>CP032253.1:21936513-26936513 GCA_005610355.1 Gossypioides kirkii | reverse complement strand
ACATGTGTACGCTTACACAATCACTGTGACGTTTGAGACACGATCAAGTTTTGGCGCCGTTGTCGGGGAAATTGACGTTTGTTTGATGTTTATTTTTGTAGTTGCAATTAATTCTACTTACTTAACTTTTGATCTCTATTAATCTATTTATATTTCTCTAATTGTTTTCTTTTTCAGATTTTTAATTGTTGTATGTCTATAAGGAGAAATCCTAAGGACATTGTGAGCTTTGATCCGGAGCTTGAGAGGACACTTAGGAGGAGAAGGCAAAAACAAAGGAAAATGGCTGGTAACAACAACAATAATAATTTACCACCATTGTTGCCACAAGATGGAGTTCCTCCAGTGCTTCTACAAATTGTTAACGATATACCACCACCACGTCCACAAGAATAATAAGTGTAAAATAGGACAATAAGAGATTTTGTTGTGCCTATACTTGATGATTTACAACCAAGGGTTGTGAGACCAGCTATCCAAGCTGGAAATTTTGAGCTAAAACTAGTGATGTTTCAGATGTTAAATTCTAATGGGCAATATTCTGGTTTTCCTCATGAAGACGCAAGTGAACACTTAAAATCATTTTTGCTTATTTGTGCATCCTTTAGTCAACATGGTGTCCCTGATGATGCTTTAAAAATGCAATTATTTTCATATTCGTTGCAGGGTAAAGCAAGAACATGGTTCTTGGGATTACCGGTAGGATCAATTACATCTTGGAATGCGTTAGCAACGCAATTTGTTTTGTGTTTCAGTCCGTCGACAATGAATGCAAGGTTATGAAATGATATTACTGCATATCATCAGCTGGATGATGAGAATATACATACAACATGAGAGCATTATAAAACATTGCTTCGACGCTGCCCAATGCGTGAAATTCAGCAGGAGACCTAGATTGAAATATTTTACAATGGTTTGAATGCTCAGACAAGGAACCTTGTCGATGTATCTGCTAATGGCCCCTTGTTGGATTGTACATACAATGAAGCTGTAAGAATTCTAGAGAGGATTGCTCAGAACGATTATTAATATCCAATCTCTCGTTTTACACAGGTAAAAACTAACCCTGGAGTTCTTGAGTTAGATGTTATTTCTGCTTTGTCAGCATAGGTTTCCTCATTGGCCAATATCATAAAGAATATGAAGGGAATAAATGACGTTTCTCCTATTCAAGTGGCTCAACAATTGGATGTGCCGATATTTTCTTATGAAATTTGCGATGATAATCATAGTTATTAAGACTGCCCATAACATCCAAAAAATGCTTTCTATGTCAACAACATCAGGGGAAGTTCATTTGGTAACTCATACAATAACCGATCTCAACAACCTTGGAGGTATCAAAATGCTTCCACATTCAGATATGGAAATTCCTCAAATCAAGGGGGTTTTAGACAAGGGAGTTTCAATAACAACCAACAGTAGAATTATAATCAGAATTCGCAGGTAAATTCTCGATCTGAATAGATGCAATCACATAGTTAGATGCAACCACAATCTCGATTACAGCCACAACAGTATGTGTTACCATATATGCAAGGACTACATCATCAACATTAACAGTAGTAGTTTTCTCAACCAAAGTTAGATCCTATGGCTACTCTTGAGGCAATGATGCGCGAGCATATCACACGAACTGAAGCAATAGTGCTAGGCAATTCTTCTTCCATTCGAGCATTGGAAGCCCGACTAGGGCAGTTGGCTTCTAATCTTAGTACCAGGTCACCAGGCACTCTGCCTAGTGATACTGAAAATCATATGCAAAAGGGAAAGGAGCATTGCAAAGTAACCACGCTGAGAACTGCCAAGCAGACGCTAGGACCAAGCAGTTCTAGCCAAGACCATGTTGACGCAGTTGAACCACAACAATAAGAAGATAAGGCAACTGAAGAAAGTCAAGCAAAAGCAAAAGAAGAGGAACCAACTATAGTGCCATCTATACCTGTAGCTTGCCCAACTAAGTTGTCGACGCAACTACCAATGTCGACACTATCGAATTTTCCACAACAACCCACTGCTACAATACCTTTTCCATTTTCGCGAAGATTTAAAGAGAAAATCCATGATAAAGAGTATCAAAAGTTTGTTTCTACTTTAAAACAATTGCATATTAACATACCTCTTGTTGATGCTCTGTGCAGATACCCAGCTATGAGAAATTTATGAAAGAGTTGTTATCAAAGAGTTGCCAACCAAGATGAAAGACCCTGGCAGCTTCACAATCCCATGCTCCATTGGGAATCATTATTTGGTAAGTGTCTATATGATTTGGGAGTAAGTATTAACCTTATGCCTTTGTCTACTTTTAAGAATTTAGGAATAGGTTTGATGAAGCCCACCGCAGTGACATTACAACTTACGGACAGATCCTTAGCACAACATGTAAACCAAATCAAAGACATCCTTATCCAAGTTGATAAACTCGTGTTCTCTGCTGATTTCATTATCCTAAACTGCGAAGCAGATAAAGAGGTGCCCATTATCTTGGGGCGACCATTTTTAGCAATGGGATGCACGCTTATCGAAGTTTTCAAAGAAGAAATTATCATGCGTCATAACGACGAGCATGTGACCTTTAGTGTGTTTGAGGCATCTCCGTCTAGAACTAAAGAGCAATGTCATCGCTTTGACATGCTGGATGAAATCATTTTGGAAGAATTTAATGCGAGGAGTTCAGCAATATCAAATGAAAATGCAATGACATTCACCGATGAAATCCTAGATGACTGTGTCGACAAAGAGGAGGTTAACAATTGTAAGCTAAGACAGAATTGACAATTGGAGTCTTTTGATTTGCCTAACAGGACAATCCTAGTGTTTAAACCATCTATTGAACAAGCTCCTACATCGGAGAAGATGCCATTGCCAACGAATTTAAAATATGTCTTTCTTAGTGACAACGAGACATTACCTATTATTGTCAATGCATCCCTCGACGCAACTCAGAAAGATAAGCTCATTGCCATTTTGAAAGAGCACAAAAGAGCCATTGTCTAGGGCATTACTGATATTAGAGACACCAGTCCCTCTTTTTGCATGCACAAAATTAGGCTAGAAGATGAAAACAAGCAATCAATTGAGCAACAAAGATGACTTAATGAGAAGATGAAAGAAGTAATGAAGAAGGAAATTATCAGATGGTTAGATGCAAGCATCATATACCCCTATTTTTTATAGCAATTGGGTAAGCTCCGTCCAATGTGTGCCTAAAAAGAGTGGTTTCACAGTTGTGACCAATGAAAAGAACGAGTTGATCCTTACTCGTATTGCGACTGGCTGGCAAGTATGCATTGATTACCATCGACTAAATGCGGCCACAAAGAAGGACCATTTCCCACTGCCTTTCATTGATCAGATACTAGATAGGCTAGCTAGTAAAGCCTATTATTGCTTCTTAGATGATTATTTTGGATACAGCCAAATTACCATTGTACCGGAAGATCAAGCAAAGACCACGTTCACATGCCTTTTTGGAACATTTGCTTTCCGACGTATGTCATTTGGGTTGTGTAATGCGCCAGTAACATTCCAAAGATGCATGATGACAATTTTTTTGGACATGATCAAGGATTATTTAGAGGTATTCATGGATGATTTCTCTGTCTATGCACAAAATTTCGACCAATGCGCTGACAATCTAGCAATAGTCTTGAAGAGATGCAAGGACACAAATCTAGTTCTGAATTGGGAGAAATGCCACTTTATGGTAACTGAAGCCGTTATCCTCGAGCATCGGATATCTTGTCAGGGCATTGAGGTTGATAAAGCAAAAGTAGAAATCATCGAGAAACTACCACCGCCCACCAACGTTAAAGCAATAAGAAGTTTTCTTGGACATGCTGGCTTTTATAGAAGATTTATCCGAGATTTTTCCAAGATAGCTTAACCATTATGCTCATTGCTGGAGCAAAATAAAAAGTTTGTGTTTGATGACAACTGTCTGGACGCATTCATGACAATAAAGAAGCAACTAGTACAAGCCCCAATTGTCATTGCACCGGATTGGACGCAACCGTTTGAACTAATGTACGAAGTTAGTGATTTTGCTGTGGGAACTGTCCTAGGCCAAAGAAAAGAGAAGGTATTTCACTCTATCTATTATGCTAGTAAAACTCTAATTGAAGCGCAGGTTAATTGTACAACAACTGAGAAGGAGTTTCTAGCAGTAGTCTTCGCATTTGACAAGTATCATTCCTATCTTGTAGGCACAAAGAGTACAGTTTACACGGACCACTCAGCATTGAGGTACCTTTTCACAAAAAAAGATGCCAAACCTAAACTTATCAGATGGATCTTACTCCTTCAAGAATTTGACATTGAAATCAGAGATAGGAAAGGATCTGAGAATCAAGTAGCCGACTACTTGTCTCGACTGGAAGTTAAAAGTGAAGATGGGTAGACATCCCAAATTGTCGAAGCATTTCCAGATGAGCAATTATTTTTTGTCGACGCATTGCCCTAGTATGACGATGTTGTCAATTACCTTGTGTGTGGAAGGCTACCCATGAGTTATGCTGGTCACAAGAAGATTAGGTTCATACGCAATGCTGCAAAATACCATTGGAACAAACCATACCTATTCAATGTATACGCTGACAACCTGGTACGCCGATGTTGTCAATTACCTTGTGTGTGGGAAGCTACCCATGAGTTATACTAGTCACAAGAAGATTAGGTTCATACGCAATGCTACAAAATACCATTGGAACGAACCATACCTATTCAATGTATGCGCTGACAACCTGGTACACCGATGTTGTCAATTACCTTGTGTGTGGAAAGCTACCCATAAGTTATACTAGTCACAAGAAGATTAGGTTCATACGCAATGCTGCAAAATACCATTAGAACGAACCATACCTATTCAATGTATACGCTGACAACATCATTCGTCACTGTGTACCTAAAGAAGAAATGATTTCAATCCTGCGACATTACCATGATGCTCCTTATGGTGGACATTTTGATGGCCCAAGGACTGCTGCTAAGGTCCTACAATCAGGATTTTATTGGCCAACATTGTTTCGAGATGCCCACAACTTTGCACAACAATCTGATCGACTTCAATGCATTGGTTCCATATCTCGACGTAATGAGATGCTCCAATAACCTATAATAAAGGTAGAGCTCTTTGACGTCTGGGGTAGAAACTTTATGGGACCTTCTAAGCTTTTATGGAAATGTGTATATCTTAGTGGCTGCTGACTATGTCTCGAAATGGATCGAGGCAATTGCGGTGCCAAAGGATGACGCTCAGACGGTGTTGAAGTTCTTTCACACTGCATACATGACCCTATTGGGAATGTCGCCATATCAATTAGTGTTTGGTAAGTCTCGTCACTTGCCAGTTGAGCTTGAACATAAGGCTATGTGGGCAATCAAGTAGGTGAATATGGATTATGATGCTACTGGAAAGAAAAGATTGTTGGACATCACAGAGCTAGAAGAAATCCGACGCCATACTTATGAGAATGCCGCAATAAATAAGGAAAAGACAAAGAGATGGCACGACAACATCATTTTTGCATCGACAATTTCACCTTGGTCAGTTAGTGCTTTTATTTAACTCAAGTTTAAAATTGCATCCAGGGAAATTGAGAGCAAGATGGTCAGGCCCTTTCAAAGTTATCGAGGCATTCTAAAGCGGTGCGGTGACAATAAAAAATTTAAAGGATGAATAACAATTTAAAGTAAATGGCCAATGTCTTAAGCATTATGTGAGCCTAGATGATAGAGAACCAAACGAAGCCATCAACCTGGTCACATTTAAATAATATCAACGCATTTCTCTATTTACCTTCAGTTATTTTAATTTTACTTGTGTTGTTTCAAATTCTTTTGCAGAAATAAAAATTATCTTTTTGTCGAAGCATTGAAGCACGAATTGTCGGTGCATTTTGTGATAAGTCAGCATTGTTTTTTCAACAAGAATCGCGTCGATTGATTTCTCTTCTCTCCTAACCATTCAATCAAATTAAATAGTACAATCTGTAGCTTGGCAATTAATGACTGCAGACACAACGTTTCCCCGTAATTCTTTCAATCATCACGCCTAGGTTATAAAACCTCTCTCTTGCAGTTTTCTTTTCTCTGCACATCCTCCATTGTTGCTACAACTTGTCTTCTTCATCGCCTTTGTATTTTATTTTCCATTCACAGAACAATCATTTTCTGTAGCCCTTTCTAACTTCCTTCTTCCATTACAATGGCTAAAACTCGTGCCTCGAAAAACCTTTCAAGAACTCCTTCCAAGAACACCTCGATAATTTTTATTGGGGCTCCGACCACAACACCACCTCCTTCTATAGGCCCAGTTTTATTCTTGACGACTGCGGCCAAAGACTGCTACCAAAATTCCATCCTGAAAAGAAACCTCCACCCTGAACAAGGTCTACAACTTTCTCCACACCAGACTTTGGAAAAGCATGTTGTTCGCACTATCAGCCACCTTGGTTGGGAGTTCTTTTGCAAACATCCCTCTGGTTATTCTCCTATACGAGTCAGGCAGTTCAATGCCAACTTGGTGGATCTGGAGCAAGAGATTATTTTTGTCTGAGAGGGGCTCATTCCATGGAGAGCTGCTCAAATAAACGTGCTATTAAGGATTCCCGAGTGGGTGGACGACCATGCACCATTTATGCATCGATTGGACGATGACTGTATGGCTCAGATGATCTAGGACTTATGTGTTGATGAAGCTACTTGGACTAGAAACGGGTTCCACAACTGCACCATGCACAGACAATACTTTACAACCTTTAGTAAAATTTGGTTCCATTTCATCAATAGCTGGATCATGCCTTCAACACATAGCACTACTGCGACATTAGATCATTTGTGTCTGCACTCGATCCTGCACTACCGACACATCGACATCGGTGAGATCATCCATGCCCAGATCGCAGAGGTAGTTGGCAAGCAAACTGGTATACTCCCATTCCCTTCTCTAATTATGCTGTTGTGTAAATAGAAGGGCATTGTGCTCAAAGATGGTGAGGAGGTCTTAAACAACAAAGGCCCGATCAATGATATTTTCATTGAACGGATGACACGTGGCCAAAAGACACTAGTGGCCAAGGAAGCCTCCAAGAAAAAGGATAGAAGCAAGGGTAAAATGAAGGCTGACCAAACTGATGCGCTGACAGAATCACAAGTGGCGAAAAAGTTGACTTTAATGGAAGTACACCTGGATCGCATCGACATGCGTTCAATCCACACTGATGGCATATTAGAGGATATGGATTTTAAACTGCATAAATTTTATGCTTAGACAAAGGCCTAGAACGAGGCTATTGTCACAGCACTACGCCAAATCAGCCCCACTCCATTGCCAGACTTTCTAACTTTTCCATCCATATTTTGGTCGATGCAATACTCATCATCTGATCAACCTACCCCTGATGGTAGACCTGCCCCTGTGCCAACACGGATTCACATTTTGAATGATGACAAAGAAGAATGGCACTCAAAGCCTGATGAGGACTGCTATCGTACCATGGTCGATCTGTTCGAGGATGAGTTCTCTAATAGCCTTGGTGCAAATATGGTTGAATAGGAGACTATTGTGGATAATAGTGTCGACGCAGTGGAATGCACTAACATTGGCTTAAATGAACCAGAGCAGCATGTGGCTGAAGGTGTAGACAAGGGAGATGATCAGCTGAAGGAACAGGAAGAAGAAGAGAAGAAAGATGAGAATGAAGAGAAGGACCCTGTCGAGGTGCAGGAAGAGAAAAAAATAGATGCCTCGATAATGATCGCTGAAGATGTTGTCGGCACACCAGAAAGTGTGGGGGCATTCAACTCTGATGTGGCTTGACATACTACGATCCAGGGTGAGGTTGTTACTAGTGATATTGAGGAACTGAATCCTCTTGCTATCGTGGCTTGTATGGCACCGCTTGTAGAAATCCACCCATCAGAGGTGATAACCGATGAGGCTGCCACCTAACCTTTTGAGGAGGAGCAATCCACCGAACTGGTTGGCACGAAGGATAAAAAGAGAAAAAGACACAAGGATAAGAAGAAGAAGAAGCACCATGACGAGGGTGAGCACCCAAAGAAGAAGAAAAAGAAAACAAAGGCAGCGTCTGTATCGGCTACTGACGAGTAAGTTAGTACATTTCTTTTTAGCTAGTTTTCATGCATTGTTACTATGACTGCATTCCTTTTGTTAGTTTAATTGCATTATAGTTGCATTTCCATTATTTCTGTATACTATTGTCACTACATTGGGGACAATGCAGACTTTAAGTTTGGAGGGAGATAATGTGAAATGGAAATGCAATTACACCCACATATTTGAATTATACTTATTTCTTTGGTTAATGAGAATTGACAAAATTTCAACAGAAATGTGCCCATAATTTTTATTTTTATACGTAATTCTTGAATTGTTCGGATGCTGATGTGGAAATTGGATGAATATGAATGAATGATGAGTTTTCTATTTTTGAATGAATGATTGGAATTACTTTAGTAATGATTGTATAGTATTGATGTTGAATCTTGAAATAACTGACCAGTGCAGCAACAGTGCATTAACAAAAGACACTCCAATGTGAGTGCATTGTGACTCCTTAAGGGAGAACATTCCGCTGTAGATTTAGAAAAGAAAACTTATCTAGCCAAAGGCTGTCACTGTAAGAGTATGTGTCGGCGCAATTACATACCTCCTGAGGGTTTGTTGCAACCCATCGTTATTGCCCAGGAACAAAGGTAGAGTAAAGCAATGAGATCTCTCAATCACTTGAAAACAAAAATAAGAAAAAGAGGAAACAAAAGAAAAAGGAAAAAAATATATATTTGCTAGAAATGTTTAATTGGTTCAAGGAGATTAAGGTTCAATGCTTAATGCTTTCATTAATGAAGTTGAAGTTTTAATTGTTCATGCCTATAAATTGCCGGCGCATCATTCTATTATATAAATGTAATTTATACATTAGGACTTTAGAGAATTCAAGTTATGTGAATAATGATTGTAGTGATATTTCTACTTGTGACTTTGTTAATTTTTGTTTACTTGAGGACAAGTAAAAACTCAATTTTGGGGGTGTGATGGTATTACAAATGAAATATATTTTCTCTCTAAATTAGTATTTTAATTGTCTCTTTTGTACCTCATTTAGCATGCATATTAAGCATTTTATACCTAGTTTTTATATTTTTCAACTCATTGATAGTTAGTTTAAATTCTTGTTTTTCATCTATTTTTATACTAATGTCGACACAAGTAGCAGATATATTGCGCCTTAGAATTTTCAGCGCAAGAACTCAGCCCAGAAGATTAATATTGGAAGAATGCAGCCACAAGATCATCTTGGAATTGCGATAGAGATGTCGCCGCATAGAACCTAAACCTCGAATGAGTAAATTCAAGCTGAATTTACATTTGAAAGCACCAACGTAGGAACATCACAGATGTCACCGCAATTACAATCTCAGATTGCGCCCTGCAGTACAGCGACATCCTGTAGATCTCTGAAGAGAACACTCAATCTGCATGAGTGCACAACTGTACTCTAACTAACTTTGCCAGCTGCAAAATCTAGATCTGGATCTGGGAATAAAGGCTGAACCCTGCAACATTTTGAAGGCTATAAATAAAAGAACAAAGAATGAAGAAATCATCAAGAGCTAAGGGATTAAATTCTACAAATTTTATGTGATTTTGAGATTTGAGTTGGGAATTGGGAAGCTGATGAAGCAAGTCTGCAGTAACTTCTAACGAGAGGTGCTTTGTGCTGGGCAAGAGGAATGATTAAGGAGTAGTCTTAATAGTCTAGAGATAGTAAGATTCGATTATACTCTTTAATTTCTCTTTTGACGATGATGAATTCTAATGACATTAAATGAATATGAGAGTATCTTTTGGTGTTAGATTAATTTGACTCTTATTTAATACTGCTTATCTGTTTATTCTTGGATCTAACCGCTTTAAGCACGAGAGTGAAATTACAGTCTGCCAACATTGAGATATTCGGTGACAAGTAGATTAACAAGTAAGTTAGGCGAGAGCTGCTTGGGATTGGAAAGATTCTAGTCACTTGTTCTTGCATCGCAACATTGCTTACACCGAGAGGTGGATAGATTGTGGGTATTTAAGTCTGGATTAAATAAAGAGTTGTTGTTGATAAGACCTCAAGAGAGTTTTATTGCGGCAACAATTCATCTAAACTTTACCTTGTCGACGCATTCAGCATTGCAACTTTGCAGAATCAGTGAACCATTCTTACCCTTTTACACTTGATCACTTTTACATTTAATGCATTTAAATATTCAGCACTCAACACTCAACACATTTGCTTTACTTTCAGTACATTGACATTTAACCTCTGAAATTTAACTCTGATTGCATTAACAATATTAATTATTTTAGGGTGTAGATCTAACGTAATTACACTAATATCTTTACTTACATTTTACTCATTTTTAGTATTAATTGCTCCGAAAGTTAACATCAAGAACCCATTTTCTCGTGGGATCGATATCTGATAGAATTATCTATCAACTATACTTGCATCAACGTGTGTACGCTTGCACAATTACTGTGACGTTTCAGACGCGATCAATGTCTTATAGCCTATTTATGTGGCACATGACCTGGCCATATGCCCGTGTGTCCAACCCGTGTAACTCACTGTATGGGCACATGGTCTGGCACACGCCCGTGGGCATAGCCCATGTGCTCTTGAACAGAGGCAGAATTAGAAAATTTTAGAAGGAAAAATGCAGAAAACGAGTAAGGTTTCGATACCCTACCTATCCCGAAGTAAAAGTGAACTTCCTATCATGAATAGAAGCCTAAATTAAAGTCATAAGATTAATTCCTCATCATATTCCCAAATCGTAACATTCACAAGCCAAACCAATTCGTAAAGCTTCGTAACAATCTCATTACTAACTCAAGAAAACACTTACCTCGCTTAATGCCGAGCTTGTTAAACTATCTTGACGATATATCGTCAACGATACGATCTTCGCCTAAAGAAAACCATTACAATTCATCAATAACAATTCTAACCCTTCAAATATATCTTCGAACCAAATATTAAATTCTTAGGAGATTCCAATTACTTACAAAATTAATCGTAATTAACAATGATATAAAAACAACTCCGTAATAGTCTTTCCGAGCAACGAAAAAAATATGCTTTCCCTCAGTCTTGCCAACCCACAGTAAAAGAGAAAAACACTTCCCAGAGAACAAAACTAAAACGATGAACAAGAGAAAAACAAAAACAAAAATGTTCTTCAACTTACTATCTAATGGCATAACATCCACTAACAATTAGCAAATAAAAAATAATGTAGTCATTGTACGCGTAGAGATTCGAACCCATGTCCACAATAGACAAGCAAGCAATGAATAGTTATGTGACTATTGAACCACTAGGCTCATCGTTGAAACAATTTGCATAGAAGTCAACTTATGTAACTCACTCATGAATTCGAGTTCACAAAAGGAAAATTACTGAATTTTGCAAAAGTTGAGACTCGAACCTTATTTCCAAATAGACAATTAAAGCACTTAAACCACAATAGAAGAGACAGTTTTAGTGACATGCTTCGCAAGGAAAAGGTTAAAAAATCAGGGCGTTATAACTCTCTCCCCGTAAAAAAATATTCATCCTCGAAATTTACCTGAATCAAATAGATGTGGATATTGTTGTCAAATTGAATCTTTGGGTTCCTAGGTGACCTCCTCCCTGTCGTGATTTTGCCACAGAACCTTGATCACTTGTACAGTTTTTCTTCAGAAAACCTTAACGTCTTGCTCAAGGATCTGTATTGGTTCCTCCTTGAAGGTTAAATCCAGTCTTACCTCTATCTCCTCTATCAGAACGATATGAGAAGGGTCAGACCAATATCTCTTTAACATGGAAACATGAAACACGTTGCGAATGCGGTCAAGTTCAAGGGGTAATTAAAGTTGGTACACCACTGATCCAATCCGCTTTACGATCCAATATGGTCCGATTAATCTCTGACTTAGTTTACCTTTCCATCCAAATTGAAGGACCTTTTTCCACGGTAAAACTTTCAAGAATACCTGATCACCGACATAATACTCTATATCCTTCCGCTTTAAATCACCATAGGACTTTTGTCGGTCAGAGGTCGTTTGCAATCGATCTCGGATCAACTTGACGGTATTTTCAGTCCTAAACACCAATTCAGGGCCTAGTACCCGTCTCTCCCCTAACTTAGTCCAAGATAAAGGAGTCCGACACTTACAACCGTACAAGGCTTCGTATGGGGCCATTTTGATGCTAGATTGAAAACTTTTATTGTAAGCAAACTCCGATAACAACAGATGATCCTCCCAACTGCCCCCAAAATCAATCACACAACTTAGAAGTATATCTTCCAAAATCTGAATAACCCGCTCCGATTAACCATCCCTCTGAGGATGATACGTAGTACTAAAATCTAATCGTGTTCCCAATGCCTCATACAGCTTTTTCCAAAAATATAAGGTGAATCGCAGATCCCGATATAAAATGATCGAACAGGGACTCCGTGCAACCTCACAATCTCCGTGACATAAAGCTTAGCAAGCTTTTGGAGAGAATAATCGGTTCACAATCGACAAGGGTGAGGACACTTGTGCACCTTGTGCTCTAATGACCCACATCGTAAACAAGCCTTAGTTTTCCTCCAATACTCATCAGAATGGTGTCTTCGACAGTAGTCACAGCGTCCAACAGCACTGGAACCCACTGATGCCTCAATCTTCGGAGGCCCGTCAAATCTTGCCCGTTTCTTAGGGCGCATAGCGTGCTAACAGGTTCAGTCTCTCTTGGCTCTACTCTAAGCCTTCTCCTGTTCTTCTCTCTTACTCGCAATGTACTTAACCTCCTCAATATCCTTCACCTTGTCAACCAACATTGCGACGACTCGCTCCCTCTAAGATGCTATCAGAACTCACAACTAAAACCTCTAAGATGCTATCAGAACTCACAACAAAAACAGTGATTTCGAGATCACAACTTTGATGAGTCGAGTCGTAAATTTACTTATTTTAATATTTATATCATCGATAGCATCGTCTTAAATTTTGGTTTAAAGAATTAAATCGATTAGATAGTTAATTAATAGAAAGGACAAAATTC
This sequence comes from Gossypioides kirkii, assembly GCA_005610355.1. Lineage (NCBI taxonomy): Eukaryota > Viridiplantae > Streptophyta > Magnoliopsida > Malvales > Malvaceae > Gossypioides > Gossypioides kirkii. Next base: position 26,923,395 of record CP032253.1, on the reverse strand, counting down.
ATAAAGGTGCAAAAGTAGAATTATTTAATTAGAAGGACCAATTAAACAAACTAGCCAAGAGAGATTTAGTTAGTGGAATGGTATGATATTAAAGTGAAAAGAGTGTATTAATTAAGTTAAAAAAAGGATTAATTAAGTTTAATGATGAAAGTCAAGAAAACTACAAGTTTGACATTAATATATATAAAATTAAAAGAAGAAAGAAAACATATTTTCTTTCTTTTCATCTTCTTCACATGACCAAAGAGGGAGGAATTAGGGTTTACACATTCAATCTTTGAGCTTTGATTTGAGTAAGTAAATCTTGATCGTTTTTAATAATTTTTATGTTTTTGAGTCCGTATTAGCTTAATCTAGCTTATGCAAGGACTAATTTGTGAATCTGTCAAATGTTATGAAACTTGCCATTGTTGAAAATAATTATTCTTGAAAGCTTTTGATATATTTGAATGGTTGATGATTCGAATACATCTTTTTGTAAAGTGATTTTTGATGAAATTAGGGTTTAAGGACTAAAATGTTAAAATGGTAATATTGTTGTACTTGTTGTGAAACAAATGGATTTGCTTGGATGTATAAGGAGACTATGAGTATTCGGCTGGTATGGGTTGAAGAGGAAATGGGTATTTTGCATGTTTTGTGTTGAAGGGACTAAATTGAAAAAAAAAGTTTGGGGTAAAATCATAATTTTACCAAAAAGAGGTTTGATTGTGTTAAGTGAATTGATTGTGTGATTTAATATGAGAAATTGAATGATTTGTTAATGTAGACTACGATCGTGACACCAACCGTGAAAAGGGAAAATTAGTAGAATAGTCCCTAGGATCTATTCACAACTGCAATCCAGTCCGGTAAGTTCGTATGGTTAAATTCTAACTTAAATTGCTTATTCTTGTAATATGAATACTATAGTGAGATGAAATGATAATCGAAATTATGAAAGACAAGTATGAGTAAAATACGGAGGACAAACGGGTTTGAGATATAAACGAAAAGGTCCGACGATTAAGTGTCATCATGAGGAAATGAATCCTGTACGAATTAAAGGTTCGATGACTAAATGTCATTGTGAGTAAATGAATCCTTTACGGATTAAAGGTCCGATGACTAAGTGTCATCGTGAGTAAATGAATCCATGATGGATTAAAGGTCCGATGACTTTGTGTCATCGTGAGTATATGAATTCCTATATGGAACAAGAGGTCCGATGACTATATGTCATCGTGAGTATGAAATGAAATGAGTTCCAATGCGAAACAAGGGTTCGATAACTTGGTGTCATCGTAAGTAACAAATGCGAGTGAAACCTACCCCAGATGTACACAATGTTCCATTCGATTAATTAGATTTTTGCAACTCTTGAAGTTCGTTAAATCGATTTAAATTTATGTACTTACTAAGCCTTAAAGTGCTTACCTGTGGATTTGCATTTGTATTTTAGATTCACTTTTTGCTATTCGGAGGTCGGATCATCTTGAAACATCACACTATCCCGGAGTTGTTCGGTAGAATTTTACATCACTTGGTTAATATGAATGCATAGTTAAAGGTTGTGCTTATATGAAAACAATGAACTTGTGTTCGGTATAATTCTTGAGAATTAGCATACTTGTTTCGATAGAACTCATGTATGTTTCGATATAAGTGTAGGGTAGGAGAGAGGTTGTACACTAACTTGAGTTGTATCGGTAGTTAAATTGTGAGTATCGGTAGTTGTATGTATAGAAGTATCGGTAGTTTGCATGCTTGTATCGGTAGAAGTTACAAGATGAAAATTTAACTCTCTAGAACTTTTAGTATCCGTAGATGCATGACATGTATCAGTAGAAATTATACTTGTATCGGTAGAACTAGTATAGGTACCGGTAGAAATCTGCATTGTTTAGAATTGTTCATTGAATTGACTACTACCGATACTTGTCCATCAGGTACAGGTAGAAGTCCCCTAAAAGATGGAAATACCATTTTTACCCTTGACAAAATTGTGTTATTTTAGATATTGTTTTAAAGTGTGAGAAATGATTTTTGAATTGAATAAAGTTGTAAATAGTCGAATATGTGTAAAAGATGAACAGTATAAAATGAATAGAAGACACCGAAATCCTAATCGACGATGGTGTTCGAGATTTAGGTGTTTCATTTAGTGGTATCCGAGCTTACGATTTAGCCATTTCTTGGATTGTATTGGTCGTGTTTGATGATTTAGAAGAACATGTCATATGAACCTGTGATATGGATGAATCCGATCTAATTAAGATTTTTGCAGATAAACACAAGATGCCTGACTCTGAAAAATATTAAACTAATGAGGTAAACAATAATGCTCCTACTAATAACTTTAGTGCTAGTCATAGTGCATCAATATTACCGATGACAGAAAATGAAGCAAAAAATATGTTCTTCGGTTTAATGGGGCAATGGTTCACAAAATTCATGAGGAATAATCCGATGACATCACCTCTTACGCCAACTAGGTGCCCAACCGGTAGCACCCCTAAAAAGACCTCCCCCACCTCTAGTGGTAGAATTTAAGCATCGCATCCCTATAGATAGAGTTAGAAAATACGGAGTTGAAGACTTCCAAGGTAGTGTAGAAGGCGATCCTTCCAGAGCTAAATATTGGTTAGAAAATACGTTGAGACTCTTGAATGAGATGGCTTGTCCTGTTGAAGATTATGTAAGGTGTGCTGCATCATTATTGAAGGACGAGGCTTATCACTGGTGGGCTATGATGCCTAAAAATGATGTTACTTGTAATTTCTTCTAAACAAAATTTAAGAAGAAATATGTCCGTAAACGGTACCTAAATAAGAAGAAGAAATAATTTTTAGAACTGAGATAGGGAAATAAAACAGTGGTAAATTACGAACGAGAGTTTGTGAAATTGAGCAAGTATGCCAGAGAAGTGGTACCAACTGATGAAGCTATGTGTGTCTGTTTCGAAGAGGGCCTCAATGATGAGATAAGAATGATGGTGGGTGGTTCTGAAATTCGATCGCTAGTAGTGTTAGCGGACAGAGCTCAAAAGATGGAAGAAATCTATAACAGTAAGAAATAGAGAGAAAAGAGGTTTCAAGAATCTAAAAAGAAAAACATCGCCAGGACTTTCTCTATGCCACCGCCGAAGAGATTCAGAGAAGAGGCTAGTTGGGGCTCAGTTTTTTTGGGATTTTTGAGTAGGAGTAAGTCGAGACCACCAAAATCTAAATTCCAAAACAGACCCATAGACAGTGTGGTTAGCGTTCGTAATATACCTAGCTCGATATGTGGGTATTGTAAGAGAAGCCATGCAGGTCAGTGTCGCAAGATGAAAGAGAAATGTTATTGATGCGGAAGTGCAGATCACTTTTTGAGGAACTGTCCGATGAGATTAGAAGTAAAGGAGGAACAGAGTGTAAAACCTCCTGCAACACCACAAAAGAATAGACGTTCGGGGCGGAGTAGTGGTACAAGTGGAAACCATGAAGATAACAGGGATACTGTAGCCAGATCTGAGGCTCGAGCACCTGCATGGACTTATGCTATCTGAGCCCAAGAAGAGGCTATCGCTCCTGATGTTGTGATTGGTATATTCTATCCCATTAATGATATTGTGTGTGCATTGATTGATCCGGGATCGACTCATTCATATATTTGTACTATATTAGCTACTGAAAAGAGATTGCCTGTTGAGTCGATTGAGTTTGATGTACAAGTCACAAACCCATTGGGTCATAGTGTCATTGTTAATTTGGTGTGTCGTAAATGTCCACTGAGAATTCGGGACTATAAGTTCCCTGCTGATTTGATGTTATTACCATTTACTGAGTTCGATGTAATTCTGGGAATGGACTAGTTAATTGAGCATGATGCAGTGGTTAATTATAAACGAAGACGGATCGATTTGAAATGGCCGACAGAGGAAGTAATCACAGTTGAGTCTGGGAAGTTAAATAGTGGCACCAGAATAATCTCGTCTTTATCATCACAAAAGATGGTTCGTAAAGATTGTGAAGCATTTTGGCTTATATACTTGATACTCTAAGTACCGGAACAAAGTTAGAACAGGTGCCGATTATCAAGGAATTTATGGATGTGTTTCCAGAGGAGTTACCAGGTTTACCGCCAGTCAGAGAAGTAGAATTCGACATTGATTTAGTACCTGAAACTACACCGATCTAAATTCCACTGTACAGGATGGCACCCACTGAATTGAAGTAGTTGAAAGCTCAGTTGCAAGAGTTATTGGATAGGGGCTTTATCCGACCGAGCATATAGCCTTGGGGCGCACCAGTTTTGTTTGTGAAGAAGAAAGATGGATCGATAAGAATGTGCATAGACTACAGACAGCTGAACAAGGTAACAATCAAGAATAAATATCCGTTGCCTCGTATTGATGAGTTGTTTGATCAGTTGAGAGGTGCGACCGTCTTTTCTAAAATAGATCTCCGATCGGGTTATTATCAGATGCGAGTAAAAATAGTGATTTGCAAAAGACCGCATTCAGAACTCGATACGGACATTATGAATTTCTGGTAATGCCATTCGGATTAACTAACGCTCCGACAGCATTTATGGATTTGATGAACCGGGTTTTTAAACCTCAGTTGGATAGATTTGTAGTGGTGTTCATTGATGATATATTGATTTATTCCAAGTTAAAGATAGAGCATGTTCAACATTTGAGGGAAGTTTTGCAAATAATGCGAGAAAAGCAATTGTATACAAAGTTCAGCAAGTGCGAATTTCAGCTCCAGAAAGTGGGATTTCTGGGCCATGTGGTATCATCGAAAGGAATTCAGGTTGATCCAAGTAAAATGTTGACTATTCTCGATTGGAAGGTGCCTAAGAATGTTTCTGAGGTACGTAGTTTTTTGGGATTAGCAGGCTATTATCGTCGATTCGTGAAAAATTTCTCTATCGTAGCCTTGTCGATGACAAAATTGCTACAGAAGAATATTCAATTTGTGTGGTCAGAAAGGTGTTAGCAAAGTTTTGATCAACTGAAGAAATTGTTGACAGAAGCTCCGGTATTGACACAATCTGAAACGGGTAAAGAGTTTGTTGTATATAGTGATGCATCTCTAAATGGCCTGGGTTGTGTATTAATGCAAACAAGACAGGTAATAGCTTATGCCTCCCGATAATTAAAATCGCATGAGCGGAACTATCCGACCCACAACTTAGAGTTGGCTGCCATTGTGTTTGCTTTGAAGATCTGGTGACATTATTTATACGGGGAGAAGTGTAATATATTCACAAATCATAAAAGTTTAAGGTATCTGATGACTCAGAAGGAACTAAATTTGAGGCAACGCCGGTGATTAGAATTATTGAAATACTATGATTTGGTAATTGAATACCATCCAAGAAAAGCTAATGTTGTTGCTAATGCTTTGAGCCGTAAATCATTATTTTCTTTGAGAGCAATGAATGCTCATTTGTCACTTGAAGGTGATTGTTCTGTTACAGCAGAACTTCGGACGAAACCGTTATTCTTTCAGCAGATACGAGAGTTATAGGAGGATGACTCAAAGCTTAAAGCTAGAAAAGAACAGATGCAGAATGATGCAACTACTGAATTTACTACAGATAATGATGGTATGTTGTGCTTCCGGGGTAGAGTATGCGTTCCTGATAATTTTGACTTAAGACAGGGCATTTTGTCAGAGGCTCACAGTAGTACTTACTCCATTCATCTAGGCAGCGTGAAATGTATAACGACCTGAAGAAGATGTATTGGTGGTCGGGTATGAAACAAGAAGTCTCGGAGTTCGTGACTAGATGTTTGGTGTGTCAGTAAGTAAAAGCTGAACATCAGGTACCGTCTGGACTGTTGCAGCCTATTACCATTCTCGAGTGGAAATGGGAATGGGTTACTATAGATTTTATTACAGAATTACCTGTGATGACGAATCATCTCACTTTATTCCTATCCGAGTGGACTTTCCACTTGAGAAGTTGGCTGAATTGTATGTATTTGAGATAGTACGACTACATGGAGTACCAGCATCTATTATTTCGGATAGGGATCCACGATTTACCTCGAGGTTTTGGGGTAAGTTACATGAAGCTTTGGGAACCCGATTGAATTTCAGCACAGCTTATCATCCACAGATGGATGGCCAGTCAAAACGGGTGATACAGATTCTTGACGACATGCTACAGTGCTATATACTTGAATTTTAGGGTAGCTGGGAAAGGTATCTACCATTGATGGAGTTTGCATATAACAACAGCTATCAGACCAGTATTAAAATGGCTCCATTTAAAGCATAGTATGGTAGAAAATGCTAAACACCTTTGTATTGGTCAGAGTTAAGCGAATCTAAGTTGGTGGGAACCAATTTGATTCATGAGATCGAGGACAAGGTACGGGTGATCCGCGACTATTTGAAAGCAGCATCTAACCGGTAGAAGTCCTATGTAGATATTAAAAGGAAAGATATAGAATTTGTAGTAGGAGACCGAGTCTTCTTGAGAGTTTCACCTTGAAAGAAAGTATTAAGGTTTGGCAGAAAAGGAAAGCTGAGTCCATGGTTTATTGGGTCGTATGAGATCGTTGAACGGGTTGAACCTGTGGCATATAAGCTGGCTTTACCACCGGAATTAGAGATGATTCATAATGTGTTTCACGTTTCAATGCTAAGACGGTACAGGTCAGATCCTTCACATGTGATTTCACCTTGTGAGGTTGAGATACAACCAGATCTATCGTATTCTGAAGAACTGATTAAGATTCTGGCTTGTGAAGTAAAAGAACTGCGAAACAAAAAGGTACCATCAGTAAAAATTTTGTGGAATCGACAGGGGCTTGAAGAAGCTACTTGGGAAACAGAGGCTTTAATGAAATCACAATACCCTACTTTGTTCACTGGTAAGAAATTTCGGGACGAAATTTTCCTAAGGGATGAGAGTTGTAACAGCTCGATTTTTAGTGGTGTCGAAAATAATGATTTTGGGATCACAACTCCGACAAGTCGAGTCGTAAATTTATTTATTTTAATATTTATGACATCGATAGCATCATATTAAATTCTGGTTTAAAGAATTAAATCGATTAGATAGTTAATTAATAGAAAGGACTAAATTGAGAAAGGTGCAAAAGTAAAATTATTTAATTAGAAGGACCAATTAAACAAATTAGCCAAGAGAGATTTAGTTAGTGGAATGATATGATATTAAAGTGAAAAGAGTGTATTAATTAAGTTAAAAAAAGGATTAATTAAGTTTAATGATGAAAGTCATAAAAATACAAGTTTGCCATTAATATAAATATATAATTAAAAGAAGAAAGAAAACATATTTTCTTTCTTTTCATCTTCTTCACACGGCCAAAGAGGGAGGAATTAGGGTTTACACATTCAATCTTTGAGCTTTAATTTGAGTAAGTAAATCTTGATCATTTTTAGTAATTTTTATGTTCTTGAGTCCGTATTAGCTTAATCTAGCTTATGCAAGGACTAGTTTGTGAATCTGTCAAATGTTATGAAACTTGCCATTGTTGAAAATGCTTGTTCTTGAAAGCTTTTGTATATTTGAATGGTTGATGTTTGGAATAGATCTTTTTGTAAAGTGATTTTTGATGAAGTTAGGGTTTAAGGACTAAAATGTTAAAATGGTAATATTATTGTACTTGTTGTGAAATAAATGGATTTGCTTGGATGTATAAGGAGACTATGAGTATTCGGCTGGTATGGGTTCAAGAGGAAATGAGTATTTTGCATGTTTTGTGTTGAAGGGACTAAATTGAATAACAAGAAAAGGTTAGGGGTAAAATCATAATTTTACCAAATTGTGTGATTTAATATGAGAAATTGAATGATTTGTTAATGTAGACTACGACCGTGCCACCAATCGTGGAAAGGGAAAATTAGCAGAATAGTCCTTAAGATCCATTCACAATTGCAATCCAGTCCAGTAGGTTGTATGGTTAAATTCCAACTTAAATTGTTTATTCTTGTAATATGAATATTATAGTGAGATGAAATGATAATCAAAATTGTGGAAGACGAGTATGAGTGAAATACGGAGGACAAATGGGTTTGAGCTATAAACGAAAAGGTTCGATGACTAAGTGTCATCGTTTTACGAATTAAAGGTCCGATAACTAAGTGTCATCGTGAGTAAATGAATCCTTTACGGATTAAAGGTCCGATGACTAAGTTTCATCTTGAGTAAATGAATCCTTTACGGATTAAAGGTCTGATGACTAAGTGTCATCGTGAGTAAATGAATCCATGATGGATTAAGGGTCCAATGACTTTGTGTCATCGTGAGTATATGAATTCCTATATGGAACAAGAGGTCTGATGACTATATGTCATCGTGAGTATGAAATGAAATGAGTTCCAATGCGAAACAAGGTTCCGATGACTTGGTGTCATCGTGAGTAACAAATGCGAGTGAAACCTACCTTAGATGTACATAATGTTTCATTCGGTTAATTAGATTTTTGCAACTCTTGAAGTTTATTAAATCGTTTAACTTTATGTACTTACTAAGCCTTAAAGTGCTTACCTATGGATTTGTATTTGTATTTGTATTTTAGATTCACTTTTTATTGTTCGGAGGTCGGATCATCTTGAAGCATCACACTATCCCGGAGTTGTTCGGTAGACTTTTACATCACTTGGTTAATATGGCATGTACTAGGATGATGTTAGCTTTTCTTTATACAATGAGTTTGTAAAAAACTTTGTTATGTTTTGATGAAATGTTGGATGTAGTTTTAAGTACCTTGTATTGACATAAATATTGTATTTGTGTTGTCTTGAATGCATAGTTAAAGGTTGTGCTTATATGAAAACAATGAACTTGTGTTTGGTATAATTCTTGAGAATTAGCATACTTGTTTCGGTAGAACCCATGTATGTTTCGGTAGAAGTGTAGGGTAGGAGAGAGGTTGTACAGTGACTTGAGTTGTATCGGTAGTTAAATTGTGAGTATCGGTAGTTGTATGTATAGAAGTATCGGTAGTTTGCATGCTTGTATCGGTAGAAGTTATAGGATGGAAATTTAGCTTTCTGGAGTTTTTAGTATCGGTAGATGCATGACATGTATCGATAGAAATTATACTTGTATCAGTAGAACTAGTACAGGTACCGGTAGAAATCTGTACTATTTAGAATTGTTCGTTGAGTTGACTACTAACGATACTTGACCATCAGGTACCGGTAGAAGTCCTCTAAAAGATGAAAATACCATTTTTACCCTTGACAATATTGTGTTATGTTTAGATATTGTTTTAAAGTGTGAGAAATGATTTTTGAGTTGAATAAAGTTGTAAATACTTGGATATGTGTAAAAGATGAACAATATAAATGAATAGAAGACACCGAAATCCTAATCGGTGACAGTATTTGGGATTTGGGTGTTACATCAGGCCATCTTCAAATCGCACACACTTGACGTGCTCAGTGGCGACCAGTACACAAGCATACCTACTCAGTCGCAAGAACTCGACCTCGTACTCAACTATAGACCTCTCTCCCTACTCCAAACTTAAGAACTCTCGTCTACGAGCCTTGATATAACTGGCTCCTTCATACTTACCTTGAAATGCAGTCTTGAAAAATTCTCAACTCATCGATCTCGGTTGAGCACCCTACTCCACAATCATCCACCATTGGTACGCCTCATCCCGGAGTAAGGATATAGCACCTCTCAGTTTTTATGCCGACGTGTAGTCTATGTCATCCATAATATCTCGGTTGCCTCGAGCCAATATTCTGCAATGGTGGGAGCAACTCTAGTGACTCCTCTGAACAACTTAGCTCCGTTCAAACAGAGTCGCTCTGTAACTAATCCCGAGCTACAGGTCCCACACGGGTCCCAGCAACCCTCTCCAGCACTCGTAACATAGCCTCATCTCCAATCAGCTCAGCTTGAGGCCTCATCTTAGTAGTAGGTGTCCCAACGGTCTCGCTGGTCTCCAAGATAGGGAAAATTCCCATGGAAGATGACTCAGCTCGAGGTTTTCCTCGACGCCTACGGCGCTAACGCAGTCCGCATCCATGACTTACTCATGAACTCATTTGTCAATGTTTACAATATCAGAAGTACTCAGATCAATTCAAAGTTAAATCATACTTTCCACCATGCCACGGTTATTAACAGTTAATTCTAACAGTTCATTCACACAACTGCTGATAGCAATTCAGTCTGAGATCAGCTAGTGACAGTTGATTATAGATTAGTCACACAGTATAGTAAGCATAATAATGTCAAAAGCACTCAAAGGCGCGGCGTCAGAGATTCGGTCTTTCTAGGTCAGCTATTACATCTCTATATTAGTGTGACCACATTCTAACTTATTTGATGAACCCGTAACACAATCCGAGTGTTGCCAAACCTGATTCTGATACCACAAAATATAACACCCTAAACCCAGCCTAGAAGTACAGCTAGTATAGGATGCCACAAAATATCAAAACAACACCATAATAACAAACTCACGATAATATTATAAAAGGTAAACAACGTGTGTCCAACATCATCTTAATAGAATAAAAAAACACGATAATGTTATAAAAGTTAAACGACATATATCTGACATCGTCTTAACAGTACTAAAATAAGTTCAACCATCCCCAAGGTTATATTCCTAAGTAAGATATTATAGTCCTACAAGTCCTAGAAGACCGAGCTCCTCGCCGTCGGTTACTAACTCTAAGAAGATCCTAAAACAATAAACAATTAATCAGTATATGATATATTGGTAATAATGATAGTGCATAAAGGTAAGCAACAATTTCATAGAGACAGTTATGTCACAATCAGTAAAGCTCTAGTAGTGTTTACAGTGTCATAGCCGTACGATGTTTACAGTGTCACCGTCGGATCAAGATAGCATTGTAGTGTTTACAGCCAGTTTAGTACAGTATTATGGTGTTTATAGTGTCACCGTTAGTTCAATGCAGTATTACGGTGTTTACAGTGTCACCGTCAGTTCAGTATTATATTGTAGTGTTTACAGTGTCATTGCCAGTTCAGTAAGGTATTACGTTGTTTACTGTGTCACCATCAGTTCAGTGTTGTATTGCAGTGTTTACAATGTCACTACCAGTTTAGTAATTTGCTAACTTTCGGTAAGCCGCGAATATACACATGAAAATACACCACACACGGTTGGACACACGACCATGTATTAGGTCGTGTGTGTCACACGGTCTGACACACGCCAATGTGTACAGGTCATGTAACTCACTATTTCTGTTTGCACAAAATGGTATGGGCACACGGTCTGGCACATGCCCGTGTAACTCTCTATTTCTGATTCCACAAACAACATATCCACATGGTCTGACACACGCCCGTGTGTTCAGGCCATGTAACTCACTATTTCTGTACTTTCAAAATAGTATGGGCACACGGTCTAACACACGCCCGTGAGCGTAACCCGTGTGTCTCCTGTAGCCTATTTATGTGGCACACGGCCTAGCCACACGCTTGTGTAACTCACTGTTTCTGAACTTTTAAAATAGTATGGGCACACGATTTGGGACACGCCCGTGGGCTCTTGAACAAAGGCAAAACTGGAAAATTTCAGAAGGAAAAATGCAGAAAACGAGTAAGATTTCGATACCCTACCTGTCCCGGAGTAAAAGTGAACTTCCTCTCACGAACAGAAGCCTAAATCAAAGTCATAAGATTAATTCCTCATTGTGTTCCCCATCGTATTCCCCAATCGTAACGATTCTCAAACCGAACCAATTCGTAAAGCTTCGTAACAATCTCATTACTAACTCAAGAAAACACTTACCTTGCTCAACACCAAATTTGTTGAACTATCTTGACGATATATCGTCAACGATACGATCTTCGCCTAAAGAAAACCATTGCAATTCATCACTAACAATTCCAACCCTTCAAATATATCTTCACACCGAAACTTAAATGCTTAGGAAATTCAAATTACCTACAAAATTAATCACAATTAACAGTGATATAAAAACAACTCCATAATAGTCTTTCCGAGCAACGGCAAAAATATGTTTTCCCTCAATCTAGCCAACCAACAGTAAAAGTGTAAAAACACTTCTCAGAGAACAAAACTAAAACGATGAACAAGAGAAAAAAAAAACAAAAACGTTCTTCAACTTACCATCTAATAGCATAACCTCCACTCCAACATTTAGCAAATAAAAAATAATGTAGTGATTGTACGCGCAGAGATTCAAACCCATGTCCACAATAGACAAGCAAGCAGTGAATAGTTATGTGACCATTGAACCACTAGGCTCATCGTTGAAACAATTTTACATAGAAGTCAATTTATGTAACTCACTCATGAATTCGAGTTCACAAAAGGAAAATTACTGAATTTTGCAAAAGCTAAGACTCGAACCTCATTTTTAGATAAACAATTAAAGTACATAAGCCATAGTAGTAGAAACAGTTTCAGTGACATGCTTTGCAAGGAAAAGGTTAAAATTCGGGGCGATACAATTACTCTTGAAATAAATAAATCAGGAAATCTTTGATGAAAGAGGATAAAGGTTAGAATAATTATAAAGGCTTATTGATGCGCCAATGGCTAAGTTTAAGACTTTTTTTAAGAATACTTAATACTGTTAATATAAAAAGATGCGGGTTCGAATGTGCTGAAATGTATTATTATCTTATATATAAGTTGAAGAGAGACTATAAGTAATTCTGAACATTGTATAAAAAATATAATTAAAATTTATAATGAGATTATTTAAAAAAAAAGTTTGAATAGATACTAAATTATGCTTAATATTGAACTGAGATATCAAGCGGTGGAAGGTTATTAATTATATTGAGAAAATAAATGAAGTATGTTAGTCAAATCGCATTTTCTTAATAATTAGGGTGATCACTCATTGTTAAATGAAAAACATGGTCTATAGAATCTCGTATGTTAGTATGATGATTAGAGTGTTCACTGTTTCAGATATGATCTGGGTTTAAATAGCACTAATCGCATTGTTGTTAGGGTTTTACCCTCCTTTTATAATTCACGAAGAAAAAATCATGTTTATATAAATAAGATTAATTAATTAGAGCACAAATAATTAATTCAAAATAATTTGATTCATTTAATTCAAATTTCTTTTTAGAGGCTACCAACTATAATTAGAATCTAAATATTATAATGTAGAATTTGACTAATAATAATCAGAATCAAATTTATACAAAAAAATCAAATTAAAATATTTTTGAGAGGACTCATGTATGGAAATTCGGGTTCGAACACCTATGTGTGTAAGATGTGTGTCTTATCAAAGAGTTAAAAAAGTATCAACAGATACTACCATATAATTATGTTAGCAAATTAAAGAAAAAAGATAAAATTTACACATAATATAAATAATATGAGACTCAAACTTAAGACACCAAAATTCCAAAACTTTAACCTCCATTTTGTTTTTTTAATATTTTTATTTTCACATTCCATTTTTATTGAACAACTTCCATTTTTTATTTCTAAAAAATTAAAACACATGATTAATAAATAGAAATAAAAACTTACTTTTAATAATGAAAACATGAAAACATGGTTGGTAACTATTTTTTTTTATAATAGAAACATGATAAATAAAAAATATATATATTTATATGGATTTCAATCAAGGCATCAAATTTAGTATGTGAAATTTTATTTAGAGGAAAGAATATTTTTGTGTTTATATGAGTTTGAACCAAAACCAATTCATTTAAAGTTAAAGACTCTCCATCCTAATCGTTTTCACTTTACAAAACATTTTAATGAAAATAATAAAACAACCTTTTTTTTCTAATTTTCACATATTTTCATTTTTTTCAAGAAACGTTTTTAGAAATTTCAACCTAACATGTTTTATTCAATATTTTCTATTTTTCAAGAAAACGAAAATAAAAAAGAAATTGGTCTCGTTTCTTGAAATCAAACTGAGCCTCAAGAATGGAGAAATGTTGATAAAAGGGGATATTTATATATAATATACATGATCAAAGTAGGTTAGATCTATACTTTCAACAAAATATTTTTAAATTCGAGATAATTTTAATCATTAAAATTTAAGAAAAAATAAAATAATTTAAATACTCAATTTATATTAAATATTATAGCAATTTAAATTTATTTCTTAATTAAATTAATATTTAACCAGATTAATATTTAGATAGCAATTATTTAACTTTATTTTTACCAAATTAATATTTAAATACTCTTTTCTATTAGTTTATCAAGTTAAATTAAAACTATTACTAAATTTATCATAAAAATTATAAAACCTATAAAAGAAATAAAATTTATTTTTTTTTAAAAACTTTATGGTGCCAAACAAAAATTTATTTTTTTTAGATATTATTATAATATTAAAATAAAAGTTTTAAAAACTCAAAAAAATTAAAGAAAATTTTACAAAATTTTGAGAGCTGCCTTGAGAAACCTTAAATATTGTCAACATTATCAAAATCTCATTGATAATTAATCCAAAATTTTTAATAAAAGCTAATTTAATTTTTTCTAGGAAAGCTAATTTAATGACTTTATTAGGATAGAATGAGCATCATATAAAATCAAACATATATTTACAAATTTAACTTTTCAATTTTTTTTAAAAAGAATTTTTTAAAGTAAAAATAATAAAAAGAAAAGAAAAAGGGTAAAGTGTAGCTTCACCTGCCAATAGGATACATTTGACTTTCAATAAACCTGACCCACTGGAAGAGCAGTAAATAAAATTGCACCCAATTTCACGAACATAAAGGCTGTTTAAAATTCAAATACACCGAAATGGGTGTATTAATTTAATGGTTAAATATGTTCATTATTTTAAATATAATTGGGTTTGAGTTGTATTAGTTGTTTTATTGTTAAACTTTTGTCTTTCTTTTTTAATTCACCAAAAAATTTTAAATACACCTTGACTTCATGTGGTGACTTTATAATTAAGGTATTTATCATTTTAAGTATAATTTGAGTTCAAATCATATTAATTGTATTCATTATTAGAACAAATGTTTAAAAAAATAGGTTCTCGTAATATTTTTGGAGTAATTTGAATTTTAATATATGGATTTCAAGTATTAACTTTAATCAATAAATTTTATATCTTTAAAATATTAAGATTTCAAAATATAGGAAAAAATTCAAAATTATTTTTTAAAAAATTCAATACTATTTAATTTTTAGATAATCTTATATTCTTTTAATAATATGACATTTTAAAGAATTTTACTTTTATTTTTAATGACTTTAATTTTATTTAAACAAAAATGAAACAATAATAAAACAGATGAATTAAATAATTTTTTACTATAAATTAAGAAAAAAATAATATTTAATCAATTATATTATACTTTATCTATTACATTTAGACTAAAATATTATTTTTATAATAGTTAATCATTCTTTCTTTAAATCATTTTGAATAATAATAAAATAACCTATTTTTTTTATTTCTTTTCCTTATCACTTCATTAAAGAAAAGTCTTCCTCCTTTCAAATTTTAATTTTTCTTTTCAGAAAAAAAAGTGAGATTAAATTAATTTACTTGATAAAGGTATTCATTTATTAGTATTTTGTTTGGTATGGCCAATGTGTTTTTAAGTAATCATATATTATGACAACCAAAAAAGTAAAATTTACATTCTAGTATAATAAACCAAATAGAGTGTAACCCCAAACCCGATCTAGATATTACGGTCGGATTATGAAAGTTACATCCTTATGTAAAAGCATTGACGATTAATTTTCATAAAAAATTCATTTTTAATCCAAGGGTAAACAAAATTGATTAATTTATTGAAAACTTAAGTATTCCAAAAATTATGTGTGCACTTTGACGAAACCGCGTTTTATTGCTTTTATTAAAATAGAGTCGATCTCTTAATCACTTGAATAGTATAACGTCGTATCAAATTCTAAAACTTTGCAGCGAAAAACAATTTAGAATTTTTATCTTATGAAATCATAGTATTTCGTCAGTTAAGTCATCTTGTTAAAAATTTCGGTTATAAATAGTACGTTTGTAAAGTAAATACCAAAACCAAAATTAATGTCCCAAAACAAAATTAAAAATCCAGAAGTCCTTAATTAAATCCAAGACATACTTAAAACAAAAATCTTTGAACCGAACTGTGAAATCGCTGCCCAATCCTAAGTCTGAGGGTCACCTCAAACGAAACAAAACAAAACAAATGAGTAAGCTAAAAAGCCTAGTGTGTGACTTGACCTACAAACAAAATTTTACTTATAGAATTCACAAATGCAATTATCATACCAGAAATTTCATATTTTCAGAACACATATCATTTTTCATATTTTTAAAACATATAACATATTAGAGCAAATCCTACCTCCATCCGCTCACACCCTTTCCGTCCAACCAATAACACCAATTAGGACTACAGAAATCCATCCATCCAATCACACCGATACGTGGTGGTATGTCAGTCTTATACGTGCAGTTGAGCTGCAAAATAAAAATTGCGGTTTAACTGCCAAATTTGCAGTATTACTGCCAGAATACATTTTCTCCATCATATCAAAATCCACCCTAATGCATATGCATAATCATATTAACATATGTATAAAGCACTTGAATTACATGGCATGCATACCTAACGTACTTTTACAGGTCATATCATATCACATAACTTATACAAAATTAAGTCTACCTAACATGGGTTCTAAGCATACTCTTGTGTGACATACTGAATTTTATGCTTTTTATAAGTCTACAAAATGCCCACAGATCCAATTTTAGAGTCCCTTAGTCAGCCCCTAATCGGGTCTTCAAATTGGCCAAAAAAGGCCCACACGGCCTGACACACGGCCAACCACACGATCGTGTGATGTTGGGTAGTTTTGAAAAAACTCTTTTTTTCAAGTTTTTTGAGTTTCAATCGAGATGTTGGGTTAGTTTCACACACCTAATGATAATTTTTATAACCCATAGAAATAATGCCATCCGAATCCTACATACGACATTAAACAGATCGATAAACGAGCAACAAACAACACCAAAATCTTAAATTCTAACATTAAAAATTTAACATAACAAACCCCAAATATGACATTTCACCCACTTACCACGAAATTAACAGCCACTAAAGTCGTTCTTAACTTGTCGGGGGATCGTTAAGCACTGTACGGTTATGTCCTAATAGAACAAGAACGAACAATTCCGATGCTAATCATAATAGAATTTAACAAGAATCTTCGCTTATCTCAAAAAAAATTCCCCATTGCAGAAAAAACAACCGTCACAACAACTTATCGAACTCTTCGCAAAGCCACAACGAGGAAAGAACGAAAATAGATGAAATGACAGTCACTATGGGAAAAAGAAACTTTCTCGTAACCAAGGGAAATTTTTGGAGAAGGAAAAGAAGAGAAGAAAAAATGGCAGAAAGAAAAAAGAAAGAAAAGTAAAAACGACTGATAGGAAAAGGAGAAAGAAAGAAGGAAACATAAGAGATTTTTTAGGGATATTTACAAATCAAAACCCAAATAAATCCACTCCCAGTAACTTATCCAGAACTTGAATTAGACTCATTCCAACACATGGATGGCACAAGAGTGGGAACAAAAACAATATTTTCCATTTTGTAACTGTAGGAATGATTCGAACTAAAAACCAAAGGATAAGCTGAAGTCTTACCACTAAACAAGAATTTAACAAGAACGAACAATTCCGATGTTAATCACAATAGAATTTAACAAGAACTTCGCTTATCTTAACAAAATTTCCTCATTATAGAAAAAATAACCTTCACAACAACTTACTGAACTCATCACAAAGCCACAATGAGGAAAGAACGAAAATAGATGAAACGACAGGGTCACTATGGGAAAAAGAAAATTTCATGTAACCAAGGGAAATTTTTGGAGAAGGAAAAGAAGAGAAGACAAAACGGCAGAAAGGAAAAAGAAAGAAAAGTAAAAACGATTGATAGGAAAAAGAGAGAGAAAGAAGGAAACATAAGAGAATTTTAAAGGATATTTACAAACCGAAACCCAAACAAATCCACTCCTAGTAACTTATCTAGAATTTGAATTAGACTTAATTTCCAACACATGGATGGCACAAGAGTGGGAACAAAAACAATATTTTCCATTTTGTAACTATAGGGATGATTCGAACTAAAAACCAAAGGGTAAGTTGAAGCCTTATCGCTAAACAAGAATTTAATAAGAACGAACAATTTCGATGCTAATCGCAACAGAATTTAACAAGAACCTTCGCT
This sequence comes from Gossypioides kirkii, assembly GCA_005610355.1. Taxonomy (NCBI): domain Eukaryota; kingdom Viridiplantae; phylum Streptophyta; class Magnoliopsida; order Malvales; family Malvaceae; genus Gossypioides; species Gossypioides kirkii. The sequence goes on along the minus strand of CP032253.1, from coordinate 26,905,212 downwards.
TATCTTAACAAAATTTCCCCATTACAGAAAAAACAACCTTCACAACAACTTATCGAACTCGTCACAAAGCCACAACTAGGAAAGAATAAAAATAGATGAAACGATAAAGTCACTATGGGAAAAAGAAAACTTTCGTATAACTAAGGGAAATTTTTGGAGAAGGAAAAGAAGAGAAGAAAAAATGGCGGAAAGGAAAAAGAAAGAAAAGTAAAAACGATTAATAGGAAATAGAGAGAGAAAGAAGGAAACATAGGAGATTTTTAAAGGATATTTACAAACCGAAACCCAAATAAATCCACTCCTAGTAACTTATCCAGAATTTGAATTAGACTCAATTTCCAACACATGGATGGCACAAGCGTGGGAACAAAAACAATATTTTCCATTTTGCAACTGTAGGGATAATTCGAATTAAAAACCAAAGGGTAAGTTAAAGCCTTACCACTAAACGAGTAGGCTTATCCTTGTCAATAAACTTGTGAAAATAAAAAAAATAAGCCCAAAGTCTCAAGTTTAACATAATACCAAAATTAATAAAGAAAACCCAAAACAAGGGAATCAAACTCATGACCTATAGCAAACATGTAAGGCACTTAACCACCATACCAAATCAAATTATTTAACTTACTTTAACAATTCAAACTTAAGAAAATCGAGGCATTAGAACTCTTCCCTCCTTAATGAAATTTTGGCCTCAAAATTTACCTGATTCAAAGAGATAAGGATATTGCTGACAAATCGAGTCCTTAGACTCCCAAGTGACCTCTTTTAAACCATGATTCCACCACAAAACTTTAACTAATGGAATGGTCTTTCTCCTCATAAGCTTAACCTCACGATCCGTAATTGGCATCGACTCCTCCTCAAAAGATAGATTCAGCCTTAACTCAATTTCCTCCACTGAAACCACATGAGAGTGATCAAATCGATAATGCCTCAACATGAACACGTGAAAGATGTCATGGATGTGATCCAACTCCGAAAGTAACTCTAGTTGATATGCAACCGACCCAACACGTATCAAAATTTAATATGACCTAATAAATCGAGGGCTTAACTTGCCCTTAGGACCAAATCTGAGAATTTTTTTCCACGGAGATACCTTAAGGAAAACACGATCCCCTATCTCAAACTCAATATCTTTCCTTTAACGTTCACATAAGACTTTTGTCTATTAGAAGTGGCCTTAAGTCGATATCGAATTAAACAAACCTTATCCTCAATCTTAACCCTAACTTAGGACCTAAAACCTTTCTCTCACCCAACTCGGTCTAACAAAGCAGAGTGCAATACTTTTGACCATACAAGGCCTCGTAAAGTGCCATTTGAATGCTAGACTGAAAGCTATTATTGTAAGCTAGTTTAGGTAGTAGCAGAAATTCCTCCTAACTACCTTGGAAGTCAATAATATAACTCCAAAGCTTATCCTCTAAAATTTAAATTATCCTATCGGACTAACCATCAGTCTGTAGATGAAATGTTGTACTGAAGTCCAAACGATTACCTAGAGTCTCATGTAATTTCTTCCAAAATCTAAAATTAAATCAAGGTTCTCGATCTGGAATAATCGATACTAAAACCCCATGAAGCATAACTATCTCATACACATAAAACTTCGCCAACTTTTGCAAAGAATAATCGATCCTGATCGAAATGAAGTAAGCAGACTTTATCAATTTATCCACAATAACCCAAACAAAATCCTTCGTAGTAAACGTTAAGAGTAACCCACTAACGAAGTCCATAGTTACCCGTTCTTATTTCCACAATGGAATCTTAAAGAGTTGAAGAAAACAAGAAGGAAGTTAGTGCGTAGTCTTAACATGCTGACACGTTAGACAATAAGACATAAAATTGGTTACCTCACTTTTCAACCCAGGCCACCAATACAACTTTTGGAGGTCACAATACATTTTATTTTTTTCTCAATCAAAATATTACAAGAAAGGTATTGAAACCACCAACCTAAACCAGAACAAAACATTGTTGCAACTGCAGCAGGTACTAAAACCATAATCCACTTATTAAAACAATAACACCTTAAACCAAATCCTAACACCTAAAAAGCAACACACAAACCCAGCTCATTCAATTGTTACAAACATACAACATTAGAATAACCAATCCTTTCCCTAATAGACAAAACCACCAACCTAAACCAGAACAAAACATTGTTGCAACTGCAGCAGGTACTAAAACCATAATCCACTTATTAAAACAATAACACCTTAAACCAAATCCTAACACCTAAAAAGCAACACATAAACCCAGCTCATTCAATTGTTACAAACATACAACATTAGAATAACCAATCCTTTCCCTAATAGACAAAATTGCATATTGCACCAAACTCCTATTAAAACAGGCTTCAACTCTAGCCAACATGCCATTATAGATCAACAATGATAACAAGCACCTATAAAATTATAAAAATTACAGCTAAACAAGAACCTCCAGCAGCAATCACAAACCCCCCAAACACGATGAAAACTTAGAACCAAGCTTTGAGCATTTTAGTTCTGTTAATTTCTGCTAAGATGCATAGCATAGGGCTACAATGGGCTTAGACGTTACGGTCAAATTATGAAGGTTACATCCTTGCGTATAAGCATTGTCGATTAATTTTCATGAAAAACTCATTTTTAATTGAAGGGTAAACAAAATTGATTAATTTATCAAAAACCTAAGTATTTCAAAAATTATGTGTGCACTATGACGAAATCACGTTTTATTGATTTTATTAAAACAAACAAGATCTCTTAACCAATTGCATAGTATAACATCGTATCAAATTCCAAAACTTTGTAGCGGAAAACATTTTAGAATTTTTATCTTATAAAATCATAGTATTTCGTTAGTTAAGCCATATTGTTAAAAATTCCAATTATAAATAGCACGTTTGAAAAGTAAATACCAAAACCAAAATTAATGTCCCAAAACAAAATTAAAAGTCCACAAGTTTGTAATTAAATCTAAGACATACTTAAAACCAAAATGTTTGAAGCGAACTGTGGAATCACCGCCTAATCCTAAGTTTGAGGGTCATCTAAAACGAAACAAAACAAACAAGTAAACTAGAAGCCCAATGTGTGACTTGACCCACAAACAAAATTTTACTTATAGAATTCACAAATGCAATTATCAAATTAGAATTTTCATATCTTGAAAACATATATCATATCAAAGAAAATCCTACACTTACCCATTACAAACCATCTCTGTCCAATCAAGCACACCAATTAGGACTACAGAAATCCATCCATTCAATCACACTGATACGTGGTGATATGCCACTCATATAAGTGTAGTTGAGCTGTCAGACAGAAATTACGGTTTAACTGCCAGAATTGCAGTATTACTACCATAATACACTTCACCATATAAAAACCCACCCCAATGCATATGCATAAACATATTAACATACGTATAAAGCACAAGAATTACATGACATGCATACCTAACATACTTTTATAGATCATATCATATCATACCACATAACTTATACAAAATTAAGTCTACTCAACATGCTTTCTAAGCATACTCTTGTGTGACATACTGAAATTTATGCTTTTTGTAAACCTACAAAATGCCCACAGATCCAATTTTAGAGTCCCTTGATCGAGCCTTTAAGGTGGCCAAAAAGGGCCTACACGACCATATTGCCCAAACGACCTAGCAAGTCTGCTCGTCTGGTTCACATGGCCTACTTGTTCAGGTCGTGTAATCACACATGGTCATGTGCTCCACATGTCTTAGTGCACAGCCAACCACACAGCTGTGTGGTGCACATGCTCTGTCTCACAGTTGTGTGACGTTAGGCAATTTCGAAAACAACCCTTGTTTTTGTGTTTTTCCAAGTTTCAGTCAAGATTTTAGGTTAGTTTGATACACCTGATTATAATTTTCATAACCTACATAAATAGCACACTCTGAATCCTACATTTGATAGTAAAATAAATCGATAAATGATCAAAAATCAATACTGAATATTAAATTCCAACGTTAAAAATCTAACACAACAAACCCCCAAATCTGATTTTTTTTCCCACTTACCACGAAATTAACAACCACCAAAGCCATTCTTAACTTGTCGGGGATCGTTAAGCACCGTATGATTATCTCCTAATAGCACAAGAATGAACAATTCTGATGTTAATCACAGTACAATTTAACAAGAACCTTCGCTTATCTTAACAAAATTTTCTCATTACAGAAAAAAAAAACCTTCAAAGCAATTTACTTATATCGTCACAAAGCCACAACTAGGAAAGAAAAAAAATAGATGAAATGATAAAGTCACTATGGGAAAACGAAAACTTTCTTGTAACCAAGGGAAATTTTGGAGAATGAAAAGAAGAGAAGAAAAAATGACAAAAAGGAAAAATAAAGAAAAGTAAAAACGTTTGATATGAAAGAGAGAGAGAAAGAAGAAAACATAGGAGTTTTTTAAGGGATATTTACGAACCGAAACACTACTAAATCCACTCCCAACAACTTATCCAGAATTTGAATTAGACTCAATTTCCAACACATGGGCAGCACAAGCGTGGAAACAAAAACAATATTTTCCATTTTACAACCGCAAGGATTCGAACTCAAGTAAGCTAAAGCCTTAGCACTAAACCATTAGACTCATCCCTGTTAGTAAACTTGTAAAAATAAAAGATAAGTCCAAAGACTCAAGTCTAACATAATACAAAAACTAATAAGGGAATGAAACTCAAGACCTAAAGCAAACATCTAAGGCAGTTAACCACAATACAAAATCAAATTATTTAACATATTTTAACAATCCAAAATTAAGAAAATTAGGGCGTTACATAGAGTAATACAATATACTCGAGAATATGTTAAATAATTTTAAATTATGGTAATCCTATTACTAAGAAAAACATCTTACATTTCATAATCCAAATGACTTCCTTAAAAAAACAAAAATCCTTTTAGCATAAAACTTTGATTAGAACTTTGTCCAACTTTATTTTAATATTATTTAGGTTAAATTTGAAGGTAATATCATATTTAACATAATAAGAAATATGTAAACAAATTGAATGGATTATTCAAGCTGAATCAAGTTTGCTTCCTTTGTCGTTCCTTGTTGTCTTTCATGGTTGCTTCTAGTGTGGTCTCCAAATGGATTGTTGCCCCTGACTTCGTCAAGAATAACATGCTTCATTTCTCCATCACCACCCTTTCTCCCCCTTAACCTTTTCCCTTTCCTTCTCCCTCAACTCCTCTCTCCAAGCCCACCTCTTTTTCCCCTTGTCAATCACCTACTATTTTTTAACGAGTTTGTTTGGAGTAATAAATCTGGCCTAGGGTCTTTCCCATGGCTCCTCCTTAAGGGAGGTTTGTCTAGTCCGATGTACTCATTTTCTGCTCTCGACTTTGGTGGTGGGATTTTTCTTCCTTGGCACAAGCATTTAATCCATATATGTGAAGGATTTTCTCGGGCATCCCTAGATTACTTATTTGGCTAGATATGTTTGTATCCATTGGATTGGGCTAGCATGAATCCATACATATGAAGGAAAAGGCATGATAAGGATTTACACATTAGGTGGTTTCTACAAATTGATGGTTGAACACCAACATACCAGTGAGGGTTTTTGCCATTGCTTCCTTTTATTAGGCAATGGTGGTTTGATTCAAGTGGAGTATGTTCTTTTCCATAATCGAATTGCAGACGTTTGAGTCTTGTTTTGTTCTATTTGTACAATTTTTATTAGACTTTGTTTTATTTGTTCTCGCATTTTCTCTTGTACTTATTGCACATTTCTATGGGGCTTAATCCTTGTTTGCTAGTTATCCTCTTTTATGAATGAATTATCTCATGTTAAAAATATTATAAATGAAAAAGGCATTTACCCGAGAAATATTGTGAATTAACTCATTTAAAAACAATGTTGATTGAATCAGATCAAATTGGTCGATCGAACCGGTTGGATTAAGGTCTAGTCTAAAAAGTGGCTTTGAACCGGCCAAACAAGGAACCGATACGAACAAGGCTTTTTTAATTTTTAATAATTTTTAATAGATCGATTAAACTAGCAAACCAGTTACCTGGCCATTTCGACCAACGATCCGATTTGAAAAATATTGTTTAAAAATAATTAATAATGCTCATAAATCCTAATTGTCATTTCATTTTTTTAGCAAAACTAATTTATGCTTAGAATCTCTTTTCATTAAAAAAATGTTAGGTACTACGTCCAAGACATGTATAAGGGCATGAATTTTTCAAAATATTTTCTTAAATTAATATGTTATTAATATATTTGTTTTCTTTTTTATAATTTATTTTATGATTATAACATATCATTAATTAATTTAAATTAATTTGAGATTTTTATTTTAGGAAATAGAAAAAACAAATATAGGGTTAGATAGAATTGTAAAGTACCGAATTAAAAGTCCAAGAAGTACTTGTAATTGAACCCAATATTTGAGTTTATTCCAACCAATAAGTTTTGTTGGATATGATTGTAGCATGCAGGATGGGGATGAGGAGAAAGCATTCATTCTTATGTAAGCTTTAGGGAAATGATATAGTACTCCCAAGTTTTCCCCTGATGACACTTCAAGTATCTTTCTCCTGATGGTGTTCACAATTTTACGATCATGCAAAAAGTAGCGACCATGATCTTGGCCATTGACCATGCCTCAGCGTATGTATGCCGAGTAAAGAAAATTGCAAACAAATAATATAATGTGCAGTGTTCTACAAGTGTCATAAGTCTATCTGTAATATATTCAAGTGTACAATGGAATACTTTTGGAGTATTCTAAAGATCGAACTCAAAGGAGATAGGTTGATAAAATGAATTAATTGTTGGAAAAAATCCTGTTCGAAAATATTTTTCTAGCACAATTAAAAATTAAAATTTTGAAAAACAAGTTGATTTGTGATATTTATAGCAATAAAATTTTCCCAAAATTGCACCTGTGTGTTCAACTAAACGGATCTTTGTCGTTCCCGACTTTCAGTCAAACAACCTTCTTCATTATTCTCGTACCACAAACTACTTCGAGTGTGGGCTTGAACAAAATCAAATCAAATACAAAACCATAAATTATATACTTTACTTCCAATGAGAAAGAAAAATGCTCTATTTAAATAAAAACCATAGAATTGTTATTTTAGAAAATAGAATGTACACTTAGAAAATAAATTCTCATTTTTTTGGGCGTAATAACAGTATCCCAAAGTTATGTAAAATTTATTGTGTATTTAGCCCTACCGGTGCCATCTATTTATAGAGAGAGGAAATGAAACCCTAGTTAAATTTGTAAAAGTCTATTTCAATAGAAAAAACAACTTTCTAATTGAACAATGAGAGAGACGAGGGACAACCATAGTTAAATATACTAAGGTTTGTCATTTTATGTATTAGCGTGAGGGACTTTTGGGCCTCTCTTGTATCGGGTCTAATTATAAATAATTTCTAAAATTTTAACCTAGTACTTTATAATCCAATCCAACCCAATACATGTTTTTCTATTTTCCAAAATAAACATCATAAATTGATTTAAATAAAAAAAACTAATTTCCCAATTAAATAATTTTCTTAACCCAATTCTGATTTCGTTAAAATCATGACAACTTTACCTTAAAAGAATCTATGAGAAAATATATTTAATATGTCTATATTCAACAAATTCAAAATGAACAATTAATTTAATCTTAGTTTCGAACTTCAAATAATTAATTAATAATTCGAAAAACTATAAATTAATTCTCAAGCCATTTCTATACTTAGTGAGAAAACCACATTCATTTCCTAATGTTTCTCATTTCTCTAACTTTACGACTTCTATCCATTTATATTCATTTGATTCAACATGCACTTCATTTTTGGTTTCAACGAGCTAGTGGAGGTACTGCTTGAACATATGTGATTAGAGCTCAAATGATTTATAATTAAGTTTCAGCTATTCGCCTATTAATTATAAACTCATTTAGTCACAAAGTAATTCCACTATAGTAACATGACTGAGCTCTCCCTAATGACATACCATAATGAAAGTAATTCAATCAGTACTTGTCCAATGACCTTGTCAAAAGTGCGTTACCAGCATAGGATATCCATAATCTCTTTGGGATAAATCTTCTCTCCCAATATTATCTAATTTTATCTCATGGTAACCATTACATTTTACTTCTTGAAAAGTCTATTACTATAAAATAGTAATCAAGTCAACCATCACAAAGACAATTGACTCATGACCACGTTTACTTTTCATCTATCATGTAATACCAATGCGAGGATATCATTTACTCATATCTCGAGCTATGAATTCCCCTATTGTGAATGACACTAAATACTATAGAAGTCGTATACCTAATACCCCAGCTTTGAGTTCCTTATCTATTTGAACTTAGACTTTTACTTACGTCAAAGTATTCGAGTCACGCATACATAATCTATCATCCACTCAAGATTAAGGTGTGTCATACTATGAACACAACAAGTGAATAAATCCATAAACGGATTCAAGATCTATTCTTCTTGGGTCCAGTTCGATGTATTGTAAATCTAGTCAATCACATCTCTGTGTCTCTATCTTCTAGGAGTCATCCACCCTAATGCCCAAGACAAGACATCTGCCCAATTGGACTTGATAGACAACATATTAGTCTTTCAATCGATTTGCTTATTTTCAATTATACTAGGACATGTTTAGGTTTGTCTACTAATATAAGTTGTCTTTTCATATTATGATCCGACCATGTTATACCACTTAGTATTAGTTTAAAAATTAGATAACCAATGAGCTAATATTTGCTTCTATTTTGCTTTACATGCAAAAACCACGTGAGGACAATATACAAAGGGTTTTAATATAATTCATTAATAATTTTATTAACCAATATATTCAAAAAAAAATTTACTAGTGCTCAAACGAATATACTACACTTAGGGCACTAGATATAACATTATCAACAGGTATTGTATGAAAAATCATGAAATTGAAGATTTAAACTATTGTAATAGCTAAGGGACTAAATTGTAAAAATTTTCATGAAATTATAATAGAAATAATCAAAGATAAATGTAGTAGTTGATTTAAGAATTAATTCTCGGGTTAAGGAACAAAATTAATTAATTTTCTAACTGGATTACTTTATACCTCTTGGTCACTAATTTACTCAATTATGATTTAGTACAATTATTATCTTGATATCACTTAGACTAAATAAGGACAAATAAATATATGCTCGAGAAGGTCTCTTTTCTGTTTGACTTATCTATTTATTCACCTAGATTTGTCAATTCAAGTAGTATTAGACAATGAAGGACAAATGAATATATGCCAAAGATATCATTATATATTTTCGGATGGTTCACAACTAGAAAATCAACCATCTCTGTAATTGTATGTTATGCATCGCCTAATACCATTAAAAGGGTAATAAAACCCTTAATTATGATTGGTTGATTAGAGAAATTATATACCGGGTCGACTCTTATTAATTTTATGGATATTTAGTTGATGAAATATCTACAGAACTCCCCGTATCTACTAGGATTCTATTAACTTGGAAGGACAAAATGGTAGTAAAGACAATAAGAGGATAATTCCCTTCTGGGTTTAAAACTTCCCATTCATCTACCTTCGAAAATCTCAAGGCCTAAAGGGGTGCTGTAGGCTTCTTGATTGATGAAGAAATAGATAAGATGCTTTGTTGGCAGGCTTTCTGCTTTGTGCTTGAGGGAGTCGATTCTTTATTGCCTCCAATTAAAACATCAATAATTTCATGGATGGGTTGCTTCCCTTTGTTTTCAAGTCAACTATTAGACGTCTTTTCTTCCTGACCATTTGCTTTATTTAGCGGATAAGAATATTAGACAATATATTTTTTCAGTTGGCCTTTCCAGATGATATCTTCTACAACATCTTTAAGTTGGACACATTAGTTCGTAGTGTGGACCTAACATTATGGTAACAACAATAAAAAGGTAAATCACTCGAGGAGGATTAAAAGGTATAGTTGATGGATTTGGTAGAATTCCTTGATATTCAACTTGCTCATATATTGTAGTAAGGGAGGAATGAAGTTAATGGTACGTCTGATGTTGATTATACGAAACCCATTCATGCTAATGCTGGTTTGAGATTGTCTCTCACGGGTCTTGGGTAATGTGGTGAGCCTATAGTATTAATCATCCATCTACCCTCTTATTGTGATGGGTTATACTATTGGAATCACTTGCCACATATCGAAGGACAAGATCTTTGTTGGGGTTGATGTTAGCGTATTTTTGCTTGATGGTGACGCAGAAGGGAGGATCTTTTAGAAAAAGGGTATTCTTGGGTTGTTTGGACTGTTGGCTTAGCTTGATCAATGTCCATCTAATCACCTTTTGTAAAGCAGTGGACCATTATATAAAAGGAAAATTTCTCCAAAAGGCTATCGATAAGGTGAAATCAGAGAGATTTGTGACTGTTTTTTTCTAAAAAGGCTTGAATGGCAAGAACATTAGGGACACCTTTGGTTACCATAGTTGTAGCATTAAACCTCTTCATGAAATCACCAAAGAGTTCGTTCTCTTTTTATTGAATTGACATGAGGTAAGCTAGGGCTGTTGTGAGGTCATGTTGGCTAAAAATCTTCTCATGAATATCTTGGCCAACTTATCAAAATGATTTATGGACCTTAAAAGAAGTGAAAGGTACCATTTTCGAGCAGTGCTAGTAAGGGCCATGGGGAAAACTCTTCATTTCATAGAGTTTGAAGCCTCAAGAATGTTCATATGGTTGTTGTAGAGAGCTAGGTGGTCTTTCGGGTCTTTAATACTAATATAAGTTAACTTGGGAAACATAAAGGAAGCATTTAAGTTATGTGTCAACACGGTAGGGCTAAGGGTTCATTAGCATAGCTCCAAGAAACTTCATTAGATTTAGAACCTTTAGCTTTTTGTAAAATTTCCAATCAAAGCATTGAAATCTGCTTTTCAATAAGAATATTCATGTTTCGGGGTTCTGTATCCGGACGATTGAAAAGCTGAAGATCCTATAGCACCTCATTATTATTGTGCTCTTTTCTATCCTTACAGATAGTGGATTGTCTTGTACCTTCCCGTTTTGGCGGAGAGGGTAGTTCACCATCCTTGGCAGTGTATTTTACTACGCGCAACTTCGCGATCAATTGCTCATTACAATCGTTTTGTCGATCTATCAAGCGTTGACGCTCTTGCTATTATTAGAAGTAGCACTGTTGAGCCAAGAGTTGTTCCTCCATGAGGTACATCTTTTCCTGCATCTCATTAACATGGCGTTAGGAACTAAAGGTGCTTATGAGCAAGGACGGGTCAAGTTCGGGTTGGGCTCATATAAGGTATCTAGACCAATTTTCCTAGCTCGGGGTTGACCTAACTCAAAAAAAGGGCTTACTTTTTTGCCCAAGCCCAACCCAATTTAAGAAAGGTAAACACGGGCCCAACCCGACCCGTAGATATTTGATTTTTATATTAGTTTTAATTTAAACTAAATTTTTTAAAAAATATAATACACTAAAAATTGTTGAAATAAAAGTTTTCTAACACATTAAAAAGTATTTATATTAAAAACACTACCATAAATATAATAAATAAATAAATAAATATTTTATTGTATTAAATATAAAATTTAAAATTTTATATTTTGGGTTGGGTTATTTAGTTGGGTAAATTTTTTTAAGTTTTTTGTGATGAGTTTAATTGTTATTAGGTTTGTGGTTTAATATAGAAAATATACTCATTATTTAATATATGTAATAACTATAATTAGTTTTTTATAACATAACATATTAAAGTCGGGTGGCTTAGGCTAAAAAAATCTTGCCCAAGGCCTGTCTCATATAGAAAATAAACATTAAATTTTACCTAAGCTATAATGCCCTCCATCCGACCCAAGCCACTAGATCCAAGCGTTGGGTGTTACTTCTTAAAACAGACGTGACATAGATTATTTTATCCGCCTATGTAATGACTTAATAAAGTTTCTGAGTTTTTCTTTTCCTGAATTACCTCATTTTATTATTGTTATACAACTTCATGTACAGTGTAATGTTTTCTTTACAACTTGAATAATACATCTATTGTTTTCGTCTTACTTACATCACTATTCAGAGTGTTACACTATGCGCAAACTTAACTTCGCCATAAGTCTTATCTCATACTTATACGTTATGGCTAACAACCATCATATGACTCTCTCTCTCTCTGCCTTTCCATTGGCATAGACCATAACTCAGCCTCAATCTTTCTCTTCTTTGTATGCATATCAGCACGGACTACCGCTTTCATGGTGTAGCCTTGGCCTCGTCTCTCATCTCCTTTCATTCTAATGGATCTTACAATTAGAGGCATCCATAATAAGTTCACAAGAACTTAGTGAGGCATTATCATACATACATTCATCAATATATAAATCAAGCATACAACATCACGACATACTCCATGGATACAGTCAAGCATTCATCAAGTTCAGCAAGGAAAAAGTATTGCATTTTTACTTGCCTTGTACTCCTCCACAATAAGTATTCATTCTTACCTCAATCGAAATTATTCAAGTTACTTACGGGTTTGTTTTGATAACTCACTTTCTTCAGATTCCACCATTTTGGCACTTCCATTGAATCTTTGTTCTTAGATCGTTTCACAGACTACGCCACTAAGGCATACACTTCACTTCAGATATCTTCCTTTGTCTCCGGAAGCTACAGATACACACTCGGTTAACAGATAGCCACGAAGGTGTTCACTTACTTGAGATAGCCACAAAGGCATCCATACTTCATTAGATAGCCATTAAGGCGTCCACCTGCATTCAAATAGTCATTTCCAAGAATGCACTTTTAACAGAAATAATCATGAGGTTCACATATAACATGTTTCACCACAAAAGCTCATATGTACCAGATTCTAGCCAGAAAAGCTAACATATATAATAGATTCCTACCACTAGGGCGCACATTTAACAGAACGACTACAAGAGCTCACACACATAATAGGACAGCCACAAAGGCTTCCACATATCAAATCAGCCACAAAAGCTCCCACACGTAATAGAACAACCACAAAGACTTCCACAGAACAAAACATCCACAAAGGCTTCCACATATCGGTAAATTATTATTTTCGATGATAAGAATTTTCCTAAACTCATCGTCATAAGGTTTGCCCCTCATCACCTGGTACTCACCTAACCATCCTTTACACATATCCACATAACATACTCAAATGTCATCTTCATTTCCCCATATGATGTCATAGTCCCAAACTAGGTCTTACACGATATGGTCTTCACTTGCCATATGATGCCATAGCAATACGACTAGGCCGTACACTATATAAACTTCCTTTCTCCATATGATGTCATAATCCCAAACTAGGTCTTACACGTTATGGTCTTCACTTTCCATATGATGCCATAACAATACGACTAGGTCTTACACTATATGAACTTCCTTTCCCCATATGATGCCATAATCCCAAACTAGGTCTTACATGATATGGTCTTCACTTGCCATGACCATGGTCTTCCACATATCAAAATTCATGTTTATTGTCCTGATGGACCTGCATACGCAAGTAGACTCGATATGCATACTTATGCATGACTGACTCTTTTCAATAGACTTCAATATGCTGATGCATTTACTCTTTCATTCATGGGACACACTCATCTTATACTCATGCATGACTTCATGTAGAGACTCGTAATAGACACTTGACCATATGCATGTACATAATCTCATGATAGAGGTATCACATGAGCAACATACTCAAGCTCGCTAGACATATATTCATCAAACACATATTTTTCATTAGAATAGAGGTTCATCATTCATCTTATGCTTTCTTTTCATAATAGAGGCATATAATCACTTTGGTATCAAGCCACACATGCAAGCATATTAGATACACATTTCCATTACAAGAATTGTCACATAGCAAATTGGAACGAACCTATACACATACATGTACTAAAAGTCAAAACACTCAAGAGTTTATATGGTTACTCACTGAACCCTCACAAGATACACACACAACTTTCTCACCTTATCTTACCACTTACATGAAAGAGATCCTTACAAAATATGCACGAGATTCTCACCATAACTCACATAATATTCACAGAGCTTTACGGAGCCTCACGAAATACTCTTAGCAACTTTAGAGGCTAGGTATAGGCTTCCTTCTAGTAGATTGATAGCCCTAAACATTAAACCATAAAAAACACATCATGATCTGCTCATTTAACTCATTTCTCATTCTACTTTAAACACTAAAATCATGTAGCAAGGCTCTACCAAGCTTTCTCCATTGAGCTAAACAGAATTGCTTTCCAGAAGCTTTACATGCAAGGCCAGAATACTTACCTTACAAGGGGCTTCTCAGGGATGATCCTCTCATTTCAGACTCATCCTAAAGGATGAGAGGATTTTTTTCCTTCAACTCACCTTTATATAGCTAGAGAATACTTCTTGGGAAGGAAGAGAATAGTTCTCTTCACTTACTCGTCCAACTAGATATTTTCTTTGGTTCTAGTGGATGTTCGACACGTGTATTATTCCATGTGATCATTGGTTAGATGCACGACAGCTGTAAAAACTTGTTCATGAAAACATATTCGTAACTTAGCCTTGGGTCTCCACTCGCCCATGGTCATGAGTGTATTTGATAGCGTAGCAATTCATGCTTTGGAAAATCAAGCCTTATTGGCGACGACTCCTTTATTTGAGTCTCCTCTTTACCTTATTTAGTGTCCTTTCCTTTTTATACCTCCATAAGAGGAAATCTTGCCTCATTTGAACTTACATGCCTATGTACACGCCAAGTGTCTTAGTAGGCATTTAACATTTTATAAGCTTGTAAACTAGAGATTTTTCTACCTGTCAGGCTTTATACTTACCTTAAGGGAAGTATCCCTATCTTCCTTTAATCCTGCTCTCTCGAGGAGAGATATTTTCTTGTCTTAAAATCTTTTACCAAACCTATGCCCTTATTGGAATTAGAAAAATATCACATCAATCATTCGGTGGTCTTATTCAAATCTTACCAATTCCAAGAATATTAATCAAGTACTTTCCGTTGGTTTTTAACTATTTTAGTTCATATTCAATTAAGCTCTAACCATTCTTTCCTTGTTGGCTCAAAGCCATCATAACTAAGTGCATTCATTGTTGACTTGGACTTTTCAGCACATGGTTTATCCTCGCATTTCTTATAATAGATTTCGCCCAACCTATTCACACCAATACAGGGATTTTAGGGCGAATCCTTTCTTATTAGACTTAACACTCAATTGTTATGTGCTAACCTAGTGTTCGCCAACATCAAGGCATCATAGACGCACCCGTATAATTCTTATCTTCTTACTAACTTTAGCTCTATTCACTTCTAGACTTATTCTACTCGCCTTATTCTTTTGAACAATATTCGGATCCTAAGATTCTACTGGGCGTGATGTTACACAAGTTCATTTTTAGGCCTCATATTTTTTTCCAAACTCTCTTATTTTTTGGGTCGACTTTCGGGCCTAACGAGTGACTCGTTCCATGAGCATGTCTACTAAGAACTAGGGAGCTCATGATAAGAAGCTTGGTCTAGGGGAATAGTCATAATAATGGGCTGAGGTTGTAAGGCTAAACATGTCACAGCTCAAAAATCCGATTAGTAGAATTGGGTTAGTGGACCAACTACCAAAATTAGGTTTGTAGTAATAATTAGGTAAAAATATTAAAATAATAAACGAGATTAAAATTTAGGTAGGGAAATTAAAATTAAGCGTTTGATTATTAATTAATTTAAACGGATTTTAAATATGAAGTCGATTTTGAATATAATTGATGAAATGAGTTTTTAATTAAATTTGGACTAATTTGAAAATTTGTGGAAATCCAAGGTGGTTAAAAAGGCAATTGCCCAAATTTTGAAAAATGGTTGGCTATTTAAACACCCAACTGTCATTTTCCCTCATTCATATCTTCCATTTGAAATCTCTCAAAAAAATCTCAATTTAAGTTTTCCTCTTAAATTAGATAAACAACTTAGACTCTCTAACTTCCCAAACACCAAAATAACCTTCAATTTCAAAGAAAAACTATTATTTCTCAATTGTTCTTCTCACATTCATCATTGACATTTAACTAATTAGAAGGTAACATAGTTCATCATTTTTAACAAATTGAGGTAACATTCTGACTTTTTATGATCAAACAAAGCATATTGTTGATTCAATTCAAGTTTTACTTGATTGTATGGAGATTTTAATAGATTTAACATTTTTAAACCAAGCTTTGATTAAAAAATGGTGAATCCCAAAATCCTAAGTAAACCTACTACTTTAAAGTGATTTTTGAATCATTTTGAACTAATTAAAAGGAATCTCAACTCAATTTAATAGCCCGTTAATGAATTTTTAAGAATAAAATGTTTTCCTTATTTTAAATGTTCATAAAAGCTTGATTTTCCAAGAAAAGTTTGATCCAACTAATTAGATGAAATTGATGGCTTAGATCTGTAATTAAATGATATTTAAGATGTTTGAAATCAAATTCGAGGTTTAGAAACCAAGATTTGACAAGAAATCTCTTATTTCAGCAAAACTAGTTAATATTTGATAGTAATAATAGAGTGTGTAAATCTACGATTTTGCTATAGTTTGGATGTGAATAAGGATATAAGGAAAAGGGCAAAGAGAAGCTTACCTGGCCTTTAACGTTTGACTGTACAACGAGTGATCAGAATTGCTGCTTCTAGCCACAATTCAATACGTTATTAGGGATCTTAGGTTAGCTTAAAAAACTATCCTAAGTTCCAAGTGTAAGTATTCCTATTCGATCTATTATCGTTATGCAAATCATGTTTATGAGATGTGATATGCTATGTGAATTGTCATGAAATGTCCACGAAAATGTTATGTGATTACGACTGAATATGATATGCCCTTACTGGTATTTATGCACACGATATGACATCAATGTGATATGGCTCTTTGATCGTTATGTGAGCACTTGAAAGTGCCATATATGAGATTTTATTAAGTGATATGGATATGTGAAAGTGTGCATAAAAGAGTAAGTACATGTGTGCTTAAATTTATATGTTGGCATTGTGATCTTTTGGAACCATTCGATATCATTGGCATGCCATAGGATTATGAGTACTCACCATTATTTGCTTATGTATGTGAGCACTGAGGCCCCAGGACTGGTTTGGAGAGACAAGGGAATGTTGAGCTTAGCTCCATTCAATGGGACTGGTTGGTGTGTTTAGAGTGTTAGATTTATGCTACACTTTTATGGGACTCGTATAGAATCTATTAGTCATTTTGTGTGTTGGGAGATCTGCTTATCCAATGTATATATGTATATACATGTTTCTTAGTTACAATATGCTAACATATCAAGATGATTGATCAGAGTTATGCTTAATGCTATACCATGAGTGAATGATATAGTATGTGTCGAAACCTTTTAAAACGAAGTTTCGAAAATTTAGAAAAATGGAAAAAAGGGAGTCGCCACCAATCTTTTATTTGGTGTGATTGGATCACCACAAAACGTTTAAAATCCGTTTTGAAAAAAATGTTTTGGTCTTTCAAATCCAGAAAATAGGTTCAAGAGTCGGTTATGCATGAGGAAGGATTAGCACCCTCATACGCCCAAAATTGGTACCACATTGATTACTTTTGGGTCTTATTTTGTTAAAACTTTGAAAATTCGAGTAAA
This sequence comes from Gossypioides kirkii, assembly GCA_005610355.1. Classification (NCBI taxonomy): domain Eukaryota; kingdom Viridiplantae; phylum Streptophyta; class Magnoliopsida; order Malvales; family Malvaceae; genus Gossypioides; species Gossypioides kirkii. Next base: position 26,887,487 of record CP032253.1, on the reverse strand, counting down.
ATTTAAAAATACGATCTTTGTTTTAGAAAACTTTGTATAATTTCAAAAGATCCTATTTGAGGAAAATTGTCTATGTGCTTCAAATTTCTAAGCGAACCGAAAATCATGCTCAACACGTTAGGACACTATGTTCTCAGACTTTCGAAACCGAAGGACACTTTGAAAGACTTTAAAGAGGATATTCTATTGTGTGAATTATACGAAATTCACACCCAGCACATTAGGGCATGATTTTTTCTTCGAGGTCTTCACACGAAAGGACATTGCCTCATTTTGTTTTAAAATCATTTGTATATATATGAATATATATATTTGAAAACTTGAAATTTCGTATTGAGTTTTAAAATACGATCCTCGGACACATGACTTAAAGGATTTGAATATGGAATGCCTGTTTACTTTGATTTTTCACAAAGAATTGAAGTCGTGACCAACACTTTAGGGCACGACGTTCTCGAAATCTCGAAGTTAAAAGGGATTAAAAAGTCGATAAAGGATATTCGATTCGTGTGAGTTATACGAAAAATCACACCCGACACGTTAGGACATGATTTATCGAAGTTTCCACACGAAAAGAACATTGCCTCGATTTCAAAATAATTTTGGAAATAAACGTGTAATTTTTAAGTGCGAATGAACAGTTAATAATGGGGATTAAATAACACGAAATAAAGTACTTAGGTAGATAAGTGATATACAAAAATAAAAAATACGAAATACGAGGGCATAACAATTAAAACTTAAATACAAATATTAAAGAGGAAGAAAAATAAAAATAATCGAAGTTGAAAATGTGATTTTTGAGTACCCGAGGGCAAAATGGTAATTTTAGACACTCTAAGGCAAAATGGTAATTTTGGAAAAATCGAGGTCAAAAATGGAATTTTGGAAAGTTTGGGGGTAAAATGGTAATTATTGCTGAAATTAGGGTCATAAATGGATTTTTAGAAAGTTTGAGGGTAAAAATGTAATTTTTAGCAAGTTCGGGGGTCAAAATATAATTTTGGAGAAGTTTGGGGGTCAAAATATAATTTTGGAAAAGTTTAAAGGTCTAAATCTGATTTTGGATAGTTTAAGGACCTCTAGGGCAATAAAACCAAAAAATAGGTGACACGTGACAGCCCCTCAAGCATCCTGAAGTCAAAGGACTAATTTGAAAATCATGAAAAAATTTTGGGCCAATTTTATAATTAAATAGAACTTGATTTAAGGATTAAATTAAAATAAATTAAAAATAAGAGGGACTATTTGCATAAATAATCCAAAATCATGACACGTGGCAGCTCTTGATGCTTTCAAAAGGTCAAGGGATTAAATTGAAAAGCATTGAAAATTTTGGGCCAATTTAAAATTAATTAAAAGTATGAAAAGCACCAAATTGTAAAAATTAGAAAAAGCGAAAGGACCAAAAGGGTTAATATCCCTTTTCTCAAAAACACGCAGATCCTCCAGGCGGGTCGAGTCGGGTCGAATCTGTCCATAGGTCCCTTTAATCAAAACGGCGCCATTTTTAATCAGAAGACCTACACCAAAACGTTGCCGTTTTGGTATGGGGTTTTAAACCCAAAATCTGCTTCAAATTTCATTTTACATACCTCTCTTTCCAAAAAAAAAACCAAATCCTTTCAAAAAACCTCTCCCCCTCCATGGACGTCCAAGCCTCAGCCAAGCATCGCCCCGCCGTCCGACGCGCCATTGCTTGCTATCGCCGATCGATGCCTCGGTTGCCATGCGTCGCCGCCATGCGCCATCAGTAAGTTCTAAAAAAACTTCTTTCTCTTGAAAAGCATAGATCTGTTTAGATCAAACCCGATCTCCTTCTAATACGAGTAATCGGCCTCCCTTTTCTTTTGCGTTTTTGTCCATGTTCATCTTTTTAAAACCTCCCTTTTAAAACTGTGTTTTTTATTAACAATTTATTTTCTATTTTGTTTTAAAACCTATCAATTCCTTTCCCACAATCCTTTGCAGGTCCGACGAAGCACGGGCGATGCTTGGAGGTGCCCCGGTGTGATTCCAACGTCAGCGACAATGCTTGGTTAAGGGAGTACTGTCCTTTTGTTTTCTTTTTGTTATTAATTATTACCATTATTATTATTATTATTATTATTATTATTATTATTATTATTATTAACAATTATTAGTAATATTAACCAACATTTAATATTCTTAGTGATAACCAAAAATAATAATGCATGATAATAGTTAAGAAATTAGTGCATTTAATATATATTACAGATATGAAGAGTTTAGAAAACTTAACTATAATAAATAATAATAAATGTATATGTTTGGGATACCTGAATGCCTTAGTGCCTGAGTCTTTGAATCGAGCTTGGATTTATTTTTGTTGCCTTTGTGGCTATTCGAGTATCTTTACTCTGTATTGATCTCTGGAAAATACTAGTGTATACTGTATATTGATTTTTTTTGAGTGTTCAAAACAAGGATTCGTAACCTTTACAAAGAAAATTGAATCTAGCTTTATAGCCAGTGTTACAATGATTCTGTTTTGTTTTACACCACTAAATGTGCATCTTTTCTTTGCAGGTAAAAATGACAGTGGTGGCTATGGCAATTGGGCGGTGCAGGAGCAAGGGGTGCAGGTTGCTAGTTGGAGGTGGCAATGCTGATGTGGCACTCTCTGATTGGTTGGGGTTGAGGTGGCTGGTGCAAGTTGGCCAGCAGATTTGACTTGGGTCAATGATGGGTAGCATAATTGGGCTTAAGTTTGGGCCTGTTTAAGTCCATTAGTATTTGGGTTTGAGTTAGGTATTGGGCTAACCGAACTCTGCCCAATTGGGCTTGTAAATTTGAACACGTAATTTGGACTTTTGTAATGGGACTTTATAACAAATTCTTTTTTTAAATTTGAAAATAAATTTAAATTTAAATTATATTTAAATTCAAATTTAAATAAATCTAAATTTAAAATAAATTTAAAAGGCCCGGTCAAAATTGGGCTTCAACAATATGCTTTTTTATAACCTTGAGATTGTGATTTATTTGTGGCCATTTTGAGCACTCAATGAGCTTGTAAAAGCTCACATTGTTATGTATATTTTACAGATAAATAGCTAGTTTGTTGGAGGAGAAGTGAGTCATCCAAGCGATCTAAAGTAAGGCCAAACTTTCTTGATTATGTGTTGTGTTTTCTACTTCAATAAGGAGGGTAATGTGGGACCTTACTTGGGGAGTTAGATTTTGATATTTTCTTGGGTTGTAATGGACATTTTAAGGACTGTAGAAGGTCCAATTTGTTCGGCCCAGCAAAATAAAACAAAAAACAAATAAATAAAAAAACCTTTAATAAAAGTCTTTTACAAATTCAAACCCATTACATACAAATTACCTTTACAACCCAAATACCCATTTAACCAAACCCTAAAAAATTAACCCAATTTACCCAAGACCCAACAAGTCCAAAAGCTTAAGGAAATTAGGAAACCTTAATTTCCTAAGCATCTCTGCCGTCGCTACCTTGCCGACCTCCTTGCCACGTCAACCGTACATTCCCGAGGTCGACCACCATGCTTCTGACACACCACGTCTCTGCCCCCACCTGCCACCGTCGAAAGCACCTGCAAAGACAAAAGACAGAGAAAAAGACAGAGAAGAAAAAAACAAATATGTAATGTAAATTCGGCTATATAAGGACCGAATGAACCGATTGTAATCTTCTTCTTCTTTGATTTTTCTATGAAGAACAGGGAAATAAAAAACAAGAAATCAAAGGCAGATTGTTGTTTTCTTTTTATACGTACATACATATACTGTCTTTTTTTTACAAATATTTATCAATAAAACCAAAGAAAGATTCAAGATAGCCTACTGTCTATATTTTATTTCAAAAATACATATACATATATTTTTACTTTTATTTCGAGTTCAAAAAAATAAAAAAGGGGGAAAGAAATTTAGGGTTTACCTTTTTTCTTCCTATGCACTGTCGTCGCTCGTGGCCGTAAGGAGTCCCTCCGAACCCATCAATGTTCGTGAGAGGGGCTTCGACGAAGGGATGTTGGTTTAAAAAAATAAAAACAAAACAAATTAAAAAAACTATGAGAAATCGAAGCTTTTTGGATTTTTTTTAAAAGATTTGGCTCAATTTGTTAGATTCAAGTCCAGATCTATTTTTGGGTTTCAAAACGAAGCCAAAAGGAAAATTTTTGGATTTTCAGGCCACCGAGGATGGTGGCTATTGTCGCCGGTGACCAGTGGTCGAGGTGGAGCTACGGCAGACCGATGATCGGGCATAGAGACTTTTCAGAGAAATAAAAAGAGAGAAGAGAGATTTTTTTTTAAAAGAAAGGAGTGAAAATGAAAACTTTAAAAAATTTTGGCTTTTATAAAGCCTTCAAAACAACGTCGTTTTGGGAGAAAAGTTTAGGTGCCAAAACGACGCCGTTTTAATGTGTCCAACTTGACCCGATCTGGACCCGTTAAGGGTCCACGTGTTTTTGAATAATGGACTATTTATGCTCTTAGTCCTTCCGCATTTATGACTTGTTTCAATTTAGTACTTTTATGTACCTTTTATTTATTTCAAATTCGACCCTACAATTTTACTTGGTTTTCAATCAGGTCCTCTAACCAGTGGCCCTTGAGGGGTTGACACGTGTCAAGATTTGGGAAAATCGCTCACGCAATCCTTGTTGTTTTTAAATATTCGAGTTTGACCCCGTTTTTCTATTTTTTCATCTTATTTGTTTTAATTTAAATTTAATCCTTTTATGGTTTTTCTCTTTTAAATTTTACCCATTTATTCAGTTTTTTTAAAAAATTAAATCCTTCTATTTTTATTCTTGTTAAAATTAAACCCTTTTATTTTTATTCCTTTTTAAAATTACCCTTTTATTCTATTTTTTTATTTTTTATCCTTTTACATCTTTTAAATTAAATCCTATTTTTTATTTTATTTCCTTTTTATTTATTCAATAATTATTCTAGGTTATTTGCAAACCCGTGTTTTTTTATTTTATTTTACATATTTATTTATTATTTATGCAAATCGCATTTTATTTTTGTCATCAATTGCATATTCGTATTTTTTTTAATTTTCGCGTTCATTTTTCATTAAAACGTTTTAATTAAAATTTATTTTTTAATTTTTTTCAAAATACATAAATAATTTTAAAATCAAGGCAATATTCATTATCTCGTGATTTGAAAAGTCGTGCCTTAACTTACTAGGTGCGTTTTTTCTTTGAATCGAAATAATCGAATATCCTTTTCATTTTAAAAATAATAATAAAAAGAATGCTTATTATTTTTGAAAATTTGAGGTGTTGTGTCCTAACTTACTGAACATAATTTCCCTTCTCGATTAAATTCGAAATAAATGAGCCCTTTTTGCAAAGTTCAATTTTAAAATGACTTTAAATATATCATTCATGCATTTACGGATTGCATTTTAATTTATCCTCAAGTTTTCAAACTTTTAACAATTGAGACCCTTCAAAATCGACAAGGTACCAATTTTGGGCATATGAGGGTGCTAATCTTTCCTCGTACGTAATCGACTCCCGAACCCCTTTTTTGGATTTTGAAAACCACAATGTTTGTTAAAATGCATGTAAAACGTTTTAAGGTACTCCAATCACATCAAATAAAAAGATTGGTGACGACTCCTATTTTTTATTCTAAAAATTAAAAGCCGAGACCATTTTCAAAAACGTTTCGACAAGGACTATTTAAGGACATTTATAGCTAGCTCTTGATCATTGATTGCTTAAGGATGTTGATTTTGAATATACATGTTATGATGGTTTGAGTTGCATGATAAATGATTTGTATGCATGTAGGTTAATAATGATATAAATTTTTTAGTGCATGTTGGATGTTGTAGAAATTTTTAAATGAGTTATTAGTATGAAATAGACCTTTGATGCACATAAAAATGTTGGTAATGTAAAATTGGTATGCTAAGTAATTGATTTATGAAATTAGAAATTGCATGCTAGCATAACTATTTACCTTGGATGTCAAATTGTGTGTTGGTAAGGTTTGAAGAGTGTAAGCATGCTTAATACAATCGATGTATGTTATATGACATGTGAGATTACAGAAATTAAGCTAAATGCACGAATTGGTATGCTGGGTAATATGACAAAATGTCATATGTAGTTTTGGGTTGTTTTCTGTAACAATTGCAAATGACTTTGGAATGACATTGTGAATGAGGGATCGACATCACGACGAGGAATGTTGCGTGGTTGTGACATGACATACCGAGTGATTGAACCATGTTTTGTTAGTTTTGTAATATAGTCCTAATTTTTATACTATGCAATTATAGTCCTTAAATGTGATGAAATGACTTGAAAATTTGCATGATTAAGTACTATTTGGTTAATTTCATAATTTTAGTCTCGATTTTACAAAAAGGTTTTTTCAAAGTATTTTACTAAACTTATGAATTAATCCTTAAATCTTTGTTTTATAATTAAATAAGTCTTTCTATTGTTTTGAATTGTTTCTTTTAAATATAAAACTAAGTTCAGATGCTTTAAACTCTATGTATACTTACCTTGTTGAGTTATGTATGATTTGTATATTGCATGAGAAAAGACGAATTTACCCTTATTTTTGTAGTGATCAAAGTAGCGCAACGAAAGCATGTAACTATGTTGCATGAATAGTGTGAGGTGTGAATGGTGGTTTTGTAGTGTGCTTGGTGGTCGATAAGAAGAGTCACATAAGTGGTTAATGTGATATTCTAGATTTGGGTTGAACCACTCCGGCCAGGTTTGGGGCGCTGCAAAATAAGAGAGGGTTTGTTTTAAAAGATCATCTCTAAGGTTTTGTGGGGTAGTAGGGGAAGATGGTGTGTTAGGAATTGAGGGAGAGGCCATAATGGCAAGGTTAATCGAAGGAGTGTTAAGCGCATTGAAGAGCTAGGAAAGTGCTTTCATGGTGATTATGGCTGGGTGAGTTGACGTTTTGGTTTGGGTTAGGGAAGCTCAACGTTGGTGGTGTCATTGACATTCATCAAAGTGGCTAGCATCATTCTGATTCTGAGACATTGTGGTCAATACTTGCCACACCAAGTATTGATATAAAGTACAACAAGGGAGGAGGATAAGAAGGAACAAGGAGGAGATCAAGGTGGTGCAATGGAGATTTGTTCACCTGTAAGGCTGAGAGCTAGAACACAGATAAGAAGACAAGTTGTGTGAAAAGGGAAAGCATTAAAAGTAACTTTAATGTGCTAAAATGTCATCTCCTATTTATAGTTTTTCAAGGTTTTTATAAGAAGGGTACCCTTGTCCACTGGTATGATATGACTAGATAAATGTCCAATCCTATTAAATGCATAATGGATAATCATAAGCACGTATCATGAAATTCTATCAATATGAGGTAGTTAAGCCTATATAGACTTCTTATTGTCTTGGAAGTGTGTTCACATTAAAATAATATTCACCTTTAAGCTTGAGTGATAAGTCCTATTTGAAGTGAGATGAGAGGTCATGCTTAAGAAATCAATGCGATGACAACGATACCTTTTAGGATTTCCATATTTTTTTAGCAAAGAAAAAATCACAAAAATGTAAAATTCCAATAAGTATGACATACCTCTTTGTAATTATTAGAATTTAGTCTTTAAAATAAAAGAAAAGAAAAAAAATAGATTGAATAAATCATTAGGTATGTAAAAAGTTAAAAGAGATGAAGTGAAGATACGGAAATAAAAAAAAAAGTGATGGGAGCAGTTTGGTTTGCTATTGAAAAAGGCACACAACATGAAAAAGAGGAACAGCGCAAAATATATGACTATGATGAGTAGCCTTTGAGTGGGACACAAAGGTAAGAATAAATAAGATGTATGAGCCATTCACTTTATTGCTTTTCTTTTGGTTTTTTACTTATTGAAACCTCACAAGTGACAGCAAAAGTGTAATAATATATTTTCCTGTGTGTATGATAGGGGGATAATTAAAAAGAAAACAAGGGGTAAGATGGAATGGATGGCCGGGTTTCCAGGTTATGATAAAATCATGTAAAATTCCATGGAAATGGAATGATTACACCACGCTCTCAATATATTTTGGTGTCTTCTTCGTCTCCTTTCCTTTGTTCTGTTCAAATATGAATTAGTGTGGATGGTGTGATGGATTGGCAGATACTCCCCTCTTCCCATGCCATACCTTAGCCAGGAATAAGCTGTCATTGACATGACTTCTCTCTTTCTCTCTCTTTCTCTGCATCTTTGGGTCTGGGCTGCAGACTCGGATCATTCATCCATATTATTTTTCATATAATATTTGTTGAGGGTTACCCATGTTCAACAAATTTAATATAAATTTTGGTATTTATTTTTTTTGAATATATTTATGTGATTATATGATAATATTTATTAATATTTTTTTAATTTTTTGATAATACATGCATATTTTATACATACAGATATTTGAATTCAAATTTTTAAAATAAATAATATTTTTTTACTATTGAAACTACTTATTAAATTCACTTTCGTATCTGTTAAAGAGTCTTAATAAGTCCATAAAATGAGAGTATGTTAAGGTGCATGAATAGGAAAAAGAGACTTCCATTTGATCTCGTGACTTCTGACATATAGGTTATTTTTAGGAGCATACCATTTTAACTAGACTTATATGCTATTGGTTATGGAATCGAGTTAGACCATACATAAATTATTCTTTTTATGCATGGTTCCTCTTCTTCAGCACTACAAAGCACTTTCATTTTGTTAACCCACTAGGTCTACTGATGGTAGGTGTGATCGTTTCATCGCTCATCATATTCAATTTAATTCGGTTTTAATTTTTTTTTCATATTATTTTTTCGGATTTTTAGACCTTTTTAGACATTTTTTTTTTGTTTTTTTTATAGCTTTTAATATTGTTTGAAAAATTTTAAATATCTTTTCATAAATATTTCTAAGAAAATAAATTTTCAAGTAAATAATCGATAACTTCTGTACGGCATTTTTTCTAAAAAATAATTTTTATATAGAACTTTTGAAGTTATTTTATTATTTTAAATATAAGTTATTTATTTTTATATCATAAAAATTAAAATTAATTATAAATAAAATTTAATTTAATTTAATTTAATTTAATTTCAAGTAACAACAATATTTTTATTTTTATCTCATAAATCATTTAAACATTTCAATTTTAATTAATTTCCCATTTTCAATTTTTTTACTCACCCTACTCAACAGAATTGAAAAATAAAAATCTAACAAATAGTACCACATTTATTAATATTTATGTATACCCAAGGAGTGGGATTTTTAGGGATTATTTATCCTTTTTCTTAAAAAAGAAAAGAAAAGAAAAGAAAAGAGCTGGGCATGGGGTTATAGTGGAAAATGGTACATTGGTACAGTGAAATTAATGATGAGCAAACAGCATACAATCAGGCTTCTGAAATTCACGTGGCCCAGGGAAGTGTGGGCACTAGCTATAGCCCCCCTGCCCTTTGGAAAGAGAAAAGAATTTTTGCTCATTTCGCACTATTATTTTTCATATTTATGGAATTGTTTTCTTTTTCTTCTTTCACTTTGTACTTCAGCCTTCCATTTATATACCCAAATGGAGTTCATAAGTTGACAGTGGCAAATGTAAGAATTTAATGTCACACAAAAACCATGATTATCACACAACTTTCTTTCCATCTAGTATGGGAATTTATTGATGGTAGGCATAGATATTTGTGAATAATTTTGATATGGACTTATGAGTGAGTTTGAATAGATAATGCGTTTATTTGTAGTTATTGTAAAAATAGTGTTGACGATAAAATTAGATATTGTAATGATATTATAACGTGAGATAAAATATAAATTAAACGCACCGTACTGTCTATTCAAATTCATCCTAAATTTTCATATAATATTATTTTATACATATTTATTAAAGTTTGATCTCGTATTTAAAATTTTATAAATTAGAATGTAAATATATCTTAGCTCCTATTATTTATAGTTAAAAGTAAGTTTGTTTAAGCCAATGAAGCTTTGATATATTTTGCAAAGACGAAAGTTTTGGATTTTGAATATTTAAGTTTAAGATTGTTCATGCATAATCATATGTATGAATTTTTGAATTTCATTATGTGTGAGTTTTAGATTAATTCGTCGACTTTAACTTAGATTATTTTAATGTTTAATTCGTTCGTGTTATAATATAGTTTGATTCTACTCTTTTCTTTTGTAATTGAGTTTGAGTCTATTCTGTGATCATTTGGATAATTCATTTGCACTGTAAAAAATTAATATTTTTAATTATTCGAACATGTATTTATATTTATATATTAATTGTATTGCATTTGTAACACTTAAAAATTAAATATGTTTAAGTATTTAATTTTTTTAAGTAAATCTTCAATTTTTATGTATTATAAATATTGAAAATAAATAAAAATAAAAATTTCGACATCATAAAACAAAAGAAGCAATAATTCCATTATAGACTGCAAGATTAGTGTCCAATTTTTGTCATAAATATTCCCATCGCAGTATTTGTAATATGCAACGAGAGAAAATTAAAAAAGAAAAAGAAAGAAAAGAAAGTGTATCAACTTCAACATGTCAAAACAAAAAATATTTGTAATATCAATCAAGCAAATAGAAATGTAGGTCCATCCATCGCCTGGATCTATGGAAGCCAAGCCACCTGGACGTATATACAAAAGCATTTTCCTCTTTTTACACAAAGGAAACAGTAAAACTGGTGCCACTCAGTTTCACGCGTTGCCTCTTCCACTTCAGCCTATGATTGCAATTCCAAACAAACCATTAACACTTCCGTTGCATCATTTAATAAACCCCTCAATTAATTGTTATTATTAGCTTTGTTCTTTCTATGGTATGACTAACATGCTTTTAGTACACCACTTACAACTCGTGTTTGTTGGAAAAATTAAAATATTTGAAATTCAGTCCCACATTCCTTAAGAAAATTTTGATATTATTATTTATAAATTATTATACTTCATTGATGGGCTCTTTTAGACCTTGTTGGTTAGGCTCTGTTTACACATTATAACCTCATCAAGGTTTGAAGGTTGGTAAGGAAAAAGAAATATACTTTCTTGGGTTAGTGAGAACCAAGATAAGATGGTGGACTTGCACAGTGGGCTCAAAAGGCTTGTGTAATGTACATTGATGGATTTTTCCTGCACATGATATATCGTGATATCTTTAGCTAAGTCAAATTCATTTACTTTTGTTATGTTTAGTCAATAAAATTCTTGTACATATCATGACTCACTTTCACTCTAAACATACCGTAAAAAAACTCTATCATTCTCCTCTTCCTCCTCTTTTTGAGTTTGTTAAGTATTTTTTGTTGTGATCTATTGTTGATTTATGTTCCCATTTATAATAGAAGAACTTGTTCAATGCTGGGGGATACATTATACGGCGAAATATCCTTAAGGATAATGTCTAACATTCCTCAAGCTATTCAACTTGTATTCTTGATTTGTTAACTTGATAAGATATTTGCCAACAATGTTTATCATGACCAATTGTTTGGTTGTATATATATTTTCCCTTGGTTATTACATTGGGATTAAGTATTTGGTTAGTAATGCAATCTTTTATAAGATAAAACACATAAGGGTTAAATTGGATAACCTTAAGCTTATGTATGATTTTTTTTTGTGATACAATACAACATCATCAGCTAGAAACTAGCTTCATGCACGTCCTCAACCAACATTGAAGCAATTTATAGGGGTGGAAGCTCCAACATCCTCATCCCAATTGACCATTTAACGCCACCTTTGCCATGGTATCTGCAATTTGATTACCTTCACTGTAAACATGACCAGTCCACACCTTCCATTTCTTCTCAACATATCCACAAGCATCCGCAAATACCCCATTTTGTTACATCTCATCGTCTCTTCTTCACACCATATTAACAACCTCCAGGCAATAACCTTCCAACAGTAACTTCTCATACCCATATTCCAAACGCAACACAATCTATCATACACCCCCTATAATTCCGCATTGTTATAAGTCCTAATTCCTCGCATGTAACCAAGTTCCTCTGTCATCCCATATAAGTCTTGCTAAAGTTGCTCGACTACCAATTTTGTCTATAGTCTCATCATTGTTATGTTGGATTTGGTTTCCTGAGTGTAGTATATTCATTTGTATACTTGTATTTTTTGAACAAATTGGTTTAATAAAATTATCAATAAATTACATTAATACCCTTTTTATATTGTCCTCAATGGTTTTTGCATGCAAAGTAAAATGAAAGCAAATATTAGCTCAATGGTTATCTAATATGTAACTAATACTTGATCTGATGGTTTCGTACCTAGTAGATTGAACTAGTTTTTACATTTGATGAGCTTGAAATCAAGTAATTTTCCTTATGCTTTATGGATTTTTAGTTTAGTTTTGTCTTTTGAATAAATTGTGGTAAAAAGGTTATTTTATTGCTTTTAAGGCTAAATGAGACCTAAAGATTAGCTAACCTGCTTCGTGAGTGCATAAGAGACTAATAGTAGTTGAGTCACAATGATACTGACCACTTTGTTGCGGGATAAAGAGCCCTATGTCGCAACAAAGGGATCAACAAAGAAGAATCAAGGGACTACCTGCTTTGTCGTGACATAGGTCCTCGTGTGTAGCAACATCGATCCCAGACTTCAATTTTGCATCAAGCGAGGGGCGCTTTCGCCTTCATAATGCAACTTAAGCACAAAGGACAATAGTTGACTTAGGGTTGATGAAAATGACCGTCCAAAGCTATAAATAGGGCCTTTAGCACTAGGGTTTTGGCACCATTCACTAGATCTTAGTTTTTAGTTTTATATTTTCGTTTAAAACGAGATTGTAGAACTCGCATAAACATTCGATGAAGTTTTCTTGACAGATTACCAATACAATTCTAGTTTCTTTTTCATTCTTTTCTTCAATTATATGTGTTTATATATTATTGTGTTTATAATGATTAAAAAACCCATGAGGAACTAATTCCATTTTGTGGAATTAGGGAATGGAAGTATGAGTATTTAATTGTTGTTTAACAGGAGTTTTACCTTTTGGATCAGTTGTTTTGGAAAGGAAGAACATCAAACAAACACTAGGCTTGACAACCCTAGAACGTCATTTAGGTCGGAATGAATCCAAAATTGGTATTGTCCATCCGTGAACACCTTTTCCCCAAACCGATTTAGATTGTGATATCTAGCGATAAGTAGTTTATATCGACTTACTATGCTGGCGGAATATCGAGAGATCCAACTGGAGTAGTAACTAGTTGATTAGAGGAAAATTCCCAAAACCCAATGATTGTAGAACTCATACGGAAATGATCTAATATCGCCAAAGCCTTTTATACGAATTTCTACATCTTAAATCTTTCCTTTAATTCTATTTTTTTCTCTTTTATTTTATTCTTTTCAAAATCCACTCTTTTATTCTTCGTACTATAATACCTAAAGTAAGTATTAATTAATTTTATTCTTTGCAAGGATTTGATTTACTATTGCTTTACTCCTCCTTTTGGTACGGTTCTCGAAATACTACCAAGTGTTTCGTTGTACCACTATATTTACAACCTGACCCTTATACTTGCGAAAAGCTTAAATCTACACCGAACAGGAGTACGTTCAAGAGTGGTTAAGTTATTGGCGCCGTTATCGGGGAGACAACGCTTTAGTAAATTTTATGCTATTATTGTATTAAAATAATTAAGAAAATTTTAGGTTATAGTTACGATTTAACCATACTAACAATTTTTCAGACCTAACTTCTTCCTTTAAATTCCATTATATTTAAAACCTTGGATGTCTATGATTATTTTTGTGCATTTGACATTTATGATGATGATTATGACGATGATATCTTTGAAGATGGGTATTATGAAGATTGGGAGATTCAGGAAAACCAAAGGCTATTGATGCTAAAGTTGAGTCAACTCCTTGGAGAAGCCCAAATCCCCGATCAACATGATGATCTATCTTTCAGAGAAGCATATTTGGAATCTGAACAAATAAAACGAGAACAAGAAAAGAGGTTAGATGAGGAAACGAAAAGAAATTCTTTGAGGAATCGGATAATTGGACCACCGAGCAAATTGAGATCTTACCCTTGGAAAAGGAAATGAGCAATTTTGTAAAAATCGAGATTGAGCCTCAATCCAATGATGAATCAATCCCCATAGAGGAAGATGACGATTCTCTTAACCCGATTTTAGATCTTCAACTAATTACTGTTACAAAACCATCGACAAAAGAAATATTAGTTGAAGATATGATCGATCAAAGATTCAATTTCCAATGGAAAATATGTACTATGTACAATACTTTTCTGTAACAGCAAATCCCTAGAGAAATTACTAATGTGAAAAATTTTCAATTTTTACAGAAAACATGAAGTATTTACGAGCTAGAGTCCTAGTCCCCAACTAGCGTAGTAATCACATCCATAGAGAAAGAAAGTGCATGTTCATGGGAGAGGCAATTAATGCACTGGTACCACGATCCAAAGGATATAGAACATAGTGATGGAGATTAAAAAGGAAAACAAATAGTTACCGCAACATCAACACATGGGTTTGCAATAAATCCATCGTTTTTACTGAATGAGGTAATCGAGCAGTTATTACTCCGCCACACAAAAGCATATGAATTTCACAAGTGGATCAACGATAAAGGAAATCATGTGAAAGGGTGGTGGTATAAATTCACATACGTCGTGAATAAATATGATCGACGAAAAGAGCTGGCAATTATCTATGTAGGGAGAAAAGGAAATTTTCGAGAAAGGGATAAATGCCAAAAAGTAACCTAACCTAGCACGACGACTACTAGATGAACAATGATAAAACAAACTGTTCTTAGGTGTCGAAGTGCACACTAACCCTCTTATTAGACAATTCTGACAAGTATTAACACTCAATTTTAATTTATAGATACTAACATACTAACTCAGTAACAATTTTTTTTCGTTTCAGGCATTTTTTTTAGGATCTGACTAGTTTGTCGCAACATAGCATCTCGATGTTGCGACGAAGCAACCAGACTACTCCAAGTACACCCAGACATGCTATGACGTGACATACCCCTTGTGTGTGTTGCGACCAAGGGGCCAGTATGCTAAAAATTTACAACTGAGAGGTTTGTCGCGACACGGGGAAGGTTATGTTGTGACATAGGGGGCAGACTACTGGAAGTTCAAGATTGAAGGGTATGTCGCGACATAGGGTAAGTTATGTCGTGACAAACAAAGTATTGGAAGGTTGGTTGCGACATACCTAGGTTACGTCGTGACATCGTCTGTAATTTTTACAGGATTGACCCGACTCGATTACGCAACCCAACATTTTAAAACCCTATTTACCCAATATTTATCACTAAAACCTTAATTTTTTTAAACTCACATATATATAGTAACCTTAAGTTAAAAACATTTCACACTCTTAACCATTATAGAACTTCCTTCCAATCTCTCTAATTCTCTCTTCAAGAATTCTAGGGCATTATCTTCAAGATTAAACCAAAGGGCCAAGGACGATCAAAGCATTAGTAAACCAAAGCGAGGAAGTCAAAATCAAGGAGGTTAAAAAGTATTTCTTGCTCGTCTACTATTTTCATTGACTTTTGTTTCTCTTGTTTCACTTTTGCTAGAACTTTAGGAAAAATGCCTCCTAGAAAAAGAGCAATGACTCAGAAAACACACGACATCTCAAACCCAATTGGATTCCATCATATTAATGTCAAAAAATACTTCTTAGAAATACAAGGCATCTATTAATCCAAGAACTAGGGTTCGAACCCTTTATGGTTCTATGTCAAGAAATTTGTTCTTTAATTTGATATCATCGTTGGGAGTAATTTCGTGTCACTCCTACTGAGAATGTTCTATTACCCATTATTCAGGAGTTTTATGCTTCCCTTAAAAATCAAGTGATAAAAAGGGGATATGGGGCAATCATAAAACGAGTTATTGTTAGGGGAAAAGAGGTACCGATGACTTCTAGAGATATATGTGAGTTTTACAACATCCCTTACTATGAGAAGGATTTCATCAAAGATATAGATTTAGACCAATTTGAAAACATTGATATGCAAGAAATTATTAGATACTTAATCGAGGGTAGGGGAGTTTGGAACTTTAGGCTAGATACAGGAACACCGTCAAACTTTAATCAAGCCATAATGTTCCCTGTAGCTAAAATGTGGATGTAATTTATTACAACTAGGATTGCTCCTGCCTTAAATGTATCTGACGTAAACACTTTCCGAGCTATTGTGTTGTACAGTATTTTGCAAAAAAACAAGTTTGTACAGGGCGATGGGTATTTAGGGAAATGAAACAATGCTCACAAAGCCAAAATGTTGGGCTTTACTTTTTGCATTTGATAATTGCATTATGCCGAAAGCATGAAGTTCCAACCAACGAGACTGAACAATTTTTGAAGCTAACAAACAACATTATTGGAGATTCATTATACAAATAATATGTTGAGCTTCAACGAAAGCAAATTAAGGAATGGAACCAAAGATGAAAAGAAAATATGGACATTCCAACTTCATTGAAAAGAAGTGACAAACCCAAAAGAGCGAATAAAGGAAGCATTGAAGCCAAGCTCGATGGAATGATCCATTGGATGTAAGAAACTGGACCTATTCTTCAAGAGTTTGCTTAACTTAATAGGCTACCAATTTTAAATTATCTATCGAGCATGTTTGGGGAAGAAAAAGGAGGTGAAGAAACTAATTCGGAAGGAGGAAATATGGAGCAGGAAGAGCCTAACATTGAAGATGAGTATGAGGCAATGTTTTAGCCTCAATATTCCACCCCTAAAGGGCCAATGATTCGGAGCCCCTCAAGATGCCAAGGTGAGAGTTCCTACCAAAAGTACTCCGACAAAGGCAAAGCTCCCATGGAACCTCAAGATGACTCGGAAGAAGAGAATTGAAATCTCAATTTTATAGTTTTTAAATTGTGTTTTGTTTTAAAACTTGTAACTTTGGGGATAATTTTTGACCTTTTATAATTTGTAGGAGTAGGAGGATTTATTATTTTGCATATATGTCTTAACTCTTTTTGCAGGAACCCTACATTCTGGAGACACAGCAATTCCGAGCACTCACGCCAAAGGAAGAATGACAACCACCATGAAAAGCAAAGGGCCTTCATGATCAATCAGGTAACTTCTTTCCTTTGTTAATTATTAGGATAGACATTGAGGACAATGTGCTTTCTAAAGTTTAGGGGGTAACATGGGAATTTATAGCATATAGTTTTTATTTTTAGTTTTTATTTGCCTTTTGATGTGTGCTTGAGCTTTTAGAAATACAAGTGATTGGTTAGGAGCATGTATAATAGGTTGATTGTGTTTCTTGATAAATTTGGCATGATGATGAGGAATTTTACATTTTTGAGCATGAAATTTTTGAAGTTCTATAGGTTACATTATGTATAGATAGAAAGGTATTATTGATACCAAATGATGTGCATAATATGAGGAAACGAGCATGCTAGTATATATGATAGATGAAAATTTTGTCATTAGGTGATTAAATTGATATTTGTACATATTGAGTTGTTTAAGGATGACCTAAGGCATTGTTTGGACACATCTAGAGCTAAAGAGCTAAACCCTATTCTGAATTGCCAATTAGTACCCATCTTTGAGCCTTATGACATATTTTTTATGAGCCACATTATGAAGCCTCTTAAGCCTTAGATGATAATTTGTGTATATCCTTTTCTTTGGTCATAGTTTGCATGAAAATGGATGTATGACCATGTGTATTGAGGGTAGGTAGACACATTATGGTGGAGGATGTAAAACAAAAAAGAGAGAGAAATCATGATAAGGTATGAAATTTATAGCCAATGTAGAAAAAAATAATGAAAAAACACAAAGAAAATGAGTAGAAACGCAAAAAGAGAGAATCTTGAGTAAGAAAATATGTAAAGAGTGACAAAATCATCAAGTCACCAAAAAGTAGAAAAAGCTTACTCGAAAAACAAAGAAAAGGATGTACTCATAGGCTAGCTAAAAAGATTACTTTAGATTGATTTCCTAAAAATGGAGAAATAAGGAAGGTGAGAGAAGGAGAAACAAGGAGGTGAGATGAAGTGAGACATAAAGGGGGAGGATAGGGGACAATACAATGTGTCAAATTGTTTTTGTGTTTTGTAACCTCTTTTGTGCGTAACTGTTCTTTGAAAATCATACCTGCCCTAAGCCTTAACACGTTACAAATTGAAAAGTCCTATGTGACCTAAACGATTCTATGTATGGATGGATGTAGAAATTGCATAATCTCATTATAATTGTTTATATTGTACTAGGATAATCAAAGTACTTATGTTAGGCATTGATGGAGTCATATCAATAGAACTTTAATATTTGTAGTTCTTATAACCTATTGAACTTAGATTGTTTCTACTTAGAAATAGTAAAGTTGCTCAGTTATCATGTTAAGATTATCAAAAGATACATATAGCTTAGAATAGATGTTAAGAGCCTAATTGTTGTATGATACAGTTTCAAGCTCACTTATCTTTCTTTTGTTTCTTTTCTTCGTTATTTGGTTTGTTTT
Source organism: Gossypioides kirkii (assembly GCA_005610355.1). NCBI lineage: Eukaryota > Viridiplantae > Streptophyta > Magnoliopsida > Malvales > Malvaceae > Gossypioides > Gossypioides kirkii. The sequence goes on along the minus strand of CP032253.1, from coordinate 26,868,926 downwards.
CTTGTTTGCTTGAGGACAAGTAAAGACTTAAGTGTGGAGGAGTTTGATCTGCTGGTTTCGTTCCTAGAAGATTGAACTAGTTTTCACATTTGATGAGCTTGAAATCAAGTAATTTTCCTTATGATTTATGGATTTTTAGTTTAGTTTTGTCTTTTGAATAAATTGTGCTAAAAAAGTTATTTTATTGCTTTCAAGACAAAATGAGGCTTAAAGATTAGCTAACCTACTTCGTGAGTGCACAAGAGACTAATAACAGTTAAGCCACAGTAATACTGATGTCTTCATTACGACATAGAGAGTCTTATGTTGCTACAAAGGGATTAGCAGCGAAGAATCAAGAGAATACCTACTTTGTCACGACACAGTCCTAATGTGTCGCGACATCGACTGTAACACCTAAAACTCGAAACCATCGTTAGTTAGGGTCCCGATGTCTTTCCGATCATTTATCACAGTCTACCTCTTAGTATCCTTTCATTTAATCATATTTTAACAAGAAATGCATGTAAGACAACATAAATCATTAATTAAGTATATTCACAATTCATTAAGGGAAAAAAAATTTCATTTCCATGATTTTTTGAGATTTTTAGCGGCACTTGTTAGACTAGTATCTGTAGTAGTCAAGTCAGTAAACAATTCAGAAACAGTGCAATATTTTACTGATACAAGTGATAGTTTTACCGATATAAGTGTCACTTCTATTGACACAAGTCATGCTTCTATCGATACCAAAAACTCTAGAGAGCTAAGAAGTCCTACCCTGCAACTCTACCGATACAAGCACACAGACTACCGATACCCCCACGGGCAGAACTACCTATACTTCTTATGCAACTATCGAAATAACTCAAGTCAGAGAACAACCTCTCTCCTACCCTGTACTTCGACCAATACATGCATGGGTTTTACGAAATAAGTATGTAGAATTCAAATATTCACACAAGTTCTCTTGTTCATGTAACAATTCTCATTACAAAAGCATAAGATAAAATAGATAATATTCTTTAAGGTTCATAAACACATATAACAATACATTTTCACTTCATTGTATGCCTACTTTCAACCATGAGCAACATACAAAATATGACAACTATCAACCAAAGTTTCAACAATGAACCATCAACCGAATTCAAGTACTACACAAAATAACATCATCCTAGTACATGCCATATAACCAAGTGATGGAAAAACTATCAAATGAGCTCCGCGGTAGTGTGACTTCTTTGAGATGATCCGATTTTCAAGCAATAAAATAATCTACAAAACAACAATAACATCTTTGGCAAGCTTCATAGCTTAGTAAGTTTGAAGAGTTTAAAAGAGTTACCAAACATATGCATAAAACAGTTATAACTCAATCGAGCCATGATAACCCATTGCTTCCTCGAGCCATATTTAGCATTTCAACTTTCCTGTCTATATCTTTTCTGTTACCAGTACCCAATGCTGCTCACACGAGCTGTCAAGGACTCGCAACATATGTGGTACCCTAGCTATCGGTACGGTGCCTGTCTATATAACAGTCCCTTGACGATGCTGCTCACATGAGTTGTCGAGAATATGCACTTATGCAACATTCCCAGCCATCGTAGGGCATGTAATCGATTCCAAGATTCATATCTCTTTTTCGACTCATGATGCTGCTCACACGAGCGGTCGAGGACTCGCAACATATGCAGTACCCCAACCATCGCGTCAGTTTCATTTCATCAGCTTAAAGCCTATTATCTTTGTCGATCCCTTTCTTTCAATCTCTTTATTTCCAAGTGCTTTCATTTGTTTTTAATAAAGATAAAATAGTTGCAAGTAATATCTAATTACAAAATTTATATTACGAACTTACCAGACTGAATTGTAGAGACGGAAAGGCTTTAAGGACTATTCTGCTAATTTTCCTTTTTCGTGATCCATGGTACAATCGTAATTTAAATCAACAAATCATCCAAATTTTCACATTAAAACACATAATTAGGTCATTTAACACAATTTGATCCTTTTTGGAAAATTACAAAATTACCCCTAATACTTTCCTTTTTATTCAATCTAGTTCTTTTAACACAAAAAAATGCAAAATAGCCACTTTTTTCTAAACCTATACCAGACAAAGGCTTCTGGCCTTCATCCAAGTCCCCACAAATTAAGCATTTCACATCAAGTACACACACTTCCATCATTTTTACATTTGAGTCATTAAACCCTAATTTCATAAAAAATCACTTTGCATAAATATTAAACCCATCCACCAAGCATACAAATCCACCATAACCTTTCAAGAATAAGCACATTCAACAATGGTAAGTTTCATAACATTTGACAAATTCACAAATTAGTCCTTAGATTAGCTACATTAAGCTAATATGAACTCAAAAACACAAAAATTACTAAAAACGATTATCATTTGCTTACCCAAATCAAAGGTCAAAGCTTTAAGTTGAAAAACCCTAACTCCCCTTGTCTAGCTGTGTAGAAGAAGAAGAAGAAGAAAATGAGTGAAAATTTCTATTTTCTTCTTGTAATTTCCTTTATATACTAAAGGGCAATTTTATAAATATTTAGACTTTCTTAATTAACTTAATTAACACCCCTTTCTTAGCCTTAATTAATCATTCTTATAATCACTTATCCCATGCTAATCCACTAACTAAAATGGTATTGGTTAATTTGATTATTTAATCCTTCTAATTAAACAAATCTTACCTTTGCATTTCTTTACAATTTAATTCGTTTTTCCCAATTAACCATCTAAACGATAGAATTTCTCAACCAAAATTTAATATGATGCTAATGATATCATAAGCATTAAAATAATTTAATTTACGACTCGACTCATTAGAGTTGTGATCTCAAAATCACTGTTTTTGACACCACTAAAAACCAGGCTATTACAACTCTCCCTCTATAGGGAAATTTCGTCTTGAATTTTTTTATCAGTAAACAGGTTAGGATATTGTGATCTCATTGATGCTTCTATTTCCCAAGTTGCTTCTTCCAACCCGTGACGATTCCACAAGACCTTTACTAGAGGTACCCTTTTGTTTTGCAGCTCTTTTACCTCTTGAGCCAAGATTCTAATTATGATAGATCTGACTGTATCTCAATCTCACAGGGTGTAATCACATGAGAAGGATCTAATTTGTACCATCTCAACGTCGAAACATGGAATAGGTTGTGAATCTTCTCAAGTTCTGGTGGTAAAACCAGTTTATACACTACAAGACCAACCCTCTCGAGAATCTCATACGGCTCAATAAACTGTGGACTCAGCTTGCCCTTTCTACCAAACTGTAACACCTTCTTCCAAGGTGAAACTTTTATGAAAACTCAATCTTCTACAGCAAACTCTATATCCTTCCTCTTTAGATCTGCATAGGACTTTTGTCGATCAAACGCTGCTTTTAAATAGTAACGGATAATCCAAACTTTATCCTCTATCTCGTGTATCAAGTCGATCCCAACCAATTTAGGCTCACTTAACTTTGTCCAATATAAGGGTGTTTTGTATTTTCTACCGTATAATGCCTCAAACGGTGCCATTTTAATACCGAACTGATAGCTATTTTTATAAGCAAATTTTACCAACGGTAGATATTTCTCCCAGCTACCTTCGAACTCAAGTATACAATATCGTAACATATCTTCCAAAATCTGTATCACCCGCTCTGACGGACCATCCAATCTGTCTATAATTACCTAGATTAAATCTTTCTTCCTCGGTGTCACCGAAAGTCCTGTAACAAAGTCCATAGTAACCCGCTCCCACTTCCACTCAGGGATGGAAATCGGCTGTAGTAATTCAGATGGTACCTGGTACTCTGCTTTCACTTGCTGACATACTAAACATCTAGTTATAAACTCTAAAATCTCTCGTTTCATACCTGACCACTAATACATTTTTTTCAGGTCGTTATACATTTTCATACTTTTCGGGTGAATGGAATAAGGGTTGCTGTGAGCTTCCGTCAGAATGTCCCATCTCAAATTTGAATCATCTGGAACACACACCATGCCTCTGAAATACAAAATACCATCTGTATCCACTGTAAACCCCGTGGTGGCATCACTTTATATCTGTCCTTTCCTAGCTATAAGCTTTCGATCATTTCTCTGTAATTCTCAAATCCACTATAGGAATAACGGTCTCGTCTTGAGTTCAGCAGTGACAGAACCATCACTCTCTAGTGACAAATGGGCATTAATTGTTCTTAATGAAAATTATGACTTTCGGCTCAAGGCATCGGCAACAACATTAGTCTTTCCCAGGTGATAATCAATCACAAGGCCTTAATCCTTTAATAGCTCTAACCATCGACGTTGTCACAAATTCAGCTTCCTCTGCATCATCAGATATTTCAAACTCTTATGATCCGTGAATACGTGACATCTCTTACCATATAAATAGTGACGACAAATCTTTAATACAAAGACTATGGCAACTAATTCTAGATCATGAGTCGGATAATTCTTTTCATGCGGCTTCAGCTGATGGAAGGCATAAGTTATCACTTTCCCAGCTTGCATAAGGCCTTTAGCACTAGAGTTTTATACACCATTCACTAGATCTTAGTTTTTAGTTTTATATTTCAGTTTGAAATGATATTGTAGAACTCGTATAAATGTTTGAGGAATTTTTACCAACAGATTCTCAATACAATTCTAGTTTCTTTTTATTATTTTCTTCAATTATATGTGTTTATATATTATTGTGTTTATGATGATCAAGAAACCCATGAGGAACTAATTCCATTCTGGAGAATTAAGGAGTAGAAGTATGAGTATTTGATTATTGCTTAGTAGGGGTTTTACCTTTCAGATCAGCTATTTGGGAAAGGAAGAACATCAAACAAACACTAGGTGTGACAACCCTAGAACGTCATTTAGGTGGGAATGAACCCAAAATTGGTATTGCCCATCCGTGAACACCTTTTCTCCAAACCAGTTTAGATTGTGACATCTAGCAATAAGTAGTCTCTATTGACTTGCTATGCTGGCAGAAGATTGAGAGATCCAACTAGGGTAGTGACTAGTTGATTGGACGAAAATCCCCAAAACCCAATGATTGAAGAACTCATATAGAAATGACCTAATATCCCCAAAGTCGTTTATATGAAATTCTACATCTCAAAACTTTCCTTTATTTCTATTTTATTTTTTTCTTTTATTTTATGCTTTTCAAAATCCACTCTTTTATTCATTGTACCATAATACTTAAGTAAGTACTAATTAATTTTATTCTTTGCAAGGATTTGATTTACTATCGCTTTACGCCTCTTTTGGGTACGATCCTCGGAATACTATCAAGTGTTTAGTTGTACAGACTATATTTACAACTTGACCCGTATACTTGCGGAAAGCCTAAATATACGTCGAATGGGAGTACGTTCGAGGGCGGTCAATACTAAACAATATTACATGATCAAATCGTAATATAGAAAGACAACTTATATTAAATATGTTCTTAGACTAATCAAAAATAAGCAAGCTAATTGAAAGACTAATATATTGTCTATCAAGTCTAATTGGGGAGATGCTTTGTCTTGAGCATTAGAGTGGATGATTCCTAGAAAATAGAGACATAAATGTGACTTACTAGATTGACAGTACATCGAACATGACCCAAGTATAATAGATCTTGAGTCCATTTATGGATTTATTGGCTTGTGACATTCATAGTGTGACATACCTTAATATTGAGTCGATGATTAACTATTTTTGCGTGACTCATATACTTTGATGTAAGTAAAAGCCCAAGTTTAAATAGATAAGGAACTGAAAGTTGGTGCGTTGGGTATACGACTTTTGTAGTATGTAGCATCATTCATAATAGTGAAATTTATAGCCCAAGAAATGGGTAAATGATATCCTCTTATTGGCATTAATGATTGATGAAAAGTAAACATGGCCATGGGTCATTTGTCTTTGTGATAAATGACTTAATTATTATTTGATAGTAATTGACTTTTCATGAAGGAAGATGTAATGGTTACCATGAGATAAAATAGGATCATATTGAGAGAGTGAATTTATCCCAAAGATATTAAGGATTTCTATGATGTTAACACACTTATGATATGGTCGTTGGACAAGCACTAATTGAGTAGCTTTCGTAATAGCATGTAATTAGGGAGAGTTAAATGATAATACTATAGTGGAATGACTTTGTGATTAAATGAGTTTTTAATTAATAAGCGAAAAGCTAAAACTTAATTATAAATCATTTGAGCCCTAATTACCTATGTCTAATCGGTTCCTCCGCTAGCTCGTTGAAACCAGAAATGAATTGCATATAAAGTCAAATGAATAGAAATGGATGGAAATGATAATGTTAGATAAATAGGTTACATTTAGAAATGGAAGTTGTTACTTACTAAGTATGGGAATTACTTGAGAATTAATTTAAGTTTTTTGAATTATTATTTAATTAAATAATTGAAGATAAAAATGGAATTAAATAAATTGGTTATTGGGAATCCATTGAATATGAAAAATAAATATATTTCTTATAAATTCTTTTACGGTAAATTTGTCAAGACTTTAAAGAAATTAGAATTCAGTTGAGAAAAATATTTAATTATAATCGGGTTGAATTAAATTATAAAGTGTTGGGTTTAAAGTCTAAGAAGAACATATAATCGGGCCCAAGATAAGAGAGACCCAAAACCACTCATAATATGTATCAGGGGGTAGAATCCTAATATATTTAACAAGGGTTAACCATCCCTCTCTCCTAGTTGACCTAGGGGACTTGTTTTTCTAACGGTTAAGTTACTTGTATTCTACTAATTGAACCAGGATTCTCTCGTCTCTCCTTATAAATAGATGACACTAATAAACATATTTACACATAAGTTTTCATTGTTTTTATTTTGTTCGAAAATTGTGATAATTTCTTTCTAAGTATAAATTTTATTTTTTGGGAATAACAATTTTACCGATTTTCTATTGAGAGACAAATTTACTTTCCCACTAAAAGTAAGAAAATTATTTCTAGTTCAATGTTTGATTCGAGATTGTTTGAGCCACACTTGAAGCGATTTATGGTACGAGAATAGAGGAGAAGGTCATTTGGTTGAAAGCTAGTAACGTCTTAGATTTGTATCGCACAAAGCATAGGTTGTAACACCCCTCACCCGACCCGATCGTCGGGTCTGAGTTACAGTATGTTACTATCGTTACCAAAGCAACTAATGTCAAATACAACGTAAGTAAATCATCTAAACATTATATCATATCTTAAACACATTCATAATATGATATAAAATTAAATTCAAGCCTTAATCAAGCTTATAAGAGCGCTTTTATAGACTCAAGCACGAAATAGGACCAAATTGTAAGGTTTTAAAAATTTAGGACTAAGGTCGTGATGTCACCTGTTCCTCATCATGACGTAGCCAAATAGTTTGTCATGTCACGACGTCGAGTCACTCGATGTCGCGACGTCGCAAACCATTGGTCGACGTTGCAACGAGGAAAGGCGATCTTCGAGACAAGAACTCTTTTTTTGGTAAAAATTATGTCATTTGGTACCTATTTTGTCACATCCAATATATTTTTGTAAATATATGCTCAAAAATGAGAATAAGTAAGTGTCTAGTCCAGTGGTTTAATGACTCCTTAATTATCCTAGTGGTCAAAGGTTTAAGTCCTAGTGTTCACACTACTTTTATTTTTTTTAAAATTTTCCATGTGATTTAATGTGCTTGTCGTCCACCCCTTATCACCATAATTAGGAGGACTCATTTCCTCCAATATAGGTCAAACTTATCTTAAGTTGAGGGTGCATGATCACCATAAATAGGAGGATTCATATCCTCCAATATGTGTATGTTAATATTGAGATCAATGATCAAATGTGAAAAGCATGTTAAACATGTTAAAATGATTATTAAATGATATGTTTTTAAGTGAGCTTGTACACATGCCTAAGTGTAAAAGTGATTCATATGTGTTTAAAAGTGAAGTTGTCATATCACATGCATGGGTGAGATTTTGTGAAAGGTGAATGTAGTGGCAGTATATCTACAAATCAGTGGTGGCTTGTTCACAAAATTATATTAGTGGTGGCTTATTCACAAATGGTGTTTTGGATGGACGAGTTCTTGGGAACTCAATATGTGGTGTGTAGCGGAGATGGGTAGAAACATTTTATAAAATGTGCATCGGTTTTAAATATGCATCTATATGACCATGCATAAGTATTAGTGTTATAATTTATGAATATTATGATGTTTTATATGACGTGATTGATATACTTTGATTCGTATCTAAAAATATATTTGTGTTGATCTCACATTGGGCCTTAAAAGCTCACCCATATTACTTAAGTGTTTTAGGTAATCCTCATGGATAGGATTTAAATTTGGTTGTCAGTGATGCTCTCGAAAATGTTTTACATGATTATGGATTTTCGTTATATTTTAGGCTTTTATAGACTATATAACTTTGATCTGGGATTTTATTTTGTGATAGACTATTGAACTACGGCATGGGATTTTTAAAATTTGGACATTAGATTTCTGCATGGATTAAATAATTTGGGTATTTTTGAATAAAACCATTTTACACAAACTTAACTTATCGAATATGGTTTTAAAGATCATTGTGTTTTCAAAATATTAAACAAGGTTACTTTCAAAGTTATACTAAAAATATTGTTTTAAGAGAAATAATAACACGTGGTTTTCAAAGACAAACAAATTTTACTTTAACTCATGTTTTCTCCATTTATGTGGCCAATGTAATCACTTAGATTGTACTGTAATGTCTAGGCCAATCCGAGGTGAGTGTTCTTTAGATGTGAAATTATAGATGTGAAAACTATAGACTAAAAAAACTATAGAAAACAATAAACTGAGAAAAACTCTAGATAGTGAAAACAATAAATAGTGAGACAAGTGTAAACAATTGCAATGAAACTTTGATTGAAAATATTTAAGTGATAACGATAAAAAACTTACCCCTATTGACAGCATTCATAAAACTTAAAATGAGTACCCACGGAGTTAGAACTAGAGGAATGAGAGCTCGCGGAGAGCTTGGTCAAGGAGCCTAAGTCGACTCATTCGCATCCTAAGTGCGAACCCCTAAACTAGCAGCGAAAAATGTGAAACATGCACCCACTGTAGAGGAAAGTTAACAAGAGCCTGCGAATGAGGTTGTACTGCAGGACATGCTTCAAGTGTTAGAACGAATGGCGGGTGTCCAAACTAGAGCTAATAGTCGTGGCACGATAGCTGAGAGACTTCGATGGGGCGTTGATGGGTTGACCCCCATTGTAGCTGAATACTGGTTAGAGGCTACAAAAAGGATCTTAGATGATATGAAGTGCACCCCTGAACAAAAGCTTAAGGGGACTATGTCATTGCTTTTTGATGAGGCCTATCGCTGGTGGTAGGCCATTGTGAGAGGTACATAAATCGATCGATTGATGTGAGAATACTTTTTGGAGGCCTTCTAGAAGAAATATGTAGACGCGAGGTACGTTAAGGTTAGGAGACTAGAATTCATTGAGCTTAGATAGGGTGACATGTTTGTGGTTGATTACGATGCTGAGTTCTTGAGGCTTAGCCATTATGCTCCGGGTATAGTAGTAGATGAATAGATTAAGTGCACCTGATTTGAGTATGGGCTAACGTCAAAGCTAATGATGCAGGTAGCTCCACTTCAAGAGAGGGTTTTCAAAGCTTTAGTGGATAAAACCAAAATATTTGAGGAAGTCAGGAGTAAAGAGTGCGAGAGGAAGGAACAAACAAGAGTTCCTGCAAAGAGGGAATCGGGCCCTAATGTGCAGGCTCCGCGCCTAGTCAAGCAGGCTAGAGATGATCAACCTCGTTAGAACATTGCTGTAGCAGGAGGTAGAGTTTAGAACTGTGCCACTTGTGGCAAGAGGCATTCTGGTGACTGTTGGAGGAGCTTAGGAGGATGCTTGAAGTGTGGGTTGTTGAACCATAAGATTCGAAACTGACCACAACTTAATGATCAGATGAAAGCATATAGATAGAACAGAGCCGTGAACCAAAGAGCTGGATAGTGGCCTCGGAGAGATCAACATTAGAAAAGAGGTAGTAATGCCAGACAAAGACAGCGAGCATCGAGTCAAGGTGCTAATTGGGCAGATGCGAGGCAACCAACATTTATGTATGTGGCTAGATGCAAAGAGGTTCGTGATGCAGTAGACATGATATTAAGTACTTTTACCATAAATATTTTTCCTTACTTGGCATTAATTGATGTTGGATCTATAAACTCGTATGTGTCTTGCGAAATGGTTGATAAACTGAGAATTCTGATAGAGGAAACTATAAGCGATGTAATTGTCTTTAGTCCTTAAGGGCTCTAGAGGGGGGAGAAATAATCATGATCGGGGAGCGTCGGAATTACTTATCGAATGTGATCTCTACCTTGGTAGCGGATAATCTGATTCGTAAAGGATGTGAGGCTTATTTAGCATATATCTTGGATATGAAGATGAGTGGTGTAGTGTTGGAGAATATTGTGTAGTAAAAGAATTTCTAGACATCTTTTTGGAAGAGTTGCTCGATTTAACTCCAGAACGTGAGGTTGAATTCGAAATCAAATTGTTTCTTGGGAGAACATCGGTGTCTATTGCACCCTATCGCATGGCACCTAAGGAGCTTAAAGAGCTCAAAGTGAAGTTATAAGAGTTACTGGATCTTCACAAGGTCAAGTGTCTCGACGTGGGGAGCCCTAGTGTTATTTGTGAAGAAGAAGGTTGGATTGATAAGGCTTTGCATTGAGTATTGTAAGTTGAATAAACTGACTGTGAATAGGCTGTCTTTTTGATCAATTTAGATGTGCAATTATTTTCTCTAAGATTGATCTACTACTAGTTGTAAATAAGGAAATGGATATTCAAAAAATGACCTTTAGGACTCAATATGGACACTATGAATTCTTAGTGATGCCCTTTGGACTAACAAATGCTCCCAACATCTTTATGGACCTCATTATCAAAGCCTTTTAGCCTTATCTTGATTAATTTATGGTAGTCTTGACATCCTGATCTACTCAAAATCTGAGTTGGAGCATGAGGAGCACTTAAGGTTAGTCCTTCAAACCTTATGTGAGAAAAAGCTATACGAAAAATTTAGTTAGTGTGAGTTTTGGCTCCGAGAAGTGATGTTTTTGGGACATGTGGTATCTGTTGAGGGTATTCGTGTTGAACCTAAGAAGATTAAGGCTATTCTAGATTAGAAATAACCTAAGAATATTAGTAAGATTCGGAGTTTTCTCGAACTTGCTGTGTACTATCAGAGGTTTGTTGAGGGATTTTCCTTAATTGTTGCATCGATGACGAAGCTGTTGAGAAAAAGTGCATCATTTAAATGGATTGAGGAGTAGCAGGCTAGTTTCGTGAAGCTTAAGGTGGTATTGACTCAAGCACCCGTATTGATCCAACCCAAGTCTGGTAAGGATTATGTGGTGTGCAGTGATGCTTCTCATATGAGTCTTGGTTGTGTACTGACGCAAGATGGGAAAGTAGTGGCTTACGCTTCAAGGAAGCTCAAACCACATGAGTGTAAATATCCTATGCATGAACTTGAATTGACAACAGTGGTTTTTACTCTTAAGTTCAGGAGGCACTACTTTTACGGAGAGAAATGTATCATCTACAAAAACATAAGAGTCTTAAGTATCTCCTTACCTAGAAGGAGTTGAACTTGAGACAGACGCATTGGATAGAGCTGCTAAAGGACTACCACTACACTATCAAGTACCATCCGAGTAAGGCTAATGTCGTGGCCGATGCATTGAATAGGAAAGCAATAGGTGAGTTAAGAGCATTGTTTCCTAGGCTGAGTTTGTTTGAGGATGGAGTCTTACTCGCGGAATTGCAAGTGCGACCTACTCTGTTGGAGGAGATTAAGTTAAAGTAGTTATCAAATACACCTTTTGCACCTCATGTGAAACTTATCGAGGAGGGTAAGACTTTAGATTTTGCCTTTAATTCTAAAGGAGTTTTGTGTTATCATGGGAGATATTGTGTATCTTCATATTCAAAGTTGAGGCAGTCCATTATGAGGGAAATGCATAGTATTCCTTACGCTATGCAGCCTGGAGGAAGTAAGATGTATCGAGATCTTCGTGAGCAGTATTGGTGGCTGGGACTTAAGCTTGATGTGACTGAATTTTGGCTAGATGCTTGACATGCCAACATGTCAAAGTAGAAAACCTATTTCCTTCTAGTTTGCTCCAACCTATTCAGATTCCTTAGTGGAAGTGGAAGCGAGTTACCATGGACTTTGTTTTCAAAATATGTGTTTTTCAAAATATTAAACAATGTTAGTTTCAAAGTTATACTAAAAACATCGTTTTTAGAGAAATAGTGACACATGTTTTTCAAAGATAAACGAATTTTACTTGAACTCATGTTTTCACTATTTCTATGGCCTATGTTATCACTTAGATTGGGTCGTAATGTCTAGGCCCCATTTGAGAGGTTATGTATTTCGAGTCGAACCTCCAAACACAATGTTTGGTCCATAAAAGCACAACATAACTTCCAAAAAATACCAAAATGCATACCAAGCATTTCATATAACCATTTCCAATTCAATACATCTCAATTTGAGACCAAACCATTTCAATTCAACTTATACAACTTAACTATTCAACCATACACTTAACCATTTCAGACCTTCATTAGACATACTATTCCATACACAATTTGCCATTTTAATGTCATACAAGTTACCAAAACCTTACATATAAGTTCATTAGAATTCCATAATTCAAACATTAATTAAGTTAAAACCAAACTATCCATCCTAAGTAAATAATTATATAACACATATGTACATGCCACAAAATTGAGCTAAAAATGATTAAAAGACTACCGAATCTATAATGGGATGTGTGAGCTTCGAGGTGATCCGATCGACACGTTCCACAAATAAACAATCTATAAGGAAAAAAAGGGAGGCAATGGGTAAGCATATTGAATTCTTAGTAAGTCTATATGAAATTTACCTAACTTACCTTGATAATTCAATAATAAGAAGTTAAACATATTGGAAAATAAGCATGAAAATCCTTTGGCATCTTATTACTTTCATATGCACATCAAAAACTACATTCAAAGGTTAGTTCATTTATATAACATGAACTTATATCACAATCATTAAATATCACAATCCATCTCATAACATATGCAAATGAGATCATGTTCAGATTTCAAACATGTGTAACTCCAATCACATATGTTAATTTCAACCATTACATTACCATTAGTACATTTTCATTTATGTTTTCACCCAGAGAACTATAGTAAGTTGAATTCAAATACACAGGATAATTTGCTCACACAAGTTGACATATTTGGGTTGCTTACACAAGCTTTAGACTAGGGTTGCTCACACAAGCTTTAGATTAGGGTTGCTCACACAAGCTGACATATTCGATGCTACTCACACATGCTTCAGAGAATTCATAACACATGATGGATCTTAAGCCTTCGTTAAATAAATCCATGATCAAACACATTATTTCCTTTTTGGACCCTAATAGCATGTCATTCGTATCCTAATCGTTGACTAAGTTCATCGGGCACTGTTACTATTTTCATATCATTTCAAACCTTGTAACATAATCATATATGTATCACTCAATCATATAAAAATTTCACATCCATTTAATACATTGCATTTATTCATAATAACCATTTTTCCATACTTTGTAATTTAATCCTTTAGATGCGAACATTATCAAATTACAATTAACCTAAACTAATAGACATTATAATATAATCCAGACATAACACAAAATAAGATAGTAAGTTCCATAAGAACTTACTTGGAAAAAAAATAACAAACAAGACATTGAGGACTTATCGGTAATTTTACCTTTTCCTTGATTATCCTTGCTTAATTCAAATCTCGACCTATACGATAATTCATTTCAATTTATCAATTACAAGTACCTTATATCATCATATTATATGCATATGTCAATTAATTTTCATTTTTGAATGTTCCTTAAAGACTTGCATTTTTTATTCAATTTAGTCCCTAAGATCAAAATTACAATAACTTTCAAATTTGAGCTTTGATTTCGAAAACGATCTCAATTACATCGTTCTAAGGCTTTATAATGTCCATAATTATAGAAATTTCATACCATTTTTGAAATATTTACACTTTATTAATTATGTTAAAAAACTAGAAATTAAATTTTAGAAACTAGTCATTTTTTCACTTCTAAGCTTAAAATTTAACAAAATAACATCGATTTCATCAAGTATCCAATAATGAAAACTTTTAAAAACTTTAACATTTTTACAATTTGATACACAAGTTAGCTAAATCAAGCTCTTGAGACCTCAAAAACATAAAAATTATAAGAAAAAGACTAAATTGAAATACCTAATTAAGCGTCGAAAGCGTCAAACCTTTGAGAGCTTTTCACCAATGGTGAATACGGTGGAAGAGATGCAAATTAATAATCTTTTCTCTTTCCTTCCACCATTACATATTTTTTATTTTATAATTTATGCATATTTATTTTAATTATAACTTTAATATTATTTTAACTAAAATATCCTACCAATCGTATACTATAATTTTAAAATGGCTTATTTTCCATTTAGTCATTAGTTTAATTTCTTAATGAGTCCTTTACCAAATTAAAAATTTATAGCAATTAACATTTATCACTTTTACAATTTAGTACCTGTACCTTAATTATCAATCGCATTGACAAAATTAAGGGACCAAACTTTAATTAATCTTTAAATTAACCTAATAAATATTAAATAATAATATTTATGGACTCGTTCATAAAAAATGCGATTTCGAAATCATCGATTTTGACATCACTGAAAAATGGGTTGTTACACAGGTACTTTTTAGAAAAATTTTATTGCTATAAATATCACAAATTGGCTCGATTTTCATAATTTTTAATTTGCGGTATAATAGAAAACTATTTTTAAACTATATTTTTTTTTCAACATGTTACCCTTGCACCAGCCAACAATCAACCTTTTCCATCGAATTAGCTTGTTAACTTGTTGTCGCTTTATACCTGACGGGCTTTCATCTCTGGTTAGCGCTTTAATTGCATTATCTTTCATACCTACACTCCTCTCACATAAACCATTCCCACAAAAGTGACAAGCCACTTCATCCGCCAAATGCCTTCTTGCATGCTCCATCTTGGTTAATAGGCATTGGTGACAAGCCAACCATAGAAACATTATTATTTTTTGCGGCCCTCTATGTAACACCCCTAACCCATCTCCGTCGCTAGATTAAGGTTAAGAAGCATTACTAGACAAATCAAACATTTAATCTTATATTACTGTAATAATTCAACTTTAATCATACATTCACATATTTCATAACAAACCTATACATTTGAACTTAAATCGTGCTTTTGAGGCATTAAAAACAGCTTAGAATCAATTCTGGACTAAATTGAAACAAATAAAAAAGTTTAAGAAAAAGCTGGAAATTTTGAGAAACAGGGGCACACGGCCATGTGCCTGCCCGTGTGTGATTTCGAAGTTGGGTCACATGGCCGTGTGTCAGCCCGTGTGCTTGCTTGTGTGTGTGTTTGAAATAGGGTCACACAACCATGTCCCAACCCATGTGCCTGCCAGTGTACCTACTGCACCTAAATTGTAAAATACACATGGCCATGTGGGGTGACCGCGTGTTAGCCCATGTGCCCACCAAATGACCCCTAACACAAGCCAAATCAAAGTTAAACCTTGGACAACAAGGCACCACAATTATACATGCAAATCCATGACTAAAAACACCATTTAAAACACCTCCTCACATACTAATAACTCATCTAATCATTCAACCAATATGCCATTCATAGGCACCAGATTTTGTACCAAATAAGCTTTTAAACACATATTCTTATCTTTGAATAAACTACTTATGTATATACTCGCAAAAGTGAGACAAAGTGCATACCATACTAAAGTACTACAAGTCTAACCAAATATGTACACAAATATGGATAGACAAACATTCACAAGTTTAAACCCATTCTTCTTTACACAACAAAACAACCACCTATACATGTCATTTATAACCAAGACCAAAGGATTACAAAAGCTACCAAAATGGTTGTTGGATAGTGTGATAGATCTTTGACGATGTCCAAAACCGATTGAGCTTCCGATGATGTACAAAATCAAGGAAAACAACTACGTAAGCATAAAATGCTCAATAAGTTCACATGTAAGGAAATTTACTTACCCAAAATCTCCACAATTAAATAACCATTCATGCTTGTAAATTTATATAATTAATAGACATTCCAAACCATAACAATTGACTTTCAATAGTAATAAAAATATGTCATAATTCATCAAGAAAATGCTCTTCAGTTAACTAGTTATAGCATCAACATAAGCCCTTTCCATAATACATTTCATACCCGTTGAACCTTTTAGAATAACATCAGATACACGGAATACCATTTCATGTAAATGTAACCTTTCCCTTTCCCTTTTCAATAGTGCTCACATGAGCTGTGAAGTGGGCCTACTCACACGAGCTGTGGGTTGGAACAGTAGCTACATGATGCTGCTCACACAAGCTGTGGAGAATCCGTAACACATACTGGATCTCAACCATGTCATTTGTATCCTAAGTATTCTCTAGGTTCAAATGGGAATTTCTACTATCAAGTGTACAAGGATCTTCACATTATTCTCAATTTGTATTTTTATGCAACAATTACCAATTAAGATTTTATAATTAATAAATAAACATGTATTAAATTACCTATAATTCATATGAACTTACCTTGATTTTTATGGTTGTAAGAATGGAGTTGATGACTATTCCACAACTTTGGCTTTTTCCTTGTTTAAGTACGATTGACTCTTTTCTTAATCTAAAATATAATTTAACTTAATTAACATCCATAATGTACTCAATTATTCCATTTAATTCTTATTTCATCATTTGGGTAAAATCACGAATTTGTCCCTATCATTTTAAACTTTTAACAATATAATCCTTATTACTTAAGATTGAATTTTTAACATTTTCTCTTTTAATTCAATGTAAACGAATTCCTCTTATGCCACTAACAACCCACATTTTCACTTATTTTATAAATATCTACTTATATTCTACTAGATGAATAATTCAACATAGATTATCTAACTCATAATCTTTAAAAATACATAGATTTCATTCCTAATACTTACTCAAACTTTCTCCATTTTGTAAATTAACCCCCGAGCTAATTAGATTAGACTACAACAAGCTTATAAACATAAAAATCATGAAAAACAAAGCTCAAAGACACTTACATGCAAGCTTCTCCCTAGTCGAGTATTGAAGCTTCAAAAATGGTGATTTTCCTTGTTAATTTTTGTTGGAAAGAAGAGAATGAAGAAAGGTTTCTTTTGTCATTTCTTTACTTTAATTTTAATTAGTTATTTATTATTTTAACCATTAAAGTATTATATTTTATGACACTTTATTTCCACTAAACTACACTAACTTGCTCTTTTGTAAAATTGACACACAAATCAACTATTTCATTCATTTATTCTACTGCACCTTTTTTAAATTAGCCCTTTTTTATCTATTTTACCCTTTAGACTTTAAATATTTTATATTAAATTTTATTACTACTTTACTAATTACTCTAAACATTAATATTATAAGTGAATATTTATTCACTCACTGGAATCGTGGTCACGAAACCACTATTTTCGTTATCGCTAAAATCGGATCGTTACAACTCTCCCCCTTAAGAATTTTTTTCCCTAAAAACCTTACTAGAGAACAGGTTTGGTATTGCAATTTCATAGCTTTTTTTATTCCCAAGTTGCCTCTTCAATCCCATGACGATGCCACAGTACTAAACTAATGCTATCCATTTGTTCCTTAGTTCTTTGATTTCTCGAGCCAAAATTTTACTTGGTTCTTCATTGTATGACATATCAGGTTGAATTTCTACATCTACTAGTGAAATCACGTGTGAAGGATTTGATCTATAACGCCTTAACATTAAAACATGAAAAACATTATTCATTTTCTCCAATTCAGATGGTAAAGCCAAACAATAAGCTACCGATCTAATTCTTTCAATGACCTCATATAGCCCAATGAACTGTGGGCTAAGTTTCTCTTTCCGACTAAATCGAAGAACTTTCCAAAGAAATACTTTAAGAAATACCTTATCTCCAACTTGGAATTCAACGTCTTTTCTCTTCAAATCGGAGTACGATTTCTGACGATCAGATGCCGCTTTCAAATAGTCTTGAATCACTTTAACTTTTTCCTCTATTTCCCGGACCAAATCGGTACCAAAACTTTTTTTCTCAACCAACTCAGTCAAATACAATGATGTTCTGCATTTTTGTCCATACAAAGCTTCATACAGAGCCATTTTAATACTCGATTGATAGGCTATTGTTATAAGCGAATTCCACCAACGGAAGAAACTTTTCCCAACTGCCATCAAACTGAAGAACATAACAATAGAGCATGTCTTCAAGTACTTGAATCACTTGCTCGGATTGGTCATCTGTTTATGGATTAAAGGTTGTGTTAAAATGTAATCGAGTTCCTAAGACTTTTTGCAACTTACCCCAAAATCTGGAAGTGAAACGGGATCCCGATCGGATATTGTAGACATAGGAACACCATGTAATCGAACTACTTCAGCAACATATAGCTCCGCTAAACTTTAAAGTGAATAATCCATACGAACAGGGATAAAGTGAGCAGATTTCGTTAATCAAACAACGATTACCCATATAACACCTTTCTTCCTCGGAGACATCAACAAACCTGACACAAAGTCCATAGTAACCCGTTCTCATTTCCACTTAGGAATCATAATAGGCTGTAACAACCTAGAAGGTACTTGATGTTCAGCTTTGACTTGTTGAAAAATTAAACATTTGGACACAAATTCTACAATTTCTCACTTCATAGGCCACCAATATAATTGTTTCAAATCACCATGCATTTTGTTACCTCCTAGATGCATCAAATAAATACTATTATGAACTTTTTGTAAAATCTTCTGCTTAACCTTTGAATTTTTCGAAACAAAAATTCTATTCCGAAAATATAAATTACCATCAGGTCCGAGATGGAACTCTAATTTAGTTTCCTTTTCCATCTGTTTCCTTTTGCTAACCAATTCGAAATCATTTTTCTAAGCCTCACTAATCTTCTGTAGAAATGTCAATTTAGCTCTTAATTCAGTAAAAATGGTACCATCATCAGTCAAAGTCAATTGTGTTTAAAGCTCGAAAAGCAAACAAAGACTTTCGACTTAATGTGACAGTAATATTATTAGCCTTACTCGAGTGTTAGTCAATGATCAAATTATAGTCTTTCAACAGCTCCAACCATCTATGCTACCTCAGATTAAGCTCTTTTTGTAACATCAAATATTTCTAGTTCTTATGATCTGTAAAAATATGATATTTCACTGTATAAATAATGTCGCAAAATCTTCAATGCAAACACAATCGCAGCAAGCTCGAAGTCATGTGTAGGATAATTTCTCTCATGTGGTTTTAGTTGTGAAGCATACGATATAACCTTGCCCTTTCCCAGTCAATGAAGCATCACTATAAACTACAAATTCTTTAACAAACTCTGGTTGAACCAACAAAGGAGCTTCGGCTAATATCATCTTTAACTTTTCAAACCTTTGCTGACACTCATCGGACCAATTAAACTTTACATCCTTTTGAAGTAATTTTATTACAGGTGATGCAATCATCGAGAATCCTTTAACAAATCTTCTATAATATCCAGCTAAACCTAGAAAACTTTTGATACTTGTAGCATTCTTCGGAGGCTTCCAATCCAACACAGTAGATATTTTACTTGGGTCTACTCTAATGCCATCAGTAGACACCACATGTCCTAAAAATCCCACTTATCGCAACCAAAACTCACCTTTACAAAACTTCGCTTAAAGTTGCTTCTCATGTAAAGTCTGTAATACTATCTTCAAATGCTGCGTATGTTCAACTTCATCTCAAGAGTAAATCAAAATGTCATCAATGAAACCAACCACAAACTTGTCCAAATAAACTTGAAAAATTATATTCATTAAATCCATAAATACCGCAGCTGCATTCGTTAGCCCAAATGGTATAACTAAAAATTCATAATGTCTTTACTTTGTTCTAAAAGCAGTTTTTGGCACATCAGAATCTTTAGCATGAAGCTGGTAATATCCTGAATGAAGACAATCTTTTGAAACACCTTCGCTCCTCTCAAATGATCGAACAAGTCATCAATACGTGGCAATGAATATTTGTTTTTAATTATAACTTTATTGATTTACCTATAATCGATACATAATCTCAACGATCCATCTTTCTTCTTGACAAATAGCATTGGTACACTCCAAGGAGAAAAACTATGTCTCACAAACCCTCTTTCTATTAATTCTTGCAACTGTGCCTTTAACTTTTTCAACTCAGTAGGTGCCATTTTGTAAGGAGCAATCGATATGGGTGTAGTTCTCGGTACCAACTCAATAGCAAATTCAACTTCTCTATTTGGTGGTAACCCCCGACTATTCTTTTGGAAATACATCTAAAAATTCATTCACTATTGGTACTATTTCTAATTTCTGCTCTAAACCTTTTCTATCAAATATGTATGCTAGATACGCCTCACAACCTTTGCGAATACAACTCTGAGTTGCCATAACTGAAATAAATCTATGGTATTTTCGCAACTATCTGATTCAACCATAACCAACATGCCATCCCGACTTTTAACACAATTTGCTTTTGTCTACAACTCACTATAGTGTCATGTAAAGTTAACCAATCCATGCCTAATATGACATCGAATTCATTGAAGGGTAGCAACATCAAATAAGCTAGAAAGTAGCAATCCCAAATTTCTAGGGGTCAATTTCTACAAACTTTATCTACTATCACATATTGACTTAAAGGATTAGTTACCTTAATCACGAATCCAGTTAACTCAACTGGTAATTTCTTATCTGACACTAATGTTGTACATATATACGGATGCGTTGATCCCAGATTAATCAAAGCATAAACTTTAACATCAAAGATAGAAAAAGTATCGGTAATCACATAAGGAGCTAAAGCCTCCTCACGAGCTTGAATCACACATACTCTAACCGGTGCCTGAGCTTTAGATTTGATTGTAAAATCTCTTATTCCACTTCTAGCATTCCACATCAGTAGAATTTGACATACATTTTTTTGATGATTGTACTCGCATCTCCCTCTACTATGACATCGAACTATCTCTGCTCTATCCCCATTTTGACTGCTTAGAGGCATGTTATAGCATCAGCGGGAAAGCTCGAAGGTGTATTCTCAAACAATAGAGTCCTCGAAGCCAAAACATGCTCATCCCTATTCTGTGCCACAGTACCAAAGACTAAGGTAAATGTGCTTGTCCTAAAAGCTCCATCAAAATTGATTTTGATTGTCGATCCAGTTGGTTTCTTCCAAATTCCGTAGGTAGAGTCCTTTTTCAATTTTTTCCTGTCTAATCCCTCGAACTCCATATTGTAGTTATGGACAAACTGAGCAATAACAGTACCAGAACTGAACCTCTCTCGTGTATACAAGTATTTCTGTCACTCCAAAAATCCCAAAGAGAGATACAAAAAATTCTCCTTTGATGAGGTGTGCATGCTTCAAAAGCCCAGGTAATCCACCTTCTAAAATCTAGCTTAATTTTATAAAGAAGATAAGATAGTTTCAAAATTGACCATGGTTCAGTTGATATAGAGCAGTCCCTAAAAATATAATTAGTGGACTCCACTTCTGTGTGCATCTTGGGCAAGTTATTACAGTCACCAATCTTCGCTGGTGCAAGTTAACCAGATATAGAATATAATTCCAAGAAATTCTCCATACTAAATTTAGGATCTTTGTAGGGAGCTGTTGACTCCAAAGCATATTGTAAAATTTTTTATAGATGGTCTATAATGCGTAAACAATAGGATCTTGATTCATATTTTATAATAGTTTGTAGGTGCTACAAACTGAGAAAACTCTTGAGGGCTCCTCGCTCCATACCGCCATATCATCCTGATCCATCTTGAAATGTGAAGCATACATGATGCATCTTCATCAGGGAAGGTATTATTCACTAACTTAGTTCTTTAACTTCTAGTATTGGGATCAATTAGGACCCCAACTTTTTTATTTTGCATGCTCTGAACACCAGTAGTTAACCTAAAATTTGGAGCATTGGAGATCCAAGCATCCTCATTTATAACAATATTTTGATCCGAGCTAACTCTCCAACACGAACCCTCTTGTAAAACACCACACAAGGCCTATATGGTTTTCCATGTGTAGGAAGGTCGGTAACTCAATGAAGCTTTATAAAAATCAGAATTGGGATAATATTTGGCTTTAATAACCTGGGCTACTAACGAATTTTGATAATTCATCAATCTCCACCCTTGTTGAGCCAGTAAGACAACTTTGAAAGATCCCATGTTTCTAAACCTCATACCTCATTTCTCCTTCAAAGAGTACATATGCCTCCAGTTACACCAATGAAACCCTTTTCTTCCCTTATCCTTCTACCACTAATACCTCACAATAAGGCCTTCTAACTCACCACACAATGATTTTGGTAGAAAAAAGGGACATGGCATAGGTTGGTATTACCCGAATAACCGATTTGAGAAAAACCTCCTTGCCCCCCTATGATAGGAATCGCTTACTCCACCATTCAAGTCATTGTTTCACTCGATCTTTTAAATGCTGAAATGAAGCTTTTTTCTCTCTTCCCACAATATTTGGTAATCCCAAATATCTTTCGGGATTTGATGAAAATTGCATTTCCAAAATAGTTGCTACCTTCATTCTATCCTCCACTATAGTGTTCGTATTGAAGAAATGGTAGATTTTTGAAAGTTCACACATTGAGCTGAACACCGTTCATACTCTTTGAGGATATCTCTCAATAAAATTACACCTCATCCATTGCCTCTCCAAAGATAATGCTGTCATCAGCAAATAATAAATGTGAAATCTCCGGACCCTTCCTACTGGCTTTAGCACATTTCATCAATCCTTCATTCATTGAGAGCCTTAATAAAGATGAAAGGCCTTCAACACAATGGAAAAAGAAAAGGGCTGAGTTGGTCACCTTGTCGGAGTCCCCTCATCAGCTTAAAATTATTGCCACTGACATTAACAAGGACAGAATAAGACATTGTAGTGATACAACTCATAATGCGATCAATCCATTCCTTTCAAAAATCCATTCTTGCTATTACCACTCGCAAAAATTCTCATTCAACCTGGTCGTAGATCTTACTCATATCCAATTTAACCATCGTAAACCCTTTTTTCTTGTGTCATTTCTGCCTATTGTACGGAGTAACTCATAGGCCAAAGTCAGATATTAGGTGCTCCTGAACAAAAGCGCTTTGCACCTGATAGCATTATAAATGACATATATTTTCTCTCTAAATTGATGTGTTAATTGTCTCTTTTGTATCTCATTTAGCATACATCATAAGCATTTCATACTTAGTTTTTATAATTTCTAACTCATTGCTAGTTAGTTTAAATTCTTGTTATTTTTATATCTTTTTGTACTAATATCGACGCAAGCAGCTGATGCATTGCACTTTAGAATTGTCAGCGTAGGAACTCAGTCCAGAAGATTAATCTTGGAAGAAGAATGCAGCCACAAGATCAGCTTGGAATTGCGACCAGCGATGTTACCGCACAAAACTTGAACCTCGAATGAGTAAACTCAAGCTGAAATTACATATGGAAGCACTAGCGCAGGAACATCACAGGTGTCGCCACAATTATGATCTCAGATTGCGCCCAGCAATGTAGCGACAACCTGCAGATCTCTGAAGAAAGCATTAAATCTGTGTGAGTGCACAACTGTACTTTAATTAACTTTGACAGCTGCAAAATCTAGATCTGGATCTGAGAATGGGAGGCTGAAACCTATAACTTTTGAAGGCTATAAATACAAGAATGAAGAATGATGAAATCATCAAGAGGTAGAGGATTAAATTCTGCAATTTCTGTGTGATTTGGAGACTATAGCTGGAATGGTGAACTGATGGAGCAAGGGAGCAACCACTTCTGACGAGAGGTGCTTGATGCAAAGTAAGAAGAACAATTAAGGAATAGTCCTAGTACTCTAGAGAAAGTAAGCTTTGATTATATTCTTTAATCCTTCTTTTACGTTGATGGATTCTAATGACAATTGAATGAATACGAGAGTATCTTTCATTGTTAGATCACTTTGACTCTTATTTAATGCTTTTTATCTGTTTATTCTTGGATCTAATCGCATCAAACACGAGAGTGGCTTTGCAGTCTACCGACATCAAGAGATGCGGTGACAGGTTAGGTTAACAAGTAAGACAATGAGAGTTGCTTGGGACTAGAAGAGATTCTAGTTACTTGTTCTTGATTACACAATGTTGCTCGCACCGAGAGGTGAAGTGTTTGTGGGTACTTAAGTCTTGAGTAAATGGAAGATTGTTATTGGTAAGAGTTTATTGGTGCGTTATTGTTGTGACATTTCATCTATACAATACCTTGTCGATGCATTCAGTGTTGCGACTTAGCGAAATCAGTGATCCGCTCCAATCATTTTCACTTTATCATATTTGCATTTCATGTATTTAAATATTTAGCACTCAACACTCAAAACATTTGATTTAGTTTTAGTACATTGACATTTAACCTCTGACATTTAACTCTGATTGCGTTGACAATATTGACTATTTTAGTGTGCAGATCTGAAGTAATTACACTGACATCTTTACTCACATTTCATCTAAATTCTAGTATTAGTTTCTTCGACATCTGAACATCAAGAACCCATTCCCCGTGGGATCGATATCCGATAGAATTGTCTATCAACTATACTTGCATCGACATGTGTTCGCTTGCACATTGCTATGACGTTTTAGACGTGATCAAGTTTTGACACCGTTGCTGGGGAACTAGCATTTGTTTGATGTTTACTTTTGTTGTTGCAATTAATTCTACTTACTTAACTCCTAACCTTTACTAATTTGTTTACTTTTAAATTGTTTTCTTTTTCAATTTTGTAGGCATTGCATGTCCACAAGGAGAAATCCTAACAACCTTGTTAGTTTTGATCCGGAGCGTGAAAGGACATTGAGGAGGAGAAGGCAAGAACAAAGAAGAATGGTTGGAAACAATAATAATTTACCACCATTGCTACCACAAAATGATATTCCTCCAGTGCTGCCACAAGCAGTTAATAATATACCACCACTGCCTCCACAAGAAGAACAAGTGCAAAATAGGACAATAAGAGATTTTGTTGTTCCTATACTTGATGATTTACAACCAGAGTTTGTGAGACCAGCTGTTCAAGCTGGTAATTTCAAGCTGAAACTGGTGGTGATGTTTCAGATGCTCAACTCAAATGGGCAACATTCTGGTTTTCCTCATGAAGACGCAAGAGAACACCTAAAATCATTTCTGCTTATTTGTGCATCCTGTAGTCAACATGGTGTCCCTGATGATGCCTTGAAAATGTAATTATTTCCTTATTCATTGCAGGGTAAAGCGAGAACATGGTTCTTGGGATTGCCGGCTGGATCCATTACATCTTGGAATTTGTTAGCAACACAATTTGTTTTGTGTTTCAATCTGCCAATAATGAATGCGAGATTGCGTAATGATATCACTGTATATCACCAGTTAGAGGATAAGAACTTACATACAACATGGGAGCGTTACAAAACATTGCTTTGACGCTGCCCAATGCATGGAATTTAGCAAGAAACCTAAATAGAGATTTTTTATAATGGCTTGAATGCTCAAACAAGGAATCTTGTCGACGCATTGGCTAATGGTCCTTTGTTGGATTGTACCTACAATGAAGTTGTAAAAATTCTAAAGAGGATTGCTCAGAATGACTATCAATATCTAATCTCTCGTTCTGCACAGGTAAAGAATAACCCCGGAGTTCTTGAGTTAGATGTTATTTCTGCTTTGTCAGCTTAGGTATCCTCATTGGCCAATATCATAAAGAATATGAAAGGAACAAGTGACGTTGCCCCTATTCAAGTGGCCTAGCAATTTGATGCGCCAATATTTTCCTGTGAAATTTGCAGCGACAATCATAGTTATGAGCACTGCCCACAACATGCAGAAAATGCTTTCTATGTCAACAACATCAGAAGGGGTTCATTTGGTAACTCATACAACAATCGATCTCAACAACCTTGGGGGAATCAAAATGCTTCCACATTTAGATACAAAAATTCCTCAAATTAAGGAGGTTATCGACAAGGGAGTTACAATACCAACCCACAGCAGAATTATAATTAGAATTTGCAGGTGAGTTCTCAACAGATGCAGTCACATAGCCAGATGCACCCACAATCTCGATTACAACCGAAATAGTCTATGTTGCCATATATGCAAGGATAGCATCATCAACATCAGCAACATTAATTTTCTCAACCAAAGTCAGATCCTATGACGGCTCTTGAAGCATTGATGCACGAGCATATCACGAGAACTGAAGCAATAGTACAAGGCAACTCTTCTTCCATCCGAGCATTGGAAGCCCAACTAGGATAGTTGGCTTCTAATCTTAACACAAGGTTACCGAGCACTCTGCCTAGTGATACTGAGAATCTAACGCAAAGGGGGAAGGAGAATTGCAAAGTAATCACGTTGAGAAGTGGGAAGCAGACAGTTGAACCAAGCAATTTTGGCCAAGACCATGTTGATGCATCTGAACCACAGCAACAAGAAGAGAATGCGGCTGAAGGAAGTCAAGCAGAAGTAAATGAAGAGGAACCAACTGTAGTAATAGCTATGCCTACAGTTTTCCCAACAAATTTGTCGGTGCAACTACCAACGTCGACACCACCGAGTTTTCCACAACAACCTACTACTACAATACCTTTTCCATTTTCGCAAAGATTTAAAGAGAAAGTCCATGATAAAGAGTATCAAGAGTTTGTTTCTACTTTAAAACAATTACACATTAACATACCTCTTGTAGATGCTCTTATGTAGATACCCAATTATGGGAAATTTATAAAGGAGCTACTATCAAAGAAGAAGAAATTATCCGAAATCGAGACAATTACGCTTAAGAGGGGTGTAGCGCTATGCTTACAAATAAGTTTCCAACTAAGATGAAAGATCCTAGCAGCTTCACAATCCCATGCTCAATTGGGAATCATTATTTAGGTATTGTGGATAGATCCTTAGCACAACCTGAAGGCTAAATCAAAGACGTTCTTGTCCAAGTTGATAAGCTTGTGTTCCCTGCTGATTTCATAATCCTAAACTACGAAGTAGATATGGGGTGCCCATTATCTTGGGACGACCATTTCTAGCAACAGGATGCACATTTATCGATGTATTCAAAGAAGAACTTATCATGCATCATAATGATGAGCATGTGACCTTCAGTGTGTTTGAAGCATCTCCGTTTGCAACTAAAGAGCAATGTCTTCACATCAACATTTTGGCCGAGATATTTATAGAAGAATTTAATGCAAGGAGTTCAGCAATGTTGGATGAAGATACGACGGCATCCACCGATGAAATCCTAGATAACTGTGTATACAAAGAAGAGGTTAACAATTGTAAGCTAAGACAGAATTAACAATTAGGATCTTTGGATTTGTCTAATAAGACAATCCCAGTGTTTAAACCATCTATTAAGCAAGCTCCTACCTTGGAGTTGAATCCATTATCGACGCATTTGAAGTATGTCTTTCTTGGTGACAACGACACATTACCTGTTATTATCAACGCATCCCCCGATGCAACATAAGAAGATAAGCTCATCGCCATTTTGAAAGAACACAAAAGAGCTATAGCATGGAGCATTGCAGATATCAGAGGCATCAGTCCCTCTTTTTGCATGCATAAGATAAGGCTAGAAGATGAAGGGAAGCAAACAATTGAGCAACAAAGCAGACTTAATGAGAAGATGAAAGAAGTAGTGAAGAAGGAAATTATCAAATGGTTAGATGCGGGCATTATATACCCTATTTCTGATAAGAATTGGGTGAGACCTATCCAATGTGTGCCAAAGAAGAGTGGTTTCACAATCATGACCAACAATAAGATCGAGTTGATCCCTACTCACATTACGATTGGCTGGCGAGTAAGCATGGATTATCGTCGACTGAATGTAGCCACGAAAAGTACTATTTCCCACAACCTTTCATTGATCAGATGCTGGATAGGCTAGCTGATAAAGCCTATTATTGCTTCTTAGATGGCTATTCTGGCTACAACCAAATTGCCACTATGCCGGAAGATCAAGCAAAGACCACGTTCACATGCCTTTTTGGAACCTTTTCCTTCCGACGTATGCCATTTGGATTGTGCAATACGCCAGTAACATTTCAAAGGTGTATGATGGTAATCTTCTCGGACATGATCGAGGATTCCTTATAGGTATTCATGGATCTATCTACGAACAGAATTTTGACTAATGCGCTGACAATCTGGTAAAAGTTTTGAAGAGATGCGAGGACACAAATCTAGTTTTGAATTGGGATAAATGCCACTTCGTGGCAACTGAAGGCATTTTCCTTGGCCATGCATATCTTGTCAGGGCATTGAAGTTGATAAAGCAAAAGTAGAAATCATCGAGAAATTACCACCGCCTACCAATGTCAAAGCAATAAGAAGCTTTCTTGGACATGCTAGTTTTTACAGGAGATTCATATGTGATTTTTCCAAGATTGCTAAACCGTTATGCTCACTATTAGAGCAAAATAAAAAGTTTGTGTTCAATGACAACTATTTGGACGCATTCATAACAATAAAGAAGCAGCTGGTACAAGCTCCAATTGTTGTTGCACCGGACTGGACGCAACCGTTTGAACTAATGCGTAAGTGATTTTGCTGTGGGAGCTGTATTAAGCCAAAGAAAAGAGAAGGTATTTCATTCTATTTACTATGCTAGTAAAGCTCTAACTGAAGCGCAGGTTAATTACACTACCACTGAGAAGGAGTTGCTAGCAGTAGTCTTCGTATTTGACAAGTTTCGTTCATACCTTGTCGACGCAAAGACTACAGTTTACACAGACCACTCTGCATTAAGATACCTTTTCACAAAGAAAGACAAGCCTAGACTGATACGATGGATCATACTCTTTCAAGAATTTGATGTTGAAATCAGGGATAGGAAAGGATCTAAAAATCAAGTAGCTGACCACTTGTCTTGACTGGAAGTTGGAAGTGAAGATGGGCAGACGTCCCAAATTATCGAAGCATTTCTAGACGAGCAGTTATTCTTTGTTGACGCATCGCCTTGGTATGCCGATATTGTCAATTACCTTGTGTGTGAGAAGCTACTCCTGAATACTATTGGTCACAAGAAGATTAGGTTCATACGCGATGCTGTAAAATATCACTGGAACGAGCCATACCTATTCAAGGTATGCACTGACAACATTATTCGTCGCTGCGTACCTGAAGAAGAAATGACTTCAGTCCTATGACATTACCATGATGCCCCGTATGGAGGTCATTTTGGTGGTACAAGGACTGCTGCTAAGGTCCTACAGTCAGGATTTTATTGGCCCACATTGTTTCGAGACGCCCACAACTTTGCACAAGAATGTAATTGATGTCAACGCATTGGCTCAATATCCTGACACAATGAGATGCTCCAATAACCTATTATGGAAGTAGAGCTCTTTGACGTTTGGGGTATTGACTTTATGGAACCATTTCCAAACTCTTTTGGGAATGTGTACATTTTAGTTACTGTTAACTATGTATCGAAGTGGATCGAGGCAATTGTTGTGCCAAGGGATGATGCTTAGACGATTTTAAAATTCTTTCACACATACATTCTCACAAGGTTTGGAACACCAAGAGCATTAATAAGTGACCAAGGAACTCATTTTTATAACAACCAAGTGGCGACAGTGTTAAAAAGATATGGTGTGAAGCATCGTATGGCTACTACGTACCACCCACAAACTAATGGTCAAACCGAGGTATCCAATCGTCAAATCAAAAGCATCCTTGAGAAGGTGGTTAATCCATCTAGGAAGGATTGGTCTTCGCGGCTACATGACGCATTGTGGGCACTTCGTACTGCATATAAGACCCTATTGGGAATGTCTTCGTATCAATTAGTGTTTGGTAAGTCTTGTCACTTGCCAGTTTAGCTTGAACATAAGGCTATGTGGGCAATCAAGCAGGTGAATATGAACTATGATGCTGCCCAGAAGAAAAAGATTGTTGGACATCACTGATCTAGAAGAAATACGCCAACATGCTTATGAGAATGCCGCAATATATAAGGAAAAGACCAATAGATGACACGATAATATCATCTTGCATCGACAATTTAGTCCTAGTCAGTTAGTACTTTTATTTAACTCACATTTAAAATTGCATCCAAGTAAATTGTGATCAAGATGGTCAGGCCCTTTCAAAGTTATCGAGGCATTTCAGAGCGGTGTGATGACAATTGAAAATCTAAAGGATGGACAATAATTCAAAGTGAATGGCCAACGTCTAAAGCATTATGTGATCTTAGATATTAAAGAACCAAACGAGGCCATCAATTTGGTCACATTTAAATAATATTGACGCATTTTTCTATTTACTTTTATTTGTTTCACTTTTACTTGTGTTGTTTCAAATTCCTTGCAGAAATAAAAATAGTCTTTTCGTCGAAGTATCGAAGCACGAGTTGTCGGTGAATTCTGTGATGAGTTAGCATAGCTTTTTCAGCAAGAATCACGTCGATTGATCTCTCTTCTCTCCCGGCCGTTCGATCAAATGAAATAGTATGATCTATAGCCTGGCAATTAATAATTACAAACGCAATGTTTCCCCGTATTTTTTCAATCATCACGATTCTAGGTTATAAAACTTCTCTCCTGAAGATTTCTCTCTACTCACATCCTTCATTTTTGCTACATCTCGTCCCTTTCACTGCATCTATATTCCTTTTTCCGTTCACAAGCTATTTTTTTCTACAAACTTCTCTAACTTTCTTCTTTAGTAACAATGGCTAAAACTCGAGCATCGAAAAACCCTTCTAATACTCCTTCCAAAAACACCCCAACAACTTCAACTACTATGGCTCCAACCATAACACTATCTCCGTCTACAGGTCCGGTCTTATTCTTAACGACTGCGGCCAAGGATCGTTACCAGAATATCATGCTGAAACGTAACCTCCACCCTAAATAAGGTCTGTAACTGTCCCCGCATCAAACCTTGGGGAAACATATTGCCCATCCCATCAGTCGCCTTGAATGGGAGTTCTTTTGCGAACATCCCTCTGGTTACTCCCTTACACTGGTGAGGGAGTTCTATGCCAACCTTGTGGATCAGGAGCAAAAGTTCATTTTTATAAGGGAGAGCCTCATCCCTTGGAGTGCCGCCCAAATCAATGTGCTTTTGAGAATCCCTGAGAGGGTGGACGTCCACTCACCGTTTATACATCGCTTGGATGATGAAAGCACTGGTCAGATGATGAAGGAACTCTATGCCGATAGAGCCACCTGGACTGGTAACGGGTTCTATAACTACACTATGCATAGAAAGTATCTCACAACCTTCAGCAAGGTATGGTTCCACTTCATCAACAGTCGCATCATGCCCTCTACACATAGCACTACGATGACATTAGACTGTATGTGTCTCTTATATTCTATCCTACCATCCGACACATTGACATCGGAGAGATTATCCACGATCAAATAGCTGAAGCCGCTGGCAAGCAAAATGGTATACTCCCATTCCCCTCTTTAATCATGTTGCTTTGTAAACAGAAGGGCATTGTGCCTAGGGATGGTAAGGAGATATTAGAGAACAAAGGCCCGATCAATGACATCTCCGTTGAATGGATGACTCATAGCTAGGAGACACCAGTGGCCAAAGAAGCCTCGAAGAAAAAGGATAGAAATAAAGGGAAAAAGAAGGCAGAACAATCCGATGTGCGTACAAATCCACAAGTGATGAAGAAGCTGACTCTAATGGAAGTACATCTTGACCGTATTGACATGCGCTCAATCCACACTGACGGTGTCGTCGATGACATGGATTATAGGTTGCATAAATTTTATGCTTACACAAAGGCCTGGAACGAGGCTATTATCGTCGCACTACACTAGATCAGCCCCAATCCATTTTCAGACTTTCTAGCCTTTTCGTCCATCTTCCGTCAGATGTAATACTCTACCTCCGATCAACCTACTCTTGATGGTAGGCCTGTCCCTGCACCAACACGGATTCACATTTCTAATGATGAAAAGGAAGAAGGGCACTCGAAGGTTGAGAAGGATTGCTATCGAACCTTTGCCCATCTATTTGAGGACAAGTTGTCTAACAGCCTTGGTGCGAATATGGCTGAACATGAGGCTGTTGTGGTTGAAGGTGCCAACGTAGTGGAATGCGCTAACATTGGTCTAAACGAACTAGAGCAGCATGAGTATGAAGGTGCAAACCAAGGAGATGACCAATTAAAGGAAAAGGAAGAAGAAGAGAAGGAAGAAGAGAATAAAGGGAAAGACCTTGCCGAGGTGCAGGAAGAGAAGGAAAAGGATGCCCCGACAATGATCGCTGAGGATGTTGTCGGCACACCACAGAGTGTGGGGGCATCCTGCTCTAATGAAGCTCGACCTGATTCGAGCCAGGCTGAGCTTGTTATGAGCGAAATTGAGGAACTCAATCATCTTACTATCGTGCCGTATGTGGTACCGCTCGTCGAAATCCACCCATCTGAAGTGACAACCGATGAGGTCACCACCCAACCTATAGAGGAGGAGAAATCCACCGAGCCGGTTGGTATGACGGATAAAAAGAGGAAAAGGTGTAAGGATAAAAAGAAGAAGAAGCACCAGGATGAGGGTGAGCTCCCAAAGAAGAAGAAGAAGAAAACAAAGACAGTCGCAGCATCGGCTGCTGACGAATAAGTTGGTACATTTCTTTTAGATATTTTCATGCATTTTTTTATTGACCCTGCATTTTATTTTGTCACTGCATTCCTTTTGTTATCTTAGTTGCATTGTCGTTGCATTTCCATTATTTTTGTATAATATTGTCAGTGCATTGGGGACAATGCAGACATTAAGTTTGGGGGGGATAATGTGAAATGGAAATGCAATTACACCCACATATTTGAATTCTACTTGTTTCTTTAGTTAATGAGAATTGACAAAATTTCAACAAAAATGTGGCTACAATTTTTATTTTTATGCGTAATTCTTGAATTGTTTGGATGCTGATATGTAAATTGGATGATTATGAATGAATGATGAGTCTACTATTTTTGAATGAATGATTGGAATTACTTCAGTAATGAATGGATAGTGTTGATGTTTGAATCTTGAACTAACTGACCAATTGCAGTGACATTGTATTAGTAAAAGACGCTTTAATGTGAGTGCATTGTGATTGTTCAAGGGAGAACACTCTGCTGCAGGTCTAGGAAAATCATCTAGCCAAAGGCTGTCACTGCAAGAGTGTGTGTCGGTGCAAGTATATACC
Source organism: Gossypioides kirkii (assembly GCA_005610355.1). Taxonomy (NCBI): domain Eukaryota; kingdom Viridiplantae; phylum Streptophyta; class Magnoliopsida; order Malvales; family Malvaceae; genus Gossypioides; species Gossypioides kirkii. The sequence continues at coordinate 26,835,433 of CP032253.1, read as the reverse complement.
TTTTGGGGGTTTGTTGCACCCCATCGTTACTGCCCAGGAATAAAGGTAGAATAAGGCAATGACATCTCTCAGTCACTTGAAAAAAGAAAAAAAAGAGAAAAAAAAGAAGAAAAAATTATATTTGCTATAATTGCAGAAATGGTTCAAGGAAGATTAAGATTTAATGCATAATACTAGCATTAATGAAGTTGCAGTTTTAATTGTTCATACCTATAAATTTTCAGCGCATTATTCTATCATGTGAATACAATTTGTACATTAGGATTCCAAAAATTCAAATTGTGAGAATATTGATTGCGGTGACATTTTTGCTTATGACTTTGCTTGTGACTTTGCTAATTTTGTTTACTTGAGGACAAGTAAAAACTCAAGTTTGGGAGTGTGATAGCATTACAAATGATATATATTTTCTCTCTAAAGTGGTGTGTTAATTGTCTCTTTTGTATCTCATTTAGCTTACATCATAAGCATTTCATACTTAGTTTTTATAATTTCCAACTCATTGCTAATTTGTTTAAATTCTTGTTATTTTTATATCTTTTTGTAATAATTCGACACAAGTAGCCGATGTATTGTGCTTTAGAATTGTCAACGCAGGAACTCAGTCCAGAAGATTAATGTTAGAAGAAGAATGCAGCTACAAGATCAACTTGGAATTACGACTAGTGATGTCCCCGCACAGAGCCTAAACCTCGAATGAGTAAACTCAAGCTGAATTTACATATGGAAGCACTAGCACAAGAACATCACAGGTGTCGCCACAATTACGACCTCAGATTGCGCCCAGCAATGCGCAGTGCAGCGACAACCTGCAGATCTTTGAAGAAAACATTAAATCTGCGTGAGTGCACAGCTGTACTCTAACTAACTTTAATAGCTACAAAAATATAGATCTGGATCTGAGAATGGAAGGCTGAAACCTGCAACTTTTGAAGGCTATAAATAGAAGAATGAAAATGAAGAAATCATCAAGAGGTAGAGGATTAAATTCTACATTTTCTGTGTGATTTGGAACTTTAGTTGGAACGGTGAACTGATGGAGAAGGGAGCAACCACTTCTGATGAGAGGTGCTTGATGCAAAGCAAGAGGAACGATTAAAGAATAGTCCTAGTAGTCTAAAGATAGTAAGCTTCGATTGGATTCTTTAATCCTTCTTTCACGCTGATGGATTCTAATGACAATTGAATGAATATGAGAGTCTCTTTCACTGTTAGATCACTTTGACTCTTATTTAATGCTTTTTATCTATTTATTCTTAGATCTAATCACATCAAACACGAGAGTGGCTTTGCAGTCTACCGACATCGAGAGATACGATGATAGGTTAGGTTAACAAGTAAGACAACAAGAGTTGCTTGGGACTAGAAGAGATTCTAGTTACTTGTTCTTGATTTCACAACGCTGCTCGTACCGAGAGGTAGAGTGATTGTGGGTACTTAAGACTCGAGTAAATGAAAGATTGTTATTGATAAGAGTTCATTGGTGCATTATTGCTGTGACATTTCACCTATACAATACCTTGTCGGCCCATCCAGCGTTGCGACTTAGCGAAATCAGTGATCCACTCCAATCCTTTTCATTGGATCATATTTACATTTCGTGCATTTAAATATTCAACACTCAACACTCAACACATTTGATTTAGTTTCAGTACATTGACATTTAACCTCTAACATTTAACTCTGATTGCATTGCCAATATTGACTATTTTAGTGTGCAGATCTAACATAATTACACTGACATCTTTACTCACATTTCATCTAAATTCCAGTATTAGTTGCTTTGACATTTGAACATCAAGAACCCATTCCCTGTGCGATCGATATCCGATAGAATTATCTATCAACTATACTTGCATCGACGTGTGTTCGTTTGCACATTGCTGTGACGTTTTATATGCGATCAGCACCCTATCGATACATTTCCATATCACCCGTTGTAGTTTATTTGCCAAAGCTTTTGCGACTATATTGTACACAACCGTGCATAAGCTGATAGGCTTGAAGTTTGCTAAATTCGTGGAATTTTAAGTTTTTGGTAACACAATTTCAGTTTTGTTTGCTTTATCAAACTCTTTGCCTTCATTTAAAATTCCTAAACAGAATCTAATAACTTCTTCACCTATTACGTTTCAAAAGCGCTGAAAGAATATTGCAAAAAATTCGTTCATTCTGGGAGCCTTGAATAGCCCCATTTCTTTAAAAGCAACAAAAATCTCCTCCCAAAAAAAGAATTTGTAAGATTTCATTATCAGCTTCAATGATACTAACCTGAATCCTAAAAAGAATATGCTCCACATCTCTGATTCTATTTAAGCAAACAAATTCTAAAAAAAAATTTGTTGCAACTTCCCCCATTCCTTGCTCATCATGCACTTCACAACCATTCTCTTTTACTAGCTTCGAGATTCTATTCTTTCTTTTATGAGTTGAGGAAAATCTGTGGAAAAATGCGATATTTTTATCTCTTGAACGAAGCCGATTAGTTCTCATATGCTATTCCCAAAATGCCTCATCTTTTTCTATCTCCCAATTTAATTTAATTTTGGTATCAATAATCTTAGCCTGTGTGTTATCATCTCTAACACAATCTGCCATCTCCTCTAGCTTTTGTATGAGCCCTCTTTTTAATTCACCTCTCGTCCTTTTTATTGTTTTAGCCCATTCGATCAAACCTCTTTGTAATCTAATCAAATTCTCCATTAAAGAACCCCAATAAGACTCCCACAACTTCTTAATTTCTCCCTTTATCATTTCTTCCATTAACCACTAGGCTTCAAAATGAAATTTCAAAGGTCCCCCCGATTGTTGACTCTTTCCCATGTCTATTAGAAGTGGGCAATGGTTCGAGAACGACTGTGCTAAATGTCGAATTTGCACATCCCAAAATGCCTTCAACCACATGTCATTGGCTACACCCCTATCAAGTCTCTCCCTGATGTTAGTCTCCTTCAAATTACCTCTTTCCCATGTGAACAAAGGGCCCGTAAATCCAACATCCACAAGCTTCCAGTCCTCAAATACATCCTTAAAAATTTCCATTCTCCTTTCGTCCCTCGGTATTCCTCCAACCTTCTCATGAGAAAACATTATCTCATTAAAGTCACCACTAATCAACCATGGGTGATTTTGATTTGGACCAAGTCGTCGAACTATATTCCAAGGCTCATTTCTCCCTACCTTAAAGGGGGAACAATAGAAGCCAGTAAATCTCTATTCTTTCTCCTCAAAATTCTGTTTGACCAAAACATCGATATGATTCTACAAAAAAACTCCTCAAGGTAACTATGAGCTCTTCTTTCGATGCCAAAGACAAACCACCTCGAGCGCCGTCCGCATCCATTTCAATTTCATATTTAAAACCACACTTGCACCTTACTTTCTCCATTTTCTTGCTGTTTAGCTTCGTCTCCATAAAGAAGACCATGTGGGGATTCTATGACCTCAACGCATGCTAAAGTCTTTGAACTATTCGTGGGTTACCCAAACCCTGAACATTCTAACTCAATATTTTCATTATGTACGGTCATTTGACAATTTGTCAACCGTCGATCCTGAGTGATTTGAACCATAGGATTGTTCGATCGTTGCCATCATCATGTCATTCTCAACACTGAGTCAATATTTTGAGATTCCACTCTTGCCTTTTTCCAACTAGATTCCTTTTTGTCATCATTGAAAGAATATTTTTACAAATCCACACCAAGTTTCCTTTTTCCAATCCAAGATCCTGATTTGTATGAACCCTCAATAATTCTACTTTCCTTTGTTTTTTGGTTTCCTTTTTTCGGCTTCAGAGACTTTTCCCAATTTGACCACTTTCTTCCTTCCAAATATTCCCCCCATTCCACTTATCAATCACATTAAGTTGCAAATCAGAACCCGTTCCCTTGAAATCTATCCCATGTGTTATGGGATTAGACAAAGAATTATTATTTCTTTTTTCACTCCCCACACCAACAGTTTCCTTTTTTGACTCCTTCCCCACCATCTCCGTCGATACCTTCCCATCAGTTTCTGTCCCCTCCACCGTTGCTAAAAAAGCACAACATCTTCCTTATTATTTTTCTATCCCGACCCATCATCATCCTCAACATAAGAACTTTGGATCATTGACTTCTTTGCATGAGATCTTAACTGCAGACTCTCCTTTCCAAAAACATTGGAATTAGCCCTCAGTGCGATTGAAAAAGGAAGACTATCTTTCGTCATCTCTTTTACTTTTTGTGTGCTTTCCTTACAATCATGTAATCCATGACCCATGCGCCCACAATCGAAGCAAAATTGAGGCAAGTTTTCATATTTGAACGGTAGCCACTTTCCCTTGTTCTCCTGATGAGATGAAGATGCCCCTTCTTAGTTGTTTTTGCACATCAAATTGAATTTTTATCCAGCAGTATTCTCCGTTGCCTTCATCTCGTAGGAGTCCACCGAACGTGGAGCCGACAACATGCATCAGATCTTTTTTATCAAATTTTGGAAGACACGAACCAATTTTTACCCACAATGGGGATAAAACCAATCTTAGTTTACTTTGATCCATTTGCTCTACCAATTTTTCAAAAATAATAATATGTTTTCGAAACAACCATGGACGTCCCTCCATTATCAACTCTAAGTCTTCTTCGCTTTCAAACAAAATGAGAAACAAGTTTTGACCAACTAGAGTTATCTCAAACTTTTTCCGAGTTTTCCAAATACTCGTCATTTGTGCACGTAGACTATCTGGATTGAAAGATTTCTTCATCCAAACCGTACAAATTAGTGATGGATCGTCACAAGGTATCACCATAGAATTTTTAACCGAAAGATGAATGAGTTCCTCTTCCATTAATGGAACTCCATCTTCCTCCATTCTTGGAGATAAAAGTCACCATCTTCCCAACCCAACCACAAAGCCAAACTGTTTTTTTAGGACACAGAGAGAAAACACTCTTGATCTTTTTTCGATGAGTTGTAATGTAATTTTACCATAATTTTTTTTGTAATTCTTAAATAGAAGAAAAAATATGTTTAAATGCACTTAAATTTATATTTTTTTGTTACAATAATAACAATATTAACTGAATTTGTGTTAAATCCTTGTACTTTACTTTTAAACATTAAAAATCAAGGTTTTGGGGATATTTTTTAAACTCTCGAAAATAGGGATAATATCAAAATTATACATGAACTTTGGTTTAATGTGTAATTATATACATGAATTTTAATTTTGTGCAATTTTATACATAAATATTTTATTTAATTTGATTCTCATAAATTATTAACACAATTATTGGTATTGCATCATTTTATATTTGTATATTGCACAAAACAATATTTATATTTATCCCATATAAAAATAAATTAATGCATTTTTTCTTTAAATATGCTTGATTGAATCAAAATTAAATTTTCATGTTTATATTTGAACTACAATCAAAATTTCATATGTATAAATACACCAAATTAAAATTCATATATCAAAATATACATTGAATCAAAATTTATATATAATTTTAATATTTTTCTCTCGAAAATATTAGACAGAACTTTAAAGTTTAAACGAATACCAAATCATTAGACAAATATGATGTAGAACTTAATATTTAACCTATATGGCACATGCTACAGGTGAAAAATAAATCAAATTAAATTATCCAATTCAATGGATTGACGTAATTGAATGATAACTAAAAAGTCTCGTCATTTACCTTTAGTTTAGTTATTTTAAACATTGATTCATACAATCTAGTTCAAAATTTAAATTTTAACGTATGGAATCCATTCTTTTTTTTCCATATTTTTTCCCCATGCTAGAAAGCATCACATCAAAAAGAGTAATCGAGAGTAATTGTTCAAAACGAAGGGAGGAAATGTAGGAAGAAGGGATTAATGAGAGTGAAAAGGAAAAGGAAAATGATGGGGGCATAGCGGTAGGCAGTGGTGGGTGTGTCAGTCGTGTGCCATGCACCACCAACCTCCAGACTTTGCTACACTGCCATTGGTGGCGTCTAATTTTATTTAAAAAATAACCTCATCACATCATAGTTTCTTCATTTAACCATAACTAGTTTTCTTTTTTCACTACGCGTTTTTCTTTTAATTTAATAAAATATTTAAATTCAATGCCGGTTATTATATAAGATAATAAAATAGCATAATGACAAAAAGGCCACTAACATTTACACTTTTAGGCAATTTAATCCTTATTATTATTTTTAACAATTTTGTCCTCAACATTTCAATTTCAAGTCGATTTGTTTGGCTTTTAACAAAAAAAAGTAAGCAATAATTTTTAATGGGTTAATATGTAATTTTCCCTCTAAAGTTGTCCAAAAGTACCTAGTTGGTACTTAAATTATTTTTTTAGTACCTAGTTGTTACCTAAACTTGTATTCCATCACTCAAGTTGGTAACTCCGCACTAACACAATTAATTTATACTGACCTAGCATTGATGGCCAATCCTATAGTGATACATGGTAGTCTATCAGTATAACACGTGATAGAAATAAATTAAAAATATTTTCTTATATTTCACAATCACAATTCACACTTATGCTTATTTTGTCATAAATCTTATAACTCTTACTTTAATCCATCAATTTCATAGAATCTCATTACTTTATAACATAATAACATTATTTAATATTTGTTTAAGTGTATAGTCATATTAAACTTAATTTATACCTCTTTTGATTTTAATCATAAAGTTTCTAATTCTTGTTCATAATTTTAATCATAAAGTTTCTAATTCTTGTTCATAATCCAAAAGTCACCAGAGTCGATGTATCATGTCTAAATAGAAGATACTCAGCAACATTTTGTCCCTTGTTCTTTTGAAATATATAAGGGATTGTTAGAAAATTTGAAATATTTTAAAAGAACCAAATCTCACATTCTTAAAGAAAAACGTTGAGACCCTTGTTTCTGAGTCATTATACTTTATTGGACTAGTAACAACCAACTTGAGGGTGGACTCACGTGTAGAGAATTGGGCCTGAATAGCTAGCATAATGTAAATTGGTGGATTTCAAACCCTTTTTGTTATAAATGATATATTACAGCGTTCAAACCCTTTTTGTTTTTGGAATTAATTTTTATTGAATTTTTTAAAGTCCAAGAAAAGCAAATTACTTAACTAGTAACACCAATAATTAACCAAACTAAAAATAGCTTTTGTAGTTGGAGTTTTGGCTCCTCATATTCTTCATCTTTATCTTCACCTCCACCTCCATCTTCATCTTCATCTCGTTCCTTCGAGCTTGAGTGTCGTGTAGTCCTAGGTTGTCATGTATACCATTCGTTCTGGTAACATGTGGTTGCAAAGAGGAGCCACCTTAGTAGAACAATAATGTTAGGGCTGTTTGCGACACTATCGACGGATAAGTGTATGGTGTCGTATAATCCAGTTGCGGATAAAATGTTGAAATAATCGGAGATGGCAGATACGTTGATGGTGTTGGGGATGGAGTTGGCGTAAAAAATATAACTAGAGAATGTGTTGATGCATGGTATGATGGTGCATAATGAGGTGCTTATGTAAATAAAATGGGGATAGTGAATGAACCAGAATAATATGAACCATCCTGACCAGGAGGTGGTGTGCCCTTCGGTGCCTCATGTAGGGTTAGAGCTTATGATGACTCCTACAATGATGTTGCATATGTTTTTCCTCCTCTAGTAATAGATATGACTTACCGTGAAGTCTAAACCATGTCATATAATCCGTAAAGGGTCACCAAATCTGGTGAGAGAATTGGTTTGTGTATAGGTATGAAATCGTACTTATGCTTCCAAATTTAGATATATTTGGCATAGAATTTAATCCAATCTTCATTCGTTCTCCCCCGCAAGTCGATCTTGTGTAGTTCCCCGATGTCCTGAGGTGACAATAGAATACTTTACCTAAATTCGAACTGACCTATCACTCGATCAAATTTATACATCTCGATCGTCACAAAAACTATCAATGGTACCTTTACGTGCCAGATATTACGATCGGTAAAAAATTCGATCGAGATGCATTCTTGAGTTCTCGTATCAATGTATGACATTCATTCAAACTATGGTACAGAATTATAAATTTTACTAAGTACCTAATATTAAATTTCAAATCTTTACATAAATATTATATAATTGAAAAGCGCAAAAACTAACACCAACTTCTGATTATTGATCTAACAATAGTCATCTTCAAGCTCCTCCTTTATACCCACATGACTTGCCTCATTGTTCCAACTATTCAAATAATATGTTTTTTGAAAAATAAAATTATGAAACAATATTATGATAACTACATTATCATATGAACTTTTGATCGCATTTGTAACGTCACAGATGTTGTGCAAGCGGACACACGTCGATGCAAGTATAGTTGATAGAACAATTCTATCAGATATCGATCCCACGAGGAATGGGTTCTTGATGTTTAGCAATCGAAGCAACTTATACTAGAATTAGATGAAATGTGAGTAAAGATTTCAGCGCAATTAAGTTAGATCTGTACACTAAAATTATTAATACTATCAATGCAATCAAGGTTAATTGTCAAAGCAACAGAAGGTAAATCAATTGTTGTAGAAGTTTTAAGAATTTAAATGTATATAAGTAAATGTTTGATCAAGTGTAAAGGATTGGAGTGGATCACTGATTTTGCTAAGTCACAACGCTAGATGCGTCGACAAGGTATTGTATAGACGAATTGTCGCAGCAATAGAGCTCCAATGAAATCTTACCAATAATAGTCCTCCATTTAATCAAGACTCAAGTACCCACAATCTCCCCACCTCTCGGTGTGAGTAACATTGTGTACTCAAGAATAAGTGACTAGAATCTCTTCTAATCCCAAGCAACTCTCACAGCCTTGCTTGTTAACCTAACTTGTCACCGCATCTCTCGATGTCAGTAGACTGTAAATGCACTTTCGTGTTTGATGCAGTTAGATTTAAGAATAAACAGATGAAAAGCATTAAATAAGAATCAAAGAAATCTAATAATGAAAGATACTCTCGTATTCATTCAAATGTCATTAAATTTCATCAGCATAAAAGAGGGGACAACGAATACAATCAAAGCTTACTATCTCTAGACTACTAGGAGTATTCCTCAACCGCTCCTCTTATCTTGCATTAAGAACCTTTCGTCAGAAGTGGTTGCTCCTTTTCTCTATCAGGTCACCGTTTCTCTTGCTTAAATCTCAAAAACACACAGTAATTGCAGTATTTAATTCCTCCACATCTTGATGATTTCTTCCATCTTCTTTCCTCTATTTATAGCCTTCAAAAGTTACAGGTTTCATCCTTTATTCTCAAATCCAAATCCAATTTGCAGCTATCAAAGTTGGTTACAGTACAATTGTGCACACACGTAGATTTAATGTGTTCTTCAGAGATCTGCAGGTTGTCGCTGCATTGCTGGGCGTGATCTAAAACCTTTAATTATGGCGACAACGAGTGATTTTCCTGCACTGATGCTTCCAATTGTATTTTCAGCTTGAGTTCACTTATCCAAAGCTTAGGTTTTTATGCGGCGACATCTCTGGTCGCAATTTCAAGCTGATCTTGTGGTTGCATTCTTCTTCTAGTATTGATCTTCTGAGATGAGTTCTTGTGCTGACAATTCCAAGGCGCAATATATAGGCTACTTGTAACGACATTAGTACACAAAAGATGTAAAAATAACAAGAATTTAAACCAAACTATAATGAGTTAGAAAATATAAAAACTAAGTATGAAATGCTTACAATGCATGCTAAATACGATACCAAAAGAGACAATTAAAACATCAATTTAGGGAGAAATTATATGTCATTTGCAATGCTATCACACCCCCAAACTTGAGTTTTTACTTGTCCTCAAGTAAACAAAAATGAGCAAAGTCACAAGCAAACATGTCATCGTAATCATTATTCTCGCAACGTGAACTTCTTGAAATCCTAATACATAAATTGTATTCATATGATAGAATAATGTGCTGACAATTTATAAGCATGAATCATTAAAACTGCAACTTCATTAATGTTAGTATTATGCATTGAATCTTAATCTTCCCTGAACCAATACAACATTTATAACAAACATTTTTTCTTCTTTTCTTTTTCTTTCTTTTTCTCATTTTCCTTTTTCAAGTGACTGAGAAATGTCATTGCATTACTCTACCTTTATTCTTGGGCAGTAACGATGGGATGCAACAAACCCCCAAGAGGTATGTAATTGTGCTAATGCATACTCTTGCAGTGACAGCCTTTGGCTACATGATTTTTCTAAAATCTGCAGCAGAGTGTTCTCCCTTGAAAAGTCACACTGCACTCACATTGGAGTGTCTTTTATTAATACAATGTCATTGCAACTGGTCATTTAGTTCAAGATTCAAACATTAACTCTATCCATTCATTACTGAAGCAATTCCAATCATTCATTCAAAAATAGAAGACTCACTATTCATCCAATTTACACATCAGCATCCCAAGTAATTCAAGAATGACGCATAAAAGTAAAAAAATTGTGGTCACATTTTTTTTGAAATTCTGCATATTTTCATTAATTAAGGAAACATGTAAAATTGAAAGATGTGGGTGTAATTGCATTTCCATTTCACAATATCCCCCGAAACTTAATGTCTGCATTGTCCCCAATGTACTGATAATAATATACAGATAAGAATGGAAAAACAATGACAATGCAACTAAATTAACAAAAAAATGCAATAACAATAAAAACGCATGCAAACTATTTATAGAGAAGTGTACTAACTCATTCCTCAACAGTCAATGTAGAGGCCGCTTTGGTTTTCTTTTCCTTCTTCCTTGGGCGCTCTCTATCGTCTTTACGTTTCTTCTTTTTGTCCTTGCGCTTCTGTTTCTTATCCTTCGAACCAACCGGGTCAATGGATTGCTCCTCCTCAGCTAGTTGGGTGATGGCCTCATCGATAGTTACCTCAGATGGGTGGATTTCAGTTAATAGTGCCACATATGGCACAATGGCAAGAGGGTGAATCTTCTCAATGCTGCTTGTAACTACCTTAGTCTGGCTCAAATCAGGTGGAGCCTCGTCACTACTAGATGCCCTCACATTCACGTGTGTGCCGAAAATATCCTCAGCGATATTTGTCGGGGCATCTTCCTTCTTTTCTTTTTGTACCTCTACAGGGTCCTTTAGTGCATTCTCTTCTTCTTCTTCATTCTCTTTATCTTGGTCATCTTCTTCCATTGCTTCATCCACAGGCTGTTCTTGCTCAGTTGTGGCAATGTCAACACCTTCCATTACGTCTACACCAATGGGTACAATCGGGGTAGTGTGCATCCATATCTTCTAATACACCGATAGTGTGCATGTCAATACGATCAAGATGAACTTCCATAATAGCCAACTTCTTTTTCAGTTGGGGACTTATGGGTGCATCAACCTGTTTTTCCTTCTTCTTCCCTTTGCATTTTTCCTTCTTTTGTGGTGCTTCTTTCACAATCGGTATTTCTTGGCCTCGAGTCATTCTTTTAACTAATATATCATTAATGGGAATTTTGTTTTCCAACCCTTCCTCGCCATCCCAGAGCATAATGCCCTTCTATTCATAGAGCAGCATTATTAAAGAAGGGAAAGGGGATATACCAGTTTGTTTTGCAGCAGCTTCAGCTTTTTGATCATGGAGGATTTCACCGATATCAATGTGACGGTCCTGTAAGATTGAGTGCAAAAGGCACATACGGTCCAATGTCGCCGTAGTATTTTGTGTAGAAGGCAGAATGCGACTATTTATGAAGTGGTACCACACCTTGCTGAAGGTTGTGAGATACCTCCAATGCATGGTGTAGTTATGTGGCCCATTACCTATCCAGATAGTCCCGTCAACATACAGGTCGCTCAGCACTGGGGCAGCTCTCTCGTCAGTCAGCTTGTGCACAAATAGAGAGTGGTCATCGACCCTCTCAGGAATCCGAAGCAGAATATTGATATGGGTGGCACTCCATGGGATTAGACCTTTCCTCACAAGGACAAACTCTTGCTCTGAATCGAAAAGGTTTGCATAGAATTCCCTTACCAGCGTAGGGGAGTAGCCAGCGGGGTGTTCACAAAAGAACTCCCATCCCATACGGCTTATAGTACTTGCGACGTGCTTCCCTAAAGTTTGATGCGAAGATAGTTGCAGACCTTGCTCCAGATGGATATTCCATTTCAGCATCATGTTCTGATAACGGTCTTTGGCTACTTTTGACAAAACTAAGATCGATCCTATTGATGGTGGTGGAGTCGTGGTTTGAACCACTGTGGCAGAAGTTAAAGGGGTGGTTTTAGAAGGAGTCTTTGCTCCTTTGGTTTGGCCATGATTGCTAAAGAAGAAAGTTAAAGGAACTTGTAGAGAAAAGATTATACTGACAGAATAAGAATAAGAGCAAAAACAAAGAAGAAAATAGGTTGCAGTAACAATGGCTAATGCGGGTAGAAGAAGAGAGTCTATAAAAATGAGGCAAAAATCGTGATTACTGCAAAGATCATAGGAAAGTGTTGCGTCTGCAGCCATTAAAAGCCAAGCTGCAGATTGTACCATTTCATCTAATCGAATGGTTGGGAGAAGAGAGAAATCAATCAGCACAATTCTTGCTGAAAAAGCTTTGCTGAGTCATCACAGAATGCGCCAACAAGTTGTGCTCGTGATGCATCGAAAAAAGATGATTTTTATTCCTGCATAGAATTTTAAAACGAAACAAGTAAAAGTGAAACAAATAAAAGAAAATGTAAAAATGCGTTGACATTATTTAAATGTGACCAGATCGATGGCCTCGTTTGGTTCTTTAACTTCTGGGCTCACATAATGTTTAAGACGTTGGCCATTCACCTTGAACTGTTGCCCATCTTTCAAATTCTCAATTGTCACAACACCATTCTGGATGCGTCGACAACCTTGAAAGGCCCCGACCATCTTGAACACAATTTACCTGGGTTCAGTTTTAAACATTAATTAAACAAAAGTACTAACTGACCAAGGCTAAATTGTCGACGTAAGATGATATTGCTGTGCCATCTCTTGGTCTTTTCTTTGTATATTGCGGCATTCTCATAAGCGTGGCGGCGAATTTCTTCCAGTTCAGTAATGTCCAACAATCTTTTTCTTCCGGCAGCTTCATAATCCATATTCACCTGCTTGATAGCCCACATGGCTTTATGTTCAAGCTCAACTGGCAGGTGACAAGACTTACCAAACACTAACTGATACGACGACATTCCCAGCGGGGTGTTATAAGTAGTGTGAAGTGCCCACAATGCGTCATGTAGCCGCGAAGACCAATCCCTTCTAGATGGATTAACCACCTACTTGAGGATGCTTTTGATTTGACGATTAGATACTTCTGTTTGGCCATTAGTTTGTGGGTGGTATGTAGTAGTCATACGATGCTTCACACCATATCTCTTTAATGTTTTTGCCACTTCATGGTTGTGAAAATGAGTACCTTGATCACTTATTAACACTCTAGGTGTTCCAAATCTCGTAAGGATGTAAGTGTAGAAGAACTTCAAAACCGTTCGAGCACCATCTTTTGACACCATGATTGCCTCGATCTAGTTTGAGACATAATCAATTGTAACTAGAATGTACACATTCCCAAAGGAGTTAGGAAATGGTCTCATGAAATCTATACCCAGACGTCGAATAGCTCCACCTCCATAATAGGCTGTTGGAGCATCTCGTTGCGTCGAGATATTGAGCCAGTGCATTGACTTCTATTATATTGTTGTGCAAAGTTGTGGGCGTCTCGAAACAATGTGGGCTAATAAAATCCCGATTGAAGAACCTTTGCTGTAGTCCTTACACTACCAAAATGGCCTTCATATGGAGCATCATGACAATGTCGCAGGATAGAAGTCATCTCCTCTTCAGGAACGCAGCGACGGATAATATCATCAGCACATACCTTGAATAAGTATGGCTCGTTCCAGTGATATTTTATAGCGTCGCGCAAGAAACTGACTTTCTTGTGACCAATAGAACTCAATGGTAGCTTCCCACACATAAGGTAATTGACTATATAAACATACCAAGGCGATGCATTGACAAAGAACAACTGGTCGTTTTGAAATGCGTCAACAATCTGAGCTTTACTCCCATCTTCACTTCCAACTTCCAGTCGAGATAAGTAGTCAGCTACTTGATTTTCAAATCCTTTCCTTTCCTTGATTTCAACATCGAATTCTTGTAGGAGTAGGATCCAACGGATTAATCTAGGTTTGACATCTTTTTTCTCAGAAAGGTATCTTAATGTAGAGTGGTCTGTGTAAACTGTAATCTTTGCACCAACAAGGTATGAGCGAAACTTGTCAAATGCAAAGACTACTGCTAGCAGCTCCTTCTCAGTAGTTGTATAATTAACCTGTGCTTCAGTTAGAGTTTTACTAGCATAATAAATGGAATGAAATACCTTTTATTTAAGTTGGCCTAGTATAGCTCCCACAGCAAAGTCACTTGCGTCGCACATTAATTCAAATGGTTGCGTCCAGTCCGGTGCGACGATAATTGGAGCTTGTACCAATTACTTCTTAATTGTGATGAATGCATCCAGACAAGTGTCCTCAAACGCAAACTTTTTATTTTGCTCTAGTAATGAGCATAACGAAAAAATCTCCTACAGAAGCCAGCATGTCCAAGAAAGCTTCTTATTCCCTTAATATTTGTTGGCGGTGGTAATTCTCGATGATTTCGACCTTTGCTTTATCTACCTCAATGCCCTGATATGATATGCGATGACAGAGGACAATGCCTTTAGTTGCCATGAAGTGGCATTTCTCCCAATTCAGAACTAGATTTGTGTCCTCGCATCTCTTCAAAACTTTCACCAGGTTGTCAGCGCATTGGTTAAAATTCTATCCATAGACAGAGAAATCATCCACGAATACCTCTAGAGAGTCCTCGATCATGTCCGAGAAGATCGCCATCATGCATCTCTAGAATGTTGCTGGTGCATTGCATAACCCAAATGGCATACGTCGGAAGGCAAAGGTTCCAAAAGGGCATGTGAATGTAGTCTTTTCTTAATATTCCGGTGCAATGGCTATTTGGTTGTATCCAGGATAGCCATCTAGAAGGCAATAATAGGCCTTACCAGCTAGCCTATCCAGCATTTGGTCAATGAAAGGTAGTGGGAAGTGGTCCTTCTTTGTGGCTGTATTCAGTCGGTGATAATCCATGCATACTCCCTAGCTAGTCCTAATGCGAGTAGGGATCAAATCATTCTTGTCATTGCTTACAACTATGAAACCACTTTTCTTAGGCACAAATTGGACGGGGCTCACCCAATCACTATCAGAAATAGGGTAGATGATGCCTGCTCTAGCCACTTGATAATTTTCTTCTTCACTACTTCTTTCATCTTTTCATTAAGTCTCCTTTGTTGCTCAATTGATTCCTTCCCCTCATCTTCCAGCCTAATCTTGTGCATGAAAAAATAGGGACTAATGCCTCTAATATCAGCAATGCTCCAGGCTATAGCTCTCTTATGCTATTTCAAAATGACGATGAGCTTATCTTCTTGCGTTGGGTTGACAATTACAGGTAATGTATCGTTGTCACCCAAAAAGACATATTTCAAGTGCATTGGCAAAGGTTTCAACTCCAAGGTAGGAGCTTATTAAATTGACGGTTTAAACACATGGATTATCCTATTCGATAAATCCAAAGATTACAATTACTAATTCTGCCTCAGCTCAGAATTATTAACCCCCTCTTTATGGTTACATTTAGCTAGGATTTCCTCAACAGATGTCAATGCATCTTTATCTAGGACGACTAAACTCCTTGCATTGAATTCTTCTAGAATTATCTCGTCTAGCACGTCATTGTGGTGACATTGCTCATTACTCTTGGATGGGGATGCTTCGAACACACTGAAGGTCACATGTTCGTCGTTATGACGCATGATAATTTCTCCCTTGAACACGTCGATCGAAGTGCGTCCCGTTGCCAAAAATGGTCACCCCAGAATAATAGTCACCTCCTTGTCTACTTCGCAATCAAGGATTATGAAATCGGTAGGAAACACAAGCTTATTTACTTGAACAAGGACATCTTTGATTTGGCCTTCAGGTTGTGCTAAGGATCTGTCCGCAAGTTACAATATAACCGCAGTGGGCTTTATTGATCCTACTCTTAACTTCTTGAAGGTAGATAAAGGCATAAGGTTAATACTTGCTCCCATATCACATAAAGCTTTACCTAAATAATGATTCCCAATGGAGCATGGGATTGTGAAGTTGCCAGGGTCTTTCATTTTAGGTGGCAACTTATTTGTAAGCACAGCGCTGCACCCCTCTGTGAGCGCAATCATCTCGATTTCGGATAATTTCTTTTTCTTCGATAATTTCTCCTTGATAAATTTCCCATAACTGGGTATCTGCACAAGAGCATCAATAAGAGGTATGTTAATGTGTAATTGTTTCAAAGTAGAAACAAATTGTTGATACTCTTTATCATGAACTTTCTTTTTAAATCTTTGCGGAAATGGCAAAGGTATCATAACATTAGGTTGTTGCGGAAAACACAATGGTGTTGACATTGGTAGTTGCATTGACAATTGTGTTGGGCAAATTGAAGGCATAGATGTCACAACAATTATTTCTGCTTGGTTTCCTTTAACTGTAACTTCTCCTTGTTACGTTGGTTCAGATGCATCGACATGGTCTTGATTCAAACTGCTTGGTTCAACCGTTTGCTTTCCATTTCGTAACGTGATAGCCTTATAATGCTCCTTCTCTTTTTGCGTTGGATTCTCAATATCACTAGGTAGAGCACCTGGTGACCTTGTACTCAGATTAGAAGCCAATTGTCCTAGCTGGGCTTCTAACGCTCGAATAAAGGAAGAATTACCTTGCATAATTGCTTTAGTCCTCATGATATGCTCTTGCATCAGTGCTTCAAGAGTAGCCATATGATTTGACCTTTGTTGAGAAAACTGCTGCTATTGCTGATGTTGTCCTTGCATATATGGCATTGCATTCTGTTGTGGCTGCAATCGCGATTGTGGTTGCATCTGGCTACGTGCCTGCAATTGATAAGGATGCGAATGTACTTGCGAATTTTGATTAAAATTCTGCTGTTGATGGTTGTTGTAACTCCCTTATCTATAACTCCCTTTATTTGTGAAATTTTCATATCTGTATGTGGAAGCATTTTGATTCCCCAAAGGTTGTTGAATTATGTTATTGTATGAGTTACCATATGACTTCCCTCTGATGTTATTGATATAGAAAGCTTTTTCAGCATGTTGTGGGTAGTCCTCGTAACTATGGTTGTCGTCGCAAATCTCACTGGAAAATGTCAGTGCATCCATTTGTTGAGCCACTTGAATAGGGGCAACATCACTTGTCTCCTTCATATTCTTTATGATATTGGAGAACAAAGATACCTACGCGCTCAAAGCAAAAATAGTATCTAATTCAAGAACACTAGGGTTAGTCTTTACCTGCGTTGAACGAGAGATTGGATATTGATAATCATTCTGTGTAATTCTCTCTAAAATTCGTACGGCTTCATTGTAGGTGCAATCCAACAAGGGACCATTGGCTGATGCGTCGACAAGATTTCTTGTCCGAGCATTCAATCCATTGTAGAATATTTCAATTTGGGTTTCTTGTTAAATTCCATTCATTGGGCAGCGTCTAATCAGAGTCTTATAATGCTCCCATGTTGTATGTAAGTTCTTATCATCCAATTGAAAATATTCTATAATATCATTGCGCAACCCTGCGTTCAGTATCAGCGGATTAAAATGCAAAACAAACTGTGTTGCTAGCGCATTCCAAGATGTAATGGACCTAGTCGGTAAACTCAAAAACCATGTTCGCGCTTTATCTTGCAACGAATAAGGAAATAGTTGCATTCTCAAGGCATCATCAGGGACACCATGTTGACTAAATGATGCACAAATAAGCAGAAATGATTTTAAATGTTCTCTTGTGTCTTCATGAGGCAAACTAGAATATTGCCCATTTGAATTAAGCATCTGAAACATCACCGATTTCAGCTCGAAATTCCTAGCTTGTATAGCTGGTCTCACAACCCCTGGTTGTAGATTATCAAGTATAGGCACAAAAAAATCTCTTATTGTCCTATTTTGCACTTGTTCAACTTGTATAGGTGGTGGTGGTAGATTATTAATAACTTGTGGTTGTATTGGAGGAACACCATTTTGTGGCAGCAATGGTGGTAAATCATTGTTATTTCCAGCCATTTTCCTTTGTTCTTGCCTTTTCCTCCTTAATATCCTTTCAAGCTCCAGATAAAAACTAACGATAGTGTTAGGATTTCTCCTTGTGGACATACAACACCTAAAAAATTGAAAAAGAAAACAACAGAAAAGTAAACAGATTAGTAGAGATTAGAAGTTAAATAAGTAAAATTAATTGCAGCAATAAAAGCAAACATCCAACAAACGCCAGTCCTCGGCAATGGCTTCAAAACTTGATCGCGTCTGTAACGTCACAGCAGTTGTGCAAGCGGACACACGTCGATGCAAGTATAGTTAATAGAACAATTCTATCAGATATCGATCCCATGAGGAATGGGTTCTTGATGTTTAGCTGTCGAAGCAACTAATACTAGAATTAGATGAAATGTGAGTAAAGATGTTAGCGCAATTAATTCAGATCTGGACACTAAAATTGTTAATACTGTCAATGCAATCAAGGTTAATTGTCAAAGCAACAGAAGGTAAATCAATTGTTGTGGATGTTTTAAGAATTTAAATGCATAAAAGTAAAGGTTTGATCAAGTGTAAAGGATTAGAGTGGATCACTAATTTCGCTAAGTCGCAACATTGTATGTGTCGACAAGGTATTGTATAGATGAATTATCGCAGCAATAGAGCTCTAATGAAATCTTACCAATAATAGTCCTCCATTTAATAAAGACTCAAGTACCCACAATCACCCCACCTCTCGGTGTGACCAACATTGTGCACTCAAGAACAAGTGACAAGAATCGCTTCTAATCCCAAGTAACTCTTGTTGTCTTGCTTGTTAACCTAACTTGTCACCGCATCCCTCGATGTCGGTAAACTACAAATGCACTCTCGTGTTTGATGCAGTTAGATCCAAGAATAAACATATGAAAAGCATTAAATAAGAATCAAAGCAATCTAGCAATGAATGATACTCTCGTATTCATTCAAATGTCATTAAAATTCATCATCATAAAAGAGGGGTCCATGAATATAATCGAAGCTTACTATCTCTAGACTACTAGGACTATTCCTCAACCGCTCCTCTTGTCTTGCATCAAGCACCTCTCGTCAGAAGTGGTTGCTCCTTTTCTCTATCAGGTCACCGTTTTTCCATCTTAAATTTGAAAAACACACAGTATTTGCAGTATTTAATTCCTCCACCTCTTGATGATTTCTTCCTTCTTTCCTCTATTTATAGCCTTTAAAAGTTGCAGGTTTCATCCTCCATTCTCAGATCCAGATCCAATTTGCAGCTGTCAAAGTTAGTTACAGTATAGCTGTGCACTCACGTAGATTTAATGTGTTCTTCAGAGATCTGCAAGTTGTCGCTACATTGCTAGGCGCGATCTGAAACCTTTAATTGTGGCGACAACGAGTGATTTTCCTATGCTGGTGCTTGCAATTTTATTTTCAGCTTGAGTTCACTTATCCAAAGCTCAGGTTTTTATGCGGCGACATCTCTGGTCGCAATTTCAAGCTGATCTTGTGGCTGCATTCATCTTCCAGCACTGATCTTCTGAGATGAGTTCCTGTGTTGACAATTCTAAGGCGCAATACATAGGCTACTTGTAACGACATTAGTACACGAAAGATGTAAAAATAACAAGAATTTAAACCAAACTATAATGAGTTTGAAAATATAAAAACTAAGTATGAAATGCTTACAATGCATGCTAAATACGGTAGCAAAAGAGACAATTAAAACATCAATTTAGGGAGAAAATATATGTCATTTGCAATGCTATCACACCCCCAAACCTGCGTTTTTACTTGTCCTCAAGTAAACAAAAATGAGCAAAGTCACAAGCAAACATGTCACCTCAATCATTACTCTCACAACTTGAATTTCCTAAAATCCTAATACATAAATTGTATTCATATGATAGAATAATGCACCGACAATTTATAGGCATGAATCATTAAAACTGCAATTTCATGAATGTTAGTATTATGCATTGAATCTTAATCTTCCCTGAACCAATACAACATTTATAACAAACATTTTTTTCTTCCTTTCATTTTTCTCTTCTTTTTCTTTCTTTTTCTCATTTTCCTTTTTCAAGTGACTGAGAGATGTCATTGCATTAATCTACCTTTATTCTTGGGCAGTAATGATGGGGTGCAACAAACCCTCAAGAGGCATGTAATTATGCTGACACACTCTTGCAGTGACAGCCTTTGGCTAGATGATTTTTGTAAAATCTGCAGCGGAGTGTTCTCCTTTAAAAGCCACACTACACTCACATTAGAGTGTGTTTTATTAATATAATATCGCTGTAACTGGTTAGTTAGTTCAAGATTCAAACATTAACACTATCCATTCATTATTGAGGCAATTCCAATCATTCATTCAAAAATAGAAGACTCACTATTCATTCACATTCATCCAATTTACATATCAGCATCCCAAGTAATTCAAGAATGACGAATAAAAATAAAAAAATTGTTGTCACATTTTTGTTGAAATTCTGCATATTTTCATTAACTAAAGAAACATGTAAAATTCAAAGATGTGGGTGTAATTGCATTTCCATTTCACAATATCCCCTCTAAACTTATTGTCTGCATTGTCCCCAATGCACTGACAATAATATACAGATAAGAATGGAAATACAATGACAAAGTAACTAAATTAACAAAAGAAATGCAGTGACAAAATAAAAATGCAATGACAATAAAATGCATGCAAACTATCTACAGAGAAGTGTACTAACTCATTCCTTACCAGAGGCCGCTTTAGTTTTCTTTTTCTTCTTCCTTGGGCATTCGTCATCGTCTTTACATTTCTTCTTTTTGTCCTTATGCTTCCGTTTCTTATCCTTCGAACCAATCGAATCGGCGGATTACTCCTTCTCAACTGGTTGGGTGATGGCCTCATCGATAGTTACCTCGAATGGGTGGATTTCAAGTAATAGTGCCACATATGGCATAATGGCAAGAGGGTGAACCTCTTCAATGTTGCTTGTAACTACCTCAGCTTGACTCAAATCAGGTGGAGCCTTGTCACTACTAGATGCCCTCACACTCACGGGTGTGCTGAAAATATCCTCAGCGATATCTATCGGGGCATCTTCCTTCCTTTCTTTTTGCATCTTTGCAGGGTCATTCAGTGCATTCTCTTTTTCTTCTTCTTCTTCATTCTCTTTCTTGGTCGTCTTCTTCCACTACTTCATCCATAGGCTGTTCTTGCTCAGTTATGGCAATCTCAACACCTTCCATTACGTCTACACCCATGGGTACAATCAGGGTAGTCACTTCCGCAATCGTAGCTTCACGCTCTGCCATGTTTGTGCCGAGATTGTTTGAGAACTCGTCTTCAAACAGATTGGCGATAGTCCGGTAGCAATCCCTTTAGCATTAGAGTGCCCCTCTTACTCTTCATCATCAGAGATATGAATTCTTGTTTGGACATGGGCAGGCCTACCATCAGGAGTAGGCTAGTCAGAAGATAAGGCTTGCATTGGGTGAAAAATAGAGGGAAAGGCTTGGAAGTCTGGCAGCGGACTAGGACTCATGCTGCGCAATGCAGCGACAATTGCCTCATTCCAGGATTTTGTATATGCATAGAAAATATGCTGTCTGTAATTCATATCTTCTAATACACCGACAGTGCGAATAGTGCATATGTCAATGCGATCAAGATGAACTTCCATAATAGCTAGCCTCTTTTCCAGTTAAGGATTTGTGGGCGCATCAACCTATTTTTCCTTCTTCTTCCCTTTTCCCTTGTTCTTCTTTTGTGGTGCTTCTTTCACAATCGTCGTTTCTTGGCCTCGAGTCATTCTTTCAACTGATATATCATTAATGGGACTTTTGTGTTCCAACACTTCCTCGCCATCCCGGGGCATAATTCCCTTCTGGTCACAGAGTAGCATTATTAAAGAACGGAAAGGGAGTATACCAATTTGTTTTGCAGTAGCTTCAGCTATTTGATCATGAAGGATTTCATCGATATTAATGTGATGACCCTATAAGATTGAGTGCAGAAGGCACATATGGTCTAATGTCACTGTAGTATTGTGCGTAGAAGGCATGATGCGACTATTTATGAAGTGGAACCACACCTTGTTGATGGTTGTGAGATACCTCTGATGCATGGTATAGTTATGTGGCCCATCACTTGTCCAGACAGCCCCGTCAACACAAGTTGCTTAGCACTTGGGTAACTCTCTCGTTAGTCAGTTTGTGCATAAATAGAGAATGGTCATCGACCCTCTCAGGAATCCGAAGCAGAATATTGATATGAGGGACACTCCATGGGATTAGACCTTCGCTCACAAAAACAAACTCTTGCTCCGAATCGAAAAGGTTTGCATAGAATTCCCTTACCAGTGTAGGGGAGTAGCCAGCAGGGTGTTCACAGAAGAACTCCCATCCCAGACTGCTCATGGTCCTTGCGACATGCTTTCCCAAAGTTTGATGCGGGGACAGTTACAGACCTTACTCCGGATGGATATTTTGTTTCAACATCTCATTTTGATAACGATCTTTGGTTGCTTTTGACAAAAATAAGACCAGCCCTATTGATGATGGTGGAATTGTGGTTTGAACCACTGTGGCAGAAGTTTAAGGGGTGGTTTTAGAAGGATTATTTGCTCTTTTTGGTTTTACCATGATCACGAAAGAAGAAAGTTAAAGGAAATTGTAGAGAAAAAATTAGACTGACAGAATACGAATAAGAGCAAAAATAAAGAATAAAATAGGTTGCAATAACAATGGCTAATGTGGGTAAAAGAAGAGAGTCTACAGAGATGAGTTTTTTATAACCTAGGCGTGACAAAAATTGTGATTATTGCAATGATCATGGGAAAACGTCGCGTCTGCAGCCATTAAATGCCAGGCTGCAGATCGTACCTTTTCATCTGATCGAACGACAAGGAGAAGAGAGAAATCAATCAACGTGATTCTTACTAAAAAAGCTTTGCTGAGTCATCACTGAATGTGCCAACAAGTTGTGCTCATAATGCATCGACAAAAAGATAATTTTTATTCCTGCACAGAGTTTTAAAACGAAACAAGTAAAAGTGAAACAAAGAAAAGAAAATGTAAAAATGCGTTGACATTATTTAAATGTGACCAGATCGATGGCCTCATTTGGTTCTTTGACTTCTGGGCTCACATAATGCTTAAGACGTTGGCCATTCACCTTAAACTGTTGTCTATCTTTTAGATTCTTAATTGTCACCACACCGTTTTGAAATGCGTCGACAACCTTGAAAGGGCCAGACCATCTTTAACGCAATTTCCTAGGTGCAGTTTTAAATATGAATTAAACAAAAGTACTAACGGAATTATCAATGTAAGATAATATTTTCGTGCCATCTCTTGGTCTTTTCTTTGTATATTGCAACATTCTCATAAGCATGGCGATGAATTTCTTCCAGTTCAGTAATGTCTAATAATCTTTTTCTTCCGGCAGCGTCGTAATCCATATTCACCTACTTGATAGCCCACATGGCTTTATGTTCAAGCTCAACTGGTAGGTGACAAGACTTACCAAACACTAACTGATACGACGACATTCCAAGCGAGGTCTTATAAGCAGTGCGAAGCACCCACAACGCATCATGTAGCCGTGAAGACCAATTCCTTCTAGATGGATTAACCACCTTCTCAAGGATACTTTTGATTTTACAATTGGATACTTCAGCTTTGCTATTGGTTTGTGGGTGGTATGTAGTAGCCATACGATACTTCACACCATATCTTTTTAATGTTGTCGCCACTTGATGGCTGTGAAAATGAGTACCTTGATCACTTATTAACACTCTAGGTGTTCCAAATCTCATAAGGATGTAAGTGTCGAAGAACTGCAACACCATTCGAGCATCATCTTTTGACACCGCGATTGCCTTAATCCACTTCGAGACATAATCAACCGGAACTAGAATGTACACATTCCTAAAGGAGTTAAGAAATGGTCCTATGAAATCTATACCCCAGAAGTCGAATAGCTCCACCTCCATAATATGCTATTGGAGCATCTCGTTGTGTCGAGATATTGAGCTAGTGCGTTGACATCTGTCACATTGCTGTGTAGAGTTGTGGGTGTCTCGAAACAATGTGGGCTAATAGAATTCTGATTGCAGGACCTTTGCTGTAGTCCTTACACCACCAAAATGGCCTCCATATGGAGCATCATGGCGATGTCGCAGGATAGAAGTCATCTCCTCTTTAGGAATGTAGTGACAGATAATATTGTCAACACATACCTTTAATAAGTATGGCTCGTTCTAGTAATGTTTTGCAGCGTCACGCAAGAATCTGACTTTCTTGTGACCAATAGAACTTAAAGGTAGCTTACCACACACAAGGTAATTGACTATATCAACATATTGAGGCGATGTGTCGACAGAGAACAACTACTCATCTGGAAATGCGTTAACAATCTGAGCTTTACTCTCAACTTCACTTCCAACTTCCAGTCAAGATAAGTGGTCAGCTACTTGATTTTTATATCCTTTTCTATCCCTGATTTCAACATCGACTTCTTGTAGGAGTAGGATCCAATGGATTAATCAAGGTTTGGCATCTTTTTTCTCAAAAAGGTATCTCAATGCAGAGTGGTCTGTGTACATGTAATCTTTCCGCCGACAAGGTATTAGCGAACTCTGTCAAATGCAAAGACTACTACTAGCAACTCCTTCTCAGTAGTTGTATAATTAACCTGTGCTTTAGTCAGAGTTTTACTAGCATAATAAATGGAATGAAATACCTTTTCTTTAAATTAGCCTAGTACAGCTCCCACAGCAAAGTCACTTGCGTTGCACATTAATTCAAATGGTTACATTCAGTCCAGCGCAACGATAATTGAAGCTTCTACCAACTGCTTCTTAATTGTAATGAATACGTCCAGACAAGTGTCATCAAACACAAACTTTTTATTTTTCTTTAACAATGAGCATAACAGTTTATCAATCTTGGAAAAATCACGGATAAATCTCCTATAGAAGCCAGCATATCAAAGAAAGCTTCTTATTCCCTTAACATTTATTGGAGGTGGCAATTTCTCGATGATTTCGACCTTTGCTTTATCTACCTCAATGCCCTGACATAATATGCGATGGCCGAGGACAATGGCTTTAGTTTTCATGAAGTGGCATTTCTCCCAATTCAGAACTAGATTTGTGTCCTCGTATCTCTTTAAAACTTTTGCAAGGTTGTCAGCGCATTGGTTAAAATTCTTTCCATAGACAGAGAAATCATCAATGAATACCTCTAGAGAGTACTCGATCATGTTTGAGAAGATCGCTATCATGCATCTTTAGAATGTTGCTGGCACATTGCACAACCCAAATGGCATCCGTTAGAAGGCAAAGGTTCCAAAAGGGCATGTGAACGTAGTCTTTGCTTGATCTTCCAGTATAATAGCTATTTGGTTGTATCCAGAATAGCCATCTAGGAAGCAATAATAGGCCTTACCAACTAGCCTATCCAACATTTGGTCAATGAAAGGTAGTGGGAAGTTGTCCTTCTTTATGGCCATATTCAGTCGGCGATAATCCATGCATACTTGCTAGCTAATCGCAATGCAAGTAGGGATCAACTCATTCTTGTCATTGCTCACATGAGTTTATCTACTTGAACAAGGACATCTTTGATTTGGCCTTCAAGTTGTGCTAAGGATCTGTCCACAAGTTGCAATGTCATCGCAGTAGGCTTCATTAATCATATTCCTAACTTCTTGAAAGTAAATAAAGGCATAAGGTTAATACTTGCTCCTAAATCACATAAATCTTTACCTAAATAATGATTCCCAATAGAGCATGGGATTGTGAAGCTACTAGGGTCTTTCATTTTAGGTGGCAACTTGTTTGTAAGCACAGCGTTGCACCCCTTTGTGAGTGCAATCATCTCGATTTCGGACAATATCTTTTTCTTCGATAATAGCTCCTTCATAAATTTCCCATAACTGGGCATCTACACAAGAGCATCAACAAGAGGTATGTTAATGTGTAATTATTTCAAATTAGAAACAAACTATTGATACTATTTATCATGAACTTTCTCTTTAAATCTTTGCGAAATGGCAAAGGTATCGTAACATTGGGTTGTTGTGGAAAACTCGGTGGTGTCGACATTACCAGTTTCGTTGACAACTGCGTTGGGCAAATTGTAGGCAAAGATGTCAATACAGTTGTGTCCTCGTCATTTATTTCTGCTTGGTTTCCTTTAGCTGCAACTTCTCCTTGTTGCGTTGGTTTAGATGCATCGACATCATCTTGATTAGAACTGCTTGGTTTAGCCGTTTGCTTTCCACTTCACAACGTAATAGCCTTACAATGCTCCTTCCCTCTTTGCGTTAGATTCTCAGTATCACTAGGTAGAGCACCTGGTGACCATGTACTCAGATTAGAAGCCAACTGCCCTAGTTGGGCTTCTAATGCTCCAATAGAGGAAGAATTGCCATGCACAATTGCTTCAGTCCTCATGATATGCTCTGGCATTAATGCTTCAAGAACAGCTATATGATCTGACCTTTGTTGAGAAAATTACTGCTGTTGCTGAAGCTATTGCTGATGTTGTCCTTGCATATGTACCATTGCATTCCGTTATGGCTGCAATTGCGATTGTGGTTGCATCTGGCTATGTGCCTGCAATTGATCAAGATGCGAATGTACTTGCGAATTCTGATTAAAATTCTACTGTTGATGATTGTTGTAATTCCCTTATCTATAACTCCCTTGATTTGTGGAATTGTCAAATCTGTATGTGGAAGCATTTTGATTCCCCAAAGGTTGTTGAGTTATGTTATTCTATGAGTTACCATATTAATTCCCTCTTATGTTATGGACATAGAAAGCTTTTTTAGCATGTTATGGGTAGTCCTCATAACTATGGTTGTCGCTGCAAATCTCACAGGAAAATGTCAGCGTATCCATTTGTTAAGCCACTTGAATAGGGGCAACATCACTTGTCCCCTTCATATTCTTTATGATATTGGCGAACGAAGATACCTACGCACTCAAAGCAAAAATAGCATCTAATTCAAGAACACCAGGGTTAGTCTTTAGCACCGCAGAATGAGAGATTAGATACTGATAATCATTCTGTGCAATTCTCTCTAGAATTCGTATAGCTTCATTATAGGTGCAATCCAATAAGGGACCATTGGTTGATGCGTCGACAAGATTTCTTGTCTGAGCATTCAATCCATTATAGAATATTTCAATCAGGGTTTCTTGTTGAATTCCATGCATTGGGCAACATCTAATCAGAGTCTTATAATGCTCCCATGTTATATGTAAGTTCTCATCATCCAACCAATGATATGCTGTAATATCGTTGTGCAACCTTGCGTTCATTGTTGGTGGATTAAAACGCAAAACAAACTGTGTTGCTAGCGCATTCCAAGAACCATGTTCTCACTTTACCCTACAGCGAATAAGGAAATAGTTGCATTCTTAAGGCATTATCAGAGACACCATGTTGACTAAAAGATGCACAAATAAGCATAAATGATTTTAAATGTTCTCTTGCGTCTTCATGAGGCAAACCAGAATATTGCCCATTTGAATTAAGCATCTGAAACATCACCGGTTTCAGCTCAAAATTTCCAGCTTGTATAGCTGGTCTCATAACCCCTGGTTGTAGATCATCAAGTATGGGCACAACAAAATCTCTTATTGTCTTATTTTGCACTTGTTGAACTTGTAGAGGCGGTGGTGGTAGATTATTAATAACTTGTGGTTGTATTGGAGGAACACCATTTTGTGGCAGCAATGGTGGTAAATCATTGTTATTTCCAGCCATTTTCCTTTGTTCTTGCCTTTTTCTCCTTAATATCCTTTCAAGCTCCGGATCAAAACTAACGATAGTGTTAGGATTTCTCCTTGTAGACATTCAACACCTAAAAAATTGAAAAAGAAAACAACAGAAAGTAAATAGATTAGTAGAGATTAGAAGTTAAACAGATTAGTAGATATTAGAAGTTAAGTAAGTAAAGTTCATTGCAACTACAAAAGCAAACATCAAACAAACGCCAGTCCCCAGCAACGACGCCAGAACTTGATCGCCACTGTAACATCATAGTAGTTGTGCAAGCGAATACACGTCAATGCAAGTATAGCTGATAGAACAATTCTATCGAATATAGATCCCACGAGGAATGGGTTCTTGATGTTTAGCTATCGAAGCAACTAATACTTGAATTAGATGAAATGTAAGTAAAGATGTTAGAGCAATTAAGTCAGATTTGTACACTAAAATTGTTAATACTGTCAATACAATCAAGGTTAATTGTCAAAGCAACAAAAGGTAAATCAATTGTTGTGGATGTTTTAAGAATTTAAATGCATAAAAGTAAAGGTTTGATCAAGTATAAAGGATTGGAGTGGATAACTGATTTCGCTAAGTCGTAACGCTGGATGCATCGACAAGGTATTGTATAGATGAATTGTCGCAGCAATAGAGCTCAAATGAAATCTTACCAACAACAGTCCTCCATTTAATCAAGACTTAAGTACTGAAAATCAACCCATCTCTCGGTGTGAGTAATGTTGTGCACTCAAGAACAAGTGACTAGAATCTGTTCTAATCCCAAGTAGCTCTCGCTTTCTTACTTGTTAACCTAACTTGTCACCGTATCTCTCGGTGTCGGTAGACTGCAAATGCACTCTCACATTTGATGCAGTTAGATCCAAGAGTAAACACATGAAAAGCATTAAAAAAGAATCAAAGCAATATAACAATGAAAGATACTCTCGTATTCATTCAAATGTCATTAAAATTTATCAGCATAAAAGAGGGGTCAACGAATACAATTGAAGCTTACTATCTCTAGACTACTAGGACTATTCCTTAACCGCTCCTCTTGTCTTGCATCAAGCACCTCTCGTTAGAAGTGGTTGCTCCTTTTCTCCATCAGCTCACCATTTTTCCAGCTTAAATCTCAAAAACACATTGTAATTGAAGTATTTAATTCCTCCACCTCTTGATGATTTCTTCCATCCTCTTTCCTCTATTTATAGCCTTCAAAAGTTGTAGGTTTTATCCTCCATTCTCAAATCTAGATCCAATTTGTAGTTGTCAAAGTTAGTTACAGAACAGCTGTGCACTCACGTAGATTTAATGTGTTCTTCAGAGATCTGCAGGTTGTCGCTGCATTTCTGGGCGCAATCTGAAACCTTTAATTGTGGCGACAAGGAGTGATTTTCCTGCGCTGGTGCTTCCAATTGTATTTTCAGCTTGAGTTCACTTATCCAAAGCTCAGGTTTTTATGTGGTGACATGGTCGCATTTTCAAGCTGATCTTGTGGCTACATTCTTCTTCCAGCATTGATCTTCTGAGATGAGTTCCTGTGCTGACAATTTTAAGGCGCAATATATAGGCTACTTGTAATGACATTAGTACACAAAAGATGTAAAAATAACAAGAATTTAAACCAAACTATAATGAGTTAGAAAATATAAAAACTAAGCATGAAATGCTTACAATGCATGCTAAATACAATACCAAAAGAGAGGATTAAAACATCAATTTAGAGAGAAAATATATGTCATTTGCAATGCTATCAATTTTACATTATTATGACTGGGAATTCGAAAGGGGCGTTTACTCGGAGACGTAAAAATGGTAGTCGGTACCATGCCCATGACTTAAAAATGCATATCCACAATCAATTTTAATTTTTTGTGGTTTTATTGCTCGACACATCTCTTGGTACAATGTCGCCAACACAATTCATCCTTAACGGATTTGCCCCGCTTCTTTCAAGTCGATGAGTTGTGGTAGTCAACTTAAATTTACCAAATTTTGATATTTATCTGGCATTTGAAGACCATTGATTAACCTCAGGAAGAATGCTCGTTCATATTGTTATCCTTCAATGTCACTCGTCAAGTTGTCAATATAATTGAAATTATCTTCTAACCATTTCATCTCTATCCGATTACCACTAAACTTATTTGACACCTTCCCTAATAGTTGCTCAATAATTGTGCTCCAATTGCCAACACCCATTACCACAGCAACGAATGCCCTATCCACCAGTAAACTGAGTTGTAAAGTTACGTCCTTGAGAGTAATTTTACACTCACTACGAGGAAGATAAAATTGGTGTGTCTCGGGTCTCTATCTTTCCATCAAAGTGTTGATAAGTGCGGGATACAATTTTGTACCCCCGAGCGTATGAGACATGTTCAATAATCCAATCTCTTGTAAGTGTTGTTCAATAACATGCATTGCCCTCACAGTTAAATCTTGTTTGTATGTATCTAAAATTTGACCTTCGATCTAATTATATAAACTTAGAAAATGATAAAATTAATAATATTAACAACTTAATAACTAACTTAATTAAAATTTAAAAATTAATAATATTTTCTTACCATTTGCAATTTGTACGCCAGAAAGGTGTTTGTCATTATAAAAATCAAATAAATTACGAAATATAAAATTAAAATAATAAGAAATTGAGAGAAATTGAATGAAAAATTGATAACTAAATAGTTAAGACAATTGAGAGAAAAGATGAATTGGGAGAATAGGATTTGAATGCAAAAGAAAGAAAAAGACTTGGGTTTATATAGCAAATAAACTAGTCATTTTTAGTCGTTCGAAAAAGTTTTACCATTGGATTTTTTGACTATTGGATGTGTTGGACGTTTTCAATTGAGGTGGTAGCAAGAACACTAAAATCGTGTCCTACAGAGCGCGTTTTCTACCACCTCGTTTGAAAACACGTCATGTTAAACTCGTTTTCTATTTTATCTTCAAAATTGTCCTATTTCCCTAAATATGGGGAAAACGACCTATTTCCACATTAACTTTCAAAATTAGCCTTTTTGGTTAATTAACCTTAAGTTTTTAACAAATAATGAAATTTCACTTACGTGGTTAAGTTCTTTGAATGACTCTTGGTTTTACTAATAACAAACACATGTCATGCTTACGTTATGAGTGTTAAAAAAACATGTAATCTTTTCGTAATATTTTATTTTGAAAATAAAAACAAATTACATCGTATTATAATTCTCAAAGTCACCACGTACTTAGCCAATTAACCTACAATTATGTTATCTTCTCTAGGTATATACCTAATTTGTCACTGTCCTTTAGACCTCATATTCGTTGGACCCTTCTAAGTACAATGATTCTTGAATCCTCCAACTCATTATCAGTCAAGGCTTGAACCATATTTGAATTATCTGTTTAAATCGTGGCCATTTGTTTCCCTTGCTGAGCAGAATGAAAAGTCCATTTAGAATACCCTAGAGTTCAACCTCAAAAGGTGTACAGTTACCCAAATATCGATTAAACCCCAAAATTAAATTTCTAGACTAGATACGTAAAACTCCACCAGTTGATGCATTCCCCATGAATCTAGCCATCGTGCCATCAGTGAATAAATGAACCCACATTCTGTTAAAAGTCACTCAATTGCCAGAATTTTGAGTGTTGTTTTGGTATCTATTGTGACTTAACTCATATTGCTGAGCCCAACTAAGAGAAGCTTTAGCAATTTCACTTGCCGACCAAGTAACATTCTGAAAAAATGAAAAGATTCCTATTCTTCCAGAGACGCCGAGTGATTAATCCAACCAAACATGACCAAGTAATGCCACGTTCCTGCACCTTCATGTTACAACAAAGGTTAGAAGAAAGCCATACCTGAAAGATATTAGAAAGAACCTATGTTGTTGATCAGTTGGCACCACATGCATCCACACTTCCTTTGTTACCAAATAATCCCAAAGCACATGAATGCTATCCTCATTTTGTGGCCACATATAGAGCATTCCAAGTTTGTTATGAGTCTCTCCTTAGAATCTAACTCTTTGCGATCTCTAAAATTTCTAGGTTCTTTTCCAGCAATCATCCCTCGGACACCAAGATGATTCTTTTAAAAACCTGAATGCACTACGCATAGAAAAAGAGCCTACAGTCGAACAAGCCCAAATAACCCTATCCCAACCCAAGGTAGGGTACGAAGGAGGAATACTCACTATTCGTTTAATCACCTCATCAGGCATTTAGATACAAAATAGATCAAGATTCCAAGTCCCCTCAAGCATAAACAAATCCCTAAGGATGTAGTCCAAGTCTAAATTAGCATGAGCAAGAATTTACGATATTAAGGGACCTACACCCATAATCCAAGAATCCTTTCTACAATGAATAATCTTCCCGTTGCCAATTGACCAAGTGATCGGTGTTTTTATGACACACGATTGTGCAAGCGTACACACGTCAATGTAAGTATAGTTGATAGACAAAGCTATCAGATATCGATCCCATGAGGAAATGGTTTCCGATGTCTTAATGTTAAAGCAATTAATAGAAGAAAAATCAGTATAATACGAATAGAGTTGTCAGCACAGTTATGTCATTTATGCACACTAAATTAATCATTATTGTCATTGTATTAAAATCAAATCTCAGAAGTTAGATGTCAATGTACTAAAAATAAATCCAAAAGTGTTTAGTGTGAGTAATGGAAATTTAAATGCAAGAAATATAAAAGTGATTAAGTGTAAAGGGTGGAAATGGTTCACTGATTCTACAGGTTGCAACGTTGGATGCATCAACAAGGTAAACTATAGACGAATTGTCGCAGCAATGAAGTCCTTTCGAGTTCTTACTCACAATAACTCCCTACTTAATCTTGACTCAGATACACTACTCCACCTCTCGATGCGAGCAATGATATGTATCCAAGAATAAGTAATTGGAGTCTGTCCCAGTCTTGAGCAGCTCTTGCCTAACCCACTTGTTAATCTAACTTGTCATCGCATCTCTCAATGTCGATGTACTACAATTTCACTTTTGTGTTTAGAGCGGTTAAATCCAAGAATAAGCGGATAAGTAACATAAAATAAGAATCAAAATGATATAATATTAAAAGAACTCTCGTATTCATTTAACATCAATAGAATCCATCATCATTTTAGAAGAAATAAAGAGTACAACGAAGCTTACTATTTCTAGACTACTAGGCCTACTCTTTACTTGTTCCTCTTGCTCAGCATCAAGCACCTCTCGTCAGAAGCAGTTGTAGACATGGTTCATTAGCTCCCCGATTCTAGCTCAAATCTTTGGTTCACGAATAACTTTCAGAATTTAATCCCCTTGTTCTTGATGATGTTTTTCCTCCTTTTTTCGTCTATTTCTAATCCCTAAATATTTGTAGATTTCGTCCTTCATTCTTAGATTCAGATTTGGATTTTTTTGCAGTTATCAAAGTTAGTTAGAGTACAGTTGTGCACTCACGCAGATTACATGTTTTCTTTAAAGATCTGCAAATTGTCGCTGTAGTATTATACGCATTCTGATGTTGTAATTACAGTGACATCTATGATATTCCTACACTGGTGCTTCTAGTGTAAATTCAGCTTAACTCTACTCATTTGAGGTTCAACTTTAATGTAGTGACATCTCTGGTCGCAATTCCAAGCTAGTTTTGTGGCTACATTCTGTCAATGTTGATCTTCTGAACTGAGTTCCTGTGCTAGCAATCTTAATATGCAATATACCAACTACTTGCATCGACATTAGTAGAAAATATATAGAAATAACAAGAGTTTAAACTAAGTAGCAATGTATTAGAAAATATAAAAACTAATTATAAAATGCTTATGATGCATGCTAAATAAGATACAAAAGAGACAATAAAAGCACTAAATTAGGAGAAAATATATGTTATTTGTAATGCCATCACCAAGCTAAATTCTCATGAAAATGTGGCCATACCTTAGAAAGGGATCTCTACAGATGCAAGCATTAACTTCTTGTAATAGATTCTAGAAGTTTCTCTTTCAGGCCATACTTTGCACTAAGGACTTACCCATAGGACATTATCTTTGGAGACCAAGTGAAATCAAATCTTCATAAGGAACGAAGTTTTTGATCTCACAGATGTCGAATTCCAAGATCACTTCGAGACCTTGGTTGAGAAATGGATTGCCACACAACTAAACAAAGCTTTGGGTGACCACTAGAACACCCCAAATAAACTGCTTAACCATTCGCTCTATCTCTCTACAAACTCCCTTCAGGATCATCATGGACTACATGAAATAGCTAGGAATGGAGAGAATAACAGCTTAGGCTAAGGTGATCCTTCTAACATTAGGCAGCTTGGGGTAAGGTGATCCTTCTAGCAATAGATAGCTTCATAGCTTCCCAACTTTGTAGTTGGCATCTCACTTTTTTGGCCATTAAGTTTAAGGTATTGTTAGTGACTTTATCATGGAGAAGAGGCACCTCTAGATAAATTCCAAGATTCTCGACTACATGAAAACCAAATAATATGAGAGCACAAATCATCCTCAATACTCTTAGAAAAATAAATATTACTTTTCCTAGCACTGATTTTATGCCTAGAAAATTCACAGAATTGTTTCAAAATAATTTCTAATAAAGCAAGGTTGCCCCTCCTCAGCTTTGCAAAAAATAACCAGATCATCTGCGAAGAAAAGATGAGATAGAGCAAGTCTAGTTCTTGAGAGACAAAATGGTTGCCACTTATCAGCCTCAATTTTTAAATGAATAGTATACCCTAACGACTCCATGCACAGAAAAAGGGATAGAGCGATAGTAGACATCCTTGTTTGATCCTCTAGCTGGCTTGAACTTCTGGGTAGGAACTCCATTCTAGATAATCTACATAATAGAAGATGAGATGGTCGAAATAATAACTCTCTGAAGGAAATCAAGTATGCCAATAGCCTTTTAAGGAAGCATCAATGAAATCCCAACTCTTTAAATCCAGTTTAACAACCATCCAATTTTTACCATTTTGTTTCCTTCGCATAGAGAGAAAGACCTGTTGTGCAATAATAATATTGTCATAAATATCAATCCCAACAATGAAATCGACTTGTTCCTACGAAAAAAAATGAGGAAAACCTAATTTAAATCGATTTGTGATCACTTTCATCACCAATTTATACAAAATGGAGCAAAGGCTGATAGGGGAAAATTGAGTAAAGTTCTCTAGACTATTTGTCTTTAGATTTAGTACGATCAGGGTGTTGTTCAGATCTGCGTTAATGACTTTTCCAAAAAAAACCCTTAAACCCACTCACAAACAACATTACCAACTATATCTCATTGGCTTTGGAAAAAATAGCGTGAAAACCATCACTTCCCGGAGGTTTCAATGGATCCATATCAAATAAGGCCCTTTTGATCTCTTCATTTGTAATCGATTTCTCCAAGAAGATAGTACTCGAAGGATTAATTCATGGAAAAATATTAGATGGGAGACCCCTCATTGGCTCTGGTGCTCGGCCATATAATTTATAAAAGAAACCTATTGCCTCAACTCTGAGAGTATCTAGATTAGAACTCCACTCATCGTTTTCGAGTTGCAAGGTCGTAATTCGATTAAATTTTCTTCTCTAGATGGTATGACTATGGAAAAAAATTGTGTTGCGATCACCAAGATAAAGCCAGTCACATCGCGTCTTTTGTCTCCAAAGAAGTTCCTTGTGATTAAGCATATTCTCCAATTCATCACGAATTTCCATCTCTTGATGATATAATTCATTAGCATATAAATAGTCCATTTCCCTTTGGGTATTGCAAAGTGATATCATCAACTACTTTTTGCGAATAACTACAAATCCATAAACAGACTTGTTCAAATCCTTAACATATAAGGTAAAATTAGAAAGAGATTCAAACATATCACCTGAAAAACTCCACTTATCTTTGACAAAAGTGGAAAAATTAGTGTACTTCATCCATCCTATCATAAATAGAAAGGGTTGCCCTCTGGTTGATATAAATTTCAATCTTATCTTCAAAAGGATAGGTTTGTGATCTGACTTGATACGTGGAAGATCAGTAACTAAACATTATTGAAAAGTTGACACCCATACATCATTAGCAAGCACCCGATCTAGTCTCTCAAATGTTCCACATTTTTGCCAAGTAAAAGCTGGACCTATGAAACTCAGATCCTGCAACTCATAAGAATTAACAAAGTCACCAAAGAATTGACATCTCTTACCTAAAGCGCAATTACTTCTCTTTTTATTAGATAATAGTATCGCACTGAAGTCACCCATTATCATTCATGGGAAGGAATTATGTGGCATTGCAGATTTCAACTCATCCCAAAGGAGGTTTCACTTTCTCCTGTCAGGGCTACCATAAACAAATGAAATAACAATGTCTTTAGTAGGAATGCTACTAAAAACACGGAGAAGAATAAGCTACGGATGGCTTCGTATAATTTCAATTCAAACTGATTCTTTCCATCCAACCCAAATACCCCCTGAAAGGCCAATAACTTTAACATAATGAGAATAATTAAGACCTAATTTATTAATAACTTCATAAGCTTTTAAATCGCTTACTCTTGATTCCAACAAACACACAATATTCGGTTCATACTCTACGTTATATTCACGAAAGACTTGAATAAATTTACTACTAGCACAACCCTAACAATTCCACGAAAAACAATTAGATTCAAATCCATAATAAATTAAAATAAAAGAAAGCCTTACCAACTAGGAGCCTCCACCTTATACTATTACTCTTCTAACAAATTGATAGTAAATTAATTTGTTGCTATTATTTATTTATTTTTGGCTAAATTACAAATAAGATGCTTCTAAATCGTGTTTTTCTTATCAGGTATACCATAGGAGTGCAACAATTCAAATTAAAGAAAAATAGGGCTTAAATGGAACAAAAAGTGAAGAAAAGGGCCAAATTAAAAGAAGTTGAACAGTTAGTGGGTTGACTATTTCAATAATTTAATTGTTTGAAATTGTCAAATGGTCAAATAGCCAAATCTGTTCTTTTTAATTGATATTTTCTTATTTTTAGTTGAAATTATATTTATTTTAGTTAGCGGAGACTTTTTCTGAATAAAGTCCAATCTAAATTTAGCATAATAAATGTATATAAATATCTAGTGTTGAACACAATTGAAGACACACTTCAATTGATTGAAATTGAAAGTAATTGTTCCATTTTATTTTCTCTTTCATGTGCCCGTAGCATTTATCTACTAAATTCGTTTCAATTTCTTTTCTTTTCAATTATTTGTTTAATTGACTTCCAAGCCCTTTTCCTTTCCATTTTCCATAATTTTCACTTAATCCATTTTCATACACCTACCAAGCATGATTAATTTCATGCTCAACTAAATCCCTTTTAGCTTTAGCCTGTAATCACTCTTAACAAATAAAAAAATCGTGCGATATGAACCTATACTAAAAACCTTTCAACTCGGTGTTCACTATCTCTCCGATTTATGGGATAGTACAAATTCATCCCTTAAAGTTAATTCAACTTCGATTCAAAAAGAGCACATTCAGTACAAACTGGCGTGTCCAAGTGGAAAATGACCAGTTGGATTTCGTCAAGGAGATAGTGACCGGATTTAAACGACCCATGTGGTTGAGGTTGTTGATTCGAGTTGGGCTTTTCAGATCGTAAAGTTGTTGAAATCATAAATTACGGGCACGAGCAACGTGGTTAGACCTTTGACAAGGGTCAGTTTGCAGGTCGTACCGAAACTAACTACGAAAGAAAAAGTTGGCGGTTGGAAAATTCTCGGGCGTTATAACCAACTTATAGATTGAAAAAGGGAAAAACCATTTTTCGATGATCAGTTCAAGATTAGAGGAACTGAAGCTGAGGCTAAGATTTAATATATATAACTCACAAATTTATTTTCTCATATAATTATTTTGCAACAAAATTTTCTTTCCACTTTACTTTTTTCATTTTATAATTGTTTTTTTAGTTTAATATTTTTATCACTAAACCCCCTTAAATTTATTTTTAGGAAGCTCATCACAAGACAAGGGACCATTCCTACGACAATAATTTTGTCCACAAGAAAAAGCCAAATTAGACATCCAGTCCCTTAGGATTTAACCCTACTACTCTATACTACTCTTTAGTATTATTTTTGTCGTAGGAATTATATTTGGCGACTCGACACGCATCAAGTTTTGGCGCCATTGTCGAGTACTGGTAATATTTTTTTAATTTTTGTTTATTTTCTTTATGACAAGGTCAAACTCGAGGACTCTCGAATTTGAACCGAAAATAGAGAAATTGGCCTAAACACTGTGAAAAGAAGCTATTCGGTGAGGTAAACAACCACAACCTGAATTTGAAGAAGGATATTTTATTGAAGAAATTTTCTTATTCGACAAACCAAATATGATGGCAGATCAAACTATTCGCCAACTCACAGCAGCACCAGACGAACAACAGCAGCTATGCATAACTTATCCAGCGGAGGGCACGTCGTTCGAGTTAAAATCAAGCTTAATTAATCTATTTCCCACCTTTCACAGAATTCAAAATGAAAATCCTTATACCCATCTAAAAGAGTTTCACATGGTTTGCATAAGCATGACTCTGCTAGAGACTGACTATTTTATTTACCTCCTAGATTAGTTAGTACGTGGTCTGATATGTCTCGCTTATTTTTTGATAGGATTTTTCCAGCAACACCGGCAATTGAATTAAGACGAGACATTGTAAGAATTTGGCAAAAGGATACTGAGTCACTTTATGATTATTGGGAGTGGTGCAAAAAGTTGTGTGCAAGTTGCCCACAACATGATCTGTCTAAACAGTCACTTTTGTAGTATTTCTATGAGCGGTTGCTCATAATGGAAATGAAGATGATAGATGCTACTAGTGGTAGGACACTTATAAATATGACGTCTCGGAGAGTGAGAGAGTTGATTTCGACCATGACTTCGAATTCTCAACAATTTCGACCAGTTATAGAACCCATGAGACGGGCTCAAGGGTTAAGTTTTGTATATTTAAAAGATAAAATTGATAAGCTTACTAATTTTATTCAAAATTTGCTTATAGATAAGACGAACCCAACACAGTTGTGTGGAATTTGTGTTATGGCAGATCATCCGATGGACTCATGTCTTATTTTACATGAGGATTTGGTAGAACAAGCAAATGCTAACGGGAACTTTCTAGGGCCACCCCAAAGGCAATATGACCCCTATTCAAACACCTATAATATGGGGTGGAGAGACCATCCAAATCTGAGTTATAGATCGAATCCTTGATTTAATCAGCCATACCTAAAAATGCCACCTCCGAATCAGTAATTACCACCTCTAAAATCATCTTTGGAAGCCATAGTAGAAAGGTTACTTAACAGTACTGAAAAATTTCAACAGAAAATTGACATGCATTTGTAGGAAATAGATAAGTACGTTAGCAAGGTTATATTCACGGTTTACCGTTTGGAGTCTCAAGGTAGGTTACTATCTCAAACGGAACCCAATCCTCGACATAATACAAGGGCTATGACGTTAACGAGTGGTACAGTTTTGGAACCAGTAACTGGCATGAGACATGACCATGACATTGGACGGGAAAATCAGAGACTAGATTCAGTAGCTCTAACGGAATCGGCGCAGTAGAAATCGCTCATTGTATAACCCTTATATCTTGGAAGGCTCGCCCTATGTAAAAAGGAGCGATAAGATAAAGAAATTCTAGAGACGTTTCGAAAGTTAGAAATTAATATTCCTTTACTTGATGCAATCAAACAAGTTCCACGTTATGCAAAATTCTTGAAAGAATTGTGTATTGGAAAAAGAAACTCCATGGGAACAAGTGGGTAAATATGGGAGAAAACGTCTCTACAATATTACGAAGAAAAATCTAGCCTAAGATAATGTTGGAATAAATAAAGCCATGTGTGATTGAGGGATATCTATTAACGTTATGTCTTTATGTATTTTTAAATTGCTAAACACCGGTCCTTTGAAAGAAACATAAGTGATTATTCAATGGGCAGATAAATCATGTGTGTATCAGGAAAGGGTGTTGGAAGGTGTCCTCGTGAAGGTGAATAAGCTAATCTTTCGTGCAAAAATTGATGTACATAGTAGGACGCTCACTATGGAATTCGATAGTGAAGTAGTTAAATTTAATGTTTATGAGGCGATTGGCTCACCCATTACAATGTTGAGTGTCTCTAGTGTTGATGTTATCAAACCACTAATGATGTTACATCTTGGATATTCTGAGGAAGATGGTTACTAACTGTCCTTTGTAGGAGTTTAGACCTCTAAAATATGGAAAATTAGAGGAGTTAATGATGTTCAAAGATCCAGTTCGTGAAGCTGTTTTTCTCATGGAGGCTCCACAATTTCTTAGAAGTCAAAGTAAATATTTTGAACGGTCTCATTCTAAAACTAAATTATTTCCTACTATTTTGCAGGCTCCGGAGCTAGAACTCAAACCATTACTAGAACACTTAAACTTATTATCGGTGCTAGTTTCTAGCAAAGTTTCGAGATTGAAGCAAGAGAATTTAGTTTGAGTCTTGAGGGACTACAAAGGGGCGACCGGATGGTCGATTACCTATATAAAGGTTTAAGTCCTTCAACCTGTATGCACAAAATTTCGATAGAAGAGAATGCAAATCCAATGAGAGAAGCTCAAAGACACTTCAATCCATCGATGATGGAGGTCGTGAAAAAGGGAATTCATAAGCTAATAGACACTGGATGATCTATCCCATTTTTTACAGTAATTTGGTTACCCTAGTTCATGTAGTGCCAAAGAAAATCGACGTGACCGTAATTGAAATTTTGGCTGGTGGGATGGTTCCCACTCGGTTTACAACGGGGGGAGAGTCTGCATAGATTATTGGAAGTAAAATTGTTCAACTCGAAAAGACCACTTTTCGCTTCCCTTTATAGATCAAATGTTAAAACGTTTAGCAGGGAAGTCTCACTATTCTTGTCTTGATGGTTATTTAAGTTTTTTCTATATTCTAGTGGCACTGGACGACCAAGAAAAGATGACGTTTACGTGTCCCTTTGGCACGTTTTCCTATAGAAGAATGTCGTTTAGACTTTGCAATGCGTCGACCACATTTCAATGGTGTATGGTGGAATGATGAAAATATATAGACTTTTTCATACCCTTTTTAACCCAAATTCATGCAAATTCTTAGTAATTAATGTCGAAAAATACAATTTAATTATAAAATAATTAATTTTTTCTAAAATTTCCAACATATTGATCTTTATTTTTTTTTATAAATATTAAGCATAATTTGATGATTTGTTGATAGTTTCGTACAATTAGTAAAAATCGGCCCGGTAGACACTAAAGAAGGCTTGAACTGTTGAAGGAATTTTTCCACCGAATTAATGAAGAGTTAAGAAGATTATTTTTTCAGCCAAGTTAATGGATAGTGAGTCTTCTATTTTTGAATGAATGATTGGAATTGCTTTAGTAATGAATGGATAGTGTGAATGTTTGAATCTTGAACTAAATGACCAGTTACAACGACATTGTATGAATAAAAGACACTCCAAAGTGAGTGCATCGTGACTTTTCAAGGGATAACACTCCGTTGTAGGTTTAGAAAAATCATCTAGCCAAAGGCTGTCATTGCAATAGTGTATGTCGGTGCAATTACATACCTCATGGGAGTTTGTTGCACCCCATCGTTACTGCCCATAATCAAAGGTAGAGTAATGCAATGACATCTCTCAGTCACTTGAAAAAGAAAAATAAGAAAAAGGATGAAAAAGAAAAAGAAGAATTTTGTTTTATGATAAATGTTGTTTTGGTTCAAGGAAGATTAGGATTCAACGCATGATACTAACATTTATGAAGTTGCAGTTTTTAATTGTTCATGCCTATAAATTGTCAGCGCATTATTCTATCATGTAAATACAATTTGTGCATTAGGATTTCAGAAAATTCAAGTTGTGAGAATAATGATTGCTGTGACATATTTGATTGTGATTTCGCTAATTTTTGTTTACTTGTGGACAAGTAAAAACTCAAGTTAGGGAGTGTGATAGCATTACAAATGACATATATTTTCTCCCTAAATTGATATTTTAATTGTCTCTTTTGTATCTTATTTAGCATGCATTATAAGCATTTCATTCTTAGTTTTTATATTTTCTAACTCATTGTAGTTTAGTTTAAATTCTTGTTATTTTTATCTCTTTTTGTACTAATGTCGCCACAAGCAGCCGATATATTGTGCCTTAGAATTGTCAGCGCAGGAACTCAGCTTAGAAGATCAATGCTGGAAGAAGAATGCAGCCACAAGATTAGCTTGGAATTGCAACCAGAGATGTTGTTGTACAGAACCTGAACTTCGAATAAGTAAATTCAAGCTAAAAATACAACTGGACGCACTAGCGTAGGAAAATCACACGTTCTTGCCGCAATTAATGATTTCAGATTGCGCTTAGTAATGCGGCGATAACCTGCAGATCTTTGAAGAAAACATCAAATATGCGTGAGTGTACAATTGTATTGTAACTAACTTTGACAGCTGCAAAAATTAGATCTGGATTTGAGAATAGAGGAGAATGAAACCTGTAACTTTTGAGGGCTATAAATAGAAGAAAGAATACGGAAGAAATTATCAAGAGGGAAGGAATTAAATTTGCAATTACTTTGTGTTTTTGAACTTTTATTAGAGATCGGTGAGATGAATGAGCAGACAAGCAACAACTCCTGACGAGGAGTGCTTGGTGCAGGCACAAGAGGAGCTGTTAAGGAATAGTCCTAGTGGTCTATAGATAGTAAGCTTCGATGTATTTTTAGACCCCTCTCTTTACGTTGATGAATTATTATTGACAATTGAACGAATAAGAGAATATCTTTCAGTGTTAGATTACTTTGATTCTTACTGAATCTTTCTCATCTCTTTATTCTTGAATTCAAATGCATTAAACATCAGAGTGGAAGTGCAGTCTACCGACATTGAGAGATGCGGTGATAAGTTGTGTTAACAAGCAAGTCAGGCGAGAGCTGCTTGGGATTGGAAGAGATTCTATAACTTGTTCTGAAGTGCATAGTATTGCCTACATCGAGAGATGGGGTAATTGTAGGTACTTGAGTCTCGATTAAACAGAGAGTTGTAGTTGGTAAGATTTCATTGAAACCTCAGTGCTGCGACAATTTATCTATCCAATACCTTGTCGACGCATCCAGCATTGCGAGTTAGCAAAGTTAGCAATCCACTCCAGTTCTTCGCACTTGATCACCATTTTACTTTTATGCATTTAAATACTCAACACTTCAACACATTTTGATTTACTTTCAGTTGTTCTAATAATTAACCTTGATTGTATTGATAATATTAACAGTTTTATTGAGCAGATCTGACTTTATTTCGCCGACATCTTTACTCACATTGCATCTAATTCTAGTATTAGTTTCTTCGACAGCTGAACATCAAGAACCTATTCCTCGTGGGATCGATATCCAATAGAATTATTCCATCAACTATACTTGCATCGACGTGTGTCCGCTTGCACAACTGTTGTGACGTTCTAGACGTGATCATTCATAAATATTTTTCCTAGCACAATCCCTGTGGGTACGATACTCGACATTTACTTGTCACTTTATTACTTGAATACGATTGTGTACATTTGCACATTTCCATGGTTCCAAGTTTTTGGCGTCGTTGCATGGGATTGTCAAAATTATTTGTGAAAATATTTGTTTTACATTTTAGCTTATTTATTTGTTTTTATCTAATTTCTAACACATTTTTTTTATCATTTCAAGTGTTTATGAGTATTGACCCAATTATCGACTTACTCCTAGTGGACCCTAAAATTGAACGAACTTTTCGAGAAAGAAGACAAGCATCTCAAAGAAGGACTGAAGAGATGAATTTTGAGAATTAGAATCAAGGACATGAAGCAAATCATGCTTAGAATCCTATGCTTCTTGCTAATGATAGGGATAGAGCCTCGAGATAGTATGTTGTGCCATTGTTCCATGAACTTAATTCGAGAATTAGGAGACCCCATATCGAGGCACAATAATTCAAACTTAAGCCAGTGATGTTTTAGATGCTTCAGATAGTGGGCCAATTCAGTGGAATACCTACCGAAGATCCTCTTCTTCATTTGAGATTGCTCATGGAGGTGAGCGGTTCTTTCAAGATAGTCGAAGTGTTAGAAGATGCACTTCGATTGAAGTTGTTCCCATTTTCACTTAGGGACAATGCTAGAGCCTGATTGTACTTATTGCCACCAAATTTTGTTACAACATGGCAAGATTTAGCAGAACGATTCCTTTGGAAATATTTCCCTCTTAAGAAATAATGCTAAGCTGAGGAGTGAAATTACAACTTTCCAATAGATGGATTGCGAATCTTTGTATGAGTTATGGGAAATATTCGAAGAGTTGTTAAGAAAATGCCCTCATCGTGGAATCCCACATTGCATCCAATTAGAGATG
The DNA here is from genome assembly GCA_005610355.1 of Gossypioides kirkii. Lineage (NCBI taxonomy): Eukaryota > Viridiplantae > Streptophyta > Magnoliopsida > Malvales > Malvaceae > Gossypioides > Gossypioides kirkii. The sequence goes on along the minus strand of CP032253.1, from coordinate 26,791,048 downwards.
TTTTATAATGGTCTGAATTTGCACACAAGGATGGTAGTAGACGCTTCCGCTAATGGAACTATTTTTTCAAAGTCTTACAATAAGGCTTATGAAATTATAAAGAGGATCGTAAGCAATAATTACCAATGGCCAACTAATCGAGCAAACTCAGGGAGGCGAGTCAAAGGAATTCACCAAGTTGATCCATTAACTTCACTTGCAGCTCAGGTATCATCAATTTCTTCAATGCTTAAACATTTTACTACAAATGAGTTTAATAATGTTGCAGCTCAGCCACTTAATTAACTCGAGAATGCAGCTTGTGTCTATTGTGGAGAAGGGCACTTATTTGAAGAATTGCCATCAAACCCAGAATCTATGTATTACATGGGCAATCAGAACTACAACTAAGGCAAGCAAGGACTTCAATCAAACTTTTACAACCCATCTTGGCGAAATCACCCTAATTTCTTATGGAGTAATAAAGGGGCTAGACTAGTAACACTTATGCTCAATCGAGATTGACCCAGCCACAAGGATTTACCTAACAAGTTCAAAAGCCATAACAAGCTGAATCTTCCAACAGCTTAGAGAATTTATTGAAGGTATATAAGGCAAAGAATGATGTCTCTCTAAGGAATTTGGAGAATCAAGTGGGGAAACTTGCCACTGAACTGAAGAATCATCTACAAGGTGCTTTGCTGAGTGATATGGAGAGTCTGAAAAATTTGAGGAAGGAGCATTGTAAAGCATTGACATTGAGGAGTGGAAAGATGTTGCAACCCAATATGGTTGAAGTATAAGAAGTGTAAGTTGGTACTCAAGAATCAGTGGAAGTTCAACCAAGTATTGAACCTCCAATTTTTCCAAAATCAAAACTAGAACCAGAATCGATGAATGTTGAGAAAGAAACTTCAAAACCAATCAATTTTGATGATCTAACAACTTCGTTCGATAGAGGAGTGCAACAAAAGATGAAGCAACCAATTCAAGTTAGAAATCCTTCACCACCCTACCCTTAGAGACTTCAAAAACAGAAGCAGGAAGTTTAGTTCAAGAAGTTTCTTAACGTACTCAAGCAACTTCATATCAACTATCCGTTGGTAGAAGAACTTGAACAAATGCTGAATTACGTCAAATTCATTAAGGATATCCTATCAAAGAAATGAAGACTTGGAGAATTTGAGATAGTAGCCTTAACGAAGGAATGCAGTGCATATCTTTAGACAAACTACCCCCAAAGTTGAAGGATCTTGGATGTTTTACCATACCATGCAACATTGGAACAACTTATTATGGTAAAGCATTATCTTAATGCCTATGTCGGTATTCAGAAAATTGAGGATAGGTGAAGTTAGGCCAACTACAGTTACATTTCAGTTAGTCGATCAATCTATAGTACATCCTGAAGGAAAAATTGAAGACGAATTGGTTCGTGTAGATAAGTTCACTTTTCCTGCTGACTTTGTCATTTTAGACTTTGAAGAAGATAAAAAAATGTCAATCATCCTAGGAAGTCAGTTCCTAGCAACCAGAAGGACTTTGATTGATGTATAGAAGGGCGAGCTAACAATGCGTGTTCAGGACGATCAAGTAACGTTTAATGTTTTTAAGTCTATGAGATTTCCTAATGTAGTTGATGATTATTCTGTAGTGTCCAAGTTAGAAGAGTTAATCATTAAAGAGAAATTCAACTCTGTTCAAGATCCTTTAGAAAATATTTTTTTGACAAACCCTCTAAGTGATGAAGAGGGGAAGGAAAACTTAGCTTTATTGGAAGCTAATTCGTGGGTATTTAATCCAAAACTTTGATTTGAATCTTCGGAGTTAGAAAACAGAGATTACATCCAACCAAAAGCGTCGATTAAAGAATCACCTAAATTAGAACTCAAGGTATTACCTACGCACTTAAAATATGTTTATTTATGTGATGCTTCTACTTTGCTTGTGATTATTTTAGCATAATTAACTAAGGAGTAGGAAGAAAAATTGATTAAAGTGTTGAAGCAATTCAAGAAGGCTATTAGATGGACCATAGCCGATATTTATGGTATTAGTCCATTTGTATGCATAAGATTATCCTTGAAGATGACAAGAAAGAGACAATTAATGGACAATGAAGACTGAACCCCATTATGAAGGATATAGTCCAGAAGGAAATTATCAAGTGGTTAGATGCGGGTATAATTTATCCCATCTTAGGCATTTCGTGCGTCAGTCAAGTCTAGTGCGTGCCAAAGAAAGGAGGTATGACAGTCGTAAAGAATGAAAATGAGTTAATACCGACTAGAACGGTTACAGGATGGCGAATTTGCATCGACTACCAGAAGTTGAACAAGGTGACTAGAAAAGATCACTTTCCTTTACCATTCGTGGATCGGATGCTGGATAGACTCGCAAGGTGAGACTATTACTATTTTTTAGATGCGTACTCGAGGTACAATCAGATTAAAGTCGCACCAGAAGAACAACACAAAATAATGTTCACATGCCTGTTGATAGCATTAGAAATGACACCTATTTTCTCCCTAAATTTGTGTATTAATTGTCTCTTTTATGGCATATTTAGCATGCATGATAGACATTTCATACTTAGTTTTTATGTTTTCTAACTCATTGTTGTTTGGTTTAAATTCTTGTTATTTTATCTTTTTTTGTGCACTAATGTCGCCATATGCAGCATATATATATATTGCGTCTAAAAATTGTCAGCGCAAGGATGTATCTCAGTAGATCAAGGCTCAAACGAATTCAGAATGCAGCCACAAATTCAGCTTGAATTTGTGACCATAGATGTCGCTACATAGGAATCTTTACGTTGGAATGAGTGAATTCAAGGTACAAGTATATATGGAAGCACCACTGCAGGAATTTCACACATTGTCGTCGCAATTAAAGATTTCAGATAGCGACCAGAGATGCGGTGACAATCTGTAGATTTATAAACATCACACCAGATCTGCGTTAGTGTACAGCTGGACTATAACAAACTTTGCCAGCTGCATATGGAATTGGATCTGAGAGAAGATGAGATCTATCATTCTTGAAGCCATTCAGAGCTGCGGCTACAAGTTGGTCCAGAAATGCGACAAATTATCGTCGCAAATCATAATTTGTGCCGACATTCTACAACAGTCCAATAAACAAATCAAATCTGTGTAGTTGTCAATAACAAACTTTTACAGCTGTACAAAGTAGTTAGGTCTAAGAATGGAGAAAATCTGTAATTTTTTAACCCTATAAATAGAGGAGAAAAGATGAAGAAAAATATCAAGAGAGAAGAAATTAAATCTGCAATTACTTTGTGTTTTTGAAGTTTTATTGGAGATCAGTAAGCTGACTGGGCAAACGAGCAACAACTCCTGACGAGGAGTGCTTGGTGCAGGCACAAGAGGTTAAGGAATAGTCCCAGTGGTCTAGAGATAGTAAGCTTCGATGTATTTGTTGACCCCTCTCTTTATGTTGATGAATTATTATTGACAATTGAATGAATATGAGAATATCTTTTAGTGTTAGATTACTTTGATTCTTACTTAATCTTTCTCATCTATTTATTCTTGAATTCAATTACATTAAACACAAGAGTGGAAGTGCAGTCTACCAATATCAAGAGATGCAGTGACAAGTTGTGTTAACAAGCAAGTTAGGTGAGCGCTGCTTGGGATTAGAAGAGATTCTATCACTTGTTCTTAAGTACACAACGTTGCTCACATCAAGAGATAGGGTAATTATGGGTACTTGAGTCTCGATTAAACAGAGAGTTGTAGTTGGTAAGATTTCATTGGAACCTAAGTGCTGCGACAATTCAACTATACAATACCTTGTCAACGCATCCAGCGTTGTGAGTTAGCAAAGTTAGCAATCCACTCTAGTTCTTCACAATTGATCACCATTTTAATTTTATGCATTTTAAATCCTTAACACTTCAACAACAATTTGATTTACTTTCAGTGGCACTGAGAATAAACTTTGATTACATTAACAGTTTTAGTGTGCAGATCTGACTTAATTGCATTGACATCTTTACTCACATTTCATCTAATTCTAATATTAGTTGCTTTGACATCTAAACATCAAGAACTCATTCCTCGTGGGATCGATATTCGATAGAAATAATTTATCAACTATACTTGCATCGACGTGTGTCCGCTTGCACAACTGCTTTGGTGTTATAGACGCGTTCAAGTTTTGGAGCCGTTGTCGGGGAATGGCGTTTGTTTGATGTTTATTTTTGTCATTGCATTTATTCTTTATTATCTAAATTTTATTCTTCACTAACTTGTTTCCTTTTTGTTGTTTACTTTACATTTTTTAGTGAAATACGGCTAGGAACGAGGTATATAGAACCTCATGATTTTGGACTGACATGAGTGATGCTGTAGAAATGAGCTTGATGCCATAACAGCCCAGGTATCTTCTTTGACTAATTTGCAGAATGCTACAGCTGTTGCAGAATGAAAATTTGCAGTGACAATTTGTAATTACTGTGGAGGCAACCATGAATTTGAAGAATGCCCATCAAATCCAGCAAATGTGTACCACACGGGGAATTTCTATCGAAATGAAAATCCATATTCCAACACTTACATGCCAGGGTGGGAGCAACATCCAAATTTTTGTTGGAACAATCAAGACCCTGAAAGTATAGATAATGATGTTAGATCTGAGTGGACATTATCTAATTGATCAACCTTTGTCAAGGTAAAATATCCAGCAAGACGAAGCATCAGAGTTTTCATCAGTTGAAAATTTGCTGAGACAATATATTGCCAAGACTGATGTTATGCTTCAGAATCAAGCTGAATCCATACGAGCTCTAGAATATCAATTTGACCAGATTATGGGCGCAATAAATTTACGACCATAAGAAACTTTGTCAGTTGATATTGAGAATTTGATATCACAAGGGCAAGGGCATGATGAGGAAATCATTCCCAAAAGTGAAGCTCAACTAAATGAAGTTGCTAGAGATGCTACAAAAAAAAAAGATAATTCAAATCTCAACAATGGAAAGATGTCAGCGCAATCTAGAAAGCAAACTGGAACTGAAGAGATTAAACAAAATATTGTGGCGATAGAATCAGATCACTTTGTCGCCATAAATGCTACAGCAAAATAGCCTCATAAACTTGAAGACACATTGTCAAAGAAGAGAAGATTGTTAGATGTCGAAGCAATCACACTTATTGAAGGGTGCACTGTCATGACAATTAAATTGCTCCAAGAATTTAAGGATCCCAAGAGCTTCTCAATACCCTATTCCAATGGTGATTGGTATATTTGAAAGACATTATGTGATTTCAATGAAAGCATAATTTTGATGCCTATATTCATAATTAAGAAGTTACGGAATTGGAAAAAATGCAAGAAATAGTGGAAATTTTTTGGGATCGTGTGAAGAATAAAAGAGTACGAAGAATTTGAAGAAGAAGAAACACATATTGTGTCTACACCAATTGAGGAATAAGTAAACACTATTGTCGGTGCATTAGGGTTCCATTGTCAATGCAATTTTGTATAACTGTATTGCACCTACTGACTTAATACTGAAATGGACGAAGTTCATGTGGAGGAAGAAAAAGATGAAAAAATAGATGTCGAGCCAAATTTAGCTGAGAAATTTGTCCCTGCACCTGAAGTTGTGGGTGCAATAACTGAAGGCTTGGCGTAAGATGGAGCGAGTTAGGCGGAAGCTACTGATGAAAACATTTAGGCGATAATGGTCTATACTAGATCAATGATTGAAGCAGCTTATGATGCCAGAGCAGAGATAGAAACTGAGGAGTAGTCCACAGATCATGCGAAGCTCAAACAAAAGTAAAAAAAGAAAAAAGAGAAGGACCTGATGTCGTGACAAATTCGACTGAGGATTTTGTCACTACACCTGAACTTGTGGATGCATCATCTGATGATTTGGCGCCACCTGAAGCGAGTCAACCAGAGGTTGTGATTCCTGCTGTTGAGGAGCAATTCACAAGTTTGGCCAAGCCAAAGGAACGAAAGAGGAAGTGCACCAAAGATAAGAAGCAACGCAAGGAGGAACGAAAACGCAAGAAGAAGAAGACTAATGCATTCACATCTTTGGCTACAGCACACTGAGTTAGTTTTTCTTTTTTATTTAGTTTTCATGCATATCATGTAGCTGTAGTATAATTGTCCCTGCATTATTAATGTCATTGCATTTTTATTGTCACTACATCTACATTATCATTACATTTCCATATATATATTTATTAATGTCAATGCATTGGGGACAATGCGCACTTTAAGTTTGGGGGGAATTTGTGTGAAATGGAAATGCAATTGCACCCACATATTTGAATTTTATTTGTTTCTTTAGTTAATGAAAGTATATAGAATTTCAACAAAAAAAATGTGACCACAATTTTTTATTTGATGCGTAAATCTTGAATTGATTGGGATGCTGACATATGAATTGGATGAATGTGAATGAATATTGAGCTCTTCTATTTTTGAATAAATAATTGAATTGCTTCAATAATGAATGGTTAGTAGCAATCTTTGAATCTTGAACTAACTGGACGATTGTAGCGACATTGTATTAATAAGAACACTCTAATCTGAGTGCATTGTAACGTATAAAGGGAGAACACTCCGCTGCATGTGTTAGAAAAATCATCTAGCCAAAGGATGTCATTGCTAGCGTGTGTGTCGGTGCAATTACATACCTCCTGGGGGTTTGTTGCACCCCATCGTTACTACCCAGGAAAAAGGTATAGTAATGCAATGACATCTCTCAGTCAATTATAGAAAGAAATCACAAAGAGAAAAAAAGAGAAATATATTGCAATAAATGTTGTTTTGGTTAAGGAAGGGTTAAGATTCAAAGCATGTTACTAACATTAGTGAAGTTGCAGTTTTAATTATTCATACCTATAAATTGTCGGCGTATTAATCTATCTTGTGAATGCAATTTGCACATTAGAAATTCCAAAAAATTTAAGTTGTTAGAATAATAATTGCTATGACATTTTTACTTGTGAAGTTTGCTAATTTTTGTTTACTTGAGGACAATTAAAAACTCAAGTTTGGGGGTATGATAGCATTAGAAATGACACCTATTTTCTCCCTAAATTTGTGTATTAAATGTCTCTTTTATGGCATATTTAGCATGCATGATAGACATTTCATGCTTAGTTTTTATGTTTTCTAACTCATTGTTGTTTGGTTTAAATTCTTGTTATTTTATCTCTTTTTGTGCACTAATGTCACCACATGCAACATATATATATATTGTGTCTAAAAATTGTCAGCGCAAGGACTCATCTCAGTAGATCAACGCTAAAAAGAATTCAGAATGCAGCCACAAATTTAGCTTGAATTTGTAACCATAGATGTCACTGCATAGGAATCTTTACATTGAAATGCGTGAATTCAAGCTACAAGTATATTTGGAAGCACCAGCGTAGGAATTTCACACGTTGTCGCCGCAATTAAAGATTTCAGATCACGACCAGAGATACGACGACAATCTGCAGATTTATGAAGATCACACCAGATCTGCGTGAGTGTACAGCTGGACTATAAGAAACCTGGCCAGCTACAAATAGTATTCAGAGTTGCGGTCACAAGTTGGTCAAAAAATACGGTAAATTGTCTCTGCAAATCATAATTTGCGCTGACATTCTGCAACAGTCCAGTAAAGGAAATCAAATCTGCGTAGCTATCAATAACAAACTTTTACAGCTGTACAAAGTAGTTGGATCTGAGAATAGAGAAAATCTGCAATTTCTTAAGCCTATAAATAGAGGAGAAAAGATGAAGAAAAATATTAAGAGGGAAGGAATTAAATTTATAATTACTTTGTGTTTTTGAAGTTTTATTAGAGATCGGTGAGCTGACTGGACAACGAGCAACAACTTCTAACAAGGAGTGCTTGGTGCAGGTACAAGAGGAGCAGTTAAGGCATAATCCTAGTGGTCTGAAGATAGTAAGCTTCGATGTATTTGTTGACCCCTCTCTTTATGTTGATGAATTATTATTGACAATTGAATGAATATGAGAATATCTTTCAGTGTTAGATTACTTTGATTCTTACTTAATCTTTCTCATCTGTTTATTCTTGAATTCAATTGCATTAAACACAAGAGTGGAAGTGCAGTCTACCAACATCAAGAGATGCGGTAACAAGTTGAGTTAACAAGCAAGTTAGGCGAGAGTTGCTTGGGATTTGAAGAGATTCTATCACTTGTTCTTAAGTGCACAACGTTGCTCACATCGAGAGATGGGGTAATTGTGGGTACTTGAGTCTCGATTAAACAGAGAGTTGTAGTTGGTAAGATTTCATTGGAACCTAAGTGCTACGATAATTCAACTATACAATACCTTGTCGATGCATCCAACGTTGTGAGTTAGCAAAGTTAGCAATTCACTCTAGTTCTTCACACTTGATCACCATTTTACTTTTATTCATTTTAAATCCTCAACACTTCAACAACAATTTTATTTACTTTCAGTGGCACTAAGAATTAACTTTATTACATTAATAGTTTTAGTGTGCAGATCTGACTTAATTGCATTGACATCTTTACTCACATTTCATCTAATTCTAGTATTAGTTGCTTCGACATCTGAACATCAAGAACTCATTCCTTATGGGATCGATATCCAATAGAAATAATCTATCAACTATACTTGCATCGACGTGTGTCCGCTTGCACAACTGCTCTGGAATTACAGACGCGATCACCTGTATGGTACGTTCGCATTTAGACTCATGCCATTTGGTTTTATGTAATGCACCTGCTACGTTTTAAAGGTGTAAGATGACCATTTTCACTAACATGGTCGAGAAGTATTTGGAAGTGTTCATGGATGACTTTTTAGTGTTCGGAGCACTTATGATGATTGCTTAGCCAATCTAGCTAAGGTACTAAGGCGATGCGAAGAGACAAACCTTGTTCTCAACTGGAAAAAGTGTCACTTTATGGTACGAGAAGGTACTATTTTAGGGCACCGAATAACAAGACAAGGAATTGAAGTTGATAAAGCCAAAGTTGATATTATCGAGAATCTTTGACCTCCAACATCTATAAAGGGTGTTAGGAGCTATTTGGGACATGTTGGATTTTATCGAAGATTCATCTAGGATTTCTCTAAGATTGCTAAACCCTTAAGCAAGTTATTAAAGAAGGAATCGACGTTCAACGTTAATAAAGAATGCTTGATAACATTTAATAATTTGAAGAATTGGTTAGTTTCAGCACCAATTATCATCACACCAGATTGGGAATTGTTGTTCGAGTTAATGAATGATGCAAGTGACTTCGTGGTCTGAGCTGTGATGGGCTAGCAAAGGAACAAAGTTTTTCATCCCATCTACTACTCAAATCAGACTTTTTCAGGAGCTAAGTTGAATTATACGGTAACTGAGAAAGAATTACTTGCAGTTGTGTTTGCTTTTGACAAGTTTAGATCCTATCTTGTAGGTACGAAAGTGACGGTCTTTATGGATCATTCGATAATTAAATACTTACTTTCAAGAAAGATGTCAAGCCGAGACTGATTCGTTGGGTGCTACTACATCAAGAGTTCGATCTAGAAATTCAAAATCAAAGAGGCGTAGAGAACCCAATAGCCGATCATTTGTCTAGATTGAAGCCACGAGAAGAAAATCCAACTCTTTTACCAATACAAGAAACTTTCCTTGATGAACATATACTCAAGGTAAGTCATAACACCCCTTGGTTTGCTGACTTTGCTAACTACTTAGCTTATGGTTTGATTCCCTATGATAAGACGTATCAACAAAGGAAGTTCTTTCATGATGCTAAGTACTACTTCTGGGAAGAGCCATAGTTGTTTAAAAAATGTGCAGATCAGATGATCAGAAGATGTGTGGCAAAAGATGAAGTATAAGCGATATTATATCTGTGTCACACAGCTCCAAGTGGGGGATACTTCAGAGGTTCACGTACTGTGGCCAAAGTATGCTAGATTATTTTGGCTGACATTGTTCAAAGATGCGTACGCCTATGTCAGAATTTGTGACTGATACAAAGGGATGGAAATGTCACTAGCAGAAATGAAATCCTTCGAACAAATATGATGGAAGTGAAACTGTTTTATGTTTGGGGTATTAACTTTCTTGGTCCATTTCCTCCATCATTTGGTAGCATTTCATTATGTATCGAAATGGATTGAGGCTGAGGCATATCTGACAAATGATGCCAAAGTAGTGAAGAAGTTTTTACAAAAAAATGTGTTCACACGGTTTGGAACTCCTAGAGCCATCATCAGTGATGAGGGGTCCGCTTTTGTGAACAAGTGGTTGAAGTGGTTACTCGATAAAGACGAAACAAGGCATAAAGTTGCTACAATTTACCATCCGCAGACGAATGGTCAAGCTGAGCTGGCAAATAAAGAAATAAAAGGCATACTCGAGAAGGTAGTGTGTCCGAACCGACGAGATTGATCCAAGAGACTAGATGATGCTTTATGGGCTTACAGAATAGCATTCAAGACACCTTTTGGGATGTCTCCCTTTAGGATAGTGTTTAGAAAAGCCTGCCATTTGCCTTTGGAGTTAAAACACAAAGCTTACTGGGCTCTTCAACAGCTCAACTTGGATCCCAAGCTTGCTAAAGAGAAACAAATGCTTCAACTCATTGAGCTAGAAGAATTCCGAAAGTTCTCTTATGACAATGCCAACCTATGCAAAGAAAGATTAAAAAGATGGCATGACAAGCACATTCGAGTCAGGAAAGTTCGAAGCAGGTCAGCAAATTTTATTGTTTAACTGTAGATTAAATTTTTTTCCAAGTAAATTGAGATCACATTGGTCTGGTCCATTCATTATTCATGAAGTTTTTTCATATAGAGTGGTTGAACTCTATGGTAAGCAAGGTATTTTTTGAGTTAATGCCTAGAGATTGAAACATTATTGGGGAAATAAAGTTGAACGGAATGAAGCATCGCTCATTTTATCAGACACTTAATTTTTTTTCATTTTAATAAAGAACTTAGGTTACATTTTCTGGACTAGTATGTTGAAATGAATTCTATTTAGGAGTTTGGACCTTAAGCAGGACTATTTGTGAGCCCTCCAATCTTTCTTGGGAATTAATTTTAACATAATTTTTCGATAAATTATTTCCTAAGTCAAGAAAATAAATTTTTTATTTTAAATTTTGCAAATAAAAAGGGTCAATTTTTTATCCAAGTTTTAATGCAACCCAAGTTTCAAATTATTTTAAGTTCAAGAACTTAATTGAATTTTTTGTAAAATTCGATTGTTATTTTTGTAGATACTGAAATTAGCTGTCTTTTTCTATAAATATTTTAAAACAGCTAAAAATAAATGTTTTTATTTTATGTTATTTATGTTATTTATTTTAAAATTTGATAACACTTAATATAAAATTATAAATTAATTTTTATGATTTATATTAATTATTCTCAATGTTTAATTATAATTTATTTTAGAGTTTTAATTTAAATAAATTAAGCAATAACAATTAAATATTTTATGTTAATTGTTATTAACTTAAAGTAGGACTTAGGTTATTCAATAATTTAATTTATGCGAGAGTTTGAATGAAATTTGCATTCCATGCATTATAAATATAACCTCTCACCATTAGTCCATCATTCAAACCATCCCACACCTACTAGCTAGTGCCGACAGTAGCCACCATCAGCATCGGAGGTCATCGGGCATCATTGGACGTTGTCGTTACCTCCACCCGCAAGCCTTCGCAAGCTCCCGCGCTTGGTCTCCCTCGCTCCAATTGATTCATACGCCCCAGGCTTGTGTGCTACTATTGCCAAGGCGTGCTGCTACCGATCTATGTTGCTACTGCTATCGAGCTGTATACCTGTTACCACCCACGCCTATTGCTGCTTCCCTTGTGCACCAACACCTAGCCGTGCGCACCACACACCCTAAAGCCTGGGTCATGTGTGCTATATTTTAAACACCTAAGTTACCATGCAAACCAACCGTAAACAAAAATCTTTTTCTTTTTACCCTATTTATTTAATTTAGATTTTATTCATCAAAAGGTGGTAAGAATTTTATTTACTTTTAATTTATTTTAAATTGTTAATATTTTATACTAATTAAATTTTAGAAAAATATTTATGTCCATCTTATTTTTTTATCAGGTTAAAATTATGCCTTGCAAGAGAACTCGTGCCGCAATTGAAGAAGTGCAAAACAAATTTCACAATGCAGAAGCTAAGGCAAGATATGATAATGTGTTCAAAAATCAGCATATGCTGTTAGAGAAAGGGTTTACTTGGAAAGAAAGCAAATATACAAACTTCATTGCAAGTATCCGACAAGTTGTTGAAGCTCTGAACCGGGGATTTTTTGTGAAAAGTGACCGAGTGCGGATGAGGAATTGGTTCAAGAATTTTATGCAAATTTTACCTCGAGTGAACTTATAGAAGTCCCCGTTCGAGGAATCAAGGTACCGTTAAAGTTAAGCACCATCAATGTGTTCTTTGACTTACCTAATTTTGAAGAGGACGAGTACTCTATTTTGATGAAGAACCTAGAGTATGAAAAATTGCAAGAGATTCTTCGAGAACTTACAGTTCCAAGTTTTGAATGGACGATGTTTGATCGGCCTGTAAATGTCACAGAAATTATGTGCAAGCAAACACTTTCGATGCAAGTATAGTAGACAGATATGAGTCTATCGGATATCGATCCCATGAGGATGGTGTTCTTGTTACTTAAATTTGTCAAAGTAATTAGAGTTTAAATGAAAAGAAATGTTAAGAGTGATGTCAACTCAATTTAGTTAAGACTGTACAAATCAAGAGTTAAATTTGTCAATGCAAATATAGCATAAAATGTCAGAGAAAATTAATAGAAAAGGAATTGTTGTGGAAGATGTTGTAAATGTAAATTAAGAAAATTAAAAGAAATAGATCAAGTGTAAAGAAATAGGGGGATTTCTGACTTCACAAGTTGGCAACGCTAAATTTAACTACAAGGTAACTGATAGATGAAATGTTGTCGCAGTTAAGTTCTAAAGAGATCTTACTGCTATCAACTTCTCTATTTAACAAAGACCCAAGTACTCACAATTACCTTACCTTCCAATGCTGGTAATGCTTCACACTCAAGAACAAGTGGCCAGAATTCCTTCTTGCCTCAAGCAACTTCCATTGTCATGCTTGTTAATCTAACTTGTCACCGCACCTTCCATTGACTGTGACTACAATTGCACTTTCGTGGTCAAAACAGTTAAATCCAAATATAAACAGATGAGAAGAATTGAGTAGAAATCAAAATAGATCTAACATTAATAGATACTTCCGTATACAATTAATAATCAATAAAATTCATCAACATTCAGGAGAAATTAAAGAAGAAATTGAAGCATGCTATTCCTAGTCTACTAGGATCCTCTCGTAATCGCTCCTCTTGCATCGCACCTAGGCACTCCTCGTTAGGAGTAGTAGCCTCCTTGTTGCATCAGATTACCGTCTTCAAAATCAAGCTTCCATGGCAACTGACTTTGAGAAAGAATGAGAAAATTATGGAATTGAATTCTTCACAGCTTGATGATCATCTTCTCTCTCTCCCCTCTATTAATAATCACTAAAAAGTATAAGTCTACCCCCTCTCAGATCTAACTCTCTTTTTGCAGCTGTACAAGTTTGTTATTGCAAGCTATGCACTCACGCAAATTTGGTTTGTTATTCTACTACGCTGGTGCCTCTGAATATGTTAGCAGCGTAAAATCCCTGATAAAATGTTGACGCATTTATGTGGTGACATCTTTGGATGCAATTCTAGATGCTTTCCCACTCTGATCTTCTAAGGTGGATTTTTGCGCTGATAACTTTAGATGCAAAACTGATACTCAATACAGCGACATTAGTGGCACAAAAGGAATAAAATGACCATACAACACTGATTTAGAAAATGCAAATACTAAGTATGAAATGCTGAAAATGTAGGCTAAATATGGTACAAAAGGAACAAATTATACACTAATTCAAGGAGAAATTAAGTGTCATTTCTAATGCTATCACACCCTCAAACTTGATTTTTTACTTGTCCTCAAGTAAATAAAAGCTAGCAAAGTTATATCCAAATTCTTGTCACCACAATCATCATTCTAGCAACTTATATTCTCTAGAATCCTAATGTATAAATTGCATTCATATGCTGGAATATTGCGCCGATAATTTATAGGCATGAATAATCAGAATTGGAACTTCACTAATGCTAGCATCACGCTTTAAATCTTCTTAACCAATATAGCATTTATTCCATAATAATATACATATATATATATATTTTCTTTTCGTAAAATTTTCTTCCTTCTTTTTTTTATGCGATTGAGAGATGTCATTGCATTACTATACTCTTGTTCTTGGACAGTAACGATGGGGTGCAACAAACCCCCAGGGAGCATGTAATTCCATCGACACACACTGTTGCAGTGATAGCCTTTGGCTAGATAAGTTTTCTAACACTTGCAGTGGAGTGTTCCCTCTTGTTAAGTCATAATGCACCCACATTGAAGTGTCTTTTATTAGTAGATATAATTATAAACAAAGCTGTAAGATGGCAAGTTAATTCAGGATTCAAAGAATAATACTATTCATTTATTACTAATGCAATTTCAACCATTCATCCAAAAATAGAAGGATTCAACATTCAATCACATTTATCCAATTCACGCATTAGCATTCCAAATAATTCAAGATTTAAGTATCAAATGAAAAAAATTGTGGTCACATTTTTCTTAATTATGCATACTTTCTTTCAACTAAAAAGACAAATATATTCTTAAACTTGTGGGTGTAATTGCATTTCCATTCCAAACTTCCGCAAACTTAGTGTCTGCATTGTCCCCAATGCACTAACAATACTATACAAATATTAAAGGAAATGCAACTACAATGCAAATGTGAGAACAAGTAAAATGTAGAGACAATAAAAATGTAATAACAATTAGATGAAATGTATGCAACAAAACTAACTATTGAAAAGTAAACTAACTCAATTTGTTGTAGCCGAGGATGTGGCTGCTTTGGACTTTTTTTTCTTCTTAGGGCGCTCCTCTTTGCTCTTTTTCTTTGCCTTACGTTTTCGCTTCTTTTCTTTTGGGTCAACCGGTGGAGTTGACTACTCCTCCATAGTTGGTTAAGTGTCGGCTTCATCGACAGTCACATCTGATGGATGGATCTCAGCAAGCGGTGCCACATATGGCATAATAGCCAGAGGATTAGAATCCTCATTACTGGATGTGACTGCCTTGGCCCAACTCGCCCTAGATGGTGCCAATTGTTAATAGATACACCCACACTGGCAGGTGCGTCAACAAATTTCTCTGATAAATTTGTCGGAATAACTTTTTCTTCTGTTTCCTTCTCTTCTCTTCCTTTGTCTTCTCTTTTATCTTTTTCTTTAACACCCTCAGAGGCAATTTTTGTGTGCTTCTCTATAGCAGCAACCTCTCTCTCCACCATATTAGCCTCAAACTAATCTAGAGTTCGTCTTCAAAGAGGCTGGCTATGTTTCGGAAACAATCCTCCATATCCTTGGAATGCACCTCTTGATCCTCATCATCAGAAATGTGGATTCTGTGCGGGGACTGGACGGACTAAGTTCTTCCTTCTGAAATAAGCTATTCTATTGATAGAGTAGCTTCATCGATAATAGGAGGGAACATAGGGAATTCTGGCATCGAATTTCTGCTCAAACTGCTTAATATGCTGACAATAGCAGTATTCCATGCCCTAGTATAGGCATAGAATAAGTTTTGTCTATACTGCATCTCGTCGATTGTGTTAACAAGTTTTATTTGTTGGATTCTCATCCGATCAACAATTTTTTCAATCTTATTAAGCTTTCTCCAAATTTGAGGATCTGTGGGCGCATGTGTTTTGGTGTCCTTTCTTTTTCCCTTTCCTTTTGTCCTTCTTTTGTGGTACCTCCTTCACCATAGGGGTTTCCTGCCCCTTGTCATCCTTTCCACCGAAACATCATTAATCGGCCCTTTGTTTGGTGGATAAGGGAAAGGTAGGATACCTGTCTGTTTGGTGGCAGATTCAGCGATTTCCTGATGAAGGATTGCCCCGACATCAATTCGTTGACCCTTGAGTACAGAGTGTAACAGGTACATTCTGTCCAGCGTTGCAGTAGTACTATGGGTGGATGGCAGGAGACGGCAGTTGATGGAATGAAACCACACCTTGCTTTGGACGGTGAGGTAGCGACGGTGCATCGTATAATTGTTTGGATTATTGCTAGTCCAAATACTACCATCGTCGCATAAGTCATTTAGCAATAGATCAGCACCTTCCTCTATCTAGTTCTCTAAGAACTCAACATGCTCGTCTTCTCCCTCAACAATGTGAAAGAGAGCATTGATTTGGTCAACACTCCACGGTACCAAACCTTCACGAACGAATATAAACTCCTGTTCTGGATCAACCAGGTCAGCATAAAACTCTCATACCATGAAGGGAGAGTATCCTACCAAATGCTCACAAAATTGCTCCCAGCCCAAACGAAAAATTATTCTGGTGACTTGCTTCCCCAATGTCAGTTGTGGGGATAATTAAAATCCTTGCTCAGGATGATAGTTCCTTTTCAACATCACCTCATGGTAACGGTTCTTCGTCGCTTTCGATAAGAATGGGGTAGGTTCCTTGGGTGGTGGTTGGTCGGCTCTTCTAACCATTGTAGCTAATGATTTAACAGCGGGTTTAGATGGGGTTTTAACACCATGAGTTCTTTCTATAACTACTGAAATAAAGAGAGTGAGAATATCTTGCAAAAAAACTAAAGGTTGAAGAAGAAGAAAATTACAGCAACAATGGTGGTTGTGAGTGTGAAGATATAGTCGCACAAGTAGGGTATTTTATAGAAGATGAAGGTGAAGAGACGTGATGATTGTTATTGTCATGGGAGTACATTTCACCTGCAGCCAATAAATATCAGGACACAGATCATATTTTTTCGGATTGATCGAATGGTTGGGGATTTGGGTGAATCAATCGGTGTGATTCTTTCCCGAAACGCTTCGCTGAGTTATCAATGAAATGTGTCGACAAGTTATGTTTTCATGTGCGTCGACAAAAAGGAGATCCTTTATTCCTACAAAAACTAAAAAACAAATCAAAGTAAATAAAAGACAAGAGTTAACAGAAAAATTTGCAATGACATCCTAAGAAAATGTGACCAGGTTAATCGGTTTTTTCATTGATGCCTAGGCTTCGATAATGCTTCAATCATTAGCCATTCACTTTAAATTGGTGCCCATCATTCAAATCCTTAATTGTCACTACACCATGTGGAAATGCTTCGACAACTTCAAAAGTTCTTTACCATCTTAAGCGTAATTTTCCTAGATGCAATTTTAAACGTGAGTTAAATAAAAGTACTAACTGACCAGGAGAAATTGTTTTCGCAAAATGATGTTGTCATGCCATTTCTTAGTTTTTTCTTTGTAGGTGGCAGCATTTTAATAAGCATTGCGTCAAATTTCTTCTAGTTCTGAAATGCCCAATAATCTTTTCTGTCCAGCAGCATCATAGTCCATGTTCACTTGCTTGATACCCACATGGCCTTATGTTCAAGTTCGACTGGCAAGTGATAAGATTTACCAAACACCAGTTGATATGGAGACATCCCTAACGGTGTTTTGTATGAGGTGCGAAGTGCCCACAATGCATCATTTAATCGTGAAGACCAATCATATCGAGATGGGTTAACCACCTTCTCAAGAATACCCTAGATTTTTCGATTGGATACTTTCGTTTGACCATTTGTTTGCAAATGATATATGGTTGCCATTCGATGTTTCACACTGTAACGTTTCAAAGCTGTCGCTACCTTATTCCAATAGAAGTGAGTACCTTGGTCACTTATTAATGCTCGAGGTGTTTGGAATCGTGTAAGGATGTATGTGTGAAAGAACTTTAACACCGTCCGAGAATCATCCTTTGGAACAGTGATTGCTTTGATCCACTTGGAGACATAGTCAATGGGGACCAAAATATACACATTTCCAAAGGAATTTGGAAATGGTCCCATAAAGTTTATACCCTAAACATCAAATAGCTCAACCTCCATAATAAGTTGTTGGAGTATCTTGTTGCGTTGAGATATGGAACCAGTGCATTGACATTTGTCACACTATTGAGCAAAATTGTGGGCTTCTCAAAACAATGTCGGCCAATAAAATCCTGACTGGAAGACCTTTGTAGTAGTCCTAACCCTATCATAATGGCCTCCATAAGGAGCATCATGGCAATGCTTCAGGATAGATAGCATTTCTTCTTCAGGAACGCAGTGACAAATAATATTGTCAGCGCATACCTTGAACAGGTATGGTTCATTCCAATGATACTTCGTAGCATCCCGAAGAAATCTGACCTTCCTATGACCTGTTGCACTCAATGGTAGCTTTCCACATACTAGATAATTGACGACATTGCATACTATGGGGATGCATGGACAAAGAATAATTTCTCATCTGGAAATGCATCGACAATTTATGACTTATTTCCATCTCCACTTCCAGATTCTAAACGAGGTAGGTGGTCTGCTGCATGGACAAAGTCACTTGCATCACATATCACCTTGAACGGTTCCCACCAATCCAGTGCGACGACAATGGGTGCCTGCACTAGCTGCTATTTAATTTTAAGGAATGCTTCCAGACAAGCTTCACCAGACAAAAATTTTTTATTTTGCTCCAACAAAGAGCAGAGTGGTTTTACTATTTTGAAGAAGTCTAGGAAGAATCATCTATAAAATCCGGCATGGTCGAGAAAACTCCTTATTCCCTTTACATCAGTGAGTGAGGGTAGGTTTTCAATGATTTCCACCTTCGCTTTATCCACTTCAATGCCCTGACATGATATACAATGGCCAAGAACAATGCCTTCAGTTGCCATAAAGTGGCATTTCTCCCAGTTTAGAATCAAGTTGATGTCCTCACATCATTTCAACACTTTTGCTAAATTGTCAGCGCATTTATCAAAATTGTGCCCATAAATAGAGAAATCGTCCATAAATACCTCTAATGAATCCTCGATCATATCAGAGAAGATGGCCATCATGCACCTCTAGAATGTAGCTGGTGCATTGCACAAACCAAATAACATTCGTCGAAAAGCAAAGGATCCAAATGGGCAAGTAAAAGTTGTCTTTTCTTGATCTTCCGACGCAATTGCAATCTGGTTGTATCCAGAGTATCCATCAAGAAAATAGTTATAGGCCTTACTAGCAAAACTATCTAGTATTTGATTAATGAACAGAAGTGGGAAGTGATCCTTCTTTGTGGCTGCATTTAAACGACGGTAATCCATACACACTCGCCAACATGTAGCAATACGAGTAGGGATTAGCTCATTTTTATCGTTATTTACCACCGTGATGTCAATCTTCTGAGGCACACATTGGATCGGGCTCACCATGTACTATCTGAAATTAGGTATATTATACCTACATCCAGCCATTTGATGATCTGTTTCTTCACTACTTCCTTCATTTTCTCATTTAATCTTCGTTGTTGTTCAATTGACTATTTTCCATAATCTTCCAACCTAGTTTTATGCATGTAGAAAGAGGGACTAATGCCTCTAATGTCTACTATGCTCCAGGCGATGGATCTTTTGTGCTGCTTCAATATTCCGATTAATTATTCTTCTTGGCTCGTGTTGAGACTTGTGCTAATAATTGCTGGCAATGTATCATTGTCACCAAGGAAAACATATTTTAGATGCATTGGCAATAGCTTTAACTCTAGAGTCGGAGCTTCTTCAACCGATGGTTTGAACACACGAATCGTCTTATTACTTAGATCCAAAGATTCCAATTGCTAACCATGTCTAAGCTCATAGACATTAGCCTCAACTTTGTGGTCGCATTCAGGTAGGATATTATCTTCAAATGTCACTATATATTAATCTAGCACTACTGAACTTCATTCATTAAATTCCTCTGTAATTAACTTGTCCAGAACATTAATATGGTGACATTATTCCTTACTTCGTGATAGAGGTGCTTCAAAAACACTGAAGGTTACATGTTCATCGTTGTGACGCATGATCAACTCACCCTTGAAAACATCTAAGAGTGTGCGTCCCGTTGCTAGAAATGGGCGTCCCAAAATAATAGGCACCTCCTTATTGGCTTCATAATCAAGTATGATGAAGTCGGTCGGGAACACAAACTTATCGACTTGGACAAGCACATCTTTAATTTTCCCTTCAGGTTATACCAAAGATCTGTCCTCAAGTTATAATGTTACCGCAGTGGGCTTCATATGACCAATTCTTAATTTCCTGAAAGTTGATAATGGCATAAGGTTAATACTAGCTCTTAGGTCACATAGAGCTTTACTTAAGAATGGTTTCCAATAGAGCATTGAATTGTGAAAATGTCAGGGTCTTTCATTTTTCGTGGCAATTTATTTGTTAGTAGAGTGCTGCACCCTTCTGTAAGTGCAATCGTCTTAATATCGGATAGCTTCTTCTTCTTCGATAATAGCTCTTTCCTAAATTTCCCATAGTTAGGAATCTGCACAAGAGCATCAACTAGAGGTATATTAATGTGTAATTGTTTCAAGGTAGATACAAACTTTTGATAATCTCTGTTATGATCTTTCTCCTTGAATCGCTGCGAAAATAGAAAAGGTATATTCATTGTGGGTTGTTGTGATATAACCCGTTGTGTCGACATGGGCAGTTGCGTCGACAACTTTGTAGGACGAATGGTCGGCATAGGTGTGACTATTGGTGGCTTATCCTTATTTACTTCTGTTGTGTCTTCTTCAAATGCAACCTCTCTTTGTTGCTTTGGTTCATTTGCGACTACAGGTGCATGGTTAAAGCTACTGCTTTGTTTGCCAGTTTGCTTTCCACTCCACAATGTGATAGCCTTGCAATGCTCCTTTCCTATTTCATTTGGATTTTCAGTGTCACTTGGTAAAGCACCTGGTGATCGTGTGCTCATGATAGAAACCAGTTGTCCTAATTGTGCTTCCAATGCTCGGATGGAAGAAGAATTTCCTTGTACAATATCTTTCGTTCTGGTAATATGCTCACGCATCAAAGCTTCAAGAATAGCTAATGGATCTGATCTTGGTTGAGAATACTGTTGTTGCTATTGTTGATGCAGTCCTTGCATATTTGGCAGCACAGTCTGTTGTGGCTGCGTTCGAGCATGTGGTTGCATCTAATTATATGACTGCATCTGAGTATGTGATCGCATCTGATCAAGTTGTGTAGGCACTTGTGGGTTGTGATTATAATTCTGCTGCTGCTGATTATAACTTCCTTGTCTAAAGTTGCCTTCATTTGAGGAATTTCCATATCTGTATGTGAAAGCATTCTAACTCCCCCAAGGTTGTTGAGTCCTATTTGAACTGTTATATGAGTTACCATATGAATTCCCTCGGATGTTATTGACATAGAATGCATTCTCAGCATGCTGTGGACAATCCTCATAACTATGGTTTTCGCCGTAAATTTCACAAGAAAATGTCGAGACATCCATCTGTTGGGCTACTTGAATAGGGGCTACATCACTCGTCCCCTTAATGTTCTTGATCATATTCGCCAGTGAGGATACTTGTGCACTCAATGCTGATATGGCATCTAGCTCAATAACTCCACGATTTCTTTTTACTTGAGTAGAACGAGAAATTGGGTACTGATAATCATTTTGTACAATTCGCACAGCTTAATTGTAAGTGCAATCCAACAAAGTACCTTTAGCAGATGCATCGACAAGATTTCTTGTCTGCACATTTAATCCATTGTAAAAGATCTCGATTTGTGCCTCCTGTTGAATTTCGTGCATAGGGCAACGTCTAAGTAGAGTTTTGTAATGTTCTTATGTAGTGTGCAAGTTCTCATCATCCAATTGATGGTATGTTGTGATATTAGTCCTCAGTCTAGCATTCATTGTGGGTGGATTGAATCGCAAAACAAAATGAGTTTCTAGCGTATTCCATGAAGTAATAGATCCAGTCGGTAAACCTAAAAACCATGTACGTGCGCTTCCTCGTAAAGAGTAAGGGAATAGCTGCATCTTTAAGGCATCATCAGGAATACCATGTTGACTAAAAGAAGCACATATAAGCAAAAAAGATTTGAGATGCTCCCTCGCATCTCCATGAGGCAAAGCAGCATATTTCCCATTCGATTTTAGCATTTGGAACATCATCGATTTTAATTCGAAATTCCCAGCTTGTATTGCTGGTCTAACAACCTGGTTGTAGATCATCGAGCACAGGAACAACAAAGCCTCTTATTGTCTTGTCTAGAATTTGCTCTTCTTGTGGCAGCGGTATATTGTTGACTCCTTGTGGCTACACTAGAGGAACAAGATTTTGTGATAGCAATGGTGGTAGATCGCTATTGTTTCAAGCCATCTTTCTTTGCTCTTTTCTCTTGTCTCTTACTCCGAATAGTTCTTTCAATTTCTGGATCAAAACTAACAATGTTGTTAGGATTTCTCCTTGTGGACATAAAACACCTAAAGAGAATTCAAAAGTATCAACAAAAGATTAGTAATCAATAGAAATCAAGCAAATAAAAATAATTGCAACTACAAAAATTAACATCAAACAAGCGCCATCCCCGGTAACGGCGCCAAAACTTGATCGGCCTATAAACATCACAGAAATGATGTGTAGGAGGACACTGTCGATATAAGTATAGTAGACAGATATGAGTCTGTCGGATATCGATCCCATGAGGATGGTTTTCTTGTTGCTTAAATTTGTCGAAGCAATTAGAGTTTAAATGAAAATAATTGTTAAGAGTAATGTCAACGCAATTTAATTAAGACTGCACAAATTAAGAGTTAAATCTGTCAATGCAAATATAACATAAAATGTCAGAGCAAATTAATAGAAAATGAATTGTTGTGAAAGATGTTGTAATTGTAAATTCAGAAAATTAAAAGAAATAGATCAAGTGTAAAGAATAGGGGGATTCCTGACTTCACAAGTTGGCAACGCTAAATGTGACTACAAGGTAATTGATAGATGAAATGTCGCCACAATTAAGTTCTAATGAGATCTTACTGCTATCAACTTCTCTGTTTAACAAAGACCTAAGTACTCATAATTACCACACCTTTCAATGCTGGTAATGCTTCGCACTCAAGAACAAGTGGCCAGAATTCCTTCTTGCCTTAAGCAACTTCCGTTGTCTTGCTTGTTAATCTAACTTATCACCGTACCTTCCAGTGACTGTGACTGCAATTGCACTTCCGTGGTCAAAATAGTTAAATCCAAGAATAAACAGATGAGAAGAATTGAGTAGAAATCAAAATAGATCTAACATTAATAGATACTTCCGTATACAATTAATAGTCAATAGAATTCATCAACATTCAAGAGGAATTAAAGAAGAAATTGAAGCATGCTATTCCTAGTCTACTAGAATCCTACAGTAATCGCTCCTCTTGCATCGCACCTAGGCACTCCTCGTCAGGAGTAGTAGCCTCCTTGTTGCATCAGATTACCGTCTTGGAAATCAAGCTTCCATGGCAACTGACTTTGAGAAAGAATGAGAAAATTGTGGAATTGAATTCTTCACAGCTTGATAATCATCTTCTCTCTCCCCCTCTTTTAATAATCACTAAAAAGTATAAGTCTAACCCCTCTCAGATCTAACTCCCTTTTTGCAGCTATACAAGTTTGTTATTGCCAGCTATGCACTCACGCAGATTTGGTTTGTGCATTAGGTAGTTGCAAATTGTTGCGACATCTCTAGACGCAAATTATTATTTAAATTTACTGCGACAACTTGACATTCTCCTGCGCTGGTACTTCTGAATGTGTTAGCAGCGTAAAATCCCTGATAAAATGTAGAAGCATTTATGTGGTGACATCTTTGGCCATAACTTTAGATGCAAAACTGATACTCAATACAGAAACATTAGTAGCACAAAAGGAATAAAATGAAAGAAAGTAAGACCATACAACACTGATTTAGAAAATGCAAATACTAAGTATGAAATGCTGAAAATATAGGCTAAATATGATGCAAAAGGAACAAATTATACACTAATTCAAGGAGAAATTAAGTGTCATTTCTAATGCTATCAGTGTTAAAGAGTAGAATTTTTACATGTCGTAGAGAAAACTTGACACCATTAGGAAAAGTGCAGTTTTACTTTATTCGATTCAGTCTCTTGCCTATCCCACAAGGAACTATTGTTTCATTGGAACGAATGGTGTTGCTTTATTTAATTTAGAAGGGAAAAACCATCGGCATGGGAAAGATCATCATCGAAGAAATTTGAAACTGTGTTGTGAGACATTTTGTTCAAGCATATTTCCCATTCACGATCACAGTGCTATGCTTAAAAGCTAAAATCTTTGGAATGTGAAGAAAACGGGATATAGCCAAGGAGCGATCACTAATTGGGGTCTTATTCGAGTAGTAGGAAATTTCATTCTTCAACAGCAAGCTAAAGAAGAAGAAGAAGACCCAGAAGAAGATCCTGAGGAAGACCCTGAAGAAGATCTTGAAGAAAATGAGGAAGATCTTTCAGTGACAACCAATTGGAATGCATGATGAGGCAGTGTCTACTGAACGAATGTTCGAGCTTGACATATCCATACCAAGACCTCAGTCACCTCAATCTGAACTTCGAAATGAGCTATCAAAGATGATGGATTGCGTGCAACACATGCAATGGCAGCAACAATCATATTGGAGATACACGAAGATACGAGATGACGCATTTAAATGTGCACTTGAAAAAGTATTTCATGACCCATTTATCTTTTTTCCTAAATTTCCAGATTATATATTTGGACCATGGACTCCATTGGCGAAGAAGGAGCAAGGTGACTCGAGCAATAATAAAGACCACAAATCAAAAGAAGACTCAAAATCTAAGGGGTCTGAACATAAAAATAAAGGGAACTTGTCTTTCTTTAATTTCTGTTATTTTATTTTTAGTCTTTAATTCTTAAATAAATATAGGATAAGGTCATTAGGTTAGTTTTTAATTCTTTCATAATAAATTAAGAGGTTGAAGATAATAATTGAACTAATTAGAAAAATAAGAATTTGGTAATAAATATGTACATCTCTTGGATTAGACATTGAAAGAGCTTGGTACTTAAGCAGTCAAATTTGACTCACCTCCTTCTTCATGATTCTACCTTGTGTATAGTATTTATTCATTTTTATTTTTACATTCTCTATTGTTTTTAATAATGGGGATATTGTTCAATTTAAGTAGGGGGACCGAAAATTGAAAACTTCTTAATAAGTATTATTTCTTCTTATTTTATGAATTTAGTTATAATTCTGCTTGAAAATTTGAATTTATGTTAATTATGTTAACCTTTAGTAAAAAATAAAATTTAATTATCTCAATGGTTATGATGTTAAGCTGAACTATGATATGAATGCTACTCTTAATAAAAAATGTGAATCATTTCATAAAATTCTTTATTCTTTATAGAAGCTAGATATGCATGAAAGTTTAAGTCTCTAAAATTGACTTAGTAATTTCTTGAGGCGAAATCCTACGAAGCATGAAATTTTGAAAATGATTTAGGCAACATTTGTTTGGATCATTTGAGTCTTTCAAGCTAACCTTGATAAATGTTATCCCTTGAAGACAACTTTGAGACTATATGACCTGATTTTCTTTGTACATTACAACTATAAGCCATCTTATCTCTTGTACTCATCTCTAAATTGTCCCAACTACTAGACTCAGTCTATCAAGATTGTGTTCTGCAAATAAGTTTGGGGAAGTTGAGAAGAAGTACCAATATGCTCAACAAAATGTAGTACATAAAAAAATGATGCTAAGAAAAAATGAATGAAAAAGAAAATGAATAGAGCATATGTACTCAAAAGAAAAGACCATGAGCATGAGCATTCAAAAGAGTTGGTGAAATTGAAGGTCTGCTGTAAGTTGAGTTTGGGGTTTTAGCTTAAATTTATCTATCTTTTACTTACCCCTAACCTAGCCCCATTACAACCTATGCAAAAGACCTATTTGATTCAAGATTTCAATGCTACCTACATTAGTGGAGAGAAATTACTATGAACAACATATGAAGACATAAATTAAACTTAGTGATTGCAGTTTGGTCTTAACTAGGGAATAAAAATTGAGTGATAGGATTTTGACATGTCTTTATTGAGAAAAGCATGACGATAATTGAAGAATACTTGAGCTACAAAATTGCTAAATTCTTATTTTTATGCTTAATTATTTTGAATTCATAAATATGAGGAGAAATGATAAACTCTTTTCTAATTTGTGCATTACTCGGGACAAGCAATGAATTAAGTTTGGGGCGTGGAACGATGGAAATATTAGACTTTTTCATACATTTTTAACTCAAATTCATGCAATTTCTTAGTAATTAATGTTGAAAATACAATTTAATTATAAAATAATTAATTTTTGCTAAAATTTCCAATATATTTATTTTTAATTATTTTTATAAATATTAAGCATGAATTTGATGATTTTTTGACAGTTTTGCACAATTGGCGAAAATTGGCCCGGCAGACACAGTAGAAGGCTTGAACCGTTGAAGGAATTTTTACACCAAGTTAATGAATAATTGAGAAGATTATTTTTCCAGCCAAGATTGGTCCAATATGAAGCAAAATTATGCTTTATAATTATATTTTTAATTCAATTAATTTGGGTTAAAAATAAATCATAAAGATTGAAGCAAATTGGCTCGAAGTGCATGCAACCGAGGATCAAACCACCTTGACTTGAGCTAGCCCATGTGCCATCCAATGCTGACCCAAATCAACTGACTAATTTGACTTTTCAACCTTGCAAAATAGCCCCTAAAGTTTCCTTAAATCTTATTCAAACCCCTCCACTTTTGGTGGTTTCAAATATTTGCCTCAAGCCAAATTTAGCAAAGTTTGAACTTGTCAAACTTTTCCCATGCATGGCCGGCCAAGAGGTGTTGGTGGATGATATTTATTTACTAAATATAGCCTCCAAATCTCACCTATAAATAGCACCCTCATTCCCCTCATTTTCCACACCAATTCACTCCATTCTCTCTTATTTCTCTCATTTGCTCTCTAAGCCTTCCACCCCATTTTCCCTTCCTTTCACTTGTCGATTTCCCCACTTGAAAAAGAGTGGTCTTTAGCCCTTGAAATAGATTTGTTAAGGGTTCATCAGAGACCTCAATCTGGGAAGATCAAGCAAGAACGACGAAGAATGCAGAAGCAGTTCTTAAGAAATTACCAGATTTAATCTTATTCTTTCTCTCTTTTAGATTCTTGATTGTTATTATGATGAATGCTATTACGAATACTATTATTTCATTAATTAAAATAACTTAAATTTCTTTAATTGTTGGGTTCATTGTGTTGATTGCTTGATTTATTCTTAATCATGTTTATATTGTTATAGGCCTTGAATATTTTGTTTAATTAAATATTATCATGCCTAAGTTATTATTGCATTACCCTTGTCATATAACTATTGAATTAATCATTTAAGCGTGTTGAAATTATGATTAATTGACACACTATTTAATTTGTGCGTGCTTAATCTTCTAAGGAAGCTGAGGGTTAAAATTACGATGGTATTGGAGAATACACAACCTTGCATAACCTATAGGATTTTTGTGACTAAATTGTTTTAATATAGCTTTATGTTGTTACTTCACTTGATCCTTTACTTATGAATTTAATTTAGTCGGTCGTAATGGTATAGGTGTTTGTTCAAGAGTTAAATTGAGTTCATAAATAATGTATGTGCCATAACACATTTACTTACTAAAGATTACTTTAATCGATCGTATTGGCATAGATGTATGATCAAGAGATAATTTGATTTTTGTAAGTAATATTGTTCATAAGCTAGCAAGAGTTAATTAAGTAATTAAAGCAATTAACCTGACACATTTATGTCATATTAATTAAAACTTAGAAATCAAGCATTGGAATTTAATTTTATCTTTTATTTTTATTTTTAACTTAGATTAATTTAGTTTAGATTGATACTCTTCACAAATATTATCTTGTCTTTAACAAATTTGTTGATTAAATATTTCATAAATACTTTTCCTAGAATAATCCCTGTGGGTACGATACTCGACATTTACTTGTCACTTTATTACTTGAATACAATTGTGTACACTTGAACATTTTCATCGTTCCATATGGTAAGCATATTTTGCGACTATGTCGAGAAAATAATAGAGGTATTTATGGATGATTTCACAGTGTATGGTAATTCTTTCGACAAATATTTATCAAACCTTACTAAAATTTTGGAAAGATTCCTAGAATTTAGTCTCATTTTAAATTATGAAAAATGTCATTTCGTGGTTGATAAGGGATTAATTCTAGGACATATTGTCTCTGCTAAGGGAATTTCGATCGATAAAGTTAAAACTGATGTTATTAACTCACTCCCATACCCCCACAACTATGAGGGAAATTTGTTCTTTTCTTGGCCACACAGGTTTCTATAAAAACTTTATAAAGGATTTTTTCAAAGATTTCGCGACCACTTTGTAACCTATTGCAGAAAGATAAAGAATTTGAATTTAATGAAGCATGCAAGGATGTATGCGACACTCTCAAGCATAAGCTTGTTTCAGCTCCTATAGTGCAGCCACCGAATTGAGACTACCCCTTCAAGCTCATGTGCGATGTTAGTGACTATAGTGTGGGAGCTGTCCTTGGACAAAAAAAATCAGGAAAGAGTCCCACGTCATTTCTTACGCCTCTAAGACATTAGATGCCGCCCGAATAAATTATTCAACCACTAAGAAAGAATTTTTAGCTATTGTATTTGCTTTGGAAAAATTCGAGTCGTATTTATTAGGCACTAAAATCATTATTTTCTCTAATCATGCATCCTTGAAATACTTAATCAGAAAGGAGGTGAAACCAAGTTTGATCAAATGGATACTACTTTTGCAAGAGTTTGACCTCGAGATAAAGGATAAAAAGGGTTGGGAGAACTTAGTAGTGGACCATTTAAGTCGACTATCGACCTCAAAAGATAGTACACCTGTGAAGGATGATTTTTTGGACGAGTATTTACTTTCAACACCAGCAGCTTATCCGTTGTATGCAAATATGGTAAATTACCTCGGAACAGGTATTATCCCTTATGACTTAACACATTCTGAAAGGACTAAATCAAGTAAGACTCGCGGTATTACATTTAGAACGATCCATATCTATGGAAACACTATTCCAGTTAGGTAATTCAACGATGGGTCGTCGAAATAGAGGTACAATCTATCCTAACTTTTTGTCATACTTACGCTTATGGAGGACATTTCGGCCCTAAACACACTACACATAAAGTACTTGAATGTGGATTGTTTCGGCCACACATTTTTCATGATGCTTACATATTTTGTAAGACTTGCGAGAGATTCCAAAAACTGTTAAATTTAAGCTGAAGGAATAAAATGCCCCTAAATCTTGTACATGTATGCGGAATTTTTGATGTATGGGGCATTGATTTCATGGGTCCGTTTGTGTCATCTTTTGGTAATGTTTATATTTTTCTTGCTATAGATTACGTGTCTAGGTGGATAGAAACTAGAGTTACCCATCGTGATGATGCTAAAATTGTAGTGGATTTTCTACAGAACTTTATTTTTTCTAGGTTTGGTACACCACGAGAATTGATTAGTGATCGAGGAAGATATTTTTCCAACAAGTTAATCGGTGCACTATTGAAAAAGTATGGGGTGACACAACATGGGGCCACTACTTACCATCGACAAAAAAATGGTAAGCGGAGGTTTCAAATCGAGAAATAAAATCAATTTTGGAGAAAACCGTGAAGTCAGATCGGAAGAATTAGAGCTTACATTTGAATGATGCATTGTGGGCATACCGCACGACTTACAAAGGACCCTTAGGTATGTCTCCTTACCGACTCGTATTTGGTAAGCCATGTCACCTTCTAGTGGAACTAGAACACAAGGCTTTTTGGGCTATTAAATGATGCAATATGGAGTTGGACATCATAGGTGACTATCGAAAATTAAATATTCAAGAACTTGAGGAAATCCGACGTGATGCATATGAGAATGCCCAAATTTATAAAGTCAAAACTAAGGTGTTCCATGACTAGAAAATAGCTCGTAAACAATTTTCGATTGACCAAAAAATGTTACTTTATGACCCCATGCTAAGAATTTTTGTAGGTAAGCTTCGAACATAATGGCTTGGTCCTTATATTGTTACTCAATTATTTCCTCATGGTGCAATTGAAATTAAAAGCAAGGAGACTGAAAAATGTTTTCAAGTCAATGGACAAAGGCTAAAACCATATTACGAAAATTTCCAAGTGTACGTGGTGGAAGATTTGATTATCGAGGAGACATACGAATAAACCTTCAAGTCATCGAGCTAACGACGTTAAACAAAAGTGCCTTTTGGGAGGCAACTCAAATTTATTTTAATTAATTTAATTTTTAATTTAGGTTGAAAAATAAAATATTATTATTTGGTCTATTTTATGTGTTATTTTTCAGGAACGTTGGTGGAGGCTGTAATTTTTTTAGAAATCAAATACAAATTGTGGTGTGGGCATACTATGTTCAGTGCTGTCAAATATACTTTTCATAACCCAATACCCAAACCAAATAAAAAACCAATACCTAAAACCAACAATAACCCACTTTGAAATAAAATCAAACCCAATTCATTTTCCTACAAAATTGACCCAATACTCCAAAACCCTAAACCAACCCAATATACCCCAACACAAAATTCCAAACAATCGTAACCCATAAAAGGGAAGGGTCGAATGACACAAGTAGCCCAAGGAAAAAAGAGAGAAAGGAAATTAGGCGAAAGAAAATGAAGGAAGAAGAAAGAAAGGATGCAACCCTAAAAAGAAAAAAAATGAAAGAAAAAGCTCAAATCAAGTCAAAAGAAAGGAAGGAGAAACTGACCAAACGACCTATTAAGGAACAAATCAGGCAAAGAAAAGACAAGGGTTCAGGCTCCAAAAAAAGAAAAAAGAAACAAAAGAAAAGAAAAAACTCCCCCTAACTTCTTCTTCCCCAAACAAAACCCTATCTCCAAAAAACTCTGGTCATCACTGCTGTTCAGCCTCCTTCACCTTTAAAACGACCACAAACACCCACCACCCCGACCAACACCGATGCTACCGCAAACGACCTCTATTTCCTTCTCATAAACTCGCACCATCGCACCCCCGTAGCTGAGCCGTAACCGCTATCCATCGGCATTCCTCCATTTTCACTGACAATTTGACTTTCTAATCAAAACCAACGTTTAGGCGTCGCCACCTCCATTCGCTGCTACGCATGTCCGTAAGCTATAGCCGAATCCATTGTTCACCACTTAGTTGTTCACTATTACCCTTCAAAAATCGACACAAACCTCTACACGACTGTCGAAAGCTGCGCATCTTCGTCATGCCCACCGCCACACAACATCACCGTGAGCAGATTACAAAGACACCACTGTTAGGATGGTTAACAATAGAAACCATTTGATCGATAGATTTTTGGCTTCTCTTAATCACAGATGAAATCGATATTTAGCACTCCCGATCATCGACATTAATGACAAAAACTCAAATTAACAACCACCACCATCGGTACATGCTGCTTGATCGACTTGACGCCAACAACAAAGAAGTCCAACATCGGTTGAAATGAAGGACCCACAAACTTAGTTAGTGCTATCGATGAAATGAGGTGTCACATTTCGAATTTGCTTTCTATTTTTCCATTACTAACATATCCTACAGATCATTTAGTCGAAACCAGCACTTCGAATTATAATGATGCAGAACCGTCGAACAGAAATGAGCAACCACCTTTGAGCTAAATGAAACATTCTAGATGGCAATCATCAAACTAACAAAGAGAAGAGCTAGAGTCAACCCCAAACAGTAGTACTGATGCTGCTGATATGTCGAGTCCATCGAACAGTCCGGTAGAAAAGTGTCATCCTCAAAGAAATAATAGATGCAACCAGTGAGGGCGGACTTTACAGGATGCCACAAGAATCAAGGTTTAAAGGATTTTTGAATTTCATGACCCCGGAACACCAGTTAAGATACGAGGAGATTCAACATCGTCCTATCCTATTTTCTAAATATATTTATCTCTTTACCCTTAATATACTTAACATGTGTGATTTCGTGTTTAACTATTTTGATGCTATTGGTTGGACATAGTATGCTGATATTCGTTGTGGTACATCTAATGAGCTCGTGTACAAATTCTATGCAACTTTTAGCTTCAATATGTATGCTATTAGGACTGTTAAAACTCCAAACGTGATTGAATTCAAATTGCTTGGTAATAACTGTAGAAGCCTAATTTTGACTGGGCCTAGAAATAAAACCCAAAATAGTAAAAAAAAATTAATAAAATCTTTAAATTAAATATCCCAATTACAAGCCCAACAGAAATAGAATCCAATTTTGAAATTAAAAGTCCATTTACAGTCCAAAAAAAATTACAAACAGACCCAAGGTTGATAGGCCCAACCATCCTAAAGACTTAAAAAAACCAAAAACCCTAATTTGCCTAAGCTTCCAGCCGCCACATGCCACATCAGCACTGGCCATGTCAGTTCCACGCCAGTGCCATGTCAGCTCTCCACATGCCATGTCAGCGCCACGTCAGTGCCACATCAACCACGTGACCCTTCAATGGTTGACCGTTCACTTTTCGACTCCTGAGACTCCTCCTCTGCCCAATGTTTCCTCTGCCCGATGCTTCCTCTGCCCAAGACCACCTCGTCAGCCTCTTACACCAAAATGGCAAATGCACGGCTTCCACCGCCAGTGTTGATCGCAGGAAACCACCACCTCAATGATACCTATAAAAAAGGGAGAAACAAAGCAGAAATAGCAAAAACAGGGACAAAAGAATAGTTGCATGTAATTTATTTCGGCTATAAAAGCCATATTTTATTCGAATATGGGGATGAAAAAAATCAATACAAGAAAATAGATACAAAAAAAATCAATTTCAGATTCAGACAAGCAGTCAAGAACAATTTGCTTCAAGGGAAGAAGTTTTTAAAACAAAGAAAAAGGAAAAGAAGCCTTACCAGGCCGCCATGAGGGGCGGTTCACCGTCGTCGAAAGGCAGAGGCAACCGATGAAGCACGGTGGACTGAGGGGTGTGCCCTCATCAAGTGCGGCTAGGATTTTTGAGAGGAAGAGAGTGTTTTTGAGGGGTTTTTTTTAGAGAGGATTAAAAATGAATTTTAAAACCTTAAAAATTGCTTTTATAAAGGGGTAATATGGCGTCGTTTTGAAGCCTTTACCCATGGCTCAAAATGGCGCCATCCTATGCTCAACTCGAACACCTGACCCGGCTTAAAAGGGGATCCGCGTGTTTTCACTTTGAGAGCTATTTGCGGATTTGGCCCTTCCGCATTTTTTAAAATATATAATTCCATCCTTCGCATATTTTAAATGAATTTTAAAACTGCCCTAAACTTTATATTCTTCTTTAATTTAATCCCTTGGTAGTTTATTTTTTAAAAATATCACCACGTGTCTCGAACTTGGGATTATTACCCACTTGGCTATCTGCTCTTTTTTATTTTAAATTTTAACCCTCGAAATTTCATTTTAATCTTTAAACCCTTTTTAGCTTAAGAAAATTTCACCTAATTCTTCCTCAATTTTCGAATTAGGACTATGAATTTTATTTTTTATTTTATTTTTTGTTTATTTTTTCTTCAAATTTTTTTATTAAAATCAACATTCAAATCGTGTCCTCATTCTTTCAAAGTGGCTGCCCTCATTTTGGGAAATAAGTCCTCCTTGCTCTGGTTATCATATTAAACTTTAAGTTTCATGTTATTACTTAACTTGCTTGGCATAAAATTGAGTTTATTATTTTATTATATGTTGCATCCTATTATTACACCATATGTTGTATACCATTATTACTTGTGTTTCTTGTAAATGATATTTCATGTGATATGTTTTGTGCATGCTTTTGACTTCCCTTTTTTCTCTTAATTTGAAAATGGAATGTATGTCTACTCGAATATTTTTTAGTAAAATGCCTTGGTTAACTTATGCGCTTTAAAAGTGCATAAATTATCATGTTGTAAGCATCTTATTTTGAGAATTCGGAAGGTAGTGTCCTAAAGTATTGGGTGTTATTTTCTATCAAACCAAAATATCGAACGACCTCTTTAAAAATTGATAATGTTTTTCTCCATTTGCAAAATTATACATTTTACTCATCCTCTTACAAAATCATCCTTTTTTGAGAATAAATTTACATTATTTCTTTAAAGAGACATGGATTGCTTTAGGTTAATAAAAAGACAATGCTCTGTTATTCTTGGGAATTTCGAAGATAATGCCCTAACGTGTTGAGTATTATTTTCTTTAAACCCAAGAATAGAATATCCTACTTTAAAATCAAATTGGCTAAAGCATTTTTCAATAGAATTAAAAATACATAGTTTTTTTTAAAATATATATATATAAAGGTAATGGTTTGTTATTTTAGGGACACTAGAAATCGTGCTTTAACGCGATGAGTACAACTCTTTCCTTGAACCTAAAATAATCGAGCATCCCATTTAAAATCGTTAGTTGCTTGATATTCCATTATTTTAAGGGATTCAGAAATCGTGCCCTAACGTGTTCGGTGTGATTTCGTTTTGAACTTAAATAATTGAATATCTTATTTAACGTTTAATTCATGAATGACATTTTAAATTTCTACTCGAATTTTTAATTTCCAACAATTAAGACACTAAATGATCGACTAGGTACCAATTCTGGGCGTGTGAGGGTGCTAACCCTTTCTTATACGTAACCGACTCCCGAATCTATTTTTCTGGGTTTTGAAGACCAAACGCCTTACAAAACAAATTCAAACGTTTTAGGTGATCCAATCATACCAAATTAAAAGATTGGTGGCGACTCCCATTTTCCAATTTTTAAAAAAATAATTTTTGAAACCCTTTCAAAAAGATGGTTTCGACAGCTTGGCGACTCCACTGGGGAAAAATAAGAGAGTCAAGCCATGAGTCGATTATTTTTGGTCTCTTGATTGAAAATCAAAATTTGATTTAAATTTAATTTGTGATCCTTGCATTCATACGTTTGATTTTTTTTAGTTTAATTTGTTCGTTATCGAAGTGAGGGTTTCATGCATATGCATTGATCAGTTACTTTACCCCTTAAGTGGAAGTGTGAAACTATGCCTTCGTAAGGTCTTCACCTCCGTGCAAGATAGTGGATCGCTTTCAGGAATACATTCTTACCTATGTTTTCGTGAAGTTTTCACTTCCATACAAACATATGGGAAATGTATCCCCCTGAACCGAACTCGTCCGCATGAGCCTATAATGGGTGAGGATAGAGGAATCGGCTGGTTCAGGTACCTATACTTTAGAACTCAAACCACATGTAGTTGACTTTAGGAGACTACGAAACATCGCGACAAAACCTTAGCGGTCACCTAAATAGGAGAGACGTGTTATTATTTCTGCTTTTAGTTGTAATTTCATTTTACCTTTGTGATTAATGTACTGACATGTCTTATTTTGTCTTTGTTTTATTTTGTGCATTGCATTTTCATTATAAGAAAAGGTGTTGGTTCATACTCGATTACCAAGAAGAGAGCTTTGACTTGGAAAACGGGTTTCTTGATAGAGTAGAAGACAACATGGTCGTCTGATTATGGTCAGAAGGGAGACAGCACGAGAATGGAGACAGTTTGACAAAAGGTCATTTATCAAAATTTTAGGATCACACTCGGGTAAATGTGACCCAAAATAGCGTGCAAGAGCTAAGAGATATTTGGGGTCAATGGATTGATGAAATGAAACAGGTGTTTTATAGAGAATATGAAGATTTACCCTATCTGCTCAAGGTAAAAATAGAAAAGCACCTTTTTCGGGCTCTCACCCAACATTGGAACCCCGCGTATAGTTTCTTTTCCTTCGGGAGTTTTGACATGACGCCCACCATGGAGGAATACACCGCACTAATCCGTTGCCCGAAGATTCAAGTTGATAAGGTTTATTCAAGAGCTGCGAGTGTCCCGATCCTTCTGAAGAGGTTGATAAATATAATCAGGATGAGTGAACAATGGGTGGCATCTAGAATCAAGGTAAAAGGGGACAATAAATGCATCACTTGGAAGAATGTGAAGGATCTGATATTAGCGCACCCGGACATGAAAAAACGTGTGGACCTTTTCGCTTTGAGTATTTATGGATTGGTTATCTTCCCAAAAGCATTAGGACACATAGAGGATGCAGTTGTGGATCTCTTCGACCGCCTTAGTAGGAGCGTCACACCTGTCCCGGCAATCCTTGCTAAGACCTTCAGATCGCTAACTGCTTGTCGAAGAGAAGGTGAAGGAAGATTCATTGGCTGTGCACCACTTCTGATGGTCTGGTTTCATAGCCATTTTTGGAAGAAGGAAAGGATTTCGTATAAAGCATACTCAGTGGACTATTCGTCTTTGAAGGAATTTGTAGTGACGCAAAAAGAGCTGAATATATTTGGAGAAAAATGGATGGTAGTTCTTCAAAATCTCCGAGAAGAAGACATAGAATGGAAGGCATCGTGGCTTATTATTGACAAGATCCTTTATCATTGTGGTAGTTTTGACTGGGTTCCCTTACTTGGAGTATGGGGGGCCGTGGGATATGCCCCTCTACTCATGTTAAGACAATACAAGTCAAGGCAATTCATACCAGCAACACATGGTCTGGCCCAGTGGGAGTTCACTTACAAAGGGGATAATTACAAGAAAAGGGTCAGGGAGATAACAAATGCATGGAGGCAAGCGCATAGGATGAAGGTATTTGCTGCAAACCCGATGATGACTCCGGAATATGATTGGTAGAGGAGTAAAAGGGTCAATGATAATATTCCAGCATCAAACCCTGATGATACCAGATCCTTAAAAGAATGCTTACGAGTAATTCCATCAGAGTTGGACATCATAAAGCAGGATTTTGAAAGGAAGAGCTTGGAATTTGGAAAAAGGATAGAAGTCTTAGAAGAGGACAAGATGAAGTTAGGGTTGGACGTAGACATTCACAAGTTGGACGCTGAAAAGTTGAGAAAAGGGAAGAATAAAGCCGAGGAAGACTTGGAAGATTTGAAGAAACACTGTAAGAAGCTTCGTTAATCCATAAAGAATGTTGGGCTTCGTAAGACCTCTGAGCAATGGCAACGAGAGATTCGGGAACAAGAGGATCGAGCAGAGTAATGGAAAAGGAATTTTCAAGATGGTCAAGCTCGAGAAAATGCCATAAAGGGAGAATTGTTAGAAAGCCAAGTTGAAAACGCTGAGCTAAAGGCCCAAATAATCGAGATAGAGGCTAGAATCGTTGAATTGGAGGAATCTCTGCATAGACACCGCAGTCGAAACTCTATCATAGAATTCAAGGCAAGTCAAGCCGAAAATAGAGAACTGAGGGAAAGAATACAAGAGCTCGAGGCTTCACTCCAAAATAACAAAATAAGGGTCGAAATTCTAGAAAGGAATTTAAAAGCAAGTGAATGGCACACCCAGCAGGCCCAAAGGCAAGTGGAAGAGAGAGATTATGCCATTGGTGAAGCACTTACACGGATATGAGAGGCGACTGATCATGTACAGATGCTAGCCATGGAAGCTGACGAGTTAAGCCTATAGTATGAATCGAAGTCAACATGAGGACAAAAACTGGCCGAACTTCTTAGAAAAATTAGGGCTTTAGGCACTAAGGCAAAGCCATTTATGTAACTCATTCTATGTAAAGAAATTTGTCTTCTAAAGAAATTTATCTAATGGAATTGAATTTAGAATCAACGCCTTCTCTAGCATTGCATACATGCATTCATTCGCATTACATTTTCACATTTCAACACAACAACTCTAACTAAATAAAATTTGAAATAGTTAAACCCAAAAACATAGAGAACTCACATCCTTACGGTACTTGGAGAGCAATGGGCCAAAGAATAGAAAGGTTGGAACAGTTACAAAGAGAAATGCAAGAACAAATGCAAGCACAGTTGCAAGACCAGTTGGCGAGGGTCCAACAGGATATGAGAGAATAAATTATTGAGTCTCAGGGGAATATAATCAACCGATTAACTCAATTTTTGCAAGAAGCAGAGAAAGGGAAAAACCCTGTAGCAAGCCCAAGGGAGGAGAATGAGGACCCCCGATACCCCCTGGCTTTACCTCCGTGCACAATCAAGCTCCACCGAAACAAACTCACGAGGAGCTCCCATCTTCATCAGAGCACAGCAACATTCCATTGGTACCTCAGGCCAAGCCAATTATCCGACTGGATTAGGGTCTAATCTAGGGGAAAATGCTGCAAATCCCATCAACCCTAATTTTGACGAAATCATGGAGACAGAGAGAACAAAACTAGAAGTTTCCAAGCAAATAGAGGAGAGTTACAAGTGGCTGGAAGATAAGGTCAAGGCAATGGAAGGAGCTGACACCTACTGTGGGATAGATGCTAAAGAACTAAGTCTAGTCCCAGACTTAGTACTACCCCTAAAATTTAAAGCTCCAGAGTTTAAGAAGTACAATGGGACAAGTTGCCTAGAAGCACACATCATTATGTTCTGCCGGAAAATGACAGGATATGTCCATCATGACCAATTACTGATCCACTGTTTCCATGACAAATTGGTAGGATCCGCGACAAAATGGTACAATCAATTGAGCCGTGCGAGGATCAGTTCATGGAAGGACTTAGCCCAGGCCTTTATGAAGCAATACGACCATGTCACTGATATAGCTCCTGATAGGATCACTTTGCAAAACATGGAAAAGAGGCCGAGTGAGAGCTTCAGGCAATATGCTCAACGATGGAGAGATATGGCTACTCAGGTACAGCCACCATTAACAAAGAAAGAGACGACCATGCTTTTCTTCCACACATTAAAAGCCCCTTATCTTAACCACTTGTTGGGAAATGCTACGAGGAGTTTCTCGGACATGGTTATGTCTGGAGATATGATTGAAAGCGCAATCAAGAGCGGTAAGATTGACGTTGGGGAAAGCGGAAAGGGAACAGTCCCCAGAAGGAAAAAAGTTGAGATAAACAATGCAGGCATGTACAGGCTAAACTATGCGATGTCAATCATGATGACGCAATGTAAAACCCCTGCAAACAATTACCAAAATCCTCCGAAGTCAAAACCAAGCTCAAGAAAAAACACCGAAAGAATTCAGTTCACCCGTATTCCAGTGACGTATAAAGAGCTTTACCAGGAGTTATATGATCAACATGCAATGGCCCCGTACTACACGGATCTAGTACAACCACCTTCTCCAAAATGGTATGACACAAACGCCCAGTGCGAATACCATGGAGGAGTAATCGGACACTTCATTGAAAACTGTTTCGCTTTCAAGAAGATAGTGGAAAGACTAATTAAGACGAAGCGTATAAGATTCGATGAGCCGTCTGAACCTAACGTGGCTGGGAATCCTTTACCTGCTCACCCCGATCAAGGGATAAATATGATCGCAAGAGCAAAAGGTAAAAGGGTTAAGACCAATGTCAGAGAGGTCACATCCTCCTTAAAGTGGATGTGGCATCAAATGGTTAACAGAGGGGTAATCACACGAAACAATGAAGATACAATGATGACAGCCAAGAACTATTGTGATTTTCATAACACTGAAGGACATGAGATTCAACATTGCACAGAGTTCGAGACTTTGGTTCAGGACCTGATGGCCCGTAAAGAATTGGAGTTCTTCGAAGAAGAAGAAGAAGAAGTGAAAGACATTTGTGCCTCTGAAGAGAAAGGGGCAAACAGGCTCGATCGCCCTATAATAATTATCTCCGCGCCCAAGGTTACCGAAACAAGAAAGCAAATGACACATTGTGTCATCATACAAAAACCTGCACCAGTTCCTTATGAGAATAGCAGAAGAGTCCCTTGGAATTACGGGTGTAACATAATAATGCCCAAAGAAGAGCAATCCAAAGAAGACATAAGCCTTGTTACTCATAGTGGAAAATTCTACGATCTGAAAGAAGAAAAGAAAGAAGCTGCAAAAGGAAAGGCCTTGGCAATTGAACTAGAAGAAAAAAAAGACCAATAAGCTTGGGCCAGTAAATGAGCCGGTAGAAAAAAAGGAAGCGAAAGAATTCTTAAAGTTCTTAAAACATAGCGAGTATAGTGTGGTTCAGCAATTGCACAAACAACCAGCACGCATGTCAATTTTAGCCCTGTTGCTAAGTTCAGAAGCCCACCGCAATGCACTGATGAGGGTACTCAACGAAACGTATGTGGCTGATGACATATCTATGTGCAAGTTGGATCGTCTAATTAATAATGTCAGCACTGACAACTTTATTTTCTTTAGTGACGACGAGATCCCATCTGGGGGAATGGGGTCGACAAAGGCTTTGCACATCACTACACGCTACAAGGCATATACTTTACCTGGAGTGCTCATTGATAATGGTTCAGCTTTAAATTTATTACCACTAGCCACCCTGGAACGATTACTAGTCAACAGCTCCTACATGAAAACATACCACAATAAAGTCAGAGCTTTCGGTGAAACGAAAAGAAAAGTAATGGGCCGAATTGAAAAACCATTACAAATCGGCCCGAATACCTATGAGGTAGACTTCTTGGTAATGGACACTAATCCCTCGTACAATTGTTTATTGGGAAGACCCTGAATCCATTCAGCAGGAGCGATACCATCCTCACTTCATCAGAAGCTTAAACTGGTAACCGAAGGAAGATTGGTTACAATAAATGCAGAGGAGGATATTATCGCATCTGTGACAAGTGATGCCCCATATGTAGAGAGAAACGAAGAGGCTGTGGAATGCTCCTTTCGGTCATTAGAATTCGTTAATGCAACATTCATTGCAGAAGGAAGCAAAATTCCTGAATCGAAGTTGTCACGAACTACGAAGATGGGTCTACGATTGAGATTTGGAAAAGGGGCATTGCCAGGAAAAGGGTTTGGAAAACATCTGCAAGGGGCAATCAGTGCACCAGCACCACTAGGAAAATGGGATCGTTTTGGTCTAGGGTACAAGCTAGATATGAAAGAAAAGAAGAAAAAGATTGAAAGGAAGCGAGAAACGAGAAAAGCACGACTGACTGAAAGAGAGATCAGATGGGGGCCAATGATCTTTTCCCACATATTAAAGACTTTCGTTTCCGGTGGAATGAGGATTGAAGAAGAGAAGAAGACTGGAAGAGTTGCGACAAGCTTCGACGTTAATGCCATCTTTGAAAAAGGCGAAGGAAGGAGCTTATCACAAATTTGCCCATGCACGCCAGGAAGCGTTCTAGACAACTGGACTGAAGAGGAGCTCCCTGTAACCTTTAGAATCTTTTCAGAGTAATACTCGACACATATCTATCACTCTATGCCCGAGAGCAATAGAGATCTTTTGTAAAGGGCATTTAACTATTATCCATTATTTTAATGAAAATGCGTTTTATCCCATTTAGCAAATATCTCTTCATATTCTTTCATTCAAACAATTTGTTTACACTTAACCTACACAATTAATCATTCTTGAATTCTGTATACATATACTCATACTCATACCATACAATCATTCTTAAATTTATTTTGTTCTTTAGACCTCTCTCATTTTTTGGCAGATCCTTGGATATCAATGATATGAGCAACGTTGTTGCTGACTCTGAGCCTCATTTTGAGCAATATATGTGTTTCGGAGAACCTCAGGACTTTGAGGATGACCAAGCTAGTAACTTGTCTCCCGATTTGCTGTGAATGATAGAACAAGAGGAAAAACAGATCTTGCCCCATAAAGAGTTAGTCGAAACTGTGAGCATAGGAGATGAAGATGAAAAGAAAGAGGTGAAAATTGGAACCAGTATTTCAGCAGAAACATAAAAAGATCTTATTGAGTTACTCCGAGAATTCAAGGATGTCTTCGCATGGTCTTACCAAGACATGCCTGGGTTAAACACCGACATTGTCGTCCATAAGCTCCCAATAAAAGAGGAATACAAGTCGGTCCAACAAAAGCTTCGAAGGATGCGACCAAATGTGTTGCTAAAAATAAAAGAAGAGATTCAAAAGCAGTTTGATGCGGGTTTTCTCCAAGTAGTCA
The DNA here is from genome assembly GCA_005610355.1 of Gossypioides kirkii. NCBI lineage: Eukaryota > Viridiplantae > Streptophyta > Magnoliopsida > Malvales > Malvaceae > Gossypioides > Gossypioides kirkii. Next base: position 26,749,003 of record CP032253.1, on the reverse strand, counting down.
AATATTCGGAATGGGTGGCCAACATAGTCTCTGACCCCAAAAAGGATGGAAAGGTACTCATGTGTGTGGATTATCGAGACTTGAGCAAAGCCAGTCCAAAAGATGACTTCCCACTACCTCACATTGATACCCTGGTAGACAACACAGCAGGTCATTCACTATTCTCTTTCATGGATGGTTTCTCTAGGTATAACCAAATAAAAATTGACCCTGAAGATATGGCGAAAACTACATTCATCACAATGTGGGGGACATTCTGTTATAAGGTGATGCCATTCAGACTTAAGAACGTAGGGGCAACATATCAAAGAGCCATGGTGACGTTATTTCATGATATGATACATAAGGAGATCGAGGTTTACGTTGATGATTGTAAAGTCTCGAACTAGGGAAGAACATGTGAAGGTCTTGAGAAAGTTGTTCTTGAGATTAAGAAAGTTTCAGTTAAAGTTGAACCCTACAAAATGCACTTTTTGAGCTACTTCGGGCAAGTTCTTAGGCTTTGTGGTCAGCCAAAGAGGAATTAAGATCGATCCAGACAAGTTTAAGGCCATACAAGAATTACCACCACCCCCTACGCAAAAATAAGTTCGAGGTTTCCTCGAAACATTAAATTATATCGCTTGATTTATATCACAGTTAACCGAGAAATGTGATCCTATCTTTTGTCTTCTTAGAAAACACAATCTGGGTGTGTGGGACGATAAGTGCTAACGAACTTTCGACAAGGTCAAGAATTATCTGTCCAATGCTCCAATCTTAGTACCACCAAGTCCCAACAAGCCGTTGATCTTGTATTTGATGGTTTTTGAAAATTCTATAAGATGTGTACTGGGCCAACATAACGAGACTGGAAAGAAAGAAAGAGCCATATACTACCTCAACAAAAAGTTTACCGACTGCGAAGCAAGGTATTCATCGATAGAAAAGCTATGCTGCGCATTAGTTTAGACCACTCGAAGATTACGATAGTACATGCTGTACCACACAACTTGGTTAATCTCGAAATTAGATCATCTTAAATACATGATGGAGTCAATTGCATTACTGGAAGAATGGCTAGGTGGCAAATCCTACTTTCAGAGTTCGACATAGTCTATGTAAACCAGAAGGCAATAAAAGGAAGTACGATAGCAGATTTCCTAGCCAGTAGAGCTCTAGAGGATTATGAGCCAATAAATTTTGAATTTTCGAATGAGGACCTAATGTATATTGCAACTACTGAAGAAAGGACTGCGTTAGAGCATCTTGGCGATTAAATTTCGATGGTGCCTCAAATGCCACGGGCAATAGAATCGAGGCAGTCTTAGTATCACCAGAAGGAAACCATTATCCCTTCACTAGTAAACTCGACTTCGATTGCACAAACAACATGGCAGAGTACGAGGCATGCATTATGGGCATTCAAGCAGCCATAGAACGAGGAATCAAGGTCTTGGAGATATACGGAGATTCAGCATTGGTGATCTACCAACTCAAGGGAAAATGTGAGACAAGAGATTCCATGTTAATCGATTATCGAAAGATGGTCCTTAAGTTGATCAAAGAATTTGATGGGGTTACGTTCCAATACCTCCCACGAGAGGAAAACCAAATGGCTGATGCTTTGGCTACTCTAGCCTCAACGATAAAAGTAAACAGGCCAGAGGATGTGAAGCCCATTCAAATAAGCATTTACGAGACTCCAGCCCGTTGCTACAAGATTGAAAAGGAAGAAAAAGACGATCATCCTTGGTATCAAGACATCCTCCAATATGTGAAAAACTGTAAATATCCCTAGGAAGCTACTAAAAATTATAAGAGGACATTGAGAAGGCTCGTCAATGAGTACGTCCTAGTTGGGGAGATTTTGTATAAGAGGAGAAAGGATCAGGTGTTGCTAAGATATGTTGATGCAATCGAGGCCAGAAAAATCCTAAAAGAAGTCCATAAAGGTATTTGCGGAACACACGCCAACAAATTCAAAATGGATAGGCAAATTATGAGATTTGGATACTATTGGTCCACTATGGAGAATGATTGCATCAATTACGCGAAGAAATGTCACAAATGTCAAATCTATGCAGATAAAATCCACGTACCTCTGTCCCATTTGCATGTCATGACCCCTCCATGGTCGTTTTCTATATGGGGCATGGATGTTATCGGTCCGATTTCTCCAAAGGCTTCCATTGGGCATAGGTTCATCTTTGTAGTTATTGACTATTTCACTAAGTGGGTGGAAGCTGCCTCTTACGCCAATGTTACAAAGTCTACAGTTAGCAAATTCCTAAAAAAGGAAATCATATGTCGATATGGGATGCTAGAAAGGATTATAACGGATAATACATTGAACTTGAATAATAGTACGATATCGGAGGTTTGCGAGCAATTCAAGATCAAACATCATAATTCATCTCCATATCGCCCAAAAATGAATGGAGCAGTAGAGGCAGCAAATAAAAACATCAAGAAGATCGTGGCAAAGATGACGGAAACCTATAAAGATTGGCATAAAAAATTACCGTTTGCCCTTCTTGCTTATAGAACTTCAGTCAGAACTTCTACTGGGGCAACATCGTTCTCGCTTGTATACGGGATAGAAGCCGTTTTACCCATTGAGGTGGAGATTCCCTCTCTCTGAGTCTTGTCAGAGCTAAATTTGGATGAAGCAGAATGGATCCAAGCCAGATATGATCAGTTGAACTTGATCGAAGAAAAGAGACTAAGAGCTATCCGTCATGGTCAAATGTACCAAAAGCGAATGATACGATCTTACAACAAAAAGGTCCGCCCTAGAGAATTCCACGAGGGAGATCTAGTCTTGAAGAAAATACTCCCCATACACAAAGACTCTCGAGGAAAATGGATGCCTAATTGGGAAGGGCCATATGTGGTAAAGAAAGCTTTCTCTAGAGGAGCTCTCATTTTTACTGAAATGGATGGCAAAGAGCTATACAACCAAGTAAATTCAGACTCGGTGAAGAAATATTTCACCTAAAAAAAATGAAGAGGTCAAGGTGAAAACTCGCAAAAAGGCATCTTGAAACCAAAGGGGTTTTGAGTTGAAAACCCAAACAGGACAGCTCAAACATGAAGTGAGAGTGATCAATTGTTCCTTCAAATGTGACAAGATGGAGAAATTTTACATCTTGGGGCATCAACAAAGTACTCCAGGTTTTCTAGAAGCGTGTCATGTTGGAAAATGACTCTCAAAACTAGAGAAACTCATATTTAATATCTAGGCATCTGATATTGTTCTTTGTAATTATTTTACTCCTTGTAAATATTTGACAATTTTTCTATGACCAATATTTCTTCAATTTTTTATTCTAATACAATCTTATTCTTTCGCCACACTGCTCAAGTATTTTCATACTAAGATAATGGATAATAGCCTAATATCATAAGGTAAGCAAGGATCTGCGAGTGTTATTTAAAAATTTCCTAAATGATACAGGGACCCTAAACAGGACTACCAGTTAGGAGAATCAAACCTGAAAAGAATGGTTCAAATTAAGAATATTCTACCAAATCCCATCGTTGAGAAGACATAAGAAGACAATCCCAAAGCAAAAGAAATTAATTAACATTAATCATGCACATTCATCTAGCTAGGAGCATTTGACTCATCCTGATCATGACATCCTAAACAATACTGGCCTACCTAAAGGCCCATTTGAGCACATTCTACAGGTTTCATTACCATGAAGACATGAAGGGAAAGATTTAAGCCACAACGGCGAACCCAGTACCGCGAAGATACAAAGGGAAAGGTTTAAGTCGCAATGGCGAACCTTATACCTCAGAAGCATGAAGGGAAAGATTTAAGTCGCAACGGCGAATCCAGTACCACGAAGATATGGAGGGAAAGGTTTAAGTCACAATGACGAACCTTGTACCTCATAAGCTTGAAGGGAAAGATTTAAGCCGTAACGGCGAATCTAGTACCTTGAAGATACAAAGGGAAAGGTTTAAGTCGCAATGGCAAACCTTGTACCTCAGAGACATGAAGGGAAAAATTTAAGTCGTAACGGCGAATTTAGTACCATGCAGATCGAAGCCGTAATAGCAAATTTTATACCCTGAAACCAGAAAGAAGCAGATTAAAACTGTAATGGTGAATCTTCTACCTCGAAGCTACGGTAGATCAGATCAAAATAGTAAATCTTTATCTCTCTGAAGTTGTAGTAAGAGCAAGATGAAGCTTTGACGTCAAATCCTACTTGAAGGTGCAGCAAAGTTGGATTAAAAACTACAATAATGGATCTCGCTCTCCCTGCAATCGCATTGGAGTAAATTGGAACCATAAGTCACGAATATTGTCATTTTGAAGTAGTCGATAGTGGAGCCAGGTTTCAGCAGGATTGGACAAAATTGATCCTTTTTTAATCTTTTCTCCATTCCTATTACACAGCAACGAGCAAAGAGGGGCAGCTGTAGAAGCCTAATTTTGATCGGGCCTAGAAATAAAACCCAAAATAGTAAAAATAAAATAAAAATAAAATATTTAAATTAAATATCCCAATTACAAGCCCAACAGAAATAGAATCCAATTTTGAAATTAAAAGTCCATTTACAGTCCAAAAAAAATTACAAACAAACCCAAGGTTGATAGGCCCAACCAGCCCAAAGACTTAAAAATACCAAAAACCCTAATTTTCCTAAGCTTCCAGCCGCACATGCCACATCAGCACTGGCCACGTCAGTTCCACGCTAATGCCACGTCAGCTCTCCACATGCCACGTCAGCGTCACATCAGCCACGTGACCCTTCAGTGGCTAAGTGGCTGACCGTTGACTCCTGAGACTCCTCCTCTGCCCAATGTTTCCTCTGCCCGATGCTTCCTCTTCTTGATGCTTCCTCTGCCCAAGACCCCCTCACCGACCCCTTGCACCAAAATGGCAAAGGCACGGCTTCCACTGTCAGTGCTGATCGCAGTAAACCACCACCTTAATGATACTTGTAAAAAAAGGAGAAACGAAGCAGAAACAGCAAAAACAGGGACAAAAGAATAGTTGCATGTAATTTATTTCGGCTATAAAAGCCATATTTTTTTCGAATCTAGGGATGAAAAAAATCAATGCAAGAAAATAGATACAAAAAAATCAATTTCAGATTCAGACAAGCAGTCAAGAACAATTTGCTTCAAGGGAAGAAGTTTTTAAAAAAAAAGGAAAAGAAGCCTTACCAGGCCGCCATGAGGGGCGGTTCACCGTCGTCGGAAGGCGGAGGCAGCCGACGAAGCACGGTGGGCCGAGGGGTGTGCCCTCATCAAGTGCGGCTAGGATTTTTGAGAGGGAGAGAATGTTTTTTAGGGGGTTTTTTAGAGAGGATTAAAAATGAATTTTAAAACCTTAAAAATTGCTTTTATAAAGGGGTAATACGGTGTCGTTTTGAAGCCTTTACCCATGGCTCAAAATGGCACCATCCTATGCTCGACCCGAACACCCGACCCGGCTTAAAAGGGGATCCGCGTGTTTTCACTTTGAGAGCTATTTGTTGATTTGGCCCTTTCGCATTTTTTAAAATATATAATTCTGTCCTTCGCATATTTTAATTGAATTTTAAAATTACCCTAAATTTTATATTCTTCTTTAATTTAATCCCTTGGTAGTTTATTTTTTTAAAATATCGCCACGTGTCTCGAACTTGGGATTATTACCCACTTGGCTCTCTGCTCTTTTCTATTTTAAATTTTAACCTCGAAATTTCATTTTAATCTTTAAACCCTTTTTAGCTTAAGAAAATTTCATCTAATTCTTCCTTAATTTTCGAATTAGGACTATGAATTTTATTTTTTGTTTATTTTTTCTTCAAATTTTTTTATTAAAATCAACATTCAAATCGTGTCCTTATTCTTTCAAAGTGGCTGCCCTCATTTTGCAAAATAGGTTCTCCTTGCTCTGGTTATCATATTAAACTTTAAGTTTCATGTTATTACTCAACTTGCTTGGCATAAATTTGGGTTTATTATTTTATTATATGTTGCATCCTATTATTACACCATATGTTGTAAACTATTATTACTTGTGTTTCCTGTAAATGATATTTCATGTGATATGTTTTGTGCATGCTTTTGACTTCTCTTTTTCTCTTAATTTGAAAATGGAATGTATGTCTACTCGAATATTTTTTAGTAAAATGCCTTGGTTAATTTATGTGCTTTAAAAGTGCATAAATTATCATGTTGTAAGCAAAGTTCTCTTATTTTGGGAATTCGAGAGGTAGTGCCTTAAAGTATTGGGTGTTATTTTCTATCAAACCAAAATATCGAACGACCTCTTTAAAAATTGATAATATTTTTCTCCATTTGCAAAATTATACATTTTACTCATCCTCTTACAAAATCATCCTTTTTTGAGAATAAATTTACATTATTTCTTTAAAGAGACATGGATTGCTTTAGGTTAAGAAAAAGACAATGCTCTGTTATTCTCAGGAATTTCGAAGATAATGCCCTAACGTGTTGAGTGTTATTTTCTTCAAACCCAAGAATAGAATATCCTACTTTAAAATCAAATTGGCTAAAGCATTTTTCAATAGAAGTAAAAATACATAGATTTTTTAAATATATATATAAAGGTAATGGTCTGTTATTTTAGGGACATTAGAAATCGTGCTTTAACGCGATGAGTACAACTCTTTTCGTGAACCTAAAATAATCGAGCCTCCTATTTAAAATCGTTAGTTGCTTGATATTCCATTATTTTAAGAGATTCAGAAATCATGCTCTAACGTGTTGGGTGTAATTTCGTTTTGAACTTAAATAATTGAATATCTTATTTTAACGTTTAATTCATGAATGACATTTTAAATTTCTACTCAAATTTTCGATTTTCAACAATTAAGACACTAAATAATCGACTAGGTACCAACTCTGGGCGTGTGAGGATGCTAACCATTCCTTATACGTAACCGACTCCCGAATCTATTTTTTTGGGTTTTGAAGACCAAATGCCTTATAAAACAAATTCGAACGTTTTAGGTGATCCAATCATACCAAATTAAAAGATTGGTAGCGACTCCCATTTTCCAATTTTAAAAAAAATAATTTTCGAAACCCGTTCAAAAAGATAGTTTCGACAATAACTTTAATAAGTCTATTTCAGATTTTAACATAGCCATGGGTTTGCTAACTCTGACGATGTTAAAACCAACTTATACCATACTTCATTACTAGAGATACCTCACGATTTTGATGCCAACACCGCTTACTCAGCCTGGACTAACTCAATTTTATGCCCTCACAATTCTAAAACCTTGAAAGCCTTGTTAGTGCATGATTCGACAGTTAGGTATATTAATAGATTTCTTGCTTTTAACTATTTGGATCGTAATGATTCTTCGGCTGTCTTAACTAAGACGAAATTATTTTTTCTATGGTGTATGTATTCTTGGTATAGAGTAAACATAAGATATTGGTTTGCACGTAGTTTTCACACCGTAATCAAGGCCCATCGACTTCTCATACTAGGCCCATACATCACGCATTTAGCCATGACCATTTATTCATCATTTGGTTTTTCATCTCTCACACATGCTTATAATATGAATCCTTTGGATAATATTGTTCAGATTCTATGGGATTGTTTTCCGGCACCCCTACTACTTTTTACTTTGTTCCCCTAGGTACATATACTCCTCGAAGTAATAGAGTGTTCCGATAGACACGTAATTCCGCTCCTAGGGAGTGAAAGGAGCAGCCCCATTCCGCTACGGAAGAGAGACTAAACCATTTTCAGTCTCGCTTAGAAACAATCAAAGCATCGAAAGCATCCTCACAATACTACAGAGCGGTCATGGTCGTCGTCCTCTGCCTCGTTAAATATACACAAGGAGTACACTTTACCCCTATCCTTTTCTATTTTTTTAATTTGTACATTAAGGGCAATGTGGGTTAAGTAGGGGGATTACGCATGTCATGTTATTTCTTCTTTGCATATGCTAATTCATATGTTAATGTTATTCTTTAATTAGTTTGAAAATGCACTTTTAATTCCTATGCTTGGTTTATTTACATAATTAGGTAATTCATGAATAATTATTGCTTACTTTGATCGACAAGTATTTCATGAATAATTATGCTATTTAAAATGTTATGGCTAAGTCAAACATTTCATAAATATTGAAGGCTCTTTAAACATGCCCAAGAAAAGTACTCAAATTATTAAATAAATAAAATTTGTTTTGGTTAAGAGGGAAGATTCATAAATGTGACCAAATTGAGTAATCGAGATGAGGTGCTTGGGTTGTCATCTCATCTTGCGTAAAAAGATTTGAGTGACGAACTGATACTTGTAACACTCCGCTAATCGAACTACCTAGAGAAATAAATTAGGGATATGTCAAATTGAGTAATCAGATTGTCATCTCAATTCACATAAAAAGATTTGACTATGTCTTAAATTTGTTAATAATAATAGTAAAAGGGAAAGAAGGAAAAAAAGGAAATAATAAAAAGAATTTAAATATTGAATACGATTATCTCACAAGTTTGATTAAGCTTAAATTTAGTGAAGCAGTTGATTTTTACATAATGTTTTAAAATTTTATAAAATGCTTATTTATTGAACATAACAATTATTTATTTTTTATTCACCTAATTGTTGCATTATGCTTAGCTAAGGATGGAGATTTGGTTTTGAGAAAAACTTTTCGAATGATTTTAGTATAGAATACATATCATGCTTAAGGACAAACATAAGCTAAGTAGGGGAAATTTTGATAGTAAATTAATTTGGTTTTATTATTTATTTATTTTTGGCTAAATTACAAATAAGATGCTTCTAAATTTGTGTTTTTCTTATCATGTATACAATAGGAGTGCCACAATTCAAAATCAAGCAAAATGGGATTTAAATGGAATAAAAAGTGTAGAGAGGGGCCAAATTGAAAGAAGTTGAAGAGTTAGTGGGTTGACTAGTTCAAAATTTTAATTGTTTGAAATTTTCAAATGATCAAATAGTCAAATCTAATTTTTTTAGTTGATATTTTCTAATTTTTAGTTGAAATTATCTTTATTTTAGTTAGTATAAATTTCTTCTTAGGAAAGTCCATGCTAAATTTAGTATAATAAATGTATATAAATACCTAGTTTTGGGCACAATTGAAAACACACTTGAATTGAGTGCAATTGTTCCATTTTATTTACTTTTTCATGCACCGGTGGCATTTCTTTACTAAATTCATTTGAATTTCTCTTCTTTTCAATTATTTGTTTAATTCTCTTCCAAGCCCTTTTCCTTTCCATGTAACACCCAAAACTCGTAACCATCATCGATCTAGGTCTCGGGGCCTTACAAAACTTTACGATTATTTAATACATACAAATCAATCACGGAATTCAAATAAATTCACACTAACAACTCAGAATATTAACTTCATTCAATCTTACATAGGCATTCACAATATTTCAACCAATCAGGGATTAAATTGAATTGTACGAGAATTTAAAACAAAATAAACAATTTTCCCTCAATAGGGGTCACACGGCCGTGTGTCTCGAACACACGCTCGTGTGCCCTCACTTACACGTCCATGCCTCTAATTGTGTACCAGACATGTGCAAGCTTGAAATACATACACACGGTTGTGTCACATTCCATCTTTCACAATTTCCACTAAATCCAATTCCATACACCTACTAAACATGATTAATTTCATGCTCAACTAAATCCCTTCTAGCTTTAGTCTGATAATCGCTCCAACAATAAAAAAAAACGTGACATATGAACCCATACTAAAAACCTTTCAACACGATATTCGTTATCTCTCCGGCTTATGAGATAGTACAAATTCATCCCTTAAAGTTAATTCAACTTCGATTCAAAAAGTGCACGTTGGGTTGGAGTTGTTTGGCATATAGTTGAGAAGTTGAGTCGGTCATGCTGTATTTGAATTCTCACAAACAAATTGGCTTGTCCAGGTGGGAAACGGCTAGTTGGATTCTGTCAAGAGAGATAGTGACCGGATTTAAATGACCCACGTGGTTGAGGCTGTTAATTCAAGTTGAGCTTTTCAAATCGCAAAGCTGTTGAAATCTTAAATTATGGGCACGAGCAACGTGTTGAGACATTTGAAAAGGGTCAGTTTGCAGGTCGTACCGAAACTGACTACAAAAGGAAAAGTTGGTGGTTGAGACATCTCAGACGCTATAACTAACTTATCGATTGAAAAAGAGAAAAACCATTTTTCGAGGATCGATTCAAAATTAGAGTGAACCGAGGCTGAGGCTAAGACTTAATATTATATTTACAAAATTTCATTTTCACTTTATTTATTTCATTTTATACTTGTTTTTTAAAGTTTAATATTTTTATCACTAAACTCTTTTAAATTTATTTTCAAGAAGCTCATCACAAGACAAAGGACTATTCCCACGATAGTAATTTTTTCCACAAGAAAAAACGAAATTAGATATCCAATCCTTGAGGATTCGATCCTACTACTCTATATTACTTTTTAGTGTTATTTTTATCTTAAGAATTATATTTAGTGACTCGACATGTATCACAAATTTAAATCACACTTTCCATCATCTCCAATAGATTTTGTTGAGATAATCTCAGCCAATTGGATCATAACCTTGCGTAAGGGAACACGCCTACTGCCATTTGTTTTGAATATGTTGCCCCATCCATGTATGATTTTATTTAATTTTTTGCTATTTGTCCACCTTGGAGTCGTTCTCCATAACCTTGAACAACATGCCTCTCAACATTTTCTCTTGAGGTCATCACGTCAGCTCCCCCCGTCAGTTCACCTAAAACCAGGTTCGTATTTTCCCTAAAAGTAATCATCGTGTGTTTCCTTGGGTTGAGGTCACCATAAAAAATTGGAATAGTAACTTCTACTAAGCGCTCCGGCATCGATCTCGGACAGGCGAGAGTTTCCAAGTTTCTTCCTTTGCATTTGGTGAGAACATTTCCCCCAACCTAGCGCCACCACTGTCTTCTTCAAGACCCCCACTTCCATTAACAGTTGTTGTAAATTGTTGTTACCCACTGTCCTCTAAAGCCCGAATCATCAATGGGGGTCTATTGGTTTCCAATGGACCATTAGATGACCCAGTTATTTTAAAGGATCTCCTGCCCACTATCCCTTTACTTTCCTCAAGGCCCATTATCGGCTTTGTTCCTTATTGTCTTAGTTTGGCATTACCCTTTTTAAAGAACCTAGCCCAACAATTGACCCACCAACAATATTTCTAATATTTGACTCGTCAACATTGTTTTGGAACCCCAATTCATTATGGATTCTAACTTGAGACCCACCACCCAGATGGCCTGCGTTTCGATGTGGAGGCTTATCCGTTTGGAAATCACCTGCAATCTCTTTCTTTTTAATGTTCAGATTTTCCATCATCAATGATTATCACTTGTATTAAATCCCTCATTTTTGTCCAAGTGATTCAAATCCCTAAAACGAGATCCTACATTATCCTTCATTGGACTTCCAATGCCAACATGCAAGGATTCCCTTGATTTCCTCTGTGATCTCTCGACAAACATCTACGACTCGTATATTTCTCATTTTCCTTCTATTCCATCAACGACCATTCTCGTGTCTTCCGGTAGTGTATCAGATGATAATGTTCCAGACGGTAAAGTTTCAGGTGGTGGTGTTTTCTTTTCAATGCTGGAAATATAGGTTCTATGCTCACAAGCTTCCTTCACATGTTCATATCTTCCACAATGGAAGCATACTGTTGATAAGAATTCATATTCAACTTTCTTGAGCTTGCCATTGATTAGGATTTGAGACACCAAGGGTCTTTCTAAGTTGACATACACATCCATTCTTGCAAAACGCCCTCTTACCTTATTATCAATATTTATATCCAATTTTTTGATAAATATATATATATATATTTATGTCCAATTTTACTACCATCCCAATTGTTCCCCCTATTTCCACCAAAATCTTACGTTTATACATATAGCTGGGCAACCCCAAAAGTCTAACCCATGACATCATTGTACTCGGAAAAGGTTGTGTTGGATTAAGGGCCACGGTCCAAGGTTGCACTATCAAATATTAGCAAAAAATAATCCAAGGTCTTTTAGAGAGTACCTTATCACAATCAAGCTTATTATCAAATCTTTTCAGAAAGTATCCATCCTCCCCAAAAGTTTAAGCATCATAGTATTTTCCATACCTTTGATAAGTAATTGATGGATCATATCCAAGAATTCAATGGAGGGATTCCTTTCATAATAAACATCTGGATATCCCCTTCTCGCAACTCAAAGTCATCTTCTTCCTCTAATCCAACCCCAACAACAATGGATGATTACCCTACTAGTTTGTCCTTCCACGAGATTTTTTGTTTATCCATTAGATCTACCAGCATGTTCCTACCCAAGCCTTCACCTTTATCCCTAAAACGAGCCTTTTTAGGAACCAATCCTTCAACATAGTAGTCTCTAGACCCAACATCTTCACAAAGAGGACCCATGCTAATCTTTTTAGCAAACCTTAAATGATTTATTTCCGTAATATTTATTTGATCATATAATTATAGAGAAGAGATTGTATGAAACTATGATTCTACGTCATCCATATCCTTCTCCAATAAAAAATGATAAATAAATTTTTTTTTTGATTTTTAACATTTTCATTTGGATTTGAACTTTTCAGGAGAAAAAGACTGAAAATCAAGAGAAAAATCTGATTTGTCATTTTTCATTGGAAAGAGATATAAATGATGTGAAATCACAGTTTTATACCATTTTTTCTCTTATAAAAATTATCTCAATGAGCATGTATTCTATTAGAAATTTTTGTCATTAAATCAATATATATTTACTAAAACCCTTTAATCATATGTGCTTATTTTGTTTCCTTATTTAATTTCAATTGTTCTACTGATTAAATTCTAAAAATAAATCGTATGATTTAATTAAATGTATAAATTTTAGACATCAAAAACTTGAAAAAGAAAGAAATTTTTTTTAAAAAGATGCCAATATCACTACTTCTTTGATTTGTATCCAATTTTTTTTTGGTAAGAGGAGAAAATTATACATCAATAACAAAGGAACAATAAAATCATAAGGGTTAAATATGATTTACTGTTTCTTTATAATTGATCTATAATTTTCTCCTTTTACTACAATGACGGAGCCCATATTTTTTTCTCTTATCAATTGTTCCCTCGTCGAAAACCCTTTTACAATTTACATCTGTGAATTTATTTCTAATATTAATTTATTAAATATTCTATCCTAAAAAAATTAAATATTCAATATAAATTTTGTTGCATAAATTAAAAAGGGAAATATTTATTTTTTAATCTTAAAAAAAAAAATTGACAACGGCTCATCATCCAAGAGGATTAGGAATTCTACCAAACAAAAGCAGAACCCAATATAGCTCTCGTATGTATTATCATGTCAAGAGAAGAAAGAAATATGAATTGATATTTTATCATCAATAAAGTGATGAGGTCAATACATAACTTTTTTCATAGTGATATTTCGAAAACAATAATTCTAACATTTGTTTATTACACATAATCCTCTTCTGTTTGTATTGCAGTTCCAAACAAACTTGTTTAACTTGTTTTTCTTTTTATAATAAATAGGAATAGTTAAATTAGTGTTGTTTTTTGAATTGAGGTAACAAAAAATTAAAAATTTAAACGAATCTAATCATCAACGTTAACCGGAGGAACATGAAAAAATTATGGACCATTTGGATGGTCCTTTTTTAAGCCTGTCAAATAGTGGGATGCATAATTCGCTTCTCTTGGAATATGTCTGACGAGCACCTGCCAATCGCGTTTACAAAATTCTTGAATTCTAGAGACCAAGTCTCTAGTCGTATGTTTATTTGGTTCTCCAAAGATGTCTTTAATAGCCGTACCGTTGTCAGTCTCAGCAATCACCTTTTTCTATTTAAATTTCCAAGTAAACTATAGACCATCATATATGATTCAAAGTTCAGCTTTCTTAACACTACACCTTCCAATGTTTCTTTCGAATCCACATAACCACTTATCATGCTCATTTCTTGCAACAACTGCTGAGGAAGCGAAACCTGAAGAAGGGTGGCGCTCACCATCAACATTCAATTTTTATTCACTAATACAAATATATTCATCTTAATATGACAACAGATTTCATTAATATCTCATTTGAAGACTACTTTCGTAGATTTAAGTAGAGGTATTTTTTTTTTTATTTCTAAAATGTATTACTTTATTGCCTTGGAATTTTACTTTTTAACAAATTATGTGCATTTCTCAAGTGTTTGCTTATTATTACAACTATATAATTAAGGAAATGATTTTTTTCATTATCTATTTTTATTTTTCTTTAAATGACATTTCTTTAATATAAACATGTCTTAAATTAGATATGTTAATTCTTTACATAATTATGTTTTAACTAACATATAATATATTTAAGATATCAAAAACCATATCTCACTTTGTATTTCCCACTCCCTAAATCGAATACCATAATTTAAACGGCCTAAAAATATATTTTACAATCAATAAATTTCGAAATAAATATGTAATTAATCTAAAAAATAAATACCTACTTTCTAATGTGTTTTTTTCTTACATAAAAATCATATTCAATAAGGGGCATAGTCAAAGGTTCGCAGGGGCCGGGCCCCTTCAACTAATTTTTTTTATTTAAATCTTTTAATTTTTTTTAATTTTAAATTAATAAAAATAAAATTATATTTTGATTTTTCGTAAAAATTTAATTTAATAATTTAAAAATTATAAAAATATAAACTATTCAAATTATGAAATTATAATCTTATTATCGTAACAATTAAAATTTAATTTTAATCTGGAAAATAATTTCAATAGTACTTCCTTTCATCTCAAGAATTTTGATTATTTTGTGTTAAGTTGTTAGTTTAAATTAAATTAATTATTAATTTTTGAAAATAGGAATTTAGATTTGTTACTCTTTCTTTTTGTTTTCAATGATTGCATATAAAACTACTTTAAGTGTTAATAAAAGTGCTTTAAAAACAGATATTTTTATTTTGGGCTAATATGACATACATGACAAAATTAATTTGTTTTAAAACTATTTTTAAATTAAAACATTTATTTAGTTTTTAAAAATAAAATACCTTTAAAAGAAAATACAGTGATACCAATCATATATACTGTGTATTATCCCTTACCACTTTTTGAGATGAGAATAGTATTATCTTGGAATTTGATCATGTCGAAACTTTTTGTTCAAAATGTCCCCATTTGTTTTTTAAAATCAAAAATGAAGTCGTCAGCAATCCTTTTTAATTTGGTGTAATTGAGTCACCTTAAAATATTTAAATTTTTTTAAACAAATATTTTAGTTTTTGAAATCCAGAAAATAGGTTCGAGAGTCGATTACGTGTAAGGAAGGATTAGCACCTTCACACGCCCAAAATTAATATCTAGTCGATTATTTAATGTTTTAATTGTTGAAAATTTGAAAACTCGAGTAAAATTTAAAATATAATCCATAAATACACAAATGAGATTTTTAATGTCATTTAAAAACCGAATTTTGTGGAGGAAGCTCATTTATTTTGAATCAATCGAGAAAAATCATGTCCAGTAAGTTAGGGCACAATATTCTCGAATCTTCGAAAATAACAAGCATTCTCAATTATTATTCCAAATCTCACATATTTTAATTTTATAAATAGGGTGTTCGATTATTTCAATTCGAAGAGAAAAATCACACCTAATAAGTTAAGGCATGATATTCTCGAATCCCCAAAGTAAAGACATTGTCTCGATTTTTTTAAATAATTTATATATTTAAAAAAATTTAAGAAAGTGACATGTAATTTATTTTATTAAGATATTTTCAAAGGATGAATGAATGTATACACAATTTAATTTAATGATAGCAAAATAAAACATACATGGATAAAATAAATTAAATGAGTCAAATTTAATACAATATACAACAAAAATAAAATAAAAGTAATAGTGATAAAACAGCGATTTTGTTAAAATGAAAATATGGTGAGCACTAATTAATGACGCAATAACAAATTACAAAACATAGTTATAAAAAAAATTAAACAATAATTAAATTAAAGGTAAAATAAAAGTAAATAATTAAATAACTGACAAAAAATTAAAATGGTATAAAGTAAATAACAAATAAATAAAAATGACACAAAAACGATAAATTCAAATTAAATACCCAAAATGAAATAAATAACACAAATAAAAATAAAAAGGATTAAATAATATAAAAAAATATAAGGGAAAAACTTGAAAAAAGAAAAAAAAAATATGAGGGTTAAATTGAAAATAAAATAAAGTTTTAAAGTAAAAATACAGAAAGTACAGAGGTTAAATCCAAATACTTGGAAAACACGGGGACTACCTGGGAAATTATTCCAAGTTCGTACACGTGTCCTTCCTAAGGTTAATGGTTAGAGGACCAAATTGAAAATGGAATAAAATTGCAGGGCAGAATTTAGAATAAATTTAAAATGGACAAAGAGACGAAATTGCAACAGAATACAAACGCAGAAGGACCAAGGGCGTAAATAGCCTAATACTTAGAAACACGCGGATCCTCCCTTGGACGGGTAGGGGTGCGGGTCACAGTGCCAAAACGAAGTTGTTTTAAGCACTAAATCCCTTCCCCAAAACGACGTCGTTTAAGGAGTGTTATAAAAACCAAAATTTCACTATAAATTCATTTCAACCCTTATTTTTTTAAAAAAAAAACCCTTGAGCCTTGTCTTTTTTCTCTCAACTAGGCTTAACATCCGACCATGGGTGCCACCGTGGGGCCGTCAACCACCATCATCAGCGACGACCATCGTCATCAGCGACGATAACTGTCGCCTACGGTGGTCGAAAGTTAAAAAAAGGATTTTAACCTTTTTCGTGCCCCTGAGTTTAGATTTGGGTTTAAATCTCTCAAAAATCCCTAAAAAATTCCAAAAACTTTTGGTCTTCTAGGGTTTTTAGAGTTTTTGTTTTTATTTTCTTTTATTTCAAGGATCCCTCATGAATATAGGGACATTCGAGGCTCACATCGGAATGTGCTGCCCTTCATCGGGGGTAATGACCTCAACTGCACACAGCGACGACGATGATGGCCAGGTAAAAACCTCTACCTCCTCTTTTTCTTTTTTTTTCTCTGTTTTATTTCAAAATAAAAAATAATATATATATGAAATACAAAAATATACCTTGTCTTTAGTGTTCGTAAAAAAAAGTACAAGGAAATTTGTTTGGCTTTTATAGCCATACATGCAATCATTTCAATCTATCTTTTTTCTTTGCTTTTGTAGGTAGTAACAACGGTGGCAGGGTGCTTTCGGCAACCCAATGGCAAGGCAATGTAAAAAACGTAGTGGTGGCCTCGGAACATGGAGCTGACGTGGCATCGAAAAGGTCCCTGACAAATTAGGGTTTTTGTTTATTTAGGGTCTTGAGCTGTTTGGGCTAAATGGGGTTTGGGTGATTTAGGTAATTGGGTTTGTAATTTGAACTTGGGCTTGGTTTTAAATTTTAATTTATTTGATTTTTTTCATTTTGGATTTATTTATTTTTTATTATTTAGGTTCGGGCAAGTTGGGCCAATTACAGTTCATTAGAATTCTTGAAGTAAATAAAATAGGAATCATGAGTGTTAGTAAATACGGTAGTTGGATATCGTAGGAAATTAAAAAAAACTTTTGAATTGAGAGAAATTAATTTGAGATATTGACTAAATTGCAATATTGTGAAAAGCAATGAGGTAAAAGTGTGAGAATTAAAAAAATATGATTAAATTGAAGTGAAAGAAAAAGAGGGAAGAAATTAGAAGTGCAATTTAACGAATAAAGTGTTAAGAATTGTGGATGAGATTGAAATTAATTGTGAACCGCTAGATACATATGATGATGTTTAAATTTTTTATTTAAACATTATTAATAATTTAAAATATTAATTCAAATAGATTTAATTTGTAGAAACATGTAGAAATTTCCTCCATCTTCACGTCACCCTTCATTTCCCTTTTGAGTCAATTTTTATTTTATTTCATTTTAGTTCTTCCACCATTTCCAATCTCCTCAAGCTTAAAAGCTTCAAATTCTTCCATGAATTTTTAGTGAAACCAATAGAGCAACTTCATAGCAAGCTTAGTTTCTTGTAAAGTTAACTAGTGCTCTTATTTAAGGAAAGATAAAAGTGATGTTAGGGATTTTGGTAAAAGTTCAAGGATGATGAGATTTCTTTAAGAATTTCATGTTTATTTCATTAAAAGTGCATGAAAGTGATATGTGATTATTGTTTTGATATTAAACCTTGTATATGTGTGATGTGTTAATGAAGAGAAAGAGAATAGAGATAATCAACAAGATTTTGGTAAGGGGAAAAAGGTGGCTAGAGAGTGAAGGAAGAAGGAAGAAGAAAAAAGCTCATCCAAACATTTGGTTGTAAGTGCTTCAAAAATTTTACTTTACCTAATAAAACCTAAGTGAAAAATTGTTAAATTGGCTATAGTAATACTTATGGGATTAATCTATATGAGAAATGTTGGGAAATGTGCCTATATTGTATTTATGCATTTCATATTTTGCATGAATAACGAAATTGTGATAAGAAAATATTAGCTCATTGATTATCTAAGTTCAAATTGATGATAAGTGGAACTATAAGAACATTTACATTGTGAGAAAGACAACTTACTTCAGTAGATAATCTAAACGAGTTTGTAATCTCCTAAAAGAATAAAAGTGAGCATTTTATTCAAATACTTAGAAGGATTATTATGTCGTCTACAATTCCAATTAAGGAACTAGCTAGTCTTGGCTATCAGAGCAGTTGACTCAACACATAGACATAGATGTATTCATTGGCAAAATGATACATTAGACTGAACCCAAGATGAATTAATTTTTAATTTGTTTGTGAATTAATTCACTTGTGACATTCATGGTGTGATTTACCTAAATCTTAAGTTAGTCACTAACCATGTGTATGTAACTCATATGCTTTGATATAAGTGGAGGTTTATTCTCTAAAGATGATCGAGCCGATAGTCGGTATGTTGGGTACATGACTTATGTATGGCATGACTTTACTAGCAACATTGGAATTCATAGCTCAATTACAAAGTTAACAATATCCTCTAATTGATATTGTGTGGATTGATAAATATGGAATACATATTAATCATTAAGAAGACACAATGGTGACAATGAGATAAATAGGATTGTATTGAGTGAACAGATTTAACTCAAAGGAATCAAGGGTATCATATGAGGGTAACACACACTTGACGAGGTCATTGGACAAAGCAGTTTGATGAATTACTTTCGTAAAGAGTATACAATAAGGAGTTTTCAATCATGATACTTCGTATGGACTGACTCCATGATTAAGCAATTGTGAATTATCGGAATGATGCTTCTGGATATAATTGCAATTACTAGAGTCTAATTGTATATGCCAGTATTTGAATCAAATGTTGACTTTGATTCTTTTATGGGATTACCGACTCATTTAGATTATTTACTAAAATAAGTTGTCTTTCTTGCAATGTAAACGTTCTTACAATACCACTTATCTTCAGTTTGAACTTAGACAATCAATAAGATAATATTTGTTTGTCACAATTTCGCTATGCATGCAAAATATGAAAGAAAAAAACACAAAAGACATAATAGTGAAATGTGAAGTTAACTTTATTTATTTATTCATCGTTCAAATAAATAGAAAATAGTTACATGTTTACTACAATATGGGCACATTTCCTAACACATGAGTAAGGTTCCATGTGCTTCAATAGATGGAAGCCTTATGTACGCAATGCTTTGCACATGTCTAGATATTTGTTTTGTAGTAGGAATGATTAGTCGATATCAAGTGAATCCTAATCTCAAGCATTGGCAAGCTGTAAAGCATATATTAAGGTATCTTAAAAGAACTAGGGATTATATGCTTGTTTATTCTAAGGAGAACCTTACTCTTATTGGATACACAATCTCAGACTTCCAAACCTGTAAAGATTCGAGGAAATTGAATTAGGAAATGTATTCATCTTAGGCCGTGGAGCCATAGTATGGAGAAATGTAAAAAAAAACTTGCACTGCTAACTCTACTATGAAGGTCGAGTATGTGGCTACTTTTGAGGTAACGAAAGAAGTAATATGGCTTCGAAAGTTCTTAATTGATCTTGAATTCATTCCTGGTATGGAAAAATCTATAACATTGTATTGTGATAACAGAGCTGCAATAGCTAAAACCAAGGAAATGAGAAGTCACAAGAGAACAAAACACATTGATCATAAGTATCACTTCATCCGAGAGGTAATAGTCAAAGGAATTGTAGATGTGGTGAAAGTAGCTTCTAAAGATAACCTTGCGGATCCATTTACTAAGACTTTTGTGACTAGGAGTTTTAACAAACACGTCGAGGATATGGGAATGCGAAATATGACACATTTACTTCACTAAAGCAAGTGAGAGATTGTCAGGAAATGTGCCCATATTGTAGCAAACATGTGTTTGTTTTTTACTTATTTGAACAATGAATAAATAAATAAATAAAGTTAATTTCACATTTCACTATTAAATCTTTTGTATTTTTATCTTTCATATTTTGCATGAATAGCAAAATTGTGACAAACAAATATTAGCTCATTGATTGTCTAAGTTTAAACTGATGATAAGTGGCACTGTAAGAATGTTTACATTGCGAGAAAAACGACTTACCTCAGTAGATAATCTAAACGAGTCCATAATCCTACAAAAGAATCGAAGTGAGCATTTGATTCAAATACTTAGAAGGATTATTACGTCACGCCGTCTACAATTCCAATTGAGGATATGGCTACTCTAGATGTTTTCATTAGAAGAATGATACATTGGATTATACCCAAGATAAAGTTGTAGAGAGAAAATTCTTTGAAGAAATTATTTTAGAAAATTTCTAGAGATCAAAACTTGACCCACAAGTTCAGAGAAATTGTGAAATTATCCCATTCGTAATTTTTGTGAAAATATTTTTTATTCGAAGCAAGCTTTCACTCGGCAAACATGAGCTTGAGTGATAAGATCATAGTGGCGTCACCACCCAAGGACCCGGAGGAATTTCCTTTAGGCCTAATAACTCTTGCAAGGTCTAGAAGGTTCAGAGATGTTATTACGAATAAATGCATTCAAGCTTGGAAAATCAGTGAGGTTGCCAACGTCCAAACCAAGCCATGCAACCTAGGATTTGGCTCATGCAACGTGGAAGAATCATGCAATGCAAAAGGGAAGCCATGCAACGTGCTACATGTTTTTTTTTATACATGCATTACATTTCTTTTAAGTATGCACATGTTTAAAATTCTGTTTGTATTTGTCACATGTTTGATATATTGTTTAAATATTATGTTTGCATCATATAAAATATAGTTGTTACATGTTTGATATATATATATATATATATATATATATATACTTAGGCGTGGGAAGCATTTGATGCATTAGTATGTTGCTTGTTTTTATTAAGAGTTACATTCACAATATACATGTATATGTATATGTGTGTGGTGTGTATGGTGTAAGGTACAATGAAGGGACACAACTATTGGGATGAGATGATTCAAAGCATGAAGACTCTTGGAAAAGGAGTGGATAACATGCATGGATCTTGTCGAAACGTTCATTTTAGGGAAAATAAGCAAGTCTCGAACAATATTTAAAATTAAGAAAAATGGGTATTTTAAATGATCGAAAAAATAGGAGTCGCCACCAATCTTTTATTTGGCGTGATTGGATCACCATAAAACGTTTAAAATTCGTTTTGAAAAATATGTTGGTCTTCGAAATCCAGAAAATGGGTTCGGGAGTCGGTTACGTATGAAGAAGGATTAGCACCCTCACACGCCCAAAATTGGTACCAAATTGATTATTTTCGGGTCTTAGTTTATCAAACATTTGAAAACTTGGGTAAAACTTAAAATACGATCTTTGTTTTTAGAAAACTTTGCATGATTTTTGAAATTCTATTTGAGGAAAATCGTCCGTGTGTTTCGAATTTCTAGGAGAACTGAAAGTTGTGTCCAACATGTTAGGACATTACGTTCTCAGACTTTCAAAATTTAAGGACGTTTTGAAAGACTTTAAAGAAGAATATTCGATCGGGCGAGTTATGCAAAAATCACACCCAGCACGTTAGGGCATGATTTTTCAAGGTTTTCACACGAAAGGATATTGCTTCGTTTTGTTTTAAAATTATTTGTATATATATTTTTTTTGAGAACTTGAAATTTCGTATTGAGTTTAAAATACAATCCTCATACATATGACTTAAAAAGATTTAAAGAAAGAATGCCCGTTTGCTTCGACTTTTGTAGAGAATTGAAGTCGTGACCAACACGTTAGGGCAGGAAGTTCTCGGCATCTCGAAATTAAAAGGCATTTGAATAGTTTGAAAGAGGATATTCGATTCGTGTAAATTATACGAAAAATCACACCCAGCACATTAGGGCGTGATTTTTCGAGGTTTCCACACGAAAAGGACATTCCCTCGATTTTAAAAGTTTATTTGTATGTAAAAGTAGTTTTGAAAACGAAGATTAAATAACACGAAAAGAAAATAGTTAAGCAGATAATTACATACACGAAAATAAAAAATACGAAATACGAAAGCATATAATTAAAAACTAATTATAAACATTGAAGAGGAAGAAAAGCAAAACAAGCAGAGTCAAAAATATGATTTTTGGATACTCAAGGGTAAAACGGTAATTTTGGACATTCGAGGGGAAAAATGTAATTTTTGGACATTCGGGGGTAAAAATGTGATTTTTGGAAAATTCGAGGTCAAAAATGTGATTTTTGGAAAGTTCAGGGTCAAAAATGTAATTTTTAGACATTTTGGGGTAAAATGGTATTTTTGGATATTTAAGGGTAAAATGATAATTTTTGGAAGTCCGAGGGTAAAAATGTGATTTTTGGAAAGTTTGGAGTCAAAAATGTAATTTTTGGAAAGTTTAGGGTAAAAATGTAATTTTTGAAAGTTCAGGGGTAAAAATGTAATTTTTAGAAGTTCAAGGGCAAAAATGTGATTTTTGAAAAGTTTAAGGTTAAAAATGTAATTTTTGGAAATTAGAGGGTAAAAATTTAATTTTGAAAAAAATTAGGGGTCAAAATATAATTTTTGGAAAGTTTGAGGGTCAAAATATAATTTTTGGACAGTTCAAGGACCTTTTGGGTAATAAAACCCAAAGGGTGGTGACACGTGGCAGCCTCTTAGGCATTCTGAAGTTAAAGGGCTAATTTGAAAATCATGTAAAATTTCTGGGCTAATTTAAAAATAAAACCAAACTTGATTTAAGGACGAAATTAAAACAAATAAAAGATAGAAGCGACCATTTGCACAAATAAACCAAAATCTGGACACGTGGCAGCCTCTTAGGTTTCCAGAAAGTTGAAGGATCAAATTGAAAAAGAATGAAAATCGTTGGGCAAATTTACAATTAAATAAAAATATAAAAAAGGACCCGATTGAAAATTTATAAAAAAATAGAATGACCAAATGCATAAATATACCATTAAACAAAAACACGCGGATCCTTGAAGCGGGTCGGGTCGGACTTAGATCGAACGGGCATGAAACGACGTCGTTTTGGGTTTAAGGGCACCAAGCCAATACTGCGTCGTTTTGATGCCCTATTTAAACCCATTTTTCTTCAAAAAACTTCATTTCTTTCCGAGCTTTTAAAAAAAACCCTACCTCTCCAAAAATGCTCTCAAACCATCCCTCTCTCTTGCCTCCGATCGTTGGTCGATCCCTCCTCCGTCGTCGGTCCGTCGTTGCTTGCACCGCCGCCCACGGGGGCCCAGGTAAGAAAAACGTGTTTTCCTTGATTTCCTTTTTTCTTTTTTAAAAAAACCATATGATCCTTAAGGGATTTTTTTGAATAGAACAAATGAAAACCTTTTTTTTTTTAAAAAAACGATGTTCGATTCTTCCTTTTTTATTAGTTCTTTCTTTTACAAACCCAGATCTGGATCTAAATCCAGATCTTAAAAGTCTTAATCCTTTTCTTTTTGTTTAAAAATTTGTTTTCGTGTTTTAGTGTTTTTCTTTTCTTTTTTTTTTTATTATAAAATCTATTGTTATTCATACATATCCAGTTTTGATACTTTTGCCTGTTATCCCTCTTTTGCAGATTTACCCACGGCATGACGATGACGGCATTCGGAGAGGATATCGGCGCAACCTCCAACGACGGCAGAGCAACTAAAAGGGAGTAACCCTGACTAACTCTTCAGTTTTTTTTATTTAACTAATAGTATTTAATATATTTATTTAATACACTTAATATACAATAAATTTGTATTGTGAAATAATGAGTAACTTTAATACCATAATAAATAAATATATCTAATAATTTTAAAAGACGCAAACTGTTTTAGAATTCTAATGGTCAACAATAAATAAGCATCTATTGAAACTGTATACCTTGTACTAGCTCTTTGAATGCTTGGGATCTGCCTTTTCTGATATTGATTGCTTATACTTCTATTTGACTTCAAATACTGTCTATTTTGTATTGATTCTTGAATGCTTGTCTTTGTATTAATCTCAAGTGTTCAACGAAAAAAAAGTCAGTACCCATTACAAGTGTTTGAATCGACTTTTAAAGCCTAAAAACCATCATTACAATCTGTTTTTGCATTTAAAACTTGTCTTGTTCTTCTTTTGCAGGTTCGGCTGTAGAGGCTGTGGCAGATGCAAGTTGCTGGTGGTCGGTGTTGTTGGTGCTGACGTGGCAGCCTCTGGTTGGCTAGAGGAGGGTGGCAGCAGCAGTTGGGGTGGTAATAGCAGTTCAAGTGGTCTTAGGGTTTGACCCTAGGTGTTTAGGTTTAGTTTGGAATTGGGCCCAATTGGGCTTTGTAATATGGTTTAGAAATTTGGGCCTTTCAAATTGTATTTGGACATTTTATTTGAGCCTGTAATTTTGGACCTTTAAGTTTGTAATTAGACATTATTAATTTAAATAAATTTAAACTTAAATTTATAATAAATTTAAATTCTGTTGGGTCCAGATAAATTGGGCTTCAATAGATCTATGGACAGCAAGGATTATGTTGATTGAATCAGAATATTTACACCAAGAGATGCATTTTTTCAAGCCAAGAGACACCTCTATTGGACTTATGAATGGGCAACAATGATAATATAAAAAAACATGAACCAGAAGTGCCTATTCAAATGATATCCATTCAGCACACATATGGAGGGATACACTGTTTCATTTAAGAATTTTCAAGTGAATCAACACATTCATTCATGAATGATAAATGATGGCCGTTCACTTTCATTTTGTAAAGCCTATAAATAGAGGCTATCTCATCCATTTGTAACAGACAATTCAGATTCAATATATATAGAGTTTTATCTCTTCTATTCTTTTATAGAACTTTATCGATCCTTCAAGTGCTGCTTGTTGAATCAACCCTTGATATCTTTGGTTCCTAGTTCTTCATAACTAGTGGTTCAAGATCCTTTTGTTTAGTGACCGTTATAGAGTTCAGGTCTTCACTGTTTAGTATCGGTTCATCTCTCAAGTCCTAGACCCCAATTCCATCATCCACCAACCATTCCTACCATCATCCATCATCCACACCACTATCCATTTCAATTTCTAGTATTCTATTCATCTTTTATCCTTCAAGCATATAAAACCATCCAAATTCCGTTGCAAGCCTTAAAACATAAAGTTACGGATTTAACGATCAGGGCAATACAAGCATTCGATATTTCAACAAAACGAGATCATATCATAATCATATCAATTGGTATCAGAGCATAGGCTAAATCCAAGTAAGTGTTTGTGTTCTTTGGTTTTTGTTATTTGGAAGAAAAGAAAAGAAAATAAAAGAAAAGGAAAGAAAAGAATTGAAAAATATCATATTCGAAAAAGAAATCCAATAGCAAAGTTGATTATTATTATTTTTTTTCAGAATTTTTTAGATCGTTATTTATTTATTCATTATTCTAATCTTGACCCATAAGCCTTTCTTTCTAAGCCTACCTTTACACCATATCTTTCCAAACCTAACATCTATTTTACAGCCGATTCACAAGTGTTTTCAAGGATTTTGAGTAAGTATGATTCAAGAATTTTTGAGATAAATTGAGTGATAAAAGGCATGAGAGAGTGAGCGCATCAGAGGGTAAAAGCCGAAGAGAGCGAGTGAATTTTCTTAGAGTGATCAACGAGGCTTTTGTTTAATTTTTTTATTTTTTCTTTTGCACTAATCATGAATACAGGTAAGAACATTGAGGAAACTAGTGACGCACAATTAAGAGAAATCCTGAACTTGCAATTCCAAGCACTTGTTCGAGAATTGGGACAACTTATGGACCAGAAACTCAAAGCTATCCATGAACGCATTGATGGCCTAGAAGAGAGATCCGTAGGAGACCAAATTGCTCTTGCACAAGGTAACCAAGGGCAAGGCGTTCAAGAAGGGGAGTTTGTGCAGATTGTGGATGACAACGAATAACCCGTCGTTGTACAAAATTGACACCCACAATGGAGGAATCAAGAGAGGTTTGATGATAATCTTGCGAATATAAAAATGAACATTCCGCCATTTCAAGGGAAACAGATCCAGAGGCTTATTTTAAATGGGAGAAGAAGATCGAACACTTCTTCGTCTGTCACAATTACTCCAAGAAAAAGAAGGTGAAGATAGCAACCCTTGAATTCACTAATTATGTAATAGTTTGGTGAAACCAGTTAACGATTAACAGACGTTGGAACGGAGAACGTCTGGTGACCACTTTGGAGGAAATGAAAGGCATAATGTGGAAGAGGTTTATACCAGCCTACTATCATTGGGAATTATTACGAAAACTCCAGAATCTCACTTAAGGCAATATGAGTGTGGAGGATTATTATAAGGAGATGGAGCTGGCGATGATTCGAGCAAATTGAAGAAGATACTGAATCTACCATGGCTAGGTTCATTTCGAGCCTTAATCAAGAGATTGCCAACATTATAGAATTGCAATATTATGTGGACCTTGAAGAATTGGTTCACTTATCCATGAAGGTCGAACAATAACTTAAACATAGAGGTACGCCTCGAAACAACTCTTCTACTTCTAAATGGAGTTAGAATTCTAAATGGGCACAGAATACTCCTAATACGTCATACAAACCAAATCAAGCCAAGGATAACGTTGGGACTTTCAAACCCAACAAGCCTGTTCACGTGAACAAAGGAAAGCAACAGAATACACCAAATCGATCTAGGGATATACAATGCTTCAAATGCCTTAGAAGGGGGCATATAGCCAATTAATGTCCAAATAGGCATACAATGGTGATTTGAGAAGGTGGTGAAATCGAATCAGAATCAGAAGAGGAGGTTGACGTTATGAGTGAAGAGGATGAATACTTAGACCTTCCACTGAATGAGAGGTGCTCATTGTGAAGAAGAGTCTAAATACGCAAGTTGTGCAAGGCGATCAGCAACGTGAAAACATATTCCACACACGTTGCCATATCAATGGGATGGCATGTTTTGTGATTATTAATGGCGGTAGTTGTACTAATGTTGCTCGCACATTAATGGTGGAAAAGCTTGGATTGGCAATGATAAAGCATCCACATCCATATCAGCTTCAGTGGCTTAATGATGGTAGGAAGTTAAAGGTAACCAAGCAAGTGATCATATCGTTTTCCATCGAAAAATACAAGGATGAGGTCCTATGTAATGTTGTACCCATGCATGCCAGCCACTTACTTTTGGGGAGGCCTTGGTAGTTCGATCAAAAAGTGAATCATGACAAGTATAGCAATCGATATTCATTCACTTTTGAAGGAAGGAAGCACACGTTGACCCCTTTATCACCATAACAAGTGCACAACGATTAGACGCACTTAAAAAAAAGTTTCGAAGAAATGAAAGAAAAAGAGAACAAAAATGAAAAAAAAAACTAAAATTGAGGGGAAAAATGAGCAAGAGATCGAGAGAAAAAATAACAAGCTCTAGGAAAAGAGGGAAGGGACAGAGTGAAATTGAAAGAAGGGGAGAAAACCTAAAAATGAGTGTTTATGCGAGGGGGAGTGAGATTAGAAAATGTGTTTTGGCAAGGCAACACTTCTTGTACTCTTGTACAAGAAGATTTTTCTAAACACTAATGAACTTGATGCAACATTGCCTTATTCTATTGTCTCTTGATAGTACTAAAAAGAACATATGTTTTCTCCCTATTTATTGTATAATTTGTTCCCATTATATCATGTTTAGCATGCATTTTTAGCATTTTATATTTAGTAACTACATTATCTAACTTGGTGATGCTAGGTTTAATTTTCTTTAATTTTATCCTGTTTTTGCTATTAATGTCGCCACAATTAGTGTTCAATTTGCGTCCAAAGATGTCAGTCCAGGAGCCTATTCGAAAAGATCAACGTATGAAAGTATCCAGAGTTGTCACCACAAAATAACATCCAAATTTGCACCCAAAACTATCGCCGCTTGAGCACCTCTAGATTGCGCCCAAAACTGTCGCCACATGAGCACTTTCAGATTGAACCAAAACTTTCGCCATAGGAATATTTTCGGAATGCACCCAAGATTGCCGCTGCATAAATATTCTTCAATTGCACTCAGAATGTCGTTGCATGAAAGTGTCTAGAATTGTGCCCAGAATTGTCGCCGCATCTGACAGCTATCTGATAAGAACAGAATTGTGTGAGTTGTCCAATCTATTATAACCAACTTGTTCATCTCAATTTTGGAGAATAGACACCTATACATTTGAGGCTAAATATAAGCACACACAAAGCATGAAGGAAGGTGTCTCTCTCTTCCTTTAGTCTCTCAATTTTTATTATCTTCTTCAATAAAGCTTGATGCTTTTCGGGCATGGAAGCTTGAGTTTCGGAGGAAGGTGATCTGATGAGCAAAGGAACAAGACTTATGAAGAGAAGTGCCTAGATGCGGTGCAAGAGGAGCTGTCACGGAATAGCTCTAGTAGACTAGGAATAGGATGCTTCGACTGTTTTCTTTGATTCCTCTTAATTATTGATGAATACTATTGATTACCAATTGAGTATGGAAGTACCATTTGAAGTTAGATCTAATTTGGTTTCTACTCTATCCTCCTTATCTGTTTATATTTGGATTTAATAGTTTTGATCACGGAAGTATGATTGCAGTCACTAGAAGGTGCAGTGACAAGTTAGATTAACAAGCATGACAACGGAAGTTGCTTGATGCTAAGAAGGAATTCTGGCCACTTGTTCTTAAGTGCAAAACATTATCAACACTAGAAAGTGTGGTAATTATTAGCATTTGGGTCTTTGTTAAATACAGGAGGTGATAGTAGTAAGATCTCATTAAAGTATAATTGCAGCGACAATTCATCTATTTGTTACCTTGCAGTAACATTTAGCATTACGACTTGTGAAGTCAATGATCCTCTCCAGTTCTTACACTTGATCATATCTTTTAATTTACGTTTACAAACATCCCAACAACTATTCATTTTATCTTAATTTGCTTTGACAATTTATTTTATGTTTGCATTGACAGATTAATTCTTTTAGTAGTACAGATCTAACTATTTTGCACTGATATTTTTATTAACAATTACTCTTATTTTAACCTTAGTTGCTTCAAAAATTTAAATATCAAGAACTCTATCCTCGTGGGATTGATATCCGATAGATCTAATCTATCAGCTATACTTGTATCGACAAGTGTTCGCTTGCACATTGGTTGTGATGTTCATAGCGCGATCATCTCTCTTTTGTAGGATTTTGAAGATGTTTTTCCCGACGAAATTCCAGGAGGTTTACCACCTATTCGTGGCATAGAACATCAAATCGATTTTGTTCCTAGTGCTACATTACTCAATCGTCCAACATATAGGAGTCACCCCGAGGAAACAAAAGAGTTACAACGACAGGTACAAGAATTGATGGAAAAAGGTTATAATCGGGGAGCTTAATCCGATGTGCCATTCCTGTGTTGTTGGTACCCTAGAAAGATGTGTCATGGCGCATGTGTGTGGATTGTCAAGCAATCAATCAGATCACTATCAAATATCGACATCCTATACCACGCCTAGATGATATGTTGGATGAATTGAGTGGATCTAGTGTGTTTTCAAAGATCGATCTTAAAAGCAGATATCACCAAATCAGAATGAGGGAAGGTGATGAATGGAAGATTGCTTTCAAAACAAAACAAGGTTTGTATGGGTGGACTGTGATGCCTTTCGGTTTAAGAAATGCACTCAGCACCTTTATGAGGTTAATGAATCACATCTTATGACCTTATATTTGTAAGTTTTGTGTTATTTAGTTTAATGACATTCTCATCTACAGTCGTTCCATGGAGGATCATGAAATGCATCTTAGGTTTGTTCTGAATACACTTCAAAAGGAGAAACTATATGCTAACTTGAAAAAGTGCATTTTTTGTACAAACAAACTTGTGTTTTTAGGATTTATAGTGAGTTCTGAAGGATTGGAGGTTGATCACGAAAGGGTAGAGGCAATTAAAGAGTGGCTGACACCTACAAGCATTAGCCAGGTAAGGAGTTTCCATAGACTTTCTAGTTTCTATCGAAGGTTTGTCCTTAATTTTAGTACCATTATTGCTCCTTTAACTAACATAATTAACAAGAATGCAAGTTTCTTTTGGAATGATGAGCAAGAACAGACTTTCAATCAAATTAAGGAGTGCTTAACAAAAGCACATTTGCTTTCCTTACCAAACTTTGACAAGACATTTGAGATCGAGTGTAATGCTTCAGGCTTAAGAATCGGTGCTGTTTTGTCACAAGAGGGGTGTCCAATGGTTTACTTAAGCGAGAAACTTAGTGGAGCAACATTGAACTACCCGATATACGACAAGGAAATGTATGCTATGATTAGAGCCTTGGAAACATGAAAACACTATCTATAGCCAAAAGAATTTGTTGTGCACACAGACCATGAGGCGTTGAAACACATCAAGGGACAGCATAAGCTTAACAAGAGACATTCCAAATGGGTTAAATTCCTTGAGTCATTTCCATACGTCATCAAATATAAAAAGGGAAAAGAGAACGTTGTTGTTGATGCCTTATCTCGAAGGTATGTTCTTCTTAATTCTCTTGAATCTAAACTGATTGGATTTGCATTTCTTAAAGAACTCTATGCTACTAATCTTGATTTTGGAGAAATCTTTAAGGCATGCGAGAAAGGTGCAATTGACAGGTTTTATAGGCATGATGGTTTCTTATTCAAAGAAAGGAAACTTTACATCCCTCAAAGTAGTGCACGTGAGGTCCTAGTAAAGGAAGCCCATAGCGGAGGACTTATAGGACATTTCAGAGTTAACAAGACATTAAACATCCTACAAGAGCATCTGTATTGGCAAAAAAATGAAAAGGGATATGGAACGAATTTGTATGAGATGTATCACTTGCAAAAGGGTGAAATCTAAACTACAACCTCAAGGGCTGTACATGCCATTACCAATTCCTAATGAGCCTTGGGTTGAGATTTCCAATGGACTTTGTTTTAGGACTCCTTAGAACAAAGAATGGTAGAGATTCCATTTTCGTCGTGGTGGACAACTTCTAAAAAATGGCGCACTTTATTCTGTGCCACAAAACTGACGATGCTTTCAATATTGCTAATTTGTTTTTCAGGAAGGTTGTATGCTTACATGGACAACCGAGGACAATTATTTTAGATCGGTATACGAAGTTTTTGAGTCATTTCTGGAGGTCCTTATAGAGCAAAATTGGAACCAAATTGTTGTTTTCTACAACTTGTCATCCTCATACTAATGGCCAAACCGAAGTAGTAAATCAAGTGCTTTCAACTTTGCTTCGGTCATTGATAAGCAAGAATCTGAAATCATGGGAAGAAAGCTTGCTACATGTGAAATTTTCTTACAATCGATCCATCCATTCAACCACCAAGTTTACACCATTTGAGGTTGTTTATGGATTTAATCCATTGCCTCCTATGGATTTGTTACCTTTGCCCATTGATCAAGTATTAAACAAGGATAGGAAAGACAAGGCTGAATTTGTGAAAAAGTTTCATCAGAAAGTTCGAGAGAACATCGAGAAGAGAACAAAGCAATATGAACAGCAAGCAAATAAAAAACGAAATCAAGTTACCTTGAACCAGTAGATTGGGTTTGGGTACATTTTAGAAAGGAACGATTTCCAACACAATGGAAATCCAAACTCTCACCTAGAGGGGATGGACCATTTCAAGTTTTAGAAAAGATTAATGACAATGCATACAAGATAGATCTTCCGGGAGAATTCAGTGTTAGTACAACTTTTAATGTTTTAGGTTTATCTCTCTATGAACTAGGTGACGATTTGAGGACAAATCGCTCTCAAGAAGGGGAGGATGATAAGATCATGGTGGCGTCACCACCCAATGACCCGGAGGAATTTCCTTTAGGCCCAATAACTCGTGCAAGGTCTAGAAGGTTCAGAGATGTTATTACGAATAAATGCATTCAAGCTTGCAAGATCAGTGAGTTTGCCAATGTCCAAACTATGCCATGCAACGTAGGATTTGGCTCATGCAACGTGGAAGAATCATATAATGCAAAAGGGAAGCCATGCAACGTGCTACATGTTTTTTTTCATACATGCATTACATTTGTTTTAAGTATGCACATGTTTAAAATTTTGTTTGCATTTGTCACATATTTGATATATTATTTAAATATTCTATTTGCATCATATAATATATAGTTGTTACATGTTTGATATATATATATATATACTTAGGCGTGGGAAGCATTTTATGCATTAGTGTGTTGTTTGTTTTTATTAAGAGTTACATTCACAATATACAAGTATATATGTGTGGTGTATGTTATGCTTATATATATGTGTGTGTGGTGCAAGGTACAGTGAAGGGACACAGCTATTGGAATGAGATGATTCAAATAGTGAAGACTCTTGGAAAAGAAGTGGATAACATGCATGGATCTATGGACAGTAAGGATTAAGTTGATTGTCAGATTATTTACACCAAGAGATGTAATTTTTTCAAGCCAAGAGACACCTCTATTAGACTTATGAATGGGTAGCAATGATAATAAAAAAACATGGACCAGAAGTGCTTATTCAAATGATATCCATTCAACACACATATGGAAGGATACAATGTTTCATTCAAGAATTTTCAAGTGAATCAACACATTCATTCATGAATGATAAATGATGGCTGTTCACTTTCATTTTGTAAAGCCTATAAATAGAGGCTATCTTCTCCATTTGTAACAGACAATTCAGATTCAATATATATAGAGTTTTATCTCTTATGTTCTTTTATAGAACATCGATCCTTCAAGTGCTGCTTGTTGAATCAACCCTTGATATCTTTGGTTCCTAGTTCTTCATAACTAGTGGGTCAAGATCCTTTTGTTTAGTGACTGTTATAGAGTTTGGGTCTTCACTTTTTAGTATTAGTTCATCTCTCAAGTCCTAGACCCCAATTCCATCATCCACTAACCATCCCTACCATCATCTATCATCCACACCACTATCCTTTTTAATTTCCAGTATTCTATTCATCTTTTATCCTTCAAGCATATAATACCATCCAAATTCCGTTGCAAGCCTTAAACATAAAGTTACGGATTTAACGATCAGGGCAATACAAGCATCTCGGTATTTCAACAAAGCGAGATCATACCAGAATCATATCATTGAGGATAATGGAGAAGACTAATTGGTCGAAACGTTCATCCTAGACGAATCAAAAAGGTACAATTTTGATTAAGTATTTATTACTTTAGATATCACAACCAAATTCTTGTTTTGGAAAAATTTTAAAACTCTGTTTTTTTCCCTAAATATTTTTCGCTGCATTTTCCAAACATGATTTTCCAACAAGAAAATGTTGATATTTATTATGAAATTTATTTAAAAGTAAAAGTGATAGAAGGTGAATTTAAATAACAAAGTAAGTAGCTTATGTGTAGTGTATTTGAAGTAAAAAAGAACTAAATTGCAAAGTGCATAAAAATTAGATAAGGGAAATAAAATAATTAGATATAAAACTTAAATGAAGTGTTAAACAATCATAAATTAAATTTCAACTGATATTTTGATGATTGTTGACTTTTATATAAATAAAGACTAAATTGTAAAAAGTGTAAAGTTTAAATTAGCTTTAATTGTTGAGTGAATGTAATGAATTTAAGTATTAAATGCTCATGTACACAAGATGTGAATTAGTAGGATATAGATCGAATACCATTAGGAATCTATTATGCACGCTAGTGATAGTGGCACTTAAGTGTAATTCAGTGATTTTGCACTTCGGTAGTAATGACAATGACACTTCGGTGCATTTCCTTAACCCTACACTTCAGTGTAAGATAGTGTATGCACATTTGTGCTAATGATTCAGTGTTCATTCCGTATATCCTACATGTAACACCCTGAACATGGTGAGTTCCTAGTCTGGGTGTATAGGTTTAGAAGATCGAATAGGCGAACCCTACTATCCCACTTAGTGTTCCGGGACATTGGTAAGGCGTAAAGGCTATAGAAAAATTTGTAAGGGCTATTCCACACCCTATGTATATGTAAAGATTGATGAGGGATTCTTGGATCTCAAGGACGTCACTTGGGTGAGTCACGCCTAACTTGTCTAAATAAGGCATAAGTTGCGTGCCAACAAGATAGTTAATTTTGAACAAACGATCAAACATTGACATGGGTGGTTTTGGAATATGTTCCTTATAGCTGTAATCCATTAGCCAAAAAAGTAGCCATACAACAAATGACATGTGCCAAGACCCTATGGTGAGAGCCAAGATTTTTTTAAGAAATCTTTGGAGAAAGGTAAGTTATCATTTTTTCTCTTATAAAAGGCCTCTTTAGTCTCATATAGAAGGGAGATCAGAGAATTCTCACTACGTCAAGGCTAAGATTCAAAGGTAACGAATAGGGTTGATTTTCACGAAGGTAAGTATTTTGAGTCCTACGGTATATGAGAAAACTCTAGGTCGGAAGTAAGCTGTCATTCAAGGATCTCAAGTGTCTTTAGTCTGACTCATGTATGTTTATGTCACATCTTATAGTTTTAATTATTTTATTCTTAAATTGAAAATATGGAAGAGAGTTGTAAAGTAGTTAGGAGCTTTAATTAAATTCTTTGGGTCCTAGTTTCAAGTTTCCTCATTAGCATCTTTAATTATTATTTCTTTTTGTAATTTTTCCCATGTGCTATATGTGTTTTCCATCAAACTTAGCTTGTTGTAAGGGTAAGAATATTCTTTCCTTTTCTTTTGGTCAACATGCCTTAAGTGAGGAGACCATGATCCCGTTTTCACTCTATTGTCCTCCTTTGTTGCATTTTTCCTCCATTTTTGCCTTATGCAAGGTACAATGAACCTAGACTAGGTTGACCACTTTTTTCCATCCAACCTCTCATTCTCCTCCTCTCATTTTTACACCACCTTCCTCTCATTCCCATTTTCTCTCTTTTTCTCTTTTATTTAGCTCTCAACCTCCCCCTTTTTTCTTTTCTTTCACTTTTTCCTCCAGCCTTCTT
Source organism: Gossypioides kirkii (assembly GCA_005610355.1). NCBI lineage: Eukaryota > Viridiplantae > Streptophyta > Magnoliopsida > Malvales > Malvaceae > Gossypioides > Gossypioides kirkii. The sequence continues at coordinate 26,713,486 of CP032253.1, read as the reverse complement.
AGTTGTGCACCACCAATACTTCACCCTCGAACCATCACCTATCACCTCTTCCCTCTCCTTTTCTCTTTGAACGCTGCCCCTTGTGCCGCCTTCCTCTACCGTGTCAACCATCGCGCACCACCTTTTCCTTTTCTTATTTAAAAATTTTATTATTTTTATTTTAAAAATCAAATTTTAGCACTAATCAATTCATTTGAATCCTAATTCAAAACTCTATTTCTTCCTTGGGCTTATTTTCGAATAAATCCCCCTCTTAAATCATTCCTTCTCCTCCGGTTTGTGATCAATTCGGTTCGTTGATCCTTCATTCTATTCGTGTGAGAGTAAGTAAAAGGGTGTATAGAAATATTTTATCCTTTTTATATTTCTTCCCTTGGCTAATTACTTTACAGGCTTGGTGACTTATTTCCTCAATTATTAGTGTTTCATACATCTTGTGTGTAGAAGGGCTGATCAACACCAACCCGAGAGATCGTTAATCGTTGGGTTTTAATTGCTAATCTGAGAGATCTTTTAAGGGTAAGTGTTAATAATAATCGATAATCAATTTATTGTATTAACCTTTAAGATGAGAGTCCTAACTTAAGACCATCATTTGATACTCGATTAGGTAATCTAATTGTAGATTCACGTGTGGGGATTCTGAGAAATTTATTGCACATCAGATCTACGATCAGGTGTGAGTTTTAACACTAAATAAATTAAGACTATTATTATATCAATTACAATGTTGCTATTAAAATAATGTTGTTTGATGGGGATACTATATGTATCTATAAAGTGAGATAAGTCATACTTATGGATTTTTATCAAGTGTTTTTCCTAAGCTGTATTTAACTAGTGGTATATAAAGAGGTATTATTCAGTTAAAGAAATTTTGTAAGTATGAATTAAATGTGTAAGCTCGAATATGCTTAGTCAAACTCGAGACTCGAATCCGGTCGAGTAGGTTGAGTTAAGGGCATTACACTACATGTTCTATTGAGTATACAATTTGGCTAAAAATTTAATGGTAAGTGGACTTATTAATGAAATTAGTAAGTGGCTTATAAAATGTTATTTTGATATTTCATTATGGTATTCTCTATTTAACTTCATTCTATGTTTATTAATTCATAAGTTTATATGTTAACATTGGTTGCTTTCAATGGTAAGTCTAATTCTTGATGTACTTACTAAGTTTTTATAAACTTAACGCGTTAATTTCCAATGTGTAGGTAGAGGCTTGAATTGAAGCTCTAAAGTGAGGATACAATCTTAACTTATCATGTCTCATTTCAAAGATTGGAAGAGAGTGTAACACTCTAGCTTTTAATTAAGGACTTAGTTCGGAACTTTAAGAAATTTTGGGGTTTTTCCAAAACCCTAGAATATTTTATGGATTTACAAATAAATACTCCATTTTAGTTGAGTATAAAACACACTTTTTCACCATTTGCCTCTTTCCTCTCTTCTTTATTTTTGTTGCTACCGAAACCTCTCCAAAAGCTCTCTTTTCTTCCCTTTTCCAATCACCTCCAACGAAGCCCTCCCTCCGTGCGTGTTCGACACCGCCAACGTCAACCTTCTCCTTGCTTTTGTGCGAACAAAACCCCTCTCCTTTGTTTTCTTTAGTCGCCGTTGTTCATGTGTTGTGGATTAAGGGATTTTCGACCTTTGGATCTTGTTTTGCTCCATCGTTTCATCGACTTTTGTATGGGTAAGTTGTAAAATCGGGTGTGGTTTATATTTTTGGGGTTTTACTTGTGGAATCATGGTGGGCAGACGTTGGTGACGACGACGGTGCCGTTAGGGTCTTCAAACCCTAATTTTTCCTTTGGTGGCAAAAAAAGTTGAAGTGGGTCTTTGTTACTAGCCCAATTTTAATTGTCACCAACCCAACAACCCAAATCCTTTAAAAACCCAATAACCCAAATCCTTTTAAACCCTTAAAAAATCCTTAAGCCCAAACATAGACCCAATAACCCAAAACCTTTAAAAACCAAACCCAATTGAACCAAGTCCAAACCCAAACCAAGTCAAACCGTTGATCGGTCGTTGACCGTTGACTTTGACTTTTGACTTTTTTTGAAAAACCCTACCTTGCCATTTTTCGACGTCCTAAGTCTGATTCTGCTGTCTGTTTTTCCAAATTCTAACTCGAAAGTCTTATTTTGGCAGTTTTATCTTAAATTGTGTACTTTAAGTTATTTTGGAATTTTAATTTGGGGTTTACTAATATAAAATATTCATGTTTAGGTGATCACGATTCCGAGGCAGACGATTTACCTCATCCACCTACTCAACCCGTTCCTACATCAATTCCAAGAGCTACTCGTAAGTTACTTTAGTTTAATTTTGTGTTTAAGTGGTGGCTAAGGTTGCAATAATATTTAGTTGTATTTGTAGGATCTAATTCCGTTAAATCGGGAACTCGTACAGTGCGTGGTGGATGACCTCTTCGTCGCTAGAGTTTTATTTGCTTGAGATGTGTTTCTAACTGTAATATACCTTAATGTATGTGATGATGTTGAGATTATGTGATTTTGTGCCGTTTGAGGAATGTTGTTATTGAGATGTTTGAGTTGTGATAAAGGATAATGGTATGATTGTTTGAGCTCTGAAAATTTTGATGATAATGTCATGCATATATATTTGTACCTTGAGCATGTGGCGGATAATTAATGTGATTATTCTTTTGTGATTGCGGTATATGGGTTATAAATTGAGATTAAGATTGAGGAAACATATATATATATATATGATAATCATACGATCATACCATTGTGTGTTCATGGGGTGGGATTGTAAGGTGGAAGAAGTGGTTATCATTCCTTTTTAAGGTTGATACTAAAACCACACTACGATTGGTGATGATTGGTTGGGAAAGGGTTCTGGGGAACTTTTTCACTGCGTTGGTGTGATGGAGTATGGGTGTATTGCATTGTGCTTGTGTATGAAATATGATTTTTGGTTACCCTTTTGTGATATAAATTGTTATGTTGATTTATAAATGCATTAGGTTGTATATACTTTAGAGACACACTGGGCTTTATAGCTCATACCTCCACAGTTCTTTACAGGTAATCAGGACTTAGGTGACTTGGTATCCGGAGGCTTAGTTACAAATTTATATTATTTTATTTTTTTATTATTATTTTGATTTTGGATTATTAATTTACTTTGTTAATAACTATTCGTTTTAGGTTGTAAATACAATTTATTTTGGGACTTTTGATATTTTATTTCTTGGAGTTTAATTAACTTATTTTATTATTAATTATGGATTTAAAATTCCATACATAAATATTTATGTTTATTTTTGAGAATGAATGTGAATGATTTTGGATTATCGAGTTAGGTGTGGGTAAATTACTTAAATAATCTTTTAGATCCGATCATATCTTTTGGGCCGAGTATAGGGGGTTACATTTAGTGGTATCAGAGTCGAGTTCAACTCACGGACTGTGAAACTCTCCAAGCTTGGTTTTGAAAATTTTCGGGGTTAAATGGAGATTTTGAATAAACTGATGAGTTCTAATAATTTATGTTACATATATATATGATTTATTCTAAACCTCTGGTATCGATTCTTACTTTAGTACTCTTAATTTATGTAGATAGATAGTATGCCGCCACGTAAGAGTGCTAGACTTACGACTGGTCGTGACCAAGATCGAGGCCGGGGCTGTACTACTAGGGCCGTTAGCGACCCTACTCCTGTGTTCGAGCCTGAGGCGAATGTAGATGAGTTGCCTCATATTACCGAGGATGGGCTACCCATGGGTGCTGAGGGACAGCCAGCTGTTGGAGGAGATATACATATTGAGGAGGCTCCTGTTGAGGATGTGCTCGATACTGGGGATAGTGAGACTATGGAGTTGGACAGTGCCACGGTTAATCGAGAGTTACTGAGATTGCTTCGTGGATCCGCTGGGGGTCATCTGAGGGTCTGAGGAGGCCCATTTCTGCTGATTTTATTACTGCTGGGATGAAGGTGTTTGAGGGTAGGACTAGTACAGATCCTTCAGTTGCAGAGTATTGGTTGAAGGATTTACAGAGATTATTTATAGAGATGAACTACCCTGCTGGACAAAAAGTTAGAGCTGTTGTCTCTTTATTGAGGGGCGAGGCCCAAAATTGGTGGGACACTGTGGAGGAATCTACTCTTGCTGGTCGGATTACATTGGATTATTTCAGAGAGGCCTTCCAGGATCGTTATGTGGGTGAGGAGTTTCTCGACAAGGGCAGGGACGACTTTATGAACTTGAGACAGGGGGACATGTCCGTTAATGATTATGAGATAGAGTTCTTGAGGTTGGTCCGCTATGCATCTAGGCTGGTAACAAACGAAAAAGAAAAATGTGATTGGTTTAGGAAAGGACTACGACTTTCACTACATGTTGGGGTCAATATGCACCACGACAGAGTATTCAGTGACTTGGTTAGTCGAGCTAGATCTGCCGAGAGTTTGGAGGCTCGTACTAAGGCTCAGAGGGTTCAAGACAGGGAGCGTAATAAAAAGCCAATAGGCACATCAGCTCAGCTTGTTATGGGTGGTCTTTCTGTTAAGAGGCCTAGAGAGGAGACAGCTCAGCCTAGTTATCCGAGAGTGAGGCCGACGGTTTCGATAGCTCCAATGGGTAATGTTGGTGGTTCTACTGGACCTCGTCCCATGCATCTCTCTTCTTACTATAATGAAAGACATGGGGGTGAGTGTTGGAGAAAGATCAGGGCTTGTTTTAGTTGCGGTTCACGGGAGCACTTCTTTAGAGATTGTCCCCATCTTCCTACTGGATCGTTTATGCAGAGTCAGTCTCAGGCTTCGGTTCAGGCTCCTTCTAGGGGTAAAGGACAGGTTAGACCAGTTGCTTCGGGTTTAGCTACTAGAGGTAGGCCGGTTCAGAGTGGAGGCACTTCTAGATCTGGGGCGAGACAGCCTGGGTTGGTATATGCTACTAGGAGATATGAGGATCGTGATGAGCTTGATGTCATAGCAGGTACTTTCTCTGTTCATTCCATTCCTTATTTTGCTTTGCTCGATAATGGTGCGACACATTCCTATGTGGTTAGTGCTGTGTCTAGGGGTCTTAAGATTATTGTTGAAAATGTTGAGTCTGCGGTAACTGTTCAAAGTCCGGTGGGTAACTCTATGGAGGTTACTAGAATATACCACAACTGTCATTTAGAGATTCAAGGGGAAATCTTTTCCGCTGATTTATTGGAGTTACCATTCAATGAATTTGACCTTATACTGGGTATGGATTGACTTTCAAAGCACCGAGTTAATCTGGTGACTTGGTATCCGGAGACTTAGTTACAAATTTATATTATATTATTTTTTTTTTATTATTTTGATTTTGGATTATTAATTTACTTTGTTAGTAACTATTCGTTTTGGGTTGTAAATACAATTTATTTTGGGACTTTTGATATTTTATTTCTGGGAGTTTAATTAACTTATTTTATTATTAATTATGGATTTAAAATTTCATATATAAATATTTATGTTTATTTTTTAGAATGAATGTGAATGATTTTGGATTATCGAGTTAGGTGTGGATAAATTAATTAAATAATCTTCTAGATCAAGTCGTATCTTTTGGGCCGGGTATAGGGGGTTACAGAGAGTATGGTTTTGATATTTTAGCAATAGATTATGGCATGTAAACATGTTAAAACAAAGTATGTGTACAAGATTTCTAGAGATAATACTTAATGAATCTTGAACATTTTGTTAACTTTGCTAACTTAGTTAAATTTTGATTGAGTTATATGTTGAATTACATGATATTTTGATGGGGTTTTATGTTTTATAATGTTTAGAAGTGTTATAGAATGATTGATGATAGCTTAAAATTGATGTTGGATCTTTCAAGCATGTTTTGATAATCTACCCTCAATGTTGCGAGGTCGATAACTTATGTTGCGACATTGGATGTAATTAGAGTAATTTGTTTTCAGTGTCGCGATATTAGATTTCATTGGAGCATTCCTCCCTCAGTGTCGCGATACTATAAGCAAACATCACGACATTGGAGTAATCTATCCTCAATATCGCGACACCCATTTTCCAATGTGATTTAAGTTATGAATTTGAGGTTTATGTACCAAATATCATTTAATAAATCTTTAATCCTAATAGGATTTGCTAATTTTATCAACGAACACATAACCATAAACATTTGCTTAAAGTACTTTATATATTTTAATTTAAATATATATTCAAAAAAATTTACCTTTTCATTTTCCCATAAAATAGTAAAGTAAAGTAAAATGGTGAAAGAGAGAAGGATTTCCTAATTTCAAAAGAGAAGCAGTCTGCAAGAAAACACGATACCAGAAAACAGAGGAAAAAATAATAATAATAATAAAACGAAAAGAACACCCCGCCGCTTTTATGGATTTGATGAACAGAATATTTAAACCGTACTTAGACAAGTTCGTGATGGTATTCATAGATGATATACTGATTTAATTGAAGGATGAAACTGAACATGCACAGCATTTGAGTGTGGTTTTACAAACCCTACGTGAGAAGCAGTTGTTTGCAAATTCAGTAAATGCGAGTTTTGGTTGCGAGAAGTTGGATTTTTGGGTCATGTCGTGTCTGAGAAAGGCATCAGAGTAGATCCGAGAAAAATATTAACTATTTTGGAATAGAAACCTCCAAAGAATGTTACTGAGATCCGAAGCTTCTTAGGATTGGCGGGGTATTATAGACGTTTTGTTAAAGGATTTTCTATGATTGCTTTGGCTTTGACGAAATTGTTGCAAAAAGATGTGAAGTTTAATTAGACCATTGAATGTCAGCAAAGTTTCTATCAATTGAAGATGTTAGTAATCGAGGCATCTGTATTAATCCAACTCTTGGTTGGAAAGAAATTTGTGGTTTATAGTGATGTCTCGCTTAACGGTCTTGGATGTGTATTAATGCAAGAAGGCAAGGTTGTTTCTTATGCTTCTCGATAATTGAAACCACATGAAATGAACTACCCGACACATGATTTAGAATTAGCAGCCATAGTGTTCGCTCTAAAAATTTGGCGCCACTATTTATTCGGAGAAAAATGTCACCTTTACACTGATCATAAGAGCCTGAAATATTTGATGTCTCAAAAAGAACTCAACTTGCGACAGCATAGATGGTTAAAGTTACTAAAGGATTATGACTTGGTCATTGACTATCACCCAGGTAAGGCTAACGTGGTGGCCGATGCTTTGAGCAGGAAATCCTTATTTGCTTTGAGGGCCTTGGGTACCCGATTGACTATGAATGGTGATGGATCCATCTTAGTAGAGTTAAGAGCTAGACCTACATTCCTCCAACAGATAAGTGAAGCTAAAAAAAAAAGATTTGGAGCTGGTCGCTAAACGGGAACATATTAGTGAGTCATCAGACTCAGCTTTTCACCTAAGTGCCGATGATAGCATGTATTTTCAAGGTAGGTTATGTGTTCAAAAGAATTCAAATATCAAGTAGAGTATTCTACAGGAAGCACACAATAGTAGCCACTCGATCCACCCAAGAAGTAATAAAATGTACAACGACCTGAAGGGGATGTATTAGTGGCTAGGTATGAAACGAGAGATATCTGAGTTTGTATCGAGGTGTTTAGTATGTTAGCAAGTTAAGGCTGAACACTAGTTACCTTCAGGGTTATTATAGCCGATCATGATACCAGAATGGAAATGGGAAAAAGTCATCATGGATTTTGTGATAGGATTTTCGTTGTCTCCAAGAAAGAAGGATGTCATATGGGTGATAGTGGACTGCTTGACTAAGTTTGCTCACTTCATTCCAATACGCATGGATTACCCTGTGGAAAGACTAGTTGAATTGTATGTAGCAGAGATTGTGAGATTACATGGGGTATCACTATCGATTATTTCGTATTGAGATCCTTGATTTACTTCTAGATTTTTGAGTAAATTGCATGAAGCTTTAGGTACTAAGTTACATTTTAGTACCGCTTTCCATCCTCAAACAAATGGTCAGTTAGATAGGGTAATTCAGATACTTGAGGACATGTTGCGTTGCTGTACACTTGAGTTCGAGGGTAATTGGGAGAAATTTCTTCCATTAGTTGAGTTCGCATATAATAACAGTTACCAAGTGAGTATTAAAATAGCCCCGTACGAAGCACTATATAGACGAAAGTGTAGAACTCCATTATACTGGTCGGAGTTGAATGAAAGTATAATCTTTGGTGCTGATTTGGTTCGGAGACGAAGGAGAAAGTCAAAATAATACGAGATTGTCTTAAGGCCGCTTTTGATTGCCAAAAGACCTATGCAGATTTAAAAAGAAAAGACATCGAATTCCAAGTCGGGGATAAAGTGTTTTTGAAGGTATCGCATTTGAAGATAGTACTTCGATTTGGCCGTAAAGGAAAGCTTAGTCCACATTTTATAGGACCATATGAGACCACTAAGACGATTGGATCGGTAGCTTACCGATTAGCATTACCATCAGAGTTGGAGGAAATTCATGATGTTTTCCATGTGTCGATGTTGAGGTAGTACAGATTTGATCCTTCCCATGTGATTACCCCGATCAAAGTGGAATTATAGCCAGATATAACTTACGGTGAATAGCCAGTTAAAATTCTAGCTAAAAAAGTTAAAGAATTGAGGAACAAACGCATAGCCTTGGTAAAAGTTTTATGACAATGGCATGGGATAGAGGAAGCTACTTGGGAGAGAGAAGAGATAATGAGATAACAATACCCGCATTTGCTCTCCAGTAAGATTTTTGAGGACGAAAAATTCTAAAGGAGGGAGAGTTGTAACAACTCATTTTCTGTGATGTCGGGAACAGTGGCTCGAAGCCACATATTTCGATGAGTGATATAGTGAATACAATTTAAGTAACGTTTGCGAGTAATGTGTATAGTCGTATGAAATTTTAAATAAAAATTTTACAGCTAGAAAGAATTAATAAACAAAAGGATTGTATGGTAAAATATTTAAAGTTGGGTTTATATCTAGGAATACTCAATAAATAGGGGATAATAACTAAAGGGATTAAAGTGGTGAAAATACAACATTCCAAGAAGCTTGGACGGCACATGTTTGAAATTTTCATGTATGGGAAGTATGTCTATTTAATAATATACATTGTCAGGTGGGATTAGGTGAAATATAGAGAGTGAAATAGGCCATGATGATGGTTTATTATAGGCTATTAGGAGAGAAGAAAAGAAAAGAAATAAAATAAATAGAAAATGAATTTAAAAAGAGATTTGATAATCTCATTTGAGTAAAAAAAAAAAGAAAAGAAGTTCACCCACCCCTTTTCATCTTTTCCAAACGGGTAGACCACCATTGTTAAAGGAAGAAGAATTTGGCTAAGCTTTAAAACCCCCAGAGGTATTGATATTTTCCATGAGTATCACTATTTTTATAAAAGTATTGATATTTTTAAATTGGTATAATACCAAATTGCAATTTTATTTTCCAAGTGCAGTGAAAATTGCAAAATCGATATTTTTAAGTCATTAGAGGTTCTAAAGGTCCTAAAATGACTCTAAGATCATTCCAAAATGTTTCAAATTCATGAAAATGTAAAATTTAAGGATGATACATATAATTCATGAAGTAAACTTGGATTTTAAAGAAAAATGACTAAATCAGTAAGAATAAGGCTAATTGAATAAGTTCAAAAACATCACAAGAGTAAGTCATGCTAGATAAATAAGGTTAAAATAGATCAAAGATCTACATAAAACTCCCCCTATCTTTATGCATACAAGAGCCATGAAATTTTACTTAACAAGCTTTTTGCAACAAAAATAATCAAATAGGATTGAAAGTTTCAACACAAAGTCAAGGCAAGGTGGTTCAACCTAGTTTTCTCTTCAGTGTCAAAAATCTCTCTTGGTTTAATAGTTTTGTAAAAATTTCAGCTAATTGGTTCAAGGTGTCTATATACTCTAGAATTATCTCACCCTTTTGAACATGATCTTTAATGAAATGATGTCTAATTTCAATGTATGTAGTCCTAGAATGTTGGATGAGATTTTTAGTGAGACAAATAACACTAGTATTGTCACACTTGATAGGAATGATATCGATATCAATTCCATAGTCCTGAAGTTGTTGTTTCATCCATAAAACGTGAGCTTAACAACTACCGGCAGAAATACATTCCGTTTTTGTAACAACCCATTTTCTGTGACGTCGGGAATAATGGCTCAAAGCCACGTATTCTGACGAGTGATATAGTGAATACAATTTAAGTGACATTTGCAAGCAATGTGTATAGTCGTATGAAATTTTAAATAAAAATTTTACAGTTAGAAAGAATTAATAAACAAAAGGACTGTGTGGTAAAAGATTTAAAGTTGGGCTTATATTTAGGAATACTCAATAAACAGGGGATAATAACTAAAGGGATTAAAGTGGTAAAAATACCACTTTCCAAGAAGCTTGGACGGCACATGCTCGAAATTTTCATGTATGGGAAGTATGTATATTTAATAATATACATTGTCAAGTGGGTTTAGGTGAAATATAGAGAGTGAAATTGGCCATGATGATGGTTTATTATTGGCTATTAGGAGAGAAGAAAAGAAAAGAAATAAAATAAATAGAAAATGAATTTAAAAAGAGATTTGATTATCTCATTTGAGTATAAAGAAAGAAAAGAAGTTCACCCACCCCTTTTCATCTTTTCCAAATGGGTAGACCACCATTGTTAAAGGAAGAAGAATTTGGTTAAGCTTCTTTTGGCTTGGAAGAACCTTGAAGGTGGGTTTTAATGTTTTTCCATGACTTGGTAGCTCTTGTAGGTTAGTTTGGTAACACAAAGGTTTATTATTTTTTTGATCTAAGATTATGGATTCACTTTGACTAGTGAAAGTATTTTGGTGTTTTTGTAGTCAAACCTTAAGTTATAAGTTGTGTGCATGTGTATAAGGGAAAGTCTTGGTACGTAAGTATAATGGCTTTAGTCAGAAACTCATTTATGGAATGAGTATGAAATAAAGGGGTATACATAAGTTAGAAGAAAATATGGGGTTTGAGAAAAATACATGACAAAAACATATTATTTTGAGTTGTGCTTGGTATGAATAAAGTGCTAAATATTTGAAAGAAGTAATAGGACAAGTGTTTAAGTGTTATAGGTTATTTAGTAATATGTTCTAACAAAGATTTATATTTGTGAGTTGATCATTGGAAATGGGTATTGAAAGATTGATTGAGTGTTAAGAAATGTATTTGTTAGATCAAGGGACACAACAATCGGGCTCAAGTCGAGTGAAGGACAAGGTTATTGAGTAATCGTTGATTTCCTTACACTTTTGAAGTAGCCGAGTTAAGTTTGTAACTTACTTAAATTTAAGTTGTTTATTTTCATGTGTGTATATATATATATATATGTAACTTGAATTGTCATACTTGGTTGTATTGTTTATATTTGATGAGGAGACTCAAAATCTTATGATAGAATTTTTATGAAATAACATGAATATATGCCGTTGGATTCGGAGGAATACTAGGAGTTATATGACCTTAATTCGAGATTTACATGTTATATGGGTGCTAGTCTTAGATGTACTACCGATGGTTGAGATCCGGCATATGTTAAGGATTCTGCACAGCTCGTGTGAGCAGCATTGTGTAGCTTATCATCTTGACCCACAGCTCGTGTGAGTAGGCCCATTTCACAGCTCGTGTGAGTATTACATGTTATATGGGTGCTGGTCTTAGATGTACTACTGATGGCTGAGATTCGGCATGTGTTGAGGATTCTCCACAGCTCGTGTGAGTCGCATCGTGTAGCTTATGATCTCGACCCACAGCTCATGTGAGCAAACCCATTTCACAGATTGTGTGAGCACTACATGATATAGAAATGTTACATGCACACTTAGTGTGAAAATAAATACCGATATGACCCATGTAGTTCCAAGAATCTAATGGGTAAGCAAGATTGAAATATGATTCTAGAAAGTGATGACATGGATGTAATACATTATACGACACTGGGATTTACAAGTATGCCATACATGAGAAGAGAAAATGGGTTTGAAAATGAAAGGTTAAAATTTTCTAGTGATTGTGATATGTTGGTAAGAAATTATCTTATCATGAGTTTACTACTAAGCATTATATGCTTATGTAGTTGATTTTCATGTTTTTGTAGATTTTGAGAAGATTTGATCGCTGGAATCATGAGAGCATCATCACACTATCCGACTTCTGTTTTGGTAGTTCTCAGTTACCCCTCTTAGGTTGTAAATGGCATGTTTAGCATATACCATTATGATGATTTCATTTAGATGTTAATGTATGTCCAAATGATATTTTGAAATGCTCTGAATTGATATTTTGTATACAAGGTAGTGTTTTGTAGATGGAAAAATTGTAAAACTCATGATAAAATGATGCCTGTGTACTTCTACCAGTAGAACTTTGGTGACTATCTGTAGAAGTACAGGGTAAATTTATATTTTAGCTACTGACCTTTTTAGTATCGGTAGATGTATCCTTGTGTATAGGTAGTCATAGAAGTTTTAGTATTTGCTTTGACTTGTATCGGTAGAAACTGCAGTAAGAATTTACTCTGCTCTTTGGAGTTTTTACTACCAGTAGAAGTATAGGTTGTTCCGGTAGTACCTATACTTGTATCGGTAGAACTTTCACTATTACAGATAGGAGTCTGTAAGTATTTTCACTTGTTTTCTGACTTAATTTCTATCGATACTTGCTCAATCGGGTACCGGTAGAAATCTATCAAACTCTTAAAAATGTTGTTTTTTTTGTTGAATTATGTACGGTTGATTTCAAACTCGAGAACTTCTTTTAGAATGTCTAAGAAACACTGTTTAAGAGAAATACAAAAGTTTTTAAGTAGTCAATTGGTGAAAAAATGATGAAGTAACCACTACCTACTCGAGTCTGGCGACCGGACCGGGTAAGGGGTGTTTACATTTAGTGTTGGACAAAGTAACACTATTTTGTTTCTTTGAAAACCATGATATTAGCATGTTGCCTAGGAATTGACAAGTATCAGAGGTGCTTATCCTATATAATTTGCAACCTCCAAAACCCGCATTTGAGAATGCATGCAAGCTAAAGGATGAGTCTCTAGGATACCAAAGGCCTAAATTGGGAATGTCTCTAAGGTATCTAAAGATTCTCTTAAGGGCTTGTAAATGTGATTCTTTAGGACAAGATTGATATCTAGCATATAAGCATACACTAAACATAATGTCGGGTCTACTTGCGATAAGATAAAGCAAAGAACCAATCATTGACCTATATAATTTTAAATTAACACATTTACCTTTCTCATCTGGATCAAGCTTTGTAGAAGGGTTCATAGGAGTACCTTGTGATTTAAGAGTGTGCATCCCAAACTTCTTGAGCATTTCCTTTGTGTACTTAGCTTGATTGATGAAGATATCATTCTTTTTTTACATAGAAAATTCTTGACAAAAAATATCATTGGTAGAACAAAAAATAATATCGTGAACATAAATTTGAACTACTAATAAATCTATCTTTTCTTTTAATAAAAAGTGTTGTGTCAACCTTCCCTTTTCAAAAAAAATTAAATGAGAAATTTTGACAATCTTTCATACCAAGCTCTAGGAGCTTGTTTTAAACCATATAAAGCTTTGAAAGTTTGAAAATGTGGTTTGAAAATTTTGGATCTTCAAAATCGGGTGGTTGTTCAACATACACTTCTTCATTTATAAAACCAATTAGAAAAGCACTTTTAACATCCATTTGATATAATTTGAAATCACTAAAGCATGCAAAAGCTAAAAGTATTCTAATGGCTTCCATCCTAGCTACGGGAGCATAAGTTTTATCATAATCTATTCCTTCCTCTTGAATGTAACATTGAACAACAAGTCTAGCCTTGTTTCTCACAAAGTTACCACTCTCCTCTAGCTTATTCCTAAAATCTCATTTAGTACCTATAGTAGATTTTTCATAAGGTCTTTCAACTAGGATCCATACTTTACTTCTCTCAAATTGATTTAACTCTTTGATATTTTTAGGCTTAATGCATGAGATAAATGCAACATGATTATAAGTTTTTCTAAGAGAAGATCTAGTAGTTACCCCTTTGGATGGATCTCCCAAAATCATACCATCCTTCACATAATTGAACTCTCTTAGATGAGTGACTTCCCTTTCCTCTATTATAAGCTCTTCTAAAGCATCTTATGTTTGTTCTTGAATTTTGTCATTTGATTATTGATCCTCTTTATCATTATTATTAAAAAAATCCTGCATCATCATCATCAACACAAGAATCCTTTCTAGGAGGAGGATTAGAGTCATCAGAAATAACATGTATAGACTCTTCTACTACTAAAGTTCTTTTTTTGAAAACTCGATAAGCTTTAGAACTCAAAGAATAACCAAGAAAAATTCCTTCATCACTTTTTTCATCAAATTTACCAAGATTATCTTTTTCATTCTTTAAAACAAAATATTTGCATCCAAATGGATGAAAATAGCAAATGTTAGGCTTTTTATTTTTGAGAAGTTCATATGGAGTTTTCTTTAAAATAGGCCTAATCATCACTCTATTAACAATAGAACAAGCGGTGTTTGTGGCTTCCGTCCAAGATTATTTTCACAAAGCATAGTTCTAGACATTTCAGCCATTTCCTCTAAAGTTCTATTTTTCCTCTCAACAACTCTATTTTGTTGATGGATTTTAGGTGTAGAAAAATTATAGCTAATTCCATTTGAGTTGCAAAAATTTTCAAAACCAAGATTTTGAAATTCGATTCCATGGTCACTTCTAACACTAGTGATATAGTAACCTTTTTCATTTTGATTTATTTTTAAAAATGTGATGTATTTTTCTAAAGCTTCGTTTTTAGTATTTAAGAAAAGAACCCAAGTAAATCTAGAGTAGTCATCAACAAGCACAAAAGCATATTGTTTTCCACCCAAGCTAGTTGTCTTAATAGGACCAAATAAGTCTATGTGAATTAGTTGAAGAGCTCTACTAGTTGATACATCATTAGAAGGTTTAAATGAAACCTTTTTATTTTTACCCTTAACACATGCATCACAAACTTTATCTAGTTCGAAATCAACTTTAGGCAAACCAATTGCTAAGTCATTTTTAGATAGTTTATGCAATATGCTCATGCTAGCATCACTACAGGAAAACAGGTTTTTAGCGGCGTTTTTTTGAGTCTATATAAGCGCCGCTAAAACATTTAGCAGCACTTGTAAAATGCTGCTAAAGATAACGCCGCTAAAAATCGCGGTGTATATGAGGAAAATGCTGCTATAGAACATGGTCTTTAGTGACGCTTTCCCCACAAATGCCGCTAAAGACCATATTCTTTAGCGGCGCTTTTACCACAAATGTCGCTAAAAAACATGGTCTTTAGCGGCGCTTTTCCCACAAATGCCGCTAAAGAACACGATCTTTAACAGCGCTTTTACCACAAACGCCGCTAAATAACATGATCTTTAGCGGCGCTTTTACACAAACGCCGCTAACATTAACAAATTTTACCTGTTCATTTTAATTCATATAGAACCCAAATTTTTAATATTTTTTCTATAAATTCAAATTCATTTTAAATTGGATTTTTACTCAGATCTTCATAAATTTCTTGAAAGATCGAGCCTTTTTAAGTGTTAGTGATGAAGTCTTGCAAAACTAGAATATGTAAATATATTTAAATAACTTGAAACATGTGACAAGATTAAATTGCATTTCACAAGCAACTAAATATCCAAAAATCTAATTATTCAATTACACTTTAAATACCAAAAAAGAACAAAAATTCTTAACAAAATTTAAACAAAAAGTGTAAAATTTAGACAAAAAATTTCTAAATTATTCATAATGCTAAATTACAAAAGACATTTCTAATCAAGGTCCCTCTTATAGCACAGAGTTGAAGATCATCTCCGCAAGTTCCTACAACAACATAAACAATATAATCATTTTCAAATTTGATTTGGTTCGATTTGATTCATACAATATTATAAATTAGTTTATGTCAATGGCTAGTAAATGAAGAAAGTTCGAGAGAAAACATTTAATCGAACTATTTTCTAATAAATAAAATAATGCAAAATCATACTCAAATCTGACATGCAAATGAATCCTGAGTCCTGAATCTTAAACTCTAAACTTCACCGTAATAAGCTTAGCCAAAGAACCAAATAAATAGAGATCCAAGGATGTCTTGAGAGCAAAAACTTGGATCAGCGAAGACTAATTACTAACCCTTTAAAAAAACAAATTGACAATTTTAAAATCCTATTCTTATTGGCAAAAAAATTATCAATTTTAAAGATAGCATTAATGAATGATAAGTCAAATTATAACACATTAGGCCAACATATTACAAAGAACCTTAGAAATAAAAATAGAACTTCAGCACCAAAGCATATATCATTTGTTCTTAGGTTAATGAAGGCCAAAAATTAACATCACTCTGATCACAACAATTTTAAACTTGACACAGGCAAGGAGGTAAAAATTATTACACAAAAAAAGGAAACTTGAACAGAAATAAAATGGAATCAATAAATTTAAAAATACAAAATGGCACAACAATACAAGCATTAGCCAACTATCATAGATGCATAAAATAGAACTTAATACTATGAGTTATCCCTACATTTAGTACTTAGTTCAATAGGTAAAAGATAATACCAGTACTGCTCTACTCTTCTCTAACACAAAAGTACCTAAAACTACAGGTTATCCCTACAACAAGTTTTCTTGTAACTTGAAGGAATTCCCAATCAATGAGGAAAATTAGGTCTATAATAGACACAAAAAATAGAATAATAACCAACAGAAGAGATTATATCAGAGTTTGAGCTCCGTAGCTGCTAGAAGAGTATGTATATATCAGTGTTTGCACCAAATGCTACTTGTTGCTTATACTGAATTCTTCTCCAATAAAGGTAAAATTGCCAGGCAAGTAATAATCAAGGACCATGAACTCTTACATACTTATAAAATAAAATACCATATTTTAGTCCAAATAAAATTACAAATATCCTACTAAGGTTTGCCAAAACTGACCAACCAAGCATGATATAAGCGTGCTAGAGCTTGTCTCCTTAGAATCAGCTTATGGTGAAACTTTTAGTAAGACGACGACAAAAAAAAGAAATAAAAGATGAACAAGTATAAACAAATTAATAAATAGGTAAACATGGGATTCCAAGAGTACCTTGGAAATGCATCAGTTGTATTCAGATCACAGACAACTCTCTTCGCATCAACATTCCATGCTTTAATGCCTCCATCAGCAGTGCCTATGAGAAGCTTTAGGAATAATAAATTTTAAGTTGCAACAATTATAACATTACCACCAATCAAACTACAAGTACAACCATCAAACAATAATATAGTTACATACCAAACGATCAGATTTGCATTCCCAGTCAAGTGACATTATCTCAGCTCCACAATATATAGTCGCATTTCTAGATGTCGGAATCGATGAGTCATATGTCCATATCCTTCATCAAAAACAAAGAGAGAAGGAAGTAAATAAAAAGTAGAATAGAATAACTTAACAGAGCACAATAGTTAGTATAAATGACATCTTATTATCTTCCCAAGTACATTTAACCAAGTTATCTGACAAACAAATTTGTTAAAAATCACAACCTGCACACAGATGTAACCAATCTAAATGGTGTCGGTCAATTGTCAGATTGTCAGATTGTAAGGATGACTACTTTTCCTTCCATTTTATGTTCTTTTATATTTGATATTCATTAACAATTGGGCAGGATAGACAAATTTACAAGCTCAAAAGCAGCCACAGGAAGCAAAATGCGCTATTCTAAAATTTACAAGTTCATATCAGTTTTTTAAAGAGCATACCTGACAGTGCCATCCAAAGATGCACTAGCTCATTCATCCAATTTGCTTCATCTCATTCATCCAATTTGCTTCATGAAGAGCTCGTACAAACGCCATAATTAAGTAAAAATGAGATAAAGTTATCAGCCTTGAAACTCTTAGGTCAGTTTTCTTCCTCTTGATTGGAATAAACCAAAGGAGAAAAGAGAAAACTGCAAGGGTTAAAATCCAATGACTTTGGTCATTATTGAATAGAAAATTCATAAAAAAACTTCTAATATTTTGCTTTCCACATAAACTAAAGAAAACTTGTTGAAAAGCAAAACATGACAACACAGAGAAACTCTATCATCATATCATAAAAACACAAGACAGGAAAAAAAAGTAACAAGAAGAAGAAACTACTCTATGCTTACCATTCTGTCACTGAAAACGCTCCTTTCCATTAACCTGAGTGGCTTAAGACCCCTAGATGACTCTCTCTCCTGCACAACCCGTGTAACAAAGACATAATTTTGAAAGGTATAGGCATACCTCTATGGTTCAACATATAACGCATCTAATATATTGAAATGGTCAGGTCCAACATTCTGCCACTTATCAATGGGTTCTGGAACAATCTCAACAAGATCGCCTAGCTCCAGTGTTTCATTAGCTATTCTTTGAAGGAATGTTGTCTTTCCAACACTGATATTCCCTTCAACACAGAATGTTAACCGATTCTTTGAAGATGGCTTTGTATCTGAGTTCGAATCCTTCAGTTCTTCATCCACACTCTCCTTAATAAAAGTTGTTATACTCTCGGCATGATTTCTGTAGATAATTCTAATAGAACTTTGTAAATACTCAACCATCTTCTGACTAGCCTTTCCAAAAATTGCATTGCTTTCTTTAGGCATTGAAGATACCAAGATTCCATAACCCATATTTCCTTCCTTTAAGACCTGGATTTAGATATTTTTTTTAATATTAGAATCTAAATGGCAATGGCAATGGCAACACATAATAAGACAGCTCTGCAAAACTTAAATGCATCCTCATCAGTTTTGTAATCAGTATAAAAATTAATCACGAACACTCAAGCTCAGTTATGCTTATTCGACTTAGATGGAAGTTTTTATTTCAGTTTTTATTAATCAGGTTTATGCTTACTCGACTTAGATGGAAGTTTGCTCGAACACTCAAGCTCCTCTTTTTTGTAATCACGACTCCATTGATTTGTCGAATCTCCGTACATCCAACTCAATTTGGATTGTCTGTACATCGACCTATAAAAATTAATGTTCATGATAATCGACAAGATAAATAAAAATATTTAATTAACTAGAAAAATTCAAAATAAAAATAATCAACAAGGTCAGTAAAAAAATAATCATAATAATAATTTTTTTCAAACACTAAAAGTAAATTAAATTAAATTAAATTAGAACAATATCTAACTCGTTCATCTTTCGATTAATATTATTTTACGGTAAACAATCTAATAAAAATTTCACCGTTGTAATCCTAGCAACAACACCAACAACTTGATGACCTGGGAACATTCCTTTCTTCTTCATCGTGACAGTGCAATGTTTTAACCCTTGAACACCATTGTCGTTGATTTTTCTTCTTTCTTCTCATTTTTCTTATCGATCAATCACATTCAAATTTCATTATTTTTCACCACTCCACTCCCTCCATCTAAGTCGACTTAGATTCCATGACTACCAGCATAAAAAAGTTCAGTTAGTCCTACCAATTCATAAACCTGAAATAAAAAAATGCACTAAATCAGATCCTATTGATGCAAAGATGGTAACTACATCAAAGTTAAGTTCCAGAATGTTCTACCGTCTACCTTATCACGACGTCTGCCAATAATAATAGCTGTCGAAAAATACTTTGCGATGTTTGTCACAGCAGAACACATCTAAAAAGGAAGATACAAGTTTTAATCAAAGGCAAATGAAGAGAACATGCATGCATTGAAAAGGACTGTCATACTTACAGCATCAGACATAAAAGCTCGATCTGGATCATCTACGATAGGAGAAAGAGTACCATAATAATCTAGAAAAACAGCTATCTTCCTGTTCTTGGCATTTTTTGAGATTTGCTCAAAAGATTTAAGTGCAGATGGATATTTAATCTATGCATATAAACGGAAGAGCATAAGTAAGCACAAGCAAACTTATATACATATGGAAATATCTATATATATGTCATCAAATGTTAAATTACCATCCAGGAATGGTAAGCAATATCGGTATCATCAGCGGCAACCTCAATGTTGAACCCCTTGATCAACTTCCCATAGATAATAGCAGGAAAAAAACAGAGAGAAAACCTTGTCCTTGTACAACTGCTTGAGCTCAGCAACATCTTGAATCCCATTCTCAACAAGCTTCCTCAAATTCCTAGGTCCAACGCCCGGAATCGTCAACAAATCTGGACTCCCCACGAAAACCCCAGAACCCTTTTGCCTTCTTTCAACCTTATCGGCTTATCTTCCTGTTCAATCTCATTCAAATCCTTGGAAGTTTCAATTGGACTCAACTGCTCTTCTATCCCATTGGAATGGCACCAAGCCGGTCGAATACCAACTCTCCCAAGCCAAGCCCGTAGAGAGGTTCTTGTATTTAAACAGGGTTGATAAAGATAACTAGCAGTAGTGTAGAAGTGCCGGGAAAGCGAGGAAGTTTTATTGGTAAGAGCGGCGGTAGTGAGAGAAAAGCCACAACCTGGGAGAGTGGCAGTGGGCATTGAGAAAGAAATAGTAGAAGAAGAAGCAGGGGTGGTGAAAGGGAGAGGAAGAGAAAGAGAAAGAGAGAGAAAAGGGAGAGAGGGTTTAAGGGAAGAAGTGGAAAGCAGGGGAGGAGCAGAAGGGGTTCTTATCAGTTTTTGCATCCCTCAAACACATTTCACTATCTTTTTGTCTGATATTAGGGTATCTATTCAATTCAAAACTGTAAAACTGAAGAAGATAAGACGAGAAAAAATAAAAAGGAAACCCTCAAAGAGAAGAGGCGGGAAGGAGAGGGAAACATCAAAAGTTAAAAAGTAAAAATTTACTTTGTTTTACTTTGTTAAAAAATAAAAATAATATTATAATACTTCATTATTAAATAAAACAAAAAAATAGTATAATATTTTTAAATAAATATTAATATTTTTATGGAAATATAAATTAAATAATAATTAGTATTAAATAAATGTTAAAATCTACTTTTAGCGGCGTTTTTCAACAAGCGCCACTAATGCTCTGATCTTTAGCGGCGCTTTCCCACAAGCGTCGCTAATGCAATGACCTTTAGCGGCGTTTGTGTAATGCTCTGACTTTTAGCGGCGCTTCTCCACAAGCGTCGCTAGTGCTCTGACCTTCAGCGGTGCTTTCCCACAAGCGTCGCTAATGCTATTACCTTTAGCGGCGCTTTCATACAAGCACCGCTAATGCTCTTACCTTTAGCGGCGCTTTACCATAAGCGCCACTAATGCTTTACCTTTTGCAGCGTTTATGAAAAAACGCCGCTATTGATTTACCTTTTGTAGTATTTTCTGTCAAAACGCCGCTAAAAGTGCCGCTAATAACCTATTTTGCTGTAGTGCATGTCCTAGTTTTTTATGCCATAATAAAGAAGTATTTCCATTTTTAGCAACAATGCATATGTTAGATTCATGCAAATCATCTAAATGCACCATGTATATGTTTTCTACCTATGTCCTACAAGCATAATCTTATTAAAAGTAATATCAACAACTTTACAACCATTAGACTCAAATATCACATTGAAACCTTTATCACATAACTGACTAATAATTTGTAGATTATGGCTAAATCCATTGACATATAAGACATTCTAAATAATAATTGAAGAGTTTTTACTAATAGAGCCTATTCCTTCAATTTTTCTTGTGGAGTTGTCATTGAATATAACTTCTCTTCCATTTTCTGGCTTCACCGGTCATGTGTCTTGAGCATCCACTATCAAGGAACTATAAGTTTTTGCTTGATTTGCCCACCTCAAAGCAATACTCCTCTTCATACAAACATAGCATTAAGCTTTAATTTTTGGTACTTAAATTCTTTTGGGTCCATAAGAATTAGTTCCTATAACCTTGGTTCTTTTAGGTATCCATTTAGAAATCAAGTTCTTATCTTGAGAAGTTATGAGTCCTTTAGAGACCCATACACTTAATAATTTCTCTTTTATGAAAGTTTTGGGGATATTTATGTTTATAGAAATTAAAGTTATTTTTAACAAAGTTTTTTTTATAAATTTCTCCTTTTTCAAAAAACTTTGTTAGAGTGAGCTTTTTCACTCTTAAGCAAATCAAGTTGCTTTTGATGATCATTATGAAATTTGGAAATTAACTTATGCAAGTCTTGGTTCTTTTTCTAAAAACCATTTAAATTAGCTTGCTTATCATTTATTTTACTTTCAAGTTCATGCTTAACTTTGGAGAGTGAATTGTTTTCACCCTTAAGTTTTGAAATAGTTTCTTTATATTTTGAAACCATTAATTCAAACTCCAAACCCAACTCATTCAAAGAAAAAGAATTTGAATTGAATGAGTTAGAAGTTACCTTAGCTTCATCAATGGCCATGAGGCAAAGGTTGGCTACTTCATGATCTTCATTATTGGATGAGTCTTCATCACTCTATGTAGCAACATTATCCTTGAGCTTTTGTTTTCTTGATCCCTTCTTCTTCCATTAGGGACAATCAAATTTGATGTGTCCCAACTTTTTGCAATCATAACATATAATGGGATCCTTCTCTTTGGTGGATTCAAGCTTGATTCCTTCCTTATTTTGAAAATTTCTTCCTCTATTGGACCTCATGAATCTCTTGAATCTTCTTGTAAACATGACCATCACTTCATCTACATCTTCATTTGAATTTCCTTCTTCCATTGTGAACTTGAGAGCAACACCAACCTTCTTCTTCTCCTTTGTTCACTCCCTTAAGCCTCATTTCATGAGTGAGCAAGGAACTAATTATATCATTTAATGAAAGAGTCTCCAAATTTTTAGCTTCCTCTATGGTTGTAACTTTGGGATCCCAAGACATAGGCAAGCTTCTAAGCATTTTCCAGATTACTTCTTCATTGGGATAAGTCTTTCCATAAGATTTGAGTTCATTGATAGTGATGGTGAATCTATCGGGCATAGCTTTGATGTCCTCCTCAGGCTTCATCGTGAAGGTCTCATAATTGAGGGTGAGAATTCACACTTTTGATTTCTTAACTTGATCAGTGCCCTCATGAGTGACCTATAATTTGTCCCAAATTTCCTTGGCATTGAAACATGATGATACCTTACTATATTCATTTGGATCAAGTGCACAAAAGAGAGTGTGCATGACCTTGGTGTTGAGTTGTATGCTTCTCCTATCTTCCTCATTTCATTCCTTCTTGCTTTTTGGAACTAGCTTCTCTCATTCTTGCTTTTGAGGAATGGATGGACCATTCATTATGACATCCCACATGGCAAGATCGTTGGCTTGTATAAACAATGTCATTCTAGTCTTCCAGTAAGAATAATTTGCACCATTGAAGTAAGGAGGTTTATAGATGAATTGAGACTCACCAACCATAATGGAGCCGGAAGAAGATGTCATCTTGTACGGTTCAAATAGAAGGACATTGAGCTACCTTGAGGATCTTCTCGTAGTTGTTAGACCGTCTTTTAGAGACTAGTTCTAACACCAATTGTTAGCTTGATAAATCAAAACAAAATCGTCAAGAGGGGGTGAATTGGTTTTTAAAATTTTGGTGGAAGAAAAGAGAGAAAATGAAACAAAGAACACAAATATTTAGAGTGGTTTGGCCTCAATTGCCTACTCCACTATCTTAGCTTTCCATAACTAAGGATTTTCTCAAATTCACTAATTTGATATCTTTTGAGGATAAGATTTAACCTTACAAATCCTTTACAATTTTTACCCCAAATCTTAAGAAACATACCCTCTCAAGGAAATACAAATAAACAAAAAAAAAATCCTAACAAGATCAAAGCGTTTGCAAATTAAGCTCAAATATAATGAAATACACTTCAGTAAAAGAGTAGAAGTAAAGCTCACAAGTATATGTGAAGAACATGGAAATAGTAAGCTCAAAGGTTGTTTGATTGATAATTTTTGCTTGAAAGTGTTTTCTTGTTGTTGTAGCGTCTTTGGAAGTTGGTATTTGTACCCCTAATTGATTTCTCCATTGAGGTTGTTGGTGTCATAAATAGAACCGCTGGAGATGTAAAACCAAAACATTTAATTCGCCTGCAATAGTGAGTATCAATACCAAATAACAGAGTATCGATATTTTTTTTGTAATAAATGCTAAATTCAGTGACCATTGGAGTTCACTATCGATACAAAAACAATTTCATCAATACTTTATGAAAAAGGTATCGTTACCATATCGATAATTTGTAGGGTTTGTGAAAAACAAAATACCATTTTGGTCTCGATTATTTGAAGGGTATCGATATTTTTAAAATTATTAATACTTGACCAAAAAGGTATCAATACTTTTTTGCCTAGAGCAATTCTGACTTGATTGAAAAATAATTTGACTTGGTTAAAATCATTTTAACTTGATTTTAAAGTTGTTTCAAATTTTTTAAGAGTTTTCTGTAAGTATTCAAAATTTTATACTTCAAATTAAAAAATAATTTTGTCAATTTTAACTTTTATTCAAAAACATTTCAATTTGTTATATCAAAATATTTTATCAAATAAAGTTTGGTTTAACAATCTATCCTTTTTAATATAACAAAACATTTGATATTTTTTTTTTTGAATAATTACTTCCTCTTAATAAATGTCATTTTGAAATTAAGGACAAAATAAAATTTGACATACAATTTAACATTCATTTTACTTTAAGGAAAATTCGTCACAAAATTTACATATTTGCATAACAGAATAATCGATCAATTTACCTTTTCTTAATTATTAGGCAATGAGTCCCCACTATTAACTTAATTTAATTACATTATATAACATTTTAATTTAATTTAATCTAATTTTTTATTTATTATATATGATAATATACATACATACACAACCATATCATATCAATTCACATTTAACCATTCAATGGGTATTTTTTTAAAATGTTAACACATCACATTCGATTGACAAAATAATAGCTAATGGTTGTTTAGAAAAAAAAACATATTTTAATTTTGATATTTAGGGGTGAACGTTCGATCGAATCAAATCAAATTAAAATTTTTGAATTAAAAGAGTTGACAAATCTTATTTTATCACTTTAATTCGATTTGAAATTTTCTCGAATCGAGTCGAGTGAGATGCAATTCGAATCGAATCGAATTGAATATATTTGTTCGAATTAAATTTATAAAAATAACTTCAGGTCCTTGTAACTACTATCATCCATCTTATCAAATTTGTCCACCAAAATCAAATTTGTTATTAACTTTCATCATTTCATAATTTATTTATTGATCTTTTATATATAGGTTTGACATCATTAATAATTCAATTTTAATATAAATATTCAATATGATTAAACAATTCAATAATATAAATATTACAAAATGTGAAATTGAATAATATAAATATTAGATATAAATAAAATTATTACTATATAGGTTTAGAGATTTTTTGGATGATTTTATTTTTTTTATTTGGTAGTAAAATGTGAGAAGTAAAAGTTTAGGGGAAAATAAAAAGTTTTAAGGGTTTTGGGAGTAAAATTTGAGGGAAAGTAAATAAGGAGAGTAAAATTTTGGAGGGAAAATATTCCAAAAAATGGGAGGAGGAGGAATGAGTTTGGGGTAGATGGGAGGTGGGATGAGAGGGAGTAAAAGTTTTTTGGGAAAATTAAAAAGTTTTGAGGGTTTTTGGGGAGAAAATTTTTGGGAGAAAGTAAATGGGGGAGTAAAATTTTAGAGGGAAAATATTAAAAATAATCTAGGGGAAAATGGGTTTGAGGTAAATCGGGGGTGGGATGGGAGGAGAATAAAAGTTTTGGGGGAAAAGTAAAAAAGTTTGGAAATAGATTTGGGTACTGCAATCTCATCGACTCTTCAGTTTACCATGTAGCCTTTTCGACTCCATGTCGATTCCACAAAATTTTCACTAGAGGTACCCTTTTGTTTCTTAGCTCCTTTACTTCTCGAGCTAAAGTTTTGACCGGTTCTCTAGAGTATGACAGATCTGGTTGTATATCCACTTCACAAGGAGTAATTATGTGTGAAGGATCCGACCGATAACGTCTCAGCATCGATACATGGAAAATGTTATGAATCCTTTCAAGCTCTGAAGGTAACGCTAATCGATAAGGTATTGGGCCAATTCTCTCTATAATCGTGTACGGTCTAATGAATCTTGGACTCAACTTTTCTTTTATTCTAAAACGCAATACTTTCTTCCACGGTGATACTCTCAGAAACACTTTATCTCCAACGATAAATTCTATGTCCTTTCTTTTTAAATCCGCATATGAGTTTTGGTGATCTGATGTTGCCTTCAAATGATCCCGAATTATTCAAACCTTATCTTCTGTCTCACGAACCAAATCAATACCAACTAACTTGGATTTACTTAGCTTTATCTTGTATAATGGCGTCCTGCATTTTCTACCGTAAAAAGCTTCAACTAGTGCCATTTTAATACTAGATTGGTAACTATTATTATACGCAAATTCCACCAAGGGTAAGTATTTCTCCCAACTACCTTCAAATTCCAATATGAAACACCGTAACATATCTTCTAAAATCTTAAATACTCGCTTTGGTTGTCCATCTGTCTACGGATGATACACAGTGCTAAAATTTCAATCTTGTGTCATAGCATCATGAAGTTTACTCCAAAATCTTGAAGTGAATCTCGAATCCCTGTCAAAAATGATAGATAGGGGTACACAAAGTAGCCTAACAATCTTTGACAGGTAAAGCTTTGCTAGCTTCTCTGCTGAATAATCAGTGTGGACCACGATAAAATGAGTAGAATTTGTCAATCTATCAATAATAACCCTGATCGAATCTTTTTCCTCGGTGTCACTGGTAACCCCAAAATAAAATCCATCGTGATTCTTTCCCAATTCCATTCAGGAATAGTGATTGGTTGTAGTAATCCTGATGGTACTTGGTGCTCAGCTTTCAGTTGCTGGCAGACTAGACATTTAGCCACAAATTTAGAAACTTTGTGTTTCATGCCTGACCACCAATACATTTCTTCAAATTATTAAACATCTTGGTACTACCTGGGTATATGAAGCATGATCGGCCTGTAAACGTCACAGCATTTAAGTGCAAGTGGACACACGTCGATACAAGTATAGTTGATAGATTTTCTCTATCAGATATTGATCCCACGAGGATAGAGCTCTTGATGTTCAATTGTCGAAGCAACTAAAGTTAAAATTAGAGAAAATGCTAGTAAAGATGTCAGCACAATTAAATCAGATCTGCACCACTAAGTTAGCCACAATTTTCAACGCAATTATAAGTTAAATGTCAGAGCAGTTGAAAGTAAAATAAATTATTAATATTTTGAGAATTTAAATCTAGAAAAAGTAGAAGTGTGATCAAGTGAGAAGAATGGAGTGGATCATTGAATTCACTAAGTAGCAACACTGGATGTGTTGACAAGGTATTTTATAGATGAATTGTTGCAGTAATAAAGTTCCAATGAAATCATACCAATAACATCTCACTGTTTAACCAAGACTCAAGCGCCCACAATTATCTCGCCTTATAGTTGTTGGCAGTGAGTTTCACTCAAGAACAAGTGACTAGAATTCCTCCTAGTCTCAAGTAACTTTCGCTAACTTGCTTGTTAACCTAACTTGTCACTGCACTTTCCAGTGTCGGTAGACTACAATTGCACTTCCGTGTCAAAAACAGTTAAATCCAAGAGAAAACAGATGATAAGAATTGAATAAGAATCAAAGTAATCTAACATTGAAAGTTATTTCCATATACAATCAAGTGTTAATAAGAATTCATCAGCATTAATAGAGGAATTAACAACTAATTCAAGCACACTATTCCTAGGCTACTAGGATTATCCCTTAACTGCTCCTCTTGTATCGCACCAAACACTCCTTGTAACACCCTCAACTCTAATTTAGTCATTAAAATTGAGTGTAGAATTATTACTATAAAAAAAATTGTTTTCTAGTTTCAAATTATGATTAATCCATTTAAAATCTTATTTTATATTCTTTGTTATGTTAAATAAAAGGAAACACAGTGAATAATCCACCTTTGATTCTTTTACAAATAATAATATTTCATAGAAAATTATTACTTCTATTTTCAAATACCGAAACTAAAATAGTCAGTAAGCAAGACTTCATTTCCCCTGCACTTCTACCGAAACTTTGAAAAAAATTGTTCCGAAACAACTCAATTTTAATCAAGTTAACAAGGATTTTTACCATATTTGGATCTATTTTACAAAATCAATATACCAAAATTTTAAACTTATCAATGATTTATTATAATCATTTAAAAAGATATTTTTCTTCTACAAAAGATGCTTAGCTTTAAAATTTACACTTACAAAATGAAATCTTATTACATGCCATAAATTAACTAAGTTAGGATGTCAATAACTACCGCGAGTACCGTGAGTAGTAGTATATGCTCCAACGATGCCGATTCCTCGCTATTCAAAATATGAAAATCTACAAAGAAGCATAAAATCATAAGTAAAACAAGTATGCAATGAATATGCCTAACTTCATTTGAAAATATTTATTCAACACATTCAGGTCAACTCCTCTCTTTAAAAATAAGCTTTTATCATAGTAAAGCTATCTTTAAACATCATATCATGAAATCACAGAACGTTTAAGCTCGTCAGCTATTCAGAACAGAATGAGACAAATCAGATTTTCTATTTGCACTTTAAAGCTGATTTCTCATATATAACTAGCTTGGCCAGAGCTAATAATGGAAATAATTCACAACCGTATGAAATTTCCTTTAATAATGAGATTGCAACACATGCAAAGATCTCATTCAGAATATTTTTGCTCGTCAGCTTACTGAGACTTTTATAATCATTCACATTAACCTTATCATCATCTCAACCCAATATATATATATATATATATATATATTATGTAATTTACTCAATCCATTCGTCTAATATTAATATACCATCAATTAATATCCAGTCACCTAATATTCAATAATTTAAGGTACATGAATAAAATATAAAATTAAACAAAAAAAATAAGAAGCAGAATATTTATTATCTTCATTTCAATTTCTATTTTTCTTCCACAACTATCTCAATAAAATCTTTGACTCAAAATTTTCTACTAAAAAGCATATCCCATGATAGACATTCATTAAGAAGCAGAATCATTGTAAAGAAAACCCAAGTCGTTTCCTTTCTTTCTTGGTTTTTTCCACATTATCAATCATCCTAAACTGATTGCTACAAACAATCGTAACCAACCATACATTCATAAAAACACTGTAATGCAAAGCACTGACTTTTGCTATGCCACACCAATCAAATCTCTCATACAATAAAATAGAACAATACTCAATAGATATAAAATAAAAAAAAAACCAACATATTGAAAAAAACAAAGACTTTAGCTCCCAATCAACATAATACTTAATCTAACATTTTTTTTAAGAATTATAAATATCCAGATAAAAAAATAATAAATTAACTCAAAGAGAAATTCAACTTACCCTCTTTTCATCAATTAAACAAACATTTAAAACAAAAGCACAATAAGGTTTAATTAACCATACTAAAAACCCTCAAGATCTAATGAATAATTTCTCCATCTAAAAGAAAAGTAATTAGAAGATGTTAACATAGAAATAATCTAAGAAAATTTCACTAAAACTCACAATTTTTAGCTTCAATTTGCTGAAAACCCTATCTTCCTTAGCTGCTAGTTTCATGAGTGAGAAAGAAAAGAAAAGATGAATGGAAGATTTTTAACTAATTTTCTCTTCTTCCTTTCTTTTATAATCCCTTTTTCTTTTAAAATTAATATATTTTCTTAATCCTTTTATTATTATTATTATTATTATTATTATTATTATCTCCCCTATCCATTTCCACCACACACATATATATATATAAGACTAATGTTACATATAAATTCTATCCTCTAACAACATAAACTTTTACCTCTTTCTACTATGTACTCATTTAATTTCAACATTTAACTTTTTAGGACATTTAATCTAGTACCATAACCATCTACTTAAGTGTGAGGATGTTACACTCCTCGTCAGGACTTGTCGCACACTTGCTCGATCAGCTCACCGGACTCCAAAACCAAGCTTCAAGCTTTAGAGAATTTGCAGAATTTAATTTCTTCACTCTTTGATATTCATCTCCTTCTTTTCTCCTCTATTTATAAGTTTTGAGAATTGTAGATCTCTTCTCCTCTCAGATCTAACTTCTTTTGCAGCTATCAAAGTTTGCTGAAATCCAGTTGTGCACTCATGCAGATCTGGTGTGATCTTAATAAATCTGCAGGTTGTCGCCGCATTTTTGGGCGTGATCTATAATCTTTAATTACGGCGACATCGTGTGAAATTCCTGCGCTGGTGCTTCCAGATGTGCTTGCAGCATGAATTCACTTATACAAAGTAAATGTTTCCATGCGGTGACAATTCTGGCTGCAATACCAATCTAAACTTGTGGCTGCATCTTTGAACTCTTTCTAACATCAATCTTCTGACATGGATCCCTGCGCTGACAATTTTAGACGCAATATATATGCTGCATATGGCGGCATTAGTGCGTAAAAGAGATAAAATAACTAGAATTTAAGCCACACAACATTGAGTTAAGAAAATATAAATACTAAGTACTAAATGACTATCATGCATGCTAAATGTAATACAAAAGAGACAATTAATACACAAATTTAAGGAGAAAATAAGTGTTGTTTCTAATGCTATCACACCCCCAAACTTGAGTTTTTACTTGTCCTCAAGTAAACAAAAGTTAGCAAAGTCACAAATAAAACATGTCACCACAATCATCATTCTAGCAACTTAAATTCTTTTGAATCCTAATGTATAGATTGGATTCATATGATAGAATAATGTGCCAAAAATTTATATGCATGAATAATTATAACTTCCACTTCATTAATGTTAGTAGCATGCTTTGAATCTTAACCTTTCTTAACCAATACAGCATTTCATAGCAATATATTTTTTCTTCTTTTTTCATTTCCTCTTCTTCCTTTTTCTTTTTTATTTATAAATAACTGATAAATGTCATTGCATTACTCTACCTTTGTTCTTGAGTATTAACTATAGGGTGCATCAAACCCCCAAGAGGCATGTAATTGCATCGACACACACTCTTATAGTGACAGCCTTTGGCTAGATGATTTTTCTAACACATGCAGTGGAGTGTTCTTCCTTGATAAGTCACAATGCACTCACATTAGAGTGTGTTTTATTAGAACCATGTCGCTGCATTTGGTAAGTTATTTCAAGATTCAAAGATTGATACTATCCATTCATTACTAGTGTAATTCCAATCATTCATTCAAAAATAGCAGAGCTCAATATTCATTCATATTCACCCAATTCACATATCAACATCCAAACAATTCAAGATTTACGCATAAGATAAAAATTGTGGTCACATTTTTGTTGAAACTTCGCATACTTTCATTAAACTAAAGAAAAAAATAAATTTTCAAATATGTGGGTGTAATCGCATTTCTATTTCACACAAGATCCCCCCAAACTTAATGTCTGCATTGTCCCCAATGCACTGACAATACTATACATATAAGAATGGAAATGCAACTACAATGCAAATGCACTAAATAAAATGCAGTGACAAATAAAAATGCAATGACAACTAAATGCTATACATGCAACTAACTAATGAAAAGTTAACTAACTTATTGTTCAGCAACCGATGAAGTGGCTGCTCTAGCTTTCTTCTTCTTCTTCTTTGGACGCTCCTCTTATGCTTTGCACCTCTTTTGCTTATGTTTCCTCTTTCGCTTTTTGTCTTTGGAATCAACTGGAGCAGCTGATTGCTCCTCTACAGCTGGTTAAGTGGTGGCCTCATCGACAATCACATTAGATGGATGGACTTCAGCAAGCGGTGCTACATAAGGCACAATGGCCAAGTTAAGATCTTCAGCGCTACTGGTGACTGCCTCAGCTTTAGCGCTACTGGTGACTGCCTCAGCCTGGCTCGCTTCAGGTGGAGCCAAATTTTTAACGGATGCCCCGCACTGGTAGTTGCATCAACAATTTCTTCCTCAAAATTTATCGGGGCATCTTCCTTTTCTTCATTCTTCTTCTCTTATTCCTTCTCTTCCTTATTTTCCTTCTTCTCCTTAGGTTCCTCCTTCTCAGTTGTGTTTGGTTCAATGCCTTCCTCTGCTTCCAAACCTACAGATACGATCAGTGTACGTATCTCCTCAACAACAGCCTCCCTTTCCACCATGTTAGCCCCATGGCTATTCAAAAATTAATCCTCGAACAGGCTGGAGATAGTTCTGAAACAGTCCTCTATGATGTTGGAATGTCCCTCTGGCTCCTCATCATCGGAGATATGAATTCTCATTGAAGATGGAACAGGTTGAGGCCTACCTTTTTGAGTAGGTTGCTCAGAGGACGATGGGGCTTCCCTAACAATAGGTAAGAGTATAGGGAAATCTAGCATTGGATTTGGGCTCAGATTTCTCAATATGGCAATAATAGCGCTGTTCCATGCCCTCGTGTACGCATAGAAGAACTTCTGCCTTTCGTCCAACATGCTGACAAGGCGAACCTGGCGCATATCCATGCGATCAATATTATGTTCGATTGTTGCCAGCTTCTTCTCAACTTGAGGGTTTATGGGCGCATCTTCTTAGTTCTCTTTTTTCTTTGCTTTCCTTTTTTCCTTTTTCTTAGGCACCTCTTTCACCAAAGGGGTTTCTTGTCCCCTAGTCATTCACTCTACTGAGATATCATTTATTGGCCCCTTGTTGTCCAGCTCTTCCTCACCATCTTAGGGCACAATATCCCTTTATTTGCAGAGCATCATAATTAAAGAAGGGAAAGGTAAGATACCTATCTGTTTATCCGCGGCTTCAGTAATTTCTTCATGTAAAATTGTGCCGACATTGATATGGCATCCCTTTAGAATGGAGTGTAATAGGCACATGCGATCCAGCGTCGCAATTGTGCTATGGGTTGAAGGTAGAATTCAGCTGTTAACAAAGTGAAACCATACCTTGCTCTGAGTTATGAAATAACGTTGGTGCATCGTATAGTTGTGCAAACCATTACCAATCCACACAGCACCCTCGACGCATAGATCTCTCATCACCATGTCAGCGCCCTCATCTGTTAACTCCTCTAAAAATGCAATGTGAGTATCCTCCTTTTCAGCAAAGTGGAAGAGTGCGTTGATATAAGTCGCACTCTAAGGTACCAAGCTTTCTCTTACAAACACAAACTCCTGTTTAGAATCCACCAAGTTGGCATAGAATTCTCTTACCAAAGTGGAGGAGTAACCTCCCAGATGGTCGCAAAAAGTTTCCTAGCCCACCCTAGAGATTATCCTCGTAAACTATTTTCCCGACTACTAATGTGGTGACAACTAAAAACCCTGCTCTGGATGATAGTTTCTCTTAAGCATGATGTCGTGGTAGCAGTCTTTCTCTACCTTGGAAAGGAACAAGATGGGTTCTTTTTGTGAAGGTTGGTCAGCATTTTGAACCATAGTGGTTGAGGCTTCAACGAGGGATTTTGAAGGGGTTTTTTCTCCTCTAGTTCTCCCCATAATAACTGGGTAAAGAAAATAAAAGAATTTGCAAAAAAGTTTGAAGACAATGGAGGAGATGGTTGCAGCAATAATGGAGAGTTGAGTGGAAGAAGGAAGTCGGCAGGAAAAGGGTTTTATAAACTCTAGATTGGAGGAGACGTGATGATTCCAAAAGGTATGGGAAAGCATTATATCTACAGCCAATAAATGCTAGGTTGCAGATCCTACCTCTTGGTTTTATCTAACGGCTAAGGATAGATGAAGATCAATCGACACGATTCTTGCTGTAAAAGTTTCGCCGAGTCATCACAGAGTGCGCCGACAAGTTATGCTTCATGATGCATCGATAAAAGATCAATTTTTATTCCTACATAAAATTTAAAAAGAAACAGATAAAAGAAGAAATAAAGTAAAAAAGAAATAAACATAAATGTAAGAATGCAATGACATTATTTAAATGTGACCAGATATATGGTCTCGTTGTGTTCTTTGACATCTGGGCCTATGTAATGCTTCAGTCATTGGCCATTTACTTTAAATTGGTGACCATCCTTCAAATCTACAATTGTCACTGCACCATTCTAGAATGTTTCGAAAACCTGAAAAGGGCCTGACCATTTTGATCGCAGTTTACCTGCATGCAATTTCAAATGTGAATTAAACAAAAGTACCAACTGACCAGGATTAAATTGTCGCCGCAAGATGATATTGTCATGCCATCTTTTAGTCTTTTCTTTGTATATGGTAGCATTTTCATATGCATTGCATCGAATTTCTTCCAGCTCAGCAATGTCCATCAACCTTTTTCTTCCGGCAGCATCGTAATCCATGTTCACCTGCTTGATCGCCCACCTGGCTTTCTGTTCAAGTTCAACCGGTAAGTGATAGGATTTACCAAACACTAATTGAAATGACGACATCCCTAATGGGGTTTTATAGGTAGTGCGAAGCGCCCATAACACATCATGTAGCCGCGAAGACTAATCTCTCAAAGATGGATTAACCAGCTTTTCAAGTATACTTTTGATTTGTCGATTGGAGACCTTCGCTTGGCCATTCATTTGTGGATGGTATGTTGTGGCCATACGATGCTTCACAACATAGCATCTTAAAGTTGTCGCTACTTAGTTATTGTGAAAATGAGTACCTTGATCACTTATCAATACCCTAGATGTTCCAAATCTTGTAAGGATATACGTGTGGAAAAACTTCAACACTGTTTGAGCATCATCCTCTGGAACCGTAATTGTTTCGATCCACTTAGAGACATAATCAACAACAACTAAAATATACAAATTTCCAAAGGAGTTTGGAAATGGTCCCATGAAATCTATACCCCAAACGCCGAATAACTCCACCTCCATAATAGGTTATTGGAGCATCTCTTTGCGGCGAGAGATAGAACTTGTGCGTTGACATCTATCACATTGGTGCAAAAAATGTGGGCATCTCGAAACAATATGGGCCAGAAGAATCCAAATTGTAGGACCGTTGTAGCAGTCCTCATTCTACCAAAATGGCCTCCATAGGGAGTATCATAAGAATGTCTTAGGATAGAAGTCATCTCTTCTTCAGGAACGTAATGACGAATAATGTTGTCGGCGCATACCTTGAACAAGTATGGCTTACTCCAAAGATACTTCGCAACATTGTGCATAAATCTGATGTTCTTGAGACCAGTGGCACTCAAGGGTAGCTTCCCACAAACAAGTTAAGTGACAACATCATCATACCATGGATATGCGTCGACATAGAATAATTGCTCATTTGGAAATGCGTCGACAATGCGTAACTGATTATCGTCTTTGCTTCCAGCTTCCAGATAGGATAAGTGCTATGCTACTTAATTCTCGGATCCTTTCCTATCTGTAATTTCAATATCAAACTCTTGTAAGAGTAGGATCCATGTGATCAATCTTGGTTTGGCAACTTTCTTTGTAAAAAGGTATCTCAACGTAGGGTGATCTATGTAGACAGTAACTTTTACGCCGATAAGATATGAGCAAAATTTGTCGAATACAAAAATGACTGCTAGTAATTCCTTTTCGGTAGTTGTATAATTCAAATGGTTGCGTTCAATCTGGTTTAACGATAATTGGAGCTTGTACTAGCTGCTTCTTTACTGTGACAAACGCGTCCAGACATGCATCATCAAACACAAACTGTTATTTTGCTCTAGCAACTAGCATAGTGGTTTGACAATCTTGGAAAAATCTTGGATAAATATCCTATAGAAACCAGCGTGACCAAGAAAGCTTCTTATTCCTTTGAAATTTATGAGTGGTGGAAATTTTTCAATGATTTCTACCTTTGCTTTGTCTACTTCAATGCCCTGACATGATATTCGATGACCAAGGACAATGTCTTCAGTTGCCATGAAATGGCATTTCTCCTAGTTCAGCACTAGATTTGTGTCCTCGTATCTCTTTAATACTTTCGCCAGATTGTCGGCGCATTGGTCAAAATTCTTTCCATGCACATAGGAATCATCCATGAATACCTCTAGTGAATCTTTAATCATGTCTGAGAAGATAGCCATCATACACACCTTTGGAATATGGCTGGTGCATTGCATAATTCGAATGGCATACGTCGGAAGGCAAAAGTTCCAAATGGGCATGTTAACGTGGTTTTTGCTTGATCTTCTGATGCAATGACAATTTGATTATATCCGGAGTAGCCATCTAGGAAGTAATAGTAGGCTTTACCAGCTAGCCTATCCAACATCTGGTCAATGAATGGTAGAGGAAAGTGATCCTTCTTTGTGGCCACATTAAGACGGCGATAGTCCATACACACTCGCCAACCAGTAGCAATGCGAGTAGAAATCAGCTCATTCTTATCATTACTCACCACTGTGATGCCATTTTTCTTGGGCACACATTGGACAAGGCTCACCTATATGCTGTCTGAAATGGCTTAGATGATGGTCGCGTCTAGCCACTTAATAATCTCCTTCTTCACTACCTCTTTCATTTTCTCATTAAGCCTTCACTGTTGCTTAATAGACTGCTTCCCTTCATCTTCCTGTCTGATTTTGTGCATGCAAAAAGAGGGACTAATGCCTCTGATGTCTACAATACTCCATGCAATGGCTCTTTTGTGCTCCCTTAAAATTGTGATGAGCTTTTCTTCTTAAATTGTGTCGAGACTTGCGCTGACAATCACAGGTAATGTGTCATTGTCACCTAGAAAGACATACTTGAAATGCATCGGTAATGGCTTTAACTCCAAGGTAGGAGCTTGTTCAATTGATAGTTTAAACACAAGGATCGTCCTGTTAGACAAATCCAAGGATTCCAATTGCAACCCTGTTTCAGCTCACAACTATTAGCCTCAGCTTTGTAGTCGCATTCAGTGAGGATATCATCAGTAGATGTCACTGCATCTTCATCTGGAACTACTGAACTTCGTTCATTAAATTCTTCTATAATAATCTCGTCTAACACGTCAATGTGGTGACATTGCTCCTTACTTGTAGAAGGAGATGCTTCAAACACACTAAAGGTAACATGCTTGTCATTATGTTGCATGATGAGCTCGCCTTTGAAAACGTTAATAGAGTGCGTCCCGTTGCTAAGAATGGGTGTCCCAAGATGATGGTCACCTCATTATCTGCTTCGCAATCAAGTATTATGAAATTAGCAGGGAACACAAGCTTACCAACTTGGACAAGGACATCTTTGATCTGGCCTTCAGGTTATGCTAGAGATCTATCAACAAGCTGTAATGTCACCATAGTAGGCTTCATCGATCCAATTCCTAACTTCTTGAATGTGGACAAAGGCATAAGGTTAATACTGGCTCCCAGATCGCATAAAACTGTACCTAGATAATGATTTCCAATGAAGCATGGGATTGTGAAGTTGCCAAGGTCTTTCATCTTTGGTGGCAAATTATTTGTTAGCACAGTGCTACACCCCTCTATGAGCGCAATCGTCTCGATTTTGGATAACTTTTTCTTCTGTGACAGCAGCTCTTTCATGAATTTCCCATAGCTGGGTATCTGCAAAAGAGCATCTACTAAAGGTATGTTAATGTGTAATTGCTTTAAAGTAGAAACAAATTTTTGATAATCCATATCATGGTCTTTCTCTTTAAATATCTGTGAAAATGGAAAAGATATATTGTCAGTGGGTTGTTGTGGAATAACCGGTTGCATGGACTTAGGCAATTGCGTCTTCATTGGGTGAATTGTAGGCATAGAGGTCACTATAATTGGCTCCTCCTCATTTATTTCTGCTGGGCTCTTTTCAGAAACAACTCTGCTTTGTTGCATTGGTTTGGTTGTGTCGACATGCATTTGATTGAAATTTCTGCTTAGTAAAGCAGTTTGCTTTTCACTCCGCAACGTGATAGCCTTGCAATGTTCCTTCCCCTTTTATATCGAATTCTCAGTATCACTGGGCGAAGTGCCTGGTGATCTTGTATTCAGATTAGAAGCCAACTGTCCTAGCCGAGCTTCCAACGCACAGATAGAAAGAGAATTACCTTGAACAATTGCTTCAGTTCGCGTAATATGCTCTCACATCAGTGCTTCAAGAGCAGCCATAGGATTTGATCTTTGTTGAGAAAACTGTTACTGTTGTTGCTGATGTTATCCTTGCATATGTGGCACGCAGTCTGTTGTAGCTGCATTCTAGCTTGTGATTGCATCTAATTGTGTACCTGCATTTGATCGGAATTTGAATGTACTTGAGAATTCTAATTATAGTTCTGCTGCTGATTGTTGTTGTAACTCCCTTGTCTATAAATCCCTTGCTGTGAGGAATTTTTATATCTATACGTAGATGCATTCTGATTCTCCCAAGGTTGGGGATTTCAATTATTGTATGAGTTACCATAAGAATTTCCTCTGATGTTGTTGACATAAAACATGTTCTCAGCATGTTGTAGACAGTCCTCATAATTGTGGTTGTCGTCGCAAATTTCACAGGAAAATATCAGGACATCCATCTGTTGTGCCACTTGAATAGGGGAAACGTTACTTGTTCCCTTCATGTTCTTTATAATGTTGGCCAAAGAGGATACCTATGCACTCAAAGTTGAAATTAATCTAATTCAAGGACACCAGGATTAGTTTTTACCTGAGCAGAACAAGAGATAGGATATTGATAATCATTCTGTACAATTCTCTCTAAAATTCGTACAGCTTCAGTGTAGGTGCAATCCAACAAGGGACCATTTGCAGATGCATCGATAAGATTTCTTGTCTGGGCATTCAATCCATTGTAAAAGATCCCGATCTGAGTCTCTTGTTGAATTCCATGCACAGGACAACGTCTAAGTAGTGTTTTATAACGCTCCCATGTTCTATGTAGATTTTCATCATCTAACTGATGGTAAGCTGTGATATCATTACGCAACCTTGCATTCATTGTCGGTGGATTGAAACGCAACACAAATTGCGTTGCCAACTCATTCCATGATGTAATGGATCTAGCTGGCAAACCCAAGAACCATGTTCTTGCTGTTCCCTGCAACGAATAAGGAAAAAAATGCATTTTTAAGAATTCATCATGAACACCATGTTGGCTAAAAGATGCGTAAATAAGCAAAAATGATTTTAGATGCTCTCGTGCATCTTCATGAGGTAAGCCCGCATAGCCCATTTGAATTGAGCTTTTGAAACATCACCGATTTCAATTCAAAATTTCCATCTTGTATAGCTGGCCTTACAACCCTTAGTTGTAAATCGTCCAGTACAAGAACAATAAAATCCCTAACTGTCCTGTTTTTCCCCTGCTCTTCTTGTGGCAGTAGTGGTGGTACACTATTAATTTGTTGTGGCTGTATTGGAGGAACTACATCTTGTGGCAGCAATGGTGGTAGGTTATTGTTATTGTTGTTGCCAGCCATTTTCTTTTACTCTTGCTTCCTCCTTCGAATAATTCGTTCCAGTTCTGGGTCAATGCTTATAATATCCTTAGGATTTCTCCTTGTGGACATGCAACTCCTAAACAATAAAGAGAAAATCAACAAAAGAAAGTTAAACAGATTAGTGAAAATAAAAAGTTAAGTAAGAAAGAATAATTGCAACTATAAAAATGAGCACCAAACAAACGCCATCCCCGACAACGGCGCCAAAACTTGATCGGCCTGTAAATGTCACAACATTTAAGTGCAAGCAGACACACGTCGATGCAAGTATAGTTGATAGATTTTCTCTGT
The DNA here is from genome assembly GCA_005610355.1 of Gossypioides kirkii. Classification (NCBI taxonomy): domain Eukaryota; kingdom Viridiplantae; phylum Streptophyta; class Magnoliopsida; order Malvales; family Malvaceae; genus Gossypioides; species Gossypioides kirkii. The sequence continues at coordinate 26,673,775 of CP032253.1, read as the reverse complement.
CGGATATCGATCCCACGAGGATAGTGTTCTTAATGTTCAATTGTCGAAGCAACTAAAGTTAAAATTAGAGAAAATGCTAGTAAAGATGTCAGTACAATTAAATCAGATTTGCACCACTAAGTTAGTCACAGTTATCAACGCAATTATAAGTTAAATGTCAGAGCAACTGAAAGTAAAATAAATTGTTATTGATATTTTGAGAATTTAAATGTAGAAAAAGTAGCAGTGTGACTAAGTGCGAAGAATGGAGTGGATCACTGACTTCACTAAGTAGCAACGCTAGATGCGTCAACAAGGTATTTTATAGATGACTTGTCGCAGCAATAAAGTTCCAATGAATTATACCAATAACATCTCACTGTTTAACCAAGACTCAAGCGCCCACAATTATTACCTCACCTTCTAGTTGTTGGCAATACCTTGCACTCAAGAACAAGTGACCAGAATTCCTCCTACTCTCAAGTAACTTCCGCTAACTTGCTTGTTAACCTAACTTGTCCTCTCACTTTCCAGTGTCGGCAGACTGCAATTACACTTTCGTGTCAAAAACAGTTAAATCCAAGAGAAAACAGATGAGAAGAATTGAATAAGAATCAAAGTAATCTAACATTGAAAGTTACATCCATATACAATCAAGTGTCAATAAGAATTCATCAACATTAATAGAGGAATTAACAAATAATTCAAGCACACTATTCCTAGGCTACTAGGATTATCCCTTAACTTCTCCTCTTGTATCGCACCAAGCACTCCTCGTCAGGAGTTGTCACACACTTGCTCGATCAGCTCACCGACTCCAGAACCAAGCTTCAAGCTTTAGAGAATTTGCAGAATTTAATTTCTTCACTCTTTGATATTCATCTCCTTCTTCTCTCCTCTATTTATAATCTTGGAGAATTGTAGATCTCATCTCCTCTCAGATCCAACTTCTTTTACAACTATCAAAGTTTGTTGAAATCCAGTTGTGCACTCACGCATATATGGTGTGATCTTCATTAATCTGTAGGTTGTCGCCGCATTTCTAGACGCGATCTACAATCTTTAATTACGGCGACTTCGTGTGAAATTTCTACGCTGGTGCTTCCAGATGTGCTTGCAGCGTGAATTCACTTATACAAAGTAAATGTTTCCATGCGGAGACAATTCTGGCTACAATACCAATCTAAACTTGTGGCTGTATCTTTGAACTCTTTCTAGCATCAATCTTCTGAGATGGATCCCTGCGCTGACAATTTCAAACGCAATACATATTCTGCATACGGCGACATTAGTGCACAAAAGAGATAAAATAACAAGAATTTAAGCCACACAACATTGAGTTTAGAAAATATAAATATTAAGTACTATATGACTATCATGCATGCTAAATGTAATACAAAAGAGACAATTAATACACAAATTTAGGGAGAAAATAAGTGTCATTTCTAATGCTATCAGAGCACGAACTATTGTGAGCTTCAGATAAAATATTAGTCTTAAGTTCCAAGTCATTTGGAACGTATAACCTATTACGAAAGTACATCATACCGTCATCACCTAACCTAAATCCTGTAGTTACATCATTTTAGATTTGCTCTCATTTGGCTAACAACTTCGAATCGCTTCCTTGTAATTCCTTAATTCGCTAAAGAAATAATGGTCTAGCCCTCAACTTGGCAATGATGCAACCATTACTTTCCATTAATAAGCAAGCATTTAATGCTTTCAACGCAAACATCGATTTATGACTTAAAGCATCTGTGACAGCATTTTCTTTCCCGGGTGATAATCTATGATAAATTCTTAGTCTTTCAATAATTCAAGCCACCTCCGTTGATAGAGATTTAGTTCTTTTTGAGTCATTAAGTATTTTAGACTCTTGTGATCTAAATAAATGCAGCACTTCTCGCTGTAAAGATAATGTCGTCAAATCTTCAAAGAAAATACGATCGCTGCTAACTCCCAATCGTGTGTCGAATAGTTTCTTTCATGAGTCTTTAGTTGTTAAGAGGCATAGGCTACTACTTTGCCCTCTTGCATGAGTACACAACCCAATCCATTTAATGAATCATCATTGTAAACTACAAACTCCATTCCAAATTTAGGTTGAGTCAAATTGAAGCTTCAGTTAACACCTTTTTCAGTTGTTCAAAACTCAGCTAGCATTTATCAGTCCATACAAATTGAATGCCCTTCTGTAGTAATTTAGTCATCGAAGAAGCAATAATCAAGAAGATCTTTACAAAGTGCCTGTAATAGCCTGCTAGCCCCAAAAAGCTTCCTACTTCAGTGATATTCCTTAAAGGCTTCCAGTTCACAATTGTTGAGATTTTGTTCAGGTCTACACGGATACCTTCAGCGAAAATCACATGTCCTAAAAATCCAACCTCAGTCAACTAGAACTTAGACTTACTAAATTTTGCGTAAAGTTACTTTTCTCGTAAAATCTGTAATACTATCCTCAAATGTTGATCATACGCCACTACATTTCTGGAATAAATCAAGATGTCATTGATAAACACGACCACGAATTGATCTATGTGTGGATGAAATACCCTATTCATAAGATCCATGAATGCGATAAGAGCATTTGTCAACCCAAACGGTATAACCAAAAATTCGTAATGACCGTATCGAGTTCTGAAAGCTGTTTTTGAAACATCTGATTCCTTGACTCGTAATTGATAGTACCTAGAGCGTAAATTAATTTTCGTGAACACAATTGATCCCTTTAACTGATCAAACAAGTCATCTATTCGCGACAACGGATATTTATTCTTTATTGTTACCTTATTCAATTACCGATAATCTATACACAATCTTAGAGTATTGTCTTTCTTCTTAACAAATAACATAAGAGCTCCCTAAGGTAACACACTCTGTCTAATAAATCCACGCTCTAGTAACTCTTGCAACTGAGACTTTAATTCTTTTAATTCAGTTGGGGTTATTTGGTAAAGTGCCATAGATATCGAGGTAGTTCCTAGCGCCACATCAATTACAAACTTGATTTCCCTCTCTGGTTGTAACCCTAGTAATTCTTCGGGAAAGACATCCCTAAACTTCCGTGCCATCGAAACCTGATCTATCTTGGGTTTGGATATCCTATTGTCCAAAATGTAAGCTAGGAATACTTTCGCATCTTTGTGAATTAACTTTTGGTCATTCAAAGTTGATATCAAGTTAGATGTGCAATCAGATCGTTCTATTTCAATACTTAACGAATCCCCATTTAGACACTTCAAGACATTCGCTTGTTTTTGCAACTAACAACCGCATCATGAGCGATTAGCCAATCCATTCCCAATATAACATCAAATTTGTCGGAGGGTAACAACTTCAAATCAGCAGGAAACTCATAACCCTGAATTTTTAGTGGGCAATTTCTACAAATCTTATTAATTATCACACTCTGACCTATTGGGTTTGACACTCTAACATCAAATTCAATAGTCTCAATAGGTATTTTTTTTAGAGGCTAATGTGGTGCATATATAAGAATGTGTAGATCCAAGGTCAATTAATATAGTAATAGTAGTATCAAGAAGAGTAAAAGTACCAACAATGACATCAGGTGCTGTAGCCTCCTCTTTAGCTCAAATCGCATAAGTTCTGGCTGGTGCTCGACCCTCAGATCTAAAGGTCAAATCATGCAATTCATAATGATTTACATCAGAAGTACTTCCATGCCTTGATTTTCTACTCTTCTGCAAAGTAGTCGAAGACTTCATCACTGGTTCTGAACCAAACTTGCTCTTACGTGGACATTCCCTTATACGATGTTCAAATTACCCAAAATGAAAACAAGCCCCAAATCTGACCCTACACTCTCCCCCATGAGATTTACCACACAATTTACAAACAAGATCATCAGTATTTCTTACACTGCTAACACTAGCCACTGAAGTAGCTTGAGACCTTGAAGGAAATTGATTACACATGCTTCTTCTCAAATTTCCCACGGTAGGAACAGAGCACTACTAAATTCACGCAGCTTCTTTGGTGGAGGGGCAGAGAAATTTCTAAATTTGCTTCGTTTACTCTGGGTCCCTTTCTTAACCTTGGCTTGTTTCTTCTTTTTCCATATCGCTTCCATCTTTTGAGCATGTTGTGATAACACCTCAAACTTTTAATTTACAGTATCCCTACCATGGCTCGGGTATCTTCATTCAATCCTCTTTCGAATCTAGCACACATCTCGGCTTTAAAGGTCAATTATTCCTGGGCATACTTACTCAGGTTCATAAACTTGCACTCATACTCCACCACTAACTTATTCCCTTGTTTTAGATCAAAGAATTCTCATTCTTGTCTTCCAAGTACAATTGGCTAACATATTTCTTCCTAAATTCATTTTGGAAGAATTCCCGCGTTACTCATTCACGAGGAATCACGAAAGTCAAAGTGATCCACCACTGATATGCTTCTTCTTTCTACAGTGAAATAACACATTTCAAACTATCTTCCGGTGAGCAGTTTAGTTCATCGAAAACACGCTATGTATTCACTAACCAATCCCTACCTTGGCAAGGTCATCATTATAAAGTTCCAGAAACTCCTCAGCTCCACGCTTGTGTATTTTATCAGTAGGTGGGTAATGAGTCGGTACTTGTTCTATATTCTGAGGACGTGTAGGCATATTAGTCAGCATCGAAGGGGGTGGAGGAAGTGGAGCCATCGGATTGTTCTGCATGAATTGAGCAAACCACTTATTCATCTTCTAAAAGAACATATCACGGTTCCCACTTCCAATTGTTTGAGATCTAGACATATATAGATTTGCTCTCTTACTAGCGGCCAGAGCATGACTTTCTACCTCATCATTAATCGGGGGATTATTTCTGTCTACCATTTCTAATTGATTAAAAGAAAACATTGTTAGATTGGATCACGAGCTACACATAACTTATAGGTTAATATGGCATGTAATTTCTAAACTTGAAGCATAATATGTTTAGTCCTAGAATCGAATAAACCATAGCTTTGATACCACTAAATGTAACACCCCTTACCCCGCACGATCACCAGACCTGAGCTAGAGGATGTTACTACAGATAATACACGATTATGAAACAAAATCGGGTCTCTAAATACTCTTTCACAAAACTATTATCTTAATTTCAAAAGCTGGTTTCGAGAATAAATTTGAATTTCCAAAAATTTAAACATTTTTGTATGCTAATGAACTTCTATCGATACCCATATTGGTAAGTATCGTAGAACCCACATCGGATAAACACTGAAAAATATGGTAGTTTACTATCGAAACAACCTAGAGTTTTACCAGTACTACAGTAGCTTCTACTGATAATCTTGAAACTTCTACCAATACAGCCAATCTCAGTAAGTAAGGAAATTTTAACCTGCAACTTCTACCGATACACAAAATCTGTACTAGCAGAACTACTTAGAGTACTATCGGTACTCTAATTATTACTACTGAAACTTCTCAAGTCAGTAGCCATGGTATTTTTTCCCTGAACATCTACCTATACTTAGTTAAGTTGTTCCAAAACAACTCAAGTCAGTAACCAAGATATCCTGTCCCTTGAACTTCTACCGATACATTGTTGAGTTGTTCCAAAACAACTCAAGTCAGTAGCCAAGGTATCCTTTCCCCTGAACTTCTACCAATACTTTGTTGAGTTGTTTCGAAACAACTTAAGTCAGTATCCAAGGTATCCTTTCCCTTGGACTTCTACCGATACTTTGTTAAGTTGTTCCAAAACAACTCAAGTCAGTATCAGAATTTGACCAAGTCTTCATAAAATTTACTCAAGTTATAACATAGATACTAAAACAAAGGATTTATCTTAACAAAAACAACTTGACATTTATCTAGGAAAAATATTTCATACAAAAGTACATTTAGTATAACCACCTAGATACAAAACATTTTCCTAATTACATGCCAAAATTAACCAAAGTCAAGACATCAAGAACTATCGAAGAAGATGCAGAAGTTTGATTGCTCCGGTGATTCAACTCACGAGGTATCAAAAGATCAAAAGTTTACAAAACAAATAAATCGATGTAAGGATGATGAATACATAGAAATTTTCTACAAAAACTTAATGAAAATCTTTCTTTGTTACTAAGAGTTTCAAAATTCCAACTAGATTCATTGAAATCAATTCACATTCATTTAACATTGCAATAGGTTATCATAAGGAAAATCAGTGTCCATATTTATTGTGTTTTACCTTCGCCAGCTTATTTACGTCTACGCTTGTCAACTTGCACACGTTTATGCTCATCAACTTATATACGTTTACGCTCGTCAGCTTGCACATGTTTAAGCTCGTCAGCTTATATACGTTTACACTAGTCAGCTTATATATGTTTACGCTCATCAGCTTGCAGACGTTTATGCTTGTCAGCTTATATATGTTTACGCTCGTCAGCATTCACACGTTTACATTACTTTGTTATACTCATAATTCACAGGTATATATAACAATGTATAATAACAACTTTAGTAACATTTATATTGAAATAAAGTAAGTCCGTGATTAGAAACTTACCTATTAAGTGATTACACCAATCGAGACTAGTTGACAACTTTGCCCTTGCCTCGTATGTCCTCTACACATTACGATTCTTGATCTAAACAACAAATTTCATTCCATCATCACTCAAATTTCAAAATAAATATCTTAATTCATTTCCATAACTCTTTTTAAGGTAATTTTACAAAATTACCCTAAATGATTTAACGTTTTCTCAAATAGATCATTCATTTCAAACTCACATTTTTTAACTATAATACATGAGAAAACTAAATTGGCTCATGCTAATCAAATTTCATATATGTACAACAACAACCCAAATTCCTTCTCATCCACAATAATTTCCATTAACTATTGCTATTTATTCAACTAGTCCTTAACTTTCAAAATCACTAAAAGTCATTTAACAAATCATCTAAGTTTGACCATCTACGTTAACAATTTATCCATTCTAACTAAAAACCTATCAAAATAAATCAATGAGAGAAATTTAAATATTCAATGATTTTGCAAACAAATCTTTGGGTTAGCTAAACTAAGCTAAAATAGACCCAAGATAACCAAAAATCATTAAAACTAACCTCAAATTTCACCCAAATCAAAGGGAAGAACTCAACCTTAAAGTTATTTGTTCAATAATGGAGTCCTTTTGCCGTATGGAAGGAGAAGAAATGTCTAAGACCAAATTTTCATCATTTTCTCTTCACCTAATCCCACTTATACATATTATAATACATTTTTCTTATCTAAAATGTATGGTGGTTGGCTACCGTCCACTACATTTTAACCATGGGTAAATTTCTTCTTTAATCCATTTTAATTCTCACCTCTTTATTGTTAAACCCCTTTTTACTATAGTATTCTACTTTTATAATCTTTGCAATTTACTCCTCCTTTCAACTTTGGAAGTTCAAATATCCGAATCTTTAAATAAAAATTTAAAATTTTCATAACCTCGCTCAAGCACTTGTGAATCATTAAAATAATAATATTTATTAACTCCTAAGTAGAAACGTGTGGTCTCGCCCCACTATTCCCAACACGACTGAAGTCGGGGTGTTACATAATGTGAGTTTACTAAAGTTCTCTTAATGATGAATAGTTGACCAAGGAATAAATTATAGAGTTTTCAATCTATCGGGTTGACGTCGCGATGTCAAGGTGACCAACTCATGACGTCACTCATTGTCTATGTCTCATCGTGACATGAAGAGTTCAATGTCGCAATGTGTGTTCTATTTTCATGAAATCTATATTTTTCGATTCACAACACCTACAACAATGCTCATTTAGCACCTTTCAGCCAATTCAGCCAATATACCATTCATATTTATCCATTTCCAACCTTAAACATCACTCAATTCAACTGAAAACACAATCAAATATAATTAAGTTTGCAAAGTTAACAAGGTGATCAAAATCCATCAAATGTTTCCATTAGAATTCTTTCACATGCATACTTGGTTTAAACCTATGTACATGCCATAAACTATTACCAAAAATCAAAGCCCTACTCTCTTCCAAGCTTTAGTATATGATGAGATGAGTAGAGGTTGATCTTCACTCTAGAACTTGAAGTCTAATATTCACCTATGCATTGGAAAAATAACACATTAAGCTCATGAAAGCTTAGTAAGTACATCAAGAATTAAATTTTTCATTAACATTTGAACTAATAAAAATGTATATAAACTTATGAATTAATACTATCATACATGAAAGTAATTAGAAAATATCTATAATGGAATTTCAAGCTTATAATTCATAAGTCACTTATCAATCTCATTATTAAATTCACTTACCATTAAAATTTATAATCCAATTGTAGACTCAGTAGAATATATAAGATATGTGAAAAAATCAATCATTTGCATCGAAGTGCCACTATCACTTACGGGCATGATAATTTCCTAATGGCATGTCGTTTATATCCTACTATTTCTCATTTTTTCTACATGGACATTTAAATATTTAATTTCGTTATATTCTCTCAACAAATAAAGGTAATTCAAACTTTACACTTTTACGATTTAGTCCTTATCTATATAAAAGTTAAGAATCATCAAATATCACTTGACAAATATTTTATCAATATTTAACATTTCACTTAAGTGCTTTACCTAGTAGTTTATTTCACTTATCTAAAATTTACATATTTTGCAATTTAGTCCTCTTTCTTCAAATTCACTACATATAAACTAGTCAATTTATTATAAGAATTCACCTTCAATTTCAATAAATTTTGTAACACCCCTAAAATCATTGTACTATAAAAGCAATAATAAATATGGGAAATTTGTTGTGGTATACTAAACTAAAGTAAGGATTAAATCGCAAAGATGTAAAAAGATTGAGGTTCAAGTATAATTATTTGAAATTTGAGGGAGTGAAGTATAACATGAGAAAATTAAAGGACCAAAGGAGAAAATAATTCAACTTATTATGACATAAAAAAGGTGTGTAGGACCAAAATGAATAAGTAGAAAATTACAATGGACTAAATCACAATTTTACCAAAAGTGAGAAGTGATTCAAGGATGAAATTTTGAAGAAACATGAAGGATAGAATGGTTATTACCCAAAATATATAGTTATATGGTGTGATAATTAAAGAAGAAAAGTGTTGAAATATGATTGGTTGAATATTTTATTATTACTATTATTTTATTATAAGATATTTGGTATTAAATTGTAATATTTTATTATAAGATATTTGCATGGCAACATGAAGAAAAGTCTTCATGCTTCCAACGACACACACACACATATATATTTGTCCATGGGAATTTTCATTTTTTTACAATTTGGTCTCTTACCATAAAAATCTTCATCTTCTCCCAAATTCATTGAAAAATTCTAATGCCACCCAAAAGGAGAATGTTGTAGAGATACTAGAGAGTTAGATGACCATCTTAGAAGCAAGAAATGAGAAATTAGAAGTGATGAAATTTGAAAGAAAAGGCATGAGAGGAATAAAAGTGAGAAAGAAATAGAAGAGAAGCAAAAAGAGGTGAAGCTCTTGCAAAAAAAGGCAAGTGTTCATTTTAATTTAATTGATGCGTAATAATTTGAGTGTTAAATATGTGAATTTCATTTATGTAGTAGAAATGGAAAGTATATTATAAATTGTAATTCATAGATAGTGATATAATTTGTGTATGAGTAGTTGTTACAAAATTATATGTTCATGATATGTGAGCTTAAAGGATTAAATTGAATAATAATTCAAGTGTGATGATATACATAATTAAGTGGTCTTTAATATAAGTTTAATAGTTAATAAGTAAAATAGATGTTAAGTATTGGTATGAGTGATATAAATCATAATAAGTGAATATATTCATTAAAACAATTTTGGATAGCAACAGTAGTTTCACTTTGAAATTCACCAAAAATTGTAGAAATCTATTTAGAGATTAAATTAAATATGAAATTAAATCTCATTGAGTCTAGTTTTGCATAAAAGAAACAATGTAAGTAATGAAATTGTAGATTATGAGATATATGAATTTTTGTGAGATAAGATCAGAATGATTTCGGGTTCCCCGATTTTGCTTTTTGAAAATTTATTAGAAATTTTTTAAAAAAATGTTTAGGAGATGAATTTTTTATGTTTAAAAGATTGATGAATCTATTTTAGGGGAAACAAATGGAAACATTTTATGAGTCTCGTACTGAAAGATAATTGATTATTAGTGAAGAAGGCTCAAAGCTACCTAGCAACAGAACAAGGGAAAATTAAAACAATTTACTGTGTTAGTTAACTTAAGTGGAAAGTAAAAATGACATTTAGTCTAGTTTCAAAAACAACAAGCGGATCTTAATTTAAAACATTGTAAACCAAGATATAAATAATTTAGTGACTGCTACTCAAGTGGACAGCTTTGCTAAAATTATGTAATTAGTAAAATTGAAATTAATGTATAGGGAAATAATACTAAAAGCCATAAATGTTGGAAAATAATGGTTAACTAGGAAACTTTGAGACATGTTATTTATGGGTAAAATTAGAGATTTGAATAATAAATTTTATTATTTATATTCTACTCCATGAGAACTTTAAAATGGTGTATAATATGCTCAAAATGGTTGAGTAATGAATGAGAAGTTGATGCTCAAAGTAAGCTACATGAAAATGGTTGTTGAGGAAAAATGGTGTTTAAAACTTCATATCCCACATTGTTAAAAGTGTGATATATGGGAAGAGTTTATAAGTTAGAAGCAACATGTTGGTTATTAAATGACTAAATCAATGCTCTCCCTCGAGCACAGGCGGTACGGATCAAACTAAAATAGGTTGGGGGTGCACTCGCATGACGTGGGCGACACGAAATGTTCGAACTGATTGAGCCTTAATTGGCTGCCAAATTTTTAGCCCATTTAAATATTTTTTTCTCTTCAGCAGAATTGTCCCTTGGTGTTCTAACATTCTCTAGCATCGAGGAGAGGGCAAATCTGTCTTAAGGAGACTGTTCATACAGGCCTCAACTAATTTTGTTTTCAATTCATCTACAAATACTACGTAAAGAACTCTTCTTCTTTTTTTATTAATTTACAATTTTATTATTAAATTTAAATTGTATTAATATTTATTTTATATTGCACAATGACTAACAATCTTAAGACAGACTTCTACAAATCAAAGGCGAGTACGTACGGGTAATTGAAAAACAATATGAGAGTGCATGTCTAGGATTGGTTTTTTGAAAGACTTGGTATTTAAGCATGCCTAGTGCATCACCTCTCTTTCAAAGTAACCTACCTGGTGCACTGTTCATTATTGTGTTTTCTATTAGTCTGTGTGAACTTTTGTTTCGAGTTTTTAGTTTTACTAAATTCCTGCTGTTTAGTAAAAGTTGTGTTTCTGTTTCTGGTTTTTAGTTTCTGACTAAATTCATGACGTTTAACATATTCATAAATTTACTAATATTGGTTTTGTTTCTGAATTCTAGACGGGAAAATTGACTGAAACATTCAAGAATTCAACCAGTCCTCAGTCTGGTGATGCTATTGTCCTTGCTCGGGCTTAGAGCCAGAGTCAAACATTGCCAACGGCTATGAGCCATAATGAAAAGCCTGTGAAATTCACTAGAGAGAATTTCAAAACGTGGCAACAAAAGATGTTGTTTTATTTGACCATGTTAAATCTGGCCAAATTTCTAAAGGATGATCCTCCGATTGTGAGAGAGGATGAGGTAATCCTGCTACCACCTTTAATGCTGTTGAAGCTTGGAAGCACTCTGATTTTCTATGTCATAACTACATTTTGAACAGCTTGACTGATGCACTTTATGAAGTCTATAGTGTGAAGAAGACAACTAAAGAACTATGGGAGTCATTGGACCATAAATACAAAGCTAAAGATGCTGGAGCAAAGAAATTTTTAGTTGCCAAATTCTTAAATTTTGTAATGATTAATTCTAAAGTTGTTGTGAATCAGGTGTAAGAATTTCAACTAATCATTCACAGCATTCTTGCTGAAGGGATGGTTATAACTGAATCGTTTCATGTGGAAGCCATTATTGAGAACCTACCCTCTGCTTGGAATGACTTTAAGAACTACCTGAAGCATAAAAAAAGGAAATGACAGTGGAAGATTTGATTGTCAGACTTCAGATTGAATAAGGCAATAGAAGTGCAGCCAAAAAGCTCAACAAAGCAACCAATCTTAATGTGGCTAAGGCAAATGTGGCAGAATTCAAGAAAGGCTTCAAGAAGAAGAAACAACCTCGGACTAGGTCTAAACTGGGACCAAAAGGAGGTGTTTCTAAAAAGCCCAAATTCCAAGGGAAATGCTTCAATTGCAACAAGATGGGACACAAGTCATCTGAATGTAGGCTTCCAAAGTGAGTTAGAACCAATGAAACAAATGTTGTGGACAATATTTCGAAAGAAGTGTCTGATATTGACCTCTATGCTGTGATTTCTGAAGTCAACTTGGTTGACTCAAACCTAAGAGAATGGTGACTTGATATTGGTGCCACACATCATATCTGCTATGGCAAGGACTCTTTTACTGAGATGGTTCCTCGTGAGAAAGGAGAGAAGTTCTATATGCGCAACAATTCAACGTCCAAGATCAAGGGGAAGGGAACTGTGATTTTGAAGATGACTTATGGCAAAGAACTGAAGCTTCAAAATGTGTTGTATGTGCCTAACATACGTAAGAACCTTGTTTCCGGGACACCTAAGTGTGCATGGTTTTAGGATGGTATTTGAATCTCAAAAAATAGTATTGTTTAAAGAGGGAATATTTGTGTGAAGGGGATATTTATTGAATGGCATGTGGAAACTCAATGCTATATCTGTAAAATCCAAAAGTATGAATAAGAATAATGCCTCTTCTTCTGTTTATATGCTTGAGTTATTTAATTTATGGCACGGTAGACTTTGACATGTCAATTATGATACTTTACCTAGATTAATTAACCTAGATCACATTCCTTCATTTCACATTAATTATAATCATAAATGTGAAACTTGTGTTGAGGCAAAATTAACAAGGTCTTCATTTCAAACTGTTGAAAGAAATACATAACCACTTGATCTAATACATAGCGATGCTTGTGACTTAAAGTTTGTTCAAACTAGAGGAGGGAATAAATATTCTATTACCTGCATTGATGATAGCACAAAATATTGTTATGTATATTTTCTTAAAAGCAAAGATGAAGCCATAGAGAAATTCATTCTCTATAAGTAGGAAGTTGAAACCTGATCGCGTCTGAAATGTCATAGTAATGTGCAAGTGAACACGCGTCGATACAAGTATAGTTGATAGACAATTCTATTGGATATCGATCCCTCAGGGAAATTGGTTCTTGATGTTTAAATGTCGGAGCAACTAATTCTGAAATTAGATGAATTGTGAGTAATGATGTCAGCGCAATTTCGTTAGATCTGCACAATAAAATAATTAATATTGTCAATGCAATCAGAGTTAAATGTCAGAGGTTAAATGTCAATGTACTGAAAGTAAATCAAATGTGTTGAGCGTGGATTGCTAAATATTTAAATGCATGAAATGTAAATGTGATCAAGTGCGAAGATCTAGAGTGGATTACTAATTTTGCTAAGTCACAACGTAGGATGCGACGATAAGGTTTTGAATAGATAAACTGTCGCAGCAATGAAGCTTCAAAGGATTCTTACCAATAACAGTCTTCCATTTACTTGAGACTCAAGTACCCACAATTACTCCACCTCTCGGTGTGAACAACATTGTGTACCCAAGAACAAGTGATTAGAATCTCTCTTCTAATCTTAAGCAGCTCTCATCTAACTTACTTGTTAACCTAATTTGTCACCACATCTCTCGATTTCAGTAGATCGCAAAGCCACTCTCGTGTTTGATGCAGTTAGATCCAAGAATAAACAGAATAAAAGCATTAAATAAGAACCAATGAGATTAAATAATGAAAGATACTCTCGTATTATTTCAATATTAATAATAGTTCATCATCCATAAGAAAGGAGTTAACGAATACATTGGAATATGCTATCTCTAGGCTATTCAGATTACCCCCTAACTGCTTCTCTTTCTCAGCATCAAGCACTCCTCGTCAGGAGTTGCTGCTCATCGGCTCAGTCAGCTCTCTAGTCTCCAGCAATAAATTCTAAAGAACACAAAGTAATTTGCAAATTTAATTCTTCAACTCTTGATGATTTCTTCATTCTAGTCATCAAAAGTTGCAGATTTCAGCCTCCCATTCTCAGATTCAGATCTAGATTTTGCAGCTGTCAAAGTTAGTTAGAGTACAGCTGTGCACTCGTGCAGTTTTGATGTTTTCTTCGAAGATCTGCAAGTTGTCACTGCATTGCTGGGCGCAATCTAAAACCGTAATTGCGGCGACATCTGTGATGTTCCTGGGCTGGTGCTTCCAGATGTGAATTCAACTTGAGTTTACCAATTCGGAGTTCATGTTCAGTGTGATGACACTCTGGCCGCAACTCCAAGCTGATCTTGTGGCTGCATCCTTCTTCCAGCATTGAGCTTCTGGGCTGAGTTCCTGTACTGACAAATCTAAGGTGCAATATATCGGCTGCTTGCGTCGACATTAGTACAAAAAGATATAAAAATAACAAGAATTTAAACTAACTAGCAATAAGTTGGAAAATATAAAAACTAAGTATGAAATGCTCATGATGCATGTTAAATGAGATACTAAAGAGACAATTAAAACATTAATTTAGGGAGAAAATATATGTCATTTTTAATAATATCACACCCTCAAACTTGAGTTTTTACTTGTCCTCAAGTAAACAAAAATTAACAAAGTCACAAGCAAAAATGTCACCGCAATCAATATTCTCACCACTTGAATTTTCTGGAATCCTAATGCACAAATTGTAATCATATGATAGAATAATGCGCCGACAATTTATAGATATGAATCATTAAAACTACAACTTCATTAATGTTAGTATTATGCATTGAATCTTAACCTTCCTTGAACCAATACAACATTTATAGCAAACATTTTTTTTCTTTTTTTTTTTAATTTTTCAAGTGACTATGAAATGTCATTGCATTACTATACCTTTATTCCTGGGCAGTAACGATGGGATGCAATAAACCCCCAAGAGGCATGTAATTGCGTCGACACACACTATTGCAGTGACAGCCTTTGGCTAGATTATTTTTCTAAAATCTACAGCGGAGTGTTTTCCCTTGAAAAGTCACACTGCACTCACATTGGAGTGTCTTTTATTAATGCAATGTCGCTGCAATTGGTCAGTTAGTTCAAGATTCATATATCAACATTATTCATTCATTACTGAAGCAATTTGAATAATTCATTCAAAAATAGAAGACTTATCATTCATTCATATTCATCCAATTTCCACATCAGCATCCAAATAATTCAAGAATTACGTATCAAAATAAAAATTGTAGGCACATTTTTGTTGAAATTTTGTCAATTTTCATTAACCAAAGAAACAAGTAGAATTCAAATATGTGGGTGTAATTGCATTTCCATTTAACATTATCTCCCCCAAACTTAATGACTACATTATCCCTAATGCACTGACAATATTTATACAGAAATAATGGAAATGCAACTACAATGCAATTAAATTAACAAAAGGGATGTAGTGACAAAATAAATGCAATGATAATAAAAAAGCATGAAAACTATCTAAAAAGAAATGTACCAACTTATTTGTCAACAGCCGATGTAGCAACTGTCTTTGTTTTCTTTTTCTTCCTCTTTGGGTGCTCACCCTCATCTTAGTGCTTCTTCTTCTTTTTATCCTTGCACCTTTTTCTCTTCTAATTCGTCGTACCAACCAGCTTGGTGGATTGCTCCTCCTCGACAGGTTGGGTGGTGGCCTCATCAGTTGTCACGTCTGATGGGTGGATTTCAGCAAGCGGTGCTACATAAGGCATGATAGCAAGAGGATTCAGTTCCTCGATTTCGCTCATAAAAACCTCAATCTGGCTCTACTCAGGTCGAGCCTCTTCAGAGCTGGATGGCCCCACACTCTCTGGTGTACCAAACATCCTTAGCGATCATTTTCGGGGCATCATTTTCCTTCTCTTTCTACACCTCGACAGGGTCCTTCTCTTCATTCTCTTTTTCTTCTTTTTCTTTCAACTAGTCATCTCCCTGGTCTGCACTTTCATTTACATGCTGCTCTGGTTCGTTTAGGCCAATATCAGCGTATTCTACTACGCCGACATCTTCATCCACAATAACCTCACTTTCAGCTATATTCGCACCAAGACTGTTGGAGAACTCATCTTCGAATAGATCAACAATGGTATGATAGTAGTCCTCATCAGACTTAGAGTGTCCTTATTCCTTGTCATCTTCTGGGATGTGAATCCATGTAGGTACAGAGGTAGGCCCACCATTAGGGGTAGGTTCATTGGATAACGAGTACTGCATCTGGTGAAAGATGGATGGAAAGTTTGGAAAGTCTAGAAATAGAGTGGGGTTGATCTGGCGGAGTGCGACGACAATAGCCTCATTCCAGGCTTTCTTGTAAGCATAAAATTTAGGCAATCTGTAATCCATGTCATCGACGACATCATCAAGGCGGATCGAGCGCATGTCAATTCGGTCAAGGTGTACTTCCATTAGAGACAGCGTCTTCGCCATTTGTGAATTTGTAGGTGCATCGGATTGTCCTACCTTCTCTTTTCCTTTGTTTTTATCCTTCTTCTTCGAGGCTTCTTTGGCTACTAGTGTCTCTTGGCCACGGAGATGTCATTGATCGAGCCTTTTTTTTCTAATATCTCCTCACCATCCCTGGGCACAATGCCCTTTTGTTTACAAAGCAACATGACTAGAGAGGGGAATGGGAGTATACTAGTTTGCTTGCTAGTAACTTTCGTTATCTGTTCATGGATGATCTCTCCGATGTCGATGTGTCAAAAGTGTAGGATCGAATGTAAGAGACACATAGGGCCTAATGTCACTGTAGTGCTATGCATCGAAGGCATGTGCGGTTGCTGATGAAATGGAACCATACCTTGCTGCAAGTTGTAAGATACTTTCTGTGCATGGTGTAGTTGTGGAACCCGTTACTAGTCTAAGTGGCTCCATCGACACAAAGGTCCTTCATCATCTCAACGGTACTTTCATCATCTAAGCGATGCACAAATGGTGAATGATCTTCCACCCACTTTGAAATCCTCAATAGCACGTTAATTTGAACAGCGCTCCATGGAATGAGTCCCTCCCTTACAAAAATGAACTCTTGCTCCGGATCTATGAGGTTGGCATAGAGCTCCCTAACCATTGTAGGGGAGTAACTAGAGGGATGCTCGCAAAAGAATTCCCACCCAAGGCAACTAATGGTACGGGCAACAAGTTTTCCCAAGGTTTGACGCGGTGATAGCTGTAAACCTTGTTCAGGGTGGAGGTTACGCTTCAACATGATATTTTGGTAACGGTCCTTAATCGCAGTCGTCAGGAATAGGACCGGACCTGTAGACAGAGATGGTGTTGCGGTCGGAGCCACAGTAGTTGAAGTTATTGGGATATTTTTGGAAGGAGTTTTGGTAGGGTTTTTCGATGCTCGGGTTTTTACCATTGTTACTGAAGAAGAAAGTTAGAGAAGTTTGCAGAAAAGAAAAGAGTTTGGAAAAGAAATATAGATGTAATGAAAGGGATAAGTTATAGTAACAATGGAGGATGTTAGAAGAAAAGAAAATTGCAAGAGAGAGGTTTTATAACCTCGGCATGATGATTGAAAAGATTATGAGGAATCATTGCATCTATAACCATTAATTGCCAGGTTGCAGATTGTACTGTTTTGTTTGATCGAACGGTTGGGATAAAAGAGAGATCAACCGACGCAATTCATGCTGAAAAAATTATGCTGACTCATCACAGAATGCACCGACAATTCGTGCTTCGATGCTTTGACAAAAATACTATTTTTATTTCTACAAGAAATTTGAAACAACAAAAGTAAAAGTGAAACAAATAAAAGTAAATAGAAAAAACATGCGTCGACATTATTTGAATGTGACCAGATTGATGGCCTCGTTTGATTCTTTGACATTTGGGCTCACATAGTGCTTTAGACGTTGGCCATTCACTTTGAATTGTTGTCCATCCTTTAGATTTTCAATTGTCACCGTACCACTTTAGAATGCCTCGACAACTTTAAAAGGGCCTGACCATCTTGATTGCAATTTACCTCGATGCAATTTTAAATGTGAGTTAAATAAAATTACTAATTGACCAGGACTAAATTGTCGACGCAAGATGATATTGTCATTCCATCTCTTTGTCTTTTCCTTGTATATTGCGCCATTTTCATAAGCATGTCAGCGTATTTCTTTTAGGTCAGTGATGTCCAACAATCTTTTTCTCCCGGCAGCATCATAGTTCATATTCACCTACTTGATTGCCCACATGGCCTTATGTTCAAGCTCAACTGGCAGGTGACAAGACTTACCAAATATTAACTGATAAGGCAACATTCCTAGCGGGGTTTTATAAGTAGTGCGAAGCACCCACAATGTGTCATGTAGTCAAGAAGACCAATCCTTCCTAGATGGATTAACCACCTTCTCAAGTATGATTTTGATTTGACGATTGAATACCTCGGCTTGACCACTGGTTTGTGGGTGATATGTAGTAACCATACGATGCTTTATACCATATCTTTTTAACGCTGTCACCACTTGGTTGTTATAAAAAATGGGTTCCTTGGTCACTTATTAATGCTCTCAGTGTTTCAAACCTTGTGAAAATGTATGAGTGAAAGAACTTTAACACCGTCCTAGCGTCATCTTTTGGCACTGCAATAGCCTCGATCTACTTCGATACATAGTCAACAGTAACTAAGATGTACACATTTCCAAAAGAATTTGGAGATGGTCCCATGAAGTCGATACCCTAAACATTAAAGAGCTCTACCTCCATGATCGATTGTTAGAGCATCTCATTGCGTCGAAATATTGAACTAATGCGTTGACAACGATCACATTGTTGTGTGAAGTTATGGGCATCTCGAAACAATGTAGGCCAATAAAATCCTAACTGTAAGACCTTAGGAGTAGTCCATAGACCCTCAAACTGTCCTCCATAAGGGGCATCATGGCAATGTCGCAGGATTGAAGTCATTTCTTCTTCAGGTACGCAGCAACGGATAATGTTGTCAGCGCATACATTGAATAGGTATGGCTCGTTCCAGTGATATTTTGCAGCATCGTGTATGAACCTGATCTTCTTGTGACCAGTAGTATTTAGGGGTAGCTTCCCACACACAAGGTAATTGACAACATCGGTATACTAGGGCAATGCTTCAACAAAGAATAATTGCTCGTCTAGAAATGCTTTGACAATTTAGGATGTCTGCCTATCTTCACTTCCAACTTCCAGTCCAGACAAGTGGTCAGCTACTTGACTTTTAGATCCTTTCTTATCCTTAATTTCAATAATAAATTCTTGAAGGACTAGGATCCATCGTGTCAATTTAGGCTTCGCGTCTTTCTTTGTAAGAAGATATTTTAATACAGAGTGGTCTGTGTATACTGTAATCTTTGCGCCAACAAGATATGAACAAAACTTGACAAATGCGAAGACTACTACTAGCAACTCCTTCTCAGTGGTAGTGTAATTCACCTGCTCTTCAGTCAGAGTTTTACTAGCATAGTAAATAGAATGAAATACTTTCTCTTTTCTTTGGCCTAGTACAGCTCCCAGAGCAAAATTACTTGCATCGCACATTAGTTCAAATGGTTGCATCTAGTCCAGTACAACGATAATTAGGTCTTATACCAGCTGCTTCTTTATTGTTGTGAATGCGTCCAGACAGTTTCATCAAACATAAACTTTTTATTTTGTTCTAACAGTGAACATAAAGGTTTAACAATCTTCGAAAAATCACGTATGAATCTTCTGTAAAAACCAGCATGTCCAGGAAAGCTTCTTATTCATTTGACATTGGTGAGCGGTGGTAGTTTTTCAATGATTTCTACCATTGCTTTATCAACCTCAATGCTCTGACAAGATATCCGATGCCCGAGGACAATGCCTTCAGTTGCCATAAAGTGGCATTTATCCCAATTCAGAACTAGATTTGTGTCCTCGCATCTCTTTAAAACTTTTGCTAGATTGTCAGCGCATTGATCAAAATTTTATCCATAAACAGAGAAATCATTCATAAATACCTCAAGAGAGTCCTAGATCATATCCGAGAATCTCGCCATCATACACCTCTGGAATGTTGCTAGCGCATTGTACAATCCAAACAGCATACGTTAGAAAGCAAAGGTTCCAAAAGGGCATGTAAATGTAGTATTCGCTTGGTCTTCCGGTGCAATAGCAATTTGGTTGTACCCAGAGTAGTCGTCCAAGAAGCAATAATAGGCTTTACCAGCTAGCTTATCCAGCATTTGGTCAATGAAAGGAGTGGGAAATGGTCCTTCTTTGTGGCCGCATTCAGTCGACGATAATCCATGCATACTCACTAGCCAGTTGCAATGCGAGTAGGGATCAACTCGTTCTTGTCGTTGGTTACAACTGTGAACCTACTCTTCTTAGACACACATTGGACGAGCTCACCCAATTGCTATCAGAAATAGAGTATATGATGCCTGCATCTAACCACTTAATAATTTCCTTCTTCACTACTTCTTTCATTTTCTCATTAAGTCGTCTTTGTTGCTCAATTGATTGCATCCCTTCATCTACTATCCTTATCTTATGCATGCAAAAAGAGGGACTGATGCCTCTGATAACTACAATGCTCTAGGCTATGGCTCTTTTGTGTTCTTTGAAAATGGCGATAAGCTTTCTTCTTGCGTTGTATCGAGGGATGCATTGATAATAATAGGCAATGTCTCGTTGTCACCAAGAAAGACATACTTTAAATGCGTTGGCAATGAGTTCAACTCCAAGATAGAAGCTTGCTCAATAGGCGATTTAAACACCGGGATTATCCTGTTCGACAAACCCAAAGATTTCAATTGCCAATTTTGTCTTAGCTCACAATTATTAACTTCTTCTTTGTTAACTGTGTCATATAGGATTTCATCGGTGGATGTCGCCACATCTTCATCTAACATTGCTGAACTCCTTGCATAAAATTCTTCTATAATGATCTCATCTAACACATCAATGTGATGGCATTGCTCTTTGGTTCCAGACGGAGATGCCTCAAACACACTAAAGGTCACATGCTCATCATTATGATGCATGATAAGTTCTCCTTTGAACACGTCGATAAGTGTGCGTCCCATTGCTAGAAATAGTCACCCCAAGATAATGGGCACCTCTTTATCTGCTTCGCAGTCTAAGATAATGAAATCAGGAGGGAACACTAGTTTATCAACTTGGACAAGAACATCTTTAATTTGGCCTTCAGGTTCACTAAGGATTTGTCCGCAAGTTGTAATGTCACCGCAGTGGACTTCATCAAACCTATTCCTAATTTCTTAAAAGTAGAAAAAGGCATAAGATTAATACTTGGTTCCATATCACATAAAGCCTTACCTAAATAATGATTCCCAATGGAGCATGGGATTGTGAAGTTGCCAGGGTCTTTCATCTTGGTTGGAAACTTATTTATAAGTACAACGTTGCACCCCTCTGTGAGCGCAATCGTATCGATATCAGATAATTTCTTCTTCTTTGACAAGAGATCCTTCATAAATTTCGCATAGTTGGGTATCCGCAGAAGAGCATCAACGAGAGGTATATTAATTTGTAATTGTTTCAGAGTAGAAACAAATTTTTTATACTCTTTATCATAGACTTTCTCTTTAAATCTTTATGGAAATGGCAAAGGTATTGTAGCAACGGGTTGTTGTGGAAAACTCGATGGTGTCGACATTGGCAGTTGCGTCAACAACTTTGTTGGGCAAATTGTTAGCATAGATGACACTACAGTCGGTTCTTCTTCATTTGCTCTCGCTTGATTTCCTTCAGCCGCATTCTCTTCTTGTTGTTGTGGTTCAGATGCATCGACATGGTCTTGGCCAGAACTGCTTGGTTTAACAGTCTGCTTCCCATTTCTCAATGTGATTGCTTTGCAATGCTCCTTCCTCCTTTGCGTATGATTCTCAGTATCACTAGGCAGAGTGCTCGGTGATCTTGTACTGAGATTAGAAGCCAACTGTCCTAGCGAAGCTTCCAAGGCTCGGATAGAAGAAGAGTTGCCCTGTACTATTGCTTCAGTCCTCGTGGTATGCTCGCGCATCAACACCTCAACAGCATCCATAGGATCTGACTTAGGTTGAGAAAACTATTGTTATTGCTGTTGATGATGTTGTCCTTGCATATGTGGCAGCACAGACTGTTGTGGTTGTAATCGAGATTATGGTTGCATCTGGCTATGTGACTGCATCTGTTGAGAACTCACCTGCGAATTCTAATTATAATTCTGCATTTGGTTACTATTATAACTCCCTTGTCTATAACCCCCTTGATTTGAGGAATTTCCATAACTGAATGTGGAAGCATTTTGATTCCCCAAGGTTGTTGTGATCGTTTGTTAAACGAGTTACCAAATGAACCCCCTCTGATGTTGTTAACGTAGAAAGTATTTTCTGCACGTTATGGGCAGTCCTCATAACTATGATTGTTGCTACAAATTTCACAGGAGAATATCGGCGTATCCAATTGCTAAGCCACTTGAATAGGGGCACGTCATTTGTTCCCTTCATATTCTTTATGATATTGGCTAATGAGGATACCTGCACTGACAAAGCAAAAATAACATCTAAGTCAAGAACTCCAGGGTTATTCTTTACCTATGCAGAACGAGAGATTGGATATTGGCAATCATTCTGAGCAATTCTCTCTAGAATTCTTATAGTTCCATTATAGGTACAATCCAACAAGGGACCATTAGCAGATGCGTCGACAAGATTCCTTGTCTGAGCATTCAAACCATTGTGAAAGATCTCTATTTGAGTCTCTTGCTAAATACCATGCATTGGGCAGCATCGAAGCAATGTTTTGTAATACTCCCAGGTTGTATGTAAGTTCTCATCATCCAGCTAATGATAGGCAGTAATATCATTTCGCAACCTTGGGTTCATTGTCGGTGGATTGAAATGCAAAACAAAGTGTGTTGCTAGTGCGTTCCAAGATGTAATGGATCCAGCTGACAATCCCAAGAACCATGTTCTAGCTTTACCCTACAACGAATAAGGTAATAATTGCATTTTCAAGGCATCATCAGGGACATCATGTTGACTAAAGGATGCACAAATAAGCAAAAATGATTTTAAGTGTTCTCTTGCGTCTTCATGAGGAAAACCAAAATATTGCCTATTTGAATTTAACATCTGAAACATCACCGATTTCAGCTTGAAATTACCAGCTTGAATAGCCGATCGTAGAACCCCTGGTTGTAAATCATCGAGTATAGGCACAACAAAATCTCTTATTGTCCTATTTTGCACTTGTTCAGCTTGTGGAGGCGGTGGTGGTATATCATTAACAATTTGTGGTAGCATTGGAGGAACTCCATCTTGTGGCAGAAATGGTGGTAAATTATTGTTGTTGTTGTTACCAACCATTCTTCTTTGTTCTTGCCTTCTCCTCCTCAATGTCCTTTCAAGCTCCGGATCAAAACTTACAATGTCCTTAGGATTTCTCCTTGTGGACATGCAATACTAAAATAAAACTGAAAAAGAAAATAATAGAAAAATAAACAGATTAGTGGAGATTAAAAGTTAAGCAAGTAGAATTAATTACAACTACAAATGTGAACCTTAAACAAACGCCAAATCCTTGGCAACGGCACCAAAAACTTGATCGCGTTTGAAATGTCACAGCAATGTGCAAGCGAACACACGTCGATGCAAGTATAGTTGATAGACAATTCTATCGAATATCGATCCCTCAGGGAAATGGGTTCTTGATGTTTAAATGTCAAAGCAACTAATTCTAAAATTAGATGAAATATGAGTAATGATGTCAGCACAATTTCGTCAGATCTACATAATAAAATAATCAATATTGCCAACATAATCAAAGTTAAATATCAGAGGTTAAATGTCAATGTACTGAAAGTAAATCAAATGTGTTGAGTGTTGAGTGCTGAATATTTAAATGCATGAAATGTAAATGTGATCAAGTGCGAAGATCTAGAGCGGATCACTGATTTTGCTAAGTCACAATGCAGGATGCGTCGACAAGATTTTGAATAGATAAATTATCGCAGAAATGAAGCTTCAATGGATTCTTACCAATAACAGTCTTCCAATTACTCGAGACTCAATTATCCATAATTACTCCACCTCTCGGTGTAAACAACGTTGTGTACCCAAGAACAAGTGATTAGAATCTATCTTCTAATCCCAAGCAGCTCTCGCCTAACTTACTTGTTAACCTAACTTGTCACCGCATCTCTTGATGTCGTTAGACCGTAAAGTCACTCTCATGTTTGATGCAGTTAGATCCAAGAATAAATAGAATAAAAGCATTAAATAATAATCAAAGGGATCAAATAATGAAAGATACTCTCGTATTCATTCAATATTAATAATAGTTCACCATCCATAACAAAGGAGTTAATTAATACGTCGGAATATACTATCTCTAGGCTATTCGGATTACCTCCTAACTGCTTCTCTTACTCAGCATCAAGCACTCCTCGTTAGGAGTTATTGCTCATTGACTCAGTCAGCTCTCTGGTCTCCAGCAACAAATTCAAAAGAACACAAAGTAATTTGCAAATTTAATTCTTCATTCTTCATTCTTCTATTTATAGTCTTCAAAAGTTGCAAATTCCAGCCTCTCATTCTCAGATCCAGATCTAGATTTTGTAGCTGTCAAAGTTAGTTAGTGTACAGCTATGCACTCAAGTAGTTTTAATGTTTTCTTCAGAGATCTACAGGTTGTCACTGCATTACTGGGCGTAATTTGAAATCGTAATTGCGGCGACATCTGTGATGTTCCTGCGCTGGT
Organism: Gossypioides kirkii; assembly: GCA_005610355.1. Classification (NCBI taxonomy): domain Eukaryota; kingdom Viridiplantae; phylum Streptophyta; class Magnoliopsida; order Malvales; family Malvaceae; genus Gossypioides; species Gossypioides kirkii. The sequence goes on along the minus strand of CP032253.1, from coordinate 26,648,901 downwards.
GCTTCCAAATGTGAATTCAGCTTAAGTTTACCAATTCGGAGTTCATGTTCAGTGCGGCAACATCTCTGGTTTCAACTCCAAGCTGATCTTGTGGCTGCATTCTTCTTCCAGCATTGAGCTCCTGGGCTGAGTTCCTGTACTAAAAAATCTAAGGTGCAATATATCGGTTGCTTGCGTCGGCATTAGTACAAAAAGATATAAAAATAACAAGAATTTAAACTAACTAGCAATAAGTTGGAAAATATAAAAACTAAGTATGAAATGCTCATGATGCATGTTAAATGAGATACAAAAGAGACAATTAAAACACTAATTTAGGGAGAAAATATATATCATTTGTAATACCATCAAAACCCAACTTAATAAAAGAATTAAGATGGTAAGGTGACCGTGGTGGTGAATATGTTGAACCATTTGGTGAATATTGTGCACAACATGGTATTACTCATGAAGTGACACCACCATACTCTCCTCAATTAAATGGAGTAGCAGAGCGGAAAAATCAGACCTTAAAGGAAATGATGAACGCAATGCTAGTAAGCTCTGGGTTATCACGGAACATGTGGGGGGAAGTTGTTCTGTCAACTAATTATCTTTTAAATAAAGTGCCCTGCAAGAGAAAGGACAAGACACCATACGAGTTATGGAAAGGCAAAAAATCTTCCTATAACTACTTGAAAGTGTGAGGTGTCTTGCAAAAGTAATGACTCCATTACCAAAGAAAACGAAAATAGATCCTAAAACGGTGAATTGTATTTTCATTGACTATGCACACCATAGCAATGCATATCGCTTTCTTGTACATGAATCAAAGAATCTTGAAATTCAGAAGAATACTATATTGGAATCAAAGAATGCCTCATTCTTTGAAAATATATTCCCTTTTAAGACTAGGGATATTGGTTCAAGTTCAATGAAATGAACCTCAGAGACTATTAATGAAAATAGTCAAGATGTTCAACAAAAGGTTGAAATTGAGGCAGAGCCAAGGAGGAGTAAAAGGGCAAGGGTGAAAAAGTCCTTTGGATTAGATTTTTTAACCTATATGTTAGAGGCTGAACCTCAAACTTATGGTGAAGTTATATGCTCTTCTGAAAGCACTTTGTGAAAAGATGCTATTAAAAGTGAAATTGATTCCATCATGCAAAATCATACGTAAGAATTAATGGATCTTCCTTTGGGAATTAAACCATTAAATTCTAAATGGATTTTCAAACGAAAAATGAAAGCAAATGGAACGATTGATAAGTACAAAGCCAGATTGGTGATAAAATATTACAAACAAAAAGAAGGCCTTGATTACTTTGCTACATTCTCTCCTGTATCAAGAATAACGTCTATAAGAATGATACTTGCAATTGCCGCTTTGCGTAATCTAGAAGTACAACAAATGGATGTTAAGATAGCTTTTCTAAATGGAGATCTTGATAAGGAGATTGACATGGAACAACCGGAGGGTCATGTAACTCTAAGGCAAGAAAGGAAAGTTTGTAAATTGGTGAAGTCTTTGTATGGACTTAAACAAGCACCAAAGCAATGACATGAAAAATTTGACAGTGTCATGATGACAAAATAATTTAAAATTAATGAGTATGACAAATGTGTGTACGTCAAAGCAACTGTCAATGGATATGTAATCTTGTGCTTATATGCCGATGACATACTCTTTATTAGAAGTAATAATTACATGGTAAAACATACCAAAGGCATGTTAAATTCAAGATTCGACATGAAAGCTATGGGATTAGCTGATGTGATTTTGGGCATCCAAATCAAGAGATCACCCGAAGGTCTCATATTGACTCAGTCACATTATTTGGACTAGATTCTTAGAAAATATAGCAAAGATGATTCTGGTGTAGCCAGAACTCCTATAGATACGAGCCAACATTTGTCCAAAAACAAAGATGAAAATGTTGACCAAGTGGAATACACAAGGGTCATAGGCAGTATAATGTACCTTATGAGATGTACTAGACCAGATATTGCTTTCATTGTGAGCAATTTAAGCAGATTCACAAGCAATCCAGGGGAGAACCACTGGAAAGAAATTGTGAGGGTACTGAGATATCTCAAATATAATAGAGACTACGGACTGCATTATTCTAGAGATCTTGTTGTGTTAGAAGGATCCCCGATGCTAGTTGGATATCTGATATTTAAGATACTAACGGCACAAGTGGATATGTTTTCACATTGGGAGGAGGAGTTGTGTCATGGAAATCCTCAAAGCAAATGATTATAACAAGATCCACAATGGAATCTGAGTTTGTAACTCTAGACAAATCTGGAGAAGAGGCTGAATGACTACGAAATTTCTTGGAAGATATTCCTGAATGGCCAAAGCTTGTGCCCACAATATGCATATATTGTGATAACCAAGCTACAATTGGTAGAGCATAGAATGTGATGTATAATGATAAGTCGAGACACATGTGTCGTCGACATAATACCATTAGACAATTGATCTCAACAAGGGTTATCTCTATTGATTTTATAAAATCAAAAGAAAACATTGCAGATCCGCAAACCAAAGGGTTAAACCGAGATCAAGTTGATAAAACATTAAAAGGAATGGGATTGAAGCCCATGAATATTTAAAGGTTCTATGTGAAGGAAAACCCAACCTAGTTGACTGAAAATCCTAAGATCTAGGTTCAAAGGGACAACCTACTTGCATAGACCTTGTAAGGTCACTGTGGGGCTTATTATCCTAAGTCCATTCCTATGATGATAATAGTAATTAAAAATGTGGAAAAGGTTAAGAAAATGCTTTTAATGGATAATGTATGTTTCGGTGAGCCAAACAACATAAGTCACCTATGTGAGAGTGAAGTAGGGCCTCTTCAAGGAGACTACTAGGGCATAATTCTCTAAAACTCTTGCAGAACCAAGAGATTTTCATGGCCGGATGAACATACCTATGATAATAAAAACCTTGCCAATGAGGTATTTGAGTGAGGTATATCATCGTTTACACAAAATGCAAAACAGTTCAAGGACATCGTGTCTACTAGTCAGCACGTAAAGTAAATATATTTTCACAAGGGAAGGTTCAAGGGTTGATGTCTGTCTATCCTATGCAAATACCTAACGTAGACTATATCACCACTTCGTGTCATTAAATTTCGTTGATCTTTCAATTTCATTCATGTGGGAATTGTTGGAAAATAATGGTTAACTAGAGAACTTTGACGCATATTATTTACGGGTAAAATTAGAGATTTGAATAATAAAATATATTATTTATATTCTACTCCATGAGACCTTTAAATGGTATATAGTATGCTCAAAATGGTTGAGTAATGAATGCGAAATTGAGCTCAAAGTAACCTACATGAAAATCGTTGTTGAGTAAAAATGGTGCTTAAAACCTCATATCCCACATTGTTAAAAGTGTGGTATATGAGAAGGGTTTATAAGCTAGAAGCAACATGTTGGTTAGTAAATGACTAAACCAATGCTCTCCCCTGAGCGCAAGGGGGCGCGGATCAAACCAAAATGGGTTGGGGGCGCACCCGCACGACGTTGGCGACTCGAAATGTCCGGACCGATCGAGCCTTAGTGGGCTTGCCGAATTTTTAGCCCATTTAAATATTTTTTTCTCTTCAACAGAACTGTCCCTTGGTGTTCCAAAGGCAGTTACTATAGCTTTAATTTCTTTAGTTTTTGTAATTCATCAGCCATTATTTTTGTTTTAATTTACCTAAAACGTTCAGCTATTCTCCCATGATAAATAGGCTACTTCCCTACTCATTTTTCACACAACTAAAAAACAATCCATTTTGCTCTCTCAAATATGTTCTTCGTTTTTTCTCAAATTCCATTTTTTAGCTTGGTGATAGAGGTAGGCTTGGTTAGAATTTACCTTATTCACTGAAAGTCATAATGCTTGTGGTGGGCGATCGTTGTTGTATCCTTGGAGATAGACGTCCAACGTTCTCTAACACCGAGGAGAACGTGAAGCTGTCTTAAGGAGACTGTTCATACAGGGCTCAACGAATTTTGTTTTCAATTCATCTACAAATATTGCGTAAAGAATTTATTTGTTTTTATTAATTTACAATTTATTATTAAATTTAAATTGTATTTATATTTATTTTATATTACCTATTGACTAACAATAAATTCTCGTATAAATATATGTACATAAAGGATGTGGAATGGAGAGGAGGAGGAAGAGGAGGAGAAGGAAAAATAGTAGAAGAGTGTGATGTTAAAACATTATTATAAGGATAGAAATGCTAATACATAAGAATAGTTTAAGTGAATTGTTATGACATTAAGTGAATAATTGTAGGATGATGTTGATCGGTAGTAAACGTCATAGCAATAATGTGCAAGCGTACACTGTAGATTCAAGTATAGTAGACAGATGTATAACCTATCGAATATCAATCTCACAAGGATAGCTATTTGTTATCTATAATTGTCGGTGCAATGAAATAGTAAATGCAATAAAATTGTAAGATTGATTGTCGAAGCAATAATGTAAAATTAAAGAAGAAATGCAGTAATAATGAAATTGGGTCCCCAACGTGAATAGTTAGCAGAATACTAAGTGTGGCTCACAAAGATTAAAATTCTAGGTGATTATCGCTGCAAATAAGCACAATGAATGTCTTATCAAACTTGGCTTCTCTATTAGATCTAAGATTTAAACATGCACACTAACCACACCTTTCAATGCTGGTAATGCAACACATTCAAGAACAAGTGGATTAAATTCCTTCAATCCCCAAGCAACTTCCATTGTCTTGCTTGTTAATTTAATTTGTGGCTACACCTTTCATTGACAATGATTGCAATCACACTTCCGTGGTCAAAATAATCAAACCCAAAAAATTAACAGTAAAAGAAAGCTTGAATAAGATATCATTTAGTCTAACAATCAAGAGTACTTCCATACAAACTTGAAATGAACACGAATCACCAGCGTTTAAGAAAGGAAATGTAAAAGAACAAATGGAGAATACTATTCCTAGGCTACTCGACTTGCTCCCTTACTTCCCTCTTGCATCACACTTAGGACTCCTCGTCAGGAGCAGCTCTGCATCCCTTCATGTTTGTTCACCCATGGAGGCCTCAAGCCCCCTAACCGAAAAGCTTCCAAAAGCTTGGTTGAAGAAGAATATGCACCAAAGGAGACTAAAGAAGAGAGAGAGAGAGAGAGTGTGTGTGTGTGTGTGTGTGTGTGCTTTTCTCTTTCCTTGTGAGTATTTATATTCCTCCAAATTGTTACAGGTGTCTTTTCTGTAGAACTGAGCTGCCTATGGTTGTACAAGTTGGTTATACCAGACTAGACAGCTCATGCAATTTCTGTTCTTATCCGGACAGCTGTCAGGTGAGGCGATAGTTCTGGGCGCAATGCTTATATAATGACAACTCTGGACATATTTACACAACGATAATCTTGAACGAGTTCCTGCAGCAACAATTCTGGCATGCTCATGCAGCGACATTTTTGGACATCATCATGCAATGACAATTTTGGGTGCAATTCTAGACATCGTTATGCAGTGACAATTCTGGGCGCAATTCGGAATAGACTCATGCAGCAACATTAGTAGTAAAATATGAAAAATTAAGGGCAACTAAGCTAAGGTCTATTGAGTAAGAAAATGCAATAAACTAAACTAAAAAAAATGCTAAAATATGTGTTAAGGATGACTAACAATAAGTATGGAGAAATTCATGGTTCTTTCTAGTACTATCAAATGTATTAATGGATTTATTGGTAAAACCTTGATAATTGTTTAATCTTATAAATTTGGTCTAGAAACATATGGTATTGAAATTGGAAATAGTTACATGTGAATGATATGTAGAGTGAAATTGGTAGAATTTTGGTATATAAATTTTATTGTAAGTGATAAGAAATGACTGGATGAAAATCAATTGAACATAGAATTGACGTCACGACAACAGGTTCACGACATCGCGACGACAGGTTCATGACGTCGCGACTATGGCTTGAGATTTTGAAAACTTTATAATTTAGTCTCTATCCAATTATAAACCGTTACGAGTGTTGTCAGAAGTTTGAATTCAAATTAGATAAATTTTTATATTGTATTGTAAACGCTAATTGATCTTAGTAATTTCGTTAAAATGATAAAATGAATTGAAATTAATAGTAGTTGCTTCGACAACGAATGTAACACCTTGGTGTTGTGACCTAACGATTGGGTTGGGTATGAAGGTGTTACAAATTTCATAATTCATATAAACATTTTCTTATATAAATAAATCTCATAAATATTACTAAAACCAATTTAATAAATTTCCACATAGCTTTTAATTTGGTAAAGTAAAATTGTTGAAGTACTTACTATCAAATGCTTAGAATGGACTTTTTTCTTTCTTCACCCTTTTGTTACTTCCTTCCTGTAGACACCCGTTGGAAGCCCACTCGATTTTGGGCCTATTAAGGGCCCAAATTATTATTATTATTATTATTATTATTATTATTAAGGTTTCATGAACTATAGCTCTTCTTTTGTCACATACCATAACCATCCAAAATAGTATCAAGCTATTAATCAAAAGATCAAATGAAACATAACAAATAAATTACAAATAAATAAGATTAAACAACAATATATATGCATGAAATGAATGAAAAAAAAGGAAGCTTTTTCATATTTTGATTTTTTACAAAAAGGTAAGAAGAAAAAACAACAACAAGCAAGTTATTTTCTTCTTCTCTTCTCTTTTCTTTGCCATGGACATATCATGAAGAATGGGGATCGAGGTCCGATGAAAGAGACGATATCAGACCATCGATCCTCTACCCTTAGGAGCCCCAAAAAATCTCATTTTCTTTCCTTTTCACTTGCTAAAATAAGGGTTTTTTAAAAGAAAAATAACTTGATTTTGGGAAAAGTTTTGGTTTTCTTAAACAATTTCAAAATTAAAGTTTTGATTTTTAAGAAAAATAGTGATTTTCTTTAAAAAAAAAAGAGAGAAAATTTAGATTTTTAAAAATAAAAATCTGTTTTTCTAGTTATTTTAAAGAAAAAGTTTAAATTTTTAAACAAAATTTTGATTTTTTAACTATTTCGAAATAAAAGTTTGAATTTTTAAATAAAATAGTGTTTTTCATTAAAAAATGAAAGTTTAGATTTTTTTTTAAAAAAAAACCGTTTTCTTAATCATTTTAAAGAAAACTTTAAATTTTTAAACAAAGTTTTTATTTTTTTAACTATTTCGAAATAAAAGTTTGGATTTTTAAGTAAAGTTATGATTTTCATTAAAAAAATTAGATTTATTTTAAAAAATAAAAATTTGTTTTTTAGTAATTTTAAAGAAAAAATTTAAATTTTTAAACAAAATTTTGATTTTTTTAACTATTTCGAAATAAAAGTTTTGATTTTGAAATAAAGTAGTGATTTTGTTTTAATCAAAAGAAAACTTTTGATTTCAAAAAAAAAAAAGAAAGAAGAAGAATTTTCGACCACAGTACATGTCGGCTTCAGCACCGGAGCCGAAGAACCGTTGAGTTTTCTAGTGGTAGAGCCATTGCCAACATAAAAGGAGGAAGATAAAGAGAAAGAGGTTTTTTTTAATGAGGTTGAAAATGAGAGGAAAAAATAAATTTTCCTTACTTATAAGTGCCAAAATAGGTCATTTATTCTCAACCCCAAACTTTTTAAAATTCTAAAGAATACCCCTTTTTTTGCAATGACACTCTCTGGTATATTTACACCCGTAACCCTTCTGTTTATTAAAACCTTTGATTTAATCCGAAATTCCAAAATTAAAAGCAAACTAATTGTTATATCAGTCCTCTGTCGTCCACATTTTTTATCTTTTAGTCCCAAAATCAAGCTATGTCATTTTGTTTCCATTTTAATAAGTTATTTACACTTCTATCTTCCTTTTATTTGCATTTTTGCTTTACATATTTGATGTCAATTATACACTTTATTTTAATGTTTTTAAATTTATACACATTTGTATAATTTTTATTTATTCTTATTTCATCTTTATTTATTTTCATGTCTATTTATATTTATGATTTTTTTACACATGCCTCTTACATACATTTTAATATTATTTGTATATGTTACTTTGATTCTTTATTGTATTATGAATAATGTGTATTATTGTTATTATTATCATCATCATCATCATGTCAAAGTTTTTTTCTCTCATTTATTTAAGTTTTCTTTTTATTGTTCTTTTTGAAAGAGTTTTAGCTTTTCATTAAATTTAGCCAATTTAAATAATTCTCCTATTTTATTATTTTTCGTTTTAAAAGAGGGAACTTTAGGTCATTTTTTCATCCTATAAATATTGACATTAAGTTAGTTAAGTAGGTGTTACATTTTAATGAAACCATAAGATTTTTACATTTGAATTTAGGTTAGTCTTTAAGATCTTATCTACCATTTACCCTAGAAAAATTATAAATAATATGTAGGATATTTCTTTATTAAGATTTTAAACTAATTTTAAATATCGTATCGGATAATTAATATGTAAATATTCTTTAGGACTTGGTTTAAGATTAAAACTAAGGATTTTAGTAGGTGAATTGTAAATCATGAGTAGGCCTTTTTAAGTATTTTATTTTAGATACTCTTTAAGATAACTAATAAATGTCATCTAAGATATATTATTTTAGGATTTTGACGAATTTAAACTTTAGATCAAGAATTTTATAGTAAAATAAATCATAAACCCGACATAGGATACTTTTGTAAGATCTTGATAGACTCAACGTTATTAATTAAATCTTTTAAAATAATAATGATGATAAAAGATCAAATAAGTTGTAGAAGAATTTTAATATTTCTCTTAATTCATTAGTAATTTTTAGGTTTTTTTTAGGATTATAAAATAGAATTAATTTTAAGAATTGAAAGTATTTTATTAGAATTATTTAGGTATCCTTTAGGGTTCTTGTTAGAAGTAAAAAATCTCTAATTTAAGTTTTAAATTAGATAAGTTTGGTGAACATGTCTTAGTCAAGTTACAAATAAATCGGAGGTATTTTTTTTTATTTTCTATTTAAGATTTTCATAATATTTAACCCTAAATTAAGACATTAATATGCTTAAATAAAAAAAACTAGCTCCCAAGACCTTGTAAGTCTATCCTCGGATAGGCGTTATGGGGGTGCTATAACCTTCCTCGCATAACCGTACTCCCGAACCCAAAATTTGGTGATGAGATGGAGTCTACACTTTTAGGATTCATTCTAGACTTTTAGGCGATAGGTGGCTAACCAACCTAGCCCAAATTGGTTAGTGACGACTCTACATTAATTTAGGTCACTCGTGTCTAGCTTTGCTTACTAGGCCCTCGTACTCTTATGTAGGCAACGTTATGACAGCTTGGCGACTCCACTGGAGATGTTAGTGAGTCGACTTACTTAGGTTTGAGAGCTAGGCTTTTTTAGTATTTGTGCATATTAGATTTATTTATTCGTGCATTAATTTATTTAATTGTCTAATGTCGTTTTAAATTGTTGAATATGTGTTAAATATTGATTTATTTGTCCATTTCATTTGCTTATCCTTTTTTGATATGTATGCCAATGTGTTTGTTTATTCTTTTACCGATGAGATTGGTTAATAGTCTGCATGGACTATAGGAGAAATCGTGAAGATGAGTTAAAGGGATTATGGTAATTATGGGACGAGGCTAAGAAAACGTGCTTCCGGGACAAGTGTGGTGATGTAGCACAGCTTCTGTTCGTTAAACCGAATGATGCCCAGTTGAAGGCCATGGTACGTTTCTGGGATCCCACTTATAGGTGTTTTATGTTCAATGAAGTGGATATGGTACCAACTATCAATGAATATTCTACCCTTCTTTACTATGACTTTAGAGATCTGCTCAAGATATTTTGGAAGCAAAACATCGATTTTTGGGGATCCTTAGCCAATCTGATAGAGTTACCTGTAGATACGGTGAAAGCAAGGTTAAAAGACAAAAAGTATCCTTGCGTTTCCTGGTCTGACATTAAGGATGCTATGGGAAAGGCCAGGGATGATAGACATTTGGCACTGTTCGTGTTTATCGTATATGGGTTAATTGTGTTCCCAAAAGCTCTGGGATATGTAAGTGTGGAGCTACCTAATTTTCTGTTTCAGATTGAAAAAAAGGTGAATCCTACTCCAGTAGTCTTAGCTGAAACCATCATTTCACTCAATTTCATCAGAAGGAAAGGAGACGGGAATTTTTTAGGATGCGCGCAATTGTTGTTCGTATGGATGAAAAGTCATTTTAAGTGCCTTCTATAAGCGTTTTCGTCAGATGTTTGTTCCTTCGACCAGGCCTATAGAGGAATTTTTGGAAAGTGAGTGGCCTCCAAATCAATCGATTCAGGAGTGGGTTTAGAACCTTAGTACATTGATATACCAAGAAATAGAATGGAGGGCTCCATGGATGATTCAGAGAACGGTACTCATGTAACAACCCGTTTTTCTGTGGTGTCGAAAATAGTGCTTTTGGGACCGTAAACCCGACGAGAAAATTTTTTATCATGAGTTCTTAAAATTAAAATAAGTCAATAATAAATTTATATGAAATTTTGAATTGAAGAATTTTAATTATTGAATTAAAAGTTAGTATAAGTGGTTTGTTCAAAGTCAAGTGGTTTTAGAAAATGAGGTATTGAGATCTCGTTTCTGAAATTAAGAGCTGTAAATATTTTTTTTAAATATTTAAAGAGTCTTATTATATGTGTATCGAAGTTTGGTTGGGTAATTTTGATAATTAATTACTTAATTAAGAAAAATGGAGTAAATTATAAAAGAGGTAAAAGTTATTGCTATTAATTAAAAATAAAAGGGACCAAAGTGGTAATTACACCATGGTCAAAAAACCAAGTGGTGGAGGATATGATTACCTTCCACTAACTTTTGGGTTATTTATTCATTTAGTCCTTTTTAGTTTAAGACTAAATTGAAAACAGGTTTGTTTAATCAAAATTTAATACAATTAAAGGACCAAATATGAAATTGGACTCTCTGTAAATGGCCTAATAATAGAAATGATATGAAACTCATTAGATTTTGGTAAATTGCAAATAAATCCTAATAAAATGAGGATTTACTAATTAGTTTTATTTAGTATGCTCGAGAATGGTGGTTTCGAGGCAACAAATTTGATGTGTTAAACCGTAAATATTAATTATTTAATATTTACTAGGTCATTAGTATAGTATTAATTTTTGGTTAAGAAATTCTATCGTTTTGGTAGTTAATTAAGTAAAAAGGATTAAATCGTAAAAGGCACAAAAGTTGAATTCTATTAATTGAAAGGTAAGTTAAGGTACTTGAATGGTAATTATACCATTGGAAGAGTAGTGGGTGGCTTTGGCTATTGTTTTGGCTGAAAATTCATGTGTTAACAAAGGATAAAATGGTAATTAAGTAAGTAAATATTATAAATAAAATTAAAAAGGAAAGAAAAGAGGTTATCTTCTTAAGATTAGGAATGGCCAAGCTTTGGATCTTTGTAGGTGAGTGAAATCTAACCCGTTTTTAGTAATTTTTATGTTTTTGAGTCCGTATTAGCTTAATCTAGCTAGCTCAAGGACTAATTTGTGATTATGTCAAATGTTATAAATTTTTCCATTGATGAATAAGCTTGTTCGTAAAAGATTATGGAAGATTTATAAGGTTGGTTGTTAGATTTGATTATTTTGTAAAGTAGTTTTTGATGATTTTAATGTTTAAGGATTAAAATGTTAAAGTGATAAATTTGCAAGGAAAAAAGGTAAAATAATTGCAAAAGTGGGCTGTATTGAAGTACTATAGTATTCGGCTAAACTTGATTTTGTTTAAAAATGGTTAATTTGCAAGTTTGATGCTAAAGGACTAAATTGAATAAAAGGAAAGTATTAAGGGTAAAATTGTAATTTTCCTATAAAGGACCAAATTGTTTTAAATGCTTTGATTATGTGTTTCAATATGAAATCTGGATGAATTGTTGATTTAGATTACGATCGTGCCACGGATTGCGAAAAAGGGAAATTAGTAAAATAATCCCTAAAGTTTAGCCAAACTGCAATTTCATCTGGTAAGTTCATAGTGTTAGTTTATATACATTGTATGTTTCTTGTACATTCACTATTGCTACAACAACTTGAGAAAGGTTAAACATTCGAGATGATGGAAAGACAAAGGAATAATTGAAATGTCAAGCTTGGGGCCAGTTATCTGATTTGAAGCGATGGCTAGGATCCTGCATATGTTACAGTATCCTAACAGCTTGAGAACAGCATCACAAGTTGACAGATTCTGAATGAATACTAAATTGTAGACCCCTTCGATGGCTGAGTCTTCGCGTATATCGTAAATTCTCATCAGCTTGTGTAAGCAGCATCGTGAGTGGATAATTCTGGACCGTATCAATGGCTGAGTTTCTGCATATGTTTCAGATTCTCATCAGCTTGTGTAAGCAGCATCGTGTACTAGTTAAACTCTGTCTGAGCTCGAATGAGCTAATTTATCTGGGCTCGTAAGGGCTAACCTATCTGGGCTAGTATGAGCTAATTTTGTTTGGGCTCATATGAGCTAAATTTCTGAAAGACTCAGTGAGATTAACCTGATGCTAATGCCACGAGATACGAAGATATTTCATTACTCTTCCCTCATTCATATTATGGTTATCTCATAATCTAGTTAAAAATAAATGACTTTATTCATTTATTTTTTTATGCATGTATTAATAATTTATTTATGTATAATTTTATATGTTTGATTATTTGTGTTAGAAAAATATTTGGTACATTGTCAGTGGAGTTTTTAGATTCTATAAGTATAGTCAAGGAGTTGACAAGTGTCATATAGGGAAAGTAAATATTTTAAAAAATAAATATTAAAAAAAACATATACATAATAATTTTTAAGGCTTCTTGTGGAATAAAAAAAAGTACATTGCTAGTGTACTTGATCTGTCGTAATTTGATATGGTAAATTAGGCTTTCTCGTTATACTTACAAAGCTTATTCTCGTGCAACTTTGATTCTTTTTTCGTAGTTTTTCATAGTTTTTAGAATTTCGATTTAATAAGTGTAATTGTCTCTTTTTAACTTATTTTGAGACCCAAATTGGCCAATGGTGCCATTAAGGGGCTTAATATTTGATTGAGTGTTGTAGGGACACGTTGGAGGTCAAAATTGAGCGAGAACATCACCCAAAGAGAGGGTATTGCTATAGCTCCAACATGCTCCAAAGATGAAGACAACTTACAATGGTATCACGATATCCACTTTGGGTATCGCAATACCCATGTAACATCCTGCCCGACAAAATCTTAGGATCTAAATACAATTTGAAAGAATAAGACGAGTAGAATGAGTCTAGAAGCGAATAGAGCTAAAGTTAGTTTAAAATATAAGAACTATACGGGTGCGCCTGTGACGCCTTGATGTTGGCGGACATTGGGTTAACACATACCGATTAAGTGTTAAGTCTAATAAGAAAGGATTCGCCCCAAAAGCCCTGTATTGGCTTGAATAGGATGTGCAGAATCTATTGTAAGCAATGAGGAAATAAACCTTGTGCTGGAAAGTCTAAGTTAGAAATGAGTGCACCTAGTAACAGTGGATTTGAGCCACCAAGAAAAATGGTTAAAGCTTATTGAAGGTGAACTAAAATAATTAAGAACCAAAGGAAAATACTTTATTTGTATTCTTTGGATTTGTAAGATTTGAATAAGACCACTGAATGGTTGATGTGACGTTTATCAAGTCCTAATAAAAACATAGATCTAGTCAAATATTTTAAGATAAAAAGATATCTTTCTCTCCTTGGAAGAGCAAGGATAAAAGAAGATAGGGAGACTCCTCTTAAGTATAAAGCCTGATGACTGGCGAGATATGTAGTTTATAAGTAAGTGAAACATTAATCGCCCCACCAAGACTTTTTGCGTGTACGTGGGAGCGTAAGTCCATACGATGTGAAATTTCCTAGCGAAGCATGAAGGAGACTCAGACAACGGAGTCACCGCCAAGAAGGCGTGATGTGCCAAAGCATGAGTTGCTACGCCATAAGATATGTAACCCCTCAAACCAGGCCTAGACGCTATGGCCCAATCTGAGCAATTACATAGGCCTTGAATATGGCCAAAACGTTTTTAGAAGAAGAATCCACTTGTCTTGAAAACATTTGATTTTGTAAAACTTGTACTTCTTCGATAAAAATTTGAGTGTTCCTTTTTATAGAAAAGTATTTGAATAGTAACTTAGTTCTAAAACTTGTATTTTTGCAACGGTTAATATTCATTAAAACGTTTATTGATCACTTAAAAATCATATGAAAACCATTAATGCATTATTATTTCAAAATGTCTGAAATAGAAATCCCATGCCACAGTTCATAAATTAAGCATAAAATTCCCCAAAAATATTAAAACAAACCCAAGTTTAAAATCCATAGTAATAGTCCAAAATAAACTCATGAAGTCCATAAAAACCCAAAAAATGTACACAATCCACAACCATGAAAATATTTTACCGAGAGCCTCTCCGAAGTTCCGAATTTGAGCCCTAATCACAAGGATTACTTGAGACACATAATATCGTGGGTGAGCTTTAAAAGGCTTAATATGAGATCAACACATAAATATAATTAACATATAGCATAATTCATCAAGTATCATCAAATATAATCACTTTTATCGAACCAAAACATGGTATGCTTATGAACAAATGAACATTTATAGAATTTCCTACCCATCTCCACTACACATCATTATCAAGTTCCTAGAACTCGTCCATCCAATAAGACACCAGTTTGTGGACAAGCCACCACATAGATACCGATAAACAATCACATAGCACATCATGAATAAATCACCACATAATTACCGATAAACGGACACATAGTCACATAATCACATCGTGGACAAGCCACCACATATTTTGCCGATACGACCACATAATTTTTGTAGTTAAACTGACACATAGCTTCCTCCTTTCACAAACCCAACCAATCCATGCAATATGGCCATTTTAACACATATTTTTCACTTATCACAGTTTTTGCCTTTTTCATGCTCACATATCACATATCACATATCACAATTTTTCACAGCGTTGCATGTATCATGCTCACATTTACACATGTCACATAGTTTCATTTTAGCATGCTTTAACATACATTTTTTTTACATTAAAACATGGATCTCATTACACTTATACACATATCACATTTTTAAGTCATTACATAACATTTTAGCCATAAATCACATATCATGGAGATTAAATCACACAACATAAATCACATATTACGTGGGCGTGTAGTCTTGCTTTTGCAAGTAATTTTAGGGTTGGTTTTGTCGTCGTCCCCTCTAGTTTGGTGGATGCTATTTTATTTTGTCAATTTATGCCTGCCGCTTTGGACCATTCAGGGGTTAATTTCCTTACTGTATGAAGTGATTGCAATCACTCCTTTTATGTTGTGCTTGAGTTGTGACAGAGATGATTGTAAACATGTCATAATATTCTACTGATGTTGAATCTGAAGTTTTTGTTGTGTTGATGGAGTCTGTCCTTTAAAGCGTACAACGGGTGTTTGTTATTTTACCTCTCGAATTGTACGGTCTTATTCATTAAATGAATTAATGAATTTCTCTTCAAAAAATATATTTCAAGTTAATCCTATATTAATGTAATTAAAAGATATTTAAAAATATTTAAAAATAATTATAAATATTATTATTCCGGTGTTACTATTGTTTAATACTTTAATATAAAACCCTTCAGATAAAACAACTAAAACCCTTCGCTTAAAAAGATTAAGTGACCATGGAATTTAGGTTAGTCAAGATTAGTGTACAATCTTTTTCACTACAATCTTGGTTCATTCAATGAATAAATTTATTATAAGTATATATTATTCATAAAGTTTTTTCTTTCATTCATATTATGGTTATCTCATAATCTAGTTAAAAATAAATGACTTTATTCATTTATATTTTTATGCATGTATTAATAATTTATTTATGTATAAATTTATATGTTTGATTATTTGTGTTGGAAAAATATTTGGTATATTGTCAGTGAAATTTTAGACTCCATAAACATGATCAGGGGGTTGACAAGTGTCCTATAGGGGAAGTAAATATTTTAAAAAATAAATATTAAGAAAAAGATATATGGTAATTTTTAAAGCTTCTTGTGGAATAAAAAAAGTACACTGCTAGTGTACTTGATATGTCGTAATTTGATATGTTAAATTAGGCTTTTCCATTATACTTTCGGAGCTTGTTCTCATACAAATTTGTTTCTTTTTTGTAGTTTTTCATAGTTTTTAGAATTTCGATTTAATAAGTGTAATTGTCTCTTCTTACTTATTTTGAGACTCAAATTGGCCAATGGTGCCTTTGGGTGGCCTAATATTTGATTGAGTGTTATACCGATGCGTTTGTGGCCAGAATCAAGGGAGAACATCACCAAAGGAGAGGGTATCACTATACTTCCAACATGCTCCAAAGATGAAGACAACCTATAGTGGTATTATGATATCCACTTTGGGTATCACAATACCCAAGTAACATCTCGCCCGACGAAATCTTAGTATCTGAATATTGTTCGAAAGAATAAGACGAGTAGAATGAGTCTAGAAGCGAATAGAGCTAAAGTTAGTTTAAAAGGTAAGAACTATACGAGTGCTCTTGTGGCGCCTTGATGTTGGTGAACACTAGGTTAACACATAGTGATTGAGTGTTAAGTCTAATAAGAAAGGATTCGCCCCCAAATTCATGTATTGGAATGAATAGGATGGACAAAATCTGTTGTAAGAAATGAGGAAATAACTTGTGTGCTGAAAAGTCTAAGTTGGCAATGAGTGCACCTAGAAACGATGGCTTTGAGCTAGTAGGAAAACAGTGGTTAGAGCTTAACCATAGGTGAACTAAAATAGTTAAGAAGCAAAGGAAAACACTTGATTAGTATTCTTGGAATCTGTAAGAGTTGAATAAGACCACTGAATGATTGATGTGACGTTTATCAATTCCCAATAAGGGCATAGACCAGGTCAAAGATTTTAATATAAGAAGATATTTTTCTCTTCTCGAGAGAGTAGGGTTAAAAGAAGATAGGGAGACTCCTCTTAAGTATAAAGCCCGATGACTAGCGAGAGCTGTAGTTTATAAGTAAGTAAAACGTTAATCGCCCCACCAAGACTTTTTGCGTGTTCATGGGTGTGTTTGTCCATACGATGCGAGATTTCCTAGCGAAGCATGAAGGAGATTCAAACAACAAAGTCTCCGTCAAGAAGGCGTGATTTACCAAAGCATGAGTTGCTACGCCATCAGATACGCTTTGATGAATTGAATAAGGATCATAGGCAAGTGGAGACCCGAAGGTATGTTACGAATGTGTTTCCATACACAAGTCTTTACAGTTTTCGCACATCTAACGGGTGATCACATAGATTAACACACGTGTCAAACATCTACTTGAACAAAGGAAAAATATTTGATAACCGAGTAAGTGACTTGTTCATTACTTCTTTAGGAAGTATTCTTCATCTATAAAAGAGTGATCTAAAGGGAAAAATTCTTTCATCCTTTAGGTTGAGCCTAGAATGGGAGTATCAACTCTTAGAAGCCCCTTGTAAGGTAAGCATTTTGGCCTTACATAATATGCTACCGAAGAGTAATTATATTTAGCTCGGTAAAGCAAGCTTGGTAGAGCCTTGTTACGTGATTTTATTGTTTAAAGTAGGAGAAATCAGTTGAATGAGTAGATCATGATATCTTTTTTGTGGTTTAATGTTTAGGCGCTATCGATCTACTCGAAGAAAGCCAGATCTAATGCCTGCAACTGCTAATAGTGAGCAATAGGTGAGGTTACGTAAAGCTCTGTGAATATTATGTGAGTTATGGTAAGAATCATGTACCTATTCTGTAAGGATCTCTTCTGTGTAAGTGGTAAGATAAGGAGAAAACGTTGTGTGTATCTTTTGAGGGTTCAGTGAGTAACCTTATAAACTCTTGAGTCTTTTAACTGTTAATGCATGTCTGTGTATATGTTTGATCCTCTGTGCTATGTGATCATTCTTGTGATGAAAATTTGAAGTATGTGTGATATGATGATTCTTTGGAAATGTGTATCTAATATGACGCCAAAGTGATAATATGCCTCTGTTATGAAAAGAAAGCATGAAATGAATGATGAACCTTTGTTTTATTGAAAAGCATGTTTTTTATGAATATATGTCTAGAGAGCTTGAGTATGTCGCTCATGTGATGCCTCAGTCATGAGATTGATGTGCATGCATATGGTAATAAGTCTGTCATGAGTTTTTACGTGAAGAGTCATGCATAAGTATAAGAGTAAATGCATCACCATGTTGAACTCTATTGCAAAGATTCAGTCAAGCATAAGTCTGCATATTGAGTCTGCTTGCATATGCGGGTCTGTCCGGACAATAAACACGAATTTTGATATGTGAAAGACCATGGCCATGGCAAGTGAATACCATATCATGTAAGACCTAGTCTTGAACTATGGCGTTATATGGGGAAATGTAGACCACATTTGAGTATGTCATGTGCGTATATGTAAAGGACTGTTGGGTGAGTACCAAACGATATAGGGCAAACCTTATGACGATGAGTTTAGACGAATCTCTATTATCGAAAACACCAAGTTACCGATATGTGGAAGCCTTTGTGGTTGTTCTGATATGTGTAAGCCTTTGCGGATGTTCTGTTACGTGTGTGAGCCTTTGTGGTTTTTCTCTATTATATGTGTGCCCTAGTGACAGGAATCTGTTATATGTGAGCCTTAGTAGCGAGCATATGGTACATGTGAGCCTTTGTTGCAAAACCTGTTATATATGGAAACCTTGTGGGCTAGTTGTTTTTGCTAAAAGTGCCTTCATGACGAGGAATGTTTGAATGAGGTGGATGCCTTTGTGGATATCTTAGTAAAGTGTACGCCTTAGTGGCGCAGTCTGTGAAATGATCTCAGAACAAAGATTCAAAGGCAATGACAAAGTGGCGAACTCTGAAGGAAGAGTGAGTTATTAGAATAAACCTTAAAGTAAGTTGAATGACACCAACCGAGGTAAGAATGAATACTGATTGTGGAGGAGTACTATGTAAGTAAAGATGCAATACTTGTTCTGTGCTAAACTTGATGAATATTTGACTAGTTCTATGGAGTATGTCCTAATGTTGTATGCTTGATATATATATTGATGAATGGATGTATGATAACCCCTCACTAAGTTCTTGTGAACTTATTATAGATGTGTTTGATGCTAGGATCCGTTAAAATGAAGGGAGAAGAGAGACGATGCCAAGGTTACGCCATGGGAGCGGCAGTCCATGCTGATATGCATACAAATAAGGCTAAAGAAAGATTGGTGGTAGAATTAGGGTCTACGCCAATGAAAAGCTTGAGAGAGCCATATGATGGTTGTTAGCCATGATGTATAAGTATGATATAAGCCTTAGGGCAAAGTCAAGTCTGCGCATAGATGTAATATTCTAATTTAATATTATTTTAAATAAGATTAGAATGATAGATATTATTCAAGTTATAAATAAAACATTACACTATACAAGTAGTTGAATAACAATAATAAAATTAGGTAATTCAGCTAGAAAAACTTAGAAATTTTATTAAGTTATTACATATGCAAATAGGAGAGTCTAGGTCATGTCTGTTATAGGAAGTAACACCCAACGCCCAGATCCAATAAATCTCCCACCCAATCTTAGGCTGATCAAATGCCCTTGCTGAATTGGGCTTCAATCGCCCTTACTTGGACAATTTGATGACCCAAATGCTTGTCAGACTTGTTCTTCAATTAAAACAACTTTAATTGGATCAAATTGATTTCCTCATGACCTAATTTTGCTTGCCTGTCTGTCCATATAAGGTGAAAATAGGATCATGTCCATGTAGATTTAATAAACAATATATTAATAATTACTTGGTTCCACTGCAATAATTAAATCAAAATTAATATTTAGCATAAAATAATTAAATTATGCACAAATTTAATGCAAAATAGCATAAAATTGCATTCTTTACTAAATCATGTCCATTATCTCAATATAAACAAAACTCACCCAATTAACTATCAAATACTCGAGATTAACATAATTTTAAGTAAAAAGGTGTCATAAACTACTATAAAAACCTATATAATTTAGAGTTTGCACACCCCCAAACTTAATCCATTGCTCGTCCCCAAGTAATGTTTCATGCAAAGCAAAACTTTCGCTAAGGCAATCTTGCAATATGTTTAAGTAGAATCAATCTTTCACATAATCATACATCAATAAAATTATGCTCACAAACTCTTTTTGTTGATAAGTTGCTCAAATGCAAACATCATTTCAAAATTTTATACTTAGTATTAAAAAAGGCTAACATAAATCATAGTGTGCATGTATTTCAAAGTCATATGTAACATTCAACATTCAATAAAATTTCCCTATCAATTTAGACAAGACAATCATAAAGTTTAATTAGTCATTTTCATATGTTAAATTTAGCAATTTCTCTCCATTAATGTAGTTGGCATAATTATCAAATCAATAGGTCTTTTATGAGGTTGTAGTGGGACTACGTTAAAGATAGAGATAAAGAGAAGTGAATTTTAAGGTTCAATAATCTTAACAGTAACTCTATCTTGGATCTTTTTATGGTGTAACCTTCCTACAAATGGGTCTTTTGAACATCCCAAAACTTATTTTGAACTCATGCTCAACAATTTTTCCAAAATTTGGGCAAAATTTTCTTTGCTTTTTTTTTAATCAAAAGAAGAGCATGTACATCTTTCTAAGTTTTCCCTCAAATTTTGATCACCAAGACAAGTACAGTTAAAAAGATGGTAAATGGCTTATGATGTAGGTAATTCACAATAAAGTAGGTCATTTAGCTCAAAATAAAGTTTCAAGAGTTAAATTGATAAGGTAGGCTTGAAAAGCTCAAACAATCCAAAGAAAATGTGCCTATATCATGTTTAGATTCTTATGCCTTCTAGGATTTTGCCTCAACAAAGTTATTAAGTCAATTTTAAAGACTTAAGCCTTCATGCATGTCTATTTCTAAGGAAATTAAATTTTCATAGCAAGTACTACATAATACTAAAGAACATACAAGCATTCCATAACTTAAGATAACATAAAAAAACTTAGAAAAAATCAAAAATCATACTTGCATTTGAGCTAACTTATGAACAAAATTTTCTTTGAACATTTATTTTATTTCAGCATACTCGTGAAAATATTGAAACATACTTTGAAGAAAAATTAAAAATTCATGCAAATATTGTCTTACCCCTCTTTAAAAACTAGTAATGTCTTCATTGCAAAAACAAAGAAATGAATGAAAACTGAACACCAAGTAGGGTTGCAAGAAAAGAGAGTTGAGTCATGAAGACTCCTTAAGTACCAAGTCTTTCTTAACAATCCAATCCTAGACATGTTCATTCTCATTACCACATTACTTCGCTCTTTATAATGAAGATGCATTTAGCTTAATTTATTCATGCTTGCAATTTCCTAGTTATTGTTTGAAGGCATAAACATAAATACCAAGAAAGAGAAATTCCCCCATTTTATTAATCTGACTTATCCCCCTTGTCTTGCTCCTTTGCTTCCTCGTTCTCGCTTGCATTATTGTCCTCTTCTTTCCATGACTCGAAGATGTGATTTGGGAACTCAGGAACAAAACTATTAGAATTATTATTGAAAGTATTCTTTATTGAATCATCTCTAATTTTCGCATATTTCCAATAAGCCTGTTAGTTATGCATAAATTTTCACATATCCATCATGATTGAAAATTTCGATTTCTTCATAATGTTTGAAGAAGTGGGCATAGAAATGGTCAATTCAGGATCAACACTTGGTTCAACTGGTTCATCAACATTTGGCTTTACTCTCGGTTTAGAGCTATTCAGTTCCATTATCAGTTTAGGGCTGTTTGGTTTTCCTTCAGATTCCATTTTTTCTATTTCGTCTATTGAGTCAACTTTTGATTCAGATTTGTTTGATGACTTGTCAGATTCTAGTTCGATTGGTTCATTCGGCCCAATCCAATTCAACTATTCAACATTCTCCACTAACTTTTCAAGATCATGTCTAGTAATGTAACCTTGAACATAACGACCCTTCAGATTTGCTTTTGATTTAACTTGGGCCCTTAAGCAAAGTGAAGTAATCAATGATGGAAAGTAGGCACTTCCTACCTTTTTCCTAGCACAATCTTGGATCTCATTAAGAATATTTTTCCCAATATTGATAGACCTTTCTATCATAATTGCATACAACAAAAGTATTTGTTCCATCGAGATGATGAAACTATGTGAGATATGCATGAAGTTCTATCGAAAAAAGTAAAACCTTAAGTACTTGTTGGAACTGGTTGTAGATATTCCCTTCGGCAAGAATGACTACCATACTTCCTTATAACTCATTGGGATTCTGGATTTGTAACAACCTTAAGTACTTTAAATGTACCTCCATTGTTGTCGTGCAATTCCATGGCTCCATATGGATAAACTTTGTGAATGGTAAAAGGTCCAGTCCATCGAGATTTGACCTTTTCGAGAAATAACCTTAGTCTCGAATTAAACAATAAGACTCTTTGACCTTCTTTGAACTCACGAGATTGTATACGACTGTCATGCCATATCTTAATCTTTTCTTTAAACATCTTAGCATTCTTGTATGAAAATAACCTCAACTCCTCTAAATCATGAAGCTGTAGCATTCTTCTCTCACCAGCATGCTTCAAAGTTGTTAAAACTTTAAGATAGTCATGGTTGAATGCTTGAAGTTATATGTGAAAAATGTTTTATTGATAGTTTAAGGTCCCTAAAGCATAGTTATGAAGTCAAATTTATATTCGAATGGGAGAGTTGTAAAAACACGGGAATTTTAGATATTGGGGGTTCAAAGAGACTTAAATGAAAATATGCATTCATGTTTTATCTTAATTGCTTTTATATTTGATTGTGAAACTAATGATATTTCCGCAAATGAATTATTGTATGTAGTTAAAAATAATGATGGGACATTGAAGGCAAAAAGGAAAAAACAAAGCGAACACCAGTAAAGTTTTTTATACCCATATATACTTGTACTTTTTTTCATTTTTTCTCCCACTGTTTATACTTGTATTCTTATGTGTATTTTACAAATACATTTCGGTGTCGCTTGACAGAGTGACGGTGCCGATAATTTTAAAAAACACATAATGATTGCTACATGATTGGCCAAAAAGTTGGATGATACCATCGGTATGTCAATCGACACTGATGAGCACGGTAATAAGTAATCTATTTTCATAAAAAAAAAATCCCCATCCCATTTACGATTTTTTTAGAAGAATATACCTTTTTTAAAAATAATTAGGGGTTTACACCATTTTTAAAAATATTTAGAGGAATAGACCGTTTTTGGGAAAAGTTTGTCCAACTGGATGAGATTTCCTAACATGTGTAAGGAAAGCTCGCTCAGCTGGACGAACTTTCTAGAAAGAGCGCCCAGTTGGACGAGCTCTCTGTAAAATTTAAAAATATTTTATTTATTTATTTAGTTATTTATTTTATTTAATTAGTTAATTATTTATATATTTGTTATTTATTTATTTATTTGTTTATTTTGTTTACTTAGTTATTTATTTACTTATTTACTTAGTTAAAATTTATTTAGTTACTGTATGAATGATAAACATCGATTTATTTATTAATAAAATATTTTTTACATCACAAAATTAAAAAAAAATACATCAATGAATCGACTCGAATCAATCGGATCGTCGAGGAGGAGAATATGTGTTGCAAGGTGATGGGCGATGGTCATGTGGAGGATTTCTGCGTACCACAGACCATACAACCACAAGGTAATCCAGAGGTAGATCCGGAGGTGCATCTGAAGGTAAATCCGAAAGTGCGGGCCTATAGACTTCCTTGTCGTCATCGTAGTCATCAATTGAATACAACCTTACCTTGGCCCTCTCAGTAGCGTCATTATCTTCTTTGTTCGTCGATTGAGTTGTCGTCCTCGCTTACCATCATGTATCTGCCACTCCTTCGTCCGATCGTTGCGACGACGATCCACCAACGTAAAACAGCGACGTGTGCGCCACTATAGGCTGTAACCATGAGGTATTGGGTACGTCGGAAAGGTAGTTGTCATCGACTGTTAGGTCAATATCTATGTCGATATTGTCATTGTGACGGTGCATAACTTAGTTTCTGTCCCGACATCAGCATTGACATCTCTATCGGCACTGACATCTGCATCGGGGTGTAGTATGTGGCACGAAATAGGTACTTGCATGAACTGAAGAAATGACAACGTGCGACGGTGCTCTATAGTGCGGTAGTGCTTATGAATAATACATGGAGTTAGTTAATTGAACAGGAATAAGTGGAGGGAACTGACCCGGTGGAGGATATGTTGTGGACACAAACGACGCATCTTCTGTTGGAACAGATGACGAATCAATCGTGCGACCATGTCCCCTCCTACGATGCTATGGCAGTTGACGTGACCTCTTTTGTCGATTTTGTCGACTCCTCTGCTCCAATGTTAGCATATACGGCTTGCCGACAACTTTGAACCATGACATGTAGTCATCATCTACCGCCATTTTCGCTGAGTAAAATTCTTCGCGTGGTGGTAAGGATTGCATCCTACAATCCCACGCCTCAATGTACTCCCGGTGCCACTACGACCAAGTCGATGTCGTCCTTCCCCCACATGTCAATCTTGTGCAGGTCCTTCAAACATTGAGGTGGCGGTGGAATTCATTGCTTCCACCCAAATTGTTGCAACACCCGGTCCGATTCGTGCATTTTTACAATCGCGTACACTACCATCCACACCTTCGCATCTCACATTTGCCTGTTGGCCAACACTTCCGACGATATGCAAGAAATGACAACGGTGTCAGCTTACGACATCCACTCAAACTGAAAAGAAAACTTATAAATGCCGTTATGTATGAATTTTTGTAACCAGTCATAAAGTAATCAATATAAGTTTGAAAGAATAAGTAACTAACCTCGAGTTCCAAGCGTTGATCTAACAAAAGCTTACTATCTTCTAACTCATCGGGCACTTCCACGTAGCTCGGCCCATGGTTCCACCTGTACATGCGATGTGTTAGTCAAAACGTATAAAAAAATATTTTACATACTACGTATTTGTTAAGAAATGATGTTTACCTCGTCACCAACGGAAAAATGTATGGGCTGATCACCTTGGGACGTAGAACCGGTAGTTGCCACTAGGTCCACGATTGCAACAGTAGCAGACAACCACCGATCAATGCAGCATATGGAGTCGTGGCCCAACACATCTCTCGGTATAACGTCACGAGCACGACAGATCCCCAACTGAATTTACTGCACTCCTCGAAGTCCACCATATGTAGAAGCCACCTTACATGCACCAAATTACGAGATTTATCGAGAATTAAAATGTCCCCAGTTAATCTCAGAAGGTACGCTCGAGTGTATTGTTGTATGACTTCCTCCGTTGCATCTTCAAGAAGCACGTCGAAATTCTTCTTCAACCAGTTCATCGAGATTCGACCATCGTTGAACCGGTCTAGGATCTTCCCAAACAGATTCTCTTAAAGGGCCACTTTACCGGGAATGACAGATGCTCTCGTGGTGACTGGCTCGTTCACTGGCAGACTGAGCTGTAACGCTACGTCCTTGAGTGTGATTATACACTCATCGCATGGAAGGTGGAAAGTGTTTGTTTCGGGCCTTCATCTCTCCACCAACGTGCTGATTAGTTGGACATCGAGTTTGTAGCCCCCATACATGCAAGACACATGTAAAAATTCAAACGCTTGCAAGTGGCCACGAATTTCAAGGATCGGAGGCTTTCCCATAATATATATGAAGCCCTTTAAAACACGATCATCAGCCTGTTTACAAAAAATATATATTAAAATTA
Organism: Gossypioides kirkii; assembly: GCA_005610355.1. Taxonomy (NCBI): domain Eukaryota; kingdom Viridiplantae; phylum Streptophyta; class Magnoliopsida; order Malvales; family Malvaceae; genus Gossypioides; species Gossypioides kirkii. The sequence goes on along the minus strand of CP032253.1, from coordinate 26,622,990 downwards.
ATAAAATTAAAATTAACTAAATTTAAATTTTTGTGTTACCATTCCTAATTGGGCATCAGAAATATGCGGAATTTTGGATTGGAGTAAAGAAGTAGGGGCAAGAGTAGTAGCGACCATTTTTTAAAAATCGAGCGACCATTTTTTAAAAATCGAGTTAAAAAATTGGTCGTGTATTTGAATATAATTAAAACGAGAAAATAAAAAAATTGATTGTGTATTTGAGAGAGTTTGAGAGAGTTGAGTGAAAAAAAATGAAGGGGGAGGGATATTTATAGGTTTTTTTTTACCGCCGGGCCAATGTTCAAATTTTTGACCGTTCAAAAGCGCATCTAGCTGGGCAAATTTTCTTCCAAAACGGTCTATATTCCCTTAAATATTTTTAAAATCGACGTAAATCCTTAATTAAATTTAAAAAATGGCATATATGCCTTATTTTGCTCCCATCTACATACTTAATTAATTTTTAAATATTATTTTTTTAAAAAACCTTAAATTTAATTTTTTTTTCACTTTACATTTAAATTCATGTTGTGCTTCATTCATTTTTTTTAAATTAAGGTTTGTTCCTTATTTGCTTCACAATAATCGTATTTTTTTTATTTTTAAATTTTTTTTCTATCAAAAATACAATATATATTACTACTCTCTCTCCTTTAATTTTTCTCCTAACTAAAACTCTGACAGTTTGAAAAATTCTATCCATTATATTCTAAATATCTTTTTTTCTTCATTTGTTTTCTTTTGTTTTTCCTGTTTGGAAGCAACGTATCTGTTTCTCTCGTGAATGGCAGGGATGCTTTTAACTTATACGAATAGACTTTTATTTTAGATAGCGATGGTAAATGGAACTTAAAGTTTCCTTATAAATTGAATTAAGGATATGGTATTTGCAACCTTCCATGTGTTTTTATTTATTTCTTTTGGTTACAATTATTGTATGCATATCTTTTTTGCATAAATTATAAATCGATCAATCATTGGCATATACAAAGCATTGTGTTGCCTATCCCTAGTAGGAATATAATCTTCTGTGGAAGTGGAACCATCACCAGTCAAGATAACATCAGCAGCTGATACGTATCCCCCTGCTTGTTTTCTGCTATTTCATGGCATTGGTCAGTGTTTTCGAAGCTGTCTTGGCTCTCATTTGCTTTCTGTTCCTCTGCTGCTTGAGAAATAACAATGGGTCTCCAAAGAGCTTTCCAATTGTTGGGATGCTGCCTGAAGTTATCCTTAACATTCACCGGTTTCACGATTGGTGTACTGAGACATTAGAGAGATGCCACTATACTTATCTTTTCAATGGCCCTTGGTTTGCTAAGATGCACTTCGTGGGGACCTGTGATCCTGCCAATGTTCACTACATAATGAGTTCCAACTTTAACAACTTCCCCAAAGGACCTGAATTCAAGCAGCTTTTCGACGTCTTGGGAGACGGGATTTTCAATACCGACATGGATTTGTGGAGAAAACAGAGGATAGCTGCTCAAGGATTCATGAGAAATCAGCTGTTTCTCAAATTTTTGTTGAGGACTACCCAAGATAAGGTGGAAAAAGGGCTTATTCATGTCATTGACTATGTTACCAAACAAGGCTTGGTGATCAATTTAGAAGATGTATTCCAAAGGTTTACGTTCGATACTACGTGCATCTTCGTCACTGGCTACGACCCTAAATGCCTCTCCCTCGAATTCCCTGAAGTTCCTTTCTCCAAAGCCTTGGATGATGCTGAGGAAGCCATATTTTATCGGCATATCACGCCACAGAGCTTTATTAAGTTGCAGAGGTGGTTGAACATGGGACAAGAAAAAAATTATAGGAAGGCATGGGAAGTTCTTGATGATATTATAACTAAATATATATGCCAGAAAAGGAAAGAACTGGATACAAAGACAAAAGGGTTGGTCTCACAAAATGATGAAGACGGTGTCGATCTCTTAACATCATACATAACCGAAGAAAAATCAACAGGTTTGAAATGTGATGATAAGTTCCTGAGAGATACCATTTTGAACATGATGCTTGCAGGGAGGGACACCACCAGCTCCGCTCTTACTTGGTTCATTTGGCTGGTCTCAAGGCATCCGATTGTGGAAAACAAGATCATAGAAGAGCTTCAATCAAAACTACCTGCCGAGGAAACCAAAAAGAGGCGGCTTTTCAATGCTGAGGAGGTAAAGGATTTGGTTTATCTACATGGAGCATTATGCGAGGCATTAAGGTTATATCCACCGGTACCTTTCCAGCACAAGGAACCTCTAAAACCAGACATACTTCCAAGTGGGCATCCAGTTCATCCAACCATGAAAATATTGTTTAGTTTGTATTCAATGGGAAGGATGAAGTCGTTCTGGGGTGAAGATTGCCTTGAATTCAAACCTGAAAGATGGATTAACGAGAGAGGAAGGATTAAACATGAGCCGTCATACAAGTTCATGTCATTCAATGCAGGGCCAAGGACATGTTTAGGGAAGGATGTGGCTTTTCTTCAAATGAAAGCCGTGGCATCTGCTATCATTTACAACTATCGTATTCATGTATCGGAAGAGACTCCAGTTATTCCGGCAGTATCCATTATCCTGCACACCAAGAATGGATTGATGGCTAGGATCTCCACCAGATGGGATTAAATGCATCACAACTTGTTTGAAACTTGAAATCCTATTATATTATCATCTAAATAATGGGGCTTGTTTAGTTTTAAGAAGTAATATGTATTTTCGTCTTTTCTGCTCTGAACGTCTGAATATGATTAAAGATTGTTGTGCAATTTAATGCAATGAACGGCTATTTCCGGTATCCAATTGAAACCCATATGAGCACTATGAAGCATACACATCTATACACATTACGGGTACGACACGATACAGATACGATCATATAATAATTTTTAAAAAATAATTATATGAATATGACAATAATTTTTTTAATATTTTTATAATTTTTATATAATTTTTATGTTAAAATATTTAATAAGCTAATTACTTTTTAGTTTTTTTTTGAAAAAAATTCTTCCAATATTTTAAATCAATTTACAAATAGTTCAAGATGGATCTTGGGCTACCCACAATAATAAACTAAAAAAACAATCCCGCCCAATATCTTAAATTAATTACAGATAATTAAGATAGACTTTGGATTGCTTCTCTGAAAAAAAATATCATTTCATCTCCCTTATAAAAATCCTAAAACTTTCGACGTTTCATTCCTTTCATGGAAAAAACAAAGAAAAAAAATCTAAAACTCTATTTTTTCTTTCACTCTCAATTGGAATTTTTTAATCCGACACCTCTATCCATCTTCATCGTATTGACCATATCTATTTTTAGATGCTTGTATTATGATCGTGTCGAGACTGTGTTCAATTTTTTTAACTATTTCGACATGTTTCATACTTATCTAAACGTGTCCAACAAATATCTATATCAGACACACGTACAACAATACAAAAAGGGATGAGTTGTATCCATGATCCCTAATATCGGCATAACTGAACCAGAGATGGTATGTTAGCATTAGCAGAACATTAATCAAAATCCACCACCAAAGGATTATTGTTTGTTGTATGAATGGAAATACAGATAATTAGGTAAATGATTGATGGGAATAGCGATGATGACAGAAGCTACACTGGCGGTGGGCCAAGCCTCGAATGGAAAACAAATGGAAAGTCCTAGTCTCAATCCATCGAAGAGATGTAGATAAGATTACATCACATCCTCACCAATCAGAAAATCGAGACGAGACTAGTATTTCGTCACTACCCATAAAGTTGTCTCTACGTCCTTCGTCTTCTTTCATATTTTTCAAGTAACAGAGAGGAAACAAAAGCTTCCCATATGTATGCCTCGTCGTCCTCGTAGGTTATTTTAAAAGGTAAATGCATGAAAACTCCTCAAATTATACTTTTATTTTAAATTGGTCTCACAACATTTTAATTACATTTCAAACTATTCATCTTATATTAATCAGGTGATTCTATTATTAAAAATGTTAATTTAATTATTAAATAATATTAAAGATCTTACATGATGTAATTTAAAATATTTTTTTAAATGGATTGTAATTATTCTCTCTCTCATTTTTATTTTAAATTATAAAACATAATATTGATGTATCATTTAAAGTTTTAATAATGAAATAATCTAATTAATATAACTTCAATAATTTAGAATATGATTATAATATTTTGAAATTTGAGAACCAATTTAAAAAATCATACTTTATCATATGCCTTGTTCAATTATTCTTTTTGGTGACAGCAGTGGCGAAGCTAGAAAATTTGTTTAGGGAGGATTGAAATTAAATCGTAATTTTTACGATAATAAGAATGAATTTTACCATTTTAATAGCATGTATCTTTATAATTTTTAAAGAATTAAATTAAATTTTTATCAATTTTAAGAGGATTAAAATATAATTTTACTTTTATTAATTTAAAATTTTAAAAAAATTTAAAAACCAAAATAAATATTTTAGAGAAGGTTGAGACCCCTACTAACCCTCTAGCTACGCACTGAATGAAAGGGTACAACTAACCTTGGAGGAAATCACCTCCAAACATTTTAAAAATGATTCATCAGAATTTTTGAAAAATAATTTTTTATAAAATAAATTAATTTATATAAAAATAAATTATTATTATTATCCTTTAAAATCCAAAAAAACTTTAATTATTTTGTTTTATTCCAACATCCATCACTTTTTTTTCTCAAAATTTTCTTATTCTTTCACACGCTGTATAATTTTTATAATATAGGTGATTAATCTTTCAATACTTTTAAGTAGGTTTCTCTAATTTGATAATAACTCTTCCAAGTTTTATTGATTAATTGTGGTTTTTCTTGTAAAGGATTGAGACTTTTATGCTAGATTTGTTTTTTATTTATCGAATGATTTTGAGATATTGATTTTATATGAGATTCTTAATATATTGATTGAGTAATAATTTTTAGATGTCGATTAATATAAATACTCGGAGAAATTAAGATTGATTATCTTTATAGTCATGAATTTCTTGAAAATTGATTCAAAATTTAGCATTTTTATTTAGAAAATGTTTTCGATAATGTTATTATTGTAAATCTTGTATTTGTATTCATATTGTATTTGACATATTGTATTTTCATGATATCAGAAAACACTTAAGTGAATTTTAGTTTTTATGAAAGAAAATTACTAATACGTTGACTTCTTAAATTTTTTTACATGTTTAATGCTTAAATTTATTTGTTTAAAATGTTAAATTGGAATGTAAATTATTTTAAATTATAATACAAACAATTTAAGAATGACATATTTACAAAAAAAAAAACGACTTTATCAACCTCACAATCACATCATTTTCTAAAAAACAAAAAAATTGTTATCAATGTGGCTCATGGGTTGATTATTGATTCAATTATGCATGATATAAGATTGCTGGATGGATGACTTCAGTGATGAAAATTTTTTTGTTTTGTTTTGTTTCCTTTTCATTTATTTGGCTATGTATAGGGTTGTAAATGAATTGAGTTTAAATGAATAAATTTTTTTTTATGTTAATTTGTTTATTTTTAAGTTTGTTCGTGTTCAGTTTGTGTTCGTTAATAATTTCAAATTTTTTATTCATGTTCGTTTGTTTAAAATTATAAATGTTCATGTTCGTTTGTTTAATATTCACGAACATATTCATTTAACTTAATCGAACACATTCACGAACAATGTTAATGAATAATAAACAAACAAACAATAAATAAATACATACACATATTATTTTAATTTCTTTTATTTAAAATTATAAGTGTTCATGTTCGTTTGTTTAATGTTCACAAACATATTCATTTAACTTAATCGAACATATTCACTAACAATGTTAATTAATGATAAACAAATAAACAATAAATAAATACATACACATATTATTTTAATATTTTTATAAGAAAATATCATTAATAAATAAACGAGCCAATAAATGAGCTTATTCGTGAGCCTAAACGAACCGAACACACATTTGTTCGTGTTCGTTCATTTATTAAACGAACATAAAAATTTTGTTCATACTCATTTATTTAACTTAGTAAACGAATATAAATGAACGTTATACGAACGTTGTATTAATTTATACCCTAACTATGTACTGTGATTTTGGAATGTATTTTTGGATTTGATGTTGTTGGGCTTGAAAGATTTGTGTTGTTAAAAAGGAGTTTATCCTCTGCTTCTCTAGCTTTTGGGCTAGCTGGACCTTCGGGTTCTTTTACAATAAACTAGGATTATTGTCAAGGTTTAAAAGAATTAATTAAATAATTATTTTTAAGTTGTAATAATATTTATATTAAAATAATTATAAAAAAAATTTATGATAATTTATTAGAATAGAGTTCAACTTATACATCATTCGCGATCATCAACTCTTTTAAATATAAAGTTTAAAAATGTTAGTATATGTCTTGATTTATATGAAGTAATGATTAAAGTTTTTATCAAACATCTATTTTACATAAGGTCGAATCGTGTTATTTTAACTTCACTTTTAATATTGTATAAAAAATATGAAATATTTATTAAATTAGATAAAAATTCTAAACAACATTAAATAAATGTGTGGACCAACACTTTTGTAATATATCATTTTAAGAAAAAAAATTAAAATAAAAAAATGAGAGAATCGAGTAAATTTTAACAAACATACAAGTACAAATTTCAAACATTCATTTGAGATTAAAATAATCTAATCATATATCATACCGTATATATTTTATAAATGTAATATGTTTAACACTCTTTAATATTAAAATAATATCATTTTGGAAATTGTACGTATAAAATTTTCGAAATAGATAAAATATAAATTATTAATGTTAGTGGAGAAGGTAGTTGAATACCATAGGAAATTAAAAAGATTTTGAATTAAGAGAAATTAATTTAAGGTGTTGATTAAATCGTAAAAGTGTGAAAAGTGTTGGAGCAAAAGTGTGCAACTTAAAAATAAAAAATTATTCGATTAGATGGATGGCAAAGAGATGAAGGATTAGAAATGTAATTTAACCAAGAAATTACAATGAATTGTGGATGAAATTGAAAGCAATTTTGGGTCACAATGTATAAGATGATGATAGATTTTTTTTAGTTAAATATTTTAATATTCTAAAATATTAAAATTAGATGGATATTTGTAGAAATTGAAAGCAATTTTGGGCAACAATATATAAAGTGATGATAGATTTTTTTAATTAAATAGTTTAATATTCTAAAATATTAAAATTAGATGGATATGTTTTCTGGAAAGATGTATAAAATATTTTCCATCAACTTCCATATTTTCCGTTCACGCCACCTCCCTCTTTCTTCTTAGATAATTTTTATCTTCTTCCATTTTAGTCATTTTCCACTATTTTCAACCATTTCAAGTTCAAAATTTTAAATTTTTTTTGGTGAATTATAAGGGCAGGACAAATTCCTAACAACAATGCGATTGGTGCGACTTGAATCTAAATCATACCTGGGACAATAAACACTCTTGATCATCAGGCCAACACACGGGGTTCTCAAAATTTCAATTTTCTTCCATAGATTTTTAGTGAAACCAATAGAACAACCTCATGACAAGCTAAATTTATTGTAAAGTTAGCTGGTGTACACATTTGAGGAGAGAAAAAAGAGAAGTTAGATATTTGAGTAAATGTTCAATGTTAGGATAATGAAGTTTTCTTAAGGATTTCATGTTTATCTCAGTAAAAGTGTATGAAAATAATATTTGATTATTGTTTTGATATTAAATATTGTGTATGTATATTATGTTAACGAAGAGAAAGAGTAAAGAAGTGAACAACAAGGGATTGATAAGGGGAAGTGTCATAACATTGCCTACATAAGAGTACGAAAGCCTAGTAAGCAAAGTTAGACATGAAGAACCTAAATTAATGTAGAGTCGCCACTAATCAATTTAGGCTAGGTTGGTTAGCCACCTATCGTCTAAAAGTCTAGAATTAATACTACGAAAAATCCTAAAAGTGTAGACTCGATCTCATCACCAAATTTCGAGTTCGAAAATATGGTTACGTGTAGGGAAGGTCATAGCACTCCCACAACGCCTATCCAGGGATAGTATTACAGGGTCTTGAGAGCTATTTTTTTATTTAAGCATATTAATGTCTTAATTTATGCTAAAATCTTATGGAAATCTTAAATAGAAACTCAAAAAAAAATGCCTCTAATTTACTTGTAACTTGACTAAGACGTGTTCACCAAACTTATCTAATTTAAAACTTAAATTAGAGATTTTTTACTTCTAATGATAACCCTAAAGGATACCTAAATAATTCTAGTAAAATACCTTCAATTCTTAAAATTAATTCTATTTTATAATCCTAAAAAAGCCTAAAAATTACTAATGAATTAAGAGAAATATTAAAATTCATCTACAACTTATTCAATCATTTATAATTATTATTATTTTAAAAGATTTACTTAATAACGTTGAACCTATCAAGATCTTACAAAAGTATCTTATGTCGGGTTTATGATTTATTTTACTATAAAATTCTTGATCTAAAGTTTAAATTTGTCAAAATCCTAAAATAATATATCTTAGATGACATTTATTAGTTATCTTAAAAAGTATCTAAAATAAAATACTTAAAAAGGCCTATTCATAATTTACAATTCACCTACAAAAATCCTTAGTTTTAATCTTAAACAAAATCCTAAAGAATATTTACATATTAATTATCCTATACGATATTTAAAATTAGTTTAAAATCCTAATAAAGAAATATCCTACATATTATTTATAATTTTTTTAGGGCAAATAATAAATAAGTTCTTAAAGATTAACCTAAATTCAAATGTAAAAATCTTATTGTTTCACTAAAATGTAACAGCTACTTAACTAACTTAATGCCAACATTTATAGGATGAAAAAATTGACCTAAAGTTCCTTCTTTTAAAACAAAAAATAATAAAATAAGAGAATTAATTAAATTGACTAAATTTAATGAAAAGCTAAAACTCTTTCAAAAAAAAACAATAATAAAAAGAAAAATTAAATAAATGATAAAAAAAAACTTTGACATGATGATGATGATGATGATAATAATAACAACAATACACATTATTCATAATATAATAAAAGAATCAAAGTAACATAAACAAATAATATTAAAATGTATGTAAGAGGCATGTGTAAAAAAAACATAAATATAAATAGACATGAAAATAAATAAAGATGAAATAAGAATCAATAAAAATTATATAAATGTGTATAAATTTAAAAATATTAAAATAAAGTGTATAATTGACATCAAATATGTAAAGCATAAATGCAAATAAAAGGAAGATATAAGTGTAAATAACTTATTAAAATGGAAACAAAATGACATAGCTTGATTTTGGAACTAAAAGATAAAAAATGTGGAGGACAGAGGATTGATATAGCAATTAATTTATTTTTAATTTCGGAATTTCGGGTTAAATCGAAGGTTTTAATAAACAAAAAGGTTATAAGTGTAAATATGCTAGAGAGTGAGGGCATCACTGCAAAAAAAGGGGTATTCTTCATAATTTTAAAAAGTTTGAGAGGTGAGAATAAATTATCCATTTTGTCACTTATAAATAGGAAAAATCTATTTTCTTCTCTCATTTTCAACCTCATTTAAAAAAAAACTCTTCCTCCTTCTATGTTGGCCATGGCTCCACCAATGGAAAACCCAACAGTTTTCCAGCTCCGGTGGTGGAGTCGTCATATATGGTGACCAGAAATTTCTTCTTCTTTTTTTTTTTTTGAAATCAAATGTTTTTATTTTATTAAAACAAAATCAATACTTTACTTCAAAATCAAAACTTTTATTTCGAAATAGTTAAAAAAATCAACACATTGTTTCAAAATTTAAAATTTTTCTTTAAAATTACTAAAAAAATAAATTTTTATTTTTTTAAAAAATCTAAACTTTTTTTAATGAAAATCACTACTTTACTTAAAAATCCAAACTTTTACTTCGAAATAATTTAAAAAATTAAATCTTTGTTTAAAAATTTAAACTTTTTTTTAAAATGACTACGAAAACAGATTTTTTATTTTTTAAAAAATCTAAACTTTCTTTTTTTAATGAAAATCACTATTTTACTTAAAAATCCAAGTTTTTATTTCGAAATAATTAAAAAAATCGAAACTTTATTTAAAAATTTAAACTTTTTCTTTAAAATAACAGAAAAACATATTTTTATTTTTAAAAATCTAAACTTTTTCTTTTTTAAAGAAAATCACTATTTTTCTTAAAAATCAAAAATTTTATTTCGAAATTGTTTAAAAAATAAAAAAATTTCCCAAAATGAAGCTATTTTTCTTTTAAAAAACCTTTATTTTAGCAAGTAAAAAGAAAAGAAAATGGGATTTTTTTGGGCTCTTAGGGGCGGAGGATTGATGGTCCGATATCGTCCCTTTCATCGAAACTCAAACCCCATGCTTCATGATATGTCCATGGTAAAGAAAAGAGAAGAGAAGAAAAAAATAACATGCTTCTTGTTGTTTTTTCTTCTTACCTTTTTTTGTAAAAAATCAGAATATGAAAAAGCATCCTTTTTTTCATTCATTTCATGCATATATATTGTTCTTTAATCTTGTTTATTTGTAAATATTTTTTGTCATGTTTCATTTGATCTTTTGATTAATAACTTGGTACTATTTTGGATAGTTATGATATGTGACAAAAGAAGACTATAGTTCATGAAACCTTAATAATAATAATAATAATTTGGGCCCTTGACAGACCCAAAAAAAAAAAGAAAAAGAAAAGAAAAACCAAGATCTTTATTTGATCCAAAATCTAGTGGGCTTTCAACGGGTGTTTACAGCTGCACCTCTTTGTTCATGGCTTGCGTAGCAAGGAATGTATAAAGACGTAGACACCTAACCTTTATCACATCCCACTCAACATCACAGTACAAAGAATTACAAATTTTGCAATCACCAAAACCAAAATAGATCAAAACATGTTACGTCATCCAAAACTAGAAACGTAAATACCAAACCATCAAAACTTGAAGAGTGAAACAAGATAAATTCAGACCTCAACCAAATCTTCGAAATGAGAATGTTGAGAGAATGAAAATAGACCTCACATTTGGGCCTCTAAATGCAATGAAAAGTAAATGGACCTCCACACCTAGGCCTCTAAATGCAATGAAAATTAAATGGACCTCCACACCTGGCCCTCTAAATGCGATGAAAAGTAAATGGACCTCCACACATGGGCCTCTAAATACAATGAAAAGTAAATGGACCTCCACACCTATGCCTCTAAATGCGATGAAAAGTAAATGGGCATCTACACTTAGGTCTCTAAATGCGATGAAAAATAAATGGACCTCCACACCTGGGCTCTAAATGCAATGAAAAATAAATAGACCTCCACACCTGAGCCTCTAAATGCAATGAAAAGTAAATGGACCTCCACACCTGCGCCTCTAAATGCAACGAAAAGTGAACGAGCCTCCACACCTGGGCCTCTAAATGTGATGAAAAGTAAATGGGCCTTCACACCTTGGCCTCTAAATGCGATGAAAAGTAAAAAGACCTCCACACTTGGGCCTCTAATTGCAATGAATGCTTTCCTTTCTTCCTTTCTTGAATTTTTCATAAAAGGTCATCATTTTGTGAATCATGTTTTTAGGTTGAAATAGATCAAATCCCTATCCATACACAATAGATCATGAAAATCAAATTCCATGGGATATCACCTTAACGAATTTCAAAATGATTTTATAATTCACTTAAGAAACTTGGTACTACCGATTTCATAAATCCACCCTTGAAACATAAATTTCTTGCATTGAGAGTCAACTCACTAAATCTCGTGAAGTCGAATTTCCTTTTGTTGACTTTGGACCATTCCGATTGTGATTTTTTCTCTTTTCTCTTTTTTTTTATTTAAACAAAATCTTCTTCTTATAGACTCTTACATTCTCTAAGTAGATTAATTCCCTAATTTAAACCAATCATGAGCAATCAGAGATTGACTTGCTTCAAGGTTATAGTGTTGGCTCGAGTTTGGGTGCCAAAGAAAAGGGTAAAATAGGCTCAAATAGATGTCTTTAAGGCTCGTACCAAAAGATCAATTTCTTCTAAACATATTCCTTATCCTCCAAGGTATCTCGTACCTTCTTTTTTTTTTAGAAATCTCTCTAGATTGCTCTTTTCTGAGTTTTCACCTTAGATCTCATCTCCCTCTTTTATACTATTGAAAATGTCACAATTTTCTAAGGATTAATTTCTTGATTTGAACTAACATAATCGATCAAAATGATCTTTTAAGGGTTGTAACATGACCTAAGGATTAAAGGTCAATTAGAGAAAGGTTTTCCAGGCTAAAAAAATTATGTGAAAGAGTATAAAATCCATTAGGAATTATTTTGAATTTTTTATTGCTCCTTACATCTCCTAATCACTTTTCTTCGCTCTTACTCCTTCTATTTCCTTTCTTTGTTTTTGTTTCTTATTCACTTTCCTTATTTCTTCTTTTTTTCTTTTTCGGAAGGAGATTAAAAATTAAGAATTTTGCTTTCATTCTTCATGATCTTTTTTGTCAATCCATGATGTTAGATAGATGAATTTAATTAGGGTTCAGAAAGAAGATACATCAAGCCAAAATGGGGTAGCAAGGGATATAATTTTCTCCAAGTGACGGGGAGAACAAAAGGATGTCATTTATCATTTCAAAATATGATTAATCTCATCACAAAGGTCATTCTTGGGAACGTGCCCATCTTTTCAATTTGAATTGCGCATAATCTCATGTTTGCCTCACAATATTGTAAAATCAATCGATCCATACCCAAAACCTCACAATTTGTCCTCCGCGTGGAGGGTGATCCTTCGGTAAGGGTCAATTTTGAACAAACGAGATGGCTCAAAATGGTTAACAAAGGATGGAATTTTCTGCAAGTGAAGGATATTTCAAAAATGTCATTCGTCACTTTGGACATAGCCAACTTATTAAGTAATTAACCTTAAGGAGAATGCAAGATTCTAAAGCAAAATGTAACCTCAAACATGATGCCCAAAGAAAAGCAAAACAAAAAAGACCAATATTACATAATTTGAATAACTCGTTAAGAACAATTAAGCTTAGTTTTTAAGCAAAATATTTTTTCACTACATCAGAATTTACAAGGTTCGACACCTCATCTCCGTCCATTTCAGAGAGAATCAATGCTCCACTAGAGAAAGCTTTCTTCACCACATACGATCCTTCCCATTTTGGCGTCCATTTTCCCCGATGATCATGAACATATGGTAGAATCTTCTTCAGTACTAGATCCCCTTCTCTGAACTGCTTTGGTCGCACCTTCTTGTTATAGGCCTTCACCATTCTTTGTTGATACAATTGGCCATGACATAAAGCTGCTAATATCTTTTCCTCAATTAAATTCAACTGCTCATATCTCTCTAGCACCTATTCAGCCTCTTCGAGTCGAACCTCCCTCAACACTAGTAGAGATGGGATTTGTACCTCGATAGGTAAAATGACCTCCATGCCATACACTAATGAAAATAGAGTAGCTCCAATCGAAGTCCTCATTGATTTGCGGTATGTGTGAAGAGCAAAAGGGAGTTTCTCATGCCAATCCTTGTACATTTCTGTTGTCTTGGAAATGATCTTCTTGATATTGTTGTTTGCGACCTCGACTGCCCCATTCATTTTTGGACGATATGATGCATAATTGTGATGTTTGATCTTAAATTATGCGCAAACCTCTTCTATCAAGGCATTGTTCAAGTTCTTGGCATTGTATGAGATGATTCTTTCTGGTAAACCATACATACAAATGACCTCTTTTTTCAGAAACTTGCAGACCATTGATCGAGTTACATTGGCATATGAAGCGGTTTCGACCCAATTGGTGAAATAATCAATCACTACAAAGATGAAACGATGCCCGTTTGATGCTTTAGGTGTGATGTGGCCAATGACATCCACGCCTCACATATTAGATGCTCCATCGAAATACACCCTCCAAATTACTTTTTCGTGCTTCGAATTTGACACGATCTCTTCGTTTGGGAAATCAAAACTCATGGGCTTGTATTCCTCTTTCGTGCGATCCGCTAGAAATCCTGTGACTATGCTTCCTTTTATAGCCTTTTGAGACACATAGACGATGTCATACTCGGACAATACCACTTGCCAATGAGCAATTCTTCCTGACAATGATGGCTTCTCAAAGATGTACTTCAAAGGTTCCAACTTTGCGATAAGGAAGGTGGTGTGATACAACATGTATTACCTTAGTTGATGTGCGATCCATGCTAAATCGCAACACATCTTTTCCAAATGGGAATACTTGACTTCATATTCCATGAACTTCTTGCTCAAATAATAGATTGCGTGCTCTTTCTTGTTTGAACCATCTCATTGCCCTAAAACAAAACCTATAGAATTATCCAACACTACCAATTACAAAATCAAAGGTCTTCTTGACATCGAGGGAATCAAAATTGGTGGTGTTAAAGCCCAATTTTGACCGAGCTTAAATTGAACCCCTTTTTAAATTTATTTTAAATTAAAATTTGTTTTAAATTTAAATTAAGTTTAAATTTACTTTTAAATTTAAAAAGTCCCATTACAAATCCAAAATGTTCATTTTTACAAAGCCCAAATTGGGCCCGATCCTAATAGACCCAAAACCTGAGCCCAAATACAAGCCCAACTAGGCCTAATTACAAGTTAAACACCAAACAGACCCAAATAGCCCAAACACCCAATAAGCCCAAATGGCTCAAACACTACACCTAAAGTCAAACCCTAAATCTGGCAACTAAACTGATGCTACCCCAACTTGTGCTGCCATCACCTTTTCCACGTCCAACCAGAGGCTACCACGTCAGCACCAGCAACACCGACCACCAGTAACTTGCCTCTGCACCGCCCATCTGCCATAACCACCACAGTCGAATTTGCAAAAGAAGAACAAGACAGGTTTTAAATGCAAAAACATATTGTAAAGATGGTTTTTAGGCTTTAAAAGCCGATTCAAACACTTGTAATGGGTGACTGACTTTTCGTTGATAATCCAAAATCAATACAAAAAGATAGGCATTTTCTTTAAGAAGAAGAACGGTATATGTGCAATTAATTAATAGAAGCAGTTAATACCCAGAGAAATCAGAATACCAAGCATTCAATATCTTCTTTGCAAGGTAATAAATACTTATCAGTGTATTTATTTGTCCATTATATCGTTAATGCATCGACTGTTTCTATTTCTACTATCATTTATTGTTTATTTTAAAAACGATTAATAATAATAACAATAATAATAAATAATAGTAATAAATAACATTAATAAATGTTAATAAAAATAAAAAAGGAAAATGAGAGGTCAATTGAGGCACGTCCCTTGGTTGGTGCTGTCGTTACCGCAATCATCGCCGTCGTCGTTGTTTCGAACACCGTTCCTCTGATCTCACCCATGGACGTAAGAAATAGTTTGAACATGGCCGATTTGCAAAAAGGGTATATTAAAAGATAACAATAACAGATTCAAAGAATAAAAATAGATTTTTAAAGGAAAAGAATAATAAAAAGAAAGAACAGATTCAAAATTTAAAAAAATCATTGCACGAGTTTCTGAATCAACTGAAAATCAAAATGGTTTGTAATAAAAAGGGAGAAAGAATAGGTTTGGGAATGGAAACAGGGGCAGATTCGATCCTTTGTTCAAAAGGGGAATGTTTTTATAAAGATTTAGATCCATACCCAAATCAGTTTTTAAAAAGAAAAGAGGGGGTTTTTAGCTTACCTAAAGCCATCGGGGATGGCGGTAATCGACGACAATTGGCGACGGAGACGAGGTGAACTGGCTGGTGACGAAGCTGCGGTGGTTGGCCATGAGCGGGGTTGAGAGAAAAGAGGAGGTCTGGAGAGAAAAAAGAAAGAAACAAAGTTGTTTGTTTTGAGAAAATGGCTGAAATGATTTTAAAAGACAAATTTTAACTTAAATACCCAACTTGAAACGACGCCGTTTTGAGGGCTGAGCTTCAGCCCCAAAACGCGTCGTTTTAAGCATGAGCCGTTTCAGACTCGACCCACTCCTCAAGATCCGCGTGTTTTTGAAAAATGATATATTTCTGCAACTGGTCCTTCTGCTTTTTTTTTTTAAATTTTTAATCAGGTCTTTTTTATACTTTTAATTAATTCTAAATTTGCCCAATAATTTTATTTCTTATTTAATTTAGTCCTTTGACCTTTTTGAAAGTCTAGGAAGCTGCCACATGTCAATATTTGAGTTATTTATGCAATTGGTCCCTCCTTTTCTATTTTTGTTTTAGTTTCATCCTTAAATCAAGTTCTGTTTAATTATAAATTGGCCCAAAAATTTTAAATCATTTTCAAATTAGTCCTTTGACCCTAGAATACCTGAGAAGCTACCACGTGTCACTTGCTTTTGGTTTCATTGCCTAGAAGGTCCCTAAATTGTCCAAAAATTATATTTTGACCCTCAAACTTTCCGAAAATTACATTTTTAACCCCGAACTTCCCAAAAATTACTTTTTCCCCTAAACTTCCAAAAATTACATTTTTGACCCAAACTTTCCAAAAATTACCATTTTACCCTCGACCATCCAAAAATTATCATTTTACCCTCCTATGTCCAAAAATTACATTTTTGACCTCGAACTTTTCAAAAATTACCATTTACCCCCGAACATCCAAAAATTACCATTTTACCCCCGAATATTCAAAAATTACATTTTGACCCTAAACTTTTCAAAAATTACTATTTTACCCCCGAACATCCAAAAATTACATTTTTGACACCAAACCTTTCAAAAATTACCATTTTTCCCCCGAGTGTCCAAAAATTATCGTTTTACCCCCGGACGTCCAAAAATTACCATTTTGCCTTCAGGCATCTAAAAATTGCATGCCCTAAACTTTCAAAAATTACATCTTGACTCCATTTGTTTTGCTTTTCTTTCTCTTCAATATTCATACTTAGATTTTACTTATTATTCTTTCGTATTTTATAATTTATTAATTTTTGATTTTTGTGTATTTTTTATCTGTTTAATTATTTTGTTTCGTGCTATTTAATCTTCGTTATTAACTGCTCATTCATATTTAAAATTACATTTTTATTTTCAAAATTATTTTCATAAACCTTTAAAACCGAGGTAATGTCCTTTTCATGTGAAAACTTCGGGAAATTATGCCTTAACGTGTCGGGTGTAATTTTTCGTATAAATCACACGAATCGAATATCCTCTTTCAAACTTTTCAAATGCCTTTTAATTTCGAGATTCTGAGAACGTTGAATCCTAACGTGTTGGTCACGACTTCAATTCTCCGTGAAAATCGAAACCAACGGGCATTCTTTCTTCAAATCTTTTTAAGTCATGTGTCCGAGGATCGTATTTTAAACTTGATGCGAAATTTCAAGTTCTCAATATATATATACACAAATGATTTTAAAACAAAACGAGGCAATATCCTTTCGTCTGAAAACTTCGAAAAACCTTGCCCTAACGTGCTGGGTGTGATTTTCGTATAATTCACATAATTGAATATCCTCTTTAAAGTCTTTCAAAATGTCCTTTAGTTTAAAAAATCTGAGAACGTAGTGCCCTAACGTGTTGAGCACGATTTCCAGTTCTCTTAGAAATTCGAAACACACAGACGATTTTCCTCAAATAGTATTTTTGAAAATCATGCAAAGTTTTTTTTAAAAAGATTGTATTTTAAAGTTTTACTCGAGTTTTCAAAGTTTTAAAATCAAGACCCGAAAATAATCAATGTGGTACCAATTTATGGTGTGTGAGGATGCTAATCTTTCCTCATGCGTAACCGACTCCCGAACCCATTTTATAGATTTCGAAGACCAGTATACTTTTCAAAACGGATTTTAAATGTTTTGTGGTGATCTAATCACACCAAATAAAAGATTGGTGGCGACTCTCATTTTTTTCCCAAATTTTTGATACTTTTAAAATATTGTTCGAGACTTATTTTTTTTCCCCGAAAGATGAACGTTTCGACAGGTGGCTTAACCAAATACTCTTTTACTTTCTCGAACGTTTTTTGACAATCTTCAGTCCATTCACCATCACTATCCTTACATAAGAGCTTGAAGATGGGATCACATTTATCCATTAATTGTGAGATGAAATGAGACACGTAATTTAACCGTCCCAAAAATCCTCTTACCACTATTTGAGTTTTAAAGGGTGTCAAATCTTGAAATGCTCGAACCTTGTCCGAATCTATTTCAATTCCCTGTTCACTCACTACGAAACCCAACAGCTTCCCCAACTTTACCCCAAAAGTATATTTTGTTAGATTCAATCTCAATTTGTATTTCCTCAATCTTTCAAATAGTTTGCAGAGGTTTTCCACATGACTTTCCTCTCTAGCGTATTTTGCTATCATATCGTTAACAAAAACTTTAATCTTTTTATGCATCATATCATGAAACAGTGTTACCATTGCTCGTTGATCCCCAACATTTTCAAACCAAACGACATGAACCTATAACAAAAAATTCCTCAGGTCGTGATGAACGTGGCCTGTTTTATGTCTTCCTTTGTCATTTTGATTTGATTATACCCCGAGAATCCATCCATGAAAGAGAAAACACAATGTTTAGCAGTGCTATCCACCATTGTGTCTATATGAGGTAACAAAAATTATCCTTGGGGCTGGCTCGGTTCAAATCTCTATAATCGATGCACATTCTAACTTTCCTATCCTTTTTAGGCACTGGTACAATATTCAGACCCATTCTGGGTATTTAGCTACTTCTAGAAATCTCGTATCGAATTGTTTCTTGACCTCTTGTTTAATCTTCAACAGCATCTCAGGTTTCATCCTTCTCAACTTTTGGTGTACGGGCTTACAATCTGATTTCAAAGGTAGCTTGTATTCCACAATATTGGTGTCCAAACCTGGCATATCTTGTTACGACCATGCAAACACATTTGAGAACTCAATGAGTAAATCCTTCAACAATTGACTTTTCTCTGGCATGAGAGTGATTCCAATCCTAAATTCCTTTCTTACCTCATCATCACCTAGATTGATTAAATCTGTTCCCTCAAAGTGGTGTTTTATAAGCTTCTTTTCTTATCTCAAAAATTCCTTTAGTATAACTTTCTCGTCTTCCGTCTCATAATCATTATAGTAAACATAATTATGAGAATTTGATTCAAAGATGTCATTTGGATCATTTATCAATTCATGATGTATATCCATGGTCCTTTTTCGAATGACATTTATTTCTAAAGTTAGAAAATTATTTGGATTTGTCATAAAAATGTTCTTTTTTTTTCAAATAATGTTTCTGAGTAAACAGATGAGTGAATGAGTGAATGAATGAACGAATGAATGATTGATTGAAATTGAGGTACATTGTCGTAAATATACTCGAATATAAACATTTTCTTTCATGGAAGGTTCGAAAACTGTATGGCTTACAAAGTTTTTTCATTTTTCATTCACACTTAAAGAAAATCTTAATTGATCCTATTGCCATAGGGCAAATCTCTACTCATCATTCTTCTTCTTCCTCCTCAAGAGCTTAATGAACTTTTGGTAATGTGCTAGAGCCACCTCCAAAAGTTTCATTGTAGACTCATTCCCAATCGCAAAAGGGGTAAATTCTTTTTTGAGTTCTTCAATCTGTTCACATATGTCTTCGGCTTGTTGAGTGAAAACTTGACTTTCCATGTGCATTGTTGCAAACACTTCTTATCGGCTTACTACCATTTGTTCCACCGCGATAAAACGCTTCGCAAGCTCCATATATTCTTTCGTGACCTCTTTGTCTTTCTCTTCTTTTGCCTTTAATTCTTTAGTCAGATGACAAATTTCCTCTTCCATCACCTCCATTTTAGTAGTTTTCTCTTTAGACACCCTCCTCTAGGTTTGCTCTTGTTCTTGCACTTTTTGGAGTTTATTAGTCCGCAGACTCAGATCCGCCTCCAACCTTTAAATTTGAGCGAACAAGTCAGATATTTCTCGTTGACGTTGTTCTAACTATATTCTTTATTTTCCCTCTCTTCTCTTCATGTCTGAGCGGTGTTGTTGTTGTTAGCTCATGATTTCTTCCTCCTTTTCCTTTACATATGCTTGATGATGCTCTCGTTGTCGTCTGACCTCTTCATCTCTCCCCATCAGACGCATCTTTAAATCGCGTATCTTTTCTATTAGCTCAAAACCATCAAGGAGGAATAACTGATGGCTCCCTATATGCCAGTTAAGGGAACCCACAAATGACCACTGCACTAGATGAGTTATAACACCCAAAACCTGAAACCGTCGCTTGTCAGGGTCCTGGTGTCTTGCTGTTCATCTATCATTGTTCATCTTTTATTTTCATTTCATTCAATCTTATTTGAATAAATATGTGCATCCAACATATCATAAATCATCAATCGATTATAATCACAACCCAACAAGGGCAAAAAGGTCATTTCCATGATTTTTGGAGACTTCTACTAGCACCTGTTGGACAAGCATCGGTAGTTGTCAAGTAAGAAAACAGTTTAAAAATAGTGCAGAGTTCTACCGATACATGTGACACTATTACCGAAACAAGTCATGCTTCTACCAATACTAAAAACTCTAGAGAGCTAAGAAGTTCTACCCTACCACTTCTACCGAAACAAGTTCACAAGTAATCGATACTTTTATGAGTAGAACTACCGATACTTATCTTCCATCTACCGATACAAATCAGGTCAGTGAGCAACCTCTCTCTTACCCTGTACTTCTACCGATACAACCCTAGGTTCTATCGGAACAAGTATGCAGATGTCAATTATATACATTAATTTCCAAGTTTGCATAATAGTCTATAGCATTTACCAATTTCTCAAAAGATACCTACATAGACATTTCATATTGGTATTTAATTCTTCACATAACAACAAAGAATACCTATCAAATCATTCATCAAAATGATACCATGCTATTTAACTCTTACACCAAAATAACTCAAGTAACACAATCCTAATACATGCCATATAAGCCAAGTGATATAAAGACTACCCAACGAGCTCCCGAGATAGTGTGATTTTTCTTGAGGATTCGATCTTCAACAGCAGATGAATCTACAAAACAGTAACAGATACACAGGTAAGCTTACAAAGCTTAGTAAGTTCATAAGAACAATTAACTTATAGAATAACAAAGAAAAAAGTTTATGTATAATATATTTATAATAAATTTATTCATTGAATGAACCACGATTGGAGTGAAAAAAAATTGTACACAAATCTTCTCTAACCTAAATTCCATGGTCACTTGATCATTTTAAGCGGAGGGTTTTTCTTGTTTTATCTGAAGGATTTTATATTAAAGTATTAAACGGTAGTAACACAAGTATAATAATATTTATAATTATTTTAAAAAATTTAAACATTTTTAAATATCTTTTAATTACATAAATATTTGATTAATTTGTAATATATTTTTTTAAAGAAAAATTCATTAATTCATTCAATGAATAAGATCATTCAATTCCGGGAAAAAATAATAAACACGCGTTTTACGCGTTTAAGGACAAGCTCCATCAACACAACAAAAGCTTCAGCTTTAGCATCAATAGAACATTATGGCACGTTGATAATTGACTCTATCACAACTCAAGCACAACATATCAAGAGTAATTGTAAGCACTTAATACAATAAGAAAATCAACCCCGGATTGTCCAAAGCGGCAAACATAAATCGGCAAAAGAACCAAGCATCCACCAAACTAGAGGGGACAATGACAAAACAAACTCTAAAAATACTCACAAAAGCAAGACTAAAAAGCGTACTACAAGAGTAGACAAAAACTTCTAAAACTGAAGACTTATTAAACAATGGAAAAATAAACAAAAAAAAATATAAAACCTAAGATGACACGAGTCCAAACCGACTCATGAAATCATTTATTATTCTAAATCTCTCAAAACAGAAACAAATTAAGAAGTCAAGAAAGAGCTACCCACTTTCTAAAAAAAACTGTCGATGGTCGGTAGTGTTTCAACGATGATAGGCACCGTCATCTGTCCATCACAACTTGTGAAGACAACAAAGATACCCACAAAATAGATTTGTAAACTGAAAAGAGAGAAAACACATGGAGTGAATGATAAAAAAGAAAAAAGAGAGTTGATAGACAGAAAAAAAAGGCAGTCGATAGCTAACCCGAAAACTAACACCATCACTAAAAAAAACAGACGATTTGATTAATTTGTAATATTAACTTAATTAAAGGATAATGATATTAATAATTTAAGCTTCAACCATTTAACAACAAATAGAAAAATATGATGACCAAAACAAGACAAATAGATATAGAAAAAAAAATCAATATACCGAACAGTCTTAGTCTTCATGTTTTGTTGTATTGCAGCGGTTGGAGATTTCCATATCAATCTCTCATTTCAAATAGCTAAAATGCATGTGAGCATTACGTAAAATGTCCACAAATCGACGGTCTTAATTTGTTTCATAACTTTCCGTCCATCATTTAATGTATCCTATATTATTTAGGAAAAAATTTAATTCTAAAATGACAACTGATGTTGGGTTCAGGGGCGAAATCAAGGGTTGGCAAGGGTTGGCCTTCCTTAAAATGGAAAATTTTTCATTTAAATTTTTAAATTTTTTTAAAATTTTAAATTAGTAAAGATAAAATTATATTTTGGTCCTCTAAAAATGATAAAATTTTAATTTAATCATTTAAAAATTGTACTTTTACTATCGTAAAAATTACAATTTAACTTTGGCCCCCTAAAAAATATTTTGATTTCGCCCCTGTTGGGGTTAGTCATATTTTACCTTCGCTTTTTGTTTTTTGGATAAACTATAAAAATAATCACTTTTGTTTGATTTAGAGTACATTTTAGTCATTTTTGTTTGAAATGTTATGTTTTAGTTACTTACTTTATCATTTTGTTACGAAATAGTCATTTTGCTATTAAGCTCTGTTACCTCCTAATGGCAATCCTACGTGGCAGTTCAAATGGGTTTTAATACCAATTTGGATGTCCAACTAGGATGAAAATAGTTTTTTGAGTCAAAATGGAAAAGAATATTAAAAGAAAAAAGAAAAAAGAGACGAATGATTTTTCTTTTCCAATTCAATGTGTAATTAATTTAAAAAGTTTAATTAATTAAATTTATTTAATTAAAAACCTATTCTTGTCCAGTTGGACATCCAAGTTGGCATTTAAAACCCATTTGAACTGTCATGTAGGGTTGTTGTTAGGGAGGTAATAGAACCTAACGACAGAGTGACCACTTCGTAGCAAAACGATAATATAAGTGACTAAAATGTAATATTTCAAACATAAGTGACTAAAATACAATCTAAGACAATCAAAAATAACTATTTTTATAGTTTACTTTTTTTTATTAACATAATTGTAAATTATATATACACAAAATTTTAATTTTCGATATAATATTTTTGGAAGAGTATCTCTTTATAATAAAATGATGATATTAGATTCTTGATATAATTTTGAATCCAACGAGTGGCTCTAGTGGTAAAGAGGATGATGTCCATCTTAGGAGACCCGAGTTTGAGCACTTATGTGTGCAAGTTGTGTGTGCCTTGTCAAAAGATTAAAAAAGTATGAACAAATACTACAATGTAATCACACCAATATGTTCAAAAAACATTCTATAATTTTTTTTAAAGAAAGATGGTTTCTATAATTTTTAGAATCTTCTTGTAATTAGATGTGTCACACGAATTCATCTCAATATTAAATATGTTCATTGGTTAAATCAGATTTAACTAAAGTATTTTTATTTATATTTTATCTAAACTCGGTTCAATTTAAAATATAATTTATCTTCCGACCCTTATAAAATTAAAAGAATTTAAACCCGTACTATCCAGTCCATATTTTTTAAATTTTTATTGATTAAATAAAATTATATATTAAATAAAAAACTTGAGTAAAATGCAATAAATAAAGTAATAATAAATTAATAAAATGGAATCCAGATTTTGATTGTTCCCGTACCCCAGCATCTTTACTTCATAGTTTACCGTGTTAGTTTAGGTTTTAAAGTTATTAATCTATACATTTAATAACTATATTGAAAATATATAATAAATATAGACACCAATTATATATATAATAAACATATATAAATATAGCATGGGCCTAAGAAAAAAATTTCCGCCCAAACAAAAATGGACTTCAAATTTTACACAAATTCAATTTTCGAGCTTTGACCTTTTGTTTAAATTCTCTCATATTTCGAGTAAACTTTTAATTTTGGACAAATAACCTAATATTTGAACAGGTTTGTTCAGCATCTATAGGTGTTATGCTTGGGTTATTTTTAAATATTGACCTTGACACTTATGAATATCAAATTGATTCCATCTAAACTTGCACATTCCCCTTTCCCTCCACTATAAGTTTTCCAAAAAACAAACTACTTTAAAAAGTAATCTCAAAATCTACAAACCCTAAATTTTCAAGTTATTTTACTATGTAAATGGCTTTTTTTTCATTTCTTGTTATTAGTGTTATGAAAGTTATCATAAGTTATTCGGTTTACCAATTATTTATAGTGAATATGTAAGTGTGTTTTTAGCCAAATGTTTTGTTATTATTGTTGTTACTGCTTGTTGATTATGTTGTATGCATGCTATAACGATGTTGTGTCATTATTTGTGCTTGTCAATGTAATAAGACAACATTAACTTTGTTGGGTTTTTTGTTATTAAGAACTGTTACTGTTTGTAATGTTAGAAATTTAAGATTTGATAGCCTCAATTGAAAAGATGGTAGATCGATTCGTGGTCCAAATCAATTTGAACGAATATTAGTCTAATTGAGGATTGAGTCGTATTCCAATTTGAAGCTCTTTTATGTTACCTTAGAGAACATGAAAAGAAAAACTTGAAAATCAAGGTAGAGGTACTAAGTGGATGTCCAATTTGAATTATAGATTCTTCATTTTTGAAGTCTAACAGAAAAGGGTATAAGTATTATGCAATGGATCTCAATGATGATGAAGATGTCAAGACAATGGCGTTTGGACACTGAGAAAGTGTCGATGTTGTAGTGGAGCTCAAAGATATGTTTGATATTGGTTAAGATATTTCAAATTATGCAAGCACATCGATAGTCTTGGTGCCAACATATAATCTGAATATTCCCTCAATTGATACATTTTCCCAAGTACTCTATGTAAGAAAAATCAATTTAGAAAAACAGTGTTTTTAGGCACAGCAAAAGTTTAAAAATTTTTACTCGAACCTTGTGATATTTATAGAAATAACCCTTAACCAAAATTATACATGTGCTTTGTATAAAGTAGTTAAGTTGATCCCGACTTTTAACCGAACGATCTTTTTCATTATTCTCGAACCACGAATTGCTTTGAGTGTGAGCTCAAACAACATGGACCTAGATCACAGAATGAAAACTTTAATAACTTTCATTGAGAAAGTTAATTATATCTATACTCGAAAATTATGTGTTTTGTCCAAAATATAGAATTTAGTCTCTAAAATAAATTTTCACTATTTTTTGACAACATAACGACGCTAATAATGTGTGTAAATAATTCAACATATAGTTCATATTATAGAAAAATAGTATAAGAGTTTTGTTAGAGTAAGGTCTAATTAAACAAAAATATTTTAATAGAAAACATAACTTCTACACTAAGTATAACAAGACAATTTTCAATGATGTCGAAAAATTCGGGTTATGGGCTGAATTTATTAAATTGAGTGAACTAAAAAATATTAGAATCAAGTATTACGTGTTAATTGTGAAAATATAGGATTGAATTAGTAAGTGGAATTAATTAGTTAAATGATTAAACAAACTATAAGGACTAAATCATAAGAAAGAGTAAATAAGAGATTTAATTTAAACTTTATCGTAGGTCTTTGTTAAACTAATTTCCGTGTCCTCATAAGCAAATACCCCGTTATTAAATGAAGGTTTGTGGTTGGGAAAGCTCCAAACCATTGGATTCCACCATTTACCTTAGTTAATGTTAATAGCCATTGATTTAGTTAGAAATTTTTTTAATTAACCAAAGAAATTAAGCATAACATAGCGGGAGGAAAGAGAAAACACAATTTTCTCTCATTTTTCTCCCTACAATCGGCACAAACAAGGAAAGAAAGAAACAAAGCTATTGCATGGTTTCTTCCTCATCTAGTAGTGAGTACAATCTAAGCTAAAGACGATGTTGGGACGTCAAAAAGCGAAGGGAAAATAAAAAGCCATCGACGAATAGTTAATCTAGTTTTTGCTCTCATAATTTGAGTTCATTAGATATATATATATATATATGTTTGACTCGTTAAATGTTCAAAAATGGTAAGCTATCAGTGTGATTGTATTTGAAAGGTACCTATATACTTGACTATATGGTTTGTGAGAATTGGTATGTGATTTGTATATGTATATTTCTTGCTTCGTGATATATAATTATTAATCATGAATTTGTCATATTAACTTTGTAAGGTAGAATTACGAGTATAGTTGGCCTACCATAGGGTCCATTTGATAAGTGGGAGTTCCAACGCTTTATGCGTGTTATATTCAGTGCCTTGTGCGTTTTTCTTTCAATGCTATAAGTGTGTTATATTCAATGCCTTGTGCATGTTATATTCAGTGTTATATGCATGTTATACTGGTGTGGTTGGTGGGATCAATGCTTTTATACCTAACTAGCACTTCAGTGCATATATTGATGTGTTGGTGGATTGATTCATGTATCTTTCCTCTAATCCAAGTCAATTAATAAGGGCTAATTAATTAATTGAATGTGATTCATATTAAGATATTTGATTATGTTAATAAGGACTAATATGTAATATTCCTTATTATTTATACATATGTAACTAAAATGAGTTGTTGAATGATCATGATTTGAATATGATAATTAGATGCAAATACCTTGAGAGTGCATCAGAAATTATATTACGTAAATAGGCATCTATATGAAGCAAATATGATTGATTATTAATGGATCATTGGTTTAATTGTATATATGTGTTAAAGATATTGAAATTGAATTAGTTGTTGATTAATATGTTTATGCTTGATACTTAGTTACTTATATGATTTTTTGTTATGTTTTATTTGAATTCGAAACATGTTAGCATCACTTAGTATACACTACTCAGCATACGGATATGTTTGTTTCCATACGCAAGTTTCGAATGAGAGATATAGAAAATCAAAGGTCGTAAAGCATCCAACGTAATAGCTTAGCTTGGAAATCAATTCATTGTCGTTTTGCATGTATATATGTATTTTAGGTCATATGGCATGTACCTAGGTAGATTTTGGTTAGTTATTTAAGCTAATGTCTTAGTACTTCTAATATCATGACCTATAATGTTTTGATTGGTGAAATTCATCTCCTAATTTGGAGTTAATTATACATGTCTATAGATGTTTGGTTGCATAACTAGTTTGGTTATGCCTTAATGAAATGGATGCTAGATTTTGTTGGTGATTGAGTGTGTTTATGTAAGTTGATTAGATGATATTGCATTGGTGTTATGTGTGAGTCTGTTTTAGGTAAAATTTGGTATGATTTGAGTGTTTTATGTGCATTTTTCCATTGAGTCTCGTTTACCATATTGTATATTTGATTGCTTGATATCTTGAGACTTGCATTCTAGTCTCCAGATAACCTCAACTAGGTCTCGAGACAAAGTAGTTTTTTTCTTGAGGCAAGGACTCATCGAAGTTAAATAAGTTTTGTCTTACTCTAGGTCTTGAGACAAAGGTAATAAGAATCCCTTGTCTTGAGACATCTAAACATCGAAGATAGGAAAACAAGAGAGACCTATCTCGAGATCCAATCTCGAGAATTGAGGACCATTACCTTGAGACATGAACCTAATTGTCTTGAGAGATGTGGACATCGAAGCAAAATATCTAAAATTAAAATTAGGCTTGTCTCGAGACATGGAGTTCCTATGTCAAAACATATTATTAAAACTTAACTAAAAGAGTTTGGATTTGAATCTTAATCTCGTATGGATTTTTAGTACTATTTGACATGAGTTGCTTTGGAAACATATGTGATGTCACACATTCAGATAAAGGGATCGGGTCGAGTGTGGGGTGTCATGGTGACATCCCTTCAATGACACTAGAGTTTGCCACCCCTTACATGTAACAAGGCTGTAAGACCCTACACCTGTAACCACCGTCGTTCTAGAGTCATAAGGTATTATAAAATAATTTATAATCCTTAATATATTTATAACAATCAATCGATTTTCACAAACATATGAATATACTCACAAATATCTATTAGCCAAGTTACTAACCATGTTTAGTATTTTAGTCCAATTTACATTATCAAATATCAATAATATAAGTAATTAGGGATCAAGTTAAAACACATTAAAGTCTTTAAATGAAAATAGACAAATTTCTCACAACAAGGGTCACATGGGCGTGTGTCTCAAACACATGCCCATGTTCCACATTCACACGCCCATGCCCCTAGCCATGTACTCAACCGTGTGTTCACTCGAAATGAATCCACACGATCGTGTCATAGACCGTGTGACAGGTCGTATGTTTATTTTGACTTGCAACACACGACCGTGTGAGGGATTGTGTGCCAGCCCGTGCTACTATGCGAATTTTGACCACACAGTCGTGTCCCAACCCATGTGTCTACCCGTGTAACCTGTACTGCATTCTAAAATGGCACATGACCGTGTAACAGCCCGTGTCATAGGACGTGTGTAGTCTAGTTTACTTCTAATACAATTCATTCTTACAACCTAGCTTAACTAACAAGATACACAAATCAAAGAACATATTCTATTATCTAAAAATGCATTCTAAGCACTAAATATAAGGCACAATATCAACACTTAAAACTAACCAATATGCCCTTCAAGGCACCTCAATTTAAACATTTCGTAGCAACCTAACTCAAAGTAACTAAAGTGCATTCAAAGTTCACAATTTCATTCATTTCATTCCATTCATTGTGCTCAAACATTCAACCATATTATCAACAAGACTTGACACCAAAAGTTAACCTGTTTACCATTCCAAAATGACCATTTACATATAATTCTAAGCCAACTCTACTCCTAAAACATATCAACTACCAAAAGACCCAAAACATTACATTCCTAACCTAACCACAACCTATACACATGCCATTCTATTCAAGTCCAAAACTTACAGTGTTCTACCATATGAGGTACTAGATAGTGTGATCTCCAACAGCTTTCGATCAACAGTAAAAGTCTGACAATGTACAAGGAAAACAATCAAATAAGGTAAGTTTTGGTATAACTTAATAAGTTCATAAAATAACCTCACATGTATGTATATGTATACATCCTTATTTCTTAGTTATGAACTATACCACATTTTCGGGTAATTAAAGAATAATCTCTATTCCAGTTACTTTAAACTTTAACTCGACTCATGATGCTGCTCACACAAGCTTTAGATTATTCGCAACACATGCAAGATCTCAAGCCATCGTAATAGTCTATTTAACAAGTACATAGTACTTGTTAAACATTCACCGCCTCGAGGCCTGATAAATAGTCATCGGCTCAAAGCCTACTAGAAACCACCGGCTCATAGCCTGCTAATTAGTCACCGGCTCAAAGCCTGCTAAAATCACCGGCTCGAGCCCTGCTAAAAATCATCTCATAAAACCATCTTGCTCATTTATTTCTTATTTTTCTAACATTCAACAAATTATAACAACATTAAATTTAACTATACTAAGTATACAATATAATAAATAATCATAATCTAAAATTTAGTACGAACTTACTTACTGAGTTGAACAAACTCACGCTCATATTCCGCCATTGATCGGTTACTTTCCTTCAATTCAAGGAACTCTTTTTTCTTTATGTCAAGATATATTTTACTTATGTATATCTTTCAAAATTTCGCTTTGAAGAATTCCCAATTCAGTCGTTCATTTGGTGGCACCACGATTATAGTTGTCCACCAATCAAAAGCTTCTTTTGAAAGGGAGATTGCACATCTCAAACAATATTCAGGAGGGTATAACATCTTGTTTAAAACTCTCTGTGTAAGCTCTAACTAATATTCGGCTTTAACCAGATTATTGCTCACATTACCATAAAACTCCTTAGCTCCACACTTCTTGATCTTATCAATAGAAATTCTATGAGAATTAGATCGTACTGAGTTTTAAGGACGAGGAGGTGGATTTTGTCGAGCCCCAAGATTTGCGCGCATATAAGCGTTAAACATATCTTGCATCATATGAAAGAAAGCATTGGGAGCCTCTTCTCTAGGCTCTTGAAATTCAAGTAAGTTATGAGCAACCTCTTGATCGGTGGCTGAAAAATTACTTTTTACGTTGTCGGATATTGTTCGATCGGAGTCAGTTGACATTTTTAATCTATTAGAATACAAGTCAAATTGATCAGGAGTCATCACATTATCGTAGTTTATATAATGGCATGTATTTCTAGACTCGATACATGTTACGTTCAATCCTAGAATCAACTAAACCGTAACTCTGATACCACTCATGTGCTTTAAATTCTATGATATTTTAATACCACCAAACCCCACTAACATATAACTTGGTAAATTTGACATGCAAATCCATCATTTCTCTATTACATACTATTTAATTCCTTGACAATAGTCACAATCTTTTGCACCTCTTTCAATTTAATCCATTTTTCTCTATTTTATTATTTAGACATTAAATCTTCTATTAAAATTTTAATACTACTTAACTAATTACTTCAAACATATATAATTATATTAATTAATAATTTTACTTGTCGAAATTGTGATCACGAAACCACCATTTCTGTCATCGTTCTAACTAAGTCGTTACAAAGGCCTTATTGCGCATTTCATGTATTAAGTCTAATTATATGTTTTATCTAGGCTTTTATCCATGTCTTATAATTTATTCAACCCAATAACTATTTTTTATTTCTCAAAATATTATTTATTTAATAAATTAACTTAAGTAACTAAATTAACTTCTCAATTAAATTATTTTCTCAATCCAATTCTAATTTTGTTAGAGTCATGACAACTTTATCGTATTAGAATCTGTGAGAAAATATATTTAATTGTCTTATTCAACAAATTCATGATGCCTAATTAATTTAATTCTTACTTAGAACTTTAATTATTTAATTACAATTAATTAAATAATAATTTGAATAAATTAAATTAACTTGTATGTCATATTTTCTAGTTAGTGAGAAAATTCATTCATTGCAGATAGTGATACATGTGATATATTTCTCTTCATCGTTTTTATTCATATCATATTATTGGTTCTACATGTAATTCATTTATGGTTATCTCAATCTAATGGAGGGACCAATGACATATATAATTAGGACTCAAATAATTTCTAATTAAGTTTCGGCTCTTCGCCTATTAATTGTAACATATTTACTCATAGAGTCATTCCGCTAAAGTACCATGATTGAACTCTCCCTTATTATATACCCTTATGAAAGTCATTCGTAGAGTGTCTATCCAATAATTTTGTTATAAGTGTCTTACTCTCATAGGATATCTTAATCTCTTTGGGGTAAATTCATTCTCCTAATATGATCTTATTTTATCTCATGGTAACCATTACATCTTCCTTCATGAAAAGTCAATTACTAAAAAATAGTAATTAAATCATTCATCTCTAATACAAATGACTCATGGTCACATTTCTTTTCATCTATCATGTAATGTTGATGGGAGGATATCATTTATATTTTATTGGGCTATGAATTCCATTATTTTCAAATGATGCTACATCATGCAAAAGTCGTATACTCAACGTATCTGCTTTCAATTCCTTATATATTTGAACTCAGACTTCCATTAATATCAAAGCATAAGAGTCACACATATATAGTCAATCATCCACTCAAGATTAAT
Organism: Gossypioides kirkii; assembly: GCA_005610355.1. Taxonomy (NCBI): domain Eukaryota; kingdom Viridiplantae; phylum Streptophyta; class Magnoliopsida; order Malvales; family Malvaceae; genus Gossypioides; species Gossypioides kirkii. The sequence goes on along the minus strand of CP032253.1, from coordinate 26,591,081 downwards.
GCATGTCACACTATAAACATCACAAGTGAATAAATCCATAAACAGATCTAGGATTTATTCTACTTGGGTCTTGTCTGATGTATTGCTAGTCTAGTTAGACACATCTGTATCTCTATCTTCTGGGAGTCATCCACTCTGATACCCAAGACAAATTTTCTCCTCAATTCGACTTGATAGATAACATATTAGTCTTTTCAATCGATTCGTTCAATATCAATCAGACCAAGTACTTGTTTAGATCAACTACTAATATAAATTACCTTTTCACATTATGACACGACCACATAATGTGCTTAATATTATTTTAAATGTTAGATAATAGGTGAGTTAATATTTTCTTTCATTTTTTTCGTGCAAAAAACGTTGAGGATGATATACAAAAGATATTAATGATTTTGATGAATATTTTATTAAACCAATTTGTTTGAAAAATTACAAGTACATAGGCGAAATCACTGCACTAAGGGCACTAGATCCTAACACAATACCTAGGATTCCACGATGCTCGATATTCATGAGTTACATGAAAGGATGATGGCTATATAACTATTACAATGAGTTGTATTGACCGAAGCATACAATTTAGAGATGCCTCCATCTTCTTGTTGGAGACAATCTTAGATAATAAAAGTAAAAATATAAAGCTCAATCATCTTTATTTGAGGCATTGACAAAACCAAAAAATCCTAACGATGACATTTTTTATTTCATTAAAGTCAAAGTTAAAAGCCCAAGTTCAAGCCTAGGCCAATGTTGTTATTAAAGTCAAGTATGATAGTTATCCCAAGTTGGAATACGATGCAATGGTTTTTAGTCCCAATAAGTCACGATCTTCCTACGTAGTAACCTCCACGATATTATTGGACCTTCAACTTCAGTACTCCTATGCATGAATTTCTCAAATATGTCCATAAAATTTTTAAACAAAATTTTGATTCTTTTTAACTATTTCAAAATAAAAATTTGGATTTTCAAGTAAAGTAATAATTTTCATTAAAAAAATTTAGATTTTTTTAAAAATAAAAATATTTTTTTTAGTGATTTTAAAGAAAAAGTTTAAATTTTTAAACAAAATTTTGATTTTTTTAACTATTTCGAAGTAAATGTTTTGATTTTGAAGTAAAGTAGTGATTTTGTTTTAATCAAAAGAAAACTTTTGATTTCATAAAAAAAAAGAATAATGAGAAATTTCTGGTCAATGTACATGGCAGCTCCACCACCGGAGCCGGAGAACCGTTGGGCTCTCTAGTGGTGGAGCCATGGCCAACATAGGAGGAGGAAAATAAAGAGGAAGAGTTTTTTTTAAATGAGGTTGAAAATGAGAAGAAAAAAAAATAGATTTTTCTTATTTATGAGTGTCAAAATGGATAATTTATTCCCACCCCCAAACTTTTTAAATTTATGAAAAATAGCTCGTTTTTTATAGTGATGCCCTTACTCTCTATCATATTTACACTCGTAACTCTTTTTTTATTAAAACCTTCGATTTAATCCGAAATTTCAAAATTAAAAGAAAATTAATTGCTACATCAGTCCTCTATCCCCCACATTTTTTATCTTTTAATCCCAAAATCAAGCTATGTCATTTTGTTTCCATTTTAATAAGTTATTTACACTTATATCTTCTTTTTATTTGCATTTATGTTTTATATATTTGATGTCAATTATGCACTTTATTTTAATGTTTTTAAATTTATTCACATTTGTCTAATTTTTTATTTATTCTTTTTTCATATTTATTTATTTTCATGTCTATTTATATTTTTGTTAGGATTTTAAACTAATTTTAAATATCGTATAGGATAATTAATATGTAAATATTCTTTAGGACTTTGTTTAAGATTAAAATTAAGAATTTTTGTAGGTGAATTGTAAATCATGAGTAGGCCTTTCTAAGTATTTTATTTTAAAAACTCTTTAAGATAGCTAATCAATGTCATCTAAGATATATCATTTTAGGATTAAATTTTAGATCAAGAATTTTAGAGTAAAATAAATCATAAACCCGTCATTAAGACATTTTCGTAAGATCTTGATAGGTTCAACGTTATTAATTAAATCTTTTAAAATAATAATGATAAAAGATCAAATAAGTTGTTGATGAATTTTAATATTTCTCTTAATTCATTAGTAATTTTTAAGTTTTTTTAGGATTCTAAAATAGAATTAATTTTAAGAATTGAAGGCATTTTACTAGAATTATTTAGGTATCATTAGGGTTCTCGCTAGAAGTAAAAAATCTCTAATTTAAGTTTGGTGAACACGTCTTATTCAAGTTACAAGTAAATCGGAGGCATTTTTTTAGAGTTTTTATTTAAGATTTCCATAAGATTTTAGCATAAATTAAGACATTAATATACTTAAATAAAAAATAAATCCCAAGACTCCGTAAGACTAACCCCGGATAGGCGTTGTGTGGGTGCTATAACCTTTCTCACACTTAACAGTACTCTCGAACCCGAAATTTGGTGATAAGATCGAGTCTAGACTTTTAGGATTTTTCCTAGTATTAATCCTAGACTTTTAGACGATAGGTGACTAACCAACCTAGCTCAAATTGGTTATTGGCGACTCTACATTAATTTAGGTCGTTTGTGTCTAGCTTTGCTTACTAAGCTCTCGTACTCTTCTATAGGAACTTTATGACAAATATAAAAAAAAAGAAAAAAGAAAAAAAATTAACAAAACCCAACTCAAAGGTAAAAGGTTGTTCCCTTCCTTAAGAATATTAAAAGCTTAAAATATAAAACAACATTAAATCAGAATTTGTATAACATTAGGAAGAAAAAGACAAAAACAAATGGCTATTTGTCATACTATTCTTTTATTTACAAGAAACAAAACTCACATTATAAGATTTGCTGTAACACCCAAAACACGAAAACCGTCCTCGGTTAGGGTCCCGATGTATAATCGATCATTTATCACTGTTCATCTCTTAATATCATTTCATTAAATCTTATTTTAATAAAGATATGCACTCAACACATCATAAATCATCAATCAATTATAATCACAACTTAACAAGGGCAAAAAGGTCATTTCCATGATTTTTGGAGACTTATACCCGTACCTGTTGGACAAGTATCGGTAGTTGTCAAGTTAGAAATAGTTCAGAAATAGTGCAGAGTTCTATCGATACTCGAGATGGTTCTACCGATACATGTGACACAACTACCGAAACAAGTTATACTTCTATCGATACTAAAAAGTCCAGAGAGCTAAGAAGTTCTACCCTGCAACTTCTATCGATACAAGTTCACAGACTACCGATACTTATCATGCATCTACCGATACAAATCAAGTCAGTAAACAACCTCTCTCCTACCCTGTACTTTTACCGATACAACCAAGGGTTCTACTGAAATAAGTATGCAGAATTCAAATATTCACACAAGTTCTCATGCCCAGCCAACAATTCTCATTTCAAAACATAAGGTACAAAAGACAATTATTATTAAAGTTCAAAACACATTTGATAATACATTTCATTTCATTGTAAGCCTACTTTCAACCATAGTAACATGCAGAATATGACAACTACCTAACCAAGGTTCCAACAATAAACCATCAACAAAAATCAAGAGTTATACAAAATAACATCATCCTAATACATGCCATAAAATCAAGTGATGTAAAAACTACCAAACGAGCTCCACGATAGTGTGACTTCTTTGAGTTGATCCGATCTTCAAGCAGCAAAATAATCTACAAAACAACAATAACATCTTTGGTAAGCTTCATAGCTTAGTAAGTTCGAAGAGTTTAAAGAGTTACCAATCATATGCATAAAGCAGTTATATCTCAACCGAGCTTAGGTGAACTATTGCTTCATCAAACCATCTTTAGTATTTAAACTTTCCTGTTTAGAACCTTTCTATTACCAGTACCTAATGTTGCTCACACAACCTGTCGAGGACTCGTACCATATGCGGTACCCCAGCTATTGGTACAATGTCTGTCTATAAACTGTCTCCTAACGATGCTGCTTACACGAGCTGTCGAGAATATGCATTCAAGCATAAATCTCAGCCATTGTAGGGCCTGTAATCCATTTTACGATTTCATATCTCTTTTTCGACTCACGATGCTGCTCACACGAGTTGTCGAGGACTCACAACAAATGCGGTACCTCAGCCATCTATACGGTATTTGTGCATATAACTATCTCTTAACGATGCTGCTCACACGAGCTATCGAGAATATGAACTTATGCATAAACCCCAACCATCGTAAGGCCTGTAATCCATTCTTGGATTCATTTCTCATCTTCCCGATTCACGATGCTGCTCACACGAGCTGTCGAGGACTCGCAACATATGCGATACCTCAGCCAGCGCATCGATTTCAAATCACCAGCTCAAAGCCTAATATCTCTTTCATTCATTTATTTTTCATCTTTCTCAATCTCACGTTCCATAATCTATTCTATGAGTATAAAGAATACAATATCTCTTTAGTTTAATTACTTAGATTTTTTAATTTACTCTTTTACCCTTTATAATATCTCATAAATTTCTATTTTATATTAGTCAAAACCATCCATTTATTCCTTAAATGGTCTATTTGCCATTTAGGTGCCCTAACTAAACTTTTAATTATCAATCTATACCCTTAAATCAATAGCATTCAACTTTGGCATTTTTTACAATTTAGTCCTTTTTACTTAATTAACTATCTAAACAGTAAAATTTCATAACCAAATTTTAATACAATACTAATGGCCTCGTAAATATTAATAATATTTATGGCCCAACACATCGAAGTTGTGGTCTCAAAATCACCAATTCCGATCATATTGAAAAATAAACTAATAAGTAAATTCTCATTTAATTAGGATTTAATTACAATTTACCAAAATCTAAAAAATTCCACTTCATTTCTATTATTAAGCCATTTAAGGAGGGTCCAATTACATAATTGGTCCTTCAATTATTTTAAACTCCAACTAGATAAACTTTATCTCAATTTAACCTTAAACTACTTAGGACTAAATGAATAACTATTCTAAAAGTTAGTAGAAGGTAATCATATCCTCCACCGCTTGGACTTTTTGATCATGGTGTAATTACCACTTTGGTCCCTTTTATTTTTAATCAATAGCAATTAACTTTTACCCCTTTTAAAATTTACTCCTTTTTCCTTAATTAATCATCAAAATTACCCAACCGAACTTCAATTCACATATAATAATTACAGACCCTTAATTTCAAAAACGAGGTCCCACAACCTCATTTTCTAAAACCATTTGACTTTTGAACCAAATCACTTATACTAACTTTTAATTCAATAATTAAAATTCTTAAATTCAAAATTTCATATAAAATTATTATTGACTTATTTAATTTAAACACTCATTATAAAAATTTTCTCGTCGGCTTTGTGGTCTCGAAATCACTGTTTCTGACACCACTGAAAAACGGGCTGTTACTACTCTTCAGTCTTAGGAAATTTCGTCTTCAAAATTTTTATCTAGCAGTACCTGTTTATTCTAATGTTTTTCCTCACAACAAAAATCATTACTAGTTCATCCAATATAGAGAATAAAAATCTCATAATAATCTCAAATAATACAAGCTTTATTTTGACTTTCCTTACTCAGGAATCATAATAAGCAGTAATAATTTAGACGATACTTGATGTTCAATTTTCTTCCCAGATTCAAGATAGATCGAAACAGAAATTTTCAGAGATGTTTTCTGAAGTTTTCATATAATAATAGAAAAATATTTTCACCCGACCTATTCAAATCCATCTCTCAAATTTACATAATCAAGAAAACCAACCTCAATAAACCAAAACTCATCGTTGACAATTTTCACATAGATTATTTCTCATACATAGTCTATAATACATTTCTCACATTTTACACATACACAAATTCTATTTGAAGTCTATCAGAATATCATCAATAATCATAATTATGACTGTATCTAAATATCTAGATAAGATTGAACAATCTGATTCATCGTATTCATAAATTAACAAAGACATTAGTTAATCTAGACAATATTACCAGAATTTTTAATGATTATCTCAAGTTCAAAAGAAATTTTCAACATATCATATCTTTAACTAAAACTGAATAACTGGATCTTTATTAACTTTCAAATACACTGTTACATCCTTTTAACTTATTGAACAAGACTTCTGTATGAGATATAAATTTTTTTATTCTATATCTTGAAATTATTCATTATCGGATTTAGGCATAAATCCTAGAAATCTTTCAGGAGATAAATCAAAATACCCATTGGTGAACGGTACACAAATATCCTCAAATCCAAAAATTTTAATTGAGTAGTTAATTATATATATTCAATCATTTTAGGTCATTTTCTGTACAAAGTCATTTGAACAACTCTAATTTATACTATCTGATTTACCAGACTCAACCATAATAAGTACATCAGTCCGCCATTCAAGTAATTTCATTTCATATTATAATTCACTATAGTATCGTATAACTTTAGTCAATCTATTCTCGAGATAATATCAAATTCAAGATTTAATAATAACATAAATCATCAAGAAAAATCACAGTCATAAATTTTCAGCAGATAATTTTGACATACCAGCTCTAGCCTATCGGATTATGATTCAAACATTAATCTCATTGGTTAGGAAATAAACCCCTTTTCATTATTAATATAATGCAATGTGAGAATAAGTAACCCAATCGCAACTAGTGCTTTCACAATAAATAAAATTGAAATAATAGAACATACCAGAAATAATATCGAGCACTATAACTTCATATCCATCATTATGTCCTCGATCTCACTTTATTTACCTATACTCAGAGATAACAATCGCAAAGCTACTAAATTGGTTACATAATTTCTATAAATCACTGTCTCATTAAATCCAAAAGACATTTGTAAAACTAATAAACTTTGACTCACCTCCTCGTTTTCAAATATTTATGAAACCAGTATATTATGACTGGTACCAGAATCAGAAGTCAGAATATTACTATTAACTTCATTAATTTCATCACGATCAGATTCAGATAACATCTTTAAAATCTACAATAAAACAGGTGTTAGATCGGATCAATCAATATCACACTATCACTGGTTTATATGGCATGTACTTTCTAAATTTTATTCACACTAAACTTAGTTCGAGAATTGACTAAACCGTAGCTCTAATACCACTAAATGTAACACCCAAAACTCAAAAGTCACTAGTTAGAGTCCCGGTGTATAACCGATCATTTATCATTGTTCATCTCTTAATATCATTTCATTAGATCTTATTTTAATAAAGATATGCACTCAACACATCATAAATCATCAATCAATTATAATCACAACTTAACAAGGGCAAAAAGATCATTTCCATGATCTTTGAAGACTTCTATCGGTACCTGTTGGACAATATCGGTAGTTGTCAAGTTAGAAATGGTTCAAAAATAGTGTAGAGTTCTATCGATACTCGAGATGGTTCTACCGATACATGTGACACAACTACCGAAACAAGTTATGCTTCTATTGACACTAAAAACTCCAGAGAGCAAAGAAGTTCTACCCTGCAACTTCAACCAATACAAGTTCACAGACTATCGATACTTCTATGAGTAGAACTACCGATACTTATCATGCATCTTCCGATACAAATCAAGTCAGTAAACAACCTCTCTCCTACCCTGTACTTCTACCGATACAACAAAGGGTTTTATTGAAACAAGTATGAAAAATTCAAATATTCACACAAGTTCTCATGCTCAGCCAACAATTCTCATTTCAAAACATAAGATATAAAAGACAATTATTCTTAAAGTTCAAAACACATTTGATAATACATTTCATTTCATTGTAAGCCTGCTTTCACCCATAATAACTTGCAAAATATGACAACTACCTAAACAAGGTTCCAACAATGAACCATAAACCAAAATCGAGAGTTATACAAAATAATGTCATCCTAGTACATGCCATAAAACCAAGTGATGTAAAAACTACCAAATGAGCTCTGCGATAGTATGACTTCTTTGAGTTGATCCGATCTTCAAGCATCAAAATAATCTACAAAACAAAATAACATCTTTGGTAAACTTCATAGCTTAGTAAGTTCGAAGAGTTGAAAGAGTTACCAATCACATGCATAAAGCAATTATATCTCAACCGAGCTTGAGTGAACTGTTGCCTCCTCAAACCATCTTTAGTATTTAAACTTTCCTGTTTAGAACCTTTCTATTACCAGTACCCGATGTTGCTCACACGAGTAGTTAAGGACTCGCAACATATGTGGTACCCCAGTCATCGGTACGATGTCTGTCTGCAAAACTGTCCCCTAACGATGCTGCTCACATGAGCTGTCGAGAATATTCATTCAAGCATAAATCCCAGCCATCGTAAGGCCTGTAATCCATTTTAGGATTTCATATCTCTTTTTCGACTCACGATGCTACTCACACGAGCTGTCGAGGGCTCGAAACAAATGTGGTACCTCAACCATCAATACAGTATCTATGCATATAACCGTCCCGTAATGATGCTGCTCAAATGAGCTGTCAAGAATATGCACTTATGCATAAATCCCAACCATCGTAAGGCCTGTAATCCATTCTTGGATTCATTTCTCATCTTTCTGATTCACGATGCTACTCACACGAGCTGTCGAGGACTCGCAACATATGCAGTACCCCAACCATCGCATCGATTTCAAATCACCGGCTCAAAGCCTGATATCTCTTTCATTAATTTCTTTTTTATCTTTCTCAATTTCACGTACCATAACCTATTATGCAGTGATTATAAAGAATACAATATCTCTTTAGTTTAACTACTTAGATTTTATAATTTACTCTTTTACCCTTTATAATATCTCATAAATTTCTATTTTATATTAGTCATAACTATCCATTTATTTCTTAAATGGTCTATTTTTCATTTAGGTTCCCTAACTAAACTTTCAATTATCAATCTATACCTTTAAATCAATAGCATTCAACTTTGGCACCTTTTACAATTTAGTCTTTTTTGCTTAATTAACTATCTAAACAGTAAAATTTCATAACCAAATTTTAATACAATACTAATGGCCTCGTAAATATTAAATAATTAATATTTACGGTCTAACACATCGAAGTTGTGGTCTCAAAATCACCAATTCTGATCATATTGAAAAATAGACTAATAAGTAAATCCTCATTTAATTAGTATTTAATTGTAATTTACCAAAATCTAAAGAATTCCACTTCATTTCTATTATTAAGCCATTTAAGGAGGGTCCAAATACACAATTGGTCCTTCAATTATTTTAAATTCCAACTAAATAAATTTTATCTCAATTTAACCTTAAACTACTTAGGACTAAATGAATAAATATTCCAAAAATTAGTGGAAGGTAATCATATCCTCCACCGCTTGGACTTTTTGACCATGGTGTAATTACCACTTTGGCCCCTTTTATTTTTAATCAATAGCAATTAACTTTTACCCCTTTTACAATTTACACTTTTTTCCTTAATTAAGCAATTAATCATCAAAATTACCCAGTCGAACTTCAATTCATATTTAATAAGACTCTTTAAATATTTAATAAAAATATTTACGGCCCTTAATTTCAAAAACGAGGTCCCAATGCCTCATTTTCTAAAACCACTTGACTTTTGAACCAAATCACTTATAGTAACTTATAATTCAATAATTAAAATTCTTCAATTCAAAACTCCATATAAAATTATTATTGACTTATTTAATTTAAAAATTCATTATAAAAATTTTCTCGTCTGGTTTATGATCTCGAAATCACTGTTTTCGACACCACTGAAAAATGGGCTGTTACATTTGCTCTAGTTGAACAGATAAAAATCAACCAAACAACATATAGTTCCCCAAGAATACTAAAAACTTAAAGTGTAAAAATACAATCCAAAATCCATTAACTCTTTATTTGCCAATTCTTTTTTATCTTGTTTCTAATGAAAGGGGTTAGAATATGGGAATGAGATGTAAGGGAGAATTGAAGAAGACAAAAAGTTAGAGATGAAAATGGAAGAAATGAAAGTATTTTTGTTTTTTTACTTTTTTTCTTTCTTATTATGAAACTTCAAAAACGTAAGTTCATATTTTCTTTTTATTTTTTAAATAATAAAATTGGATATTTAATTTAAACAAATAGGAAGTCCAAAGTCAAACAAATACTAGCACCCCAAAGTAGAAAAAGAAAAGAAAGAAAAAAAAATTCTAAGAGAAGTTTCATAATAAAAGAAAATAAAGCAACAAAAACAATAAAACAAATAGAAAAAAGTCATGTCCAATCAAATTAAAACCTGCAACTTCTCTTCCCTATGTATGACCATTAAAGGTGACGCATGATGGTTACTTCGAGCAACTTATATATAAAAGAAACATATGTTGGAAGTTCGTAAATATAATAGCCTATATACGTGTGTTGTTTCAAAGGTATCACAAGACTATCTAAAGTTGGGCTCAAGTTTAATTAGTGGTTTCATAATTGGGTTAGTTGAAGCAAACCAGACCATGTTTGTTTCAATTTTGATGGCTAAGATCCAAAGCACATATCAATTTTCTATCTCATATAAGAAAGCATGGAATGTGAAGCAAACAACAATGCTATTGGACCACCTGTATGCCTCGTGGTGTAGTAGAAAAACTTATCCAACAGTCACAACTCTTGGGTCCTTGTGGGAGGAACAAATTTGGGTTGAAAAGTTTGAAAATATACCTTCCAAATTTGAGTAGAGTATGTTAGATTTTAGTATGAAGCTTTTAATCTAGTAACCAAACCATAGCCACGACTTTTTCCCTAGCCTCTAAAGTATCCACCCAAAAGAAAAAAAATAAGAAAACTCTATAATTCAATTTTGAAGAATTTTTAAAGTTGAAAAAGAAATTGTGAAAAAAAATATAAAGCAATAGAAAGAAGAAAAAAAGAAATATTGCACTAAAAGTTAAAATAAAATATCAAAATAAAAGAACATGTGTAATGAAGTTTAAAATTGCTTTGTAAAAATACTTAGTCTTCAATTGAAGAGAAAAGGTTGTGAGAGGAATGGTGGGGTTGAAAATATGAGTGCTCATTTAGGGGAAGTATGAGAATGATATCTTTGAGCTTAACTGATCTTGGAAAGTCTTGATTAAATCTTGGAATATCTCCCTTGAGATTCTTCTTTTGTTTTGAGTTGGTGAGCTCAGTTATGTTTTCACTTAGAGAGGTATGCTTAAAGAGGTTTCCAAGTCTATGAATATTTTGGTATATGTTGTTTCTTTGATTTTGGTTTCTGCTTGTATCTTGTTTGAGGTTCTTTACAACATTTTTTTGTGTATTGTTGGTCCTTTGATGTGAGGTTTTGTTTAGACATTGTTTCCTTGTATTTTGGTGTTTAGGGTTGGAACATGTGCTCTACGACTCCTTAGCATTATATGATGTCTCTGTAACCTTTGGCTTAGCAAAAAATTAACAAAAGAAATGCAAAACTAAGTGCTTTGGTTAATCAATTTCAAAAGTCTTTATCATACCTTAACCTGAGTCTACGTTACAATTATAGAACTTATAGACACCTTATAAGTTACATTAGAAACAAGATGGTGAAGACCCGAAAAAGTAAGGAAATGTATGAAATCGCTAAAGTCTAACTTAATAGTTTTACTTGTCATCTTTCTAAGTTATTGTGATGGATCAACATGAATAAAGTACGCGAGAACCATATAACCAACCATTCTAACACTCTTTAATATCTTTAGTTACTTCTATTGTGTTCACATTTATTTTAGCATTTATAGCATCGATCTTATTCACTACTAGAATTTTGACATTTAAAATGCTTTAGGGCTAAAGGGCAATACTATTTATTGTGGGGCGTTATTTTTCTCTTTTGTGCATGTTTGGTGAGTGCCTAGTGATCTTGCTTGAGGGCAAGCAAAATGTTTAAGTATGGGGTAACTTACAGGCACATATTTGTTATAATTTTTGGTTACTTTCACCTTATTTTTGAGCTTGATTTCAAGTCAAATTACTATGCTTTACAGTCTAAAATAGGTGGTAGTATATTTGCATAATTTTAACATATTTTGTCTAGTGTTAATCATGTTTAAAGATATTTTAAAGCAGGCCCGACCCTGAGGGTAGTCCAAGAGTGTTACCGTCCAGGGCCCAAAGTAGAGAGGAGCCCATTATTTTTGAATGTTATATATATGTTATATATTTTTAATGTGTAAGTTAGTTGAAGTATGAAGAAATTTGGGGGATTAAAAGGAAATATACTTTATTTTATTAAGTGGACAATTAGGCCTATGAGTAATTATTAGTCAAACTATTTCAATAAGGGTAAACTGGTAATATAACAATCTATTTGTGAAAATAAACAATTTGGTGGAAAAACCCACTAGCATTTGTCTTCTTCCTTGAGTTGAATGAAAAGAAAAGAAAAAAAAAAACACCATTGAAGAGAAAGGAAGGTTCAGTTAGAAAAGAAAACCCCTTGCATGTAAGTGTTTTAGCTTGAATTTCTTGTTAATATTTTATATTTTGGGACCCTTGAAGCTAAATTAAGCTTAATAAGGGGTCAAATTGAGATAAATGGAGACATGTTAGGGACTGATTTTTTATACTGTTAATGTTATTAAAAATGCTGGAAGCATTGATGAGTTTTGGGTTGTGATTGAACTCTTTTGTGAGAGACTTTTTGCTAAATATTCATCTTTAGGGAGTTAGAAGTATGAAGAATAAATTGAAAGGGTAAAAACTGTAAATTTAATGGAATAATGGACTATTAATGTACAGCATAAATTCAGTTAGTTGAAAAATAAATTTAAGGGGGGTTAAATAGTTAAGGCTTGAACAAGGACCGAATTGTACATGAGGAAAAATATTAGGAATCAAATGAAAATTTTGTTGCTGTCCATGGGGGGAAACATTAGATGTTCAAAATTTAGGAATTTAATATTCAATTTCCTATTTTCAGCTGATTTAATAAGTACATTGTTGATGATTTAAAGTTGTCCAAAATTTGACATTTTAATATGTTATGCTGAATTTAATATTTGTATTATTGGGGATTTAATGTTGTCTAAAGCATGTGTTAATGTTGTTAAAATAAGATTTATTTTAATATCTTATGTCGAATTTAATATTTGTAAACTTATGGTTTCAGCATGTAAATACTGTTTTGGAAATGCTTAAATGTTTTGTGTACTTAGTATGCTATCGGTTTGAAATAAAGGAAAAATAGTGGTTGTTAGTTGTTAACTTTGACTGCTATCCGTAAGGCATATTTGAGGGTATGAATGCTGGAAAATTTCAGCATTTAAATTTCTATTTTAAGTTTATTGAAACATGCTATAATGTAAGAATAGAACATGTTGTTCACACATTAAATTAATCGAGAAGGTGTTGTTATTTATACCACTTTAAGCTTTTAATATTCTTGGAGAACTATATGTTGTTTGGTTGGTTTTAATCTCTTCAACAAGAGCAAATATTATAATGTGAGTTTTGTTTCTTGTAAATAAAAGAATAGTATGTCAAATAGCCATTTGTTTTTGTCTTTTTCTTCCTAATATTATACAAAATTTGATTTTATGTTCTTTTATATTTTAAGCTTTTAATATTCTTGGGGAACAACTACATAGTTTTCAATTTCATGTTTTATTTTTTTTTATCAACCATTTGCCATATTTGTTCACCCAAACTTGACCTTGAGCTATTGCTCATATCTTGAAGCCACTTGGTAGTGCATTAAGAGTTTAGGGATTTTGTATTAGGTCTGAATTAAATCAGTATAGTTTATGTCATTGTCTTATTAAAAAAGTTTTCTTGATGCTATGTTTCATTTAATTGTTTTATTTGAAGCTATGTTTTTGTTACTCATTTAATTTTTTATTTGCATTTCATTTAATTTTTTAGTTAATTACAATGTTTATTTGTAACTGATTATTATAATTATATTTAAAGAATTTCATTTAATTGATGTTTATGTTATCATTAATGATTTTGCATTTCGGAATGCTCGTAGCACCCATTTTTATGATTTTTTGTGTTTTTGTAGTTGATGATATTGGACTAGATTGAATGAAAAATATATATTTTTTAATTTTGTTAGAAAACATCTTATTTGCTTAATGTAATAAAAATATTATTTTAATGAAATTACTAGTATATATTTTTATTTTATTGTATTATATTTTATATATTTTTAAAAGGGGTCTAATTTATTTTTTTAACCTAGGGTCCCAAAAATATTAAAAACGGGCCTGATTTAAAGTTTATATATATGCTAAAAGGAGAAGAATCAAGAGTGACAGTAATGAACGCTTTAATAGTAAAAAGAGAGTGTTGCAACTTTCATGTAACTATTGAAGCTTATGCCCAATGTAAAAGGGTTGAATAGTGCAAGTCAATGGAGGACGTCACAATGGTGCACATTGTGCATCGTGACAATCAAAGCTAGATAATGAGACTATAGTTACTCGAGCCAAGGTCAAAGGCAAATTATGGAATCAATAGCCAACATCGTGATCTAAAGGCAGAACAACCAAAATAAACAAAAAAAATGTCAATCTCCCTCTCTGACATCGAGAATGGTACACCTCAAATCGAAGTCTTTGACAGTGACCCTGGTTCATCCGAGGACCGCAATAGCTCACAGTTTCACCCTAACGACCTTGGCTCACCCTCGGACCTGGAGATAACGGATGGTTCACGCTCACAACAAGCACCAACCTGGAAGGAGATGTTGCTAAAAACCAAATCACAAAGCCAGGAAATAGTCAATGAAGTCCTCACTGGCGTTAAAGACGACGAACTTGTTTTGCTTGAAGAAGATGTTAAAACGTCCACCGTCAATGGCATCCCATCCATCGAATTCTTTGAAAGAGTCAACCAACTGTTAATTACCTATATGGCCAGCTCAATGGTGGTCAAATTGTTAGGGAAGAATATAGGCTTCGGGGCTCTCCAAAACAGAATCTACGCCCTATGGAAACCAACCATGTCATACCAACTAATGGACATAGAGAACGGGTATTACCTTGTTAAGTTTCGAAGCAAGGATGACTATGAGAAAGTCCTCTCCCAGGGGCCGTGGACCATCTTTGGTCAATACCTCACGGTTCAACTTTGGACGGTGGATTTCAACCCCGCCAAACCTTACCCGAATGTTGTCCTAACTTGGATCCACTTTCCCGGGCTCTCAGGTTACATGTACAAGAAGAATATCTTGTGGGAAATTGAGTGCTTGGTTAGGAAGGTAGTCAAACTTGGCTACAACACAGATAACCAAGCCAGGGGTAGGTATGCCCGAATGACGGTCTTCATCAACTTGGAGAAGCCATTAGTTTCCAATATCTAGATCAATGGCACTATGCATCGAGTGGAATATGAATATTTACCTGTGGTTTGCTTCTCATGTGGCCGTTATGGTCATTCAAAGGAAAATTGTTCTAATCTGAAAGATAAGACATCTAACTCGTTACGTGCCTGCCCTTGTCAACCAACGGGAAACGAAGCACCTCTCACAATAACCGGCATCGAAGCCCCTCCCACGATGACCGAAACACACCCCTTCAAACCTTGGATGATGGTGGAGCGGAAGAACCAATGCAGGGAGACCCAAAACCCGACAATCAACAACCAACAAGGTCAAACCTCAGGTTCACATTTTCGAACGTTGGATGTTACAGGAGAAAAATCGATGAAAGCCAAAAAAGGAAAGAAACTAACCTGAGGAATGCACCTATAGCCATTGTGTCGAAGGAGATCTTTGGAAAGCAAATTTTACATGGAAAAGGAAAGCAAATCACTGGTACTTCAAAAGGAAAATGGAGAAATTTAATAAAAAAAAAGGAAACATTAATATGGAAAGGGTTGACTCAACATACTCTATCTTAATCCCTAGAAGGCTAGGTGTGCAACAGATTCGAAACTTTAGCAAACCAGCAAGTCCACCGAAAGTGGTTTCCAAATCATGCAGCCCAATTTTGCTCTCTTTCGGCATGTACAATCCATCTAGCGAGAGCATGGAAGTGGGCTTGAGTAGGCAAACTTCTCCAAAGGCAACTTTATAGGTAACGTCGAACCCTCCCCTTTTAATTTCTAAAATTCCCATACTTGCTGCCACTTTGTCCAAAATGGAATTTTTAGAAAATAAGGATTTTGCTAATCCTATTTTAAGACCCCAAGAAAGGATTAAGACGAGCCTGAACCTTAATTTAGAAGGTCCCAAAGGTACTAATGTCCAAATTTCCAAAGACATCCTTGACCCGGGAAAATAGTCGGTAATAGTTTTTAATGACAAGTCCAAACAAAAAAGTCAGAATTCTCAATCAAAAGGAACACCACCACTTCGCATGGGGGATCCTCTAGTCTAAAGGTTAGGAAAAACAACAATAGAGACAACATTAGTTGAGGGGGTTGGGAAAATCGATTTCAACCCTATAAAGGCTCTCAGGTTTCGCTAGTTGAATCCATGGAGATAGTTGTTAAGAATATCAATGAACAAGTGAATAATGAAGTTGCGGACACAGCTCAAGGAGCCTTAACGCCGCTGTTGGATGAGACACCAGCGACCCATTAGTCATGGTACGACTTTTTTTTCTTCGTTTTAATTATTTATGAATTGTACAATCTTTTCTTGGAACTGCCAAGGGTGCACTAATGGTAGATTCCCGCGAATTTTCCACGAGTATAATAAGGAGTACAAACTTGACATTGTTAGTTTGATTGAACCTAGAGTTAGTGGTGTTAAAGCTGACAATGTTATCGCAAAATTGGGGTTTTAATAATCTCATCGCGTGGAAGCGATTGGCTACTCTGGAGGCATCTGGCTGGGATAGAAAGATTCGGTTAATATCGAGGTCCTTCATAATCACCCTCAATTCATTTTAACTCGTGTGTGGTCCACTTCCACTACCAATCAGTTCTTTATCTCCTTTGTATAATAGTCCCAATAGGTAGAAACATGATGAGCTTTAGAGAGACTTGGGGTCCTCGATCCCAAATGGACATGCCTCTTGGATCGCCATCGAGGATTTTAATGCAATCCTATCCTCCTCTGAGAAAAAAGACGGTCTCACTAACGGGAGATGTCCCCACTTTGGTGATTTCATGGATAATGCGACTTAATTAATTTAGCATATAGGGGATCGACTTTTACTTGGCATAGAGGGGGCCTTTCCGAGAGGTTGGATCGTGTTTTGGGTAATAACGATTGGGCTCACCTTTACCCGAACACTATGGTCACTCACCTCCCTAAGCTTAAGTCGGATCACAGACTCTTATTTCTAGCCCTTAATCCTACGATCAACCTCCCGAGAGGATGACCTTTCCGTTTCCTCGTGGGTTGGGCTGATCATCCTGACTTTGGTAATTTTGTGGAGTCTCATTGGAGGTTCAGAGGTGACATCTCAGCCACCTTGGAACACTTTACCAACAACCTTAAGGATTGGAACAAAGATGTCTACGACCACATCACCACCCGGAAGAAGTCTCTTATTAGGAAACTCTCTGACATCCAAAGGATTTGGATCTCTCTGGCTCTAACCGTCTAGCTCAAGAGGAATCAAAGGTCAGGCAAGAGTTGGATGATGTGCTCCATCATAAAGAGCTCCTTTGGAAAGAGAAAGCTAGATGTGATTGGTTAAAGTTGGGAGATCGAAACACCAAATTTTTTCATAATCGCACCATTCAAAGAAGGAAGAACAATCGCATCACTACAATTCGTAACAACCTGGGTAATTGGATCTATGACCAAGACTACATAGAAGTTGAAGCCAACGCCTTCTTTCAGAATCTCTATGATGAAGACCCGAGGCCTATGAAGGATCTTCCTCCTAACAGATTTCCTTAATTTGATCAAGCTAAAATCTCCTTCCTGAGCGACCCGGTTACTAATGATGAAATCAAAAAAGCGCTCTTCGATATGACTTATCTTAAAGCTCCCGACAGTGATGGCTTTCATGCCTTTTTCTTTCAGAATCAGTGGGATGTCGTAGGGGAAGCTGTCTGTTGCTAGGTCATGATAATTTTTTTCGGGGGCACCATTAAACCTAACCTTAATAATACTTTGATTGTCCTCATTCCCAAAGTCTCGAACCCCGAGAGTTTCACCCAATTTTGACCTATAAGCCTCTGCTTCGTTCTTGACAAGCTAGAGATGAAGGTTGTTGCTAATCATTTCAAGCACATCTTTCCTAAAATCATAACACTAGAATAAGCGGGCTTCATAGCAGGTCGTAACATCACTGACAATATCATCTTTGTGCAAGAGGTCATCTACTCTATGAGAGCTCATAACAAAAAAAAAGTGGATAGCTATCAAAATTGATCTCGAGAAAGCCTACGACAGAGTCCATTGGGACTTCATTAATGTTTCCCTTCAAGCGGTCGGTATCCCTAACTATCTCCGAAATGTCATCATGTCCTCCATTACAAATTCTACTATGCAGGTCATGTGAAATGGGATCCCTTTGCCTAAATTTAGGCTTGCTAGAGGCATTCGGCAGGGATGCCCACTTTCACCGTACCTGTTCATTTTGTGTATGAAGTGGCTCAGACACTCCATCCACTCTTCCATCGTCGAAGGAAAGTGGGGGCCCATTCGTCTATCTCAAGAGGACTTACTTTATCCCACTTATTCTTCGCTGATGACTTAGCTTGTTCAGCAAAGCCGATATGAAGCATGGCAAGATTCTCAACAACCTTTTGGATAGGTTTTGTGAGTACTCTAGTCATAAAATTAACACCAGAAAGACTAACATCTTCTTCTTGAAAGGTGTGGAGGAGTCCATGGCCAACACGATTAGTAGTTCCCTTGGGTTTCAAACAGTGTAAAACCTAGAGAATTACTTAGGTGTTCCTTTGTTCCACCAGAGAGTCACGAAGAGCACCTTGTATTTTATTATCGAAAAGTTGCAAAAGAAGCTTCAGAGTTGGGATGCGAGGCAGTTATCCATTGTCGAACGGGTTACCTTAGCTCAATCTATTCTCTTATCCATTCCTAGTTACTTTTATGCAATCCATGTTAATCCCTAAGAACATCTGTGAGGGAATTGAAAGTCTGGTGAAACACTTCATTTGGGGTTCGTCAGAGAATAGGAACAAGATGTCCTTTGTTGGTTGGTACCACATTTGCCAACCTAAGCGGTGTGGAGGGCTTGGTATGCGTAAGCTCCGGGACCAGAATACCCCTTTTTGATGAAACTAGGCTTCAACCTCGCCACGGCCAAAGACCTCCTTTGGGTTCGTGTCCTCAGATCGAAATATCACATTAAAGAAAAGATTCCTAATTGCATCACTAGGAACATGTGTTCTTTTCTTTGGAGATCTCTCTCTAAAGTTTGGCCTCTATTGAGAGAGAACCTTTTTTAGTCTGTAGGAGATGGAAGCAAAGTCTGTTGTTGGACTGATAATTGGATCCCTGATATGGGCCTCTCATTGATCTCATTCCCTCTAATGCCAACATCTCATCTGACTGCCTCCTTAATGAGATTATCACTCAAGAAGGGAATTGGAACCTTGACCTTTTCCAGGTCTGGCTTCCTAAGAACACTATTCAACACATAAGGGGCATACCCTCTCCAAACCTGTTTGAGGGACCTGACAAGATATCTTGGTGCCATACCTCCTCCGGAGATTTCACCGTTAAATTCGCTTACAAGATCCTGAAGGAAGATTCATGGAATCCTAGAGATGAGAAATGGAAGTGTGCTTGGAAGCTACTAGGACCTAGAGAGTTTGTTTCTTTTTCTGGACTGTTCTTAAGCAACGCCTCCTCAACAATACGGAGAGAGTTAGATGAGGCCTTGCGTCTAACCCATCATGCGTCATTTGCGGTCACGATGTTAAAGATATTCTGCATGCTCTCAGAGATTACACTGCTACTAAGGAAGTTTGGAATCAAATCATATTAGGTACCCATCTTTCGAGCTTTTTCTCCCTTAATTTAACTTATTGGATTCTTTCTAATGTGCAAGATAACACTAGAATTCATGAAGGAAGAGCAACTTGGGCATGCCTCTTTGGAATTATCACTTGGCGCATTTGGAAGAACCGTAACTTGTTCATTTTCCAAGGGGAGAAGTGGAGCTCGAGAGAGATA
This sequence comes from Gossypioides kirkii, assembly GCA_005610355.1. NCBI lineage: Eukaryota > Viridiplantae > Streptophyta > Magnoliopsida > Malvales > Malvaceae > Gossypioides > Gossypioides kirkii. The sequence goes on along the minus strand of CP032253.1, from coordinate 26,571,013 downwards.
ATCAAAGCTTCGAGCAATTGGGCCAAATAGTTCTTTTCCACCTTTAATGGGGCACCGATTGAGATAGACAACACACCTTCCGAGATCCATCCCAGGAGCAGAAAATCTTCCCCAACACAGACGGAGTAGTGTAACTCATTTCAGGAAACGCAGCATCCGGAGGAGTCATTCGTAATGCAAAAGGAGATTGGATTGCAAGATACAACAGGTTCATTGGGAAATGTTCCATTTTCAATGACGAGTTGTGGCTTATTTTCGATGGACTTCACCTCACTCAACGACGTGGCCACGATAACGTCATAATCCAATTTGATAGCCTGGAAGTAATCAAAGTTGTTCACGGAAGCAACTCCTCAACTTCTAACTCAGCCTTGATCAGAATAATTCGAAACATCTTGGAGCAAGAAAAGCAATGAAACTTGTTCTACATCCCGAGAGAACAAAACCAAGTTGCAGATTGTCTCGCTAAACAAGCCCTTGCCAGAAAAGAAGAGCTACAAATTTTGAAGCTACCACCTACTTTAGCTCTTGACCTCTTAGAGGTCGGTAAGATAAACAATGCTAGTTTCTTTCAGTTCACTTAGATGTTATTAATGTATGGTTTTTCTCACCAAAAAAAAAGGTAGAACGACGATTTTCATTAAGGGTATTTCCATGGTTCATTTTTATTGATATAAATACTAACCTTTCAGCGAAATCTAGAGTTTTTTTTAGAAGTGCTCATGGGCCAGATTGGATTCGGGTCAGATCTAAGCATGATATTAACATATTTTATGCATGTCCAAGTTCGGTTCGGCCCAACATTTGGGTTTAAAATTTTGTTCAAACTCGCCCATATTTATAAAAGACTAACCCAAACTCATTTTAGACCCTTCTATATTATTTTTAAATTTTTTTTAAAAATATTTATTTTATTTTATTTTAATATTTAATAATTTTATACATTTTTTATTTATTTAATTTTTTATATAGTCATCTTAACATTATTTTAATGTTTATATTAGAATAGTATTATATATTTAGTATAAGTTTATTTTTTTAATATGTTCTAAATTACATAATATATAAAAATAATATAATATAAAATATTATGAACTTAAAATGGGTCAGGTTGGGTCGGGTCGGGTTTGAGTTTGTCTCATATTTTAAACGGGCCTAATATTTTTATCCAAACCCTCTTAAATTTCAGACGAATCTTTAAGCCTAGGCAGGTAGTCCAACTCATGAACAAATTTAAGTTTTCTAAAGAGTTTTAGATAAGATAGGAGAGTTAGCTACTTTAGTTAATTTTAGAGAGCATTTTCTTTATTTTATTGTAATTCTTAGACTAGTAATTATAGAATTTTCTTTGTATTTATATTTAGGTTAGTTTATTAGAAATTTATTTTCTTTCAATCTCAACTGGAGACGAAGAGCAAGTGAAAAGAATATTCTCCATTGAGCAAGTATTCTTGAGTGAAGATAAAGATATTTCAACCTTTATATTGAGCATTTCTTACCTTACTCTTTGAATTTTCTGCACTTCAATAATGTTGAGAAATGAGCTTGTTGTTATGGGTGAATCAAGGTTCGTTCTAAATTCGCATGTGGTTGATTAACTAGATTGGCAATTATGTGATCAAGAGTTAGATTGGTTGATGATGGAATGTGAATTGTTAATTTGATTTGGTGTGTTTAATTATTGTTGGAATATTTTCAAATATTTATAATGTTCCAATAACTATAAATGAATGGGTGTAATTAATCATAAGATAAATCTTTTGGTCATTAGTCAAAAATTATATCATTTGATTTTTGAAAAGAATTATAACTATTCAAATAATATTACTTGAATAGTTATAAAATTAAATGAATAATTATATATATTTTAAAAGATACTATTATTGAAAAATACGCCTATTGAAATATGTTTCTATGAAGAGAAATGAAAATTTCTATAGAATGGAATGAAATTTCATTTGAAAATCACATGAACAAATTCTAAAATTCTTTCTTTCCTTCCTCTATTTTCTAATATTATTAGATTATTCTATAAAGTATTACTGCAGAAATCCTTTGTAGAAATTGAATTTCTTGTTAAACATTGCTCAGTGCTTAGTGGATTATTCTCGTTAGTGCAAAACGCAAATAGTCATTGGCTTCATTGTACCCTCAAGGTTAATTTGCTTGAAACTCTTTTGCACACCGAATATAGGTGTGGACGAATATAACCTTAAAAAAAGTGATTTGATACATACCTTAAAACCTTATTTTATTTCTTCATTTGCTGTTCAAAATTTCGTTCGTTTGTTCGAGATTTTCCTCATCGAAGATTTGTACCAACAATTATACTTATACTTGACAATCATAGGTATAACTTAGTGCTAAGTGAAAATTTTGACGTTAGTTGATTAACTCAATCAAACTCGCCTAGTAGAAAGAGTTGAGAGAGTCAATGTGTGCTAGGCAAATAAGTAAGAGTTGTGATTTAATGGCGAATTCTGGAGTATGAAACGAGTTGAGAGACTAGCGATGGTTAACAATCGATCATTCCTAATCAACTTGTCTAAAATCCTAGTTACTAATTATTAATCGAAGCAATCAACTATTACATTTACACTTAGAAGGAAAGTTTTTTAATTTTGATTATTTGGGTTTAAATAAGAAATTTCTTTAGTGTTTCATTTAGTAACTAGGGGGAGACCATTTCTTCTGCTTTAACATCTACCATATATATATATATATATATATATATGGCTGAAGACAGATTTCTGTATAATCTATGATTAGTTTAGCAATAATTTTTAAAAGTGTTTTTGAATCAAAAAGTATTTTTAAAAAAAATTAAAATTATCTTTCTACTTTCTGTCAAAAATTATTTCAAAACATTTTTTATGCCAAAAACATTTTTAAAAAGTTCAAAAATATTTTGTTTAACAGCACTTTTATCTTTAAAAATATTTTTTATCCTAAAAGTAGTTTTTGAGAAGTAATACTAAACTGACCTTTAGGAGAATTTACATTATATTCTCAACTTGAATTGGATTTATTTGATACTTTAAAGTTCAAGTTCATTTCGTAGGATGATGTTTTCATTTACCTTTAATGTATGCCTTGCATGGGAAGTACATGTTTTTGTTAGAAAGGTTTTATCAAAAAATGTTAAAAGGGGAAGATTATTGATTCAAGCTGTATGTGGATTACTGTGTACCAACATGATAAACCACAGAACTTGTACCATGCATACCATAATTAATGGTTGGCATATTTTCTTCGTAATTTTTTTAAATTTTATAAGTGAGCTTTAAAATCATAACATTCACAATGATACAAACCACACACAACATGGAAGTTAAAGTTAGGGAGTGTAAATGATTAAAATATTCGATAAATTTTTCGTATAACATTTATTTATGTTTGTTTATTAAGTTAAATAAATGAGTATGAGAATTTGTTTTATTTGTTTAATAAACGAATGAATACAAACAGAAGTGTGTTCAGTTCATTTATATTTACGAATAAACTCGTTTAAAAGCTCATTTATTGACTGTTTATTACTTGTTGGTTTATTAATGATATTTTCTTATAAAAATATTAAAATAATATTTGTGTGAATGTATTTATTTATTTTTTGTTTATTATTCATTAACATTGTTCGTGAACATGTTCAATTATATGTTCATGAACATGTTCGTGAACATGTTCGATTAAGTTAAATTAATATGATCATGAATATTTAACAAACGAACATGAACACACATAATTTTAAGTAAACGAACATGTAAAAAAAATTTAAAATTCTTAACAAACACGAACTGAACATAAACAATTTCAAAAATAGACAAACGAACACGAACAAAAATTTATTCGTTTAAGCTCGATTCATTTACAGCACTAATTAAAGCAGACTTGCAAACAACATTTTACATTCACAATGATACACAGTGACTTCTATAAGGTAAAGAATGAATTGAATGGATAAATTCCAATATATTGAAACATAGGAAGAAATTTGTCTATAACAGTAACAACAAGAAACAATTACAGCTCTTACTCCAAATAGAACCAAAAAGAAAAAACAAGATTATACCGAGCAAAATTCTCTCCCTTTACATGGAAGCAAGAAGATCTCTCATTTCAGTCACTGATGGGATTGTTTCCGTAGGGTAAATTTTAGCACAAAGTTGGGCAAAGCTATCATATTTGTCCAGGAACTCCTTCTGTCAAATTTTGGAAGATGTAAAGCAAGTAAGAAACTGGTAATATATCACCAAATCAGCACCTAACAAGTAGAAGCAAACCTAAAATTTCCTCCTTTCACCCTGACAACTCACCTGGGTTCTTGTAATGCTCTTTCTGACCGCATCTCATTAACCACTTCGACAAAAACTACTAAAGCCTTGAGCTGTTTTTGAAAATAGAAGTTAACATACCTTGCACTTGTCCCACAAAGAGGGTAACAGCTCCTCACATGTTAAGTTCTTCTGCAACTTCTTATACATTGCAGCAATAGACTTGTCAACCTATAAGACAAGTCAATATATAGATTCCACCATTTGAAACCAAGACCACTATGTTCATAAAATTGTTGATCAACTCACCCCAGTTAAACTGGATTTTAATGTCTTCCGCAGATCCATTTTAGACAATCCAAGCTGGAAAGGAATCTGAAATTTGTGGGAGACAGTTGGCAAAATCATTCATTTGTTAACAATTCACAAATGTCTGAAGATAAATGCTGGCACTAATTTAATTATTTAAAAAAAATGATTCAGTTTTTTATCATGGGATTCAGGCTATGTCTAAATACTGGATGGGATTACTATGCATGTCAAGCCTTGTTCTGTATATTTAGTCAAAAGTTGGATAGATACTCCTGAGGAGCTATTTGATGAAACTCGGTGCTTTAATTAAGTACTAGAAAAATCCTATCATTAGCATGCTAACCTCTTCAGGTGAAATAGTAAACATTAAATCCTCAATCTTTTTAGCAAACTGGAAAAGTCGTTCAAATTGCTGCAAAGGGAAAACATTTTTAAAGACAAGTCATAACATAAAAAGTTTATCAGTATCTCCTCAACTACTTACATCACTCTTTAGCAGTAATGAATAAAGCAAAGAAAAAGGCACCAAGATGGATTACTTACAAAGTATATTATCATGCTGAGATGACGTTGACATGCTTGTTCATATGCTTCACTTGCTTGGTGATAAAATTTGGCTAAAGTGGGCACAACATTGGCCAGGTCATATAAGCTGTAACATGAATGGAGAGGGAAAAAAATTGCCATCAAGGAAACTAAAGAAACATTATATCAGGTTGGTATAGGAACAAAATGAGAAAAGAAGATCACGACCTATTCTGAAATGCGGCATAGTTTTCTAAAAGAAATACTTCAGCATATTTTGGTTCAACTTGTGAAAGTCTTTCGAGAGTCACAAACATAATGCTAACCTGCAAAACAATATTTCCACTGTGAATATTTTTTTCAGTAATAAATATACACATTTTAAAGATACTAACATAATTAATTTACAAAATAGAAAGAAAAATGAGCTGATTTGGTACCACAATATGAAAATTTTATCTGATAAACAAAAGGAAGGATAACAAATGATCCAAATAGACCATAAATACAGGGAAGGAGATTGTTCTTATCACCCATCCACAAAACTAGCTCAAAAGAATACTTGAGTGACTTATCAGACTACTTCATGAAAAAGTTTGTTGAATAGTAGCAAAACCAAACTTTAGTACATGTAAGTCTTATCATGATGCTAAGAGAACTGTATTATTCATCACAAGCCCACTTAACCACATTATTAACTTAATCAGAAAATAAAAAAGGATACCAGGATCAGAACAGGACTTACAAATTTGGTGTATGCTAGATCAACCAAGTCCCTAGATTGTCCCTGGATGTACTGTTCCATGCGAGTGGCTAGAGTTGCAAAGCTGTGCATAAGAACATATGAATTATTTACAACCGACTGAAGTACAACCTTAGGCTCAATACGAGTAAATGATAAAGCATCATGTAAGAATACCAAACCTAGCTGTTTTGAAAATAGAATTTGTAGTATGTTGATAATTTATAGAAACATCTCAAACCATTAACTGAAATCTACTACATTTATTTTGTTTTTTTTTTTCTCCTTTGCTGTTTTATCAGGGTCTCAAATTTGCAGCACGCTCTCAAGTCTCACAAAGGCATTCACTTTACCGAGGGATGTATGGTAAGACCCCCGTCTGTCGTGCGTTACGCTCACTTCTTTCAATTTGATGACAAGCCTCATCAACAAACTACAAATTTAATTGCAGCTTAAACATGTTAGATTCATACTAAATGCAAAAGGTGAGAAAATTTTCAGTTTCCATATAATTTACCCGGCTGAACTGCATTGAAATTTTTGATTCCAGGTCACCAAGGAGGACACGCACGAATCTTGCTGCATCAGATTTCTGGCTAGATAGATACCGCTCTGTTACCCCATGCATGGATATGCAACGCAAAGGGTCAATCTTGTAAGCCCAATCAACTAGAACAAAAAAGTCTTCCTGTAATCCAGAAAAACTGGAAATTGAGATTGTAAACAGAGTGCGACCAAACAACACCATAACGAATCAGAAACGAGAACAAGCACTATGAACTAAATAATAAGATCATGCAAGCAACTGAAAACAATGAGTATTAATACAAGTACCAAAACTTCGGAAGAAACTCCTAATCTAAAATGCAATTCTGGTTCCAGAAAACAAATAACATAACAAGGAGCAACATCAAATCTATCTGCAGAAGGCTCCAACATATTACATACTTGAATTCCATCAAGCAAATCCTGTAGTGCTTCATTTAATGCTTGCAAATCTTTAGAATTTTTACCTAGCAAAATAAAATAGTTTCCATTGGTCAGAAATTGAACTATAGGAAAGGAGATTTATTACCACAAATTATAAAGGCACAAGAGAAATAATTACCAGCTTTGCTATCATTGTCATGAACGGGCTTACTTCCTTGATCGACCTTATTGGTATCATCATCATCCTCATCCTCATCATCCTCCTCCTCCTCCTCCTCCTCCTCCTCATCATCATCATCATCATCATCATATGATCCACTCTCATCTCTTGGGGGAGGAAGCCCAGGAACATCAAAGCACATGAAATGTGCAAAGAAAGTACTCTGCAGTTTGAGCCATGAAGGAATTATATTTTAAAAATCTAAAACTTAAGAACGCAAGTAATCTCGTGTATAATTAGTGAAGAATGGACTATAACCTCATCTACAAGTAGTGGAACAAATCTTGTCAGCATTTTGGCATAACCATCAGAAACTGCAGAAGTGTCTGCATTATTCGCACTTTGATTGCCAGTTGTGAAAGTTTCCAGCCAAGTATTTGGAGTTTTTGATACTTTTGTACTAGCACTAGCACGAAGCTCATTGGCAAATTCATGAGCCTAAACAGAATTTTAACTAATTATCAAGCACTGTAACCAACATAAAGATCAAATAAGGAGGCACTTCTTTTCTTTATGATTGAATATTTCATTTTGAGCTCCAACCTCTCGGCGCAGAAGTGTGTTCAGGGAGCTACAATAAGCTTTCCTCAAAGGACCCAAGCAGTTACCATCAAGAATCTGAGAATGAGCAGTGACAAAAATATTAGAATGACTGAGACACAATAATAGAGATTTAGACTTTATCTGCATTTTGACCTTTAAATGTTGCAGAAGGCGGGCATACGTCCTGCACTTATACCGCAAGTCCGCATGATCAGGCTTCTTCAACTGTCCCCGCTGTTAAAATCAAGCAGGTGAACAACATTTAGGAAATTGTTTATGGTTATGATCAAGATGAAATAACATGAAGGAAATACCTGAGAAAAATAGTTTTTGTCATTAATCATAAAATCCACCAAAGTGGCAAAACAGATTCTCAAGAACTCAGAAGCTTTACGGACAAAAGTAGCTTTTAGTATTCCAAGTTCTGCCCGCTTCTCTCTAACCTAAAATGTAGGCACAACAAACTGAAAGCTACTTCTTTTCTTAAAGGACCATAAAAATTCAGATCCAGTGGCAATACTAGTCTGCTAGAAAGTTACTGAAAGTTCTAAAAAGCTCAAAGTTTAAGTGAACACCAAAGTAAGCAGCATGTGTTAAGCTAGTCATGTGCCACATAATCACTGTATAATTTGACTAACTATAAAACTGTAGAAACTGAGGGAAATGAGAGGGGAATCCATACAGCTCGTATGTTTGAAAAAGTAGAATCCAAATTAGGTACTTCAAGGCCACGTAAAGCATCGGTTAACCATTCACATGCTTCAACATATTGAGGCACGCTAGCCTCATCAAACTGGCTTCCTGTCAGACATGATGCATACTACAACCAACAATAAAATTGTTAGGAGAATACAGGCTAAATACCTTTGCTGAAGTCTAAACAAAATTATAGCAATGGATGACATACCTCAGAAGGGAAACGAAATCGTTCAACAAGCTTATCAAGTTCTGCAATGAGTGCTTTATTATTTACAGATTGTACCTCTAACTTGTTGTTGCGGGTTTCTATCTGTTATATTGTGAAAATAAGTTCCATGCTAAGAAGTCATGTCACATGTTGAAGTCATTAATATATAGTTTATATCTTCATTATTTAGTTTGAGGGATAAAATTAGCAGCAAACTTGAAGTAGATTATGGAATGACAACAGACTAGACACGAAGAAAACAAAGGATCCTAGATATTAACAGACTGTCAAAAGAAGGTTCCCTACCGACTGAATATCTTCTCTCATATGTCGTAATTTAACATTGAAGATGCCTAACCATTCATCCATGTCATCAACACAATTTGTTGCTACCTCAAGCCCTTGCAGTACCTGAACAATCAGGAATATAACAATTAGCTTAGGGAATAAGAAGCGTATTGCTAAAAGGGGTGAACATCAGCATCGCCAATGATTAATTATGAATTTTCATAAGAAAAAAAACAAAGAATCTCCTAAATACATAAACCAATCGCAATAGCTACAAATAAAGAGAGAATATAAACAGAAGTTCCTCACACATAACATCTTCATTCAAACCTATTTAGGAGTTGAAAAACATAATAAAGCACATCTTAGGGAGGAAACACCACAAGTCGAGGTAGAGAAATGCTGAACCCGAGTATATCCAAAATGGGAACAAAAAGATTGCATAGACTATCTGATAAACTTGATACTTGTTACAGATGGTAAATTATGTATAGTTATAGATGTGTAATTATCACGATCTTAGGCTACTTGTTAGGCTTAACTTTTGACAGCTTATCTCAGTTAATCTTGTCAGAAATCAATTTCCTAACTAAGGAAGATTGTGTGTAATTATTTAGGAAATATTGTAAATATCTCAGTAGCTGTAATCCCTAATTTTAAGGCTGTAATTTTGGGTCAACATTTCTAGAATTAGTTAGTTTCCTAATCTAGAGTTTCCTAAGTTAGGTCCACTGTTTGTATATATATCAGTGTAATTTCTTATGAATGATATATAAGAATAAAAAGCATATTTTTGACATGGTATCAGAGCTTTTTTAGCTCAAATCTGGGATCTTTTATTTTTATTTTTTATAACCCTTATCACTCCCGATCCTTTCTCAAGCCCGTAGTGTTAGTTCAAGAAGAACATGACTGACGTTATTGAAACCAGCAACATCGAGACTACTTTAGAAGTCTCAGTGAATGAAGGAAATCACTCAAACCCAATAAGTGAGTTGTAGAACATTCAAGCAGCGTACAAACTAAATGGGAAGAACTACTTCAAGTGGTCTCAACTGGTTCGCACGTTCTTGAAAGGGAGAGGAAAATTAAGTCATCTACTCGAAAAAGGACCTAAAGAAGAGGATCCTAAGTTTGATGCTTGGGATGAACAAGACTCTATGGTAATGTCCTAGTTATGGAACTCCATGATGCCAAAAATTAGTGATACATGCATGTTTCTCAGCACAGGCCAAGAAATATGGGAACCTGTGAAGCAGACTTATTCGAAAGTTCGAGATGCTGCCTAAATCTATGAAATCAAGACAAAGATTTCATCTACCAAGCAAGGAAGCAGATCAATTACAGAGTATTCCAATCTGTTGCAAAGTCTATGGCAAGAGACGGATCATAACCAGTGCATCCAGATGAAATGCAATGAAGATGTAGCACTCCTGAAAAGGTTTGTTCAAAAAGATCGAATTTATGACTTTCTTTCTAGACTAAATGTTGAGTTAATGCAGTAAGAGTTCAAATACTTGGAAAAGAGGATCTGCCCTCACTAAATGAGACGTTTGCGATTGTTCGTACTGACGAAGGAAGAAGAGGAGTTATGATTGAGAATAATTAGGTAGATAGTTCAGCCTCGATCACGAAGGCTAGAGGAGATTTGGCCTGGAACAGCCTATTAACGAAGATAGTAAGCAGACAGAACTCACAAGACCAATCAACAGGGATTCCTTATGATGCACCTACTGCAAAAAATCCTGTCACACTAAAGAGAAATGCTAGAAACTCCATGGGAAGCCACAGACAGCAAATAAAGGTTTTTCAGAAAAAAGGGGACAAGGATGAGCATATACGGCAAAGCAGTTGGCTGGAGAAGATTCTCAAGAATCACCTGTTGAGTTCAACAGAGAAGAAATTGAAAAGTTAAAGAATCTGCTGGGGTCACTGGAAAAGCCTTCCTCAACAGGTACTTGTACTTTGGCGTTCTCAAGTATATCCTCTTCTCAAGACTCTAAAGCCTTGGGTATATTTACCAAGAGCTCCTAGGTCATTGACTCATGGGCTACAGACCACATGACCAATTCCTCACAAAAATTTATTACCTATAGACCTTGTCCTAATAATAGAAAAATAACAGTAGCAGATGGCTCTGTAATTACAGTGGCTGGTCAGGGTGATGTTATTGTAAGCGAAAATCTCACTCTAAAAAATGTTCTTCATGTGCCAAAATTATTTACTAATCTTCGATCTATCCAAAAGGTTACCAAAGACTCTAACTGCAGTGTACTCTTCTATCCTACTCGATGAGTTTTTTAGGAACAGGGTACAAGGAGGATGATTGGACATGCTAAGGAAGTAAATGGCCTATACTATCTTGAAGAATCTAGTGGACAAGTTAGTGCTCTGAATTCCTCACCATTATCCTTCCTATCAGAATCTAAGATCAATAAAGACCAAATTTAGCTCCATCACCTCCGCCTTGGTCATCCATCTTTTAGAGTCCTTAAAATTATGTTTCCTTCTCTGTTCAAAGGGTTATTTGTTGAAAAGTTTCATTGTGATGTCTGTGAACTTGCAAAACACAAACGTACCTCTTTTCGAATAAGCAATAAAAGAACATCCACTCCTTTTACTGTTATTCATAGTGATGTTTGGGGACCATCCACTATTTCAAACATCTCTGGCGCTCGGTGGTTTGTCTCTTTTATTGATGACTGTACCCGTGTATCTTGGATATTTCTCCTAAAACAAAAGTCTGATGTGAGTTCCACCCTCCAAACCTTTTACAACATGATCAAAACCCAATTTGGTGCTGAAATAAAGAGGTTTCAATCTGACAATGCCAAAGACTATTTCAATCAGGTTCTTTCACCATGTTTTCGAGAAAAAGGCATCATACATGAGTCATCTTATGTTAACACACCCCAGCAGAACGATGTAGCCGAAAGAAAGAATGGTCACATTCTAGCTATCACAAGGGCCATATTGTTCCAAAAAAATATTCCTAAACAATATTGGGGGGAAGCTGTCTTAACTGCTTCTTATATGATAAATAGACTACCTACAAAGGTCCTTGAGTCTCAAAGCCCTATACAAGCCCTAACAAAGTTCTTTTCCAATTTCAATACTTTCAATAATCTTACTCCCAAAATATTCGGTTGTGTTGCCTTTGTCCATGTACATTCTCAAAATAGGGGGAAACTTGATCCACAGGCAGTCAAATGTGTCTTTTTTGACTATTCTTCCACTCAAAAGAGGTACAAATGTTATCATCCTCCCACAAAAAAATACTTTGTATCGGCTGATGTCACTTTTGTAGAAGAAGAGAACTACTTTACTCATCCTTATCTTCAGAGGGAGATTTCATTTAGAGAAGATAAGGACAAAGATTTTTTTCTTCTTGATTTTCCAGTTCCAGCCACTGTTTTCCAGCCAACAACTCAGTATTTCCCTGCCAACCAGTCTACCAAACAGCCTGATCCAGCCCAACCTATTTTTATACAACTCGAGGAAACCGAGCCTAATACATCCAAGTCACAAAAAGAGGTTTAGGGCACTACTCATCCTTTGCTAGTTTATTCAAGAAAAAAGGCACCAATGTAGGTTCAATCATCCTCTGCCCCTATACAATCCGAGGTAACTGCTGAACCTATTTCTAGTCAAAATAATGACACTGAAAATTCTGATCAAAGTGATTATAATCTTCCCATTGCAATTAGAAAAGGAACTACAGCATGCACAAAACACCTTTTGTACCTATTCATGTCATACAAAAACTTGTCCCATAACCACAAAACCTTTCTTACTCCATCTCTATTCCCAAAATCGTATCCGAGGCATTAGAAGATGAGAATTGGAAGAATGCCATGCAGGTTAAAATGGAAGCACTCGAGAAGAACAAGACATGAGACTTGGTAAAACTAACAAGAGTGAAGAAATCGGTGGGATGTAAATGGGTGTTTACAGTGAAGTACAAGTCAGATGGCTCATTAGAGAGGTACAAAGCAAGATTAGTTGCTAAAGGGTATTCTCAAACATATGGGATAGACTACCTTGAGACATTTGCTCCTGTTGCGAAGATAAATACCATGAGAATACTATTGTCATTGGCTGCCATTCGAGGTTGGAAATTACAGCAGTTTGACATCAAGAATGCTTTTTTGCATGGTGACCTTAAGGAGGAAGTTTATATGGATGTCCCACTAGGATTTGGTTCAAATACAAGGCAGGTAGTATACAGGTTAAAAAAGGCACTACACGGACTAAAACAATCTCCAAGTGTCACATCCCTAAAACTTGATACGTGGGGCGTGCGGTCTTAGACGCTTCTTTGATCAGAACAACGCCTAAGTAATCTTGATTTTCACGATTGAGGATTCACCAAGAGAATTCCTCCAAAGCACCAAATTTGTATAGCGGAAGCGACTAGCCAAAAGAAGGCTTAAAAGACAACAAAAAGTCACATAAAATAAAAACAAGAGAGAAGAGTTTGAGTAAATGCTCTTTTATTGTATTCACAAAGAAACAATACAAAGAATGGAGTATTTTGAGTGTGTTTTACAAATGAGGGGAGGCTTCCTATTTATAGTTGAGCTCCCCCACAATAGACGGTCAAGATCGAATTATATTAACGGATGAGATTAACCTATCCCTTAAATTATGGGATTTACAAGATTATATCCAAATCAAATCCTATCTAATCCTAAAGATATGATTCTTCTTTATCTTTTAGGATTAGTTCCCATATTTGCCAAGATGCCTTAAGTTGCCAAAGCTTCATCATTGGGCCATCCAGACTTCAATCTGATAGGCTTGACCAACAGCTCTTTGAATCGGGCCAGCTCATGTGGGCTAAATGATCCCAATGTCAATGACAGACCTCCATGGGACTCATTGTGTGCGATGGTCACGGGCTTTGAACTTTGGGCCGTGACATTCTCCCTCACCCATTCTCGCAACGCCCTCGTTGCGACTTCAGAATGGCACTAACTTGATTCGCCTTGATCTTGTCTCGTTGCCTTAGCATTATGTCGATTAGTCTCATTATCGGGCCGTCCCCTCTTTAGGAACTTTTTCCTCGGCTTTCGTCGCCTCTTAACTCGAACCGTCTCACTTGTTGGCACATTACGTTGGCAAGAAGTCTCCGTACTCACTTGCCCACATTTTGACTCGCTTTGATCGGAATCCACTTGATTCACATCATTTGGCCTCGAATCGCCCATAGTCCCTCGGCCTTCTTGCTTAAGACTCTGAAAGGGCCTTTACATTCTTGCCAAGCAACCAAGTTAGAATGCAAAACACTATCAAAGTGTTTCGAATGTACTTTACTCGTTGCATTTACTCTGGTCAACTGTCCAGCTTGCATCGTCATTCTCGTAAACTTTGATACACCATCCACTTTTTCCATAAGTGGAAGCTCCTCCGATGTGTCAACAGAAATGAGCCTCATTAATCCTAACTTCCAAGTTTGCATCGCAACTTATTCCTCTGAGTTCGATGCCAAACTCACCCCCTCAATGGGCTGAAGCCTCGTCGATGACTCGGCCAACTCCGTCGCTTCCTCGAATTGAGCCTCATTGGTCCCAACTTCATTGTTTTCATCGTGACTTTCTCCACTAAGTCCGATGACAAACTCACCTCTTCTTTAGGTGGAAGCCCCTCTGATGACTCAACCAGCTTCGATATTGCCTTTTCATTGACCCTCACGGATTGTTGCTTTGGACAGTTCCGTAACTCATGCGGACTACGACACGAAAAGCACTTGACTCGCTTCTTTTTGCTCCTCTTTGCCCCCTTAGCTTCGCTCGAACCAAGCTTCATGGGCACCTTGTCTATCTCCTCGATGACAGACTTTTTCGGACATTTTCGCAACCTATACGGACCATGACACAAGAAGCACTTCGCTGGCTTCTTCTCAGTTTCGGCCTTCTTGGCTTCGACACCCCTTGCGCTCGAACCAAGTCTCACGGCCTTACCTTTCGGCTTGCCCCTCTTAGACAACTCGGATCTCCTTGGACATTTCTTTAGCAAATGTGGACCGTCGCAAAGAAAACATTTTAACTTGTCTCTCTTTTTGTTGGGTTTTTTCTTCCCAACTCGTGGTTTCCCATTACTACCATTGTCGCCATTGCCATCGCCATTATTATCTTCCTTGTGATTCCCTTCACATGCGCCCCTTTCCTCGGACTTGGAAGATCCAAGCTTGTCTTTCCCTAGACCAAGCTTGACCACGAACTCCGTTACCGTCATGGCTTTTGACAGCTTTTGGACACCTCCTTGTTCCAATTCCTGTCTGACCTACGACTTTAATCCATTCTTGAAGACAAGTAATGCTTCTTTCTCGATCACATCTTTAACTTAGAGCATGAGTTCCTTGAACTCTCGAACCTACTCCTCAACTGTAGCCCGTTACGTTAGCCATCACAACTTTGCTCGAGCTTCGTCCTCGGTATCATCTGGGTAATATTTTCCCTTCAATTCATCTTGGAACTCTTGCCACGTTCCAATCTCACTATGCCTTTCATCTGTGGTCCTGTCTCGCTACCATAAAAGCGTATTATCAGTAAAAAACATTGAAGCAATATTTACCTTACTCGCATCATCCTTGATGCCTTTGGCACGGAAGTAGTTTTGCATCCTCCATAAGAAATTATCCACATCACATGTAGACTTTGTCCCCATAAACTCTTTCGGGTTTGGGACATCATTAAGTGCTGCACTTGACACTCCTCCATTCCCTACGGCTGCTCGACACAAGGCAAGCTCTCCCTCAAGCTTCTCTAGTCTTGTGCTCAAAGCCTTTGTCGTGGCCATTGTTTCCTTCTTCAAAGCCACCAGCATGGCTTCGAGAGCATTGCTCCTTTCTGTCAGCTTAGACTTATGGTAATTGAGTAACTCTTTTACCTCATCCCTAGTGTTGTTGGGATTTATGGTCACATGGTCCCTCGATTGTTCCCTCAAGTCATCTATGAGATCATAAGCTCCATCGATGGACTCCTTCGTGTCCCCCATGAACTCGTCAAGTCTGTCCACTCGATCCTCTATAGTTGACAACATGTCCCTCAATGATCTCCAAGAACCTTCTGTTTGGCATCTTCTTTCGACATCACGAACGGTGCCTTCGCAACACTAGCTCTGATACCACTTATCACGTCCCTAAAACTTGATACGTGGGGCGTGCAGCCTTAGACGCTTCTTTGATCAGAACAACACCTAAGTAAGCCTGATTTCCACGATTGAGGACTCACCAAGAGAATTTCTCCAAGGCACCAAATTTGTATAGCGAAGCGACTAGCCAAAAGAAGGCTTAAAAGACAACAAAAAGCCACAAAAAATAAAAACAAGAGAGAAGAGTTTGAGTAAATGCTCTCTTATTATATTCACAAAGAAATAATACAAAGAATGGAGTATTTTGAGTGTGTTTTACAAATGAGGGGAGGCTCCCTATTTATAGTTGAGCTCCCCAGCAACAGACGGTTAAGATCGAATTACATCGACGGATGAGATTAACCTATCCCTTAAATTATGGGATTTACAAGATTATATCCAAATTAAATCCTATCTAATCCTAAAGATACGATTCTTCTTTATCTTTTAGGTTTAGTTCCCATATTTGCCAAGATACCTTAAGTTGCCAAAGCTTCATCATTGGGTCATCGAGGCTTCAATCTAATAGGGTTGACCAACAGCTCTTTGAATCGGGTCAGCTCATGTGGGCTAATTGATCTCAATGTCAATGATAGACCTCCATGAAACTCATTGTATGCGATGGTCACGGGTTTTGAACTTTGACCCGTGACACAAGAGCTTGGTTTGGAAGTTTCACCAAGGTAATGCTCAAGTTGGGATATAAACAGAGCCAAGGCGATCACACCTTGTTTGTGAAGCACTCATCTTCAAGGGGAGTAACTGCTCTATTAGTCTATGTAGACGACATTATAGTCACATGGGATGATTTGAAAGGAATGGAGAATCTAAAGAAGTGCTTAGTAAAGGAATTTGAAGTCAAAGAGCTTGGTAGACTAAAGTATTTTCTTGATATTGAAGTGGCACATTCTCAAGAAGGGATCTTTATATCTCAGCAAAAATATGTAATAGATTTGTTGACAAAGACGGGCAAGTTGGGATGCAAACCAAAGGAGACGCCTATAAAAGTTAATCACAAACTTGGAGATGTACTGGAAGATACAACAGTTGACAAAGGCTCCTAATTAGAGACTTGTGAAAAAGCTTATCTACTTGTCACATACTAGACTGGATATTGCCTATTCAGTTAGTGTTGTAAATCAATTCATGCACAACCCCAAAGAATCACATCTTAGGGCTGTGAATCAGATCCTACAGTACCTAAAGGGCACATCAAGCAGAGGAATTTTATTCAAGAAAGGGGAAAAAGCTAACTCTTGAAGCTTATACTGATGCAGATTATGCAGGGTTTGTAGTTGATAGAAGATCAACCTCGGATTATTGCACTTTCCTAGGAGGCAACCTTGTGACTTGAAGGAGCAAAAAACAGAATGTTGTGGCTAGATCCAGTGCAGAAGCTGAATTTAGGGGTATGGCACTTGGGATGTGTGAGTTGTTATGGCTGAGAATTATTTTGGAGGATTTGAAAGTCAAGTGGGAAGATCCAATGAAACTACACTGTGATAATAAATCTGCCATCAATATTGCACATAATCCAGTCCAACATGACAGAACGAAGCACATCAAAGTTGATAGGCATTTTATAAAAGAAAAGCTTGACAGTGGCCTAATTTACACTCCTTTTGTATCCACTAGTGATCAACTGGCAGATATACTTACCAAGGGATTACCTGGGAAGTATTTTCAGGAATTAACAAGCAAGCTGAGAATGGATGATATTCACTTCCCAGCTTGAAGGGGGAGTGTCAGAAATCAGTTTCCTAACTAAGGAAGATTGTGTGTAATTATTTAGGAGATACTGTAAATATCTCAGTAGCTGTAATCCCTAACTTTAAGGATGTAATTTTGGGTCAACATTCCTAGAATTAGTTAGTTTCCTAAGTTAGGTCCACTGTTTGTATATATATCAATGTAACTTCTTATGAATGATATATAAGAATAAAAAGCATATTTTTGACAAATCTCATTACTGATTTTTAAGGATTAGTTTAACTTAATTAGGGTTATAGATTTAATGTATTGATTATGTTTCCATAGTTAGGTGTTCTCTTTTAGTATAAATAGCCATGTAAATTTTTCTATCGGAATATACAAGAGAAAAGGATTCCTATTATCAACATGGTATCAAGAGCTTGAGAATCCAGATTTAGGCAGCCTATTTTTTTTGAAATTCTCAAACCTTAGAAAATCCAATTTGATACTCTCCAATTTTTTAGCCTATTTTTGTTCTCACCGCACCCTTCAACAAAGTCGCAGTCTCACCTCCAACGAAACCTCAAAATATGATGACCAAACTCCCTGCGCATGGCTCTCACGCGCCACCTATAGCTTCGGCGTGCTTTTTCACGCGTCAGCGCGTGCAACTCACAATCGTTGAGTTTAATTCTTCGACCACCACCGTTGGCTTTGTTAGTGTTTTTCCGATCTTCCTTGCTGTTATTTGCTCTTGTGGTGCATTTTTTTAGAGAAAAAATGATAAAATTAAAAAAAATTACTATTTATGATAACCCCTCAAATCCAACATCCAAATTTGTAAATTCAGGTAATGTTTTTAATACTCATTAATATTGACTCATGGATTATTGATTTTGGTGCGAATAGACACATGAAAGGTTCCTCTAAAAGTTTTTTTAACTACTTCCCAAGTCAAATAAAATAAAGTGTCACGATAGCCAATGGGCCTATTACTCCTGTAACTGGATCAACTATTGTCAACTGTACACCTACAATTAAACTATCATTTGTACTACATGTTCCTCTTTTTTCGGTTAACCTTTTATCTGTTAATGTCATCACAAATATCTTAAATTGCAAAATTGATTTTTTTTCTTGATAATTGTATATTCCAGGACCTTCAAGCAGGGAAGAAGATTGGCAGTGGTAGATTACCTGATGGCTTAGATATATGTTGGAGAGTAATGGTGAATCTGTTCAAGCCTTTTTTGAAGGTAATAAGATTATCAACCAAGAAATAATGTACTGGCATAAGCGGTTAGGACACCAATCATTTATTATTATGAAAAAGTTATATCACAGATCATTTTCAAAAACTCAGTTTGATTCATTGTTTTGTGAAGCTTTTGAGTTTGCTAAACACACTAAAAATTCTTATCCTTTGAGAAATAATAGAAGTAATACTCATTTTATTACTATTCATTTTGATGTTTGGGAACCAACTCGACATACGTCATTATCTGGTAACCAGTGGTTTGTTACTTTTATTGATTGCTGCACTAGGATGACTTGGATGTATTTGCTAAAATCGAAAAATGATGTGTTTACATGCTTCCAATTTATTCATAAAATGGTGTGCACTTAATTTGATGCTAAGATACAGTTTTTTAGAACTAACAAAGGTACAAAATACACTTTTGATACCTATTTAGAGTCTTAAGGGATAATTCATCAAATAACTTGTCCCGATACTAGTTCATAAAATCGGGTTACTAAAAGAAAAACAAGTAATTTGCTAGAAGTTCGTCAGATCTCTTATGTTTTCCATGAACCTTCCAAAACCATTCTTGGAGGATGCAATTCTTGTAACCACCTACCTTATTAATAGAATGTCACTCAAAACCCTTAATTTCAAAAGTCCCTTGGAAACTTTACAAGGTAAAAATAATTATATTGTTCCTCCCAGTATATTTGGATGTGTCTGTTATGTCCATGATCGAAAAGCAGGAAAATTAGATCCACGAGCCCTTAAAAGCATGTTCATTGGGTATTCTCCAATACAAAAAGGTTACAAGTGTTATCATCCTCCTTCAGGAAAAACTTTCGTTAGTATGGATGTTACATTCAGAGAAATTAAGCCCTATTATGGTACAACTCAATCACCTCTTCAGGGGGCGAACAATAAGAGAGAAGTGATACTTGACTCAAAAACTATTGAAAACCATATTTTAAAAAAACACCATTGTTCAAGGGGAAGATATTGTTCAGGGGAAACTATTGTTCTAGAAAACACCATTGTTGGGCCTTTGGACAAACCGGATTTAAAGAAGTATTCAAGAAGGCTTAGAACAGAAGAAGCCATCATGCAACCTACTATACGCCAAGAATCTTCCTTTTTTGGTGAGTTACCCGAATCTTCCTCTTCTGATGAGTTACCCCCTAATGATTTAGATAAAGTTATTGCCCGAAGAAAAGGTGTTAGATCCTATACCAGACACCCTATGTCTAACTTATCTTTTATGACTATTTGTCCCCTCCCTATAAAGTCTTTGCCTTGTCTTTGTCATCTGTGTCTATTCCACAAGATTGGCGTGAAGCATTTGGAGATTCCAAGTGGAAAGAAATGGTTGAAGAAATGAATTCACTAGCAAAGAATGAGACTTGGGAGCTAGTAACTTTTCTGGTAGACAAGAATTTGGTGGGATGCAAATGGGTGTCTACTGTGAAATACAAGTCTGATGGTTCGATTGAAAGGTAAAAAGTCAGATTGGTTGCTAAAAGTTTATCTCAAACTTATGGAATAGATTATCAGTAGACGTTTGCCCTTATTTCCAAAATGAACACCATTAAAATTTTGTTATATTGTGTAGCCAATCTTGACTAGAACCTACAATAATTTGATGTGAAGAATGTATTCCTACATGGAGACTTAAAAGAATAAAAAGTATATATGGAGATTCCTCCTAGATTTGATAATGCAAAAACACAAGGGAAAGTATGCAGATTGAAGAAAGCCTTGTATGGATTGAAACAATCTCCTAGAGCATGGTTTGATAGATTCTGCAAAGCTATGATCACTTTTGGTTATCAACAAAGAAATGTTGATCATACCCTTTTTATGAAACATCGCAAGGCTAAGATCACTCTTCTTATTGTATATGTTGATGACAGAAGATGATGAGGAAGAAATGACTCGATTGAAACAATGTTTGGCTCAAGAATTTGAAATAAAATATCTAGGGAAGTTACAATATTTCCTAAGAATTGAAGTTGCCAGATCAAAGGAATCTTCATATCTCAAAGAAAATACATCCTAGACCTCTTGTTTGAAACAGGTATGATGGGATGCAAACCCGCAGAATCACCTATAAAAAGTAAAAATAAGTTGCAAGCTGGAATAGGAGAGTCCATGGATAAAGAAAGATATCAAAGACTGATTGGTAGACTAATTTATCTCTCACACACTAGACCTGACATAGCATATGCAATCAATTTGGTAAGTCAGTATATGCATGATTCTCGAGAGTCTCATATGCAGTTTGTCTTTCGCATTCTACGCTACCTAAAGTCTGCCCTAGGAAAATGTCTCCTCTTTTCTAAACATGGTCATCTCTAAATAGAATCCTTTACAGATGCAGATTGGATTGGATCTCTGGATGGTAGGATATTGGACACTTGTGGGAGGAAACTTAGTCACTTAGAGAAGGAAGAAGCAAAGTGTGGTTGCTCGGGCAAGTGCTGAGGCAAAATACAAAACCATGGCTCAAGGTGTTTGCGAGCTATTGTGGTTATTAAAAGTTATGAAGGAATTAAAGTTGTCAAATAAAGGAAAATTAACCTTATATTGCGACAACAAGGCCACCATCAATATAGCCCAAAACCCAGTACAACATGATTGAACAAAGCACATAGAAATTAATCGGCACTTCATCAAAGAAAACTTTACTGCCGACATCTTGGGCTTAATTCATGTAGCCTTTGACAAGCAAATAGGTGACATGTTCACTAAAGGACTTAACAACATAAGTTATCAGAATTTGGTTTGCAAATTGAGTATGTGTGACATCTATTCACCAACTTGAGGGAGAGTGTTGACAGCTTATCTCAGCTAATCACATTAGTAATTTTTAGGGATTAGATTAGCTTAAAATTAGAATTATTGATTTAAAGTATTGATTACGTTTATTTACTTAGGCCTACTCTTTTAATATAAATAGCCATGTAAATTTTTATGTTAGAATATACAAGAGAAAAGGATTCCTACTATCAACATTAATTTTAGAAATGTGTTTGATTTGGTTATCTTTCACAAGCGTATGTAACTAGTATAAATAGCCTATTGCATAGGGGGATGGAACTAGACCAACCAAGCACTAAGTAATGAAGGCCATTGATTCTTGTTGTAGAATCTCATAGATTATTTAGTTGTAAATATCGTGGTGTAATGTTGTAATCTCTTATTATTTAGCTATTATTGTTCAAGATTTGTAGGGATAGACAAATTTGTAAACATAAACTAATTTATAGGGATAGACTAATTGTTTAGGATAAGATCCTAATTTCTTTCCTAGAATAACTATTGAATATTTCTATTGATAAAGGCACATGCCTATCATTTGGAATAAAACAAAAAAAGATTTTATGGTATCAAAGTTAGGTATTCTAGAAAACTATTCTCAATTTACTTATATCCTTTATTTCTAAAACTTTAACCTAAAAATCGCTCTACCTTCATTATTAAATGTCACTTTTAAATGGTTGGAATCCAAAGCAATTCCTCAAATCCTCTTGAAAATAGTGAATCAAATGAAGAACTATAAAATTTGAATCAGATCCACATTCAAGTGTAGGGAAAAGAGCCTTTACCATCTCTAAATGAGGTTTTCTCAATAAGTCATGGTAAGGAAAGTCGTAGGGAAGTTATGTTGGAATCTCAAATCGTAGAAGGGTCACCCACTTCATCCACCAAGGAGAAAAAGGAAAATGAGAAAGAGTTGAACCGAAAAAGAATCTGGTGCACTTATTGTAAATAACCCCCGCCAAACTTAAGGGACATGCTGGAAACACCATAAGAAGCCTCTAGGTATAGGTTGAGAGGTCAAAGGTAACATGTTTTTCTCTACCGATGCTGAAAGTTCAAACCAAATTGGACGAGTAAGTGAAAAGTCCTTTAAGAAAAGATTGAGAGGTAATATAAAATCTAAATAAATCCCTTGAAAAACCTAGTGCATCATGTGCATTACCTCAAACAAGTAGGTTTCCTTATTCTTGTGCTCTTAGTACCTCTAATACTCTTAACAAAAGCTCTTAGGTCATAAACTAAGGGGCTATTGGTTATAGATGAATCCTTTATCTTTATTGCAAGACAAAGAGACATAAATTTATTTCCCGATCATTATCTGGAAAATATCTTATATGTTCCCAAATTATTTATGAACCTTATGTCTATTAGAAAAGTAATCAAAGATTTGAGTTGCTTTGTGACTTTTTATCTTACTCATTGTGTTTTTTAAGTTCGACCACAAGGAAGATGATTGGGTTTGCTAAGGAAAGGGACTGCCACTATATCTTAGAGGCTAAGAGTGGAAGTGGCAATCAACCTTCATCCTCATATTTTTCTAAATACGTATCTTCCAAGAAGTAGAAGATTTGGCTGTACCATTATCACCTAGGACATCCTCCATTTTCTTTGCTGAAAAAACTCTTTTCTATTAAAAAATATTTATATAGATAGTTTACTTTGTGATGTTTCTAAGATGGCTAAGCACCATCCTGTTCCCTTTCCTTTAGGCAATAATAGATCATCTTTACCTTTCTCATTAATCCACTTAGATATGTGGGGACTATTGACAAAGGCAAAATGGTTTGTTGTATTCATTGATGATTGCACAAGGGTGATGTTGGTCTTTCCTAAATAAATAAATTGGTTAGAATATGTCATAAATCTTTGTATTCTTCTAAAATTAAGAATTTAGTCCCTATATTTCTATTTCATGAAATTTAGTTCTACTTTTCAAATTTCAAAATTCAAGTCCAACTATTAACAGTATTAAATTTGTTGCTATGACATTTTTAAATTAAAAAAAATACTCACTTGGTATCCATGTAATTAAAAAATAACTTTTTAATTAACTTGAATTTAACAAAAAAAATCATGAAAGAAAAGTACAAGAGCTAAATTCCTAATTTTCGAAAATTACAGAGACTTGTGGCATACTTTAACCAAATAAATTTGAAGTGAGTGAAATATTTTCCCTTTTTCAAATGATCAAAAACCAATTCGAAGTGAGCTTTAAAGGTTTAAGGACTGATAATGCAAGGGATTATTTTAACCTAATCTTGTCACTTAAAAGGGAAATGCTCATTCATTACTCCTCATGTGTAGATACTCCTTAGCAAAATAGTGTGGCTGTACACAAAAATTGACATTTACTTGAAGTCAAAAGAGCTCTCTTATTTCAAATTTCAAAATAGGATCCTTCAAAAGTTCTAGGTTTCAAGAGACCTACAAAAGTACTCCAATCCCATTTTCCTGACACTAACCACCAAACGTCTTCCAACAGTTTTTGGGTGAGTTAGTTTTGTTTATATTCACAACAAAGGGAAATTTGACCCACGAACCCTAAAATGCATCTTTGTAGGTTATTCCTCCATCACGTTAGGGCACGAAAAACACATAATAAAGAACTGGGCACGATCAGATATGCTCAAGACACGTGAGCAAGGGATTTTGGTGGCTGAAATCATCAAAATAGTGGTAGACAACCTCTATTTGAAATCCAAATCTACACTTTTTTGTCGAGACTATAAAAAATTCAATCTTGTGCATGTGATTAAGAGGGTAAGAGGGATATAATGAAAGTATCTTTTAATTACTCCAACACCATTAATGGCGGCCAACAATGGCAGTGATGACACTGGTTCTAGGGTGAAGAAAAAGATAGAAAGAGAAGGAATAGATGAAAATATTATTCTAACATATAATATATAAGAAATTATTTTATTGTTGTGTCTTGCCATATTCGTGTCCTTGATTTTTAAATTTGTTGTGTCGATGTGTCCGAGTCATATCATAATCATATTGGATGTCCCAGCTTCAAAGCCTATATATTACCCAAAGAAACTCAACTTCAACCAAGTTTCTAATTTGAAACCTTGACAACCGACCTAGTTCTATTTTATTACCTGAAGAAACTCAGTTCCAGCCAAGTTCCTAACCTGAACCATGAGTCAAACAGAAGTCAATGAAAACTACTGAAAATCCACTCTTAGCATCAAGGGCTAAGCAAGAAAAATTTTTTAGGGGTCAAAATTAAATTTTAATTTTAATAGTTTATATCTTTATAATTTTTAAAGTATTAAATCAAATCTTTATAATTTTAAAAGGGTTACAATGCAATTTTATTTTTGTTAATTTAAAATTTTAAAAAATTTTAAAAAACCTAAACAACAATTTTTCATTTTAGGGATGCTCTATCAACCTTCCTAGATTCGCCTCTGCTTAGCATACTCACAAAGAAGAGTGTCCAATCCCTTAATGGTACAAGTTCAAGAGTCTAATCCAAACCCAGGTATGGAAATGCAAAATCTTTATCCTATTTGATGACCTAAATGTTCTCGCAGCTATTAGAAAAGGAACTCGAAGTTGAACTCAACAGCCAATATCCCATTTTGTTTCTTTAAACAAAATTTCACCAAAACACGAGTTTCTCACTCAAATAAACTTTATTTCTGTACCATAAAGTTTTCAAGAAGCACTTAGAGATAAGAATTGGAAAACTGCTATGAATGAGGAAATGATTGCGTTAAATAAAAACCAAACTTAGGAAGTAGTAGATTACCCAAAAGGGAAGAAACTTATTTGATGCAAGTGGGTTTTTCAATAAATTTTAAGGTTAAAGGCTCTTTGAAAGATATAAGGTGGGACTAGTAGCTAAGGGATACACTCGAATTTATGGGGTGGATTATCAAGAAACATTTGCACCGGTCGCAAAAATGAATACAAAACACGTACTCGTCTTTTGCAGCTAGGTGTTTGCAGGAATTTAATGTGCAAAGTGCATGCTTACATGGTGATCTATAGGAAAAGGAGTTCATCGAACCACTAATTGGTTTTGAAAAATATTTTCACAACAACAAAGTTTGCAGGCTAAAGAAGGTTTTGTATGGCTGAAACAATTGCCTCAGACTTGGTTTGGAAGATTCACAAAGATGATGGTTGGAATAAATTACAAAGAAAGTCAAGGGGACCATGTCGTCTTTATCAAACACTCGATTAAAGGAATAGTTATAGTATTGATTGATTGTGTATGTAAGAAACATAATTGTTACTGGGAATGATGAACAGAAGATGCAGAGACTGAAAAACAAGTTAGCACAAAGAGTTTGAGATTAAAGATCTTAGAAGACTCAAATATTTCTTGGGAATCGAAGTGGCTAGGTCAAAAGAAGGAATTTTTATGACCCAACAAAAATATAATCTTGACCTTCTTCGAGAAAAGAGAATATTGGGATGTAAGACAATTTATACACCCATAGAACAGAACCACAAACTGAGTGAAGCAAAAGATGACGAAGTTGCTGATAAGGAAAGATAACAGAAGCAAGTAGGCAAGTTGATTTATCAGGATATATATATGTTGTAAGTGTGATAAGTCAGTTAATGCACGATCCAAAATTTGTTCACCTTCAAGCTGCCTAGGGATACTTAAGTATCTCAAAACTACACCTAGAAAAGGTATTACATTTAGGAAGAATACAAAACAAATTGATGAAGACCATACAGATGTGGATTGGGCTGGTTCTATAACCAACAGGAGATTGACTACAAGGTGTTGAACTCTACTTTGTGGGAATTTATTGACATGTAAGAGTAAAAAGCAGCCAATGGTAGCAAGATCAAGTGCAAAGGCAAAGTTTAGGGTCATGGACCAAGGCATTTGTGAACTCTTATGGATAAATATTACTTGGATAATCTTAAGGCTAAATGGAATGGGCCAATGAGGTATTGTGACAACACTATTAATATCACCCACAATCCAATTCAGCATGATAGAACCAAACTTATTGAAATAGACCAACACTTCATAAAGAAGAAGTTAGAAAGTAGATTAATTCCCATGCTCTATGTTCCTAGACATGGTCATATGGTAGACATATTAACTAAGGGGTTAGCTTATACTTCATTTCAAGAGATTACTAGCAAGCTGGGAAAGGAGAACATCTTTTCACCAGCTTGGGGGGGAGTGTTGGAGAATCTCATGGATTATTTAGTTATAAGTACTGAATTGCTGTAAACTACTATTATTTAGATATTATTGTTCCAGATTTGTAGGGATTGAAAGGTTTTTGGGATAGGATCCTGATTTCATTCCTAGAATAATTATTCTATCTTTGTATAAATAGAAGCACATAGCCATCATTTGAAATAAGAAACAAAAAAGATTTCTTCAATTCTTAATAGTACAAACATGGAACCGGTAAGATTTGAGAGCAAAACTAGAGGAAAACACAATCAAAAACAAAAGATAGAAGAAAATACCTCATCTACTAAAGGTTCAGTTTCCAAAATAGCATGCACATTTGCGGCTTCCAGAGCAAGAAGCTCTCGCTTCAACCGCTCAGAAAATGCTTCTGCTTCACAAACGCCCATGACATAACTGTGAACCACGTTATGATCAAACTCATTGGGATAGCATTAAGGTGCTTCAGCATTTACAAACCAAAAACAAAAATATATATATATGAAATCATAAAATAAAATAAACAGTGTATTACATTTCAGTTATGCAAATGAAACTGACAATGAAGGAAAAGAACTCAAGAATCATAGACTATAAAGGACCCATGACAACTAGAATCATATCTTCAAGCCTTTTGCTCTGTTTTCAAAAAATAATTGATATCACTCCCAAGATAAAGACAGCAGTCATACACACATATCACCATGAAGAATAGAACTGTGGCTTCATCTGTGATCTAACCATCTCAGCAATTTGGCAGATGATACATGTAAATTTCTTTTTTTTGGATAAATGATTCCTGGAAATTTTATTTTTTTTAAAAGAACTAAATGCAACATATATAATTTGAATGCTCAATGCCTTATGTCACTCTCAATTTTCATTAGCATTTTAGCATTTCATAGTTTAAAAAGGTATCTGAACACTCGATTAAGGGTGAAGAACATCTGAATTTCACTGAAGAACCTTAGAACTGTACAAAGGAACAACATACGTGCCCAAAAGAGCCTCCATGTCCTCTTCCTCGGCTTGAGAGACAAGTTCCTTTTCAACAGTCACATCCAAGTCACCTTCTATTACTGTACTTGGAACTGGACCATCTTGCTGATTCTTTTGAGTAGTAACCGAGGGTGTATGTTCCTAGATACAGTATACAAGTCCAATCCATGAACGAAAAGAGAAAAAATTGAAATAAGATTTCTTGAATTTAGGGTTAATGTACTTAAAATTCCAAGCGAAATCATAATTTGACACTGAAATATACTAATGACCAATCCATAAGGACCAGCAATTTAGAATATCCTTAATTTTGGCCACTAGGCATCAGCAACTGAAAGCTTATTTTTCGCTCTGTTCTCTATGAGTTTCAAGTAATCTATAATTTGCATAAAGAAATGATTTAGTATCAACTCAACAGTGAAGGATTTGGGAAGAATAAAGTCATCAAATTCACCTTAGCCCAAAGGGCCATTTCCACGACATCAATACCAACAATTTTCGGTAAACGACCAAGTACATCTCTGCAAATGTTTAGGATACATAATAACAGGCGGTTCCTGAAAAAATATTTAAGGACATAGAAATAAATAATCATAGGAAACAATAGCCAACTGTAAAAAGAACAATTACCAAAAGAAGATAAGTGTAATTTTGTTAAAGAACCGTAAAATGAGCAAAAAGAAACATCCCAAAAAAAAAAGGTGATATCTTCAGTCCATTCAATCCACCTGTCGTCACTGTTGCGCATAGTCCACTGAGGTGGAGTAACACTTTGACTTCTAAGGTTATCAAATCCCTATAAGAAGTTTAGTTATATGCTGAAGAAAAAATCCAAAGCAGAGAGAATGCGTGCACAATAAATCATAATGTATTTACATATTGAATATTAGAATCCATTGAATCAATTGTTTTAAATATCAAAATAATAATATATCGTATTTTTACAATCAATTATTAATAAAGTAAATTTTATCATTTTTGGTGCTAAAAAATATTGATGTTAATATACAAATACAACAAAAGAATGCCATATTATACAAAAGACTATTCAAAGAAACAAATAAATTATTTCTTGATTGAGCGTTTAAATTATGTAGGAACGGTTATATCTTACATAAACTAAAAAAATGGAACAAAATTTGCCTGAACACAACCCCAAATCCGAAATGACCAGAACCCAAAGAGCTTAACCCACTAGTGACTCAAACCCAAAAAGACTGAAAGCCAAAATGACCCAGTTCAAATTGCCCAACTGCCATGTCTAAGGGAGAGAATGGAAAACAGGTCTAAGGGAAAAATACATTCTACTTCTGCTCAATTGCTTCATCAAGTCACCTAGTCACTAAATAGTGTTTGGCCTACAGAAGTAGAAAAAGATCAAACAACATACAGCACTCAAAAGAATATTCTTACTCAGATAACCAAAAGAAAAGGAATTAAAGAAAGAGCTCACCAAAGTAAAAGTACATCCACTAGGATCATTAGATTGAACCTCCACCTTCGAAAGATGCTTCAGTTTGTATAACTCAGCAGCCTGTACAATTTCAAAACTTCATCTTTAACCCAATGGTTACCTGACTTTGTGTTGGACATTAATGAATTTTGCTTTCATTTTATTCTACAATTATTCTCTACTCAGTAATGAAAAAGTGATTTCATAAATGCTTGAATGTTTCACATGAGAATGTAGACAATGGCTAAGCTCTATTTTTGTTATATGTAATAATACTCCTTACTTTTTATCAATAGCATATTTCAGTAGAACAGGGAAATATAATATCTATAAGAACAATAAACAAAGCTGTACCCCACTTTATCATGGCCATCTTATGATTTTTGATTCAGCAATAGCGCACAGAAAAGAGAATAAATCACACGCTGATAATTTATTCTAGTAGCATGTCAACCTTGTATGACCAACAATTTTCAACTATGTTAGCATAATAAAGCGAAAGACACAAGCAACGGTACCACCAAGTCCTAGCAAAAAATTGATGGAGGACCACAGCTTCAGAGATCACAATCACAGTAAAGCAAATGCAACCTTGCGATGGCCACCCTTATAATTCCGAGTTCAGCTTTTGTAAGCTACTAAGTGTAACACTGTAGCAATGCTTACTCAATAAAGAACCATTAACTCGTAAGATAATCTTTCTAGGCAATTCTTATTTGCCTAAGACATGTTAACTTAAATTTAAAAGACTATAATAAGGACAATTACCTCAATAACGCCTCCAGTAGAATACTTCAAGACTCGCAGAAAAGCTTTAGTTCGCTGACCTTTTGCTTTAGCTGCATAAACCATAGGATTTCATGAGGACAAGCAATAAAAGGCCTTGCACGAATATGAGAACACATTCCACTTCAAGCATCCAACAAAACAAGAGCCTCGCAGAAGACGAATATGGAAACACGTTTCACTTCAAATCTAATGATATTATTTTAATTGAAGAACCGTCAAATCAAGGCTAATATTCGTGAATTTGAATTGTTCTACCGGTTTTGCACAATGACACCATCGTAAAGGTTAGTTCGGTAGCCCAACATCGCGTTTAATGTAATTCAGCATAATGAATGAAATCTCGATCGAGAAGAAGCAAAATACTATATATATATTCGATACATCCTAAATCCAGGTTATGGAGAGGGCGTACTGGAGATAGCGATGATTCTGGGTTTAGCCATGTTTTGGCGCCCCATTGCCATTGGTCCGGCCAATTTGCTAGTAACACTAGGTTTGTTAAAGATCCCATGGCTTTTAACGACGCGAATCGACATCACGACCTTCTGCTTGGTGTCTTCGATGGCGGCCTGGCAAGCTCGCCTTAGCTCCGCGTCGTCGGCGCTCGATTTCGCCATTTCCTATTCCTTTTATTTTCTCCTTCCTTCTTCAACCGCTGTGAGCTTCCCAGGTTCCCAATCTCCGGGAAAGAGTGCGAAATGTGAAGAATGAGTGATTAACAGTTAACTGTAACGAACCAAACGAAATGAAAATTAATAATAATAAATTATTAAAAGCGATATGAGCTAGCTTTTGATTTGTGAGGATATACGCGCCCGTATAAATCGGGTTTGAAGTTTGAACTTTGAAGCCTCTAACTTACCATTTTTTAAAACAAAACAAATAGGAGACAACCATAATTTGTGAAAACTGTATGGGCTACTTTATTTTCAAAATTGATTTTTTGAAAAATATTTTATTTTTTTATGTAAATTTTTCACTGTTTTTCTTAACAATGTAAATTTGTCACTGTTTTTATCTAAATGCACTCAAGTAATTAAACTATTTTTCTTCACGAATCTCATGGTTGCAAACTAAACATAGGATATTTTTATACCAATTGAAAGAGTAATGTTTGCAATTGTTCCAACTCAATGTTTCAACCGTTGTTGGAGCAATGGTTGGAAGATATAATTGGAACAAAACAATTTATTATAAAAGTGAAGTAAGGAGAGAATAAAGATCAACGCAAAAAATGATTTTACTAATACTATTTTGTAGAGTTTGACTTAAAAAATAATTTTATTCAACAATTAACTCTATATAACTATTGGCTTAAGTCCAATTTATCATGGATAATTGCACTCCCAAGATCGAACCCCAATTATTTCAATCACTCTTCCAAATAGCCTCACTATACCACCAATGTAAATCATCTAAAGAATGCCCAACACATATAAAGCAAAGATAAGCAACTAGTTGATCGAACCCGACCCGTTGACTTTGATCGACTCATTGATTGTTAACCGTTGACCATTAACTGTTGATTTTTTGGGTTGATCATTGACTTTTTCTGACAAACCCTACCTTACTATTTTTCTATATCTTGAGTCCGTTTCGCCAAATTCGAACTTGAAAGCCTTGTTTTAGCTGTTTTATTCTTAATTATATACTTAGTGTCTATTAAGAGATTTAATTTGGGAATCTAATGTGGGATATTTGTGTTTAGGTAATCACGACTCCGAGGCCGAAGACTTACCTCCTCCTTCACCTGTGCAACCTACTCCTACACCAGCTCTGAGAGCTACATGTCAGTTATTTCAGTTCAGTGTTATATTTAGTTGGTGGCATAAGAATAGTTTCTAATGTAGAATTTGTGTGCGTAGGTTATAATCTTGTTACATCCGATGCTATATCAGTGCGTGGTAGATGACCTCCTCGTCATTAGAGTTTCAGGTTCCTAGAGGTGTGTTTCTAACTACGACATATCCTATTGCATGTGATGTATTGTGTTGTGATATTTTATGATGTTACTGAGATATGATATCTATGTGATGATTTTTATTGTGCTGTAAAAATGGTATGATTGTGTTTTGAGCTGTGTTAAAGCATGTTGGTATTGTCATGCATGCTTATTGGAATGTGATTAATCTAATATAATGTGATAAATATACTATGAACTCAGATATAGATATAATATCATGAGATTGAGATTGAGACTAAGACTGAGATATACATTTGATCATAACATTATATGCTCATGGGTTGGGATTGTACGGTGGAAGACGTGGTTATCACCCCTTCAAACGGCTGATAGTAAAACCACACTACGATTGGTGACAACTGGTTGGGAAAGGGCTATAGGGAACCTCTTCACTGTGTTGGTATATTGGAGTATGGGTGCATTACATTATGCCTGTGATTGTATCATGTTTTGTGGTTACATTATGTGTTATAATATTATTGTGATAATGTAATATGATGTATGTACTTTAGAGACATGCTAAGCTTTTTAGCTCATTTCTCTACAGTTTTCTTTACAAATACTTGAGACATAAGTGACTTGGTACTCAGAGGCACATTTATGGTTTTTTATTTTATTTTACTATCTTTTACTATTACGTATAAGCTATTTTGAGATTTCAGTTTATTATATTAATATTATTTTATTGGGATTGTAAATTATTTAAATTTGGGATTTTGGTATTTGTTCCAGTATTGATTGACTATTTAGTTTAAATTATAACTTATATATGTATATGTATGTATGTGAATGATTACGAATTATCAATTTGCGTAAGGGTGAAATTACAGTAGTGACCTTCTAGATTCGATCATATCTTTGGGTTGGGTAAAAGGTGTTACATTTAGTAGTATCATAGCTGAGTTCAATCCTCGAACTGTGAAGCTCTCCAAACATGCTTTAAAAGGTTAAAAAAAATTTAAGGTAAACAGGGATTTTTAACTAAATTAATATGTTATAGTATATTTTCATATATGAAATTATAGTTGAGATTTGTTTTAAAGTCCGGTACCAATTCTTACTTTAGTGATCTCTGCCTATGTAGATAGATACTAGGCCACCACGTAGGAGTTCTAGACTTACGATTAGTCGCGGCCAAGGTCGAGGCTGTGGTTGTACTGCTAGGGTCGTTAGTGATCTTACTCCTGTAATTGAGCTTGAGGTGAATGTGGATGAGTTGCCTCATGTTGAGGAGGATGAGCTGCCTATTGGTGCTGAAGGTCAGTAGGCTACTAAGGGAGACTTACCTGCTGAGCAAAACTTCTGGCAAGGATGTGCTTGATAGTGGGGATAATGAGACCGTAGAGTTGGACTGTGCAACGGTTAATCGAGAGTTGTTGAGATTACTTCGTGGATCTATTGGGGGTCCGTCTAAGGGTCTGAAGAGGCCCATATCTTCTGATTTCATAGCTACTGGGATGAAATTTTTTAGGGTAGGACTGGTACAGATCCTTCTGTTGCTAAGTATTGGTTGAAGGATCTTCAGAGGTTGTTAGTGGAAATGAACTACCTTGCTGGATAAAAGTTGAGGGCTGTTGTTTCTTTACTGCGAGGTGAGGCGTAGAATTGGTGGGAGACAGTGGAGGAGTCTACTTCTGCTGGTCAGTTGACTTGGGATTATTTTAGGGAGGTCTTCCAGGATTGTTATGTGGGTGAGGAGTTCCTCGCTAAGTGTAGGGATGACTTCATTAATCT
Source organism: Gossypioides kirkii (assembly GCA_005610355.1). Taxonomy (NCBI): domain Eukaryota; kingdom Viridiplantae; phylum Streptophyta; class Magnoliopsida; order Malvales; family Malvaceae; genus Gossypioides; species Gossypioides kirkii. The sequence continues at coordinate 26,537,287 of CP032253.1, read as the reverse complement.
GAGGTAGGGTGACATGTGTAACACCATGAAACCCATTACCGTCGTTGGCTAGGGTTTAAGGATCCCTTCATTTGTAAACCTCAAATTAACTTCCAATATTACTTCCCTTACCCGTATTTTAATGAAGAATTTCAATATACACGTCATAAATCACGAATGTGAAGTCAATGCAATTCAAATAGGAGTAATAAGGTCATTTCCACAATTTTAGAAGACTTCTACCGGTACCTGTTGGACATGTATCGGTAGTAGTCAAGTTAGTAATCAATTTTAAAATAGTAGCAAACTTCTATCGGTACTAGTGTTGGTTTTACCGATAAAAGTGACACTTCTACCGAAACAAGTCATGCGTCTACTGGTACTAAAAACTCAAGAAAGCTAGGAAGTTTTACCCTACAACTTCTACCGATACAAGTACCCAGACTACTGATACTACTATGAACAGAACTACCGATACTTATCGTGGTTCTACCGATACAATGCAAGTCAATAACCAGCCTCTCTCCCACCTTGTACTTTTACCAATACATGCATAAGAACTACCGAAACAAGTATGCAGTTTGTTAAATTGTACAAAGTTCTACTAAGGTTTGCAACCATTCATATCAAATACTTTCAAGAGACTTTTGCATTACATGGTACTCAACCAAAACATGCTTATAAAAGCAACAATATGTTGACATAAGTTTAACAAAAATAAATATGTTCAATTGTCTTTAACATTTTAAGTTTTCTAACATTCCTTAAACTTAAATATACGATTTCACAAGCCTACTACACGACATATAAGCCATGTGATAACGAAGTCTACCGAACAACTCCCTAAATAGTGTGATTCGTCTTTAGGATATGATCTTCAACAGCAAAAAGAATCTACAAAATAAGGAATAGATATACAAGTAAGCTTACAATGCTTAGTAAGTTCGTAGAATGGTTAACTTACATATTGATATATTTAAATTCAAAAAGAGTAATTAAACAACTTTGTTATCCCAAAAACTTTGTCAAGTTGATGTCTTAAAGTCTTCCAGAATTTAGCTCTAATGAGCTCAAACAGAATATCGCTCATGCGAGCCAAACAAAAATACGCTCTTACGAGCCAAAATTAGAATTACGCTATTACGAGCCATAATCAAAATTACTCTCTTACAAGCCAGAATTAGAATTACGCTCTTAAGAGCCGGAATCAGAATTTCTTCATCTTCTTCTACCTCGTCCGTCCATCAAGAATAACACACAGACAAAAGAAATTAGAGTAGTTAAGTAAATTTGTGGTGTTACAAACTTATCGAATGAGATTACAATTATGACTAAACTTTAGGGACTACTCTATAATTTTTCCTTTTCCTCGATCTACAACTTGCTCGTGATGTAAATCAACAAATCATTAAATCCCATATTAAATCATGATATTTCACTCATTTCTTTCATTTATATCCTTTATGGAAAATTTGAAAAATTACCCTTGTACTTTCATTCTCATTCAATTTAGTCCTTAGACCTCAAACAAGCAAAATAACCATTTCCAAACTCAGCCCATGTTATCCGAATTTACTAATGTTATCCGAATTTACTAAGATACATTATCAACTCATACATACAATTTATTTTACACCAAGTACAAGTATTCTACCATTTTAGCATTTTAGTCCTCAAACCCTAAAATAACAAAAATCACTTCACAAAACCAACCAATCTCATAATCAAGCTTCTAAAACTTTCATAAGCTAACAAGAATAAGCTCATTCATTAATGGAAAAACATTTAACTTTTGACAGAATCACAAATTAGTCACTGGGTTAGCTAGATTAAGCTAATACGGACTCGAAAACATAAAAATTACTAGAAACAGTGAGAAATCACCTACCAACCGAAGAGTTTTGCTTGACCAAATGTTCTTCCTTTGTTTTTTTAGGGTTTCTTAAATGCTTTTGGTTGAAGAAGATAAATGAAATTCTTCTAATTCTTCTTTTAGTTTAATTTAACTTATTTTTAAATTACTAAAATGCCCTTAATGATTTAACAAAATTTTCACCAAATATTAACCCATAATCATCCACTATACCCCTTTTGGGTATATTTACTCTTTAAGGACCTTCCCAAGTCCTCCATTTTCTAATTAACCCTTTTAATCAATGATTCTTACCTTTTTCAACTTTTACAATTCAGTCCTTTTTACTTAATTAACTATCTAAACAATAAAATTTCATAACCAAAATTTAATACGACATTAACGACATCATAAATCTATAAATAAATAAATTCACGACTCGACTCGTCAGAGTTGTGATCTCGAAATCACTATTTTCGACACCACTAAAAATTAGGCTGTTACAACTCTCCCCTTAAGGAAATATTGTCCCGAAATTTCTTACCTGTAAATAGGTTGGGATACTATGATCTCATTGATGTCTCTGTCTCCCATGTTGCTTCTCTCAACCCGTGACGGTTCCACAAACCTTTTACCAGTGGCACCCTTTTGTTCCTCAGCTCTTTTATCTCACGAGCAAGGATTCTTGTAACAGCCCTGTTTTCAGTGGTGTTAGAAACAGTGGTTTCGAGACCACAGCTTGATGATTCGGGTCATAAATATTATTTATTTAATATTCATGATGTCATTATCATCGTATTAAATTTGGTTGAGGAATTTTATCATTTAGATAGTAAATTGAGTAAAAAGGACTAAATCATAGAGGTTTCGAAAGTAGACTATTTAAGTAAAGGAACTAAATGGACAAATTGACCAATGGGGGTTAAATAGTGGATAATTATGGTATATATTAACTTTTGATAGGATTAATTAAGATTAAAAGAGATTAATTAAGCTAATTAAGGAAGTCTAAATATTTACAAAATTACCATTAAGTATAAAAGAGAAATTAAAGAAGAAAATAACCTAATTTCTTCAAATTACTTCATTTTCTTCGGCAAGCACAAGGAAAAAGCTAGGTTTTTCATTCCAAAGCCTTGAGCTTTGATTTGAGTAAGCTATTGTTGCCCGTTTTTAGTAATTTTTATGTTTTTGAGTTTATGTTAGCTTAATTTATCTAATATAAGGACCAATTTGTGAATCTGTCAAATGTTATGAAACTTTCCATTATTGAATATGCTTTTTCTTGAAAGGTTTTGTATGTTTGATGTTTAGGTTGGATTTTTTTGTAAAGTGATTTTGGATGAAATTAGGGTTTAAGGACTAAAATGTTAAATAGTAAAATTTATGGATACTTGGTGTGAAATAATTGTAGTGTAGGGACTTGTGAAGACCTATGATTATTCGGTTGGTATTGGTTGTGTATGAGAAATGTTATTTTGCATGTATTGTGTTTAGGGACTAAACTGAATAAAAGTAAAATATTAGGGGTAAATCATAAACTTCTCAGAAACGGATTAACTTGTATTAAATAACTTATTTATATGATTTAATGAGGAAACTTGGATGGTGATTTAGATTACGATCGTGCTACGGATCGAGGAAAAGAGAAATTAGCAGAATAGTCCCTAGGGCTTATCCGTAACTGCAATCTAGTCTGGTAAGTTCGTAATTTTAAATTCTTACTTGTAACTGATTATAATTGTAACTGCTTAAATTCTTACTTGTAACTGCCTTCTTTATGATTGTTGAAAAATGGGAAAGGACTATTGAAGATGTGAAAGATGGAAACGATGAAAGAAGAATTACTCGACCTTATGCCAAAGTTTCAAAACGGTTTGATGGCTGAGATCTTGTATTTGTTGCGGATTTCTATAGCATCATGAGTCACTGTAAAGTGAATAGAATCCAAGATTGGATTACAAGCCCTACGATGGCTAAGATTTATGCTAGTTTGCATATTCTCGTCAACTTAGTGTGAGCAACATCGTAGGGAACAGTTATACAGTATCGATGGTTGAGGTACCTCATGTGATGCGAGTTCTTTTCAACTTAGTGTGAGCAGCATCGTAGGGAATAATTATACAGTATTGATGGCTGAGGTACCGCATGTGATGCAAGTCCTTTTCAGCGTTGTGTGAGTAGTATCGTATATTGGTAACAGAAATTACCTTTGGGTCAACAAGGATTAAATCGGATAAAGATCACTGAAGTGCAGTTCTGTTGGCTCTTTGATTTTCAAATTGGATCACACATGTTATTCGGTAAATTTATGAACTCATCGAACTTACTACGCTATGAAGCTTACCGGTGATGTTATTGTTGTTTTGTAGATTGTTTTATTGCTTGAAGATTTGATCGTCTCAAGAAGTCACACTATCGTGGAGCTCGTTCGGTAGTTTTTCATCACTTGGTCATATGGCATGTACTAGGATGAAGTTATCTTCGTACTACTTGTATGGGATTATTGAATTCCTTGTTGCGAATTTTAGTTAAATGTTGAACATAATTTTGTATGCTAGTTCAATGTGATATACATACTTTAGGAGATGTATAAAATGCCTTGAAATTATGTACAACGTATTAGCATGTTGTATTTTAAAGTTATGAAATGATGAGTGGTTGATAAACTTGATTTTATGCATGATTCATTGAATTCTACATACTTGTTTGGGTAGAACTCATGCATGTATCGATAGAAGTACATGGTAAGAGAGAGGTTATTCATTGACTTGAGTTGTATTGGTAGTTGTATAACAAGTATCGGTAGTTCTGTTCATAGGAGTATCGGTAGTCTACGTACTTGTATTGATAGAAGATGCAGGGTAAGACTTCTTAGCTCTCTAGAGTTTTTAGCATCGGTAGAAGCATGACTTGTATCGGTAGATGTCTCACTTGTATCGGTAGAACTATCATAGGTAGCGGTAGAAGTTTGCATTGTTTCTTGAATTCTTTACTAACTTGACAACTACCGATACATGTCCAAAAGGTATCAGTGAAAGTCTCCAAAAATTATGGAAATGACATTTTGCCCCTTTTCATTGTATTGATATTCATTTAATGATTGTTAGTTGTGCATGATGTAATAATTTATTAAATATGATTAAAAGGATTTAAAAATTGAAAGAAAAATTGCAATAGAAGATCGGAAGACCCTCGAGACCCTAACCAGCGATGGTAACGGGCTTTTGGTGTTATAATTTTAATCAGTTTTTTAGAATACGATAAATCTGGCTGTATTTCAATCTCACAGGGAATAATCACATGAGAAGGATCTGATCTATATCATCTCAACATCGAAACATGAAATACATTTTGAATCTTTTAAAGTTTCGGAGGTAAAGCCAGCTTATAGGCTACAATACCAACTCGCTCGAGGATCTCATATGATCCAATAAATCATGAACTCAACTTCCTTTTCTGCCAAAACGTAACACCTTCTTCTAAGGTGAAACTCTCAGGAAAACTCGATCTCCAATGACAAACTCTATATCATTCCTCTTTAGGCTAGCATAGGAATTTTGTCGATTAGATGTTGCTTTTAAATAGACATAGATTACCAGAACTTTGTCTTTAGTCTCGTGTATCAAATCAGTCCCAACCAACTTAGGCTCACTCAACTCAGACTAGTACAAAGGTGTTCTTCATTTTCTACCGTATAGTGCCTCAAACGGTGCCATTTTAATACCAGTCTGATAGCTGTTATTATAAGCAAACTCTACCAGCGAAAAGTATTTTTCCCAACTACCTTCGAACTCAAGTATACAGAACCGTAACATATCTTTTAGAATTTGTATTACCCGTTCGAACTGACCATCTATCTGCGAATGATATGTAGAGCTAAAATTCAACCTGGTTCCCAAAGCTTCATGCAGCTTACCCCAAAACCTCGAGGTAAAACGTTGATCCCTGTCAGAAATAATAGATACCGGCACCTCGTGTAGTTGTACAATTTCAGATACATACAATTCAGCCAACTTCTCAAGCGAAAAATCCACACAGATAGGGATGAAATGAGCTGACTTAGTCAATCTGTCAACTATAACCTAGATCGAATCTTTCTTTCTCGGTGTCAACGACAATCATGTAAAAAAATTCATGGTAACCCATTCCAACTTCCATTCAAGGATAGAGTTAGGCTACAGTAACCCAGACGATACCTGATGTTCAACTTTCACCTGCTGACACACCAAACATTTAGTTATAAACTCAAAGATCTCATGTTTCAACCTGGCCACCAGTACATTTTCTTCAAGTCATTATACATTTTCACGCTTCTCAAATGTATGGAGTAAGTGCTACTATGGGCCTCTGACAGAATATCTCATTTCAATTTCGTATCATTAGGAACACATATTCTGTCTCGAAAGTACATCATACCTTCGTTATCAATAGTGTACTCCGTGATGAGATTATTCTGAATCTGCTCTTTTTTGGCTAAAAGCTTCGGATCCTCCTTCTGTAATTCTTGAATTCATTGTAGAAATAATGGTCTCATCCTGAGTTCAGCTACAATTGATCCATGGCCCTCAAGTGAAAAGTGTGTATTCATCGCTCTCAAAGCAAATAATGATTTCCGACTCAAAGCATCGGTAACAACATTAGCTTTTCTGGGATGGTAATCAATCACTAAATCATAATCTTTCAGTAGTTCCAACCGTCGACGTTGCCTCAGATTCAATTATTTTTAGGTCATCAGATATTTCAAGCTTTTATGATATGTGAATATATGACATCTCTCACCATACAGATAGTGTCGCCAAATTTTCAAATGCAAAGACAATGGCAGCTAACTCCAAATCGTGAGTCGAGTAGTTTCTCTCATGCAGCTTTAATTGTCGGGAAGCATACGCTATCACTTTTCCAGCTTGCATAAGCACACAACCTAACCCTTTCAATGACGCATCACTATAAACAACAAATTCTTTCCCTGACTCAGGCTGCGTAAAAACTAGAGCTTCTATTAACATTTTCTTCAACTGATCAAAACTCTGCTGACACTTCTCTGACCATACAAACTAAACATTCTTCTGTAGCAACTTTGTCATTGGCAAAGCTATAATAGAGAAATGTTTCACAAGTCGACGATAATAACCTGTTAGTCCCAAAAAACTACGTATATCACAACATGGCCTAGAAACTCAACTTCCTTAAGCCAGAACTCATACTAAATTTTGCATACAACTATTTTTCTCGCAGAATCTGCAACACTTCTTTCAAATGTTGTGTATGATCATCCTCCGACTTAAAATAGATTATTATATCATCGATAAATACCAAAAAAATCTATCAAACTGAGGCTGAAAGACTCTGTTCATCAATTCCATAAATGCTACCAGTGCATTAGTCAATCCAAACGACATTACCAGAAACTCATAATGCCCATAAAGTGTTATGAAGACAGTCTTCGATATATCACAGTCTTTTACTCGTATCTGATAGTAGCCCGATTTGAGATCTATTTTAGAGAATATAGTTGCACCTTTCAACTGATCAAACAATTCATCAATACGAGGGAACGAATATTTATTCTTCACCATAATCTTGTTCAGCTATTGATAGTTAATGCACATCCTCATCGAACCATCTTTCTTCTTTACAAACTGCTCTGGTGCACCCCAAGGAGACACACTTGGATGGATAAATCCCCTATCCAATAACTTTTACAACTGTGCTTTAAGTTCTTTCAATTCAGTCGGTGCCATTTTGTACGATGAAATCGATATTGGAGTAGTACCAGGTATCAAATCAATGCCAAATTTCACTTCTCTAATCGACAGCAATCTCGGTAACTCTTCAGGAAACACATCTGTAAATTCTCTAACAATCGGTACCTAATTCAATCCTATCACTGACCCCCGAATATCAAGTATATAGGCTAAAAATGCCTCGCAGCCCTTTCTAACCATTCTCTATGCAGAAATAGCTGAAATCACGCTAATATTACTATTCAATTTACCAGACTCAACTGTAATTGTCTCACCAGTCGGACATTTTAAATCAATTCATCTCTGCTTGTAGTTAACCACAACATCATGCTTAAATAACCAGTCCATACCCAAGATTACATCGAACTCATAAAAGGGTAGTAACATTAGATCAGCGGGAAATTCACAACCGTGAACTTTCAGTAGACATTTACGTCAAACTAGATTAATTATGACGTTATGACCTAATGGGTTTGTGACTTGTACATCGAATTCAGTTGACTCAACAGACAAATTTTTATCAGTTGCCAAAGTTGTACAAATATATGAATGAGTCGACCCTGGGTCAATCAAAGTACATACAGTTACATCAAGAAGATAGAATATACCAGTCATAACATCTAATACAGAAGCCTCTTCTCTAGCTCATATGGCATAAGTTTTGGCAGGTGCTCGGGTGTCGGATCTATTCACACTCTCTTTCACATCTCCATGATTACCGCTCACATTACTGCTCTTTTGAGGTATGATTAGAGGTTTAACATTCCGATCCTCTCTTACCTCGGGTGCTACCAGATAGTTTCTGACCGATCAGTCGCTCCACACCTGTAGCAGGCTCCCTTCTTATAACGACACTCTCTCGGATGAAATCTCCTATAATGTTTTCATGTAGGAGTTGATGCATTTCGGATACTAGCCATGCTGTTTGCAGGTCGATTTTGAAATCTAGACTCAGGCTGTCTCGACCTGCTCCTACTCTGAAAACCAGATGAAATAGTAGCACAGTTCTTATTTTCCTTGAACTTCTTTGGCGGCAGCGTGGAGAAAGTCTTTGAAAGAGCTTCCTTACTGAATTCTCTGAATCTCTTTTCTCTCTGTCTCTTGTGATTATAAATTTCTTCCATTTTTTGAGCCCAATCAATCAAAACCATAAATGGTCATAGTTTTGATCCACCAACCATCATTTTGATTTCATCATTTAACCCGTCTTCAAAACGGATACACATAACTTCATCGGTTTGTACAATTTCTCGAGCATACTTACTGAGATGTACAAATTCTAGCTTATATTTCGCAACTGACTTATTTCCTTGCTTCAATTCCAGAAACTCTTTCTTCTTCCGGTCTAGATACCGTTTGCTAATATATTTCTTTTTAAGTTCAGTCTGAAAGATTTCCCAGGTGACCTCAATTTCGGGAACCACTGCCAGCATTGTCGTCCACTAGCTATACGCCTCATCCTTCAGTAATGATGCTGCACACCTCAGATAGTCTTTAGGAGGGTAGACCATCTCATTAAAAACTCTCAAGGTATTTTCTAGCCAATATTCAACTCTTGACGGATCATCCTCAGTACTTTCCCAAAATTCCTCAGCACCGTATTTCCTAATCTTATCTGTCAAAATATGACGTCTCGGTTCTGTTGCAAGAGGAGATGGAGGTACAACCGGTGGCACTATAGGACGTACATAAGGTTGTACAGGAGGAGGTGAAGGCTGCAGAACTGTCTGATTATTCCTCATGAACTTAGAAAACCATTGGCCCATCAGGTCGAAGAACATATTTTTTGCCTCGTTTTCCATCATTGATATGATTGGTACTCCACAGTTCGTGCCAGGATTAGATGTCAGGATATTACTGCTTACCTCATTAATCTCTCCCCATTTTGAATTAGACATCTTTTCTTATCTACAAAAATTTTGGGTTAGTTCGGATCTATCATAATCACACTATTATATGTTTATATGGCCTGTAGTATCTAAACTCCTTTAATTCATAAGTCCAAGAATCGGCTAAATAGTAGGCTCTAATACCACTAAATATAACACCTGAAACCTGTTATCGTCATCGGTTAAGGCTTCGAGGTCTTTTTATTCGTAAACCTCAAATTAACTTCCAATATTACTTCCTTTACCCGTATTATGATAAAGAATTTCAATATACACATCAAAAATCACAAATGTGAAGTCAATCCAATTCAAATAGGGGTAATAAAGTCATTTCCATAATTTTGAGAGATTTTTACAAGTACCTATTGGGCAAGTATCGATAGTAGTCAAGTTAGTAATTAAATTTAAAACAGTAGCAGACTTCTATTGATAGTAGTTTGGTTCTACCGATACAAGTGACACTTCTACCGAAACAAGTCATGCATCTACCGATACTAAAAACTTCAGAGAGCTAGGATGTTTTACCCTACAACTTTTACCGATACAAGTACCCAGACTACTGATACTATTATGAACAGAACTACCGATACTTATCGTGGTACTACCGATACAATGCAAGTCAGTAACCAACCTCTCTCCACCTTGTACTTCTATCGATACATGCATAAGAACTACCGAAAAAAGTATGCAGTTTGTCAAATTGTACAAAATTCTACTAAGGTTTGCAACCATGCATATCAAATACTTTCAAGAGACTTTTGTATTACATGGTACTCAACCAAAACATGTTTATAAAAGCTACAATAGGTTGACATAAGTTTAACAAACATAAATACGTTCAATTGTCTTTAGCATTTCTACATTTTCTAACATTCCTTAAACATCAATATACGATTCCACAACCCTACTACATGCCACATAAGCCAAGTGATAACGAAGTTTACCAAACAACTCTCAAGATAGTGTAATTCGTCTTGAGGATCCGATCTTCAACAGCAAAAGGAGTCTATAAAACAAGGAACATATACACAGGTAAGCTTACACTACTTAGTAAGTTCGTAGAACGGTTAATTTATAGATTAGTATATTTAAATTCAGAAAGAGTAATTAAACAACTCCATTATCCCGAATACTTTGTCAAGTCGATCTTTTCAAGTCTTCCAGAATTTAGCTCTAACGAGCTTAAACAGAATATCACCCATACGAGCCAATTAGAGTTACGCTCTTACGAGCCAGACAGAAATACGCTTTTACGAGCCAGAATCAGAATTTCTTCGTCTTCTTCTACCTCGTCTGTCCATAAAGAATAACACATAGACAAAAGAAATTAGAGCAATTAAGTAAAGTTGTGGCGTTACGAACTTACCAGATGAGATTGTAGTTATGACTAAACTTTATGGACTACTTTGTAATTTTCCCTTTTCCTCGATTTTCAACCCGCTCGTGATCTACATAAAAAAATAATTAAATTACACATTAAATCATGATATTTCACTTATTTCTTGCATTTATATCCTTTTGAGAAATTTACAAAATTACCCTTAAACTTTCATTCTCATTCAATTTAGTCCTTAGACCTCAAACATGCAAAATAACCATTTCCACCCATGCTAGCCGAATTTACTAAGATACATTATCCACTCATACATATAATTTATTTTACACCAAGTACAAGTATTCTACCATTTTAGCATTTTAGTCATTAAACCCTAAAATCATCAAAAATCACTTTACAAAACCAACCAATCTCATAACCAAGCTTCTAAAACTTTCATAAGCTAACAAGAATAAACTCATTCATCAATAGAAAAATATTTAAATTTTTACAGAATCACAAATTAGTCCCTGAGTTAGCTAGATTAGGCTAATACGGACAAGAAAAATATAAAAATTACTAGAAACGAGTGAGAAATCACCTACCAATTGAAGAGTTTGGCTTGGTCGAATGTTTTGTCTTTGTTTTTTTAGGGTTTCCTAAATGCTTTTGGTTGAAGAAGATGAATGAAATTCATCTAATTCTTCTTTTAATTTAATTTAACTTACGTATTTCTAAATTACTAAAATGCCCTTAATAATTTAACATAATTTTCACCAAAAATTAACCCATAACTTTCCACTATACCCATCTTGGGTATATTTATTCTTTAAGGACCTTCACGAGCCCTCCCTTTTCTAATTAACCCTTTTAATCAATGATTCCTACCTTTTTTAACTTTTACAATTCAATGATTTTTACTTAATTAACCATCTAAACAATAAAATTTTATAACCAGAATTTAATACGATGTTAACAACATATATCTCTAAATAAATAAATTCATGACTTGACTCATCGGAGTTGTGATCCCGAAATCACTATTTTCGACACCACTGAAAACCAGGCTGTTACAACATGTTCATTAATGATTATGAGATCGAGTTCATGAGGTTGGTCCGTTATGCATCTAGGTTAGCTACTAATGAAAAAGAGAAGTGTGATTTATTTAGGAAGGGACTTCGACTCCCATTACAAGATGGGGTTTATATGCATCATGATAGGGTGTTTAGTGATTTGGTTAGTCGAGCTAGGACTGCTAAGAGTTTGAAGGCTCGTAAGAAAGCTCAGAGGGCTCAAGATAGAGAGCGTGGTAAAAAGTAAGTAAAGCACAATAGTTCAGCCTATTTCTGGTAGTCATTCTACTAAGAGGCCTAGAGAGGAAGCTGTTCAGTATAGTTATCCGAGGGTAAGGCCTTCGGTTTTGATAGCTCCTATGGGTAGTGTCGGTGGTTCTACTAGTCCTCGCCCTTTGCACTTCTATTCGTACTGCAATAAAAGGCATGAGAGTGAGTGTTGGAGGAAGACTAGGGCATGTTTTAGGTGCAGTTCTCATTAGCACTTCTTCATAGATTGTCCCCATCCTTCTACAGGTTCATTTATGCAGAGTCAGCCTCGAGCTTCGGTTCAGGCTCTTACTAGGGGTAACGGATAGGTTAAACCTACTGTTTCGGGTTTAACTACTAGGGGTAGATCAGTTCAGAGTGATGGAGCAGGGAGATCTGGGCCGAGACAGCCTGGGTTGATTTATTTGACTAGGAGACATGGGGATCGTGATGAGCCTGACGTCATAGCGAGTACTTTTTCTATTCATTCTATTCCTTATTTTACCTTACTTGATAATGGTTCGATGCATTCTTATATGGCGAGTGCGATATCTTAGGGTATTGAGATTTTTATGGAAAATATTGAGTCTGGAGTTACTATTCAGAGTCCTATGGGTAATTTTGTAGAGGTGAATAGGGTATATCGCAATTGTCCTCTTAAGATCTAAGGGGAAATCTTTCCTGTTAATTTGTTAGAGTTAGCATTCAATGAGTTTATCCTCATCCTTGGAATGGATTGACTTTTCGAGCATCAAGTTAATTTAGATTGTGAGGAAAAGAGGACAAGCTTAAAAACTTCTGATAATCGAGAGATAACTTTGATTGTGAACGTAGAGGGTTTCTATCTAATATGATCTCTACCCTTAAAGCCGAAAAGATGATTAGAAAGGGTTTCATGGCTTATCTTGCTGACATTCTAGATCCAAGACTATTTAGATTCTAGGATTGAGAAGATTCGTGTTGTGAGCAATTTTCCTGATGTGTTCCCAAAAGAGTTACCTGGTGTGCCATCTAAATGTGATGAGGTTAAGTTTTGCATTGAGGTCTATCCGGGTACGACTTCTGTATCTATGGCACTTAAGGAACTCGAGGAATTAATATTCAATTACAAGATTCGTTGGATAAGGGTTTTATTCGACCTAGATTTCACCTTGGGGAGCTCCAGTTCTATTTGTAAAGAAGAAAGATGGAACATTTCGGTTGTGCATCGATTATCAGAAGTTGAATAAGCTGACGATTAAGAACAAATGTCCCTTGCCTCATATTGATGACCTATTCGATTAGTTTTGAGGAGCTACTGTATTTTCTAAGATAGATCTGAGATCTCGGTATTATTAGCTTAAGGTGACATATTCTGATGTCTTCAAGATAGCTTTCCAAACTTGTTATGGTCACTATGAGTTTTTGGTGATACCCTTCGGTTTAACTAATGCTCCTACTGCTTTTATGGACATGATGAATAGGGTGTTTCAACCCAACTTGAATTATTTTATGGTGGTGTTTGTAAATGATATTCTGGTATACTCTAAAACTGAGGCTGAGCATGAGGAGCATCTTAGAATTGTTCTGCAAAATCTGAGAGAGAAGCAACTTTATGCTAAGTTAAGTAAGTGTGAATTCTGGCTTACAAAGGTTATGTTTTTTGGGCATATTGTGTATGCTGAGGGTATTCGTGTGGATCCCAAAAATATTGAGGCTATCATGGGCTGGAAGCAACCTAAGAATGTTCCTAAGATACATAGTTTCTTGGGTTTAGCCAATTATTATTGAAGATTTGTATAGGGTTTTTCTATTATTGTAGCTCCATTGACTAAGCTTCTGAGGAAAAATGTTCCTTTTGTTTGGACTGAGGCTCAAGAGTCTGGTTTTGAGAAGTTGAAGTCTGTGTTGACTCAAGAACTGATTCTAATCCAACCTTAGCCTAAGAAGGTTTATACTGTTTATAGTGATGCTTCTTACACGGGATTAAGATGGTGCTTATGAAAGATGGAAAGGTTGTGGCTTATGCGTCTCGACAGTTAAAACCACATGAGTGTAACTATCATACTCATGACCTAGAGCTTGTTGCGGTGTCTTTGCTCTTAAAATCTAAATACACTATTTCAATGGGGAGAAGTGTTACATCTTCACAAATCATAAGAGTTTGAAGTATCTACTTACCCAAAAAGAGCTTAATCTGAGGCAACGCCATTGGTTGGAACTTCTTAAGGATTACAATTGTGAGATTGAATATCACCCTGGTAAGGCTTGTGTGGTTACCGACGCCTTGAGTCATAATGCTGTGATTGAGCTGAGGGCTTTATTTGCCAAAATGAGTTTGTTTGAGGATGGCAGTCTTTTAGCTGAACTTTAGATTATCCCTACCTTGATTTCAGAGATTAAGGCTGAGCAGTCTAATGATGCCTATTTAGTGCACCGTATGAGAGAGCCTGAGAAGGGTAAGTCTAAGGACTTCTCCATTGATCAGAATGGTATTCTATGCTTTCGAGGTCAGTACTGTGTTCCGGAAGATTTTTGGTTGAAACAAATTATTCTCCGTGACGCGAATGATAGCCCTTATTCCATGCATCTTGGTGGAGATAAGATGTATAAGAATCTTCATGAGAGGTACTAGTGGAAGGGTTTAAAGAGAGATGTTGACTTTGTGTCTAAGTGTTTTACTTGTCAGAAGGTCAAAGCTGAGCATCAATGTTTTTTGGGGTTACTTCAACATATTGAGATTTCACAACAAAAGTGGGAGTATGTGAATATGGATTTTGTGAGTGGACTTCCTTTAACACTGTCTAAGAAAGATTCAGTTTCGGTGATTATAGATCGACTCACTAAGACCACCCACTTCATTTCGATTAGAGTTGACTATCCCTTGATTAAATTAGCTCGACTTTATATTTCTAAGATAGTTCGTCTTCATGGGGTGCCTCTATCTATTATTTTCGATTGGGATCCGAGGTTTACTTCAAAGTTTTGGGAGTCTTTGCATCATGCTCTGGGTACTCGATTGAACTTTAGTACGGCTTATCATCAATAAATTGATGGTCAATTCGAGCGGGTGATTCAAGTTTTGGAAGACATGTTGAGGGGTTGTGTGATTAAGTATCAAGGTAGTTGGGAGGACTTTCTACCACTTAAAGAGTTTGCCTATAATAATAGTTATCAGGTAACATTAAGATGGCTCCGTATGAGGCTTTGTATGGGAATAAGTGTCGCACTCCTATTAGTTGGACTGAGTTGACTAAGTATCATTTGTTGGGGCCAGATATTGTTCAGGAATATGAGGATACTATTAAATTGATTCGAGAGAGACTTAAGGATACTTTTGATAGGCAGAAGTCTTAAGTTGATCTGAAGCGTCAAGATATTGAGTTTAATGTGGGTGATGAGGTCTTCTTAAAGGTATCTCCGTGGAAGAAGATGCTTAGATTTGGTCGAAAAGGTAAGCTAAGTCCTCGTTTTATTGGTCCTTATCGAGTACTTCGTCGAGTGAGACTAATTACCTATCAGTTGAGTTACCGTCTGAGCTTGAGCGGATTCATGACATCTTTCATTTCTCTATTTTGAGACATTATTGATCGGACCTGTCTCATATTGTTATTGTGGAGGAGATTGAGGTTCGCCCATATTTGAGTTTTGAGAAGGAACCGATTGAAATTCTAGCTTAGGATGAGAAGGTTCTTCGAACCATCAAGATGGTTAAGGTCTTGTAGCGTAACCATGGTTATGAGGAGGCTACTTGGGAGCCCAAAGCCGTCATCAAGGCCTAGTATCTGTATTTTTTTGGTCGAGGTAAATTTCGAGGCTGAAATTTCTTCTAAGAGGGAAGAGTTGTAATACCTTAATTTTTAATTTAGGGACTTGTTTGGATAATTTAGAAATTTAGGGTTGATCGGTGTTTTTATGACACAAAGATTGTGCAAGCGTACACACGTCGATGCAAGTATAGTTGATAGGCAAATCTATCGGATATCGATCCCTCGAGGAATGGGTTCTTGATGTCTAAATATCTGAGCAATCAATATTGAAATTAAGTGTAATGTGAGTACTGATGTCATTGTAATATGTCAGATCTGCACACTAAAATTAGATATTAATGTCAACGCAATCAGAGTCAAATGTCAGGTGTTAAATGTCAATGTACTGAAAGTAAATCAAATGTGTTGAGTGTTGAGTGCTGAATATTTAAATTGCATAAAATGTAAAAGTGATCAAGTGTAAAGGGTAGAAATTGTTCACTAACTCTGCTAAGTTGCGACTGTCGACAAGGTAGAGTATAGATGAATTGTCGCTGCAATGAAGTCCCTTTGAGTTCTTACCAATAATAGCTCCCTACTTACTCCCGACTTAAATACCCACAATCACTCCACCTCTCGGTGCGAACAATGATGTGTATCCAAGAACAAGTAACTGGTTCTTATCCCAGTCCCGAGCAGCTCTTGCCTAACCCACTTGTTAACCTAACCTATCACCGCATCTCTTGATGTCGGTGCACTGCAATTTCACTCTCGTGCTTAAAGCGGTTAAATCCAAAAAGAAACAGATAAGCAGTGTAAAATAAGAATCAAAATGATATAACATTAAAAGATACTCTCATATTCATTTAATATCATCAAAATCCATTATCCTTTAAGAAGAATTAAAGAGTACAATGAAGCTTACTATCTCTAGACTATTAGGCCTACTCCCTAATTGTTCCTCTTGCCTTGCACCAAACACCTTCTTGTCAGAAGTGACTGCAAACTTGCTTCATCAGCTTTCCATTCCCCAGCTCAAATCTCTAAAGTCACACAGAAATTGTAGAATTTAATCCCTTAGCTCTTGATATCTATCTCCTTCTTCTTTCCTCTATTATAACCTCAAGAAATTGCAGATCTTCTCCATTCTCAGATCCAAAAACTTTGTACAATTGTAAAAGTTTGCTATTGACAGCTATGCAGATCTGATTTATTTACTGGACTGTTGCAGAATGTCGGCTTAATTTATAAATTGCACCGACAATTTGTCAGTAGAATGTCGTTGCATTTCTGGACATCTCTTCTCAGATCTAGATCTAATTACAGCTGTCACAGTTAGTTAAATTCCAGCTGTACACTCACACAGATCTAGTGTGATCTTTATAACTCTGCAGATTGTCATCGCATCTCTGGACGCGATCTGAAATCTTTAATTGTAACGACAACGTGTGAAATTCCTACGTTGGTGCTTCCAGATGTGCTTGTGGCTTGAATTCACTCAAACAAAGTAAAGCTTTCAATGCATCGACATCTCTGGTCGCAATTCCAAGCTATACTTGTGGTTGCATTCTTCTTCCAACATTGATCTTCTGAGATGAGTTCCTGCGCTGACAATTCTAAGACACAATATGTAGGCTGATTGCGGTTACATTAGTACAAAAAGAGGTAAAAATAACAAGAATTTAAACCAACTAGCAATGAGTTAGAAAATATAAAAACTAAGTATGAAATGCTTATGATGCATGCAAAATAAGATACAAAAGAGACAATTAATACCAAAATTTAGGGAGAAAATATATGTCATTTGTAATACCATTACATCCTCAAACTTGAGTTTTTACTTGTCCTCAAGTAAATAAAAATTAACAAAGTCACAAGCAAAAATGTCACCGCAATCAATATTCTCACAACTTAAATTTTCTGAAATTCTAATGTACAAATTGTATTCACATTATAGAATAATACGCCGACAATTTATAGGCATGAATAATTAAAAACTGCAACTTCATAAATGTTTGTATCATGCATTGAATCCTAATCTTCCTTGAACCAATACAACATTTAAATTTTTTTTCTTTTCCATTTTCTTCCTTTTTCTCATTTTTCTTTTTCAATGTCATTGCATTACTCTACCTTTGTTCCTGGGGAGTAACGATAGGGTGCAACAAACCCCTAGGAGGTATGTAATTATGCCGACACACTCTCTTGCAGTGATAGCCTTTGGCTAGATGATTTTTCTAAACCTGCAGCGGAGTGTTCTTCTTTGAAAAGTCACAATGCACTCACATTGGAGTGTTTTTTATTTATACAATGTAGCTGCAACTGGTCAATTAGTTCAAGATTCAAACATTCACACTATCCATTCATTACTAAAGCAATTCCAATCATTCATTCAAAAATAGAAGACTCACTATCCATTCATATTCATCCAATTTACACGTCAACATTCCAAGCAAATGAAGATTTACACATAAAAATAAAAATTGTGGGCACATTTTTATTGAAATTCTACAAATTTTTGTTAACACAAGAAACAAGTAAAATTCAAAAATGTGGGTGCAATGCATTTCCATTTCACATAAATTCCCCAAAACTTAAAGTGTGCATTGTCCCTAATGCACTGACATTAATAAATATATATATGGAAATGCAATGACAATGTAGATGCAGCGACAATAAAAATGTAATGACACTAATAATGTAGGGACAATTATACTACAGCTACATGATATGCATGAAAACTAAACTAAGTGCTAAAAAAATAAAAACTAACTCAGTGTGCTGCAGCCGAAGATGTCGCTGCATTGGTCTTCTTCTACTTGTGCTTCCGTTCCTCCTTGCATTGCTTCTTGTCTTTGGTGCACTTCCTCCTTTGTTCCTTTGGCTTGGTCAGACCTGTGGATTGCTCCTCAACAGCAGGCATCACAGGCTCCACCTGACTCACTTCAGGTGGCGCCAAATCATCAGATGATGCATCCACAAGTTCAGGTGCGGTGACAAATTCCTCAGCCTAATTTGTTGCGACATAAGGTCCTTCTGTTCTTTCTTCTTTTACTTTTGTTTGAGCTTCTCATGATCTGTGGACTGCTCCTTAGTTTCTATCTCTGCTCTGGCATCATCAGCTGCTTCATTCGTTGATCCGTTATAGACCACTATCGCCCAAAGGTTTTCATCAGGAGCTTTCGCCTAACTCGCTCCATCTTGCGCCAACCCTTCAGTTATTGCACCCACAACTTCAAGTGCGGGGACAAATTTCTCAGCTAAATTTGCCTCGACACCTATTTCTTCATCTTTTTCTTCCTCCACATGAACTTCTTCCTTTTTCAGCATTAAGTTCGTAGGTGTAGTACAACTGTACAAAATTGCGCTGACAATGGAATCTTAATATGCCAACAATAGTGTTTACTTATTCCTTAATTGGTGCAAACACTATTTATTCCCTCTTCTTCAAGTGCTTCGCACTCTTTTATTCTTCACACGGTCCTAAAAAATTTCCACTCTTTCTTACGTTTTTCCAATTTCGTAGCTTCTTAATTACGGATATAGGCATCAAAATTATGCTTTCATTGAAATCACGTAATGCCTTTCCAATATACCTATCACCAATGGAATAAGGTATTGAGAAACTCTTGGGATCCTTAAACTCTTGGAGCAATTTAATTTTCATGAGAATGCACCCTTCAGTAAGTGTGATTGCTTCGACATCTCCCAATATTCTCTTCTCTGACAATGTGTCTTCATGTTTTTGAGGTTGTTTTGCTGTAGCATTGTGGTGACAAAGTGATCTGATACTGTCACTGAAACATTTTGTTTAACATCTTCAGCTGCAATTTGCTTTTCAAATTGCACTGACATCTTTCCATTGTTGAGATTTGAATTATCTTCTTTTGCTGTAGCATCTCTAACAACTTCATTTAGTTGAGTCTCACTTCTGGGAATGATTTCCTCACAATGCTCTTGCCCTTGTGATATCGAATTTTCAATATTAGCCAACAAAGTTTCTTGTGGTCTCAAATTTATTGAGCCCACAATCTGGCCATATTGATATTCTAGAGCTCGTATGGATTCAGTTTCACTCTAAAGCACAGATTCAGTGTTGGAAATATATTATCTCAGCAAATTTTCAATTGATGAAAACTCTGATGCTTTATCTTGCTGGATATTTTTTCTTGACAAAGGTTGATCATAATTGGGCAATGTCCACTCGGATCTAACATCATTGTCTATATTTCCAGGGTCTTGATTGTTCCAACAAAAAATTGGATATTCTCCCACTCTAGCGTGTAGGTGTTGGAATATGGATTTTCATTTCGATAGAAATTCTCCATGTGGTACACATTTGCTGGATTTGATAGGCATTCTTCATACTCATGGTTGCCCCCACAGTAATCGCAACTTGTCGCAATAAATTTCCATTCTGCAATTGCTGTAGCATTTTGCATTGAATTACTCATATTAGTCAAAGAAGATACCTCGGCGTTTATGGCATCGAGCTCCATTTCTATAGCATCACTCATCCAACATCTTGAGGTTCTATACAACTCGTTCCTGGCCATATTTCGCTAAAAGAAAAATGTAAAAGTAAACAACAAAAAGAAAACAAGTTAGTGACAAATAAAATTTAGATAATAAAGAATAAATGCAAATACAAAAATAAACATCAAACAAAAGCCATTCCCCGACAACGGTGCCAAAACTTGATCGGTGTTTTTACGACACAACGATTGTGAAAGCGTACACATGTCGATGCAAGTATAGTTGATAGAAAAATCTATCAGATATCGATCCCTCGAGGAATGGATTCTTGATGTCTAAATGTCAGAGCAATCAATATTGAAATTAAGTGTAATGTGAGTACTGATGTCAGTTCAATATGTCATATCTGCACACTAAAATTAGATATCAATGTCAATGCAATCAGAGTCAAATGTTAGGTGTTAAATGTCAATGTACTGAAAGTAAATCAAATGTGTTGAGTGTTGACTGCTGAATATTTAAATTCCATAAAATGTAAAAGTGATCAACTGTAAAGGGTAGAAATGGTTCACTGATTCTGCTAAGTTGCAACGCTAGATGCATCGACAAGGTAGAGTATAGATGAACTGTCGCTACAATGAAGTCCCTTTGAGTTCTTACCAACAACAGCTCCCTACTTAATCCCAACTTAAATACCCACAATCACTTCACCTCTTAGTGCGAGCAATGATGTGTATCCAAGAACAAGTAACTAGTTCTTATCCCAATCCCGAGTAGCTCTCGCCTAACCCACTTGTTAACCTAACCTGTCACCGCATCTCTCGATGTCGATGCACTACAATTTCACTCTCGTGCTTAAAGCGATTAAATCCAAGAATAAACAGATAAGCAGTGTAACAACCCGATTTTCAGTGACGTTAGAAACAGTGGTTTTGGGATCACAACTCTGATGAGTCAAGTCGTTAATTTATTTATTTTAAATATTTATGGTGATATATGCATCGTATGAAACTATGATTCGAAAATATCATTGATTAGATAGTTAATTGAATAGAAAGGACTAAATCATAAAAAGGATAAAAGTATAGATGTTTAATTAGAAGGACCAAACGAGTAAATTAACCAAAGGAGTATTAGTTAGTGGATTGGTATGATTTATATTGTTTATAAATAGGTTTAATAAAGGTTAAAAATAGTTAATTAAGCTTAATGATGAAAGTCTTAATAATTACAAAATTGCCACTTCATATATAATAAATTAAAAGAAAGAAATTTAGGATTTTCATTTCATTTTCTTTCTCCTTTCTTCTTCACACGACACAAAAGGGAGAAATTTAGGGTTTTCAATCCCAATCTTTGAGCTTTGATTTGGGTAAGCAAACCTTGATCTTTTTTAGTAATTTTTATGTTTTTGAGTTCGTATCAACTTAATCTAGCTTATGTAAGAACTAATTTGTGAATCTGTCAAATGTTAGGAAACTTGCCATTGTTGAAATTGATTGTTCTTGAAAGCTTTTGATGTATTTGAATGTTTGATACTTGGGTTAAATCTTTTTGAAAAGTGATTTTTTATGAAATTAGGATTAAAGGACTAAAATGTGAAATTGGTGAAATTACTTGTATTGTTGTGAAAATAGATATGTGAATGGGTAAGATAGGTGCCCAAGAGAATTCGGCTATGGTTATTTGTGTAAGAGAATGATTATTTTGCATGTTTTGTGTTGAAAGGACTAGATTGAATAAAAAGAAACTAGTATAGGGTAAAACTATAATTTTCCCAAAAAAGACTAAATTGTGTTGAATGACTAAATTATGAAATTTAATGTGAAAATTGAATGATTTGTGAATGTAGACTACGATCGTGCTACTGACCACGAAAAAGGGAAATTAGCGGATTAGCCCCTAAAGTCTTTCCAAAATTGCAAACCAGTCTGGTAAGTTCGTAATGTTAAATTCTTATTAACAACTGCTTATAACTGCTTTCTAATGAATATTGGAAATGTGGACGACGATTGGAAATGTGAAAGACATTAGCTATGAGATGAGAATTTCCCGACCTTGTGCTAGAGATAAAAAATGGTTCGATGCCTAAGATCCTACATTTGTTGCGGATTCTCTTCAGCATCGTGAGTCACCAAAAGGTGAATAGAATCCATTAATGGATTACAAGCCCTACAATGGCTGAGATTTATGCTTATTGCATTTTCTCTTCAGCTTAGTGTGAGCAACATCGTAGGGAACAGATATACCGTATCGATAGTTAAGAATAACATCGTATACTAGTAACAGGCATGACCCCTGGGTCAATAGGGAGAAAATGAGCACCGTGACCTTTTTGTCAATAGGGAGTTAAACGAATACCAACCTTTGAAGTTTAGTTGTGCTGGCTTGAAAAATTTATAGAGTTGTTTATCACATAAGACTTGATAAATTGATAAACTTGCGAACTTATTAAGCTATGAAGCTTACTAGTGAACTTGTTGTTTTGTAGATTTCGTTTTGTGACTTGAAGATCGAATCATCTTGAAGACATCACACTATCTTGGGAGCTCGTTCGGTAGTATTTTCGTCACTAGGTTATTTGGCATGTACTAGGAGAATATTAACCTTTTTTGTTGAATGAAAATGCTACTAGATTACTATTTTGATTGTATACATGCATGAAGTACAACTTAGATGTTTGTGTTTATGATACTTGTAAATACTTAGAAGTTTTGCACATTGTGTGATGGCTTAATGTATAACTTGTGATGGGTGTGTTTGAGTTATTAATCTTGTGTCTTGGTATAATTCTTGAATTTCTACATACTTGTTTCGGTAGAACTTATGCATGTATCGGTAGAAGTATAGGGTAGGAGAGAGGTTGTCTTCTGACTTGGGTTGTATCGGTAGTTGAATAAAAAGTATCGCTAGTTTTTAGCATTGATGTATCAGTAGTATGTATGCTTGTTTCAGTAAAAGTTGCAGGGTAGGAATTATTGCTCTCTGGAGTTTTTGGTATCGGTATAAGCATGAATTATTTCGGTAGTTGTGTCACATGTATCAGTAGAATCATCTCGAGCATCGGTAAAACTCTGTAATATTTTTGAACTGTTTTCTAACTTGACAACTACCGGTACTTATTCATCAGGTACCGATAGAAGTGTCAAAAAATCATGGAAATGACCTTTTTACCCTTGTTGAGTTGTGATTATAATCGATTGATGATTTATGATGTGTTAAGTGTACATCTTTATTAAAATAAGATTGATTGAAATGAAAGTAAAAGACGAACAGTGATAGATGAACAGTAAGACACTGATTCCATCAAATTTTGAACAACTTGAGCACCATGAATGCCTACAGTGTGGCGTATGTATCAAATATATCGTTTGAGTAGTGGATGCAATTGTACGATGAGGGGCAAAACTTGTATTTTTATTTATGAACACCAACATGTTCTTTTTACAAGGATACGTTGGGGCCTCGGTATCGATAACATTACTTTATAACAAATTCCATATTCAGTAGCGTGCTTCGCATATTCCCATTTGTTCAATTTGTTATTTATTGTTAATTAGGCATAAGTCATGATAAAAAGTAATAAAGACAAATGTATGATTTGAATGAATACCCTCGTATTTTTTTATTTATGACATATCCATATTTACTTCACAATATTTATAATAAAAAATACAATCAATCATGTCATTGGGGAGAATTTCTGCTACAATGCGGTAGACGATGATCGTGTGAAGGATTTTTGTGTACAACTAGAAGGTAGTCCGGATGTGCAACCAAAGGTGCATCTGGAAGTACGGGCCTATAGACTTCCTCCTTGTTGTCATCATCGACTGAATATGTCCCTAGCATGGCCCTCTAGGCAATCGTTTCTTTGGGACTACAACGTCATCATCTTCTTCCATGGTTAATTATTGTGTCGTCCTTGCCTACCATCGTGTATCCGCCACTCCTACGTCTGGTGGTTGCAATGATGAGCCACCACCATAACAATGATGTGAGCGGTGTTTCAGTCACTATAAGCATGTAACCATAAGGCACCCCAAATCTCGAGTATGTCGGAGAGGTACCGGGCATCGACATCATCATAGACTGTTAAGGGCAACTGCATCGGTATCATCATCGGTGGTGGTGCATAAGTCAGCATGTGTCCCGGCACGAGGTTTAACATCTACATGGGGGTGTAGTATGCGAGGGACGTCAGTGCCACAAAATATGTACCTGCAGGAAAAAAAGAATTGGTCACATGTGGCGATGGTCCGTAGTGCGGTGGTGTTTGTGAAAAAAACATAAGGTTAGTTAATTGAATGAGAATAAGTGAAGCGAACTGGCCCGAATATTGCGTAGCTACAGGCGGCGCATCTTTTTCCAGAGCGGATGATGAACCCGTAGTGTGACCACGTCCTCTCCTAAGTTGTTATGGCAGTCGACGTTGCCTCTTCGCCCAAAGTTATCAACTCTTCTGCTCCGGTGGTAGCAAATACGACTTGTCGATAACTCTGAACCATGCCAAAGTTGCCACCATGTTCACTGAGTAGAATGGTTCACAAATGGGTAAGGATTGCATCCTACAATCCTACGCCTCGATGTGCTCCCAATGCCGCATCGCATAGTCGTTGTTGTCCTTCCTCCGCATGTCGACCATGTGCAACTCCTTCAGGTCTCGTGATGGTGGCGTAACTTGTTGCAACCACTCAAACTACCACAACACTCGATTTGATTCGTGCATTTCCACCATCGCATACACTATCAATGGCACCTTGTCGTCCCACATCTGCTGATTGTCCAATATTCCGACTGGATGCAAGATATGGTGTTGACGTACAACATCCGTTCAAATTGAAAAGAAAACTTTTAAATATCGTTATGTGTGAATTTTTTATGAATCATTATGTTATTAATATAGGTTCGAAAGAATAAGTAACTATGCATTCCGACCATTGCTCTAACAACAACCTAATATCTTCTAAGCTCATTGGGCAGTCTCACGCAGCACGACCCATGGTTTACCTGTACAAGCGTTATGTTAGTTAATACGTATAATAAAAAAAATTTATTGTACAAACTACGCATTTGTTAATAAATGATGTTTACCTCATCACCAATGGGAAAATATATAGGTTGGTCACATTGGTACGTAGAAATGATGGTCGTCACCAAGCTCACGACTGTAGCAGGAGCAAGCAACCACCAATCGATGTCGCACTCGATAGTATGGCCCGACACATCTCCCGGTATAACGTGGGCTATACGGCAGATCCTCAAATTAGTTTTCTGTACTCATTGAAGTCCACTAGATGCAGTAGCCAACTTACATGCACCAAATTTCGAGATTTTTTTTGCACTAAAATGCCCCCGATTAACCTCATGATGTATGCTCAGGTGTATTGTTCTATGACTTCATCCGATGGGTCTTAAGGGAGCTCATCGAAATTATCCTTCAATCAGTTCATCGATATCCGACCACCTTTGAACTTGTCTGGGACCTTCTCGAACAGTGCTTCACAGATGCCCACTTTATCGGGAACGACCGTTGTCCTCGTGGTAATTGACCCATCCACCGGTAGACCAAGTTGTAGTGCTATGTCCTCGAGTGTTATTGTACACTCGCCGCATGAAAGGTGGTAAGTGTGTGTTTTAGGCATCCATCTTTCCACCAAAGTGTTGATTAGCTACAAATAGAGTTTGCAGCCCCTAGACATGCGAGACGCATGCAAGAATCCCGACTCTTACAAGTGGCCACGAATTTCAGGGATTGGATGCTTTCCCATATTATGAATGAAGCCCTCCAGAACACAATCATCCCCCTATTCACACAATAAAAATAATTTCAAATTAAAAAATTTAAATTTAACATTATTAAAATTAACGAAATTTAAATTTCTGTATTATCATTGCTAATTGAGCGGGAGAAATATGCTTGTCGTTGAAGTGGATTAGAGAGGCAACCATTCATGAAAAATCGATGTTGAAAAATAAAATACGAGATAATTAAAAATAATATTTCTAAATGAAATATCGAACACAATCAAAACGAGATAGTTGAGAGAGTTGAGAGGGTTTGAGAGAGTTGAAAGAAGGATATGAATGAAAAAAAATGAAATTTGAGGGTATTTATAGTGTTAAACAAATTACTGTTTGGGAATTTAAATTTTTATACCGTTAATGTAGCAACGTTAAAAAAACTGTTGCTTTTTGACCGTTCAAGGAAAGCGCATCTAGCTAGGCCTACTTCCCTGACACGTGTATGAAAAGCTCGCTCAGCTGGACGCATTTTCCATTAAAATCGATTTATTTTCCTAATTAATTTTAAAAAAATTTCCTAAAGGCCTAAATAATTATCAAAATCAGCCTATTTAGCTTTTTTAGCCCTGAAAATAAATTGATTATTTACGTTCACAAATTGTTGTATTAATATTTGGAATAGAGCTTATCTCCAAGCAATTTAAAGTTGATCAAATCCTTGACAGATGAGGATAAAGAGTTCAAAATGTTTAAAACTTTTCTTTTTCTCTTTAATAATATTAATCAAAAGAAAAGATTAAACTCTTATCATATCTAGTTTTCCTTTGTATACAAAATTCTCTTCTTTTATTGCTTAAGAACACTTTAAAAATGATTACATACTAAATTGTGCCAACAAAAAAATATGCACTTGATTTTCCCAGTTTGATGTTTTAACTACTGTTCAAAGAATGAAAGGATTGGTTATTTTAAGAACACTTTTATTAATCCAGGTTCTTTTCTCCCCCTCTTAAGGATTGGTTGTTGGCTAATTTAAAGAATGATTTTGCTTTTGATTTTCAAGACACTAGCTAGTCTCCTCTGTTTGGCATTCTTTGCTAGAAATTTTGGAAGCAACATTGTACATATGCCTTCCAAAATGTGTTGGTCAATATGGATCATATCCTCTCTTCTGCATGGAGTTGGGTTCAAGCCCTTAAGGGTCATCCTAAAAAGGTCACTGTGAATGTCGTGAGAGACAAGAAGAGCTATAAGTGGTGTCCACCTCCTTCGGGTTTTGTCAAATTAAATACTGATGGAGGACGTAATCTTGCATCAGGGTGAGCTATTTCGGCAACGGTGACTAGACACGACTTTGGTAAGTGGCTAAGGGGAATAGGTAGGAATATTGGTTGTTGTGATGTGGAGCAAGCGGAACTTTGGGCAATTTATGATGGTCTTTCTACGGCTTTGGAGATGGAGATATGTTATCGTTAAGTCAGAATGTACGCTTGCGATTAAAGGAATTAATGGTGGAGATTCAGGAACCTGTTCTAAAGACTTGGTTATCAGGATCAAGGAACTATGTCGACGAGATTGGAGAGTTGTTTTTAAACAGATTCCAAGAGATATAAACCTTGCTGCTCATTCGATGGTCGGGTTGTTGAAGTAGTATTCGATTGGAGTCCATAATTTCATCACGGCCCCTCCCTCTGTCAAGTTACAAATAGATAAGGATTTATCCGTTGTAGTCTCAAACTCTAGTTTGTGATGTTATTCCGATGATACTTTTTATTACCAAAAAAAAAATGAAAGGAACAACTTTATAGACAATCAAAATTCCTAACATAATGAATTAATTTTATTATTTTCATAAATGATTAAAATAATTTATTATATAATATTAATAATATTAGATTATGTCACATTTACTATGTGAGTAAAATTAAAATCTTTATGTAAAAAATATATTTATAGGAAAAATATTCATTAAATGAATTACATGTGGAATGATAATGCTCTTATGTCGAACCCAACAAGTGGCTCCAGTAGAAAAGAAGATGTTGTTCATCCTAGAGGTCCCCGGTTCGAGCACTTGTGTGTGCAAGGTGTGTCTGCGTTGTCAAAGGGTTAACTTTTGCTCACTTAAGGCATACACTATATGTTTAAAGTTTAAGTTTTATAGTTTTAATAACATATTTTTTAATATTTAAAAATTAAAAATGAAAATAATTGATGGATACATGGATAAAGAGAATTTGAACTTAGTCAAGCTAAACACCTTCATTCTAGACTTGGAGAAGAAAGTCGACTCTCTACACAATCAAGGAGATGATTTCATGTGTCAAGAAATGAATTTCAAGTTAAAAAATCTTCAAGAGTTTGAATCTTGGTTTCAAGAAAATCAAGAAAGTAAATTTTGAAATTGATAACTCTAGGTAAAAATTTAGATAAGGAAGATCGAGAGGAGACCTTACCGAGTAGGAAATTCAATTTTCCTTTTTAGTTGAGTTAGGTCGAAAGATAAATTGGACTAAATTGAAAAATTGGTAAAATTATAGGTCGAAAGGTATTAATTGATCCAATTAGGTGATTATTTGTTGAATCCATTAATCCAATTACAACTTTGTTTTAATAAATTTATCAATTCCCATTTTCTTGTCTCGATTAATCCAATTACAACTTTTGATATCTTTACAATTAGGTCCTTATAGTTAGTTAGTGCTCAATTGTTATTTTATCATTTGTCGTAACATAATTATTAGATAAGTAGCTATTTACACTTCATGTTGTGTACATTTTTCTCTATTAAATTCAAACTTATCACATACCTCTTTTGGGTTCAATTCTTGGAATACTTCGAAAGGTATTTCATTGTATATCTTTATAAATATTACAACTAGGCCTATTAAGCTTGCAGTACACCGCATTTTTATATCTATTTTCAAATTCTTCTACCTCAATGCATGCACACCAAGGTGCAATCAGGTCTCAAGAGTCGGGCTTCCATATATCCCATAATATCAACTCCATTCAAAGCCCAAATATTTTGTCTTAATAAATTGCCAACATAAAGTAACATCCTGTCGTAGTGATGATGGAAGTGACCACCTCCAATTACCACATAGCTAGCCACATCAAGAACTTAACTCAATAAAGACAATTTATTATTGGAATCAAAGAAATTGGTTGATGAAGCTATGCATAGACTGTAGAAAATGATTGATTGCCACTATTAGAAATTCTTTCTGAAGTTAGTTGGTTGATAAAAAATTTAAAAGAGGAGAAATTGAAAAGTATAAATATAAATGTCAGACTAAATATCTTTTGACATAATGACAAAATTAGTCTCTAACGTTTGGGTGTTTGGTCACTTTGGCCCTTAAGGTTTTTTTGGGCTCACTTTCATAATAATCTTTGTTTTTTTTTGGTAAAATTGGTCATTTTTTAACGGTCTTGCTGACGTGGCCGTTAGTTGACTAACGGTCAACATAAATCGCTGACGTGACGGTCCAAATGTATTTAAATGCTGATGTGGCACTCTTTTGTCTTATATGACACGTCAATAAATGATTTTAAAATTATTTTTTGAAATAATAAAATTATTAAATAATTTTAATTTCCAATTTCATCTTCTTCCCCATTGTTTCTTCCCTAAAATCCCTTAATCCACCAAATGAAATTTGAGTTCTAGAAATATGAAAATTTTAAAAATCAAACTTAAAAAGCTAGGTTTTTAAACATGTTATTTGCCCCAACTGAAATCAAAAACCCTAAATCTTTGCTCCTAATCCAGACAAATACTTTGAGGGTCCTTTGATATCTTCATATTCCTTCTCTTTGGTGGAATAAAAGGGCAAAGTGGATGCAACATTGTTACCATTGGTAGTCATTGCCTTAATTTCTGGTGGTTTTTGATTGGTTTGGTGTTGTTGTAGGCTAAAGTAGCAGGCTGTTTGAGTTGTGGTATTTGTAATATGTTCACTGAGGTTTTTTTTTATCAGTGATGATTGTTAGATCGTGATAGGAAGGGTAGATACAAAAGACGGCATTTTTGTCTTTGACAAGGCTTGGGTTCCTCCACCGATTTCAACAGAGTCCCACAATCCCCACACTTCAAAGAAACCTCCGCCATTGATGGAATTTTGTTGATCAAAGCTCCCTCTTTAGATAATTGACTCTTCAATTTGCTTAAGATTTTAGTTGTTGATTTTTCTTGGTAGTTTTAAAGTGTTTTTTTTTTGTGAGGATTGAAATGATTAATCAAAATTCAAATAAATAATTGTTGAAAATGTCAAGAATGTGTTGATTAGGGCGAAGATTTAGAGTTTTTTTATTTCATTTGGGGGTAAAGAATAGGTTTCAAAAACCCATATTTTTAAGTTTGATTTTTAAAAATTTTCAGATTTCAAAAACCCAGATTTCATTTGGTGATTAAAGGATTTTAGGGAAAAACCAATGGAAAAGAAACAAAGTTGAAAGAACAGACATGCTGAGAGATGAGAGATGATCAAGGAAGGAAAGAAACAATGGAGATGATGATGATTTAAGATGGGAGATTATGAAGGAAGGAAATGGGGAAGAAGATTTAGAAATTAGAAACTAGAAATTAAAATTATTTAATAATTTTATTATTTCAAAAAAGTAATTTTAATTTTTAAAAAAAAATTTAAAATCATTTGTTAATGTGGCATATAAGACAAAACAGTTTCACGTCAGTATTTTTTGTCTTATATGTCATGACAGCAATTGCATACGTGAACTTGTCTAGATGGAAAAAAAATTGATATGTCAACGTCGTTAGTCAACTAACTGTTACGTCAGCAAGACCGTTAAAAAAATGACCAATTTGACCAAAAAACAAAGATTATATATGAAAGTGAGTCGAAAAAAAATTTAAAGATCAAAATGATCAAACACTCAAACGTTAGGAACTAATTTTGTCATTATGCCATATCTTTTTGAGTAGATGGGATGAAAGAAATGTTTCTTTAATAGGGATGAGATTAGATATCGAGCCGGTATAAAAAGGAGGAACCATGATTGTATTTAAACTATATGAAATTCATATCTATTGAAATAATGATGTTAAGAGTCCCTCCTCACATTTAAAATACAACTTTTCAAAACATTATTCATCCTTAGAGGTAGTATCGGTGGAAGAAATACTCATGAAGGTTACAGTTATAGTTATGTAAGATACCTATGAGGATTTTTAATAATAATAATAATAATAATAATAATAATAATAATATTTAATTACTTTATATATGGTTTTCTTTGTAAAATATTTATATACGAGAATTATGATTCATCATAATTATATTTATGATTAGTTCAATGGTTTATGTACGTAAAGGTTTATTTTTTGTTATTTAATATGAAATTATATATTTCTATAATTAAACAATTTTTACACATTATTAGGGTTTTCAAGCTTTTTAGGGTTTTCAAGCTTTTTCTTTGCATTGTCTATTTTTTTCGTTTTTTATTAATTGACAACGACTTCAGATTTAATGTTGATTGTTGGCCGTCGGTATTCCTTCCCTTTAATTTTTTATATTCAGTTCTTATTTTCTTTTATATTTTGATTTTCTTTTAGTTTTTGTCTGTCTTTGTGGCATGCTTTTCCTCTGCCTTGTGGAATGCTTCTGCCTTATGGCACGTTTTCGTCTATCTTTGTGGTAGATTTGCGTTCGTGGATAGTTTTCTCACAACGCTCGGCTCTGATTTGCAGTTATTGATGGTCTTTTAGTAGTTTGATTCCTTTTGTGATTCGTTTGCCGATGCAGTCAGATCTGTTTTGCGAAGCAACATACAAGATTGTTGGTTTCGCTCACCACTCCTACTTCGATCCTTAAGCGTGTAGGTGGATAGAGACAAGGAGTTTTGTTTCCTGCTTCCTTTCTCCAGTGTTTCATCTCGTAGCTCACTGGACGTGTTTTGCTGGTCTGATGTTTGTTTTTCTACTTTTTTTAGTTTTCTTTGTTTTGTTATTTTTATGTTACATTTTAATTTTAATTTGGAATGTTTCTCTATTTTAATTTCTAATAAATTCAGTCGGTATATTATTCAAAATTTTTTTTTTTACACATTATTATATATTACTAAGTATTTTAGTTGGTCAATAAATTATAAATAAATCTTATATGTATATCCTAAATATCAATTAATTATTATATTTGCATGCATTATTGTTTTATGTTATTATTTAATATTATGATCAATTAAGAATTTCATGTGATGGCTTGATAGTAAAGGATGTTCACCGTCCCAAGTGTAACCTGAGTTGGAGTTGCGCTAATCGCGTCTATTGTTTGGCCTTTGTCCTGATATTATAATTTACCAAAAAACAATTTTATGATGAATTAATTATTTAAATAGATAATATTTTTTTTGGTGAAAATAGATAATATTTTTTAATCCTTACAATGATAGCATTTTTTTAATCAATGATAGCATTTATACTTTGGCGGAACGGGAAGTTAGCTTCTAACATTTTAACTCTATTGTCATTTTGGCTTTAATTTTAGTTAAATTACTTTTCTTTAGATAAAAATTTTTTGCTGAATTGTTATGTTGAATATATTTTAAATATTTTATAATTATTAATTTACTTATATCTCTTTTAGACAAATTATAAATAAATTATTATATCTTATAATTCTTTTGAAATAAATTAGATTATATAACCCACGTAGTTTACCCTAATTTTTAAGCTCCAATATCTCTGGTGCTATACTTTTTTATTTCAAAACTTGAGGGCAGAAATTTGTGGCTGTAGTAATGTAAATTAACAGACCTCGTTGAATAGAGCCTTTTACACAAATTAAACAGTTCAATTTAACAAATAGTATTGCTGGGAGGGAGAGAACAATGGGGCTTTCTCTCCAAGTCCAGATTACATTTGACTGAGTTGCAAGCAGATGATGACACCAGCACGCAAACCAATCAGTACATAGCTATCAAAATTCCAAACTCTAAGCTGCGGTTTAACCCCATGCAGCCAGTAGGTCTAGGCATCTGCAACTCTTCTCTATCCCAAACTGTGTGGCCTTCCTGAACCAAAAATGAAATTCCTAACTTCGTGCTTTGTGGAACCATTGACCAAATTTTAGTAGGAGAAAAACCTACCAGATAAATCAATAACTAGAGCAAGATTTGTCCATTCTTTACTTCTTGTATGAGGACTCAGCCTTAAAATCCTTTTGGAGCCATTTCCGAGATTTGGTTTTCGCTTCCAGTACAACATCATCAAGGAACCCTCTCTGCGGAAATTCTTCGGGTACAAGACTCTGATATATCTCAAACTGTTCAGCTGCTTCCTTCTTCTTGTCAAGTAAACTATAGATAATTCCCTGTCCACAAATTCCCATAATTAGCCATTTACTAATGGTGGTTCGATTTTGTATATACTCTTTTTCTATGACTCTACTTAAGGTTCATTATTTTTTCTTAAAGAATATCCAGTTTATGAGTGTTTTTATCGAAGACCAACAGTCATGGCCGAACAAACTTATTTTCCTAAACTACTTAGCAACAGCTAGCAATACATCATAAACCTAAGAAAACCTTACCTGGCAAAGATAAGGCCGAAAATCTCGAGGATTATCATTTATCAGATCTTGAAATTTCTTCATCCCCTCCTCCAATTCCCCCTGCAAGCAATTATTAGTAAGTTCGTGATGATAAAAGATTTGATAAAAAAGCAAAGAGCAACTACATGAAACTTCTTAGATATCATATCATATGCATAGAAATGAAATGGAATGAAATTTATATACGTATATATTTTAATGAAGTTCTTCCCTTGTCCCCACCAGGGGGAAAGAAATGAAGAAAGAAAAAAAAAAGCATTGCAATTGCTAAAAGATCTGGCAGTTCTGTGAAACTGAGCAGCAAAGATTGATTAAGAAGTCACCTTCACAACATGCATTTGTGCAATTAAAACTCTTATG
Organism: Gossypioides kirkii; assembly: GCA_005610355.1. Taxonomy (NCBI): domain Eukaryota; kingdom Viridiplantae; phylum Streptophyta; class Magnoliopsida; order Malvales; family Malvaceae; genus Gossypioides; species Gossypioides kirkii. The sequence continues at coordinate 26,503,294 of CP032253.1, read as the reverse complement.
TTTCTTTCCTCAGTGACTCTCTTTTCACGAACGGCAACTTCTAAAGCTTCATTAAGCATCTCAAAAACAGCTGGACCTTCATGATTTTTGTGCATCAACATAGCCAGACCCTATAAAAACCAGTGAACAATAAGTATTACTATATTCTTTTTCTTCTGTTCGAATTTATTTTTTGTTTCCAACTTTTCTGGTAAGATTTGAACTAATGAAATAACCAAAAGCCACCCTAGTTCAACAAAAGCTCAAAGACTATGTAATTAAACATGAAATCAAATCCATGCATACTCTTGAGAATATTAGGAAGCAATCCATGAATATATCACTATGCTACCACAATGCTGCAAAAATTACTACCAGGCAGCTACAAATAAGGGTAATCTTTAAATGAGAGCAACTATAGATGCAGAGGTATTGCATAGCAACTAGTAATCTCGGTCCAATGAAGATATAGAAACAACACTGTCGAGAAACAATATGCATGCTCAGATCATACAACCAACCTGGTGGATTACACTATGCAGAGGTAGAGAATGGAAAAACTAGGTGATGAGGTAGCCAGAATCTAGCAGAAATCAAACAATTATAGCTTTCAGAAAACCAGGAAGTACTGTACGGCAGCATTTCAGAACTTATCTTTGATGTACCATGAGTTTGGTACTATCTGCAGTCTTGACCTTTCCCATAGAGCTGAACTCTCTTTTCTTTTTTTGAACTCATAAATTACATAATTTCAAACGTCAATAAGCAGGCAGGATTCCAAGATTAATCATAATTCTTAAAATATCAACTAGCTGTCAAGATTCTAAGAGTGACCATAATCCTTAAACGAGAGCTTAACATAGTAGCTTTGAACTGGGATTATTCAAGAAAAATCAAATATCTGATCAACCTGAGGAAACTCAAGTTGAACAAATCATCAAAGGTGGCATATGATACACCTCAAATTAATAATTCCCTATCAAAACAATTAGTCCATAGTCATTAAGCCAGAACTATGAAAATAATACTACTAAGAAGCGTAGCACTGGGATTTATTTCACTAATTCAGTCAACTTTAGACAGAGGCCATCTCAAAACAATCAATCCACAAAACTCAAACTTCACAAGGCCTCCATCTATAAGATCAATGGCTTGAAGTAAAACGTTTCTCTAAGCATCGTATTAAGGTGACTTGTAAACAGTCTTCCAATGGAGCTACGGAGTAATGTTAGAACATTAGTATATGAACCATGTAAAAACAAAAATCAATATCTAAAATGAAATCGAGTACCAAATTAGAGAACTTTACATGCAAAGCTCGGAGCAAAAGAGGGTTTCTTCCAATATTTTCTTGAACAGTCTTTTAGCCTTGCTGAGCTGCCCCATCATCTCATAACAAAGAGCCTGCAATAGCCTCCATTCAATCTCATCTGGCTCAATATCAATCAACTTCTCCACACATTCCACCGCTTCTTGAGTCTTCCCTCTCCTAATCTTCCCATACAAGAGCACTTTCAAAGCCTCAACATTTCGAGGCTCTGTCTCCAAAATCTTCTCATACCTTTCCTCTTCCTCACTTTTTCCCTTCTGGGTTTCATTCTTCCCCTCTAAATTTACTCTAGAACTGGTCGTTGCAAGAGAAGGAAGAGCCAAACATGGTCTAGCATTGAAACAACCCAAAAAAATGAAAGACCCAACAAGGAAAACAAGAACTTTTTCCGATAAAGATTTGAAAAACTGTGTCTTGGGAGAGACACAAGGGAGTTTGGTTGGGAGAATGGAAGTGGGGTTGTAGGAAGAATCAAGCCTGGTTGTTTGGAAATAGAGATTATTTGGTTTGAATGAAGGGGAGAACAATGGGGAGAGGGTTTTAGAGGGTTTAAGGTTGGGAAATTTGGGAGTATGAAATTCTGTTTGATAGATGAAATAGGAAGCTTTGATTGAAAACATGATGAAGATAGGGAACAACTGGAAGCAGTGAACCGATTAAAATACCAGTCAACTCTAGACCAGACTGCCTTTTGTTACGCTAATGCCATTTATTACTGAATGTAGCTTATTTATTTGGATTAATTCACTATCTGATATTTCAACAAGGAGAGTAACTTTTGAGTTAATTAAATTGATAATTTTATTTTAGTAATTGAATTTAATTTAAATTTTTTAATTGAATTGAATTGAGTCAAAAAATTTTGAGTTGAGTCGAGTAACAAATATTATTATTAATACTTAATGTTATTTTTACATGAACTAATTATTTAACTACCCAAATCATATAATAGTTTTACTTTTAACTTAATGTATTAATATTTATCAAAACAACATAGTTTTGCACTTAATGGTTTTGACATTTAATTTTAGAAAAAATAAACATTTATCAAAACGACGTAGTTTTGATTTTTCTTATTCGGATTTTCGGACAACTCGAATTGTATAATTCCTATTCAACTTAAACCGAAAAACTTGATTTTTTTATTCGAGTTGATCCGAATAACTTGATTAACTCAAATAATTCGAACTATTTAATTCAAAATTTCAAATTTTTTCAAAATTTTCAAATCGAATCGGATTTTACTCACTCCTACTTTCAACTATATTTTTTATATTGTACAATACAATAGTTTGATTGGATATAATATTTATTAAAATTTATTACAAAATTTGTAACTTTTCAAAAATATTATAATTAAAAAAGTAAAAATAAAATCATATAAGTTTTAATTTTTAGAATTTTAATAGTTTATATTTTAGTATATTTTAAAAAAATTTGTAGGGTAATATGTTTGAAACTCTATGCAAGTCCAGGGTGAAAATTGTAAATTTATTAAAATTACCTTAATTTACTAAATATGTTTCATATTATTTTTATTCAAATTTCTCTTAATTTTTTATTTTTAAATTATTGAATATGTGAATTTATATTTGATATTGTTGAATATGTTTGTAATTAATTCAAATTTTCCAAAAATTATAATTTAGCCCGTCACTAAAAAAATAAAAATAATTAATTTAAAGCATTTAAGAACTATTTCATTATTTATCACTAATTTCAAATAATTTAAGCTTTTATTGAATGGGAAAAAGTGATAATGTAATTTTTTTTCATTTAAAAGTTAAAAATTCATTCTATTATTATAAAAAATTAGGTCAATAGTGAAATTTAGGAGAATTATATAAATATTAAGATAACATAAATTTTAAATTAATAAATTTATCTTAAAATTTTAAAACATTTTTACTATTATTTCAAATAATTTATCTTTTGTGCTTTATTGGGTAGAAAAAAGTGATAATATAATATTTTTTTATTTTTTATTTTTAATTATTTAACTTGATTTTTGTAACAATTCATTCTGATATGTTAAAAAACTTGCCTAAAATTAGGAAATAAGATTTTAATAATTAAATTTATGATAGTAAACTTATCTATTTTTTTAAAAATAACATTTTAATATTTTTGAATGGTATATTTTAAGAAATAATTAGATACACTCTTCATATCCCCATCCAACCATATAATATCATATAAGACTTGACTTAGAAATTTTAGAAAAACTTCAAAAAATTTATTTATCCTAAGAGTCTCGGGTTCGAGCACCTATGTGTGCAAGGTATGTGTGTTTTGTCAAAAAGTTAAGAAAATATGAACAAATAATACCATATAATCGCAACAATATATTAAAAAAATATTTTTTTTTCCTTCTTTCAACCATTCAATGTGTGGAGAATCATGATGCATATGAAGAACCATGGCAAAGTCAATCACAAAATACTAGTTCTTTCGATTCTTCTTTAAATTTGGCAAAATGTTTAAAAATTTGAACTCGCGTGTTGGCCTGATGACCAAGAGTATTCATTGTCTTAAGTGTGACCTGAGTTCGAGTCACGCCAATCGCGATGTTGTTAGAGCTTTACCCTCCTTTTATAATTCACCCAAAAAAATGTTTAAAGAATTTAATTGTTAGTATTCCACCAATTAGTAATCCAAGATTTCAGACTTTTATTAAATGAGAGAGAGATCCACCAGGGCAAAAATACTATTGATGCAAGATACAGAAGGGGAGTAAATGCTTTCTTTTTTGTCATTTTTTCATTTGTGAGTTGTTAATGAACCCACCTCATTCGTTGATTTTATATGATCTAATCTTTCTATCAAGCATGCCTAAGTAGGGGCTCATGAATCTTTTCTCTGTTTTTTTTATTCAGTACTTAATCCTTGAATCTAAAAAGAATACAGAATATAGAAAATAGGAATCCACTCTGAATTCAAATGAAATATATATATTATTGTTATATTAATATTGTTATTGTTTCCAAATATCTCAATTGATGAAATTCGAAGCAATTTCCATCTTTTGATAACTGCCCGAAATAACCGCTTCAAATAATAAAGATTGTTCTATTCAGATTTTGAGACGAAGGAGCGTCCTGTCTATATCAAGATTGCAATCAAATATGTTGAAATTTTCGCGGGTTATCTAAACTATATATGGTCTAGAGTCGAGGAATAATTGAAAAAAAATATGAAAATAATTATGTTGATAAAAAATGAGTGACAAAAAAAGACAGAAAAATTATCATTACGTTTATCATTATGTTATAAGAAAAAAATCCACCAATTTGCTGATTTGGTGTGGTATCCACGTGTATGTCAGGTAAACAATTAATTATTTTTTAAAAACTATTAATAATTAATTTTAAATATTATTTTATGTTTTTAAAATATAAAAATTAATTAATTATTGGCTGACATTCACGTGTTTGTCATGTTAGAAAAGTTAACAGACTTTAACTTTTATTCAAAATTTGGGTTGGATGATACTTTCTGTCTTTGTGACACGCTTGTTTGCTCTGTCTTCTTGACATGTTTTTCTGCTTTTTGGAAGCAGTTTGGTGTTTATTTTGAACTCTTGGCTACTCTGTGATTTTCTCCAGTTTCTTTGCTTGTGTCTTCTCATGGAAGGATCTTTAGCTAATTTGTCTTTGGAGGATATTGAGGAAGATTCCATTCAACTAGGTGTGGAGGCGTTGGATGATGAAACTTCTTATGAGAACTGTTTGGTGGGCATGTTCCTTACTTCCGGTGTTGTTCACTTCCAAGTAATGAGGTCGACTCTTGCTAATATATGGCATCCCATTAGGGGTGTTTCAATTACAGATTTGGAAAATGGAAGATTCTTATTTCGTTTCTATAACTCTGTTGATGTAGATAGGGTGGATAGAAAGGGTCCTTGGAATTTTAATTCCCATTTATTAGTGATGCACCGATTGGCGAAAGGAGATGATCCATTGAATGTCAGTTTGAAATTTGTTGCTTTTTGGGTAATAGTTAATGATATTCCACATGGTTTCATGTCTGAATATGTGGCAAAACAATTGGGAAACTTTATCGAGACTTTTCTTGAATATGATACTTCGATCATTCCTATGGGTTACAAAGGACGAATAAGGATACGAGTTCGAATCAATATTGATCTCTCTTTGAAAAGAAAGAAATAGCTTACTCTTCCTAATGGCACATCGGTTTATGTTCGCTTTGAGTATGAAAAACTCACTTTGTTCTATTTTCTTTTTAGTTTTCTAGGACGCAGTTAGAGTTATTGTCCAAAACGAGAAGCTGATCCGACTGAAAATTTTGAATTTCATTGGGATATTTCTCTTCGTGCCTAACCAAGGAGAACGTCGGCTTGGCAGAGTAGGTGGTTGGTGGAGGATGACGGTGGAAGGGGTCGTAATTTTGGTAAGAATCAAGAACTGAATGCTGGCCATAATAGGGGGATCATACAAGGAAGGAAAGGGATATTGAATTTTAATGCTAGTTATTCACCGAATATTCCAAATTTATCAAATGAAAAGTCAATTGTTTCCATGATAAAAACGACAGATGGCATTGTAAATTCAATTCAAATCGGTGGGGACTTAAATGGCAATATTAGTGTTAATGTGATCAATATGGAAGAGGATGACAATCCAATAAGGAAAGTGGATGGATTTAAGCATTTGCGTTCACACTCTAATTCTTTTGGATTTTCTGCACAAGTGGATTCGATGGAATAAGTGGTTACTTTGGTATAGGTACCCGTTAAGATTATATTGGCAGGCCCACATGATTGGGCCAGCTGGGAACAATGAAGTTCATGAACTGAAATGTTCGGGGTTTGAGGAGACCTCGAACAGTGAAACGTCTTCGAAAAATGTTACGAGACGTTAACCTCCCTGTAGTTTTCCTGATATAAACGAAACTACAGAGATCACGTATGGATAGTATTCGAAGAAGTTGTGGGACTCTAATGGTTTTGATGTGGATTCAGATGGTCGTAGTGGGGGGCTTTCTTTGGGATGGAGATCAGATTGTAAGGTTTTGTTGCGATTGTATTCTCGACGTCATATAGATGTTTTAATTTAGGAGGACTTAGATGGACAAAAATGGAGATGTACTGGGTTTTACGAGGCTCTTAAAGAAAGGAAAAGGGCTGCCTCTTGGGAATTGTTACGTTCTCTTGCTGACTCTTCCAATATTCCATGGTTAGTTATTGGTGATTTTAATGAAATTGCGTTTGCCTCAAAAAAAGAGGGGGTCTTGCTCATCGTGAGGGTTAAATGAAGGCATTTCGTGATATGATGATGGATTGTTCGTTGGTTGATCTTGGTTTTCACGGATATTGGTTTACTTGGGAACGTGGTAGGACGAGCTCAAACAATATACGAGAACGTTTTGATCAGGGAATAGCCGATGATGCTTGGATTTCTCTCTTTCCTCAGTACAAGGTTCAACACTTGCCCCATACTTTCTCAGATCACTGTCCTTTGCTTCTTAATTCAAATTTTGGTAATATGGCACAAAAAGTTTTTCCTTTTCGCTTTGAGGCCACTTGGCTTGTGGAAGACTCTTGTGAATCAAAAATTCAGAAGTTGTGGACTAATAGCATGAGAACTGTTCCTGATCGGTTATGTGAGGTTGGTGTGGGATTGGAAAAATGGTTTGCTAGAGTAAAGAAGAGCAGGGGCATTACTATTGGAGATTTGGAGAAGCAATTACAATACTTAAATTCTCTAAATCCTTCTGATGAGGTTCTTGGTGATATAATTGATACAAAGCTAGCCATGAATTGCGAGGCAGATAAAGAAGAAATCTATTGGGAGCAAAGGGCCCGTGCAAACTGGATGACAAATGGTGATCGTAACACTCATTTTTTCCACAAAACCGCATCGGAAAGGAGATGACATGATCATGTGGAGAAGTTGACTGATTCGAATGGGACTGTTCATGATGGTGTGGATAGTCTCTTGGAACTAGCGTCCGGGTATTTTGCTAATCTATTTTCGTCGAATGGAATTTCTAAAGTGGATTCTATTTTGCCAAGGGTCAATGCTTGTATTGATGATTCTATGAACGAGGAATCATTACGTCCATTTACTTATGAGGAGGTTTGTGTAGCATTGAAGTCAATGAGCCATCTAAAGGCATTAGGGGAGGATGGTTTAGGGGCTATTTTCTATCAGCGATTCTAGCATTTTATTGGATATGATGTGGTGAATCTTATATTGGGCTGTTAAATGGGGGTTATAACATATCTGCTATTAATGAAACCCGAATCATTTTGATTCCTAAGGTCAATCTTCCTTCTAGAATGGCTCAATTTAGGCCAATAAGCTTATGTAACATCTTGTATAAGATTGCTTCGAAGCTGCTGGTGAATAGATTCCAAACTATTTTGCACTATTGTATTGATGAGGTGCAAAGCACTTTTGTGCCAGGAAGACTTATCACTGATAACATATTGGCTGCGTATGAAATTCTGCACTCTATGTCGAGGAAGACCTTCGAAAATAATGGGTCATTAGCTTTGAAACTCGACATGAGTAAAGCTTATGATCGAGTTGAGTGGCAATTTATCAGATTGATGCTGTGTCGTATGGGTTTCTTTGAGGAGTGGATTCATCGGGTTATGCAATGTGTTGAAACAGTCTCTTATCGGGTGGTTATGAATGGGCATATTGGTGATCGCTTTACTCCTTCGTGTGGGCTACGACAAGGTGACTCCTTCAGCCCCTATCTCTTCTTAATTTGTAGCGAGGGTCTTTCGGCTCTTTTGCGATCTACTACTTCAAGGAATGATATTAAAGGCGTTTAGGTTAATCGACATGCTCCGACTGTGACCCAACTGTTATTTGCAAATGATGGTTTAATTTTTGGTGGGGCCACGGTTGAAGATGCGCAGATGATTAAGTCTTTATTGAACACTTATGTTGAGGCTTCCGGACAAGTCATCAATTTTGATAAGTCGGGTGCCTTTTTCAATTTGAATGTGGTGGACGAGACACAAACTTCTATTTGCAAAATCTTGAGGGTTCAATCGAGTTCTAATCTTGAAAGGTATCTCGGTTTACTGTTTATGGTAGGTAGAAATAAGTATCAAGCCTTTAAAGATCTCAAAGAAAGGTTACATAAGAAGGTGGAGGGGTGGAGTGCTCGATTGTTATCGATCAGGGGTCGGGAGGTATTAATTAGCTTAATTCTCCAATCCATTCCGATATATGCAATGTCGTGTTTCTTGCTACCCAATTCTTTATGCAAGGAATAGAAGCAGTGCTTTCGAGGTTTTGGTGGCAAAAGAAAGCGGGTAAAAAGGGAATGCATTGGTGCTCGTGAAAAGCGTTGTGTTCTCAAAAGCAAGATGGAGGAATGGGTTTTCGTGATTTTTCTAAGTTAAATATCGCTCTTCTTGCAAAACAAGCTTGGCGTTTGCTGGAGTCTCCAATCTCTCTCTTAGCAAGGATCATTAGAGCAAAATATTACCATGATTCGTCTTTTCTTCAAGCTCCTTTGGGATCTCATCCATCACTTATTTAGCGTAGTATTTGGAGTTCAAGGGCACTTCTCGAATCTGGTCTGAAATAGAGGATTGGGTCGAGACATTTGGTCTCGATTTGGAACGACTTTTGGCTACCAAACAGTATGGGAGTTAAAGTGACTACGACACTAGTTCAGGGATTGAATTTTTTTAGTGATTTGATGCGAGAAGACTCCAAGAGTTGGAATCATACCTTTATTGAAAGTGTGTTTTCAACTGATGAAACCTGCTTAATTACATGTATTCCTATTCCTCAATCTCCTTTATCTGATAAATTGATTTGGTCTTTTTAAAAGTCGGGAGTTTATTTAGTTAAAAGTGGATATAGATGCCTAATGCATGATTTTCATATGAATGATGAGGGCCGTAATTTGTTTCGACAATTGTGGTGTTTGCAATGTCCATCAAAGATAAAAATTTGCCTTTGGAAATTTGTACAGAATTATGTTCCAATTTTCTAAAATTTGCAATTTAGGCGCTTGGTAACTAATAACTGTTGCCCACGTTGTCAATGCATCAAGGAATCTCGAGAGCATGTGTTACGTGGCTGTAATTATGCTAAACAAGTATGGTCTTTACTGGGATTTAATTGGCCTCAATTATTAGCGCATGCAGATTTTATGGATTGGTTGCTGTGGATTTTTAACAATTTAAGCAAGGAAAAACAAACAGAGGTACCTATCACTATTTGGGCTATTTGGTTTGCCCAAAACCAACTAGTACATGAGAAACGAATCTTGAGGATAGAGGATACCATTACCTTCATTAGGGGCTTTGGCAAGGACTACCGTGATGCTACAATATCACTTCATCATCCTACGCCTCGAGCTTCTATCAAATGGAGTCCTCCTCCCCGTGGTTGGGTAAAAATCAATGTCGATGCTGGGTATAAAGATTCACAATAGTTAGCTTCTTCTGGGTTTATAGCAAGGGATGAAAATGGACAGGTACTTGGTTCGGGTCATTGTATACATTACCTGGTGGGTTCGGTTGTATTGGCCGAGTCTCTTGCTTTATTCCAAGGGATTAAATTTGCCTCAGAAATGGGTTTTACATAGGTGTTTATGGAGAGTGATTCTAGATTAGCAATCAATCATGTACTTAAAGAGGACAACTTAGACTCAAGAGCAGTTACCTGGGATATTCTCAACTGGGTAAGACAATTTCGAAAGTGTCGATTGGGCTTTGTGGTACGAACGGGCAACTCCGCAGCACATGCATTGACATTGGAGGGATTAAGACGCTGTGAAGACTGTTTTTGGGTGGAAAAAGTACCGGCTGGAGTCCAGGCTTTGCTGGATTCCGATCGTCGCTTTGTACACCCTCCGTGATCCCTCTTCTTGTTGGTTTCTGGTTTTAGTTGGGGAATTTTTTTATCTATTCTTAGACAACCCCAATCGCCTTCTGTTTGGTGTCTCTACTCCTTGGTCATCGAAAAGTCTGAAGGTTTTTTCACCATATTTGTTTGATTCGACTGTTGCTATTTGGAAGAGGAAGGGTCTTGATTTCTTTTTTTTTTTCAATTTTTAATTTTAGAGTCTTGTCTTTTAATTTCACGTTATTGTTTTGTGTTTTGTTTGGGCTATCTGCCAAGACTTTTCTTTGTAAGTTGGACTTATAACTCAATTCCTCTTAATAATATGGTGATTATTTATCAAAAAAAAATAGACCTTAACTTTTTCATCCATTTTGGTGTCATTTGACAAGCAACACAAGTTTAAGAACTAAAAAATATGGAAAATTAAATGAATGACTAATTTTTTTTTGTAAAGTTTAAAAGTCAAATAAATTATTATGTCAAAGTAAAAATGAAAATACTAAAAATACCCAAGATTTAAAACTAGATCTAAGAAACAAAAAAGATTGGAAAAAAATTGATAGTTCTCTAGACACAAAATGAGGAGAAAACAAAATTTTTGGATAAATTTTATAATTTGTTAATCAACAATTACATATAAAAATAATGTTATATGACATTATATAATTAGATAAAACCATAACTTATGTGGTAGGAAAGATATACTTAATAATTTCTTGTTTATTTTAAACAATTAAATTTATCTCAAAAAATTGAAATATTTTAATTTGTAATTAACATCATATTACCCATTGTTGTTTAATTATGTTTCAATAAATTAAAATGTTACTTGTAACAATTTTATGATGACACGTGGAATTATTAATTAAAATGTTTTCATATTTATTTTATAGGATAAACTACATTCATATTCACTTTAAAATAAGATTTGTTTTATTTTGGTCATTAAAATTTGTTTTTTTTTCAATTTAATCTTTTTATTTAAAATAATTGTCCGAATTAATCATTATCATTAAAAATTTTGTTAATCTACTGACGAATTCTTAATGTGATACTTAAACCTATTGAATGACTGACACGTGACTTTTTTTCTTAAATTTGAGCTAAAGCTAAGGATCTCCATAATTAATTTGTGTATCACATTTTTTTGTGTGATTCATATCACACAATTACCACTTACCACTTTATGTTCAATCACAAGTTATCACTTGGGTGATTCATATCACCACATTCTCATTCTTAAATATAAATATGTCCCATTCAAAAAAGTTTTCACTTGGATCATTAAACCAACAGTTAATAATTTCATTAACAAGCCCCTCATTTTCTTTATTGTAATATTATCTCTTAGCGTTATTTCACTTTGTTGTGACAAATATGTAACAATTCAATTTTTAGAGATGAAAATTATGGTTTTGGAATCTCGTTTTCATAAATTGAGTCTCTAAATATTAAATAGAGATATTTATAGAGTTATTATATTGATATATTGAAATTTGGTTAAGCAATTTAGTCGAATATGTGGTTAAATGAGGCCTAGAGACTAAATTGTAAAAATTTAATCATTATAGATTTTTAATTAAGAAAATACTTAGGGACTTAAATTGGAATTATCCAAAGTACTAAAATTATTAATAAACCAATTTTAATTGAATTTTAGTCGATGATTGTAACATCTTATTTTTCAGTGATGTCGAAAATAATGGTTTCGAGGCCACAAATTCGACGAGTGAGTCCGTAAATATTATTATTTAATATTTACGAGTCAGATATAGTATAGCGATAAATATTAATTTGATAATTTATGTTATTTGAATGAATAGTTAAGTTCAAGTGGTTTTGGAAAGTGAAATTTCGTGACCTCGTTTCTGTTAACTGAGCTCATAAATATTTTTTTAAAAAAATTATGGAGTTGATCTGTAGGCTAATTGATTTTCGAATAGGTAATTTCAATAGTGTAGTGCTTAAATTAAGTACGGAGACTAAATTGCATAAGTGATAAAAGTGCAATTTATAAAAGAATTATAATTTGAAATAAATAGGAAGGACCAATGTGGCAATTACCCGTTCTAATTTTGTTAGTGCCGATTAGCTAGAAAGATATGAATCATATTTTGTTTTTATAATTTTAATTAATAAAAAAAAGAAAAAGGAAATGGTTGGGTTAAAATGTTGGGGTTTGGTGAGAAAGAAAGAATATTTTTTCTTTCATTCTGAAATCATCGAAGCAGAGGTAGGGGGAAAATTTGGAGAAAAGCTTAAGGTTTTGCTAGGTTCAAGCTTTAATTGGTAAGTTTAAATTAGCCTTTTTCTCGTAATTTTTATGTTTTTGGAATTTCGATTCTTTAATCTAGCTGATACATGTCTTATTTTTCGATACTATCAAGGATTTCAAATGTTACCATTGTTGAGAAGTTAAAGCTTAAGGACTAATTTCATAGATTTTTAAGTTAGAAATGAAAAGGGACTAAATTGTGAAGTAAATTGTTAATTTCAAGTAGTAAGGACCTATTTAAGGAAATAGTAAAATTCAAGGGAATTAATGTGAATTTGTGAAAGATGTGGACTGTTTTGGACCCCTAAAAAAATTGGCTAACATGGGTTCTCTTTTAAAAATGATAAATTTGCAACTTATGGGTCTAAGGACTAAATTAAATAAAAGAAAAATTGTTGGGGTAATTTTGTAAATTCACATTAAAATGGGTTATAGGCTTAATTAATTATTTTAAGCTAATTGAATTATTTAATTGAATGAAGTTATATTATTTAGATCAGAAAATATTACAATTGGATTTAAATCAAGGAAAGAGCTAAGGTTTCGGACTAGTTGTTGACTCTGTTTTAGTAACCGTTCTAATTGAGATAAGTTCTTAAAATTATTAAATTAATTATATGTTATTTTCATGACTTAAAACATATCTATTTATGTTGTAATTGAGTTTGACTTCTTGAGATAAGTATGTGATGAGTTGGACTAAGTGGTGATAATGTTTAAGTTGAGTATTATGATTAGAAAATGTGAAATACATGGATATAAGTTTGAAATGGTATAATTGAAATGAAATTATAATTGAGGGTCATGATTGGAAATAAAGAAAGGTTTAAATAAGTATATGATATGTTAGTTAGTATTTGTGTTATGTTTGATAAATAAGGACTATAGAGATGTGTGGCGTAATGGTATAATGTGAAGTAAGTCTCTATCTGTGTGTTTAGTATATATTGATATTTATGTTGTAAATTTTATTTATACACATATTGAGTTTTTATAATAATAAGTAATTGATTTATAAGATGTATAAATGAATTATATGAAATGGTTTACGATGGATCGAGTAAAAGTTCATACGTGAGATTTCTGTTTGATTATCTGTTCTGGACCGAGCTCCTGCATGTGTTACGGACTTGGGTTAACACAAAACTCAGATTTAGCTTGGATAGCTATTCGTTGTTTCTTAATACATTGCCTAGCTCTGGCAAAGCTAGTTCATAGGTGCTATAATTAGTTTAACCCGAAAGGGTAACCTGATGTAACTATTCTATATCTGATTAGCTCTTATGAGCGTCATATGCTATGGAATTATGTACTGAGTACTTTTACAAGGATCCATCGGATATGAAAATGTTCAAATGAAGTGTTACAGTAAATGTGTGGTTATATTCAATTATTTTTTAATGATTTAAACTTTTATTTCTATATCATATAATCAAATGTTAATTCGTAAGGTATATAACAGAATGGAGTGATTGTATGGTGTTTATCGAACTTAGTGCCTAGCAGGCTATGTGCCAATGTTTATTGGGCTTTGAGCCTAGCAGGCTATGTGCTAGTGTTTTTTGGGCATTGTGCCTAGCAAGTTATGTGCCAATTTTTATCGGGCTTAGTGCCTAGAAGGCTTCGTGCTGGTGATTATCGAGCTTAATGCCTAACAAGCTTCTTGCCGGTCTATTGAATAAGATAAATTATATTGAAAATGTTATGACAGGTATCCGATGATATGTTATTCTATTTGGTTCAATGAGAAACTAAGGGTTAAAAAGAAAAGGTATGTATATAAATGAACCATGTTATTGAGAATACATATTGGAAAATCTAATGCAAGTATTGGCATTAAAAGGTAACATTTGAATTATGTGAATGAATGACTTATATGGTGAAATTCTTTCCATGATAGGAGCAGGGTAATAAAGCTTAAATGAGTATATGAAAATATGAAATGAATCATGATTTTAGATAATAAAATGGTTTATTATTACATGTTCTATTTATTTGTTGGAATTATGTTTCTATGTTATTTCGATAAACCTAGTGAGGTTGTATTTTGGAAGAAAGAAATGTAAGTTCAAAGACTTTATGATGATTATGTGTTAATGGGTAACATGAAATGCTTAGATGAAATAATTACATGAAATGTTGTTATGAAGGTAGATATATGAAACGATTATATGAATCATTTATACGTAATATTAACAGGAATGTGGAATTGTAAAAAGAGTGACATCTGAATTGTATATTTGGAATAAAGATGTTGATATACACATTGAATGCTTATGGTAATAGGTTTCATGAACTTTGGAAGGATTTTATGTTCATTACACCTACTAATCTTGTAATGTTATGTATATAGGAAAGGAAATTATGCTCAAGATTAAAGAAATTATGCTTGGTTGTTTAACAAAATGTGATCGGTAAGTTAAGTATCCTTTTTACGAGCTTACTAAGCATTAGTTGCTTATGTAGTTGTTTCTTTTTTTTTGTAGATCATCGAAAGGCTTGACCGATTGGAATTTTGTTGGAGTATCGTCACAATATCCATTCGTCAAACTGATATTTATGGTTGTTTGGTCAATGGTTATAAATGGCATGTTGGAATGATGAAAATATATAAACTTTTTCATACCCTTTTTAACTTAAATTCATGCAAATTCTGAGTAATTAATGTTGAAAAATACAATTTAATTATAAAATAAATAATTTGTGCTAAAATTTATAACATATTGATTTTTAATTATTTTTATAAATATTAAGTATGAACTTGGTGATTTTTTTTGACAGATTTATACAATTGGTGAAAACTGACCCGGCAGACACTACTGACAGCTTAAACCGTTGAGGGAATTTTTATATTGAGTCAATAAAGAGCAAAGAAGAACATTTTTACAGTCAAAGGTCGGTCCAATATGAAGCTAAATTATTCTTTATAATTATATTTTTAATTCAATTAATTTGGATTAAAAATAAATTATAAAAGCTGAAGCAAAGTGGCTCGATGTGCATGCAACCGAGGGTCAAACCACATTGACTTGAGCTAGCCCATGTGCCGTTCAAGTGCTGACCAATTCAGCTGATTTTTTGATTTTTCAACCTTGCAAAACAACCCCTAAACTTTCCCAAAATCCCATTCAAACCCCTCCACTTTTGGTGGTTTCAAATTTTCAATTTAAGCTAAATTTAGCAAAGTTTGAACTTGTCAAACTTTGCTTATGCATGGCCGACCAAGGGATGTTGGTGACTGATATTTATTTACTAAATATAGCCACCAACTCTCACATATAAATACCACCCTCACTCACCTCATTTTCAACACCAATTCACTCCATTCTCTCTTATTTCTCTCATTTGCTCTCTAAGCCTTCCATCCATTTTCCCTTCCATTCCTTTGCCGATTTTCCCTCTTGAGAAAGAGTGATTCTTCAACCCTTGAAATAAATTTGTTGAGTGTTCATCAGAGACCTCGATCTGAAAAGAATCAAGCAAGAACGACGAAAAACATGACATCAGTTCTTCAGAAATCGACGGATTTAATCTTAGTCTTTTTCTTTATTTTAGATTCTTGTTTGTTATTATGATGAATGCTATTGTTCATTTAATTAAAATGGCTTAATTTATTTAAGTTTTGGGTTGATTGTGTTTAATTTCTTGTTTATCTTTGAATCATGTTTATATTGTTATAGGCCTTGAATATTCTGTTTAACTAAATATTATCATGCTTAAGTTATTATTGCATTACCCTTGTGATATAACTATTAAATTAACCATTTAAGCCCATTGAAATTGTGATTAATTGACACACTATTTAATTTGTGCATGTCTAATATTCTAAGGGAGCTAAAAGTTAGATTAGTGGTGGTATTAAACAATACATAGCCTTGCATAACTTGCAGGATTTTTGCGATTAAATTGTTTCAACATAGAAATATAATTGTTACTTCTCTTGATCCTTTACTACTTATGATTGTTAATTAGTCGGTTGAATTGACATAGATATATGTACAAGAGATTATTTAGCTTTCATATAGTATGTATGTGTAATAACACATTTTCTTATTAACATTGATTTAGTCGGTTGAATTGACATAGAGATATGTTCAAGAGATGAATGAATTAAGTGAAGTTGTTCATAAGTTAGTAGAGTACCGAGTTGCCATGAATTTATTTAGTAACAAGCATGAACATGATTTAGATTTAACTAAGTAATTAAAGCAATTAACCTGACACACTTATATCATATTGATTAAACCTTTAGAAATCGTGCATTGGAAATTATTTTTATCTTTAACTTAGACTAAGTTAGTTTAGATTAATACTTTAGATTAATATTGTTCACAAACATTATATTGTTCTTAACCAATTTGTTGATTAAATATTTCATAAATACTTTTCATAGCATAGTTCCTGTGGGTACGATACTCGACATTACTTGTCACTTTATTACTTGAATATGATTGTGTACACTTGCACAATTTCATCATTCCAAGTTTGGTGCCGTTACCGGGGATTGTCAAAATTATTTGTTTATATTTTGGTTTATTTATTTTTCTATCTAATTAGTAACTTATTCTTTTCTGATTATTTCAAGTGTTTATGAGTATAACCGAATTATCGACTTACTCCTAGTGAACCTCGAAATTGAGCAAACTTTTCGATAAAGAAGAAGATAAGCATCTCAAAGAAGAGATGAATAGTTGAATTTCAAGAACCGGAATAAAGGAAATGGAGCTAATCATGCTCATAATCATATCCTTATTGCTGATGATAGGGATAGAGCCTTGAGACAATATGTAGTGCCTTTGTTCCATGAACTTAATTCAAGAATTAGAAGACCTGAAATCGAGGCATAAAAATTCGAATTGAAGCCAGTGATGTTTCGAATGCTTCAGACAATAGGCCCATTCAGTGGAATGCCTACCAAAGATCCTAATCTTCATTTGAGACTGTTCACGGAGGTGAGCAACTCTTTCAAGTTAGCCAGAGTGTCCGAAGATGCACTTCGATTGAAGTTGTTCCCATTTTCACTAAGGGACAGAGCTAGAGCCTGGTTAAACTCGTTGCCATCAAACTCTATTACAACATGGCAAGAGTTAGCATAATGATTCTTTAGGAAGTATTTCCCTCTAAGTAAGAATGCTAAGCTGAGGAGTGAAATTACTACTTTCCAATAGATGGATGATGAATCTTTGTGTGAGACATGAGAAATATTTAAAGAGTTGTTAAGGAAATGCCCTCATCATGGAATCCCTCATTGCATCCAATTAGAGACATTTTATAACAGTCTTAATTCTCACACAAGAATGGTAGTAGATGCTTCCGCCAATGGAGCTATTCTTTTTAAGTCTTACAATGAGGCTTATGAAATTATAGAGAGGATCGCAAGAAATAATTACCAATGGCTGACTAATCAAGAAACCTCAGAAAGACGAGTTGTAATAATTCACGAAGTTGATCCATTCACTTCACTTGCAGCTCAGGTATCATCGATTTCCTCAATGCTTAAAATTTTTACTACTAATGGGTTTAATAATGTTGCAGCTCAACCACCTAATCAATTCAAGAATGTAGCTTGTGTCTATTGTGGAGAAGGACACTTGTTCCAATAATGCCCATCAAACCCAAAATTTGTGTACTACATGGGCAATCAGAACCAAAATCGAGGTAGACAAGGACTGCAATGAAACTTTTACAACCCATCTTGGTGAAATCACCCTAATTTCTCATTGAGCAATAAAGGGGTTGGACCCAGTAACACTTATATTCAATCGAGACCGACCCAGCCACAAGGATTTACCCAGCAAGTTTCGAAGCCACAACAAGCTAAATCTTCCAACAACTTAGAGAGTTTATTGAAGGCATATATAACAAAGAATGATGTCACTCAAGGAATTTGGAGAATCAAGTGGGGCAACTTGCCACTAAACTAAAGAATCATCCACAAGGTCCTTTGCTGAGTGATATGGAGAATCCGAGAAATCTAGGGAAGGAGCACTGTAAAGCATTAACATTAGAGGTGGAAAGACATTGCAACCCAATGCGATGGAAGTAGAAAAAAAGAAAGATGATGCTCAAGAATCAGTGGAAGTTCAAGCAAGTGTTGAATCTTCAACTTTTTCAGAACTAGAACCAAAACCAGTTTCACCAGAACCAGTACTAGTGAATGTTGAGAAAGAAACTTCTGAACCAGTCAAGTCTGATGATCTAACAACTTCGTTAGATGTAGAAGTGCCATAAAAAATGAAGCAGCCAGTTCAATTAAAGAATCCTCCACCACTCTATCCTCAAAGACTTCAAAAGTAGAGCAGGAAATCCAATTCAAGAAATTCCTAGACGTACTTAAGCAACTTCATATCAACATTTTGTAGGTAGAAGCACTTGAAAAAATGCCTAATTATGTCAAGTTCATGAAGGATATCATATCAAAGAAGTGAAGACTTGGAGAATTTGAGACAGTAGCCCTAACGAAGGAATGTAGTGCATATCTTCAAGACAAACTACCCTCAAAGTTGAAGGATCCTGGATGTTTTACTATACCATGCAACATTGGAGCAAGTTATTGTGGTAAAGCACTATGCGATTTGGGTGCAATATTAACTTAATGCCCATGTCAATATTCAGAAAGTTGGGGATAGGTGAAGTTAGACCAACTATAGTTACACTTCAGTTAGTTGATCGATCTATAGCATCCTGAAGGAAAAATTGAATATGTATTGGTTTGTGTAGATAAGTTTATTTTTCCTGCCGACTTTGTCATTTTAGACTTTGAAGCAGATAAAGAAGTGTCAATCATCCTAGGGAGACCATTCCTAGAAACTAGAAGGACTTTGATTGATGTACAGAAGGGCGAGCTAACTATGCATGTTCAGGATGATCAGGTAACCTTTAATGTTTTTAAATCTATGAGATTTCCTGATGTAGTTGATGATTGTTCTGTAGTGACCAAGTTAGAAGAGTTAATCATTGAAGAGGAATTCAACTATGTTGAAGATCCTTTAGAAAAGATTTTACTGGCAGACCCTCAAAGTGATGAAGAGGGGAAGAAAAATTTAGCTTTATTGGAAGCTAATTCAGAAAAGATTTTACTGGCAGACCCTCAAAGTGATGAAGAGGGGAAGAAAAATTTAGCTTTATTGGAAGCTAATTCGAGGGGATTTAATCCACAACCTCATTTTCAATCTTTGGAGTTAAAAAGTAGAGAATACATTCAACCAAAAACATCGATTGAAGAGTCACCTAAGTTAGAACTTAAGGTATTACCTTCACACTTGAAATATGTTTATTTAGGTGACACTTCTACTTTGACTGTGATTATTTCAGCATAACTAACTGAGAAGCTAGAAGAAAATTGATTAAAGTTTTGAAGTAATTCAAGAAGGCTATTGGATGGACCATAGCCGACATTCATGGTATAAGTCCATCCGCATGCATGTACAAGATTATCCTTGAAGATGATAAGAAAGGGACGATTGATGGACAATGAAGATTGAACCCCATTATGAAGGATGTAGTCAAGAAAGAAATTATCAAGTGGCTAGATGCGGGTATAATTGATCCCATCTCAAATAGTTCATGGGTTAGTCCAGTCCAGTGTATGTTAAAGAAAGGAGGTATTACGATTGTAAAGAATGAAAACAATGAAATAATACCGACTACAACAGTTACGAGATGGCAAATTTACTTCGACTATCGAAAATTGAACAAAGCGACTAGGAAAGACCACTTTCCTTTACTAATTCTGGATTAGATGCTAGATAGACTCGCGGGGCGAGACTATTACCCGTTTTCTAGATGAGTACTCTGGGTACAATCAGATTACAGTTGCACAGGAAGATCAACACAAAACAACGTTCACATGCCTGTATGGTACGTTTGCATTTAGACGCATGCCTATTAGTTTATGTAATGCACCTGATACGTTTCAAAGATGCATGATGGATATTTTAATTGACATGGTCAAGATGTATTTGGAAATGTTCATGGATGAGTTTTCAATGTTTGGGGACACTTATGATAATTGCTTAGCCAATCTAGCTAAGGTACTAAAGCATTGCAAAGAGACAAACCTTGTTCTCAACTGGGAAAAGTGTCATTTTATGGTACGAGAGGGGCACCGAATAACGAGACAAGGAATCGAAGTTGATAAAGCCAAAGTAGATGTTATCTAGAAGCTATCACCTCCAACATCTCTAAAGGGTGTTAGGAGCTTTTTGGGACATGTTGGATTCTATGAGAGATTCATCAAGGACTTTTCAAATATTGCTAAACCCTTAAGAAAGTTGTCAGAGAAGGAATCGACGTTCAAATTTGATGAAGAATGCTTGATAACATTTAATTATTTGAAGAATCGGCTAGTTTTAGCTCCAATTATCATCACACCATATTGGGAATTACCATTCGAGTTAATGTGTGACGCAAGTGACTTCACGGTCAGAGCTGTGATGAGCTAGCGAAGAAACAAAGTTTTTCATCCTATCTACTATACAAAGTCAGACTTTGTTAGGAGGTCAACTAAACTATACGGTAACTGAGAAAGAATTACTTGCAATTGTGTTTGCTTTTGACAAGTTTAGATCCTATCTTGTAGGTACGAAAGTGTCTGTCTTTACGAATCATTCGATAATTAAATACTTACTTTCCAAGAAAGATGCCAAGCCAAGACTGATTCGTTAGGTGCTACTACTTCAAGAGTTCAATCTAGAATTTAAAGATCGAAGAGGCGTAGAGAACCCAGTAGCCAATCACTTGTCTAGATTAGAGTCACGAGAAGAAAATTCAACTCTCAAGAGACGTTCCTTGACGAACATATACTCAATGTAAGTCATAACACCCATTGGTTTGCTGACTTTGCTAACTACTTAGCTTGTGGTTTGATTCCCTATGATAAGATGTATCAGCAAAGGAAGAAGTTCCTTCATGATGCTAAGTATTACTTCTAGGAAGAGCCGTATTTGTTTAAGTATGTAGATCAGATGATCAAAAGATGTGTGGTAGAAGATGAAGTACGAGCGATATTATATCAGTGTCACACAACTCTAAGTGGGAGACACTTGGGAGGTTAACGTACTGTGGCCAAAGTATTACAAGTTGGATTCTTTTGGCTGACATTGCTCAATGATGCGTACGCTTATGTCAGAAGCTATGACCGATGTCAAAGGGTTGGAAATGTTACCAACAGAAATGAAATGCCTCAAATAAACATTATGGAAGTGAAATTGTTTGATATTTGGGGTATTAACTTTCTTGGTCCATTTCCTTTGTCATTTGGTAACAAATATATTCTGGTTGCAGTCGACTACGTATCGAAATGGACTGAAGCTAAGACATATCCAATAAATGATGCTAAAGTAGTGAAGAAGTTTTTACAAAAGCATGTGTTCACACGGTTTGGAACTCCTAGAGCCATCATCAGTGATGAGGGGTCCCATTTTGTGAACAAATGGATGAAGTGGTTACTCAATAAACACGGAGTAAGACACAAAGTTTCTATAGCTTACCATTTGCAGATGAATGGGCAATCTGAGTTGGCGAATAAAGAAATGAAAGGCATACTCGAAAAGGTAGTGTGTCTGAATCGACGAGATTGGTCCAAAAGACTTGACGATGCTTTATGGGCATACAGAACAACATATAAGAGACCTTTAGGGATGTCTCCCTTTAGGTTGATATTTGGTAAAGCATGTCATTTGCCTTTGGAGTTAGAACACAAAGCTTATTGGGCTCTTCAGCAGCTAAATTTGGATCCCAAGCTTGCAAAAGAGAAATGACTGCTTTAGCTCAATTAGTTAGAAGAATTTCAAATGTTCTCTTATGACAATGCCAAGCTATGCAAAGAAAGATTGAAACGATGCATGACAAGCACATTCGAGTCAAAGAGTTCAAAGCAGGTCAAGTCTTACTATTCAACTCTAGAATGAAGTTTTTTCCAAGTAAGTTGAGATCTCATTGGTCCTGTCAATTTACTAACCACAAAGTCTTTCCATACGGAGTTGTGGAACTTCACAGTAAGAGGTAATTTTCGAGTCAAAGATCAGCGGTTAAAATATTATTCGGGATGTGAAATTGAGCGGGATAAATCATCGCTCATTTTATCTTAGGATTAATTTTCTTTTGTTTTTATTTTAATAAAGAACTTAGGTTATATTTTTTGGACTAGTATGTTTAAATGAATTCTGCCTAGGAGTTTGGAACTTAAGTGGGACCGTTTGTAAGCCCTCCAATTTTTCTTGGAAATTAATTTTGACATAATTTTTCTAGAAATTATTTCCTAAGTCAGAAAATAAATTTTTGATTATTAATTTTGCAAATAAAAAGGGTCAATTTTTTTATCCAAGTTTTTAGTTACAATCCAATTTTGAAATTATTTTAACTTCAAGGACTTAATTGAATTTTTTGTTGTAAAATTTGGTTGTGCTTTTTGTAAATATTACAATTAGCTGTCTTTTTTTGTAAATATTTTTAAACAGCTAAAAATAATGTTTTCATTTAATTATTTATTTTTTGTAAATATTTGTAAAATTTGGTTGTGCTTTTTGTAAATATTACAATTAGCTGTCTTTTTTTGTAAATATTTTTAAATAGTTAAAAATAATGTTTTCATTTAATTATTTATTTTTATGTTAATTCAATAATATTTAATATAAAATTATAAATTAAATTTTATGATTTATATTAATTATTATCAAAGTTTAATTAGAATTTATTTTAGAAGTTTTAATTCAAATAAATTAAGTAATAACGATTAATATTTTTATGTTAATTGTTATTAACTTAAAATAGGACTTAGGTAATTTAATAATTTAGGAATGTGAGAGTTTAAATGAGAATTACACTCCATGCATTATAAATACCATCCCTCTTCATGAATTCATCATTCAAACCATCTCACACCTAGTAGCTAGTGCCGACAGCAGCCACTGTCGGAAGTCGTCAAAGGTCGTTGAGCAACGTCGGCAGTCATCGCTGCCGCCAGTCGCAAGTGTCCACACCTGGTTGCCCTTGCTCTAACTGACTCACACGCCACAAGCTTACGCATCCAAGCGAGGATGAGAGCCATTATGCACCAAACTCCAAGCCCGTGCGCACCACATGCCCTAGAGCCTAGGTCGTGTGCCCCTTTACCCTAAACACTTAAGCTACCCTCCAAACCTCCCTAGATTTAAAATCTTTTCTTTTTATTTAATTTGAATTTTATTCATCAAAAGGTGGTAAGAAAATTCTATTTTCTAATTTTTAATTTATTTAATTTATTAACTTTTTAATTCCTTTTAAATTGTTAATATTTTATACTAATTAAATTTTAGAAAAATATTTATGTCCATCTTATTTTTGATCAGGTTAAAATCATGCCGTGCAAGAGAACTCTTGTCGCAATTGAAGAAGTGCCTAATATAATAGTGCAGAAACTAAGGCAAGATATGATAATATTTTAAAAAATTAGCAGATGTTGCTAGAGAAAGGGTTTACTTGGGAAGAAAGTAAATATACCAAATTCATGGCAAATATCTGACAAGTTGTTGAAGCTTTGAACTGGGGATTATTTTGTGAAAAGTGCCCGAGTGCAGATGATGAATTGGTTCGAGAATTTTATGTAAATTTTACCTCGAGTGAATTTTTAGAAATTCTCGTTCGAGGAATCAAGTTACAATTAAAGTCAAGCACCATCAATGAGTTCTTTGACTTACCTAATTTCGAAGAAGATGAGTACTCTATTTTGTTGAAGAACTTAGAGGTTGAGAAATTGCAAGAAATTCTTCGAGAACTTACAATTCTAGGGTTTGAATGGATGGTGTCAAAGAGCGAAATTTGTACATGTCGCAGAGAAAACTTGGCATCGTTAGCAAAAGTGTGGTTTTACTTTATTCGATTCAATCTCATACCTATCCCACAAGGAACAACGGTTTCATTGGAACAAATGGTGTTGTTGTATTCAATTCTGAAGGCAAAAACTATCGATGTGTGAAAGATCATCATCAAAGAAATTAGAAACTGTGCCGCGAAACATTTTGGTCAAGCATATTTCCCATTCACGATAACAGTGCTGTGCGTAAAAGCTTAAATTCTTAGGAACGTGAATAAAGCAGGATATAACCAAAGAGCCATTACTGATTGGGATCTATATCGAGTAGCAGGAAACTCCATTCTTCAACAACAAGCTGAAGAAGAAGAAGAAGATACTGAAGAAGAGGAAGATCCTGTAGAAATGAAGAAGATCTTTCGGTGACAGAACCAATTGTAATGCATGATGAGGCAGAGTCTACTGAACGAATGTCCGACCCTAACATATCCATATCAAGACCTCAGTCATCTCAATCTAAACTTTGGAATGAGCTGTCAACGATGATGGATTGCATGCAACACATGCAATGGCAGCAATAATCGTATTGTAGATACATGAAGATACGAGATGATGCATTTAAAAGTGTTTCGTGACCCATTTATCTTTGTGCCTAAATTTCTAGATTATATATTTGAACCATGTACTTCAATGGCGAAGAAGGAGCAAGGTGACTCGAGCAACAATAGAGACTATGAAGCAAAAGAAGAGTCAAAGTCTAGGGGGTCTGAACATAAATAAAATGGGGAAACTTGTCTTTTCTTTAATTTTTGTTATTTTATTTTTAGTCTTTAATTCTTGAATGAATTTAGGATTAGGTCACTAGGTTAGTTTTTTAATTCTTGCATAATAAATTAAAAGGTTGAAGACAATAATTGAGCAACTTAGAAAAATAAAAGTGTGGTAATAAATATATATTTGTCTAGGATTGGACATTGAAAGAGCTTGGCACTTAAGTAGTCATATTTGACTCACCTCCTCTTTCATGATCCTACCTGGTGAACAATATTTATTCACTTTTATTTTTACATTGTCTATTGTTTTTAACAATGGAGACATTGTTCAATTTAAGTAGGGGGACCAAAAATCGAAAACTTCTTAATAAGTATTATTTCTTTTTATTTTATGAATTTAGTTATAATTTTGCTGGAAAATTTGAATTTATGTTAATTATGTTAAAACTTTAGTAAAAATAAAATTCAATTATCTCAGTGGTTATGATGTTAAGCTAAACCATGATAAGAATGCCACTCTTAATAAAATATGTGAATCATATTATAAAATTTTTTAATTCCTTATAGAAGCTAGATATGCATGAAAGTTTAAGTCTCTAGAATTGACTTAGTAATTTCTTGAGGTGAAATCCTAGGAAGCATGAAACTTTTGAAATGATTTAGGCAACATTTGTTTGAACCGTTTGAGCCTTTCAAACCAACCGTAATAAATGTTATCCCTTGAAACCAAATTTAAGACTATATGGCCTGATTTTCTTTGTACCTTACAATTATAAGCCAACTTATCTCTTGTACTTATCTCTAAATTGTCCCAACTATTAGACTCAATCTATCAAGATTATGTCTTAAAAATAAGTTTGGGGGAGTTAAGAAGAAGTACCAAAATGCTCAACAAAAGTATAGTACATAAAAAAATGATGCTCAGAAAAAAATGAATGAAAAAAGAGAAAGAAAAAATAGAGCATATGTACTCAAAAGAAAAAAAAAGAAAAGAGCATGAGCATTCAAAGTTTGAAAGAGTTGGTGGAATTGAAGGTCTGCTGCAAGCTGAGTCTAGGGTTTTAGCTTAAATTTATCCATCTTTGACCTACCTCTAGCCTAGCCCCATTACAACCTATGCAAAAGACCTATTTGATTCAAGATTTCAATGCTACCTACATTAGTGGATAGAAATTGTCATGTTCAACATATGAAGGCATAAGAAAAACTTGATTATTGCAGTTTGGTCTTAACTAGGGAATAAAAAATTGAGTGATAGGATTTTGACATGTGTCTATTGAGCTAAGCATGATGATAATTGAAGAAAATTGAATAAAAAAATACTTGAGCTACAAAATATCTAAATTCTTTTTTTTATGCTTAATTATTTTAAATTCATAAAGTATGAAGAGAAATGATAAACTCTTTTGTGATTTGTGCATTACTCGGGATGAGCAATGAATTAAGTTTGGGGGTGTGGAACGATGAAAATATATAGACTTTATCATACCCTTTTAACCTAAATTTATGCAAATTCTAAGTAATTAATGTCAAAAAATACAATTTAATTATAAAATAATTAATTTGTACTAAAACTTCCAACATATTGATTTTTAATTATTTTATAAATATTAAGTATGAATTTGGTGATTTTTTTGACAGATTTGCACAGTTGGTGAAAATCGGCCTAATAGACACTGCTGACAACTTAAACCGTTGAGGGAATTTTTACACCGATTCAAGAAAAAGCTAAGATGAATATTTTCCAGCCAAAGGTCGGTCCAATATGAAGCTAAATTATGCTTTGTAATTATATTTTTAATTCAATTAATTTGGATTAAAAATAAATTATAAAGGCTGAAGCAAAGGGGCTCGATGTGCATGCAACCGAGGGTCGAACCACACTGACTTGAGCTATTCCATGTGCCGTCCAAGTGCTGACCAATTCAGATGATTGTTTTGACTTTTCAACCTTGCAAAACAGATCCTAAACTTTCCCAAAATCCCATTCAAATCCCTCCACATTTGGTGGTTTCAAATTTTCACCCCAAGCTAAATTTAGCGAAGTTTGAACTTGTCAAACTTTGCTTATGCATGGTCGGCCAAGGGATGTTGGTGGCTGATATTTATTTACTAAATACAGCCACAAAATCTCACCTATAAATATCACCCTCACTCACCTCATTTTTAACATTAATTCACTCCATTCTCTCATTTTTCTCTCATTTTCTCTCTAAGCCTTCCATCCATTCTCCCTTCCATTCCTTTGCCAATTTCCCCTCTTGAGAAAGAGTGGTTCTTCAAACTTTGAAATAGATTTGTTGAGTGTTCATCAGAGACATCGATCTGAGAAAAATTGAGCAAGAACGACGAAGAACGCGACATCAAATCTTTAGAAGTCGATGGATTTAATTGTAGTCTTTTTCTTTATATTAGATTCTTGTTTGTTATTATGAAAAATGCTATTATGAGTGCTATTGTTTATTTAATTAAAATGGCTTAATTTCTTTAAGTGTTGGGTTAATTGTGTTTAATTGCTTGTTTATCTTTCATTATTGTTTATATTGTTATAGGCCCTGAATATTCTGTTTAATTAAATATTATCATGCCTAAGTTATTATTGTATTACCCTTGTGATATAACTATTTAATTAATCGTTTAAGCGCATTGAAATTGTGATTAATGGATACACTATTTAATTTGTGCATGTCTAATCTTCTAAGGGAGTTGAAGGCTAGATTAATGATGGTATTAAAAAGTACATAGCCTTGCATAACTTGCAGGATTTTTGTCAACATAGAGATATGATTGTTACTTCACTAGATCCTTTACTGCTTATGATTGTTAATTAGTCGGTTGAGTTGGTATAGATATATGTACAAGAGATTATTTAGCTTTCATATATGTGCAATAACACATTTTCTTATTAAAATTGATTTAGTCGGTTAAATTGGCATAGAGATATGTTCAAGAGATGAGTGAATTTTAGTAAGTGATGTTGTTCATAAGTTAGCATAGATCGGGTTGCCGTGAATTTATTTCATAACAAGCATGAAAATGATTTAGATTTAACTAAGTAATTAAAGCAATTAACCTGACACACTTATATCATATTGATTAATCCTTTAGAAATCGTGCATTGGAATTAGTTTTAGCTTTAACTTAGACTAATTTAGTTTAGATTAATACTTTAAATTAGTATCCTTCACAAACATTATCTTGTTTTTAACCAGTTTGTTGATTAAATATTTCATAAATACTTTTCATAGCACAGTCTCTGTGGATACGATACTCGACCTTACTTGTCACTTTATTACTTGAATACGATTGTGTACACTTGCACATTTTCATCGTTCCACATGTTATAGGGTTATTTAAGTGAAATAACTTGTTTCGGTAGAACTCATTAAAGTATCGGTAGTACCCTGATTGTACCAGCAGTTTGGACTCGAGTATCGGCAGTAGTTTCAGGCCAAATTTTCTTTTCTCACTGGAGTTTGTTGTTGTTGTAGAAGTATGAGTTGTATCGGTAGAAGTTAGAATTGTACCGGTAGAACTCCTAATTGTATTAGTAGAATTCTTTAGCCTTTTCAAGGTTATTTCATCTTAGATTCTACCGATACTTGTCTACTTAAGTATTGGTATAAGTCCCTCATACTTCGAAAATTCTTTTAAATTTGAGTTAATTCAAGATATTTCCAAAAGTTGATTTTGCCTAATATATATATAATATAGAAAATATAAGACATTAAATTGTTTCATTAATGTCTTTTATCTGCGGTAACATTCATTTGCTCAGGTCTGATGATAGGATCGAGTGAGAGGTGTTATATTTAATGGTATCAGAGCTATGGTTTAGTTAGTTCTCAGACTGAATGTAGCATGTTTTGAGTCTAGAAATACATGCCACTTTATAACGTGTGATAATGTGAGGGTTTCCAATCAGTTTGACTTGTTCCCTTATAGATTAAAGATGTCAACTAAATCCAATCGAGCAAATTCTGACGAAGTACATAATTATAATCCAGCCATTGATTAAGGGGCTACGCATAGTGTGCCTAAGTTTTAAGGGCCTAGAGAAAAGGTTCATAGTATTTTCTTTTTAATTTGATAAATGACACGTTAATGTGTATTTGAGAGTTGATTTAGTGGCTCAATGGTTTGCTGGTTTCATACCTAGCAAATTGAACTTATTTCCACATTTGATGAGCTTGAAATGGAGTAATCTCTTTATATTTTATGCATTTTGTGTCTAGTTTTGTTTTCTAATAAAATGTGCTAAGAAGTTTGAATTCTTGCTTTTAAGGCCAAACGAGGCCTAAAGGTTAGCTAACAAACTTCGTGAGTGCACAGGAGACTGGTAGCAGCAAGCCATAGTGATGCTGACCACTTTGTCATGACATAGACAACTCTATGTTGCAACATAGGGATCAGCAATGAAGAATTCCAAAATTGCCTGCTACGTCGCGACATCGGCTTCCAACTCCAACTTTACATCTTGCGAGGGGCATTTTCATCTTTACAATGCAACTTAAACACGAAGGACGACAGGTGACTTAGGGTTGAGGAAAAACGACCATGTAAAGCTATAAATAGGACCTTTAGCACTAAGGTTTACACACCATTACTTATACTGTAGTTTTCAGTTTATTTTATTTTCAGTTTTCAAGAAGAGATTGTAAAAACTCGCATAAATGATCGAGGAATTTTTCTCGATAGATCACTTAATATAATTTCAGTTCCTTTTTCATTTAATTCTTGATTTACATGTTTTCATATATTATGCTATTGATGAATAAAGAAACCATGAGGAACTAATTCCATTTTGGGGAATTAGAGAGTGAACGTATGAATAATTAATTATTGTTTTACAGGGGTTTTACCTTTCAGATTAGTTGTTTGGGAAAGAAGGAACATCAAACAAATACTAGGCCTGACAACCCTAGAAAGTCATTGATCGCACTATGAACGTCACAGCAATGTGCAAGCGTACACTATCGATACAAGTATAGTAGACATAAGTGAATCTGTCGGATATTGATCTCACGAGGATGGGTGTATGTTGTCTAAAATTGTCGGTGCATTGAATAAGTAAAATGCAATAAATTGTGAGAATGACTGTCGGAACAATAATGTGAAAATAAAGATAAAATGTAATAAAGGTAAAATGGGATCCACAACGTGAATAGTCAGCAGAAAACTAAGTGTGGCTTACAAGGTTAAAAATAACAGGTAATTTGTCGGCACAATGAACTGCAATGAACATCTTACCAAACTTGGCTTTTCTATTAGATCTATGACTTTAGTATGCACACTAACCACACCTTCCAGTGCTGGCAATGCAACACACTTAAGAACAAGTGAACCAAATTCCTTCAATCCCCAAGCAATTTCCGTTGTCTTGCTTGTTAGTTTAAATTGTCACTGCACCTTCTAGTGACTGTGACTCCAATAACACTTCCGTGCTAAAATCATTTAAGCCCAAAGATTAAACAGTAAAGATAAGCTTGGATAAGATATCATTTAGTCTAACAATCAAGAGTTCTTCCATAAAAACTTGAAATAAACATGAATCACCAGTGTTCAAGAAAGGAAATGTAAAATTACAAATGGAGAATACTATTCCTAGGCTACTCGACTTGCTCCCTTGCTTCCCTCTTGCATCGCACTTAGGATGCTCCTCGTTAGGATCTAGTCTGCCTTGCCTTCACGTTGATTCACATGAGGGGTCTCAAGCCTCCATAGCCAAAAAGCTCAAAAGTTAGGTTGAGGAAGATAATATTGCAAAATGGGAGACTAAGGAAAAGAGAGACACCTTTCTCTTTCCTTGTGAGTATTTATATTTAGCCCAAATTGTACAGGTGTCTATTCTGCAAAATTGAGCTGTACAAGTTGGTTATACCAGATTGGATAGCTCACACAATTTTGTTCTTATTAGACAGCTGTCAGATGCGGCGATAATTTTGGGCTCAATTCTTGACATGTTCATGCAGCGACAATTCTGTACATGTTCATGTAGCGACATTCCTGGTTGTAATTGAAGAATACTTATGCTACGATAGTTCTGGATGCAATTTGAAGAATATCTATGTAGCGATAGTCTTGGGTGCATTTTGAAAATATTCCTACGGCGATAATTTTGGGTGCAATCTGGAAGTGCTCATGCGGCGACAATTTTGGGCACAATCTAGAAGCGCTCATGCAGCGACATTAGTAGTAAAATATGGAAAAATTAAGGAAAACTAGGCTGAGGTCCACTGAGTTAGAAAATGCAATGTACTAAACTAAAAAATGCTAAAATATGTACTAAGGACAACTAAATAGGAACAAATTATCCAATAAATGGGGAGAAAACATATGTTCTTTTTAGTACCATAACAACCCTAGAAAGTCATCCAGGTGAGAATGAACCTAAAATTGGTATTGCCCATCCGTGAACACCTTTTACCCAAATCGGTTTAGAGGAAACGGAAAGAGAATGTTTTGAATCAGATGATTTGGCCATCGAGCAAAACAAAATCTCACCTTTGGAAGGAGAATTGAATAATGGTATAAATATCGAGATTGAGCCTCAATCCAATGACGATCCAATCCCCACAGAGGAAGAAGACGATTTCCATATGCCAAATTTGGATCTTCAACTAATAACTGCCGCAAAATCGTCAACAAAAGAAATATTAGTTGAAGATCTTACTAATCAAAACTTCAATTTCCAATGGAAAATGGCTACTGTGTATAATACTTTCCTGATACAGCAAATTCCAAAGAGATTACTAACGTGAAAATTTTTCAATTTTTGTAAAAAATAGGAAATATCTATGAGCCAGAGTCCCAACCCTTAACTAGTATAATAATCACCTCCATGGAGTACGAAAGTGTGTATTCATGAGAGAGGAACTACTACACAGGTACCATGAGCCACAGAAAATAGAATGCATTAATGGAAAGCACACGGGAAAGCAAGTAGCCGCTGCAATATCCATACATGGATTGATGGTAAATCAATCATTTTTTCTGAACAATGTAATTGAGCAGCTATTATGCCACCATAGGAAGGGATATGAGTTTCTCGAGGAAAACACCGACAACAGTAAGTATACGGGAGTATGGTGGTACAAATTTACAGACGTCATCAATCAATATGATCGGTGAAAGGAACTACCGATAATCTATGCAAGAAGGAAAGGAAAATTTTGAGAAAGAGATAAACGCTAGAGAGTAGCTTGGCACGATGACTGTTGGACGAACAACGATAAAATAGACCTGCCACAATGCATCCTAACACTCTTGTTAGACAATTCTGACAAGAGCTAAACCTTAATTTTATATTTTAGCCACTAACATACTAACATAGTTACCTCTTAGTGGTTTCAGGGTATTTCTTTCAAAACTGAAGGCTTTGTCGCGACATAGATAGGCCATGTCGGGACAAAGTAACTAGACTGCTCCATAAATGCCCAGACATGCTATGACGTGACATACCTCTCGTACGTTGCAACCAAGGGGGTCAGAATACTAAAAACTCAAAAGCTGATGGCTATGTCGTGACATGCTATGACGTGACATACCTCTATTGGAATAGGGGAGCTGAAGGGTTTTTCGCGACACAAGGGGAGTTATGTCACGAAAAATCGGCACTGACAGGTATGTTGCAACAAACTTATGCTATATCGCGATATCGTCTATAATTTTTACAGGGTTATCCCGACCCAATTACGTAACCCCATATTTTAAAACCCTATTTACTCAAGTTTTAACCCTCTAAACCCTAACTTTTTACACTTTTATATATATCTCTAACACTAAACACTTTCTTTTACATAAACACTCTAAATTTAACCTTAAAACCTTAAAACTCAATCTTCCCTCTCCTCTCTTCCTAACCTTCGAGGGGTCTTTTCTACTTATCTAGGTATAAGCGACACTCACTGGCAAGGTGAAGATAAGGTATTCCTCAAACTTTTACTATTTCATTGGTTATTATTTATCCTTCTTTGTGTTAGATTACGATGCTGCCAAGAAAGAGAGTAATGATCCAAGAAAGCGACAACAATTCTAACTTTGAACGATTCGCTAATACTTAGATTGAGAGGTACTTTTTGGCTTATTAACGATAGACTCTCATTCAAGAACGAGGCTTTGAACCGTTGATGATTCTATGGAAAGAGGTATGGCCTTTGGTACGCTATCACGAATGAGAGCAATTTTGTATTCTCCCAATAGGTAATAATGTAATACTTGTAGTTCACGAATTTCACGCATCCCTTAAGGATGACATAGTTGAGGAAAGCTCTAGGCGTAGTGGTAGTTCAAGACAGTGAGGTTAGCATGTCACCTAAATATATATGCAAATACAATGGCGTACCTTACTTTGAAAAAGATTATGCTCAGAAAATAGATCTTAATACATTTGAGAACATAGATATGGGGGAAATTATCTAATTTTTGACAGAAGGGAAGGGCACTTGGAATTTTAGGCCTGACACTAGCATACCATCTATTTTTAATCAATCTATTATGTTTTTGGTAGCTAAGATGTGGATGCAATTTCTAACTACACGACTTATACTTGCTTTAAATGTTTCTAACGTTAATTCTTTGTGAGCTTTACTGTTGCATGGCATTTTGCAGCTCAAGCAGGTTTGTGTAGGCTCTTGGATATACGATGAGATGAAACGATGCACTTAGAGCCAAAAGAGTGATCTCTTTTTCCCACACTTGGTAATCGCTTTATGCAAGAAGGCGAGAGTACCAATGAAAGATGATGAATAATTTCTCCAACCGACCCGGAGCATCATTAGAGACTCACTATATAAGCAATATGTCGAGTTCCAAAGGAAGCAAATCAAGGAGTGGAATTAGATACGAAAAGAAAAGATGGATGTAACGATCTCGTTGAAAAGAAATCAGAAGACCACAAAGAGCCAAGGAAGAATCGAGTCCAAGCTCAATGGAATGATAGGTTGGATGAAAGAAACAACCCCGATGCTAATAGAGTTTACGAGGATACATGGGCTACCAACCCCAAACTACCCTCCCAAACATGTTTGGGGAGGATGGAGATGAGGAAGAACCCGTGTTGGGTGGAGCAAATGAGGAGCAAGATGAGCCCGACACTAATAATGAGTATGAGGCAATGATCTAGCCTCAATACTCAATGCCCAAAGGACTGGTGATTTGGAGCCCAACACGACAACAAGGTGGAAGCTCCCGGCAAAAATACACAGGCAAGGGCAAGGCTCCCATGGATCCCCAACCCAACGAGGATGATGATGATGATTGAATTCTTATTTTTTAAGACTTTGTTTAAAGACTTGTAATTGTTGGGATGATTTTCTTTTTGTTTTTAGGACTTATATAATTTGTAGGAGTAGAAGTTATTTTTTGCATTTATGCTTTAACCCCTTTGT
Source organism: Gossypioides kirkii (assembly GCA_005610355.1). Taxonomy (NCBI): domain Eukaryota; kingdom Viridiplantae; phylum Streptophyta; class Magnoliopsida; order Malvales; family Malvaceae; genus Gossypioides; species Gossypioides kirkii. The sequence continues at coordinate 26,468,914 of CP032253.1, read as the reverse complement.
AGGAACCACACATTTTTAAGACACTAATTTTGAACGATTAAGCCAAAAAGAGGAAGGAAAACCACTATGAGAAGAGAAAGGCTTTCACGATCAATCAGGTAACTTATTTCCTTAATATCTATAAGGGTACACATTGAGGACAATGTGTTATCTAAAATGTAAGGGGTAACATAGGAATTTTGGCATATAATTTTTCTATTATGACTTTTTGATTTGTGCTTGAGCTTGTAGAAATACAAGTGATTGGTTAGGAGCATGAATAATGGGTTGATTGTGTTTTCTTCATAAATTTGACATGATAATGAGGAATTTTACATTTTGAGCATGAGATTTTTGAAGTTCTATAGGTTACACTATATATAGATTAAGAAAGTTTTATTGATACCACATGATATGCTATATGAGGAAACGAGCATGCTAATATATATAATAAATGATAATATTGAGATTAGATAATTAAATTGACATTTGTGCATACTAAGTTGTTTAGGGATGACCTAAGGCATTGTTTGACATAATTAGAGCTAAAAAAGCCAAACCCTATTTTAAATTATCAATTAGTACCCATTTTTTAGCCTTATGACAACTTCTTAATGAGCCACATTACAAGCCTTTTAAGCCTCAAATAATGATTTGTGTATATCCTTTTCTTTGGTCCTATTTTGCATGAAAATGAATGTATGACCATATGTATTGAGGGTAGGTAGACACATTACGGTGGAGGTTATGGAATAAAAGAGGGAAATCATGATAAAATATGACTTTTAGAGTTAGCCAAAGAAGAGAAAAATAAGAGAAAAGAACAAAATGAAAATGAGTAGAAATACAAAAAGAGAAGAGTAAGGAAAAGTGTGAGAAGTGACAAAAACAACAAAAGTCACCGATAGGAAAAGAGAAAGCTTACTCAAAAAAGTGATTTGTATACTTATAGGCTAGCTAGAAGGAATACTTTGGATTGATTTCCTAAATAGAGAATAAGGAAGGCGAGAGAATGAGAAATAAGGGGATGGAGTGGGACGTAAAGGGGAAGAATAGGGAACAATGCAATGTGCTAAACTATTTTCATGCTATGTAACCTTTTTATGTGCTTAATTGTTCTTTGAAAATCTCACCTGTCCTAAAGCCTCAACACGTTACAAGCCGAAAAGCCCTATGTGACTTGACCAACTTTATGCATAGATAAATATAGACATTGCATAATCTCATTATAATTGTTTATATTGTACTAGGATAATCAAAGTACTCATGTTAGGCATTGAAGGAATCATATTGATAAAACTTTGATATTTGTAACTTTTGTAACCTACCGAACACTGAAAAGTCATCCATGAACACTTCCAAATACTTCTCAACCATGTCAGTGAAAATGACCATCATACATTTTTGAAAAGTAGTAGGTGCATTACACAAACCAAATGGCATGCATCTAAATGCGAACGTACCATATGAACATGTGAACGTCGTTTTGTGTTGATCTTCCAGCGCGATTGTAATCTGATTTTACCTCGAGTACCCATTTAGAAAACAATAATACTCACCCCACAAGTCTATCTAGCTTCTAATCCAAGAATGACAAAGGAAAGTGATCTTTCCAAGTCGCTTTGTTTAATTTTCGGTACTCAATGCAAATTCGTCATCCTATAACCATTCTAGTCGTTATTAACTCATTATTTTCTTTTTTTACGACCGTAATACCTCCTTTCTTTGGCATGCACTAGACTAGACTAACCTATGAATTGTCTGAGATGGGATAAATTATACCTGCATCTAACCACTTGATGATTTCTTTCTTGATTACATCCTTCATAATGGGGTTCAGTCTCCATTGTCCATCAATCGTTCCTTTCTTATCATCTTCAAGGATGATCTTATACATGCATACAAACAGACTAATACCATGAATGTAAGCTATGGTCCATCTAATAGCCTTCTTGAATTGTTTCAACACTTTAATCAGTTTCTCTTCTTACTTCTCAATCAATTGTGCTGAAATAATCATAGGAAAAGTAGAAGCGTCACTTAAATAAAAATATTTTAAGTGCGAAGGGAATACCCTGAGCTCTAATTTAGGTGGCTCTTCAATTGTCTCTTTCGGTTGAACATAATCTCTGCTTTCTAACTCCAAAGATTCAAAATGAGATTGTGGACTAAATCCCCTCGAATTAGCTTCTAGTAAAGCTAAGTTTTCCTCTCCCTCTTCATCACTTAGAGGGTTTGTTAGCAACATTCTTTCTAAAGGATCTTCAACAGAATTGAATTCCTCTTCAATGATTAACTCTTCTAACTTGGTCACTGCAAAACAATCATCAACTACATCAAGAAATCTCATAGACTTAAAAACATTAAATGTTACCTGATCGTCCTGAACACGCATAGTCAGCTCGCCTTTTTGCACATCAATAAAGATATTTCCAATTGCTAGGAACAGTCTTCCTAGGATGTTTAGCACTTCTTTATCTGCTTCAAAGTTTAAAATGACAAATTCAGTAGTGAAAATAAACTTATCTATACGAACCGATACATCTTCAATTTTTCCTTCAGCATGTGCTATAGATCAATCGGCTAAATGAAATGTAACTGTAGTTGGTTAAACTTCACCTATCCCTGACTTTCTGAATATCAACATGGGAATTAAGTTAATGCTCACACCCAATTCGCATAATGCTTTACCACAATAAGTTGCTCCAGGTATGGTAAAACATCAATGATCCTTCAACTTTGGGGGTAATTTGTCTTGAAGATATGCACTGCATTCATTCGTTAGGGCTACTGTCTCAAATTCTCCAAGTCTTCGTTTCTTCGATAAGATAAAATTCATGAACTTGGCGTAATTCAGCATTTGTTCAAGTGCTTCTACCAATGGGATGTTGATATGAAGTTGCTTGAGTACATCTAGGAACTTCTTGAATTAGACTTCCTGCTTCTTCTTCTGAAGTCTATGAGGCTAGGTGGTGGAGGATTTCTAACTTGAACTGATTGCTTCGTCTTTTATGGCACTTTTGCATCTAACGAAGTTGTTAGATCATCAGAGTTAACTGGTTTAGAAGTTTCTTTTTTAACATTCACTGGTTCTGGTTCTGGCAAAGTTGGAGTTTCAACACTTGGTTGAACTTCCACTGATTTTTGAGTTTCAGCTTGCTCTTCTTCTACTTCAACTGTATTAGGTTGCAACATCTTTCCACTCCTCAATGTCAATGCTTTACAATGCTCCTTCCCCAGATTTTTTGGATTCTCCGTATCACTCGGTAAAGCACCTTGTGGATGATTCTTTAGTTCAGTGGCAAGTTGCCCCACTTGATTCTCCAAATTCCTTATATTGGCATCATTCATTTCCAAATATGCCATCAATAAACTCTCTAAGTTGTTGGAAGATTTAGCTTGTTATGGCTTCGAAACTTGCTGGGTAAATCCTTGTGGCTGGGTCAATCTCGATTGAGTGTAGTTGTTACTAGGTCCAGCCCCTTGATTACTCTATGAGAAATTAGGATGATTTCACCAAGATGGGTTGTAAAAGTTTGATTGCGATCCTTGCCTGCCTCAGTTTTGGTTTTGATTGCCCATGTAATACACAGATTCTGGGTTTGATAGGCATTCTTTGAACAAGTGTCCTTCTCCACAATAGACACAGGCTACATTCTCTAGTAGATTAGCTGGCTGAGTTGCAACATTGTTGAACCCATTAGCAGTAATTTTTTAAGGATTGAGAAAATCGATGATACTTGAGCCACAGGTGAAGTGAGTGGATCAACTTCTTGAATTCCTGCAACTCGTCTTCCTGAGTTTGCTCGATTTGTAGGCCATTGGTAATTATTGCTTGCAATCCTCTCTATAATTTCATCAGCCTCATTGTAAGACTTATAAAGAATAGCTCTATTGGCGGAAGCATCAACTACCATCCTTGTGTGTGAATTAAGTCCGTTATAGAACATCTCTAGTTGGATGCAATGCGGGACTCCATGATGAGGGCATTTCCTTAATAATTCTTTGAATCTTTCCCATGCCTCATATAAAGATTCATCATTCATTTATTGGAAAGTAGTAATTTCACTCCTCAGCTTAGCATTCTTGCTTGGAGGGAAATACTTCCTAAGGAATCATTCTGCTAACTCTTGCCATGTTGTAACAGAATTTGGTAGCAACAAGTTCAACCAGACTCTAGCTCTGTCCCTTAGTGACAATGGGAACAACTTCAATCGAAGTGCATCTTTTGACACTCCAACTAACTTGAAAGAATTGCTCACCTCCATGAACAGTTTCAAATAAAGATGAGGATCTTCGGTAGGCATTCCACTAAATTGGCCCACTGTTTGAAGCATCTGAAACATCACCAGGTTCAGTTCAAATTATTGTGCCTCAATATTGAGTCTTCTAATTCCTGAATTAAGTTCGTGGAACAAAGGCATTGCATACTGTCTCAAGGTTCTATCCCTATCATTAGCAATAAGGATAGGATGCTGAGCATGATAAGCTCTATTTCCTTGAATTTGATTCTCGACGTTCATCTTTTCGGCTCTTTTTTGAGATGCTTGTCTTCTTCTTTCTCGGAAAGTTCGTTCAATTTTAGGGTCCACTGAGAGTAAGTCGATAATTCAGTCAATACTCATAAACACTTGAAATAATCAGAAAAGGAAAAAAAGTTAGAACTTAGATAGAAAAATAATTAAACCAAAATATAAAACAAATAATTTTAACAATCCCCTGCAACGGCTTCAAAAACTTGGAACGATGAAAATGTGCAAGTGTACACAATCATATTCAAGTAATAAAGTGACAAATAATGTCGAGTATCGTACCCACAAGGATTGTGCTAGGAAAAGTATTTACGAAATATTTAATTAAGAAATTGGTTAAAGAAATGATAATATTTGTAAAGAGTTTTAATCTAAACTAATTTAATCTAAGTTAATAATAAAAACAAAAGAAATAAAATTAAATTCCAATGCACGATTTTTAAGGTTTAATCAATATGACATAAATGTGTTAGGTTAATTGCTTTAATTTATTTAATTAAATCTTAATCATGTTCATGCTTGTCATGAAATAAAATTCACGGCAACCCGGTATTCTGCTAACTTATGAACAACATTACTTACAAAAATCAGTTTATCTCTTGAGCATACACGTATGCTAATATGACTGATTAAATTAATCTTTAGTAAGTAAATGTGTTATAGCACATACTTAATTTATGAAATCAATTTATCTCTTGAACGTACACCTATGCCAATCTGACCGACTAAATTAAATTCATAAGTAAATAAAGGATCAAGTGAAGAAACAACATGCACCTATATTGAAACAATTTAATCAAAAAAATCCTGCTAGTTATGCAAGGCTGTGTATTCTCCAATACCATCACAATTTTAACCCTCAGCTTCCTTAGAAGATTAAGCATGCACAAATTAAATAGTGTGTCCATTAATCACAATTTCAACGTGCTTAAATGATTAATTCAATAGTTATATCACAAGGTAATGCAATAATAACTTAGGCATAATAATATTTAATTAACAAAATATTCAGGGCTTATAACAATATAAACATGATTCATAAATAATCAAGCAATCAACACAATCAACCCAACACTTAAAGAAATTTAAGCCATTTAATTAAATAAACAATAGCATTCATCATAATAACAATCAAGAATCTAAAAGAGAGAAAAAGAATAGGATTAAATTCGACAATTTCTCAAGAACTGCTTCCACATTCTTCGTCATTTTTGCTCGATTCTTCCCAGATCAAGGTCTTTGATTAACACTCAACAAAGATATTTCAAGGGCTAAAGAACCGCTCTTTTCCAAGAGGGGAAATCAACAAGGGATAAGAAGGGAAAATGGGATGTAAGGCTTAAGGAGAAAATGAGAGAAAGAAGAGATACTGGAATGAATTGGTGTGGAAAATGAGAGGCATGAGGGTGGTATTTATAGGTGGAGTTGAGGGATATATTTAGAAAATAAATATCAGCCACTCAACATCCCTTATCCTGCCATGCATGGGCAAAGTTTAACAAGTTCAAACTTTGCTAAATTTGGCTTGGGGCATATCTTTAAAACCACCAAAAGTGGAGGGGTTTGAATGGGGTTTAGGGAGAATTTGGGGGCTTTTTTGCAAGGCTAAAAATTCAACTTAATGAGCTTATTTGTATCAAAATAAGACAGCACATCAACTAGCTCAAGTCAGGGTGGTTCGATCCTTGGTTGCAAGCACTTTGAGCCACTTCGCTTCAATCTTTATAATTGATTTTTATCCTAAATTAATTGAATTAAAAATATATTTATAAAGAATAAATTTGCTTCATATTGGACTGATCTTGGCTGTAAAAATAATCTTAGCTCTTCATTTACTCGGTGTAAAATTCCCTCAACAGTTCAGGCTATTTGTAGTGTCTACTTGGCCGATTTTCACCAATTGTGCAAAACTTTCAAAAAATCACCAAATTCATGCTTAATATTTATAAAAATAATTAAAAATCAATATGTTGGAAATTTTAGCACAAATTAATTATTTTATAATTAAATTTTATTTTTCGATATTAATTACTAAGAATTTGCATGAATTTGAGTTAAAAAGGGTATGAAAAAGTCTATATATTTTCATCGTTCCAGTTTGGGTTCCCCATGGCCAAGTTGTTTGAACATCTGATAAGGCATGACATTTATACTAGCCCTCAAATCAGGTAAAGCTTTTTCAACATTTAAACTACCAATGAGACAAGGAATAGTAAAATTCTTTGGATCTTTAAATTTGTTAGGTAGTTTGTTTTGAAGAATGGCCGAGCAAACTACATTGAGCTCCAAAGTCGACAAGTCATCTAACTTCCTTTTATTTGTCAATTGCTCCTTTAAAAATTTGACATACTTTGGAATCTGTGAAAGGGCTTTAACAAACAGTAAGTTAATGTGCAACTTTTTAAAGAGTGCAAGAAATTTACCATATTGTTCTTTTGTGCGGTCTCTCTTCATTGCTATTGGATATGGGATTCGAGGTTTGTATTCTCTAAGAATCAAATTATGCTCTTTCTTTCTTTCCTCAACCTCATCATTTTTCACAATAGCTTCTAGCTTCGATTTCTATTCAGGCTCGACTAACCCTTTCAAAGTTCAAACAGTGATTGCGTGGATTTTCTCCTTTGGGTTAGTTTCGATGTTACTAGGTAAGCTACCTTATTGTCTTTCCGAAACAAGTTTGGTAAGCTGTCCAATTCGATTTTCAAGAACTTGAATCAATGCTTGCTGATTTTTCAGAGTTGTCTCAGTTTTTTGAAATCGAGTTTTTGACACCGAAATAAACTTAGCTAACATCCCTTCAAGGTTTCTATGAAACAAAAGTGTTATTCATTTTTTGTTTCTTGTTTTGTAGAGATTATCCGTAAGGCGGATCATATTTTCTTGGCTGGTTGTATCAACCTAGGTGCGGTGGTGAGGGGTGGCAATCTACCTTGAAAGATTGGGAAGTTGAATCTTTTGACTGTTCGTCTTCGATTTGGCCGATTGGGCAGTGTATATATGTTGGTTCCTTGTCCACCTTTGTTCTCCTTGTGAAACATATGGGGTGGCTGGGTGTTTTTGAATTCTTGGCTTTAGGGTGTTAGCGCTTGTTGTTGTGTGGAAATTATCAGTTGGGGTACGAAGGACATTACGACGAATTCCTTGGTATCTTTGTGAAAAGTTCTTGCATTGGATTCCTCTTTGTGGTGGGGTGTATGATCTTATTGCCTTCCCCATGGAAAATGAATTCTGATCGGATTATGAAAGGGGAAATACGTTTGGAATCGTCTTGGAAGTAAAGTTTTATCGTTCTTTAATCTGATTTCCAATTACATTTTGTGTTGGTTAAAACTTTAATGACCTTATTGGTCAATTTTCTTTGAAACAAAAGTGTTGTTCGATTTTGTTTCTTGTTCTGTAGCGATTATCCGTAAGGAGGATCACATTTTCTTGGCTAGTTGTTGTAACACCCCTACCCCATCTTCGTCGCTAGATTAAGGTTAAGGAGCATTACCAGTCAAAACAAACATTTAAACTGATGTTACTGTAATAAATTAACCTAAATCATACATTCACATACTTTATAATAAACCTATATATGTGACTTTAAATCGTGCTTTTGAGGCCTTAAAAATTATTTAGAATCAATTCAGGACTAATTTGAAAGAAATCAAAAATTTTAAGAAAAAATTGGAAAATTGGTGAAACAAGGGTACATGATCGTGTGTTCGCCCGTGTGTGTATTCAAAATGAGGTCACACGGTCATGTCCTAGCCCATGTGCCCGCCCATGTGACCACTGCACCTAAACTATAAAATACACATGGTCGTGTGGAGTGACCGTGTGTGGAACACAGCCTTGTGATAGCTCGTGTCTGGGCCATGTGCCCACCAATTGACCTTAAACGCAAGCCAAATCAAAGCTAAACCTTGCCCAACAAGACACCACAATTATGCGTGCAATTCCATGACTAAAAATACCATTTAAAACACCTGCTCACATACTAAAAACTCATCTAATCCTTTAACCAATATGTCATTCATAGGCACCATAATTTATAAAAATTAAGCTTTCAAACACACATGTCCCTACCTTGAATAAAATACTTATGTATATACTCACAAAAGTGATTCAAAGAGCATACCATGCTAGAGTACCACAAGTCTATTAAAAAATGTACACAAAAGCATGAATAGATCATAATATTCACAAGCTTAAATCCATCATTCTTTACAAAACAAACCACCTATACATTCTTTACAAGTCTATCTTCTTGCTGTTTCCATCTGTTTCCACTTGCTAAATAAATTAGGATCATTTTTTTGAGCTTCACTAATAAATTGTAAAAATGTCGGTTTATCTTTTAATTCAGCTAAAATAGAACCATCCTCAATCAATGTCAACCGAGTATTTAAAGCTCGCAAAGCAAACAAAGACTTTCGACTCAAAGCATCAGCAACAATATTAACCTTATTCGGGTGATAGTCAATGATCAAATCATAGTCCTTCAACAACTCCAACCATCTACACTGCCTCAAATTAAGCTCTTTTGGGACATAAAATATTTTAGGCTTTTGTGATATGTAAAAATATGACATTTTTCTCCGTACAAATAATGTCGCCAAATCTTTAATGCAAGCACAATCGCAGCAAGCTCCAAGCATGCTTAGGATAATTTTTCTCATGCGGTTTTAATTGTTGGGAAGCATACGCTATAACTTTACCCTCTTGCATCAACACACAATCCAAACCATTTAATGAAGCATCACTATAAACTACAAATTCTTTACTAGACTCTGGCTGAACCAATACGAGAGCTTTGTTAACATTATTTTTAACTGCTCAAGACTTTGCTGACATTCATCAGACCAATTAAACTTCACATCCTTCTTAAGTAATTTCGTTAAAGGTGATGCAATTATCGAGAATCCTTTAAAAAATATTCTATAATATCTGGCTAAACCTAGAAAACTTCTCATCTCAATAATATTCTTCGGAGGCTTCCATCCAACACAATAGATATTTTACCCGGGTCCATTGTGATACCCTTAGAAGAAACGTGTCCCAAAAATCCCACTGCTTGCAACCAAAATCACATTTACTTAACTTCGCGTATAATTGCTTTTCACGTAAAGTCTACAATACCACCTTCAAATGCTGAGCAGTTCAACTTCATTTCGGGAGTAAATCAAAATGTCATCAATGATTACAACCACAAACTTGTCCAAATAAGGCCGAAAAATTCTATTCATTAAATCCATAAACACAGCATGTGCATTCGTTAGCCCAAATAGCATAACTAAAAATTCATAATGTCCGTACCTGGTTCTGAAAGAAGTTTTCGACACATCAGAATCTTTAACATGGAGTTGACAATATCTCTAAATGAACATCAATCCTTGAAAACACTTTCACACCTCTCAACTGATTGAACAAGTTATCTATATGTGCCAAGAGTTAAAAGCACGTGGCAATGATCCATTTTTCTTCTTGAAAAAGAGCACTAGTGCACCCCAATGAGAAAAACTAGGTCTCACAAGCACTCTGTCTGTTAATTCCTGCAACTGTGCTTTTAACTCTTTCAACTCAACGAGGGCCATTTTGTATGGAGCAATTGATATGGGTGTAGTTCTTGGCATTAATTCAATAGAAAATTTAACATCTCTAATCGGTGGTAACCCTAACAATTCTTTTGGAAATACATCTGAGAACTAATTCATAGTTGGAACTGCTTCTAACTTCTATTCTGAACTTTTGGTATCTAATATGTATGCTAGATACGCCTCACAACCTTTTAGAATACAACTCTGAGCTGACATAGTTGAAATAATCCTTATTTTATTTTCACAACCATCTGATTCAACCGTAACCAACATGCCATCCTAACATTTCAACACAACTTGCTTCTATCTACAAGTCACTATATCATCATGTAAAGTTAACCAATCCATGCCTAAAATCACATCAAACTCATTGAAAGGTAGCAGCATCAAGTCAGCAGGAAATTAGTAATCTCGAATTTTCAAGGGACAATTTCTACAAGCTTTATCTACTAACACATACTGGCCTAAAGGATTAGTTACCTTAATCACAAATTCAGTCAACTCACCTGGTAATTTCTTATCTCACACTAATGTTGCACATATACGAATGTGTTGATCTCGGATCAATCAAAGCATAAACAATAACATCAAAGAAAGAAAATGTACTGATAATCATATCAGAGGCTGAAGCCTCCTCATGAGCTCGTATCACATATGCCCTACCTAGTGCCCAAGCTTTAGATTTGACCAAAAAATCTCTTGTCCCACTTTTACTATTCCTAATGTTACCACTAACTCTAGTTGATCTCCCTATTGACGGCATATTACCCGATCATGTACTTTGAACTGTATCCTGATTAGATTTCTCAAAATAATCTTTAAGAAAAAGTTCAAAGGAACCACATTTGAAACACAATCCATCATTCAAATGACACTCTCCAAAATGACTTCTATTACATTGAGGAGATTCAAGCTTGTTGTTATGAACACTCCCTACGCTCAACATCGAAGTAGATTGGGGTCTTGAACTAGCTTGCGGCCTTCTTCTATCCCTTCCTGAATATCTTAATGGTGCTGCATACAATTATGAGATTCTTTTGATTTTATTGATGGTGATGAAAATGATTTTCCCATTGGTCGTTTACCCACATCTCATGATTCTCGATCCGCTATCCTTTTCTCCTTACTAAGTTCCTCATCCTTATGTGCTCGATCTACCAACACAACAAATTCTTTTATCTCTAACATTCCCACAAGCAACTTAAGTTCTTCATTCAATCCATCTTCAAATCGAGTACACATCGTAACTTCACTCAGAATGCATTCCCTAGCATACTTACTCAACTGAACAAATTCCCTTTCATACTCTACAACAGTTTTGCGACCTTGTTTCAACTCCAAAAATTCTTTCCATTTCTTGTCGAGATACCTCTGACTAATATAATTCTTTTTGAATTCTATTTGGAAGAATTCCACCAATGATATGCTGAATGTTTTAGTAAAGATATATCACACTTAAGATAATCGGTGAGAGAGCAAGACAATTCATTCAGTACTTGAATTGTATTTTTTAACCAAAATTCCGCTCTTTCATGATCGTCTTCAACTATACCATAAAATTCCTCGGCCTAAAATTACGAAGTTTCTCAACAAGGGGTCGACTCATCCATACTTTATCCAAACCTTGAGACATAGGGGGAACCGGTTGAGGAGAAATAGGGGGTGGAGGTCGTTGTACAATAGGGTTCGTTCTAACAAATTCAGTAAACCATTCAGTCATCATTTAAAAGAAGGCTTCTTTTTCCTTACTACCTCGTTCTGTTGAGATAGGCTCACGACTAACTACCTCTTTTACTGGAGTTTGTGCATTACTTTCCACTTCATCGGGATCAGCTTGATTATTCGACATCTTTTATCTTTACAAGAACATTGTTCAAATCATGTCAGAAGATATCACACTATCACAGGTTATAAAATGACATGTATTTCTAGACTCTGTACATGCTATATTTAGTCCAGAATAGACTAAACCATAGCTAAGATACCAATAAATGTAATACCCTTAACCCATATTCATTGCCAGATAAGGGTTAAGGAGAATTACCAGTTAAAACAAACATTTAAACTCATGTTACCGTAATAAATCAACCTAAATCATACATTCACATACTTCATAATAAACCTATATATTTGACCTTAAATTGTGCTTTTGAGGTCTTAAAAATAGCTTAGAATCAATTCAAGACTAATTTGAAACAAATAAGAAAGTTTAAGAAAAAGTTAGAAAATTGGTGAAACAAGGTCACACGATCGTGTCCCTGCCCGTGATAGGGTCACACGATGGAACGATGAAAATGTGCAAGTGTACACAATCGTATTGAAGTAATAAAGTGACAAGTAATATTGAGTATCGTATCCACAGGGACTGTGCTATGAAAAGTATTTATGAAATATTATATTCCTATGCACGATTTCTAAGGGTTTTAAGCAATATGACATAAATGTGTCAGGTTAATTGATTTAATCACTTAATTAAATATAAACCATGTTCATGCTTGTTACGAAATAATATTCACAACAACCCGATATCTTGCTAACTTATGGACAACATCACTTATAAAAATCAGTTTATCTCTTGAACATATACCTATGCCAATACTACTGACTAAATTAATATTCATAAGCATGTAAATGATCAAGTGAGGTAACAACATACACCTATATTGAAACAGTTTAATCACAAAAATCCTGCAAGTTATGCAAGGCTAGTATTCTCCAATACATCACAATTGTAATCCTCAGCTTCCTTAGAGGATTAAGCATGCACAAAATAAATAGTGTGTCCATTAATCACAATTTCAACGCGCTTAAATGATTAATTCAATAATTACATCACAAGGGTGAGGAAATAATAACTTACGCGTGATAATATTTAATTAAACAACATAGTCAGGGCTTATAACAACATAACATGGATTAAATATAAACAAGTAATTAAACACAATTAACCCAACACTTAAAGAATTTAAGTAATTTTAATTAAAGAATTAATAGCATTCATAATAGCATTTATCGTGATAACAAACAAGAATCTAAAAATATGAGAAAAAGAATAGGAATAAATCCAACAATTTCTCAAGAACTACTTCCGCATTCTTCATCGTTCTTGCTCAATTCTTCCTAGATCGGGGTCTCTGATGAACACTCAACAAAGGGTATGGAAGGCTGAAGAACTACTCTTTTCCAAGAGGGGAAATCGGCAAGGGAATGAGGGAAAATGTGGATGGAAGGCTAGAGAGAAAACTAGAGAGAAAGAAGAGAGAATGAATTGTGTTGGTGTGTTCAAATGAGGTGAATGGGGGGTGTATTTATAGGTGGAGTTGAGGAGAGGTTGTGTGGCTATATTTAGCAAATAAATATCAGCCACACACTCCCCCATGGCCGGCCATCACATGTCAACTTTGACTTGTTCAAAGTTTGGTAAAAACAAGCTAGGGGTGAGATTTTGAATCCATGAAATAAGGAGGGGTTGGAATGGAAATTTGGGTAAGTTTGAGGTCTCTTTTGCAAGGATGAATTGGTCAAAATTTCAGCTGATTATACCATCATGTGGATGGCACATGGCTAGCCCATTTGGAGGTGGTTCCTCGGTTGTATGCACATCGAGCCACTTCAACTTAGCCTTTATAATTTATTTTTAATCCAATTTAATTTAAATTAAAAATATAATTATAAAACATTATTTAGCTTTATATTGGACTGACCCTTGACTTGAAAAATATTCTCCTTAGCTTGTCATTAACTCGATGTAAAAATTTCCTCAACAGTGTAAGCTGTCAATAGTGTCTACCGGGCCGATTTTCACAAATTGTGCAAAACTATCAAAAAATCATCAAATTTATGCTCAATATTTTTAAAAATAATTAAAATTCAATATGTTTGAAATTTTAGCACAAATTAATTATTTTATAAATAAATTATATTTTCAACATTAATTACTCCGAATTTGCATGAAATTAGGTAAAAAAAAGGTACGAAAAATTCTATATATTTTCATTGTTTCACACCCCGAACTTAATTCATTGCTCATCCCAAGTAATGCACAAATCACAAAAGAGTTTATAATTTCTCCTCCTACTTATGAATTCAACATAATTAAGCATAAAAACAAGAATTTAAAAATTATGTAGCTTAAGTATTCTTTATTCAATTATCTTCAATCGTCATGCTTATCTGCAATCATTAAATTTAACTTATGTCTTCATATGTTGAACATAGCAATTTCTCTCCACTAATGTAGGTAGCATTAAAATCTTGAATCAAATAGGTATTTTCATAGGTTTTAATGGGGCTAGGCTTTAGGTAGGTAAAGATGGATAAATTTAAGCTAAAACCCTAGACTTAGCTTGCATCGAACCTTCAATTTCACCAACTTTTTTGAACTTTGAATGCTCATGCTCATGCTCTTTTCTTTTTCTTTTGAGTACATATGCTCTTTTTTTCTTTTCTCTTTCTCTTTTTTATTTTTATTTTTCTGAGCATCATTTTTTGTATGTACTATACTTCTGTTGAGCATTTTGGTACTTCTTCTTAACTCCCCCAAACTTACTTTCAGAACATAATCTTGATAGATTGAGTCTAGTAGTTGAGACAATTTAGAGATAAGTACAAGAGATAAGGTGGCTTATAATTGTAGGATACAAAAAAAATCAGGCCATATAGTGTAACAGCCCGTTTTTAGTAGTGTCGAAAATCGTGATTTTAAGACTCCAAATCCTATGAGAATTTTTTTTATAATGAGTGTTTAAATTAAATAAGTCAATAATAATTTTATATGGAATTTTGAATTGAAGAATTTTAATTATTGAATTAAAAGTTAGTATAAGTGGTTTGGTCCAAAAGTCAAGTGATTTTAGAAAATGAGTTATCGAGACCTTGTTTCTGAAATTAAGAGTCATAAATATTTTAATTGAATATTTACAAAGTCTTATTATATGTGAATTGAAGTTTGGCTGGGTAATTTTGATGATTAATTGTTTAATTAAGGAAAAAGGAGTAAATTGTAAAAGAGGTAAAAGTTAATTGCTATAGACTAAAAATAGTAAAGGGACCAAAATGGTAATTAAACCATGCTCTAAAAGTCCAAGCGGTGGTGACATGATTACCATCCACTAACTTTTGGGTTATTTATTCATTTAGTCCTAATTTGTTTAAGGTTAAATTGTAAATAAGTTGTTTAAGTGAAATTTAATACAATTGAATGACCAATTGTGAAATTACACCCTCTTTAAATGGCCTAATAATAGAAATGATGTGAAACATTTTAGATTTTAGTAAATTTAAATTAAATCCTAATAAAATGAGGATTTATTAATTAGTTATTTTTAGAATGATTGAGAATTATGGTTTCGAGGCCACAATTTGATATATTAGACTGTAAATATTAATTATTTAATATTTATGAGGTCATTAGTATTTTATTAAATTTTGGTTACGGAATTTTGTTGATTAGATAGTTAATTAAGTAAAAAGGATTAAATCGTAAAAGGTGTAAAAGTTGAATTCTATTAATTGAAAGGTAAATTAAAGTACTTGAATGGTAATTATACCATTGTAAGTGTAAGTGGATGGTTTAGCCTTTGAAATGGGTTGAAATTGAAAGAATTAATTAAGGGTAAAATAGTAAATTGATAAATAAATGTTTTTTAAACCAAATTAAGAAAGAAAACGAATGTTTTCCATCTTCTTCTTTAGCAATTGATGATTGAAACCCTAAAAAAAGAGGCAAGAACATTTGGCCATTTTTGAATCCTCAATAGAAGTGAAACTTCGTCCGTTTTTAGTTATTTTTATGTTTTTGAGTCTGTATTAGCTTAATCTAGCTAGCTCGAGGACTAATTTGTGAATCTTTCAAATGTTATGGATTTTTCCATTGATGAATGAGTTGTTTCTTGAAAGTTTATGGAAGATTTATAAGCTTGGTTGTTAGATTTGATGATTTTGTAAAGTAATTTTTATAAATTTTTATGCTAAAGGAATAAATTTGTAAGGACTTGGGGTGAAATATTGCAAAAAGTGCGTTGTAGAAATGTTCTTAAACATTCGGCAAAGCTGAAATTTAAAATAAAATGGTTAATTTGCAAGTTTGAGCTAAAGGACTAAATTAAATAAAAGTGAAAAGTTAAGGGTAATTTTGTAAAAATTCCAAAAAGGATTATTTGCATAAATTGATTAAAAATTCATGTTGATTTAAATAATTGAATGAAATTATTGTAATAGATCAAGATTATGTCTTGATCGTGAAAAAGGAAAAATTACGGATTTATCCCTAAAGGTTCACTTTAACTGCAATTTCGTCCGGTAAGTTCGTAACATTAAATTTTCATTTTAATAGTGCATTATTGTATTCTTTATAATTGTTGCAAAACAGGTTATGGTACGTGAAATTGAGAAAGATGAAAAAGAAATGAATGAAAGAGATAACAAGCTTTGAGTCAGTGATTTGAAACCTACGCGATGGCTGAGGTACTGCATATGTTGCGAGTTCTCGATAGTTCGTGTGAGCAGCATTGTGAGTCGAGAAATGAGAAATGAATCCAGGAATGGGTTACAGCCCTACGATGGCTAGGATTTATGCATAAGTGCTTATTCTCGACAGCTTGTGTGAGCAGTATCGTTAGAGAACAGTTATATGCACAAATACTATATCAATGGCTGGGTTACCGCATATGTTGCAAGTCCTCGACAGCTCGTGTGAGCAGCATGGTATACTGGCAACAGAGTTGATACAGACATGAGGATGAAATTTTGGGTTATAGCTTGCGAAAGCAGTGTCTTATGGTTCGAATGAGTCAAAGACTGTTCAAAACATGATGTTTGGTAATTTATTAAATTTTACGAACTTACTAAGCTATGTAAGCTTACCTATGAAATTGTTCTTGTTTTGTAAATTCTATTTTGCTGCTAGAAGATCAGATCACCTCAAGAAGTCACTATCTCGGGAGCTCGCTCGGTAGTATTTACATCACTTGGTTATATGACATGTATTAGGATGATGTTAACTTTGAAATGTTTGATTTTGGGTTGATTGGTTCATTATCAAATTTAGTTGAATGTTGAACTTAAGTTATTATGCTTTCTTGATGTTTTAAGTAGGCTAATATGCATTGAAATGTAATGTCATGTGTGCTCATGAATAATTGTATCTTGTGGTTATGTGTTGAAACAAGTGTTATCATGTATAAGTTATGCAAGTTTGATCCTTGACTAATTGCCTTGTGGTGAAGAATGCTTGCAATCTTGAAAACTTATATGTATATTATAATTCTACACACTTGTTTCGTTAGAACTCTTTCATATATCGGTAGAAGTATAGGGAGTTTGAACTTTGGTTACTGACTTGCATTGTTTCGGTATAAGTTTTTGAGATATCGGTAGTTCTGTACATAGTAGTATCGGTAGTCTGAACACTTGTACTGGTAGAAGCTACAGGATAAAACTTGTTAGCTCTCTGGAGTTTGTTGTATCGGTAGAAGTCATACTTGTATCGGTAAAACCTTCCTAACTACTGGTAGGAAGTTGTAACTATTTTAAAGTTGTTTACTGACTTGACTTCTACCGATACTTGTCCAACAAGTATTGGTAGAAGTCCCTGAGAATTGTGACATGACATTTTTGCCCAAAATAGATTGTATTGTTATTTAAGTTTATAATTATTTTCGTGTATTATATATTAATTTATTTAATTATATTAAAAATGAAGTGATATTGGAAATTATTCAATGGTAAATGAACGGAAAGTCCCCAAAACCCTGATCAACAACGATGTCGGGTTTAGGTACTACATAGTGATAGTAAGAATGATTGATGTAGCTTGGATGATATTGAGGTATTATGATTTGACATGGAATATAGATGTCATGATATGTGATTGATTTGTATGTAAGAAAAAAAACTCGTAAAGTTTTGTAAACCCTGAGACCTTAGACCAGAAATGGTTATGTTTTTTGGGTTTTACAATATAGTCTTAAAGTTGGCTTAAAGGGATAACATTTATCAAGGCTTGAAAGGCTCAAACAGTCCAAACAAATGTTGCCTAAATCATTTTCAAAATTTCATGCTTCTTAAGATTTCGCCTCAAGAAATTACTAAGTCAATTCTAGAAACTTAAACTTTCATGCATATCTAGCTTCTATAAGGAATAAAGAATTTTATGATATGATTTCATATATTTTATTAAGAGTAGCATTCCTATCATGGTTCAGCTTAACATCATAACCATCGAGATAATTAAATTTTATTTTTACTAAAGCTTAACATAATTAACATAAATTCAAATTTTCAAGCAAAATTATAACTAAATTCAATAAATAAAAAAATAACAACTTATTAAGAAGTTTTCAATTTTTGATCCCCCTACTTAAATCGAACAATGTCCTCATTGTTAAAAACAATAAAGAACGTAAAAATAAAAGTGAATAAATATTATACACTAGGTAGGATAGAAAAGGAGGTGAGTTAATTTGACTGCTTAAGTACCAAGCCCTTCAATGTCCAATCCTAGACATGTACATATTTATTACCACACTTTTACTTTTCTAAGTTGCTCAACTTTTATCTTCAACCTCTTAATTTATTATGCAAGAATTAAAACTAACCTAGTGACCTAATCCTAAATTCATTAAAGAATTAAAAATTGAAAACTAAAATAACAAAAATTAAAGAAAGACAAGTTCCCCCCTTTTATTTATGTTCAGACCCCCTAGACTTTGATTCTCCTTTTGCTTGGTAGTCCCTATTGTTGCCCGAGTCGCCTTGCTCCTTTCTCCCCATTGGAGTCCATTGTTCGAATATATAACCTGGAATCAGGAACAAAGACAAATGGGTCACGAAACACTTTTTCAAATGCACTTTCAAATGCATCATCTCGTATCTTCGTGTATCTCCAAAATGATTGTTGCTGCTATTGCATGTGTTGCATGCAATCCATCATTTTTGACAGCTCATTTAGAAGTTCAGCTGAAGGTGATGGTGGTCTCGGTAGGATCTATCAGGCTCGGATGTTCATTCAGTCGACTCTATCTCATCATGCATTCCAATCAGTTTTGTTATCGAAAGATTAGCTTCAATCTCCACAGGATCTTCCTCAGGATCTTCTTTTGGATCTTCTTCTTCTTTAGGGTCTTCTTCTTCTTCTTCAACTTACTGTTGAAGAATGGAATCTCCTGCTACTCGATATAGATACTAATAAAAAATTGCTCCTTGGTTATATCCTGCTCTATTTACGTCCCCAAGAATTTCAGCTTTCAAGCACAACACTGTGATCGTAAATAGGAAATAGGCTTGAGAATAACGTCTCATGGCATAGTTTCAGATTTCTCTGATGATAATTCTTCTTACATCAATGGTTTTCACCTTCAAGATTGAATAAATCAACACCATTTGATCTAATGAAACAACAGTTCCCTATTGAATAGGCATGAGACTGAATCGAATGAAGTAAAACCACACTTTTGCTATCAGTGTCAAATTTTCTCTGTGACATGTACGAATTCCATGTTTTGAAACTATCCATTTAGACCTTGGAACTGTAAGTTCTCGAATAATTTCTTGCAATTTTTCAGCCTCTAAGTTCTTTAACAAAGTATGATATTCGTTTTCTTCGAAATCAGGAAAGTCAAAGAACTCATTAATAGTGCTTGACTTCAATTGTACCTTGATTCCTTAGACGTAAATTTCTTTAAGTTCAACTAAGGTGAAATTTGCATAAAATTCTCAAACTAGTTCCTCATCTTCACTCGGTCACTTTTCACAAAATAATCCCCAATTTAAAGCTTCAGCAATTTCTCGGACTCTTGCCATGAATTTGGTGTATTTACTTGTTTCCCAAGTAAATCCTTTTTCAGGCAGCATTTGTTAATTTCTGAATGTGCTATCGTATCTTTCCTTAGCTCTTGCATTGTGAAATTTATACGACTCTTCTTCTATTGCGGCACGAGTTCTCTTGCGTGACATGATTTTAACCTGATCAACAAATAAATGGACACAAACATTTTTCTAAAATTTAATTAGTATAAAATATTAACAATTTAAAATAGATTAAAGAGTTAATAAATTAAATAAATTAAAAAATTAGAAGATGAATTTTTACTACCTTCTGTTGAAATTAAATCCAAAATAAATAATTAGGGCTAAAAAAATAAAAGGGTTTTATCTAGGGTAGGTGCACAAGGTAGCAGTAACAAGGTGTGCGGATGTGAGCGTGGGCGTGCGGACGTGCGAGTAGTAGTAGGCGTCTGGCGTGTGCGGCTTTCTAGGATGTGCGAGTGCTCTCGAGCGCTATCAAGCACAGTCGGGAGCTAATACACGCGGGCAGCTGGAATGTGCGGCCGCTATCAAGCGGATGTGTCAGGAGCGTCGGATGCTTGTGGGCTGGAGCGTCATGAAGCATTGGGCGGTATCGGGTAGTCTCGGGCACTTGTGGGAGACGTTGACTGATTGCTCTTGATGAGGCTCAATGGTTTCCCGTGACTGTCGATGGTTACCGATGGTGGCTGCCTAAGGCAGCTAATTTGAAGGTTTGAGTTATAATTCTCTTGAGAGGTGGGCTACTTATAATGCATAGAAGATAATTCACACTCAAACACTCAAATTAAATTCCTAAATCCTATTTTAACTCAAAACACAATTTTTTTATTTAAATTCAAAATTTTTAAAACAAATCCTAATTTCAACTCTTGATAATAATTATATGATTATAAAATTTAATTTATAATTTAATATTAAGAATTATCAAAATTTTGAAAAATAAAAATAAATAATTTAAATAAAAATATTTATTTTTAGCTGTTTTAAAAATATTTACAAGAATAAACATCAAATTTTAATATTTACAAAATTAACAACCAAATTTTACAAAGAATTCAATTAAGTCCTTGAACTTAAAATCATTTGAAAATTGAATTGTAATTAAAAACTTGGTTAAAAAATTGACCCTTTTATTTGCAAAATTCAAAAATTAAAAATGTATTTATTAACTTAGGAAATAATTTCTCGGAAAATTATGTTAAAATTAACTCCCAAGAAAGCTTGGAGGGGTTACAAGCGGTTCCGCTTAAGTTCCAAACTCATCAACAGAATTCATTTCAACGTTTTAGTTCAGAAAATATAACCTAAGTTCTTTATTAAAATGAAATAAATTAAGTGTCTGATAAAATGAGCGATGCTTCATTTCGCTCATCTTTATTCCCCCAATAATGTTTCAGTCTCTGGGCATTAACTCGAAAATTACCTTGCTTACCATAGAGTTCAACCACTTCATATGGAAAACTTGATGGATAGTGAATGGACCTGACCAACGTGATCTCAATTTACTTGGAAAATATATCGATCTAGAGTTAAACAATAAAACTTGCTGACCTGCTTCGAACTCTCTGACTCGAATGTGCTTGTCATGCCATCTTTTTAATCTTTCTTTGCATAGCTTGGCATTGTCATAAGAGAACGTTCGAAATTCTTCTAACTCATTGAGCTAAAGCATTCATTTTTCTTTAGCAAGCTTAGGATCCAAATTGAGCTGCTCAATAGCCTAGTAAGCTTTGTGTTCTAACTCCAAAGGCAAATGACATTCTTTTCCAAATACCAACCTATAGGGAGACATCCCTAAAGGTTTCTTGTAGGCTATTCTATAAGCCCATAAAGCATCGTCCAATCTCTTAGACCAATCTCGTCGATTCGGACACACTACCTTCTTGAGTATGCCTTTTATTTTTTTATTCGCCACCTTGGCTTTCCCATTCGTCTACGGATGGTAAGCTGTAGCAACCGTATGTTGTATTCCGTGTTATACCAAGTAACCACTTCATCCATTTCTTCACAAAATAAGACCCCTCATCACTAATGATGGCTCTTGGAGTTCTAAATCTTGTGAACACATGATTCTGCAAAAATTTCTTCACTAACTTGGCATCATTTGTCGGATATGCTTTGACTTTAATCCATTTTGATACGTAGTCGACTGCTTCCAGAATATACTTGTTACCAAATGACGGAGGGAATGGACCAAGAAAGTCAATACCCCAAACATTGAACAATTCCACTTCCATGATATTTGTTTGAGGCATTTCATTTTTGTTGGTGACATTACTAGCCCTTTGACATTGGTCACAGCTTCTGACATAAGCGTACGAATCTTCGAACAATGTTGGCCAAAAGAATTCGACTTCCAATACTTTGGCCAAACTACGTGATCCTCCGAATTGTCCCCCACTTGGAGCTATGTGACACTAATATAATATTGCTCATACTTCATCTTCTGCCACACATCTTCTAGTCATCTGATCTGCACACTTCTTAAACAAATACGATTCTTCCCAAAAATAGTACTTAGCATAATGAAGGAATTTCTTCCTTTGCTGATACGTCTTTGATCGGCCTGTAAACGTCACAGCATTTAAGTGCAAGCGGACACACGTCGATGCAAGTATAGTTGATAGATTTGCTCTATCAGACATCGATCCCACAAGGATAGAGTTCTTGATGTTCAATTGTCGAAGCAACTAAAGTTAAAGTTAGAGAAAATTTAGTAAAGATGTCAGCACAATTAAACCAGATTTACACCACTAAGTTAGTCGTAGTTGTCAATGCAATTATAAGTTAAATGTCAGAGCAACTGAAAGTAAAATAAATTGTTATTGATATTTTGAGAATTTAAATGTAGAAAAAGTAAAAGTGTGATCAAGTGTGAAGAATGGAGTGGATCACTGACTTCACTAAGTAGCAATGCTGGATGCATCGACAAGGTATTTTATAAATGAATTGTCGCAGCAATAAAGTTCCAATGAAATCATACCAATAACATCTCACTGTTTAACCAAGACTCAAGCGCCCACAATTACCTCACCTTCTAGTTGTTGGCAATGCCTTGCACTCAAAAACAAGTGACTAGAATTCCTCCTAGTCTCAAGTAACTTCCGCTAACTTGCTTGTTAACCTAACTTGTCACCGCACTTTTCAGTGTCGGTAGACTACAATTTCACTTCCGCATGAAAAACAGTCAAATCCAAGAGAAAACAAATGAGAAGAATTGAATAAGAATCAAAGTAATCTAACATTGAAAGTTATTTCCATATACAATCAAGTATCAATAAGAATTCATCAGCATTAACAGATAATTCAAGCACACTATTCCTAGGCTACTAGGATTATCCCTTAATTGCTCCTCTTCTATTGCACCAAGCACTCCTCGTTAGGAGTTGTCGCACACTTGCTCAATTAGCTCACGGGACTCCAAAACTAAGCTTCAAGCTTTAGAGAATTTACAGAATTTAATTTCTTCACTCGATATTCATCTCTTTCTTCTTTCCTCTATTTATAAGCTTTGAGAATTGTAGATCTCATCTCCTCTCAGATCCAACTTCTTTTGCAACTATCAAAGTTTGTTGAAATCCAGCTGTGCACTCACGCAGATTTGGTGTGATCTTCATTAATCTGCAAGTTATCGCCGCATTTTTAGGAGCGATCTACAATCTTTAATTACGGCGACATTGTGTGAAATTCCTGCGCTGGTGCTTCTGGGTGTGCTTGCAACTTGAATTCACTTATACAAAGTAAATGTTTCCATGCGGTGACGATTTTGGCCGCAATACCAATCTAAACTTGTGGCTGCATCTTTGAACTCTTTCTAGCATCAATCCTTCCAAGATGGATCCCTACGCTGACAATTTCAGATGCAATACATATGCTGCATATGGTGTCATTAGTGCATAAAAAAGATAAAATAACAAGGATTTAAGCCGTGCAACATTGAGTTTAGAAAATATAAAAACTAAGTATGAAATGACTATCATACATGCTAAATATAATACATAAGGGACAGTTAACACATAAATTTAGGGAGAAAATAAATGTCATTTCAAATGCTATCACACCCTCAAACTTGATTTTTTACTTATCCTCAAGTAAACAAAAGTTAGCAAAGTCTCAAACAAAACATGTCACCGCAATCATTATTCTAACAACTTAAATCCTCTGGAGTTCTAACGCACAAATTGTATTCACATGATAGAATAATGTGCCGACAATTTATAGGTATGAACAATTAAAACTGTACTTTCACTAATGTTAGTAACAAGCTTTGAATTTTAACCTTTCTTAACCAATACAACACTTTATAGCAATATATATAAATATATATATATTTAAAAATGATTGAAAGATGTCATTACATTACTCTACCTTTGTTCTTGAGTAGTAATGATAGGGTGCATCAAACCCCTAGGAGGCATGTAATTGCGCCAACACATACTCTTCTAGTGACAACCTTTGGCTAGATGATTTTTCTAACACATGCAGCGGAGTGTTCTTCCTTGATAAGTCATAATGCACTCACATTAGAGTGTCTTTTATTAGTACCATGTCGCTGTATTTGGGCAAGTTATTTCAAGATTTAAAGATTAATACTATCCATTCATTACTAGTGCAATTCCAATCATTCATTCAAAAATAGTAGAGCTCAATATTCATTCATATTCACCCAATTCACATATCAGCCCCCAAACAATTCAAGATTTACGCATAAAATAAAAATTGTGGTCGCATTTTTGTTGAAACTTCGCATGCTTTCATTAAACTAAAGAAAAAAAATAAATTTTCAAATATGAGGGTGTAATCACATTTCCATTTCACACAAGATCCCCCCAAACTTAATGTCTGCATTGTCCCCAATGCACTAACAATATTATACATATAAGACTGGAAATGCAACTACAATGCAAATTCACTAACAAATAAAATGCCGTGACAAATAAAAATTCAATGAAAACTAAATAAAATGCATGTAACTAACTACTGAAATGTAAAACTAACTCATTGTTCAGCAGTCGATGTATGCCTACCTTGGCTTTTTTCTTCGTCTTCTTTGGGCTCTCCTTCTCTGTGTTGTGCCTCTTTTTCTTATCCTTCCTCTTCCTCCTTTAGTCCTTGGAATCAACAGGGACATCGGATTGCTCCTTCATCGCCGGTTGAGTGGAGGTCTTATCGACAGTCACATCAGATGAATGGACCTCAGCAAGCGGTGCTATATGTGGCACAGTGGGCAAGTTAAGATCTTTGACACTGTTGGTGACTGCCTCAACTTGGCTCATTTTAGGTGGAGCCAAATTTTCACTGGGATGCCCCCACACTTGTGGGTGCGCTGACAAATTCTTCCTTGAAATTTGTCAGCGCATCATTCTTCTCTTCTTTCGGGTCTTTCTCTTCAGGTTCTTCATCCTCTCCATTATGCTTCTCCTTTCCTTCCTATGCTTCCAAACTCACAGATATGATTAGTGTATGCATCTTTTCAGCAACAGCCTCCCTTTCTGCCATGTTAGCCCCAAGGCTATTCGAAAATTCATCCTCGAACAGGTTCACGATTATTCTAAAACAGTCCTCCATGGCGTCGGAATGTCCCTCGTTGTCCTCATCGTTGGAGATATGAATTCTTACTGGGGACGGGACAGGTTGAGGCCTACCTTAAGGAGTAGGTTGCTCTGAAGATGATGGGGCTTCCCTAATAGTAGGTGGGAAGACAAGGAAATCTAGCATTGGATTTGGGCTCAGACTTCTTAATACGTCGACAATAGAGTTGTTCCACACCTTTGTGTATGCATAAAAGAGGTTTTGTTTGTAGTCCATCTCCTCTAACACGTTGACAAGTCTGATTTAACGCATATCTATGCGATCAACGAGTATTTCAATTTTAGCCAGTTTCTTTTTCATCTCATGGTATGTGGGCATATATTCCTTTTTCTCTTTTTTCTTTCCTTTCCCTTTTTCTTCCTTCTTAGGCATCTCCTTTACTAGAGGGGTTTCTTTCCCTCTTGTCATTCGTTCTACCGAGATGTCATTGATGGGACCCTTGTTCTCCAATACTTCCTCATCATAATGGGGCACAATACCCCTTTGTTTGCAAATCATCATAATCAAGGAAGGGAATGGTAAGATACCTGTCTGTTTACCCGCGGCTTCAGCAATTTCCTCATGTAAAATTACGCCGACATCAATTTGGCGTCCTTTCAGAATGGAGTGTAATAGGCACATGCGATCCAGCGTCGCAGTTATGCTATGGGTTGAAGGCAGAATTCGGCTATTAACGAAGTGAAACCATACCTTGCTCTGAGTGGTAAGATAATGCCTATGCATAGTATAGTTGTGCGAACCATTTCCAGTCCATACAGAACTCTCGTCGTATAGATCTCTTATCACCATGTTAATGCCTTCATCTGTTAACTCCTCTAAAAACACAGTATGAGTATCCTCCTTTTTAACGAAGTGAAGAGTGTGTTGATATAAGTGTGGTACCAAGCCTTCTTGTACAAACACAAAATCCTATTCAGAATCCACTAAGTTGGCATAGAATTCTCTTACCAAAGTCGGGGAGTAACCGTCTAGATGGTCGCAGAAAATTTCCTAGCCCGGTCGAGAGATTGTCCTCGTAACCTATTTCTACAACGACTGATGTGGTGACAACTGAAAACCCTGCTCCAGGTGACAGTTTGTCTTGAGCATGATGTCGTGGTAGCGGTCTTTTGTCGCCTTGGAAAGGTACAGGATAGGTTCTTTTTCTGAAGGTTGGTCAACATTTTGAACCATAGTGGTTGAGGCTTCAACGAGGGATTTTGAAGGGGTTTTTGCTCCTCTAGTTCTCGCCATAATAACTGGGTAAAGAAAACAAAAGAATTTGCAGAAAAAATTGAAGACAATAGAGGAGATGGTTGCAGCAACAATTGAGAGTGTGAGTGGAAGAAGGAAGTCGGCAAGAAAAGGGTTTTATAAACACTGGATTGGAAGAGACGTGATGATTGCAAAGGGTGTGGAAAATCATTATGTCTGCAGCCAATAAATGCCAGGCTACAGATCGTACTGCTTGGTTTGATCTAACGGCTAAGGATAGATAAAGATCAATCGACACGATTCTTGCTACAAAAGTTTCGCTAAGTCATCACAAAGTACGCCGACAAGTTGTGCTTCATGATGTGTCAACAAAAGATCAATTTTTATTATCACATAGAATCTAAAAAGAAACAGATAAAAGAAGAAATAAAGTAAAAAAGAAATAAACATAAATGTAAGATGCAATGACATTATTTAAATGTGACCAGATATATGGTCTCATTATGTTCTTTGACATTTGTGCTTACATTATGCTTCAATCGTTGGCCATTTACTTTAAATTGGTGACCATCCTTCAGATCTACAATTGTCACCGTACCATTCTGGAATACTTTGACAACCTTGAAAGGGCCTGACCATCTTGAATGTAGTTTACCTGGATGCAATTTCAAACGTGAATTAAACAAAAGTACCAACCGACCAGGATTAAATTGTCACCACAAGATGATATTGTCATGCTATCTCTTAGTCTTTTCTTTGTATATGACAGCATTTTCATATGCATTGCATCGAATTTCTTCCAGCTCAGTAATGTCCAACAACCTTTTTCTTCCAACAGCATCGTAATCCATGTTCACCTGCTAGATCGCCTACATGGCTTTATGTTCAAGTTCAACCGGTAAGTGACAATATTTACTAAACACTAATTTATTCAACGACATCCCTAACGGGGTTTTATAGGCAGCGCGAAGCATCTACAACGCATCATGTATCCGCTAAGACCAATCTCTTAGAGATGGATTAACCACCTTTTCAAGTATACTTTTGATTTGTAGATTGGAGACCTTCGCTTGGCCATTCATTTGTGAATGGTATGTTGTGGCCATACGATGCTTCACACCATAGCGTCTTAAAGCTATCGCTTCTTGGTTATTGTGAAAATGAGTACCTTGATCACTTATCAATGCTCTAGGTGTTCCAAATCTTGTAAGGATATACGTGTGGAAAAACTTTAACATTGTTCGAGGATTATCCTTTGGAACTGCAATTGCTTCGGTCCACTTAGAGACATAATCAACAACAACTAAAATATACACATTCCCAAAGGAGTTTGAAAATGGTCCAATGAAATCTATACCTTAGACGTCGAATAACTCAACCTCCATAATAAGTTGTTGGAGCATCTCGTTGCGATGAGATATAAAACCTGTGCATTGACATCTATCGTGTTGTTGCACAAAATTGTGGGCATCTTGAAACAATGTGGGCTAGAAGAATCCATATTGTAAGACCTTTACAGCAGTCCTCATTCCTCCAATATAGCCTCCATATTGAGCATCATGGCAATGTTTTAGGATGGAAGTAATCTCTTCTTCAGAAACGTAGCGATAAATAATGTTATTGGCGTATACCTTGAACAGGTATGGCTCGTTCCAAAGATACTTCGCAGCATCGCGCATAAATCTGATCTTCTTGTGACCAGTGGCACTCAAGGACAAGTTTCCACAAATAAGATAATTGGCAACATCAGCATACCATGGAGATGCGTCGACATAGAATAATTGCACATCTAGAAATGCATCGACAATGCGTAACTGATTGCCATATTGGCTTTCAGCTTCCAGACGGGATAAGTGGTCCACTACTTGATTATCGGATCCTTTCCTGTCTTTAATTTCAATATCAAACTCTTGTAAGAGCAGGATCCATCTGATCAATCTTGGTTTGGCGTCTTTCTTTGTAAAAAGGTATCTCAACACAGAGTGATCTATGTGGACAGTAACTTTTGTGCTGATAAGATATGAGCGAAATTTGTCGAATGCAAAAATGACTCCTAGTAATTCCTTTTCGGTAGTTGTATAGTTTACCTGCGCGTCAGTTAAAGTTTTGCTAGCATAATAAATTGAGTGAAATACCTTCTCTTTTCATTGTCCCAGCACAGCTCCTACAGTGAAGTCGCTTGCATCACACATTAATTCAAATGTTTTTGTCCAATCTGGTACGACGACAATTGGAGCTTGTACTAGTTGCTTCTTTATTATGACAAACGCGTCTAGACATGCGTTATCAAATACAAACTTTTTATTCTACTCTAGCAAAGAGCATAGTGGTTTGGCAATCTTGGAAAAATCTCGTATAAATCTCCTATAGAAACCAGCGTGACCAACAAAGCTTCTTATTCCTTTGACATTCGTGGGTGGTGGCAATTTTTCAATGATTTCTACCTTTGCTTTATCTACTTCAATGCCCTGACATGATATTCGATGACCAAGGACAATGCCTTTAGTTGCCATGAAATGGCATTTCTCCTAGTTTAGCATTAGATTTGTGTCATCATATCTCTTTAATACTTTCGCCAAATAATCGGTGCATTGGTCAAAATTCTGTCCATACACATTGAAATCGTCCATGAATACCTCTAGTAAATCTGTAATCATGTCTGAGAAGGTAGCCATCATACACATCTGGAATGTGGCTGGTGCATTGCATAATCTGAATGGCATAAGTCGGAAGGCAAAAGTTCCAAATGGGTATGTGAACGTGGTTTTTTCTTGATCTTCTGGTGCAATGGCAATTTGATTATATCCAGAGTAACCATCTAGGAAGCAATAGTAGGCTTTACCAGCTAGCTTTTCCTACATCTGATCAATGAATGTTAGAGGAAAGTGATCCTTCTTTGTGGCTGCATTAAGACGGTGATAGTCCATACACACTCGCCAACCAATAGCAATGTGAGCGGGAATCAGGTCGTTCTTAACATTACTCACCACTGTGATGTCGCTTTTCTTGGGCACACATTGGATAGGGCTCACCCATGTGCTGTTTGAAATAGGGTAGATGATGCCCGCATCTAGCCACTTAATAATCTCTTTCTTCACTACCTCTTTCATTTTCTCATTAAGCCTTCATTGTTGCTCAATGGACTACTTCCCTTCATCTTCCAGTTTGATTTTGTGCATGCAAAAAGAGGGACTAATACCTCTGATGTCTGCAATACTCCATGCAATGGCTCTTTTGTGCTCCCTTAAAATTATGATGAGCTTTTCTTCTTGAAATGCGTCGAGGCTTGCGTTGACAATCACAGGTAATATGTCATTGTCACCTAGAAAGGCATACTTCAAATGCATCGACAATGGATTTAACTCCAAGGTAGGAGCTTGTTCAATTGATGGTTTAAACACAAGGATCGTCCTGTTAGACAAATCCAAGGATTCCAATTGCCAACCCTATTTTAGCTCATAACTATTAGCCTCAGCTCGGTGGTCGCATTCAGTTAGGATATCATCGGTGGATGTCACTGTATTTTCATCTAAAACTGTTGAATTCATTAAATTCTTTTATAATAATCTCATCCAGCATGTCAATGTGGTAACATTTCTTCTTACTTGTAGAAGGAGATGCTTCAAACACACTGAAGGTAACATGCTTGTCATTACGTCGCATGATGAGCTCACCTTTGAAAACGTCAATAAGAGTATGTCCCGTTGCTAAGAATGGGCATCCCAAGATGATGGGCACCTCCTTATCTACTTCGCATTCAAGTAATATGAAATTAGCAGGGAACACAAGCTTATCAACTTGGATAAGGACATCTTTGATCTGGCCTTCAGGTTGTGCTAAAGATCTATCAGCAATTTGTAATGTCACCATAGTAAGCTTCATCGATCCAATTCCTAACTTCGTAAATGTAGACAAAGGTATAAGGTTAATACTGGCTCCTAGATCGCATAAAACTTTACCTAGATAATGATTTCTAATGGAGCATATGATTGTGAAGCTATTAGGGTCTTTCATCTTTGGTGGCAACTTATTTGTTAGCACAGTGCTACACCCCTCTTTGAGCGCAATCGTCTCGATTTCAAACAACTTTTTCTTCTTTGACAGCAACTCTTTCATGAATTTCCCATAGCTGGGTATATGCACAAGAGCATCTACTAAAGGTATGTTAATGTGTAATTGCTTTAAAGTAGAAACAAATTTTTGATAATCCTTATTATTGTCTTTCTCTTTAAATCTCTGTGGAAATGAAAAAGGTATATTGTCAATGGGTTGTTATGGAATAACCAGTTGCATCAACTTAGGTAGTTGTGTCTTCGTTGGCTGAATTGTAGGTATGGAGGTCACTAAGGTTACTACAATTGGCTTCTCCTCATTTATTTTTGTTGGGCTCTCTTTAGAAACAACTTCACTTTGTTGCATTGGTTCGGTTATGTTGACATGTATTTGGTTGAAATTTCTACTTGGTACAGCAATTTGCTTTCCGCTCCGTAGCATGATGGCCTTGCAATGTTCCTTCCCTTCTGCGTCGGATTCTAAGTATCACTAAGCAAAATGCCTGGTGATTTTGTATTCAGATTAGAAGCCAATTGTCCTAGTTGGGCTTCCAATGCACGAATAAAAGAAGAATTACCTTGAACAATTGCTTCTGTTCGCGTAATATGCTCTCGCATCAATGCTTTAAGACCATCCATAGGATCTGATCTTTGTTGAGAAAATTGTTGCTGATGTTGTCCTTGCATATATGGCAGCGCAGTCTATTGTGGCTGCATTCTAGCTTGTGATTGCATTTGATTGGGTACTTGCATTTTATCAGAATTTGAATGTACCTGAGAATTCTGATTATAGTTCTGCTACTGATTGTTATTGTAGCTCCCTTGTCTATAACTCCTTTGCTATGAGGAATTTCTATATCTATATGCAGATGCATTTTGATTCCCCCAAGGTTGTGGATTTCGATTATTGTATGAGTTACCATAAGAATTTCCTCTGATGTTGTTGACATAAAATTTGTTCTCAGCATGTTATGGACAGTCCTTATAACTGTGGTTGTTGCTGCAAATTTCACAGGAAAATGTCGTGACATCCATTTGTTGTGCCACTTGAATAAGGGTAATGTCACTTGTTCCTTTCATGTTCTTTATAATGTTGGCCAAAGAGGATACCTCTACACTCAATGCTGAATTTGCATCTAATTCAAGGACACCAGGATTAGTTTTTACCTGAGCAGAATGACAGATAGGATATTGATGATCATTCTGTGCAATTCTCTCTAGAATTCATATAGTTTCAGTGTAAGTGCAATCCAACAAGGGACCATTTGCAGATGCGTCGACAAGATTTCTTGTCTAGGCATTCAATCCATTATAAAAGATCTAGGTATGAGTCTCTTGCTGAATTCCATGCATAGGGCAAGGTCTAAGCAGAGTTTTATAACACTCCCATGTTGTATGTAGGTTTTCATCATCTAACTGATGGTAAGTTGTGATATCATTACGCAACCTTGCATTCATCGTCGACAGATTGAAACATAACACAAATTGCGTTGCCAATGTATTCCATGATGTAATGAATCTAGCCGACAAACCTAAGAACCATGTTCTTGCTCTTCCCTGCAATGAATAAGGAAATAATTGCGTTTTTAAGGTGTCATCAAGAACACCATGTAGGCTAAAAGATGCACAAATAAGCAGAAATGATTTTAGATGCTCTCGTGCATCTTCATGAGGTAAGCCCGCATATTGCCGATTTGAATTGAGCATTTGAAACATTACCAGTTTCAATTTAAAATTTCCAGCTTGTATAGTTGGCCTTACAACCCTTGGTTGCCAGCC
This sequence comes from Gossypioides kirkii, assembly GCA_005610355.1. Taxonomy (NCBI): domain Eukaryota; kingdom Viridiplantae; phylum Streptophyta; class Magnoliopsida; order Malvales; family Malvaceae; genus Gossypioides; species Gossypioides kirkii. The sequence continues at coordinate 26,436,397 of CP032253.1, read as the reverse complement.
ATTTTCTTTTGCTCTTGCTTCCTCCTTCGAATAGTTCGTTTGAGTTCTGGATCAAAGCTTACAATATCCTTAGCATTTCTCCTTGTGGACATGCAACTCCTAAAGAATAAAGAGAAAATCAACAAAAGAAAGTTAAACAGATTAGTAAAAAGTTAAGCAAGAAAGAATAATTGCAACTACAAAAATGAGCATCAAAGAAACGCCATCCCCAGCAACGGTGCCAAAACTTGTTCGGCCTGTAAATGTCACAGCATTTAAGTGCAAGCGGACACACGTCGATGCAAGTATAGCTGATAGATTTGCTCTATCGGGTATTGGTCCCACGAGGATAGAGTTCTTGATGTTCAATTGTCGAAGCAACTAAAGTTAAAGTTAGAGAAAATGCTAGTAAAGATGTAAGCACAATTAAATCAGATCTGCACCACTAAGTTAGTCACAGTTGTCAACGCAATTATAAGTTAAATGTCAAAGCAACTTAAAGTAAAATAAATTATTGTTGATATTTTGAGAATTTAAATGTAGAAAAAGTAAAAGCGTGATCAAGTGCGAAGAATGGAGTGGATCCCAAACTTCACTAAGTAGCAATGTTGGATGAGTTGACAAGGTATTTTATAGATAAACTGTCGTAGCAATAAAGTTCCAATGAAATCATACCAATAACATCTCATTGTTTAACCAAGACTTAAGCACCCACAATTACCTCACCTTCCAGTTATTGGCAATGCCTTGCACTAAAAAATAAGTGACTAGAATTCCTCCTAGTCTCAAGTAACTTTCGCTAACTTGCTTGTTAACCTAACTTGTCATCGCACTTTCTAGTGTCGATAGACCGCAATTTCACTTCCGTGTCAAAAATAATTAAATCCAAGAGAAAATAGATGAGAAGAATTGGATAAGAATCAAAGTAATCTAACATTGAAAGATTTTTCCATATACAGTCAAGTGTTAATAAGAGTTCATCAGTATTATCAGAGGAATTAATACATAATTCAAGCACACTATTCCTAGGCTACTAAGATTATCCCTAAACTTCTCCTATTGTATTGCACCAAGCACTCCTCGTCAGGAGTTGTCGTACACTTGCTCGATCAGCTCATCGGACTTCAGAACCAAGCTTCAAGCTTTAGAGATTTTATAGAATTTAATTTCTTCACTCCTTGATATTCATCTCCTTCTTCTCTCCTCTATTTATAAGCTTTAAGATTATATATCTCATCTCCTCTCAGATCTAACTTCTTTTGCAGCCGTCAAAGTTTTTTGAAATCCAGCTGTGCACTTACGCAGATCTGGTGTGATCTTCATTAATCTGTAGGTTGTCGCCGTATTTCTGGGCGCGATCTACAATCTTTAATTGTGGCACATCGTGTGAAATTCCTGTGCTAGTGCTTCCAGATGTGCTTATAGTGTGAATTCACTTATATAAAGTAAATGTTTCCATGCGGTGACAATTTTGGCCGAAATACCAATCTAAACTTATGGTTGCATCTTTGAACTCTTTCTAGCATCGATCTTCTGAGATGGATCCCTGTGCTGACAATTTCAGATATGTTACATATGGCAACATTAGTGCATAAAAGAGATAAAATAATAAGAATTTAAGCCACACAACATTAAGTTTAGAAAATATAAAAACTAAGTATGAAATGACTATCATGCATGCTAAATATAATACACAAGGAACATTTAACACATAAATTTAGGAAGAAAATAAGTATCATTTCAAATGCTATCAGTCTTATCATAGGGAATCAAACCACAAACTAAGGGGTGTTATGACTTACCCTGAGTATATGTTTGTCAGGGAACGTCTCTTGTATGGGTACAAGAGTTGAATTTTCTTCTCGTGGCTCTAATCTAGACAAGTGATCGACTATTGGGCTCTTTACACCTTTTCAATCTTGAATTTCCAAGTCGAATTCTTGAAGTAATAGGACCCACTGAATCAATCTTGGCTTAGCATCTTTCTTGGCAACTAAGTATTTAATTGTGGAATGATCCGTAAAGACAGTCACTTTAGTACCTACAAGATAGTATCTAAACTTGTCAAAAGCAAACACAATTGCAAGTAATTCTTTCTCAGTTACTGTATAGTTCAGTTGAGCTCTTGACAAAGTCCAACTAGTATAGTAGATGGGATGAAAAAATTTGATCCTTCGCTGGCCCATCACAGCTCCGACCGCGAAGTCACTTGCATCACATATTAACTCGAATGATAATTCCCAATCTGGTGTGATGATAATTGGTGCTCAAACTAGTTGATTCTTCAAATCATTAAATGCTGTCAAGCATTCTTCATCAAAGTTGAACGTCAATTCCTTCTCTAACAACTTGCTCAAAGGTTTAGCAATCTTAGAGAAGTCTTTGATAAATCTCCGATAGAATCCAACATGTCCCAAAAAGCTCCTAAGACGCTTTATAGATGTTGGAGGTGGAAGCTTCTCGATAACATCTACTTTGGTTTTGTCGACTTTAATCTCTTGTCTTGTTATTCGGTGCCCCAAAAAAAACCTTCTTCTACCATAAAATGGCACTTTTCCCAATTGAGAACAAGGTTTGTCTCTTTGTATCGCTTCAATACCTTAGCTAGATTAGCAAATCAATCATCATAAGTGTCCCCGAATACTAAAAAGTCATCCATGAACACTTCCAAATACTTGTGAACCATATTAGTAAAAATGGCCATCATACATCTTTGAAATGTTGCAGATGCATTACATAAACCAAATGACATCCATCTAAATGCGAACGTACCATACGAGCAAGTAAATGTCATTTTGTGTTGATCTTTCGATGCAAATGTAATTTGATTGTACCCTGAGTACCCCTCTAGAAATAGTAATAATCTCACCCTATGAGTCTATCCAGCATCTGATCCAAAAATGGAAAAGGAAAGTGATCTTTCCTTGTCGCTTTGTTTAGTTTCTGGTAGTCGATGCAAATTCGCCATCCCATAACCATTTTAGTCAGTATCAACTTGTTGTTTTCATTCTTTACAACCGTAATACCTCCTTTTTTTGGCACGCATTGAACTGGACTAACCCACGAACTATCTAAGATGATAAATTATATTCGCATCTAACCACTTGATGATTTCTTTCTTGATTACATCCTTCATAATGGGGTTCAATCTCCGTTGTCCATCAATTGTTGCTTTCTTATCATCTTCAAGAATAATCTTATGCATGCATACGGATGGACTTATACCACGAATGTCGGCTATGGTCCATCCAATAACGAGGCTGTTAGATTATCTGACTTGACTGGTTCAGAAGTTTCTTTCTCAATGTTCACCACTTCTGGTTCTGATGGAATTGGTTCTGGTGAAATTGGTTCTGGTTCTGGCAAAGTTGGAGTTTTAACACTTGAGCATCAGCTTACTCTTCTTCTACTTCAAAAATGTTAGGCTGCAACGTCTTTCCGCTCCTTAATGTTAATGTTTTACAATGCTCCTTCCTAGATTTCTCGGATTCTCTGTATCACTCGAAAAAGCACTATGTTGATGGTTCTTTAGTTAGTGGCAAGTTGCCCCATTTGATTCTCTAAATTCCTTAAAGTAGCATCATTCCTTATGGCTGGGTCGGTCTCGGTTGAGCATAAGTGTTAATAGGTCCAGCCCATTGATTGGTCCATAAGAAATTAGGGTGATTTCGCCAAGATGGGTTGTAAAAGTTTGACTACAGTCACTGCCTTCCTCGGTTTTGGCTCTGATTGCCCATGTAATACACTGATTCTAGGTTTGATAGGCATTCTTCGAACATGTGAACATCTCCACAATAGACACGGGCTATGTTCTCGAGTTGATTAGGTGGCTGAGCTACAACATTATTAAACCCATTAGTAGTAAGATTTTTAAGTATTGAGGACATCGATGATACCTGAGCTGCAAGTGAAGTAAGTGGATCAACGTCGTGAATTCTTGCAACTCATCTTCCTGAATTTACTCAATTAGTTGGCCACTGATAATTATTGCTTGCGATCCTCTCTATAATTTCATAAGCCTCATTGTAAGACTTAGAAAGAATAGCTCCATTAGAGGAAGCGTCTACGACCATCCTTGTGTGCGAATTAAGTTCGTTATAAAATGTCTCTAGCTAGATTCAATGAGGAATTCCATTATGAGGGTATTTCCTTAACAACTCTTTAAATCTTTCCCATGCCTCATACAAAGATTCATCATTCATCTGTTGGAAAGTAGTAATTTCACTCCTCAGCTTAGCATTCTTGCTTGGAGGGAAACACTTCCTAAGGAATCATTCAGCTAACTTTTGCCATGTTGTGATAGAATTTGGTGGCAACGAGTTCAACCAGGGTCTTGCTCTATCCCTTAGTGAAAATACGAACAACTTCAATCGAAGTGCATCTTCTGACACTCCGGCTATCTTGAAAAAGTCGCTCACCTCCATGAATAGTCTCAAATGAAGATAAGGATCTTCAGTAGGCATTCCACTGAATTGGCCTACTGTCTGAAGCATCTGAAACATCACTGGCTTTAGTTCGAATTATTGTGCCTCGATATTGGGTCTCCTGATTCCCGAATTAAGTTCGTGGAACAATTGCACTACATATTGTCTTAAGGCTCTATCCCTATCATCAACAATAAGGATAGGATTATGAGCATGGTTAGCTCCGTTTCCTTGATTCTGATTCTCAGAATTCATCTCTTCAGTCCTTTTTTGAGATGTTTGTCTTCTTCTCTCTCGAAAAGTTTGTTTAATTTCAAGGTCCACTGGGAGTAAGTCGATAATTCAGTCAATACTCATAAACACATGAAATAAGAAAAGAATAAGTTAGTAATTAGAAAAATAAATAAACCAAAATGTAAAACAAATAATTTTGACAATCCCCGACAACGGCGCCAAAAACTTGAAACGATGAAAATGTGCAAGTGTACATAATCGTATTCAAGTAATAAAGTGACAAGTAATGTCGAGTATCGTACCCATAGAGACTGTGCTATGAAAAGTATTTATGAAATATTTAATTAACAAATTGATTAAACACAAGATAATATTTGAGAGGGATATTAACGTATTCTAAACTAATTAAGCTAAGTTAAACTAAGACTAAATTATATTCATATGCACTATTTTTACGAGTTTTAATCAATATGACATAAATGTGTCAGGTTAATTGCTTTAATCACTTAAATAAATATAAACCATGTTCATGCTTGTTACGAAATAATATTCACAGCAATCTGGTATCTTTCTAACTTTTGGACAACATCACTTATAAAAATTAGTTTATCTCTTGAACATACACCTATGCCAATACGACCGACTAAACTAATCTTTAATAAGTAAATGTGTTATAGCACATACATACATTATGAAATCAATTTATCTCTTGAACATACACCTATGCCAATACAACCGACTAAATTAATATTCATAAGCATGTAAAGGGTCAAATGAGGTAACAACATACACCTATATTGAAACAATTTAATATGGTAGGCTAGTATTCTCCAATACATCACAATTTTAACCCTCAGCTTCCTTAGGATTAAGCATGCACATATTAAATAGTGTGTCCATCAATCAAAATTTCAGCATGCTGAAATGATTAATTCAATAATTATATCACAAGGATGAGGCAATAATAACTTAGACATGATATTATTTAAGTAAACAACATATTCACGGGCTATAACAACATAACATGATTTAAATATAAACAAGCAATTAAACACAATCAACCAAACACTTAAAGAATTTAAGCCATTTTAATTAAATAATTAATAGCATTCATAACAACATTCATCATGATAACAAACAAGAATCTAAAAATATGAGAAAAATAATTAGATTAAATCCAGTAATTTCTCAAGAATTGCTTTCGCGTTCTTTATCGTTCTTGCTCTATTCTTTCTAGATTCAGGTCTTTGATGAACACTCAACAAAGGATATGGAAGGTTGAAGAACCACTCTTTTTCAAGAGGGGAAATTGACAAGGGAATGACAGAAAATGTGGATGGAAGGCTAAAGAAAAAACTAGACAGAAAGTAGAGAGAATGAATTGTGTTGGTGTGTTCAAGTGAGGTGAATGAGGTGTATTTATAGGTGGAGTTGAGGAGAGGTTGTGTGACTATATTTAGAAAATAAATATCAGCCACACACTCCCCCATGGCCTGCCACCACATGTCAACTTTGACTTGTTCAAAGTTTGCTAAAAACAAGCTAGGGGTGAGATTTTGAATCTATGAAAAGAGGAGGGGTTGGACTAGAAATTTGGGTAAGTTTGAGGGATGTTTTGCAAGGTTTAATTGGTCAACATTTCAGCTGATTATACCATCATGTGGACGGCACATGGCTAGCCCATTTGGAGGTGGTTCGACCCTCAATTGCATGCACATCGAGTCACTTTAGCTTAGCCTTTATAATTTATTTTTAAACCAATTTAATTTGAATTAAAAATATAATAATAAAGCATAATTTATCTTCATATTAGACCGACCCTTGACATGAAAAATATTCTCCTGAGCTCTTCAATAACTCGGTGTAAAAATTTCCTCAAAGGTGTAAGTTGTCAACAGTGTCTAACATGTCGATTTTCACCAATTGTGCAAATTTGTTGAAAAATCATCAAATTTATTCTCAATATTTATAAAAATAATTAAAATTCAATATGTTGGAAATTTTAGCACAAATTAATTATTTTATAAATAAATTATATTTTTCGGCATTTAATTACTCCGAATTTGAATGAAATTAGGTCAATAAGGGTACGAAAAAATCTATATATTTTCATCGTTCCACATGGCCGTGTCCCTAGTGCCCACTCGTGTGACCACTGTACATAAACTATAAAATACACATGGCCATGTGGGGTGGCTGTGTGTGGCACACGACCGTGTGACAAGTCGTGTGCTCACAAAATTACCCCTAGCACAAGCCAAATCAAAGCTAAACCTTGCCCAAAAAGACACCACAAATATGCATGCAATTCCATGACTAAAAATACCATTTAAAACACCTTCTCACATACTAATAACTCATCTAATCCTTTAACCAATATGTCATTAATAGGCATCACATTTTATAACAATTAAGCTTTCAAACACACATGTCCCTACCTAGAATAAAAAACTTATGTATATACTCACAAAAGTGATTCAAAGAGCATACTATGCTAGAGTACTACAAGTCTATTCAAATATGTACACAAAACCATGAATAGACCATAATATGCACAAGCTTAAATCCATCCTTCTTTGCAAAACAAACCACTTATATATGCCATTTATAACCAAGATCAAAGGAAATACAAAAGCTACCAAAATGGTTGTTGGATAGTGTGATAAGTCTCCGATGAAGCCTAATAGCATTAGAAAAAACTATTAATTTCTCCTTACTTACGGTATAACTTGTTCTCATTTGATAATATTTAGCATGCATTTTTAGTCTTTTTTAACTTATTTACTACATTTTCTTACTTAGTGAAGCTTGGCTTAAATTTCTTTAATTTTATTGTGTTATTACTATTAATGTCGCTGCATTAGCTGTTCAGTATTGTATCTAAAGATGTCACTACAGGAATCTATCCTGAAGGATCAATGCATGAAGGTGTATAGAGTTGTCGCTGCAAAATAACATCCAAATTTGCGCCTAGAACTGTCGTCGTGACTAACAACTGCCTAATTATCACACCAGATTTACGAGAGTGTACAGCTGGCATAACCAACTTGTACAGCTACAGGAAGTTAGATTTGAAAGGGAGGACACCTGTACTTGGCAGTGGATGTTAAATACTGAGGAGAAAAGTTTTTATCATCTTCTTCTTAATTTTTTCGGTGGATAAAATTTCTTCATCAACATATTCTCGAGCTTACTTCCATGGTAGCTTAAGCTTCTAAGGGCTACCTGACAAGAGGAGGAAGGTAGTATACTGCTCGACCATTCGAGATTTTATTGTTCTAGTTTTAGATGATTTGTAGCCAGGTGTTGTTTAACTAGTAATTCAAGCTGGAAATTTTGAGCTAAAACCAGTCATGTTCCAGATGTTAAATTCTAATGGGCAGTATGTTGGATTGCCACATGAAGATACAAGAAAGCATATTAAATCTTTTCTACTAATTTGTGCTTCTTTCAGTCAGCAGGGTATTCCTGATGATGCCTTGCAAATGCAACTATTTCCTTACTCATTGCAAGGACGGGCTCGAACCTGGTTTCTTAGATTACCTGCTGGATCGATTACGTCATGGAATACACTCACAACTCAATTTGTTTTACATTTCAATCCATCGATAATGAATGCTAAGCTCAGAAATGATATCACCACATACCATCAGCTTGATGACGAGAATCTGCGTACAACATTGGAGCGCTACAAATTTGTGCTTAGACGATGCCCCATGCATGAAATTCAACAAGAAATGCAGATCGAAATCTTTTACAATGGGTTGAATGCACAGACAAGAAATCATGTCGATGCATCTGCTAATGGTCCTTTCTTGGACTGTACTTACAATGAAGCTATCCAAATTCTAGAGAGAATTGCTCAGAACGATTATTAATATCCGATCTCTAGAGTTGGTCAAGTGAAGGTAAATCTTGGAGTTATTGAGTTGGATGCTATATCTACTCTAAGTGCACACGTTTCTTTGCTCGCAAACATGATAAAGAACATGAAGGGGACTAGTGAAATTGCACTTATTCAAGTTGCCTAACAAATTGATGTCCCTACATTTTGTTGTGAAATTTGCGGCGACAACCACATTTATGAGGATTGTCCACAGCATGCATATAATGCTTTCCATGTCAATAACATTCGTGGACACCCCTACAATAACTCTACGAGAAACCAACAACCTTGGGGAAATCAGAATGCTGCAATGTTTAGATATGGAAATTCATCTAACCAGGGCAGTTATCGAGAAGGGAATTACAACCAACAACAACAGAATTATAATTACCATGCATAATTACAAGAACAGATGTAGCCATGTGCCCATGTACAACCACAACAAGCTTCAATACAACATCAAAATATCCATGTACAGTAGCAGCTGTACAAACAACCACAAATTGAACCCACAACAACCTTTGAAAATATGATGTGTGAATTTATGACGCGAACAGAAGGTATAGTGCAAGGAAATTTCTCTTCTATCCAAGCATTGGAATCACAACTGGGGCAACTTGCTTTGAATATGAACACAAAACCACTAGGTGCTTTATCGAGTGACATAGAGAACCCAAGCTCAAGAGCGAAGGAGCATTGTATGGCTATCACTCTTCGAAGTGGAAAGCAAATTGTCGAGCCAAGCACTAAATCAAAGGCAACACTTGACATCATTAATGATCTGGACCAAGGTGAGGATAGTGCACCTAAAGAAGCTACAGAAAAATCAATCAAAGCAGCTCCACCAGTTATTACTCCCATGCCTACGATCAGACCGACAAAGTTATTGACGCAGTTGCCAATGTCGACTCAACTTACTATGTCGAGGCAAACAGATGACCCTATACCCTTGCCATTCCTATAACGATTTAAGGAATAAGAGCATGATAGACAATACCAGCTGTTTCTTAATACATTACACCAACTTCATGTCAACATCCCTCTTATGGATGCATTGGTGCAAATCCCCACTTATGGGAAATTCATGAAGGAGCTATTATCTAAGAAGAAGAAGTTGACTGCGATTGAAACAATTGTGCTCATAGAAGGATGCAGTGCAGTGCTGACAAATAAGTTGCCACCTAAGATAAAAGACCCTAGAAGCTTTACAATCCCATGCTCGACTGGTAATCATTATTTGGGTAAAGCTTTATGTGACTTAAGTGTGAGTATCAATTTGATGCCACTATCTACATTTAATAAATTGAGAATTGGTAACATGAGGCTCACTACAGTGACATTACCAATGGCAGATAGGTGATTGGCGTAGCCTGAAGAACAGATTAAGGACATCCTTTTTCGTGTAAACAAGTTTGTGTTCCCTACTAATTTCATTATACTTGATTGTGAAGCCGATAAAGAGGTACCCATAATCTTGGGACGCCCATTCTTAGCTACGGGACACACTCTCATTAATGTGTACAAGGGAGAATTAACAATGTGTCATAATGGGAAACATGTCACTTTCAGTGTCATCGAAGCCACTCTCTGTCGCGACAAGGAAGAATGTCATTACATTGATGTGCTAGATAAATCATTTAATGGAGAATTCAATGAGCATACCACAAGATTTACTGAAAATTTTGTGGCAACATCGTATAAAGATGTTCTACTAAACTGTGATAGCAAGGTTGGGGCGAATAAGATTAAGATTAAGCCAAACTGGTTTATGTAACCTCCTGCATTGATTAATAGAAGGAATCTAGATTTGAGATCATCTATTGTGAAAGCTCTTACTATGGAATTGCAACCACCGCATACTTCTCTGAAGTTCAAGTCCACTCTTTTGTTGGTGCATAAATATATTATTGTTGCTGCATTTCGTCTGCTGACTCACTAGAGGATCAAAACGTATCAAAAAAGAAATCATGATGATTCATTCTTCCAAACCCAACCGTTAGATTGGTTTAAAAAAGGGCGATCTGATTGGATGCATTTATTGACTGTAGACCTGCTAACCCTTCTCTGTAGTACATACAAACATGCCTTCTCTCTCTATAAAGTAATTTTTTTACATCGACTGTTTCAATCAAAAACCTCCATTGCTATACTTAGAAATTTTCTTCGATTTCTCATCCTTCTTAGTGTACTTTTACGACCACCAAATATGGCCAGAACAAGAGGAGTAAAGATACCAACAAAATTCGTTCCTGAATCGTCCTCTACTGTGACGACTCATGAAACAAAGTAGCAACCCTTCAACGAACCAGTGATGTTCCTAACTAAGGCAACCAAGGAACGCTTCCAAGATAATATGCTAAAGAGAAATTGCCATCCAGAACAAGGTTTCAATTTGTCGAAGCAAAGGGACCTTGGAAAGTAAGTAACTCGCACCATCGCGAGAATGGGCTGGGAGACATTCTGCGACCATCTTAGGGCCTATTCCCCATCTATGGTACGATAATTCTACGCCAACCTTACTGACTAGGAGTCTGAATTATATTTGTTCGTGAAGGATTAATACTATGAGACGCTGCAACCATCAACACAATATACATTACTACCGTTGATGCGGATAAGCATGTGGGGTTCATTGAAGAATTAACTGAAGAAGGGACCGAGATGTTGATAAAAGTCCTGTGTTTCGAAGGTGCTATGTGGACAGGTTCAAATCAGAGCAACTACACCATGCACAGGAGATTTCTATCACTACAAAGTAATGTGTGGTTTCATTTCATTAACAGTCGTTTAATGCCTTCTACGCACAGTACGAAAATCACCCTCGATCTAATGTCTGATACATTCGATCATAAATGGTAGAAAGATAGATGTCGATGCAATGTTGCATCAGGAAATTGCAAAATGCACAGTAAAGCAGACATGTATCTTGGTATTTCCCTCTTTGATAACACGATTATGTCAGTAGCGAGGTATAGTGCCTCGCGAAAGAGAGGAGATCCTAGAAAATAATGGCCCGATCAATGATGCATCAATTGAGAGGATGGATCGTGGTGAGGAGACTTCTATAATAAAGGAAGTAGATACTAGGAAGATGAAGAAGAGCAAGGAAAATTATGGCAACCGCAATACGCATGTGACTATAGACCCAGCATTGTGGTGCAAGGTAAAGAAGCTAGAGCAGATTGTCGGTGCTATTAACTTTAGAAAAATAAAACTTGTCACCATAGTTGAAGAAATGGAGCATTCACAAAATCTATTCTATGCTTACACTAGAGTATGGAATAGTGCCATGCTGACCACCATGAGAAGAATGATCACAACACCTTTGCCAAAATTCCCGATCTTCCCTCTGATCATCACGGAAGCCAAACCTTCAACTGATGAAGCCGATTCTGGAGAGAAGGACCACTCTATAGCTTCTCCACCAATAGTGCATATTTCGAATGAAGGAGGAGAGGTGGAATCAAGGCAGGTAGAGGATTACTTGAGGAACGTTACCAGCTTATTCGAGGAGGATTTCCCTGCTAATCTTGAGACTGCTGATGCTACTGAAGAAGAAATTCTTAATGAGGGAGAAGCTACACCTATTGAAGAAATGAGAAAAGAGGAGAAGGAAGAAGAAAAAGAAGAGGAAGAAGCCAGAGCAAATTCATCAGAGGAATTTGTCCCTACACTCACAGCTATGGGTGAAATAAGTGAAGAAATGACACTATCTGTTGCGAGTCAAGCAGAGGCTGTGACAACACCAACTGAGGATCCAAATCCATTGGCCATCATAGTCTACACTGAGCTACTGGCAGAGATCCATCCTTTCGACTTCACAATCGATGAAGTCGGGGTTCAGCCTACTACTACGGAGCAATCAGGAGACAAGGCGAAGCCTAATGAGAAGAAACGCAAGCGCATGAAAGACAAAAAGCACCACAAAACAAAAAGGAAGCTTAAGAAACAGAAAGCCAATACAGTCACATCTTCAGATACTGAAAATTGAGTGAGTTTTTTAGTTTTCAGTTTTAATTTTCATGCATATCATGTAGTTGTATTTTATTTGTTATTGCATCTTTGTTTTCTTGCATTTTTATTATCACTGCATCTACATTGTCATTGCATTTCCATATATATTTGTAAATTAATATTAGTGCATTGGGGACAATGCAGACTTTAAGTTTGGGGGGAATGTATATGGGATGGAAATGCAAATGCACCCACATTTTAAAAATTTATCCTTTGAAGTTTAATGAAAGCATGCAATGTTATTGGAAATGTGCTTGAATTTTTTTTCATTTGATGCTTAATTCTTGAGTCATGTGAAATGCTAATGAATGAGTTGAATGAATGGGATTGAATGTTATCTCTTTAATTTTTGGAAGAATAATTTTAATTGCATTAGTAATGAATGAGTAGTATCATTATTTGAATCATGAATAAATTTACCGTTTACAGCTACTTGTATATAAGTATAGTTATAAATAAAAAAAACACTCCAATGTGGGTGTATTGTGAACTATCAAGGGGGAACACTCCAATGCAAGTGTTAGAAAAAGTAATCTAGCCAAAGGCTGTCACTGCAAGAGTGTGTGACAATTACATACTCGCTGGGGGTTTGTTGCACCCCATCGTTACTTCCCAGGAACAAGAGTATAGTAATGCAACGACATCCCTCATTCACATAAAAAAATAAGAAGAAAAGAATAGAAAAGAAAAGAAATATATTTATATTAGTGTACAATAAATGCTGTATTGGTAGATAGAATTCAGGATTTGAAGCATGATACTGGTTTTGATGAAGTTGCAATTTTAATTATTCATACTTATAAATTGTCAGCGTAATATTCTGTCATTTGAATGTAATTTATGCATTAGGATTTCAAAAGGATTCAAGTTGCTAGAATGACTATTGCTTGACAAAAATCTTTGTTATAACCATGCTATCTTTTGTTTACTTGAGGACAAATAAATATTCAAGTTTGGGGGTGTGATAGCATTAGAAAATACCATTAATTTGTTCTCATTTGATAATCTTTAGCATGCATTTTTAGTCTTTTTTAACTTAGTTATTGCATTTTCTAACTTAGTGAAGATTGGCTTAATTTTTGTTTAATTTTATCATGTTTTTACTAATAATGTCATTGCATTAGTTGTTCAGCATTGTATCCAAAGATGTCACTGCAGGAATCTATCTTGAAGGATCAATGTATGAAGCTGTACAGAGTTGTCGATTCAAAATAACATCCAAATTTGCACCCAGAACTGTTGCCGTAACTAACAACTGCCTAATGAACACACCAGATTTTTGTAAGTGTACAGCTAGCATAACCAACTTGTATAGCTAGAGGAAGTTAGATTTGAAAGGGAGGACACCTGTACTTGGCAGTGGATGTTAAATACTAAGGAGAAAAGATCTTTATCATCTTCTTCTTAATTTTTTCGGTGGATAAAATTTCTTCTTCAACATATTCTCGAGCTTGCTTCCATGGAAGCTTAAACTTCTAAGGGTTACTTGACAAGAGGAGGAAGGTAGTATACTGCTCATGACCAGAGCATCCTAAGTGTGACACAAGAGGGAGAGTAAGGGAGCACTTCGAGTAAACTAGGAATAGAGTACTCCATCTGTTCTTTTATTTTTTTTAAACGCTGATAAGTTTTGATAATTTGAGTTGTGTGGAAATACAATTTAATTTTAGATCAAGTTTGATATCTATTTCAATCTTTCCTTCATTGTTTATCTTTGGATTTAATTGCTTGACCATGGAAGTGTGATTGCAGTCACTGTCATTGGAAAGTGCAGCGACAAATTAAGTTAACAAGCAAGTCAATGGAAGTTGCTTGAGGATTTAAGGAATTCAGTCCACTTGTTCTTGAATATATAGCATTGCCAACACTGGAAGGTGTGGTTAGTGTGAGTATTTGAGTCTTTGATAAATAGGAAAGTCAAGATTGGTAAGATTTCATTGTGCTTAATTGTGGCGACAATTTATTTGTTATTAACCTTGTGGTCACATTTAGCTTTTTGCCAACTTCTCAAGTCAGGGAACCCTATCTCATTATCAATGTTTACTTCTTAAAATTTATTGAACTACTTTGACAAATTATTCTCATACCTTTACTGCATTTCCTTATTTAATTGCTCTGATATTATTCATCGCAATCTCTTTAGTTTTAACTTTCTTTGTATCCACAATTATAAACATAAGGAGCCATCCCTGTGGGATCGATATCTGACAGATTCACTTCTGTCTACTATACCTGCATCAACAGTGTATGCTTGCACATATTTGCTGTGACGTTTATAGCGCGATCAATGCCCAAAACCGTTTGAGCTTCCAATGATCTACAAATTCAAGGAAGACAACAACATAAGCATTTCATGCTTTGTAAGTTCATATTTATAGAAATTTACTTACCAAGATCTTCACAAGTAAATATTTATTCATGCTTGGCAATTATTATTATCAAATGATAACCCTAACCTTAGCAATCCACTTTCATAGTAATAAAAGATGCCATAATCCATCAAGAAAATACGATTTACCATAAGGTGAACAATTCAAATACATTACCCCATTTCCTTGAGATAACTAGGTATAACATCGTTATAAGCCCTTACCATGATACATTCCAAACCCATTGAACCATTTTGAATAACATCGGATAATCGAAATACCTTTTCATGTAAATCTAACTTTTCCTTTTCTTTTTTAATAGTGCTCACACGAGCTGTGAAGTGGGCCTGCTCAGACAAGCTGTGGGTGGAGATGGTAGCTACACGATGCTGCTCACACGAGCTGTGGAGAATCCGTAAAAAATGCTAGATCTCAACCATCGGTAGGACCTCCAGGACTAGCACCCAATACATATACTTCCTAATGACATGTCATTCGTATCCTAAGTATTCTTTAAGTTCAAACGAGAATTTATACATCTTTGCAACATTTTTCAATTTGTATATATATGTATAAATTTCCAATTAACAACATCTAAACAATAAATAAATACATATTCAACAATGTATAACTCATACGAACTTACCTCAACTCCTAATGTCAAAAAAACGGAGTTGACGACTATTCCATG
Source organism: Gossypioides kirkii (assembly GCA_005610355.1). NCBI lineage: Eukaryota > Viridiplantae > Streptophyta > Magnoliopsida > Malvales > Malvaceae > Gossypioides > Gossypioides kirkii. Next base: position 26,420,800 of record CP032253.1, on the reverse strand, counting down.
ACCTTGTCCTTTCCTCGGTCTAAGTTTGGTTGATTCTTTTATTGATCTAAAATACAACTTAACTTAATTAACATCCAAACTATAATTCAATTATTCCAATTAATTATTATTTCATAATTTATACAAAATTATGGATTTGCATCTAACATTTTAAACTTCTAACAATTTGATCCCTAACACCTTAACTTGAATGTAATCATTTTCTCACCCATCTTAACTTGACTGAATTCCTTCGATGACAATAACAAACCACATTTCAATTTACTTGAGAAATATCTACATAGATTTTACTAATTAAACAATTTAATACTTATCTTAATTTACTAAAATTTTAATTAACAATCATTTGAGTTCATTATCCAACTCATAAAATCCCAAAATACAAAGATTTCAATCATGACAACTCCCTCAAATTCTAACCATTTCATAAATTAACTCCTGGACTAAGTAGATTAGACTAAAACAAAATTAAAAACATAAAAATCTTTAAAAACAATTATCAAACACACTTACATGCAAGCCTTGCTCTAGCCGAAATTTTCAAGCTTCAAAAATGGGGTTTCTTTGCCTAATTTTCAGTGGAGAGAAGAATGAAAGAAAATATTTATTTTCTTTTGCTTCTTTTTACTTTAGTATGTAATTAGCTAATTTACTTATTTAGCCGTATGAACATTAATTCTTATAATACTTTAATTCCACCAAACTCCACTAAGTTATAATATGGTAATATTGACATGTAAACCCAATACTTAATTCTTTTATACTATTTAGTTCATTTGATAAAAAAACATTAACTTTTACATCTATTCTATTTTAATCCCTTTTTCTTAATTTAAATTTTTATTACTCCAATCATTAATATTAAAAGTAAATATTAATTTACATGTCGAAATCGTGGTCACGAAACCACTATTTTTGTCATCGTTATAATTAGGTCGTTACAGTTGTAGCAACCTTGGTGAGGAGGCGAGGGGTGGCATTCTTGTCAAAAACATGGGAAGTTCCATCGTAGCCTTACTTGATTCTTTGGTTTTCTTTAAAGCTTTTCTTATCAATCTTGAATTTTGGTCTTAAAATCTTGGTGGTGGTACTGAATATCATCGTCTTTCTTGTTGTATACATTTATCATATTTTATAGTTTTTTCAAGATTATTTTCCGACTCTTCAACATAAGTTTTTTTTCAATTTTAAATAAAACAAATACTATTGTTTTCTTTGTTACTCTTTGTTACCTGGTTTTCAGACAAATTTTCTTTGAAAATTATATCAAATTTTAAAATCTCTAATGTTTGATTTTTAGGAGTGGCATCCACTTGTTCTTAATTATTAATGCTGCTTTTAATCCATTGGTGGGATGGATTGTAGGTGGACATAAAAAAGCTACTTTTCTAGATTTGGGTGGTGAATGTAGTCAGTTTGGTCGCGTTGTTTGTGTTTTTTGACTCCCGAAGTGTCCTGTTCCTTGGGGCGATTTTCAAAATGGCAGAAGAGATCAATGAAATGCTGGCAAGATTGAAATTCTCCGATGAAGGATCTCAGCGGGTTTTTTGCAATAATACCTTGAGTCCAATTATGAGTGGCTATGAGGCATGGGCAGTTGGAAATTTTTTTTTTGAAAGAACAAATAAAATAAAGATGCAATGTATAGGGTACTTCGGTCTCTTTGGTTTAGTAAGGAGGAGGTGAGTTTTGTGGAGTTGGAGGGCGACGTGTTCTTGATTAAATTTGGGCTGGTGGAGGACAAGGAGCATATCATGAATATGGACCCATGGTTGTTCAACCAATGCATATTTTCCATGGTCCCTTTTGTGAAGGATAGGGTGCTAACTGATTATGAATTTACTTTCATCCCTTTTGGATCAGGATTTATAATGTGTCTTTCGAGTGCATGGAAAGGCAGGTTGCGATGGATGTCGGAGGGACTACGGGAGAGGTCCTAGCTATTGATTGGAGGGACAAGGAAGGGTGTTGGATCAAATATATGAGAGTTCGGGTTCGATTGGACACTTTGAAACCTCTAAGGTTGGTGGTTTACATGGTTGGGAAAGAGGGAAAGGAGATTATGTGTGCAATTAAGTACGAATGCCTCTCGACTTTCTGCTATGTGTGTGGGTGCATCGGTCACAACACTCAGCACTACAAGCATTATTCCCAAGGGATGAGCAAGTTTGACTTTTAGTATGGTAGTTGGCTTCGAGTACAATTGACACCTATGAATCAGGGTGCGAGAAGATGAAGAAATGGCATCGAAATCTTAAAGGGTGGGCAGAAGAAAAAATTGACGAAGAAGCAAACAACCAACACTCAAATTGAAGGGGATTTCATGTGCAACAAAGGAAAATGAGAAAGGAAAATTGATTGAGGAGGCCTCGGAATCCAGCACTCCATTGGGCATGTAGATAACTTACCTATTGAAGAAGAGGGAAGCAAAACAAAGAATAAAAAGAAAGAAAGGAAAGGGTTTAATGGAAGGATGTGATGTTAGCCCATTTGAAGGAAATTATTGAAAGGGGATTCTCCTTTCAAGGCGACGGATGGCGATTAGCCCCACTGCGAGCCATGAAAATTTTATGTTGGAACTGTCACAGGCTCAAGAATCTCACGATAGTGAGTGAATTGACACAGCTCCTCGTTGTTATTAATCTCGATGTTGTTTTTCTAAGCGAAACTAAATTGCATGCTTATGATTTTGATAGGATTCAGGTTAGATGCAATATGGACGGATGTTATGTGTTTGACTTAGCAGGACGAAAGGGTGTCTTGGCAGTGCTTTGGAAGGATGGGTGTGATGTGCTCGCCCAAAGCCGTTCGACCAACCATGTGGACGTGCTCTTTAAGGAGAGATGTGGATTCCATTAGATTCACAGGGTTTTATGGTTACCCCAATCTGACTCAAAGGCACTTGTCATGGAATGTCCTCTGTAGTATTGCAAGAAATTTTAAAGAAGAATGGATCATTGGGGGGATTTTAATGAGGTGTTGGATGATTATGAGAAAAGTGGGGGACATCGTAAGCTTAGGACGGCCATGGATGAGTTTTGAAGTGTGGTGAACGAGCTTGCTATTGTGGATGTCAAACTTTATAAAGGTTGACTCACATGGACAAATAATAGAAAGGGGAGTGGTTTGGTGATCGGGCTATGAACATCACAGTAATGGTGCAGGCGAACACTTGTCGATGAAAGTATAGTTCATAGGTTTGAGCTATTAGATATTGATCCTATAGAGATGGTTGTTTGTGTTATAATTATTGAAGCAATTAGAGTTAGAATAAGAGAAGTTGTAAGGAATAATGTCAGTGCAATTAAATCAAAGACTGCAGAAATAAATGGATTTAAATTGTCGGAGCAAATGTTGTGAGATTGTAATGGAATATGTCAAAGCAAATTAATAAGAAAATGTAATGAAAGTTTGAAGATAATTTTTCGATGTAGTTTTAAGAAAATTAAAGAAGTAGAATAATGATAATGCAATGGAGGGGATCCCTGACTTCATAAGTCGGCAATCACTAAATATGACTACAAGGTAAATAATAGATAAATTTTCGCTGCAATTAAGCTTAATGAGATCTTACTAACTTCGACTTCCCTGTTTATCCAAGACCCAAACACTCACATTAACCATACCTTCCAGTGTTGGCAATGCTTTCCATTCAAGAACAAGTGACCAGAATTCCTTCGTGCCTCAAGTAACTTCTGTTGTCTTGCTTGTTAATTTAACTTGTCACTGCACTTTCCAATGTCAGCAACTGTAATAACACTTCTGTGATTAAGTAATTAAATCCAAAGATAAACAGATAAGAGGAATTGAGTAGAAATCAATTTAGATCTAAAATTAAAAGGTACTTCTATACACAATTAAGTTCATCAGAATTTACCAGCGTTTGAGAGGAAATAAAGAAAAAGTTGAAGCATTCTATTCCTAGCCTACTAGAACACTTCCCTAATGTTCCTCTAGTGTCGCACTTAGGAACACTCTTCGTCAAGAGTAGATGTTGCCTTCTCATCACAGTCAGTTCACCCTCCAGGAGATTAAGCTGCCATGGAAGCAAGCTTAGAGAAAATTGCAGAGCAAAATTGATTTGTTACTAGCTTCTCGATCCCCTTTTTTCTCTCTCTCCTTAGTATCTATCTTTAATGCCCAGTACAGGTGTCCTTCCTTCAGATCTAACTTCCTTGCAGTTGTACAAGTTAGTTAATCCAGCTGTACACTCATGCAGATCTGATATATACAACAAGCAGTTACAGGTTGTCGCGACATTTCTGGATGCATATTTATATTTTAGTTTGCTGCGACAACCTTGATATCCTCATGCACTGGTACTTCTGGATATGTTCATGTACCAACATCCCTGGGTGCAATCTGGAAATGCTTATACGGTGACAGGTTTGGGCACAATTCTGGATTCTAAATTGTGGCGACAACCTTGAACACTCTCTTACTTTTATCTTTTAAGACAGATCCCTGCATTTGCATCTCAAGACTCAATATTGAACACTAAATGTACCGACATTAGTAGTAAAAGTAAGATAAAATGAAAGAAAATTAAACCAAACATCATTGACTTGGAAAATGCAATTGATAAATATAAAATGCTAAAAATTCATGCTAAACATGATATAACGAGAACAAATTATACTCTAAATAAGGAGAAATTAATGGTCTTTTCCAATGTTATCACGCCCCCAAACTTGAGTTTTTACTTGTCCTCAAGTAAACAAAAGCTAGCAAGGTTATAGCGAAATTCTTGTCAAAGCAATAATCATTCTAGCAACTTGAATCTCTTGAGACCCTAATGTATAAATTACATTCACATGTTAGAAAATTACGCCGGTAATTTATAAGCATGAGTAATCAAAACTGCAACTTCACAAATGCTAGCATCATGCTTTAAATCTTAAATTCTCTTAACCAATACAACATTTATTATTTTATATATATATTTTTTCTTTTATCTTTTATCTTTTTCTTTCTTTTCTCTTTTTTTATGCGACTGAGGGATGTCATTGCATTACTAAACCCTTGGTCCTGGGCAGTAACGATGGGGTGCAACAAACCCCCAAGGAGTATGTAATTGCACCGACACACACTCTTGCAGTGACAGCCTTTGGCTAGATTTTTTTTTCTAACACTTGCATTACAGTGTTCCCCCTTGACAAGTCACAATGCACCCACATTGGAGTGTCTTTTATTTATAGTTATATCTATATACACATAGCTGTAATTGGCAAGTTATTCCTAGATTCATATAATGATACTACTCATTTATTACTAATGCAATTTCAACCATTCATCCAAAAATAGAAGGATACAACATTCAATCACATTCATCCAATTCATACATTAGCATCTCAAATAATTCAAGAATTAAGCATCAAATGAAAAAAATGTGTAGTCACATTTTTCATAACCTTGCATACTTTCATTAGACTAAAAGGACAAATAATTTCTTAAAAACATGGATGCAATTGCATTTCCATTCCATATACATTCCCCCCAAACATAAAGTCTGCATTGTCCCCAATGCACTAACATTAATATACAAATATATATGGAAATGCAACTACAATGCAAATGCGTCGACAAATAAAATGCAGGGATAATTAAAATGTGATGATAATGCAATTACAACATGATATGCAACTAAACTAAGTTCTGAAAAAAATTAAAGACTAACTCAGTGATGTGCAGCCGAAGATGTGGCTACTTTGGTCTTTTTCTTCTTCTTGTAGCACTCCTCGTTGCACTTCGTCTTATCTTTGCGCTTCCATTTTCTTTCTGTTGGCTCAACCGGGTTGGCAGATTGCTCCTCCACATGTGGTTGTGTGCTGGCTTCATCGACAGTGACATCAAAAGGATGTATTTTAGCAAGGGGTGCCACATAAGGCACTATAGCCAGAGGATTGAAATCCTCATTGCTAACTGTCATAGCCTCAGCCTGATTTGCAGCAGATTGTGCCAGTTTGTCATTAATTGTACCCATGTCTTCGGGTGCGGCGATAAATTCTTTAGGCAAATTTGTCGCGATAAAAGTTTCCTCTTTCCCTCCTTCTTCCTTTTTTACTTCCTTCTCTTCTTCTTTCTCTTCCTCAATACCCACAGATTCCATAATCATGTGTTCCTCATTAGAATTGGCTTCCTTTTCAGCCATATTTGCTCCTATGCTATTGGAAAATTCATCTTCAAAAAGGCTGGCAATATTGCGGAAGCAATCTTCAACATCCTTTGAATTCACATCCTAGTCCTCATCATCAGATATGTGGACCATGTATGGAGACTCCACAGATTGGTCCTTCCTTTTCAAGCCAGCTCTTTCAGTTGATGGTGTCGCCTCCCTAATGATAGGGGGAAACAATGGGAAATTTGGCAGAGGATGCTTACTAATGTTGTGTAATATGCTGACAATTGCACTATTCCATGCCCTAGTGTAGGCATAGAATAAATTTTGCGAGTGCTCCATGTCCTCAACTTTGGTGACAAGTTTGATTTGTCGTACACTAATTCTATTTTCCATCTACTCGATTTCTATAATTTTCCTCCATAATTGAGGATCTGTGGGAGTATGAGGTTGTTTTTCTTCCTTCTTTGATTTTTCTTTTCCTTTCTTTGGTGCAGCTTCTTTCACCACATGGGTCTCCTTCCTCCTTGTCATACGCTCAACCAATACATTATTGATTGGTCCCTTATTTTCCAAGAACTCCTACCCCTCACGAGGCATGACACCTCGTTGTTGACATAATTGTATTATAAGAGAGGGGAATGGTAAAATACTTGTTTGCTTGGCTGCGTATTTTGCAATCTCCTGATGCAAGATTGTACCAACATCTATTCTACGGCCTTTAATAATCGAATGTATGAGACACATTCTATCTATAGTCATCATGGTGTTGTGAGTTGAAGGCAATAATTGGCAATTAATAAAGTGGAACCAGACCTTGCTTTGCACAATGAGGAATTGACAATGCATGGTATAGTTATTGGGGTTGTTACGTGTCCAAATGGCACTATCAATGCACAAATCATTGATTAACAAGTCAACGCCCTCTTAAGTCAATTGTGCTAGGAAGGCGATATGCTCATCTTACCCAGCATCAATGTTATACAGGGCATTAATGTGTGTAGCACCCCAGGGCACCAGTCCCTCTCGAACAAAAACAAACTCTTGTCCCTTATCAATCAAGTTGGCATAAAATTCCCTAATGAGGGACGGAGAGTATCCTTTAGGATGGTTACAAAATGTTTCCACCCCAAGCAAGAGATGGTCCGGTGGACTTGTTTACCTAGCGTGAGAAGTGGTGACAGTTGGAATTCTTACTTCGGGTGGCAGTTACGCTTCAACATATGATTTGCAAAGATCGGGCTGATTTGGGTCGTCTTTATGCTGCGAAAGAGATTTATTGGGCAAAAAGGTCTCGGATAAGGTAGCTGAAGGATTGGGATAGAAACACTAGATATTTCCATGTGCGGGCTACTCTCTATAATAGGAAGAATCACTTTGAGGGTCTGAGGGATGCGGGGGAAACTGGATTACCGATGTGAGGGTGTACGGTGTGGCAAAAGAATACTTTGATGCTCTCTTTAAGTCTGAGTGAAATGGTAATTTTGATCTGATCCTTGACAATATTCTACATTGCATTACCCCTGATATGAACTCTACCCTTGAGTGCTTTGTTTCGAAAAAAGAGATTCTCGATGCCTTTAAACAAATGGATCCGAGGAAGGCCCCAGGCATAGATTGTTGATGGTACTAAAAAGAACATATGTTTTCTCCCCATTTATTAGATAATTTGTTCCTATTTAGTTGTCCTTAGTACATATTTTACCATTTTTTAGTTTAGTACATTGCATTTTCTAACCTAGTGGACCTTAGCCTAGTTTTCCTTAATTTTGCCATATTTTACTACTAATGTCGCTGCATGAGCACTTCTAGATTGCGCCCAAAATTGTCGCCGCATGAGCACTTCCAGATTGCACCTAAAACTGTCACCGTAGGAATATTTTCGAAATGCACCCAAGACTGTCGCTACATAAATATTCTTCAAATTGCATCCAGAACTATCGCTGCATAAGTATTTTTCAATTGCACCCAGGAATGTCGCTGCATGAACATGTCCAGAATTGTCACTACATGAACGTGTCCAAAATTGCGCCCAAGATTGTCACTGCATCTGACAGTTGTCTAATAAGAACAGAAATGTGTAAGTTATCCAATCTGGTATAACCAACTTGTACAACTTAATTTTGCAGAAGAGACACTTGTACAATTTGGGGCTAAATATAAGCACACACAAAGCATGAAGAGGAGAGTCTCTCTTCCTTTGGTCTCTCACTTTTTTGCAATTTTTTTCTCCAACAAAGCTTGAAGCTTTCGACTATGAAGGCTTGAGACCCCTCGGGAGAATCAACGTGAAGGCAAGACAGACCAGCTCCTGACGAGGAGCATCCTAAGTGCGACGCAAGAGGGAGAGTAAGGGAGCATTTCAAGTAAACTAGGAATAAAGTACTCCATCTGTTCTTTTATTTTTCTTACTTAAACGTTGGTAATAATATTCACATTCAAGTTGTATGGAAATACTGTTGATGTTGGGATTTAAATGATATCTATTTCGATCTTGTTTTTTCTGTGAATCTTTCGATTTAATTTTTTTGACCACGGAAGTGCGATTGCAGTCATTGTCACTGGAAGGTGTAGCTACAAATTAAATTAACAAATGAGACAATGGAAGTTGCTTGAGATTTGAAGGAATTCACTCCACTTGTTCTTGAATATGTTGTAGTGACAACACTAGAAGGTGTGGTTGTTGTGCATATTTGAGTCTTAGATTTAATAGGAACTTCAAGTTTGGTAATATATTCATTATGCTTAATTGGACCGACAAATTACCTATTATTTTCAACCTTGTGAGTCACACTTAGATTCTGCCAAAGCTGAATGTCAAGGACCCCTATTTTAATATCATTGCATTTTATCTTTATATTTACATTATTGCTTTGACAACCAAACTCACAATTTCCCTCATTTGTTTGTTCATTGCATCGACAAATTTAAGCAACAAAAACACCATCCTCGTGGGATCGATATCTGACAGATGTAAATCTGTCTACGATACTTGCATCGATAGTGTACGCTTGCACATTATTATTGACGTTCATAGCACAATCAAGTTTTAGCGCCATTGTCAGCGATGGCATTTGTTTGATGTCTATTTTTGTCTTTGCATTTATTCTTTAGTATCTAAATTTTATTTGTCACAAACTTGTTTCCTTTTTGTTGTTTACTTTTACATTTTTCTTTTAGCGAAATATGGCTAGAAACGAGGTGTATAGAACCTCAAGATTTTGGACTAGCATAAGTGATGGTATAGAAATGGAGCTCGATGCCATAACCGCCCAAGTATCTTCTTTGACTAATATGAGTAATTTAATACAGAATGCTACAGCAATTATAGAATGGAAATTTGCTGAGACAATTTGTGATTACTGTGGAAGCAACCATGAGTTTGAACAATGCCCATCAAATCCAGCAAATCTGTACCATATGTGGAATTTCGATTGAAATGAAAATCCATATTCCAACATCTATACGCTAGAATGGGAGTAACATCCAAATTTTTGTTGGCACAATCAAGACCCTAGAAGTATAAACAATGATGTTAGATCCGAGTGGACACTGCCAATTATGATCAACTTTTGTCAATGCAAAATACCCAACAAGACGAAGCATCAGAATTTTCATCAATTCAAATATTGCTGATACAATATTTTACCAAGGTTGAACTTGTGCTTTAGAGTCAAGCTGAATCCATATGAGCTATAGAATATCAATTTGGCCAGATTACGAGCACAATAAATTTGTGACCACAAGAATCTTTACCGATTAATATTAAGATTTCGATGTCACAAAGGCAAGAGCATTGTGAGAGACTCATTCCCAGAAGTAAGACTCAACTAATTGAAGATGTTATAGATGCTACAATAAAGGAAGATAATTTAGATCTGAACAATGGAAAGATGTCAGAACAATCTGAAAAGCAAACTACAGCTAAAGAGCTGATCATGTCTGAAACGTCAGGGCGATTGTGCAAGCGTACACAAGTCGATGCAAGTACAGTTGATAGACAATTCTATTAGATATCGATCCCACGAGGAAATAGGTTCTTGATGTTAATTGTCGGAGCAATTAATACTGAAAATGAGTAAAATGTGAGTAAGGAAAATTAAAGAGTACAATCGAAGCGGTTAGATCCAAGAATAAACAAATAAGCAGTATCAAATAAGAGTTAAGATAATCTAACACCAAAAGATACTCTCATATTCATTTAATGTCATTAAAATTCATCATCGCCGAAAGAAAAATTAAAGAGTACAATCGAAGCTTACTATCTCTAGATTACTAAGACTACTCCTTAATCATTCCTCTTGCCCGGCACAAAGCACCTCTCGTCAGAAGTTGCTGCAGACTTGCTTCATCAGCTTCCCAATTCCCAACTCAAATCTCAAAATCATACAGAATTTCTAGAATTTAATCCCTTAGCTCTTGATCTGCTGAGATGTGTTCTTGTGTTGACAATTTTTAGACGCAATATATATATGTTGCATGTGGCGACATTAGTGCACAAAAAGAGATAAAATGACAAGAATTTAAACCAATCAACAATGAGTTAGAAAACATAAAAACTAAGTATGAAATGTCTAATATGCATACTAAATGTGACATAAAAGAGACAATTAATACACAAATTTAGGGAGAAAATATGTCATTTGTAATGCTATCACACCCCCAAACTTGAGTTTTTACTTGTCCTCAAGTAAACAAAAATTAGGAAAGTCACAAGCAAAAATGTCATCGCAATCATTATTCTCACAACTTGAATTTTCTGAAATCCTAATGCACAAATTGTATTTACATGATTGAATAATGCGCTAACAATTTATAAGCATGAACAATTAAAAACTGCAACTTCATAAATGTTAGTATCATGCATTGAATCCTAATCTTCCTTGAACCAATTCATTATGTATCATAATTTTTTTTCTTTTTTTCTTCCTTTTTCTCATTTTTCTTTTTAAAGTGACTGAGAGATGTCATTGCATTACTCTACCTTTGTTCCTAGGCAGTAACAATGGGATGCAACAAACCCCCAAGAGGCATGTAATTGCGCAGATACATACTCTTGTAGTGACAGCCTTTAGCTAGATGATTTTTCTAAACCTGCAGCAGAGTGTTATCCCTTGAAAAGTCACAATGCACTCACATTGGAGTGTCTTTTATTCATACAATGTCATTGCAATTGGTCAATTAGTTCAAGATTCAAACAATCACACTATCCATTCATTACTGAAGCAATTCCAATCATTCATTCAAAAATAGAAGACTCACTATCCATTCACATTCATCCAATTTACGCATCAGCATTCCAAGCAAATCAAGATTTACGCATAAAAACAAAAACATTGTAGGTACATTTTTGTTGAAATTCTGCATATTTTCATTAACATAAGAAACAAGTAAAATTCAAAAATGTAGGTGCAATTGCATTTCCATTTCACACAAATTCCCCCCAAACTTAAAGTGTGCATTGTCCCCAATGCACTGACATTAATAAATATATATATATGGAAATGTAATGACAATGTAGATGCAGCAACAAATCATCAGATGGTCCATTCACATTCATCCAATTTACGCATCAGCAGGCATCACAGCCTCCGCCTAACTCGTGCCAGGTGGTGCCAAATCATCAGATGATGCATCCACAAGTTCAGGTGCGGTGACAAATTCCTCAGCCAAATTTGTCGCGACATCAGGTCTTTTTTTTCTTCTTTTACTTTGTTTGAGCTTCGCATGATTTGTGGACTGGTCCTCAGTTTCTATCTCCACTCTGGCATCATCAGCTGCTTCATTCATCGATCCATTATAGACCAATATCGCCCAAAGGTTTTAATCAGTACTTTCGCCTAACTCGCTCCATCTTGTGCCAAGCCTTTAGTTATTGCACCCATAACTTCAGGTGTAGGGACAAATTTCTCAACTAAATTTGCCTTGACATCTATTTACTTCATCTTTTTCATCCTCCATGTGAACTTCATCCATTTTTAGCATTAAGTTAGTAGGTGCAGTACAGCTGTACAAAATTGCGTTAACAATGAATCCTAATGCGCTGACAATAGTGTTAACTTATTCCTCAATTGGTGCAGACATAATATGTGTTTCTTCTTCTTCAAGTGCTTCATACTCTTTTATTCTTCACACGGTCCCAAAAAATTTCCACTCTTTCTTACATTTTTTCCAATTTCGTAACTTCTTAATTACGAATATAGGCATTAAAATTATGCTTTCATTGAAATAACATAATGCCTTTCCAATATACCAATCACCAATGGAATTGGGTATTGAGAAGCTCTTGGGATCCTTAAATTCTTGGAGCAATTTAATTGTCATGACAGTGCACCCTTCAGTAAGTGCGATTGCTTCGACATTTCCCAATCTTCCCTTCTTTGACAATGTGTCTTCAAGTTTCTGAGGCTGTTTTGCTGTAACATTTGTGGCGACAAAGTGATTTGATTCTATAGCCGCAATATTTCGTTTAATCTCTTCAGCTGCAATTTGCTTTTCAGATTGTGCTGACATCTTTCCACTGTTGAGATTTCCTCATCATGCTCTTGCCCTTGTGATATCAAATTCTCAATATCAACCGACAAAGTTTCTTGTGGTCGCAAATTTATTGCGCCCACAATCTAGCCACAATGATATTCTAGAGCTTGTATGGATTCAGTTTCACTCTAAAGAACAGATTCAGTCTTGGAAATATATTGTCTCAGCAAATTTTCAATTGATGAAACTATGATGCTTCATATTACTGGGTATTTTGCTTTGACAAGAGTTTATCATAATTGGGTAGTGTCCACTTGGATCTAACATCATTATTTATACTTCCAGGGTCTTGATTGTTTCAAAAAAAATTTGGATGTTGCTCCCACTCTGGGGTGTAGGTGTTGGAATACGGATTTTCATATCGATAGAAATTCCCCATGTGGTATACATTTGCTAGATTTGATGGGCATGCTTCAAACTCATGGTTGCCCCCACAGTAATCGCAACTTGTCGCAGAAAATTTCCATTATGCAATTGTTGTAACATTCTGCATTGAATTACTCATATTAGTCAAAGAAGATACCTCGGAGTTTATGGCATCGAGCTCCATTTCTATAGCATCACTCATCCAACATCTTGAGGTTCTATATACCTCGTTCCTAGCCATATTTTACTAGAAGAAAAATGTAAAAGTAAACAACAAAAAGGAAACAAGTTAGTGACAAATAAAATTTAGATAATAAAGAATAAATGCAACGAAAAAAATAAACATCAAACAAACGCCATTCCCCGGCAACGACGCCAAAACTTGATCGCATCTGAAACGTCACAGCGATTGTGCAAGCATACATACGTCGATGCAAGTATAGTTGATAGACAATTCTATCGGATATCGATCCCACGGGGAAATAGGTTCTTGATGTTAATTTCCGGAGCAATTAATACTGAAAATGAGTAAAATGTGGGTAAGGATGTCAGTGCAATTACGTTAGATCTACATACTAAAATAGTTATTATTGTCAATGCTATCAGAATTAAATGTCATAGGTTAAATGTCAATGTACTGAAAGTAAACCAAATGTGTTGAATGTTGAGTGCTGAATATTTAAATGCATGAAATATAAATTTGATCAAGTGTAAAAGGGTAGGAATGATTCACTGATTCTGCAAAGTAGCACTGCTGAATGCGTCGACAAGGTAAAGTTTAGATGAATTGTTGCAGTAATAAATCTCTCTTAAGTTCTTATCAACAACAGCATTCTATTTAACCCAAACTTAAATACCCACAATCACTCCACCTCTCAGTGTGAGCAATGTTGTGCATTCAAGAACAAGTGATTGGAATCTTTCCAATCCCAAGCAGCTCTCGCCTAACTTACTTGTTAACCCAACTTGTCACCGCATCTCTCGATATCGACAGACTGCAATTTCACTCTCGTGCTTAAAGTAGTTAGATCTAAGAATAAATAGATAAGCAGTATTAGATAAGAGTCAAGATAATCTAACACCAAAAGATACTCTCATATTCATTTAATGTCATTAAAATTCATCATCGTCAAAAGAAAAATTAAAGAGTACAATCGAAGCTTACTATCTCTAGATTGCTAAGACTACTGTTTAATCATTCCTCTTGCCTAGCACAAAGCACCTCTCGTCAGAAGTTGCTGCAGACTTGCTTCATCAGCTTCCCAATTCCCAGCTCAAATCTCAAAATCACACAAAATTTGTAGAATTTAATCCCTTAGCTCTTGATCTACTGAGATGCGTTCTTGCACTGACAATTCTTAGACGCAATATATATGTTGCATGTGGTGACATTAGTGCACAAAAAGAGATAAAATGACAAGAATTTAAACCAAACACAATGAGTTAGAAAACATAAAAACTGAGTATGAAATCCGTAATATGCATACTAAATATGACACAAAAGAGACAATTAATACACAAATTTAGGGAGAAAATATATGTCATTTGCAATGTTATCAAGAGGTTAAACAAAATATTGCAAAGACAGAATCGGATCATTTTTTCGTCACAAATGCTACAGCAAAACAACCTCAAAAACTTGAAGATATATTGTCAAAGAAGAAAAGATTGGGAGAAGTCGAAGCAATCACACTTACTGAAGGGTGTACTGCCATGACAATTAAGTTTCTCTAAGAATTTAAGGATCCCAAGAGCTTCTCAATACCCTATTCCATCGGTGATTGGTATATTGGAAAGGCATTATGTGGTGGCAATGTAAGCATAATTTTGATGCCTATATTCGTAATTAAGAAGTTACGAAATTGGAAAAAACGTATGAAAGAGTGGAAATTTTTTTGGGACCGTGTGGAGAATAAAAGAGTACGAAGCACTTGAAGAAGAAGGAACAAATATAGTGTCTACACCGATTGAGGAATAATTAAAAACCAATGTCGATGCATTAGGATTCCATTGTTAGTGCAATTTTGTACAATTGTACTGCACCTACTGACTGAATGCTAAAAACTGAAGAAGTTTGTATGGAGGAAGAAAAAGATGAAGAAATAGATGTCGTGGCAAATTTAGCTAAGAAATTTGTCCTTGCACCTAATGTTGTGGGTGCAATAACTGAAGGCTTGGAGCAAGATGGAGCGAGTCCGGCGGAAGCTGTGGATGAAATTAATGTGGACCACAAACCCTTGGGCGATAATAGTCTATACTAGACCAACGAATGAAGCAGCTGATGATGTCGGAGTAGAGATGGAAATCGAGGAGCAGTCCACAAACTATGCGAAGCTTAAACAAAAGAAAAAGAAGAAAGAAGAGAAGGACCTGATGTCACGACAAATTCTGTTAAGGAATTTGTCATCGCACCTGAACTTGTGGGTGCATCATCTGATGATTTGGTGCCACATGAAGCAAGTCAGGCGGAGGTTGTGACAATTAATAATGAGGATTCCAATCCTCTAGCCATGGTGCTTTATGTTGCACCACTTGCTGAAATAAACCTATCTGATGTCACGATCGATGATGTCAAGGCATAGCCTGAAGCTAAAGAGTAATCCAAAGATCCGACTAAGCCAAAGGAACGAATGAGAAAGCTCGTCAAGGATAAGAAGCAATGCAAGGAGGAGCGGAAGCGCAAGAAGAAGAAGACCCATGCAACACATTGAGTTGGTTTTTTTTTGGTACTTAGTTTAGTTTTCATGCATATCATGTAGCTGTAATGTAATTGTCGCCACATTTCCTTTGTCATTGCATTTTAATTGTCACTGCATCTACATTGTTATTGCATTTCGATATATATTTATTAATGTCAGTGCATTTGGGACAATGCAAACTTTAAGTTTGGGGGGAATGTATATGGGCTAGAAATGCAATTGCTCCAACATTTAAAAAATTTGCCCTTTTGAGTTTAATGAAGCATGCATGGTTATTGAAAATGTGCTAGAATTTTTTTTCATTTGATGCTTAATTCTTGAATCATATGAAATACTAATTAATGAGTTATATGAATTTGATTGAATGTTGTATCTTCAATTTTTGGATGAATGATTTAGATTGCATTAGTAATGGATGAATAGTATCAATTTTTTGAATCTTGAATCAATTTACCATTTACAGCTGCTTGTATATAACTATAATTATGAATAGAAAAACACTCCAAAGGGGGTGTATTGTGAACTATCAAGGGGGAACACTCCAATGCAAGTGTTAGAAAAAGTAATCTAGCTAAAGGCTGTCACTGCAAGAGTGTGTGTCGGCGCAATTATATACTCCTTATCCCTCAGTCACATAAAAAAAGGGAAAAGAAGAAAAAAAAAATATGTATATATTACTATACAATAAATGTTGTTTTGGTAGAGAGAATTTAAGATTTAAAGTATGATGCTAGCATTAATGAAGTTGCAATTTTAATTATTCATACCTATAAATTGTCGGCACAATATTCTGTCATTTGAATGTAATTCATGCATTAGGATTATTTAAGTTTCTAGAATGGTCATTGCCTTGATAAAAAAAATTCTATAACCTTGCTAGTTTTTGTTTTATTTAAGGACAAGTAAAAACTCAAGTTTTGGGGTGTGATGGTACTAAAAAGAACATATGTTTTCTCCCAATTTATTAGATAATTGATTCCCATTTAGTTGTCCTTAGTATATATTTTAGCATTTTTTTTAGTTTAGTACATTGCATTTTCTAACTCAATGGACCTTAGCCTAGTTTTCCTTAATTTTGCCATATTTTACTACTAATGTCGCTGCATGAGCACTTCTAGATTGCGCCTAAAATTGTCACCGCATGGCACTTCCTGATTGCACCCAAAACTATCATCGCAGGAATATTTCCGGAATGCACCCAAGACTATCGTTGCATAAATGTTCTTCAAATTGCATCCAGAACTATCACTGCATAAGTATTCTTCAATTGCACCAAGAATGTTGCTGCATGAACATGTCCAAAATTGTCGCTGCTTGAACGTGTCCAGAATTGCGCCTAGAATTGTCACCGCACCTGACAGCTGTATGATAAGAATAGAAATGTGTGAGCTTTCCAATTTGGTATAACCAACTTGTATAACTTAATTTTTCATAAGAGAAACTTGTACAATTTGGGGCTAAATATAAGCACACACATAGCATGAAGAGGAGAGTCTCTCTTCCTTTGGTCTCCCATTTTTTTGCAATTTTCTTCTCCAACAAAGCTTGAAGCTTTTCGGCTATGGAGGCTTGAGACCCTCAGGTGAATCGACATGAAGGCAAGGCAGACCAGCTCCTAACGAGGAGCATCCTAAGTGTGACTCAAGAGGGAGAGTAATGGAGCATTTCGAGTAAACTAGGAATAGAGTACTCCATCTGTTCTTTTATTTTTCTTACTTAAACGCTGGTAAGACTTTTCACATTCAAGTTGTATAGAAATACTATTGATGTTGGGATTTATATGATATCTATTTCAATCTTGCTTTTTTTATGAATCTTTGGATTTAATTGTTTTGACCACGAAAGTACGATTGTAGTCACTGTCACTGGAAGGTACAGTGACAAATTAAATTAACAAGCAAGACAATGGAAGTTGCTTGAGGTTTGAAGGAATTCACTCCACATGTTCTTGAATATGTTGCAGTGACTACACTGGAAGGTGTGGTTGTTGTGCATATTTGAGTCTTAGATTTAGTAGGACCTTCGAGTTTGGTAAGATATTCATTATGCTTGATTGCACCGACAAATTACCTGTTATTTTTAACCTTGTGAGTCACACTTAGATTCTCCCAAGTCTTAACGTCAGGGACCCCTGTTTTAATATCATTGCATTTTAGCTTTATTTTTACAATATTACTTCGACAGCCAAACTCACAATTTGCCTCATTTCTTTATTCATTGCTTCGAAAAATTTAAGCAACAAAAGCGCAATCCTTATGGGATCGATATCCGACAAATGTAAATTTGTCTACTATACTTTCATCGATAGTGTACGCTTGCACATTATTGCTGTGACATTCATAGCAAGATCAATGGTTTACCGAGGCTCCTTTAGAAGGATGTGCTTTATTTTTGCAGTGAGATTTTAAATGGGGATAAAGGGGTGAAAGAGATGAACGATACGGTGGTGGTGCTCATGTCCAAATTTCCAAATCTAAAGGACATGACCAAGTTTAGGTCGATTAGTTTATGTAGAGTAATCTATAAAATTGTGTCTAAGGTTAGGCTAATAGACATAAAGTTGTGCTTCCTAGTTACATAAGTCAAAATTAGAGTGCCTCTGTCCCGAGTTGCATGATCCATGATAATGTCCTTATTGCCCACAAGATGTTGCATTACTTACAGAGTGTAAAAAGTAGAATGAACAAAAGGCTTGTGGCTAAGCTCGACATGAGCAAAGCCTATGATAGGGTGGAGTGGGATTTTAGTGAGAGTGTGATGGGTCGCATGGGTTTTTCTTCTAAATGTGCAACGAAAATTATGAACTGTGTGCGTACTGTTCGGTATGTTGTCAAGTGTAACTCTAACCTATTGGATGAAATTATCCCCAATAGAGGCCTTTGTCTAGGAAATCCTCTATGACCCTATCCCTTCTTATTTTGTAGGGAGGCATTAACTAGGATGCTACTAAAGGCCCAAGATGATGGTACTATGCAGGGAATCCTGGTAATCCAAAATGGTCTACATATAAATCATCTTTTGTTCGCAGATGATGCACTTCTCTTTGTTAGAAATAAATTGAATGATGCAAAGATTGTTCGAGATATTTTGCACGAGTTCGAAGGCACGTCAGGCGAAAAGATAAACTTGGATAAGTCCATGCTTTATTTTAGCCCCAATGCTCTGAGTGATCAAAGGATACAGCTGAGTAACATTTTGGGCATTTGCATAGTGGAGTCCATGGAAAGTTAACTTGGGATGTCATTGATCATTAGCAGGAACAAAACAGTAGCCTTTCAGCACATGTTGGATAGACAGTTGAGTAGGATAAAAAGATGGTCTAAGAGACTCTTATCCTATGGTGGTAAGGAGGTATTTTCAAAAGCCGTTTTACAATCTCTCCCTACTTATACATTGTTTGTTTTTCTTGTTGCCAAGGGTATCATGGATGCAATAGTGGCTAGAATGAGGAGCTTTTGGTGGGAGAGTAAAAGAAGGGGTCGGGTGGACATTGATGAATTGGGACTCGTTATGCACACCCAAAGGCATGGGAGGGATGAGATTTCAGGACATGTGGCTATTTAACATTGCTTTGCTAGGAAGATAGTTGTGGCGCCTTATAAATAACAAAGAGACATTGTGTTATCAGGTTATTAGCTCCAAGTACTTCCCCGATAGTGACATTTTCCATTCTAAAAATGTTAACAAACCTTCTTTTGCTTAGTCAAGTATTCGAACGGTGGTTGAGCATCTAAAAGTTGGTTTCAGTTGGCAAGTTGATGATAGATTGAGGTGAAGATCGATGAAGATAGATGGGGATTCGAGGGTCTTTGTGGTGACACTCTGATTCAGTTGAGGATTGATGATCATATCAAGGTGGTATATAATCTTTGGCAACCTAATGCTTGTGCATGGGATAGATCTCAGGTTCTTGATCTCTATAGGGAATTTTTGGGCAGGAAAATTTGTGAGATCCCTATCCTGGACAAGGGCCTCGTGGATAGAATGGTGTGGTGTCATGCTGCTAACGGATGCTACTCCACCAAGTCTAGTTACTCGTGGCTCATCTTGAGGAAGGTTGGATTTGGGCCTCATCGGTGTTATTATAAATAGATTTGGAAGCTAAGGATTCCTCCAAAGGTTCGCGCTTTCGCTTGGAGGGTTGGGCACGAGTTACTTCCTACGAATGTAAAAATCACTTCTATTAATCAGTCCATTAGTCGCATATGCCTTAGATACTAAGGTGCTGATGAGTCAGTTATCCATGCCTTAAGGAATTGCCTAAAAGCCAGGGCAGTGCTAATTTTAGGCGGGCTTGATGGGCGACTACTGGATAAAGATTGGGATTGATGTATTGATTGGCTCGAGGAAGCCATGGACCTTGTTGATAAGAAAGCTTTTGAAAGCCTTATGATTCTTCTATGGAATATTTGGAACAACAGGAATAACATGCTGTTTAAGGGTAAAGTGGAGGATGCATCGCTTATTTGGGAACGTGATAGAAATTTTCTTGATGAATTTCATCTTCACAACTTCTCCAATCCTCCCTTGATCCCTAAATCTATTCAAATTTGTAAATGGGAAAAACCCTAGTTGATTTCATAAAGATAAATTTTGATGCAACTTGGGATAAGAATAGAGTGGGTATTGCGGTACTTGCCCATGACAATAAGGGCTTTGTGCTAGGCAAGAGATTACGAAACATTGATTTCTTCACTAGCACAACCTGGGCTATGATCGAAGCTATCAACGAGGGTGTCTCTTAGGCCTGCTCAAAACATTAGCCTAAAATTATTTTAGAAAGTAACTGTGCTAGGGTTGTCAACACATTAACGTCCAAATGTGAGGATGTCTCTACGACGGGTTTTTATGTGGTTAAGATCCATAAAAGAGTAGTTGCCATTGAGAAGTGCGTATTTCGATGGACCGCACGTAACAGTAATAAAGCGGTTGACAAACTAAGTGAAATAGCTTTACTTTGGTATTGTAAGTTTTCTTTTGATTTGGATTATCGAAAAGAAATCCACAACATTGTAATCAATGATTCGATTTAATAAAATAGTAGTGGCCTTTGGGCCTGTTTTATAAAAAAATCTCTTCAAGGTTCGGTTTCTTCTCTTGCTGGTAAGGTTTTGGAAAAGCCAGAGGGGGCTGCGATCTTTTATTTCGTTGACCACCCGAAGAAAATTTTGGATGATTCCTCCAACTTGTATTATAAGTATTACTATAGGATTATTACCAAAAAATCGACTTGCTCATGCTCCATGTTAGACTTAAAGGATGAATATTCTAAATTAATCATCCTTGCTCCATTCGCATCACATTACATCATCAGGTTTACCTAAATAGAAAAATTTAATACATCAAATTTTTTATTTAGTAATTCCACTTAACTTGCAAACATAACAACTGCACCCATATTAAAAACACCGGCTGCTTTCATCTGTTTTGATCTCATGACTTGCCATTGATAGTTATTCAGTGCTATTTCCTCAATAAAATCTTGAGCTTCCTTGAGTGTTTTATTATTTAGTGTTCCATCAGCTGCTGCATCGATTAATTACCGAGTTGAGAGATTTAAACCGTTGTAAAAGGTCTAAACTTGCAACCACAAAGATAATCCATGATGAGGGCACCTTCTCAACAAATTCTTAAATCTCTCACATGCATCATATAATTTTTCCAAATAAATTTGAGCAAAATAAGAGATATCATTCCTCAACTTAGTTGTTTTAGCTAGTGAGAAGTACTTCAATAGAAATTTCTCACTCATCTGATCCCAAGTCGTGATAGAACCTCGTGGCAAAGAATTTAACCATTGTTTTGCCTTGCTCCTCAAAGAGAATAGGAACAACCGTAAGTGTATGGCGTCATCAATAGCACCATTGATTTTGAATGTGTCACAAATCTTAAGAAAGTTAGCCAAATGAGTATTTAGATCTTCATCTTGCAAACCATCAAACTGAACATACTGCTGTACCGTTTGAATTGTATTCGGCTTCAGCTCAAAATTATTTGCAGTAATGGTAGATCTCACAATACTCGATTCAATCCCAATCAGAGTAGGCTTAGCATAATCATACATAGTACGAAGAGTAGGACGAACAGAAGGAAGCTGATTATTTTGATCGTCTTCCATCTCTATAATATTCTTGTCCTCTTGATCGTCTACTTTAATCTGCTGATTTTGCTTTGCTTCCCTAACCTCTCTACGACTTTTATGAGCAGTCTTTTCAATCTCACAGTCATAAAGTAATGGTTCCGACGAGTTTCCTCTAGTCAAAAACCAAAAGAATTTGCCAGAAGCAAACAAAAGGTAAACATTAGATTATAAAAACTAAATTAATACAAAAAATATTAAAATAAAAATTAAAAATGGCTAAATTAATAGAAATAAAGTTTTTCTAATATTTCAGTCCCCAGCAACGGCACCAAAAACTTGATGTAGTCGTAAACTAACTAAAAATCTAACTAAGATAAGTGCACCTATCAATTAATAGTATAACTACGGTCAGCACATATATCGTTCCCATGGGAACTAAAAGTACTAATAATTACCGTCTTTCTATTATTTGACTGACAAATTGAAGAGATTGATGAAATTAACTACATTAATTCACTAAAGAACACAACAAAGAACGAATTAGGAAAACAAACGATTAACAACCAAGAAGCGAAACAATACTCAGGAAAGAATCCACCTAGACTTCATCTGTCATTGTCAATCTGAATTAAACAATTTATTCACTTAGTATCTTGATCCGTAGAAATTCCTAAATTATGCTAATACCTCTATTCAAGCATAAAAGCAACTGACTCTAGGTTGATTAATTGAAATTTCTTTCTAATTAAAATCCCTATTGTCGCATTAACTCGATCTGTGGATCTCTCTATTAGATTTGACTCTAATCTGATATATTTATGTTGTCCTATTTCTAGGATTGCATGCAACTCCACTCAATTATGCTATATCTACTCTTAAACAAGGTCTATTTCTCCTCTGATTTAAGCACATCAAACATGAATTAATATCCCAAAAATAATAAATCAAGAACTAAACACACGTAATTGAAAACAAGATCTAAGTATTTCTTACGTAAAACAGAAATCAAATGATAGAATTCATCATAGAGTTCATCTCCCCTAGGTATTTAAAAAGTTAGTTAATAATCACAAATAACAAACATCCAAAAGACAGTAAATGCACAAGAAACGAAGAAACTCATAATAAACTTCAAGGAAATCTTCAATCTTGATGGAAATCTGCTTCAAAGTCAACTTCAATGGTGCTTTTCAAGTTGATTTATTTAATATTCTATGATGGCTTACTCCCCTCTTCTTATATTTGGTATTTATAGGCCTTAGAATGCCTGAAAAACGTAAAAATTGTGTTTTTCCGTGTGTTTGGAATAAGATCATGATTTCCACACGGTCTGGCACATGGTCGTGTGACAGCCCGTGTGGTAGGGTTCAACTCGTGTGGCCTCTGTACCTTGCACAAATCTTTCAGTTTTTGCTCATTTTTCGCTCCTTTTTCTCCCAAATGATATCCTAAGTATAGAAACATAAATGTAAAGGATAAGAGCATAAAATTCACTATTTCACATTGAATAATCATCCAAAACGCATTAAGAATGGGGTTAAAACATGTTACTTGTAGCACTTATCAGAAATGGTATGATAATTATATGGAATTTATTGTGCATATATGTGAATCAACGTAAAGGAAGTATGAATTATCCTACGTGAATCAATTGAAAACGAGCCCTAGAGGTCGAAACAAATGAGAATGAGTCAATCGACTCGAAGAAAGGGATTGAACGGTAAGTTACAAAGTTAAATGGTGTTAATTGAATATGTCATTAGTCGGCATGTTGCTAAAGGTTGGCATTTTAGAATATGGTTTGGTTGGATATTGAATACATATATGCATGTATTTGTCTTGAATATATTGTCAATGTTTATGTTATATCATCTTGAATCATGAAAGTACCACTAAACTTTATCACTCAACGTAAGGTTTTGTTTATTCCCTGCATAGGTATAGGTGTCACTCGAAGACTCGAAAAGTGAAGTCAACATCTAGATAGAAACATTCAACTCAACCTAAGCTTGTATAGCTCTTTCATTATGTCAATGGCATGTACCTTGGAATATTTTTTCTAGTGCTAGAAATGGTCAAATAATTTTTTATAAGTTGTGAATATGTGAAAATGGTTTTGGTCATATATGGAAATGATGCTAATGGCTTGATAATTATGTTTTCAACATGTTTGATTGTGTTAAATGAACGATTTGGGGCCTTAAGGCCAACTAATGTTAAGTATGCTAGGTTGAATCAAAGGAAAATTGAGGATATAATGGTCTGCCATGGAAGTTGCGACTTTACACCCTGAATGTTGCAATGCAAAGCAACCTCGCCGTGACATCTGCTATTGAGGTCGCAACACCAACTCTGTTTTATTTTGAAAACCTTACAATTTTCTCATCAAGGTGGGAAGCTTGGCTACTTGATCGACCCTGGGATGGTATTCAGGTTTAGTAGGCTAGCTTAGCATTGCATTTGAAAAGTGCTTTTAAAAAATATTGTGGAAAAGTGCTTTTGAAAAGTTTGGTTTAAGATTTGAGTGTTTAGTACTGCTATCAAAAAGTACTTTTAAGAAATAAAATATCCATTTTAGACATGGTATTATAAAGTAACAAATTTGCATTTAAATAATGTTCAAATTAGTTAATATTATTATATTTTAGTAAGAATATAAAAATAATTTATTATAACTTGTTAATATTTTTAATATATGAAATATAAATTTTAAATAATAAATATTAATTATTTATAAAATTTAATTAGAATATATAAACTATATTTTAAAATTTAAATATAACCATTAAATATTTGTAATTAGATATTAACACATTTGCATTATTTTAAAAAAATACTTTTTTATTTTTAATTAATGATTTTAACATTTTTGTAATTCATCACTAGAGAAAAAAAGGGAAATTACCATGTTGTTAGAGGGGTGAAAAAGTAATTAAGCATCAAAAGTGTTTTTGGGAGAAGAAAAGCCAAAAATTTCAGTCAAAAGTAACTTGTTTAGCATTCCTTTTGCTTCAAAAGCACTTTTAAGCCTGAAAGGACTTTTGAAAAGCAATGTTAAACACACGTGTAAGCTCGTATTTGACCCAAAAATGATTATTTATCATGTTTTACGTATGTAATACTTGTATTTGGATATTAAATGTTGTAAATTTGAATATGGTCGAAAGTAGTTGCTTCGGTATTGAATGTGGCATCCTATAGCTTAGACATGGTGATCAAGTCGAGTATGGGGTGTTACATGGTATCAATATAACACCTCATACCTAACTTGATCGTCGCGTCCGAGTTACATGATCTCACATTCATTTGCAAAGCAACTACAGTTGATTATATTCCAATTCAATCATTAAATTCTCGAATACAAGTATTACAAGCATAAAACATGATAAATAATCATTTTTTGGTCAAATACGAGCTTACAAAAGTCAATACCATCCTAAGATGAAAAAGGAATAAACTGCAAAGTTTTCAAAATATCTCAAGTGGATGTCGTGACTTTCAGGGCTTGGTATCGTAACTTTGGAGATAGTAGTCAAACTTCCAAATCTGAAAATTAAATAGAAAAGTTTTCAAATATAAAATAGAGTCGAGTCACCCACAACTATTTTACACATTTAATCATATTTTATCGCGTAATAATACTTTTCCCACTAAACTTTAAAATTTTCATAGTACATTATGATAGCAAGTTAATTTTATATATTTAATGTACCTATATTTGGTCAATTTTTTAATAGAATGCTACTAACTTGTGATTTCTCACTTAAATTTTATCAATAACGTAATTGGAGCGTCGATGTTCAAAAAACAAGCAAAATAGAGGCTAAATTGGAACAAAAAGCAAGATGAGAGGCTGAATTAAAAATTGTAGAATTATTTTTAGGCTGATAAAAAATATCAAATTTTTTACTTTGACAATATCTATATTTAGAAAAACCTGATTTAATGGTTGGTTGTTAAGCATGATTCTAGGCGTAAATCATGTGAAATTGGTTCCTTAAGAGGAGTATATAAATGCTTGTAATTGTGGCATGGGAACAGACTTGAATTTAAAAGGCAATTAGCATATTCTTACGTCAGTAGCATTTGAGCTTTTGCAATTTCTTTTCTCTCTTTTTTTTAATTTTGGTGTAATTGCCCTTTTAGTCCCCTCCCTTCTTCACCTATTATCTTTCATTGAAATCTACTCTTATAATTCAATCAAGTATGATTAGTTTCATGCTCAACTAATCTCTGTTTAGCGCTTTAGGTCGGTTATCATTCCGAACGAGAAACATGAGATATGAATAAGCGTTAAAACCTTACAACGCGATATTCATTATCTCTTCGGAATATGGGATAGTTACAATCGCCCCTTAAAGTTAATTCAATTTCAACTCAAAATGTGCATGTTGAGTAGGAGTAGTTTGGCATACAATTGGGGTAACGAGACAGTCGTCTACCACGTTCAGGCTCCCGCAAACAAAATGACGTGTCTAGGTGGGAAAAGACCAGTTGGATCTCGTTAAGGGAGATAGTGATAAGATTTAAACAACCCATGTGGTTGAGGTCGTTAATTTGAGTTGGGATCTTCTAGATGGCAAGGTTGTCAAGATCTTATATTGTAGACGCGTGTTACACAGTTAGATAGTCGGTAAGGGTTCCTTTGCAGGGCGTCTCAGAATCAACTACATAAGGAAGAGTTGGTGGTTAAGGCGTTCTTGATCGCTTTAACCAGCTTATCGTTTTGAAGGAAAAATGCACTTTCAATGATCGACTTGAGTCTGGGTTATACCGAGTCTAAGGCTAAAAATTCTCATAGTTGATTTCCTAATTTACTATCAATTATTTAATTTTATTTTTCGTTTATAATTCTACTATTACTTTTTTCTATTTATTTCTATATTTTAAACTCTAATCAACTAAAACCCCTTTCGTTTTATTTTCAACACAACACATTACGAGTCGTGGGCACGACAGCTGCCACAACTTTAAAATCAGGTCACGCAAAAAATGATATTAGGAATCCAAATCCCTATGGGATCAACCCTGCTTCTCTATACTATGTTTAGTTTAGTTAGAGCATAGGAAATTTATATTTGGTGACCTCGACAGCCATCAAATTTTGGTGTCGTTGCAAGGGAACTGGAAAATAATTCTAATTTTTGTTTCTTTTACTATGTCCAGGTCAAAACCGAGGACCTTAGAGTTTTGACCGAAAATTGAGAAGTCAGCTTGATCATTGAGGAGAGAAGTTATTCGACGCAGAAAACAACAGCAAGTGAAAGAATCTGAATATGAAACACTGTTTTACACGGAAAAAATTAATGATACCTTGAGTGAACCAGAAGATATGGTGAATCAAACCATTTGCCAGCTCGCAGCGACACCAGATGAGTAACAACCACTGTGATAACATATTTGATTGAAGGAATACCGTTTAAGTTAAAATTGAGCTTAATTCATCTATTGCCCACTTTTCACGGTTTGCAAAACGAGAATCCCTACAATCTTCTTAAGGAGTTCCACATTGTTTGCTTAAGCATGAAACCTTGTGAAGTAATCAAAGATCAAATTAAACTTCGGGCTTTTCCTTTCTTCTTAGTCGACTATACTAGAGAGTGGCTATTTTATTTACCTTTAGGATTAGTTAATACATGGTCTGACATGTCTCACTTGTTACTTGGCATGTTCTTTCAAGCACCTCATTAGTTGAATTAAGGAGATATATTATCGGAATACGAAAAAAGGAGACCGAATTACTCTATGACTTCTAGGAATGGTACAAGAAGTTGTGTGTAAGCTTCCAACAGGGCCTAACAGAACAATCACTTCTTTAATATTTCTATTATGGGTTACTCCATGTGGAAATGAAGGTGATTGATGCTGCTAGTGGATGGACACTTGTTAACATGACTCCTCAAAGAGTGAGGGAATTCATTTCGACCAGGGTTGCGAATTCCCAACAATTCCAACCAGCTATAGAACATATAAGACGGGTTCATGGGCTGAGTACTCCATCATTAGAAGATAAAATTTAGAAGCTTACTAATGTAGTGCAAAGTTTACTAGTACAAAAAATGAACTCAACTAGGTTGTGCGGAATTTGTGCCATGCCTAATCATTCAACAAACTCATGTCTGATTTTACATGAGGATACAACAACACAAGTAGATGTTGTTGGGAACTTCCTGAGGCCACCCCAAAGGTGCTATGATCCACATTCAAATACTTACAATGCAGGGTGGAAAGATCACCCAAATTTGAGCTCTTGATCAAATCCTCAGTAGAACCAACTGTCTTAGCCAAGGCCACCACCAACTCAACAATTTCACCCCCCAAAGACATCTCTTAAGGCCATAGTGGAACGATTAGTTGTTAGTACCGAAAAGTTCCAATAAAAGACTGAAATGCACCTACAAGAACTAGATCAACAAATGAGTAAGCTTGCGCTTACAGTTAGTCGTTTGGAATCTTAAGGAAAGGTGTCGTCTTAAATAGAGCCAAACCCATGACAAAATGCAATTTTTATGACCTTAAAAAGGTGGAATAATTTTGGAGCCAACACCTAGCACGAATCGTGACCACGACACCAGATAGGAAGAATAGAAACTTGATCCAACAGCTACTACGCCGTTGATCTGCCGTAATTTTATGTAGCATATTAAACTAGTTTTCACACTTTAAGAGCTTGAAATTAAGTATTATCGTTAGATTTTACTAAGTTTTCACACTTTTTACATATTTTATTAAGCATTTTGGTTAAAGTTTACTTAGATTTTAGTAAGTTTCAATAGAGTCAATAAAATATGTAAAAAGTGAAAAAATGAATCTTTTATTGATCTTGGGCCGAATGAGGCCTAAAGGTGGGCTAACGTACCACGTGAATGTGTAGGAGACCATTAAAAGGTTTACCATATCAAGACCGATCATTATGTCACGACACGGGATAGCAGATGCCACAACATAGGGACCGGAACGAAGGAATCCTGAAGCTACCTTCTATGTCATGACACGGACTGTGGGTGTCGTGACATTCCCCTAAAGATGTCCAATAGAGGAGTGTAGTAATTGCTATGTCTTGACATAGGTCCTGGTGTGTCGTGACATCGACTCTAGACGCGAAATCAAATCGAGTAAAGGGTGTTTTGGTCTTCACAATGCAACTTTATGCTCAAGAACGATAGCTAACCTAGGGCTAAGGACGACGACCATCATAAATCTATAAATAGGTCCCTTGAGCACTCATTTTACACACCATTCCTTAGCTATTTTCTTTCTTCAATTTAGGTTTTAGTTTTTCTTTCTTAGGTTTTAGTTTATTTCAGATTTTTGTCCTTTCATTATTTTCAAAGATCTGATTTGTAAGCTGTGCTTAGATGCTGTGGAATTAATTCCCATTCTTAAATATAAATAAGGAGTTTTCTTAAACCCTTATATTCTCGATTTAATCTTCATGTTTATTCTTCATACCAATTTTATAATGTTTCTGAAAACCATGAGGACCTAATCCCTCTATGGGGGATTAACGAGTGGAGGCATGATTATTTAACTATTATGTAGGGTTTCTCAATGAATCAGTTGTTTGGGAAAGGAAGAACGTGAAACAAACCCTAGGTCTGACAACCATAGGAAGTCATCAAGGTGAGAATTAACCCAAAACTGGTATGGCCCATTCGTGAACACTTTAACCCCGAGCCGATTTGGACTGTGAGGTCGAAAGATAAGTAGTCCCTGTCGACTCATTATCCTAGTGGACTTATCGGAAGATACTGCTAGGATAATGACTAGTTGGTTGACAAGAAGCTCGAATCAATAGTTGATAAAGCATGCTAAAGCGAGCTGATCTCCTTGTAGTCAGATCTGAGCAAAGCTCAAATCTTGATTTTCATTCTTTCATTTAATTTACATAGTTTTAATATTTTATTATTTCATATAAAAATCAAAAACCCTTTTACTTATTTTCTCATAATTTAACTTAACCAAAGTACTAATTATATCTTATTGTGAAAGGATTAGAATTGATTTAGCGCTACGCCTCCCTTGGGTACGATCCTCGGAGTACTTACCAACTTTGTTGTAAACTGTATTACAACATGATCCATATACTTGCTGACACTGCCTCAGATCTATATCATTTGGAAGCAGTATTCACACTCTGGAGCTTAGTACGTCTAGAGGCGGTCAAGAGTCAGCACCATAAAAACTAGTCATGGTACCACCCCCATTCCATGGAAGGCTTGCCAAATGTAAAAAGGAGTGAGAAGAGAATAAAATCCTAGAGATGTTCCAGAAGGTTTAAATTACCAAACCCCTTCTTGATGCGATAAAGCAAGTTCCACACTATGCGATAAAGTACCACATGAATTAAAATTGATGTTCAGAGTGGAACACTCACTATGGATTTCTTCGATGAAGTGGTCAAGTTCAATGTTTTTGAGACCATAAGTCACCTTAGTGCAATGATGAATGTCTCTAGTGTTGATATAATTTAACCATTGACAAAATTACATTTTGAATCATGAAGAGGATGAATTAAAAACTATGCTTTCCTGGAGTTTAGATCTCGATGCTACGGAAAAACTAGAAGAATTATTGATGATCGAAGAACCAATACGTGAAGTTGTTATTCGCATTGAGGCACCACAGTTCTCCAAAAGTCTAGGTAAAAATTTGAATTGTCTCATTCGTAAACTAAACTCTTTCCTTCCATTTTGTAGGCTTCAAAATTGGAGCTAAAGTCATTATCGAAACATTTCAAGTACGCCTTCTTGGGTGAATGAAACATTTTATATGTAATAGTTGCAGGTAAGCTTTCAAGACTAGAAGAAGATAACTTGGTTCTAGTCTTGAGAGACTACAAAGGGTCGATAAGATTGACGATTGTCGATATTAAAGGTTTAAGTCCCTTAACATGTATGCATAAGATCTTGATAGAGGAAAATGTGAACCCAAAGATATAAGCTCAAAGACCTCAATCCACTGATGATAGAGGTCGTGAAAAAGGAAATTTAGAAATTACTAAACGTCGGGATGATATACCCAAATTCAGATAGTAATTGGGTTAACCTAGTTCATATAGTGCCTAAAAAAACTAGTGTGACTATAACTAAAAATTTAGCAGGTGAATTGGTTCCCACTCGGGTCCAAAACAAGTGGAGAGTTTGCATAGACTACAAGAACTTGAATGCTTTAACTCAAAAAGACCACTTTCGACTTCCTTTCATTGACCAAATGATCGAACGCTTAACTGATAAATCTAATTATTCTTGTCTTAATGGTTGTTCAGGTTTCTTCAAGATTCTAGTGGCACCAAAGGACCAAGAAAAAGCGAGTTCACGTGTCCTTTTGGCACATTCGTCTATAGACGAATGTCGGTTGGACTCTACAATACATCAGCCACATTCCAGAGGTTTATATAGTAAGCATATTCTCTGACTATGCTGACAAAACAATTGAGGTATTTATGATGACTTCATAGTGTATGATAATTCTTTCAGTGAATGTCTGTCAAACCTCACTAAGATTTTGGAAATATGCTTAGAATTTAATCTCATTCTGAACTATAAAAGATGTCATTTTATGCTTGATAATAGATTAATTTTAGGTCATGTTATCTCTGTTGAAGGGATTGCAATTGATAAGGCCAAAGCTAACGTTATTAGCTCATTTCCATACCCCATGAATGTGAGGGAAATCAATTCTTTTCTTGGCCATGTAGGTTATTACAGGCATTTTATTAAGGATTTTTCAAAGATTTCACAATCGCTCTATAACCTCTTGTAAAAAGATATATGGTTCAAATTAGATCAAGCATGCAAGGATGTATTTGATACTCTCAAGCATAAGCTTGTTTCAGTACCCATAGTGCACCACTGAATTGAGATTATCCCTTCCAAATCATGTGTGATGCAAGTGATCATAATGTATGAGTTGTCCTTGGGCAGAGAATCAGAAGGAACCCACATCATCTCTTACGCCTCAAAAACCTTAGATACTGCCCAAAGAACCTATTCAACCATTGAAAGTTATTGTTCTTGCTTTTGAAAATTTTAGATCATATTTGTTGGGAACTAAAATCATTGTTTTCTCTAACCATGCAGTTTTAGAATATTTGATCAGAAAGGATGCGAAATCGAGGTTGATTAGATGAATTCTACTTTTACAATAGTTTGATCTCAAGATTAAAGATAAGAAAGGTTGTGAGAACTTAGTAGCAAACCACTTAATTTGATTGTCGCTCTCAAAAGATGATACACCACAAAAGGATGATTTCCCAGAGGAGAATCTACTTTTGACACAAGCGGTTTATCCATGATACGCGGATATGGTAATTTACCTCGTTACATGTATTATCTCTTCTAACTTACAACACTCTGAAAATGACAAAATCAAATGAGATTCACGGTACTATATTTGAGACGACCCTTACCTATGAAAACATTGTTCCGATCAAGTAATCCGGTGATGTGTCATAGAAATTGAGGTATAATCTATTCTACCCTTTATTCTTTCTTATACTTGTGGAGGGCATTTCGATCCTAAACGTATTGCACATAAGGTACTTGAGTGTGGATTATTTCAGACACACATTTTTTTTTATGCTTACTTATTTTGTCAGACTTGCGTAAGTTGTCCAAAGGTGCGTAATTTGAGATGAAGGAATAAAATGTCCCTCACGCCTACACATGTGTGTGAGATTATTTATGTATAGGGCATCGATTTCATGGGTCCATTTGTTTCATCATTTGGTAATATTTATATTGTTCTCGCTGTTATTTAATGGGTAAAAGCTAAACCTACCCGTCGTGATGATGCTAAAACTATTGTGGGATTTCTAAAAAACTTTTTTTTTCCAGGTTTGGCACACCAAGAGCATTGATCAGCGATTAAGGAACACACTTCTGTAACAAGATAATTGATGAACTTATGAAGATGTATAGGGTAGAACAAAAAGTGGTCACGGCTTATCACCCACAAACAAATGGTCAAGCAGAAGTTTCAAACCAAGAAATAAAATCAATTTTGTAGAAGACCGTGAAATCGGATAGAAAGGACTGGAGCTTATGACTAAACGATGCATTGTGGGCATACTGTACAGCTCACAAAAGACCCATAGGCATGTCTTCTTATCGACTCGTATTCAGTAAACCATGTCATCCTTCGGTAGAGCTGGAACAAGGCATATTGGGTTGTTAAATAATGAAATATGGAGTTGGATGTCGCAGGTGAAAATAAAAAATTACACATTCAAGAGCTCGAAGAAATTCAGCATGATGCATACGAAAATGCCTAAATTTATAAAGACAAAACTAAGATGTTTCATGATCAGAAGATATCTCATAAATAATTTTTAGTAGGACAAAAATTGTTGTTTTATGATCCCACACTAAAGATCTTTGTAGGTAAACTTCGAACAAAATGGCTAGGTCCTTTTGTTACTCAATTGTTTCCTCATGGTGCAGTTGAAATTAAGATAGAGAAATCCAAAAAGTGCTTCAAGGTCAATTGGCAAAGGTTGAAACCTTTTTACGAGAACTTCCAAGTGCATGTGGTGGAAGAATTATTTCTCGAGGAGCCAAACGAATAAATTTCAGGTGGTCAAGCTAACGACGTTAAACAAAAGCGCTTTTGGGAGGCAACCCATAAATATTTATCTTAATTTATTTTATTTTTAATTCGATTTAATTTATATTGAAAATAAAAAATAATAATAAGATTATTGTTTAATCTACTTTAATGTGTTGTTTTCTAGAAACAGTGGTGGAGGCAACAAGCTAAAGTGGCGAAAAATATTTTCAGGACGTGCCCACGTGATAAATCAATTACGTGGTTGAGATTTATGGAAGCTCATTAAAAATTAGAAATGAATTTCTTCAATGGTGTGGGCACGCCTTGTCAAATTTCAGTGCTGTCATTTGTTGAAACAAACATCCAGACCAGAACCAACCTGAATCGGCCAAAACCAATCTAAACTGGCCAAACCAAACCGCCATTTAAATATATATAATAATTGTAATCAATCAGCCCACACATGCTTTTCCCTTTTCTTCTTTCCTTTTTTCCCTTCTTCTTCTTCCAAAACAAAATAACACCATTACAAACTCACCAAGCTTCACGCTATCGTCGCCTCCTCATTCGTCTTTGATCAAAGGTCATCAATCATTCCTTCTTTTTCTATTTTCTCTCTTGCTTCCATTCTTTTCTTTTTCTTGTGCCTAAACCCCTACCCACCGTTTGCTTCTCAAGGCTATTTTTGGATCCACCGCACTACGACGACTTCAACCTCTTTTCAACCTACGTTGTCTCCCTTCTCTCCCACCTACTTCTTTCTCCTATTTTATTTGAAATCCTTAAAACGACACTGCCATATCCTCAACCAAAAACCAAATACCCATTTTCGTACCTAAAACATGATCGTGCCCTCAATCGAAAACCCAAACTCGTCACACCTAGAGCTTCACCCCCACCGAAACCTCAAACAATTGCTTGAACTATAAATCAAGAGGTTGACAGATTTTAGACTTCTCTAAATCGATGGCGCAACCAATTTTTAGCACCACTCGTCGTCAACATTGTTAACAATGATTTAGAACAGTCTTTGCTACAACCGATGCAAACTGCTGGACCTAATCAAAATCATCGTTGAAAGAGCCCGACACCAATTGAGGTAGGAAAACCAAAAATCAGTTCAGACGATTCCAACAAAATAGAAGGCGAGTCTTAGACCTCCAACCTACTTTTCCACTATTAACTCATCAAATAAGACGTTCGGACAAAACTAGCACGTCTGAGTATCATGGCGCAAAACCCTCAAATCGAAACAAACAACCTTTTATGTGCCAAACGAGGTCAATCACCACACGAGCACATCAGGCACTACCACATCAGCCAAGCGAAGATTCAATAACAACTCTGAACATTAGTATTAAAGCTGCTAATACGCCAAGTCCACCAAACAATCCTCCCGAAGAAGAGTTTCAACCACCTAGAGATAATAGGTGTGGCAAGGGAAGGCGTACTTACACGATACCGCCGGAGAAAAGACTTAGGGGTTTTCTAAATTTACCGCAGAGCACTGAACAAGATATGATGAAATTCGACATCGCCCAATCCTGATCTGTAAGAGCATCTTTCTTTTCACCCTCAATACACTCAATTTACATGGTGTTGTGTTAAATTATTTCGATGCTATTGGTTGGAAATTATATGCGAATATTAAATGTGTTGTATTCTACAAACTCGTATATGAATTTTATGCAACATTTAGTTTCGATGTAAATGTCATTCAAACTGTTGAAATTTAGAACATCATCTACTTCGGTTGCTTGTTAATACCTTTAAAATGTTAGTTTCGAATTTTAACATAGCCATGGGTTTTGTTAACCTTGACAATGTTCAAACCGAATCATGTCATACAACTTTACTTGATATACCTAGTGATTTTGATTTCGATGTCGATGTCGCTTACTCGGCTTTGACTTACTTTATACACTGCTCTTACAATTCTAAGACTTCTAAAGTCTTACCAATGCATGAACCGACCCTAAGATACATTTATAATTTGCTTTTAGCTATTCAGGTCATAACAAATTTTCATAAACTGTAATAAAGACGGAATTGTTTTTTATGGTGTATGCACTCTGATTATAGGGTCAATTTAGGATATTGGTTTGTGCGAGGTTTCCATGTCGTTTTACACACTCACTAGCCACTCATACTCGGCCCATATATCACACATTTAGCCACACAAAATTTTCCATCTGGAATTAATTTCTCATCTCTTACTTGTGCATATACTATGGATCATTTAGATGAGTATTGCTTGGATTATATGGGTTTTCTTATCGGCACCCGTACTACGTATTATTTTGTTCCCCCAGGTACACAAACTACTCGCAGTGGTAGAGTTTTTCACCGATGATGCAATCCGGCTCCTAGGTAAGGGGCATGTTGAGGGACAACTAAACCGCATCGAGACTCGCCTTGACACAATGAAAGCTCAAATCTCAAATATCCTCGCTATATTGCAAAGCAAAAACATACACAGGGAGTACACTTGACCCTTCTCTTTCTTATTCTTTTATTGTTGCACATTGAGAGCAATGTGGGCTAACTAAGGGGCATGGAGTATGAGGGCCTAGTAAGCAAAGCTAGACAGGAACGACCTAAATTAATGTAGAGTCATCACTAACCAATTTGGGCTAGGTTGGTTAGCTACCTATCGTCTAAAAGTCTAGAACTAATACTATGAAAAATGATAAAACTCTAGACTCGATCTCATCACCAAATTTTGAGTTCGAAAGTATGGTTACGTGTGGAGAAGGTTTATAGCACCCCTACAACGTCTATCCGGGGATAGTCTTACGGGATCATGGGAGCTATTTTTTTATTTAAGCATATTAATGTCTTAATTTAGGCTAAAATCTTATGGAAATCTTAAATAAAAACTCTAAAAAAATTCCTCCGATTTACTTGTAACTTTACTAAGACGTTTTCACCAAGCTTATCGAATTTAAAATTAAATTAGAGATTTTTACATCTAACAAGAACCCTAAAGGATACCTAAATAATTCTAGTAAAATACCTTCAATTCTTAAAATTAATTCTATTTTAGAATCCTAAAAAAACCTAAAAATTACTAATGAATTAATAGAAATATTAAAATTCATCTACAACTTATTTGATCTTTTATCATTATTATTATTTTAAAAGATTTAATTAATAACGTTGAATCTATCAAGATCTTACGAAAGTATCCTATGCCGGGTTTATGATTTATCTTACTATAAAATTTTTGATCTAAAGTTTAAATTCATCAAAATCCTAAAATAATATACCTTAGATGACATTTATTAGCTATGTTAAAGAGTATCTAAAATAAAACACTTAAAAAGGCCTACTTATGATTTACAATTTACCTACAAAAATCTTTAATTTTAATCTTAAACAAAGAACTAAAGAATATTTACATATCAATTATCCTATACAATATTTAAAATTAGTTTAAAATCCTAATAAAAAAATACCCTACATATTATTTATAATTTTTTTAGGGTAAATGGTAGATAAACTCTTAAAGACTAACCTAAATTCAAATGTAAAAAAATAAATAAATAAAAATAAACATGAAAATAAATAAATATAAAATAAGAATAAATAAAAAAATGTGCAAGCGTGAATAAATATACAACATTAAACTAAAATGCATAATAGATATCAAATACATAAAGCATAAATGTAAATGAAAGGGAAGATATAATAATAAATAACTTATTAAAATGGAAACAAAATGACATAGCTTGGTTTTGGGATTAAAAGATAAAAAATGTAGAGGACGAAAGACTAATGTAGCAATTAATTTACTTTTAATTTTGAAATTTTGGATTAAATTGAAGGTTTTAATAAAAAAAAGGTTACGGGTGTAAATAAACTAGAGAGTGAGGGCATCACAGTAAAAAACGAAGTATTTTTCATTAATTTAAAAAGTTTGGGAGGGAGGGAATAAATTACCCATTTTGGCACTTATAAACAGGATAAATCTATTTTTTCTCTCTTTTTCAACCTCATTTAAAAAAAAACTTTCCACTTTATCTTCCTCCTTCTATGTTGGCCATGACTCCACCGGAAAACCCAACTGTTCTCTGGCTCTGGTGCTGGAGCCGCCATGTACTGTGGCCGAAAATTTCTTCTTCTTCTTTCTTAAAATCAAAAGTTTTCTTTTGATTAAAACAAAATCACTACTTTACTTAAAAATAAAAAAAATATTTTGAAATAGCTAAAAAAATCAAAACTTTATTTAAAAATTTAAACTTTTTCTTTAAAATTATTAAAAAACATATTTTTATTTTTAAAAATATAAACTTTCACTTTTTTTAAAAGAAAATCACTATTTTATTTAAAAATACAAACTTTTATTTCGAAATAGTTAAAAAAATCAAATCTTTGTTTAAAAATTTAAATTTTTTCTTTAAAAACATTAAAAAACATATGTTTTTAAAAAAATATAAACTTTCTCTTTTTTTAAAGAAAATCACTATTTTACTTAAAAATTCAAACTTTTATTTCAAAATACTTAAAAAAATAAAAATTTTGTTTAAATGTTTAAACATTTTCCTTAAAATAACTAAAAAACAGATTTTTATTTATTAAAATATAAACTTTCTCTTTTTTAAAGAAAATCACTATTTTACTTAAAAATCCAAATTTTTATTTTAAAATAGTTAAAAAAATTCAAAAATTTGTTTAAAATTTTAAACTTTTTCTTTAAATAACTAAAAAACATATTTTTATTTTTAAAAATATAAACTTTTTCTTTTTTAAAAAATATTCACTATTTTACTTAAAAATCAAAACTTTTATTTCGAAAAAAAAACAAAACTTTTCCCAAAATCAAGCTATTTTTCTTTAAAAAAAACCCTTATTTTAGCAAGTGGAAAGGAAAGAAAAATGAGATATTTTCACCTTCATCGGATCCCAAACCCCATGCTTCATGATATGTCCATGGCAAAAAAAAAAAGAAGAGAAGAAGAAAATGACATGCTTGTTGTTTTTTTCTTACCTTTTCTGTAAAAAATCAAAATATGAAAAAGTCTCTCCCCTTTTTTCATTCATTTCATGCATATATATTATTCATTAATCTTGTTTATTTGTAATTTTTTTTGTCATGTTTCATTTGATCTTTTGATTAATAACTTAGTACTATTTTGGATGTTTGTGATATGTGGCAAAAGAGGTTGTGGTTCATGAAACCCTAAAACAATAAATAATAATAATAA
Organism: Gossypioides kirkii; assembly: GCA_005610355.1. Lineage (NCBI taxonomy): Eukaryota > Viridiplantae > Streptophyta > Magnoliopsida > Malvales > Malvaceae > Gossypioides > Gossypioides kirkii. The sequence continues at coordinate 26,382,241 of CP032253.1, read as the reverse complement.
TAATAATAATAAGAAGAAGAAGAAGAAGAATGATGATGATGATGATGATGATAATTTGGGCACTTACAAGCCTAAAAAGGAAAGAAAAATAAAAACCTCTATTTGACCCAAAATCAAGTGGGCTTTCAACAGGCCTAAGAGAGAACAAATGGGCCTCCAACTAGGCTCGGACAAAGTCGAGTGACTACAACTGCCCCTCTTTGTTCGTGGCTTGTGTAGCAAGGAATGTACAAAGACGTAGACACCTAACCATGTCAAATCCCACTCAACATAGTAGTACAAGGAATCACAGATTTTGCAATCATCAAAACTCACAACCAAATCTTCGAAATGAGAATGAAGAAGAAACGAAAATAGACCTCGCACATATGTCTTCATATACAATGAAATGAAAAATAAATAAATAAATGGACCTCTACGCTTAGGCCTCTAATTGCAAAGAAAAGTAAATGGACCTCCATACCTGCGCCTCCAAATGCAATGAAAAGTAAATGGACCTCCACACCTGGGCCTCTAAATGCAATGGAAAGTAAATGGGACTCCACACTTGGGCCTCTAAATGCAATGAGAAGTAAATGGGCCTCCACACCTGGGCCTCTAAATGCAATGAAAAGTAAATGGACCTCCACACCTGGGCATCTAAATGCTTTGAAAATTAAATGGGCCTCCACACCTAGGCCTCTAAATGCTGTGAAAATTAAATGGACCTCCACACCTAGGCCTCTAATACAATGAAAAGTAAATGGACCTCTACACCTGGGCCTCTAAATGCAATGAAAAGTAAATGGGCCTCCACACCTGGGCCTCTAAATGCAATGAAAAGTAAATAGGCTCCATACTTGGGCCTCTAAATATGATGAAAAGTAAATGGACCTCCACACCTAGGCCTCTAAATGCAATGAATGCTTTCCTTTCTTCCTTTATTGAATTTTTCATAAAAGTTCATTATTTTGAGAATCATGTTTTCAGGTTGAAAAAGATCAAATCCATATCCACACACAACAGATCATGAAAATCAAATTCCATGGGATATCACCTTAACAAATTTCAAAATGATTTTTTGACCCATAAATCAAATTCTCAGATTATAATTCACTTAACAAACTTGATACTATCGATTTCATAAATCCACTCTTAAAACATAAATTTCTTGCATTGAAAGTCAACTCGTTAATTCTCGTGAAGCCGAATTTCCTTTTCCTAGCTTTAGACCATTTCGACTGTGGACCCTGTACCATTCTCTTTTGCAAAATTGTGTCTTAAAGTAGATATTCTTCAATATAGTTTCTTTCTCTTGATCTCTCTATTTTTTTCTCTTTTTTCTTCTTTTTTTTTGTAATTTTTTCTTGATTTAAACAAAATTTCCTTTCTATAGACTCTTACATTCTCTAATTAGGTTAATTCCCTAAATTTAAATTGTGAGCAATCAGAGATGGACTTGTTCTAAGGTTATAGTGTCGGCTCGAGTTTGGGTGCCCAAAAAAAAGGCTAAAATAGGCTCAAATATATTACTTCAGGGCTCATACTGAAGGATCAATTTCTTCTAAAAATCTTCATTATCCTCCAAAGCATCTCATACTTTTCTTTTTTTTTTTAGAAATCTCTCTAGACTGCTCATTGCTGAGTTTTCACCCTAAAGTTCATCTCCATCTTTTATTCTCTTGAAAACATCACAATTTCCCAAGGATTAACTTCTTAATTTAAACAAACATATTCGATCAAAATGGTCTTTTAAGGGTTGTAACATGGTCTAAGGGTTAAAGGTAAATCAGAAAAAGGTTCTTCAGGCTAAAAAATGTGAAAAAGTATAAAAACCATGAGGAATTATTTGGAATCTTTTATTGCTCTTTCCATCTCTGAAACACTTTTCTTCATTCTTACTCCTATTTTTGTTTTTCACTTTTCCTGTTTCTTCTTTTTTTTCTTTTTTTTTCTTTCTTATTAATCCATAATGTTCGATAGATAACTTTAATTAAGGTTCAGAAAGAAGATACATGAGGCTCAAAATGGGGTAGCAAGGGATATAATTTTCTTCAAGTGACAGGGAGAAAAAAAGGATATTTCAAAATATGGTTAATCTTATCACAAAGGTCATTCTTGGGACCATGCCCATCTTTTCAATTTGAATTGCGCATAATCTCATGTTTGCCTCACAATGTTGTAAAAATCATCAAAACCTCACAATTTGTCCTCCAACGTGGAGGGTGATCCTTCCGTAAGGGTCAATTTTGAACAAACAAGATGGCCCAAAGTGGTGAACAAAGGATGAAATTTTCTTCAAGTGAAGTATATTTAAAATATGTCATTCGTCACTTTGAACATGGCCAACTTATTAAGTAATTAACCCTAAGGAGAATACAAGATTCTAAAGTAAAACGTAACCTCAAATGTGATACACAAAGAGAAGCAAAGCAGAAAAAGCCAATATTACTTCATGTGAATAACTATTTAAGAACAATTAAGCTTAGTTTTTAAGCAAAGTATTTCTTCACTACATCAGAATTTACAAGGTTCGACATATCTTCTCCGTCCATTTCAGCGAGAATTAATGCTCCACCAAAGAAAGCTTTTTTCACCACATACGGTCCCTTTCATTTTGGCATCTATTTTCCCCGATGATCATGAACATATGGCAGAATCTTCTTTCGTACCAGATCCCCTTCTCTAAACTGCCTTGGTCGCACCTTCTTGTTATAGGCCTTTATCATTATTTGCTTATACAACTGGCCATGACATAAAGCTACTAATCTCCTTTTCCTCAATTAAATTCAATTGCTCATATCTCTCTTGCACCCATTCCTCTTCCAATTGCACCTCCCTTAACACTCATAGATGATTTGCACCTCGATAGGAGTCCTCACTGATGTGCAATCCTTGTACGTTTCTATTGTCTTGGAAATGATCTTCTTGATATTCTTGTTTGCAGCCTCGATTGCCCCATTCATTTTTAGACAATATGGCATAGAATTGTGATACTTGATCTTAAAATGTACGCAAACCTCTTCTATAAAGGCATTGTTCAAGTTCTTGGCACTATCTGAGATGATTCTTTTTGGTAAACCATACCGACAAATGACCTCCTTTTTTAAAAATTTGCAAACCACTGATAGAGTTACATTGGCATATGAAGCGGCTTCGACCCACTTGGTGAAATAATCAATCACTACAAAGATGAAGCGATGCCCGTTTGATGCTTTCGGTGTGATGGGGCCAATAACATCCATGCCCCACATTGAGAATGACCAAGGAGGTTCCAAGACATGAAGATTAGTAGGAGGAGCGTTAATAGTGTTTGTATAAATCTGACATTTATGACACTTCTGAGCATAATTTAAACAATCTCAATCCAACGTCAACCAGAAATAACCAGCTCACATGATTTGCCTTGCCATCATATGTCCGTTACTATGTGCCCCACATACTCCATCATGGACTTCCTTCATTATCTGATTCGCCTCTTCTATGTCGACACATCTCAGCAGTGTTTGGTCATGTCCTTTTTTGTGCAAAAAATCACCGTCCAAGAAAAAAACCCATAGCCAACCTCCTAATTATTCATTTATCACTTTCTAAGGCGCAATCTAGGTATTACTGGTATTACAAATACCGTTTGATGTCAAAATACCATGGTTTCCCATCCGTTCTCAGTACTACTCCTGCGCAGTAGACCGGTGAGTCCTTGACCCTTAGCTGTATAGGTTGCACTTCTATTTCGGATCCTACTTTAAACATGACAGCTAGAGTAGCTAATCATCTGCTAATCGATTTTCTTCTCTTAGCAAATGACAAAATTAGACATGATCAAACTCTTTGATCAATCCATACACATATGTTTGACACTGAATCAGTTTGGAATCCCTTGTTTCCCATTCTCCTTTTAATTAGTAAACAACTAATGTCGAGTCACCATAAACTTTTAAAACCCTGATCTTTTTCTCAATGGTGAACTGAAGTGCCAAAATGCATACCTCGTATTCAGCTGCATTGTTCGTATAGGTGAACATCAGTTTAGCTGTAATAGGAAAATATTGACCACTTGGGGAGATTAGTACTGCCCCAATCCCATGCCCAATCATGTTGGATGCTCCGTCGAAATACACCCTCCAAATTCTTCTTTGTGCTTCGAAATTGACATAATCTCTTCATCTGGGAAATAAAAACTCATAGGCTCGTATTCCTCTTTCGCACAATCCGCTAGAATTTTCGCGACTATGCTTCCTTTTATAGCCTTTTGGGACACGTAAAGAATGTCATACTCGGATAATACCACTTGCCAACGAGTAACTCTTCCTAACAGTGATGGCTTCTCGAAGATGTACTTCAAAGGGTCCAACTTTGTGATATGGAAGGTGGTAAGGTACAACATGTATTGCCTTAGTCAACGCGCGGTCCATGCTAAAGCACAACACATCTTTTCCAAATAGGAATACTTGGTTTCATGTTCCGTGAACTTCTTGCTTAGATAATAGATTGCCTGCTCTTTCTTGTTTGAACCATCTTGTTGCCTCAAAACAAAACGTATAGAATTATCCAGCACTACCAAATACAAAATCAAAGGTCTTCATGGCATCGGGGGAATCAAAATTGGTAGCTTAACCAAATACTCTATTACTTTCTCGAACGATTTTTGACAATCTTCATTCCATTCACCACCACTATCCTTACGCAAGAGCTTGAAGATGGGATCACATTTATCCGTCAATTGTGAGATGAAATGAGACACGCAATTTAACCGTCCCAAAAAACCTCTTACCTCTTTTTAAGTTTTAGCGGGTGTCAAATCTTACATTGCTCGAACCTTGTCTAGATCTATTTCAATTCCTTGTTCACTCACTACGAAACCCAATAGCTTTCCCGACTTTACCCTAAAAGTACATTTTGCTCGATTCAACCTCAATTTGTATTTCCTCAATCTTTCAAATAATTTACGAAGGTTTTCCACATGACTTTCCTCCTTAACGGACTTTGCTATCATATCGTCAACATAAACTTCAATCTCTTTATGTATCATGTCATGAAACATGTCACCATTGCTCATTGATACGTGGCCCCAACATTTTTCAGACCAAACAGCATGACCTTATAACAAAATGTTCCCCAAGTCGTGATGAATGTGGTCTTTTCCATGTCCTCCCTTTCCATTTTGATTTGGTTATAATACCCTGAGAATCCATCCACGAAAGAGAAAATACAATGTTTAGAAGAGTTATCCACCAGTGTGTCTATATGAGGTAACGAAAAATTATCCTTCGGGCTGGCTCAGTTCAAATCTCTATAATAGACGCACATTCTAACTTTCCCATCCTTTTTAGGCACTAGTATAATATTCGCCACCCACTCTTGGTATTTAGCTACTTCCATAAATCTCGCATCAAATTATTTCTTAACCTCTTCTTTAATCTTCAATGGCATCTTAGGTTTCATCCTCCTCAACTTCTGGTGTACGGGCTTGCAATTTGATTTCAAAGGTAGCCTATGTTCCACGATAGTGGTGTCCAAACCCGACATATCTTGCTATGACCATGCAAACACATCTAAAAACTCAATGAGTATATCCTTCAAAAATTGGCTTTGCTCTGGCATGAGAGTATTTCCAATCCTAATTTCCTTTCTTACCTCATCATCACCCAGATTGATTAAATTTGTTCCGTCCAAGTGGGGTTCTATAAGCTTCTTTTCTTGTTCAACTAGCCTCAAAAACTCATTCGATACAACTTCCTCCTCTTCCATCTCATGATCGTTAGAGTGAACATAATTACGAGAATTTGATTCAAAGATTTCATTTGGATCATTTATCAATTCATGATGTATATCCCTGGTCCTTTTTGAATGACATTTATTTCCAAAGTTAGAAAATTATTTGGATTTGACATAAAAACTGTTCTTTTTTTCAAATAATGTTTCTGAATAAACAAATGAGTGAATGAATGAATGAAATTAAGGATATTATCGTAAATATACTCGAATATAAATATTTCTTTCATAGAAGGTTCGAAAATTGTTCATCTTACAAAGCTTTTTTTTTCATTTTTCATTCATAATTAAAGAAAATCCTAATTAATCCTATTGCCATAGAGCAAATCTCTACTCGTCGTTCTTCTTCATCCTCCTCATGAGCTTGATGAACTTTTGGTAATGTGCCTAAGCCACATCCAGAAGTTTCATTACAAACTCATTCCCAGTCTCAAAAGGGGTAGATTCTTTTTTGAGTTCTTCAATCTATTCACATATGTCTTCGGCTTACTTAGCGAAAACCTGACCTTCCATGTGCATTGTTGCAAAACTTCTTGTCGACTTACTACCATTTGTTCCACCATGATAAAACGCTCCACAAGCTTCGTATATTCTTCCATGACCTCTTCTCTTCTTTTACCTTTAATTCTTTAGTTAGACGATAAATTTTCTCTTCCATCACCTCTATTTCAGTACTTTTCTCATTAAACACCCTCCTCCAGGTTCGCTCTTGTTCTCGCGCTTTTTGGAGTTCATTAGACCGTAGACTCAGATTCGCCTCCAACCTCTGATTCTAAGTGAACAAGTCAAATATTTCTCGTTGACGTCGTTCTAATTGTATTCTTAGTTCTCCCTTTCTTCCCTTCATGTTTGAGCGGTGTTGCTGTTGTTGTCTCATGATTTCTTCCTCTTTTTCCTTTATATATGCCTAATGATGCTCTCGTTATTGTCTAACCTCTTCATCTCTCCCTTTCAAAGGCATCTCTAAATCACGTATCTTTTCTGTTAGCTCAGCTACGTCATTTGGGACCTTCCTCTTTCCCTTGAATTGTTCTGACATAGAGATTTTGCTTCTTTCTAGGTGCCACTAGATATACGTTTTCGATGGGGAATGGTTGAAAAAGGTTCCTAGTTGTAAGCTCAAGGTTTGACCCCACTTGATTCGTATCTCTTTCGATTTCTTCCAAAATCTTGGGTCCTGAACTGAAGCTTCCACTTTGTTTAAACCAGCTGTATCAAGTACGCATTGATCATACTCGTATTGGCTTAGAACCATCAACGAGGAATAACTAACGGCTCCTCATATGCCCTCATATGCCAATTAAGGGAACCCACAAATGACTACCGTACCCAATGAGTACCGTGCTTCGAATCATCCATGGAGCCTTCCATTCTATTTCCTGGTATGTCAATGTACTAAGGCTCTGAACCCACTCCTCAATCGATTGATTTGGAGGCCACTCACTTTCCAGAAATTCCTCTATAGGCCTGGTCGAAGAAACAAACACTTGACGAAAACGCTTATAAAGGCACTTAAAATTACTTTTCATCCATACGAACAACAACTGCCTGCATCCTAAAAACTACTCGTTTCCTTTCCTTCTGATGAAATTGAGTGAAATGATGGTTTCAGCTAAGACTACTAGAGTAAGATTCACCCCTTTTTCAATCTGAAACAGAAAATCAGCTAGCTCCACACTTACATATCCCAGAGCTTTTAGGAACACAATTAATCCGTATACGGCAAACGTGAATAGTGCCAAATGTCTATCATCACTGACCTTTCCCATAGCATCCCTAATGTCATACCAGGAAATACATCGGCCATTTTTATCTTTTAACCTTACTTTCACCTTATCTACAAGTAACCCCATCAGATTGGCTAAGGGTCCCTAAAATTCGATGTTCTACTTCTAGTATATCCTGAGTGGATCTCTAAAGTCATAGTGGAGAAGGGTAGAATATTCCTTGATAGTTGGTACCATATCCTCTTCATTGAACGTAAAACACATATAAGTGGGATCTTAGAAACGTACCATAGCCTTAAATAGGGCATCATCCGGTTTAACGAACAGAAGCTGTGCTACATCACCATACTTGTCCCGAAAGCGCGTTTTCTTAGCCTCGTCCCATGGTTGTCATATTCCTTTAACTCATCTTCGTGATTTCTCCTACAGTCCATGCTAACTATTTGAGGCAGGCTCGAGTCAAAACTAACTATCTGGTAATTTCCTTCTATACTCTGAGTGTGCTATGACATTCTCGCTATTATCCCTATATTTTCTACCCCATGCTAAACAACTGAATCTTTTCGAAGTGCGTTCATGTCAAATATAGATCCGACACTATGCCCCAAGTATTAAAATGATGCATTAATTATGTCATGGAGAGACAAAGACACAAGAAAAACAAAATGAATAAAAAGATAAAGTCAAATGAAGCATAAAAAATATGAAATTAAATCATAAAACATTGCGAACAAATTAAAACATACGAATAAATTCTCATGAGCTATAAGGTTTTATTACGAGGGGTAAGGTACAGTTATTATGTCTAGGCTTCACAATTAAAATGGTCATTACATGCTGGCTTACAACTGACTCTAATGCACGGGGAACCCAAGGCTTAAATACGACATCCATAGGAATGTGTTCCCCTTTAAAAAGGGTTGGCCCTTGGGTGGTAAAACTTCCATAACGTACACGGTAGCATTTGCTACACGAACATCTATGTCCATCTTAACCATGGAGTAGTCCTTAAACTTTTGCGGTGACATATTGCCACACAAAATCCTTAGGCTACTCCTCCTAAACGGGATGGGCTCGAGCGTAGGACCAAAAGCAAGATGCAACATGAATGACAATTATAGCCACCCCATGACGGTAGAGTCGACATACGCATTAATCAATTTCATTGATAAAAGAATAAACAAACACATTGACAGACATATCAAAATAGGATAAGCAAATGAAATGAACAAATAAATCAATATTTAACACATATTTAACAATTTAAAATGACATTAGATAATTAAATAAATTAATGCACGAATAAATAAATCTAATATGCATAAATAATAAAAAAGCCTAGCTCTCAAACCTAAGTAAGTTGACTCACTAATAGTCCCCAGTGGAGTCGCCAAGCTATCATAATGTTGCCTAGATAAGAGTGCGAGGGCTTAGTAAGCAAAGCTAGACACGAACGACATAAATTAATGTAGAGTCGCCACTAACCAATTTGGGCTAGGTTGGTTAGCCACCTATCGTCTAAAAGTCTAGAATTAATATTATGAAAAATCCTAAAAGTCTAGACTCGATCTCATTTCCAAATTTCAAGTTCAAAAGTACAGTTACGTGTGAGGAAGGTTATAGCACCCCCACAACGTCTATCCGGGGATAGTCTTACGGGGTCATAAGAGCTAGTTTTTTTATTTAAGCATATTAATGTCTTAATTTAGGTTAAAATCTTATGGAAATCTTAAATAAAAACTCTAAAAAAATGCCTCCGATTTATTTGTAACTTGACTAAGACGTTTTCACCAAACTTATCTAATTTAAAACTTAAATTAGAGATTTTTATTTCTAACAAGAACCCTAAAGGATACCTAAATAATTATAATAAAATACCTTCAATTCTTAAAATTAATTCTATTTTAGAATCCTAAAAAAACCTAAAAATTACTAATGAATTAAGAGAAATATTAAAATTCATCTACAACTTATTCGATCTTTTATCATTATTATTATTTTAAAAGATTTAATTAATAACATTGAATCTATCAAAATTTTATGAAAGTATCCTATGTCGGGTTTATGATTTATCTTACTATAAAATTATTGATCTAAAGTTTAAATTCGTCAAAATCATAAAATAACATACCTTAGATGACATTTATTAGCTATCTTAAAGAGTATCTAAAATAAAATACTTAAAAAGGCCTAGTTATGATTTACAATTCACCTACAAAAATCCTTAATTTTAATCTTAAACAAAATCCTAAAGAAAATTTACATATTAATTGTTGAAACGTTTATTTTTCGAAAAAACAAACAAGTCTCGAACAATATTTTAAAATCAAAAATTATAAAAAAGGGAGTCGCCAGCAATCTTTTATTTGGTGTGATTGGATCACCATAAAACGTTTAAAATTCGTTTTGAAAAATATTTTGGTCTTCGAAATCCAGAAAACAGGTTCGGGAGTCGGTTATGCATAAGGAAGGATTAGCACCCTCACACACCCAAAATTAGTACCACATTGATTACTTTCGGGTCTTGGTTTGTTAAAACTTTGAAAACTCGAGTAAATTTTAAAATACGATCTTTATCTTTGGAAAACTTTACAAGATTTCAAAGAAAACCCTTTTGGAGAAAATCCGACCCCGTGTTTCGAATTTCTATGAGAATTGAGAGTCGTGTCCAACACGTTAGGGCACTACGTTCTCGGATTTTCAAAATTGAGGGACTTTTTGAAAGATTTTAAAGAGGATATTCGATTATGTGAATTATACGAAAATCACACCCAGCACGTTAGGGCATGGTTTTTCGAAGTTTTCACACAAAAAGATATTGCCTCATTTTGCTTTAAAATTATTTATATATATATGTATATGAAAACTTGAAATTTCGTATTGAGTTTAAAATACGATCCTTGGACACATGACTTAAAATATTCGAAGAAAGAATGCCCGTTTGCTTCGATTTTAGCGGAGAATTGAAGTCGTGACCAACACGTTAGGGCACGACGTTCTCGAAATCTCGAAGTCAAAAGGGATTTAAAAAAACTTGGAAAATGATATTCGATTCATGTGAGTTACACGAAAAATCACACCCGACACGTTAGGGCATGATCTCCCGAAGTTTGCACACGTAAAGAACATTGCCTTGGTTTTAAATGTTTATGAAAATAAATTTGAAAACAAATAAGTAAATTTAATATGAACGATTAATAACGAAGATCAAGTAATACAAAGAGAAAATAATTAAACAGATAAATAATACACAAAAATAAAAAATTAATAGAATATAAAATACGAAAGAATGATAATTAAAATCTAAGTACGGATGTTAAAACAAAGCAAACAGGATAAAATGTAATTTTTGGATATTCGGGAGGCAAAACGGTAATTTTGGATACTTCGAGGTCAAAAATGGAATCTTTGGAAGTTCGGGGGTAAAATGGTAATTTTTGGAAAATTTAGGGTCAAAAATGAAATTTTTGGAAGTTCGAGGGTAAAATGGCAATTGTTGGAAAAATCGAGGTCAAAAATGGAATTTTTAGATGTTCGGGGGTAAAATGGTAAATTTTGGAAAAATCGAGGTCAAAAATGGAATTTTTGGAAGTTTGGGGGTAAAATGTAATTTTTGGAAAATTAGGGTCAAAATGGAATTTTTAGAAATTTAGGGGTAAAAATATAATTTTAGGAAAGTTTTGAGGTCAAAATGTAATTTTTAGAAAGTTTAGGGGTCAAATATAACTTTTGGATAGTTTAGGGACCTCCAGGGCAATAAAACCAAAAGCAAGTGACACGTGGTAACCTCTCAAGCGTTCTGTTGTCAAGGGACTGATTTGAAAATCATGTAAAATTTCTGGGCTAATTTTGTAATTAAACAGAACTTGGATTAGGATTAAATTGAAACAAATTAAAAATAAGAGGGACCATTTGCATAAATAAACCAAAATATTGACACGTTGCAGCTTCTTGGGCCTTCAAAAAGATCTAAAGATTAAATTGAAAATGAAATGAAATTCGTGGGCAAATTTAAAATTAATTAAAAGTATGAAAAAGGATTATATTAAAAAATTATAACATCAGAAGGACCTAAAGAGTAAATATCCCAATTTTTTTAAAATGCCCTAATATTTCCTTCCCAAAGTGCACTGTTTCAATAGCCTTTAAGAGGCTAAAATCCTTAAAAAAAATCCGTTTCCTTCCCTTTTTAAAAAAAAAACAAAACCCCTCTCCTACTTTCTCTGTTTTTTCTCTATCCGATCGAGCACCGGTCGCTGTCCGAGCATCCCCGCCGTTGTGCTACCGATCAACCATCGCTTTCGCCACCGTGTACGACAGTTATCAGGTAAAAAAACTTTCTTTTCTTCCTTTTCATTTTTCATTTCTCTCTTTTGTTATTCCCTTTTGTTTTTCGAAGGATTTAAAAAAAACTATTTTATTAATTCATATATATATATATATATTTAAAAAAATTTAGATCTGGGTGTGGTTCTCCAAATCTTGAAAGAAACTTAATTTTTTTTTTGGAATCCTATTTTTTATTCCATTTTTTAAAGAAATCAATTATGTTTTGTTACAGACCCTTTCTTTTACTTAAAATCAAAATTTGAATTTAGATCTGTTCACAGTTACAAATTTTCTGTTATTATCCAAACAAGTTTTGAAGGACTCTTGCATGCAGGGTTGCTCGTGAAAATGGACGGATTCCGAGCCTCCGTTTGCGGTGTCAACGGCGATGGATCGGACCGAGGTAAGACTTTTCGATTGCCCTTTTATTATTATTGCTATTAATATTATTAATATTATATTTAATATTATATTTATGAAGTATTTATTACTATATTTATTAAATACCATGAAATGAATACTAATAGGCAACTATAACTACTGTAATAATGTGTATTAATGCATACACAGAATGTAAAAGGTTTTTTTTTATTTTAACCTCAAGATAATAAATCAACAAAAAACATGCATGTATTCAAAATTTATACCTTATTAATACGAAATACGAGGATGACTTTGTAATCTGTTTTCGGCTTGCTATTCACTCTTCTTATTCTTGATTTGCAAATGCTTGAAAATTTCTCTTTGTATTGATTGGTAATGTTGAACCAAAAGAAAAAAGTCAGTCCCTTTATTACAAGTGTTTCAATCTGTTTTTATAGCCTACAAACCATCATTACAAGCATTTAAATCCTATCTTTTCTCTCTTTTGTAGTGCAGGCTCGACTTGCAGGAGGCACAACTTGCTGGTGACGGTGGTTGATGATGGTGACGAGGCTGCTGATGCTGACATGGCAACATGCCAATGGTCGGTGATGGAGGCAGCAGTGCAAGTTGCTCTCTGGGTCTGACTTTCCTTTTTCATTTAGGCCAAATATGTAACTGGGCCTGTTTGTTTTGTATTTGGACCACTTTTTATTTGGGCCTATAATTTGGACTCTTATTTATTTAAATTTAAATATAATTTTAAATTTAAATATAAATTTAAACTTAACTTAAATTTAAATTTAAAACAAATTTAAATTTAAATATAAATTTAAATTTAAAATAAATTTAATCTTAGAATAAATTTAAAATGGGTTTAGTTTGGGCCCAGTCAAAATTAGCCTCCAACAGCTGCCCCTCTTTACTTGTTGCTGTGTAACAGGAATGGAGCAAAGACTAAAAGGAGGCCCAAATTTGACAGGTTATTGATGCTCTTTCTTCAACTGGTCCGCCCTTCTCTTCATCGGTCATTCAGCCCTACTGTATCTGCTACTCTACCTTCGGTGTTATGATTCCATCTTGTTTTAAGGCAATTTTAAAAAAGACAAAATTTTGCTACTGTAGCTTCACTCGATTTCCTTGCAACTTCAATGGTTTGGTGTTGTCGATTTGGTCTACTTCTCAGTATCTCATTAGGAAGATGACCGCATTACTTGCTTTGATCCACTTCTTTATGTCTCATCAACAAACTAACCATTTTATTGCTTCGACCTGCTTCTTAGTATCTCATCAGGAAGCTGGGGTTCGAAGATTTGCTCGCATCGAGTCTCGAGTTGGTATACTTCCCTGTATCTTGCCAGAAAGATGTCCACTTTATCCCTTCGAATGATAGCCATCTGCTCCATGATCGAGTAAGAGATTGGCTGATGATGATCTGCCTCAAGCTCGAGGTAAAAGATCAAATGACTGCAATCTGCCCCAGGCTCGGAGTAAAAGATTGGCTGATGGTGATCTGTCCCAGGCTCGGGGTAAGAGATCGAATGGCTGTAATCGGCCCTAGGCTCGGGGTAAGAGATTGGTTGATGGTGATGTAACTTCACTGTATTCCACTGCAAGTTCAGAGAGATTGAGATCCGCTGTTGTAGCTTCTAATCCAACTTCACCGTAACTTTAGCGAGATAGGATTGATGTCGAAGCTTCATCTTGCTCTTACTACAACTTCAGAGAGATAAAGACTTCATATTTGTAGTATCGATCTGATCCACTATGACTTCGAGGTAGAAGTTTCACCGTCGTAGGTTTGATCTTTCACGTTATGTTTCTAAGGTACTAGGTTCGCCGTTGTAGTCGTAACCTTTCCCTCCATATCTTCGTGGTACTGGATTCACCGTTGCGGCTTAAATCTTTCCCTTCATGCTTCCGAGGTGCAACGTTCGCCATTTCCACTTAAACCTTTACCTGCATATCATCGTGGTACTAGATTCGTCATTGCGGCTTAAATCTTTCCCTTCATGCTTCTAAGGTACAAGGTTCGCCTTTATGACTTAAACCTTTCCCTTCTTATCCTCGTGGTACTGGATTCACCATTGCGGCTTAAATATTTCCTTTCATGCTTCTGAGGTGCAAGGTTTGTCATTGCGACTTAAACCTTTCCCTCCATTATTTTTGTGGCACTAGATTCGCCGTTGCGGCTTAAACCTTTCCCATCATGCTTTTGAGGTGCAAGGCTCACCGTTGCGACTTAAACCTTTCCCTCCACTATTTTCGTGGTACTAGATTCGCCGTTGCGGCTTAAATCTTTCCCCTCATGCTTCTGAGGTCCAAGGTTCACCGTTGTGACTTAAACCTTTCCCTCCATTATTTTCATGGTACTGGATTCGTCGTTGAGGCTTAAATATTTCCCTCCATGCTTCTGAGGTGCAAGGTTCACTGTTGCGACTTAAACCTTTCCCTCCATTATTTTTGTCGTACTAGATTCGTCGTTGTGGCTTAAATCTTTCCCTTCTTGCTTCTGAGGTACAAGGTTCGCCGTTGCGACTTAAACCTTTCCCTCCATAACCTCGTGGTACTGGATTTGTTGTTGCGGCTTAAATCTTTCCCTTCATGATTTTGAGCTGCAAGGTTCGCCGTTGCAACTTAAACCTTTCCCTCCATTATTTTCGTGGTACTGGATTCGCCGTTGCAGCTTAAATCTTTCCCTTCATGCTTTTGAGGTGAAAGGTTAGCCGTTGCGATTTAAACCTTTCCCTCCATTATTTTCGTGGTATTGGATTCGCCGTTACAGCTTAAATCTTTCCCTTCATGCATCTGAGGTGGAAGGTTCATCGTTGCAACTTAAACCTTTCCCTCCATTACTTTCGTGGTACTGGATTCACTGTTGCGGCTTAATCTTTCCCTCCATGCTTCTGAGGTATAAGGTTTACCGTTGCGACTTAAACCTTTCCCACCATTCTTTTCGTGGTACTTGATTCGACGTTGCGGCTTAAATCTTTCCCTTCATGCTTCTGAGGCGCAAGGTTCGCCGTTGCGACTTAAACCTTTCCCTCCATTATTTTCGTGTTACTGGATTCGCCATTGCGGCTTAAATCTTTCCCTTCATGCTTCTCAGGTGCAAGGTTCACCGTTGCGACTTAAACCTTTCCCTCTATATCCTCGTGGTACTGGATTCGCCGTTACGGCTTAAATCTTTCTCTTCATGCTTCGGAGGTGCAAGGTTCACCGTTGTAACTTAAGCATTTGCCTCCATTATTTTCGGGGTACTGGATTCGCCGTTGCGGCTTAAAACTTTCCCTTCATGCTTCTGAGGTGAAAGGTTCGCCGTTTCGACTTAAAGCTTTCCCTCCGTTATTTTCGTGGTACTAGATTCACCGTTGTGGGTTAAATCTTTCCCTTCATGCATCTGAGGTGCAAGGTTCGCCGTTTAAACTTAAACCTTTGCCTCCATTATTTTCGTGGTACTGGATTCACCGTTGCGGCTTAAATCTTTCCCTTCAAGCTTCAGAGGTGCCAGGTTTACCGTTACGACTTAAACCTTTCCTTCCACTATTTTCGTGGTACTAGATTCGCCGTTGCGGCTTAAATATTTCCCTACATGCTTCTGAGGTGGAAAGTTAGCTGTTGTGACTTAAACCTTTCCCTCTATTATCTTCGTGGTAAAGGATTCGCCATTGCGGCTTAAATCTTTCCCTTAATTATTTTAGTGTTACTGAATTCACCGTTGCGGCTTCAAACTTTCCTTTCATGCTTTTGAGGTGCAAGGTTCGCCGTTGCGACTTAAACCTTTCCCTCTATTATTTTCGTGTTACTGGATTCACCGTTGCGGCTTAAATCTTTCCCTTCATGCTTCTGAGGTGCAAGGTTCGTCGTTGCGACTTAAACCTTTCCCTCCATATCCTCGTTGTACTGGATTCGCCGTTGTGGCTTAAATCTTTTCCTTCATGCTTCTGAGGTGCAAGGTTCGCCATTGTAACTTAAGCATTTGCCTCCATTATTTTCGGGGTACTGTATTCGCCGTTGCGACTTAAATCTTTCCCTTCATGCTTTTGAGGTGGAAGGTTCACCGTTTCGACTTAAACCTTTCCTTCCGTTATTTTTGTGGTACTAGATTCGCCGTTGCGGCTTAAATCTTTCCCTTCATGCATCTGAGGTGCAAGGTTCACCGTTGAGACTTAAACCTTTGCCTCTATTATTTTCGTGGTATTGGATTCACCGTTGCGGCTTAAATCTTTCCCTTCAAGCTTTTGAGGTATAAGGTTCGTCGTTGGGACTTAAACCTTTCCCTCCACTATTTTCGTGGTACTAGATTCGCCGTTGTGGCTTCAATTTTTCCATTCATGCTTCTGAGCTTCAAGGTTCACCGTTGCGACTTAAACCTTTTCCTCCATTATTTTCGTGGTACTGTATCCACCGTTGCGGCTTAAATCTTTCCCTTTAGGCTTTAGAGGTACAAGGATCGCCGTTGCGACTTAAACCTTTCCCTCCACTATTTTCGTGGTACTAAATTCACCGTTGCGGCTTAAATTTTTCCCTTCATGCTTTTGAGCTGCAAGGTCCGCCGTTGCGACTTAAACCTTTCCCTCCTTTTTTTCGTGGTACTGGATTCACCGTTGCGGCTTAAATCTTTCTCTTCAGGCTTCTGAGGTACATGGTTCGCCGTTGCGACTTAAACCTTTCCCTCCACTATTTTCGTGGTACTAGATTCGCCATTGTGGCTTAAATTTTTCCCTTCATGCTTCTGAGCTGCAAGGTTCGCCGTTGCGACTTAAACCTTTCCCTCCATTATTTTCGTGGTATTGGATTCACCGTTGTGGCTTAAATCTTTCCCTTCAGGCTTTTGAGGTACAAGGTTCGCCGTTGCGACTTAAACCTTTCCCTCCTTATCCTCTTAGTACAGGATTTGTCGTTGTGACTTAAACCTTTCCCTCCATTATTTTTGTGGTACCGGATTTACCGTTGCGACTTATATCTTTCCCTTTATGGTTATGAGGTGAAAGGTTCACTGTTGCGACTTCAACCTTTCCCTCCATTATTTTCGTGGTACTGGATTCGCCGTTGCGGCTTAAATCTTTCCCTTCATGCTTCTGAGGAGCAAGGTTTACCGTTGTGACTTAAACCTATCCCTCCATTATTTTCGTGTTACTGGATTCGCCGTTGCGGCTTAAATCTTTCCCTTCATGCTTCTGAGGTGCAAGGTTCACCGTTGCGACTTAAACCTTTCCCTCCATATCTTGTGGTATAGGATTCGCCATTGCGGCTTAAATCTTTCCCTTCATGCTTCTGAGGTACAAGGTTCGCTGTTGTGACTTAAACATTTTCCTCCATTATTTTCGTGGAAATGGATTCGCCGTTGCGGCTTAAATATTTCCCTTCATGCATCTGAAGTGCAAGGTTCGCCGTTGCGACTTAAACCTTTCCCTCCATTATTTTCGTGTTACTGAATTCGCTGTTGCGGCTTAAATCTTTCCCTTCATGCTTCTGAGGTGCAAGGTTCGTCGTTGCGACTTAAACCTTTCCCTCTATTATTTTCGTGTTACTGAATTCGCCGTTACGGCTTAAATCTTTCCCTTCATGCTTCTGAGGTGCAAGGTTCACCGTTGCGACTTAAACTTTTGGCTCCATATCCTCGTGGTACTGGATTCGTCGTTGCGGCCTAAATCTTTCCCTTCATGCTTTTGAGCTGCAAGGTTCGCCATTGTAACTTAAGCATTTGCCTCCATTATTTTGGGGGTACTGGATTCGCCATTGCGGCTTAAGTCTTTCCCTTCATGCTTCTAAGGTGGAAGGTTCGCAGTTTCGACTTAAACCTTTCCCTCTATTATTTTCGTGGTACTAGATTCGCCGTTGCGGCTTAAATCTTTCCCTTCATGCATCTGAGGTGCAAGGTTCGCCGTTGAGACTTAAACCTTTGCCTCCATTGTTTTCGTGGTACTGGATTCACCGTTGGTGCTTAAATCTTTCCCTTCAAGCTTCAGAGGTGCAAGGTTTGCCGTTACGACTTAAACCTTTCCCTCCACTATTTTTCGTGGTACGAGATTCGCCGTTGCGGCTGAAATTTTTCCCTTCATGCTTCTGAGCTGCAAGGTTCACCGTTTTGACTTAAACCTTTCCCTCTATTATTTTCGTGGTGCTGGATTCACCGTTGCGGCTTAAATCTTTCCGTTCAGGCTTCTGAGGTACAAGGTTCTCCGTTGCGGCTTAAACCTTTCCCTCCAAATCCTCTTACTACTGGATTTGTCGTTGTGACTTAAACATTTCCCTCCATTATTTTTTTGGTTCCGGATTTGCAGTTGCGGCTTAAATCTTTCCCTTTATACTTATGAGGTGAAAGGTTCACCGTTGCGACTTAAACCTTTCCCTCCATTATTTTCGTGGTACTGGATTCGCCGTTGCGGCTTAAATATTTCCCTTCATGCTTCTGAGGTGCAAGGTTCGCCGTTGCGACTTAAACCTATCCCTCCATTATTTTCGTGTTACTGGATTCACCGTTGCGGCTTAAATCTTTCTCTTCATGCTTCTGAGGTGCAAGGTTCACCGTTGCGACTTAAACCTTTCCCTCAATATCCGCGTGGTATTGGATTCGCCGTTGCGGCTTAAATCTTTCCCTTCATGCTTCTGAGGTGCAAGGTTCGCCATTGTAACTTAAGCATTTACCTCCATTATTTTTGGGGTACTGGATTCGCCGTTGCGGCTTAAATTTTTCCCTTCATGCTTCAGAGGTGGAAGGTTCGCCTTTTCAACTTAAACCTTTCCCTCCATTATTTTTGTGGTACTAGATTCGCCGTTGCGGCTTACATATTTCCCTTCATGCATCTGAGGTGCAAGGTTCGCCGTTGCGACTTAAACCTATCCCTCCATTATTTTCGTGGAACAGGATTCGCCGTTGCGGCTTAAATCTTTCCCTTCATGCTTCTGAGGTAGAAGGTTCGCTGTTGCAACTTAAACCTTTCCCTCCATTATTTTCGGTGTACTAGATTCGCTGTTACGGCTTAAATCTTTCCCTTCATACTTCTGAGTTGCAAGGTTCGCTGTTGCGACTTAAACCTTTCCCTCCATTATTTTCATGGTAATGGATTCACCGTTGCGGCTTAAACCTTTCCCTTCATGCTTCTGAGGTGCAAGGCTCACCGTTGTGACTTAAACCTTACCCTCCACTATTTTCGTGGTACTGGATTTCACCGTTGCAGCTTAAATCTTTCCCTTCATGCTTTTGAGGTGAAAGGTTCACCGATGTGACTTAAACCATTCCCTCTATTATTTTCGTGGTACTGGGTTCGCCGTTGCGGCTTACATATTTCCCTTCATGCATCTGAGGTGCAAGGTTCGCCGTTGCGACTTAAACCTATCCCTCCATTATTTTCGTGGAACTGGATTCGCCATTGCGGCTTAAATCTTTCCCTTCATGCTTCTGAGGTGGAAGGTTCGCAGTTTCGACTTAAACCTTTCCCTCTATTATTTTCGTGGTACTAGATTCGCCGTTGCGGCTTAAATCTTTCCCTTCATGCTTCTGAGGTGTAAGGTTCACCGTTGAGACTTAAACCTTTGCCTCCATTATTTTCGTGGTACTGGATTCACCATTGCGGCTTAAATCTTTCTCTTCAAGCTTCAGAGGTGCAAGGTTTGCCGTTACGACTTAAACCTTTCCCTCCACTATTTTCGTGGTACGAGATTCGCCATTGCGGCTGAAATTTTTCCCTTCATGCTTCTGAGCTGCAAGGTTCGCCGTTTCGACTTAAACCTTTCCCTCTATTATTTTCGTGCTACTGGATTCACCGTTGCGGCTTAAATCTTTCCCTTCAGGCTTTTGACGTACAAGGTTCGCCGTTACGGCTTAAACCTTTCCCTCCAAATCCTCTTACTACAGGATTTGTCGTTGTGACTTAAACCTTTCCCTCCATTATTTTCCTGGTTTCAGATTTACAGTTGCGGCTTAAATCTTTCCCTTTATGCTTATGAGGTGAAAGGTTCACCGTTACGACTTAAACCTTTCCCTCAATTATTTTCGTGGTACTGGAGTCGCAGTTGCGGCTTAAATATTTCCCTTCATGCTTTTGAGGTGCAAGGTTCTCCGTTGCGACTTAAACCTATCCCTCCATTATTTTCGTGTTACTGGATTCGCCGTTGCGGCTTAAATCTTTCACTTCATGCTTTTGAGGTGCAAGGTTCACCGTTGCGACATAAACCTTTCCCTCCATATCCTCGTGGTATTGGATTCGCCGTTGCGGCTTAAATCTTTCCCTTCATGCTTCTGAGGTGCAAGGTTCGCCATTGTAACTTAAGCATTTGCCTCTATTATTTTTGGGGTACTGGATTTGCCATTGCGTCTTAAATTTTTCCCTTCATGCTTCAGAGGTGGAAGGTTCACCTTTTCGACTTAAACCTTTCCCTCTATTATTTTTGTGGTACTAGATTCGCCGTTGCGGCTTACATATTTCCCTTCATGCATCTGAGGTGCAAGGTTCGCCGTTGCGACTTAAACCTATCCCTCCATTATTTTCGTGGAACTGGATTCGTCGTTGCGGCTTAAATCTTTCCCTTCATGCTTCTGAGGTGGAAGGTTCGCTGTTGCGACTTAAACCTTTCCCTCTATTATTTTCGGTGTACTGGATTCGCTGTTGCAGCTTAAATCTTTCCCTTCATACTTTTGAGTTGCAAGGTTCGCTGTTGTGACTTAAACCTTTCCATCCATTATTTTCATGGTACTGGATTCACCGTTACGGCTTAAACCTTTCCCTTCAAGCTTCTGAGGTGCAAGGCTCACCGTTGCGACTTAAACCTTACCCTCCACTATTTTCGTGGTACTGGATTCACCATTGCAGCTTAAATCTTTCCCTTCATGCTTTTGAGGTGAAAGGTTCACTGTTGTGACTTAAACCATTCCCTCTATTATTTTCGTGGTATTGGGTTCGCCCTTGCGGCTTACATATTTCCCTTCATGCATCTGAGGTGCAAGGTTCGCCGTTGCGACTTAAACCTATCCCTCCATTATTTTCGTGGAACTGGATTCGCCGTTACGGCTTAAATCTTTCCCTTCATGCTTCTGAGGTGGAAGGTTCGCAGTTCCGACTTAAACCTTTCCCTCTATTATTTTCGTGGTACTAGATTCACCGTTGCGACTTAAATCTTCCCCTTCATGCATCTGAGGTGCAAGGTTCGCCGTTGAGACTTAAACCTTTGCCTCCATTATTTTCATGGTACTGGATTCACCATTGCGGCTTAAATCTTTCCCTTCAAGCTTTAGAGGTGCAAGGTTTGCCGTTACGACTTAAACCTTTCGCTCCACTATTTTCGTGGTACAAGATTTGCCGTTGCGGCTAAAATTTTTCCCTTCATGCTTTTGAGCTGCAAGGTTTACCGGTTCAACTTAAACCTTCCCCTCTAGTATTTTCGTGGTGCTGGATTCACCGTTGCGGCTTAAATCTTTCCCTTCAGGCTTCTGAGGAACAAGGTTCGCCATTGCGGCTTAAACCTTTCCCTCCAAATCCTCTTACTACAGGATTTGTCGTTGTGACTTAAACCTTTCCCTTCATTATTTTCGTGGTTCCGGATTTGCAATTGCGGCTTAAATCTTTCCCTTTATGCTTATGAGGTGAAAGGTTCACCGTTGCGACTTAAACCTTTCCCTTCATTATTTTCGTGGTACAGGATTCGCCGTTGCGGCTTAAATATTTTCCTTCATGCTTCTGAGGTGCAAGGTTCGCCGTTGCGACTTAAACCTATCCCTCCATTATTTTCGTGATATTGGATTCGCCGTTGCGGCTTAAATCTTTCTCTTCATGCTTCTGAGGTGCAAGGTTCACCGTTACGACTTAACCTTTCCCTCAATATCCTCGTGGTATTGGATTCGCCGTTGCGGCTTAAATCTTTCCCTTCATGCTTCTGAGGTGCAAGGTTCGCCATTGTAACTTAAGCATTTACCTCCATTATTTTTGGGGTACTGGATTCGCCGTTGCGGCTTAAATTTTTCCCTTCATGCTTCAGAGGTGGAAGGTTCGCCTTTTCGACTTAAACCTTTCCCTCCATTATTTTTGTGGTACTAGATTTGTCGTTGCAGCTTACATATTTCCCTTCACGCATCTGAGGTGCAAGGTTCGCCATTGTAACTTAAGCATTTGCCTCCATTATTTTCGGGGTACTGGATTCGCCGTTGCTGTTTAAAACTTTCCCTTCATGCGTCTAAGGTGAAAGGTTCGCCGTTTCGACTTAAACCTTTCATTCCGTTATTTTTGTGGTACTAGATTCGCCGTTGCGGCTAAAATCTTTCCCTTCATGCATCTGAGGTGCAAGGTTCGCCGTTGAGACTTAAACCTTTGCCTCCATTATTTTCGTGGTACTGGATTCACCGTTGCGGCTTAAATCTTTCCCTTCAAGCTTCAGAGGTGCAAGGTTTGCCGTTACGACTTAAACCTTTCCCTCCACTATTTTCGTGGTACGAGATTCGCCGTTGCGGCTGAAATTTTTCCCCTCATGCTTCTGAGCTGCAAGGTTTGCCGTTTCGACTTAAACCTTTCCCTATATTATTTTCGTGGTGCTGGATTCACCGTTGCGTCTTAAATCTTTCCCTTCAGGCTTCTGAGGTACAAGGTTCGTCGTTGCAGCTTAAACCTTTCCCACCAAATCCTCTTACTACAAGATTTATCGTTACGACTTAAACCTTTCCCTCCATTATTTTAGTGTTACTGAATTCGCCGTTGCGGCTTAAAACTTTCCTTTCATGCTTCTGAGGTGCAAGGTTCACCGTTGCGACTTAAACCTATCCCTCCATTATTTTCGTGTTACTGGATACGCCGTTGCGGCTTAAATCTTTCTCTTCATGCTTTTGAGGTGCAAGGTTCACCGTTGCGACTTAAACCTTTCCCTCAATATCCTCGTGGTATTGGATTCGCAGTTGCGGCTTAAATCTTTCCCTTCATGCTTCTGAGGTGCAAGGTTCGCCATTGTTACTTCAGCATTTACCTCCATTATTTTTGGGGTACTGGATTCGCCGTTGCGGCTTAAATTTTTCCCTTCATGCTTCAGAGGTGGAAGGTTCGCCTTTTCGACTTAAACCTTTCCCTCCATTATTTTTGTGGTACTAGATTCGCCGTTGCGGCTTACATATTTCCCTTCATGCATCTGAGGTGCAAGGTTCGCCATTGCGACTTAAACCTATCCCTCCATTATTTTCGTGGAACTGGATTCGCCGTTGCGGCTTAAATCTTTCCCTTCATGCTTCTGAGGTGGAAGGTTCGCTGTTGCGACTTAAACCTTTCCTTTCATTATTTTCGGTGTACTGGATTCGCTGTTGCGGCTTAAATCTTTCCCTTCATATATCTGAGTTGCAAGGTTCGCTGTTGCGACTTAAACCTTTCCCTCCAGTAATTTCATGGTACTGGATTCACCGTTGCTGCTTAAACCTTTCCCTTCATGCTTCTGAGGTGCAAGGCTCACCGTTGCGACTTAAACCTTACCCTCCATTATTTTCGTGGTACTGGATTCACCGTTGCAGCTTAAATCTTTCCCTTCATGCTTTTGAGGTGAAAGGTTCACCGTTGTGACTTAAACCATTCCCTCTATTATTTTCGTGGTACTTGGTTCACCGTTGCGGCTTACATATTTCCCTTCATGCATCTGAGGTGCAAGGTTCGCCGTTGCGACTTAAACCTATCCCTCCATTATTTTCGTGGAACTGGATTCGCCATTGCGGCTTAAATATTTCCCTTCATGCTTCTGAGGTGGAAGGTTCGCAGTTTCGACTTAAACCTTTCCCTCTATTATTTTCGTGGTACTAGATT
The DNA here is from genome assembly GCA_005610355.1 of Gossypioides kirkii. NCBI lineage: Eukaryota > Viridiplantae > Streptophyta > Magnoliopsida > Malvales > Malvaceae > Gossypioides > Gossypioides kirkii. Next base: position 26,358,297 of record CP032253.1, on the reverse strand, counting down.
CACCGTTGTGGATTAAATCTTTCCCTTCATGCATCTGAGGTGCAGGGCTCGCCGTTGAGACTTAAACCTTTGCCTCCATTATTTTCATAGTACTGGATTCACCGCTGCGGCTTAAATCTTTCCCTTCAAGCTTCAGAGGTGCAAGGTTCGCCGTTGCGGCTTAAACCTTTCCCTCCAAATCCTCTTACTACAGGATTTGTCGTTGTGACTTAAACCTTTCCCTTCATTATTTTCGTGGTTCCGGATTTGCAGTTGCGGCTTAAATCTTTCCCTTTATGCTTATGAGGTGAAAGGTTCACCGTTGCGACTTAAACCTTTCCCTTCATTATTTTCGTGGTACAGGATTCGCCGTTGCGGCTTAAATATTTCCCTTCATGCTTCTGAGGTGCAAGGTTCGCCGTTGCGACTTAAACCTATCCCTCCATTATTTTCGTGTTATTGGATTCGCCGTTGCGGCTTAAATCTTTCTCTTCATGCTTCTGAGGTGCAAGGTTCACCGTTGCGACTTAACCTTTCCCTCAATATCCTCGTGGTATTGGATTCGCCGTTGCGGCTTAAATCTTTCCCTTCATGCTTCTGAGGTGCAAGGTTCGCCATTGTAACTTAAGCATTTACCTCCATTATTTTTGGGGTACTGGATTCGCCGTTGCGGCTTAAATTTTTCCCTTCATGCTTCAGAGGTGGAAGGTTCGCCTTTTCGACTTAAACCTTTCCCTCCATTATTTTTGTGGTACTAGATTTGTCGTTGCGGCTTACATATTTCCCTTCACGCATCTTAGGTGCAAGGTTCGCCATTGTAACTTAAGCATTTGCCTCCATTATTTTCGGGGTACTGGATTCGCCGTTGTGGCTTAAAACTTTCCCTTCATGCGTCTGAGGTGAAAGGTTCGCCGTTTCGACTTAAACCTTTCCTTCCGTTATTTTCGTGGTACTAGATTCGCCGTTGCGGCTAAAATCTTTCCCTTCATGCATCTGAGGTGCAAGGTTCGCCGTTGCGACTTAAACCTATCCCTCCATTATTTTCGTGGAACTGGATTCGCCATTGCGGCTTAAATATTTCCCTTCATGCTTCTGAGGTGGAAGGTTCGCAGTTTCGACTTAAACCTTTCCCTCTATTATTTTCGTGGTACTAGATTCACCGTTGTGGATTAAATCTTTCCCTTCATGCATCTGAGGTGCAGGGCTCGCCGTTGAGACTTAAACCTTTGCCTCCATTATTTTCATGGTACTGGATTCACCGTTGCGGCTTAAATCTTTCCCTTCAAGCTTCAGAGGTGCAAGGTTCGCCGTTGCGGCTTAAACCTTTCCCTCCAAATCCTCTTACTACAGGATTTGTCGTTGTGACTTAAACCTTTCCCTTCATTATTTTCGTGGTTCCGGATTTGCAGTTGCGGCTTAAATCTTTCCCTTTATGCTTATGAGGTGAAAGGTTCACCGTTGCGACTTAAACCTTTCCCTTCATTATTTTCGTGGTACAGGATTCGCCGTTGCGGCTTAAATATTTCCCTTCATGCTTCTGAGGTGCAAGGTTCGCCGTTGCGACTTAAACCTATCCCTCCATTATTTTCGTGATATTGGATTCGCCGTTGCGGCTTAAATCTTTCTCTTCATGCTTCTGAGGTGCAAGGTTCACCGTTACGACTTAACCTTTCCCTCAATATCCTCGTGGTATTGGATTCGCCGTTGCGGCTTAAATCTTTCCCTTCATGCTTCTGAGGTGCAAGGTTCGCCATTGTAACTTAAGCATTTACCTCCATTATTTTTGGGGTACTGGATTCGCCGTTGCGGCTTAAATTTTTCCCTTCATGCTTCAGAGGTGGAAGGTTCGCCTTTTCGACTTAAACCTTTCCCTCCATTATTTTTGTGGTACTAGATTTGTCGTTGCGGCTTACATATTTCCCTTCACGCATCTTAGGTGCAAGGTTCGCCATTGTAACTTAAGCATTTGCCTCCATTATTTTCGGGGTACTGGATTCGCCGTTGCGGCTTAAAACTTTCCCTTCATGCGTCTGAGGTGAAAGGTTCGCCGTTTCGACTTAAACCTTTCCTTCCGTTATTTTCGTGGTACTAGATTCGCCGTTGCGGCTAAAATCTTTCCCTTCATGCATCTGAGGTGCAAGGTTCGCCGTTGAGACTTAAATGTTTGCCTCCATTATTTTCGTGGTACTGGATTCACCGTTGCGGCTTAAATCTTTCCCTTCAAGGTTCAGAGGTGCAAGGTTTGCCGTTACAACTTAAACCTTTCCCTCCACTATTTTCGTGGTACGAGATTCGCCGTTGCGGCTGAAATTTTTCCCTTCATGCTTCTGAGCTGCAAGGTTTGCCGTTTCGACTTAAACCTTTCCCTCTATTATTTTCGTGGCGCTGGATTCACCGTTGCGTCTTAACTCTTTCCCTTCAGGTTTCTGAGGTACAAGGTTCGTCGTTGCAGCTTAAACCTTTCCCACCAAATCCTCTTACTACAGGATTTATCGTTACGACTTAAACCTTTCCCTCCATTATTTTAGTGTTACTGAATTCGCCGTTGCGGCTTAAAACTTTCCTTTCATGCTTCTGAGGTGCAAGGTTCGCCGTTGCGACTTAAACCTATCCCTCTATTATTTTCGTGTTACTGGATTCGCCGTTGCGGCTTAAATCTTTCTCTTCATGCTTCTGAGGTGCAAGGTTCACCGTTGCGACTTAAACCTTTCCCTCAATATCCTCGTGGTATTGGATTCGCCGTTGCGGCTTAAATCTTTCCCTTCATGCTTCTGAGGTGCAAGGTTCGCCATTGTTACTTCAGCATTTACCTCCATTATTTTTAGGGTACTGGATTCGCCGTTACGGCTTAAATTTTTCCCTTCATGCTTCAGAGGTGGAAGGTTCGCCTTTTTGACTTAAACCATTCCCTCCATTATTTTTGTGGTACTAGATTCGCCGTTGCGGCTTACATATTTCCCTTCATGCATCTGAGGTGCAAGGTTCGCTATTGCGACTTAAACCTATCCCTCCATTATTTTCGTGGAACTGGATTCGCCGTTGCGGCTTAAATCTTTCCCTTCATGCTTCTGAGGTGGAAGGTTCGCTGTTGCGACTTAAACCTTTCCTTTCATTATTTTCGGTGTACTGGATTCGCTGTTGCGGCTTAAATCTTTCCCTTCATATGTCTGAGTTGCAAGGTTCGCTGTTGCGACTTAAACCTTTCCCTCCAGTAATTTCATGGTACTGGATTCACCGTTGCTGCTTAAACCTTTCCCTTCATGCTTCTGAGGTGCAAGGCTCACCGTTGCGACTTAAACCTTACCCTCCATTATTTTCGTTGTACTGGATTCACCGTTGCAGCTTAAATCTTTCCCTTCATGCTTTTGAGGTGAAAGGTTCACCGTTGTGACTTAAACCATTCCCTCTATTATTTTCGTGGTACTTGGTTCACCGTTGCGGCTTACATATTTCCCTTCATGCATCTGAGGTGCAAGGTTCGCCGTTGCGACTTAAACCTATCCCTCCATTATTTTCGTGGAACTGGATTCGCCATTGCGGCTTAAATATTTCCCTTCATGCTTCTGAGGTGGAAGGTTCGCAGTTTCGACTTAAACCTTTCCCTCTATTATTTTCGTGGTACTAGATTCACCGTTGTGGATTAAATCTTTCCCTTCATGCATCTGAGGTGCAGGGCTCGCCGTTGAGACTTAAACCTTTGCCTCCATTATTTTCATGGTACTGGATTCACCGTTGCGGCTTAAATCTTTCCCTTCAAGCTTCAGAGGTGCAAGGTTCGCCGTTGCGGCTTAAACCTTTCCCTCCAAATCCTCTTACTACAGGATTTGTCGTTATGACTTAAACCTTTCCCTTCATTATTTTCGTGGTTCCGGATTTGCAGTTGCGGCTTAAATCTTTCCCTTTATGCTTATGAGGTGAAAGGTTCACCGTTGCGACTTAAACCTTTCCCTTCATTATTTTCGTGGTACAGGATTCGCCGTTGCGGCTTAAATATTTCCCTTCATGCTTCTGAGGTGCAAGGTTCGCCGTTGCGACTTAAACCTATCCCTCCATTATTTTCGTGTTATTGGATTCGCCGTTGCGGCTTAAATCTTTCCCTTCATGCTTCTGAGGTGCAAGGTTCACCGTTGCGACTTAACATTTCCCTCAATATCCTCGTGGTATTGGATTCGCCGTTGCGGCTTAAATCTTTCCCTTCATGCTTCTGAGGTGCAAGGTTCGCCATTGTAACTTAAGCATTTACCTCCATTATTTTTGGGGTACTGGATTCGCCGTTGCGGCTTAAATTTTTCCCTTCATGCTTCAGAGGTGGAAGGTTCGCCTTTTCGACTTAAACCTTTCCCTCCATTATTTTTGTGGTACTAGATTTGTCGTTGCGGCTTACATATTTCCCTTCACGCATCTTAGGTGCAAGGTTCGCCATTGTAACTTAAGCATTTGCCTCCATTATTTTCGGGGTACTGGATTCGCCGTTGCGGCTTAAAACTTTCCCTTCATGCGTCTGAGGTGAAAGGTTCGCCGTTTCGACTTAAACCTTTCCTTCCGTTATTTTCGTGGTACTAGATTCGCCATTGCGGCTAAAATCTTTCCCTTCATGCATCTGAGGTGCAAGGTTCGCCGTTGAGACTTAAATGTTTGCCTCCATTATTTTCGTGGTACTGGATTCACCGTTGCGGCTTAAATCTTTCCCTTCAAGGTTCAGAGGTGCAAGGTTTGCCGTTACAACTTAAACCTTTCCCTCCACTATTTTCGTGGTACGAGATTCGCCGTTGCGGCTGAAATTTTTCCCTTCATGCTTCTGAGCTGCAAGGTTTGCCGTTTCGACTTAAACCTTTCCCTCTATTATTTTCGTGGCGCTGGATTCACCGTTGCGTCTTAACTCTTTCCCTTCAGGCTTCTGAGGTACAAGGTTCGTCGTTGCAGCTTAAACCTTTCCCACCAAATCCTCTTACTACAGGATTTATCGTTACGACTTAAACCTTTCCCTCCATTATTTTAGTGTTACTGAATTCGCCGTTGCGGCTTAAAACTTTCCTTTCATGCTTCTGAGGTGCAAGGTTCGCCGTTGCGACTTAAACCTATCCCTCTATTATTTTCGTGTTACTGGATTCGCTGTTGCGGCTTAAATCTTTCTTTTCATGCTTCTGAGGTGCAAGGTTCACCGTTGCGACTTAAACCTTTCCCTCAATATCCTCGTGGTATTGGATTCGCCGTTGCGGCTTAAATCTTTCCCTTCATGCTTCTGAGGTGCAAGGTTCGCCATTGTTACTTCAGCATTTACCTCCATTATTTTTTGGGTACTGGATTCGCCGTTGCGGCTTAAATTTTTCCCTTCATGCTTCAGAGGTGGAAGGTTCCCCTTTTCGACTAAAACCATTCCCTTCCTTATTTTTTTGGTACTAGATTCGCCGTTGCGGCTTACATATTTCCCTTCATGCATCTGAGGTGCAAGGTTCGCCATTGCGACTTAAACCTATCGCTCCATTATTTTCGTGGAACTGGATTCGCCGTTGCTGCTTAAATCTTTCCCTTCATGCTTCTGAGGTGGAAGGTTCGCTGTTGCGACTTAAACCTTTCCTTTCATTATTTTCGGTGTACTGGATTCGCTGTTGCGGCTTAAATCTTTCCCTTCATATGTCTGAGTTGCAAGGTTCGCTGTTGCGACTTAAACCTTTCCCTCCAGTAATTTCATGGTACTGGATTCACCGTTGCTGCTTAAACCTTTCCCTTCATGCTTCTGAGGTGCAAGGCTCACCGTTGCGACTTAAACCTTACCCTCCATTATTTTCGTTGTACTGGATTCACCGTTGCAGCTTAAATCTTTCCCTTCATGCTTTTGAGGTGAAAGGTTCACCGTTGTGACTTAAACCATTCCCTCTATTATTTTCGTGGTACTTGGTTCACCGTTGCGGCTTACATATTTCCCTTCATGCATCTGAGGTGCAAGGTTCGCCGTTGCGACTTAAACCTATCCCTCCATTATTTTCGTGGAACTGGATTCGCCATTACGGCTTAAATATTTCCCTTCATGCTTCTGAGGTGGAAGGTTCGCAGTTTCGACTTAAACCTTTCCCTCTATTATTTTCGTGGTACTAGATTCGCCGTTGTGGATTAAATCTTTCCCTTCATGCATCTGAGGTGCAGGGCTCGCCGTTGAGACTTAAACCTTTGCCTCCATTATTTTCGTAGTACTGGATTCACTGTTGCGGCTTAAATCTTTCACTTCAAGCTTCAAAGGTGCAAGGTTTGCTGTTACGACATAAACCTTTCCCTCCACTATTTTCGTCGTACGAGATTCACCGTTGGGGCTGAAATTTTTCCCTACATGCTTCTGAGCTGCAAGGTTTACCGTTTTGACTTAAACCTTTCCCTCTATTATTTTCGTGGTGCTGGATTCACCGTTACGACTTAAATCTTTCCCTTCAAGCTTCTGAGGTACAAGGTTCGCCTTTGTGGCTTAAACCTTTCCCTCCAAATCCTCTTACTACAGGATTTGTCGTTGCGACTTAAACCTTTCCCTCCATTATTTTCGTGGTACTGGATTCGCCGTTGCGGCTTAAATCTTTCCCCTCACGCTTTTGAGGTGCAAGGTTCGCCGTTGCGACTTAAACCTTTCCTTCCATTATTTTCGTGGTGCTGGATTCGCCGTTGTGGCTTAAATCATTCCCTTCATGCTTCTGAGGTGCAAGGTTCGCCGTTGTGACTTAAACCTTTCCCTCCATTATTTTCGTGGAACTGGATTCGCCGTTACGGCTTAAATCTTTCCCTTCATGCTTCTGAGTTGCAAGGCTCGCCGTTGCGACTTAAACATTTCCCTCCATTATTTTCGTGGTACTGGATTCGCCGTTGCGGCTTAAATCTTTCCCTTTAAGCTTTTGAGGTACAAGGTTCACCGTTGCGACTTAAACCTTTCCCTTTATTATTTTCGTGGTATTGGATTCGCCGTTGCGACTTAAATCTTTCCCTTCATGCTTCTGACATACAATGTTTGCCATTGCGACTTAAACCTTTCCCTCCATATCCTCGTAGTACTAGATTCGTCGTTGCGGCTTAAATCTTTCGTTTCATGCTTCTGAGGTGCAAGGTTCGCCGTTGCGACTTAAACCTTTCCCTCCATATCCTAGTGGTACTAGGTTCACCGTTACGGCTTAAATCTTTCCCCTCATGCTTCTGAGGTGCAAGGTTCGCCATTGCAACTTAAGCATTTCCCTCAATTATTTTTGGGGTACTGGATTCGTCGTTGCGGCTTAAATCTTTCCCTTCATGCTTCTGAGGTGGAAAGTTCGCCGTTGCGACTTAAATATTTCCCTCGATGTCCTCTTAGTACAGGATTCGTCGTTGCGACTTAAACCTTTCCCTCCATTATTTTCGTGGTACTGGATTCGCCATTGCGGCTTAAATCTTTCCCTTCATGCTTTTGACGTGCAAGGTTCACCATTGTGACATAAACCTTTCCCTCATTATCCTCGTAGTATTAGATTTGCCATTGCGGCTTAAACCTTTCCCTTCATACTTCTGAGGTGCAAGGTTCACCGTTGCGTCTTAAACCTTTCCCTCTATATCCTTGTGGTACTGGATTCGCCAATGTAACTTAAATATTTCCCTTCATGCTTCTGAGGTGCAAGGTTCGCCGTTACGACTTAAACCTTTCCCTCCATATCCTCGTGGTACTGGATTCGCCGTTGCGGCTTAAATCTTTCCCTTCATGCTTCTGAGGTGCAAGGATCGCTGTTGCGACTTAAACCTTTCCCTCCATTATTTTCGTGGTTCTGGATTTACTGTTGCGGCTTAAATCTTTCCCTTCAGGCTTCTGAGGTACAAGGTTCGTCATTGCGACTTAAACCTTTCCCTTCATGCTTCTAAGGTACAATGTTTGCCATTTCGACTTAAACCTTTCCCTCTATATCCTCAGAGTACTAGATTCCCCGTTGCGGCTTAAACCTTTCGCTTCATGCTTCTGAGGTGCAAGGTTCGCCATTGCGACTTAAACCTTTCCCTCCATTATTTTCGCGGTACTGGATTTACCGTTGCGGCTTAAATCTTTCCCTTCAGGCTTCTGAGGTACAAGGTTCGTCGTTGCGACTTAGACCTTTCTCTCAATTATTTTCATGGTATCGGATTCGCCATTGCGGCTTAAATCTTTCCCTTCATGCTTCTGAGGTACAATGTTTATCGTTTCGACTTAAACCTTTCCCTCCATATCCTCGTAGTACTAGATTCACCGTTGCGCCTTAAACCTTTCGCTTCATGCTTCTGAGGTGCAAGGTTCGCCGTTGCGACTTAAACCTTTCCCTCCATATCCTCGTGGAACTGTATTCACCGTTGCGGCTTAAATCTTTCCCTTCATGCTTCTGAGGTGCAAGGTTCGCCATTACAACTTAAGCATTTCCCTCCATTATTTTCGGGGTACTGGATTCGCCGTTGCGGCTTAAATCTTTCCCTTCAAGCTTCTGAGGTGGAAGGTTCACCGTTGCGACTTAAACATTTCCGTCCATATCCACTTGGTACAGGATTCGCCGTTGCGACTTAAACTTTTCCCTTCATTATTTTTAGGGTTTTGGATTTGCCATTGCGGCTTAAATCTTTCCCTTCATGCTTCTGAGGTGCAAGGTTTATTGTTTCGACTTAAACCTTTCTCTCCATTATTTTCGTGGTACCGGATTTGCCATTGTGGCTTAAATCTTTCCCTTCATGCTTTTGAGTTGCAAGGTTCGTCGTTGCGACTTAAACCTTTCCCTCCATTATTTTCGTGGAACTGGATTCGTTGTTGCGGCTTAAACCTTTCCCTTCATGCTTCTGAGTTGCAAGGCTCGCCGTTGCGACTTAAACATTTCCCTCTATTATTTTCGTGGTACTGGATTTACTGTTGCAGCTTAAATCTTTCCCTTTAGGCTCTTGAGGTACAGGGTTCGTCGTTGTGACTTAAACCTTTCCCTCTATCATTTTCATGGTACTGGATTCGCCATTCAGGCTTAAATCTTTCCCTTCATGCTTTTGAGGTACAATTTTTCCCGTTTCGACAAGGTTCGTCGTTGCGACTTAAACCTTTCCCTCCATTATTTTCATGGTATCGGATTCGCCATTGCGGCTTAAATCTTTCCCTTCATGCTTCTGAGGTACAATGTTTACCGTTTCGACTTAAACCTTTCCCTCTATATCCTCGTAGGACTAGATTCACTGTTGCGGCTTAAACCTTTCGCTTCAAGCTTCTGAGGTGCAAGGTTCGCCGTTGCGGCTTAAATCTTTCCCTTCATGCTTCTGAGCTGCAAGGTTCGCCATTACAATTTAAGCATTTCCCTCCATTATTTTCGAGGTACTGGATTCACCGTTGTGGCTTAAATCTTTCCCTTCAAGCTTCTGAGGTGAAAGGTTCGCCGTTGCGACTTAAACATTTCCGTCCATATCCTCTTGGTACAAGATTCATCGTTGCGACTTAAACCTTTCCCTCCATTATTTTCGTGGTACTGGATTCACCGTTACGGCTTAAATCTTTCCCTTCACGCTTCTGAGGTGCAAGGTTCGCTGTTACGACTTAAACCTTTCCTTCCATTATTTTCGTGGTACTGGATTCGCCGTTGTGGCTTAAATCTTTCCCTTCAAGCTTTTGAGGTACAAGGTTCACCGTTGCGACTTAAACCTTTCCCTCTATTATTTTCGTGGTATTGGATTCACCGTTGCGACTTAAATCTTTCCCTTCATGCTTCTGACATACAATGTTTGCCATTGCCACTTAAACCTTTCCCTCCATATCCTCGTAGTACTAGATTTGTCGTTGCGGCTTAAATCTTTCGTTTCATGCTTCTGAGGTGCAAGGTTCGCCGTTGCGACTTAAACCTTTCCCTCCATTATTTTCGTGGAACTGGATTCACCGCTACGGCTTAAATCTTTCCCTTCATGCTTCTGAGTTGCAAGGCTCGCCGTTGCGACTTAAACATTTCCCTCCATTATTTTCGTGGTACTGGATTCGCCGTTGTGGCTTAAATCTTTCCCTTCAAGCTTTTGAGGTACAAGGTTCACCGTTGCGACTTAAACCTTTCCCTCTATTATTTTCGTGGTATTGGATTCACCGTTGCGACTTAAATCTTTCCCTTCATGCTTCTGACATACAATGTTTGCCATTGCCACTTAAACCTTTCCCTCCATATCCTCGTAGTACTAGATTTGTCGTTGCGGCTTAAATCTTTCGTTTCATGCTTCTGAGGTGCAAGGTTCGCCGTTGCGACTTAAACCTTTCCCTCCATATCCTAGTGGTACTAGGTTCGCCGTTACGGCTTAAATCTTTCCCCTCATGCTTCTGAGGTGCAAGGTTCGCCATTGCAACTTAAGCATTTCCCCCAATTATTTTTGGGGTACTGGATTCGTCGTTGCGGCTTAAATCTTTCCCTTCATGCTTCTGAGGTAGAAGGTTCGCCGTTGCGACTTAAATATTACCCTCGATATCCTCTTAGTACAGGATTCGTCGTTGCGACTTAAACCTTTCCCTCCATTATTTTCGTGGTACTGGATTCGCCATTGCGGCTTAAATCTTTCCCTTCATGCTTTTGATGTGCAAGGTTCACCGTTGTGACATAAACCTTTCCCTCATTATCCTCGTAGTATTAGATTTACCGTTGCGGCTTAAACCTTTCCCTTAATACTTCTGAGGTGCAAGGTTCGCCGTTGCGTCTAAAACCTTTCCCTCTATATCCTTGTGGTACTGGATTCGCCAATGTAACTTAAATCTTTCCCTTCATGCTTCTGAGGTGCAAGGTTCGCCGTTACGACTTAAACCTTTCCCTCCATATCCTCGTGGTACTGGATTCGCCGTTGCGTCTTAAATCTTTCCCTTCATGCTTCTGAGGTGCAAGGATCGCCGTTGCGACTTAAACCTTTCCCTCCATTATTTCGTGGTACTGGATTCGCCGTTGTGGCTTAAATCTTTCCCTTCATGTTTCTGTGGTACAATGTTTTTCGTTACGACATAAACATTTCCCTTCATATCCTCGTAGTACTGGATTCGCCGTTACGGCTTAAATCTTTCCCCTCATGCTTCTAAGGTGCAAGGTTCGCCGTTGCGACTTAAACCCTTCCCTCAGTTATTTTCGTCGTACTGGATTCACCGTTGCGGCTTAAATCTTTCCCTTGAGGCTTCTGAGGTATAAGGTTCACCGTTGCGACTTAACCCTTTCCCTCTATATCCTCATAGTACAGGATTCGCCGTTACGACTTAAACCTTTCCCTCTATTATTTTCGTGGAACTGGATTCACCGTTGCGGCTTCAATCTTTCCCTTCATGCTTCTGAGGTGAAAGGTTCGCTATTGCGACTTAAACTTTTCCCTCCATTATTTTCGTGGTACTGAATTTGCCGTTGCGGGTTAAATCTTTCCCTTCATGCTTCTGAGTTGCAAGGTTCACCGTTGCGACTTAAACCTCTCTCCATTATTTTCGTGGCACTGGGTTCACCGTTGGGGCCTAAATCTTTCCCTCCATTATTTTCGTGATAGTGGATTCGCCGTTGCGACCTAAATCTTTCCCTTCATGCTTCTAAGGTACAAGGTTCGCCGTTGCGACTTAAACCTTTCCCTCCATATCCTCGTCGTATTAGATTCACCGTTATGGCTTAAATCATTCCCTTCATGCTCTTGAGCTGCAAGGTTCGCCGTTGTGACTTAAAACTTTCCCTCCATGTCCTCGTAATACAGGATTCGCCGTTGCGGCTTAAATCTTTCCCTTCATGCTTCTGAGGTGCAAGGTTCACCGTTGTGACTTAAACCTTTCCCTCCATTATTTGAGTGGTACTCGATTCGCCGTTGCGGCTTAAATCTTTCCCATCATGCTTCTGAGGTGGTAGGTTCGCGTTGCGACTTAAACCTTTCCCTCCATTATTTTCGTGGTATTGAATTCGCTATTGCGACTGAAATCTTTCCCTTCATGCTTCTGAGGTGCAAGGTTCGTCGTTGTGACTTAAACCTATCCATCCATTATTTTCGTGGTACTGGAATCGCCATTCCGGCTTTAATCCTTCCCTTCATGCTTATGACATACCAGGTTCACCGTTACGACTTAAACCATTCCTTCCATATCCTCGTGGTGCTGGATTCACCGTTGCGGCTTGAATCTTTCCGCTCATGCTTCTGAGGTGGAAGGTTTGGCATTGTGACTTAATCCTTTCCCTCAATTATTTTATTGGTACTAGATTCGCCGTTGCGGCTTAAATTTTTCCCTTCATGGTTCTGAGGTACAATGTTCGCCATTGCGACTTAAAATTTTCCCTCCATATCCTCGTAGTACTGGATTCACCGTTGCGGATTAAATCTTTCCCTCCATATCCTCGTAGTACTTGATTCACCGTTGCGGATTAAATCTTTCCCATCATGCTTCTGAGGTGCAAGGTTCACCGTTACGACTTAAACCTTTCCCTTCATTATTTTCGTGGTACTGTATTCGCCGTTGCGGCTTAAATCTTTCCCATCATGCTTCTGAGGTGCTAGGTTTGCCATTGTGACTTAATCCTTTCCCTCAATTATTTTCTTGGTACTGGATTCGCCGTTGCGGCTTAAATCTTTCCCTTCATGCTTCTGAGGTACAATGTTCGCCATTGCGACTTAAAATTTTCCCTCCATATCCTCGTAGTACTGGATTCGCCGTTGCGGGTTAAATCTTTCCATCCATATCCTCGTAGTACTTGATTCATCGTTACAGATTAAATCTTTCCCTTCATGCTTATGAGGTGCAAGGTTCACCGTTGCGACTTAAACCTATCCCTCCATTATTTTCGCGGTACTAGATTCGCCGTTGCGGCTTAAATCTTTCCCTTCATGCTTCTGAGGTGAAAGGTTCACCGTTGCGACTTAAACCTTTCCCTCCGTTATTTTAGTGGTACTGGATTCGCCGTTGCGGCTTAAATCTTTCCCTTCATGCTTCTGAGGTGTAAGGTTCATCGTTGCGAGTTAAACCTACCCCTCCATTATTTTTGTGGTACTGGATTCACCGTTGCGGCTTAAATCTTTCCCTCCATGTCCTCGTAATACAGGATTCACCGTTGTGGCTTAAATCTTTCCCTTCTGTCTTCTGAGGTGCAAGGTCCACCGTTGCGACTTAAACGTTTCCCTCCATTATTTTCGTGGTACTGGATTCGCCGTTGCGGCTTAAACCTTTCCCATCATGCTTCTAAGGTGGTAGGTTTCCCGTTACGACTTTAACCTTTCCCTCCATTATTTTCGTGGTACTGGATTCGCTATTACGGCTTAAATCTTTCCCTTCACGCTTCTGAGGTGCAAGGTTCATCGTTGTGACTTAAACCTATACCTCCATTATTTTCGTGGATCTGGAATCGCCGTTACGGCTTAAATCTTTCCCTTCATGCTTATGACGTACCAGGTTCGCCGTTGAGACTTAAACCATTCCCTCTATATCCTCGTGGTACTGGATTCACCGTTGCGGCTTAAATCTTTCCCCTCATCCTTCTAAGGTGGAAGGTTTGGCATTGTGACTTAATCCTTTCCCTCAATTATTTTCTTGGTACTGGATTCACCGTTGCGGCTTAAATCTTTCCCTTCATGCGTCTTAGGTACAATGTTCGCCATTGCGACTTAAAATTTTCCCTTCATATCCTCGTAGTACTGGATTCACCGTTGCGGATTAGACCTTTCCCTCCATATCCTCGTCGTACTTGATTCACCATTGCGGATTAAATCTTTCCCTTCATGCTTCTGAGGTGTAAGGTTCACCGTTGCGACTTAAACCTTTCCCTCCATTATTTTCATGGTACTGGATTCACCGTTGCGGCTTAAATCTTTCCCATCATGCTTCTGAGGTGGTAGGTTCGTCGTTGCGACTTCAACCTTTCCCTCCATTATTTTCGTGGTACTGGATTCGCTGTTGCGGCTTAAATCTTTCCCTTCATGCTTATGACGTACAAGGTTCGCCGTTGAGACTTAAACCATTCCCTCTATATCCTCGTGGTACTGGATTCGCCGTTGCGGCTTAAATCTTTCCCCTCATGCTTCTGAGGTGGAAGGTTTGGCATTGTGACTTAATCCTTTCCCTCAATTATTTTCTTGGTACTGGATTCACCGTTGCGGCTTAAATCTTTCCCTTCATGCGTCTTAGGTACAATTTTCGCCATTGCGACTTAAAATTTTCCCTTCATATCCTCGTAGTACTGGATTCGCCGTTGCGGATTAAACCTTTCCCTCCATATCCTCGTCGTACTTGATTCACCATTGCGGATTAAATCTTTCCCTTCATGCTTCTAAGGTGCAAGGTTCACCGTTGCGACTTAAACCTTTCCCTCCATTATTTTCGTGGTACTGGATTCACCGTTGCGGATTAAATCTTTCCCTTCATGCTTCTGAGGTGCAAGGTTCACCGTTGCGACTTAAACCTTTCCCTCTATTACTTTCGTGGTACTAGATTCACCGTTGCGGCTTAAATCTTTCCCATCATGCTTCTGAGGTGGTAGGTTCGTCGTTGCGACTTCAACCTTTCCCTCCATTATTTTCGTGGTACTAGATTCGCTGTTGCGGCTTAAATCTTTCCCTTCAAGCTTCTGAGGTGCAAGGTTCATCGTTGCGACTTAAACCTATCCCTCTATTATTTTCGTGGTACTGGAATCACCGTTGCGGCTTAAATCTTTCCCTTCATGCTTATGACGTGCCAGGTTCGCCGTTGCGACTTCAACCATTCCCTCAATATCCTTATGGTACTGGATTCACCGTTGCGGCTTAAATCTTTCCCTTCATGCTTCTGAGGTGAAAGGTTCACCGTTGCGACTTAAACCTTTCCCTCCGTTATTTTAGTGGTACTGGATTCGCCGTTGCGGCTTAAATCTTTCCCTTCATGCTTCTGAGGTGCAAGGTTCATCGTTGCGAGTTAAACCTATCCCTCCATTATTTTTGTGGTACTGGATTCACCGTTGCAGCTTAAATCTTTCCCTTCATGCTTCTTAGGTATAATGTTCGCCGTTGCGGCTTAAACCTTTCCCTCCATGTCCTCGTAATACAGGATTCGCCGTTGTGGCTTAAATCTTTCCCTTCTGTCTTCTGAGGTGCAAGGTTCACCGTTGCGACTTAAACCTTTCCCTCCATTATTTTCGTTGTACTGGATTCGCCGTTGCGGCTTAAACCTTTCCCATCATGCTTCTAAGGTGGTAGGTTTCCCGTTACGACTTCAACCTTTCCCTCCATTATTTTCGTGGTACTGGATTCGCTATTGCGGCTTAAATCTTTCCCTTCACGCTTCTGAGGTGCAAGGTTCATCGTTGTGACTTAAACCTATACCTCCATTATTTTCGTGGATCTGGAATCGCCGTTACGGGTTAAATCTTTCCCTTCATGCTTATGACGTACCAGGTTCGCCGTTGAGACTTAAACCATTCCCTCTATATCCTCGTGGTACTGGATTCGCCGTTGCGGCTTAAATCTTTCCCCTCATGCTTCTGAGGTGGAAGGTTTGGCATTGTGACTTAATCCTTTCCCTTAATTATTTTCTTGGTACCGGATTCACCGTTGCGGCTTAAATCTTTCCCTTCATGCGTCTTAGGTACAATGTTCGCCATTGCGACTTAAAATTTTCCCTTCATATCCTCGTAGTACTGGATTCGCCGTTGCGGATTAAACCTTTCCCTCCATATCCTCGTCGTACTTGATTCACCATTGCGGATTAAATCTTTCCCTTCATGCTTCTGAGGTGCAAGGTTCACCGTTGCGACTTAAACCTTTCCCTCCATTATTTTCGTGGTACTGGATTTACCGTTGCGGCTTAAATCTTTCCCATCATGCTTCTGAGGTGGTAGGTTCGTCGTTGCGACTTCAACCTTTCCCTCCATTATTTTCGTGGTACTGGATTCGCTGTTGCGGCTTAAATCTTTCCCTTCATGCTTCTGAGGTGCAAGGTTTGTCGTTGCGACTTAAACCTATCCCTCTATTATTTTCGTGGTACTGGAATCACCGTTGCGGCTTAAATCTTTCCCTTCATGCTTATGACGTGCCAGGTTCGCCGTTGCGACTTCAACCATTCCCTCAATATCCTTATGGTACTGGATTCACCGTTGCGGCTTAAATCTTTCCCCTCATGCTTCTGAGGTGCAATGTTCGTCGTGGCGACTTAAACCTATCCCTCTATTATTTTCGTGGTACTGGATTCGCCGTTGCGGCTTAAATCTTTCCCTTCATGCTTCTGAGGTGAAAGGTTCACCGTTGCGACTTAAACCTTTCCCTCCGTTATTTTAGTGGTACTGGATTCGCCGTTACGGCTTAAATCTTTCCCTTCATGCTTCTGAGGTGCAAGGTTCATCGTTGCGAGTTAAACCTATCTTTTCATTATTTTTGTGGTACTGGATTCACCGTTGCGACTTAAATCTTTCCCTTCATGCTTCTTAGGTATAATGTTCGCCGTTGCGGCTTAAACCTTTCCCTCCATGTCCTCGTAATACAGGATTCGTCGTTGTGGCTTAAATCTTTCCCTTCTATCTTCTGAGGTGCAAGGTTCACCGTTGCGACTTAAACCTTTCCCTCTATTATTTTCGTTGTACTGGATTCACCGTTGCGGCTTAAACCTTTCCCATCATGCTTCTAAGGTGGTAGGTTTCCCGTTACGACTTCAACCTTTCCCTCCATTATTTTCATGGTACTGAATTCGCTATTGCGGCTTAAATCTTTCCCTTCACGCTTCTGAGGTGCAAGGTTCATCGTTGTGACTTAAACCTATACCTCTATTATTTTCGTGGATCTGGAATCGCCGTTACGGCTTAAATCTTTCCCTTCATGCTTATGACGTACCAGGTTTGCCGTTGAGACTTAAACCATTCCCTCTATATCCTCGTGGTACTGGACTCGCCGTTGCGGCTTAAATCTTTCCCCTCATGCTTCTGAGGTGGAAGGTTTGGCATTGTGACTTAATCCTTTCCCTCAATTATTTTCTTGGTACTGGATTCACCGTTGCGGCTTAAATCTTTCCCTTCATGCGTCTTAGGTACAATGTTCGCCATTGCGACTTAAAATTTTCCCTTCATATCCTCGTAGTACTGGATTCGCCGTTGCGGATTAAACCTTTCCCTCCATATCCTCGTCGTACTTGATTCACCATTGCGGATTAAATCTTTCCCTTCATGCTTCTGAGGTGCAAGGTTCACCGTTGCGACTTAAACCTTTCCCTCCATTATTTTCGTGGTACTGGATTCACCGTTGCGGATTAAATCTTTCCCATCATGCTTCTGAGGTGGAAGGTTCGTCGTTGCGACTTCAACCTTTCCCTCCATTATTTTCGTGGTACTAGATTCGCTGTTGCGGCTTAAATCTTTCCCTTCAAGCTTGTGAGGTGCAAGGTTCGTCGTTGCGACTTAAACCTATCCCTCTATTATTTTCGTGGTACTGGAATCACCGTTGCGGCTTAAATCTTTCCCTCATGCTTCTGAGGTGCAATGTTCGTCGTTGCGACTTAAACCTATCCCTCCATTATTTTCGTGGTACTGGATTCGCCGTTGCGGCTTAAATCTTTCCCTTCATGCTTCTGAGGTGCAAGGTTTGTCGTTGCGACTTAAACCTATCCCTCTATTATGTTCGTGGTACTGGAATCACCGTTGCGGCTTAAATCTTTCCCTTCATGCTTATGACGTGCCAGGTTCGCCGTTGCGACTTCAACCATTCCCTCCGTTATTTTAGTGGTACTGGATTCACCGTTGCGGCTTAAATCTTTCCCTTCCTGCTTCTGAGGTGCAAGGTTCATCGTTGCGAGTTAAACCTATCTTTTCATTATTTTTGCGGTACTGGATTCACCGTTGCGACTTAAATCTTTCCCTTCATGCTTCTTAGGTATAATGTTCGCCGTTGCGGCTTAAACCTTTCCCTCCATGTCCTCGTAATACAGGATTCGTCGTTGTGGCTTAAATCTTTCCCTTCTGTCTTCTGAGGTGCAAGGTTCACCGTTGCGACTTAAACCTTTCCCTCTATTATTTTCGTTGTACTGGATTCACCGTTGCGGCTTAAACCTTTCCCATCATGCTTCTAAGGTGGTAGGTTTCCCGTTACGACTTCAACCTTTCCCTCCATTATTTTCGTGGTACTGAATTCGCTATTGCGGCTTAAATCTTTCCCTTCACGCTTCTGAGGTGCAAGGTTCATCGTTGTGACTTAAACCTATACCTCCATTATTTTCGTGGATCTGGAATCGCCGTTACGGCTTAAATCTTTCCCTTCATGCTTATGACGTACCAGGTTTGCCGTTGAGACTTAAACCATTCCCTCTATATCCTCGTGGTATTGGACTCGCCGTTACGGCTTAAATCTTTCCCCTCATGCTTCTGAGGTGGAAGGTTTGGCATTGTGACTTAATCCTTTCCCTCAATTATTTTCTTGGTACTGGATTCACCGTTGCGGCTTAAATCTTTCCCTTCATGCGTCTTAGGTACAATGTTCGCCATTGCGACTTAAAATTTTCCCTTCATATCCTCGTAGTACTGGATTCGCCGTTGCGGATTAAACCTTTCCCTCCATATCCTCGTCGTACTTGATTCACCATTGCGGATTAAATCTTTCCCTTCATGCTTCTAAGGTGCAAGGTTCACCGTTGCGACTTAAACCTTTCCCTCCATTATTTTCGTGGTACTGGATTCACCGTTGCGGCTTAAATCTTTCCCATCATGCTTCTGAGGTGGAAGGTTCGTCGTTGCGACTTCAACCTTTCCCTCCATTATTTTCGTGGTACTAGATTCGCTGTTGCGGCTTAAATCTTTCCCTTCAAGCTTGTGAGGTGCAAGGTTCGTCGTTGCGACTTAAACCTATCCCTCTATTATTTTCGTGGTACTGGAATCACCGTTGCGGCTTAAATCATTCCCTTCATGCTTATGACGTGCCAGGTTCGCCGTTGCGACTTCAACCATTCCCTCAATATCCTTATGGTACTGGATTCACCGTTGCGGCTTAAATCTTTCCCCTCATGCTTCTGAGGTGCAATGTTCGTCGTTGCGACTTAAACCTATCCCTCCATTATTTTCGTGGTACTGGATTCGCCGTTGCGGCTTAAATCTTTCCCTTCATGCTTCTGAGGTGCAAGGTTTGTCGTTGCGACTTAAACCTATCCCTCTATTATGTTCGTGGTACTGGAATCACCGTTGCGGCTTAAATCTTTCCCTTCATGCTTATGACGTGCCAGGTTCGCCGTTGCGACTTCAACCATTCCCTCCGTTATTTTAGTGGTACTGGATTCACCGTTGCGGCTTAAATCTTTCCCTTCCTGCTTCTGAGGTGCAAGGTTCATCGTTGCGAGTTAAACCTATCTTTTCATTATTTTTGCGGTACTGGATTCACCGTTGCGACTTAAATCTTTCCCTTCATGCTTCTTAGGTATAATGTTCGCCGTTGCGGCTTAAACCTTTCCCTCCATGTCCTCGTAATACAGGATTCGTCGTTGTGGCTTAAATCTTTCCCTTCTGTCTTCTGAGGTGCAAGGTTCACCGTTGCGACTTAAACCTTTCCCTCTATTATTTTCGTTGTACTGGATTCACCGTTGCGGCTTAAACCTTTCCCATCATGCTTCTAAGGTGGTAGGTTTCCCGTTACGACTTCAACCTTTCCCTCCATTATTTTCGTGGTACTGAATTCGCTATTGCGGCTTAAATCTTTCCCTTCACGCTTCTGAGGTGCAAGGTTCATCGTTGTGACTTAAACCTATACCTCCATTATTTTCGTGGATCTGGAATCGCCGTTACGGCTTAAATCTTTCCCTTCATGCTTATGACGTACCAGGTTTGCCGTTGAGACTTAAACCATTCCCTCTATATCCTCGTGGTATTGGACTCGCCGTTACGGCTTAAATCTTTCCCCTCATGCTTCTGAGGTGGAAGGTTTGGCATTGTGACTTAATCCTTTCCCTCAATTATTTTCTTGGTACTGGATTCACCGTTGCGGCTTAAATATTTCCCTTCATGCGTCTTAGGTACAATGTTCGCCATTGCGACTTAAAATTTTCCCTTCATATCCTCGTAGTACTGGATTCGCCGTTGCGGATTAAACCTTTCCCTCCATATCCTCGTCGTACTTGATTCACCATTGCGGATTAAATCTTTCCCTTCATGCTTCTGAGGTGCAAGGTTCACCGTTGCGACTTAAACCTTTCCCTCCATTATTTTCGTGGTACTGGATTCACCGTTGCGGCTTAAATCTTTCCCATCATGCTTCTGAGGTGGAAGGTTCGTCGTTGCGACTTCAACCTTTCCCTCCATTATTTTCGTGGTACTAGATTCGCTGTTGCGGCTTAAATCTTTCCCTTCAAGCTTCTGAGGTGTAAGGTTCGTCGTTGCGACTTAAACCTATCCCTCTATTATTTTCGTGGTACTGGAATCACCGTTGCGGCTTAAATCTTTCCCTTCATGCTTATGACGTGTCAGGTTCGCCGTTGCGACTTCAACCATTCCCTCAATATCCTTATGGTACTGGATTCACCATTGCGGCTTAAATCTTTCCCCTCATGCTTCTGAGGTGCAATGTTTCTCGTTGCGACTTAAACCTATCCCTCCATTATTTTCGTGGTACTGGATTCGCCGTTGCGGCTTAAATCTTTCCCTTCATGCTTCTGAGGTGAAAGGTTCACCGTTGTGACTTAAACCTTTCCCTCCGTTATTTTAGTGGTACTGGATTCGCCGTTGCGGCTTAAATCTTTCCCTTCATGCTTCTGAGGTGCAAGGTTCATCGTTGCGAGTTAAACCTATCCCTCCATTATTTTTGTGGTACTGGATTCACCGTTGCAGCTTAAATCTTTCCCTTCATGCTTCTTAGGTATAATGTTCGCCGTTGCGGCTTAAACCTTTCCCTCCATGTCCTCGTAATACAGGATTCGCCGTTGTGGCTTAAATCTTTCCCTTCTGTCTTCTGAGGTGCAAGGTTCACCGTTGCGACTTAAACCTTTCACTCCATTATTTTCGTTGTACTGGATTCGCCGTTGCGGCTTAAACCTTTCCCATCATGCTTCTAAGGTGGTAGGTTTCCCGTTACGACTTCAACCTTTCCCTCCATTATTTTCGTGGTACTGGATTCGCTATTGCGGCTTAAATCTTTCCCTTCACGCTTCTGAGGTGCAAGGTTCATCGTTGTGACTTAAACCTATACCTCCATTATTTTCGTGGATCTGGAATCACCGTTACGGCTTAAATCTTTCCCTTCATGCTTAAGACGTACCAGGTTCGCCGTTGAGACTTAAACCATTCCCTCTATATCCTCGTGGTACTGGACTCGCCGTTGCGGCTTAAATCTTTCCCCTCATGCTTCTGAGGTGGAAGGTTTGGCATTGTGACTTAATCCTTTCCCTCAATTATTTTCTTGGTACTGGACTCACCGTTGCGGCTTAAATCTTTCCCTTCATGCGTCTTAGGTACAATGTTCGCCATTGCGACTTAAAATTTTCCCTTCATATCCTCGTAGTACTGGATTCGCCGTTGCGGATTAAACCTTTCCCTCCATATCCTCGTCGTACTTGATTCACCATTGCGGATTAAATCTTTCCCTTCATGCTTCTGAGGTGCAAGGTTCACCGTTGCGACTTAAACCTTTCCCTCCATTATTTTCGTGATACTGGATTCACCGTTGCGGCTTAAATCTTTCCCATCATGCTTCTGAGGTGGAAGGTTCGTCGTTGCGACTTCAACCTTTCCCTCCATTATTTTCGTGGTACTAGATTCGCTGTTGCGGCTTAAATCTTTCCCTTCAAGCTTCTGAGGTGCAAGGTTCGTCGTTGCGACTTAAACCTATCCCTCTATTATTTTCGTGGTACTGGAATCACCGTTGCGGCTTAAATCTTTCCCTTCATGCTTATGACGTGCCAGGTTCGCCGTTGCGACTTCAACCATTCCCTCAATATCCTTATGGTACTGGATTCACCGTTGCGGCTTAAATCTTTCCTCTCATGCTTCTGAGGTGCAATGTTCGTTGTTGCGACTTAAACCTATCCCTCCATTATTTTCGTGGTACTGGATTCGCCGTTGCGGCTTAAATCTTTCCCTTCATGCTTCTGAGGTGAAAGGTTCACCGTTGCGACTTAAACCTTTCCCTCCGTTATTTTAGTGGTACTGGATTCGCCGTTGCGGCTTAAATCTTTCCCTTCATGCTTGTGAGGTGCAAGGTTCATCGTTGTGACTTAAACCTATACCTCTATTATTTTCGTGGATCTGGAATCGCCGTTACGGCTTAAATCTTTCCCTTCATGCTTATGACGTACCAGGTTTGCCGTTGAGACTTAAACCATTCCCTCTATATCCTCGTGGTACTGGACTCGCCGTTGCGGCTTAAATCTTTCCCCTCATGCTTCTGAGGTGGAAGGTTTGGCATTGTGACTTAATCCTTTCCCTCAATTATTTTCTTGGTACTGGATTCACCGTTGCGGCTTAAATCTTTCCCTTCATGCGTCTTAGGTACAATGTTCGCCATTGCGACTTAAAATTTTCCCTTCATATCCTCGTAGTACTGGATTCGCCGTTGCGGATTAAACCTTTCCCTCCATATCCTCGTCGTACTTGATTCACCATTGCGGATTAAATCTTTCCCTTCATGCTTCTGAGGTGCAAGGTTCACCGTTGCGACTTAAACCTTTCCCTCCATTATTTTCGTGGTACTGGATTCACCGTTGCGGCTTAAATCTTTCCCATCATGCTTCTGAGGTGGAAGGTTCGTCGTTGCGACTTCAACCTTTCCCTCCATTATTTTCGTGGTACTAGATTCGCTGTTGCGGCTTAAATCTTTCCCTTCAAGCTTCTGAGGTGCAAGGTTCGTCGTTGCGACTTAAACCTATCCCTCTATTATTTTCGTGGTACTGGAATCACCGTTGCGGCTTAAATCTTTCCCTCATGCTTCTGAGGTGCAATGTTCGTCGTTGCGACTTAAACCTATCCCTCCATTATTTTCGTGGTACTGGATTCGCCGTTGCGGCTTAAATCTTTCCCTTCATGCTTCTGAGGTGCAAGGTTTGTCGTTGCGACTTAAACCTATCCCTCTATTATGTTCGTGGTACTGGAATCACCGTTGCGGCTTAAATCTTTCCCTTCATGCTTATGACGTGCCAGGTTCGCCGTTGCGACTTCAACCATTCCCTCCGTTATTTTAGTGGTACTGGATTCACCGTTGCGGCTTAAATCTTTCCCTTCCTGCTTCTGAGGTGCAAGGTTCATCGTTGCGAGTTAAACCTATCTTTTCATTATTTTTGCGGTACTGGATTCACCGTTGCGACTTAAATCTTTCCCTTCATGCTTCTTAGGTATAATGTTCGCCGTTGCGGCTTAAACCTTTCCCTCCATGTCCTCGTAATACAGGATTCGTCGTTGTGGCTTAAATCTTTCCCTTCTGTCTTCTGAGGTGCAAGGTTCACCGTTGCGACTTAAACCTTTCCCTCTATTATTTTCGTTGTACTGGATTCACCGTTGCGGCTTAAACCTTTCCCATCATGCTTCTAAGGTGGTAGGTTTCCCGTTACGACTTCAACCTTTCCCTCCATTATTTTCGTGGTACTGAATTCGCTATTGCGGCTTAAATCTTTCCCTTCACGCTTCTGAGGTGCAAGGTTCATCGTTGTGACTTAAACCTATACCTCCATTATTTTCGTGGATCTGGAATCGCCGTTACGGCTTAAATCTTTCCCTTCATGCTTATGACGTACCAGGTTTGCCGTTGAGACTTAAACCATTCCCTCTATATCCTCGTGGTATGGACTCGCCGTTACGGCTTAAATCTTTCCCCTCATGCTTCTGAGGTGGAAGGTTTGGCATTGTGACTTAATCCTTTCCCTCAATTATTTTCTTGGTACTGGATTCACCGTTGCGGCTTAAATCTTTCCCTTCATGCGTCTTAGGTACAATGTTCGCCATTGCGACTTAAAATTTTCCCTTCATATCCTCGTAGTACTGGATTCGCCGTTGCGGATTAAACCTTTCCCTCCATATCCTCGTCGTACTTGATTCACCATTGCGGATTAAATCTTTCCCTTCATGCTTCTAAGGTGCAAGGTTCACCGTTGCGACTTAAACCTTTCCCTCCATTATTTTCGTGGTACTGGATTCACCGTTGCGGCTTAAATCTTTCCCATCATGCTTCTGAGGTGGAAGGTTCGTCGTTGCGACTTCAACCTTTCCCTCCATTATTTTCGTGGTACTAGATTCGCTGTTGCGGCTTAAATCTTTCCCTTCAAGCTTCTGAGGTGCAAGGTTCGTCGTTGCGACTTAAACCTATCCCTCTATTATTTTCGTGGTACTGGAATCACCGTTGCGGCTTAAATCTTTCCCTTCATGCTTATGACGTGCCAGGTTCGCCGTTGCGACTTCAACCATTCCCTCAATATCCTTATGGTACTGGATTCACCGTTGCGGCTTAAATCTTTCCCCTCATGCTTCTGAGGTGCAATGTTCGTCGTTGCGACTTAAACCTATCCCTCCATTATTTTCGTGGTACTGGATTCGCCGTTGCGGCTTAAATCTTTCCCTTCATGCTTCTGAGGTGCAAGGTTTGTCGTTGCGACTTAAACCTATCCCTCTATTATGTTCGTGGTACTGGAATCACCGTTGCGGCTTAAATCTTTCCCTTCATGCTTATGACGTGCCAGGTTCGCCGTTGCGACTTCAACCATTCCCTCCGTTATTTTAGTGGTACTGGATTCACCGTTGCGGCTTAAATCTTTCCCTTCCTGCTTCTGAGGTGCAAGGTTCATCGTTGCGAGTTAAACCTATCTTTTCATTATTTTTGCGGTACTGGATTCACCGTTGCGACTTAAATCTTTCCCTTCATGCTTCTTAGGTATAATGTTCGCCGTTGCGGCTTAAACCTTTCCCTCCATGTCCTCGTAATACAGGATTCGTCGTTGTGGCTTAAATCTTTCCCTTCTGTCTTCTGAGGTGCAAGGTTCACCGTTGCGACTTAAACCTTTCCCTCTATTATTTTCGTTGTACTGGATTCACCGTTGCGGCTTAAACCTTTCCCATCATGCTTCTAAGGTGGTAGGTTTCCCGTTACGACTTCAACCTTTCCCTCCATTATTTTCGTGGTACTGAATTCGCTATTGCGGCTTAAATCTTTCCCTTCACGCTTCTGAGGTGCAAGGTTCATCGTTGTGACTTAAACCTATACCTCCATTATTTTCGTGGATCTGGAATCGCCGTTACGGCTTAAATCTTTCCCTTCATGCTTATGACGTACCAGGTTTGCCGTTGAGACTTAAACCATTCCCTCTATATCCTCGTGGTATTGGACTCGCCGTTACGGCTTAAATCTTTCCCCTCATGCTTCTGAGGTGGAAGGTTTGGCATTGTGACTTAATCCTTTCCCTCAATTATTTTCTTGGTACTGGATTCACCGTTGCGGCTTAAATATTTCCCTTCATGCGTCTTAGGTACAATGTTCGCCATTGCGACTTAAAATTTTCCCTTCATATCCTCGTAGTACTGGATTCGCCGTTGCGGATTAAACCTTTCCCTCCATATCCTCGTCGTACTTGATTCACCATTGCGGATTAAATCTTTCCCTTCATGCTTCTGAGGTGCAAGGTTCACCGTTGCGACTTAAACCTTTCCCTCCATTATTTTCGTGGTACTGGATTCACCGTTGCGGCTTAAATCTTTCCCATCATGCTTCTGAGGTGGAAGGTTCGTCGTTGCGACTTCAACCTTTCCCTCCATTATTTTCGTGGTACTAGATTCGCTGTTGCGGCTTAAATCTTTCCCTTCAAGCTTCTGAGGTGTAAGGTTCGTCGTTGCGACTTAAACCTATCCCTCTATTATTTTCGTGGTACTGGAATCACCGTTGCGGCTTAAATCTTTCCCTTCATGCTTATGACGTGTCAGGTTCGCCGTTGCGACTTAAACCATTCCCTCAATATCCTTATGGTACTGGATTCACCATTGCGGCTTAAATCTTTCCCCTCATGCTTCTGAGGTGCAATGTTTCTCGTTGCGACTTAAACCTATCCCTCCATTATTTTCGTGGTACTGGATTCGCCGTTGCGGCTTAAATCTTTCCCTTCATGCTTCTGAGGTGAAAGGTTCACCGTTGCGACTTAAACCTTTCCCTCCGTTATTTTAGTGGTACTGGATTCGCCGTTGCGGCTTAAATCTTTCCCTTCATGCTTCTGAGGTGCAAGGTTCATCGTTGCGAGTTAAACCTATCCCTCCATTATTTTTGTGGTACTGGATTCACCGTTGCAGCTTAAATCTTTCCCTTCATGCTTCTTAGGTATAATGTTCGCCGTTGCGGCTTAAACCTTTCCCTCCATGTCCTCGTAATACAGGATTCGCCGTTGTGGCTTAAATCTTTCCCTTCTGTCTTCTGAGGTGCAAGGTTCACCGTTGCGACTTAAACCTTTCCCTCCATTATTTTCGTTGTACTGGATTCGCCGTTGCGGCTTAAACCTTTCCCATCATGCTTCTAAGGTGGTAGGTTTCCCGTTACGACTTCAACCTTTCCCTCCATTATTTTCGTGGTACTGGATTCGCTATTGCGGCTTAAATCTTTCCCTTCACGCTTCTGAGGTGCAAGGTTCATCGTTGTGACTTAAACCTATACCTCCATTATTTTCGTGGATCTGGAATCGCCGTTACGGCTTAAATCTTTCCCTTCATGCTTAAGACGTACCAGGTTCGCCGTTGAGACTTAAACCATTCCCTCTATATCCTCGTGGTACTGGACTCGCCGTTGCGGCTTAAATCTTTCCCCTCATGCTTCTGAGGTGGAAGGTTTGGCATTGTGACTTAATCCTTTCCCTCAATTATTTTCTTGGTACTGGATTCACCGTTGCGGCTTAAATCTTTCCCTTCATGCGTCTTAGGTACAATGTTCGCCATTGCGACTTAAAATTTTCCCTTCATATCCTCGTAGTACTGGATTCGCCGTTGCGGATTAAACCTTTCCCTCCATATCCTCGTCGTACTTGATTCACCATTGCGGATTAAATCTTTCCCTTCATGCTTCTGAGGTGCAAGGTTCACCGTTGCGACTTAAACCTTTCCCTCCATTATTTTCGTGGTACTGGATTCACCGTTGCGGCTTAAATCTTTCCCATCATGCTTCTGAGGTGGAAGGTTCGTCGTTGCGACTTCAACCTTTCCCTCCATTATTTTCGTGGTACTAGATTCGCTGTTGCGGCTTAAATCTTTCCCTTCAAGCTTCTGAGGTGCAAGGTTCGTCGTTGCGACTTAAACCTATCCCTCTATTATTTTCGTGGTACTGGAATCACCGTTGCGGCTTAAATCTTTCCCTTCATGCTTATGACGTGCCAGGTTCGCCGTTGCGACTTCAACCATTCCCTCAATATCCTTATGGTACTGGATTCACCGTTGCGGCTTAAATCTTTCCCCTCATGCTTCTGAGGTGCAATGTTCGTCGTTGCGACTTAAACCTATCCCTCCATTATTTTCGTGGTACTGGATTCGCCGTTGCGGCTTAAATCTTTCCCTTCATGCTTCTGAGGTGAAAGGTTCACCGTTGCGACTTAAACCTTTCCCTCCGTTATTTTAGTGGTACTGGATTCGCCGTTGCGGCTTAAATCTTTCCCTTCATGCTTCTGAGGTGCAAGGTTCATCGTTGCGAGTTAAACCTATCCCTCCATTATTTTTTGTGGTACTGGATTCACCGTTGCGGCTTAAATCTTTCCCTTCATGCTTCTTAGGTATAATGTTCGCCGTTGCGCTTAAACCTTTCCCTCCATGTCCTCGTAATACAGGATTCGCCGTTGTGGCTTAAATCTTTCCCTTCTGTCTTCTGAGGTGCAAGGTTCACCGTTGCGACTTAAACCTTTCCCTCCATTATTTTCGTGGTACTGGATCGCCGTTGCGGCTTAAACCTTTCCCCATGCTTCTAAGGTGGTAGGTTTCCCGTTACGACTTCAACCTTTCCCTCCATTATTTTCGTGGTACTGGATTCGCTATTGCGGCTTAAATCTTTCCCTTCACGCTTCTGAGGTGCAAGGTTCGTCGTTGTGACTTAAACCTATACCTCCATTATTTCGTGGTACTGGATTCGCCGTTGCGGCTTAAATCTTTCCCTTCATGCTTCTGAGGTGAAAGGTTCACCGTTGCGACTTAAACCTTTCCTCCGTTATTTTAGTGGTATGGATTCGCCGTTGCGGCTTAAATCTTTCCCTTCATGCTTCTGAGGTGCAAGGTTCATCGTTGCGAGTTAAACCTATCCCTCCATTATTTTTGTGGTACTGGATTCACCGTTGCGGCTTAAATCTTTCCCTTCATGCTTCTTAGGTATAATGTTCGCCGTTGCGGCTTAACCTTTCCCTCCATGTCCTCGTAATACAGGATTCGCCGTTGTGGCTTAAATCTTTCCCTTCTGTCTTCTGAGGTGCAAGGTTCACCGTTACGACTTAAACCTTTCCCTCCATTATTTTCGTTGTACTGGATTCGCCGTTGCGGCTTAAACCTTTCCCATCATGCTTCTAAGGTGGTAGGTTCCCGTTACGACTTCAACCTTTCCCTCCATTATTTTCGTGGTACTGGATTCGCTATTGCGGCTTAAATCTTTCCCTTCACGCTTCTGAGGTGAAAGGTTCATCGTTGTGACTTAAACCTATACCTCCATTATTTTCGTGGATCTGGAATCGCCGTTACGGGTTAAATCTTTCCCTTCATGCTTATGACGTACCAGGTTCGCCGTTGAGACTTAAACCATTCCCTCTATATCCTCGTGGTACTGGATTCGCCGTTGCGGCTTAAATCTTTCCCCTCATGCTTCTGAGGTGGAAGGTTTGGCATTGTGACTTAATCCTTTCCCTCAATTATTTTCTTGGTACTGGATTCACCGTTGCGGCTTAAATCTTTCCCTTCATGCGTCTTAGGTACAATGTTCGCCATTGCGACTTAAAATTTTCCCTTCATATCCTCGTAGTACTGGATTCGCCGTTGCGGATTAAACCTTTCCCTCCATATCCTCGTAGTACTTGATTCACCATTGCGGATTAAATCTTTCCCTTCATGCTTCTGAGGTGCAAGGTTCACCGTTGCGACTTAAACCTTTCCTTCCATTATTTTCGTGGTACTAAATTCACCGTTGCGGCTTAAATCTTTCCCATCATGCTTCTGAGGTGGTAGGTTCGTCGTTGGCGACTTCAACCTTTCCCTCCATTATTTTCGTGGTACTGGATTCGCTGTTGCGGCTTAAAACTTTCCCTTCATGCTTCTGAGGTGCAAGGTTCGTCGTTGCGACTTAAACCTATCCCCCTATTATTTTCGTGGTACTGGAATCACCGTTGCGGCTTAAATCTTTCCCTTCATGCTTATGACGTGCCAGGTTCGTCGTTGCGACTTCAACCATTCGCTCAATATCCTTATGGTACTGGATTCACCGTTGCGGCTTAAATCTTTCCCCTCATGCTTCTGAGGTGCAATGTTCGTCGTTGCGACTTAAACCTATCCCTCCATTATTTTCGTGGTACTGGATTCGCCGTTGCGGCTTAAATCTTTCCCTTCATGCTTCTGAGGTGAAAGGTTCACCGTTGCGACTTAAACCTTTCCCTCCGTTATTTTAGTGGTACTGGATTCGCCGTTGCGGCTTAAATCTTTCCCTTCATGCTTCTGAGGTGCAAGGTTCATCGTTGCGAGTTAAACCTATCCCTCTATTATTTTTGTGGTACTGGATTCACCGTTGCGGCTTAAATCTTTCCCTTCATGCTTCTTAGGTATAATGTTCACCGTTGCGGCTTAAACCTTTCCCTCCATGTCCTCGTAATACAGGATTCGCCGTTGTGGCTTAAATCTTTCCCTTCTGTCTTCTGAGGTGCAAGGTTCACCTTTGCGACCTAAACCTTTCCCTCTATTATTTTCGTTGTACTGGATTCGCCGTTGCGGCTTAAACCTTTCCCACCATGCTTCTAAGGTGGTAGGTTTCCCGTTACGACTTCAACCTTTCCCTCCATTATTTTCGTGGTACTGGATTCGCTATTGCGGCTTAAATCTTTCCCTTCACGCTTATGAGGTGCAAGGTTCGTCGTTGTGACTTAAACCTATACCTCCATTATTTTCGTGGATCTGGAATCGCCGTTACGGCTTAAATCTTTCCCTTCATGCTTATGACGTACCAGGTTCGCCGTTGAGACTTAAACCATTCCCTCTATATCCTCGTGGTACTGGATTCGCCGTTGCGGCTTAAATCTTTCCCCTCATGCTTCTGAGGTGGAAGGTTTGGCATTGTGACTTAATCCTTTCCCTCAATTATTTTCTTGGTACTGGATTCACCGTTGCGGCTTAAATCTTTCCCTTCATGCATCTTAGGTACAATGTTCGCCATTGCGACTTAAAATTTTCCCTTCATATCCTCGTAGTACTGGATTCGCCATTGCGGATTAAACCTTTCCCTCCATATCCTCGTAATACTTGATTCACCGTTGCGGATTAAATCTTTCCCTTCATGCTTCTGAGGTGCAAGGTTCACTGTTGCGACTTAAACCTTTCCCTCTATTATTTTCGTGGTACTGAATTCACCGTTGCGGCTTAAATCTTTCCCATCATGCTTCTAAGGTGGTAGGTTCGTCGTTGCGACTTCAACCTTTCCCTCCATTATTTTCGTGGTACTGGATTCACTGTTGCGGCTTAAATCTTTCCCTTCATGCTTCTGAGGTGCAAGGTTCGTCGTTGCGACTTAAACCTATCCCTCTATTATTTTCGTGGTACTGGAATCACCGTTGCGGCTTCAATCTTTCCCTTCATGCTTATGACGTGCCAGGTTCGCCGTTGCGACTTCAACCATTCCCTCAATATCCTTATGGTACTGGATTCACCGTTGCGGCTTAAATCTTTCCCCTCATAATTCTGAGGTGGAAGGTTTGCCATTGTGACTTTATCCTTTCCCTCAATTATTTTCTTGGTACTAGATTCGCCGTTGCGGCTTAAATCTTTCCCTTCATGCTTCTAAGGTACAATGTTCGCCATTACAACTTAAAATTTTCCCTCCATATCCTCATAGTGCTGGATTCGCCATTGCGAGTTAAATCTTTCCCTCCATATCCTCGTAGTACTTGATTCACCGCTGCGGATTAAATCTTTCCCTTCATGCTTCTAAGGTACAATGTTCGCCATTACAACTTAAAATTTTCCCTCCATATCCTCGTAGTACTGGATTCGCCATTGCGAGTTAAATCTTTCCCTCCATATCCTCGTAGTACTTGATTCACCGCTGCGGATTAAATCTTTCCCTTCATGCTTCTAAGGTGTAAGGTCACCGTTTGGACTTAAACCTTTCCCTCCATTATTTTCGTGGTACTGGATTCGCAGTTGCGGCTTAAATCTTTCCCATGATGCTTCTGAGGTGGTAGGTTCGTCGTTGCGACTTCAACCTTTCCCTCCATTATTTTCGTGGTACTGGATTCGCTGTTGCAGCTTAAATCTTTCCCTTCATGTTTCTGAGGTGCAAGGCTTGTCGTTGCGACTTAAACCTATCCCTCCATTATTTTCGTGGTACTGGAATCACCGTTATGGCTTAAATCTTTCCCTTCATGCTTATGATGTGCCAGGTTCGCCGTTGCGACTTCAACCATTCCCTCCATATCCTCGCGGAACTGGATTAACCGTTGCGGCTTAAATCTTTCCCCTCATGCTTCTGAGGTGGAAGGTTTGCCGTTGTGACTTAATCCTTTCCCTCAATTATTTTCTTGGTACTAGATTTGCCGTTGCGGCTTAAATCTTTCCCTTCATGCTTCTAAGGTACAATGTTCGCCATTACAACTTAAAATTTTCCCTCCATATCCTCATAGTACAGATTCGCCGTTGCGAGTAAAATCTTTCCCTCCATATCCTCGTAGTACTTGATTCACCGTTGCGGATTAAATCTTTCCCTTCATGCTTCTCAAGTGTAAGGTCAACGTTACGACTTAAACCTTTCCCTCCATTATTTTCGTGGTACTGGATTCGCCGTTGCGGCTTAAATCTTTCCCATCATGCTTCTGGGTGGTAGGTTCGTCGTTGCGACTTCAACCTTTCCCTTCACTATTTTCGTGGTACTGGATTCGCTGTTGCGACTTAAATCTTTCCCTTCATGCTTCTGAGGTGCAACATTCGTAGTTGCGACTTAAACCTGTCCTTCTATTATTTTCGTGGTTCTGGAATCGCCGTTGCGGCTTAAATCTTTCTTTCATGCTTATGAGGTACAAGGCTCGCCGTTGCGACTTAACCATTCCCTCTATATCCTCGTGGTACTGGATTCGCCGTTGCGGCATAAATCTTTTCCCTCATGCTTCTGAAGTGGAAGGTTTGCCATTTTGACTTAATCCTTTCCCTCAATTATTTTCTTTCTACTAGATTCGTCGTTGCGGCTTAAATCTTTCTCTTCATGCATCTAAGGTACAATGTTCGCCATTACAACTTAAAATTTTCCCTCCATATCCTCGTAGTACTGGATTCACCATTGCGAGTTAAATCTTTCCCTCCATATCCTCGTAGTACTTGATTCACCATTACAGATTAAATCTTTCCCTTCATGCTTCTCAGGTGTAAGGTCACCGTTGTGACTTAAACCTTTCCCTCCATTATTTTCGTGGTACTGGATTTGCCGTTGCGGCTTAAATCTTTCCCATCATGCTTCTGAGGTGGTAGGTTCGTCGTTAAGACATCAACCTTTCCCTCCACTATTTTCGTGGTACTGGATTCGCTGTTGCGACTTAAATCTTTCCCTTCATGCTTCTGAGGTGCAATGTTCGTAATTGCGACTTAAACCTATCCCTCTATTATTTTCGTGGTTCTGGAATCGCCGTTACGGCTTAAACCTTTCCCTTCATGCTTATGAGGTACAAGGCTCGCCGTTGTGACTTAAACCATTCCCTTCATATCCTCGTGGTATTGGATTCGCCGTTGCGGCATAAATCTTTTCCCTCATGCTTCTGAGGTGGAAGGTTTTCCATTTTGACTTAATCCTTTCC
Source organism: Gossypioides kirkii (assembly GCA_005610355.1). Classification (NCBI taxonomy): domain Eukaryota; kingdom Viridiplantae; phylum Streptophyta; class Magnoliopsida; order Malvales; family Malvaceae; genus Gossypioides; species Gossypioides kirkii. The sequence goes on along the minus strand of CP032253.1, from coordinate 26,325,458 downwards.
CTCATTATTTTCTTGCTACTAGATTCGCCGTTGCGGCTTAAATCTTTCCTTTCGTGCTTCTTAGGTACAATGTTCGCCATTGCGACCCAAATTTTCCCTCCATATCCTCGTAGTACTGGATTCGCTGTTGCGATTAAATCTTTCCCTCCATATCCTCGTAGTACTGGATTCACCGTTGCGGATTAAATCTTTCCCTTCATGCTTCTGAGGTGCAAGGATTCGCCATTGCGACTTAAACCTTCACCTCCATTATTTTCGTGGTACTGGATTCGTCGTTGCGGCTTAATTCTTTCCCTTAATGCTTCTGAGGTGCAAGGTTCACCGTTGCGACTTAAACCTTTCCCTCCATTATTTTCGTGGTACTAGATTCGCCGTTGCTGGTTAAATCTTTCCCATCATGCTTCTGAGGTGGTAGGTTCGTCATTGCGTCTTCAACCTTTCCCTCCATTATTTTCGTGGTACTGGATTCGCTGTTGCAGCTTAAATCTTTCCCTTCATGCTTCTGAGGTGCAATATTCGTCGTTGCGACTTAAACCTATCCTTCCATTATTTTCGTGGTACTAGAATCGCCATTGCGGCTAAAATCTTTTCCTCCATGCTTATGAGGCACAAGGCTCGTCGTTGCGACTTAAACCTTTCCCGCCATTATTTTCATGATACTGGATTTACCGTTGCGGCCTAAATCTTTCCCTTCATGCTTCTGAGGTGCCAGGTTCGTCCTTGCGACTTAAACCTTCCCCTACACTATTTTCATGGTACTAGATTTGCCATTGCGGCCTAAATATTTCCCTTCATGCTTTTGAGGCGCAAGGTTCACCGTTGTGACTTAAACCTTTCCCTCCATTATTCACGTGGTATTGGAGTCACCGTCGTGACTTAAATCTTTCCCTTCATGCGTCTGAGACGCAAGGTTCACCCTTGCGACTTAAACCTATCACTCTTTTATTTTCGTGGTACTGGATTCGCCGTTGCGGCTTAAATCTTTCCCTTCATGCTTCTAAGGTGAAAGGTTCGCTGTTGCGACTTAAACCTATCCGTCTATTTTTTTCGTGGTATTGGATTCGCCGTTGCGGCATAAATCTTTCCCTTCATGCTTCTGAGGTGGTGGTTCGCCGTTGCAACTTCAACCTTTCCCTCTATTATTTTCGAGGTACTGGGTTCACTGTTGCAGCTTAAATCATTCCTTTCATGCTTCTGAGGTGCAAGGTTCGTCGTTGCGACTTAAACCTATCCCTCCATTATTTTCGTGGTACTGGATTCACCGTTGCAGCTTAAATCTTTCCCTTCATGCTTCTGAGGTACAATGTTCACCGTTGCGACTTAAACCTTCCCCTCAATGTCCTCGTAGTGTAGGATTCGCTGTTGCGGCTTAATTCTTTCCCTTCATGCTTCTGAGGTGCAAGGTTTACTGTTGCGACTTAAACCTTTCCCTCTATTATTTTCGTGGTACTGGATTCGCCGTTGCGGCTTAAATCTTTCCCTTCAAGCTTCTGAGGTGGAAGGTTCACCGTTGCGACTTAAACATTTCCGTCCATATCCACTTGGTACAGGATTTGCCGTTGCGACTTAAACCTTTCCCTCTATTATTTTTAGGGTTTTAGATTCGCCATTGCGGCTTAAATCTTTCCTTTCATGCTTCTGAGGTGCAAGGTTTGTTGTTTCGACTTAAACCTTTCTCTCCATTATTTTCGTGGTACCGGATTCGCCATTGTGGCTTAAATCTTTCCCTTCATGCTTCTTAGTTGCAAGGTTCGCCGTTGCAACTTAAACCTCTCCCTTCATTATTTTCGTGGAACTGGATTCGTTGTTGCGGCTTAAACCTTTTCCTTCATGCTTTTGAGGTGTAAGGTTCACCATTGTGACTTAAACATTTCCCTCCATCATTTTCGTGGTACTAGATTCGCCGTTGCGGCTTAAATCTTTCCCTTCATGCTTTTGAGGTGCAAGGTTCGCCGTTGCGACTTAAACCTTTCCCTCCATTATTTTCGTGGTTCTGGATTTACTGTTGCGGATTAAATCTTTCCCTTCAGGCTTCTGAGGTACAAGGTTCGTCATTGCGACTTAAACCTTTCCCTCTATTATTTTCATGGTATTGGATTCGCCATTGTGGCTTAAATCTTTCCCTTCATGCTTCTGAGGTACAATGTTTGCCATTTCGACTTAAACCTTTTCCTCCATATCCTTGGAGTACTAGATTCACCGTTGCGGCTTAAACCTTTCGCTTCATGCTTCTGAGGTGCAAGGTTCGCCGTTGCGACTTAAACCTTTCCCTCCATTATTTTCGCGGTACTGGATTTACCGTTGCGGCTTAAATCTGTCCCTTCAGGCTTCTGAGGTACAAGGTTCGTCGTTGCGACTTAGACCTTTCTCTCAATTATTTTCATGGTATCGGATTCGCCATTGCGGCTTAAATCTTTCCCTTCATGCTTCTGAGGTACAATGTTTACCGTTTCGACTTAAACCTTTCCCTCCATATCCTCGTAGTACTAGATTCACCGTTGCGGCTTAAACCTTTCGCTTCATACTTCTGAGGTGCAAGGTTCGCCGTTGCGACTTAAACCTTTCCCTCCATATCCTCGTGGAACTAGATTCACCGTCGCGGCTTAAATCTTTCCCTTCATGCTTCTGAGGTGCAAGGTTCGCCATTACAACTTAAGCATTTCCCTCCATTATTTTCGGGGTACTGGATTCGCCGTTGCGGCTTAAATCTTTCCCTTCAAGCTTCTGAGGTGGAAGGTTCACCATTGCGACTTAAACATTTCCGTCCATATCCACTTGGTACAGGATTCACCGTTACGACTTAAACTTTTCCCTCTATTATTTTCAGGGTTTTGGATTCGCCATTACGGCTTAAATCTTTCCCTTCATGCTTCTGAGGTGCAAGGTTTGCTGTTTCGACTTAAACCTTTCCCTCCATTATTTTCGTGGTACTGGATTCGTCGTTGCGGCTTTAATCTTTCCCTTCATGCTTCTGAGTTGCAAGGTTCGCCGTTGCGACTTAAACCTTTCCCTCCATTATTTTCGTGGAACTGGATTCGCCGTTGCAGCTTAAACCTTTCCCTTCATGCTTTTATGGTGCAAGGTTCACCGTTGCGACTTAAACCTTTCCCTCCACTATTTTCGTGTACTGGATTCGCCGTTGTGTCTTAAATCTTTCCCTTCATGCTTCTGAGGTGCAAGGTTTACCGTTGCGACTTAAACCTTTCCCTCCATTATTTTCGTGGTACTAGATTCACCGTTGCGGTTGAAATCTTTCCCTTCATGCTTCTGAGGTGCAAGGTTCGCCGTTGTGACTTAAACATTTCCCTCCATTATTTTCGTGGTACTGGATTTACCGTTGCGGCTTAAATATTTCCCTTCAGGCTCTTGAGGTACAAGGTTCGTCGTTGTGACTTAAACCTTTCCCTCCATTATTTTCATGGTACTGGATTTGCCATTCCGGCTTAAATCTTTCCCTTCATGCTTTTGAGGTATAATTTTTCCCGTTTCGACAAGGTTCGTCGTTGCGACTTAAACCTTTCCCTCCATTATTTTCATGGTATCGGATTCGCCATTGCGGCTTAAATCTTTCCCTTCATGCTTCTAAGGTACAATGTTTGCCGTTTCGACTTAAACCTTTCCCTCTATAACCTCGTAGTACTATAATCACCTTTGCGGCTTAAATCTTTCCCTTCATGCTTCTGAGCTGCAAGGTTCGCTATTACAACTTAAGCATTTCCCTCCATTATTTTCGGGGTACTGGATTCGCCGTTGCGGCTTAAATCTTTCCCTTTAAGCTTCTGAGGTGAAAGGTTCGCCGTTGCGACTTAAACATTTCTGTCCATATCCTCTTGGTACAAGATTCGTCGTTGCGACTTAAACCTTTCCCTCCATTTTTTTCATGGTACTGGATTCGCCGTTGCGGCTTAAATCTTTCACTTCACGCTTCTGAGGTACAAGGTTCACCGTTGTGACTTAAACCTTTCCCTCCATTATTTTCGTGGTACTGGATTCGCCGTTGTGGCTTAAATTATTCCCTTTATGCTTCTGAGGTGCAAGGTTCACCGTTGTGACTTAAACCTTTCCCTCCATTATTTTCGTGGAACTGGATTCGCCGTTACGGCTTAAATCTTTCCCTTCATGCTTATGAGGTACAAGGCTCGCCGTTGCGACTTAAACCAGTCCCTCCTTATCCTCGTGGTATTGGATTCGCCGTTGCGGCGTATATCTTTTCCCTCATGCTTCTGAGGTGGAAGGTTTGCCATTGTGACTTAATCCCTTCCCTTAATTATTTTCTTGCTACTAGATTCGCCGCTGCGGCTTTAATCTTTCCTTTCATGCTTCTGAGGTACAATGTTCACCATTGCGACCTAAAATTTTCCCTCCACATCGTCGTAGTACTGGATTCGGCGTTGCGGATTAAATCTTTCCCTCCATATCCTCGTAGTACTGGATTCACCGTTGCGGATTAAATATTTCCCTTCATGCTTCTGAGGGCAAGATTGGCCGATCTGACTTAAACCTTCACCCCCATTATATTCGTGGTACTGGATTCGTCGTTGCGGCTTATTTCTTTCCCTTAATGATTCTGAGGTGCAAGGTTCACGTTGCGACTTAAACCTTTCCCTCCATTATTTTCGTGGTACTAGATTCGCCGTTGCGGCTTAAATCTTTCTCATCATGCTTCTGAGGTGGTAGGTTCGTCGTTGCGACTTCAACCTTTCCCTCCATTATTTTCGTGGCACTGGATTCACTGTTGCGGCTTAAATCTTTCCCTTCATGCTTCTGAGGTGCAACATTCGTCGTCGCGACTTAAACCTATCCCTCCATTACTTTCATGGTGCTGGATTCGCCGTTGCGACTTAAATCTTTCCCTTCAAGCTTCTGAGGGGGAAGGTTCGCCGTTGTGACTTAAACCTTTCCCTCCATTATTTTAGTGGTACTGGATTCACCGTTGCGGCTTAAATCTTTCCCTTCATGCCTCTGAGGTGGAAGGTTCGCCGTTGCGACTTAAACCTTTCCCTCCATTATTTTCGTGGTACTGGATTCGCCGTTGCGGCTTAAATCTTTCCCTTCACGCTTCTGAGGTACAATGTTCGCCGTTGCGACTTAAACCTTTCCCTCCATGTCCTTGTAGTACAGGATTCACCGTTGCAGTTTAAATCTTTCCCTTCATGCTTCTAAGGTACAAGGTTCACCGTTGTGACTTAACCTTTCCCTCTATTATTTTAGTGGTACTGGATTCGCCGTTGCAGCTTAAATCTTTCCCATCATGCTTCTGAGGTGGTAGGTTCGCCGTTGCGACTTCAACCTTTCCCTCCATTATTTTCGTGTTACTGGATTCGCCGTTACGGCTTAAATCTTTCCCTTCATGCTTCTGAGGTGCAAGGTTCGTCATTACGGGTTAAACCTATCCCTCCATTATTTTCGTGGTACTAGATTCACCGTTTCGGCTTAAATCTTTCCCTTCATGCTTCTGAGGTACAATGTTCGCAATTGCGACTTAAACCTTTCCCTCCATGTCCTCGTAATACAGGATTCGCCGTTGCGGCTTAATTTTTCCCTTCATGCTTCTAAGGTGCAAGGTTCACCGTTGCGACTTAAACCTTTCCCTCCATTATTTTCGTGGTACTGGATTCGCCGTTGCGGCTTAAATCTTTCTCATCATGCTTCTGAGGTGGTAGGTTCGCTGTTGCGACTTCAACCTTTCCCTCCATTATTTTCGTGGTACTGGATTCGCTATTGTGGCTTAAATCTTTCCCTTCATGCTTCTGAGGTGCAAGGTTCGTCGTTGTGACTTAAACCTATCCCTCCATTATTTTCGTGGTACTAGAATTACCGTTGCGGCTTAAATCTCTCCCTTAATGCTTATGACGTACCACGTTCGCCGTTGAGACTTAAACCATTCCCTCTATATCCTCGTGGTACTGGATTCGCCGTTGCCGCTTAAATCTTTCCCCTCATGCTTCTGAGATGGAAGGTTTGGCATTGTGACTTAATCCTTTCCCTCAATTATTCTCTTGATACTGGATTCGCCGTTGTTGCGTAAATCTTTTCCTTCATGCTTCTGAGGTACAATGTTCACCATTGGGACTTAAAATTTTCCCTCCACATCCTCGCAGTACTGGATTCGTCGTTACGGGTTAAATCTTTCCCTCCATATCCTCGTAGTACTTGATTCACCGTTGCGGATTAAATCTTTCCCTTCATGCGTCTGAGGTGCAAGGTTCACCGTTGCGACTTAAACCTTTCCCTCCATTATTATCGTGGGACTGGATTCGCCGTTGCAGCTTAAATCTTCCCCATCATGCTTCTGAGGTAGTATGTTCATCGTCGCGACTTCAACCTTTCCCTCCATTATTTTCGTGGTACTGGATTCGCTGTTGCGGCTTAAATCTTTCCCTTCAGGCTTCTGAGGTGAAAGGTTCGTCGTTGCGATTTAAACCTATCCCTTCATTTTTTTCGTGGTACAAGAATCGCCGTCACGGCTTAAATCTTTCCCTTCATGCTTATGACATACCAGGTTCGCCGTTGCGACTTTAACCATTCCCTCCATGCTTAAATCTTTCCTCTCATGCTTCTGAGGTGGAAGGTTTGCCAGTGTGACTTAATCCTTTCCCTTAATTATTTTCTTGGTACTGGATTCGCCGTTGCGGCTTAAATCTTTCTCTTCTTGCTTCTGAGGCACAATGTTCGCCATTGCGACCTAAATTTTTCCCTCCATATCCTCGTACTACTGGATTCGCCGTTGCGGGTTAAATCTTTCCCTCCATGTCCTCGTAGTACTTCATTCACTGTTGCGGCTTAATTCTTTCCCTTAATGCTTCTGAGGTGGCAGGTTCACCGTTGCGACTTAAACCTTTCCCTCCATTATTTTCGTGGTACTGGAGTCGCCGTTGTGGCTTAAATCTTTCCCATTATGCTTCTGAGGTGGTAGGTTCGTCGTTGCGACTTCAACCTTTCCCTCCATTATTTTCGTAGTACTAGATTCGCTGTTGCGGCTTAAATCTTTCCCTTCATGCTTCTGAGGTGCAACGTTCGTCGTTGCGACTTAAACCTATCCCTCTATTTTTTCCGTGGTAATGGATTCGTCGTTACGGCTTAAATCTTTCCCTTCATGCTTCTGAGGTAGAAGGTTCACCGTTGCGACTTAAACCTTTCCCTCCATTATTTTAGTAGTCATGGATTCGTCGTTGCGGCTTAAATCTTTCCCTTCATTCTTCTTAGGTGCAAGATTCGCCGTTACGACTTGAACCTTCACCTCTATTATTTTCGTGGTACTGGATTCGTCGTTGCGGCTTAATTATTTCCCTTAATGCTTCTGAGGTGTAAGGTTCACCGTTGCGACTTAAACCTTTCCCTCTATTATTTTCGTGGTACTGGATTCGCCGTTGCGGCTTAAATCTTCCCCATCATGCTTCTGAGGTGGTATGTTCATCGTTGCGACTTCAACCTTTCCCTCCATTATTTTCGTGGTACTGGATTCGCTGTTGCGGCTTAAATCTTTCCCTTCAGGCTTCTGAGGTGCAAGGTTCGTCGTTGCGACTTAAACCTATCCTCCATTATTTTCGTGGTACTGGAATCGCCGTCGCGGCTTAAATCTTTCCTTCATGCTTATGACGTACCAGGTTCGCTGTTGCGACTTCAACCATTCCCTCCATGCTTAAATCTTTCCTCTCATGCTTCTGAGGTGGAAGGTTTGCCATTGTGACTTAATCCTTTCCCTTAATTATTTTTTGGGTACTAGATTCGCCGTTGCGGCTTAAATCTTTCTCTTCTTGCTTCTGAGGTACAATGTTCGCCATTGTGACTTAAATTTTTCCCTCCATATCCTCGTACTACTGGATTCGTCGTTGCGGGTTAAATCATTCCCTCCATATCCTCGTAGTACTTCATTCACCGTTGCGGCTTAATTCTTTCCCTTAATGCTTCTGAGGTGCAAGGTTCACTGTTGCGACTTAAACCTTTCCCTCCATTATTTTCGTGGTAATGGATTCGTCGTTACGGCTTAAATCTTTCCCTTCATGCTTCTGAGGTGAAAGGTTCGTCGTTGCGACTTAAACCTTTCCCTCAATTATTTTAGTAGTCATGGATTCGCCGTTGCGGCTTAAATCTTTCCCTTCATTCTTCTAAGGTGCAAGATTTACCGTTGCAACTTAAACCTTCACCTCCATTATTTTCGTGGTACTGGATTCGTCGTTGCGGCTTAATTCTTTCCCTTAATGCTTCTGAGGTGTAAGGTTCACCGTTACGGCTTAAACCTTTCCCTCGATTATTTTCGTGGTACTGGAATCACCGTTGCGGCTTAAATCTTTCTCTCATGTTTCTGAGGTGGAAGGTTTGCCATTGTGACTTAATCCTTTCCCTTAATTATTTTCTTGTACTGGATTCACCGTTGCGGCTTAAATCTTTCTCTTCTTGCTTCTGAGGCACAATGTTCGCCATTGCGACCTAAATATTTCCCTCCATATCCTCGTAGTACTGGATTCACCGTTACGGGTTAAATTTTTCCCTCCATATCCTCGTAGTACTTGATTCACCGTTGCGGCTTAATTCTTTCCCTTAATGCTTCTGAGGTGCAAGGTTCACCATTGCGACCTAAACCTTTCCTCCATTATTTTTGTGGTACTGGATTCACCGTTGCGGCTTAAATCTTTGCCATTATGCTTCTGAGGTGGTAGGTTCGTCGCTGCGACTTCAACCTTTCCCTCCATTATTTTCGTAGTACTGGATTCGCTGTCGCGGCTTAAATCTTTCCCTTCATGCTTCTGAGGTGCAACGTTCGTCGTTGCGAATTAAACCTATCCCTCCATTACTTCCGTGGTACTGGATTCGCCGTTACGGCTTAAACCTTTCCCTTCATGCTTCTGAGGTGGAAGGTTCACCGTTGCGACTTAAACCTTTCCCTCCATTATTTTAGTAGTCATGGATTCGCCGTTGCAGCTTAAATCTTTCCCTTCATTCTTCTGAGGTGCAAGATTCGTCGTTGCGACTTAAACCTTCACCTCCATTATTTTCGTGGTACTGGATTCGTCGTTGCGGCTTAATTCTTTCCCTTAATGCTTCTGAGGTGTAAGGTTCACCGTTGCGACTTAAACCTTTCCCTCCATTATTTTCGTGGTACTGGATTCGCCGTTGCGGCTTAAATCTTTCCCATCATGCTTCTGAGGTGGTAGGTTCATCGTTGCAACTTCAACCTTTCCCTCCGTTATTTTCGTGGTACTGGATTCGCTGTTGCGGCTTAAATCTTTCCCTTCATGCTTCTGAGGTTCGACGTTTGTCGTTGCGACTTAAACCTAGCCCTCCATTATTTTCGTGGTACTGGATTCGCCGTTGCGGCTTAAATCTTTCCCTTCATGCTCCTGAGGTGGAAGGTTCGTCGTTGCGACTTAAACCTTTCCCTCTATTATTTTTGTGGTATTGGATTCGCCGTTGCGGCTTAAATCTTTCCCTTCATGCTTCTGAGGTGGAAGGTTCGTCGTTAAGACTTAACCTATCTCTCCATTATTTTCGTGGTTTTGGATTTACCGGTGCGGCTTAAATCTTTCCCTTCATGCTTGTAAGGTGCAAGGTTCACCGTTGTGACTTAAACCTTTCCCTCTATTTTTTTCGGGGTACTGGATTCGCCGTTGCGGCTTAAATCTTTCCCATAATGCTTCTGAGGTGGTAGGTTCATCGTTGCGACTTCAACCTTTCCCTCCATTATTTTCGTGGTACTGGATTCGCTGTTGCGGCTTAAATCTTTCCCTTCATGCTTCTGAGGTGCAACGTTCGTCGTTGCGACTTAAACCTAGCCCTCCATTATTTTCGTGGTACTGGATTCGCCGTTGCGTCTTAAATCTTTCCCTTCATGCTCCTGAGGTGCAAGGTTCACCATTGTGACTTAAACCTTTCCCTCTATTTTTTTCGGGGTACTGGATTCGCCGTTGCGGCTTAAATCTTTCCCATCATGCTTTTGAGGTGGTAGGTTTACCGTTGCGACTTCAACCTTTCCTTCCATTATTTTTGTGGTACTGGATTCGCCGTTGCGGCTTAAATCTTTCCCTTTATGCTTTTGAGGTGCAAGGTTCATCGTTGCGAGTTAAACGTATCCCTCCATTATTTTCGTGGTACTGGATTCACCGTTACGGCTTAAATCTTTCCCTTCATGCTTATGACGTACCAGGTTCGCCGTTGAGACTTAAACCATTCCTTTCATATCCTCGTGGTTCTGGATTCGCCGTTGCGACTTAAATCTGTCCCCTCATGCTTTTGAGGTGGAAGGTTTGGCATTGTTACTTAATCCTTTCCCTTAATTATTTTCTTGGTACTGGATTTGCCGTTGCGACTTAAATCTTTCCCTTCATGCTTCTGAGGTACAATGTTCGCCATTGCGACTTAAAATTTTCCCTCCATATCCTCGTTGTACTGGATTCGCCGTTGCGGATTAAATCTTTCCCTCCAAATCAACGTAGTACTTGATTCATCGTTGCGGATTAAATCTTTCCCTTCATGCTTCTGAGGTGAAAGGTTCACCGTTGCGACTTAAACCGTTCCCTCTATTATTTTCGTGGTACTGGATTCGCTGTTGCGGATTAAATCTTCCCTTCATGCTTCTGAGGTGAAACGTTCACCGTTGCGACTTAAACCTTTCCCTCCATTATTTTCGTGGTACTGGATTCACCGTTGCGGCTTCAATCTTTCCCATCATGCTTCTGAGGTGGTAGGTTCATCGTTGCGACTTCAACCTTTCCCTCCATTATTTTTGTGGTACTGGATTCGCTGTTGCGGCTTAAATCTTTCCCTTCATGCTTCTGACGTGCAACGTTCGTCATTGCGATTTAAACCTAGCCCTCCATTCATTATTTTCGTGGTTCTGGATTCGTCGTTGCGGCTTAAATCTTTCCCTTCATGCTCTTGAGGTGGAAGGTTCGCCGTTGCAACTTAAACCTTTCCCTCTATTATTTTTGTGGTACTGGATTCGCCGTTGCAGCTTAAATCTTTCCCTTCATGCTTCTGAGGTGGAAGGTTCGTCGTTGCGACATAAACCTTTCCCTCCATTATTTTCGTGGTACTGGATTCGCCGTTCAGCTTAAATCTTTCCTTCATGCTTCTGAGGTGGTTGGTTCGTCGTTGCGACTTCAACCTTTCCCTCTATTATTTTCGACGTACTGGATTCGCCGTTGCGACTTAAATCTTTCCCTTCATGCTTCTGAGGTGAAAGGTTCGTCGTTAAGACTTAAACCTATCCCTTCATTATTTTTGTGGTATTGGATTTGCCGTTGCGGCTTAAACCTTTCCCTTCATGTCCTCGTAGTACAGGATTCGCCGTTGTGACTTAAACCTTTTCCTCTATTTTTTTCGGGGTACTGGATTCGCCGTTGCGGTTTAAATCTTTCCCATCATGCTTCTGAGGTGGTAGGTTCGCCGTTGTGACTTCAACCTTTCCCTCCATTATTTTCGTGGTACTGGGTTCGCCATTACGGCTTAAATCTTTCCCTTCATGTTTTTGAGGTGCAAGGTTCATCGTTGCGAGTTAAACGTATCCCTCCATTATTTTCGTGGTACTGGATTCACCGTTGCGGCTTAAATCTTTCCCTTCATGCTTATGACGTACCAGGTTCGCCGTTGAGACTTAAACCATTCCTTCCATATCCTCGTGGTATTGGATTCGCCGTTGCGGCTTAAATCTGTCCCCTCATGCTTTTGAGGTGGAAGGTTTGGCATTGTTACTTAATCCTTTCCCTTAATTATTTTCTTGGTACTGTATTCACCGTTGCGGCTTAAATCTTTTTCTTCTTGCTTCTGAGGTACAATGTTCACCATTGCGACCTAAATTTTTCCCTCCATATCCTCGTAGTACTGGATTTGTCGTTGCGGGTTAAATCTTTCCCTCCATATCCTCGTAGTACTTGATTCACCGTTGCGGCTTAATTCTTTCCCTTAATGCTTCTGAGGTGCAAGGTTCACCGTTGCGACTTAAACCTTTCCCTCCATTATTTTCGTGGTACTGGATTCGTCGTTACGGCTTAAATCTTTGCCATTATGCTTCTGAGGTGGTAGTTTCGTCGTTGCGACTTCAACCTTTCCCTCCATTATTTTCGTGGTACTAGAATTACCGTTACGGCTTAAATCTTTCCCCTAATGCTTATGACGTACCACGTTCGTCGTTGAGACTTAAACCATTCCCTCTATATCCTCGTGGTACTGGATTCACCATTGCCGCTTAAATCTTTCCCCTCATGCTTCTGAGGTGGAGGGTTTGGCATTGTGACTTAATCCTTTCCCTCATTTTTTTTCCTGGTACTGGATTTGCCGTTGTTGCTTAAATCTTTCCCTTCATGCTTTTGAGGTACAATGTTCACCATTGGGACTTAAAATTTTCCCTCCATATCCTCGTAGTGCTGGATTCGTCGTTACAGGTTAAATCTTTCCCTCCATATCCTCGTAGTACTTGATTCACCGTTGCGGATTAAATCCTTCCTTTCATGCTTCTGAGGTGCAAGGTTCACCGTTGCGACTTAAACCTTTCCCTCCATTATTTTCGTGGTACTGGATTTACCGTTGCGGCTTAAATCTTCCCATCATGCTTCTGAGGTGGTATGTTCATCGTTGCGACTTCAACCTTTCCCTCCATTATTTTCGTGGTACTGGATTCGCTGTTGCGGCTTAAATCTTTCCCTTCAGGCTTCTAAGGTGCAAGGTTCGTCGTTGCGACTTAAACCTATCCCTCCATTATTTTCGTGGTACTGGATTCACCGTTACGGCTTAAATCTTTCCCTTCATGCTTCTTAGGTATAATGTTCGCCGTTGCGGCTTAAACCTTTCCCTCCATGTCCTCGTAATACAGGATTCGCCGTTGTGGCTTAAATCTTTCCCTTCATGCTTCTGAGGTGCAATGTTCACCGTTGCGACTTAAACCTTTCCTTCCATTATTTTCGTGGTACTGGATTCGCCGTTGCGGCTTAAATCTTTCCCATCATGCTTCTGAGGTGGTAGGTTCATCATTACGACTTCAACCTTTCACTCCATTATTTTCGTGGTACTAGAATTACCGTTGCGGCTTAAATCTTTCCCTTAATGCTTATGACGTACCACGTTCGCCGTTGAGACTTAAACCATTCCCTCTATATCCTCGTGGTACTGGATTCACCGTTGCCGCTTAAATCTTTCCCCTCATGCTTTTGACGTGGAGGGTTTGGCATTGTGACTTAATCCTTTCCCTCATTTATTTTCTTGGTACTCGATTCGCCGTTGTTGCTTAACTCTTTCCCTTCATGCTTCTGAGGTACAATGTTCACCATTGGGACTTAAAATTTTCCCTCCATATCCTCGTAGTGCTGGATTCGTCGTTACAGGTTAAATCTTTCCCTCCATATCCTCGTAGTACTTGATTCACCGTTGCGGATTAAATCTTTCCCTTCATGCTTCTAAGGTGCAAGGTTCACCGTTGCGACTTAAACCTTTCCCTCCATTATTTTCGTGGACCTGGATTTACCGTTGCGGCTTAAATCTTCCCCATCATGCTTCTGAGGTGGTATGTTCATCGTTACGACTTCAACCTTTCCCTCCATTATTTTCGTGGTACTGGATTCGCTGTTGCGGCTTAAATCTTTCCCTTCAGGCTTCTGAGGTGCAAGGTTCGTCGTTGCGACTTAAACCTATCCCTCCATTATTTTCGTGATACTGGATTCACCGTTGCGGCTTAAATCTTTCCCTTCATGCTTCTTAGGTATAATGTTCACCGTTGCGGCTTAAACCTTTCCCTCCATGTCCTCGTAATACAGGATTCGCCGTTGTGGCTTAAATCTTTCCCTTCATGCTTCTGAGGTGCAAGGTTCACCGTTGCGACTTAAACCTTTCCCTCCATTATTTTCGTGGTACCGGATTCGCCGTTGCAGCTTAAATCTTTCCCATCATGCTTCTGAGGTGGTAGGTTCATCGTTGCGACTTCAACCTTTCACTCCATTATTTTCGTGGTACTAGAATTACCGTTGCGGCTTAAATCTTTCCCTTAATGCTTATGACGTACCACGTTCGCCGTTGAGACTTAAACTATTCCCTCTATATCCTCGTGGTACTGGATTCACCGTTGCCGCTTAAATCTTTCCCCTCATGCTTCTGAGGTGGAGGGTTTGGCATTGTGACTTAATCCTTTCCCTCATTTATTTTCTTGGTACTGGATTCGTCGTTGGTGCTTAACTCTTTCCCTTCATGCTTTTGAGGTACAATGTTCACCATTGGGACTTAAAATTTTCCCTCCATATCCCCGTAGTGCTGGATTCGTCGTTACAGGTTAAATCTTTCCCTCCATATCCTCGTAGTACTTGATTCACCATTGCGGATTAAATCTTTCCCTTCATGCTTCTGAGGTGCAAGGTTCACCGTTGCGACTTGCCCTTTTCCCTCCATTATTTTCGTGGTACTGGATTTACCGTTGCGGCTTAAATCTTCCCCATCATGCTTCTGAGGTGGTATGTTCATCGTTGCGACTTCAACCTTTCCCTCCATTATTTTCGTGGTACTGGATTCGCTGTTGCGGCTTAAATCTTTCCCTTCAGGCTTCTGAGGTGCAAGGTTCGTCGTTGCGACTTAAACCTATCCCTCCATTATTTTCATGGTACTGGATTCACCGTTGCGGCTTAAATCTTTCCTTCATGCTTATTAGGTATAATGTTCGCCGTTGCGGCTTAAACCTTTCCCTCCATGTCCTCGTAATACAAGATTCGCCGTTGTGGCTTAAATCTTTCCCTTCATGCTTCTGAGGTGCAAGGTTCACCGTTGCGACTTAAACCTTTCCCTCCATTATTTTCGTGGTACTGGATTCGCCGTTGCGGCTTAAATCTTTCCCATCATGCTTCTGAGGTGGTAGGTTTCCCGTTACGACTTCAACCTTTCCCTCCATTATTTTCTTGGTACTGGATTCGCTATTACGGCATAAATCTTTCCCTTCACGCTTCTGAGGTGCAAGGTTCGTCGTTGTAACTTAAATCTATACCTCTATTATTTTCGTGGTTCTGGAATCGCCGTTGCGGCTTAAATCTTTCCCTTCATGCTTATTACGTACCAGGTTCGCCGTTGAGACTTAAACCGTTCCCTCTATATCCTCGTGGTACTGGATTCACCGTTGCGGCTTAAATCTTTCCCCTCATGCTTCTGAGGTGGAAGGTTTGGCATTGTGACTTAATCCTTTCCCTCAATTATTTTCTTGGTACTGGATTCACCATTGCGGCTTAAATCTTTCCCTTCATTCTTCTTAGGTACAATGTTCGCCATTGTGACTTAAAATTTTCCCTTCATATCCTCGTAGTACTGGATTCACCGTTGCGGATTAAACCTTTCCCTCCATATCCTCGTAGTACTTGATTCACCGTTGCGGATTAAATCTTTCCCTTCATGCTTCTGAGGTGCAAGGTTCACCGTTGTGACTTAAACCTTTCCCTCTATTATTTTCATTGTACTGGATTCACCGTTACGGCTTAAATCTTTCCCATCATGCTTCTGAGGTGGTAGGTTCATCGTTGCGACTTCAACCTTTCCCTCCATTATTTTCGTGGTACAGGATTCGCTGTTGCGGCTTAAATCTTTCCCTTTATGCTTCTGAGGTGCAAGGTTCGTCGTTGCGACTTAAACCTATCCCTCCATTATTTTCGTGGTACTAGAATCGCCGTTACGGCATAAATCTTTCCCTTCATGCTTATGACGTACCAGGTTCGCCGTTGCGACTTCAACCATTCCCTCCATATCCTCGTGGTACTGGATTCGCCGTTGCGGCTTAAATCTTTCCCCTCATCCTTCTGAGGTGGAAGGTTTGCCATTGTGACTTAATCCTTTCCCTCAATTATTTTCTTGGTACTGGATTCACCGTTGCGGCTTAAATATTTCCCTTCATGCTTCTGAGGTACAATGTTCACCATTCCGGCTTAAAATTTTACCTCCATATCCTCGTAGTACTGGATTCGCCGTTACGGGTTAAATCTTTCCCTCTATATCCTCGTAGTACTTGATTCACCCTTGCGGATTAAATCTTTCCCTTCATACGTTTGAGGTGTAAGGTTCACCGTTACGACTTAAACCTTTCCCTCTATTATTTTCGTGGTACTGGATTCGCCGTTACGGCTTAAATCTTTCCCATCATGCTTCTGAGGTGGTAGGTTCGTCGTTGCGACTTCAACCTTTCCCTCTATTATTTTCGTGGTACTGGATTCGCTGTTGCGGCTTAAATCTTTCCGTTCATGCTTCTGAGGTGCAAGGTTCGTCGTTGCGACTTAAACCTATCCCTCCATTATTTTCGTGGTACTGGAATCACCGTTGCGGCTTAAATCTTTCGCTTCATGCTTCTGAGGTACAAGGCTCGCCGTTGCGACTTAAACCATTCCCTCCATATCCTCGTGGTACTGGATTCGCCGTTACGGCATAAATCTTTTCCCTCATGCTTCTAAGGTGGAAGGTTTTCCATTTTGACTTAATCCTTTCCCTCAATTATTTTCTTGCTACTGGATTCGCCGTTGCGGCTTAAATCTTTCCTTTCATGCTTCTGAGGTACAATGTTCACCATTGGGACCTAAAATTTTCCCTCCATATCCTCGTAGTACTGGATTCGCCGTTGCGGATTAAATCTTTCCGTCCATATCCTCGTAGTACTGGATTCACCGTTGCGGATTAAATCTTTCCCTTCATGCTTCTGAGGTGCAAGATTCACCGTTGCGACTTAAACCTTCACCTCCATTATTTTCGTGGTACTGATTTGTCGTTGCGGCTTAATTCTTTCCCTTAATGCTTCTGAGGTGCAAGGTTCACCGTTGCGACTTAAACCTTTCCCTCCATTATTTTCGTGGTACTGGATTCGCCGTTGCTGCTTAAACCTTTCCCATCATGCTTCTGAGGTGGTAGGTTCGTCATTGTGACTTCAACCTTTCCCTCCATTATTTTCGTGGTACTGGATTCGCCGTTGCTGCTTAAATCTTTCCCTTCATGCTTCTGAGGTGCAATGTTCGTCGTTGCGACTTAAACCTATCCCTCTATGATTTTCGTGGTACTGGAATCGCCGTTGCGGCTTAAATCTTTCCCTTCATGCTTATGAGGTACAAGGCTCGTCGTTGCGACTTAAACCTTTCCCTCCATTATTTTCGTGGTACTGGATTTGTCGTTGCGGCCTAAATCTTTCCCTTCATGCTTCTGAGGTGCCAGGTTCGTCCTTACGACTTAAACGTTTCCCTTCACTATTTTCATGGTACTAGATTCGCCATTGCGGCCCAAATATTTCCCTTCATGCTTCTGAGGCGCAAGGTTCACCGTTGTGACTTAAACTTTTCCCTCCATTATTTTCGTGGTACTCGAGTCGTAGTCGTGACTTAAATCTTTCCTTTCATGCGTCTGAGATGCAAGGTTCACCGTTGCGACTTAAACCTTTCCCTCAATTATTTTCGTGGTACTGGATTCACCGTTACGGCTAAAATCATTCCTTTCAGGCTTCTAAGGTGGAAGGTTCGCAGTTGCGACGTAAACCTTTCCCTCCATTATTTTCGTGGTACTGGATTCGCCGCTGCGGCTTAGATCTCTCTCTTCATTTTTCTAAGGTGGTTGGTTTCTCGTTGCGACTTCAAACCTTCCCTCTATTATTTTCGTGGTACTGGATTCACCGTTGCTGGTTAAATCTTTCCCTCCATGCTTTTGAGGTGGTTGCATCGCCATTGTGACTTCAACCTTTCCCACTATTATCTTCGTGGTACTGGATTCGCCGTTGCGGCTTAAATCATTCCCTTCATGCTTCTGAGGTGCAAGGTTCGTAGTTGCGACTTAAACCTATCCCTCCATTATTTTCATGGTACTGGATTCGCCGTTGCGGCTTAAATCTTTCCCTTCATGCTTATGAGGTGCAAGGTTCGTCCATGAGACTTAAACCTTTCCCTCCACTATTTTCATGGTACTAGATTCGCCATTGCGGCCTAAATCTTTCCCTTCATGCTTCTGAGGCGCAGGGTTCACCGTTGCGACTTAAACCTTTCCCTCCATTATTTTCGCGGTACTAGATTCGCCGTTGCGGCTAAAATCTTTCCCTTCATGCTTCTGAGGTGGTTGGTTCACCGTTGCGACTTCAACCTTTCCTTCTATTATTTTCGTGGTACTAGATTCGCCATTGCGGCTTAAATCTTTCCCTTCATGTTTTAGAGGTGCAAGGTTCGTCGTTGCGACTTAAACCTATCCCTCCATTATTTTCGTGGTATTGGATTCGCTGTTGCGGCTTAAATCTTTACCATCATGCTTTTGAGGTACAATGTACGCCGTTGCGACTTAAACCTTTCCCTCCATGTCCTCGTAGTACAGGATTAGCCGTTGCGGCTTAAATCTTTTCCATCATGCTTTTGAGGTGGTAGGCCCGTCGTTGCGACTTCAACTTTCCCTCCATTATTTTCGTGGTACTGGATTCGCCGTTGCAGCTTAAATCTTTCCCTTCATGCTTCTGAGGTCCAAGGTTCTTTTTTCTGACTTAAACCTTTCCCTCCATTATTTTCGTGGTACTGGATTCGTCGTTGCGGCTTAAATCTTTCCCTTCATGCTTTTGAGGTACAATGTTCGTCGTTACGACTTAAAACTTTCCCACCATGTCCTCGTAGTACAGGATTCGCCGTTGCGGCTTAAATCTTTCCCATCATGCTTCTGAGGTGGTAGGTCCGCTGTTGCGACTTCAACCTTTCCCTCTATTATTTTCGTGGTACTACATTCGCTGTTGCAGCTTAAATCTTTCCCTTCATTCTTCTGAGGTGCAAGGTTCGTCATTGCAACTTAAACCTATCCCTCTATTATTTTTCTGGTATTGGATTCGCCGTTGCGGCTTAAATCTTTCCCTTCATGCTTCTGAGGTACAATGTTCACCGTTGCGACTTAAACCTTTCCCTCCATGTCCTCGTAGTACAGGATTCACCGTTGCGGGTTAAATCTTTCCCATCATGCTTCTGAGGTGGTAGCTCCGTCGTTACGACTTCAACCTTTCCCTCCATTATTTTCATGGTACTAGATTCACCGTTGCGGCTTAAATCTTTCCCTTCATGCTTCTGAGGTGCAAGGTTCATCGTTGTGACTTAAACCTATCCCTCTATTATTTTCGTGGTACTGGATTCGCCGTTGCGGCTTAAATCTTTCCCTTCATGCTTATGAGGTACAATGTTCGCCCTTGCGACTTAAACCATTCCCTCCATATTCTAGTGGTACTGGATTCGCCGTTGCGGCTTAAATCTTTCCCTTCATGCTTATGAGGTGCAAGGTTCGTCCATGAGACTTAAACCTTTCCCTATACTATTTTCATGGTACTAGATTCGCCATTGCGGCTTAAATCTTTCCCTTCATTCTTCTGAGGCACAGGGTTCGTCGTTGCGACTTAAACTTTCCCTCTATTATTTTTGTGGTACTGGATTCATCGTTGCGGCTTAAATCTTTCCCTTCATTCTTCTGAGGTGGAAGATTCGCCGTTGAGACTTAAACCTTTCCCTCTATCATTTTCGTGGTACTGGATTCGCCGTTGCGGCTGAAATATTTCCCTTCATGCTTCTGATGGTGCAAGGTTCGCCATTGCGACTTAAACCTTTCCCTCCATTATTTTCGTAGTACTGGATTTACCGTTGCGGCTTAAAACTTTCCCTTCATGCTTTTGAGGTGTAAGGTTCGTCGTTGCGACTTAAAGCTTTCCTTTCATTATTTTCGTGGTACTGGATTCACCGTTGGGGCTTAAATCTTTCCCTTCATGCTTTTGAGGTACAAGGTTCGTCGTTGCGACTTAAACCTTTCCCGCTATATCCTCGTGGTATTGTATTCGCCATTGCTACTTAAATCTTTCCCTTCATGCTTCTAAGGTGCAAGGTTCGCCATTGCGACTTAAATTTTTCCCTCCATTATTTTCATGGTACTGCATTCGCCGTTGCGGCTTCAATCTTTCCCTTCATGCTTCTAAGGCGCAAGGTTCGTCGTTGCGACTTAAACCTTTCTCTCCATTATTTTCGTGGTACTGAATTCGCCGTTGCGGCTTAAATCTTTCCTTTCATGCTTCTCAGGTGCAAGGTTCATCTTTGCGAAACCTTTCCCTCCATTATTTTCGTGGTACTAGATTCACCGTTGCGGCTTGAATCTTTCCCTTCATGCTTCTCAGGTGCAAGGTTCGTCGTTACGGCTTAAACTGTTCCCTCCATTATTTTCATGGTACTAGATTCACCGTTACGGCTTAAATCTTTCCTTTCATGCTTTTGAGGTGTAAGGTTTGCCGTTGCGACTTAAACCTTTCCCTCCATTATTTTCGTGGTACTGGATTCGCCGTTACGGCTTAAGTCTTTCCATTCATGCTTCTGAGGTGCAAGGTTTATCGTTGCAACTTAAACCTTTCCCTCCATTATTTTCGTGGTACTCGATTCGCCATTGCGGCTTAAATCTTTCCTTCATGCTTCTGAGGTGCAAGGTTCACCGTTGCGACTTAAACCTTTCCCTCCGTTATTTTCGTAGTACTGGATTCGTCGTTGCGGCTTGAATCTTTCCCTGCATGCTTTTGAGGTGCAAGGTTCGCCTTTGCGACTTAAACCTTTCCCTCCATTATTTTCATGGTACTGGATTCGCCGTTGTGGCTTAAATCTTTCCTTTCATGCTTTTGAGGTGTAAGGTTCGCCGTTGCGACTTAAACCTTTCCCTCCATTATTTTTGTGGTACTGGATTTGCCGTTACGGCTTAAGTCTTTCCCTTCATGCTTCTGAGGTGCAAGGTTTATCGTTGCAACTTAAACCTTTCCCTCCATTATTTTCGTGGTACTTGATTCGCCATTGCGGCTTAAATCTTTCCTTCATGCTTCTGAGGTGCAAGGTTCACCGTTGCGACTTAAACCTTTCCCTCCGTTATTTTCGTAGTACTGGATTCACCGTTACGGCTTAAATCTTTCCCTTCATGCTTCTGGGGTACAAGGTTCGCTGTTGCGACTTAAACCTTTCCCCCCATATCCTCTTGGTACTGGATTCGCCGTTGCGGCTTGAATCTTTCCTTTCATGCTTTTGAGGTGCAAGGTTCGCCGTTGTGACTTAAACCTTTCCCTCCATTATTTTCATGGTACTGGATTTGCCGTTGCGGCTTCAATCTTTCCTTTCATGCTTTTGAGGTGTAAGGTTCGCCATTGCGACTTAAACCTTTCCTTCCATTATTTTCGTGGTACTGGATTCGCCATTATGGCTTAAATCTTTCCCTTCATGTCTCAATGGTACCGGGTTCACCATTGCGGCCTCAATCCTTCCCATAATATCTGCTAAGGTACTGGGTTCGCCGTTGTGGCCTTAACCTTTCCCTTCAAATCTTCATGGTACCGGGTTTTCCGTTGCGACCTCAACCTTTCCCATTTCTTCCTCACGGAATCGGATTTGCCATTGCAGCCTCAATCCTTCCCATAATATCTGCTAAGGTATCGGGTTCGCCGTTACAGCCTCAACCTTTCCCATTTCTTCCTCATGGAACCAGATTTGCCGTTGCGGCCTCAATCCTTCCCATAATATCTACTAAGGTACCGAGTTCACCGTTGCGGCCTCAACCTTTCCCATTTCTTCCTCATAGAAACGGATTTGCCGTTGCGGCTTCAATCCTTCCCATAATATCTGCTAAGGTACTAGGTTCGCCATTGTGGCCTCAACCTTTCCCTTCAAATCTTCATGGTACCGGGTTCACCGTTGCGGCCTCAACCTTTCCCATTTCATCTTTATGGTAATGAAACCTGTAAAATATGCTTTAATGGGCCTCTATGTAGGCCAGATTGTTTAGGATGTCATGATCAGAATGAGTTAAATGCCTCTAAATAGATGGGTACGAATATGAATGCAAAATGTCACCTTTGAAAAATGATTTTATTTTTAGTCCTTAGCCGACATCGTTCATCGTTTGTCTAGGTCCTATCACTGATGTGTTATCATGTTTCTCTTTTGGTATGGTATCTTTGACATGAAACCTAAAGAGGTGGTCGTATTTGTTTCAAAACTCTTCTATCCCTCGAGTTTGTGTTATTTCCAACTGGTGATCCTGTTTCAGGTCCCTGTACCATTTAGGAATTTTCTAGAATGATATGCAGAAATCCTTCTATTCCTTATATTGTTGACCACTAACCGTTATTTCAAATGCAAAGATGCTTGAATCATGGTTATAAGGTGGATGAATTCGAATTTAATTGAAAACAAAGGTCGCATGAATGAAAAGATCGTTTGGTTCATTAATCGTTATTCCAATGTGAAATTTGCTTGAGCATGGTCGCAAGGTGAATGAAATTTTATTGGAGGCAAAGCTCACATGAATGGAAAGATTAAAAGTGTCCCATATTGGTCAAAGGATGCCAAATATAAAGTGAGCAAAGAATAGAGTTAGGTGCCCCAGATATCAAAGTATGAGCTTCACTGAGCAAACTTAATGAGGTCCATTCTGAGCTTGACATATGTCTATGAAACTCGGAGTACTTCGTCAATGCCTCAAGGTGTAAAGTTTCTCCACCATGCTACATTTGAGAGAGAGGACCACTTCATGCCCCCTCTTTTTTTTTATTCAAATTTGAGCCACCCTTTCAGGTTTTCAACTCAAGTCTCCTTAGGTTCCAAGATGCCCTTTACGAGTTTTCACCTCGACCTCTCCTTTTCTTTTTTTTTCTCTTTTCTCTTTTTTCTTTTTTCTTTTGCTTTTTCTTCTTCTTCTTCTTCCTTTTTTATTCATTGAATCCGAGTTCACAACGTTGGCCAGGTCTTTGTCGTTCATCAAAATCTAAACTTCTCCAAAAAGACTTTATTCATCTCATGGGGCCTTTCCCAGTTTGACATCCATTTTCCTTAGAAGTCTTTTGTAAGCAAGATCCTTTTCAAAACTAGAGCTCTCTCGTGGAGTTTTATAGAATGGATCCTTCTTTGTCGTAAACCCTGGTCATCTGGTCATGACTTTTATTATCTTTTTTTTAATCAAGTTAGTTGACTGCATTTGGATTAGATCCATTCTGCTTCATTAGTTCTAACAAAATTTGGAGGGAAGGAAACTGGATTCCAATGGGTAGGACTACTTTTATTCTGGTGCGAAAGGTGTTGCCCCGGTGGCTAACCCAATAAACCTCGAAGGCAAATGGTGATTCCTCATGTCGAGTCTTTGTAGGTCTCTGCTATGAATCCTTTCGATATTCTTATCGGTCACCTTCAATGCCCGATTCACTTTTTGGTGTTGAGTTGTGATACTTGTTCTTGAATTGACCATAGACTTTTACTATCACACTGTTGCTCAAATTCAAGTCATCGTCGGATATGATTCTTTCTTGGCATTCCATACCGGCATATAATCTCTCATTTTCGATGATCTGCTTAACCGCCAATTGGCTTGGGAAGTAGTAATCAATGATCATGAAGATGAATTTATGCACATTAGAAACTCTTTTGTAAAGTTGGCTCGATGGTGTCCATGCTTCATATAGAAAAAGACCACAACATGGAAGGATGATGAAGAATAAATTTTCAAGATGCCCTTTGCGGGTTTTCATCTTTACTTTTTCTTCCTTTTCTTTCTTTTTCCTTTTTTACCTTTTTATTGGGTTTTAAAATGCCCTTTGCGGATTTTCGACCCATTTTTCTTTTTTTTCTCTTTTTTTTTTGATAACACGTCGAGCCTCAATTTTTCAAGTTTCTGTTGAATTGGATTACATTCTTCCTTTATGAGAGTCTATATGTCATGACATCGGTTCGTTGAATCTGGCATGTCTTGATAGGATTATGCAAAGACCTTTGGATTCTCGAGGTAGCTTACCTTGTTTTTACAAAGACTCATGTCTCGATTCTCACTTAAAATCACGACTCTTCAAGGTGATGTTTGTTTCGTGTCTTGCTCAACCATCCGTAGCAGATCGGGAGTCAAGTTACATTCCTGATCATTTCAAAGCCTTAAAGTTTTTCTGGACACATGTCTTACTCAAAAGGGTTTAAGTCAACAGTAGTGTTGCTCGTATCCTTGATATCAAGAGACCCAGCATAAAAACAAAAAGGGGATCTAAAGAATAATTGAACGAAAGAATGATTAATTATGGTATGAACGAATGAGAAGAATGGTAAAGTATTTGCCAAATGAGACAAAAATAATGCATCATTTATATTGAAATAAAAGATAGTAGTCATGTGCCCTTCATAAAAGGATCCCTATTACTCTCGGGCTTAGAGTAATAAGTGTATTCTGAATATTACTCTAGAAAAGTCCTAAAACTACAGGAAGCTCCTCCATAGTCTAGCTGTCCAAAACACTTCCAAAGGCGTAGGGACGAACTCTCAACGGGTTACACTCTCCTCATGACTTTTGCTCAAATTTTCAGCATTCCCTATCTTGATTTATCAGGTTTCCTCTCATTTTTCATTCAGGGTTAGTAACTCTCACCAAAACAAATATTTCAGATATTTGGAATCTTATTAAAATTAATGCATGAAGTGCAATGCACATGAATGATAAAATGCATGCAACAAGGTGTTGCTTCTTGATTCCATTCCATTAGACAACTTTACTAGAAAACAAATTTCTATACATAAGGTAGATACATGTATGGTCGTGCCTTAATGCTCAAAGTCCTAGTCTTCCGAGCTAATTTTTTGCTCTGGTTTGCCCCTGATTTCAAGTTCAAAACATCAGTCTTGAATGGCTAAAGTTTGCAAGTGGTTAGTCATTTCTCGCATTTGGGTCAAATCTTTGCTTGCAACATGGCCCCTATCTCAGACATGCCCCTAAGCACGTTGAAGTCATTTCTCATTTATTTCCAATTATCTTTGGCAATGTCGTCTTATCTTTGAACAGTCACAAATCCCGTCAACAGAGAGTAGTCTTCAGAGAATACTTAATGAGAGACCTTTCTTATTTTCAAAGATGACTATCAAAAAGTTGTGTTTGATAAATCTCGCTTTACCTCCTCATCGACAGGCATTTAATAGCTAAGATTGTTAGAACATGAGCGATTCTCTTATCAAGTCTAATAAACAAATTTGCAACAACATCCTCTTACATGCCCCAATACTCAAGGGAAGACTATTAATGTGTTTGAGGTGAAGATGTCGACATTTTTCATCCAAGTGATATGTCTTGTAAGTTTTTCAAAGCAAAGTACTTGTTCTCTTCTTTTTCCTTAATCAGGGTTGCAACCTAATACTCGCTCGTCTAGGATAGACCTTATCAGCTTGAGTTCTTGGGCAGTGGAGCAACGTAGTGTACTCTCTTATAGTATGTCCATGTTTCTGAAGGTGAAGCAACTAAGTTAGATCCTAATACTGTGTTAGGACTCGAAAAAGGTGCATCTCTACTTTAACCTTAAGTAGGTAAGGACGATCACCATATCCAAAGTAAACATTATTATTTTGAATCCTCGAGCAATTGGATAGAGTGATGTACACTTTCATCGTGGGTATCATGTCTTCCTTTCCAAATGTGAAGTCATTAGAAGTTGGATTCCGATACTAAGTGAGAGGTCGAAATTGATGCCTATTTCTTTTAACATCGAGTAAGTAAACATATTCGTGATTGGACATCTGCCTTGTTTTGTCTTCCATACTTCATTCAGCTCTTGTAAACTATTATGAGTTTCATTTATTTGGGTGTAATCCCAAAACTTTGCATATGTGCCTCTTTTCCAGGTCGTCACTTTTGCATTGTTGTTTTTTTTACCATATACACACGGGCACGTTGATTTCTACCGTATCAAGGAATCTGTTCTCTTATGACCAATTCTTTATTTAGCAATAGAACAAGAATCAACACCTTTGAATGAAGATGCAATGCAAATAAATTCAAAATGAACAAGTTAGTGTAATTAATACAGGAATAAAACTTGAAATAAATTACAATTAAAAGCAAAGAAACTTGAACGTAACCGTGTCTCTTACCTTCTTCATGCAACCACTGAAGGCTTGGCATATTTTTACTTAAGGTAGGCTTTTATGGGATTAAATGCAAGTTAAAAAAGTGCAGTTTATGAATGCATGTATGCATAAGAAAAGACATTGATTTTGAATTCAATCCCATTAGAACAACTTATCTAAAAGACAAAATTCTCCACATAAAATGGATTAAATACGGCTTTGCCTTATGGCCTAGAGCTTTTGATCTTCCTAGAAGTCTGGCTAATTTTCGTCCCCGTTCCGATCTTGATTCATATTGCATGCTCAACATATCAGCTTCTTTAACTAATGCTCGCATGTGATCAGCCTTTTTTCATCATTTGCGTAATCTTTATCTTGAACATGTCTCTGAGCTTGTCGAAAGTGCCCCTCACTTGCTTCCGGATTCCTTTCAAGAATCTTGATCTGAATTTGCGTAATCTTTTTCAAGTCTCCTAAATCTTCTTCGACTTTGTGCTTTCCTTCGACCATAAGCGCAAAGCCATGTTATCTTCCACTTTATTAAGAAATTCGTCCCCCATGATGAAACTGCCTATTTGGTAACCGAGTTTAAATCAACACCTTTTCTTGTATGATGATGCAATATGCAAGCAAAAGAAAAGAGACAAAACAGAACACGTTAGCAAACATAATAATATCAACATACAAGTATACAACACAGAACCTAAGAAATTGTCTTGGGTAAACGCTAAAAGGATCGGTATAGCTCCGTCTAAGGCAAGTACTTACGGCTCACTATATGTGGTTTTAGGATCTAGAGTAAAGGGTACCCAAACCAGCAGATTCCTCGATCCTCACCCATTACAAGCTCATACGGATGAGTTCGATTCATGAGGACACATTTCCCACATGTTTGCACGGAAGTGAAAACTTCACGAAAACATGGGTACGGATATAATCCCGAAAGTAATTCACTATCCTGCACGGAGGTGAAGACCTCACGAAGGATTAGTTTCCCGCTTCCACTTAAAAAGGTAGTAACAAAATGCATATGGATGCAAACTTACACTAGTCATATCACATAATATAATGTAACACAAAAGATGGCGAGGATCGCATGTTAAACAAAATCGAAGCTTTAAAAGTTTTCAAAAAAGACCCGGAAATAATCATCTTTGGCTTGACTCTCGTTTATTTTTGAAAGGTCCCCAGCAGAGTCGCCAAGCTGTCGAAATGTTTATTTTTTGAAAAAACAAACAAGTCTCGAACAATACTTTAAAATCGAAAATTATAAAAAAGGGAGTCACCACCAATGTTTTTTTTTGGTGTGATTGGATCACCACAAAACGTTTAAAATTCATTTTTAAAAATATTTTAGTCTTCGAAATCCAAAAAACAGGTTCGGGAGTCGGTTACGCATAAGGAAGGATTAGCACCCTCATATGCCCAAAATTGGTACCACATTGATTACTTTCGGGTCTTGGTTTGTTAAAACTTTGAAAACTCGAGTAAAATTTAAAATACGATCTTTGTCTTTGGAAAACTTTGCAAGATTTCAAAGAAAACCCTTTTGGAGAAAATCCGTGCCCGTGTTTCAAATTTCTATGAGAACTGGGAGTCATGTCCAACACATTAGGGCACTATGTTCTCGGATTTTCAAAATTGAGAGATGTTTTGAGAGATTTTAAAGAGGATATTCGATTGTATGAATTATACGAAAATCACACCCAGCACGTTAGGGCATGGTTTTTCGAAGTTTTCACACAAAAAGATATTGCCTTGTTTTGCTTTAAAATTATTTATATATATATATATATATATGTATTTGAAAACTTGAAATTTCGTATTGAGTTTAAAATACAATCCTTGGACACATGACTTAAAAGATTCGAAGAAAGAATGCCCTTTTGCTTCGATTTTCGCGGAGAATTGAAGTCATGACCAACACGTTAGGGCACGACATTCTCGAAATCTCGAAGTTAAAAGGGATTTAAAAAAACTTGGAAAGAGATATTCGATTCGCGTGAGTTATACGAAAAATCACACCCGACACGTTAGGGCATGATCTCCCGAAGTTTCCACACGAAAAGAACATTGCCTTGGTTTTAAATGTTTATGAAAATAATTTTGAAAACAAATATGTAAACTTAATATGAACGATTAATAACGAAGATCAAATAACACGAAGAGAAAATAATTAAACAAATAAATAATACACAAAGATAAAAAATTAATAGAATATAAAATACAAAAGAATGATAATTAAAATCTAAGTATGGATGTTAAAACAAAGCAAACGGGATAAAATGTAATTTTTGGATACCGGGGGGCAAAACGGTAATTTTGGACACTTCGAGTTCAAAAATGGAATCTTTGGAAGTTTGGGGGTAAAATGGCAATTTTTGGGAAGTTTGGGGTCAAAAATGGAATTTTTGGAAGTTCGAGGGTAAAATGGTAATTTTTGGAAAAATTGGGGTTAAAATGGAATTTTTGGAAGTTTGAGGGTGAAATGGTAATTTTGGAAAAATCGGGGTCAAAAATGGAATTTTTGGAAGTCCAAGGGTAAAAATGTAAATTTTGGAAAGTTTGGGCGTTAAAATGTAATTTTAGGAAAGTTTAAGGGTTGAAATGTATTTTTTAGAAAGTTTAAGGGTCAAAATGTAATTTTGGGTAAGTTTGGGGGTTAAAATGTAATTTTAGAAAGTTTAGGGGTTAAAATGTAATTTTTGGAAAGTTTAAGGGTTAAAATGTAATTTTGGAAAGTTTAGGGGTCAAAATATAATTTTTGGATAGTTTAGGGACCTTCAAAGTAATAAAACCAAAAACAAGTAACACATGGCAGCCTCTCAGGCATTTTGAAGTCAAGGGACTGATTTGAAAATCATGTAAAATTTCTGGGCCAATTTTGTAATTAAATAAAACTTGGATTAAGGATTAAATTGAAACAAATTAAAAATAAGAGGTACCATTTGCATAAATAAACCAAAATATTGACACATGGCAGCTTTTTGGGCCTTCAAAAAGGTTTAATGATTAAATTGAAAATGAAATGAAATTCGCGGGCAAATTTAAAATTAATTAAAAGTATGAAAAAAGATTGAATTAAAAAAATTGAAAAATCGAAAGGACCTAAAGAGTAAATATCCCAATTTTTTAAAAATGCCCTAATATTTCTTTCCCAAAGTGCACCGTTTCAATGGCCTTTAAGAGGCTAAAAATCCTTAAGAAAAAATCAGTTCCTTCCCTTTTTAAAAAAAACAAAACCCCTCTCCTACTTTCTCTGTTTTTTCTCTATCCGATCGAGCACCGGTCGCTATCCGAGCATCCTTTGCAGTTGTGTTGCCGATCAACCACCGCTTCCGCCACCGTGTACGACGGTTATCAGGTAAAAAACTTTCTTTTCTTCCTTTTCGTTTTTCATTTCTCTCTTTTGTTATTCCCTTTTGTTTTTCGAAAGGTTTTTTTTAAAAAAACTATTTTATTAATTCATATATATATATATATATTTTAAAAAAATTTAGATCTGGGTGTGGTTCTCCAGATCTTGAAAGAAACTTAATTTTTTTTTTGAAATCCTATTTTTTATTCCATTTTTAAAGAAATAAATTATGTTTTTTTACAGACCCTTTCTTTTACTTAAAATCAAAATTTGAATTTAGATCTGTTCATAGTTACAAATTTTTTGTTATTATCCAAACAAGTTTTGAAGGACTCTTGCATGCAGGGCTGCTCGTGAAAATGGACGGATTTCGAGCTTCCATTCACGGCGTCGACGGCGGTGGATCGGACCGGGGTAAGACTTTTCGATTGCCCTTTTATTATTATTGCTATTAATATTATTAATATAATATTTAATATTATATTTATGAAGTATTTATTACTATATTTATTAAATACCATGAAATGAATACTAATAGGCAACTATAACTACTGTAATAATGTGTATTAATGCATACACAGAATGCAAAAGGTTTGTTTTATTTTAACCTCAAGATAATAAAATCAACAAAAAAACATGCATGTATTCAAAATTTATACTTTATTAATACGAAATACGAGGATGACTTTGTAATCTGTTTTCAGCTTGCTATTCATTGCTTCTTATTCTTGATTTGCAAATGCTCGAAAATTTCTCTTTGAATTGATTGGTAATGTTCAACCAAAAGAAAAAAGTCAATCCCTTTATTACAAGTGTTTCAATCTGTTTTTATAGCCTACAAACCATCATTCTAAGCATTTAAATCCTGTCTTTTCTCTCTTTTGTAGTGCAAGTTCGGCTTGTAGGAGGCACAACTTGCTGGTGACGGTGGTTTATGATGGTGACAAGGTTGCTGATGCTGACGTGGCAACATGCTAGTGGCCGGTGATGGAGGCAGCAGCGCAAGTTGCTCTCTGGGTCTGACTTTCCTTTTTCATTTGGGCCAAATATATAACTGGGCCTGTTTGTTTTGTATTTGGATCACTTTTTATTTGGGCCTGTAATTTGGACTCTTATTTATTTAAATTTATTATAAATTTAAATTTAAATTTAAATTTAAACTTAAATTAAATTTAAAACAAATTTATATTTAAAAATAAATTTAAATTTAAATTTAAATTTAAAATAAATTTAATCTTAGAATAAATATAAAATGGGTTTAGTTTGGCCCCGGTCAAAATTGGGCTCCAACATTAATTATCCTATACGATATTTAAAATTAGTTTAAAATCATAATAAAAAAATATCCTACATATTATTTATAATTTTCTCGGGTAAATGGTAGATAAACTCTTAAAGACTAACCTAAATTCAAATGTAAAAAAATAATAAATATAAATAGACATGAAAATAAACAAATATGAAATAAGAATAAATAAAAATTATGTAAGTGTGAATAAATATAAAACATTAAATTAATATGCATAATTGACATCAAATACATAAAGCATAAATGTAAATGAAAGGGAAGGGAAGGGAAGATATAAATATAAATAACTTATTAAAATGGAAACAAAATGACATAGCTTGATTTTGAGATTAAAAGATAAAAAAAATGTGGAGGACGGAGGGCTGATGTAGCAATTAATTTGCTTTTAATTTTGAAATTTTGGATAAAATTGAAGGTTTTAATAAACAAAATAGTTACGGGTGTAAATATGCAAGAGAATGAGGGCATCACAGCAAAAAAGGGATATTTTTCATAAATTTAAAAAATTTGGAGGTGAGAATAAATTACACATTTTGCCACTTATAAATAGGAGAAATCTATTTTTTCTCTCATTTTCAACCTCATTTAAAAAAATTCTTCCTCTTTATCTTCCTCCTTCTATGTTGGTAATGGCTCTACCACCGGAAAACCCAACGGTTCTTCGACTCCGGTGGTGGAGCGGCCATGTACAATGGCCGAAAATTTCTTCTTTTTCTTTTTTTTTAATCAAAAGTTTTATTTTGATTAAAACAAAATCACTACTTTACTTCGAAATCAAAACTTTTATTTCGAAATGGCTAAAAAAATCAAAACTTTATTTAAAAATTTAAACTTTTTCTTTAAAATCATTAAAAAAATATTTTTATTTTTAAAAATCTAAACATTCTCTTTTTTTAAATAAAATTACTATTTTACTTAAAAATTCAAATTCTTATTTCGAAATAGTTTAAAAAATAAAAAATTTTGTTTAAAAATTTAAACTTTTTCTTTAAAATCATTAAAAAACATGTTTTCATTTTTAAAAATCTAAACTTTCTCTTTTTTTAAAGAAAATCACTATTTTACTTAAAAATACAAACTTTTATTTTGAAATAGTTAAAAAATTTAAATTTTATTTACAAATTTAAATTTTTTCCTTAAAATAACTAGAAAACAAATTTTTATTTTTAACAAATATAAACTTTCTCTTTTTTAAAGAAAATCACTATTTTACTTAAAAATCTAAACTTTTATTTCGAAATAGTTAAAAAAAATCAAAACTTTGTTTAAAAATTTAAACTTTATCTTTAAAATAACTAAAAAACAAATTTTTATTTTTTAAAAATATAAAATTTCCCTTTTTTTAAAGAAAATCACTATTACTTAAAAATCAAAACTTTTATTTTGAAATTGTTTAAAAAAACCAAAAATTTTCCCAAAACCAAGCTATTTTTCTTTAAAAAAAACCTTTATTTTAACAAGTGGAAAGGAAAGGAAAATGAGATTTTTGGTGGCTCCTAGGGGTAGAGGACCAATGGCCTGATATCATCTCCTTCACCGGAACCCAAACCCCATACTTCATGATATGTCCATGGCAAAAAAAAATAAGAGAAGAAGAAAATGACATGCTTGTTGCTGTTTTTTCTTCTTACCTTTTTTTGTAAAAAATTAGAATATGACAATCTCTCCCCTTTTTTTCATTCATTTCATACATATGTTTCATTTGATCTTTTGATTAATAACTTAGTACTATTTTAGATGTTTGTGATATGTGGCACAAGAAATTATGGTTCATGAAACCCTAAAAATAATGATGATGATGATGATGATATGGGCCTTTACAAGCCCAGAAAGGAAAGAAAAAGAAAAGAAAAATAAAAACCTCTATTTGATCCAAAATCAAGTGGGCTTCCAACAGACCTAAGAGAGAACAAATGGGCCTCCAACTAGGCTCGGACAAAATCGAGTGTCTACACATGTGTTAATTCTTATACTGAGATTATTCCTTTTTTTTTTAAATTGAGCCTTTAATTCCTATGCTTAATTAATTCAAATGGTTGGGTGATTAATGAGTAATTGCTCATTACTTAGTTTGATTGACAAATGTTTTGTAGAATTGAAAATATTGTGGTTTTATAAACATCTTATGAAAACTGTTAGTTCTTTAAATTTGCTGAATAAAAGTGCTTGTATCTTGTTTTAGTCATTTTATTTTATGTTAATAGCATAAAAATATATACACTATTCCGCTGATGGCTTAGTTATGAGTGAAGATTTCAGAAATATGACCAAACTAAGTAATCGAGATGAGGTGCTTGGGTTGTCATCTTATCTCGCATCAAAAGATTTGAGTGACTAACTAAAACCTGCAAACACTCCACTAATCGAGCCGCCTTGAGTAGGGAAAAATAATTCGTTTAGAGATTTATCAAATTGAGTAACTGGGGTGAGGTTCTTGGGTTATCATCTCATCTCACGTAGAAATATTTGACTATGTCCCAAACTTGTTGAATAATTTGATCGAGAACAATTGCCTTGCAAGTTTGATTGAGCTTCAATAGAGTGAACTGGTTGACTTTGCATATTGTTCGAATTTTATAAACACTTGTTGGTTAAACCGAATAAATTTTTATTCATGTTACACCTAATTTTTTTACATTGCACATGGTTGTTGAATGAGACTTCATTTCAGGAAAAATTATTGAATAGTTTCTAGTATGGGAATGCACAGCATGCTTGAGGATAAGCATCAGCTAAGTAGGGGGAATTTGATAGGAAGTTAATTTAATATTTTTAATGTACCGATTTTTGGTCAATTTTTTAATAGAATGCTACTAAGCTTGTGATTTCTTGCTTAAATTTTATCAGGGACGCAATTGGAGTGTCGAAGTTCAAAAAAATAAGCAAAATCTAGCTAAATTGGAACAAAAAGATGGGGGCTGAATTGAAAGTAACAAAATTATTTTTAGGCTGATAAAAAATATCAGATTTTTTACTTTGACAAATTTTATATTTATAAAAACCTGATTTAGTGGTTGGTTGTTAAGCATGATTCTAGGCGTAAATCATGTGAAATTGGTTCTTTGAGAGGTGTATATAAAGGCTTGTAATTGTGGCATCAGAGCAAACTTGAATTTAAAAGGCAATTAACATATTCTTGCGTCAGTAGCATTTGAGCATGCTGCCATTTCTTTTCCCTTTTTTTTATTTTAGTGCAATTGTCTTTTTAGTCCCCTCTCTTCTTCACCTATTATCTTTTATTGAAATCCACT
The DNA here is from genome assembly GCA_005610355.1 of Gossypioides kirkii. Taxonomy (NCBI): domain Eukaryota; kingdom Viridiplantae; phylum Streptophyta; class Magnoliopsida; order Malvales; family Malvaceae; genus Gossypioides; species Gossypioides kirkii. Next base: position 26,291,717 of record CP032253.1, on the reverse strand, counting down.
CTCATAATCCAATAAAATAAGATTAATTTCATGCTAAACTAAGCTCTATTTAGCTTTAGGCAGGTTATCATTCCGATCAAGAAATGTGAGAAATGAACTCACGCTAAAACCTTACAATACGATATTCATTATCTCTCCGAAATATGGGATAGTTAGAGTCGTCCCTTAAAGTTAATTCAATTTCAACTCAAAAAGTGCACATTGGGTTGGAGTAGTTTGATGTACAGTTGGGAAAACGAGATAGTCGTTTGTCGCGTTTGGGTTCTCGCAAACAAATTGGCTTGTCCAGGTCGAAAAATGCTAGTTGGATTCCGTCAAGGAAGATAGTGATCGGATTTAAATGACCCACGCAGTTGAGGCTGTTAATTCAAGTTGGGCTCTTCTAGATCGCATGGTAGTTGAGATCTTAAATTGCGGACGCATAAGTTAGATATTTGGTAAGGGTTGGTTTGCATGACATCCCAAAATTAACTACACAAGGAAAAGTTGGTGGTTAAGGCGGCCTTGATCGCTATAACCAGCTTATCATTTGGAAGGAAAATTTCACTTTCAATGATTGATTCGAGTCTGGATTATACCAAGTCTAAGGCTAAAATTCTCATATTTGATTTTCTAATTTAATTTCAGTTATTTAATTTCATTTTGCATTTATAATTCTACTATTATTTTGTTCTATTTATTTCTATATTTTTAACCCTAATCAATTAAAAACCCCTTTCATTTTATTTTCAGCACAACACGTTACAAGTCGTGCGCACGAAAACTACCATGATTTTAGAATCAAGTCACGCAAAAAACAATATTAAGAATCTCAATCCTTGTGGGAGTGACTCTGCTTCTCTATACTATTGTTTAGCTTAGTTAGAGCGTAAGAAATTTATATTTGATGGCTTCGACATCCATCACATTACTAGCTTATTTTCATGCATTTGAATCTAAAACTTATTAATATTACCATTTTTTTTCTTACTAATTATCTCAACACAACAAGTCATAATTACTCCATAATTTTTTAACCATTTATTTCGCTAGTTGCTCAAACTCATAATTATATTATCAGAAGAAATGTTAGAAATTCCAAGGATACTTACCTCTTGGATGAACTAAGATTCAAAATTAAGTTTTTCAAGCAATTGAATCCTCTTTTTCCTTAGCTTGGAAACCTCCCCTCCACCAATTCCTCTTTTCTCAACATAAAAAATATAAACAAAAAACTAATACACAAGCTTAAATAGCTTAAATAGTAACTCAAACATTCTCTCACTAAACCATATAAACACTAGGTTAGAGAATATAAAATTGATAGAGGAATCAAACTTGGAGTGAGTTTTATCTTTGATTCTAGTAAAATAATTAAGATTTGGTTCAGATTTTGACTCTAATAATTATTATAAATTTTCATCAATTTTAATGATTTTCTTATAATTTTTATAAATATTTTTATGTTTTTATAATTTTAGAATGAATCTAGACAAATAAATATCTAGATTCATTGTATACTTATTTCAAAAGTAATATTATTTTTTTATTTTTTATTGACATGACATTATCATATCAACATCTAACAATGGCATGGCACTACAACGTCAACATTTAGTGATGATGTGGAATTACCACATCAGCTACTAAAAATGACATGGCATTACCAAGTTATCAAACGATGCTGATGTGGCATCTCTTAACAACCACGTCAATATTGTTGTTAAATGTTATCATCAACGTTAGTCAAAGGGCCTATTTAGTCAATTTTGTTAATTTAATAACTCAATTGGGTTCAAAAAGTTCGAGGACTTTAATTGATTTTTTTAATAAGTTCAAGGGTTATAATATTGTTTCCTTTTTACTTTCAATATAGAATTTTGGGTAAAGTACACAAATGGTCACCTAACTATCAAATACTTCCATTTTAGGAACCTAAAATAAAAAATTTATAATTTAAGCACTCATGTTATATAGTTCAATCATTTCAGTCACCAATGGAAATCTGACATGGTAAATGGAAATCTAAAACCGACCTCTCCTCCTGCTTGCTTTGTGCCTCCATTGCCACTCCTTCCATCTCCCTTTAGGAGGAGATAAAGCTTACGAAAAAGTCCATAAAGGTTTTGCTTTGTCTTCTTCTCTTCTTTTATTTCCTGTATTCCTTAAAGGTGAATATTATTTCCATTGTTTTATTGATTGTAGTTTTGTGCTTCAATTTGATTGGATATTGAAAAAGAATGCATATATTTCATCTTAGTTTGCTCGTATTCTTCACAAGGCCAATGGTAATCGATAACAAGCATATAACTATTTATTGTTTTTATAAACTTGAAAATCAATAACCCCTAGTCTTGTATATTCATTTTCATATATTTCCTTTCAAATTATTTCACTTGGTTTCTTATGCTTATTCTCATAAACATGGGGCTTCCAATGGGTCTTCAGGTTTTGATCCCCAAGCTGTGGTTCGCTTTTTGCAAACTTGTTCAACAGCACTGCTTTGGATGACATGTTTGTAAGTTTGGGGCTTATTGAAACGGCGGATAACGAACTAGACAAAGTCGTGTGTGGGGAAAGATGGAGGGGGTGGCAATGGCACCAAGCAGGCAAGTGAAGGGGAGGGATAGGTGGTGGAAATATACTACTGCAAAACAAAACCATTAATGCTGACAAGAAACCAAACTAAGTGTAAATAAAATAGTAATCACTGTGTCATGGAAGAACTACTGCCTTAGAAGCAAATTCACCCTGGTCGGTGTAATCGTGTAGTATATGTTACCCCTCCAAGGTTAACACAGTACTTCATTATTCGTATACATTGGCATTTCTCTTCTCATGAAATCACAATAGGAACAATTCCCAAGAAAGATTGGAGGGGAAACAGACGATCCCGCTTAAAACCCAATCTCCTAAACTGAATTATCCTATCGGGTAATTTCTTAGAACACTAGAATTTAGAGAACAAAGAAAATTTATTTTTTCTCTTGTTATGTTCTGTGTCAAATAAGGAGAATGACCTCCTATTTATACAGTTCAATTTCCAAAAACAGAAGAGGATTTTCCTCAACTGAAAATATTATTTTGCATTACCAATAATCCCCCACTAATGGAAAAGAATTGAAAATTTTGTAAACATGAGGAGAGCAATAGCGAAATTAGTCACTTAAGCACTAGTATCTTGTGGATTTGAACTAGTACATAGAGAAATAAGGGATTTCTCTCTTTAACAAGTGAACGAATCTTAAATTTGTTAAGATAGGGATTAACTCATAACACACAATTAATCCCAGAACCAATTTATGTTTAGAGATAAATCAACAAGTTTTAGCCAATCCACCTCAGGATGCTGGTAAGAGCTTTAGAAGGATGGCCTAATGTCTTTCATAAAAGGTGGCTAGTTCTTCACACTTACGTAGGTGGTTTCATCAAGTCTATCTCAATATAAACCTCCCAAAATAAGGATTATGAAATCATTAAGAGCATTTTATTAAGCTCATCCTCTCAAATTTAAGTTTGGTGAATTCATCAAGTTTGTCACAATAAGACCAACCAAACTCTAGGATATGAATTCATTAAAAGTAATAAACTCAACCTCTCATGTCGGTGAATTCAACAAGTTCGTCTCAATAGGACCACCTAAATTTTGGGATATGAACTCATTAAAAGTGAGAACTCAACCTTATACATGTACATCATTCATCATAGGGATAGGTAGAATGTACAATATGAGTATTTCTATGGTTTCGTTTGACCACATTAAACTTAGAAAACTAAGTTGGGTATCCACCATGAATTCCTCAACCATCGGGCTTAAGACCCATCCCCCTCGACGAATCAAGAATCAATTTCCTACTTAACTCTTTGGTTAGTGGATTAGCTAAGATCCTTCAGATCCCACATACTTCAAAGCAAGTACTTCATTCTCTGATGAAGAAATCTCTATGAGTAGATTTCTAAACCACTTGGCCTCTTAGCTGGCTCATTCAAGAGTTATAAAATCAGATTCTATCGTGGAGTGAGCGATACACATCTGTTTCACAGACTTCCAAGAAATAGATGCTCCACCCAAAGTGAAGACATACCCACTTGTAAGGCTAACTTTATCAGTTACCCAATTTGCATCATAGCATCCCTCTAGGACTGCAGGGTATCCGATAAATTCCAAGTTCCAAGTTACTGTATTTTAATTTCAATCAAGACCATTTGGGGAAGCACAAACTTGATAACAAAATTACGGACCATGTCATACCCTCACTTATTGTGTCGATTCCCTCAACAACATGAAGTCACACTTTTCGTAACCTTGTTTCACCAAGTTGGCATTTTAGTCTCAAGTTCATCATGAGCCTTCAACGACTAATGTTATGATCCATTCATTGTGCATCAGACATAAACTTGACCTTGGTCTCATTTCAACCTTTGGTATAGTCTTCTCTATGCCCATTCCTTCACCAAACATTCAAACTTAATGTCACCACACACAATCATTAGGTTACAACCTTTAGAAACCCTTAATGGCATGACCCTTTGTAGACTAAATATTACCATGTATTTGATACTCAAAAGGTATCACACAGAATATGGCACCAACCGTAGTCTTGTGGCATCCCGTTGGATGCGTCCCTCTAGACGTGGTTTATGCCAACAGTCTCTTGCGGCACCAAAAGTTCACAACATGGGAAACTCAAACACATTAACCATGCACAACATAGGCCCTCTAGGCCCTTCCATGGTCGCCCCATTGTGTGTGGCCATCTAGGCCAATCATAACACATGTGACACCACCAAACTAGATCCATCACATGCGACACCACCAAACTAGATCCATCTCAATCTCAATTTCAAACTTTAATATCCATGCCAATCGAGCTATGACTCAATTGACTTAGTCTCATGATCTGTCGATTTTATACCTAGCAGATTGAACTAGTTTTCACACTTGAAGAGCTTGAAACCAAGTATTTTCTTTATGTTTTCGTAAGATTTAACTTAGATTCTTCGTACTAAAATGTCATTTTATTGTCTTTAAGGCTGATTGAGGCCTAAAGGTTAGCTAATGTACTTTATGAGTGTGCAGGAGACCATAAGAAGTTATAACAATATGAGGCTGATCACTTCATCACGACATAGGCTGAGCTACGTCGTAACCAAGGGACCAGACTTGGAGATTTCGAAGACTGATTGTTTTGTCGCGACATAGATGAGCTATGTCGTGACAACGCCTGTAGGATAACACTTCACACAGAGACTGATGTCTTTGTTGAGACACAGGTCCTAGTGTGTCGCGTCATCGAACCCTGGCCGCGGATTCTACGTCGAGTGAAGGGCATTTTAGTCTTTACAATGCCACTTAAACATGAAGGACGGCAGCAAACCTAGGGTTAATGAAAACTACCGGCCAAGGCTATAAATAGGGCCTTTAGCATTAGTTTTAAACAAACCATTTATTAGTTTTTAGTTTTTAGTTTTATTTTGTGTTTTCGTTTGAAACAAGATTGTAGAACTCGCATAAGCAATCGAGGAATTTTCTCTAACAGAATGCCAATACAATTCAAGTTTCTTTTTCATTCTCTTTATTCAATTATATGTTTTCATATATTATTATTTTAATGGTGATTAATAGTACTAGAAAGAACCATTGATTTCTCCTTACTTAGTGCCTAAATTATTCCTATTTGGTCATCTTTAGCATACATTTTTAGCATTTTTTTAATTTAGTTATTGCATTCTCTAACTTAAAGGAGCTCAGCTTAAATGCCTTTTAATTTATGACATTTTTACTACTGATGTCGTTACAATAGTTGTTTAGCAATGCGCCTAGAATTGTCGCTGCAAGAACTTGTTCAGAATTATAGCTGCAGGAATAATTTTTGAGTTGTCGCTGCATAAGAGGATCCAGAATTGCGCCTAGAACTATTGCAGCATTTGACAATTGTCTGGTTAACACACCAGATTTGCATGAGTTGTACAGCTGGTGTAACCAACCAGTACGGCCAGAGAATGTTAGATCTGGTAGGAAGGACACCTGTACTGTGGAATTGTAGTTAAATACTGATGAGAATGAGAGAGAGGTGATCTTCTTCTTCGTCTGAATTGACTTTCTTCTAAAAATTCATTTTCTCAAGCTTGCATCCATGGCAGCTTAGCTTTCTTAAGGGTGACCTGACGCAAAAGAGGAAGCAGACCTGCTCTTGACAAGAAGCATCCTAAGTGCGGCACAAGAGGAGAGTAAGGGAGCATATTGGGTAGCCTAGGAATAGAATGTCCCATTTGTTCTGTTATATCTCTTTCTTAAACGCTGGTAATCCAAGTTATTTTAAGTTGTATGGAAGTACTCTTGATTTTTAGACTAAATGATATCTACTTCAATCTTGCCTTTACTCTTAATCTTTGGGTTTAATTGTTTTGACCACGGAAGTGTGATTGCAGTCATTGACACTGGAAGGCACAATGACAAATTAAATGAACAAGCAATACAATGGCAGTTGCTTGGGGATTGAAGGAATTTAATCCACTTGTTTTTCAATATGTTGCATTGCCAACACTGAAAGGTGTGGTTAGTACGCATGTTTAAGTCTTAGATCTAATAGAAAAGCCAAGTTTGGTAAGATATTCATTATGTCTATTTGCAGCAACAATTACCTATTATTTTTAACCTTGTCAGCCATAGTTAGGGTTCTGTCAATTTTTCATGTCAAGGACCTTATTTCATTATCATTGCATTACTTCTTTAAATTTACATTATTGCTTCGACAAATCAATGACTCAATTTTATTTCAATTACCTGTTCACTGCATCGATAATAATAAACACAAACAACCATCCTCGTGGGATCGATATCCGACAGGTTATACATCTGTCTACTATACTTGCATCAACAGTGTACGCTTGCACATAATTGCTGTGACATTCATAGTGCGATCAAGTTTTGGCGCCGTTACTGGGGATGGCGTTAGTTTGATGTTTATTCTTGTTTTTGCATTCATTCTTTATTTTCTAATCTTTATTTGTCACTAACTTGTTTTTTTGTTACCTACTTTTACATTTTTCTTTTAGGTGTTTTATGACCAGGAGAAATCCTAAATTTATTGTTGGCTTAGATCTTGAAATCGAACGTACCGTTCGAAGGAGAAGACAAGAATAGCGAAATATGGCTCTGCTAAAAAATGATGCAGTCATACCACAATTGCTACCACAAAATCCTTTCGTACCTCCTATACAACAACAAAATGTGAATAATCAATCGTTATTGAAAGAAGATTTGGTGCAAAATCGCACTATTCGAGATTTTGTTGTTCCAGTTTTGGACGATTTGTAGCTAGGAGTTGTTCGACCAACTATTTAAGCTGGAAATTTTGAATTAAGATCAGTGATGCTCCAGATGCTGAATTCTAATCGGCAGTATGCTAGATTGCCTCATGAAGATGCGAGAGAGCACCTTAAATCTTTCCTACTGATTTGTGCTTCTTTCAGTCAGCACGGCGTTCCTGATGATGCCTTGAAAATGCATTTATTCCCTTATTAATTGCAAGGAGAGGCTCGTACCTGGTTCCTTGGTTTACCTGCTGGATCAATCACATTGTGGAATGCGCTCGTAACTCAATTTGTTTTATGTTTCAATCCACCGACTATGAATGCTCGACTTACAAACGACATTACTGTGTATCATCAATTGGATGATGAAATTTTGCATACTACGTGGGAGCGTTATAAATCTATGCTTCGACACTGTCCCATACATGAAGTTCAACAAGAGGCACAGATTGAAATTTTTTATAACGGATTGAACGCACAGACAAAAAATCTTGTCGACGCATCTGCTAATGGTCCTTTGTTGGACTGTACATATGATGAAGCTGTTAGAATTGTAGAGAGGATCGCTTAGAACGATTATCAATATCCGATCTCTTGAACTGTATAAGTGAAAGCAAATCCTGGAGTTATTGAACTAGATGCTATATCTGCTATATGTGCACAAGTTTCTTCACTTGCAAACATGATAAAGAACATGAAGGAAACTAGTGAAGTTGCACCCATTCAAGTTGTCTAACAAATTGACATCCCTGCATTTTGTTGTGAAATTTGTGGTGATAACCACAATTATGAAGATTGTCCATGGCATGCAAAGAATGCATTCTATGTTAATAACATCCATGGAAATTCTTATGGAAATTCCTATAATCTGCAAGAAATCAACAGCCTTGGGGAAATCAGAATGCTACAACATTCAGATATGGAAATTCATCCAATCAAGGTAGTTATAGACAAGGGAATTACAATCCACAACAGTAGAGTTACAACCACAGTACTCAGATACATTGACATCAAGATCAAATGTAGCCAAATCAAAATTGTGTATAGCCACAACATCCTTCAATGCCAAATCTGAGTGCTCAAGGACAACAGCATCAGTAGTACACACAACCAGGATCTAATCCTTTAGTAGCCTTCGAAGCCTTAATGCGCAAGCACATAACTCGAACGAAAGCCATTGTGCAAGGAAATTCATCCTCCATTCGAGCGTTGGTAGCATAATTAGGGCAAATCGCTTTGAATTTGAACACACAACCACCAAGTGCATTGCCCAACGACATAGAAAATCCAAATTTAAAAGGGAAGGAGCATTGCAAAGCTATCACTCTTCGAAGTGGTAGACAAACTGCCGATCTAGCTATCAACTCTACTGCACCACTTATAGACGCTACTGAAGTGAATTAGGGAGAGAGAGTTATTTCTGAAGAAATTTTAGATGAATAAGAGAAAAAGCTCCACAAATTGTCACACCGATGCCGACTGTTAAACCAACGAAATTGTTGTCGCAACTATCGATATCGACGCAACCAACTATGTCGATGAAATTTGATGTACCCATATATTTGTTGTTCTCACAAAGATTTAAAGAGAATGAGCACGATAGACAATATCAGTAGTTTTTGACCACATTAAAACAACTTCATGTTAACATCCCTCTTGTGGACGCTCTAGTACAGATTCCCAGTTATGGGAAATTCATGAAGGAGCTATTGTCCAAAAAGAAGAAGCTGACTGATATGGAGACAATTGCGCTCATAGAAGGATGTAGTGCAGTCCTGACGAATAAGTTGTCACCTAAGATGAAAGACCCTAGAAGTTTTACGATCCCATGTTCAATTGAAAACCACTACTTAGGTAAAGCTTTGTGTGATTTAAGCGTGAGTATCAACCTTATGCCGCTGTCAACATTTAGGAAATTGGGGATTGGTTATATGAAGCCAACTACAATGACATTACAATTAGCAGATAGATTGTTGGCGCAACTTGAAGGACAAATCAAAGACATCCTAGTTTGCGTAGATAAGTTTGTGTTCCCACCGGATTTCATTATAGTAGACTGTGAAGCAGATAAAAAGGTACCTGAAGCATATAAAAAGGTACTTATAATCTTGGGACGCCCATTCTTTGCTATCGGACGCATTGAAGTGTATAAAGGCGAATTGACAATGCGACACAATGATGAACATGTCACTTTTAGTGTTTTTGAAACCATTCCCTATAAAGACAAAGAAGAATGTCACACGGTTGATGTGCTAGATGAATTAATTGAAGAGGAATTCAATGAGCGCGGCATAGTATTTTTCAGAAGAATTTGCGATGACATCGGATGAAGAATTTCTAGCTAATTGTGACAGCAAGGTTGAAGCGCATAACATTGAGCTTAGGCGTGGATGGAAAATGGAATCTTTAGATTTGACCAATAGAACGGCTCTAGTCTTTAAGCCATCTATTGAAGAGGCTCCTAATTTGAAGTTGAAGCCATTGCGTGCTCATCTGAAATATTTTTTCCTTGGCAATAATAATACACAGCCAGTCATTGTCTCTGCAACCCTCGATGCAACTCAAGAAGAAAAGTTAATCTATATATTGAAGCAGCATAAATGTGTGATAGGAGATCATCAAGTGGCTGGACACTGGCATCATTTACCCAATTTCTGATAGCAATTGGGTAAGTCCAGTTTAATGTGTCCCTAAGAAAAGTGGCATTACAGTGGTTAGTAATTACAAGAACGAGCTAATCCCTATTCGCATTCTTACGAGTTGGCGCGTATGCATGGACTACCGTAAATTGAATGCAGCCACAAAGAAGGACCACTTTCCACTTTCTTTCATCAATCAGATGCTGGAAAAGCCTATTATTACTTCATTGATGGTTATTCTAGCTATAATCAGATCGCTATTGCGCTAGAGATCAAGCAAAAACAATGTTTACTTGTCCTTTTGGCACTTTTTCCTTTCTTCGAATACCATTTGGCCTCTGCAATGCACTAGCCACATTTCAAAGGTGCATGATGGCAATATTTTCAGACATGATCGAGGACTCGTTAGAGGTATTTATGGACGATTTCTCTGTTTATGGAAATACATTTGATCAATGTGCTGACAACCTAGCCAGAGTTTTAAAGCATTGTGAGGACACAAATCTGGTGCTGAATTGGGAGAAATGCCACTTCATGGCAACTGAAGGCATTGTCCTAAGTCATCGCATTTCTGTTCAGGGCATTGAAGTGGATAGAACGAAGGTAGAAATTATTGAAAAGTTACCCCCAACAAATGTGAAGGGAATCCAGAGTTTTCTTGGACATGTAGGTTTTTACCGCTGATTTATCGAAGATTTTTCAAAATTGTGAAACCCTTCTGCTCACTGTTAGAGCAAAATAAAAAATTCCTATTTGATAATGCATCTGTGGATGCATTTATGCAAATAAAGAAACAGCTTGTGCAGGTACCCATTGTCGTAGCACCAAATTGGTCGTAACCATTTAAAGTAATGTGTGATGCAAGTGACTTTGCAGTGGGTGCAGTCTTATGACAGTGCAAGGAAAAAGTATTTCACGCTATATATTACGCCAACAAGACGCTCACAGAAGCTCAAACTAATTACACAACCACATAGAAAGAGTTGTTGGCTATATTCTTTGCTTTCGACAAATTTCGTTCATATCTTGTCAGTGCAAAGGTTGTTGTGTTTACTGACCATTCAGCGTTACGATATCTCTTTGTAAAGAAGGATTGAAAAGGATCAAAAAACCAATTGGTTGATCACATGTCTAGTCTAGAAGTAGGTAGTAAAGATGGAAATACATTTCAAATTGTCGACGCATTTCCTGATGAGAAGCTATTCGCTGTCGACACAACAACATGGTATACGGATGTGGTCAATTACCTGGTATGTGGAAAGTTACCTTTGGGCACAACAGGCCACAAGAAAAAAAGATTTCTTCGCGATATAGAGAAAAACTACTAGAACGAGCCATTCTTATTCAAGGTATACAATGACAATATAATTAGGCGTTGTGTTCTGGAGGAAGAGATGCTTTCAATCCTGAAGCATTGCCACGATGCTCCTTATGAAGGTCATTTTGGTGGCATGAGAACTGCTACAAATGTTCTTCAGTCAAGATTTTATTGGCCTTCATTATTTAAAGACGCCTACAATTTTGTGCACCAATATGATCGATGTTAGCACACCAGATCTATATCTTGACGCAATGAGATGTTACAACAGCCAATCATGAAAGTTAAACTCTTTGACGTTTGGGGTATTTACTTTATAGGACCATTTCCAAGTTCGTTTGGAATGTCTATATCCTAGTTGCTGTTGACTATGTATCAAAGTGGGTGGAGGCCATTGCAATCCCAAAAGATGATGCAAGGATAGTGCTTAAGTTTTTTCATAAGCATATACTCACTCGTTTCGGCACGCCTAAGGAATTAATCAACGACCAAGGCATTCATTTCCACTGCAATCAGGTAGCAACCGTACTGAAGCGGTATGGAGTTAACCATAGAATGCTGAACACTTACCATCCATAAACCAATAACCAAGCTAAAGTCTCTAATCAACAAATCAAGAATATTCTCGAGAAGGTGTTGAATCCATCAATGAAAGATTGGTCTTCTAGACTTGATGATGCGTTATGGGCATTAAGGATATCATACAAAACCCTACTTAAGATGTCACCGTATCAACTTGTCTTTGGTAAAGCATGTCACTTGCCTATAGAATTGGAACATAAAGTAATGTGGGCGATCAAGCAAGTGAACATGGATTACGAGGTTGCTAGGAAGAAGAGGCTGTTGGACATCATTGAACTTATAGAAATTAGGCGCAATGCCTATGAAAATGTTGTAATCTACAAGGAAAAAACCAAGCGATGGCACGAAAAAATTATTTTGCAACGACACTTTACTGCCGGACAATGGGCGATATTATTCAATTCTCGACTGAAATTGCACTGAGGTAAATTACGCTCATGTTGGTCTAGATCGTTTAAAGTTGTCAAAGCATTTCCTCATGGTGCAGTCACAATTAAAAATATACATGATGGCCACCAATTTAAAGTGAATGAACAACGGCTGAAGCATTATCTTGGCCATGATGATCACACAAAGAAAGAGACCATTAATTTGGTCAAATTTTTCTAATCTCTCTTGTCATTTTTATTATGTAATTTTAGTTTATTTTATTTTTGTTTGCGTTTACCTTACTTTGTATTTTTGTAGGTTAAAGTTCTCTCTTTTGTCGTCGCATGTAGGTCTCTTTATCGACGCATCTCATCTGCTGCTGACTCATCAGAAAATCAAAGCATATTAGGAAATAAATCATGACATCGGTTAGGATCAATTTGAAAAAATGCAATCCGATTGGACGCATTTATTATTGTAGACCTATTGTCCTTTCATTGTTGCATAAACAAACATGTCTCTCCATCTCCTCTTTTTATTCCCTATAAACACCCCTATTGTGTCGACTGTGCCATTCAAAACCTCTATTGTTATTCCCACAATTTTCTTCAAGCTTACACCTTTTTACCTTCCGACAACCTTTGCTTACTAACAAAAATGGCCAGAACCCGTGGATCTGTGAAGAAACCAACGAAAGCTATTGCGAAATCTTCTTCTGTCGCAGTAGTTCATGAAACAGAGCATCACCCATCCAAAGAACCTGTGATGTTCCTTACAATGGCAGCCAAAGATCGTTTCCAAGAAAATATTTTGAAACAAAACTGCCATCCAGAGCAAGGCTTCCAGTTGTCGAGACAACAGGAGCTTGGGAAGCAAGTTACTAAAACCATCGCGAAGTTAGGCTGGGAGATATTTTTCCAACATCTAGGGAGCTACTCACCATCTATGGTATACGAGTTCTACGCAAATCTCATTGACCTTGAGTCAAAATTTTTGTTTATCCATGAAGGTCTAATCCCTTGGAGTGCCGCCCATATCAACGCAATCTACAACACATCCGTCGACGAGGATGAGCATGTGGAGTTTATTGAAGAACTTACTGAGGAAGGGGTTGATGTTTTGGTACAAGATCTCTGTGTTGAAGGTGTTGTTTAGACGGGTTCGAACCCAAATAATTAAACAATGCACCGAAGATTTTTAACATTGCAGAGCAAGGTTTGGTTTCATTTTATTAACTGTAGACTAATGCATTCCACCCACAGCACAACAGTAACATTGGATCGGATGTGTCTGATACATTCAATCATTAAGGGGAGAAAGATTGATGTCGGTGCAATTTTGCACCGAGAAATTACTAATTATGATGCCGGACAAACTGACATTTTGGTGTTTCCATCCCTGATAATGTACTTGTGCCAGCAACGAGGAGTTGTGCCTCATGAGGAAGAGGAGATTTTGGAAAACAAGAGTTTGATTAATGAAGCTTCTATCGAGCGGATGACCCGTGGTAAAGAAACTCCCGTAGTCAAGGAGGCAGATGCAAGAAAGAAAAAGAGCAAAGAAAAAGTAGATGATAACAGTGCAAATGTGGCTGCAGATCTATCTCTATGGTGCAAAGTCAAGGAAGTTGAAAAAATCGTGGATTCCATCAACATCAGGTAGATTAAGCTTGTCAACATAGTTGAAGATATGGAAGAATCTCAGAATCTATTCTATGCCTACACCAGGGCATGGAATAGTGCAGTTGTAACTATATTGCGGCGAATGAGCAAAGTACCTCTGCTTGAGTTTCCTATCTTCCCTCCGATAATCCAAGAATATGAGCCTTCCACTGAGGAGGCTGACTCAGCAGATAAGGAACAATCTGTGGCTTCCCATCAAATGGTGGATATCTTTTATGATGATAAGGAAGTCGAATCAGGAGAGGTGGAAGAATGTCTAAGGAATATTACGAGCTTATTCGAGGATAACTTTTCTACTAGCCCAGATGTTTTTACTGCTGAGGAAGAGACCCATACTACTAGGAGGACACACGAGTAGAAGAAGTGGAAGAATAAAAAAGAGAGGAAGGAAAAGAAGTCGAGGTAAAATCAGCTGAAGAATTTGTCCCTACACCTACAGATGTGGGTGCAACACCTGAAGCGAGTCAGGTGGAGGCTGTGGTTACAACTACTGAGGATCAAAAATATGTTAGCTATCGTAGTCTATACTAGACCACTCGAAGTGATTCACCCAACAGACACCGCAGTCAATGATGTCGGTGCACGGCCTGATGCTAAGGAGTAATCTGAAGATCAAGCCATGCCGAAAGAACGAAAAAGGAAGCGCGCCAAGGATAAGAAGCGCCACAAGGAGGAGAAGAAGCGCAAGAAGAAGAAACATCATGCAGTCACATCATCGGCTGTAGCCAATTGAGTTAGTTTTTATTTCTGTTTTTAGTTTTAGTTTTCACTCATATCATGTAGTTGTAATTTAATTGTCACGACATTCCCTTTGCCATTGCATTTTTAATTGTCACCACATGTGCATTGTCATTGCATTTCCAATTGTCATTGTAAATTAATGTCAGTGCTTTGGGGACAATGTAGACTTTAAGTTTGGGGGGAATGTATATGGGGCTGGAAATGCAATTGCACCCACATTTCAAAATTTTCTCCTTTTTAGTTTAATAAAAGCATGCAAGGTTATTGAAATGTGTTTGAATTTTTTTTCATTTGATACTTAATTCTTGAATCATGTGAACTGTTAATGAATGAGTTGAATGAATTTAATTAAATGTTGTATCTTCAATTCTTGGATGAATGCTTTAGATTGCATTAGTAATGAATGAATAGTGTCATTCTTTGAATCTTGAATGAATTTGCCAATTACAGCTACTTGTATAAAGTTATAGTTATAAATAAAAGACACTCCAATGTGGGTGAAGTGTGAACTGTCAAGGGGGAACACTCCAATGCAAGTGTTAGAAAAAGTAATCTAGGCAAAGGCTGTCACCGCAAGAGTGTGTGTCGGTACAATTACATACTCCCTAAGGGTTTGTTGCACCCCATCGTTACTTCTCAGGAACAAGAGTATATAGTAATGCAATGACATCCCTCAGTCACAATTATATATATATATATATTACTGTACAATAAATATTGTTTTGGTAGAAAGAATTTAGGATTTAAAGCATGACGCTAGCATTGATGAAGTTGCAATTTTAATTATTCATGCTTATGAATTGTCAGCGCAATATTTTTTCATTTGAATGTAATTCATGCATAGGGATTTTAGATGATTCAAGTTGCTAGAATGATCATTACCTTGTTAAAATTTTGATATAGTCTTGCTAATTTCTATTTTACTTAAGGATAAAACTCAAGTTTGGGGGTGTGATAGTATTAGAAAGAACCATTTATTTCTTTCTACTTAGTGGCTAAATTGTTCCTATTTGGTCATCTTTAGCATACATTTTTAGCATTTTTTAATTTAGTTATTGCATTCTCTAACTTAATGGATCTCAGCTTAAATGCCTTTGAGTTTATGACATTTTTACTACTGATGTCGTTGCAATAGTTGTTTAGCAATACGCCCATAATTGTCCCTGCAAGAACTTGTTCAGAATTATCACTGCAGGAATAATTTCAGAGTTGTTGCTGCATAAGAGGATCCAGAATTGCGCCCAGAACTGTCGCAGCATTTGACAGCTGTCTAGTTAACACACCAGATTTGCGTGAGTTGTACAGCTGATGTAAACAACCAGTACGGCCAGAGAATGTCAGATCTGGTAGGAAGGAAACCTGTACTGTGGAATTGCAGTTAAATACTGATGAGAATGAGAGAGAGGGGATCTTCTTCTTCACCCAAATTGACTTTCTTCTAAAAATCCATTTTCCCAAGCTTGCATCCATGGCAGCTTAGCTTTCTTAAGGGCGACCTGACGCAGAAGAGGAAGCAGACCTGCTCCTGACAAGGAGCATCCTAAGTACGGCACAAAGAGGAGAGTAAGGGAGCATATTAGGTAGCTTAGGAATACAATGCCCCATTTGTTCTATTATTTCTCTTTCTTAAACGCTGGTAATCTAAGTTATTTCAAGTTGTATGGAAGTACTCTTGATTTTTAGACTAAATGATATCTACTTCAATCTAGCCTTTACTGTTAATCTTTGGGTTTAATTATTTTGACCACAGAAGTGTGATTGCAGTTACTGACACTGAAAGGCGCAGTGATAAATTAAATTAACAAGTAAAATAATGGAAGTTGTTGGGGATTGAAGGAATTTAATCTACTTGTTCTTGAATATGTTGTCTTGCCAACACTGGAAGGTGTGGTTAGTGTGCATGTTTAATTCTTAGATCTAATAGAAAAGCCAAGTTTGGTAAGATATTCATTTTTTTTATTTACAATGACAATTACCTGTTATTTTAACCTTGTAAGCCACACTTAGTGTTCTATCGATTTTTCACGTCAAGGACCCCATTTCATTATCATTGCATTACTTCTTTAAATTTACATTATTGCTTCGAAAAATCAATCACTTAATTTTATTTCAATTACCTATTCATTGCATCGACAATTATAGACATGAACAACCATCCTCGTGGGATCGATATTTGACAAGTTATACATCTATCTACTATACTTCCATTGATAGTGTACGCTTGCACATAATTGCTGTGACGTTCATAGCACGATCAATGATCAAGAAATCCATGAGGAACTAATTCCATTTTTGGGAATTAGGGAGTGGAAGTATGAATATTTAATTATTGTTTAACAGGGATTTTACCTTTTGGATTAGTTGTTTGGGAAAGGAATAACATCAAACAAACACTAGGTCTGACAATCCTAGAACGCCATTTAGGTGGGAATGAACCCAAAATTGGCATTGCCAAACAGTGAACACCTTTTCCCCCAAACCGATTTAAACTGTGGCATCTAGCATAAGTAGTCTCTATATCGACTTGCTATGCCAGCAAAAGATCGAGAGATTCAACTGGGGTAGTGACTAGTTGAATGGAGGAAAATCCCCAAAACCCAACGATTGAAAAACTTATACGAAAATGACCTAATATCTCTAAAGTCGTTTATAAGATCTTCTACATCTCAATTATTTACTTTTATTTATTTTCTTTTTATGCTTTTCAAAATCAAACTTTTTTATTATTCTTCGTACTATAATCCCTAAAGTAAGTACTAATTACTTTTATTCTTTGCAAGAATCTAATTTACTATCACATCACGCCTCTTTTGGGTATGATCCACGGAATACTACCAAGTGCTTCGTTGTACACACTATATTTACAACATGACTCGTATACTTGTGGAAAGCCTAAAATCTACATTGAACGGGAGTACGTTCGGGGGCGATCAAGTTTTGACACCGTTACCAGGGAGGCAAAACCCTAGTAAATTTTATTCTTTCTTTGCCTATAAAGTAATTAGAAAAATTTGTATGCTATAGATACGATTCTCTTTAATTTTCTGGTTTTAGTTTTATATCCTTTACATTAACTTATAAAATGATGAAAAATGCATTAGGGATTTTTTATTTAGAATGGTTACAATCTAGTATTTCTAGACCACCAATTTATCAAAATCATTTTGAATTAAATCCATCTTTAGTATCTTGGATTACTAACAATGTTAACTTTTCTGATCCCTCAACAAAAGATCCTGCTACGTTTTTACGAAAATTTGACGCAATTTGTAGCACAGTTTCATATGCGAGGGTAGCTCCGGGTGTGATTAAATTGTTGATACTTCCTTTTGCTTTAAATGGGAAGGAAAAGTCATGGTTGTATTCTTTACCCCCAAACACCATCACTACTTGGGAAGAATTTGTATATATTTCTTCAATGAATGATTTCTATGCCTAAGATTATGCAGGGATATATACAAATGTTTCATTTCAATCAAACAATGGCAAAAACATTAGGGCAAGCTTGGGAAAAATTCAAAGTCATACTTCGATCCATACTAGGAGGAGGTATTCATATCGCTATACAACTTCAGCAGTTTTATGATGGGTTGAGTACGAAAAATAGACACAATGTATATATAATGACTAGGAAGCATTTGGACCAAGACATGGCAAGATGTTAAGGACGTGCTAGGAGTAGCAAGTGTAAATGAAATATTTTGGGAGGAACAGTCGGAACCTTCAAGATAAATGTAAGATCTTTTTAGAATCTTTGCGAAGAAGAAGATTCTGAGGATGAAGGACTTATGGAAGACGAGACAAATGTAGAATCTTTAACAACCTAGTTAAAATGGTGGCAGCAAAGCAAAGAGGTGGTAGATCAAACGATGCCAAATGCCACTAAAATAATACTATCAATTGTAAGGCCACCAGAAGTAGAATTAAAGTCACTACCAGAACATTTGAAGTATGGATATTTAGGGGAGAGAAATACTTTACCTGTTATACTTGCGTCAGGATTAAGTAATTTGCAAGAAGCGGCTTTGCTGGACGTGCTTAAACATTATAAAAAGGCTATTGGATGGACAATTGTTGACATCAAAGGAATAAACCCAGCATTCTGTCAACAAAAAATTCAGCTAGAAGAAGGCAAGAAACCTTTTTTAAATGCACAAAGAATACTTAATCCGACCATGAAAGAAGTGGTGAGAAAGGAATTGGTAAAATGGTTAGACGCAAGCATAATTTATGCCACTTTCAATAGTGAATGAGTAAGCCCTACGCAATGCGTACCAAAAAAATGTAGGTTGACAGTAGTAGAAAATGACCACAATGAACTAATTCCTACGAGAACAGTTACTGGGTGGAGACTGTGTATTGATTACAGGAAATTAAATGATGCAACAAAAAAAGATCATTTTCCACTACCTTTCATTGACCAAATGCTAGATGGTTGGCAGGTAAAGAATATTATTGTTTCTTAGATGGGTATTCAGGGTATCATCAAATCCCAATACATCCCGATGATCTGTAAAAAAACAACTTTCATACGCTTTTAAAAGAATGCCTTTTGGACTTTGTAATGCTCCTGTTACTTTTATGAGATGTATGACTGTTATTTTGCAGATATGGTAGAAGAAGGGTTAGATATTTTCATGGATAATTTCTTAGTATGTGGAGACTCTTTCATGGAATGCTTGCTGAATTTAGAAAAAGTACTATAAAGGTGCGAGGAAATTAATCTAGTGCTTAACTGGGAAAAAGGTCATTTCATGGTAAGAGAAGGGTTAGTTTTAGGCCATCAAATATCACAGGGAGGGTTAGAAGTAGATAAAGCAAAAATTGAGCTAATAAAAAACCTACCACATCCCACAAATATCACAGATATTCGAAATTTTTTAAGACATGTCGGGTTTTGTAGAAGGTTTATAAAAGATTTTGCCCATATCTTTAAACCTCTAAATTTATTATTACAAAAAGATGTTCCATTTGTATTTGATAATAACTGCATTGAAGCTTTTGAAAAGATGAAATAAAAATTAATAACTGCTTCCATAATTATCACACCAAATTGGAATGAACCTTTTATTATTATGTGTGATGTTAGTGATTATGATGTAGGTGTTGTCTTAGGACAGAATAAAGACAATTTATTTGGAGCAATTCATTATGCCAGCAAAACTCTTAACTGAGCTCAATGCAATTATACTACTACTAAGAAGGAAATGTTAGCTGTAGTTTTTGCTTGTGAAAATTTTCGTCCTTATTTGATGGCTAATCGTGTTTACATTTATACAAATCATTCAACCCTAAAGTACGTAATAAAGAAAAAAGAGACCAAAGCAAGGCTAATGAGATGGGTATTGTTGTTACAAGAATTCGACTTATGGATCATGGATCGGAAAGGGATAGAGAACCAGATAGCAGATCATTTGTCACAATTGGAAAATCATACTCTATCTGCACCTTTGGGAGAAATAAAGGAAACCTTTGCAGACAAACAACTATTCAGAGTGGAAATCTGATTCCCAAACATAGGAACACCGCGGTATGCAGACTATGTGAACTATTTAGCAAAAAGGGTGTTCCCAACAAAAGTATCTTGGCAACAAAAGAAACGAATCATTCATGAGGAAAAAATTATATTTGGGAGAATCCTTATGTATTTAGGCAATGCACAGATCATTTAGTACGACGATGTGTAGTCGAAGAAGAAATAAATGACATCCTTAAAGGATGTCATGACTCTCCTTGTGGAGGGCATTTCGGCGAAAAATGGACAACTCAAAAAAAAAATTCAATCAGGATTCTATTGGCCCATTATAAATCAGGATGCTCATATGTTCGTGCAAAACTGTGATCGGTGTCAGCGAATAAGGAATATATCACAAAGGGATGAATTGCCACAAGTGGGAATTATTGAGGTAGAAATATTTGATATTTGGGGAATTGATTTCATGAGACCTTTTCCTAGCTCATTCGAAAATCAATATATTTTGTTAGTAGTAGATTATATCTCCAAATGGGTAAAAGTAGTGGCATTACCTACTAATGATACCAAATCAGTGGTAAGATTTCTAAGAAGAAACATCTTCTCAAAATACAGTATTCGACATAAAATGGAAACTGCATACCACCCTCAAGAAAATGGACAAGCTGAAGTTTCTAATCGAGAAATTTAACAGATCCTTGAGAAGACAGTAAATACTAATTGCAAAGATTGGGCGGCAAAATCGGATGACACCTTATAGGCTTATCGAACAGCCTATAAAACACCCCTAGGTATGTCTCCCTATAAACTTGTGTATGGAAAAAACTGTCATTTACCTATTAAGTTAGAGAAGAAAGCATATTGGGCTATTAAAGAATTGAATCTAGATCTTGAGTTAGCCAAAAAAAGAGATTGTTCCAGTTGCAGGAATTGGAGGAATTTCAATTCATGGCCTATGAAAACACAAAAATTTATAAAGAAAGAAGTAGGTTGCGTCACGATGCCAAGATTCAAAAACGAACCTTTGAGCCGGGACAAAAGGTACTTTGGTTCAATTCTAGGCTCAAATTATTTCCTTAGAAACTCAAATCAAGATGGACAGGATCATATACCATCAATCAGGTAAAATCATATGGAGTAATTGAGTTGTTAGGTAAGAATGGTGAAACTTTTCTAGTTAATGGGGAAAGAATAAAGCCATATTATGGAGGAACTACTGATATACTTACTGATGAGCAACCTCTACATTGTAAGGTGATATGGGGTAAAAAGTCAATGTTAGACTCGAACATCATAAATACCCAAGGAATAGACAATAGCTCCGATTCGGAATCAGAGGGAACCTGGTCTCGATGTCACGATGAACACATCTGATATCATGACGACCATGCACCAAAAAGACATGGCTATCGGCCTCGATGTCACAACACGTCACCACTGAGTCGCAATGAAAAGTACTTCTCAAAATAGCATTTCTGGCCTTAATGTCGCGACACACCTAGCGTTTGTTACGACACACCAACGTAACGAAGAAGTATAGGTAAAACTCTAACTCCTAATAATTTTAATTAGATTTAGATATTGTAATCTCTAAACAACATTAACTTCTAAATTTACTGAAAGTCTTATTAATCATTCCCTATAAATTACGTCCCTTTCATTTTATCTTTCATTCCATAATCAAAAGATTCCAATCATAAAGTCAAATGGCTGATTCAAGTGAAAGTGCTACTAATCCTATTTTTGAATTCCCAGAAGATGATTTAGACAGGTATCTACAGCAATAACAACCGCATACTTTTCATTCAAGAACAAGGGTTTGATCCTCTTATGCGAGTTTACAGAGGTATTTAGGAAACAGTATTCAATCATGAATGGACTCAATTTTGTCTAACTTGCAAAGAATCAGTAAATATTTCAATAGTTCAAGAATTTTATTTGGCTCTAAAGAAACGCGAAGCCGGGAGAGCTTGTGGGCAGATTCAAGGTCCAATGAAAATTCGAGGAGTTGAAATATATCTGAATGAGGTCCAAATTTGTAGATTTTACAATGTCCCGTATTATTACCAAGATTATCTCCATAAAGTTGATTTAAAGGAATTTAAGAATATCAACACCGAGGAGATCCTAATTTTCTTAATAGCAGGAAAATAATTATGGACCTATCGAGAAGGTACTGCAATTCTAGAAACTTTCAACCAAGAACTCATGACACCCAAAGCCAAGATATGGATGAATATCATTTTTTCTAGGATACTTCCCACTTTCGATATGGTAGAGATACGTTCAATCCATGTTATAATGACATATGGGATTCTCAAGAAGAAACAAATTTGTGTGGGAAAATGGATTCACCGAAGCATGGTGGAATGTGCAAAGAACTTAAGGAAAGGTATAATTTTCCCTCATTTAATATCTAGCAAATGTAAAAGGGCGGGAGTACCAACTTAGAGATTTGATCGAACAATGAATCCACTAAGTAAACTGTTAGGTGATGATTTGTTCGCACAATTTACATTATTGCAGCAAAGTTAAAGTGAAGAACGGAGGAAGAGAGGATTGAATTACGAAGAGGAATAAGGACTTATAGTTTGACCAATGTTTAGAATTAGGTTTTCTTTAGGTTTTATAATTGTTTCAATTTTTATTTTTTGTTTTAGACAATTTAATTTTGTAATTTTTGGATAACTTTTTGTTTTTATTTTAAATTTATATAATCGTAGGAGTAGGACTAGAAATTAGTTTTGCATATATATGCCCTAGTTCTTTTTGTAGGAACCCCGCATTATGGAAACACAACAAATTTGAGTATTCACGCCAAAAGGAGAAGGATAACCACAATAAGAAGAGGAGGACCTTCACGATCAATCGGGTAATTTCTTTCCTTATTATTTAAAGAGGCTACACATTGAGGACAATGTGTTTTCTAAAGTATTGGGGGTAACATAGGAATTTTTTTACATATAGTTTTCATTTTTAGTTTTTATTTGTCTTTCAGTGTGTGCTTGAGCTTGTAGAGATACAAGTGATTGGTTAGAAGCATGTCTAATAGGTTGATTGTGTTTATTAATAAATTTGGCATGATGATAAGGAATTTTTAATTTTTAAGCATGAAATTTTATGAGTTCTATAGGTTATATTAAGTATAGATAGAAAGGTATTATTGATACCAAATGATGTGCATAATATAAGGAAACAAGCATGTTAGTATATATGATAGATGATAATTTTGAGATTATGTGACTAAATTGATATTTGAGAATATTGAGGTGTTCAGGGATGACCTAAGGCATTGTTTGGACACATCTAGAGCTAAAAAGTCAAACCTTGTTCTGAATTTCCAATTAGTACCCATCTTTGAGCCTTATGACCCTTTTTGATGAACCACACTACAAGCCGTTTTTGCCTTAAATGATGATTTGTGTGTGCTTTTTCTTTGGTCCTGTTTTGCATGGAAATAGACATATGGCCATTGAGGGTAAGTAGACACATTAAGGTGGAGGTTACAAAATCAAAATAGGAAAATCAATATAATGTATGAACTTTAGTTTAGCCAAAAAGACAGAAAAAGTGAAAAATAAAAAAGAAAAGGAAAATGAGTAGAAACAAAAGAATCATGAGTAAGAAAACATATGAATAGTGACAAAATTATAAAGTCACCAAAAATAAGAAAAAGAGAATGTTACTCAAGAAACAAAAGAAAAAGAATACTCCTAGGCTAGCTAAAGGAATTACTTTATATTAAGAGATCCTAAAATGGAGAAAAAAGGATGCTGAGAGAAGGAGAAATAAGGAGGTGAGATGGAATAAGACATAAAGGGGAAGAGTAGGGAACAATACAATGTGCCGAACTATTTTCGTTTTTGTAATCTTTTATGCTTAACTGTTTTTTGAAATTCATACCTATCCTAAGCCTCAACATGTTACAAGCCGAAAAGCCCTATGTGACTTAAGCAACTCTATGCATGAATAGATATGGAAATTGTATGATCTTATTATAGTTAATTGTATTATACTGGGATAATTAAAGTACTTGTATTAGGCATTGATGGATTCATATTGATAAAACCTTAAATATTTGTATTTCCTATAACTTACTGAACTTATATTGTTTCTAATCAAAAATGGTAAAATTGCTCAATCATCATGTTAAAGTTATTAAGAGATATATGATGCCTAGACTACATACTACGAGTCCACTCTTTTTACAACTATCAACTCAAGATCTTTGTATTTTCTTATTTTCCTTCTTTTGTTTGCTTGAGGACAAGCAAAGACTTAAGTGTGGGGGAGTTTGATCTGTCGATTTTATACCTAGCAGATTGAATTGGTTTTTACACTTGAAGAGCTTGAAACCAAGTATTTTCTTTATGTTTTTGTTGGATTTAACTTAGATTCTTCGTTTGAATAAATTGTGTAACCTAAGTACTAAAATATCGTTTTATTGTCTTTAAGGCCAATTGAGGACTAAAGGTTAGCTAATGTACTTTGTAAGTGTGCAGGAGACCATAAGAAGTTGTAACAATATGAGGCTAATCACTTCGTCACAACATAGGCTCAGCTACGTAAAAACCAAGGGACCAGACTTGGAGATTTCAAAGACTGACTTCTTTGTCGCGACATACATGAGCTATGTCACAACAACGCCTATAGGATAATACTTCACACGGAGATTGATGTCTTTGTCGCAACACAGGTCCTGGTGTGTCGCGACATTGACCCTTGGATGCGGATTCTTTACCGAGTGAAGGGCGTTTTGGCCTTTACAATGCCACTTAAACACGAAGGACAGTACCAGACCTATGGTTAATGAAAACGGTCGGCCAAGGCTATAAATAGGGCCTTTAGCATTAGGTTTAAACACACCATTTATCAGTTTTTAGTTTTTAGTTTTATTTTGTGTTTTCATTTGAAACGAGACTGTAGAACTCGTATAAGCGTTCGAGAAATTTTTCCCTAGAAATTGCCAATACAATTTGAGTTTCTTTTTCATTCTCTTTATTCAATTATATGTTGTCATATATTATTGTTTTAATGATGATCAAGAAAACCATGAGGAACTATTCTATTTTGGGGAATTAGGGAGTGGAAGTATGAATATTTAATTGTTGTTTAACAGGAATTTTACCTTTAGGATCAACTATTTGGGAATGGAAGAACATCAAACAAACACTAAGCTTGACAACCCTAGAAAGTCATTTAGGTGGGAATGAACCCAAAATTGGTATTGCCCAACTATGAACACTTTTTTCCCAAATTGGTTTAGACTGTGACATCTAGCGATAAGTAGTCTTTATCGACTTGTTATGCCGGCAGGAGATCGAGAGATCCAACTGGGGTAGTGACTAGTTGATTGAAGGAAAATCCCCAAAACCCAATGATTGAATAACTTATACGAAAACGACCTAATATCTCCAAAGTCGTTTATAAGATATTCTACATCTCAATTATTTACTTTTATTTCTTTTCTTTTTATGCTTTTCAAAATCAAACCTTTTTGTTATTCTTCATACTATAATCCCTAAAGTGAGTACTAATTACTTTTATTCTTTGCAAGAATCTAATTTACTATCGCATCACGCCTCCTTTGGGTACGATCCTCGGAATACTACCAAGTGTTTCGTTGTACACACTATATTTACAACCTGACTCGTATACTTGCGAAAAGCCTAAAATCTACATCGAACGGGAGTACGTTCGGGGGCGATCATCTCGCTAGGCCTTCCAAGCCCATTTTGATCACAATAGCCCACTGGCTAACACTGTTGGAGCTTGCAACCGCTCTAGTGCTACTTAGGGACATTCTTGCTAGTTAGGTGCCTTCAAACAGATTGCCTCAATATCATACCAACATATTTATAAATCCAATTTTCCCTTTATTGTCTATATATATATGTATATATATATATATATATCTTTCGAGATTGAAACTCTAAGACCTTTGAGAATTTCATGATACCCAAGGTTTACAATCAAGTCCCATAGGCTCAACTCTCAACTCGAAATGGGCAAGCCAGAGTTAAACCACTCGAGATATGAACCAACAAAGCCAAACCCGCATTCCAACACCTTAAAGCCCCCACTTAGGTTACAAACTCGCATTACCTAGCTTGGCATCTAAATTTCTTATAAGAGCCTTCATTGGTTCCAATAGCAGGAAACAAAAATGATTCTCTCGTTTAAACAGTAGTATAATTTACTTCTAAATTGTTGGAAATATACTATTACAAAACAAAATCGTTAACGCTGATAGGAAACCAAACTGAGTGTAAATAAAATAGCAACCATTGTGTCCTGGAAGAACCACTACCTTAGAAGCAAATTCGCCCTTATCAGTATAATCGTGTAGTGGACGTTGCCCCCGAAGGTTAACATAGTACTTCAATATTCATACACCCGAAAAAAATAAGTAGAACACAATTGGCATTGCTCTTCTCAAGAAATCACAATAGGAATAATTCCTAGGAAAGATTGGAAGGGTCACAAACAGTCCTGCTTAAAACCCAATCTCTTAGATCAATTTTTCCTCTCATGTAATTTCGCAGAACATCAGAATTTAGAGAACAGAGAGAAATTGTTTTTTTAAAGAACAGAAAGAAATTGTTTTTTCTCTTATTGTGTTATGTGTCAAATGAGGAGAATGACCTCCTATTTATACAGTTTCAATTTCCAAAAACAACAGAGGATTTTTCTAAACTCAAAATATTCTGAAAATATTTTCTACAACAGTCAAAGGATTTTCCTCAACTGAAAATAATTTCGTACAACAGTCAGAGAATTTTCCTCAACTGAAAATAATTTCGTACAACAGTCAGAGAATTTTCCTCAACTGAAAATATTCTAAAAATATTATTTTGCATTACCAACAATGGGTTTCAGATTTTCGTTTACCAAGTCATACCATTTTAGCGGGAGTGACCAAAATGATCGAACTATATAACATGAGTACCTAAATCGCAAATTTTTTATTTTGGATACCTAAAATGAATATGTTTGATAGTTAAATGACCATCTATAGAATTTACCCTAAATTTTTATAATTTATTTTATATAAAAAATGCATGCACACAAGTTGACTAATATTACTTATGGGTTCTTGAATATTTTATTTCTGAATTATTATGTTTTAATTTCTTTATCATATTATATGGATAATATATTAATTAAATAAATTTTAATACGAAATTATTTAATATGATTTTTATTAATAAATACACAAAATAATAAATTAATAGATATTATATTAAAATCCAACTAATTTATTTTACAATACAGGCATTCTATTCTTACAAATTATATAATAAATAAAATTCAAATTCACGCAAATCATTGATGTAAACTTCTACGCAATCTTTGTGTTTCATCGTCATAACTTAGAAAATTCACTAGGGAAAATGAAGGCATTTTTATGTCTACAACTCTTGCACCTAAATTATTTAATTTCATTAAATTCACGATTTAACTTTTAAATTAGACAATTTTTTTTAATTTTGATCATTTAATTATCATTTTATCCTAATTTATCAAAAAGAATATGACACATGTGAGATGACATCATCCACTTTAGTATCTTTTAGCAGCAATTTAGGTTAAAATGATAGTTTTAAGTGTGAATGTGGACTAAATAAAATTGGATAAATTGTAAAAATAGTCATTTTTATTTGTCTCGAGTTATATTTTAGTCACTTATGTTTGAAATGTTACGTTTTAGTCATTTATGTTATTATTTTGTTACAAAGTGATTATCCTACCATTAAGTTCCGTTATCTCCCTAATGGTTATCGTACGTGGCAATCCAACTAGAATTTAAGTGCCAACTTGAATTTTCAAATGGTATGATAATAGATTTTTAATTAAATAAATTTAATTAATTAAAAATTTTAAACTCTAAACTTTAGCTAAAAAATTCATCTCATTTCTTTTTTTAGTTTTCTTTTTGTCTCTTCTTTTTCGTTTGATTGTGGACTTTTTATTCAACATAAAAAAAAAAAAAATAAATTCAATGGAGATTTCAGGTATATCTTCTTTGCATCATCTCTTTTATTTCAAACGATTTGGTTAAGGAGATTCTAAGAAGCATTATCCCTGATGGTTTGAAGGGAAGATTAATTGCTCCAGTGACGGAAACTGAGATTGCTATATGTCAAGATACCCTAAACCAGAAAACATTAAATCTTAAAAAACAGGCCGCTTGACTAGTGAAGTTTATAGCAAAATTAGGTTAAAAAATTCCAAGTGTGCTTCAGATTCAAATGACAGAAATTAAAATTAAAATTCTGTACATTTAAGAAATATTAAACAGATCATGGTTCATTCTATAACCTGATGCTTAAAGCAAGGGAATTGAGAATTAAGCAAACTAACAAACCAAGCAAATTCAACTAATTTGTTTGGGCGATTATAATTGGGAATTGGATGATGGGATTTAGATTCGGCCAATTTGCTTGAAATTTTAGAAAATTAAAAACAAATATCAACAATAAGATTACAAGGTAAATAAGCACAAAATCAGTAGTAAGAAAGAAAATTTTGAAATACCCACAAAGGAATTGTGAACAAATAAGTTGATTCAGATAAGAAAAAATTCGGATTGAGAAATCAATTATTCAAGAACCGTGAAAGAACAGGAAAATATAATGATTAGGATGCAAAGAGATAGACGGATGCAAAGAAGACATACATGAAACCTCCATTGAATTCATCTTTTGTTTTTCTATGTTGAATAAAAAAATTCACAGTCAAATGAAAAAGAAGAAACGAAAAGAAAACTGAAAAAAGAGAGGAGATGAACAGTTTTTTCAGTTAAGGTTTAGGGTTTAAAAATTTTAATTAATTAAATTTATTTAATTAAAAAATTATTCTCATCTAATTTTGAAATCCAAGTTGACACTTAAAATCTAATTGGACTGCCACTTAGGATTACCGTTAGGGAGATGTTGAAACTTAACAGTAGAGTGACCACTTCGTAACAAAATAATAAAATAAGTAACTAAAACGTAACATTTCAAACATAAATAACTAAAATGTAACTTGAGGCAAACAAAAGTGACTATTTTTTATTGTTTACCCAATAAATTTTTAGCTACCGAAGTGAAAAACATGTCTAGTTCAATTTTTTATGTATCCCTTTTTTCCCTTTGGATTTCCACTATAAGCTCTTTAGTGTGAGGTTACGATAGACCTGTTCATGGGTTAGATTATTCGTTCAAACCCGAAAGCTGGTTCGAAATTTGGAAGAGTTTAGACAAAAAAATTAAGCTCGTTTAAAATATAAGTCAAACTCAAACTTGAACATTCAAAGACCAAGCTCGACCCGACCTGACTCGTTTTAAGTTTATAATATTTTTTATTATGTTATTTTTATATATTATATAATTTAACACATAAAAAACATATACTAAGTATATAATACTACTCTAATATAAATATTAAAATAATATTAAGATAACTATAAAAAATTTCAATAAATAAAAAATGTATTAAATTATTAAATATTAAAATAATATAATATAAATATTTTTTAAAAAATTTTAAAAAAATAATATGGATACACATAAAATGGACTTGATTGAATTAGTCTTTACCAAATATAAACAAATTTGGACAAAACTTTAAACACATATTTCGAATCGAACCGAACTTGAACAAGTATAAAATATATTAATATCATATTTAAATACAATTCAAACCCAACTTAATCCGACTCATGAATACCTTTAAGATACGTCAAGATCAAAACTTCTTTAACATGTTCCATTAAATTTAATAATTTCTAACAAGTAAATTGTGTTACCTGGTCTTGGAATATGTATGAGGTCAATGTTGATACTTATAAACATTGAAATTAGATTATTCAAAGTAAATATGATGATGCAATTAAAAGTGTATTTAGTATTACTTTTCAAAAATACTTTTGAACTTAAAAATGCTTTTGAAGCTATAAGCAATGCTAAACAGACAATTTTTGGAGTCAAAAGTGCTTTTTCCGAAGAACTTTCGGAGTACGAGCAACATCACAAATCCTGCCCCTAGGTGGGGTTTAATTTTACAGTGCACGGCTGCAATAGGGAGGGAAGGCTGGCGTCATTCAGATTGAAAGTAAACAATTCAAGCAAAAATATGCACCAATATCTGACCCTTTACAGTGATTAAAACCCAAATTTCATCCATAATATCAGCTGAATGAAATGGGAACTCAACAGCAAGTGCATGAACAAAAAAGATTCCCACTACTAATCCTGCTTGAATGATACAAAACAACTTTTTAACTCATGCAAGATGAGATAGTTTTGCATTTTCAACTGACCAGTTGCTTTTTTTATTATAGCAAAAAATGACAAAGGAATTCCCCAATTCAGAAAGTTGACCTCCAAAGTCACTGGAAAACCGAAAGTGAATTAGAGAATTATAGGAAGTTCCGTATGTCCAATGACTTAACATCAGCCATTGCCTCATCCTTGAATTCCTCCCTGAACATAAAAAGTTATTAGAAGGGGAAAATAAAGCATTTCATCAATTATGCCATACATTGCATACAATGATACAAACAAATCATTCATCCATTTGGCAGCAAATACCAGACAGATAATGGTTTGGTTGAGTAAACTGTGGTAGATGTATGATTTGGGGAAAAAATAATATGTACATTTTTTTAATTTCTTTTCTTTTATGTTATAGAAACTATCATGCTTCTTTCATACGTAACAGTAAATTGTAAATGTCTCCTAGCTGCATGCGTATCTCTCAAATTAACCTAAGCACAGAAGATAGCTTGAAAGTTTTACAAGAGTATTATGAGTAATTTGGAGCCATGTCTATGTGCAAGTGTAGACAAGAAAAAAGCAATTACTTTCCTAGCAGCTAACCCAATTCCATCCAACCGCATAATTAATGAAGTCCCAGGGCCACTCCATAAGAAATGTAGTGTGAAAAAGAAAGAAATTCATCATTGTAAAACAAAAGATCCTTAACATACCGCTTCTTTTGTGTTTCCATTGCTTCAAGAGCATCCTTCTTCAGCTCCTCCAATTGTGCCTTGGCGATTTTTAGTTCTAACTGTTCTTCATACTTGGGCAGATCTTCCTTCCGGATTCCAAGCCTGTTAAGACACACAATTAGACATAAAATACAAACATAAGTCTACATTCCTTTAGGGAAAGAAGCAAAAGCATAAATGTAAAATTTCTCGGCAGCTCAGAATCAAATATTAAAACATAACTCTCCACTTTGCTTAAGGGCGAAAAGCAATTTTAAAGCTCTACAAAGCTCATAACCACATATTGTAGCAGCCATTCTGTGAAATTGGACTAGAATGTAAAATCATGCATTACAAAAATGGATCAAGAATTCATAATTGTACTCAATGAACCCATTGTTGGAAATTCATAAAGAATCTAACTAGTTCTGAGTCCAAAAACATTTGTAAATTCAGAAATCCTAGTCAATGTTAAAAAGAATTAAGGCATCATTAGTTACTGAGACAAACGATTACTTTTTATTGATCTTGTCAAACTCTGCTGTAAGAAGAGCCATTGATTGCTTGTCATTCCTCATAAGAGGCTTCTTGATTTCTTTTTCAACTTTATCCAAAGCATCCATCATCATAGCCTCAGCACCAAGGTCATCAGTGAGTCCTCTCCTGCAGAAGGTAAAAAAAAGATATAAAGTAAACAATAACTGTTTTAATCATAGAGCAAGCGTAGACAATAGTGCCATTGAAAAAAATACTTGGCAGTTCATGAAAAGAAAATATGAAATAGTCAGCATCAGCTGTTACTGACAACATCCAAGCTCAATTCAACTCTAAAAGGGAAATCCCTTGCAAAACAGGACTCAAGTAATTTAACCTTAAGTGAAAGCTATACTTATTCTTCGCATAATCACATAAACATGTCACCATAGCCAAAAAAGAAGGAACATACTTGATCCTTGTATCCTTCAGGGTCAATAAATATGTTCGAGCATCTGGAATGTCCTGAGTTCGTGTTTGGATGGTGAACTGGATGCGCTGAGATTCCGAAAACAAGTCAGCCCTGCATGAGGGGCAGATTTAGAGGCAAACACATTATAAAGCAGTGAATGCATGCACATTTAGAGGCAAACACTATTTCATCCTTTTTGAAGAGGCAAGATCACAAAAGGTAAGGAAATAGAAGAATAGAACAAATGTAGTAGGGAAATGCCAATTGGCCACGTATATAAAAATTAATCCCTCTTGTACTATGGTTTCAACTTATGGAGTTATGTAGTAAAATCTTATTACAACTTGAAGAGCTTAAGAAGGTTAAAAGGATTCTCTTCAACACCCAATTTAAATAAGAGTGCAAATTAACAAAGATGGGAATCAGCTACTCCATTGAAAAACAATCCTAAACCAATTTGGTATGCTCATTTAACAGCTAAATTTGAACCCCATTAAGATTAGCTCAATAGGGCTTATCAAACCAGTTCTCAAAGCAATTAACTAAATACAGTCTTCTTGTACAATCTTCTTATTGACTTAAAATCTGAAACTATAAAAAGAACAAACCACTGGTGAAGGTACAATTCCCCAAAAGTAAATAAAAAATATGGCAGGCAGTGAGAGCTAGAACAGTTACAGAGTTTCAAAAAGGTTAATTTTGATGTTATTTCTAAAACCAATATACACAATTAAATTTAACAACAGCATTTGGTTTAATCCCTAACTCTTAAGAGTATATTTAAGTAGTTTGTTCTCGCATTTTCCTCGTTACTGGCACTTTTATGAGAAATACACTTCAGGGTGGATGGGTGGTTCATGTTGGGTTTTTTTATTGGAGGGGGAAGGGGGTTGGAAAATATTGAGCACTCTATATAGGGCATTGATGAAGCACTATTGTAGCCTAAACATTCAGGGCCAGGATCAAAGAACCACTCATGATCCCTGTTTCTGCTTTCTACCTTATTGCCTTGCCATAGTTCTAGCAAGTACAAACATACAATTTAATCTACACAAGATAAAAACAGATGTGCAAATGTTCAGGAGTGGAAGAACAAGTCAGAAACGACTGAGGAAAAACAACTTACTTCTGTCTAACTGTCTTCATAACCTTTGCATACTGAGAAACAGCAGCAGGGTCATCTGGGTCAATGGTGATCTTCTCCTTCCTAAATATTCCCAATGCCGTCTCATATTTTGCCTTAACCTCCAAAAAGATATTTTTCAACATCTCTTTTTTATTAAAGCCAAAGAAATTCGTCAGAAAGTTATCAATTAGCAACAGATAACAGAAGATAAAAAGACTTTTCACCCCATTAACCCATTTTATTTCCCATATGCATCAAAAACATCAGATCCTCTAGCATCAAGAACATCAAATCACAGCCATAAATATGCACCAAGCATACAAATCTATAGTCCACATAAACACAAGCAATAATGAAATTGCTACTATTAGCATAATATGGGTTAGAAGTGTATAGGTCAAAAATCCAAATTAAGGTAAAAAACAATGCAAGCATCTAGATGTGCACTCACCATCTCCCTTATTAGCAATGGGAGCAGTAGCCTCTTTGGCATAAAAACGAACAGGCATGGTATGCTCCTTTTGTAGAATAGATTGACTACCACAAAGCTGTACAAAGAACAATGAGATTATTTAAAAGGGAAAAAAAGACATCAGAGGATATACTGAATTTAATAACATAAAAGAAAATAAATAAATAAAATGTAAGTCGGATCCTATAACAATTTTTTTTAGCCATTGCGGCTGTTATCTTGCTTAATATTTGTCACTATATCTAAGCCACTTTTCTGAAAAGAAAAAAAGAAAAACAAAAGAAAGAAAATCATTTCAACATTTTCTCATGAAAGATAGCGTAATGTTTGGGAACTTGGATTCCAAAAATAATTTAAGTTATAAGATAAAACATATAATCATAATATTCATGATTATTTCTCAAATTCATAAATTAGATGCCTACTTAGAAGCGAATTTGAAATTCCTATAGACATTTGGCATTAATAGATATTCAATCTCAACTATGCATATCTCTCTCACGATTTACATAGTAGATGAACAAATAAAAAACCCCAAAATTTTAAGTACTCAAGTAAAGCACTTTGATTGCACCTGTGCTTGCTTTGGCCAAAACAGAAGAGGCACAAATGGTTAGGCCTTAGGAGTGACAGCGCAATTTTGAGGAGAAAACAAAAATAAAAAATTCCAATTTCAAATAAAAATTTCGACAGAAATGATTATAACATCCAATTTTTAATTAATCATAAACATTAATCTAAATTTCAAGTTTCTATTTCACTTTAACTAATCCTAATATTAAGAAATTTTAAAAAAAAAAATTAAAATCAGTGAAGTTTGAGCAGATCCACTAAACAAATAAAGCTCGAACAGACTAAAAACAGAAAAACAACATTTTGAATCAAAAAGATCGAAATGAAAAAAACAAAAGGATGATAAAAAGATAGAATTAATAGAATAGAAAGAAATTAAGGAAATCGTAAATGAGGATCTGGAGCAAAAAAAAAAACCTGGCGAGATTTAGAGAGGATACGAGTAGAGAGGGCCATGATCGGAGAACTCAATTAATTTTTTTCTTTGGATTAGGGTTTTTGAGTATTTGTTTGATAAAAGGGAATCGCTATATTGTAAGACTCCAAATGCGAGGTTTCTGTCGTGTGACGATGCTGGAGTCTATCAGTGATTCGAGAGTTGATGTCCCTTCAATCCTGACCGTCAGATCTATTGATTCATCATCATCAGTTCTCTGCTTGCCATGTGTCCCATATATATCTACGCGGTTTTTTTCTCCCTGCTACAGCTCCGAAATATCAGCTACGCTGACCCGATCCGTTTAACTCACCCAATGTGGATTATTTAAAGTCCTTAAAATTGGATGTGATTGTTAATTGGTTAAACTTTCACATTATTCCCCAGTGGAGTCAGAAAATTAATTTTAGGGATAGAAATTAAATTGTAATCGTAAAAATATAATTTTATTATTTTAATAGTTTATATCTTTATATTTTTTAAAGGATTAAATTAAAATTTTATTTTAAGATGATTAAAATACAAATTTATCATTATTAATTTAAAATTTTATAAAGTATAAATGGCCTAAATAGAAAATTTTTCATTTTAGGAGGTCAGGACCCTTGCCAACCCCTTAGCTTTGCCACTACCTATACTATGCATAACTTGTGGATTTAACCTTATATTTTAATTTGGTCATTTTTAATAATTTTGAAATTTCAATCTTTATCAAATAATAATTGTTAAATTCATTAAGTTTAGTTCTGCTATTTTTTTAAAAATCCGACATGACAAACATATTATCACCTATATATATATTTCCATGTCACATTTTTATTTCCATATATTACGCACAAAAAAATCAGTTATGGATTTAAAGACTATTGTTTGCGTCAAGATTAAAATTTTGAAATTTAAAAAATATAAGGATTAACAAATGATCTAATTGGAGAACATTGACCAAATTTGCAATTTTAGTTATGGTACAAGACTAATAACAAAATTTGACTAAACGGATTTAACTGCTATTATTACCTCATGACTAAAATTTCAAAATTTGAAAAGTATAATGACTAAAATTGATCAATTCAAAAAGTATAAAGACTAAAACTGATCAAATTAAAATACAAAAACTAAATGCATAACTTATACAAAGTACAAAGACTTATAGTAGAATTTAACTTTGATATTTTTACGTAAAATATCTATAATATTATTTAAGCTCCTAACTAAGTTGGTGTCACGAGTCAACTGAGCACCTACTCAATTAAAAAAATTATAGAAATATCATTTCATAATTAAAATAAGTTATATTATTCGATGATACTTGTAACACCCATAACCCGTTTCCATCGTCGGAAGGGTAACAGAGTATTACAGTACAAATCGAAGCATTTTATAATCAATAATAATTAATATTCGCGTCAATTCCATAAATTCATAAGTAATCCAAAACAAATCAAATCGTACATTTACGAGATTTAAATTGGGACTTCGAAGCCCTAAAAATAGGTTACAATCAATCAAGACCAAATCGAAACGAATCGGGACTTTTCGTGCAGAAATTGAAATTTCCTATCTACAAGGGTCAAATCCCGTGTGCCCAACCATGTGTCAAACCGTGTAACTCTATAACTTGGGCCACAAGCCCGTGTCTCCGCCCATGTGTCAGCCCTTGTGAACCCTACGCCTAACACATTCAGGGCACACGCCCATGTGAACTATCCGTGTGTGACACACAACCATGTGACAGACTGTGTCCAAGTAGTGTGTTCCCAAAATTCACTCCAATTAAAGCTAATTTCATACCTAAATTCACAAGTAATTGTACCATCTCATAGTTTACCATATCAAGACTCTAGACATACCTAAAACCAATCCAAGACATGCATTTTCCATTCATCCAACACGCACAAATGCCACACACTTAGCATAACATCAAGCTCATTCACATTCATACCATTACAACCTTACATAATAAAGCATAATTGACCCATTTTCCACCTAGAATAACATACTCACATACAGACCAAACATTGACCATTTCATGAACCCTTACTCAAGCATACTTAAAGTTGAACAACATGCCACAAGTCTACCATTCAACAGATACACCATACCAAAATGCCAAGCACAAGCAAAACATGAGCTTTGCAACTTTAACTTTGCCTAGTACATGCCATATAACCCAAGTGTTTACAAAAGTTATCAAAAGAGTCCTCAGGATAGTGTGATTCTTCAAGTTGATCCGATCTTCCGACACCCAAAATGAAATCTTCAAAACAAAGAGCATAACACGAGTAAGCTTGCAAAAGTTTGGTAATTTCGTCAATTAAACAAAAATCTTACCAAATGAATAGATCAAATTAAATAATGAACTATAGTTTCAATCACTGTCGAACACATCACATAACGGTAAGTAATGCTAGTATAATTAACATGAACAATTCCACTTCTAAAGTAACTTACAAGGATCATTTAAACAATGTCAATGAATAAATTTGTAAATACCATTTCACTATTAATCCAACCAACACACTCGATGCTCAAAGGAACCAGTCTACACCACACACCATGTCATGTAAATTCATAGTATGCTCATAAGAGCTCATCAGTCAGTATCTAGTTTGCTCTATGAGTTGATCAATCATAATACAGTAAGCTCGTATGAGCTAATCAATCAGTAAATAGAATGCTCGTAACAACTATCAATCTGTGAATAGTATGCTCGTAAGAGCTATCAATCTGTGAACAATATACTCGTAATAGCTATCAATCTGTAATCAGTATACTCGTAAGAGGTAACAATCTGTGAACAGTATGCTCGTAAAAGCTATCAATCTGTAATCAGTATCCTCGTAAGAGCTATCAATCTGTGAACAGTATGCTCATAAGAGTTGTCAATCTGTGAACAGTATGCTCGTAAGAGCTATCAATCTGTAATCAGTATGCTCATAAGAGCTATCAATCTGTGAACAATATGCTCGTAAGAGCTGTCAATCTGTGAATAGTATGCTCCTAAGAGCTATCAATTTGTGAACAGTATGCTCGTAAGAGCTAATCAGTATGCTCGTAAGAGCTATCAATCTGTGAATAGTATGCTCGTAAGAGCTATCAATCTGTAATCAATATGCTAGTAAGAGCTGTCAATCTGTGAACAATATGCTCGTAAAAGCTATCAATCTGTGAACAATATGCTCGTAAGAGCTATCAATCTGTGAACAATATGCTCGTAAGAGCTATCAATCTATGAACAGTATGCTCGTAAGAGCTATCAATCTATGAGCAGTATGCTCGTAAGAGCTATTAATCTATGAACAGTATGCTCGTAAGAGTTGTCAATCTGTAATCAATATGCTCGTAAGAGCTATCAATTTATAATCATTGTTTCATATAATTTCGTAGCATTTCAATCGTACATATATAATTCACCACTACACTTTATGCATTCAATCTTTCTTAGCAAGGTAGACATTATTAATTACAACAAATCAAGTCAAATTGTACTAAATTAAACCGAACGAACTTACCGAACTTATTTGCAGTAATCGTCAAAGTATCGGGACTACTCCGCTACTTTATCTTTTCCTCAATTATCAACACATTCTTGATCTAAAATAATAAAAATTGAATCATTTTATGCAATTAAGCTTTTTTAACATTTTTACAAAATTACCCCTAATATTTTACTTTTATGCAATTTAGTCTTTAAGCTCAAAACTTGCAATTTAACCAATTATAACTAAAACCAAATTCCGCCGAATGGTTTAGCACTCCACTACAGCCCATTCTTGATGTTATTTCACATTAACCAAAGCTCAGCCAAAATTCCTCAAGCTCCAAAAATGGAGGGTCGGCCGCTTAGAAGAAGAAAATGATGAAGGTAAGTCCTTTTTGTTACTTTTGTTTACTTTTTTATTATAATAATAATTTTCCTTTAATTTAATTAAAACATTTTAAGTAATAATTAAATAAATTTATAATAAATTATAGAGAATTCTCCACTATTCTTACCGTGTAACCAATTAGGGAGGGTAAAATTGCACAAATGATCTTTCAATTATTTTAAATTATTGATTAATTATGCTTAATTTCAATTTAACCTTAAAATATTAGGACCTAATGAATAAATAACCCAAAAGTTATTGAATCAATCATGCCCACCACTTCTTGGACTTTTACCATGGCTTAATTACCATTTTGGTCCCTTTACTATTTTAAATCTATAGGGATTAACTTTTACTTTTTTACTATTTAATCCTTTTACCTTAATTAAGAAATCAATCGCAAAAATTACCGGACCAAAGTTTAATTCACCTATAATACGACTCTGTAAACATTTAATAAAAATATTTATGACTCTAAATTATGAAAATGAGGTCTCAATACCTCATTTTTAAAAACCACTTGACTTTTGAACTGAATCACTTATACTAACTTTTAATTCAATAATTAAAATTCATCAATATAAAAATTATTATTGACTCGTAGAATTTAAATACTAATCATATGAACTTTCTCATCGGATTTGTGGTCCCAGAACCACTATTTCCGACACCACTGAAAATCGGGTTGTTACAATACTTAAGTTTTTTTATTTAAAAAATCTGAATATGATGGGATTTGAACTCACACCCATTACATAAGTAAAACATTTTATTTACCATAAATTTAAACATTTATTTTAATATATTTATACATTTTAATTTTATTATGCACTTTATTACCTTCATCAATTGAATATCTATACTATTATTTAGACAGCTGATTGAGTTGGTGTCACGAGTCAATCGGGCATTAACTTGGTTAGAAAAATTATGAAAATGTCCATCCGTAATTAAAATAAGTTATAAGGTAATTTAGACTTTCATTTTAAAAAACTAATAAAAATATGCATATGACAAGTTTGAACTCATATCAATTAAATCAATAAAATCGTAAATTTACCACTCAACCAAAGTTTTATTTTAATGTGATATATACGTTTTTAATTTTAATGTGCATGATTTATTATCTCCATTAGTTGTATCTATACTTACTATTAATAAAATCCCTAACTGAATTGGTGTCAAGAGTCAACCGATACCCAACTCGGTTAGAAAAATTACATTAATGTTATTTCGTATTTAAAATAAATTATATTATTCAAGGATATTTTAATATTTTTAATTTAAAAACAATAAAAAAATATGTAGATGACGAGACTTGAGCCCATGTCAATTATATTACAAAACCATAAATTTACAACTTAGCTACAAATTTATTTTGATTTATTTAAACATTTTAATTTTATTATGCACACGCTATTACACTCATCAATTGTTTATACTATTATTTAAGTCAATAACTGAGTTGGTGTTTACATTAATTGGGCACCAACTCAATTAGGGAAAACACGAAAATATCTTTTAGTAATTAAAATAAACTATGTTATTTGAGGGTATTTTAGTTTTTTACATTTAAAAAACCAATAAAAAAAATTACATGTTATTAAATTTGAACTCATAATATTTACATCAATAAACATTAATTTTACTACTACACTAAAATTTAATTTTAATATAATATTTACATTTTAAGTGTATTGTGCATACTTATTACCTTCATCAATTGTTTATCTATACTTTTATGCTATTTAAAATATGTTACTTTTATCACTTATAAAATATCCTCACACTTAAGCGTTTGCTTCTCCTCAAGCAAAATTTTCATCCCACATTCAAGTTAACTTTTCCAATTCTTCATTTTCATCAATAATGTTTCAAGATAAATTGCAAACAATCATGTATTGGAAATTCATCTAAAAGAACACTAAAGATTCAAGCAAACTAAGCTACAAGACTTTTTAGCACAAAAATATAAGTATTTCCCCTTATCTAAATAATTACCTTAAGTTCAAAATTAACAACATTTTTATCTTTTTCAATAGTATATGGCACTAATGATTCTAGCTCAAACACATTTTTATCTTTTTCTTCTTTTTTTTTTCAATTTTTTCAATCAAATTTTCTTCTTTTCGACTCTTTTTTTTTTCTTTTAAACATTAAAATTCAACAATTCAGATAGTGGAACATTGTTAGCAACTTAACCAAATCAAATCTCGACAAAAAAGGAGCCAATAAAAGGGTAAATTATACCACAAATATATGGATCATGGGTTAATATTATGAGTTAATGAATAGAACAGTGTTAGGCTCAATGGGATTCACTAGGGGTTAATTTATTAGGTAAGCTTTTTAAAGGTGGGGTTAAATCCTAAGTGCCTCTATCATCTCAACATAACAAATCAATAATGTGGTCTCAACATACATAATAAAAAGTTCTAGAATAACAAATCAAGTTAACATACACACAACCAAAAATCAAATGAGTACGAAATAAAATATATACTCTATAGGCTCAAAAGCTCTCAAAAATTATCGTTTTGATGTCAAACCTGCAATTTCAAAATTTCAAGATAATAATTCAATTCAGGGAGACAACCTAAAATATTTAATTTTGAAAACAGCTTATCATGCTTGACTCTTTCATATCTTAAAGATTAAACCCAATACATAAAAGATTCACAAATCAACTTAAAACAAAATCAATAAAAATTCCAAATAGAAAAAATGCACTCTAATGGGGTATGAGAAAATTACTTAAACACAATAAATAATTCAAGGATTTTATCACAATTATACACAAGCAACCTTCCCACACTTAAGATGTACATTGTCCTCAATGTACAAATAGATATAAGCAGAATAAGCACAAATAACATAAGGAGGAAAGGAACTGAAACTACCCTAAATTAGGATGATTTCGTTTGAATTTTGTTCTAAATTGGTAAAGCCGAAAACATAGCTAGACTAAATGAAGTGTAGTATTCCAAGCAAACTAAGACAAAAAATAGACAAAAATAAGTAAGAAAGGGAGTTAACTAGAATAAAACAACCATAAAATCAATACGAAAAAATAACATAGTTCAAAGAACAAATTAACTAAAGAAGTCTCAAAAAATAAAAACCAAAAATAAAAGTACAACTGAAAATAGAAATAAAAAAATAAACTAAAATAAAAGAAATCAATCATCATCGTCGTGCGGCTCGAAAGTGTCGTGTGGTGGGCTGGTAGAAGGAGAAACCTAGAGCCTTTGCAACTCAACATATAAGGTATCATACTGTGCTCGCCTCTCCACATCGCTCGCAAGATGGAGCTGAATGATCATTCATATGCCGCTCAAACTGATCGCAAGTGGCATACAAATCGGAAGCACAATGCCTCGGTAGAGGTGGGGAACGAGCAGGCTCCTCATGTGGGGGTGTATCATCATCAAAATAGTCCTCAGGCTCGTCGTGAGGATCGTCACGGACTAATGTGTATCGAGTACTACCCCAACCCTCCTGGCAACGTATCATCCTCATATGTCTCATAATAGACAATCCCTGCGAGAACATCTGTCTAATTAGTGTAAAGGAGGGTACCTATTTTGGTGTGTTGAGCAACCCAAAGTGTCGCGCCAATCAAGTCACATAAAGGCCCAAGAAAATCGAACCCCTCCTAGTATGATCAATTTGATGCTGGCATGCTAAAACGATGAAGTAGGTGACGTCAATAGGATGTCGTGTCGTCATACACCATAAGAAATAAGCATTAGTCGTACTTACCACACCTGTACTCTCCCTCCGTCCTGTCAAAGTATGTACGAGGAGGGTGTGAAGGTACCGAAGGGTAGGAGGCAATGAAGTTGCTTTCGACTAGCTAGAGTTGTAAGGTGTTGCCGTCATTGAAATGGCCTCCCAACAAGTAGACGGTGGATGATGTTGGTGTCGATGAAGTGTAGAAAAATCGAAGGTGCTCATGAACTCCTTAGTGTAAATACCCAATGTAGCTCTGAAGTCTAGCACACTCATATATCGCATCCGACTACCCAACCGGAATGATACAGTTCACGGCTCATCATGTCTCGACATGGCATGCTATAAATGGAAAGTCGAGTAGAAGTCCAAGGTCAACTCCGAATAGATAGGATCAATAATAGTAAATAGTCGGTCCCAAGGAGCAATCTCAAGTAAAGCATGGATATCATCGACTAAGTGAACTACCTCTAAAGCTGCCCAATCAATGCATCGGCCCAAACCCGAGGGACGCTATTGGAAAAGCTGATAGAGATCCTCATGAAGACCCGATGGAAATTGAAGGCATGCATGTTGGGCCTCGGTAGTGGCAGCCGAAGAGGAAGTCGCACCAAGGGTCTTCCAATTTTTTGAAGCGGGGACTGCGACTTTAGTTTTGCCTTTCTGAGTGTTAATGCATAGGGTACCTGAAACAAAATAAAATAACTAAATTTCAGCTCAAGATTCTCAATCAAATAAACCGCACAACGAACATTAAATTCAAACTAAAACCACAATTATGCCAACAATAGATAGAAAAGGAATATAATACGAGTAATAATAATAGATACGAAAGCAATAAAACTAACCTAAAAGGAGTGTAACTTAAAGGGAAGCAAAAACAAAAAAAATGAAATCCTAAGATAGAATAGTAATGAACATTATAATGCGAATGACAAAATAAAACAAGTAATAATAATAATAATAATAATAATAATAATAATAATAATAATAAATAATAATAATAATAATAATAATAACAATAACAATAACAATAACAATAACAATAACAATAACAATAACAATAACAATAACAATAACAATAACAATAACAATAACAATAACAATAACAATAACAATAACAATAACAATAAACTAAAATATAAGAAGTAAAAAGAAATAACTAAATAAGATAATAAAAACAAAAATAATATAACTAAATAGAAATAAATATTATATAACTAAATATAAATAAATAAATAAATAAAATGAATAAAATAAAATAAATAATTAATGAAATAAAAATAAAAAAGAGGAAAAAGGGAAGGGCAAACAGTGGGTAACGGCGATCAAGTACGTAGGTGGATGGTCGGTGGTAGTGGCGTTGGAGAACGGGGCCGCTTGGAAGTAAGGTGGTCATCAGGGTGTGAGGGTGGATGGGATCTGTCGAACGGTGGCAGATATGTGAGGAATGGCGTCGGATGGAGGGGTGGTACGAAAGAGTTGGCGGGTTCGAAGGTGAACGGGGTTGGAGCGCGGAGGAGATGCGGATGGACGGAGCTATGAGGGAGAAGGGGGAGGGGAAAGGGTGGGTCATCTCGGAGTTAGGTGGAGAGGGGATTTGGTGCGTGGCTTGACAAAGGTAGAGGGAGGACTAGACTGGAGAACAGAACGACGGTGGCTTGAGGTGGCTGATCGTTTGTGTGAGGAAGAAGGGGGGAAAGAGGGTTAGGGTAAGAATGATGCAGGAGGTAAAAGTAAAAATAAAATTAGGGTTTGAGTTAAAAAAAGAGGGGCATGAGCGTGGGATGGAAAAATTAGAAAGGAAGTCCGAATGGCCACACGGTCAGGCACACGTCCGTGTGGCCAAGTCGTGTTACACTTCGAAAATTGTAAAAATAAAGCTCCAGTGGTCACATGGTCTGGCACATACCCGTGTGTCGAGGCCGTGGGCCGCTCTTCGCTTCTCCCATGCCCATGTGCAAGGCCGTGTAGGGCACACGGTCTCACACACGCCCGTGTCTCCAGCCTATGTGTGAATTATTTTTTCATTTTTTTTTATTTTTTAAGTGATAAAACCAACAAATTAAGTCCAAAATCATAAGAATAATAATAAATAAAAGAAAAGGAAAATAAAAAAAAATTAAAACACTCGATTTGCCTCCCGATAAGTGCTTATTTAAATTCTAAGCTCGACTTACCTGTTAAACTCGTAATTATGGCAGATCTTGAACCAAAGTTCCTCTCTCTCGTTATCAATATTATCAACACAATAAAATTTGAGACATTGATTGTTTACCTTGAATTTGCCGTAATCAAGATGTGTTACCTCAATTGTAGCATAAAGGAAAACGGTCTTTACCACAAAAGGATTGGACCCTCTTGGCTTGAGTTTTGAAGGA
The DNA here is from genome assembly GCA_005610355.1 of Gossypioides kirkii. Classification (NCBI taxonomy): domain Eukaryota; kingdom Viridiplantae; phylum Streptophyta; class Magnoliopsida; order Malvales; family Malvaceae; genus Gossypioides; species Gossypioides kirkii. Next base: position 26,247,107 of record CP032253.1, on the reverse strand, counting down.
GAAATTCGTGGATCCAGTTTGTCTAATAACATTTTGTCTCACACTTTAAATATGTTCATCCTCTTCACATGACTTCATGGTTTTACGTTGATTCCTCCTTGGGTTTCCTCGGGTTCTCGTCGAACTTTGTTCGTCATTCATCTAATTCATCGAGTTGCAACTTTCGATCTTCATTTACCACTCGAGTTCTATCACTTTGAATCAAAGTTGGCTCTATCATGCTTTCATTAGTGATTTCCTGCAAAGAGTGTTGAGTCACATGGTTACTAACATTAACAAAACAATTATCATCATTACACTCATTCAGGACTCTAACAAAATCATGTGCTTTAAGAGTAATTTTTTCATCACCTGCACGAAGCACAAGTTTACTAGTACCCATATCAATGATAGTTCTAGCAGTGGCTAAAAAGGGTCAACCTAAGATCATAGGTACCTCAATATTCTTATCCATGTCTAATACAACAAAATCAACAAGGAATATAAATTTATCTACTTTTACAAGTACATCCTCAATAATACCCCTAGGATATCTAATTGATCTATCAGCTAACTGAATACTCATCCTAGTGGGTTTAGGTTCCCCAATACCAAGTTGTTTAAACATTTTATAAGGCATAACATTTATACTAGGACCTAAATCAGCCAAAGCTTTATGAACATGTAAACTACCTATGAGATAAGGAATAGTAAAACTCCTTAGATCTTTAAGTTTGTTAGATAGTTTGTTTTGGAGAATGGCTGAGCAAACTGCATTAAGCTCCACAGTTGACAAATTGTCTAACTTCCTCTTATTGGTTAACAGCTCCTTTAAGGATTTTACATACTTCGGCATCTGTGAAAGAGCTTTAACAAAAGGTAAGTTAATATCCAATTTTTTTAAGAGCTCAAGAAATTTACCATATTTTTCTTTTCCGTGGTCTCTTTTCAATGCTTCTGGATTTGTATTCTCTAAGCACCAACTTATGCTCTTTCTTACTTTCCTCAACCTCATTATTTTTCATAACAGCTTTTAGCTTCAGCTTCTATTCAGGCTCGACTAACCCTTTCACACTTTGAATAGTGATTGCATGGATCTGCTCTTTTGGGTTAGTTTCAGTGTTACTAGGTAAGCTACCTTGTGATCTTTTCGAAACTAGTTTAGCAAGCTGTCCGATTTGATTTTCAAGGCCATGAATTAACACTTGCTAATTTTTTAAAGCTGTCTCATTACTTTGGAATCTCGCTTCAAACGCCGAAATAAATTTAGCCAGCATGTCTTCAAGGTTCGATTTTTTTTCTTGCTATTAAGGCTGCTGAAAACCCTAAGGGATTTGTGACCTTTGGTTTCCTTGACCACCCCATGAAAAATTTGGGTGATTTCTCCAACCTGCATTATATGTATTACTATAGGGATTATTTTGAGGTCTAGAATTATTACCTAAAAAGTATGCTTGCTCAGGAAATATTCTGAACTCATTATCCCCGCTCCATTTTCATTGCACTGCATCACCGGATATACCTGTTTAGAAAAATTCAAACCATCAATTTTTTTATTAAGATTTTTAACCTGATGAGCCAACATAGAAGTGACATCAACATCAAAAATCCTTACTGCCTTCACAGGTTTTACTCTTGTAACTTGCCACTGATAATTATTTAGTGCCATCTTCTCAATAAATTCTTAAGCTTCTTCCGGTGTTTTGTTATTCAAAGTTCCCCTAGTTGCTGAATTAATCATCTGTCGAGGGATTCAAACCATTATAGAAAGTTTGAACCTGGAGCCATAAAGGTAACCCATGATGAGGACACCTTCTCAACAAATCTTTGAACCTCTCCCATGCTTCATAAAGTGTCTCAATATCAAACTGAGGAAAGGAAGAGATGTCATTCCTCAACTTAGTTGTTTTAGCTGGCGAAAAATATTTTAACAAGAACTTCTCAGTCATTTGATCCCAAGTAGTGATTAAACCTCGTGGTAAAGCATTTAACTACAATTTTGCCTTGCTCCTCAACGAAAACGAGAACAACCGTAAACATTTGGCATCATCAATAACACCATTAATTCTGAAAGTGTCGTATATCTCGAGAAAATTAGCCAAATCAACATTCGGATCTTCATCTTGCAAACCATCAAATTGAACATATTGTTGTACCATCTGAATTATGCTTGGCTTGATTTCAAAAGTGTTCGCATTAACATTAGGTTTGACAATACTCGTTTCAGCCCCAATCAGAGTAGGCTTGGCATAATCATGCAAGGTTCGACGAGCTGGAGGATTAGGAAGAGTAGGAGCAGGCGAAACCTGATTATTTCGATTGTCACCCATCTCCACAGTAATATCCTTTTCCTTTTTATCGTCTACTAAATTTTTTTGACTTTGCCTAGCTTCTCTAACCTCTTTACAATTTTTGTGAGCAGTCTTTTCAATTTCACGGTCGTGTAGAAGTGGTCCTGACGAGTTTCCTCTAGTCATAAACCAAAAGAACCTGGCATAAGCAAATAAAAGGTAAAAACAATTAAAATAGAAAAAATAAATTAAAAATGCAAATAATAAAACAAAAATAAAAAATAGCTAAAGTAATAGAAATAAAGTTTTCCTAGTATTTCAATTCCCGGCAACGGCACCAAAAACTTGATGTAGTCGAAACTAACTAAAAATATGACTAAGGCAAGTGTAGCTATCAATTAATAGTATAGTTACGGTGAGCATAGATATCGTTCCCACGAGGACTAACAGTATTAGTAGTAGCTATCTTCCTATTATTTAACCGATTGAATAAAGTGTTTGTTTAAAACTAAATTTAACTAAATTAAGAAACTAAAAGTGTGACAAAGAATAAATCAAGAAATAACAAATGTTTTAATACCAAGAAGCGAGACAATACCCAAGAAAGAATCCACCTAGATTTCATTTTTCATTATCATTCTGAATTAAGCAATTTATTCACTTAGTATTTTGATCCGTAGAAATCCCTAAATTATGCTAATACATCTATTCAAGCATAAAAGCAACTGACTCTAGGTTGATTAATTGGAATATTTTTCTAATTAAAACCCTATTGTCGCAATAATTCGATCTATGGAATCCCCTATTAGATTTGACTCTAATCCGATAAATTTATGTCGTCCTATTTCTAGGATTGCATGCAACTCCACTCAATTATGCTAGATCTTCTTTTAAACAGGGTCTATTCCTCCTCTGATTTAAGCACATAAACAAGAGTTAATATTTCGAAAATACTCAAGAATTAAGCACACACAATTGAGAACAAAATCTAAGTATTTATTGCATAAAATCAGAAATCAAATGACAGAATCCATTATAAGGTTCATCTCCCTTAGGTATTTAGAAATTTAGTTCATTCTAACTAATAAAAACATCTCAAAGACAGTATAACTGCAAGGTGAAGAAAAACTCATAATAAAATCAAAAGAAATTAAAAGGAGGTCTTCAATCATGGTATAGATCTGCTTCAAAGACGGCTTCAATGGTGTTTTCCCAGTTGTTTTCTTCTATAATATTTGACGGCTTACTCCCCTTTTATCATATCTCATATATATAAGTCTTAAAATTCCCCAAAACCCTAAAAATCACATTTTCCGCTAAGTTGGAGTGCAAATCACGAAATTCACATGCCCGTGTGTCAGCCCATGTGGCTCACATGGCCGTGTGTCTAGATCGTGTGGCATGGGTGCAGCCCATGTGTCACTTGTTCCTTGTGCAAATCTTCTGGTTTTCGCTCGTTTTTCTCTCCTTTTGCTCCCAAATGCTCTCCTAAGTATAGAAACATGAATTTATAGGATTAGGAGCATAAAATTCACCAATTTACATCAAAACATCATCAAAAACACATAAAGAATGGGATTAAAATATGTTACTTTTATCACTTATCACTTACCAAAAAAGTCAAGAGTGTTCTCTTAGTGAATCTTTGAGATACATTGTTTCTATGGTCGAGAAAGAGACCGGTGACTTTGGTTGGGTGGAATGGATCGAGAGGGAATTTCCCTCATTGAGGAGGAACTGGTCCAATTATCTATCAAAAGTTCGATAGTGGAGCTATCGAAGAAACCGTCATTGATTTGCTCTGTTAAGATAAAGAAGCCTTTTAATCCAGATAATCTCCATGCTCAATTAAAAAGTATATGGAAAACGAGGCAGAAGTTTGAGATCCGTTTGGTAGGCCCTAACTTGTTTTGGGCTTGTTTTGAGAATGAGGATGACTTGGAACTTATCATGGAGGGTCGTCCCTGGTTCTTTCAAAGACAATTGGTGGTGTTTGATTGTCTAATAAATTTAATCGAAAGAAGTAAGATCCGACTTGTTGTGTTTCCATTTTGGCTAAAAATTGGACCGTATCTGTCGGAGTGCAACAGAAAAGACCTTATGCATGCAATCGGATCCAGGTTCGGGGGAATTATTCGGTTAGAAATATAAGGAGGCTTCTATCGCTTGAGAGTGAATTTGGATGTTCAGAAACCTCTTCGAAGAGGTATTTTGTGTCCACAAGTAACCAGGGGAAGGTATGTGTAACACCCATAATACGTTCCGTCGTTGGAATAGGGTTACGAAGTTTTACCATACAAATAGAAATATTTCATATAATGTAGAATCCAATTATCAAATTGATTTAATAAATATACATGTAATTCAAAATGGAAGAAACATACATTTAGAGATATTAAATCAAGCCTATGAGGTCTTAAAAATAGTTTAGGAACAATCAGGGACCAATTTGAAACAAATAAGAAAGTTTAGGGAAAAACTAAAAAATTTCACTTCAAGGGTCACACGGTCATGTGACAATCCGTGTCCCAGGCCGTGTGTGCCCAAAAATGTTCCAAAACAAGCCTAATTTCCATTCAATTGCATACGTAACTATACCATATCATAACACTTGATTTCAAGCCTCAAACATATTCAAAAACCAATATAGCATGCTCAATCAATCAACCATGAACGCTATTTAACATCATGCAAGTCACCCATGTCTCAAACAACTAGCAATTCAATAACTTAACTAGACTTCCATGCTAACACATTTGACCACATCTAACTTACATGTATGTTAACAATCCTACCATTTGATACGCATATCCATACCACTTGTGCCTAGGTGGATATCTTACAAGCATGCATCAAGGCTATAAAATATCACCCAATTATAGGCAACCAAGTTACACAAGCTAGAACAACACTCAAATAACTACATTCAATTCCAACTTACAATATCTACCTCATGTTATCTTACCATTTCATAATCATCCATTATGTTAAGCTTGGAACTTAACATGCATACCACATTAGTTACTCATTTCACAACATCATAAGCACCCACATGCATATTACATCAATACATACGAACCATTACAACAATGAGAAAATGTTCTTACTACATAATATAACCACATTTTCATATTACATGCCATATAAGTCGAATTGAAATCAAAATCTACCAAAAAGATTCTGGATAGTGTGATCTCCTCGAGTTGATCCGATCTCCCAACTTTCACAGAACGTATCTATAAGGAAGGGGAAAAACATGAGTAAGCTTACGTAAAGCTTAGTAAGTTTGTAATAAACTTTAACTTTAACTTACCTAAAATGGTGTAATTTAAATATTTTACAAGATAGTTCAATATCATGGTCATGAGTTCATTCATTACCTATACACATCACAAGTCTCACAAGGTTAGTGAGTTCACATATACGAAATTTATAACCTTTTCATGTTATAAAATAAATACAAGTAAACACATTAGATATACTATTCATTCAACATCTATTCATTTAACATTCCACATTTCCCATTTCAAACATTCATTCCAATGTTTCTTCTTACATTTTTATCCACATAAACATCTCATATAACACTTCATATGATTATTTCCATATAACTGACTCATTTAATTATTTCATTTATTTGTTTCCGTATAACTGATTCATATAACCATATCGTATATCCATTTCAAAATTATAACCTTAACACAACATGATTCAAAAATTTCAAGTTAGTAAACATTTACATATAAGGATATTCAGAATTTATATCTCATTTATTTCAATAAAATAGTTGTGTATCAGCAACCTTTATTCTTTCGATAGATCTTTGTAAAAGCATTCAATACATAAGTCCAGAAACAGATGATGCTCATATGAGCTAATCATATACAGAGTAAATGTGTCAAGTTACCCATCCGGGCTAAACAAATGACAACACAGAAAAATAACCTGACCATGGCTACGTATACATGTAACGTTACCAGTCTAGGCTAAACCTTTAAAATGACAACGGATTACCAGTCTAGGCTAAATCCGAGTCACATGTATTTCTGAGTCCACAACACATGCTGAAGCTCGATCTAGAATAAAAATTCTGTTAGAAATCTCATGTATGAAAATTTTACTCGATCCATCAGAATCATTTCAGAAATTCAGTATATTTCACAAGTATAACCATATAACTTTATCAAGACATAACATTTATAATTAAATACACATATAACCTCAATTCACCCATTATATGTTCATTACAATGCTTCACAAATCAATCCTTTATTTCCAATTTCTTGTCCTACCTCAATTGATCATGTTAACTGTAATATATACATAAACACCTTTATAATTGAATTCAAATCACTATAAACACATTATTTAATCACAAGAATTCATCTATGTAATTTTTCATTTTCAAGCATAACTTTTAACTTAATTAACATTTCAACTTAATCCATTTCATTACCTATAATTTATTAAGTAAATGAACTCATTCAAAACATACATATATATAGATATTAAAACATAAAAACAACAATTAAACTAAATTAAATTAATTTAAGAACATACTTAAATCGATAATGCAACAATCACGACTCCAAAGACTAATCAACAATTTTTCCTTTCCCCCGTTTGTTTATCGATTGATCCATTTATTGATCTATATATAATAATTTCATTCAATTAACTAAATCAACATTTTATGCAATTAAGTCATTTTGACATTTTTACAAAATTGACCTTAACATTTTACTTTTATGCAATTTAGTCCTTAAGCCCCAAACATGCAAATTAACTATTTTTAACCAAAAATACTTTCAACCAAATTATTCAATACCTCTCTACAGCCCCTACTTGCTGTTATTTCACATCAAGTCCTTGTAATTTTATCGCTTTAACATTTTAGTCCTTTAATATTAAAATTACTAGAAATTACTTTACAAAATAGTCTTATTTAACAATTAGGCTTAAAAATTTATCATAAAACTTCAAAAACACACTAAAATCATTAATGGAATAACCCAAAATGTTTAATATTTTTACAAATTAGTCCCGAATTTTCTAGATCAAGTTAAAATAAACTCAAAAACATAAAAATTATTAAAAACGAGCAAGGTTTACCTATCTAATTTGAAGCCCTAAGCTTGGTCGAACTTCTTCTCTTCTCCTATGGCTGAATCGAGTTTCAATTCCTTAATGAGGAGGATGATTCTTTCCTTTTTGTTTTGTTTATAATATTTATTTCTTTATTTACCAATTTACCCTCCATAAATTAATCAGTTTCCACACAATTAAACACCCAAAATCGTCCACTAAGTATTCAAACGGTATATTTACCATTTGGGTCCTTTACTTTGCCTTCCTTATCCCATTTAGTACATTCCATTAATAGAAACAAACTTTTATAGCTTTTACGATTTAGTCTTTTTTTTACTTAATTAACCATCCAAACGTTAAAATTTCCTAACCTAATTTTAATACGACACTAATGACCTCGTAAATATTAAATAATTAATATTTACGATTTGAAACATCAGAGTTGTGGCCCCGAAACCACCATTTTCGATCATACAGGAAAATAGGTTAATTAGTAAATCCTTAATTAATTAGGATTTAATTGCAATTTACCACAATATAGAGAATTTCACATCATTTTTATTATTAGGTCATTTAAGGAGGGTCCAATTACACAATTGGTTCCTCTATTATATTAAATTCCAATTAAACAAACTTATTTACAATTTAGCCTTAGACTAATTAGGACTAAATGAATAAATAACCCAAAAGTTAGTGGAATGATTGACATCCACCACCGCTTGGACTTTTTGACTATGGTCTAATCACCATTTTGGTCCCTTTAATATTTAAATTCATAACAATTCACTTTTGCCTCTTTTACAATTTAATCCTTTTATCTAAATTAAGCAATCAATCATCAAAATTATCGGACCAAACTTCAATTCACCTATAATACGACTCTGTAAATATTTACGGACTAAATTACGAAAATGAGGTCCAAATTCCTCATTTTCAAAATCCACTTGACTTCCGGGACAACCACTTATACTAACCATTAATTCAATTCATTAAAATTCATCAAATCAAAATTCAATATAAAAATATAAAAATTACTATTGACTCATATAATTTAAATTCTACTTATACAAATTTACTCGTCGAATTTATGGTCTCGAAACTACTGCTTTCGACACCACTGAATCTTACTTTTCTAATCAACAATACAAAGGAGCATACAAAGTATTGCTAACTTACTTCGTAGTTCAAGCATTGAAGTGCCCTATGGCATTTTCTTAAAAAAATTATTTTTGTTATGCAGTCCCGAAAATTTCAAAGAATTTTTATTCTCATCATCAAACATCACCAACAAAAATAATATACTCTAAACTCATTCACATTCTCAAGTTATACTACGTCAAAATGCCAAAATGAAGATGTCATGATATAGAAATAATATCAGGGCATAATGCAACTACAACAATGTCATGATAGAACAATGTTATAGCAAAATATAAAAATGAAAACTAAATGCAACTAAGTGTAGGGCAACACTCCCCCAAACCTAATGGTTACATTGTCCTCAATTGGTGCGTGACATTTTCCTTCCTGCAGTGGTTTTTACTCTGCTTTTCCTTTTCATGGAGCTGATAGGGACGTTCTCCTCCTCATATGAGCGGGTCAGATCATCAATTAGCTCATCAATGAATTTCTCTTGATTCTGTTCTTTTCCCTTTGCAGCTTGTGGTGGTGGTGGTGTCTTCACTGGTGGTTCAATAGGTGGTGCTGATGCTGCGGCATCATCCTTCACTATATCAGACTTAGAATATTTTAATTGTTCCTTCTCTTTCTCTTTCATAGTAGATGGGACCTCATATGGGACCTTAGGAGTTTTCTCCACAACAATTTCCTCATTCTCCTCACTCTTGGAATCAGAATACAAACTCTTAGGAAATGCTGAAAATACACGCATCGGCTTCATGAAATTCTTTTGCATGGACCGCCTGAATGCATAATCCGTACACCTTGTATAGCTCCAATACATGTGCAATTCAAAATCTGCTTCAGTCAGATCATGTACCAACCTCGCTTGAGTCCGTACAAAACTTCCAATATGGTGATGCATCTCTCTCATCAGCTAGAGCATTATTCGCTTGAAATCACTATTTGAGGCAGTTGGTGCTCTAAGCGTTGGGGGCGTTAAAGTTGATGGGGCGTTGCTTGATTGTCGTGGCATTTCCTTCTCCATAAAGTCTGGTGCAGTTCTTTTCGAAATGGCTCTAGGGTTGTATGTAATGTCTTCATTGGGTTGCATGGGAACTTTAGCTTCTTCACATAAGGTAGAGATCAATACAGGAAAGAATAAGCTCCCTGCATTCCTGTGGGCACATTTGTGAACTTCCTTAAAGATTATCCTACCCACGTTGATCTTTCTCCCCATGATTATTGAATGTAACAATAGTAACCTCTCCTTCAGAATGGATGAGTGGTACGTGTAAGGCATCAGACTAGCCTTAACAAAGTGGTTCCAAACTCGATACTCTAGTTTTAAGGAATTTCTATTGATAGTATAATAGTCCCGTTTGGACACTATCCACTTTGTTCCTATAACACACAGATCCAGTAGAACTCGCTTCACACCTTCTTTATCAATGGTTTCCAAAAATGACGTGTGTTCATCATCTATACTCGTAAGGCAGTAATGTCCATTAATAATATCTTCATCAAACAAAATCGATTTACCCCTCACATATACGAAGGCATTTTTTGGAGTAGTAATATGAGCGTAGAACTCTCGCACCATCTTCGTGTATACATCATCAGGGTGGAGAAAAATACTTCCCATCAATGCGTTTGAATCACAAACATGACCTCCTCTCCATACTTCGTGGCTTCATATTTAAACAAGAACCCTTTCTCCAGCCATAGTCCCCTTTTGTTGATGTTTTTGTTAAACTTATCTTCAGTAGTTTTGCTGAAGAATGTACGTGCTAGTAGTGATGGGTTGCTAGGCATTCTTCATGCCATTATGATCGACTGTTTAATGTCACAATAATATTGTGCAAGCGTACACTGTCGGTGCAAGTATAGTAGACATACATGAGTCTATCGGATATCGATCCCATGAGGACGGCTATCTTTTTTCTATCAATGTCAGTGCAATAAACAGATAAAAATGAGATAAATTGTGAGAATAGTTGTCGGAGCAATAACTTGAAAATAAAGATGAAATATGATAATAATAAAATGGGATCCCCAAAGTGAATCTTCAATAGAATACTAAATGCCCACAAGATATAAAAGGATAGGTGATTTTCGAGGCAATAATTTGTAATGAATATCTTACCAAGCTTAACTTCAATAACTTATCTAAGACTTAGACATGCACATTAACCACACCTTCCAATGAAGGCAATGGAACACAATTAAGAACAAGTGGATTAAATCCCTCTAATCCTCAAGCAACTTCCATTATCATGCTTGTTAGCTTGAACTGTTGCTGCACTTTTTAATGGCAGTGATCGTAATAACATTTTCATGCTTAAAACATTCAAACCCAAAGATTAAACAGTAGAAGCAAAGTTGAATAAAATAACATTTAACCAAAAAGTCATATGTACTTCCATACAAACATGAAATAGAAAGTAATCACTAGCGTCTAGAAAAGAAATATAAAAGAAACAAGTGAAGAATACTATTCCTAGACAATCTTGACTTGATCTCTCAATTCCCTCTTGTGTCGCACTCAGGGCTTCTCGTCAAGAGATGATCTGCATCCCTTTCACGTCGGTTCACTCGTAAGAGACTTAAGCTGCCATAGTTGAAAAGCTTCAAAAAATAAGTTGAAGAAGATAATGCACAAAAAATTGGTCCTTTTTCTCTTTCCTCGTGAATATTTATATTCTTCCAAATAGTACAGGTGTCCTTTCATAAGAATCATGTTGCCTTTGCCTGTACAAGTTGGTTATACCATATTAGACAGCTTACACATGTCGGGTGCGACAACAGTCCTAGGCGCAATATGGAAATACTCATGCAGCGACATCAGTACCAAAACATGGCAAAATTAAGGATAAATAGGCTAAGGTCCACTAAGTTATAAAATGCAATTTACTGAACTGATAATGCTAAAATATGTGCTAAAGATAACTAAATAGGGACAAATTAACCAATAAGTAGGGAAAAAACATATGTTCTTTCTAGTACTATCACAACACTAAACTTGAGTTTTTACTTGTCCTCAAGTAAAACAGAAACTAGCAAGGCTACACAAGAATTCACTAAGGCAAATGATCATTCTAACAACTTGGATCACCTAAAATCCCAATGAATCACATTCAGATGACAGAATATTGCATCGACAATACATAAGTATGAATGAATAAGATTGCAACTTCATCAAAGCCAACATCATGCCTCATATCCTAAATTCTATCTACCAATACAACATTTATTATGTAATACTAAGTATCTATGAAGATCATAAATATATACCTCTTTTTTATAAGGGATATCATTGCATTAATGTATCCTTGTTCCTGAGAAGTAATGATGGAGTGCAACAAACCCCTTGGGAGTATGTAATTGCACCGACACACTCATGCAGCGACAGCCTTTGGCCAGATTAATTTTCTAACACTTGCATTGGAGTATATCCTCTTTAATAGTTCACAATACACCTACATTGGAGTGTCTCTTATTTATAACTATATATATAAATAGTTGTAAAGGGCAGATTCTTTCAAGATTCAAGGAATGCTACTAGTCATATATTACTAATGCAACCTAAACCATTCATCAAAGAATTGAAGATACAACATTCAGTCAAATTTATCCAACTCATTCATTGATAATTCACATGATTCAAGAATTAAGCATCGAAAGTAACAAAAATTTTCAACACATTTACATTAACCATAAATAAACCTTGCATGCTTCATTAAACTCAATTGTTTTTTAAATGTGGGTGCATTTCCAAACCGCATATGAATTCCCTCAAACTTAAAGTTTGCATTGTCCCCAATGCACTAACCTTAAAATACAATGACAATGTGCACTAACAAAATAAAAATTACAGCTACAAACAATGCATGAACACTATAGCTAAAAAAACCTTAAAATAAACTAACTCTGTTTTCCTCAGCCACAGATGTGGCTGCACGATGCTTCTTCTTCCTTCTCTTTTTCTCCTCCTTCTTGCTCTTTTTGTCTTTGGAGCGCTTTCTCTTCTTTTCTTTAGCTTCGCACGATCCTCGGATCGCTCCTCTATTTCCAGCTTTGCCCCGACATCATCGGCTACTTCCTTTGTAGGAGGGATCACCTTGAGTGGTTTGGTGTGGACCACTATCGCTAATAAGTTGTGGTGCTCCTCACTAGTTACCTTTGCAGCTTCCGCCGGTCTACCTCCATGTCGCTCCAAATTATCAGTAGTTGCACCCACAAACTCGGGTGCAGTGATAGTGTTCTCAGCATGTTCTTCCTTGTCCTTCTCATTTACATCTTCAACAAGGACTTCCTCCTCTCCAACAACAACTTCCTCCTCAACAGCAAGTTTCTTTTGACCAGCAATGAAGTCACCCTCGAACAGGCTATCAATCCTTCGCATGCACTCCTTAATGTACCTTGATTCCTTTTCTTTTTCATCATCAGAGACATGCACAATGGAAGGGGATGCCATCGATTTGTCTCGGTCCCTTATGTCAGCATCCTCTGATGAGAGTTCATAATTTCAGATGATCGGTGGGAACACTAAAAATTTTGGGAGTAGGACCGAGCTCAACTAACTCAATGCGGCTACAATAGAGCTGTTCCAAGCCTTGGTATAAGCTTAGAAAAAATTTTGTGATCTATCTATATCCTCTATTGTAGCGACAAGCCTGATTTGATTATTGTTGATGGAATTAGCCAACTTCTCGATATCCTTCATTTTGGATATCAAGGATGTCTTTGCAGTCAGGTTTGTTCCCTTACTTTCTGCCTTTGCTTTACCCTTCCTCGTCTTGCTTGTCTCTTCCTCCTTCACTATCGGCTTATCTTTGCCACGAGTCATTCTTTAATAGAGGCTTCATTGATTAGGCTCTTATTATTTAGGACTTCTTCATCATCACGGGGCACAATCCCTTTCTACTGGCACAATAGCATCACCAACGATGGGAAAGCCAAAATTTCTGTTTGCCTTGTGTTGCAGTCAGTAATTTCCTGGTGGATTATTGCACCGACATCAATCTTTCTGCCCTTGACAATTGAATGTATCAAACACATTTTATCGAGGGTGAATGTGGTGTTGTGAGTAGAGGGCTTTAGCCTACAGTTGACAAAATGAAACCATATTTTGCTTTGTAGTATCAGGAAGCGTCAGTGCATCGTATAATGCTTTTGATGTGAACCCATCCGCACTATTCCCTCGACACATGAATCCTTCACCAACAGATCTTTTTTATCGTCTGTGATATCCTCAATGAACTCGAAGTGTTCATCCACATCCACTTTAGTGTTGCACAACTTATTGATTTTTTTAGCATCCCATGGGATTAAGCCTTCTTGAAAAAAGATGAACTCTAACTCATGGTCATAAAGGTTAGCATAAAACTCACGTATCATTGATGGAGAATAGCTTCCAGGATGAGTGCAGAAAGTCTCCCACTTCAGCTTGGAGATGGTTTTGTAGACTTGCTTGCCCAAGTCTTGGTGTTGTGAAAGGAGAATGCCCTGTTCTGTGTGAGAGTTTCGCTTCAAAATGTTATCTTGAAATCGATCCTTGGCTGCTATCATTAAAAAGATCACCGGCTCCTTTTTTTCCATTTGCATGAAGGATTCCAATTCATGAACTACAATTGCAGAGGATAAGTGTTCTTCAACAAACTTGGTAGTTTTCTTGGTTGATCCTCTCGTTCTTACCATATATTTTTTTTGAGTGAAGAAGGTTTGAATTTATAAAGGTAAGAGCTTGGGAAAGAGAAAGTGAATAAAAATGGCTGCTTTGTATTTGTTAAAGTCTGCACAGTGGAGGGGAGGTTTATAACGAGTGAAAGAAGAAGATGGAAAGGCTTGAATTTTGTGATAAATCGAAGGGAGATAACGCTGGTGGGAATAAATATTTCTAATGAAAATTACGCCCACTCAGACAGATCAGATGGTAGGTTACTTTTGATCAAACAGTGGGATTTGAAATCCCTCATATGCCCTCATTCTTGATGAGTCATAAGTAGTACAATCGTACGAAATGCATTGACAATAAAGTCCAAGTGCATCGATAATGGTACCTAATTAGTCTGCAAAAACAAGAAGTAAAACAAACTTGAATCAAAACAAAAACAAAATAAAATAAAATTACATAACAATAAATTCAATAAAAATTAAAAAATTTTGGCCAATTTAATGGTCTCTGCCTGCTTTTGATCAATATTCCCAAAATAATGTTTCAACTGTTGTCCATTCACTTTGAACTGGTGTCCATTCACTTTGAACTGGTGTCCATCATGTAAATCTCTAATTGTGACTGCACCATGAGGAAATACTTCAACAACTTCGAAAGGTCCAGACCAACGTAAGCGTAATTTACCCAAGTGCAATTTCAGTCTAGAATTGAATAATAAAACTTGTTGACCCGCGATAAATTATCGCTGCAAAATAATTCTGTCATGCGATCATTTGGTCTTTTCCTTGTAAATTGCGGCATTTTTATAGACATTTTGCCTAATCCCCTCTAGTTCGATGATATCCAACAGTCTTTTCTTTCCAGCAGCTTCATAGTCCATGTTCACTTGCTTGATTGCCCACATTGCTTTGTGCTTCATTTCAACTGGCAAGTGACATGCTTTCCCAAAAACCAACTGATACGGCGACATCCTTAATGGAGTTTTGTATGTTGTCCGCAATGCCCATAAAGCGTCATCCAGTCTGGAAGACCAATCTTTCCTTGAAGGGTTCACAACCTTTTCAAGAATATTCTTAATTTGTCGATTGGATACTTCAGCTTGTCGATTGGATACTTCAGCTTGTCCATTGGTTTACGAATGATAAGTAGTAGTCATTCTATGATTAACTCCATATCTCTTTAGTGCGGCTGCCACTTGGTTACAATGAAAGTGTGTACCTTGATCACTAATCAATGCCTTTGGTGTGCCAAAGTGGGTGAGTATATGCTTGTGAAAAAAATTTAAGCACTGTCCTTGCATCATCCTTTGGGACTGCAATAGCTTTAACCCACTTCAAGACGTAGTCAACAACTACTAATATATAAAGATTTCCAAAAGAACTTGGAAATGGTCCCATAAAATCCATACCCCAAATATCGAACAATTCAACCTCCATAATCGATTGTTGCAACATTTCATTACGTTGGGATATAAAACCAGTGCGCTGATACTTATCGCATTGATTCACAAAATTGTAGGCATCCTTGAATAGTGAAGGCCAGTAGAATCCTGATTGGAGAACTTTAGCAGCAGTTCTCATGCCACCGAAATAACCTTCATAAGAGTATCATGACAGTGCTTTAGGATTTAAAGCATCTCCTCTTCTGGAACATAACGCCGGATGATGTTGTCATTGCATATCTTGAATAAATAGGGCTCGTTCCAATGGTACTTCGCTACTTCATGAAGAAATCTTTCTTTTTTATGGCTTGTGACACCTAATGGGAATTTTTCACACACTAGATAATTAACCAAATTCGCATACCAAGGGGTTGCATCTATAACAAATAACTTCTCATCTGGGAATGTGTCGACAATTTGAAGTATGTTTCCATCTTCTCTGCCAACTTCCAATCGAGACAGATGGTTTGCAACTTGATTCTTTGAACCTTTACCGTTTTTTATCTCGATGTCGTTGCAACAGTAAGATCTAACGTATCAATCTTGGTTTTGCATCCTTCTTCATAAAAATGTATCTCAACACCGAGTGATCAGTAAATACAGTAACCTTTGCACCGACAAGATATGAATGAAACTTGTCGAAAGCAAAGATTACAGTCAACAATTCTTTCTCTATAGTGGTATAATTTATTTAAGCCTCTGTAAGAGTTTTGCTAACATAATAGATGGCGCGAGATATTTTTCCTTTGTGTTGTCCTAAAACAGCACCTACAACAAAGTCGCTTGCATCGGACATAACTTCAAAAGGTTGAGACCAATCTAGTGCAACGACAATAGGTGCATTTACTAGCTACATCTTTATTTGAATGAACGCATCCATATATGCATCATTAAAGAGGAATTTTCAATTCTTTTCCAGCAATGAGCATAAGGGCTTTGCAATTTTTGAAACCTCTAATAAATCTTCAGTAAAACCTCGCATGCCCAAGAAAATTACGAATGCCTTTCACATTTATCGGTGGAGGTAATTTCTTAATGATTTCCACTTTAGCTTTGTCTACTTCAATGCCTTGACTAGAGATGCGATGGCCTAACACAATGCCTTCAATTGTCATGAAATGACATTTTCTCAATTTAGAACAAGATGTGTGTCTTCACATCGCTTCAATACTTTATCCAAATTGTCAGCGCAATTATCAAAATCATTCCCATAAATTGAGAAATCATCCATAAAAACCTCTAAAGAATCTTCAATCATATCCAAGAATATTGGCATCATGTACCTTTGAAATGTGATTGGTGTGTTGTAAAGACTGAAAGGCATACGACGAAAAGCAAAAGAACCAAAGGGGCAGGTGAAAGTTTTTTTCTCCTAATCATCCGGTGCAATAGCAATTTGATTGTACCTAAAATAGTTGTTTAAAAAGAAATAATAGGCTCTTCCAGCAAGTCTATCCAACATTTGGCTAATGAAAGGAAGTGGAAAGTGGTCCTTCCTTGTGGCAGCATTAAGTTTGCGATAATCATACAGACTCGCCATCCCATAGGAATACGTGTAGGAATTAACTCATCTTTGTCGTTGCTAACCATAGTGATGCCACTCTTTTTAGGTGTGCATTGCATTGGACTTACCCAATTGCTATCAGAAATAGGGTAAGTAATTCTAGCATCAAGCCATTTTATAGTTTCCTTCTTAATAACTTCCATCATCTTCTCGTTTGATCTTCTTTGTTGCTCAATCAATTGCTTGCCTTATCTTTCAACTTGATCTTGTGCATACAAAAAGATGGACTAATGTCTCGAATATCGGTAATACTCCAAGCAATAGCTCATTTATGTTGCTTAAGAATATGGACCAATTTCTCTTCTTGAGTCACATCTAGTGTGGCGGAGACAATAACTGGGAGAGTATTATTATCACTAAGAAATACATATTTAAGATGAGTAGGTAGTGGTTTCAATTCCAAAGTAGGAGCATCTTCAATAGATGGCTTGAAAATTAGAGCCATTCTATTGGCTAAGTCTAAGGATTCAATCTGCCATCCATGCTTGAGTTCAATATTATTAGATTCAACCATGCTATCACAATCATCTAAGAACTCATCATCAGATGTCACTGCAAACTCCTCAAAAAGTAGTGTGTTTTGGTCATTGAATTCTTCCTCAATTAAATCATCTAGCATATCGATAGTATGATATTCTTCTTTATCCTTGCATTGAATAGATATGAAAACACTGAAGGTAACATGCTCATCATTAAGTCGCATGGTCAGTTCACCTTTGTAAACATCAATAAGAGTTCGTCTGGTGGCTAAAAATGGTCAACCTCTTTATTTGCCTCGCAGTCAAGTATGATAAAATCAACCGAAAAAACACGAATAAAGATATCTTTGATTTTCCCTTCAGGTTGAGCCAAGGATTGATCTGCTAGTTGCAATGTTACTTTAGTAGGTTTCATGTGACCAATTCCCAACTTTATGAAAGTAGATAGTGGTATTAGGTTGACGCTAGCTCCCAAGTCGTATAAAGCCTTTCCCAAATAATGGTTACCAATTGAACATGGGATAGTAAAGCTTTCAAGATCTTTCATTTTTGGGGGCAACTTATTTGCCAAAACAACATTACAGCCTTTTATGAGTGCAACAGATTCAATATCATGAAGTTGCTTTAGTGTGTCCAGGAACTATCGATACTGCTTATCATGCTCATTCTCCCTGAATCTTTGTGGAAAAGGTAAAGGTGGAATACATCAGATTGCTTCAACACCTTTGATTGCATCGACAGTTTCGAGGGTTGGACACTAGGCATATGAGTGATAATTTGTGGAACTTCTTTATCTAGTACATCGACAAGCTTTTCAGATTCAACCTTCTCACCAGGGATCACTTCACCAGTATCTTGAGGTACTATAGTAGAGTCTGTAGTCTGCTCGCCAGTTTGTTTACCACTCTTAAGAGTGATAGCCTTGTAGTGTTTTTTCCCCCTTGGATTGAAATTTTTCATGTCACCAGGTAGTGTGCCCGGTGGTCGAGTATTCAGATTTGAAGTAAGTTGTCCTAATTGTGCCTCTAATGCTCAAATAGAAGATGAATTCCCTTGCACAATAGCTTCCGTTCGAGTAATATGCTCTAACATTAAAGCCACAAGAGTTGCTAACGGATTAGAAGGAGAAACTTGCGTGTACTGTTGTTGTCGATGTCCTTGAACATGTTGATTTTGCATTGAAGAGTGTTATGGCTGCATTTGATTCTTGTGTGAATGCATCTGAGTGTGCTAATTGTAGTTCTTTTATTGTTGATTGTAATTCCCTTGTCTTGGATTATAATTGCCATGAGTAGATGTATTCCCATATCGAAATGTCGCAGCATTTTGTGCAACATTCTGAGTTCCCCAAGATTGTTGATTGTGTGAAGAATTATTATAAGAGTTGCCATAAGAATTGTTGAAGATGTTACTGACATAGAAGGCATTCTCTGCATGTTGTGGACAATCTTCATAGCTATGGTTGTCACCGCAAATCTCAAAACAAAAGGTAGGAACATCAACTTGTTGAGCAACTTGTATAGGTGCAACGTCACTAGTCCCTTGCATATTTTTTTATCATATTTTTAAGAGAAGAAACTTGAGCACTAAGTGTAGATATTGCTTCCAATTCAATAACTCTCGGAGTAGCTTTTGCTTGTGCAACTCTAGAGATAGGATATTGATAATCATTCTGAGCAATTCTCTCAAGAATTCCAACAACATCATTATAAGTGCAATCCAGCAAAGGACCATTGGTTGATGCGTCGACAAGATTCCTCGTTTGTGAATTCAGCTCATTATAGAAAATCTCAATTTGTGTTTCCTATTGAATGTCGTGCATGGGGCAATGTCGGAGCAAAGATTTGTAACATTCCCATGTAGTGTGAAGATTCTCATCATCCAGCTGATGATAAGCTGTAATATCATTTCGGAGACGAGCATTTATTGTTGGCGGGTTAAAGTGTAAAACAAACTGCGTTGCTAGTTGTAACAGTCCGTTTTTCAATGGTGTTGGAAACAGTAGTTTTAGGACCACAAAATCGACGGGGAAATTTTTATAATGAGTGATTAAATTAAATAAGTCAATATTAATTTTATATAGAAATTTTGAATTGAGGAATTTTAATTATTGAATTAAAAGTTAGTATAAGTGGTTTGGTTAAAAAGTTAAGTGGTTTTAGAAAATAAGGTATTGGGACCTCGTTTCTGAGATTAAGAGCCGTAAATATTTTTATTAAATATTTATAGAGTCTTATTATATGTGAATTGAAGTTTGGTTAGGTAATTTTGATAATTAGTTGCTTAATTAAGGAAAAAGAGTAAATTGTAAAAGAGGTAAAAGTTAATTGCTATAGATTAAAAATAGTAAAGGGACCAAAATGGTAATTAAACCATGGTCAAAAAGTCCAAGCGGTGGTGACATGATTACCATCCACTAGCTTTTGGGTTATTTGTTCTTTTAGTCCTAATTAGTTTAGGAGTAAATTGAAAACAAATTTGTTTAATTGAAATTTAATATAATTGAAGGACCCATTTATGAAATTGGACACCCTCTTTAAATGACCAAATAATAGAAATGATGTGAAACTCTTTAGATTTTGGGTAAATTGTAATTAAATCCTAATAAAATGTGGATTTACTAATTAGTTTATTTCTAGTTTGATCGAGAATGGTCGTTTTGAGGCCACAAATTTGATATGTTATATCGTAAATATTAATTATTTAATATTTACGAGGTTAATAGTATGATATTAAAATTTAGTTACGAAATTTTGTTGATTAGATAGTTAATTAAATAAAAGGGATTAAATCGTAAAAGGTGTAAAAGTTAAATTCTATTAATTGGAAGGTAAGTCAAGGTACTTAAATGGTAATATAAACATTAGTAACTTGAGTGGACAAATTTGGCTTGAATTTTGGTTAAAATTAGGTTTAAACAAAGGGTAATTTTTTAATTTCATGAGAAAACCTAATTTAATTAAAAATCAAAAGATTAAAAATTCATTTTCTCTTCTTTCTTCTTCCTCTTTAAGCTGAAACCTTAAGGAAACCATGGGAGATCATTCGGCCAAACTTTGAGCTTCAATTTGGTGAGTGAAATCTCGTCCGTTTTTAATGATTTTTATGTTTTTGAGTATGTATTAGCTTAGTCTAACTAACCAAAGGACCAATTTGTGATTCTGTCAAATGTTATAAATCTTGCCATTGATGAATGAGTTGTCTCTTGAAGTTTTATTGAAGTTTATTAAGCTTGGTTGATAAATAAGACTATTTTGTAAAGTAATTTTTAGTAATTTTTATGTTAAAGGACTAAAATGTTAAAGTGTTAAAATTGCAAGGACTTAAGGTAAAATAATTACAAAGGTGGGCTGTTGGTAGGCACTTAACTATTCGGCAAACTGAAAAGTTAAAATAAAATGGTTAATTTGCAAGTTTTGAGCTAAAGGACTAAATTGAATAAAAGTGAAAAGTTAAGGGCAATTTTGTAAAAATACCAAAAAGACTTATTTGCATAAAATGATTAAAATTTCATGTTATTTTAAATAATTAAATGAAATTATCGTAATAGATCAAGATCGTGCTACCGATCGTGGAAAAGGAAAAATTATAGATTAGTCCCTAAAGTTTACTTTAACTGTAATTTCGTCTAGTAAGTTTGTACAGTAAAATAATTGATTTAGTTTCTATTTGTGAATTATTGAAATAATTTAAGTATGTTGTATTTAAATTTGTTTGCTTAGTAAATATTAAATTGTGGACTTAAATCAAATTGAAATGAAATTGTATTGAGGGGCATGATTGTAAGTGAAGAAATGGTATAGTTGAATTCAGGTGACAACGAAACGCTTAAATGATTATGTGTTGTGTTAGCTATTATTCATGTTACAAATGAATTAATTCGATTGATATATCAAAATTAGTAAATTGAACTAAATGACATTTTTAGTTAATTCGATATCATGTCTGATAAATAAGAATTATATTGATGTTTGCTCGAAATGGTATATTGTGATGAAAGTTAATTGGAATGGATATGGTATATGACACATATGAACTTCATGAATAATTTGGGACACAAAGGACATGTTTTAGGGGCTATACAGTTTCAGGAGCTAGTCCTAAATGTCTTGCTAACGAGTAGTCCCTGTACTGAAGCCGCTACTACAAATTAATCCTGTAAGTTCGTTTGTTAAATTTCATATTTGAACTGTTAATTATTGCTTAATGTGGAAGTTCTTAAATCACTTGATTATATTAAAGGAAGACTCATGACTCAAAATGAGCATGAGATTATATTAAAGGAAGACTCATGTCTCGGGGTGAGCATGAGATTATATTAAAGGAAGACTCATGACTCAAAATGAGCATGAGATTATATTAAAGGAATAATCATGTCTTGGGGTGGGCATGAGATTATATTAAAGGAAGACTCATGACTCAAAATAAGCATGAGACTATATTAAAGGAAGACTCATGTCTTGGGGTGAGCATGAGATTATATTAAAGGAGGACTCATGACTCAAAATGAGCATGAGATTATGTTAAAGGAAGACTCATGTCTCGGGGTGAGCATGAGATTATATTAAAGGAAGACTCATGACTCGGGATGAGCATGAGATTATATTTAAAGGAAGACTTATGACTCGATAGAGCATAAGATTGTTTAAAAGGAAGATCTACGACTCAGTTGTAAATGTCATTGCAAGGCTTAATACTGTGTTGTGATACAATGATTGCGAACTTACTAAGCTTAGAAAGCTTACCTTGTTATTGTTTTTGTTTTGTAGATTTTGTTTTGCTGGTTGAAGATCGAATTACCTCAAAGAAAATCACACTATCTCAAGAGCTCGTTCGGTAGTATTTACATCACTTGGTGGTTATATGGCATGTACTAGGATGATGTTATCTTTTGTTTACTTGTTCAAGATTGTGATGATCTTATTATGTCTTTAATGAAATATTGAACTTAGTAATGTATGCTTGTTCAAGACGAAAAATAGACTTAGAAGTACAATGTCATGACTTAGAAACTATGAATTATGTATTGGTCTAATGCGTTTTGGAGTTAGGCATGGTAAGTATTGATAAACTTATTTTTTGGACAAGATACATGAGATTCTGCATACTTGTTTCGGTAGAGTCCATGCATGAACCGATAGAAGTACAGGGTAGGAGAGAGGTTGTTCACTGGCTTGAGTTGTATTGGTAGTCCCATAGTAGGTATTGGTAGTTCTGCTCACAGAAGTATCAGTTGTTTGTATACTTGTATCGGTAGAAGTTGCAGTGTAAGATTTCTTAGCTCTCTGGAGTTTTTAGTATCGGTAAAAGCATGACATGTTTCAAAAGAAGTCACACTTGTATCGGTAGTACTGTCTCAAGAATCGGAAGAAGTCTGCATTATTTTTGAACTGTTTACAGACTTGATAACTACCGACACTTGTCCAACAAGTACCGGCAGAAGTATCCAAAAATCATGAAAATGACCTTTTTGCCCTTGTTAAGTTATGATTATAATTAATTGATGATTTATGACATGATATTAAAAGATAAATAGTGACAAATGAATAGAAAGACACTGGGACCATAATCAACGACGATTTTCGGGTTTTGGGTGTTATAGACATGAAAATGGATGTCATGATATGTGATATGAATATTGATTCTTGATTGATTGAAATGTTGTAAATGAATGTATAAGATTAAATGGAGTTAGTATTCTGAGTTGCAAGTTGGTAAATGTATAAATTGCGATTGATTTGTATGTAAGAAAAAAACTCGTAAAGTTCTGTAAACCTTGAGACCTTAGATCAAAGATGGTTACAATTTTTGGGTGTTACACTAGTGCATTCCAAGAAGTAATTGAGCCGGCAGGTAGCCCAAGGAACCAAGTACGAGCTCTTACCTGCAAGGAATAAGTAAATAGTTGCATTTTCAAAGCGTCATCAGGAACGCCTTATTGACTAAAGAAAGCACAAATCAATAAAATAATTTAAGATGTTCTTGTGCATCTTCATGTGGCAGTCCAGCATATTGCCCATTAGAATTCAACATTTGAAAATTTATTTGCTTGAGTTCAAAATTCCCAGCTTGGATTGCTAGCCTAACAACTCCCGGTTGTAAGTCATCCAAGACAAGTACTACAAAATCCCATATAGTCCTGTTTTGTATTTGAATGTCTTGCAGCAACGGTGGGTCATCAGGATTTTGTTACTACATTAGAGGTATGGCTACATTGTTTCTTGGTAAAGCCATATTCCTTTGTTCTTGAAGTCTCCTCCAAACGGTTCTTTTAATTTTTGGATCAAAGTCAACAATAAACACCGAATTGCTTCAGGTCATAAAACACCTAAAATAAAATGTGAAAATAGCTACAAAAAGAAAATAAGTTAGTAACAACTAAATATTATATAATAAAAATAAAGTGCAAAAAAAAAAAAAACATCAAACGAACACCATCCCCGACAACAGTGCCAAAACTTGATTGGTTGTTTAACGTCATAGCAATATTATGTAAGCTACACTATCGATGCAAGTATAGTAGACAGATATGAGTCTGTCGGATATTGATCCCATGAGGATGGTTGTCTTTTGTCTATCAATGTCAATGCAACAAACAGACAAAAATGAGATAAATTGTGAGAATAATTGTTAGAGCAATAACTTGAAAATAAAGATGAAATATGATAATGTTAAAATGAGATCCCCAAAGTGAATCTTCAACAGAAAAATAAGTGCTCACAAGATATAAAAGGATAGGTGATTTTCAATGCAATAATTTGCAATGAATATCTTACTAAGCTTAACTTCTATATTTGATCTAAGACTTAGACATGCACATTAACCACACCTTCTGATGATGAAAATGGAACACAATTAAGAACAAGTGGATTAAATCCCTCTAATCCTCAAGCAACTTCCATTGTCATGCTTGTTTGCTTGAACTGTCGCTACACTTTCCAGTGGCAGTGATCGTAATAACATTTCCATGCTTAAAACATTCAAACCCAAAGATGAAATAGTAGAAGCAAAGTTGAATAAAATAACATTTAACCCAAAAGTCATATGTACTTCCATACAAACATGAAATAGAAAGTAATCACTAGCGTTTAGAAAAGAAATATAAAAGAAACAAATGGAGAATACTATTCCTAGACAATCTTGACTTGATCTCTCAATTCCCTCTTGTGTCACACTTAGGGCTCCTCGTCAACAGCTGATCTGCATTCCTTTTACGTCAGTTCACCTGTAAGAAACTTAAGCCGCCATAGCCAAAAATCTTCAAAAGATAAGTTGAAGAAGATAATGCACAAAAATTGACCCTTTTCTCTTTCCTCATGAATATTTATATTCTTCCAAATAGTACAGGTGTCCTTTCATAAGAATAATACTGCCTCTGTCTGTAAAATTTGGTTATACCAGACTATATAGCTCACACATTTTTGTTCTTATCCGCATTGGAAGCTTCTTTGACAACTGTCGGGTGTGGCGACAGTCTTGGGCACAATTTGGAAATACTTATTCAACGACATCAATACCAAAACATGAAAAAATTAAGGATAAATAGGCTAAGGTCCACTGAGTTATAAAATGCAATTTACTAAACTGAAAATGCTAAAATATGTGCTAAAGATAACTAAATGGGGACAAATCAATAAGTAGGGAGAAAACGTATGTTCTTTCTAGTACTATCACATTGTTAAGAGTTTGTGTGGAAAATAAAAATGAAGTCTTTTTGAAATTGAAAACTTAGTGAGGAAAATAAAGGTTGAAACGACAAAGAAGAGTGAAAAAATTTTCAACAGTCTAGGTTAAAGTAGAGGCTAGGGTTGAAACAGCTGGCCTTGTCATATGGTTGAAAAATTGGAGTCGTAGGTGCAGTAAAGCAGTAATTACGGGGTATAGGGAAGGATGAAATTTTTTTGATTTGGCCTTTTTCCAGGCATTATCCAGCCACGTCGGCAAGGTTGTTGAGTGTTCGTGCGTCCGTAGGTGGAACATTCCCCTTTCGTGCATCCCCCAAATATACCTGCGTATCATTATCAAATAAAAGAAACAAATTAACAAAGCTATTAAAATGAATTTCAAATAAGACAAAAACAAATCCACCTGAAATAAAATCACATGCAATAAATGAAAGAAGAAAATAAAACTTTAAACATTCCGAAAAGGTTTAAAGTAATTATCCCTATGCACTGCAAGTTTTTCTTCAGATTCTCTTTTGTGCCTTTGAATACTCAGTGTTCTAACAAAATTTCGAGTCCATAAAATCATGAGAAATCTCACGACGAATTTTAAAAGGTTCAGACCAATAGAAGTTTGGTTTATCCTTGAACAATTTTGAGTCGGATAATGAGACTTGTTGCCCAGGTTCGAATTGCCATGACAAAATTTCTTTGTTAGGGCATTTTTCAGTCTTTACCTTATGTACCCCGTCAGGTTCATGTTATCACATTTTTTTTTCTCATTTAGAATGTCTATGAGCTTAATGTCATGACACTCTTCCTTAACATCAGAATTCCTTACAGCGTCAAAGACATTGAACGTCACTTGCTGATCATTAACCTTCATTGTGAGTTTTCCTTTTTGCAAACCAATGAGAGTTCTTCTCGTAGCAAGGAAAGGTCTCCCCAAAATAATGTGTACTTTGTTATCATCTTCAGAATCAAGAATAACAAAACCAGTAGAAAATATAAATTGCAAGTTACAATGTCACTATTGTAGGCCTCGCTTTTTGAATTCCAAGTTTCTTGAAAATAAACATAGGCATGAGATTTATACTTGCTCCAAGATAACATAATGCCTTGCCTACATAATGATTGCCTATAGAGAAGGGAATAGTAAAACTCCCTGGGTCTTTTAACTTTGGTGGCAATTTTTTCATCAACATTGCCGTGCACCCTTTAGTGAGAGCAACGATTTCAAATTCTCCTAGTCGCTTCTTCTTCGACAAGATGTCCTTCATAAATCTGACATAGTTGGGCATCAAGTCCAAAGCATCAACAAGTGGGATGTTGACGTGTAATTGTTTCAGGACATCTAGAAATCTTTTGAATTGAATATCTTGTTTTGATTTATGGAATATTTGGGGAAATGGTAGTGGTAGCCTTCCTTCTACATTTTGTGAGTGTTTTGATGTGGCATTTTTATCAACCCCAATATATGGATTTAACACTGCTTTTTGTTGAACCTTCTCAGACAAAGTTTTCTCTTTTGGTACTTTAGCTTCTTCTTCATGGTCATGATCTATCTCTCCTCCTTCCTTTGCCGTGGTATTTTGGATAGCAACGCGATTTGGTAATTTCACTCCACTCCTGAGTGTGATTGCTTAGCATTTCTCCTTTCCTTTTGCTCTAGCATTCTCTGTATCACTTGGTAATGCTCCTTTTAGTCTTGCATTAATCACATTGGCTATTTGGCCTACTTGATTCACTAAGGTTCACTAAGATGCAGCTTGGCTTTGAATCAAGGTATCATTCTTTGACATCTATTCCTCAATCGATGATGTTGACGCTGATGGTTATTGTTGACTTTTTCATGGCGTTGCTTGGTTATGGCCTTATGGAGCATTGGTGGCATTCCAACTGAAATTCAGATGATTCTTTTAGCTAGGATTGTATATGACCGAGTAGGGATTGTTTTTACAGTAGAAGTTGTTTACATAACACAAAGGTTCAGGATTCAAATAGAATTCTTCTAACTCATGATTGCCTCCACAGTAGACATAGATTGTCTCGACAATCTTCACCTCTTTAGCTGCTACAAGTCTTTGAATATTTTTTAATCATATTGGCTAGAGAGGATACCTAGGCTGTCAGTGATGTTATGACATCAAGCTCCATTATTCCTGAAGCTTTTCTGCCACTTCCCAGCTTTGTTATAGGATATTGATAATCATTGGTGGCTATCCTTTCTAGAATCTCATATGTATCATTGTAAAATTTATCTAACAATGTCCTATTAGCAGACGCATCAACCCAAGCAAATGTGGGCTATTAATCCATTATAGAACATCTCCATTTGAGTCCATTATTGGAAACTGTGCATTGGAAATTTTCTCAATAGATCCTTAAATTGCTCCCAAGCTTCGTACAGAGTTTCATGTTCTCCCTGCTTAAAAGAAGTAATATTGTTATGCTATCTAGCAGTCATGTTGGGAGGATTATACCTTAACAAAAAATTTTGACACTGGTCATTCCATGAAGAAACTGTTCCAGAGGGCAACACATTCAGCCATGCTTTTGCTATATCCCGTAGCAAATATGGAAATAACTTTAATCTCAGGGCATCATTAGGAACACCCTGCTGGCGAAATGAATCTTAAATATAGCCTTGGGTCTTCAATTGGCATACCACTGTACTGCCCAACTATTTGCAACATTTGGAACATAACTGGCTTTAATTTGAAATGGGGTGCATGGATCTGTGGCCTCACAATGCCAGGGCTTAAATCATCTAAGATTGGGATAACATGCTCCTGTATTGGTCTATCCCTGTCATTGTATGCTGCCACAGGCAGATTCCTTCCTTCAGGATTAAGTGGATCCTCTACACCAAGATTGTTTCCAGCCATATTCTTCAGCTCCCTTCTTCTTCTTCTTCTTAGGGTTCTTTCTATTTCCAAATCAAAGTTGTACTATTGAAGAGAAATGCCTCTCCTCATACACTGGCAAAACCTTTAAAAAACAAAAACAAATAGTTAGTACTTACAAAAATTAATGTAGTTAACAATAACTAAATCAAATCTCATTAAATTTTCGATCCCCAACAACGGCGCCAAAAACTTGTGGTGGCTGTAACGTATGCACAAACTATGCAAGTATACGTATCGCTCAAGTAATAAAGTGATAAGTGAGTTATTGTTCTCCACAGGGATCAGAATTAATTTGATCTAATTAAGTTATCGTCTTGGCAAAAGAATAATGTTAGAGTACAGTTAGAGTATGTTAATGTCATGACAAAGAAATAAAGTCAAGTCAAAGTTAATAGAAATTATGCTATGGAAAAGTAATATAAAAGAATTAAAGTAAACAGAGTACTGAGAGTAAAAGATAATGCAAAGTAAATGATAAAATAAATGATCGACTAAGTACGGAAAAATAACTGATAAACTAAATGTAGAAAAATAAATGGTAAAATGAAAATGGTATGTGATGAACGATGGTGGAAGCATTGACTAGATATCAAGGTGAGACTATGATGAATGATAAACTTGAATGTACTCAGATTATATTCATATATCCTAAAATTTCATGGCAAACCTCTAAAGCT
Source organism: Gossypioides kirkii (assembly GCA_005610355.1). NCBI lineage: Eukaryota > Viridiplantae > Streptophyta > Magnoliopsida > Malvales > Malvaceae > Gossypioides > Gossypioides kirkii. The sequence continues at coordinate 26,218,219 of CP032253.1, read as the reverse complement.
TATACTGCTTTGTCACACAATTCTCTTGGTAGTTGTTACACACTTAAACTCCCTTTTACGGTAAGCATGTGTTGTAAGAAGTCAAATTGAATAAACAGTAAAACATTAGGTTAACCATAAATCATTCATAAAAATATAACAAAATATCATCCAAATAAACAAAAAAAAATAGCATTCAGTATCGTCTCAACACAAGAGTTACTGTTACCAGCCTCCTCCTTCTCCGGTGCTATAGCTAGATCTGGAGGGTAAGGTGTCCTCTCCCTCGTGCTTAGCTCTTCAATGGAGTCATCATTTTCTGTCCTTGCCTGCCTCAAAATCCACTCATGATTTGTGTATTGGTTGTGCATGATTTCCCTCACTTCTTCACTTAGATTTTTACATTTACACTTCACGGTTTCTTCATTGTTGCTCATGAGTATTTATAGGATAAAGCAGGTCGGTACTTCCTTTCACAGCTCAGCACTCCGTACAACTTCTAAAAGAAGTCTGGTAGGATCACACCTTCAGCATGCGTTCTAATGTTCCTCCAACACGTCAGCATCCAGCTAGCAGCTTCTAGAATATACTGAGTCAGCACTCAATGTATTGCCGTGACAAGCAGCACTCCCAAGATTGCCTTGAAAACAAAACTTTTTTAGGGCATAATCCTGCATCCTGGTTTCCAGCTTCCTTCTCTTGCACCTGCACCTTGTAAACTGAAAAATATATAGGTTTTTTCCAGTGTAATTTATCACCTTTTTACTTAAATTCGTTGTTAAAACTAAGTAAATGTTTAATAAACTAATGACATATGTGAAAATATGAATTTAGGACATAAAATTTATTAAAATGCGATTTTATGCTTTATTATATAGATTTCATGCATAAAATGGCTTATTTTATGGTTATTTTAACATAATATATTTTTAAGGTATAAAGTGGGTCATGCATGATTAAATTAAATAATAAAACATGAAATTATACTTAATAAGTTAATATTAAACATTTCATTAATAATTTGGGTTTATTTAATTATTTAATAATTGGGTTAATTTTATTATTTGGTCTTTTAATTAATTAAATTATTTTGGACAGGTCTGATAATTTTGTTGGATCACAAAACCGTCCAAATTGAGGAGGGACTTAGCCCAATTTCAGCTACACATGGCTACCCAAATAAACCATTTTTGGTTTAATTTCAAGAGGTCCTTGCACTTTAGAAGAAATCAGAGATTTGCCCGAAGATTTACTGTTGACTAAGTCTCGGTCCCTAGCTGATATGGAATGAAGATTGCTTCAAAATAAAGCACAATTTCACTCAAATTCCTTGAGTGATGGCCGGCCACACATTTGAGAGGCATGAAAGATTCAAAATTCCCTTTTTTTTGTAAATGAGCTCTCATCATTCACCTATAAATAAGAGCCATTTCTCACCATTTCAAATCATCCCTCAACATTCAACATTCTCTCTTCTCTCTCAACTCTCTCATCTTTTCTAGCATTACCCATTCCCCACACCTAGCATCATCTGTTCATAGAAATTTTAGCTAATTAAGCATATTAAAGAGCCCTTTGTTGATCACCTCGGAGAGCCATCAACAAAGGAGTAAAGTAAAGGAATGAAGGAGTCTTCTTCGATCAAAGTTATGGGTGACAACCACTTTGATTTGGGCTTATTCTTTCTTTTCTTTAATTTGATTTAAAAATGTTTGCTATGTGTTCTTTGTTCTTATTTTCAACAATGTTAGCTTAATTTTTTAAGTTAGGATAATTGCTTTGATTAAATAATATTTGTTTGATTCATGCTTATGATGTTTGTGCCTTAATCGATCATGTTTTCAATTAATATCAAGTCTGTATTTCATTCCTACATGATTGAAATGCACTAGAATTAGCTGACTGATCCTAACTAGACGACGGCTAGTGGACACATAATTGAAATGTGCATGCTCAATTTAGATCCTAACCCGATTAAATTGTAGGTTGCATAACAACTCTAACCAAGCTCTGTTATCTACATAGTTTTTGGATTTGAGTGATTAAACTGTTTCAAACCTTACACGTCCCTGTTACCTCACATGAATGCTAAGAAACCTTTAGTAAATAAAGATCAGTAAAATGCGTATTTACTAAGTAAAGGATTCTGAAAAGACCTAATATGGTTTCCAAACTCATGAAAGGTCGAGTTACCATGAAATGTTTTTCCGAATGTTATTAAGCATGTTGATAATGAGTTGAATTTAATTGAAGTAATTGTCCTAGTTTATTTATGTTATAATTGTTGTGAATTGTGTTTAATCTTTACTAAAATCTAATCATTCATATAGTTTGCATACTTAGTATAATTTGCATTAGGGATCATTTGCATTTAGTTTAATACATTTAATTTTAATCATCACTCATCAAACTATATTATGTTTTTAATTCACCAAGTTGTTAATATAATTTACAATTAATTGATTAAACATACATACAATCCTTATGGAGACGGTAACTCGATACTTACTTATTACTTGATAACGACTGTGTACACTTGTTACGCGTTATAAATTTTTGGCGCCGTTGCTGAGGATTGTTAACTATTGCCATAGTCATTTTTGTGAAATTATTTATTTTCAATTTGGTTTTTATTTCTAACATTACTAACTTATTATTTTTAATTTTGTGATGTTCTTTTCAAGTGTTTATGAGCATAGATCGAATTATCGATTTACTCCCTGTAGACCTTGAAATTGAGCGAACTTTCAAATAGAGAAGACGTGAACGATTAGCTCAAAGACAAGCCGAGATGGACCTTGGAAATCAGAATCATGGTCAAGGTAATGGAGCTGATCATGTGCGAAATTCCATCCTCATTGTAGATGATAGGGATCGATGCATCAGATAATATGCTGTGCCACTTTTCAGTGAGTTAAATAAAGAATTAGATGGCCTGATATTGATGCACCCCAATTTGAGTTGAAACTAGTGATGTTTCAAATGCTACAAATGGTGAGCTAGTTCAGTGGTATGCCCACGGAAGATCCACATATCCACCTTCAATTGTTTATGGAGGTGAGTGATTCATTCAAGATAGTCGATGTGACTGAAGACGCACTGAGGTTGAAGTTGTTTCCGTACTCGTTCGAAGATCGAGCACGAGCATGACTCAATTCATTGTCATCAAGTTCCATATCTACATGGCAAGAATTAGTAGAAAGGTTTTTGGTCAAGTATTTCCCGCCTAGAAAAAATGCTAAGTTGAGGAACAAGATCACAACTTTCCAACAATTGGATGACGAGTCTTTGTACGAGTCTTGGGAGTAATTCAAGGAGTTACTTCGTAAGTGTCCTCATCATGAAATTCCTCATTGTATCCAGTTGGAGATGTTTTATAATGGTCTCAATGCACATACAAGATTGATGGTACATGCTTTCGCAAATGGTGCAATTTTGTCTAAGTCTTATAATGAGGCTTATGAGATCATCGAGAGGATCGTTAGCAACAACTATCAATGGCCAACAAATCGAGCAGCTTCAGGAAGACGTGTATTCGGAGTTCATGAAGTTGATGCTCTCAGTTCGTTATTAGCTTAGATATCCTCTATTTCCTCTATGTTAAAACAGTTTACCGTTAATAGTGTTAATAATTTTGCAACTCAACCACCAAGTCCATTTGAAATAGTTTCTTGCGTGTACTGTAGGGAAAGTCATTCTTTCAAAAATTGTTCATCAAATCTCGAGTCAGTGTACTATGTGGGGAATCAACATCAAAATAAGAGTGGAGAAGGACCCGAGTCCAACTTCTACAATCCTTCATGGTGTAATCATCCTAACTTTTCTTGGAGTAATTAGGGAAATGGACCGAACAACAGCATTATGCAGCATAGACCCAACCAATCTCAAGGGTTTAATCAACAAGCTCTAAAACCACCTCAAGTTGAGTCATTAAGCAGTTTGGAGAACTTGTTGAAAGCGTACATGGAAAAGAATGACGCTTTGATCTAGAGCCAAGCAGCAACACTGAAAAATTTGGAAAACCAAATAGGTTAGTTAGCTACGGAGCTTCGTAATAGACCGTAAGGAACTTTGCTGAGCGATACTGAGAATCCAAGAAGTTTGGGTAAAGAACATTGCAAGGTAATGGAATTGCGAAGTGATAAGATTCTGGGACCCCGAATGATTGATGTTGAAGATGAGCCCATTGAGAAGGAGGAAAGTCAACCAGCTATTGAAGTCCCTACACCGAAAGAGTTAGAATATGCAAAGTTTAATGAGATAAACCTTGAATTAGTGAATTCTGATGATTTAACATCTTCGTTAGATGCAGATTTACCTCCTCAGAAGAGTTGTCTGATTCGATCGAAGGTTCCATCACATCCATATCCATAAAGATTGCAGTAACACAAGCAGAAATAAACGGTGCAATTCAAGAAGTTCTTGGATGTTCTGAAGCAGTTACACATCAATATTTCATTGGTGAAGGCTTTAGAAAAAATGTCGAACTATGTGAAGTTTATGAAGGATATGCTATCCAAGAAGAAACGACTTAATGAGTACGAGACTATTTCTTTGACGAAGGAGTGCCATGCGTTCTTGCAGAACAAGCTACCATCAAAATTGAAAGACCTTGAAAGCTTTACTATACCCTGTAACATCGGTGAATCTTACTGTGGCAAAGCTTCGTGCGACTTAGGAGCCAGTATCAATTTGATGCCCAAATCTATTTTCAATCTATTGGGAATAGGTGAAGTAAGACCTACAACTGTGATGCTTCAACTAGCGGATCTATCTTTAGCATATCTTGAGGGAAAGATCGAGGATGTTTTGGTAAGAGTTAATAAATTTATTTTTCCTATTGATTTCATTGTCTTAGATTTTGAAGTAGATAAGGAAGTATCGATCATCCTTGGGAGATGTTTCCTAGCTACGAGAAGAATGTTAATTGATGTGCAGAAAGGTGAACTCACCATGCTAGTTCAAGATGATCAGGTAACCTTTAACATTCTTAAAGCTAAGAAATTTCCTGATCCGACAGAAGAGTGTTCAGTTATGAAAGAGATAGAAACCTTGGTTTCTATGGAAAGCAAATTTGAAGAAGATCCATTGGATAATGCCTTAGAGTTTGAACTTTTGGAGGATGATGAAGGTGAAGAAAACATGGCTTTGATGGAAGCCAATCCGAGAAATTTTATTCAATTCGCACTGTTTGAATCGTTGGAGTTAGAAGCCAGAGAATTTGTGAAATCAATGTTGTCAATTAAGGAACCGCCTAAACTCGAACTAAAGGTACTTCCTTCCCATTTAAAATACATTTATTTAGGTGACTGTTCTACTTTGCCTATGATTATTTTCAGCAGAACTGACGAAAGATCAAGAGAAGTAACTAATTGTTATTTTAAAGAAATTTAAGAAAGCAATCAGTTGGTCCATAGCAAATATTTGAGGTATAAGCCCTTCTTTTTGCATGCATAAAAATATTTTAGAGGAGGGTGAAAGAGCTTGAATTGATGGGCAAAGGAGGCTCAATCCTATTATGAAAGAAGTTGTCAGAAAGGAAGTGACCAAGTGGTTAGATGCATTAATCATCTACCCTATTTCAAATAGTTCGTGGGTAAGTCCGGTGCAATGTGTATCGAAGAAAGGTGGAATCACGATTGTTGAGAATGAACGTAACGAGTTGATTTCAACAAGAATAGTTACTGGTTAGAGAATTTTTATGACTATAGAAAGTTGAATAAAGCCACTCAGAAGGACCATTTTTCGTTGCCTTTTATGGATCAGATGTTAGATCGACTGGCAGGTAATGAGTTCTATTATTTTTTAGATGACTATTCAGGATATAACCAAATAGTTGTAGCTTCGGAGGACCAACATAAAACAACCTTTACTTGTCTGTATGGTACGTTTTCTTTTAGCCGAATACTTTTTGGTTTATGCAATACACCTGCAACATTTCAACGATGCATGATAGCAATACTCACTGATATGGTTAAAAATTTTACTGAGGTTTTCATGGATGATTTTTCTATTTTTGGTAACACTTACGACATTTGTTTGAGTAATTTGATTAAGGTACTTAAGAGATGCGAAGAGACGAATGTTGTCCTTGATTGGGAGAAATGCCAATTTATGGTTATTGAAGGGATTGTCTTAGGGCATAAAATCTCAAAGAGAGGAGTTGAAGTCGATAAAGCAAAGGTGGACGTAATTGAAAGATTACCGCCCCCAATTAATGTGAAAGGAGTCAGAAGTTTCTTAGGCCATGCCCGTTATTACTAAAGGTTTATCAAAGATTTCTCAAAAGTTTCTAAACCTTTGTGTTTGTTGTTAGAGAAAGATTCAGTGTTTGATTTCAACAAAGCATGTTTGTAAGCTTTTAAAGATCTGAAAAGATGGTTAATCTTAGCCTCAATAATAGTTAAACCCGACTGGAACTCACCTTTTGAGTTAATGTGTGATGCAAGCGATTATGCCGTTGGAGCTGTGATGGGTCAAAGAAGAAACAAAGCGTTTCTCCCTATTTACTATGCAAGCAGAACTTTGATGGAGTCCAACACAATTATACGGTAACTGAAAAAGAACTCTTTGCTATAGTTTTTGCTTTTTACAAGCTCCGCTCATATCTTATATAGGTACCAAAGTTACAGTATTTACTGACCATGAGACCATTAAATAATTGCTCATGAAGAAAGATGCTAAACCGAGGCTAATTCATTGGATACTCTTACTCCAAGAATTTGACCTTGAGATCCAAGACAGAAAAGGTGTCGAGAATCAAGTAGCTGATCATCTGTCGAAGTTGGAGCAAGATGAGGTAACTCAATCATGTGTGCCTATTAACGAGAATTTTCCAAATGAACACCTATTTGAGGTAAGTCGAATTCATTAAACGCCTTGGTTTGTTGATTTTTGCAATTATCTTGCATGTGGAATAATTCCTTGAGAAATGACATACCAACAAAGGAAGAAATTCATTCATGATAGTTAGTATTATTTTTGGGAGGATCCATTTCTGTTTAAATAGTCTGCAGATAATATAATCCGAATTGTGTAGCCGAAAGTGAGATTGCCGAGATCTTGTATCATTGCATTCATTTACAAGTGGGGGACACTTTGGTGGTTCACGTACTGCAGCAAAGATTTTACAAGCTGGTTTCTTTTGGCGTACACTATTTAAAGATGCTTATACTTATGTGAAGAACTGTGATAGATGCCAAAGGATCAGAAATATATCAAGGAGGAATGAAATGCCCTTGACAACATTTTGGAGATTCAATTATTCGACGTCTAGAGCATTGACTTCTTAGACCTGTTTCCTTCTTCGTATGGGAACAAATACATCTTAGTTGTTGTGGATTATGTATCCAAGTGGGTTGAAGTCGAAGCATACCCTACAAATGATGCTAAGGTAGTCATGCAATTCCTACATAAGCATGTTTTTACACGATTTGGGACCCCAAGAGCTATTATTAGTGATAAAGGTTCTCACTTTGTGAATGAAATGACTTAAGTGGTTACTTGACAAATATGATGCGAAGATCAAGATTTCTACTGCTTATCACCCCTAGTCGAATGGCCAAGTTGAAAGAATGAACTATGAAATAAAGGTATCCTTGAAAGGGTAGTATGTCCTAGTAGAAAAGATTGGTCTCGAAGGCTTGACGATGCATTATGGGCCTATCGAACAACATTTAAGACACCGTTAGGAATGACTCCTTATCAGTTTGTCTTTGGAAAGGCAAGTCATTTGCCATTAGAGTTGGAGAATAGAGCTCACTGGGCTTTGAAGTAGTTGAACTTTGATCTTAAGCAAGCCAGTGAGAGAAGGATGTTACAACTTGATGAGTTGGAAGAGCTGAGGTTGTTTTCCTATGAAAATGCCAAGATGTGTAAAGAACGATCAAAGAGATGGCATGATAGTCATATACAACCTCGTGAGTTAAAAGAAGGTCAAAAGGTGTTGTTGTTTAATTCAAGGTTGAACTTATTTCTTGGGAAACTCAAGTCCCAATGGAAACGACCCTATACCATCTACCGGGTTTATCCTTATGGAGTAGTTGAATTATATGACAATTACGGAGGTACGTTTAAAGTTAATGGTCAACGTCTCACGCACTATTAGGATGGTAAAGTTCAGCGAGTCGAATCCTCATTCAATTTAATAGACCCTTGATTTTTCATGAACTCATTTGTAAATAAATAAATAATTAGAACCTATTTTTCTTAACTTAATACATTTAATTAATTTTGTCTAAGGATATTGAAACTTAAGTGGGACCGTTGTGACCCCTCCAACCTTTCTTGGGAATTAATTTAATGTAATTTGATGAGAAGAAATTTTCTAATTTTTATTTTTGTTGTTTTAATTTTAATTTTAATTGTTATGATAATAAAGGGGGTCAAATTTTGCCCAAGTACTAATTAGTTTGTTTTTAAGTTGAGTCTGAGGCCCAAGACGGCAAAAAGGAGCGAAAATACCCATGCATTACTGCCACTTCCATTGCTTGCCACCCAAGTAACCCTAATGTAGCTAAATTTTTGCTACATGTTGCCCTAATTTTTCCCTATATAAACCCCTCTTCATCACACTAATTTTCATCCCTTAAAGCAATTTGATTAAACCTTAAAAATCCCTAAAATTTCCCCCTTGTGCCGCTAGCCTCAAATCCCGAAGAAAACCCTAGATTTTCTTCTCTTGTTACCGAAACCACCCATTGTCCCCTCAAGGAGTTTGACATAGTACCATCATCGCCGTTGTTGTCTCATGTTGTAGTCGCTGCCGCACCATCCTTGTTGTTGCAAGGTTTTCACCATAGTAAGTCCCTACACCACCTTGCTGATTTCTCTTCTCTCCCTGTGTCAAAACTTTGTTGAATTTTCAGGAAAAATATCATGTCTCGCAAAAAAACTAGATCTTCAAAGACTACTCCTGAAAAATAGATTATGATCAATGAAGAAGTGAAAGAGATTTGATTCAATCTTCAAGCATCAACCTATGATGCCGGAAAAAGGTTTTAAATTGAAGAGTCATGATTTGATGGTTGTTCCTGTGCCAATTAGAAAGAAAATCAATGCTCTCAAATGGGAACAATTTTTTGATGCTCGTTCACTTCCCGATGATGAACTACTTCGAGAGTTTTATGCTAGTTTGACTCTGCAAGATGCTACTGAAGTCATCATTCGAAAGAAAAAGGTACCTCTTATTTCTATGTTCATCAATGATTTGTTTAACTTACCTGATATTGAAGAAGATGAGTACTACCCTATGATGAACAATATTAATTGGGATTTTCTTCAACAAGTGCTTGATGTTGTGACAAATCCGGGATCCCAATGGATTATAAGAAAGTATGACAGCCATTCTTGCTGAAGGGAATACTTAAAATCGATAGCAAAGGGATGGTTTTACTTCGTTCGCTACAGTTTCATGCCTATCTCACATAGTTCCACCATCTTGATGGAATGAATGCTCTTGTTGTATGCTATTTTAACAGAAAAGTCCATTAATGTTGGGAAAATTATTGTCAAGGAGATCCATGATTTTGCCAAAAAGAAGACAGGAAGTGCCTATTTGCCATCATTAATCACTTCACTTTGCTTAAGGGCCCATGTTAAAACAAAAGCAAATTTGAAGGGGCGATATGTTCAAGGGTGTACTACAAATCATGATCTTGAAAGGTTAGTAGAGACGGTTCATGAACTAAACCAAGGCGAGCAAGAAGAGCCAACTGAGCTAGAAACCGATGAGTCAACAAATACAACTAAAACTAAAGTTGATTTAGTTGCTAACACTGAAGAAGTAGAACTTGAAGAGGAACTAAGCAGTCCTAACCCGATTAAGGGACATACAAACCTTGAACCAAAAGTTGAGCCAGAAGATGAACCATTCAAGCTAAGTGTTGAACCAGAATTCACAACTCCAATGCTGACTTTTGCAAGTACTTCAAAGAAACCAAAGTTGTCAATCATGATGGATATGTGGAAGTTCATGCATAGTCAACAACAAACTTACTGGAAACATGCAAAGATTGGAGATGACTCAATTCGAAATGCTTTTAAGAATATCTCTAGTACTTTTTTTCCTGAGTTCCCAGATGCTATTTTCGAGACATGGAAGGAAGATAACGACTATGAAAGCGAAGATGGAGCTGAAGAAAAAGAAAACAAGGGGAATGAGTCAGAAAAATAAAAGGGGGGATTCTTATCTTGTTTATTTATTTATTTGTTTGTTTTGAGGTCTTGAGGAATGTATTTCTTTTGTAATTAGGATTTTTTTTCTCATAATAAAACATAGCAAGCATAAATAAGCTTAACACCTCTTTAGAAAGAAAAAAACTAAGTGATGTCGTAATGAGAATGAACATGTCTAGGATTGGATTGTTAAGAAAGACTTGGTATTTAAGCAGTCTTAATGAATCACCTCTCTTTTCTTACAACCCTACCTGGTGTTCAGTTTTCATTCATTACTTTATTCTTACAATGAGGACATTGCTTCTTTTTAAAGGGGGTAAGGTAAATAAATTGCTCAAAATTTTAATTTTCAAGTATCTTTCAATCATTTTTTTTCATAAGTATGATTTAATAAATGAATGTTTAGAGAAAATTTTTGTTAATAAGATAGTTTGAATGCAAGCATGAATGATGATTCTATCTAAGTGAATGTATGTTATCATGAATGATGGAATGCTTGTATGATCTTAGTCTTAGATAAAGTTTGCCATGAAAACTTAGTTTCTCTTGAGAATTAGACATGCATGAAGGTTTATATCTTTAGAATTGACTTATCAACTTTCTTGAGGCAAAATCCTAGGAGACATAAAAATCTAAAGTGATATAGGCACTATTTCTTTGGATCGTTTGAGCCTTTTCAAGCCAATCTTATGATAATAAACCCTTGAAACAGAATTTTGAGCTTAATGGCATGTTTATTTTAATGTATCTACATACTAAGCCACATTTCCATCTTTTTAAGTTATCTTATTTTGTGCACCCATCTTAACTAAAGTTGTCTTGGTGATCAACATTTGAGGAAAATTTGAAAAAGATGTACGTGCTCATGCTTGAAAAAACATAGAAAGAAAGAGCAAAGAAAAGTTTGCTCAATCTTTGAAAAGAAAAATGTATGAGCATGAGTTCAAAATAAGTTTGGGGGTGTTCCAAAGATTCATTCAAAGAAGAAGGTTGTATTTCGAAAGATCCAAGACAAAATTAAAGGTTAAGATTTTGAAATTGAAATTTCACATCTCTTAAATCCCTACCTTTAATCGAGCCCCATTACAACCTTATAAAAGACCTATTGATTTAATGATTATGTCACCTACATTAGTGGAGAGGAAGTACTAAGTTCAACATATGAAGATCACAAATAAGACTTATGATTGTTTTGTTTAGATTGATAAGAAATTATGTTGAATGAAGAATGTTATCTATGACTGTGACATACATACAAACCATGATTCATGTCGACATATCTTGGAGCTTAGAATAATGTTTGCATGTGAACTACTTATTAATAAAGAAGATCTATGAACATAAATTTGTTGATGCATGATTATGAGACAAAGATTGATGCTGCTTACACATTTAGCAATTTTGCCTTAGTAAGACCTTTGTTGTGCAAGAACATTACTCAGGACGAGCAATGATTTAAGCTTAGGGTGTGTAAACTGAAAAATATATAGTTTTTTTCCTATGTAATTTATCACCTTTTTACTTAAATTCATTGTTAAAACTAAGTAAATGTTTAATAAATTAATGAAATATGTGAAAATAAGAATTTAGGACATAGAAATTATTAAAATGTGATTTTATGCTTTATTATATAGGTTTCATGCATAAAATGGCTTATTTTATGGTTATTTTAACATGATATATTTTTAAGGTATAAAGTGGGCCATGCATGATTAAATTAAATAATAAAACATGAAATTATACTTAATAATTTAATATTAAACATTTCATTAATAATTTGCGTTATTTAATTATTTAATAATTGGGTTAATTTTATTCTTTGGTCCTTTAATTACTTAAATTATTTTGGAAAAGTCTGATAATTTTGTTGGATCACAAAACCGTCCAAATTGAGGAGGGACTTAGCCCAATTTCAGCTACACATGGCTACCCAAATAAACCATTTTTGGTTTAATTTCAAGAAGTCCTTGCACTTTAGAAGAAATCAGAGATTGACCCGAAGATTTACTGTTGACCAAGTCCCAGTCCCTAATTGATATGGCATGAAGATTGCTTCAAAATAAAGCACAATTTCACTCAAATTCCTTGAGTGATGGTCAACCACACATTTGAGAGGCATGAAGGATTCAAAATTGCCTATTTTTAGTAAATGAGCTCTCATCCTTCACCTATAAATAAGAGTCATTTCTCACCATTTCAAATCATCCCTCAACACTTAACATTCTCTCTTCTCTCTCAATTCTATCATCTTTTCTAGCATTTCCCATTCCCCACGCCTAGCATCATCTCTTCTTAGAGATTTTAACTAATTAAGCCTCTTAAAGATCCCTTCGTTGATCACCTTGGAGAGCCATCAGCAAAGGAGCAAAGCAAAGGAACGAAGGAGTCTTCTTTGATCAAAGTTTTGGGTGACAGCCATTTTGATTTGGGTTTATTCTTTCTTTTCTTTAATTTGATTTAAAAATATTTACTATGTGTTCCTTTTTCTTGTTTTCAATTAATATCAAGTCTGTAATTAGTTCATATGTGATTGAAATGCACTAGAATTAGCTGAGCGATCCTAACCAGACGACGGCTAGTGGACACATAATTGAAATGTGCATGCTCAATTTAGATACTAACCCGATTAAATTGCAGGTTGCATAACAACTCTAACCAAGCTCTATTATCTGCATAGTTTTTAGATTTGTGTGACTAAACTGTTTCAAACCTAACACATCCCTGTTACCTCACACGAATGCTAAGAAACCCTTAGTAAATAAAGATTAGCAAAATGCATATTTACTAAGTAAAGGATTCCGAAAGGACCTAATATGGTTTCCAAACTCATGAAAGGTTGAGTTGCCATGGAATGTTTTTTCGAATGTTATTAAGCATGTTGATAATGAATTGAATTGAATTAAAGTAATTGTCCTAGTTTATTTATGTTATAATTGTTGTGAATTGTGTTTATTCTTTGCTAAAATCTAATCATTCATATAGTTTGCATACTTAGGATAATTTGCATTAGGGATCAGTTGCATTTAGTTTAATACATTTAATTTTAATCATCACTCATCAAACTATATTGTGTTTTTAATTCACCATGTTTTTAATTCAACAAGTTGTTAATATAATTTACAATTAATTCATTAAACATACATACAATCCCTGTGGAGACGATAACTCGATACTTACTTATTACTTGATAACGACTATGTTCACTTGTACAAACCTACGCGTTACACACCTACACCTGCACCACACCCTACCACTGCACCATCTTTCCTTCCAAAAATAGAGTAAAAATGCAATAAAATATAACAAACCAAGCTTTATGCATGGATGCATGAAAAATACTAAATTCTATCTTAAAATACTTAATTTTACCTAAGTCCAAACTCTTCCTTAAGGCTAAAAAGTTATAAAATATAACTCTTTTCGAGAGTTATCACAAATGAAGGTGGGAATATGAAAATAGGGTCGATAATGACCAGGAAGAAAATTATCCAATAAATCGGGCTTTGCTTAGGGCTTTGAATAGGGTTGTTGTGGTTTTAGTAGGAGGTGTTAGTCGCGGGACGATAGTTGAGAGACTTTGTTCTAGTGAGGCAAAGTTGTTTAGGGGTATTGCTAGAACTAGTCCAATAGTAACCAAATATTGGATGGAGACCACTGAACGTATATTGGATGATTTGGATTTCACTCTTGAGCATAACTTGAGGGTGTTTTACTTTGCTTTAATTGATGTAGGATCTACCCATTCGTATGTTGCTTATGATATGACTGTAAAATTGGGAATTGGGGTAGAGGAAATTGAGAACCCTATAACTGTAGTTAGTCTCTTAGGATCCTCCATACTTGTGAATAAAGTTTATAAAAGATGTCCCTTAGAGGTTCAAGGTGAAGTATTCCTTGTCGATTTGATAGAGCTTACTTTCAATGAATTTGACTTAATTTTGGGGATGGACTCGTTGGTTGAGCATCAAGTTCGATTGGATTGTGCACAGAAAAGGGTAACTTTAGTGACTAAGACTGGGAAAGAAGTTATTATGGTAAGGGAACGTCAGAATTATTTGGCCAATGTTATCTTTGCCATAGTAGCAGAAAAATTGGTGCGAAACATTTTTTTCTTATGTTCGTGATGCAAGTGCCATGGATCCTTTAGTTGAAAGTATTCATACAGTAAGGGAATTTCTTGATTTATTTCCTGAGAAACTACTAGGGTTACCTTCGGAGTGGGAAGTGGAATTTGGAATTGAATTATTATCGGGAACGACACTAGTTTCCATCACTCCCTAATGCATGGCACCGAAAGAGCTTAAGGAGTTAAAGATGCAACTGTAAGAACTTTTGGATAAGGGTTTCATTAGACCCAATTTTTTGCCATGGGGTGCACTGATTTTGTTTGTGAAAAAGAAAGATGGTACCTTACGGTTGTGCATTGATTATTGCCAATTTAATAAACTGATTATGAAGAATAAGTACCCAGGATTGACGATCTATTCGATCAGTTCAGAGGGGCAACTGTCTTTTCCAAAATTAACTTAAGATTTGGGTATTACCAACTCGAAGTAAAAGAATCTGATATCCCCAAAATTGCCTTTAGGACTCATTATGAACATTACGAGTTCCTTGCCATGCCTTTTGGGTTGACTAATGCACCAACGGCTTTCATGGATCTTATGAATCATGTCTTTCAGCCTTTCCTTGATTAGTTCATCATGGTTTTCATTGACGACATTCTTGTTTGCTTTAAGTCAGAAACTAAACATGATGAGCATTTGAGAGTGGTCTTATAGATAATCTGTGAAAAGCAACTCTTTTTAGTCAACTCAATAAATGTGAATTCTGATTGAAGGAAGTGATGTTTCTAGGTCACATGGTATGGACAAAAGGTATATGTGTAGATGCTAGAAAGGTTGAAGCTATCATAGATAGAAAGCACCCAAAGAATGTCTCAAAAATTTAGAGTTTTCTAGGTCTTACTGGATACTATCGAAGGTTTGTTAAGGGTTTTTCCTTGGTAGCAACCCTATTGACTACGCTATTGAGAAAGAACGTTCCTTTTAAGTGGGGAGATTAAAAAAAAGCCAATTTTGAAAAGTTAAAAAATGTGTTGACCGAAGCTCCCATTTTAATTCAATTAGAATCTGGTAAAGAATATGTTGTGTATAGCGATGCTTCCCATGTTGGATTGGGTTATATTTTAATGCAAGATGGTAAAGTGGTAGCCTATGCCTAGAGGCAACTTAGGCCACATGAATGCAACTACCTCATGATTTGGAGTTAGCAACTATTGTGATTGCTCTCAAAATTTGGATACATTACTTGTATGGTGAGAAGTGTATTATCTACACTAATCACAAGAGTCTCAAATATCTCCTTACACAGAAAGAATTTAATTTGAGGCAATAGAGATGGATTAAATTGTTAAAAGACTATGACTGTACGATCGAGTACCATCTTGGAAAGGTCAATGTCATGGTTGAGGCCTTAAGTAGAAAGGTAATGTTTGACTTGAGGGCTATGTTTTCTCGTTTGAGTCTCTATGATGATGGCGGTATTTTGGCGAAATTGCAAGCAAAGCCTACTTGGGTTCAGGAAATCAAGGACAAGTAGAGTTTGGATGAAACTTTAACACTTTGGTTTAAACAGGTTAAGGAAGGATCGACTAAGGATTTTGAAATCAATTTTGAAGGGATTTTGTGTTTTAGAGGAGGAAATTATGTGCCTAATGATCAAAATTTGAGGCAGTCTATACTTCAGGAAGCTCATAGCAGTCCTTATGCTATGCATCCTAGAGCACAAAAATGTATCGGGACTTGAGAGAAGTGTACTGGTGGCCTGGTCTTAAACGTGAAGTGATTGAATTCGTATCTAAATGTTTGACTTTCTAGCAAGTTAAAGTTGAGCATCAATTTCCTTCGGGGTTAGTCCAACCTATTCGAATTCCATAGTGGAAGTAGGAGAGAGTGACAATAGACTTTGTTAGTGGGTTTCCCGTAACACCTACTAAGAAAGATTCAGTTTGGATTATGGTGGATAGATTGACTAAGTCTGCCCACTTTGTTCCTGATCGCTCTGATTATTCTCTTCAAAAGATAGGAAAGCTTTATATTTATGAGATATTTAGATTGCATGGTGTGCCAGTGTCAATTATTTTAGATCAGGGTCCTAGATTCATGCCTCAATTCTGAAAGAAATTGCATGAGGCTTTGGGTAATCGGTTGGATTTTAGTAAGGCTTTCCATCCACAAGCTGATTGTCAGTCGAAAAGGGTTATACATATATTGGAAGACATGTTGAGAAGTTGTGTAATATATTTCCAAGGTAGTTGGGAAGAGCATTCTCGATGGCAAAATTCGCCTATAACAATAGTTTTCAATAAACTATCCAAATGGCACCTTACGAAGCTTTTTATAGTTGTATGTCTCACTCACCTTTCTATTAGACTAAGGTGGGTGAAAGAAAGTTGATTGACCCAGAATTAGTTACTGAAACCGAAGATAAGATTCGGTTGATTCAATAGAGATTAAAGGAAGCTTTTGATAGACAAAAGTCATACGCCAATTTAAAACGTAAGGACATTAAGTTTAATGTGGGAGACTTAGTTTTCCTTAAAGTCTCTCCATGGAAGAAAGTTTTGA
Organism: Gossypioides kirkii; assembly: GCA_005610355.1. Taxonomy (NCBI): domain Eukaryota; kingdom Viridiplantae; phylum Streptophyta; class Magnoliopsida; order Malvales; family Malvaceae; genus Gossypioides; species Gossypioides kirkii. The sequence goes on along the minus strand of CP032253.1, from coordinate 26,201,435 downwards.
GGTTCGATCGAAAGGGCAAGCTGAGCCCTAGATTTATTGGTCCTTAGAAAGTGTTAAAAAGGGTTAGTCGTGTGGCTTACCAACTCGAACTTCCTCTTGAGTTAGATCATATTTACGATGTATTCCATGTCTCAATGTTGAGATGGTATCGATCTGATCCCTCACACATTGTCTTAGTTGAGGAGATTGAGGTTAGACCAAATTTGACATTTGAGGAAGAACCAATTCGAATATTAGAATGTGAAGAAAAGTGCTAATAAGGAAGCAGATTCCACTAATTAAAGTGTTATGAAGAAATCATGGAATCGAAGAGGCTACTTGGGAGCCGGAGGATTCGATTCAGCTTCAGTATCTTCATCTCTTTGAATTAGGTAATTTCGAGGACAAAATTTCTTTATGGGGGTAGAACTGTAACATCCCAAAATTTAGCCCAACAGAATTAAATCAAAGATATGATGATGATCCAATGGTTAATAATCAATGATAAGGCATGATAGTAAATGAGGTTCCAAGTTCAAGTCCCAACTTTTATAAAATAAACTGATTTTTGCAAAATTTCCTTATTTTAAATGTGTCTTGCTGCCCAAGCATTATTAATTTAAATATAAATACAATTTTTATGAAAAATAATCAGCCCTAATCACTTATTTTCTTCCCCTATTTCCATCACTAATCTCCTCTCCCAATCTTTATTTTTCTCTTCTTCTCCATTGTTGCCGTCACACCTCTCCTCACCATTCCCTTTGATTTTCCTTCCTTTTGCTACCAAGATTCATCACCATCTCATCCCCTACCTTTTTGCCTTTTTCTTAAATTAAATAAACTTCAAAACTGAAATTTTGAGCATTCAAGATCAATCCAAACCTTGCCAAGAAAGTGACATATCTGATTATCTCTTCTAGCTTAGGTAAGATCACTTTTTTCCTTCAATTTCTTGATTAATTTAGCCAATTTAAAACCATAATTTTTAGATCTTTAAATTATGGAAATTTTTATGATTTTAAGGGTATTTTTCTAGATTTTAATTGATCTCAAATCATTTTAAAATTTAGCCTCAATTTTGGCCACCATGGGAGGTGTGCGTACGCCTAGGCACAAGATCGGGCCGTTTGGTTTCTTAATTTTTACCCAATTGATTCCAGATTTAATTTTTGTTCTTGAACCTTGATAATAAATCTTTAATAAAATGTTAATTAGGGAAAAACGTTCTTGATCAATTGGTAATTTGGATCTCTCAAATTGGGAAGCGTAAGTGCGATTAAACGTGAACTAATTTGTTTTCAACATAGTTGTTGGGTAAAGGTTGTGAATTGATTAAATAAAGGAATTTAATCAATATTAGCTACTGATTTTTCATTATATTATCATGTTAGATGCTGACCTAAACGCCCCACATCAACCGTAAAGCCGAAAGTCGTTCGCTAGTGCGATTTGCATCAAAACAGTGTAAGAAATTTAACTAGTTTGGATTCATAAATTGATAGTAATTTTGACGATTGGTTTGAACCCATAAGTGCGAGTTTAAGTCCTGGTTAGGAAGTTAATTGAATGAATCTATACTGAAATTTGGTCTAGGTTCATTTAAGGAGTTGTTAAGGAAAGGACAAGATTTGCTGGGGTATTACGAAAGAGCGAAAAATAAAGTGTTGGTTTTGAAACTCATAAGCTTGATTAAAATTGTTAATTTATATATTAAAAATGTTGTTTAGCTTGCTGATTGGGTTGGCTTAATAGCCAAATATTTGGTTTTGTGAGTGGCCGAACCAGGTACATTTCGAGCCCTAAAAGATTGATATGTTAGCAAAGTTGCTAGTTTGATAGTATAAATTCTTAATTGAGAATATGATGCTTGTTTGAGTTATGTGATATGAGATTTATTGTTTGTATAGCATTATATGCTTATCTATTGAGTTTATGCATGACATATTTGCTATGATATACATATTGAAAAAGGGTTGCTACTTACGCACAATGAATCTCATAAAGCAAGAGAAATTGAACGATATTGATAGATACCATCATAATGGTAATTTGAAAGTTGGAATACTATTTCTTATTACTGAAAGTATTTAATTGATTGAGAATCTATTGACATGACAGTTAAATGTGAAAATTATTCAAATGTGATTATGTATGATTTTGCATGACATCTTTCATGTACATTGGGATGAGATTGTGAGGTTGACGGAGGAGTTCCGTGGAGTACCGACAACATATTAAGACCACATTATTCGTAGTTTGTGCACTGCATTTAGAGTATCGAGGGGATTGGTGATCTCTATCACACTATTGTTATTTGGTAGACTTTCTGCATTATTGATTATTCGGTGGTTTTACCACATCGAGCTATGCTTGCATTTGTTGGAGTTTGGCAGACGTGTTTTAGGAAACTCATGGTGTGTAGTGGTTGGTATGGGTAGGATCTCATATGTGCAGTTTGTCATGATCATGTTCATCTAAAGTTATTATTGCTAATGTTTGATTGTGCTATTGAATTTTATGTGAACTTGTTGGTATGAATGTTATATGAAATTATTTGAATATATATAAGCTTAATGCTTTTTTTTAGTCTCACACTGAGCTTGTTAAGTGTAAATTAGAAAATATATAGGTTTTTCTTATTGATTTTCATCACCTTTTTACTTTAAATTGATATTAAAATCGATTAATTGTTTAATAGATTAATGAAAAATGGTTAAATATTAAATTAAGACATGGAAATTATATAAATGTGATTTTATGGTTTATTATATAGTTTTTATGCACAAAATGACTTATTTTATGATTTTATTTAACATGTTATATTTTAATAAGTAAAATGGGCTATGTAAATTAAATTAATTAAAGCAAGAAATTATATTATTTAACAAACATGTATTATTTCATTAATTGGGTTGGTTAAATATTATAAATTAGGTTAATTAATTATTTAATTTGACCCAAAGTAATTTCATTTGTTTTGGATAGGTCTGGTTGCTTGTTGGGTAACAAAACTGTCCAACCCAAGTGAATGAGGAACCCAATTTCGGCACCCACAATGGCTGCCTAATAAGAAAATTTAGGGTAGTTGCAAGGTGTCCCTACAATGGAGAGGAAATTAGAAATCAGCCCAGAAGATTGTTGTGGACTTGGCCTTGATCCTTACTTGATTTAGCATGGTTGAATGCTTCAAAATAAAGCAAACAACCAAGTTTAAACTCCTCACTTCATGGCTGGCCAAGCATGAGAGAAGAATAAGGGATTCAACCTCCTTATTTTTGGTAAACTCACCCCTCAACCTCACCTATAAATAGAGCCCTCAACCTCACTTCTAAAATTATCTCTCGTACATCATTTCTCTCATTCTCTCAATTCCCTCTTTATTACCACACCTAGCATCTCCTCTCTTCCCTTCATATTTTAGCCATTTAAGCCTATGAGAGATCCCTTGACCGGCCACCTTAGAGAGTCATCAGCAAAGGAGCGAAGCAAAGATTCAAAGGAGTCATCTTCAATTGGAGTTTGGGTGACAACCATTTCAATAGGGTTTATTCTTTCTTGTCTATTATTTATTTTTATCATGTTTTCTATTTGTTCTTTGATCTTCTCATCAACAATGGTAGCTTAATTTTATTTAAGCTAGGATGATTGCATTATTTTAATAAAGTTCATTTGATTCATACTTATGATGTTTGTGCCTTAATCGATCATGTTTTTAATTAATATCAAGTCTGTTTTTCATTCATGCGTGATTGGATGCACTAGAATTAGTTGAGCGATCTTGACTAAACGATGACTAGTGCACATAATAATTGAAATGTGCATGCTTAATTTAGATCCTGACTCGATTAAATTGAGGTTCATAATAACTTTGACGAGCTCTATTATCTACATAGTTTTTGGATTTATGTGATTAAATTGTTTCAAACCTGACACGTCCCTATTACTTCACATGAATGCTAAGAAACCTTTAGTTTAATATGATCAGTAAATTGCATGTTTTAGTAAGTAAAGGATTCTGAAAGGACCTAATTTGGTTTCCAAACTCCTGAAAAATCGAGTTGCCATGGAATGTTTTCCGAATGTTAATAACCATGTTAAGAATGAATTAAGTTAATTAATGTGATTATCCTAGTGTATATATGTTATTGATTGTTATGGTTATGTTTATCTACTGCTAAAATCTATTCCTTCATATAGATTATTTTCAAACTTAGATTAAATTGCATAAGAGATCAATTACATCTAGATTGTTACATTTAATTTTAATCATCAACACTCTTAAATTATTGTGTGTTTATCACCAAGATGTTTAATTTAATTTTACAATTAATTGATTAACATATATTGTCACTGTAGAGATGATAACTCTATACTTACGTATTACTTGATAACGACTATGTACACTTGCACAAACCTATGCGTTCCAAGTTTTTGGCACCGTTGTCAGGGACTGTTGCCTTAAACATTTTTGTGAATTTATTTATTTGCAATTTGATTTTATTTTAATTCTAATCTTACTAATTTATTCTTTTATTTTTGTGACTCTATTCTTAGGTGTTTATGAGCATAGATCGAATCATCTATTTACTTTTTTTAGACCCTAAAATTAAGTGAACATTTAGATAGAGAAGACATGAATGATTAGCCCAGAGACAAGCCAAGATGGACCTTGGAAATAAAAAAGATGGCCAAGGTAATGGAGTTGATCATGTGCACAATCCCATCTTCATTGCTGATGATAGGGATCGTTGCATTAGACATTATGTTGTGCCACTCTTCAATGAGTTAAATCTGAGAATTAGGAGGCTAGATATTGAGGCACCCCAATTTGAATTGAAACCAGTGATGTTTCAAATGTTACAAACTGTGGGCCAATTTAGTGGTATGCCTACGAAAGATCCACATCTTCATCTTCGATTGTTCATGGAGGTGAGTGATTCATTCAAGATTGCCGATGTGACTGAAGACGCACTGAGGTTGAAGTTGTTTCCATACTCGTTACAAGATCGAGCACGAGCATGGCTTAATTCGTTACCACCAAGTTCAATATCTACTAGGAAAGAATTAGCCAAAAGATTCTTGGTTAAATATTTCCCACCTAGCAAAAATGCTAAGTTGCGAAATGAGATCACCACTTTTCAACAATTGGATGATGAGTCCTTGTATGAGGCTTGGGAGCGATTCAAGGAGTTACTTCGTAAGTGTCCTCATCATGGGATTCCTCATTGTATCTAGTTGGAGACATTTTACAATGGTCTCAACGCACACACAAGATTGATGGTAGATGCTTCTACGAATGGTTCTATTTTGTTTAAGTCTTATAATGAGGCTTTTGAGATCATCGAGAGAATCGCTAGCAACAATTATCAATGGCCAACAAATCGAGTAGCTTCATGAAGACGTGTAGCCAGAGTTCATGAAGTTAAAGCCCTCACTTCACTCTCAGCTCAGATATCGTCTATTTCCTTTATGTTAAAATAGTTTACTGCTAATGGTGTTAATAATTTTGCAGCTCAATCATGAAGTTGTTCCCTGTGTGTATTGTGAGGATGGCCATTCTTTCGGGAATTGCATATCAAATCCCAAGTTAGTTTATTACGTGGGGAATCAACATCAAAATAGAAGTGGACCAGGATCCTAGTCCAACTTCTATAATCCTTCATGGCGTAACCATCCTAACTTTTCTTGGAGCAACCAAGGAAATGGACCGAACAACACCTATATGCAGCATAAACCTAACTAATCTCAAGGGTTTAATGAAAAAGCTCCAAAACCAGCCCAATTCAAATCATCAAACAGTTTGGAGAACTTGTTGAAGGCATACATGGCGAAGAATGATGTCTTAATCCAAAGGCAAGCAGCAACATTGAAAAATTTGGAGAACCAAATGGGTTACCTAGCTACGGAGCTTTGTAATAGACCACAAGGAGACTTGCCGAGCAATACAGAAAATCCAAGTGCAAGGTAATGGCTTTGCGAAGTGGTAAGCTTTGGAACCCCGAGTGATTGACGTAGAGTATGAACCTATTAAGAAGGAGGAAAGTCAACCAGCCATTGAAATTCCTACACTAGAAGGATCAAAATCTGTAAAGTCTAATAAGGTAAACCCTAAACCTATGAATTTTGATAATCTAACATCTATTTTAGATGCAAATTTACCTCCTCAAAAAAGTTATCTAGTTCAGCCAAAAGTTCCATCACCTCTATACCCTCAAAGATTGTAGCAACATAAGCAGAAATAATAGGTGCAATTCAAGAAGTTATTGGATGTTCTAAAGCAATTACACATCTATATCCCGTTAGTAGAGGCTTTAGAAGAAATCCCAATTACGTGAAATTTATGATGGATATTTTGTCCAAGAAGAAGAGACTTAGTGAGTATGAGACTGTAGCTTTGACGAAGGAGTACAATGTGTTCCTGTAGAACAAGCTGGCACCGAAATTGAAGGACCCTAGAAGCTTTACTATACCTTGTAATAGTGGAGAATCTTACTGTGGTAAATCTTTATGCTATTTAGGAGAAAGCATCAACTTGATGCCCATATCTATTTTCAAGTTGTTAGGAGTAGGTGAAGTAAGACCCACGATTGTGATGCTTCAACTAGCAGATCGATCTTTAGCATATCTCGAAGGAAAGATCGAGGATGTTTTGGTAAGAGTTAATAAGTTTATTTTCATTGCTGATTTCATTGTCTTAGATTTTGAAGCAGATAAGGAAGTGTTGATCATCTTTGGGAGACCTTTCCTAGCCACGGGAAGAACATTAATTGATGTCCAAAAAGACGAACTCGCCATGTGAGTTCAGGACGATTAGGTAACATTTAACATTCTTAAAGCTATGAAATTTCCCGATCCAATAGAAGAGTGTTCAATTATGGAAGAGATATAAACGTTGATTTTGATGGAAAGCAATTTTATGGAAGATCCATTGGAGAATGATTTAAAGTTTGACCCATTGGAGGATAAAGAAGGTGAGGAAAACATGACTTTGATGGATGCCAATCCAAGAGACTATATTAAATCAGCACAGTTTGAACCATTGGAGTTGAAAGCTCGTGAATATGTGCAACCAAAGTTTTCAATCGAGGAACCGCCTAAACTTGAAGTTAAGGTACTTCCTTCCCATTTGAAATATGTTTATTTAGGTGACTATTCTACTTCTCCTATGATTATTTCAGCCAAATTAACGAAACATCAAGAGGAGCAACTAACTGCTATTTTAAAGAAATTTAAGAAAGCAATTGATTGGACCATAGTTGATATTTGAGGAATAAACCCTTCCTTCTGTATGCATAAGATTATCTTAGAGAAAGGTGAGGGTTCTCGAATTGATGGACAAAGGAGACTCAATCCTATCATGAAAGAGGTAGCGCGAAAGGAAGTGATTAAGTGGTTAGATGCAGGAATTATCTACTCCATCTCAGATAGTTCATGGGTAAGTCCGGTGCAATGTGTACCGAAGAAAGGTGGAATCATGATTGTTGAGAATGAGCGTAATGAGTTAATTCTGATGAGAACTGTTAAGGGTTGGAGAATCTATATTGACTATAGAAAGCTGAACAAAGCCACTCGAAAGGACAATTTTTCGTTGCCTTTTATAGATCAGATGTTAGATCGACTGGCAGGTAACAAATTTTCTTGTTTTTAGATGGCTAGTCAGGATATAACCAAATAGTTATAGCCCCGAAAGACTAACATAAGACAACCTTTACTAATATGGCAATATTTCAACGATGCATGATGGCAATATTTACTAATATGGTTGAAACTTTTGTTGAGGTTTTCATGGATGATTTTACTATGTTTGGTAATACTTACAAGATTTGTTTGAGTAATTTGACAAAGGTACTTAAGAGATGTGAGGAGACGAATCTATGGTTAAAGAGGGGATTGTCTTAGGACATAAAATTTCCAGCAGAGGAATTAAATTGATAAAGCAAAGGTGGATGTAATTAAAAGATTACCGCCCCTAGTTAGTGTGAAAGGAGTTAGAAGTTTCTTAGGCCATGCCGATTTTTACTGTAAATTTCAACAAAGCATGCTTGAAAGATTTTGAATAATTGAAAACATAGTTAATCTAAGCTCCAATAATCGTTGCACCCGATTGGAATTCACCTTTTGAGTTGATGTGTGTTGCAAGTGATTTTACTGTTGGAGCTGTGATGGGTTAAAGAATAAATAAAGTGTTTCACCCTATCTGCTGTGCAAGCAAAACTTTGATCGGAGCCCAACTCGATTATACGATAACTGAAAAAGAACTCTTTGATATAGTTTTTGCTTTTTACAAGTTCCGTTCATATCTTATAGGTACCAAAGTTACAATGTTTACTGACCATGCGGCCATTAAATACTTACTCACCAAGAATGATGCTAAACCAAGGCTAATTCAATGGATGCTCTTACTCCAAGAATTTGACCTTGAGATCCAAGATAAAAACGGTGTCGAGAATCAAGTAGCTGATCATCTGTCAAGGTTAGAACAAAATGAGGTAACTCATTTAGTTATTCCTATCAATGAGACTTTTCCAAATGAGCATATCTTCGAGGTAAGTCGAATTCATGAAACACCTTGGTTTGCCAATTTTGCCAATTTTTTCAATTATCTAGCATGTGGAATAATCCCTCGAGAAATGACATACTAACAAAGGAAGAAATTCCTTCATCATAGTCGATATTATTTTTGCGAGGATCCATTTCTATTTAAGCAATGTGCAAATAACATAATCAAGAAGTGCATAGCTGAAAGTGAGATTGCTGAGATCTTATATCATTGTCATTCATCTCCAAGTGGGGAACACTTTGGTGAATCATGTACTGCAACAAATATTTTACAAGCTAGATTCTTTTGGCCTACAATGTTTAAAGATGTTTATGCATATGTGAAGAATTGTAATAGATGTGAAAGGACTGGAAATATATCAAGGAGGAACGAGATGCCCTTGACAAAATCTTAGAAGTTGAATCGTTCGACGTATGGGGCATTGACTTTCTACGCCCATTTCCTTCTTCGCATAGGAACAAGTACACCTTAGTTGTTGTCGACTATGTATCCAAGTGGGTTAAAGCCAAAACATACCCAACAAATGATGCTAAGGTAGTCATGCAATTTATACACAAGCATGTGTTTACACGATTTGAGACTCCAAGAGCCATCATTAGTGATGAAGAATCTCACTTTGTCAGCAAGTGGCTTAAGTGGTTGCTTGACAAGTATGATGTGAAACATAAGATTGCTACTGCCTATCACCCACAGTTGAATGGGCAAGTTGAAAGAGTGAACAGTGAGATTAAAGGTATTCTTGAAAGGGTAGTGCGCTCTAGTAGAAAAGATTGGTCTTGAAGGCTTGATGATACATTATGGGCTTATCGAACAACATTCAAGACACTGTTAGGAATGGCTCCTTAACGGTTAGTCTTTGGAAAGACATGTCATTTACCGTTGGAGTTGGATAATAAAGCTAATTGGGAATTAAAACAATTTAATTTAGATCTTAAGTAAGATGGTAAGAGAAGAAAGTCATAACTTGATGAGTTGGAAGAGTTGAGGTTATTTTCATATAAGAATGCCAAGATGTGTAAAGAAAGATGTAAGAGATGGCATGACAGTCATATACAACCTCATGAGTTTAAAGAAGGAAAGAAGGTGTTGTTTAATTCAAGGCTGAAGTTATTTCCTGGGAAGCTCAAATCCCAGTGGAAAGGACCTTACACCATCTACATATTTTATCCATATGGAGCCATTGAATCGCACAATAATTATAGAGGCACGTTTAAGGTTAATGGTCAACGTCTCAAACATTATTGGGATCGTGAAGTTGAGCGAATTGAAGCCTTGTTCAAACTAACAGACCCTTAATTTTTCATGATCTCACTTGTGAATAAATAAGTAATTAGAAATTATTTTTCTTAATTTAGTACATTTTATTAATTATATCTAAGGAGATTGGAACTTAAGCAAGACAATTATGACCCCTCCAACCTTTCCTGAGAATTAATTCAATATAATCTTTTGAGAAGAAAATTTTTAAATAACTTTGAAATTTTTATTTTTATTTTATTGTTACTTTAAATTTTTTTTAATTTCTTATGTTTAATAAAGGAGGTCAACTTGACCCAAGTACTAATCATTTTATTTAGTCTAGTTGTAAATACAGTTTGAGTCTAAGGCTTGAAAAAACAAAAAGGAGGGAAATTACCCATACATTGCTGCCACTTTCTTCCTTTTCCTTTCCTTGCCACCCAAGCAACTCCATGTAGCTAAATTTTTGCTACATGTTGCCCTAGTTTAATGTTATATAAACCTCTCTTTACCACTTTAATTTTCACAGCCCTTCAAGCAATTAGCTTAAACCCTAGTCACCTTTATTTTCCCTTCTTATCGCTAACCTCAAATCCCAAAGAAACTCCTCAAATTTATTCCCTGGTCGAAAAGATCACCTTGTGCCACTGCAAGCCTTTCGTCGGAGCATCCACGTCCCCGCCGTACGTCGTCACCGTCGCAAGGTTGTTGCCATCACAAGTCCTTGCCATCACCACCTTGCTGATTTCTTTTTCCCATCCCTTGCCAAAATTACCATGTCTTACAAAAGAACTAGATCTTCTAAGACAACCGCCTAAAACCCAATTGTGATAGATGAGGAAGTGAAGGAGAGGTTTGATTCAATCTTCAACCATCCACCTATGATGCCAGAAAAAGGTTTTAACTTGAGCACTGATTTGATGGTTGTACCTGTGCCGATTCGAAAGAAGATTAATGCTCTCAATTGGGAACACTTTTGTGATGCTCGTTCACTTGCCGATGATGAATTAGTTCGAGAGTTTTATGCTAGTTTGACTCTACAAAAGGCTACTGAGGTCATTGTCTGAAAGAAGAAGGTACCCCTTACTTCTAAGTCCATTAATGATTTGTTTAACTTACCTGATGTTGAAGAAGATGAGTACTTTATTATGATGAACAATATCAATTGGGATTTTCTTTAACATGTACTTGATGTTGTTACAAATACGGGATCCCAATGGATTATAAGAAAGTATGGAAGCCATACTTGCTAAAGAGAATACCAAAAACCGATAGCTAAGGTATGGTTTTACTTTGTTTGATATATCTTCATGCCTATCACATATAGTTCCACCATCTAGATGGAACGAATGGTCTTGTTGTGTGCAATATTGACAAAAAGGTGTATCAATATGGGGAGAATTATTCTCACATAGATCCATGACTGTGCTAAAAAGAAAACAGGAAGTGCCTACTTCCTATCATTGATTACTTCACTTTGCTTAAGGGCCTATGTTAAAACAAAAGCAAACTTACTGAACCAGAACTTGAAAGGTTACTGGAAAGAGTTCATGAACTGAACGAAAGTGAACAAGGCGAACCTACTGAACCAGAAATCAATGAGTCATCAAACAAAACTGAAACTGAAGGTGATTCAATTGATGACATTGAAGAAGTAGAATCTGACGAGCCAACCAGTCCTAAACTGAATGAGGAACCAAACAAATCTGAACCAAAAGATGATGAACCAGTTGAGCCAAGTAGTGATCCTGAATTGATTATTCCAATGCTGACTCTTACAAGCACTTCAAAGAAATCAGAATTTTCAATTATGATGGATATGTGCAAATTTATGCACATCCAACAACAAGCTTATTAGAGATATGCGAAGGCTAGAGATGATTCCATCAGAAACACTTTTAAGAATATGTTTAACACTTTTGTTCTTGAGTTCTCAGATTTTATCTTCGAGACATGGAAGGAAGAAAACGAGTATGAAAGCGAAGATGAAACTGAAGGCAAAGAAGACAAGGGGGATGAGTCAAATAAGTAAGGGATTCTTGTCTTTATTTAATTATTTGTTTTTAGGTCTTTAGGTGTTTATTTCTTTTGTTGTTAGGAATTTGCTTTCGCATAATAAAACATTGTAGACAGGAATAAGCTTAATACCTGTTATTTAAGAAAAAATAAGTGATGTGGCAATGAGAACATGTCTAGGATTGGATTGTTAAGAAAGACTTGGTATTTAAGCAGTCTTTATCACTCACCTCTCTTTTCTTACAACCCTACTTGGTGTTCAATTTTCATTCATTACTTTGTTTTTGCAATGAGAACATTTCTTTTTTTTTAAAAGGGGTAAGGCAAACATTTGCATGATTTTTTAAAAAAAATAAAGTATGTTTCAATCTTTTTACATAAGTATGCTTTAATAAATGAATGTTCAGAGAAATTTTTTGTTAATAAGTTAGTTTGAATGGAAGCATGAATGATGATTCTATCTAAGTTTAATGTATGTTATCGTGAATTGTGGAATGTTTTTATGTTTTTGGTCTTAGATAATGTTTGCCATGAAAATTTAGTTTTCCTTAAGATTAGACATGCATGAAGGTTTATGTATTTAGAATTGACTTAGTAACTTTCTCGAGGCGAAATCCTAAGAGACATAAAAGTCTAAATATGATATAGGCACATTTTCTTTGGATCATTTGAGCATTTCAAGCCCACCTTATGATATTAAACCCTTGAAACTTAGATTTTGAGCTTAATGGCCTGTTTATTGCAAATTACCTACATCATAAGCCATATTACCATCTTTTTAAGTCTATCCTACTTTGTGCACCTATCTTAACTAAAGTTATCTTGATGATCAACATTTGAGGAAATTTTTGAAAGGATGTACATGCTCATGCTTAAAAAAATTAGTGAAGAAAATTTTGCCCATTTCCTGAAAGAAAATTTATGAGCATGAGTTCAAAAAAAGTTTGGGGGTGTTCCGAAGATCCATTCAAAAAAAGGTTGTGTTACAAAAAGATCCAAAACAAAGTTAAAGGTTAAGACTATTGAAATCGAAATTCCACTTCTCTTTAATCCCTACCTTTAGCCTAGCCCCATTACAACCATACAAAAGACCTATTGATTTGATGATTATGTCACCTACATTAGTGGAGAGAAATTTCTAAGTTCAACGTATGAAGACTACAAAATAAACTTTATGATTGTTTTGTTTAGATTGATAGGAAATTATGTTGAATGGAGAATGTTATCAATGACTTTAAAATGCATGCAAACTATAACTCATGTTGGCATATCTTGGTACTTAGTATAAAAATTCTAAATAATGTTTACATGTGAACTACTTAATAATAAAGAAAGTCTATGAACATGATTTTGTTGATGCATACTATGTGCCAAAGATTGATGCTGCTTACACATTTTACAATATTGCCTTAACAAAAACTTTGCTATGCATGAACATTACTCGGGATGAGCATTGGTTTAAGTTTGAGGGTGTGTAAACTTGAAAATATATAGTTTTTTTTCTATGAATTTTCATCACCTTTTTACATAAAAATGATATTAAAATTGAGTAATTGTTTGATAAATTAATGAAATGTGCTTAAATATTAAATTAGGACATGGGAATTATATAAATGTGATTTTATGCTTTATTATATAGTATTTATGCACAGAATGACTTATTTTATGATTTTATTTAACATGTTATATTTTAATAAGTAAAGTGGGCCATGCAAATTAAATTAATTAAAACATGAAATTATATTATTTAATGGACATGTATTATTTCATTAATTGGGTTGGTTAAATATTATAAATTGGGTTAATTAATTATTTTATTTGACCTAAAGTAATTTCACGTGTTTTGGACAAGTTTGGTTGCCTGTTAGGTCACAAAATCGTCCAACCCAAGTGAATGAGGAGCCCAATTTCGACACCCACAACGGCTGCCCAATAAGGAATTTTGGGGTAATTGCAAGGAGTCCCTACAATTAAGAAGAAATCAGAAATCAGCCCAAAAGATTTCTGTTGACTTGGTCTTGATCCTTGCTTGATTTATCATGGTTGAATGCTTGAAAATGAAGCAAACAACCAAGTTTAAACTCCTCACTTCATGGTCTTCCATGCATGAGAGAAGAATGGGAATTTAACCACCCTATTTTTGGTAAACTCACTCTTCAACCTCACTTATAAATAGAGCCCTTAACCTCACTCCTCAAATTATCCCTCGTTCATCATTTCTCTCATTCTCTCAATTCCCTCTTCATTCCTACTCCTAGCATCTCCTCTCTTCCCTTCAGATTTTAGCCAGTTAAGCCTCTAAGAGATCCCTTGGTCGGCCACCTTAGAGAGCCATCAGCAAAGGAGTGAAGTAATGATTCGAAAGAGTCATCTTCAATCGGAGTTTGGGTGATAGCCACTTTGATAGGGTTTATTCTTTCTTGTCTATTATTTATTGTTATCATGTTTTCTATGTGTTCTTCGATCTTGTAATCAACAATGGTAGCTTAATTTTATTTAAGCTAGGATGATTGCATTATTTTAATAAAGTTCATTTGATTCATGCTTATGATGTTTGTGCCTCAATCGATCATGTTTTCAATTAATATCAAGTTTGTATTTCATTCATATGTGATTGGATGTTGACTGATCCTGACCAGACGACGGCTAGTGGACATAATAATCGAAATGTGCATGCTCAATTTAGATCCTGACCCGATTAAATTGAGATTCATAATAACTTTGACGAGCTCTATTATCTGCATAGTTTTTAGATTTATGTGATTAAATTGTTTCAAACCTGACACGTTCTTGTTACTTCACATGAATGCCAAGAAACCCTTAGTTTAATATGATCAATAAAATGCATGTTTTACTAAGTAAAGGATTTCAAAAGGACCTAATTTGGTATCCAAACTCATGAAAAATCGAGTTGCCATGGAATTTTTTCCTAATGTTAATAAGCTTGTTAAGAATGAATTAAGTTAATTAATTTGATTATCCTAGTTTATATATGTTATTGATTGTTGTGATTGTGTTTATCTGCTACTAAAATCCATTCATTCATATAGATAATTTTCATAGTTAGATTAAATTGCATTAGGGATCAATTGCATCAAGATTGTTACATTTAATTTTAATTATCAACCCTCTTAAATTATTGAGTGTTTATCACCAAGTTATTTAATTTAATTTTACAATTAATTGATTAACATATATAGTCCCTGTGGAGACGATAACTTTATACTTACCTATTACTTGATAACGATCGTGTACACTTGCACAAACATATGCGTTACATTAAGCTCACCCCATTACCTCAACCTTTTAGGTAATGAACAGACTTAGGACCGGAGTTGGCATGTGGACGTACGTTGGACTTTCAGACACTACTTGACTTTTATTTTGATTTTACCATTCGATTATTATTATTTGATTTTGGACTATAAAATTATTTAGACTGTGGTTTGGGACTATTTTCGTTTTGGGTTTTTACGCATGCATGGCAATCATACAAAGGTCAGATTTTACATGCTAGTTATATATATATATATCGGTTCATTGAAATTGGACTATGCATGCTATATGGCTAAGTATAATATCTTAGTGAGTAGCGATAATTTCCGTTGCAAAGAAACCTATTAAAATGTTTAGAAGTGATTATGTCGATTGTTGAGTTTTTACAAAACCTTTATCTAAATCGTTAAACCAACTTAAGTATGACGATATTAATTAAATGGACGCTTTCTAAAGGAAACAATAGGAACTACGTTTTTTCAAAGAGAGTACTTAAAGGTTTTTAAGCATCGTAAGAGTAGGGTCGACACTTAGGTGTCCCATGTGGCTTCCATGATTCAATCGTAACATCTAGGCTGGGTTCGGTAGGTTACATTTAGAACACAAATGTATGTTTCAAAAATAACTGTCACATCCCAAAAATTGGCCTAGAAGAAATAGGATAAAATTTAGATTGTTAATTAATAAAAATAGGGAAAGAGAATTAGTATGACTTAAAAATTATTTTATGTTAGAAAACTAAGAAGAATTAGCCTACTGGTTCAAGTGATAAGGCCTTAGCCTACTCATAGGTCCCAAGTTTGACCCTTTTAGTGATCATTCAACCAAAATATATTTATTTCCTTGTTTTCCTCCCAAAAGTGACGATTTTTTAAAACAAATCCAACCCCAAAACTATTTTTTTTAAAAAAAACTAATCCTTGATTTAAAATTTATCCTAATCCTACATGAATTTGTAAAACCTATTTCAATTAGGAAAAACAAGTTTTATAAATAGCTAATTTCAAAACAAATCTTAGAATTTACCTCGTAAACTTTCAAGAAAACATCCATAAACACTTTCTCTCCCAAATCAACTTTCAAAGCCAAAGGAGTAAAAAATTTTCAAAATCATCCCTCAAGTGGATTTTCAATCTCCTCTCCAAACTAATTTTTTTTAAGTCTTTAAAATAGGTGTGTGATCTAAACCTAAATCTTTGTGTATAATTGAATCAAATAGGAAAGCAAATAACTAGTATAGGTGAACCCTAGGAGAAAACCCCGATTTTACGAACCCCTTTGTGTGAACCTTGATGTGCGAACCCATCTGTGTAAAACCCGAAGTACGAACCCCAATTAAGCGAACCATTATGTAAAACAACATAGGAATAGCCACACGAGCCCTAATATATTCATGTGAATCCTAACTATTAATACTTGTGAGCCTATATGATTATTTGTTATGCGAAGCCATGTATTTATATGTTGTGTGAGCCATGTGTATATGTTAGGCAAGCCATGTTATGTGAGCCACATAGTTATATTATGTGAACCTAAATATATGTGAATCCTAGGATAATGTGATCCTATATATATATATATACGAACTCTAGGATTATGTGAACTGATATATATGCGAACCCTAAGATAATGTGAACCTCTTATACATGCGAAGCCTAGGATTATGCGAGCTTGTATGTATGCGAACCCTAGGAATATGTGAGCCTGTATAATTTTACGAACCCTAGGATTATGTGAGCCTATATGCATGCTAAACCCTAGGAGTTATACGAACCCATAAATGTGTTAAATAAATAGACTATTAGATTTACATGAAATCTTGTGCATATAACATTGTGTTTTATTTGTTTACTAGCACCAATTATATTTTTGTGATACTGAGATAAATGTATGCATGAACACATGCATTATAATGTCAGGATGAAATACTGATTGTAGTTTGAGATATTGTTAAAAAAGCATAAAGTATGCGAACTATATGTGCATATTTATATGAAATCGAGTATGAAGGACGGAGAAGTTTTGTAGGAGATAGTGTAATAGCCCGATTTTTTAGTGGTGTCAAAAATAGTGGTTTCGAGACCAGAACTCCAACGAGTCGAGTTAAAATTTTCTTTATTTTAATATTTATGATGTCATTAGCATTACATTTAAAATTTGGATAAGAAATTTTAATGTTTAGATAGTGAATTGAGTAGAAGGACTAAATCGTAAAAGGTATTAAAATAGAGTTTATAAATTAGAAGGACTAAATGGCTAAATTACCCTATATAATTTTAGTGGGTGAATTATTATGAGAAATATTAATAATAAATGGGATTAAACTAAAGGTTAAATAAGTGATTATTAAAGCTAATTATGAAAGTTCAAATATTTCCAAAAATGCCATTTGTTATAAAAGTGAAAATTAAGAAGAAAAATACATATTTTTCTCCTATTTCTTCATCTTCTTCAGCAAGACAAAGGGGGAAGCTAGGGTTTTCATTCCAAGTTTGAGGCTTGATTTGAGTAAGCTTTTGTTACTCGTTTTTAGTAATTTTTATGTTTTTGAGCTCGTATTAGCTTAACCTAGCTAATTTAAGGACCAATTTGTGAATTTGTCAAATGTTATAAAGCTTGCCATTATTGAATATGCTTGTTCTTGAAAGTTATGGGTAGATTGGTATGCTTAGTGAATAGATTCATTGATTTTGTAAAGTGATTTTTAATGAAATTAGGGTTTAAGGACTAAAATGTTAAATTGATGATATTATTGTACTTGGTGTGAAATAAATTGATTTTTTAGGGACTTGTTGAGGGTCATTAATGTTCGGTTGGGTTGTGTGTTGAGGAAATGAATATTTTGCTTGTTTTGTGCTTAAAGGACTAAATTGAATAAAAGTTAAAGTATAAGGGTAATTTTGTAAATTTTCCAAAAAGAACATAAATGCAAGAAATTATTTAAATTTCATGGTTTAATATGGATATATAATGATTTGTTGATTTAGATCACGAGCGAGCGGTAGATCGCGAAGAAGGGAAAATTATAGAGTAATCCCTGAAGTTTCCATTTTGCTACAAATTCGTCCGGTAAGTTCACATACTATATTCTACTTGTTAAATGCTAACATTAATTGTTAGTTTATTTCTCGATTATAGATTATGATGGAAGACGTAGAAGGAATAGCATATTGGCTCGTTTTGAGCATACTGGCTCGTTTGAGCATATTGGCTCGTTAGAGCATACTGGCTCGTAAGAGCAATACTGGCTCGTATGATCAATATTGGATTACAAGGAGTTATTTCCCTAGAAGACCCGAAAGGGATTTTGAATATTGAAGATAGAAGTAATGGAAATGATAGCCCACATTCACTTTCTTTTTTTTATGGTTATTCGTAAGATAACTGTACAATGAACTTACTAAGCTCTATAAGCTTACCTGTGTATTGTCTTTGTTTTGTATATTCATTTTGTTGTTAGAGATCGGATCCCCGAGAATAATCACACTATCTCGGGAGCTCGTTTGGTAGTCTTTCGTATCACCTAGCTTATATGACATGTAGTAGGATCTATGAACTTGATATAATTTGTTGTAAAAACTCGTTAGAATGTTTACTAATGTTTAGCTAGATTGTAGTGAGTTGTATGACTTGGGATGATTTGTTGTAGCTTTGTTGGAGTTATTTTGGAATGTATATCATGTTGTATTTATGTTATGAAATGTTTTGGGATAATAGTTCCAACACTTAGAAGAATTATATACATTTTTATGAAATCTGCTTACTTGTTTTGGAAGTTCTCTTGCATGTATCGGTAGAAGTATAGGGTAAGAGAGAGGTTAGATTCTAACATGTGTTGTTTCGGCAGTTCTAGACATAAAAGTATTGGTAGAACTTTTACTTGTAACGGTAGAAGTTGCAGGGTAAAAGTTTTTAGTATCGGTAGAAGCATGTCGAGTATCGGTAGAAGGTACACTTGTAACGGTAGAACTCTATTATTGTTTAAAATTGTTCACTGACTCGTCAACTACCGATACCTATCCAACAAGTATCAGTAGAAGTTTCCAGAAATCATAGAAATGACCTTTTTTCCCTTATTAAGTTGTGGTTATAATTATTCGGTGATTATAACATGCTATGTGCATTTCTTTAAATGAAATAAGATCGAGTGACATATTGTTAAAGGATGAATAGTGATAAATGAATAGTAAAACATCAAGACCCCAAATTAGTGACGATTTTGAGTTTAGGGTGTTACATTTATTGGTATCAAAGCATACGGTTTAGTTGGTTCTGGGACTGAAATTACAAAACTAAAGAGTTTAGAGACTACATGCCATATAAACTTATGATAGTGTGATTTTGATAGATCCGATCTGACTTTGAAATTTTACAGATAAGTAAAATGTCTGATTCTGAACGAGGAGAAACCAATAAGGTAAATAGTAATGTTCCAGCTACCGATTTCGATGCAAGTCGAGGTGTACCCGTGATAACGGTGACTGAAAGTGAAGCTAAAAATATGTTCTTCGGCTTGATGAGTCAATGGTTGTCTGAATTTATGAGGGGTAATCAGATAGTTCTGCAGCCTTCTCCTCCTCCACCTGTACAACCTGCAGCACCATTGATTGTACCTCCACCTCCCTAGTAGTAGCATAGCAATGCCGTATACCCACAAATAAAGTTAGAAAATATGGGGCGGAGGAATTTAGAGGTAGTGTCGAAGACTATCCATCAAGAGCTAAGTACTGGTTGAAAAATACTTTGCTGGTCTTAAATGAGATGGCCTATCCCCCAAAAGATTTCTTGAGATGTGCTGCATCACTATTGAAGGATGAAGCTTACAATTGGTAGACGACGATATTGGTTGTGATTCCCGAGAATGAGATCACTTGGAAATTTTTCCACACTGAATATAAAAAGAAATATGTAAGCAAATGATATCTAGACCGGAGGAAGAAATAGTTCCTGGAATTAAAGCAAGGAAACAAGTTAGTTGTTGAGTATGAGCAGGAAATTGTATATCTCAGTAGGTATGCCCGAGAGATCGTGCCGACTGATGAAGCTATGTGTATCCATTTCAGAGATGGGTTAAATGATGAAATCAAGATGATGGTTGGTGGTTCAAAGTTACGACCATTTATGGTTTTGACAGATCGAGCACAAAAAATGGAAGAAATATACAAGCATAAGCAGCAGAGAGAGAAGAGATTCAGGGAGTTCAGTAAGAAAGCTCCTTCTAAAACTTTTTTCTATGCTACCACCATAGAAGTTCAGAGAGAATAAGTATCGAGTAGTGGCATCGTCTGGTTTACATGGTGGTATTAGATTGGGACAGCTTGGATCATGGTTTCAAAACTGACTTGCGAATAGTATGGCTAGTGTTCGCAATGCACCAAACTCTGCGTGTGAGCACTGTGGTACATTCCACTATGGTGAATGTCGAGTTAAGAAGGGAGTCTATTTTAGATGCGGAGTGATGGATCATCATGTTCGTAACTGCCCAGTGGCACCTAAGGAAAAGGAAGATCGAAGTGCAAAGTCTCCAATCACACCATAGAAGGTTCGACGAGCGGGTCAGGGCAGTCAAGTGGGCGGAAATAGTAATGATAATAAAGATAGTTCAAATAGATCTAAGGTTTGCGCACCCGTCAGGACCTATGCCATCCAAGCCAGGGAGGAGGCTACTGCACCGGATGTTATGACTGGTATATTCTATCTTTTTTATGTAACTGTGTGTGCTTTGATTGACCCAGGGTCGACTCACTCTTATATATGTACTGCTTTAGCAACTGTTAAGAAATTGTCTGTCGAGTCAACTGAATTTGATATGCAAGTTACAAACCCGTTGGGTCATAGTGTTATAGTAAATTTGGTATGTTGTAAGTGTCCACTGAAAGTTCAGGGCTGTGAGTTTCTTGTTGATCTTATGCTGCTACCCTTTATTAGTTTGATTTTGGGTATGCATTGGTTAACTAAACATGATGCGGTGGTTAACTGCAAGCAGAGATGGATTGGTATAAAATGCCCGACTGGTGACATAATTACAATCGGGTCTGGTGATGTTAGAGTTATTTCAGCCATGTCTGCCCAGAAACAGGTTCGTAAAGGTTGCGAGGCATTCTTAGCTTACATACTTGATACTCGAGGGTCAGGAACAGAATTGAATCAGGTACCGGTTATTAATGAATTCATAGATGTGTTTATTGAAGAGTTATCGGGTTTACCACCGATCAGAGAGGTGGAATTTGGCATTGATTTAGTACCAGGTACCGCTTTGATATCGATTCCACCGTACAGAATGGCACCAACTAAGTTGAAAGAACTCAAGGCACAGTTGCAAGAGTTATGGACAGGGGTTTTATACGATTGAGTGTATCACCTTGAGGTGCACCAGTGCTGTTTGTAAAGAAAATGGATGATTCGATGAGGATGTGTATAGATTATCGACAGTTGAACAAGGTTATAGTAAAGAGCAGGTATTCATTACCACGTATTGACAAATTGTTTGATCAACTTAAAGGTGTAACTGTGTTCTCAAAGATAGATCTTCGATCGGGTTACTATCAGATGCGAGTAAAAGACTGTGATGTATTGAATACTACCTTCAGAACGTGGTACGGGCACTATGAGTTTTATTTAATGCCGTTTGGGTTGACTAACGCACCAGCAGCATTTATGGATTTAATGAATAGAGTTTTCTAGCCTTATTTGGGTAGATTTGTGGTAGTATTTATTGATGATATACTAATCTACTCCAAGACAGAGGATAATAACGCACAACATTTGAAAGAAGTGTTATAGACTTTGTCAGAGAAAGAGCTATATGCCAAGTTCAGTAAGTGTGAGTTTTGGCTTAAGGAAGTTGGATTTTTGGGGCATATCATATCTTTGAAAGGGATTCAGGTAGATCCGAGTAAGGTTTCTGCTATCTTCCACTAGAAGGTTCCGAAGAATGTTTTAGAGGTGGGTAGTTTTCTAGGGTTGGAGGGCTATTACCGTCGATTTGTACAAGATTTCTCTATTATAGCTTTTCCAATGATGAAGTTGCTATAGAAGAATGTTCAGTTTATCTAGTCAAAAAGGTGTCATCAAAGTTCCAAACAGTTGAAGAAAATGTTAACAGAAGCTCCAATTTTGATGTAGCCTGAGATAGGGAACGAATTTGTTGTTTACAATGATGCATCATTGAATGGGTTAGGTTGTGTACTGATGCAAGCCGGGAAGGTAACAGTGTATGCTTCTCGACAATTAAAGCCACACGAGAAAAACTACCCGACTCATGATTTGGAACTAGATACCATTGTCTTTGCACTGAAGATTTGGCGACACTATCTGTATGGTGAGAGATGTCACATATTCACAAATCACAAAAGCCTAAAATATCTAATGACTCAAAACGAATTGAATCTAAGGCAACGTCGGTGGTTGGAACTATTAAAAGATTATGATTTACTGATCGGTTATCATCCAGGAAAGGCCAATGTTGTTGTTGATGCCTTGAGTCGGAAATCATTGTTTGCTTTAAGAGTGATGAATGCATACATATTGCTTGAACGTGACAGATTGGTTGTAACTGAACTGAGGACAAGACCATTATTTCTTCAGCAGATTCGAGAACTATAGGAAAATGATCCGAAGCTGGTAGCTAAGAGAGAGAAAATTGAGAATGAACCCACTACTAGGTTCCCTGTTAATAGTGGGGGTATGATACACTTCTGAGACAGAGTATGTGTTCCTAGCAACCCAGAATTGAAGCGAGATATTTTGTCAAAGGTTCATAGTAGTACTTACTCCATTCATCCGAGAAGCGTGAAAATGTACAACGACTTGAAGAAGATGTATTGGTGGCCTGGCATGAAACTCGAGATTCCTAAATTTGTAACTAAATGCCTGGCATGTCAACAGGTAAAAGCCGAGCATCAAGTATCATCTAGATTATTACAGTCGATCACCATTCCTGAGTGGAAATAGGAACGGATTACTATGGATTTTGTTACAGGTTTGCCAATGACACCGAAGAAGAAAGATTCTATTTGAATCATAGTAGATAGATTGACGAAGTCAACTCACTTCATTCCTATCCGTGTGGATTTTTCACTCAAAAAGTTGGCTGAGGTATACTTATCTGAGATCGTTCGACTACACGGGGTACTAGTATCTATTATTTCAGACCATGATCCGTACTTTACTACGAGGTTTTGAGGTAAACTTCATGAAGATTTTGGTACTCATTTGAATTTTAGCACTGCTTATCAACCATAGACGGACGGTCAGTCCGAGCGAGTAATACAAATTTTGGAAGATATGTTGCGATGTTGTATACTTGAGTTTAAGGGCATTTGGGAGAAATATCTACCCTTAGTAGAGTTTGCTTATAATAACAGCTATCAGTCCAGTATTAAAATGGAACCATTTGAAGAACTTTATGGTAGAAAATGCAGAACACCTTTATACTGGTCAGAGTTGAGTGAACCGAAGCTGGTTGGGACTGATCTGATCCATGAGACGAAAAATAAAGTTCAAATAATTCGTGACTGCTTAAAAATCGCATTTGACTGACAGAAATCTTATACAGATCTCAAAAGGAAAGATTTAGAACTCGTTATCGAAGATCGAGTTTTTTTAAGAGTTTTGCCTTGAAAGAAGGTGTTATGTTTTGGAAGGAAAGGAAAGTTGAGTCCGCGATTTATTGGATCGTATGAAATCCTGAAGAGAGTAGGTCATGTTGCTTATAAGCTGGCTTTACCACTGAAACTAAAAAAGATTCATAATGTGTTTCATGTGTCGATGTTGAGATGGTACAGATCAGACCCTTCCCATGTGATTACGCCTTGTGAGGTTGAGATACAACCGGATTTGACATATTTAAAAGAACCGGTTAAGATTTTAGCTCAAAAAGTGAAAGAGTTATGAAACAAACAAGTACCGCTAGTAAAGGTTTTGTGGAACCGGCATGGGGTATAGGAAGTAACATGGGATACAAAGGCATCAATGAAATAACAATACCCTAGTCTACTCATTGGTAAGAAATTTCGGGACGAAATTTCCCTAAGGGGGAGAGTTATAATAGTCCGATTTTTTAGCGGTGTCGAAAATAGTGGTTCTGGGATCACAACTCCGACGAGTTGAGTTAAAATTTTCTTTATTTTAATATTTATGATATCATTAGCATTACATTAAAGTTTGGATAAGAAATTTTAATGTTTAGATAGTGAATTGAGTAGAAGGACTAAATCGTAAAAGGTATTAAAATAGAGTTTATAAATTAAAAGGACTAAATGGTTAAATTACTCTATATGATTTTAGTGGGTGAATTATTATGAGAAATATTAATAATAAATAGGGTTAAACTAAAGGTTAATTAAGTGATTATTAAAGCTAATTATGAAAGTTCAAATATTTACAAAAATGTCATTGGTCATAAAAGTGAAATTTAAGAAGAAAAAATACATATTTTTCTCCTATTTCTTAATCTTCTTTGGCAAGAAAAAGGGAAAGCTAGGGTTTTCATTCTAAGTTTGAGCATTGATTTGAGTAAGCTTTTGTTACCCGTTTTTAATAATATTTATGTTTTTGAGCCCTTATTAGCTTAACCTAGCCAATCTAAGAACCAATTTGTGAATTTGTCAAATGTTATAAAACTTGCCATTGTTGAATATGCTTGTTCTTGAAAGGTATGGAAAGATTGGTATGTTTAGTGAATAGATTCATTGATTTTGTGAAGTGATTTTTGATGAAATTAGGTTTTAAGGACTAAATTGTTAAAATGATGATATTATTGTATTTGGTGTGAAATAAATGGATTTTTAGGGACTTTTTGAGAGTTATGAATGTTCGATTGGGTTGTGTGTTAAGGAAATGACTATTTTGCTTGTTTTGTGCTTAAAGGACTAAATTGAATAAAAGTTAAAGTATAAGGGAAATTTTGTAAATTTTCCAAAAAGGACATAAATGCAAGAAATGATTTAAATTTAATGGTTTAATATGGATATATAATGATTTTTTGATTTAGATCACGAGCGAGCAGCAGATCATCGAAAAGGGAAAATTATAGAGTAATCCCTAGAGTTTCAATTTTGCTAAAAATTCGTCTGGTAAGTTCAAGTACTATATTCTACTCTTTAAAAGCTAACCTTACTTGTTGGTTTATTTCTTGATGATGGATTGTGATGGAAGATGCGGAAGGAATAGGATACTGGCTCGTTTTGAGCATACTGGATCGTTTGAGCATACTGCCTCGTTAGAGCATATTGGCTCGTAAGAGCAATACTGGCTTGTATGAGCAATATTGGATCGCAAGGAGTTATTTCCCTAGAAGACTCGAAAGGGATTTCGAATATTGAAGACAGAAGTAACGGAAATGATAGCCCAGATTCACTTTCTTGTTTTTTTATGGTTATTCTTAAGATAACTGTACAACGAACTTACTAACCTTTGTAAGCTTATCTGTGTATTGTCTTTGTTTTGTATATTCATTTTGCTGTTGGATATCGGATCCCTAAGAAGAATCATACTATCCTGGGAGCTTGTTTGTAGTATTTTGTATCACTTGGCTTATATGGCATGTAGTAGGATCTATGAACTTGATATAATTTGTTGTAAAAACTCGTTAGAATGTTTACTAATGTTTAGCTAGATTGTAGTGAGTTGTATGACTTGGAATGATTTCTTGTAACCTTGTTTGAGTTATTTTGGAATGTATATCATGTTGTATTTATGTTATGAAATGTTCTGTGGTAATAGTTCCAACACTTAGAAGAATTATATACATCTTTATGAAATCTGCTTACTTGTTTCGGTAGTTCTCTTGCATGTATCGATAGAAGTACAGGGTAAGAGAGAGGTTAGATTCTAACTTGTGTCGTTTCAGTAGTTGAACTTGATGTATCAATAGTTCTAGACATAAAAGTATCGATAGAATGTCTGCTTGTAACGGTAGAAGTTGCAGGATAAAAGTTTTTAGCTCTCTGGAGTTTTTAGTATCGATAGAAGCATGTCGAGTATCGGTAGAAGGTACACTTGTACCGGTAGAACCATTACAAGCATCGGTAGAAGTCTATTATTGTTTAAAATTGTTACTAACTCGTCAACTATCGATACCTGTCCAACATGTATTGGTAGAAGTTTCCAGAAATCATGGAAATGACCTTTTTGCCCTTGTTAAGTTGTGGTTATAATTATTCGATGATTATAACATGTTATGTGCATTTCTTTAAATGAAATAAGATCGAGTGACATATTGTTAAAGGATGAACAGTGATAGATGAACAGTAGAACATCGGGACCACAAATCGATGACAGTTTCGGGTTTTGGGTGTTACAGATAGTGACAAATTAAGTCCACACTTAAAGTTAGTACTACACGAAGTAGGTGGCAATGTCATCTAAATTGGACAGGACAAGATGGTAGTTATTAAGCACCATCAAAACTAGACCAAATAGGGATGATAGTTTAAAAAGCCATCAAAACTGGGCAACTGGGATGGTAAGTTTATTATAGTAAAAGTCACCATCACAAGTGACAAGTGAACGCCATCATCATCGGAAATCAAACCTGGGATGGTCAGTTATTGTAGTGGGTTTTGGAGTATTGAGCAATGATAGAGGGTGGATAGGATGGATGAGTGGGAACTTAAAACATACATTGCATCATATATAATTTTTATTCATTGATTTATTATTTGTTTCATGAAGAACGTTTTGTTCACTATTGAATTTGATCTATATGCACTATTGTTGCCAATTATATGTATTGATTTAGAATTTAGTCTCACACTGAGTTGTTGTAAGCTCACTGGAATGACGGAAATGTGCAAGTATACACAATCGTATCAAGGAATAAAGTGACAAGTAATATCGAGTTATCGTACCCACAAGGACCGTGCAAGAAAATATTTATGAGATGCAAATTGAAACTATTTGGTGATGGAAACTATGATGATTTGAAATGGTTTTATAAAAACTAGAAATTATCTAAGTAATTTAACTAAGAAAAATTAAAAGTAAAAATATTCCAATGCACGATTTCAAAAAAAAATGAGTTTAATTAATATGACATAAATCTATTAAATCAATTTTTTTTAAATTAGAATAATTAAAGCTGTGTTCATGTTGTTACGAATAATTTCACGGCAACTCGATAAATTGTTAACTAATGCAATACTTACCTATTAAAACCTATTAATCTCTTGAATATATTTCCATATCAATGCAAACAATTAAATAATTTTTAATAAGCAAATAAAAGATTAAGTGAGATAACAACATATTTCTATATTGAAACAATTTAATCGCAATAATCTGGCAAGTTATGTACCTTTTAATACCATCGCTAATTTAACCTTTAGCTAACTTAGAAGATTAAACATGCACTAAATTAAATATTGTGTCAATTAATTATATTTTCAACCTGACTAATAATTAATTCAATTTTTACATTATAATAAGAATGCAAGCATAACATTGGCATGATTTTATTTAATTGAACAATTTACCGAGACCTAATAACAACATAAACACAAATTTTAATAATCTAAGCGGACAGAATGCAATTAATCTAACACGAATGCAATTTAAGTCATTTTAATTAATTGAAGAACAACAACATAAATATTAATGTTCATGATCAAAAACTAAAACTAAAACAAAGATTAAGAGAAGGGAACTAGAAGAACAAATCTTAGTGGTTTTTCCAAAGTCAGATTAGTGTGTTCCTCTCTTCTCTATTCATTCTACTTATCCAAGTCTTTCACGAACACTCGATTGTTGCTACTCCAAGAGGCATGCAAGCTCTTTTTTCTAGAGGGGAATTCAACAATGGAAGAAAGGGAAATGAAAGGAAACTAGAAGGGAAAAAGAGAAAGTGAATGAGAGAAAGATATGTGAATTAAGGGATGAGAAATGAGGGAGTCAAGGGGGGTTTATGGGTGGAATTGGCTGCTAAAAATAGCAAATAATATCAGCCAATCCCTCTCCCTTATTTGGCCATGCTAGGCGGTAGATTTGATTGATTCAAACTTGTTATTTTTAGCTTGTGGCTAAAAATAGAAAGCATGAAAAGATGAGGGGTTTGAACGGAATTAAAGGAAACTTCAAGGGTTGTTTTGAAAATAATAAAATCAATTGATTGGGTCAGCTATATGGACGGTTTGGGCTACCTCACTCTAGTTTGACCAGTCCTCTTTTACTTACCACAATTGTATCCTTTTTCTACTTCAAGCTTATAATTAATTTTTAACCCAACATAAATTGAATTAAAATTAATTATAAAATGTATTTGATAATAATTATTGGAACGTCCTTGGCTGGAAAAATAATCCTTGCTCTTGATTCACTTGATGCAAGAAATTGCCCCAATCGATTCAAGCCTCTCGAGGTGACTGTTAAGCCGATTTTTACCCTTTGTGCAAAACTATCGAAAATAAATCAAATTTGTGTAAATTTATTATAAAAATAATTAAAATTCAACATGTTAATAATTTGAGTGCAATTTAATTACTTTATAATTAAAATATGTTTTTCGACAAGAATTACAACGAAACTACATGAATTAGAGCTAAAAAAGGGCTGAAAAAGTCTATATAATTTTTTGTTTCCACACTCCCAAACTTAATTCATTACTCGTCCCGAGTAATGCACAAATTACAAAAGAAGTTGCTTATAGTCATCATTGAAAAATTTCTTCAAAAACCATTTTATGAGTTTGGTGTAATTATACTCAAGAACAAGAATTTCGAGATTATGCAGCTTAATTATTCACATCGCTCAAATTATTCTCAATTCTAGTACGATAGCAAAAATATAACTTAAATGCTTTCCTAATAAATATATGTTAAATTAGTACCACTCAACTTTTATTTCCTCATCTAAGACTAAGTTGCAATCCCTAAGTTTTATGCCTTCATATGTTGAGCTTAGCAATCTCTCTCCACTAATGTAGTCAACACAAAAATCTAAATCAATAGGTCTTTTAAATAGGTTGTAACTTGTCTTGGCTAGGGGTAGGTAAAAGATAATTTTAAGCTAAAACCCTAAACTCAATTTGCATCGGATCTTCGAAATAATTATCTCTAAATTCACCAACTCTTTTCGATCTTGAGTACACATGTTCCTTGTACAACTTTTTTTTAAGTACATATGCTCTCTTCGTTTTTTTTAACATAATAGCATTATATGTACTACACATTATTTTTTTGGAGAATTTGATACTTCTTCTCAACTCCCCCAAACTTATTTTTGAAGAATATTCTAGATAGATTGAGTCTAGTGTTTGGAAAAATTTAAAGATAAGTATGAGAGAAGATATGACGTATATTGTAGGTTTCAAAGAACAAATCAGGTCATATAGCCTCAAAGTTAGGATGCAAGGGATAAATATTCATTAAGGTTGGCTTGAAAGGCGCAAAAGGTCAAAACAACATCTGCCTAAATCATTTTCAAAATTTCATGCCTCCTAGGATTTCGCCACAAGAAATTACTAAGTCAATTCTAGAGACTTAAACTTTCATGCATGCTTAGCTTTTCTAAGGAATTAAAAATTTCATGGTTCAATTTTTATACTTTATTAAGGCTAACATTTATGTCATAATTAAGCTAACATAATAATTATTGAAATAATAGAGCTTTATTTATACTAAAGTTTAGCATAATCAATAAAAATTCAAAATTTTGACCAATTAAACAATTCCTAAAAGAAATAATTTAGTTTTTGGTCTCTCTTCTTAAGTTGAAAAATGTCCCCATTGTTAAAAACAATAAAGAGAAATAAAATATAGAAGTGAATAGATACTGTATACCAGGTAGGATCCCAAAAAGAGGAGGTGAGTCAAATTTGTCTGCTTAAATACCAAGCTCTTCCTAAATCCTATCCTAGACATGTACATATCTATTGTCACACTCCTTATTTTGCAAATTGTTTAATTTTATTTATGAATTCAACCTCTCATTTTATTATGCGTGAAAACATTTGGAATTCTTCCAACTCATTAAGTTGCAGCATCCATTTCTCTTTAGCATACTTGAGATCTAAATTGTGTTGCTGGAGAGCCCAATAAGTTTTATGCTCTAACTCCAAGGGAAAATAACAGACTTTCATAAAAACCAATCAATATCAAACATCCTTAAAGGTGTTTTGTATGTTGTAGGCCCATGTTTAGTCTCTTGGACCAGTCTCGTCAGTTTGGACAAACTACCTTCTCGCGTATACCCTTTGACTCCTTATTTGCTAGTTTAGTTTACCCATTTGTCTGTGGATGGTAAGCTGTGACAACCTTGTGTTTGACTTCATGTTTATCAAGCAACCATTTCAACCAATTGTTCACAAAATGGGACCCCTTATCACCGATAGTGGCCCTAAAAGTTCCAAACCTTGTGAATATATATTTCTATAAAAACTTCATCACTACCTTGGCATCATTTGTCAGATATGCCTTGGCTTCAATCCACTTAGATATGTAATCTACTGCTACTAATATGTACTTGTGACTAAAAGAGGGAGGGAAAGGACCAAGGAAGTCAATACCCAAAACATCAAATAATTTTACCTTGATAATGTTCGTTCGTGGCATCTCATTTCTGTTGGTTATGTTTCCACTCTGGCACCGATCAAATAATTTTACCTTGATCACAAATTTTCAAATAGGCATATGCATCTTTGAATAAATTAGGCCAAAAGAATACGGCTTGCAATATTTTGGCAGCGGTACATGAATCTTCGAAGTATCCCCCACTTGGAGTTGTGTGATAGTGATATAATATTTCATGTATCTCACTTTCTACCACGCATCTCCTGGTCATTTCATCTGCACACTTTTTTAACATGTATGGCTCTTCCAAGAAATAGTACTTCACATTGTGAAGAAATTTTTTCCTTTTTTGATATGTGTACTAACCCAATTTCATCCGGGTCTAGTACACTATTTCTTTTTTGTTTTATTATTATTATTATTATTATTATGTATCTTATAAATATAATAAATAATAAAATAATAAAATTAAAAAACAAAAATAAAGCCCAAATATATTTTTTTTACCAAGCCTAAATAACATATTTTTTAAACTCAAATACCAATTACAAAATTTTACCCAATATCTAAACAAGCCAAAATACTAGCTCAATCTTACAAACCCTAAAGACTAAACACAAAGCCTAGCACCCTTTGCTCTAGCCGCCGTCGCCATGAGCCCTTCACGCAGCAGTCGTCGTCACCGTCGCCATGATCCTCGGACACTACCTCTCCATGATTTGCACAATTCCACAATCGGAAAATCCAAAAAAGTGGTTGTAAAATAATGTTATAAATACACAATATGTACACACAAATTTTTTTGAGAGAGAAAAGACACAAAAAAACACAAAGATTTATACGGAAAAATCACTAGAAGTATAGCGATTTTTTTAGCAACCAAGACCATCAATAAAAGCATGGTATTAGTTTTAAATCTATACATTTTTAGCCTTTTTTCTTTTTTTTTTCCTATTCGAAAATACTAGTAAAAAAGAGATTTTTGGGGTCTTTTTACCTTTCGCACCATTCACGGTGGCCGTCGACGGATCGTTAGCGCCGAGACGAATGGCTGTGGGGCTGCTCAGCCCATGGTCAGTCGAATGGGGGCTGGAGAGGGAAGGAAAGTTTGGTTTTTGTTGTGTGGAGAGAAAATAGAAAGGGAATTTAGAGGTTTTTGAAGAGAAAAGAGTGAAAATAAGGCTTTTGGAAAAAAAACGTTGTATTTATACAACCATAAAACGACGTCATTTTGCATTGATGAGAAAATTGCCCACTAAATCCCTCTGTGTTTTAAATTGTTGCAATTAGGTCCTTTAATGTGCTTTTTATTTATTTTAAAATTTACCCTGAAATTTCACTTGGTTTTCAATTTGGTCCTTGACCCAAAAGTGTATCAAGGGCTGCCACGTCTCAAGATTTTTGGGTTTATTGCCCACAAAGCCTCTGCTTTATTTTAAAATTATTTTATGACCCTTAAACTGTTTGAGAATTATGTTTTGACCCTCAAATTTTCTAAAAATTCAAATTTAACCCCTAAAATTTCTAAAAATTCAAATTTGACCCCTGAACTTTCCAAAAATTTGAATGACTCCCAAAATTTTCAAAAATTTGAATTTGACCCTCGAATTTTGTAAAAATTTTGATTTGACCCTTAAATTTTCCAAAAAAATTTATTTAACCCTTGAAGTTTTAAAAAATTCAAATTTGACCCCATTTTAATGTAATTTTTTTATTATTTATTTTTATCCTATATGTATATATATTACATGTTTTTTTGTTTATTTTTTTTATTAATCCCTTTTATATGTATATGTATATTATTTTATTTTGTTGTATTTTATGTATATTGTTTTTATTATGTATACTTGTAAATCATGTGCAGATTTTTGCATAACATGAAAATTTGTTTTTCTATAAAAATACTGAAATTGTTTTAATAAATCAAAGCAATGTCCTCTGTCTCGGGAATTTGAAAAATCATATCCTAACTCACTAGGTGTGGTTTTTTTCTTTGAATCGGGATAATTGAATGTCCTTTTAAATTTTAAATACGAGATTTTTTTGAAAAGCTCGTCATTTTCGAATATTCAAATTGTTATGTCCTAACTTACTAGACGTGACTTTTTCTCGATTAATTCAAAATAATG
Source organism: Gossypioides kirkii (assembly GCA_005610355.1). NCBI lineage: Eukaryota > Viridiplantae > Streptophyta > Magnoliopsida > Malvales > Malvaceae > Gossypioides > Gossypioides kirkii. The sequence continues at coordinate 26,168,727 of CP032253.1, read as the reverse complement.
AGCTTTCTTCGGAAATAAAATTTGTTTCTAAATAAATTCGACATTCATGCATTTAAGGATCACAATTTAATTTTTTCTCGAATTTTTAATTTTCAACAAATAAGATTTTGAATAATCGATCAGGTACCAATTTTGGGCGTGTAAGGGTGCTAATCCTTCCTTATGCATAGCCAACTCCCGAACTCGTTTTATGGTTTCAAAGATCGAAATTATTTTAATGATTTTTTTCAAAAATTCTCGAAATGTGACCCAATTACATCTGTTTTAAAAAAATTATTGGTGACGACTCCATTTTTTATTTTCCAAAATATAAATTGAGACTCGTTTTTTTTCAAAAAATGGTTTCAACAGCTTGGCGACTCCACTAGGGACAATAAGAGAGTCAAGCCTTAAGTTGATTATTTTTTGTCTTTTTTGTTGAAAATTTCAAATTCGATTTAATTTAATTTGCGATCCTATACATTTTTTTTTGTTTTATATGTTTGTTGTGATAATAGCATGTTGATATTATATGTTTATATTTTTGCATACATGCATTTGTTACTACACTGCTTAAGTGGAAGTGAGAAGCTACTCCTTGGTGAGGTTTTCACCTCCGTGTAGGATAGTGAATCTCTTTCGGGATACATCCGTACCTATGTTTTCGTGAAATTTTCACTTCCGTGCAAACATACGGGTAATGTGTCCCCCTGAATTGAACTCGTCTATTTGAGCCTATAATAGGTGAGGATTAAGGAATCTGCTTGTTTGGGTACCATTACTTTAGAACCGAAAATCGCATATAATGAGCCCTAAGTGCCCACCCTAGGTAGAACTATACTGAACCTTTAGAAACTACCTAATAGATCCAGAGGTTCTTTGTGGTATATTTATTGATACATTTTTGTTGGTACTAACTTGGTTTTTTTCCTTATTATGCATTGCCTCCTTATATTAGGAAAGGTATTCACTTGAGTTCGATTACTAGTAGAGAACTAGTCATGGAAAAAGGGTATCTTGATGAGGTAGAAGACAATGTGACTGTGCGTATGTGGTAAGAGAATAAACAATGTGAGAAGGGTGATAGTTTAGCTAAAGGCCATGAATCGGATTATTGGGATTTCACTCGGATCAATGTGACTCAAAATAGCTTGTAAGAGTTGAAAGAAATTCGGGATCAGTGGATGATGGAATGAAGTAGATTTTTTACCGAGAGTTTGGGGATCTATCGTACTTTGTAGAAGTTAATGTGGACAAGCATCTCTTTCGAGCCCTTGCACAACATTGGAACCCGGCTTATAGTTGTTTCACCTTTGGGAACATGGATATGGTGCCCACGATTGAGGAATATACCGCTCTATTTCGTTGCCCCAAAATTCAGGTGATGAACATTACGGGAATGAGTGAGCAATGGGTCACAGCTTGAATGAAGGTGAAGGGCGACAACAAATTTGTCACTTGGAAAAGTTTACAAGATTTTATCTTAGCTCATCCTGATGCAAGAAAAAAGGTTGATATATTTTCTCTCAGTTTGTACGGACTGGTTGTATTTCCTAAGGTGTTGGGACACGTAGATGAGTCGGTCATTGATTTATTCGATCGGCTCAACAAGGGGGTTACACCTATTCCAGTAATTTTGGCTGAAACTTTTAGGTCATTAAATGCATGTCGAAGAGAGGGAGAAGGGAGATTTATTGGTTGCGCACCACTACTGGTGGTTTGGTTTCATAGCCACTTTTAGAAAGTGGAAAAGGTTCCTTGCCGGGTGTTTTCTATGAGTTATTCTCCTTTGAGGGAATTTTTTACTACACAAAGGCGAGAGGATATTTCTGAGGAAAAGTGGATGGCAATACTCCATAGTCTCCGTGACGAAGACATTGAATGACGGGCACTGTGGTTCATTCCTAACGAAATTATTTTTCGATGTGGTGATTTTGACTGGGTTCCGTTACTAGGGATATGGGGAGTTGTAGGGTATGCTCCTTTATTAGTAATGAGACAGTATCGGTTAAGACAGTTCATCCTAGCAACTCAGGGTTTGGCTTAGTGTGAGTTTGTATACAAAGGCGAGACAATAAGAAAAGAGTTCGAGAGATGTCAAATGCCTAGAATCAAGTCCGTAAAATGAAGCCATTTATTGCAAATCCCATGAAAACCCAAGAGTATGATGAATGGAGGGGAAGGAGAGTCAATGATAACATCCCCATGCCAAATCCCAACAACATCTGCCCAGTTAAGGACATTTGCAAGTAGTCCCATCGGAATTAGAGCTCATCAAGCAAGACTTTGAGAAGAAAAGTTTCGAATTGGGGAAAAAGATAGAAACATTTGAAGAGGAAAAATGCAGTTGGGTTTGGATGTTGATGTCCAAAAGTTAGAAGCCGATAAGCTAAGGAAAGGGAAGAGAAAGTTTGAGGAAGACTTGGATGATTTGAAGAAGGATTACAAGAAGCTTCGTCAGTCAATGAGAACTACTAGGTTAGGTAAAACATCAGAATAGTGGCAGCAAGAAATCCAAAAGGAGAGGGTTTGAGCGGATCAGTGGAAGAGAAAATTTCAGGATGCTCAAGTCCAAGGAGATGCTATAAAAAGCGAGCTATTAGAGAGTCAGGTCGAGAAAGCTGAGATGAAGGTTCGAATAATCGAGTTAGAGGAGTCTTTGCATAGGCACCGCAGTCGCCACCCTGCGACAGAATTGAGGGCAAGCCAGGCTGAGAATGAAGGATTAAAGAAAAGGGTTGGAGAACTTGAAGCTTCATTGTAAAATTGTGAGTTTTGGATTGAGTTCCTCGAAAGTACTTTGGAGGCAAGTAATAGGCAACTTCAACATTCTCAGAGGTAAGTTAGAGATCGAGACCATGTCATGAGTAAAGCATTAACACAAGTGGCAAAATACTTGTAGAAGTTAGCTATCCAGGCAGATGCTTTGAGCATAGAGTATAAGTTAGTGTCTGATAAAGGCCAAAAGTTAGCATGTCTCCTTCAAAAGATTAAGACTTTGAGCATTAGGGCAAAGCCTTATTTGCAATTATCTTATGTAAAGACATTCGTTTTCTAGTAAGTTTATTCTATCAGAATTCGATTGAGAGTCAATACCTTTCTTGCATTTGCATTCATGCATTCATAAAGTTTCGCATTGCGTTTTCATACATTAAAATTCAAGAAATATGTTTTTAATTAATTAAAATTTTCTTTTAAAAGTTACTCTAGAAAAACCACACCGTTACTACACTCGTGCTAAGATAAGAGCAATGGATCAACGATTGGAAAAGTTGGAGCATACGCAAAAAGAAACGAAGAATCAATTGCATGAATAGTTAGCAAAAGTGTAGTAGGATATGAAGGACCAGATAATTGAGTCCTAGAGAGATATTATCAATAAGTTAACTCAATTACTAGATGGAAAAACTGATAAGGGAAAGGGGATTGTATTCGACCCAAAAGAAGGGGGTGATGGTCTTCCGTATCTTTCAAATGTTTCCCTAACACTAGCCCAAGTTCCACAAGAAATGTGTGTTCAAGGAGCATCTGTCACTATTAATCCACAATCGTGCTTTTTGGCATACCAAAACCAGCAAAATACCAAATGGGTTCTAACCCAGGAAATAACCTTGTCGACCTTGGCATACTAGATTTAAATGAGGTGATGGAGCCAAAAAAAACAAGAGTCGAACTTCCTAACCAGTTGAAGGAGCACTATAAATGGTTAGAGGAGAGGTTAAGATCTTTAGAAGGAGTTGAGGGGTGCTGTGGGATGGATGTTAAGGAACTGAGTTTGGTTCCCAACCTAGTACTTCCCCCCAAATTTAAAGTTCTGGAGTTCGAGAAATATAACGGAACAAGCTGCTAGGAGGCACATATCACCATGTTTTGTAGAAAAATGACAGGGTATGTCCATAATGATCAGCTGTTAATCCACTGTTTCCAGGACAGTCTGAAGGGATCAGCCGCAAAGTGGTATAATCAATTATGTTATGCTAAGATCAATTCTTAGAAAGATTTGGCACAGGCTTTCATGAGGCAATATGGTCATGTCATTGACATAGCTCCTAACAGGATCACGTAACAAAATGTTGAGAAAAGGCCGGGTGAAAGCTTCAGGTAATATGCTCAAAGGTGGAGAGATATGGCCACCCAAGTATAACCACCACTGTCTGAGAAGGAGACAACCATGCTATTCGTCAGTAATTTGAAGGCACCGTATATCAATCATATGTTGGGAAACACTACTAAAAGTTTCTTCGATATGGTCATGTTGGGAGAAATGATTGAGAATGCAATCCGAAGTGAAAAAATCGACCCCGGAGAAAGTACCAAAAGGTTCGCTCCTAGAAGGAAGGATAATAAGGTGACTAATATAAGCTTATATCGGGTGAATGTTACAAAATTGATCATGGTGACACTGTCTAAAGCCTCGACAACCAATTACCAAAATAAACCGAGATAAGAATCGAGCTCGAGAATGAACACTGAAAGAATCCAATTCACTCTCATCCCGATGACCTACAAGGAGCTTTACAAGAGTTTATATGATGCCCGAGTAGTGTCCCCCTATTATTTGAAGCCAATGCAACCCCCGTTCTCGAAACGGTATGACACAAATGCTTAATGTGACTACCATACGGGAATAACGGGTCACTCCATCATGAACTAGACTGCTTTTAAGAAGCTGGTTGAAAGATTTATTAAGATGGGGATCATAAGGTTTGATAAATCTGCAAGACCTAACATGGCTGGAAATCCCTTGCCAAATCATCCTTATCAGGGGGTGAATGCAATAACGGAAGAGATGAGCAAGAGGATAAAGAATGATGTGGGGAAGGTCAAGTCTCCATTGAAATGGGTCTGGCAACAAATGGTCAACAGGGATTTGATCATGTAAGAGAGAAAGGACATGGCGACAATAGCTGAAAATTACTGCGAGTTTCACGTCATGAATGAGCATAAAATCCAATGGTGTGTCGAATTCCGAACCTTGGTACAGAAATTGATGAATAATAAATAACTTGAGTTCTTTGAGGAGAGGAAAGATGAAAAGACAAAGGATGTTTGTGCTTTTGAGGAAGAGGCACCGAGAAAGGCTTATAAGGCCAACCTACCAGTGGTAATTATATCCAGGCCAAAGAGTGAGGTTGGAGGTCAAATGACACCACGGGTCATCATTCAAAAACCCATGGCATTCCCTTATAAAGACAATAAAAGGGTATCATGGAGCTATGACTGTACCGTAATGGTATCGAATGAGGAAGGATTGAATGAAAATGCAAGTATTAAGGATAAGGAGGTTAATAAGAAAGCCTTGATGTTTGGGCTTGAGAAGAGAGAAAACAAAAAACTCGGGATGCTAGTGAATGAGCCAGTAAATGAGAAGAAGGCTAAGGAATTTTTGAAATTCCTAAAGCTTAGCGAGTACAACGTGATGGAACAATTACATACCAGATCGAGTATTAGTTTTAGCCCTGCTATCAAGTTCAGAAGCCCACCATAACGCACTACTGAAAGTGTTGAACGAAACGTACGTGGCAGAGGATATCTCGATAAACAAGTTGGATCGGTTGGTTAATAACTTGAGTGTAGATAATTTCATTTTCTTCAATGATGATGAAATACCTCCAAGGGGTTTGGGCTCAATGAAAGCTCTTCACATTACGACTCGATGTAAAGGGTACACTTTACCGGGTGTGTTGATAGATAATGGCTCAGCCTTGAATGTGCTACCACTGACAACACTAAACAGGTTGCCGATAGACAGCTCTCACATGAAGGCATGCCACAGCGTAGTAAGGGCCTTTGATGGAACGGAGAGACGAGGATGGGCAGAATTATGATTCCACTCCTAATTGGTCCAAAAACGTATAAGATGGACTTTTTGGTAATGAACATTAAGCCTACTTACAATTGCCTATTGGGAAGACCGTGGATCCATTCGGCAGGGGTAGTACCATCATCCCTACATCAAAAGTTAAAATTGGTGACAAAAGGTCGATTAATCACCATTAATGTCGAGGAAGACATCATTGCATCAGTGACTAGCAATGCACCCTACACAGATATAGATGAGGAGGCCATGAAGTGCTCTTTTATATTGTTGGAGTTTGTGAATGCTACTTTTGTGACTGAAGGAGATAAGATCCTCACACCGAAGATTTCTACGACCACTAGGATGGGGCTGAAAATGATGGTTGAAAATGGAGCTTCATTTGGAAGAGGATTAGGGAGATATCTCTAAGGAAGGATTACAACGTCGGTATTGGCAGAGAAATATGATCAGTTTGGCTTAGGAGTCAAGCCAAATTTGAAACAGAGAAAGGAAGAGCTACAGAAAAAACAAGAGAAGAGAATAACACGAATAAGCGGGGAAGAGATCAAAAGAAAGCCAATAGTCCTTTCTCATATCTCAAGGTCATTTGTATCGGGAGGTATTATAAACCCCGAGCAAAAGCCGATAGGAGATAGGTTGGCAGGAATAATGGAGAATCTAAACATCAGCACTATTTCTGAAAGGATGAGTGAACAAAGGAATTTGTCAAGAATTCGCCCCTAAGCCCTCGGAAGCGATCTAGACAACTGGACTGCGGAAGAGCTTCTTGTAACTTTTAAGTCTTTTCCAGAGCAATGTTCAGAACACCCTTGTTGCTCTAAGCCCAAGAGCAATTGGATCTTTTTGTAAAGGGCATATGTTCATTGGCTTTTTATTTTCAATAAAAAAGATGCACTTTCTTTCACCCAAATTGACAAAAATTCTCATTACTCTTTTTATTCATCTCATACCGCAATAAACATTCTTAAATTCGTTTATGTTTCGGATCTTTTGGTCTATATGACAAGTTCCTAGATATCAATGATATGAGTAACGTCGTTGCTGACTTAGAGCCTCATTTTGAGCAGGATGTGTGTTTAAAGGATCTCAGGATTTTGAAGAAGCCCAAGATTGTAGTTTATCTCTTGATTTGTTACAGATGATTGAGCAAGATGAGAAACAGATCCTACCTCACAGAGAATCAGTAGAAGTTGTGAGTTTAGGGGATGAAGTTGACAAAAGAGAGGTGATGATTGGAACCTGTATCTCTGCAGAAATGAGGCGAGATCTCATTGATATGCTTCAGGAGTTCAAGGATGTGTTTGCATGGTCATATCACGATATGCCCGGTCTAAGCACTGATATCGTGGTGCACAAGCTCCCTATAAGAGAAGAATGTAAACCAGTCTAACAGAAGCTTCGAAGAATGAGACTAGATGTTCTCCTAAAGATAAAAGAAGAGGTTTGAAAACAGTTTGATACCAACTTCTTACGAGTGGTAGAATACTCAGAATGGGTTGTCAACATAGTGCCAGTTCTTAAAAAAGACGGGAAAGTACGAATGTATGTGGACTATCGGGACTTAAACAAGGCTAGTCCAAAAGATAATTTCCCGCTACCTTATATCGAGACCTTGGTGGACAATATAGCAGGTCATTCCTTATTCTCTTTCATGGATGGTTTTTTTGGGTACAACCAAATAAAGATATACACTGAGGATATGGATAAAACTACATTCGTCACTGTATGGGGAACCTTTCGCTACAAAGTTATGCCATTTGGACTGAAGAATCTAGGGGTAACATATCAAAGGGCTATGGTGACTCTATTCCATGATATGATGCACAAGGAGATTGAAGTTTATGTTGACCATATGATCGCAAAGTCTCGAACAAAGGTGGAACATGTGGAAGTTCTAAGAAAGTTGTTCTTAAGACTGAGGAAGTTCCAGCTGAAGTTAAACCCAAGAAAATGTACTTTCGGGGCTACTTCGGGCAAGCTATTAGGCTTTGTGGTCAGCAAAAGGGGAATTGAAATCAATCCCGATAAAGTCAAAGCTATACAGGAGTTACCAGCTCCACGTACACAAAAGGAAGTTAGAGGTTTCTAGGGAGATTGAATTACATCACGCGGTTCATCTCACAACTAACCGAGAAGTGCGATCCTATCTTTCGTCTTCTCAAGAAGCATAACCCGGGAGTTTGGGATGATGAATGCCAAAAGACTTTTGACAAAGTTAAACATTATTTATCCAATGCTCCAGTTTTGATGCCACCAAATCCAGACAAGCCTTTGACCCTGTACTTGGCCATATTAGAAAACTCCATGGGATGCGTATTAGGCTAGCATGATGAGTCAGGAAAGAAAGAAAGAGCAATTTATTATCTCAGCAAGAAATTTACTGAATGCGAGATAAGATATTCGCCAATCGAGAAACTATGTTGTGCTCTGGTTTGGACTACTCAAAGGTTATGGCAATACATGTTATATCATACAACTTGGTTAATTTCAAAATTGGATCCTCTCAAGTTTATGATGGGGTCGGTTCCGTTGAATGGAAGGATGGCCAAATGGCAAATGCTACTTTCTGAATTTGACATAGTCTATGTAAACCAAAAGGCGATAAAAGGAAGTGCAATAGCAGATTTTCTAGCTACCAGAGCTCTCGAGGATTATGAGCCATTAGATTTTGATTTCCAAATGAAGATCGAATGTATGTTGGAACGACAGTAGAAGAAGCTTCAGAAGAGCAACCATGGAAAATGCATTTTGACGGTGCTTTAAATGCTACTAGAAAAGGGATTGGGGTAGTTCTGGTATCCCCTGAAGGAGATCATTACCCCCTCACAAGCAAGCTTGATTTCGATTGTACAAATAACATGGCAGAATATGAAGCATGTGTCATGGGTATTCGGGCAGCTATAAAATGTAAGATTAAGATTCTGGAAGTGTACGGGGATTCTGCATTAGTAATTTATCAACTCAAGGGAGAATGGGAAACGAAAGATTCTAAGTTGATGGATTATGGAAAGTTAGTTCTCGAGATAATTAAAGAATTCGAGGACATCACCTTTCGTTACCTCCTGCGAGAGGAAAATCAAATGGCTGATGCTTTGGCTACTCTTGCTTTCATGATCATGGTCAATAAGCAAGAAGATATGAAGCCTATTCAGATGAGTATCTACAATGTTTCAGCTCATTGCTACAACGTTGAAGGGGAAGAAAAGGATAATCCCCCTTAGTACCAGGAAATTTTGCAATATGTAAAAGATCGTAAGTACCCTGAGCAAGCCATCGAGAATGATAAAAGAACATTGAGAAGGCTCGCGATTGACTATGTCTTTGACGGGGATATTCTGTGTAAAAAGAGAAAAGATCAAATCCTGTTAAGGTGTGTTGATTCTATTGAGACTAAGAAAATCTTAGAAGAAGTTCATGAGGGTGTTTGTGGAACACATGCCAATGGTTTCATGATGTCCAAACAGATTATGAGATTCGAATACTACTGGTCAACCATGGAAGGAGATTGCATTAAATACGCTAAGAAATGTCAGAAGTGTCAAATTTATGGAGACAAAATTCATGTACCTCTTTCACCTCTCCATGTTATGACTTCCCCATGGCCTTTTTCTATGTGGGGCATGGATGTCATCGAACCAATCTTGCCAAAAGCTTTTAATGGCCATAGATTCATTTTTGTGGTCATCGATTTTACTAAGTGGGTGGAAGCTACTTCCTATGCTAATGTCACGAGATCAATGGTCAGCAAGTTCTTGAAGAAAGAAATTATATGTCGGTATGGACTGCCAGAGAAGATTATATCCAATAATACTTTGAACCTAAACAATAGCACAATAGCAAAAGTCAATAGTCAGTTCAAGATCAAGCATCATAATTCAGCACCGTGTCGCCTGAAAATGAATAGAGATATAGAGGCAACTAATAAAAACATCAAGAAAATCGTGGGAAAAATGACAGAGACCTACAAAGATTGGCACGAGAAGCTACCTTTTTTCTCTTTATGCTTATCGAAAATCAGTTAAAACTTCTACTAAGGCAACACCTTTCTTATTAGTATATGGAATGGAAGCAGTTTTTACCCATTGAAGTCGAAATTTCTTCCCTTTGAGTCTTGTCAGAAGTAAAGTTAGATGAGGCTGAGTGGATCCAGTCAAGATATGACCAGCTAAACCTAATTAAAGAGGAAATCCTGAAAGCTATCCGACATGGCCAGATGTACCAGAAACGGATGATGCAGGCTTATGATAAAAAAATTTGCCCTAGAGAATTCCATGAGGGAGATCTAGTTTTGAAAAAGATCCTACCTATACAAAAGGACTTCTGAGGCAAATGGATGCCAAATCGGGAAGGCGCATATAAGGTTAAGAAAGCTTTCTCTAGAGGAGCTTTGATTCTAGCTGAGATGGATGGTAAGGATTTGTCAAACCCCGTGAACTCAGATTCAGCGAAGAGATACTCCACCTAAAAAGAAAGAGAAAAAGGTTGAGTTGAAAACCCGCAAAGGACGGCTCAAACCTAAAAAAAAGGTGGGGGCCGAGATGAAAACCTGCAAAGGGCGTCTCGAAGCCTAAGGAGATTTGAGTCGAAAACCCGAAAGGGCAGCTCAGATTTGGATAAAAAATGGGGCACGAAGTGGACTTCCTTCTTAGAAGTAACAGGATGAAGAGACATTACATTTTGGGCATCGACGAAGTGTAATAGTTTTCATGGGTACACATCAAGCTCAACGTGGTCCTCATCAAGTTTGCTCGAAGAAATTCGTACGTTGATATCTGGGGCATCTGGTTTTATTTCTTTTTGCTCACTTTAGCAATTCTTGATCAATGTTTGCTATTTTTTTACCAACATTTGTTATCTTGACTGATGTTTTGATTAATGTTAGATGTCTTCTCATTCAAGCGTCATCGCCAATAAATTCAATCTTATCCATTTTTATAACCCTGCTCGGAGCATTCTTTGCATTGAAATAATGGTTAATGGACTTGATGGTATAAGATATAAAAATATTTCTGCATATTACTTTAGGAAATTTTAAATAGTACAGGGACCTAAACAGGGCCATTAGTCGGAAATAACCAAATTCGAGGGATGAAGGGATCCTGAAACGAATAAGTTTAGCTTATGATTACCTCTTCAGATTCCGTATCAGGAACACCAGACTTGAAGGAAAGGCATGGTGACACATCAATGTTAGAACTTAGGTAAAAGACGATCAGTGACAACCTAAGGACTAAAACAATAAAAAACCATTTTAAAATGACATCTTTGCATGCATATCAGTATCATTCATGCGCATTTAGATAGGAGCATTTGGTTCATTCAAATCATTGCATCCTACTTTCATGGCCTAGATAGAGGCCCATAAAATAGGTTCTACAGGTCATATCCTTAGAGAATGGCGATAGAACAACAAATCCTATACCCCTAAAGCTGTAGAGGAATGGATTGAAGCTGCAATGGCAAATGTTATGCACCTAAAGCTATAGAGGGGCAGATTCAAGCCGCAATGGCGAATCTCATTCACCTAAAGCTATAGAGGGGCAGATTGAAGTTGCAAGGACGAATCTTATACTCTTGATGCTAAAATGGAGTGAAGACCATCCAATCTTTTACCCCGACCATGGGGCAGATTGAAGCAATCCAATATTTTATCCTAACCAGAGGGCAAATTGAAGATCATCCGATCTCTTACCCAGACCATGGGGCAGATTGAAGCAATTCAATCTTTTACCCTAACCAAAGGGCAGATTGAAGACCATTAGATCTCTTATCCCGACCATGGGGCAAATCGAAATAATCCAATCTTTTACCCCTAAAGCTATAGAGGGGTAAATTGAAGCTATAGAAGAAAATCCTATACCCCTAAAGTTGTAAAGGGGCGGATTAAAACTCACAGTAGTAGAACTCGATCTTCACTGAAGTTGCAGAAGAATAGAATGAAGCTATGAAGGCGAATCCTTATCTCTCTAAAGTTGGAGTAGAGCAGGATGAAGCTACAAAAACAAATCTTGTACCCCTGAAGTTACAGTGGGTTGGATTAAAGTCATTAAAACAAATCTTTATCTCCCTAAAGCTGTAGTGGAGCAAGATGAAGCTACAACATCAGATTTTATATCTAGTAGATTGGATAGAGACTACATTAGCAAATCCTATCTCCCTAAAGATGGAGTGGGGCAGGATAAGGCTACAACATTAAATCCTATCTTCTCAAGATTGTAGTGAAGCGAATACGATGGAATAGAGCAGCTAATAAAGTGAAAGGATGGATGGCTGAAAAAAAGAAACATCAAAAGTCAAAATTCAGTAGGACTGGATGAAACTGATCTTCTTTTTCTTTGATCCATTCTCGTTACACGACAACGAACAAAGAGGGCAACTATACTAACCCAATTTCATCCGGGCCTAGTACACTATTTCTTTTTTGTTTTATTATTATTATTATTATTTATCTTATAAATATTATAAATAATAAAATAATAAACTTAAAAAACAAAAATAAAGTCCAAATATATTTTTTTACCAAGCCTAAATAACCCATTTTTTAAATCCAAATACCAATTACAAAATTTTACCCAATATCCAAATAAGCCCAAATACTAGTCCAATCTTACAAACCCTAAAGACTAAACACAAACCCTAACACCCTTTGTTCTAGCCACTGCCACGGTCGTTCTCCACGCAGTCGTCGCCGCCATCATCACCGTGATCCTCGGACACCACCTCTCCATGATTTGCATGATTCCACAACCAAAAATCTGAAAAAATGGTTGTAAAACAATGTTATAAATACACAACATGTACACACAAATTTTTTTGAGAGAGAAAAGACATAAAAAACACACAAAGATTTGTATGGAAAATCATGGAAAAATCACTAGAAGTATAGCGATTTTTTTTAGCAACCAAAACCATCAATAAAAGCAAGGTATTAGTTTTAAATCTATACATTTTTTAGCCTTTTGACTTTTTTTCCCTATTCGAAAATACTAGTAAAAATGGATTTTTGGGGTCTTTTTACCTTTCGACACCATTCACGGTGGCCGTCGACAGATCGTCTGCATTGAGATGAACGGCGGTGGGGCTCCTTAGTCCATGGTCGGTCGAATAGAGGCTGGAGAGGGGAGGAAAGTTTGGTTTTTGTTGTGTGGAGAGAAAATATAAAGGGAATTTGGAGGGTTTTGAAGAGAAAAGACTGAGAATGAGGTTTTTGGAAAAAAAGGTTGTATTTATACAACCATAAAATGGCGTCGTTTTGTATTGATGGGAAAATTGCCCACTAAATCCCTCCGTGTTTTTAGATTGTTGCAATTAGGTCATTTAATGTGCTTTTTATTTATTTTAAAATTTGCCCTAAAATTTCACTTGGTTTTTAATTTGGTTCTTGACCCAAAAGTGTCACAAGGGCTGTCACGTGTCAGGATTTTTGAGTTTATTGCCCACGAAGCTCATGTTTTATTTTAAAATTATTTTTTGACCCCTAAACTATTTGAGAATTATGTTTTGCCTCCAGATTTTTTAAAAATTCAAATTTAACCATTGAACTTTCCAAAATTTCGAATTTGAGCCCCAAATTTTTCAAAAATTCAAATTTGACCCTTGAACTTTCCAAAAATATGAATTTTACCCTCGAATTTTGCAAAAAAATTTGATTTAACCCCTAAAGTTTCCAAAAATTCAAATTTGACCTAATTTTAATGTAATTTTTTTATTATTTCTTTTTATCCTATATGTATATATATTACATGTTTTTTTGTTTATCTTTCTTATCAATCCCTTTTATATGTATATGTATATTATTTTATTTTGTTGTATTTTATGTATATTATTTTTATTATGTATACTTGTAAATCATGTGCATATTTTTGCATAACATTAAAAATTATTTTTTTATAAAAATATTGAAATTGTTTTAATAAATCAAGGCAATATCCTCTGTCTCGGGAATTTGAAAAATCATGTCCTAACTCACTGGGTGTGACTCTTTTCTTTGAATTGGGATAATTGAATATCCTTTTAAAATTTAAATACGAGATTTTTTTGAAAAACTCGTCATTTTCAAATATTTGAATTGTTATGTCCTAACTTACTGGATGTGACTTTTTCTCGATTAATTCGAAATAATGAGCTTTCTTCCGAAACAAAATTTGTTTTTAAATGAATTCGACATTCATGTATTTAAGGATCGCAATTTAAATTTTTTTCAAATTTTTAATTTTCAACAAATAAGATTTTAAATAATCAATCAGGTACCAATTTTGGGCGTGTAAGGGTGCTAATCCTTTCTTATGCGTAATCGACTCCCGAACTCGTTTTATGGTTTCAAAGATCGAAATTCATTTAATGATTTTTTTCAAAAAAAATCTCGAAAGGTGACCCAATTACACCTGTTTTAAAAAAATTATTGGTGGCGACTCTATTTTTCATTTTCCAAAATATAAATCGAGACTCGTTTTTTTTCAAAAAATGGTTTCGACAATACGTCTTACCAAGCAGCATCAAATCACAAGCTAAATAGTTAGCAAAATCTACAAACCAATGGGTGTTATGGACTTGATTTACCTTAAGTCTATGCTCGTCAAGAAATGTCTCTTGGATGGGTACAAGAAGAGAAGTTTCTTCTTGTGGCTCAAATCTGGATAAGTGATCTGCTACTTGGTTTTCTACGCCTTTTTGATCATGAATTTCTATATCAAATTCTTGAAGTAGAAATACCCATTGAATCAACCTCAGCTTGGCAAGTAAATATTTAATTTCCGAATGATCCGTATAGACAGTCAATTTGGTTCTTACAAGATAAGATCAAAACTTGTCAAAAGTAAAAACAATGGCAAGTACCTCTTTTTCTGTTACCCTACAATTCAGTTGACTTCCCGTCAGAGTCCGACTTACATAGTAGATGGGATGAAAAACTTTGTTCCTTTGCTGGCCCATTACAACTCCTATCGCGAAGTCACTAGCATCATACATTAACTCAAATGGAAAATCCCAATCCGGTGTGATGATAATTGGTGTCGAAACTAACTGATTCTTTAGATCATTAAAAGCTTTCAAATATTCTTCATCAAAGTTGAATCTTCTGTCCTTCTGCAAAATTTTCATAAAGGTTTAACAATTTTAGAGAAGCCTTTGATGAACTTTCGATAGAATCCAACATGTCCCAGAAAGCTCCTAACATCCTTTATAGATGTTGGAGGTGGGAGTTTCTTAATGGCAACTATATTTGCTTTATCTACCTCAATTCTTTGTCTTGTTATTCGATGCCCCAAAATAATACATTCTCTTACCATGAAATGACACTTTTTCCAATTGTGTACAAGGTTTGTTTCTTCACACTGCCTTAGTACATTTGCTAGATTTGCTAGGGAATCATTGTAAGTGTCTCCAAATACTTCTCAACCATTTTAGTAAAAATAGTCATAATACATATTTGAAATGTATAAGGTGCATAACATAAACCAAATGGCATGCATTTAAATGCGAACGTATCTTACGAGAATGTGAATGTTGTTTTATGTTGATCCTCCGATGCTACTGTGATCTGATTGTACCCTGAGTACCCGTCTAGAAAATAATCTATGCCTTAGTACCCGCGAGTCTATCCAACATTTGATCAAGAACGACAAAGGAAAGTGATCTTTTTGAGTCGCCTTGTTCAATTTTCGGTAATCTATGCAAATTCTTCATCAAATAACCGTTCTGGTCGGTTTTAACTCATTATTTTTGTTCTCCACGACCGTAATACCTCATTTCTTTGACACGCACTAGACCAGAGTCAACTATGAACTGTTTGAGATAAGGTAAATTCTACTCGCATCTAACCACTTAATAATTTCTTTGTTTCTCATATCTTTCATAATGGGGTTTTAATCTTCATTGTCCATCAATCGTCCCTTTCTTATCATCTTCTAAGATGATTTTGTGCATGCACACGGATGGACTAATGCCACAGATATCGGCTATAGTCCATCCGATAGCCTTCTTAAATTGTTTTAGCACTAGAATGAGTTTCTCTCCCCACCTTTTAGTTAGCTGAGCTGAAATAATCACAGGCAAAGTAGAGGCATCACCTAAATAAACATTTTTTAAATGCGAGGGAAGTACTTTAAGTTCCAATTTAGGTGGCTCTTCAACAGACGCTTTTGGCTGAACATAATCTCTGCTCTCTAATTCCAAATATTCAAAGTGGGATTGTGGATTAAATCCCCTCCGGTTAGCTTCTAGCAAAGCTAAATGTTCCTCCCTTCTCATCACTTGGAAAGTCTGATACTAAAATTTGTTCCAATGGATCCTGAACAGAGTTAAGTTTTTCAATCCACAGCTAAATCTTCTAACTCAGATACTACATAACACTCATCAATTGCATCAGGAAATCACATGGATTTCAAAACATTAAACGTTACCTGGTCGTCCTAAACACGCATGGTAAGCTCTCCCTTCTGCACATCAATAAGGGTCCTTGTAGTTGCTAGGAAAGGCCTTCCTAGGATGATTGATACCTCTTTATATGGTTCAAATTCTAAAATAACAAAGTTAGTAGGAAAAATAAATTTGTCTTCACGTACTAATACATCCTTGATTTTTCCTTCCGGATGTGCTAAGGATTGATCTACTAACTGCAGCATAATCATAGTTGGTTTAACTTCACCTATTCCAACTTCCTAAATATGCACATGGGCATCAAGTTGATACTCGCACCCAAATTACATAATGCCTTACCACAATAAGTTGTTCCAATGTTGCAAGGTATGGTAAAACATCCAGGGTCCTTCATATTTGGGGGTAGTTTATCTTGTAGATATGCACTGAATTCCTTCGTCAGAGCTACCGTATCAAATTCTCCAAGTCTTCATTTTTTGGATATGATATCCTTCATAAATTTGACGTAGTTTGGCATCTGCTCAAGTGCTTTTACTAACAAAATGTTGATATGAAGTTGCTTGAGTATGTCTAAGAACTTCTTGAACTGGACTTCCTACTTCTTCTTCTAAAGTCTTTGAGGGTAGGGTGGTGGAGGATTCTTTACTTGAACTAGGCAATCCGTCTTCTGCATTTAAAGAAGTTGTTATGTGATGGTACTAAAAAAGACATATGTTTTCTCCCAATTTATTGGATAATTTGTTCCCATTTAGTTGTCCTTAGTACATATTTTAGTATTTATTTAGTTTAGTTCATTGCATTTTATAACTCAGTGGACCTTGGCCTAGTTTTCCTTAATTGTGCCATATTTTACTACTAATGTCACTGCATGAAAACTTCTAGATTGTGCCCAAAACTATTGTCGCATGAGCACTTCTAGATTGCACCCAAAACTGTCGTCGTAGGAATATTTTCGGAATGCTCCCAAGATTGACACTGCATAAATATTTTTCAAATTGCATCCAGAACTATCGCTGCATAAGTATTCTTCAATTGCACCCAGGAATGTCACTGCATGAACATGTACAGATTGTCGTTGCATGAACGTGTCCAGAATTATCGTCGGATCTAAAAGTTGCTTCATAAGAACAAAAATGTGTGAGCTGTCCAATCTGGTATAACCAACTTGTACAACTCAATTTTGCAGAATAGACACTTGTACAATTTGGGCTAAATATAAACACTAACAAGGAAAGAGAAAGGTGTCTATCTTCTTTTAGTCTCCCATTTTGCCATATTATCTTCTTCAACCTAGCTTTTGAGCTTTTCGGCTATGGAGGCTTGAGACCCCTCAGGTGAGTCAACATGAAGGCGATGCAGACCAGCTCCTGAAGAGGAGTTCCTAAGTGTGGCACAAGAGGAAAGTAAGGGAGCAAGTCGAGTAGCCTAAGAATAGTATTCTCCATTTGTTCTTTTATTTTTCTTTCTTAAATGATAGTAATTCATGTTTATTTCAAGTTTGTATGGAAGTACTCTTGATTGTTAGAGTAAATGATATCTTATCCAAGCTTCCTTTTACTGTTTAATCTTTGGGTTTGAATGATTTTAGCACAAAAGTGTTATTGCAGTCATAGTCACAGTCACTGGAAGGTGCAGTGACAGTTTAAACTAACAAGCAAGACAATGGAAGTTGCTTAGGGATTGAAGGAATTTCGTCCACTTGTTCTTAAGTGTGTTGCATTGCTAGCACTAGAAGGTGTGGTTAATTGCATACTAAAGTCATAGATCTAATAGAAAAGCCAAGTTTGGTAAGATGTTCATTGCACTTCATTGCACCGACAAATTACCTGTTAATCTTAACCTTGTAAGCCACACTTAGTTTTCTACTAACTATTCACGATGTGAATCCCATTTTACCTTTATTACATTTTATCTTTATTTTCACATTATTGCTCCAACAACCATTCTCACAATTTATTGCATTTTACTTATTCAATGCACTGACAATTTTAGATAACAAACACCCATCCTTGTGGGATCGATATCCGACAGATTCACTTCTGTCTACTATACTTGCATCGATAGTGCATGCTTGCACAATTGATGTGACGTTCATAGTGCGATCATTATGTTATCAAAATTGATTAGTTTTGAAGTTACCTTTTCAGAGTTTATAGGTTTTGGTTTTGGTGAAACTATAGTTTCAACACTTGGTTGAACTTCCACTGTATCTTGAGCATCAGCTATCTCCTCTTCAACTTCAATAGTGTTAGGCTCTACGTCTTTTTGCTCCTTAGTGTCAATGCTTTACAATGCTCCTTTCCCAAATGATGGTATTACAAATGGCATATATTTTCTCCCTAATTTAGTGTTTTAATTGTCTCTTTTGTATCTTATTTAGCATGCATCTTGAGCATTTCATACTTAGTTTTTACATTTTCTAATTCACTGCTAGTTAGTTTAAAGTCTTGTTGTTTTTCATCTATTTTTGTACTAATGTCGACCCAAGTAGCAGATATATTGTGCTTTAGAATTGTCAGTACAGGAACTCAACCCAGAAGATTAATATTTGAAGAATGCAGCCACAAGATCAGCTTGGAATTGCGACAGAGAGGTCACCGCATAGAACCTGAACCTCGAATAAGTAAACTCAAGCTAAATTTAAATTTGGAAGCACCAGCATAGGAACATCACAGATGTCACTGCAATTATGATCTCAAATTACGCCCTGCAGTGTAGCGACATCCTGCAAATCTCTAAAGAGAACATTCAATCTACGTGAGTGCATAACTGTACTCTAACTAACTTTGGTAGCTGCAAAATCTAGATCTAGATCTGGGAATGAAGGCTAAACCCTGCAACATTTTGAAGGCTATAAATAGAAGAACAAAGAATGAAGAAATCATCAAGAGCTAAGGGATCAAATTATACAAATTTTGTGTGATTTTGAGATTTGAGCTAGGAATTAGGAAGCTGATGAAGCAAGTCTGTAGCAACTTCTAAGGAGATGTGCTTTGTGCTGGGCAAGAGGAATGATTAAGGAGTAGTCTTAGTAGTCTAGAGATTGTAAACTTCGATTGTACTCTTTAATTTCTCTTTTGATGGTGATGAATTCTAATGACATTAAATGAATATGAGAGTATCTTTTGGTGTTAGATTATTTTGACTCTTATTTAATACTAGTTATCTGTTTATTCTTGGATTTAACTGCTTTAAGCACGAGAGTGAAATTGCAGTCTACCGACATCGAGAGATGCGGTGACAAGTTAGGTTAAAAAGTAAGTTAGGCGAGAGCTGCTTGGGATTGGAAAGATTCCAATCACTTGTTCTTGGATGAGCAACATTGCTTACACTGAGAGGTAGAGTGATTGTTGGTATTTAAGTATGGATTAAATAGAGAGTTGTTGTTGGTAAGAACTCAAGAGAGATTTATTGCTATAACAATTCATCTAAACTTTACCTTGTCGACGCATTCAGCATTACAACTTTGCAGAATCAGTGAACCATTCCTACCCTTTTACACTTGATCACTTTTACATTTCATGCATTTAAATATTCAGCATTCAGCACTCAACACATTTGATTTACTTTCAGTACATTGACATTTAATTTTGACATTTAACTTTGATTGCATTGACAATATTAACTATTTTAGTGTGTAGATCGAATGTAATTGCACTGACATCCTTACTCACATTTTACTCATTTTCAGTATTAATTGCTCCGATAGTTAACATCAAGAACCCATTTCCTCGTGGGATCGATATCCGATAAAATTCTCTATCAACTATACTTGCATCGGCATGTGTATGCTTACACAATCGCTGTGACGTTTCAGACGCGATCAAGTTTTGGTGCCGTTACCGAGGACTTTGCGTTTGTTTGATTTTTAATTTTGTAGTTGCAATTAATTCTACTTACTTAAATTTTAATCTCCACTAATCTGTTTATTTTCTATTATCTTCTTGTTCAGTTTTATATGTGTTGCATGTCCACAAGGAGAAATCCTAAGGATATTATGAGCTTTGATTCAGACCTTGAGAGGACACTAAGGAGGAGAAGGCAAGAACAAAGGAAAATGGCTAGTAATAACAACAACAATTTACCACCATTGCTACCACAAGATGGAGTTCCTCCAGTGCTTTCACAAATTGTTAACGATATACCACCACCACGTCCACAAGAAGAACAAGTATAAAATAGGACAATAAAAGATTTTGTTGTGCCTATACTTGATGATTTACAACCAGGGGTTGTGAGACCAACTATTCAAGCTGGAATTTTTGAGCTAAAATCGGTGATGTTTCATATGTTAAATTCTAATGGGCAATATTCTGGTTTTCCTCATGAAGACGCAAGAGAACACTTAAAATCATTTTTGCTTATTTGTGCATCATTTAGTCAACATGGTGTCCCTGATGATGCTTTAAAAATGCATTTATGTCCTTATTTATTGTAGGGTAAAGCAAGAACATGGTTATTGAGATTGTCGGCAGGATCAATTACATCTTGGAATACGTTAGCAACGTAGTTTTTTTTGTGTTTCAATCCGTCGACAATGAATGCAAGGTTGCGAAATGATATTACTGCATATCATCAGCTGGATGATGAGAATTTACATACAACATGGGAGCATTATAAAACATTGCTTTGACGCTGCCCAATGCATGGAATTCAGCAGGAGACCCAGATTGAAATATTTTACAATGGTTTGAATGCTCAGACAAGGAACCTTGTCGACGCATCTGCTAATGGTCCCTTATTGGATTGTACATACAATGAAGCTATAAGAATTCTAGAGAGGATTGCTCAGAACGACTATCAATATCCAATCTCTCGTTCTGCACAGGTAAAAAATAACCTTAGAGTTCTTGAGTTAGATGCTATTTCTGCTTTGTCAGCATAGGTTTCCTCATTTGCCAATATCATAAAGAATATGAATGGAACAAATGATGTTGCTCCTATTGAAGTGGCCCACCAATTAGATGCGCCGATATTTTGTTGTGAAATTGGCAGTGACAATCATAGTTATGAGGACTTCCCACAACATGTAGAAAATGCTTTCTATGTCAACAACATCAGGGGAAGTTCATTTGGTAACTCATACAATAACCGATCTCAACAACCTTGGGGGAATCAAAATGCTTCCACATTCAGATATGAATATTCCTCAAATCAAGGGGGTTATAGACAAGGGAGTTACAATAGCAACCAACAGAAGAATTATAATCAAAATTTACAGGTAAATTCTCGATCTGAACAGATGCAGTCACATAGTCAGATGCAACCATAATCTCAATAACAGCCACAATAGTCTGTGCTACCACATATACAAGGACAGCATCATCAACATCAACAACGATAATTTTCTCAACCTAAGTTAGATTCTATGGCTGCTCTTGAGGCATTGATACGTGAACATATCACACAAACTGAAGCAATAGTGCAAGGCAACTCTTCTTCCATTCGAGTATTGGAAGCCCAGTTGGGACAGTTGGCTTCTAATCTCAGCACAATAACACCAAGCACTCTGCCTAGTGACATTGAGAATCCAACACAGAGGGGGAAGGAGCATTGCATAGCAATCACACTGATAAGTAGGAAGCAAATGGTTGAACCAAGTAGTTTTAATCAAGATCAGGTCAACGTATTTGAACCATAACAACAAGAGGAGGATGCAACTGAAGGAAGTCAAGCAAAAGCAAATAAAGAGGAACCAACTGTAGTGCCATCTATAACTGCAGTTTGCCTTACTAAGTTGTCGATGCAACTACCAATGTCGACACCATCGAGTTTTCCACAACAACCCACTGCCACAATACCTTTTCCATTTCCAAAAAGATTTAAAGAGAAAATCCATGATAAAGAGTATCAAAAGTTTGTTTCTACTTTGAAACAATTACATATTAACAAACCTCTTGTTGATGCTCTTGTGCAGATAACCAACTATGGGAAATTTATGAAAGAGTTGTTATCACAGAGAAATTGTCCGAAATCGAGACGATTGCTTTCACAGAGGGGTGCAACACTGTGCTTACATATAAGTTGCCAACCAAGATGAAAGACCCTGGCAGCTTTACAATCCCATGCTCCATTGGGAATCATTATAAAGGTAAGGCTTTATGTGAGTTAGGAGCAATTATTAACCTTATGCCTTTGTCTACTTTTAAGAAGTTAGGAATAAGTTCGATGAAGCCCACTACAGTGACATTACAACTTGCGGACAGATCCTTAGCACAACCTGAAGGCTAAATCAAAGACATCCTTGTCCAAGTTGATAAACTCGTGTTCCCTGCTAATTTCATTATCCTAGACTACGAAGCAGATAAAGAGGTGCCTATTATCTTGGGGAAACCATTTCTAGCAATGGGACACACGCTTATCGACATTTTTAAAGGAGAACTTATCATGCGTCATAATGACGAGTATGTGACCTTCAGTGTGTTTAAGGCATCTCCATCCAAAACTAAAGAGCAATGTCACTACATCGACGTGCTGGATGAAATCATTTTGGAAGAATTCAATGCGAGGAGTTCAGCAATATCAAATAAAGATGCGACGACATTCATCGATGAAATCTTAGATGACTGTGTCGACAAAGAAGAGGTTAACAATTGTGAGCTGAGACAGAATTGGCAATTAGAGTCTTTGGATTTGTCTAACAGGAAAATCCCAATGTTTAAACCATCTATTAAACAAGCTCCTACCTTGGAGATAAAGCCATTGCCAACGCATTTAAAATATGTCTTTGCTGGTGACAACAAGACATTACCTGTTATTGTAAACCCATCCCTCGACGCAACTTAGGAAGATAAGCTCATTGCCATTTTGAAAGAGCACAAAAGAGCCATAGCTTGGAGCATTACTGATATCAAAGGCATCAGTCCCTCTTTTTGCATGCACAAAATTAGGCTGAAAGATGAAAACAAGTAATCAATTGAGCAACAAATACGACTTAATAAGAAGATGAAAGAAATAGTGAAGAAGGAAATTATCAAATGGTTAGATGCGGGCATTATATACCCTATTTTTGATAGCATTTGGGTAAGCTCCGTCCAATGTGTGCCTAAAAAGAGGGGTTTCACAGTTGTGACCAATGACAAGAACGAGTTGATCCCTACTCGTATTGCAACTGGCTGGCGAGTATGCATGGATTACCGTCGACTAAATGCGGCCACAAAGAAGGACCATTTCCCACTGCCTTTCATTGATTAGATGCTAGATAGGCTAGCTGGTAAAGCCTATTATTGCTTCTTAGATGGCTATTCTGGATACAACTAAATTGCCATTGCGCCGAAAGATCAAGCAAAGACTACGTTCACATGCCCTTTTGGAACCTTTGCTTTCCGACGTATGCCATTTGAGTTGTGTAATGTGCCAGCAACATTCCAAAGATGCATGATGGTAATTTTTTCAAACATGATCGAGGATTCTTTAGAGGTATTCATGGATGATTTCTCCGACTATGGAAAGAATTTTGACCAATGCGTTGACAATCTGGCAAGAGTCTTGAAGAGATACGAGGACACAAATCTAGTTCTGAATTGGGAGAAATGTCACTTCATGGCAACTGAAGGCATTGTCCTTGAGTATCGAATATCTTGTCAAGGTATTGACATTGATAAAGCAAAGGTAGAAATCATTAAAAACTACCACCACCCACCAACTTCAAAGCAATAAGAAGCTTTCTTGGACATGCTGGCTTTTACAGAAGATTCATCCGAGATTTTTCCAAGATAGCTAAACCATTATGCTCATTACTGGAGCAAAATAAAAAGTTTGTGTTTGATGACAACTGTCTGGACGCATTCATGACAATAAAGAAGTAGTTAGTACAAGCCCCAATTGTTGTTGCACCGGACTGGTCATAATTGTTTGAACTAATGTGTGACGCTACTGATTTTGCTGTGGGAGCTGTACTAGGCCAAAGAAAAGAGAAGGTATTTCATTCTATTTACTATGCTAGTAAAAATCTGACTGAAGCGTAGGTGAATTACACTACCACTGAGAAGGAGTTGTTAGCAGTAGTCTTCGCATTTGACAAGTTTCATTCATATCTTGTCGTTGTTAGCAGTAGTCTTTGCATTTGACAAGTTTCATTCATATCTTATCGGCGCAAAGATTACAGTATACACAGACCACTCCGCATTGAAATATCTTCTTACAAAGAAAGACACCAAGCTTAGACTGATACGATGGATCCTACTCCTTCAAGAATTTGATGTGGAAATCAAGGATAGGAAAGGGTCTGAGAATCAAGTAGCTGACCACTTGTCTCGACTAGAAGTTGGAAGTGAAGATGGGTACACGTCCCAAATTGTCGAAGCATTTCTAGATGAGCAATTATTTTTTATCGACGAATCGCCCTGGTATGTCGATGTTGTCAATTACCTTGTCTGTGGAAAGCTACCCATGAGTTATACTGGTCATAAGAAAATTAGGTTCATAGTGATGCTGCAAAATATTACTGGAACGAGCCATACCTACTCAAGGTATGCGCCGACAACATCATTCATCGTTGTGTACCTGAAGAAGAAATGATTTCAATCCAGCGACATTGCCATGATGCTCCTTATGGAGGATATTTTGGTGGCCTAAGGACTACTGCTAAGGTCCTACAATTAGGATTTTATTGGCCCACGTTATTTCAAGACGCCCACAAGTTCGCATAATAATGTGATAGATGTCAACGTACTGGTTCCATATCTCGACGTAATGAGATACTCCAATAACCTATAATGGAGGTAGAGCTACTTGATGTCTACAGTATAGACTTTATGGGACCATTTCCAAGCTCTTTTGGAAATGTGTATATCTTAGTGGTTGTTGATAATGTCTCAAAATGGATGAAGGCAATTGTGATGCCAAAGGATGATGCTCAGACGGTGTTAAAGTTCTTTCACACATACATCCTTACAAGATTTGGAACACCGAGAGCATTGATAAGTGATCAAGGGACTCATTTTATAATAACCAAGTGGCGACTGCATTAAAAAGATATGGTGTGAAGCATCGTATGGCTACAATGTATCACCCACAAACCAATGGTCAAGCCGAAGTATCTAATCACGAAATTAAAGGCATACTTGAGAAGGTGGTTAATCCATCTAGAAAGGATTGGTCTTTGCGGTTACATGATGCATTGTGGGCACTTCGCACTGCATACAAGACCCCGTTGGGAATGTCATCATATCAACTAGTGTTTGGTAAGTCTTGTCACCTGCCAGTTGAGCTTGAACATAAGGCTATATGGGCAATCAAGTAAGTAAATATGGATTATGATGCTGCTAGGAAGAAAAGATTGTTGGACATCACGAAGCTAGAAGAAATCTGACACCATGCTTGTGAGAACGCCACAATATATAAGGAAAAGACAAAGAGATGGCACGACAACATCATTTTGCGTCGACAATTTCACCCTGGTCAATTAGTGCTTTTATTTAACTCACGTTTAAAATTGCATCCAGGGAAATTGAGATCAAGATGGTTAGGCCCTTTCAAAGTTGTCGAGGTATTCCAGAGCAGTGCGGTGACAATAAAAAATTTAAAGGATGGACAACAATTGAAAGTAAAAGGCCAACATCTTAAGCATTATGTGAGCCCGGACGATAGAGAACCAAACGAAGTCGTCGACCTGGTCACATTTAAAGAATGTCGACGCATTTCTCTATTTACTTTCAATTATTTTAATTTTACTTGTGTTGTTTCAAATTCTTTTACAGAAATAAAAATCATCTTTTTGTCGAAGCATTGAAGCACGAATTGTCGGTGCATTCTGTGATGAGTCTGCATTATTTTTTCAGCAAGAATCATGCCAATTGATTTCTCTTCTCTTCTAACCATTCGATTAAATGAAACATTACAATCTGCAGCCTGGCAATTAATGAATGCAGACGTAACGTTTCCCCGTAATTCTTTCAATTATCACGCCTAAGTTATAAAACCTCTCTCCTGTAGTTTTCTTTTCTCCTCACATCTTCCATTATTGTTCGAACTCATCTTCTTCATCGCCTCTGTATTTTATTTTCCGTTCACAAAGCAATTATTTTTTGTAACCTTTTCTAACTTCCTCTTCCATTATAATGGCTAAAACCTGTGCCTCGAAAAACCCTTCAAAACCTCCTTCCAAGAACACCCTGACAACTTCTACTGAGGCTTCGACCACAACACCACCTCCTTCTACAGGCCTAACTTTATTCTTGACGACTGCGGCCAAAGACTGCTACCAAAATACCGTGCTGAAAAGAAACCTCCACCCTGAACAAGGTCTACAACTTTCTCCACACCAGACTCTGGGAAAGCATATTGTCTGCACTATCAGCCACCTTGGTTGGGAGTTCTTCTGCGAACATCCTTCTGGTTATTCTCCTACACTAGTCAGGAAGTTCTATGCCAATTTGGTGGATCCGGAGCAAGAGTTTGTTTTTGTCCGAGAAAGGCTCATTCTATAGAGAGCTGCTCAGATAAATGTGTTGTTGAGGATTCCCGAGCGGTGGACGACCATGCACTATTTATGCATCGATTAGACGATGACTGTATGGCTCAAATAATGCAGGACTTGTATGTTGATTGAGCTACTTGGACTGGAAACGGGTTCCACAACTACACCATGCACAGACGATACCTTACAACCTTTAGTAAAGTTTGGTTCCATTTCATCAACAGTCGGATCATGCCTTCAACATATAGCACTACAGCGACATTAGACAGTATGTGTCTCCTACATTCGATCCTACACCATCGACACATCGACATCAGTGAGATCATCCATGCCCAGATCGCAGAGGTAGTTGGCAAGCAAATTGGTATGCTCCCATTCCCTTCTCTAATTATGCTGTTGTGTAAATAGAAGGGCATTGTGCCCAGGGATGGTGAGGAGGTCTTAGACAACAAAGGCCTGATTAATGACATTTTCATTGAACGGATGACACGTGGCCAAGAGACACCAATGGCCAAGGAAGCCTTCAAGAAAAAGGATAGAAGCAAGGGTAAAATTGAGGCTGACCAAACCGATATGCCAACAAAGTCACAAGTGGAGAAAAAGTTGGCTTTAATGGAAGTACACCTGGATCGCATCGACATGCGTTCAATCCACACTGATGGCATATTGGAGGATATGGATTTTAGACTGCATAAATTTTATTCTTACACAAAGGCCTGAAACAAGGCTATTGTTGCAGCACTACGCTAGATCAACCCCACTCCATTGCCAGACTTTCCAACCTTTCCATCCATATTTCAGCCGATTCAATACTCTTCATCCGATCAACCTACCCCTGATGGTAGACCTGCCTCTGTGCCAGCTCTGATTTACATTTTTAATGATGAAAAGGAAGAAGGGCACTCAAAGGCTGATGAGAACTGTTATCGCACCATGGTCGATCTGTTCAAGGATGAGTTCTCCAATAGCCTTGGCGCGAATATGGTTGAATGGGAGGTTGTTCTGGATAACAGTGTCGACATAGTGGAATGCACTAACATTGGCTTAAATGAACCAGAGCAGCATGTGGCTGAAGGTGCAGATAAGGGAGATGATCAACTGAAGGAACAGAAAGAAGAAGAAGGGAAGAAAGATGAGAATGAAAAGAAAGACCCTGTCGAGGTGCATGAAAAGAAAGAAACAGATGCCCTGACAATGATCATTGAAGATGTTGTCGGCACACCAGAGAGTGTGTCGGCATCAAGCTCTGATGAGGCTCGACCTACTACGAGCCAGGCTGAGGTTGTTACCAGCGAGATTGAAGAACTGAATCCTCTTGCTATCGTGCCTTTTGTGGCACCATTTGCAGAAATCCACCCATCAGAGGTGATAATCGATGAGGCCACCACTCAACCTATTGAGGAGGAGCAATCCGCCGAACCGGTTGGCACGAAGGATAAAAAGAGAAAAATGCGCAAGGATAAGAAGAAGAAGAAGCACCATGATGAGGGTGAGCGCCAAAAAGAAGAAAAGGAAAACAAAGGCAGCCTCTGCATCGGTTGTTGACGAGTAAGTTAGTACATTTCTTTTTAGTTTGTTTTCATGCATTGTTACTGTCACTACATTCCTTTTGTTAGTTTAATTGCATTGTAGTTGCATTTCCATTATTTTCGTATACTACTGTCAGTGTATTGGGGACAATGTAGACTTTAAAATTGAGGGGAGATAATGTGAAATAGAATTGTAATTACACCCACATATTTGAATTCTACTTATTTCTTAGGTTAATGAGAATTAACAAAATTTCAACAGAAATGTGCCCACAATTTTTATTTTTATGCGTAATTCTTGAATTGTTTTGATGAAAATGAGGAAATTGGATGAATATGAATGAATGATGAGTCTGTTATTTTTTAATGAATGATTAGAATTGCTTCAGTAATAAAATGATAGTGTTGATGTTTGAATCTTAAGCTAACTGACCAGTTGCAGCGACATTATATGAATAAAAGACACTCTAATGTGAGTGCATTATGACTTTCCAAGGGAGAACACTCTGCTGTAAGTTTAGAAAAATCATATAGCCAAAGGCTGTCACTGCAAGAGTGTGTGTCGGCACAATTACATACCTCCTGCGAGTTTGTTGCACCCCATCGTTATTGCCCAGGAACAAAGGTAGAGTAATGCAATGACATCTCTCAGTCTTTTGAAAAAGAAACAAAATGAAAAAAAAAGGAAGAAAAAAAGAAAAAAAAGAAAGAAATTTTTTATAAATGTTGTATTGGTTCAAGAAAGATTAGGATTCAATGCATGTCACTAACATTTATGAAGTTGCAATTTTTAATTATTCATACCTATAAATTGCCGATGCATTATTCTATCATATGAATACAATTTGTACATTAGGACTTCAGAGAATTCAAGTTGTATGACTAATGATTGCGGTGACATTTCTGCTTGTGACTTTGTTAATTTTATTTACTTGTGGACAAGTAAAAACTCAAGTTTGGGGGTGTGATGGTATTACAAATGGCATATATTTTCTCCCTAATTTTAGTGTTTTAATTGTCTCTTTTTGTATCTCATTTAGCATGCATCTTGAGCATTTCCTACTTAGTTTTCACATTTCCTAATTCATTGCTACTTAGTTTAAATTCTTGTTGTTTTTCATCTATTTTTGTACTAATGTCGATGCAAGTAGCAGATATATTGCGCCTTGAAATTGTCAGCGCAGGAACTCAGCCCAATAGATTAATATTGGAAGAATGCAGCCAGAAGATCAGCTTGGAATTGATGCAGAGATGTCGCCACATAGAACTTGAATCTAGAATGAGTAAACTTAAGCTGAATTTATATCTGGAAGCACCAGTGCAGGAACATCACAGATGTTGCTGCAATTACGATCTTAGATTGCGCCCTCTAGTGCAGCGACATCCTGCAGATCTCTAAAGAGAACATCCAATCTGCGTGAGTGCACAACTGTACTCTAACTAACTTTGATAGCTGCAAAATCTAGATCTGGATTAGGGAATGAAGGCTGAACCCTGTAACATTTTGAAGGCTATAAATAAAAGAACAAAGAATGAATAAATCATCAAGAGCTAAGGGATTAAATAGAGAGTTGTTGTTGGTAAGAACTCCAGAGAGATTTATTACTACAACAATTCATATAAACTTTACCTTGTCGACGCATTCAGCATTGGAACTTTGCATAATCAGTGAACCATTCCTACCCTTTTACACTTGATCATTTTTACATTTCATGCATTTAAATATTCAGCATTCAACACTAAACACATTTGATTTACTTTTAGTATATTGACATTTAACCTCTGACATTTAACTCTTATTGCATTGACAATATTAACTATTTTAGTGTGTAGATCTAACGTAATTACACTGACATCCTTACTCACATTTTACTCATTTTCAGTATTAATTGCTCCGACAGTTAACATCAAGAACTCATTTCCTCGTGGGATCGATAACTGATAGAATTGTATCAACTATACTTGCATCAACGTGTGTACGCTTGCACAATCGCTCTAATGTTTCAGACGCGATCACCAGATATCTTGGATTCTCTATATCACTCGGCAAAGCATCTTGTGATCGGTTCCTAAGTTTAGTGGCAAGTTGACCCACTTGATTCTCCAAATTCCTTAAAGTGGCATCATTCTTTGCCATATATGTTATCAATAGGTTCTCTAAGCTATTGGAAGGTTTGGCTTATGGTGGTTTTTGAACTTGATGGGTAAATCTAGCTGAATAGGTCAGTCTGGGTTATGCATAAGTGTTACTGGATCCAGCCCCTTAGTTACTCCAAGAGAAATTACGGTGGTTTCGCCAAGATAGGTTATAGAAATTGGGTTGTGGTCCCTGCCTACCTCATTTTTGGTTCTGGTGACCCATGCAAGACAAATATTCTGGGTTTGATGACCAATCCTCGACCAAGTGCCCTTCCTCACAATAAACACAAGCTATACTCTCAAATTGATTAGGTGGCTGAGATGCAACATTGTTAAACCCATTGGTAGTAAAAATTTTAAGCATTTAAGAAATCAAATATACCTAAGTTACAAGCGAAGTGAGGGGATCCACTTCATGTATTCTTGCGACTCATCTTCCCGTAGCTACTTGATTGGTTGGCCACTAGTAATTATTGTTGGCAATCCTCTAAATAATTTCATAAGCCTTGTTGTAAGACATAGAAAGGATAACACCATTGAAAGAAGCGTATACTACCATCCTCGTTTGAGCATTAAGACAGTTATAGAACGTCTGTAATTGGATGCAATGCGGGATTTTGTGATGAAGACATTTTCGTAATAGTTCTTTGAATCTTTCTCACACCTCATATAAGGACTCGTCATCCATTTGTTGGAAAGTATTGATTTCATTCCACAACTTAGCATTCTTACTAGGTGGGAAGTACTTCATAAGGAAGCATTCTACTGACTCTTGCCATGTGGTAATGAAATCTGGTGGCAATGAGTTCAACCAGACTCTAGCTTTGTCCTATAGTGAATATGGGAACAACTTTAGTCGTAATGCATCTTCAGGTACTCCAGGAAAGTTGAAGGAATCGCTCACCTCCATAAACAATATTAGATGAATGTAAGGATCTTCGGTAGGCATTCCACTGAATTGGCCCACTGTCTGAAGCATCTGGAACATGATTGGCTTCAGCTCGAATTATTGTGTACCGATTTTGAGTCTCCTAATACCCAGATTAAGCTCATGAAACAATGGCACGACATACTGTCTTAGAGCTCTATCCATATCACCAGCAATAAGAATGGGATTTTGAGCATGATTTGCACCATTTCCTTGATTCTGGTTTTCGAAATTCATCTATTCGGTCCTTTGAGTTGCTTGTCTTTTTATTTGTCGAAAGGTTCATTCAATTTCAAGGTTTGTGGGGAGTAAGTCAATAATTCGATCAATACTCATAAACACCTGAAACAATCACCTGAAACAATCACAGTAAAAATGATTAAATTAAAATTTAACAAAAAATAAACCAAAATGCAAAATTAACAATTTCACAAATAATGTCTTTTAAAATAGTCATCGACAACGGCGCCAAAAACTTGGAATGACGAAAATGTGCAAGTCTACATAATCGTGTCAAGTAATAAAGTGACAAGTAATATCGAGTTATTGTACTCACAAAGACTATACAAGAAAATATTTATGAGATGCAAATTGAAACAATTTGGTGATGGAAAATATGATGATTTGAAATTGTTGTTATAAAAATAAGAAATTAACTAACAAATTTAACTAAGAAAAATTAAAAGTAAAAATATTCCAATGCATGATTTCAAAAAAATGAGTTTAATTAATATGACATAAATGTATTAGATCAATTTTATTTTTTAACTTAGAATATTTAAAGTTGTGTTCATGTTGTTACGAATAATTTCACAGCAACTCGGTAAATTGTTAACTAAGGCACATACTTACCTATTAAACCCTATTAATCTCTT
Source organism: Gossypioides kirkii (assembly GCA_005610355.1). Taxonomy (NCBI): domain Eukaryota; kingdom Viridiplantae; phylum Streptophyta; class Magnoliopsida; order Malvales; family Malvaceae; genus Gossypioides; species Gossypioides kirkii. The sequence goes on along the minus strand of CP032253.1, from coordinate 26,136,659 downwards.
GAACATATTTCTATGTCAATGTAAATAATTAATTAAATTTTAATAAGCAAATAAAAGATTAAGTGAGGTAACAACATATTTCTATATTTAAACAATTTAATCACAATAATCTCGCAAGTTATGCTAACCTTCAGTTACATTTGAAGATTAAACATACACAAATTAAATATTATGTCAATTAATTATAATTTTTATTCGATTAATAATTAATTCAATTGTTACCTTACAATTAGAATGCAAGCATAACATAAGCGTGATTTTATTTAATTGAATAAGTTATCGAGGCCTAATAACAACACAAACACATTTTTAATAATCTAAGCTGATAGAATGCAATTAATCAAACATGTAACACCCAAATCCCGAACACCATCGCCGGAAGGGATTTTAGATGTCACGTACTTCATCTATCACTGTTCAATCTTAATTACCATGACATTCATCTTGTTTATCAAAGAAATGTTCCCAACACATCATATTACATCATTTATTTATAATCGTAATACAACAAGGGTAAAAAGGTCATTTCTAAGATTTTTGGAGACTTATACCAGTACCTAAAGGACAAGTATCGGTAGTTGTCAAGTCAGTAAACAATTCATGAAATAGTACAGACTTCTACCGATACTCTTGACAGTTCTATCGATACAAGAGAGACAACTACTGACACAAGTCATGATACTACCTATACTAAAAACTCCAGAGTTGAGGAATTTTACCCTGCAACTTCTACCGATACAAGTACACAATCTACCGATACTTCCACATACAATACTACCAATACTTACAATTCAACTATTGATATAACTCAAGTCAGTGAGCAACCTCTCTCCTACCTTGCACTTCTACCAAAACCTGCAATGGGTTCTACCGAAACAAGTATGCAGAATCTTAAGAATCATACCAAACACAAGTTCATTAACTTCATTCATACACAACTTTAATTATGCATTTAAGCTAATACAAAATACATGATTTCCATGTCAATACAAGGTACTTTGGAGTCTACTTTCTACATTCCAAAATCATTCATTTCTACTTTCAACATTTCATGAAACATGACAAGGTTTTCATAATCTTGATGTACATAAGCAAAAGATAACATCATCCTAGTACATTCCATAAGACCAAGTGATGTAAAATCTACCATACGTGCTCTGCAATAGTGTGATTTCCTTGAGAAGATCCGATCTTTAGACAACAAAATGTATCTACAAAACAACAACAGATTCACGAGTAAGCTTATTAAGCTTAGTAAGTTCGCAAATATCATTTCCTTATTGAATAGTCAGATCAGTTTAAAGATGGAAACGAATATGTATTCATAATCTTATGCACATTAACGAACTTAATCCCTTCAGTCTTTCTGATCTTTAGCTCATACGAGCACAGACAACTTTAGCTCACACGAGCCTAGAATGGTTAGCTCTTACGAGCCCAAAATGGTTAGCTCTTACGAGCCTAGAATGGTTAGCTCTTACGAGCCTAGAACGGTTAACCAGCATATGATGCTGCTCACACAAGCTATCGAGAATTCGTAACATATGATAAGACTCAGCCATCGATACGGTCCAGAATTTCCCACTCTCGATGCTGCTCACACAAGCTGATAAGAATTCACAACATTCGCGAAGACTCAACCCTCAGAGGGTCCACAATTTAGTATTCATTCAGAATCTATTAACTTGCGATTTTGCTCACACAAGCTGTTAGGGTATTGCAACATATGCAGGATCCTAGCCATCACTTCAAATAAAATAACCGGCCCTGGGCCTGACATTTTGTTTCTTCCTTTGCCTCTTCAATCAACACAAATATTTAACCTTCTTCAAGATGCTGTAACAATATTGAAACACAAGAACATACAAGGTGTATAAACTAACATTACGAACTTACCAAATGAAATTGCGATTTGGCTAAACTTCAGGGACTATTTTGCTAATTTTCTTTTTCTTCGATCCATGGCACGATTGTAATCCAAATCAAAGCTCAAAGGTCATCAATGAAAAACCCTAGGTTTTCTTGTCTTAGCCGTGAGGAAGAAGAAGAAATTAGAAGGAATATGTGATTTTTCTTCTTTAATTTCATATTTATACCTAATGGCATAATTGTAAATTTTAAGGCTTTCCTAATTAACTTAATTAATCACTTAATTAACATTTAATTTTCCTAATTAAGGACAATAAGTGTCATAATAAACCACTCACTAAAATATTTTGGTTAATTACCTATTTGAGCCTTCAAATTTATTAAATTCAAAGCAAACTGCTTATTTACAATTTAGCCTTAAGCTAATTAGGACTAAATGAACAAATATCCCAAAAATTAGTGGAATGAAATCATGTCACCATCGTTTGGATTTTTTAACCATGGTTTAATTACCATTCTGGTCCTTACTATTTTCAGTCAATATTAATTAACTTTTACCTCTTTTACAATTTACTCCTTTTTCCAAAATTGAGCAATTAATTATCCAAATTTACCCAACCAAACTTCAATTCACATATAATAAGACTCTGTAAATATTTAATAAAAATATTTATGAATCTTGATTTTAGAAACGAGGTCCTGATACCTCTTTTTTTAAAACCACTTGACTTTTGAACCAAAATCACTTATACTAACTTTTAATTTAATAATTAAAATTCTTCAATTTAAAATTCCTTATACAATTAATATTAACTTATTTAATTTAAACACTAATAATAAAAATTTTCTTGAGTGGTTTGAAATCCCGAAATCACTGTTTTCAACACCATTGAAAAACAGGCTGTTACATAACACGAATGAATTTTAAGTCATTTTAATTAATTGAAAAACAAAAACACAAATATTCATGTTCATGATCAAAAACAAAAATTAAGAGAAGGGAACCAGAAGAACAAATCTCAGTGGTTTTTTGAAGCCAAACTAATGTGTTCCTCTCTTCTCTGCTCGTTCTGCCGATCCAAGGCCTTCACGAACACTCGATTGCTATTACTCCAAGATGCATGCAAACTCTGTTTTCAAGAAGAGAATTCGACAATGGAAGAAAGGGAAATGAAAGGCAACTAGAAGGGAAAAAGAGAGAAAGTGAATGAGAAAAAGATGTGTACATTGAGAGATGAGAAATGAGGGAGTGAAGGGGGGTTAAAGGTGGAATTTTCTACTAAAAATAGCAAAAAAATATCAGCCAATCCCCCCTCCCTTGGCTTTCCATGCTAGGTGGTAGGTTTGATTGATTTAAACTTGTTATTTTTAGCTTGTGGCTAAAAATAAAAAGCATGAAAAGTGGAGGGGTTTGAATGAAATTAAAGGAAACTTCAAGGGTTCTTATGCAATTAATAAAATCAGCTAAAATAAGTTGATTGGGTCAGCTATATGGACGGTTTGGGCTACCTCACTCTTGTTGGATTTGTCCTTTTTTACTTAGCGCAATTTGATCCTTTTTTTCTTCAGGCTTATAATTATTTTTTAACCCAACATAAATTGAATTAAAATTAATTATAAAATATATTTGATAATCATTATTGGACATTCCTTGGCTGGAAAAATAATTAGCCTTGCTATTGATTCACTTGATGCAATAAATTGCCCTAATCAATTCAAGCCTCTCGAGGTGACTATCGAGCCAATTTTCACCCTTTGTTCAAAAAATTCGAAAATAAATCAAATTTGTGTAAATTTATTATAAAAATAATTAAAATTCAATATGTTTTTCGACAAGAATTACTACGAAACTGCATGAATTAGAGCTAAAAAGGGCTCAAAAAGTCTATAATTTTGTGTTTCCACTCGCAACCCCTTTTCTTTCCCTCTCAAGTAACGCATAAAATTAGGATTAGGATGGCATTGGAGGAACTCGGACTAGATGACTGTTTTTATTTATTTACTAGCTTCCATTTAAGTTTTCTCTATTCGATTTATTTACGAGATTGTAATTATTAATTATTTCTGCATTTATATCATAGGATTGGAACTGTTTAGTTATTTTTCACTAAAGCATGACATGATTATTATTTTTAAAAGCATGATATTTCAGTCTAGAAAACTTCTATTTAAAAATAAATGTTTTTCGCTTTTTTCAAATATATGAAACTCATAAATCTTTTCCCGAAAACCTTAACCGTTTTCAAAACACCACAAGAACAATAATGAAATTGAATCAGTAAGTAAAGCTGACTTAAGAATAATGAATGTTTCCTAAAATCAAAAGAGCGATTTCCTTACAAAGTAAACAAGTGGCTTTCAAGGATGACACTTCTGTGATCGAATGTAATGTCTTTGAACAAATATATTTGATTTGATTCAAATTTCATCACACTCGACTCGATTCAAGAAAATATCAAATCAAGTTAGGATGATAAAATATGATTCGTCAACTTGATTAACTCAAAATTTTTTCATTCGATTGGATTTGATCGAATGCTCACCCCTAGCTACAAGGATGGGTAGAACTCGGCTGACATGAATTATGGTTAAGAAATGGTGAAATTTCAAGTTTCGGGTTTAGGGACTAAATTGCATAAAAGGAAAAATATTGGGGTAATTTTGTAAAATGATGATAAAAAGACTTAATTGAATGAAACTTATTATTTAAGTGTTGGAATTGTATTAATTGAATGAATTTTTTTTACATCAAGAAACACTACAATTGGATTTAAATCGAGGAAAAAAAGCTAAAAGTTTCGAATTAGTTATCGACTCCATTTTAGCAATCGTTTTAATCAAGGTAAGTTCGCATAAGGATTAAGTTATTATGTGTTATATTGTATGTCATGTAATAAATACTATGTTATGAGTAAATTAGATTAATGATTACATAATATTTTGATAATGTGGATCAAAATATAATGTTAATTAAATGGAATGACATGATGCTTTGGTGGATGGATTATTATGTATTACATGGCTAATTGTATTTAATAATTACAGTGAGTTATTAATGAATTTATGAACATGTGAATTTAATAGATGGTTATATGAGAGATTATATCCAAAAAGGAATTAAAGTTAAGTATGAAAATCGGGGATTTCATGGAAAATTATTGAAACGCTAATGTGAAAGTGAAGGTCACGGATAAATATATGGAAACAGACTCATTTAAGCCTAGAGATTGCATAGAATAAAAATGACATGTCATTCGGAAGTATATGTATTGGGTGCTGGTCCTAGAGGTTCTACCGATAGCTGAGATCTAGCATGTATTACAAATTTTTCATAGCTCTTGTAAGTAGCATTGTGTAGCTACCATCTCGACTCACAGCTCGTGTGAGCAGGCCCACTTCACAGCTCGTCTGAGCAGTCTTAAAAAGGAAAAGAAAAGGTTGCATTTATTGGTATTAGAGCTATGGTTTAGTCGGTTCTTGGATTGAACATAGCATGTATGGAGTCTAGAAATACATGCCATGTTATAACCTCTGATTGTGTGATATCTCCTAACATGACTGGAAATCTTGTTCATCTAAATAAAAGATTTTTTCCAACCGAGCTATTTTCGATGATGCTGAAAGCAATATTCGAGCCTCTGATTAAAAGGTTACTAATGAGGAGTAGAAATTCATAAAAGATAGAGTAAAGGTTTATAGTGTTTATATTAATAATGAATGTTATGTTTGATGTGTATATGAGAAACAAGTTTTGTGGCTATACGATCTCCACTCCTCGTCCTCAACATTTTATATCACGAAATATTCACAATATTCATGCTGATTAAGTCTATAACTGTGAAGCTGAATAGCTTAACGGTAGAATAGATAATTATTTTTGTCAGAGATGAGAGAATTGGTTAGCAAATACTGAAAGTTTTAGATGAAATATTATATCTTTCCAAAGATTGCCTGAGATGTATGGCGTCACTATTAAAAGAAGAGGTTATCAACTGGAAATCGAATTTAACTATTATGGTATCTAAAGGATGGATTAATAGGGATTTTTCTGAATTGATTATGTCAATGAAACAGATTAGTTGCAGATTTTTTAGTGAAAATAGTTTAGCTTGGTAAGTATGTTAATAAGATGGTATCGATTGAAGAGGAAATATGTACATGTTTAATAGAGGGATTGATTGATGAGTAATCTGTTGGTTTCATACCCAACAAATTGAACTTACTTTCATATTTCATGAGCATGAAATCGAGTAATTCCATTTATAATTTTTGCATTTTTAGTCTATTTTTGTTTTCTAATAAAATGTGCTAAGAAGGTTGTATTATTGCTTTTAAGGCCAGACGAGGCCTAAAGGTTAGCTAACATGCTTCGTGAGTGCACAGGAGACTAGTAGCAGCAAGCCATAGTGATACTGACCACTTTGTCACGACATAGACAGCTTTATGTTGCAACATTGGGATCAACGACGAAGAATTCCAAGACTGCCTGCTACGCCGTGGCACAGGTTCTGGTGTGTCATGACATCGGCCTCAAACTCCAACTCTGCATCCTGCAAGGCACTTTTCATCTTCACAATGACCCTTAAACACGAAGGACTATAGTTGACTTAGGGTTGAGAAAAATGGTCATGTAAAGCTATAAATAGGACCTTAAACACTAGGTTTTAACCACCATTACTTAGAATTTAGTTTTCAATTTTCAGTTTTCGAGACGTGATTGTAGAAACTCACGTACACGATCGAGGAATTTTTCTCGATCGATCGCTTAATACAATTTTAATTTCTTTTTCATTCATTTCTTGATTTACATGTTTTCATATATTGTTTTATTGATGAATAAAGAAACCATGAGGAACTAATTCCATTTTTGGGAATTAGGGAGTGGATGTATGAATAATTGATTATTGTTTTACAGGGGTTTTACTTTCGGATCAGTTGTTTGGGAAAGGATGAGCATCAAACAAACACTTGGCCTAACAACCCTAGAAAGTCATTTAGGTGGGAATGAACCCAAAATTCGTATTGCCCATCTGTGAACACCTTTTTCCCAAACCGATTTAGATTGTGACATCTAGCGATAAGTAATCTTTATCGACTTGCTATGCCGGCGGAAGATCGAGAGATCCAACTAGGGTAGTGACTAGTTGATTGGAGGAAAATTCCCAAAACCCAAGCTTTTTCTATAACTATACTAACAATTTTTATACTCAAGCTTGTAACAATCAACTATACTAACAATTTTTATACCCAATCATTTAGGAAAATTTGTACTAAAATATTTAGGAAAATTTTAAGTTATAGATATGAGTTAACTATACTAACAATTTTTCTTTTTTCAAATTTACTAATTTTCTTTTAATTTCCATCATATCTAAACCCATGGATGCCTATGATTTATATTGTTCAGATTTCATTTTGATGATGATTATGATACTAAAATCTACGAAGATGGGTATTATAAAGATTGGTAGATTCAGGAAAATCAGAAGTTATTAATGTTAGAATTAAGTCAACTTCGTGAAAAAACCCAGATCCCTGATCCACATGATGGTCAGTCTTTCAGGGAGATGTGTCTCGAATCTGAACAGATAAAACTAGAATAGGAACAATGGTTGGAAGAGGAAGCAGAAAGAGAATGTTTTGAATTATACGATTGGGCCGCCGAGCAAAACAAAGTCTCGCCTTTGGACGGAGAATTGGATAATTGTATAAAAATCGAGATTGAGCCCCAATCCAGTGATGAGTCGATCCTCATAGAGGAAGAAGGCGGTTCTCATATGCCAAATTTAGATCTTCAACTAATAACTGTCATAAAACTATCAACAAAAGAAATATTAGTTGAAGATATTACTGATCAAAACTTCTATTTCCAATGGAAAATGGCTACTATGTAGAATATTTTCCTGGTACAGCAAATTCCTAGAGAGATTACTAATGTGAAAATTTTTCAATTTTTTCAAAATATAGGAAATATCTACGAGCCAGAGTCCTAACCCTCAACTAGTATAATAATCACCTCCATGGAGTACGGAAGTGTGCATTCATGGGAGAGGCAACTACTACATAGGTACCACGAGCCATAAAAACTAGAGTACAATGATCGAATGCACACGGGAAAGCAAGTAGCTACTGCAATATCCATACATGGATTGACGGTAAATCAATCATTTTTTCTGAACGATGTAATTGAGCAGCTATTATTGTAACAACCCAGTTTTCAGTGGTGTCGAAAATAGTGGTTTTAAGACCACAACTCTGACAAGTCGAGTCATAAATATCATTTATTTAATATTCATGATGTTAATATCATCGTGTTAAATTTTGTTTGAGAAATTTTATCATTTAGGTAGTTAATTGAGTAGAAAGGATTAAATTATAATAGGTGCAAAAGTAGAAATGGTTAATTAGAACGACCAAATGAGTAAATTAACCAAAGAAATGTTAGTGGGTGGGTTAGCATGAGTTACACTAAGTATAAATAGGTTTAATTAAGATTAAAAAAAAGTTAATTAAAGCTTAATGATAAAAGTCTAAATAATTACAAATTTGACATTGACTATATATATGAAATTAATAGAGAAAAGTGGGAAATTCACTTATTTCTTCATCTTCCCCACGACAAGGCTAAGGAAATTAGGGTTCTTCATTGTTGAAACTTTGAGCTTTGATTTGGGTAAGAAAACCTTGATCATTTTTAGTAATTTTTATATTTTTGAGTCTGTATTAGCTTAATATAGCTAATCCAAGGACCAATTTGTGAATCTATCAAATGTTATAAAACTTGACATTGTTGAAAATGCCTATTCTTTAAATATTTTGATAGATTTGTGTGTTTGGTGAATAGATTCATTAATTTTGTAAGTTGATTTTTTATGAAATTAGGGTTTAAGGACTAAAATGTTAAAATGGTGAAATTGTGTGTATTATGTGAGAAATAATGAAATTGTAGGGGCTTGTGGAGATCCATGATTATGTCAGTTGGTATTGATTTTGTAAGAAAAGAGTTATTTTGTGTGTTTTATGATTAGGGACTAAATTGAATAAAAGTAAAAGCTTAAGGGTAAAATCATAGTTTTTCTAAAAAGGACTAAATTGTGTTAAATGGTCTGATTGGGTGATTTAAATTGAAAATTGAATGATTTGTGGATGTAGACTACGATCGTGCCACAGATCAAGGGAAAAGGAAATTAGCGAAATAGTCCTTGGAGTCTAACTACAACTACAATCTAGTCTGGTAAGTTTGTAATGTTAAATTCTTACTTATAACTACTTATAACTGCCTTCTTTATAGATGTTGATGGTTGGAACGACAAATTGATGATGTAAAGGACAGAAATTACAAAAAAAGAATTACTCGGCCTTGTGCCAAAGTTAAATGGTCCGATGACTGAGATCATACATTTGTTGAGAATTCTCTACGACATCGTGAGTCACTGTAAAGTGAATAGAATCCAAGAATGGATTACAAGCCCTACGATGACTGAGATTTGTGCCTGAGTGTATATTCATGTCAACTTAGTGTGAGCAGCATCGTAGGGAACAGTTATACCGTATCGATAGCTGAGAGCAGCATCGTATACTTGTAACAGGCATGATCTTTGGGCCAATAGGGAGAAAAATGAGCATCATGACCCTTGGGTCAATAGGCAGTAAAACAAATAACAATCACTGAAGTGCAGTTTTGTTCTGGCTCGATGGATTTACAGATTTGTTTACCCCATGTTATTCAGTAAATTGATAAACCTCGCGAACTTATTAAGCTATGAAGCTTACTAGTGAAATTATTGTTGTTTTGTAGATTCCATTTTGCCATTTGAAGATCGGACAATCTTGAAGACATCACACTATCCCAGGAGCTCATTCAGTAGTATTTTACATCACTCGATTATATAGCATGTACTGGGATGAAATTACTTGTACTACTTGTATGAATGAATAAATCTTTTATGTGAATTATAGATAAATGTTAGAACAAGTTGGTATGTTAGTTAAATGTGATATATATATACTACATGAGATGTATGAAATGTTTTGAAACTATGTATTTTGTATTAGCGTAATGCATTTGAAGATATGGAGTGATGAATGTTTGATAAACTTGTGGTTTATGCATGATTTATTGTATTCTATGTACTTGTTTCGGTAGAACCCATACATGTATTAGTAAAAGTGTAGGCTAGAAGAGAGGTTACATTTTGACTTGCATTGTATCGGTAGTAATAATTGAACTATCGATAGTTTTGTTTACTCAGGTATCGGTAGTTGAGATACTTGTATCGGTAGAAGTTGAAGGGCTAAACTTCTTAGCTCTCTGGAGTTTTTAGTATCGATAGAACTCACTTGTATCGGTAAAAGTCTACACTATTCTTGAATTGCTTATTGACTTGACTACTACCGATACCTGTCCAATAGGTATCGGTAGAAGTCTTCAAAATTCATGGAAATGATATTTTTACTCTTTTCGAGTTATGTTGACATTCAATTGATGATTCAAGTTTTGTACTTTGCATTACTCTATTAAAATATGATTAAATGGAACAGTAACTCGAGTTAAATGCAATATAAAATTGGACGAACATCGGGACCCTAACCGACGGTGATTTTTAGTTTTAAGTGTCACATTTAATGGTATCAGAGCTTTTAATTTAGCTATTTCTTGGACTGCATTGATTGTGTTTTATGTTTTAGAAGTACATGCCATATGAACCTGTGATAGTGTGATATAGATGGATTCGATCTAATCATAGTTTTTGCAGATAATCATAGAATGTCTGACTTAAAAAGAGAGGAAACTAATGAGGTAAACAGCAATGTCCGTACTAATGATTTCGAGGCTAGTCATAGTACACCGATATTGCCGATGATAAAAAACGAAGCAAAAAACATGTTCTTTAGGTTGATGGGACAATGGTTCTCAGAGTTTATGAGGAACAATCTGATGGCACCACCTCCTCCATCGTCTATTACACAACCTACTGCCCGACCGATAGTACCTCCAGCTATGCGTCCACCTCCTCTAGTGGTGGAATAAAGACGTCGCATTTCGACGGACGGGGTTAAAAAATATGGTGCAACAGAATTTTAGGGAAGCATAGAAGATGAACCTTCCAGAGCTAAATACTGGTTGGAAAACACACTAAGAGTTCTGAACGAGATTACTTGTCCTCCAGAAGACTACTTGAGTGTGTTACTTCGTTATTGAGGGGCGTGGCTTACAGTTGGTGGACGATGATTTTAGCAATGATGCCTGAGAATGAGGTTACTTGGGAATTCTTCCAAGCAGAGTTCAAAAAGAAATATGTCAACAAAACGTACCTGGATAAGAAAAAGAAAGAATCGTGCTGCAGCTAGTGTGGCTAGTGTCCGGAATACACCAAACCCACCATGTCATAATTGTAGAAGGTACCATGCGGGTGAATGTCGAAAGATAAAAGGGGCTTGTTACCGATGTGAGGTATAGATCATTTCATGCAAAACTGCCCAATGACTTCGAAAATGAAAGAGGATCAGAGTGTAAAACCCCTATTACTCCGTCAAAAGGTAGACGTTTGGGATAGAGCAACAGTACAGGCGGAAACCAAGGCGACAATAGGGGTAATGTAACCCGATTTGAGGCTTGAGCACCTACACAGACATATATGCCATCAGAGCTAGAGAAGAGGCTATCGCTCCCAATGTTGTGACCAGTATATTTTACCTTTTTAATGATATTGTGTGTGCTCTGATTGATCCAGGGTCGACTCATTCATATATATGCATTGCATTAGCAACTAATAAGAAACTATCAATAAAGTCGACTGAATTTGATGTTCAAGTCACAAACCCATTAGGTCATAGTGTCATTGTTAATTTTGTATGTCGTAAATGTCCACTAAAAGTCCAGGGTAGTAAATTTCTCGCTGAACTAGTGTTGTTACCTTTTACCGAGTTTGATGTGATATTGGGTACGGAGGATTGGTTATCTGAACATGATGCAGTAGTGAACTGCAAACGAAGAAAGATTGATTTGAAAAGCCTAACAGGTGAAGTGATTATGATTGAAACCGACCGATTGAATAGTGAGACCAGAATGATTTCAGCTATTTCAACATAGAAAATGGTTCGTAAAGGCTATGAAGCATTTTTGGCATATATACTCGACTCACGAGTCTCAAGGAGAGATTTGAAACAGGTATCAGTTATTAATGAGTTTACAGATGTGTTTCCAGAAGAATTACTGGGTTTGCCACCGTTTAGAGAAGTAGAGTTTGGCATTGATCTATTACCGGGTACTGCACTAATTTCGATCCCACCATACAAAATGGCACTAACCGAGTTGAATGAATTAAAAGCTCAGTTGCAATAATTTTTAGACAGAGGCTTTATACAACCCATTGTGTCGCCTTGGGGTCCACCAGTGTTGTTTGTGAAAAAGAAATATGGCTTGATGATAGTACTAGAAAGAACCATTAATATCTCCCTACTTATTGTTTAAGTTGTTCCCATTTAGTCATCCTTATCACATTTTTTTAGTTTTTCTTATTATATTTTCTAACTCAATGGACCTTAGCTTAGTTGCTCTTAATTTTGGCATATTTTACTACTAATGTCATCGCACGAGTATGTCCAAAATTGCGCCCATAATTGTCGCTGCCTGAACATGTCCAAAATTATCACTGCATGGGGATGTCCAAAATTGCGCCCAGAATTGTCACAACATCTGACAGTTGTTCGGATAAGGATAGAAAAGCGTGGGTTGTCCGATCTAGTATAATTAACTAGTACAACCATAAACAGCTCATTTCTGATGAAAGAACAACTATATAAATCAGCTGAATATAAATGCTCACTAAGAAGGAAAGAGGGGGAGTCTTCTTCTAGATTTATTAATATATTATTTTGAAGCTTGTATCCGTGGTAGCTTAACTTACTCAAGGGTGACCTGACGCGAAGGAGGAGGCAGATTTGTTCCTGACGACGAGCTCCTAAGTGCGACACAAGAGGAGAGTAAGGGAGAAAGTCGAGTAGCTTAGGAATAGTATTCTCCATTTGTTCTTTTATTTCTCTTTCTTAAATGCTAGTGATTCATGTTCATTTCAAGTTTGTATGGAAGTACTCTTCATTTTAAGACTGAATGATATCTTATTCAATCTTTCTTTTACTATTAAATCTTTGGGTTTGATTGTTTTGATCACAAAAGTGTGATTGCAATCACTATCATTGGAAGGTGCAGCTACAAATTAAATTAACAAGCAAGACAACAGAAGTTGCTTGGGGATTGAAGGAATTTGATCCACTTGATCTTGAATATATTGCATTGCCAACACTGGAAAGTGTGGTTAGTGCGTATGTTTCAGTCTTAGATTGACTAAAGAAGCCAAGTCTGTTAAGACATTCATTGTGCCTTATTGCAGCGACAATTACCTATTATTTTAAACCTTGTGAGCCACACTTTGTTTCCTGTTGACTATTCACGTTAGGGACCCCATTTTATTATTCTCACAATTCATTTTTATTTTCAAGTTATTGCTCCGACAACTATTATCACAAATTATCACATTTTAATTGCACTGACATTATTAGACAGAAGACAGCCATCCTCATGGGATTGATATTTGACAGACTCACATCTATATCCTATACTTACATCAACTGTGTACACTTACACATTATTGTTGTGACATTTACAATCGGTCACTTGATGAGAATGTGCATATATTATAGACAACTGAACAAGGTAACAATTAAGAACAAGTACTCATTGCCTCGTATTGACGAGTTATTCGATTAGTTGAAAGGTGCAACTGTATTTTCCAGGATAAATCTACAGTCAAGTTATTATCAACTGCGAGAGAAAGATTACGACGTGACGAAAATAGCATTCAGAACCAGGTATGGACATTATGAGTTTCAAGTAATGTCGTTCGGGTGACTAACGGTCTAGCAGCATTTATGGATTTGATGAACCGAGTGTTTCAGCCTCATATAGATAGATTTGTGGTTGTATTTATCGATGACATATTGATTTATTCTAGAACAGAGTCAAAGCATACTCAGCATTTGAGAGAGGTATTACAGATTTTCCAAGAAAAATAATTGTATGCAAAATTCAGTAAATGCGAATTTTGGCTTCTAGAAGTTGGATTTTTGGGTCATATGGTATCCGTAGAAGGAATACGGGTTGATCAAGTTTCAACTATTCTTGATTGAAAGGTTCTGAAGAATATTATTGAGGTATGTAGGTTTTTGGGATTGGCAGGTTATTTTGCCGGTTTGTGGAAAAAGTTATCCTTTATAGCTTTGTCGTTAACGAAGTTGCTACAGAAGAACATTCAGTTTGTTTGGTCAAAGAAGTGTCAACAAAGTTTTGATCAGCTTAAGAAAATGTTAACGGAAGCTCTAGTACTAACACAGCCTGAATCGGGAAAGGAATTTGTTGTTTACAACGATGCGTCTTTGAATGGTTTGGGCTGTGTTTTGATGCAAACTAAGAAGGTGATAGCATATGCCTCCCGACAGCTAAAGCCACATGAAAAGAATTGTTTGACTCATGATCTGGAGTTAGCTGCTATAGTTTTTGCATTAAAGATTTGGCGTGACTATCTATACGGTGAGAGATGCCACGTATTCACTGATCATAAGAGTTTGACGTATCTAATAACGCAAAAGGAGCTGAATTTGTGACAGCGTCGATGGTTAGAGCTGTTGAAGGACTATGATCTTGTGATTGACTATCATCCGAGGAAAGCAATAAATATAAGTGTATAAAAAATAAAAATAAAATAAAACTTAGGGCACTCCACTGTAGCAAAGATTGAGTAAGCTAAGGAGATAGTTGTTTGCTCCATCTATCTTTTAATTGAGAAAAGCTTTAGCTATATGAGTGTAGTATAATTCAGATTGTGTCATGGCATAATTTTTGGCAGTTTAGTGTTTGCTCCATTGAAGTTGTTTGAAAACAAAACTATGCGACAAAATGAATCCTTAGTTTGATCCTTAGTTTGAGTAAAAACTAAGCCACGTAGAAAAATAGAATAAGTCCATAAGAGAAGTCTGCTATGAATAAAACTGCCTCGATAAATAAAACTTTTTATTCTGATATGAAAATGTTTTTTACATTTCTTTTGTTTAATAAACTTATGAGACTTGATTAAGTTTCTAGATCTATAAGATTGTTGAGAATGGAAACTTTAAAATATGCTCTACAAGATTTAGATTTCACAATGATGCCATGGTAAAGCTTTCATGCATTCATGAATTTTTGCTTGAGGACAAGCAACAACTCAGGTTTGGAGGTGTGATAACTCTCGAAAAGAGTTATATTTTATACCTTTTTAGCCTTGAGGAAGCGTTTAGACTTAGGTAAAATTAGGTATTTTAAGATAGAATTTAGTATTTTTCGTGCATTCCTGCATAAAGCTTGGTTAGTTATATTTTATTGCATTTTTACTCTAACTTTGAAAGGAAAGATGGTGAGGTGGCAGAGTGTGGTGTAGGTGCAGGAGAATGAAGTTGGAAACCATGATGCAGGTTTATGCCCTGACAAAGTTTTATTGTTAAGGCAATCCTAGGAGTGTTGCTTGTCACGACAATACATGGAGTGCTGACTCAGCATCTTCTAGAAGTTGCCAACTGGATGCTAACGTGCTGGAGGAATACACTAGAACACATGTTGAAGGTGTGATCCTACTAGACTTCTTCTAAAAGCTATACGAAGTGCTGAGCTGTGCAAAGAAGTATCGATTTGCTTCATCTTATAAATACTTGTGAGTAATAATGAAGAAAGCATGAAGTGTAAATGGAAAAATATGAGCGAAGAATTGAGGGAAATCACGTATAACCAATGCGCAAATCATGAGTGGATTTTGAGGTAAACAGGGAAAGAAGATGATGACTTCATTGAAGAGCTAAGAACGAAAGAGAAGATACCTTACCCTTCAGATCTAGCCAAAGCGTCGGAGAAGGAGGAGGCTGGTGATAGCAACTCCTGTGTTCATCCTTGGGTTTTAGTTATTTTAATTGAGTTTGTTAAGACGATATTGAATGTTATTTTTTTGGGTTTATTCGGATGATATTTTGTTATATTTTTATGAATAATTAATTGTTAATCTAATGTTTTACTTTTTATTCAATTGGACTTCTTACAACACATGCTTACCGTAAAAGGGAGTTTAAGTGTGTAACAACTGCCAAGAGAATTGCGTGACAAAGCAGTATAAGCTTTAGAGGTTTGCCATGAAATTTTAGGATATACGAATATAATCTGAGTACATTCAAGTTTATCATTCATCATAGTCTCCCATTGATATCTTGTCAACGCTTCCACCGTCGTTCATCACATACCATTTAAATTTTACCATTTATTTTTCTACATTTAGTTTATCATTTATTTTTCTGTATTTAGTCTATCATTTACTTTTCATTATCTTTTACTCTTAATACTCTGTTTACTTTCATTCTTTTATATTACATTGCCATAGCATAATTTCTATTAACTTTGACCTGACTTTATTTCTTTGTCATGACATTAACATACACTGAATATACCCTGACATTATTCTTTTGCCAAGACAATAACTTAATTAGATCATATTAATTCTGATTCCTATGGAACACTTATCATTTTATTACTTGAGCGATGTGTATACTTGCACAGTTTGTGCATACGTTACAGCTGCAACAATTAGCGGGTTCACTATTAACTTCCTCTTATTCATTATTCAATTTAGATTCTAAAGATGCAGCTGACTCAACCGAAGATCCTAGTGGTCATCCCCTACAACCCCTCCTTTCACGTGCTACATTTCCATGTGCATGCATTTTCAATGTCTTATGAATCTACAATTTACAAGTAATTAGTCTTTAATATTTTGTTTAGTCTTTTAAAACATTCACATACTATAATTCTTTTACTTAAGTTTTATGCAATAGTCTCTATAGTTTAAATAAAGTTTCATTATTGTTTCTATAGACTTGGCATCAGACCTTCGAACTTTGGCACTTCCTGCAAATAAAGCGCTTTTCAAATATTCTGTGGTTTGGTTTCCAAAATTTCCCTTTTCATGTATGCATGCATGCATATTCACTTAAAAAGATTTAAGAGTTCAGTTTGATATTTGCAACTAGGTTCTGATACCACTAAATACAACCTCCACAACTCGGCCTAGATATTATGGTTGAATCATGGAAGCCATATGGGACACCTAAGTGTCGACCCTACTCTTACGATGCTTAAAAACTTTTAAGTACTCTTTTTGAAAAATCGTAGTTCGTACTGTTGTCTTTAGAAAATGTCCATTTAATCAATCTCGTCATACTTAAGTTAGTTTAACGATTTAGGTTAAGGCTTTGTAAAAACCCAACCATCGACATAATCAATTCTAAACATTTTAATAGGTTTCTTTGCAGCGGAAATCATCACTACTAACCAACATATTATACTTAGCCATATAGCATGCATAGTGCAATTTCAATGTACCGATATATATATAACTAGCATGTAAAATCCGACCTAAGTATGAAAACCATGCATGCGTGAAAGCCCAAAATGAAAACAGTCCCAAATCACAATCTAAATAATTTTACAATCCAAAGCCAAATAATAATAATAATAATCGAATGATAAAACAAAAATAAAAGTCAAGCACTGTCCAAAAGTCCACCATACGTCCACAAGCCAATTCGGTCCTAAGTCTATTCATTACCTGAAAAGTTGAGGTAATAAGGTTAGCTTAAATAGCTCAGTGTGAGACTAAACAAACAAACACTAAGCATATATATATATTCAAACAATTTCATATAGCATTCATACCAACAAGTTCACATAGAATTCAATAGCACAATCAAACATTAGCAATAGAAACTTTAGATGAACATGATCATGAAAAAATGCACATATGAGGTCCTACCCATACCAACCATTACACACCACGACTTTCCGAAAACCCGTCTGCCAAACTCCAACAAATGCAAGCATAGCTCAATGTGGTAAAACCCCCCGAATAAACAATAACACAGAAAGTCTGCCAAATAACATTAGTGTGATAAAGATCACCAATATCATATAGTGCGATAAGATCATCAATCCCCTCGATACTCTAAATGCAGTGCACTGACTACGAATAATATGGTCTTAATATGTCGCTGGTACTGCACAGAATTCCTCCGTCAACCACACAATCCAATCCCAATGCACATGCAAGATGTCATGCAAAATCATACATAATCACAATTCAATACTTTTCACATTTAAATGTCATGTCAACATATTCTCAATTAATTCAACACTTTCAATAATAGGAAACAGTGTTCCAACTTTCAAATTACCATTATGATGGTATCTATCAATATCGTTCAATTTCTCATACTTTACGAGATTCATTGTGCATAAGTAGCAACCCTTTTTCAATACGTATATCATAGAAAACATGTCATGCATTTATATCATGTATAAACTCAATATATAAGCATATCATGCTATACAAACAATCAATATCGTATCACATAACTCAAACAAGCATCATGTTCTCAATCAAGAATTCATACTATCAAACTAGCAACTTTACTAACACATCAATCTTTTAGGGCTCGAAACGTACCTGGTTCAGCCACTCACAAAACCAAATATTTGGCTATTAAGCCAAACCCAATCAGCAAGCTAAACAAAATTTTTAATATAGCAATTATCATTTTAAACAAGCTTATGAGTTTAGAACTCACACCTTATTTTTTGCTCTTTCGTAATACACTAGCAAATCTTGTCCTTCCCTTAACAACTACTTAAATGAACCTAGACCAAAATTCAGTATAGATTCATTCAATTAACTTCCTAACCATCATCTAAACTCACTTATGGGTTCAAATCAATTTTTAAAATTACTATCAATTTACGAATCCAAACTAGTTAAATTTCTTACACTGTTTTGATGCAAACCGCACTAGCAAATGTCTTTCGGCTTTACGGTTGATGTGGGGTGATTAGGTTAGCACCTAACACAATAATATACAGGAAAATCAGTAGCTAATATTGATTAAATTCTTTTATTTAATCAATTCACAACCTTTACCCAATAACTATGTCAAAAACAAACTAGTTCATGTTTAATCGTACTTACACTTCCCGATTTGAGAGATCCGAATGGCCAATTGATCAAGAATTCTTTTCCCTAATTAACATGTGACTAAAGAGTGATTAGGCAGGTCAAGGACACAAATTAAGGCTGGAATCAATTGGGTAAAAATCAAGAAACAAAACAACCCCCATCTTGCGCCTAAGTGCACGCATACCTCCCATGGTGGCCAAAATTAGGGCTGAATTTTAAAACAATTTGAGATCAATTAAAATTGGAAAAATACCTTTAAAATCATCAAAAATTCCTTAATTTCCAAATCTAAAAATTCGGGGTTTCAATTGGCTAAATTAATCAAGAAATTGAAGGAAAAGGTGATCTTACCCAAGCTAGAAGAGTGAATCAATAATGGCACTTTCTTGGCAAGGTTTGGATTGATCTTGAGTGCTCAAAATTTCCGCTTTGGATTTGATTTAATTGAGAAAAAATTGCAGAAAGGTATGGGATGAGATGGTGATGAATCTTGGTAGCAAAAGGAAGGAAAAATCAAAGGGAATGGTGACGAGAGATGCGACGACAATAATGAAGAAGAAGAGAAGAATAAAAGAAAAATAAAGATTGGGAGTGGGAGAGGGAGAGGGAGAGGGAAAGGAGATTAGGGATAGAAAAACGGGAAGAAAATAAGGGATTAGGGCTGATATTTTGTATAAAAAATATATTTATAGTTAAGTTAATAAGGCTTAGGCCGTAAGGAACATTAAAAACAAGGAAATTTAAAAAAAAATTAATTTATTTTGTAAGAGTTGGGACTTGAACTTGGAAGTTCATGTACTATCATGTTTTATCATTGATCAATTAACCATTGAACCATCATTATATCTTTGATTTAATTATACATTTCTATTAAGCTAAATTTTACGATGTTACACTAAATTCATGGTTTCCACATGCATCTGCGTGCGATAGGATTTCTAGTATCAATAATGTTGTTGATTGAATTGGTGTCACGAGTTAACTTGACATCAACTCAATATTGATGACAACATCATAATAAACAATTTTGTTCATTTAGCATTCTTAATCTGATGTATTTTTGTGTTTAAACTTTGTTTTAATATCTTTCATATGTTATTATTTATTATATGTTATTTTCAAATACATTTTTGTATCTAAATACATGGTTTGCACACGCATACGCTTGTGATAGAATTTTCAGTATATATAAATTATATATTCTAAATTTATAAATATATATATATATTCTATTTTTATATTTTAAGGGATATATATTTGATTAAAAAAATGTATTTTTTTTAAATGCTATGTGGCGTTATTTAATTGGCCACCATTTTTTTAACGCATGTAAAAATATGGATTAAAAAACATAATGGAAGAATACTTTTGGTACCAAATTGAGAACCAATTATATATACTTTGGGTACAAAATTAGGCAAAAAAAAATTAATTACCAAAGTAGGAAACGAACATACTTTAAGGGTTCAATAGTGAAATAAGCACTAATTTAAAGTGTTTGCAATTGCTATAAAATGTATTGTGAATGGTTAAAGTGTTCATTTTTGGACTTGGTGTTTGAAAGTTAAAAATAAGTTAACTTTAATGGTATTTTAATAATTTAATATATTGATATATGAAATATAAAATGTAAAATTTAAATAGTTTTTAAATGATTAATATAAATTATTTGTAAAATTTAATTTAAGGCTTAATGGTATGAAAGGCTCTTGAAAATTTAAAAAAAAATCAATTAAGTCTCTTTTAATTTTTTACACTCAATTGGATCCTGAACATATAAAATTGACAAAATTAGCCCTTTGATTGACATTGATTATTAGTTTCTAATAGAATTGCTGTTGTGGCCATTAATAACAACCACGTTAGCCAACGAATGTTGACGTGTCAATCCGTGTCAACATCAATTGTTAACATAACATTATCACATCATCAAAATTAAAAAATAATAAAAAAAGAAACATTTTAAAAATTCAAGTCTAGAATTAACATAGATAAATGGTTGCCCAAGTTTATTTGAATTTAGACATCCATTTATCTAGATTCATTCTAAAATTAAAAAAAACATTAAAAATTGTAAAACAATTTAACACTTTAAAAAATTCATTAATATTTAGAAAATTATAAAATTATAAAAAAATATTAAAATTTTAAAAAAGAGATAATCGAACCATAATCAGATTTAAAATAATTAAAAATATAAAATTGAAAAATTAAAAATAAATCATTATAAATATATTTTTTTTCTCATATCAAATTCAAAGGTAAAAAAGTTAATTTAAATTCGAATTTCGATTACATCCTTTGCATAATTTTTTTTCTAATATCAAATTACATCCTTTTCATGATAGATTAGTTGACTTGAGATTTAATTCATTAAAAATCTATGGTTTTATAATTTAATATTTTTTATGATTTTTTTATTTTATAAGTTTTAATTATTTTTATAACATTTTAATATTTTAATAATTTTAATAATTTTAATTTTTTATATTTTTTATAATTTCAAAATAAATCTGAACAAATGAATGTGAATATCTAAATGAACCTGGATAATTTTATATTCAAATTCGTTATGATCTTGAATTTTAAAATAACTTTAATTTTTTTGAATTCTTTTGTGTTGCTGACTTGGCAATGCCATGTCAACATTTTATGCTGTTGTGGTGGTCATTAACAGCCAAAACAACGACTTTGTTGGAAATTCACCATCAATATCAATCAAAAGGTTGATTTGGTTAATTTTTTAAATTTAATGCCTCAATTGAGTGCAAAAAATTAAGAGAGACTTAATTGATTTTATGTGAGTGAATATGTGATAAATATATTTATCAAAATTTCATATAAAAATCAAATTATGTATTAATTGTAATGATAAAGTTTAAAGTTTGAAATAAAAAATATATACTCATTATCATTCCCAAAAAAATATATACTCATTAGTGAAATAGAAAATAATGGTTTGGGAGGAATAAATGATAGATATTTTGAAAATTTTATATCTAAAAGTTAAAAACATTCTTTTCCAACTTTTAAGTTTAAAAGTTCTTTTGAAAAGACCATTTAATTTTAAAATCACCATACTCTCTGTGACTTATGGTGTAAATGTGCCATGGAGTCACAAACTAATTTTAAAAAAGTTTAATATAACATTTGGTATTTGAATATGATATATTTTTAAATTTGATATCTAAATTTTTTTGACCCAATTTGGTATCTAAACTTGACAATTTTTCCTAATTTAGTACCTAAATTTTTTTTGATCCAATTTGGTACCTAAATTTATTAAATATTACAAAAATCACGCAAAACAATAACAATGTTGAATTTTTTTTTGTAATGGTACAAAAATATTGTCGGTTTTAGAGAAAATTCATGTTAAAAATAGGTATTGAGTTATGCTTAACGAATTAATATTAAAAAAAGATTAAGTACCAAATTAGGAAAAAGAGTCAAGTTCATATACCAAATTGGGCCCCAAAAAATTTAAGTACAAACTTAAAAAAAAGTGTCAAGTTTAAGTACCAAATTAGGAAAACAGAAATGGCACGTTTGAGTACCAAATTGAACCAAAAAATGTTTAGACACCAAATTAAAAAAAGTGTCAAGTTCAAGTATCAAGTGTTATATTAAGCCTTTTTAAAAAAAAACCAGGCATAAGCATTACTTGAGTTGTCAAGTGGATATTTAGAAGGATATTAGGTGAGTTAACTCTATGAATATAAACTTTTCCCATGTGTATATGTTTAAAAATAACATACAAAAATAAAAACTTGTAACATCCCTACACTCGGTTCACATGTATAAACCCGGTATAAGAGTATTACATACAGTGTCAGAGAATTAAAAACGAGTATAATAAATTTTTTTTTCAAATACTGTGTAATTGAATCGTTTTACTCAAAATATCACAAAATAATCAAGTATAATCAAAATCGAGACTTAAAACCAGTTTGAAAATAATGAAAATGTAATTTTTACTCAAAACAATGCAAATATCGATACCACCATAAAAATATTGATACCTCTGTTCTAAAATCAAGAAATATAGCTAGAAACTTCAAACTAACCCCCTGAAATTATATAAAAACTTTACCAATAAATCAATTCAGTCTAAGACACAATTCTATTCAAAATTCATCATCTCATTTCATAAGTTCATAGTATTCCAAAATAACATTTATAACCCATTCATTAAGGACATACAAGTACCATTTGTACATGTCATTTTACCTCAAAATAAGTATACCTTATCTTGTAATCTTCCAATGTTGATGTGATTTGATGAGAGGCGCCTAATCCAACCTTAGCTTCTCAGAGATCTTGTACCTACGCATTGAATTAAACACGTTAAGCCGATGGAGGCTTAGTAAGTACTACAAGAGTCATGAATCATTCATCTTTTAATCACACATTTCAAACTCATTCATATAATTATTTATTCATGTAAAATACATACATTTTATGTGTATAACATTTAACTTATAGTAGTGTTATGAATTCACATATTCTTCCTCATTTCATATTTTAGCCATTCCAATCTCTTAGCTTACTTAGTTTTATCATTCTTTGATTTCTTATACATATATTGTACTTACCTTTCATATGATTATCATTTCACTTACCTCAATGCCACAATTTGCACATTCTTTCTTTTTCACATTGTTTACCCTATTAACAAGACTCAGACCTTGGCGTATACGCGGATCCAACCAAACACACCAGAATGGCACCCAGTGCCTCATCGGATAGTTTGAAGCAATAAAGTGACACCCAGTGTCTCAACGGTCTAGCCGAAGTAAAGTGGTACCCAGTACCTCATCGAATATATACGAAGTAAAATAATGACACCCAGTGCCTCTTGACTCAAGGTTGAAGTATCCTGAACTCTTCCAATCCTATAGCATGCCAACTATATCCGACTCAGCCCGACTAGTTAATAGGGATTTTCAATTTACAATTCATATCACTTACAATTTCAATTTCACTTTCACTTACACTTTCAATTTTGATCACAAATCATTCAAATTCAATTCAAATATACTATTAATTCAATATAAATTTTCATTCATCTTAATATTAACGCTTACATTATATTCACTTATTAAATATAAATATCGAAATAAACATTAAATAATGAATAATTCAGATTATAGTAATACAAATTAATAACAAATCAATTTAACCAAATAACAACCAAATATCATAAACAATTAGGTACCAATAACTTTGGAAACCTTTGATTTATCCATTTCATTCTCATTTCTCAATTTCATCACATATCACTTTATATGCATCAATTTTTCATTTCTATTCAATTTTTCTTTTTTTACATTAATTTTCAAAGCTGTACATTTGAGTCACAGTCACTAAATTATTTATATCTTGAGCTACAGAATTTGAAATTATAATCCGCTTGATGATTCTGAAATTAGACTCAAATATCTTTTTACAATAAAAATTTCAGAATTTTTTAATATAGCCATTTTGTACAGTAAATTCTTTCAATTTACCCCTTCTCTGCTGCCTAACAGTTTCGACTTTGCTTTACTAAAAATTATTTATCTTTTAGTACAGGAATACAATAAAGTTCCCGTCTATTTCTTTTGGAAATATACTCACTAAGGATTCAACCATATAAATTTTAGTCTATAATAATTTTTCTACATTTTTCTATGATTTTTCAAAGTCAAAATAGGGGAACTTGAAGCTACTCTGACCTTGTTACACAAAAACTAGTATATCTCGAAATATACAATTCTTTTTATTTCACTGTTTCTTCCATATGAAACTAAACTCAATAAGCTTTAATTACATATTTAATTAAACTCTTAAATCTTTTAATACAATTTTTGGTGAATTTTCGAAGTTAGTCCTCTGATTCTGTCCAATCTGTTTTAATGAGAATAATTCCTTTCTCATGTTTCTTTATACTAAATTTCATTCAATCATACATAATTAACTTACTTATAATTAAACATCTCATTTTCATCATGATTAATCATATATAGTAAAATTATAAACACTTTAACTTAATTGTTACTAAGTCTTTTAATACTTGTAGTACTTACCTCACTTGTAGATAATTTCTTCTCACACCTTAGCTTTCTCCTTTCCTTTTTCTTCAATTTGGTCCTTCTCAATTTCTCTAGAATTTTCCACTAAAATATCTCTCTTTAATAAAAATGGTAAAATTGTACTTTTAGTCGCTAGGCCTTCCAACTTTACACTTTGGCCCAAAACTTTGCCTCCAAAAATATCTTCTACCAAATTACTCTTTTGCTCCTCCTTAATCAATCTAATTCCCATGATGACTCATAATTTAATTTGGATAAATTACTATTTAGTCCTTCCTCCTTTCTCACAATTACTAATTAACCCTTAAATTTTCCTAATCTTCTTATTTTAACTACATATTCTAATTCTTGACTCCTTACCTATACTGTTCCAACTCCGGTTCAAAAACGCGGATGTTACAAAATGTATTATTTGAAATTAATTAATAATTATATATAAAACACGTAAGATATTAAAAAAAAAAAGAGATTAAATTGTGAGTAAAATGAAATTTAAACACACTAAAAATCCTATCACACATGTATATATGTAGAAATCGCGGATTTAGAATACAAATGTGTGTTTAAAAATAACATATTATTGGGGATCGAACTGACTAAGCAACAAACAAGTAAAAATAGTGGAAGAAATTGAGAAATTGAACACTTAAATTTAACGTGAAAAAATCCTTCCAAAGAGGATAAAAAATCACGGGCAAAGATAATTTTATTATAATGACAAAAGAGCAAAAAGTACAAAAGACGAAGATAAAAATAAAACCTCGAAACTCGAAAACAAAGAACTCTCAAAACGTAAACACAAAATTCTCCAAAAGTGTTATGAGTTCTAATCTCTAATGGGTGTCTTTTCTAATGTTATAAACACAAATTTCTTAGGTCTAATTTCTAATAGGTATCATTTGGTGTCAGTGCGGAATTGGAGTTGGAAAAGCGAAAGAATGATCGAATTCAAATTGTTGAATCGAAGACGAAAAGATTTAGATCTGAACTTAAAAAAATAAACAAATTTAGAAATTAAAGAAAGCAAAAACACTAAAAGAAGAAATTGAAAAACTAATAATAAACATTTAAAATAATAACTATGATGGATAGATTTAAATCCCAACAAACTCAACTAATGGCTCTAATTAATCCTCCAATAAATAATTCCTGGCAAATTGAAGGGTGAAGAATGGATTCTCACAACTCCTTAAAGAAAATCAAGAATAAAACTACTTTTAAAAATCACAAGAAAGAAATCTTGCACAAAGATATAGCTCCAAGAGTTAAAAACTTTATTAATGAAAAATTGTCTGCTTAATAAACAATGAAGAAGCCTTTATATAGGCTAGTTAAATAAATTTAAATAAAACTCTTAATCTAAACAAGAAATAGTTTAAACTAAATTTTTTCATTGACATAAAACTTCTAAATAACTTAAACTACTTAATAATTATTAAAAATTCGGAATAATAAAATAATAAGAGCTGATATATACAATATTCGGCTCATATATAATAAAAATTAAGCCCAAAATCCAAACCCAATATGATTTAAACTCGAGTTAAAAGCCCGAAACTCGTAATTCTCGTCATAATCATGTCTAGAAATTCTTCTCACGTAGTCTTTCTTAAAATGGTCATAACTTGATGATGGGTGTCAAATCCACCAAATATAAATACTCTTACGACAAATAATACAAAACAGTAGTATAAGGTAGTAGGGTCGATTCCACAAGGACTGGTTGCTGTAATCTACTCTTGTGTCTTCCTCTTGAACGACGTGCGAAAGAGCGTGCCCACGACTCGTGACTGTCTCCTAACAAAAATAAAATAAAAGAGTGGGGGTTTAGAGATAAAATATCAAACTAAAATAAAACAAAAATAAAATAAATAAGTTAAATAAATCTTGATGCTAAATAATTAATTGAGATAAAGAAATAAAAAAAACAATATTTAATAAGCTTAGCCTCAGCCTCGGCTTCCTCCGATCTTAAATCGATCCTTGAAAATTAATCTTCACTTTTTAATCGATAAGCTGGTTATAGCGCTCGAGAATGTCCCAACCGCCAACTTTTCCTCTAGTAGTCGGTTCCGGATACGACCTGCAAACTGACCCTTGCCGAATGTCTAACCACGTCGCACGTGCTTGCGATTTAAGACTTCAACAGCTTTGCGCTCTGAAAAGCCCAACTCAAATTAACTGCCTCAACCGCGTGGGTCGTTTGAATCCGGTCTCTACCACCCTTGACGGAATCCAACTAGCTTTTCCCACTTGGACACGCCAATTTGTTCGCGGGAACTTGAATACAGCACGACCGATTTGACTTCTCAACTGTACGCCAACCTTCCTCAACTCAACGCGCGCTTTTTGAATTGAAGTCGAATTAACTTTAAGGGGCGAACTTGTACTACCACATAAACCGGAGTGATAACGAGTACCGATAAAAAGGTTTTTATTTCGATTTCGTAACTCACGATTATTTCTTCATGAAGTGATAACCGTGACTAAGGCTAAAAAGGATTTAGTGACGCATGATTTTAATCATGCTTAGTGGATGGATATGGTGATGGATTGCTTGTGAATATGAAAGATGGAAAGGGGAGGGGTTAATGTAGCAATTGGACAAATATATAAAATGGAATGAAATGGAGATGGAAATAGCAAACTAGTCTGAGGCAAAAAGACAAGAAGAATAGAAAAGGGATGATTTCTTAATTGCTTCCAAGGATATTCAAGTACATTTCAATTAAATCCTAAGTAATCCCTGTTTTATACAATTGGATTACTAAATATAGCCTAAGTCCTATTAAACTAAATTACCCATTTGCTAAAAATAAATAATTTAGTCAAAAGAAATTAACAACTTATAAAAAAATAAGAAAAATAACAATTTTTGACTAAGTCTTTTTTGACCATTTCCACTAAGAATTTCTTTTGCAATTCAGCCCTCAATGTCCCTCAAATTCAAATATATCCCATTTCTTCACACATGTCTTCAATTTAATCCACTTTTGCTTTCTTTTAGGTAGAGAAACATCAATTTGTGTACCTGATAAGAAATTGTAGGAAATTAGAAGTACTTTCCTCATAATTAATCCAAAATACACAAATAAATTGCTTAAATAATTCACTTATCAAAATCCTCCTACTTAGCCTATGCTTGTCCTCAAGCATAATGTTTAGTCTATATTAATGTTATTTGATAATTTTTTTTCAAAATCGAATTTCATTCTTAAATCAAGTTTCATGCAAACAATTAGAAGATCAAAAATAGATAATCGCTCATGTTTAATCAACACACATTTTGTAGACTTTCAACCATTATGAACAAAATCAACCACTTCGCAAAAATTAAGCTTAATTAAACTTGCTAATTGTACCCAAATTTACGTACGTATATATATATTGTTTTTTTTTGAATTTTTTTAAGGCACAAGGCAGCTCGGTTAGCGGAGTGTTACAAGCTTCAGTTCGTCACTCGAATCTTTTTATGCCAATTGAGATGACAAGCCAAGTACCTCAACCCGGTTACTCAATTCGATCACATTTCCAAATCTTCACTCATAACCAAGGCACAATATATTTATTCACATCCATAGTTTATTTATTTACAAAGTCGAGTACTTATTAAGCAAGTCTAAAAAAAAGTTTTTAATTTAGTGAAGTGTTCAACTTTTCTCATAATAATTTCAACTCTACAAAATGTGTATTGATAAAAAAAAGAAGAAGCAATTATTATTCATGAGCTTCTAATTATCCAAATGAACCAAGCATAAGAAAGAATTCAATCATGAAAATAATTATCAAATAATATTAATATCATAAGCAATATGCAAAGAGAAAAATCATGGCATGCATAATGAATCCCCCTACTTAATCTCACATTGCCCTCAATGTGTAAATGTAAATAATGGAAAAAGATTGGGCAAAGTGCACTCCCTGTGTTTTTTATGAGACAGAGGATGGTTTAGGCAGTTCGGGTTGGTTCTGATTGGTTCCATCTTGGGTGCATGTTCAACACATGGCAACACTGAAATTTGACAAGGCATGCCCACGCCACGACTGATACTGGATTTTCATAAAATGCCACGATGCACCCTGAAAATGACACATGAAATGGATTAAACGACAATCTTTATTCAACTGAAATTAAACTTGGAAATTAAAAATTAAAAATAAAAATGAATATGGGTTGCCTCCCAAATGGCGCTTCTGTTTAACACCGTTACCTCGACAAACTTAAATGTTATCCGTTTGACATATTACGGGTCAATCCTTCCATTACGTGCACTTGAAAGTTCTTGTAGAAAGGTTTCGATTTTTGCCCATTGGTCTCAAATCCCTTCCCGAGTTCTTCCAGTTTTTTCATAATTTCTAGATCTAAACTCCTGCATAAGACAGTTTGTAACCCATCTACCTCACAATATTCAAAATGCAATTTCGTCAGTGGTTCAACAACATCAACACAAGAAACATTCAACATTATACTAGGTCGGCCCATTGCTTCATAAACATTAAATTTACAACCTCACAGTTGAATTCCATAGTGAGTGTCCCACTATGAACATTAATCTTTGTACGCGCAGTGCTATGGAACGATCTTCCAAGTACAATATTAGAAGAGTTTTTTGAGTTATCATCCTCCATGTCAATGATATAAAAATCTGCAGGAAAAATTAACTCGTTTACCTTGACAAGAACATCCTCCAATACTCCTTTTAGATATACCACAGATCAATCTGCAAGCTGAATAATTGCACCTGTTTCTTTCAAAGGACCCGCATTAAGTAGTTTGTAAATAAACAAAGGCATAACATTAATTGACGCACCTAAGTCGCACATGGCCTTTTTAATACCTACACAACCTATTTTGCATGATATGGAAAATATACCTTGGTCTTTGCATTTTGGAGGTATCTTTTTTTGCAACAAAGCGAAAACATTTTCTCCAACGCTTACCTCCTCATTACTGAGGAGCTTCTTCTTACTTGTGCATAATTCCTTTACAAATTTTGCGTAGCTTGGTATCTGTTTGATCGCATCGAGAAGTGGAATGTTTATCTCTACTTTTCAGAAAGTATCCAGAATCTCCTTCTCTTCTTACTCCTTCTTTTGGTTAACGAACCTTCCAGGAAATGAAGGTGGCACTGTAAATGATTTCTGTGGTGTTGACTCAGTTGGAGTCTCTGAATCGGGTTCCTTCTTTTCGCGTTCAGCATCATGGGCACGACTCATGCCAGTCACGGGTTTCAAAACCGCACCACTTCTCAATGTCACAGCACTTACATTATGTCGAGGGTTGGGTTCCGTTTGGGATGGTAACCTTCTTTGAGACTCCAAATAGCTAATTATTAGTGTCAGCTTGCTTATCTGCTTGTCTATCTCCTGTAAATGCAAGTTAGTCTTTTCTTGAAATTTTTCAGTACTAGTGGCTAACCTTTCGACAATAGCTTCTAAGGATGTCTTTGGAGATGGTGGCTGCTGATTCAGAGGCAGCCTCTATTGATACGACTGATTGAACCGTGGATTCGATCCATAACTTAGACTCAGATGCTCCCTCTACCCGGTATTGTATGTGTTCGAATAGGGATAATATCGTCTTTGGAGTGGACCTGGAAAATTTTCAACAGCATTTGCTTGTTCTGTCGAATCCTCGTGTAAGATTGGACATGAGTCCATCGGGTGATCTGTCATGGTACAAAATTCGCATAGCTTCGCTGGGCCTAACTTATCAGTAAGCAAATTCTGCACAATATTAGTGAGTTTATCTATTTTATTTTCCAAAGTCAGAGTACTTAACCCATGAACCCGTCTCGTAGGTTCTGTAGCCTGTCGGAATTGTTGAGAGTTCGCAGCCATCGTTGAAATCAACTCTCTAGCTCTTTGGGGAGTCATATTAATGAGTGCTCCTCCACTGGCTGCATCGATCATCTTCATCTCCATGGGAAGTAGTCCTTCGTAGAAACACTGCAATAATGACTGTTCAGAAAGTCTGTGTTGTGAGCAACTTGTGCACAACTTTTTGTACCACTCCCAATAATGGTAGAGCGTTTCAGTCTCCTTTTGTCGAATTCCCACTATATCTCATCTCAGTTCGGTTGCTCGTGCTGCTGGGAAAAACCTGTCAAGGAATAAATGAGACATATCAGCCTATGTGTTAACAGATCCCAGTGGTAAATAAAACAGCCATTCTCTAGCAGAGTCGGCTAATGAAAAAGGAAATGCACGAAGTTTAATTTGGTCTTCTATTACTCCCTAAGGTTTCATGCTCGTGCACACCATGTGGAATTCCTTCAAGTGCTAGTGCGGATTCTCGTTTTGAATCCCGTGGAAAGTGGGTAATAGATGGATTAAGCCCGACTTTAACTCGAACGATGTTCCTCCCGTTGGGTAAGTTATACACAACGGCTGTTGTTCGTCCGGTGCTGCTACAAGTTATCGAATAGTCTGATTTCGATCTTTCATTTTCTTTGCTTCCTCATCTTCGAATATTTCTTTAGTGAAAGCTTCTTCTTCAAACTCTGTCTGTAGGCGTTTTCCGTGATCTTCTTTTCTCAACCTTCGAGCTAATTTCTCTATCTTCGGTTCAAAGTCATTGAGAGGTGTTTGCTCAAACCTTGTCATAAAGAAAACAAACGAAAGTTAGAAAAATGTTACTTGTCCCCCGCAACGGCGCCAAAATTTGATGGGTGTCGAATCCACCAAATATAAATATTCCTACGACAAATAATACAAAACAGTAGTAAAAGGCAGTAGGGTCGATTCCACAGGGACTGGTTGCTGTAATCTACTCTTGTGTCTTTCTCTTGAACATCGTGTCAAAGAGCGTGCCCACGACTCGTGACTGTCTCCTAACAAAAATAAAATAAAAGAGTAAGGGTTTAGAGATAAAACGTCAAACTAAAATAAAACAAAAATAAAATAAATAAGTTAAATGTATCTTGATGCTAAATAGTTAATCGAGATAAAGAAATGAGAAAAACGATATTTAATAAGCTTAGCCTCAGCCTCGATTTCCTTCGATCTTGAATCGATCCTTGAAAATTAATATTCGCTTTTTAATCGATAAGCTGGTTATAGCGCTCGAGAACGTCCCAACCGCCAACTTTTCCTCTAGTAGCCGATTCTGGATACGACTTACAAATCGACCCTTATCGAATGTCTAACCACGTTGCACGTGCTCGCGATTTAAGACTTCAACAGCTTTACGCTCTGAAAAGCCCAACTCGAATTAACGGCCTCAACCGCGTGGGTCGTTTAAATCCGATCTCTACCACCATTGACAGAATCCAACTAGCTTTTCCCACTTGGACACGATAATTTGTTTGCGGGAACTCGAATGTAGCACCTTTTATTAGCCCCCATTAGTAGCTCCCCTCATCAAAGTCGACAACCTTTACTATAGGTCAAGAAGAGAAATGAACTAAGCGGGTAGCCCTGTCGGAGTCCCTTTGAAGGTCAAAAACCTATACCATAACTCCCATTGACATTTACAGAGTACACAACTATGAACATACATTTCATAACGAGCTAAACCCAACCTTCCACAAAACCCATTCGGAGCATAATCTTCTCTAAAAAAAGCCCATTCCACTCGATCGTAAGCTTTCCGCATATCCAATTCCAGCACCATGTAACCTTTTTTCCCAAATCACTTCAATCGGTATGTATGTAATATTCATAGGCTATAAGCACATTAGCGAAAATCAAACGGCTTGGCATAAATGCAATTTGAGCCGAATCAATACAACAACCAATAACCGACTGCAAACGGTTCACTATAACTTTTGCAACAATTTTGTAGATGACTATACTTAAGCTAATTGGTTGTAAGTTAACAAGAGTAGTAGGATTTTGCACCTCAGGAAGATGTACAATCACAGTGAAATTTGCTTGTCCTAGATCCTTTCCATCATTTAGTATGCTCAAATAAAAAGGAACCACATCACCTCCAACCATGTTCCAATACTTCTAGAAAAAGAGCGTTGGGAATCCATCCGTACTTGGGGCCTTTGTAGGACTAATATTGTAATATTTCGATTTTCAGGGGTGTCAAAACAGTAATTTTAGGATCACAACTCTGACAAGTCGAGTCATTAGTTTATTTATTTAAATATTTACGACTTCATTAGCATCATATTAGAGTTTGATTATGATATTTTAATGTTTAGATAGTTAATGAAGTAGAAATGATTAAATTGTAATAGGTGTAAAAGTAAAATTGGTTAATTAGAGGGAGCAAATGAGAAAATTGACCAAAGGGATGTTAGTGGGAGGATTAACATGTGCTATATTAAGAGTAAATAGGTTTAATTAAGATTAAAAAGGGATTAATTAAAGCTTAATGATTAAAGTATTAAAATTTACAAAATTGTCATTAGTATATATATTAAATTAAAGAAATTAAGGTGGAAAATATCATCATTTTCACTTCATCTTCCTCCTTACTCATGGCCAAAAGAGAGAAAGTTAGGGTTTACACATTCAATCTTTGAGCCTTGATTTAGGTAAGCAAACCTTGCTCTTTTTTAGTGATTTTTATGTTTTTGAGTATGTATTAGCTTAATATAGTTTATCTAAGGACCAATTTTTGGATCTTTCAAATGCTACAAAACTTGCCATTGTTGAAAATGCTTGTTCTTGAAAGTTATGGATGAGTTTCTATGTTTGATGAATAGATTCATTGATTTTGTAAAGTGATTTTGAATGAAATTAGAGTTTAAGGACTACAATGCAAAAGTGAAGAAATTATGTGTATTTACTTGAAATAAATGCTTTATAGGGATTTGTAATTGAACCATGAGTGTTCAGTTGCAATATACCTAGAAGAAAATGAGGAATTTACATGCTTTGTGTGAAAAAGGACTAGATTGAATAAATGGAAAATATTAAGGGTAAAATCATAAATTTTCCAAAAAGGATCGAATTGTTTTAATTGATATATAGAGTGTTTTAATGTGAGAAATTAGACAATTTGTGGATGTAGACTACGATCATGCCACAGATCGCGAAAAAGGAAAATTAGCATAATAGTCCCTACAGCTATCCACAACTGCAACCAAGTTTGATAAGTTCGTAATGTTAAATCCTTACATGTAACTGCTTATAACTGCCTTCTTTATGGTTGTTAATGATTGAAACGACAAATTGAAGATGTGAAGGATAGAAACGACAAAACAAGAATTACCCAGCCTTGTGCCAAAGTTAAATGGTCCGATGATTGAGATCCTGCATTTGTTACGGATTCTCTATGACATTGTGAGTCATTGTAAACTAAGATCCTACGATGGCTGAGATTTATGCTTGATTGCATATTCTCGTCAGCTTAGTGTGAGCAGCATCGTAGGAAACAGTTATACCGTATCGATGGCTGGGAGTAGCATCGTATACTGGTAATAGGCATGACCTTTGGGTCAATAGGGAGTAAAATGAGCATCATGACCATTGGGTCAACAGGGAGTAAAATGACAACCATGACCTTCGGGTCAACAGAGAGTACAACGAATAACGATCATTGAAGTACAGTCTTGTTTTGACTCGTCAGAGTTACACATTTGTTTACCACATGTTAAATTGATAAATTGAAAAACTTTGAGAACATATTAAGCTATAAAGCTTACCCATGAAATTATTGTTGTTTTGTAAATTCCGTTTTGTGACTTGAAGATCGGACCATCCTAAAGACATCATACTATCCCGGGAGCTCGTTCGGTAGTATTTATATCACTTGATTATATGACATGTACTAGGATGAATTGACTTATATTTCATGTATGGGTGAATGAACCTTTGGTTGTGAATTCTAGATAATTGTTGCACAAGTTAGCATGTTAGTTACATGTGTTATATATACTATAAATTGTTGTATGCAAGGTCTTGAAACCATGTACAACGTATTAGTATTCTCTGTTTGAAGTTATGAAGTGATGTATGTTTGATAAACTTGTAGTTATGCATGATATTCTGATTTCTGTGTATTTGTTTCGGTAGAACTTATGGATGTTTCAGTAGAAGTATAGGGTAGGAGAGAAGTTACATTCTGACTTGCATTGTATCGCTAGTAATAATTGAAGTATCGGTAGTTCTGTTTACTCAAGTATCGGTAGTTGGGATACTTGTATCGATAGAAGTTACAAGGTTAAACTTCTTAGCTCTTTGGAGTTTTTAGTATCGGTAGATGTATGACTTGTTTCAGTAGAAGAGTCTTTTGTATCGGTAGAAGTCTGCACTGTTTTGAATTTGCTCACTGACTTGACTAGTATCGATACTTGTTGGACAAGTATCGAAAGAAGTCTCCAAATGACATATTTTCCCTTTTAAGTTATGTTGACATTTCAATTAATGATTCATGTTGTGTACTTTGCATTGCTCTATTAAAATGTGATTAAACGAAACAGTAACATGAGATAAAATGTTATATAAGATCGGACGGACATCAGGATCCTAACCGACAATGATTTCGAGTTTTGGGTGTTACATTTAATGGTATCAGAGCTTACGGTTTAGCTATTTTTGGACTGTATTGGTTTGTTTAAATGAATTAGAAGTACATGCCATATGAACCTGTGATAGTGTGATGTAAACGGATCCGATCTAACTACAGTGTTTGCAGACAATCACAAGATGTCTGACAAGAAAGGGAAGAAACCAAAGCGGTAAATAGTAATGTTATAACTAATGATTTTGGAGCTAGTCACGAAGCATTGATATTACAGATGACAGAAAACGAAGCAAAGAATATGTTTTTCAATCTGATGGGGTAGTGGTTCTCGGAGTTCATGAGGAACAATCCGATGGCACCACCTCCTCCACCCCCTGTTGTATAGCCTATTGCCCGATCGGTAGTACCTCCAACTATGCCTCCACCTCCTCTAGTGGTGAAACAGAGGCGTCGTATCCTGACAGACAGGGTTAGAAAGTATGTAGCTAAAGAATTTCGGGGAAGCATAAAAGACAATCCTCCTAGAGCTGAATACTGGTTGGAAAACACAATGAGTGTCTTAGACGAGATGGCTTGTCCTCCAAAAGATTATGTCAGGTGTGCTGCTTCATTACTGAAAGACGAGGCTTACAATTGGTGGAAAATGATCGTAGCGGTAATGCCTGAAAATGAAGTTACCTAGGAGTTCTTTCAAGTAGAGTTCAAAAAGAAATATGTGAGCAAGCAGTAACAGGATAAAAAGAAGAAAGAATTTTTAGAATTGAGATAAGGAAACAAAACAGTGTCCGAGTATGAACGAGAATTTGTATAATTGAGTAAGTATGCTCGAGAGATTGTACCGACAAATGAGGCAATGTGTGTTCATTCTGAAGACGTGCTGAATGATGAGATCAAGATTATAGTAGGCAGAATCGAGCTACGACTGTTTATGATTCTTGCAAATAGAGCCAAGAAGATGGAAGAAATCTACAATAATAAGAGACAGAGAGAGAAGAGGTTTCGAGAGTGTGGAAAGAAGAATATCACCGGAACTTTTTCTATGCCACTGTCAAAGAAATTCAGGGAAGATGAAACTCACGGGGCAGTCTCCTCTAGATTTCTAAGTAGGAGTAGATAGGGACCACTAGAGTCTAGATTTCAATATCGTCCTGCAGCCATTGTAGCCAGTGTTCAGAACGTGCCTAGCCCACAATGTGATCACTGTGGAAGATACCATGTGGGTGAGTACCAAAAGTTGAAAGGAACTTGTTATCGATGTGGGGGTACAACCATTTCATGCGAAATTTCCCGATGACTTCGAAAGTGAAAAAGGAACAGAGTGTGAAGCCCCCTATTGCTCCATCAAAAGGTAAACGCCCGGGATAGAGTAGTAATACAGGCAAGAATCGAGGCGATAATAGGGGTAAGTAACCCGATCCGAGGCCCGTGCACCTGCATGGACATATGTCATCATGGCTATAGAAGAGGCTATCGCTCACGATGTTATGATCGGTATATTTTATCTCTTTAATGATATTGTGTATGCTTTGATAGATCCAAGGTCGACTCATTCATATGTCGGTCAAGTCGACTGAATTTGATGTTCAAGTCACAAACCTGTTGGGTCATAGTGTTATTATGAATCTGGTGTGTCGTAAATGTCCACTGAAAGTCCAAGGTTGTGAATTTCCCATTAATTTAATGTTGTTACCTTTTACTAAGTTCGATGTGATCTTCGGTATGGATTGGTTATCTGTGCATGATGCAGTAGTGAACTGTAAACGAAGAAAGATTGATTTGAAAAGCCTGACAAGTGAAATGATTACGGTTGAGTCTGACAGATTAAGTAGTGAAACCAGAATGATCTCAGCTATCTCAGTACAAAAAATGATCAATAAAGGCTGCAAAGCATTTCTAGCATATATACTTGACTAATGAGTTTCAGGGATAAATTTGAAACAGGTACCGATAATCAACGAGTTTACAGATGTGTTTCCAAAAGAATTGTCGAGTTTACCACCGATCAGAGAGGCAAAGTTCGGTATTGATTTGTTACCAGGCACGACACCGATCACGATTCCACCATATAGAATGGCACCAACAGAGTTAGAAGAATTAAAGGGTTAGTTGCAAGAATTGTCAGACAGAGGCTTTATATGACTAAGTGTGTCACCTTGGGGTGCGCCAGTATTATTTGTGAAGAAGAAGGACAGCTCGATGAGAATGTGCATAGATTACAGACAGTTGAACAAGGTAACAGTCAAGAATAAGTACCCGTTGTCTCGTATTAACGAGTTATTTGATCAGTTGAAAGGTGCAACTGTGTTTTCCAAGATAGATCTATAGTCAGGTTATTATTAGATGTGAGTGAAAGATTGCGACGTGATGAAAACAATATTCAGAACCAAGTATGGACATTATGAGTTTCTGGTAATGCCATTCGGGTTGACTAATGCTCCAGTAGCATTTATGGATCTGATGAACCGAATGTTCCAGCTTTAGTTGGATAGATTTGTGGTTGTCATTATCGATGATATACTGATTTCTTTTAGAATAGAGTCAGAGCATACTCAGCATTTGAGGGAGGTATTACAGATCTTGCGATAAAAAAAATTATATGCGAAATTTTGCAAATGTGAATTATGGCTTCGAGAAGTTGGATTTTTGGGTCATGTGGTATCCGTAGAAGGAATACGGGTTGAGCCGAACAAAATTTCAGCTACCCTCGATTGGAAGGTTCCAAAGAACGTTACTGAGGTACGTAGCTTTCTGGGATTGGCAGGTTACTATCGTTAGTTTGTGAAAGATTTCTCCATTATAGCTTTGCCGCTAAAAAATTTGCTACAGAAGAACATATAGTTTGTATGGACAAAGAAGTGTCAACAGAGTTTTGATCAGCTTAAGAAAATGTTAACAGAAGCTCTAGTATTGACGCAACCTGAATCAGGAAAAGAATTTGTGATTTACAGCTAAGCATCTTTGAATGGTATGGGTTGTATGTTGATGCATGTTGGAAAAGTAATAGCTTATGCCTCTTGACAATTAAAGTCGCATGAAAAGAACTATCCGACTCATGATTTAGAGTTAGTTGCCATTGTCTTTGCACTAAAGATCTGGCTTCACTATCTATATGGGGAGAGATGCTACGTATACACAGATCATAAGAGCTTGAAGTACCTAATGACACAGAGGGAGTTGAATTTGCGCCAGCGATGGTTGGAGCTGTTGAAGGACTATGATCTTATGATTGACTATAATCTGGGGAAAGAAAATGTTGTTGCGGATGCCCTGAGTCGGAAGCCATTATTTACCTTGAGAGTAATGAATGCTCACTTGTCATTAGGGAGTGATGGTTCTGTCACTATTGAGCTCAGGACGAGACCGTTATTTTTACAGCGGATTCGAGAGTCACAAAAAAATGATCCGAAGCTTGTGGTTAGAAAAGAGCAGATGCAGAGTGATAACATCACAAAATTCACAGTTGATACAGATGAAATGTTGTATTTTAGAGGCAGAGTGTGTGTTCCTAATGAATCAGACCTGAGACGAGACATTCTGACAGAAGCTCACAATAGCACTTATTCCATTCACCCGGGAAGTGTGAAAAAGTATAATGACTTAAAAAAAGATGTACTAGTGGCTAGGTATGAAATGGGAAATCTCTGAGTTTGTGACTAGATGTCTGGTGTGGTAGTAAGTAAAAGTGAGCATCAGGTACTGTCTAGATTGTTACATCCTATCGTTATTCCAAACTGGAAATGGGAGCGAGTCACAATGGACTTCGTTATAGGATTGCTGGTGACATCGAGGAAGAAAGATTCGATCTGGGTTATAGTTGACAGATTGACTAAGTCAGCTCACTTCATTCCTATCCAAGTGGATTATCCATTAGAATATCTATCATCTCTGACAGGGATCCACGTTTTACCTCGAGATTTTGGGGTAAGCTACCTGAAGCTTTGGAAACCAATGTTGAATTTCAACACTGCATATCATCCGCAAACAGATGGTCAGTTTGAGTGAGTGATACAAATCTTAGAAGACATGTTACAATGTTGCATCCTTGAGTTTAAGAGCAGTTGGGAGAGGTACCTGCCATTAGTATAATTCACTTATAATAACAGCTATCAGGCTAGCATTAAAATGGCACCATTTGAGGCACTATATGGTAGAAAGTGCCGAACACCTTTGTATTAGTCTGAGTTGAGCGAGTCTAAGCTGGTTGAGACCAACTTGGTGCACAAGACTGAAGATAAAGTCCGATAATCCGTGACTGCTTAAAAGCCGCGTCTGATCGATAAAAGTCCTACGCAGATCTGAAGAGGAAGGATATAGAATTTACCGTCAAAAATTGAGTTTTCTTGAGGGTTTTACCTTGAAAGAAGGTGTTACGATTTGGCAGAAAAGGGAAACTAAGTCTGCAGTTTATCAGACCGTATAAGATTATCGAACGGGTTGGCCCTATAGCTTATAAACTGGCTTTACCTCCGGAACTTGAAAATATTCATAATGTGTTTCATGTTTTGATGCTGAGACGATACAGATCAAATCCTTCTCATGTGATTATACCTTGTGAGGTTGAGATACAACCGGATTTGTCGTACTCAGAGGAGTCGATTAGAATATTGGCTCGTGAGGTAAAAGAGCTACGAAATAAAAGAGTGCCACTGGTAAAGGTCTTGTGGAATCGACACGGGTTGGAGGAAGCCACGTCGAAAATAAAGGCTTCAATGAGATCGCATTACCCTAACCTATTTACTGGTAAGAAATTTCGGGACGAAATTTCCCTAAGGGTGGAGAGTTGTAACAACCTGGTTTTCAATGGTTTCGAAAACAATGATTTCAGGATCACAACTCCAATAATTCGAGTCGTTAATTTATTTATTTAAATATTTACGACTTCGTTAGCAGCGTATTAGAGTTTGATTATGAGATTTTAATGTTTAGATAGTTAATGAAGTAGAAAGGATTAAATTGTAATAGGTGCAAAAGTAGATATGGTTAATTAGAGGGAAAAAATGAACAAATTGACCAAAGGGATGTTAATGGGTGGATTAACATGTGTTATATTAAGAGTAAATAGATTTAATTAAGATTAAAAAGGGGTTAATTAAAGCTTAATGATGAAAGTCTTAAAATTTACAAAATTACCATTAGTATATATATTAAATTAAAGAAATTAAGTGGAAAATATCGTCCTTTTCACTTTATCTTCCTCCTTACTCATGACTAAAAGAGAGAAAGTTAAGGTTTACACATTCAATCTTTGAGCCTTGATTTGGGTAAGCAAACCTTGGCTTAATCTCGCTTATCTAAGGACCAATTTGTGGATCTTTCAAATGCAACAAAACTTGCCATTGTTGAAAATGCTTGTTCTTGAAAATTATGGATGAGTTTGTATTCTTGATGAATAGGTTCATTGATTTTGTAAAGTGATTTTGAATGAAATTAGAGTTTAAGGACTAAAATGCAAAAGTAAATAAATTTTGTGTATTTGGTTGAAATAAATGGTTTGTAGGGATTTGTAATTGAACCATGAGTGCTCGGTTGGAATGTACCTATAAGAACATGAGGATTTTTCATGCTGTGTGAAAAAGGACTAGATTGAATAAATGGAAAATATTAGGGGTAAAATCATAATTTTTCCAAAAAGGATCGAATTGTGTTAAATGATCTGATTGAGCGTTTTAATGTGAGAAATTGGATGATTTGTGGATGTAGATTACGGTCATGCTACATACCACAAAAAAGAAAAATTAGCAGAATAGTCCTTGGAGCCTATCCACAACTGCAACCAAGTTTGGTAAGTTCGTAATGTTAAATCCTTACTTGTACCTGCTTATAATTGCCTTCTTTATGGTTGTTGATGAATGGAACCACAA
Source organism: Gossypioides kirkii (assembly GCA_005610355.1). Classification (NCBI taxonomy): domain Eukaryota; kingdom Viridiplantae; phylum Streptophyta; class Magnoliopsida; order Malvales; family Malvaceae; genus Gossypioides; species Gossypioides kirkii. The sequence goes on along the minus strand of CP032253.1, from coordinate 26,095,351 downwards.
ATTGAAGATGTAAAGGATAGAAACGACAAAAAAGGAATTACCCGGCCTTGTGCTAAAGTTAAATGGTCCGATGACTAAGATCTTACATTTGTTACGGATTTTCTACGACATTGTGAGTCACTGTAAAGTGAATAGGATCCAAGAATGGATTTAAATGGTCCGATGACTGAGATCTTGCATTTGTTACGGATTCTCTACGAAATTGTGAGTCACTGTAAAGTGAATAGGGTCCAAGAATGGATTAAAAGCCCTACGATGGCTGAGGTTTATGCCTGATTTCATATTCTCATCAGCTTAGTGTGAGTAGCATCATAGGAAACAGTTATACCGTATCGATGGCAGAGAGTAGCATCGTATACTGGTAATAGGCATGACCTTTGGGTCAACAGGGAGTAAATTGAGCATCATCACCATTGGGTCAACAGGGAGTAAAATGAGCACCATGACCTTCGAGTCAACAGGGAGTAAAATGAATAACGATCACTGAAGTACAGTTTTGTTTTGACTCGTCAGAGTTACAGATTTGTTTACGACATGTTAAATTAGTAAATTGATAAACCTTGCGAACTTATTAAGATATGAAGCTTACCCGTGAAATTGTTGTTATTTTGTAGATTTCGTTTTGTGACTTGAAGATCGGACCATCCTAAAGACATCATACTATCTCGGGAGCTCGTTCGGTAGTATTTATATCACTCAATTATATGGCATGTACTAGGATGATTTGACTTGTATTTCTTGTATGGGTGAATGAACCTTTGGTTGTGAATTCTAGATAATTGTTGCACAAGTTAGCATGTTAGTTACATGTGTTATATATACTATAAATTCTTGTATGCAAGGTCTTGAAACCATGTACAATGTACTGGTATTCTCTGTTTTAAGTTATGAAGTGATGTATGTTTGATAAACTTGAAGTTATGCATGATATACTGATTCTTGCGTACTTGTTTCGGTAGAAGTACAGGTTAGGAGAAAAGTTACATTCTGGCTTGCATTGTATCGGTAGTAACAATTGAAGTATCGGTAGTTCTATTAACTCAGGTATCGGTAGTTGGGAGTAGAAGTTGCAGGGTTAAACTTCTTAGCTCTCTGGATTTTTTAGTATCGATAAATGTATGACTTGTTTATGTAGAAGAGTCTTTTGTGTCGATAGAATTGTCACTTATATCGGTAGAAGTCGGCACTATTCTTGAATTTGCTCATTGACTTGACTACTAACGATACTTGTCCAATAGGTATCGGTAGAAGTCTCCAAAATCTGTGAAAATGACATTTTTGCCCTTTTAAGTTATGTTGACATTTCAAATAATGATTCAAGTTGTGTACTTTGCATTTCTTTATAAAAATGTGATTAAACAAAACAATAACATGAGATAAAATGCAATATAAGATCGGACGAACATCGAGACCTTAACCGGTGACGATTTCGGGTTTTGAGTGTTACAAATATTCTTAACGGCATTATAAATCTCCTCTTCTGTATATTTCACCGTCAACATAGTATTTTCCTTTTAGGATATACTTTAATTAATTTCAGAAAGAATATGCGATGGATTCTCTACGCCCTCTGATGAGTACAAAGTTTGAAAAAAACTAGTGGCAGTCTCCTGCAACCCTGTTACGTTCTCGACCTCCCTCCCATCCTCATTAACCAACTTGCTAATAGTGTTTTGGCGCTTACGAGTTGAAGCATATCGATGAAAAAAGAGGCGTTTTTATCGCCCAGCCGCAACCAATTTTCTCTGGATCGTTCCCAATAAGCCTCATCTTTGAAAATTTCAAGGTTGAGTTGAACTTTGGTATCAATAAAATCTTCCAAATTATCATCTCCTCTATCGCCCTCCCCCAACAGCTCTAGTTTCTGCGTAAGATCCCATTTTAGTCCTATTCAGTTTTCTTTATACTGTCTGACTGGATCTTCAAACCTTGAGTCAAATCATACAATTTATCAAAGATCGTTCCCGTCAAGGACTCCTAAATTCTTTTTACCTCATCCTCAAATGAACATTCCATCATTGCGAAACTTTGTTCCCCTTGGCTTAACTTGGTTAATCTTGGTGTTTAGTAACAACGGGCAGTAATCAAAATATGAATGTTGTAGATGGTGAATCTCGTATGTTGGAAAAAGATCGAACCATTTCTCGTTGGCTACCCCTTTGTGAGCCTCTCCCTAATATTCAATTTAGGTAAGTTCCTCCTTTCCTATGTGAACCATTGCCCATAGAAACCCAAATCCGCAAGTTGACACTCATCCAAAACTTCTTTGAAAGATTCCATTCGCTTCTCCTCTCGCGCTAAATCGCCTACTTTCTCGAAGGAGTACATAAATTCATTGAAGTCCCCGCTTACTATCCATTGATAATTCAAAACTTGTCCTAGCCGTCTTAGAATTTTCCATGACTCAGACTGATCATTAGCTAAAAGAGACCTGTAAAATCTCATATAATGCCACTCCTCCTCATTACCATTCCTGACTAGTACATAAATATGGTTCTTAGAAAAACTTCGGAGAACAATGTCGATTCCCTCCTTCCATGCTAAACACAACCCACCCTTGGACCCTTCTACCCTAACCTCAATCCCGCACCTAAAATCGCAGCTCCTTATATTACCTTAGCATATGTCGAAGCATTAGAACACCTCATAGGCTCCCCAAGCCCTGGATGTTCTAACAAAATGTTTTCTTTGCGGACGGTCGGCCTGCCCCTTGGCAGCCGTCGATCCTTGGTTTGTGAAGGCAATAATGGCTTTCAGATTAGACATCACTGACTCATCTTTTAAAGTATCATTCAAGTCTGAAACTGTAAGTCTAACTCGCTTCCCGCTTGAATCACCCTCGAACCCCAAATCCAACTCATTATCCCCCAGCTGGGCTAAATTCCTTTTCTCCATAATGCTCACCTCCCGTAGTAAGCCCACTGTATCACCCGTTTCTAACCGTTTCCATCCTTTCTTTTTGGTCTTTTTTAACAGACCAAATCTGTCAATATCCTCGTCATCACACTTTATTAATCCCTTATTTGAATCTTTATTAGAAGGGATTTTATGATCATCATAATCCCTAAAATTATGCTCAAATATCTTAGAAATTACGCTATCCCTAGAATCTTGCAACAAGATTTCAGATTCCAAACCTAGCACAACATCCGTAGATCTTCCAGTCTCTTTCTCCACCAACATTGCCACCACCGGTCGCCTGATACTCGCATTGTCCTCATTAATAATAGTAGCCTGACACGTCGCATTTTGGACTACCTCTTCCTCTCCCACATAAGCACATTGTATCATTGATTTCGACCATGAAAATTTGAGTTCCAAACTCTCCTTCCTTATAAGATTTGATTCCTCCTTAAGTGCGAACGTGTATGAGAGATCATCTTCTGACTGTTCTTTAACACTAATTGGAGTGGTAGTACATTCTTCTAGACTGTGACCTATTCTGTTGGGTCACCGGTATGCCTCGTGGCGCACCGAAAAAATTATTTCAGCGATCCCTAACCCTAGATGCATGTATGAGGAACGAATCAGGAAGGAAGGGTTCAAAATTATACCTTTTAAGATTTGGAAAATTCCTAGAAACAGTGTTGTGAAATCTTCCTCTGCACAAAATCGATCCCAAGCTGCAACAAAATTCATCTCGGCCTCTACGTAGTCCACCCTATCAAGAACGAACAAAAAATACTCTCTAAACTTTTCAGAGAATATTTTGACTGCTACTAGTCCCTCTTTTATTTTTCTCTTTTGATTAAAAAAATCAACAACACAATTTTGCTATCTTTCCTTTTATTTTAATATCTCATATTAAAATGGAAATATATATCTTTAGAGAAATATATGGAAGTTTTAAAACATTATATCCTTTTCAAAAGGATATTAGCTTTCATGTTTTTAATATTCAATTTCCTTTTATATAATATCTCATATTAAAATAGAAATATTCCTTTAAAGAAATATATGGAAGGCTTATTAAAACATTATATACTTTCCAAAAGGATATTAGCTTCCATGTTTTTAATATTCAATTTTCTTTTATATAATATCTCATATTAAAATGGAAATATTCCTTTAAAGAAATATATGGAAGGTTTATTTAAACATTATATCCTTTCCAAAAGGATATTAGATTCCATGTTTTTAATATTGAATTTTCTTTTATATAGTATCTCATATTAAAATGGAAATATTCTTTTAAAGAAATATATGGAAGGTTTATTAAAACATTATATCATTTCCAAAAAGATATTAACTTCCATGTTTTTAATATTCAACGAAATCATTATAATTAATAATTATAATTACGTTAAATTATATTCAGTAAATATTAAATTTTTATATGAATCAAATTCATATATTAATATTAATTTTGTCTTGTATTCGTATACAACAAGGTTGTCCACATAATGTGTTTAATATTTAACAGTCAAATTAAATTAATTCAATAATTAATTTAAATCATGTGACAGTTAAACATAACACCAATTGTGTTTGGATTCCGTTCGTTTCAACCATAGGGTGTGACCCTGTAGGTTCTTGTAATGTTAGTAGCAATATTAGAATGATTCTAATATTACAAACAATGAGTGGCATCTAGCAATGCATCATTGCTACCCAAGTTACAAGAAATCGTAGTTTGACATAACCTTTCTTTGATAAATTCGCATGTATTATATCCTTTTGTCCTTTATATCTAGATTGGACACAAGTCATGGAGTAGTCACACTTGCATAATCTAATCTCATGTTTTTTTATCTATGTATGTACTTTGCTTAGTCCTATGAGTCGCCTTGATCTATCTTTATAGATTTTGACTCCTAAAATGTACGTGGCCTCACCCAGGTCCATCAGAGAAAAAAACGTCCTAACCACGTTTTAACAGACTATAGGGTAGGTATGTAATTTCCTATGATAAGTATGTCATCTACATACAGTACCAAGAATACAATAGTGCTCCCACTAACTTTCTTGTAAACACAAGGCTCATCTTCATTTTTGATAAAACGAACTCTTTGATTGCATCATTAAAATGAAGATTTCAACTTCGAGAAGATTGCTTCAATCCATAAATGGATCTTTGTAGCTTGCATATCTTTCTAGCATCTTTTGGATTGATAAAACCTTCAGGTTGTGTCATGTACACATCGTCTTCTAGTTTCCCATTAAGGAAAGCTGTTTTGGCGTCCATCTGCCATATTTCATAATCATGAAATGCAACTGTTGCAAGCAAGATCCAGATGGATTTAAACATAGCACCAAGAGAAAAGGTTTTGTCATAGTCGACACCTTGAACTTGGCGAAAACCTTTAACGACTAACCACCCTTTGTATGTTTATACATTAACATCCATGTCGATTTTCTTTTTGAAAACCCTCTTGCACCCTATGGGTTTAACCCCTTCAGGTGGGTCAACCAAGGTCCATACTTGGTTCTCTAACATGGAATCCATCTCAAATCTCATGGTCTCTAGCCATTTCAAAGAGTCTGGGCTCGCCATCGCTTCTTGATAATTCCTATGCTCATCTTGATCCATAAGCAAAACATCACCATGTGTTGTGATGAGAAATCCATATCTCTTAGGTACATGATGTTCTCTTAAGGATCTTCGCGGTGGTTGTGTTACCATAACAGTTGGTTGTTCCGTAACAACTTGTGAAACCTGTTGTTGTTCGATCTCTGGTTCAGTAATCTATTGTTCTTCTCGAATTTCTCTGAGTTCAATCTTTCTACCACTTCCTTTTCTAGAGACAAATTTTCTTTCAAGAAAGACTCATGTCCGAGCAACAAACACTTTGTTTCGGTTGGATTGAAGAAAAAATATCCTTTAGTTTCTTTAGGATATCCCACAAAGATGCATATTTCAGATTTGGGTTCGAGCTTTATAGACGTCTGATGTTTAACATAAGCTTCACAACCCCAAATCTTCATAAAATTCATACTAGGACACTTCCGATTTAGATGGAACATGATTTAGTGTGGAGGCAGCTGTATCAAGTGTAAGTCCCCAAAAGGAAGTAAGAAGATCAACATGACTCATCATTGATCAAACCATATCTAATAATGTTCGATTTCGCCTCTCAGAAACTTCGTTCCATTATGGAGTACTGGGAGGTGTAAGTTGTGAGACAATCCCACACTCCCTTAGAAGCTCATCAAACTCTAAGCTTAGGTATTCTCCTCCTCGATCTGATCGAAGTTCCTTAATACTTTTGCCTAGTTGGTTTTGTACTTCATTATTAAGTTCCTTGAACTTTTCAAGGGCTTTAGATTTATGGCGCATAAGATAAATATACCCATATCTACTGAAGTCATTAGTGAAAGTAATGAAGTATTAAAAACCCCCTCTGGCTTGGGCATTCATTGGCCCACATACATCATTATGTATTAAGCCCAATAGATCACTAGCTCTCTCACTTTTACTATTAAAAGGAGTTTTGGTCATTTTACCAAATAAGCAAGACTCATATATATCAATTTGTTCAAAAACAAAAGAATCCAAAAACGCATCTTTATGGAGCTTTTGATATGCGCTTCTCACTTATATGGCCCAAACAATAGTGCCAAAGATAAGTTTGATTAGATTTATTTTTTTTATCTTTTGGTATTTACGTTATAAATGGGCATATCTTGATCCAAAATGTAGAGGCCATTAACTAATTGTGCCAAACCATAGAAAACATTATTGAGATAAAATTAACAACAATTATTCTTAATAATTATCTCAAAACAAATTTTTATCTAAACAAGAAATTGAAATAATGTTTCTGTTAAATTGAGTACAAAATAACAATCCTCCAAAGACAAATCAAGTCCACTAGGCAAGGGTAAAATAGTGTTCCTACAACTAGTGTAGCAACTCTAACATGTTAAGTAACTGTGGCAAAGTCTTATTAATCTCATTCATATTGAAATTAAGGACAAATTCACTAAAACTATCCGGAAACGATTGCAAGATAACATCAGTGGCCAATTCGTCACCTAGAGGGAATCCAAGTTTTTCAAGGCTTTCAATATAGCCTATCATTTTGAGAGCATGAGTTCCTACTGGAGTTCCCTCTACCGTTTTGCATCGAAACAGAGCCTTGGAGGTCTCGTATCTTTCTTGACATGCTTGCCCCTCATATAATTCCTTGAGGTGCTGGATCATATCATAGGCAACCATATCCTCATGTTGCTTCTGAAGCTCAGGAGTCATGGTAGCAAGCATTAGACATCCTATGTCAACCATGTCATCAAGGTGCTTCTTATAAGCATCCTTTTCAACCCTAAAGGCATTAGCTTTTGGTTCATTAGGAACAGGTTTTTCAATGACATATAATTTTCGCTCTTTCCTGAGGATAATCCTCAAGTTATGGAACCAGTCAAGGAAGTTCAAGCCATTCAACTTGTCTTTCTCAAGGACGGATAGCAGTGATAATGGGTTTGTGTTATTTGCCATAATAAATCTATAAGAATGAAATATTTGCATAAGTAAATTTACCAAGTTTATTATAATCATTTAAAAAAACTTTATTAAATGATGTTCCCACTATTTTATTCAAAATTAATAACCCTCATGTATTAATTTCAAAAAATCCTTTCTCTAAAGTTTTTCTAGTAGGTAAGGATCCGTATTTCAACTCCTCTTAAGTCAGCTTTAGCTTTACTCTCAAGATTATGGTTATTTAGGTAAGCAACACTTGCTAATTACATCATATGTAACTCCTTACTATTTGGTAAATAACTCTTGTTCCAATCATCTAATGATTATCCAAATATTTTGCCTCTAGGTTTCTAATCCTATTAAAGTAAACTAGTTAAGTTATTAACCAATATTATAACCGATGAATATCACTTGCTTATTCTTCGCATTTAACCAAGATAGATACAAGTACTTCGCTTTAGCAAAACCCACATTGTAGCGATCGAGGCTTTAATGAGGGTAAATATTGGAAGGCTATCTTAACATAATATTTTATTGAGGGATTTTTAGTAATAATAATCTCATCATTAATAAACAATTTGACTTATTAATATTTTAATTGATCTCATCGATTTTATTAACATAAATGCTAATATATCATCCATTGCATCTCATACATGAAAAATATAAAGCATTAAATGAAATGCAATGGTTATAGCCCATTAAAACTAATGTGGTTCCTCCCAAGCCAATGGGAGAACCGAAAGAGATCCTAAGGGTACAAGTCGCTTCTCAAGCTTCTTTTCCACATTAGATAGCTCCACCTTCATCTCCTTGAGTTTGCAGCAGCTCAAACAATTTTACAAATTATAGAAACTCGTTTCACAAACAAGGGAGTAAGATGAGAAGAGAAGTACAATAGAACTATAAAAAGGCACGACACGCATTCCATATTTATAAAATTACAACCTTGCATTTCCAAACACCGTGCATATCAAGCAAAACATACAACATACTTGTATTTTTAACATATAATATTATTATTATTAAATCAATTATGATAGTATTCCAATGATATTTCTTTTTGAAACAACCATTGTTCCCAAACACATTTGTTAACTCTTAACAAACTGTTTTTTTAATCAAATAGATTACATGCATTCAAACATACATATAACAGATCAAGCATATAAAAAATGCTTAACATACAAACCATTGAATTTAAACCCGAATCTGTATCGTACAAGTGGCTCTAAAACCACTGTTGGGTCACCGGTACATCCCATGGCGCAGCGGAAATTTTTTTTCGACAATCCCTAACCTTGGATCCATGTTTAAGGAACAAATCGGGAAGGAAGGGTTTGGAACTATACCTTTTAAGATCTGGAAAATTCCATGGCGTACCGGTGCTGTGAAATCTTCCTCTGCACGCTGTCGATCTCAAGCCGCAAAAAAATTCGTCCTGACCTCTTCATAGTCCACCCGATCAAGAACGAACAGAAAAGCTACCCTATAAAATTTTCGGAGTATTTTGACGACTACTAGACCCTCTTTTATTTTTCTCTTTTGATTAAAAAAAATCAATAACACAATTATGCTATCTTTCCTTTTAGTTTAATATCTCATATTAAAATGAAAATATATATCTTTAGAGAAATATATGGAAGGTTTAACACATTATATCATTTCCAAAAGGATATTAATTGTTTTTAATATTCAATTTCCTTTTATATAATATCTTATATTAAAATGGAAATATTCCTTTAAAGAAATATATTAAAGGTTTATTAAAACATTATATCTTTTCCAAAAGGATATTAACTTTCATGTTTTTAATATTCAATTTCCTTTTATATAATATCTTATATTAAAATGGAAATATTCCTTTAAAGAAATATATGGAAGGTTTATTAAAACATTATATCCTTTCCAAAAGGATATTAATTTCCATATTTTTAATATTCAACGAAATCATTATAATTAATAATTATAATTACGTTAAATTATATTCAGTAAATATTAAATTTTTATATGAATCAAATCCATATATCAATACTAATTATCTCGTCTATTCGTATACAACAAGTTTTTACACATAATGTGTTTAATATTTAACTGTCAAATTAAATTAATTCAATAATTAATTTAAATCATGTGTTTGTACACATAATGTGTAACGTTAGCAGCAATATTAGAACGATTCTAATATTACAAATAATGAGTGGCATCTAGCAATGCATCATTGCTACCCAAGTTACAAGAAATCGTGGTTCGACATAACCTTTATGTGATAAATTCGCATGTATTATATCCTTTTGTCCTTTATATCTAGATTGAACACAAGTCATGGAGTAGTCACACTTGCATAATCCAATCTCATGTTTCTTGATATCCGAAGTAGACTAAAATAAACAAATAAGTGTAATATCTCATATTAACTTATTTGAGCATGGCCATGCATTTCTAGTCTCACTTCATCAAGTGGCCTAAGATATTGCTCCCATTATGTAGGAGGGAGAAATCCAATCTTGATCAATCATATCCCACTACATAGATTGTGGCAAACCTAACATCAGTCTTTATAGTCAAACTTGTTATAGTAGATGTTTGACTGTATCAAAATATACTATTCACTCTGTTGGGACAATGATTATCTCAAGTCTAAGGACTGTATACAAAGTTATCACTATGAGTAATGTCGTGACTATTGTTTAATAATCCAAGAAACATACCCATAGCGAGTCGGTCCAATATGTCATTCTCTAACACATACTTGTCGAAACCATCTTTTTTGAAAACGACGAGTTTCAAAAATTATTTTAAAATTGGAAAATAGAAGTCGCCACCAATCCTTTATTTGGTGTGATTGGATCACCGCAAAATGTTTAAAATCCGTTTTGAAATATATTTTGGTCTTCGCAATCTAGAAAACAAGTTCGGGAGTCGGTTACGCATGAGGAATGGTTAGCACCCTCATATGCCCAAAATTGGTACCACATTGATTATTTTCGGGTCTTGATTTGTAAAATTTAAAAACTCGAATAAAGTTTAAAATACGATCCTTGAATGCATGAGTTACATTTAAAAGAAACCGATTTTGTCTGGAAGTCCCACTATTTCAAGGTGATCGAGAAAGAAAGTCATGTCCAGTGAGTTAGGATATAACATTTCGAGATCTAGAAATAACGAGCTTTCCTTTGTTATAAACTTTTTAATTTTGGAAAAGGATATTCGATTATCTCAATTTGAAGAAAAGTCGCACCTAGTAAGTTAAAGCAGGAATTTTTAGAATCGGACATAAAGAAACATTGCCTCGATTTAAGGGTATTCGATTATTTCGATTTGAGGAAAAATTGCACCTAGTAAGTTAAGGCACAAATTTTCAAAACTCGAAATAAAAGAATATTGCCTCGATTTTAAAGTTTTTATGAAGATAATTTTGAAAAGCAAATGTAAAATTTTAGATATGGATGAATAGTTAATAATGGAGATTAGATAACACGAAGCAAAATAATTAAGCAGATAAACGATATACAAAAAAATAAAAAATGCAAAATATGAAGGCATAATAATTAAAATTTAAGCCTAAATATTGAAGAGGAAGAAAAATAAAACAATCGGAGTTAAAAATGAGTTTTGGATACACGAGGGGAAAAACGGTAATTTTGGATACTCAAGGGAAAAATGGTAATTTTTGGAAGGTTCGAGGTCAAAAATGGAATTTTTAGACATTCGAGGGTAAAATGGTAATTTTTGGAAGGTTCGGGATAAAAAATGAAGTTTTAAGACATTCGCGTGTAAAATGATAATTTTCAAACGGTTCGAGTCAAAAATGGAATTTTTAGACATCTAGGGGTAAAATGGTAATTTTTGGAAGTTTCGGGTCAAAAAATGGAATTTTTGGACATCCGGGGGTAAAATGGTAAATTTTGGAAGTTTGGGGTCAAAAATGTAATTTTTGGAAAGTTTGAGGTTAAAAATGGAATTTTGAAAAATTTAGGGGTAAAAATGTAATTTTCAAAAAGTTTGGGGTCAAAAATGGAATTTCAAAAAGTTCTAGGTCAAAAAGGTAATTTTTGGATAGTTTAGGGACCTCCAAGGCTATAAAACCAAAAAAAGTGACACGTGGCAACCTCTCATGCATTTTGAAGTATAAAGAGGATTAAATTAAAAAATTAAAAAATTCAAAAAAATCAGAAGGACCTAAAGTGTAAATATCCCAATTTTAAAAATCCTCCAATCTTTCCTTCCCAAAGGTGCACCGTTTCAAAAAGCCTTTAAAAGGTTAAAAAAATCCCTAAATCAAATCAGACTTTCCCTTTCCCTTTTAAAAAAAATCAAGACCCTTCTCCTATTTTCTCTGCTCTCTCTCTCCCCTTCCCTTTTCCGATTGTTGGCTTAACGCCGTCCGTGGTGGCTCAGGTGAGTATTCCATCTTCCTTTTTCATATTTTTTTATAAACATTTTGATCTGGGTTCAGATCTAGATTATTTCATCGATCAAAAAATGTTTGATTTTCTTTATTTTTTTTGAAATAAATCTAGATCGGTTTGAAAACTTCAGATTCGAGCCAAGGAAATCGAAAAATATTTTTTATCCTCTTTGAAAAAGAACCTAGATCTGGGTTCATTATTTATTTAAAAACAAGTTTTTATTTTATATTCTCTACTTTCTTTCTTTTTTAAAATCTTGTTTGTGTTTTTTTATTCCTTTTACTCTCTTTTCGTGTTTCCATTGCAGATCCGAGGATGGAGTAGCATGGGCAATGTTCGAGGAGGGCTTCAGCGTGACTCCGGTGACGACATTCGAAGAGATGTGTCCTTCTGACTTTTCAGATTTTTTATTTTATTATTAATATTTTTTATTAAGTTTTTATTAATGCTATTTATTACTAATATCTATTATTAATGTTATTTTTACTATTATTATTAAAAATGTTATTAAAGATCATTTAATTCATTTTTAAAAAAAAGGAGGATGGTGGATGATGATAAACAGTGTATTTAATATATGCATAAATATATATATTAAAGATATGAAGAGTTTAACTAACTTCAACCATTAATGATAAATAAAATGCATGTACATTGTACCTGAATACTTTAATGCCTGTGAATTTAGCCCGAACCTGCTTCTGTTGCTTGGTATGTCTAGTAATCTATTTGTGACTGGCCATTAAATGCTTCTCGATTTACAAATGCTTGGAAAGTATATTACCTTGTATTGATTTTGGATGAACAAAAGTCAGTCCCTTTACAAAATATTTGAACTTGGTTTTATAGCCATCAATACAATTATTCTAATTTGTTCTTTTCATTTAAAGCTTGTCTTATCTCCTTGCAAGTACAATGCAGTGGCGGTGATGGCAGAGCATGTTTAAGCTGGTGGTGGAAGAGCAAGTTGAATCTGGTGGTGGCACTGTTGGTGCTGACGTAGCACTATCTGGTTGGTGAGGAGATAGGTGGCTGGTAGCAAGTTGCTACCATGCTTTGACTTGTGAATTTGGGTTTGGGGTGTAATGGGTTTGTTTGGGTTAATTTGAAATTGGGTCCCAATTTGGGCTTTTTTGTAACTAGACACTTGGACTTGGTATTTGGGCCCAATCGGGCTTGTACTTTGGACCGTTTTAATTCTATTTAATTTAAAATAAATTTAAACTTTAAAGTAAGTTTAAATTTAAAATAAATTAAAGTTTTAAAACAATCCAAAATTTGGGTTCAAATTGGTTTCAAGATCAGGCCCGGACAAATTGGGCTCCAACAGTTGCCCCTCTTTGTTCGTTGTTGTGTAACAAGAATGGAGCAAAGGCAAAAAGAAGACCAATTTTGTCAAATTCTGTTGAATCCCGGCTCCACTATCGACTACTTCAAAATGACTGCACCTGACTTGCAGCTTTATTCCACTCTACTGCGACTGCAAGGAGAGTGAGATCTGTTATCCAACTTGCTGCACTCTCAAAATAGGGTTTGATGTTGAGACTTCATCTTGCTCTTACTACAACTTCGGAGAGATAAAGACTTGCTATTATTTTTAATCCAACTTTACTACAACTTCAATAGGATAGGAATTGACATTAAAGCTTCATCTTGCTCTTACGGCAACTTCAGAGAGATAAAGACTTGCCATTATAGTTTTGATCTGATCCACTATGACTTCAAGGTAGAAGTTTCACCGTCGTGGGTTCGACCTTTCTTGTCATGTTTCTAAGGTATCGGGTTCGCCATTGAGACTTAAACCTTTCCCTTCAAATCTTCGTGGTACTGGATCCGCCGTTGCAGCTTAGATCTTTCCCTTGTGTCTTCGTGGTACTGGATCCGCCGTCGCGACTTAGATCTTTCCCATGTGTTTTCACTGTACTGGATCCGCCGTTGCTGCCTTAGATCTTTCCTGTCGTGTTTTTGTGGTACTGGATCCGTCGTCGCGACTTAGATCTTTCCCTTGTGTCTTCGTGGTACTGGATCCACCGATGCGGCTTAGATCTTTCCCTTGTGTCTTCGCGGTACTGGATCCGCCGTTGCGGTCTTAGATCTTTCTTGTCGTGTTTCATGGTGCTGAGACCTATAGAATATGCTCAAATGGGCCTCTAGGTAGGCCAGATTGTTTAGGATGTGATGATCAGGATGAGTCAAATGCTCCTAAATAGATGGGTATGAATGATGAATGCAAAATGTCATCTTTGAGAAATGATTTTATTTTAGTCCTTAGGTCGACATTGTTCGTCGTTTGTTTAAGTCCTATCACTGATGTGTTATCATGTTTTATGTATGTGTATCATTGTCGTGAAACCTAAAGAGGTAGTCGTAATTTGGACTATTAGTTTTAAGACCTTTCTAACCCTCGGGTTATCTCCAACTAGTGGTCCTGTTTCTGGTCTCTGTAATATTTAGAAATTTTCCAGAACAATACGCAGAAATCCTTTTATTCCTTCTATCGTTTAGACCACTAGCCGTTATTTCAATGCAAAAATGCTTGCATAGGGTTATAAGGTGGATGAATTCGAATTTGATTGAAAACAAAGGTCGTATAAATGAAAAGATCGTTTGGTTCATTAATCTTTATTTCGATGCGAAATTTGCTTAAGCATGGTCGCAAGGCGAATGAAATTTTATTGGAGGTAAAGTTCACATGAATGGAAAGATTAAAAGTGACCAATATTGGTCAAAGAATGCCAAATATAAACTGAGCAAAGAATAGAGTTATGTGGATGAACTTTATTGGAGGCAAAGCTCGCATGAATGAAAAGATTAAAATCATTAGTCCACTGGCTGTTATGCAAGTGTGCTTGAACATGGTTATGAAATGGATGAAATTGACTTTGATTGAAGGCTAAAGCTTGCATGAATGTAAAGGTCATTGGTTCATTGATCATTGTTTTGATGTAGAAATGCTTGGACATGATCACAAGGCGAATGAATTTCATGGAGGCAAAGCTCACAAAAGGATTAAAAATGACATGTATTGGTCAAAAGTTGCAAAACCTAATTTGAACAAAGAATGGAGTTAGGTGCCCCAGATATCAAAGTATGAGCTTCAGTGAGCAAACTTAGCAAAGAACATTCTGAGCTTGACATGTGTTCAAGAAACTTAGAGTACTTTGTTAATGCCTCAAGGTGTAAAGTTTCTCCACCTTGCTACTTTTGAGAGAGAGGACCACTTCATGCCCATTTTCTCTTATTCGAATTTGAGCCGCCTTTTCAGGTTTTCAACTCAGGTCTCCTTAGGTTTCGAGTTACCCTTTACGAGTTTTCACCTCGACCTTTCCTTTTCTTTTTCTTTTTTTCTCTTTTTTCTTTTCTTTTCTTTTTTTGTTTTTGTTTTTCTTTCTTTTTTCTTTTTCTTTTATTCATTGAATCCGAGTTCACAAAGTTGGGCATGTCTTTGCCATTCATTTTGATCAAAATTAAAGCTTCTCCAAAAAACTTTCTTCATTTCATGGGGCCTTTCCCAATTTTGACATCCCTTTTCCTTGGAAGTCTTTTGTAAGCAAGATCCTTTTCAAAACTAGAGCTTTCTCGTGGAGTTCTATAGAATGGATCCTTCTTTGTCGTAAACCCTTGTCATCTTGTCATGACTTTTAGGTTTTTTTTTAATTGACTGTATCTGGATTAGATCCATTCTGCTTCATTAGCTCTATCAAAATCTGGAGGGAAAGAAACTTGCCTTCAATTGGTAGGACGACTTTCATTCTAGTGAGAAAAATGTTACCCTTATAGATATTTTGATAGAAGCCTGATGGTGAGTTTTCGTGTCGAGCCTTTGTAGGTCTCTGCTATGAATCCAATCAATCCTTTGTTGTCTTTATCGGTTCCCCGCCAATGCCCCATTTTTGGCGATATGGCGCTGACTTGTGATATTTGTTCTTGAATTGACTGCAGACTTTGCTATCGTGCTGCTGCTCAAATTCAAGTTATCATTGGATATGATCCTTTCTTGGCATTCCATACCGGCGTATAATCTCTCATTCTTAACCGCCAATTGGCCTGGAAAGTAGTAATCAGTGATCACAAAGTCGAATCTATGAACATTTAGAAACTCTTTTGCAAAGTTGGCTCAATGGTGTCCATGTTTCACATAGAAAGAGGCCACAGCATGGAAAGATGATGGAGAATAAATTTTCAAGATGCCCTTTGCAGGTTTCGACTTTTTCTTTCCTTTCTTTCTTTTTTCTTTTTATTTTAAAATGCCTTTTGTGGATTTTTAACCCATCTCTGTTTTTTTTAATAACACATCGAGCCTCAATTTTTCAAGTTTCTGTTGAATTTGATTACATTCTTCCTTTTATGGTCGCCTAGGTGTCACAACATCGGTTCCTTAAACCTGGCATGCTTTGATAGGATCATGCAAAAGACCTTTGGATTCTCGAGGCAGCTTGTCTTGTTTCTATAAAGACACATGTCTCGATTACAACTCTTCAAGGCGATGTTTTGTTTCGTGTCTTGCTCAACCGTCCGTAGTAGATTAGGAGACAAGTTACATTCTTGATCATTTTCAAAGCTTCAAAGTTTTTCTTGACACATGTCTTACTCAAAAGGGATTTAAGGCAACAGCAGTGTTGCTCATATCCTTGATATCGAGGGACTCGGCATAAAGACAAAAGGGGATCCAAAGAATAGTTAATTGTGGTATGAACGAATGAAAAGAATGGTAAGGTGTTTGCCAAATAGGACAAAAACAATGCATCGTTTTATTGAAATAAAAGATAGTGGTAATTTGCCCTTCATAACAGGATCCCTATTACTCTCAAGCTTAGAGTGATAAGTGTATTCTGAATATTTTCCTGGAAAAGTCCTAAAAATTACAGGAAGCTCCTCCACAGTCTAGTTGTCCAAAATGCTTCCAAGGGTGTAGGGCGAACTCTCAACAGGTTCCACTTTCCATATGACTTTTTGTCAAATTTTTATCATCCCCTATCTTGATTTATCATGTTTCCTCTCGGCTTTCATTTAGGGTAAATGACTCTCTCTCACACGAGTGTTTCAATCATGTGGAATCTTATTTAATGCACGAAATGCAAATGCACATGAAATGATAAAATGCATGCAACAAGGCGTTGATTCTTGGTTCCATTCCATTAGACAACTTTACTAGAAAGCAAATTCTTTTATATTAGGCAGAAGCATGTATGGTCGTGCTTTAATACTCAAAGTCCTAATTTTTGCTCTGGTTTGCCCCTGATTTCAAGTTCAAAACATCGATCTTGATTGGCCAAAGTTTGTAAGTGGCTAGTCATTCTTCGCACTCGGGTCAAATCTAGCTTACGACATGGTCATTTTACCTTTAAGAATGTTGGAGTTATTCCTCATTTACTTCCAATTTCCTTTTGACGATATCACATTGTTTTTGGACAACCATAAATTCCTTCAACAGAGAATATTCCTCAGAGAATACTCGACAAGAGACTTTTTTGACTTTTCAAATGGCCATGGGGCCAAAAGTCGCGAACCAATATACTTTCTTTTACCCCTTCTTCGACAGGTGCTTAGTGGCTAAAATTGCTAGAACATGGGTGATTCTTTTGTCAAGTTAGTCAAACAAATTTACAATTGCGTCCCTTACGTACCCCAATACCTTGGGGAAGATGACTAAGTTATTCGTGTTTGAGATGAAGATGCCATCTGAGTTTACTAAGCCTTGCAGGTTTTCCAAAGCAATGTACTTGTTCTCTTCTTTTTCCTTAATCAGGATTGCAACCCAATGCTCACTCGTCTAGAGTAAACCTTATCTCTTGAGTTCTTTGGCAATGAAATGATAGTATGTCCATGTTTCTGGAGGTGAAACAACTAAGTTGAATTCCAATACCGTGAAGACTCAAAAGAGGTGCATCTCTACTTTAACCTTAAGTAGGTAAGGACAATTGCCATATTCAAAGTAGACTTTTGTTTTAAATCTTCGGGCAACAGGGTAAAGTGACTTACTCTTCTATCGTGGGCACCATGTCCTTCTCTCCAAATGTGAAACCATTAGAATTTGGACTCCAATACTAAGTGAGAGCTCGGGACCAATGCCTATTCCTTTTAGCATCAAAGTAAGTCAACATATTCGTGATTGGACATCTACCTTGTTTTGTTCTTCATACATCATTCAGCTCTTGTAAACTGTTATGAGTTTCATGTACTTGGGTGTAATCTTGAATCCCTGACATGCACCCCTTTGACAGGTCATCACCTTTATATTTGACCATATATGCACGACCACGTTGACGTCTACCTTATCAAGGAATCTATTTTCTTTTGACCAGTTCTGTATTTAGCAATAGAACAGAAATCAACACCTTTGAATGAAGATGCAATGCAAATAGATTCAAAATGAACAAGTTAGTGTAATTTATACAAGAATAAAATTTGAAATAAATTGCAATTAAAAGCAAAGAAACAAGAATGTAACCGTGTCCCTTACCTTCTTCATGCAACCACTGAAGGCTTGGCATAATTTTACTTAAGGTAGGCTCTCAAGGAGTTAAATGCAAGTTAATAAAATGTGCAGCTTATGAATGCATAAGAAAGGTATTGACTTATAGCTCAATTCTATTAGAAAAACCTTACTAGAAATCAATTTCCTTTACATAAAACAGATGCGTATATGGTCGTACCGCGATTTTCAAAAGACAGTGTTCGGAGAAAGTCATTCAAATAGTCTTGGTTCATCTCTGACTTTTGGTCCGCAATATCATTTCGAAAAGATTGAGTGGTCAGTCACTTCTTGTACTTAGGCCAAAACTCAGATGATTACATGATCTTTGTTTTCGTCTTGCTCATCTGGAAGATCATCGATTTTCGTTCTCTTTCTTTCTTTGCCATGTAAGCCCGACCATATTGTCTTCTATTTCATCAAGGTATCTATTTTCTTATGACCAGCTTTTCTATTTAGTTATTGAGCTTAGAACTATACCTCTCTTTGTATGAGGATGTAATGCAAATAGATTCAAAATGAACAAGTTAGTGTAATCACATGAATAAAACTTGAAATAAATTGCAATTAAAAGAAAAGAAGCAAGAATGTAACTGTGTCTCTTACCTTCTTCGTGCAACCACTGAATGCTTGACACAATTCTACTAGAGGTAGACTCTC
The DNA here is from genome assembly GCA_005610355.1 of Gossypioides kirkii. NCBI lineage: Eukaryota > Viridiplantae > Streptophyta > Magnoliopsida > Malvales > Malvaceae > Gossypioides > Gossypioides kirkii. The sequence continues at coordinate 26,076,384 of CP032253.1, read as the reverse complement.
AAGGAATTATGTGCAAGTTAATAAAATGTGCAGCTTATGAATGCATGTATGCATAAGAAAACATTGACTCATAGCTTAATTCTATTAGAAAAGTTTACTAGAAAACAAATTCCTTTACATAAGATAGATACGCATATGGTCGTGCCTTAGTGTTCAAAAGCTTTTAATCTTCGTAGGACATCTTCCAATTTCGCCCTGGTTCGTCCTTTGGTCCCCAAATGTTAACTTAAGTGATAGGTCACTTTTCGTAGCTGGGTCAAAGTTTGGTTCATTATGCGGTCTTTGTTTCTATCTTACTTGACTGGCTAATCATTGGCTTTTCATTTTTTTCTTTTTTTGACCATATGCGCGCGACCATATTGTTTTCCACCTTATCAAGGAACTCGTTTTCTTATGACTAATTTTCTATTTAGTAATTGAGCTTAAATCCACACTCGTCTTGTATAAAGATGTAATGCAAGCAATAATTTAAAAAACACAAGTATGATAACAAAGTATGGGTGTAAAACAGATAACCTAGACTTAGGAGACTACTAACAGCTCGATGTAATTCTATCCTAAGGTAAATAACTAGGATTCACTACATGTGGTTTTAGGCTCTAGAGTAAAGGGTACCTAAACCAGCAGATTCCTCAATCCTCACCCATTACAGGCTCATACGGACGAGTTCGGTTTAGGGAGACACATTTCCCACATGTTTGCACGGAAATGAAAACTTCACGAAAACATGGGTACAGATGTAATCCCAAAAACGATTCACTATCCTACACGGTGGTGAAGACCTCACGAAGGAGTAGTTTCCCGCTTCCACTTAAAAGGGTAGTAATCAAAAATGCATATGGATGCAAATTTACACTAGGAATATCATATAATATAATGTCATACAAAAGATGCCGAGGATCGCATATTAAACAAAATCAAAAATTTTAAATTTTCAAAAAGGACCCGAAAATAATCAATTTTGGCTTGACTCTCGTTCATTTTAAAAGAGTCCCCAGTGGAGTCGCCAAGCTATCGAAACCATCTTTTTTGAAAACGACGAGTTTCAAAAATTATTTTAAAATTGGAAAATGGGAGTCGCCACCAATCCTTTATTTGGCGTGATTGGATCACCGCAAAACGTTTAAAATCCATTTTGAAAAATATTTTGGTCTTCGCAATCCAGAAAAGAAGTTCGAGAGTTGGTTACGCATGATGAAGGGTTAGCACCCTCATACGCCCAAAATTGGTACCACATTGATTATTTTCGGGTCTTGATTTGTAAAATTTAAAAACTCGAATAAAGTTTAACATACGATCCTTGAATGCATGAGTTACGTTTAAAAGAAACCGATTTTGTTTGGAAGTCCTACTATTTCAAGGTGATCGAGAAAGAAAGTCACGTCCAGTGAGTTAGGACATAACATTTCGAGATCCAGAAATAACGAGCTTTCCTTTGTTGTAAACTTTTTAATTTTGGAAAAGGATACTCGATTACCTCGATTTGAAGAAAGGTCGCACCTAGTAAGTTAAGGCACGAATTTTCAGAATAGGAGATAAAGAAACATTGCCTCGATTTAAGGGTATTCGATTATTTCGGTTTGAGGAAAAATTGCACCTAGTAAGTTAAGGCACAAATTTTCAAAACTCGAAATAAAAGAATATTGCCTCAATTTTAAAGTTTTTATGAAGATAATTTTGAAAAGAAAATGTAAAAATTTAGATATAGATGAACAATTAATAATGGAGATTAGATAACACGAACTAAAATAATTAAGTAGATAAATGATATACAAAAAATCAAAAATAAAAAGGCATAATAATTAAAATTTAAGTATAAATATTGAAGAGGAAGAAAAATAAAATAATCGGAGTTAAAAATGAGTTTTGGATACCCGAGGGGCAAAACGGTAATTTTGGACACTCGAGGGCAAAATGGTAATTTTTGGAAGGTTTAGGGTCAAAAATGGAATTTTTAGACATCTGGGGGTAAAATGGTAATTTTTAGAAGGTTCGGGATCAAAAATGGAGTTTTTAGACATTCGAGAGTAAAATGGTAATTTTTGGAAGGTTCGGGTCAAAAATGGAATTTTTAGACATTCGAGGGTAAAATGGTAAATTTTGGAAGTTTCGGGTCAAAAAATGGAATTTTTGGACATCTGGGGTAAAAATGGTATTTTGGAAAATTTAGGGTCAAAAATGTAATTTTTAGAAAGTTTGGGGTCAAAAATGGAATTTTGAAAAGTTTGAGGTCAAAAATGTAGTTTTTGGATAGTTCCTCCAAGGCAATAAAACCAAAAAAAAAGTGACACGTGTCAACCTCTCATGTATTTTGAAGTCAAAGGACTAATTTGAAAATTATTTAAAAATTTTAGCCCGATTTATAATAAAAAAAGCTTGATTTAAGGGTAAAATTGAAACAAATAGCAAATAAAAGGGACCACTTAAAAAAATAACTCAAAGATTGACACGTGGCAGCTTCCTGGACTTTCAAAAATGTCAAAAGATTAAATTGAATAAGAAATGAAATTATTGGGCAAATTTAAAAATAACGAAAAGTATAAAGAGGATTAAATTAAAAAATCAAAAAAATCGAAAGGACCTAAAGTGTAAATATCCCAATTTTAAAAATCCTCCAATCTTTCCTTCCCAAAGCTGTACCGTTTCAAAAAGTCTATAAAAAGTTAAAAAAAATCCCTAAATCAAATCAGACTTTCCCTTTCCCTTTTAAAAAAATCAAGACCCTTCTCCTATTTTCTCTGCTCTCTCTCTCCCCTTCCCTTTTCCGATCGTTGGCTCAACGCCGTCCGTGGTGGCTTAGGTGAGTATTCCATCTTCCTTTTTCATATATTTTTTTTAAAAACATTTTGATCTGGGTTCAGATCAAAATTATTTCATCGATCAAAAAATGTTATTTTTTTTGAAATAAATCTAGATCAGTTTGAAAACTTCAGATTCGAGCCAAGGAAATCGAAAAATATTTTTTTATCCTCTTTGGAAAAGAACCTAGATCTAGGTTCGTTATTTATTTAAAAACAAGTTTTTATTTTATATTCTCTACTTTCTTTCTTTTTTTAAATATTGTTTGTGTTTTTTTTATTCCTTTTACTCTGTTTTTGTGTTTCCATTGCAGCTCTGGGGATAGCGTAGCATGAGCAACATTTGAGGAGGGCTCAAGCGTGACTCCAACGACGGCATTCAAAGGGATGTGTCCTTCTGACTTTTCAGATTTTTTATTTTATTATTAATATTTATTATTAAGTTTTTATTAATGCTATTTATTACTAATTTATATTATTAATGTTGTTTTTACTATTATTATTAAAAATGTTATTAATGATCATTTAATTCATTTTAAAAAAAACGAGGATGGTGGATGATGATAAACAGTGTATTTAATATATGCATAAATATATATATTAAAGATATGAAGAGTTTAACTGACTTCAACCATTAATGATAAATAAAATGCATGTATATTGTACATGAATACTTTAATGCCTGTGAATTTAGCCCGAACCTACTTATGTTGCTTGGTCTGTCTAGTAATCTATTTGTGACTGGCCATTAAATGCTTCTCGATTTACAAATGCTTGGAAAGTATATTGCCTTGTATTGATTTTGGATGAACAAAAGTCAGTCCCTTTACAAAATGTTTGAACCTGGTTTTATAGCCATCAATACAATCATTCTAATTTGTTCTTTTCATTTAAAGCTTGTCTCATCTCCTTGCAGGTACAATGCAGTGACGGTGATGGCAGAGCATGTTGAAGCTGGTGGTGGCAGAGCAAGTTGAATCTGGTGGTGGCACTGCTGGTGCTGACATAGCGCTATTTGGTTGGTGGGGAGATAGGTGGCTGGTAGCAAGTTATTGCCATGCTTTGACTTGTGAATTTGGGCCAGATATGCAATTTCGGTTTGGGGTGTAATGGGTTTGTTTGGGTTAATTTGAAATTGGGCCCCAATTTGGGCTTTTTTGTAACTAGACACTTGGACTTGGTAATTAGGCCCTTCGGGCTTGTACTTTGGACACTTTTAATTCTATTTAATTTAAAATAAATTTAAACTGTAAAGTAAGTTTAAATTTAAAATAAATTTAAACGTAAAATAAATTAAAGTTTTAAAACAATCCAAAATTTGGGTTCAAATTGGTTTCAAGATCGGGCCCGGACAAATTGGGCTCCAACAATACTCATGTATTGATTTTGACATCCCTATGACAATGACAACACTTTGTATCAATCAACTACATATTAATCTCAATGCATTATTGTTATCCAAGCCCACTATAATACTTGACTAAGGACCTTTTAAGAATAAATCATATTATCCTCAGGACATTATCATAAATCAGTTTATTTAAATTCACAGAAAAAGAAATTGAAATAACAATGACTATGTCTTTTATTAATAAACAAGGTAAAATGAGTATGTGATTACAATAATCTCATGATTGGTCTTTGGGCATACTCTAACACATTCTCCCACACCCGAAGCAAAAATTTGGCAACCTCTCATAATTGAACGAAAGTCATACTGTAACAACCCGTTTTTCAGTAGTATCTAAAACAGTAGTTTCGAGACCACAAATTCGAAGAGTAAGTTCATGTAAGTAGTATTTAAATTATACGAGTCAATAGTAATTTTTATATTGAATTTTGATTTGATAAATTTTAATTAATTGAATTAATAGTTAGTATAAGTGGTTATCCCGAAAGTCAAGTGGTTTTTGAAAATAAGAAATTTGGACCTCATTTCCGTAATTAAGGTTGTAAATATTTTTATTAAATTTTACAGTCATATTATAGGTGATTTGAAATTTGGTCCGGTATTTTGATGATTGATTGCTTAATTTAGGTAAAAAGATTAAACTGTAAATGAGGCAAAAGTGAATTGTTATAGATTTAAATATTAAAGGGACCAAAATGGTGATTAGACCATAGTCAAAAAGTGCAAGCGGTGGTGGATGTCAATCATTCCACCAACTTTTGGGTTATTTATTCATTTATTCCTAATTAGTCTAAGGTTAAATTGTAAATAATTTTGTTTAATTGGAATTTAATATAATTGAGGAACCAATTGTGTAATTGGACCCTCCTTAAATGACCTAATAATAAAAATGATGTGAAATTCTCTATATTGTGGTAAATTACAATTAAATCCTAATTAATCTATTTTCTTGTATGTATGATCGAAAATGGTGGTTTCGAGGCCAAAACTTTGATGTTTTAGATCGTAAATATTAATTATTTAATATTTAAGATGTCATTAGTGTCGTACTAAAATTTGGTTAGAAAATTTTATCGTTTGGATGGTTAATTAAGTAAAAAAAACTAAATCGTAAAAGCTATAAAAGTTTGATTCTATTAATGGAATGTGCTAAATGGGATAGGGAAGGGAAAGTAAAGGATTTAAATGGTAAATATACCATTTGAATACTTAGTGGACGGTTTTGGGTGTTTAATTGTGTGAAAACTGATAAATTTACGGTGGGAAAATTGGTAAAGAAAGAAATAAATATTATAAACAAAACAAAAAGAAAAGAATCATCTTCCTCGTTAAGGACTTGAAACCCGATTCAGCCATAGGAGAAGAGAAGAAGTTCAGCCAAGCTTAGGGCTTCAAATTAGATAGGTAAATCATGCTCATTTTTAGTAATTTTTATGTTTTTGAGTTTGTTTTAACTTGATCTAAAGGGGACTAATTTGTAAAAATATTAAACATTATTGGTTATTCCATTGATGATTTTAGTGTTTTTTTGAAGTTTTATGATAAATTTTTAAGCTTGATTGTTAAATAAGACTATTTTGAAGTTTTATGATAAAATGTTGAGGGCAATTTTGTAAAAATGTCAAAATGACTTAATTGCATAAAATGATTTAATTCTTTTGTTGATTTAGTTAATTGAATGAAATTATTATATGTAGATCAAGAAATGGATTAATCGATAAACAAACGGGGAAAAGGAAAAATTGTTGATTAGTCTTCGGAGTCATGATTGCTGCACTATCGGTTTAAGTATGTTCATAAATTAATTTAATTTAGTTTAACTGTTGTTTTTGTGTTTTAATATCTATATATATGTATGTTGTGAATGAGTTTATTTACTTAATAAATTGTAAGTAATGAAATGGATTAAGTTGAAATGCTAATTAAGTTAAAAGTTATGCTTGAAAATGGAAAATTACATAGATGAACTCTTGTGATGAAATAATGTGTAAATTGAGGTTATATGTGTAATTAATTATAAATGTTATGTCTTGATAAAGTTATATGGTTATACTTGTGAAATATACTGAATTTCTGAAATGATTCCAATGGATTGAGTAAAAGTTTCATACATGAGATTTCTAACTGAATTTCTATTCTGGATCGAGCTCCAGCATGTGTTGCGGACTCGTATATACATGTGACTCGGATTTAGCCTGGACTAGTAATCCGTTGTCATTTTAAAGGTTTAGCCTAGACTAGTAACCTTACATGTATACATAGCCCTGGCCAGGCTATTTTTCTACGTTGTCATTGGTTTAGCCCAGACGACTAATCTGACACATTTACTCTGTATCTGATTAGCTCATACTAGCATCATTTGTTTCTGGACTTATGTATTGAATGCTTTTACAAAGATCTATCGAAAGAATAAAGGTTCTTGATACGGAACTATTTCATTGAAATAAATGAGCTATAAATTCTGAATATCCTTATATGTAAATGTTTACTGACTTGGAATTTTTGAATCATGTTGTGTTAAGGTTAACATTTTGAAATGGATATACGATATGGTTATATGAATTGATTATATGGAAACAGATAAACGAAATAATTAAATGAGTCCGTTATATGGAAATAATCATATGAAGTGTTGTATGAGATGTTCATGTGGATAGAAATGTAAGAGGAAACATTTGAATGAACGTTTTAAATGGGAAATGTGGAACGTTAAATGAATAGATGTTGAATGAATACTATATCTAATGTGTTTACTTGTATATATTTTATAACATGAAAAGGTTATAAGTTTCGTATATGTGAACTTGCTAACCTTGTGAGACTTGTGATGTGTATAGGTAATGAATGAATTCATGACCATGATATTGAACTATCTTGTAAAATATTTAAATTACACTATTTTCGGTAAGTTAAAGTTAAAGTTTATTACGAACTTACTAAGCTTTACGTAACTTACTCGTGTCTTTGCCCTTCCTTGTAGATACGTTCTGTGGAAGTTGGGAGATCGGATCAACTCAAGGAGATCACACTATCTAGAATCTTTTTGGTAAATTTTGATTTCAACTGGACTTATATGGCATGTAATAGGAAAACATGGTTATATTATGTAGTAAGAACATTTTCTCATGGTTGTAATGGTTCGTATGTATTGATGTAATATGCACGTGAGTGCTTTTGACGTTGTGAAATGAGTAACTACTGTGGTATGCATGTTAAGTTCCAAGCTTAACATAATGGATGGTTATGAAATGGTAAGATAACATGAGGTAGGTATTGTAAGTTGGAATAGAATGTAGTTATTTGAGTGTTGTTCTTGCTTGTATTGTGTAACTTGGTTGCTTATACTTTGGTGATATTTTATAGCCTTGATGCATGCTTGTAGGAAATCACCTAGGCACAAGTGGTATGGATATGCGTATCAAATGGTAGGATTGTTAACATACATGTAAGTTAGATATGGTCAAATGTGTTAGTATGGAAGTATAGTTAAGTTATTGAATTGTTATGTAACAGCTCGATTTTCAATGGTGTCGAAAACAGTGGTTTCGGGATCACAACTCCGACGAGTCGAGTCATAAATATCAATTATTAAATATTTGTGATATCATTAGCATTGTGTTAAATTTTGGTTAAGAAATTTTATCGTTTGGATAATTAACTGGGCAAAAGGGATTAAAATATAAAGGTTACAATAGTAGACTTTGCTTAAGTAAAGGGGTCAAATGGTTAATTAAACCAAATGTATAAGGTTAGAGGAATGACATGAATATTAGGTGAATATATCATGATTAATTAAGGTTAACAAATTGATTAAATAAGGTTAATTATAAAAGTCATAAAAATTACAAGTTTTCCATTAGTATATATATGAAATTAAATAAAGAAAATGATAAAAATCATCATAATTTCTCACCTTCTTCTTTTTCATTAGGCCAAGAGGAGAAAGTTAGGGTTTTTATACTTTCAAGCTTTAAGCCTTGATTTGGCAAGCAAATGATAATCGTTTTTGGTGATTTTTATGTTATTGAGTCCGTATTAACTTAATCTAGCTAACCTAAGGACTAATTTGTGAATCTGTCAAATGGTATAAAACTTGTCATTGTCGAATATGCTTGTTCTTGAAAGCTTGTGATAGATTTGAATGCTTGATGCTTGGGTTAGATCTTTTTGTAAAGTGATTTTGGATGGATTAGGGTCTAAGGACTAAAATGATAAATAGAGAAATTTGTGTGTATTTTTAGGTGTGAAATAAATCAAGTGTAGGGACTTGTGGAGACCTATGATTATTCGATTGGTATTGGTTGTGTAAGAGAAAAGGTTATTTTGCATGTATCGTGTTTAAGGACTAAAATGAATAAAAGTAAAAGATTAGGGGTAAAATCATAATTTTATTGAAAAGGACTGGATTGCTTTAAATGAAGTGGTTGTGTGATCTAATGTGAGAAATTGAATGATTTGTGGATGTAGACTATGATTGTGCTACCGATCGTGGTAAAGGAAAATTAGAATAATAGTCCCTAGAGTTCATCCATGACTGCAATCCAGTCCGGTAAGTTCGTATTGTTAATTTCCAATTTAAATTGCATATTATTGTATTGTAAACAATTTTTGTGAGTCGAAACGATGATCAGAAGTGTAGAAGACGGGAACAAAGGAAAGGAAAGGTTAAATGGTTTTGAACCGTAAATGAAAAAGGTCCGATGACTATGTGTCATCGTGAGTATATGAATTCTTTACGGATTATGAGGTCCAATGACTATGTGTCATTGTGAGTTTATGAATTCTTTATGGATTATGAGGTCTGATGACTATGTGTCATTGTGAGTATATGATTCCTCTACGAATTAAGAGGTTCGATGACTATGTGTCATCATGAGTATTAATTGAAATGTATCCCATTACGGGTTAAAGGTCCGATGATTTTGTGTCATCATGAGTATCAAATGCGAATTGAAACCTACCTCAGATGTATACAGCTTACTCAATTCGATTGATTAGATTTTACAACTCTTGAAGTTTGGTAAATCTATTTAACATAAACTTACTAAGCTTTGAAATGCCTCCCTGTGGAAATTGTTATTGTTTTGAAGATTCAATTTTGCTGTTCGGAGATCGGATCATCTTGGAGCATCACACTATCCCGGAGTTTGTTCGGTGGTAATCATATCATTTGGTCTTATGGCATGTACTAGGATGATGTTATCCTTTTGTTTTATGTAATTGTGATTGTGGAAACCTTGTTATGTTTGATGAAATGATGAAAGTAGAAATATATGTTTGTGCAAGTTAGATTATAGACTTAAAAGTACTATGTAAGTACTTGGAAACTATGTATAGCTTAATGCATAAATGGAGTTGTGAATGATTTGAGTTGATAAACTTGTGTTTTGGTATGATTCTTGAGATTCTGCATACTTGTTTCAGTAGAACTCATGCATGTATCGGTAGAAGTACAGGGTAGGAGAGAGGTTGTTCACTGACTTGGGTTGTATAGTTGAATAGTAAGTATCGATAATTCTATACTTGGAAGCATCAGTAGAAGTTACAGGGTTAGAATACTTAGCTCTCTAGAGTTTTTAGTATCGGTAGAAGAAATAATTGTTTCGATAGAAGAGTCACTTGCACAGGTAGATGATCACATCTGTAACGTGACAGTAGTTGTGCAAGCGAACACATGTTGATGCAAGTATAGTTGATAGAACAATTCTATCAGATATCGATCCCACGAGGAATGGGTTCTTGATGTTCAGCTGTCGAAGCAACTAATACTAGAATTGGATGAAATGTGAGTAAAGATGTTAGAGCAGTTAAGTCAGATCTGCACACTAAAATTATTAATATTGTCAATGCAATCAAGGTTAATTGTCAAAGCAACAGAAAGTAAATCAATTGTTGTGGAAGTTTTGAGATTTTAAATGCATAAAAGTAAAGGTTTGATCAAGTGTAAAGGAATAGAGTGGATCACTGATTTAGCTCAGTTGCAATGCTGGATGCATCGACAAGGTATTGTATAGATGAATTGTCACAGCAATAGAGCTCCAATGAAATCTTACCAATAACAGTCCTCCATTTAATCAAGACTCAAGTACCCACAATCACCCCACCTCTCAGTGTGAGCAACATTGTGCACTCAAGAACAAGTGACTAGAATCTCTTCTAATCCCAAGCAACTCTCGCTGTCTTTCTTGTTAACCTAACTTGTCACCGCATCTCTTGATGTCAGTAGACTGCAAATGCACTCTCATGTTTGATGCAGTTAGATCCAAGAATAAACAGATGAAAAGCATTAAATAAGAATCAAAGCAATCTAACAATGAAAGATACTCTCGTATTCATTCAAATGTCATTAAATTCATCAACATAAAAGAGGGGTTAACGAATACAATCGAAGCTTACTATCTCTAGACTTCTAGGACTATTCCTAAACCGCTCCTCTTGGCTTGCATCAAGCACCTTTCATCAAAAGTGGTTGCTCCTTTTCTCCATCAGCTCACTGTTTTCCAACTTAAATCTCAAAAACACATAGTAATTGTAGTATTTAATTCCTCAACCTCTTGATATTTTTCTTCATCTTCTTTCCTCTATTTATAGGCTTTAGAAATTGTAGATTTTCTCCATTCTCATATCCAACTACTTTGTACAGCTGTAAAAGTTTGTTATTGACAGCTACGCAGATCTGATTTGTTTATTGGACTGTTGTAAAATGTCAGTGCAAATTATGATTTTAATTTGCGACGAGAATTCATCAGCAGAATGTCGCTGCATTTCTGGACATCTCGTCTCAGATCCATATCTAATTGTAGCTGTCAAAGTTAGTTAAATTCTAGCTGTGCACTCACGCAGATCTGGTGTGATCTTTATAAATCTGCAGATTATCACTGCATCTCTGGTCGCAATCTGAAATCTTTAATTGCGACGACAACGTGTGAAATTCCTGCGCTAGTGCTTCCAAATGTGCTTGTGGCTTGAATTCACTCCAACAAAGTAAAAATTTCTATGCGTCGACATCTTTGGCCGCATTTCCAAGCTATACTTATGGCTGCATCTTTGACTCCTTTCTAGCATCAATCTACTAAGATGGATCCTTGCGCTGACATTTTTAAGACACAATATATGATGCATGTAGCGACATTAGTTGCATAAAAAGAGATAAAATAACAAGAATGCAAACCAAACAACAATGAGTTAGAAAATATAAAAACTAAGTATGTAATGCCTATTATGCATGCTAAATATGCTACAAAAGAGACAATTAATACACAAATTTAGGGAGAAAATAGCTGTCATTTCTAATGCTATCAGTAGACCTATAACTTGTATTGATAGAAGTCTGCAGTATTCATGAACTGTTTATTGACTTGACAACTACCGATACTTGCCCAACAAGTACCAGTAGAAGTCTCCAAAAAATCTTAAAAATGACCTTTCTGCCCTTATTGAATTGTGATTATAATTAATAGATAATTTCTAGCGTGTTGGGTGTATTTCTTTAAAAATGTAAGATTAAATGACATGATTTTAAATATGAATAGTGATAGATGAATAGAGTGACACCGAGACCCTAGCTGGTGACGATTTTCGTGTTTTAGGTGTTACATGTTAGTTGCTTGAGATATGGGTAACTTGCATGATATTGAATAATGTTTATGGTTGATTGATTGAGCATGCTATGTTAGTTTTTGAATATGTTTGAGGCTTGAAATGATGTGTTATGAGATGGTATAGTTACCTATGCAATTGGATGGATGTTAGGCTTGTTTCGGAACATTTTTGGGCACATATGATGTAGGACACGGATTGTCACACGACCATGTGACCCTTGAAGTGAAAATTTTTAGTTTTTCCCTAAGCTTTCTTATTTGTTCCAAATTGGTCCCTGATTGTTCCTAAACTGTTTTTAAGACCTCGTGGGCTTGATTTAAGATCTGTAAATGTATGTTTATTCCATTTTGAATTACATGTGTATTTATTAAATTAATTTGATAATTGGATGCTACATGATATGTAATGTTTCTATTTGTATGGTAACCCTATTCCAACGATAGAACTGATTATAAGTGTTATATTTAGTGATATCAGAAATTGAAGTCTAGAAATTACATGCCATATAAACCTGAGATAGTGTGATATGGTTTGATCCGATTTAACCCCGTTTTTCTTGTAGATTAGTAAATGTTAATAAAATCTGATCATACTTACCTTGATGAAGTAAAAGATCATAACTCAACTTTTAAACTGAAAGTAAAATATAGTTTATCGATTTTACAAATGTCTGATAGTAAAGTCTTGACTTCCGAATAGGAAGTAAATCATAGTTTACAGGTTTCGTAAATGTCTGATAGAGAAATCAAATTGTCTTTTTGATTTATTGAGTTAGTGGTTTACAGAACTAGTGCAATCTCTAACCCCTGAGCATAGCTAAATGAATTAGGATCGAAAACATAGTTGTTGGATCTGAAGCTACTGTGTCTGATATTATTTCTGGTATGTTCTATTCCTTCAATATTATTTAATGTGTATACACTGATTGATATTGAATCCACTTATTCATATATTATATTGTATTAGTAACATATAAGGATCTATCTGCTGAACCAATTGGGTTTGATGCTTGGGTCATAATCCGTTGGAACAAAGTATAAGGGTTAACTTGGTATGTCGAAATTGTCTACTAAAAATCTAAGACTTTGATTTTCCTATTGATCTGATGTTACTACTATAACAGCTAGTTTTTCAATGGTGTCAGAAATAGTGATTTTGGGACCACAAATTCAACGAGTAAATTTATATAATAAGTATTTAAATTATATGAGTCAATATGGAATTTTAAATTGATGAATTTTAATAATTGAAGTAAAGGATAGCATAAGTGGTTCGGTTCAAATGTTAAGTGGTTTTTGAAAATAAGATATTGAGACCTCATTTTTATAATTCAGAGCCGTAAATATTTTTAATTAAATATTTACAGAATTTTATTATGGTTGAATTGAATTTTGGTCCGGTAATTTTGATGATTAATTGCTTATTTAAGGTAAAAGGATTAAATTGTAAAAGAGGTAAAAGTTAATCGCTATAGATTAAAAATAGTAAAGAGACCAAAATGGTACTTAAATTATGGTCAAAAAGTCCAAGCGGTGTTGGATATGATTGAATCCACTAACGTTTGAGTTATTTATTCATTTAGTCCTAATTAGTTTAAGGTTAAATTGAAAACAAATTTGTTTAATTGAAATTTAGTATAATTGAAGGACCAATTGTGAAATTGAACCCTCCTTAAATTACCTAATAATAGAAACGATGTGGAATTCTTTAGATTTTGATAAATTGCAATTAAATCCTAAATAAATAAGGATTTACTAATTAGTTTATTTTTTAATATGATCAAGAATGGTGGTTTCGAGGCCACAACTTCGATGTGTCAGATCGTAAATATTAATTATTTAATATTTACAAATTCATTAGTCTAGTATTAAATTTTGGTTAAGAAATTTTATCGTTAATAGTTAATTAAGTCAAAAGGATTAAATCGTAAAAGGAAAGGAAGTTGGGTTCCATTAGCTAAAGTTGTTAAATAGCTAAAAAGACTTAAGTGTGGGGATCAATATGGTTAATAAACCATATAGAATAATGGTGGACATTTATGGGCAAGCTTTTGTGAATTATTATGTTAAATTAATAAGGGTAATGTAGTAAAATGATAATAATAAACCTAAAAGAATGATAAAATAAAATTTTGTCATTATCTTCAAGCCATAATCGGTATGGAGAGGAAAAACACTATTTTTGGTGAAGAGAAAGCTCGACCAAGCTAGGGTTGAAGATTCTAGGTGATTTTCTCACCCGTTTTTAGTAATTTTTATGTTTTTGAGCTCGTATTAGCTTAATCTAGCTAACCCGAGGACTAATTTGTGAATTTGTTAAATTTTATAAATTTTTCCATTGATAAGTTAGGATTTTTATTAAAATTTATGGAAGTTTATTAAACTTGTATGTTAGATTTCATTATGTTGTAAAGTAGTTTTTTGATGATTTTAATGTTAAAGGACTGGATTGTTAAAACAATGAAAATACGTGTATTTGAAGTGAAATAACACCATGTAAGGATTGTTATGAAGCCATTAAAGATTCAGTTGAAAATGGTTTTTAATAAAAATGATTATTTTGCATGTTTAAGGGTTAGGGACTAAATTGAATGAAAGTGAAATGTTAGGGGCAATTTTGTAAAAATGTCATAAAGGACTTAATTGCATAAAATAAGTTTATTGTTCTGTTGAAATTAGTTAATTGACTGAAATTATTATTATTTTATTAAGAATAGGTTGAAAATCGAGGCAAGGAGAAAACTATAGAATAGTCTCTATATTATATATTGTTGCAATTTAGTCAGGTAAGTTCGTACTATTTAATTCTCCATTTAATATTTTCAAATTTGATTACCTTTAAATTATTCTTGAATTAGAACCAATACAAATACTGGAGAAACATTCTGTATACTAGCTCGTAAGAGTACTACTTGGTATTCTAGCTCGTAAGAGCATTACGTTGGACTCTAGCTTGAAAGAGTTATATTCTGATTCTGGCTTGAAAGAGCGATACTCTATTTCTGGCTCGAAAGAGCGATACTTTGTTTTTGGCTCAAAAGAGTGTTATTTTGACTCTGGCTCGGAGGAGTAATACTCTTTTCTGGGCTCGTAAGAGCTAAACTCTATTCTAGGCTCAAATGAGCTACATTCTGTGACAATCACAATTAATCGTATTTTGTCATGACTGAATCAAGTTATTTTAATTGTTTCCTTGTATTATTTGAATCATTAATTTTGGTAAAGATTTACTGATTATGCAAACTTACTAAGCTATGTAAGCTTACTTGTGAATCTATCTATTGTTTTGTAGATTTCATATTTGCTGTTGGAAGATCAGATCCTCTTGAAGAATCACATTATCCGGGGAGCATTTTCAATAGTTTTTATATCACTTGGCTTATATGGCATATACTAGGATGAATGATGTTGATGAACTCTTGTATGCTTAAACCCCATGAGTTTTGGTTTGGTTATGAATCTTGGATGATTTATTTAAGTATAACTTGGGTAGGGAAATGGGATAGTTGTTTTGGAATATTAGAAATTCTTTCATTTATTGATTTATTTTGAAAACTGCATACTTGTTTCAATAGAACTCATGCATGTATTGAAATAAGTACAGGGCATACTGAACTTTGGTTACTGACTTGCATTGTATCGGTATAAGTGTTTCAAAGTATCGATAGTCTATAGTAGTACAAGTAGTCTGGTTACATGTATCAGAGAAGATGCAGGGAAAATTTACCTAGCTCTCTGGAACTTGTTGCATCAGTAGAAGTGTGGGTTGTACCGGTAGTACTCATAATTGTATCAGTAGATCTTCAACTTCTACTGGTAGTAAACTGTAGTTATTTTCCAAAGCTTACTAATTTGATTTCTACCGATATTTGTTCAACAGGTATCGGTAGAAGTCCCCTAGATTTTATAAAATGACAATTTTAACTTGAATTAAATAAGATCAATTTTAAAACTCGAAAATTACTTGCATAAATGCTTAAGTGACATCGTAATATCATGATAGGAGATTATAATCTGAGGTAAAATAAGAAATTGTAATGACAGCCTAACCAGATCCGGCGATCGGACCGAGAAATGGGTGTTACAAACATGTGCGTGAATTTCGAGCTTGCACACGGTTTGGCACACGGTTAAAGACACGGGCATGTATAACAGGCACACGGGCATGTGTTTGAGACACACGGCCGTGTGACCCTTGTTTGGAAAATTTCTAATTGTGATCCTAAGTTCTTGTATGATTCAATTTGATCCCTAATTTGGTTAAGATGTTGTAAATGAATGTGTAAGATTAAATGGAGTTAGTCTCCTGAGTTGCTAGTTTGTAATTGTATGAGTTTGTGATTGATTTGTATATATAAAAAAATTGTAAAGTGTTGTAAACCCCCTAAGACCGTAACTGGTGATGGTTATGGATTCTGGGTGCTACAACAATCACTTCATGGATATGGTATTATTTTGGGAATAGATTGGCTAAAATTATTTAATATTGTAGTGAACTATAGACTGAAATGAATTGATTGAAATGTCAGAATGATGTAGTGCTAATAGTTGAGTTTGGTAAGTCAAATAGTACAACCAGAGTTATTTCAATTATCTTTGTACAGAAAAATGATTTGAAATTATTGTAAAACATTTCTGGCATATATATAAATATCTGTCTACTCGATACTCAAAAAAATAAAATAAAATAAATTGGGATTATAGATGGACCATGTACCGTTTGTCAATGTGTTTCTTGATCTATTTTCTGAAGAATTTATGAGATTTCTGCCTAAATCTGATAATGGAACAAACTCAAGATAAACAATAAATATCTTATATCTCGTATAGACGACTTGTTTAATCAGTTAAAAAGACGTAATAGTGTTCACAAAGGTTAATACAAATTCCGTTATACGGTTACTAGTCAAAGAATGTGAGATTCTGAAAACTGCTTCCCGAACTTGACGTGATCATTATAAATTCTGATAATATTGTCTAGACTAACTAATGTCTCTGTTAATTTATGAATTTGATGAACCAAATTGTTCAGCCTTATTTGGATATTTATAAATAGTCGTAATTATGTTTATTGATGGTATTCTGATATACTCTAAACAGAATCTGTGCATACTTAATATTTGAGAATTGTACTATAGACTTTGTGAGAGAAATCATTTGTGTGAAAATTAACAACACTGAGTTTTGGCTCAGTGAGGTTGGTTTTCTTGGTTATGTAAATCTAGCAGATGGGTTCGTCTAGATCCGAGTAATTTTTTTTATATTGCTATATGGAAAACTTCGAAAAATATCCCTGGGAGTTCTTGTATTTACCTTTACTGAATCTGGGAATAAAAGTAATGATTATAGTAATAATTATGTATTTGTGGAATTAAAAAAATGAACATCAAGGATCGTCGGAGTTATTACAGCCTGTTATGATTTTTGAGTAGTTAAAACCAAGATAAAGTTTGTGTTATTTGAGATTCTTATGAGTTTGTGATCTCCCACATTCGGATGAGCTAGTAAGGATTTCAGTTTGTGAGGCAAACTTTAGAATAAACATGTACTGTTAGGTAAAAATTTCGAGGACAAAATTTCCTAAGGGGGAAGAGTTGTAACAACCCATTTGTAGTTGTAGATGTCTTGAGCTAGAAATCTTTGTTCACATTGAGGGCGATGAATGCCCATTTGTCGCAAGAGAGGGATGGTTCTATTGTCTTTGAACTCAGGACGAGACCGTTATTCCTATAGCAAATTCGAGAAATGCAAAAAAATGAGCCCAAGCTTGTGGCTAAAAAAGAGCAGATGCAGAGTGATGCCACCACGAGGTTTACAATTGATACAGATGGTAGAAGTCTACACTGTTCTTAAATTGCTCACTGACTTGACTACTACTGATACTTGTCCAACAGGTATCAGTAGAAGTCTCCGAAATTTGTAGAAATGACATTTTTTCCCTTTTCGAGTTATGTTGACATTCAATTGATAATCCATGCTATGTACTTTGCATTACTCTATTAAAATATGATCAAATAGAACAGTATTGTGAGTTAAAATGCAATATAAAATTAGACGGACATTGAGACCCTAACCAACGACGGTTTCGGGTTTTAGGTGTTACATTTAGTAGTATCAGAGCTTTCGATTTAGTCATTTCTTGGACTGTATTGACTGTGTTTATGTTTTAGAAGTACATGCCATATTAACCTGTAATAGTGTGATATAGGTGGATCTGACCTAATCATAGTTTTTGCAGATAATCATAGAATGTCTAACTCAGAAAGAGAGGAAACTAATGAGGTAAACAACAATATCCCGATTAATGATTTCGGGGCTAGTCACAGTGCACTGATATTATCGATGACGAAAAACGAAGAAAAGAAATGTTTTTTGGGTTAATAGGACAATGGTTCTTAAAGTTTATGAGGAACAATCTGATGGCACCACCTCCACCGTCTATTGCACAAGCTACTACCCGACCGGTAATACCTTCAACTATGCATCCACCTCCTCCAGTGGTGGAATAGAGACATCATATTCTGATGGATAGGGTTAAAAAATATGGTGCAAAAGAATTTTGGGGAAGCATAGAAGAAGATCCTTCCAAAGCTGAATACTGGTTGGAAAACACACTAAGAGTTTTGAACGAGATGACTTGTCCTTCAGAAGACTATTTGAGGTGTGTTACTTCCTTACTAAGAGACGAGGCTTATAGTTGGTGGACGATAATTTTAGCAATGATGCTTGAGACTGCGGTTACTTGGGAATTCTTCCAAGTAGAGTTTAAAACGAAATATGTCATCAAAAGGTACCTGGATAAGAAAAAGAAAGAATCGTGCTGCAGGGAGTGTGACTAGTGTCCGGAATGCACCGAACCCACTATGTGATAATTGCAGAAGGTACCATGCGGGTGAATGTCGAAAGATAAAAGGAGCTTTTTACCGATGTTGGGGGTACATATCATTTCTTATGAAACTGCTCGATGACTTCGGAAGTGAAAGAGGATCACAGTGTGAAACCCCTATTACTCCATCAAAAGGTAGACGCTTGGGACAGAGCAACAGTATAGGTGAAAATTGAGGTGACAACAAGGGTAATGTAACCCGATTTGAGGCTCAAGCACTTGCACGAACATATGCCATCAAAGCTAGAGAAGAGGCTACTGCTCTCGATGTTGTGACTAGTATATTTTACCTTTTTAATGATATTGTGTGTGCTCTGATTGATCCAAGGTCGACTCATTCATATATATGCATTGCATTAGCAATTAATAAGAAACTGTCAGTAAAGTCGATTGAATTTGATGTTCAAGTCACAAACCCGTTGGGTCATAGTGTCATTGTTAATTTGGTATGTCGTAAATATCCACTGAAAGTCCAGGGTAGTAAATTTCTCGCTGACCTAATGTTGTTACCTTTTACCGAGTTTGATGTGATCTTGGGTACGGATTGGTTATTTGAACTTGATGCAGTAGTGAATTACAAACGAAGAAAGATTGATTTGAAAAAAACGACAGGTGAAGTGATTACGATTGAGTCCAGTCGATTGAACAGTGAGACCAGAATGATTTTAGCTATTTCAGCACAAAAATAGTCCATAAAGGCTGTGAAGCATTTCTGGCATATGTACTCGACTCACGAGTCTCAAGGAGATATTTGAAATAGGTATCAGTTATTAATGAGTTTACAATGTGTTTCCAGAAGAATTACTAGGTTTACCACCGTTTAGAGAAGTAGAGTTTGGCATTGATTTGTTACCGGGTACTGCACCGATTTCGATCCCACCATACAGAATGGCACCGACTTAGTTGAATGAATTAAAAGCTCAGTTGCAATAATTTTTAGACAGAGGCTTTATACGACCCAGTGTTTCGCCTTGGGGTGCACTAGTGTTGTTTGTGAAATAAAAGATGGCTTGATGATAGTACTAGAAAGAACCATTGATTTCTCCCTACTTATTGTTTAAGTTGTTCCCATTTAGTCATCCTTATCACATATTTTAGCATTTTTTTAGTTTTGCTTATTGCATTTTCTAACTCAATGGACCTTAGCTTAGTTGCTCTTAATTTTGGCATATTTTACTACTAATGTCGCTGCATGAGCATGTCCAGAATTGCGCCCAAAATTGTCGCTGCCTGAACATGTCCAAAATTATTGCCGCATAGGGATGTCCAGAATTGTGCCTAGAATTGCCACCGCATCTGACAGTTATCCGGATAAGAACAGAAATGCGTGGGTTGTTCGATTTGGTATAATTAATTGGTACAACCATAGACAGCTCATTTCTGATGAAAGAACAACTGTACAAATCAACTAAATATAAATGCTCACTAAGAAGGAAAAAGGGGGGAGTTTTCTTCTAGATTTATTTCCTTCTTGAATCTATTTTTCGAAGCTTGTATCCATGGCAACTTAACTTACTCAAGGGTGACCTGACGTGAAGAAGGAGGCAGATCTGTTCTTGACAAGGAGCTCCTAAGTGCGACACAAGAGGAGAGTAAAGAAGTAAGTCGAGTAGCCTAGGAATAGTATTCTCCATTTGTTTTTTTATTTCTCTTTCTTAAACGCTGGCGATTCATGTTCATTTCAAGTTTGTATGGAAGTACTCTTCATTTTTAGACTGAATGATATCTTATTCAATCTTGCTTTTACTTTTAAATCTTTGGGTTTGATTGTTTTGACCACGAAAGTGTGATTGCAGTCATTATCATTGAAAAGTGCAGCGACAAATTAAATTAACAAGCAAGATAACGGAAGTTGCTTGGGAATTGAAGGAATTTGATCCACTTGTTCTTGAATATATTGCATTGCCAATATTGGAAGGTGTGGTTAGTGTGTATGTTTAAGTCTTAGATTGACTAAAGAAGCCAAGTTTGGTAAGACATTCATTGTGCCTTATTGCAACGACAATTACCTATTATTTTAAACCTTGTAAGCGACACTTAGTTTTTTACTGACTATTCACATTAGGGAACCCATTTGATTATTCTTACAATTCATTTTTATTTACAAGTTATTGCTCCGACAACTATTATAACAAATTATCGCATTTTAATTGCACTAACATTAATAGATAGAAGACAACCATCCTCGAGGGATCGATATTCGATAGACTCACATCTGTGTCTTATACTTGCATCGACTGTGTACGCTTGCACATTATTGCTATGATGTTTACAACCGGTCACTTGATGAGAATGTGCATAGATTATATGCAACTGAACAAGGTAACAATCAAGAACAAGTACTCGTTGCCTCGTATTGACTAGTTATTTGATTAGTTGAAAGGTGCAACTTTTTTTTCCAAGATAGATCTGCGGTCAAGTTATTATCAAATGAGAGTGAATGATTACGACGTGACGAAAATAGCATTCAGAACCAGGTATGGACATTATGAGTTTCAGGTAATGTCGTTTGGGTTGACTAACGCTCCAGTAGTATTTATGAATCTGATGAATCGAGTGTTTCAGCCTCAAATAGATAGATTTGTGGTTGTATTTATCGATGACATATTGATTTATTCTTGAACAGAGTCAGAGCATACTCAGCATCTTAGAAAGGTATTGCAGATTTTACGAGAAAAATAGTTGTATGCAAAATTCAACAAATGCGAATTTTAACTTCGAGAAGTTGGATTTTTGGGTCATGTGGTATCCGCAGAAGGAATACGGGTTGATCCAGGAAAAATTTTAGCTATTCTCAATTGAAAGGTTTTGAAAAATATTATTGAGGTACGTAGGTTTCTGGGATTGGCAGGTTATTCCGCCGGTTTGTAAAAAAACTATCTATTATAGCTTTACCGTTAACGAAGTTGCTACAGAAGAACATTCAGTTTGTTTGGTCAGAGAAGTGTCAACAAACTTTTGATCAACTTAAGAAAATGTTAACGGAAGCTCTAGCACTGACACAGCCTAAATCGGGAAAGTAATTTGTTATTTACAGTGTTGCGTCTTTGAATGGTTTGGGTTGTGTTTTGATGCAAACCGAGAAGGTGGTAGCATATGCCTCCCAATAGCTAAAGCCACATGAAAAGAATTATTTGACTCATGACCTGGAGTTAGCTGCAATAGTTTTTGTATTAAAGATTTGGCGTCACTATCTATACAGTGAGAGATGCCACGTATTCACTAATCATAAGAGTTTGAAGTATCTAATGACGTAGAAGGAGTTGAATTTGCGATAGTGTCAATGGTTAGAACTGTTGAAGGACTATGATTTGTAATTGACTATCATCTAGGGAAAGCAAATGTAGTTGCTGATGCCTTGAGCTAGAAATCGTTGTTCACATTGGGGGAAATGAATGCCCACTTGTTGCAAGAGAGGGATGGTTCTGTCGTCATTGAACTCAGAACGAGACCGTTATTCCTATAGCGAATTCGAGAGATGAAGAAAAATAAGCCCAAGCTTGTGGCTAAAAAAGAGCAGACGTAGAGTGATGCCACCACGGGGTTTACAATTGATATAGATGGTAGAAGTCTTCACTATTCTTGAATTGCTCACTGAATTTGACTACTACCGATACTTGTCCAATAGGTATCGATAAAAGTCTTTGAAATTCGTGGAAATGACATTTTTGCCCTTTTCGAGTTATGTTGACATTCAATTGATAATTCATGTTGTGTACTTTGCATTACTCTATTAAAATATGATTAAATGGAATAGTATCACCAGTTAAAATGCAATATAAAATCAGACAGACATCGAGACCTTAACCACCGACAATTTTGGGTTTTGGGTGTTACATTTAATGCTATCAGAGCTTTCGATTTAGCCATTTCTTGGACTGTATTGACTGCATTTTATGTTTTAGAAGTACATGTCATATGAACCTGTGATAGTGTGATATAGATGGATCTGACCTAATCATATTTTTTGCAAATAATCATAGAATGTTTGACTCAGAAAGAGAGGAAACTAATGAGGTAAACAGTAATGTCCTGACTAATGATTTCGGGGCTAGTCACAATGCATCGATATTACCGATGACGAAAAACGAAGCAAAGAACATGTTCTTTGAGTTAATGGGACAATAGTTCTCAGAGTTTATGAGGAACAATCTATTGGCACCACCTCCTCCACCGTCTATTGCACAACCTACTATCCGACCGGTAGAACCTCCAACTATGCGTCCAACTCCTCTAGTGGTGGAATAGGGATGTTATATTTCGATGGATGGGGTTCGAAAATATGGGGGAAAAGAATTTCGAGCAAGCATAGAAGATGATCCTTCCAGAGTTGAATACTAGTTTACTAAGAGTTCTGAATGAGATTACTTGTCCTCCAGAAGACTATTTGAGGTGTGTTGCTTCGTTATCGAGAGACAAGGCTTATAATTGGTGGATGACAATTTTAGCAATGATGCTTGAGAATGAGGTTACTTGGGAATTCTTCCAAGTAGAGTTTAAAAAGAAATATGTCAACAAAAGGTACCTGGATAAGAAAAAGAAAGAATCATGCTGCAGCTTGTGTGGCTAGTGTCCGGAATGAACCGAACCCACCATGTGATAATTGTAGAAGGTACCATGCGGGTAAATTTCAAAAGATAAAAGGAGCTTGTTACCGATGTGAGGGTACAAATCATTTCATGCAAAACTGCCTGATGATTTCGGAAGTGAAAGAGGATCAGAGTGTGAAACCCCTATTACTCCATCAAAAGGTAGATGCTTGGGACAGAGCAACAGTATAAGTGAAAATTGAGGTGATAACAGGGGTAATGTAACCAGATTTAAGGCTCGAGCACATGCACTGACATATGCCATCAGAGCTAAAGAAGAGGCTATCACTACCGATGTTGTGACCAGTGTATTTTACCTTTTTAATGATATTGTGTGTGCTCTGATTGATCTAGGGTCTACTCATTCATATATATGCATTGCATTAGCAACTAATAAGAAACTGTCAGTAAAGTCGACTGAATTTGATGTTCAAGTCATAAACCCGTTGGGTCATAGTGTCATTGTTAATTTGGTATGTCGTAAATGTCTACTGAAAGTCCAGGGTAGTAATTTCTCACTGACCTAATTTGGTTACCTTTTACTGAGTTTGATGTGATCTTGGGTACGGATTGGTTATTTGAACATGATGCAGTAGTGAACTGTAAACGAAGAAAGATTTATTTGAAAAGCTCGACAGGTGAAGTGATTACGATTGAGTCCAATCAATTGAACAGTGAGACCAGAATGATTTCAGCTATTTCAACACAGAAATGGCCTGTAAAGGTTATGAAACATTTCTGGCATATATACTCGACTCACGGGTCTTAGGGAGAGATTTGAAATAGGTATCAGTTATTAATGAGTTTACAGATGTGTTTCAAGAAGAATTACCGGGTTTGCCACCATTCAGAGAAGTAGAGTTTGGCATTGATTTGTTATCGGGTACTGCACCGATTTTGATCTCACCATACAGAATGGCACCGATCGAGTTGAATGAATTAAAAGCTTAGTTGAAATAATTGTTAGACAGAGGCTTTATACGACCCAGTGTGTCGCCTTGGAGTGCGCCAGTGTTCTTTGTGAAAAAGAAAGATGGCTTGAAGATAATACTAGAAAGAACCATTGATTTCTCCCTACTTATTGTTTAAGTTGTTCCCATTTAGTCATCCTTAACACATATTTTAGCATTTTTTTAGTTTTGTTTATTGCATTTTCTAACTCAATGGACCTTAGCTTAGTTGCTCTTAATTTTGGCATATTTTACTACTAATGTCGCTATATGAGCATGTCAAGAATTGCGCCCAAAATTGTCGCTGCCTGAACATGTCCAAAATTATCGCTGCATGGGGATGTCCAAAATTGCGCCTAGAATTGTCACCGCATCTGACAGCTGTCCGGATAAGAGAAAAAATGCATGGGCTGTTCGATCTGGTATAATTAACTAGTACAACCATAATAGCTCATTTTTTATGAAAGAACAACTGTACAAATCAACTAAATATAAATGCTCACTAAGAAGGAAAAAGGGGGGAATCTTCTTCTAGATTTATTTCCTTCTTGAATCTATTTTTTCAAACCTTGTATCCATGGCAGCTTAACTTACTCAAGGGTGACTTGATGCGAAGGAGGAGGCAAATCTGTTCCTAACGAGGAGCTCCTAAGTGAGACACAAGAGGAGAGTAAGGGAGCAAGTCAAGTAGCCTAGGAATAGTATTCTTCATTTGTTCTTTTATTTCTCTTTCTTAAACGCTGGTGATTCATGTTCATTTCAAGTTTGTATGGAAGTACTCTTCATTTTTAGACTGAATGATATCTTATTCAATCTTGCTTTTACTGTTAAAGCTTTGGGTTTGATTGTTTTAACCACGAAAGTGTGATTGCAGTAACTGTCATTGGAAGGTGCAGCAGCAAATTAAATTAACAAGCAAGACAATAGAAGTTTCTTAGGGATTAAAGGAATTTGCTCCACTTGTTCTTGAATATATTGCATTGACAACACTAGAAGGTGTGGTTAGTGCGTATATTTAAGTCTTAGATTAACTAAAGAAGCCAAGTTTGGTAAGACATTCATTGTGCCTTATTGCAACGATAATTACCTATTATTTTAAACCTTGTGAGCCACAATTAGTTTTCTGCTGACTATTCACGTTAGGGACCCCATTTTATTATTCTCACAATTTGTTTTTATTTATAAGTTATTGCTCCGACAACTATTATCACAAATTATTGCATTTTAATTGCACTGGCATTAATAGACAGAAGACAACCATCCTCATGGGGTCGATATTCGACAGACTCACATCTGTCTCCTATACTTGCATCGATTGTGTACACTTGCACATTATTTCTATGACGTTTACAACCGGTCACTTGATGAGAATATGCATAGATTATAGATAGCTGAACAAGGTAACAATCAAGAACAAGCACCCATTGCCTCGTATTGACGAGTTATTTGATTAGTTGAAAGCAGTAACAGTATTTTCCAAGATAGATCTGCAGTCAGGTTATTATCAAATGCGAGTGAAAGATTGCGACATGACGAAATAGCATTCAGAACCAGGTATGGACATTATGAGTTTCAGGTAATGCCATTCAGGTTGACTAACGCTTTAGTAGCATTTATGGATCTGATGAACCGAGTGTTTCAGCCTCAGATAGATAGATTAGTGGTTGTATTTATCGATGACATTGATTTATTCCAAAACAGAGTCATAGCATACTCACCATCTGAGAGAGGTATTGTAGATTTTGTGAGAAAAATAGTTGTATGCAAAATTCAGCAAATGCGAATTTTGCTTTGAGAAGTTGGATTTTTGGGTCATGTGGTATCCGCAAAAGGAGTACGGGTTGATCCGGAAAAAATTTTAGCTATTCTCGATTGAAAGGTTTCGAAGAATGTTATTGAACGCATGTTTCTAAGATTGGCAGGTTATTCCGCCGGTTTGTGAAAAAATTATCTATTATAGCTTTGCCATTAACGAAGTTGCTATAGAAGAACATTCAGTTTGTTTGGTCAGAGAAGTGTCAATGAAGTTTTAATCAGCTTAAGAAAATGTTAACGGATGCTCTGGCACTGACACAGCCTGAATCGGGAAAGGAATTTGTTGTTTACAGTGATGTGTCTTTGAATGGTTTGGGTTGTGTTTTATGCAAATCGAGAAGGTGGTAGCATATGCCTCCCGACAGCTAAAGCCACATGAAAAGAATTATCTAACTCATGATCTGGAGTTAGCTGCTATAGTTTTTGCAATAAAGATTTGGCGTCACTATCTATAGGATGAGAGATGCCACGTATTCAGTGATCATAAGAGTCTGAAGTATCTAATGACGTAAAAGGAGTTGAATTTACGACAACGTCGATGGTTTGAGCTGTTGAAGGACTATGATCTTGTGATTCACAATTATCCCGGGAAAGCAAATGTAGTTGTTGGTGCCTTGAGCTATAAATCATTGTTCACATTGAGGGTGATGAATGCCCACTTGTCACAAGAGAGGGATGGTTCTGTCATTGTTGAACTCAGGATGAGACCGTTATTCCTACAGTGAATTCGAAAGATGCAAAAAAATGAGCCCAAGCTTGTGGCTAAGAAAGAGCAGATGCAGAGTGATGCCACCACGGGGTTTACAATTGATACAGATGCTATGTTGTATTTCAAAGGTAGAGTGTGTGTTCCTAATGAATCAGATTTGAGACGAGACATTCTGATAGAAGCTCACAACAGCACGTATTCCTTTCACCCGGTGATTGTGAAAATGTATAAGGATATGAAGAAGATGTATTGGTGGCCAAGTATGAAACGGGAGATCTCAGAATTTGTAACTCGTTGTCTGGTGTGTCAACAAGTGAATGTCGAGCATCAAATACCATCTGGTTTTCTACAACCAATTTCTATTCCTAAGTAGAAGTGGGAGCGTGTTGCTATGGACTTTGTTATAGGGTTACCGGTGACACCAAGGAAGAAAGATTCGATCTGGGTAATAGTAGATAGATTGACGAAATCAGCTCACCTCATTCCAATCTGGGTGGATTTTCCATTAGAGAAGTTGGTTGAGTTATATGTATCTATGATCGTATGACTACATGGGATGCTGATATCTATTATTTCTGATAGGGATCCCTGTTTTGGGGTAAATTGCATGAAGCTTTAGGAACCAAATTAAATTTTAGCACTTCATATCATCCATAGTTAGATGGACAGTCAGAGCGAGTGATACAGATCCTTGAGGATATGTTGTGATGTTGCATACTCGAGTTTGAAGGTAACTGGGAGAAATACCTACCGTAGGTGGAGTTTTCTTATAATAACAACTATCAGTCTAGTATTAAAATGGCACCGTTTGAGACACTATACGGTAGGGAATGCAGAACACCTTTGTATTGGTCAGAGTTGAGCGAGCCTAAGCTGGTTGGGACTGACTTGATACATGAGATTGAAGATAAAGTTTGGGTAATTCGTGATTGTTTGAAAACAGTGTCGGATCGATAGAAGCCCTACGTAGATCTAAAAAGGAAGGATATAAACTTTGTCATCGGAGAGTTTCACCTTGGAAGAAGGTGTTACGGTTTGGTAGAAAAGGAAAGCTGAGTCCGCGGTTTATTGGGCCTGATCGGCTTGTAACGTCACAGGAGCTGTACAAGCGGACACACATCAATGCAAGTATAGTTGATAGATTAGTTCTAACGGATATTAATCCCACAGGGAATAGGTTCTTGATGTCTATATGTCGAGGCAATTAAAACTAAGATTAGAGACAATGTGAGTAAAGATGTCAGCGTAATTAAGTCAGATCTACACACAAAATAGTTAAAATTGTCAATGCAATAAGTTGTCAATGCAAGTTAAATTGTCAGTGCAACAGAAAGTAAATCAAAATGTTGTTGAAGTGTTGAGAACTTAAATGCATAAAAGTAAAATGTGATCAAGTGCGAAGATTTGGAGTACATCACTGATTTCGTTAATTTGCAATGCAGGATGTGTCGGCAAGGGTTTGAATAGATGAATTGTCACAGTAATGAAGTTCCAACAAAATCTTACCAATAACAATTCCCTGTTTAGACACGACTCAAGTACCCACAATTACTCCACCTCTCGGTGTGAACAACGTTGTGTACCCAAGAACAAGTGATCAAAATCTCTTCTAATCCCAAGCAACTCTCACTGTCTTACTTGTTAACCTAACTTGTCACCGCATCTCTCGATGTCGGTAGACTACAAATGCACTCTCGTGTTTTATGCAGTTAGATCCAAGAATAAACAGACAAAAAGCATTAAATAAGAACCAAAGTAATCTAATACTGAAAGATACTCTCGTATTCATTCAAATATCAATAATAGTTCATGATCATAAAGAGAGGAATTAACAAATACATCGGAGCATACTATCTCTAGGCTACTCGGATTATCCACTAACTGCTCCTTTTGCTTAGCATCAAGCACTCCTCGTCAGGAGTTGCTGCTTGTCAGCTCAATCAGCTCATCGGTCTCCAGTAATAAACTTCAAAAACATAAAGTAATTGCAAATTTAATTCCTTTGCTCTTGATATTTCTCTTCATCTTTTCTCTTTAATTTATAGGCTTCAAGAATGGTAAACCTTCTCTCTCCTCAGATCTAGATCCAATTGCAACTGTAAAAGTTTGTTACAGTCCAATTGTGCACTCATGTAAATCTGGTGTGAACTTCATGGATTTGCAGATTGTCACCGCATTTCTGGTCACAATCTGAAATCTTTAATTGTGGTGACAACTTGTGAAATTCTTGCGTTGGTGCTTCTAGGTGTAATTGCAGCTTGAATTCATTTATTCCAAAGTAAAGATTCCTATGCGGCAATATCACTGGTCGCAATTCAAGCTGAATTTGTGGCTGCATTCAAGATTCTTTCTAGCCTTGATCTACTAAGATGTGTTCTTGCGCTAACAATTTTAAAACGCAATATATATATGCTGCATGTGGCGACATTAGTGCACAAAAAAAGATAGAATAACAAGAATGTAAACCAAACAACAATGAGTTAGAAAACATAAAAACTAAATATGAAATGCCTAATATGCATACTAAATATGGCACAAAAGAGACAATTAATACACAAATTTAGGGAGAAAATAGGTGTCATTTCAATGCTAACACACCCTAAAACTTGAGTTTTTACTTGTCCTTAATTAAACAAAAATTAGCTAAATCACAATCAAATATGTCACCTCAATTATTATTCTCACAACATAAATTTTCTAGGATCCTAATGTACAAATTGCATTCACATGATAGAATAATGCGTCGACAATTTAAAGACATGAACAATTATACTGCAACTTCACTTATGTTAGTAACATGCTTTGAATCTTATCCTTTCTTAAACCAATACAACCTTGATAGCAATATTTCTTTTTCTTTTCTCTTTTTCTCTTTTTCTTTTCTTTTTCTCATTTACAATTTTTATAAGTGAATGAGAGATGTCATTGCATTACTCTACCTTGGTTCCTAGGCAGTAACGATGGGGTGCAACAAACCCACAGGAGGTATGTAATTGCGCCAACACACACTCTTGCAGTGACAACCTTTGCCTAGATGATTTTTTTACCACATGCAACGAAGTGTTCTCCCTTATAAGTCACAATACACTCACATTAGAGTGTTCTTAATACAATCTAACTGCAATTGGCAAGTTAGGTAAAGATTCAAAAACTACTACTATCCATTCATTAGTAAAGCAACTTCAATCATTCATCCAAAATAGACGATTTAATATTCATTCATATTCACCCAATTCACACATCAACATTCCAAACAATTCAAGATTTACGCATCAAATAAAAAATTGTGGTCACATTTTTGTTGAAATTCTGCATACTTTCATTGACTAAAGAAACAAATAAAATTCAAATATGTCAGTGCAATCACATTTCCA
This sequence comes from Gossypioides kirkii, assembly GCA_005610355.1. Classification (NCBI taxonomy): domain Eukaryota; kingdom Viridiplantae; phylum Streptophyta; class Magnoliopsida; order Malvales; family Malvaceae; genus Gossypioides; species Gossypioides kirkii. Next base: position 26,046,251 of record CP032253.1, on the reverse strand, counting down.
TTCCACACAATATTCCCCCAAACTTAATGTCTGCATTGTCCCCAATGCACTGACAATAATATATAGATAAGAATGGAAATGTAACTACAATGCAACTAAATTAACAAAAGAAATGTAATGACAATAAAAATGTATTCAATTTACCTACAGAAGAGTAAACTAACTCATTCTTGCGTAATCGATATAGAGGTTGCTTTGGTTTTCTTTTTCTTCTTCCTTGGGCGCTCACCTTCCTCTTTGTGTTTTCTTTTCTTTTCCTTACGCCACTTCTTCTTATCGTTTGAACCAATCGGATCGGCAGATTGCTCTTCTTCAACCATTTGGGTGGCAACCTCATCGATAGTCACATCGGATGGATGGACTTCAGCAAGTGGGGCCATATAGGCACGATAGCTAACGAATTGAATTCCTCCATATTGCAGGTGACTAACTCAACCAAGCTCGCATCAGGTGGAGCCTCATTGTCACTAGATGCCCTTATACTTATGGGTGTGCCGACAATATCCTCAACCATAATTGTCGAAGCATCTTCCTTCTTTTCTTCCTGCTATACAGTAGGGTCCTTCTTCTTATGTTCTTCTTCTTCTTCATTTTCCTTCTCCTTCTCTTAACCTTCTTCCTGTTCTACACCTTCATCCCCATGCTTCTCTTGCTTAGTTGTGGCAATGTCAGCACCATCCTCTACGTCCATACCCACGGGGGTATGCAGCTCCTCATGACAACCCCCTTGCCTGCCATGGTCACCCTAGGGCTATTCGAAAATTCCTCTTCGAATAGGCTGGCAATCGTTCTGTAGCAGTCTTCCATAGCATTAGAATGTCCCTCGCTCTCCTTATCATCGGAGATATGAATTTTTGTTGAGGATGGAACATTCTGAGGCTTACTATTAGGAGTAGACTGGTCGAAGGATGATGCCATTGGGCCAAAAATGAGGGGAAATTGGGAAATCAGGATTGAATTTAGGCTTATGCTGCGCAATGCAGCGACAATTGCCTCATTCCATACTCTTCTATACGCATAAAAGATATGTTGTCTGTAGTCCATATCTTATAATACACCAAAAGTACGAATAGTACGCATGTCAATGCGGTCAATGTTGGCTTCCATAGCTGCCAGTTTCTTTCCCAATAGAGGATCTGTGGGAGCATCAGCCTGTTTTTCCTTCTTTTTCCCTTTTCCTTTATCCTTCTTCTTTGACACTTCCCTTACCATCGGCGTCTCTTGGCTTCAAGTCATCCTTTCAACTAATATATTATTGATAGGGCTTTTGTTCTCCAGCACTTCCTCACCATCCCGTGGCACAATTCCCCTCTGTTTACACAGCAACATTATTAGGGACGAGAAAGGTAGTATACCTGTTTGCTTTGCTGCTGCTTCAGTAATTTGGTTGTGAAGGATCTCACTGATGTCAATGTGACGGCCCTTTAAAATTGAGTGCAGAATGCACATACAGTCTAATGTCATCGTAGTGTTGTGCGTACAAGGTAAGATGCAACTATTCACGAAATGGAACTAGACTTTGCTAAATGTCGTCAAATATCGATGGAGCATGGTGTAGTTATGTGGACCATTACTTGTCCCAACCGTGCCCTTAATACAAAGGTCTTTCATGACCTGGTCAGTTCCTTCATTATCTAGCTCATGTACAAATGGTGTGTGGTCATCTACCTTCTCAGGAATCTGAAGCAGAACGATTATATTTGCAACAATCCATGGAATTAAACCTTCCCTTACAAAGATAAATTCTTGTTCAGCGTCAACAAGGTTAGCGTAGAATTCCCGTACCATTGTAGGGGAGTAACCAACAAGGTGTTTATAGAAGAACTCCCATCCCAAACAGCCGATGGTCCTGCCAACTTACTTCCCCAATGGTTATTGTGGGGACAATTGCAATCCTTGCTCCGGATGGCAGTGTCTTTTCAGCATCACATTCTAATATCGGTCTTTGGCAGCTTTCGATAGAAATAAGACTCGCTCTCTTGGTGGAGGTTGGTCTGTAGACCTAACCACGGTGGTAAAAGTTTCAGGAGTGGTTTTAGAGGCATTTTTAATTCCTCTTGTTCTGGCCATAGTAACTCAAGAAAAAGGATGAAAAGAGATTTGTAGAGAAAATAGTAAATTGGTGAGATTTAAGAGTAAAAACAACAAGGAAGATAAGTTGCAGCAACAATGACTATTGTGAGTGGAAAAAGAAAACGACAGAGAAGGGTTTATAACCTTGAAGATTAAGGAGATGTGATGATTGCAAAAATTGTGGGAAAATGTTATGTCTACGGCCAATAAATGCCAGGCTGTAGATCGTACCCCTTTGTTATGATCCAAAGGCTGGGAGAGAAGAAAATCAACCGGCGCGATCCTTGCTGAAAAAAACATTGCTGAGTCATCACAGAATGCGTCAACAATTTGAGCTCGTGATGTATCGACAAAAAGATGATTTTTATTCCTCCATAAAATTTAAAAACAAAACAAGTAAAAGTGAAACAAATAAAAGAAAATGTAAAAATACGTTGACATTATTTAAATGTGACCAGATTGATGGCCTCGTTTGGTTCTTTGACTTCTGGGCTCACATAATGCTTAAGACATTGGCCATTCACCTTTAATTGTTACCCATATTTTAGATTCTCAATTGTCATCGCACCATTTTGGAATGCATCGACAATCTTGAAAGGCCCGACTATCTTGAATGCAATTTACCTGGGTACAGTTTTAGACGTGAGTTAAACAAAAGTACTAACTGACCAGGGCTAAATTGTCGACACAAGATGATATTTTCGTACCATATCTTAGTGTTTTCTTTGTATATTACGGTATTCTCATAGGCATTGCGGTAAATTTCTTCTAGTTTAGCAATGTCCAACAATCTTTTCCTACCAGCAGCATCATAATCCATATTTACCTTCTTGATTGTCCACATGGTTTTGTGCTCAAGCTCAACTGGCAGGTGGCAAGACTTACCAAACATTAGTTGATACGGCGACATCCCTAGCAGGGTTTTATATGTGGTGCGAAGCGCCTAAAATGCGTCATGTAGCCGTGAGGACCAATCTCTCCTAGATGGATTAACCACCTTTTCAAGGATGCTCTTATGTTGTGGCCATACCATGCTTCATACCATATCTCTTCAATACTGTCGCAACTTGATTATTATGAAAGTGAGTACCTTGATCACTTATTAATGCTCTAGGTGTTCCAAATCTCGTAAGGATGTAAGTGTGGAAAAACTTCAACACCGTTCAAGCATCATCTTTTGGCACCGCGACTACTTCAATCCACTTCGAGACATAGTCAACCGCAACTAGAATGTACACATTCCCAAAAGAGTTAGAGAATGGCCCCATAAAGTCTATACCTCAGACATCAAATAGCTCTACCTCTATAATAGGCTATTGGAGCATCTCATTGCATCAAGATATTTAGCTAGTGAGTTGACATCGATCACATTGTTGTGCAAAGTTGTCGGTATCTCGAAACAATGTGCCCCAATAGAATCTTGACTAATGGACTTTTGTAGCAGTCCTTACACCACCAAAATGACCTCCATAGGGAGCATCATGGCAATGTCGCAGGATAGAAGTCATCTCCTCTTCAGCAACGCAATGACGGATAATATTTTTGGTGCATACCTTGAACAGGTATGGTTCGTTCCAATGATACTTTGTAGCGTCGCACAAATATTTGACTTTCTTGTGACCAATAGCACTCAAAGGTAGCTTCCCTCACAAGGTAATTGACAACATCAACATACCAGGGCGATGCGTCGACAAAGAACAACTACTCGTCTAGAAATATGTCAACAATCTGGGCTTTACTCCTATCTTCACTTCCAACTTTCAGTCGAGACAAGTGGTCAGCTACTTTATTTTCAGATCCTTTTCTATCTTTGATTTCAACATCAAATTCTTGTAGCAACATGATCCATCTAATCAACCTTGGTTTGGCGTCTTTCTTCGCAAAAAGGTACCTCAACATAGAGCGATCTGTGTACACTGTAATTTTTGCACCGATAAGGTATGAACGGAACTTGTCGAATGCAAAAACTACTGTTAGCAATTCCTTCTCAGTAGTTGTATAATTGACCTGCGCTTTAGTCAAAGTTTTACTAGCATAATAAATAGAATGAAATACCTTTTCTTTGTGTTAACCTAGTACAACTCCAACAGCAAAGTCGCTTGCATCGTACATTAATTAAAACGGTTGTGTCCAGTCCGAGGCGACGATAATTGGAGCTTGTACCAGCTGCTTCTTAATTGTGAAGAATGTGTCCAAAGAGGAGTCATTAAATACAAAGTTTTTATTTTGCTCTAGCAATGAGCATAATGGTTTAGCAATCTTGGAAAAGTCACGGATGAGTCTCCTATAGAAGACAACATGTGCAAGAAAGCTTCTTTTTCGCTTAACATTTGTTGACGGTGGCAATTTCTCGATGATTTCAACTTTTCCTTTATCTACCTCAATGCCTTGATATGATCTGCGATGGCCGAGGACAATGCCTTCAGTTGCCATGAAGTGGCATTTCTCTCAATTTTGAACTAGATTTGTGTCCTCGCATCTCTTCAAAACTTTGCCAGATTGTCAGCGCATTGGTCAAAAGTTTACCCATATACCAAAAAATTATCTGTGAATACCTCTAAAGAATCCTCGATCATGTTCGAAAATATAGCCATCATACACCTCTGGAATGTGGCTGGTGCATTGCACAATTCAAAAGGCATACGTCGAGAGGCAAAGGTTCCAAATGGGCATGTAAACGTAGTCTTTGCTTAGTCTTCCGACGCAATGGCAATTTGGTTGTATCTAAAGTAGCCATCTAAGAAGCACTAATAGGCTTTACCAGCTAGCCTATCCAACATTTGGTCAATGAATGGTAGTGGAAAGTGGTCCTTCTTTGTGGCCGCATTCAGTCGACGATAATCCATGCATACTCGCCAGCCAGTTGCAATGCGAGTAAAGATCAACTCGTTCTTATCATTGCTTATAACTATGAAACCACTCTTCTTGGGCACACATTGGATAGGGCTCACCCAATTGCTATCAGAAATAAGGTAGATGATGCCCACGTCTATCCACTTGATAATCTCCTTCTTCACTACTTCTTTCATCTTCTCATTAAGTCGTTATTGTTGCTCAATGGATTGCTTCCCTCCATCTTCCCATCTGATCTTGTGCATGCAAAAAGAGGGACTAATGCCTCTGATATCTGCAATGCTCTAGGCTATGGCTCTTTTGTGTTCCTTTAAAATCGTGATAAGCATTTCTTCTTGAATTGCATCTAGGGTTGCGCTGACAATAATAGGTAACATTTCATTGTCACCTAGAAAGACGTATTTCAAATGTGTCGACAATGGCTTCAACTCTAAGGTAGGAGCTTGTTCAATCAATGGTTTAAACACAAGGACCGTTCTATTAGACAAATCCAAAGATTCTAATTGTCAATTCTGTCTTAGCTCACAACTATTAACCTTAGCATTGTGGTCACATTCAGCTAGGATTTCATCAATGGTTGTCACTACATCTTCATATAGGACTGTTGAACTCCGTTCATTAAACTCTTCCATAATTATTTCATCTAGCACGTGAATGTGGTGACACTGCTCTTTACTCTTGGACGGAGATGCCTCAAATACATTGAAGGTCACATGCTCATCTTTATGACTCATGACAAGCTTACCCTTGAAAACATCGATAAGAGTGCGTCTTGTTGCCAAGAATGGTCGCCCCAGAATAATGGGCACTTCCTTGTCTACCTCGCAGTTAAGGATTATGAAATCGACAAGGAACACGAGCTTATCAACCTAGAAAAGAATGTCTTTGATCTGGCCTTTAGGTTATCTAAGGATCTGTCCGGAAGTTGAAATGTCATCGTAGTGGGCTTCATTGATCCAATTTCTAATTTCCTGAATATAGAAAAAGGCATGAGATTAATATTAGCTACTAAATCACATAAAGCTTTACCTAGATAATGATTCCCAATGGAGCATGGGATTATGAAGCTACTAGGGTCTTTCATTTTTTGTGGCAACTTGTTAGTTAGTACAGCGCGACACCCCTCTGTGAGCGCAATCATCTCGATTTCAGACAATTTATTTTTCTTTGATAACAGCTCCTTCATGAATTTCCCATAACTTGGGATCTACACCAGAGCATCAACAAGAGGTATATTAATATGTAATTGTTTCAAAGTAGAAACAAACTTTTGATAGTCCTTCTCATGGTCTTTCTCTTTAAATCTTTGCGAAAATGGAAAAGGTATCGTAACAGTAGGTTATTGTGAAATAAACAGTTATATCGACACAGGCAATTGTGTTGACAACTTCATTGGGTAAATAGTAGGCATAGATGTCACTAACATTGGCTCTTACTCATTTATTTTTGTTGAGTTTCCTTCAGCTACAACTTCTCCTTGTTGCGTTGGTTCGGTTGCCTCAACATGGTCTCGGTTCGAACTGCTTGGTTCAGCCATTTGCTTTCTATTTCGCAGCGTAATGGCCTTACAGTACTCCTTCCCTCTTTGCATTGGATTCTCAGTATCACTAGGTAAAGCAACTGGTGACCGTGTAGTCAAATTAGAAGCCAACCGTCTTAGCTGGGCTTCTAACACTCGGATAGAGGAAGAATTGCCTTTCACGATTGCTTTAATTCTCGTGATATGCTCTCGCATCAGTGCTTCAAGAGCAGCCATAGGATCTAACCTTTGTTGAGAAAATTGCTGTTGTTGCTGATGCTGTCCTTGCATATCTAGCATTGCATTTTGTTGTGGCTGCAATCGCTATTGTGGTTGAATTTGCCTTTGTGCCTGCAATTGATCAAGATGCAAATGTACCTATGAATTTGATTAAAATTTTACTGTTGATTGTTGTGGTAACTCCCTTGTCTGTTACTACCTTGATTTGAGGAATTTCCATATCTGAATGTGGAAGCATTCTGATTTCCCCAAGGTTGTTGAGCTCTATTGTTATATGAATTACCATAGGAATTTCCTCTGATGTTATTAACGTAAAATGCATTTTCAGCACGTTGTGGGAAATCCTCGTAATTGTGGTTGTCATTACAAATCTCATAGGAAAATGTCGGTGCATCCATCTGTTGGGCCACTTGAATAGGAGCAATATCACTTGTTCCTTTCATATTCTTTATAATATTGGCCAGAGAGGATACCTGCGCACTCAAAGCAGAAATAGCATCTAATTCAAGAACACCAGGATTAGTTTTTACCTGAGCAGAACGAGAGATTGGATATTGATAATCATTCTGTGCAATTCTCTCTAGAATTTGTACAGCTTCATTATAGGTGTAATCCAACAGAGGACTGTTAGCAGACGTGTCGACAAGATTGCTTGTCTGAGCATTCAATCCATTATAAAAGATCTCTATTTGGGTCTCTTGCTGAATTCCATGCATTGGGCAACGTCTAAGTAGAATCTTATAACGCTCCCATGTTGTATGTAAGTTCTCATCATCTAGCTGATGATACGCTGTAATGTCATTTCGCAATCTTGCATTCATTATCGGCGGATTAAAATGCAAAACAAATTGCGTTGCTAGTGCATTCCAAGATGTAATGGATCCAACCGGCAATCCCAAGAACCATGTTCTTACTTTACCCTGCAATAAATAAGGAAATAATTGCATTTTCAAGGCATCATTAGGGACACCATGTTGACTAAAGGATGCACAAATAAGCAAAAATGATTTTAAATGTTCTCTTGCGTCTTCACGAGACAAACCAGAATATTTCCCATTTGAATTAAGCATCTGAAACATCATCGGTTTCAACTCAAAATTTCCATCCTGGATAGCTGGTCTCACAACCCCTGGTTGTATATCATCAAGAATAGGAACAACAAAATCTCGGATTGTCCTATTTTGCACTTTTTCAACTTGTGGTGGCTGTAGTGGTAGATTATTAACAACTTGTGGTTATATTGGAGGAACTACATCTTATGGCAGCAACGATTGCAAGTTGTTGTTGCCAACCATTTTCTTTAGTTCTTGTTTTCTCCTCATAAGTGTTCTCTCAACTTCCAGATCAAAGTTCACAATCTCCTTCAGATTTCTCCTTGTGGACATGCAACTCCTAAGGAATTCTAAAAGAAGTTAACAGCAAGAAAGTAAATAAAATTGTAAAAATTAGAAGCTAAGTAAGAAGAATTAATTACGTTTACAAACATAAACATCAAACAAACGCCAAATTCCCCGACAACGGCGCCAAAACTTGATCGGCCTGTAATGTCACAGCAGCTGTGCAAGCAGACACACGTCAATGCAAGTATAGTTGATAGATTAATTCTCTTGGATATTGATCCCACAGGGAATAGGTTCTTGATGTCTATATGTCTAGGAAATTAAAACTAAGATTAGAGACAATGTGAGTAAATGTCAACGCAATTAAGTCAGATCTGCACACTAAATACTTAAAACTATCAATACAGGTTAAATTGTCAGTGCAACAGAAAGTAAATCAAAATGTTGTTGAAGTGTTTAGAATTTAAATGCATAAAAGTAAAATGTGATCAAGTTGGAAGATCTAGAGTGGATCACTGATTTCTCTAATTCGCAACGTAGGATGTGTCGACAAGGGTTTGAATAGATGAACTGTCACAGCATGAAGTTCCAATGAGATCTTACCAATAACAATTCCCTGTTTAGACACGACTCAAGTACCCACAATTACTCCACCTCTCGGTGTGAACAACATTGTGTACCCAAGAACAAGTGATTAGAATCTCTTCTAATCTCAAGTAACTCTCGCTATCTTGCTTGTTAACCTAACTTATCACCGTATTTCTTGATATTGGTAGACTGCAAATGCACTCTCGTGTTTGATGCTGTTAGATCCAAGAATAAATAGATGAAAAGCATTAAATAAGAATCAAAGTAATCTAATATTGAAAGGTACTCTCGTATTCATTCAAATATAAATAATAGTTCATGATCATAAAGAGAGGAGTTAACAAATACATAGGAGCATACTATCTCTAGGCTACTCAGACTATCCCCTAACTGCTCCTCCTACTTAGCATCAAGCACTTCTCATCAGGAGTTGCTTCTCGTCAGCTCAGTCAGCTCACCGGTCTCCAGCTATAAAATTCAAAAACACAAAGTAATTGCAAATTTAATTCCTCAGCTCTTAATATTTTTCTTCATCTTTTCTCCTCAATTTATAGGATTCAAGAATGGTAAACCTTCTATCTCCTCAGATCCAGATCCAATTGCAGTTGTAAAAGTTTGTTATAGTCCAGCTGTACACTCACGCAAATCTGGTGTGAACTTCATGGATCTACAGATTGTCACCGCATTTTTGGTCGTGATCTAAAATCTTTAATTAAGGTGACAACGTGTGAAATTCCTGTGTTGGTGCTTCCAGGTGTAATTGCAGCTTGAATTCATTCATTCCAAAGTAAAGATTCCTATGCGGCAACATCACTAGTCGCAATACAAGCTGAATTTGTGATTGCATTTTGGATTCTTTCTAGCCTTGATCTACTGAGATATGTCCTTGCGCTGACAATTTTAAAACGCAATATATATATGCTGCACGCGACAAAATTAGTGCACAAAAAAAAAGATACAATAGCAAGAATTTAAACCAAACAACAATGAGTTAGAAAACATAAAAACTAAGTATGAAATGTTTAATATGCATACTAAATATGGCACAAAAGAGACAATTAATACACAAATTTAGGGAGAAAATAGGTGTCATTTCTAATGCTATCAGGGCCATATGAGATCCACAATTTATTGGTGTTACGTATTTCATGTTTCAATGTTGAGACGGTACAGATCAAATCCTTCTCACGTGATTACTCCCTGTGAGGTTAAGATACAGCCGGATTTGTTGTACTTAGAGGAACCAGTGAGAATTTGGCACGTGAGGTAAAGGAACTGCAAAACAAAAGGGTGCTGTTGGTAAAAGTTCTGTGGAACCATCAGTTTAGAAGAAGCAACATGGGAGATAGAAGCTTCTATGAGATCACAATACCCCAACTTGTTTGCTAATAAGAAATTTCAGGATGAAATTTCTTTAAAGGGGGAGAGTCGTAACAGCCCGATTTTTAATGTTGTCGAATACAGTGGTTTTGTAACACCCAAAAATTATAATCATCTCCGGTTTAAGGTCTCAAGCTTTACAAAAATTTACGAGTTTTTTTAACATATAAATCAATCACAATTTATACATTAACCAACTTGCAACTTAAAATACTAAATTCACGTAATCTTACACATTCATTTACAACATTTCAATCAATCAGGAATCAATATTCATATCACATATCATGACATCCATTTTTCATGTCTGTAACACCCAAAACCCAAAAATCGTTGCCGGTTAGGGTCCCGGTGTCTTTCTATTCATTTATCACTATTCATCTTTTAATATCATGTCATAAATCATCAATTAATTATAATCATAACTCAACAAGGGCAAAAAGGTCATTTCCATGATTTTTGGATACTTCTATCGGTACTTGTTGGACAAGTATCGATAGTTATCAAGTCAGTAAATCGTTCATAAACAGTGCAGACTTCTTTCGATACTTGAGACAGTACTACCGATACAAGTGTGACTTCTATTGAAACATGTCATGCTTCTACCGATACTAAAAATTCCAGAGAGCCAAGAAATCTTACAGTACAACTCTTACCGGTGCAAGTATATAAACAACTAATACTTCTATGAGTAGAACTACCGATACCTACTATGGGACTACCGATACAACTCAAGTCAGTGAACAAGCTCTCTCCTACCCTGTACTTCTACCTGTAGATGCATGAGTTCTACCGAAACAAGTATGCAGAATCTCATTAATCTTGTCAAAAAAACAAGTTTATCAATACTTACCATGCCTAACTCCAAAACGCATTAGACCAATACATACTTCATAGTTTCCAAGTCATTACAATGTACTTATAAGTCTATTTTTCATCTTGAACAAGCATACATTACTAAGTTTAATATTTCATTAAAGACATAACAAGATCATCACAATGTTGAACGAGTAAACAAAAGATAACATCACCCTAGTACATGCCATATAACCAAGTGATGTAAATACTATCGAACAAGCTCTGAGATAGTGTGATTTTCTTCGAGGTAATCCGATCTTCAACTAGCAAAACGAAATCTACAAAACAACAACAATAAATAGGTAAGCTTTCTAAGCTTAGTAAGTTCGCAATCATTGTATCACAGCACAGTATTATGTATTGCAATGACATTTAACAATCGAGTCGTAGACCTTCCTTTTAAAAAATCTTATGCTCTACCGACTCATAAGTCTTCCTTTAAATATAATCTCATGCTCATCCCGAGACATGAGTCTTCCTTCAATATAATCTCATGCTCACCCCGAGACATGAGTCTTCCTTTAATATAATCTTATGCTCATTTTGGGTCACGAGTCTTCCTTTAATATAATCTCATACTCATCTCAAGACATGAGTCTTCCATTTATACATCAAGTGATTCGAGAACTTCCATATTAAGCAATAATTAGCAGTTCAAATATGAAATTTAACAAATGAACTTACAGGATTAATTTGTAGTAGCGGCTTAAGTACAGGGACTACCCATCAGTAAGAAATTCACGACTAGCTCCCGAAACTGTATAGCCCCTAATACATGTCATTTGTGTTCCAAATTATTCACGAAGTTCATATGTGTCATATACCATGTCCATTTCAATTAACTTTCATCACAATATACCATTTTGAGCAAACATCAATATAATTCTTATTTATCAGACATAATATCGAATTAACTAAAAATGTCATTTAGTTCAATTTATTAATTGTCATATATCAATCAAATTAATTCATTTGTAACATGAATAATAGCTAACACAACACATAATCATTTAAGTGTTTCGTTGTCACCTGAATTCAACTATATCATTTCTTCACTTACAATCATGCCCCTCAATACAATTTCATTCCAATTTGATTCAATTCAACAATTTAATATTTACTAAGCAAACAAATTTATATACTACTTAAATTATTTCAATAATTCACAAATAGAAACTAAATCAATTATTTTACTGTATGAACTTACCAGACGAAATTGCAGTTAAAGTTAACTCTAGGGACTAATCCGTAATTTTCCCTTTTCCACGATCGGTAGCACAATCTTGATCTATTACAATAATTTCATTTAATTATTTAAATCAACATGAAATTTTAATCATTTTCTACAAATAATCCTTTTTGGTATTTCTACAAAATTGCCCTTAACTTTTCACTTTTATTCAATTTAGTCCTATAGCTCAAAACTTGCAAATTAACCATTTTTATTTTAAAATAACTCCAGCCAAATTATCTTGGGTATCTCTACAGCTTATATTTTCTGTTATTTAATAACAAGCCCTTGTACTTTTATCACTTTCATAATTTAGTCCTTTAACATAAAAATTACTAGAAATTACTTTACAAAATCATCAAATCTAACAACCAAGCTTATAAATCTTCCATAAGCTTTCAAGAACAAGCTTATTCATCAATGGAAAAATTTATAACATATGACAAAATCACAAATTGATCCTTGGGTTAGCTAGATTAAGCTAATACGAGCTCAAAAACATAAAAATTACAATAGACGGGTGAGATTTCACTTACCTATCAACACCTAAAGCTTGACCAAATATACTCACTTGTTTCTTTAGGGTTTTCGGCTAAAGAAGAAGAAAGGAGAAAATGAATTTTCCACCCTTTTGTCTTAATTAATTTAGGTTTAATTTATGTAATTACACTTTTACTCTTTTCAATTCTTTCAATTCCAACCCATTTCGAAGGCTAAACTGTCGACTTACTCTTACAATGGTATAATTACCATTCAGGTACCTTAACTTACCTTGCAATTAATAGAATTTAACTTTTGCACCTTTTACGATTTAATCCTTTTTACTTAATTAACTATCTAATCAACAAACTTTCATAACCAAAATTTAATTTTATAGTAATGACCTCGTAGATATTAAATAATTAATATTTACGGTCTAACATTGAATTTGTGGCCTCGAAATCACCATTCCCGATCATATTAAAATAAACTAATTAGTAAATCCTCATTTTATTAGGATTTAATTTTAATTTACCAAAATCTACAGATTTTCACATCATTTATATTATTATTCCATTTAAAAAGGGTCCAATTTCATAATTGATCCTTCAATTATATTAAATTCCAATTAAACAAACTTTTTTACAATTTAGCCTTAAACTAAAAAGGACTAAATGAAAAATAACCCAAAAGTTAGTGGATAGTAATCATTTCACTACCGCTTGGACTTTTTGACCATGGTTTAATTACCATTTTGGTCCCTTTTACTATTTTTAATCTATAGCAATTAACTTTTACCTCTTTTACAATATACCCCTTTTTAATTAAGCCATTAATCATCAAAATTACCTAACCAAACTTCAATTCACATATAATAAGACTATATAAATATTTAATAAAAATATTTACGACCCTTAATTTTAGAAACGAGGTCTCGATACCTCATTTTCTAAAACCACTTAACTTTGAACCAAACCACTTATACTAACTTTTAATTCAATAATTAAATTTCCTCAATTTAAAAAAAACTCCATATAAAATTAATATTGACTTATTTAATTTAATCACTCATTAGAAAATTTTTCCCGTCGGGTTTGTTGTCCCAAAACCACTGTTTCCAACACCACTAAAAAATAGGCTGTTACAGGTTTTGGGACCACAACTTTGACAAGTCGAGTGGTAAATATCATTTATTTAATATTCATGATGTCAATATCATCGTGTTAAATTTTTTTTGAGAAATTTTATCTTTTAGATAGTTAATTGAGTAGAAAGGATTAAATTGTAATAGGTGCAAAAGTAAAGATGGTTAATTAGAAGGATCAAATGTGTAAATTAACAAAACAAATGTTAGTGGGTGGGTTAGCATGAGTTAAAATAAGTATAAATAGGTTTAATTAAGATTAAAAAAGGTTAATTAAAGCTTAATGATGAAATTCTAAATAATTACAAAATTCCCATTGACTATATATATTAAATTAAAAGAGAAAAATGAGAAATTCACTTATTTCTTAATCTTCTCCATGGCTAGGCTAAGGAAATTAGGGTTCTCCATTGTTTAAACTTTGAGCTTTGATTTGGATAAGAAAACCTTGATCGTTTTTAGTAAGTTTTATGTTTTTTAGACCGTATTAGCATAATCTAGCTAATCCAATGACCAATTTGTGAATCTGTCAAATGTTATAAAACTTGCCATTGTTGAAAATGCTTGTTCCTGAAAAATTTTGATAGATTTGTATGTTTGGTGAATAGATTCATTGATTTTTAAGGTGATTTTTTATGAAATTAGGGTTTAAGGACTAAAATGTTAAAATATTAAAATTATGTGTATTATGTGAGAAACAATGAAATTTTAGGAACTTGTGAAGATCCATAATTATGTCGGCTGGTATTGATTTTGTAAGAAAAGGGTTATTTGTGTGTTTTATGCTTATGGACTAAATTGAATAAAAGTAAAAGATTAGGGGTAAAATCATAATTTTTCCAAAAAAGACTAAATTGTGTTAAATGGTCTGATTGGGTGATTTAATGTGAAAATCGAATGATTTGTGGATGTAGACTACGATCGTGCCATAGATCAAGGGAAAAGGAAATTAGTAGAATAGTCCCTAGAGTCTAACTAGAACTACAATCTAGTCCGATAAATTTGTAATGTTAAATTCTTACTTGTAACTGCTTATAACTGCCTTCTTTATGGATGTTGATGATTGGAAAGACAAATTGATAATGTGAAGGACAGAAATTACAGAAGAAGAATTACCCGACCTTATGCCAAAGTTAAATGGTCCGATGATTGAGATCCTGCATTTGTTACGGATTCTCTACGACATCGTGAGTCATTGTAAAGTGAATAGAATCCAAGAATGGATTACAGGCCCTACGATGGCTGAGATTTATGCCTGAGTGCATATTCTTGTCAGCTTAGTGTGAGCAGCATCGTAGGGAACAATTATACCGTATCGACGGTTGAGAGCAGCATCGTATACTGGTAACAGGCATGACCTTTGGGTCAACAAGGAGTAAAATGAGCATTATGACCCTTGGATCAATAGGGAGTAAAACAAATAATGATTACTAAAGTACAGTTCTTTTCTGGCTCAATGGATTTACAGATTCGTTTACCCCATGTTATTCAGTAAATTGATAAACCTTGCGAACTTATTAAGCTATGAAGCTTACTAGTGAAATTGTTGTTGTTTTGTGGATTCCATTTTGTGACTTGAAGATCGGACCATCTTGAAGACATCACACTATCCCGAGAGCTCGTTCAATAGTATTTTACATCACTCGATTATATGGCATGTACTAGGATGAAATGACTTGTACTACTTGTATGGATGAATAAATATTTTGTTGTGAATTCTAGATAAATGTTTGAACAAGCTGGTATGTTAGTTAAATGTGATATATATATATATATACTACATTAGTTAAATGTGATATATATATATATACTACATTAGTTAAATGTGATATATATATATACTACATGAGATGTATGCAATGTTTTGAAACTATGTACTTTGTATTAGTATAATGCATTTGAAGTTATGGAGTGATGAATGTTTGATAAACTTGTGGTTTATGCATGCTATATTGAATTCTGTGTACTTGTTTCGGTAGGACCCATTCTGACTTGCATTGTATCGGTAGTAATAATTGAAGTATCGGTAGTTGGGATACTTGTATCGGTAAAAGTTACAGGGTTAAACTTCTTAGCTCTCTGTAGTTTTTAGTATCGGTAGATGTATGACTTGTTTTAGTAGAAAAGTCTCTTATATCGGTAGAACTGTCACTTGTATCGGTAGAAGTCTGCACTATTCTTGAATTGCTCACTGACTTGACTATTACTGATACATGTCCAACAGGCATCGGTAGAAGTCTCCAATATTCATGGAAATGACATTTTTGCCCTTTTAGAGTTATGTTGACATTCAATTGATGATTCATGTTGTGTACTTTGCATCACTCTATTAAAATATGATTAAATGGAATAGTAACACGAGTTAAAATATAATATAAAATCGGACGAACATCGCGACCTTAGCCGGTGATGATTTCAGGTTTTGGATGTTACAATTATGCCACCAGACAAGGGTTTATGAGTTCTTCGAGGGGAACACCGATAAAAGTGAGTATGTAGAAGTATGGTGGTACAAATTTACAAACATCATCAATCGATATGATCGGTGAAAGGAATTGGAAGTGATCTACGCAGGAAGGAAAGGTAAATTTCAAGAAACAAATAAAAGCTAGAGAGTAGCTTGGCATGACGGCTGCTGGATGAACAACGATAAAATAGACGAGCCAAAATGCACGCTGAAACTCTTGTCAAACAATTCTGACAAGAACTAACCCTTAATTTTAATTTTAATTTTAATTTTTTAATCACTAACATACTAACATAATTACATCTCAAGTGTTTGAGGGCATTTCTTTCAAATCTGATAGGTTTGTCGTAACAAAGATAGGCCACATCGTGAAAAAGAAACCAGACTACTCCAAAGACACCCAGGCATGCTATGATGCGACATACCTTTCGTACGTCACAACTAAGTGGGTTAATATACTAAAAACTTGAAACTGATGGATATGTCACGACATAAAGAGACCTACGTTGCAACATAGGAGGCAGTCTGCTAGAAAAAGGGAACTGAAGGGTTTGTCACAACACAAGGTGACCTACTTCGTGACAAACAAGCATTGAAAGGTATGTTGCGATAAACTTTGGGCTATGTCCCGACATCGTTTGCAATTTTTGTAGAGATGACCCAACCTGATTGCGTAACCCAGTCCCCTAAAACCCTATTTACTCAGATTTAAACACTTAAAATGCCTATTTTATAACACCCCTATATATACTAACTTAAACTAAACCCTTTACCCTCACTTTAGCACTTCTGAAACAAATCTCAAACCCTCTAATGCTCACGTTATCCCTTCTTCACTCACAAACCTAAAATCCTAGTCTATCAAAGAGTAATCCTTCATTTAAAGGTATAAAGGGACTCCATCAACAAGGCTACTCATCAAAATCTAAGGTACTCTCTTTGTTTTACTATTTCATTGGTTATTTTGCATCCCTCCCTTATGCTAGACTACAATACCTCCACAACAGAGAGCCTTGGTGTAAGAAAGCGATAGTGACTCCGAGTACGAATGGTTTGAAAAAGCCCAAATCAAAAAATACTTTCTAGCTTTGCAAGGTCGAACACTAATTCAAGAATGAATTTTTGAACCCTCAATGGTGCTAATGCTAGCTCGTCCTCGAGGGATGATTACGAGTCGCGTGAGTTCCCGATCGAAATTATGAAGTATCGTTCGTAATGGATTTTTTAAGGGTTGGCTAATGATAATGGCATGTTGTAGAAGGATGGATGGATGGATATGCAAGGATATAGATAAATAGGCTTGAATTTGGTTTTAAGGACTCAAGAACGAACTAATATTATAACAGAATATTGACTCAATCCTTATATTAGTACTTAGAACGAAAACAAGAAGAACCGTGACGCTCTATCTATACAGAGATAAGAACCAATCGGTATAAGGGTGAACGCCACACTTCAAAGAAGTGATAAGTTTGAAAGAATCAGATTGACACCACAAGGGTTACTTGATAAGTCAATTTGAGTCAAATAAGAACAAGGAGTTTAAAAACTCACAATAAGATTAATATTCATCAAAAAGTTGTTACAAAATGTTCCAAGCCTCATATTTATATGCTTACAAATTACTAGCTGAAAAGACATGAGATAACTAATCAAAATTACACCATAAATTCGTCCAGTATTCCCCATGCACTTTAAGTTAATGTGGTGGCTGCTCTAATGGAGTAGTTGGCCGAATTTAGTGCTCGGTTAGCAAGGAAAAAGTGTGTTTAAATTCTGCTGAAATTTTCCAAGCACTTGGATTAAATGTAGGTGGTGTATTAATGACTTTTGAGTAACCTGAACAGCCTCTTTCCATGTTCCCATGATCACACTTTGAGCATTTAAGTACCTTGAGACCTTTGATGAACCCAAAAAAATGATAAGTTCGAAAGAATCAGATTGACGCCACAAGGGTTACTTGATAATTTAATTTGAGTCAAATAGGAACAAGGAGTTTACAAACTCACAATAAGATTAATATTCATCAAAAAGTTGTTACAAAATGTTCCAAGCCTCATATTTATAGGCTTACAAATTATCAGCTGAAAAGACATGAGATAACTTATCAAAATTACACCATAAATTCGTCCAATATTCCCCATGCACTTTAAGTTAATGTGATGGCTGCTTTAATGGAGTAGTTGGCCGAATTTAGTGCTTGGTTGGCTAGGAAGAAGTGTGTTTAAATTCTGCTGAAATTTCCCAAGCACTTGGATTAAATATGGGCATTAATGACTTTTGAGTAACCCGAATAACCTCTTTCCATGTTCCCATGACACCCTTTGAGCATTTAAGTACCTTAAGATCTTTGATGAACCCAATCAGCCATGAATGAAGAGAACAATGAATTCCTTTGCTGATCACGAAATGCCCTTTTGGAGAGGTGTTTTCAGCACTTTAAATATTGGTAGGTGCATTAAAAGCTTTTGTTGATCAGCCATTGACATCCCTACATCATATTAAACATGTTGGTTAGGACATATTAAATTAGCAATATTTGACTAAAACTAACAACTAACTTATGACATATTTAAAGACTTATCAAATAACACAAAACATAATTAAAACATGGATTAAAATAACTAAATGGTTACTACTTTATTTTCTAGCAATTTAATTAGATTAAAAATTAAAATTGAATGTGCAGCACATTGCATGGAGTGCATGACGGGTTGTATGAAATGCATGGAATGCGTGAAGTGTCTTCCCAGATTCGTTTAATTAAACCCGTGACAGCCTGATTAAATTTCTTGGCTTGTGCTCGCGTGATTGGTCCTCTAAGTAGCTCGATTGAATCGTGCGAGGCTCGCCTTTCATCCATGCTCGTAAAATCAGTGTTCGCAGGTCCAGTGTTCGCAACATGAGTGCTTGCAACACCAGTGCTCACATCTTCCAAGCTCACAAGGTCCATGCTCACATTATTAGAGCTCGCATCGCCCCCTCCCTCTTCAAAGCAATTTGTCCTCAAATCGTCGCCTACATCATAAGGGGATAGATCAGCAACATTAAAGCTTGCACTAACAGAATACTCACCTGGAAGGTCCAATTTGTATGAATTTTCATTGATTCTTTCTAGCACTTGAAAAGGGCCATTGCCTCGTGGTAACAACTTGGTTCTTCTTTGAGCTGGAATCTTTCTTTTCGCATGTGAAGTCATACCCAATCTCCGGGTTCAAAGACTACTCTTTTACGTCCTTTGTTGGCTTTACTTGCATACTACTTGGTCCTCTCCTCAATGTTTTCCCTTACTTTTTGGTGTAGATTTTTCACAAAAACAGCCTTCTTTTTGGCATCTACATGCACAAGTTGATTAGAAGGTGAGGGAATTAAATCTAAAGGAGTTAAAGGATTAAAATCGTAAACAACTTCAAATGGTGAATGCTTGGTGGCCAAATAAAGAGAATGGTTGTAAGCAAACTCGATGTACGACAAGCATTCTTCCCATGTTTTCAAGGAAATGATACTAGGAATTCAACCCATTTGGCATGTCTCTTGTTCAACTTGTTTTGCTCCTTGAGGTGTTTCAATGCCTCATGGTCGGTGTGAATGACAAATTTCGTAGGCCACAAATAGTGTTGCCATGTCTCCAATGCTCGAATTAGAGCATATATCTCCTTGTCATAAGTTGGGTAATTGAGAACAACACCATTTAATTTCTCACTCAAGTAGGCTATGGGTCGTCCATCTTGTGTTAGCATGGCTCCAACCCCTATTCCTGATGCATCACATTCAATCTCGAAAGTTTTTGTAAAATCAGGTAAGGATAACAACGGTGCATTAGTCAAACAATCTTTAATCATATTAAAGGATTTCTCTTGCTCCTCACCCCAATGAAAGTTGGAGCTTTTCTTGATAATTCCAGTTAAAGGAGTAGCTAATATGCTAAAATTAGGAACAAACCTTCGATAGACACTAGCAAGACCATGAAAACTTCTTCCTTGGCTTATGCTAGTATGACATGGCCGCTCTCGAATTACTGTTACCTTTTCTTGGTTGACTTCGAGACCTTCAGAGCTAACCACAAATTCATGTTTGGTTTTGAAAACAGTCTTCCATTCATCTCCTTCTCTCATTTGAATTTGATGATAACCACTCTTGAGATCAATTTTTAAGAAAATGCAAGCTCCACTTAACTAATCTAACATATCATCTAAGCGTGGGATCAGGTGTCAATACTTGATGGTGATCTTGTTAACCGCGAGACAGTCAATACACATGTGCCAAGAGATATCCTTCTTAGGCACCAATAGCATAGGCATGACACATGGACTTAAACTCTCTCGAACATACCCATTTTCCATTAGCTCGGTAACTTGCCTTTGTAGATCTTTAGTTTCCTTGATGTTGGTTCGATAAGCTGGTCGATTTGGAATAGTGGCTCCAAGAATAAAATCTATTTGATGCTCAATGCCTTTAATGGGTGGCAATCCACTTGAGATATCTTCTGGAAACACATCCTCGAATTCCTGCAGTAGAGAAACAATAGAAGAAGGAAGAGTGTTATCTAAATCGTTAGTACTAAACAAACTTTCCTTGAACATAAGCACAAGCAAAGGTTACTTTAAAAGCATGGACTTTCTGATTTCTCTCTCTTTTACAATAACACAATTTTTCCATCTCATTTTCTTCTTTTCTCTCATTCTTTTCTCGTGCTTTTACCTCGTGCTCTCTGTTTTATTTTGCCTTTGTTTTTCTCTTTTCTCTCTTTTTTGCATTTGTTAATTTTTCTCACACTCATCTTTTTCTTTTTCTTTCAAATTTTCAAATGAATTTTGTAACCTGAGCTGATCTTCATACACTTGTTTGGGAGTAAGTGGTGCCAAAGTAATGTTCTTTCCTTGGTGTTTGAAGGTATATTGGTTGGTATAACCATCATGCACTACTCGACAATCAAATTGCCATAGTCTCCCTAATAGCAAGTGACTAGCGTGCATTGGCACTACATCGCAAAGAACTTTATCGAAATACTTGCCAATCAAAAAAGTGACAATAGCTTGCTTAGTAACTTTGAGTTCTCCACTGTCATTGAGCCATTGAAGCTTGTAAGGGTGTGGATGCTTGGTGGTCGGTAAGCTAAGTTTTTCAACTAACAAGCAGCTAGCAACGTTAGTGCCATTACCACCATCAATAATAACACTACATACCTTTCCTTGAACATAGCAGCGAGTATGAAAAATGTTTTCGTGTTGCTACTCACTCTCCACAGTTTGGATACTCAAGCTTCGTTTAATGACAAGGATTTCCCCTTTTGCAACATATTCCAAGTCATTCTCCTCATCAGTAGGTAACTTGGGCTCATCTTTTTTCTCGGGTTCAGATTCGATCTCACCATTGTCCCTTATAAACATGGAATTTCGATTTGGACATTGGTTTTCCATATGGACCCTCCTAAGGTATTTGAAATATTTGATGTCTCGGGATCGATTTGGTACAGCCTCGTTCTTTCCTTTGCTTGGATCTACACTCGGTTTGTTGGGCTTGAACGTCCTAATACTGTCTTTGGATCGAAAAGTGGTATCCTTTTTGTAGGTTCCTTGCCCCCACTTTGATGTAGAAATAGAATTAGAAAGGGGTCGGATGGTACCTTTTCTCTTCAATTGCTTCTCCACTTTAAGTGCCATGTGAACCATGTCAACAACTTAAACATAGTGTTATAGCTCAAATACATTGGCAATGTCTCAGTTAAGGTCGACTAAGAATCGTGCCATGGTAGCCTCTCGATCTTTCTCGACATTAGCACTTATCATGGCTATATCCATCTCCTTGTAATAATCTTCCACACTACGACTTCCTTGATTGAGATTTTGTAGCCTTTGATGCAACTCTCGATGATAGTGAGCGGGTACAAATCTCTTTCTCATGATAGCTTTCATTTCAGCCCATGTAGACATGGGTCGTTCGCCATTTCGTCTCCTACTCAAAGTTAGTTGATCCTACCAAATAATAGCATAATCAGAGAATTCGATGGCAGTAAGTTTTACCTTTTTATTTTCTAAGTAATTATGGCATTCAAAGACGAGTTTTATTTTCTTTTCCCATTCCAGATAAGCTTCGGGTCGGTTTTCCCTTAGAATGGAGGAATTGTCATCTTGATGTTGCTAAGATTATCATCTATCCTCAGACCTCGATTTTGTTGACCTCAACATCTCAAACTTCGATTAGAGGATTGATCACTCTCCATTTCACTTGGGTCATAGTAATCCTTTTGATTTGGTCTTGGAAGACCTCTCTCTCTCCTTTGATCTTGAGGTGAACGTCCCCTTTGAGATCTTGCCTCCAATTGGTCCAATCGATCTTGCATTGGTTCCAATCGATGTTGTAACAATCTGTCAATCCCTCGTATAAGAGCTTTGTATGCTAAATCGGGCACACCACTTCTAGCAACATTATTTCTTTCGGGACTTCGAGACATGGTGCTTTCTTTAAAATAGAAAAGATTAGTAACAAAAGATTTGATTGAAAGTAAATGAGTACCTTACCAAATACAAAACTCACGAGCCACTCGAAATGAAATCGCTCCACTCGTGTTTGCACTCGATGTTGACTTTTAATCTTCTCTAATGCTCTTTCACGGTCTTGCCTTTTACCACTCTTTGCTTGCTCGAAGTTCTTATCTGACTTCCTTAGACTTATGCAACAAACCTTGTAGTATCGACTTCAAATATGATGTAAGGTAGGAATGATGATTAGGTGATAGGGAAGGCTTCAAATGAAAATAGAAGTGTGACTGAAATTGTTATGGTAAAGAAGACTTGTAATCGGGGAATTACTCACTTTCAACTAGCTCTTCTTCTTATTTTTTGATTGAATATCGAAACTCCCTTGTATTTTGAACTTGGGATTCAAATCTGCTGTATTTTCTTTTCTTGGTTTTCAAATTTTCTTTTTTTTTTTGTAAATGCTAATCTTGAGGGAGATAAGAACGTCGAATACTTACTTAATGTAGCTAGCTCTGTTACCAAATGATACGAGCTCGTCCTCGAGGGATGATTACGAGTCGCGTGAGTTTTCGATCGAAATTAAGAAGTATCGTTCGTAATGGATTTTGTAAGGGTTGGCGAATGATAATGGCAGGTTGTAGAAGGATGGATGGATGGATATGCAAGGATATAAATGAATAGGCTTGAATTCAGTTTTAAGGACTCAAGAACGAGCCAATATTATAAAAGAATATTGATCCAATCCTTATATTAGTACTTAGAATGAAAACAAGAAGAACCGTGACCTTCTATCTGTAGAGAGATAAGAACCAATCGGTATAAGGGTGAGCGCCACACTTCAAAAAAAAGATAAGTTCGAAAGAATCAGATTGACGCCACAAGGGTTACTTGATAATTTAATTTGAGTCAAATAGGAACAAGGAGTTTACAAACTCACAATAAGATTAATATTCATCAAAAAGTTGTTACAAAATGTTCCAAGCCTCATATTTATAGGCTTACAAATTATCAGCTGAAAAGACATGAGATAACTAATCAAAATTACACCATAAATTCGTCCAATATTCCCCATGCACTTTAAGTTAATGTGATGGCTGCTTTAATGGAGTAGTTGGCCGAATTTAGTGCTTGGTTGGCTAGGAAGAAGTGTGTTTAAATTCTGCTGAAATTTCCCAAGCACTTGGATTAAATATGGGCATTAATGACTTTTGAGTAACCTGAACAACCTCTTTCCATGTTCCCATGACACCCTTTGAGCATTTAAGTACCTTGAGATCTTTGATGAACCCAATCAGCCATGCATGAAGAGAACATTGAATTCCTTTGCTGATCACGAAATGCCCTTTTTGAGAGGTGTTTTCAGCACTTTAAATATTGGTAGGTGCATTAAAAGCTTGTGTTGGTCAGCCATTGACATCTCTACATCATATTAAACATGCTGGTTAGGACATATTAAATGGGTAGCAATATTTGACTAAAACCAACAACTAACTTATGACATATTTAAAGACTTATCAAAATAACACAAAACATAATTAAAACATGGATTAAAATAACTAAATGGTTACTACTTTATTTTCCAGCAATTTAATTAGATTAAAAATTAAATCTGAATGTGCAGCACATTGCATGGAATGCATGACGGGTTTTATGAAATGCATGGAATGCATGAAGTGTCTTCCCAGATTCGTTTAATTAAACCCGTGGCAACCTGATTAAATTTCTTGGCTTGTGCTCGCGTGATTGGTCCTCTAGGTAGCTTGATTGACTCGTGCGAGGCTTGCCTTTCATCCATGCTCGTAACATCAATGTTCACAGGTCCACTGTTTGTAACACCAGTGCTCGCATCTTTCAAGCTCGTAAGGTCCATGCTCGTATTATTAGAGCTCGCACTACTTGTGCTCGCATCAGGTGCTATGCAAGGAAATATGATCGCTTGTGCGATATCACAAATGGGAGCAATTCTGCGTCCCTCCTACAGGTAACGCCATTATCCCTATCGTTCATGAATTCTAACATTCCTTAAGGATGATATTGTTAACAGGCAACCCTTAGGAATAGTGACAGTAAAAGGGCAGGATGTGCTTGTGACGCCTCAAGATATTTGCGAATATTACAATGTCCCTTTTTATGAAAAAGATTTTGTAGAAAAAGTGGACTTTAATCTCTTTAATAATGTGGACATGGAAGAAATTGTTAGGTTTTTAACTAAAGAGCAAGGTAGATGGAAATATCGACCCGATGTGGGTACACCTTCTAACTTTAATCAAGTCATTATGTTCCCAGTAGCAAAAATATGGATGCAATTCTTAGCTACATGAATTATACCTGCATTAAATGTTTCTAACATTAACTTTCTACAAGCTTTGTTGTTATATGGCATTTTTCAGCATAAACAGGTTTGTGAAGGTTCTAGGATCTTTGAAGAAATGGAACGGTGCACCCAAGGGCAAAAGAGTGGCCTCTTTTTCCCACATTTGGTAACTACCTTGTGCAAAAAGGTAGATGTACCTAAGTAAGACAATGAGTAGCTCCTAATGCTGACTTGAAGCATTATAGGGGATTCGTTATACGAATAATATGTCGAGTTTCAGAGAAAACAAATAAAATAATGGAATCAGAGGAGGAAGGAGAAGATGGATGTACCAACATCACTTAAGCAAAAAGACAAATCAAAGTTGAGAGGAAGAATAAAAAGAAGCATCAATAAAAACCTTGATGGCATGATTAGGTGGATGAAAGAAACAACTCCCGTGCTGAAGGAGTTTGTAAAGATGCATGGGTTACCAACCCTGAATTACTCGCCAAATATATTTAAGGAAGAAGAAGGAGATAAGGATGAACCAAAGTTGGGAGAAGCCAATGAGAAGCAAAGTAAGCCTAACATGATGATGAGTATGAGGCAATGTTTCAGCCTCATTACTCAACTTCCAAAGGATCGGCGATTCGGAGCCCAGCACGACAACAAGGTGGAAACTCCCGACAAAAATACACCGGCAAGGCCAAGGCTCCAATAGATCCCTAATCCGATGTGGAGGACGACAATTGACCTCTAATTTTTAATCGTTTTTGGATTTTGTTTTAAGACTTGTAATGTTTGGGATAATTTTTCTTTTAATTTTTAACTTATATAATTCGTAGGAATAGGATTAGGAATTATTTTAGTATGCTTTAATTGTTTTTGTAGGAACCCCACATTTTAGAGACACAACAATTCCGAGCTTTCACGCCAAAAGAAGAAGGACAACCATCATAAGAAGAATAGAGCCTTCATGACCAATCTGGTAACTTCTTTCCTTAACTACTTTTTGGGCTACACATTGAGAATAATATGTTTTCTAAAGTGTGGGGAGTAACATAGGAATTTTGGCATATTATTTTTCTATTTTGACTTTTTGATGTGTGCTTGAGCTTGTTGTAGAAATACAATTGATTGGTTATGAGCATGAATAATAGGTTGATTGTGTTTTCTTGATAAACTTGGCATGATGTTGAAGAAATTTTACATTTTGAGCAAGAGATTTTTGAAGTTATATAGGTAATTCTATGTATATATAGAAAAAGTTTTATTGATACCATATGATATGCATAATATGAGGAAATGAGCATGCTAATATATATTATAAACGATAATCTTGAGATTAGGTAATTAAATTGACAGTTGTGCATATTGAGTTGTTTAGGGATGACCTAAGGAATTATTTGACACAGCAAGAGCTAAAAAGCCAAGCCCTGCTTTGAATTATCAATTAGTACCCATTTTTTAGCCTTATGACACCTTCTTAATAAGCCACACGACAAGCCTTCTAAGCCTCAAATAATTATTTGTGTATATCCTTTTGTTTGGTCCTATTTTGCATGAAAATGGATGTATGGTCATATGTATTAAGGGTAGGTAGACACATTATGGTGGAGGTTGTAAAATAAAAGAGGGAAATCATGAGAAAGTAAGAATTTTAAAGTTAGCTAAAGAAGAGAAAAACAAGTGAAAAGAACAAAAAGAAAATGAGTAAAAATACAAAAAGAAAAGTAAGAAAAAGTGTGAAAAGTGACAAAGTCACCAATAGAAAAAAGAGAAAACTTACTTGCAAATTGTATACTCATAGGCTAGCTAGAAGAAGTACTTTGGATTGATTTCCTAAATGGAGAAATAAGGAAGGCGAGAGAAGGAGAAATAAGGAGGTGAGATAGAGTGGGACGTAAAGGGGGAGAATAGGGAACAATATAATGTGTCAAACTGTTTCATGCTTGGGAACTCTTTATGTGCTTAACTGTTCTTTGAAAATCAGACTTGCCCTAAGCCTCAACACGTTACAAGCCGAAAAGCCCTATGTGACTTGACCAACTCTATGCATAGATGAATATAGACATTGCATAATCTCATTATAATTGCTTTTATTGTACGAGGATAATCAAAGTACTCATGTTAGGCATTGATGGAATCATATTGATAGAACTTTGATATTTGTATCTTTTGTAACCTACTGAGCTTGAATTGTCTCTACTCTGAAATAGTGCAATTACTTCATTATCATGTTAAGATTGTCTAAAGATACATGAAACCTAGAATAAGTGTTGCAAGCCAATCCTTGTATGATACTGTTACAAGCTTACTTATCTTTTTCCTTTTCTTGTTAGTTGCCTTATTTTCTTGTTTGCTTGAGGACAAGCAAAGACTTAAGCGTGGGGGGAATTTGATCTGCCGGTTTCATACCTAACATATTGAACTTATTTTCACATTTGATGAGCTTGAAATCGAGTAATTCCCTTTATAAGTTATGCACTTTTAGTCTAATTTTGTTTTCTAATAAAATGTGTTAAGACGGTTACATTATTGCTTTTAAGGCCAAACGAGGCCTAAAGGTTACCTAACATACTTCGTGAGTGCACAGGAGACTAGTAGCAGCAAGCCATAGTGATACTGACCACTTCGTCATTACATAGACAACTCTATGTTGCAACATAAGGATCAGCAGCGAAGAATTCCAAGACTGCCTGCTACATCATGACACAGGTCCTGGTGTGTCACAACATCAGCCTCAAACTCCAACTTTGCATCCCACGAGGGGCGTTTTTATCTTTACAATGCATCTTAAACATGAAGGACAGTAGTTGACTTAGGGTTGAGGAAAAACAGTCACGTAAAACTATAAATATGACCTTTAACACTAGGGTTTAGCCACCATTACTTGGACTTTAGTTTTTAGTTTTCAGATTATTTGTATTTTCAATTTTCGAAACGAGATTATAGAAAATTGTGTAAATGATCGAGGAATTTTTCCCGACAGATCGCTTAATACAATTTCAATTTCTTTTTCATTCAATTCTTGATTTACATGTTTTCATATACTATTTTATTGATGATTAAAGAAACCATGAGGAACTAATTCCATTTTGAGAAATTAGGGAGTAAACGTATAAATAATTGATTGTTGTTTTACAGGGGTTTTACCTTTCGAATCAACTATTTGGGAAAGGATGAGCATCAAACAAACACTAGGGTTGACAACCTTAGAAAGTCGTCTAGGTGGGAATGAACCAAAAATTGGTATTGCCCATCTGTGAGCACATTTCCCCAAACCGGTTTAGATTGTGACATCTAACGATAAGTAATCTCTATCGACTTGCTATGCCGGCGGAAGATCAAGAGATCTAACTAGGGTAGTGACTAGTTGATTGAAGGAAAATTTCTAAAACCCAACAATCGAGAAACTCATACGAAAACGACTTAATATCCCTAAGATGTTTATAAGATTTCTACAACTTAAGCTTTTTCTATTATTTACTTTATTTTTTTTTTTACCTTTTATTTTTATACTTTCACACAACTCTATTATTTTCCCTCGTATTATAAACCCTAAAATCAATATTAATTAATTTTATTCTTGCAAGGATTCCATTTACTATCGCTCTAAGCCTCCTTTGGGTACGATTCTCGGAATACTTCAAAGTGTTCTGTTGTAATCACACTATATTTACAACCTGACCCGTATACTTGCGAAAGCCGAAATATACACCGAACGAGAGTACGTTCGAGGGCGATCAATGAGATTAAAACTTGGCAGTGCAGTGAGAAAGGGAAGATTTTTGCTATCATAAGAAACAGAGTAAGACATGGGTTTGAGACTTCAATAATTAGAGTGTATCTAAAACATATCTTACTTTTCCTCTAGTAATAAATGAAAGGATCAAGTAGTTATTTTCAGGGCCATTAGGGTTTTATGACAAAGATAGAATGAAGTAAAATAGTGTGAAATCACAGATGACTTCAGTAGTCAATGCAGTAGTATTCAAAATGTAAATAGATCTGAACGCATTCATTGAGATTAAGTATTGTACAAGGATTTCAATTGGGTATGCTATGTGCTCTTTTATTTATAGTGGCATGGGTGGTTGTTTTATATCCAGTTGTGGTGCTTATCATGTAAGGATGCTAGCTAATCATAATATTATGCAAAGATATAGTTAGTATGGTTGATAATGGTCGACGTTGCTCTATTATTGGCATTCTATTAAATTATGCTTTGAAAGAGGACTTGATGGCAAAACTCAAGTGTTGTTGCTTTTTTGCTTCTAGTGGTTCTTGTTCTGCTTTATGCATATGAATTTTGTGTTGTTTATATCACAGCTGGTTCTAGTGCGTCTGAGCAATATTCTCCTTCTGGATTTTTTTTTGGTGTATCAGTAATTGCCTTAGCAATCAATATGCTCTTTATATACCTCATGGTCTTCAATAAAAATAGCTTGGATATGGATGCATATGTCCGAAAGGCTCATAAATTTGCATATTCTGATAATATAGAAATGGGTTTTGTGTTTTGCTTACCAAAGGACTTTACATCTTGGATTTTTTCACCTTGTCTCCCTTATTGTTTTTCTTGTCTGCTCTATCTTATATGGTCTAACTGCAAATGATACACGTTAGCTAGGGACTATCACATTTGCTACAGTTATAATTCTTGATTGGAATATGGGAGCATGTTTGTATAGGTTTCAATTTTGTTAAAAGTCGTGTTGTTACACTTTTTGTTGTTGGAATTACACGAGTTTTTCTAATTTGCTTTGGAGTGAATTATTGGTACTTGGGGTATTGTATTAGCTATGCGATTGTAGCATCTGTCTTATTAGGTGCGGTAGTTTGTCGCCATTTTTCAACTACAAATTCGTTAGCTGCCCGAAGAGATACCTTGTAGAACACTATGATTCGTCAGAGGGAAAGGTTTTTGTAGGAAGGAGAAAAGTAGTTCTTCTAGTACATTTGATGGTTATGGCTCAAGCATGAAACGCAACAATAGTGTTGAAGCAGTTCATTCTACAAATATCATCAAAGGTAGTAATCAAAGTATGGTTCAATGCTATGATGCTAATAATTGGAATAGCCTTGTTATGTATCCAACTTCTAGCTGCCAAAAAGGGATAAATAGTGATAAGAGTGTAGACAGTGGAAGATCAAGTTTAGCATCGCACAGTAGTTCTCATTAATCTGATGATCTTGAATCATGTCAACAAGACAAAGCTGGGTATCAGGTTTTATATGAACTATTGCAGTTTGTTATGATTTTTTAATGGGAATAAGAAGGAGTTACAATAGATTTTATGTCTGAATTATCTTTGACGATAAGATAAAAGATTTGATTTGAATTGTTACTATCAAATTAAAGAAGTCGGTTTAATTTATTCTTGTCAGAGCGGATTAACCACTCAAAAAACTAGTTGAGATGAATGTATATGAAGTTATCTTTAGATTCTAAAGTAAATTTCTTAAAGCTATGGCACAAGCAGATGGATAGTTAGAACGAGAAACTCAGATTTTAGATTACTTAATATAGGGATACATCAACCGGGTCAGAGATAGTTGGGAAAATGTTCTTATTGGATAATTTTGTTTATAATAACAACTATTAAACTTGTATTAAAATGATACCATTTGAAGCTTTTCGTAACTGGAATGTAGAACTCTAGTATGTTAGATAGATGATTTATTAGGAATTTATTGATAATTGTACTACCATTAATGAAACTATTACAGGAAAACATCAAATTTGTTCAGTCAAGTCAGGTATCTACTTCAATTTAAGTCAGTGGAGAAATTATTGTTATAGTCACATTTCATTTAGATGACCTTAAGTTATGATGGTTTGATTGATAAGAAGTAGAGGGTTGAACTAATAATTTTCTAGATGCAAAGGAAAATATTCGAATTGGTGCACTAAACAATTTTAAGATTTCATAGGATATCTTATACGAGGTTCATAGAATTATTTATTTGATCTAAACCAGACATCGACGAAAAGCATAATGGCTTGAGACAAAGTTACTGGTGCTCAAGAATAAAACGTGAGATTTCAGAGTTTATATTGAGATATCTAATATGTCATTGAGTCAAAGTAGAGTATCGAGTATTGTTTGTAATATTATAGTTTGGTACGAGTTTTGGTCGGGAACGAGTACGATGGATTTCGTATATGGACTACCTTGAAGGTTGCAAAAGAAAAACTTGATCTGAATAGCTTCTTTCAGGTGAGAAATTTTGAAAATGGAATTTTCGAAAGGGGGAGAGTTGTAACAGCCCAATTTTTAATGATGTCGAAAATAGTGGTTTTGAGGCCACAAATTCGATGAGTGAATGCGTAAATATTACTACTTAATATTTACGAGTCAAATATAGTATTATAATAAATTTTGAATTGACAATTTATGCTATTTGAATGAGTAATTAGATTTATGCGATAAATTATTAAAGTCAAGTGGTTTTAGAAGTGGAGGTATCAGGACCTTGTTTCTAAAAACCGAGCTCATAAATATTTTTAGTAATGATTATATAGGTGTATTAAATTTTGGTTAAGAAGTTTTAACGTTTAAATAATTAATTGAGTGAAAAGGGCTAAATTGTAAAAAATGCAAAAGTTGAATTATATATGTTAAAGGAGTTAAATAGCTATGAAAAGATGAATGGGTGGACTTTAATGGAAATTATACCATAATTAAAGTTAGTGGATATTCTTGGATAGGTTGCATGGTAAATTTCATGAAGTTTAAGAGTTATTATTATAAGGGTAAGAAAATGGTAATTAATTAAGAAATGAATCTAAAATAAAGAGAAAAAAAATGTCTCCTTCTCCAAAGGATGGAAGAACCGAAATTCCATGGAAAAGAAAACAAAGCATTCAGTCAAGGCTGATTTCTCATGCATGGTAAGGTTTCTGACTACCATTTTTAATGATTTTTATATTTTTGAGCTCGTTTTAAGTTAATCTAGTCAAATCGGGGATCAATTTATTAGGTTGTTAAGTGTTAAAAATTTTATCGTGAATGAATTTGTGATATTCTTGAAATATTATGATGGGTTGTTAAGCTTGGTTGTTAAAAATAAGTAATTTGTAAGTAATTTTTTATGATTTTAAGGTTTAGGGATTTATTTATAAAAATGGTATAATTTAAGGAAAATATTGTAAATTTTTATAAATATGGGCTGTTATAAGTATAGGTGAGCAAAACTCGATTCAACTCGAAAAAAAATTTGAATTTCGAGTTAAACGAATCAAGTTATTCGAGTCAACTCGAATTTTTTTTTCGAATTTTGAGTTTGAATCAAGTTGAATTTTCGAATTAGAATAATTCGAATAAACCAAAAACTAAAATATAATATTTTACATTTTTACCTCAAACCGTTTTACTTTTTTCCCAAAAACTTTTATTCTTTCCCACTTTTCCTCCAAAACTTTTACCCCCTTCCATCCTATCCTACCCCCCATCTACCCCAAACCCATTTCCCCTCCAAAATTTTACTCTCCTAATTTATTTTCCCCAAAAACACTCAAAACTTTTTATTTTCCCCATAACTTTTTTTATTTTCCCCCATGACTTTTACTCCCTCTCACTTTCCCCCTAAAACTTTTACTCTCTTCCCAACCCACCACCCATCTACCCCAAACCCATTCCCCCTCCCCTCCAAATTTTTTAATATTTTCCCTCAAATTTTTTTCCCTTATTTACTTTCCCTCAAAATTTTACTTCCCAAAACCTCCAAAACTTTTTATTTTTCCCCTAAACTTTTACTTTTCACTTTTACCCCAAATAAAAAATCAAAATCATCGAAAAAAATCTTCAAACCTAAATAGTAATAATTTTATTTATATCTACTATTTATATTATTAAATTAAAATTCACATTTTGTACTATTTATATTATTAAATTTTTTAGTAATATTGAATATTTATATTAAAATTGAATTATTAATGGTACCATAAAATATTCATGTTAAAATTTTATGTTGATATCAATTTCACATTTTATCTTTAAAATAACTTTTATTAAAAAAATCACATTTTTACATTTAATATATTTTTAATTTTCAAATTACATAGTAACAAGAATTAGAAGATGATTGAAGCAATTAAGCAAGCGAAGAAGCTAACTCTATATAAAAGATTAATAAATAAATTATGAGGTGATGAAAGTTAATAACAAATTTGATTACGATGGGTGACAGTGGTTACAAGGACCCAAAGTTTTTTTTTTAAATTTAACTCAAACAAATATATTCGATTCGATTCGAATTCCATCACACTCGACTCAATTCGAGAAAATTTCAAATCGAGTTAGGATGATAAAATATCATTCGTCAATTTGATCAAGCGCTCACCCCTAGCTATAAGGATGGGTAGAAATCAGCTGACATTAATTATGGTTAAGAAATGGTGAAATTTCAAGTTTCGGGTTTAGGGACTAAATTGCATTAAAGGAAAAATATTGGGGTAATTTTGTAAAATGATGATAAAAAACTTAATTGAATGAAATTGATTATTTAAGTGTTGGAATTGTATTAATTGAATGAAAATTATTTTTGGATCAAGAAACACTACGATTGGATTTAAATCGAGAAAAAAAAGCTAAAAGTTCCGAAATAAATGTCGACTCCGTTTTAGCAATCGTTTTAATCGAGGTAAGTTCGTATAAGGATTAAGTTATTATGTGTTATATTGTATGTCATGTAATAAATATTATGTTATGAATAAATTAGATTAATGATTACATAATATTTTGATAATGTGAATCAAAATATAATGTTAATTAAATGGAATGACATGATGCTTTGGTGGATGAATTATTATGTATTACATGGTTAATTGTATTTAATAATTAAAGTGAGTTATTGATGAACTTATGAACATGTGAATTTAATGAATGGTTATATGATATATTATATCCAAAAGGGAATTAAAATTAAGTATGAAAAATGAGAATTTCATGGAAAATTATTAAAATGCTAATGTGAAAGTGAAGGTCACGGATATATATGGAAAGAGACTCGTTTAAGTCTAGAGATTGCATATGATACAAATCACATGTCATTAGAAAGTATATGTATTGGATGCTGGTTCTGGAGATCTTGTCGATTGCTGAGATCCAATATGTGTTGCGGATTCTCCACATTTCGTGTAAGCAGGCCTACTTCACAGCTCGTATAAGCACTATTAAAAAAGAAAAGGAAAGGTTACAGTTCACATCAAGAATTGGCATCATTTTGCTCAACAACTACCGTTTGTTGCTTCAAGCGATTGAGAGCTTCTTCTGCTTTTCTTTGTGACAGATTTGAGGGTTAAAAAGCCATTTTCTTTTCAACTAGGCAGCCATGAGATCTCCTCAAAATCTGACAATTCCAAACGATAAGAGGAAAAAAGAGGCAAAAGGAGATTAAATCCATAGATAAATAGCACAAAAAGAACTGTAGTTTTACGAACCGAAATTTGGATGCTTATGATTTTTTCCCCAATAAACACTAGGTGAATTTCTTGTACCACTTGTTTCTTCTTTTTCAAATTTACCCCTTTGGTTTTACAATTTTTTTTAATTTTTTAATTTAAACGTAAATTTATAAAATTAATTAAGAAATCAAAAATAAAAACAAAGGCGGCTAATGCCTTCTTGTTCCAATACATTCATTGTTTTTTAATAATTTGATTTTCTTCTTTTTAAATGTTTTAATTAAAATTAATTTAATTAAAACATATTTTTAAAAAAATCCTTAATTTATTTCATGAATGCATATAATTCGAAAGGAAAAACAACAAAAACTCGTTGTAGGCAGTGAAGGACAATATTTATTAATACAACAAAGGCTTCAGTCTCAACATCTGTAGAATATTACGGCATGTTGATGATTGGTTCTATCACAACTCAAGTATAACATATTTGAAATGATTGTAAGTACTTAATACAATAAGAAAATTAGCCTTGGATAGTCCAAAGCGACAGGCAAAAATTGACAAAAGAACCGAGCATCCATCAAATTGGAGTAGACGGTGAAAAAATCATCTCTAAAATCACTTGCAAATGCAAGACTACATACCAGGCCCGTTTTTTATAGTTTTGGGCCCTATGCGAAACAATAAGTTGGAGCCCATTTTTAAAAAAATTAAAATGTAATACAATAAAATAAAAACATATAATAGTAATAAAATAAAAAAATTGTGGCCCAATTTATTTTATTTTATTTTATTTCCTACACGCAATGAAGCATCGATCAAAAGATATAAAAGATTGAAAAAAAAATTCCCACATTAAAATCTGAAGAAAAAATTTGTTTGGGCCCCTTCCAACCTAGGCCCTAGGCGGTCGCAGTCCCAGACTACTCCCAGGGTCGAACCTGCTACATACATAAAAATACTAAAAAATGTATTACAAGAGCAATTTTTTTTTTAAAAAATGAATACTTATTAAACAATGAAAAAAATAAAACTTAAACAACACGAGTCTAAATCAAATTATTTATTATTTTAAAATATTCTTAAAATAAAAATAAATTAAGAAACTGATTAAAAACCCCACTTTCTAATTTTATATGTTTAGAAATTAATTACTCTTAAAAGTTCTCTCTTGCCATACAAAATCTCTCTAAAAACTATAATCCATTGCCATTAACGAAATTAACTATCATATATTAAAAATTTCTTTGGATGTCATTGAATAAAATTATCTGAAATTTCAATGATGAATGACGTTAAAATATTGCTCGGTGATCGGGTTGGCGATGGTGAGGGCACTATCGTAAATCGTAACACCAAAAAGGTCAGGTTTAAGGATGGAGGTGATGGCTCAAAGGAGAATATGGTGGTGGACTCGTCTCTGGTGAGTGGAGTTACATGAAAAGATAAACTTTTGGGAGGGTTAGGTTCTAGTTCTCTCGGTGGTGTCACTGACTTAGACTTTGAGTTTGAGGATTTTGATATCCCCATATCCACCATCAATAGAATTCTTGCCATAGACTTCTCGGGTCGCCTTAAAAAATCTGGTAAAAGATATGGAGTCTTCTGTGGTTGTCAAGCTGTTAGAGTGCAATATAGGTTATGAGGTTTCTACATAATTGTATTGTCAGCATCTGGAAACCCTCTTAATCTTTTCAAATAATGGATGTGGCAAATGGGTATTACCTAGTCCGATTCTAGAGCAAGGTCAATTATGATACGACGCTGACCTAAGGTCCTTGGATAGTGTTTGTGAACTATCTCATAGTCCAATTGTGGACAGTGGACTTTGACCCGTCGAGACCATTCCTAAGTTGGGTGTTGCCCTGGATCCACTTTCCGGGTCTACCTTGGTTCTTGTACAAAAAAAAGGATATTAGAGGAGATTGGAAGCTTAGTTATGGAAGTGGCAAAATAGACATTAAAACGGACAGTGGAGCAAGGGGGCAATTCGCCCGAATGGCTATGTTTGTAGATCTGAGAAAAGCTCTTACCTTACAAGTTTTTATCAATGGTCGAGTACAATGAGTGGAGTTTGTGGAACTACCTGAGGTATGTTTTTCATGTGGTAAATATAGCATCTTAAAAGTTTGTGTCCTTCTTCTTTGGCAGATCAGAGCAGTCACGGCGATGGAGAGAATTATGCGATCTTAATGAACAACGAATCAGTTCTAGTGATGACGGGCGAAGCCTTCTGTCCGTGGATGGTGGTTGAGCACAAATCTAAGCGCAATCAGAATAGGAATCATGGTCTAAAAGGAAAAATTTTGGGAAAATATGAAGGGTTCTAGATTTGGAGCATTATCCTCACTAGATATGGAGGTTCCACTTTCGGGATTAGGGAATATAAGGTTTAATTAGGGTCTTTTATTAAAAATTTAAAAGATAAGGGGTTGGGGGTGAAAAATGGGTTGGTGGCTGAGAAAATTTCGGGTGAAGGAATTTTGGGCCTCAGTGATGTTACTGGGGTTGAGAAATAGTCTAGGTCATTGGGGAGAAAAAAGCGTTAGGCAGATCCTAGAGGCCTAGGATCAAGTTTCGATGTGGGCTGGGGACCTGTCGTAGAAGTGCCTTGGGTCTCAATAGGCAATGGGCCTTCTGCAGGAGTGCATTCGGTCATAGCAGGCAGTAGGTCAAAACTCAAAATTTTTAAGCATGAGTTCAAACGAGGCAGCGGGCTTTGAGTAGATTGACCTAGTTGCTCCTGTTTCCTTTACAAAAGATAAGGCAACCTCCTTACATGTGAATCCCACTTTCGGAGGATGCCATGAAGTAAGGGTGGATTTAATTTCTAATGTCTTAGACCCTAAAAGGCATACAACCATCACTTAGGCCTGAATTTCACTCTTCAAAAGGGCAATCGTTCAAATTTTTAACGGGTTGGATTAAGCATCCATCTTTTCTAGATTTTGTCAAATAAAATTGGAATGTGTCTGCTAGCATGTCGACATTGCATTCTAAGTTTACGGATCAGATTAAGAAATGGAATAAAGAGGTATATGGACATATTTTTACTTGTAAAAAAATCTTGTCTTGTAAACTGGAAAACTTGAGAGTAAGCGTGATAGGACAAACTCTGATTATCTTAAATAAGTTGATATGGAAGTAAGAGAGGAATTGGAAAATGTGTTACATCATGAGGAAGTCCTTTGGCGGTAAAAAGTGTGCTATGATTGGTTGGTTTTGATCGTAACACCAAAATTTTCCATACACGCACTTTGAGGAGACGAAAATAGAATAGAATTACTGCTTGGAAAAATGACTTGGGTGAGTGGATTATGGATGATGAACAATAAAAGCTTGAAGCGATTAATTTTTACTCCACTCTTTATGGTGAGCATCTTGGACCAAGGAGAGATTTTCCCTCAAATGCTTTTCCATGCCTTAATGATGAGGATTTTAAACTCCTTAATAGAGCGGTGTCTGATGAAGAAATCAAAGCCACTATTTTTTATATGGCACCCTAGAAGGGACTAGGGAGTGATGGATATCATGCCTTGTTTAATCAAAGCCAGTGAGAACATGTTGGTGACTCGATTTGTATGTTGGTTAAGGATGGTTTTTAGGGAAAATTTAGGAGTTAAATAATTCACTCATTGTGCTTATCCTAAAAGTTCAAAATCCGAAGGACTTCTTCCAGTTCCGGCTAATCAACTTATGCTATATTCTCTAGAAATTGGTCATGAAGGTCATTGTTAATCGCTTTAAAGTGGTCTTTCTGAGACTTATAACTCCTAAGCAAAATGGTTTTGTAGCAGGACAGAACATTACTTAAACATTGTCATCACGCAAGAAGTTATACATTCCATGAAGGTAGACATGATCATGGGCCGGGCCGCCTGACCCGACCCGAACGCCCGCCCGAAAAATGGGAGGGTTTGGAAAAAAATATAGGCTCGAAAAATGGGCTTGGACAGAAAATGAGGCCCATTTTCTAAACAGGCCGAGCCTCGAGTAAGTTTTTTGGCCTAGGCTCAGCCTGGCCCGACCTAAATAAATTAACCATTTTTAATAAAAAAATTATATTTTTTTTTACTGTTTTGGTTGTTGTTTTTTATGTTTTGGTGTTGTCTTTTTACTATTTTGGTTGCTGTTTTGGTGCTATTTTTCTACTGTTTTGGTGTTATTTTTGCTTTTATTTTTGTTGTTTTGTTGTTATTTTTGCTATTATTTTTGTTGTTATTTTTATTGTTTGGATGTTATTTTTTATGCGCGTTTACTATTGTTTTGCTGTCTTTTTTAATATTATTTGAATATTGTAGAACTTATGTTTTATTGTTAAATTTTCTACTACTTTATTTGCAACTATCTTAATATAAAGAATTTTTAATGTATTTTAAATTTGTTTATTTTTTAATATTTGTTTTAATGTTTTTAAGTGTATTTGATATATTATATATTTTTTAAATCTGTTGTATATAATAAAATAATCTAAAAAAATTAATACGGGTCGGCTAGGTCGGGCTTGGGTTTGACTTTTATAATTTGGGTCGAGCTTGGATAAAATTTTAGGCTCATTTTTCGGGTCGGGCCGAGCCTAAGCCTAAAATTTTGTCCAATCCCGACCCGAACTTGGCCTGACCCAGCCCACGATCAGCTCTACATGAGGGGTATGTAGAAAACAAGAAATGGATGGCTATCAAAATCGACCTTGAGAAAGCTTATGATCGGGTGCTTTGGGATTTCATCGACGTGTCGCTTCAAGCTGCAGGTATTTCTAACTTTCTATGAAATGTTATTATGTCTGCAATTTTTAGCTCTACTATGTAAGTTTTGTGGAATGGTGTCTCAACTCAAATTTTTTGGCCAATTACGGGCGTTCGACAGGGATGCCCTTTATCTCTCTATTTGTTTATTCTATGCATGGAGTGGTTGGGTCATAATATCCGTAACACTATTGAGGTTGGCAATTGGTCCCCTATCAGGCTGGCTCGTGATGACCCACTGTTATCTCATCTTTTCTTCGCTGATGATTTGATACTTTTTGGTCATGTTAATGATAACCAAACCTGGGTCATTAAAATTATTCTTGATGAGTTTTGTGATTACTCGAGGCATCGAATCAATATGCAAAAGATAAATATCTTCTTCTCAAAAAGTGTGGATGATAGCTTGGGGAGGCATATAAATGGTTTTTTTTGTTTTCAAGAAGTAACAAATTTGGGGTCTTATCTTGTTGTGCCCCTTTTTCATGAAAAGGCTACTAGTAACACATTGCGCTTCTTGGTGGATAGGGTGCATAGTGAACTAACTAGTTGGGATGCTAGACAACTCTCTTTAGCTAGTAGGGTTACTTTGGCGTAATCAATTCTGCTTACAGTTCCTAGTTATTTCATGCAGACGATGATGGTTCCCAAATGTGTATGTAATAAGATTGAGCACATGGTAAGGAAATTTGTTTAGGGATCACATAATGGTAGATCAAAGATGGCCTTTGTAAGTTGGGATTCGGTGTGCCAACCTAAGTCACATAGAGGTCTTGGTCTTAGGCATTTGAAAGGTCATAACACTTCCTTCATGATGAAGGTTGGTTTTAACATTATTTCAAATGTCAATTCCCTTTGGATTCAAGTTCTTTGATCAAAATATAGGGTCCCCTAGTGGTTTTCCAGATGATTTATCAAGAGGACGATGTTCCTTCTTATGAAGATCCATTTTTCTAAGGTTGGCCCCTCATTCGTGAGAATCGGATATGGTGAATCGGATACGAGAATAGAATTAAATGTTGGCAAGACCCCTAGATTCCAAATTGTGGTCCCTTTTTTAAATTTATTCCTTCCTCTACTAACCTTAATTTGGATTGTTCCCTTAGTAATATGATTGCAGGTGATGGCTCATGAAACTTGGACCTTTTTCAACTTTAGGTGTTAGAGGTGATCATGAACAAAATTGTAGGTGTTCCACTATCGCATCCTTCGTCGAGCCCAAATAAAAATATTGGGGGAGCTTTCTCGACTCACTCCTCTCTCAAAAGCGCTTACCGGAAGGTTCGCGAAGGCACTTTGAACTCAAAAGAATGATTTTGGGAGATACCTTGGAAGTTTAAAGGCACCCATCGGATACGCTTCTTCTTATGGCTTGCCCTAAAGCAACGTCTGTCTACTTACAAATGTTGAAAGGCTAAGGCAAGGCTTTGGGAGTAGCAATGCTTGTGGTCTTTGCGGATACGATTATGAGCATGTTTTGTATGTACTCAGAGATTTCCATGCTGCCAGTCATTTGGGATAAACCCATTCCACAGCAAAGTCTTTCTAGATTTTGCACTGGATCTCTCCTTGACTGGATGACGAACAATTTTCAAAATCATTTAACTTCCTCTTTGGGTGAAGTTGATTGGCCATGTCTCTTTCGGATTATTGCATGGCATATTTGAAAGAATCAAAACTTGTTTATTTTTCAAGGCACTTCGTGGAGTTTTGATGAGATCATTAAAATCTCATACAGCTGGGCAAAGCAGTATTCCTCAGTTTCAATGACCTTATCTCATAAATCACTAAGTTTTCTCCATAATTGGCCTACAACTAGCAGCTGGATGTGTTTGAATACAGATGGTTCGGTTAAGATTGGCAAGGGCTTTGCAACTGATGGAGGTTGTGTGAGGAATCATAATGGTGAGTGGATCATTAGGTTCTCCAGATATTTGGGTAACTGTACAGTGTCGGAGGTTGAGCTTTGGGGGATCTTGGATGGATTGAATCTCATTTCGGATAGAAGCTTCGAGAGGATCCTAATCCAAACAAAAAGTATTGAAGCTATTAACACGATCATGGAATATTCTTTGAGGGAACTCTAATTCTCCCATAGTCAGAAGAATTCATCATACTCTAAAAAGGATAAAACTGTGTCAAATTCAACATATTCCCAAAAAAGAGAACTTAATTACTGATAGCCTTACCAAAACAGTTTGTAACAAGAAAATAGGCTTAGAACTGTTTGAGGATCCTTCTTTGAGGGTCTAATTTATTTAATCTGTATCTTTATTTCTTTAAAAAAAAAAAACTATCATGATGCGAATCGAGCTTCTCCATTGCAATCTCTCAAACAGCTACCCTCTCATTACAAAATCAATAACAAATTCGGCAAAAAAAAAACATCAAACATTTTCACTTTTCACCTAATTGAAAAATAAGAAGAACAAGAAAAAAAACATATCCATACCACCTCCATCAGGGGTTTTAGTCGGTGAAGAACCGTCAGGTGATTCCATTTTATTATGAAAAAAATTAAAAGAGAGTAACGAAACAGGCAATTGGCAATTGCTGCAAGATAAGCACGACCCTAATCTGGAGCCTTCCTCACTCCCCATCTTTTTTACTCCAATTAATTTTATTAAATTTGAAATTTTCTATAAAAAGAAACAGAATTTATATACTCATTTCAAGTGATTAATAAAATCAATTTGTTATAATTATTTCTGTAATTATTTTTTATTTTATCTATAATTTTTAATTTAACTCGAGAAAAAACGTATATAAACTTACTTAATTTTATATTTTTTTGTTGTTGTAATAATAACAATATTCAAATTTTTATAATTATAAAAATGAGTAATTATATAATTTATAAAAAATGCATGTGCATACATTTATTTCTCCCACCCAAGCGGCTCATATACGTATTAACTGCTGCTTAATTTCACATTTATTTCTATAGATACACTTCCCCTAACAATGTCAACCACCTAACTTTGGACCTCATAGATACACTTAAAATGTCAAGCACCTAAGCTTGAAAGACAAGTGCCACTTATTTCTATGTGATTATAAATACGACGCAACTAGATTTTTCTATAGGCTTGGCCGCTCGCCCCACCTTGGGTTGATTTCAGAGAAAGACTCTTTTTGTTTAATTATAAAAATATGAAAAACTAATATAAAATAATATATTTATTATGTTTTAAATAATATTATCAATTTTTTTGGATGAATCGTGTTGGACCGTTAGATGCAACTAGAAACTTATTGGATGGAGCAGATTAAAGTAGTTACGAGTGTTATAAAGTGTGAAGTTTCATCTCTTGTGTTTTCCTCCAATTTATATGAACACCTGTAGAGTGAAGACATTCGTGACTCTTAAAAGAAATTAACCATGGCAAAGAGTGATGCCGATGTGAAAGTTTTGGGCACATGGGCGAGTCCGTTCGTGATGAGGGCAAGGATTGCCCTTAACATCAAGTCTGTGGCCTATGAATTTCTTCAGGAGAGGTTATGGGAGGGCAAAAGCGAGCTTCTCCTCAAATCAAACCCAGTTCACCAAAAGGTCCCTGTCCTCATTCATGGTGATGACACCATCTGTGAGTCTCTCATTATTGTCCAATACATCGATGAGGTTTGGCCTTCCGCTCCCATCCTTCCTTCTGATCCTCATGAACGTGCCACCGCTCGTTTTTGGGCTGCTTATCTTGACGATAAGGT
The DNA here is from genome assembly GCA_005610355.1 of Gossypioides kirkii. Lineage (NCBI taxonomy): Eukaryota > Viridiplantae > Streptophyta > Magnoliopsida > Malvales > Malvaceae > Gossypioides > Gossypioides kirkii. Next base: position 26,003,435 of record CP032253.1, on the reverse strand, counting down.
ATATGCATTTGTGCTTTATTCATCAAAAAGAAGTTAATTTTTATGTGATCATTTTTGTTGTGAAATGTAGTGGTTCCCTTCCATGAGAGCTATTGGTATGGCTGAAGGAGAGGATACAAGGAAAGCAGCCATAGGGCAAGTGGAGGAAGGGCTGATGCTGTTAGAGGAGGCATTTGGCAAGTGCAGCCAAGGGAAGGCATTCTTTGGGAAGGATCAAATTGGATACCTTGACATAGCATTTGGGTGCTTTTTGGGGTGGCTAAGAGTGACAGAGAAGATGAGCGGGATCAAGCTGCTTAATGAAACCAATACTCCTGCTCTACTTAAATGGGCTGACGGATTCTGCAATGATGCCGCCGTGAAAGATGTAATGCCTGAGACCGAAAAGCTTGCGGAGTTTGCTAAGATGCTTAGGGGCAGAGTGAGAGCCACTCCCAAATCTTGAATTGCCAAAGGGCATGCAATTGTCTCCTTTCCGTTTGTTTCTAAATAAAAGTATGCAAGTTAGCTTTAGCAGTTTGAAAAGAAAAAGCCTCAACGATTTTTCTTGGGTTAATGCCATTAATCACCATTTAAGTTTATCAAATTTACCAATGTGTACAAGATAAAAAACTTAAAAGATTACAATAAAATGAAGTTAGCACCTCGTAGGGAGACCTCAAACACTTGAAGATCTTCTCTTTTTTCTTGTACTAGATTACATCAACTTTGCCATTATCCACCCTAGGAATATATTGAATAGTCCAATGTCCTATACTTGATAAAAGCTGGTGGATTCTTCCAACCAAAGTCGAAACTAGATCGTTGGAAGGTTGGCCTTGAATAACTTGGACTGCCTCCATGCTATCTGTTTGAATTAACACACTATCATATTCTCGCTCTAGAAGGAGCTTTAATCCATTCATGATGCCCCACAGTTCAGCCTCAACAACAGAACAAAATCCCAAATATATGTTATAATTGAGGATTCAACCTTCACTCCAATCCCTCAAAACTCTTTCGACTGCAGCAAACCCAATATCCTCTTTGATTACACCATCTGAGCTTAAGCAGATCCAATTATCGTCCAAGGATAAGGGTGGGAAGGTATATTGCCTATTATATCCCGTTGCTTTAAAGTTACTGGAGACATATGTTTGATCCAATTGAAAGAAACATTAAGAATCTCTCTTGAACTCCATGGATTTTCTTGAAATGTGAATAGATTACGATTTTCTCAAATACGCCACACAATGAGACCAAAGAGACCCTTCCAATCAATTTCACCCAACTATATCAAATGATGATTTTACAAATTTGTCTTTAGCCACTTGTGAAGGTCTCTCGGAGGGGATTATAAGTTCTCATATATCTTTAGCTGCGGGACAATCCCTTAAAACGTGCAAGACATCTTCAAACTCATGATGACAAAACCCACAAGAACTATCAATCCCAATTCTCCCTCGCACTCTTTCCATATTTGTAAGCAGCCTTTGTCGTAAGGCAGGCCAGAAAAAATATCTCATCCTTTGGGGACACTGAATTTTCCATAGAATTTGCCAAAATGTTTCTTTTGGGTTCCACAACTTTTCCCAAATCTTTCCATAAGTACTTTTGAGCGTGAATGACCTTGAAGTTGTGTCACTCCAAATAACTCTATCCGATCCTATTGATAGGTTAGGTGGAGGAACCCCATAATCTTTTGAATGATCTCCTTTGAAAGCCAATGTCGGAAAAAATCAAAATTTCAATAACCTTCGACTGTAACTATATCACTAAGTGAGAAATCTATCTTTAGATTAACGTGAGATGGAATATGATTATAAAAAGGTCCAACCGAAGGTACCTAAGGAACCAATGTGTTATTTACTTGTAGGATAAAATCTATCCCGTATTAAATATTAGCTATAATTTGGCTTTCACCAATCAAGTTACTTCAACACTATATTTGCTTAAAAATTAACCTATATATATATTAATTTTAGAAAATACAAAAGAAAAAATATATATTTTCAAAAATACTCCATCGATTCCAAGAACATAATCATATTTTCTGAAACCGCATTTTAACTTTTGATGGTAAAATACTTTTAAACTTTAACTTATTTAATTTAAAAGGATATGAATTTATGCCTTTAATTATTTTAATTTAAGTATATTTCACATTTTAACTCTTGAATTTAATTATTTTTTCAATTTGTTATTTGAATTTGAATTTCATAATATATTATCTTTTTTTATAAATAGTATTAAGGTGTGTTGACGTAGCACTCTTAGATTGTGTTACATTATCATCATCTAAGAATGATATATATAAATTAAAACAAGTTAAATACATATATAATCTAAAACATCTAAGAAATTTAAAAAGTTATAAAAATTATAAACTTTAGAAAAATATAAAAATTATAATTAATGTAAAAATTTTAATATATATATATATAAAATAAGTTGGAACAATATTGAAAAAAATTAAAAATATTTGACATAAATTGTTTCCAATGGGAACAATATTGAAAGAAAAAATAAAAATATTAGAAATAAATTTTTTCCAATATTAAAAATAACTTTTTATAAAAATCAAAATTGTAAACCATATTTATATAAATTATTGTAAATATTAGAGAATATTTTAAATATTTTTACAAAGTTGGAAATTATTTCCATTTCAATTTTTTATTTCCTTTCTTTTTTTATCTTGTTTCACTTTTTTTTTTATTTTCTACTTAATTTTTTTCCTCCTTTCTTTTTCCCCATAGCTCTAGTCACGACACGTCTTTTCACCCAGAGACGAATCTAGGGAGGTTGGCAGGGGCTCTACCCCCTAAAATGGAATATTGCTATTTATGTTATTTAAGTTTTCTTAAAATTTTAAATTAATAAAGGTAAAATTTCACTTTATCTTCTTAAAATTATAAATATTTGATTTAATCATTCAAAAATTATAAAGATAATTTAATTTTGATCTCTCTAAAAAATTTTCTAACTTTACCCCTATTTTCACCTTCAGCAAACCTTTTTCGACTGACCCAAAACGAGAACTGAAGTGTTGCTCTCTCTCCCCTCTTTCTTTTTATCAATTTGATTTTTGGAAATCTTTCCCAAAGCTTCACAAAATTAAAACCTAAATGTTTCAATCTTACAACTTGATTTGTCACCTCCATCGTTGGTTTCCCGCCAAACATTGGTGGTGGCTTCTCTTTGGCCCCAATGAAGGCATCAACCATTCGGATTATCCAATGAATGTTTCAAAAACTCATTGGCCGAAACTTGATGGGCCTTTCTCTACATTTTTTTTTCTTTTTACTTTTTACTTTTTTGGCTCTCTGACTTTTTTGCTATTATAGTTTTGTCGGCAATGGAGGAATATACAGCGACTGAGGTTGTCGCTTGTGGGGAGAAGAAGAGAGGAGGAAGGAAAAAGAAGAAAATAAAATTAATAAAAAAGTGAAAGAAAGTAAAAAAAAGAAAAGAAAAAGGGAAAATAAATAAAATAAGAAAAAGTTGAATATAAAATCGGTATATGAATTCGTTCACTTCTTACAATTTGATATTTATTGTTTTTTTTTTGTTCTAGATTGATTCCTAAACATTTTTTCTGTCCACTATATTAATACTCAAGCCTGACGTCTTTACTTTTTTTACTGACAAGGCAGCGCTAGTCCTCTTCACGCCACCACATGGATTGCTATTTGCATGTTTTTTCTTTTTCCTTTATTTTTCTTCTTTTTCTTTTTTCTACCTTAGAAATTAATAAATTTTATAACCTTAAAAAATTATAACCAAACCATATGGTTTCTTTTCCTTCCAAAAGAAAGAAAATCTTTTTTTCCCTTTCAATTTTTACGCCACATGTAACAACTTGTTTTAGTGGTGTCAAAATTTAATAATTTTTGCTAATTGAATAAATGGTTAAGTATAAGTAGTTTTGGAAAACGATGTATTGAGATCTCATTTCTGTAAACCGAGCCAGTGAATAGTATTATTAAATATTTACAGAGTTGCTATATGGGTGTATTGAAGTTTGGTCTTAAAATTTTAGTGATTTGATAGTTAATTAAAGGAAAAAGATTAAATCATAAAAGTTGTAAAAATTAATCACTATTAATTTATATGATCTTAATGGTTATAAAAACATGAATTGAAGGCTTTAAAAGGTAATTAGACCTTAAGTAGTCAAAGTGGACGGTTAATGGCTAATATTATGTATTTTTATATGTTAAAAATATGGTTAATTATTAGTGATTAAAAGCTAAATGATAAAACAAAAGAAAAGAAACATCATCCTCACTTAGCTACCACCGAAATAAACACCCAAAACGCCATTTCTAAAGCTTCTCAAGCTTTGCCTAAGCTTCCCAAGCTTGACATGATATGTTATTTTAGTCCGTTTTTCATAAATTTTATGTTTTTAAGATCGTTGCAATTAGATCCAACTAACCCGTATCTTCGATTTAAAAAATGTTAAAGATTTTAAAATTTTCCATTGATGAATCTTATATGTTTTTTATAGAAGTTGGTAGACTTATAAGCTTGATAGTTAAATAAGATTATTTTGTAAATTGATTTTGATTGATTTTAAAGTTTAAAGACTAAATTATTAAAATAGTAAAGTTGCAAGAAATTCTTGTAAAAATGTGATGTATATGGGCTATATAGAGATTATAGAAGGTTTAACTGGCCTTGATTGGGTTAAATTGTGATAGAATTGAAATTTTTGGGTTTCAGGACTAAATTGAATAAAAGATAAAAGTTTAGGGTAAAAGTATAAAATGATGATTAAGGATTAAATATGTGAATTCAAATGTTTTAAAGTAATTGAATTGAATTATTACATTTAGATTAAGAAACGAATCAATTGGTTGATAATCGCAAGAAAGGAAAAGTCGTCGAGGTGTCGGTAACTAATATGTTTGGTAAGTTGTGAAAATGGAAACAAAGAACCGATTTGTAAAATATGGTAAATGTTTGTGTATGAATGGAATTGTAACATTATGTGAAATGAAAATGTTCATGTTGGATATGGTATAGTATTATGAAAATGGAAAGACTATGGAATACAGGTTAAGATCCGTGTGAACTTAGTGAATAGTTAGGATAAAAATGGTATGTCATTAGGGTTTATATTTAGTAGGTAATATGTATCGGTGTTGGCTATATGCCTTTTATATTGTAACACCAGATACTCGGTCTAGACGTTATGGTCAAATCCTAAGAGATTAGATACGTACGTTTTAAAAAAAATCCAGAAAGTTGAAATTTGGAAACGTAACTTTGATCAGTCTAAATTTGATAAAAACATTTTCTAGCTTTTATGGAAAAAATACTTAATCAAGTAAATTCATTTTAATAGAAAAGTACTTATAAGATCACTTAATTTTGCAGCAGAATTCTTTAAGTAAAATAGAGTTACGAAAATCGTGATTTTGATTTTTGAAATCCAACGCATTGCAGTTTGGAATAAAATATTCTAAGAACGATAAAGCAATTCAAAATGTCATATAAAATCTAAAACAATTAACAGTACCCAAAAAGTCCAAAACATTCCAATTGAAAATAATACTTTAACTTAATCAAATTTAAAAACGGAAATATAACCTGAGCTCTTGCTACATCGACTCATCCTAATTTTGCTTGTTACTTGAGAGAAAAATAAACAGAAAGTGAGCTTACGAGCTCAATGTGTAACACATCTCAAGCAACAATTTGGAAACATAAATTAACAGATATGTTTTCATATGCATGATCAGATACAAAATCACATATATTTTCTTCATCAGATGCAAAATCAAAAGTATTTCATAATCAAATGCAGATACATAATCATAATCATATTCAAATCCTACCCCCATCCGCTACACACCATCTCCATCCATCCCAACACACCAAATAGGGTATTAAATACCCATCCAACCCTACACACCTATAAGTGAGCGTATGTCACTTTTCAGAATAGAGCAGTCAAGCTGCCAGATATAGTATGCGGCAAATCGCCAAAAACAAATAAATGTGGCTGAGCCACCAGAACAAATATATGTTGTTTTAACCACCAGATAAAATAGATTATTAAACTAACAACAATTCTGCCGTCAATTCATATTTCCCACCCTAATGCTCTTGCAGATCAGAATTATCAGAATACAAATTATACACATATATTTCACATACCATATTCACATTGCATACAGTAGCATACTATCATATATCATGTTTTCAAGTCCTATGTATATAGTATGGACCCTACGGAGTGGCTAATTACGCATCACAGATCAATACGACCCTAGGTGAAATTTCCTTAAACCCTAGCACATAATCAAATTCACACCCGTGAGGCCCACACGGTATAATTCACGCCCGTGTGGCCCAAACCTTGTGGTCCACCCAGTCGTGTGACACCAACAGTGAGTTTTTCGGCATCTCACCGTTCGTTGTTTTTCGAGTTTTCCGCTACACTTTTGATTGTTTTTGAAACTCAATGCAACAACACACTTTCATACCTTAAAATTATCATTCGTAATGGATTAATTAGGAACAGTAAACGTATTTGAGTCACTAAATTTAACCCCAAACAATTGAACATTCGGTCTAAACTTCAAGAACCCACCATTCAACAAACAATTACTTACCCAAACAAAATAGTAGGCCAACAATAACTAAACCGTTGGAGGAACGTTTGTCTCAAAATCTTCACCTAGAAAAACAACACCATTACAAACGATGTTCATAGCAAACTAAAAATGTCAATTGCGCACAAGAAACTAACTAAACCTTATTAACAAAAATCAATGATACATATACAAAGATTTACTTACGATCAAACTCTTCAAAAATTGCAAACCCAATCGCACTTAGAATGACAATCACAAGACAAAACGATGACAAAAAGGAAAAGGCTTAAAGACAAAAGAGAGGGAATAGAGTAAAAGAGGAAAAATAAAAGAAAGAAATTAACAGGAAAAAGAAAAAATATGATAGAGAAAGAAGGGGAGAAATTTGGGGGAAATCCTTTTGATAATAGTTATTATTTTGTTTAAAAAAAAATCATACCTAACATACCCAATTTCTTGATATCTTACCAGATTACCTAAAGATTGAATTTGACCAAACCACATCCACTACATGGGTGACACACTGGGGAATTAGCAAAAAATATTCCCATTTGCACACGTAGAGATTCAAACACATGACCAAAGGGTAAGCTAAAGTCTTACCACTAATCCAACTAGCTCATTCATTTCAATTGATATACTCAAATAGTTTTTAAACTAGATACTCAAAATTAGGGGTTTAGATAAAATTAACAAAAATACAAGGGAAAGGATTCGAACCCAAAACCTCCCTCACACAAACACAACACTTAACCACTAAACTAGATTATTTCACTTGGTAAAATCTGATAATTCAAAATGTTAAAATTTTGGGGCATTACCTATATTCAGCAGGTACTATGTATCGATATTATAGTAGTAGGCACTTTGTGTCTGTGTTATATTTAGCAAGCACTATGTACTAGTGATGGATATCGTACTGATGGCTTGAGATCCTGCATGTGTTGTTGATTCTCTGAAGCTTGTGCGAGTGATTGCGCTATGAACATCACAATAACTATTGTGCAAGCGTACACTGTCGATGCAAGTATAGTAGACAGATGTGAGTCTGTCGGATATCGATCCCACGAGGATGGATGTTTGTTGTCTATAATTGTCGGTGCAATGAATAAGTAAATGCAATAAAAATGTAAGATTGATTGTCGAAGCAATAATGTAAAATTAAAGATGAAATGCAATAATAATGAAATAAGGTCCTTGGCTTAAATAGTCGGCAGAATACTAAGTGTGGCTCACAAGATTTAAAATACAAGGTGATTGTCATTGCATTAATGCACAATGAATGTCTTACCAAACTTGGCTTCTCTATTAGATCTAAGACTCAAACATGCACACTAACCACACCTTCCAGTGTTGGCAATGCAACATATTCAAGAACAAGTGGATTAAATTCCTTCAATCCCCAAGCAACTTCCATTGTCTTGCTTGTTAGCTTAAATTGTCGCTGCACCTTCTAGTGACAGTGACTGCAATAATACTTCCGTGGTCAAAACATTCAAACCTAAAGATTAAAAAGTAAAGGCAAGCTTAAATAAGATATCATTTAGTCTAAATATCAAATGTACTTTCATACAAACTTGTAATAACATGAATCACAAGCGTTTAAGAAAGAGAAATAAAAGAACAAATGGAGAATACTATTCCTAGGCTATTCGACTTGCTCCCTTACTCTCCTCTTGTGTCGCACTTAGGAGCTCCTCGTCAGGAGCAGATTTGCCTCCTCATTTGCGTCAGGTTACCCTTGAGAAAGTTAAGCTGCCATGGATGCAAGCTTCGAAAATGGATTCAAGAAGAAAATCAATCCAGAAGAAAACCCTTTCTCTCTCCTTCTCATGAGTATTTAACTACAACTGAATAGTACAGGTGTCCTTCCCTCCAAATCTAGCAATCTCTGGCCGTACTATTTAGTTACACTAGCTGTACAACACACGTATTTCTGGTGTGTTAACTAGATAGCTGTCAGGTGCTACGATAGTTCTGGGCGCAATTTTGGACCTTCTTATGCAGCGACAACTCTAGATATATTCATGCAGCAATAATTTTAAACAAGTTCTTGCAGCGACAATTCTGGGCGCAATGATAAACAGACTAATGCAACGATATCAGTATTAAAAATATTATAAATTCAAAGGCAATTAGCCTGAGTTCCATTAAGTTAGAAAATGCAATAACTAAATAAAAAAATACTAAAAATGTATGCTAAGGATGACCAAATGAGAACAATTTAAATAATAAGTAAGGATAAATCCATAGTTCTTTCTAGTACTATCACACCCCTAAACTTGAGTTTTTACTTGTCCTCAAGTAGAAAAGAAACTAGCAAGGTTATACCAAAAATTTATCAAGGCAATAATCTTTCTAGCAACTTGAATCATCTAAAATCCTAATGAATGAATCACATTCAAATGACAAAATATTGCGCCGATAATTCATAAAAATGAATAATTAAAATTGCAACTTCATCAATGCTAGCATCATGCTTTAAATCCTAAAATTTTTCTACCAAAACAGCATTGATTGTACAATAATATATATACATCTATCTTTTCTTTTATTTTCTTTTCTCTTTTTTTATACATATGACTGAGAGATGTCATTGCATTACTATACTCTTGTTCTTGAGAAGTAACGATCGGGTGCAACAAACCCCTAAGAGTATGTAATTGCGCTGACACGCACTCTTGTAGTGACAGCCTTTAGATAGATTACTTTTTCTAACACTTGTATTGGAGTGTTCCCCCTTGAACAATTCACAATACACCCACATTGGAGTGTCTTTTATTTATAACTATAAATATATATACAAGTAGCTGTAAATGGCAGATTCATTCGAGATTCAAAGAATGATACTATTCATCCATTACTAATGCAATTTAAATCATTCATCAAAAAATTGAAGATACAACATTCAATCAAATTCATCCAACTCATTCATTGACAGTTCACATGATTCAAGAATTAAGCATCAAATGAAAAAAATTCAAACACATTTGCAATAACCTTGCATCCTTTATTAAACTCAAAAAGAAATTTTTTTGAAATGTGGGTGCAATTGCATTTCCAAACCCCATATACATTCACCCAAACCTAAAGTCTGCATTGTCCCCAATACACTTACATTAAATTACAATGACAAATGGAAATGCAATGACAATGCAAATGCAGTAACAATTAAAATGTAATGACAATGGGAATGTGATGCAAATGATTACTAACAGACTAAGAATTACAACTACATAGTATGCATGAAAACTAAAACGAAGAACTAAAATAAAACTAAATCAATTGTCTGCAGCCGTTGATGTAGCTTCATGATGCTTTTTCTTCTTGCCCTTCCTCTCTTCCTTTCGGCGCTTCTTATCTTTGGCGTGCTTCCTTTTTCTTTCTTTTGGCTTTACCTAATCCTCGTATTGCTCCACAATATCTAGCTGTACCCTGGCATCATTAATCGTGACTTCTGTTAGATGGATCACTTTGAGTGGTCAAGCGTAGATTACGATAGCTAAAGGATTGTGATTCTCATTAATTGCAGTCACAGCCTCCTCCTGACTTGCTCTAGTTGGGCCAAATCTTCAGTTGTTGCTCCCACAACTGCAGGTGCAGGGACAAATTCTTCAGTTGAATTTTCCTCAGCTTCTTTTCCTTCCTCTTTTTCTTCCCTTTCTTCCACTTGCATTTCCTCCCCATTAGTAGGAGTCTCTTCTTTAGTAACATTGGCGTCTGAACTAGCAGTAAGTTCATCCTCAAACAAACTTGCAATATTCCTTAAACATTCCTCCACGTCTCCTGATTCTACCTCTTTTTTATCATCAGAAATGTTCGCCATTTTAGGGGAAGCCATAGATTGGTCCTTGTCCCCTGAGTCAGCCTCCTCAGTTGAAGGCTCATATTCTTTGATAATCAAAGGAAAGACTGGAAATTCAATAAGAGGTGTTATGCTCAGCCGCCTCAATATGATTACGACAGCACTATTCCAAGCCCTAGTGTAGGCGTAGAATAGATTCTAGGACCTCTCTATATCTTCCACAGTTGTGACAAGCTTGATTTTCTTGATGTTTATGGAATCTATGTTCTTCTCGACTTTCTTTACTTTATGCCAGAAAGATAGATCTGCAGTCACATTGGTTCCCTTTTCCTCTACTTTTGCTTTTCCCTTTCGTTTTCTTGCATTTACCCCCTTCACTGTGGGAGTATCTTTCCCACGAGTCATTCACTCAATTGAAGCTTCACTTATTGGGCCCTTATTTTCCAAAATCTCTTCTCTATCACGAGGCACAACTCCCCTTTACTGGCACAACTGCATTATCAGGGAGGGGAACACCAATATGTCAGTTTGTCTAGTAGCACAATCAACAATCTCTTGGTGCAAAATTGCACCGATATCTATTTTCCTCACATTAATGATCGAATGTATCAAACACATTCGATCAAGGGTCATAGTTGTGCTGTATCTTGAAGACATCAATCGTCAGTTCACAAATTGAAACCAAACCTTGCTCTACAACGTCAAAAATCGTTTATGCATTGTGTCGTTATTTGGATTCGAGCTTGTCCAAACGACTCCTTTAATGTAGAGATCTTTCACCAAAATATCAGTCCCTTCATCAGTGAGTTTCTCAATTAACTTCACATGTTCATCTCTGTCTACGGTGGTGTTATAGATTGCGTTGATATGTGCGGCGTCTCAGGGTATTAAACCTTCATGGAAAAAAACAAATTTGACTCATGGTAAGTGAGATTGGCATAAAACTCACGTGCCATGGATGGTGAGTAGCTTCCAGGGTGTTGGCAACAAATTTGCCATCCCAACTTCGCGATGGTTTGTGTATTTGCTTCCCTAGTTCTTGTTGTCTCGACAAAAGGAAACCTTGCTCTGGGTGACAGTTCCTTTTCATCATATTCTTCTGGAAATGATCCTTAGCCGCTTTTGTAAGGAAAGTCACAGGCTCTTTAGATATGGGGTTCTCTGTTTCTCGAACGACTGTTGCAGAAGAGGAGGGTTTTGCAGCAAATTTAGTTGGCATATTCGCTCCACAAGTTTTGGCCATTTTTTAGTAAGTAGAGATGGTTGAAAGGTAGAAAGGTGCAAGCTTGAAGAAAATTTGGGAATAACAATGCCATCTTTGAATAGCACAGTCGGCACAAAGAGGGTTGTTTATATGGAATGAAAAAGGGTAAGTGGAAAGATGTGATTTTTTTGAATCAAAGAAAGAACAGAAAGTCTGCAAGACCAATAGAATTGCATCCATTCGAAATGATCCAACGGTTGGGTAGTGATAGATGAAATAACATGATTTGTTTCTTGATATACATTGATTTACTCATGAGTCAGTAGGTAGACGAGATGCGTCGATAAGGAGATCGACAAGCGTCGACAAAAGAGATGATTGTATCCTGCAAAAAATACTAAGTAAAATAGACTGAAGCAAAAACAAAAGAAACTAAAATTACTTGATAAAAATGTAAAGAGAAGTTAGAAAAATTTGACCAATTGAATGGTCTCTTCCTGTTTGTGATCATCATGGCCAAAATAATGCTTCAACCGTTGTCCATTCACTTTAAATTAGTGTCCATCATGTATATCTTTAAATGTGACTACATCATGAGAAAATGGTTTGACAACTTCAAATGGTCCAGACCGACGTGAGCGCAATTTACCTAGGTGCAATTTTAGTTGAGAATTGAATAATAGCACCTGTTGACCTGCAGTAAATTGTTGTTACAAAATGATTTTGTTGTGCCATCGCTTGGTCTTTTCCTTGTAGATTTTCGTATTTTCATAGGCATTTCGCCTAATTTCCTCAAGTTCGGTGATGTCTAACAGCCTCTTCTTCCTAGCAACTTCATAATCCATGTTCACTTGCTTAATCGCCCACATTGCTTTATGTTCCAATTCAACAGGCAATTGACATGCTTTCCAAAGACAAGCTAATATGGTGACATCCCAATTGGGGTTTTGTACGGTGTCCTTAATGCCCATAACGCATCATCAAGTTTAGAAGACCAACATTTTCTTAATGTGTTCACCACCTTCTCGAGAATATTCTTGATTTGTCGATTGGATAATTTAGCTTGTCCATTAGTCTGCGGATGGTAAGTGGTCTCCATTTTATGATTAAATTCATACCGCTTCAGTGTGTCTGCTACCTGGTTGCAATGGAAGTGAGTACCTTGGTCGTTGATCAATGCTTTAGGCGAGCCAAAATGAGTGAGTATATGCTTATGGAAAAACCTCAGCACTATCCTTGCATCATCTTTTGAGACTGCAATGGCTTTCACCCACTTCGATACATAGTGTTACGTCTCTAAAACTTGAATCTTGGAGCATGCGGCCTTAGACGCTTTTCTATCACACAACGCCTAAGTAAGCCTGAAACTTGATCAAAGCTAAAGTGCTTAGATCCTTGCGGAAGCAAAAGAACTCTGAAAGAAAAGGCAAAACAAAAAGACAATGAAGAAATTTGAGTGAATGCTCTGTATATTCCTCAAAAGTGAAGTGTGTAAAATAAGGTGGGGGTAAGCCTCTATTTATAGTTGAAGCCCCTTACATCCAACGGTCAAGATTAGAGTACATCAACGGTCTAGATACAATGACATCTATAATATCCCTTAATCTAAGAAATTCAAATCAAACATTCCAAAGATAAGAGATTACAAAGGATATGGAAAGAATCAAAAGGGAATATGCTAGATTATGTGCTACTTGCCATATCTACTTTGCAAGGCTCTTCAATCCCAAGTGTTGGGCTAAGTGGTGATAGGCCCAAAATGCTGCGAAGTGCTTCTTGGGCAGCTTTATGCGAGCTGGTCTCGGGCCTCGATGTGCGGTCCGTGACATTCTCCCCCACTAAATCTAGTGACGCCCTCGTCACTCGGCTAGCATGGTATCCATCCACTTGGTCCTTGAATTGCCATAGGCCCTCGGCTAGTTCCCAACTCCCCTCACTGTCGGGAAGTCCCTTCCACTGCACAAAATATTCGTGCCTCGGCCGGTAACCTGGTCGTCGAATAACTCTCTCGGCTTGGATCTCTCGAACCTCGTTCTCATAGGAGATCTTCACTCCGACTAGCGCTCGGTGTGATTTACCTCGATCCGGATTTGACTCATCTTGATGGTAAGGCTTGAGTAAGCTAACATGGAACACTGGATGAGCTCGGATGGTCGGTGGCAACTCCAATCGATAGGCCATGGTGCCTATCCGCTTCACAACTCGAAATGGACCCTCATATCTTCGCACAAGCCCTTTGTGCACGGTTGGGTTGCGTAAGATTCCTGTCAATTTGGCAAGGACTAAATCACCAACCTGGAAATTCACGTCCCTACGCTTTCGGTCTGCCCACTTTTTGGTCCGCTTCCTTGCCTTGTGTAAACAAGCTCGGGCTAAGTCGTGATGCTCTTGCCACTCCGTGGCAAACTTGTGTGCTGCTGGATTCGGCCCCTCATACTTGGTAACAACCATGTTGGGTGTAAGCGGTTGTTGCCCGGTCACGATCTTAAACAAACTTTGGTTTGTGGCCTCATTCCGTTGCAAGTTGTAAGAAAACTGAGCCACATCCAACAGTTTTGGCCAGTCGCGCTGCGTTGCACTCGCATAGTGCCTCAAATAGATCTCCAAGAGTGCATTCACTCGCTCAGTTTGCCCGTCGGTTTGGGGATGGACACTTGTTGAAAAGTTCAAGCTTGATCCCATTAGCTTGAATAACTCGATCCAAAATCTCTCCGTGAATCATGTGTCCCGATCACTGATAATCGTCTTTGGCACTCCCCAATACTTAACCACGTGCTTGAGGAAAAGACGAGCTGCCTCCTCGGCTGGACACACCTTAGACGCTGGAATGAACGTTCCATACTTCGAAAACCTGTCAACAACAACCATAATACTCGACAGGCCGTCAGTGTTAGGCAAACCGATAATAAAATCCATGGAAACATTTTCCCATGGTCGCTCGGGAATGGGCAATGACTGCAACAGTCCCGTCGACTTCTTCATCTCTATCTTGTCCTGTTGGCACACAAGACAAGTCTTCACATAGGCTTCAACATCTGTGCCCATGTTTGGCCAGTAATAATTCTCTGCAATCAGTGCCAATGTCCGGTTCATCCCCGGATGTCCCGCCCACTTGGAATCATGGCATTCCCTCATGATCCCCTTACGCAATTCTCCTAACTGAGGCACATAGAGGCGATGTCCTCGAGCATATAACAAGTCCCCCTCGAGCCAAAACTTTCTGGTTCTCCCTTCTTTGACATAATCAATGAGCATCTTGGCTGTTGGGTCATGTGACAACCCCTCTTTGATGCGCTCTAATAGTTATCCCTGCGGTAAGCTAACAAACTCCATGTCATATCTTCGGCTTAAAGCATGAGCAACAGAATTCACTTTTCCTGGCTTGTACTCCATGGAAAAATCAAATTCTGCAAGGAATTCCTGCCATCGAACCTGCTTTGGAGACAACTTCTTTTGGGTTAGAAAATAACTATTGGCAACATTGTCGGTGTATACCACAAACCTGGACCTAAGTATGTGGTGTTGCCAAGTGCGCAAGCAGTGCACCACTGCAGTCATTTCCTTCTCATGGACCGTGTACCTCCTCTCGGTCTCATTGAGCTTCCGGCTTTCAAAGGCAACCGGATGTCCTTCTTGCATAAGCACCCCCACCAATGGCAACATCGGACGCATCGGTGTAAAGCTCAAAAGGCTTGGTGTAATCTGGCAACACCAACACTGGTTCGCTCGCCATGGCCTTCTTCAATTCTGCAAAGGCTTGTTGGCACTCAATGCTCCAATCCCACGCCTTGTCCTTCTTCAGTAACTCGGTCAAGGGTGTGGCTATTTTGGAGTAGCCTTTGACGAACCTCCGATAGTAATTGGCTAGCCCCAAGAAGGATCTTAATTCTGTCACCTTGGTTGGTGGCTCCCAATCTTCAATGGCTCGAACTTTGGCCCCATCCATTCTGATCTTGCCACCTCCCACAATGTGGCCTAAGAAAGGGATCTCCTTTTGAGCAAACGAGCACTTCTCTTCTTTGATGTAGAGCTCGTTCTCTCGCAAGACTTTGAACACCTTTCTCAAATGTCCCAAATGCTCCTCAAGTGTCTTGCTATAGATCACAATATCGTCAAGGTAGAAAAAAACAAATTGATTAAGAAAGGGTTGTAATACCTTGTTCATGAGGGTACAGAAAGTAGCGGGGGCGTTCATGAGACCGAAGGGCATCACTAAGAACTCATACGAACCATAGCGCGTCACACAAGCAGTCTTTGGTTCATCTCCTTCGGCTATACGAACCTGATAATATCCGAACCTCAAATCCAACTTGGTGAACCACCTTGCACCACCAAGTTGATCTAACAAGTCTGCAATAAGCGAGATCGGGTACTTATTCTTCACTGTGAGCTTGTTCAAAGCTCGATAGTCGATACACATCCGAAGCGTCCCTTCATGCTTCTTCTGAAATAGTACCGGTGCACCGAAGGGTGCCTTGGATGGTCGGATATATCCTGCATCTAGGAGTTCCTTCAATTGTCTGAGCAACTCCTCTAACTCGGGTGTAGCCATTCGGTAAGGGGCTCTAGCGGGTGACTCCGCATTCGATACGAGTTCAATCTTGTGATCCACCTCTCTCTTTGGTGGCAAGCTTTTGGGTAATTCGGCAGGCATCACATCATTGCATTCTGCCAACACTTGTCCTACCTCTTTTGGGACCTCGACGGACTTGGTAGGTTGCTCATCAACCAACGCAGCTAAGTAAGTTGGTTCCTCCTTGCGCACCCCCTTAATAAACTGGATGGCTGATATCATTTTGGCTCCAATTTTGGCCTCTCGGGTTACCGACACAATGTATTGATGTTTCGGATCCAAAATGCACAAACAATCGGTAAAGAGAACAGGGAACGCATTAACCCGGTCAAGGAAATTAAGTCCAATTACGAAATCAAAGTCATCAAGACGGATTACCTTGATGTTTTCCTTACCGGTCCAACTTTCAAGGTCTATCATGACTCCTTTTGCTACTCTCGCAATTAGAGCCTCTCTAGAATTAACGGTTTTAATAAACCCACTTACCTTCTCAACACAAAGGTCAAGTCTCTTGGCAGCCCGCTCGGACACAAACAATTCTGAGGCACCTGTGTTCACTAGAGCGCTCATCTTTTGGCCTGCCATGGTGATGTCAATGAACATCAGTCCCTTCTTCTTATGGCTCTTCTTAACCTCCATGGAGCTAATGATGGAGTTAACTTTAAGAGCCTCCTTCTCTTCGGCATCCTTCCCTTGGATGGCAGCGACTTTTTGAGGGCAGTTCCTAGCCAAGTGCTTGCCTCCACAAGTGTAGCACTTGAAAGGCTCATTGTTCTTTTCCCAAGGCTTATGAAGCTTGAAATTACCACCTGTCGGCTTCTGGGACCCCTTCTTGGCTGGTCTTTCCTTGTCTCCCCTACCATTGCCTTTGGATTTTGGCTTTGGTTTGGTAGACTCAGACCTTTGAATCTCGAACTCAGTAATGGACTCAGCTGCGGACAAGGCTTTGGAAAGCTCTTCAACCCCCCTCCGCTTCAACTCTATTTTGGCCCATCATTGAAGTCCATCCATGAAGGCAAAGAATCCTTCTTCTTCGCCCAACTTTGGGATCTGAAGCTTGAGCTCGGTGAATTCCTTGACATAGTCTCGAATCGAGCTAGTATGCTTGAGTTGTCGCAACTTTGCTCGGGCTTCTAGTTGTGCATTCTTGGGATAGAACTGTTCCTTGAACTCAGATTGGAACTCGCTCCATGTTGCAATGGGAATTTCTCCATTCTCCTTCTCGGAGCACCTATGTCGCCACCATAAAAGCGCGATATCAGTCAAATGGACAGAAGTAGTATTTACCTTTATTGCTTCGTCCCTAATCCCCATGGCTCGGAAGTGCTGCTCCATGGCCCAAATGAAATTCTCAACATCTTGGGCTGATCGTGTCCCTGTATACATCTTCGACTTTGGGACATCGATCCTCGGTGTGGGTGATACTGTTTCTGCCATCACGCCATTCTTCATGGCTCTCTTGTAAATGGCTAGCTCACTCTTAAGATTCTCGATATCCTCTACCAACTCGGCTTTGGTAGCCTCCCCTGCTACTTCAAGGAAATTATCCCGTTGGTCTAACTTCTCATATATGTCATTGAGAAGTCCTTGAACCGCAACCATCACTTCTTCTTTAAGAGAGTGAAACGGTTCTATCTCGTCTTGGGCCTCCTTGACTTCCTTCATGGAATCTTCAAGTCTAGCAACCCTTCTTTCCAAGGCTGAAATGATGTCCCTGGAACTCTCTCTCTTCTTCTTCTCAGTAGCAGCACGAGTCTCTCGTTCAGTTGCTGGAACTTCGCTTGCGTTTTGTGGTGCCATCTCTCTCACTCGAATAGGCTCTGATACCACTTGTCACGTCCCTAACACTTGAATCTTGAAGCTTGCGGCCTTAGACGCTTTTCGATCACACAACGACTAAGTAAGCCTGAAACTTGATCAAAGCTAAAGTGCTTAGATCCTTGCGGAAGCAAAAGAACTTTGAAAGAAAAGACAAAACAAAAAGACAAGGAAGAAATTTGAGTGAATGCTCTGTATATTCCTCAAAAGTGAATTGTGTAAAATGAGGTGAGGGTAAGCCTCTATTTATAGTTGAAGCCCCCTACATCCAACAGTTAAAATTAGAGTACATCGACGGTCTAGATACAATGACATCTATAATATCCCTTAATCTAAGGAATTCTAATCAAACATTCCAAAGATAAGAGATTACAAAGGATATGGAAAGAATCAAAAGGGAATATGCTAGATTATGTGCTACTTGCCATATCTACTTTGCAAGGCTCTTCAATCCCAAGTGTTGGGCTAAGTGGTGATAGGCCCAAAATGCTGCGGAGTGCTTCTTGGGCAGCTTTATGCGAGCTGGTCTCGGGCCTCGATGCGCGGTCCGTGACAATACATAGTCAACAGCAACTAGAATATAGACATTTCCAAATGAACTTGGAAATGGTCCTATGAAGTCCATACCCGAAATGTCGAAGAGTTTAACTTCCAAGATTGACTGTTGTAACATGTCATTACATCGAGATACAAACCAGTGCGCTGACATCTATCACATTGATGCACAAAGTTGTGGGTATCCTTAAATAATGAAGGCCAATAGAATCTTGATTGGAGAACCTTTGCAGTAGTTCTCATGCCACCAAAATGACCTCCATAAGGAGCATTGTGACAATGCTTCAGGATTGAAAGCAACTCTTCCTCTAGAACACAACTCCTAATGATATTGTCATTGCATACCTTGAATAAGTATGGCTCGCTCTAGTAATATTTCTCTATATCTCGAAGAAATCTTTCTTTTTTGTGGCCTGTGACACCCAAAGGTAATTTCTCACATACCAAGTAATTAACCACATCAGCGTAACACGGGGTTACGTCGACAGCAAACAACTTCTCATCAAGAAATGCGTCGACAATTTGAAGTGTATTTTTGTTTTCACTACCAACTTCTAGACGAGACGGGTAATCTGTCACTTTGTTTTCTGACCCCTTTCGATCTTTTATCTCTATATCAAACTCTTGCAATAATAAGATCCATCATATCAGCCGTGGTTTAACGTCCTTTGCAAAAAGATATCTCAACGCTGAATGGTCAGTAAATACAGTAACCTTTACGTTGACAAGATATGAGCGAAATTTTTCGAAAGCAAATATTACCGCCAACAATTCTTTCTCTGTGGTTGTGTAATTGATCCGTGCCTCTGTTAGAGTTTTACTGGCATAATATATAATGTGAAATATTTTTTCCTTTCGTTGTCCTAGGACTGCACCCACAGTAAAGTCGCTTGCATCACACATCACTTCAAACGGTTGCGACCAATCTGGTGCAACGATAATTGGTGCCTTCACGAGCTACTTTTTTATTTGCAAAAATGCATCCTAACATGAATCATCAAAAAGGAATTTTTTATTTTTCTCCAACAATGAGCAGAGGAGTTTCGTAATTTTGGAGAAATCTCGAATAAATCAGTTATAAAAACCTACATGTCCAAGAAAACTCCAGATACCCTTCACATTTGTCGGCGGAGGTAGCTTTTCAATAATTTCCACCTTAGCTCTATCCACTTCAATGCACTGACTGGAAATGTGATGACCTAAGACAATGTCTTTAGTTGCCATGAAGTGACATTTCTCCCAATTCAGCACAAGATTTGTGTTTTCACATCGCTTTAAAAAATTAGCCAAGTTGTCAACGCATTGATCAAAATTATTTCCATAAACTGAAAAATCATCCATAAATACCTCCAAAGAGTCCTCGATCATATCCGAAAATATTGCCATCATGCACCTTTGAAATGTGCCCGCTGCGTTGCTAAGACCAAACGACATTCGACGAAATGCAAAAGTGCCAAAAGGGCAAGTAAACATTGTTTCTGCTTGATCCTCCGGTGCAATAGCGATCTAATTATAGCCAGAATAACCGTCGAGGAAGAAATAGTGGGCTTTTTTTCAAGCCTATCCAACATCTATTCGATGAAGGGAAGTGAAAAATGGTCCTTCCTTGTGGTTGCATTCAATTTGCGATAATCCATGCATACTCGCCAAACAGCAGGGATGCGTTTAGGGATTAGCTCATCTTTGTCATTGCTCACCACAATGACACCACTTTTCTTAGGGACACATTGAACTGGACTTACCTAATTACTATAAAAAATTGGGTAAATAATGCCCACGTCAAGCCACTTGATAATATCCTTTTTAACCACCTCCTTTATTTTCTCATTCAATCTCCTTTACTGTTCAATCGATTGCCTTCCTTCATCTTCCAACCTAATTTTGTGCATGCAAAAAGAGGGACTAATGCCTTTAATGTTGATAATACTCCAGGTAATCGCACGTTTATGTTGTTTCAAGATATGGATCAATTTTTCCTCCTAAATTGCGTTTAATGTTGCAAAGACAATAACTGGCAGAGTGTTATTGTTGCCAAGAAAAACATACATCAAATGAGTAGGCAATGGCTTCAACTCCAAAGTAGGAGCTTCTTCAATAGATGGCTTAAAGACTGGAGTCTTTCTATTGGTTAGGTCTAGAGATTCCATCTTCCATCCACGCCTAAGCTCAATATTGTTCACTTCAACCTTGCTGTCACAATCAGCTAGAAATTCTTCATCCGATGTCACCGTAAATTCTTAAAATACTGTGCTTCGCTCATTGAATTCCTCCTCAATTAATGCCTCCAGCACATCAACAGCGTGACATTCTTCTTTTTCCTTGTAGGGAATAGCTTCAAAAACTCCGAAGGTGAGATCTTCATCATTATGTCTCATGGTTAATTCACCCTTGTACACGTCGATGAGAGTGCATCCGGTAGCTAGGAATGGGCGTCCCAAGATTATGGGTACCTCTTTGTCTGCTTCGCAGTCAAGTATACTGAAATCCATCGGGAACACAAACTTATCCATGCAAACTAATATGTCCTTGATTTGTCTTTCAAGTTGCACCAACGATATATTTGCCAACTGCAATGTCACTGTAGTGGGTTTCATATGACCAATCCTCAATTTTCTAAAAGCAGACAACGATATAAGGTTGATACTCACGCCTAAATCACATAAAGCTTTACCCAAGTAGTGGTTGCCAATTAAACATGGGATCGTAAAGCTTTTTAGGTCTTTCATCTTGGACGGCAAGTTATTTGTCAAGATTGGACTACATCCTTCTATGAGTGCAATTGTCTCAATATTGTATGTACAGTCTAATAAAGGACTATTAACAGATGCGTTGACAAGATTTCTTGTTTGTGCGTTCAGCCCGTTGTAGAAAATTTCAATTTGCATCTCTTATTGAATTCCATGCATGGGATAGCGTTGGAGTAGAGATTTATAATGCTTCCACGTAGTATGCAAATTTTCATCATCTAGCTGATGATACGTAGTAATATCGTTTCTAGGACGAGCATTCATAGTCGACGGGTTGAAATGCAAAACAAATTGAGTTGCGAGTGCATTCCACAACGTGATTGATCTAGCAGGTAACCCAATGAACCAGGTACGAGCTCATCCTTGCAATGAATAAGGAAATAGCTGAATTTTTGAGGTGTCATTAGGAACGCCTTGCTGACTTAAGGAAGCACAAATCAGTAGAAAGGATTTAAGGTACTCTTTCGCATCTTCATGTGGCAGTCCAGCATACTGCCCATTAGAGTTTAGCATTTGGAACATGATTGGCTTTAATTCAAAATTTCTAGCTTGAATAGCTGGCCTAACAACACCTGGCTACAAATCATCCAACACAGGAACAAAAAAATCTCGAGTAGGTCAATTTTGAATCTGATCTTCTTGTGGTAGTGGTGGATTATTAATATTCTGTGGTTGTATAGGAGGTATAACATGACTTTGTGGCGGCAATTATAGTATGGCTACATCATTTCCTGTCAGAGCCAAATTTCGTTGTTTTTGTCGTCTCCTTCGAATGGTGTGTTCCATTTCTGGATCTAAGCCAACAATAAATTCAGGATTTCACCGAGTCATAAAACGCCTAAAAGAAAAATGTAAAAGCAGTAACAAAAAGAAAACAAATTAGTAACAAATAAAGGTTAGATAAGAAAGAAAAAGTGCAAAAACAAAAATAAACATCAAACAAACGCCATCCCCGGCAACGACGCCAAAACTTGATCGCGCTATGAATGTCACAACAAATATTGTGCAAGTGTACACTGTCGATGCAAGTATAGTAGACAGATGTGAGTTTGTTTGATATTGACCCCACGGGGATGGATGTTTGTTATCTATAATTATCGATGTAATGAATAAGTAAATGCAATAAAATTGTGAGATTGATTGTCGAAGCAATAATGTAAAATTAAAGATGAAATGCAAAATAATGAAATGGGGTCCCTGACGTAAATAGTCCGCAGAATACTAAGTGTGGCTCACAAGTTTTAAAATACAAGGTGATTGTCGCTGCATTAATGCACAATGAATGTCTTACCAAACTTGGCTTCTCTATTAGATCTAAGACTTAAACATGCGCACTAACCACACCTTTCAGTGTTGGTAATGCAACATATTAAAGAACAAGTGAATAAAATTTCTTTAATCCCTAAGCAACTTCCATTGTCTTGCTTGTTAGCTTAAATTGTCGTTGCACCTTCCAGTGATAATGACTTCAATAACATTTTGTGGTCAAAACATTCAAACTTATAGATTAAACAGTAAAGGCAAGCTTGAATAAGATATCATTTAGTCTAAATATCAAATATACTTCCATACAAACTTGAAATAACATGAACCACCAACGTATAAGAAAGAGAAATAAAAGAACAAATGGAGAATACTATTCCTAGGCTACTCGAATTGCTCCCTTATTCTCCTCTTGTGTTGCACTTAGGAGCTCCTCATCAAGAGCAGATCTGCCTCCTCCTTTGCATCAGGTTGCCCTTGAGAAAGTTAAGCTGCCATGGATCCAAGCTTCGAAAATGGATTCAAGAAGAAAATCAATCCGAAAGAAGACATTTTCTCTCTTCTTCTCATGAGTATTTAACTGCAGCTGAATAGTACAAGTATTTAATATTTTGTTATATTTTGATGAATGATTTATGGTTAATCTAATGCTTTACTATTTATTCAATTGGACTTCTCACAATGTGCTTGATCTACCGGATTAGCAGATTGAACTACTTTTCATACTTTAGGAGCTTGAAATTAAGCATTTTCCTTTTGTTTGCTTGGGATTTAGTTTAGTTTTCTTATATGGAATAAATTTTTTAAAAAGTGCAAAAAAGTGCTTTTATTGTCTTTAAGGCCGATTGAGGCCTAAGGGTTAGCTAACGAACTTTATGAATGTGCAGGAAACCTTTAGAAGACAAATAAACATGATGCTCATCACTATGTCATGACATGGACTAATCTATGTCGCAACAAAGGGACTAGACCTGAAGATTGTCAAGATTGTCTTCTATGTTGCGACACAGGCATGGTGTGTTGCGATAACGACTAGAAGAACTACCCAAAGGAGTGGAATGACTTCTCTATCGCGACACGGCTCTTGTGTGTCGTAACTTCGACTCCTGACGTGGAATTAACACTGAGTGAAGGGCGTTTCGATCTTTACAATGCTACTCAAACACGAAAAATGACAGCTGACCTAAGGTTAAGGAAACCGATCACCCAAGGTTATAAATAGGGCCATTTAGCACTTAGGTTTACACATCTTTTAGTTTTAGCATTTTAATTTCCTTTGTTATTTCATTTTCATTTTCTGGAAACGAGATTTGTAATATTCAGATAAATGATTGTGGATTAGTCCCAACAGATTGCTATACAAATTCTTAGTGTCTTTCACTTCATATATTCTATCTTAAATTTCATGTTTATTTATGCTATTGATTTTATTATGTTTAAAAAAAACCATGAGGAACTAATCTCGTTGTGGGGATTAGGGTGTGGAAGTATGGTTATTTAATTATTTTATACAGGGATTTTCAATCGGATCAATTGTTTGGAAAAAGAAGAACATAAAGCAAACACTAGGCCTAACAACCTTGAAAAGTCATTTTTAGCGGGAATTAACCCAAAATTGATATTGCCCATTTGTGAACACCTCTTGATCTAAAATATATTATTTAATTTAATTAATATCTAAAATATAATTCCATCATTCCAATTTTAATCATATTCCATATTTTTCAAAATTACGAATTTACCCTTTAACAGTTAAACTTTTAACAATTTACTCCCTAATACTTTTAACTTAAATTTAATACTTTCTTTAACAATTTAACATACCCGAACCTATCCCTTAGTCATAAAAAATCACAACTTTACTTATTCAATATCATATTCATAAAATCTATCATCTTAGCATTTTAGTACCTATCTTGATTTTACTAAAATCTAACTAACCCATCATGTTCTTCAATCATTTAAGTTCATTATCTAACTCATAATCCTCCAAAAACATATAGATTCATTCATAACCATTCTCTAAATTTTTCACCACTTAATAATCTAATCTCCGAATCTAAAATATCAACCCATGACAAACTTAAAACTCAAGAATCATCAAGAAACGACTAAAAAATACTTACATGCAAGAGGATTTAACCACAAAGTACCTTGAACTTCCCTTTTCTCACTTCTATGGTGAATTTCAGTGGAGAGAAGAGATGAAACTTTTGTTTAATAATTTATTTTCTTTTTTATTAATTTTTCATTACAAGTCATTATAATATTTAATTTAATAACACATTAATTCCACCAAACACCACTAACTCACAATAGGGTAATTTGACATGCAAAACCATTTATTTAGTATTTCATTCTATTTAATTTCTTTGACATTAACCTTATGTCTTTTGTACCCTTTTCAATTTAATCCATTTTTCTCTATTTTATTACATAGGCATTAAATCTTCTACCATAATTTTAATACTACTTAATTAATTGCTCTAAACATATATAATTAAAAGTAAATAATAATTTACTCGTCGAAATTGTGGTCTCGAAACCACTATTTCTGTTACCGCTCTACTCAGGTCGTTACATGTTGTATGAGACATGAACATCACAACCACTATCTCACTTAACTGCATTTCATTAGGAAAGAAAATTGTTCAATTGCTAATAAACAGGGAGTGATTAATTTATAGAAAAGTGTTCAATTTGGAGCATCTTATCTCTATATTTATCTAGGTTGGCATGTGTCGGAAAATGTCAGACATATATTTCAAGGAAGCCTAATATGAATTTTGTTTTGAAACTATTCAAGTTACAGAACTGGAAGCTCAGACCAGCAAAAGAGACAAAGCTGAAGAGAACACAATATACAACTGCCAAAGTTGGTAATGGTACAGAAGCTGAAAAAGTCTCCAATTGGTAAGAGCCCATTGCCAAATATACCACCTCAAGCACTAGAAGAAATGCATAAAATGCATTCATATAAAACCAAACAAGCCCCAAACGAGTGTGATAACAAAAATTAACCTTATATTGTTTATCTTAGAAGCCCAAATACATAAGATTTAGCACTAAAATAAGCTACAATACTCCTTGAAAAAAGAGTACATTGGAAGCTTGAAGACTCTTGCAAAGTCTATGATCCTCTTTTGCCAAACTAATCAACCATAACTTTTTTTTATATGTAAACACAACAAGCAAAACATACGGACAAGTGAAATTAAAAGAGTTCATCCCATGACAGATATAAATTAAGTTCCCTTAAAGCAACAAATATCTTAAAAATTATATACAAATTCCCCATGTAAAGAAGCATGACACAAAAATGTAAACCAACTGTGAGACCAACTTTTTAAATGTTTTTCTATCCAATTACATGTTGTTTTGAAGTTGTGGTTTCTTTTTGTGTTTGCAAACGCAGATTTATTATATATATATATATATATTGTTCAAAAGGGATTTATTTTTGGATATTTAGGGTTAAATTTAAGCAGGTAATAGTGCCAAGAATAGAGCATAAAAATAAAGACCAAGTTGTCAACATTTGCTCAAGAAATGTATGAAAAAGTTAAACACCCTGTCTTGTATGAATGAGCTTTTTAATCATAGCCACACAAAGCATAAAATTTTCACCAGTTATATATGTTGAAAGAAAGGGGGATTTAAAAAAAAAATAAAAAACTGTATGAAACCACCATGTTAAAAGAAGGGAAATTTTGAGCTGATAAATAGTGAATGAGAGAAAAAGGATGAAATCATTTGGATTTGAATGGTAATTATGGTAGTTGAAGATTCTTCAATTCATGCATCCAACATAGGATTGACTCAATCATTCCAAGCCTAATTGATGCACAGAATATTTCATTTAGGCACTAGTTGCTTTGCCAGTTTATATCCAAAAACGAAAGGAGAAAATAAAAGGTGAAGTGAAAAATCTTTAACTAACAAAATTAGAAGAAAAAAAAAATTAAAGGCCATCACTTAGTGTAAATAAGGACGTTCAACTGGAAGAAAGATGACGAATGAAAGATTGATTTGTGGTTGATTAAGGTGTTAATTTATAGGGTTCACTTTGGAAATAAATGTCGAGGAAGAAATCTAAAGTGAAAGTGAACGATATAGAAGAGAGGCAGCCTATTTTAATTCAAAAAAGAAAAAATCTTATTACGGTTGGTTTTGAATAACCAATTAAGATCCTAAGCTCTTTGAATTGCTATTACAAGTTGTATTGTAATATAGCCTGAGTCCATTCAACCCGTAAATAAACTATTACTTTAAACTAAACAATTATTTATGGCGAGCCCATTGAATAAAGCTAAAATGCATAGGTTATTTTAACCAACCAAATATGCTGTAAAAATATATTTCTTTTGTGGAAAATTATTTATGAAAATTATTTTCATACATTTCGCAGTATTTATTTTTTACTTTTTCGACTGCCAAAAAAGGTCGGTTGACCCCCGACTAGGCAAATGCCGATAAAAAGTTTCCTGCACGCTGACCACATGTGTCAGTAAAATGTGAACATTTGCTAACAGAAGTTTTCTTGAAACTTTTAACCCATGTTGTAAGTAAAAACTTTTCAAGGCAGATTCGAAAAAAGTCATATTTACATTCAATTGTTAAATGTTAATTTAAATTTTTTGAGGCATTTATAAGTGCTTACAAAATAAATATTTATATTGCATTTAAATATTAAATTACATATTTGTGAATGAACTATAGTGAAAATTTTGTTAATTCGAAACCATTTTTAATTTTACTTTAGCTTAGAAAGAAAAAAAATCACAAAATGTGTCATTATATTCAAATATTCTAACCTTCACATTTATAATGTAAATATCTCATACTAAAGTTCTACAAAATAATGCATACCGAAGTGATAAAACTAACAAAGCCGAAACAATGATTTCAAAAAAATAAAAGTTCATACAAAATGTAATATTCTACATCCGACCCGATTAGAAGATCCAGATGCAAAATATCATATTCGTTGTTGAAGAATTTCAAATAAATAATTAAAACAACTATTGAATAAATAATACAAAGCGTGACTGTAACACGCCAAATCGATACCTTAGAAGGATTCAAATATGACGTGTCAATACATAGAAATCATCTATAATTAAAACTGTTTCTGGCGTAAAATTTGTAAAAATTGTAATATTTGAATTAAACCTTTAATAATTACGGGATATAAAGTACAAATCAAATGGTGTACAAATTTCAATAAGGTATTTTCATCAAACGAGATATAATACTTTGAAACCATTCCATAAACATAAATGAAACTTTAATGAAACATAGTTTATCAAATAGGAGTTTTATGTACAAATCATTCTTAAAATACAACTTGACATCACCCCATATGTCATGCATAATACAAATAAGTAGTTATCTCACAACAATAGATGTCCTCTAGCGTAGTCCTTCAGAAAGTTTTCCTTCACAAAGCAAGTCTGAGAAGGAAAAGGGTAATTGGGTAAGTTCAAAAGAACTTAGTGAGTCCCAAATAAAACTTAAGAAAGAATATTGACTGCACAATTAAACCTTTCAAAGGAATTTCTCATAATAACAGAGTACGCCCAATGGTGTATACAAAACTCATATAGACTCGCTATGTTAATGGCATGTCATATGGATGAATACTATATGCCAACACAACATAACTTAGACATTCCATTTTCATGCTAGCCACATACCCAGAATTCAGAGTAAAAAACTTAACGCACAAATTCAGTTTCATTCGTATACATCCTCATATCAGAATTATTCAGTAGCATGTTTTATCGTGATCTGCCAATTCAGTTCGCAATTTATGTGCCCTATCGAAGGCGACACAAACATAACTCCTCATCTCCATTTCCACATATCAGAACATATCATATCATTCATATAAAAGCAAATGGTCATGCTTTAACATGAAAAAGACCCATACTTCTTATCTCAGACATACTAAACTGAAACTAACGACTCTTGATAACCATTAATCATACACATACATTTGTTATCCTTTACAGGGTAAAAATACTTACCTTACAAAACTATAAAGTAAAGAAAACCAGAACACATGGAAGAAAGAACTCACAGAAAAATAACAAAGTTTATATACTAGGTCCTTTGCCTTTGTCGCTTGGACCTTCAATAGCTTCTTGTGTAGTGAGCTAAAACAAATGTATAAGTTTGTTGACTACAATGAACCAAACTTTGGGCAAGTTTTATGGACTAAAATTCTTAAAGAGTGCAAAGAAAATAAAAAAAGAAGATGAATACAAAGAAAATGCAAATGTTTTCGGTGAAGGCATTGTTATCCTTATATACTTAAGCACAGAGACAAGGTTTAGTGGAAAATTAAGATAATTCCACTAGTACTTTTGAAACCTGTGATTAAGTACACTTATCATAATTTAAGTCTTTTCATCTATAGTAGCTTAGTTCCATTCTAACCGAGTCTCAACTTAACTAACTAAATTATCTTATTAAAATAATAAACAAATCTATTCAACTACAAACCTAATGAGTTCGCCAAAGCATTTTGGTGGCGTACACTTAATAGAAGAGTTCGCTAAACCGTAAATCTTCGCCAAAGATAAGAGTTCGCCAAATGGCATTGATGCGTGCCAAGTCACCAAATATAACACTAAAAAGTAGTATAGAGTAGTAGGGTCGAATCCACAAGAATTGATTGTCTAATTTCGCCTTTTCTTGTGAATGAAATTACTGTGGCGACAATAGTCATGCCCACAACTTCTGACGAGCTTCCTAAAAATAAATAAAAGGGGGAATTAGTGATAAAGATAATAATATAAAAGAAAGAACAAATATAAAATAAAATAAAAACAAAATTTTGTTTGCGAAATAAATTAAGTTTGAGGATTATATATTTAATCGGCCTGTAAACGTCACAACAAATGTGCAAGCGGACACTGTCAATGCAAGTATAGTAGATAAAGATGAATCTATCGGATATCGATCCCACGAGGATGGTGTTTTGTTGCTTAAATTTGTCGAAGCAATTAGAGTTTAAATGAAAAGAATTGTTAAGAGTAATGTCAATGCAATTTGGTTAAGACTGCACAATTCAAAGAGTTAAATCTGCCAGTGCAAATATAACATAAAATGTCAGAGCAATTTAATAGAAATTGAATTGTTGTCGAAGATGTTGTAAATGTAAATTCAGAAAGGTAAAAGTAATCGATCAAGTGTAAAGAAATAGGGGGATCCTTGACTTCACAAGTCGGCAACGCTAAATGTGACTACAAGGTAACTGATAGATGAATTATCGCCGCAATTAAGTTCTAATGAGATCTGACTACTATCAACTTCTCTGTTTAACAAAGACCCAAGTACTCACAATTACCACACTTTTCAGTGCTGGTAATGCTTTGCACTCAAGAACAAGTGGCCAGAATTCCTTCTTACCAGAAGCAACTTCCGTTGTATTACTTGTTAATCTAACTTGTCACCGTACTTTCCAGTGACTGTGACTGCAATCGTAGTTTCATGGTCAAAACAGTTAAATCCAAATGTAAGCAGATGAGAAGAATTGAGTAGAAATCAAAATAGATCTAACATTAAGAGATACTTCCGTATACAATTAAAAGTCAATAGAATTCATCAACATTCAAGAGGGATTAAAGGATAAATTGAAGAATGTTGTTCCTAGTCTACTAGAATCCTTCCGTAGTCGCTCCTCTTGCGTCGCATCTAGGCACTCCTCGTCAGGAGTAGTTGCCTTCTTGTCGCATCAGTTTACCTTCTTGGGAATCAAACTTCCATGGCAATTGACTTTTAGAAAAGATGAGAAATTTTGTGGAATTGAATTCTTCACAACTTGATATTGATCTCCTCTCACTTCCCTCTATTTATAATCATTCGATAGCACAGGTCTATCCTTCTTCTCAAATCTAACTTCCCTTTTTGCAACTGTACAAGTTTGTTATTGCCAGCTATGCACTCACGCAAATCTGGTTTGTGCATTAGGCAATTGCAGATTTTTGCGACATCTCTAGATGCAAATTATGGTTTAAATTTGCTGCGAAAACTTGGCATTCTCCTACGTTGGTGCTTCTAAATGTGTTAGCAACGTAAAATCCCTAATAAAATGTAGAAGCATTTATGTGGTGTCATCTTTGGTCGTAATTCTAGGTCAACTTGTGGCTGCAACTCTAAATGCTTTCCTATTCTGATCTTCTAATGTGGATTTTTTCGCTGACAACTTTAGATGCAAAACTGATACTTAATATAGCGACATTAGTAGCACAAAAGGAATAAAATGAAAGAAAGTAAGACCATACAACACTGATTTAGAAAATGAAAATACTAAGTATGAAATGCTAAAAATGTAGGCTAAATATGATACACAAGGAACAAATTATACACTAATTCAAGGAGAAATTAAGTGTCATTTCTAATGCTATCACACCCCCAAACTTGAGTTTTTACTTGTCCTCAAGTAAATAAAAGCATGCAAAGTTATATCCAAATTCTTGTCACCACAATCATCATTCTTGCAACTTGCATTCTCTAGAATCATAAAGTATAAATTGCATTCATATGCTGGAATATTGTGCTGACAATTTATAGGCATGAATAATCAGAATTGCAACTTCAGTAATGCTAGCATCATGCTCTAAATGTCAAATCTTCTTAACCAATACAACATTTATTATATAACAATATACATACATATATATATTATCAACTTTTCTTTCTTTATCTTTTTTTTATGTGACTGAGAGATGTCATTGCATTACTATACTCTTGTTACTGGGCAGTAATGATGGGGTGAAACAAACCCCCAGGGAGCATGTAATTGCACTGACACAAACTCTTGCAGTGACAACCATTGGCTAGATAATTTTTCTAACACTTGAATTGGAGTGTTCCCCCGTTTTGAGTCACAATGCACCCACATTGGAGTGTCTTTTATTAGTAGATATACTTATATACATAGCTAAAAAATGGTAAGTTAATTTAATATTTAAAGAATGATACTACTCATTTATTACTAATGCAATCTCAACCATTCATCCAAAAAAGAAGGATTCAACATTCAATCACATTTATCCAATTCACACACTAGCATTCCAAATAATTCAAGATTTAACATCTAATGAAAAAAAACTGTGGCCACATTTTTCTTAACTATGCATACTTTCATTCACTAAAAAGATAAATATATTCTTAAACTTGTGGGTGTAATTACATTTCCATTCTAAACTTCCCCCCAAAGTTAATGTCTGCATTGTCCCCAATACACTAATAATAATATACAAATATTAATGGAAATGCAACTACAATGCAAATGTGAGAACAATTAAAATGTAGAGACAATAAAAATGTAATGACAATTAGATGAAATGCATGCAACTAAACTAACTACTGAAAAGTAAACTAACTCAGTGTGTTGCAGCCGAGGAAGTGGCTGCTTTGGACTTCTTTTTCTTCTCAGGGCTCTCCTCTTTGCTCCTATTCTTTGCCTTTCGTTCGCGCCTCTTCTATTTTGGTTCACCCGATGGAGTTTATTGCTCCTCCATGGCTGGTTGAGTGTCGGCTTCATCGACAATCACGTCCGATGGATGAATCTCAACAAGTGGTGCCAAATATGGCACAATAGCTAGAGGATTGGAATCTTCATTGCCGGATGTGACTGCCTCAGCCCAGCTCGCCTTAGATGTTGCCAATTATTCAATAAATGCACCTATCCGTTAACAAATTTCTCCGATAAAATTGTTGGGGTAATATCTTCTTCTTCTTCTTCCTTCTCTTCTTTTTCTTCTTCTTTTCTTTTCTCTTCTTCTTTTGCTTCAATACCCTTAGAAGTAATTGGTCTGTGCTCCTCTGCAGTAGCAACCTCTCTCTCCGCCATAGTGGCCTCCAAATTATTCGAGAGTTCGTCTTCAAAGAGGCTGGCTATGTTTCGAAAGTAATTTTCCATTTCCTTGGATTGCACCTCTTGATCCTTATCATTAGAGATGTGGATTTTATTTGGGGATTGGACGGATTGAGTTCTTCCTTTTGAAGCATGCTGCTTTGATGATAGAGTGGCTTCATCGATAATAGGAGGAAACACAGGGAATTTAGGCATCGGATTTCTACCCAAACCTCTTAATACACTGACAATAGCAGTGTTCCATGCCCTAGTATAGACATAGAATATGTTCTGTCTGAACTGCATCTCGTCAATTACGTCGACAAGTTTGATTTGTCTGTTGCTCATTCGATCAACAAACTTTTCAATCTCATTCAGCTTCCTCCAAATCTGAGGGTCTATGGGTGCATGGGTTGTGGTGTCCTTCTTTTTCCCTTTCCCTTTGTCCTTCTTTTGTGGCACCTCCTTCACCATAGGGGTTTTCTGCCCCCTTGTCATCTTTTCCACTGAAATATCATTAATCGGCCCTTTGTTTTCCAAAGTCTCCTCCCCTTCGCAAGGCATAATGCCCTTTTATTTACATAGCATCATGATCAGAGAAGGGAAAGGAAGGATACTTGTCTGTTTGGTGGTGGCTTCAGCGATTTCTTGATGAAGGATTGCGTCGACATCAATTCGTCGTCCCTTGAGTATAAAATGCAACAAGCACATTTTGTCCAGCGTTGCAGTCGTACTGTGGGTGGATGGTAGGAGTCGGCAATTGATGGGATGAAACCACACCTTGCTTTGGATAGTGAGATAGCTACGGTGCATCGTGTAGTTGTTTGGATTGTTGCCAATCCAAACTGCGCCATCGACGCATAAGTCGTATAGTAATAGATCAGCACCGTCTTCCATCAAGTTCTTCAAGAACTCGACATGCTCATCCTCTCCTTCAGCAATATGGTAGAGAGCATTGATGTGATTAGTGCTCCATGGCACCAACCCTTACGAACGAATATAAATTTCTATTCGGGATAAACCAGGTTAGCATAAAACTCTTTTACCATACAGGGAGAGTATCCTATCGGATGGTCACAAAATTACTCCCAGCCCAATCATGAAATGGTTCTGGCGACTTGCTTCCCCAATGTTAGATGCGGGGACAACTGAAATCCTTGCTTATGATGACAATTCCTTTTCATCATCACCTCATGGTAACGATCCTTCGTCACTTTTGATAAGAATAGGATAGGTTCCTTTGGTGGTGGTTGGTCGGTGTTTCTGACCATAGCAGCCAACGATTCAGTAATGGATTTGGATGAGGTTTTTGTACCGCGAGTTCTCGCCATAACTACTAAAAGAAATAGGGTTAGAACAATTTACACCAAGATTGAAGGTTGAATAAAAAGAAGAATACAATAACAGTGGTGGTTGTGAGTGTGAAGATTCAGTCAACACAAAAAGGGTGTTTTATAGAAGATGGAGGTGAAGAGATGTGATGATTGCTGTTGCCGTTGGGAGTACCTTATGCCTGCAACTAATAAATGCCAGGACACAGATCTTTCTTTTTCAGATTGATCCAACGGTTGGGGAAAGAGGTGAACCAACTGATGTGATTCTTTACCAAAACGCTTCACGAATTCATTAATGAAATGCGTCGACAAGTTATGATTTTGTGTGCGTTGACAAAAAGGAGATCTTTTATTTCTACAAAAACTAAAGAAACAAATTAAAGTAAAATAAAAAAACAAATTAATAGAAAAATTACAATGACATCCTAAAAAAATGTGACTAGGTTAATGGTCTCATTTTGTTCGTTGATGCCTGGGCTTCGGCAAGTCTTTAATCATTGGCCATTTACTTTAAATTAGTGCCTATCATTCAAATCCTTGATTGTCACCTCACCATGTGGAAATGCTTCGACAACTTCAAAAGGTTCTGACCATCTTGAGCGTAATTTTCCTGGATGCAATTTTAAACGTGAGTTAAATAAAAGCACTAACTAACTAGGAGAAAGTTGTCGCCACAAAATGATGTTGTCATGCCATCTTTTAGTTTTTTCTTTGTAAATGATAACATTTTCATAAGCATTGCGTCAAATTTCTTTCAGTTCTAAAATGTCCAACAATCTTTTTTGTCCAGTAGCATCATAGTCCATGTTCACTTGCTTGATTGCCCACATGGCCTTATGTTCAAGTTCGACTGGCAAGTGACAGGACTTACCAAAAACTAGCTGATATGGTGACATCCCTAATGGTGTTTAGTATATGGTGTGAAGCGCCCACAATGCATCATTTAATCGCGAAGACCAATCTCGTCGAGATGGGTTAACAACCTTCTCAAGAATATCCTTAATTTATCGATTGGATACTTTCGTTTGTCCATATGTTTGTGAATGATATGTGGTTACCATGCGATGTTTCACATCGTAACGTTTCAAAGCTGTCACCACTTGATTGCAATGAAAGTGAGTGCCTTGGTCACTTATTAATGCTCGAGGTGTTCTGAATCCTGTAAGGATATATGTGTGAAAGAACTTTAACACTGTCTGAGCATCGTCCTTTGGAACAGTGATTGCTTCAATCCACTTGGAGACGTAGTCAAAAGCGACCAGAATATACACATTTCCAAAGGAATTTTGAAATGGTCCCATAAAATCTATACCCCAAACATCAAAAAGTTCAACCTCCATGATAGGCTGTTGAATCATCTCATTGCATCGAGATATAAAACCAGTGCGTTAACATTTGTCACACTGTTGAGTAAATTTGTGGACGTCTCGAAACAATGTCGACCAATAAAATCCTAACTGTAGGACCTTTGCAGCAGTCCTAACGCTACCAGAATAGCCTCCACAAGGAGCATCATAGCAATGCTTCAGGATAGATATCATTTCTTCCTCAAGAACGCAGCAATAAATGATGTTGTCAGCGTATGCATTGAATAGGTATGGCTCATTCCAATGATACTTTGTAGCATCCCGAAGAAATCTGACCTTCCTATGACCTATTGCACTCAATGGTAGCTTTCAACAAACTACATAATTGATGACATTTGCATATCATGGAGATACGTTGACAAAGAATAATTTCTCATTTGGAAATGCATCGACAATTTGTGACTTATTTCCATCCTCGCTTTTAGATTCCAAACGAGATAGGTGGTCTGCTACTTGGTTTTCCAATCCTTTCCTGTCCTTAATCTCAACATCAAATTCTTGTAATAAAAGGATCCATCTAATCAGCCTAGTTTTGCATCTTTCTTAGCAAAAAGGTATCTCAATGCAGAATAATCAATATACACTGTAATTTTTTTTGTCGACAAGATATGAACGGAACTTGTCAAATGCAAAAACTACTGCCATTAACTCCTTCTTAGTGGTTGTGTAATTCACCTGTGCTTCAGTTAAAGTCTTACTAGCATAATAGATTGAATGAAATACCTTATCCTTTCGTTGTCCAAGCACAACACCCATTACACATCACCTCGAACGATTGCGACCAATCCGGTGCGACGACAATGGGTGTTTGCACTAGCTATTGTTTAATTTTCAGGAATGCTTCCTATCAAGCTTCATCAAACAATTTTTTTTATTTTGCTCCAATAAAGAGCAGAGTGGTTTTGCTATTTTGGAGAAGTCTCAGATAAATCGTGTATAAAACACGGCATGATCGAGAAAATTCCTTATTCATTTTACATTATTAGGTGGAGGTAGCTTTTCAATGATTTCAACCTTCACTTTATCCACTTTGATGCTCTGATAAGATATACGATGACCAAGAATAATACCTTCAATTGCCATGAAGTGGCATTTTTCCCAGTTTAGTACCAAGTTAGTGTCTTCGCATCGTTTCAACACTTTTGCTAAATTGTCAGCTCATTTATCAAAATTGTGGCCATAGACAGAGAAATCGTCCATAAATATCTCTAACGAATCCTCGATCTTATCAGAGAAGATGGCCATCATGCACCTCTGGAATGTAGCTTGGACATTACACAAACCAAATGGCATTCGTCGGAAAGAAAAGGTTCCAAATGGGTAAATAAAAGTTGTCTTTGTTTGGTCTTCCTACGCGATTGCAATCTGGTTGTACCCAGAGTATCCATCAAGAAAACAGTAATAGGCCTTACCAGCTAGCATATCCAACATTTGATCAATGAACAGAAGTAGGAAGTGATCCTTCTTTGTGGCCGCATTTAGATGATAGTAATCCATACACACTCGCCAACCTGTAGCAATGCGAGTAGGGATTACCTCATTTTTATCGTTGCTTACCACCATGATGCTGCTCTTCTTAGGCACACATTGGTCCGGGTTCACCCATCTACTGTCCAAAATTAGGTAGATTATGCCTGCGTCCAGCCATTTAATGATCTCTTTCTTCACTACTTCTCTCATTTTCTCATTTAATCTTCGTTGTTGCTCAATTGACTGTTTCTCTTCATCTTTTAGCCTAATTTTATGCATGCAAAAAGAAGGACTAATGCCTCTGATATCCGCTATGCTCCAAGCGATGGCTCTTTTATGCTGCTTCAATATTCTGATTAATTTTTCTTCTTCTCTCACGTTGAGACTTGCACTGACAATCACTAGTAATGTATCATTGTCACCTAGAAAAACATATTTCGAATGTGTTGGCAATGGCTTTAACTCCAGAGTTAGAGCTTCTTCAACCGATGGTTTGAACACAAGGATTGTCCTATTAGTCAGATCCGAAGATTCCAATTGTCAGCCATGTCTAAGCTCACAGACATTAGCCTCAACTTTTTGGTCACATTCAGGTAGAACATTATCTTCAGATGTCACTGCATATTTCTCTAGCATCGCTGAACTTCATTCATTAAATTCCTCTATAATTAACTCGTCCAGAACATCAATGTGATGACATTGTTCCTTACTTCGTGATGAAGATGCTTCGAAAACATTGAAGGTTACATGTTCATCGTTGTGACGCATGATTAACTCGCCCTTGAAAACATCTATTAGTGTGCGTCCCATTGCGAGAAATGGGGGCCTTAGAATAATGGGCACCTACTTATCAGCTTCATAATCAAGTATGATGAAGTCAGCTGGGAACACAAACTTATCGACATAGACGAGAACATCTTTAATTTGTCCTTCAGGTTATGCCAAAGATCTGTCCGCAAGTTGTAATTTCACCACAGTGGGCTTCATATGACCAATTCCTAATTTCCTGAAAGTTGTCAATGGCATAAGGTTAATACTAGCTCCTAAATCACATAAGGCTTTACCTAAGTAATGGTTTCTAGTGGAGCATGGAATTGTGAAATTACCAGGATCTTTCATTTTTTTGTGGCAATTTATTTGTCAGTACAACGCTACACCCTTTTGTGAGCGCAATCGTCTCAATATCAGATAGCTTCTTCTTCTTTGATAGTAGCTCCTTCATGAATTTCCCATAACGGGAAATCTGCACAAGAGCATCAACTAGAGGTATATTAATATGTAATTGTTTCAAGGTAGATACAAACTTTTTATAATCTCTGTCATGATCTTTCTCCTTGAATCGCTATGGAAATGGAAAAGGTACGTTCAAAGTGGATTATTGTCATATAACCGGTTGTGTCGACATGGATAGTTGCATCGACAACTTTGTAGGACTAATGGTCGGCATTGATGTGACTACTGGTGGCTCATCCTCAATTACTTCTGTTATATCTTCTTCAGATGCAACTTCTCCTTGTTTCTTTGGTTCGTTTGCGTCAACAAGTGCTTAGTTGGAGCTGCTACTTTGTTTAGCAGTTTGCTTTCCACTCTGCAATGTGATTTCCTTACAATGCTCCTTTCCTTTCTGATTTGGATTTTCAGTGTCACTGGGCAAAGCACCTAGTGGTCGTGTGCTCATGTTAGAAGCCAATTGTCCTAGTTGTGCTTCTAACGCTCGGATGGAAGATGAATTTCCTTGTACAATTGCTTATATTCTAGTAATATGCTCACGCATCAAAGCTTCAAGAGTAGCTAATGGATCTGATCTTGGTTGAGAATACTATTGTTGATGTTGTTGATGCTGTCTTTGCATACTTGGTAGCACAGTCTGTTGTGCTGCATTCGAGCTTGTGGTTGCATCTGATTTTATAACTGCATCTAGTTCTGTGATCACATCTGGTCAGGCTGTGCATGCACTTGAGGATTATGAATATAATTCTACTGCTATTGACCGTAACTCCCTTGTCTAAAATTACATTAATTTGAGGAATTTTTATATTTGTATGTGGATGCATTCTAACTCCCCCAAGGTTGTTGCATTCTATTTGAATTGTTATACGAGTTACCATATGAATTCCCTCGGATGTTACTGACATAAAATGCATTCTCAACATGCTTTGGACAGTCCTCATAGCTATGGTTGTCGCTATAAATTTCACAAGAAAAGATCGGGACATCCATTTGTTGGGCTACTTGAATAGGGCCAACATTACTCGTCCCTTTCTTGTTCTTAATCATGTTTTCCAAAGAGGATACTTGTGCACTTAGGGCTGCAATGGCATCTAACTCAATAACTCCAAGATTTGTTTTCACTTGAGCAGAACGAGAGATCGGGTACTGATAATCATTTTGCGCAATTCTTTCCAAGATTCACACAGTTTCATTGTAAGTACAATCCAACAAAGGACCATTAGCGGATGCATCGACAAGATTTCTTGTCTACGCATTTAATCCATTGTAGAAGATCTCAATTTGTGTCTCCTGTTAGATCCGTGCATGGGACAACGTCTAAGCAAAGTTTTGTAACGTTTCCACGTAGTGTGCAGTTCTCATCATCCAATTGATGGTAAGCTGTAATATCATTCCTCATTCTAGCATTCATTGTGGGTGGATTGAATCGCAGAACAAACTGAGTTACTAGTGCGTTCCATTAAGTAATAGATCCAATTGGTAAACCTAAAAACCGTGTACGTGCCCTTCCTTGTAAAGAGTAAGGGAACAACTGCTTCTTCAAGGCGTCATCAGGAACACCGTGTTGACTCAAAAAAGCACATATAAGCAGAAATGATTTGAGATGCTCCCTCGTATCTTCGTGAGGAAAACTAGCATATTGCCCATTCGAGTTTAGCATTTGTAACATCACCGATTTTAATTCGAAATTCCCAGCTTGTATTGTTGGTCTAACAACCCCTGATTGTAGATTATCAAGCACAGGAACAACGAAGTCTCTAATTGCCCTGTCTGGAATTTTCTCTCTTTGTGGTAGCATATTGTTGACTCCTTGTGGATACACTGGAGGAACAATATTTTGTGGTAGCAAAGGTGGTAGATCGTTGTTATTTCCAGCCATTTTTCTTTGCTCTTGTCTCTTCCTCCGAATTGTTTTTTCAATTTCTGGATCAAAACT
The DNA here is from genome assembly GCA_005610355.1 of Gossypioides kirkii. Lineage (NCBI taxonomy): Eukaryota > Viridiplantae > Streptophyta > Magnoliopsida > Malvales > Malvaceae > Gossypioides > Gossypioides kirkii. The sequence goes on along the minus strand of CP032253.1, from coordinate 25,963,678 downwards.
AACAATGTTATTAGGATTTCTCTTTGTGGACATAAACACCTAAAAAGAATTTTAAAAAAAAATCAACAAAAGATTAGCAATCAATAAAATCTAGAAAAAGAATAATAAATGCAACTAAAAAAATAAACATAAAACAAACGCCATCCCCAGCAACGGCGCCAAAACTTAATCGGCCTGTAAATGTCACAGCAAATGTGCAAGCGGATACTGTCGATGCAAGTATAGTAGATAGAGATGAATCTATCGGATATCAATCCCACAAGGATGGTGTGCTTGTTGCTGAAATTTGTCGAAGCAATTAGAGTTTAAATGAAAAGAATTGTTAAGAGTAATGTCAACGCAATTTGGTTAAGACTGCACAATTCAAAGAGTTGAGTCTATCAGCACAAATATAACATAAAATGTCAGAGCAAATTAATGGAAAATGGATTGCTGTGGAAGATATTGTAAATGTAAATTCAGAAAAGAAAAAGCAATCGATCAAGTGTAAAGAAATAGGGGGATCCTTGACTTCACAAGTCGGCAACGCTAAATGTGACTACAAGGTAACTGATAGATGAATTGTCGTCGCAATTAAGTTCTAATGAGATCTTAGTTCTATCAACTTCTCTGTTTAAGAAAGACCCAAGTAGTCACAATTACCACACTTTCCAGTGCTAGTAATGCTTTGCACTCAAGAAGAAGTGGCCAAAATTCCTTCTTACCTCAAGCAACTTCCGTTGTCTTACTTCTTAATCTAACTTGTCACCGCACTTTTTAGTGACTGTGACTGCAATCTCACTTTCGTGGTCAAAATAGTTAAATCCAATTGTAAATAGATTAGAACAATTGAGTAGAAATCAAAATAGATCTAACATTAAGAGATACTTCCGTATACAATTAAAAGTTAATAGAATTCATCAACATTCAAGAGGGATTAAAGGATAAATTGAAGCATGCTATTCCTAGTCTACTAGAATCCTCTCGTAGTCGCTCCTCTTGCGTCGCATCTAGGTACTCCTCGTCAGGAGTAGTTGCCTCCTTGTTGCGTCAGTTTACCCTCCTGGGAATCAAGCTTCCATGGCAGCTGACTTTGAGAAAAGATGAGAAAATTTGTGGAATTGAGTTCTTCACAGCTTGATATTGATCTCCTCTCACTTCCCTCTATTTATAACCATTCCACAGCATAGGTCTATCCCTCTTCTCAGATCTAACTTCCCTTTTTGCAGCTGTACAAGTGTGTTATTGCCAACTATGCACTCATGCAGATCTGGTTTGTGCATTAGGTAGTTGCAGATTGTCGCGACATCTCTAGACGCAAATTATGATTTAAATTTGTTACGACAACTTGGCATTCTCCTGCACTGGTGCTCCTGAATGTGTTAGCAGTGTAAAATCCCTGATAAAATGTAGAAGCATTTATGTGGTGACATCTTTGGCTGCAATTCTAGGTTAACTTGTGGCCGCAACTCTAAATACTTGTGGCTAACAACTTTAGATGCAAAACTGATACTCAATACAGTGACATTAGTAGCACAAAAGGAATAAAATGAAAGAAAGTAAGACCATACAACATTGATTTAGAAAATGCAGGTACTTAGTATGAAATGCTAAAAATGTAGGGTAAATATGATACAAAAGGAACAAATTATACACTAATTCAAGGAGAAATTAAGTGTCATTTCTAATGCTATCAATATTAAATCTTAACCTCAACCTTGATTCACTCCAAACTTGAACCAATCCTTGGAAAATGATTTTTACCTTCCAATAGATAAGTTGGTTATAGTGACCAAGAACGTCCCAACCGCCAACTTTTCCTTTTGTAGTCAATTCCAGTAAAACCTGCAAACCGTCCCTTGTCAAATTTCTAACCACGTAGCTCCTGCCTGTAAATTAAGATTTTGATAGCCTTGCAATCTAGAAAGCCCAACTTGAACTAACGGCCTCAACCACGTGGGTTGTTTAAATCTGATCACTATCTCCCTTGAAAAAATTTGACTAGATTTTTCCAATTGAACACACCAATTTGTTCGCGGGAATTCGAATACAGCACGATCGACTCGACTTCCCAACTGTACGCCAAACAATTCCAACCCAATATGCCTTTTTTAATTGAAATTGAATTAACTTTAAGGGATGAATTTGTACCATCTCATATCTAGAGAGATAGTGACTACCGTGTTGATAGGTTTCTTAGTACGGGTTCATGTCTCACGATGTTTTTCTTGTCGGAGTGATAATTGGGCTAAAGGTAAAAGGGACTTAGTTTAGCTTGAAATTAATCATGCCAGTTGGGATTTGGAAATGATTTTGAAAGGAAATGATGGAAAGTGAAAAAGGGAGGGCTTGGAAAATAATTAAGCCAAAAGGAAAATGAAATAGAAGAAAATGGTAGAATGCCTGCACCTTTCACGCGCGAATAAAGAAAAGAAATGAATTGTATCTAATTCTTCAAGTATATTCAAGTATGTCTTTCAAAGGTGACCATCCACCCTATTTACACACACATCACATATTAAAAATAGCTTAACTCCCTAACAACCCATTACATGAAATTAAAATAATATCATACTTTTCTAAATATAGCTTTTACAAATTAAAAAAATCTGATCAGCCCATAAATATCTCCAAATTTTTTATTCAGCCCCTCTTTTATTGCTTGTGTTGCAAGTTAGTCCTTTTCTGCTTGTTTTTTACTTAATGCATCCCAATTGCATTCATGACAGAATTAAAACATAAAATCACCAATTTAGTAAGGATTAATTCAAGAATTAATTGAATTAAACACGTAAAATATGCAAAACAAACATGTTATCAAATCCCCCTACTTAGCCTATGCTTGTCCTCAAGCATAATGTGTACTCTATACTAAAAATCATTCGATAATTCTTTCCGAAATCAAATCTCCTTCCTATGCGTAATCCAAACAATTAGGTGGATCAAGAATAAGTAATTGTTAGGTTCAATCAATAAGTATTTTACAAAATTTCGAGTATTATGTAAAAGTCAATTACTTCACTAAATTTAGGCTTAATTGAACTTGCGAGATAATCGTACTCAAATTTTTTTTTTAAATTTTCTTTTCTTTTCTTTTTTATTATTATTTACAAATTTGAGACATAGTCAAATATTTTTACGCAAAATGAGATGACATCCCAAGCACCTCACCCCGGTTACTCAATCTGACATGTCATTAACCAGTTTATTTCTTTCTTCTCAAGGCAACTCAATTAGCAGAGTGTTACAAGTTTCACTTTGTCACTCAAATCTTTTTATACGAGATGAGATAACAACCCAAGCACCTTATCCCGGTTACTCAATTTTGTCACATTTTCGAATCTTCGCTCTTAACTAAGCCATTAACAGATTTTTACCTTTTTTAATTATTTATTTTTTTGAGTACTTTTATTAGGCAAGTTTAAAGAGCCTCCAATCTTTATGAAGTGTTGACTTAGCCATAACATTTTCAACTCTACAAGATACTTGTCGATCAAAGTAAGCAACAATTACTGATGAATTACCTAATTATTTAAATAAACAAAGCATAGGAATTTGAAGAGCACTTTCGAAAACAAATTAAGGAATAACATTAGTATATAAATTAGCATACTTCAAGCAGAAAAAGCATGGCATGCTTAATTACCCTACATAACCCATATTGCCCTCAATGTGCAAATTAAAAGAATAGCAACAGATAAGGGTAAAGTGTACTCCCCGTGTATATTTAAAGAGGCGGAGGATGGTGGAACTGATTGCTTTGCAGTATTTTGGGGATGCTTGTGATGTTGGCTTCCATTGTTTCTAGGCGAGCCTCAATGAGGTTTAGTCTCTCTTCCACAGCGGAAAGGGGTTGCTCCTCTTGCTCCTTAGGAGGGAAATCGCGTGTTTGTCGAAACATTCTATTACTTCAAGTAGTTCGTGTACTTAGGGGATCAAAATAAAAAGTAGTATGGGTGCCAACAACCAATCCCATAGAATCCAAACAATATTCATCCAAAGGATCCATATTATAAGCATGTGTAAGAGATGAAAAATCAATTCCAAATGAATAAATGTTTGTGGCCAAATTTGATGTATGGGTCAAGTATGAGAGGTCGACGGGCCTTAATTACAGTGTAAAAACTACGTTCAAACTAATATCCTTGGTTTACCCTATAACCAAAATATATACACCACAAAAAAATAATTCTATCTTAGTTAAGATAGATGAAGAATCACTACGGCCCGAATAGATAAAAGCAAGAAATCTATGAATATATCTTAGGGTCGGTTCATGCAATAGTAAAGCTTTCGATGTTTTGGAATTGTTAGGGTGGGAAATTGAGTTAGCCGAAGCTGAGTAAGCTGAGTCAGCATCAAAATTGTAGGTATCTCAAGTAAAGTGGTATGTACGAGTCGGTTTGAACATCGTCAAGGTCAACGAAACCCATGGCTATGTTAAAATTTGAAAAAGACATATTAAAGGTATTACTAAGCTATCTGAATCCAATTACGTTTAGGGTTTCAACAGTCCTAACATCAAATATATCGAAACTAAATGTTGCATAGGATTTGTATACAAGCTCATAAAATGTACCACAATGAATATCTGCATACGATGCCCAACAAATAACATCGAAATAATTAAACATAGAATCACACATGTTAAGTGTATTGATCACCTCTGAATGTACTCTCATTTAGAGTATATTTTTGGGCTTTCGCAAGTGTACGGGTCCAGTTGTAATATATTTTACAACGAAGAACGAGCACTCCGAGGATCGTACCCAAGGGAGGAGAAGCACTAGTAACTCTAACTCCTGCACCAAAGAGATCTAATTAGTATTTTTTTTATGATTATAGTATGAAAGATTTAAATAACTGATTTAGGGTTTTATAACTAATAATGAATAATATTAAAAAGAAAAGAAATAAATAATAGAAACTTGGAAATGTGATAAGGGATTTGATAAACTGGATCATAAAGGTTAGTTCGCTTTGGCATAAATTCATCAACTGTTGCTTTGGGTTTTCCTTCAATCAACTAGTCGTTATCCTAGTAGGATCTTCCAATCTTTCACTAATAGAATAAGTTAACAAGAGCTACTTATCTTCCGACCTCACAGCTCATATTGGTTTCGGGTAAAGGTGTTCACTAATGGGCAATACCAATTTTGGGTTAATTCTCTTCTAAATGACTTCCTAGGGTTGTCAGGGTTAGGGTTTGCTTCTCGTTCTGCCTTCTCCAAACAATTGATCTATTGAAATCCCTACACAACAATCAAATCATCATACCTTCACTCCTTAATCCCTCATAAAGGGAATTAGTTCCTCATGGGTTTTATAAACAAAACATATTAAATAAATAGATGAAGCGTAATAAATGCACTGAAAATGTTGTGAATAGAAAATTCCTGATTTGTATTGAAGATTGGAAAGAATTCCTTGAACGCTTATGCGCGTCTACAAATCACTTTTTTAAATAACACAAGAGCAAAATAACTAAAGCCTAAAGAAAGAAATAACAAAACCTAAATTATAAAGAAAGAAATAATCTAAGAAAAAGGTGTGTAAAACTAGTGCTCAAAGGAGCCTATTTATAGCATATTGATGGTCGTTTTCCTTAGCCCTAGGTCAGTTGTCGTTCTTTGAGTTTATGTTGTGTTGTGAAAACTAAAACACCCCTCACTCGGTGTGTTTTCGCGTTCAGGAGTGGATGTCGCGACACATATGATCCGTGTCTCATCATAGAAGCCATTATACTCCTTTGGTATGATTTCCAGGCTTTGTCGCGACATACTATACTCATGTCACAATGAAGAAGATAGCTTCAGGATTCCTTGGTTCTGGTCCCTATGTTACGACATCTCACATCCCGTGTCGTGACATATTGATCAGCTTCGATATAGTTCATCTTCTAATGGTCTCTTGCACACTCACGAAGTTCATTAACCAACCTTTAGGCCTCATTCAGCCTTGAAGTCAATAAAAGACTCACTTTTACACCTTTTACACATTTATTCATTAAACTAAAACTGAAGTAAATCCTAATTGAAACCTAACAAAAATGTCTAATTTCAAGCTCCTAAAGTGCGAAAACTAGTTTAATCTACTAGGTCGAATTACCGCAGATCAAGTATTAAGGGTAAAGAGAAAGATATATTCACAAACTGGGATAGGACGATGTTGAATTTTCTCAAATCTCAATCAATGTTTCGGGGTCATGAAATTTAGATATCCCTGAAATCTAGCAACATCGTGTAGGTGCGTCCTCGCTGGCCACATCTATTTTTTCTTCGAGGATGGTACATCTTCTTAAGTCGAACTGTTCGACAAACTTGACATATCAGCAACTTCAGTACTACTGTTCGGGGTTGGCTCTGGCTTTTCTCTTTGCTGGTGTGGTGGTTGTCATCTAGAACATGCGATGGCTAACCTTGTTTGGCATGGGTGTTGTTGCTCATTTTGATTCGATGGTTCACCATCTATAATCTGAAGTGTTGGTTTCGTCTGATCAACATGTAGGATACGTAAGTAACAAAAAATTAGCTTGTAAATTTGGAATGTTACACTATATTTCGTCAAAAGATCCAACTGAGCTTGTGGGTCTTCCATGTCGACCAGTGTCGAACTTCTTCGATGTTTGTGTTGACTCGGCCCAACAAAGTAATGGAGATGGTTTTCAGTCTTCGTCCTCAATGTCGATGACTGAGGGTGCTGAAAATCAGTTTCGTCCCTGATTAAAGGAAGCCAAAAATATGTTTGCTGATTGGTTTCTAATGGGAACCATGATCGATATTCATTTTGGAGAAACGAGCGGTAGCGTCTTCGTAGTCTATTCATGGTGGAGGTTTGCGACAATAGAAGGCTACGATGGCTCATGTTTAGGCAAAGGCGATTTGGGATGGGTCGATTTTCGAAGGGTGGTGGTGGGTTACAGAAATGGTGATGTTTAAGGAGGTTGTAGTGGATTTGGGTCGTTAAAGGCGGTGGTGTTTTTCGGTGAGTTTCGGTGTAACACCCCTCACCCGGTTCAGTCACCAGACCCGAGGGAATGAATGTTACCATTAAAAAACCTTTCATGACACAATTTAAAGTCTTTAAATTTCTATATTATCTTTTTATTTTATAATATAATATAATATATTAGCATAAATCAATTTTTAGAAATACCTTGAACTAACTCAATTTTTTAAAAGATTTTTTGAAGTCTGAGGGGCTTCTATCAATACCTAAGTAGACTGGTATTGGTTTGGAATAACCTTGAAAAGGTTATAGAATTTTACCGATAGAATTAGGAGTTCTATCGTTACCATTCCGATTTCTATCAAAACAAGTGAAATCACTTAAATTATCATTATTAACCTATTACATTCCATTTATAATCATTAATCCAAAATGATCATAAATACCAACATGACAAATGGATAGTGTGACGATACTTCGACGAGATTGCAATCGGTCGAGCCTTCCGATGATTTACAAAATGAAGGAAACAACTTCATAAGAAACTAATACTTAGTAAGCTTGTATAAATAATATTTAACTTACCGATCATATTATATTAAACAACTAAGAATAATATTTTTAGTCCTAAGCAAAATTTCCTTTCCTATATACACCATTTCACAAGATTAGTAGGTGTATTAACGAACATAAAATCCTTCCAAAGTTCATGCAACTTTTTACCATAAGCATTCAAAGTGTATATCATTTAACATTTTTATTCCAAGTATACAATTCAAATGTCACTCATTTTACATCTCAACATTCTTGTTAATATTACGTATAAATACTTCATATAATTGTTTCATATATCTACTTTCATAACAACATTTCATGCAACTATTTCATCTAAGCATTACACTTTACTAATTAACACATAATTTTCATTAAATCTTGAACTTACATTTCTTTCTTCCACAATACAATCTCACTAGGTTTGTGGATATCACATAAAAACATATGATTCCACACAAAAAAATAGAACATGTAATAATAACCCATCATTTCCCTTTTAATTACACATATCATTATAATCCATTTCATTATTCAAAATCATGATTCATTTCATATTTTTTTATACACTCATTTAAACTTTATTACCCTATTCATATCATGGAAAGAATTTCACCATATAAGTCATTTATTCACATAATTCAAATGTTACCTTTTTAATCTCAATACTTGTTACATTTTCAGTATAAATTATCTGATTTAATACACCTGCAAAAAGCTTGCTAGGCATTAAGCTCGATAACCACCGGAGCGAAGCCTACTAGGCACAAAGCCCGATAAACACCATAAAATCACTCAATTCTATAATATAATCTACGAATTAACATTTAATTATACGATAAAGAACTAAAAGATTAAATCATTAACAAATCATAGAATCTAACCACACATTTATTGTAACACTTTCTTTGAACATTTTCATATAAGATAACTGTTATTATTCCGATGGGTCCTTGTAAAAGTACTCATTACTTAAGTCCAGAACGTATGATGCTCGTCGGCTAAATCCATATAAAACAACAACAGATAGCTACTCTTAGCTAAATTCGTGTCTCATATTAACCCGAGTCCACAACACATGCAGGAGTTTGGTCAAAACATTTTCGCTCGTCAGCTATTCAGATAAAAATTGTCACGTTTGAAATTTTTATTTGATACATCGAAAATTACCTTATTTAATTCATTTACACCTCTCATAATTATTTACTTTCTAATATATATGAATTTCACGTATATATGGGTAACTCAACAACATTAATATCGTTAACAACATTTAATAATGAATTATAACAAAAAATAATAGTATGAACTTACTTCACATTATACTATTACAAGCATCATCCAGATAGTTCTTATTTATGACACATAAGATCAATTTAGCTAATAATGCAATTTAGTTCAATTTAGTAATTGTCATATTGGAACGATGAAAATATATAGACTTTTTCATACCCTTTTTAACCTAAATTCATGCAAATTTTGAGTAATTAATGTAACCCCCTTTACCCGGCCTAAGAGATATGACTGGATCCAGAAGGTCATTTATGTAATTATACCCACACGCAATCTGATAGTCCACAATCATTTACATTCATTCATATATATATATATACTCTATAATTAAAATAAAATATTTAATCTTCCAAAATAAATACCAAAATCCCCAAAAATTAAAAATAAACTTACAACCCAATAAAATAATAATAATCCAAGTATGTTAAAATCCTAAAAAAAATAGAAGATAAAATAAAAATAAGTTTATAATTATGCCTTCGAGTACCAAGTTACCTATACCTCGGGTATTTGTAAAGGAAACTGTAGGAAAATGAGCTATAAAGCCCAGTGTGTCTCTAAAGTACATACAACCTAGAATATAAAACTACAACAATTCATAACACAAAAAGTAACCACAAATCATGTTACCCTTACATGCATAATGCAATGCACCAATACTCCAACACACCAACACAGTGAAAAGGTTCCCCAGAACCCTTTCCCAACCAATCATCACCAATCGTAGTTTGGTTTTCGTATCAACCTTTTAAAGGAATGTGATCACGCTATGAACGTCACAGCAAATATGTGCAAGCATACACTGTCGATGCAAGTATAGTAGACAGATGTGAATCTGTCGGATATCGATCCCACGAGGATGGGTGTCTGCTGTCTAAAATTGTAGGTGCATTGAATAAGTAAAAAGCAATAAATTGTGAAAATGATTGTCGGAGCAATAATGTGAGAAAAAAGATAAAATGTAATAAAGGTAAAATGGGATCCACAACGTGAATAGTCAGCAGAAAACTAAGTGTGGCTTACAAGGTTAAGAATAACAGGTAATTTGTCGGCGCAATGAAGTGCAATGAACATCTTACCAAACTTGGCTTTTCTATTAGATCTATGACTTTAGTATGCACACTAACCACACCTTCCAATGTTGGCAATGCAATAAACATAAGAACAAGTGGACCAAATTCCTTCAATCCCCAAGCAACTTTCATTGTCTTGGTTGTTAGTTTAAACTATCAGTGCACCTTCTAGTGACTGTGACTGCAATAACACTTTCGTGCTAAAATCATTCAAACCCAAAGATTAAACAGTAAAAGCAAGCTTGAATAAGATATCATTTAGTCTAACAATCAAGAGTACTTCTATACAAACTTGAGATAAACATGAATAACCACTGTTTAAGGAAGAAATATAAAAGAACAAATGGAGAATACTATTCCTAGGCTACTCGAAATGCTCCCTTACTTTCCTCTTGTGTCACACTTAGGAACTCCTCGTCAGGAGCTGGTCTACATCACCTTCACGTTGATTCACCCGAGGGGTCTCAAGCCTCCACAGCCAAAAAGCTCCAAAGCTAGGTTGAAGAAGATGATAAAATGGGAGACTAAAGGAAGAAGAGACTCCTTTCTTCATGCTTTGTGTGTGCTTATATTTAGCCCCAAATGTATAGGTGTCAATTCTCCAAAATTGAGCTGTACAAGTTAGTTATACCAAATTGTATAGCTCATACATTTATATTTTTATCAGGTAGCTGTCAGATGCGTCGACAATTTTGAGCGCAATTCTGTACATGTTCATGCAGTGACATTCCTGGGTGCAATTAAATACTTATGCAGCGACATTTTTGGATGCAATTTGAAGAATATTTATGCAGCGACAATTTTAGGTGCATTCCGAAAATATTCTTACGGCGACAGTTTTAGGCACAATTTTGGATGTTATTTTGCAGCGACAACTCTGTACACCATCATGGATTGCTCCTTCTAGACAGGTTCCTGCAGTGACATCTTAAGATGCAATACTGAACACTAAATGTGGCGACATTAGTAGAAAAAGTAAGAAAAAATGAAAGAAAATTAAACCAAACATCACTGACTTAGAAAATGCAATTACTAAGTATAAAATGCTAAACATGATGTAATGGGAACAAATTATACAATAAATGGGGAGAAAACATATGTTCTTTTTAATACCACCAGAATGATAACCACATCTTCCACCATACAATCCCAACCCATGAGCACACAATGGTATGATCACATGTATATCTCAATCTCAGTTTCGATCTCAATCTCATGATATTACATATATATTAGAGTTCTTAGAATAATTATCACATCACATTAGTTTAACCACATTCCGATGATCATGCATGGCAACTTCAACATGCTTAAGACAACACAACTCAAATCATAATCATGTCATCCTTCACAACACAAAATAACACATACAAATAAAATAACACATGATAACACATCACAAACTTGTAACATACGAAGGATGTAGTACATTCAGAAACACAGCTCTAGGAAGCAGAAACTCTAATGACAAGGAGGTCGTCCGCCATGCACTAATCGAGTACCCGGTCTAATAGGATTCGATCATACAAACACAACTAAATATTAATACCATTCTTAAACCATCAATTAAACACAAAACTAACTAAATAACTCACGTGTAACTCTCGAAACTGGTGCAGAAGTAGGTTTCACCAGTGGAGGAGGTAAATTGTCAGCCTCAGAGTCGTGATCACCTAAACACAAAAACCTCACATTAGATTTCCCCAAATTAAATCTCTGAATAACCCTAAGTACAAAATTAAAGATAAAACAGTCAAAACGAGGCTTCCGAGTTTGAATTTGACAAAACGGACAGCGAAAATGGACTCATGACGTAGAAAAATAGTAGGATAGGGTTTCTAGGAAAAAGTTAACCATCAACCCAAAAAGTCAACTGTCAACGATCAACAAACAACGGGTCGAGTTAACGGGTTGGGTCAGGTTAATGGGTCAGGTTAATCCAAAATTGAACTAGGGTTTTGAGTGTTGGGTTGGTTTTGTTTGGGCTTAGTTGGGCTAATGGTTTGGGTTTTAAAGTTGGGTATTAGGTTGAGGTTTGGGATTAGGCACTTGGTAGCCCACTTCACAACTTACGCCACATGGCAACTAGGGTTTCCAACCCTTGATTGGCTACGCCCAAATATGGCCTCCACACATGGTGCCCATTCGCCAGATTTGCATTAAAAAGAGACCAAAACAAAGCACCCCAACACCAAGCACAACGTACCAATACTCGGAACAGCTTGGAATGAAGAAGGTACGGCAGCACACAAGGGAGAAAAACAAAGGTCGAACGACTCCTTTATCGTTTCTCACAATCGATGGACGATGGAGGAGGTTCGGGGTGTGGGTTTTGCTTGCGAGGGAAAAGAGGTTGTAAAGGGGTGGGCGGTGAAGCAAACAGACCAAGGTACGACCTTGATCGAAGGGTGCTCGGAAAACGCAAATGAAAGGGAAAGGGAAGCTTAAGATTTCGGCAGAGGCAAAACAAAAAGAAGTAGAAAAGTCACTCCAAAGCTTAAGGGTGCTTAAATACCTAAGAAAATGTGAAATTAATCGGAGACCCTCGAGGAGTTCTAGGGTTTTCGATTAGCCCCATAAGCTTCACACTCTCCACAATAAGGTTCCAAACTTTCAAATTAGCCACAAAGTTTCTTCTAGAGTTCAATTAAATCCTTATTAATTTTAAAAATTACGAAAGACCCCCGAATTCCTAAAAACTCCTAATTAAGTCTTTCAAATTAATTATGGTGTTACAACTCCCCCTTAAAAGAAATTTTATCCTCGAAATTACTTGGACCAAAAAGATGTGGATACTAGGCCTTGATGACGGCTTTGGGCTCCTAAGTAGCCTCCTAATAATCATGATTGTGCCACAAGACCTTAACCATCTTAATGGTCTTTCTCCTAAGAACCTTCTCATCCTAAGCAATAATTTCAATCGGTTCTTCCTCAAAACTCAAGTCAAGACGAACCTCAATCTCCTCAATAGGCACAATATGAGATGGGTCCGATAGATAACACCTCAACATAGAGACATGAAATACATCATGAATTCGCTCAAGCTCAGGTGGTAACTCAAGCTGATAGGCAACTGGTCCCACTTGACGAAGTACCCGATAAGGACCGATAAAACGAGGACTCAACTTGCGTTTCCGTTCGAATCTAAGCACCTTCTTCCATTGAGACACTTTTAAGAAAACCTCATCACCCATACTAAACTCAATATCCCGAAGCTTCAGATCGACATAAGATTTTTGCTTATCAAAAGCAGCCTTAACCCTCTCACGAATCAATCTAATAGTCTCCTCAGACTCCTGAACAATATCTGGTCCCAACAATCGATGTTCAGTCAACTTCGTCCAACCAATAAGAGTGCGACACTTGCACCCACACAAAGCCTCATAAGGAGCCATCTTAATACTAGCTTGATAACTGTTATTGTAAGCGAACTCTGCCAGTGGTAAAAAGTCCTCCCAACTACCTTGATACTCAATCACTCAACCCCTCAACATGTTTTCTAAAACCTGAATCACACGCTCGGATTGACCATCAGTCTGCGGATGGTAAGCAGTACTGAAGTTTAACCAAGTACCTAAAGCACGATGCAAAGATTCTCAAAATCTCGAAGTAAACCTCAGATCTCGATTAGAAATGATAGACAAAGGCACCCCATGCAGGTGAACTATCTTAGAAATGTAGAGTCGAGCTAACTTGCTCAACGGATAGTCAACCCTAATTGGAATGAAGAGTGCGGTCTTAGTGAGTCGATCCACAATCACCCAAACTAAATCATTCTTAGACGGTGTTAAGGGAAGACCACTCACAAAATCTATAGTGACATGTTCCCATTTCCACTACGGTATCTCAATCGATTGAAGTAACTCAGAAGGACACTGATGCTCAGCCTTGACTTTCTAACATGTCAAACACTTCGACACAAAGTCAACAACATCTCTCTTCAAACCCTTCCACCAATACCTATCACTAAGATTCGTATACATTTTATCTCCACTAGGATGTATGGAATAAGGGCTATCATGCGCCTCACAGAAAATAGTCTGTTTAATTCCAGAATTCTTCGGAATACAATATCGACCTCGAAAGCATAGTATATCATTCTGATCCATGTAAAAGTCCACAGATGTACCTTCTTCCACCTCTCTCATACGGTGCTCTAAATATGGATCATTAGACTGTTCAGCCTTAATCTTTGAGAGTAAAGTGGGAAAACTCGGAGTTCAGCTAAAAGACTACCATACTCAAACAAACTCATTCTGATAAATAAAGGCCTAAGTTCAGTCACAGTACTACGACTTAAGGCATCAGCAACCACATTAGCCTTACTAGGGTGATACTCAATCTCACAGTTATAGTCCTTAATAAGTTCTAACCAATGACGTTGTCTCAAATTAAGCTCCTTTTGAGTAAGCAAATACTTCAAGCTCTTATGATCAGTGAAGATATAACACTTCTCTCCATAGAGATAGTGTCTCCAAATTTTAAGAGCGAAGATTATAGTAGCAATTTCAAGATCATGGGTAAGGTAATTAATCTCGTGCGGTTTCAACTAACGAGACGCATAAGCCACGACCTTTCCCTCTTGCATTAGCACACATCCCAGTCCCGTATGAGAAGCATCACTGTAAACAGTATAAGCTTTCCCAAGCTCAGGTTGGATCAAAATCGGGGCATGAGTTAACATCGACTTTAACTTCTCAAAACTAGACTCTTGAGCCTCGATCCAAACAAATGGGACGTCCTTCCTTAGAAGCTTAGTCAAAGGTGCAGCAATAAGCGAGAAACCCTCAACAAATATTTAATAATAGCCGACTAAACCCAAGAAACTACGAATCTCCAGAACATTCTTAGGTTGCTTCCAACCCATGATAGCCTTAATCTTCTTAGGATCCACATGAATACCCTTAGCAGAAACTATATGCATCAAAAATATAACCTCTGAAAGCCAAAATTCACACTTGTTGAACTTAGCATAAAGCTGCTTCTCTCTCAAGGTTTTCAGAACAATTCTAATATGCTCCTTATGTTCAACCTCAAACTTAGAATAAACCAAAACATCATCTATAAACACCACCAGAAACTGATCCAAGTAGGGTTGAAACACCCTATTCATCATGTCCATAAAAGCAGCAGGAGCATTAGTTAACCCAAAGGGCATCACCAAAAGCTCATAGTGCCCATAACGAATTCAAAAAGCTGTCTTGAGCACATTAGAATCTTTGACCTTAAGCTGATAATACCCAGATCTCATATCTATCTTAGAGAACACAGTAACTCCTCGAAACTGATCGAATAGGTCATCAATACGAGGCAAGAGGTGAAACACTAGGTCAAATGAAACCCCTATCTAATAGCTGTTGTAACTGTATCTTTAATTTTTTGAGTTCCTTAGGTGCCATTCGATAAGGTACCATAGACACAAGAGTCGTACCAGGATAAACATCAATGACAAACCCAACCTCATCACGTTTAGGTGTCACACCCGATAACTCTTCTGGGAATACATCAGGGAAGTCCCTCACTACTTGAATCTTTTCAATCTCAGAATCTGATTGCCTTAGATCCAAGATGTAAGCCAGATAAGCCATGAACCCCTTCCTAATCATCTTTTCGGCTTTAAGGGCTGAGATCACAATAGACAAAAACCCTCTACGCTTACTAATTAGAGTTATATACCGGTTATTAGAAGTTCTCAAAGTTGCATTTCTTTTCTCATAATCCAAATTAACTCGGTGCTTAGAAAGCTAATCCATGCCAAGTATGAGATCAAACTCACTAAATGTTAACTCCAATAAATTGGCAGGAAATATTTCCCCTTGGATCTTTAGAGGACAGTTGCGATATATCCTATTAACCTTTATAGAAATACCCACAGGACTTTGAACAGAAATCGCAGACTCAACATTTTCCACAGTAATCTTAAGACCCCAAGATAATGCACTAGCCACATAAGAATGCATCAAACCATTATCAAGTAAAGCAAAATAAGGGACTGGGTGAATGGAAAAAGTACCCGCTATGACGTCAGGCTCATCACGATCCTCAAGCCTCCTACTCGCATACACTAACTCAAGTTGTCTCGCCTCAGATCTAGCTACTCTACCACTCTGAATCGGCCTACCTCTAGTAGATGAACCCAAAACAGATGGTCTAACCTACCCTTTGCCCCTAACAAGGGCCTGAATCGAAGTCTGAGACTAACTCTGCACAAATGAACTAGTAGGAGGATGGGGGTAATCTCTAAAGAAGTGCTCCTACGAACCGCACCTAAAACATGCCTCAATCTTCCTCCAACACTCGCCCCCATGCCTTTTATTGTAATAAGAACAGAGGTGCAAAGGGCGAGGACCAATAGAACTACCAATACTACCCACAAGAGCTGTCAAAATTGCAAGCCTCACCTTCGGATAACTAGGCTGGATCGCCTCCTCTCTAGGCCTTTTAACTGAGAGACCACCAAAAACAGGCTGAACTGATGTACCTGTTGGCTTCTTACTACGCCCTTTATCTTGAGCCTTCTGAGCCTTAGTACGAGCCTCCAAATTCTCAGTAGACCTTGCTCGACTAACCAAATCACTGAATACTCTATCATGATGCATATTAACCCCAACCTGGAGCGAGAGTCGCAGTCCCTTCCTAAACCAATCGCACTTCTCTTTCTCATTAGTAACCAGCCCAGATACATAACGGACCAACCTCAGAAACTCAATCTCGTAGTCATTAATAGACATGTCTTCCTGCCTTAAATTCATGAAGTCATCCCTACACTTATCAAGGAACTTCTCACCTACATAGCGATCCTAGAAGACCTCTTTAAAGTAATCCCAAGTAATCTGACCAGCAAGAGTAGACTCCTCCACAGTATCCCACCAATTTTAGGCCTCACGCCTATGCAAAGAAACAGCAGCCTTAACCTTTTGCCCAGCAGGATAGTTCATCTCTACAAATAATCTCTGAAGATCCTTCAACAAATACTCAGCAGGATAGTTCATCACTACAAACAATCTCTGATGATGCTTTATGGGCATACAGAACAGCATACAAAACACCTTTAAAGACGTCTCCCTTTAGGTCAGTATTTGGTAAAGCATGTCATTTGCCTCTGGAGTTAGAACACAAAGCTTATTAGGCCCTTCAGCAACTTAATTTGGATCCCAAGCTTGCTAAAGAGAAACGAATGCTTCAGCTCAATGAGTTAGAAGAATTCCGAACGTTCTCTTATAACAATGCCAAGCTATGCAAAGAAAGCTTAAAAAGATGGCATGACAAGCACATTCGAGCCAAAGAGTTCGAAGCATGTCAAAAAGTCTTATTATTTAACTCTAGAATGAAGTTCTTTCCAGGTAAGTTGAGATCTTTTTGGTCTGGTCCATTTACTATCCACAAAGTCTTTCCTTACGGAGTTGTGGAACTTCACAGTAAGAGACGTAATTTTCAAGTTAATGCTCAGCAGTTAAAACACTATTGGGGATGTGAAATTGAGCAGGATAAATCGCCGCTCATTTTATTTGATGATTAATTTTCTTTTAGTAAAGAATTTAGGTTATATTTTCTGGACTAGAATGTTGAAATGAATTCTATCTAGGAGTTTGGAACTTAAGCGGGACTGCTTGTGACCCCTCCAATCTTTACTGAGAATTAATTTTAACATAATTTTTCGAAAAATTATTTCCTAAGTTAGAAAATAATATTTTTATTTTTAATTATGCAAATAAAAAAGGTCAATTTTTTATACAAGTTTTTACAACTCAATTTTCAAATTATTTTAAGTTCAAGGACTTAATTGAATTTTTTGTAAAATTTGGTTGTTAATTTTGTAAATAATAAATTTAACTGTCTTTTTCTATAAATATTTTTAAACAGCTAAAAAATAAAATATTCATTTAATTATTTATTTTTATGTCACTTATTTTTATTTTTCAAAATCTGATAATATTTAATATAAAATTATAAATTAAATTTTATGATTTATATTAATTATTATCAAAGTTTAAATTAGGATTTATTTTTAGAATTTTAATTTAAATAAAACTTATGTTAATTGTTATTGAGTTGAAGTAGGACTTAGGAATTTTAATAACTTGAGAGTTTGAATAAGAATTATCTTTCATACATTATAAATAGCCCACTTCTTCATAAATTTATCATTCAAACCATCAAATTAGCCACCATAGGTAGCCACAATCGAAAGTCATCGAAAACCATCGGAGGTTGTCGAGCACCGTCAGCTGCAAGCGCTTGACACCTTCCACAAGCTCCCAAAAGCACCCGACGCAGCCTTCCGCAAGCACCTGACGCAGCTCCAACACATCCTAGCTGGTCCGCATGCGCAAACTTTTGAGTGTGCTACTGCTATGCATCTCTGTTGCCAAGCCATCCCATACACATGCCTACTACTTTCATCCCAAGCCTGCTACTGTCATCCCAAGCCCCACGCCTTGCAGCCTTGTGCGCCGAATTCCCAAGCCGTGCGCACCACACACCCTAAGCACCTAGGCCATGTGTCCTTTTACCCTAAACATTAAGTTTCCCTTCAAACCTTACCTTAGATCAAACCCTTTTCTTTTTAACCCTATTTATTTAATTTGGATTTTATTCATCAAAAGGTGGTAAGAAATTTTATTTTCTAATTTTTATTTTATTAACTCTTTAATTTATTTTAAATTGATAATATTTTATACTAATTAAATTTTAGAAAAATATTTGTGTCCATCTTATTGTTGATCAGGTTAAAATCATGCCGCACAAGAGAACTTGAGCCGCAATGGAAGAAGTGCCTAACAAATTTCATAGTGTAAAAGCTAAGGCAAGATATGATAACACGTTCAAAAATCAGCAGATGTTGCCTGAGAAAGGATTTACTTGGGAAGAAAGTAAATATACAAAATTCATGGCAACTATTCGAAAAATTGCTAAAGCTCTAAATTGGGGATTATTTTGTGAAAAGCGACCGAGTGCAAATGAGGAATTGGTTCAAGAATTTTATGCAAACTTTACCTCGTGTGAACTTACAGAAATTTCCATCCGAGGAATCAAGGAATCATTGAAGTCAAGCACCATCAATGAATTCTTTGATTTACCTGATTTCGAAGAAGACGAGTACTCTACTTTGTTGAAGAACTTAGAGGCTGAGAAATTACTAGAAATTCTTTGAGAACTTACAGTTCTAGGTTCTGAATGGACGATGTCAAAGCATGAAATTCGTACATGTCACAGAGAAAACTTGACACCAATAGCAAAAGTATGGTTTTACTTCATTCGATTAAATCTCATTCCTATTCCACAGGGAACTACTATTTCATTAGAAAGCATGGTGTTGCTATATTCAATGCTAAAGGCAAAGACCATTGATGTGGGAAGGATCATAATCAGAGAAATTAAAAACTATGCCATGAGACGTTCTGTTCAAGCTTATTTCCCAATCTCGATCACAGTGTTGTGCTTAAAAGCTAAAATTCTTGGGAACGTGAATAGAGCAAGATATAGCCAAGTAGCAATCACTGATTGGGATCTATATCGAGTAGTAGGAAATTTCATTCTTCAACAGCAAGCTAAAGAAGAAGAAGATCCTGAGGAAGATCCTGTGGAGATTGAAGAAGATCTTTCAATGACAGAACCGATTGGAAAGCATGAGGAGGTAGAGTCCACTGAACGAGCATCCAAGCCTGACATATCCATACCGAGACCATAATCACCTCCATCTGAACTTTGAAATGAGCTATCAAAAATGATGAATTGCATGCAACACATGCAATGGCAGTAACAATCGTATTGGAGATACACGAAGATACGAGATGATGCATTTATAAGTGCATTTGAAAAAGTGTTTCATGACCCATTTGTCTTTATGCCTGAATTTCTAGATTATATATTTGAACCATAGACTCCACTGGCGAAGAAGGAGCAAGGTGACTCGAGCAACAATTGGGACTACCAAGCAAAAGGAGAGTCAAAGTCTAAGGGGTCTGAACGTAAATAAAAGGGGGGAACTTGTCTTTCTTTAATTTACGTTATTTCATTTTCAGTCTTTAAATTCTTGAATGAATTTAGGATTAGGTCACTATGTTAGTTTTAATTCTTGCATAATAAATTAAGAGGTTGAAGGCAATAATAATTGAGCAAACTTAGAAAAATAAGAGTGTGGTAATAATTATGTACATGTCTAGGATTAGACATTGAAGAGCTTGGTACTTAAGCAGTCAATTTTGACTCACCTCCTCTTTCATGATCTTACCTAGCGTACAGTATTTATTCACTTTTATTTGTACATTCTATATCGTTTTTAACAATGGGGACGTTGTTCAATTTAACTAGGGGGACCAAAAATCGAAAACTTCTTAATAAGTATTATTTCTTTTTATTTTATGAATTTAGTTATAATTTTGCTTGAAAATTTGAATTTATGTTAATAATGTTAAGCTTTAGTAAAAATAATTTTTACTTATCTCAATGGTTATGATGTTAAGCTAAACCATGATAAGAATGCTACTTTTAATAAAATATATGAAATCATATCATAAAATTTTTAATTCCTTAAAAAAGCTAGATATGCATGAAAGTTTAAGTCTCTAGAATTGACCTAGTAATTTCTTTAGGCGAAATCCTAGGAAGCATGAAATTTTGAAAATGACTTAGGCAACATTTGTTTGGATCATTTGAGCCTTTCAAATCAACCTTAATAAATGTTATCCCTTGAAGCTAATTTTGAGACTATATGGCCTGATTTTCTTTGTACCTTACAGCTATAAGTCATCTTATCTCTTGTACTTATCTCTAAATTGTCTCAACTACTAGACTTAGGCTTTGTTTAGCATTGCTTTTCAAAAGCACTTTTGGGACAAAAAGCACTTTTGAGATAAAAGCATTACTAAACAAAATGCTTTTGAGTTTTTCAAAAGTGCATTTGGCACCAAAAATGCTTTGGTAAAACATTTTTTTGGCCAAAAGGAGATGGAGAAAATTTTAGTTTTTTCTCAAAAGTGCTTTTTGGCTCAAAAGCACTTTTAAAAACCATTGCTAAACTAGCCCTTAGTCTATCAAGATTATGTTTTGAAAATAAGTTTGGGGGAGTTAAGAAGAAGTACCAAAATGCTCAACAAAAGTATAGTACATACAAAATGATGCTCAGAAAAACAAAAAGAAAAAAGAAAAAGAAAAAAAAGAGCATATGCACTCAAAAGAAAAAGAAAATAGCATGAGCATGCAAAGTTCGAAAAAAAAAGTTGGTGAAATTAAAAGTCTGTAGCAAGCTGAGTCTAGGGTTTTAGCTTAAATTTATCTATTTTTTCCTTACCCCTAGCCTAACCCCATTACAACCTATGCAAAAGACCTATTTGATTCAAGATTTCCATGCTACCTACATTAGTGGAGAGAAATTTCTATGTTCAACGTATGAAGACATAAGTTAAACTTAATGGTTGCAGTTTGGTCTTAATTGTGGAATAAAAATTGAGTGATAGGATTTTGACATGTTTTTATTGAGACAAGCATGATGATAATTGAGGATAATTGAATCAAAAAATACTTGAGCTATATAATTTCTAAATTGCTTATTTTATGCTTAATTATTTTGAATTCATAAGCATAAGGAGGAATAATAAACTCTTTTGTGATTTGTGCATTACTTGGGATGAGCAATCAATTAAGTTTAGGGGTGTGGAACGATGAAAATATATAGACTTTTTCATACCCTTTTAAACATTTATTCATTAAACCAAAACTGAAGTAAATCCTAATTGAAACCTAACAAAAATGTCTAATTTCAAGCTCCTAAAGTGCGAAAACTAGTTTAATTTGCTAGGTCGAATTACGGTAGATCATGTATTAAGGGTAAAGAGAAATATATATTCATAGACTGGGATAGGACAATGTTGAATTTCCTCAAATCTCGATCAGTGTTCTTGGTCATGAAATTTAGATATCCCTGAAATCTCAATTCTGGCGACATCGTGTAGGTGCGCTCTCGCTGGTCGCGTCTATTTTTCTTCAAGGATGATGCTCTTCTTCGACCGAACTGTTCGACAGACTTGACATATAATCAACTTCAGTATTACTGATCGGGGTTGGCTCTGGCTTTTCTCTTTGTTGGTGTGGTGGTTGCTGTTTAGAACGTGCGATGGCTAACCTTGTTTGGCATTGGTGTTGTTTCTCATTTCGGTTTGATGGTTCAACATCTTTAATTCAAAGTGTTGGTTTCGTCTGATCGACTTGTAGGATATGTAAGTAACAAAAAATTAGGTTGTAAATTTGGAATGTTATACTATATTTCGTCAAAAGAATCCAACCGAGCTTGTGGGTCTTCCATGTCGACCAGTGTCGAACTTCTTCGATGTTTGTGTTGACTCAGCCGAACAACATGTATTAGTGGTGATGGAGATGGTTCTGAGTCTTCGTCCTCAATGTCGATGATCGAGGGTGCTGAAAATCAGTTTCATCCTCGATTAAGGGAAACCGAAAATATGCTTGCTTACTAGTTTCGAGTGCTAACCATGATCGATTTCAGTTTGGAGAAACAAGCTGTAATGCCTTCGTAGTCTGTTCATGGTGGAGGTTTGTGATGATAAAAGGCGACGGTGGCTCGCGTTTTGCCAAAGGCAATTTGGGTTGGGTCGATTTTCGAAGGGTGGTGATAGGGGTTGTAGAAATTGTGATGTTTAAGGAGGTTGTAGTGGGTTTGGGTCATTAAAGGCGATGGTGTTTTTGGGTGAGTTTCGGTGTAACACCCCTCACTCGGTTCAGTCACCAGACCAGAGCGAATGAATGTTACTACAAATAAACACCTTTATGACACAATTTAAAGTCTTTAAATTTCTATATTATTTTTTATTTTATAATATAATATATTAGAAGAAATCAATTTTTAGAAATACCTTGAACTAACTTAATTTTTTAAAAGAATTTTTGAAGTCTGAGGGACTTCTACCGATACTTAAGTAGACAGATATTGGTAGAACTAAAGCTGGAATAACCTTGAAAAGGCTATAGAATTCTACCGATAGAATTAGGAGTTCTATCGGTACCATTTCGATTTCTATCGAAACATGTCAAATCACTTAAATAATCCTTATTAACCTATTACATTCCATTTATAATCATTAATCCAAAATGATCATAAATACCAACATGACAAATGGATAGTGTGACAATGCTCCGATGATATTCTAACCGGTCGAACCTTCCGATGATCTACAAAACAAAGGAAACAACTTCATAAGCAACTAATGCTTAGTAAGCTTGTATAAAGAATACTGCACTTACCGATCATATTATATTAAACAACCAAGGATAATATCTTTAGTCCTAAGAAAAATTTCCTTTCCTATATACACCATTTCACAATATTAGTAGGTGTATTAACGAACATAAAATCCTTCCAAAGTTCATGCAACTTATTACCATAAGCATTCAAAGTATATATCATTTAATATTTTTATTCCAAGTAAACAATTCAAATGTTACTCTCTTTACATCTCAACATTCCTGTTAATATTACAAATAAATACTTCATATAACTGTTTCATATATCTACTTTCATAACAACATTTCGTGTAACTATTTCATCTAAGTATTACACTTTACTAATTAACACATAATTTTCATTAAATCTTAAACTTACATTTCTTTCTTCCACAATACAATCTCACTAGGTTTGTGGATATCACATAAAAACATATAATTCTACAAAAAATAGAACATGTAATAATAACCCATCATTTCCCTTTTAGTTACACATATCAGTATAATTCATTTCATTATTCAAAATCATGATTCATTTCATATTTTTTTATATACTCATTTAAACTTTATTACCCCATTCATATACTGGAAATAATTTCATCATATAAGTCATTTATTTACATAATTCAAATGTTACCTTTTTAATCTCAATACTGGCATTACATTTTCAGTATAAATTATCTGATTCAATACACCTGCAAAAAGCTTATTAGGCATTAAGCTTGATAACCATCGGAGTGAAGCCTACTAAGCACAAAGCCCGATAAACATCGTAAAATCACTCAATTCTGTGATATACTCTACGAATTAACATTTAATTATACGATATAGAACTAAAAGATTAAATCATTAACAAATAATAGAATCTAACCACACATTTACTGTAACACTTCCTTTGAACATTTTCATATCAAATAACTGTTATTATTCCGATGGATCCTTATAAAAGTACTCATTACTTAAGTCCATAACGTATGACGCTCGTCAGCTAAATCCATATAAAACAACAACAGATAGCTACTCTTAGCTAAATCCGTGTCTCATATTAACCCGAGTCCACAACACATGCAGGAGTTCGGTCAGAACGTTTACGCTCGTCACCTATTCAAATAAAAATTGTCACGTTTGAAATTTTTATTTGATCCATAGAAAATTACCTTATTTAATTCATTTATATCTCTCATAATTATTTACTTTCTAACATATATTAATTTCACGTATATATGGGTAACTCAACAGCATTAATATCGTTAACAACATTTAATAATGAATTATAACAAAAAACAACAGTATGAACTTACTTCACATTATACCATTACAAGCACCACCTAGATAGTTCTTATTTATCAAACATAAGATCAATTTAGCTAATAATGCAATTTAGTTCAATTTACTAATTGTCATATTGGAACGATGAAAATATATAGACTTTTTCATACCTTTTCAACAAACTCTGAGTAATTAATGTCGAAAAATACAATTTAATTATAAAATAATTAATTTGTGCTAAAATTACCAAAATATTGATTTTTAATTATTTTTATAAATATTAAGTATGAATTTGATGATTTTTTGACAGATCTGCACAATTGGTGAAAATCGGTCCAACAAACACTGCTGACAGCTTAAACCGTTAAGGGAATTTTTACACTGAATTAATGAAGAGATAAGAAGAATATTTTTTCCAGACAAGCATCGGTCCAATATGAAGCTAAATTATACTTTATAATTATACTTTTAATTCAATTAATTTGGATTAAAAATAAATTATAAAGGCTGAAGTGAAGTGGCTCAATGTACATGCAACCGAGGGTCGAACCACCTTGATTTGGGCTAGCCATGTGCCATCCACATGGTGAATTATTCAGCTGGTTATGTTTATTAATTAGACCTTGCAAAATTGCCCTTGAAGTGTCCCAAAATCCCATTCAAACCCCTCCACTTTTCATAGTTTCAAATTTCCACCCCAAGCCAAATTAAGCAAAGTTTGAATTTTTCAAACCTTGCTTATGCATGGCCGACCAAGCATTGTGAGTGACTGATATTTAGTTTCTAAATATAGTCACCCACTCTTACCTATAAAAGCCCCCTCATACCTCTCATTTCAACACACCAACACACTTCGTTCTTTCTTCTTTCTCTCATTTCCTCTCTAAGCCTTCCATCCACTTTCTCCCCCTTCCTTTGCCGATTTTTCCTCTTCAGAAAGAGTGGTTCTTCAGCCCTTCCATAGCCTTTGTTGAGTGTTCATCAAAGACCTCGATATGAGAAGAATTGAGCAAGAACGACGAAGAACGTGACAGCAGTTCTTAGAAAATGATGGATTTAATCCTAGTCATTTTCTTTATTTTAGATTCTTGTTTGTTATTATGATGAATGCTATTATGAATGTTATAATTTATTTAATTGAAATGGTTTAAATTCTTTAAGTGTTGGGTTTATTGTGTTTAATTTCTTGTTTATATTGTTATAGGCCCTGAATATTCTATTTAATTAAATATTATCATGCTTAAGTTATTATTGCATTACCCTTGTGATATAACTATTGAATTAATCATTTAAGTACATTGAAATTGTGATTAATAGACACACTATTTAAATTGTGCATGTCTAATCTTCTAAGGGAGCTGAAGGTTAGATTAGCGATAGTATTAAACAATACATAGACTTGCATAACTTGCAAGATTTTTGTGATTAAATTGTTTCAACATAGAGATATGATTGTTACTTCACTTGATACTTTACATGCTTATGATTGTTAATTAGTCGGTTGATTTGGCATAGAGATATGTTCAAGATATTCTTTAGCTTTCATATAATATATATGTGCAATAACACATTTGCTTATTAAAGTTGATTTAGTCAGTTGAATTGGCATAGAGATATGTTCAAGAGATGAATGAATTTTAGTAAGTGATGTTGTTCATAAGTTAGTAGAGTACCGGGTTGCCGTGAATATTATTTCGTAAGAAGCATGAATATGATATAGATTTAATTGAGTAATTAAAGCGGTTAACCTAACACATTTATGTCATATTGATTAAACTTTTAGAAATCGTTCATTGGAAATTTAGTCTAGCTTTAACTTAGATTAATTTAGTTTAGATTAATACTTTAGATTAATATCATTCACCAAGATTATCTTGTTTTTTACCAATTTGTTGATTAAATATTTCATAAATACTTTTCATAGCACAATCCCAATGGGTACGATACTCAACATTACCTTTCACTTTATTACTTGAATACGATTGTGTACAATTGCACATTTTCATCGTTCCACATATATAATTCAATTTAATTCATTCATAACATAAATAATCTGTAACATATTATATAATTATTTAAAACCTTTCTTTATTCTCAATCGTGACTCTCAACTATAATTTCATTTCAGATATATCATTTCAAACTCATATATATGTATTTCACATTTCTAATCATAATACTCAACTTAAATATCATTATCTCGTAATCCACACATATCATACTAACCTTAAGCAGTTAAGTTTGATTACAACATAAATTAGATATGTACTAAATCCCAAAAAAAAAATTATATAATTAATTCAATAAATTTACCTTTTCGACCTTTTCATTTATTATCCTTTTTGATAATTTCCTTTTCGACCTTTTCTTTTATTATCCTTTTTGTTTATTCAGAAATGCTGAATGTATTGCCATGGTGCCTTTCAACCATGGTCTTTACCTTTTCAAGAAATATATCATGATAACATAAGACATAAATACAAACATATATGTATAACGATATCAAATAAAATTATAAATTCACTTTTAACCTTTTTAAGGTGAAATGTGAACTTATCTCGACTAAAACGGTTGCAAAACAAAGCCAACGACTATATCGAAACTTTAACTTTTCCTTGAATTAAATCTAATTGCTTCGTTTCTTGTTCTAGATAATAATTCTCATCAATTTAATCATTCCAATAAATCTAAAATATTTAATTCAATTACCCCTAACATCTTAATTTTCATGCAATTAAATCCTTAAACAAATATTTATAATTTAATCACCATCCATGCAAATAATCAAACTAGCCATTTTATTATGAATTTATAACAACCCAAATTTTCTACCATTTCTTTTTATTCACTTTACATTTTTAACTATTTTCTGAAATATATCCATAAACCCAAAATCAATAAAAATCACTTAACAAAATATTTATATCTAACCATCAACTTTAATAACTCATCCCTTAGAATCAAAAACACTTCAAAATCATTAATAGAGAATCCTTAAACCTTTAACGGTTTTACAAATAAATCCCCGAATTAGCTAGATTAAGATATCAAGATTCCAAAAATATAAAAATTACGAGAAAAAAACTAATTTAAACTTACCAATTTGAAGCTTGAACCTAAAAACCCTAAGCTTTTCTCTCAATTTTCCCTCCTACTTCAGCTTCGAAGGAAACAGAATGGAAGAAAGAAATTCTTCCTCAACAACCCCCACCCATTTTTAACACAAACCATTCCCTTTCTTTTATTATTTAATTACTTAAATAATTAAAGTACAATATCAACCATACATTTACTCACCTAATAACACTACACCTTTCTAAGGGGTAATTGTCACTTTGGTCCCTTCCATTTATTTTTATTTTTTATTTTTTTATAAATTACACTTTTACCACTTATGGAATTTAGTTCCCGTACTTAATTTAAGCACTACACAATTAAAATTACCTATTCGAAAAATCAATTAGCCTACAGATCAACTCCGTAAATATTTTCATTAAATATTTACGGGTTTGATTCATAGTTAAGGAATCCTAAAAATAAACTTTTCGACACCCCTAACTTTCGGGTCGTTGTATTTGGTGGTGGTTGGTGGCGAAAGAGGAAGGTGAACGGCAGATGGGAAGAATGGTGTTGCTATTGTGAAACGACAACATTCGGTGGTGGACTGTCTCCGATGAATCGGTGCCATGAGGAGTTGGTTAGGTGTGACGATGTGGGAAAATGAGGAGGACGGCAAAGGAGCCGACGGCTTCAACAATGGTGACTGTGAATGGCGACTAAGTGAAAAGGGGAGGAGTTTTTTCCTTTGGGGTTTTTAGAGAAAATAGGTGAGGAAGAAGATGGGAAAGGAGAAAGGTAAGAGGGTTTGGGGGGTCTATTGTGTTTTTTTCTTTTTTTCTCTTTTTTTCCTTTTTCCTTTCGTTTTTTCTTTTTCTCTGTTAGGCCATAATAGGCCATTTGGCCCTTTTTTTTTCTCTTTCTCTTAGGTCGAGTTAGGCTTGTTGGGCACTTCACCTATATTTTTTTTTCTTATTGGGTTTAGGTTGCTTGGAATTTTGGGTTGGGGTATGGGTTTGTTTATTTGAAGAAAAATGGATTGGGTTAATGTTTTTTTTATTTGGGTTGGTGTGGGGTTTTGAGGTATTGAGTTTATTTTGTAGGCTATGTAATTTTGGGTTTTGGATTTTAATTTGGGCTTGGGCTGTTGAATTGTGAAGAAAATAAATGGCGGTGTTGAGCATGGTGTGCCCACACCACGATCGGTTTTTGATTTTCGAAAAAGATGACAACCTCCACCAATGTTCCTAGAAAATAATATGAAATAGATTAAATAATAATCTTTTTATTATTTATTTATTTTCAACCTAATTTAAATTGAATTTAAGATTAAAAAATTAAAATAAATATGGGTTGCCTCTCAAAAAGCGCTTTTGTTTTACGTCATTATCTCGACGACCAGAAAGTTTATTTGTATGGCTCCTCGAGAATCAATTCTTCCACCACGTGCACTTGGAAATTTTCGTAATATGGTTTTAACCTTTGCCCATTGACTTTAAAACATTTTTCGGACTCCCCGCTCTTAATTTCAACAGCACCATGAGGAAATAATTGAGTAATAACAAAAGGACCAAGCCATTTGCTTCGAAGTTTACCTGCAAAAATCCTTAGTGTGAGGTCATAAAGTAACAGTTTTTGACCAACTAAAATTTGTTTACGGGATATTTTTTGGTCATGGAATGCCTTGGTTTTTTCTTTATAAATTTGGGCATTTTCATATGTGTCACGCCAAATTTCTTCAAGCTCTTGAATGCTTAATTTTCAATAATCTTCTACAACATCCAACTCCATGCTTCATTGTTTAACAGTCCAAAACACCTTGTATTCTAGTTCCACTGGAAGGTGACACGGTTTACCAAATACAAGTTGGTAAGGAGACATACCTAATGGTCACTTGTAAGTCGTGTAATATGCCCACAATGCATCGTTCAAACGTAGGCTCTAGTCCTTCTGATTTGGTTTCACCGCCTTCTCCAAAATTGACTTTATTTCTCGATTCGAAATTTTTGCTTAACTGTTTGTTTGTGAGTGATAAGTCGTGACCACGTGTTGTATTACCCCATACCTTTTCAATAGTGCATCGATTACCTTGTTGCAAAAATATGTTCCTCAATCGATGATCAATGCTCACAACATGTCAAACCTGGAAAAGATAGAGTTCTTTAGAAAATTCACTACAGTTTTAGCATCATCATGACAGGTAGCTTTAGCTTCTACCCACTTAGACACGTAATCAATAGCGAAAATAATATAAACATTACCAAAATATGATACAAACAAACCCATAAAATCAATGCCCCATACATAAAAAATTTCGCATACATGTATAGGAGTTAAGGGCGTTTAATTCCTTCGACTTAAATTTCTCATCTTTTGGCATCTCTCGCAAGTCTTACAAAATAAGTAAGCATCACAAAAAATGTATGGCCAAAATAATTCACATTCAAGTATTTTATGTGAAGTGCGTTTAGGGCCGAAATGCCCTCCACAAGCGTAAGAATGACAAACAGTTACGACATATTGTAGAATGTGTCAACTGAAAATTTGTGGTTACTATTTTCTCGCTAACATGATGTTGTTACCATTTGATGACTTCGATCTCATTTTCGGTATGGATTGGCTAACTAAGCATGATGCAATAGTAAATTGTAGACAAAAATAGATTACTCTAAAATGTATGAATGGTGAGTTGGTTTTTGTAGAAGCATGTGGAACAGTTTATGCTACGAATTTAATTTCAACTACGAATTTAAAAAAACATTTTGATATTTTAAAAATTTTCTTAACAACAATTGTAAAAAATATTTAAATATCTTAGACTAAAAATTATTAGAAAATTTATTTAAATAAATTTTAAAATCATAATTTTTTAAAAATATAAAAATATTTAAATATGTACAAATCTAGAAAATTTCTTAAAATTAAAACTAAAAACTTTTTAAATTAACATTTCTTGCAATTTTTTATTTTTAAAATTTTCAAACTAAATTTCATTTGTTTTTCATTGGTGATGAACACCTTCAATCACGTCAACAACTTCATGTTGTTTTTACCCAAAAAATTCCTTTGCAAATTTTATTTTGTTTTATTTTATCTCAAATCCTTAGAAGCCCTAGCAAAATAAATCTCAATGCAAGATTTGGATTTCACAATTAGTGTTAGTAGAATCAGATTAGTGAATCGAGAGGAAGTGGTCACACCCATATTTTTGAGATTTTTGACGTTTTTTAAATGAGGCATTAGTTTGATGGTTAAGTGTTATGAAACGTCCTTTGAAACTCAAGTTCAAACTCTTTCCCTCGAACCATTTTTATTATTTTGCAAATTTTGCCTCAAACTTGTAGCATCTCAAATTTTTGGTTTAAAGCTAATATAATTGTTTCAAAGATGAGTAAATAACCCAGTGGTAAAAAGAAAATTAAAGAAGCATGGAAATTAAATCGAAGTCCCAATTTTGATTTTCTTCACTTGCAAAATAGCTTAATTTTTGCTAAAATTTATCTTCTCCTTATTTTATGCCACCCAAGCCTTGAACCTTAGGTATAAATACAACTTTTTCTTGTATTTTTTCAGCCTTTTAAGTCAATTTTTGCCTTACCCTAGTCGTTCACCCTATTCTCTCCTCTTTTCTCTTCAATTTTCTTTCTTTCTTCCCTTGTGTGCCGCCGCCCAAGCCACCAAGATTCACCATTAATTTCTCTTATTAATGATTTTATGGGTATTTTTCCAACCTTTAAAAGTGATTTCAATTGGCTTTTAAATCAGCCCCGATTTGCACCAACTTTTAAATCAGCCCCGATTTGCCACCATTGGTGGTGGTGCGTCGCTCTTAAAGGCACCAAAAGGGGCTGCTATTTTCTTTAATTTTTCCCAACTGTTTCCAGAAATATCATTGTTTCTTGAATCCTTCGTAATCAACCTTTATTCATCTATGATTTAGGAAAAATCAATCTTGATCATTCG
This sequence comes from Gossypioides kirkii, assembly GCA_005610355.1. Classification (NCBI taxonomy): domain Eukaryota; kingdom Viridiplantae; phylum Streptophyta; class Magnoliopsida; order Malvales; family Malvaceae; genus Gossypioides; species Gossypioides kirkii. Next base: position 25,932,308 of record CP032253.1, on the reverse strand, counting down.
ACGACTCAGATCTGACAATTCAAGAAGCAGAAGTGTGGTTGATTGTGAGCTAATGCATTGTTTCGATTTAATTGTTGGGAAATTTATAATTGATTGTATTCAAGAATTTGATGATTGTATATTTACTGATTTTCAGTAATTAATTGTGTTAGGTGCTGATTTAACCACCCCAAATCAATAGTGAAGTCATTAGATGTTCGCGCGTGCATTTCGCATCAAACCAATTTAAGAAACCTAGCTAATTTTGATCCGAAAAATCGTTATGATTGTGTTGATTGGATTAAACCCATATGAGGGTGTTTTAGGTCTGTTTAAGTGGTATATTAATTTGAAGAAATAATTATTTTTAATTTAGGTTCTTTTAAGGTCTTAAGGAGAAAATATGAGTTTCGCATGTGTGCTGCAGTAGAGCGAAAAATAAGGTTTGGGTCCTAACTTCTTGAATGTTTTAATGTAATTTTTAAATATTATAAACATTGACTAAGCTTGTTGGTCAGCCTTGGCTAAATGGCTAAGTAAATAATTTGTAAGTGGCTGAAACATGTACGTTTCGAGCCTTAATTATTTGGCATGTTTGCAAAGTTGCGTGATTGACTGAATGGTTGTATGGTTGGCATTGTTATGAATGGTTAGATAATATAATGCATGTTGGTTGTGTGTATAGCATGTTTTAAAATGAGAATAATGCTCGTATGCATGAAACATTTGTATGGGTGAAATGCTATGAAGTGTATGAAAGTTTGTTATACATGCACTAAGAAAAATATTATAACTTGATATGAAATTATGATATGTTCGAACGACACCATGTTAATGGTGAATTGAATGATTGATAAGGGATCCTATTGAATGAAAGTGAACAATAATAACAAGGCATGTTGATTCATGATTTTGAATGAGATTTGCATGACACATCACATATGCATGAGGTGGGATATTATATGTATGATGAGGAGTTCCGTGGAGTAGTGGTTGCATATTAAGTCTGTATTTATATGTAGTCAGTGCACTACACCATGAGTACTATGGAGAATGATGATTTTATTACACTTAATTTTAAATGGTAGTATAATTGCATTACGTTTATATGGTGGTTTAACCACATCGAGCTTTTCTCGTAATGTTTGGTGTGTAGGGGATGGTTTGGGTAGGAATTCATAATGCATTATGATATGTTCATGACACTTATGAATGATAATATTTATGTTATGGTTTTAATGCCACAGTAATCTTGGTGAATGATAATTGCTTGAATGATTGAGTGCACTTATGGTTTAGACTCACACTAAGCTAATTAGCTCGTTTATGCTATGTATTGTATTGTGTCGTATCAAATGGTATTGGATTAATGATTGTTTCTTGTATGAATGTTTGTATGATTATATTATTATAGACTCGGATTAATGATTGTTTCTTGTATGAATGTTTGTACGATTATATTGTTATACTCACACTGAGCTAATTTAGATCACCTCATATGTAACCCCCCAAAAATTTGAATGTTTGTTTATCTAGTTCTATCAATGATTTAATAATGCTTCACTGGTTAAATGTTTCTCATGGTTGTTTGAGATTTGAGGTTCGAGTCGCATCTTTTGAAATTTGTTGTTTTCCTTTAATTGAAGCTTAGACTTTGAACTCGTCATATAAGTTGAATTTTGTGTGTTGATGTTTCAACGATGAGCCTAGTGGTTTAGTGGGTAAGTGTCTGTCCATTCTCTAGTCTTGTGTTCGAATCTCTGCATGTGCATTAAGTAAATATATTTTTGTAATTCTCCGTAAGTTATTGTATTCAATTGAATTAGTTATTTTTCCCCTTTCACGTATATTATTTTATTTTCCTTTCTTTCTTCTTTTTCTTTCTTTTTATTTCCCATCGACTGTTTTTTCCAAGATTGCTTGTTAATTGTTGATTAACTGTTGCTACTGTTAGCGGGTAAGTTCTGTATCTTAGTAATGATTGATAAAAAACTTAGTTTCTTAAGTTTTGTCGTGTTGTTTTGCATCATTCGTTGCTCTTTTGGTTTACGTCAATTTTCACTTCAAATGTTCAGATTCTTTTATTGAAGTGTACGAATGTTTCTTTTAGGTGAGGATTGTAGGGATAATGTATCCCCATCAAGTTAGTTCAACGAATTTCGGCATTATACAAAGGTAAAAACATTTCGCTCGTTTTAGGTTATGCGTCGAAGTGCTCATCGAAGATTATTGTTGCGATTTAGCGCTTTAGTTTTCTCTTTAGTTAATTGGTTTTTTGGATCTTTGTTATAGGCTACATGAGTCTGAGGACTGCCTGACATCATCATTATATCAGGTGGATACTGAAACCCCTCTCTATTTCTAAGTTTTTATCGTCGAAATCGGGACTATCGACGCCACACGGGCGTAAGGTGGCCATATAAGCCACACGGCATGTAACTTATTATTTTCTGAATCTGAGACATACGGGCGTATGGTAGACCATGTGTGAGAAAATAAGGTGCAGGAGTCACACGGGCGTGTGTCCAGGTGTGTAACTTATTGTTTGTGCATTAGGGACACACAGGCAGGGGACATGGACGTATGCCAGGCTGTGTGCGGCACATGGGCATGTGCCAAATCGTGTGAAGCACACGGGCAGCAACAGGGACGTGTGTTCAAACTGTGTAACTCACTGTTTTAAAGATAGGGTCACATGGGCACTCATACGGTTGTGTGTTAAATCGTGTGAAGCCACATGGGCGTGTGAGCCTAGAATCTAAAATTTCTATTTAAGTCGTAATTGTCGTACAATGTAAATTTAAGCTGTCCCTAGGATATTTATGAACTGAATTGAACTGTATATTATGCTTTATTATGATTTTAAACTAGTTCTCGATATTTGTATGATATTACTATTATTAATATCAACAATATGTTATACTTGAATTGCATGATCATGACTGCACGTGAATAATAAATATATGCCATCTGAACTCTACATCTGCATAGGTCGAGAATTATGTGATGATGGAAGTGTTTTGTACTGATTTTGTGGTTAAAGCACTTATAACTACATCTGAACTGGTAGTAAGATTGCAAACACTAAAATGTATCATACCGACGCTATGGGGTGTGCATGGTTGGATTGGTATTATATACTTATTTGGTGTGCTAGGTTGGACGAAAATGGTGTGTAGTAGATGGGGTAGGATAATCGCATCTGTATCTATATTTTTATATTGCATCTATATTTGATCTATTGTGTATCTAGACTATTTTGTGTTTAAAATTATAGTGAATCATCAAATCTAATCGATGAAGATCGTATATGCTATTTGAACTTTATAATGAATCTGAACATCTAGCAATAACTGAACTATTCATAAGCATGTTATAGTCATTTACATTACTTACTAAATTGCAACAAGCTAAAAGGATTGAATGAATTTTAGGGAACTCCCAAAATTGAGAGGGTCGATGGACGAAGAACTCGATCTTCTAATGCTTTCTTTAAATATGTTACTAGTCTATTTTTGCATTTTCACTTAATTATGTTCTTGGATTTAACTATGACATTTATGTTGTTTTAAAAGTCAGGTTTTGTTGGGAAATGTTGATGTAGCAATTTAGACTTAGTCTTACCGTCCAAGCTGGATATAGAGTGTTACATTTAGTGGTAACAAAGTTAGGTTTACAACACTTGGATTGTGTATTAGGCTTCTGTTTTGATAAAATGAGTTTTAAATAACATAATTTTATAGCATAAGTTTGATAATTCGTTTAATAAAGGGTCAAGTCTCCAATGTCGCGTTTGTAAGTATCCCTTTTTTTATATGTTGTGTGTACAATGTATTGTGATAACTGATTCCATTGATTAATTTTGCGATCTAAAATGAACTGTTATAAGATCTCGGATAGACACTGATCTATGCACTTCTAATATTGTAGACATTGAAAAGTATGAATACACACAGGAGTCGTGGACGTAGGTCTCGTAGGCGCCGTGGGAGAGCTCGAGTCGAGTCATCCTCTATGGGTAGCGTACCTAATTTGGAGACTAACGAAATCGTTGGTACTCCTACTGTTGAGACTAGGTCTCAAACCCCGCCAATTGGGGATGATCCAATGTCTCAAGCTATGTTACGAGTTTTAGAGAGGGTCGTTGGGACTCGTACAGGACTCGAGGGTCGGTTATTGAACGTACTAATCAAATGGTGTCGAGTTGTTCAGAGGCATCATTAAAGTTGATCCTACTATGGGTAAATATTGGTCTGAGGCCATCGAGCGCATCATGGACAACATTGACTGTACTCCTGCACAAAAACTGAAAGGTGTTGTATCCTTACTCCGAGACGAAGCCTATCAATGGTGGCTGATAGTTGAGTAGGGTACCTAACTCGAACAGATCACTTTAAGAATGCCTTTCAAGGTAAGTACGTTAGAGCGAGTCACGTGGAGGCTCACAAGCGTGAGTTCATGAATTTGGTTCATGGAGAGAGGTCCACGTTGAATACGAGGCCAAGTTTCTGAACTTGAGCAGGTATGCTCGAGCACTAGTCGCAATTGAGTATGAAAAGAGTGTCCAATTTGAAGACGACCTTCGATATGATTTTTGAGTTTTGGTAGCTCCTCAAAGGGAGCGAGTTTTACCCTCTTATTTGATAAGGCAAAGATAGTAAAAGAGGTCAAGAGCACTGAGCGCGAGATGAGGGACTGAGAGAGTTCATGGCAAGGGAAAGAAGGATTCAATTCCCTCTAGGACTGTTTAGTGCCCTAAGAAATGGGCTAGATCCGATGGCCTCTTAGGAATAAGGCATCGATTGCATCTAATGAGATTCTACGTTGTGTCGACTATAAGAGGTGCCACCCGGACGAGTATTGAAAGAAACTAAGGGCTTGTCTTCGTTGTGGGTCGATGAAGCATTGGGTATGAAACTATCCAAATCGACCTAATCAGGTGCTAGTTCCAACATTAACTCTAGCTTCGAGTACTATTCAACCTCCGAGAGTAACTTCACAACCACGTAAAGGTCATGGTGTAGCCAAGGGTGGTAATGGATATATTAGGTGACAAAGAGTATCGGGCAAAGGTGCAGGTCAGACTAAGGCATGTCAACTTGCGTTGGTGTATGCGACGAGGCCCCGTGAGGATAGGGTTGATGTTGATGTTATCGCGAGTACGTTCTTTATTATTCTTATGTATCTAGTATTGTATATGTGAAGTTAGGTATATATGCTGAGTGTACTGCCAAAGAAGTTTCTATGATTAGTCCTTTAGGTCAGTTAGTTCGGGTTGATAAGGTTTATAGACGTGTTCCTTTAGAGATTCAAGGGATTATGTTTTCGGTTGATTTGATGGAACTACCTTTCGATGAGTTCAACTTGATTGTGTGACTGGATTGGCTCGTAGAGCATCAAGCCAATCTTGATTGTGCTTCTAAATGGTTTACTTTGAGAACCGATAAGAACTGTGAGACTGTCATGATTGGTGAACATAGAGATTATCTTTCTAATGTAATCTCTGGCTTATTAGCCGAAAAGTTAGCCCGAAAAGGGTGCGAAGCATACCTTACCTTTATATTTAACTCTACTCCCATTAAGCTTTTTGTTAAGGACATTCGAACTGTGAGGGACTTCCTTGATGTGTTTCTCGAGGACTTACCAGGTGTACCACCAGATTGAGAGGTTAAGTTTCGCATTGACGTATTACCGGGTACTACTCCGATGTCGATTGCATCCTATAGCATGGTACCGAAAGAGCTTGCTCAAATTTTCACATTTTCACTTAATTACGTTCTTAGATTTAACTATGACATTTATGTTGTTTTAAAAGTCGGGTTTCGTTGAGAAATGTTAAGTTCAACTTTAGGAACTTCTCGATCGAGGGTTCGTTCGATCGAGTGTGTCTCCGTGAGGGGCATCGATTTTATTTATCAAAAAGAAATATGATACCATGAGGATGAGTATTGATTACTGTCAGCTCAACAAATTGACCATTAAGAGTAAATATCCACTTTCGAGAAACGATAATTTGTTCGACTAGTTTCGAGGAGCATTTGTGTTCTCTAAGATCGATCTTCGTTTCAGTTACCATCAGCTTAAGGTTAAGGACACTGATGTGATCAAGACTACCTTCAGGACTCATTATGGACATTACGAGTTCTTGGTTATGACTTTTGGCTTAACGAATACCTCAACAGAATTTACGGACTTGATGAATCGGGTGTTTCAACCGTATCTAGATCAGTTTGTGATAGTTTTTATTGACGACATCTTGATCTATTCAAAGACTGAAACTGAGTACGACGAATGTCTTCGAATCATACAACACACACTCCGTGAGAAATAGTTGTATGCCAAATTTAGTAGGTTGAGTCAATAAAAGAGTTTGTTGTTTATAGTGACACGTCTTTGAGTAGGTTGGGATGTGTTTTAATGCAAGAAGGGAAAGTGATAGCTTATGCCTCCCGTCAGTTAAAGCCGCATGAAAAGAATTATCCGACCCGATCTAAAGTTGGCTGCTATATTTTTTGCATTAAAGATTTGGGGTCACTATCTTTATGGGGAGAGATGCCACGTGTTTATTAACCATAAGAGCTTGAGGTATATGATGACACAAAGGGAGTTGAATTTGCGACAACACCAACGGTTAGAGCTATTAAAAGATTATGACCTTGTGATTGATTATCACCCGGGAAAAGCTAATGTTTTACCGATGCCCTGAGCCAAAAGTCATTATTTGCACTGAGAGTAATGAATGCTCGATTGTCCCTAGAGAATGATGGTTCTGTCACTGCTGAACTCAAGACGAGATCGTTATTTCTACAGCGATTCAGGAATTACAGGGGAACGATCCAAAGCTTATAGCTAAAAGGGCCAGATACAAAGCGATGTCATTATAGATTTTAAGTAGATATAGAGGGTATGTTGTATTACAGAGGCAAGGTGTGTTTCGAATGATCTAGATTTGAGATGGGACATTTTGACGGAAGCTCATAGCAGCACTTATTCCATTCACCCGAAAGTGTGAAAATGTACGACCTGAAGAAAATTTATTGGTGGCCAAGCATGAAACGAGAGATTTCAGAGTTTATGACTAGATTCCTTGTATGTCAGCAAGTGAAAGCAGAGCATCAGGTACCGTCTGGATTATTACAGCCAATTTTCATCCTGGAATGAAAGTGGGAGCAGGTTACTATTAACTTTGTCATAGGACTTCCGGTAACACCGAGGAAGAAAGATTCGATCTAGGTAATTGTAGACAGATTGACAAAGTCAGCTCACTTCATTCCTATCCGGGTAGATTATCTACTTGAGAGGTTGGCTGAGTTATATGTGTAGGAGATCGTATAATTACACGGAGTACTAGCGTCTATTATCTCTAACAGATATCCGCGTTTTACCTCGAGGTTTTGGGGTAAGTTACATGAAGCTTTGGGAACCAGGCTGAATTTCAGCACTGCTTATCATCCGCAGACGGATGGACAATCAGAGCATGTGATACAAATTTTAGAAGATATGTTACGATGCTGTATACTTGAGTTTGAGGGTAGTTGGGAGAAGTATTTGTCGTTGGTGGAATTCACATATAATAACAACTATCAGTCCAATATTAAAATGGCACCGTTTGAAGCATTATACGATAAGAAATGCAGAACACCTTTGTATTGGTCAGAGTTGAGCGAACCTAAGTTGGTTGGAACCGACTTGATTCATGAGATCAAAGACAAAGTGAGGGTAATCCGTGATTGCTTGAAAGCAGCATCTAACCTGCAGAAATCGTACGCAGATCTTAAAAGGAAAGATATAAAATTTACAGTGGGAGATTGAGTCTCCTTGAGAGTTTCACCTTGGAAGAAGGTGCTGCGGTTTGGCAGAAACGGAAAGCTGAATCCACGGTTTATCAAGCCGTATGAGATCGTCGAATGGGTTGGCCCTGTAACTTATATACTTGCTTTGCCTCCGAAACTTGAAAAGATTCACAATGTGTTCCATGTTTCGATGCTGAGATGGTACAAATCTAATCATTCTCATGTGGTTTTACCTTGTGAAGTTGAGATACAGTCAGATTTTTCATATTTAGAAGAACCGGTTAAGATTTTAGCTCGCGAGGTAAAAGAGCTACAAAACAAAAGAGTACCGTTGGTGAAGGTATTATGGAATCGACATGGGCTTGAAGAAGCCACATGGGAAACAAAGGCTTCGATGAGAGCACAGTGCCCCAACCTCTCATTGGTAAGAAATTTCGAGATGAAATTTTCCTAAGGGGGAGAATTGTAAGAGCTTGGTTTTCAATGGTGTCGAAAATAGTGATTTTAGGATCACAATTTTGACGAGTCGAGTCGTTAATTTATTTATTTTAATATTTATGACTTCGCTAGCATCGTATTAAAAGTTGGTAAGGAAATTTTAATGTTTAAATAATTAATTAAGTAGAAAGGATTAAATTGTAATAGGTGTAAAAAGAGAGATGGTTGATTAAAAAGACCAAATGAGTAAAATAACCAAAGAATTATTAGTGGGTGGATTAGCATGATTTATATTAAATGTAAATAGGCTTAGTTAAGATTGAAAATGATTAATTAAAGCTTAATGATGAAAATCTTAAAAATTACATATATATATTAAAAGAAAATTTAAGTGAAAATATCATCATTTTCACTCATCTTCTACCTTCCACATGGCAAAGAAAAGAGAAAAATTAGGGTTTTACATTCAATCTTTGAATCTTGATTTGGGTAAGCAAACCTTACTCGTTTTTAGTGATTTTTATGTTTTCGAGTCCGTATTAGCTTAACCTAGCTAATCCAATATTTGTGAATCTGTCAAATATTATGAAACTTGCCATTGTTGAAAATGTTTGTTCTTGAAAGCTTATGATGGTTTTGTGCGTTTGATGCTTGGATTAGATCTTTTTGTAAAGAGATTTTTGATGAAATTAGGGTTAAGGAATAAAATGTGAAAATGACAAAAGTACTTGTATTGTTGTGAAAATAAATGTGTGAAGGGGTTGGATAAACACCTTAGAGATTTCGGCTAAGGTTGATTATGTAAGAGAAGGGTTATTTTGTATGTTTTGTGTTGAAAAGATTAGATTAAATAAAAGGAAAATATTACGGGTAAAATTATAATTTTCCTAAAAAGGACTAAATTGTGTGAATGACTCAATTATGTAATTTAATGTAATATTTGGATGATTTGTGGATGTAGACTACGATCGTACTTTAGATCGCGGAAAAAGGAAACTAGCGGAGTAATCCTTGAAGTCTAATTGTAACTGCAAGTTAGTCCAGTAAGTTCGTAATGTAAATTTTTACTTAACATTTCTTGTATGCATATTGCTATTGTTCAACAATTGGAAGCACTTGGAATTGAAGAGATTGAAGAAATGAAACGAAAGAGATAATAGGCTTTATATCGTTGAAAAGGTATCGACGCAATGGCTGGGGTACCGCATATGTTGCGAGTCATTGTTAGCTCTTGTGAGCAGCATCGTAATTTAGAAAAGAGATATGAATCCTAAATGGATTATAGGCCCTTCAATGACTGGGACTTATGCTTTATGCATACTCCCGACAGCTCGTGTGAGCAGCATCGTTAGGGAACAGTTTACAAACAAAACACCGTACTGATGGTTGGGGTATCGTATATGTTATGAGTCCTCCACAGCTCATGTGAGTAGCATCAGGTTTTGTTAATAGAAAAGTTATAGACATGAAAGTGAAAGTTATAATTGACTCAAGAAAGAAATTGGACTACCTTGGCTCGATCGAGTTATAGCTACTTTATACAATTTGGTAATTCTTTAAAACTATCGAATTTACTATGCTATGAAGCTTACCAAAGATATTGTTGTTGTTTTGTAAATTATTTTGCTGATTGAAGATCGGATCATCATCTCTCAGAAGTCACTATCGCAGAGCTCATTGGTAGTTTTTACATCAATCGGTCTTATGGCATGTACTAGGATGATGTTATCTATTGCTTTAAGTAATTGAGATTGTGAAAATCTTATTATGTTGATGAAATGATGAATGTATTAATGTATGTTGTGCAAGTTGAAGTATAGACTTAAAAGTAATATGTAATGACTTGGAATCTATGTATTTTTTGTTGGCTTAATGCATTTTGAAGTCATGAATGTTTTGAGTTGATAAACTTGTGTTTTGGCATGATTCTTGAGATTCTGCATATATTTCGGTAGAACCTATGCATGTATTGGTAGAAGTATAGGGTAGAAGAGAGGTTGTTCACTGACTTGGGTTGTATCGGTAGTTGAATAGCAAGTATCGGTAGTTATGTGTTTAGAAGTGTCGGTAGTTTGTATACTTGTATCGATAGAAGTTGCAAGGTAAGACTTTTAGCTCTCTGAAGTTTTTAGTATCGGTAAAAGTATGACTTATTTCGGTAGAAGAGTCACTTGTATCGGTAGAACTATCACTTCTATCGGTAGAAGTCTGCACTATTCTTGAACTGTTTACTGATTTGACAACTACCAATACTTGTCTAACAAGTACCGATAGAAATCTCCAAAAATATCAAAAATAACCTTTTTGCCCCTGTTAAATTGTATTTATAATCAAATGACGATATATGATGTGTGGAGTGAAATTCTTTAATAAAATAAGAGTGAATAACATGGTGTTAAAGACGAACAATGATAAATGATTAGTAAGACATCGAAACCTTAACCGACGATAATTTTCGAGTTTCGGGTGTTACATGTTAGAACTAACTATTCACTACAGAAGTTAGCTAAATTGTATGTGTCTAAGATTGTGAGGTTACACAGAGTTTCGATTTTGACCATTTCGAATAGAGATCCTCGTTTTACTTCTCAATTTTGGAAGAAGCTACACAAGGCCTTGGGCACTCAGTTAGACTTCTATACTACGTATCATCCTCAGACCGATAGACAATTTGAGCGGGTAATTCAAATTCTAGAAGATATGCTTCGAAGTTGTGTTATCGATTTTATGGGTAGTTGAGAAGATCATCTACCGTTAGCTTAGTGTGCATATAACAACAACTTTCAGTCTAGCATTCATATGGCACCTTACGAGGCTCTGTATGGTCGTAAGCTCCCCTGTGCTGGACTGAGTTGGGTACGCGTCGGGTTTTGGGTCCGAGCTAGTTACTAAAACTAAGAACACAATAAAATTGATTCTAGATCGTCTTAAGGCTGATTCTGATCGACAAAAAGCGTACGCTAACTTAAAAAGGAAAGATATTGAGTATTCTATTGATGATCAGGTGTTTTTGAAGGTGTCATCGTGGAAGAAAGTCCTCCGATTCAGACGTAGGGGTAAGTTGAGCCCGAGGTTTATTGGACCGTACGTATTTTGAAACGAGTTAGACCAATCTGAGTTACCTCTTGAACTTGATCGGATCCATGACGTGTTCCAAGTCTCAATGTTGAGACAATATTGGTCTGATCTTTCTCATATTGTCCCTATTGAGGAGATTGAGGTGAGACCCAATCTAACTTTTGAAGAGGAGCCTGTTCAAGTTCTGGAGTGAGATATTAAAGTCTGATGAAGACTGTACCTTTGGTTAAGGTCTTGTGGCGAAACCACGACCTTGAGGAAGCCACCTGGAACCTAAGGATTCGATACGGCAACAATATCCATATCTATTTTAGTCAGGTAAGTTTCAAGGTCGAAATTTCTTTAAGGGGAGAGAGTTGTAACGCCCAAAAAATTTGAATGTTTGTTTATCTAGTTCTATCACTGATTTAATGATGCTTTACTGGTTAAAGGTTCTGCATGCTTGTTTGAGATCTGTGGTTTGAGTCGCATCTTTTGAAATTTTGTGTTTTCCTTTAATTGAAGCTTAGACTTTCAACTCGTCATATAAGCTAAATTTTGTGCGTTGATATTTCAATGATAAGCCTAGTGGTTCAATGGGTAAGTGTCTGTCTATTCTTTGGTCTTGTGTTCGAACCTTTGTGTGTACGTTAAGTAAATATATTTTTGTACTTTTTCGTAAGTTATTGTATTCAATTGAATTAGTTATTTTTTCCCCTTTCACATATATTATTTTCTTTTCCTTTCTTTCTTCTTTTTTCGCTCTTTTCTTTTTATTTCCCGTCGATTGTTTTTTTGAGATTGCTTGTTGATTGTTGATTAACTGTTGTTACTGTTAGCAAGTAAGTTGTGTATCTTGTTATCGATTGATCAAAAAATTAGTTTCGTAAGTTCTGTTGTGTTGTTGTGCATCGTTCATTACTCTTTTGGTTTACATCAATTTCCGCTTCAAATGTTCAGATTCTTTTATTGAAGTGTACTAATGTTTCTATTAGGCAAGGATTTTAAGGATAACGTCTCCCCATTGAGTTAGTTCTACGAATTTCGGCGTTGTGCAAAGGTGAGAATGTTTCACTCGTTTTGGTTTGTACATCAAAGTGTTCGACGGAGATTGTTGGTGCGATTTAGCATTTTAGTTTTCTCTTTCGCTGAATTGGTTGTTTGAATATCTGTTTTAGGCTGCAAGAGTCTTGGGATTGCCTGACATCATTGTTGTATCATGTAATGTAGGTACCGAAACCCCTCTTTTTCTGAGTTTTTATCATTGGAATCGGGACTATCGACACCACATGGGCGTGTGGTGGACCGTGTGAGCCACATGGTCGTGTGGTAGGCAGTGTGACGGATCATGTAACTCACTATTTTCTGAATCTAAGACACACGGGCGTATGGTAAATCGTGTGTGAGAAAATAAGGTGCAAGGGTCACGGGTGTGTGTCCAGGCTGTGTAACTTACTGTTTATGCATTAGAGACACACGAGCAGGGGACACGGGAGTGTGCCAGACCGTGTAAGGTACACGAGCGTGTGTCCAAGCTGTGTAACTCATTGTTTTAAATAGAAGCACACACGGGCACTCACACGGAAATGGGATAAACAATTACAATTTGACAATCTTTTAATGCATTATTTTAGTTTCTACTAGTTTTTCACTTTAATATTTAATTTTTTTACTTCGATCAATACTTTAAAAAATGATATTTTTTGGGTGAACCAAAATGAAAATGCTCAAGAAGTTGGATGACTTATATGAAAGTATAAACATTATGTGACGTGTAACATTATAGATTTAATGATTGGGTGACTAAAATGAAAACAACCTAAAAATTGTGTTACTCAAAAAATTTACCCTAAAAAACCCACTAGAATAGGGTTAAAATCAGGGGCGAATCCAGAAGGTTGGTAGGAGCCCGACCTCCCTTAAAATAAAAAATTTTCCATTTCAGTCCTTAAAATTTTTTAAAAATTTTAAATTAATAAAAATAAAATAACAATTTGACCCTTACAAACAATATAATTTTAACTTAATTATTTAAAAAATATATATTATTACTATAATAAAAATTAAAATTTACTCGTCCTAAATTTTTTTTTTTGACTTCGCGGATGATTAAAATGAAATTGGAAACAGCTTGGCGTATTTGAGTTCGGGTGTGTCTACTGCACTGTTATAATCACAATGAATATAATCCAATGAAAGAGTGCCACGCAGATAGCTAGGCCATACATATAGAATAAATTTGTGGTCTATCGACCTTTATCATCACCCACAAGCGTCCCCACCTCTTATTATTACATTATAAGTGGTATCCCATATTCCACTAAAGTTAAGCCATGCGTCATCTCCATGACATACTCAACGGAGCACCCACAAGCAACTTCGCAGCATCTCTCTCCTGGGAACTCTCCATGAAGCAGCAGCAGCTCATTAAATAAATATAAAAATATAGGAAAAGAATCTATGAAAAATACTATTTCTTACATTTTAGGCATTTAAATTTATTTATTTTCTTCCATTCAAGTAAGTGTATAAAATGGTTGAATCTAACAAGTTTCCCCCTTCCTAAAGACTATCAAAAGACCAAAGTCCAGCTTTCCTTACAAATGGACTTCTCTCCTACTCACCACTCAAACCGTAACCCTAATTCTATCTTCTTCCCTAAAAATTCCGATCCAATCGTCGACTTCGAGCTCTCTGATTACCTTATGCTTGATGCCGGTGTCTTCAAGGATGATACATCGGAGAAGGGCATGGGTGTCGCTAATAAAAGTGAAACTAGTGGTGCAAGTGCAACATGTCACGTCCCTAAAACTTGAATCTTGGAGCGTGCGGCCTTAGACGCTTTTCGATCACGCAACGCCTAAGTAAGCCTGAAAACTTGATCAAAGCTAAAGTGCTTAGATCCTAGCGGAAGCAAAAGAACTCTGAAAGAAAAGGCAAAGCAAAAAGACAAGGAAGAAATTTGAGTGAATGCTCTGTATATTCCTCAAAAGTGAAGTGTCAAAATGAGGTGGGGGTAAGCCTCTATTTATAGTTGAAGCCCCCTACATCCAACGGTCAAGATTAGAGTACATCGACGGTCTAGATACAATGATATCTAAAATATCCCTTAATCTAAGGAATTCAAATGAAACATTCCTAAGATAAGAGATTACAAAGGATATGGAAAGAATCAAAAGGGAATATGCTAGATTATGTGCTACTTGCCATATCTTCTTTGCAAGGCTCTTCAATCCCAAGTGTTGGGCTAAGTGGTGATAGGCCCAAGATGCTGCGGAGTGCTTCTTGGGCAGCTTGATGCGAGCTGGTCTCGGGCCTTAATGCGCGGTCCGTGACATTCTCCCCCACTGAATCTAGTGACGCCCTCGTCACTCGGCTAGCATGGTAACCATCCACTTGGTCCTTGAATTGCCACGGCCCTCGGCTAGTTCCCAACTCCCCTCACTGTCGGGAAGTCCCTTCCACTGCACAAAATATTCGTGCCTCGGCCGGTAACCTGGTCGTCGAATAACTCTCTCGGCTTGGATCTCTCGAACCTCGTTCTCATAGGAGATCTTCACTCCGACTGGCGCTCGGTGTGATTTGCCTCGATCCGGATCTGACTCATCTTGATGGTAAGGCTTGAGTAAGCTAACATGGAACACTGGATGAGCTCGGATGGTCGGTGGCAACTCCAATCGATAGGCCATGGTGCTTATCCGCTTCACAACTCGAAATGGACCCTCATATCTTCGCACAAGCCCTTTGTGCACGGTTGGGTTGCGCAAGATTCCTGTCAATTTGGCAAGGACTAGATCACCAACCTGGAAATTCACGTCCCTACGCTTTCGATCCGCCCACTTCTTGGTCCGCTTCCCTGCCTTGTGTAAACAAGCTCGGGCTAAGTCGTGATGCTCTTGCCACTCTGTGGCAAACTTGTGTGCTGCTGGATTCGGCCCCTCATACTTGGTAACAACCGTGTTGGGTGTAAGCGGTTGTTGCCCGGTCACGATCTCGAACGGACTTTGGTTTGTGGCCTCACTCCGTTGTAAGTTGTAAGAAAATTGGGCCACATCCAATAGCTTTGTCAGTCGCGCTGCGTTGCACTAACATAGTGCCTCAAATAGATCTCCAAGAGTGCATTCACTCGCTCAGTTTGCCCGTCGGTTTGGGGATGGACACTTGTTGAAAAATTCAAGCTTGATCCCATTAGCTTGAATAACTCAGTCCAAAATCTCCCCGTGAATCGTGTGTCTCGATCACTGATAATCGTCTTTGGCACTCCCCAATACTTAACCACGTGCTTGAGGAAAACACGAGCTGCCTCCTCGGCTGGACACACCTTAGACGCTGGAATGAACGTCCCATACTTTGAAAACCTGTCAACAACAACCATAATACTTGACAGGCCATCAGTGTTAGGCAAACCGACAATAAAGTCCATGGAAACACTTTCCCATGGTCGCTCGGGAATGGGCAATGGCTGCAACAGTCCCGCTGGCTTTTTCATCTCTATCTTGTCTTGTTGGCACACAAGACAAGTCTTCACATAGGCTTCAATATCTGTGCCCATGTGTGGCCAGTAATAATTTTCTGCAATCAGTGCCAATGTCCGGTTCATCCCCGGATGTCCCGCCCACTTGGAATCATGGCATTCCCTCATGATCCCCTTACGCAATTCTCCAAACTGAGGCACATAGAGGCGATGTCCTCGAGCATATAACAAGTCTCCCTCGAGCCAAAACTTTCTAGTCTTCCCTTCTTTGGCATAGTCAATGAGCATCTTGGCTGTTGGGTCATGTGACAACCCCTCTTTGATGCGCTCCAATAGTTATCCCTGCGGCAAGCTAACAAACTCCATGTCATATCTTCGGCTTAAAGCATCGGCAACGGAATTCACTTTTCCTGGCTTGTACTCCATGGAAAAATCAAATTCTGCAAGGAATTCCTGCCATCGAACCTGCTTTGGAGACAACTTCTTTTGGGTTAGAAAATAATTATTGGCAACATTATCTATGTATACCACAAACCTGGACCCAAGTATGTGGTGTCGCCAAGTGCGCAAGCAGTGCACTACAGCAGTCATTTCCTTCTCATGGACCGTGTACCTCCTCTCGGTCTCATTGAGCTTCCGGCTTTCAAAGGCAACCGGATGTCCTTCTTGCATAAGCACCCCACCAATGGCAACATCAGACGCATCGGTGTAAATTCCAAAAGGCTTGGTGTAATCTGGCAACACCAACACTGGTTCGCTCACCATGGCCTTCTTCAATTCTGCAAAGGCTTGTTGGCACTCAATGCTCCAATCCCACGCCTTGTCCTTCTTCAGTAACTCGGTCAAGGGTGTGGCTATTTTGGAGTAGCCTTTGACGAACCTTCGGTAGTAATTGGCTAGCCCCAAGAAGGATCTCAACTCCGTCACCTTGGTTGGCGGCTCCCAATCTTCAATGGCTCGAATTTTGGCCCCATCCATTCGGATCTTGCCACCTCCTACAATGTGGCCTAGAAAAGGGACCTCCTTTTGAGCAAACGAGCACTTCTCTTCTTTGACGTAGAGCTCGTTCTCCCGCAAGACTTTGAACACCATTCTCAAATGTCCCAAATGCTCCTCAAGTGTCTTGCTATAGATCACAATATCGTCAAGGTAGACAACAACAAATTGATCAAGAAAGGGTTGTAATACCTTGTTCATGAGGGTGCAAAAAGTAGCGGGGGCGTTCGTGAGACCGAAGGGCATCACTAAGAACTCATACGAACCATAGCGCGTCACACAAGCCGTCTTTGGTTCATCTCCTTCGGCTATTCGAACCTGATAATATCCGGACCTCAAATCCAACTTGGTGAACCACCTTGCACCACCAAGTTGATCGAACAAGTCTGCAATAAGCGGGATCGGGTACTTGTTCTTCACTGTGAGCTTGTTCAAAGCTCGATAGTCGATACACATTCGAAGCGTCCCATCATGCTTCTTCTGAAATAGTACCGGTGTACCGAAGGGTGCCTTGGATGGTCGGATATATCCTGCATCTAGGAGTTCTTTCAACTGTCTGCGCAACTCCTCTAACTCGGGTGGAGCCATTCGGTAAGGGGCTTTAGCGGGTGGCTCCGCATTCGGCACGAGTTCAATCTTGTGATCCACCTCTCTCTTTGGTGGCAAGCTTTTGGGCAATTCGGCAGGCATCACATCTCTGAATTCTGCCAACACTTGTCCCACCTCTTCTTGGACCTTGACGGACTTGAAAGGTTGCTCATCAACCAACGCAGCTAAGTAAGTTGGTTCCTCCTTGCGCACCCCCTTACTAAATTGGATGGCTGATATCATCTTGGCTCCAATTCCAGCCTCTCGGGTTGCCGGCACAATGCATTGATGTTTCGGATCCAAAATGCACAAATAATCGGCAAAGGGAACAGGGAACGCATTAACCCGGTCAAGGAAATTAAGTCCAATTACGAAATCAAAGTCATCAAGAGGGATTACTTTGATGTTTTCCTTACCGGTCCAACCTCCAAGGTCTATCATGACTCCTTTTGCCACTCCCGCAATTGGAGCCTCTTTGGAATTGACGGTTTTAATAAACCCACTTGCCTTCTCAACACGAAAGTCAAGTCTCTTGGCAGCCCGCTCAGAGACAAACAATTCTGAGGCACTTGTGTCCACTAGAGCGCTCATCTTTTGGCCTGCCACGGTGATGTCAACGAACATCAGTCCCTTCTTCTTATGGCCCTTCTTAACTTCCATGGAGCTAATGATGGAGTTAATGTTAAGAGCCTCCTTCTCCTCAGCATCCTTCCCTTGGATGGCAGCGGCTTTTTGAGGGCAGTTCCTAGCCAAGTGTTTGCCTCCACAAGTGTAGCACTTGAAAGGCTCATTGTTCTTTTCCCACGGCTTGTAAAGCTTGAAATTACCACCTGTCGGCTTCTCAGACCCCTTCTTGGCTGGTTTTTCCTTGTCTCCCCCACCATTGCCTTTGGATTTTGGCTTTGGTTTGGTAGACTCGGACCTTTGAACCTCGAACTCAGCAATGGACTCAGCTGCGGACAAGGCTTTTGAAAGCTCTTCAACCCCCCTCCGCTTCAACTCCATTTTGGCCCATCGTTGAAGTCCATCCATGAAGGCAAAGAATCCTTCCTCTTCGCCCAACTTTGGGATCTGAAGCTTAAGCTCGGTGAATTCCTTGACATAGTCTCGAATCGAGCTAGTATGCTTAAGTTGTCGCAACTTTGCTCGGGCTTCTAGTTGAGCATTCTTGGGATAGAACTGTTCCTTGAACTTAGATTGGAACTCGCTCCATGTTGCAATGGGAATTTCTCCATTCTCCATCTCAGAGCACCTATGTCGCCACCATAAAAGCGCGATATCAGTCAAATAGACAAAAGCAGTGTTTACCTTTGTTGCTTCGTCCCTGATTCCCATGGCTCGAAAGTACTGCTCCATGGCCCAAATGAAATTCTCTACATCTTGGGCTGATCGTGTCCCTGTAAACATTTTCGGCTTTGGAACATCGATCCTCGATGTGGGTGATGATGATTCTGCCATCATGCCATTCTTCATGGCTCTCTTGTAAATGGCTAGCTCACTCTTGAGATCCTCGATCTCCTCTACCAACTTGGCTTTAGTAGCTTCCCCTGCTGCTTCAAGAGAATTGTCCCGTTGTTCTAATTTCTCATACATGTCATTGAGAAATTCTTGAACCGCAACCATCACTTCTTCTTTAAGGGAGTGAAACGGTTCTGTCTCGTCTTGGGCCTCCTTGACTTCCTTCATGGAATCTTCAAGTCTAGCGACCCTTCTCTCCAAGGCTGAAACAATGTCCCTGGAACTCTCTCTCTTCTTCTTCTCAGCAGCAGCACGAGTCTCTCGTTCAGTTGCTGAAACTTCGCTTGCGTTTTGTGGTGCCATCTCTCTCACTCGAACAGGCTCGGATACCACTTGTCACGTCCCTAAAACTTGAATCTTGGAGCGTGCGGCCTTAGACGCTTTTCGATCACGCAACGCCTAAGTAAGCCTGAAAACTTGATCAAAGCTAAAGTGCTTAGATCCTAGCGGAAGCAAAAGAACTCTGAAAGAAAAGGCAAAGCAAAAAGACAAGGAAGAAATTTGAGTGAATGCTCTGTATATTCCTCAAAAGTGAAGTGTCAAAATGAGGTGGGGGTAAGCCTCTATTTATAGTTGAAGCCCCCTACATCCAACGGTCAAGATTAGAGTACATCGACGGTCTAGATACAATGATATCTAAAATATCCCTTAATCTAAGGAATTCAAATGAAACATTCCTAAGATAAGAGATTACAAAGGATATGGAAAGAATCAAAAGGGAATATGCTAGATTATGTGCTACTTGCCATATCTTCTTTGCAAGGCTCTTCAATCCCAAGTGTTGGGCTAAGTGGTGATAGGCCCAAGATGCTGCGGAGTGCTTCTTGGGCAGCTTGATGCGAGCTGGTCTCGGGCCTTAATGCGCGGTCCGTGACAAACACCAAAACATAGTAACATGCAAGTGATATATAAACCATATATGCCCATCGCTGGGATCTTTCTTTTTTTATTTCTTTTCCTTCTTGAAAATCCATAATAGAATTAAATTAAGTAAAAGCAATGGTCATCATCATTAGTTTTATACTTGTTTAGAAAAATAATGGGGTTTTTTGTTTTTGTTTTTCATCATTATCATGCTTAAAAAATTGTAGAAAATGCAAAAGTGGAGAGAAGAAAAACAAGTTGGGACTGGGACATCGAGTTGCATTTAGAATGAAATCAGAGATAGATGCCATGGATGATGGATATAAATGGAGGAAATATGGGAAAAAGTTGGTCAAAGACAGCCCCAATCCAAGGTAATTTTTCTAATTATTCTTCCAAAATAACTTTGGTTTTTCATCTTATTGCATGAAATGAAATAATTTAATTACTTTCCCTGGTGTTAGAAGTTTAAACCACTGGATTTCATGATAGTTTCAATATTTGAGCGGACCCCAAATATATTTGTTTATATTTGCAACTTGATCATCAATTTCATTTAAAACTTAATTTTCGATCAACTTTAGAACAATGAATTTGGATCATGTCTTTCAACTTTCCCTCACCCTTTCTATTGAATATTTAGGTAAAAGTATAATCAACATCTTGTATTACAAGTTGAATTACATTTTGTATTTTTTACAGTAGCAAAATTAGGGGGCTGCCAAAGGCCTCGGCCCCCCTAAAATGCAAAATTTTTCATATGCTCCCATTAAAATTTTTAAATTTTTAAGTTAGTAAAGGTGAAATTGCATTTTGACCCCTTAAAAATATAAAAATTTGATTTAATCATTTAAAAATTATAAAGATATAGTTTATTAAAATGATGGAATTGTATTTTTCTATCGTAAAAATTACAATTTAGTTTCGTCCCCTAAAATTTTTTTTGGTTTCACCCCTATTCCTCTACTTAAAAAATGGACAAACTAGTCCCTATACATTAGATTAAAGAACAAATTGATTATTTCTGTTAAAATTTTCTTCCATTTGTCTTGTTAAAAATTGGTGTAGTTGACGAAATATCAAACGGTGGCATGTAACATACCATGTGTACCTCATGCTTACGTACATGAACCAATTTTTAATAACATAAATGGATTAAAATTTTAACAAAAGAATCAGTTTGCTCTTTGATCTTATATGCAGTGACTAACTTGCCCATTTTTTTAGATAAAAAAATAAAATGCAATCTAACTCCTAATACACGAACCTTTATAATACTTTTAATTGTCATATATTTCATGTTTAAGAAATTAGATTCAAATATAAATTTATGTTTGAGTTAATTAGTGGGTTTGGATGGGTGGGGGTGCGGTACGGTGCATTTAATTTACTTTTTATCTCACGTTACAGTGTTGTTTTAATATTTAATCTCACCACCATCGATATTTTTATACTAACAACAAGTAAAAACACCGTCAATTTAAACCCACTCTTATTGAGCGCAACTAATACTTGTAACTATTGATACCTTTTATCCTTTTCTTTCCTTACCCAAAGCTCACAGATTTTTATTCAGTCAGATCGATGGTATGGTAGCTTTAGTTTTAGGAAAAACATTGCCGTAGACTAACATACCCATGAATCAAACTCATCATATCATTGTTGCAAATTACATAATATACTTATGGGTAAAAGTATATTGAAGTCCCTGAATACATTACATTTTGTTTTTTTAAAAAAAATAATTTATCTCTTATATGTTAGTTAAAAAGTAAATTAGTTTTTTATGTTAAAATTTTTATTTAATTTTACTGTTTAAAACTGACGTGATTAATAGAATAATCAAAAAATAACAAGTGGTGTAACATATGTACCTCGCACTGACTTACATAAATTAATTTTAAACTGTAGAAATAGATAAAAAAATTTAACCAAATAATCAATTTTTACCTATTGTTTAAATAAAAAATAATATAATCTGATCTCTTAATATAAAAATTTTCATATACTTTTATAAAAGAGGCAAGAGTGGAACGCCCCATAAAAGCAAATTTAAATCATATTGCCTTCATCATTAAAGTAGACTGCAACTGTAAGAGGCCTCGATGACTCCACATACATACATGATACACAGTGTGCTGCTGAGCTATCATCGTATGCCCACACAGTAGCACCTACTATATGTGTATGTGCTAGTGTAAAAATGGGACTGTATTAATATGGAATGTAAGCTATAGGCAAGTGGACTGAAAAAGGGGTAGTTGGATAACAAATTAAGTTGTGTATGGATGAAATTGGGGTTTGTTTGAGGCATCCATGGACAAAATGAAAGCTATGAAAAGACTACTCAACAGCTAGCTTTTCTCCCATTTAAAATGCCAAGTGGAGGACCACTCCAAAGCAAATGCTGTACCGCCGCCATAGTTTTCATAGTTTAATATGCTGTATATGGGAGGAGTAGCTATATATTAATGGAAGGGATCTTTATTTAATATATATAGTATGTATATATATATATATATAAAGGAGCTTTGAACACAGTTATTGAGTAGAATAGATATAAAATATCATTTAATGATATTGAGTCTTTTGATGTGTGTTTTTAATAAAAAGAATCGGGTATTTATATGATATGATTATTATTCATTGAAGTAACGTTTTAGATAGATTTTATACATGTCAATACATATGTTTTTCTAGACTTAACAAATATTCGTCTGCTTACTCGTTTGACTTCGTATCCTCCACTTACGAACACTCAACTACACGTGAACTAGGCTCGCCATTGCGAATCTTCCTCACGAGTCCTTAATGTACCCACCTGATAGGCCTAAACTCGGGTCACGAGTCGGTAGTCAAAATTATATTCGGGTTTTAAGTTGGTAATCGGAAATACCATAACAAATCATTATAATTTAATTTAAGTTGATGGATAAAAAGCTAAACCAGCCTATAGGGTAAGATTTGATACTTTGTTATGGAAAATTTTTTATTTTACAAGCATGATTTAAAATATTATCACATGCCAACTCAAATTTTCTGATATTTTATGCAGGAATTACTACAAATGTGTAAGTGGAGGATGCAATGTGAAGAAGAGGATAGAAAGGGACAGAGATGATAAAAGTTATGTGATTACTACCTATGAAGGTGTTCATAATCATGGTAGCCCATACACGTTTTACTGTAATCAAATGCCTCTTGTGGCTCCTAATGCTTGCACTTCTCAACCTTCTCCTTTCTCCTCTCCTTCTTCTACATGAAACCAAAAAATTAAGAAAATTACTTATACATACATATATTTATATATACACTTATATTAAGCCCTTGACTCAAGATGGTGTCACTAGTGCTCAACAGAGCATCAATTTAGTTGAGAAATTACTAGAATATCTCTTTATGTATAAAGTTATATTATTATGATGGTGTTTTTGTTTTTATACAAAATTTTATAAATCGATAAAAACTCAATCATAATAAAATGAAATTTATATATTTAACTTTACTATTTCAATTAAAGTATATTTAGTTTTTATATAAACTTTCATTAAGTATATTTATTACTTTTTTTTTCACTCATACTGTGAGTGTGCCGTAATCTAATATATTTTTACATGCTTTTTCTTAATGATGTTTCTTAGCATGGCCATCTTAGTTCACACTAATTTTTCCACTATGGTTTTTTTTTTGGTTGAATTGTTAGATTCGACCCATCGATAAAGGTTACTGAACAATGATCTCTTTTAAGCCCACTTTAAGCACAATTAAAATTGAATTGGACTGAGTCGAGATTGATCTTAATAAGTTACTGATATTATTGTTGTTATTATAATTTCATATCAGCTATATCTATATCTATATTATTATTTAGAATTTATATGGATAGTCTCCCAACTATTAAGAAATTTTTTTGGTTACCCATTTATGAAAAGTTACAAAATGATCATTCAACTATTCGATTTTTTTTTCTTTTTTGGTCACTAATTGTTAAATGACTAATAAGAAGTTGACAAGGTAGCAACTTGAACCCTAACCACTTATATATTGGCTTTAGTCTTGATTTTAAATGAACCCTCAATATTTACACATTATGCAATTTGATCCCTTTGTAGTTTTACTTTTCTTTGTGATATTTTCCGTGTGTTTGATTCAATGAAAAAATGAACAACTACAAGAAACAAAATGACCCAAATTTTGAAAATGACCAATTCAATTGCTTGAAAATAAAAAACACACTTCATTAATTCAATCTAATTGTAGGTCTAACAAATTAAATTTTTTTATTTTTTTTAGCTTTGATTTGCTTCATCACTATTAGTCAACTCAAGCTAGAATTAATTATCATAAAGAGATATCAAGTTCTTATTCATTTAAAGTATAAGGAAAGTAATGTATTTGAGGATTGTCTAGTTTAATAATAAATGGAATATTTTTTAAAATATGTTTGCTTCTATTTTTAATTGACATATGGTATATTAAATTATATTTTCTTGTAAAAATTGGATAAATTTAGGTAATGTTTAAACATTGAGAGTTAATTTTTTAAAAATTAAGATTAGCTTGATATAATGTATAAACGTTAAGGGCTAAATTAGTTATTATGTCAATTTTAAAAACTTTCATGTCATCTTTCCGTGAACTATTTACCAACAAGTGACTAAAAAGGAAAAAAAAATCGAATAGTTAAGCAATCATTTTGTAACTTCTCATAATTGCTTGACCAAAAAAGAGACTTACTGATAGCTAAATAATTACTAAAGTAGTTTACCCTATTATTTAAGAGTTTTATTGGTGACACCCATCAAGAGAAAGGATTGTATGAAACAGGGATATTATCCATTTCCAATAGTTTTATGAGACATCAACAATTTAATCCTAAATTTCAGGATTTTAATTGTAATTTGATTTTTTTCAGGATGAAAATGTTGAAATTAAAAATGAAAATACTGATGTGGCATAAAACTATTGGAAAAGGGACACAAATGACGTGGTGTCACTGTTTCATTCAATCC
Source organism: Gossypioides kirkii (assembly GCA_005610355.1). Taxonomy (NCBI): domain Eukaryota; kingdom Viridiplantae; phylum Streptophyta; class Magnoliopsida; order Malvales; family Malvaceae; genus Gossypioides; species Gossypioides kirkii. The sequence continues at coordinate 25,907,589 of CP032253.1, read as the reverse complement.
TTTTCCCACCCATCAACTAGATCCCAATTCAAGTTTGAAATTACCAAAAACCTATTATTTTTATGAAACAACAAACACTATTTTGATGGTATTTTTGTATTTTACATTTTTACATAAAATCTAGATAAATACTTACACATGATTAGATTTAAACTCAAGTCATCATAATTTTCAACATCTCAACTTTATCATTTCAACTAAAATCACATTTAATTTTTTTATCATTATTTATTTATTTGTTACGTAAAAAATTTCACCCACATCGTGAGGGGTGTCCTAGTTATGAGAAATGTTGTTTACTAGTATATAAATATATCTATATGAAGAATATTTAGTTTGTTGTACACTAAGTTTAACTCTTACCAAAGGAACATATTTACTTAAATCATTTTAAAATTACAAAAATGGATGAATGGTTAAGTTGAACATTTTCTTATCTCAAAGGGTAGCTTACTCCTTGTATGTCATTACAGCAATATTAGATGATCTGCTTCAAGAACTCTTGGGCACACTTAATTTCCTGAAGAAATGAGGGGAAGTCTGCTTCAAAAACCCGTTTTACTATTAAAAATTAATAAAATATTAAAATATATTATTTTAGTTTTTATTTTATATATTTTATAATTAAATTTTAATCTAAAAATATTTTTATTATTTAAATTCAATTTATGTTAAACCGAACCTGCTCAAAGTGCAAAAATCTTTGCTCAAATCCAACTCTTAAACAGCTCTATTTGAGTTATGACAAGGCAATGCAAAGGTCGCTTGTGATAAAGTTGCAGGGAAAAGTTCTTTTATTGTGTGGTTAACTATACAGAATATTAGATGGGGATATCACTCAGGTTTATCCATTATTTATATACATAAAATTTTGTCCATGTAATGCATTGATCTCAGCCCACCATTGATGTATAAACTAAAGGTGAGTATTCGATTGAGTCGAGTCGAATCGAGTTAGTCGAGTTGACGAATCTTATTTTAGCAACCGAACTCAATTTGAATTTTTTTCAAATCGAATCGAATTGAGTCAAATCGGTTGAGTTAACGAATCCTATTATTTATACCCAATATTGTGTTTACATTGATCGGTTGTTTAACTAGTAGATGAAGTACAAGATTATTTAACTACATAAACAATATAATGGTTTTGTCTTTTAATTTTAATGAGTAAACATTTATTAAAACGACATTGTCGAAACCACCTCGAAAACGAAGTTTCGAAAAATATTTTAAAATTTGGAAAATGGGAGTCGCCACCAATCTTTTATTTGGGTGTGACTGGATCACCACAAAACATTTAAAATATGTTTAAAAATTGTTGGTCTGCGAAATCCAGAAAAACAAGTTCGGGAGTCGGTTACGCATGAGGAAGGATTAGCACCCTCATACGCCCAAAATTGGTATCGTATTGATTATTTTTGGGTCTTAATTTATAAATCTTGAAAACTCGAATAAAATTTAAAATACGATCCTCGAATGTATGGGCTATGTTTAAAAGAAATTGATTTTGTTTGGAAATCCTGCTATTTCAAAGTGATCGGGGAAGAAAGTCACGTCCAATGAGTTAGGACATAATATTTCGAGATCCAGAAATAACGAGCTTTCCTTTGTAAAACCCTTTTTTTTAATTTTGGAAAAGGGATATTCGATTATCTCGATTTAAAGAAGGGTTGCACCTAAGGAGTTAAGGCGCAAGTTTTCAGAATCGAAGATAAGAAATATCATCTCGATTAAGGGTATTCGATTATTTCGGTTTGAAGAAAAATTGCACCTAGTAAGTTAAGGCGCAAAATTTCGAAACTCGAAATAAAAGTATATTACCTCGATTTTAAAGTTTTTATGAAAACAATTTTGAAAATGAATATGTAAATTTAATATGAGTGAGCAATTAATGATGGATATTATAACATGAAATTAAATGATTAAATGGTAAGCAAAAATAAAATACGAGTGTGTGCAAATATCGACAAGGAATAAAAAGTGACCCGATCGGGATTGAAAATGAAACTTTTTGTATACTCGGGGGTAAAATGGTAATTTTTAGTAAAATCGAGGTCAAAAATGAGATTTTGGAAAGTTTGGGGGTAAAATAGTAATTTTTGGTAAAATCGAGGTCAAAAATGGAATTTTGGAAAGTTCGGGGGTAAAATGGTAATTTTTGGTAAAATCGGGGTTAAAAATGGAATTTTGGAAAGTTCGGGGGCAAAATGGTAATTTTTGGTAAAATCGGGGTTAAAAATGAAATTTTGGAAAGTTCGGGGGCAAAATGGTAATTTTTGGTAAAATTAGGGTTAAAAATGAAATTTTGGAAAGTTCGAGGGTCAAAATGTAATTTTCAGAAAGTTTTAGGGTTAAAATATAATTTTTGAGAAGTTTTGGGGTCAAAATATAATTTTAGATAAGTTTAGGGGTTAAAATGTAAGTTTTAGAAAGTTTTGGGGTTAAAATACTATTTTTGGATAGTTTAGGGACTTTCAGGGCAATAAAACCAAAAAAGGATGACACGTGGCAGTCCCACATCTTGAAGTCAAAGGACTAATTTGAAAATCATGAAAAAAATTTGGACCAATTTTGTAATAAAATAGAATTTGATTTAAGGATTAAATTAAAATAAATTAAAAATAAAAGGGACCATTTGCATAAATAAGCCAAAATAATAACACGTGGCTGCCTTTGATGCTTTCAAAATGTTGAAGGATTTAATTAAAAAGTAATTAAAATAATTGGGCTAATTTATAAATAAATAAAAGTATAAAAAGGTCGAAATTATAAATTAAGCAAAATGTTGAAGGATCAAAGAGGAAATTTTCCCATTGATAAAAAAATCTGATTCCTCCATGCCCAAAACGACATAGCAAAAGGAGTGGGGTTCTTAAGTCCAAATTCTAGAAAAAACCTCATTTTTATTCATTTGTTTTTTTTAAAAAACCTTTCTTTTATTCTTCTTTCTCTCCAAGACAACTCATGTCCAGCCCTTCTCTGGCCAAGTTTCGGCCGCACCCCTTCCAGCGTGTGAGCACGCGTTTGTAGCCACGCGCCTGTGCTCCTTCACGCGTACGTTGTCGCCGGTTTTCATCTTCTGTCCACACGCTTCTGGCCAACGGTAAAGTTTCATTTCTTTTTTGTTATTTATTTATATATTTTTTATGAACTTTATTTAAACAAATCAAGTTTTGTTCGTTCAAAATCTGGGTTTTGACTCTTTATTCCCATTTTACTTCTTCTTTTCGTTTTTATATTAAAACTAGATCTGGTTTCAAACCAGACCTGAAAACTCTTAAACCCTTGTTGTTATTTTTTCTTAAACTTTTCTTGTTGTTTAAAACTTTAGATTCTTTTCTTTTTTTAAAAACCCATTCATTTATTCTCAAATCTAGTTTTTTTGTGTGTGTGTTATTTGCACAAATGTTGGAACAACAGGGAGGGTAACGATGGCCGATCGACGGACTCTGGTGGCTGCTCCGACGACGCGAAATCAGGGAAGAACCCGTTCCCTTTGTCTTCTTTTTATTTATTAATATCATTATTAACTATTATTATTAATATTTATTTATTAAATAATCTATTATTTATTTAAAACAATTCGAAAATAAATGATAAAAATAATTAATGCATTCAAATATTTTCAAAGTTTTGATAAAATATTAAATGCATTTGAGAGAAATATTAATATACAATAAATATATTATTATATACTTAATATACAGAAGACCTTTTGAATTCGAAGGAGGTAACGGGTAAACAATAAATGTATATTAATTTATTTATTATGTACCTTGAGAACTCTGTCTGTTTCTTTGTATACTGCTATCAAATACTTTGTATATTGCCTTTGAATGCTCACAAATTGAATGCTCGAAAATCAGCTTCTTTGAATTGATTTTGCGAATCAACCAAGTGTTTTCTTTTTTGAGTAAAAACTGATTCATATATTCATTTTTCAGAATCCCCCTTTTTACAGAAATCCATTCTGGCTTTATAGCCATTTACAAAATGATGATATCTTGCTGTTTGTAATTTAATGTATGTCTTTTCTTTCTTTGCTTGTTGCAGGCTTCTCTTTGGCAGCAGCGGTAGCAAGGTATGGTGGAGCTGATGGTGGCAGATGGAGCTGGTGGGCAGCAGCAGCAGAGGCACGTGGGGGTTAGATTAGGGTTTGACTTTTGGGGTTAAGGGTTATGAGTTGAAATTTATTTAGGGTATAATGGATTTGGGTCATGTAAATGGGTTAAGGGAATTTAGGTTTGTATTTGGGTCCAATTGGGCCTTGTAATTGGACATGGACATTTGAATTGGGCCCAATTGGGTCAGAAGATTGTAATTGGACTTTTTAATTGATTTTTAATTTAAATTCAAATTAAATTTAAACTTAAAAGAAAAGTTTAAACTTAAACTAAATTAAAATTTAATCATGAATTAAAATAAAAAAAATTAAAAGTTAAAATTGAATTTAAATGTTAGGCTCGGTCAAAATTGGGCTTCAACAGCTGCCTCTCTTTGCTCATTGTTGTGTAACAGGAACAGAGCAAAGACCAAAAGAAGACCAATTTTGTCCAAGTTCATTTCTTCGTTGCACTTTCTTCAATTGGTCCACTCTTTGCATCTTTAGTCGTTCATCCTTGCTGCATCTGCTTCTCTACCTTCGGCGTTATGATTTCCATGTTACGTAGATGCAATTTCCAAAAGGGCAAAATCTGCTACTATAATTTCACTCCATTCTTTTGAAAATTCAAGGAGATTGGAGTTTGTCACCGTGGTCTTTGAGTCTAGTTTCATTGAGTTGGTATACTTCTCTATATCTCGTCAAGAAGGTGACCGCCTCACTTATTTTGGATAACTATAACCTGCCCCAAGCTTGGGGTAAATGAGCAAATGGCTGCAATCTGCCCCAGGCTCAGGGTAAGAGATTGGAATCTTCATTTTGCCTTTCTTGGATCTAAGGGTAAAAATGAAATGATGTAATTTGAATCCAAACTCCACTGCATCTTCATGAAGATAGAATTTGGTGTCGAAGCCTTATCTTGGTCTTACTGCAACTTCAGAGAGATAAAGGTTTGTTATCCAACTTTACTATATCTTCAAGAGGATAAGAATTGACGTTTGAAGCTTCATCTTGCTCTTACTATAACTTCAGAGAGATAAAGGTTCGTTCTCCAACTTTACTATAACTTCAAGAGGATAAGAATTGACGTTTGAAGCTTCATCTTGCTCTTACTATAACTTCAGAGAGATAAAGGTTCGTTATCCAACTTTACTATAACTTCAAGAGGATAAGAATTGACGTTTGAAGCTTCATCTTGCTCTTACTATAACTTCAGAGAGATAAAGATTCGTTATCCAACTTTACTATAACTTCAAGAGGATAAGAATTGACATTTGAAACTTCATCTTGCTCTTACTATAACTTCAAAGAGATAAAGGTTCATTATCCAACTTTACTATAACTTCAAGAGGATAAGAATTGACATTTGAAACTTCATCTTGCTCTTACTATAACTTCAGAGAGATAAAGGTTCGTTCTTCAACTTTACTATAACTTCAAGAGGATAAGAATTGACGTTTGAAGCTTCATCTTGCTCTTACTATAACTTCAGAGAGATAAAGATTCGTTATCCAATTTTACTATAACTTCAAGAGGATAAGAATTGACATTTGAAACTTCATCTTGCTCTTACTATAACTTCAGAGAGATAAAGGTTCATTATCCAACTTTACTATAACTTCAAGAGGATAAGAATTGACATTTGAAACTTCATCTTGCTCTTACTATAACTTCAAAGAGATAAAGGTTTATTATCCAACTTTACTATAACTTCAAGAGGATAAGAATTGACTTTTGAAACTTCATCTTGCTCTTACTATAACTTCAAAGAGATAAAGGTCCATTATCCAACTTTACTATAACTTCAAGAGGATAAGAATTGACGTTTGAAACTTCATCTTGCTCTTACTATAACTTCAGAGAGATTAAGGTTCATTATCCAACTTTACTATAACTTCAAGAGGATAAGAATTGACATTTGAAATTTCATCTTGCTCCTACTATAACTTCAAAGAGATAAAGGTTCATTATCCAACTTTACTAGAACTTCAAGAGGATAAGAATTGACGTTTGAAACTTCATCTTGCTCTTTCTATAACTTCAGAGAGATAAAGGTTCATTATCCAACTTTACTATAACTTCAAGAGGATAAGAATTGACATTTGAAACATCATCTTGTTCTTACTATAACTTCAGAGAGATAAAGGTTCATTATCCAACTTTACTATAACTTCAAGAGGATAAGAATTGACGTTTGAAGCTTCATCTTGCTCTTACTATAGCTTCAAAGAGATAAAGGTTCATTATCCAACTTTACTATAACTTCAAGAGGATAAGAATTGACGTTTGAAACTTCATCTTGCTCTTACTATAACTTCAGAGAGATAAAGGTTCATTATCCAAATTTACTATAACTTCAAGAGGATAAGAATTGACATTTGAAACTTCATCTTGCTCTTACTATAACTTTAGAGAGATAAAGGTTCATTATCCAACTTTACTATAACTTCAAGAGGATAAGAATTGACATTTAAAACTTCATCTTGCTCCTACTACAACTTTAGAGAGATAAAGGTTCATTATCTAACTTTACTATAACTTCAAGAGGATAAGAATTGACGTTTGAAACTTCAACTTGCTCTTACTATAACTTCAGAGAGATAAATGTTCATTATCCAAATTTACTATAACTTCAAGAGGATAAGAATTGACGTTTGAAACTTCATCTTGCTCCTACTATAACTTCAGAGAGATAAAGGTTCATTATCCAACTTTACTATAACTTCAAGAGGATAAGAATTGACATTGGAAACTTCTTCTTGCTCTTACTATAACTTTAGAGAGATAAAGGTTCATTATCCAACTTTACTATAACTTCAAGAGGATAAGAATTGACGTTTGAAACTTAATCTTGCTCCTACTATAACTTCAGAGAGATAAAGGTTCATTAATTTTGATCTGACCCATTGCGACTTCAAGGTAGATGTTTCAACATCGTGGATTTGACCTTTCATGTTTCTAAGGTATCGGGTTCATCGTTGCGACTTAAACCTTTCCCTTTTGTATCTTTATGGTACTGGATCTGCCATTACGGTCTTAGAACTTTTCCTTCATGCTTCTGAGGTACACGGTCCGCCATTGCGATTAGACCTTTCCCTTTTTATGTTTTTGCGATACTGATCTGCCATTACGGTCTTAGATCTTTCCCTTCCATGCTTCTGAGGTACACGGTCCGCCGTTGCGACTTAGACCTTTCCCTTTTAGCATCTTTGTGGTACTGGATCCGCCATTGTGGTCTTAGATCCTTTCCTTCCTATTTCTGAGGTACACGGTCCGCCGTTGTGACTTAGACCTTTCCCTTTTGTATCTTTGCGGTACTAGATCCGCCATTGCGGTCTTTGATCTTTCTCGTCGTGTTTTTGAGGTACACGGTCTGCCATTGCGACTTAGACCTTCCCCTTTAGTATCTTTGCGGTATTGGATCCACCATTGCGATCTTAGATCTTTCCCGTCAAACCTGTAGACTATGCTTTCGTGGACCTCTATGTAGGCCAAATTGTTAGGATGCCATGATCAGGATGAATCAAATGCTCCTAAGTAGGTGAGTATAAATGATGAATGCAAAATGTCATCTTTGAGAAATGATTTTATTTTAGTCCTTAGGTCGACATTATTCGTCGTTTGTCTAAGTCCTATCACTGATGTGTTATTATGTTTTATATGTGTGTATCTCTGTCATGAAATCTAAAAAGTTGGTCGTAATTTGGACTATTTATTTTGAGATCTTTCTAACCCTCGGGTTATCTCCAACTAGTGGTCTTGTTTCAGATCTCTGTAATATTTAGAAATTTTCCAAACAATATGCAGAAATCCTTCTATTTCTTATGTCGTTGACCACTAACCATTATTTCAAATGCAAAGATGCTTCCATCAAGGCTATAGATGTCATTGAATTGGATTGCAAACAAAAGTCATATGAATGAAAAGATCGTTGGTTTAATAATCACAATTTTGGTGCAAAATTTTGCTTAAACATGGTCGCAAGGCGAATGAAATTTTATTGGGGCAAAGCTCACATGAAAATGACTCATATTGGTCAAAGAATATGCCAAACGCAAAGTGAGCAAAGAATAGGATTAGGTGGATGAATTCTATTAGAGGTAAAGCTCGTATGAAAAAAATGACCCATATTGGTCAAAGGATGCCGAATATAGAATGAGCAAAGAGTATCGTTAGGAGGCAAAGCTCGTATGGATTAAAAGATTAGTCCACTGACTGTTAAGCAAGCGTGCTTGATTATGGTTATGAAATGGATGAAATTGAATTTGATTTAAGGTTAAAGCTTGCATGAATGAAAAGGTCATTAATTTATTGATCATTGTTTTGATGCAGAAATGCTTGGACATGATCGCAAGACGAATGAATTTCATGGAGCTAAAGCTCACAAAAGGATTAAAAATTACATGTATTAGTCAAAATTTGCAAAACCTAAGGTGAACAAAGAATGGAGTTAGGTGCCCCAGATATCAAAGTATGAGCTTCAATGAGCAAACTTGGCGAAGACCATTCTGAGCTTGACATGTGTTCATAAAACTTAGAGTACTTTGTCAATGCCTCAAGGTGTAAAGTTTCTCCACCTTTTTACTTTTGAGAGAGAGGACCGCTTCATGCCCCTTTTCTCTTACTCAAATTTGAGTCGCGTTTTCAGGTTTTCAACTCAAATCTCCTTAGGTTTCGAGATGCCCTTTACGAGTTTTCACCTCGACCTCTCCATTTCTTTTTTCTTTTTTTTTGTTTTTTTTTTTTTTTTTATTTTTATTTTTTCTTTTTCTCTTCTTCTTTTTTCTTTTCTTTTATTCATTGAATTCGAGTTCACAAAGTTGGGCATGTCTTTGCCATTCATCAGAATCAAAACTTCTCCAAAAAACTTTCTTCATCTCATGGGGCCTTTCCCAATTTTGATATTCCTTTTCCTTGGAAGTCATTTGCCAGAAAGATCCTTTTCAAAACTAGAGCTCTCTCATGGAGTTCTATAGAATGGATCCTTCTTTGTCTTAAACCTTTGTCATTTGGTCATGACTTTTAGGATTTTAGTTGATTGCATCTAAATTAGATCCATTCTGCTTCATTAGCTCTAACAAAATCTGGAGGGAAAGAAATTTGCCTTCAATTGGTAGGACGACCTTCAAAATGTTGCCCCAATGTTTGTTTTGATAGAAACTCGATAAACCTCGAAGGCTAATGGTGATTTCTCATGTCAAGCCTTAGTAGGTTTCTGCTATGAATCCTTTTGATGCTCTTTATTAGTCACCACCAATGCCTCATTCACCTGTTTTTTGATGTGGTGCTGAGTCGTGATATTTGTCCTTGAATTGACTGTAGACTTTTCTCTCGTGCTATTGCTCAGGTTCAAGTCATCGTCGAGTATGATCCTTTCTTGGCATTCCATACCGGTATATAATCTCTTATTTTCAATAATCTGCTTGACTGCCAATTGGCCTGGGAAGTAGTAATCAATGATCATGAGGATGAATTGATGCTCATTAGAAACTCTTTTGCAACGTTGGCTCGATGGTGTCCGTGCTTCACATGGAAAGATGATGGACAATAAATTTTCAAGGCCCTTTATGGGTTTTTATCTTGACTTTTTCTTTCTTTTCTTTCTTTTTCTTTTTATTTTAAAATGCCCTTTACGGATTTTCGACCCATTTTCTTCCTTCTTTTTTTTTGCTAACACATCGAGCCTCAATTCTTCAAGTTTCTGTTGAATTCGATTGCACTATTCCTTTATGAGAGTCTATATGTCATGACATTGATTCGTTGAACCTAGCATGCCTTGATAAGATCATGCAAAGACTTTTGGATTCTCGAGGTAGTTTACCTATGTTTGGATTCTCACTTAAAATCACGACTCTTCAAGGTGATGTCTGTTTCGTGTCTTGCTCAAACAGCCGTAGCAGATTGGGAGACGAGTTACATTCTTGGTCATTTTCAAAGCCTCAAAGTTTTTTGGACACATGTCTTACTTAAAAGGGTTTAAGTAAACAACAGTATTGCTCGTACCTTTGATATCAAGGGACCCAGCATAAAGACAAAAAAAGGCTCCAAAGAATAATTGAACGAAAGAATGATTGATTGTGCTATGAACAAATGAGAAGAATGGTGAATATTTGCCAAATGGGACAGAAACAATGCATCATTTTTATTGAAATAAAGATAGTGGCCATGTGCCCTTTATAAAAGGATCCCTATTACTCTCGGACTTAGAGTGATAAGTATATTCTGAATATTTTCCTGGAAAAGTCCTAAAAACTACAGGAAGCTCCTCCACAGTCTAGTTGTCCAAAACACTTCCAAGGGTGTGGGGACGAACTCTCAATAGGTTCAATTCTTTACCTAACTTTTTCTTATTTTTATCATTCCCTATCTTGATTTATCATGTTTCCTCTCGGCTTTCATTTAGGGTAAATGACTCTCTCACACACGAGTGTTTCAAATATGTGAAGTCTTATTAAAAAATTAATGCATGAAATGCAAATACATATGAAATGATAAAATGCATGCAACAAGGATTGATTCTTGGTTCCATTCCATTAGACAACTTTACTAGAAAACAAATTCTTTTACATTAGGCAGAAGCATGTATGGTCGTGCTTTAATGCTCAAAGTCTTAATCCTCCGAGCTAGTCTTTGCTCTAGTTTGCCGTCAATCTTGAATGACCAAAGTTTGCAAGTGGCTAGTCATTCTTTGCACTCGGGTCAAATCTCGCTTGTGACACGGTCAATCTGCCCTTAGGAATGTTGGAGTTATTCCTTGTTTACTTTCAATTTCCTTTTGGCGGTATCACTTTGTTTTTGGATAGCCATAACTTCCTTCGATGAACTGTAGTCCTTACTCGATAAGAGACTTCTTCAATTTTCAAAAGTGGCCACGGAATTATTCTAGCAAAAGGTTGTGCACCAATGCACCTTCTTTTCTTCTATAAGTGTTTAGCGGTTGGGATTATTGGATCATGAGCGATTTTCCTGTCAAATAGGCCAGACAAATATGCAATCGCAACCTCTACGTGCCTCGACATTTTAAGGAAGATGACTAACTCAATTGTGTTTGAGATGAAGACGCCATCATTCTTTCTTGCATCTGAGTGTACCAAGCCTTGCAGGTTTTCTGAAACAATGTACTTTGTTCTCTTACTTTTCCTTAATCGGAATTGTGACCCAATGCTTGCTCATCTAGAGTAGACTTTATCAACTTGAGTTCTCAGGCAATGGAGCAATGTAATGTATTCTTCTGCAGTATGTCCATGTTTCTGAAGGTGAAACGACCATATTCAAAGTAAACATTATTATTTTGAAACCTCAGGCAATAGGATAGAGTGATGTACTCTTTTATCGCGGGTATCATGTCTTCCTTTCCAGATGTGAAGTCATTAGAAGTTGGATTCTGATACTAAGTGGGAGGTCGAAATTGATGTCGACATATTCGTGATTGGACATCTGCCTTGTTTTGTCTTCCATACTTCATTCAAATCTTGCAAACTGTTATAGCTTTCATGTATTTGGGTGCAATCTTGAATCCCTGATATGCATCCCTTTGACAGGTCATCACCTTTATCTTTGACCATATATGCACGACCACGTTGACTTCTACCTCATCAAGGAATCCGTTTTCTTATGACCAGTTCTCTTATTTGATAATAGAACATGAATCAACACCTTTTTTATGAGAATGTAATGTAAACAGATTCAAAATATATTGTAATTAAAAGAAAAAATATAACCGTGTCTCTTACCTTGCTCGAGTAACTACTGAAGGTTCGGCACAATCTCACTCAAGGTAGGCTCGCATAAAATTACACAAGCTAATAAAATGCGCTGCTTATGAATGCATAAATGCTTAAAAAAGGTATTGACTTTTAGCTCAATTCTATTGGAAAAACCTTACTAGAAATCAAATTCCTTTACATAAAACAGATACGTATATGGTTGTGTCGCGGTATTCCAAAAGACTTAATCCTCGCAGGAAGCCATTGAAATAGTCTTGGCTCATTTCTGACCTTCGGTCCACAATATCATTTTGAAAATGTTGAGTGGTCAGTTACTTCTCGTACTTGGGCCAAAACTCGTATGATTACACGATCTTTGTTTTCGTCTTGCTCATTTGGTAGATTGTCAATTTTCGTTCTCTTTCTTTCTTCATATCGTCTCTTATTTCATCAAGGTATCTGTTTTCTTATGACCAGTTCTTCCATTTAGTAATTGAGCTTAGAACTATGCCTTTCCTTATATGAGGATGTAATGCAAATAGATTCGAAATGAACAAGTTAGTGTAATTAATGCAGGAATAAAGCTTGGAATAAATTACAATTAACAGTAAAGAAGCAAAGATGTAGTTGTGTCTCTTACCCTCTTTGTGCAACCACTGAATGCTTGGCCCAATTCTATTTGAGGTAGGCTCTCAAGGAATCATGTGCAGGTTAATAAAATGTGCAGCTTATGAATGCATGTATGTATGAGAACACATTGGCTCATAGTCCAATTCTATTAGAAAATTTTACTAGAAAACAAATTCCTTTACATAAGACAGATACGCAATGATCGCGCCGCGGTGTTCAAAAGACTTTTAATCTTCGCAGGACATTTTCCAATTTCGCCCTCATTTGTCCTTTGATTTTCGATCCCAAAATGTCAACTTAAGTGATCGATCACTTTTCGTCGTTAAGTCAAGGTTTGGTTTGTTGTGCTGTCTTAGTTTCCGTCTTACTTGACTAACTAATCATCAACTTTTCGTCTTTCTTTTCTTTTTTGGGCGTATGCGCGCGACCGTATTATTTTCCATCTTATCAAGGAACTTTTTTTCTTAAGACCAATTTTCTATTTAGTAATTGGGCTTAAGTCCACATGTTTCTTTGCATGAAGATGTAATGCAAACAACAAGTACAATAACAAAGGTATGATGACAAAGTATAGATTTAAAACAGAGAACCTAGACTTGGGAGACTACTAACAGCTTGGCGTAGTTCTATCCTAAGGTAAGCAATTAAGGTTCACAACATGTGGTACAAGTTTTAGAGTTTAGGGTTTAGGGTTTAAGATACCTAAACCAGCAGATTCCTCAATCCTCACCCATTACAGGCTCATACGGATGAGTTCGATTTAGGGGGACGCATTTCTCGCATGTTTGCACGGAAGTGAAAACTTCATGAAAACAAGGGTACTTTGTAATCCCGAAAGCGATTCACTATCCTGCACGGAGGTGAAGACCTCATGAAGAAGTAGTTTCCCGCTTCCACTTAAAAAGGGTAATATCACATGCAAATGTATGCAAATTTACACTAGCAATATCACACAATATAATGTTGCACGGAGGTGAAGACCTCATGAAGAAGTAGTTTCCCGCTTCCACTTAAAAAGGGTAATATCACATGCAAATGTATGCAAATTTACACTAGCAATATCACACAAATATAATGTTGCACAAAGGATGCCAAGGATCGTATATTAAACAAAATCGAAATTTTAAAAGTTTACAAAAAGACCCAAAAATAATCAAATTTGGCTCGACTCTCGTTTATTTTGAAAATTCCCCAATGGAGTGGCCAAGCTGTCGAAACCACCTCGAAAACGACGTGTTTCGAAAAATTATTTTAAAATTTGGAAAATAGGAGTCGCCACCAATCTTTTATTTGGGTGTTACTAGATCACCACAAAACATTTAAAATATGTTTAAAAATTGTTGGTCTTCGAAATCTAGAAAAACAGGTTCGGGAGTCGATTACGCATGAGGAAGGATTAGCACCCTCATACGCCCAAAATTGGTACCGTATTGATTATTTTTGGGTCTTAATTTGTAAATCTTGAAAACTCGAATAAAATTTAAAATACGATCCTCGAATGCATGGGCTATGTTTAAAAGAAATTGATTTTGTTTGGAAATCCTGCTATTTCAAAGTGATCGGGGAAGAAAGTCGTGTCAAATGAGTTAGGACATAATATTTCGAGATCCAGAAATAACGAGCTTTCCTTTGTAAAACCCTTTTTTTAATTTTGGAAAAGGGATATTCGATTATCTCGATTTAAAGAAGGGTTACACCTAGTGAGTTAAGGCGCAAATTTTCAGAATCGAAGATAAGAAATATCGCCTTGATTAAGGGTATTCGATTATTTCGGTTTGAAGAAAAATTGCACCTAGTAAGTTAAGGCGCAAAATTTTGAAACTCGAAATAAAAGAATATTACCTCGATTTTAAAGTTTTTATGAAAACAATTTTGAAAATGAATATGCAAATTTAATATGAGTGAGCAATTAACGATAGATATTATAACATGAAATAAAATGATTAAATGGTAAGCAAAAATAAAATACGAGTGTGTGCAAATATCGATAAGGAAAAAAAGTGACCCGATCGGGATTAAAAACGAAACTTTTTGGATATCTGGGGGCAAAATGGAAATTTTGGTTGAAATTGGGTTAAAAATGGGATTTTGGAAAGTTTGGGGGTAAAATGGTAATTTTTGGTAGAATCGGGGTTAAAAATGAGATTTTGGAAAGTTTAGGGGTATATGGTAATTTTTGGTAAAATTGGGGTCAAAAATAGAATTTTGGGAAGTTTAGGGGTAAAATGGTAATTTTTGGTAAAATCGGAGTTAAAAATGAAATTTTTGAAAGTTCGAGGGTAAAATGGTAATTTTTGTAAAATCGAGGTAAAAAATGGAATTTTGGAAAGTTCGAGCGTAAAATGGTAATTTTTGATAAGATCGGGGTCAAAAATGAAATTTTGGAAAGTTTAGGGATAAAATGGTAATTTTTGGTAAAATTGCGGTTAAAAATGAAATTTTTGAAAGTTCAGGGGCAAAATTGTAATTTTTTGTAAAATCGAGGTCAAAAATGGAATTTTGGTAAGTTTAGGGTCAAAATGTAATTTTCAAAAAGTTTTAAGGTTAAAATATAATTTTTGAGAAGTTTTGAGGTTAAAATATAATTTTTGAGAAGTTTAGGGGTCAAAATATAATTTTTAGAAAGTTTTAGGGTTAAAATACTATTTTTGGATAGTTTAGGGACTTTCAGGGTAGTAAAACCAAAAAAGGGTGACACGTGGCAGTCCTACAGGCATCTTGAAGTCAAAGGACTAATTTGAAAATCATGAAAAATTTTGGACCAATTTTGTAATTAAATAGAATTTGATTTAAGGATTAAATTAAAATAATTTAAAAATAAAAGGGACCATTTGCATAAATAAGCCAAAATAATGACACGTGGCAGCCTCTGGTGCTTTCAAAATGTTGAAGGATTTAATTGAAAAGTAATTTAAAAAACTGGGCTAATTTATAAATAATTAAAAGTATAAAAAGGTCGAAATTATAAATTAAGCAAAATGTTGAAGGACCAAAGTGGAAATTTCCCCATTAATAAAAAATTCTGATTCCTCCATGCCCAAAACGACATAGCAAAAGGAGTGGGGGTTCTTAAGTCCAAAATCTAGAAAAAAAACCTCATTTTTATTCTTTTGTTTTTTTAAAAAAAAACCTTTCTTTTATTCCTTTTTTCTCTCCAAAACAAACCCATGTCCAGCCTTTCTCCGGCCAAGTTTCGGCCGTGCCCCGTCCAGCGCATGAGCACGCGTCCGTAGCCACGCGCCTGTGCTCCTTCGCGCGTACGTTGCCGCCAGTCTTTGTCTTCTGTCCACACGCTTCCGGCCACCGGTAAAGTTTCATTTCTTTTTTGTTATTTATATATATATTTTTATGAACTTTATTTAAATAAATCAAGTTTTGTTTGTTCAAAATCTAGGTTTTGACTCTTTATTCCCATTTTACTTCTTCTTTTCGTTTTTATTTCAAAACTAGATCTGGTTTCAAACTATATCTGAAAACTCTTAAACCCTTGTTGTTATTTTTTCTTAAACTTTTCTTGTTATTTAAAACTTTAGATTCTTTTCTTTTTTAAAAACCCATTCATTTGTTCTCAAATCTGGTTTTTTTTTTGTGTTATTTGCACAAATGTTGGAACAACGGGGAGGGTAACGGCAGTCGATCGACGGACTCCGGTGGCTGCTCCGACGACGCGAAATCAGGGAAGAACCCGTTCCCTTTGTCTTCTTTTTATTTATTAATATTATTATTAACTATTATTATTAATATTTATTTATTAAATAATCTATTATTTATTTAAAACAATTTCGAAAATAAATGATAAAAATAATTAATGCATTGAAATATTTTCAAAGTTTTGATAAAATAATAAATGCATTTGAGGGAAATATTAATATACAATAAATATATTATTATACACTTAATATACAGAAGACCTTTTGAATTCGAAGGAGGTAACGGGTAAACAATAAATGTATATTAATTTATTTATTATGTACCTTGAGAACTCTGTCTGTTTCTTTATATACTGCTATCAAATACTTTGTATATTGCCTTTGAATGCTCACAAATTGAATGCTCGAAAATCAGCTTCTTTGAATTGATTTTGCGAATCAACCAAGTGTTTTCTTTTTTGAGTAAAAACTGATTCATATATTCATTTTTCAGAATCCCCCTTTTTACAGAAATCCATTCTGGCTTTATAGCCATTTACAAAATGATGATATCTTGCTGTTTGTAATTTAATGCATGTCTTTTCTTTCTTTGCTTGTTGCAGGCTTCTCTTTGGCAGCAGCAGTAGCAGGGTATGGTGGAGCTGATGGTGGCAGATGGAGCTGGTGGGCAGCAGCAGCAGAGGCACGTGAGGGTTAGATTAGGGTTTGACTTTCGAGGTTAAGGGTCATGGGTTGAAATGTATTTAGGGTATAATGGATTTGAGTCATGTAAATGGGTTAAGGGAATTTGGGTTTGTATTTGGGTCCAATTGGGCCTTATAATTGGACATGGACATTTGAATTGGGCCCAATTGGGTCAGAAGATTGTAATTGGACTTTTTAATTGATTTTTAATTTAAATTCAAATTAAATTTAAACTTAATTTAAATTTAAACTTAAAAGAAAAGTTTAAACTTAAACTAAATTAAAATTTAATCATGAATTAAAATAAAAAAATTAAAAGTTAAAATTGGATTTAAATGTTAGGCCCGGTCAAAATTGGGCTTCCACAGACATAGTTTTGCCTTTTAACTTAATGGTTTGATTTTTAACTTTAGAAAAGGTAACCAATTATAAAACGACGTAATTTTATCTTTTTTATTCGGATAACTCGAATTGTGTAATTCATATTCGAGTTAAACCGAAAAACTTAATATTTTTTCGAGTTGATTCGAATTACTTGATTAACTCAAATAACTTGAACTATTTAATTCAAAATTTAAATTATTTTTCAATTTTTTGAATTGAATCGGATTTTACTCGCCCTTAGTACAAACGACATGGAATGCATTGATATACATAATCTGACAAGAAAGCAATCTAAGGGTGCATAAAGGTTCTCCATTGTTATTTAATCAAATCTATAACTATATATAATTTCAACATACATAGTGTACTGCAGATGTTTGCTTTTTGTTGGAAATATACTACTGCAAAACAAAATTATTAACGTTGACAGGAAACCAAACTGAGCGTGAATAAAATAGCAATCACTGTGCCGTGGAAGAATCACTACCTTAGAAGCAAATTCGCCCTGATCGATGTAATCGTGTAGTGGACACTGCCCCCCAAGGTTAACACAATACTTCAATATTCGTACACCCGAATAAAGAAGGTGAAACACAATTGGCATTGCTCTTCTTAGGAAATCACAATAGGAACAATTCCCAAGAAAGATCGGAGAGGTCACAGACGGTCCCGCTTAAAACCCAATCTCCTAGATAGAATTTTCTTCTCGTGTAATTTTGCAAAACACCAGAATTTAGAGAACAGAGATATATTATTTTTCTCTTATTGTGTTCTATATAAAATGAGGAGAATAACCTCCTATTTATATAGTTTCAATTTCCAAAAATAGAAGAGGATTTTTTTAACTGAAAATATTTTAAAAATATTTTTTGCAACAGTCAGAGGATTTTCCTCAACTGAAAATATTATGAAGATATTATTTTGCATTACCAAAAATCCCCCACTAATGCAAAATAATTGGAAATTTTGTAAACATGAGAAGAGCGATAGCGAAATTAGCCGCTTAAGCACTAGTATCTTGTGGATTTGAACTAGCACATAGTGAAATAAGTGATTAGCCAATTTCTGTTCCGCGATAATTCAACAAGTTTTAGGCAATACACCTCGTGATGCTGGTAAGTGCTCTAGAAAGATGGCCCAATATCTTTCATAGAAGATGGCTAATTCTTCACACTTATGTAGGTAATTCATCAAGTCTATCTTAGTATAGACCACCCAAAATAAGGACTATGAAATCATTAAGAGCATTTTATTAAGCTCATCCTCTCAAATTTAAGTTCAGTTCATCAAGTCCGTCTCAATAGGACCACTCAAACTCTGGGATATGTATTCATTAAGAGTAATAAACTCAACCTCTCATGTAGGTGAATTCATCAAGTCTCTCTCAATAGGCTCACCCAAATCTTGGGATATGAACTCATTAAGAGTGAGAACTCAACCTTATACATGTACATCGCTTATCAAAGGGATAGGTAGAATATACACTATTAGTCTTTTCACGATTTCGTTTGACCACATTGAACTTAGAGAACTAAGTTGGGTATACATCATGAATTCCTCAACCATCGGGCTTAAGACCCATCCCCCTCGATGAACTAAGAATCACTTTCCTACTTAACCCTTTGGCTAGTGGATCAGTCAAGATCCTTCAGATCTCACGTACTTCAAAGCAAGTACTTCATTCTTCAATGAAGAAATCTCCGTAAGTAGATTTCTAAGCCACTCGGCCTTTTTCTCGACTCAGTCAAGAGTTATAAAATTAGATTCCATTGTGGAGTGAGCAATACATACCTGTTTAACAAACTTACAAGAAATAACTGATCCACCCAAGGTGAAGACATACCCACTTATAAGACCAACTTTATCAATTACCCAATTTGCATCATAACATCCCTCTAGGACTGCAGAGTATCGTATAAATTCCAACTTCCAAGTTATTGTATTTTAATTTCAATCAAGACCATTTGGAGAAGCTCAAACTTGATAACTAAATTACGGACCATGTTACACCCCCACTTATTGTGTCGATTCCCTCAACAACATGAAGTAATTTTTTGTAACCTTGTTTCACCAAGTTGGCATTTTAATTTCAAGTTTATCTTGAGCCTTCAAGGTATAATGTTATGATTCATTTAACATGCATCAGACATAGACTCGAACTTGATCTCATCTCAACCGTTGGTGCAGTCTTGTCTATGCCCATTCCTCTAGCAAACATTCGGGCTCAATGCAACAACACATAATTATTAGGTTACAACCTTTAAGAACCCTTAATGGCATGACCCTTTGTAGACTAAATATTACCATGTCTTTGATACTCAAAAGGCATCCCTTTGAATGTGGCACCAATCGCACTCTTGCGGCATCCCATTGGATATGTCCCTCTCGACGTGGTTTATGCCAACAGTCTCTTGTGACACCAAAAGTTCTTAACATGGGAAATTTAGACACATTGACCATCCACAATCTAAGCCTTCTCGGCCCCTCCATGGTCACCCCATTAGGTGTGGCCATCTTGGCCAATCATAACACATGCGACACCATCTCAATCTCAATTTCAGACTTTAATATCCATGCCAATCGAGTTACGACTCAATTGACTCAGTCTCGTTAGGCCTTCCAAGCCCATTTTGATCACAATAGCCCATTGGCAACACAGATGGAGCTTGCAATCGCTCCAATGCTACTTAGGGACATTCTTGCACTACTTAGGTGCCTTCAAACTGATTGCCTCAATATCTTACCAACATATTTATAAATCCAAATTTCATTGTATGTATATATATATATATATATTTCTCTTTCGAGATTTAAACCTTAAGCCCCTTTAGGATTTCACGATATCCATGATTTATAATCAAGTCCCAAAGGCTCAACTCTTAACTTGAAATAGGCAAGCCAGAATTAAACCACTCGAGATATGAATCAACAAAGATAAACCCGCATTCCAACACCTTAAAGCCCCCACTTAGGTTACAAACTCGCTTTACCAAGCTTGGCTTCTAAATTCCCTGTAGGAGCGTTCGTTGGTTCCAGCAGCGGAAATGATTCTCACGTTTAAACAGTAGTATAATTTGCTTCTAAATTGTTGGAAATATACTACTGCAAAACAAAACTAATAGCGTTGACAGGAAACCAAACTGAGCACAAATAAAATAGAAATCACTGTGCCGTGAAAGAACCACTGCCTTAGAAGCAAATTCGCCTTGATCGGTGTAATCGTATAGTAGACGTTGCCCCCCAAGGTTAACACAATACTTCAATATTCATACACCCGAATAAAGAAAGTGGAACACAATTGTCATTGCTCTTCTCAAGAAATCACAATAGGAACAATTTCCAGGAAAGATTAGAGGGGCCATAGACGGTCCCGCTTAAAACCCAATCTTCTCCTCTCATGTAATTTTGCAAAACACCAAAATTTAAAGAACAGAGAGAAATTGTTTTTCTCTTGTTGTGTTCTATATAAAATGAGGAAAATGACCTCCTATTTATATAGTTTCAATTTCCAAAAATAGAAGAGGATTTTTCTCAGCTGAAAATATTTTGAAAATATTTTCTGCAACAGTCAGAGGATTTTTCTTAACTGAAAATATTATGAAGATATTATTTTGCATTATCAACACTTTTAAAATCCGCTATTTTATCCATATAACCCAAAAAAATTATTTACAAAAATGATCCTGGTTCTAAAATATTCACCAAAATGACCTAAAATTAACAGTACATTTGGAGTTTGGCCACCTAATGGTTGACACCCCTTCAAAATTATATCTAATGATTGCTTGATGATTGTGTCAGGCATTAAAAAAATATTTTTTTGAGTTTTTGTCATGTGATGGCTAGCACCAAGATATTTTTTACCCCGTATTATATTGGTATACAATTATACTAATATTTGAAAAAAAATTGAGTTTTGGACATTTAATCACCGACACCAAAAACACATAATTAAAAAGAAAATTTGAGTGTTGGTCATTAAATAGTCGACACTAAGCCTCATCACAAATAAAAAATATATATATATTTTTTTTAGTTTTGTCCAATAGATGGTCAACACTACCTTTTTCGGAACTCGAAAAATCTTTTCTTAATATTTTGGGACACTGATGGTTGGCACCAATATTATCAAATTTTAAAAAAATTTATTTTGGCTTATAGATGGTCAGCACCAACTTTATTAGATTAAAAAATTTATTTTTTTGGGACACTAATGGTCGGCATCAAAATTATTTCTCTTGATTTTGGGAATCAAATGGTTGGAACCCCCTCTATATATAGGCAATGGTTTGGGTTATCAAATTGTCATTAGATTTGAAAAAAATTGCTCTCAGAGTAATATTAAAATGAGAGTGTTTTTTAGTGTATAATCAAATGAGTGTTTTGTACTAGATTACAGATAAGAGTTTTTTGGAGTGTACGATCGGATTTTAGGATTGAATTATTTACTATCATGTTTTATCGGAGTTGAATTATATACTATCATGTGAAGCAAGAAGGATATGTAGTTGAAGGTTGGATGATTTTCTACGCCATAGACGACTAACCAAGATGTCCAATGCAGATGAACATTATCTACGCTGCAAGAGCTTTTATTCTGCAAACTAACAGTTGAGGTACTGATGCAACGTAGATATGTTTCTCGCCATATACGACTAACTGTGGAGAACCATAAAGGTTATGTTATCAAAGGTCAGATGACTTCCCACGCCATAGATGGCTAACCGAGATGACTTAGACCTGATTCAAGCAGATGGACATTATCTATGTTTGTATTTTCTTGTATCTTTAAATTTAATTTAGTCTGTATTATTTATTGTTCGAATTTTATATTTTTTGTATTAATATTCTACAATATTTGTATTTTCTTGTATCTGTAAATTTAATTTGTTGCGTATTAATATTCCATAATGTTTGTATTTTCGTGTATTAATATTTTTTCGAATTATATATTTTTTATTAAATATTTTGTAGTCAAATGCAAACAAATAATTATTTTAGAAAAATTAAATTTATATTGAAAAAAATAATAATTACAAAGTAAAGTAAATATTTATAGGAAAAAAATCAAAATTATCGTGATCCCGACGATGACGTGTAACGGTCTGGCTATCTCCGTCGGCGAGGCTATGCAACTTCTTGAGGCATTTGATAGTTGCTAGGTCTGACTTTTAGTGTCCCGATCAATGTACGTAGTAAAGTGGTGTAATTGTATACACCATCATCAGGAGTGAAGGAGTATTGAGTGGCCGGAGGTGCCGAGGGAAAAATATCCTCCATGTTATGTGTATTTTCCTGCCGATGGAGCTCCGGTTGGTATGAGAATGATCCGAAGTGTGTCGAATGTTAAGTCTCGGGGTCGTCGCCAAATATATCCTCGATCGAACAAGGAAATTGGGGCTTGGATGTATGAAATGATGAGTCGGATGCTTCATGTTGGGGCTTGGGATCGAGGTTTGAGATAGAAACAGTGTTCTTGAAGGCGGAACTCGATTACACCACGATCATGGTGTGTTCGTTCGTTGCCATCGGGACAATTCCGGTCACAGGTCATTTGCGACCACCATATAACAACCTTGCAAAATAAAGGGCTTCCTATTTGCCATATATCATTCATTATACTGTTGCGTACTAGAGAACTCTCCCTCTAAGACATACAAGGGAGGGCTCCTCGAATATCGATCATTTACAAAAAGATATATGGTTCATGAAATTGCGTCCAATTTATGGCACCTCGACTCGCTCCCTTTTTGTCCATTTTGTGGACATTTTTTATGTCGAGGGGAGGGTTCAGGATAAGTTGTGCACAACCAAACTGTCTCAATACCTGATCCCTAGCATGCCACTCCACCATATGAAAATAAATCAATGGGACACTACACACGAACAGAGGTTGCTGCTCGTAAACCTATGATGGAATGAACGGCACAGTTCCTTCCTTGACATAAGACATCCATACAAACTGCACAGTATAAACAACACGATCTTAGTTAAATTAATTTTTTGGAATTATTGTATTTGAAAAAAAGATTCGGAAGCTTATTTTACCTCATCCTCGGAATGGGTCTCTATCATCATACGGTATATGGGACAGATTAACGATCATCCAATTCTCGATATAGTCACCTATCTTGAAAATATAATAATATTTCGGATTATTTTTCCATGCAATAAATGAATATATTATACAATTAAAAAAACAAAAGGTAAAATCGAATTATCGAATCACCTATTCACTAGTGGCCACACAAAAGGTAGGTGGCTCACTGTTGCAAGAAATAGTATTCTGTATAATGCCCACGACTGCAGTAGAAGGCAGCAACCACCCATGGTCTTGGGATTCGACTTTGTCAATCGACAAAGCTCGCGGTATAAGCATGCCAGCACTGTAGAGCCCTAACTCAATCTCCTGGCTTGCTTGAGGTCCTCGACTAAGGGGAGGTACATGATGTTGACTTTATTCTGATTGACGTAGGGCATCAGTACCCCACCTAGTGGTTGCAGAATGAACGCTCTTGCAGCGTAGATAATGTTCATTTATGTTGGACTACTTGGTAGCTTATCGAAGTTAGATCCTAACCATGTATATTTAATACTGGTTAATCTTCTGTCCTCATCGTTTGGGGCACCTTGCTAAGTAGTCGTTCGTAAGTGCCCTAAGCATCAAGTAATTTTCCACTTCCGTCACTTCATCCCCGTTAATGAACATCCCCAACTGGACTATTATGTCTTGAAGCGTAATTGTGACCTCCCTACACGGGAGGTGGAATGTGTGAGTCTTCAGGTGCCATCTTTCAACTAAGATCAATATTAAATCGACCTGAAGTTCGGATGTTTGAATGTACGTTGAAACCCTAAAGCCCGCAAAGTTCAAATAGGACAAAACCTTTTGGTCGAGAAAATAGTCGGGATCATGTAGTCGGGGTCGCACCATCCGGTACGATTTTTGTGTTTATATAGTAAATTTAAAATGATATATGGAGCGTTTAAAACATAATTTATTATAGGAATTCTAAGTAAATGGAAATTTGTATAAAATTTTTACCCAATTCTAAACAATAATATTTGCAATGTGGTCGTCATCATTGAATAAAGCGTTAGGATTCATGGAGTGATTAGTGGTGATCGAAGTTGATCGACGATCGTCAATGGTCATCAGAGATGAACGACGATTATTGGTGGTTATCGACGATTTTTGTAGTGGTTATCGACGATCGTTGACGGTGATGAAAGGGCTGTGGCCTAAAGCTTACCATTTATAATGGGGGATACATGCCCATGACCATTAGGTCATGTCTGACCTGACGTCGGCCATTGATAAGCCGAATACAGCATGCCTTGAAGCCAGTCATTGCTAAGTCGAATCCATCAGGCCTAGGCCTGAAGGCCTATGACACAAGCCTGATGCAGGCTTGACACAGACCTATTAAATTTTAATTTTTTTAAATATATTTATTTAAATATATATATATATAATTCAAATTCAAATTTTTTATTTATACTACTTATTTAATTAATTTCAGTTCTTAAATTTATTTATACTAATAATTTAAATTAATTAAAAAATACTTTAAATTCTATTGTTTAGGGTTTTTTATTTATAATTTAACTTCTTAAATACTTTATAATTTATTTGTAAATTTTATTTCTTTTTAAAAATATATATTAATTATATATAAAATTTATTTCTTTTTTATTTTTTCTTAGGATTGATAAGTCACATCAACAAGCCTGACGTGCCACGTTCTTGATGTTGACTATCAACAGTCCGAGACTAGGCTGACATGGGTTACATGGGTTCAGCCTGACACGGACTGATAAATCACATCAAGCCTAATTTTTTTGTTTTGAATTTGAATTTCAAATTTCATTTTCAATTATTTTCATTAAATTTCATTTTAATTTCATTTCAATTTCACTTATTTTCAACTTTTATTTATATTTTATTTTCAATTCATTTCAATTTCATTTAGTTTCAACTTTTATTTATATTTCATTTTCATTTCATTTCAATTTCGCTATCAAATTTTTTTTATATTTCATTTTCATTTCATTTAATTTCAACTTCTATTTAAATTTAAATTTCATTTCATTTAAATTTAAACTTTTAAATTTTATTTATTATAAATTATAAATTATATTTCTTATAATTTTTTATTTATATATTTAAATTGTAATTTTAATTAACTTATATATTTTTTAAATTTAATTAATGTTTCTTTAAATTGATATTTTAATTAAATTTCATTGTTTAAATTAAAAAGCATAGACAATTAGAAAATAAGAATGTGGGCAAGTCGTTTGTATAATTGTATAACTGTATACTTTTACAGTGATTTACAAGAACATTTATATAAATGTATAATTGGAAAAAAAATAATGTAAGTCATATGTATGTATAATTTGTATACTTTTACAACATTTTTACATGAACATGCGCTCAATAAAAAATCATTCGTCATCTTCCAATTCGACATTACGAGACGATTGACTGGAAACATAGACACGATGTAGACAAGTTGATCGGTTGTGGCCGGATGTTCGGCAGACCGTGCACATTTTAGGTTCGCCCATCTCCCTTACGTCCATGTCATTTTGAATCCTCGTCAATTGTGGTCGACCTTTAGGATGTATACGGAGAATACGGTCTGGCAGCATCTCGAAAAGCAAGCGTTGGAACTTTCCAGTTCGAGACATCGAGCATTACGGGAAATTCATTTCCCCAGATACGCAATGTGCATTGCATCGTGTAGACCTCGTCTATGAATTGTTCAACATTTAATTTTGCTCTCTCACACGTTGCATAAACATGCGCAGACGGATATTAGAGAATTTGAAATCTCCTGCACTCACAATGTCTGTTTGCCAAATCAATTGTGTACGACCTAGGCGGAAGACCCGAGCGACGATCGATGTACTCTTGAACTCGGTTAGTTTCCAAATCAATTTTGCATTCATCGTTTGCACCCTCCGACTATTTACTGCCATGGAACTTTGGACGGCCTCAATGTACATGTGCCTGACCTCGATCTGCTTTGCTTGAAAGTGCCTCATCTTAGGCATTAATGTGGCCAACCAATAGAATGTTGCTGAGAAAACAGTGAAAATTGGCATATGTTGTATACGCCTCAAGATGGAGTTAACCGCCTCTACAAGGTTGGTCTTCATCTGGCCATATTGATACTCATCATCTTAACTTTGTGTCCATTGTCACATCTCCATGCTACCCAACCACCCACGGAGATTTGGTTGTAAAGATGACATTTGAGCTTCAAGCGTCATGAACTTTAGCCTGAATCTTCGAGGTTCAAAGTCATGAGCTGCATATGCAATTTGGAATCAGTATTTTAAAAATTCACATTCTGATAAAATTTGAAAATAAATTTTTGAACAAAAATACAAACAACATTTTTTACCCATGTTCACGAGTTCTTTTTTCCATTCTTTATTTATATAATCTTTCTAGAAGTTTGTCGCGATGTGTCGGATGCAATAAACGGACCTCCACGGAACCTCAGATCACCTTATCGTAGCAAGTAGTCCTTCGATTTGTCTAATATAAGGCAAACGTTGTCTTGCCTGACAACATGCCTCCGCAGATTTCTGATGAAAAATTCCCAGGACTCGAAGCACTCACGCTCAACAATGGCGAAAGCGATCGGAAGTACATTTTGGTTGTCGTCTTATGTAACAACAATCAGGAGTATTTGCATGTATTTGTCATACAGCCAGGTTCCATCCATCTGTACCATCGGCTTACAGTGAGGGAAAGCCCTAAAACATGGCTCAAACATCCAAAACAATCGGTGGAAAACTCGTTTCCCCGGTTGTATCTCGTCATCCGGACCTTTATACGATAATGTTTGCAAATCAATCATCGTCCCTAACACATACTCCCGCATCGCGGCTGCCCATCCTTGAAGCTCATTGTATGGTGCATCCTAGTCACCATACAACTCTCGTATCGCCATTTGCTTCGCCCACCATGCCTTCCGATACTAAACATTGTACTTGAATCGAGCTTGCATGTCAACAATAAGGACCGATACCTGAATGGTGGGTGACTCTTTGACCAAAGGGATAATGCAGTTGCATATGATTTTTGCATCTAATTTCGATGGTCGTGCGATATATGAGCAGACATGCATGTGTGTGGACCTTCTATTTTCCTTATCGTCCACATCTGATTCTGTTGCATTAACGCGACTCAAACACGCCATTTACACCCACTTGAGGCTTTCCAACATTCTCCGACATACAAAGACTACGTCGACTTTGTCACTTTATAGTCCACAGCTAACTTCAAGTTGTATTGTTTTGTTGCATGTAAATAGTCCTTCTTGTTATCGAATTGTTGTCCTACGAACAACTTTTCTTCGTCGGTTTCTTCCTCAAGTAGGTGACCCAGCACTATGTTTGTATATTTCGAGAACTCCATGCAAGAGCCGTATCTGGATCTATGTTGCTCATGAAGGCCCCGAGATTATTCTTGATAACTATACTAGGTCTTGTGTTCCTAGTCGAATGGGGGTTAACATCTTCACCCTCCATTAGGCCCTCCTTGTCTATGTCTTCAAGGATGTTATCCAAATTGGGGTAATTGAATGAATCTGTCGACGAGGAATGATTTTCATTATCGGACCCTTCATCACAATCTTTTATGGTGGCCAACACCTCTAGATGAAATTGTAGACAAGGACTTGAGTTTGGAATGTTATATGAACATCCATCGGTGTTTGGATTTTCGAGAGTTTGCATTGACCCTCCACAACCCGACTGATCTTCCCAATAGACGTTAAGATCAAAATCAATTCCAGAACGCTAGCTTATTGGATTTACAATTTGAATTGGTTCTGGTTCCACTATCTCCGCGAACAGCTTAACCGAGTTGGGATTATCCATCTTAGTGGGCAATAAATGGCTATCATTATCCCTAGATCATCATCATCTTCAAGCTCCATTTTCAAGAACTTGAGCGGATCTATTGAAACCGAAAATTTATAAAATAGTCTCAACATTTGCTTCCCGCAATGGGTAGCTATCTTTGTATTGATCTTTCGTTTCAAATCCACAAGCAAAACACTCTTGTTGAATATCATTCCAATTTTTTGTCAGCTTTGAAAGGCACAACCTTCGTCATCTATATT
This sequence comes from Gossypioides kirkii, assembly GCA_005610355.1. Classification (NCBI taxonomy): domain Eukaryota; kingdom Viridiplantae; phylum Streptophyta; class Magnoliopsida; order Malvales; family Malvaceae; genus Gossypioides; species Gossypioides kirkii. The sequence goes on along the minus strand of CP032253.1, from coordinate 25,879,286 downwards.
TATCATTTTTCCATCGAAATGAACATAAACAAACAAAATTTGAGAACTTAGCTTCAACAATTTCTACTTTTTTCTCAACAAACAAAACACTAATTTTTTAATCTCGATTTTCAACTGATAAAGAAAATAAAAAGCTCAAATAGAAGACAAAGCACTTATATATATAGTACTAGGGTCCCGACCATCAATGTCCCAAAACTAAAAAAGTAATTTTTTTATTTTGATAAAGTTGATGTTAGCAATCAATGTCCCAGAATACCAGAAAAAAATTTCGAGTTCCGAAAAAGGTGGCGCTAGCCATCTATAGGCCAAAACCAAATATTTTTTTATCTCTGATGGGACTTGGTGCCAGTCATTTAATGGCTAGCACCCAAAAAAATATTTTTTTAATTTTGTGTTTTTGGTGCCGACCATTAGATGGCCAAAACCCAATTTTTTTTTCAAATCATGGTATAATCATATACCACTATAATACGGGATAAAAAAATACCCTGTGTCGACCATCACATGGCCAAAACCCAAAAAAAAATATTTTTAAATACTTAACACAATCATCAGGCAATCATTGGGTATAATTTTGAGGGGATGTCAGTCATTAAGTAGCCAAAACCCAAATACACTATTCATTTTAAGTCATTTTGGTGAATGTTTTAGAACTAGAGTCATTTTTGTAAATAACTTTTTTTTTGGTTTAATGAGTAAAATAGCTTTTAAAATCTTGATAGATGGCTCTTTTTTATGGGTTCAGAAGTAGGGTTATGGAGGAAAGAAAGGGAGTGGCTCTAAAATCTATTAGTAGAGTTTTGGGTTTATAAATCCAGAACCTAGTTAACTTTGTATTTGGTTGTTGATGCTTCTTTATTGATGGTGCAGCATATCCTCATCTAAAAACACAAACCAAACATCATTAAATCATTGTCCCTTCTCACTTTCCTCAGAAAAAACTGAGCCATAGTGGAAGATGCACTGCCAACAAAAAATGAAAAAAACTATAATTTTGTCAATCTAAAAGTTGTAAGCTAAATAGAATGGATAATTTATAATTTCATCTCAAAATTTTATAATTCCCCTTAAAAACAAGGGGATAATTTTTGGCTTCAGTGCTTCACCACTTATTTGATAGTATTGATTATGGGTAGGGCCATCGAACTCGACCCAAAGGTCTATTCAAAAAATAAAAGGGTTTGGACAAAAATATAGACCCTAAAAATGGACTTTGATAAAAGATGAGGCTCATTTTTTAAATAGGTTGGACTTTGGATAAGAGTTTTCAACCCAACGCGACCTGACCCAAATAAATTAACTATTTTAAATAAAAAATTATATTGCTTTTTTTTTTTTGCTTTTCTTGGTGTTTGGATGCTATTTTTTTATTGTTTTGATACTGTTTTTGTTGTTATTTTTGCTTTTGTTTTTGTTGTTTGGGTATTTTTTTATGCATTTTTATTATTATTTCGCAGTTATCTTAGTATAAAAAAATTTTAATGTATTTTTAATTTGTTTGTTATTTTAATGGCTTAAGGGTGTAAAAAGCCTTCAAACTTTTTCAAAAAAAAGTAATTAAGCCACTGCTTTTATTTTGCACTTGGATATTTAAAAATTCAAAGTGCATAAAAAAGGCCCTTAAATTTTTTTCAGGAAAAGCAATTAAGCCACTGCTTTTATTTTGCATTCAATTGAGTATTTAAACTTTCAAAATGTATAAAAAAAAAGCCATAAAACCATTTTAAAAAAAGCAATTAAGCCTCTGATTTTTTTTGCACTCAATTGGGTACTTGAACCGCCCCTAATTTTTTTCAGTTATAGCCACCATGTGTCACAATCACAACGTGACATGTGGCAAAAATGGTTAAAGAGCTTTTTTTATGCATTTTATAATTTTTTTCTATTTTTATTAAATTTAATATTTTTAATATTTTTTTATAATTCTTTTGCCACATGTCAAGCGTGGTTATGACATGGGGTGACTTTAATTGAAAAAATTAGGGGCAGTTAAGTTTAACGGTCAACTGTTAAAGTTAACGGTTAAAAGGCCTTTTTGATCTATTTGACAGTTCAAGTATCCAATTGAGTGCAAAAAAAATCGTGGACTTAATTGCTTTTTTTTTAAAAAGTTTGAAGGTCTTTTTGATGCATTTTGAAAGTTTAAGTACCCAATTGAATGCAAAATAAAAGCAGGGGCTTAATTGCTCTTTTTGAAAAAGTTTAAGAGCCTTTTTGATGCATTTTGAAAGTTTAAGTACCCAAGTGAGTGTAAAAAAAAGTAAGGCCTTAATTGCTTTTTTTTTTTTAAAAGTTTGAGGGGTTTTTACACCTTTAAGCCTTGTTTTAATATTTGTTTTAATTTTTATAAGTGAATTTGATATATTATATTTTTAAATTTTTTTTTGCATATAATAAAATAATCTAAAATAATAATATAGGTCGGGCTTGAATTTGACTTCTATAATTCGGTTTGGGCCTAAACAAAATTTTAGGCTCATTTTTTTGGGTTGTGCCGAGCCTCAAGCCTAAAAAACGGACTTAAAATTTTGTTGAGGCTTGGCCCGATCAACGATTAACTCTATTAGTCGAGGATGCAAAATAATCGACAAAAGAAAAATTGTAAGATTATATTTTGGTCAATCTAAAAATGATAAAGTTGTAAGCTAATAAAATAATAATTTTACATTTTGTCATTTTAATCCCAAAATTTATAATTTAATCCTGATTCCCTCAAAATAAAATTTTACCGGGGTACTTGAGATAGCATTAAGAGATTAAGGAAGGTGTGAAAATATATTAAAATTTAAAAATTTTAAAAATATATTTTATAATTTTTTGAATCTTTTATATTGTTTTACAATTTTTTATAATTTTGAAAAATTATTTTTTCTTTTCAATTTATATTTTTTTATTTTTTTAAAATTAAAAATAAATTAATAGAATATATAAATATTGATGTTAGATTTGTTATTTTTTTGAAATCAAAACTAAATTAACAAAAAAAAATAAAAAATAGAAACTAAATTTATTATCATATCAAGCTACATTAGTATTCCATTTTGACACCAATCACACTTTAAAGACTTTAAAGATAAAGTGACGAACATGCGAAATTGATTTAATGGATGTGATTAAATTAATAAAAAAATTTAATGACCAAAAACGCACTAAAACTTGGGGAACTATATGAATAGTTTACCTAAAAGGAAAGGGCTTAATGTGCACTTTAGGCCCTGAAGTATATTGCTTTCCTTACTTTGGTCCTTCAAGTTATCAGATGTTCTTAGTTTAGTCCCTAATGTTATTATACATTCTCGATTCAGTCCTTTGGATGTTAAAAAATTGACCAGCCAATTATATGTTACCACATGTCATACAATGATATCATCATTAGAAAAAACCTTAAAAAATATTTAAAAATTGCAAAAAAAATTAAAATTACAAAAATTATTAAAAATAGAAATGATTATAAAATTAAAAAAATATTGGGAAATAAGATTTTAGAAATTACAAAAAAGTAGAAATACTAAAATTCTAAAATTTACTAAAAATATTAAAAAAATTATTTCAAATTTTTATAAATCATATTTATTAGAGCTTGAACATGAGATTATTATCTCTTGGAAGAATATCACATAGAATAGTTGTTTTATAATTAATTAATCGGAATTTATAATTGGCAGATTTTTTAGGTGAAATTTTAGATAAGTTTTTTTAATTATTTAAATAATAAAAAATAACATGATTTCAATCAAATAATCATTTAAATAACAAATAAGATTATTTTTCATTACTTCAATAATTTTAAAAAATTATACAAAATTTATCACCTAAAAATTTGAAAATATTAAATTTCTGATATATACTTTTTTAAAACTCGGTAATTTTTATACTTTTTTAATATTATTTAATTTTATAATTTTTATTTTTAAATAAGGTTAATAATTTTTATTTTTATTTTTTAATTTAAAAAATTCATTTTTTAAAGAATTTTTATAGTTTTTCAATGATGACATCACGATAATATTATTATGTGACATGTGACAGCATATGATTGGCTGAATATCCTAATTGTTAGTTTTTAATGTTGAAATGATTAAACTAAAAACTTCTGGTAATATTCAAAACTGAAGTGGGCCCAAAAAAATTATAAGGACTAAAGTGAAAAAAGAGATATACTTGGGGAACTAAAGTGTACATTAAGCCAAAGAAAAATAAAAAGAAATTGACATATATTAAAATTTTTGACGCGTATTCTAGCGCGTCTGATACATTCAACTTCAAGCTTCTTTGTTTAATCAATCGGTATCAACACATGAAAAAGAACCATACTCGATCAATCTTGAAAACCAAATTCTGGATCTCTGCTTTAGCTTTCTTTCTTTATCTCTTTAATTTTTTCAATGTTCCTAATCTTCGTATGAACTCCACTTAAAACGTTGAACATTTTCTTTCTGGAAAAATATAGTTTTAAACGCAAGTTTAATCGATTGACAAATTTAAAGACAACCCCACTTCTTGCATTCCAATTGTGAAGATACCCATTGGCTTGTTAGATCCAATTTAGTTCAGAAATGAGGAGTTTTTGGATCGTGGATTTGGGTGTAGATCTTGGGTGGATTTTGGTGTGAGATGGATATTGATTTGAAGTTTTGGGTACCCATTTCAAGAAATAATTACCGTGCTTTAAATTTGCGCCTGTTTGATGGGACTTGATTAGTATTGCAATTGCTTTAGAGTTCAGTTGGGTCATTTTTTGGACTGGATTTTTCTTGTTTTTTGTGTGTTAGAAGAAAAGAGAACACAAGAAGGAAACATGTTTTGGAGGGAACGTGAGATGGAGAACAAAGAGCTTAATGGAGGACCTCCTTGTGGGCAGATTAGAGTTCTTGTTGTTGGTGATTCCGGTATCGAATTTTACTTTCTTTTCTTTCTTTTTTTCAGTCACAGAATCTTATGTTTTCATGTATTGTTTATGTATTTGCAAAGTTTTCTGCTCTTTTCTGTATGCATTTCTGTATGGAGTAACTGTTCAGGGTTTTAACGAGCTTGTATGCTTTAAAAGTATTATAATTGTAACTATACGAGAAGGGACATGCTTGATAGCGATATCTTGGTGTAGAAAAAACCATTGTTTAGCTGTTGCTGATTTTGGATTGGCTAAACTTATGAATGTCAGCTTTTGGCCTCCCGAAGTGCAACTCAGCTGGAAAAAAGGACGTTTAATTTACCTGCCAAAATATAAGGAATTTGAGAGCTTGATAAGTGTGAAATAAGAGACGAAGTTTATGGTGTGAAATAATTGCCTATCTCAGCTTTTGCTTGAGGAGATGTAGTGTGTGATATGCATGTGTAAGAAACAAATTTGGAGGCCATTGGGGAAAGGAATGGAATGATGTATTAAGACTTGAAACAAATGGAGAGAAGTTAGAAATCTTAAAGCTAACTTGGTAAGTTGAAGTTTTTCTATCGGTACAAGAGGGAGCACTGTGGTTTGAACCTATATCCTTTTTCATACCTATCCTTCCCTTAATGCGTTGAGTTACAGTTCAAGTTTGTTTAAAGGAAAATATGCATGACCTTGGTGGAAGTACTTCAGTAATTTGTCATTGACACTTCTAATACTTTCTGTGTCAATCGAACAGATCTTTGCAACAGATTGACTGTTTCATATTACTATACTACTAAATTTGGATGTTATATTGATTTGTTTTTTACTTCCTTGGTATTCCTGACACTATGTTAAGCTGTCATTAGGAAGTAAGGAGACTCTTGATCTACTGTTCTGTTTTATTTAGTTTCATGCTTAGATTAAATATAAAGATGTTTGTTTCCAGTTTTTTGTTAAATGCCGAACTTCAGATTGAAATCTTAGTCTTTTTGACAGGTGTGGGGAAAACTTCTCTTGTTCATCTGATTGTTAAAGGCTCATCCACTGCTCGCCCTCATCAAACTATTGGATGTACAGTTGGTGTGAAGGTAAGACTTAGTATTCCTTTTGTTGCTTTAAATAGAGCTAATTGTTTTATTTCATTCACCAAGTAGCCACTACAATCTCTACGCAGCATACAACATATGGTAGTCCTGGTAGCTCTTCAAGTAGCTTAAAAGGGGATGATGAGAGAGATTTCTTCATTGAACTCTGGGATGTGTCAGGACATGAGAGATACAAAGGTTGCAGGTCTCTATTTTATTCACAACTTAATGGTGAGCATTTAATCTCTTTACTTGAGAAAATGTCTAAGTTCTTGATAATTGTTATACAAAAGTTTTCTGATTCTTAGCACGTAAGTCTGGAAATCTACAGTCTTTCTTGTGCATTTTTCTAAGTATTGGTTGGTTTACACTGTGTATGTTCTATTTAGTACTAGTTGAAATTGAGTTTTTTTTATTCCATGATGAACTGACCGCAGACCATGGCTATTTCTTGGTTGATAGTTTGATCAGTGCCCTGATTGAGTTACATGTATGCATGAATTGATGGTTACTGTCATCAGTTGCTATATATCAGCTTTCCTACTGCCTTTTATTCCATAAATGAAATAGAGACTGTAGCTGCATGCTTCCTTTGTTTTTTTGGTTGACCATATTTTGTTTAATTTTTGGTTGCATTTGATTCTGTAGACCGGTAGATGTAAAAGATGGTTAGGAACTTGTTTTTTTTGTGTAGAATCCCTGTTAGTTTCTGACTGGGACACAATTTTGCAAAATACCAAACTGAATGAATTTATTCAACAGAGATGCTTGCAATATAGCTGATTGCACCTATTAATTTTTAACTTAATGGTCTTAAATATTATCAGCATGCCAGCATTGCCATCCTAATGATATACACCTAATTGTCTGCATGTAGAAATTTTTTCCTGCTTCATCTTCCCATGACTGCCTTTGTGATTATTGGAAGGGCTTTGACCTATGATTTTCTCTCATGATTCTGGCTTGAAACTTTGTGCAGGTGTAATATTTGTTCACGATCTTTCTCAAAGGAGAACAAAAACAAGCCTTCAGAAGTGGGCAGCTGAAATTGCGGCTTCTGGCACATTTTCAGCTCCTCTAGGTTCTGGAGGTCCTGGGGGACTTCCTGTTCCATATATTTTTATTGGTAACAAAGCTGATATTGCTTCTAAAGAGGGTACAAGAAGTAGCAATAGGAATCTTGTTGATGCAGCTCGTCATTGGGTTGAGAAACAGGGTTTGCTTCCATCTAGCGAGGAGCTTCCACTGACTGAGAGTTTTCCTGGTAGTGGAAGCCTTATTGCAGTAAGCATTTAACTTATGCTTTGACTTGCTTATATGTTGTTTAGAGTAAGAATTTCTTATTTTATTTTGCAGAAATTTATGAGGAAACTTGGGTGTTTCATTGTAATTGATCTATTTCTTTGAAGAACTGTAGTTGCTATAGTATTGAATCATAGGGACGACACATTGGTTTTTCTTTTACTTGAGTAATTTACGTCTCCAATTGCTGTAAAGAAGGGTGAAGTGTGACAGTTTTCATAAGTTGTCCTCAATTTTCTCATATTTCACCTTGAGGCGCCCTCTCTCTCTCTCTGATAAATTACCCCTGTTTTTTTTGAAATTTATGGTTTAGTTTATTTGTAAATCCTTGTAAATCAGATATTTACTATGGTAGTTGTCCTTGTCTGTTACCTACCATTTACTGGTGTGATTAATTCCAGCTTTGATTGTTTTGGCAACTGTGTGGCATGATAATTTTTAGTAACTCTCAAAACGTTTTGCATGAAATGCTATCCATTCTATTGTTAAATTTCCTCTTCTTTGAACTTGATATCTAAGACTATTTTGAGATATGCTTGTTCATGGATATATGCTTTTTTTTTTGGTAAATGGTAAGGTTTTAATTAACCAAAGATGACAGCAAAGGCACTACAGGCAAAATTTTGCAATCAAAATTTTGGGAAAAACTGAGCCTTTTGTTGGTTCATTTAAAATATTCTTGTTAATACACTGATTTTTGGTTGATTTGTTAAGATCTGCTGATGCTTTTGGTGGTTGGTTGTTGGTGCTGTGAATCCGGCTAGTTTTGATTCTGAATCTGCATTGTTGCAGTGGCAGGAGAGAGAGGAGCAAACTTCTTGGCTTTTGGCATTCATGTAGAGCAATAATGTTATTATTGCTTGTTTGTGAATTATCTGTTTATCTGAGTTAGAAATGGTGAATTGGGGTTAGAGTTATCGATTATTGAATATATAGGCTTAGTTCTTTTGACGTAAATTTCATTAAGCGTGAGTTTAAGTTGCAGAGGAGGTGGCAAAGGAATTTTCTCTGAATAAGAAACACCAATAAATCTTTGTTCTTGAGTCCAGAAAATGAAAACTATTTTCTTTAGATGAACTATCTTCTGTCGGAGATATTTTACTTCATGAAGTTGGTTCTCAAGCAAAACATGAGCTAAGATGGCATCACAGCTTCCTTAGTTGGCTAATAAATCAATAAGGATGTAGTGTTTAAAACATTAGCAAAAAGTTGGGGCTGGTGAAGATCTAATACTTGCATATTTGCATGGCAAAACCTGAGTTAACGACATTGATTCTGGCTTTTGCTAATTTTAGATGTCAACATTTTGCTTGATGTCTATAGGCTGCCAGAGATGCAAGATACGATAAGGAAGGTGTGATGAAGTTTTTCCATATGGTATTATTGCCATCTTTGCTTGCTTTGTGTGACTTTCTAGCTTTTGATCTGTTGCGGGTTAGCTGTTGTTAGACTTACATCATGCTTGTTTCAGTTGATCAGGAGAAGATATTTTTCGGACGACTTACCAACCCCAAATACATGGTCTGCATCTGCTGTTCAGAGAACAACCTCTCAACGTTTAGATGAAAATTCCAGTGAGGATGTGCAGCTGTACAAGCGTACAAGGTAAATCAGGCCAAGGAGAGTTACCATTGTTGCCTTGTTGTTCTTGCTCTGCCCCATGTTTCTGGTGATACGATAGGATGCTTCCTTTGTTTGTGTTGTTTGCAGTTTAAGTGGTGACCCTTACAAGTACAACATCCTTCCTCCTCTACCAGCACAGCACAATCTGACTCCACCGCCCACACTTTACCCTCAACAGCCTGTTTCCGTGGCAGAGAATTACAGCCTGCCAAGATTCTCCTTTACAGGCTCCCAAGAAATCAGCGGCAGCAGCAGATCAAAGCATGCAGATAGTAGTGTCTGATATTGGCTGCTCAACAAGACCGATATTATTATTGTTTGCTCCTACATTCATTTTTCCGCATGCCAATTCTTTTATATCACACAGCCCCTCCACTTGTTTGGGGTTTCGCAGTTTTACTGGATGAATGTATAAATATTGATTGCTTTACCCAATATATAGCCCATTCTTTCCAATTTGACTTGGGATCCATTACATTTTATTAAAACTCGGTTTTTTTTTAATACAATACTTACTTTTACTCCTAATCTGAAAAATTGTGGTTAAAGGCGCTTGAATAGATCTGTTCATGAGTCGGATTATTTGCTCAAGCTCGAAGGTTCGCTCGAAATTTGAGAAGATTTGAGTAAAAATATTAAGCTTGAAATTAGGCGTAAGTAAAAAAATTAAGTCCGTTTAAAATGTGAGTTGGGCTCAATTTATTTTAAGTTTATAATATTTTATATTATATTATTTTTATATATTATGTAATTTAAAACACATAAAAATAAATTTATACTAAATATATAATACTACTTTAATGTAAACATTAAAATAATGTTAAGATAGCTATATAAAAAAATTTAATAAATAAAAATGTATAAAATTATTAAGTATTAAAATGATATAATATAAATATATTTAAAAGAATTAAAAAAACATGGGCAGATTTGGATAAAACTTTAGGCCTAGATTTTGGGTCTGGTTGAATTTAAACAAACATAAAATATGTTAATATCATGCTTAGACTCGACCTGAATTTGACTCGACTTGACCCGGCCCGGCCCATAAGCACATCTATGCTTGAATTATATCTCCTAATTATCAATTAAATTAAATCAATTTTTAGTTTTTATTTGAAACTTTAATAAGTTATATTTATGTTCTAATTTTTTTTATATATTTATCAATTTATACTTACTATTATTCACGTTTTTGACTAAATTGATAACATAAGTCAACTGGACATCAATTCAGTTAGAAAATTCTACGTAATTAAAATAAATTATTTTTTTGAAGATACTTTAATAATTTTATTTAAAAAATCAATAAAAGTATAATGTAAATAGATTTGAACTCATACCAATCACATTAATAAAATATTTAATTTACCATTTAATTAAAGTTTTATTTTAATATTTTATATATTTTAATTTTATTATGCATTTTTATTACCTCCAATTTTATGATGCACACATTTATATTTTAAATGAGTTATGTTCAGTTTCCACTTTTAATTGATTATTTGTATGTTATGTCCAGGGGACTTTGGAGGCCTTGACTTCACTCAAAATTTTGAGAAATTATGAGTTTTTTATTGAAAATAAAAAAAATTCATTACGCCCCTTAAAAAATTTTGAAAATTTCTCATTATACCCTTAATTTTTTTTAAATTTTTTAATTAAGTTCACTTAAAATATTTAAAAATTTTAATTAAACATCCATTTAAAAAAAAATTTATCGTTAAACTCTTGAAATTTTTAGAAATTTTGCTAATCCCCAAAAAAACCTTAACCAATTCTAAATTTATGATTTCCACGTGTTTGCATGTGATAAGATTTTTAGTATAATTTATCAATTTTAGAAATGTAATTTAAATTAACTATTCTTATGATTAGTAGTAGTGGTTGTTTTTAAAAATTGCTTTATTTCTGCTATATATATAATAATAAAGCCTTGTAAATAAGAAATTTTTTGACAGTTGCAGCTCTAGTCTCTTTCGGTGAAGTTCCCTATATTGCTGCTCCAAAAGGTCAGACTCTAAACCCCAAAGTTTTATTTTCTCTATTTCCCCTCTTTTTCATAGAAATTAAACCTCTACGATTAGCAACAGCATTCGGTATATCTTCTTTTTAATTTGATCTGTAAATCTGGATTTCACTTTTCTTTTTGCCCTTCTACATAAATTTGTGGGTTTTAGCTTATTTTCTGTTTTTAAATTTGAATTTATTTTACCTGTTTCTTGTCTAGCGATCCTTCCAATAATGGGTTTCATGTCTGCATGATGAGTTGTTATTCTTCCATTTACGAAATGGGTATTTGCTCAATTGTTGTTAAAAGTAGTACGATTGTTAAAGCTCTAAGCTTTTAGGAATTATTGTGGTTGGTTTTTAACAATAAGAAATTTAGTTTTGGGAATTTAATTTATGTGATTGTTTAAGAAAAGCTCTGGTTTAACTATTGATTGTTATGTGTAAAATAGTTTATATAAGTGGAGGATTCTGAGGCCATTTTATGGCTGTTGGTTGTAATAAGGGCATTAATGTGCCTTGTTTGGGTTGTTCTTTTATATTGGTCTAAAATATTTGAGATAGAAGGTGGGTAGCTTGATTATGTTGTATGGGAAACCAAGTAGAAACTGGATGTTATTGGGAGGTGAAATGCATGGGGTTTTATGTTATTTGGACTCTTTCGTTTTTCCTAAATTATTCGTGTTCGACATATGTGTGGGAAACATATTTTGGACATAGATGTGGATATGATCCTCCAAATTTATGAAACCTTTGAAAAAATTGAGCATGTTTGTATCAGACAAATACCAGTATCTGACACTCACCCGAGTCCTAATACCGTTGGTAGGTTCCATATATGAAAGTATAGTTCGTTGTTAACGTGAATGCATAATGTTTCAACATATTGTTGCTAGACGTTCATGTGTTGTATTTTCCTCTTTCCGTTGAGAAGTGCAGAAAGTAGGGAAAGAAGGAGAAAGGGCTTCTGTACTGCAATTTGTGATGGCGGATGTGTGGTGGTCCCTTCTTGGGGCTGCCATCCCGGCTGTAATTGCGGGGCAAGCTTTTAGAATGAAGAAAAAGCATGCCGAAGAAGAGAGAATTAAGAGTGCCAGGGGAAGGGAGAAGAGCTCAGATGATATCTTCGTTTGCGAGAGAGTCTGCACATCAAAGCGAATGTTGAAAAAAGTTGGGGCATTTTCAAAGGATCCGATTCCGGATACTTGTGTAACCGTTTGTGGTGTGTCTGAGCTCGATGCTTGCTCCGATGCTTGTGCTCGTACCGTTTGTGTTAACCAACATCAGGTACCCAACTGGAATGACATTTGCCTTCGAAGGTGTCAAAGTGAATGTCTTAGACTATCTGCTTCCCATTCTTCTTAGTGCAGTTCCCATTCTTCTTAGTGCAGTTCCCATTCTTCTTAGAACATTGGCTTTTAATTACAATGTCTGCCATATCAGTTTCAAAACTTGGATCTCTCAATGATGTGATCCTTTTAGCAGTCATTACGTGATTGTTGAATTTGTTTTTGTGTTTTGACAATTAGTGGTTGAAAAGGTCGTTTGAATTGTTCTTTGTATATGCTTCATATTATGATCTCTCTCTGTCTCTCCCACCTGTAAACTCTGGTTATATATGTTCAATTATTAAGCAATTTTAGTTTCTCAATTTATGAAGATCATTGAAATAAAAATAACTCATGCAGAACCGATCTCATATTATCAAGAGTGTTCACCGTTCCAGATCAAGAGTATTCACCACCTCAAATGTGAATTAAATTTAAGTTACGCTAATTGCGTTTTGTTAAGGTTTTACTTTGTAATTCAAAAAAAAAAAAGTAACACATGCAAATTTAGGCTGTCTGGCTGCATTTCATGCTTAAAAGAACCATAGAAGCCATTTTGAGTAAAAAGACTCCTAATTTGCCATTTTTCAAAGTACATGCTTTTCTGCAAGTGGAGAAGAAGATGCTAGCTCACTGGGTTCTATAAGCATTTTTTCTTTCTTTTAAAGTTATGATAGAGAATGGAGAGAGATAAGAAAAAGGTAGTGCTTTGATTATTCCCATTAATTGGTAGATGCATCCATCAACAATACCAGAAGATGAAACAAAGTTTTGCTATGAAATCATCAAAACATTCAGGTCGAAACATAGACTATGAAAAGAGTACAAGAGACTGAGAAATGAGATTTAGAGGTCATCCCGAGATCCTTTATCATCAGAGACAGTCTCTTTGAGCTTCTCAGCAGTGTGGTGGGCAGCATCTGCAGCAGATTTCGCAGTTTTTTCGACCGTCTCTTTGCCTGCTTCAACGCTTTTCTTGGCCGCTTCTTTAATATTCTCTCCTGCACTTTCAGAACCTACAGTTGTGCCTGGTTGTTTGATCCCTTTTTTTGTATCCTCCCCTGCACTTTCAGAAACCCCAGTTGTGCCTGTGCCTGTGCCTGTCCCGGTGCCTGGAGCTCTAAAACTAACAAGGAACAAAGCATGTTAGTGATGGATGAATGTATGTTTGTATGTATGTATGTAATAAGAAAAACATAACACAGTGTGCGTGTGTGTGTCATACTCTAGATTAGGTGGGGTGAACTTGAGCTGGAGGCCATGGACAAGGGTTTTGATCTTTTCCCAAGAAGTAAGATGAGATTTCTTCAAGGAAGAAATGGTGCTTGATACGACATGGAAGAAGGAAGCTTTCTCTTCTTCGTCGTCAATGTATTGCCCTGTTTCACAAACTACATGTGACACAAAGATGAACCAAACAAGAAGGAACATGAAGCTTCTTCTATATTTTTTCATTCTTAAGTTTTGTAACTAAAACTAAATTAAGAAAAAAAGAAAAGAAAGTGGTAATGGCATTTGCTTTGGGGTTTTGTAGTTAGGAGGTGGATTCAAGTTATTACACGTTGCTGCCAAATAAAGGTAACGTGGCCTTACCACCTTGCCTCTAGCCTTTTCTTTTCTTCTCTGAATATTTCAATACCGGTAGGCAAGGTAATATCTTTTAGGCTATTTGATTATGTATATTGAGATTATTTCATCACTTAAAATTCAAAAAATTAAAAATTATTAAATTTAGGTGATGATGTAATACAATTTCGAATATTATAATCGATGGTGGAGCTAGAAAAATTTTTTTGAGGGGAGGGGGACGAAATTAAATTTTATATTTTTACAATAATAAAAATACAATTTCATCATTTTAATAATCTATATATTTATAATTTTTAAAGAATTAAATTAATTTTTTATTATTTTTGGAGTCAAAGTATAATGTTATTATTATTAATTTAAAATTTTATAAATTATAAATGATTTAAATGAAAACTTTTTCATTTTAAGGGATCAAGGCTCTTGTTTGCCCCTTTAACTCCGCCACTTATTATCACACTTTTACGAAATTCAAATCAATAGATTAAAATTGACTAAATTATCGAGTCAAGTACCAAACAATTCTAGCTACCAAATTCAATGGTTACAATAATTCTAAAATACATTTATTTGAAAATTAGTTTTGAAGAAAATAACATAAACCTTATTTAGAGTTATTTATTAAATAAATTTTAAATAAGAGGTTTAAATATATATATGACGCAAAGGTTTTCAAATTTTTTTTGTGTCACTCTATTTTTTTTTCTATTTTTGATTAGTTGATGGCGACGTCAGTTTTAATGCTGGTCGTTGATCGTCGGTATTTCTTCACCTTAATTTTTTTATATTCATTTCTTATTTTTTTATTTTTTAGTTTTTTTTTTTAGTTTTTATCTACCCATGTGGCACACTTTTCTTATGTCTTGTGGCACACTTTTCTTCTGTCTTGTGGCACGTTTCTGTTTTATGGCACATTTTTGTTTACCTTTGTGGTAGATTTACGTTCATGGATAGTTTTCTCACAACACCCGACTCTGATTTGCGGTTATCGGTGATCCTTTAATAGTTTGATTCTCTTTTGTGATTCGTTTGTCGATGCAGTCAAATCTGTTTTGCGAAGCAACCTGTAAGATTGTTGGTTTAGCTCACCACTCCTACTTCGATCCTAAAGCGTGTAGATGGATAGAAACAAGGAGTTTTGTTTCCTGTTTTCTTTCTCCAGTGTTTCATTTCATCCCTGTCGTTGTAGCTCACTAGACGTGTTTTGCTGGTCTGATGTTTCGTTTTCTATTTTTTTTAGTTTCTCTTTATTTTGTTATTTTTCTGCTACATTTTAATTTCGTTTGGAATGTTTTTCTATTTTAATTTTTAATAAATTTAGTCGATATATTATTTAATATATATATATATTTGATCCCTAAATTTGTTTCTCTCAAATTGATATTTATAAGTTTTTTTTATTTCAAATTGATACTCAAATTTTCAATCTGTCAAGGATTTTGATATTTTTTTGATAACAATATCAAGTTGGGACACGTGACATTTTCAAACAACGACACATGATAATGCTGATGTCATAATTTATTTTTTTAAATAAAATAATATAATTCTTTTTTAAATTTTAAAAGTATACATAATGAATTTTAAATCATAAAAAAGTATAACAAAATATAGTAAAAGTTTTTAAAAATTACAAAAAAGTTAAATTGAATTAAATTTCTCGTTTAGTTTCCTTTCATCTTGACCAATACCATGGAAGTTAATTTTTTTAACTTAGTACTCTTTTCGGGGGAAATTAAAATTAAAATCAAAATTTTTAAAAATTAAACAAAAAGTCAACATAATATTTATATTAATATATAATTTTTAAGTTAATATTTGGTATATTGGTAGTGTATTTTTTTTATTCCACAAGCAATTTTAAAAAAATGTCATTTATCTTTTTTTAAAATTTTACTGTAATTTACAGGACACTTACCAACATCTGATTTTACTTATGAAATCTAAAAATTTCATTAATAATGTGTAAAATATTATTTCATAATTTTTTCAGTGAATTATAAACAACGATTAATGTAACTCAAACTTAGGTCACACTTGAAACAATGAAAATTATTGACCATCAAATTAATACACAAAATTTATTATTTGATAAATTGATTCTTACATAAATTAATTTAGAGATGAATTTGAATGATGAAAAAACTGTACAAATTATGGGATTAATTGAAACATGATACAAGGAATATTAAAATTATTAAAATATGTCATATCACAAAATAAATTAAACAAAGATACGAGCCTGTAAAAATTTATGTAAAACGAATTATTAATATGAAAATATTAATTATATAAGTTTTATAAACGTTACACATTAAAAGAATAAAACAATACAAATGAATTTTTTTAATTGAATTACAGTAGCAAATTATTTTATAATTAAGACGCAACATAAATAGAATCCAACAAGTGATTCCAGCGAAAAAGAGGATGATGTTTATCTTAGGAGACTCGAGTTAGAACACTTATGTGCAAAGTGTATGTACATTATCAAAGGATTAAGAAAGTATGAACATATATTACCATGCATTCACACCAGTTTATTAGAAAAAAGGACACAACACGAATACAATATGGATTAGAAAATATAGAAAAAAAAACAATAACATGAACACAACATGCAAGCTAAACATGTCAAAATCTTTGTACAACAAATGATAAAATGAGTATCCTATACAATGTTTTCAAAACGTAAAAAAATATCACGAAAGTTTTTATATTAAGAGTTGGATTATATTTGTTCTTTTTACTTAAAAAATGGGTAAATTAGTCTTTGTAAATTAGGTCAAAAAGTAAATTAATTATTCTGTTAAAAATTATATCCATGAATGTGACATGCCATATGTAACTATCTACTTATTTTGTTAGCAACACTAGTTTTTAACAGCAGAAATGAATGAAAATTTTAACAAAAATGATCAGTTTGTTTTTTGATTTAATGTATAAAATTAATTTGCTCATTTCTTGAGGTAAAAAAGACAAAATACAATTGGACTCTTAGTTCAAAGGGTCTCCATAGTACTTTTATTTGCTTTAAAATTAGCCCAAAAATTGAAATAAATTATAAAAAATATAAAATATAAAAAAAATCGAATGCGTATAAATAAGGTAGGGCATTTGCAATTAGACATGATCATGGGTCGGGTTGGGTCAACGGAAATTTTTAGGCACGTTTTTTAGGCTCGGGCTTGGCTCGACTCGAAAAATGGGCCTAAAATTTTATTTAAACTCGACCCAAATAAAAAAAAAAGCTAAACTCAAGCCCGGCTTGACTATATTAATTTTTTTATATAAAACAATTTTAAAAAATATAATACATCAAATACACTAAAAATATTAAAATAAATATTTCCCAACAATTTGAAAATACATTAAAAAAATATTTATACTTAAATAACACTAAGATAATTGTAACTTAATAAGTAAATGCCTCTAAAGTAGTAACAAAATTAATATAAAGCAAAAGTTATACAATATTCAAACAATAACAATAAAATAATAACAAAACAATATCAAAATGGTAGTAAACAACAACAGACAACAACAAAACAACAGTGAAAACAATTTAGGCTCGACCAAAAAATCTTACTCAAGGTCCGATCCATTTAGAAAACGTATTATTTTTTATCCAAACTTATTTTTAAACCTATATTTTTATTCAAATTCTCACATTTTTCAAACAGACTTTTGGGTGAAAACGAATAAATTCTATTATATAATTTAAGCGTGAGTATTTAATATATTAATAATGTACTTTTTAATTTAAGAAAAAAAAAACTATAAATTTGCACGTATTACTTTTTTTTATATAATTTTTTACTATGCTCTATATACACTCATCATGAACTCAATCTTATTTGTGAAAATTTTAAATTCCAGTGATACCAAATATTTTCCCTAAATTAAATATCATTATCTTCGTACTGTTAGTTTTACAATAGCATTAAAAATGTTGATCATGAATTTTTTTAATAAATATTAATTTATAGAATATACAAGTATATATTAGAGAAATAGAGGATAGAAATGTTATAAAAGAAGTTGATGTTAACTCGATTATAAGTCTGAAATTTGATTTACGGTTTGCATGTTCTAAATCGTCTAAAACAAGTACTTGCTCGGAATATGATGGAAATATAAAGGAAAACAAACAATATGGTAAATTTGGATATAACTCACGAATATAAACGAACTAGAAAAGAACTGACTTTATAAGCAACGCAACACGAATTCTATAGGGTTGTTTAAACTCGAAAAGTTTGGGGATGGATGAAACCTTGACCCATTATCTATATTGAGATAAGAACCAAAGGTATAGGATGATCACCACACTTCGAAATGGGTTGAAGTGATAAGATAGGTTTTAGGGTGAATGCCACAAGAATGAAATTCTTGATAAGTTCGAGAAGTTCTAAAAGAACAAAGAGTTGAAACTCAAAATGTATTTTATAATCAAAATAGTCTAACCTTACAACAATGACTTAAACGAAATATATACAGGGCTCCTAGTAGATGAATGGCCAAGTTGGACCTTAAATGATGTAAATGAACTTCACTTAACAACTAATGTCTTCTTTTCAACTTAACAGTCAAAAAGGGTCTTCATAAATTCGTTTCATGCTTGCTTAGTGGTTCGCAACGGAATGTGCAAGTGTACACAATCATTTTCAAGTAACAATTAAGTAAAAAGAGTTATCATCTCCACAGAGATTGTACTATTAATCAAATAATTGCAAATTTATGAATTTACAAGTTGGTAAAATAAACACAATAATTTGGGGTGATAGATGTTAAATTAAATTAATTATTTAATGCAAATTAACCTAAATGCAAATGAGATGAAAAATGCAATGAAATGATTTAGCAACAATTTCACAAGTTTAACAACAATAACATGAATAAGCTAGAATAATTACAACACTTGACTCAATTCATTTTTCATCATGTTTAACAATGTTCTCGAAAAATTTCATGGCAACTCGATAATTCATTAACTTGAAATCTAATATAAGTTCTTTCAAAATCTTATAATTACAAAAACATGTATTTAACTAAGGATTCCTTAGAATTTATGTGAAGTAACAGGGACGGATCATGTTTGAAATAATTTAATCACACAAACATAAAGTTATGCAAGGTAATAGAGCTCTTCCGAGTTATTACGAACATTTAATTTAATCGGATCAAGATCTAAATTAAGCATGCACATTCCAATTATTGTGTCAATTAATCTTCATCTGATCAGGATTGATCAACTAATTCTAATACATTCAAATATATTTCAATGCATCTAATACATTCTTGGAAGATCGATCATGGTCGCTTCCTCCAATTCTCATGATTGCTCCTTCGCAAACTGCTCCTTTAAGTGGCCGGCCAAGAGAGGTTTAACACATTAAAAGACAAATTTACCAATAGTCTTTAAAATCACTCACCTCCACACTTTGTTTTTTAAACAAAAGTGTGTTTAAGTAAGTAAGTTTGAGCCTCAAATCCGATTTGCATCATCTTCATCTTAGCGTAAAGCTTTAACAGAGGCAAAATATGCATTACAAACTAACATTAGCATTAAGAAAGTCGAAATTTCATAAATTATGCAGCTCTAAATCGTTTCTCTAATCTACCTTACCAAAATTGCACAATTAAACCGAAACATAAAATTCATCAACTAAACGACCTTCTCAGCTCCACAAACCACTTCTAAACTTCATTCCTAGTCCATTAACATAAAATCTAAGTGTTAATTTCATCTATTAAATCGTTTAAAATTTTTTGGAAAATCAACTCATCTTCTTGATTAAAAAATGAATTTATCAAAATTGATCAACTAAACAAGTTTGATCTCTTGTTTTTTGATTAAAAACCTCTTAATAAACATATTTTAAGCTTAGACATCCATTAAAACTTGGATTCCAACTCAAAATCATGGATTCACCATTGTTGAGCTCCATGTTCAATAAAAAAGAAATCAAAACTTGAAAATCCATTTTAATCAATTTAGATAGAAAATGATGATTGAAAACAACTTAAAAATGAATTTAGAGTTAAGAATTATCTTCAATTGATCTCAAATCATCAGTTTAGAACATTGAATCAAGATCCTTGAAGAAATTTTGGATGACTTTTGCTCAATTTTGGAAAACTTTTATGGAGATTTTGGAGAGAATTTTTAGAGAGTAAAAGTTTAGATCTATTCTATAATATGTGGTTTATGGAAATGAGCAAAAAAAAGAGAGAGAAAAGCTCTTAATTTGGGTGAAAATGGTTTGCAAAGTGAGCTAGTTACAGTGTTTTTAAAATTGAAAATCCTCACTTGATTTTTAAAATTGGGAAAATTACCATCAGACCACTCTCACTTTTCCCTTATTTTTCAAAATATTATTTTCCCTCCAAAATTATGAAAATAAGGATAATTTGCTATAAAACTACTTTTACATTTCCCTTGTTTTGCAAAATGGTCATATTTAGTTAATATTTTAAATCCACCCAATTAAACCCCCAATTTAAATTATTTTTAAATTTTAATTTAACCCAAAAATTATTTAAAACCATAAAAATTAATTTTTCTAAAAATATTTTTATTTTCTAGAATATTATTTACCGATTTTTAAATGAAATTAAGCTAACTAATTAAAAATATAAATTACTAATTAACCTAATTAATTTTTAATTTTCACTCGGAACCCAAAAAATTGCCCGAAATTACTAGACTTATTTTCGAGGCCTCACAAGTTTCTCTCAAGGGAAATTCTAGCTAAAGGGAAAATGGGAAATGAGATGACTTATGCGTTGAAGAGAGAGAAAGATGATAGAAATGTGAGTTGATGGATGAGTGAGAGATGATTGAAATGGGAAATGAGGGGTGATATTTATAGTAAAGGGATGACATGAGAGTTTGTTAAAAATAGCATGGAGATCCCTTGGATTTCTCCCTGATTTGGTCGGCCATAAAATGTGGGATGGGAGGTTGTTGGTTACTTGATTTGGTGATCGATTCTCCCTTGATTCATGGCATGGGTTGGACGGCAATCAAGGCTCAAGTTGGGGGCTAATTTGTGATTTTTTTTCACAAGTGGTAGGGCCTTCAATTTAATTATTCCAAAGCTAATTTGGGCTGCTCTTGATGACTTGCTGAATTTTGGCTTCTCTTCCCCTTGTTGGACGGTTTTGATGACCCAATTGAAGAACAATTTAATTCTCTTTAGCAATCATCTTCAAGCTGGGCTAAGACAATATTTCTGAGCCCAATTCATCCATTAGTCATCCACATGAAGTGGGTTTTTGCATCACATGCTTATGTGTTTTTATTGATTCCCACATGCATTAATTCAGTGGTCCAACTGCAGCAAATTGAGTAAAAATTAACATGTAACATAAAATAGTAAAATTATGTAAAATTAATACTAAATTATATAAAATTACAAACTTTACTAAAAATATGTCTAATGTCTTAATATGAATTAAAATGACTCAATTAGCTATCCACATGCTCGGAATTTGCATAAATTATGATTAAAAATGTGCTAAATAAACCTATATAATTTGGACGTATCACTTACACCACGTTTGGTTTGCTGTAATGAAATAAGATTGTAATCAATAATTCAGTTGTTGGTTGAATGGAATGAAATAGAGCTGTAATAGTATTTTTGTGTTTGGTTGAATAGAATGGTGTTGTAATAGCATAAGAAAAAAGACTTAAATGACTAAAGTACCTTTAGCAAAAAAATTTTAGGTAGATGATTATTGTAATTAAATTTTAATAAGATTATTATTAAATATAATTTAATAAAAATAATAAATAATTTAATTATATTTTAACATATTTATTATTAAATACAATTTAATAACATTTTTAATATAATTATTATTAAAATATGAATTAGTAAAAATCATAATATATAATATTAGAAAAATAATATATAACCTACTTTTTTAGTTTTAAACTACAATGCACATATAATGTGCTTAAATATCATTAGCGAAACAAATAATTTAATTATCTTTTAAATTAAAAAGTAAAAGATTAGAAGTAATAAATAACTTGAGAATTAAATTTTACATTCAAACATAATGTTCATACATTAACAAAAAGTTACATGATGCCATTAGCTTATATGTCATAATTTATATGTTAAATTTTATAACATCAAAAAGGTTCCAACATTGTGCAAGTCGACCACACAAGCAACCAACGCAACATCTTCTTATGGAACTAGTTTCCTTTCGGCTCCTCGAGAATTTTAGGAAGAAGCAATTGATTGTGAAAAGCCTAACATAACTATCTTTAAAAAAACACAAATTAAAATTAGGTTTGATATTATGAATCAAAAAGTTGACACTTTATAAAATTATAACACATGACGAATTAAAAGAAAATAAATTAAAGTTGTAATTCAACAAGTCAATACAATACATAAAGACAATTCAAACAACTCCAAAATTTCGTAAACTAGATACATGAAATAACATAAAAAAAATTAACCTTCTACCATGTTTTAATAAGCCTAACTAATTTTTAGATGCTTGCCATTCATAGAACATTTGATTGGCTAGTTCCATCCTCCAAGTAGCCCATGTATCTGATAGATGAATATTTACGATATTCGGCTCATCGTCATCTATCACATTATTAGGTAACCCTTCTCCCAACTCCGTTTCAATAGGATCAAGACTCATCTAGGTTCGAATAAAATTATGGAGCAAACAACATGCAAAATAATTCTATTGTGTACCCTCACAAGTTAGAATGATGGACTCCTAAGTATTCCCATCTAAGTTTTAATAACCCAAAACTTCTTTCAATAACATTGCACGCTGAAGCATGTTTCATATTGAAAAATTCTTCTGGAGTACTTGGCTGATAACCTTGACGCCATTCATTCAAATGATGTCTTTGTCCTCTAAAAGGTGCAAGAAATCCCTCACAATTTGTTTAACCAGCATTAACTAAAAATAACAACCTATAAAAAAACTATTTACATGATTAACTTTCTCAAAAAAGTTTAATTGCAAAAATTAATTCAAATTCTTCCAATTCTGCACTTTACCATGAGGAACTTTTAGTCCATATCTCCTACTAATGGCATCTCGAAGAACCCATCCATCAGCAACAGAACCTTCCCAACCAGGAAGAACATAAACAAAATGCATATCAGGTGTACAAACACCTAACATATTTGTTGCTATGTCACCTTTCCGCGTTCGATATCTAGGTTTATCAACTTTTGGAACCCTAATCTTGATATGGGTTCCATTTAAAGCACCTAGCAATTCTGCATCACATGTATAAAACATTTTATTAGGATACTATATTTAAATCTAAATCAACTGAATTATGTATGAACTATATATGAAACTCACTTCAATACCTTGAACAATTTCCACCTTGTGTCTGTAGAATTAGCTGCAATTGGGTTTACCTTTTTAAATACCACATCTTGTAAGTGTATGACAACATTTAAAACATTATGGAATTATCTACTAACGGTTTCCCTAGACCTATTAAAGTGATGCTTGATAACTCGATTTTAAGGTAATGAGAAATGATATGTAAAAACATTGCCACTTGCTCATCAACAAGCATGTTCCTTGACAACTTCAATTCTCCTAAAGTTTGTAACATCTCACATAGTTTAAAAAAAGTAATTCTATTCATCCTAACTTGTTCATATTGGTCTCGTCACTAGCATACACAAGTCTTTTTACATAATCTTGTTATGAATAAAAATCTAAAATATATGATCTAATCCTTGGTCTATAAGTATGTATGTTAGAGACAACACCCAATGTAACTAAGAACCAACTCGCAACCGTACACATTTGCAACGATACTATCAACACAAGACCAATTCTTTTCCGCCTCTCACTTTGAATTATTAAAGGCAAACGAGCCATTACTGCAAGATATTATAGTGTTAGATATCTTTAAACCATATTATAAATTAATCTCAAAACAGAATATGATGCATAGAAATAAATGAAGGAAAAAATCATTCATTAATAGATAAAGAGTTTATAAACACATGCAACCATTTAACAGAGTAGTTTATTGAGTTAGTTGTTGCAAAAGGTTGGCAAAGAAAGGTCAAACAAAATATTCAATCAGGTTCCCATGCATCATATCCAGAAAGTATTGATTTACAATATGCTTTATCCTAAATATATATGGTAAAACCATTTAACAAAGTAGCTTATTGAGTTAGTTGTTGCAAAAGGTTCTCATATAAGCTACAATCTTCGTGAAGAAGAAAACAAATATGCAAATAGCAATGACAAAACTCTTCCAAATGCTCACTAATTACCCATAGAATTTCAGTAGTAAAATAATAAAGAAGAAAATCCATACAAAAAAAATCAATGAGAAAGGAATTCAGGCATGAATTTCCTAGCCACATTGGAAATTGAATACTAAAAGAAAAAATATCTTTAGTACAATCCCAGGGAGAAACCCTTGGATGAAGGACCTGACAGACTTCCTGAAAATGCATTTTCCAACAGTTGAAATTTCATGTATATCAAATCTCAGTAGTTAATAATTGAAAGGAATGGTAAGCCTAATGATTATGCTTAAGATATCAGCCTGTCGCGAAGATCAGGTAATAAACCACAACTGCTAATATATTCATTTTCTTAACTTTTTTCTTCCCCTCCCATTGAGAACAAGTTATGCATTAAGCAGGTGAAAATATTCTACAGGTTTGCTATGGAAATTACAACAAAAAGAAGTTTAACTTTTCAACATTGCAAAGCCAGAAATTTAACTATTTTACTAGTTGCAAATAACAGGAGCAGAAGTAATCGGTGCTATAGTGTGTCCATGATGTTCAAGAAATTAACAGTTAAATACTTCTTTCTTTCCATAACAATATATATTATGTAGTGCAAGATGTCATTCCTATCCATGCCCTTCTTGAGAAAATGGTTAGACGAGATGGAGATGTGAACCAGGGTTCATTTAGGTCAAACACATGAATGTCTGATTATATGGAGGAAAATATGTTGATATGTTTACTGATCAATCAACTATTCTACTTCAATAACGGTCAGTTAAGCAAAAGAGTAAATGATAGTACTGAAATAAAGTCACCAAGTATGCCATTTGAATGACTTAGTTGATTACCAAATGCTTGCAATTTGTGCTGCATTATGCCGGTCTAATGCTTGATGTTAATGACGTTACATTGCATCTTTCCGCAGCTTGCTCAAAGGCAACTCCAACAACAGATTACCAAGAACCCCACAAGTTGTGGTTCCCAAACAAAATAATAAAATAAACATATATACACTGGTTCAAAGCAGATTGAAGAAATACTAAGACCATATGTGGACTGATTCAAAGATCAATGTATGTTAAAGAGGGAATGAGAAACTATGGTTCAAAGTTCAAAGAAATACACATTAACATTGAAACTCATTTGAGTTCAACACACATTAAAAAATGCTAAAAGACTAGCAAAAAAGCTAAAAGCTTGAAGGGGCTTTTTAAAAAATGCTAGATACCATACAAACAAATTCACAAACAGGTTTTAAACATTAAAGAAATGGTATTATACACAATACAACCTATATGGAAATAAAAGTTTATGCCTTTATGCAACTTCTAAAAGATTTCTTGCAGAACCCATTTCCTCCATTTAAGTAAAAAAGGCAAAACGAACCCAACAAGTGGCTCCAGTGGAAAACAAGATGTTGCTCATCCTAAAGGTCTCGGGTTCGAGCACCTGTGTGTGCGTTGTCATAGGGTTAAAAAAGTATGAACAGATACTACCACGTAATCACACCAGTATATTCAAAACAAAGTAAAAAAGGCTAAACCATAACCAAAACATGTCTCATTTAGTGTAAAAGACCCCAAAAAACAGAGAAACAGAGCTTTATGTTAAATAAATACCAATTCCCTTCTAAGCTCAATAGCAGCATCTTGGTAACTTCTCTTTTTGCCTTGACTACTTCCACAAAACACACAAATCCTCTTAATTTTGATTGCTTTGTCTCACTCTCCATCTCCATTTTCAACTCTATTTTTCTTCTTTATGTATTATGTAATGCTTTCCTTCTTACAAATTCAGCTTTTGTCTATATTGAATGACAATTAATACTCATATATATATATAATTTCTTGTATATTTTATATGGAAACTTACAATCATAAATATTAAAAAATAATATGTGGTTTCCCTTTTATAGCATTTGAAAATTTTGAATTTAATAAGAAGGAATTTTAGGGTAAGCTTTTTAAAATAAGCCTTTCTTCAACTCTAATTACACAACACACTATTATAATTACAGAAATTACTCAATCATGTAAAACAATACTCAATTACACAAATTATTACAATTTATGTAATATTTTGTGTTATTATAATTATGCAAAATATTATTCAATTACAGAAGACATTGTCCATTTAGACAAATTGTTACAAATTTCATAATGTTTTGTATAAACTCAATTAGATGAACTATATTATTGGAGCTAATGAAAATATCATATTAAGGATCTCCTTTTTGAATTTTCACTGAATAAGATTAGATTCGGTACGAAAATTAGTAAGTTTGTGCAGATAATGTTTCCTAAGCTAGAGAAGTTGAAACTATCCTCAATTGGCATTGAAAGAATATGGCTTCCTCAAGCATTTTGTTCAACTCAAAATTTGACAAGTTTGATCATTGAGGGTTGCGCCAACATAAAGCATGTGGTATTCGACTCCATGATTAAATATTTGCAACAGCTCAAATGCTTGGAAGTAAGTGAATGCAAATGCATGCAGGAGATAATATCAATGGAGAAGATGCTCAAAGAAGCATTCAAAAATAGAGGATTAATTTGCTTCCCTCGATTGAACTCCCTTAAATTGAAAGATCTTCAGAAACACATTGGATTTTGCTATGAAGATTATACTGTTGACTTCTCAGCCTTAAACATTGTTGAGATAGAAAACTGTACAGAATTGAAGGCATTCATCCATAAATCTATCGACAAAGATGACCCTACTGATGGAGTTTTGTTCAATGAAAAGGTATTGTTTTTAACGCAGTGAATTTTACTTTTCTTCCATTTCTCTTGTTATAATTAACTCTTCTAATCATTTCTTCCACTGAAATGAATACTGACATCAAATATATTACTTCTATTAAATTCACCATCTTTAAACAACATAAATTCAAGGATTAACTAAACGTAACAATAAAAAGAATTCAAAACCCTAAAAAGTACAAATCTTACAGAGACCCAAAATCAAAAACACAAAAAAATGAAAACATAATTACATATAAATGAATCCCAAATCATTCGAATCGAAAACCAAGAAACATAGAAGAAATCGAATGTTTAGCTGACCTGGAATGGATTTGGATTTCCTTTTAAATAAATTAAACCCTTCAGTGGAGCCTGGAAAAAAGCAAAAATGGCGAGAACTAGGCGCAGGCAAGGCAACCAAGAAGAGAAATAAATTAAGAGGAAAGCAAGCCTTAAAGATTGTTATTTTGGTTTGAGTTGATATAGCTTCTGTCGATGAAGATGAAAGAAACAAAAGAGGGAAGTCTGAAAGAGATGAGTGAGGGTAAAATTGGAGAGGTCTAAACAACGAATGGGGATTCGGTAACGAGGGAAGGGAATAGAAACAACGTTTTTTTTTGCATAAGGTTGTAATGGAATACACTCGTAATGGGTATTCCATTCAACCAAACAAAGGATTGTGGTGGGCCCATTGAATTAAGTTGTAATGGCTATTCCATTGCACTGAACCAAACATAATGTTAGTGATTAAGGAAATCACAAAAAGGCATTTTCAACTCCCTTATGGACGGTGGCATTCAATGGAGCGTGGGAATGATCAATAGACATCTTCTAGAAATCTCCAACAAGACTTGATCATCACCCACTTTGGACAACAACAATTAATGGAGTAATGTTTTGACCGAATGGTCACTTTTCATACCTACACGAACAATCATTTTGAGTGTAAACACCCTTGATCTTTTGGCAATTTCGAACAGCCCTTTTTAAAGCCTTAAAGTGGTCAACCATTAGGTTACCTAGAACACATTAAATGTGACAGATTAAACACAATATTAAGCACACTAATAAACATGTAATAAAACAAGACACATTAAAACTATGCAATGACAAAACACATATTAAAGATGCACTAATAAATAAACTTAATTCTAAAAAAGCTATAGAATTTAAATTATTAAATTAAAATGAAGAAATGGCTCCAAACATCCGCATGCAAAATTTGCATGGAATTAAATGATTTCATCTTGCATTTGGGCCCTTCAAGCTTAGCCCAATATCGAGTCCTCTTTAAGGTGATTTGTCCTCAAATCGGGTTATTTGCTCACGAAAGATCTTCGTTGATCATGGTCCCTTAGATTATAGTTTTCAACCTTTAAGTTAACAAAAACTCTTTTAGGAATGTGAGAAACAAAAACATCTTCACAAACAAAATTAGAATAAATGTGATCTTTCAATTCATCACCTTTCAATTTTTGTAAGCACAAATTAACTTCGAGATCAAAGACAAAGTGCTGCCACACAAATTTAATATGGTCTAAAGACTTTGTTTCAACAACACAGAAGATTCATAAAGCACTCAAAAGTCATTCATAAAAGCATGTAACATGAAATTTCGATTTTCAAATCCCTTTAAAAATGAATTAGAACAAAAAGCTCCGGGATTGAAAACACGATTTTGATCACTCACCTCAAAATGAAACAAATGTTTTCCCTTGAAAAACGAATCTCCCATGCTAAACGAAGGAAATTTAGAAAAATTCATATTCAAACAAACAATTCTCTCAAACTTCCTTCTAATAGGCATGAACTCACATGAAAATTTCACACAAAGATATAAAGAACTCACATAACAATCAGAATCAAACAAATTAAGCATTTTATGGGGAAATTCTTTATCAATCACAATAATCGAATTGTGTAGGCATTTAGTTAAACCAAAGACATCAATGGATATATCAATTTGCGAGCTAAGGTCACGAAAACTAGTACAAGGCATGTAACGAGGAAAATATTTTGAGACAAATTCACTAGCAATATTCAAAGAATAATGACAATTAGAAACATGGTAAAGAGATCTTTGAAGAACAAAATCATCGACATTCTTATCAACATCATTCAAAGAAAACCATTCGATTGATTCTCAAAAAGTTCCTTATCCTGCTTACCTTTTTGTTCTCATCTAGAAACTTCACTTTCCAACTCAGTTTTCTTCCTCATGCGGAAATGCCTTTGTTGAATTATGACTCCTATTTTAAGTCAAATTTGAGAAATAATTTTTTAGTTAAACTCTATTTAATTGTTTCAATTAAACTCTGTTTATTTATTTGAGTCAAACTCTTATTAGTCTAGATTATTTTATTATTATTTGACTTAGAAATTTAGCCTATAAATAGGCTCTTTTACAACCTTGGAAAGCACATTCATTAGATACACCCGTTAGAGTTTAGAACTCCTAACACTTTTGGAGAATTTAGTGTTTACGTTTTGAGGGTTCTTTGTTTTTGGGTTTTCGGGGTTTAGTTTTTATCTCCATCTTTTGTACTCTTCATTCTTTTGCCATTATAGTAAAATTATCTTTGCTCGTGGTTTTTTATCCTCTTCGGAGGAGTTTTTTCATGTTAAATTTGTGTGTTCAATTTCTCAATTTCTTTCGTTATTTTTAACTTGTTCGTTGCTTAATTGGGTCGATCATCAATAAGTGGTATTAGAGCTAGTTCTATTTCCACAGATCAACCCGTTCAGAGATGGCAATAATAAGGTTCGACATTGAGAAGTTCGATGGTGTCACAAATTTCAATCTATGGCAAGTTCGGATGATGGTAATTCTAGTTCAGACCGGCTTGAAAAAGGTTGTTACTGGAAAAAAGCCCGATAATCTAGATTAATCAGAATGGGAAGAGCTTCATGAAAAGGCCCTGTCTACAATCCAGTTGTGCCTCGCGAATAGGGTATTGCAAGAGGTATTGATGGAGAATACCTCATCCGCCTTGTGGAAAAAGCTAGAAACTCTTTATGAGACTAAGTCTCTAGCTAACCGTTTAGTGCTGAAACAACGTCTATTTACGTTTCGCATGAACGAAGGTGAGCTTCTTAGAGATTACATCAATCAGTTCATTACTCTTTGAATGATTTAAATAATGTTGAGGTTCATATTGACGATGAGGATCTGGCTATGCTATTATTGTGTTTTTTACCCCCTTCATACAAGTCTTTTAAGGAGACTTTGATTTATGGCAGAGACAAACTCTCATTCGAGGATGTGAAGGGTTATTTGTTAAGTAAAGACAAACTCGAAAATGATTTTGGTTCAGATAGGCAAGCTTCCGTTTTGGTAGCATCAAAGAAGCAAGACAAAAGGTATCGTTATTGTATGAAATTAGGTCACGTCAAAGCAGATTGTTACAAAGTGCGAAATAAAAGGGCTGCTAAGAGTAACGAGGAAGATTTAGCTGGTGCTAATTTGGCCGATAAAAGTGGGGATGATTACTTGTTAGTGTCAACGAGCGAAAGCTCCGAGCTTACGTTTGAGTGGATCCTAGATTCAGGATGTTCTTTCCACATGTGTCCCAACAGAGAATGGTTCTCCACATACAATTCAATTGAAGGTGGAGTTGTGCACATGAGAAACGATTCATCTAGTAAGGTAATCGGTATTGGTACTGTTAAAATTAGGATGCACGATGGTACGATTAGGACACTATCAAATGTTAGGTATGTACTTGATTTACGAAAGAATCTCATCTCTTTAAGTATTTTAGACTCAAAAGGTTGCAGAATCAACATCGAGTCGAGCGGCATTAAGGTGTCTCGTGGGGCTCTTGTTTTATTAAAAGGTAAAAAGACCAACAGTCTTTATATTCTGAAAGGTTTTATAGTGACTAGTGAAATTGGACGTCCCTCGTCCATTACGGAGTTGAAGTCAACTCGTGTGGAGCGGAGGCAACTTGGTCATAGGAGGGAAAAGGTATGACTGTTTTGTTGAAGAGAGGTTCTCTTTTGGATGCAGGTTTTGAAAAGTTAGGGCACTGTATTCGAGAAAATTAGACCCGGGTTAGTTTTGATTTGGCAGTGCACAAGTTGAAGGCTAGGAGACTTTCAGCTTCTAAGCACAGATTCGACTCGATTAATTCCCTGCATAGTTCAAGATAGGCCCGTGAAGGGCTTTGGCAAAGATGACATTGTGGGAATACGAGTCAATGTGGAGATTTGTTGAATTATAACTCCTACTTTAAGTCAAATTTGAGAAATAATCTTTTAGTTAAACTCTGTTTAATTATTTCGATTAAACTCTACTTATTTGTTTCAATTAAACTCTGTTTATTTGTTTGAATCAAACTCTTATTAGTTTAGATTATTTTATTATTATTTGACCTAGAAATTTATCCTATAAATAGGCTCTTTTACAACCTTGGAAAGCACACTCATTAGATACACCCATTAGAATTTAGAACTTTTAACACTTTTAGAGAATTTAGTGTTTACGTTTTGAGGGTTCTTTATTTTTAAGATTTTGGGGTTTAGTTTTTATCTCCATCTTTTGTACTTTTCATTTTTTTTCCATTATAGTAAAATTATCTTTGCCCGTGGTTTTTTATCCTTTTCAGATGAGTTTTTTCACCTTAAATTTGTGTGTTCAATTTCTCAATTTCTTCCACTATTTTTAACTTGTTCGTTACTTAATCGGGTCGATCCCCAACAGTCTTTCATTGGGAAAGTAATGGAGTTGACACTCCACTATTGGATCTTTAAAAACTTGAAATGAAAAGATAACACAAGGAAAACTTGCATGTTGATTAGTTAAAACACTACTCACTTGTGATTGAACACTCTCTTCTTTTTCAGTCTCTTTTTCAATCTCAACTTCTTTTTCATTCTCAATTTCTTTTTTCTTTCTCTCGCACTCTTTTTCAATTTCAATTTTCTTTTCTCACTTTCTTTTTCTTTTTTGATTTCTTTTTTTCTTCTCTCAAGATCTTTTATTTTCTTCTTATTTTATTTCATCAATAACATTTATTTTTCTTTTCTCTCAATCTCACTATCTTTTGGTGCTCTCATAATTCAGATTTGATCTTTACAACATGGGGTTGTGTCATAAGATTCCACACAGGTGGACTTCCTTTGGAAACGATTAGAACGAATTTCATATGAAGCGCGTCTATCTTCCCTGCTTTGGAAGTCTATGGATGAATACTTTGGCACACATGAAGTAACATTTGTATAATTAATTCGTGTACCTTTTGTATTTCTCATAGTCATTCGGTCACCTTATAGATTAAGACCCCGAAATGAACAACTTTATTGCTAATGCTCCTCCACTTGGTCAAATCTTTCATGAATAAGCTCTAACTCGGCACGCATCATTCATTGCATCTCTTGTAATAATGCTTGATATTGTAAATTTGGAGGTTGAGCTCCCGCATTGACAACTTCTCTTTTGGGACACCGAGACATGTTTCGCCAAAAGTTTAGCAAACAAAAGAGGATTTAAAATTGTAAATGAATACCTTACCAAAATAAACCTCATAGTTCACGTGTTTGCACACATATTAGGCTTTTCCCACTCAAATAATTTTACACACTCGTGCCTTTTACCTCTCAAGAGTTGTTCTCTCGACTCTAATCGAACTAATAGAACATAATCAAGAGTTCAAAGATGTTGTGGCAAGAAAATGGTAGAATAAGGCTTAAAAAGGTGTTTGAGGTATTTTGGGTAATTTTTTTAAGAAAAAAAAAACTTCGCTATCATAAAAGACGTAAAATGGGTTGAAATGGTGTTTTAGGAATATTTCGGGTATAAGGATAAAATGAGAATTTTTGCTCGAAAAAAATTTTGAAATCGCCAAATTTCACAAAAAAGTGAGAAATGGGCTCTAAAATATGAAACGGATAAAATTTCTAAAGAAGGGTTCCCAGACTTTCTTTACGAGTCAAACATCGTCTCTTCCTTTTTATTTTTTTTGTCACAAATTTTCTTCAAATTTTTTTCAAGAAACTCGAATAACAAAAGTACCTAATTTAGATTTTTGAAGCTCTGATACCAATTGACGTGAACTCGATTACGAGTTTGAAACTTGATTCACGATTTGAATATTCTCAATCGTCTAAAACAAGAACTTGCTCGGAATATAATGAAAATATGAAGGAAAATAAACAATATGATAAATTTGGATATAACTCACGAATATAAATGAACCAGAAAAGAATCGACGTTATAAACAATGCAACTCGAATTTTAGGTTGTTTAAACTCGAAAGGTTTAGGGATGGATGAAACCTTGACCCACCCTGTCTATATTGAGATAGGAACCAAAAGTATAGGATGATCGCCACACTTTGAAATGGGTTGAAGTGATAAGATTGATTTTAGGTTGAACGTCACGAGAAGGAAATTCTTGATAATTTTAGGAAGCTCTAAAAGAACAAAGAATTGAAACTCAAAATGCATTTTATAATCAAAATAGTCCAACCTTACAACAATGACTTAAACGAAATATATATAGGACTCCTAGTAGATGAATGGCCAAGTTCAACCTTAAATGATGTACATGAACTTCACTTAACAACTAATGTCTTCTCTTCAACTGAACAACCAAAAAGGGTCTTCATAAATTAGTTTCATGCATGCTTAGTGATTAAGGAAATCACCAAAAGGCATGTTCAGCTCCCTTGCGTAAAGTGGCATTCAATGGAGCATGGGAATGATCAATGGCCATCTTCTAGAAACCTCCAACAAGCCTTGATCATCCCCCATCCCCCACTTTGAACAACAACAATTAATGGACTAATATTTTGATCGAATAGTCACTTTTCATGCCCACACGAACAGCCATTTTGAGTGTGAACACCCTTGATCCTTTGACAATTTCGAACAACCCTTTTTGAAGCCTCAAAGTGATCGACCATTAGGTTACCTAAAACACATTAAATGTGACACATTAAACACAATATTAACCACACTAATAAACATTTAATGAAACAAGACACATTAAAACTATGCAATGACAAAACACATATTAACGATGCACTAATGAATAAACTTAATTCTAAAAAGGCTATAGAATTTAAATTATTAAATTAGAACGAAAAAATGACTTCAAACGTCCCGATCAAAATTTTGCATGAAATTAAACAATTTCATCTTACATTTGGACCCTTCGAGCTTAACCCAATGTCGAATCCTTTTTGATGAAATGGATATCACATCAAAAGTAATAAGTGGTTAGAACTCCCAAATTCGGTGGCATTATTGATGAATGTTTTTTAAGTATCCGTAACCAACTGTGAAAGTATCTTTGGATGGTTTTGAAAACAGCATCCTTCTTTCTGGTATCTGTCACTATCTTCGACCATGGGCTGCTTTTAACGTATACGTACAGATTAGTGAGCCATGGTAAGTGGAACGTAAACTTCCCTTTATAAATTGAATTAAGAACATGGAACTCCGAAGCTGAATTAAACATTTTCCCAGAGCTTTTGCAATTTGATGGCATTTGTGGGTTTATTTGAAGTTTTTTTGCCTCTCGTTTGCTTTCTGCTTCTCTACTGCTCAAGAGATAAGTATCATGGGCCTCCAACGAGTTTCCCGCTTGTTGGGATGATGCCACAGTTTCTCTTTAACACTCATCGGCTGCACAACTGGTTTACCGACACACTCGAGAGATGTCACTGCACTTTTCTTTTCAAAGGGTTTGCTAAGATGAACGTATTGATTACCTGTGATCCTTCCAACATTCACTACATTATGAGTTCCAACTTTAACAACTTCCCCAAAGGACCTGGATTCAAGCAGATTTTTGACATCTTGGGAGACGGGATTTTCAATGCGGATAAGGATTTGTGGAGAAAACAAAGGGTAGCTGCTCAAGGGTTCATGAGGCATCAGCTGTTCTACCAGTTTTTGTTAAGGACTACTGGAGCCAAGGTGGAAGAGGGGCTCATTCCTATTCTTGACCATGTTGCCAAACGAGGCTTGGTGGTTAACTTAGAAGATGTTTTCCAGAGGTTCGCATTTGATGCTACCTGCATCTTGGTTACTGGCTACGACCCGAGGTGCCTCTCTGTCGAATTCCCTGTTGTTCCTTTCTCCAAGGCCATGGATGATGCTGCCGAAGTGATGTTTTATCGGCACGTCAGGCCACAAAGCTTTATTAAGTTGCAGAAGTGGCTGAACATGGGACAAGAAAAGAAATATAGAAAGGCATGGGAAGTTCTTGATCATATTATGGCTAAATATATATGCCAGAAAAGGAAAGATTTGAACCAAGGGTTGATATCAGAAACTGTGGATGGTGGTGTGGATCTCTTAACATCATACATACTTGAAGAGAAGTCATGTGATGATAAATTCTTGAGAGACACCATTTTGAATATGATGCTTGCAGGGAGGGACACCACCAGCTCTGCTCTTACTTGGTTCAGTTGGCTTGTTTCGAGGCATCCAACAGTAGAAAACAAGATCATTGAAGAGCTCCAATCGATAATACCTGCAGAGGAAACCAAAAAGAGGCAACTGTTTAATGCTGAGGAGGTAAAGAATTTGGTTTATCTACATGGAGCATTATGTGAGGCGCTAAGGTTATATCCACCAGTTCCTTTCCAACACAAGGAACCTCTTAAACCAGACACGCTTCCAAGTGGGCATTCAGTTCATCCAACAACCAAAATCGTGTTTAATTTGTACTCAATGGGAAGGATGAAGTCGGTCTGGGGTGAAGATTGCTTCGAATTCAAACCAGAAAGATGGATTACCAAGAAAGGAGAGATTAAACATGAGCCATCAATCAAGTTCATGTCATTCAATGCAGGGCCAAGGACATGTTTAGGAAAGGATGTGGCTTTTCTTCAGATGAAAGCCGTGGCATCTGCTATTACTTATAACTATCGTATTCATTTATTGGGAGAAACTCCAGTTGTTCCAACTGTATCCATTATCCTGCGCACCAAATATGGACTGATGACTAAGATCTCCCCAAGATGGGACTAGATGCATCACAACCACTTGAAAGTTGAAATCCTATTATTTATAAATAAAATCATAAATAGTTTCTTGAGTTGGTGACATCAAACTCAATCAAAGACTTCGTATTATATATAGATGATGATTAAAGAAAGTAGTCCAGTAAGCCATGTAGAAAGATCCTTGTGCAATTTAATGCCATAAAAACCATCTACATAGGATAACAGAAGAATTTAAGTTATAAACTGAAGCAATCCAAGGATCATTATACAAAATTTGATACCTCTCATTGATCTTCAACCAATGCATAACACTTTGTCGGAGATAATAATGACACACTCTAGATTTGTCAAGGGCATAAAATAAAGCAGTAAACTTTCAGGATCCTTGTAAGCTCATCTCTGTATGCATAGAAGCTGCTCAACATAGATTAAAGACTGAAAGAGTTCCAATTCACACAAATGTTTGACAAAAAATGTAAATCATAAGAAATAGCGTTGAAGACACTCATTTAAGGGCTTATCGAATTGCACAATAACAGTCTCCTCTACGACAGACCATTGACCATGGCCATGGCCATGGCCATGGGTGGACTTCTCTTCATCAAATGAATTAGAACAGCTCTGCAAAGAGATATATATCATATGGGTGAATAGAAGGCTTTTTCCACTCAAAATAAGGAAAAAAGTAAAAACTATCTGCAGGCTTAAGCAGAATTGCTGATCTAATAAGTAGTTAAAACTTGGGGCCCTAAGGAACAATTATCAGTTTAGAAAGCATAGCAGATATTGTAGTAAAGAAACCCAGTAGCTCTTTGATATAAATTCTGAGCTAAATGATCATGGTAATAACAAACAAAACAAGCCAGTTTTCTTTTCTTTTTTTCTCACCTTGGAACAGGTATAGACAGCAAGAGTCAGCCAGTTCCAGTTCTCCAGAGAACCTTTATGACAATCATCGACTTCTTCTTGCAGAAAATATATTAATGGGGGCATAAGCTGCAGTTCAAATTGCCTTGATGCACCACAAAGCCTGCAGTTCCCAGCATTATCCACATCTGCTGTAGCCAGAAGAGGTTTCCCACCAAATGCATATCTGAGAACATAAAGATCCGTAACAAACTTAACACTCTATTTGAGACATCAAGACGTCAAAACTTAATTTTTCTCCATTTTCCCCTTCTACTTGCAGAAAAGAATGATAATGTGTAACAGTGCCCAAATCAAATTACAAATGGAATCAGTGTAAACTCGGCGGTAATCTGGGTGATAACAAAGTGATTGCTTCCCATTTTTCTTTTGGCTACATTCTCCTTTCATTTTGGTGACAGTAAGTCATAAAAGCAGATCAACTTGACCAGGGATTCCTTAAGAAGAAAAGAAAAGGTTAACTGCATTGCAAGACCTTTTCGGAAACACTGTATATGCCCTTAAATTTCTTGTACATTCATTATTCTATTTTTTATGAACTTTTAGAGCCATAACAAAGGCCTAGCAACAAAGAAACAATGAATATACAATAAGGAAATAATATGTGTCATTCTAGCTTTGCATTAATACTGTTGACAGTAAAGAAATGAGAGGTCATCCATATATGCCAATTTATAAAAGGGTTTCCTGCATAGACATTCAACAAATAACCCTAAATTACCTAAAACATTGCTCTGGAGATGCATCCAATTGTTTTTTGAACTTGAGATAAGTCCTGTCAGCATTCAGAGCCTTATCATATTCATAATTTTCAGCTTTCCATGTTTCTTCTTGTCCGTGATCATCAACATCACCTTCTTTCTCCTTGA
This sequence comes from Gossypioides kirkii, assembly GCA_005610355.1. Classification (NCBI taxonomy): domain Eukaryota; kingdom Viridiplantae; phylum Streptophyta; class Magnoliopsida; order Malvales; family Malvaceae; genus Gossypioides; species Gossypioides kirkii. The sequence goes on along the minus strand of CP032253.1, from coordinate 25,841,701 downwards.
CTGAAAGTGACAAGTGATTTGAACACGTAGAAGAAAAATCCTTTGATGATGGTTCCGCCTGACTATAAATGTAGAAGCACGGCATCACTGTAATAAAAGAACAAAATGAATCCAGCAAAAGACTTTCAGCACGACAAAATTAGTACACAAACAATATGAAGAAAAGAAATTTAGATGGCAAGTTAAAGCAACTTTAAAATCAAAATGCAACACCCCAGATCCAATGGTACAAGATACATATGTAACAGAAAGAATGAGAATGCAGTGTTTGCAGCAGTGTAGAGAAGAACTTTGCTGTGATGTGATTATTGACATCAATGACACTTAATTGTAGAACAGATTGTAGAGTCTAAGCTATCACATACAATCATACATCATAATAAGGGCAAACTCACCTGGTGTATCAGTATCTACCCCTCTTGTTTGTGCAATTAAAGACAAAGAATGCTTCACAGCACCCTCAGAGTTCCGGTTGCTACTTGTCTGCTTGGGCTCAGAACTCAAGCTTGCCACTTCAGAAAATGCTTTACTCAAGTCCTCCAAATCCAAATCTTCATTATCCTCATCACTCAAATTCTCCCACCAGTTACTTTTTGAAACAGAAACAGGAGATGAAACTGAAGGAGCTTTATCCAGAGTAGCAGCGGAGGATGATTCCTTTGATTCATTTTCCACTTTCTGAATCCGAAGAGCTCGCCAACTATATAATTATATTTCATTAACTAAAGTATACATCTAAGTAGCCATTATTCTCATACTACAAGCAGTGGTGTGTGAAGGGCACAAGGCGCATTATAAGCACTAGTTACCATATATTGCCTTAGGCGCAACTTCAAGGCAAAAAAAAAAAAAAAAAAGCACTAGCCTGAGAAAAGTAATGTGCAATATGTAAATGTGTGAATTTTTATATGTAACATAAAACTTGAGATTTATAATAAACTCCAAAGTCTGGCCTAGTTTATCTACAAAACATGCATTTTTTTTATTGGTCAATATACTTGATTTCCTTATGGTCAATGTCTATTGTTGAATACTCAAATATTGAGAAGTATTAGAGTCTGGTACTATTTTTTTTTTACTAAGGCATATCTAATGAAAAAAAGTGAAAATTAAATGAAATTAAGGATAACTTCAATTAGGCAGGCTTTCTTAATGGCTATCGCCTTACAAAAAAAGGTGCCTACGTGCAATAGGTGTGCACATGATTAAATGGACTTCTCCTGAAAGGGTCTAAGGTGATTTTGCTGTCCAGTGCCGAGGCGCAAGGCGCAAGGCGCAGGCACACCTAAGCACACGCCTTGACAACACTGACTAAAAGAGAACATAACACCTATGCAGTTAAAAGAACCATGTCTCAATGATAAACAAGGGTCAAACAAACAAATCAGAGAAACAACCTGAGAGGAGAGCTACCACAATTTGGTGTCACACAACCAAAAACAAGAAGTAGACGGTCTTCTATGTTCAAAGTTCCACTTGAAACTGGAGCATAAACCTTAACAGGAATTTAGCCAAATAATATAAATTATTGGATTCAAATGTTAAAAAATTTTGTTGGCAACAACATGAAGAAAATGCATTAGAGTTAGAATAAGAAAAACCTGAGCAACAAGACAGAGTTTACTTCCACATTGTGTGCAGTGAACAAGTGTAGGGTTGAACTTCAAAGCCTCTATAGGAAGAGGCCAATCCTGTTAAAAGAACAAAGTTGAAGGTATAGAAAAACATAACCCCAAAAAAAACATACTGTTGATGTCCTCTGCTAGGTTTAGCTGAGTAGATATCTAAGGCAAAGGTTGAAGGCTAGTGAGGAGCACAAAAGCTTTAAATATCCTCCGAACCCACACTAATTTAAGGATCAAAATACGACCCAAGATCCGAACTACATTAACCCATGCGCTCGTAGATAGACTTCTTCATGTTTTTCTTGAGAACCCACAAAGATTGATTTACTCAGCTGAAGGGCTTGACCTAGCAGAGGACATGAATACATATGAAGATGAAAAAAGGGAGAAGGAGAAATACAGGAAGTCCACCAATTTTGGTAGTGTAATGGTCAGAGTGCTCACGATTATCCTCAGCCCATGGCCCTGGCAAGCCTAGCACAACCCTACTCATCGAGCTTTCAAATAGCGATGTAAACCGATACCTTTGGAAAAATAAGGTATCTCCACAAGTAAACAAAGAGGAAGAGAGAGTATGAGATGGGAGTGAGTCGGGGAATGTTGGAAATATTTAATTTTGGTTAAACTACTAAAAGTAGTCCTTGTGTATTGTTTAAACTATATTTCTTCATGAGCCGGTTACTGGTCGAAGTTTAAAGTTTGTTTAAAATTTGATAGGATTTGGATAAAAATATTAAATTTAAAAAATAAATTTAGATAAAAAATTAAGTTTATTTAAAATATGAATTAAATTTGAGTTTGAATATTCAAGATTCGAATCGATTTATTTTTAAATTTATAGTATTTTATATTATGTTATTTTTATATATTATATAATTTATAACACATTAAAAAAATAAATATATATTAAATATATAATACTATTATAATTTAAATATTAAAATAATATTTAGATGATTATATAAAAATTTTCAATAAATAAATAAATATTAATATTAAAATAAAATAAAATAAATATTTTTTTAATATTTAAAATATAAATAAATATTAATATTAAAATAAAATAAATGTTTTTTTTAAATATTTAAAATATAATGTAGACAGACTTAAAATGAAATTGTGTTTTTTTTTTTTTGCAAATATAGGCGAGTTTAGGTAAAATTTTAAGCCCATATTTTAGGTCGGGCCGAGCTTAGACAAATATAAAGTATGAGAATATCATGCTTAGGTCCGGCTCGATCCGACCCATGAACACTTCTAATTTAAACTAAATTTTAATCACCAAATTTTAATTTCAATAACATTATTGATTTGTGACATTTTAATTATGGTGTTGTTATATGACATTAAAGATGTGATGGAAGTATCACATGATACAAATAGTGTCATTAAACGCCAACATGTCTTCCATGTCAATGTCATACAAGTAAATACATTGTTTTTACTTAAAATTTTACAAATCTATAATGTTTAATTTACATTTTAATATGAACTCAACAAGTGATTTTAATGAAAAAGATGATGTTATTCATTCTAGTAGTTCTAGTGGATTTATGTATTGGTTTTGTGTGTGGCCATGCACTAGGTTTTGAAGTGAACCTGCTAAATGTTATAGAAATGAAAGGAAATAGGGTTTAAGCTTTGTTTTAAAAATGTTTATGTTTGCTTATTTTTGGTTTAATAACTCAATTTTAATTGTGGCGTTAAGAAGAAATGAAAATGGTTTAAAAAAAGATTGGATCTCTTTATGTTAATGGTTGATTGGTTTTGTTAAGGTTAATTGAAACCTTTTGTGTTAATTGATTTTGTTAATAGAAATGATAAAATAAAAGGAAATTATAAATGAATATAAAGAAATTGAAATTATCAATCTAATTAAAATATGGAAAATTATATAATCATTCAATCTTGCAAAATATATTGAATTCACTTAAAGTATAAGCATCCACAATAGTAAAAAAAATATTGAGTGTTTCTTGTAAATCATCACCTAGAATATATTGAACTGCCTAAACAAATTCCTAAAGAGATCATTTACATAGTTATTGCCTATACAAAAAAATCACTTTGCCAGAATTGCATTGCACAAGATATTTACTTTACAGAAAGTAGTCGAAAGACAAAACAATGAGGCAATGCACAAAATGCCAATTTGATAAGTTAAATCACAAAAAAAAATCTTACAAACATTTATGTCAATCCATTCTCGGGGTTTTCAGAGCTTGTGATTGTTGTGTTAAAGGATTTGAGACATCGGACACTTGACTTGGCATCCACTTGACTGTTGTAGGTGGACCAACAGGTTCTTTCCTCTTTTAGTTAATTTCTACCATGAGGTTCACTAGGCTTTGATTTTTGTTGGCTAGGAGGCTAAGGTTTTTGGCTTGAATGTGTGGCTTTTCTTATTGATATGCCATAATTTAATATATCAAATCATGCTCTCTGTGACACTTAAAAGCTTATTTTCAAGCAATTTAGGTGTTTTATATGTTTTTGTCGATTTTTAGTTTTATCGTTAATAAATTATTTTTATTAGTTTTATTTTGTTTTTAGACCCTGTCGAAACGTTTATTTTTCGGGAAAACAAACAGGTCTCGAATAATATTTTAAAAAGTCAAAAAACATGGGTATGATAAAAAAAATGGGAGTTGCCACCAATTTTTTTATACGGTGTAATTGGATCACCACAAAACGTTTAAAATCTATTTTGAAAAATATTTTGGTCTTCAAAATCCAAAAAGTAGGTTTGGAAGTCGGTTACGCATGAGGAAGGATTAGCACCCTCATACGCCCAAAATTGGTACCACATTGATTATTTGCGGGTCTTGATTTTAAAACTTTGAAAATTAGAGTAAAACTTAAAATACGATCCTTGTCTTTAAAAAAAAACTTTGCATGATTTTCAAAAATCCTATTTGAGAAAAATTGTCCGTGTGTTTCAAATTTCTAGGAGAACCGAAATTCGTGCACAACACGTTAGGGCACTATGTCCTCAGACTTTCGAAACCGAAGGACTTTTTGAAAGACTTTAAATCGATTGTGTGAATTATACGAAAATCACACCCAGCACGTTAGGGCATGGTTTTTCGAGGTTTTCACACGAAAGGATATTGCCTCGTTTTGTTTTAAAATTATTTGTATATATATATATTTTTTGAGAACTTGAAATTTCGTATTGAGTTTAAAGTACAATCCTCAGACACATGACTTAAAAAGATTTGAAGAAAGAATGCCCATTTGCTTCGACTTTCGTAGAGAATTGAAGCGGTGACCAACACGTTAGGGCACGACGTTCTCGGAATCTCGAAGTTAAAAGGCATTTAAAAAACTTGAAAAAAGATATTCGATTCGTGTGAATTATACGAAAAATCACACCCGACACGTTAGGGCATAATCTCCCGAAGTTTCCACACGAAAATGACATTGCCTCGATTTTAAAGGTTTATGAAAAGATAATTTTGAAAGCAAATGTGTGAAATGTGAACGATTAATAACGAAGATTAAATAACACGAAACAAAATAATTAAGCAAATAAATAATACATAAAAATAAAAAATTAATAGAATATAAAATATGAAAAAATAATAATTAAAATCTAAGTATGGATATTGATAAGAAAGGGAAAAAAAAAAACGGGATTAAATGCAATTTTTGGATGCTCGGGGGTAAAATGGTAATTTTGGAGGTTCGGGGGTAAAATGGTAATTTTTAGACATTTGGGGGCAAAATGGTGATTTTTGGAAAGTTTGGGGTCAAAAATGGAATTTTTGGATATTCGGGGGTAAAATGGTAATTTTTGGAAATTTTGGGGTTAAAAATGTAATTTTTGTGAAGATTGAGGGTAAAAATGTAATTTTTGGAAAGTTTGGGGTCAAAATGGAATTTTTGGAAAATTAGGGGTAAATGGTAATTTTTGGAAAGTTCAAGGTCAAAAATGGAATTTTTGGATATTCAAGGGTAAAATTGTAATTTTTGGAAAGTTTGGGGTGAAAAATAGAATTTTTGGAAATTTAGGGTAAAATGTAATTTTTGAGAAGTTCAGGGTCAAAATGTAATTTTTAAAAAACTCGGGGGTTAAAATATGATTTTTGGAATGTTCAGACCTTCTAGGCAATAAAACCAAAATGGAAGTGACACGTGGTAGCCTTTCAAGCATTCTGAAGGCAAGGGACTAATTTGAAAATCATTTAAAATTTTTTGGGCCAATTTAAAAACAAATCAAAACTTGATTTAGGGATGAAATTAAAATAAATCAAGAATAAAAAGGACTAAATGCATAAATAAACCAAGAGTGGGACACGTGGCAGCCTTTGGATTTTCAAAAAGGTCAAAGGATTAAATTGAAATTGAAATGAAATTAATGGGCGAATTTACAAATAAATTAAAAAAGCATTTGGACCTAATTGGAAATTTTAAAAAAGGCGGAAGGGCTATGCGCGTAAATATCCCAAAAGTTAAAAACACGCGGATCTTGGCCGGGTCGAATCGAGTCGGGTCAAATCATGTTAAAACGGTGCCGTTTAGCAGCTAAGCCCCCCCTGAAACGCTGCTGTTTAGAAACTCTATAAAAGCCTAAATTTCTTCAAAAAATTCATTTTGTCACTCCCCTTTTTTAAAAAACAAATTCTCTTTTTCATTTTCTCTAGAGCTCTCAAGGACGGTCGCTGGGATCGCTGGTCGTTCCTCGCCGTCTATTGCTCCTCCGTTGCTAGTTTTCACACGCGCCATCGCCCGCCACCGTGCACCGGTCTCCACGCGCCACCGTTCAGGTACAAAAACTTCCCCCTTTTTGACACCTTTTCTTTTAAAAGCCGATCTGGGTATAAATCTAAACAGATCTAGCCCAGATCTCTGCAAAATCTTAAAAAGATTGAATCCTTTCTCTCTCTTTTTTAAAAGAAATCCATTTATATTTTATTAAACCGGTTTTGGTTTTTCTTTTAAAACCTTTTTTTTCCTTTCTAAATCTGTTCCTAGGTTTTTCTTACTTCCTTTTTATTCGAAACAAGCTTTTTGTTCTTGAATGTTTTTAATCCATTTGGTGTTTCCTTTGTAGATCCAGTCTTTGGTGGGCGTCCTCGCGGCTGTGGACAACGACGGCGCAACCCAGGTAGTGCCTTTCTGACTTTTCAACTTTTTTATTTTCATTATTATTAATATTAATTATTATTATATTTATTATTATTATTGTTATTATTAAAGTCATTATAGTTAATGCACATTAAAGACTAGTTTCGAACTAATAAATGATAAATTGTGGTATAATAAATAATAGGTATTAATAAATATGTACAGACAAAGAATGCAAACAGTTTAAAATTTAAAGGGTTAGTATTAATGAATAGATGCTTACTGGTGGATGTATACTTTGTTTGGTATTCTGCTTTCTTGTGCTATTGGTTGATGCTTGCTTGGTTTCGGATATTGCCTGTATCTCCTATTGCTTCGGGTGTTGATATCCTTGCTTAATAGCGCACTGTTTCTGTTTGTATTGATCTTTGATAAGTATTGATAAAAAACAATGTTTAATTCGATTGCTCCTCATAGAGGGTCAATAACTGTGTATTAATTTTTTTTGAAGTGATTCAGTAACCCCTCACAATTGATTTCAATTCTGGCTTTATAGTCATATTTACAATGATTATAATTTGTTTCTTTCAATTTAATGCCTGTCTTGTTTTTCTTTTGCAGGTTCGGCTGTGGTGGCTGTAGCAGTGACGGTGGTGCAGAGGCAAGTTGCTGGAGGTGGTGCTGCTAGTGCTGACGTGGCATGTTCTGAGTGGTTGGTAGTAGATTAGGGTTTGGGCCAATTGGGTTGTAAAAGTTTGGGTAAGGGTTGTTTTGGGTCAATTGGAATTGGGCCCAATTGGGCTTTGTAACAATGGACATTGGGTTTGTATTTTGGACTTTGTATTTTGGACCTTTTAATTTGGACTTTTATTTATTTAAATTTAGAGTAATTTTAAATTTAAAAATAAATTTAAACTTAAATTAAATTTAAATTTAAAACAAATTTAATCTTAAAATAAATTTTTAAAAAATGGGTTTAGTTTAGGCCCGATCAAAAATGGGCTCCAACAGACCCAAATTAGCCAAACGCGCCATGGGTAACTAATGAGGTGATTGAGTGGTGTAAGAAATCGAGCATGACCCAAAATTAAAGAAATCACCTCTAGGAGGGGTTATCACGATACCGAGCCGTGGAGGTTGTGATACCCTTAATAGTGCTAAAGTAAAGAGAATTGTGGCCAACTTCAGTGATATAGCAATACCAAAGATGGGTATCGTGATACCGAGACATCCCGAGATTCTCCATTGCAAGACTACCTTGAGTATCATGATACTAGAGCCTAGGTATCGCGATACCCTAGACAATGCTGAAGCGAAGAGAATTGTGACCAACTTCAATGACATCGTGATACCACAGATCGGTATCATGATACCGAGACATCCCGAGACTCCCCATTGCAAGATTGACATGAGTATCACGATACTAGAGCTTGAGTATCATGATACCATTACTGAACAGAAACAAAAAATGACTGCAGAGGTAGTTCATGTCCAACCTCAACCCCAAAAAAATTAGGCCTTTAGAGGTATTTTGGTCACAAATTTAGGTTTGTAATTAGATGTTAAAGCCACTTTTTGGCAGAGAACAAAAGAGAATTCACTTTTAAACTTTTCTATCATCATTTTAGCTACCTTTAGTTGTTTTCTACTTTAATTCCAAGGTTTAGTTTAGTGTTTTCTGGTTCCATACGAAGCACGGTATGGTCGTAAGTGTCATACACCTCTTTGTTGGACTGAGTTGGGGGAAAATAAGGTATTAGGTCCAAATTTGGTGCAAGAAATAGAGAATGTGCTAAAACTGATTCAGGATCGATTACAAACAGCAACTGATCGACAGAAGTCTTACGCCAACTTGAGGCGAAGAGATATTGAGTTCAGTGTTGGGGATCAAGTCTTCCTAAAGGTTTCACTGTGGAAGAAAGTATTGAGTTTTGGATGCAAGGGCAAGCTGAGCCCAAGGTTAATTTGACCATATAGAGTTCTTAAGAAGGTTGGGCCAGTGGCTTATCAGTTAGAGTTACCTCTAAAACTAGATCGTATTCATGACGTGTTCCATGTTTCTATGTTGAGAAGATACCATTCTTATCCATCCCACGTGATTTCGAATGATGATGTCAAGAGATTGAGGAAAAAGCATATTCCTATTGTGAAAGTCTTATGGCGGAATCATGGTGTTAGCAAAGCCACTTGAGAACCCGAAGAATCGATGTGTCTCCACTACCCTCACTTGTTTGGACCAAGTAAATTTCGAGGAAGAAATTTATTTTAAGGAGGGTAGAGTTGTTACGCTCTAGTTTTTTAATTATTTATTTGTGCTAATTCATGTGACAAGGGAATTAATAGCCTAGTGGTTAAGTGTGCTAAATGTTTCCATAATTTCCCAAGTTCAATCCATCACAAGCACACCTTTTTAATTAATTTTTTTTTATAATTTGAGCTAGTGTGAACACCCTTGCCATCCAACACATATTACCATACAAGCGAAGATTCTTTCTTTGATTACAAGGTCAACCTTCCTAAAGTTATCCACTTTTGGTGCCATTATCCCCTCAACTTGCCAAAACTCCTCCCTTACCTTACCTTGGTCGGCCATGCACCTAGACAATTCTTCATCTTTTTTTTTTTCATTTTTCTCTCCTCCTCTCCTTTAGCAGCCTCTCATCCTTGCTCCTCCTATTTTCCTTCAATTTTATTTGTTGGTAAACAATCCACTTTAGGTGCCATTATCCCATTTTCATTTTCCTTCAATTCCCAAAGTTATCCACTTTTGGTCGGTCATTATCTCCCTGAAGTTGCAATGGAATGGAGTGAAGCTACAACAACAAATCTTATCTCCTTAAAGTCGCCATGGGGTAAGATGAAGTTGTAACAATAAATTATGTCTTTCTAAATTTGTAGCAAAGTGTATACAGTGGAGTAAAGTACCCAATGAAGTGAAAGAGCGTGTTACTTAAAAAAAGAAGCACCAAAAAGGTCAAGATTCGGTAGGACCGAGCGAAATTGGTCCTCTTTGGAGTTTTTGCTCCATTCCAATTACACGACAATGACCAAAGAGGGGAAGTTATAAGGGTCTAATTTTGTCTGGCCCAAAATGAAAACAAAACCAAAATTAAAAGTCCATTAATTACAAACCAAACCCAATTACAAATCCTAAAACTAAACCCAATACCCACAACCCAAACAAGCCCAAACCTAACCTAGCCTACTACCTTAAAAAATTTCTAAAACCTTAAAAGAAACACTAAATGCCTCTAACTACTACCCTCTTTGGCACGTTAGCGACACACCTCCCCAAATCTGACCCCTCTGCCACCACCAGCCACCCTTTCACCGAAACAAAAAAGCACATCTCCCATCGTCACCGTTGACTCCAGGACTTTGCTACTCTGATGTTACCTGCAAGAAAACAGAGAATAGAGACAAAAAAGCAAAAAAAAGTAAAAATTTGTAATTTAATGGGGCTATAAAGAGCCCTAACCACCATTGTATTATTTACGGGAAAAATAGAATCAAAAAAGAGATTAAAGTGTATCTTTTTACTTTTAAGTTTCGAAAATAAATATCAAAATAATAAATTTTTCTTATCGGTTGATGCTTCGCCTTCCACCGTGGTGAAGGCCCTTCGAATCACCTTGTATTCGTGTGGGGCTCCGACCAAAGGGAAGAAAGATGTTTTTTTTAAAAAAAAAAAACTAAAGAGACTAAAAGGTTTCTTAGTTTTTTTCAAGATTTAGGTTATATTTTAGGGGTTTTAACCCTCGGATTTGGTTTTGGGGTTCGAAAAAGACCAAAAGGAGTTTTTTTGCGGTTTTTGGCCATCGAAGGTGATGATCTCTGTCATTGATTATCGGTGGCCACGGCGGAGATTCGCTGAACCCATGGCCGGCAAAGGGGAGATTTAAGAGAAAAGGAAGGGAGAAAAAAAGTTTTTTTAAAGCAAAGGGTAAAATGATTTTTTCTAAATTTTTTTAACTTACATAAGCCCAATAAAACGACATCATTTTGGCCTAGTTTCTAAAGCCCTAAAACAATGTCGTTTTGAAGCATGACATGAGGACACGATCGAGATCCCCTAAGATCCGCGTGTTTTCAAAAGAGAGGGTCTATTTCGATTTAGGTCCTTCCACTTTTTATTATTATTATTTCAATTTAGTCCTATTCATTTCATTTAATTTTGCCATGGGATTTTGTTTGCTTTATAATTTAATCCACTGCTTGGGAATTACACGTGTACAATGGATGGGGTAATTTCTACCCAGGTCTCTTTGCTTCTGTTCTCTGTTCAATTTCATCCTAATTTTCTTCAATTTATTTCTTGCAAATTTGCCCCATTAATTTTATTTCTTTTGTAATTTGGTCTTCTGATTGTTGACCCCTTTGGGGAATGACACGTGTATAGGGGTTGGGATATTTTCCCGTTTAGTCCCTAAGAATTTTCACGAATTCTAATTGGACCCTTATTTTGTTTTTTTTTGTGTTTTTGATTTTTACTCTAGATTTTATTTAGGTTTCATTTTAATCCTTCCATTTTTTTAAAAATTGCACTTTAATTTTGTTTTGTCTTCCAATCCAATCCTTTACCTTTAAGTTTTATTATTTTTTTACTTTATTGTATTTATTTTTCTTTTCATTTTTTATTTATTTTCCAGCACATTTAATTTATTATTTATGTTTTGTAATTTATATCTTAATCCTTTATATGTTGTATTTATTTTTGCATTCTTATTTTATTTGTTATTTTATTTTATTACCATGCCACTTTATCATTTTTGCCATTATCACTAGTGTCATTATTATCATTATTATTAATGTTATCATTATTATTAATTTTTTATTTTATTTATGGTACTAATTGTATTATTATTATTATTAGTATTTTATTTTATTTTACTATCCATGCATTTAATTTATTTTTGTCATCATCACATTGTATATTATGCTTGTGTACATTCATTTATCCTTATGCAATACTTGATTAAATCAATCGCGTGTCACATCAAAATATTGTATTCGATTTTTGCATAATATATAAGCAATTATTAAAACTGATGCAATGTTCTTTATTTAGGAGACTCGAGAAATTGTGTCCTGACGTATTGGGTATGATTTTTTTCTTGAACCTATATAATTGAATATTCTATTTAAAATTGAAAAATGTTTTTCATTCCCGAAGATTCGAGATGTTGTGCCCTAACATTTTTGGACATGACTTTTCTTCTCGATTGATTTGAAATTAAAGAGCATTTCTTCGTAAAATTTAATTTAGTAATTTTTTGTAATATCATCAAATAACACCATTTACACGTATTTAAAGATCGCATTTTAAATTTTCCTTGAATTCTCGATTTTCAACACTAAAACACTAAGTAATCAACAAGGTACCAATTTTGGACATTTTGAGGATGCTAATCATTCCTCATGTATAACCAACTCCCGAACTTATTTTTTTATTTCGTAGACCAAAAAGAAAAATCGTCATTTTAAAAATAATTGAAATTTGAGGTGATCCAATCATACTTAATTAAAAAGAATTGATGGTAACTTCATTTTTTTTAAATAAAAATGGGGACTAAAAAAAAGTGTCCACAATTATAATATACAAATCAATTATAAAAAATGTAACCTACAACAAAATACCTTTAAACAAAATAAAATAAATCTCAATAAATTACATGAAATAAGTATCAGATTCGAATAAGGCTCAAAGATTCCAAAGTTTAGGCTGATAAATTAAATCTAAGGTAATTATATTGCTAGTAAGTTTAAGTCGTTCAGTTTTTTGTTTTTTTTTTTAAAATTTACGTTGTGAGCTTTAAATTATGATTTAACAATTGTTACGGTATATTAATATGTATTGACGAGTAAAAAAGTATGTCTTATATTTAAATCGATCTGATAATCAATATCGAAAATAAAAAAAATTTGTTTAGATTTTAATTCACAGATTCATAACATTTAAAATTATTTAATAAAAAAAAATTAACTTTTGAAGAGAAAAAAAAATTCGATTGATACAAACATTGTAAATAAAAAAAACTATATAACTGTAATTTTAACAATCAATAAATTAAATGAAAATTTTTAAATAATTAAATAATTATTTTATAATTTTTTAAAATTAAATAATTAAAATATAAATTTATTAATAATTTTATAGCTGATCGAAAATTAAAATGAAACCAACGATTGGAGAGTCATGTGAAAGGATACGTGGATTGCGTAAAAATCAGAGGTTATAAGACGCGTGGCTATAAGTGAGTGGGGGACTCTCTTAATTTTGGGAGTGTGGCCAACGGAAACCACAAAATCATATTCTTATAAATCAACTACCATATCTATTGCCTCTCTCTCTCTTCTATTGGACCACTATTTGTCTTATTATCACTACACTTTTCTTTACTAAAAACAAAATCGTGGTTGAATTACTACACTATTCAATTAAGCTCAATCGTCCATATTTTTTGTTTGCTACTATTGACATACTATTTGTCCATACTTTCTGTTTACTGGACTGGAGGTGTGATCGGAGATGTAAGGGTTGGAGGCTTTCGTGTAACGATATAGAATGTGCAAGTGAAATTCATATATAAATATATTTTTACTATTTGATCTTATTTAAAATAAGGTGTTTCAACTTTATTACATTAATTCTATTAAAGATTTATTAGATAAGATTTTTCAACTTATAAATAGACATAGTCGTCTCCTCTTGTATTATTCGATTTTCAATATTAGTGAATTTTCTTCTTTTTTATCTGTAATTTTTTTTCGAAAAGATTTTCACGTAAAATTTATGTGTTTTTTTCTCTTTTTCGTTTTCTTTGTAAAATTTGTTCATTGTCGGTGTTTAAATTTAACAACCTATAAATCACTACCATTTTTTTATTATTTCTCTCTCTTCTATTGGATGACCCAACAATTAGATTGTGAATTAATTACTCTTTGTATTGATACTAATTAGCCTTTTCAGTATGTTGTATCAATACATATACAAGACATTTAGACTATGGAGATTGACTTTTTGGGTTAAGAGTTCTACATTTACCTTCTAGCTAGTGGGAAATTAAGAGGTTCAAATGATATAGGAGCAATGAATAGAAGTCGATACCACCCTCAAGACGAGAAAATGATAATGTGGTCATTTACTTCCTCATTCCCCATTATACACCCATTGCACAATGTCTTGTATAATCAAGTCAAAACAAAAGAGCCTTAACCATACATACCAGTTGTTTCAAATTTTGACAAAAATCAGAGTTACATGGCTTAAACTAAGTTGTCGGATTATTTTGGCATTAGCACGCCTCCAATCAAGCAAAGAATGTATGCTCGAGCATGACAATCAATCTCAATGAATGTTAGATTATGTGGGAGATTCTCAAAGCGCCAATTCAACTAATAAAGCTACACTTAATGACCTTTGAAATTCGAGGAAAGGTTGGTACCTAATCCAAATACTCGAACAAGGACCTATTGTAGATTAAATTCGAAGCTTACTGTTACAAGACATTTGTCCATTAGAAGCCCCATCAGCAATACAATGTCTTTCGGTGTTATTGTCGCTTCACCGCATAGGGGATAAAACATATGGGTCTCCGATCTTCAAAGTTCAATCAAAGCGGATAGAAATGTTGAAGCGTAAGCAACTCTTTCAATTTGGTTTGCATGATAGAAACTGACGTTCCATAATTGGGGAATGATTCTCTTGCCGGCCACACCTATTACCATGAAGCCTAGCCATAAGAGAGTGTTGCAATGACACTTCATCCCTGGAAACATGTGCTCGTTTAGATCTTAATAAGTTGACAGCCATTACAATACTATTGGAAATTGTAACTTGGAGGAACTTAGCTATTTAATGTTTAGGATAGGATGTAGCAAACTATTCGTTTTGGATGCTTGTGAAAATTTAAAATCTCAAAACCCTGTTGATAGGTTTTAAATTTAGGGTTTAGAAAAGGATTTACATAAGAAAATTGACACTTGTATATGTTAATTTCAACTTAACTTCACGTTAAACTTAATTATAATTACGCTATCCGTTATTTTAATTTTTTTAATAACTCAATAATTAAGGTTGTCGCGCTTAGAGTTTAGAAATATTCAAGTTTATTTCAAAATTAAATTAAATTGTTACAATATAATTTCAAGTTTTATACCATGAACTCAACACATACGATTGTCAAGTTGTCGTGATCGTATCACAACAATTACTCTAATTCCTATGCGGCTCAAATACATTGACGATGTTACCATGCACATTAAACTCAACACTTTTGGTATCGAGGTATCCTTAAAAAATGTATTTTGAGATTTACTTTCCCAAAAGCATATATTAATAAATAATATATCTAATAACATTGTCAAAAAACCATAAAATAAAACACATCTATACTAGAATGAATAAATTTCAACAAAAAAAATCACTACCAATAGTTTATATACTATATAAAATGTTTCGATTGAATTGATGTCCTGAATTAATTAGAAATTAACTCATCTAGGAATAGACAAATAAATCAAAATTATATTTTAAAAATGTAATATGTTAGTAGGGTTATATATGTAATTTAATTTTTTAAAGCATTTCTTTAATTTTTTTTCTTATCATCACATGCATTTTTTTTTATGTTTGTGCACATTTTTCTTTTCTTTTTTTTTTATTATAAAAAATAACAAATGAGTTATATTAAGCTAGTGGGACCAATCAATATATATAATTAGAGCTTAAATAATTTATAATTATTTTTTTTTCCGTCTAATAATTACAAAGTTATTTAGTTTGAGTCAATCCATTAAAAGTATTATGATTGATCTTCTTATTATGTACCATTACGAAAACTATTTATATTAAGCTTTTGTCCAATGCTCTTATCATATGTGTGTTACCCTCATAGGATATTCTCGATCATTTTAGGTTAAATTTGCTCACCTAATTCGATCTATTTTATCTCATGATCACCATTATATCTTCCACGATGAAAATTGACATTACTTACAAACAATAATAATATTAATCTTCGTTCCAGACAAACAACCTACGGTCGCATTCCAGTTTCATAGTCCATACAATACTAGTGAAAGGATACAATTTACACTTTTATTTGAACTATGATTCCACTATTATGAGTGAAATTATGCCATGCATAAGTCATATAACTTACATATCAACTTTGGCTTTTTATCATGAGAGCATAGGTTTTCATTATATCAAAGGTTTTCATTATATCAAAGTACATAAGTTATACACAAATAATCATTCACTTATTTAGGATTAAGGCATGTCACACCATAAATGTCACAAGTGAATGAATCTATAAATAGATCTAGGATAAATTTAACTTGGGGTCGATTGGACATATATAATTAGAGCTTAAATAATTTGTAATTAAGTTTTCACTATTTGTCTATTAATTACAAAATTATTTAGTCATAAAGTCAATCCATTAAAAGTGTCATGACAAAGTTCCCCATTATATACTATTACGAAAGCAACTTAGATTTATGTTTTATCCAATGACCTTATCATTTGTGTGTTACTCTCATAGTACATCCTTAAGCCATTCTAGTTAAATTCATTCACCCAACATGATCATATTTACCTTATGATCACTATTGCATCTTTCACAATGAAAAAGATCATTTCTAACGTATAGTAATAACAATAATTTGTCCCAAATGAAAAACCCATGGCCACATTCCTATTTCATAATTCATACAATGCCAATGAGAAGATATCATTTACTTTTTTTTGAACGAACCATGAATTCTACTATTGCAAATGAAGTCATGTCATTCATATATCATGTACCCAACATACCAACTTCTTTACCATTACAAGTTTAATGGGTTTATAAATAAGTTCTTTACTATTACACATGGACGAAGCTAGAATTTTTTTTAAGGGTCGAAATTAAATTATATATTTGTCATTCATATATCATGTACCCAACATACCAACTTCTTTACCATTACAAGTTTAATGGGTTTATAAATAAGTTCTTTACTATTACACATGGACGAAGTTAGAAATTTTTTTAAGGGTCGAAATTAAATTATATATTTGTACGATAGTAAAATTGTAATTTTATTATTTTAATAATTTATATTTTTATAATTTTAAAAAATTAAATAAAAAATTTATCATTTTTAAGAAATCAAAGTATAATTTTATTGATTATTAAATGAAAAATTTTATATACATTTTTTTAAGTCGGCTCGTTTAGCCATTTATTTATTGAAAAAAAATAGATATTTTTAATTAATTAATTTATTTTTATTTTGGATGGACTACGACCATATGTAGAAATCTCCCTCTTCCACCTGTATATCATCTTGTCTTCCCTGCTCATCTCATCTCAACTGCTGGGCTGAGAGTTTCTCTTTTACTCTACTGGCTGAGAAACTCTCCCATTGCCTTCCTTCATACCTCTTTTCTTTTTCCAGTTTTCCTTTCATTTACCATACTTTCCTTCACTTTCTCACCGCCCAAACATGGTGCTCTCCACAAAACTCCACCGTTTAGACCTTCGTTCAACCTTCTTCACCTCACTTCGCCCCTCCTTTACTCCTAATACCTCCTCTTTAATCTCCCCCAAAACCTTTAAATTTAGACCAACTAAAATAACTGCCCAAGTTTCCACTCTCAGCGTTGAAACCTCCGTTAAGAACCCTGAAAGCGACATTGAATCACTGTTTTCCTCCAATACAGAAGAAATTGATCGGAAACGTTCCAACAAGCAATCCAATACCGGTGCTTCGGGTATTTCCTCCGGTGTAAAGCTTGAAAACATTAGCAAGAGCTATAAAGGAGTAACGGTTTTGAAAGATGTGAGTTGGGAAGTGAAAAAAGGCGAGAAAGTTGGACTGGTTGGAGTAAATGGAGCAGGGAAAACGACCCAGATGAGAATTATAGCGGGACAAGAAGAACCCGATTCGGGGAACGTTATAAAGGCCAAATCAAACATGAAAATTGCGTTTCTGAACCAAGAATTTGAGGTTTCGATGAGCAGGACGGTGAGGGAGGAGTTTATGAGTGCTTTTAAAGAAGAAATGGATATTTCTGACAGGTTAGAGAGGGTACAGAAGGCGATAGAAGGGGCTACCGAGGATTTGGAGTTGATGGGAAGGCTTTTGGATGAGTTTGATTTGTTGCAGAGGAGGGCCCAGGCTGTGGATTTGGATGAGGTTGATGCTAAAGTTAGTAAGTTGATGCCAGAGCTTGGATTTCCCCCCGAGGATTCCGATAGGTTGGTCGCAAGTTTTAGTAGCGGATGGCAGATGAGGATGTCACTTGGGAAGATTTTGTTACAGGTAAAATTGTTGCTTTCATGCGTATCTTTCTTGGTGCAAAATTGTTGTATTCATAGTTGCATAGGTTGTCTATGGTTTCTATTCTTTTTCTTGAGAAAAAGTTGGCTCAATGAATACTTTGAGCCTTATTTATGAGTGATAAAGAGATATATACAAGTAATTTTCAAAGTGAAATTATTTACATTTTGCATAAGTAATAGTTGTGATTGGAGGTTGGCTATTAATGTCGACTATTAGCAGCTGAAATCACTTTGGCTCCTTTTGATTAGAAGTTTAAACTTTGAATCAACTAACAAAATATTTAGCTTTTGAGATAGTTTTTGATGATGTTGAAGTTGTTAATTCATAGATGCATGTGTATGATCTGCAGAAAATTATATTGGCATTGCTAGCTCTTTGTTGACCTACATGTAACTTTGCAGGAGCCTGATTTATTGCTTTTGGACGAGCCTACAAATCACCTTGACCTTGATACAATCGAGTGGCTTGAAGGATATCTCAACAAGCAAGATGTGCCAATGGTTATCATATCTCATGATAGAGCTTTTCTAGATCAGTTGTGTACAAAGATTGTGGAGACTGATATGGGTGTTTCGAGGACATTTGAGGGTAATTATTCTCAGTATGTTGAGGCGAAGGCAGCATGGGTTGAAAGTCAGTATGCTGCGTGGGAGAAGCAGCAGCAGGAAATTGAGCAGACAAAAGATCTGATAAACAGATTAGGTGCAGGGGCAAATTCTGGCCGTGCTTCTTCTGCTGAAAAGGTATTTATGAGGGGACATTTAGCTCTTTGAGGAATGGCAGCTGTCTGCTTTGGTCATTATACTGTAATGTCTGATGTGTAGTTTTACACCATTGTATGTTATCCAGTAAATATGCATGCGTTGATGATGACATGCAGTTACTACCAGATTGTAAACCTGCTTGACCGAGTATTTTTCACATGGGTGCCTAAATTTTCATAAGAATTTTTAAAATCATAGATGATTTTACTCTATAAAATTGATTGCATAAGTATGGTACCTAGAATGCAAGTTTTAGTTTGATTGAGTATCCCCAACTTTTAAGTGGATTTCTTTAGAATTCTAGGCTAGTTATGGTTCCTTAGGAAACCTTGCTGAAATTTAGTTGATACTTCTATATCATTCACCTAAAGTTGTTTGCTATATTATCCTAAAAGAATTTCTTCTTTTCTCATCAAATTTTGTAATCACTTTACCAAATATATTTCCATACCGGATCACATGAGTTGCATGAAACTTGTGAGGATGGAACCTCTGTTCTTTTCGCTGGTAGAGTTAATCTAAACAGTTTTACCTATGAACAGTGGTATACCACATTGATTACTCTCTTGGTGTCTTTCTACTTCCATTTTAATTCTATTCTATAAAAGACCATTGCTTGCAAGTTTGCCTCATGAATGTTCTGTCTTCTTAAAATTAATTCTCAGTGTCAGTGTAGCTACTGACACATTCTTTTGGAGAATAAGGTTGTTTGTTGCTGGCTTAATGTTTTACCTTCTGTTTTATATCTTTTGGTTTTGATAGTGTTTGCTACTTAAATAGGTAAAGGATCCTCTGTTCTTGTGCTTAGATTCTTTAAACACCAAACAACTTTCTGGTTACGTAATTTCTCCTTCTCCTTTCTGACTTGTAACAGAGGCTGGAGAGACTTCAAGAAGAGGGTCAAATAGAGAAGCCATTTCAACGGAAACAAATGAAGATCAGGTTCCCTGAGCGTGGAAGAAGTGGGAGATCTGTTGTTACTATGAAGAATCTGGAATTTGGTTACGAGGATGAGGTAAGTTGAGATGTTTTGTGGTATGAAAAAGATGGTTTGGACTTTTTTTCTTTATTTAATCTTCTCATTTATGACAGAACATGGTTTGTGTATCAGCTGCTAGTTAACAGGGCAAATCTTTCAATTGAAAGGGGAGAGAAAATTGCCATTATTGGTCCAAATGGTTGTGGAAAGAGTACTTTACTGAAGCTGATAATGGGCCTAGAGAAGCCAAGTGGAGGTGAAGTGTTGCTTGGGGAGCATAATGTTTTACCAAATTATTTTGAGCAGAATCAGGTATTTGGCCTCTGAAATATATGTATATTGTGTTTCCGGTCTAGCTGCTTAGTTGCTCAATTTCGCTTTTGAGCTAAAAAAGTGCAAAGCGCTGACTGAATTTGATGAACAAATTTTCAGGCTGAGGCTCTTGATTTAGATAAGACAGTGCTTCAGACAGTGGAAGAGGTTGCAGAGGACTGGAGAATTGATGATATTAAGGGACTTCTTGGTCGTTGCAACTTCAAAGCTGATATGCTTGACAGAAAGGTTTCCCTTTTGAGTGGTGGTGAGAAGGTAATCTTAATGTAGAAATTTATATGTTGGATATTGTTTTGCTTTTATGGATTTCATTAAAAAAATGTTTTATGCTTATTCTCTTTCATATAATACTCCAATATTTGAAGGGGCATCCTATTCTCATGGGCTAATAATATTATGTTGATGTTAATTCATAACATGATGGTCAATTTGGCAATTTCTAGATACGTAGTTGAAGTTTTTAAATTGCCTGTTGTCATATTGAAACCAAATGATTTAGACATGCATGCTGATGAATTATGATACAAGACTAACATAATATGGTGCTCTTCAATGATTCTGCATGTTAAATTCTCCCAAAGCTTCCTTTTTATTCTTAAAAAAAAAGTTTTGTGTTGGATGTTGTTGTATATGTCTTGGCTACTTTACGTTTCCTTGTTTAAAAAGCATGAACTTGAATTTTGTGTTGTCCTGTTTCATTTAGGCACGGCTTGCATTTTGTAAATTCATGGTAAAACCGTCAACCCTGCTAGTTTTGGATGAACCAACAAATCACCTGGATATACCCTCAAAGGAAATGCTAGAGGTTTGAGTTTTTCCTTGCCTTTCTCTGTTCTCCATTTGTTTCTTTTTATCAAAATAGCAGCATATAACTCTGCAATCTCTCATTCTTCTATTAGGAGGCAATTAGGGAGTACAGTGGCACAGTCATTACTGTTTCTCACGACCGATTCTTTATAAAGCAAATTGTGAACAGAGTAGTGGAAGTAAAAGACGGGCATTTGCAGGACTATGTAGGCGATTACAATGTGAGTATGCGTTGCTCTTATTTCCTCAACTTGTTTTCCTATCTGCATTTCTTGCCTCCATATATTGATTAACCGGAATGTGTCATCCAGTAAATTACTAAGTTTCCATGAGTTCATTGGTGGTATTTACCCGAAATATGCATGTTCAATGAGTCCTTTTCTTCTTCCCACCTGATTAACTGCTGTTCCACATCAACAGTATTTTCTGGAGAAGAACCTTGAGGCAAGGGAAAAGGAGCTCGAGCGCGAGGCGGAGCTTGATGAGAAAGCTCCAAAAGTGAAAGCCAAATCCAAGATGTCAAAGGTAAGCTATATAACTAATACCCTTGTAATTCTTATTAGCATTTCCCGAACTGTAGAGCAACGGACAAAGCCCGCCATCGACCTTTTATCTAATAAATGCGTCCTTGTGTTGAACAGGCTGAGAAAGAAGCTCAGAAGAAACAAAAACGGCAGGCGTTTCAAGCTGCGAAACAGAAGTCGAAAGGGCAGAAGAATTCCAAGAGATGGAATTGAAATGAAACATTCAAGCTATATGCATATATTGATTAAAGATGAGCCATTGGTAAATGAATATTTACAGTGTAAAATGGCTAGGATGTGGAATTCAGCACCTTCTGTATATAATAGTGTTGATAGAAATACAGTTCCAACTTCCAAGTTGAAGCTCTTGTATAATTAATTTATTTAAATATCAAGTTAATAATTTTTCAAAAATAATATATTTTTATTGAATCTACAATTAAGTCATTGATTTTGTCATTTATGGATAAAAGTAAATGTATGTATGAATAATATTTTTTGATTACATTAATTTGCATCTCGATCTATACTTATAAAATCAAATTTATTAAGAAGATGACACGTTGATAACATTTTAATTTTCTCAAACGATATTAAAAATGCACAATAAATATTCAATTTTATGTATAAAATAAATAAATAAATGAAAAGTCTAGGAATTGTAAAAATAGTTGGTTTGTGACTTAATTTGTCTAATGTTTTTGGTGCACTCTTATATTTCAATTTGAAACATTATTATTTAATATGTTATGTTATTTTCTCACGTAAATACTCGTTAAAATTTTAAAATTAACAAAGTTTTGTTATCTAAATAAATAATTTTATTTATTTGAACTTAAATTAATATTTTTAGTCATTAAATTTGAAATTTGATTTTTTTAATAAAAATTGTTACAATAAAATTTTCTAACATTAATAATTTATTGATAGTATTATACTAAATGAATATATGAAGAAAAATTATATATAATTTTAAATTTTTACAAAAAGCTATTAATATAAAGGCATAATAGTAAATTAGTCCCTAATGTTTGGGTATTTAGTCACTTTGGCCCTTAAGGTTTTTTTGGGCTCACTTTCATACATAATTTTATTTGGTCAAATCGATCATTTTTTAACGGTCTTGCTGATGTGGTCGTTAAGGGAGTAACGATGCTGATGTGGTAAATTCTTTTTCCACCTGGGCACTCTACGTATGCAGCTATTGACGTGGTATATAAGACAAAAATATGTCACGTTAGAAAAAAAAATTTAAAGTGAAAAACATAATTAAAATTAAAAAAAAAAACAAAACAAAACACCCTAACTAACACACATGGCCAAAAGTAAAAAAAATTAATAGCTCCCCTTGAAGAACCCTAAATCTCAAATTTTCTCCTTCATTCTCTCCTTCTTCATTCAAATTTTTTAAAAATTGAAACTTGAAATTTAGTGGGTTTCCATTTTCTTCAAAAATATTGTTTGAAAAAACTGATTGGAAGCTATCAATGGAGAAGTTTTCATATTAAAAGTTGGTTTCATCATCACGAGGGGAAGAAACATGTATCTGCAACATTAAAGTTCAACAAATCATCATCTCTCCTAATTTGAATATGTTTGCTGCCGTTTAGTGTCTACCATTTGACTAGCCTACCTACATGTTGAAAGAATAGTGTTCCCCATTGGTTTCAAGAAATGATGTTTCATATATGGTGTTTCTAATTTGTTGAAACAAAGGGAATATGAAGAGTTCAAAGTTCGAATTGATGTAGTCGAAATCTGGGTTCATAATAAATCCTTTTCTATCTCCTTTCAACAATTTTTTCATGGGAGATGATTCACAAATCATGAGTGATGATTCACAACCTGTAAGGGACCAAAGTTTCAAATTAGGGTTTCAAATCATCAAAGAACATGATGGGGGAAAGATAGGGAAAGAAGATGGAGAGGAAACAATGGGGAAGATGGGGGAAGAAGATTTGGAAATTAAAAATCAAAATTATTTAATAATTTTGTTATTTCAAAAAAATAATTTTAATAATTTTATATTCTTAAAAATAATTTTAATAATTTTAAAATCATTTGCTGACGTGGCATATAAGACAAAATAGTGCCATGTCAGCATTTAAATATATTTGGATTGTCATGTCAGTGATTTATGTTGACTGTTAGTAAACTAACAGCCACGTCAATAAAATCGTTAAAAAATGAACAATTTGACCAAAAAAATAAAGATTATGTATGAAAGTGAGCCAAAAAAACCATCAGATCCAAAGTGACCAAACACCCAAATGTTAGAAGCTAATTTTGTCATTATGCCTAATATAAATGATAAGAAATTCTTAACATAATTATATTTAAGAGACAAATATTATACATTTAAATACGAGATTATGATAAATTTTTTAATTATAAAAAAATTATTGTATAAAATAATATTAAATAGTTTATTTTTACAAGAAATCAGTCGCATTCATTAATAAAATAGAGGCAATGAAAAGTTCAAGACTCAAAACCAAAGAACAAACAGAAAAGCCATCAGACCTAGCCGGATCTCAAAAGACTATTGGCAGTACTAACGGCGCCTTAAGGACCACTAAACTTACTCAAAAAATGAAACCATAAAAAAACTAAAACGACACCCCATTATGAAAAAGGAAAAGCAAAACAGAAAGAAACCTAAAAATTAAAAGAGAAAACTAAAACCTCTTAAAACAAAAAACCCTAAAGACCTTTCCTTTACCTCTTGAACACAAAAAAGCCTCCTTTGAACACCAAATTTCCATGGGAAAAAAAATCTCAGAATCCTAATTACTATCCCGTGTTGATAGCTCATTCTTTTTGATCTTGTACCATTTCCAAAACTGAGGACCATCGGAGAAAACCCTTGTTTATACACAAGCTACCACTCTCTGGTCTCAGAACTTCCCCTACGTCACTCCCCAGAAATGACGATTTCAACCTCCTGAGGGGTTTCTTCTACCCAATAGCTTACTTGATCACACCTCCTACCCCATTTTTGCCATAGTATGAGCAGCGTTGTTCGCCGATCTTGGGACAAAACTAAGGGTATATTTTCTGAATCTTTTCAGATGGTTCTTTACTTATTTTATGATGTCTCCAACTATTGATCTATCCTCATTCTCTTGTCGCAACTTGTTTATTATCAACAGAGCGTCACCGTCCAAGCATATATTAATAAAACCTAGATCTTCTGCGAAAAGAACTGCCTTAAGGTATGCCTGTGCTTCTGCAATCAGTGGATCTTGAACTCTCCAAAGAGGGTAAGCGCATGCTCCCATAGTACGCCCATCTTTATTTCTTATGACTATTCCTGCTGTAGACCTTGGTGGGTTTTGTTGTAAAGAAGCATCAAAGTTTAACTTAACCTAATTCCTTTGTGGAGGTTCCCATCTGGTAGCCTTAGGCATTGGACGAGTTGAAGAGCTTTGGTCTAAACTGTCTAACTCAACTATGTAAGCTTTAAAAAAACTAATAATCTATCATATCCCGTCTTTTTTACCTTCGTGGAACACCTTGTTTCTGTTAAACTAGATTGCCCAATATAAAATAGATAGGCATATATTTTGCATAATATTATTGCATGTAACGACGTCTGCTAACCAATACTTCCATTACTGGTTTGTGTCCGCATGTAAGGTATCCCCTCCTAACAGCTGCATGGCCTGACTTATGAATGGGCAATCTTTGAAGATATGCGAAACTGTTTTCGCCTCTGAACTGCAAACCACACATACTACATCTCCCCTTATCTTCCTATGTTTCAAGTTGTAAAACGTAGGTAAATAGTTGTTGAATATCCACCATAGATGTATAAGAATTTTACTTGGTACCTGTAGATTCCACAACTTCTTGTAGCCTGTTTGTAATTGCTTTTGTTGTAAATTATCACCCATTTGTAAATCTTTGTAAATGCTTGTAATCTGCCATCGGTAGCCGCTTTTAACGGAATACTCTCTAGAGTTATCGCCCTTTCACACTAATGTATTTGGGAAGTTGTGGTTTACTAGAGGGATTGCTAATATCTGATCCACTTACTCTCTAGGGAAGATTTCTTCTACTTTGTCAACCTTCCAAGTATTAGAATCCTCATTAATTAAATTCGCTACTATAGTGAACCTGATATCCATATTCTGAATTTTTGTTCTTCCGTTTTCAGGCCCTGGGATCCAAAAATCATTCCACACGTTTACTGTCTTCCCATTACCGATTCTTCAACAAAGGCCCTCCTGTAATATGCTTCATGACCCTCAAATGCTTCTCCAGGTAAAAGAAGGTTGTGTTCCTAAACCTGCACTCATAAAATCTCCTCTAGGGTAATATTTATTTTTCATCACGCGCGCAAAGAGACTTTTCAGATTAGTAATTAGTTTCCAACCTTGTTTCACCAATAAGGCTTTATTAAAACTTGACAGATCCCTAAAACCAATCCTCCCATACACTTTAGGAGCACACAAAGACTTCCAAGAACACTAATGAATGCCTTTGTTGGACTATAAATTACGCCACCAAAATTTGCATATTAAGCTCTCTAACTCTTAGCAAAAGGAAATCGGTAAAAGAAAACACTGCATAGTATAAATTGGAATGGCCTGCAAAATTGATTTAATAAAAACCTCTTTGCCACGAATAGAATGGTTACGAACACTCTAATCCTGCAAGCTTTTAAGAAATCTTTCTTTTATTCCCATGGAACCATCTTTTTTCCTTTTACCAACCATAGTTGGTAACCCGAAATATTTCTCTGAATTATTTGCAATTCTAACTCCCAAAACATCCCCGATCCTTGTTTTGTTGACTTCTTCAACATTATTACTGAAATAAATCAAAGACATCTCAAAATTCACTAATTAGCCAGACATATCTTCATAGTCTTTGATAAAATATTTCATTACCTGAGCGCCTTCATATGATGCTTTACTAAATAGGATAGTGTCATCTGCAAATAATAAGTGAGTTAGAGCCAACCCTCCTCTTTCTACCTTTACTACTAATTTTTTCTCTTGTCGCGCAAGGTGAAGTAACCTCGAGAAACCTTCGACATAAAGGATAAACAAGTACAAACTTAAAGGGTCTCCTTACCGTAAACCGCTTGAGGAATTAAAGTTCATGCCTAAGTTCCCTTAAGAAGGACGGAATAAGACACAGTCTTAACACAACTCATTACCAAAGCAACCCAATCAAAATAAAATCCTAGGCTTAGCATCAAATTTTCCACAAAAGCCCATTCAACCCTGTTATATGCTTTGCTCATATCCAATTTTAGGGTGAAGTTTCCAATTCCCTATTTCTTTTTTTTAAACGAATGGAGTAATTCATATGCTACTAAAATATTATCAGTAATCTGGCAACCCGGTACAAATGCACCTTGTGTTTCGTCTATGCAGCCCTGAAGTGCTTTCCTAATTTTGTTTGTCACAACTTTAGAGATAATTTTCAAGAGAACATTGCACAAGCTGATAGGACGAAATTATCCCATGTTAGTCGGATTTTGCACTTTGGGAATCAATACTAACGTTGTAGTGTTAATCGGACGCATATCCCTTTTATTGTTCAGCACATCTAGACAATAACTGGTCACATCTACTCCAATAATATGCTAGAAATTTTGATAAAAAAGAGCAGGGAATGGATCCTTACTTGAGGCTTTGAGCAGCGCCATAGATCTTATTGCTTCAAGAAGTTCTTCCTCTGTAAAATTATTCATCAACTCTTCATTGGTAAAGCGCATAATACATGGTTGAACACTATTCAAAAGATCATCGTAATTACATACCAGTTTAGCATCGAATAGGTATTTGAAGTATTCAATAGCCAGATTAAGTAGAGCTTTATCCCCTTTCACGCGACTCCCATCCGACCTTATGAGACTTTTAACAATATTTTTCTTTCTTCAATATGTCAGAAATTTGTGGAAGAATGAGTATTCCTCTCACCTATTTTTAGCCAATTGGCTCTAGCACATTGCTCCAATAAACCTCTTCCTTGTCGGCTTCCATATTAAGCACCAGCTTAACCTCAATGAGCTTCTCAAGATTATCGTCATTCGGATCTTCTAGTATAAGATGGCTAATTTTTTCGTTTAACTCCTATTTTTTGCGTCGTCTTCTACACGTTTTACTCCACTCTATTAAGAAAGCTCTCAACCTTTCCAACTTTTTCGAGAGATTTATTTCCTCACGTGACTAACCCTCTTTAACTTGGGCCTCAAAATCTTCTTCAAAAATCCAATTTGCGCTGAACCAAAGCGAGAGTTGACCTCTAGAATTATGGTTCGGATCCTTTCTGCTCGCCCTAGGCAGTGATCCGAAAAATCGTGGGGAAGGTGCGACACAACATATTTCAAAAATTAATCCTACCATTTGGGGTTGGCTACTCCTCTATCTAGCCTCTCCCTAATATTTTTGGATGCCAATCTCCCTCTCTCCCTTGTGTACCAAGCACCTTGAAAACCCAAATCATTCAAATCGCAGTCTTCAAGTACCTCACGAAAAGCCCTCATTTGTCTTTCTTCCCTAATTCTCCCTCCTCTTTTTTCAAAGGAAAACATGATCTCATTGAAATCTCCCAACACAAGCCAAGGATCATTAGACTTTACTTTTAATCGGCGTAACAAATCCCAAGAATCTTTTCTCGATTATTCGATAGGAGATCCATAGAACCCAGTGAACCTCCAACTTTCATCCTGGTTTTCCTCTTTAATGTTAATATTTATATGGTATTGAGAGAAAATCATTAAAGAAACATTCACATTATCCTTCCAACCAAGTGAAAGGCCCCCTCTAGACCCATCCGCGCTTACATCGATTCCATTATTGAAACTACATGACTTGCGAATTCTCTCCATTCTCCTTTGATTGACCTTTGTTTCCATAAGAAACAAAATTCGAGGATGAATTTATCTCAAGAAATTCTTGAGATGACAAACTGCTCGTTGCTGCTCCAAGCTATGGACATTCCAACTTAGGACAGTTTTAGGACCGATCGGTCAGCTCACAAGCGGCAGTCGATGTGAATCTATTCGAATCTGTGTCCATTGGGTTGTTATTATTACGCCCAGATCTGAATAACCTTTGTCTCTTCTTTCCCTCTGTTAACCCAACCGGACAATCTTCTCTATCCTCTCCATCCCCGTTTTCCCTTGAAAGATCCAATGAATGATTTTCTCTAATCCATAAAGCGCTTTCCGCCAAGTGCATCTTTGCTCGTCCAACCACCGATTCCACGCCTCGATTTCCTTCTTTACCATGACTTGAATTGGGCCCAATGAAAAAGCCGTGAGATACCTTATTTCCTTGGCCAGTATTGCTGGAATCCGCCCTTACCAGATCCTTGGGTGCATCCCTTAACCACCTGCTGGTATTTGTGGGTTCCTATTTTGGAATGCTCGTAAGGAAATATCCCAACCAAAGGAAGACTTTTGCGCACCCATGGTTAAACGGATAGGGCAAAAACTTTCCCCATGCCCTAATTTTCCACACATGTAGCAAAAAAGGGATAACTTCTCGTATTGAAAATTGGAATGAGTAGATCTGTCTTGGCCGAACACAATCTATTTCTTCCTTTTGTAGCGACTTCCTCACATCCAGCTCTACCTTTATTCGTATGAACTTTTTGACTCCTTGGGTGATAATAATTGCGTCATATTCAAGAAAACGCCCAATGAAATTACCCAGCTATTTTGCCATATTTTTAGACATACATCCTGTAGGTAGATTATGGATTTGAACCCAAAACATTGTAAAAAAAGCGAATTTTGGATGGGGTCTTCCTCTGTTAACAGCCTATGGAAGATAATTAAATGTCGATTAAAAAACCAAGGGGTACCATTGACCACCCTCCCGATATCCAATTCATTATAGAACTGTAATAAGATCCTTTTATCATCTAATTCGGTAATCATGACCCCCTCAATGGGGTGCCAAATCTCAGCTAGTATATTCCTTAACGAAGGAAAGTGCACCGCCCCATTAGTTAAGACCCTACCCATCAAACAGAAAGAAAAATCATCTTCCCCGATGTCCTCATCTAATTGTTCCACCACCGATTCTTCTTCTTCATCCTTGATGATTGAATTTGTAAGATCTTCTTCCATCGTAGGTTGCTATGCAGTAGACATTGAGAAGGTAAAGAAAAAGCTATAATGTGACTAAAAGTATCGAAATAAGAAGAAAATAACAACCGAAGAAGGACAAAACTAGCGATTTGAACCTTGCTACGATTTACAGACGAGAAGAAGAGAATTGAAAAAACTAGGAAAAACCCTAACCCAACAAAGTTGCCGACAAATTTAATCCAAAATTAAATGAATGTTTAAATAATATTAAATAGTTAACAACATAATGAAATTCATAATTATAATTGTACAATTACATAAGCTATTAATATAAATAAATAATTTTTACTTTATAACTATCAAAATTTCATATCATTATATTTTAGTTAAAATTTAAAATTTTAAAATTATTCTAGTTATTTTAATTTACATGTTAATTCAAAATTTACTCTAACATGTTAAATAATTTTAAACTAAAAACTTTAAAATTATATAAAACTAGTATGGTTTCCTAGGGTTAGCACTGAGATTTCTTTTTTACTAAATTATAAAGTAAAAAATTTAGAAATTACAATATGTTTAAAGTTCTAGTGTTTTTCATATATTTGAAATTTAATCTTTATATTTTTATTTTTAAAAATTTAATCTCTTTGCTTTTCAAATTTAAAATTTTAATTCTAGTTGTCACTATTAAAATTATTTTGTTAAATTCGTTGGTTTAACGTTTTGAATTTTTTTTTAAAAAAATACTTACTTGATAGTCAAGTGAAAAAAAAAATTGCAATAGACCTAAATTTAACAAAGAAATTTAATGACGGTTAACAATTTTTAAAATTCACATAAACATTTTAATTAAAATAAAGTATTTTGATTAACTAATGACATTGTAAAACTTTAGGTATCAAATTATATAAAAAAATTTATGTACATAGATTAAATTTGAAATTTGAGCGTAACATAGACACTAAAACTAAAATTTGACCATTATTATATAATCTTAAAAGGATAGAGGCATAAAATTAAAATGTAACCATTACTTTATTACGTAACATTGACTTGGACTTGACCATTGTTATATAATCTTAAAAGAATAGAGGGATAAAATTGAAATGTAACCATTACCTTATAAAGTAAAATTGACTTGGATGTGAGTCATGTAAAAAAAGGCCTTAAGTATAAAAGTTGAGATATCAACTTCTATAAAACGTTGAAGTATAGAGATTTAATTTTGAGCATAGTATAGGAATCAAAATTAAAATTTGATCATTTTTATATAATTTGATTTATCGAGATAGATTTTTTGTATTAAAAAGGAGTTTTTAAGAATAATTTATATAAACATTTTAACCAAAATAGTTGAGGATAATAATTATTTTGACTAACTAATATCATTGTAAAATTAAAATATAAAAATTAAATCTCAAATTTAATTATAGTAGAGGGATCAAAACTGATAGTTTACCATATAACATGCCATGGCAAAAAGAGGGAGAGAGAGGATGGTGAGGAAACACAAGAGCCACCTTCCTTTTAGTAAATTATCTAGTTGGTCACTCAATTTTTAGAGTATTTTCATTTTGTTCATCTAAAATAAAATTTTTGCAATTACGTCACTCAATTTTTAGGACACTTTCATTTTAGCCACTCAACCGTTAAATCCCTAACGGCAGTTACACTAAACACGCCACGTCAAGTTTATACTTTTATTTTGGTCACCAACTTCTAAGTCACTTTAATTTTGGTCACCAAAATTTTTATTTTCAATATTGAAAATTTAAATTTTATAACATGAAAATCAATTAAATAAATTGTTAAAAATTTTATCCCTTGATAATGCTAACCAATTTTGTAACCCCCTAAATCCGGCCTAGACATTATAATCGAATCTCAAAGATCATATTGGCCAAGTTGTTGGCATAGGATCTCATTTTCATTGTTTTTTTAAAAATAATCGTTTTTTATTTAAAACGTCCTCTTTTTTTGCTTTAAGAAAATTAAATATCAATTACAAATTTCTCTTTTTAAAATAATTTGTCGAAAACAACTATTTTTAGAAAAACTCGAGTATTGATAATTTTTCAGAGATCATGTATTTGAAATGAATGATGCAGCGAAAAATCTCATAACTAAATTTTTTCGTCATTTTGAAAAGCGTAGATTTGATGTATATATATGTAAACCATCAGTTTCATGAGCATGTCGTGCTGAGTTTAGAAATTAGAGTGTCAAATTTAAAAACACTATCTTTATGTTGAATTGACCTTTTTGTGAAAAATCCATCGTTTAATTATTATTTATTGAAAACCCCTTAAGTATCAGTTTAAAACGAATGTCATGCAAAAGCATCCAAAACAAAAAATAATCCAAAGTGCAAAACGAAAGTCCCAAACCAAAAGTCCACAGAAATAAAAACACATTTCAAAAAATATCAAATACCAAAATAAGATAGGTTTTTTGAAATTAACCCAGAGCACCTCTGTAAGTCGAGCCGATTGTAACCTCAATTATTATCTGTAAAATCAAAATTTAAAGGGGTGGTTTAAAAAGCCTAGTGTGAGTTACAAATAATAATAACAACAATTATCACATAACAACATCAATTTAAAAAGATCATATACATACAGAACATTCAGTCGCAAAATCACATTTATCAGAATGTATAATAACGATGTCAATGCAACTCTTTTTCAGAAATCAGTGTAGATTTTCATAAAGTAGATCCTACCCATCTACGCGACATACCATAATGAGTTCCTCAGAACTCATCCATCCAATAACACACCAATATTGTGGACCGACCATCAGATAGTGCAATTGAGCTGCCAGAAACAAAATATTATGATTTAGCCACCGAATAATGCAGATTTACTGCCAGATACAGAATATTGTGGACAAGCCACCAGATAGTGCAAATTTACGGCCAAATACTTCCTCCGTACACATTTTCCCAACCCCATGCATGTGATATGGCATACAGAACAAATTTCCAGTAGGCATGTTTTACATACGAATCATAATAAGAAATATGACATGCTTAACATGTGAATCAAATCCCAATACGATTTATCACAGTGGCATGCTTAAGCATGAGAATCAGAATAAAAAATATGGCATGCTTAACACGCGAATTAGAATATCAAAGTAATAACATATTTATCATGTGAATCAGAATAGTGATACTTAAATTTTCACATCATTTTCACATACATATTGATGCGATTTCCCGAGACTTAGGATAGTTCAAAAAATTGCTTGTTTCGAAGGATCGTCTTGAAGAGGTTCAAAGGATGGTGGAAATCGCGACCCGTAGCACTTGAATATTTTACAAAACCGAAGTTAAAATCGAACTCGACCCGTGTAAATTTGACAAATGCTTGAACCTTGGTATAACAAAGACGCCACACATCGAGGTGGTGAAAGAAGTGATAAGTCGAGGGATTGAACCCCATAAACTCGAAAGTTTGATAAGTTTGGTAAGTTCACTTATGAACCGCAGAGAAAAAATGTAACATCCAAAACTCGAAACTGTTGCCATTAGGGTCCCAGTGTCTTTCTGTTCATTTATCACTGTTCAACTTTTAATATCATGTCATACAATCTTACTTTATTAAAGAAATGCACCCAACATCTCATAAATCATCAATTAATTATAACTACAACTCAACAAGGGCAAAAAGGTTATTTTCATGATTTTTGGAGAATTCTACCGGTACTTGTGGGACAAGTATCTATAGTTGCCAAGTCAATAAATATTTCAAGAATAGTGCAGACTTCTTTCGATACTTAAGACAATTCTACCGATACAAGTGAGACTTCTATCGAAACTTGTCATGCTTCTACCGATACTAAAAACTCCAGAGAGCTAATAAGTCTTACCCTGCAACTTTTACCAATACAAGTACACAGACTATCGATACTTCTATGAGTAGAACTACCGATACCTACCATGCAACTACTGATACAACTCAAGCCAAAGAACAGTCTCTCTCCTACCCTATACTTCTATTGATACATACATGAGTTCTACCGAAACAGGTATGCAGAATCTCAAGAATCATTGTCAAAAACTCAAGTTTATCAACACTTATCATACATAACTCCAAAATGCATTAGACCAACACATAATTCATAGTTTCCAAGTCACTACATTTCACTTTTAAGTCTATATTTCATCTTGAACAAGCATATATTTAATAAGCTCAATATTTCATTAAAGACATAGCAAGATCATCACAATCTTGAATGAGTAAAACAAAAGATAACATCATCCTAGTACATGCCATATAACCAAGTGATGAAGGGCTACCAAATAAGCTCCGCGATAGTGTGACTTCTTGAGATGATTCGATCCTCAAACAGCAAAGTAATATACAAAACAACAATAATATCTTTGGTAAGCTTCATAGCTTAGTAGGTTCGAAGAGTCTCAAGAGTTACAAATCATATGCATAAAAAAGTTATAACTCAATCGAGCTAGGATGAACTGTTGCTTCCTCAAGCCACATTTAGTATTTCAAATTTCTTGTCTATATCTTTTCTGTTACCAGTACTAGATGATGCTAACATGAGCTGTCGAGGACTCGCAACATATGCGGTACCTCAACCATCGGTACGGTGTCTATTTGTAAATTGTCTTCTAACGATGCTGCTCACACAAGCTATCGAGAAAATGCATTTAAGCATAATCCCAGCCATCGTAGGGCTTGTAATCCATTTAGGATTCATATATCTTTTCTGACTCACGATGCTGCTCACACGAGCTGTTGAGGACTCGCTACATATGCGGTACCCCAACCATCGGTACGGTGTCTATTTGTAAATTGTCTTCTAACGATGCTGCTCACACAAGCTATCGAGAAAATGCATTTAAGCATAATCCCAGCCATCGTAGGGCCTGTAATCCATTTAGGATTCATATATCTTTTCTGACTCACGATGCTGCTCACACGAGCTGTTGAGGACTCGCTACATATGCGGTACCCCAACCATCGCGTCGGTTTCATTTCATTAGCTTAAAGCCTTTTATCTTTGTCGATCCCTTTCTTTCGATCCCTTCATTTCCGATGCTTTCATTTGTTTAACAAGGACAAAATAGATACAAGTACTATATGCATACAAATTTACATTACGAACTTACCAGACTGAATTACATTTGTGGAGAAGCACCAATGACTAATCCGTTAATTTCTCTTTTCCGCGATCCATGGCTCGATCGTAATCTAATCAAGAAATCATCCAAATTTTCACATTAAATCACATAATCAATTCGTTTAACACAATTCGACCATTTTTGGGAAAATTACGATTTTACACCTAATATTTTCCTTTTATTCAATCTAGTCATTTCAACATAAAGCATGCAAAATAACCTTTCTCTTACACAACCAACCATAGTCAAATTCCCTAGGGTGTTTACCCAACCCTTACACACAATCATTTTTATAACAATACATGTATTTTCATTATTTTCACATTTTAGTCCTTAAACCTTAATTTCATCAAGAATCACTTTACAAAAAGATTTAATCCTAACATTAAACACACAAGCTTCCAAGAACAAGCATTTTCAACAATGGCAAGTTTCATAACATTTGACAGATTCACAAATTAGCCCTTGGATTAGCTAGATTAAGTTGATACAGACTCAAAAATATAAAAATTACTAAAAACGATCAAGGTTTACTCACCCATCAAAGCTCAAAGTTCATCAATGGAAAACCCTAGTTTTCTCTTGTTTAGTCGTACAAAGGAAGAAAAAAGATGTGAAAATGTTATTTTCTTCTTTTAATTTAATATATATATATATCTATGACAATTTTGTAATTATTTCAACTTTCATCATTAAGCTTAATTATCTCATTTTACTTTAATTAATCCTTATTATAAACAACATATATGATAACTTACCACTATCTAATTCCTATTGGTCAATTTACTCATTTTGTCCCTCTAATTACACAAGTTCTACTTTTACACTCTTTTACAATTTAATCCCTTTTCTTAATTAATTATCCAATCAATAAGATTTCTTAACTAAAATTTAACACGATGTTAATGACACCATAAATATTAAAACAATTAAATTTAAACTTGACTCGTCGAAATTGTGATCCCAAAATCATTGTTTCGACACCACTAAAAATCGGGCTGTTACAAGTCTCCCCTCCTTAGGGAAATTTCATCCCGAAATGTCTTACCAATGAACAAGTTAAGGTATTGCGTTCTCATAGATGCCTCTATTTCCCATGTGGCCTCTTTAAGCCCATGTCGATTCCACAATACCTTCACCAACGGTACTATTTTATTTCGTAGCTCTTTTACCTCACGACCCAAAATCCTAACCGATTCCTTTGAATACGACAAATCTGGATGTATCTCAACCTCACAAGGAGTAATTACATGAGAAGGATCTAACCTATACCGTCTCAGCGTCCATACATGAAACACGTTATGGATCTTCTCGAGTTCAGGAGGCAAGACCATCTTATAAGCTATAGGACCAACCCGCTCAATGATCTCGTACGGCCCAATAAACCGTGGACTTAACTTTCCTTTACTGCCAAACCGCAACACCTTCTTCCAAGGTGAAATTCTCAAGAAGACTCGATCTCCTACTGAAAATTCTATATCTTTCCTTTTAAGATCTGCGTACAACTTCTACCGGTCAGACGCTGCTTTTAAACAATCATGGATTATCCGAACCTTATCTTCATCTTGTGTACCAAATCAATTCCAACTAATTTAGGCTCACTCAATTCTGTTCAATACAAGGGTGTTTTGCATTTCTTACAGTACAGCGCCTCAAAAGGTGTCATTTTAATACTGGACTGATAGTTATTATTATATGCAAACTCTACCAACGACATATATTTCTCCCAGCTACCCTCGAACTCAAGAATACAACATCGTAACATATCTTCCAGATTTTGTATCACCCACTCTGACTGACCATCCGTCTGTGGATGATATGTAGTGCTAAAATTCAACCTGGTTCCAAAGCTTTATGTAACTTACCCCAGAACCTCGAGGTAAAACGTGGATCTCTATCAGAGATAATAGATGCTGGTACTCCGTGTAGTCGTACGATCTCTAATACGTATAACTCAGCTAACTTCTCAAGTGGATAAACTACTCAGATAGGGATGAAGTGAGCTGACTTCGTCAATCTGTCTACAATTATCCAATTGAATCTTTCTTCCTCGGTGTCACCGGAAGTCCTGTAACAAAGTCCATAGTAACCCCCTCCCACTTTCATTCAGGGATGGAAATCGGCTGTAGTAACCCAGACGGTACTTGGTGCTTTGCTTTCACTTGCTGACATACTAGGCATCTAGTCACAAACTTTGAAATCTCCAGTTTCATACCTGGCCACCAATACATTTTCTTCAGGTCGTTGTACATCTTCACACTTTTCGGGTGAATGGAATAAGTATTGTTGTGAGCTTCCGTGAAAATGTCTCGTCTTAAATCTGAATCATCTAGAACACAAACCTTGCCTCTAAAATACAACATACCATCTATATCCACTGTAAACCCCGTGGTGGCATCACTCTACATCTGTCTTTTCTTAGCTATAAGCTTCTAATCATTTCTCTGTAATTTTCGAATCCATTGTGAAAATAACTGTCTCGTCCTAAGTTCAGCAGTGACAGAACCATCACTCTCTAGTGACAAATGGACATTTATTACTCTCAATTCAAACAATGATTTCTAGCTCAAGGCATCAGCAACAACGTTAGCCATTCCCGGGTGATAATCAATCACAAGGTCATAATCCTTTAATAACTCTAACCATTGGCGCTGTCGCAAATTCATTTCCCTCTGAGTCATCAGGTATTTCAAACTCTTATAATCCGTGAACACATGACATCTCTCACCATATAGATAGTGACGCCAAATCTTCAATGCAAAGACTATGACGGCTAATTCTAGATAATGAGTCGAATAATTTTTTTGATGCGACTTTAATTGATGGGAGGCGTAAGCTATCACTTTCCCAGCTTGCATCCTAAACCACTCAAGGACGTGTCATTGTAGGCAACAAACTCTTTTCCCAAATCTGGCTATGTTAGAACCGAAGCTTCTGTTAGTAACTTTTTCAACTGATCAAAATTCTATTGGCACTTGCCAGACCAAACAAATTGGATATTTTTCTGTAGTAACTTCTCATCGTCAAAACTATAATAAAGAAATCTTTCACGAATCAACGATAATAACCTGCTAATCCCAGAAAGCTACGTACCTCAAAGACATTCTTCGATACTTTCCAATTGAGAATAGTTGAGACTTTGCTCGGATCAACCCGTATTCCTTTCGAAGATACTACATGCCCTAAAAATCCAACTTCTCGAAGCCAAAACTCACATTTACTGAATTTTACATACAATTATTTTTCTCACAAAATCCGTAACACTTCTCTCAGATGCTGAGTATGCTGGAATAGATCAATATGTCATCAATAAACACAACTACAAACCTGTCTAACTAAGGCTGGAATACTCTGTTCATTAGATCCATGAATACTGCTGGGTCATTAGTCAACCCGAACGGCATGACCAGAAACTCGTAATGTCCATACCGGGTCCTGAATGCTGTTTTCATCACATCGCAGTCTTTCACTCGTATCTGGTAGTAACCTCGAAGATCTATTTTGGAAAATATGGTTGCACCCTTTAAATGATCAAATAACTCATCAATCTGAGGTAACGGGTACTTATTCTTGATTGTCATCTTATTCAGTTGCATATAATCTATACACATTCTCATTGAGCCATCCTTCTTTTTCACGAATAGCATGGGCGCGCCTCAAGATGATACACTAGGTCGTATGAACCCTCTGTCTAACAACTCTTGTAACTGAGGTTTCAACTCTTTCAACTCAGTCGGCGCCGTTTTGTACGGTAGAATTGAGATCAGGGTAGTGCCAGACAGCAAATCAATACCAAACTCTACCTCTCTAATCGATGGAAAACCCAGTAATTTCTCTGGAAACATATCTGTAAACTTATTAATAACTGGTACCTATTCCAACTCTGTCCCTAAACCTTGTATATCGAGTATGTATGCTAAGAATGCTTTATAGCCTCTGCGAACCATTTTCTACGTTGAAATAGCTGAAATTACTTTGGTTTCACTGTTCAACATGTCGGACTCAACTTTGATCACCTCACCTGTCAGATATTTCAAATTAATCTGTCTTCGTTTGCAATTTACCATTGCATCATGCTCAGATAACCAATCCATGCCCAAAATCACATCGAACTCGGTGAATGGTAATAACATCAGGTTAGCAAGAAGTTCACAGCTCTGGACTTTCAGTGGACATTTACGACATACCAGGTTAACAATGACAATATGACCTAATGGGTTTGTAACTTGTACATCAAATTCAGTCAACTCAACAGATATATTTTTATCAGTGGGTAAAATAATACAAATATATGAAAGAGTCGACCTTTGGTCAATCAATGCACACACAATATCATTTAAAAGATAGAATATACCGATCACAACATCGGGAGTGGTAGACTCTTCTCTAGTTCTGATGGCATATGTCCGTGCAGGTGCTCGAGCTTTCGACCTTTTTGCATCATCTCTATTTTCATTTCGGTTTCCACTTGTACTACTGCTCTGCCCTAGGCATTTTCCTTTCTGTGGGGGTAATTGGAGGTTCACACTTTGATCTTCATTTACTTCGAAATTCATCGAACAATTTTGCATGAAGTGATCGATACCCCCACATTGGAAACAGGCTCCCTTAATCAATCGATATTCACTCGAATGAATTCTTTTACAATGCTCACATATTGGCTTCGGCGCGATACAAACACTAGCCACACTGTCAGTTGGCATAGGTGCGTTGCGGACACTAGCCACACTATCAGTTGGCCTATTATGAAATTTGGACTCTAGTGGCCAAGATCTGTTCCTACTCAGAAATCCAAATGGGATTGCTCCATGGGCTTCACTTTCTTTGAATTTCTTCGGTGGTGGCATAGAGAAGGTTCTGGTAGGATTCTTCTTTTCAAACTCACAAAACCTCTTCTCTCTTTGTATTTTCTGATTGTATATTTCCTCTATTTTCTGTGCTCTGTCTGCCAGGATAACAAATGGTCGTATTTCTCAACCACCTAACATCATTTTAATCTCGTCGTTCAAACCGTCCTCAAATCGGGCACACATAACCTCGTCTGTTGGTACAATCTCTCGTGCATATTTGATGAGAACTACAAACTCTCGTTCGTATTCTACCACTGTCTTGTTTCCCTGTATTAACTCTAAGAATTCTTTCTTCTTTCTGTCCTGATATCTTTTGCTGACATAGTTCTTTTTGAATTTTGTCTGAAAGTATTCCCAGCTAATTTCACTCTCAGAAACCACAACTAGGATCATCGTCTACCAACTATATGTTTCGTCTTTCAGCAACAAAACTACACACCTCAGATAGTCTTCTGGGAGACAAGCCATTTCGTCTAGTACTCTCAGAGTGGTTTCCAACCAATATTCGGCCCTTGATGGATCATCCTCTGCACTTTCATGGAATTCTTTCGCCCCATATTTTCTTACCTTGTCCGTTGGAATACAACGCCTCTATTCTATCACAAGAGGAGTTAGAGGCTTTACTAGAGGTGCTACAAGTCGGGCAGCAGGCTGTGTAGCAGGAGGTAGAGGTTGCAGTACCATCAGATTATTTCTCATAAATTCCGAGAACCACTGTCCCATTAAGACAAAAAACATATTTTTGGCTTCATTTTCTGTCATCGGTAAGATAGGTAGACCATGACTAGCCCCAGAATCATTTGTCGGGACATTACTGTTTACTTCATTGGTCTCGTCTCTTTCAGAATCAGACTGCTCTATATATCTACAAAAACTGTAGTTAGATTGGATCTATTTATATCACATAATCACAGGTACATATAACATGTACTTCTAGATCATTTAATACAGTTAATACAATCCAAGAAACGGCTAAATCGTAAGCTCTGATGCCACTAAATGTAACATCCAAAATCCGAAACCGTCATTGGTTAGAGTCTCGGTGTTTTTCTGTTCATTTATCACTGTTCATATTTTAATACCATGTCATACAATCTTACTTTGTTAAAGAAATGCACTTAACATGTCATAAATCATCAATTAATTATAACCACAACTTAATAGAGGCAAAAAGGTCATTTTCATGATTATTGTAGACTTCTACCAGTACTTGTGGGACAAGTATCGGTAGTTGTCAAGTTAGTAAATAGTCTAAGAGTAGTGCAGACTTCTACCGATACCTAAGACAGTTCTACCGATACACGTGAGATTTCTACCGATACTAAAAACTCTAGGGAGGTAAGAAGTCTTACCCTGTAACTTCTATCGATACAAGTACATAGACTATCGATACTTCTTTGAGCAGAACTATCGATAGCTACTATGTAACTACCGATACAACTCAAGCCAGTGAACAACCTCTCTCCTACCCTGTACTTCTATCGATACATACATGAGTTCTACCGAAATAGGTATGCAAAATCTTAAGAATCATGTCAAAAACTCAAGTTTATCAACACTTATCATACATAGCTCCAAAATGCATTAGACCAGCACATAATTCATAGTTTCCAAGTCATTACATTTCACTTCTAAGTCTATATTTCATCTTGAACAAGCATACATTAATAAGCTCAATATTTCATTAAAGACATATCAAGATCATCACAATCTTGAACGAGTAAAACAAAAGATAACATCATCCTAGTACATGCCATATAACCAAGTGATAAAGGGCTACCAAACAAGCTCCGCAATAGTGTGACTTCTTAAGATGATCCGATCCTCAAGCAGCAAAGTAATCTACAAAACAACAATAACATATTTGGTAAGCTTCATAGCTTAATACGTTCGAAGAGTCTAAAGAGTCACCAATCATATCCATAAAGAAGTTATAACTCAATCGAGCTAGGATGAACTGTTGCTTCCTCAAGCCACATTCAGTATTTCAACTTTCTTATCTATATCTTTTCTATTACGAGTACCAGATGCTGCCCACACGAGCTGTCGAGACTCGTAACATATGCGGTACCTCAACCATCGGTACGGTGTCTGTCTGTAAACTGTCCCCTAAGATGCTGCTCACACGAGCTGTCGAGAAAATGCATTTAAGCATAATACCAGCCATCGTAGGACCGATAATCCATTTAGGATTCATATCTCTTTTTTGAATCACAATGCTGCTCATACGAGCTATCAAGGACTCGCAACATATGCGGTACCCCAGCCATCGTGTCGGTTTCAGTTCATTGGCTTAAAGCCTTCTATGTTTGTCGATCCCTTCATTACTAATGCTTTCATTTGTTTAACAAGGAAAAATAGATACAAGTAATATATGCATGCAAATTTACGTTACGAACTTATCGGACTAAATTACAATTGTGGATAAGCACTAGGGACTAATCCGCTAATTTCTCCTTTTCGTGATCCATGGCTCGATCGTAATCTAATAAACAAATAATCCAAATTTTCACATTAAATCACATAATCAATTCGTTTAACACAATTCGATCCTTTTTGGGAAAATTATGATTTTACCCCTAATATTTTCCTTTTATTCAATCTAGTCCATTCAACATAAAACATGCAAAATAATCTTTCTCTTACACAACCAACCATAGCCAAATTCCCTAGGGTGTTTACCTAACCCCTAGACACAATCATTTTCATAACAATACATGTATTTGCATCAATTTCACATTTTAGTCCTTAAATCCTAATATCATCAAGAATCACTTTACAAAAAGATTTATTCCAAATATTAAACACACAAATCCATCACAAGCTTCCAAGAACAAGCATTTTCAACAATGACAAGTTTCATAACATTTGACAGATACACAAATTAGTCATTGGATTAGCTTGATTAAGTTGATATGGACTTAAAAACATAAAAATTACTAAAAACTATCAAGGTTTACTCACCCAAATCAAATCTCAAAGTTCATCAATGGAAAACCCTAGTTTTCTCTTGTTTAGTTGTACAAATGAAGAAGAAAGATGTGAAAATGTTATTTTCCTCTTTTAATTTCACATATATATACATGGCAATTTTGTAATTATTTCAACTTTCATCATTAAGCTTAATTATCCCATTTTACTTTAATTAATCCTTATTATATAATAACTTTCCACTATCTAATTCCTATTGGTCAAAATTAAAATAATTAAATTTATGACCTGACTTGTCAGAGTTGTGATCCCGAAATCACTATTCCGACACTACTGAAAATCGGGCAGTTACAAAAAATTCTCACAAAGTTGTTTTATATTAAAAAATGGTATGTCAAAATGTTCAATTACATATGTTTATATGGGCCCTCAAAATGGCCATTCAAATTCGACATCTAAACTGTTCACACTAGACTTAAACACATTCACACTAGACATTAACATGTTCACACTTAAGCATCAATGTGTTCACACACATTGTTAAATTCGGTTCATGCTCTTTATGCTTGGTGCAGGCGTTTGGCCACATGGTCACAATTCTTCCTTGATAGATCAATGCATACTTGGCCTTTAAGTATCTCCTTTAATCTATGATTATGCAACCATTTAAGTCCCTCAACACCACTTGTCCGAATGGGTTTTGCATGGCTCATGCATATATTAAATATGTTATTTTAATGAGCTTGTGATGCATGGATGCAACATGCTTATAGAATCTTTCTTCCTCCATCGTCCATGCACCTCAATTATGACCATGTATCCTTCTTCATCAAGTAAGCTTGAAATGTGTATGCAACCCTTCCCACGAATAATCACATTTACCAATATTGAAGACTAAATTCTAGATGAATCTTTGTGCATAAATTTGGCAATTAAATGGTCATTTGAAGCCCATACGAATGGTCACCTGCACAAGTATAAATATGCATTAACTTTGAAATATTTTCATTCCAAAATTCGGCTAAGGCACTAAACTCTTGACCCACATGCATATTTGTATAGATAGTCAACAACTTCATGCACAAATATGATCAACCTAGCTTTATGTGACATTCACTCACTGATAGCATTACAAAGAACCAGTGATTTCTCCTTACTTATTGTATAATTTGTTCCCATTTGGTTATCTTTAGCATACATTTTTAGTATTTTTAATTTAGTTATTGCATTTTCTAACTTGATAAAGCTCAACTTAATTTCCTTTGAATTTATGATATTTTTACTACTGATGTCGCTGCATTTGTTTGTTTAGCATTATGCCCAGAGATGTCATTGCAAGAACCTGTTAGAAGTATCTATGCATGAATGTGTCCAGCGTTGTCGCTGCATTAGAGGATCCAGAATTGTGCGCAAAACTATTGCAACACCTGACAGCTATCTGGTTAACACACCAGAAATGTGTGAGTTGTACAGCTGGTATAACAAACTAGAACGGCCAAAGAATGCTAGATCCGAAAGGAAGGACACCTGGACTATGAAGTTGCTGTTAAATACTGAAGAGAAGGAGAGAGAAAGGATATTCTTTTCGGCTGATTTGATTTTCTTCTTCAAAACACATTTTCTAAGCTTGCATCCTTGGTAGCTTAAATTCCTAAGGGGCAACCTGACACAGAAGAGTAGGCAGTACTACTCCTGACGAGGAGCATCCTAAGTGCGACACGAGAGGAGATTAAGGGAGTAATTTGAGTAGACTAGGAATATAATGCCCTAATTATTCTATTATTTCTCTTTCTTGAACGCTGGTAAATCTTGTTATTTTGAGTTGTATGGAAATGCATTTGAAATTTAGAATTGAATGATATCTATTTGAATCTTGCCTTAACTATTAATCTTTGGATTTAATTGTTTGACCACGGAAGTGTGATTGCAATCACTGCCATTGGAAGGTGCAGCGACAAATTAAGTTAGCAAGCAAGACAACGGAAGTTGCTTGAGGATTGAAGGAATTTAATCCTCTTGTTCTTGAATATGTTGCATTGCCAACACTGAAAGGTGTGGTTATTGTGCTTGTTTGAGTCTTAGATTTAATAGAAAAGTTAAGTTTGGTAAGATGTTCATTGTGCTTTATTGCAGCGACAATTTACCTTTTTTTTTAACCTTGTGAGCCACACTTAGTTTTCTGCCAACTTTTGAAGTCAAGAACCCCATTTCATTATCATTGCATTACTTCTTTAATTTTTCATTATTGTTTCGACAAATCAATCTTATACTTTCACTGCATTTACCTGTCCATTGCTTCGACAATTATTATCACAATTTATCTCATTTTATTTGTTCATTGCATTGACAATTATAAACACAAACATCCATCCTCGTGGGATCGTTATTCGATAGGTTACACATCTATCTACTATACTTGCGTCAACAGTGTACGCTTGCACATATTTGTTGTGACGTTCATAGAGCGACCAAGTT
Organism: Gossypioides kirkii; assembly: GCA_005610355.1. Classification (NCBI taxonomy): domain Eukaryota; kingdom Viridiplantae; phylum Streptophyta; class Magnoliopsida; order Malvales; family Malvaceae; genus Gossypioides; species Gossypioides kirkii. The sequence continues at coordinate 25,796,804 of CP032253.1, read as the reverse complement.
TTGGCGCCATTGTCGGGGATGACATTAGTTTGATGTTTATTCTTGTTTTTGCATTCATTCTTTATTTTCTAATCTTTGTTTGTTACTAACTTGTTTTCTTTTTTTTGTTGACTACTTTTACATTTTTTTTCATTTAGGTGTTTTATGACCAGGAAATATCCTGAATTTATTGTTGGCTTAGATCCTGAAATTGAACACACCATTCGAAGGAGACAGCAAGAATAATGAAATTTGGCTCTACCAGGAAACAATGCAGCAATACCACAATTGTCGCCACAAAATCCTGACGTACCTCCGATACAACCACAAGATATCAATAATCCACTACTGTTGCAACAAGATCAGATGCAAAATCAAATTATTCGAGATTTTATTGTTCCAATTTTTTACGATTTGTAGCCAAGTGTTGTTAGGCCAGCTATTCAAGCTAGAAACTTCAAATTAAAGCCAGTCATGTTCCAAATGTTAAACTCTAATAGGCAGTATACTGGACTGCCACATGAAGATATGAGAGAGCACCTTAAATCCTTTCTACTGATTTGTGCTTCTTTCAGTCAGCATGGCGTTCATGATGATGCCTTGAAAATGCAACTATTCCCTTACTCATTGCAAGGAAGGGCTCGTACCTAGTTCCTTGAATTGCTTGCTGGATCAATCACGTCATGGAATGCACTCGCAACTCAATTCGTTTTACGTTTCAATCCACCAACTATAAATGCTCGTCTTAGAAATGACATTACTACTATCATCAGCTGGATGATGAAAATTTGCATACTACGTAGGAGCGTTATAAATCTCTTCTTCGACCCTGTCTCATGCATTGAATTCAACAAGAGACGCAGATTGAAATCTTTTACAACGGGCTGAATACACAGACAAGAAATCTTGTCGATGCATCTACTAATGGTCTTTTGTTGGATTGTACTTACGATGAAGCTATCAGAATTCTAGAGCGAATTTCTTAGAATGATTACCAATATCCGATCTCTAGAGCTGCTCAAGTGAAAGCAAATCTGAAGTTATTGAGTTGGATGCTATATCTGCTCTAACTGCACAAGATTCTTTGCTCGCAAACATTATAAAGAACATGAAGGGTACTAGTGAAGTTGTACCCATTCAAGTTGCCCAACAAATTGATGTCCCTACATTTTGTTGCGAAATTTATGGTGACAACCACAGTTATGAGGATTGCTCACAACATGCGAAGAATGCTTTCTATGTCAATAATATCCTTGGAAGCTCTTATGGTAACTCCTATAACAATCCTGCGAGAAATCAACAACCTTGGGTAAATCAGAATGCTGGGACATTCAGATATGGAAATTCATCCAATCAAGGTAGTTATCGACAAGGGAATTACAATCCGCAGCAGTAGAGTTACAACTACAGTACTCAAATGCAGCCACACATTCGTGTACAGCCACAACAATCTTTAATGCCACATCTAAATGCTCAAGGATAACAATAGCAGTAGCAGTACATAAAACTACGAGCTGATCCTTTAGCAGCCTTTGAAGCCCTGATGCGTGAGTATATAACATGAACAGAAGCCATTGTGCAGGGAAATTCATCTTCTATTTGAGCATTGGAAGCACAACTGGGGCAACTAGCTTCGAATTTGAACATAAGACCACCAATTGTTTTACCCAGCGACACAGAGAACCCAAGTTCAAAAGGAAAGGAGCATTGCAAGGCTATCACTCTTCAAAGTGGGAAGCAAACAGCTGTGCCAGCTACCAGCTCTAATGCAACATCTGTCCTCACTAGTGACATGAACCAGGGTGAGGAGGTTGCATATGAAAAAGTTATAAGAGAACCAAATAAAGAGGCTCCACTAATTGTTACCTCCATGCCTACTATCAGATCGACAAAATCGTCGACACAACTGCCAATGTCGATGCAACCAGATGTATCCATATCTTTGGCATTTCCACAATGATTTAAAGAAAAAAAAAGCATGATAGACAATATCAACAGTTTCTTATTGCATTACAACAACTTCATGTCAATATCCCTATTGTGGATGCTCTTGTACAGATTCCCAGTTATGGGAAATTCGTGAAGGAGCTACTATCCAAAAAGAAGAAGCTGACTGATATTGAGACAATTGCACTCATAGAAGGATGTAGTGCAGTCCTGACGAATAAGTTGCCACCTAAGATGAAAGATCCTGGAAGCTTTACGGTCCCGTGTTCGATTGGTAATCATTACTTGGGTAAAGCTTTATGTAATTTAGGCGCGAGTATCAACCTTATGCCACTGTCTACATTTAGAAAATTGGGGATTGATAATATGAAGCCCACTGCAGTGACATTGCAACTGGCAGATAGATCATTGGCGCAACTTGAAGGACAAATTAAAGACATCCTAGTTCGCGTAGATAAGTTTGTGTTCCCTACTGATTTTATTATACTCAATTGTGAAGCAGACAAAGAGGTGCCCATAATATTGGGACTCTCATTCTTAGCTACTGGACACACTCTCATCGACGTGTATAAAGGAGAATTGACAATGCGACATAATGATGAACATGTCACCTTCAGTGTTTTTGAGGCCATTCCCTGCAAAGACAAATAAGAATGTCACCACATTGATGTGCTGGATATATTAATTGAGGAGGAATTCAATGAGCGAAGCATAGTAATTACAGAAGAATTTATGGCGACATCGAATGAAGATTTTCTAGTACACTGTGACAGCAAGGTTGAAGCGAATAATATTGAGCTTAAGAGTGGATGGAAAATGGAATCTTTAGATTTGACCAATAGAACGACTCCGATCTTTAAGCCATCTATTGAAGAAGCTCCTACTCTGGAGTTGAAGCCATTACCTACCCATCTGAAGTATGTTTTTCTTGGTGATAATGATACACTGCCAGTTATTGTCTCTACAACCCTCGACGCAACTCAGGAAGAAAAATTGATCCATATACTGAAGCAGCATAAACGTGCGATTGCCTGGAGTATTACTGATATTGGAGGCATTAGTCCCTCTTTTTGCATGCACAAAATTTGGTTGGAAGATGAAGGAAAGCAATCAATTGAACATCAAAGGAGATTGAATGAGAAAATGAATGAGGTGGTTAAAAAGGAGATTATTAAATGGCTTGACGCGGGCATTATCTACCCAATTTCTGATAGTACTTGGGTGAGCCCAATCCAATATGTACCTAGGAAAAGTGGTATCATAGTGGTAAGTAACGACAAGGATGAGCTAATCCTTACTCGCATTCCTACGGGATGGAGACTATGCATGGATTATCGTCGATTGAATGCAGCCACAAAGAAAGATCACTTTCCACTTCCTTTCATAGATCAAATGCTAGAAAGGCTTGCTGGAAAAGCCTATTATTGCTTTCTCGATGGCTATTCTGGCTACAATCAGATCGCCATTGCATAGGAGGATCAAGCAAAAATAATGTTTACTTGTCCTTTTGGCACTTTTGCCTTCTGACGAATGTCGCTTGGTCTCTGTAATGTACCAGCCACATTTCAAAGGTGCATGATGGCAATATTTTCAAACATGATCGAGGACTCACTAGAGGTATTTATGGATAATTTTTCTGTTTATGGAAATACTTTTGATAAATATGCTGACAACTTGGCTAGAGTTTTAAAGCGATGTGAAGACACAAATCTTGTGTTGAATTGGGAGAAATGCCACTTTTTGAAAACCGAAGGCATTGTCTTAGGTCATCGCATTTCCAGTCAAGGCATTGAAGTGGATAAGGCAAAGGTAGAAATCATTGAGAAGTAGCCCCTACCAACTAATGTAAAGGGTATTCGGAGTTTTCTTGGACACGTAGGTTTTTATCGAAGATTTATTCGAGAATTCTCTAAAATTGCGAAACCTCTCTGCTCCTTATTAGAGCAAAATAAAAAATTCCTATTTGATGATGCATGTGTGGATGCATTTATGAAAATAGAGAAGCAGCTCGTGAAGACACCCATTGTCATTGCACCAGATTGGTCGCAACCATTTGAAGTAATGTGTGATGCAAGTGATTTGGCAGCGGGTGTAGTATTAGGACAATGCAAAGAACGAGTATTTCATGCTATATATTATGCCAACAAGACTCTCACAGAAGCTCAGATTAAACACACAACCACAGAGAAAGAGTTGTTGGCAGTAGTCTTTGCTTTCGACAAGTTTTGCTCATATCTTGTTGGCGCAAAGGTTACTATTTTCACTGTCCATTCAGCATTGAGATACCTTATTGCAAAGAAGAATGCTAAACCAAGGTTGATACGTTGGATCCTACTACTACAAGAGTTTGATATAGAGATAAAGGATCGAAAGAGGTCGAAAAACCAAGTGGCAGATCACCTATCTCATTTGGAAGTTGGTAGTGAAGACGGAAATACATTTCAAATTGTCGACGCATTTCCTGATGAGAAGTTGTTTGCTATCAACGTAACCTCATGGTATGCGGATGTGGTCAATTACCTAGTATGTGGGAAGTTACCTTTGGGCGTAACAAGCCACAAGAAAGAAAGATTTCTTCATGATATAGATAAATATTATTAGAACGAGCCATACCTATTCAAGGTATGCAACAACAATATAATTAGGCATTGTGTTCCGGGGGAAGAAATGCTTTCAATCCTGAAGCATTGCCACGATACCCTTTATGGAGGTCATTTTTGTGGTATAAGAGCTGCTGCAAAGATTCTTTAGTCAGGATTTTATTGGCCTTCCTTGTTTAAAGATGCCCGCAACTTTGTGCACCAATATGACCGATGTCAGCCCACCGGATCAATATCTCGACGCAATGAGATGTTGCAACAGCCAATCATGAAAGATGAACTCTTTGACGTTTGGGGTATGGACTTCATGGGACCATTTCCAAATTCGTTTGGAAATGTTTATATCCTAGTTGTTGTTAACTATGTATCAAAGTGGGTGGAGGCCATTGTAGTCCCAAAAGATGATGCAAAGACAATGCTGAATTTTTTCCATAAGCATATACTCACTCGTTTTGGCACGCCTAAGGCATTAATAAGCAGCCAAGGTACTCACTTCAATCGTAATCAGGTAGCAGCCGTACTGAAGCGTTATGGTGTTAACCATAGAGTGACGACTACTTACCATTTGCAAACCAATAGACAAGTTGAAGTTTCCAATTGACAAATCAAGAATATTCTCGAGAAGGTGGTAAATCCATCAAGGAAAGATTGGTCTTCTAGGCTTGATGATGCGTTACAACCTTCAAAACCCCACTTCGGATGTCACTGTATCAACTTGTCTTTGGTAAAGCATATCACTTGCCTGTGGAATTGCAACATAAAGCAATGTGGGCGATCAAGCAAGTGAACATGGATTATGATGCTTCTAGGAAGAAAAGGCTGTTGGACATCATTGAACTTGAGGAAATTAGGCGTAATGCCTATGAAAATGCTGTAATATATAAGGAAAAGACCAAGAGATGGCACGATAACATTATTTTGCAGCGATAATTTACTATTGGATAGCAGGTGTTGTTATTCAATTCTCGATTAAAATTACACCTAGGTAAATTGCACTCACGTTGGTCTGGACCATTTAAAGTTGTCGAAGCATTTCCTCATGGTGCAGTCACAATTAAAGACATAAATGATGGGCACCATTCTAAAGTGAATGGACAACGATTGAAGCATTATTTTGGCCATGATGATCACAAACAAAAAGAGACCATTAATGTGGTCACATTTTTCTCATCTCTGTTATCGCTTTTATCATGTAATTTTAGTTTATTTTGTTTTTGCTTTCGTTTATCTTACTTAGTATTTTTACAGGTTAAAGTTCTCTCTTTTGTCGACGCATGAACATCTCATTGTCAATGCATCTCGTCTGATGACTCACCAAAAAATCGAAGCATATCAGGAAATAAATCATGACGTGTCATCCCTTAACACCTAATTGAAAGTATAATCCAATTGGACACATTTATTGATTGCAAACCTATTGTCCTTTCTCTGCAGCATAAACAAACACGCCTCTCTATCTGCTCTTTTCATTCTCTATGAAGCAACCCTTTTATGCCGACTGTGTTATTCAAAAACCTCCATTATTATTCCCAAAATTTTCTTTAAGTTTCCACCTTTTCTATTTTATTACGTGCTTTGCTACCAACAAATATGACCAGAGCTAGAGGCTCTAAGACACCATAGAAATCTGTTACAGAATCTTCATCTACTGTTATGGTTCGTGAAATAGAGTATCACCCATCCAAAGAACCTGTGATGTTCCAAACAAAGGCATCCAAGGATTGTTTCCAAGAAAATATGTTGAAACGGAACTACCATCCTGAGCAAGGTTTCCATCTGTCGAAGGAATAGGACCTTGGGAAGCAAGTGCATAAAACCATCACAAAGATGGGTTGGGAAACTTTTTGTCGCCATCCTGGAGCTACTCACCATCCCTGGTGCGAGAGTTTTATGCGAACCTCACTAACAATGAGTTAGAGTTCGTGTTTGTTCGTGAAGGGTTAGTACCTTGGGATGCCGTCCACATCAATGACCTCAACAACATTACTGTGGATGAGGATGAACATATGACATTCCTTGAGGAATTCACTGAGGAAGGGGCTGATATTTTGGTGTAAGTCCTCTGCGTTTAAGGAGCTATATGGACGGGCTCCAATCCAAATAATTACACAATGCACCAACGATTTTTGACATTGCAGAGTAAGGTTTGGTTTCATTTTGTTAACTGTAGACTGATGCCCTTCACCCACAGCACGATTGTAACACTTGATCGGATGTGTCTGATACATTCTATAATCAAGGGAGAAAAATAGATGTCAGTGCAATTTTGCATCAAGAAATTACTGATTGTGCTGTTAGGCAAAATGACATTTTGGTGTTTCCCTCATTGATTATGTAGTTGTGCCAGCAATGGGGAGTGGTGCCTCATGAGGGAGAGGAGATTTTGGACAACAAGGGACTCATCAATGAAACCTCAATTAATAACTTGACTCGTGGGAAAGACACTCCCACTGTAAAGGAGGCTTAGGCCAGAAAAAGAAAAGGCAAGGTAAAAGTAGAAGAACAGAGAACCAATGTAACCAAAGATTCATCTTTATGGCGTAAAGTAAAGGAAGTAGAGAAGATCGCGGACTCCAACAACATCAGGCAGATTAAACTTGTCCCCACTATTAAAGATATTGAGACGTCTCAAAACTTATTCTATGCTTACACCAGGGCATGGAATAGTGTCGTTGTGACCACACTGAGACAAATAAGCAAGGCACGTTTACCGAAATTTCCTATTTTCCCTCTGATTATGAGAGAAGCTGAGCCTTCAACTAAGGAGGCTGACTCTGGAGGAAAGGACCAATCTGTGGCTTCCTCATAAATGGTGCATATTTCTGATGATGAAAGAGAGGTTGATTCGAGGGAATTAGAGGACTGTCTAAGGAATATTGCGAGCTTATTTGAGGATGACTTTATTGCCAGTCCAGAGACCACTATCGCTGAGGAAGAGGCCCCTACTGATGAAGAGAAAACACCAGTAGAACATATGGAAACAGAGGAGGAAAAGGAGAATGAAAGAAAGGAAGGAAAAGATGTTGAGGCAGATATAGGTGAGGAATTTGTCCCTGCACCAACAGTTGTGGGTGCATCATCTAAAGATTTGGTGCACCTGAAGTGAGTCAGGCAAAGGTTGTGACTACAATTAATGAGGATCACAACCCTCTAGCTATAGTGGTCTATACTGTACCACTCCTAGAGATCCACCCAACTGATGTCACAGTTGATGATGTTGGGGCTCAGTCCGATGCTGCGGAGTAATTCGAAGATTAGGCGAAGCCAAAAGAGAGAAAACAGAAGCGCGCCAAGGACAAGAAGCACCGCAAGGAAGAGCAGAAGCGCAAGAAGAAGAAGCCCAATGCAGCCACATCAACAGCTGCAATGAATTGAGTTAGTTTTTATTTTAGTTTTTAGTTTTAGTTTTCATGCATATCATGTAGCTGTAATTTAATTGTCACCACATTCCCTTTGTCTTTACATTTTAATTGTCAGTGCATGTGCATTGTCATTGCATTTCCATGTGTCATTGTAAATTAATGTCAATGCATTGAGGACAATGCAAACTTTAAGTTCGGGGGGAATGTATATGGGAATAGAAATGCAATTGCACCCACATTTTATTTTTTTTCCTTTTGAGTTTAATAAAGCATGCATGGTTATTGAAAATATGCTTAAATTTTTTTTCATTTGATGCTTAATTCTTGAATCATGTGAACTGTTAATGAATGAGTTGGATGAATTTGATTGAATGTTGTATCTTCAATTCTTGGATGAATGACTTAGAGTGCATTAGTAATGGATGAATAATATCATTCTTTGAATCTTGAATGAATCTGCCATTTACAACTACTTGTATATAAGTATAGTTATAAATAAAAGATACTCCAATGTGGGTGTATTGTGAACTATCAAGGGCGAACACTTCAATGCAAGTGTTAGAAAAGGTAATCTAGCCAAAGGCTGTCACTACAAGAGTGTGTGTCGGTGTAGTTACATTCTCCTTGGGGGTTTGTTGCACCCTATCATTACTTCCCAAGAATAAGAGTATAGTAATGCAACGACATCCCTCAGTCACATATAAAAAAAAGAAAAAGGAAATGAAGTAAAAATATCTATATATTACTGTACAATAAATGTTGTTTTCGTAGAAAGAATTTAGGATTTAAAGCATGATGCTAGCATTGATGAAGTTACATTTTTAATTATTCATACTTATGAATTGTCGGCACAATATTCTGTCATTTGAATATGATTCATTTATTAGGACTTTACATGATTCAAGTTGCTAGAATGATCATCACTTTGATAAAATTTTTGCTATAACCTTACTAGTTTTTGTTTTACTTGAGGATAAGTAAAAACTCAAGTTTGGGGGTGTGATAGCATTAGCAAGAACCATTGATTTCTCCTTACTTTTTTTATAATTTGTTCCCGTTTGGTCATCTTTAGCATACATTTTTAGTATATTTAATTTAGTTATTTCATTTTCTTACTTAATGAAGCTCATCTGTCCAAAAGTATCGATGCATGAATGTGTCTAGAATTGTCGCTGCATAAGAGGATCCAGAATTGCGCCCAAAACTGTTGCAGCACCTGACAGTTGTCTGGTTAACACACCAGAAATGTGTGAGTTGTACAGCTAGTATAACCATCTAGTACGGATAAAGATTTCTAGATCTGAAAGAAAGGACACTTGTATTGTGAAGTTGTTGTTAAATACTGAAGAGAAGGGGAGAGAAGGGATCTTCTTTTCGGCCGATTTGATTTTCTTCTTCAAAACACAATTTCTAAGCTTGCATCCATGGTAGCTTAACTTCCTAAGGGGTAACCTGACGCAGAAGAGAAGGCAGTACTGCTCTTGACGAGGAGCATCCTAATTGTGACACAAGAGGAGAGTAAGGGAGTAATTTGAGTAGACTAGGAATAGAATGCCCCAATTCTTCTGTTATTTCTCTTTCTTGAACGCTGGTAAATCTTGTTATTTTGAGTTGTATGGAAATACATTTGAAATTTAGAACTGAATGATATCTATTTCAATCTTGCCTTAACTATTAATCTTTGGATTTAATTGTTTGACCACGGAAGTGTGATTGCAGTCACTGCCATTGGAAGGTGCAGCGACAAATTAAGTTAGCAAGAAAGACAACGGAAGTTGCTTAGGGATTGAAGGAATTTAATCCACTTGTTCTTGAATATGTTGCATTGCCAACACAGGAATGTGTGATTATTGTGCATGTTTGAGTCTTAGATTTAATAGAAAGTCAAGTTTGGTAAGATGTTCATTGTGCCTTATTGCAGCGACAATTTACATGTTATTTTTAACCTTATGAGCCACACTTAGTTTTCTGCCAAATTTTCAAATCATGATCCCCATTTCACTATCATTGCATTACTTCTTTAATTTTTCATTATTGTTTCGACAAATCAATCTCATACTTTCACTGCATTTACCTGTTCAATCTTCGACAATTATTATCACAATTTATCTCATTTTATTTGTTCATTGCATCGATAATTATAAACATAAACGTCCATCCTCGTGGGATTGATATCCGACAGGTTACACATCTATCTATTATACTTGCGTCGACAATGTACGCTTTCACATTTTTGCTGTGACATTCATAGCGCGATTACTCACACGCATAAATCACACTCATATATATATTATTTACAAATATTGACCCAACATGCTATTATGCGCTTATATGTATATTTATATGTAACATGCGAATAAAGCAATGACATAAAGAAACAACGCACCACATACACACACATTGTTGTGTGGAAAATGTGATAGCAATTTATGCAAGTGTACACGCCGTGACAAGTAATACAATGATAAGAAAAGTATCGTCTCCACAGGGATCAGTTTAGTAAAATTGAATTATGTTACTATTAAAAACATATGCTATGGGAGAAAAATAATGATAAATGTGTTGACAAATTTAATAATGAAAATTGCATAAAAATATAAACAGACTAGTAAAAGGTGTTGGCAAAGATCTTAATGCAAAGACAATTGTGTTGTTGAATGAAATGGTTGGGGTCACTTGGATTCTATCTCAAGTTTTAATAATGCAATGGCAATTTCTAAATTTTTTACTGATTAGAATGGATCGACTGTGGTTTACTTCTTTCGAAGGCAAACTTAAGGACAACCCAACTTAAACAATATATGTCTATATGATTAAGAAGAATTTTCCAGCACTAACCTTTCACAATCCTATATGAACGTGCTCTATGTCTAGAGACTACTACAAGTATTGGTCGAATACTTGCTCATATCATTTGATTTTGACACAACAAACCTAATCTTTTCATATCAGATTATGCACATGACAAACATTTGCCTACATCTAAGATCTGGATGCATGTAAATTTATGAACAAAAATCAAATGAAACAGTTTAACAAAATGAAATTAAAACCTTAACATTAAAAGAAATCAAAATAGCATCCAAGTACCCAACCCGATGAGTTTTTTAGCTTATGGGTGTCAAATTCAAAATAAAAGTATCAAGCACTTCGACCAAAGTCATTTCAAGAAATGCTTTAAAGGAACCCAGGAAGAACTTTAGGGTCGCTTCAATCATTCAGCCTTCAACAACAACACAACAATGCCTTGCGTGGTGGAGGTGATGGTTTCACTTTTGGCTTCATTCCCAGCTCAGTTGCCAACTTTCGTCGTCGCACTCAAGATCTTGCCTTCGGAGAATGATTCCTCTTTCTCGTGTTCCTTTCTTTTCTCCGATTATCCTATCTGGTGTGTGTCCCTTTTGTCTTAGATTTTCCTCCTTTTATGGAGGTCATTACACACACCATGCATGCTCCTCTTTTTCGGGGAATCCTTCTAGTGCAACTACCTCTAGTTGGCTGTGATGGCTGAATCAGCAATCCTGGAATTGTCAGATCATTTGAGTTGGCATAATTGTTAACCTTTTACCTTGACAATACTTCACTACCTTGGTTCTCAATTCCTTCCCCTGCACCTATTACGAAAACGACACAAAACTTTGCCACGAAAGGGTAAAAGCATCTAAAATAACCTTTAAGCTCGAACTTAGCTCCAATATGCAAACTTTAAAGAAAATGTAATTTAAACTTTCTAAAACAAAACTAATTTTACTAAAGTACAAATAATTAACTCAAATTAAAGGTTGAAATATAACTCTTTTCAAGAGTTATCACACATATACACGCACATAACATGTAAAAACAAGACACAGTTACATGCATATATTTATGAAAAATATGACACATATAAGACTCCATGTGATAAATTAACTCACTCTTAAGCTAATATTTGTCAACTTGACAACTTAAACATAAAGACATATAAAACATGCATAATAAAATCTGTAGCATTAAAATTAAAACACAAACTTATTAAAATAAAGATAATAAAGTCTTTGAGATCAACAATATTAATTCAATTGAGCTCTTTTAAGAATGCATCCAAAATCGAAATGATTTAGACTCGCTTAGGAGTTGGGTTCGATCCAACTTGGGCAAGTTCAGTTTGGGCTTGATTCCAACGTTCTTCCAACAACGACCAAGGTTTTCCATGAAAGCTAGACTTGAATCACATCACATATTCCAATAGCCATATATCATATGACATGAGAACTAGGAATCACATATTAATTTTTTTTATAGAAATCACCAAATCACAACTCATCATCACAGATCTGAAGTTTCGAGAATACTTACTTGGTATCCTTTTTTATCGGATTTTACCAATCCTTATGAATACTATTGTGTTCACCCAATATCTCATGTTCAAAGAATTATATAAACGATAATTATACTCATATTATTATTATTATTATTATTATCAAAACTAATATAATCCATTATTATTAAAATAAATCCCCACACCTTGTGATTTTGATTGTACAAATCTTGATTCCAACTTCAAATAGGAGAGTTCAATTCTCGAGTCTCTATGGTTATGACCATAAACACGAGTTAGTACGAGTTAACAAATAAATATCTTTTAATCAAACGATTTGGTGGAATACTTACGCAAATGTTCGTCTAAACCAACCATTCTACAAGTGGGATACGATTCCGGGATTTGAATAGCACTTCACAAAAGCATAGTAAAATGGATTGTTAGTAACATCCCAAACGAAAATAATAACACGAGAGAGAATAACATTAATGGAGATTCTTCCTTACTCACATAATAATGGAGGAAAGAAGCTCGATAACTTTTCCTAAAAAGTCGACTAGAGAGGAGGATTCGACACTATGATGAATAAAATAAGATGTCAGAACAATTGGTTGGAAAATAATCCTTCAAACAAATAAGAAAAAATAGATTTGAGATGAAGAATAAATGGATTATGAGAAGTGGATAAGAAAATAAGAGAAAATGGAATTTGGGGAGGTGGTCGACGGTGGTAGAGGTGAGGCGATGGTTTGATGGTGGTGAGGTGGAGGTTTGATGGCCTTTAGTGGTGGAGGAGTGGAGGAGAAATGGGAAAGAAGAGCGGTGAAAAAAAGAAAATTAAAGGAAAATGGGAAGAGCAAGGATGAGAGGCGACTAAAGGAGAGGGGAGAGAAAAATGAAAAAAATAAAAGATAAAGTGAATTGTCTAGGTGCATGGCCGGCCAAGGTAAGGTAAGATAGGAGTTTTTGCAACTTGAGGGGACAATGACACCAAAAGTGAATCATGGCAGTGAAAAGGAGAAAACTTTAGGAAGGTTGACCTTGTAATCAAGGAAAGAGTCTTCGCTTGTATGGTAAAATGTGTTGGACGGGAAGGGTGTTCCCACTAGCTCAAATTATTAAAAATTTAATTAAAAAGGTGTGCTTGTAAGGGCTTAAACTTGGGACATTATGGAAACATTTAGCACATTTTACCGCTAAGCTATTAATTCCCTTGTGACATGAATTAGCACAAATAAATAATTAAAAAACTTGGGCGTGACAACTCTACCCCCCTCAAAATAAATTTCTTCCTCGAAATTTCCCTGGTCCAAACAAGTGAGGGTAGTGGCAATGTAACGATTCTTCGGGTTCCCAAGTGGCTTCGCTAACACCATGATTCTGCTATAAGAGTTTCACTAGAGGAATATGCTTTTTTCTCAATCTCTTGACCTCGTGGTCCAAAATCTGAACTGGTTTTTCCTCATAAGTTAAGTCGGGTCTCACCTCGTCGTCATCGATCGAAATCATGTGGGATGGATCAAAATGGTATCTTCTCAACATAGAAACGTGGAACACGTCATGAATACAATCCAATTCTAGAGGTAACTCTAATTGATAAACCACTAGTCCAACCCTCTTAAGAACTCTATATGGTCTAATAAACCTTGGGCTCAGCTTGCCCTTTCATCCAAATCTCAATACTTTCTTCCACGGTGAAGCTGTGACACCTTAAACTTGGTCGGGATGGACCGACCTGAATTTCGAGCGACTCATTATCTACCGAGGTGACTCTCCTAGAAACTACCACATTCAAACCATACCATCACAAACACCATCCATAAGTAGAGTAATACACACAAGAAAAAATTCCTAAGAGCATGCTTCTCTAATTAAATTGTTGGCCACATAACAGTGGAAAATAGCGTACCTTAGCTCGACATGCTCTATCAACTACAAAATATCTCGATAGTTAAACACGTAATAGTATATATATATTTCCAGCATTCGTTTAGTCAAACAAGCACTAGTCGGGTTTTTTGTGAGCCCAAACTTAAAAAGTTCATTCAAGTCCAATTACAACTCGTGAAGAATTATTAAGAAAATTGTCTGAAAATGTTCTAAGTTCTATTCTAATTTTCTAGCCCGAGATTATCTCACATTACCTTCTTGGGGTTTTAAAAGCTCAACGCACATACAGTAGGAAAGAAAGTTTATGCAATGGATCATTGATATGCCATCCATTACTATCTCGCAAACTATTTGTCTGAAAGGGGAAAAGGAAATAAAAGGATGAGCTTAAGAAAGCTCAGTGAATACCGATGCATACAACACCAAAAAACACATTAATGATTCACATACCAAATAGCTTGCACATGAACAGTTCGCGTATAAACAATTCGCATACAATCAGTTCGCACACAATAGTTCGCATACAATCAGTTCGCATATAAACAATTCGCATACAATCAGTTCACATATAAACAGTTCGCATATAAACAGTTCGTATATAAACAGTTCAGTGATATATTAGCAGATAGTGAAATGGACACTGAATCATATGATTACACGCATTGGATAAATGGATCTCCTCATAACACCTCACTTTTAGACTCAAAGAGTCATTCGAATCACCATATAAGTGTAGCATGAATACTCAATCTCCTCACAACACCTTACATTATCTCCAGTGAATGAAGCATTGCTCAACATTCCCTTATCCCTCTACTCATTCACCAGGGCCTCAAATATGCTATCACTATACATATAGGTGAGTACTCACAATCTTATGGCATGCCAACTATATCCAACGGTTCAAATTCACTATGCCATTATAACACATATATACATATTTACAATTCACATCATTTTAGGCTCGCAGTATAGCAGAGCTCGCAGTTCGGAATATGTAGTTCACAATTTGGCATAATTCACAAGAAATAAGGCTTGCAATGCCCAGTTCGAAAAAGCTTGTAATTCACACTTCGCATGAGCTTTAAGCTTGCAAAAACAGAACATCCAACATGCAATAGCAGTGTTCGCACATAACATGTGTTCGCATGCAATATATATACATTTATCAAGGTTCGCATAACATGTGAGATCACATACAAATAATTCATTCCATATGTAAGTGCTCGTACAACATGTGAAAGGGTTCACACGACACTCAAAAGTGTTCGCATAACATATAATAGTGTTTGCATATTCATGTAATTAGCCCGTAACATTTAAATAGGGGTTCGCATGTCTTACTTGATTTCCAGTAGTGCGCGACCTCGTTTTCAAGTGCAGTATACAATGTACTCACCTTGGTTCACTACATTGCGTCGATTAGGTGACCTTCTATTTTCTGTTATCCTTGCTAGTCGACCAGTGTTCATAGCTTCGCACAAAAGCATACGTATTACTTATCGTTGAAGTAATTGAACACTTAATTTGCTTAATTACAACTTATGGCCTACGCGATCTCTACTAAGCTCGCACAGTTTATTTACTTAACCTATCTTCTCTCTCTTAATCTTCCTACCTTGCAAGTATTAATAGATCTAACTTATTAGCTAAGTGTGATCTAACTTAACTCTATACTTTGAAAACAGTTATAGTTTATACATTTTCAGAAAAGTTTTGTTAAATCTGAACGTAAAAATCTGTTGATCACTTTAAGTCTCATTCCAAAATCATTTGGAAATGAGTTTATAGATCACATACGATCTTCGTCAACCTTGATTTCTCACTTTCTTGAAACCAAACCATTTAAAATCAAAACTTATTTACCTTTTATATTTAATTTCATGAGAACTCTAAACAAAGATGCATTTAGTATGATTTTAGCATAAAGAACAGATTGTTTACCTGAGATTTCGAGCTCCTTTGAAAAATCATGCAGTCTGCATAAAAATCGAACCAATTTAGAATGAAATGAATGGTTTTTTTTGAAGAAACAGAGAAGAAAAATATGTTTGGATGCTAAGAAAATGAAGAATGCAAAAACTTCGAGAGAAAATGCTAACTAACAGATGCAACTAACTTTTGAAACGCAACGGGTGAAAAAAATGAACTGATCGTGAGAAATAAAGATGAGCAGTAAAGGGTTTATGTAACCAAACTCATTTCTAAAATTGGTTTATTTACTTTATAAGCCCTTCTTATTTTTACCCGTGTTTTAAAAGTCCCCATTATCCATTAATTTTAATTTTTTTATTTAAGTTCTCTAATTTAACTATTATTCCAATTTAGTTCTACTTATTAACACTATTTCTATTTATTCTATTGATCTAACTTAATTACGATTTTTGATTCACTAATCCTCGACTTATGATCTCGATTCTACCAACCTGATTTTTGGGATGTGATAAAAACCTTTAGGAAGACTTGATCTCCAACACTGAACTCAATATCTCTCCGCCTCAAGTCGACCTAAGACTTCTTATGATTAGATGCTGCTTGTAATCGATCCTGAATAAGTTTTACCACATTCCCTATTTCTTGCACCAAATTTGGACCCAATACCTTATTTTCCCCCAACTCAGTCCAACATAGAGGTGTACGACCATACAGTGCTTTATCTGAAGCCGTTTGGATGCTCAACTGAAAACTATTATTGTACACAAACTCGACTAACGACAAGTGTTCCTACCAACTACCACTGAAGTCAATCACACAACCCTCCACATGTCCTCCAAAATTTGTATAACCCGTTCAGATTACCTATCAAACTATGGGTGAAAAGTTGTACTAAAGTTCAATCGAGTTCTCAAAGCCTCGTGTAACTTTTTCCAAAATTGAGATGTAAATCGAGGGTCTCGATTGAAAATGATGGACAACGTGCACCATGCAGTCTCAAAATCTAAAAAATGTAGAATCTCTCTAACTTATGCAAAGAATAATTAGTATGAATAGGCAAAAAATATGATGACTTGGTCAGTCGATCCACTATAACCCATACTGAATCTTTCTTAGTAGATGTCAAAGGTAACCCACTAACAAAATCCATGGTAACACGCTCCCATTTCCACTGAGGAATCTTAATAGGTTTTAACAAACCCGAGGGAAATTGATGCTCCACCTTAACTTGTTGGCATGCCAAACACTTACTCACATACTCGGTTACATCCCCCTTAAGCCCTGGCTACCAATACAACTCTCTCAAGTCTTGGTACATCTTCTTCCCTCTAGGATGCATAGCGTATGTGCTACTATGCGCTTCCCAAAGTATAGACTGCCTCAACTCTCGATCATCGGGCACATAATATCTACCACAAAAGCACAAGACTTCAACAGAATTAAGGCTAAAGTCGATAGTCTTACCTTTCTCAACCTGTCTGAAACGAATTACAAGAGATTCATCAACAGATTGCTACAATTGAATCTCATCCACTAAGGTAGTCCTCACTTGCAACTTCTCAAGTAAACCTCCATCATCCGTCATCTCAAATTTATGAATAATGCCCTTAAATCAGTCATCGACCTTCTACTTAGTTCATCGGTAACAATATTCGCCTTTCTTGGATGATAATCAATGGTACAATCATAATCCTTTAGCAGCTCAATCCATCTTCTTTGTCTCAAGTTCAACTCCTTTTGAGTGAGGAGATACTTAAGACTCTTGTGATCTGTGTATCTAATAACCTTTTCACCATAAAGGTAGTGTCTCCAAATCTTTATGGAAAAAACTACAACAGCAAGTTCGAGATCATGGGTTGGATAGTTACACTCATGAGGCTTAAGCTAACTTGAGGCGTAGGCCACAACCTTATCATCTTATATCAAAACACATCCAAGATTGGTATGAGACGGATCACTGTACACCACATAATCCTTCCCAAACTTTGGTAAATCAAAGCAGACACTTGAGTCAACACAGACTTAAGCTTATCAAAACTTCCTTGTTGCTCTTCAATCCACTTAAAAGGGGCACTTTTCCTCAAGAACTTGGTCACGGAGCTGCAATCAGAGAAAATCCTTTAAAAATCTTTTATAGTAACCGACCAAACTTAAGAAATTTCGAATCTCATTGACATTCTTAGTTTGTTTCCAGTCCAAGATTACTCTATTTTCTTAGGGTCGACACAGATACTCTCAATTGATACCATGTGTCCCAAAAACATCACTTCGTGGAGCTAGAACTCTCACTTAGTTTGGCATATAATTGTTTCTCTCGGAGAATCTACAAAACTACTCTCAAATGTCCATCATGTTCCTCTTTGGACTTAGAATAGATCAAAATGTCGTTAATGAAGACTACAACAAACTAATTGAGGTAGAGCTAAAAAACTTAATTCATTGGGTTAATAAAATTGTTGGAGTATTCGTGAGATCAAAGGGCATCACAAGGAACTTATAACACCCAAAACTCGACATAGTTGCTAGTTAGGGTTTTACACTTACAAAACATTCACAAATAAAGTAATCACGTTTATCGAGTCTTATTTCATCACCATAACTTAGAAAATTATAGTAATGTTCAATTCAACAAGTTGTTTCCATGTATGACACCTCAATTCATAGGGACTTGATTGAAATACAATATAATCATAGCACAAAACATTGAAATTCACTAAAATAGAGGCCACACGATCGTGCCCTAGATCGTGTGCATACCCAAAATACCCTTACACAATCGTGTCATAAACAGTGTGATAGGTCGTGTAGACATGCGAAATTATCCCACACACTCGTGTGTGCAACCGTGTACTAGGCCGTGTGTCTGCTCGAAATAGGGTCACACGATCGTGTCCCAACTCGTGTGAACCCTGCACCTATTTACCCAGGGTACACGTCCGTGTGGTGGCCCGTGTGTCAGGTCATGTGTACTTGCGAAATGCCAAAAATAACATGCAAAATTTCCATAAGACCTACTCAACATGTACTTAACTTAACATAGTTCAATTACCTATAAACATACATCAAAATAAGATAAATAATACTTATATTCTTGCCATATCATTGATAATCATCAATCTAAATGAGTAAACTCATTACTTTACACATTGCATCTCAAACATATGATAGTACTAGAAAGAACCATTGATGTCTCCCTACTTATTATTTAAGTTGTTCTCATTTGGTCATCCTTAGCACATATTTTAGTAGTTTTTAGTTTTTTTATTGCATTTTCTAACTCAATGGACCTTAGCTTAGCTGTTCTTAATTTTGTCATATTTTACTACTAATGTCGCTGTATGAGTCTATTCAGAATTGCGCCCAGAATTGTCACTGCATGACGATGTCCAGATTTGCGCCCAAAATTATCACTGCATGAGCATGCCCAGAATTGTCGCTACAGGAACTCGTTCAAAATTATTGCTGTGTGAATATGTCCAGAGTTGTCGCTGTATAAGCATGTCCAGAATTATGCCCAAAACTGTTACCGCATCTGATAGCTATCCAGATAAGAACAGAAATGCGTGAGCTATCCAATCTGGTATAATTAATTGGTACAACCATGTCAGCTCATTTATGATGAAAGGACAACTGTACAAATCAGCTGAATATAAATGCTCACTAAGAAAGAGAAAAGACTTACTCTCTCTTTCTAATCTCATTTGGTGCATATTATTTTCCAACCAAGCCTTTGAAGCTTTTTGGCTAGGGGGCTTGAGGGCCCCATGGGTGAACCAATGTAAGGGGAGGTAGATCTGTTCCTGACTAGGAGCCCTAAGTGCGACACAAGAGGGAAGTAAGGGAGCAAGTCGAGTAGCCTAAGAATAGCATTCTTCATTTGTTCTTTTACATTTCCTTTCTTAAACGCTGGTGATTCATGTTCATTTCAAGTTTGTATGGAAGTACTCTTGATTGTTAGACTAAATCATATCTTATTCAAGCTTGCTTTTACTGTTAATTCTTTGGGTTTGATTATTTTTACCACGGAAGTGTGATTGCAGTCACTGTCATTGGAAGGTGCAGCAACAAATTAAATTAACAAGCAAGACAACGAAAGTTGCTTGGGGATTGAAGGAATTTAATCCACTTGTTCTTGAATGTGTTGCATTGCCAGCACTGGATGGTGTGATTAGTGTGCATGTTTAAGTCTTAGATCGAATAGAGAAGCCAATTTTGGTAAGATATTCATTGCACTTATTTTTAGTGACAATCACCTGTTATTTTAAACCTTGTGAGTTACACTTAGTATTCTGCTAACTATCCACATTGGGGACCTCATTTCATTATTATAGCTCCGACAACTATTATCACAATTTATCTTGTTTTATCTGTTCATTGCATTGACATTAATAAATACAAATAGCCATCCTCCTGGGATTGATATTCGACAGATTCACATCTGTCTACTATACTTGCATCGACAGTGTACGCTTGCACATATTTGCTGTGACATTTATAGCGCAATAAGTTTTGACACCGTTACCAGGGATGGCATTTGTTTGATTTTTTTTGCACTTTATTTTTATTATATAATATTTAGTTGCTACTAACTTGATTTTCTTTTTGTCGTTGTTTTCACATTTTATTTCAAGTGTTTATTTTATTATTATTTTTGTTCAAGTTTATTTTACGTCTTGTTTTTGTATAATAATTAGATACCATTGTCGCCGCACTTGGACTTCATTGTCAACGCAATCCATACGACTATCTGGTTGCATTTTGTAAACTGTAAACTGAAGACCTCTACGCACAACACTACAATCACCCTTGACAGAATGTGTCTGATACATTTTATTCTCAAGGGTAGAAAGATCGATGTCGGTTCAATAATCCACCAGGAAATTGCTGAGACAACCTTACTGCACAAAATGAAGGCTGTTGAGAAGTTGGCCAATTCTATCAACAATAGGCAGATCAAGCTTGTCGCTACAATAAAAGACATGGACAGAGCACATAATTTATTTTATGCCTACGATAGGGCTTGGAATAGTGCTGTTGTGACCACATTAAGGCGGATGAGCAAAGCCCTTCTCCTTGAATTCCCAGTATTTCCTCCAATTATCAGAGAGTATGAGCCTTCAATTGAGGAGGCTGACTCAGGGGACGAAGACCAATTAGTGACTTCCCCTCCAATGGTGTACATCTTTGATGACAAGAAGGAGGTAGAATCAAGGGAGGTGGAGGAATGTTTGTGAACTATTGAGAGCTTGTTTGAGAATGAGTTTACTACTGCTCAGGAGGCACATGCTACTGAAAAGGAAATCCCTACTGAAAGGGAGGAAACCGAAGTTGAGGAAGAGAAAAAAAATGAAGGAAGTGAAGCTGTGAAAGATTCAGCTGAAAAAAATTTGTCACTACACCTACAGTTGTGGGTGCAACAACTGAGGGTTTGGCACAAATTGGAGCGAGTTAGGCAGAGGCTATGACTGCAATTAATGAGGATCAAAATCCTTTGGATATCGTGGTCTACACTAGACCACTCGAAGTGATCCATCCGATAGAAGTCATAGCTGATGATGCCGGGGCACAGTAAGAGTTTGCAAAGTAATCCAAGGATCGGGTAAAGCCAAAAGAAGGAAAACGGAAGTACTCCAAGGACAAGAAGCACAGAAAGGAAGAAAAGAAGAGATGGAAGAAAAAGTACCATGCAGCCACATCGACGGCTGCGAAAAATTGAGTTAGTTTTATTTCAGTTTTTAGCTATAGTGTTCATGCATTGCATGTAGCTGTAGTTTTTGTTTTCTTAGTAAGTGTAACACGTAGGTTAGTGCAAGTGTACACAGTTGTTATCAAGTAATAAGTAAGTATCGAGTTATCGTCTCCACAGAGATTGTATTTGTGTTAAATCACTTAATTGTAAAATTATATTAACAACTTGGTAAATTGAAAAACACAATATGATTGAGAAGTGATGATTAAATATATTAAACTAAATGTAATGATCCCTAATGCAAATTAACCTAAGTATGCAAAGTATATGTATGAAATGGATTTTAGCAAGATTAAACACAATTTGCAACAATTATAACATAAATAAACTAGGACAATTACTTTGATTAAATTCAATTTATTATCATCATGCTTAATAATATTCAGAAAAATATTCCATGGCAACTCGATCTTTCATGAGTTTGGAAACCACATTAGGTCCTTTCAGAATCCTTTACTTAGTAAATATGCACTTTATTGATCCTTATTTACTAAGGGTTTCTTAGCATTCATGTGAGGTAACAGGGACGTGGTAGGTTTGAAACAGTTTAATCACACAAATCTAAAAACTATGCAGATAATAGAGCTTGGTTAGGGTTGTTATGCAACCTGTAATTTAATCGGGTTAGGATCTAAATTGAGTATGCACATTTCAATTATGTGTCTACTAGTCGTCGTCTGGTTAGGATCGCTCAGCTAATTCAGGTGCATTTCAATCACGTATGAACGAAATACAGACTTGATTTTAATTGAAAACATGATTGATTGAGGCATATACATCATAAGCATGAATTAAATAAATACTATTAAATCAAAGCAATTATCCTAGCTTAAATAAAATTAAGCTAACATTGTTGTAAACAAGAACAAAGAACACATAGCAAACATTTTCAGATTAAATTAAAGAAAAGAAAGATTAAACCCAAATCAAAGTGGCTGTCACCCAAGACTCTGATCGAAGAGGGCTCCTTCATTCCTTTGCTTTGCTCCTTTGCTGATGGCTCTCCAAGGTGGTCGACCAAGGGCTCTTTAAGAGGCTTAATTGCTAAAATCTCTATGAAGAGATGATGCTAGGCGTGGGATATGGGAAAATGCTAGAGAGAAAAGAGAGAATGTTGTATGTTTGAGGAATGAGGGATGATTAGGAATGGTGAAATGGGGTCTTATTTATAGGTGAAGAGAGGAGAGTAGTTTGCTAAATATAGAGAGGTTTAGTCTCTTCAAGCTTCTTCAATGGGTGGCCAGCCATGATTAATGGAATTTGAATGAATTTTTGCTTGATTTTTAAGCAATTTAAATGCCATAGCAACTCAGGTCTGAGACTTGGTCAAATGTAAATCTTCGGGCAAATCTCTGATTTCTTCCACATTGCAAGGACCTTGTGCAATTAAACCAAAAAGTGGTTTATATGGACAGCCATGTGTAGCCGAAAATTGGGTTGACTTGGTCTTCAATTTGGACGGTTTTGTAATCTAGCAAAGCTATCAGACCTGTCCAAAACAAATCAATAAATTAAAGGACCAAAGAATAAAATTAACCCAATTTAAATAATTAATTAAAACCCAAATTATTAATGAAATATTGTATATTTAAACTATTAAATATAATTTTATATTTTATTATTTAATTTAGTCATACATGACCCACTTTATGTCTTAAAAATATATTATGTTCAATTTATTATAAAATAAGTCATTTTGTGCATGAAAACTATATAATAAAGAATAAAATCACATTTTAATAATTTTTATGTCCTAATTTCATATTTTCACATATTTCATTAATTTATTAAACATTTACTTAGTTTTAACAACGAA
Organism: Gossypioides kirkii; assembly: GCA_005610355.1. Taxonomy (NCBI): domain Eukaryota; kingdom Viridiplantae; phylum Streptophyta; class Magnoliopsida; order Malvales; family Malvaceae; genus Gossypioides; species Gossypioides kirkii. Next base: position 25,773,226 of record CP032253.1, on the reverse strand, counting down.
TTTAAGTAAAAAGGTGATAAATTATATAGGAAAAAACCTATATATTTCTCAGTTTACAGGAAGCATTGTCATTACATTTTCATTTTCATTGTATTTTAGTGTTAGTGCATTGGGGATAATGAAAAATTTAAGTTTGGAAGAATGCATATAGGGTTTGGAGATGCACTCACATTTCAAAAAAAATTTCTTTTTGAGTTTAATGAAGCATGCAAGGTTATGAATGGTTATTGCAAATGTGTTTAAATTTTTTTATTACATTTGATGCTTAATTCTTGAATCATGTGAATGTCAATGGATGAGTTTGATAAACTTGATTGAATGTTGTATCTTCAATTCTTTGATGAATGATTTAGATTGCATTAGTAATGAATGACTAGTATCTCTCTTTGAATTTTGAATGAATCTGCCGTTTACAGCTACTTGTATATAATTATAATTATAAATAAAAGACACTCCAATGTGGGTGTATTGTCAACTACTCAAAGGGGAACACTCCAATGCAAGTGTTAGAAAAAATAATCTAGCCAAAGGCTGTCACTGCAAGAGTGTGTGTCGGCGCAATTACATACTCCCTGAGTGTTTGTTGCACCCCATTGTTACTTCTCATGAACAAGAGTATAGTAATGCAACGATATCCTTCAGTCACATATAAAAAAAAGAAAAGAAATATATATTTATGTATATTACAGTACAATAAATGTTGTTTTGGTAGAAAGAATTTAGGATTTAAAGCATGATGCTAGCATTGATGAAGTTACAATTTTAATTATTCATGGTTATGAATTGTCGGTGCAATATTCTCTCATTTGAATGTAATTCATGCATTGGGATTTTAGATGATTCAAGTTGCTAGAATGTTCATTGCCTTGATAAAATTTTTGCTATAACCTTGCTAATTTCTGTTTTACTTGAGGACAAGTAAAAACTCAAGTTTGAGGGTGTGATAATATTAGAAATAACCATTGATTTCTCCCTACTTATTGTTTAAGTTGTTCCCATTTATCATCCTTAGCACATATTTTAGCATTTTTTAGTTTAGTTTATTACATTTTTTAACTCAATAAACCTTAGCTTAGTTGCTCTTAATTTTGTCATATTTTACTACTAATGTCGTTGTATGAGTCTATTCAGAATTGCACCCACAACAACATATTCACCTTTGTTTTTCCAAACCATACAGAGCATATGTTATACTTCATTTCTCAGCAATCTTCTATTTCTAAAAACTCTGCTCAAGTTTCATAGGTTAGTTTTGCAAATGCAGTGTAGAAAATATTGCCCTAAAAATAATTTTTTTTTAATTTCTCAGGCAATTTTGTTTATAACAAGTATCTCCTAATGTACTTAGTTTATCTTTCAACTAAACTCAGTTTTCTTTTAAAACACGTTTGGCATAAACTCAATTACAACTATTTTTTACTAGGGAATTCATCTTATCACATGATTTCTTTACTTGACAATCTCAATGGAGCATACACTAAATTGTCAGGTATTCCATCATGTCACAATTTGAATAAAATTCACTCATGAAGCTAAGGCTTTTAACTTAGAAGATTGATGGAGCAAAAAACTATCTCCTTAGCTACTCAGCTTAATACTGCATTGGAGTGTCCCTAAATTACTTTTTTTATTGCATATATATATGTATGTATATATATATATATTACTTAATCTTGCTTTTCTAATCAACAATACTATGGAGCAAACAAAGTGTTGCTGATCTACTCGGCAATTTCAAGCATTGGAGTAACATTTCTTTGATTTTTTTTTAAATTTTTCTTTAGTTTTTGTCATGTCATTCTTTATTGAACTGAACTTAGCTTCAAGAATTTCTAAGTTTATTAAAAGAAACCTACTATAGACTAACTGTAATTGGAATTAAAGCATTTTATTTTTAGGAGTAACTTTTCAAACAACTATCCTTAGCAAAACTCACCTAATCCACTATTACAATTTTTTTAGTTTTATTTAAGATTTAAGTTCCTCATCGAACATCAATAGCACAAAGATATACTCATCATAGTCTAACAATCCTTTGAAAATGTGTATCATGGCAATTATGAATGAAAAAATGAAATGACAAAAATGAACACAAAATGAACAAAAACATTAATATAACTAAATGCTATGCATAATACACCCCCAAACCTAAAGGATGCATTGTCCTCAATGCATGAACATAGAACAAATACAAATGTAGACAAAATTACTTACATAAATGATATGACAAAATGAAATAAAATAAATGACAATGCATAATTGAGGCAAAATTTAAGTTACCCTTAGTTAGTGCGGACGAATTTTCTTGTAGCACGCCTATAGCGCTGCTTCCTCTTCAAAGGGTTTGTTGGTGTCACCTACTCCTCATCGTCAGATTTCTTGATCTCATTAATGACGCAGTTGAGTTTGCGGTCTGTTGTCATCATTATTTCTATTGGCATAGGTGGCACAACTTCAGTACTGTCCTTCGGTGGTGTAGAGGTAGGGTTAGCTTCTTCAATGTCCTCGTGATTAGTTGCAATGGTAACTAGTTCAGTCTTATCAGCTTCTTCTTCAGGTGCTTGGTTTCATTCTCTTCAGCAGCAAACTTGATGCTTGTAGGCTCTGCTTCGATTGGCTTTTCTCAACAGATGCTTGTAGTTCCTTAGAAAATTCGGAAACACATGCATGGACTTGGTAAAATTTTTCTGAAAGGACCTCTTCTGAGGCCACATCTTATTTCTCCACATAGTCCCAAAAATTGGTCACTTTTTCTTGCACTTTTTCCAATTCCACAGCTTCTTAATTACAAACCTAGGCATAAGAATTATGCTTACGCCAAAATCACATATTGCCTTTCCAATATAATGATGGCCAATTAAGAAGGGATTGTGAAGCTCTCGGGATCTTTCAAATTTGGAGGCAGTATATTTTTCAGCATGGTAGTGCACCCTTCAGTAAATGCCACTGTTTCGAATTCTCCCAATCTACTCTTCTTTGACAGTATGCATTTCACATAATTAGGTATATGCTTTAAAACTTCTACCAGTTGTATATGCTATTGTTTATGAACATCCAAAAATCTTGTGAATTGAAAATCATGTTTATAGTTGGAGACTCGTTGAAGAAAAGGTGTAGGTGGCGAGCCTTCAAGTTGCTGAGATTCTTTTGTTGTGGCATTTTTATCAACCAAATGATCTGATTCAATTGCATGATTTGAAGGCAACTCCCACTTTCTTTGGAACTTCTTTGATATCTTGTACATTGTGGTTGATCTTCATTTCATATGTCAAGAAGGAACCAATGAGCTCATTAAGGGAAAGTGAGTTGTGATCCTTTGATTCCTCTATTGGCGTCACTTCAGCTTCCTAAGATGTTGGGGACTATTCAACATCTCTTCACCATCTCCTTGTCCGGGTAGATCTTCCCAAAGGCTTTGAGACCATTGATGATGTGAGTGAAGCGATCAGACATCTCATCGATTCCTTCTTTCGATTTTGCCTTAAACAACTCATAATCAAGGGTGAGAAGACTTATCTTAGACTCCTTAAATCTACTCGTCCCTTCATGGGTGACTTCAAGCTTGTTCCATATTTCTTTTACATTGTCACACAAGGAGACTCTATTATACTCATTTGGACCAAGAGTACAAAATAGAGTGTGCATAGCTTTTGTATTTAATTGCACCTTCTTGATATCATTATCATCCCATTCATTTTCTTCCTTTATTTCTTCCTTTAGGACAATAACACCTTCAACTCTACTTATTGGATGGATGACCCATTTGTAATTATCTTCCAAACTTCATAGTCATTAGCTTGGATAAATAATTTCATTCTTGTTCTCCAATATGAGTAGTTGGTGCCATTGAATAAAGGAGGCCTCATGGTGGAATGTCCTTCTCCCAATATGGTGGAATTTTGCTCCAATGCCATGAAGCGAACTTCTTGACTTATGGCTTCCATCTTGGATTTCTTGATAGTCTTTTCTCTTGGTGGTAAGATCGTCTCTAGAGTTTTAGCTTTGATACCAATTGGGAGATCAAAATACACCAAAAGGAGGGTGAATTGGTGTTTTAAAAAGTTTTCGAGAAAATGCAAAAATCAAACCACTCAAGAAATTTTAGTGGTACGACCTCAATTGCCTACGTCCACTACCTTAGCTTTCCTTAACTAAGGATTTCCCAAATCCACTAGATTTGAACCTTTAAGGATAAGGTTTAACCGTACAAATACCTATCTTTTCAAAGGTAAGATAGAATGACTTCCCTTTAAGGTTTTCTACCCAAAACCTTAAGTAACACCTCGCAAAATGAGAGAAAATAAGAATGAATAAGAATATACCTGTAAAAGGTAGATGATCAACAATTAAGCACTCTCACACAAAATTACGACACTTGAAAGAATGATAGAAAACTTAACCTACAAGTGTGTACAAGAAATATTTGGTAAAATATTGAGAAAGGATTAAAAATTGAGTTCTTGTAAGTTAGGCACTTGTTTCTTGTCTTTCTTATCTTTAATGGGGAGCCTTGACCTTGTATTTAAGTCCTCAAACAACCTTGTGGACGTTTGTAGCCGTTAGAAACAAAATAGAATCGTTGTATCCATAAAAACCAGCATTAAATGCAGTCTACAGCTTTGTTGCATCGGTAGAAGAACACTTGAATCGGTAGAAGTCTTTCCAAAGTATTATCGTTGGGCTCATTCTATTGGTAGAAGCTCTCTTGTACCAGTAGAACTTTGAGGGTTTCATTTGGTATCGTTAGAACCCATTAAAGTATCGGTAGAAGTGCAAAGGATGCTTAACTTTGGCTACTATCTTGACTTGTTTTGGTAGAAGGCCTTAAGGTATCTGTACAACTCTGGTTGTATCGATATATCAAAGTAGGGTATTGCTAGAAGTCCTAGGCCAAAACTATCTTGTTCACTGGACTGCGTTATACCAATGGAAGTCCAGGTTGTATCGGTAGAAGTCTCAGTTTTACCAGTAGAATTCTGTATCCTTTTCAAGGTCTTTCCATCTTGAGTTCTACCGATACTTGTCCACCAAAGTATCGATAGAAGTCCTTTAGACTTCAAAAAAATCGTTAAAAATCAAGTTAATTCAAGGATTTTTAAATGTTTATTTTGTCCAACACTTTGAAAATAATTTTAAGTACTTATAACAAAAAATTTTGCAAAATTAAGTAAAGATTTTTAATATACTTTTTGTTATTTCAAAATACTTGAAAAACTAGAGCTAACGATAACCCTGCAGATATGATAACTAATTCACCTCCTATAATCAAGTTTGAGCATTGCTTGGATTTGGTTGGTGTTCATTGTTGAAGATTAACCCTTAAGGGGTTTCATGGAAGAGGTAAAGAACTTGTTCGTTGAGAATTCGTGTCAAGGTGGAGATTGTTAGAGTTGTGTGACCCAAATTCCTGTTAAAGAAATAAAATACAAGTGGTAAGATAAGAGAATTTGTGAGGGTGAAGGCTGCAGATCCCTATTAAGCATAAAGCCCTCGCGATACGGTACAGTCTGCACAAGTGGATCTGTATAGAAGTACACTTTTTTATTTGATATTGTTTAGAATAAGGGGTTTCAATCTTACTACATTTCTTTTATTAGATATTGATTATAATAAGGTTTTTCAACCTATAAATAGACGTAGACAAACCTCTTCTTGTATTATTCGAATTTGACATAGTGAATTTTCTTCTCTTTTGGTCGTGATTTTCCCCCGAAAGGGTTTCTCTGTGTTCTATTTTTCTTTCTTTTCTTTGCGATTCATTGTCACTATCAACGTTCAATTTTAACAATTATGTATGTGTTATTTAGGGACCATAACCCTAATAAATAAAATTTTCACATTAACCTTAATTTTTAATCAACAAATCATCAAAATTAGAAGTTAGTTATGAGAGTTCTTAAACATATTTGATCCATACTTTATTTATTTAATAGAAGCCCAGTAAACTTTAACCCAATTATATCACTTTTAATTTGGACTAATATTTTATGATAGTAAATAATAACATGTAATTATGCTTATTATATATATGATGTTCATATTTTTTTCAACAATCTCTCACGTGGACCCCATATATGTACCGATTACCTTATAATTACATGTCATTATATAACATTATGAGGTCAAAACCTTACTATCATATCCAAAAGGCATTTTGAACAATCTCGTCCATTAATTATGTTAACATAGAACCAAGACGATTTTCGTTACATATATTGTACTAAATCCATCCTGATAATGTATATTAACACAACCAAATGATATAGATCAAGTATGGATGTGTAACATGGAAATTACATGCAATGTGATCTAAACATGTCTATTTCTAATCGGTCCTCCTTAGCCTTAATGAGATCAAATTTTACTAAAATGAGAGTGTGAATAAACTAAATAAACTTTATTTTTTTCAGAAAATATCATTAATATCCATAAACTGAAAAATGTGTTTATAACAGAAAAACTTTTAAAATTATAGACTCCCACTAAAATCGAATATCTTAAAAAGACATTACACCAATATGAGCAGTGTGCTCATAAAAACATTGGGCTGTAGTCTTTTAGTAAGCGATCTACAATCATGGAGTTTGTACCATTATATTCGATATACACTTGACCACTTTGAACTTTTACTTTAACAACCAAGAATTTAAAACCTATGTGCTTTGACTTTGATGTACTCTTGTTGTTACAATTTATATCTTAGTGACAATTTTTTCTATATATTTCATTAAAATTGAAGTTTGTATACATGACAATCTCTAATTTATCAACCAACTTTCACATGCAAACCTTCAGATCATTTAAATAGGGAGTAGATGACCATAAGTACTTAGTTGAGTTGGCTAACCCTGTGGAAAAAAATAAAATAATATTAACAATGATATATGGTAGGATGCAATTCTTGCTAAAGAAGTTGAACCGGGTTAAGATTTTATTTAATTTAAAGATATTATATTTCTTTTATCATGTCACTTTTATTTATTGTAACTATGTAACACAATTAAATTACTAAATTATATGAAGAAAATGGGGGAATTTTAATCCTAGGTTCCATGAAGGGGGAGGGATCGGCCAACTAAGTGGTTAAGGGGTAGTCCATTTAATTCTTAGATGCTAACTAGTTGGTTGAAATGTAAAGAGAGAGTTGAAGGGAAAGTATCCCATGATGACCTTGGAAAAACATGCAATCCCATTGGGTGGCCGGTTGCAAGAAAGGACAGAGAAGAGTTGGGTGGGTTGCATGAAAATTCATTGGCTGCCGATTGGAAATGAGTAAAGAAAAAATAGGCTTAATGATAAATTTGGTCACTAACGTTTGCATGTTTTGTCAAAATGACCCTAATTGTATTTTTGAGGTTTTTTTGGCCATCAACCTTTTTTCTTTTTTAATATGCTTTTTCTAATAGATTTAATGAATAAATTCAATATTTCAATATTTATTTTCTTTCAAAAGGTTTCAATCATTCATACGTTTGTTTACTGAAAAGTTTTTCTACTGAGTTAATTTTTTTAGATAATTATGTTTATTTCTTTAAATTGAGAGTTATTTTTTTAATTTAATGTATTATTTATTTATTTTCCTATCTTATTGGAAGTAATAAATTACATCTCATTAAAAATATTCCACATATGAAATTCCACATCATCCCTATTAAGTATGACTTATATTTCAGTCAAATTTAAGAAATAATCTTCTAGTTAAAATTTCTTTATTTGTTTCAATCAAACTCTACTTAATCTATATTATTTTATTATTATTTCACCTAGGAATTTAGCCTATAAATAGACTCTTTTACAACCTTAGACAAATACCCATTAGAGATTAGAACTCCTAACATTTTTAGAGAATTTTGTGTTTACATTTTGAGGGTTCTTTGTTTTCAGGTTTTCGGGGTTTAGTTTTTATCTCCATCTTTTGTACTCTTCGTTCTTTTGTCATTATAGTAAAATTATCTTTACCCGTGGTTTTTATCCTCTTTTGAGGAGTTTTTTTACGTTAAATTTGTGTGTTCAATTTCTCAATTTCTTTAGCTAGTTTTACTTGTTCGTTGCTTAATCGGGTTGATCCCCAACAATTCCCGTTAACTTTTTTAACAACATTTTCATTAAATTTGTTAAAACACATATTGAAAAAAAAGAACAAAGATTGATCGCTAAAAATAACTCAAAAATATAATTAGGGTCATTTTGACAAAATATGCAAATGTTAGTGTCCAAATTTGTCATTAAGCCAAAAAAATATGATTATAGCATTTTATCTTGTTTTTGTTGTTTTTGGATGAGAAAAGGAGGAAAAAAAGGAAGAGAGGATAGTTTTATTTTCTTTCCTTCCTTGTTCTTGCTACTTCTTCGGTTGAGGAAGGGAACTTTGGTGTCGGCTGCATGAAGTGGCCAATCTGTGGCTCGGCCTCCTTAAAATGAAAAAAATTCATTTGTCTTTTAAATTTTTTAAATTTTTAATGGTAAAATTGCATTTTGGTCCTCAAAAATAATAAAAATTTGATTTAATCCTTTAAGAATTATAAATATATAGATTATAGAAATGGTAAAATTACATTTTTACTATCATAAAAATATACAATTTAATTTCGACCCCTCCTAAAAAAAATTTTGATTTCGCCTCTGGTTGCATGGAGAGTAAAATCTTAGTTTGATCTAGTTAGAATCAATCTCTCAAGCCATTCAGTAATCCTCTTAAGTTCCTTCTTGATTATAGTTGTTCTTGTGTTGTTTTTGGTTAGGAAAAGAAAATGATTTGAAGGGTAAAAATGGTGGTGAAGCTTGACCAAAAACCGAAAGCTTGGATGAAGGAAGATTTAAATGCATGAAAATAGTAAATGATTAGCTAAACCTTGTTGTAAATGGAGGTGTTTAAATGCTGTAAATTGAGTTGATTAAAGGTTATAAAATTGAAGTGTTTAGTTGCTGTAAATGGTGTTTAAATGCTGTAAATTGAGCTGATTAAAGGCTATAAATTGAAGTGTTTAGTTCCTGTAAATGGAGGTTTTAAATGCTGTAAATTGAGTTGATTAAAGTCTATAAATTTGAAGTGTTTAATTGTTGTGAATGGAGGTGTTTAAATGTTGTCAATTGAAGTGTTTAGGAGCTTTAATTTGAGGTGTTTAAATGTTGTAATTTGAGGTGTTTAAATGCTGTAAATGGAGGTCTTTAAATGCTGTAAATTGAAGAGTTTAAGTGTTGTAACTTGAGGTGTATAAATGCTGTAAATTGAGTTGATTAAAGGCTATAAATTGAAGTGTTTAGTTGCTATAAATGGAGGTGTTCAAATGCTGTAAATTGAGTTGATTAAAGGCTATAAATATGAAGTGTTAAATTGATGTGAGTGGAGGTTTTTAGATATTGTAAATTGAAGTGTGTGAAATGATCGGTCATGTAGTATGTAAAGGTGGGGATGATAAAACCTTATGATTGATGAACTTACCAATATTGGCAAACCTTCTAAAATTAGCAAGTTATCATAAACTGGCGAACTCCTTACTTTGGCAAATTAGGGGTAGCAAGAAAGATACGAACTAGGGTTGCAGGAAGAATGTAAACTGTGGTTGCAATAAAATATGCAAGCTGTCTAAAGAGCAACCATGGAGCTGTGAAGCAACTAGATTCTATTTTTAAGGGATTGCGTGCAAGTTTTGTTTACATAATATATTTTTATATATTTTTTTCTAGAAAATTTAGTATTTACTAACATATAATCTTAGTTATTTCTTTTCGTATTTAATAGTTTTCTAATTGTTATAAATACCCCTGTTTTAGTGTTAAAAACATAGCGTAATAGAGTGAAATTAATAAAATTTTGACAGACAATTTTGTTGCTAAATTTTTTGCTTCTTCTCTGTAATTCTTTTTTTTTGTTATTGTAATGTATTTATAAAATAATATACACGTGAAAACATTAAATATGAATCATATAAATCAATTAAAATTTGAATCAAACAAATAATGCAATAGTGCATCAAAGCAATTCTTATCAATAAACTTGAGATGCGCCAAAACATTTTTTAACGCACAAAATAAATTTACATATAAATAAATCACAGTATGCATTAATTATACTTTTAGTAAAACTAAAATTCTAATGCATTTACAATTACTAAATAAAACTAAAATTTTTTAATCTTGAATTTTCAATTGCCGAATAATCAACGAAGTAATAGAATTCAACCGATATCACTATTATTTAATTGCCCAATGGATATTAAAACACAAACATTCAAAATCCATCAAAATTAAAAATTAAAGATCAAAACCCCAAAAATTTAAAATAATTAAGATCTAAAAAACTTTAATATAGATCTTCAAACATCAACACATATATAATTGAAATATTAAATCTATAAAATCTGAAAAATGAATCAATTCAAAAATAATAGAGAATTAATTCATTCTCAATGATTCGATATAACAATGCTTTGATGCCACTTGTTAGAATCGTAAAACAAGATCTGATATAAAACTTAACATACCATAATCATTCATGTCAAATCATCAAAAATAAAGCTAGAAGCAGAAATGTACCTGCATTAATTGATATCTTGAAATCTTCGAGTCTTGCGGTTTTGATCTTTCAAATTAACAGTAGTAATTTAGAGAAGGTGACTCTCTCTTTTCTAAAGATTAGATGTTAAAAAAGTTACATATGTGTAATTTGGAGACCATAACCCTGATATATAACTTTTGCACATTAATCTTAATTTCTAATCAATCCATCATCAATTAGAAGTTAGTTAGGAGAGTATCTACACATATTTAACCTATTCTTTATTTATTAACTAAAGTCCAATAAACTTTAACCAAATTATATTACTTTTAATTTGAACTAATGTTTTATGATAGTAAATAATAACATTAATTATGCTTATTATATATGTGACGTTGATATTTTTCCAACGTATATTTCACATTCAAATATCTTGTCTATTTTGTTTATAAGTCCTAATATCTTATTAGGCTTTTAAGAGTTAAATGAGAGGTTGAGCTAAGCACGAGAAAATTTTAAAAATTCATAATTATGTATTTATGCACCAAATTTTTAATACTTAATCCAAAATTTAGAATTAAGTTGATAAAATTTTATAATTAATTAATAACATTATTAATTAACTTTGATCCAATCAACATTAAAACTAAAAAAAATCATAACCATCAAACTGTATTTAATAAATCAAATAAATTCACAATTAATATTAATTTTTTTGTTTAAGTTTGCATTTAATTTGTTAAATACAGTTCGATGAATGTTATTTAATTCGACTTTTAAGGTTGATTTGAGGAAAATTAATGTCTAATATTATTAGCTAATTATGTATTTTCATCAAATCAACTTTAAAACCTCAATTAAACACTAAAAAGTTATCATTGTTACCTTTGGATACCAAAATCTATAATTTTTGTTAAATACAAATATCAAATTGAACTAAAAATAATACAAGTACCGCATTCAAAAAGCATCAAACTCAAATACCAAATTATAAATTAAGAATTGAAATTATTATCCTCGTGAATAACATGTTCTTAGGTTACAATCTGCGGTCCACAATCATATAAAATTCGAATAGAAACAAACTATAATATTTGACTTATTGATCAAAAGTATTCACCATATCTTTAAATTTACTGGATGGATCTGTAAATTATATCTATATAGTAGTTTAAATGGGTGCGTACGTAGACGTGTGAGTTTAAAATTTATTCTAATAGAAAGAATGTGCACCATATGTATATTTCACATTAATGATGATTTATTATATTTTATTAGACCTGTATGTTTTTAAAATCCGAAGGAAAAAAGTATTATTTCATTAATTTTTTACTAAAATTATTAAAAAGTAATTATATCTTTAAGTTATTATAGCTTCTATGTAATACTTAGTAAATTTATCATTTGAAAAGTATTATATTTTACTTGTTAATCAAATCATTTTAAGAATTATATGTAGACATTTTAATTTTCAACTACAATTTTTTGCAGCAATAAAGTACACTAAATATTAACAAATGGTCATCTAGTAATCGTTAAATCCTCAATTTCTATTACCACCATTCGTCTTTCGCCATCTGCTGTCATTTTCTGTTTGCATTGTTGGCATATTTTTAGGTCTATTGTGTGGCATGAGTGTCTCAGACCTATGTATTCCTCCTTTGCTATGTTTTTTTATCTTGTTGAGTGTGTTCCTTGGTTGTTTCTCCTGGGCTGGTTTCCTCATAAATGTTGTTGGCGCTAGGGGCGTAATGGAACAGGATTTAGCAAATCTTTCCCTGTAGGGTGGGGAGGATGAGGGATGGGCTGTGGAGATGAGATCTATCGAGGGTGTGCTTCTTGATGATCTTTGCGTTGTGGGTAGCTTTTTGACTGTCGGAGTGGTCCAATTTCAAGCCAAGAAGTCAATGCTAGGGAACTTATGGCATCCTCATGGTGGCGTCACCATCACGAATTTAGGTGACAAAAGGTATCTCTTTCAATTTTATTATAAAATTGATTTTGACAGGTTTTTGGAGGGCAACCCATGGACTTTTAATGGACATCTTCTTGTCTTCAATTGTTTGCATAATGGGGAAGAGTCGATGGTGGTTTCTTTGGTCTATGTTGATTTTTGGGTTTAGATGCATGACTTACCATCAGGGTTGATTTCGGAAGTCATGGCACGATAATTTGGTAGCCTTTTGGGTACGTTTCTAGAATGTGACACTAGGTTGATGGGTACGAACTAGCGATGTTATCTACGTCTCAAGGCTCGTATTGATATTCAAGCACCGTCGAAGAGGAGGAAGAAGTTATTGTTGGGTCATGATTGTAGTGCATGCTAAATTTTAGTATGAAAGGTTGTCTTTGTTCTATTTTCTGTGTGGTTGTCTAAGACACTCATAGGCCTTTTGTCCTGTCCGTATTGTTCATGGTCGAAAGGAACTCCCTTCGAAATTGGATCTCTCGCTTCCAACTGTTCCGCGTCGTGCTTCGATTACCAAGAGTTGTTGGCTTAGGGAAGAAGGATCAGTTTTCAAGTTAGATGAGATTATGCTCTCTACAATGAAGGATTTTGTTGTTACTCGGGATGATATTCAAGGGGTTTTTTTATAATAGTGCTCTCGAGCATCCTGTGGATGTGACATTAGGCTTGCGTCTTGAGGGTCGATCGAGGGCTGATTTGGTTGGCAAAGGAGTGGATATTGCTCGGGTTGGTTTGCTTGAAGACTCACCTATAGCAGTTCGAGATAGAAAAAAGTGAAATATGACTTTTGGGTCTCCTCTAGTTTCTATGGGAATGGATTTTATGGAGGCTATTATTGAACGTACAACCATTCACGACATGACTTTATATCTAGCTCTACGGAATAGAGAAGTCGACCATCATAAAGCTTCTTAGATGTAATTTACGAAGGTTGAGGAACTCTCAGGCAATCAGGTATCTTCGACATATATTGAAGGAGCTTAACTTGTGTTTGGTATTCATTTTAGAGACTAAACTTTCGAAGAATAGGATGAAGAGGATTCAACAAAGCTTAGGGTATATATGTGGCATTAAAGTGGGTAGTGTAGGCTCGAGAGGAGGACTGGTGCTGTGCTAGAAGGAGACTTGTCGTGTCCTTTTGTGTAGTTTTTCGAATAGCCATATAGATATGTTGGTGGAGGATGATTTCGGTGGGCACATGTGACGATTCACTGGGTTTTATGATTCTTCGATTGGACATAAACAATCCGATTCTTAGGATCTTTTGTGTCATCTGGCTAAGGATGACACTTATTCATGGCTTGTGATGGGGGATTTCAATGAAATCTTTTACTCTCATGAGAAATAAGGGGACAGGTTAGGGATATCTGTCTTATGGACTCTTTTCAGGATGTGTTAGTCGAGGTTGGTTTGTCAGATTTGGGTTATAAGGGACATTGGTATACTTGGGAACGGGGTTGGCTGTCTCACAATAATATTTGTGAAAGGTTAGATAGGGATGTCGCTTGTTCAGGTTAGAGGGATTTATTTTCGAATTACCAACTGTCATATTGTGTGCACACCATTTCAAATCGTTGCTCGCTTTTACTTGACACATCTTCATCGCGTATTTAAGGGTCTTGGAATAGGTCATTTTTGTTTGAGGTTGCTTGGTTGTTAGAGGATTCTTGTGAAGTCGAGGTTCAAAGGTTGTGAGAGACGTCCTCTAGAACAGTGTCTGATAGGCTCCGTGTGTTAGGTACAGGTCTTATGTTGTGGGCTCGTTCTATTCGAAGAAGATCTAGGTAGCAGGTGCATAAATTACAGAAGTGTCTTCACTTACTCATGAATTCCTTGTCAAATGATGCTGCCCTTGAGGAGATGGTTTTGGCTAAGATGCAATTAAATATGGAGATTGATAAATCCGAGAGATATTAAGCGTAGAGATCCAAGGTTACGTGGCTTAAACATGGTGATCGTAACACTTCTTTTTTCCATAGGAAAGCGACTCAAAGACATTAATTAAATACCCTTACTTGTTTGGAAGATGCTGTGGGTGTGGTGCTGGAAGGAGAGGTAGAGATAAACTGAATTGCATGTGATTATTTTACAGATTTGAGTTTTACGCAGGGGCAAGGAGATATGAGCCAATTACTATCAGGCATTCTTGTTTATGTTTCTAATGCTATGAATGAAAGTTTGGTACCCCTTTTTACTCAGGCGGAGGTCAGTAATGTCATTCATGAAATGCCACTTGAGAAGGCGATCGGTCCTGATGGTTTTTTAGCTCTTTTTTTTAGAAATTTTGGCATATTGTGGGGTCTGATGTTGGGACTTTTTGTCTTTAGTTTTTGAATTCGAGTGGTTCTTTGCTTGATATCAATGACACTAACATTGTCCTGGTCCCGAAATGACATGATCCGTGCAACATGACCCATTTTCAACCTATAAGCTTGTGCAATGTGTTGCTTAAGATTATATCTAAGGTGCTTGTGAACAAATTACAGAGAGTTATGCCTCATTGTATTGATAAGGGGCAAAACGCTTTTGTTCTGGGTTGTTTGATCACTGATAATGTCATTGTTACATTCGAGATGCTCTACTCTTTTCAAAAGAAGAGTTGTGGCCTTCGAGGTACCTTTTCTTTGAAGCTTGATATAAGTAAAGCGTACAACCGGGTTGAATGTAATTTGGTGCATACCGTTATATTTCGTATGGGTTTCTATGAGAAACGGGTTGCTTTGATAATGCATTGCATTCGAATAGTTCGTTACTCGATTATAGTCAATGGCACTCCCAAAGGTTACATTACTCTTACTCGTGGTCTTCCTTAGAGGGACCCTTTGAGCCCTCTGCTATTCTTGTTTTATAGTGATGAACTATCGACCTTACATAGATTGGTGACTAGTGATGGTCGTTTGTTTGGGGTTCGGGCTTCTTAGGGTAGTCCTTGGATATTGCACTTGTTTTTTTACTAATGATAGTTTAATTTTTGGATCAGCATCGACAAAAAAGGCTGCTAATATTATCCATGTCTTACGGGAATATGAGTTGTGCTCTGAACAACAGGTGAATTTCGATAAATCTCTTATATTCTTTAGTCTTGATGTGGATCAGAATCTGCGTGTCTCCATTGAAGCAATTCTGGTTGTTTGTAGTACTTCATATTCGGGTAAGTATTTAAGACTACCAGTTGTCGTTGGACACAACAAGGTCCGTGCTTTTCACGTCATTCGGGATCGGTTTATTGGCCGCATGGGCAGTTGGAGTAATCGTTGTCTTTCTCAGAGGGTAAATAGGTTTTCATTAAATCGATTCTTCAAGCTAACCCTATTTATAGTATGTCTTGTTTCTTGTTCGCACATACATTTTGTAATAATTTGGAGGCCTTGATGGGTCGTTATTGGTGGGAAAAATCAGCTATGCGCCTGGGAATCCATTGGTGTACATGGGATGCTTTGTGTTAACTGAAGGAAGTTAGGGGACTTGGGTTTTGATGCCTTTTGAAAGTTAACATAACACTTGGCTAAACAGGGCTGGCGCATGTTGACTAACCCTACTTCTTTAATGGCTCGAGTCCTTAAGGCTAAATATTACCCCTCATTGATTTTATTGAATCTGGTTTGGGTTCACATCCATCGTATGTATGGCATAGTATTTAGATTGCGTGCAGACTGCATGAAATGGGTACGGGATGGTATATTGGTGATGGGCATTCGGTCTCAATTTGGAATGATGCATGGCTTCCAAGTCCACACCTTGTCATGATTGACATTTCCATAGTGGCTGACATTGATCGTGTTACGGATTTGATAAATGTTGATGTTGGGGAATGGCAGTTGGATCTTTTCCAATCTCTATTCTCAAACCATATTGTTGCATTGATTTTGTCTATCCCGTTGTCACGACAACCTTTGCTAGACCGGTGTCGTTGGTATTTAGACAAAATTGGGGCATATTCGATTCGTAGTGGGTATAAATTGTTATTGCGTGGTTGTTTGAGGACAATCAATGATCGTTACAGTACTATCCCTTTATCTACATGATTCGTTTATAATAGGATTTGGGGAGCAACCGTACCAGAAAAAATGAAGATACATTGTTGGCGATTTATTAATAATTTC
Source organism: Gossypioides kirkii (assembly GCA_005610355.1). Classification (NCBI taxonomy): domain Eukaryota; kingdom Viridiplantae; phylum Streptophyta; class Magnoliopsida; order Malvales; family Malvaceae; genus Gossypioides; species Gossypioides kirkii. The sequence continues at coordinate 25,756,656 of CP032253.1, read as the reverse complement.
TTACCTACGAAAACAAACTTGTATCAAAGCCGTCTTGGTGCTAATTGTATGTGCCCCCAGTGTGGAACAGGGCTGAAAACCATCATGCATGCTAGCTGAGGCTGTCCCGTCATCCTGCAATTATGGCACAATTTGAATATTACATGGGCATCTGTTGTGCAACATGATGACACTCCTATACGATGGCTAGATAATGTATTTACAACATATGGTGGATTTGTGTCTCTAACTATTATCACTCTATGAGTGATTTGGAATTCTAGGAATAAAATTGTACATGAAGGGGTTTTTCAAATGCCTCTGCAATTACATACCTTTATCTTGGGGTACATGCGAGAGCTGACTTCGTTGCCTTCAGAGACTTCTTGTTCTGTGTTGTTTGGACTGTGGACACCTCTCGTTGAGCCCTAAGTTAGGGTTAATTTTTATGTTGGGTTTTTTGCTGCTTCACAAACTACTAGTGCTAGGGTGGTGGTAAGGTATCAAGTTGGCTTGTTGCTCGAATCTACATGTTTCTAGCATCCTAATGTATCATCTCCTTTAGTGGATGAGGCCAAGGCTTGTGTTTGAGCAATTGCTTTTGCCAGGGATTTAGGGTTTCGATCGATTGAGCTTGAAAGAGACTCATCATTGCTCATCACCAAATTACAGGCTCTTGAGATTGATCGATTGGTCATCAGCCCCCTAATCTGGGAAGTGAAAAAGATGGTTTTGGATTTTGAGAGATTCAAATATCAACACATCAAGAGAGGAGGAAACACAGTGGCTCACCTACTAGCAAGAGAAGGATCTCTTCGTCACCGGGACGTATATTGGGTGGAGGAAGGGCCTAGCTCGATTACTACGGCTGTGGTGTAATATCCCAAAATTTAGCTTAATAGAAATGTAGAATATTAACAAGAAGTGATGATGGTTCAATGGCTAATTGATCAATGATAAGGCATATCAGTAAATAAGGTCCCAAGTTCAAGTCTCATGTTTTGCAAAATAAATGAATTTTAGCAAAATCCCTTGTTTTTTTATTTTTAATTAAATTTACTTTTAAGCTTAATTTTAAGCTAACTATAAATACATGTTTTAATCAAATAATCAGTCCTAAATCATTATTTTCTCCTCTTGAGTCGTCCCTAACCTCTTCTCCCTCTCCCAATCTTTATTTTCTTTTCTTTTCTTCTTCTCCTTGTGTCGTCGCCCTTACCACCATTGTTCCCATTGATTTCTCTTCTTTTTGCTACCAAGAATCACTACCAATTAATTTCTTACCTTGATACCATTTAATCCAATTTAAAACAACTTCAAATCTGAAATTTTAAGCAACCAAGATCGATCCAAGAGTATCCAAGAAAGAGCCATTACCGATTTTCACTATTAGCTTGTGTAAGTCCATCTTTTCTATCAAATTCTTGATTAATTGAGCCAAATAAAAATCCTAATTTTTAATTCTGGAAATTAAGGATAATTTTATGATTTTTAAAGTAGTTTTCTAGATTTTAATAGATCTTAAATTATTTTAAAGAATCAACCCCAATCTTGGTCACCATTAAGAGGTGTGTGCGCCTAAGTGCAAGAAAGGGGGTTGTTTTGTTTCTAAATTTTTATCCAATTAATGTCAACTCTAATTTGAGTTTTTTAACATTCTAATCAGTCTCTAATCATGTTTTAATTAGGGAAAATTCGTTCATGATCAATTGCCCATACAGATCCCTCAAATCGAAAAGTGTAAGTGCGACTAAACGTTAACTAATTGGTTGATTCAACATAGTTGTTGGGTAAAGATTTAGAATTGATTAAATAAGGGAACTTAATCAATATTGGCTACTGATTTATTAGTATATAATCATGTTAGGTTCTAACTTAGACGCCCCACATCAACTGTAAAATTGTAGGACGCTTGCTAGTGCGGTTCGCGTTAGAGATAGATAAGGAATTCGACTAGTTTGGTTTTGTAAATTGATAGTAAAATTGAAGATTGGTTTGGATCCTTAAATGGAAGTTTGGTTGCTGGTTAGGTGGTTAATTGAATGAATCTATACTAAATTTTGGTATAGGTTCATTTAGAAGTGTTACAAAGAAAAAGGACAAGATTTGCTAGTGTATCGCGAAAGGGCGAAAAATAAGGTATGGGTTCTAAACTCTTAAGCTTGTTTGGAATTGTTGATTTCCATATTAAAAGTGATATTTGGATTTCTGATTCGGTTGGCTTATTAGCTAATTTATTGAATTTGTGGGTGGCCGAAACAGGTACGTTTCGAGTCCTAAACGTTTGTTGTGATGACAATATGCTAGTTTGACTATGTGAATTTTTTTATTGAGTTTTGAATGCATAAATGTGATATATGATGTGTGAGTGAATGTTTGAATAGCATTATATGCTAATATATTAAGTAATTGCATGATTTAAATGCATGATATATTCGCGATGACATATGCATTGAGAATCGTAAAAGGGTGTGAAATTAAATGACATTGAGAGGAGTATTGTTTTCTAAAATTGAAAGTATAAGATTGATTGTGTGGAACACTGTTTCTTATTATTGAAAGTATGTGAACAAATGATTGGAATATTGTTTCCTAATATTGATAGTATGTGATTGATTGAGAGCATGATAAACATGCCAAAAGAATGTGAAAAGTGATTAAATGAAACTATGTATGTCTTTGAATGACATCCTACATATACATTAGGATGGGTTATTTGTGGTTGACGGAGGAGTTTCGTGGAGTACTGGCGGCATACTAAGTCCGCATTATTCGTTGTTAGTGCACTGCATCTGGAGCATTGAGGGGATTGGCGATCTCTATCGCATTATTCGTTAATCAACAGATTTTTTGCATTATCGTGATTTGGTGGTTTTACCACATCGAGCTATGCTTGCATTCATTAGAGTTTGGTAGACGAGTTCTAGGGAACTCATGGTATGTAGCGGATGGTATGGGTAGGATCTTGCATTTGCATCATGGCATAACCATACCCATTACTATTGATATGTTTGCTTATAATCAATTATGAATATGAATGTTATATGAAATTGTTATGTATGATATTGTTGTATTTGATGCTTGATTGTTTAGTCTCACACTGAGCTTGTTAAGCTTACCCCATTACTTTAACATTTCAGGTAATGAGCAGAGTTAGGATTGACATTGGCATACGAACGTACGGCGGACTTTGGACATCATTTTGGATTCTATTTGTTTTTTGTTTTAATTATTATTATTTGGTTTTGGATTGTAAACTTATTTATGATTGTGGTTTGGGACTATTTTGCTTTGGGTTTATCATGCATGCTTGACATTCATACTTAGGTTGGATATTACACGCTAGTTATACATATACATGGATTGAATTTACTCAATTGGACTATGCATGCTAAATGGCTAAGTATGAATTATTAGTGATAGTGATAAGTTTCGCTGCTAAAAATTCGATTAAAAATACTTTATGATTGTATGAAAGGTTTTTACTAAAGCTACGTCTAAATTGTCAAAATGACTTAAATTTGATAGGATTAATTAGATGAATGTTTTCAAAAGATAACAAAGAAAAACTATGATTTTATTAAAGGAAATATGTGAAGGTTTGGATGTCTTAGGTTAGGATAAACACTTAGATGTCTCGTGTGGCTTCCACGATTCGACCATAACATCTAGGCCGAATTGGGGAGATTACATGTGGATTCCGATCAGAGCCATCGCCTCTGACTTTCATCCTCTGTCATTGAGCATTCTCATGTTTTTTTCAGTTTGGCTTCAACCTTGTGCGCTCTGTGGTTCTGATGCTCTTCTGCCATTGAAGCTTTCAGGGCATGCTATCTGTTATTTTCTGCTGTTTTTTCAGTTCGTCTGTTTTGTTTTTGGTTGTCTAGGGTTTGGTTTGGTATGGTTTGGTTTGTGTTTTTTCTTTTGTTTGCTGCTGTTTTGTGGTCTTGTGCCGTTGGTGGGCCGATGCCCTTGTTGTTTCGGTTTATTTTAGCCTCCAATAAAAGCAGCCCGATTTATTAAAAAAGATAGAATTATATGTAATTTGCATTTTTAAAAGTTAAAACCGATTAAATAATAAATATTAGCTGCAAGAAAATGTAGAGTAAATTATTATGAATTTTTAATATGAATCATAAGACGAGGGGACATAAAAAATATAAAAAAATTAAAATCAATTTATATTATCTTCATTAATTATAAATTAATAATTATCTAAAGAAATTAAATCTAACACAAAAAATTAAAGATATTAGAATATGTTGGATCTAAAGCTATCCAAGGGTCGGGTTATTTATCCAATCTCAAAAATTCGTTCAAAATATATGAAGGTTTAGACAAAATTCAATAAATAAGTTTGAGTAAAATTTTAGATCCAATCCTGATTAGACTTTAAGAGAAAATTTTAGACTTGAGCCCGACTCAAATGTATATATTATGTTTAAATATAATATTTATATTTATAAAATTTAAATATATATAATCTAAGATCTAACGCTTAACCCCCAATCTAAACCCAATTCTTAATAAATAAAACTCTAAGTTGAAACCCAATTTTAATAACTATAAATTTAGTGGCGGAGTAAAAAAAAATTTCACGGTTGAAATTAAATTGTATATTTTTACGATATTTTTATAATTTTTTAAAAGATTAAATCAAATTTTTATCATTTTTTGAGAGGATAAAATGTAATTTTATCACTATTAACTTAAAATTTTATAAATTATAAAGAGTTTAAATGAAAAATTTTCTATTTTAATATTGTAGTGCAAGCCCCCTATCTAAACCTAATTTCTACCCAATCTCTACATGCACTGCATTTTTACTTCTTGGGAGAACTTCTGAAATTTTGCTTGCATAGCTCTTGTTTGAAATAAAAGCTGATAAAATCCATATTCTTTTTATTATTTTGATTGTTATTTAACGTAAAAAACATAGAAACATTTTTTACGTAATATTTATTAAAATAAAATGTATTATTTATTTGTAGATTTATGATAAACAAAAAGAGTAATTTATGAAATTAAAAACGTGGCAGCAGGACAGTGAAAAACAACTACCCCCAGAATGAGCCCACGAAAGCAACCCCTCACCTCACCTTCTTCCTCTCAATGCTTGCTACCAACCCCTCCTTACCGTTGGGATTGGTAGGTGGGAATGCCCTTGCTTCCACGACCTCATTGGTGCACTGTTTAAATATATATAATTTGTATGTAGTTAGATCCTCCTTTGCTGAAAATTTTATAATTAACTTTTATTTTTTAATAAATTATAAAATACGAAAAATTAATTACTGAAATCCTTTGAATAAATAAAAATTAAAAAAAAATTGTATACAGTTGCCGCAGTCCAGTCGCCGCTTTAAAATGCATCCATGCCAGAAAAAGCAAATTGCATTTTTAAAAATATTACATTAATAGATTATGATAAACGAGCCTTTTCTGCTTTAATACAGAGTCAAAGAGCTAGCCCTTCAGGAATTTCATTTTCTCTTTATTAATTAATCGAGGTAAGTTTATAAGTTTTGCTTGAAATTTCTGTTGTTAAACTGTAATTAGCTTTAATTTCTGCATAAATTTCTCTTGAATTAATTAGTAAAAGAAAAACTGAGAATTTTGATTTTTGAAAATTTTATTGAATCGAGGGCGGTTGGAGGCTGAGAATGGAGTCAGGAGTTGCATGCAAGTTGAATTATCCGACATGGATTGAGTCGGAAAGGTTTGGGAGGAAATCGACTGGTTCTTTGCGGTTCGGTCGGATAGGAAAGCAAGAGCACAAGACCCGGATGGCTGTTTCGGCTCACTTTCCGGTTCAGATATCTTCCAATCGACATAGATCAGTCTCTTTCGAGGTTTCCTGCTCTTCCTATACGAACTTTTCAGGTGAAACGAAATTGATATGCCAATTTTATGACTGGTGGTTTAGTTTATCATATTTGTACAATTGATTCATCTATTAAAGTCCTCCCTGTTTCTAAATCTTTTTCATGATATGTTGGATTGCGAAATTTTAAGGTATCAAATTGGAATAAAAGAATAGCAACGTTTTAAAGAAAAATAGACAGGAAAGAAAATTTGGGTACTTTGCAAATGACACTATAAATTTACTATTGAGCTGATAGTAAATTCCATTGTTTTCTTATGTACGGATTATGATAGCAATGTTTTGTTAAATTTCCTAATATAACCTTTTGTAATACTTGGAGCATAGATCAGAAATCATTTTGTTTCTGCTTTCTGTAAAATGTCAATTTCTTTTTTGTTCCCAAAGAGTAGTACAACTCAGACCCTATGTTTTAAAATGTTATTTCGCAGCTTCAACAATGGAAACTGGAAGCATTCATGCACCTTATGATGAAGCTTTAATGTTAAAGGTATGGTAAAATTCCCTGTAATTATTTTAATCTTTGGTTTATAAAGTATGATATGGTGATTAGATACCTCCTTTTTTTTTTTTACTTTTTTAATCTCTTCCATTTAGTGTTTTGGCATCTATTTCCAATAATATATGTAGTTTTTAGTTAAGGCCTCCAACACTGAAAAGAGAAGCTAACTTGTGCTGCATCTGAGATTTGTTCTGCTACTGTATCTTACATTATGTGGATAAAATTTGCAGAATAAGTCACTAGAGGTTGAGCCATATTTAAATGGGCAGAGTATATATCTTGTTGGTCAGTTTCTTTTGTCCAAGTTTTCTAAGTTTGTGCTGTCAAAGATTTACTTTCTTTGGTATCTAAACTTTATCAACATGAATCTGCAGGATTGATGGGCTCTGGAAAAACTACAGTGGGCAAAATTCTCTCCCACGTACTCGGTTATTCATTTTGTGACAGGTTTGTACTGTGAATTGTTTGTTAGTAGTAAGTCCTATAGTTGCAATCTTCTGATGTTCTAATAGCAAAATTGGTGTGGTTTAAGGGGGAAAAACAGTAGTGAATCAATAGAAAGAATTTGGTCTGAACAAAAAAGAAGAAAGAAGTTGGAACTCTAAAAAGCTTGGGGTTTAAAAAGAACCTCTAGTTTCTTTATACTATTCCATAGAAAAATAATAAGAATAATGATGATGGCTGTAAAAGCTACAACTTATTTATATAGGTATTCTTTCTTGCAAGTGAAGTTACTAGGCTTTTTCGCAAATAAAGTTTTATTCCTACGCCTAGGTTTAAACCCTAAAGATAACTAATAACCCTATCCATCTATAATATATCTAATATATAAAATAAATATTATAACATAAAAACTAAAATAATAAAATATTATAATATAACTAAATGCTCCTATGTCATGTTCATTCTCCATTAAAATACTGGAAAGAAGAAAATTAACATGCAGAAGCTATGGAAACATTCTTCATGAGTTTCATAGTTCTTTGTGGCATTTTGTCCTCTATGGTTTGTAGGGTGGAATTAGTGGTCTTGGTCACAAGAGCTATGATGGGTATGAGATCATGCATTATTTAAATAATTTAGGCATTAATATGTTCAGATTAGACTCCACAGTCCAAGGACTTGGTCCATTTTTGATACATAAATTGTCTAGGTTGAATATTAGAAGTGTTATTCCTTCCTTGATGTCTACCAATTGCCAAGGTAAGATTGCTAAACCAACTTTTTAATTTGTCTCAAGAACATCTTTATTCTATAATTTTCAGTGACACATTAATAGAGCAGGAGGTGAATGGAATGTCTGTGGCTGAAATATTTAAGTTTCATGGGGAGAGTTTCTTCAGAAAAAAGGAGGTAAGTCAGCAAACTCCCTCTCTTTATGCACATATTCTTTCATCCTTCAGTGTATCTTACTTGAATCATTACTTATGTTGATGGTCATGCAGTAAAGTAAGCCATCATTTTTCTAAAATTGGAGGGCTGTTGACTGTGAAAATTTTCATGGCAATATTTTTGGATTGAGTGTTTGAGTCTCCTTTTACTTTAAAATTATTTATGTGGAATTATGCCTTTTGTTTCAAATTTAACTTGTTTTATTGAGTTGGTTTGAGTTATTTATTTTTAAGTTTAATTTAATCTCTTTTTTAGCTAAAACCGAGTGGAGATATAAGGGTCAATGTCTGCCTTTATGTGCTATCGTTGAAGATTGTAAACTAGTATTAATCTCACTTAAGTAGGATGTCTGCTGCTAGTCATATGCAGGATTAGATGATATAAGTTTTCATTAATGAACCTTGTTATAGAAGATTATTGCAGACATGTAAATTTGACCAACATTCAGAATTTGGTTTGGGTTGAGTTTCACTAATATAAAAGGGAGGCGACTGTAAGCCGGAGATAGCAAATTTACAAAAGAAAAGAATTAGACAAATTGCTAACTGATTTTAGTCTTTATCATCACTTATTCTAGGACCATTATATATGATTGCATGGAGGACCAATTTGGTCATCATAACTGTTGTCATTGTAATATATTGCGCATTTTTCCAATTGAACTGAATCTTTTATATTCTTCTTGTCTATAAGACTGAGGTATTGCAGAGGCTCTCTTCAAAGAAACAACTTGTTGTTTCTACTGGTGGAGGTGCAGTTGTAAGAGATGTGAACTGGTAAACAGGAATTTAATTAGTTTAGATTCTTCTGTCTGCGTTGGTTCGATTTTCTGTTTTTATTTGGTTTATCAGGGACTATATGCAGAAGAAGGGGATTGTTGTCTGGTTAGATGTACCTTTGGAAGCCTTGGCACAAAGGATTGCTGCAGTAGGTACTCATTCTCGTCCCCTTTTGCATTATGAAGAAGGCGATCCATATACAAAGGTAGTCTGTTGCTGATTTTATTTTCTTTCCCTGCGTGGACTTGGTTTACATGGTCTAGCAAGTTTTTGACATTCTGACCCTTTTACAGGCTTTAAAACGTCTGTCTTACCTTTTGGAACAGAGGGGTAAAAAGTATGCTAAAGCAAATGCCAGGGTTTCATTGGAAGGTATGTATAGTTAAACCTGTATCGTACTTTTATGGTCTAGGTTATGTTCGGACAAGATAGTGTGTGAAGCCTCTGTTAGCTGGTTGCTTGAAGTGAATAAATGCTCATTACCTTCAGCTTGTTTACATTCTTCAGAGATATGAGATATAATGTGATGCCCCTTGTATTCCCCTTGTATCTTCATTTGATATGGCAAGCTCATGCTTTTGTTGCTGTGGTGTTTATATTTATATCGGGCTGATTTTTTTCTTTAAACTTGTGTTCCAAAAATTTCAGAAATTGCAGGCAAACTAGGTTATAGAGATGTATCAGATCTTACTCCAACAGAGATCGCAATCGAGGTCTTTTCTTTCTCTTTGTCTTATATTTTCTCCTCTTATCCTATTAAAATGTTGGCTAAATGGTACGAGTATCTTCTTAGGCATTGGAACAAATTGAAGGGTATCTAAAGGAGGAAGATGGCATTGCCATTGCAGGATTATAGTTTTGGAAAAGCTTAAATATGGTGATTTGATTTCGTTTTATTTGTAGCGTAGCATGTCAAAATTGCCTTATTTTTGTTTTGTTTTTCTTGTTTTCATCTCTGCCTCGGTGTAGTTTGGTTACGCAACTAAGTTGTGAAACTCCCCATGTATCGTGACTAAATATCATGAATTTCTTTTTTGGTATAGTTCATGTTTAGGTTTCCTGATCAGAAAACCAAAGAATAAATTCTTGATGTTAAAATGGTCTATCCTGAGCCCAAATCCCACAAAATATGTTAATTTCGTAACATTAAATTTCCAAAAATTCTCTCTTTCATAATATATACATAATAAACTCAAAACTCAAATATGTAACCTGCCATTATAATGGGTGGTAACCTAGTTGATTGTTTAAATTCTGAAAACCATCATGTATACAACTTCTGTGTTTGCTAATAAAATTTCAAATTACCAAAGTAAAACTATGTAAAAATATCGTAAAGACTTTTCTACTAGAAATTAGATAACATTTATACTTCTCTATTAAAAAGATAGTAAATTAATTTTTGTATATTAAATCAAAGAGTAAATTAATCTTTTTGTTTACAATTTTTTTCATTTTTACTATTAAAAATTGATTTTTATATGTTAAAAGAAAGTACACATGATTATTTTGTTAAAATGGTTGAAATTTTCAATACAAATGATCAATTTGTTCTTTAATCTAATACAAATTAATTTACATATTTTTTTGAGTAAAAAAATAAAATATAATCTAAATCTTAGTACAATACCAACAAAACCACTAACACTTTTAAAGAAAAAGAAGTTGCTAAAAGGGAAAGAAAACCCAAAGCTATCAACATATATGCTAATTAATATTGAGCAGTTTAGTTAAGCAAAAGGATGTTATTTTGTATAATATTTACAGCAAAACATTAAAACTGATAATGAACATAGCTGAAAATTTTGAAGTTGGATTGTCAATCAGCTGGTCTGAGCCGGGGGACCTTTAGGCACAGTCGGCCGCCTTGGACCTTTTGCAGTTTTGAGCCGCATGCCTCTCTGTTGTATGCTTACCTTCTGCACAACACCATCAACATTACCACATCATCTATATAGACTTTTAATTTCCTTTTTTTGCCACCACACCAAATCAGAGAGGTACCCATAGCAATCTACTCTATGATAAGATATATTGAAATTTCAAATAATTAAAAGAAAAAAAAAGAAATTACCTCAGAAGATTGAATCTTGAGTTCTTCCCCATTTTTGTTTCCTAGAAATAGAAGAAATTGAAATTAATGGGCTTCTTCTTTTTTCTTTTCTAATTTTGGGAAAAATAATATTATACATTGGCTATCTTCATAACATTTGCAAGATGTGAAGGCTTCAACAATGTGGTGAAATCCCTTCTTTAGATCTTGAACAAGCTTCCCCATATTACACCGAAAGATGGTGATTGAAAGACCTTCTATAGCTACAAATGGACACTTGCAAAGCAAAGCCTAGTTATTGACGTCCAAAAAGGGTCTGCCTCAGCATATCATTTATATTTTTATTGCATCTGAAGTAATTGTGGTTTTGAGTATTTGGTAAAGAGGATGATGAGCATTCGATTGTTGTTCATTATTAGGAGACCTGTGGCTGGGCCTATGAATTCATCATGGCTGATGATTGCTTTTCATAAAGAATTGGGGGAAATCCAACATTTAAACCTGTTTACAATTGAGAGGTAATAGCTACAGTGATTTAATGAATCCCATTTCTAGGCATTTAGGTTAGACCACAGGTGTCGAATGTCGATGATTTGAATCATGATTTGGCTAACAAGAGTTCATGGGTTACCTTTTTTCATGTTTTAATCAGACTTTGTATATCTTGCAAATGGCATGATGTCGGCTTATGGATTCCACGTGTCAGCCTCATCAACCAACCTCACGTAAGCCCATTATTGTCATCCCAAATATTCCAGCAAATATGGAACACTTCATTATCCTAAAGACTTGGGCAATACTCTCCAACTTCTTACGTTCCTTTCAGTATTCTGTTGAAAAAATTGGTATTTTTTGAAACTTTGAGACATATTCTTAATTGATAAAGGTTGAGAGTTGAATCATAAAATTATAGTTTTATATTCTACTTCATGAGACCTTTACAACGGTATATTATATGCTCAAAATGGTTGAGTAATAAATGAGAAATTGATACTCAAAATAAGTCACTTATGAATAATGTTGAACAAAAAAAGTTTAAATTCCACATTAGTTAGATACCAAGTGTGAGATATATATATATACATGAGAACTCACTTGAAAGTTATTGAATGACTAAGCTTGAAGCCTTGCCTTACGCGTAGGGGGCATGATGTGGGTGACACTAGATTTGATCATGGGTTAGGTTGCCCGACTCAACTTGAAGGCTCGCTCAAAAAATGGAAGGATTTGAACAAAAATATAGGCTCACAAAAATATAGGCTCGAAAATGGGTTTAGACAAAAAATGAGGCCCATTTTCTAAATGAGCTGAGCCTCGAGTAAGTTTTTTGACCCTAGCCCGGCCCGGCCCGAATAAATTACCATTTTTAATAAAAATTATATTATTGTTTTGGGTTTTTTTTACTGTTTTGGTTGCTATTTTTATTGTTTGGTGTTGTTTTTGTTGTTATTTTTGTTGCTGTTTTTATTGTTGTCTTGCTATTATTTTTATTGCTATTTTGATTGTTATTTTTGTTGTTTTGATGTTATTTTTATGCGTTTTTACTATTATGTCGTTGTCTTTTTTAATATTATTTAAATATTGTAGAACTTATGTTTTATTGTTAATTTTTTTACTACTTTATTTGCAACTATCTTAATATAAAAAATTTAATATATCTTAATTTGTTTATTTTTTAATGTTTGTTTTAATGTTTTTAAGTGTATATGATATATTATATATTTTTTAAATTTGTTGTATATAATAAAATAATCTAAAAAAATTAATATGGGCTGGGTCAGGTCGAACTCGAGTTTGACTTCCATAATTCGAGTCGGGCTTGGACAAAATTTTATGCCCATTTTTTGGGCCGGGCTGGGCTCGAGCTTAGCAATTAGGCCTAAAATTTTGTTGAAACTCGGTCCGAACCTGGCCTACGATCAGCTCTAGCTGACACAAAATGTCCAAGCTCAAAAAGGGCTAGCGAATATTTTAACCCAATACATAATAATTTTTTCTTTCCTTAACATATCTTATCCAAAATCTGTTTTAAAATAACAAATATCTCAATTTGATTTTATTTTATTTAAATTGATATAAAGGCTCTTTTAATGTAGATTTGTATCATTATTCATGGAAAATTTCAAAATTCCTCCATATTAAATACCTATAAAAGTCAAAAGAATTCTGCAGAATTCTTTACAACATACAACGAGTTTATTTTCATTCTCGAAATTCTTTTCTTTTTCTCTCCAATTTTTTCAAACGTTTCGATGCTAAGAGAAGGCGAGGCTTGTTTGTTAATCACTGCAGAGATGCTACTGTTGCGATCATTTTGTTGTTGTATCCTGTGAGACAGACAACCAACGTTTCTCCAAGTACCATAGGAGTGGCCGAATCTGTATTAAGGAAACTGAGAAAATAGGCCTCAATTTTTAGTAAAACTCGATCCTCTTTGTTAGTTTCTAATTTTTAAGATCTTGTTTATTTAAATTGTTTTTCAGATTTGATGTTTTAAATAAATATAAATATTTATTTATTTTGTTTTGTTTAGATCTGGTTTTTTCCATAAATATAAGTATTTATTTATATTGTTTTGTTCAGATCTTGTATTTTATATAAATATTTTTTATTTATATTTGTTCGCTAACGTGTTTTGTCCAACAATCTTAAGACAAATTTCAAATATTGTCTTGCAAAAGCCATTGCTAGAAGCAAAAGTCCTCTACTAGTAAATTTCAAGAAAGGTTATAGTGAAGGAATATGAGATATATGAATCCCAAAGATGGGTTGTTGTTTATATAGTTTTTCCTAGATTTCTAACAGATGAATTCTCATAATTCAACGCTTTAATTTGTATATATTTTTATGATTTCAATTCAATAATTATTTGAAATAACTGATTTAAAATGAATCAAGCAGCTTATGTTCCTAGTAGTCTTGCATGCGTTCCCACAAATTTGGCAAAAGCGACAAGTAATGGCATTGTAAGCATTTTGTGGAATTACCACTTTCTAATCCGAGACGGACAAAACACCAAGGCGAAAAACATATTCTGTTTGTGAATAAAATTAAAATTGAATAAATCTGTTTTGGGATTTATTCCTGCCATTCAACATATTTTATTTTATTTTGATTTTGTTTCAAACAAGGATTAATTGAATAATTCTGTTCCAAGATTTATCCCCGTCTTTCAACAGATTTTATTCTATTTTAATTTTGTTTCCAAACAAGGATTAATTGAATAATTCTGTTTCGGGATTTATTCCAACCGTACAACAAATTTTATTCTATTCTGATTTTGTTTCCAAACAAGAATTAATTGAATAATTCTGTTTCGAGATTTATTCTCGCCATTCAACATATTTTATTCTATTTTGATTTTGTTTCAAACAAGAATTAATTAATTAATTCTGTTTCAGGATTTATTCCTGCCATTCAATAGAATTGATTTTGCTTTTGTTTCCAAACAAGAATTGATAAAATAATTCTGTTTAAGGATTTATTTCTACCGTTCAATATAATTGATTTTGATTTTGTTTTAGAATTTTAATTCTGTCATTTAACAGAATCAAATTGTAGTATAAACTGGAAATTAAATCTTCCCTTTATTATTAATGCATGGCATTAAATTGTGGCCTCAAATTGTGACAAAAGTTTAAACCGTGACTTTAAACTGTGGCATCAAATGATTATAACCAGATTTATTAACGGAAAAATAAAGAGATAGTATGAGAATGAATGTCTAGGATTGATTCTTTGAAAGACTTGGTATTTAAGCGTGCCTAGTACACCATTTCTCTTTCAAGGTTACTTACTTGGTGCATTATTCATTATTATGCTTTCTATTAGACCGTGTAAACCTTTGTTTTGGGTTTTTAGTTTACTAAATTCTTGCCGTCTAACAAAAATTGATAATGGTGTCTTTGTTTTTGGTTTATAGTTTCTAACTAAAATCCTAATGTTTAACATATTCATAATTTTCTAATTTTGGGTTTTCTCTCTGAATTCCAAACGGTTAACAGAAAAATGATTGATAGATCCAAGAACCTATCTAGTGCTTAATCTGGTGCTATAGGCACTACTCGGGCTCAGGCTTCGAGCCAAAGTCAAATGTTGCAAGAGACTATGAGCTACAATGAAAAGCCCAAGAAAATCACTGGAGAGAATTTCAAAACGTGAGACAACAAAAATATTTTGTTTATTTGACCATATTCTGAGTAAAAAATTTCTTAAGGATGATCCTCCTACTGTTAGAAAGGGTAAGGTAGATGCTACTACCGCCTTCAGAATTGTGATGCTAGAAAGTTTTAAGTTATCACAAAACATGTGGGGGGGGGGGAAGATTTTCCATCAACTAATTACCTTTTAAATAAGGTGCCCCACTAGGAAAAAGACAAGACACCATATGAGTTATGGAAAGGTAGAAAACCTTCCTACAACTACTTGAAAGTGTGGGGTTGTTTTGCCAACGTAATGTATAATGATAAGTCGAGACATACGTGTCATCGACACAATACCGATCTCAAATGGAGTTATCTCTATCTATTATGTAAAATCAAAAGATAACATTACGGATCCACTAACTCAAGACTTAAATCGAGATCAAGTCTATAAAACATCAAAAAGAATGAAACTAAAGCCCATTAAAATAAAGGACGCAATGTGAAGGAAAACCCTAACTAGTTGATTGAAGATCCCAATATCTAGGTTTAAAGGGACAACCTACTTGGATAGACCTGTGAGGTCACTGTGGGGGTTATTCTCCCAAGTCCATTCCTATGATGTAAATAGTGATTAAAAATAGGATAGGTTAACATATGTTTTTAATGATCGTTGTGTGTTTTGGTGAATCGAAGAACATAAGTCACGTATGTAAGAGTGAAGTGGGGCCGCTTTGAGGAGACAATTGGGGCATAGTTCTCTCAAACTCTTGCAGAACCAAGAAGATGTTCCTAACCATATGAATATACCTATGAGAACTAAAAACCTTGTTAGGGAGGTAGTGTTATAAGGTATATCATTTTTTACAAAAACAGCAAAACAATTCAAGGACATTGGGTCTACTGGTCAGCCAGAAAAGTAAATATCTTTCACAAGGGAAGGATTAAAGGGGGATGCCTATCTATCTTATGCAATTATTGATCGTAAATTCTATCACCACATCATGTCAATGCTTTCTTTAAAACTATCAATTTTCATTTATGTGGGGGATTGTTGGAAAAAATGATATTTTTTTTGAAACTTTGACACATATTCTTGATTGGTAAAGGTGGAGAGTTGAATCATAAAATTATGGTTTTATATTCTACTCCATGGTACCTTTACAACAGTATATCATATGCTCAAAATGGTTGAGTGATGAATGAGAAATTGATACTCAAAGTTAACCACTTGTAAATAATATTGAGGAAAGGAAAAACTCAGATCCCATATTGGTTAGATACCAAGTGTGAGATATGTATACATATGAGAACCCACTTGGGGGTTATTGAATGACTAAGCTTGAAGCCTTGCCTTGCACGTAGGGGGTGCAGATCCAAATCCATTAGGGTGGAATGGTTGGGCTCAAAAAGTGTCGACGGATATTTTAGCCTAATTCGTAATTATTTTTTCTTTCCTCAACAGATCTTATCCAGAATCTTTTTAAAATGACAGATATCTTTATTTGATTTTATTTTATTCATATTGATATAAAGGCTTCTAAATGCAGATTTGTATCCTTATTCATGAAAATTTCCAAAATTCCTCCATATTGAATGCTTATAAAAGCCGAAAGAATTCTGCAGAATTCTTTACAACACATAACGAATTTATTTTCAGTCTTGAAATTATTTTCTTTTTTTTCTCTTCAATTTTCTAACGTTTCGGTGATAGAAGAAGACAAGGCTTGTTCGTTGATCACTACAAAGGTGCTACTGCCATGATCATTTTGTTGTTGTATCCTGAGAGACAGACGACCAACTTTTTTTCAAGTACCATAGGAGCGGTAGAATCTGTCTTAAGGAAATTGTGAAAACAAGCCTCAACTTCTAGTAAAACTAGATCTTCTTTATTAGATTTCTGATTTTTTAGATCTTGTTTATTTAAATTGTTTTTCTGATCTGATGTTTTAAATAAATATAAATATTTATTTAATTTGTTTTGTTTAGATATCGTGTTTTACATAAACATAATATTTATTTATATTGTTTTGTTCATATTATTTTTATGTTTGTTCGTTAACGTGTTTTGTCCAACAATTTTAAGACAGATTCCAAATATCGTCTTGTAAAAGCCATTGCTAGAAACAAGAGTCCTCCACTAGTAAATTTCAAGAAAGGTTATAGTGAAAGAATGTGAGATATATTGTCATAACGTTGCCTACATAAGAGTACAGGGGCCTTGTAAGCAAAGCTAGATACGGAGGGCCTAAATTAACGTAGAGTCGCCGCTAACCAATTAGGGCTAGGTTGGTTAGTCACCTATTGTCTAAAAGTCTGGAATTAATACTATGAAAAAATCCTAAAAGTTTAGACTTGATCTCATCACCAAATTTCGGGTTCAGGAGTACGGTTACTTGTGGGGAAGATTATAGCACCCCCACAATGCCTATCCGAGGGTAGTCCTAAGGGTCTTAGGAGCTATTTTTTTATTTAAGCATATTAATGTCTTAATCTAGGCTAAAATCTTATAGAAATCTTAAATAAAAACTCTAAAAAAATGCCTCCGATTTACTCGTAACTCGACTAAGAGGTGTTCACCAAACTTATCTAATTTGAAACTTAAATTAAAGATTTTTACTTTTAACGGGAACCCTAAAGGATATTTAAATAATTCTAGTAAAATACCTAAAATTTTTAAAATTAATTCTATTTTAGCATTCTTAAAAAAACCTAAAAATTACCAATGAATTAAGAGAAATATTAAAAGTCATCTACAACTTATTCGATCTTTCATTATTATTATTTTTTAAAAGATTTAACTAATAATGTTGAACCAATCAAGATTTTACGAAAGATCCTATACCATGCTTATGACTTATCTTACTTTAAAATTCTTGATCTAAGGTTTAAATTCGTCAAATTCCTAAAATAATATATCTTAAATAACATTTATTAGCTTTCTTAAGGAGTTTCTAAAATAAAATATTTTTCTTAAAAATCAAAGCTTTTATTTCGAAATAGTTAAAAAAAAATCAAAACTTTGTTTTTAAAAATTTAAATTTTTTCCTTTAAAATTAATAAAAAACATATTTTTATTTTTTAAAAATCTGAACTTTCTCCTTTTTTAAAAAAATCAAAACTTTTCTTAAAAATCAAAACTTTTATTTCTATATAATTAAAAAAAACCAAAACTTTATTTTTAAAATTTTAAACTTTTTCTTTTAAAATGACTAAAAAATAGTTTTTTATTTTTTAAAAATCTAAATTTTCTCTTTTTTAAAAAAATCAAAACTTTTCTTAAAGATCAAAGCTTTTATTTTGAAATAGTTAAAAAATCAAAATATTGTTTTTAAAATTTAAACCTTTTCCTTTAAAATGACTAAAAAACAGATTTTTATTTTTTAAAAATCTAAACTCTCTCTTTTTTTAAAAAATCAAAAATTTTCCCATGATCAAGCTCTTTTTCTTTAAAAAAACCTTTATTTAAGAAAGAGGAAGAGAAATAAAATGATATTTTTTGGGCTCCTAAGGGCGGAGGACCGTACAAAGACGTAGACACCTAACCACTATCAAATCCCACTCAACATCGCAGTACAAGGAATAAAAGATTTTGCAATTACCAAAACTGAAATAGATCAAAACATGCTACGTTATCCAAAACTAGAAAAGTAAATACCAAACCATCAAAACATGAAGAGTGAAACAAGATAAATTCAAACCTCACAACCAAATCTTTGAAATGAGAATACAGAAGAAATGTAAATAGACTTCACACTTGTGCCTTCATATACAATGAAAAAAATAAATGGACCTCTACGCGGCCTCTAAATGCAATGAAAAGTAAATGGACCTCCACACCTGGACCTTTAAATGCAATGAAAAGTAAATGGACCTCCACACTTGGGCCTCTAAATGCAATGAAAAGTAAACGAACCTTCACACCTCTAAATGCAATGAAAAGTAAATGGACCTCCACACCTGGGCCTTTAAATGTAATGAAAAGTAAATAAACCTCCACACCTAGCCTCTAAATGTAATGAAAGGTAAATGCACCTCCACACCTGGGCCTCTAAATGCAATGAATGTT
This sequence comes from Gossypioides kirkii, assembly GCA_005610355.1. Taxonomy (NCBI): domain Eukaryota; kingdom Viridiplantae; phylum Streptophyta; class Magnoliopsida; order Malvales; family Malvaceae; genus Gossypioides; species Gossypioides kirkii. The sequence goes on along the minus strand of CP032253.1, from coordinate 25,737,856 downwards.
TTCCTTTCTTCCTTTCTTGAATTTTTCATAAAAGGTCATCAGTTTGAGAATCATGTTTTTAGGTTGAAAAAAATCAAATCCCTATCCACACACAACAGATCATGAAAATCAAATTCCATGGGATATCACCTTAACAAATTTCAAAATGATTTTATGACCTGTAAATTAAATTCTCAGATGATAATTTACTTAACAAACTTGGTACTACGGATTTCATAAATCCACCCTTAAAACATAAATTTCTTCTATCGAGAGTCAACTCGTTAATTCTTCTGAAGTCGAATTTCTTTTTCCTGACTTTGGACTGTTTTGATTGTGAACCCTGTACCATGCTCTTTTGCAAAATTGTGTCTTAAAGTAGATATTCTTCATATAGTTCCTTTCTACTAGTATCTCTCTATTTTTTCTTCCTTTTTGTTTTTTTTTTCTCTTTTTTGTGTGTTTTTTTCTTGATTTAAGCAAAATCTTCTTTCTATAGACTATTACATTCTCCAAGTAGGTTAATTCCCAAATCTAAATCAATCATGAGCAATAAGAGATGGACTTGTTCCAAGGTTATAGTGTCGGCTCGAGTTTCGGTGCCAAAGAAAGGGCTAAAATAAGCTCAAATAGATGACTTCAAGGCTCGTACCGAAGGATCAATTTCTTCTGAAAATCTTCATCATTCTCCAAGGCACCTCGTACCCTTTTTTTAGAAATCTCTCTAGACTGCTCATTTCTGAGTTTTCACCCTAGAGTTCATCTCCCTCTTTTATGCTCTTGAAAACGTCACAATTTTCCAAAGATTAACTTCTTGATTTGAACAAACATATTCAATCAAAATGGTCTTTTAAGGATTGTAACGTGGTCTAAGAGTTAAAGGTCAATCAGAGAAAGGTCTTCTAGGGTAAAAAAATCATGTGAAAGAGTATAAAAACCATGAGGAATTATTTTGAATTTTTGATGCTCCTTCCATCTCCCAATCACTTTTCTTCGTTCTTACTCCTTCATATTTCCTTTCTTTTTGTTTCTTATTTGCTTTCCCTATTTCTTCTTTTTTTTTTTCTTTTTTGGAAGATGATCAAGAATTTAGAATTTTGCTTTCATTCTTCATGATCTTTCTTGTCAATCCATGATGTTTGATAGATGACTTTAATTAGGGTTCAAAAAGAAGATACATCAGACTTAAAATCGGGTAGCAAGGAATATAATTTTTTCCAAGTGACAGGGAGAACAAAAGGATGCCATTTATCATTTCAAAATATGGTTAATCTCATCATAAAGGTCGTTCTTGGGAATGCGTCCATCTTTTCAATTTTAATTGCGCATAATCTCATGTTTGTCTTACAATGTTATAAAACCATCGATCCATACTCAAAACTTCACAATTTATAGTCCAACATGAAGGGTGATCCTTCGATAAGAATCAATTTTGAACAAACAAGATGACCCAAAATGGTTAACAGAGGATGAAATTTCTTTAGGTGAAGGATATTTCAAAAATGTCATTCGTCACTTTGAACATGACCAACTTATTAAGTAATTAACCTTAAGGAGAATGCAAGATTCCAAATCAAAATATAACCTCAATCGTGATGCAAAAAGAAGAGAAAAATAAAAAAGACCAATATTACTTAATGTGAATAACTCTTTAAGAACAATCAAGCTCAATTTTTAAGCAAAGTATTTTTTCACTGCATTAGAATTTACAAGGTTCGACATCTTGTCTCTATCCATTTCAACGAGAATCAATGCTCCACCAAAGAAAGCTTTCTTCACCACATACAAACCCTCCCATTTTGGCATCCATTTTCCCCGATGATCATGAACATATGGTAGATTCTTCTTCAGTACCAGATTCCCTTTTCTGAACTACCTTGGTCACACCTTCTTGTCATAGGCCTTCATCATTCTTTGCTGATACAACTGGCCATGACATAAAGTTGCTAATCTCTTTTCCTCAATTAAATTCAACTGTTCATATCTCTCTTGCACCCATTCAGCCTCCTCCAGTCGGACCTTCCTTAACACTCGTAGAGATGGGATTTGTACCTCAATAGGTAACACAACCTTCATGCTATACACTAATGAAATGGAATAGCTCCAGTCGAAGTCCTCGCTGATGTGTGGTACCTGTGGAGAACAAAAGGGAGTTTCTCATGCCAATCCTTATACATTTTTGTTGTATTGGAAATGATCTTGATATTCTTGTTTGCCATCTCGATTGCCCTATTCATTTTTGGACGATATGGCGTAGAATTGTGGTGCTTGATCTTAAATTATGCGCAAACATCTTCTATCAAGGCGTTGTTCAAGTTCTTGGCATTAAAAATGCTTTAGGTCATCCCTAAACACCTTAGTATGCACAAATATTAATTTCATCATATATTCTCAAAATTATCATTTATCATATATACTAGCATGCTCGTTTCCTCATATCTCGCACATCATTTGGGATCAATAACAACTTTTTTTTATCTATACTTAATATAACCTATAGAACTTAAAAGTTTCATGCTCAAAAATTAAAAATTTCTTATTATCATGCCAAATTTATCAATCAACACAATCAACCTATTACATGCTCCTAACCAATCACTTGTATCTCTACAAGCTCAAGCACACATAAAAATAATAAAAACTACATGCTAAAAATTACTTTGTTACCCTCACACTTTAGAAAACACATTGTCCTCAATTTGTAGTCCCCTCAAATAATAAAGGAAAGAAGTTACTCGATTTATCGTGAAGGTTCTCTTCTTTTTATGGTGGTTGTCGTTCTCCTTTTGGCGTTAATGCTCGAAATTGTTACATCTTCCATAATGTGGGGTTCCTACAAAAAGAATTCAAGCATATATACAAAGATGAATTCTAATCCTAATCCTACGAATTATATAAGTCTAAAATAAAAACAAAAATTATCCAAAATCTACAAAATTAAATTGTCTTAAACAACTATTCTTCCTCGTCCATCTCATCTCCTTCCTCATCACTATCATTCCCTACTTCTGACTCTTAATCATCATGCTCCTCATCCATTCCCCCAAACATGTCCATAATGTAGTCAGGGACCCTAAGGTTATGTTGTCGAGCAACCTCTTGGAATACTGATCCCGATTCGTGCATCCATTGGATCATCCAATCCAGCTTTGCATGAGACCCTTCTCCAACTTCTTGTTTTGGTGCCAACCTTCGTATGGATGTTTGTGTAGCCGTCGAATTTTGTGATTTCTTCTTCCCTTCTCTTATTTGTTTGGCATGAAGCTCTCCATATTATTGGAATAGTGTGTCACCAATGACACTTTTCGATGGCTTTAAGGTTTGTTTGGTGAATGTCATAGGCACTCCTTCCCTTTTGCACAAAGCTGTGATTAGGTGAAGAAAGAAAATTCTCACCTTTTGGCTTCCTACACAATGACTCATGTCTTGGTGGATCCATTTTCCTATACAAACTTGCTTTTTCTGCAATATTGCAAACAACAAGATTACTCAAAAAGCATTAACATTAGAAACATTTAAAGCAGGTATCATTCATGTGCAAATGAATTGAATCCACATTTTAGCTTTAGGAAACATGATGGCTTGATTAAATGATGTGAGAATGCTAGTGCCTAGCCTAAATTTCGATTCCCCTTTCCTTCAGTCAGATAAGTAATAACTTCATGCATGTCTATATCACTAAAGGATTCTAAATCAATTTGATCTAAGAAATCCTGTTCATAATAAACGGCATTAAAGAAATTACAAATTATTATGGGGGTTACATTAACACTAATTCCTCTAATGATTAAGGTTTCCCAATTAACTTCGTCCCTAGTCCTAGAGATATGATCTTTTAAAGCAGTATAAAATTACTGGACTACAAGGATAATAGTAGGTTCTATGGGGATTGTCCAAAAATGTTCTCATTATGGTACCTAATTAAAGGCCAGGCTTCTTTGCACAAATCCATCATTGGATCAAAATCCCTCTCTTGAATGAAGGTTTTTTCCTTGAAGTTCATTAAAATATTAGAATAATTGTAAAAAGAACCCCCAAACTTTAGGGGCTTTTGGATATATGCCCTAAACCTTTTTTTTATTGACACACTTAACGTTATAATTTTTCAGAAATCAACCCAAATTTAAAGGTTAAACGTGAGTTAACCGTCAATCAAATACCAGATCATCGAAATAGCCTATGTGGCATGCCATATAAGCATAATAACATCATCGATGATGTCATCAAAATAATATATTTTTTTCATTTTATTCGTCTCTTTCTTCTTCTTTCTTCCTCTCTCCCCTTCTAATTGTTTTCCCAAATTTTGTCAGTCTTTCTTTCTTTGCAAACACCCATTTTCTCTTATTATTTTTCTAGATTTTCTCATATTGGTTACGCGACCTCCAATCGCAGCCAGGTAATAGAACTTCTCAACTCCTTGCATTGTTTCTCGGCTTTGCCTTTAGCAATTTGAATTGGGTTCTTGTCTAACCCTTCTAAACTCTCATTTTTCCAAGTTTTTCTCTTTTCGACACTGCCGACTATAGTTTGGCCTTTCTTCAAGCTCAATCTTTTATTACCACCAACACCATTACTGTTTTATTCAGTAATGCTGCCAACATTGAAAACCTTAATTCCACCTTTCACTTCATCACTCTTCATTCTAGTTTCCCAAATAGAGCCTACAACAACACTGCCCTTAGCTTTACCTTTTCTGAAACTCAAATCCATCTCTTTCTCTCCTATTTATGTTACCCTGTTTTACCTTTCTCACGGTAATCGAGTGCTAATGCAACATGGACGTAAATAATTGGATAACAGGAGACTTTAAGATGATGAAATGGAGGTTGGTAAATTGGAACATTAAAATCTTCCCCTTTCCCTTTGTAAATAAAAGGGGGATTGGGGTTTCTTTATCCTTTTCCTCTCTCTCTCTCTCTTGTTCTGATTTCTTTCCTTTTTACTCATGGAAAGTTTGAGATAGTGGGATTATATAATTAGGGGTTGTTGTTATTGTTAAGGATCTTTCCTTTTCAAAAAATATATATTATTAAAAATATGAGACTGAGAATTCACTGTATGCAACCACCAATAGAACTTAATGTTTATGTTCGAATTGTAAAGCAAATTCAACAGAAAACCCCATAAAACATGGGGGATCATGAAAGGAGTCATGGCATTAGCTACAGAAAAGGTTGAGGAGTATGCAAAAGATGGCATGAACTGGAAAAATGAGAATTGGCCTGGTGTTTTGAAGAAGAAAAATGGTGTTTGGCAAGAGAGAAAATGAGAGAAAAATGGGGGAAAGAGAGAAAGAGGGAAGAAGAAGAAGATGAAACAAAATGAAAAAAAATTAAATAATGATGACATCATGCACTTATGTGGCATGCCACATGGACTATTATGTTGACCTACAACTTTTTTAACGGTCAACTCACGTTTGTCCGTTAAAATTGGGTTGATTTTTGAAAAATTGTAACGTTAAGGGTGTTAATAAAAAAAAGGTTAGGGGCATATATCCAAAAGTCTCCGAAGTTTGGGTTTTTTTTACATTTATGCCTAAAATATTTTTCCACATTCATATTTAAAAAATTCAAAGGATTTGTACCCAATGATGGTTCAAATTCTACAGTACGTCTAACCTTTCTAGGAGGCATTCTAATTAATGGAGATATAAGAGTTGGAACTTTAAACCTGGATGAGTGTGCTTCTCCCATTGCTTGGAAACTTGAAAAGTTAGAAGAGAAAATAAGAAAAGAGAGGCTTTTTAGGTTTTTTTATGAGTTAAAATAGAGTGTAGTGAGTTAGAATAATGTTTTAGTATTTATAGAGGTTAGGTTTTAGGGTTTTAAAGTATAAAAATTTGGAAAAAAAATAAGCCCTTAGACGCTGGGTTGCATAGTCGGGTCGGGTTGATTCTGTAGAAATTGTAATCAATGTCGCGACATAGGGAGTTTTTGTTGCGACACACCCTTCGATTTCTGTTGGTCACGACGTTCTTGGGGATTTGTTGCAATATCCTCCTCAGTCCTGATATATGTCAAATTTGTGCACTTTATCGCGACAAAGGGATGTCCACGTCACGACGTCGGCTTCAATCTTGCTTTTTCCTGTATTTTGTCACCAGTGTTGCGACACAGCTGATTGTGTGTCGTAACATACCCCTATTTTCTATTAATTACTAAAAGAAAACCATGTTAGAATGATATACAATAATATACATAACTTAGTACCATCAAATTACCTTTAAGTCTTACTACCGGACTCATCCGGTATGCTTACCCTTGTAGAGCGAATCCAACTTTGTTCATCTTTATTCCACTTCTCATTAGATCTTTCTAACTCCTTCAATCGATCCCTTTCCTTGAATCGATTAATTCTTTCGTTGTTCATAAATGGAATTCGATTGTGCCCTTCTCCCTTATTCAATTCGAGCAGATGACATCGTTCGTTGTGCTCCTTAATTTCCTTACTTTTGTCCCCAAACTTGAAGGTTTCCACCTCACTATTGATTTTCATAGTAAGCTTGTTATTGTTCAAGTCGATGGTGGACCGAGATGTGGCTAAGAATGGTCTTTCTAGCAAGATGGGGATATCCTTATCTTCCTCAAAATCCAAAACAATAAAGTTCGCAGAGATTATGAAACTCCTTACTGGACTAAGATGTCCTCTAAAATTCCCCTTAGTTGTACAAATGACTGTCAGAATCCTTTAGTTTTTAGGGAATTACTTTGGAGATAATAGCACTGTAGGATGCATTCACCTTTATTTGCTCGCTTACCTTGATTTTCCTATGCTGTGCCATGATTTCCTTTAAGAATTTGGCGTACTTGGGTACCTTTTCTATTAATTCAATCAAAGGTAGGTTAATATTGGGAGATTTGAAAAGTTAAGGAAACTTACAAAATCGTCTCCATCTTGTCGCTTCTTTTCTTCTAACCTTTTCGAGAAGGGAATTGAGGTACTTTTTTCTTTAGGCATGTCTTCCTTTGTTTCTAATGCCACTTTAGCAGGCACCTCCTTGGGCTTGATGACTTCAGTAGCATCGACAGACGGGATGTTTATGATGTCTTATGGTTTGTTAGGCTTTTCTTCGTCCTTAGGTCATTCTGGACTACTCAGTACTTTGCCAGATCTTAGCTCGATTAGCTTGACCTGTTCTTTACCTTCTTTACGGGGATTATTTTTGTTGTTGCTAGGGACCCCTGAACCAATCTGTCTTGAAAGGTCACTCATCATGCTCATTAGTTGGTCCATTGTTTCCTTTAACTTTACCACAGACTTGACAGTGTTATTGCACTCAGACTGTACTTGTTTCACATTCGCCCTCACAGAGTGCATCTCCCCTTCAATTCTATCCAATCTTTGACCACATGTAGTATGGTCACATTGGCTCACTTTTTTTGGCTGTTTGTAAAAATAGAGGTTGGGTTTCTAGCTTGAGCGTTATTGTTACTGTTTCCCCCTTGGCTTCCTCCCAGTTGGGGTGATCTTTTCATCCTGGATTATAACTATTCGAATAGGGATTTCGACTACTTACATAATTGGCCTCTTCCAGATTGACGAGATAATGATAGAGAGGCTTATATTTTCCATAGGATGGTGATGCTCCTGTAACAGACTCGATTTGGTTCAGTCTTTCCAATAGTTGTAGGACACTAGCATGAGTTCATTTCCATATTTTATATTAGCCCATAAGCATCATTATACGTTCAGTTCATTAGTGCTCCTTCGGTTGCACCATCTAGAGTAGATCTAGCGGATGCATCCAACCCATTGTAAAACATTTGTAGTCGCATCCATTTTGGCATACCGTGATAAGGGCATTTTCATACTAATGTCTTAAATCGTTCCCATGTTTCATGGAACCCTTCACCCTCGAATTGCCGGAAGGTTGATAGTTCTCTCCTCAGTTGGATGGCTTTTCCCATAGGGAAAAACTTTTGCAAAAATTTCCCTGCCAGTTCATCCCAAGTTGTGATAGATGCAGGTGCCTGTGCATCTAGCCATGAAAAAGCATTATCGGTTAGTGAAAAGGGAAATAGTCTTAAACAAATGGCATCATCAGTAATACCATTAAACCTAAAAGTATCGCATAATTGTTAAAACCATTTCAAATGTAAACTGGGATCTTCAGCCATTGTCCCTCTAAATTGTAAATTATTTTGGATCATTTGAATCGTAACTAGTTTTATTTCAAAGTTATTAGAGGTGATATTAGGTCTAACAATACTCCCTTGAGTTAGATTTAGAGTAGGTAAAGAGTACTCCCTTAAAGTTCTTTGTGCTTCCGCTATTGGTTCATTTGAAGGGAGTTGTAGAGGTATATAGATGTTTTCCACGTTAACAGCGAGATCTTCTATTGGTTTGACTTGTTCTTGTCTCTCCTCTGGTGGTAGGTTTTGCATAACCTGTTGGTTTTTGCAATTACGTCTAATTAGCGATTTTGGGTCAGAAATAGGATCGACAAAGTTTCCTTGGCTTCGAGTCATAAACCGAAATCAAATAAAAAGTAAAATCGAAGTACAAAAACTAAATAAAATAAAATCGTATCTATAACCTAAAATTTTCCTAATTATTTTATTAAAAATGAAAGAATAAAATTTACTAAAGCGTTGCCTCTCCGGCAAGGACGCTAACAACTTGACCACCCCCGAACATACTTCCATTCGGCATAGATTTAGGCTCTCCGCAAGTATATGGGTTAGGTTATAAATATAGTGAATTACAATGGAACACTTGGTAGTATTTTGAGGATCGTACACAAAGGAGGCGTAAAGCGATAGTAAATAAAATCCTTGCGAAGAAGAAAATTATTTAGTACTTATTTTAGGGTTTATAGTACGAAGAGAAATCGAAGAGTTGGTTTCAAAGAGCATATAATAAAAGATAAAAATAAAACCGTAAAGGGAAGTAAAAAGTTGAGATGTAGAATTCTTATAAACGGATTTGGAGATATTAGGTCGTTTTCGTTTGAGTTCCTCAATTGTTGGGTTTTGGGGATTTTCCTTCAATTAACTAGTCACTACCCTAGTTGGATCTCTCGATCTTTTGTCAGCATAGCAAGTCGATAGAGATTACTTATTACTAGATGTCATAATCTAAACCAGTTTGGGGAAAAGGTGTTCACGGATGGACAATACCAATTTTTGGTTCATTCTTACCTAGATGACTTTCTAGGGTTATCAAACCTAGTGTTTGTTCGATGTTCTTCATTTCCCAAATAGCTGATCTGAAAGTTAAAATCCCTGTAAAACAATAATTAATTATTCATACATCCACTCCCTAATTCCCCAAAATGGAATTAGTTTCTCATGGTTTGTTTGATTATCAATAAAACAATATATGAAAACATATAATTGAAGAAGAGAATGAAAAAGATACTAAAATTGTATTAGCGATCTGTCAGGAAAAACTCCTCGATCGTTTACATGATTTTCTTCAATCTCGTTTCAAACCAGAAAATATAAAGTAAAACCTAAAAATTAAATTCTACTGAATGATGTGTAAAACCCTAGTGCTAAAGATCCTATTTATAAAATATTAACAGTTTAAAATATATTAAAAAGTCAATAAATTAAATAAATAAAAAATTAGAAAAATAAATAAATTTCTTACCACCTTTTAATGAAAAAAAATTCAAATTAAATAAAAAAGAAAAGATTTTAAATCTAGGGTAGGTTTAGAGGGTAGCTTAAGTGTTTAGGGTAAAAGGACACACAATCTAGGCTCTAGGGCGTGTGGTACGTACAGGCTTGGAGTTTGGCACACAAGGGCTCTCGACGTAGGCATGTCTTGGCTCGATAGCAGGTAGGTATGGCTCTCGGTAGCAACAGCAGCACTCGACAGTACTAGTGTGGCCCTTTTGCAGCAGTAGTGGCACGCCTGGACAGCAGCACAGTAGCAGGGACGCGCAAGCTTGTGGCATGCGGATTAGCTGGAGCAAGGGCGACCAGGTGCGGGCACTTGCGGCTGGGGGTAGCGATGATGCTCGATGTTGCTCGACAACCTTCGACGACTTCCATTGGTGACTGCTATCGGCACTAGCTACTAGGTGTGGGATGGTTTGAATGATGAATTCATGAAGAGGTAAGGTATTTATTATGCATGGAGTGTAATTCTCATTCAAACTCTCTCATTATTAAATTATTAAACAACCTCAGTCTTATTTTAAGTTAATAACAATTAACATAAAAATATTAATTGTTATTACTTAATTCATTTGAATTAAAACTTCTAAAATAAATCCTAATTAAACTTTGATAATAATTAAAATAAATCATAAAATTTAATTTATAATTTTATATTAAGTATTATCAAATTTTGAAGAATAAAAATAAATAAATAAATGAAATTTTTAGTTTTAGCCGTTTTAAAAATATTTAAATAAAAAGGCAGCTAATTTTAATATTTACAAAAAGCAAAACCAAATTTTACAAAAAAATTTAATTAAGTCCTTAAACTTAAAATAATTTGAAAATTGGGTTGTAATGAAAAACTTGGATAAAAAATTGTCCCTTTTTATTTGCAAAATTCGAAATCAAAAATTTATTTTCTGACTTAGGAAATAGTTTCTTAGAAAATTATGTTAAAATTAATTCCCAGGAAAGATTGGAGGGATCACAAAGAGTCCCACTTAAGTTCCAAACTCCTAGACAAATTTTTTTTCAACATACTAGCCCAGAAAATATAACCTAAGTTCTTTATTAAAATGAAATAAATTAAGTGTCTGATAAAATGAGTGATGCTTCATTTTGCTCAACTTTATTTCCCCAATAATGTTTCAATCTCTAGGCATTGACTCGAAAAATACCTTGCTTGCCATAGAATTCAACCACTCTGTATGGGAAAACTTGATGAATAGTGAATGGACAGGACCAACGTGATCTCAATTTTCCTTAAAAAAATTTTAATCTAGAGTTAAACAATAAAATTTGTTGACCAGCTTCGAACTCTCTGACTTGAATATGCTTTTCATGCCATCTTTTTAGTCTTTCTTTGCATAGCTTGGCATTGTCGTAAGAGAACGTGCGAAATTCTTCTAACTCATTGGCTGAAGCATTTGTTTCTCTTTAGCAAGCTTGGGATCCAAATTGAGCTGCTGAAGAGCCTAGTAAGCTTTGCATTCTAACTCCAAAGGCAAATACATGATTTTCCAAATACCAACCTATAGGGAGACATCCCTAAAGATGTCTTGTATGTTGTTCTGTAAGCCCATAAAGCATCGTCCAGTCTCTTAGACCAATCACGTCGGTTCGTACATACTACCTTCTCGAGTATGCCTTTTATTTCTTTATTCGCCAACTCAGCTTGCCCATTCATCTACGGATGGTAAGCTGTAGCAACCTTGTGTCTCGTTCCGTGTTTATCAAGTAACTACTTCATCCGTTTGTGCACAAAATGGGACTCGTCATCACTGATGATGGCTTTAGGAGTTCCAAATTGTGTGAACACATGCTTTTGTAAAAATTTCTTCATTACTTTGGCATCATTTGTTAGATATGCCTCGGCCTCAACTCATTTTGATACGTAGTCGACTGTTACCAGAATATACTTGTTACCAAATGACGGAGGGAATGGACCAAGAAAGTCAATGCCCCAAACATCAAACAATTCCACTTCTATGATGTTTGTTCGAGACATTTCATTTCTATTGGTTATATTTCCAACCCTTTGACATCGGTCACAGCTTCTGACATAGACGTACTGATAGCATTAAAAATGACACCAATTTTCTCCCTAAATTTGTGTATTAATTGTCTCTTTTATGGCATATTTAGCATGCATGATAGACATTTCATACTTAGTTTTTATGTTTTCTAACTTAGTGTTGTTTGGTTTAAATTCTTGTTTTTTTTGTGCACTAATGTCGCCACATTCATCATATATATATTGTGTCTAAAAATTGTCAGTGCAAGGACGTATCTCAATAGATCAAGGGTAAAAAGAATTCAGAATGCAGCCATAAATTCTGCTTGAAATTGCAACCATAGATGTCGTCGCATAGGAATCTTTATGTTGGAATGAGTGAATTCAAGCTACAAGTATATCTAGAAGCACTAGCGCATGAATTTCACACGTTGTCGCTGCAATTAAAGATTTCAAATTGTGACCAGAGATGCGACGACAATCTGTAGATTTATGAAGATCACACCAGATCTGCGTGAGTGTATAGCTGGACTGTAACAAACTTTGCCAGCTGCAAATAGAATTGGATCTAAGAAAAGATGAGATTTATCATTCTTGAAGCCATTCAGAGTTGCGGCCACAAGTTGGTCCAGAATGCGGTAAATTGTCACCGCAAATTATAATTTACGTGGACATTATGCAGTAGTCCGGTTAGCAAATCTGATCTACGTAGCTGTCAATAACAAACTTTTACAGCTGTACAAAGTAGTTGGATCTGAGAATGTAGGAAACCTGCAATCTTGAGCCTATAAATAGAGGAGAAAATATGGAGAAAGATATCAAGAGGTAGAGGAATTAAATTCTGCAATTACTTTGTGTTTTAGAGATTTAAGCTGGAACGGTGAGTTGATGGAGCAAAAGAGCAACCACTTCTGACAAGTGCTTGATGCAACATAAGAGAAGCAATTAAGGAATAGTCCTAGTAGTCTAGAGATAGTAAGCTTCGATTGTATTCGTTAATCCCTCTTTTTATGCTGATGGATTCTAATGACATTTGAATGAATACGAGAGTATCTTTCATTGTTAGATTACTTTGATTCTTATTTAATGCTTTTTATCTGTTTATTCTTGGATCTAACCGCATCAAACACGAGAGTGGCTTTGCAGTTTATCGACATCGAGAGATGCTGTGACAAGTTAGGTTAACAAGCAAGATGACGAGAGTTGCTTTAGATTAGAAGAGATTTTAGTCACTTGTTCTTGAGTGCCCAAAGTAGCTCACACTGAGAGGTGGGGTGATTGTGGGTACTTGAGTCTCGAGTAAACAGAGGTCTGTTATTTGTAAGAATTCATTGGAGTGTCATTGCTGCGACAATTCATCTATACAATAACTTGTCGGCGCATCTAGCGTTGTAACTTAGTAAGATCAGTGATCTACTCCAATCCTTTCCACTTGATCACATTTACATTTTTTGCATTTAAATATTCAACACTCAACATTCAACACACTTTGATTTACTTTCAATTTTTCTGACATTTGACCTTTGACATTTAACTCTGATTGCATTGACAATATTAATAATTTTAGTGTGCAAATTTGACTTAATTGCACTAACATCTTTACTCACATTTCATCTAATTCCAGTATTAGTTGATTCGACATCTGAACATCAAGAACCCATTCCTCGTGTGATCGATATCTGATAGAATTGTTCTATCAACTATACTTGCATCGACGTGTGTTCGCTTGCACAATCGCTGTGACGTTACAGACGTGATCAAGTTTTGGCACCGTTGCCGGGGAATGACGTTTGTTTGATGTTTATTTTTTTCATTGTATTTATTCTTTATTATCTTAATTTTATTCGTCACTAACTTGTTTCCTTTTGGTTGTTTACTTTTACATTTTTGTTAGTGAAATATGACTAGGAATGAGGTATATAGAACCTCAACATGAGTGATGCTGTAGAAATGGTGCTTGAAGCCATAACAGCCCAGGTATCTTCTTTAACTAATATGCAGAATGCTACAGCAGTTGCAGAATGGAAATTTGCAGTGACAATTTATAATTATTGTGGGGGCAACCATGAGTTTGAAGAATGCCCATCAAATCCAGCAAAGGTGTACCACATGGGGAATTTCTATCGAAATGAAAATCCATATTCCAACACTTACACGCCAGGATGGGAGCAACATCTAAATTTTTGTTGAAACAATCAAGACCCTAGAAGTATAGACAATGATGTTAGATCCGAGTGGACATTGCCTAATTATGATAAACCTTTGTCAACGCAAAATATCCAGCAAGACGAAGCATCAGAATTTTCATCAATTGAAAATTTGCTGAGACAATATATTACCGGTTGAATCCATACAAGCTCAAGAATATCAATTTGGCCAGATTGTGGGTGCAATAAATTTGCGACCACAAGAAACTTTGTCGGTTGATATTGTGAATTCAATATCACAAGGGCAAGAGCATGATGAGGAAATCATTCCCAAAAGTGAAACTCAACTAAATAAAGTTATTAGAGATGCTACAGCAAAAGAAGATAATTGAAATCTCAACAATGGAAAGATGCCAGCGCAATCTGATAAGCAAACTGCAGTTAAAGAGAATAAACAAGATATTGCGGCGATAGAATCAAATCACTTTATCGCCACAAATGTTACAGTAAAACAGCCTTAGAAAATTGAAGACACATTGTCAGAGAAGAGAAGATTTGGAGATATCGAAGCAATCGTACTTATTGAAGGGTGCATTGTCATGACAATTAAATTGCTCCAAGAATTTAAAGATCCTAAGAGCTTCTCAATACCCTATTCTATTGGTGATCGGTATATTGGAAAGGCATTATGTGATTTCAATGAAAGCATAATCAGAGTTGCGACCACAAGTTGGTCCAGAAATGCAACAAATTGTCACCGTAAATTATAATTTACGACGACATTCTGCAACAGTCAAGTAAACAAATCAAATCTGCGTAGCTGTCAATAACAAACTTTTACAGCTTTACAAAATATATGGAGAAAGATATCAAGAGGTAGAGGAATTAAATTCTGCAATTACTTTGTGTTTTGGAGATTAAGCTAGAACAGTGAGTTGATGGAGCAAAGGAGCAACCACTTCTGACGAGGAGTGCTCGATGCAACACAAGAGGAGCGATTAAGGAATAGTCCTAGTGGTCTAGAGATAGTAAGCTTCGATTGTATTCGTTAATCCCTCTTTTATGTTGATGGATTCTAATGACATTTGAATGGATACGAGAGTATCTTTCATTGTTAGATTACTTTGATTCTTATTTAATGTTTTTTATTTGTTTATTCTTGGATCTAGCCGCATCAAACAAGGGAGCGACTTTGTAGTCTATCGACATCGAGAGATGTGGTGACAAGTTAGGTTAACAAGCAAGATAATGAGAGTTGCTTGAGATTAGAAGAGATTCTAGTCACTTGTTCTTGAGTGCACAAAGTAGCTCACACCGAGAGTTGGGGTGATTGTAGGTACTTGAGTCTCGAGTAAACGGGTGAATGTTATTTGTAAGAATTCATTAAAGCGTCATTGCTACGACAATTCATCTATACAATACCTTGTCAGCGTATCCAACATTGCAACTTAGTAAAATCACTGATCGACTCCAATCCTTTCCACTTGATCACATTTACATTTTCTGCATTTAAATATTCAACACTCAACATTCAACACACTTTGATTTACTTTCAATTTTTCTAACATTTGACCTTTGACATTTAACTCTGATTGCATTGACAATATTAATAATTTTAGTGTGCAAATCTGACTTAATTGCACTAACATCTTTACTCACATTTCATCTAATTCCAGTATTAGTTACTTCGACATCTGAACATCAAGAACCCATTCCTCGTGGGATCGATATCCGATAGAATTGTTCTATCAACTATACTTGCATCGACGTGTGTTCGCTTGCACAATCACTATGACGTTATAGACGCGATCAAGTTTTGGCACCGTTGCCGGGGAATAACGTTTGTTTGATTTTTTTTGTCATTGTATTTATTCTTTATTATCTAAATTTTATTCGTCACTAACTTGTTTCCTTTTTGTTGTTTACTTTTACATTTTTTTAATGAAATATGGCTAGGAACGAGGTATATTGAACCTCAACATGAGTGATGCTGTAGAAATGGAGCTTGATGCCATAGCAGCCCAGGTATCTTCTTTAACTAATATGTAGAATGCTACAACAGTTGCAGAATGAAAATGTGCAGTGACAATTTATAATTACTGTGGGGGCAACCATGAGTTTGAAGAATGCCCATCAAATCCAGCAAATGTGTACCACATGGGGAATTTCTATCGAAATGAAAATCCATATTCCAACACTTACACGCCAGGGTGGGAGCAACATCCAAATTTTTGTTGGAACAATCAAGACCCTAGAAGTATAGACAATGGTGTTAGATCCGAGTGGACATTGCCCAATTATGATCAACCTTTGTCAAGGCAAAATATCCAGCAAGACGAAGCATCAGAGTTTTCATCAATTGAAAATTTGCTGAGACAATATATTGCCAAGATTGATGTTGTGCTTCAGAATCAAGCTGAATCCTTACAAGCTCTAGAATATCAATTTGGCCAGATTGTGGGTACAATAAATTTGCGACCACAAGAAACTTTGTCAGTTGATATTGCGAATTCGATATCACAAGGGCAAGAGCATGATGAGGAAATCATTACCAAAAGTGAAAATCAACTAAATGAAGTTGTTAGAGATACTACAGCAAAAGAAGATAATTGAAATCTCAACAATGGAAAGATGCCAGCGCAATCTGATAAGCAAACTGCAGTTGAAGAGATTAAACAAGATATTGCGGCGATAGAATCAAATCACTTTATCGCCACAAATGTTACAGTAAAACCGCCTTAGAAACTTGAAGAAACATTGTCAGAGAAGAGAAGATTGGGAGATATCGAAGCAATCGCACTTATTGAAGGGTGCATTGTCATGACAACTAAATTGCTCCAAGAATTTAAGGATCCCAAGAGCTTGTCAATACCCTATTCTATTAGTGATCGGTATATTGGAAAGGAATTATGTGATTTCAATGAAAGCATAATTTTGATGCCTATATCCGTAATTGAGAAGTTACAGAATTGGAAAAAACGTAAGAAAGAGGAAATTTTTAAGGATCGTGTGGAGAATAAAAGAGTACGAAGCACTTGAAGAAGAAGAAACACATATTGTGTCTGCACCAATTGAGGAATAAGTAAACACTATTGTCAGCGCATTAAGATTCCATTGTTAACGCAATTTCATACAGCTGTACTGCACCTACTAACTTAATGCCGAAAACTGTTGAATTTCATGTGGAGGAAGAAAATGATGAAAAGATAGATGTCAAGGCAAATTTAGCTGAGAAATTTATCCCAGCATCTAAAGTTATGGGTGTAATAACTGAAGGCTTGGCGCAAGATGGAGCGAGTTAGGCGGAAGTTGCTGATGAAAACCTTTGGGTGATAGTGGTCTATATTGGATCAACGAATGAAGCAGTTGATGATGCCAGAGCAGAGATACAAACTGAGGAGCAATCCACAGATCATGTGAAGCTCAAACAAAAGTAAAAGAAGAAAGAGGAGAAGGACCTGAAGTCGCGACAAATTCGGCTGAGGAATTTGTCACCGCACTTGAACTTGTGGATGCATCATCTGATGATTTGGCGCCACCTAAAGTAAGTCAGGCGGAGGCTGTGATGCTTGCTATTGAGGAGCAATCCACAGGTCCGGCCAAGCTAAAGGAATGAAGGAGGAAGTACACCAAAGACAAGAAGCAACGTAAGGAGGAACGGAAGCGCAAGAAGAATAAAACCAATATAGCCACATCTTCGGCTGCAACACACTAACTTAGTTTTTAATTTTTAGCACTTAGTTTAGGTTTCATGCATACCATGTAGCTGTAGTATAATTGTCTCTACATTATTAATGTCATTGCATTTTTTATTATCGTTGCATCTACATTGTCATTGCATTTCCATATATATATTTATTAATGTTAGTGCATTGGGGACAATGCACACTTTAAGTTTGGAGGGAATTTGTGTGAAATGGAATGAAATTGCACCCACATTTTTGAATTTTACATGTTTCTTTAGTTAATGAAAATATGCAGAATTTCAACAAAAATGTGACCATAATTTTTTTTCATTTTTATGCGTCATTCTTTAATTGCTTGGGATGTTGATGTGTAAATTGGATGAATGTGAATGAATAGTGAGTCTTCTATTTTTGAATGAATGATTGGAATTGCTTCAGTAATGAATGGATAGTGTTAATGTTTGAATCTTGAACTAATTGACCAGTTGTAGTGACATTGTATTAATAAAAGACACTCCAATGTGAGTGCAGTGTGACTTCTCAAGGGAGAACACTCCGCTGCAGATTTTAGAAAAATCATCTAGCCAAAGGCTGTCACTGCAAGAGTGCGTGTCAGCGCAATTACATACCTCTTGGGGGTTTGTTGTACCCCATAATTACTACCCAGGAATAAAGGTAGAGTAATATAATGACATGTCTCAGTCACTTGAAAAAGGAAAATGAGAAAAAGAAAGAAAAAGAAAAGAGAAAAGAAAAGAAG
Source organism: Gossypioides kirkii (assembly GCA_005610355.1). Taxonomy (NCBI): domain Eukaryota; kingdom Viridiplantae; phylum Streptophyta; class Magnoliopsida; order Malvales; family Malvaceae; genus Gossypioides; species Gossypioides kirkii. The sequence continues at coordinate 25,719,653 of CP032253.1, read as the reverse complement.
AAGAAAATGTTTGCTATGAATGTTGTATTGGTTCAGGGAAGATTAAGATTCAATGCATAATACTAACATTAATGAAGTTGCAGTTTTAATGATTCATGCCTATAAATTGTCGGCACATTATTCTATCATATGATTATAATTTGTGTACTAGGATTTCAGGAAATTCAAGTTGCGAGAATAATGATTGCGGTGACATGTTTGCTTGTGACTTTGCTCATTTTTGTTCACTTGAGGACAAGTAAAAACTCAAATTTGGGGGTATGGTAGCATTAGAAATGACATCTATTTTCTCCCTAAATTCGTGTATTAATTGTCTCTTTTATGGCATATTTAGCATGCATGATAGACATTTCATACTTAGATTTTATGTTTTCTAACTCAGTGTTGTTTGGTTTAAATTCTTATTATTTTATATCTTTTTGTGCACTAATGTCACCACATGCAGCATATATATATTGCGCCTAAAAATTTGTCAGCATAAGGATGCATCTCAATAGATCAAGGCTAAAAAGAATTCAGAATACAACCACAAATTCTGCTTGAAATTATGACCATAGTTGTCCCCGCATAGGAATCTTTACATTGGAATGAGTGAATTCAAGCTACAAGTATATCTGGAAACACCAGCGTAGGAATTTCACATGATGTCACTGCAATTAAAGATTTCAGATCACGACCAGAGATGCAGCGACAATCTACAGATTTATGAAGATCGCACTAGATCTGCATGAGAGTACAGTTGGACTGTAACAAACTTTGCCAACTGCAAATAGAATTGGATCTGAGAAAAGATGAGATCTATCATTCTTGAAGCCAATCAGAGTTGCGACCACAAGTTGGTCCAGAAATGCGACAAATTGTCACCGCAAATTATAATCTATGTTGACATTCTACAACAGTCCAATAAACAAATCAAATCTGCGTAGCTGTCAATAACAAACTTCTACAGTTGTACAAAGTATATGGAGAAAGATATCAAGAGGTAGAGGAATTAAATTCTGCAATTACTTTGTGTTTTGGAGAGTTAAGCTGGAACTGTGAGCTGATGGAGCAAAGGAGCAGCCACTTCTGATGAGGAGTGCTCGATGCAACACAAGAAGAGTGATTAAGGAATAGTCCTAGTAGTCTAGAAGTAAGCTTCGATTGTATTCGAAATCCCTCTTTTATGCTGATGGATTCAAATGACATTTGAATGAATACGAGAGTATCTTTCATTGTTAGATTAATTGATTCTTATTTAATGTTTTTTATTTGTTTATTCTTGGATCTAACCGCATCAAACACTAGAGTGGTTTTGCAATCTATCGACATCGAGAGATGCGATGACAAGTTAGGTTAACAAGCAAGACGATGAGAGTTGCTTGAGATTAGAACAGATTCTAGTCACTTGTTCTTGAGCGCACAAAGTACCTCACACCAAGAGGTGGGTGATTGTGGGTACTTGAGTCTCGAGTACACGGAGGACTATTATTTGTAAGAATTCATTGGAGCATCATTGTTGCGACAATTCATCTATACAATACATTGTCAGTGCATCCAGCGTTGCAACTTAGTAAAATCAGTGATCCACTCCAATCCTTTCCACTTGATCACATTTACATTTTATGCATTTAAGTATTCAACACTCAACATTCAACACACTTTGATTTACTTTCAGTTGTTCTGACATTTGACCTTTGACATCTAACTCTGATTGCATTGACAGTATTAATAATTTTAGTGTGTAGATCTGACATTATTACACTGACATCTTTACTCACATTTCATATAATTCTAGTATTAGTTGCTTCGACATCTAAACATCAAGAACCCATTCCTCGTGGGATCGATATTTGATAGAATTATTCTATCAACTATACTTGCATTGACGTGTGTTCGCTTGCACAATCGTTGTGACGTCATAGACACAATCATGTACGCATCCTTGAACAATGTCGACCAAAAAAATCCAGCTTGTAATACTTCGGCTGCAGTACATGAACCTCCGAAGTGTCCCCCACTTGGAGCTGTGTGACACTAATATAATATCACTCGTACTTCAACTTCTTCCACACATCTTCTGATCATCTGATCTGCACACTTATTAAACAAGTACAATTCTTTCGAGAAGTAATACTTAGCATCATGAAAGAACTTCTTCCTATGTCAATATGTCTTATCATAGGGAATCAAACCACAAGCTAAGTAGTTAACAAAATCAGCAAACCAAAGGGTGTTATGACTTACCTTGAGTATATGTTCATCAGGGAATGTCTCTTGTATGGGTATAAGAGTTGAATTTTCTTCTCGCGGCTCCAACCTAGACAAGTCATCAGCTATTGGGTTCTCTACGCCTCTTCGATCTTGAATCTCTAGATCAAACTCTTAAAGTAGTAGGACCCAATGAATCAGTCTCGGCTTAGCATCTTTCTTGGCAAGTAAGTATTTAATTGCCAAATGATCCGTAAAGATAGTCACTTTCGTACCTACAAGATAGAATCTAAACTTGTCAAAAGTAAACACAACTATAAGTAATTCTTTCTCGATTATCGTATAATTCAACTAAGTTCCTAACAAAGTCTGACTTGCATAATAGATGGGATGAAAAACTTTATTCCTTCACTGGCCCATCACAGCTCCGACCGCGAAGTCACTTGCGTCATACATTAGCTGGAACGACAATTCCCAATCTGGTGTGACGATAATTGGTGCTGAAATTAGTCGATTCTTGAAATCGTTAAATGTTGTCAAGCATTCTTCATCAAAGTTGAATGTCAATTCTTCTTTAATAACTTGCTCAAAGGTTTAGCAATCTTAGAGAAGTTATTGATGAATATTTGATAGAATTTGACATGTCCCAAGAAGCTCCTAACACCTTTTACAGATGTTAGAGGTGGAAGCTTCTCGATAACATTTACTTTGGCTTTATCAACTTCAATTCCTTGTCTTGTTATTCGATGCCCCAAAACAATACCTTCTAGTACCATAAAATGGCACTTTTCTCAGTTGAGAACAAGGTTTGTCTCTTCATAATGCTTTAGTAAAGTAGTTAGATTGGCTAAGAAATCGTCATAAGTGTCCCCGAACACTGAAAACTTATCCATGAACACTTGCAAATACTTCTCGACCATGTCAGTGAAAATGACCATCATACATCTTTGAAATGTAGTAGGTGTATTACATAACCAAATGACATGCGTCTAAATGCAAACGTACCATATGGGCATGTGAACGTCGTTTTGTGTAATCTTTTGGTGCGACTATAATATGATTGTACCCAGATTACCCATCTAGAATACAATAATAGTCTCGCAATGCGAGTTTATCCAGCATCTGATCCAAAAAAAACTAAGGAAAGTGATCTTTCCTAATCGCTTTGTTCAATTTCTGGTAGTCGATGCAAATTTGCCATCCCGTAACCTTTCTAGTCAGTATTAACTCATTATTTTCATTCTTTACAACCGTAATACCTCCTTTCTTTGGCACGCATTGGACTGGACTAACCCATGAACTATCTAAGATAGGATAAATTATATCCACTTCTAACCACTTGATGATTTCTTTCTTGACTACATCCTTCATAATGGGGTTCAGTCTCCGTATCAATCGTCCCTTTCTTATCATCTTTAAGGATAATCTTATGCATGCATACGGATGGACTTATACCACGAATGTCGGTTATGGTCCATCCAATAGCCTTCTTAAATTTCTTCAACACTTTAATCAAATTTTCTTCCTGATCCTTAATTAGTTGTGTTGAAATAATCACAGGCAAAGTAGAAGCGTCACCTAAATAAACATATTTTAAGTGCGAAGGTAATACCTTAAGCTCTAATTTAGGTGGCTCTTCAACCGACACTTTTGGTTAAACATAATCTCTGCTTTCTAACTCCAAAGATTCAAAACGAGGTTATGGATTAAATCCCCTAGAGTTAGCTTCCAGCAAAGCTAAATTTTCCTTCCCCTCTTCATCACTTTGAGGGTTTGTCAGCAAGATTTTTTCTAAAAGATCTTCAACAAAGTTGAATTCCTCTTTAATGACTAACTCTTCTAACTTGGTCACTGCAAAACAATCATAAACTATATCAAGAAATCTCATAGACTTAAAAACATTAAATGTTACCTGATCATCCTGAACACGCATAGCTAGCTCACCCTTCTGCACATCAATAAAGGTCCTTCTGGTTGCTAGGAACGACCTTCCTAAGATGATTGACACTTCTTTATCTACTTCAAAGTCTAAAATGACAAAGTCAGCAGGAAAAAAAAACTTATCAACACAAACCAATACATCTTCAATTTTTCCTTCAAGATATGCTATAGATCAATCGGTAAACTAAAGTGTAACCGAGTTGGTCTAACTTCACCTATCCCCAACATTCTGAATATTGACATGGGCATTAAGTTAATGCTTGCACCCAAATCGCATAATGCTTTACCATAATAAGTTGCTCCAATGTTGCATGGTATGGTAAAACATCCTGGATCCTTCAACTTTGGGGGTAGTTTGTCTTGAAGATATACGCTGCATTCCTTCGTTAGAGCTACTGTCTTAAAGTCTCCAAGTCTTCACTTCTTCGACAGGATATCCTTCATGAACTTGATGTAATTCGGCATTTGCTCAAGTGCTTCTACCAATGGAATATTGATATGAAGTTGCTTGAGTATGTCAAGGAACTTCTTGAATTGGACTTCGTGCTTCTGCTTCTGAAGTCTTTTAGGGTAAGGTGGTGAGGATTTCTAACTTCAACTAGTTGCTTCGTCTTTTGTGGCACTTTTACATCTAACGAAGTTGTTAGATCATTGAACTTGACTGGTTTAGAAGTCTCTTTCTCAACATTCACCAGTTCTAGTTCTGGTGAATCTGGTTCTGGTTCTGGTTTTGGCAAAGTTGGAGTTTCAATTCTTGGTTGAACTTCAACTGATTCTTGAGCATCGGCTTGCTCTTCTTCTACTTCAACCGCATTGGGTTGCAACGTCTTTTTACTCCTTAATGTCAATGCTTTATAGTGCTCCTTCTCTGGATTTCTTGGATTCTCTGTATCACTCGGTAAAGCACCTTGTGGATGGTTCTTCAATTTAGTGGCAAGTTGCCCCAATTGATTCTCCAAATTTCTTAGAGTGACATCATTCTTTTCCATATATGCCTTTAATAAACTCTCTAAGCTGTTGGAATATTCAACTTGTTGTGGCTTCTGAACTTGCTAAGTAAATCCTTATGGCTAGGTTAGTCCCGATTGAGCAAAAGTGTTACTAGGTCTAGCCCTTTGATTACTCCATGAGAAATTAGGGTGATTTCACCAAGATGGGTTGTAAAATTTGACTGCAGTCCCTGTCTGCCTTGATTTTGGTTTTGATTGCCCATGCAGTACACAGATTCTAGATTTTATGGGCATTCTTTGAACAAGTGCCCTTCTCCATAATAAACACAAGTTACATTATTGAATTATTAGGTGGTTGAGCTGCAACATTATTAAACCCATTAGTAGTAAAATTTTTAAGGATTGAGGAAATCGATGATACCTGAGTTGCAAGTGAAGTTAGTGGATCAACTTCGTGAATTCTTGCAACTCGTCTTCTTGAGTTTTCTCGATTAGTCGACCATTGGTAATTATTGCTTGCGATCATTTCTATCATTTCATAAGCCTCATTGTAAGACTTAGAAAGAATAGCTCCATTGGCGAAAGCATCTACTACCATCCTTGTGTACAAATTAAGACCGTTATAAAACGTCTCTAATTTGATGCAATGCGGGATTCCATGATGAGGGCATTTCCTTAAAAGATCTTTAAGTCTTTCCCATGCCTTATACAAGGATTCATCATCCATCTGTTACAAAGTAGTAATTTCACTCCTCAGCTTAGCATTCTTGCTTGGAGGGAAATACTTCCTAAGGAATCGTTCTGCTAACTCTTGCCATGTTGTAACATAATTTGGTGGCAACGAGTTCAACCAGACTAGCTCTGTCCTTTAGTGAATATGGGAACAACTTCATTTGAAGTGCATCTTCTGACACTCCGGCTATCTTGAAAGAATTGCTTACCTCCATGAACAATCTCAAATGAAGATGAGAATCTTTTGTAAGCATTCCACTGAATTGGCCCACTATCTAAAGCATCTGAAACATCACTGGCTTTAGTTCAAATTGTTGTGCCTCGGTATCAAGTCTTCTAATTCCCGAATTAAGTTCATGGAACAATGACACTGCATATTATCTGAAGGCTCTATCCCTATCATTAGCAATAAGGATAGGATTCTGAGCATGATTAGCTCCGTGTCCTTGATTTTAGTTCTTGAAATTCATCTCTTCGGTCCTTCTTTGAGATGTTTGTCTTCTTCTTTCTCGAAAAGTTCGTTCAATTTCAAGGTCCACTGGAGTAAGTCAATAATTCGGTCAATACTCATAAACACCTGAAATAATCAGAAAAGAATAAGTTAGAATTAGATAGAAAAATAATTAAACCAAAATGTAAAAAAAATAATTTCACAAATAATTTTGACAATACCCGGCAACGGCACCAAAAACTTGGAACGATGAAAATGTGCAAGTCTAAACAATTGTATTCAAGTAATAAAGTGACAAGTAAATGTCGAGTATCGTACCCACAGGGATTGTGCTATGAAAAGTATTTATGAAATATTTAATGAACAAATTGGTTAGGAATAAGATAATATTTATGAAGGATATTAATCTAAAGTATTAATCTAAACTAAATTAATCTAAGTTAAAGCTAAACTAAATTCCAATGCACGATTTCTAAAGGTTTAATCAATATGACATAAATGTGTCAGGTTAATTGTTTTAATTACTTAATTAAATCTAAATCATGTTTTTGCTTGTTACGAAAAAATATTCATGATAACCCGGTATCTTGCTAACTTATGAACAATATTACTCACAAAAATCAGTTTATCTCTTGAACATACACCTATGCCAATACGACCGACTAAACTAATCCTTGACAAGAAAATGTGTTATGGCACATACATACTTTATTAAATCAATTTATCTCTTGAACATACACCTATGCCAATACGACCGACTAAATTAAATTCATAAGTAAGTAAAGGATCAAGTGAAGTAACAACATGCACCTATATTGAAATAATTTAATCACAAAAATCCTGCAAGTTATGCAAAGCTGTGTATTCTCTTATGCCATCGCAATTTTAACCCTTAGTTTCCTTAGAAGATTAAGCATGCACAAATTAAATAGTGTGTCCATTAATCACAATTTCAACGTGCTTAAATGATTAATTCAATAGTTATATCACAAGGGTAATGCAATAACTTAGGCATGATAATATTTTAATTAAACAAAATATTCAAGGCCTATAAAAATATAAGCGTGATAAATAAATAATCAAACAATCAACACAATTAACCCAACACTTTAAGAAATTTAAGTCATTTTAATTAAAGAAACAATAGCATTCATCATAATAACAATCAAGAATCTAAAAGTGAGAAAAAGAATAGAATTAAATCCGGCAATTTCTCAAGAACTGCTTCTGCGTTCTTCATCGTTCTTGCTTGATTCTTCCAGATCGAGGTCTCTGATGAACACTCAACAAGGCCATTTCAAGGGTTGAAGAACCACTCTTTTCTAAGAGAGGAAATCAATAAGGGAATGGAAGGGAAAATGAGATGGAAGACTAGAGAGCAAATGAGGGAAAGAAGAGAGAATGGAGTGAATTGGTGTGGAAAATGAGGTGAGTGAGGGTGGTATTTATAGGTGACAGTTGGTGGCAGTATTTAGTAAATAAATATCAGCCACCAACATCCCTTGGATGGCCATGCATAAGCAAAGTTTGAGAAGTTCAAACTTTGCTAAATGTAGATTGGGGTGAAATTTTGAAACCACCAAAAGTGGAGGAGTTTGAATGGTATTTTGGGAAAGGTTAGGGGTTGTTTTGAAAGGTTGAAAAGTCAACATTTTCAACTGAATTGGTCAGCACTTTGACAAAACATGACTAGCTCACATAAAGGTGGTTCGACCCTCGGTTGCATGCACATCGAGCCACTTTGCTTCAACCTTTATAATTTATTTTTAATCCAAATTAATTGAATTAAAAATATAATTATAAAGCATAATTTAGCTTCATATTGGACTGACCTTTGGCTGGAAAATATTCTTCTTAACTCTTGATTGACTCTGTGTAAAAATTTCCTTAACGATTCAAGTTGTCTGTAGTGTCTGTTGGGTTAATTTTCACCAATTATGCAAATGTAACAGCCAAAACCTGACACCATGCCGGTTAGGGTTCCGAGGTCCTTTAGATCATTTACTATTATTTAAAATCTTTATATCTCAACATTACAATATCACAAAAATACATATGCCATTAAATTTAAGCTTTAATAACACATTATATCAATGAGGGTTAAAAATGTCATATTATAGAATCTGAGGAACTTCTACCGGTACCTGTTGGACAGGTATCGATAGAAGTCAAGTCAGTAAGCTTTTTGAAATTAGCTGTAGTTTACTACAAATAGAAGAGAATGTTCTACCGAAACAAGGATGGATTCTACCAATACTTCCCACACATATACCTTTACAACGAGTTCAAGAGAGTTAACTAGATTTACCCTGCAACTTCTACCGATACAAGTGTACTGACTACCAATACTACTATGAACAGAACTACCGATACTTTAAAAACTTATACCGATACAATGCAAGTCAGTAACCAAAGTTCAAATACCTTGTACTTCTACCGATACATGCAAGAGTTCTACCGAAACAAGTGAGAAAATTTCAAATATAAACATAAGTTTCTAAGTTTTCAAAACATTCTTCATCATAAGGTGATTACTCAAGATCATAACTTACATAACCTATACAAGAAGGTACTTGATTCATCATTTAACCACAACATACATTTGAAACAACATTAAAAGTGTCACCATTCATTGCATATTATACACTAGAACTCCTCAAGTACACAATTCCTATTACATTTCATATAAGCCAAGTGATACAAAAGACTACCGAACAAGCTCCCGGGATAGTGTGATTTCTCTGAGATGATCTGATCTTCAAACAGCAAAATGAAATCTACAAAACAACAAACAGATACAGAGGTAAGCTTACAAAGCTTAGTAAGTTCACATTAACGTTTAACTTACAGAATAATCTATTCATTATAGAAAAGTAGAAATCATCTTCGTAATCCCATGATAATAGCATCAGGTTGATTTCTTCGATCTTTCAAAACATTAGTTCCTACGAGCCCAATCAAAGTTTAGCTCCTACGAGCCCAAACAGAGTTTAGCTCTTACAAGCCCAAATAGAGTTGAGCTCTTACGAGCCCAAACAGAGTTTAACCAGTATACGATGCTGCTCACACAAGCTAATGAGAATCCACAATGTATGCAAGACCTTTGCCATCGATACGGTTCAGATTACCCACTCACGATACTGTTCACACAATCTGATGAGAATTCACAATGTATGCAAGACCTCATCCATCGTAGGGGTCCATATATTTAGTATCCAGTATTCATTCAGAATTTATCATCTCATGATGCTACTCAAACAAGCTGTTAGGAAACTGAAACATATGCAGGATCCCATCAATCGTGTCAATTCAGATCACTGGCCTAAGACCTAACATCTCGTTTCTTCATTCATTCTCAAATTTCCCAAAGTGCCAAGCATATGTAATTTTCCACAATAAAAATGCAGTATAAGAAAGATTTACAACAATATAAAAGATAACATTACAAACTTACCGGATGAAATTGCAGTTAAAACGAAACTTTAGGGACTATTTTGTAATTTTTTCTTTTTCACGATCGGTGGCACGATCTTAATCTATCACAACAAATCAATCAATTCTTACATTTCATTTTTATTCAATTTAGTCCTTAAACACAAAACATGTAAAATAATCATTTTTCTTCTAATATCATACCAATCAAATATTTAAGGCCCTCATACAAATTCTTACATTCAATAATTTTAACATTAAGGATATGTATTTTCATTATTTTCATAATTTAGTCCTCAAACCCTAAATTCATTAAAAATCACTTTACAAAATCATCAAATCTAACAACCAAGCTCATAATACCTCCATAAACTTTCAAGAACAAGCTCATTCATCAATGACAACATTTATAATATTTAACAGATTCACAAATTAGTCTCCGAGTTAGCTAGATTAAGCTAATACGGACTCAAAAACATAATAATTACTAAAAATTGATGAAAAATCACCTACCTAAAGGTGGATTAAGTATGGCCGAATGTTTGAAGCTCTCAACTAGGGTTTTCTTCCTTCTTTTTTCAATGAAGAAGATGATATAATTTGTTTAGGTTTTTGTTATATTACTTATTTAACTAATTACCATTTTACGCTTAAGTATTTTCCTTAAATTTCAATCTCATTTCAATGCTAAATTGTCCACTTAATTCTTAAATGGTTTAATTACCATTTAAGTGTCTTAACTTTCTTTTCAATTATCACATAAAGCCTTTATTAAATAAAATTCAACTTTTACCCCTTTTACGCTTTAATCCTTTTCATTTAATTAACTATCTAAACAATATAATTTCTTAACCAAAAATTAATATGTCACTAATGACATCATAAATATTAAATAAATAAAATTTAAGACCAGACCCGTTGGAGTTGTGATCCTGCAATCACTATTTTCGACACCACTGAAAACTAAGTTGTTACAGCAAAACTGTCAAAACATTCATCAAATTCATGCTTAATATTTATAAAAATAATTAAAAATCAATATGTTGGAAATTTTAGCACAAGTTAATTATTTTATAATTGAATTGTATTTTTCGACATTAATTACTTAGAATTTGCATTAATTTAGGTTAAAAAGGGAATGAAAAAGTCTATATATTTTTATCGTTCCAACCAGCGAGCCGTAGATTCGGTCATACTGTCTTGAAATATGTGCATTAGCAACTTCTCATGTTTGGAGTAAGCAACCATTTTCCTATAGTACATGACGATATGAGTAATGGGGCAACTGTTACCATTGAATTTTTCAAAGTCTAGAACATTGAATTTTGGAGGGACGACCACATCAGGTACCAGACACAAGCCTTTTGCTTCTACAGATCCGAATGTGTCTAATCCATCGATAGCTTTCGAACGTTCCTCAATCAGGCTGAATTTATGAGCTTCTTCATCCATAATCGACTTTCCCTTGCCCACTTCTCTTGGCTCTTCACTTGCAGGCAACTCATTTACTCTTGGGATTTGAATGGTCACACCTGGTATCTGAAGCAATAAATCTTCACGATATACCCCTACATCATTGTAAAGAGAGATTGGATTGTCCAAAGTGTCGCTTCCTTCTCCTACTTTGGCTTTTCCTTTAACCATTGTAGTATTCATTTCAATCATCTTTTAATCTGTTCCTCCAATTTGGCCATGCGTGCTAATTCTTCTTTCATCATCTTCTTGGCTTTTGTGCGGGTGTTATACTGATGAGCTATCCTTGGTCCTTTTTTGAATGAAATTTATTTCCAAAGTTATAAAATTATTTTGATTTGTCATAAAAAAATGTTCTTTTTTCAAATAATGTTTTTGAATAAACAAATAAGTGAATGGATGGATGAATGATTGATTGATTGATTGAAATTGAGGCACATTGTCATAAATATACTCGAATATAAACACTTTTTTCATGGAAGGTTTGAAAACTGTTTGGCTTACAAAGTTTTTTTTTCATTTTGTATTCACTCTTAAAGAAAATCCTAAAAGATTGCCATAAGGCAAATATCTACTCGTCGTTCTTCTTCTTCCTCCTCATGAGCTTGATGAACTTTTGGTAATGTGCTTAAGCCACCTCTAGAAGTTTCATTGCAAGCTCGTTCCCAGTAGCAAAAGGGGTAGAATCTTTTTTGAGTTCTTCAATTTGTTCACATATGTCTTCGGTTTGCCGAGCGAAAACCTGACCTTCCATATGCATTGTTGCAAACACCTCTTGTCGGCTCACTGCCATTTATTCCACCATGATAAAACGCTCCGCAAGCTCCATATATTTTTTCGTGACCTCTTTATTTTTCTCTTCTTTAGTCAGACAAAAATTTCCTCTTCCAACACCTCCATTTCAACAATTTTCTTATTAGACACCCTCGTCCAAGTTCGCTCTTGTTCTCGCGCTTTCTGGAGTACATTAGCCTGCAGAATCAAATCCGCCTCCATCCTCTGAATTTGAGCGAACAAGTCAGATCCTTCTCGTTGACGTCGTTTTAACTGTATTCTTAGTTCTCCCTCTCTTCTCTTCATGTTTGATCAGTACTACTATTTTTGTCTCATGATTTCTTCCTCCTTTTCCTTTACATATGTTTAATGCTGCTCTCGTTGCCGTCTGACCTCATCATCTCTCCCTCTCAAACGCATTTCTAAATCGCATATCTTTTTTGTTAGCTCAGCTACATCATCTAGGACCTTCCTCTTTCCATTGAATTGTGCTGACATAGAAATTTTGCTTCTTTTTAGGCGCCACTAGATATACATGTCCGAGGGAATGGTTGAAAAAGGTTCCTGGTTGCAAGCTCAAGGTTTGACCCTACTTGATTCGTATCTTTTCAAATTTCTTCCAAAATCCCAGGTCCTGAACCGAAGCTTCCACCCTATTTAAACAAGTCGCAATAGGTACGCATTGATCATACTAGTACTAGCTCAGAACCATCAACGATGAATAACTGACGACTCCTCATATGCCAATTAAAGGAACCCACAAATGACCACCGCACTCAATGAGTACCGTGCTCTGAATCATCCATGGAGCCCTCCATTTTATTTCTTGGTATGTCAATGTACTAAGGTTCTAAACTCACTCCTCAAAGGATTGGTTTGGAGGCCAGTCACTTTCCAAAAATTCCTCTATAGGCTTGTTCGAAGGAACAAACACCTGACAAAAATGCTTATAGAGGCACCTAAAATGGCCTTTATCCATACGAACAGCAACTGCGCGCATCCTAAGAAATGCCTATCTCCTTTCCTTCTGATGAAATTGAGTGAAATGATGGTTTCAGCTAAGACTGTTGGAGCAGGATTTACCCCTTTTTCAATCTAAAATAGAAAATCAACTATCTTCACACTGACATATCTCAAAGCTTGTGGGAACACAATCAACCAATATACGACAAACGTAAATAGTGCCAAATGTCTATCACTGTTGGCCTTTCCCATAGCATCCCTAATGTTAGTCCAGGAAATGCAGGGATAATATTTATCTTTTAACCTTACTTTCACCATATCTACAGGTAATCCTATCAGATTGGCTAAAGGTCCCCAGAAATTGACGTTCTGCTTCCAATATAACTTGAGAGGATCTCTTAAGTTATAATGGAGAAGGGTAGAATATTTCTCAATAGTCGGTACCATATCCACTTCATTGAATGTAAAACACATATAAGTGGTATCTAAAAAATGTACCATGACCTTTAACAAGGCATCATCCGGTTTAACAAACAGAAGTTGTGCTACATCGTCATACTTGTCCTAGAAACGGGTTTTCTTTGCCTCGTCACATGATTGTCATATTCCCTTTAATCATCTAGGGCAGGCTCGAGTCAAAACTAGCTATCTAGCAATCGCCTTCTCTGCTTTGAGTATCCTTTGACATTCTCGCTATTATCCTTATATTTTCTACCTCATGTCGAACAACTGAATCTTCTCAAAGTGTGTTCATGTCGAATATAGATGCAACATTATGCCCTAGATATTTAAATGATGCATGAATTATGCCATGGAGAGACAGACACAAGAAAAACAAAATCAATAAAATAAATAAATTCAAATGAAGCAAAAAAATGCGAAATTAAATCATAAAACATTGCGAACAAATTCAAACACAAAACATACAAATAAATGCTCATGAGGTCCTAAAGGGTATTATAACGAGGGGTAAGGTACGACTCTTATGTCTAAGCTTCACATTTAAAATGGTATTACATGCTGGCTTACGACTGACTCTAATGCACGGAGAACCCAAGGCTTAAATATGACATCCATAGGGATGCATTCCCCGTTAAAAAGGGTTGGCCCTTAGGTGGTAAAATTTCCATAGCGTACATGGTAGCATTTGCTAGACGAATATCTAAGTCCATCTTAACCATGGAGTAGTCTTTAAACTTATGTAGTGACATATGGCCACACAAAAGCCTAAGGCTACTCCTCCTAAACGGGATGAGCCCGGGTGTAGGACCGAAAGCAAGATGCAACATGAATGACAATTATAGCCGCCCTACGACGGTAGAGTCGACATTCACATTAATCAATTTCATCAATAAAAGAAACAAACAAACACATTGGCATACATATAAAAATAGAATAAGAAAATGAAATGAACAAATAAATCAAAATTTAAGACATATTCAACAATTTAAAATGAAATTAGATAATTAAATAAATTAATGCACAAATAAATAAATCTAGTATGCACAAATACTAAAAAACCTAGCTCTCTAACCTAAGTAAGTCGACTCACTAACATCCCTAGTGGAGTCGCCAAGCTGTCATAACATTGCCTACATAAGAGTACAGAGGCCTAGTAAGCAAAGCTAGACACGGAGGGCCTAAATTAATGTAGACTCACCACTAACCAATTAAGGCTAGGTTGGTTGGTTAGCCACATATCGTCTAAAAGTTTAGAATTAATACTACGAAAAAATCCTAAAAGTCTAGACTCGATCTCATCACCAAAATTTGGGTTTGGGAGTACGATTGCGTGTGGGGAAGGTTATAACACCCCCACAACGCCTATCCAGGGATAGTCCTAATGGGTCTTGGGAGCTAGTTTTTTTATTTAAGCATATTAATGTCTTAATCTAGGCTAAAATCTTATGGGAATCTTAAATAAAAAGTCTAAAAAAATGCCTTCGGTTTACTCGTAACTCAACTAAGACATATTCACCAAGCTTATCTAATTTGAAACTTAAATTAGAGAAATATTAAAATTAATTCTATTTTAGAATTCTAAAAAAAACCTAGAAATTACCAATGAATTAAGAGAAATATTAAAATCCATCTACAACTTATTCGATCTTTCCTTATTATTATTTTTTAAAAGATTTAATTAATATTGTTGAACCAATAAAGATCTTACGAAAGTATCCTATGCTAGGTTTATGATTTATCTTACTTTAAGATTCTTGATCTAAGGTTTAAATTCGTCAAAATCCTAAAATAATATATCTTAAATAACATTTATTAGCTTTCTTAAAGAGTTTCTAAAATAAAATACTTAGAAATACCTACTCATGATTTACAATTCACCTACAAAAATCATTAGTTTTAATCTTGAACAAAGTCTTAAAGAATATTTACATATTAATTATCATATACGATATTTAAAATTAGTTTAAAACACTAATAACAAAAATAATATCCTACATTTTATTTATAATTTTTCTAAGGCAAATGGTAGATAAGATCTTAAAGACTAACTTAAATTCAAATGTAAAAATCTTATGGTTTCATTTAAAATATAACACCTACTTAACTAATTTCATGTCAACATTTATAGGATGGAAAATTCATCTAAAGTTCCCTCTTTTAAAACAAATAGTAATAAAATAGGAAAATTAATTAAATTGACTAAAGTTAATGAAAAGCTAAAACTCTTTCAAAAAGGACAATAATAAAAAGAAAATTTAAATAAATGAAAGAAAAAAAGGACCTTGAAATGATAATAATAATAACAATAATACAAAAAATGACATAGCTTGATTTTGGGACTAAAATATAAAAAATGTGGAAGATAAAGTATTGTTATAGCAATTAATTTGCTTTTAATTTGGAAATTTCAAATTAAATCGATGGTCTGAATAAACAAAAAGGTTACGGGTGTAAATAGGTTAGAGAGTGAGGGAGGCGCTGCAAAAAAGTGAGGTATTTTTTATAAATTTAAAAAAATAAGGGGGTGTAAATAAATTACCCATTTTGGTACTTATAAATAGGAAATATCTATGCATTCTTTCATTTTTAACCTCTTTTTTTAAAAAAAAAAACTCTTTCTCCTTCTAAGTTGGTCATGACTCCACCACCGAAAAGCCTTATGGTGGCTGGAATTTTTATTTTTATTTTTTTTTGCAAAATCAAAAGTTTTCTTTTTAAAAAATAACTACTTTTCTTAAAGAACAAAGCTTTTATTTCAAAATAGTTAAAAAAAATCAAAACTTTATTTTTAAAAATTTAAGCTTTTTCTTTTAAAATTACTAAAAATATATTTTATTTTTTAAAAATCTAAACTTTCTCTTTTTAAAAAAATCAAGACTTTTCTCAAGATCAAACTCTTTTTCTTTAAAAAACCTTTATTTTAGAAAGGGGAAGGGAAAGAAAACTGGATTTTTGGGGCTCCTAGGGGCAGAGGATCGACAGTCCGGTGTTGTCCCCTTCATCGGAGACCAAACCCGATCCCTCATGACATGTCTATGGAAAAAAAAGAAGAGAAAAAGATATCGCATGCTTGTTGTTGTTGTTTTCCCATCTTTTAAAAAAAAAACAAAGTATAAAAAGTTTTTCTTTTTTTTTTCTTTCATTTTATGCATATATACTATTTTTCAATATTATTTATTTGTAACTTTTTGTTATGTTTTCATTGATATGTTGATTAATGGTTTGATATTATTTTGGATGTTTGTGATGTGTGACAAAAAAGGCAGGCTAGGGTTCATGAAACCCTAACTGACCATTTTAATAACTTGGGCCTTGGGCCATAAAAAAATAATAGTAGTAGTAATTATAATAATAATTTGAGCCCTTGACAGGAACAAAAAAGAAGGAAAACAAAGACCTCTATTTTACCAAAATCGGGTGGGCTTTGAACGGCCCCAAGAGAGAACAAAAATTTAAAGGGAACAAATGGACCTCCAATTGGGCTCGAACAAAATTGGGTGTCTACATATATGAATCCCAAAGACGGGTTCTGGCTTATATAGTTTTTCCTTGATTTATAACAGACGAATTCCCACAATTCTACGTGCTTTGATTTGTATATATTTTTTTATGATTTCAATTATATAATTACTGGAAATAACTGATTTGAGATGAATCAAGCAGCTTATGTTCCTAGTAGTCCTGCATGCGCTCCCACAAGTTTGGAAAAAGTGTCGAATAATGGCATTGTAAGCATTTTATAGAATTACTACTTTCTAATTCGAGACGAACATAACACCAAGGCGAAAAACGTATTTAGTTTGTGAATAAAAATTAAAATTGAATAAATTTGTTTCGGGATTTATTTCTTTCGTTCAACATATTTTATTCTATTATGATTTTGTTTCAAACAAGGATTAATTGAATAATTCTATTTTGAGATTTATTCCAACTGTTTAACAGATTTTATTCTATTTTGATTTTGTTTCCAAATAAGAATTAATTGAATAATTCTATTTCGGGATTTATTTCTATCATACAATAGATTTTATTCTATTCTGATTTTGTTTCCAAACAAGAATTAATTAAATAATTCTGTTTCGGGATTTATTCCCGTTGTTCAACAGGTTTTATTCTATTTTGATTTTGTTTTCAAACAATAATTAATTGAATAATTATATTTCGGGATTTATTCCTGTCGTTCAACAGGAATAATTTTAATTTTGTTTTCAAACAAGAATTAATTAAATAATTTTGTTTCAAAATTTATTCCTGTCGTTCAATATAATTGATCTTGATTTTGTTTTAGAATTTTAATTCTACCGTTTAACATAATCAAATGGAAGTATAAACAGGAAATTAAATTTTCCGTTTATTATTAATGCATGGCATTAAATTATGGCCTCAAATTGTGACAAAAACTTAAATTGTGGTTTTAAATTACGGCATCAAACAATTATAACCAGATTTATTAACGGTAAAAAAAAGACAGTATGAGAGTGCTTGACTAGGATTGGTTCTTTGAAAGACTTGATATTTAAGCGTGCCTAGTGCACCACCACCCTTTCAAGGTTACCTACCTGGTGCATTGTTCATTATTGTGCTTTCTATTAGACCGTGTAAACTTTTGTTTTGGGTTTTTAGTTTACTGAATTACTGTCATCTAACAAATGTTGATAATTGTGTCTCTATTTCTGGTTTTTAGTTTCTAACTAAAATCCTGACATTTAGCAGATTCGTAATTTTCTAATTCTGAGTTTTCTCTCTAAATTCCAGACGTTAACAGAAAAATGACTGATACATCCAAGAACCTATCAAGTTCTTAATCTCGTGATATAGTCACTACTCGGGCTTAGGCTTCGAGCCAAAGTCAAATGTTGCCAGTGACTATGAGCTACAATAAAAAGTCTAAGAAATTCACTGGAGAGAATTTCAAAACATGGCAACAAAAATATGTTGTTTATTTGACCATATTGAATTTGGGTAAAAAATTTCTAAAGGATGATCCTCCTACTATTAGAGAGGATAAGGTAGATGCTACTACCGCCTTCAGAACTATGATGCTAGAAAGTTCTAAGTTATTACAGAACATGTGGGGGGAAGCTTTTCCATCAGCTAATTAGCTTTTAAATAAGGTGCCCCGCAAGGAAAAAGACAAGACACCATATGAGTTATGGAAAGCTAGAAACCTTCCTACAACTACTTGGAAGTGTGGGGGTGTTTTGCCAACGTAATGTATAATAGTAAGTCGAGACATATGCGTCGTCAACACAATATCGTTAGACAACTTATGTGAGGAATTTTTAATTTTTTTAGCATGAAATTTTTGAAGTTCTATAGGTTACATTATGTATAGATAGAAAGGTATTATTTATATCAAATGATATGCATGATATGAGGAAAAGAGCATGCTAGTATATATAATAGATGATAATTTTGAGATTAGGTGATTCAATTGATATTTGTGCATATTGAGGTGTTTAGGGATGACTTAAGGCATTATTTAGACACATCTAGAACTAAAAAGCCAAACCTTGTTTTGAATTTCCAATTAGTACCCATCTTTAAGCCTTATGACCCTTTTTGATGAACCTCATTATAAGCTTCTAAAACTTCGAATGATGATTTGTGTATATCCTTTTCTTTGGTCTTGTTTTGCATGAAAATGGACGTATGGCCATATGTATTGAGGGTAAATAGACACGTTATGGTGGGGGTTGTAAATTAAAATAGGAAAATCATTATATTGTATGAACTTTAGTTTAGCTAAAAAAGAGAAGAAAATAGTGAAAAAGAAAAAAAGAAAAGGAAAATGAGTAAAAACGAAAAGGGAGAATCTTGAGTAAGAAAATAAGTGAAGAGTGACAAAATCATTAAGTCACTAAAAAGTAGAAAAAAGAGAATCTTACTTAAGAAACAAAAGAAAAATAATACTCATAGGCTAGGTAAAGGGATTATTTTATATTGATTTCCTAAAATGGAGAAATAAGGAAGGTGAGAGAAGGAGAAATAAGGAGGTGAGATGGAATGGGACATAAAGGGGGAGAATAGTGAACAATACAATGTGCAAAACTGTGAGAGAAGGAGAAATAAGGAGGTGAGATGGAATGGGACATAAAGGGGGAGAATAGGGAACAATACAATGTGCAAAACTGTCTTCGTGTTTTGTAACCTCTTTTGTGCTTAACTATTCTTACAAAATCATACTTGTCCTAAGCTTCAACACATTACAAGCTGAAAAGCCCTATGTGACCTAAACAACTCTATGCATGGATAGATGTGGAAATTGTATAATCTCATTATACTTGTTTGTATTGTACTAGGATAATCAAAATACTTATATTAGGCATTGATGGATTTCTATCGATAAAACTGTAATATTTGCATTTCTTGTAACCTACTGAACTTATATTGTTCTAGTTAGAGAAAGTAAAATTGCTCATTCATCATGTTAGAATTATTAAGAAACGCATAAGACCTTGAGTAAATGTTAAGAACCTAATCCTCGTATAATACAGTTTTAAGCTCATTTACTTTTCTCTGGTTATTTCCTTCTTTGTTATTTGATTTTGTTTTCTTATTTGCTTGAGGGCAAGCAAAGAATTAAGTGTGAGGGAGTTTTATCTGTCGATTTTATACTAGTAGATTTCACTAGTTTTCACATTTGAAGAACATGAAATCAAGTATTTTTCCTTATGTTTTATGAATTTTAGTTTAGTTTTGTCTTTCGAATCAATTGTGCTGAAAAGGGCTACTTTATTGCTTTCAAGGCCAAATAAGGCCTAAAGATTAGCTAACCTACTTCGTGAGTGCACAAGAGACTATTAGCAGCTGACCAACAGTGATACTGAGCACTTCGTCATGACATAGGGAGCTCTATGTCGGAACAAAGGGCCAGCAGCGAAGAATAGAGAAACTGCTTGGTTTGTCGTGACACAGGACCTGGTGTGTAGCGACATTGACCCCAGACTTCAACTTTGCATCGAGTGAGAGGTGTTTTCATCTTCACAATGTGACTTAAACACAAAGGACGACAGCTGACCTAGGGTTGATGAAAACGGCTGTCCAAAGCTATAAATAGGGCATTTAGCACTAGGTTTAGATACACCGTTTTTTAGTTTTTAATTTTACTTTGTAATTTTAGTTTTAGAAACAAGATTGTAAAACTCGCATAAACGTTCGAGAAATTTTTCCCAATAGACTGCCAATACAAATTGAGTTTCTTTTTCATTTGAGTATTCAATTATATGTTTCTATATGTCTTTGCCTCCATTGTGATTAAGAGCACCATGAGGAACTAATTCCATTTTGGGGAATTAGGGAGTGTAAGTATGATTATTTAATTATTGTTTAATAGGGATTTTTACATTCAGATCAGCTATTTGGGAAAGGAAGAACATTAAACAAACACTAGGCCTGACAACCCTAGAACGTTATTTAGGTGGGAATGAACCCAAAATTGGTATTGCTCATCTGTGAACACCTCTTCCCCAAACCAATTTAGATTATGACATCTAGCGATAAGTTGTCTCTATCGACTTGCTATTGATATCTCATACTTTCAAAAGGGAAGGTTCAAAGGGGGATGCCTACCTATCCCATACAACTATTGATCGTATATTCTATCACCACATCGAGTCAATGTTTTCTTTAAAACTATTAATTTTCATTCATGTGAGGGATAGTTGGAAAAAATGGTATTTTTTGAAACTTTGAGGCATATTCTCGATTGGTAAAGGTGGAGAGTTGAATAATAAAATTATGGTTTTATATTCTACTCATGAGACCTTTACAATGGTATATTATATGCTCAAAAGGGTTGAGTGATTAATAAGAAATTGATGCTCAAAGTAAGCCACTTGTGAATTTCTTTTGTGGAAAGGAAAAGCTTAGATCCCACATTGCTTAGATACCAAGTGTGGGATATGTATATATATATATATAAGAGAACTTACTTGGGGGTTATTGAATGACTAACCTTGAAGCTCTGCCTCGCGTGTAAGAGGTGCAGATCCAAATCCATCAGGATTGGAGGCGTACCTGCACATCGTGGGTGACGCGAAATGTTCAGATTGATCGGGCCCAAAAAGAGCCTAGGGATATTTTAGCCTAATACATAATTATTTTTTCTTTCCTCAACAGATCTTATCCAAAATCTATATTAAAAGGAAAAATATCTCGATTTAATTCGATTTTATTCAAATTGATAGAAAGGCTCCTTTAATACAGATTTTTATCTTTTTCACAGAAATTTTCAAAATTCGTCCATATTGAATGCCTATAAAAACTGAAAGATTTCTGCAGAATTCTTTACAACACACAACAAATTTATTTTCACTCACAAAATTCTTTTCTTTTTTTTCTTCAATTTTTTCAAACGTTTCGGTGATAGAAGAAGGCAAGGCTTGTTCGTTGATCACTTTAGATGTGCTACTGTCGCGATCATTTTATTGTTGTATCCTGAGAAACAAACGACCAACGTTTCTCCAAGTACCATTGGAGCACTGAATCTGTCTTAAGGAAACTATGAAAATAGGCCTCAACTTCTGGTAAAACTCGATCCTCTTTATTAGATTTTTATTTTTCAGATCTTGTTTATTTAAATTATTTTTTAGATCTGATGTTTTAAATAAATATACATTTTTATTTAATTTTTTTTTTTAGATCTGGTGTTTTACATAAACATAAATATTTATTTATTTATTTACTTGAGATCTCGTATTTTATATAAATATTTTATATTTATGTTTGTTCGTTAACGTGTTTTGTCCAACATATTCAAACCCAAAATGCCTCTAGTTTTTTAAGTAACTTGAAACCAAAATTAAGGAGAAATAATCTATTTTGATTAGGCAAATACCGTAATCTTATTCCCCCATTAGTAAGAGGTTAACAAACCTCTCGTCAATTCACCTAATGCAGCTTTCGTTCTTCATTTGAAGACCCCTAAGTAAAGCTCCTAATCATTCCTAACAAAATCACAAATTCGTTTTAGGAGTAAGTGTTGATTGCATGAAATAATTCCTCTTAGGGGGGGGCTAAAGCATTCAAGCTGGTGATGGTGGATGCATTACATATTTCATCACATGGCATTCAATTTCCTCTTATTTGTTAATGAAGAATGTATTTTTCTTTTAATTTTTTGGATGGATGATTGCATTGTATGTGCTCATATTTGTTAATAAAATTTATTATTATTTTTGGAGATAAAACGGGATTCCAATTAAATGGAAATAGAAAAGGTCCAAGCTCACAACTAACTAAAGCAAATAGCAAAAGAGTCCAAAATAACCTAAAGGAATCCCTAAAAAATAGCTCCCACATGCAGAAACAAGATGGAAATTGCAAAAAAAAGAGTTGCCCTCAAAGCCTTCGGAACATAAGCAGATCCGAAGTGGTGCCACCGAAGCCAACCAAAGAGACAGAATGCAGCATCCAAGAAATCTAATAAGAGGTCCAAAGGAGAAGATCCAAGAAACAGGACATGAGAGCTCAGAACCCACCACATGAGCAACCCGATCCCAAGCTACAAAAAAGCCTTTTAATCTCCTCACAAAACCACCTCTAATTTTCTAGAGTCAGCAATTAGGTAACCCTAGCAAAGAGGTCGACACACTCTACTACGAAATAGGACGATCCATCGCCGCCACCATTTGTGTGAAGATGGGAACCTCCCCCACTGAAAAGCCTGACCACCTTCGCGAAGACCCTCTGCTGCTAACAGGTGAGCCATATCATTCACTTTCCATTTAACATGCATAA
Organism: Gossypioides kirkii; assembly: GCA_005610355.1. Taxonomy (NCBI): domain Eukaryota; kingdom Viridiplantae; phylum Streptophyta; class Magnoliopsida; order Malvales; family Malvaceae; genus Gossypioides; species Gossypioides kirkii. The sequence goes on along the minus strand of CP032253.1, from coordinate 25,696,544 downwards.
AGTGACATCTGCGAAACCATGAAACGCATTTGCAAATGTCCCAAATATAAGGTCCAATGTCCGAGTCATCACGGAGAGCAAGACAAACCTTGTAGATCACAGTGAGTGAATCATCCTCAACATCAACCTCCAGCAGACCCAGATCTCGACATAAGCATATAGCGTGAAATTAGGCTAAAGCTTCCACAGCAAAAGTCGAAGGGACGTTGGTGCTTATTACTGATTCACATCATATCACATTCCCCTGGTTGTTCCTAATGACAATCCCTGCATAAGAGGTCAAAGTAGATGCACAAAAAGCAGCATCAAAAGTTACTTTAACAAAAAGACCCATCAGGAGGCATCCAACGTTCAGCCCCAATATGCCTACTCGACCACCGGGACTGGATCGCATCAAATTTCAAGAGGTAAGACCATACTCTACCAACAATAGTTTGTATTTGAATGAAAGTTTTATCATGAACCCATTGATTTCTTGCATGCCATATGAAGCACAAAGCATACCAAAATATAGGGCTAAAGTAAACTATGAAAGCATAAAACAACCAATCCTGGAACGAAGTATGAGATATCTCAATTAGCCAATTAATATGCAGCTCCTCCCAAATACCAGAGGACATGCATCTTGGGCATAGAGAGGAAGCACGAAGCCTCTTGGTATAAATATTATAATAAGTAGGGATGTAATTATTAAAAATACGCCAGACTTGTATTTTAATTTTTTCTAGAAGTTGCAGCTTCCACAAAGAGCTGTAAATATAAGTGTATGGATTTGTATTGTTGGCATGGGTCAATGTAGAAAGAAGCTGATATCCACTTTGAATAGTGTAAATCTCGAAATGATCTGATCCCGAATGACATAATCATCATGCGCAACTTGAGAGCGAAATACCCAACACACGATCAGCGACTGCATGACCAACATGTTGGTAAGACAATCTTCATCCCAATGCCTAGTTGTGTGGTTGATAAATTCTAGCAAAAAAAGGTTTGATTGACTAATCCCCAATCTTTGGAGATGATGACCAAGGAGATTCAGGATCCAAACATTATCCCAAACTCGAATATTGGTACCCACACGCCACCACAAGCCTTGGTGCAACAAACCTTTGGCAGCCTAAATTCTCTTCCAAAGGTAAGACGAGTAAGTTTCGAGATTAGCATGTAAAAAATCACTATTTGGGTAGTACTTAGCCTTAAGGACATGAGCCACTAACGAATCCGGGTGTTTAAGCAAACACCAACCTTAGTTGGCTAACAAAACCACATTAAACTATGCTAACGCCCAAAAACCCAATCCCCCATCAGATTTCTCATCAGACAATTTCGACCATGTACTCTAATGAATTCCTCCTCTCCCACCTATTCGTTTCCACCAAAATCGACTAATAATACTCTTCAATTCATGACAAAATAAAGTCAGAAGAAAAAAAAATGACATTGCAAACGTTGGAATAGCCTAAAGGACACTTCTAATGAAAACAACTTTCCCACCCTCCAGTGACAAAGGTCGAACACACCAACTTTCAATCCGGGGGCACAAACGATCTTTCAAAACCTGAAACGCTTGTTTTCTAGCACATCCTACCATATTAAAAAGACCCAAATATCATTTTGATTCTATCAAGACCCTAACCCTTAAGCTATTAGAGATTGAATCCACAACTGATTCATCAACATTTGCACAGAAAAGAATAACCGACTTCTCAAAATTGATACACTGTCCCGAAGAGTGCTCATACTCTGACAAAATTTCTTTCAAAATCGAAACCCCTTGAACCATTGCCTTCTCAAAAAGAATACAATCATCAGCGAACGACAAGTAAGATATCTGTGGCCCACCTCGACTAATCCTTGCACCCTGAACCACATTGTCCCAGATTGCTCACAATAAATAAGAAACAAATACGGACTAAGAGGATCCCCCTACCGAATACCACGCCCTAAAGTGAACACACGACCTACCTCCCCATTCAAAATAACAAAGTATGACACCGAACGAACACAACCAAGAATGAGTGCCACCCAATGTCTTGAGAACCCCATCTTCAACATCATAAGCTCTAGAAATTCCCCTCCACCCTGTCATAGGCCTTGCTCATATCTAACTTAAAAGCGAAGTGCCCCTTTTTCCCCTTCTCTTACTACGATAAGCATTGACAACCTCATTAGCCAAAATAATATTACCAGTAATCAACTGGCCCAGTACAAAAGTGCTCTACGCCTCATCCACGCACAAATGGAGAACAAATTGAAACCTATTAACCAGAACCACCGAGATGATCTTATATAAAATGACACGCAAGCTAATAGGATGAAACTATGATGGAATAGATTTGCAATGAAAAAAAAGTGACTGAGTCTAAGCTTCGGGACTCTAATAAACAAAATTTAGCTAGATCATTTTAGACTCATCCACCTAAGAAGTCCAGGGATATTCATAGTCGTTTCACTTTACCTTCAGGGTTTTTGAGGAAAGATAGATCGAGACTGAGCAATTTGTGACCTTCGACTAAACTAGCAGCTAGTGTAGGTAGTATTCGTAATGTAAGTAAACCAGTATGTGACCATTGTGATAAGAGCCATGTAGATTGGAAAGTTAAAAGAAATATTAAGGCAAAATTAACCTTATTTTACATTGGTTTAGGATATGAGTGAGTATTTGGTACACTAATAATGTATTTGATTTAGGACATGTGTCAATTTTTTTAATATATATTTTTAATAATTTACTATGCCCCTATAAGATACTTGTCAACCCCTTGACCTTGCTTGTGGAGTTTAAAAAACTCCACTTATAGTGTACCAAATATTTTCCCTTATGATATTAGACTATTAATAAGAGAAAATATTTAGTATACTACCTATAGAAATATAGTAAAATATTAAAAAATATATATTTAAAAAAAAGAGACACATGATATTTTAAGAATACTTATGAAATAAAAAAAATACACTAACTCTATTAATAAGCGTACAAAAAATGCACTTTCAGTTGCTTGTTTTATTTATAGCATTATTAGTTTATTATATTCTTTTGATATTTTTTGAAAAATCACTTAATGATATTTACTTGAACCAAAATAATATGAGATCGTAAGTTTAATTCATTACAAACCAGAAGTTTTTTAGAACATCTTCATTATTTTTTAGATTTAATCAACCTCAATCTTGGAAGAAAGAAAAAAAAAGTAATCAAGTCTTTCCAACTACAAATTTAATTTAACACTTTTACTCGTATGAAATATTTATTAATATTTTTGTAAAATATGTGCATAATTGTTCCATTTAAGCAATGCAAAAATTTGGATTAGACTGATTATAATTTTACCTTTTTATGATTTAATTTTTTGTAGTTTTGCTCAGAAGCTGGAATCAACTTTTTTTTTTTTTATATTAGTATGGGTTAATTTATTCCAAAACAAGTTTTATATATATTTAGTTTTGTAAACGCCTTATTATATTTAAAAAATATATATGCAAGATAAATTTAAAACAATTTTGTTATCAATTAAATTTTATAATTAAATATTTAATCCAAATATTTGTTAAGAATAAAATTGACTATAAAAAGTAAATACATGAATATTATCTTTTATTTATTATTTAATAAGGATAAATTCATAAATTATCATTACATTCCCAATTAATGAACCAAACATGATAAATAATTTTTTTGAAATTTTAATACATGCCTTCTAATATATAATAAACATTTAAAATAACTTTCTCGATAATTACATTCTATTTGAATCATAAACATCAAACGCTACCTAATTACTTTATGTATTTTGAGAATTATCACTTACCAATGGTGTAATTGTATTATTTTTTTAGTAATCATTATGTTACTTTCATATTATCAATTTTGATTCTTATTATCAATTTTGATTCATATACCATTTTTTCAATTATTTAAGGTTTAATATAATATTTGATATCTAAATTAGACACTTTTTTCTAATTCGATACTTAAACTTAAACACTTTTTTTTAAGTTGGTACATAAATTTTTTTGGATTCAATTTGGTACTTGAACTTGACTCCTTTTCTTAATTTGGTACTTAATTTTTTTTAATATTAATTCGTTAAGCATAACTCAATACCTATTTTTAACATGAATTTTCTCTAAAACTGACAATATTTTTGTAGCATAAAAAAAATTCAATACCATTATTGTTTTGCGTAATTTTTATAATATTTAATAAATTTAAATACCAAATTGAATCTAAAAAAAGTTTAGGTATCAAATTGGGAAAAAATGTCAAGTTCAAGTATCAAATTTGTTCCAAAAAAAAGTTTAGGTACCAAATTAGGAAAAAATATCAAATTCAAGTACCAAATTAGATAAAAACAAATTTAAATACCAAATTAAAAAATATCAAATTTAAATACGAAATATATATCAAACATTGTAAATTAACTTTATCGAGAATCACATTCTCATCAATTACATTTTATTTGAATAATAATTAAACACCAAACGCTACCTAGTAGCTTTATATATTTTGAGAATCATCACTAACCAATGGTGTAATGGTATTATTTATTTTTAGTAATCATTATGTTACCTGTTTTCATATAATCAATTTTGATTCTTATTGCCAATTTTGATTCATATACCATTTTTGTCAATTATTTAATATGATAATTTATTACTTTCCTTATAATTGAGCCATGTGATACATGGTAGAATTCTTTAAAAGATTACTTCGAGTATAGAAAAAACAATTATAAAAAAAAATTAGCAAACAAAAGAGACATGGCCATTTCTTTCACCAATTTCGTGGTATTGCTTGCATTTGCAACTTTCTCAAGCAATGTCGTATTTGGTTCACTTTTGGTAAAATACCATGTTCACATCTCCAATGATTTTAGCAATGGCAATCAATTGACTATCCACTGCAAGTCCAAAGATGATGATTTAGGATGGCACGTCCTCATGGTTTCACAAGAATTTAGCTGGTCATTCAGAGAAAATTATTATGGAACCACTCTGTTTTGGTGCAACCTGAGTGGGGATAATCATTTTGCAAGTGTCAAAGTCTTTTATATGGATGATTCTAAATTCCTTAACATGTGTAATCACAAGGAATGTTTCTGGTCAATAAGAGATGATGGAATATATTTGGAGAATGATTTGGATAGTTCGTGGTCCTTATGGTATAACTGGGAACAGTGACCTACTTATCTCAAATAATGTTTCATTTTTTATTGAAATAAAAAAGAATAAAAGCTTTATATTTTATATTTCTTTTTTTTTTTTCATTTTCATATTCATTTCTCTTGTTGTTTTTTTTTTCATTTTGGATTTAATTTTGATTTCATTTCAATATTGAATCAATCTATTAAGGGAAGCTTGAGTTAGAGGCGGTTTTAGAATTAACTCCTAAAAGAGGAGGTCATTTTTTTTATGAATTACAAGAGGAAGTTAAAGTTTTAATAATAATGTGACTAGCGCGATTCGAATCTAAATCACACCTTAAGATAATAAACACCTTTATAATCAGATAAACACATTATATTAAAAAAAAAAAAAGAAAGGTCATTTCGATTTTAAGTAACATCTCAATGACATGATAAAACAAACCATACACTTTTTTTACTTCGAGAATGTTGCCTTATTATCGAAAAAAGGAGAGTAAAACTTTGGATATTTACACTCTTTTCTCAAAAGATTAAAAACTAGGATACTTGTATCTTCTCTCAAAAATGTCGTGTGATAAAAAATATTTTGGGGGGCTTGGGATTAATATTAAAAGATAGTTAAAATTTTGCTCAAATTAAATTTTAAAGCCCTAATAAATTTTCTTTTAAAAATCAAATCAACCAGAATCAATTGCTTTAAGCCAAAATTGGTTTAATTTTTTTTAAACCCAAACTCATTTTTGTAGTCCAGTTTGAGGCTTAATTTAGTTTGTAGCTCAATTTAGTTACTCGCCCGTCCACCAATATATTGATGAGGATGTGTGTGGAACAGGATTGAAAGCTTTAAAGTTGCAAATTTGATCTAATGCTCTAGATAAAGGGCAAAGAATTTTACGTTTTAAAACAAGTCAGATGGAAAGATAAGGACAACAAATAAAAATCAATTAAATGAGAGGACAAGAACAAATAAACCAAATAGAAATATAAGTTTTGAAAGAATCAAAGTCAGTTTGAGAAGGAAAATTGTTCTTGATAATTTCCAAACGAAACAAGGCTACCAAGAAGAAGATTTGAATAATAATGAATCAAAACCCAATGAAAATAATAGAGGAAGAACAAGAAGGGTTCGGCCATCAAGAAAGCATGAAGATCCAAACTTCAATGTGAATTGAATCGATCTTGATGGGGAAAATATGCTACCGATTCAAATCTAGACAAATAATACACACAAACTAGTTTTGATTGAAAAAGAACGGAAAACAAGCAAAGAAAGCAAGGAAAAGAGAGGGCCGTCAAGAATGAGTCCAAGATGGAGTTGGATAGGGTTTTTTTGGATGAAAAGAAATCAATCTTGACTCCAATGAAAGCCCCCAAATCAGATCCGAAAAAAATAATCAAAACAAATTGTTAGAATGAAGAATTAAAGCAAAATAAAACTTGTTTTGATTAAAAGGGAATTGACACAAAAAAAAAATCCTATTTTCAAAGATTTCTTGATGAAGAACAATGGAAGAATTTCTCTTTCTTGTAGTTTAAGATCTGAAATTGAATTTTCACCAAAAAATCTGAAATTGAATCAAATAACATATTAGAACAAGAATAAGAATAATCGAAAAATAAAAGAAAGTAGAAATAATGGATAAGATCTGAATGGCGTGATAGGTGTCGTAAGGAGTTTTGGAATCAAAGAAATCAGAATCCCTTCCAGCGGCTCTAATCTCCCCTCTAAGGAGGTGCTCTTGACAAGTTGAAGTAAAGCTCATGAAGAATTCTTGAAGATATAAAACTCAAATAATATTTATTAAAGTAAAAAAATAAATGAATAACAAAGGGTGCACTCTATGTATAACCTCCCAAATGCTAATTTATTAGCTCAATTAATCAAATCGAAATTATCAAAAGGTGGGGTTAATTGATTTTTAAAAAATTTGATAGAAAAAATATATATATAAAAAATGAACACAAAGATTTAGAAAGTGTAACACCCCAAATTCGATCTAGAGGTTAAGGTCGGATTATGGAACTTACAACGCTTATAAAAACATTGTTGATTAACTTACGCAAAAAAATAGCTTTAATTCTAGAATAATAAAGTTATTTAATTTATCGAAAAAACAAATTTTTGGAAGAACACTTATAAGCAGTTAGACGAAAATCTCATTTTATTAATTTTACAAAAATAATTTCGAATATTTAACCAATTGGGTTATAAAAAGTCGTATTTAATTTCAAAATCCTTGCATCGGAAAATCACTTTTAACATTCTTATCTATTAAAATCATAAGATGAATTAGTTATGTCATCTTGGGTGTGTTTACGAGTTTTAAATAACACGTCTGTGAAAACAAATACAAAAACCAAAACTTTAACGTTCCAAAACAAATTAAAATTTGAAAGACCATAAAGTCCGAAATTAAAAATCAGATTAACTTATACCAAATTGTGTGAATCAAGCTCCGGAGTCGTTGACAAGACCTAAGTCAAAAGTACACCTAAAACGAATTAAAAAAAAGAGTGAGCTAGAAGCCCAGTGTGTAACCAGACCCACACAATAAAAATTTTACTAAGAGTTTTATGTATACCATAAACAACTCGTAATTTCATATCATTCTACTTATCAAAACATATCATAAATCATAGCAAAGCTCATCATTTATCAGAACGTGCCCAAAACATATTAGAATTCAAATCAAAGCTTATCTTTAATATTCATACCAGAACATATCTTATCATATCAAAATGCATTGGATCATATCATAAAACATCATATCATATCAGAAAATATCATATCATATAATGTCCTACCCCCATCCACTACTCACCATCTCCAATCTACCAATCACACCAAATAGGACTACAAGACTCCATCCATCCAATCACACCAATATGTGGTGGTGTGCCACTTATATAATTGCAGCTGAGCTGCCATATACAAATCTGCGGTCTAGTCGCCATAATTGCGGTAAAACTTCCATATAATAATTCCTCCATCATATCATAACCCATCCCAATGCATATGCAAAATCACATTGTCATACATTCATATCGCATAGGTTGTATAGCATGCATACATAAACAGATATTATACGAAGCGTAACACAACATATAACTTATGCATATTACAGCACATCATATTACCATAAACATATAACACATCAAAGTGTCTTAGCATATGGTTTATCTATAACATATCTTACTTAATATACCTCTTAAGCTTGTCATCTTTTTCGGCCCCATACAATACCTACGAACCTAAATATCAAATCCCTCAAACGGGCTCAAAAATTGGTCAAAAGGGCCAACACGACCCAAAAGCTTAGCCCGTGTGGTCCACACAAGCCACTAACACAATCTACACATTTTCACACAAGTGTGTTGCACACACGGTCAAGCCACACGGGAGTGTGCCACATACGGGCTACACACACGACTCGTACAAACCCACAGGGGCGTGTGCCACACACGGCCTGCAGGAATGGACTGTAAAAACCTACACGGCCGTGTGCTTGCACACATAGGGGAAAAACAAAAAAGACATGAAAAGGGTGAGGGAACAGTGGACGATTATTGTGTGAGGGAAAATAGGAATTTGATCATTTACAAAATAAAAACTCATATTTTAATTCGAAATTCTAACCATCAAATTTTTATAGAATTTGAAACAAAAATAATTTTCATTATGCACATGTAGGGATTCAAACACAAGACCAAATAATAAGCTGAAGCCTTACCACTGAACCACTATACTCTTTGTTAATACTAATTGAACAAAAATAATATATAAATTAGACATTCAAAGATAGAGATTTAGGCAAAAATAACAAAAATTTAAGAAACAAGCTTTGAACCCAAAACCTGGCACACACAAGCACAACACTTAACCAACGAACTAAATAATTTAACTTAACATAATTTCACAATCTTAACTCAAAAATATAAACATGACAACTTTAGGTTTCACTAACCCAATTTCTTCTAACCTAGTTTTTGGGGTGTGACAACTCTCCCCTCCTTAAAAGAATTTCGTCCTCGAAATTCCTACTATCATACTATACGCTTAACCAGACAATCCAAAATTTCTCATTCCAAGCTAACCAGCACACTATCGCTGTGCAACTTTGATTTTAATGCAATCCCAATGTTTCAAAAACTCTAATTCAATCATACATTTGAGTACCACTAAATACTTTATCAATGCAAAACACAATTTCAGGTATAATTATATTGTTGCCTAATGCGTCTCAATCCTCTTGACACCTAGTGGCACAAAGTAGTCTCTAATTCCCTTTTTGAGACGAAACTTGCATATGATTAAGAGTATGTCGTGAATAATCTTTGACGCGATGCTCAACAAATCCACATCTGAAATACGCCCTCGCTTAACTCTAACACTCGCTCAGATGGCATCCATTACAAAAAGCACATATCGAAACGTAACATATGCTCACAACTGCTCCAACCTGTTAAGGCCTAACGACTCTAGCTCGTTTCCTAGGTTGCAAATTCAAATCAACAAGACCATATTCTCATCTTATCCCGTACTTATTCATTTCCTTTTCCTCACTCTATAAACAAGTATTCTCTTCTAGTAACTTGGTCTCATTCGACCAAAGTCGCTTAATCACAAACACTCGACTCGTAAATACAGATTGGGCCCCTAACAGCCTCCGAATGTACTCCCGTTCGGTGTGTATTTTTAGGCTTTCGCAAGTATACGGGTAGAGTTGTAATATAGTTACAACGAAATAACAAGTACTTTGAGATCGTATCCAAGGGAGGCGAAGCGATAACAATTTTAATTCTTGCAAAGAAAAGAAATAATTAGTACTTTCTTTAGGGTTTATAGTATGAAAGGAAAATAAATGGGTTTTGGGATTTGGTAAACAAATAACATAAATAAAATAAAATAAAATAAGGGAAATAGAGATGAGAAATTCGATAAATAGATTTCATGGAGGATTAGATAGCTTCAGTATGACTTCTTCAATCGTCACTTTTAGGGTCTTTCTTCAATCAACTAATCGCTACCCTAGCAGGATTTGTCGATCTTCCACTAACATAATGAGTTAACAGAGACTACTTATCTTTCGACCTCACAGTCTAGATTGGTTTGGGGTAAAGGTGTTCACGAATGGGCAATAGCAATTTTGGTTTATTCCCATCTAAATGACTTTCTTGGGTTGTCAGGCCGAGGGTTTGTTTCACGTTCTTCCTTCTCCAAACATTGATCCGTTAAAAATTTCCTTATACAATGATCAAATAATAATACTTCCTCTCCCTAATCCCCTACAAAGGGATTAATTCCTCATGGCTTGTTTGGACATCATAGATTCAATAATATGAGTAAACATGAAATTTTAGATTGAAAATATGAATTGAAAGAAACTAAGAATTGTATAACAATTTGTTGGGAATAATCTACAATCATTTATGTAAAGTTACAAATCTTTGTTTCCTCACAAAACATAAAAGAAATAACAAAAGAAATGAAAAACAACTAAACCTAAATTACAAAGAAAAAACTAAACTTCAGGAAAAGAGATATGTAAACCTAAGTGTTAAAGGGGCCTAGTTTATAGCCTTTGGACAACCATTTTCCTTAACGCTAGGTCAACTGACATTCTTCGTGTTTAAGTGGCATTGTACAGACTGAAACGTTATTCACTCGATGTTATTTCCGCATTCAAGATTTTATTTCGTGACATACAAGAGTCATGTCGTGATAGAGAAGACAGTGTACTCCTTTGGCGTGTTTCCCAAGCTTTGTCACGACACACTATGCCCGTGTCATGACATAAAAAACAGTTCCAGAATTCTGTAGATCTGATCCCTATGTTGCAACATAGATCAGCGCGTGTCGTGTCATAGTGACAAGTTTCGTTATTGTTCGTCTTCTAAAAGGTCTCCTGCACACTCACAAAGTTCATCAGCTAACCTTTAGGCCTTACTCAATCCTAAAGTCAATAAAAAGCACCTTTTTACACTTTTTACACATTTTATTCAATAACTAAAAATTGAAATAAATCTTAAACAAACCTAAAGAAAATGCTTAATTTCAAGCTCTTAAAGTGCGAAAACTAATTTAATCTGCTAGGTCAAATTACGGCAGATTAGCCTCACCAACCCTTTTCAAATCTATTAGAAACTCTTAATACACAACATCGCCCCTACATTCATGATTACTGCCCTCATAAATGGGCATCACAACAGTATCGCTAATTTTCATATTGGGCATGCTGCTCCTAATGTGAGCCCCTTGACAACGTACGCCACATCCTTGTGAACCATAACAACATATATCACGAAAAACTTACCTTACTTTTTTATAGTTCAAAAGTTGATATTACATACTTAACTTACCTAACTTTAAAGTTTAGTTGATATTACTTATCTTAAGATAAAGGTATCTTACTTTACAGTCTCTAAATCTAACAATCTTACTGAAATACTAAAGTACAAGTAATTAACGTATAGTTAAAAGAAGTATACATACTTACTTGGATCAGCTCCAGAGACTCGGATTCACCTTTTCAAAATTTTAGTAAATTTTGGTGCATATTCACCCACATCAGATTTCCCAAAAACTTTATTAAAAATAAAAAAATTCAAAAAACATTATGCTTAATATTTTAAACCCAAAAACCACAGCCTGAGTTTTGCAACTTGGCTCTAATACAACTAAATGTAACACGCTAAATTTGACCTAGACGTCAAGGTCAGATTATGGAGGTTACAACGCTTATAAAAACATTGTCGATTAATTTACTCAAAAAAATTAGTTTTAATTCCAGAGCAATAAAGTTATTTAATTTATCGAAAACAGAAATTTTCGAAAGAACATGTGTAAGCATTTAGACTAAAATCTCATTTTATTAATTTTACAAAAACAATTTCGAATGTTTAACCAATTGAGTTATAAAAAGTCATATTTAATTTCAGAATCCTTACATCGGAAAATCACTTTTAACATTTTTATCTCTTAAAATCATAAGATCAATTAGTTATGTTGTCTTAGTTGTGTTTACGAGTTTTAAATAAGACGTCTGTTAAAACAAATACCAAAGCTAAAAATTTAATGTTCCAAAACAAATTAAAATTCGAAAGACCATAAATCTAAAATTAAAAACCAGATTAACTTATACCAAATTGTGTGAACCGAGCTCCAAAGTCACCGTCAAGACCTAAGCCGGAAGTACACCTGAAACGAATTAAACAAACGAGTGAGCTAGAAGCCCAGTGTGTGACCCGACCTACACAATAAAAATTTTACTAAAGGTTTTATGTATACCATAAACAATTCGTAATTTCATATCATTCTACCTATCAAAGCCTATCATAAATCATAACAAAGCTTATCGTATCAGAACGTGTCCAAAACATATTAGAATTCAAATCGAAGCTTATCTTTAATATTTCATACTAGAACATATCTTATCATATCATAATGCATTGGATCATATCATATCATATAATGTCCTGCCCCAATCCACTACTCACCATCTCCAACCTACCAATCACATCAAATAGGACTACAAGAGTCCATCCATCCAATCACACCAATATGTGGCGGTGTGCTACTTATATAATTGCAACTGAGTTGTCATATACAAATTTATGGTCTAGTAGCCATAATTGCAGTAAAACTGCCATATAATACTTCCTCCATCGTATCATAACTCATCCCAATGCATATGCAAAATCACATTGTCATACATCCATATTGCATAGGTTGTATAGCATGCATATATAAACAGATATTATATGAAGGGTAACATAACATATAACTTATGCATATTACAGCACATCATCTTAGCATAGGGTTTATCTCTAACATATCTTACTTATCATACTTCTTAAGCTTGTCCATATATCCTTAAGTTCTAAAACTTACCCTTGTTGGCCCCATAACCTACGGACCCAAATATAGAATCCCTCAAATGGCCCCCAAATAGACTCAAAAATTGGCCAAAAGGGCCCACATGACCTAAAAGCTTAGCCTCATGTGGTCTACACTGGCCACTAACACGATCTACACATTTCCACACGGGTGTGTGCCACACACGACCAAGTCACACGGGCTGCAGAAACCCACTCGGGTGTATGCTACATACAGACGTATGACGCTGGACAGTTTCGAGGAACAATCCCGTTTTGCAATTTTATCGAATTCCTAATGAGTTTTTAGATCGATTTCACACACCTGGTTGATATTTAAATAATTCACACAAAAGAGCACTCTCAAATCCTACATATAACATTTAAAAGGCTTGATTACAACATAATTTTAACCCTAAAAATATTACTCAAATATACCCTTTTCCTTAAAGAAATAGCCCCTAAACGACGTTCGAAAAATACTCACCGTACAGAAACAGCGACCAAAACGACGATTATTCCGCTGGAGGATGTTGCCTCTCACCTCTTTCGTCTAATAAGAAAACCATGAAAACGCTTCACATGACGTGGGACGAAAACTAATACAAAACTCAATCTTGCATAACGAACGAATTAAAGTTGTTCATAAAATAAAAATAATCGATGAGTTACAATTTTTAATGAATTATGATCTAAAACAAAGAGTCAAACGTACTCGCACGAAGAACTAACGGCAGCAAACAAAAGTCAAACCAAAAAGGAACGAAATAAAATCCAAAAATGAAACAAAAAAGAAGAACAAAGGAAAAACAAAAGGGACATGAAAGGAATGAGGGAATAGTGAACAGTTATTGTGCGAGGGAAAAAAGGAATTTGATAATTTAAAAAATAAAAATCCCATATTTTAATTCCAAATTTTAACCATCAAATTTTCATAAAATTTGAAACAAAAATAGTTTTCACTATGCACACGCAGGAATTCAAACACAAAATCAAATAATAAGCTGAAGACTTACCATTGAACCATTAAGCTCATTGTTGATACCGATTGAACAAAAATAATATATAAATCAGACATTCAAAGGTAGAGGTTTGGGAAAAAATAACAAAAATTTAAGAAACAAGCTTTGAACTCAGAACCTCACACACACAAACACAACACTTAACCACCAAACCAAATCATGTAACTTAACATAATTTCACAATCTTAACTAAAAAATATAAACGTGACCACTCTAGACTTCACAAATCCAGTTTTTGGGGTGTGATAGAGTAGTTTGGTCTCAATTGGCTACTCCACTATCTTAGCTTTCCACAACTAAGGATTTCTCAAATTCACTAATTTGTTCAATCTTTGAGGTCAATGTTTAACCTTACAAGTCTTGTAAGATTTCTACCCAAATATTAAGTTAAACACCCTCAAAAAATTACAAAGTAACAAACTAAGAAATAATCCTCACAAGATCAGAATGTTTACTAATTTAGCACAAATAAACAATAATACACTTGAGTTAAATAATAACAACAAATGCTCACAAGTGTGTACAAGAAAAGTATGAAAGGATTGGGCACAAAGGTTGTTTGATTGATGATTTTGCATGAATATTCTTTCTTTTTGTTTTAGGGTCTTGGGAAGTTGGTATTTATACCCCTGAAATGAATTCCAACCGTTATGATTGTTGGTGTCATGAATAAAATCGTTGGGATGTAAAACTAGAGCATTTACTTCACCTACAACAAGTATCGATACCAAATAAAAAGGTATCGATATTTTTTGCAATAAATTTTAAATTTAATGACCATTGGAATTTAAAAGTAGATACCAGGAAGATTTTATCTATACCTTATAAAAGGTATTGATAACGGATCGATACTTAGTTGATTTTGAGAGAGAAAAAAAACATAATATCAAGATAAATGTTGAGGGTTCAAGTTGCTATTATGTCAATTTTAAAAACTGCGACATCATTTTTCTATTAGTCATTTAATAGTGGTAACCAAAAAAGACAAAATCGAATAGTTAGGTGATCATTTTATAATTTTTCATAATTAGATGATCAAAATATAAACTTACCAATAGTTGCGTGACTACCATGTAGTTTAACTGTCAAAATATATATATATTTTTTAAAAGTTTTTCATATATTAAGTTTGATACTCTGATTTGAATATGTATAAATATTTTTTTTATGTTTTATTATAAAAAAAATAGATGCCAAATATGTTTTCCATTTTTGAAAACAAAAAAAATTATTTCTATTTACCAAAAGTGTTTTTCAATTTTTTTTTAAAAATAGATAATGAAAACTACTTTTTGTACATGGAAAATAAAAAATAGAAAATATTTTTAAGAAACCAAATGAAGCCTTAATTTTTCAACATTTATTTTTTCAATGCTTAATTTTTATCAAATTCTTTCTTTTTGGTAAAATATAAGATTATTCACTCAATTATTCAATTTATTTTATTTTAATAATTTAATTATTAATTTTTTTAAATTTAGTTACTTAATTTATTAAATATTTTAGTCACTCTTGCTGCTAACTTAGTAATGAAAGTTTGATATAGGTTTTTTATTTACCTAATAATAAATTTAACCTTCTAATTTTTACAAATTTTATCAATTTGATTCTAAATCTAAAAAAATCAACAAATTAGTTCTTAATATTTACAAAAATTGTCAATATAGTTTTTTCTAAAAATTATAATATATATTTAAAAATCTTTTAAATTTTCTTAGATTTACTTTTTTACATTTATATAATTTATATTTACTTTTTTCTCATAAAGTATGCTCATTTTCTCACCAATCAAACAAGTAAAAACCCCAAAAATTGAAGTTATTTTTTATTCAATCTCGTTGGATTTAATCTCATTTTACTTTTGTTATTTTTTTTGTCTCAAATGCCTAATAAAAACTCAGAAAGAAGCTCAAAATTAACAAATTTTTAGACCCAGAAAAATGGCTCTAACGGTAGTACTCTTTGCTATAGAGATAGTATTAGTTTTAAGCATTAGTGTTTTCATGTCTTTACCGTTTCTAGCTCAAGCATTAGAGAGAGATTGCAGGCTAAGGCCATTACATTTGAAATTTCCAACTTTGACAATTGAATGAAAGAAAGAATAAAGTGAATGATATTGGTGAAAGCCATTTTGGATACAAAAATCTTTATAATATTTCTATATTTACTTTTTAAAAATTTAAAGATTTTTATGATTTTTATAATTATGGATAAAATAAAAAAATTTTTAAACATTGTGAGTTAAATTTGTTGAATTTTTTAGATTTAGAATCAAATTGTTAGAATTTGTAAACATTAAAAAGTTAAATGTTATTAGATCAATAAAACAAAACCCTGTTAGACTTTCGTTAAGCGATTAATGGAAAAGTGACTAAAACATTTACACATGAAATTATTATTATTACTTTGGAAAAGTAAGATTTTATTAATATAAAAATATTTTCTTAACCTTAACACCACATGAATGTTAAAAGGAAATAAACCAGAGGGAAAGGCGTTGATAACCAATGTATCAACATGAAACAAACCTGAACGCCACAATACTTCAGAAAAGATAACCGGTAAGCAACAAGAAATTATTAGGCAAAGCATAGCAAAGACTCGCCTTCCTTAAGAGCCCCTGCTTTTAACAAAATCTCCAACAACATCCTGAACCGATGAGGGATCAATGCACCATTTTTATAATAATATTACAAAGACTAATAATTAAAATATATTTGGAGTTAAATTAGAATTTATTTGGAGAGAATATATGATGGTTAAGCCAAAACAAATATAAATATGATGGTTTAGCAATTACATGTGTGCATGGAAACAAAAGTGTTTGGAACCTCCCACAATTGCAAGTCCCTCCTGTTAGGTCGACACGAGTGGCACACTACATAGATAGTGTTCGCTCTCGCTGTATTTCGTCTAATTTCTTTCATGACATCCTCGCACCAAACATGATCCCTTGCTATCTGCCCGAAATATGCCGCCTCCCGCTTTGGAAATAAGGTAGTCAGACAAAAGTATGTTTCTTTAAAAACTGAGGTTATCAACAAATGATGTGTCTCTTTCAGTACGAAATTGATGCATTCGGTTAAGTTCGTCGTCATATGTCCGTACCGTAGACCCTCATTATCCGATTGCGTCCACTAATCGAAGGGTATATTGGCGAGGTACGCAACACTGTAGTTGTTGATGGCGCGCAAGTTGTCCAATATTTCATGGAAACAATGTTGGACGAGCTCGTAGCCTGTCGAGAAAGTATGCACATGAATGCAAACAATGAACAAAATATGGTATAACATGATTGTTGAAATAGTGGCAACTACATACCCATGTCACGTGTGTAAGTCTACGTAGAGGTCTAAATCGATGGTTGTTATGTGGTCATGGATCATGGTATAACGGGGGAGCCAGTTGACAATTGTTATGTGGCCACGAGCTTAAACTTTTTACATACCCAAAAATGTTTCCTTATAAATATCATACAAAATTTTGAGGGCATAATTATACAGAAAAACTATGAGGCTTCTCGCTATAATCGACGTAATTTTTTTCTTCATTTTCAGGCAATCGGTACCTTTAACCTTCCTTCTTATCCAAAGGACGGCACCGTTGTGGATGAAATAGGACTCTCAGACGGGGAGCGATTGTTTTGGTGGAGTAAATGTGATACTTCTTTTAGGGCTACGATGATTTTCGTTATTAAACAACCCATCCATAACTACATTCGCTGTCGCACCGACCCAAGTTTGACCTCTACTTTCACCAAAATATTCGCTCTCCTCTTGAGAGCCCTCTTTGATACGAGCACGAGTAGTGCGAACACGAATAATGCGAGCTTGGAAGATGCGAACACTGGTGTTTCGAGCACTCACATTGCGAACACTAATGTTGCGAGGATAGATGAAGGGCGAGCCTTGAACGATCCAATCGAGCTACCTAGATGACCAATCACGTGAGCACAAGTCAAGAAGTTCAAAGAAGCTGTCATGGGTTTAATCAAACGAGTTTGGGAGAACACTTAATGCATTCCATGCATTTCATATAACTCGTGCACTTCTTGCAACACATGCATTCCATGCAATGTGCTACACATAAAACTTTAATTTATTTAGTTAATTAAATTGTTGGAAATAAGTTTTTAAACATTTAGTTATCTTAGTTTAAGTTTTAACTATGTTTTTTGTCATTTTGATAAGTCTTTAAATATGTCCTAAATTAGTTGCTAGTTTTAGTCAAATATTGTTGTCATTTAATATGTCCTAACCAGCATGTTTAATATGTCTTAGGGATATCAATGGCTAGCCAGCACAAGCTTTTATTACACCTACCAACATTTAAAGTGCTAAAGCACCTCCTCAAAAAGGTATTTCGTGAAAAGCAAAGGAAATCGATGCTCTCTTCATGCATGTCTGTTTGGGTTCATCAAAGATCTCAAGGTGCTTAAATGCTCAAAAGCTGCTCATGGGGACATGGAAAGTGGCTAGAAAGTCATTAATGCACCGCCCACAATTACTCCAAGTGCATAGGAACTTCAACAGAATTTAAAGAACACTTCTTCCTAGCCAACCAAGCACTAAATTCAGCCAACAACTCCATTGAAGCAGCCACCACATTAACATAAAGTACATTAGGAATTTGGACGAAATTAAGGACATTAAACTAATTAAATTGTCTATTACTTCATGCCTTTTCAGCTGGTCATTTGTAAGCCTATAAATATAAGGCTTGAAACATTTTGTAACAATTTTTGATGAATTTTAATCTTATTGTGTGTTTGCAATCTCCTTGTTCTTATTTGACTCAAATTGACTTATCAAGTAACCATTGTGGCGTCAATCTGATTCTTTTGAACTTATCACTTCATTGAGGTGTGGCGTTCAACCCTTATACCGGTTGGTTCCTATCTTGCTAGATAGAGGGTCATGGTTTTACTTGCAATTTGTTTTAAGTACTAATATAGAAATCGGGTCAATATTTTCTATAATATCGATTCATTCTTGAGTCCTTAAATCGAGTTCAAGACTATCCTTCGTTATCCATTGCATATTCATCCGTTCACCTTTCTAAAACTACCATTATCATTTCCAACCTTCACAAAAGTCATTACGAACGATACATCTTAATTTTGATCGGGAACTCACGTGACTCATAATCATCCTACAAGGACGAGCTCACATCATTTGGTATCAAAGCTAGCTAAATTAAGTAAGTATTCGATATTCTTATCTCTCCCGAGATTAATATTTTAAAAAAAGGAAAAAAAGAAAAAAATTCGAAAATTATTGAAAAATTAGATATTATTGACTAATGATATTTCATTAATTTAGCTTAACTAATGATATTTTTTTAATTTTTCTTGCGTAGATATTATTGAAAGTCAATTATATTTTATTTTAATTCGTAAAAATATTAAAATTGTAGAAGTTTAAAATATTTGTTAATTGTATAAATATTTTTTTTAAAATGTATAAAAAATTATTAAATTTACGTCATATATTTCTAGAAAAATTAAATTTATGTTATTGTTTAACCACTAGATAGATATATTCTTATAGTAGTTATCGTTAAATTTTATTTTGTATATTTTATTTAACTAGTTTGTATACTCGTACGATTTACTGGTGAAATGTACTATTTATACATTAGATATAAATTAAACCTATCATTCATCACACTACTATAAAATTGATATCACATGTTTTTTAAAATAGTTTAGAATTTATATTTTAATATGTATATTTTACTTATTTTGAGATATGAATATTAATTGTTAATAGAATAAATCAATATTAAATTAATAAATATGAATTTTTTTATCACATATAATTTTGACTTGAATTCAACCAATCAAGAAAATAAGGTCGAAAGTAATTAGAGTATACTAAAATTAAATTTTATATCTATAGTTTTTAATTTAGTATAGTTGAAAAAATTAAGTTCAATGTGATCTTGAATAATTATTTTTTTAGTATCTATAAAAGATTCAGTGAATTTTAATTATTTTTTAGAATAAGCTGGAAAAGATTAAACAGTCATTTTAAAATGAAAAATTAATTATTTAATTGGATATTTGTTAAAATTACGATCTAAACTTTTATCTTAATATGGTCAATATTCATGAAAAAAGGCATTATTTTTTGAAATATTTTTTATTTTCACACCTTTTTTAAATAAATGTTGAAGTGTTATCGATTATCTTAAAATGTGGTTTTAATGTAATACGTTTCTTACTTTTATATTCATTAATTATAAATAAGAAAAATTATAATATAATGGTGACACTACAAAAACAAATATATTGGAAATTAACTTATCAAAATTAAAATTTTAAAATAAAGATGTATCATTATGACATTTATTTTTGTCAGAAAATACTTAAACTCATATCATTTAAATATTTCTTTAAAAAAAGTTAATTTTAATAATATCATTATTTTATGTTCAAAGTCCTAGTTTCATATTTTCTATTGATGACAAAGACTATTAAAGAGGTTTGCGGCTACAGAAAATTTTTTTAGGGAGTCTAAAATTAAATTTTAAATTTTAATAGTTTATATTTTTATAATTTTAAAGGATTAAATCAAAATTTTATAATTTTAAGAGGATCAAAATATAATTTTATTTTTACTAATTTAAAATTTTAAAAAACATTAAAAGACTTAAACAATAATTTTTCATTTTAAGGGGTCAATGCCCCTACCAATCCTTAGATTCGCCTCTGCTAGAGATGTTAATGGAATTCTAAGTTCAAATAGTCCATAGCTTGAATCTTGGTTTATGTTTTCTTTTTTAAGAAATCCCATTGTTTAATATTTACAGAGCCAAATTTATAGCATATTATATCAATTCCCATAATTTTTACTAGGAAAGTATAGTAATAAGCTATTTCCTCCCAAAATGTCCTCCTGTGATATGGCCCCATAGAAAGCATTAACTTTCTCGAGACCAGCTAATTAGAATTTGGATGATAAGTGATTTTTAGCCTCTAGAATCTACACATTCACAGCATTTAATAAAGAATCAATATCCATCTCTAACCTCCTTTGGGAAATTGCAAGCAAATCCTCAAAAAAGTTATCCTGTTATTAGGAGCACCATAAATTCATGTCCAGTTAATGCCTCTTCATCACCCTCAGCTCAAAGATGAAAGATTGATAAACTCATTTTTGTTTAAACTTTCTCTCTAATTTCATATCCAAGATTTTTAATTGAAAATTTACCTTAATTGTTTGAAGCGATTATTCTTGAAATATAACACTCAAACTAAAAAATATATCTATAAAAAAAATCATTTTTCACCACTTTGCTAAACAATGAAAATGTTTCATAAACAATCAAAATAAATGCGACAGCTGGTTGTATTATGGGATGGGAATATTTCTTTCCCACTTTAAAATTGTTGCTAGCAAAATTCGTGATAGTAAATGTTGCTAAAAGTAATCATTTTGTAATCTCTTTTACTAGGTGGATAGCCTAGTCAGTACCCAAATTTCCTTTTATTTTTTATGATAAAAATCATGTTTTTCCATAAAGATAAAAACATACTAACTGCTACCGTACCATTTTTCTTATAAGAGTAGAAAAGAATACCTTATGATTGGCTTCATTTGATACTTAGCTTAGCTAATTTATGAACTAGCTATATTAGCTAAATCTGGTACCTAAAATCCCCTAAAATTTAGCCTAGAAGAAATAAGATAAAATTTAGATTGAAATTACACCATAAATCTTAAACTTTAAATCCTACACAATAACTCTAAAATTCTGAACACTAACACTCAATTGTAATAATAATTTTATCTATACTAAATTTGTAACTCATAAAATTTTACTGCTATAAGAAACAGAAACAACATTCCATATTGGGCGCTTGCATCTCTTTTTTTCATGCTCCAGACTGTAATTCATCTCTTAAAGTGTTGCTATTCTGCTTTGTGTTCCCGCTGCTGATTCATCTCTTTCGTCAAAGCTCTTAGTGTAGCAGTGGAACAAGGTTTAGCTTCTTGAACCTAGAAACCAAACTCTAAATCTCCTGTTCTGGCCTTATGTTTTTCTTTTTCTTTGTGGATCAACAAGACTCAAAAGTTGAGCTAGTCGAGTTCAGAACATTGTCATCTTAATATCTGTATAATGCACTTAAAATAATTTTTTCCCAAACACCTATTATCCATTCTATCCAAGGAAGATGACAAAAAATAAAATTACCTTCCATATTACATATGGTTCAATCTAATAGATGTTAGCACCTTCTCTCTAATATTATGATAACATTTCTCTGATTTGTTCTATCTTTATGATCTCAGGTAACTGTTGGAGACGCATTCTTGTCACTAGTGTTAAGTTTGAAATAGGGGAAACGACTGGAGAAGAGAGGCTTGGTTCTTGAATACTATGTCCATATATATGCTTATGCTGCTTCATTTTGTTTTGTTTTCATGAATGTGTTCAACTAACCACGAAGATTTCTTGGTCTCTTTTCTCTTTCTTGACTACCTTTATGATTTCCGGATCTCTTATGTATCATTAAAGTCTTGTTGGCCGAAAGGTTTATGCTTATGTGTTTGGGAAAAACTGATTTTAAGTGCATTATACAGATGTTAAGATGACAATGTTCTGAACTTCACTAGCTCAGCTTTGAGTTTTGTTGATCCACAAAGAAAAAGAAAAACATAAAGCATAAGTACGATAAAGGCATTGCCAGAACAGGAGATTCAGAATTTGGTTTCCGGATTCAAGAAGCTAAACCTTGTTCCACTGATACACAAAGAGTTTTGACCAAAGAGTTGAATTAGCAGCGGGAACACAAAGCAGAATAGCAACACTTTAAGAGGTGAATTAGACTCTGGAGCATAAACGAAACTTTTCTTTGTAGCTGGAGCATGAACGAAAGAGACGAATGAAAGAGAAGCAAGCGCCAATGGAATGTTGTTTCTGTTTCTTATATTGCAGTAAAATGTATTGAATTACAAATTTAGTATTTAGCATCTATAGATAAAATTATTATTATAATTGAGTGTTAGTGTTCAGAAATTTTATGAGTTATTGTGTTTAATTTCAATCTAAATTTTATTTTAATTTTTTAGGCCCAATTTTAGGGAATCCTAGGTATGAGAATTAGCTAGTAGCCAATTCATGAATTAGTTAAATTAGGTATTAAAATAAAGCCACCCATAAATCATAAGGTGTTCCTTTCTACTATTATGTAGGGATGTCAATTGGACGGGGCACATGCGGGGTGTTCTTTTCGTGCCCATTTTCGTCAAAAATTTTTATCTCCATTCCTGCTCCGCTACTCGTTGCAAGTACAAAACTCAAAATCATCTCTGTCTCACCACTCAAGTGGGTCCTCAGACTCGCCTAATCCCTGTTATACTTGCCCCGTGACCTACTTCTTATAATATATTAAAAGTATCAATTAAATAAATATAAACTAATTTTTTTATGAAAAAATATGAAATAATTGTCCTCCGAACTCGCATCATATATGTGACTGTTGGAGCCCAATTTGTCTGGGCCCAACCTTAAACCCAATTTGAACAAAACAAAAAATTAAAATTAAAATTATTTTAAATTTCAAATGTCCAATTACAAAATTAAACCTTGACCCAAACGAAGCCCAATTACATGACCCGAAATTGGATCCAAAATTAAACCTAGAAACCCTAGCAGCAACTTGTGCTGCTGCCGCCTCCATCCCTTTCACTAGGATGATGCCACGTCAGCACCGTCACAGCCAACTTGCCACCACCGCCACTGCCAACTTGCCACCACCGCCACTGCCGAGTCTACACCTGCAAAGATGAAGGGACAACAATTTAGTTGCAAGAAAACCAAATGTAATCATTGTAAATAAGGCTATAAAAGCCGAATTTAAAACAGTTGTAATGGTTACCAAGTTTTATTCAAAATCAATAAAAATACAAAGAAGCAGTTGACATCAAAACACTGATAAAATTTCGAAGCATTCAAGGCGTTCTGTTCTCAAGGTACAGATTCAAGTATACATTTATTTATTGTTTATGCATTATTAACAATTCGAAACATTTTATATACATTAATGCACATATTTATTCTGTCACTGTTATCATTTATTATTACTAATTTCTAAACGTTTTTATAATAACTACATAATAAATAAATATAATATTAAGCAATAAATAAAAAGAGGAAGTTAAAGGGGCATACTTGAGATTTGGATTGTCGTCGTCGGAGCCGTGGATAGGAGCCCTCCGAGCTCATCCATGTTCGTGAGGGATTCCTCCGTTCAAGTGTTTATAGAATACAATAAAAAAGAATATATCATAAAAAAACAAAACAAGAAACAAATTTCAAATAAATAAAAGAGGATCGACGGAAATTTTTTTAAGATTTTTACAGATCTAGGTTTAACCTAGATTCGTTTTCTAAAAGAATTAGAACAAGAAAATAACAACGAAAATAAAAACATATTTTTAAAGAACAAGAAAAAAAATCAAAACTTGGTTTTATTTTTTTTTAAGTTCAAACTTAGATCCAAAATTTTTAAAAAGAAAAACTCTAAAACGAAGTTTTTTTGTTAGGATTTGAAAACCTCAAGCCTCGATCTAGCACTATTTCGAAAAACACAAAAAAGGGAAATTTTTTACCTATTTACCATCGTACACGGCGGTGGATAGCGACGCTGGTGATGGAGGCAATAGAGCCACGGCGATGATTCTCGTCGGAGCCATGGTCGGCCCTAAGAGGGCTTGAGAGAGTTTTGCGAGAAAGGGGATTTTTTTTTTGAAATAAAATGACAGAAATGAGGTTTTTTTGAAATTTTTTTGGCTTTTATAATGTTAGTGAAACGACATCTTTTAAGGCACTGCATTAACGCCTTAAAACGACGCTGTTTTCGCCTTGCTCGACCTGACCCGTGCGGATCACCCTAGGATCCGCGTGTTTTTAAAAATTAGGTTATTTAACCACGCGATCCTTCCGTAAATTTTATTTCTTACAATTTAATCTTTTTCATACTTTTTAATTTATCTTAAAATTGCCTGTTAATTTCATTTGGTTTACAATTAATCCTTTGACTTTTGAAAGACCAGAAAGTTGCCACGTGTCACATCTTTTGGGTTTATTGCATAAAAGAGCCCCTAAACTCTTTTAGAATTTCGTTTTGACCTCTAAACCTTTCCAAAATCATATTTTAGTCCCAAACTTTTCTAAAATTACATTTTAACCCCTAAACTTTTCCCAAAATTACATTTTGACCTCAAATTCTCTAAAACTTCATTTTTCTTCCCCTTTTTTCTTCGATTTTGGTACATAAAATTTACTTATTATTCTTCACATTTTTAATTAATCTTGTTTTCTGGTATTGTTTTGCGTTTTTTTCGTACTTCGTATATTAATAATCCTATGTTTATTTTTGCGTATTTGTTTATCTGTTTAATTGTTCTTTCTTTGAATTATTAAATCCTGACAATAAATTGCATATTCATGTTTAATTTACACACTCATTTTTAATTAAGTTAAAATTGTTTTCTGTCTTGAAAAATACATATAAATAATTTTAAAGCTGAGGCAATATCCTTTCGTGTGAAAATTTCGAAAAATCATGTCCTAACGTGCTGGGTGTGTTTTTTTGTATAATTCGCACAATCGAATTTCCTATTTTAAACCTTTCAAAATATCCTTCAATTTCGAAATTTCGGGAATGTCGTGCCCTAACGTGTTGAACACGACTTCAATTCTCTGAGAAATTCGAAACACACAGGCATTTTTCTTCAAATTTAATTTTTGAAAATCATGTGAAATAAGTTATGTGTACAAGGATCGTATTTTAAACTTCACTCGAGATTTTAAGTTTTTAATAAATAAGACCCGAAAATAATCGATGTGCTACCAATTTTGGGCGTATGAGGGTGCTAATCCTTCTTCACGTGTAACCAACTCCCAAACCCATTTTTTGGATTTCGAAAACCAAAATATTTTTCAAAATGGATTTAAAACATTTTGTGGTGATCCAATCACACCGAATAAAAAATTGGTGGCGACTCTCAATTTTTGATCATTAAAAATATTTTCGAGACCTTTTTCTTTCAAAAAATAAACATTTCGACATGTGACATTATTCCAACTATCACCATTTAAAAAAAAAGTTGTTGCAATCCTTTAATTGGTAAATAAAATATAACTTCAACACGTGTTTAAAAAATTTAGAAAATAAAGTCCTTATATAATATTAAAATACAAACAATATCTTAAATACATCATAAATATCTTCAAATGCAACACAAATGCAAAAATTCCAAAAATTAGTCAATACATGTCACTCATGTATTAGATTAAACTATGATTCAACTATGATTAAACTTAATCACTTTAATATTAAATTAATAAATACTTATCAAAATAAATATTAGATTAAATTTAATATTAAATATTATTAAATTAATAGAATATTTATCTACAAGATAAACGTTAAATTAAATTTAATATTAAGATAATTAATTTAATATTAAATTAATAAAATACTATTAAGATAATTATGAAATTAAATTTTTATAAATGATTATTTTTTAAATATACTTATTATATTATATGGCACGAGGCGAGGATGGATGGGGTGGGTACAAAGTCATACCTATGCTTGCCCCACCACCCACGATGAGTCTAATTTTTGTCTCCATCCACATCCCACCACCTGCAAAACCTGCATTCATCTCCGCCTAATTAGGTGCAAAATGAGGCGAGGCCCTATGAAACCCACCCCACTGACATCCCTACTCTTATGAGAATAATGGTACAGTAGTGGTTCGTACATTTTTATCTCACTGGAAAAACATTATTTTTACCATAAAAAATAAAAGGAAAATTGGATACTCGAATAATTTGAATAATAGAATGTTGTAAATACCCTTTTGGTCCCTGTTAACTTTGAAAATAAGCAAATTAGTTTCTCTCAACAAAAAATACAAAATAATTCAAAATGATTTTCAAAATTAAAAATTTATAATTTTTAAAAAAATTATAAAATTCTAAAAAATATAAAAAAATTTAAAAATTTAAAATTTTTCTAAATAATAATTTTGAGACCTAATTAATAATTCAAATTTATTATACTCAAGTATTTTTCTTTATTATTTTGCTTTGAAAAAAATTCAAATATATAATGTTTCAAATTTGTGTTTTAACATGAAATTAGTTACACTAACAATATTTTTATTTGACATGTTTATTTTTTTTCAATTCAAATCAAAAAATTTCACTCGATTCGACTCGATTTGAAAAAATTTCAAATTGAGTTAAGATGATAAAATAAGACTCGTGAACTCGATGGACTCGAAATGTTTTCACTTGATTCGACTTGATTTGGTCGAACGCTCAACCTTACAACCATTTACATTTAATATACATAAGTTCCTAATTATACCCTATGAACTTATCTAGTATAACCAACTAGCGATTTGGATCGTAGGGACTATTGTATAGTTTTCCCCTTTCCTCGTTTATCAACTGGTTGTTCCAATTCTTGATCTAAATAGTAATTAAGTTCAAAATATCAATTCCATATATCTTGTAACACTCAAATTCATGCTTATGACCTATTAATTTTATTTTACATGTCTTTGAACTTTTACATTTTATTCAATTTAGTCCTTAAAATCGAAACTATTGTATCTTTCACATTTAACTTTTTCTTTCAACTTGTTTTTAGTTTCATCCTTTTTTTACTCTATAAAACATAATTTACATAAATTTCATATCAAATTCGACATTATAACATTTTAGTCCCTAAATTCAAAATTAACCAAAAATACTTTACAAAAGAATCTTATTTAACAACCAAGCTTATAAATCTACCATTAAACATAGTAAACTTCCATACATCATCCATGGTTACTTTTAAAACCTTTAACAGTTTTATGAAGTAGTCCCTAGGTTAGCTCGATTACGCTACAATGATCTCAAAAATACAAAAATCATGAAAAATTGGTTAAAAAATCACTTACATCCAAAGACACAAGTTGGCCGAACCTTAGAGCTTCAACAATGGTGTTCTAATGTTTCTCTTTTCAGTGGAAAGTTTAAATGAATATAAAGATGATGATGTTTATGTATTATTATTTTAACCATTATTAATATTATTATAACTTTTATAAATATTACTTTATGGATGTCCATAACTCTCAAGTTATAACCTCCATTGTAGTAACCCCTCATTTATGAGATAAACCCCCTTCTTTTATTATGAAAGTAATAGGAATGTTATTTAATCTATGTATTAATGAAGCGCTTAAGTAAGCTTCATTTATTTATGTTACATTGAATGTCAATTACTTATAAATAGAATCCTATGTGAATGGAAATAAAATAAGAGAAAATTCTATACCAATTTGATCTATTGTTTACTTTAAGTGTTCTTTTATTTGATTATTTTATAACACGTTATCAGCACGAGCCTCTACAAGTTCATAATGAAGTTCACGTAATTTCGGCTTTATGTAATTTATCCATATAACTCCCGTTAAACTATATACGGTATACATATTTTCATCAGTCTTTTATTTTATTTTTTAGATGAAATATTTGCTTTGGATAACATTTTCACATTTATTTTTACAGCTCAACAGTTATAATGATAATTATATATACATGTTTTTTTTACTAAAAAAAATTTCAATTAATGTAATTTGTTTTAAGTTATGATTATGACTATTCCTCTGCATGTCAATATTTGACATACATATTATTATTTAGAAAATTTGGTGTATATATATATATATATATAATTGACTTATTTTACGACTGAGAATGCTTATCATTTTACTAATTTCTTTTATTTTGATTCAATTGATTATAATGTCAAATCTTGCCAAACTTGAATTTACGGCCTTAAACATATCAGGCAAGAATTATTTGTCATGGGTGTTAGATGCTGAAATTCACCTAGATGCTAAAGGTCTAGGAAATACTATATTAGCAGATAAAGAAGCATCTAATTAAGACAAGGCAAAAGCAATGGTTTTATCCTTCATCATCTACATGAAGGATTAAAAGTGGAATATCTCACTATGAAAGACCCTCTTAATTTGTGGAATGATTTGAAAGAAAGATTTGACCATCAAAAAACAGTGATACTCCTTAAAGCTCGTTATGATTGGATGTACTTACGGTTGTAAGATTTTAAAACTGTAAGTGAATACAATCCAGAACTTTTCAAAATTAGTTCTCAACTAAAATTATGTGGAGAAAACATAACTGATGAGGACTTGTTAGAGAAAACATTTTCAACCTTTCATGCTACTAATGTGCTCCTGCAGCAGCAATATCGTGAAAAAGGTTTTAAAAGGTATTCTGAATTGATTTCATGTCTTTTAGTGGCTGAACAAAATAATGAGCTGTTGATGAAAAATCATGGAATTCGTCCCATTGGTTTTGCACCCTTCCCTGAAGTGAATGAAGCAATACACAATAATTATGAACATTGAAAATTTAGATGTCATGGTCGCGATCGTGGTCGTGGACGTAGTGGGGGACGTAGTCGAGGATGTACTAGTAATCATTATCATGGTGGTCATAATAGTGGTACTACTAAACACTAAAAAAAGAATAACAATAAAGGACAAGAAATAGGTGGTTAAAATACTCCTTCAAAGATTGTTGAGAATTTATGTTATCGATGTGGTATGAAGGGGCATTGGTCACGTGCCTGTCGTACGTCTGAGCATTTAGTGAAACTTTATCAACCATCCATTAAAAAGAAGGGAAAGAATATGGAGATAAATTTTATATCCCAAAATGATGATGAAATGGAGGCAAAAAATGAAAATATTCACTATGACCATGCCTACGAGGGTGATAAATTTCATGACCTTAATAATATAACTCACCTAGATATGACAAATTTCTTGGAGAATCATTAGAAAAGTTGATGTTATTTTGACATTTTCATGTTGATTTAAGTATGTTTTATTTTCTTGCATAAATAATAATTTATATATTTAATAAATATTTGCAATATTTCTCATATTATATTTTTCTTATTTTTATGAAGAATATGAATATTCAACAAAGATTCGTTGGACCCAAAATCAATGGAGATATGTGTCTTGTAGATAGTGCTACAACACACACGATACTCAAAGATAAAAGATATTTTTCTCATTTGACAATAAGTGATGCCCATGTTAATACAATATCGGGTAGTTCAAAACTTATTGAGGGCTCCGGAAGAGCAATTATATTATTACCTAAAGGTAGAAAATTGTCATTGATGATGCTTTATAGTCCACTAAGTCTCAAAGAAATTTATTGAGTTTTAAAGATATTCGTCTTAATGGATATCATATTGACACTATGAATGAGAAAAATATTGAATATCTATACGTTACAAATGTTGAATATAGAAAGAAATATGTTTTGGAAAGGTTACCTACTTTTTCATCAGGTTTATATTATACACATATTAGTGCAATTGAGACACATGTCACTACAAGCCAGATGTTTATAGAACCACATATTTTTACTATTTGGCATGACCGATTAGGCCATCCCGGATCTATTATGATGCGAAGAATAATCGAGAATTCAATTGGACACCCATTAAAAAACCAAAAGATTCTTGAATTCAAAGATTTATCTTGTGTTGCTTGTTCTCAAGGAAAATTGATTATTAGACCATCACCAACTAAAGTTGGGATTGAATCTCTCGCATTTCTAGAACATATTCAAGGTGATATATGTGGACCCATTCATCCACCATGTGGACCATTAGATATTTTATGGTATTGATAGATGCATCTAGTAGGTGGTCACATGTGTGTTTATTATCGACTCGTAACTTGGCGTTTGCGAGACTACTTGCTCAAATAATTCGATTAAGAGCACAATTCCCAGATTATGCAATCAAAACTATTCGTCTTGATAATGCTGGTGAGTTTACGTCCCAAGCTTTTAATGATTATTGTATGTCAATTAGGATAATTGTTGAACATCCTGTAGCTCATGTTCACACACAAAATGGTTTAGTTGAATCGTTTATCAAACGCCTCCAACAAATAGCTCGGCCATTACTTATGAGAACAAAACTCCCTATTACAGCTTGGGAATATGCTATTTTGCATGCAGCAGCACTTGTGCGCTTTAGGACAACAAGTTATAATAAATACTCCCCATTACAATTGGCTTTTGATCAGGAGCCAAATATTTCCCATCTTAGAATTTTTGGATGTGCAGCATATGTTCCAATTGCTCCACTACAACGCACAAAGATGGATCCTCAAAGGAGGTTGGAAATATATGTTCGTTATGAATCTCCTTCTATAATTAAGTATATTGAATCATTAACTGGAGATTTATTTACTGTACGATTTATTGATTGTCATATTGATGAAACAACATTCCCAACATTAGAGGGAGAGAAAATACAACTGGTAAAAGAGATTACATAGAATGGATCATTATTATCTCAATTAGATCCTCGTACAAATCAATGTGAACAAAAAGTTTAAAGGATCATACATTTGCAAAACATCGCTAATCAACTGCCAGATTCATTTACTGACCTAAAGAGAATAAAAAATCTCACATACCAGCTGAAAATGCTCCAATATGAATTGATGTCCCAATAGGGCAAATAGTTAGGGCAAACAGTTAGCGCAAAAGACAGTAATCCACGCCTAAAGCGTGGAAGACCAGTCGGTTCCAAAGATAAAATCCTCGTAAAAGAAAAGGAGCAAATAATCAAAATGGTTATATTGTGGAGACAAGTGCCCAAGAAGAGACCAAATATATAACTAATCAAAAAACCCCAAAAGAGGTTTAGGTACCTAAAAATGGTGATAACGAAGAGATCTCAATTAGTTATATTAATTCAAGAAAAAGATGGAACCGAAAAAATATAATCATTGACAACAATTTTGCTTATAATGTTGCTATTGAAATAGAAAAAACAAATGAAGATCTTAAGCCTAAATCTATTGAGGAATGTAGAAATAGAAAAGATTGGTCAAAATGGAAAGACGCAATTCAAGCAGAATTAAATTCACTTTCTAAATGTGAGGTTTTTTGATCTATAGTCCAAACACCTAAATATATAAAGCCGGTAGGATATAAAATGATATTTGTACGAAAACGAAATGAGAAAAATGAAGTCGTAACATATAAAGCACGACTTGTAGCACAAGGATTTTCACAAAGGCTCGGTATTGATTACGAAGAGACATATTCTCCTGTGGTGGATGCAATCACGTTTAGATACCTTATTAGTATGACAGTATGTGAAAAACTTTGCATGCATCTAATGGATGTTGTTACAGCCTATTTGTATGGTACACTTGATAGTGAAATTTATATGAAAATCCCAAAAGGATTTAAAATCCCTGAAGGATATAGAGTTTCTCAAGAAAATTGCTCAATCAAATTAAAGAAAATTTTATATGGATTAAAACAATCTAGTCGTATGTGGTACAATCGTCTTAGTGAATATTTGTTAAAAGAAGGTTATAAAAATGATCCAATCTGTCCATGTGTTTTTATAAAAAGGTCTGGATCAGGATTTGTGATAATTGCTATTTATGTTGATGATCTAAATATTATTGGAACTCCTGAAGAGATTCAAAATGCAGTAAATTATTTAAAGAAAGAATTTGAGATGAAAGATCTTGGAAAAACAAAGTTTATCTTGGCCTGTAGATCGAGCATTTAAAAGATGGAATTCATGTCCATCAGTCAACTTATACGGAAAAGATCTTAAAGAAATTTTATATGGATAAAGCACATCCATTAAGTACCCCGATGGTTGTAAGATCCTTAGATGTGAATAAAGATCAATTTCGTCCTTACGAGAAATATGAAGAGTTTCTTGGTCCTGAAGTACCATATCTTAGTGTCATAGGGGCATTGATGTATCTTGCAAACAACACAAGACCTGATATAGCTTTCATTGTAAACTTGTTAGCAAGATTTAGTTCTTCTCCAACACGTAGACATTGGAATGAAATTAAATAAATGTTTAGATATCTCAGAGGGACCACTAATATGGGTTTATTTTATTCAAATGATTCAAAATCTCTATTAGTCGACTATGCTGATGCTGGATATTTATCGGATCCACATAAAGGTCGATCTCAAACAAGATATTTATTTACATGTGGAGATACTGCCATATCATGGCGTTCAACAAAGCAGACATTAGCTGCCGCCTCTTCAAATCATGCTGAAATAATTGCAATGCATGAGGCAAGGCGAGAGTGTGTTTGGCTAAGGTTATTAACCCAACATATCATGAAGATATGTAATTTCCCTTTACAGGAAAAGATGTCAACTATCTTATACGAAGATAATGCAGCATGTATAGCTCAATTGAAGGGTGGTTACATTAAAGGTGATAGAACGAAACATATTTCACCAAAATTATTATTCACTCATGATCTTAAGAAGAAAGGTGACATAGAAGTTCAACAAATTTATTCTAGTGATAATTTATTAGATCTTTTTACTAAGGTGTTGCCAACTTCAACATTTGAAAGACTACGAGACAATATTGGAATACGTCTACTTAAAGATATAATATGATGTTGTCATTAGGGGGAGTCTAAAACACGTTATACTCTTTTCCTTTAACCAAAGTTTTTTCCCATTGGGTTTTCTTGGTAAACGTTTTTAACGAGACAACTTGTAATAGGAGATTGTGTACTCTTTTTCCTTAATTAGGCTTTTATCCCACAGTGTTTTTCCTAATCAAGGTTTTAATGAGGCCCAATTTTCTCTAATGGACATCTAAGGGAGAGTGTTATAAATATTACTTTATGGATGTCCATAACTCTCAAGTTATAGTCTCCATTGTAGCAACCCCCTCATTTATGAGATAAACCCCCTTCCTTTATTATGAAAGTAATAGGAATGTTATTTAATCTATTAATATTAATGAAGCACTTAAGTAAGCTTCATTTATTTATGTTACATTGAATGCCAATTACTTATAAATAGACTCTTACGTGAATGAAAATAAAATAAGAGAAAATTCTATACCAATTTGATCTATTGTTTACTTTGAGTGTTCTTTTATTTGATTATTTTATAACAGTAACATGATTTTACATAAAATAATTAAGGAAAATGAACACTAACAGTACAAGGCATTTAAAAGGTAGTATTTTGCCACATTAGACCTTAAATAATTATTAATTAAACATTTTACGTCACAACAATCAATATAGATCTTTCTCTACCGTTTCCTTTAATCCCAAGTCGGTCAGTACTATTAATTCTTTTAATCATAATGTTTTTCATTAAAAAAAACTCAGATCAAATGTAACAAAACCAACAATTAAAATCTAACTATTTATCAAGTGGTCCATCAAGTTCACTAATTTACTTAACCCACGTAAACAGATTTTTTTTGCTAATGTAATACTTACAGTTGTCGTAACACTTAACCCATAATATTTCCGGGTGTCACATGGGATTATTAATGTAGTACCTTTTAAACTTTGTGTTAATGAATTTTCAAGGAAAATATTGCAAAGTGTTAAACAAAATAGCAACTTTATATTGTTGAAACCACCTTGTCCTTTTGTTCACAGGTCCTATTCTTGATTACATACCAATCTCCATTTTTTACGTTTTTTTTTCTTTGCCAAAATTACACCAATCAATACCAATATTTTAACCCTATTCGATTCTCAACGAGTCATTTATTTTCAGATTGGACCACCAAACCTACCAAATCCTCATCCTCAAAATTTTATGAGTTAATTGTGTAGGGATTTAAAGTTTAAGATTTATGATTTAATAATTTCAATCTAAATTTTATCTTATTTCTTTTAAGCCCAATTTTAGGGCATCCTAGGTACCAGAATTAGCTAGAATAGCCAGTTCATGAATTAGCTAAGTTAGGTATCAAAATAAAGCCACCCCATAAATTATAAGGTATTCTTTTCTACTCTTATGAGAATAATGGTACAATAATAGATAGTAAGATTTTATTTTTTGGTGAATTACGATAAACAAGGTAAA
Source organism: Gossypioides kirkii (assembly GCA_005610355.1). NCBI lineage: Eukaryota > Viridiplantae > Streptophyta > Magnoliopsida > Malvales > Malvaceae > Gossypioides > Gossypioides kirkii. Next base: position 25,661,518 of record CP032253.1, on the reverse strand, counting down.
GCCCAAACTATTAACGTGACTAGCGCGACTTGAATCCAGACTATATTTGGGATGATGAATACTCTTAATCATTATGCTATTACATGAAATTTGATAGTAAGTTTTTATCTTTCTGAAAAAACATGATTAATGATTTTTATATTAAAAAATAAAAGGAAATTTGGGTACTTACCAGGCTATCCACATAGTAAAAGAGACTACAAAATGACTATTTTTAGCAACATTTACTATCACGATATTTTGTTAGCAACAATTTTGAAGTGGGAAAGAAATATTCCCATCCTATAATACAACCAGCTGGCGCATTTATTTTGTTTTGGAGTTGAGGCCATTAGTAATTTTTATTGTTTAGCAAAGTGGTGAAAAATGATTTTATATATATATATAAAAGTTTGAGTGTTATATTTCAGGAATAATCACTTGAAACAATTAAGGTAAATTTTCAATTAAAAATCTTGGATATGAAATTAGAGATAAAGTTTAAACTGGAATGAGTAGATAATCTTTTATCAATCTTTTCATCTTTGAGCTAGAGTGATGAAGATGCATTAATTGCACATGAGCTTATGGCAGGATAATTTTAATGGGACCATAAGAAGACATTTCGGGAGGAAATAGCTTATTACTATACTTTCCCAGTAAAAATTATGGGAATTAACATAATATGCTATAAATTTGGCTCTGTTAATATTAAACAATGGAATTTCTTTAAAAAAACCAAAAATCAACATTCAAGCTATGGGCTATCTCAACTTACAATTCCATTAACATCTCTAGTTGTCAGCCTCTTTAATATTTCAAATATCCTAATTAAAATTTTTTAAAAAATAATGCACTTTTTCATGAATAATTAAAATATTTATTTTGGTCACCATGTTAAGATAAAAGTTTATATCGTAATTTTAACGAATATCCAATTAAATAATTACTTTTTCATTTTAAAATAATTTTTTAATATATTCCCACTAATTCTAAAAAATAATTAAAATTCATTGATTATATATAGAGATGTGAATGGAGCAGGTTTCGTGGGGCTCCGCCCCATTTCGCACTTAATTGGACAGGGATAGGTACAGGTTTCGCGGGTGATGGGGACAAAAATTAAACTCACTGTGAGTGGTGGGGTAAGCGTGGGTATGATCTTGTACCCGCCCAGCAGTATCCCTGCCCACCTCGCATAATATATAAGCATATCTAAAAAATAAACATTTATAAAATTTTAATTTAATAATTATCTTAATAGTATTTTATTAATTTAATATTAAAGTGATTATCTTAATATTATTTTTAATTTAATATTTATTTTGTAGATAAATATTCTATTAATTTAATAAGATTTAATATTAAATTTAATCTAATATTTATATTGATAAATATTATATTAATTTAATATTAAAGTGATTACGTTTAATCATAGTTGAACTCTCTAAACTCTTCCTATACAAAATGAGCATTGGGTCATTATTTCACACACTTGAGTTCAAGAGAAAATTTTTTGAAGAGATTATTTCAGAAAAATTTTAGAGATATTTTTTATTTACAACTTGGTCCAAAAGTTGAGAGAAATTGCGAACTTACTCCAATAGTAATTTTTGTTAAATTTTTTTTATTCGAAGCGAGCCCACATTCAGCAGACATGAGCTTGAGGATGATGGAGAAAGACTACTCTGTCGAAACATTTATACTTTTTTCATAAAAAAATTTGGTTTATATTTATTTAATTGATACTTATAAATATATTATATGAAGTGGGTTGTGGGACGGGTATAACGGAAATTAGGTGGGTTTGGGGACCCACGTGAGTGGTGGGGCGGGGATGGTTTTAAGTTTTGTACCTGCAACGGGTTGCGGGGTGGGGATGAAAATTCTTGGCGGGGTGGGTGCGGAGGGTGCAACTGACATTCCTAATTATATATACTTTATAACTATGATTATTGCTTTTATAAGTGAAAAGTTTTTATATACAAAGTTGAAATAAAAGCATAAAAAATCGACTTTACTAAAAACTTGTCTGTTATAACATGTGGTTGTTATAAAGAAGGCTGGTTGTATCGGTTTTACGCCAAGGAATTATATATACTATATAATCAATACTGCATTTGCTATATTATTGTATAATTTAACTCATTTTATCATTCAGTTTCAAATTTAGATTAAAAAATTATAATAATATTAGATGTATCATTTTTATTTGTATGAATATGATATATTTTTGTTGGTATTTTAGCAACAATATGGAACACAGAAAATGTGAAAAGAGATATATTGGAAGCACACAATAATCTGTTGTATTGTTTAGATTATATAGCAAAGAAAATAACAGAAACTTTCTAAAATTACTCCTAAAATCATGCTCCAAACACTTAACTTACTCCTAAAATCATGTAACAAAAAATTAAAAATTAAAAAACCTTAAAGACTTGGTCTACAGACCTATTATTAAGCAAGTCTAAGGCACATTCTCAACACTCCTCCCTACCTTAGTAATTGCAAAACCCTAATTTATTTCTTAAAATTTTAAATCTAACTTTTGGAAGAGCCTTGGTTAACATATCTGCAATTTGATCTTCAGTCTTGCAAAAAAAAAGACTTAATTTCACCAATCGTTTGTTCTTCTTTCAAATAATATCCATCTATCCTGTTGTACTAGACCCTAGAAGTTTGTTTAAGACCATATGAGGCCTTATTTAACATGCAAACTTTCTCCTCCTATCCTCTGACTTGGAATGCCTCGGGCTACTTTTCTCTCATTGCTTCAATTCGCTTGCTATGCTTCTCAGTTTCTTTAAACTCAACAAACTCAAATACACCAACATTGCACCTTTCATAAATTTCAGATAGAGATCTTGTGTCACGAATTGGAACATCATGTATGTTGTCATCAAAGTACTGAGGGGCTGATGAGGATGAGTTACTTCGGGCTCTTGAGGGTGAGGAATCCGTTGTCTCAGGATAAACTTGATATGTTAGTTCGGCCTCGACTTCTTAGGATGATGCCTGTGCAATGTATGATCCATCGAATTCTTTATATTCTATTCTTGGTGCTCTCTAGCAATTGCTTCGTTGTTGGCTTCTCCTCCATTAGATTTAGAGCAAAGCTTTTCGCTTTCATTTTTACCTTGAATACATCTCTGCTTTTTGAGTCTTTGATCAAGCACCATTTGACTTCAAATATAACCTTGAATCCTTTTTCAATCAATTGCCCAACACTAAGTAGATATTGGTCAATGTTAGGCACATATAGAACATTAGTTATGTGTTTCAAACATGTTAAACTTTTAATAGCCACTGTTCCTTTTCTCTTAACTGGAATAAACTCACCAGTTCCAACTTTTATTTTTGAAATGATAGTTTTATCAAGTTCTTTGAAAAGTGTTAGGTCATTGGTCATGTGATTTGTGCAGCCGTTAGTGATCAACCATGAATCGTTGGAGAAACATGTCACAACAAAAAGGAACTCATCTTCTTGTTGCTCAATAGATGCTCTTGCCACTTCATGTTGTTGAGACTTACAGACCCGCTCTATGTACACAATACTGTCACATTTTTTGCATTTTATATCTGGCCTCCATTAACACTTCTTTTCCAAGTGATTTGTCTTCTTACAATATGGACATGGTGGATATGTCTCATTGTAGTTATTATTGCTGGTCTCATCTTTAATTTTCTTGTTTTTGCCTCTCGAATTTTTAAACTTTACCTGAAAAGCACCCTTTACTGATTCTTCTTGTCTCATCTTTCTCCTTTGTTCTGGAGCCTACAATACATTAACTAATTCTGCCAAGGATATACTTGACAAATCGTTAGATTCTTCTAATGAAGAAATTTTAGATTCATATTTTTAAGGCAAAGTGACAAGAATTTTTTACACTATTCGATCATCAGAAAAGTCCTTACCCAGCAATCTTACCTTGTTTACTATGCCCGCCAACTTGTCAAAATAGTCTTTAATGGTTTTCGTCTCCTTCATTTTCATCATTTCAAACTCTCTGATCAGATTGAGCACTTGCATATTTTTTGTTCTTTCATTGCCTTGGTATTCTTTTTTTAGGTAATCCCAAATTTCTTTTGCTGACCCCAAATTTATGATTCTTATAAATATTTTGCTTAAAACAGCAAAGAAAAGACATGTTTTAGCTTTAGAATTCCTTGTCTTCTTCTCTTTGTGAGTCTTCAAATGTTCATTGTTGGATTTACTGGCAAAGATGAAACATCATAGTCTTCTTCTACTGCTTCCCAAAGATCCATTGCATTAAGATAGACTATCATTCTAACAGCTCAAGCTTGATAGTTATCACTATAAAAAATTGGTGGAACAATATGAGAAAACGACGTTATGTTAGCTTCTATGTCTAAAACTTATATGTTTCTCTTAACTCATAGATCTCTTAAGATAAGAGCTCTGATACCAATTGTTGGTATTTTAGCAACTATATAGAACGAAAAATGTGAAAAGAGATAAATTAGAAGCACACAATAATCTGTTGTATTGTTCAAATTATATAGCAAAGAAAATAACATAAACTTTCTAAAATTACTCCTAAAACCATGCCCTAAACATTTAACTTACTCTTAAATCATGTAACAACAAATTAAAAATTAAAAAACCCTAAAGACTTGGTTTACAGACCTATTATTAAGCAAGTCTAAGGCACATTCTCAACAATTTTTATTGTCTGATATGAGGCAATTAACATTTTCTCTCGTAACTAGCACTAAAAATAGGCAATCTTCCTTTTTTGCATTCATAAACTGCAATACTCAGTTTGTTATTGCCATCACAAGCAATTACGAAGGCCAGTTACAGTAGTAATTTTATGGGGCATTAAAAACAACTCTTCAAGTTGTCTCATGTCCCTTTCTTACCTTTATAATAGACTCATTAGATTTTTCTTAATGAAGATGAAATTATACTTCTCGTTGTCAAGCCTTCAACGTAACACTGGATAATGACATATAACATTTTCTTCGCCAAACAGTAAGGTTTGGTTTGGTTTGTTTTTATTTTTTAAGAACCGCCAAATTCTTCCATGTCTCTTTCTTTACTTCACTCCATAGTGACTTTTGGTCATGCATGGAAATACTTTAGAATATGTGAATAAATTCATTTATATTAATGTAAAATTTAAATGATTTTACATTTTTTCATAATTTAATATTTTAACAATCTAACCATTAAATTTATTAAGATATCTTTACTTATCATGCATGATTTTTTAATGGATCCAATATATCTATTATATCAATTTAAAATATTATCTATATTAATATATATTTAATGATTAAAAGTTTTTTATATATATAATATGAATAGTTAAAAAATTTTAGCTTATGTCAAACTTGAAATGTTAATCATATAAAAATTACGGAAGGGAGTAAAACCATATTCATCCCCTTATAATTATTTTAAGATGTGGACTTGAATTTGGAAATTTGTTTTAAAATTTTATTTAATTTATTCACCAATCTAAATTGGAAGTCAAATTTGAATTGTTTAAATTATCCGTTAGATATCTAAATATACTAAAAATCCTCATTTACGCTTATGAGATCTTGGAATAGTAGGCACAGGTTAAAGCCTCAAACCTCGAAGGCTTGGATTCGAGCCCCACTATCCATAATTACAATGTGTGGATCTCACTTCCCACAAGATGCTTGTGTTGTGTGTGTGAGTTTTGTCTAATTCCTTTCAGATTGATCCAAGTTTGTGTCTGTTGTTTGATGTGCATTGTATTCATTAAATTCTACATTTTAATTAGTCAAAAAAGTTGGAACGCATTGGTGGAGAAAATACCTAGGTGGTAGTGTTCGTACACAAGATGGAGAAAAGAAAAGTAGTAACAGTGTTCGTAGACAATATTCCGGATTCTATGCATTGGAAAGGCTTGTGGGCACTATTTGGATACCATGGAAAAATAGTTGATGCATTCATTCCAGCAAAAAAGAGTAGAAATGATAGGAGGTTTGGGTTCGTGAGATACTCTAATGGAAGGGATGCGCAAAGGGTGATAGCAAGATTAAGTGGCTTCTATTTAATAGGGAACAAAATCGAGGTGAAATTGGCCAAATATAATTGAAAAAGAAAGATATGGAGGAAAGTTCCGGATAAAAAAGGACATGAACAGAATGAAGAAATGGTTCAGGAAGGAAAAAGTGAAGAAAATCTAGAAAATGTTGAAAACAGAGATAAAAATTGTGAAAGGTCATGTTGAAGATGAACAGTTTTGGAATCTATAGAAATGTCTAGTGTGCAAATCAATTTTGGTATGTGATTCAAAAAGTCTTAACGATCGCATAGCTAAATTCGGCCTGAGGGAAATAATAGTAAGAAGGATTCAAAGAAGATATTTTTTGGTTGAAATACAAAATGAAGAACTGATGGATTTGTTAAGGCAAATTGAATGGTCATATTTAAAAGACTTCTTCATAAACATAGAGCCATGGTTGGAGAAGTTGGAGATAAAGGAAAGGGTGACTTGGATTGAAGTATCCGGAGTTCCATTGCATTGTTGGAACTATGAAACATTTAAAAGAGTTGCTGGGATATGGGAAAATTTGGTGTCAGTGGGAAGTAATCTAACAAAAGTTCACAATTTTGAAGAAATAGACTGTTGATTTCTATATCTCAAACAAAAATGTTAGATGAATTAGTTAGAATAGAAGTAAGAGAAGATCACTTTTCGATCAAAGTGAGGGAACGGGGGTTGATGGAGATGGAAGATGAAGGTCTAATCTTTAAAGCATAGATGAAGGAAGTTGAAGAAGACAGCATATCGTAGTTTGAGTCGGTGGCGAGGGCAGGGTCGAAATGTCCATCGGAAAGAAGAGAAATCGTCAATCTGGAGAGCTAATGGAAATCAACCTTGAAAAAAGGAAAAATATTGATGACTGTTAGAAGATGTTGGAGATGAAACATGAAGAGACAGAGTCAAAATCTGCTTCGAAAGAAGGAAAAAAGGAGAAGTAATTGAAATGAATAAGTTACGAGCTTGAGAGGATGTAAGGGGTATGGGCTTGGGTAGTGAAGAGGGGTTAAAAGAAAATCCAAAAGAAGGGGGTAGTAATAATGGATCGAGTATGGACGTGGGCTGCAAGAAAGAAGGAGAAACTAATTCAAATAGCAAAAGAAGCTAAATGAGAGAAAAAAGTGCATTTAGGAAAATTAAACAGAAAGAGGGGACATTTGGGAATCAAATCTGGAATTTGAAGAAGAGATAAACCAGGTGTTTCTTCATAGAAAAAAGAAGAAGGGTTTGAATAAGAAGATATGATCTATGTATCAAATTCAAAGTGACATTTTAACGACAAAGGAGAGAAAAAAGAGATAAAAATCTGAAAAAGTAAAAAGGAAGTGAAGTTTGTATGGAAGATGAGAGGATTGTGAATTTATCACTTTCAGATTCAAATATAAGTAATAGAGGAAGGGTAATTCTAAGGGAGGCAAAAAATACTTGGGCAATTGAGAATAAATCGGGGCTTAGATTTCATGGTGATGAAGAAGATGTAATCAAAGACACAGTAAGAGTGGAGAATCAGTAACAAAGAGCCAAAATCAGTGCGAAAAGTGAAGATAGGAAAATAGAGGAAAAATCAGGAGCAGAAGGAATATCAACAAGAATTGGTGAGTAATTTATAAAATCTAGAAGTTTTATTTCTTCATTAAATAGAAAGGGTAGGTAGGGGGAAGATGAGTATTGTCTCTTGGAACATTAGAGGCATAGGAGTAGAGGTTAAGGTAGCTTGGGTTAGAAGAATTTGGGCAAATTGTTGTTTTATTCAGGAAAGTAAAATGGAGGTTGTTTCGAAGGAACTAGTGAGGAGGTTTTGGCATGATGATAATTTTGAATTTAGCTTCATGGCTTCTTGTGGTAAATTGGGCGATGTATGATGAAATCGTCTTGACTGAAAGCTCGTGATGGTTTTGCCCTTTAAAGTGTAGGTCTCGTAACAAAACTTATAAGGGCATGGAGAAGTGTTGGAGGAATCCCCCAAAGGGCTGGATGAAGTTTAATGTTTGTGGGGTTGCGATTGAGGATGAAGCTAAAGGTGGAGGAGTATTGAGAGATGAAGATGGAGTGGCACGAGCAATTTTCTCGGGTTCGAGTGTGGCAAAAGATGCTGAATTGGCAGAATTGTTGTCTATTGGAATCGTACTTGAGTTATATGAAGGAATTGGATGGGAATCATGTTATCCTTTATCGATTGAGGTTGGTTCTAAGGTGGCGTTTGAATGGCTTTCAGAAAACAGAGTCAAGACCAGGAAAGTTACATTATTTATTTGCTGAAATTAAGAGAAGATCTTATCTATCATTTAAGAAAGAAGAGCATATGGGAAATGATATGGCTTTGGTACTGGTAATAGCAGCGATTAAGCGTCTAGATACTTTTAAAGTATGATGGTGAGAGTGCTGAAGAAATTGGGAGTTTTTGGTCTTTGTTAGTCATTAAGACTGATTCGCTATGGGTGTTGTGGTTGTTGCTGTCAAAGTTTTCAGATATTGAGAGAAGGATGGTTAATGTGGGTAATGTGGTGCTCTCTGTTGCAGAGTAGTGTGACAATGATATGGCAGCTTCATTGGCGTCTGCAAGGTTGAAGCGGGGCGACTTGTTTAAAGCATGGTGGTAATGTTTTGACTGGTAGTGTTTTGAGTGGTTGAACCTTAGGTGTAATGGGATCTTTGTATTGCTTGTTTAAGAACAAAGATAAGAGACCTTGGTTATATTGTTGGATGCATTTTCAGTCATGGACAGAAAGCATGCACATGTGGGCGAGGTTGCAATTTCATCTGTAAATCAGAGTGGAGCAATGTAACTGGCGTATGCAGGGGTTAATAGTAAAGCTTAAGGCATGGTGGTGATACTTGAGTGGTAAATCTGTTTTATTTGGTTTGTATTGTTGCTTTGTATTTCGTGGCTACTGCATTGGAATGCTTTTGTCCTGTTTTCTTCTTTTTGTGTGGATCTGCATTGCATTTCCATCAACAGTTCTACTGCGTCTGTTTTGTTTTCAAAACAAATTGAATGTAGCAAAATAAAGTTGAAATGCATGTGCTCCCTCATAATAGGCATAAAGCAATAGACCGATAGTTGATTTTGGTTCTGAAATTTGTAGTACCCGAGTGAGAAACTGGGGAACAAAGTCAAGTCATGCATGCCTAAGCAGCTTCAAACGGTTGAGAGTGCCTATGAAGAATCCTATGTTTCTCCCATTTTTTCTAAACATAGTAGCATATATCAAATAAAGAAAAGGGTATTTCATTTTTTTTCTCCATAAGCAATTGAATTTTTCAAAATGTTATTAGTCATGACATGAGCAGTAAAACATAATAAAAGAAGTTTGCTGGGTGTTGTTGAATAAACACTAAATGATTGTTTTTAAGTGGGTTTTAAATTTAGAAGTTAGTGAGAAAATAAAAGGTCAAGAGTTTTTTTTTGTAAGTGAAAGGCCAAAGGTCAAGTCTTTTATGTTTTTTTTAATAAAATTTATTTTTCAGTTTTTAACAAGAATAGTGCCTAGTGTTTATATAAAGGTCTTGTTAATTTCATTTGTAAAAAATAACAAGTCAGAGGAATACAAAAGCTGTGTGTTAATTTGATTTTAAGTTTTCAAATTGGTATCAGAGCTAATGACGAATGTGAGGGGTCAAATACCGCTACCACGACTAACGAAGGCGAACTACGAGAACTGGAGCATACAAATGAAAGCCCTTCTCGGATCTCAAGATGCGTGAGAGATGGTCGAAAAAGGTTTCGAAGAACCAACAACTACCACAGGATATACGGCGGCTCAAACCAAGGCGTTGAAAGAGGCGCGATTGAAGGATAAGGTGGCACTATACATGTTGTTCCGAGCCGTTGACGAGTCTGACTTTGAGAAGATTGTCGGTGCAGTTACTTCAAAAGAAGCGTAGGACATTTTAAAAAAAGTGTTCAAAGGAGCCGACCGGGTCAAGCAAGTGCATCTCCAAACTCTTCATGGCGAGTTAGAGAGCATGAAGATGAAGGAGTTGGAAAGTGTATCTGACTATATCACGCGTGTACAAGCCATGGTGAACCAACTCATTCGTAATGGAGAAACGTTAACCGATGCTCGAGTTGTGGAGAAGATTTTGAGGTTATTAATCGATAATTTTGAGAATGTTGTGTGCGCGATAGAAGAGTCAAAGGACCTTGCAACGCTCACAGTCGACGAGCTTCCCGGTTCTCTCGAGGCACACGAACAACGTAAGAAAAAGAAGGAGACCAAAACCTGAGCCCAATTCCAATTAACCTAAACGGGTCCAAATGACCTAAACTAAGCCTAAAACCTAAGCAAAGTCAAATCCTAATCTAATAGCTAAATTGATGCTACCCCAACTTGCACCTGCTGCCATCCACCCTTCTAATCAGGAGCTGCCACGGCAGCACCGACCAGCAACTTGCCCTACACCACTGCTCATCTGCCATAGTCGACCTACAAAAAGAAGAAAAGACAAGTTTTAAATTGCAAAGAACAGAATATAATCATTGTAAACATGGCTATAAAGTCAGATTCAAACATTTGTAATAGAGGTTATTGACTTTGTTTTTGTTTGAACATTACAAATCAATATAAGAGAATAGATTTTCGAAGCACTTACAAATAAAAAATAAGAAGCCATTAATAACCAGCCAAGAGCCGATTGCCAGGTATAGGTTTTAAATTCATGCATGCTTATTGCCTATTCATTATTTTAACAGTTGAAATAAAAAACGTTTATATTTTGTGTATGCATTAATACCTGTATTCAATACCCCCACTGTTGTCATTTATTTCTTTTATTTTCAAAACGTATTTAATAAAGAGTATTAATAATAATTAATAATAATAAATATAACATTAATAATATTAATAATAAAATTTAAAAAAAAAGGAAAAAAGGATTCGAAGGGGCATATCTGAAACTATTCCGACATCACCATCGTCACCGGAGCCGGAAACGACGTTCCGTCGAGCCACCCACGCTCCCAAAGGGTTCCTTCTTCGTTTGAGCACCTACATAATAACATGCACCAATAACGAAAAGGCAGTTTTAAAAATGGAAGAATACTAATTCTCTTTTTTTTTTTTTAAAACAAACAAAATAAAGAAAACTTCAAAGCATTTCATATTCGAAAGGATCTGGGTAGATCTTGAGTTTGTTGAACAGATTTTTTTTTTAAAATAAAAATAAAAAAGGAACAAGAACATGAAGCAACGAAAACAGTTTTGAAAAATTAAGAATCAAAATTGGGATTTTGACAAACCAGACCAGATCCTTCTAGGTTTAAAAACAGAGGCGTTAAAGGCAAAAAAGAAGAAGGATTAAAACCCTTTTTTTTTTAAAAAAAAAGAGAGAGATCTGGATTTAAATCCAAATCCAGGTTTTAAAAAGCAAAAAAAAAGAAAAGGAAGAGTTTTTACCTTTGAACGCCGTACACGGGGGCGCACGACGGGCACGCACGGTGGAGCTCGGAGGTTTGCAGCAACGCGTGTGGAGCGTGGCGATGAAGGAGCAATGGACAGTGACCGGATGTCCGATCGGAGAGGGTTCAATCATGGTGATCAGAGGAGAGATTTTGAGAGGATTTTTGAAAGAAATATGTTTTTGTTGAAATGAAGAGAAAATGAATTTTTTTGGAAGAATTGGTTTAAATCCAATAAGTAAAACGCTGTCGTTTTGGGGTGAGCATTATCCCCCTAAAACGACATCGTTCCACACTAGACTCCAGACCCAAACTCATCCGACCCGGTGGACCCTTAGGATCTGCGTGTTTTTTAAGGATGGGTTATTTCCCCATTTGGTCCTTCCATTTTTTTTGAAATTTACAATCAGATCCTTTTTACACTTTTAATTACTTGTAAATTCGCCCATTAATTGCATTTCTTATTCAATTTGGTCCTTCACTTCTCTAGAAGCTTGAGAGGTTGCCATGTGTCCCATTTTTGGTTTATTTTACAATTGGTCCTTCCCATTTTATTTTTGTTTCAATTTTGTCCTTAGATCAAGTTCTGTTTTATTATAAATTGGCCCAAGATTTTTAAATAATTTTCAAATCAGTCCTTTGACTTCAGAATGCTTGACAAGCTACCACGTGTCACCCTTTCTTGGTTTTAATATCTAAAAAATCCCTAACCTATCTAAAAATCACATTTTAACCCCAAACTTTACAAAAATTATATTTTGGCCCTAAACTTCTCAAAAATTACATTTTTGCCCCTAAACTTCCAAAAATTCCATTTTAACCCTGAACTTTTCAAAAATTACCATTTTACCTCTGAACTTTCAAAAATTCCATTTTAACCCCAAATTTCCAAAAATCACCATTTTACCCCCGAGCATCCAAAAATCACATTTTTGACTCCATTTGTTTTGCTTTTCTCTCTCTTCAATATTTATATTTTCTTATTATTCTTTTGTATTTCATATTCTCTTGTTTTTTTATTTACGTGTATGTGATTATCTGCTTAACTATTTTCTTTTCATGTTATTTAATCTTCGTTATTAATCGTTCATTTATGCTTAATTCACATGTTCGTTATCAAAACTACTTTTACATACAAATAAACCTTTAAAACCTAGGCAATGTCCTTTTCGTGTGAAAACCTCAAAAAAAATTACGCCCTAACGTGCTGGGTGTGATTTTTCGTATAATTTATACGAATCGAATATCCTCTTTCAAACTTTTCAAATGCCTTTTAATTTCGAGATTCCAAGAATGTCGCGCCCTAACGTGTTGGTCACAACTTCAATTCTCCGCGAAAGTCGAAACGAACAGGCATTCTTTCTTCAAATCTTTTTAAGTCATGTGTTTGAGGATCGTATTTTAAACTCAATGCAAAATTTCAAGTTCTCAAAAAATATATGTATAGATACAAATTATTTTAAAACAAAATAAGGCAATATCCTTTCGTGTGAAAACATAGAAAAAACCATGCCTTAATGTGCTGGGAGTGATTTTTCGTATAATTCACACAATCGAATATCCTCTTTAAAGTCGTTCGAAATGTCCTTCAGTTTCGAAAGTCCGAGAACATAGTGCCCTAACGTGTTGAGCACGACTTCCAGTTCTCCTAGAAATTCGAAACACAATGACGATTTTCCTCAAATAGGATTTTTTTTGAAATCATGCAAAGTTTTCTAAAAACAAAGATCGTATTTTAAATTTTACTCGAGTTTTCAAATGTTTAACAAACCAAGACCCGAAAATAATCAATGTGGTACTAATTTTGGGTGTGTAAGGGTGCTAATCCTTCCTCATACGTATCCGACTCCCGAACCCGTTTTTTGGATTTCAAAGACCAACTTTTTTCAAAACAAATTTTAAATGTTTTGTGGTGATCCAATCACACCAAATAAAAGATTGGTGGCGACTCCCATTTTTTGATCATTTAAAATACCCATTTTCTTGAATTTAAATATTGTTCGAGACCTGTTTGTTTTTTTTGAAAATAAACGTTTCGACAGCTTGGCGACTCCACTGGGGACATTTTCTAAATTAAAGAGAGTCAAGCCAAAGAAGATTATTTTCGGGTCTTTTTTATTGAAAACTTTTAAACCTTCGATTTTGTTTAATATACGATCCTTGGCATTTTTGTGTGATGCTATATTATGTTGATATTACTAGTATAAGTTTTGCATTCATATCTATTTTGTTACTACCCTTTAGGTGGAAGCGGGAAACTACTCATTCGTGAGGTTTTCACCTCTGTGCAGGATAGTGGATCGCTTTCGGGATTACATCCGTACCCATGTTTTTGTAAAGTTTTCATTTTCGTGCAAACATGCGGGAAATGTGTCCCCTAAACCAAACTCATCCGTATGAGCTTGTAATGGGTGAGGATCGAGGAACTTGCTGGTTTGGGTACACTTTACTCTAGAGACTAAACCACATATAATGAGCCATAAGTACTCGTCTTAGACAGAGTTATACCGAACCTTTTAGCATTTACCCAAGATAATTTCTTAGGTTCTGTGTTATATAGTTGTATGTTGATATTATTATGTTCTGCTAATCGTGTTTTATTTTGTCTCTTTTACTTGCATTTGCATCATCATAAATGAAAAGGTGTCGATTTAAGTTCGATTACCAAATAGGCAGTTTCATCATGGAAGACGGATTTCTTGATAAAGTAGAAGATAACATGGCTACGTGCTTATGGTCAGAGGAATAGCAGTGTGAAAAAGGAGATAGTCAGAAAGAAGGACATTTATCAGAGTTTTGGGATTATACTCGGATTAAGGTGACTCAAAACAATTTGCAAGAATTAAGAGATATATGGGGTCAGTCGGATAGCGAGATGAAATAGATGTTCTATCAGGAATATGGAGACTTGCCTTACTTGCTTGAAGTGAAAATCGATAAACATCTCTTTCGAGCCCTCGCACAACATTGGAACCCCGCATATAGCTGCCTCACCTTCGGAAATCTAGACATGACGCCCACGGTGGAAGAGTATACTGCTTTGATCCATTGTCCCAGAATTCAAGTTGATAAAGCATACTCAAAAGATTCATGTGTCCCAACATTTCTGAAGAGGCTGATGAGTGTAACTGGGATGAGTGAATAGTGGGTCGCATCTCGGATAAAAGTAAAGGGAGACAACAAGTGCATCAATTGGAAAAGCTTGCGAGATTTAATCTCGACACATCCAGATATAAAGAAACACATTGACATCTTTGCTCTTGGCATCTACGGGTTAGTCCTTTTCCCAAAAGCATTAGGGCATGTGGAAGATGCAGTAGCAATATTGTTTGATCGGCTTAGTAAAAGAGTCACGCCCATCCCTGCAATCCTTTTCGAAACCTTCAGATAGTTAAGCGCCAGTCGAAGAGAAGCGGAAGGAAGGTTCATTGGTTGTGCACAACTTCTAATGGTTTGGTTTCAAAGTCATTTCTAGAAAGTAGAAAAATTTTCATGCAAAGTGTTCTCAGCCGATTTCTCATCTTTGAAAGAATTTATTGTCACGCAAAAGGAATAGAACGTATCTGAGGAAAAATTGATGGCTATCCTTCAGAACCTTCAAGACGAGGACGTCGAATGGTACGTGCCTTAGTTCATCCTAGAGGAGATCCTCCATCGTTGTGGTAGCTTTGATTGGGTCCCTTTACTCGGGGTATGGGGTGCCACAGGACATGCCCCTCTGCTCGTGTTAAGGTAGTACAAGACAAGAAAATTTATCCCTGCGACACATGGCCTAGCTTAGTGCGAGTTCTCCTACAAAGGGTATGATTACAAGAAGAGGGTCCGAGAAGTAGCATATGCATGGAAGAAAGTACATAGAATGAAGAAATTTAGTGCAGACTCGATGACAACACTAAACTATGATTGGTGGAGAAGTAAAAAGTTAATGATAACATTTTAGTGCCAAATCCTGAAAATGTTCGGTCGATAGAGGAATATTTGCAAGAGGTCCCATAAAAAATAGACATAATGAAACAAGACTTCGAGAAAAAGAGCGTAGAGTTTGGAAAAAGAATAGAGGTCCTGGAAGAAGAAAAATTAAGGAAAGGCAAAAACAAAGTCGAGGAAGACCTAGTAGACTTGAAGAAGGTTTACAAGAAGCTCCGTTTGTCTATGAGAACCGCGAGATTGGGCAAGACATCGGAGCAATGGTGATAGGAAATTCAAATGCAGAAAGACCAAACAGAATAGTGGCAAAGGAAATTTTAAGACGATTAAGCTCGAGAAAACGCCCTAAAAGGAGAGCTGTTAGAGAAACAAGTCGAGAAGGCCGAGATGAAAGCCTAAATAGCCGGATTAGAAGCGAGAATAAGAGAGTTAGAAGAATCGCTACGGAGACACCGCAACTAGAATTTTGTCATGGAACTTAAAGCAAGTATGGTCGAAAGTCAAGAATTAAAGGAAAGGGTACATGAATTAGAGGCTGCACTTCACAACATTGAGATTCGATTTGAGACCATGGAGAGGAATCTGGAAACCAGCGAATGGCACTCTCAACAAGCTCAGAGACAAGTCAAAGAAAGAGATTATGTAATGGGAAGAGCATTGACCCAAATAAGGGAAGCCGCTAATCACATGCAAGAGCTAGCTGCCGAAGCTAATATTCTAAGCCTCCAATATGAATCGAAATCAGAACGAGGACAAAAATTAGTTGGGCTTCTTAGAAAGATCAAAGATCTAGGCAATAAGGAAAGCCATTTGTGTAATTTTGCTTTATGTAAAGATGTTTTTCTTTTAGAGAAGTTATTCTAATGGAAAATGGACTTCAAAATCAATGCCTTTTCTTGCATTACATGCATGCAATTTATTCGCATTGCATCTTCGCATATTTTCGCATAATAATTCTAACTCATTAAAAACTTTAACAGTTACATTGGTAATCATTGAAAACTTACACCGCTATAATACTTGTAAAAAAAGTAAGGCCATGGAGCAAAGACTCGAACAAATCCAGAAAGAATTGCAAGATCAAATGCAAGGGCACATTCAAGAACAAATGACAGTGATGTGTAGGGAAATGAAAAATCATTTTATGAAAGCGTAAAAAATTTGATGAATGAACTAGCACAACTGAAGCAAAGCATGGCCGATAAGGGAAAATGTCCTACAATTGAGGAAGACGGGGACCCAATTATTCCCCCAGGTTTTACACCCCTCCGTAACCCAGCTTTGCATGAGGTACCAACACGGGAGGCCACCGTTACTATAAGAGCGCAACAGCAGGCCATTGGCACATCAAGGCTGACCAATTATCCAGTAAGGTTCGGATCAAACCTTGAGGATAATGCTGCAAATCTGGGTGTCCCGAATTTCGATGAAATGATGAGGACAGATCTACTCCGACAGATAGAAGAAAAATACAAGCGATTAGAAGAGAGGATTGAAGCAATACAAGGAATTGAAATTTCTTTTGGGATGGATGCTAAAGAATTAAGTCTGGTCCCAAATTTAGTTCTCCCTCCTAAATTCAAGGCCCAAGAGTTCGAGAAATATAATGGAACAAGCTGCCCCAAAACTCACCTTACCATGTTCTGTAGGAAAATGGCAAGGCACATTCATAATGACTAACTGCTGATTCATTATTTTCAAGACAGCCTAGCAGGATTGGCAGTTAAATGGTATAATCAATTGAGCCAAGCAAAAATTGATTCATGGAGGGATCTAGCGCAGGCCTTCTTAAAATAATATGGCCACGTAACGAAAATAGCCCCTGATCGACTCATACTACAAAACAATGAAAAAAAGATCAAAGGAGAGTTTTAGACTGTATGTACAGAGGTGGCGAGATATGGCAACTCAAGTGCAACCACCGCTAACAGAAAAAGAAACAACGATGTTGTTCGTTAGCACCCTCAAGGCACCTTATCTCAATCATCTGTTAGGGAACGCCACTAAGAGTTTTTCTGATATGGTCATATCACGGGAGATGATTGAAAATACAATCAAAACTGGCAAGATTGAGGCTGGAGAAAACACTAAAAGGCCTGCTCCTAGAAGGAAGGATAACAAAGTTAATAATGCAAGTGTGTACAGGCCAAGTTATGCCAAGCCATTCATAGCAGGACAGCCTAAAGCCCCAACAAGCAATTATCAAAGTACTCCTAGGCAAGAACCAGGTTTCAAACTGAATAGGGGAAGGATTAAATATACTCCCCTTCCTATATCATATGGAGAACTTTACAAAATATTGTATGACGCACATGAAGTATCTCCACAGCGCGTAAAGCTACATAAACCCCCATTCCCGGCTTGGTATGACGCTAATGCCCATTGTGAATACCATGCAGGGGTAGAAGGTCATTCGATTGAGAATTACCTCGCCTTCAAGTGGCAAGTGGAGGGACTCATCGAGCATGGAATCGTGAAATTAGAAGAACCAAAAAAACCCAACATAGCTGGGAATCCTCTACCCAATCACCCAGAGCAGGGACTGAATGCTTTGATAGAAGGGAAGGGCCTAAAAACTAAAAGAAATGTTGAAGAAGTTAGGCCCCCACTCCAATGGGTATGGCGATAGTTGGTCGAAGAGAGGGTAATCACGGAGGGTAAAGAGAGCATGATAACGAGGGCTGACAGCTACTACGAGTTTCATGCCATTGAGGGGCATGAGATTCAAGACTGCGTCGAGTTCAAAGAAATATTACAGATGCTAATGGACAACAAAGAGTTGGAATTCTTCGAAGAAGAAGAGGGGATTGATGATGTTTACCCCTCTAAGGATGGGATAGCAAAGGCTTATGAGATTAATCGCCCAAAGGTGATTATTTCTAAACCCACGAACAACTCAACAAGGGAGCAAGTAGTCTCGCGCATCATCATACAAAAGCCAGCAACGTTCCCTTACAAAGATAGCAAGAAGGTCCTGTGGAATTACAATTGTAATGTAACCATACCAAGTGAGGGGGAACTCAGAAAGGATGTGAATCTTGTTACCCGCAGTGGTAAGAATTATGATCCAGTGAATAAGGAGAAAGAGATCAGCAAAGGGAAGGCAGTAATGTGCGAGCCAGAGGAAGAAATATTTAGCAAACCCGACGCACCCACGAATGAGCTCGTATCTGAGAAAGAGGCAAAAGAGTTTTTAAAGTTTCTAAGACATAGCGAATATAGTGTAGTGGAACAATTACACAAACAGCCTGCTCGGATATCAATCTTGTCCTTGCTCTTAAGCTCAGAAGCCTATTGAAGCGCATTAATGAAGGTGCTAAATGAAAAAAATGTAGCAAATGACATTTCTGTTAGTAAGCTAGATCGATTAGTCAATAACTTAAGTGCCGATAACTTTATGTTCTTCAGCGATGACGAAATACCGACGGGAGGAATGGGTTTTACCAAAGCCTTACACATCACCACCCGTTGCAAGGGGTACACGCTACCTGGAGTACTCATAGACAACGACTCAGCTTTGAATGTGCTACCGTTAGCTACCATGCAGAGATTACCAATTGATAGCTCTCACATGAAAGAGTGTAATAATATAGTGAGAGCATTTGACGGGACTGAGAGGACGATAATGGGCAAGATTGAAATACCTCTTCAAATTGGGCCAAATACATATGAAGTGGATTTTCTAGTGATGGATATCAGGCCCACTTATAACTGTCTATTGGGAAGACCATGGATTCACTCAGCTGGAGCAGTACCTTCTTCACTGCACTAGAAAGTGAAACTAGTAAATGAAGGATGGTTAATCACAATCAATGCTGAAGAGGAAATTATCGCGTTCATAACGAGTGATTCATCTTACGTGGGAATAGATGAGGAGGCTGTGGAATGTTCTTTTCGCTCACTCGAATTCGTCAACTCAACCTTCATTGCTGAGGGGAGCAAGATCCTTGTGCCCATGATATCATCAACTACTAGAATGAGCCTGCGTTTAATAGTTGGAAAGGGGGCATTACTTGGAAGGGGACTAGGGAAATACCTGCAAAGAAGAACTAGTGTGCCGATGCTGATAGAAAAAAGGGATTATTATGGCCTGGAGTACAAACTGGACGCAAAACAAAAGAAAAAGAAGCTAGAAAGAAAGCAAGAAAGACGGAGGGCAAGATTGTCCGAAAAAGAAATTTCGTGGGAACCCATGGTCTTCCCGCACATATATGAGACTTTTGTCTCAGGAGGGGTGATCAACCAAGAGACGGGGCTAAAAAAAGAGCAAGTAACGGTCAAGACTGGAGGAATCACGAAGGACCTAGGTATCAACGCTATATCTGATGAAGGAAATGAAGGAAACCTGTCAAGAATCAGTCCATGTGCACCTGGAAGCACTTTGAACAATTGGACTGCGGAAGAACTCCCTGTAATTTTTAAGATTTCTTCAGAGTAATGTTCAGAACACCTATTGCTTTAGGCTCAAAAGAAATATGAAACTTTTTGTAAAAGGGCCTATGATCATTATCCAGTTATTTTGAATTAAAATGCATTTCCATCTTATATGACAATTTTCCTTTTTTTAATTATTCTTTCATTCTTAATCCAACTTAATAAACCATTCGTACATATCCAATAAACAAAATTATCATTCTTTAATACATACATTCTTGACCAATTTGGCAAACATACTCATACACATACCATACAATCATTCTTTCATAAATTTATTTTATTCTTTGGACCTCCTTTTCATCTCTTGACAGGTCCTCGAATATCAATAATATGAGTAACCCTAATGCTAACTTAGAGCCTCATTTCAAGCAAGATATGTGTTTAGAGGAGTTTTAGGACCTCGAAGATGAGCAAGATTGTAATTTACCTTCGGATCTGTTAAAAATGATGGAACAAGAAGAAAAGCAAATCCTGCCTCATTCAGACCCAATGAAAGTTTTTAATTTGGGAAACGAAGATGAAAAGAAAGAGGTGAAAATTGGGACAAGCATCTCTTTAGAAACCAGAAAGGATCTTATTGAGTTGCTTCAAGAGTTCCAAGACATCTTCGCATGGTCTTACCAAGATACGCTTGGCTTGAGCACTGACATTGTGGTACACAAACTCCTTATAAAGGAAGAATGCAAGCCTGTGCAGCAAAAGCTCCGAAAGATGAGACCAGATGTATTATTGAAAATAAAAGAAGATGTCATGAAGCAATTTAACATCGGGTTTCTCCAAGTAGTCAAATACTCAAAATGGGTAGCTAACATAGTCCTTGTTCCTAAAAAGATGGAAAAATATGCATGTGTGTGGACTATCGAGATTTGAACAAAGCTAGCCCAAAGGATAACTTCTCATTACCTCACATCGACACCTTAGTCGATAACACAGCAGGTCCTATTCTCATTCATGAATGATTTCTCGGGGTATAATCAGATAAGGATGGGCCTTGAGGATATGATCAAAACCACGTTTGTCACATTGTAGGGAACGTTTTGCTATAAAGTGATGCCTTTCAGACTCAAAAACGCAGGGGCAACTTATCAAAGGGTCATGGGGACCTTGTTTCATGACATGATGCATAAAGAGATTGAAGTTTACGTCGATGACATGATTGCGAAATCCCAAACGGAGGAAGAGCATGTAAGAATCTTGAGAAAGTTGTTTGGAAGGCTAAGAAAGTATCAATTAAAGCTAAACCCAGCAAAGTGCACTTTCAGAGCCACGTCAGGAAAGTTGTTAGGCTTTGTAGTCAGCAAAAAAGGAATTGAAATTGATCCAAATAAAGTCAAAGCTATACAAGAGTTACCACCACCCAGTACGCAAAAAGAAGTCCGAGGGTTTTTAGGAAGACTAAATTACATTGCTCGGTTCATTTCACAGTTGACTAAGAAGTGTGATCCTATCTTCCACCTTCTTAAAAAGCGCAACCCGGGTGCATGGGATGATGAATGTCAAGAAACCTTTAACAAGATCAAAGATTATTTATCCAAAGCTCCCATCTTGGTACCTCTAATCCCTAATAAACAATTGACCCTGTACTTGGCGGTCTTTAAAAATTCTATGGAATGCGTACTAGGCAAACACGATGAATCCGGAAAGAAGGAATGGGCGATATATTATCTTAGCAAGAAATTCACTGATTGTGAGACTCGATATTCGCCAATTGAAAAATTATGTTATGCTCTAGTTTGGACCACGCACAGATTAAGAAAATACATGCTGTACCATACCACTTGGATAATCTCAAAGTTAGATCCTCTGAAGTACATGATGGAGTCTGTTGCATTGAACGGGAGATTGGCTAGTTGGCAAATTTTGCTTTCGAAATTTGACATAATCTATGTCAATCAAAAGGCTATAAAAGGGAGTGCGATAATAGACTTCCTAGCTAGCAGGGCTTTAGAGGACTATGAGCCAATAAATTTCAACTTCCCGAATGAGGATTTAATATGTGTTGTGATCACCGAAGAGGTAATCACAGTAGAACATTCTTGGAGATTAAATTTTGATGGAGCTTCAAACGCCACGGTTAATGGAGTTGGGGCAGTCTTGGTATCACCAGAAGGAGATCACTACCTTTTCACCAGCAAACTTGATTTTGATTGCACAAATAACATGGCAGAATACGAAGCATGTATCATGGGAATCCGTGCAGCCATAGAGCGAGGAATCAAAATTTTGGATATTTATGGAGACTCTACGCTAGTAATCTATCAACTCAAAGGAGAATGGGAAATAAGAGATTCTAAGCTAGTGGATTACCGCAAATTAGTTCTCGAGTTAGTCAAGGAGTTTGATGACGTCACATTCCATTATCTCCCACGGAAAGAAAATGAGATGGCTGATGCTCTTTCCACTTTAGCCTCGATGATCAAAGTAAACAGACCAGAAGATGTAAAAACCATTGAAATGAGCATCTGTAAGGCTCCAGCTCATTGTTATGATATTGAGGCAGAGGAAGAAGAAGAAAGGGATGATTGCCCATGGTACCAAGATATTCTTCAGTTTGTAAGAGATCGCAAGTACCCCGAGCAAGCTTCAGAAATTGAAAAAGGACATTGAGAAGACTTACCAGTGAATATGTCCTAGACGGGGAAATCTTGTACAAAAGGAGAAAAGATCAAGTGTTGCTGAGATGTGTCAACGCAGTTGAAGCTAAGACGATCCTAGAAGAAGTTCATGAAGGCATTTGTGGGACACACGCCAATGGTTTCACAATGGCCAGGCAAATAATGAGATTTGGGTATTACTGGTCTACTATGGAAGGCGATTGTATCAATTATGCCAAGAGGTGCCATAAGTGTCAGATCTATGGAGACAAGATTCATGTACCTCCATCACACTTTCATGTCATGACTTCTACTTGGCCATTTTCTATGTGGGGCATGGATGTCATTAGGCCAATTTCTCCAAAGGCTTCTAATGGTCATAGATTTGTCTTTGTGGTTATCGACTACTTCACCAAATGGTTAGAAGCATCTTCTTACGCCAACGTCACGAAGTCTGCAGTTAGCAAGTTCTTGAAAAAGGAAATCATTTACCGATGTGGGATGCCAGAAAGGATCATATCCGACAACGTCTTGAATTTGAACAATAACACGATAGCGAAAGTTTACGAGCAATTCAAAATCAAGCATCACAACTCATCTCCCTATTGCCTAAAGATGAATGGAGCTGTGGAGGCAACCAATAAGAACATCAAGAAGATCATTATGAAAATGATTGAAACTTACAAAGACTGGCTCGAAAAACTACCATTTGCCCTCTTTGCCTACGGAACTTCAGTCAGAACATCTACTAGGGCAACACCGTTCTCATTAGCATATGGTATGGAAGCAGTCCTTCCTATTGAGATTGAAATACCTTCTCTCCGAGTCTTGACTAAGCTTCAACTAGATGAGGCAGGATGGATCCAAGCTCGATATGATCAGTTGAATTTAATTGAAGAAAAGAGATTAAAAGCTATCCGCCATGGTCAGATGTACCAGAAAAGAATGATACGAACTTACGACAAAAAGGTTCGCCCTAGAGAATTTCATGAGGAAGATCTAGTTTTGAAAAAGATACTTCCCATACATAAAGACTTCAGAGGCAAATGGATGCCCAATTGGGAAGGGCCTTATGTGGTAAAGAAAGCTTTCTCAAGAGGAGCTCTTAGTCTAACAGAAATGGACGGTAAAGATCTGCATAACTCCATCAATTCAGACTCGGTGAAAAAATACTTCGCCTAAAAAAAAGGGTTGAGATGAAAACTCACAAAAGGGCATCTCGATGTAAAAAAAAAGTCAAGATGTAAACCTGCAAAGGGCATCTAGAAACCAAAGGTTTTGAGTTGAAAATCCACAAAGGGCGACTCAAAATAAAGAAGTGGGTACGAAGCAATTATCTAACAGGACGGAGAAACTTCACAGTTTGAAACATCAACAAGGCATTCCAGGTCTTCTAGACACATATCTGAGCTCAAAAGTGATTCTCAGCAAGGCGGTGCAGGGAAGCTCATTTTGCGATATCCGAGGTAACTAATTATCTTTTGTTGTTATACTTAGGCAATTTTTGACTAATATTGCCTCTTTTGATCCTCTCTGTTGAAAAGAATTTTCAATAAATCACGACTCTATTTCTTCAATTTTGTTTGAGCATTTTGCATCTTAAATAATGGATAATGAACTAATAAATCATACAAAGATCCATAAGCATTATTCTAGAATTTTTGAAAAAGTACAGGGGTTTGAAACAGGACTACCAATTAGAAAACAAACTTGAAAAACAGGCAGCTCAGGATAGGCCAAGAAAAAGACAAGGCTACACATCAACAACAGAGCTCAAATAGGCGATAGACCATGCCAACCTAAATAATAAAAAATGAATCTGACATTCATCATGCACATTCATGTAGTTAGGAGCATTTGAATCATTCTAATCATGACTTTCTAATTTAGGCCTACATAGAGGTCCATAGAAGCATACTTTACAGGTCACATCCCCACAAAATGGCGAGATGAATCAAGGAAACTTCGAGCATTGAAGGAAAAGATTGAGACCACAAAGGAAAAGTTGAGAAGGAGCAGGACTTTCATACCTTACCCCAATCATGGGGTAGATTGCGATTACTCAAAACAATGAGTTGGTCATCTTTCTGATGAGATATAGAGAAGTATACCAACTCGATGAAATCAGGCTCAAAGTGAGCAAATCTTCGAACCCCAGCTTCTTGATGAGATACTTAGAAGTAGGTCAAAGCAATAAAATGGTTAGCTTCCTGATGAGATATTGAGAAGTGGACCAAATTCGTCTTCCTGATGAGATACAGAGAAGCGAATTGAAACAAGTGATGCGGTCATCTTTCTTATGAGATACTGAGAAGAAGACCAAATCAATGAAGCCAAGCTCAAAGTGAGCAAATCTTCGAACCCCAGCTTCCTGATTAGATAATGAGAAGCAAGTCGAAGCAATAAAATGGTTAGCTTCCTGATGAGATACTGAGAAGTGGACCAAATTCGTCTTCCTGATGATATACAGAGAAGTGGATTGAAACAAGTGATACAGCTATCTTCCTGATGAGATACTTAGAAGTAGACCAAATCAATGAAGCCAGGCTCAAAGTGAGTGAATCTTCGAAACCCAGCTTCCTGATGAGATACTGAGAAGCAGGTCGAAGCAATAAAGCGGTTACCTTCCTGATGAGATATAGAGAAGTGAACCAAATCCGTCTTCCTGATAAGACACAGAGAAGTGGATCAGAACAAGTGATACGGTCATCTTCCTGATGAGACACTGAGAAGTAGACCAAATCAATGACACCAAACCATTGGAATTACAAGCGAAGAATGAAGCTACAGTGGCAAATTTTGTCTTTTTGAAATGGCCTCAATGCAAGATGGAATCATAACGCCGAAGGTAAAGAAGCAGATGCAGTAGGGTTGAACGACCGATGAAGTGAAGGGCAGACCAGTGGAAGCAAGAGCATCGAAACTTGACAAAATTGGGCCTTCTTTTGGTCTTTGCTCCGTTCCTGTTACATAGCAATGAGCAAAGAGGGGCAGTTGTAAAAGCCCAATTTGTCCGGGTCTAGACTAAACCTATTTTGTTTTGGATTTATCTTAAGTTTGAATTTGTTTTTAAATTTAAATTTATTTTAAGTTTAAATTTAAATTTAATTCAAATTTAAATTTATTATCAAATTTAAATTTATCCTAAATACAAATTAATAAAGTCCAAAAGTTACATTAAATACCAAATTACCCAAAATACCCCAAGCCCAAATTAAAAGGTCCAAATACAAACAAAGTGTCTAAATACAAGCCCAAATTGGGCCCGATCCTAACAGACCCAAAACTTGAGCCCAATTCCAATTAAAATAAACGGGCCCAAATGACCCAAACTAAGCCTAAAACCTAAGCAAAGTCAAACCCTAATCTAGTAGCTAAACTGATGCTACCCCAACTTGCACCTGCTGCCGTCCACCCTTCCAACCAAG
The DNA here is from genome assembly GCA_005610355.1 of Gossypioides kirkii. NCBI lineage: Eukaryota > Viridiplantae > Streptophyta > Magnoliopsida > Malvales > Malvaceae > Gossypioides > Gossypioides kirkii. The sequence goes on along the minus strand of CP032253.1, from coordinate 25,635,708 downwards.
AGCTACCACGTCAGCATCGACCAGCAACTTGCCCTGCACCACCGCCCATCTGCCATAGCCGACATGCAAAAAGAAGAAAAGACAAGCTTTAAATTGCAAAGAACAAAATATAATCATTGTAAACATCACTATAAAGTCAGATTCAAACATTTGTAATAGAGGTTACTGACTTTGTTTTTGTTTGAACATTACAAATCAATATAAGAGAATAGATTTTCGAAGCACTTGCGCATCAAAAATAAGAAGCCATAAATAGCCAGCCAAGAGCAGATTGCCAGGTATAGGTTTTAAATTCATGCATGCTTATTGCCTATTTATTATTTTAATAGTTGAAATAAAAAACGTTTATATTCTGTGTATGCATTAATACTTGTATTCAATACCCCCACTGTTGTCATTTATTTCTTTTTATTTTCAAAACGTATTTAATAAAGAGTATTAATAATTAATAATAATAAAAATATAACATTAATAATATTAATAATAAAATAAAAAAGGAAAAAGGGATTCGAAGGGGCGTATCTAAACTATTCCGACACCACCACCGTCATCGGAGTCGCAAACGACGTTCCATCGAGCCACCCACGCTCGCAAAGGGTTCCTTCTTCATTCGAGCACCTACAGATTAACATGCACTAATAACGAAAAGGCAGTTTTAAAAATGGAAGAATACTAATTCTCTTTTTTTTTAAAAACAAACAAAATTAAGAAAACTTCAAAGCATTTCAGATCCGAAAGGATCTGGGTAGATCTTGAGTTTGCTGAACAGATGTTTTTAAAAAAATATATAAAAAAGGAACAAGAACATGAAGCAACGAAAACAGTTTTGAAAAATTAAGAATCAAAATTAGGATTTTGACAAACCAGACCAGATCCTTCTAGGTTTTAAAATAGAGGAGTTAAAGGAAAACAAACGAAGGATTAAAACCCTTTTTTTTTAAAACAAAAGAGAGAGATTTGGATTTAAATCTAGATCCAGGTTTTAAAAAGCAAAAAAATAAGAAAAGGAAGAGTTTTTACCTTTGAACGCCGTACACGGGGGCGCACGATGGGAACGCACGGTGGAGCTCGGACGGTTTGCAGCGGTACGTGTGGCGCGTGGCGATGGAGGAGTGACGGACGGTGACCGGATGTCCGATCGGAGAGGGTTCAATCATGGTGATCAGAGGAGGGATTTTGAGAGGATTTTTGAAAGAAATATGTTTTTGTTGAAATGAAGAGAAAATGAATTTTTTTGGAAGAATTTTGGTTTAAATCCCATTAGTAAAACGCTATCGTTTTGGGGTGAGCATTATCCCCCTAAAACGACGTTGTTCCACACTGAACTCTAGAGCCGACCCGGTGGACCCTCAGGATCCGCGTGTTTTTGAAGGATGGATTATTTCCCCATTTGGTCCTTCTGCTTTTTTTAAAATTTACAATCAGATCCTTTTACATTTCTAATTACTTGTAAATTTGCCCATTAATTTTATTTCTTATTCAATTTGGTCCTTCACTTCTCTGGAAGCTTAAGAGGTTGCCACGTCTCCCATTTTTGGTTTATTTATGCAATTGGCCCTTCCCTTTTTATTTTTGTTTCAATTTTATCCTTAAATCAAGTTTTGTTTTATTATAAATTGGCCCAGGATTTTTAAATAATTTTCAAATTAGTCCTTTGACTTCAGAAAGCATGAGAACCTGCCACGTGTCACCTTTTTTTGGTTTTATTACCTAGATTGTCACTGAACTATCTAAAAATCACATTTTGACCCTTGAACTTCACAAAAATTACATTTTGGCCCCTAAACTTCTCAAAATTGCATTTATGCCATTAAGCTTCTAAAAATTCCATTTTTAACCCTAAACTTTTCAATAATTACCATTTTACCCTCGAACTTCCAAAAATTCCATTTTTGACCTCAAACTTTATGAAAATTGCCGTTTTACTCTCAAATTTCCAAAATTCCATTTTTAACTTCAAATTTTCCAAAAATTACTATTTTACCCTTGAACTTCCTAAAATTGCATTTTTAACCCCAAAACTTTCCAAAATTTATGTTTTTACCCCTAAACATCTAAAAATTACCATTTTATCCTCGAATGTCCAAAAATTACATTTTTGGCCCTGAACTTTCCAAAAATTATTATTTTACCCCCAAACATCCGAAATTACAATTTTTCCCTCGAGTGTTCAAAAATTACCATTTTACCCTCGAAGTGTCCAAAATTACCGTTTTACCCCCGAACATCCAAAAATCGCATTTTTGACTCTATTTGTTTTGCTTTTCTTTCTCTTCAATATTTATATTTTGTTATTATTCTTTTGTATTTTGTGTTCTCTTATTTTTGATTTACGTTTATGTCATTATCTGCTTAACTATTTTCTTTTTGTGTTTTTTAATCTTCGTTATTAATCGTTCATTTATGCTTAATTCACATGTTCGTTATCAAAACTACTTTTACATACAAATAAACCTTTAAAACCGAGGCGATATCCTTTTCGTGTGGAAACCTCAAAAAAACCACACCTAAAGTACTGGGTGTAATTTTTTCGTATAATTTACACGAATCGAATATCCTCTTTCAAACTTTTCAAATGCCTTTTAATTTCGAGATTCCAAGAACATCGTGCCCTAACGTGTTGGTCACGACTTCAATTCTCCGCGAAAGTCAAAACGAACGGGCATTCTTTCTTCTAATCTTTTTAAGTCATGTGTTCGAGGATCGTATTTTAAACTCAATGCGAATTTTCAAGTTCTTAAAAAATATATGTATATATACAAATTATTTTAAAACAAAATGAGGCAATATCCTTTCGTGTGAAAACATAAAAAAAAACCATGCCCTAACGTGTTGGGTGTGATTTTTCGTATAATTCACACAATCGAATATCCTCTTTAAAGTCTTTCAAAATGTCCTTCAGTTTCGAAAGTGCGAGAATATAGTGCCCTAACGTGTTGAGCATGACTCCCAGTTCTCCTATAAATTCGAAACGAAGATCATATTTTAAATTTTACTCGAGTTTTCAAATGTTTAACAAACCAAGACCCGAAAATAATTAATGTAGTACCAATTTTGGGCATGTGAGGGTGCTAATCCTTCCTCATATGTAACCGACTCCCGAACCCGTTTTCTGGATTTCAAAGACCAACTTTTTTCAAAATAGATTTTAAATATTTTGTGGTGATCAAATCACAGCAAATAAAAGATTGGTGGTGACTCCCATTTTTTTTATCATTTAAAATACCCATTTTCTTGATTTTAAATATTGTTCGAGACCTGTTTGTTTTTTCCAAAAAAAAAACATTTCGACAAATATGAATTCAAATACAAGTTTTAATTTTATACCTATCCATAAACAAGGCAAAAGGAAGAAAAAAAAAGGTTGATGTCATGAACTTAAAAGCGATCACCACCGTTAAGCTAACTCTGATTGCGTAACACATCTTATACAAGATATTAACCCTAGCATTGATTGCTTGGGTAAATATCATTGCAGCAACCTAAATATATAGCTTCATTTGTATAAAATTAAAAAAAAGTTAGAATTTATTAATATAAGATCAAAATATTGCAATATATAGTGCAAAAAGCCATTACCCACAAACATAATACAATAGACCTAAAAAAAAGAAAAGACTATTACTACTCACACCAAACTAAGCTAAACCACTCTTAAAAAAATAAATAAATAAAATAGGAGTTCTTTCCATCTTGATTGTCGTGTTTCTCAATGAGACAAAATAAGGACTTTAGGATAAGAGTAGTGGCATTAGGTTCCATGGCTGATTATAGCATTGTTGCTTGTCATTATAGTCAGTGGCAGAACAGATTAGATAGTTTAGAAGAAACTGAAAGAGAGGTCTGACTAGATTGTTGTATTAGGTTAATTACAACTCTAGAAAGTTAGTGGAGTAGGTGATGTATGGGAGGGGATATATAAGGATACATTACCACCACTCTCGTTCCTGCTATGCAAGGAATCGATGCTCTCATTATGCTTAATAGCCTTGTTTCTAGAATGAAACCCAAGTTTGATCTGACAAAAAGGGTAAGGCTTAAGTTCAATTTTGAAAATGGAAGATACCTGAGCAACTTGATTAGACTAGTTAGACAACTACTTGGAGACATACCATTTTTTATTATAGTAGAGGTAATTGTCCTTTGACTACCTTCACCGAAATGTCCTCCTGTGATATGGGCCCATAACAATATTCCTGGGACCAACTCATTAGACTTCTGGTCCACTAAGTATTAAAAGAAGTAGATGGTTTTGTTTCATCTTCTTCAAGAGAGTTTCTTCTTCTTTGTTCATGTATTCTCTTGGTTGATGCATGAGTGTTTCTTTTCTAGTATAAATATTGAGTTTAGCCATAGAGTTGACATTCTTCAATTTTGTTTCTTAGAGACATACCATTTTTTATTGTAGCTCATCATCATTCCCAACAAATTGTTAATTGACCAGTCTAATCAAGTTGCTCAGGTATGCTCCAATCAAGTTGCCTGAGTTCAATTTTGAAGATGGAGCATACTTGAGTAACTTGATTGGACTAGGAAGACATCTACTTGTTGGGAAGGATGATGAGCTATAATAAAAAATGATATGTCTCTAAGAAACAAAAATGAAGAACGTCAACTCTATGGCTAAACTTAATATTTATACTAGAAAAGAAACACCAGCCAAGATGATAACACCCAAGCATCAACCAAGAGAATACATGAACAAAGAAGAAGAAACTCTCTTGAAAAAGATGAAACAGAACAGTCTACTTCTTTTAATACTTAGAGGACCAAAAGTCTAATGGGTTGGTCTCATGAATATTGTTTGGGGTTATAAATACAACTGTTACAAAAAATTGGGTGATTTGGAAAGGGTTGGAAGTTTTAGAGAATCACAGTGGCGTGGTCAACAAAAATAGGAAGTGGTGGTGGTGTCTGATTCGTCGACCCTTGCAATTATGGATGATTGAGGTTTGGCAAGCAATAGATCAACTATTAAGTGAGATCAAGGCAGTTGAGTAGGTAAATATATATCAAGAAGATAATGGTAATGGTATTGCTAATGAGCTTCCTAAAACTGGTGTTGATAGTTTACTAGTTATTTTCTCAGCTTGGTTATAATGTGTATTGCTTTGGGGTGATCATGTGTTTTTATGTTTTCTCATTCAATTGAGTAGGTGGAAACCACTGGCAGGTATTCTCCACCCACCACCATATTTGGCACATTATCCTCACAGACACAAGCCTTAGATGAGAGGATTTAAAGAAAAATTTTATTAATCGTGGGAATTTTAAGTTTACCTCATTGTATTGGTTTGATAATTTCATTTCCGAAAGAACCTAAAACAACACCAAATCAGATTTTTTTTACTCCAAAGTCAAACAATCGAAACTTGCAAACTTATAAGCAAACATATTAAATGAAAACTATAAATAAGTATTTTAATAATATTTAATTTTTATCGAATTAAACTTGAAATTTAAAGATTATATTTGTTTATAATTTTAATTAGACAATCTTTATTCAACTTGGATATCAACAAATAGGCTTTGTTAAACTAAGCCTTCTGGATAATATGTTTTGATATAACAAATTAAAGTGTTTTTGAAGTGAGACTTCTACCGGTAGAACTCAACTTCTATCGATACAACTACAATTCTACCGATACCTTGAAGACTTCTACGTAAACAAGTCAAGTCAGTAGCTAAAATTCATCCTCCCTTGCACTTCTATCGATATTTTGATGGGTTCTATCGATACCAAATGAAACCCTCAGAGTTCTACCGATATAATGAAGTATCTATCGATAGAACGACTCCAAAGGTAATATTTTGTAAAGTCGTCTACCCTAGGACTTCTACCGGTAGAACTCCTCTTCTACTGATACAACTACAGTTCTACCTATACAAGTATGCTTCTACCGTAACAACTAAGCTGTAGACTGCATTTAATGCTGGTTAAGTATGCTTCTACCGGAACAACTAAGCTGCAGACTGCATTTAATGCTAGTTTTTATGGCTGCAATGGCTACATTACTTTCTCAACAACCACAACGGTTGGAATTCACTTAGAGGGTATAAATATCATCTCCCAAAGGTCTAGCATCAAGAAGAGCAATGTGCAAAGCCTAAAGATCAATAAAAACAACCTAGAGCTTAATTCTTTCTTGCCTTTTCTTGTAAACACTTTTGAGCTTTCATAGTATTCATTTAGTTCAAGTGTTCTTCTTTGTATTTGTACTTAATTGGCAAACATCCTGATCTTGTAAGGATTATTTCTTTGTTTGCTTATTTGTTTCTCTTCTGAGAGAGAGTTTATACTTAAGGTTTAGGTAGAAACCTTAAGGAGTTATCTCTTAGGACTTTGGGGTATAAGTCTTAAGTGATTGTAAGGTTAAACCTTGTCCTCAAAGGTTATACAAATCTAGTGGATTTGGAAAAATCCTTAGTTGTGGAAAGTTAAGGTAGTGGAGTAGGCATTTGGGGTCGAGCCACTATAAATCCTTGCGTTCTTTGTTGTAAAATTAAATTGCTTCCACCACAACTTTTAAAAGGTCGATTCAACCTCCGTTACTGTCATTATCAAGTTGATCCATTGAGCTAACAATTGGTATCAGAGTTAGAACTCTAAAGACGGTTTAACAACCAAGAGAAGATCCTCGGAGAAGCTCAAACGATAAACAAGTCTTTCAACATCAATAACGTCAACTTCTGGGTCAACATTCGTGAGAGAAGAATTTTCCACCGTAAGACCTCTATTCAATGGCACGGACTATTCTTATTGGAGAACAAGAATGAAGTTATTTATCCGAGCCAACGATTATGGAGTGTGAAGGATAATCACAAACGAGCCATTCATTCCAATGAAGATAGTTGAAGGTGTTAGTGTTCCAAAGGAGGAGAATGAATGAGATCCAAATGACATCAAAAAGGTGCAACTTAATGCAAAAGCTATGCACACTCTATTTTGTGCTCTTAGTGAAAATGAGTACAATAGAGTCTCCTCGTGCAACGATGCCAAATAAATATGGGACAAGCTTTGAGATCACCCATGAAGGAACGAGTCAATGAATCAAAGCTAAGTATTCTCACCCTTGACTATGAATTATTTAAACCAAAACTGGAGGAAGGAATCAAAGAGATGTTCGATTGATTCACCAACATCATTAATGGTCTCAAAGCCCTTGGGAAGGTTTATCCCAACAAGGAGATGGTGAAAAAGATGTTGAATAGTCTCCCAACATCTTAGGAGCCAAAGGTGACGACCATAGAAGAACCAAAGGATCTCAACTCACTCTCCCTTGATGAGCTCATTGGTTCTTTGCTTACTTATGAGATGAAACTTAACAAAAGGAGTGACGAAGAAAGACTTATAAAGAAGAATGTTGGTAGAGCTCTTAAATCCACCACCATTGAAGAAAGTGAATCAATTGAAGAGGTGGATGAATATGAAGAGATGAAAAGGCTTGCTAGAAAATTCAAGAGATTCATGAAGTCCAACAAAGGAGGAGAATTTCAAAAGAAGGAAAGACTCAAACTTGAATCAACCAAGGAGAAAGATCCCATTATTTTCTATGAGTGCAAGAAATCGGGACACATCAAGTATGATTGTCCTAAATTTAAAAAGAAGGGGTCTAGCAAACAAAAGGCTTATGTTGATTGGAGTAATGAAGACTCATCCGATGAAGAAACCAAATTAGTCCTTATGGTCATCGATGATCTTAAGGTAACTTCTAACTCATCTACTTTAACTGATTATTCTTTTGATGAGTTTCAACAAGCCTATGATAAATTGATTTTGGAATTAAAAGTCATGATGTCAAAACACAAGAAAAGTGTTTCAAAATTGAAAAATGAAAATAACTTACTTTCCAAAATCAATCATGAACTTGAAGAGAAAGTAAACAAAATGCAAGAAATCATCAATAATTTTGAAAAGAAAAATTTAGACTTGTATAATTTACTTTCAAAAGTTTATGAGGATCATCAAAAGCAACTTAAATTGCTTAAGAGTGAAAAAGCTCACTCTAACAAAGTTTTTGAAAAAGGAGAAAGTTCAAAACAAAACTTTGTTAAAAATAGCTTTAATTTCTATAAACATAGAGGTCTCTCAAGATTTTACAAGGGAAAACTTGTTAAAAGTGTATGGGTCCATAAAGGACTTAGTACTACTCAAGATAAGGAAGCTCTTTCAAAATGGTTACCTAAAGGGACTAAGATTTTGAAAACTAATGATTATGAACCCAAAAGACATTAGGTAACAAAAACTTAACTCTATGTTTGTAGGTAAGGTGCATTGCTTCAAGGTAAACAAATGCAAATTCTATGTGATTGCACCTTAATATTGATTGGTATGATAGTTCATTAATTCTTTATATTTAATATCTATGTTTGAACTAACCACTTTCTTTTCTTCTTAAGTTTTATTTGTTTATTTTTGATATAACAAAAGAGGAGAAGAGAAAGGTAAATTTTATGGTTGATTGATTGCTTAGATTAGTGACCAATTTTTGTAAAGAAAAATGAATGTCAAATTTAAACTTATTGAAAATTTATGCTCCAAAAATTTATGCCTTAAATTGAAAATGATTTTTATATAAGGGGAGATTAATTTCAAAATGACTTTTATTAAGGGGGAGAAATCTATTCAAAAACAAATTTACAAAATGTTTTGTTATATCAAAAAGGGAGAGATTGTTAAACTAAGCCTTATTGGATAATATGTTATGATATAACAAATTAAAGTGTTTTTGAATAAAAGTTAAGTGGAAAAGACTCCAATGAGACTTCTACCGGTAGAACTCCTCTTCTATCGATACAACTACAGTTCTATCGATCGATACCTTGAAGACTTCTATCGAAACAAGTCAAGTTAGTAGCTAAAATTCATCCTCCCCTGCACTTCTATCGATACTTTGATGGGTTCTACCGATACCAAATGAAACCCTCAGAATTCTATCGATACAATGAAGTATCTACCGATAGAACGACTCCAACGGTAATATTTTGTAAAGTCGTCTACCCTGAGACTTCTACCGGTAGAACTCCTCTTCTATCGATACAACTACAGTTCTATCGATACCTTGAAGACTTCTATCGAAACAAGTCAAGTTAGTAGCTAAAATTCATCCTCCCCTGCACTTCTATCGATACTTTGATGGGTTCTACCGATACCAAATGAAACCCTCAGAATTCTATCGATACAATGAAGTATCTACCGATAGAACGACTCCAACGGTAATATTTTGTAAAGTCGTCTACCCTGAGACTTCTACCGGTAGAACTCCTCTTCTACTGATACAACTACAGTTCTACCTATACAAGTATGCTTCTACCGTAACAACTAAGCTGCAAACTGCATTTAATGCTGGTTTTTATGGCTGCAACAGCTACATTACTTTTCCAACAACCACAACTGTTGGAATTCACTTAGAGGGTATAAATATCATCTTCCAAAGGTCTAGCATCAAGAAGAGCAATGTGCAAAGCCTAAAGATCAATCAAAACAACCTAGAGCTTAATTCTTTCTTACCTTTTCTTGTAAACACTTGTGAGCTTTCATAATATTCATTTAGTTCAAGTGTTCTTCTTTGTATTTGTGCTTAATTAGCAAACATCCTGATCTTGTAAGGATTATTTCTTTGTTTGCTTATTTGTTTCTCTTTTGAGAGAGGGTTTATACTTAAGGTTTAGGTAGAAATCTTAAAGAGTTATCTCTTAGGACTTTGGGGTATAAGTCTTAAGTGATTGTAAGATTAAACCTTGTCCTCAAAGGTCATACAAATTTAGTGGATTTGGGAAAATCCTTAGTTGTGAAAAGCTAAGATAGTGGAGTAGGTATTTGGAGTCGAACCACTATAAATCCTTGTGTTCTTTGTTGTAAAATTAAATTGCTTCCACCACAACTTTTAAAAGGTCAACTCAACTTTCGTTACCGTCATTATCAAGTTGATCCATCGAGCTAACAGGCTTCAACTGTTGCAAAGTTCTAAAACACGAACAACAAGTACATTCATTAGCTCATGATATATGAGATTTTTCACCTTGATGCCATTTTTGGCTGTTGAAGTTAGCCGAAAAAACAATCAAACTAGTGACTTGCAGTGCACCAAAGAAAAAGAGAGAATGACAGATGTAAACACAATTTCCAATCATTCAATGAAATATATAAGTAGGTTGACATAAAGAAATTAGCACCTTTAAGTATTGATAAAATATTATATGTTTTAAAAATTTTCACATCCTAATTAACTACAGTTTAAAATTAATAGAAAAAACTGTTTTAAACAATTGAAAAATATATATTGATGTGGGCTGAAAATTGGAGCATAAAAAGGTTTGAAGTAAAAAATTTATTGACCTTAAAAACCATGAAATTGAAAGAAGCCAAAAAGCTTCCCTCTTCATCTTTGAAAATCATCTTCCCCACCCATTTATGTCTGTTTCAAAAGTTTTGAGTTTTGTTGATCAACAAAGAAAAAGACAAAAGAAAAACATAATATTATTAAAGAAAGGGGGATTGAGAATTTGGTTTGCCTGCGTGGCGGCACTCCATCTTCCAGGAAATTTCACTCCAAGCATATGCAATCATCTCGCCTTAGCTCTGGAAACACAAGGAAAGAACCGAGAACAAGCTTCAGCTTATGATCATATAATTAAACAACTCAACCAATCGTCAATGTTTTCCAGGTTCAAGAATAATAATAATATTAATACCTGAAGAATACATCCATGCACCCTTTCTGTGAAACTGTAGTCGCCACTGTTAATCCCTGTTCCATTGATATACAAAGAGCTCTGATCAAAGAGATGAATTAGTAGCAGAATAGCAACACTTGCATGAGACTCTGGAACATAACCAGTGGAGTAGATGCAAGCCACCCATGGAATGTCACCTTATATTAAACTGAGTATAAACTCAAGTCTTTTATCCCATATTCTAAAACAGAAAAAATTTCAAAATTGTCATACCTCACTAACCCTCTGATGCACTCACTGAAGAAACAAAGACAACCATTCACGAAGCCTCGAATAAGAGTCACAGAACCAAACGATAGTACCACACCACACACTCACTTCCATTGGAAAAAAAAATCCGTCTTCTCCGAGTTTGCTCTCTGTCGCGGACTCCGACGATCCAAAACGGTGGGCTGAGCGTTTCGGTGAGACTGGAGAATGGTTCAACTTTCAGAAGATTAAAGACAGGGAGTGAGGAAGACGACGAAAAAAAGGGCTTTTTGGCTACTGTTTTCTTTCTTAAGTGACCCTAAAGAAAAAGGTTGAGCGGAATTGAACCTTGGGGTGTCCTCCCGACTGCCTTCGTGTAAAGAAAAGCTAGCTCTACAGGGAAAAGAGCTTGAGATTCTTGATAGTGTCGTGCATGATCACCAACTAGATGCTTAAAATCCACCATGGATTCCTTAACAACAATCCAAACAGAGTCACCCTCTTTACAATCACAGTATTGTCTTTTGTTTCACATTACTGGAAACACCGCTTACCGGGTTCAGCACGAATTCATAAATAAGATTGATGCACAACAGTAGAAGGGGCTAGTATTAGACAACAGGGCTACTTATAGAGTAATCACCCCATGTGGTCTGCAATTTTTATTAGCTATCATCAAATACCCTTCTTTCCCAGTTTTAGCTTTCCTTTTTAACCTGCACTCACGGGTTTCCCATAATTTTGTGTACTTTTCACTTTTTTTAATTTTTATTTGTTGCAGTAAGTGGGGGTTGGTTCCCCTTACCCTCGATGAAAGAAGTTTTGGGTTTTGTTAAATGATAACCAAGCTGAGAAAAAAGGATATTAAACCATGGAAACCAGTTTTAGGAAGCTCATAAGCAATACCATTATCATTATTTTTAGACAAAACAGTTAGTGGTGTCTTGACCAGATAAAACTCGATGTTACGATAAGCAATAGACATCAGGATGAGAAGAAAATCTTCGTCTAACGACGTGATTATTTTTCGTCCTGACGACGTAAAAGTCACATCACGACCTTGACGATATGTTTCTCAAGTTTTTCGATTTTTTTTTCAGTTAAATTTTATTTTAGTTTTTCACGCAAATTTTGATTAATTTAGAAATATTCTAATCATAAAAGTTACGAATTTCAATGTTACATCCAAAAATCGGATTAAAAGAAATTGGATTTGGGAAATCAATAGTGATTACGTCTGATTTTTAAATTAAAATTGTGAAAATTATGTTAAGTGATTTTTTTTTCAATGGTTATGTTTTGGTTGTATGTGTAAGGTTTTGGATTCGAATTTTTTTTTTAATTATTTATTTTTTTATTCGTCTTAACCTCTATCTTTGATCATCAGCCATAAATAATATTTTCGCTTAATTGATAATAGAATGAATCCGTTGATTCAGTGATAAGGTTTCAACTTACTCGAAGGTAATGTGTTTGAAACCTCGTATGTGCAAAGTAAAATTTATTATTGTTTTAAACTCTAAAGAAAAATCTATGGGATAATTGATAGGAGTTAGTGGATCTTTTTGAAAAAACAAAATGGAGGAATTTTGTCGTAATTTTGCAAGGTTGGGCGGAATTGAACCTTGGGGTGTCCTCCTGACTGCCTTCGTGTAAAGAGAAGCTAGCTCTACAGTATAGTTGATTAAATCCCGGTTGAAACAGGGTAAATAATTGTCAAGACAAGCCAAATCTCCTTCACACCTATGAATGGATGCCCATGATTTCGTAAGGTAAGCAAACGACCTTCCGTGGCTACATGGGAGAAGGCAACCCCTATGGAAAAGCCTACATTAGGAAATACAAATGGCCAAGATGGGCTCTAGCATGCTACCTTAGTTACCCTAGGTTTATATAACAGAAAATATAAGAGAATTTTGTGTTTATGAGTTTGAAGGTTTTTTTGAGTTTTGAGTTTTCCCTTTTTTTGATTCTCTTTAGTTTTGCTTATAATTTTTAATATTCTTTGAAGAATTTTTTCACATAAAATTTATATGTTCGATCTTTTTAATTTTTTCGTTATTATTTTTATTCATTGCATACACGAGTTTATCACAACAAATCCACATAAAAATATGTTAAGATAATGATAATTAGCGCCAAGAAGGTAATGAATTATAACATGATTTTTTAGAGTTTAAGGGGCTTTCTATTGTTATTTATTTGATTTAAAGAGTGAGTATTGATAATGGTGGTGTTGGGTGAATTAGGTTGAAAGAGACTGAACAACTATGAAGCAATATAAAAAAAATCTTGAAGAAAAAAATGGTGAGAGCAGAAGTTCGAAATGGAGGGAAAATGATCTATTGAAAATGAAAAAATTGATTTATGATAAAAATTCTCATCCCCAAATTTCAATCCTTCCTTCCTTTTTCTCTCTTTATAACGATTTCTCACTATCTTTTTTTTTTAAAAAAAAATCCCTTTTAATATTACTTTTTTAGTTTTTATTTTTATTTTTAAGATAAATATAAATAAATACTCTTTTTATTTTTAATTTTTAAATTTTAAGTTTAAGATAAATTTAAAAGCCACCCTTTTTCTTTTTATAAAATATAAAAAATAAACAAATATTATTCCATTTTTAATTTAAAGGTAAAACCTTTTTCTTTGAAATAAAATTGATTATGTATATTTTTTTATTTTAAGATAAGGTTTTTAACAAAACTTTTTAAATTTTAAATTTAAGATTTAAGATAAATAATTTTGAATATAATTTTAGATTAATTGAATTTTTTATATTTTTAATTTAAAAAATTAATAAAGATTTAAAGATTTAGTAAATAGATAAGATTTTTAAACTTGAAAATTAAAAATGTTTGATGTTTGTTGAGTGTTTTTATGTTATGTCTCATTGAAGGGGACAATAGGGTATTTATACACATGGTTATTGTTCATGGAATTGACGAGGAATTGACATTCTTGATAGGCTTCATGCATGCGGGACACGTGTATTGTTCTGCTTTGCTTGCTATACTTCATAACCCCCTTCACGCGAACTCCTTGGTATATGCGAATTGGGACGACGAACCATCCTTGTGAGCTCTTTTGGCGAACTCCCACTACGTGATATGTACGCACCCATTGGTAGGGCCCAACCGGGTCGCAAGTAGGCGATCCAAATGATGCGCAACCGGCTCTGTTAGTTGTCGTTGTACCTTAGCATATCTTTGGTAGGAGTCACATCTGCAAACCAAATGATGCGCATCTTTTTTAACTATAGGCCAATAATACCTTTGTTTGAAAATTTTCTGGGCAAGTAACCTTCCTCCCGAGTTATCACCACAAATGCCCTCATGAATTTCTGACACCACGTACTCAACCTTAGATGGTCATAAACATCGTAGCAGCAGATGCAAAAATCCCTTTCTATACAGTACACCCTCTAAAAGGGTATACCTAACAATTGTAGGACAACATGAATTGTTTTAATTTACCATGTAATTGAGTGATTTATCAACTAACTACTTAGTGTTCAAATATCTAACTCAACAATATAGAATTTTTCAGGTATTTGTAGTTTACGAGAATGACATATCTTGCAGCCTTGCGTTGTAGCTTTGTGAGCTCTTTCTTGTCTAGATTATCATATATGCCCTACAGCGTGCGAACTATAGGAGTCATCCACATCTCCTCTTGCTATATTTTAAATACCTGAGGCATGTCGTAGCTTGGGGTATCCTTGTCCTCCAACAAAATTGTCCTTATTTGCTCAATGATAATAGAAGATGCGAACTTAGATTGAGTATTTGCATGCATGTTGTCGCTCATCGAGAGTTGCTTTATCTAAACTTTATTAAATCTTGCGAGTAGTTGGGCTACGACTAAATAATATTTCTTCAACATTGCTCCCTTTACCTCGTACTCGCCATTCATTTGCTTCACCACTAGTTGTGAATCTGTATGGATGATCAGATATTTCACTCCTAGTTACCATGCCAGTCACAACCCTGATACTAAAGCCTCATATTTTGTTGTGTTGTTTGATGTTTGAAATCCAAAAGATAATTCGTACTACCATTCATTCCTGCTAGGATTAACCAGAAGTACCCCTTCTCCTAACCCTACCTTGGCTACGGAGCCATCAGCATAAACTAGCCATCATTTTGAACTATCGATTGTGTTTACACCCACATGAGGTGGACTAATTGAAAATGATATCTGTAACATCCCAAAAATTGCTACAGTGTGAAAGCAATGAAAAATTGAGATTTTTTCCTCGATAAAGTGAAATAAAGAAAATAATAATAAATAGGGAAATAAAAGTGATAAAAGGGGGAGAAGTTGAGTTATATCAATTTAAAAAATTGATTAATAAGTATATTATGATTTATTGATTCAAGAAGGAGTAAATTGTAAATATGAGAAAAGTTTTGTGGCCCAAGAGTAAATACTTAGAATTTGAGGGGTTAAAGTATAATATAGAAAAGTTAAAGGGACAATAGTGCAAATATTTTAAGGGTGGAAGGATCTAGAAACTAAGGAAAATGGATGAAGTAGGACCAAATTGAATAAGTGGAAAAAGTATGAGGGGTTAAATCGTAATTTTACTAAAATGAGTGATGATTCAATGGGGGAATTTTGAAGGACCATAAGGGGTAGAATGGTCATTACTAAGAAATATAATTTTGAAGAGTAATGATGATGTTGGTGATATTTTGCTGATATTTTTAATTAATTAGATTAGATTAATGTTATTTAATTAATATTTTAGTAAGATTTTTAGTAATATTTTATTATTAAATAATTAGTATAAAAGGGAGGAAAGATTGAGAATTCTCTCCATGCTTCCAATGTGAGAAGAAGAAGAAATAAAGAAAATTTATTTTCTTTATAATTTGATCCTTTCACTAATAATCCACCATTTTCACCTAGAAATCAAAAGAATTTTCATAGCCACCAAGAGAGAAAAATGATAAGGAGACTATGGGGAGCTGAATTCAAGAAAATAGAAGTGGGAGGAGAGAGAAAGTCAAGTTAAAGTTTGGTTTCAAGAGAATAAGGTATCGATGTTAAGGTTTTATGTTATTTTCAAGTTTTGTAGTGATATAAAAGCATAAATATTATGTTAAAGTAAAGATTTCTCAAGAGGAAATGTTGTGTTTTTGACATGTTGACGAAGAAAGAAGTTGAGAAAGTGAATCAAGTGGTAGGAGAAGAGAAAAACATGAGATTTTGATAGCAAAGAGGTAAGTACCCATGAAATTCCTTTTTATTTAAGGATTAAAATGTGAACTTTGTTAACTAAGTGGAAATTAAGTAAAATATATAAGAAATAATTTAGTATGTGAAGTAGAAAATTAATATAGAAGCATAATAGTTGAGTTATGTGTTAGTGAAAAATATACAAAGTATTAAATAAGTGAAATTATAAAAAAAAAATGAAATCAATGACTAAATTGGAAGGCTTGAGAAATAGATATGGTGGAAATAATATAAGTGAAAAATATAGAAATTTCGTGTGGAGAATGAGATAGTGAAATTAATTATGTGAAATAAGAGAGATGAGAAAGAAAATTTATTTAATAGTGAATAGAGATCTTTTATGATTAAAGGTAATTAAATTGGAAAATTATAAAAGTTTACAATAAAATATTGATAAATAAAGCAGATAGTGAAAAATACAAGAATATATGAATTTTGTAGTCTAAACTATAATTATTTTCTAAGTTGTGAAAATTAATGGCTAAATCATGAATTTGAGAAAATTTATATTAAAAATAAAAAAGTAAAGTGCATAATACATAAAATGAGAAAATTGATATTGCGGTGAGTTTTGGAATATTAATAAGTATTGAATTATGTTATATGTGTTATCAAAAGTAAAAATATTGCTACATGAAATATTGTGATGAGGACTAAATTGCAAAATACACAAAAGTGATATATAAAATGAATGATAAGAATTATTAGTGAATTATAGAGGAATATTGAGTTTAGAGACATATTACATGTATTAAAGATAGTGAAAGATATAAGTATATGGATTATTGTTACAATGACTAAATTGTAAAGTATGTAAAAGGGTTATGTGAAAGTGCAAAAGTGATATTTGTGCATGATATAATTTGCCCAAGTAGACAAGATTAGAACTATTAGGATATAGACGGCATGCCATTAAGGAAATTTTAGCACGCTTATCGTCTTGCACTTTAGCGCTTACTGTTTCGCACTTCGGTGCTTAGTGATTTGCACTTCGGTGCCTAGTGTTCGATTAGTGAACTCTAGTGCACCTCTGTATCAATTTCGTATATCCTAAGTGTTCTGTTTAGTCTACTTGGCCTCTGTTAAAAAGGTAAACAATTTTCGTTATAAGGTAAAAGCTTATCTCTGACTATTGATCGAAATATTTAATAAAAAAAGTGAAGACATAAGTAAATTGAATGTATTTGAGAGACTGTAAGAAAGAAAAGGACTAGTAAGTTAAATGTGTAAAGATTAATTGTGAATGAAATGATAAAGATTAGTGATGAAATTATGAAAATTACATTTATTAAAAAGTGTAGTAAATCCTATGGGTTGAATTGAGAACTTAAGGACTAAATTGTAAAATAAGTAAAAAGTGACAAATGAGTATGACAATAATAAGTTGAGATGTAATATTGATAAATAAACAAAGAAATGAAATATTAGAAATTAATGAATTTAATAGATTTTGAATATCATGGGTACTTACTAAGTCTTCACGGACTTAACGCGTTTATTTTCAACGCGTAGGTGTAGAGGCATTTGAAGGGTCGGTTTTGAGATCGTAAGTCTCTCATCACATATCCAAGTGCTAAGAGAGTATGCATTAAATTTTCGATTAGAATGGCATGTACATAGGTGTGTTGAGTTATGGATAAAGTTAGGTGAAAGAAGGACTAAAATGTAAGGTTTTATAAATTCTATTGATTTGGATTATTTGAAATTAAAATATGCTTAGTTAAGTAAAATAAATATGAATATTATAAGTTGATTAGAATGTTTAATTGGTGAATTTAAATGGTTAAAATCAAGTGTTAAACAAGGGTAAAACATGAAGTACTTAAATGGTAAATTAACCTAAACTCAAGAATACTCATTTGGTATTTTGGGGAAAGTATCGATACCTTGAGCATGGTATTGATACCTTGGGTATTTTTCTTGAAGTTTTGGACTTCGAAGCTCAAAATGGTATCAATATATCATAAGGTATCGATACCTAAGCCATAATATCGATACCTATGTTCTTGTATCGATACTTCAACCCTATTTTATGTAAAATAAGCTCATGAAACAAGTTTTTATTGAAAAAATTTACCCGAGTTATTCCATTATCATTGCATTATGATAGTAAACCCTTAATAGGTCTAATATTTAATTAGATGAAGAGTTGAATTAAACGGTTTAGCCAAGACTTCTCTTGCACTCAAATGTAGCATTTCTATATCTGACTAGGTAGTCGAGTCAGGTATAAGGGTGTTACAATATCTTTAGTCGATTTATAATATGCCTTGATTAAAAAAACCACTATAAATATATTTTTTATTAGTTTTTAAGTTTACTCATTTATTTACTTATTTATCTTAATTTAAATTCGTTATTGAGATAATTTGTAACACTCCCTACCCGACCCGATTCATCAGATCCAAGTAAGGTGTGCCACAACTTAAAAATATACATATTGTAACGCCCTAAAATATGTGTTTTTGAATTGTTAAAGTTTATCAAGTAATTTGTCTATTTTAATGGTTTAGTGTTGTGTTTGTGTGAGAGGTTTAGGATTCAAATCATGTTAGGCACAAAAGTAGAATTCTTTTTGCTAATCCTTGTTTGTGTCGTCCAACTGTTAGAGAGGGGCTGAATTTGAATTCTGGAAGAATTTGATAGGATATTAAATAGTGGGATATGTGTAATTAGTTTTAAAACTCTTTTATTTCGAAACTATCCCAAAAATAGCTCTTAATTCTTCTCCTCATAATTGTCACTCTCCCAATCTCTCATTTTTGTAATATCTTTGTTCCCTTCCCTTTTTTTTCTAGTTTTGAGGTTTTCTCATTTTTTTCCTAGCTATAAAAAAAAACATTTCTCAATCGTTTCTTTTGTGATTTCAACTTATATTCTTATTTTTTTTGAGTTTTTTACATAAATAATATAAAATAAATAAATAAATGCGAAAATAGGATAAAAAAATAATATTTACGAAAATAGGCAAACTCAACAGTGGAATACCAATGACGCCTAACCAATCGGTGGTACCATTTTATTTTTTAAAAAAAATTATTTTTTCGGGTGCAGCCTAATCAATCGATGGCACCCATATTTAATATAAAAAAATACGAGTTAATTTTAAACAATATATGAAAAAAGAAAAGAAATAACTTTTATTGGTGTCATCGATGTGTCAGGCAGCACCCAAAAAGTTTTTAATTTTTTTAAAGTTGAATCAGTAAAAAAAATGGTGTTTTACATTTTTTTCGAGTATTAAAACACAGGCCCATGATCGATGGGTCACATCCACATCAATCGTCGGGCCGGTACCGCCTGACAGATCGATGGCCTCAGCCTGACCATTGACACGGATGTGACCCGTCGATCACGGGCCTGTGTTTTAGTACCTGGAAAAAAATTTAAAACACCATTTTTTCCTTTTTAACTTTAAAAAAATTAATAAAATATTATTTTTTATTATAAAAGGGGTTGGTTTGGTCCCCCAGCCCTCACACATCCATTTCAATTTCAAAAAAAAAAAATTGATACAAACTATCGGTCTAGTGTGTGTATGACAACGAACGTGTTAAATCAGGTTGCGAGTTTGGCTCTGCCTCCGACTCGGGTGGTGGAAATGTTGCTAACGAGAATGGGGTTGTAGAGGACTTCGTCGTTCCGTATGTGGAGGGACTAACATCAATCGACCACCCGTATAAGAAGGGCAACCCATTCTTTACGTACCACTCCTGGTAGTCCCTCGAGGGAGTGAAATCACGATAACATGAGACTAAATTAGGCCTTCTCTCCAACTGGATGTTCCACAACATAATATATGGTTGATGCTCTAACGCCCAATTCTTTGTATGTTTCCCTTTGTCAATTCCTTGGACATCTTTTCCCAATTGTATAGGAATGTTCGGAATATGTTGACTACACACGAATTGACGAAGCACCCGATCCCTGGCATACCACTTCACTGTTTGAAAATTTATAATTGGTGTGTTGACACACCACACAATTGCATCTACTCTAGCCGAAGGAGGAATGACGGAAGTAACGTCCAGCGTGATATATGACATCCACACGAACTGCACAAATAAACACATGATTAAAATACTAATTACAGCGTAATTTAATAATTAAACTAATTACATGGCATTAATATAATTTAGTTTTTTGAAAATAAATTACCCCGTCCTCGACATATCCCCCGATCATCTGTAGGTATATAATGAGTGTTTATGACTTCCCGATGTTCGGACAACTATACCATCTAAAAATATAAGCAAAACTCATTAGAAAATAATTTCATGAAAAAAATCTTAACCCAAGTTTACTTTTTTTACCTATTCACATGTGGGAACACATGTACATGGTGACTCATTGATACCAGAAATGGCATCCTGTATAGCGTCCAAGATTGTAGAAGTATCAGGTAGCCACCTATATCGACAGTTCTGTGCTTTGTCGCCCGACAAAGCTCCCAATATAGCGTAGCTAGTACTATCAAACCCCAACTATATGAAAGGGCACCTTGCAATGAATTAAGTAAGGGTAAGTACATCAATTTGATTCTATTATTATTTGAATTTGACATAAGTACCCCCTATAAGTTGTAGTATATAGGCCCGAGCAACTTGTATCTTCGCTATCTCGATTTCATGATCCAATAATATTTCAAAATTTGCCCTTAGCCACAAAAATTTTAAACCCATAAATTTTTCAGTACCATCACCGAGAGAGCGTCCAAGCAAGTTATAGCAGAGAGCCGTAGGATTTGCTATACCGCTTTTACCGGTTACCACATCACCATCCACGAGGAGCCCTAATTGCATTGCAGCATCAATGTGATGGTGCATTCTCCACACGGTAAATGAAAGGTGTGCATCTCTGGGCACCACCGCTCAACTAGTGCCAATATTAAGTTGATCCTCAACTCAAACACTCGGATTAATGTCGCTGATTCAAATCTTGTGACATCTAAGTAGGGCATAATTTGTGTGTTCAGTCGGTGGCTCGGGCCATGACCACACGGTCTCAACACGTGGTATGGACTCTAATCATATTACAAAATTGGTTAAGAAAGTGAAATTAAATAAAAAAATACGTGCAACCATGCTAAAAAATATGTAAAACTTTAGAACATTCTCTTATTGGTAAATGGATCGTCCTGACTATGTGATCTTCTATAGTAATTAAAGAACTCATATTGATATCTGACAATTAAAATTTTTTTATTCGACTTAACAACTAACAATATAAAAAATGCGCTTTGTACTAATACTTAAACTATTAATTTTATCTAAATTTACCTTAAAATAATATCAACCAATAAAAATTTGAAATATAATATAACTACATATCTAAAAAAATTAAATTTTTAACACAATTCTAAATGTTTTTAATATAAAAAAATTAAATATACAAATTAATTACTATAAAAACATACTAATATAACTAATTATACTAAAAAAATTAACCATATTTTTTATTTAATTTTTGGGAATAATAAATTAATTAAATACTAACTTCATAACATACTTTAACAATATTAAACTACTATTAACAATATTAATTAAAAAAAACAAAGGGAAGGAAGGAAACATACCATGGTTGTGTGGGAGTGAGGGGACCTTCAACTTAAATTTTATTAAATACTAACTTCCTAATAAAAAATATCATATTTTAACAATATTAAATTACTATTAAAAATATTAATAAAAAAAACAAAGGAAGCAAAGGAAGGAAACATACCTTGGTTCTGTTGGGGTGACGAGACCTTCATCTTAAATTCTTTGTGGGGATTGAAGATAAAATCAACCCATTTTTATAATAAAAAATATTTTTATTAAAACTTTTAAAGTTGAAAAGGAAAAAATTGGTATTTTAAATTTTTTTCAGGTAATAAAACACGGGACCGTGATCGACGGGTTTCATCTGCATCAATCGTTAGGCTAGTGTCGCTGAATTGTCAGGCGACACCGACTTGACTGTTGACGCGGATGTGATTAGTTGATCACGGGCCCGTATTTTAATACTCGAAAAATATTTAAAACACTATTTTTTTTACCATTCCAGCTTTAAAAAAAATTTAAAACTTTTTGGGTACCGCTTGACACATCGACAGCACCAATAAAAATTTATTATTATTATTATTATTATTATTGTATACTATTTAAAAAACCTCGTATTTTTTGGTATAAAATACGGGTGCTGTCGATTGATCAGGCTGCACCTGAAAAAAATAATTTTTTTTAAATAAAGTGGTGTTGTCGATTGGTTAGGCAGCACCGATATTCCATTATTGAGTTTACCTATTCTCATAAATATTATTCCTGTTATGCTATTTTTGTATTTATTTATTTATTTATTTTATATTATTTATGTAAAAAACCCTATTTTTTCCCTTTTCCCGTATTTAAGTTTTCTTTGTGGATGTTCTGACCTTTGCCGTCCATAGTCTCCAAGTTTGTGATTGGTGTGTACAAATTGGAATACTAGAGTTGTGGTAAGTTTCGCATAAGTATGATGTTCAGCTTATTTTGAGATGGATATTTTGAGGTAACCTTATTTGAGAATTTTTTGTTGGAGTTGATTGCGTTTTGATGCCCTCTTTTGTATGGGAATCTGTTAGGTAAAGTTCGCGAAGCACCCAACTCTTTTCCGACTAGCAGAATGTCTTAAGAATCAGTTTCTCTTTAGGTAAGGGTCGTACACCTTAGCATTTATGGTTGAATTATTGATTCGAGATTGGTAATCCTTGTTAATTAGTCTGTTTTCAATGACGTTTTAGGGTCTAGAAGTGTGTCGTAACATTGTGTTTCAGAAACAATCTGGTGTGTAATGGAAACCTTGATAAATAGTGAAAGGCGCAATGCCAAAAAAACCCACTATCGACGCGACACTACCGTGTGTCAGGCCGTGTTGGTCACACGGGCTAGGTTAATTTGGCCGCATGGGCTACACGGGGGTGTACTACACTGTGTTCTAAGTCGTGTGGGCCACACGAGCGTATGGACCCATTTTCCATAAAATTTAGTTAGGTTCGAATTAGAAGTACAATTCGAAATTAGTCACTTTGCAGATTTTGAAACGTGATATGTATGTATTATGAATATGAAATTTGATAATCTGCCTCTGTTTATGTGATTTATGAAAGTATGATATTATTATCTAATGTATATAACATATATGACATATGTGCAATTGATATCTATTTAGTATTGCATGTGCATTGGGGTGGGTTAATGAAATGAAGAAAGAAATGTTGGTAATTTAATGATCTGCTTTATTTGGTGGTTTAAACCACATTTATTTTGGTGGTTTGACCACACTTATCCGATTCTGGTAGACAATCGCATTATTTCTGGCAGCTTCACTACACTATTCTGAAAAGTGAAACACGCTCACTTATAGGTGTGGGGGTTGGATGGGTATTTATTACCCTAATTGGTGTGTAGGGATGGGCGGCGATGGTATGTAGTGGATGGGGTAGGATCTAAATTTGTATCTGACATTGCATTTGATCATGTATCTAAACTACAATTGTATACGTATCTGTTATTTTATATGTATTTAATCTATCTTTATGGGTTGAGTTACAACTGGGCTCATAAGTTCACCCTTTGTTTAATTCTCTCAAGTAATCAGCAAACCTAGGACTAGACAGCGTGTGAGAACTCGAGATTGAGCCTTATCGATAAATTGGTTTAAAAATGAACTTTGCATTTAATTCAGACTTTTTTAGACTTTGTGGACTATAAATTGTTTTGGACGTTATTGTTTTTCATTTTCGGTTTGATTTCATAAGATTTAGTAATATTGGTTTTAAGCTATAAAAACTATATTATTTACAAAACAAGACACGATTTTCAAAATTACATAACTTAGAAAATTTCTGTAGTAAAACTAAGTGACCACTTAAGTGCTTTTGTAACGCCCTAAAATTTTAATCTGTTGCCTGTGAATTGTGTAATGAATCTGTCTCTGTTTCTATGGTTATTGATTCTGTTTGCTCACTTGAGATCTGGGGTTTGATTCGTGTTTTTGAGAATTTAAATTTCTTTTTCTAAATCCTATACTCTAAAGTTGTCCCATAAGTTATATTCTGCACGTTAATGTTTCAACGATGAGCCTAGTGGTTCAATGGTTAAGCATCTGTTTGTCTTCTGGTCGTGTGTTCAAACCTCTACGTATGCGATAAATATATATATCAGTATTTATTTTTGGATTTTTTCGTAAGTGGTTTAAAATAAAATTAAGTTTTTCCTTTTGAAAGAACGATCTTTTTTTCTCTTGTCTTCCTCCTTACAAATATTTTTCTTCTGTTCCTTTTAATTTTTATTTTACTCCCTAAGATTCTAGTACGGCGGTGGTTCCAAATTGCTATCGTTTCGTTAATTTATGCTGTCAAGATAAAAGATGTGTTCTTGTCACTTTGGATTGTAGTTTGTAAGTGAACTCGGGTTGTTTTGATTGTTCTTTACTGTAATTACTCTACTAAATTGGTTTCTAAAATTGCACGTCCCATTGTCTGTGTTTGTTATCGCCTTAGGAGGAAACCTCGAGAATAATATCTTCCCCAGCGTGCGCATTAGGTGAATTGGTTTTCGCTCGAAGGTATTCGTCGTTTCTCGAATTGAGGTTTTGTCAAAACCCTTCGTTGATTTGAGTAATTGATAGTGATTGTGTTGAAATTGGATTTTTGGACTTTGATTTAGGTGTGGAAACTCGCGTTTTGGGACTTGTCTTCATCGTCTAACAGGTGGGTGTCAAAATCCCTATTAATTTTCTACATTTTTCTACAACTTTTGCCTCAGAAATCAGGCTATTCAAGGGCACACGGGCTGGAACATGGGCATGTGTTCAGATCATGTGCCATTAAAACAAGCTACAGAGGACACACGAGCATGTGCCAGACCGTGTCTGTATAGTATTTTGCAAATTAAGGTATAGAAGACACAAGGGCTGGACACATAGGCGTGTGTCAGATCGTGTGTGCATACAGTTTGGGGACACACGGGCTGGGCACACGGGCGTAAACTGTACCATGGTTAATGATATTGTGCTTAAGTCTATGATCTGCAATAATTTATTAGGAATAATTTTGATAAAAAACTGGACTGATTTGTTCACTTCTAACAATGTAGACACTGAAAAGAATGAGTTCACAAGGAAGTCGTGGATGCGAGATGCGAGGGCGTCGTTGGCCTCGAGGAGGAGCTCGAGCCGAGTCATCCTCCATTGGAAGCATCCTTATTTTGGAGACTAGCGAGATTGTTGGTACTCCTAAAATTGAGACAAAGTCTTAGACTAAGCCTATTAAGGACGACCTTATGTCTTAGGCTATGTTGCGCGTTCTGAAGAGGGTTGTGGGGAATCGTACTGGACCCGTAAGCTGGGGATCAGTTACTGAGCGGCTCCATTCGAATGAGGCTGAGTTGTTTAGGGGTGTCACTAAAGTCGCTCCTATTGTAGCTGAGTATTGACTCAAGGCAACCGAGCATATCACGAACGATATCGATTGCACACCTGAACAAAAACTAAGAGGTGCAATGTCTCTACTTAGGGATGAGGCATATCAATGGTGGTTGACCGTTGAGCAGGGCACCCAACCTTAGTTGGTGACTTGGTATTTCTTTAAGAGTGCCTTCCAGGGCAAGTACGTAGGAGTTAGTTATGTTAAGGCTCATCGATGGGAGTTCATGAGCTTAGTTCAAGGAGAGAGGTCTGTAATTGAGTACAAGGCCAAGTTTTTGAGATTGAGCAAGTATGCTCAAGTACTAGTCACGACTGATAATGAAAAGTACGTTAGATTCGAGGATAGACTGAGGTACAACTTGCGAGTATTGATAGCTCCTCAAAGGGAGCGAGTCTTCGTTATTTTGATCGACAAGGTAAAGATTGCTAAGGACATTAAGCGCACTAAGCGCGAGAGAAAATACCAAGAGAAAGTTAAGGGTAAGGTTAAGAGACATGAAAGACTACCTGGTGTTGTTTAATGCCTTAAGAAATGGGCAAGACCCAATGGACCTCCTAGGCTTAAGGCATCGGTAACTTTCAACATGATGACGCGTTGTGTCCATTGTGGGAAATGCCATCCGAGCGAGTGCTAGAGGTGTTTGGGGCGTGTCTTCGAAGTGGGTCATTGTAGCATAGAGTGCGACACTATCTGCATCGATCTGTTTAGGTGCCAACTCCGACACCAGCTATAGTTGCGAGCATTTTTTAGTCCCCAAGAGTGATACCGTAGACACCTAGAGGTCGAGGTGCCGATAAGGGTGGTAGTAGTTCTGGTAGGGGTCGAGGGGCACTGGACAGAAGTGCGACCCTGATTGAGGCTCGATAGCCTGTACTTGTTTATGCGACCAAACCTCGTGAGGATAAGGACAACATCGACATTGTTGTGGGTACATTCTTTATTTATACTATACCATATTTTACACTGATTGATATAGGATCCACTCATTCTTACATAGGTAGTACTGTATCAATGAAACTGAATATGTTTGCTGAGTGTACTACTAGTGTGATTTTTGTGGTTAGTCCTCTAGGTTAGTCCATCCGGGTTGACAAAGTGTATAAGCGGGTACCGTTAGAGATTCAGGGAGTTCTATTCCCAACATATATGATGGAACTACCATTTGGGGAGTTCGAATTGGTTTTAGGAATGGATTGGCTTGTTGAACATCGGGCTAGTCTCGATTATGCATCCAAGAGAGTTACTTTAAGAACTAATGGGGATCGAGAGACTGTGATGATTGGTGAGCGTTGAGATTACCTTTCAAATGTGATCTCCACTCTTATAGCCAAGAAATTGGTACAAAAAGGGTGTAAGGCATACCTCGCCTTCATCTGTAGTTCTGTATTTGTTAAGCTAAACGTTGGTGATATTTGGATAGTTAGGGATTTCTCAAATGTTTTCCCTGAAGTATTGTCGGGTTTAGTACCGACTTGGGAGGTTGAATTTAGTATCGATCTGTTACCAGGTATTGCCTCGGTGTCCATCACTCCCTATCGCATGGCATCGAAGGAGTTTACTGAATTGAAAGCGCAACTTTAAGAACTTCTCGATTGAGGGTTCATCTGACCGAGCATGTCTTCATGAGGAGCCCCTATTCTGTTTGTTAAAAAGAAAGACAGTATGATGAGAATTGCATTGGCTACCGTCAGCTGAATAAGCTAACAATTAATAACAAGTATCCACTCCTGAGAATTGATGACTTGTTTCATCAATTCTGCGAATCTTCAGTGTTTTCTAAAATCAATCTCTATTCTGGCTACCATCAGCTCAAAGTTAAAGAAACTGATGTGTTTAAGACTGTTTCAGAATGCGTTACGGGCATTACGAGTTCTTGGTTAAGACATTCATCTTAATGAACGCCCCGGCTATGTTCATGGATCTGATGAACCGGGTTTTCCAACCGTACCTAGATTAGTTTATAGTGGTCTATATCGAAGACATCCTGATCTACTCCAAGACTGAGACCGAACACGATGAACATCTACGTGTCGTACTTCAGACGCTTTGTGAGAAACAACTTTATGCGAAGTTTAGTAAGTGTGAATTCTGGTTAGTCGAGGTTTCCTTTCTAGGGCACGTAGTGACGGTTAAGGTGATCCAAGTTGATCCTTAGAAAATTGAAGCTGTGGTTGAGTGGAAGCAGTCGAAGAATGTATTTGAACTTCGGAGTTTCCTCGGTTAACGGGTTACTACCGTAGGTTTGTCAAGGGGTTTTCCCTAATAGCATCTCCCCTAACTAAGCTTTTGCATAAGAATGTTTCGTTTAGGTGGTCGAAGGAGCATCATTTGAGCTTTGAGAAGCTCAAGTCTATTTTGACGCAAGCTCCTGTATGGGTTCAGCCTGAGTCGGGTAAATAATGTGTAGTTTATAACGACGTGTCACTCATTGGCTTAGGATGTGTTTTGATGCAAGGTCCCGAGGTGGTAGCTTATGCGTCTTAGCAACTTAAGACACATGTGGGTAACTATCCTACACACGATCTTAAGCTAGTTGCAATCATGTTCGCATTGAAAATCTAGAGACACTATTTGTATGGTGAGAGATGCATTATCTACACCGATCACAAAAGCCGCAAGTACTTACTAACTAAGAAAGAGTTAAACTTGAGATAGCGTATATGGATTGAGTTACTTAAGGATTACAACTTTGCGATTTAGTGTCATCTAGGTAAAGCTAATTTGGTAGCTAACGCTGTTAGTCACCGGGTGATGATTGATCTTCGAGTGATGTTTGCTCGATTGAGTCTATTTGACGACGGGAGTCTGTTTGATGACAGTAGTCTGTTAGCCAAGCTTTAGGTGAAACCAACCTGGATTGATCAGATTCGAGCTAAGCAGATGCAAGACGAGTTTTTGGTCTAGTGATTGCGTGTGATTGAATCGGGTGAAGAGTCTGAGTTCAGTTTGAATAGCGACGGGGCTTTGTGTTTCAAGGGTCGTATCTACGTACCTAAGGATACTGTGTTGAGACTATCGATTCTGCAGGAAGCACATAACAGCCCTTATGCTATGCATCCTAGCGGAAATAAGATGTACCAAGAACTACAAGAGTTATATTGGTGACCTGGTTTGAAATGGGAGGTGACGACCTTCATCTCTCACTGTTTGACCTACCAGAAGGTTAAGGCCGAGCATTAATTGCCTTTGGGATTACTTCAACCAGTTAAGATTTCCCAGTGGAAGTGGGAACATGTGACGATGGATTTCATTAGTTAGTTACCCCTAACACCCACTAAGAAAGCTTCCGTCTGGGTCATCGTCGATCGATTGACCAAGTCTGCTCACTTTTTACAGATCAGAACAAATTATTCACTTTAGAAGTTACCTAAGTTGTATGTACCAGAGATTGTGAGGTTGCACGGAGTTCTGGTTTTGATTATTTCAGATCGGGATCCGTGTTTTACCTCTCAATTCTGAAAGAAGCTACATGAAGCTTTGGGTACACAATTAGGCTTCAATATAGCTTATCATCCTTAGAAGGATGGTTGGAAAGATGAAAATGTACAAGTGTACACAATCGTATTCAAGTAATTAAGTGACAAGTAAATCTCCAGTATTGTACCCATAAGGACTCTGCTATGAAAATATTTATGAAATTTTAATCAACAATTTGTTTAGGAACAAGATAATATTTGTGAGATATATTAATCTAAAGTATTAATCTAAACTAAATTAATCTAAGTTTAACCTAAAACTAAATTCCAGTGCACGATTTTTAAAGGTTTAATCAAGATGAAATAAATGTGTCAAGTTAATTGCTTTAATTACTCAATTAAATCTCAATCATGTTTATGCTTGCTATGAAATAAATTCACGGCAACCCGGTATCTTGTTAACTTATGAACAACATTACTTACAAAAATCAGTTTATCTCTTGAACATACACCTATGCCAATACGACCGACTAAACTAATCTTTGATAAATAAATGTGTTATAGCACATACATACATTATGAAATTAATTTATTTCTTGAACATACACCTATGCCAATACAACAGACTAAATTAATATTCATAAGTATGTAAAGGAACAAGCGAAGTAATAACATACACCTATATTGAAACAATTTAATCACAAAAATCCTACAAGTTATGCAAGGTTAGTATTCTCCAATACAATCACAATTTTAACCCTCAGCTTCCTTAGAAGATTAAGCATGCACAAATTAAATAGCGTGTCCATTAATCATAATTTCAACGCGCTTAAATGATTAATTCAATAGTTATATCAAAATGGTTATGCAATAATAACTTAGGCATGAAAATATTTAATTAAAATATTTAGGGCCTATAACAATATAAACATAATAAATAAAAAATCAAGCAATCAACATAATCAATCCAACACTTTAAGAAATTTAAGCCATTTTCATTAAATAAATAATAGCATTCATAATAACATTCATAATAGCATTCATCATGATGACAAACAAGAATCTAAAATATGAGAAAAAGAATAGGATTAAATCCAGTGATTTCTCAAGAACTGCTTTCGCGTTCTTCGTCATTCTTGCTCGATTCTTCCCAGATCGAGGTCTCTGATGAATAGTCAGCAAAGGCTATGCAAGGGCTGAAGAACCACTCTTTTCCAAGAGGGGAAATTGGCAAAGGAAAAGGGGAGAAAATGGATGGAAGGCTTAGAGAGCAAATAAGAGAAAGAAGAGAGAATGAAGTGAATTGGTGTGGAAAATGAGGTGAGTGAGAGTGGTATTTATAGGTGAGAGTTTGTGGCTATATTTAGCAAATAAATATCAGCCACGCAACTTGCTTGGTCAGCCATGCATAAGCAAGGATTGAAAAATTCAAATTTTGCTAAATCTAGCTAGGGATGAGAATTTGAAACCACCAAAAGTGGAGGGGTTTGAATGGGATTTTGGGAAAGTTTAGGGGTTGTTTTGTAACGTTGAAATGGTCAACATAATCAGCTGAATGGGTCAGCACTTGGATGGCACATGGCTAGCCCAAATCAAGGTGGTTCGACCCTCTGTTGCATCCACATCGAGCCACTTCACTTATAATTTATTTTTCATCCAAATTAATTGAATTAAAAATATAATTATAAAGCATAATTTAGCTTCATATTGGATCAACCTTTGGCTGGAAAAATATTCTTCTTAGCTTTTCATTAACCCGGAGTAAAAAATTCCCTCAATAGTTTAAGTTGTCAGAAGTTTTTGTCGGGCCGATTTTCACCAATTGTGCAAATCTATCAAGAAATCATCAAATTCATGCTTAATATTTATAAAAATAATTAAAAATAATTATGTTGTAATTTTAGCATGAATTAACTATTTTATAATTAAACTGTATTTTTCGATATTAATTACTCAGAATTTGCTTGAATTTAGGTTAAAAAGGGATGAAAAAGTCTGTATATTTTCATCGTTTCACACCCCTAAATTTAATTCATTGCTCGTCCTGAGTAATACACAAATCACAAAAGAGTTGATCATTTGTTCTCATACTTCTAAATTCAAAATAATTAAGCATAAAAATAAGAATTTAGAAATTATGTAGCTCAAGTATTTTTGATTCAATTATCTTCAATTATCATCATGCTTATCTCAATAAAAACATGTCAAAATCCTATCACTCAATTTTTATTCCTCAGTTAAGACCAAATTGCAATCATTATGTTTAACTTATATCTTCATATGTTGAACATAGTAATTTCTCTCTACTAATGTAGGTAGCATTGAAATCTTGAATCAAATAACTAAAACCCTAGACTCAGTTTGCAGCAAACCTTCAATTTCACCAACTTTTTTCAAACTTTGAATGCTCATGCTCATGCTTTTTTCTTTTTCTTTTGAGTACATATGCTCTATTCTCTTTTTTTTTCTTTTCTGTTTCATTTTTTTCTAAGCGTCTTTTTTGTATGTACTATACTTTTGTTGAGCATTTTGGTACTTCTTCTTAACTCCCCTAAACTTATTTTCAGAACATAATCTTGATAGACTGAGTCTAGGAGTTGGCACAATTTAGAGATAAGTACAAGAGATAAGATGGCTTATAATTGTATGGTACAAAGAAAATCAGGCCATATAGTCTCAAAGTTGACTTCAAGGGATAACATTTATCATGGTCAGCTTCAAAGGCTCAAACGATCCAAACAAATGTTGGCTGAATCATTTTCAAAATTTCATGCTTCCTACGATTTCGCTTCAAGAAATTACTAAGTCAATTTGACTAAATTCAAATTTATTTTTACTAAAGCTTTAACATAATCAACATAAATTCAAATTTCCAAGCAAAATTATAACTAAATTCATAAAATAAGAAGAAATAATACTTATTAAGAAGTTTTCGAATTTCGATCCTTCTACTTAAATTGAACAATGTCTCCATTGTTAAAAACAATAAAGAATGTTAAAATAAAAGTGAATAAATATAGTACACCAGGTAGGATCATGAAAGAGGAGGTGAGTCAATTTGACTGCTTAAGTACCAAGCTCTTTAATGTCCAATCCTAGACATGTACATATTTATTACCACCACTACAGGAAAACAGGTTTTTAGTGGCATTTTTTTGGGTCTATACCGGCGCTTTTACAAGAGCCATAAAAAATGTCGCTAAAGATAACGCCACTAAAAATAGAGGCATTTTTGTGGAAAAACGCCGCTATAGAACACGGTCTTTAGCGACGCTTTCCCCACAAACATCGCTAAAGAACATGGTCTTTAGCGGCGTTTTCCTCACAAACGCCGCTAAAGAACACGGTCTTTAGCGGCGCTTTTCCCACAAACGCCGCTAAAGAACACAATCTTTAGCGGCGTTTTCCCCAAAAACGCCACTAAAGAACACGATCTTTAGAGGCACTTTTCCCAAAAACGCCACTAAAGAACACGATCTTTAGAGGCGCTTTTCCCACAAACGCCACTAAAGAACATGATTTTTAGCGGCGCTTTTCCCACAAACACCGTTAAATTAACAGATTTTAACACCTCATTTTAATTCACATAGAACCCGAATTTCAACGTTTTTTCCTGTAAATTCAAATCCAACCAATAACTTAAAATCTAAATGTAAATGATAAACGAAAGAAATATGCATATGATTTAAATTAATAAATAAATGAAAAATATATTTCAAAAGTAGTATAGTGTATAATATTCTCACAATAAGAAAAAACAAAAGTCTAAGATGGCGGATTCTGCTGAAACATTTTCATCATATTTTGAAGCTGTAGCTGCAATTTGTCATACTTTCTAGTTGCCTCTGCTTCCCTCGCTTGCCTCGCTGCTGCCTCCACTTTAAGTTGTAGCTGGAGTTCATCATAGTTCTTTGAACCTTTGCTTCTCTCGCTGTAGCCTCCTCTTTAAGTTGAGCAATTTGCTCAACTGTGCTCACTTGCATCTGAACCAATTGATCTCTTAACCTCTGAACTTCAGCTTGATCCTGACTTCCTGAAGACATGTATCTCTGTGAGCTGGATCCAAAATATCAGGATGGGCTAACAAAAGACCCTTAAAATCGAACCCGACCATACCTTTCAGGACCCAAAACTTCAGTAATAACTTGGTTATCAATGTCCTCTAAATTAACCGAACTATCACTTGAAGCCATCGCTTCATACTCCACCTTCTTATCCTTTAATTTATCCTAATAAGTCAATCAAGAAGTTAGAAATGAAATATATAATCAAACAAATGCAACATAACTTGGCATTATTTGCATTACAAATGACAAATTAAACCATTATAATTAAACATGATAAATATTTAAAATTACCATAATTTCTGTAGCTTCAGAAGTCATAGGAGATCCATCTTTTTTTCTATGTGTAATGTAAAAAAGCTGCAGTCGTCTAACTTTTTGACCTGACGATTGTTCCTACATTATAGTAGGAAAAATATGAATTAGTAGAAAATAATTAATATTTGACACAATTAAATAAATTCAAAATACCTCATCAGTAGCTACACAAGCAAAACTTCTCGATCCAGCTGTGTGCGTGAATTTTTGTTTTTGCCTACTTGTAGTTCCAACACACTCACGATCCTACATTAATTATTATTACGTATATAATAAATACTATAAACCAAAATAATTATAAGAGTTTAGTAGTACATAATACCTCTCCGTTCTTTGAGCTCCAGAATCTAACTTGTTCTTCCCATTGGTACCTCAGCATTCCCGGCGGAACATTTCGTAATTTATCTTCGTGGCTCATATTATTCTTAAAATAATATTTTTTATAGTACTCTTATGGTCTCTCCATTTCTTTCTTAATGATTTCTTCACATAATCGTCTGAGACCTCTAAAATAAATCTCTCCTGCAAATAGCACAAGTTTGGAAAGTAAATATAAATTAAAATTAAACCAAAGTATTATAAATTACATTCACTTTATTACCTTAATATTATAGAGAGCTTGATTTTTGTTACTATCAGGCATATGATGCCATGACTCGTAGTTGATTGGCAACAGACTGCCATTTCGTGCTACAATGCCCAAGGATCCTCCCAAAAGTCGAGCTTCTGATCCAACAGGCTAACCATGATTATTTGCAGATACTTTGACACGCTCCTCAGGATTTAGACTGTATAAATCCTTTAATAGGGTACATCTTCGAGTTCTGCGCCCCTTAGAATATTTATCTAAAAAAATTGTATATAATAATATTAGAATTTGAAACAAAAATAAAAAATAAAAGTGAACATGCATGAAAATTAAACTTAACATTACCTTGATTTTCTACAGTTTCCGGAACATTTGAAGATCTAATAGTAGTCTATTGATCACTATTTGTTTCTTCCGAATTCGGAGGATTTTGGATAATACTTAGATCTTGAAATTTTCTTCTAGGCATATTATCTGCAATACACATAAAATAGTTGAAATATTAGTAACTAATTACAACAATAATAGTAATGGATATATTTAACAAGATCAAGATTTAAATTATAATATTACATTATGATTCGTAAATATCTTCATCCACATCCTGGCGAACCCATTGAAATTGTGTACTAGTACTAGGGATAGTTTCATTTAAGTTTTGTTCTCGAAAAGGCAAATTTTCTGATCTTTCGTCCATGTCATCTCTACTCCCATTGCCCATGTCAAACAGGTCTTTAGGGGTGTTACGGAGTACAACGTTCCAACCCTCATCAGTTGGATCTCTCGAGTAAAAAACTTGTTTGACTTGAGAAGAAAATACATACGGCTCATCCATCAATTGTTGCCCAGTGTGAATTAATCGAGAGAAGTTCACCATTGTAAAACCAAATTGATCTTTTCTAATTCCTTGAGCAGTATTAACATCAGCCCATTCACATCGAAATAAAACAACCTTCCATTTTCATAGTAACCCAACTCAATAATGTCCGTAAGAAGTCCGTAATACTCCACATTTCCCTCAATAGGATTACTGTCCCAAGCACTAGCATAACTTGTAATTGAAGAATTAACAACTATTCCACAATTTTGAGTCCTCCTTAATCTTTCGCGAGATTTTGTATGAAACCTGAATCCATTAATCAGGAAGGCATTATATCTTTTTACTACTCTATTCGGACCTTGGGAAAGCCATTTAACTTTTTCATTGACGTCTTTTCCACTCCAAACCTATCGAATTAAAAGTAAATTGATTAATTATAATGTTATACGAAAACATTATTATTTATCATTGAAAGCTTCAGTTGCATACCGTCTGCCCTAACCATTCATGAAAAGATTCTGTGAATAACTTATGAATCTCTCAATGTTGTAATCTTCGGGAGCATGAACAAGATCTCAAGAGTTGTTTATACTCACTATGTTAAAAAGTGAATAAATTGGTTAGCAAAAAAATAAACAAATGAAAAGGATGAATATTTATCAAATTCTAAAACTTACTTGCGTAATGATTCAATTGAATCGTGGTGAAAAATAAGATATCGATCTGCTTGTACCCAAGATATATCATCTAAGTGTGCAATTTCAACTTTCCTGATTGGTTGTCCATAACTTCGAAATAGATAAGTTTCAGCTAAGCTATGATCATTATTGAGCTCAACATTTCTACTTGGTCTATTCAGTCTTGTTTCAACGTCTTCTAAATATCTAGAGCAGAAAGTCATACACTCCTTTGCTAAGTAACCTTCAGCAATTGATCCTTCTGGATAACGCTTATTACGACAATAAGACTTCAATTTGCATAGAAACCTAAACACGATATACAACATTATCAAAAGTTGTAACTAAAGGTATATTAATGAATGAATGAAAACTTTGCAAATTAATTAGCACCTCTCTATAGGATACATCCACCGATAGAAAACCGGTCCACCAAGTTTCGCTTCATGAGGGAGATGGATTAACAAGTGCACCATAATAGTGAAGAACGAAGGTGGAAAAATCTTCTCCAAGTTGCATAACGTCAAGGCGACTCGATCTTTTACTTTCTCAAGTTCTTCAACATCCAAAACTTTGCCACAAATAACTTTCATTATATTGGATAGTTCAATTATACAAGACGTCACCTTTTTTGACATACAACACCGCAAAGCAACTGGTAGTAAATCTTCCATCAAGATGTGATAATCATGTGATTTTAGGGAATATAATCTTCGATCTTTAAGACTTACACATCGAGATATATTTGATGCATACGCATCTGGGACCTTTATATCCTTCAATACTATGCATAACAATTCTTTTTCTTTCTTCGCCATTGTAAAAATAGAAGGCGGCAACTGACATTTTCCATTCAGAAGTAATTGGGGATGAAGATCATGCTGAATTTCCATGCAACTAGATCAAGTCGACTCTTAAGATTGTCTTTCGATTTTCTATTGACATTGAGAATTGTCCCGATTATGTTCTCACAAACATTCTTTTCAATATGCATGACATCAAGATTGTGTCGCAAAATATGATGCTCCTAATAAGGAAATAAAAAAAATACTTCTTTTTTTCCACAAATCTGCCTCATTAGGATCATCCTCTTCATCAGATTCATCATCACTCTCCCGATCAACATCGCCAACATACGCCTCCCTTAGTCTTCTGTTTCTTTGCGTGTTGAATGGTTGATTTATCTTCCCATAACTGAAATCTATATCTTTCAACATGAACAAGATTTCAGACCCAATGGTCTGCTCAGGATCTTCTCTCAACTCTTCGGTACCATCAAATTGAGTTCTTTGAAATCTAAATCTATGATTTCCATCTAACCACTGACGATGCCCCATATAAGAGAACTTCTTCCTATTGTATAACCACTTCGAACATATTTGCGCTGCACAACAAGGACAAGCATAACGTCCTTTAGTACTTCAACTAGATAAATTAGCATAAGCCAAGAAATCATTAATAGTCCACAACAGAGCTGCACGTAAATAAAAGTTCTCCTTTCTGGAGACATCATATGTTTCAACATCCGCCCATAACTGTTTCAACTCTTCAATAAGTGGCTGCATATAAATATCAATATCATTCCCGGACCTTTCTCTCCAAGGATAATCATAGATAAGATAAAAGAAGATTGCTTCATGCAAATCCATGGAGGCAAATTATAAGGAACAAGCACTACAGGCCAAGTACTGTACGAAGTACTCATGAGTTTAAATGGATTGAATCCATCAGATGCTAGCCTAATCCTCACATTTCGAGGATCACTAGCAAAGCTTGGAAATTTATTATCAAATGATTTCCAAGCTAAAGAATCCGCGGGATGCCTTAATAATCCATCACTAGTTCGTTCATCATGATGCCACCTCATAGACTCGACCGTCTTTGACGACATGAAAAGCCTTTGAAGCCTTGGTATTAGTGGAAAATATCGCAGAATCTTTACTGGCTTCTTTCTTGACTGTGCCTCACCTTCATCCTCATTCACATTTTCTGCATTCTTATTCATCCAATGAGATGTACCGCAAACATGACAAGACTGTTGGCTTCTCCGATCACCCCAATACAACATGCAGTCATTTGGGCAACTATGAATTTTTTCATACCTAAGGCTTAAATCCTTTATCAGTTTCTTCATATCTTTGCATGAATGAGGGATTTTTGCAAACGAAAATATATCTGTCAAAAACTCTAACAGCAGTGTAAAAGAGTTTCTGGTCCACCCTCCCAAACATTTTAAGCGAAAAAGACGAATGCAGAAAAACAATTTTGAGAATTTTGATCCCTCAGAAAGTTCTTCATTCATTTCATTAAGTAACTTGTAGAACTTCGCCGCTGCTCCATTTGGCTCTTCATCAGGTGCACTTGTTCCCGTTTCAGTAAAAGCATTTCCACCAATATCACAATCATCGGATGCAATAAATTCAGGTGGAAACGATTGTAAACCATGATTGTGCATATTAAATGCATCCCGCAACATACCTTCCATGTCATCTTCTCTAGCATACTGATGATGAGCTTAATGAGGATAACTCGGATTAATTGTTGAAGAGGTTCTACTAGGTGTACACTCTCCATGGAAAATCCATTTTTATACCCCCGAATAAAGCCATCAACAATTAGATGTTCGTAGACAACTTCACGAATATACCAATTAATGTTGCCACAATTCTTACACGGGCAAAGAATCATATTTTCTTCGCTTGCATTTTGAAATGCAAAATTTAGAAAAGTTTGCACTCCATTTCGATAGTCGTTGCTTACCCTTGACAATTGCATCCAACTCTTATCCATTTCGTAGTTCTTGAAGTCTAAAGTTGATAATAAATTAAGGTTATTTAAGTGTTGTAAATAGATTTAAATTTAAAAATATATATTAGTGACAACATTTTACTTAAATCTTAGTAGGAAAAATTAATGTCTATAGTGTCATATGACACCTCTAGCTTGTAGTGTTGGCAAAATTTTATTCACTTACTTTCTTTGCTTTTTCCTTTTAGCCTATAGTGTTGGAAAAATTTTATGGAAGTACTTTATTTGCATCAAACTCTAGAGAATCATCAAAATTATTTGGGTTATTTTTAATAATTAAATATTTAATTAAATAATTAAATATAATTAAATAATTAAATATTTTGAATTAAATATTTGGTTGTTTTTAATAATTAAATAATTAAATATTTGGATTATTTTTAATAATTAATTAATTAATTAATTGGGTTGTTTTAAATAATTAAATAATTAAATATTTAGGTTGTTTTTAACAATTAAATATTATTTATAATAATTAAAATGTAATTTTATTTTTATATTGATTTATATATTTATAATTTTTAAAAAATTAAATTAAATCTTGATATCGAATCACGAGATTGTTGGAATCATGTTAATTAATGTTGGCAATGTACTTGTGTCAAATTTTATATTTTTATTAACTTTTTATAAAATAGAATAAGAATTTATGTCAAACTTTAAATATAAATATAGTTTATGTTCCATTTAATTATTTTTTGTGGATAAAAGCATTTTTGTATGCATATTATTTTTCTGTGTTTTATTCAAAATCAAATGGATTTAAAAATATATAATTAAATATTAGATTTGTGTATGAGCGGATAATTCGCTAAGTGTATGAGATTTAGGTTTGGATAAAAATTGTATCATCTTTTGTCAACTTCAACCACAATTTAAATTAAAAAATTTTGAATAATTTATTTAAATTTAATTCTAAAAGTATATAAAATTATATAATGGTTACTATTTTAATTTTTAAAATAATGTAGTGAGCTATTTATTTGGATGAATTGAATGAGATTAGACTTGAGTTGGAACTTAAAACGAAACACTATTTAAAGATAGTACTTAAAATAATAATATATATTTGATGAGATGTAAACTTAACCCATCAATTAATTTATTCAAACAAGTTTCTCATTTTTCACTATAAATGCCTCTCGGGATAAAACTACTACACTTCCCATAGGAATATATCTGTCATATATTTGTTTTATCTTTTATGGGAAGGCTAAGCTAGAATCAGTGAAGAATCAAAGAAAGGAAAATTATCTGGTCATGATAACGTAAACCATAGGATCAGATCACATGAACACTTTGATTTAAGACCCAGAAAACAACAATAGATCTACAAATAGCAGAAACAGAAAAAGCAATTGAAGAACTTACCTGAATTGATGAAGTGCAATGAACAACATCAGACAACTTGACTGGTAGAAAAGAAAAGCAACAATTGAAATCCAAAAGAGAGAACAATCTACAAAAGAAAAGCAGAAACAGAAAAATCAAACTCTTCAAGTCTTGTTAACAATGACATAAATTAGCATGTTTTATTCACTAAATTTGATGGAAAATAAGACATGAATACTAAACCAGATGATCATAACAAAAAAAATGTACCAACAGAGAAGTCAGAGTTTGATCTTATGATAAAAAATACATAAATTTTAGGATTTTCAGCTTTTACACATTTAGAAGTGGGAATAGCATTAGTGTAAACACATGATCCAATCTTACAAAACTATAGCAGAAACAGAAAAAGAAATGGAAGAACTTACCTGAATTGATGAACTGCAATGAACAACAGCAGACAACTTGACTGGTAAAAAAGAAAAGCAATAATTGGAATCCAAAGAGAGAACAATCTACAAAAGAAAAGTAAAAAAAAAAAAATCAAACTCTTCAAGTCTCAAAAGTTACTACTGATTATACTGAATTAATGATTATACTTAATCGATTGGATGGGAAAGAAACATTATGTCATACATTATCACATATGTCATGGATAAGGAATTTTTCTTTTTAATTTTTCTGGAGTAACAGAGGGAAATGTTGCATATTGTATACGGGAATGTTCTTTGGTTTCTAGCGATCTTGTTAATTCTTACATAAACCTATGAAGAAACAATCACCCAAGCATTTCAAGAACCGTTCATTCAATAAAACATTAAATTCAGATTTTGTAATTGAAGAAAATAAACTTCAATTCTGAACTATTAGATATCAAAAGATCACAAAAAGATAAATTAAAAATTTTGTTGCACAGGAAATTAGAAATGGATAAAAATAGATGGAAGAATTATATGAATGAAACCAACATTTGAAAGCTCAATTGACTGGAACAAATTGGTAGAAACTTATATGACTATTTATTTTTAGTTCAAAGGTTTTTTTATGCTTAACTGAAAATAAAAAGAATATATATGGCAGGATCAAAACAATCATCAAAACTTTTTGGTTGATATCTGCTTAATGAATAGCATTGCCAAATTATCTCAGATCATTTACAAAAAAAAAGAGCATAATGTAAGAAGTATACTCCCTCACGATCTGTTGCAATATAATGTGTACAAATCACAAAAACAAAACGTAAAATGAGAAGAAATACAGGTAAATAACAATCTCCAGCTTCTCTCCTCTTACTTACACCCATAAAACCTATGTTACCCCAACTTTTCAATTTTCCTCCACTGTTGGTACACTTATATCAAACACATACTCAAATAATCCAACATATTTGTATCCAACACAAACCTTATCCTCCAGCTCCAAGTAACATAGGCCAAACTAAGCATCCATTTCCTGACTGCTTTAACAAGAATAGAAAATCCACAACTTTACAGTGGTATTTTTAGACCAAAAAACAAAATGAATAGGTTACCCCAGATATACATATCTAGGCAAACTCTAAAAGACCACCTTGTATACTATAATGTCAAATTACCTGTTAGCTAGCTGACAACACTTTTCCTCTATTAATCCCTTATAAGCAGATATTGAAAGCCTAAAATCACTACAAGTAATCAATATACTCATAATATAGAGCTTAGTTTCTCTGCCCATTACCTGGTCGATCTAATTATTGGAATCAAAACAAGCACCTCACCTTGACGAAGCTGACAATCAAGTGTTGGTGGGAATTCTTTACATCAAAAAGAGGAAATCAGTAGTAACTTTTTTGCAACTTTCAACCATTTAAGCACAATAGGAGAACCTACCTCCACAACAATTGATAAACCAGAAGTCCACCCCTTCAACCATTTCCAAAGCACCCAAAACAGCAATGGTGATAGGCGCAATGGTGATAGGCGTCGGTGACAGAGGAAGTGGGAGATGGAGTGGCCGTCGGAGTGGAGACGGCTATCGGCAGCACTTAGGGATTTTGATTGTAGGAACTTTGATCGATTTGAGAATAGTTTCTGCAGCAATTAGGGATTCTATTTTTAGGAGTGGAGTTTATACTTTGTTTTACTTCTCCCCTCTTTTTTATTTAATTGAATAAATTATTAAAAATTAAAAAAATAATTCCATTCTATTTAAAAACAATATATTTAGCGATATTTAAAATGGAAATATTAATTAATATGTAAACATATTGATTAAGAAAATAATATTTAGTCATAAAAATTCATTAACTAACTTTCAAATTGTTTAATTACCATAGATGTAGTTTATTCTATTATTTAAATGGTAGTTAATATTAATAATATTTAGAGTGTTTAGTTAATAAATCTATATAAACAAAAATGAGGTTTATACCTTGTAATTTTTATCTTTAATTAAAAATTCTATCACATGTGTATAGATGTAGAAACTACATATTTAGAATACAGAGGTATGTTTAAAAATAACTCATAAAAAGTATTGAAGCTATGGTTTGAAATAATAATAATTTGTGAAATATTGCGATATTAAAATTATGAATAAAATTAAATTTAAACAAGTAAATACATAAAATTAATAATACTAAATGCAGTACAATTGTTTTTCATGGGGTGGCCATCAATCTTAGTTGGCGTTGAATTAATTTGTGACACCGACTCAATCAACAACTTTATCAATATACACAATTAATTATAAGGGTAATAAACTATACATAATAAATTAAAATATGTAAAACAAATCAAAATAAGGTTTTTGATTAGTGGTAAAATTAAAATTTTATTAATATAAATGGTATGAGTTTAAATCCCATCGCATATACAGATAAAGGAAAAAGCTCTTTAAAAAGTATATATCAACCTTAAATCTCTTTCTCATTTGAGATGGCGTCATTGATCTTGGAATCGATTTTCACCTAAAAATTATATATTGGAAGACCAAGAGCATAAAGTTTGCAATTTGCTAACATCTATATATGAGCTTAAGCAAACATCTCACTCATGAAACTTAAAGTTTGATCAAGCGATCCAAACATATGGTTTTAAGCAAAGCATTCATGATTCTTGTGTTTATAAATGAATTAAGGATGAAAAGGTAACATTCCTAATTTTGCATACCAAAAGTATTATACTAATTAGGAATTAATGAATAGATATTATCATTGATTAAATCATAGCTCACTCAATAGTTTAGCATGAATAACTTATGAGAAGTTAATTATGTCATTGATTTTGAAACGTTGCACAGCAAATGATGTAAATAAAGGTGGGCAATTTTTAGTATCAAAATTTCATCCAAAACGAGCCTTTTTTGCCTTTATATTTTGATTTTTTCAGTTTAAATTTGAATTTTGAAACATTCAAACTATTATTTTCCTTACTTACTCGAAGCAAACACGAATTTTTTTACAGAATTATCGTATTATTTTTTTAGAATTGACACGTGTATGGAATAGGTCCGATAAATCTTTAAAACACGTAATATAAGTAATATAATAATATTACTTCCTTAATATGTCAATTAATCAATTTGACTTTAATGGTTAATATGCTTGCTTATTTTTCTTATGACCCTAGTTCAAATCCCATATTTAACAAATTATATTATTTTTTATACAATATTATCTAAATATAATTAAAGATAATTAAAATTTTCCCTTAATGTATCAATTAAATGATTTAAGCCTGTGTGTGCAAGGTGTGTGTACAGATACTACCATATGTAATCACACCAGTTTAAAAAAAAATATTAGTTATTTTAATTTAATTTAAGATATATAAAATTTAAATAAATTAGCAGCGTTTTTTACATAAGCACCGCTAATGCTCTGACCTTTAATGGCATTTACCCATAAGCGCCACTTTTGCTCTGACCTTTAGCAGCGCTTGCCCATAAGAACCGCTATTTCTCTGACCTTTAGCAGCGTTTTCCCATAAGTGCCGCTATTGATCTGACCTTTAGCGGTGCTTGCCCATAAGCGCCGCTATTGATCTGACCTTTAGCGGCGCTTTCCCATAAGCGTCCCTATTGATCTGATCTTTAGCGGCGCTTTCCCATAAGCGCCACTATTGATCTGACCCTTAGCGCCGCTTGCCCATAAGCGCCGCTATTGATCTGACCTTTAACGGTGCTTTCTCATAAGCACCGCTATTTCTCTGACCTTTAGTGGCGCTTGATCATAAGCGCCGCTACTGATCTCACGTTTAGCAGCACTTGCCAATAAGCGCCGCTATTATTCTGACCTTTAGCAGCGCTTTCCCATAAGCGCCGCTATTGCTCTTATCTTTAGTGGCGCTTTCCCATAAGCGTTACTATTGCTCTACCTTTTGCTGCGTTTATGTAAAAACGTCGCTATTGCTCTACCTTTTATGGCGTTAATGTAAAAACGCCGCTATTGATTTACCTTTTGCGGCGGTTTTTGTTCAAACGCCGCTAAAAATGCCGCTAATAACCTGTTTTGTTGTAGTGCACACTCTTATTTTTCTAAGTTGCTCAACTTTTGTCTTCAACCTCTTAATTTATTATGCAAAAATTAAAAATAACCTAGTGATTTAATCCTATATTCATTCAATAATTAAAGATTAAAAATAAAAAACAGAAATTCAAGAAAAGACAAGTTCCCCCCTTTTATTTATGTTCAGACCCCC
This sequence comes from Gossypioides kirkii, assembly GCA_005610355.1. Classification (NCBI taxonomy): domain Eukaryota; kingdom Viridiplantae; phylum Streptophyta; class Magnoliopsida; order Malvales; family Malvaceae; genus Gossypioides; species Gossypioides kirkii. The sequence continues at coordinate 25,591,387 of CP032253.1, read as the reverse complement.
TAGACTTTGACTCTTCTTTTATTTATGTTCTAACCTTTAGCGGCGCTTTCCCAAAAGCGTCACTATTGATCTGACCTTTAGCGGCGCTTTCCCATAAGCGCCGCTATTGATCTAACCTTTAGCGGCGCTTTCTCATAAGCGCCGCTATTGCTCTGACCTTTAGCGGCACTTGCCAATAAGCACCGCTATTGTTCTGACCTGTAGCGACGCTTTCCCATAAGCGCCGCTATTGCTCTTACCTTTAGCGGGACTTTCCCATAAGCGCCATTATTGCTCTACCTTTTGCGGCGTTTATGTAAAAACGCTGCTATTGATTTACCTTTTGTGGCATTTTTTGTCCAAACGCCGCTAAAAATGCCGCTAATAACCTGTTTTGCTGTAGTGCACACTCTTATTTTTCTAAGTTGCTCAACTTTTGTCTTCAACCTCTTAATTTATTATGCACAAATTAAAAATAACCTAGTGACTTAATCCTAAATTCATTCAATAATTAAAGATTAAAAATAAAATAACGGAAATTCAAGAAAAGACAAGTTCCCCCCTTTTATTTATGTTCAGACCCCCTAGACTTTGACTCTTCTTTTGCTTCATAATCTCTATTGTTGCTCGAGTAACATTGCTCCTTCTTCGCCATTGGAGTCCATAGTTCAAATATATAATCTGAAAATTCAGGCACAAAGACAAATGGGTCACGAAACACTTTTTCAAATGCATCATCTCATATCTTCGTGTATCTCCAATATGACTGTTGTTGCCATTACATGTGTTGAATACAATCATCTTTTATAGCTCATTTCGAAGTTTAGATAGAGGCGACTGAGGTCTTGGTATGGATATGTCAGGCTCGGATGTTCGTTCAGTAGACTCTGCCTCATCATGCATTTCTAATTGGTTCTGTCACCGAAAGATCTTCTTCAATTTCAACAGGATCTTCCACAAGATCTTCTTCTTTAGCTTGCTGGTGAAGAATATAATTTCCTGCTACTCGATATAGATCCCAATCAGTGATTGCTCTTTGGCTATATCCTGCTTTATTCACGTTCCCATGAATTTCATCTTTTAAGTACAACACTGTGATCGTGAATGGGAAATAAGCTTGAACAGAATGTCTCATGGCATAGTTTCGAATTTCTCTAATGATGATCTTTCCCACATCAATGGTCTTTGCCTTCAAGATTGAATATAGCAACACAATTCGTTCTAATGAAACAGTAGTTCCTTGTGGAATAGGCATGAGACTAAATCGAATAAAATAAAACCACACCTTTTGCTAATGGTGTCAAGTTTTCTCTGCGACATGTACGAATTCCATTCTTTGACACAATCCATTCAGAACATGGAACTATAAGTTCTCAAAGAATTTCTTGCAATTTCTCAGCCTTTAAGCTCTTCAACAAAATAGAGTACTTGTCTTCGTCGAAATCAGGTAAGTCAAAGAACTCGTTGATGGTGCTTGACTTAAATGGTACCTTCATTCCTCGAACGGAAATTTCTGTAAATTCACATAAGGTAAAATTTGTATAAAATTCTCGAACCAATTCCTCATCTACACTAGATCACTTTTCACAAATAATCCCCAGTTCAGAGCTTCAGCAACTTGTCGGATATTTGCCATGAATTTTGTATATTTACTTTCTTCCCAAGTAAATCCTTTCTCAAGCAACACCTACTGGTTTCTGAACGTGTTATCATATCTTCCCAAGTAAGTCCTTCCCCAGTGAAATTGGCACTTCTTCCATTGCGACACGAGTTCTCTTACGCAGCATGATTTTAACTTGATCAACAATAAGATGGACACAAATATTTTTCTAAACTTTAATTAGTATAAATATTAACAATTTAAATAAATTAATAAGTTAAATAAATTAATAAGTTAAATAAATTAAATAAATTAAAAATTAGAAAATAAAAATTTCTTACCACCTTTTGATGAATAAAATCCAAATTAAATAAATAGGTTAAAAAGGAAATGGTTTTAATCTAAGTTAAGGTTGAAGGGTAACTTTAGTGTTTAGGGTAAAGGGACACAAGACCTAGGCTTAGGGCCTGTGGTGCACACAACATAGGAGTTGGATGCATAAGGCAACAAGGGCGTGGGCGGCAATTAACAACACCTGGCTCGACAGTAACGCACAGCAACAGCAACGCGCAGCAACTTGGGCTCGCGGATCAACGAGGGGTGTCGAGAGCTTGCGAGGACAAGGGCTAACATGCAAGGACTTGCGGTTGGAAGCAGCGATGGTGCTCGATGTTGCTCGATGACCTTCGACTACTTTCGATGGTGGCTGTCAGTGGTGGCTAATTGGATGGTTTGAATGATGAATTTATGAAGAGGTAGGCTATTTATAATGCATGAAATATAATTCTCATTCAAACTCTCACATTATTAAAATACCTATGTCCTACTTTAAATTAATAACAATTAACATTAATTTATTTGAATTAAAACTCTAAAACAAATCCTAATTTGAACTTTGATAATAATTAATAGAAATCATAAAATTTAATTTATAATTTTATATTAAATATTATCAAATTTTTAATAATAAAAAATAAATAAATACATGAAAATTTTGTTTTTAGCTGTTTTTAAAAATATTTACAGAAAAAGACAGCTAATTTTAATATTTACAAAAATAACAACCAAATTTTACACAGATTTTAATTAAGTCCTTGAACTTAAAATAATTTGAAAATTGGGTTGTAAAAATCAAAAATTGATTTTCTAACTTAAGAAATAATTTCTCGAAAAATTATGTTAAAATTAATTCCCAAGAAAGATTAGAAAGGTCACAATCGATCCCGCTTAAGTTTCAAACTCCTCAACAGAATTCATTTCAACATACTTGTAACACCCAAAAACTCGAAATTGTCGCCGGTCAGGGTCCCGGTGTCTTACTGTTCATCTATCGCTGTTCATATTCTATTTTCATCTCATTCAATCATATTTTAATAAAGATGTGTACTCAACACGTCATAAATCATCAATTGATTATAATCACAACTTAACAAGGGCAAAATGGTTATTTTCATGATTTTTGGAGACTTCTACCGGTACTTGTTGAACAAGTATCGGTAGTTGTCAAGTCGGTAAACAGTTCAAGAATAGTGCACACTTCTACCGATACTTAAGACAATATCACCGATACAAGTATGACTTCTACCAAAACATGTCATGCTTCTACCGATACTAAAAACTCTAGAGAGTTAAGAAATCATACCTTGCAACTTCTACCGGTACAAGTATATGAGCTACTAATACTTTTGTGAGTATAACTACCGATACTTATGATGCAACTACTGATACAACTCAAGCCAATGAACAACCTCTCTCCTACCCTATACTTCTACTGATACATGCATGAGTTCTATCGAAACAAGTATGCAGAATCTCTAGAATCATACCAAAACATAAGTTTATCAACACATATCATTCATAACATCAAAATGCATTAGACCATTATATAATTCATAGTTTCCCAAGTCATTACATTGTACTTCCAAGACTATATTTTATCTTGAACATGCATAAATTAGTACATTAATATTTCATTAAAGTATAACAAGATCATCAAAATTTCAAACAAGTAAACAAAAGTTAACATTATCCTAATACATGCCATATAACCAAGTGATGAAGGACTACCAAACCGACTCCGTGATAGTGTGACTTCGTGGAGATGGTCCTATCTTCAAGCAACAAAGAAATCTACAAAATAACAATAACATCTTTGGTAAGCTTCATAGCTTAGTAAGTTCGAAGAGTTTAAAGAGTTACTAAACATATGCTTTAAGCAGTTATAACTCAACCAAGCTAGGATGAACTGTTATTTCCTCAAGCCATATTCGATATTCCAACTTTCCTATCTATATCTTTTCTATTACCAGTACCCGATGCTGGTCACACAAGCTATCGAGGACTCGCAACGTATGTGGTACCCCAGCTATCGGTACAATGTTTGTCTGTAAACTGTCCTCTAATGATGCCGCTCACACGAACTGTCGAGAATATGCATTTAAGTATAAATCACAGCCATCATAAAGCCTATAATAAAAAATTTTGGATTCATTTCTCATTTCCCATTTAATACTCACGATAACACAAAGTCATCGGACCTTAAATCCGTAAAAGATCTATATGCTCACGATGGCACATAGTCATCGGACCTCTTAATCCGTAAAGGATTCATATACTCACGATGACACATAGCCATTAGACCTCATAATCCGTAAAGGATTCATATACTCACGATGACACATAGCCATCGGACCTCATAATCCGTAAAGGATTCATATACTCACGATGACCTCATAATCCGTAAAGGAATCATATACTCATGATGACACATAGTCATCAGACCCTTTTCATTTACGGTTCAAGACTCGTTAGCCTTTCCTTTCCTTTGTTCCCATCTTCCACACTTCTGATCATCGTTCCAACTCACAGCAATTGTTTACAATACAAGAATATACAATTTAAATTGGAATTTAACAATACGAACTTACCAGATTGATTTGTAGTATTGGCTTAAGTACAGGGACTATCCGTTAGTAAGACATCCAAGTCTAGCTCCTGAAACTGTATAGCCCCTAATGACATGTCCTTTGTGTCTCAAATATTCATGAAGTTTATATGTGTCATATACCATGTATATTTCAATTAACTTACATCATATTATACCATTTTGAGCGAACATCCATATAATCCTTATTTATCAGACATAATATCGAATTAACTAACCATGTCATTTAGTTCAATTTTTATTTGTCATATATCAACCAAATTTATTCATTCGTAACATGGATAATAACAAACACAACACATAATCATTTAAGTGTTTGTTGTCACATGATTTCAACTATATCATTTTGTTACTTTCAATCATACTCCTCAAAACAATTTCATTTCAATTTAATTCAATTTCTCAATTTAATATTTACTAAGCAAACAAATTTAAATACAACATACTTAAATCATTTCAATAACTTACAAACAAAAATTAAATCAATTATTTACTATACAAACTTACAGTTAAAGTGAACTCTAAGGGCGAATTCGTAATTTTCCTTTTTCTACAATCGAGACACGATCTTAATCCAAATTTGGAACCAAGCTTGACCAAAGCTTTCTCTACTCTCTTCTAGGGTTTTCGGCAACTTAGGAAGGAAGAAGATGATTTAATTTCATCTTTGTTTTGTTTTAATTTTACCTTTTAAAGAAATTACCATTTTATCCTTTAAATTTCACTTCAATTTTGGCTAAATAAATGTCAAAACCGTCCACTATAAACATTAATGACTCAATTACCATAGAGGTGTCTTACCTTATCATCCAATTAGCATTTAATGCCTTTAATTAATGGAATTCAACTTTTGTACCTTTTACGATTTAATCATTTTCATTTAATTAACTATCTAAACGTTAAAAATTTATAACTAAATTTTAATACGACACTAATGACCTCGTAAATATTAAATAAATGATATTTACAGTCCGACACATTGAAGTTGTAGCCTCGAAACCACCATTCTCAATCATACTAAAAATAAACTAATTAGTAAATCCCCATTTATTAGGATTTAATTACAATTTACCAAAATATAAAATTTCACATCATTTCTATTATTAAGTCATTTAAAGAGGATCCAATTTCATAATTGGTCCTTCAATTATGTTAAATTTCAATTAACTAAACTTTATTTCAATTTAACCTTAAACTACTTAGGACTAAATGAATAAATATTCCAAAAGATAGTGGAAGGTAATCATATGCTCTACCGCTTGGACTTTTTGACCATGATGTAATTACCACTTTGGTCCCTTTTATTTTTAATCAATAGCAATTAACTTTTACCCCTTTTACAATTTACTCCTTTTTTTTAATTAAGCAATTAATCATCAAAATTACCCAACTGAACTTCAATTCACATATAATAAGACTCTATAAATATTTAATAAAAATATTTACGACCCTTAATTTCAGAAATGAGGTCCCAATACCTCATTTTTTTAACCACTTGACTTTGAACCAAATGACTTGTACTAACTTTTAATTCAATAATTAAAATTCTTCAATTCAAAATTTCATGTAAAATTATTATTGACTTATATAATTTAAACACTCATTATAAAAATTTTCTTGTCGGGTTAGTGGTCTCGAAATCACTGTTTCCAACACCGCAGAAAAATGAGCTATTACAATACTAGTCCAGAAAATATAACCTAAGCTCTTTATTAAAATGAAAAAGAATTAAGTGTTTGATAAAATGGGCGATGCTTCATTTCTCTCAACTTTATTTCCTTAATAATGTTTCAATCTCAGGGCATTAACTCGAAAAATACCTTACTTACCATAAAGTTCAACCATTCCATATGGAAAAACTTGATGGATAGTGAATGGACCTGACCAACGTGATCTTAATTTACCTGAAAAAAATTTCAATCTAGAGTTAAATAATAAAACTTGTTGACCTACTTTGAATCTGACTCGAATGTGCTTGTCATGCCATCTTTTAATCTTTCTTTGCATAGCTTGACATTGTCATAAGAGAACGTTCAAAATTCTTCTAACTCGTTGTGCTGAAGCATTCGTTTCTCTTTAGCAAGCTTAGGATCCAAATTGAACTACTAAAGAGCCTAGTAAGCTTTATGTTCTAACTCCAAAGGCAAGTGGTAGGCTTTTCCAAATACCAACCTATAAGGAGATATCCCTGAAGATGTCTTGTAAGTTGTTCTGTAAGACAATAAAGAATCGTCCAATCTCTTGGATCAATCTTGTCAGTTAAGACACAGTACCTTCTCGAGTATGCCTTTTATTTCTTTATTCGCCAGCTAGCTTGCCCATTCGTCTGTGGATGGTAAGTTGTAGCAATCTTATGTCTTATTCCGTGTTTATCGAGTAACCACTTCATCCATTTGTACACAAAATGGGAACCCTTATCACTGATGATGGCTCTAGGAGTTCCAAATTGTGTGAACACATGCTTCTGTAAAAACTTTTTCATTACCTTGGCATCATTTGTCGAATATGCCTCGACCTCAATCCATTTTGATACGTAGTCGATTGCTACTAGAATATACTTGTTACCAAATGACGGAGAGAATAGACCAAGAAAATCAATACCCCAAACATCAAACAATAATACTTCAATGATATTTGTTTGAGGCATTTCATTTCTATTGGTGACATTTCCAACCCTTTGACATCGATCATAGCTTCTGACATAGGCATACACGTCCTTGAAAAATGTCGGCCAAAAGAATTCGACTTGTAATACTTTGGCCGTAGTACGTAATCCTCCGAAGTGTACCCCACTTGGAGTTGTGTGACATTGATATAATATTGATTGTACTTCATCTTCTGCCACACATCTTTGATCATCTGATTTGCACACTTCTTAAACAAGTACAACTCTTCACAAAAGTAATACTTAGCATCATGAAGGGACTTTTTCCTTTGCGGATACGTCTTATCATAGGGAATCAAACCACAGGCTAAGTAGTTAGCAAAAATAGCAAACCAAAGGGTGTTATGACTTACCTTGAGTATATGTTCATCAAGGAACGTCTCTTGTATGGGTACTGTAGAATCCCAATTTATCCAGGCTTTTACAATCCATTTTTTATTTATTATTTTATAAATAAATAAACAAATAAATAAATAATAAAATTAAAAAACAAAATACAAACCCAATACAAGCCCAAAAAATAAAAAACCCTTAAAATCCATTTATTCTTATTACAAACAGGCCCAATTACCTAGCCCAACTTAACAAGACCCAAACCTTAAACAAAACAAAAAACCCTAACCCTAATCTTTTAACCTCCAGCCACTGCCGACGTTAGCAACCTCGCCCACGCTTGTGCCGCCATCATCGCCATTTTCCTTGGGTTTGAGACTCCACGTTCAACACGGAGTGTAGATCACGCACGGCATCGAAAAATCCGAATAACATTGTTGTAAATAGGGTTATAAAAACCCCAAAAATGTATTAGAAAGGACAAGAGGAAATATACGGAGATTTATGCAAAATACAAGAACTAAATAGTGATTTTTTGGCAACCAAAACTATTTGAATACTACAGTAAAGAGATTATTGTTTCCTTTAAGGTATATTGTTAACTATATTTGTACTTATTTATTTATTTCATATATTTCTATACTTTATATATATATATTATATATTTATATTTTCAAACAAATATTAAAAAAAAAGTATTCACCTTAGTTGCTGTCCACCATTGTTGCTGTCGCCAAGGGGGGAAATTTTTTGTTTTTCAAAAAGAAAACTAAAAGGCCGCCACTTCCAAAAGAGATTTGAAAGGATTAGGGTCGAGTTCAAAAGATTTAAACTCCAGATCTGGTTCGGAGAGGAAATAACGAAGCAAAAAGAGGTTTTTTGAAGTTTTCGACCACCAGTCATGGTGTTTGCCGTCGCAAGTGTGCGGTGGTCGCGATTGGGCCATGGTGGTCGGCGTTGAGGAAGGGGGAGAGGAAAAAAGAGTTTTTTGAAGTTTTTTTTAAAGTGAAAAGGAAAAATGAGATGTTTTTTAAAAATTTTGTGTTTTATACTAAACCCAAGGATGACCCGACAGACCGACCCGACCCGACCCCTGCTCCCTTGACCCGCGTGTTTTTAAAGGGAAGGGCTAGTTGCACTTTTAGCCCTTCCGTTTTTATAACCGTCTTAATCTAATCTTTTTTTCCCTTTTTTCATGTTTTTTTAATTAGGCTCGCAAATTTGCTATTTTTTGTGGTTTAATCTTTGACTCAATTTTAGTTTTTTTAAAAAGGTTTTAGCCTTGCTATTTCGAAATTTGTTCAATTAAGCCCCTCTTCATATTGTTTTTATAAAACTACAACATTTCATTTTTTTAAAGTCAATTAATTCTTACTTTTTTGTTTATTAAAATTATTTTAAATTACTCATTATTATTATTTTTACTTTTGTTTGCTTCGTTAGATTATATATATATAGTTTATTTTTATACATGGTATGTGTATATTCTTCATATATCCTCCTTAAATTATATGTATATATATAGTATGTATATATTCACCATACACACACTGTTTCCTTAAATTATATGTATATATATAGCTTATTATTAATATATCGTATGTATACATTATTGAACTGTATTTTTTTGTGTGACATTATTTTTATTATTTGTTTCATTATTAAATATCAATCATGCTCATATGATTTTTTCTTTTTTAAGAAATATTCGGATTTCGACAAAGTAAATTTTTTTAAATTAAGGCAATGTTATTATTTCGGGAATTTGAAAAGATCATGTCCTAACTTACTAGTTGCGATTTTTTTTTCTTTGAATCGGGATAATTCAATATCCTTTTGAAGTTTTAAATACAAGATTTTTTTTTTGAAAGTTTGTTATTTTTGAATATTCGAATTGTTATGTCCTAACTTACTGGATGTAGCTTTTTCTCGATTAATTCGAAATATCGGGCTTTCTTCGGAAGCAAAATTTGTTTTCAAAATAGAATCAATTTAACATTCATGCATTTAAGGATCGTGATTTAAATTTCGCTCGAATTTTTAATTTTCAACAAATAAGGCTCTGAATAATCGATTAGGTACCAATTTTGGGCGTATAAGGGTGCTAACCCTTCCTTATGCGTAACCAACTCCCGAACTCGTTTTATGGTTTTAAAGACCAAAATTATTTTAATGATTTTTTAAAAAAAATCTTGAAAGGTGTCCAAATTACACCAATTTTATAAAAATTATTGGTGGCGACTCCATTTTTATTTTTTAAAATATAAATCGAGACTTATTTTTATTTTATTCAAAAAAATGGTTTCGACAGCTTGGCGACCCCACTGGGGACAATAAGAGAGTCAAGCCGTAGGTCAATTATTTTTGGTCTTTTTTGTTGAAAATTTTAAATTCAATTTAATTTAATTTGCAATCCTTTGCATTTCATTTTTGTGATTTATATGTTTGCTGTGATAATAGCATGTTGATATTATATGTTTATATTTTTACATACATGCATTTGTTACTACACTGCTTAAGTGGAAGTGAGAAGCTACTCTTTCGTGAGGTTTTTAGCTCCGTGCAGGATAGTGAATCGCTTTCAGGATACATCCGTACCTATGTTTTCGTGAAGTTTTCACTTCCGTGCAAACATACGAGAAATGTGTCCCCCTGAACCGAACTCATTCGTATGAGCCTATAATGGGTGAGGACTGAGGAATCTGCTGGTTTGGGTACCGTTACTTTAGAACCGAAGCCACATGTAATGAGCCCTAAGTGCCCACCCTAGGCAGAACTATACCGAACCTTTAGAGACCACCTAGTAGATGTATAGGATCTTTGTTGTATATTTGTTGATACATTTTATGACTGTGGATACTACCTTGTTTTTTTCTTATTTTGCATTGCATCCTTATATTAGAAAAGGTATTGACTTGAGTTCGATTACTAGTAGAGAACTGGTCATGGAAAAAGGATATCTTGATGAGGTAGAAGATAATGTGGCCGTGTGTATGTGGTCAAAGGATAGACAATGTGAGAAGGGTGATAGTCTAGCTGAAGGCCATGTATCGGATTACTGGGATTTCACTCGGATCAGTGTGACTCAGAATAGCTTGTAGGAGTTGAAAGAAATCTGGGATCAGTGGGATGATTGAATGAAGCAGATTTTTTATCGAGAGTATGGGGATCTACCATACTTACTAGAAGTTAAGGTGGACAAGCATCTCTTCCGAGCCCTTGCACAGCACTGGAACCCGACTTATAGTTGTTTCACTTTTGGGAACATGGATATAGTGCCCACAATTGAGGGATAAATTGCTCTATTTCGGTGCCCTAAAATTTAGGAAAAAAAGGTCTATTCGAGACCCACTAATGTGCCAACTTTTCTTAAGAAGCTGATGAACATTACAGGAATGAGTGAGCAATGGGTTACACTTGAATTAAGGTGAAGGGCGACAACAAATGCGTCACTTGGAAAAGTATGCGAGATTTATTTTAGCTCATCTTGATGTAAGGAAGAAGGTTGATATATTTGCTCTCAGTTTGTACGGACTGGTTATATTTCCCAAGGCAATTGGGGCACAAAGATGAGGCAGTCATTGATTTATTCGATCGGCTCGATAAGGGGGTTACACTTATTCCAACAATTTTGGCCGAAACTTTTAGGTTATTAAATGCATGCTGAAGAGAGGGAGAAGGGAGATTTATTGGATGCACACCACTACTGATGGTATGGTTTCATAGCCACTTTTGGAAAGTGGAAAAAGTTCCTGGCTGAGTATTTTCTGCTAGCTATTCTCCTTTGAGGGAATTTGTTGCTACACAAAGACAAGAGGATATCTCTAAGGAAAAGTGGATGGCAATACTCCATAGTCTCCGAGACGAAGACATAGAATAGCGAGCACCGTGGTTCATTCCCGACGAAGTTAGTTATCGACGCGGTGATTTCGATTGGGTTCTGTTGCTAAGGATATGGGGAGCTATGAGATATGCTCCTTTGTTAGTAATGAGTCAGTATCGATCAAGACAGTTCATCCCAGCAACTCAGGGTTTGGCTCAGTGTGAGTTTGTATGCAAAGGCGAGAACAATAAGAAAAGAGTTCGGGAGATAACAAATGCTTGGAATCAAGCCCATAAAATGAAGCCATTTGCAGAAAATCCTATGAAAACCCAAGTGTATGACTATTGGAGGATTAGGAGAGTCAATGATAACATCCCCGTGCCAAATCCTGACAATGTCCACCCAGTTGAGGAGCATTTACAAGTAGTCCCATCAGAATTAGAGCTCATCAAGTAAGACTTTGAGAAGAAAAGTTCTGAATTGGGGAAAAAGATAGAAGCGTTAGAAGAGGAAAAGATGCAGTTAGGTTTGGATGTCGACGTCCAAAAGTTAGAAATCGATAAGCTAAGGAAAGGGAAGAAAAAGGTTGAGGAAGACTTGGATCATTTGAAGAAGGACTACAAGAAGCTTCGTCAGTCAATGAGGATTGTTGGGTTAGGTAAAACATCGAAATAATGACAGCAAGAAATCCAAGAGAAAAGAGTTCGAGTGGATCAGTGGAAGAGAAATTTTCAAGATGTCAAGTCCAAGGAGATGCCATAAAAAGCGAGCTGTTAGAGAGTCAAGTCGAGAAAGCTGAGATGAAAGCCCGAATAATCGAGTTAGAAGAGTCATTGCATATGTACCACAATCGCAACTTTGCGACAAAATTGAAGGTAAGCTAGGCTGAGAATGAAGGACTAAAGAGAAGGGTTGGAGAACTTGAAGCTTTACTACAGAACTGTGAGATTTGGATCGAGTTCCTCGAAAGAACTCTAGAGATAAGTAATAGGCAACTTTAATACTCTTAGAGGCAGGTTAGAGACTGAGACCATGTCATGAGGCAAGCATTGGCACAAGTGAGAGAAGTGGCAGAATACTTGCAGAAGTTAGCTATCCAAGCAGATGCTTTGAGCACAAAGTATAAGTCAGTGTCTGATAAAGGCCAAAAGCTAGTATGTCTCCTTCAAAAGATTAAGACTTTGAGCATTAAAACAAGGCCTTATTTGTAATTATCTTATGTAAAGACATTCATTTTCTAGTAAGGTTATTCTATCAGAAGTCGATTGAGAGTCAATATCTTTGTTACATTTGCATTCATGCATTCATTCATTGCATTTTCATACATTAAAAATTTTTCAAAAAAACATTGCTAATTAATTAAAATTTTTCTTCAAGTTACTCTGGAAAAACCACTCCATTACTGCACTCGTGCCAAGACAAGAGCGATGGATTAACGATTGGAAAGGTTAGAGCAAATGCAAAAGGAAATGCAGGATCAGCTGCATGAACAATTAGCGAAGGTGCAGCAAGATATGAAGGACCAGATTATTGAGTCTTAGAATGAACTTATCAATAAGTTCACTCAATTATTAGTTGAGAGAGCTAAAAGGGAAAAGGGTATTGTAATGGACCCAAAGGAAGGGAGTGATGGTCCTCCTTGTCCTTCAAATGTTACCCCCACATCGGCTCAAGTTTCGCAAGAAATAAGTGTTCGAGGAGCATCTGTCACTATTAACCCGCAATTGTGCTTGTTTGGCACACCAAAATCGGTAAACTACCAAACGGGTTCTAGTTCTAAACCAGGAAATAACTTGGCTGACTTCATCATACTGGATTTAAATGAGATGATGGAAACAGAAAAAGCAAGAGTCGAACTTCCTAACCAGTTGGAGGAGCACTGTAAATGGCTAGAGGAAAGGTTCAGAGCTTTAGAAGGAGCTGAAGGGTGCTGCAGAATTGATGCTAAAGAGCTGAGTTTGGTCCTTAACTTGGTATTGCTCCCCAAGTTTAAAGTTTCAGAATTTGAGAAATATAACGGGACAAGCCGCCCGGAGGCACACATCACCATATTCTGCAGAAAGATGACCAGGTATGTCAATAATGATCAGCTACTAATCCACTGTTTCCAAGACAGTCTGATGGGATCAGCTTCAAGGTGGTATAATCAATTGAGTCGTGCTAAGATCAGTTCTTAGAAGGATTTGGCATAGATTTTCATGAGACAATACGGTCATGTCATCGACATAGCTCCTGACAGGATCACGTTACAAAATGCTGAGAAAAGGCTGGGTGAAAGCTTCAGGCAGTATGCTTAAAGGTAGAGAGATATGGCCACCCAAGTACAGCCACCACTTTTTGGGAAAGAGACAACCATGCTCTTTGTCAGTACTTTGAAAGCATCGTATATCAATCATCTGCTGCGAAATGCTACTAAAAGTTTCTTTGACATGGTCATGTTGGGGGAAATGATTGAAAATGCAATTCGAAGCAAAATAATTGATGTCAGAGAAAGTACCAAAAGGTTCACTCCTAAAAGGAAGGACAATAAGGTGACTAAAATAAGCTTTTATCGGATGAATGTTACAAAACCAGTCATGGTAACCCAGTCTAAAGCCCCAACGACCAATTATCAAAGCAGACCGAGGCAAGAATCGGGCTCGAGTCCGAACACTAAAAGAATCCAATTCACTCCTATCCAAATGACTTACAAGGAGCTTTACAAGAGTTTATATGATGCCCAGGTAGTATCCCTCTATTATTTGAAGCCAATGCAACCCTCGTTCCCAGATTGGTATGACACAAATGCTCAATGTGACTACCATGCAGGAATAACCGATCACTTCATCGAGAATTGCACTGCTTTCAAGAAACTGGTTGAAAGATTTACTAAGATGGGGATAATAAAGTTTGATAACTCCGTAGGACCTAGTGTGGCTGGGAATCCCTTGCCAAATCATCTCGATCTGGGGGTAAACGCAATAATGAAAGAAAGGTACAAGAGGATTAAGGATGATGTGGGGGAAGTCAAGTCTCCATTAAAGTGGGTTTGGCAACAAATGGTCAACAGAGGTTTGATTATACAGAAGAGTGAGGACATGGTGACAGCAATTGAAAATTACTGCGAGTTCCACACTGTAGAAGGACATAAAATCGAAGGGTGTGTTGAATTTCGTACCTTAGTACAGATGTTGATGGATAATAAAGAACTACAGTTCTTTGAGGAGAGGGAAGATAAAGGAAAAAATGATGTTTTTGCTTCTGAGAAAGGAGCACTAGGAAAGACTTATGAGGCCAACCTACCAGTGGTAATTATATCTAGGCCAGTGGGTGAGGTTGGAGGTCAAATGACACCACGGGTCATCATTCAGAAACCCGTGGCATTTCCTTATAAAGATAATAAAAGGGTACCGTGGATTTATAACTATAGCGTAACGATACCGAATGAAGGAGGATCAAATGTGGATGCAAGTTTTACAAAGAAGGAGGTTAATAAAAAATCCTTAATGGATGGACTTGGGAAGAGAGAAAACAACAAATTCGGGATGCAAGTAAATGGCCCAATAACTGAAGAGAAGGCCAATGAATTTGTGAAATTCTTAAAACATAGTGAGTATAATGTGGTAGAACAGTTACATAAGCAATCTAATCGAGTATCAGTTTTAGCCTAGCTATCAAGTTCAGAGGCCTATCGTAACACATTACTAAAAGTGCTGAATGAAACGTACGTGGCGAAAGATATCTCGGTAAACAAGTTGGACCAGCTGATTAGTAACATAAGTGTGGATAATTTCATTTTCTTCAATGATGATGAAATACCTCTAAGAGGCATGGGCTCAACAAAAGCTCTTCAAATTACGACCAGATGCAAAGGGTACACTTTACCAGGTGTATTGATAGATAATGGCTCAGCCTTGAATGTGCTACTGCTGACAACACTAAATAGGTTACCGATAGACAGCTCTGACATGAAAGCATGCGACAACATAGTGAGGGCTTTTGATGGTACGGAGAAACGAGTGATAGGCAGAATTGAGATTCCATTCCTGATTGGTCCAAACACGTATGAGATGGACTTTTTAGTTATGGACATTAGGCCCACCTACAATTGCCTGTTAGGAAGACCGTGGATTCATTCGGCAGGGGTAGTACCGTCATCCTTGCATCAAAAGTTAAAATTGGTGATAGAAGGTCGATTAATCACCATTAATGCTGAGGAGGACATCATTGCATCACTAACTAGCGATGCACCTTACATAAGTACAGATGAGTAGGCCATGGAGTGCTCCTTTAGGTCATTGGAGTTTGTAAATGCTACCTTCATGGCTGAAGGAGATAAGATCCTCACACGAGGATATCGGTGACCACTAAGATGGGGCTGAAAATGATGGTTGGAAAAGGTGCTTCACTTGGAAGAGGATTGGGGAAGTTTCTTCAGGGAAGGATTATAGCGCCAGTGCTGGCAGAGAAACGTGATTAGTTTGGCTTAGGATTTAAGCCAAATATGAAATAGAGAAAAGAAGAGCTACAGAAAAAACAAGACAAGAGAAGGGCAAGAATAAGTGGAGAAGAGATCAAAAGCAAGCCAATGGTCTTTTCTCATATCTCAAGGTCATTCGTGTCGGGAGGTATTATTAACCCCAAGCAAGGGCCGACAGAAAATAGGTTGGCAAGAATAATGGGAAATCTGAATATTAGCTCTATTTTTGAAGGGATGAGTTAACAAAAGAAGTTGTCAGGAATTCGCACCTACTCAAAAGCATTCTAGACAACTGGATTGCGGAAGAGCTCCCTGCAACTTTTAAGTCTTTTCCAAAGTAATGTTCAAAACACCCTTTTTGCTCTAAGCCCAAGAGCAATTAGGATATTTTTGTAAAGGGCATATGTTCATTGGCTTTTTATTTTCAATATAAAAAGATGCACTTTCTTTCACCCAAATTGGAAAAAATTCTCATTATTCTTTTCATTCATCTCATATCGCAATAAAAATTCTCAAATTCATTTATCTTTCAGATTTTTTTGGTCCATATGACAGGTCCCTAGATATCAACGATATGAGTAATGTCATTGCTAACATAAAGCCTTATTTTAAGCAAAATGTGTGTTCAGAGGAATCTTTTGATTTTGAAGAAACCCAAGATTGTAGTTTATCTCCTAATTTGTTATGGATGGTTGAGCAAGATGAGAAACAGATCCTACCTCACAAAGAATCAATAGCAGTTGTGAGTTTAGGGGATGAAGCTGACAAAAGGGAGGTGAAGATTGGAACCTGTATCTCTGCAGAAACAAGGTGAGATCTCATTGGTCTGCTTCAAGAGTTCAAGGATGTGTTTGCATGGTCGTATCAGGATATGCCCGGTTTAAGCACTGATATCGTGGTACACAAGCTCCCTATAAGAGAAGAATGTAAACCGGTCCAACAGAAGCTTCAAAGAATGAGACTAGATGTTCTCTTAAAGATAAAAGAAGAGGTCCGAAAATAGTTTGATGCTGGCTTCTTACGAGTGGTGGAATACTCTAAATGGGTGGCCAACATAGTGCCAGTTTCTAAAAAGGATGGGAAAGTACGCATGTGCGTGGACTATCAGGACTTAAACAAGGCTAGTCCAAAAGATAATTTCTTGCTAGCTCATATCGACACTTTGGTGGACAATACAACAGGTCATTCCTTATTCTCTTTCATGGATGGTTTTTCTGGGTACAACCAAATAAAGATGCATCCTGAGGATATGGATAAAACTACATTCATCACCACGTGGGAAACCTTTTGCTACAAGTTTATGCCATTTGGATTGAAGAATGTAGGGGCAACATATCAAAAGGCTATGGTGACTTTGTTCCATGACATGATGTACATGGAGATTAAGGTCTATGTCGACGATATGATCGCAAAGTCTCGAACAGAAAAGGAACATGTGAAAGTTCTAAGAAAGTTGTTCTTAAGATTGAGAAAGTTCCAGTTGAAGTTGAACCCAAAAAAATGTACTTCCGGGGCTACTTCAGGCAAGTTGCTAGGCTTTGTGATCAGCAAAAGGGGAATTGAAATTGATCCCGATAAAGTCAAAGCTATATAGGAGTTACCACTACCACGTACTCAAAAGGAAATTAGAGGGTTCCTAGGGAGGTTGAATTACATCGCTCGGTTCATTTCACAACTAACCGAGAAGTGTGGTCCTATCTTTTGTCTTCTTAAGAAACACAACCCGGGAGTTTGGGATGATGAATGCTAGAAGACTTTTGACAAGTCAAACATTATTTGTCCAATGCTCTAGTTTTGATGCCACCGAATCTTGACAAACCTTTGATCATGTACTTGGCTGTATTCGAAAATTCTATGAGATACGTATTAGGCCAGCACGATGAGTTAAGAAAGAAAGAAAGAGCAATATATTATCTCAACAAGAAGTTCACTGAATGTGAGATAAGATATTCGCTGATCGAGAAACTATGTTGCGCTCTGGTTTAGACTACCTGAAGGTTGAGGCAGTACATGTTATATCATACGACTTGGTTGATTTCAAAATTGGATCCTCTAAAGTTTATGATGGGGTCGGCTGCATTAAATGGAAGAATGGCCAGATGACAAATGCTACTTTCTGAATTTGACATAGTCTATTTGAACCAGAAGGTGATCAAAGGGAGCGCAATAGTATATTTCCTGGGTAGAAGAGCACTCGAGGATTATGAGCCATTAAATTTTGATTTCCTTAATGAGGATCTAATGTGTGTTGCAACCACAGCGGAAGAAGCTTCAGAAAAGCAACCATGGTAAATGCATTTTGATGGTGCTTCAAATGCTATTGGCAAAGGGATTGGGGCAGTTTTGGTATCCCCGGAAGGAAATCATTATCCCCTCACAAGCAAGCTTGACTTCGATTGCGCAAACAACATGGCAGAATATGAAGCACGTGTCATGGGTATTCGGGCAGCTATAGAACGCAAGATTAAGATTCTGAAAGCATACAGAGATTCTGCATTAGTAATTTATCAATTCAAGGGAGAATGGGAAACAAGAGATTCCAAGTTGATGAATTATCGAAAGTTAGTTCTCGAGCTAATTAAAGAATTTGAGGACATCACCTTTCATTACCTCCCGTGAGAGGAAAATCAGATGGCCGATGCTTTGGCTACTCTTGCCTACATGATCATGGTCAATAAGCAAGAAGATATGAAGCCCATTCAGATGAGTATATAGGAGGTTCCAACTCATTGCTACAGCGTTGAAGGAGAAGAAAAGGATGATCACCCTTAGTACCAGGAAATTCTGCAGTATGTAAAAGACCTTAAGTAGCCTGAGCAAGCCACTGAGAATGAAAAGAGAACATTGAGAAGGCTCACCATTGATTATGTCCTTGACGGGGATACTTTGTATAAAAAGAGGAAGGACCAGATCCTGTTGAGGTGTGTTGATTCTGTTGAGTCCAAGAAAATCTTAGAAGAAGTTCATGAGGGGGTTTGTGGAACACATGCTAATGGTTTCACGATAGCTAGACAGATTATGAGATTCGGGTATTACTAGTCAACCATGGAAGAAGATTGCATTAAATACGCTAAGAAATGTCACAAGTGTCAAATTTATGGAGACAAAATTCATGTACCTCTTTCACCTCTCCATGTTATGACTTCCCCATTGCCTTTTTCTATGTGGGGCATGGACGTCATTGGACCAATCTTGCCAAAAGCTTCAAATGGGCATAGGTTCATTTTTGTGGTCATTAATTACTTTACTAAGTGGGTGGAAGCTACTTCCTACGCTAGTGTCACGAGATCAACGGTCAGTAAATTCTTGAAGAAAGAAATCATATGTAGACATGGAATGCCAGAGAAGATCATATCGACAATGCTTTGAACCTAAATAATAGTACAATAGCAGAAGTCTGCAATCAGTTCAAGATCAAGCACCATAATTCAGCACCGTATTGCCCGAAAATGTATGGAGTAATAGAGACAGCTAATAAAAACATCAAGAAAATCATTGGGAAAACGATAGAGACCTACAAAGATTGGCATGAAAAGTTACCATTTGCTCTCCACGCTTATCAAACATCTGTTAGAACTTATACTGGGGCAATACCGTTCTCATTAGTATATGGAATGGAGGCAGTCTTACTCATTGAGGTCGAAATTTCTTCCCTCCGAGTCTTATCAGAAGTGAAGTTAGATGAGGCAGAATGGATCCAATCAAGATATGACCAGCTAAACCTACTCGACCAGAAGAGGTTAAAAGCTATCCAACATGGCCAGATGTACCAAAAACGGATGATGTGGGCCTATGATAAAAAATTTCACCCTAGAGAATTCCATGAGGGAGATCTAGTGTTGAGAAAGATCCTTCCTATGCAAAAAGACTTTCGAGGCAAATGGATGCCAAATTGGGAAGGCCCATATATGGTAAAGAAAACTTTCTCTGGAGGAGCTTTGATTCTAGCTGAGATTGATGGCAAAGATTGTCAAACCCCGTAAACTCAGATTCAATGAAGAAGTACTTCGCCTAAAAAAAGTTAGGGTCGAGATGAAAACCCGCAAAGGGCGTCTCGAAGCCTAAGGAGATTTTAGTCGAAAACCTGAAAGGGCGGCTTAGATTTGGATAAAAAAAATTTGGGCATGAAATGAGCTTCTTTCTCGGAAGTAGCTGGATGAAGAGACATTGCATCTTGGGCATCGATAGAGTGCAATAGCTTTCATTTGTTCACATCATGCTCAAAGTGGTCCTCATTAAGTTTTCTCGAAGAAGTTCATACGTTGATATATAGGGAATCTGGTTTTTTTTCTCTTGTTGCTCACTTTAGCAATTCTTGATCAATATTTGCTAAGTTTTTGTCCAACATTTGTTATCTTGCCTGATGTTTTGATTAATGTTTGATGTTTTCTCATTTATCTCCATTCAAGTGTTATTGCTAATAAATTTGATCTTATCCATTTTTTGTAACCCTGCTCAGAACATTCTTTGCATTGAAATAATGGTTAATGGACTTGAAGATATATGGCATAAAAAGATTTCTGCATATTACTTTGGGAAATTTTAAATAGTATAGGGACCTGAAACAGGATCGATAGTCGGAAATAATCGAATTTGAGGTTTGAAAGGATCCTAAAACGAATAAGTTTAGCTTACGATTACCTCTTCAAATTTCGTATCAGGAACACCAAACTTAAAGGAAAGGCATGGTGACACATCGATGTTAGAACTTAGCCAAATGACGATCAGTGACGTCCTAAGGACTAAAACAATAAAAACCCATTTTAAAATGACATCTTTGCATGCATATCAATATCATTCAGGCGCATTTGGATAGGAGCATTTGATTCATTCAAATCATGACATCCTAGTTACATGGCCTAGATAGAGGCCCATAAGACAGGTTCTATAGGTCATATCCTCAGAGAATGGAGATAGAACGACAAATCTTTTACCTCTAAAGCTGTGAAGGTGCAGATTGAAACCGCAATGGAAAATCTCATACACCTAAAGCTGTAGAGGGGCAGAATGAAGCCGAAATGCCAAATCTCATTCACCTAAAGCTATAGAAGGGGATGAATCTTATACTCCTGAAGTTGAAATGAAGTGAAGTTACAACTTCCAATCTTTTACCTTAATAAGAGGGTAGATTGAATACCGTCCGATCTCTTGCCCCGATCATGGGGCAAATTGAGAACCATCCGATCTCTTACCCTAACTAGAGGGCAAATAGAAGACCATCCGATCTTTTACTCCGATCATGGTGCTGATTGAAGAAATCTAATCTTTTACCCTAACCAGAGGGTAGATTGAAGACCATCAGATCTCTTACCCCGATCATGGGGCAGATTAAAACAATCCAATCTTCTACCTCTAAAGCTATAGAGGGGCAGATTGAAGCTACAAAAGCAAATCTTATACCCCTAAAGTTGTAATTGGGCAAACTAGAACTCACAATAGCAGACCTCGATCTTCACTGAAGTTGCAATGGAATAGAGTGAAGCTACGGAGGCGAATCCTTATCTCTCTAAGGTTACAGTAGAGCAGGATGAAGCTACAAATCCTAAACCCTGAAGTTGTAGTGGGTCGGATTAAAATCATGAAAACAAATCTTTATCTCCCTGAAGTTGCAGTGGAGCGAGATGAAGCTACTACATCAAATCCTATATCCCTGAAGTTGCAGGGGATTAAGGTTACATCAGCAAGTCCTATCTCCTTAAAGATATAATGGAGCAGGATAAAGCTACAACATTGAAGATAAGCAGATACAGTGAAGTGAAAGAGCGAGTTACTAAAAAGAGAAAATACCAGACGACGAAATGCGGCAGGATCAGACAAAACTAGTCTTGTTTTGAGTCTTTGCTTCATTCCTGTTACAAGACAACGACCAAAGAGGGGCAGCTGTAGAAGCCCAATTTGTCCGGGCTTTTACAATCCAATTTTGTTTTTATTTATTTTATTTTTATTTATTATTTTATAAATAAATATACAAATAAATAAATAATAAAATTAAAAACAAACAAAATATAAACCCAATTTTAACCCAAAACCAATACAAGCCTAAAAAAATAAAAAACCTTTAAAACCCATTTATTCTTATTACAAACAGGCCCAATTACCTAGCTCAACTTAACAAGACCTAAACCTTAAACAAAACAAAAAACCCTAACCCTAATCTTTTAACCTCCAACCGTCACCGCCGTCAGCAACCTCACCCACGCTTGTGCCGCCATCATCGTCGTTTTCCTCGGGTTTGAGACTCCATGTTCAACACATAGTGTAGACCATGCACGACACCAAAAAATTCGGATAACATTGTTATAAATAGGGTTATAAAAACCCCAAAAATGTATTAAAAAGGACACGAAGAAATATACGGAGATTTATGTAAAATACAAGAACAAAACAATGATTTTTTTGGCAACCAAAGCTATTTGAATACTACAGTAAAGAGATTATTGTTTCCTTTAAGGTATATTGTTAACTATATTTGTACTTATTTATTTATTTTATATATTTTTATACTTTATATATATATATATATTATATTTTCAAACAAATATTAAACAAATATTAAAAAACAAAAAAGAAAAGAAAAAGTATTCACCTTAGTTGCTGTCCACCATTGTTACTGCCGCGAGGGGGGAAAATCTTTTGTTTTTCAAAAAGAAAACTAAAAGGCCACTACTTCCAAAAGAGATTTGAAAGGACTAGGTTCGGGTTCAGAACATTTAAGCTCCAGATCTGGTTCGGGGAGGAAATAACGAAGCAAAAGGAGGTTTTTTGAAGTTTTCGACCACCGATCACGGTGTTTGCCATCGCCAGTGTGCGATGGTCGCAATTGGGCCATGGTGGTCGGCGTTGAGGAAGGGGGAGAGGAAAAAGGAGTTTTTTGAAGTTTTTTAAAAGTGAAAAGGAAAAATGAGATGTTTTTTGTAAAAATTTTGTGTTTTATACTAAACCCAAGGATGACCCGACGGACCGACCCCGACCTATGCTCCCTTGGCCCGTGTGTTTTTAAAGGAAGGGCTAATTACACTTTGAGCCCTCCCATTTTTATAACTGTCTTAATCAAATCTTTTTTTCCCTCTTTTCATGTTTTTTAATTAGGCCCGAAAATTTGCTAATTTTTGTGATTTAATCCTTGACTCAATTTTAGTTTTTTTAAAAGATTTTAGCCTTGCTATTTCGAAATTTGTTCAATTAAGCCCCTCTTCATATTGTTTTTATAAAACTACAACATTTTATTTTTTTAAAGTCAATTAATTCTTACTTTTTTGTTTATTAAAATTATTTTAAATTACTCATTATTATCATTTTTTCCTTTTGTTTGCTTCGTTAGGTTATATATATATAGTTTATTTTTTGTACATGGTATGTGTATATTCGTCATATATCCTCCTTAAATTATATGTATATATATAGTTTATTCTTTATATATGTAGTATGTATATATTCACCATACACACACTGTTTCCTTAAATTATATGTATATATATAACTTATTATTTATATATTGTATGTATATATTATTGAACTGTATTTTTTTTGTGTGACATTAATTTTATTATTTGTTCTATCATTAAATATCAATCATGCTCATACGATTTTTGCTTTTTTATGAAATATTCGGATTTCGACAGTAAAATTTTTAAAATTAAGGCAATGTTATTATTTCGGGAATTTGAAAAGATCGTGTCCTAACTTACTGGGTGCGGTTTTTTTTTTCTTTGAAGCAGGATAATTCAATATCCTTTTGAAGTTTTAAATACAAGATTTTTTTGAAAGTTCGCTCTTTTTGAATATTTGAATTGTTATGTCCTAACTTACTAGATATAGCTTTTTCTCGATTAATTCGAAATAACGGGCTATCTTCAGAAGAAAAATTTGTTTTCAAAATAGAATCAATTTGACATTCATGTATTTAAGGATCGCAATTTAAATTTCGCTTGAATTTTTAATTTTCAACAAATAAGACTCTGAATAATTGATTAGGTACCAATTTTGGACGTCTAAGGGTGCTAACCCTTCCTTATACGTAACTGACTCCAGAACTCGTTTTATGGTTTTAAAGACTAAAATTATTTTAATGATATTTTTTTAAAAAAATCTCGAAAGGTGTCCCAATTACATCTATTTTTTAAAAATTATTGCTGGCGACTCCATTTTCATTTTTTAAAATATAAATCGAGACCTATTTTTTATTCAAAAAAATGGTTTCGACAGGTACAAGAGTTGAATTTTCTTCTCGTGGCTCCAACCTAGATAAGTGATCAGCTACTAGGTTCTCTATGCCTCTTCGATCTTGAATTTTTAGATCGAACTCTTGAAGTAGTAGCACCCAACGAATCAGTCTCGGCTTGGCATCTTTCTTGACAAGTAAGTATTTAATTGCCAAATGATCTATAAAGACAGTCACTTTAGTACTTACAAGATAGGATCTAAACTTGTCAAAAGCAAACACAACTGCAAGTAATTCTTTCTCAATTATCGTATAGTTCAGCTGAGCTCCTGACAAAGTTTGACTTGCATAGTAGATGGGATGAAAAACTTTGTTCCTTCGCTGGCCCATCACAGCTTCGACCGCGAAGTCACTTGCGTCACACATTAACTCGAACAATAATTCCCAATCTGGTGTGATCATAATTGGTGCTGAAACTAGTCGATTCTTCAAATCATTAAATGCTGTCAAGCATTCTTCATCAAAGTTAAACGTTGAATCCTTCTCTAACAACTTGCTTAAAGGTTTAGCAATCTTAGAGAAGTCTTTCATAAATCTCCAATAGAACCCAGCATGTCCCAAAAAGCTTCTAACACCCTTTACATATGTTGTACTTCTCGATAATATTTGCTTTGGCTTTATCGACTTCAATTCTTTGTCTTGTTATTCGGTTCCCCAAAATAATACCATCTCATACCATAAAATGGCACTTTTCCAAGTTGAGAACAAGGTTTGTCTCTTAGCATCACTTCAATACCTTAGCTAGATTGGCTAAGCAATCATCATAAGTGTCCCCAAACATTAAAAAGTCATCCATGAACACTTCTAAATATTTCTCAACCATGTCAGTAAAACTGGCCATCATACATTTTTGAAATGTAGTAGGTGCATTAGATAAACCAAATGGCATGTGTCTAAATGCAAACGTACCATACAGGCATGTGAACGTCATTTTGTGTTGATCTTCTGGTGCGACTGTAATCTGATTGTACCATGAGTATCCATCTAGAAAACAGTAATAGTCTCGCCCACGAGTTTATCCAGCATCTGATCCAATAACAAAAAAGGAAAGTGATCTTTCCTAGTCGTTTTGTTCAACTTTCAGTAGTCGACGCAAATTCGTCATCCCGTAACCGTTCTAGTCGATATTAACTCATTGTTTTCATTCTTTACGACCGTAATACCTCCTTTCTTTGGCACGCACTGGACAGGACTAACCTATGAATTGTCTGAGATGGGATAAATTATACCCGCATCTAACCACTTGATGATTTCCTTCTTGACTACATCCTTCATAATGGGATTCAATCTTCTTTGTCCATCAATTGTTGCTTTCTTGTCATATTCAAGAATGATCTTGTGCATGCATACGGATGGACTAATACCATGAATGTCGACTATGGTCCATCCAATAGCCTTCTTAAATTGTTTCAACATTTTAATCAATTAGTCTTCCTACTTCTCAGTTAATTGTGTTGAAATAATCACAAGCAAAGTAGAAGCGTCACCTAAATAAACAGATTTCAAGTGTGAAGGTAGTACCTTAAGCTCTAATTTAGGTGGCTCTTTAATCGACGCTTTTGATTCAACATAATCTCTGCTTTCCAAATCCAAAGATTCAAAACGAGGTTGTGTGTTAAATCCCCTCGAATTAGCTTCTATCAAAGCTAAATTTTCCTTCCCCTTTTCATCACTTTGAGGGTTTGTTAGCAAGATCTTTCCTAAAGGATCTTCGACAGAGTTGAATTCCTTTTCAATGATTCACTCTTCTAACTTAGACATTGCATAACAATCATCAACTACATCAGGAAATCTCAGACTTAAAAACATTAAAGATTACCTGATCATCCTGAACACGTATAGTCAACTTACCCTCCTGAACATTAATCAAAGTTCTTCCTGTTACTAGGAATATCCTTTCTAAGATGATTGACACTTCTTTATCTACTTCAAAGTCTAAAATGACAAAGTCAGTAGGAAAATTAAACTTATTAACACGAACCAATACATCTTCAATTTTTCCTTCAGGATATGCTATAGATCGATCGACTAACTAAAGTGTAATTGTAATTAGTCTAACTTCTCCTATCCCCAACTTTATGAATATCGACATGGGCATTAAGTTAATTCTCTCACCCAAATCGTATAGTGCCTTACCACAATAAGTTGCTCCAATGTTGCATGGTATAGTAAAACATCCAGGATCCTTCAACTTTAGGGGTAATTTTTCTTGAAGATATGCATTGCATTCCTTTGTTAGGGCTACTTTCTCAAATTCTCCAAGTCTTCGTTTCTTCGACAAGATATCCTTCATGAACTTGATGTAATTCAGCATTTGCTCAAGTGCTTCTACTAACGGAATGTTGATATGAAGTTGCTTGAGTATGTCTAGGAACTTCTTAAACTAGACTTCCTGCTTTTGCTTTTGTAGTATTTGAGAGTAGGGTGGTGGAGGATTTCTAATTTGAATTGGATGCTTCGGCTTTTGTGGCACTTCTGCATCTAATAAGGTTGTTAGATCATCAAACTTGATTAGTTTTGAAGTCTCCTTCTCAGCATTCACCGGTTCTAGTGAAATTGGTTCTAGTTCTAGCAAAGTTGGAGTCTCAACACTTGGTTGAACTTCAACTGCATCTTGAGCATCAGCTTGCTCTACTTCTATTTTAATAAAATTGGGCTGCAACGTCTTCTATTCTCAATGTCAATGCTTTACAATGCTCCTTTCCCAAATTTTTTGGATTCTCCGTATCACTCGGCAAAGCACCTTGTGGACGATTTCTAAGCTTAGTGGCAAGTTGACCCATTTGATTTTGAAGGTTCTTCAATGTGGTTGCTTGACTCTGGATCAAAGCATCATTCTTCGCCATGTATGCTTTCAACAAATTTTCCAAACCATTAGAAGGTTCAACTTGCGTTGGTTTCTAAACTTGCTGGGTAAATCCTTGTGGTTGGGTTGGTCTCGATTGAATGTAATTGTTACTAGGTCCAGGCCCTTGATTGCTCTTTGAGAAATTAGGATGATTTCGCCACGATTAGTTGTAAAAATTCAACTGCAGTCCTTGTCTTCCTCGGTTTTGGTTTTGGTTACCCATGTAATACACTGATTCTAGGTTTGATGGGCATTCATCAAACAAGTGCCCTTCTCCATAATAGACACAGGCTACATTCTCGAATTGATTAGGTTGCTGAACTGCAACATTAGTAAACCCATTAGTAGTAAAATTTTTAAGCATTGAGGAAATTGATGATACTTGAGCTATAAGGAAGTTAATGGATCAACTTCATGAATTCTTGCAACTCATCTTCCTAAATTTGCTCGATTAGTCAGCCATTGACAATTATTGCTTGCGATCCTCTTTATAATTTCATAAGCCTCTTTGTAAGACTTAGAAAGAATATCTCCATTGGCGAAAGCGTCTACTACAATCCTTATGTGCGAATTAAGTTTGCTGGATGCAATACGGGATTCCACGATAAGGGAATTTGCTTAACTCTTTGAATCTTTCTCATGCCTTATACAAAGATTCATCATCCATCTGTTGGAAAGTAGTAATTTCGCTCCTCAGCTAACTCTTGCAATGTTGTAACAGAATTTGGTGGCAATGAGTTCAATCAGGTTCGAGCTCTATCACTTAATGAAAATGGGAACAACTTCAATCGAAGTGCATCTTCTGACACTTTAACTATCTTGAAAGAATCACTCACCTCCATAACGATCTCAAATGAAGATGAGGGTCTTCCCTAGCCATTCCATTGAATTGGCCCACTGTTTGAAGCATCTAAAACATTACTGGCTTCAGTTCAAATTGTTGTGCCTCGATATCAGGTCTTCTAATTCCCGAATTAAGCTCGTGGAACAATAGTACAACATATTGTCTCAAGGCTCTATCCCTATCATCAGTAATAAGGACAAGATTATGAGCATGGTTAGCTCCATTTCCTTGATTCTGGTTCTCGAAATTCATCTCTTTAGCTCTTCTTTGAGATGCTTGTCTTCTTCTTTCTCGAAAAGTTCGTTCAATTTCAAGGTCCACTAGGAATAAGTTGATAATTTGGTCAATACTCATAAACACCTGAAATAATCAGAAAAGAATAGGTTAATAACTAGATAGAAAAAATAAATAAACCAAAATGTAAACAAATAATTTCATAAATAATTTAGACAATCCCCGTCAACGACGCTAAAAACTTGGAACGATAAAAATGTGCAAGAGTACACAATTGTATTCAAGTAATAAAGTGACAAGTAAATGTAGAGTATCGTACCCACAGGGATTGTGCTATGAAAATATTTATGAAATATTTAGTCAACAATTTGGTTAGAAACAAGATAATATTTGTGAGAGATATTAATCTAAACTAAATTAATCTAAGTTTAAGCTAAAACTAAATTCCAATGCACGATTTCTAAAGGTTTAATCAATATGACATAAATGTGTCAAGTTAATTGCTTTAATTACTGAATTAAATCTCAATCATGTTTATGCCTGCTACGAAATAAATTCACAGCAACCTGGTATCTTGCTAACTTATGAACAACATTACTTACAAAAATCA
The DNA here is from genome assembly GCA_005610355.1 of Gossypioides kirkii. Lineage (NCBI taxonomy): Eukaryota > Viridiplantae > Streptophyta > Magnoliopsida > Malvales > Malvaceae > Gossypioides > Gossypioides kirkii. The sequence goes on along the minus strand of CP032253.1, from coordinate 25,562,827 downwards.
TTTTATCTCTTGAACAAACACCTATGCCAATACAACCGACTAAATTAATATTCAAAAGTTTGTAAAGGATCAAGTGGAGTAACAACATACACCTATATTGAAACAATCTAATCACAAAAATCTTGCAAGTTATGCAAGGCTAGTATTCTCCAATACAATCAAAATTTTAACCCTCATTTTCCTTAGAAGATTAAGCATGCACAAATTAAATAGTGTATCCGTTAATCACAATTTCAACGCGCTTAAATGATTAATTCAATAGTTATATCACAAGAGTAATGCAATAATAACTTAGGCATGATCACAATTTCAACACTCTTAAATGATTAATTCAATAGTTATATCACAAGGGTAATGCAATAATAACTTAGGCATGATAATATTTAATTAAGCAAAATATTCAAGGCCTATAACAATATAAACATGATAAATAAATCAAGCAATCAACACAATCAACCTAACACTTTAAGAAATTTAAACTATTTTAGTTAAAGAAATAATAGCATTCATCATGATGACAAAGAAGAATCTAAAATATGAGAAAAAGAATAGGATTAAATCTGATAATTTCTCAAGAACTGCTTCCGCGTTCTTCGTTGTTTTTACTCGATTCTTCCCAGATCAAGGTCTTTGATGAACACTTAACAAATGCTATGCAAGGGCTGAAGAACCACTCTTATCCAAGAGGGGAAATCAGCAAAGGAAGAGGGGAGAAAATGAATGGAAGGCTTATAGAGCAAATGAGAGAAAGAAAAGAGAATGGAGTGAATTGGTGTGGAAAATGAGGTGAGTGAGGGTGGTATTTATAGGTAAGAGAAAATAAATATCAGCCACACAACTTGCTTGGTCGGCCATGCATAAGCAAGGTTTGAAAAATTCAAACTTTGCTAAATTTGGCTTATGGTGAGAATTTGAAACCACCAAAAGTGGAGGGGTTTGAATGGGATTTTGAGAAATTTTAGGGGTTGTTTTGCAAGGTTGAAATGGTCAACATAATCAGCTGAATGGGTCAGCACTTGGACGACACATGGCTAGCCCAATCAAGGTGGTTCGACCCTCGGTTGCATGCACATCGAGTCACTTCACTTTAGCCTTTGTAATTTATTTTAATCCAAATAATCGAATTAAAAATATAATTATAAAACAAAATTTAGCTTCATATTGGACCGACCTTTGGTTGGAAAAATATTCTTCTTAGCTTTTCATTAACTCGATGTAAAAATTCCCTCAACGATTTAAGCTATCAGAAGTGTCTATCGGACCTATTTCACCAATTGTACAAATCTATCAAAAAATCATTAAATTCATGCTTAATATTTATAAAAATAATTAAAAATCAATATGTTGGAAATTTTAGCACAAATTAATTATTTTATAATTAAATTGTATTTTTCGATATTAATTACTCAGAATTTGCAAGAATTTAGGTTAAAAATGGTATGAAAAAGTCTATATATTTTCGTCATTTCAATGGTCAGCCTGAGCAGGTTATTTAGATATTAGAGGATATGCTCTAAAGTTGTGTGATCGGCTTCAGGGTCAATTGGGTGGATCATTTGCCATTAGCTAAGTTTGCGTATAACAATAACTTTTAGTCTAGCATTCAGATGGAACCTTACGAAGCTTTGTATGGTCGTAAGTGTCTTACTCCCCTATGTTGGACCGAATTAGGTGAGAGACGGGTTCTAGGTCTGAGTTAGTATCCAAGACTTAGAATGTCATTAAATTGATCTGAGATTGCCTGAAAGCTGATTTTGACAAACAGAAGTCATATGCTGACTTGAAAAGAAAAGATATTGAATTCTTTGTAGGTGATCAGGTGTTCTTGAAAGTGTCACCATGGAAGAAGGTTCTTCTTTTCGGTCGCAAGGGAAAATTGAGTTTGAGATTCATAGAACCGTATTAGATTCTGAAACGGGTTGGACCTGTTGCGTACCAACTTGAGTTACCACCTGAACTCAATAAAATTCATAAAGTGTTTCACCTCTCGATGTTGAGGCGGTATCGTTCTGATCCTTCACAAATCATTCCGATTGAAGAGATCGAGGTGAGACTTGATTTGACGTTCAAAGATGAAGCAATTTAGATTCTGGAATGAGACATTAAGGTCTTACGGAGGAAAATCATACCTTTGGTTAATGTATTGTGGCAGAATCACGATACCGATGAAGCTACTTGGGAACCTGAAGATCCAACACATCTGTTCGATTCAAGTAAATTTCGAGGATGAAATTTCTTTTAGGGGGAGAGAGTTGTAACGCCCTAAAATTTTAATCTGTTGCCTGTGAGTTGTGTAACTAATCTGTCTCTGTTTCTGTGGTTATGAATTCTCTTTGCTCACTTGAGATCTGGGATTCGAGTAGTGTTTTTTTGGGAATTTATATTTGTTTTTCTAAATCTTAGACTCTAAACTCATCTCATAAGTTATATTCTGCACGTTGATGCTTCAATGATGAGCCTAGTGGTTCAATGGTTAAGCATTTGTTTATCTTCTGGTAGTGTGTTCAAACCTTTGTGTACGCGGTGAATATATATATATTTAGATTTTTTCGTAAGTGGTTTAAAAGTAATTAAAGTTAAGTTTTCCCTCTTGAAAAGTATGACCGTTTTTGCTCATGTCTTCCTCGTTACAAATATTTTTCTTCTATTCCTGTTTATTTTTATTTTGCTCCCTGAGATTCTTGTATGGCAGTGGTTCAGAATTGCTATCGTTTCGCTAATTTCTACTGTCGAGATAAAAGGTGTGTTCTTGTCACTTTTGATTGTAGTCTGTACGTGAACTCGGGTTGTTTTGATTGTTCTTTACTGTTATTACTCTACTAAATTGGTTTCTAAAATCGGACGTCTCGTTATGCGCGTTTTTTGTCACCTTAAGAGTAAACCTCGAGAACAATCTCTTCCCTAGCATGCGCATTTGGTGAATTGGTTTTCGCTCAAAGGTATTAGTCGTTTCTCGAATTGAGGTTTTATTGAAACCCTTCATTGGTTTGAGTAATTGGTAGTGATTGTGTTGAAATTGGATTTTTGGGCTCTGATTTAGGTGTGGAAACTTGCATTTTGAGACTTCTCTTCGTCGTCTAATAGTCTAATAGGTTGGTGTCGAAACCCCTATTAATTTTCTGCATTTTTCTGGAACTTTTGCCTCAGAAACGAGGCTGTTCGAGGGCACACGAGCGTGTGTCCAGGCCGTGTACCATTAAAATAAGCTACAAGGGACACACGGGTTGAGAACACGGGTGTGTGCCAGACCGTATGTGCATATTATTTTGTGAAATAAGGTACAAGAGACACATGAGCTAGGAACACGAGCGTGTTCCAAACCTTGTGTGTATACTATTTGGGGACACATGGGCTGGGCACACGGGTGTGTGCTAGACCATGTGCATATACTATTTTACAATTAAAGGTGCAGTGCTCACACAGGGGAAATTTATGTAAATTATACAAGGGTAGAATGGTAAATTAAGAATAAAAGGGTTAAAGTAAAAAAATAAGATGAAATTAACATAATTTCATCTTCTTCTTCATCAAACTAAAGTAAAAATCCTAGAAACCATAGAAGGAAGTTTCGACCAAGCTTTGTGCCTCAATAGGTGAGTGATTTCTCACTCGTTTTTAGAGATTTCTATGTTTTTGAGTCCGTATTAGCTTAATATAACTAACCTAGGGACTAATTTTTAAATCTGCCAAATGTTAAAAATCTTACCATTATTGAAAATGCTTGTTCTTGAAAGCTTTTGATGGATTTGAATGCTTGATGTTTAGGTTAGATCTTTTTGTAAAGTGATTTTTTATGAAATTAAGGTTTAAGGACTAAAATGTTGAAATGATGAAATTACATGTATTTGGTATGAAATAATTGCTTGTAGGGTGTGAACATATGCCCTTTGAAGTTCGACTGGTGTAGGTGTGAAAAGGAAATGGCTATTTTGCATGTTTTGTGCTTAAAGACTAAATTGAATAAAAGTAAAAGGTTAAAGGTAAATTTGTAAATTTCCCAAAAAGGATCAAATTAGGTTAAATGATTTATTTATGTGATTTAATGTGGAAATTTGGGTGATTTGTTGATTTAGATTACGATCGTGCCACGGATCGCGAAAAAGGGAAATTAGCAGATAGTCCCTGGAGCCTATTTGTATCTACAATTCAATGTGGTAAGTTAATATTGTTAAATTCTTATGTATAATTATTACCTTCTTTACAACTGTTGCAAATGGGAAAACGATGATTGGAAATAAGAAAGATGGAAACGAAGAAAGGAGAATTATCCGGCCTTGTGCCAAAGATTGAAAATGGTCCTATGATTGAGATCCTGCATTTGTTGCAGATTCTCTACAGCATCGTGACTCACTATAAAGTGAAATGAATCCAAGAATGGATTACATGCCCTACGATGGCTGAGATTTATGCTTGATTTTCATATTCTCGTCAACTTAGTGTGAGCAGCATCGTAGGGAACAGTTATATGCACAAATATCGTATCGATGGCTGAGGTACCGCATACGTTGCGAGTCCTTGCCAGCTTAATGTGAGCAACGTCATATACTGGTCAACAGGGATGAAATCTGATATAGATTACTGAAGTACAGTTCTGTTCTGGTTCGATTGAATTACAGATTGTATAACACATGTTATTCGGTAAACTGTTAACTTTACAAACTTGCTAAGCTATGAAATCTTACCTGTGAATTTGTTGTTGTTTTGTAGATTCTATTTTTGCTGCTGGAAGATCAGATCATCTCGAAGAAATCAGACTATCCCGAGAGCTCGTTCGGTAGTATTTACATCACTTGGTTATATGGCATGTACTAGAATGATGTTATTTTGTAATGCTTGACTTTGAGCTAGTTGGTGCAATGTCAGACTTGTGTTGGATGTTTGAACTCGTTCAAATGCTTGCTTAATGTTAAGTGTAGGTATTTGGCTTCAAATGTAATGCTATGTTTTTTACTTGAACACATTGAGTTATTTATTTATACATTATGTCTATGAAATGAAGTTTGGTTGCTGAACTTGTGTAAATATTTGAATTTTGCATACTTGTTTCGATAGAACTCTTGCATGTATCGGTAGAAGTACAAGGTAGAAGAGAGGTTGGTTACTGACTTGCATTGTATCGTAGTACCACGATAAGTATCGGTAGTTCTATTCATAGTAGTTTTGGTAGTTTGGGTACTTGTATCGGTAGAACTATCACAAGTATCGGTAGAAATTTGTACTGTTTTTGAATTGCTTACTGATTTGACTACTACTGATACCTGTTGGACAGGTATCGGTAGAAGTCTCAAAAAATCATAGAAATGACATTTTTGCCCTTGTTGATTTGTGTTGATATTTAATTAATGATTTATGTCGTGCATGATGTATTACTTTATTAAAATATGATTAAATGAAATGATATTGAGAGATAATCTGGATAGATGATTGGAAAGACCCCCGGGACCCTAACCGGCGATAGTATTGGGTTTTGGATGTTACAATACATTCGAACTGTAGAAATGTTATCATTCTGATTGAGATTATTGAACGTATTATCTGAATTGTTAATGGTACTTTCAATAATTCTGTATATACAATTTGTGAAACTTCGTTATACGTTGTACTAACTTAATTAATGGAATTTCAAGATCTTCTCAATATTAAAGGTCGGTGGACGAGGGACTCGGTCATTCGTAGAACTTTGTTAAGACTTTATTAGTAACTATAGTTATGCTACATTTAAATCCTTAAGTTTAGGGTTTCCTTTGAATGTTGTGAGCACGTGTTAATTTGATGTTTAAATTTGTTGGTATGCTTTTGAATTGCTTATATTAAGACTTAGTTACTATGGATCGATTCTACTGTTGCATGGTTTACTCTATGATATTGTTGTGACATTCTTAACTTAGTCTTTTCATCTAGGTTGGGTTTAGGGTGTTGCAGCTTTTCTATAATTAAAATAAATAGTTTTAACGAGATATTCCCTAAAAATTGGAAAGGAAATTAACGAAATTAACAAAATTGACAATATTTTACTACTTGGTTTCGAATTAAATTTTTAGGTTTTCAAACAAGTTAATGTAAAACCTCAAGATGCGATCATAACGTATAGGTCGGGTGTGAGGTGTTATAGCTTGGTTTTGATCCCAAGTAACCCCATTCTCTTCCCCCAATTATAAAAAAAAACTTTCTGAGTAAAATTAATAAAATTAAAATTTAATTTTTTTTTGAATTTTTTTTATTTTTATATAACCTAAAAGGTATTAATAAAATTAAAACCTTGAATGCCACATGTCACTTTTTAAGTGGGCCATGTATATTGACACACCTGTCACTTTTTAAGTGGGCCATGTATATTGAGACACCACCAACTGATATTGTTACATGCAAGTACCACGTTGATAAACTGATTTGAAGTTCATGTATCAAAATCGAAGTTTTGAAAATTCAAAAACCATATTAAAAGATATATCAAAATTCAAATACGAAATCAGAAATTAAACCCTTCAAATTCACAAATTAAGAGGGGAGTTTTAACAATTGAAAGAGCCTTATTATATTATTCTTAGAATAAATGCACATGGTTTTCCTTTAATACACGAGAGTTACAATAATTCCTTCCACAATGCAATTTTGAGTAAAATTATTTAATTATTGTATTAAAAAAAGTAAATTAAGTTTAAAATAGAATAATAATTTTAAGTGAATAATTATTTTTGAAAGGTAAAGAAATTATTAATAAATCAAAATCAAATGCTACTGAAGGAAAGAGTTTCTTCTTCCTCGTTCATGTATTCTCTTGGAGTTTTAAAAATATTTACATTCTAAAATTTTATTAATTTCATTTTAAAAATTGGCACGTTCTATTACCCTAATGGTTTGTTCTGCCAACCATTTAAAATTAAACCTATTTAATCTTAGGTATTTATTTGTGTTATAATTGTAAGGTTTAAGGATCAATATGATTTAAAAAGAAATTTTGGGATCAATATGAGATAATTTGTGAAGTTTAGGGCCAATCAATATATTAAACCAAACGAAAAGATAAGAAATTTCTGCAAATAGCCTTGAAATTGAATGGAATTAAATAATGCAGAGCTTGTTTCTTTAAATGGTAATGCCTCGTTATCATTAGTATAATATATATGAAGTTGAGATCTCTAAAAAAACCAACAAACTAAGCACGGTTTAAAGAATGATCCTTAACACGGAAGAAATTATCAAACCAGAATAAACTTAAAATTCTCTCGCTTAATCAATTTTGCTTTAAATCCTCTCATCCCAGGCCTCAAGTATGCGAGGATAATGTGCCAAATATTACCTGCCAATGGTTTCCACCTACTCCATTAAATGAGAAAGCATAAAAACACATCTATCACCCCAAAGCAATACTCATTAGAACTAAGCTGAGAAAAAATAATTAAACCATCAACACCAGTTTTAGGAAGCAGTAGAAAGGGCTAGTATTAGACAACAGAGCTACTTATAGAGTAATAAACCCATGTGGTCTGCAATTTTTATTAGCTATCATTAAATACTCTTCTTCCCCCTCATAAAAAATCACATAATATATCATATTATTCTACGTATTCAATCTTGAATACTAATCTTTCAAATGACTATTTAAATGTATCTGTTAATCATTTATATCACTATTCTTTTGAAAGTTATGAGTGAGGAAAAATTTTGGGGAAATATATTTTGATCTATTTAGAAGTTTCAATAAACTTTAATTATGATTCTTTTATAAAAATACAAATAGGTATTTTGGATCATTTTATAACCTCCTTCAACTACTATTGACAAGTCAAATTTACCACATGTTCAATTATTTCAATTCATATAAATGAATAATTTCCCAGTAAGTTCAATATGCTTCTAGCATTCCAAATCCTCAAGGATTTTAATATAAACTTTACTATATAATGATTCAAAAAAAAGGTTGTAACAACAACCATGAGATGCAAGTATGAACTGTCAGTTTAATAATATATCTAAAGCTTATTGCATCCACCATAAAAAAAATATTATATCTGCTCATAATCAATGTCAGGACTTAACGAAAAACTTCATATTTTTATTTCGCCTTTGCAAAACTACTTCATTTGTACTCTCACTGGCTTTATACCTTTAGATATTTGGACTACTGGTCCAGAAACTCCACGAATTTAATTGTATTTGAGTTGCGTCTTTCTATTTTGGCCAATTTATTCCATAACTATATTTCCCAAGAGATTTGTTTAATATCCTCTTTTTATTTCATTATTTCAAAAATAATATTGAACGCAAAACCATTGTCGACCACTTTTATTATTGGTTCGATATTTTCTCAAATTGACATAACTTATTGAGATCTCTTATTTTCACTATTTTAATATTCAGTTCCAAGTACCTAAATCTCTTCTAAAGTGTTACTTATTAGTTATGTCTTGAGTCTCTTCTAGAGCACCAGCCTTCACTATATGACCATCTAGATTTTTTCCTTTTGTGAAAATTTCCATATTTGTAACTTTAATGAGTTATCCTTGTTGGACTTCTGGTTCAAATTACTCTCCCCCTTAACTCATTACAAGTTATTAGTTTTCTCTCTCTAATGTCGGGAAAACTATCAAATCAAAATAGTAATCACAATCATGTCATAATTGAATCTCCAATACATTTAATATATCATAATATAAGGAAGCCCGTAATTAATATATAATTTCAACTTTCTTTGAGGATTCACTTATCTTTGTGCGTTGTGGTGAAGCAATTGGAACATATACGCACAAACAAAAATTCAAAGATGAGAAATATTTAACTCTTGACCAAAAATCAATTGTAATGGGAAATATTTAAAACTTATTGGTTTGATGTGTACAACACGTAAATCAACATAATCCCATGTTAAAAAAGGAAGTTTAGTTCTCATAAGTAATGGTTTAGCCATTAATCAGAGGCATTCAATCAATAATTTCTCAAAACCATTATACGCATAAATAACAAATTTTACCAAAGTTTTTCAAACTTAATCAATAAAAAACTGAGATATAAACTCATCAACATTAGCAAGATGAATTGTCTTAATTGCATGTTTTAAAATTAATTATTCAAACAATCTTGCAAACGATAGGTTGCAAGTTGATAACACATATGTGATTATTTTGTAGATGCATCTACCAAAATCATATAATATCAAAATCATCCGCATGGTGGATTAATGGGCTCATATTCATGTAAGACATTAAATCTCAACTTTAGCTAGTGAGTTTTTAACAACCAATTTTCATTGAGAACAATCAACAAATGAGAATCTTTAAATTAAAGAATCTTTTGGTTTTTTAATAAATGTTCATATGAATTCTCAATTAATTTTCGCATCATATATGATCTAGGATGGTCTAACTGGTCATTCCAAGTAGTAAACATATCTGTACCAGTAAACTTCTAGTTTACTTTAGCATGCGTTTCAATTTGAACTAAATTGTAGCAAATTGATAATTTTACTATCATTCCTTCCACATTGTATCCATATATAAGTACCATTGTGACATTTACTACTAGAAATGTCTAAATCAATGTGGAGTTTATAATGACATTAAGTCATATAATATAATTTCTAAATAATTTTATGCAATATTTGCTTCAGGAAATATGCCAAAATATTCACATGTCCAAAATCTTCATAATTGTTATGTATTGCTACATTCACTTCAGGGAATGGAGTAGAACTGGTGGAACGAATAACTCGTTGTTTTGTATAGCCATAAAGAGATATGAGATCAATTCAGAATATTTTAAAGCCCTTTTAACAAGAGTTTTGCACAATCAATTTAACCACCAAGAATAATTGTCTAGGTCATGTATAGAAACAAATCTATATTAAATATATCAATAAAAGTCACATCTCAAATATAAAAATATGACATAATGAAAAACTAGCAATTTTTTTCCTTCATAACCATCATCATAAATATGCATGAAATTTAATTTAATATCCAACCATTTACAATTGTTCATGTCATTTCTCTACATAATTAAGAAATGGAATAATATAAAAAGTATGAACTGTTACCTTTAACAATTCTTTAAACTAAATCAAATCTGAATAACCATGAAATTCATTGGTTTATTAACATAAATTTGCATACTAGCTATTTTTTTAATTAAATATATTATTTAATTATAAAACCTACTATAGCGACATAAATAAATCAACTAATATTCATTTTTATGAACAATGAGATGCTTAAAACAATATGTAACTCATGGAATCAAAACTTTAAAAAAATCATCTCAAATATTTAAACCATATATCAAGTCGATTTACTATTTAAAGATGTACCTTTTTCGTTCTGCATTGAGTCTTGATGATAAAAAGTAAGCAAATTAAACTTCTTGTAGTAGACTTTGAATCCAATCAAAATTAATTACTAGCAAACTTTGAGAGATCTTATTTTCCAAGTGTACAATAGGAACATAACCAATAAATTTTCATGCATAAGTTGTCTCTCTTCTTAAGGAATTCTTGGAATTTTTTGGTCTTTTCTTACTTTCTTCATTTTTCCACTTTTGGTGGTGAGAAAAATTATCACGACCATCCCCCATGACTATTATTATAGTCCAATTTACTACATGCATGTCAAAGATTATGTCATTCGAATTTATCACATAATGTTATATTCTCTTTAGGGAATGGTTAGGTTTCGTGGTTAAAAACTTTTGAATCATGATATTGCTACTGTAGGAGCACATTTGAATCATGAAAAATTGAATAAGTTCTCTCTTGTAAGGTTCTCATCAGTAACATTTTTCCACATAATTTTAATTGAGAATAATTGAATACTCTAAAGTTATACTCACAGTTTTAAAAACTTGCAACTTCAGGTGCATCCAACCATAACGATCTTTAGATAGAATTACCATATTCTATTTCTCATATTTTTCTTCCACAATTTAAGTAGATCTTTCACAGTCAAATATTTTAACTTCAATCCCTTAATGGGGAAAATGACAAAAGAATATCACAAAAATAGTCACAATCAATTCAATTTATAATAAATATAAATCAATAACTCAATCCTCTTTTGATTCATATGAAATATAATATTTTTCTCATTCACAATCTCAATATGAGATCCATTATGAATATCTTTTAAAACTAATGGATTAACCATCACAAGATATTAATATGTTAGCTCTTTTGGAGCTTTCGACTAATTTTGTACAACCAAATATTGGAATAATATTGGTTTGTTTCACTACGAAATAAAATAAATATTTTTTTATCTGTAATAATAGAATCCATTACTACATTCTAATATCCTTCCTCAAAGAATATTAACAAAAATAAAATATTTGGGCATACGCCATATATGTGGCCAATAACCTTTGATAACATAAGTTATCTTTACCCTTTGAAGAGTTATCTTGAGAACTCTCATTGTTCTCTTATTCATCACTATGTTCCCACTTTTAGTGGTCCATGATTATATCTTTTATTTTCTCTATGTTTGCATTCACTTCTAGGAATGAAACTGACAAGCATCGTAAACTGTCAAAATAATTATCCTTAATCTCAAAAGAAATAATTAAATAGCGTAGTAAAGAGAAGAAGGGTCGATCCACAAGGACTTAGGAAATTCTGATGTAGAAAGCTTTAGTTATTGATTTAGGCAAAATGGGATAAAAATGAGGGGTTTGATCGAAAGAGTTTAATTAAAGTAAAATGAAGAAATGGAAATTTAAATCTAAGAATTTAACGAAACTAAATTTAAGAAAAAACTCAATTTAAATATCAGCCTCAGGCTTCACTTTGACTCATTTCCAACCTATCATCGAATAAGATTTTATTCCGGATAAATGTCGATTACAACCTACAAAGCCCAACCCTTGTAACTTGTTTTTCTCTCCGGTAAACCGAAAATCCAAAATCAATTTTTGCATTTCAGTTTTTTGGCTAGACTAACCACGACTATCGTCGTTAAAATAAAATAGTTTAAAATATGGAAAAACCCGACTCGAACTATGTTGTCTCAATGAGAATCGAATCCGATCTCAATTTCCCTTAGCGGACCGCGGCTAAGTGTGTTCACAGGAAGTCGAATGTGCTACAAGTTGATCCTTCCTCCCAACTATAAATCAAAACAACCTTCAAACCAACGGGCCCTTTTTGAATTTGAAAGTGTAAGGATTTTAAAAGGAAAGGTCGATTGCCAATCCAAGTTTGCAGAAAATTGAGAAATATATCCGAAGATATAAAATGCTTTTCAATCCTCACGATCAGAATTGAGAAAAAGAGAATTTTTATAGAACTTAGAAAGCAAGAATAAAACTAATAATGAGATATCTTTCTAGCTTACCCTAAGGGGGTATTTATAGTTCTCCAAAACCCTAAAAATAATAAAAGATAATTCCTAAAAATATTTAAATTAAATCATAAAAACAAAAGATAATTTCTAATTTTGAATTTAAAATGCAGCTGATCCGCTCGTCCATCCTTGCTGACTAGACCTTTTGGAAGCTGCTGATTGGGTCTTCTAGAAGCTGCTGATTGGATGCCACGTCAGACTCTCATGCCCAAAGTCATGCCCACTAGCCAAGCCTTGATTCCAGAAAATAAAACTGCAAAACTATGCCTTCTGAGTGCAATTTCCAAAATTGAAGTCCTGCATAGAAAACGCACAAAAACGTCTAGATCAGCAACATGAACTAATTATTAAGGAGTAATTAAGGATAAAATAGTAATCAAATGAAACACTTATCAAATTCCCCCTCACTTATTTAATGCTTGTCCTCAAGCATTTCTCAACTAATACATCAAAACTCAAGTTCCATCCTTCATTTCACAATGCATCTAAGATAACCAAATGACCCAAGATCAAAACAATTATTGAAATCAAGAGACAATCAAGTAAAGGCATAACTAGGAACAATTTTAAACAAAGCAAGACATTCCAATAACCTGTCAATTTCAATGAAGCAAAACTTAATACCCTCACAAGGTCTTTAAATAGGGTTGTAACGGGGCTTAGGTAAGGTAAGAAAAAAGACAAAAAATGTGTGGTAAAATGCTAAGACAAAAGATGCAAAATGTTGAAGTTCAAGCCACGAATCGAACCAATATAATGAGACAAACAAAGAAGTTTAAGCAACCATGTTTTTTTTTCTTTTTCTCCCTTTTTTTCTTTTTTTCTTTTCTTTTCGAACCTGTTGCTTTTTTTCTTTTTTTTCTATTCGTACAAACAGTTTTCTCTTTTTTTTGCTGTTCTTTTTTTTTCTTCTTTATTCGAACTCCTTTCTTTGCTCTCTTTTTTTCTTATTTTTTCGTGGAACAAATCTTCTTTTGTCTCGACAAGGGTATGAAAAAGAGGGATGAAAATAGGAAAAGGCTCACGTTTTGTAAATGTTGTGAAAAGAAAGAATGGGAATAAGCTCAAAAGTGGCTAACTAAGGGAAATAAGTGGGAAGGCAATTTTGGGTAGAGAAGTGATTAATCCTAAGTGCCCCTATCATATTAAAGCATCATATTCAAGCATGTAGTCTCGACAAGTATTATTGTACAAGTTCTAGAATGTTGAGAATTAGTTCGGCACACTCAATGAAATAAAGAGCAAGAATGAAGGTATATACTCGTAAGGCTCAAAAAACTCATGAAAAGGTGGAACGTGTACTAAGTCAAGCAACATGGCAATTAACAAATATATGGAATGTCAAGTAAAATTTTATTGAAAATCACTAGTCATGTCCATTATCTATCATGCATCCTAAATTCCAACAAAAGTGAGATCTCAAGTCATAAGGAAATCAAAGAGATAAAGTGAAACATAGGATAAGCAACAAGAAATTCCAACATATTACAATTAAGAAAAACTCAATTTCAACCAATCGAATAAGCAAGATAAAAATTTATGCAAATTCTACCCCACTCACTTAAATCATATTGTCCCTATATGTAAATGAAAGCACAAGAGAGGGAATAGAAATACTCCTCGTGTTTAGTGACGATCGCGATCGCGGCCACATCGGGATGTGCCCAGCCGAACGTAAGATAGAATCTCGATAAGGTTGGTTTCAATGGAGTCGATTCGACCGTGCACTTCGTGGATCTCGGCATGGACATCCGATTGGGAATTCTTTGCTGGTGTCGGTTGAGGCACTGTCCTCCGAAGGAATACACTCTCATTACAAGGTGTAATGGTATCGAGCGAAACGATATAGGGTGCATCGGGGGTGCAGATTAAAAGTCCCATTGTGTCCAAACACGGTGCATCTAAAGCATCCATCGCAAAAGCATAAGTAAACTACGTAGTATCAAATGTCAATGGAAAAAGACGAGATGCAAGGTGAGTAATATTAGGCCCGAGAATGAGTAGGCGATCGAAGTGCACAACACGCTCGAAAGCGTGCGTGAACCAAAAGCCCAAATTTACCTTAGTACCGGTTTGCATACACCACAAAAAGAATAGTTCAACCATACTTAAGCATGACGTAGTATCGTTACGTCCGGAGTAGTTGTGTGCTAGGAACCGGTGAATGTAGCGAAGCACAGGGTCATGTATGTGCCATCCTTTCATCGTGCAGGCATTGAACGTTCCACCCGCCGAGCTAGTGAGTCCCTCATAAGCAAGGTCGGTATCAAAATCCTACAGAATCTTAAGTAAAGTAGTTAAATAACTAGGATCCTTGACGTCCATCACGAATCCCATAGAAAAATTGAAATCCGTAACCGACATACTAAAGTACTATCCCATCAACCGAAAAGAAATAACATCAGGCAAATTTACAGTAATTACTCGATTTTCCAGAAATGTAAATATAGCGTAAAATTTAAAAACCAACTCATAGTATGTGCTACATCTAACCTCGGAGTATAAGGTCCAGCTAATGGCATCGAAATAATGCATGACAGATTCGCGCAAATGTAAAGTATCAAGAGTATGGGAAGGAATGTACTTGCAAACCTAAAACTTATTATGCCGAATGCTATTAAATCTCCAAGCTTCATCGTCGTCAAATTGCAAGTATCTTTGCAAAACTTCCTCGATCAGGACAGAATATGTTCGGTCGTGGTGGTGACGCTCAGAATGTTCGGCATGATAGGACGCAGCATCACCATGGAGGGGGACCTCGCCCGTGCTTGCGACAAAAGAAGGGGATGATGGTTGTTGCCCGGAATGTCGATGTAAGGGAGAACCACACTCGGTAGTTTGTGGTGGCGGTGCATTGGTTGGAAAACCATGCTCGAAATCCTCTGTATATCCAAAGATGGGGTGGTACATTAATAATTGTTAAATATTAACGGGTTGAGAGTTTACCTCTTTCGATTGGTTCGGAGTTGTAGAGTGCATCGAAAATGAGGGGGTAGAATCGAGCATCGAGTAAGAGGAAGTGGCTGTTGGCTTTGAATGAAAGGAAGGTGAGGATGGCACCGGTTGGGGAGGTTGCTGCCGAGATCGTGAAGGGCCGACAACATCATTTCAAAGTGATGACCGAGAGGTCCGGCTGATAGATGGTGAAAGGGCAGCAGTGAGAATCGGGGCTGGTTCGGGTTTGGGTGAAGGAGGCGTGTTCGTTGGCTTTTGTCACCCTCTACCACAATGAGGAGGTGGCTACGAAGGTGTTCGGAGCAAGTCAGAATCACTAGGAAGGAGCACGAACGCGGGCACAAATTGTCTCTGGCCTGCGAGATTGATCAACGCTTGTGAAAGGCGGCATCCTTGGTTTCGGGTGCGCACCATGGTAGCTTGGTTTTTTTATGGCTAAAGGTTGAAGAAGGTAGGGGGGTCGAGTGAGTAAATGAAAAAGTGGGTTGGTAAGTAGGTTTAATTGTTTTATAATTTTTATTGTTTTTGTGTTTTTAAAAATAAAAAGGGAAAGAGTTAGAGTGGGAAAGGGGATTTTGGTCGATCAAAAAAATGAGAATGAAGGTTTGAAAATTGAAAGATTAGATTAGGTGGGTCCCATGTGAGAGAAAAAGATGGAGGGAATTGGGGAAAGATGTTGGGAATGGTAGGGTTAATAAATGTAGGTTTAATTGTTTTATAATTTTTATTTTTTTTAATATAAAAAGGGAAAAAAGGGAGAGTGGAAGAGGGGACCAATGTGTGGGAAAATAATGGATGAAATTGGGGAAAGGGGAGTGAAAAGGTGGAACTGGTTTTAAAATTTGTTTAAAACGGCAGAGTGGATTGAGTAGGGGTTTGCTATAGTGTGCATAAAAAAGTAAAAGGTGGGGTGGGTTTTGCTATTGTGCACCCATTGTGTTGCTTCCCTGCGTGCAGTGTCTATTCGAATCTGAATATATCGGATCTGCTGGTAGTTATTCGATGAAAAATTTCCGCGTACCTAAAATACCAAAAATAAAAATAAGCAAAAATAATATAATATAAATAAATAAATGAAATTAATAACGAAAAATAAAAATAAAATAAAATAACAATGGATTGCCTCTCACTGAGCGCTTTATTTAACGTCCTTTAGCTCGACGACCTGATTCAGACTAACAGGTTCTTGTTGTTGTCGTCACTTTTTCTCTCGAAGTGTTTGTGCATGGGTTTTACGAGCTAGTGTTTCAATCTCCGGGTAGTTATCTACTAGTTCTCCCGGGTTGTTTTTGGTCATAAATCAAAAACAAAAACTTTTATCAGTAACTTTCCCGAAGTCCCCGACAACGGTGCCAATTTGACAAGCGTCGTAAACTGTCAAAATAATTATCCTTAATCTCAAAAGGAATAATTAAATAGCGTAGTAAAGAGAAGAAGGATCGATCCACAGGGACTTACGAAATTCTGATGTAGAAAGGATTTAGTTATTGATTTAGGTGAAATGGGATAAAAATGGAGGGTTTTGATCGAAAGAGTTTAATTAAAGTAAAATGAAGAAATAGAAATTTAAATCTAAAAATTTAACGAAAGTAAATTTAAGAAGAAATTCAGTTTAAGTATCAGCCTCAGGCTTCACTTTGACTCGTTTCCAACCAATCATCGAATAAGATTTTACTCCGAATAAATATCGGTTACAGTCTACAAGGCCCAACCCTTGTAACTTGTTTTTCTCTCTGGTAAACCGAAAATCCAAAATCAATTTTTGAATTTCAATTTTTTGGCTAGACTAACCACGACTATCGCTGTTAGAATAAAACAGTTTAAAATCTAGAAAAACCCAACTTAGATTATGTTGTTTCAATGAGAATCAAATCCGATCTCAATTTCCCTTAGTAGACCGCCGCTAAGTGTGTTCACAGGAAGTCGAATGTGCTTCAAGCTGATCCTTCCTCCCAACTATAAATCGAAACAACCTTCAAACCAACGGGCCCTTTTTGAATTTGAAAGTGTAAGGATTTTACAAGGAAAGGCCGATTGCCAATTCAAGTTTGCAGAAAATTGAGAAATATATCCGAAGATATAAAGTGTTTTTCAATACTCACGATCGGAATTGAGAAAAAGAGAATTTTTATAGAACTTAGAAAGCAAGAATAAAACTAATAATGAGATATCTTTCTAGCTTACCCTAAGGGGGTATTTATAGTTCTCCAAAACCCTAAAAGTAACCTAAAAATAATAAAAGATAATTCTTGAAAATATTTAAATTAAATCATAAAAACAAAAGATAATTTCTAATTTTGAATTTAAAATGCAGCTGATCCGCTCGTCCATCCTAGCTGATTAGACCTTCTGGAAGCTGCTGACTGGGTCTTCTAGAAGCTGCTGATTGCTAACTGGGTCTTCTAGAAGCTGCTAACTGGATGCCACGTCAGACTCTCATGCCCAAAGTCATGCCCACTAGCCCAGCCTTGATTCTACAAAATAAAACTGCAAAACTTTGCCTTCTGAGTGCAATTTCTAGAATTGAAGTCCTGCATAGAAAATGCACAAAAATGTCTAGACCAGCAACATGAACTAATTATTAAGGAGTAATTAAGGATAAAATAGTAATCAAATGAAACACTTATCAACAACAAATATAGTAGGATGAACTTATAAATGTCCCACTAGATTATTTATTCCATAATCACCATCACAAATATGTGTGGATTTCAAATCAAAATCTATCATCATAAGCACTGAGTGATTAAAGGCTCTAATGATTACACACAGTGCGTCGGCCTCAATTGACGATTGAAAGAAAAATAATTAAAAGAGAATCGTGCTGATAACGTGTTATAAAATAAAAGGATAGAGAGTAAAGAACAAAGAGAATGAGAGAGCAAATAGAGAGCATATTTTATTGATCAATAGAAGTGAGTTACTAGAATGATGAAAATATATAAACTTTTTCATGCCCTTTTCGACCTAATTTCATGCAAATTATGAGTAATTAATGTCAAAAAGTATAATGTATTTATAAAATAATTAATTTGTGTTAAAATTACCAACATATTGATTTTTAATTATTTTTATAAATATTGAGCATGAATTTGATGATTTTTCGATAGATTTTCAAAATTGGTGAAAATCGGCCCGTCAAACACTGTTGACAGCTTACACCGTTGAGGGAATTTTTACACCGAGTTAATAAAGAGCTATAAAGAATATGTTTCAAGTCAAGGGTCGATCTAATATGAAGCTACATTATGGTTTATAATTATATTTTTAATTCAAATTAAATTGGATTAAAAATTAATTACAAAAGCTAAGCTGAAGTGGCTCGATGTGCATGCAACCGAGGGTTAAACCACCTAAAATTTGGCTAGTTGTGTACCGTCCAAGTGCTAAACATTTCAGCTGATTATGTTGACCATTTCAACCTTGCAAAATATCCCTTGAAGTTTCTCAAAATTTCATTCCAACCCCTCCACTTTTCATGGTTTTATATTCTCACCCCTAGCTTGTTTTTATCAAACTTTGAACAAGTCAAAGCCTACATGTGGTGGCTGGCTATGGGGGAGTGTGTGGCTGATATTTATTTGCTAAATATAGCCACATAACCTCTCCTCAACTCCACCTATAAATACACCCCTTATTCCTTCACTTCAACACACCAATTCACTCACACTTCTCTTCTTTTTCTCTAGTATTCTCTCTAGCTTCTCCATCCTAGTTTTCCCCATTCCCTTGCCGATTTACCCTCTTGGAAAAGAGTGGCTCTTCAGCCTTCCATAGCCTTTGTTGAGTGTTCATCAGAGACCTCGATCTGGGAAGAATCGAGCAAGAATGACGAAGAACGCAGAAGCAGTTCTTGAGAAATTGTCGGATTTAATCCTATTCTTTTTCTCATATTTCAGATTCTTGTTTGTTATCATGATGAATTCTATTATGAATGCTATTAATTCTTTAAGTGTTGGGTTGATTGTGTTGATTACTTGATTATTTATTTATCATGTTTATATTGTTATAAGCCCTGAATATTTTGTTTAATTAAATATTATCATGCCTAAGTTATTATTGCATTACCCTTGTGATATAACTATTGAATTAATCATTTAAGCGCGTTGAAATTATGATTAATGGGCACACTATTTAATTTGTGCATGCTTAATCCTCTAAGGAAGCTGAGGGTTAAAATTGTGATGTATTGGAGAATACTAGCCTTGCATAACTTATAGGATTTTTGTGATTAAACTATTTCAATATAGGTGTATATTGTTACCTCACTTGATCATTTACATGCTTATGAATATTAATTTAGTTGGTCGTATTGACATAGGTGTATGTACAAGAGATAGATTAATTTCATAATGTATGTATGTGCTATGACACATTAACTTATCAAAGGTTAGTTTAGTCGGTCGTATTGGCATAGGTGTATGTTCAAGAGACAAACTGATTTTTGTAAGTGATGTTGTTCATAAATTAGCAAGATACCGGGTTACCTTGAATATTAATTCGTAACAAGCATGAACATGGTTTATATTTAATTAAGTGATTAGAGCAATTAACCTGACACATTTATGTCATATTGATTAAACCCTTAGAAATCGTGCATAGTAATATAATTAGTCTTAGTTTAGTTTAGTTTAATTTACTTTAGATACTTTAAAGTAATCTCCTTCACCAATATTATCTTGTTCTTAACCAATTTGTTGATTAAATATTTCATATATACTTTTCATAGCACAGTCCCTGTGGGTACGATACTCGACATTTACTTGTCATTTTATTACTTGAATATGATTCTGTACACTTGCACATTTCATCGTTCCAGTTACAATGCTTCTCCAAGGTCTATATTTATAAACATAGAAAGTATAAATGAAATAGAACTCTAATTCTAATGTCTACTAGAATTTAAAGTTCATCCAAACTTATCTTGATCTTGATGTACATCCACTTAATAAAATATTCATAACAAATTTATCAAAATATATAACCCATTTGAAAGAATAATTATCAAATTAATAAAAAATATTTATTGAATAATCTTCAAAATTGGAGTAAAAGTGATAAAATAAAGAATTTAAGAATTTTTTTGGTTCAACACTTTCAATATTTTCCTTGAAAATTAAATATAAAAAGTTTAAAAGGTAATACATTAAATAACTTTCTTTACCAAAATTAATAATCCCGTGTGACACTAAGAAATGTTAATTGTTAAGTGCTACGGCAATTGTGAGTATTAAATTAGAATTTTTTTTATTTAAACGGATTCTTGTGTAAATTAGTAAATCTGATGGACCACTTGATAAATCGTTAGATTTTAATTGTTAGTTTCGTTACATTTTAATAATTATTGATTAAATATATTAATAGTGCTGACCGACTTGGGATTAAGGAAACGATAGTGGAAGATTTATTTTGATTGTTGTAAATTAAAATGTTTAATTAATAATTATTTAAGGTCTAATGTGGCAAATTACCATATTTTAAATGCCTTGTACGGTTAGTGTTTTGTTCCTTAATTATTTTATGTAAAATCATGTTATAATAATATTAATAATGGTTAAAATAATAAAACATAAATATCTTCATCGTCATCTTCATTTAGACTTTCCACTGAAAAGAGAAACATTAGAACAGCATTATTGAAGCTCTAACATCACGTTTGGTTCCCTGTAATGAAATAAAGTTGTAATGGAATAGAGCTGCAATTAGTATTTTAGTTGTTTGGTTGAATGAAATGGAATAGAACTGTAATAGTATTCTTGTGTTTAGTTGAATGGAATGATGCTATAATAGAATAAAGAAAAAAGCTTAAATGACTAAATACCTTTAGCAGAATTTTTTAGGTAGATGATTATTGTTATTGTTGTTAAATTTTATTAAGATTATTATTAAATATAATTTAATAAAAAATAAATAATTTAATCATATTTTAATATGATTATTATTAAATACAATTTAATAAAATAGTATATAATTTAATAACATTATTAATATAATTATTATTAAATATGAATTAATAAAAATCATAATATATAATATTAGAAAAATAATATATAATATCTTATGAAACTCATTTCCTTTTGGCTCCTCGAAAATTTTGGAAAGAAGCAATTGATTGTAAAAAGCCTAACATAATTATTTTTAAAAAAACGCAAATTAAAATTAGGTTTGATATTATGAATAAAAAAGTTGACATTTTATAAAATTATAACACATGAAGAATTAATAAAAATAAATTAAAGTTATAATTCAACAAGTCAATACAATACATAAAGACAATTCAAACAACTCCAAAATTTCGTAAACTAGATACATGAAATAACATAAAAAAATTAACTTTCTACCATGTTTTAATAAACCTAACTAAATTTTAGATTCTTGCCATTTATAGAACATTTGATTGGCTAGTTTCATCCTCCAAGTAGCCCATGTATGTGATGGATGAATATTTACGATATTCGGTTCATCGTCATCTATCACATTATTAGGTAACCCTTCTCCCAACGTCGCTTCAATAGGATCAAGACTCATATAGGTTCGAATAAAATTATGGAGCAAACAACATGCAATAATAATTTTATTGTGCACCCTTACAGGATAGAATGATGGACTTCTAAGAATTCCCCATCTAAGTTTTAATAACCCAAAACATCTTTCAATAACATTGTGCGCTAAAGCATGTTTAATATTGAAAAATTCTTCTGGAGTACTTGGCTGGTAACCTTGACGTTATTCATTCAAATGATATCTTTGTCCTCTAAAAGGTGCAAGAAATCCCTCACAGTTTGTGTAACCAGCATCAACTAAATAATAACAACATATAAAAAAAAACTATTTATCATGATTAACTTTCTCAAAAAAGTTTAATTGCAAAAATTAATTCAAATTCTTCCAATTTTGCACTTTACCATGAGGAATTTTTAGTCCATGTCTCCTACTAATGGCATCTCGAAGAACCCGTCCATTAGCAACAGAACCTTCCCAACCAGGAAGAACATAAACAAAATGCATATGAGGTGTACAAACACCCAACATATTTGTTGCTATGTCACCTTTTCGCATTCGATATCTAGTTTTATCAATTTTTGGAACCTTAATCTTGATGTGTGTTCAATCTAAAGCACCTAAGCAATTTTGTATCACATGTATAAAACATTTTATTAAGATACTATATTTAAATCTAAATCAATGGAATTATGTATGAACTATATATGAAGCTCACTTCAATACCTTGAACCATTTCCACCTTGGGTTTGTAGAATTAGCTATAATTGGGTTTGCCTTTTTAAATAGCATATCTTGTAAGCGTATGACAACATTTAAAACATTGTGAAATGATCTGCTAACGGTTTCCCTAGACCTATTAAAGTGATGCTTGATAACTCGATTTTTAAGTTGATGAGAAATGATATGTAAAAACATTGTCACTTGCTCATCAAAAAGCATGTTCCTTGACGACTTCAATCCTCCTAAAGTTTGTAATATCTCACATAGTTTAAAAAAAGTAATTCTATTCATCCAAACTTGTTCAATTACAAGTCTCATCACTAGCATATACAAGTCTTTTCACATAATCTCGTTGTGAATAAAAATCTAAAATATATGATTTAATCCTTCGTCTATAAGTATGTATGTTAGAGATAGAACCTAATGCAACTAAGAACCAACTCGCAACTGTATACATTTGCAACCATACTATCAATACAAGACCAATTCTTTTCCGCCTCTCACTTTGTGCTATTAAAGGCAAACGAGCCATTACTGCAAGATATTATAGTGTTGGATATCTTAAAACCACATTATATATTAATCTTAAAACATAATGTGATGCATAGAAAGAAATGAAGGAAAAAAATCATTCATTAATAGATAAAGAGTTTATAAACAAACTAAAAAATAATAGCCACACTGTAGGATAATCCTTAGTAGTACATTCCAATGATTTGCATGATAATCAGACCAAAGTAAAGTGCAATATGTATGTGTGTTTTTGCATGCGTGCCTATATAATAAGCTAAAAATATATGATTATGAAAATAAACTCTAAAGAACAGTTTATTTACAAAACACTTAAAAAGGAAAAATTCTTTTATTGGTCAATATATATGATTTTGTTATTTACAAAACAGATAATGACAGAAGAAGCGGTAGCCTCCATATTTAAGGCTTGGCAGCTAGTTTATGCAAAATCAGAGAGCCACATGTTGGATGTGGCAAAATGACAACCTTACATAAACAGACACACACACATATATATATTTGTAGGCTATATTATTTATGTGCCTATATCTTTGCCAAGAATAAGTTGCAAATTAACTCCCATGTGCAGTTGATCACTTATGATGGGCTCTATCATGTATGTTTATGTAGCCATTTATAGATAAAAAAATAAAATGGTTCATAAAAACCAAAAAACAAATGGAAACAAAATATATTAATCAGTTAAATAAGCACGTTGATCATTTATATAACAGCTCTCAAAGGAGCAGGCTCCTTTCAGAATTAAAACTAATATAAAAGAAACATAGTCTGAAAAATTAAAACTAATATAAAAGAAACACAAAGACAGCAAAATAAAGTAGTTTGAAACAACACACAAAAAGAGAAACCAAAATTAAGAAAAAACCAAACCCAACTAATT
Source organism: Gossypioides kirkii (assembly GCA_005610355.1). Classification (NCBI taxonomy): domain Eukaryota; kingdom Viridiplantae; phylum Streptophyta; class Magnoliopsida; order Malvales; family Malvaceae; genus Gossypioides; species Gossypioides kirkii. The sequence continues at coordinate 25,538,905 of CP032253.1, read as the reverse complement.
TATCGCGCCTAAATCCTCACAACCTGCCGATTGAGAAATTGAGCAGTGATGATGGAGGATTTCAACATGTATATAAATGGAGCAAAGAAAACTATTCCTTATTCATGTTTCAGAGAAACAACGACATGCAGAAGTATATAATTGTGAGTAGTGAACCAAAGAAACAGAGAAAAAGAGAAATAGAATTTTTTGTTAATTCCACCATCTTTAAACAACATAAATTCAAGGATTAACTAAACATACAAAAGGCAATACTCATATAAATATACACCAAGTGAACCACTTAAAAAAAGGCACTCAGTGACACAAATGAAGAAGGTTCTCGATGTCAAGAAATGGTTTTGCCAGTAAAAGATACACCATTCGAGCAATTGGGAATGAACTTTACATGTAAGAGCACGGTCCACTGAGATTAGAAATGTATTTACTAGATAAATTGGATAATAATGTAGGGTATTGTAGGACAAATTTGTGGCAAAAGTGTTATCGAGAAGATTGAGAGAGGTGATTGGAGAGGTGGTAAGCGATACACAATGCGCGTGTATTAGTGGGAGACAAATTTTCAACAAAATTCTAATTGCAAATGAGATCATTCATTCAATGAAGAAGAAGGAAGGCATTGGGGGTAGCTTGCTATTTAAGTTGGACTTCTCGAAAGGTTAGGATTATGTGAGGTGGGATTTCTTAGAGATTGTATTGTGTAAGATGCGATTTGGAAGGAAATGGATTGGATAGATGATGGAATATGTTTCAACGGCTAGAACGGCATTTCTTATCAATGGATCGACTACTAATGAGTTCAGGATTGTAGAGGGCTCCGTCAAGGAGATCCTATATCACCATTCTTATTCATTCTTGTGATGAAAGTACTACATTTGACGATGGTTAAAGTAGAGGAGTTGGGTCTCATCGAAGAAATTAAAGAAGTTTCTCCCGAAATGATTTTTTCGCATTTACAATTCACAAATGACACAATACTGTTTTTAAGAGTGGACGAGGAGGTGATAAAAAATATGAAATAAATCCTTCATTGTTTTGAAATTCTTTTAGGTCTAAGTATTAATTTCAAGAAGTCATGCCTCGTGGGTTTTGGCACGAACGAGGAATTTATTTATCATATGGTGGCTGTTTGCAAGTGTAAAATTGGTGAAATTTCTTTCAATTATTTGGGGATTCCTCTTGGTGTCAATCCAAGGAAGGTGTCTACATGGAATAAAGTTGTGAAGAGATTTAAGGGGAAGCTGTCGGGCTGGAACGGTCGTACTCTATCATGGGCAATAAGAGTAGTGCTTATAAATTTAGTGTTATTATCTTTGCCAATTTATTTTATGTCAATTTTTAAGTGCCATCAATGGTGATTAAAATAATTGATAGGATATGTAGAAGTTTTCATCGGGGAAGCGTTAACGGTAAAAGAAAGATGTCAAGGATTAGCTGAAAAAAGATTTGTATGCCAAAGGAGAATGGGGGTGCGGGAGTGGTGGATCTTTCAGTTAAGAATAGTGCTTTATTGGCCGAATGGAGTTGGAGGTATGCGGTGGAACATGAAGTGTTGTGGCATAAAATTATTTATGCATAGTACGGATACCTTGCACAACAATGGAGATTTCGGACGACTAATAATAAAGAAATGTATGTTGTGTGGAGAGGTATAGCGAAAAATTCTAAAGACACGAGAGTTGCAAAATGGGTGGGAAACGAGTCGTTTCAATGGTCAAATGGGAATAGGAGATCGATAATGTTTTGTGAGGACATTTGGTGTGGTTATCGCCCACTTAGGGTGCAATTTCCAAGATTGTTTTGCCTAGCAAAAAATAAGAGAGGAATGGTTCAAGATTTTCTAAAGAAGGAAGATAATTGCAAAGATTCTTAAGGTGAGCAATTTGAGAGACCTTTTTTTATAAAGAGAGGTAAATATACTCAAGAGGATGATTGAAGTTGTAGGTAACAATTGCCTTGTACTAGATAGGGAGGATCGTTTAGTTTGGATTCATGACAATAGCGGGGTGTTTTCGGTGAAGAAGCTAACATGATTATTGTCCAAAGGAGGTAAGGATATTGGTTTCGCATTTGAAAAAATTTGGAGAATAAAGGTGCCTCCTAGAGTGCGGAATTTTGTTATGGATGATTGCAATAAATAGGGTCCCAACTGAAGAATTTCTAGTTAGGAGAGGAGTGAAGTTTCAACAAGTAGCATTGGGGTGCCTTTGGTGCAAAAGAGGTAGGGAGAATTCAGCTCATCTATTCTTTAAATGCAAATTTATTAAAGGATTTTGGAGAAATGTGTTCAGATGGTGAGGAGTTGATTGGAAGCCGATGGATGGATTCGCTAATTTTTATTCCCTAGTTTGTATTGTGAAATTGACAGGTGTTGGCAAAAGCTTATGGTTGATTGCAGTTTTGGTTGCTTACTGATCAGCTTGGCTTTCTAAAAACATAATTGTATTCGAAAGAAAGTGGATGATGATGAATACACTAATTTTTCATGCTAAAATACGAGCATTGATGTGGGTAAGAGTTACATATGGCGAGTTAAAAGTGTAGAAGGGCACTTGGTGGATTTGCCCAGCTAATAGTTATTAGTATTTCAACAAAACTAGGAAGGAAGGCCAGTTGTGGTGTCCTCCAAGGTTTGGTTGGATGACATATAATGTTTGTGGTTTAATTAATGAGGGGGAAGCAAGGTGTGGAGGGGTGTTAAGAGATGCTGATGGAGTTGTTAGAGCCTTATTTTTAGGTCTATGTTCAGCAAAGGATATGATCGCAGCGAAAATTGTAGCTATCATTATTGCTTTGGATATGTGTTTAGATATGGGGTGGATAGGTAAAAGATCTCTTATTATTGAAACAGGGGAGGAATTGGTGATTAATTGGCTAATGCATAATCGGTTGAGACCTTGGGAGCTAAGAACTAGTTTTTCTGATATTGAAACTAGAATGGCACGGTGGGTAAAGTGTGCTTCTCAAAGGCAGAGAAGAGTGGAAATGAGATGGCTTTTGCTTTGGCTATAACAGGTATTAAAAGGGCTGAAATGTTCAAAGCATGGTGGTGAGTTTTATCTGTTTTGGGTGATGCTGAGCTTTGATTTATGGTATTATTGTTAGTGTTTTGTTATTTGCGGTGTATTAGGAAGATGTTGTTTTCTAATGATCTCAAACAGAATGTTGTATAGGGGTACTGTTTTTCATTGAAAGGAGGGATGTTGATGTTTGCAGTAAATTCTGTATGGGGTATTGCTTGAATACCCTGAATCCTTAATCTTGTAATACTTTGATTAACCAAAAAAATTAATAGAATAGCTACTTTGAGCAAATATATCATTCTCACGAAGACTAAAAGTACTAGTAATTATTGTCTTAAATTCGAGTGATTGAATAAAACTAAAATTAACTAAACTAATTGACTAATGAACACAACAAAGAGCAAATCAGGAAAATAAACGACTAACAACCAAGAAGCGGAATAATACCCAAGAAAGAATCTACCTAGATTTCATCTATCATTATCAATCTAAATTACGCATTTTTTGTACTTAGTAACTTGATGAACTTGGATCTTATGCTAATATCTCTTTCGAGAATAAGAGCAACTGACTTTAGGTTGATTAATTGAAATTTTTTTCTAATTAAAACCTGTATTATCACATTAACAAGATCTTTGGATTCCCCTATTATATTTGACTCTAGATGTATGTCGTCCTATTTCTAGGATTACATGCAACTCCACTCAATTATGCAATATCTACTCTTAAAAAGGGTCTATTTTTCTTCTGATTTAAGCACATCAAACATGGATCAATAATTTAGAAATATTAAACCAAGAATTAAGCACACATAATTGAAAACAAAATCTAAGTATTTATTCCATAAAAAATCAAAAGACAAAATTCATCATAGGGTTCATCGCCCCTTGATATTTAAAAAATTAGTTCATTCTTGCAAATAAAAAACATTCAAGACACAATATAATCGAAAGAAACAAAGAAACTCGTGATAATCTCCTAAGAAATCAATTGGGAATCTTTAATTTTGACGGAAATATCTTCATAATCGATTTCAATGATGTTTTTTGAGTTATTTTCTTTAATATTCTATGACGACTCACTCATATCTTTTTATTTTTTGTCATATATACATCTTAAAATGCTCGGAAAAACTAAAATCAAATTTTTTCATGATTTAGGGTGTAAATTTGTGAAATTGACACGGCCTGCCACATGTCGTGTGGCTCTTGTAACTTGCTCTAAATTTTCGATCTTCTCTCGTTTTTCGCTTCTTTGCTTCCAAATACTCTCATGAGTATAAAAACATGAATTTAAAGGATTAGAAGTATAAAATTTACCATTAACATTGAATAATCACCCAAAATCGCATTAAGAATGATATTAAAACATATTACCTTTAATACTTATCAATATTGCTTATTTGGATAATGGATGCAAATTCAGATATCTGAATTCATTAGTTCAATGCTTATAATTTTGATTATATGTAATACAAAAAAAATTTTAGCATATTCAAATTTATAATTTTGCAAATATATTGAAAAATAAGTGAAAATTTTGAAATAAGATATTTTAGGATTTGGATATAGAAGATAATAATATTTAATACAGATTTGAAGAATAATATTTAAATAAATTCAAATTTTATAAATTTACATATTTAGGTTTGGATAAATAAAATAAATTAGATATTTGCGATTCTTAAATATAATCTTATACTTTTGCATTTAATTTAATGTTACTGAATAAAAATTGTCTTTTATTAGCGAAGAATAAACATAATTAAAAGTTTTGGCATATACCAAAACTTACATGTTTTTTAAAATTAAAAAATTACAGGCTTTGACATGTCCTTGTCGTAGAATTCAATGGAACTATAATTAATTATAACTTCGTTCCAATATTGCATTAATGGGTGGAACCCGATCCATGCCAACTTATAATAAAATTATTGATGGATACCAATAAGTGATTGGGTATAATGGTAATATTATTATATTTTTAAAGAGAAAATGTAAGTTTAAATTTAAAGACAATATTGTTAGAAGAGATAATTATAAACTTCAAACATGAATCGTAATATATATATATATATATAATATAATATAAAAAAATTATTCATGAGAAATTAAAAAAAAGTTATATAAAGAAAACTGCTCTTCAGTTGCAATATAAATAAGGAAGATCCTTTCATATATAATTAAAAAAAAATCTGATTCAAAGCAATTTTAAGAAAAAATAATTATAGCCATGTGACTTTACAAGAGAAAAGAAATGAATGGCATTCTGTCGTGAAATTAAATGACATTTCGCCATTTGAAGTAAAGTGGCTCTTTGGCCATTAATAATAATAATTAATTATGGTTGATGAAATGAATTTCCCCTAACGAAGTAATATTTGGATTTTGTACATTATAAAAAATTTAAGCGATAAAAATGGATAATTTTTGTTATATGATATTGTCCCATTAAGCGATCTTATATAAGTTCATTAATTTAATTCTACATTTATTTTTGTACGATAAATTTTTAGATGTGATCATCTCTATTTTTTTAAATAAAAAAAGTTAAAAATAATTTCCTTCACGGTAAATTCTTTTTTGATTAGTATTTAGTATTCATTGTCAATTTAATTATTTAAATTGTTTATATTGAAGGATAATTGAACATTTTTTCTTTAAAATAACTATATCCCAAAAGTAGAAAAGAAATTGGATCAGTATGCCTCATATTTCAGTCAAATTTGAGAAATAATTTTCTAGTTAAATTCTGTTTATTTGTTTCAGTCAAACTCTGATTAGTGTACATTATTTTATTATTATTTGACCTACGAATTTAGCCTATAAATAGACTATTTTACAACATTAGAAAAGACACCCATTAAAGATTAGAACTCATAACACTTTTGAAGAATTTTGTGTTTACGTTTTGAGGGTTTTTTGTTTTCAGGGTTTCAGAGATTAGTTTTTTATTTCCATTTTTTGTACTCTTCGTTCTTTTGCCATTGTAGTAAAATTATCTTTGCCCATGGTTTTTCATCCTCTTCAGAGGGTTTTTCCATGTTAAATTTGTGTAATCAATTTCTCAATTTCTCAATTTCTTCCGCTATTTTTACTTATTCGTTGCTTAATCGGCCGATCCCCAACAAGTGGCATCAGAGCTAATTTGATTTTCGTAGATCAGCCCGTTCAGAGATGGTAGCAACAAGGTTTGACATTAAGAAGTTCGATGATGTCACAAATTTCAATCTGTGGCAAGTTTGGATGATGACAATTCTCGTTAAAATCGGTCTGAAAAAGGTCGTTATTGGGAAAATGCCCGAGAATCTAGATCAGTCAGAATGGGAAGAGCTTGATAAAAAGGTCTTGTTTGCAATCCAGTTTTGCCTTGCGAATAAAGTATTGCAAGAGGTATTGATGTAGAAGACCTCATCTATATCACTCTAAACCCAACGCTATCGCTGGCTAGGGTCCTGAGGGTTCCAAACATTCACAAAAGACAACAGATAAAAGTTTATCCTTTATTTCATTTAAATTTACATCCAACAACATAGATTTCAATACAATTGTAAGTCTTACACATTTACAACAATCTAAAACAATCAAGGACCCGATTGAATCATAATTAAAATAACTCTCGAAAATGTCAATTTCCCAAAACAAGGGTCACACGACCGTCTGGCCCATTGTACACACCCCTGCCTTAGGCCGTGGGCACACTCGAAATTCCATCACATGGTCGTGTCACAAACCGTGTGCCAGGTCATGTGAGCATGCGAAATTACCCCACATGCTCGTGTCTAAGACCGTGTGTTAAACCATGTGAATATACGAAATAAGGCCTCACGGTCGTGTCCTAGCCCGTGTGTAGCTCGTGTGAAACCTGCACCTAATTTTTCCAAGGCACATGCCCGTGTGGTGGCCCGTGTTCTAGGCCATGTGTACCTACGAAATTCATAAATAAACATGTATAAATCTTTACCAACTAATCATACATGCAATAAACTCACAACCATTAATTTCCATGCATATAATCAACTTATCTCATGCAACAAAAGCATATATGAGTGAAAACCATTCCAAATTCATTCATTCAACTAGTTAAAGAATATACCATTTCAACAAATGCCATAAGCCATATACATATAGCATTTGACATCCACAAGAGCTTCATTCTACCAAAAATTTACCATCATTCAACTTCTAACACAATTCACTTACTAAACATACATAACAAGTCCATCATGTTACACCTAATGCATGCCATATAAGCTAAGTGATGTAAAGACTACCGAAAAATAAACTCCCAGGAGAGTGTGATACTCCTTGAGGATCCGATCTTCAACAGTAAAATAAAATCTACAAAACAACAGATAGAATACACAGATAAGCTTACAAATCTTAATAAGTTTGTAAGAACATTTAACTTATAGAATAACACATTTGATTATAAAAGAGTAGTAACACAATTTCGTAATCCCATGTCATTAGCATCGAGTTGATATCTTCGGGTCTTCTAGAAATTTAGCTTATACGTGTAACAACCCGTTTTTTAGTGGTGTTAGAAACAGTGGTTTTGGGAACCACAAAACCCGACTAGAAAATTTTATAATGAGTTTTTAAATTAAATAAGTCAATAATAATTTTATATGGAATTTTGAATTGACGAATTTTAATTATTGAATTAAAAGTTAGTAAGTGGTTTGATTCAAAAGTCAAGTGGTTTTAGAAAATGAGGTATCGAGACCTCATTTTTGAAATTAAGGGCCGTAAATATTTTTATTAAATATTTATAGAGTCTTATTATATGTGAATTGAAGTTTGGTTGAGTAATTTTGATGATTAAATGCTTAATTAAGGAAAAAGGAGTAAATTGTAAATGGTTAAAAGTTAATTGCTATTGATTAAAAATAAAAGGGACCAAAATGGTAATTACACCATGGTCAAAAAGTCCAAGCGGTGGAGGATATGATTACCTTCCTCTAACTTTTGGAATATTTATTCATTTAGTCCTAAGTAGTTTAATTTTAAATTGAAATAAAGTTTATTTAGTTTGAATTTAAAATAATTGAAGGACCAATTGTGTAATTGTACCCTCCTTAAATGACTTAATAATAGAAATGAAGTGGAATTCTTTAGATTTTGGTAAATTGCTATTAAATCCTAATTAAATGAGGATTTACTAATTAGTCTATTTTTTATATCATCAGTAATGGTGATTTAGAGGTCACGACTTCGATATGTCAGGTCGTAAATATTAATTATTAATATTTACGAGGTCATTAGTATTGTATTAAAATTTGGTTATGAAATTTAATCGTTTAGATAGCTAATTAAATGAAAACGATTAAATTATAAAAGGTGCAAAAATTGAATTAAAAGTATTAGGTGTCCATTGGAGGTTTAGTTGAAGCACCTAAATGGTAATTAAATCACTTACTATGTATATAGATGGTTTTGGCTTTTTAAATGGCTAATTTCATGTAAATTAATTAAGGATAAAATAGTAAATTACTAAATAAATGGTTTTTAAACCAAATTAAGAAAGAAACAAGTTTTTTTCATCTTCCTCTTCTCCAAAATAGAACAGAAACCCTAAACAACATGGGAGGGAGCTTCGGCCAACTTTAGTTCATGGGTTTGGTATGTAAATCTTGCTCGTTTTTAGTAATTTTTATGTTTTTGAGTTCGTATTAGCTTAATCTAGCTAACTCGGGGACTAATTTGTGAATTTGTTAAAGGTTATAAAATTTTCCATTGATGAATGTGTTGTTTGTTGAAAATTGATTGAAGTTTATTAAGCTTGGTTGTTGGATTTGATTATTTTGTAAAATGATTTTTGATGATTTTAATGTTAAAGGACTAAAATGTTAAAGGAATAAATTTGTAAGGACTGGAGGTGAAATGTTACAAAAATTGGGCTGTAGAAATGCTTATAAACATTCAGAAAGCTAGAAATTTAAAAATAAAATGGTTAATTTGCAAGTTTGAGCTAAGAGACTAAATTAAGTGAAAGTGAAAAGTTAAGGGTAATTTTGTAAAAATACCAAAAATACTTAATTACATCAAATGATTAAAAATTCATGTTGATTTAAATAATGGAATAAAATTATTGTAATAGATCAAGATTGTGTTCCGATCATGGAAAAGGAAAAATTACGAATTTACCCCTGAAGTTCACTTTAACTGCAATTTCGTATAGTAAGTTCATACAGTAAATATTTGATTTAATTTTTGTTTGTAAATTATTGAAATAATTTAAGTATGCTATATTTAAATTTGTTTGCTTAGTAAATATTCAATTGAGGAATGAAATTAAATTGAAATGAAATGGTATTGAGGAGCATGATTGAAAGTAACAAAATGATATAGTTGAAATCATGTGACAACGAAACACTTAAATGGTTAAGTGTTGTGTTAGTTATTATTCATGTTACGAATGAATTAATTTGATCGATATATGACAAATAGTAAATCGAACTAAATGACATTGTTAGTTAATTCGATATTATGTTTGGTAAATAAGGATTATATGAATGTTTGCTCGAAATGGTATAACATGATGAAAGTTAATTACAATGAACATAGTATATGACACATATAAACCTCGTAAACAATTGGGACATAAAGGACATGTCATTAGGGGCTATATAGAATCGAGAGCTAATCTTGGATGACTTACTAACGAATAGTCCCTGTACTTGAGTCGATACTACAAATCAATCCGGTAAGTTCGTATTGTTAAATTTCAATTTAAATTGCATATTTTGTACTTGTATACAATTACTGTAAATTTGGAATAATGAACGGAAGTGAGGAAGATGAGAACAAATGAAAGGAAAAGATAACGGACTTTGAGCCGTAAATGCAAATGGTCCGATGACTATGTATCATCGTTAGTATATGAATCCTTTACGGATTATAAGGTCCAATGACTATGTTGCATCGTGAGTATATGAATCCTTTACAGATTATGAGGTTCGATGACTATGTGTCATCGTGAGTATATGAATCTTTTACGGATTTTGAGGTCCGATGACTGTGTCATCGTGAGTATATGAATCCTTTACGGATTATGAGGTCCGATGACTTTGTGTCATCATGAGTATATGAATCCTTTACGGATTATGAGGTCCGATGACTATGTGTCATCATGAGTATATGAATCCTTTACGGATTATGAGGTCCGATGACTATGTGTTATCGTGAGTATTAAATAAGAAATGAATCCTATTATGGATTAAAGGTCTGATGAGTTTGTGTCATCGTGAGTTTCCAAATGCGAATTGAAACTAACCTCGGATGACTACAGCCTACTCCTCTTGGTTAAATTTTAGATTGTACAACTTTGAAGTTTGGTAAACCTATTTAACTCTATGAACTTGCTAAGCTATGAAAAGCTTACCTGTGAAATTGTTGTTGTTTTGTAGATTCTATTTTACTGCTTGAAGATCGGATCGTCTTGAAGAAATCACACTATCTCGGGAGCTTGTTCGGTAAACTTTAAATCACCTGGTTATATGGCATGTACTAGGATGGTGTTTTCCTGTATATTACTTATTTGGGATTGTTGGATTCCTTGATATGATCTTAATGAAATATTGTATGCTTGTTCAATGTCAAATATAGACTTTAAGTAATGTGATGTATTAGGATCGTGTTACTTAAGTTGTTTTTGTGTAATGGTTAAATAGTATGGTAACATTTTGATGAATGTTTTGATAGATATTCTTTGTTGTTATGTGAAGCATTAAATACCAATATGAAATGTTTATATAGGTATGATTTTGAGAAATTGGTAAATGTTGTGGACTAGAGTGAATACTTGGAAATTTATGTATATATTTGACATCTGCATACTTGTTTCGGTAGTATTCTTGCTTGTATTGATAGAAGTAAAGAGGAAGTGAGATGTAGGTTACTGACTTGTGTTGTTTCGGTAGATGCAAGATAAGTATCGGTAGTTCTACTTATAGAAGTATCGGTAGTCTGCGAACTTGTATAGGTAGAAGTTGTAGGATAGAACTTCTTAACTCTCTAGAGTTTTTAGTATCGGTAGAAGCATGATTTGTTTTGGTAGTTGTGTCGCAAGTATCGGTAGAACCATCTTAAGTATCGGTAGAACTCTGCACCGTTTCTAAACTGTTTCTGACTTGACAACTACCGATACTTGTCCAATAGGTACCGGTAGAAGTCTCCAAAAAAAAATAATGAAAATGACCTTTTTGCCCTTGTTAAGTTATGATTATTATTAATTGATGATTTATGACATGATATTAAAAGATGGACAATGAAAAATGAATAGAAAGACACCAAGACCCTAACCGATGATGGTTTCGGGTTTTGGGTGTTACAATACGAGCCCAAACAAAACATCGCTCTTACAAGCCAAACAGAATATCACTCTTACGAGCCAGACATAATATCTCTCTTACCAGCCAAACAGAATATCGCTCTTACGAGCCAGACAGAATATCGCTCTTACTAGCCAGACAGAATATCTCTCTTACGAGCCAAAGTTCAAAAATTTGCTTCACCGAGCCAAAGTCCAAAATATTCTTCAGTGTCTTCCACCTTGTCCCAATTCAAAATATAGAAAAAAATAATGAAAAAATAATTATCAAATATAAATTTAAGTACATGAACTTATCGGACGAAATTACAATTAAAATTAAACTCTAGGGACTATTCTGCTATTTTCCCTTTTCCTTGATTCGCTGTACACTCGTGATCTAAATCAATAAATCATTCAATTTTCTCATTAAATCATGAATTTTAAATCATTTCATACATTTAGGTCTTTTTTGGGAAATTTACAAAATCGTCCTTAACATTTCATTTTTTTCTTAATTTAGTCCTTAAACCTAAAATATGCAAAATAACCATTTTCACTTCCAACCCATACCAGCCAATTATACAAGGGTACTTCCCAACCCGTACATGCAATTATTTCACATCAAGTACATGTATTTTTATCATTTAAGCAATTTAGTCCTCAAACCCTAAAATCATCAAAAATCACTTTATAAAATCAACAAATCCAAAAACCAAGCTTCCGAAACTTTCATAAAATTTCAAGAACAAGCTCATTCATCAATGGAAAAATTCATAACATTTGACAGAGTCACAAATTAGTCCTTGGGTTAGCTAGATTAAACTAGTACGGACTCAAAAATATAAAAATTATTAGAAACGGACGAGATTTACTTACTCAAATCAAGGACTCAAGGTTGACCAAATGTGTGTGCTTGTTCTCCTATGGTTTGGCTTATGGAAGAAAAAGGAAGAAAAGAAAATGAATTTTTTTTGTCTTTTTGTTTTAATTAAATTAAATTTTCTCATGAAATTACAAAGTTAGCCTGTAAAATCTCATAATTTTTCAACTAAAAGTAGTCAAAATCGTCCACTCACATTAAGGATGGTCTAATTACCCTTTAAGGGCCTTAACTTACCTTTCAATTAGCATCTAGTGCCCTTAATTAATAGAAATCTACTTTTGTAACTTTTACGATTCAATTCTTTTTACTTAATTAACTATCTAAACGATAAAATTTCTTAACCAAAATTTAATATGACACTAATGAAATCATAAATATTTAATAATTAATATTTATGACCCTACTCGTCATAGTTGTGGCCTCGAAACTACTATTTCTAACATCATTGAAAATCGGGCTATTACAACTCTCTCCCCCTTAGAAAATTTTTGTCCCGAAATTTCTTACCAATGAACAGATTAGGGTACTATTTTCTCATCAAAGCTTTTGTCTGCCATGTAGCTTCTTCTAACCCGTGACAATTCTACAAGACTTTTAGCAACGACACTCTCTTGTTTCGTAAATCTTTCACTTCACGAGCTAAAATCCTAACCGGTTCTTCTGAATAAGATAAGTTCGGTTTTATCTCAACTTCACAGGAAGTAATCACATTACAAGGATCTGATCTATACCGTCTCAACATCGAAACATGAAAGACATTATGAATCTTTTCAAGTTCTGATGGTAAGGCTAGCTAGTAGGCTATCGGGCTTACTCTCTCAATGATTTCATACGGCCCAATAAACCGTAGAATTGACTTCCCTTTATTGCCAAAACGTAACACCTTCTTCCAAGATGAAACTCTCAGAAAAACTCGATCTCCAACAGCAACCTCTATATCTTTTCTCTTGAGATCTGCATATAATTTCTAACGGTCGGCCGCTGCCTTTAAACAATCACGAACTATCTAAACTTTATCTTTTGTCTCATGTGTCAAATCAGTTCCAACTAGTTTAGATTCACTCAGCTCTGATCAGTATAGTGGTGTTCTACACTTCCTACCATACAAAGCCTCAAATGGTGCCATTTTAATGCTAGACTGATAGCTATTATTATAAGCAAACTCTACCAATGGTAGGTATCTCTCCCAACTACCCTCAAACTCGAGTACACAACATAGCAACATATCTTCTAGAATCTGTATTACTCGTTCGGACTGCCCATCTGTCTACTGATGATATGTAGTACTAAAATTCAGTATAGTACTCAAAGCTTCGTGGAGCTTACCCTAGAATATCTAAGTAAAACTTGGATCCCTGTAAGAGATAATAGATACCAACACTCCATGCAATCGTACAATCTCATATACATATAGCTCTGCTACCTTCTCAAGTGTGAAATCCACACAAACCAGGATGAAATGAGCTGACTTGGTTAATCTATCAAATATATCGAATCTTTCTTCTTCGGTGTTACTGGTAACCTTCTAATGAAATCTATAGTGACCTGCTTCCACTTTCACTCAAGAATGGTAATAGGCTATAGTAAACCAGATGGTACCTGATGCTCAACTTTTACCTACTGACATACCAGACACTTTGTTACAAATACAGAGATCTCATGTTTCATACTAGGCCACTAGTACATTTTCTTCAGATCATGATACATTTTCACATTACCTAGATGAATGGAATAAGTAGCGTTAGCTAGATTATGTTAATACGAACTCAAAAACATAAAATATTACTTAAAATGGACGAGATTTACTTACTCAAATCAAGGATTCAAGCTTGACCGAATGTGTGTGCTTTTTCTCCTAGGGTTTGGCTTATGGAAGAAGAAGGAAGAAAAGAAAATAAATATTTTTAGTCTTTTGGTTTTAATTAAATTAAGTTTTCTCATGAAATTACAAAGTTATTCTTTAAAATCTCATAATTTTCCAACTAAAAGTAGTTAAAATCCTCCACTCACATTAATGATGGTCTAATTACCCTTTAAGGACCTTAACTTACCTTTTAATTAGCATCTAGTGCCCTTAATTAATGGAACTCTACTTTTGTAACTTTTACGATTCTATCCTTTGTACTTAATCAACTATCTAAACGGTAAAATTTCTTAACCAAAATTTAATATGACACTAATGATGACATAAATATTTAATAATTAATATTTATGACCCGAATCATCGAAGTTGTAGTCTTGAAGCCACTGTTTTCGACACCATTGAAAACTGGTCTGTTACATCATCCGCATTGTGGAAAAGGTTAGAAACTCTTTATGCGAGTAAGTCTCTGGCTAATTGTTTAGTGTTAAAACAACGTCTATTTACGTTTTGCATAAACGAATGTGAGCTTCTTAGAGATCACTTCAGTGAATTCATTGCCTTTTAAATTGACAGTGAAAATTAGGCTATGCTATTATTGTGTTCTTTACCCCTTTTCATACAAGTCTTTCAAGGAGACCTTGATTTATGGCAGAGACAAACTCTGGTCCGAGGATATGAAAGGTCATTTGTTGAGTAAAGACAAACTCGACAATTAATTTTGATCGCATAGCAAGATAGATAGACAAGCTTCCATTTTGTTAGCACCAAAGAAGCTAGACAAAATGTGTCACTATTTTAAGAAGTTAGGTCACGTCAAAATAGATTTTTATAAATCGCAAAATAAAAAGGCTACTAAGAGTAACGAGGAAGATGTAGTTGGTGCTAATTTGGCTGATGAAAGCTATGATGATTTCATATTAGTGTCAACAAGCGAAAGCTCCAAGCTTACGTTCAAGTGGATCCTAGATACGAGATGTTCTTTCCACATGTGTCCCAATAGAGAATGGTTCTCCATATATAGTTCAGTTGAAAGTGAAGTTGTGCGCATGAGAAACGATTCATCCAGTAAAGTAATTGGTATTGGTACTATTAAAATTAGGATGCATGATGAGATGATTAGGACACTCTCAGATGTCAGGTATGTACCTGATTTATGAAAGGTTGTAGAATTAAAATTGAGTCGAATGGTATTAAGGTGTCTCGTAGGGCTCTTGTTTTGTTTAAAGGTAAAATTACCGGTAGTCTTTATATTCTGAAAGGTTCTACAATGACCAGTGAAATTGAACGTCCCTCGTTCGATACGAAGTCGAAGTTAACTCATTTTGAGCAGAGGCAACTTAGTAATAGGAGGGAAAAAGGTATGATCATTTGTTGAAGAGAGGTTCTCTTTTGGATGCAGGTTTGGAAAGTTAGGGTACTGTGTTCGTGAAAATCAGACTCGGGTTAGTTTTGATATGGTAGTGCACAAGTCGAAGGCTAGAAGTCTTTCAGCTTCTAAGCACAGATTCAACTCAGTTAATTCTCTGCATAGTTTAAGATAGGCCCGTGGCGGGCTTTGGAAAAGATGGCGTTGTAGAAATACGAGTCAAGGTGGAGATTTGTTGAGTATGCCTCATATTTCAGTCAAATTTGGGAAATAATCTTCTAGTTAAACTCTGTTTATTTGTTTTAATCAAACATTGATTAGTCTAGATTATTTTATAATTATTTGACCAACGAATTTAACCTATAGATAGACTCTATTACAACCTTAGAAAACACACCCTTTAAAGATTATAACTCATAACACTATTAGAGAATTTTGTGTTCATGTTTTGAGGGTTCTCTGTTTTCAGGTTTTCGAGGTTTAGTTTTTTATCTCCATCTTTCATACTCTTCGTTCTTTTTTCATTATGGTAAAATTACCTTAACCCGTGTTTTTTATCCTCTTCAAAGAGATTTTTCCACGTTAAATTTGTGTTTTCAATTTCTCAATTTCTTTCACTATTTTTACTTGTTAATTGTTTAACCGGGTCAATCCCAACAAAATCAAATGTGAAATATAAATGAAAGTTAAAAATAAGACGAATTTTGGTAGTTCTTGATATTGTTCAATCATGTAGCAAATAAGAAGATAGAAAAACAATATACGTATAAAAAAGTTATATAAAAAAACTGCTCTTGCTAGTTACCATATAAATAAGGAAGATCCTTATATATATATAATTCTGATTCAAAGCAATTTTAAGAAATAAAAATAATAATTAGCCATGTGGCTTTACAAGAGAAAAGAAATGAATGGCATTTCGCCATTTGAAGTAGTCTGGCCTTTTCTCCATTAATAATAATAAACAAATTATTATGAAGAATAATTAATTCGATTATGATCGATGAAATAAATTGTCTAATGAAATAATATTTGGATCTTTTTATATTATGAAAAAGTTAGACGGATAAATTATTATGTGATCTTGTCTTAGACATTAAAAAGTGGATTCTTTTACATTATGAAAAATTCACAAGCAGGTTCCAAATATCACCACATGTTTATTTTTTAGTACTCAAGTTTAAATAATTTTACTACACCTTAATCCTTCAAATTCTATTTATGAAGTTTAAAAAATTTACCTATCAAATATTTTTCATAAAAGTTATTTAAAATTCATTAAAAATGTAAATTTAAATTTAAAATTATTTGAACCTAAAAAAAATCGAATTTAGAAATATTTAATACCAAATTATTAACTAAAAATAAAATTCAATATATTAAAATTCTAAATTATGCAAATTATAAAAAATAATTTAAAATGAAAATAACATAATCCCTTGTTTTTATTAAAATTCAATATATTAAAATCGAATTTTTATTTTTGGTGTCACCTATTAATATGGAAACAAAACTTACAAAACAGGTCTTTATATAGACGTAAAGTCTCATTTTCCTTGTTTTCTTAAAAAATGTGGGATATGAGATATGTGTATATATAGACTCATGAATAGGTTTGCAGCTTGTTCCTCAATAATGTCGGATTTTTTTCTCTTTTAACTAACAGCATAAGATTAAAACACTACACTATATTTTATAATTTTTTTACTTATAGAGTTTAAAAATCTTATGGATAATGTAACGAATGTTTTACTTTTATGTTTTAGTTTTTTTGTTAGAAAATTTGTACATGTTGATAGTTGTGTTTATGTTTTGCATAATTTATTATTATGGCTTATTTTGAGTAAAATTTTGTTTAAAGTGATGTGTTGAAATTCATTACAATTTTTTTAGATAAGTACTTTAACACCCTATACCCGGCCCGGTTGCCGAGTCCAAATACTAGGACACCACATCACCGTCTCACATCAAGCTTACCTCATTTTAGCGTTTTATTACACATGAAACTTTTTCTTTAATTATCTTACTATAGTGATCATATTTTTACAAAATTCATTCATACTATAAGTCATACATAATCAAATTAACGTTATAACATGCTATCATACATCGAATAATCATAAATCATTCATTAATCATGCATTACAACCATTTAGTAAAATTTTCCAAAATTGTTACATAGGTATCAGTAATTTTTAAGAAGGTATCGATAGTTTCACAAGGGTATTGATACTAATTGGAAAATCGATACCAAACTAGCTTACTGTTTTCGAATTAAAAACTTAATTGTCGTGAAATATCGATACTTCAATACAGGTATCGATAATTTCCCCTCAAATATCGATACACATGTTAAAGTATCGATACCGACAAGCAAAACTGACTTCCTACACTTCGAAAATTTCAGAGTTATCGTTTTTTTTAAAACTTGATTATCGATACCTCTATTCCAGACCTTAAATATACATCATATATCAACAACTAAATTATGCAAGGCATATCCTAAACATCATACATCAATTACCTCATAAAATAAACATTAAAACATCACAATTAACAGTCAAAACACCTTAATTAAAATCCATAAACTACCAAACTTTATAGGCATGCAACAACCAAAAACCATAGCAAAATCCAACATAAAAATCCATCATATTGCCCATCACATTGCCTTAATTTCCCAAATAAAAAATAACTTATAACATCTACTAATAAAAGCTAAAAAGGTCGACTTGGCTTGGATCACCCTCGAGACCATACCGCTCGCATTGGCATTAAGTATCTATAATGGTTAAAAAGGAGTGGGTGAGCTTAACAAGCTCAGTGAGTGCCCAGAATAACCACTACGTAAACAATTATCATGCATCAACTCAACAACCATACTTCATATTCATATAATCTTTTTTGGATTTAGTTACACATTATTACATAATTTTCAGCATATTTAAATCACATGTAAACACACTCAGTCATATATAATCTCATTTAATTACAATTAATGATAATTTGGCTCTTGAGACTATGAAACATAAAGTGAGCTCTATCATCACACATTGGATACGAGGATCTCCAAACACATGACTCATAGAGCAAAACATACCCTAAAGGTGAAGCATATAGTTAACACTCTCCAAACACACCACGCATACATATCCTGTTGAATAGAGCGTAGGTCGCATTCCCTTATCTCTCCAAACATTTTCCCTAAACCTCAACGCCCCACATATATCACAACAAAAAGGTGAGTACTCAAAATCCTATGGCATGCCAACTATATCTAACAGTCTCATAAGGTCACAAAGCCAAAATATCCACATTAATATCACATATTTTCTTACCGATTTTTCGCACATATTCATTGCATATTCACACTATTTGCACAATATACTTTGTCACATGGCATGAAAACATACCCACATATTTACTATCACATGACATGAATATCATACCTTCATTTCACTTTTACAATAGTCATCATAAACTTATGACATATATCACAACATCTTATGTATATTCATAATATCACAATTTCACAAGCAATATATTTCACATTTAAGCATAGGTATGAAAACTACTTACACTCAGAATTTAGAGTAGGGGTTTAGACTACCTCTAAATTCCTAAATACACAATGAATCATCTACAAACAACGATTCCAAAACACTCACCAAAATATACTCTTTTCGTTGAAACCCGAAAGCTTAGACAAGCTTTCCCTTGCCCTTATCTCTACTTGTTGAAGGTCTTATCGACTCCAACACTTCAACAACACATACCACACAAATATAATAGAAAAAATTAGTCATCTACTCATCTCATATAGTCATAAACAATAGTTTAAGCTATGTTATCTTAAACCAAAACCTTTAACCTAGAAAAATCTAAATTCTAATATCTCAATCTACACTTAATCTTTTCACATGCAATGAATTCCATTCATCTACATATTTATCCATGATTGATTCCCGAAGTAAGGAACATTGCCTCGATTTTTTAAGATAATTTATGTATTTTTTTTTAAAAAGAGTATAAAATTTATTAAAATGTTTTACCATGAACAAATGAATATGTACAAATAAATGAAAAATCAAAATAATGAATGCACATTAAATATTAAAATAAATAATATGATATGAATAAATAAACAAGGACCAAATTAAATATAAAACAAAATAAAAGGATTAAATTGATTAAAAAAATAATGGGATTAAATTTAAAAAGGGATTTAATAAAAAACAAAATAAAAGGGGCAATTTTTTTTTAAAAAATAAAATAGTGGAGTAAGATTTTAAGCAAAAATAAAAGAAACATAAAACTTCGAGGTTAGATCCTAATATTAGGAAAATATAGGGACCAAGTAGGCAATTTGCCCTGACCCTTACACGTGTCACCCCAAGAAGGTCACTGGTAAGAGGACTGATAGCATTAGAAATGACACCTACTTTCTTCCTAAATTTATGTATTATTTGTCTCCTTTATATCATATTTAGCATGCATGATAGGCATTTTATACTTAGTATTTATATTTTCTAACTCATTATTGTTGGGTTTACATTCTTGTTATTTTATCTCTTTTTGTGCACTAATGTCGCCACATGCAGCATATGTATTGCGTCTTAAAATTGTAAGCACAAGGATTCATCTTAGTAGATCAAGGCTAAAAAGAATTTAGAATGCAGCCACAATTTCAGCTTAAAATTGCGACCAGAGATGTCGCCGCATGGGAATCTGTACTTTGAATGAATGAATTCAAGTTGCAATCACAATTGGAAGCACCAGCATAGGAGAAAAGCATATTGTCATTGCAATTAAAGGTTTCAGATTGCGTCCAGCAATGTCGCGATAATTTGCAGATCCATGAAGAACACACTAGATCTGCGTGAGTGCACAGCTGGAATTTAACTAACTTTGACAGCTGCAATTAGGTCTGGATCTGAGAAGAGATGAGGTCTATCATTTCTAAAGCCTATAAATAGAAGGGAAAAGATGGAGAAAGATATCAAGAGGGAAGGAATTAAATCTGTAATTACTTTGTGTTTTTGAAGTTTTATTGGAGATCGGTGAGCTGACTGAGCAGACAAGCAACAATTCCTGACGAGGAGTGCTTGGTGCAAGCACAAGAGGAGCAGTTAAGGAATAATCCTAGTACTCTAGGGATAGTAAGCTTCGATATATTCGTTAACCTCTCTTTTATGCTGATAGATTAATATTGACAATTGAATGAATATGAGAATATCTTTCAATGTTAGATTACTCTGATTCTTACTTAATCCTTCTCATCTATTTATTCTTGGATTCAATTGAATTAAACACGAGAGTGAAAGTGCAGTCTGCCGACACTAAGAGGTGCAATGACAAGTTGAGTTAACAAGCAAGTCAGTGAGAGCTGCTTGGGATTGGAAGAGATTCTATCACTTGTTCTTAAGTGCACAGTGTTGCCTATATTGAGAGATAAGGTAATTATGGGTACTTATGTCTCGATTCGATTAAACAGAGAGCTGTAGTTGGTAAGATTTCATTGGAACCTCATTGCTGTGACAATTCATCTATACAATACCTTATCAACGCATCCAGCATTGCGAATTAGTGAAGTTAGCGATCCACTTTAGTTCTTCGCACTTGATCATCATTTTACTTTTCTGCATTTAAATTTCCAAACCTTTAACAACAATTTGATTTACTTTCAGTTGCACTGACAATTAACTTTTATTACATTGACAATTTTGACTATTTTAGTGTGCAGATCTGATTTAATCTCGTTGACATATTTACTCATATTATCTCTAACCTTAGTTTTAATTGCCTCGACAAATAAACATCAATGACCCATTCCCTGTAGGATCGATATCCGATAGAATTATTGTATCAACTATACTTGCTTCGACGTGTGTCCACTTGCACAACTGTTGTGACGTTACAGGTCGATCAAGTTTTGGCATCGTTGCCGGAGAACTGCCGTTTGTTTGATGCTTACTATTGTAGTAGCAATTATTTTTCTTACTTAATTTTTATTTTTACTAATCTGTTTCACTTTCTTTTGATTCCCTTCCACAATTCTTTGGAGTTGCATGTCCACAAGGAGAAATCCTAAGGAGATTGTGAGCTTTGATCCAGAACTTAAGAGGACACTTAAGAGGAAAAGACAAGAACAAAAGAAAATGGCTGCTAACAACAACAACAACAACCTACCACCATTACTGCCACAAGATGGAGTTCCTCTAGTGCAACCACAATTAATAAATGATATACCACCATCGCCTCCACAAATTGAACAAGTGCAAAAAGGGACAATTAGAGATTTTACTGTTCCTGTCCTTGATGATTTACAACCAGGGATTGTACGACCAGCTATACAAGCTAGAAATTTCGAGCTAAAATCGGTGTTGTTTCAGATGCTTAATTCAAAGGGGTAATATTCTGGTTTGCCTCATGAAGACGCAAGAGAACATTTAAAATCATTTTTGCTTATTTATGCATCCTTTAGTCAACATGGTGTCCCTGATGATGTTTAAAAATGCAATTATTTCCTTATTCACTATAGAGTAAAGCGAGAACATGGTTCTTGGGATTACCGATTGGATCTATTACTTCGTGGAATGCGTTAGCAACGTAATTTGTTTTACGTTTTAATCAATCGATAATGAACGCAAGGTTGCACAATGACATTACAGCATATCATCAGCTAGATGATGAGAACTTACATACAACATGGGAGGGTTATAAGACTCTACTTAAACGTTACCCAATGCATGGAATTCAATAAGAGACATAGATAGAGATCTTTTATAATGGATTGAATGCTCAGACATGGAATCTTGTTGACGCATCTACTAACGGTCCTTTCTTGGATTGTACCTATACTGAAGCTGTGCGAATTTTAGAGAGGATTGCATAGAATGATTATCAATATCCTATCTCTCGTACTGCTCAGGTAAAAACTAATACTGGTGTACAATTTCAGCTCTGAGTGCGCAGATATCATCTTTGGCCAGCATTATAAAGAACATGAAGGGGACAAGTTACATTGCTCCAATTCAAGTGGCCCAACAGATGGATGTGCCGACATTTTCCTGTGAAATTTGCAGCGACAACCACAGTTATCAGGACTGCCCACAACATGCTAAAAATGCGTTCTATGTCAACAACATTCGAGGAAATTCCTATGGTAACTCATACAACAACAGAGCTCAACAACCTTGGGGGAATTAGAAATGCTTCCACGTATAGATATGGAAATTCCTTAACCCAAGGGAGTTACAACAACCATCAACAACAAAATTTTAATCAAAATTCGCAGGTACATTCAAACCCTGATCAATTGTATGCACATAGCTAGATGCAACCACAAATGCGATTGCAACCGTAACAGAATGCAATGCCACATATGCAAGGACAGCACCAGCAACTACAATAACAGTTTTCTCAACCAAGGTCAAACCCTATGGCTACTCTTGAGGCGCTGATGCGAGAACATATCACGCAGACTGAAGCAATAGTGCAAGGCAATTCTTCTTCTATCTGAGTGTTGAAAGCCCAGCTAGGACAGTTGGCTTCTAACCTAAGTGCAAGATCGCCAAGTGCTCTACCTAGTGATACTGAGAACCCAACGTAAAGAGGGAAGGAGCATTATAAGGCTATCACGCTGCAAAGTGAAAAACAAACGGCTAAACCAAGCAGATATTCTGACTAAGAACATGTCAATGCATCCCAATCAACACAACAAGGAGAAGTTGCAGCTAAAAGAAACTCAGCAAAAATAAATGAGGAAGAGCAAATGGTAGTAACATCTATGTCTACTATTCGCCCAATAAAAACGTCGACGCAACTGCCTGTGTCGATGCAACCAGTTATTCCACCACGACTTACTGATAGTATGCCTTTGCCATTTTCGTAAAGATTTAAAGAGAAAAACCATAATAAGGACTATCAAAAGTTTATTTCTACTTTGAAACAATTACATATTAACAACATACCTCTTATAGAGGCTCTTGTGCAGATACCCAATTATGGGAAATTTATGAAGGAGTTGTTATCAAAGAAGAAGAAATTATTTGAAATTGAGACGATTGCGCTCACAGAGGGGTGTTACCACAAAAAATGAAAGACCCTGACAGCTTCACAATCCCATGCTCCATTGGAAATCATTATCTAGGTAAAGCGTTATGTGATTTGGGAGCTAGTATTACTCTCATGCCTTTGTCCACATTCAGGAAATTAGGAATAGGATCAATGAAGTCCACTGCGGTGACATTGCAGCTTGCGGACAGATCTCTAGCGCAACCTGAAGGCTAGATTAAAGATGTCCTTATACAAATAGATAAGCTTGTGTTCCCTGCTGATTTCATAATCCTTGACTGCGAGGTAGACAAAGAAGTGCCAATTATCTTGGGACGACCATTTTTGGTAATGGGACGCACTCTTATCGATGTTTTCAAGGGTGAGCTTTTCATGCATCATAGTGATGAACATGTTACCTTCAGTTATTCTAGGCATCTCCGTCAAAAAGTAAGGAGCAATATCACCGCATTGATGTGCTGGACGAGTTAATCATGGAAGAGTTCAATGAACGGGGTTTAGTAATCTTAGATAAAAATACGATGGCATTCATTGATGAAACCCTAACTGGATGTGATCACAATGTTGAGATTAGCAGTTGTGAGTTGAGATAGAATTAGCAATTGGAATCTTTGGATCTATTTAATAGGACGATCCCTGTGTTTAAACCCTCAATTGAACAAGCTCCAACCTTAGAGTTGAAGCCATTACTGACACATTTGAAATATGTCTTTCTGGGTGACAATGACATGTTACCTGTAATTGTCAGCGTAACCCTCGACACAATGCAAGAAGAGAAGCTCATCGTAATTTTGAAGAAGCACAAAAGAGCTATAGCCTGGAGCATTGTAAATATCAAAGGAATCAGTCCCTCTTTTTGCATGTACAAGATAAGGTTGGAAGATGAAGGGAAGCAATCCATTGAGCATCAGCGACGATTTAATGAGAAGATGAAAGAAGTAGTGAATAAGGAGATTATTAGGTGGCTAGAGCAGGCATCATCTACCCCATTTCTGATAGTAATTGGGTGAGCCCTATCTAATGTGTACCCAAGAAGAGTGGTTTCACAGTTGTGAGCAATGATAAAAATGAGTTAATCCCTACTCGCATTACGACTGGCTAGCGAGTATGCATAGATTATCGTCGACTCAATACGGCCACAAAGAAGGGCCACTTCCCACTACCGGTCATTGACCAGATACTGGATAGGCTAGCTGGTAAAGCTTATTATTGTTTCCTAGATGGCTACTCTGGATACAATCAAATTGCTATTGCGTCAAAAGATCAAGCAAAGACTACGTTCACATGCCCATTTGGAACCTTTGCCTTCCGACGTATGCCTTTGGATTGTGCAATGCACCAGCCACATTCCAGAGGAGTATGATGGCTATCTTCTCGGACATGATCGAGGATTCTTTAGAGGTATTCATGGATGATTTTTCGGTTTATGGACAAACTTTTGATCAATGCATTGACAACCTGGCGAAAGTTCTGAAGAGATACAAGGACACAAATCTAGTTCTGAATTGGGAAAAATTCCACTTCATGGTAATTGAAGGCATTGTCCTCGGCCATCGCATATCATGTCAGGGCATTGAGGTAGATAAAGCGGTCGAAATCATCGAGAAATTACCACCGCTAACAAATGTTAAGGAAATAAGACGCTTTCTTGGACATGCAGGTTTCTATAGGAGATTTATTTAAGACTTTTCCAAGATTGCTAAACTCTTATGCTCATTGCTAGAGCAGAATAAAAAGTTTGTGTTTGATGACACCTATTTAGACGCATTCATCTCAATAAAGAAGCAGTTGGTATAAGTTCCAATTGTCGTCGCACCGGACTGAACGCAACCATTTGAATTAATGTGTGACACAAGTGATTTTGTTGTAGGAGCTGTGCTGGGTCAACGCAAAGAAAAGGTATTTCATTCCATTTATTATGCTAGTAAAACTTTGAATGAAGCGTAGGTTAATTATACGAGTACTGAAAAGGAATTACTAGTAGTAGTTTTTGCATTTGAAAAGTTCCATTCATACCTTATCGCGCAAAAATTACAGTGCACAGATCATTCTGCATTGAGGTACCTTTTTACGAAGAAAGACTCCAAACCAAGGTTGATTAGATGGATCCTATTGCAACAAGAGTTTGATGTTGAAATCAAGGATAAAAAAAGATCCGAGAATCAAGTAACTGACCACCTATCTCGATTGGAAGTTAGAAGTAAAGATGGGAATAAAGTCTAAATTATCGATGCATTTCCAAACGAGCATTTATCCTTTGTCGATGCATCACCTTAGTATGCTGATGTCGTCAATTATCTTGTGTGTGAAAAGCTACCCCTGAGTATTATTGGTCATAAGAAAGTTAGATTTTTGCGTGACACTACGAAGTATCATTGGAACGAGCCATACCTGTTCAAGGTATATGCCGATAACATCATCCGTCGCTGTGTTCCTGAAGAGGAGATGACTTCTATCCTGAGACATTGTCATGATGCTCCATATGGAGGCCATTTCGATGGTGTAAGGACTGTTGCAAAGGTCCTACAGTCAAGATTCTATTAGCCCACATTGTTTCAAGAGGCCCACAACTTTGCACAACAATGCGATTGATGTCAACGCACTGGCTCAATATCTCTACGCAACGAGATGCTCCAACAGTCGATTATGAAGGTGAAGTTATTTGACATTTGGGGTATATACTTCATGAGGCCATTTCCAAACTCTTTTGGGAATGTGTACATCCTGGTTGCTGTTGACTATGTACCAAAGTAGATCGAAGTAATTGCGGTGCCAAAAGATGATGCTCGAATGGTGTTGAAGTTCTTCCACACGTACATCCTTACGAGATTTGGTACACCTAGGGCATTAATAAGTGATCAAGGTACTCACTTTCACAATAATCAAGTAGCAACAGCTTTGAGAAGATATGGTGTGAAGCATCGCATGACCACAATGTACCATCCACAAACAAATGGCCAAGTAAAGGTATCCAATCGATAGATTAAAAATATCCTTGAAAAGGTGGTTAATCCATCTAAAAGGGATTGGTCTTCGCGGTTACATGATGCCTTGTGGGCGCTTCGCACCACATATAAAACCTCATTGGGGATTTCGCTGTATCAACTAGTGTTTGGTAAGTCATGTCACCTGCTAATTGAGTTTGAGCATAAAGCCATGTGGGCAATCAAACAAGTAAATTTGGACTATGATGCTGCTGGAAGGAAAAGATTGTTGGACATTACTGAACTGGATGAAATACGCCTCAATACCTATAAGAATGCCGCAATATACAAAGAAAAGACCAAGAGATGACATGACAATATCATCTTGCGTCGGTAATTTAGCCCTGGTCAGTTAGTACTATTGTTTAATTCAAATTTAAAACTGCATCCAGGTAAATTGCGTTCAAGATGGTCAGGCCCTTTTAAGGTTGTCGAAGCATTCCAGAACAGTGCGATGACAATTGAGAATCTCAAAGATGGGCAATAGTTCAAGGTGAATGGCCAACGTCTGAAGCATTACGTGAGCCAGAAGTCAAAGAACCAAACGAGACCATCGATCTGGTTACATTTAAATAATGTCAATGCATTTTATATTTCCTTTTATCTTTTTATGTTTACTTGTTTCCTTTTCAATTTTATGAAGGAATAAAAAAAATCATTTTTTTGTCAATGCATCACAAGCACAACTTCTCAGTGCATTCTATGATGACTTAGCAAAGCTTTTCCAGTAAGAATCGCGCTGATTGATTTCCGTCTCTTCCCAGCCATTCGATCAATCAAAAGGGTACGATCTGCATCCTGGCATTTATTGGCTACAGACATAACATTTTCCCATGTTCCTTGCAATAATCACAACTCTTACCAATGAAAGGTTATAAAACCCTTCTCTGTCGATTTCTTTTTCACTCACAATCGCTATTATTGCTGCAACTCATTTTCTTTGTTATTTTCGATCTTACTCTCACGAGTGTATTTCTTTCTCTACAAGTTTCTTTTAACCTTTTTACTGAGTTATTATGGCCAGAACAAGAGGTGCGAAATCTCTTTTTAAAACCCCTAAAACTTATGCCACCGTGGTTCGATCCACTGACCAACCTTCACCAACAAAGCCGATCCTATTTCTGTCTAAAGTGGCCAAGGACCTCTACCATAATGTGATGCTGAAACGAAACTGCCATCTGAAGCAGGGTCTACAACTGTCCCCACACCAGACTTTCGGGAAGCAAATCGTACGAAAAATCAGTCGATTAGGCTAGGAATTCTTCTACGATCACCCAATCGGATATTCCCCTATAATGGTAAGGGACTTTTATGCCAACCTTGTTGACACTAAACAAAAGTTTATTTTTGTAAGGGAGGGTTTAGTACCATGGAGTGCTGCCCATATCAACAATCTGTTCTAGATGGTTGAGAAAGAAGACACCCACATTGTGTTTTTGGAAGAACTGACCGATGAAGGTGCCGAATAGATATTGAGAGATCTTTGTGTTGACGGTGTAATCTGGATGGGCACTGGGCCACACAACTTTACCATTCACCATCGTTATCTGACAACCTACAGTAAGGTGTGGTTCCACTTTATCAATAGTCGCATTTTACCTTCTACACACAGCACAACGGAGACATTTGATCGCATGTGCATTCTGTATTCAACCTTAAAGGGCCGTCACATCGATGTCAGCACAATCCTCCATGACTTGATTGCTAAAGTAGCATCCAAGTAGATAGGTATACTACCTTTCCCTTCCATAATAATGCTGTTATGTAAACAAAGGAGGATTATGGCCCGGGATGGTGAGAAAGTACTGGAGAACAATAGCCCTATCAATGATATCTCCGTAGAGAGAATGATGAGATGCCAAGAGAAGCAGCTAGTGAAGGAAACACCCAAGAAGAAGGATAAGGGTAAAGGGAAGAAGAAGGAAAAATAGGCTGATGCACCCACAAATCCTCAGTTAGGGAAGAGGTTGGCTGCTATGGAAGTCAATATTGATCTCATCGACTTGCGAAATATTCATATTATCAGCGTATTGGAAGACATTGACTATCGGTAGAACATATTTCATGCGTACACAAAAGCATGGAATGACACTATTATCGTTGCATTGAGGAACATGAGCCCAAGTCCGCTACCAGATTTCCCTGTCTTTCCATCTATCTTTTGACCAATGCCCTCATCCTTTGACCAGCCTACTCTTGATGGTAGGCTGCAACATGTTCCCTCTCCAACGAGAATCCATATTTCAGATGAAGAGGAGCAGGAGGGGCATTCTAATGCTATAGAGGATTGCTACAGAACTGTAGCCAGCTTGTTCGAAGAAGAGTTCTCAAACAGCTTTGGGGCTAATATGGCAGAGCGTGCGACTATGGTTGAAGAGGTGCATGCCTCGATTGTATATATGGGTGTGGACGCAGAAGAAAGCATTGACAAAGCCATCACTGAGTAGGAAAAGCCTAGGGAAGAAGAAGCACAGTAAGAAGAAGGCCATGAGAAGAAGAAGAAGGAAGGTGCTTCCTAAAGAAGAGGAGGTAAGGGATAAATAAAATGCCCTAACAAATATAGTTGAGGATATTATCGAAGCACCCATCAGTGTGGGGACATCAAGTGAAGATATGGCTCCACTTGAAGCGAGCCAGGCTGAGGCAATTACTAGCAGCATTGAGGAACCAAATCCTCTAGCCATCGTGCCCTATGTGGCACCACTTGCTGAGGTCCACCCATCAGATGTAACTGTCGATGAGGTTGCTAGTCAACTGGCTGAAGAGGAGCAATCCGCTACTCCGGTTAATTCGAAGGACAAGAAGAGAAAGAGCAAAGATAAGAAGAAAAAGCGCAAAGAAGAAGGCGAGCACCCAAAGAAGAAGAAGAAGAAGGCCAAAGCAGCCATTGCATCGACTGCTGGACAACAATGAGTTAGTTTTACTTTTTAATAGTTAATTGCATGCATCTTATTTAGTTGTCATTGCATTTTTATTTGTCATTGTATTTCATTTGTTAGTGCATTTGCATTGTAGTTGCATTTCCATTCTTATATGTATAATATTGGTAGTTCATTGGGGACAATGCAGACATTATGTTTGGGGGGATATCATGTGAAATGGAAATGCGATTGCACCCACATGTTTGAATTTTACTTGTTACTTTATTTAATGAAAGTATGCAGAATTTCAACAAAAATGTGACCACAATTTTTTATTTGATGCATAAATTTTGAATTATTTGAATACTCATTTGTGAATTGGGTGAATATGAATGAATACTGAATCATCTATTTTTGGATGAATGATTGGAGTTGTTTTAGTAATAAATGGATAGTAACAATTTTTGAATCTGGTACCAACTTGCCAATTGCAGCAACATTGTATTAATAAAGAACAGTCTAATGTGAGTGCATTGTGACTTATCAAGGGAAAACACTCTGCTACAGGTGTTAGAAAAATCATCTAGCCGAAAGCTATCACTGCAAGAGTGTGTGTCAACGCAATTACATACCTCCTGAGGGTTTGTTGCACCCCATCGTTACTGCCCAGGAACAAAGGTCGAGTAATGCAATGACATCTCTCAGTCACATATATAAAAAAATGAATGAATAAGAAAAAGAAAAAAGAAGAAAAGAGAAAAGAAAAGAAATATATAAATGTTGTATTGGTTTAAGAAAGGATAAGATTCAAAGCATGTTACTAACATAAGTGAAGTTGCAGTATTAATTGTTCATACCTCTAAATAGTCAGTGCATTATTCTATAATATGAATGCAATTTGCACATTAGGATCCCAGAAAATTTAAGTTGTGAGAATAATAATTGCGGTGATATGTTTGCCTGTGATTTTGCTGATTTTTGTTTACTTGAGGACAAGTAAACACTCAAGTTTGCGGGTGTGATAACATTAGAAATGACACCTATTTTCTTCCTAAATTTATGTATTATTTGTCTCCTTTATATCATATTTAGCACGCATGATAGGCATTTTATACTTAGTATTTATATTTTCTAACTCATTATTGTTGGGTTTACATTCTTGTTATTTTATCTCTTTTTGTGTACTAATGTCGCCACATGCAACATATGTATTGCGTCTTAAAATTGTTAGCATAAGGATCCATCTCAGTAGATCAAGGCTAAAAAGAATTCAGAATGAAGCCACAATTTCAGCTTGAAATTGCGACCACAGATGTCGCCTCATAGGAATCTGTACTTTGAATGAATGAATTCAAGCTGCAATCACAATTGGAAGCAGCAGCGCAGGAGAAAAGCATATTGTTGTTGCAATTAAAGGTTTCAGATTGCTTCCAACAACGTCGCGGTAATCTGCAGATCCATGAAGAACACACCAGATCTGCGTGAGTGCACAGCTGAAATTTAACTAACTTTGATAGCTGCAATTAGATCTGGATTTGAGAAGAGATGAGGTTTATCATTTCTGAAGCCTATAAATAGAAGGGAAAAGATGGAGAAAGATATTCAGAGAGAAGGAATTAATTCTGCAATTACTTTGTGTTTTTGAAGTTTTATTCGAGATCAGTGAGCTAACTGAGCAAACGAGCAACAATTCCTGACGAGGAGTGCTTGGTGCAGGCACAAGAGGAGCGGTTAAGGAATAGTCCTAGTAGTCTAGGGATAGTAAGCTTCGATATATTCGTTAACCCCTCTTTTATGCTGATGGATTATTATTGACAATTGAATGAATATGAGAATATCTTTCAATGTTAGATTACTTTGATTCTTACTTAATCCTTCTCATCTGTTTATTCTTAAATTTAATTGCATTAAACACGAGAGTGGAAGTACAGTCTGTCGACACTAAGAGGTGCAGTGACAAGTTGAGTTAAGAAGCAAGTCAGCGAGAGTTGCTTGGGATTGGAAGAGATTCTATCACTTGTTCTTAAGTGCACAGTGGTGCCTATATCGAGAGATGGGGTAATTGTGGGTACTTATGTCTCGATTAAACAGAGAGTTGTAGTTGGTAAGATTTCATTGGAACCTCATTGCTGCGACAATTCATCTATACAATATCTTGTCGACGCATCTAGCGTTACGAATTAGTGAAGTTAGCGATGCACTCGATCATCATTTTACTTTTCTGCATTTAAATTTCCAAACCTTCAACAATAATTTGATTTACTTTCAGTTGCACTGACAATTAACTTTCATTACATTAACGATTTTGATTATTTTAATGTGCTGATCTGATTTAATTGCACTGACATCTTTACTCACATTGTCTCTAATCTTAGTTTTAATTACCTCAACAAATAGACATTAAGAACCCATTCCCCATGGGATCAATATCCGATAGAATTATTCTATCAACTATACTTGCTTCGACGTGTGTCCGCTTGCACAACTGTTGTGACTTTACAGGCCGATCAAGGACTAATATTTAAACTGAATAAAATCGCAGGGCCAAATTTAAAATAGATTTAAAATAGACTAGAGGACGAAATTGCAATATACTATAAAAGCGGAAGGACCAAGGGAGTAAATAGCCCACTGGTTCAAAACCATGCAGACCCCTTTGTGGCCGGGTCAGATCTTCAAGTTGAAGCTCAAAACGACGTCGTTTTGAGGGAATTGAGCTAAGGCGTAAAACAACGTCGTATCACTATGCTATATAAACCATACCTTACAGAAAGTCGTCAGGTAATGTCTATGCATTGTAAAATTATGGAATCCACTGCCCGCCCATGAAGCATTGTTGACGTAAAGGTTGTTCATCATCTCAGTTAGGTTATCTTCGTTTAAATTGTGCATGAAGGGCGAGTGGCTATCTATGCGTTCTAGTATCTGTAGCAGGACATTGTTATGTGCCGCACTCCATAGTACAAGTCCCTCTCAAACAAAAACAAATTCTTGCTCTTTGTCCACTAAATTAGCATAAAATTCCCTAACTAGAGTAGACGAATAGCCAGATGGATGGTCGTAGAAGTATTCCCACCCTAAGCGATTGATTGTACGGTGGACTTGTTTTCCAAGGGTCAAGTGTTGTGAAAGCTGGAGGCCCTGTTCATGATGGATATTGTGTTTGAGCATGATATTGTGGTATCTGTTTTTGGCCGGAGTCGATAGAAACAAGATCAGGCCTGTGGATGAAGGTGGTCGTGTTGTGGATGAAATCTCAATAGGGGTGGTCGGAGTGTTTTTGGAATAGGGTTTAAGACTGTTTATGGAAGCACGAGTTTTAGCCATGGTGAAAATAAAAGAGAGAAATAAAGATTGCAGAGGGATATTGCTTTTAAATAAGAAAAGGAAATCGGCAGACAATGAGAAAGATGAGTTGCAATAACAATGGTGATTGTGAAGAGGAAGATAACTACAATGGGGGATTTTATAACCTAAGTGTAATGAATGAAAAAATATAGGGAATCGTTGCATCTGCAACCATTAATTACCAGGCTACAGATCGTAGCAATTTTGTTTCAATCCAATGGCTGGGAGAAGAAAGAATCAATCGGCGTGATTCTTGTCGAAAGAATAATGCTGACTCATTACCGAATGCGTCGACAATCTGTGCTTTAATGCGTTGATAAAAAGATAATTTTTATTTATGCTAAAAATATGAAACAACACAAAGGAAAGTGAAATAACTAAAAGTAAATAAAGAAATGCATTGACATTATTTAAATGTCACCAGGTTGACGATTTCGTCTAGTTCTCAAACATCTGGGCTCACATAGTGTTTAAGATGTTGGCCATTCACTTTAAATTGTTGTCCATCCTGTAAGTTTTCGATTGTCACCGCACCGCTTTAAAATGCTTTGACAACCTTGAAAGGACCTGATCACCTTGATCGAAATTTCCCTGGGTACAATTTTAAATGTGAATTAAACAAAAGTACCAACTGACCAGGAAGAAATTTTCGATGCAAAATGATGTTGTCATGCCATTTCTTTTTCTTTTCCTTGTATATCATAGCATTCTCATAAGCATGGCGTCGGATATCTACTAATTTTGTGATGTCTAGCAGTCTTTTCTTTCCAGCAGCACCATAATCCAAATTTACCTGTTTAATTGCCCACATGGCTTTATGTTCAAGTTCGACAGGTAGGTGACAAGATTTTCTAAACACTAGCTAATATGGTAACATTCCCAATGGAGTTTTGTAAGCGATGTGAAGTGCCCACAATGCATCATGTAATCGCATTGACTAATCCTTCCTAGATGGATTAGCCACCTTTTCAAGTATACCTTTAATTTGATGATTGGATACTTCGATTTGACCATTAGTTTGTGGGTGATATGTGGTAGCCATACGATGCTTCACACCATATCATTTCAATGTAGTCGCCACTTGGTTATTGTAGAAATGAGTGCCTTGGTCGCTTATCAACACTCTCGAGGTTTCAAACCTTGTAAGGATGTATGTGTGAAAAAATTTCAACACTGTCCGAGCATCGTCTTTTGGCACCGCAATAGCTTCAATCCACTTGGATACGTAATCAACAACCACTAAAATATATACATTTTCAAAAGGGTTTGGAAATGGTCCCATGAAGTCTATACCCCAAACATCGAAAAGCTCTACCTCCATGATAGGTTGTTGGAGCATCTCATTGAGTCGAGATATAGAACCAATGCGTTGACAACGATCACATTGTTACGCAAAATTCTGAGCGTCTCGGAACAAATTGGGCTAATAGAATCCTGATTGTAGGACTTTTGCAACAATCCTTGTTCCACCGAAATGATATCCATATGGGGCATCGTGGCAATGTCGCAGGATTGACATCATTTCTTCTTCAAGTACACAACAGCGAATTATATTATCGGCGCATGCCTTAAATAAGTATAGCTCGTTCCAATGATATTTAGTAGCAGCGCGTATGAACCTATTTTTCTTGTGATCAGTTGCACTTATAGATAGCTTTCCACACACCAAATAGTTGACGATATCAGCATACCATGGTGATGTATCCACAGTGAATAATTGCTCGTCAGGAAATGCTTCGACAATTTAAGTTGTTTGCTCATTTTCACTCCTACTTTCCAACCGAGACAAATGGTCAGCTACTTGATTCTAAGATTTTTTCCTATCTCTGATTTCAACATCAAATTCTTGGAGGAGTAGGATCCATCTAATGAGTCTAGGTTTGGCATCTTTTTTATTAAAAACAATCTCAATGCTGAGTGATCCGTGTAAACTGTAATCTTTGCACCGACAAGGTAAGAACGGAACTTGTTAAAGTAAAAGACTACTGCTAGCAACTCCTTCTCAGTCGTGGTGTAATTAACTTGCGTTTCAGTTAGTGTTTTCTAGCATAATAAATAGAATGAAATACCTTATCTTTTCTTTGGCCTAGGACAGCTCCGACAACAAAAACATGGGTCGGACATTAGTTCAAATGGTTGAGTCTAGTCTGGTGTAACGACAATCGGAGCTTGTACCAGCTGCTT
Source organism: Gossypioides kirkii (assembly GCA_005610355.1). Taxonomy (NCBI): domain Eukaryota; kingdom Viridiplantae; phylum Streptophyta; class Magnoliopsida; order Malvales; family Malvaceae; genus Gossypioides; species Gossypioides kirkii. The sequence continues at coordinate 25,504,000 of CP032253.1, read as the reverse complement.
TTTTATTGATGTGAATGCACTCAGACATGCATCGTCGAACACAAACTTTTTAGTCTGCTCTAACAATGAGTATAAGGGTTTGGCTATCTTGGAAAAATCTTTGATAAATCGTCTATAAAAACTGACGTGTCCAAGAAATCTTCTTATTGCTTTGATAGTGGTAGGTGGTGGTAATTTTTCAATGATTTCGACCCTTGCTTTATCGACCTCAATGCCTTGACAAGAAATGCGATGACCAAGAACAATTCCTTTAGTTGCCATAAAATGACATTTTTCCCAATTCAAAACTAGATTTATTTCCTCGCATCTTTTCAAAACTCTTGCCAAATTGTCGGCGCATTGGTCAAAATTCTGTCCATAAACCAAAAAATCATTCATCAATACCTCGAGTGAGTCCTTAATTATATCTGAGAATATCATCATCATACACCTCTGGAATGTTGCTAGCGTATTGCACAACCCAAATGCATCCGTCGGAAGGCAATGGTTCCGAAAAGACACTTGAATGTAGTCTTTGCTTGATCTTCCGGCACAATAGCTATTTGATTGTATCCAGAATATCCATCCAGGAAATAATAGTAGGCTTTACCAGTGAGCCTATCTAACATTTGATCGATGAAAGAGAGTGGAAAGTGGTCCTTCTTTGTGGCCGCATTCAGTTGTCGGTAATCCATGCACACTCTCCATCTAGTTACGATGCGAGTAGGGATTAAATCATTCTTATCGTTAGTCACAACTATGAAACCACTCTTTTTAGGCACACATTGGACAGGGCTTACCTAGTTACTATCATAAATAGGGTTTATAATGTCCGCATCCAACCATTTGATAATTTCCTTCTTTACCACTTCTTTCATTTTCTCATTGAGTCGTCGTTGTTGTTCAATGGATTGCTTCCCTTCATCTTCTAACCGTATCTTATGCATATAGAAAGAAGGACTGATGCCTCTGATGTCTGCGATACTCTAGGCTATGGCTTTCTTGTGATCTTTCAGGATTGCAATAAGCTTCTTTTCTTGTGTTGCGTTGAGGGATGCATTGACAATGACAAGCAGTGTTTCATTGTCACTAAGGAAAACATATTTCAAATGTATTGGCAATGATTTTAACTCGAAGGTAGGAGCTTGCTCAATGGACAGTTTAAATATTGGGATCGTCTTGTTGGACAAATCCAAAGATTCCATTTTCCAATTTCTACGCATCTCACTATTATTTATTTCCTCTTTCTCTTGACAATCAGCTAGGATATCATCAATAGATGTCACTGCATCATCCTCAGACAATGTTGAACTCCTTGCATGAAATTCTTCCAAAATAACCTCGTCTAACACGTCAATGTGGTGACATTGTTCTTTGGGTTCGGATGGTGATGCTCCAAACACACTGAAAGTTACATGGTCATCATTATGACGTATCACTAGTTCTCCTTTGAACACGTCGATAAGTGTTCGTCCTGTTGCTAGAAATGGTCTTCCCAAAATAATGAGTACCTCCTTGTCTGCTTCGCAGTCTAGGATGATAAAATCAACATGAAACACTAGCTTATCGACTTAAACAAGAATATCTTTAATCTGTCCTTCCGATTGTGCTAGAGATCTATCTATTAGTTGTAATGTAATCGCAGTAGGCTTCATCGTCTCGATTCCTAACTTCTTAAAAGTAGACAGAGGCATTATGTTAATACTAGCTCCTAAATCACACAAAGCTTTACCTAAGTAATGATTTCCGAAGGAGCATGGAATTGTGAAGCTGCTAGGATCTTTCATCTTGGTTGGCAACTTGTTTGTGATTACAGCGCTGCATCCCTCTGTGAGCACAATCATCTCGATGTCAGATAACTTCTTTTTCTTTGACAAAAGCTCCTTCATGTATTTCCCATAACTGGGTATCTGCACAAGAGCATCTATTAGAGGTATATTAATGTGCAATTGTTTCAAAGTAGAAACAAACTTTTGATATTCCTTCTCATGGACTTTTTCTTTGAAATGATGTGGAACTGGAAAAGGTATGGTCGTAGTAATTGGTTGTGGATAACTCAGTTGCTTCGACAGTGATGGTTGTGTCGACAACTTATCTAAACAGACTATAGGCAGAGATGGTACTATAGTTAGTTCTTCAGCATTATTTTGTGCTTAACTTCCTTTAGTTATAACCTCTTCTTGTTGCTGTGAAGTAGATGCTTCAACATTGTTTTGATCAGAATTGCTTAATCCTACCGCATGTTTCCCACTTCTTAGTGTGATTGCCTTGCAAGGACAATTTCGTATGAAGTGATTGGTACCTCCACATCGGAAACAAGCTCCCTTAATCAATCGACATTCACTCAAATTTATTCTTTTACAATGCTCGCACATTGGTTTTGGCACGTTGCAAACATTGGCCACACTATCAGCTGGCCAATTTTGAAATTTGGATTCTAGGGGTCCTGAACGGATTCTATTCAAAAAGGTAGAAGAGATTGCTCCTCGGACTTCGCTATCCCTGAATTTTTTCGATGGTCGCATTGAGAAGGTTTTGATAGGATTCTTCTTCCCAAAATCTCGAAATCTCTTCTCTCTCTATTTCTTTTGGTTGTAGACTTCCTCCATTTTCTGTGCTCTATATGCCAAAACGACAAATAGCCGTATTTCTAAACCACCTACCATCATCTTTATTTCATCGTTCAAACCGTCCTCAAATCGGACACACATAGCCTCGTCTGTAGGTACAATCTCCCGTGCATACTTGCTGAGAAACACAAACTCCCATTCTTATTATGCTACAGTCTTGTTTCCCATGCATACTTGTTTACTTCATTGGTTTCCTCTCTTTCAGAATCAAGCATCTTTACATTTATCTGCAAAAACTATAGTTAGATCGGATTCATCTGTATCACACTATCATAGGTTCATATGGCATGTACTACTAAATCATTAAATACAATCATAACTGTCCGAGAAAAGGCTAAATTGAAAGCTCTGATACCATTAAATGTAACACCCAAAACCCAAAAATCATCATCGATTAGGGTTTCAGTGTCTTACTATTCATTTATCACTGTTCATCTTTTAATATCATGTTATTCAACTTTATTTAATAAAGAATCACACTTCACACGTTATATATATCATCATTTAATCATACACACAATTCAGCATGGGTAAATATTGCATTTCCAATATTTTCAGAGACTTCTACCAGTACCTGATGGACAAGTATTGGTAGTAGTCAAGTTAGTAAACAACTCAAAAATTGTGCAGATTTCTACCGGTACTTGTGTTAGTTTTACCGATATAAATCATGCTTCTACGAAACCAAAAACTCTAGAGAGCTAAAATCCTCACCCTGTAACTTCTATCGATACAAGTATACAAACTACCGATACATCAAAACACATAACTACCGATACTTACAATCCCACTATCGATATAACCTAAGTCAGTAAACAACCTCTCTCCTACCCTATACTTCTACCGATACATGCATGGGTACTACCAAAACAAGTATGCAAAATCTCAAGAATTATGCCAAAACACAAGTTTATCAACACAAACATACATCATTCAAAATATGCATTAAGGCAAACACACAAAATATATATAGTCTCCTAGTCATTACATAACATTTTAAGTCTATACTCCAACTTATACTACATGCATTTCTACATTCAACATTCCATCAATATAATAAGATTTTATTATCTCTATTACAAACAAAAGATAACAACATCCTAGTACATGTCATAAGACCGAGTGATGTAAGAACTACCGACAAACTTCGCGATAGTGTAGCTTCGTAAAGATGACGATGATTCGATCTTCAATCATCAAAACAATCTACAAAACAATAATAACATATTTGGTAAGCTTAATAGCTTAGTAAGTTCGATAGTTTAAGAAGTTAACATTTGTAATAAGCAACTATAGCTCAACCGAGACATGATATTCTCATTGTTCTTGAGTTAACTACAACTTCATTTCTCTATCTATAACTTTTTGTTACTAGTACCCGATGCTGCTCACATGTGCTGTCAAGGACTCGACACATATGCGATACCCCAGCCATTGGTATGGTCTTTGTCTATACTGTAAACTGTTTCCTAATGATGTTGCTCACACAAGCTGTCGGGAGTATGCATAAAGCATAAGTCCCAACCATCAAAGGGCCTATAATCCATTTAGGATTCATATCTCTTTTTCAAATCACGATGCTCCTCACACGAGCTATCGAGGACTCGCAACATATGCTGTACCCCAACCATCGCGTCGATACTTTTTTTAATGGCATAAAGCCTACTATCTCTTTCGTTTCACTTTCTCGATCATCTTCAATTTCGGATGCTTCTGATTCACTGAACATTGACAAAATACATACAAGGAATATTAAGTGAAATTTACATTACGAACTTATCGAACTGAAATGCAGTTTAGGAAAGACTTCAGGGACTAATATGCCAATTTCCCTTTTTCGCGATCTGTAGCACGATTGTAGTCTACATCCACAAGTCATTCAGTTTCTTGCATTGAACACTCCATCAGATCATATAATATAATTCGATCCTTTTCAAGAAAATTATGATTTTACCCCTAATATTTTCCTTTTATTCAATCTAGTCCTTTCAACACAAAACATGCAAAATAACAATTTTCTCACACAATCAACCTTAACCGAATTCTCTAGGGTGTTTATCCCATCCCTTCACACCTTTATTTACACAAAAATACATGTAATTTCATCATTTTCACTTTTTGGTCCTTAAACCCTAATTTCATCAAAAATCTCTTTACAAAAAGATTTAACCCAAGCATCAAACATTCAAATATATCAAAAGCTTTCAAGAACAAGCATTTTCAATAATGGCAAGTTTCATAACATTTGACAGATTCACAAATTAGTCCTTGTATAAGCTAGATTAAGCTAATACGGACTTGAAAACATAAAAATTACTAAAAACGATCAAGGTTTGCTTACCCAAATAAAAGCTCAAAGTTGACAAAGAAAAACCTAGCTTCTCTTGTGTTTTTGCCATGAGAATGAAGAAGATGAGTGAAAATGGTCTTATTTTCACTAAATTTTCTTTTAATTTAATATATATACTATTGGCAAATTTTGTAATTTTTAAGACTTTCATCATTAAGTTTGAATTAATCACTTTTAATCTTAATTAAACCCATTTATACTTAGTTTGACTCATGTTAACCCATCCACTATCATTTCCTTGGTTAATTTACTCATTTGGTCCTTCTATTTAATCATCTCTACTTTTATGCCTATTACAATTTAGTCCCTTCTATTCAATTAACTATCTAATCAGTAAAATTTCTCAACCAAAATTTAATACGATGCATATAACACCATAAATATTAAAATAAATAAATTTACGACTCGACTCGTTAGATTTGTGATTCCGAAATCACTATTTTCGACACCACTAAAAATCGGGCTGTTACATTTAGTTTTTTTATCTCCATCTTTTATACTCTTTGTTCTTTTGACATTATAGTAAAATTATTTTTGTCCGTTGTTTTTTATCCTCTTTGGAAGAGTTTTTCCACGTTAAATTTGTGTGTTCAAATTTCTCATTTTCTTCCTCTATTTTTACTTATTCATTGCTTAATCGGGTCGATCCTCAACAATTTAAGGATTTGGGATGCTCGACCAACGTATTAGATAAAGATGCAATGAAGTTGGACTCATTGAAAAAATTATGCATGTTTGTAGGATATCCAAAGAGGACAAAGAATTGTTTGTTTTATAACTTTAAATTGCAAATTATTATAGTGTCAACTCATGCTACTTTCCTTGAAGAAAGTTAATGAATGACTTCAAACCTCGGAGTAAAGAGGTACTCGATGAACTTTTGGGAAATATACAAAATCTTATGAAAATGATTCCAGAACCAACTCCTGATAGTAGAGTTGCAAACGATTAGCAACATAGGGTGTTTCGTCGCAATGGGAGGGTCTCTCGTGGGCCTGAGTTCTTTCAATCTAACAGTGATGTGAATCTCGTACGCGTTAAGATTATGATTCACGATTTAAATTGCCCGATTGTTTTTAAATAGGTAAGCTCTAGAAATATGATAAAAGGATAGGAATTAAAGAAAGATAACAAACAAAATGGTAAAGGGATATAACTTTCTAACTTGAAAACAATCTTAGAAATGAACCTACATTATATAATAACGAGAATCGATTTCTATAAAGATGATTAACATTTCGAAAGTTTGGGAAATAAAGAAGAACTGTGCCCCGCTATATATAAAAGAGATAGGAACCAACAATATTGGGATGATTGCCACAGTCATAGAGTAGAAAGAAAATGAGAGTGATAAAATCAAGGGTCTGAACGCCATAAAAAATAATTCTTGAAAAGTTTGAATTTTAAGTTCTTGAAAAACAACAGATAATTCTCTAAAATATATTAAAATGTTCATTAATCTTTTACAAAGCATATGAATACCTATTTATACTAAAACTAAGGAACATGAATTGCCAATTCGGCCATTAATGAATACATGCATCATTCCATTCATGAACGAATTTTGTTCATGTATTTCTACATTCATTGAATGACCAAAAAGTCACATTCTCTCCCCTTGCCGTCCATACATGCATCCTCAAGTTCAATGTATTGATGAAGAGTCACTTACATCCCTCTTGACCATTCATGTATCTTGAAGTTCAACATATGTATGAAAGCACATTCTTCCTCCTTAATCGTACATGTATCTTCCTCATGATGAAGAGTCTTTTAAGTACATACATGTCCCTTGTCTAAACCATCCTTCCATGTGCTAAGAATTTTCATCAAATTTGTGCATGAATGTTGTAGTAAATTGAACTTAGGAGAAGTTGAAAAGTCACTTGTGCATGAATTTGTTTGGTGCAAAGCATGTGTTACTGTCCATTGAACCTTGGGGAAGATGAATAGACGTTGGTGCATGAACCCCTGTATATATATGTGTGACCGATTATGGAATGTACCTAAGACATTTTGAACACAATCATTAGGACATTTTAAACACAATAATTAAAATGTAATAAATAGGATGTATTAAAGACACAATAAACTAAGACATGTTTAAGACACGATTAAAACTATATAAATGATGTAATAACAAAGACACAATTTACATAGCATGACACATATTAAATAAAAATCTAATTTAAAAGCTACTAAATTAAATAAAATAATTTGGGCTGTTTGTGTAAACTGAAAAATATATATGATTTTTTCTATGTAATTTATCACCTTTTTACTTAAATTCGTTGTTAAAACTAAGTAAATCTTTAATAAATTAATGAAATATGTGAAAATATGAAATTAGGACATAGAAATTATTAAAATGTGATTTTATGCTTTATTATATAGTTTTCATGCATAAAATAACTTATTTTATATTTATTTGAACATATTATATTTTTAAGACATAAAGTGGGCCATGCATGATTAAATTTAATAATAAAATATAAAATCATATTTAATAATTTATTCTAAAATATTTCATTAAATAATTTGGGTTTAATTAATTAATTAAATTGGGTTAATTTTATTTCTTTAGTCCTTTAATTAATTAATTTATTTTTGACAAGTCATATAAACTTTGCTAGATTACAAAACCGTCCAAATTGAAGACCAAGTCAACCCAATTTCGGCTACACATGGCTGTCCACATAAACCACTTTTGCTTTAATTGCACAAGGTCCCTACAATATTAAAGAAATCAGAGATTTGCCCGAAGATATACATTTGACCGAGTCTCAGTCCTGAGTTGTTATGGAATTTAAATTGTTCAAAAATCAAGCAAAATTCAACTCAAAATCCACTAATCATGGCTGGCCACTCATTGAAGAAGCTTGAAGAGACTAAACCTCTCTATTTTTAGCAAACTACTCTCCTCTCTTCACCTATAAATAAGACCCCATTTCACCATTTCCTAATCATCCCTTCATCCAACACCTTCTCTTCTCTCTTAATTCTCTCTAGCATTCCCTAGTCCCCAGGCCTAGCATAATCTCTTCATAGAGATTTTACCAATTAAGCCTCTTAAAGAGCCCTTGGTCGGCCACCTTGGAGAGCCATCAACCAAGGAGCAAAGCGAAGAAACGAAGGAGCCCTCTTCGATCAGAGTCTTGGGTGACAGCCACTTTGATTTGGGTTTAATCTTTCTTTTCTTTAATTTATTTTGAAAATGTTTGCTATGTGTTCTTTGTTCTTGTTTACAACAATGTTAGCTTAATTTTATTTAAGCTAGGATGATTGCTTTAATTAAATAATATTTATTTAAATCATGCTTATAATGTTTGTGCCTCAATCAATCATGTTTTCAATTAAAACCAAGTCTGTATTTTGTTCATATGTGATTGAAATGCACATGAATTAGCTGAGTGATCCTAACCAGACGACGGCTAGTAGACACATAATTGAAATATGCATGCTCAATTTAGATCCTAACCTGATTAAATTGTAGGTTACATAACAACTCTAACCAAGCTCTATTATCTGCATAGTTTTCAGATTTGTGTGATTAAACTGTTTCAAACCTAACACGTCCTTGTTACCTCACATGAATGCTAAGAAACCCTTAGTAAATAAGGATCAATAAAATGCTTATTTACTAAGTAATGGGTTCCGAAAGGACCTAATATGGTTTCCAAACTCATGAAAGATCGAGTTGCCATGGAATATTTTTCCGAATATTATTAAGCATGATGATAATAAATTGAGTTTAATTAAAGTAATTGTCCTAGTTTATTTATGTTATAATTGTTGAAAATTGTGTTTAATCTTGCTAAAATCTATTCCATTTATATAGTTTGCATACTTAGGATAATTTGCATTAGGGTTCATTGCATTTAGTTTAATATATTTAATTTTAATCATCACCTCTCAATCATATTGTGTTTCTAATTTTACCAAGTTGTTAATATAATTTTACAATTAATTGATTTAACACAAATACAATCCCTGTGGAGACGATAACTTGATACTTACTTACTACTTGATAACGACTGTGTACACTTGCACAAACCTACGCATTGTAGTTTGGCCTTAAAAGTCCACATGCAAAATGTTTCATGAGCTTGAGTCTTTATTAGGGGCCCAATAAGGATTGGTCTTGTCATGTTTGACCCAAACTTTTTGGATCAAGCCCACAAAGTGGTTCCTTGAATTTCTTAGCTCTAGCCCGCATCAGAGGCCCAATAGGAATTTTAATTGGATCATCTCTTACTAGCTCATCAACTTGCAACCCAAATGGTGTAGAAATGGACAGCTTGCTATTCGGCCCAATTAACGAACTCGAGATCACATAAGGCGAAAGTGTTTTTAACACTGAGTCTGTTGAACAGGAAGATGATGACCCAATCACATATGATGATGCATTGTAGAGTGCTGATTCCAAGCTCTGGAAATAACTATGAAAGTTGAGATGGATTCTATGGACTCCAACTCAGTGTGGGAACTTGTAGACTTATCGGTTGGGATAAAACCCAAAGGGTGCAGGTGGATCTACAAGAGGAAAAGAAATATGGATAGACAAGTGGAAACTTATAAGGCTACATTTGTAGCAAAAGGTTATACTTAGAAAGAATGTATCGATTACAAAGAAACCTTATCTCCAGTTGCCATGCTTAAGTCAATTTGCAAATTGTTTTCCATTGTAGTGACTCTTAAATACAAGATTTGAAAAGGATGTCAAGACAGCGTTTTTGAATGACTATCTTGAAGAGAGCATCTATACGATGCAACCCATTGGATATATAGCTAAACGAAACGAGAATAAAGTTTCCAAACTACTTAGATCCAATATGGACTTAACCAAACATCCTGCTCATGGAATCAAAGATCTAATCAAACGATCAAGACTATTGGATTTGAGCAAAATGTATATGAACCTTGTGTCTATAAACGTATAGGGTATGGAAAGGTAGTCTTTCTCGTTTTATATGTCGATGACATTCTACTCATTAGGAATGATGTAGTAACATTGTCATTGGTTAAACTGTGGTGAACCCAACAGTTTAGCATAAAGGACTTGGGAGAAGCTAAATTAGTTCTAGGCATTCAAATCCTAAGGGATCGAAAGAACAAAGTGATAGCATTGTCTCAGGCTTCATAAATAGACAAGATATTGGAGCATTATGCAATGATCAATTCGGAGAAGAATAATCACCCTTTTGTATCGAGATTTCATCTCTTTGGAGGATTGTCTTAAGACAACGAAGAGCGAACATGAGAAATGTTCCTTATGCTTCGACAGTAAGAAGTCTCATGTATGCTATGTTGTGCATACTGTTGAAACCTTTTTTTTCGAGTCCCAACTTTTATTTTTAAAAAACAAAAATAAAGTCGCCACCAATCTTTTTTAATTAGGTGTGATTGGATCACCTCAAAATTCAATCATTTTTAAAATGACGATTTTCTTTTTGGTCTAAGAAATCAGAAAAATAAAGTTCAGGAGTTAGTGAGGAAGGATTAGCACCCTCATAACGCCTAAAATTGGTACCTTGTTGATTATTAGTGTCTTAGTGTTGAAAATCGAGAATTGGATGAGAATTTAAAATACAACCCGTAAGTGGAAGCAAACGATGTTATTTGATAACAATTTTGAAAAATATTGCTATTTAAATTAAATTCTATGAAAAAGGCTCTATTAAATATATGTCATGTAAGTTAGGGGCACAACGTCTCGAATCCTCGAAAATAAAAAATATTTATCGGCTAATTATTTTCCAAATCTTATATGTTTCCCATTTTTAAGAGGATATTTAATTATATCGGTTCAAGGAGAAAACTGTATCCTGTGTGTTAGGGCACAATTTCTCGAGTCCCCTAAATAAAAAATATTGTCTCGATTTTAAATATTTCCTGTGCATTACGTAAAAACAAATACAATGTTTAATGTGATATACGATTAATTTTTTCGTGAGCGATACAAAATAATCGAATGTGTCTAAGCATAATACAGCATGATAATGGCAAAATAAAATAAATACATGAATAATAAAATAAAATAACAATGCTACAATCAAATAAAAAAAATAATAATAATAATAGTACAAATAATAATACAACTATGATGATGATAATAATAAGAAGAATAAGAATAAGAATAAGAATAATAATTAATTATTACTAGCATGATATAATTAACACAATATTTAAATAAAAAAATTACTCAAGGATAAAAAATAAAAATTGCATAATTTAAGAGGGTAAAAGTGTAAATTGCATGAATTAAAGTGCTAGAAATAAATAAATAAATAATAAAAAGGTAAAAAGGGACTAAATTGAAATTTAAAAGAAATTTAATAGGGTGAAAATATAAACACTAGAAAATAAGAGTTCTAAAAATAAATAAATAAACAAAATAAATAAAATAAGTATGGAAAGGACCCAATTGAAATTGGAAAGAAATTTTAAGTACAAATCATAAAAAAAATAAGTGCTTAGATTAAAATAAAATAAAATGCAAGGGACCAAAAGGACAAATGTCCCAACCTTTGGTACACGTGTCACTCCCCAAAGGGGGTCAACTGTCAGAGGACAGAAATGTACAGGAAACAAAATAAAAGGGATAAAATTAAAAAAAAATGAACGAAATTGAAAAGGAAAGAAAATGCGATAGGGCCTTTATGATAATTAGACCTTTTATCCGAAACACGCGGATCTTAAGAGTGGATTCGAGTTGGATTCGAGTCAGATGGCAAAACAACGTCGTTTTGGGTTGTTTAAACCCAAGCCAAAACAACGTCGTTTTGCTGGGTTTATATAAACTAATTTTTTTAAAAAAATTCATTTCCCCACTTTACTTAAAAACAACATCTTTTTCTTCTTCATTTTTTCTCTCAACCCTCTGCTAAGGCCAGCCCTAGATCCATCGCCTCTCCGCCAAGGCCACTGGTCACCGGCGACAGTGATCGTCGCCTATAGTGTCCGAAAATTTCAAAAGCCTCTTTTTTTTGTCTTTTAACATTTTGAGTTTAGATTCGGGGTTAAAATCCCTCAAATCCAACCTCAAAGTCCTAAAAAAGGTTAGAAAACCCTTTGGTTCTTGTGTTTTTTAAGAAGAAACTTTTTTTTTTCTTCTTGCCGAAGCCCTTACACAAAAATGAAAAGATTCAGTGGATCTTCACTTGAATATGAAGCATTTGAGAGGTAAAAATATAAACATTTTTACATATATTTTTTAGAAACTATATACAATAAAAAAATTTAAAATTTTTCTCTTTTTGATTTCTTCGTAATCATATTACAAAGGTAGTTGGGGTTTTTATAGCCCCATTACAGTATACTTTCTTTTCTTTTCTTTGTTTTATTTGTTCCTTTTCTTCTTTGTTTTGCAAGTTTTTTCATGTTAAGGGAAAGGCACCTTTCGGTCAATAGCAGCTTGTCTTGCCATTTCGGTGTAAAATCGACAGATCTGGTAGAGTGCCAATAAGGGCGTGGGTGGGGTGGCGGACGTCGGTTGGAGGCTTCGAAAATCTGATTAGGGTTTCAAAAATTTTTTAAGATAGTGAACTTGGATTGGTGTTTGGATTTTTGGGTATTTGGGCTTGTAATTAGGTTTTGGGTTTGTATTGGGTTATTGCAATTGGACTATTAATTAAAGGACTTTTAATTAGGATAAAATTGGGTCGTTACACATACGACCAAATATCTGTTTTGCTATTGGGTTGGTGAGTTGATATCAAGCGAATCCATGACCAAGACACTAATAAACAATTAAGCATATACTCAAGTACCTATAGAGAACGAGAGATTTTATGTTTGTTTATTTTGGAGATCTTACACCTATTGAATATACTAATTCTGACTTCCAAACATATCAAGATTCAATGAAATCCATATTGGGCTGTGTGTTATCTTGGTATCAAATGTGGCATTGTCCCTTATACAAATAAATATTATGATACTCTAAAGATATTTAATAAATTGTATTTAGTATCTAGCAAAATCAAACATTATTTTAAGAAACAAAAAAGTTAAATAAAGTTTAAAAATTATTCTAGAAAATCAAATCTATTTACGAATAAGATTATTAGTTAACCATATTGTTTTGTTTCCATGAAAGCGTGGAAATTATACTAATAAACTTTATTGAGTTTCTAATTAACATCTTTCGTATTAAAAATTAAAATATAATAAAGTGTAGCAGCCTAAACTATATAAATTGTATTTACTGTAATACTGTCCAAATATATTATTTCTCCCAATTTTTTTTTTCAAATTAGAGCTCTACTAGTTGTTTTAACTTGTATGAGGCACATATTTTGTTTGAACCTAGAAGCCGTAGTAATTGGTTCGTCAATTGATTTTAACAGTCAAATGACAAAATATAAAAATCGTTAATTGAAGAGCTTAATTAATTTTTTGTTTAACAGTAGGTTTTAATTGGGTATGAATTCAATGTAAGGATTCACTTGATTTTTTTTCGATTTCTCTTAAGAGCTTTTTTAAGCTACATACACCACCTTAAAAAATTATTTACATGAAGATTGAAATGATTTACACCATTAAAATTTTTTCGTTAAATTTTTTGGTGTGACATTCTAAATTTTCTTTACAAAAAAGTATTTACTCAATAATCATGTTACAAAAAATAACATTATAATGAACTTAAATTTAACAAAAAAATTTGTTGGTGGAGATATATTCTTGATTATTTATTAGTAGTTTGGTTAGATGTCGGATGTTTTGTTTTCTTATTTAATTGGGTGTTTTGTAATTTTGACTAGGAATGAGGTTTGTGTTTCCCAATGTCTTTCTATTATTAATATATGCATATAGATTGAGTAAAAATTTAACAAAAAAATTTAATGATGCTAAGACTTCTTTAAATTTACGTAAGAATTTTAATTAGAATAAAATATTTAAATTAACTATTGACATTATAAATGTTTAAGCACCATATTATAAAAAAAATTTAAATATATAGATTAAATCTCAAATTTTAATATAGTATAGGGATCAAAATTTAAATTTTAACTATTTTTTATAATTAAAAAGTAAAGAGACTGAAATTGAAATTTAACTATTATTGTTAGGAATTGATGTGATTGTTTTATGTTACTTCCACTAAACCATGTGACAAAGTTGAAAAGTTATCATCCCTAAAAAAACAATTATGCACCACCTTAAAAAAATGATTTACAAAAAGATCGTAAATTATTCTCAAAGCTTTAATGTACAGAAGATAACATGTGCAAAACTATCAAAGATTCCACTAACAATACAGGATATATACATGGGATTACTAAGTTGATGCCTAATAAGCCGATTTCAAGGGTTCTTATGTACTTAAAAGAATTGGGATGATGGCTATTGTTTTCTTTCACTTTCAATAAATCATATGACAAATTTGCAAAGTTATCATCTTAAAAAATGATTATACATCACTTTAAAAAATGATTTATATGAAGACTCGAAAGGTATATGAACTTACCTACTATAACGTTAAAGCAGATTCCTTGATCAAAAGTCTCAAAATTGTAATGTAGAATTCGTTAGCTGTTTTTTTCATGCATGGAAGCTATAACCCATTGAAAGAAGCAAAATATTCTTATCCAATACTAAAACCAAAATTAATTTTCTTTTGCAACTTGTAATACTAATCTGTCAAAATATTATTTGTTGTTATCATCATTCTGTAAAATGAATCAGACACAAATTTAATGCATTTAGCGAATATAAAGATGGCAACTCAACATTCCAAGGCAAGACAAGAAACTAAATAATCACAAGAGTTTGACATTTTTTATTAAAATATGTAGTATTTTCTCAAAGTTTTCCGTCATAATTGTGTGTTATAGAAAAGAAGAAGGGTCAAGACACAACACGTTACTCGACTGACAAGCTACCATTATAGTCAATAGAGACAATAATAAACATAGAGAGCACTCATCAGGGCTAATACAAAGCAATTTTAAGAAATAAAAAATATTAATTAGTCATGTGGCTTTACAGGAGAAAAGAAATGAATGGCGTTCTGGCATGAAATTAAATGGCATTTCGCCATTTGAAGTAAAGTGGCTCTTTGGCCATTAATAATAATAAACAAATTATTAATTCGGTCATGGTGGATGAAATAAATTTTCTCTAATGAAATAATACTTGGATACTTTTATATATGAAAAATTTGGACGACTATGTGATATTGTCTCAAACCAGTAAATCAAGATCGATTACGCATTAAGCGATCTTAAAAGTTTATTAATTTAATTTCACATTTAGCTTTGTATAATAAATTATTAAATGTGATAATCTTCATTTTCTTTTGAAATAAAAGAAGTAAAAAATAATTTCCCTTCTTGGTAAATTCTTTTTTGTTGATTAGTATTTAGTATCCATTGTCAATATGATTGTTTAAATTGTTTAGATGGAAAGAAAATTGAACATCTTTTTCTCTAAAATAGTTATATCCCAAAAGTAGAAAAAAAATCAAATGTGGAATATAAATAAGTATCTAAAATAAGACTGTTAAAATTGAGTTACTAGAATTCTTATTAAAATAAAATACAATGGTAAAATAAAATAAAAATAAAGTCCAAATAGAACTAGACTTCTTTTATTTTATTTTAATTAGAATAAGTCATCTATTTTAACTCAGTCCTCACAACAATCACCTAGGTCCGAGTGTTATTGAACCTGTCTTTGATACGACCAAATATAACACCCTATATCCGACCCGGTTGCCAAGCCCGAATACTAGGATGTCACACCACCGTCTAACATTGTGCTTGCCTCATTTTAACATTTTATTTTACATGCAAATTTTTCTTTTTAGGGAAAACCCAAAAAAGTGAATGTGAATGTGCACCAAGTAGGGTCCCAGAAAAGGGAGGTGAGTCAAAATTGACCGCTTAAAAACCAAGCCTTTCCTAGCCAGAGTCAATCCTAGATGTAATAACCCGATTTTTAGCGGTGTCGAAAATAGTAGTTTGGGGACCACAACTTCGAGGAGTAGGGTCATAAATTTATTTATTTTAACATTTAGGATGTTATATGCCTCGTATTAAATTTTGATTGAGAAATTTTGGTGTTTAGATAGTTAATTAAGTAAAAAGGACTAAATCATGAAAGGTGTAAAAGTTGAATTCAAGTAGTTAAAAGCATTAAATGGCAATTGTTGGAATGGGAGAGGTACTTGGGTTGTAATTTGCCCTTGTTATGGATGAGCAGACGGTTAAGGGCAATTATATGTTGAAATTAGAGTGTTTATAGTAAGGGCAAAATAATAAATGGTTTATAATGATAATTAAAGTAAAAATTAAAGAAAAATAAGTCATATTCATCTTCTTCTTCAAGAAAAAACACTAAAAACCCTAAAGGAAAGGAGAAACATTCGGCCAAGCTAGGTCTCTTGATTTGGTGAGTGAAATCTCACCCGTTTTTAGTATTTTTTATATTTTTAAGTTCGTATTAGCTTAAGCTAGCTAATTCAAGGACTAATTTGTGAATCTTTCAAATGTTATAAATTTTGTCATTTATGAATGAGTTTGTTCTTGAAAGTTTATGGTAGATTTGTAAGCTTGGTAATTGGGTTTGATGATTTCGTAAAGTTATTTTTGATGAAATTAGGGTTTAGGGACTAAAATGTTAAAATGATGAAATTTCGTGTTCTTGGTATGAAATAATGGCATGTAGGGTTTGGGTTTACACTCTTGTAGGCTCGGTTGCCATGGAATTTTATGGAAGATGGTTATTTTGCTTATTTAAGCCCTAGGGACCAAATTGAATAGAAATGTAAAGGTTAAGGGTAATTTTACTCAAGATGGACTTAAATGCAAAAACTGATCAAATTATATGATTTAATGAGAAAAATGGTTGATTTTTGTGCTAGATCATGATCAAGCCATTGATCATGGAAAGGGGAAAATTTCAGAATAGTCTTTGAAGTTCACTAAACTGTAATTTCGTCCGATAAGTTCGTATTGTTAAATTCCAATTTAAATTGCATATTCTTGTATTGTAAACAATTTTTGTGAGTTGAAAGGATGATCAGAAGGGAAGAAGATGAAAATAAAGGAAAGAAAGGCTAACGGGCTTTGGGCCGTGAATGAAATAGGTCTGATGACTATGTATCATCGTGAGTATATGAATCATTTACGGATTATAAGGTCCGATGACTAAGTTTCATCGTGAGTATGTAAATCCTTTACGGATTATGAGGTTCGATGATTATGTGTCATCGTGAATATATGAATCCTCTACGGATTATGAGGTCCGATGACTATGTGTCATTGTGAGTATATGAACGCTTTACGGATTATGGGGTCCGATGACTATATGTCATCGTGAGTATATGATTTCCATTACAGATTAAGGGTCTGTTGACTCTATGTCATTGTGAGTATGAAAAATGCATAACACCTACCTCGAATGTATACTACTTATGCGATTCAGTTGATTAGATTTTACAACTCTTGAAGTTTTTTAAATCTATTTAACTTTATGAATTTACTAAGCTTTGAAATGCTTACCTGTGGAAACTGTTATTGTTTTGTAGATTCAATTTTGTTATTCTTAGATTGGGTCATCTTAGAGTATCATACTATCCTGGAGTTGTTCGGTAGTCCTTACATCACTTGGTTATATGGCATGTACTAGGATGATGATATTTTTGCTTTTATAGTTGAGATTGTGGAAATCATGTTATGTGGATGAGATGTATGTTGTGCAAGTTAGTTTATAGGTTTAAAAGTGCTATGTAATGTTCTTGGATTTATGTATTCGTGTTAGCTTGATGCATAATGAAGTCATAAATGTTTTTGCTGTTAAACTTGTGTTATAGCATGATTCTCGAGATTTTGTATACTTGTTTCGGTAGTACCCATGGGTGTGTCGGTAGAAGTACAGAGTAGGAGAGAGGTTGATCTCTAACTTGGGTTGTATCAGTAGTTAAATGATAAGTATCGGTAGTTATGTATTTAGAAGTTTCGGTATTTTACGTGTTTGTATCTGTAGAAGTACAAGAGAGGAGAGAGGTTGCATACTGACTTAGGTTGTGTCGATAGATGAATAGAAAATATCGATAGTCATGTCTTTAGAAATATCGGTAGTTCCTATACATGTATCGGTAGAAGTTGCAGGGTAAGATTTCTAACTCTCTAGAGTTTTTAGTATCGGTAGGGGTGAAACCTGTTTCGGTAAAAGAGTCTCTTGTATCGGTAGAACTATCACTTGTATCGGTAGAAATTTGTACTATTCCTGAACTGTTCACTAACTTGACAACTACCAAGACTTATCTATCAAATACCGGTAGAAGTCTCCAAAAATGTTGGAGACGACCATTTTGCCTTAATAAATTGTGTCGTTAATCAAATATTGATTCATAACGTGTGGAATGAAGTGCTTTAAAATAAACAAAGTCCGATTAATAATTATGTTAAAGACGAACAGTGATGAATGAATAGTAAGACATCGAAACCCTAACCAGTGATGGTTTTCGGGTTTTGGGTGTTACACTAGACATGCACCTTCTCATTACCACACTTCTCACAGTTATCAAAAAATAAATTTAATGTTAGATAATTTCATCTTACATCGATTTATCAACTATCAAACATTTATCATATAAAACAAACCTCAAAATATCTCAAATATTATATTTTCAAGTCTATAATGACATGCAAATTGCTAAATTAACATAACATAAACCAATATAAACCCACTATATTGCCTAACACATTGCCTTAGGTTCCCAAAACATAAATAACTTATAAACCTACAAATAAAAGTAAAAAGGTCAACTTAGCTTGGATCACCCTCGAGACCACACCGCTCACACTGATACTAAGAATCTAAAATGGGTGAGATTAACGAGCTCAGTGAATGCCTAGAATAACCGCAACATAAACGATCATCATGCATCAACCCAACAATCAAACAACATGTTCATAGCATCTTTCTTGTATTTATTTTCACATAGTATTCAGCATACTAGATATAAACATATTCAATCATATACACATAATACAATAAAAAACAATTTATGATAATTTGGCTGTTGAGACTATAAAACATGTAGTGAGCTTTATCATCACACATTGGATACACGGATCTCCAACATACTAACATTGGACTCATAGAGTCGAAACAAATCCCATAGCTAACACTCTCCAACACACTAAACATATCCCGTTGAATGGAGCATGACTCATATTTCCTTATCTCTCCAACATGTCCCTAGGCCTCAGCGCCCCACATATAACACAAACGTGAGTACTCACAATCCTATGACATGCCAATTATATCCAAAGGTTTCATAAGATCACAAAGCCAAAATATTCACATTATTATTACATATTTTTATCATATATTCACTGCATATTCATTTTATTATCACAATATAATCAGTCACATGGCATGAAGAACATACCCACATATTCACTTTCACAACAGTCATCATAAGCTTATAGCATATGTCACAACATCTCATGTTTGTTCACAATATCACATTTTAATTCTTTAAGCACAAATCACATTAATATTTAATCATAAGTCATATTAATATTTAAGCACAAATCACATTAATATTTAAGCATAAATCACATTAATATTTGAGCACAAATCATATTAATATTTAAGCACAAATCACATTAATATTTAAGCACAAATCACATTAATATTTGAGCACAAATCACATTAATATTTAAGCATAAATCACATTAATATTTGAGGACAAATCAAATTAATATTTAAGCATAAATCACATTAATACTTAAGCACAAATCACATTAATATTTAATCATAAATCACATTAATATTTGAGCACAAATCATATTAATATTTGAACACAAATCACATTAATATTTAGCACAAATCACATTAATATTAAGCATAAATCATTCATCCGCACATCTCATACAGTCATAAACCTAGTAAACTTTAAACTCTAATATATAGTAAACTTTAATCTTTTCACATGAATATTTAAGCACAAATCACATTAATATTTAAGTACAAACCGAAACCTTAAACCTAGTAAACTTTAAACTCTAATATCTCAGTCTACACTTAATGTTTTCACATGAAACGAATTCCGTTTATCTACATATTTACCCACGATTGATTCCCAACCTTTAAACAACACAAAACTATACGTTTTAAAATACTGAATATTTTCGACACACAATGACTATAATAACAAAAATTCATTAAAACTCGAGAAATACTTAACAAAACTTCAAAGTAACTTTAGAAACCTTCTAATCATATTAAAACAAGTTGAAAAACACTTTAATATCAAGTTTTTATACACAAACCCAAATTTCACCATTAAAGACCCTTCGGCTTTTATTCAAAGCTTACGTTTTAATGGCTAAAAACTTAGTTTAAAGGACTAGATATCATTTAAAACTCATAGGAAAATGATTGATTACCTTTTCTTGAAGAAAAACGAGCTTTGATATGAATTCGAAAAAACTCACGTTTGGAGAAGATGATGAAGAACATGAAAGTGAGGAAGTTTTTTGGGTGATTCGCTTGGTTTTTATAGGTATCTAAAGTTTTAGGGTTATTAGAATTCAAAGGAAATTAGGAGTTGGTGTTTAAAAGAGATTGAAAGGGATTGAAAGAGAAAAAGATGGCACAAAATATGGGGGGGAGAAGTTGACGTTAAATTGAATTGAAAAAGGGGTTTTAAGTTGATTTTGGATATTTGGTCAAATTCTTGATAAAAACTCTTAATTTTGACTCTTTTACAAATCAATCCTATTTCAAAATTAAAGTCATATAAAACTGATTTTCAGAAATTGATTTAATTACCTAATAGCCATTATCGAAAATATTATCGCTACCAAACTCATGAAATTTCGAACACATATAGGCCAAAAATTCCTATTTTACCCTTGAAACTTTCAAGCCCAATTTTAGGGTGTGACAGTTTAATCCCTACAATAGCCAATGCTTAAGCCATTTCATTACCTTTCTGTTCAACCTTAGAGAATGAGACATTTCCCACCCGAGCAATTCTCCTCTCAATATTTGTAAATATTTTTTACAAGAACCACAGTCTCATAACCTTGTTTAGTAACCGATTATACACCATGTTTGATCTAATTTCTAAAATAAGAGGGCCATTTAACTTCCATCCCTTAGCTGTGAACAAATCCAATGCAATAATGATCGCCCTGCCTCTGTTGCATCTGCTTCTTTTACTACAATTGGTCCCTAATATAACGCTCTTACAACACCTTCCTCATCTCTTAAGACACCACTACACCTAGTAACTTCCTCATTTGCCATCCCACATACATTAAATTTCAGCCAACCATGCGGAGGAGGGTGCCAATTCAGTGTAACAGATCTGGTTTTGAATGAATTAATCCATCATTTGGTCAGGCAAATCCACCAAGAGCACTCTTGTACCTTTAACTCATCGTATACTGCCCTTACCTACAACATTGTTCTCATTTTGGAGTGAAATATCATAACTTCCATAGTTATCATCTTTTTGTCAAACAGAATATCATTTCTTGCTAGCCACACTGACAAGCATGCTGTCGATATCAATATCATTCATAAACTTTTTCGAACTCCTGTCAATTTCACGTTATAGCATAAAGAATAAAATTTAGCAAATCCTTTTATCATTTTCCAACCTACATCCCACCATTTGAATTTTTTTTGCCAAAATCCTTTGATAAATTTACATTTGAAAAATAGATGACCCGCTCGCTCCGATTCTCTTTCACACCGTGAACATCTTATCGATATTTTTTGAAGCTGCACACTTCTTTTAACGAGAAAATCTTTGGTAGGAATTCTAGCAATAGCAATCATTCAAAGAAAAATTCGCATTCTAGGTGGCACCTTTATCTTCAAAATTATGTCAAATGCAAAACTAGTGTCGTCCCCTTCATCGTTAATTATTAATCCAGATAACTTCTTCACCATAAGCTCCCCATTGTTATAGTATACCCATATTAATCGATCCTCTACCTCTGGTACTAGCACCATGCATCTCACCACTTCAACTAATCTACGAAGGGTCTCCACCTCTCTATCCAATAATGGTCGTATAAAGTATTCTCCCCAATTAACAATGCTGAAACCATTATTGTTCGAATAATCTTCTACCACCCCTTTCTTGTATTTTGCTAGACGAAACAGTATGGGAAATTCCACTTTTAGAGGTCGATTACCACATCAGATATCCTCTCAAAACATCACCGTCTTTCTATTCCCAACCAGCCATCTAAAAGATTCATTCCCCACCCATTCTGCTACTTTTGCATCTTAGAATTCTCCACAATTCCTCTCCATACAATCAACATTTCTTTTAAATTAGTCGTCTTAAAACTTCACTATTGCGAGAGAGAACCATACTTCGCTAGGATAAATTTTCGCCACAACACATCTTTTTCAACAGTTAATCTCCAACTCCATTTTCCCATAAGAGCTCTATTTTTTACTACAAGGTTCACCACTCCCGCTCCCCCCTTCTCCTTTGGTATGCATATCTAATTCTAGCTTACCTTCGCCATCTTCCTTTTACCGTCTATAGACACCAAAAGAAAGTTTCTTCATATCTTATCGATCCTTTTAATCACTATCACCGGCGCTTGGAAGATAAACATGAAATAAATAGGAAAGGCAGATAAAACAGAATTAATCAATACTATCCTCGCTACCCACGAGAGAGTTCGACATTTCCAGCCCGATAACTTCTTCCTAAATCTCTCTACAATTACATCCTATGTGGATATTTTCCTCGGGTTCGCTCCTAACGAAATCCCCAGATAATTAAAAGGCAGTGCCCTTATCTTACACTTACATACTACTGCCATTCGATATATCTTAATTCACACCAAACCCCACTAAACACGATTTCTTGAAGTTGATACTAAGACTCGAAAAAATCTCAAAACACTATAAAATGTACTTCATATTCCTCACCACCTCCTTATTCGCTCTCAAGAAGAGTATAGTATCATCCACAAATTATGGATGAGAAAAAGTCTGATAGGGAATAACATCTTGAATACCCTCAATGAGCCTATTCTCCATTGTTTTATCCATCGACAAATATAGCACTTTTGTCACTAAAATAAATAAAAATGGAGATAAAAGGGTCTCCTTCACGAAGACCTCTACAGAATCTAAACTCATTTGTGGTCAACCCATTGACAAGCACTGCAGCTCTCACCGTTGATACACAGTCCATTATCCATCCTATCCATTTCTCGCCAAATCCCATCTTTAGTAAAACTAACTCCAAAAAACCACAACGTACATAATCATACGCTTTAGAAAAATCCAACTTAAAAATCAAATTGCCCCCATATCATCCTTCTTCTTAATCTAATGAATAATTTCGTTTGCAATTAAAATTCCATCAAAGATTTTTCTTCCTTTAATAAAGGCACATTGTGTTTCACTTACCACCTCTCTAATAACCTTCCTAATTCTTCGAGATAACACCTTTACCACAATCTTATGCAATGAACTCACCAAACAAATTGGTCTAAATTCTAATATATCGTTTGGACTTTCAGTTTTGAGAATGAGCGCAATGAATGAAGAATTGATGCTCCTATCAATTTTCCTAGTTTGAAAGAAATCTGACATCATTTTGTAAAGATCCAATTTTACGACATTCCAACATTTTCTAAAAAAGAACATATTGAAACCCTCTGACCTAAGGGCTTTTGACTCATCGCAACTCCACACTACTTCTTTTATCTCCTCATCGTAAATGGTATCTCAAGTTTGAAGGCATCCCCTTCATTTAATATCTTCAAATTAAACTCTAAATCCATTTTCCAATTCCTCAATGGCCAACTAAAATAGTTATTTAAAAAATTTTACATTCTCTCTTTCATCTTCTTTGGTTAGCTATACCAAGAACTCCCAAATTTCAGCCTCTACACCATTTTGCTTTTAGACTTGATCTTCACGACTTTATGAAAAAAAATGCAGTATTTGCATCACCTTCTTTTAGCCAAGTCATTCTAGATTTTTGCAGCCAAATCCATTCTCTAAATTTGATTACTTACCATAACTCTAAATTCATACTGTTTAGCTCCTCCATTTCTAGCTCAATCAGCTTTCTATGGTTACTAAAGTCATCTAGCGTCTTTATCCTTTCTTCAATATCAATTATTCTTTTCTCCAATTCATTTCTAGCATTCTCATTCTATTTCTTGAGAGCTCCCTTAAGTTTTCTTAATTTTACAGCCATTCGCCCATTCAAACTACTCATTTCTAACAATTTTTTATTTATCAACCTCGGACAATCCTTCTTCTTGAGCCACACATTTATAAACTTAAAAGGCCTTGGACCCTAATCAACTGATTCCTTTGCTAACAAAATTGGTATATGATTCAAAATGTATCTCTTTAAGCCTTGTTGTTGTAAATCTTTTAGTTGTACCAACCATGATTCCTCTAACAAAAAAATATCTAGTCTACTTCATTTATTGTTAAGACCATGCCAAGTGAATGTTTTCCCCAACAAAGGCAGATCCACCAGCTTGCAACTGTCAATGAAGAGCCCTTCTCTAGTCCCGCACAATTGCTTCTTTCACTCTTGTTCCTCACTACGTTAAAATCACCTCATAAAATCCACGAACGATTAAACTGGCAAGTTGTTAGGTACATTCTCATTAACCAACATAGCCTTCATTCCTTCAATCAACCATTCTCCTTCAACAACTACAAATCTATTATCTCAATAATCACTATTAACCTTATAAAAATCTTTGTCCCATACTATTACCAGCCCTCCTCACCTCGCAATTGCTGCTGAAAATTTATATTCAAAATTATCCCCAAATTCTTCTAATTAATTTCACTGACACCATCTCTAACTTAGTTTCCTGGAGGAAGCATACATTTTCCCTTGACATTCAAATAACTCTTTTGACAGACTCAATTTTTGTTTTTGAACCCAAACCTCTAATAGTCTAGGTAACTATTCTCATATTCTCCCTATCAATCTAATTAGTAAACTAAAACACCAATATCGAATAACTCACCTGTTATCAACGTTTCTACTACTTCAACTACCTCCGAATGCCTTCTTTTATTGCCCCTCTAGTCTCATAATTTCATCTATAACAACCTCCTCCACTCCTCGCACACTGAAGCCCAATTTTTCACACTTCCCAGGTTCTCTTTGCTTCCCCTAAAATAACTTTTCTTCTGTTACTAATATTCGAATCAAACAATAACAAATTTGCAATTCTCTTATCGTTCATTGTAGTTGCCTTTCCTTTCTCCTTTCTCACCTCGATCCCTCTTTTTTCTTCCTTTGTTGACAGGACACAATCCTAGATTTCGTGCATAGAACGAATCTTTTTTTCCAACACTTTCTTTTTTCTTCTATTTTGGATTGAATGAAAAAATTCTTTTTCAACCTCCAAACTTGATTCTCGATCCTCTAATCCCCCTGCCTCTTTATTACTTTGTGTTTTTTATTTTGAGTTTGGGCTCCTCTCTTTATCCAAAATATGACTTTCCTGCCCAATTAAGCCCACTCCCCTACCCGCATCTTTTTGTATGTCCATCCCCACATGCAGGTCCATTTCTATTGTCAAGCCCATATTATTAATGTCTTCATTAACTGGATCCATTATACTATCAGCTTCATCTCCCCCACTAATATAATTATATTATTCGTTGATATTTTTCCCCCCTTCATTTATTGCTTCTACCAACTTTCTCTGACTCCCTTTCCACATCCACCTTTCATGATGCTGGATGCATAATTTCTTCCTCTAATTCATTTCGTCTTCCCTCCGATGATAACTCCGATTTCGATCTAATTCTCGATCCAGATTCTAATATTTCTCCCTCTTTCTCCTATTGATCCCCCTTTTCATTATTCTATCATTTATAAGTTCTGTCAAGCCCCTTTCCTTTATTATAATAAGAAATTTTCCATCCCTTTCCTCTAAAATTACTAAATCTTCTAACTGGTATGGTTGTTTTATTGAAATCAATAGCTCCATCGTCTCAAAATTGTTTACTTTTGTTGTGTTTTCTCTCATTGATACCAACTCTCCCCATAGTCTATCCAAACGCTTGAATGTCTTGTAATTCTAGCAATGGAAGGGCACCCCTGAAATTTCAATCCAAGCTACCCTTTCCGTCATGACTTTCTTCTCCGACCAAGGTTCAATGCTTAAGAAGAATTCTTTCAAGTATGCCCAATCATTCTGCTTCAGAATTTCCATCAATTTTTTGTCTAGTACCTCTATTAGAAAGAACCTTCCTTAAATTCTCTTGACTGATATTTCCCCAAGGTCGATTCTTGCATTTCTTTCAGCCAAACTATTTGTGTCACTGAAAGAAGTCGACTCCCCCACGAGACAACATTGGATTTTCCAAAGCTGTTTGTCATCCACATGTCCTTTAACTACTCTAAATTAGTTCTTCTCCATTCTTTTCAAATCATCGATCCTTATCTATTCGTTTACATTTTTTCCAGATGTTTCTCCCTTTTCTCCTTCCCTTTCAGATACATCTCATTCCTATGAACTATATTTGTCTGTGCGTTAACTTTTCTCTAAATTTTCCTTTTTCCTTTGAATCTAGCTATTTTCACCCAAATCTTACTCCCAGAATCATGAATCCATTATGTCTTGATATTACCCTTTGAGCATCCAATATGTTAGTAAACCTCACAAATTTAGTAAACCTCACAAATCTAAACTTCCTTCCATTTTTACTTTTCTTTTCAAGAATAAAAGCTTCTATCACCTTGCCATGATATTGAAATAATGCCCATAAAACTTTCCAATGCATGGCCACCGAAATGTTGTACACGAACAAGGTTATCTGATTACCTCTCACCTTCCAGTTACTTGTGGATACGTCCATTCTCTTCGTATAATTATCACTTGTGGATTCATTAAAACCTAAAAAATTCATAAAACTCTAAAATTATAATAAGATAATGAGTACACGAGGATCTCGGGGTCGAGGTACTAGTAGTCGCGATGGTCGCCATCGAGGGGCTTGACCTAAGCGATCTTCGATGGGAGTATGCTCCAATTAGATACAAGTGTAACTATCAGAAATCTTACCGCTGAGACTAAGTCTAGGGCTCAGACTATTGGGGATGACGTACTGCCCCAGGCTATGTTGAGGGTTTTAAAGAGGGTCGTTGGGACTCATACTGGATTTGGTAGTCGAGGGTCTATAATTGAATGACTTTTATCCAATAGAGCAAAATTGTTTAGAGGTGTCATTGGGGTCACCCCGACTGTGGTCGAGTATTGGTTGGCGACCATAAAAAGGATTATAAATTATTTAAACTGCACCATTGGGTAGAAACTGAAAGGTGCAGTATCTTTGCTTCACGAAAAAGGTTACCAGTGGTGGTTGACCATTGAGGAGGACACTCAGCCTGAGCGGGTGACTTAGGCTTATTTTTAGAATGCCTTCCAAAATAAGCATGTGGGGGCCAGCTATGTTGAGACTCGTAGACGTGAGTTTATGGGGCTGACTTAGGGAGATAGATATATGGTCGAGTAGAAGGTCAAAATTTTAAGGCTGGGTAGTTAGGCCCACGGATTGGTAAAGACCAACTATGGTAAGAGTATTCAGTTTTAAGAGGGGCTGAGGTATGATACTAAGGTTCTAGTAGCTCCCCAATGGGAGTGAGTCTTCAAAACATTGGTTGAGAAGGAAAAGATTATCAAGGAGATTAAGCGTGCAAAGTGTAAGAAAATACATAAAGAAAAAAGTCAGAACAAAAATAAGAGGGATTCGAGTCCTTCTAGTTCTTCTTAGTGGCTTATGAAATGAGCCAAGTTTGAGAGATCTTAGTAGATAGAGCTAGCTATCAGAGTGGAGCCCATTACCAGGGTTGAGTGGGTTCCAGTTTGTGAGTATTGTAATAGACGTTATCTTGACGAGTATTGAAGGAGGATAGGGTCTTGCTACAGATGTGGGTCTACGGAGCATAAGATCATTGAGTGTCCTTATATGGTTAAGTCAATGCAAGCTCTGATTTTGGATCAATTTTATCGTCATAGGGTTGATCAGTAACCTACTAGGGGCCGTGGTTAGATGAGGCGAGGTAATGGTCGTGGTCAGAGGGCCCCAAGTAGAGGTGCGGTTCAGACTGAGGCTAGACAAGGAGTTTTGGTCTACGCGACGATGCACTTTGAGGACAAAGATGCAGCCCATGTGATAACCGGTATATTTATTATGTGTTTGCCTCCTTATTTTGCATTGATTGGTTGTGGTTCCACGCATTCTTACATTTCTAGTAGTGTATCCAGTAATTTAGGGATTTTAGCTATGGACACTAGTAGTGAGATTTCTATGATTAGTCTATTGGGATAGTCTTTTCAAGTTAGTGAAGTGTTTAAGAGTTATCCGGTTGAGGTTTTGGGGTTTGTATTCTCGACTATTTTGATGGAGTTGTCTTTTTGAGAGTTCGATTTGATATTAGGTATAGATTGGTTGGTGGAGCATTGATTACATCGTCATAGTAGTTGTGCAAGCGGATACACGTCGATGCAAGTATAGTTGATAGAACAATTCTATCGGATATCGATCCCACGAGGAATGGGTTCTTAATGTTCAGATGTCGAAGCAACTAATACTAGAATTAGATAAAATGTGAGTAAGGATTGTCAGCACAATTAAGTCAGATCTGCTCACTAAAATTGTTAATAATGTCAACGCAATCAAGGTTAATTATCAGAGAAAGTAAAAGTAAATCAAAGTGTTGTTGAAGTGTTGAGTATTTAAATGGATAAAAGTAAAGGTTTGATCAAGTGTAAAGAATTGGAGAGGATCACTGATTTCACTAAGTCGCAACGCTGGATGTGTCGACAAGGTATTGTATAGACGAATTGTTATAGCAATGAAGCTCCAATGAATTCTTACCAACAACAGTTCTTTATTTTGTCAAGATTCAAGTACTCACAATCACCCCACCTCTCGGTGTGAGCAATGTTGTGCACTCAAGAACAAGTAATCAAAATCTCTTCTAATCCCAAGCAACTCTCGTTGTCTTCCTTGTTAACCTAACTTGTCATCACATCTCTCGATGTCGGCACACTGCAATTTCACTCTCGTGCTTAATGTAGTTAGATCCAAGAATAAACAGATGAAAAGCATTAAATAAGAATCAAAGCAATCTAACAATGAATGATACTCTTGTATTCATCCAAATGTCATTAGAATTCATCAGCATTTAAGAGGGGTTAACAAAAACATCGAAGCTTACTATCTGTAGACTACTAAGACTATTCCTTAACCGCTCCTCTTACCCAGCACCAAGCACTCCTCGTCAGAAGTTGCTGCACACTTGCTCCATCAGCTCACCCTCCTCCGACGTCAAGCTTCCATGGTAGCTTGCTTGAAGATTTGAGAGATTTTTGGATTTAAATTCTTCACTCCTTGATGATTTTTCTTCATCTTCTTTCCTCTATTTATAAGCTCAAGAAATTACAGATTTCCTCCTTTCTCAAATCCAACTACTTTGTACAGTTGTAAAAGTTTGTTATTGATAGTTATGCAGATCTTATTTGTTTTCTAGACTGTTGCAGAATGTCAACGCCATTTATAATTTGCGTTGACAATTTGCCGTATTTCTGGACCAACCTGTTGCTACAACTGAATGCTTTCTGGCTTCAAGAATGATAGATCTCATCTTTTCTCAGATCTAGATCTAATTACAGCTGTCAAAGTTAGTTAAATTCCAGCTGTGCACTCACGCAGATCTAGTGTGATCTTTATAAATTTGCAGATTGTCGCCGCATCTCTGGTCACGATCTGAAATCTTTAATTGTGGTTACAACGTGTGAAATTCCTGCGCTGGTGCTTCCAGATGTGCTTTTGGCTTGAATTTACTCAAATAAAGTAAAGATTTCTATGCGTCGACATCTCTAGCCAAATTTCCAAGCCATACTTGTGGCTTTATTCTGAATTCTTTTTAGCCTTGATCTATTGAGATGCGTCCTTGCGCTGATAATTTTTAGACGCAATATATATATTCTATATGTGGCGACATTAGTGCACAAAAAGAGATAAAATAATAAGAATTTAAACCAAACAACAATGAGATAGAAAACATAAAAACTAATTATGAAATGCCAAATATGCATACTAAATATGACACAAAAGAGACAATTAATACACAAATTTAGGGAGAAAATATATGTCATTTGTAATACCATCACACCCTTAAACTTGAGTTTTTACTTGTCCTCAGGTAAGCAAAAATTAACAAAGTCACAAGCAAAAAT
This sequence comes from Gossypioides kirkii, assembly GCA_005610355.1. Lineage (NCBI taxonomy): Eukaryota > Viridiplantae > Streptophyta > Magnoliopsida > Malvales > Malvaceae > Gossypioides > Gossypioides kirkii. The sequence continues at coordinate 25,473,803 of CP032253.1, read as the reverse complement.
GTCACCGCAATCAATATTCTCACAACTTAAATTTTTTGAAATTCTAATGTACAAATTGTATTCAAATGATAGAATAATGTGCCGAAAATTTATAGGCATGAATAATTAAAAACTGCATCTTCATAAATGTTAGTATCATGCGTTGAATCCCCATATTCCTTGAACCAATACAACATTTAATTTTTTTTCTTTTTCATTTTCTTCTTTTTTCTCATTTTTCTTTTTCAAGTGACTGAGAGATGTCATTGCATTACTCTACCTTTGTTCCTGGGCAGTAACGATAGGATGCAACAAACCCCTAAGAGGTATGTAATTACACCGACACACACTCTTGCAGTGACAGCCTTTGGCTTGATGATTTTTCTAAACCTGTAGCGGAGTGTTCTCCCTTGAAAAGTCATAATGCACTCACATTGGAGTGTCTTTTATTTATACAATGTCACTATAACTGGTCAGCTAGTTCAAGATTCAAACACACACTATTCATTCATTATTGAAGCAATTTCAATCATTCATTCAAAAACAGAAGACTCACTATCCATTCATATTCATCCAATTTACACATCAGCATTCGAAGCAAATCAAGATTTACGCATAAAAATAAAAACATTGTGGGTACATTTTTGTTGAAATTCTGCATATTTTCATTAACATAAGAAACAAGTAAAATTCAAAAATGTGGGTGCAATTGCATTTCCATTTCACACAAATTCCCCCCAAACTTAAAGTGTGCATTATCCCTAATGCACTGACATTAATAAATATATATGTGGAAATTCAATGATAATGTAGATGCAGCCATAATAAAATTGCAATGACATTAATAATGTAGGGACAATTATACTACAACTACATGATATGCATGAAAACTAAACTAAGTAATAAAAAAAACTAACTCAATGTGCTGCAGCCGAAGATGTGGCTGCATTGGTCTTCTTCTTCTTGTGCTTTCGTTCCTCCTTGCATTGCTTCTTGTCTTTGGTGCTCTTCCTCCTTCACTCCTTTGGCTTGGCCGTACCTATGGATTGCTCCTCAACAGCAGGTGGCACTAAATCATCAGATGATGCATCCACAAGTTCAGGTGCGATGACAAATTCCTCAACCTAATTTGTTGTGACATTAGGTCCTTCTCTTCTTTCTTCTTTTACTTTTGTTTGAGCTTCGCATGATCTGTGGACTACTCCTCAGTTTCTATCTTTGCTCTGGCATCATCAGCTGCTTCATTCGTTGATCCATTATAGACCACTATCGCCCAAAGGTTTTCATCAGTAGCTTTTGCCTAACTCGCTCCATCTTACACCAAGCCTTCAGTTATTGCACCCACAACTTCAAGTACAGGGATAGATTTCTCAGCTAAATTTTCCTCGACACCTAATTATTCATCTTTTTCTTCCTTTACAAGAAATTCTTCCATTTTCAACATTAAGTCTGTAGGTGCAGTACAGCTGTACAAAATTGCGTTGACAATACTGTTTACTTATTCCTTAATTAGTGTAGACACAATATTTATTCCTTCTTCTTCAAGTGCTTTGTACTCTTTTATTCTTCACACGGTCCTAAAAAATTTTCACTCTTTCTTACGTTTTTTCCAATTCCGTAACTTCAAAATTACGGATATAGGCATCAAAATTATGCTTTCATTGAAATCACATAATGCCTTTCCAATATGCTGATCACCAATGGAATAGGGTATTGAGAAGCTCTTAGGATCCTTAAATTATTGGAGCAATTTAATTGTCATGACAGTACACCCTTCAGTAAGTGTGATTGCTTCGACATCTCCCAATCTTCTCTTCTTTGACAATGTGTCTTCAAGTTTCTGAGGCGGTTTTGCTGTAGCATTTGTGGTGACAAAGTGATCTAATTTTGTCACCATAATATTTTGTTTAACCTCTTCAGCTGCAGTTTGCTTTTCAGATTGCACTGACATCTTTCCATTGTTGAGATTTGAATTATCTTCTTTTGCTGTAGCATCTCTAACAACTTCATTTAGTTGAGTCTCACTTCTAGGAATGATTTCCTCACAATGCTCTTACCCTTGTGATATCGAATTTTCAATATCCATCAACAAAGTTTCTTGTGATCGTAAATTTATTGTGCCTACAATCTGGCCAAATTGATATTCTAGAGCTCGTATGGATTTAGTTTCACTCTAAAGCACAGATTCAGTCTTGGAAATATACTGTCTCAGCAAATTTTCAATTGATGAAAACTCTGATGCTTCGTCTTGCTGGAAATTTTGCCTTGACAAAGGTTGATCATAATTGGGCAATGTCCACTCGAATCTAACATCATTGTCTATATTTCCAGGGTCTTGATCGTTCCAACAAAAATTTGGATGTTGCTCCCACTTTGGCATGTAGGTGTTGGAATATGGATTTTCATTTGGATAGAAATTCCTCATGTGGTACACATTTGCTGGATTTGATAGGCATTCTTCATACTCATGGTTGCCCTCACAGTAATCACAACTTGTCGCAGTAAATTTCCATTCTGCAATTGCTGTAGCATTCTACATTGAATTACTCATATTAGTCAAAGAAGATACCTTGGTGTTTATGGCATCGAGCTCCATTTCTATAGCATCACTCATCCAAAATCTTGAGGTTTTATATACCTCATTCTAGCCATATTTCGCTAAAAAAATGTAAAAGTAAACAACAAAAAGGAAACAAGTTAGTGACAAATAAAATTTGGATAATAAAGAACAAATGCAATGACAAAAATAAACATCAAACAAACGCCATTCCCCGACAACGACGCCAAAACTTGATCGCGTCTGAAATGTTATAGTAGTTGTGCAAGCGGACACACGTCGATGCAAGTATAGTTCATAGAACAATTCTATCGGATATCGATCCCATAAGGAATGGGTTCTTGATGTTCAGATGTCGAAGCAACTAATACTAGAATTAGATAAAATGTGAGTAAGGATTGTCAGTTCAATTAAGTCAGATCTGCACACTAAAATTGTTAATACTGTCAATGCAATCAAGGTTAATTGTCAGAGCAACTGAAAGTAAATCAAAGTGTTGAGTATTTAAATGCATAAAAGTAAAGGTTTGATCAAGTGTAAAGAATTGGAGAGGATAATTGATTTCACTAAGTCGCAACGCTAGATGAGTCGACAAGGTATCGTATAGACGAATTTTCGCAACAATGAAGCTCCAATGAATTCTTACCAACAATAGTTCTTTGTTTAGTCAAGACTTAAGTACTCACAATCACCCCACCTCTCGGTGTGAGCAACGTTGTGCACTCAAGAACAAGCAATCAAAATCTCTTCTAATCCCAAGCAACTCTCGTTATCTTCCTTGTTAACCTAACTTGTCACAACATCTCTCGATGTCAGCGTACTGCAATTTCACTCTCGTGCTTAATGCAGTTAGATCCAAGAATAAATAGATGAAAAGCATTAAATAAGAATTAAAGCAATCTAGCAAAGAAAGATACTCTCGTATTCATCCAAATGTCATTAGAATTCAAAAGCATTTAAGAGGGGTTAACAAATACATTGACGCTTACTATCTCTAGACTACTAGGACTATTCCTTAACCACTCCTCTTACCCATCTCCAAGCACTCCTCGTCAGAAGTTGCTGCACACTTGCTCCATCAGCTCACCCTCCTTCGACGTCAAGCTTCCATGGTAGCTTGCTTGAAGATTTGAGAGATTTTTGGATTTAAATTCTTCACTCCTTGGTGATTTTTCTTCATCTTCTTTCCTCTATTTATAGGTTCAAGAAATTACAGATTTCCTCCATTCTCAAATCCAACTACTTTGTACAGTAGTAAAAGTTTGTTATTGACAGTTATGCAGATCTGATTTGTTTACTGGACTGTTGCAGAATGTCGGTGCAATTTAAAATTTGCGCCGACAATTTACCGTATTTCTAGACCAACCTGTGGCCCCAACTGAATGCTTTCTGGCTTCAAGAATGATAGATATCATCTTTTCACAAATCCAGATCTAATTACAGTTGTGAAAGTTAGTTAAATTCCAACTCTACACTTACGCAGATCTGGTGTGATCTTTATAAATCTGCAAATTGTCGCTGCATCTCTGGTCGCGATTTGAAATCTTTAATTGCTGCGACAAAGTGTGAAATTCCTGTGCTGGTGCTTCCAGATGTGCTTGTGGCTTGAATTCACTCAAACAAAGTAAAGATTTCTATGCGTCGACAACTCTGATCGTTTTTCCAAGCCATACTTGTGGCTGCATTCTGAATTCTTTTTAGCCTTGATCTATTGAGATGCGTCTTTGTGCTGACAATTTTTAGACGCAATATATATATGCTATATGTGGCGACATTATGCACAAAAAGAGATAAAATAACAAGAATTTAAACTAAACAACAATGAGTTAGAAAACATAAAAACTAAGTATGAAATGCCTAATATGCATACTAAATATGACACAAAAGAGACAATTAATTCACAAATTAGGGAAAAAATATATGTCATTTGTAATAGCATCAAGCATCGGCTTGAATTAGATTGTGAATCTAAGAGGGTGACTCTCATGGTTTACGATTGTGAGGAATTTGTGATGGTCGATGAGCATCGAGATTATCTTTCCAATGCAATCTCCGCTTTGGTAGCCAATAAGTTGTCCCAAAAGGGGTGTGATACGTATTTGGCTTATGTGCATGACACTAGTATTATGAGATCAGCTGTGGAGGAAATTCGCACTGTTAAAGATTTTTCAAACGTCTTTTTTGAGAAGTTGCTAGGGCTACCACCAGATAAGGAGGTTGAGTACGAAATTGAGGTTCTGCCTAGGATAGATTTGGTGTTCATCACCCTATATCGCATGGAATGGAAGGAGCTGAAGAAATTTAAGTTGCAGCTTTAGGAACTTCTGGATAGAGGATTTATTCGGCTTAGTGTGTCCCCGTGGGGAGTATCGATTCTCTTTGTTAAAAAGAAAGACGAATCTATGAGAATGTGTATGGATTATCACTAGTTGAACAAATTTACATTAAAGAATAAGTACCCACTTTCGAGGATTGATAATCTGTTTGATTAGTTTCATGTGGCATTTGTGTTCTCGAAGATTGATCTTCATTCTAGGTATCATCAATTGAAGGTTAAGGAGGTTGATGTGCATAAGACTACCTTTAGGATTCGCTATGGGCATTATGAGTTACTTGTCATGCCATTCGATTTGACTAATGCTCCGATGTCGTTGTGACTAAATGTTAGAATTATTACTTTAATTTTTGGGAAAAGGAGGTTTGGTGGATGTGTGTTACAAGTGCAGGATGAAGAGAATAAGGATTAAGGAGTGAAACCATTGCCCTGGCAAAATAAAATGCCTTGGCAATTCAAGGAGAGCTGACTCAACAGATGCAGCTTGTTCTAAAACATCTAGCTAGAACGTACTTTCTTGAAGAATCTACCTGAAGAAGTTGTGAAAGGCGTGAGCTATGAAAGTACCTGCCTGATGTAGATTTATAAATACTCGTGCAAAAGAAATGAAAAAAGTGTGTACAAATTAAGGAACAAATCACGCAAGAAAAGTGTGTAAATCATGAGTGGAATCTGCAGCAAGTAGGGAAAAAAATGATTTGCTTCATAGAGTAGTACACGAGGAAGAAATTCGATTTACCCACCTAAGCGTGCAAGACATTGGAACGAAGGAGGAGGCTAGTTCAACAACTCCTGCAATTCATCCATAATTTTGTTTGTGTTTGTTAATCTCACGTTTGGAAAATGTTAAATGATTATATTTTGATGTGGAAATCTAGATCCATGAGCCAAATCTCATTGGGTTTGGATTTTATTAGAAATGTTTGGTGAATGATTTATGGTTTTAATCTAATTGTGTTGACTGTTTCATTCAATTGGTGCTTATTCGCATGCATGCTTACATAAGACATAATGGAGGTATGTGTGTGTTTTTAGATTTATTTTCTAAAAGGATTATTTTAAATTGGATCGGTTTTGAATGATGCAAGCGAATACACGAATGATATTCATAACAACCATAGACATAAATGTTATGTTCTATATAGAGGACGATTTATTGTGTTAAATTCTCAAGTCTTATAGACATATAATGCCTTAGGAAAACAAAATCCTAAGCTTAGCTATCGAACGCGATAGGCTACTGAAGAATTCATTTAGGTAGTATACCATTTAGAATTTTTCCATGGCATTCCAAAACATTCAAATGAACATCCAGTAATTCCAACCCTATTATTCAGCATAGTCCACCCTTGATACTTGCTTCACATTCCACCAACATTCTTCACCAATTGTTTTACTTTATTATTCATTTTATCTTTACTCTATTATTGTTTATAGTTTTTATTTTATGTTTGTTTTGCCATAGCATATCACACATCATTTTGCCATTACATTACTATTTTGCCATATCAATAACTAGATTAAATTACATTAATTCTGATCCCTGTGGAGACAATACTTTACTTACTACTTTATTACTTGTCACGACTTGTACACTTGCACATTTACATATAAAATTTACATTCAACAAGTTTTTGGCATCGTTATTGAGGATCGACAACTCAGTGAAATTTGATTCTGTTATTAATCATTGTATTTTCTTTGTGTTTATTAATTATTTATATTATTTTGACAAGTTTGTCAGTGTATGAGAAGATGCGTTCCTGTTCAAGACAAGTATCAATTTGATCCTGAGATCGAGAGAACCTTCGATTGAGAAGAAGAGAGCTAAGAAACATGGTTGATAAAAATCATGGTGTGGAGGATCCATTAAATCTTGATGACAAGAATCTTCCTATTACAGCAACAACATACGATGATAAGGATACACAAATAAGGGAACATGTGGTTCCTATTTTAGATGATTTAAGCCTTGGCATTTGAGGTTATTTTTAGAGGTTTGTGATTCATTTAGATGTAGGGTGTTCTTGATGATGCCATGAGACTAAAGTTGTTTCCTTATTCACTACAAGATAGAGCAAGAGCATGGTTGAATGCTTTGCCCTTTAAGGCTGTATCTTAGTGGAACGACCTTTTTGTCAAAAATTTTTGCTAAGGTAAAGTCCACCTAATATGACTACTAAATTGTGAAATGATATCACATCTTTTAGATAAGCAAAAGATGAAACTTTGTATAAAGCATGGGAGCAGTTTAAAGATTTATTACGGAAATGATCGATGCACGGTTTTTAACATTGGATGCAAATGGAAATGTTTTATAATGGTTTGAATGAACAAACTAGAATGGTGGTTGATGTGTCTGCAAATGGTACCTTGCTACACAAGTCTTAAAACGAGGCATCTGAGATTTTAGAAAGGATTGTAGACAACGATTATCAATATCCTACTATGAGGTTGGGAAATGGCAAAAAAGCTACAGGAGCAATGGAGCTTGATGCCATTACATTGCTAACAACCTAAGTATCTTCTCTTGCTAATATGATTACGACTATGCAAAGGCCTGTTGCAACTAAAGAAGTGAAGATTGTTGAGACAATTTGTTTCTACTATGAAGGCAATCATGATTTTAAAGAATGCTATTTGAATCCAGAGTCCATGTGTTACATGAGTAGCTATAACTACAACAACACTTATAATCCTGGTTAGAAGCAACACCCAAATTTCAGTTAGAACAATCAAGAAGGAGGAAATAGAAACAATATGGTACGCCAAAATGCCACCAATGCTCCACAAGGCTATAATCAGTTAATGCCATGACAAAATCAATAACAAACCTCAATGTCAACTTCTTCATCATCCATTGAGAACCTGTTGAAGGAGTATATATCTAAGAATGATGCTGTGATTCAGAGCCAAGCTACATCTTTACAAGCCTTGGAGAATTAAGTGGGCATATAGCCAATGCATTAAATGCAAGACCACAAGGAGCACTACCCAGTGATACAAAGAATGGCAGGTCAAAAGGGAAGGAGAAATTCCTAGCCATTACACTCAGAAATGGAATGCAATTGTTGATCCATGTTGCTAACCAAAATGCCAATGGAAAAGGAGTGAATTTATATCCTATCCACGAGGAAGATGTTGAGTCGTTTGAAGAGTAGCTTCTACCTAAGAAGGCTAATAAAAAATCAGTGGTAGAATCGGAGAATATTGTTGCTAAAAATGCCACAGAAAAGCATTACAAACAATCAAAAGGAAGGCCGTCGCCACCTTTTCCCCAAAGATTTCATAAATCAAAACAAGATTTTCAAATTAAGAGATTTTTGGATGTTTTAAAACAATTGCACATCAACATCCCACTTATTGAAGCTTTGGAGCAGATTCCAAACTCTATCAAGTTTATGAAGGACATTCTATCAAAGAAGAAGTGGTTGGGAGAATTTGAGACCATTTCTCTCATTTAAGGCTGCACGACAATGTTGATGAACAAATTGCCCATAAAATTAAAAGACCTAGGGAGTTTTACTATACCCTGTTCTATAGGCAATAAGTACGTTGGCAAGGCATTTCGCGATCTTGGAGCAAGCATAAACTTAATGCCAATGTCTATTTTCAAGAAGCTTGGAATTTGAAAAGCATGGCCAACCATGGTGACGTTACAACTTGCAGATAGATCATATGCGTATCCATAAGGTAAAATAAACGACGTATTGGTAATGGTAGATCAATTAATTTTCCCTTCAGATTTTATCAGTTTAGATTGTAAGGCTGACAAAGAAGTACCCATCATCCTTGGAAGACCTTTCCTTGCCACGGGAATAACTGTAATAGAATTACAAAAGGGTGAACTTATTATGAGGATTAACGATCAGCAACTAACGTTTAACGTCTTTAATACTGTGAAGAATTTTGACGAGAAGGAAGAATGTCATGAAATTAAGTTCATTGACATTAAGGTGAGGAAGGATTTAGAATACAAGCATATGAGAATACTAAGATATATAAGGAAAAGACTAAACAATGGCATGACAAAAGAATTTTATTACGACAATTTGAACCTAGACAATAAGTTTTGTTGTTTAATTCAAGACTCAAATTTTTCTCGGGAAAATTAAAATCTCTTTGGTCTGAACCTTTTGAAATAATTCATGCTCATTCTCATGGTACTGTGGACATTAAGGATCCAACAACTGGACTCACATTTAAGGCTAATCGAAAAAGATTAAAGCATTATGTTGATATTGCTGTTATAATAGAAGAACATTTCATTGCCCTTCAAGACATTTAAATATCAACAAGAGGGTATTGTGTCTTGAGAAGGGTTTTCTGCTCAAAGATGAGTCACTAGACCATGGTGAAGAGGTTACCTCAGTGGTTCGCACACATGGCTGGGAAATATTTTGTTTTCACCCTAACAATGTCTATACAAAGATGGTCTATGAGTTCTATGCACATCTCTCTACTCCAGACATTTCATTTGTATATGTCAGGGGTAAGTCCATTCTGTTTGACAAAGATGTAATCAACAACCATTACTTCTTGAAGAACATTAAGGATGAGCATACTACTTTTGCTGGGACAATTGACGACGAGGGGTTGGAAAGAGTACTTCAAGATTTGTGTGTACCGGGCATTGAATGGCTAGTGTCAAAACATGATAGCTATACCATGAATAGGAAATCACTAAGACCATACTGCGAAGTGTGGTACCACTTTGTGAAGGCAAGCCTGAGCCCATGTACGCATCACACAACAATTTCTAAGGAGAGATTGTTACTTTTGCACTCCGTGATAACTGAAAGGAAGCTGAATGTGGTACCCTCGAACTTCTAAAAATTATGTTTTTACAATTGAACTTCTTGAAAATTACATTTTTACCCTAAACTTCAAAAAATCACATTTTTACCCCTAAACTTAAAAAAATTACATTTTTACCCTCAAACTTCTCAAAAATTATATTTTTGCCCCCAAACTTTCCAAAACTCACTTTTTTGCCCCTAAACTTCCAAAATTCACATTTTTACCTTGAATTTTCCCAAAATAACATTTTTACCCTAAAAAGTTTCCAAAATTATATTTTAACCCCAAACTCTTCGAAACTTTATTTTCGACCCCTTTTTTTCTTTCTTCAACTTTTGTATATAAACTTTTAACTTTTTTTAAAAAATTAATTTTGTATTTTCTCATTTATTTTATCGTATTTTATTTTTCTCATATTTATTTTCGTATATTTGTTCATTCTTTATGTTATTTAACTTTATCATTAATTGCATAGCTTGTATTTAATTTGCATGCTCATTTTTATCTCTGTTTTTTAATTAAAGTCATTTTTTCCAAAATATTTAAAATCGAGGCAATATTCCTTTATTTCGAGTTTTGAAAATTCGTGCCTTAACTTACTAAGGGCGGTTTTTCTTCAAACCGAGATAATCGAATACCCTTAAATCGAGGCAATATTCCTTTATTTTGGGATTTGAAAATTTGTGCCTTAACTTACTAGGCGCGACTTTTCTTCAAACCAGGATAATTAAATACCCTTCTTCAAGGTTTAAAAGTTTACAACAAAGGAAGGCTCATTATTTTCGGATCTCGAAATGTTATGTCTTAACTCACTTGACGTGACTTTCTTTCCTGATTAGCTCGAAATAGTGAGACTTCTAAACAAAAATCAATTTCTTTCTTAAACATGTACATCAAAATAACTTATGCATTTAAGGATCGTATTTTTAAACTTCACTCGAGTTTTTTTTAAAATTTTACAAACAAGACCCTGAAATAATCAATGTGGTACCAATTTTGAGTGTGTGAGGGTGCTAATCTTTCCTCTTACATAATCGACTCCCGAACCCCTTTTTTGGATTTCAAAGACCAAAATATTTTTTCAAAACAAATTTCAAACGTTTTATGGTGATCCAATCACACCAAATAAAAATATTGATGGCGACTCTCATTTTTTCTAGTTTTCGATATTTTTAAAATATTGTTTGAGACCGATTTGTTTTCCCAAAAATAAGCATTTCGACAGCTTAGTGACCCCACTGGGGACTTTTAAAATAAAAGAGAGTCAAGTCAAAATTGATTATTTTCGGGCTTTTTTATTAAAACTTTCAATACTCGATTTTGTTTAATATACGATCCTTCATTTTTGTGTGACACTACGATTTGTTGATATTGCTAGTGTAATTTTGCATTCATATGCATTTTGCTACTACCTCCTTAAGTGGAAGTGGGAAACTACTCCTTCGTGATGTTTTCACCTCCATGCAGGATAGTGGATCGCTTTCGGGATTACATCCGGACCCATGTTTTCGTGAAGTTTTCACTTCTATGCAAACATGTGGGAAATGTGTCCCTCTAAACCGAACTCATCCGTATGAGCCTGTAATGGATGAGGATCGAGGAATCTGCTAGTTTGGGTGCCTTTTACTCTAGAGACTAAATCGCATGTAATGAGCCATAAGTGCTTGCCTTAGAAGGAGTTATACCGAACCTTTTAGCAACTATCCAAGACCAATTCTTAGGTTCTTCGCTTTATACCTGCATATTGATACTGATGTGTTTTGCTAACTTGTTCTATTTTGTCTCTTTTTCATTACATTTCATCATCATACAAGAAAATGTATTGATTCAAACTCAATTACTGATAAGAGAATTGATCCTTTGATAAGGTGGAGGACAACATGGTTGTGCGTATGTGGTTAGTGGAAAATCAACACTAAAAAAGGGATAGCTTAGTAGAAGGATATGAGTTAGACTTTGGGGATTATACTAGGATTAGTATAGCTCAGAACAGTGTGCAAGAATTGAAAGAGATATGGAACAGTTTGGATAATGACATGAAGCAAACCTTTTACCATGAGTACAGAGATTTACCATACTTGTTCGAGGTTAAGGTGGATAAGTACCTCTTTCGAGCCTTTGCGTAGTATTGGAACCCAGCTTACAGTTGCTTCACTTTTGGGAATGTGGACATGACACCGACGATAGAAGAATACACCACTTTACTCTACTGCCTAAAGATCTCGGTAGATAGAGCCTGTTCGAGAGCTCCTAGTGTCCCGACTTTTGTCAAGAGATTAATAAACATCACCGGCGTGAGCGAGTAATGGGTTGCATCTCTGGTTAAGGTGAAAGGTGACAACAAATGCATTACGTGGAAGAGTTTACGAGATTTGATCCTGGCCCACCCAGATGTAAAGAAAAAGATTGACATCCTAGCTCTAAGTATATACGGGTTAGTCATTTTTCCTAAGGCTTTGGGACATATAGAAGATGCGATAACAGACTTGTTTGACCGATTGAGTAAAAAGGTTACACCGATCCCAAAAATATTGGCTGAAACTTTCAAATCTTTAAATGCATGCAAAAAGGAAGGAGAAGGTCGGTTTATCGGCTGTGCACCGTTATTGATAGTATTGTTCCATAGTCACTTTTGGAAAACAGAAAAAGTCTCCTATCAGTACTTATCTAAAGATTATTCTCTTTTGAAAGAGTTTGTAGCCACGCAAAGACAAGAAAACTTCTCAAAAGAAAAATTGGATGGCAATACTCCAAAGTCCCCGAGACGAAGACATAGAATGGCAAACACCATGGTTTGTTCCCGATGAAATTTTGTATCGATGCTGAGACTTCAACTAGGTCCCATTAGTCAGAATTTGGGGAGCAATAGGATACGCACCTTTATTGGATTCAAGACAATACAGGTCGAGACAATTCATACCAGTAACTTAAGGGTTAGCTCAGTGTGAATTTGCATATAGAGGAGAAAACAATAAAAAGAGGATTCGGGAGATCTCGAATGCATGGAACCAAGTTTGAAGGATGAAAGTGTTCGACGCCAATCCCATGATAACTGTAGAATATGATTGGTGGAGAAATAGACGGATCAATGACAACATTCTTGTGCCAAACCCAAAGGTCGTTTGCCCAATTGAGGAGCACTTGCAGGTTATCCCAACTGAACTAGAAACTATTAAACAAGATTTTGAGAGGAAGAATGCTGAGATGGAAAACATGATAGAAAAATTGGAAGAAGAAAAGGTGCTTTTAGGATTAGACATTGATGTCCAGAAACTAGAGGCAGAGAAATTGAGAAAAGGGAAGAATAAGGCCGAAGAAGATCTTGATAGCCTGAAGAAAGACTATAAGAAGCTTCACTTGTCAATGAGGACTGCCGATTTAGGTAAGTTGTCAGAAAAATGGCAACGGGAAATCCGTGAAGAAAAGAATAGAACAAGTCAATGGAAGAACAAGTTTCAAGATGCCCAGATTCAAGAAAATGCCATGAAGAGTAGCCTGTTGGAAAGTCAAGCTGAGATGACCGAGTTAAAGGCCTGAATAAAGGAATTGGAGGAATCCTTGTATAAACATCGTAGCAGGAATTCAGTGGTAGAACTGGAGGCAAGTCGAGTCAAGATCGAGAGATTGAATAAGAGGGTGGAAGAATTGGAAGCCTCGTTGCAGAACATTGAAATATGAATTGAGATTTTGGAGAGGAGAATGGAAACCAATGATTGGCATCTTTAGTAAACTCAGAAGCAAGTTCGAGACAGGGATTATGTTATGGGCGAGGCTCTGAATCAAATACGGGGAGTAGTTGACCACGTAAAAACACTAGCAGTCGAAGTAGATGAGTTAAGCATACAATATGAGACAAAGACAGAACGAGGTCAAAAGCTAGTAGGACTTCTCAAGAAAATCAAAGCTCTCAGCATTCAGGCAAAACTGTTTATGTAATTTGCTTTACGTAAAGGAACTTGTTATCTAGTGAAGTTTTCTAATAGAAATTGAATTATAAGTCAATACCTTTCTTTTGCATACATGCATTCATCCGCATTGCATTTTCACATATTTTAACTTGATAATTCTAACTAATTAAAACTTTAACAGTTACGTCAGTAATCATTGAAAACTGACATCACTATAACACCTGTAAAAAAACCAAAGCTATGGAGCAAAGGCTAGAGCAAATTCAAAAGGAAATGCAAGAGCAAGTGCAAGTACAGTTGCAAGACCATTTGGCAAAAGCACAGCAAGATATGAAGGACCAGATTATAGAATCTCAAAAGACCATTATAAGTGAGCTAACACAGCTGATAAGAGTAGGGGAGAACAAAGGAAAAGGTCCTGCTATAAGCCCAAGGGAAGAGAGTGAAGAGCCTAGATATGTCCCAGGCTATGCTTCTATGCATACTCAAGTACCGCCAGAAACGTATCCACATGGAGTACCTATAACAATAAGAGCGCAACAACACCCAGGCGGTATGTCAAGGCCAGTAAATTTTTAGATGGGATCCCTAGACAACTGGAGGACAAGTACAAGGGGTTGGAAGAAAAAGTGAAAGTGATGGAAGGAGCTGATACCTTCTATGACATTGACGCTAAGGAGCTAAACCTCGTCCCAGACCTAGTGCTCCCTCCAAAATTCAAGACACTAGATTTCGACAAATACAAAGGGACCAATTGCCCCGAAGCACACATTACCATGTTCTGTAGGAAGATGACTGGGCATGTCCATAATGACTAGTTATTAATATACTGCTTTCAAGATAGTTTAACGGGATCTTCAGTCAAATGGTATAATCAGCTGAGTTGTTCCAAGATAAGCTCATGAAAGGATTTGGCACAAACATTTATGAAGCAATACAGTCATGTAACTGATATGGCACCTGATAGACTGACACTGCAAAGGATAGAGAAAAAGCCAAATGAGAGTTTCCGACAATACGCTCAATGATGGAGGGACGTGGCAACCCAGGTACAACCACCATTGTTGGAAAAGGAAACAACTATGTTGTTTGTTAATACTCTGAAGGCCCCTTTCATTAACCATATGTTGGGGAGCACTACCAAAAGTTTCTTTGACATGGTTATGTCAGGGGAGATGGTCGAGAACGTAATCCGAAGCAGAAAAATTGAGACGGGAGAAGGTGTTAGAAGAATAACTCCTAGAAAAAAGGAAAATGAGGTCAACAACACAAACTCTTACAAGATGAATTACTCAAAGCCAATGATGATGGCATCGCCTAAAACAACAGATTAAAATTATCAAAAAAATCCAAGGCAAAGGTTTGGTGCAAGACCAAAAATGGAATTCACTCCTATTCCCATGACATATAGGGAGCTTTATCCGAGATTGTATGAGGAACGTCTCATGGCAGCAATCCATGTAAAGTCATTGCTACCACCATCCCGAGTTGGTACGACGCGAACGCACGATGTGAATATCACGCAGGGATAGCCGGACATTCAATTGAGAACTGCGTAGCCCTAAAAAGGCATGTACAACAGCTTATTGATGCAAAGGCACCAATAATCGAGGATCCTTTGAATCCCAATGTATCAGGGAATCTACTACCCAAACAGCCTGATCAAGGGGTGAATACAATAGTCGGAGAAGAAGGAAGGAAGATTAAAACTCGCGTTGAGGAAGTAAGGTCACCCATGAGATGAGTATGGCATCAAATGATAAAAATGGGTTTAACTGCCCAAGATTTGGGAAAATCAGTGAGAAAAGGACGCTACTGTGAGTTCCACAATAATGAAGAGCATGAGATTCAGGAATGCGATGAGTTCAAAGCTATGGTACAGGGATTGATGGACAATAAGGAGTTAGAGTTTTTTGAGGAAAAAGAAGAAATGGAAGAAGTATATGCCTCCGAAGAGCACAGTTAAGAGAGCTTTTGGGGTTAATAACCCAATGATAATCATCTCACGACCAAAGAAGGATGAAACTAAAGTAAGAGTTGCTCCCACAATAATAATTCAAAAACCCGTAGCCTTTCCTTACAAGGATGACAAAAGGGTACCTTGGAATTACAACTATAATGTAACGATATCAAGAGGGGAAAATTCCAAGGTTGAATCAGACGGAGCTCAAAACATAAGTCTTATCACACGTAGTGGGAAAGACTATGGCCCTGCAAGAACAGAAAATGAAGCATTTGGAGAAAGCCTAGAAGTGCCAAAAAGAGGGAGTACTAGTGGACTAAAGTCACCAATTAACGAGCCAGTGACAGAAAAATAGGCTAAGGAATTCTTGAAGTTCCTCAAGCATAGCGAATACAGCGTGGTGGAGCAGTTACATAAGCAGTTGGCTCGTATATCCATTTTAACGCTGTTGAAAAGCTTAGAAGCACATCGTAACACGCTAATGAAAGTATGAAATGAGACATATGTATCCAAGGACATTTCGGTGAACAAGCTAGACCACTTAGTCAATAATGTCAGCGTCGATAATTTCATCTTTTTTAATGATGACGAAATATTCCAAGGAGGTATGGGGTCAACAAAAGCGCTACATATCACCACCCGCTGTAAAGGTTACACACTACCTGGTGTATTGATTGACAATGGTTCAGCCTTGAACATTCTGTCATTGACAACATTGAAGAGATTACCAATCGATAGTTCTCATATGAAGACATGCCATAATATAGTGAGAGCCTTCGATGGAACAAAAAGGAAAGTTATGGGTCGGATCGAGATACCACTGTTAATCGATCCAAACTCATACGAAGTGGACTTCTTAGTACTGGATATCAAACCAAGCTACAACTACTTGCTTGGAAGACCGTGGATCCATTCGAAAGAAGCAGTGCCGTCATCATTACACCAGAAGATGAAATTGGTGACCAAAAGACGATTGGTCACAATTAATGCTGAGGAGGACTTAATCGCGTCAATAGAAAATGATGCGCCATACATTGGAACAGATGAAGAAGCTTTGGAATATTCTTTTCGATCCTTGGAATTCGTCAATTCAACCTTCGTCGCCGAAGGGAGCAGAATCCCTGTGCCCAAAATATCAAAAATCACAAAGATGACCTTGAAAATGACAATTGGAAAAGGATCCCTAACTGGAAAAGGACTAGGAAAGTTTCTTCAAGGGAGAATCAATGTTCCAATGTTGGAAGAGAAACAAGATCGCTTTGGCCTAGGGTATAAACCAGACGCGAAGGGAAAGAAAAAGGAGGTAGAAAAGAAGTAGGAACGAAGAAGGGCTCGATTAGCTGGAGAGGAGATCCAATGAGAGCCAATGATTTTTCATTATATATCAAAAACATTCATGTAAGGAGGAATAATCAATTCAAGGCCAAAGATAGAAGAGAGAAAGGGAGGACTAATTGAAGCAATAGGGACAATAAAGGCTTTGAGCATCAACGCTGTATCCGAAGAAGGAAATGAAGAAAGAAACTTGTGGGGAATTCGTCCTTTCGCCTCCGGAAGTACTCTCGACAACTGGACTGCAGAGGTGCTCCCTGTAGTCTTTAGGGCTTCATTAGAGTAATGTTCAGAACACTCCTATTGCTCTAGGCTCGAAAGCAATATGGATCTTTTTGTAAAAGGGCCTATGATCATTATCTAGTTATTTTGAATGAAAATGCATTTTCTATCTTATATGGTCAATCTTTCTCTAATTATTCTTTCATTTTAATCCAACTTAACAAACCATTCGTACATATCCAATAAACAAAATTAATCATTCTTCTTGTTCAATTTGTCAAACATACTCATACTTATACCATATAATCATTCTTTTTTAAATTTATTCTATTCTTTGGACCTCTTTTTTATTCTTTTGACAAGTCCTTGAATATCACTAATATGAGTAACCCTGATGCTAACTTAGAGCCGTATTTCGAGCAAGATATGTGTTTAGAAGAACTTCAGGATTTCGAAGATGATCAAGATTGTAATTTCGTCTCCTGATCTGTTAAGAATGATGGAACAAGAAGAAAAAAAATCTTGCCTCAGTCGGAATTTGTGGAGGTTATCAGTTTGGGGAATGAAGATGAAAAGAAAGAAGTGAAAATTGGGACAAGCATCTCTCTAGAAACCAGAAAGGATCTTATTAAATTGCTTCAAGAGTTCCAAGATGTCTTCGCATAGTCTTATCAAGACATGCCTGACCTGAGTATTGACATTGTGGTGCATAAACTCCCCAAAAAGGAAGAATGCAAACCTGTTCAGAAAAAGCTTCGAAGGATGAGACCGGATGTGTTATTAAAAATAAAAGAGGAGGTCAGAAAGCAATGTTACGCTGGGTTTCTCCAAGTGGTTAAATACTCAAAGCGGGTAGCCAACATAGTCCCTGTTCCTAAAAAAGATGGGAAAGTGCATATGTGTGTGGATTATCGGGATTTAAATAAAGTATGCCCAAAGGATAACCTTCCTTTACCTCATATCGACATCTTAGTAGACAATACAGTAGGTCACTCCTTATTTTCATTCATGGACAGTTTCTCCGGGAATAACTAGATAAGGATGGATCTTGAGGATATGGAGAAAACCACGTTTGTCACGCTATGGGGAACATTCTGTTACAAGGTAATGCCTTTTGGACTTAAAAACGCAGGGGCAACTTATCAAAGGGCCATGGTGACTTTGTTTCATGACATGATGCATAAAGAAATTGAAGTTTATGTCAACGACATGATTGTGAAATCCCGAACGGAGAAAGAGCATGTAAGAATCTTGAGAAAGCTATTTGAGAGGCTAAGAAAGTATCAATTAAAGCTAAACCCAGCAAAGTGCACTTTCGGAGCCACATAGGAAAGCTGTTGGGCTTTGTAGTCAGCCAAAAAGGGATTGAAATAGATCCAGATAAAGTCAAAGTCATACAGGAGCTACCACCACCTAGTACTCAAAAAGAAGTTCGAGGGTTTTTAGGGAGACTAAATTACATTGCTCGATTAATCTCACATTTGACTGAGAAATGTGATCCTATCTTCAGTTTACTTAGGAAGCACAACCCAGGTGTATGGGATGATGCATGACAGGAAACTTTTAACAAGGTCAAATATTACTTGTCCAAAGCTCCCATCTTGGTGCCTTCAATTCCTAATGAACCGTTGATCCTGTACTTGGCAGTATTTGAAAATTCTATAGGATGCATACTAGGCCAGCATGATGAGTCTGGAAAGAAGGAAAGGGCGATATATTATCTCAGTAAGAAATTCACTGATTGTGAGACTCGATACTCGTCAATTGAAAAATTATGTTATGCTCTAGTTTGGACCACGCGAAGATTAAGGCAATACATGCTGTACCATACCACTTGGTTAATCTCAAAACTAGATCCTCTGAAGGACATGATGGAGTCGGCCGCATTGAATGGGAGATGGGCTAGGTGACAGATCTTGCTTTCGGAGTTCGATATAGTCTATGTCAATCAAAAGTCAGTAAAAGGGTGTGCGATAGTAGACTTCCTAGCTAGTAGGGCTTTAGATGACTATGAGCCAATAAACTTCGACTTTTTGAACGAGGATTTAATGTATATTGCGACCATTGAAAAGGTAACCACAGTGGAACATCCTTGGAGATTAAATTTTGATGGAGCTTCAAATGCCAGGGGTAATAGAGTTGGGGCAGTCTTGGTATCACCAGAAGAAGACCACTATCCTTTCACTAGTAAACTCGATTTTGATTGCACAAATAATATGGCAGAATATGAAGCATGTATCATGAGAATCCGTTCGGTCATAGAATAGGGAATCCAAGTTTTGGAGATATACGGAGACTCTGCACTAGTAATCTATCAACTCAAAGGAGAATGGGAAATGAGAGATTCTAAGCTAATTGATTACCGTAAATTGGTTCTCGAGTTAATCAAGGAGTTTGATGATGTCACATTCCACTATCTTCCGCGAGAAGAGAATCAAATGGCTAATGCTCTTGCCACTTTGGCCCCGATGATCAAAGTGAATAGATTAGAAGATATGAAACCCATTCAGATGAGCATCTATGAAGCTCTGGCTCATTGTTATGATATTGAAGAAGAAGAAGAAGAAAGGGATGACCGCCCATGGTACCAAGATATTCTTCAGTATGTAAACGATCGCATATACCCTGAGTAAGCTTCTAAAAATGTAAAGAGGACATTGAGAAGACTTGCCAATTAATATGTTCTAGATGGGGAAATCTTGTACAAAAGAAGAAAAGATCAGGTGCTGCTAAGATGTGTTGACGCAGTTGAAGGTAAGAAGATCTTAGAATAAGTTCACAAAGGCATTTGTGAGACACACGCCAATGGTTTCACAATGGTCAAGCAGATAATGAGATTTGGATATTACTAGTTTACTATGGAAGGCGATTGCATCAATTATGCTAAGAGGTGCCATAAGTGCCAGATTTATGGAGACAAGATTCATGTACCTCCATCAAACCTTCATGTCATGACTTCTCCTTGGCCATTCTATGTGGGGCATGCATGTCGTTGGGCCAATTTCTCCAAAAGCTTCTAATGGTCGTAGATTTATCTTCGTGGTTATCGATTATTTCACTAAATGGGTAGAAGCAGCTTCTTACACCAATGTCATGAAATCTGCGATTAGTAAGTTCTTGAAAAAGTAGAACATTTATCGATATGGGATACCAGAAAGGATCATATCCGACAATGCCTTGAATTTGAACAATAGCACAATAGCGGAAGTTTGCGAGTAATTCAAAATCAAGAATCACAATTTGTCTCCCTATCACCCGAAGATGAATGGAGCTGTAGAAGCAGCTAATAAAAACATCAAGAAGATCATTGCGAAAATGACTGAGACCTACAAAGACTGGCACGAAAAACTACCATTTTCCCTCTTTGCTTACAAAACTTCAATCAGAACTTCTACCGGGGTAACACTATTCTCGCTAGCATATGGTATGCAAGTTGTCTTACCAATTGAGGTTGAAATACCTTCTCTCTGAATCTTGACTGAGCTACAATTAGATGAGGCAGAATGGATCCACGCTCGATATGATCAGTTGAATTTAATAGAAGAAAAGAGGTTAAAAGCTATTCGCCATGGTCAGATGTACCAGAAAAGAATGATGCGAGCTTATGACAAAAAGGTTCATCCTAGAGAATTTCATGAGGGAGATCTAGTTTTGAAAAAGATACTTCCCATACATAAAGACTTCTACGGGAAATGGATACCCAACTATGAAGGACCTTACGTGGTAAAGAAAGCTTTCTCAAGAGGAGCTCTCATTCTAACAGAAATGGAAGGGCAAAGATCTGTACAACCCCGTCAATTCAAACTCGGTGAAAAAATATTTTGCCTAAAATTGAGATGAAAACCCATAAAGGGCATCTCCAAAAAAAAAGATTCAAGATGAAAACCCGCAAAGGGCATCCTGAAACCAAAAGGAATTTTGAGTTAAAAATCCACAAAGGGTGGCTCAAATTCAAAAACGGGTCGAAGTGATCGTTTCTCTCAAATGTAACAAGATGGAGGAAAATTACAACTTGAAGCGTCAACAAAGCACTCCAAGTCTTCTAGACACATATTTGGGCTCAAAATGATTCTCAGCAAGTTGGCTTAAAAGAGCTCATCTTACAATATTCGAGGCATCTAATTGTTTTTTGTTGTATACTTGGCAATTTCATAACAAAAATTTGCCTCCTATTGATCTTTTAAATTGTGTCTTCAATAAATTTTGACTTTATTCTTTCATAATCTCGCTCAAGCATTTTTCATTTTTAATAAACGGATAATGAGCTAATAATAATATGAATCATACAAAGATCCATGAACATTACTCTGGAATTTCCTAAATAGTACAGGGGCCCGAAACAGGACCACTAATTGGAAAACTTGAAACCAAGCAGTTCAGGCTGAGCCTAAAAGAAGACAGGACAGCGCACCCATGACAGAATTTGGGACAAGTGATAGGCTATGTTAACCTAAATAATAAACGGACATTCATCATATTCATTCATGTAGTTAGACGCATTTGATTCATTATGATCATGACATCCTAATAATTCAGGCCAATATATGAGGTCTATAGAAGCATACTCTACAGGTCACATATCCGCAAAATGGCGAGATGAACCAAGGAAACATTGGAGCTGACACCCTAACGGAGAGGAGTAGATTGAAGCTGTAATAGTAAATCTTATATCTCGAAGTTACAGTGGATCGAGATCAAACTATAATACCAAGTTTTCATCTCTTTGAAGTTGCAATAAGAGCAAGATGAAATTTCAACATCAAATCCTATCTTCCTAAAATTGCAGTGGAGTTGGATTCAAACCACATCATTCCAGTTTTACCCTTAATCAAGAAAGACAGATTAAAGATTCGATCTCTTATCCCGAGCTTGGGGTAGATCATCATCAGCAAATCTCTTACCCCGATGATGGGGCAGATCGCAGTTATCCGATCTTTTACCTCGAGCTTGGGGAAGATCATCATCAGTAAATCTTTTACCCCGAGCTCAGGGCAGATTACAGCCATCAGATCTTGTACCCCGAGCCTGGGGTAGATCATAATCAGCAAATCTCTTACCCTGATCATGAGGCAGATTACAGTTATCCGATCCCTTACCCCGAGCCTCGGGTAGATCATCATCAGCAAATCTCTTACCCCGAGCGTGGGGCAGATTGCAGCCTTCAGATCTTGTACCCCAAGCTTAGGGCAGATTATTATCCGCAAATCTTTTACCTCGATCATGGGGCAGATTGTAGCTATCTGATCTCTTACCTCGAGCTTGGGGCAGATCATCATCAGTAAATCTCTTACCCCGAGCCTAAGGCAGATTGCTGCCATCCAATCTCTTACCTCGAGCCTGGGGCAGATCATCATCAGTAAATCTCTTACCCCAAGCCTAGGGCAGATTGCAACCATTAGATCTTGTACCCCGAGCCTAGGGCAGATCATCATTAGTAAATCTCTTACCCCAATCATGGGGTAAATTGCAGCTATCCGATCTCTTACCCCAAGCCTAGGGTCGATCATCATCAACAAATCTCTTACCCCAAGCATAAGGTAGATTGTGGCCATTCGATCTCTTACCCCGAGCTTGGGACAGATCATTACCAGCCAATCTTTTACCCCGAGCCTGGGGCAGATTGTAGCCGTTTGATCTGTTACCCAGAGCCTGGGACAAATCATCACCAGCCAATCTCTTACCCCGAGCCTGGGGCATATTGCAGCCGTTCCATCTCTTACCCCAAGCCTGGGGCAGATCATCACCAACCAATCTCTTACCTCGTTCATGGGGCAGATTACAGTCATTTGATCTCTTATCCCGAGCCTAGGCAGATTGCAGCCATTCGATCTTCTACCCCGAGCTTGGGGTAGATTGCATCCATTCGATCTTTTACCCCGAGCCTAGGGTAGATCACCATCAGTCGATCTCTTACCCCGAGCTTAGGGCAAATCACAGTCAACCAATCTCTTACCTCAAGCTTGGGGCAGATTGTAGCCATTCGATCTCTTACCTTGAGCCTGAGACAGATCATCATCAACCAATCTCTTACCTCGATCATGACACAGATGGTAATCATTCGAAACAATAAAGTGGTCATCTTCTTGGTAAGATGCAGAGAAGTGAACCAAATCCATCTTCCTAGTAAAATACAAAGAAGTAAATCAAGATATGAAGCTATGACACTCAAATCCCTGAAGTTGCAAGCGAATGGGGTAAAGCTACAATAGCAAATTTTGTCTTTTTGAAATTGGCTCAAGGTAAGATGGAATCATAACGCTGAAGACGCAGAGAAGCGGATACAATAAAACGACCAACAAAGCGAAGAGTAGGCCAATCGTAGAAGGAGCGTCAAAGAAATGAAACTTAACAAAATTGAGCCTCCTTTTGGTCTTTGCTCTATTCCTGTTACATAACAACGAGCAAAGAGGGGCAGCTGTTGAAACCCAATTTATCCGGGCCAAAACTGAACTCATTTTTCAATTTTGTTTTAGGTTTAAATTAATTTTAAATTTAAATTAATTTTAAGTTTATATTTATTTTAAATTTAAAATTATTTAAATTTAAATTTATTCAAATCTAAAATAAATAATGTCGAAATACAACTCAAGCTTTTACAAACTTTTGACCCAATTGGGCCCAATTTTAAATCCAAAGTCCTTTTTACAAACCCAAATGCCCTAACCCATTTACATGATTGGCCTAACAGGCCCAAACTAAACCTAAAATAGAAGAGTCGAACCCTAATCAGGCAACTTGCTACTGCCACCCCTCCTTTTGCCCAATTAGTCTCTACCACGTCAGCATACCACCAGTGGCACCACAACCCATCTGCCACAGCCACCAACCACCACCAGCAAGTTGCGCCACTGCAAAGCCGAACCTGCAAAAGGAAGAACAAGATAGGCATTAAATTGAAAAAAAAAAGCTTGCAATCATTGTAAAAAAGGGCTACAAAGCCAAATTCAAAAGAGATAAAGCATTATTGAGAAATCAACACTAAACAATGGCATTTGAAATAAAAAGAAGAAGCAATAGTACCAGAATATAGAACAGTTCTCGAGTATTCCACTATCAATATTAGATTCTCAAGGTATTTCTTTCTCTTTAATACATTAATATTTTGTCACATATTTATTATTTCTTTCGAGTTTCAAAATGTTTTAATATATATAGTATTATATTTAATATTTATCTATTATATATTTATGTACTTATTACTGATTATTTATTACCCTTATTAAAGTCAAAATGTTTTATATTAAATAATATTAATAAATAAATAAATAAAAATTGAAAAGGCGTTCCTATTCCAGCCGAAGCATTGTCGTCGTAGCCACATTCTGACCTCGTCCGATCGTCGTTCGTGCTCGCGGGGAACTCTGACAAGGCGGTATTTCACTGATTCAATAACAATAATGTTAAAAACAACAACATATTTCAAATGAAAAAGTATAACAATTTTAAAATGGTTAAAAAAAACAACAGATCTAACTTTTAAAGAATTTTTTTTAAAATAAGAAAAAATCGAAACTAAAAACAAGAATATGAAACAAATTTGAGAATCATAAGGCAGATTTGTTTTTTAAAGGAATAAAAAGAGGGTTTTTTGGAAGATCTGGGTTAGATCTGTCTAGATCTAAACCCAGGTCTGGTTAAAACACAAAGAATAATAAAAATAAAGATTTTTACCTCAAACCACCGTGGACGGCGGCACGTGGTGGCGTGTGGCGGCAGACGCGATGGACTGTGACGACCGGGGACCAGAGTTCGGTCGGCCATGAAGAGAGAGAACAGAGAAAAGAAGAAAGAAGGAAAAGTTTTTGTAAAATGGAAAGAAAAAATGAAAAAAAGGTTTAAATGGGGTATTTAAAGGCCACTAAAACGGCATCGTTTTGGGTGTGGCCAAAACACCCCAAAAAGATACCGTTTCATACTTGACCCGAATTCGACCCGACCCGCTCCAGAGGATCAGCGTGTTTTCATGAAATGGTTTATTTATTCCCCTGGTCCTTCCGATTTTTTCTATTCTTACAATTTGATCCTTTTTCATACTTTTAATTTATTTTAAATTTGCCCATAAATATCATTTCATTTTCAATTTAATCCTTTGACCCTTTTGAAAGTCCAAGAAGTTGCCATGTGTTTATTTTTGGGTTATTTGTGCAAATGGTCCTTTCTATTTTTGATTTGTTTTAATTTCGTTCTTAAATCATGTTTTTTTATTTTAAATTGGCCCAGTAATTTTAAAAGATTTACAAATTGGTCCTTCGACCCTAAAATACTTGAGAAGCTGCAACGTGTCCCATCTTTTTGGTTTTATTGCCTAAAAGGTCCCTAAACTATCAAAAAATCATATTTTAACCCCTACACTTTCTCAAAATCACATTTTGACCCTCGAACTTCTTAAAAATTACATTTTGTCCTCAAACTTCCAAAAATTACATTTTTGCCCTTGAACTTCCAAAAATTACATTTTTGCCCCCTAATTTTTAAAAATCACATTTTTACCCTAAATTTTCCTAAAATAACATTTTTACCCCTAAAAGTTTCCAAAATTACGTTTAACCTTAAACTCTTCGAAACTTCATTTTCGACCCCATTTTTTTTCTTCGACTTTTGTATATAAACTTTTAACTTTTTAAAAAAAAATTAATTTTGTATAAAATAACTTATTATCGGTAGTTATGTATTTAGAAGTTTCGATATTTTGCATGTTTGAATCAGTAGAAGTACAAGAGAGGATAGAAGTTGCATATTGACTTAGGTTGTGTCGGTAGATGAATATCAAATATCGGTAGTCATATCTTTAGAAATATCAGTAGTTCCTATACATGTATCGGTAGAAGTTGCAGAGTAAGATTTCTAACTCTTTGGAGTTTTTAAAATCGGTAGAGGTGAAACCTATATCAATAGAAGAGTCTCTTGTATCGATAGAACTATCACTTGTATCGGTAGAAATCTATACTATTCCTGAATAGTTCACTGACTTGACAACTGCTGATACTTATCTATCAAGTACCGATAGAAGTCTCCAAAAATGTTAGAGATGACCTTTTTTTCTTGATAAATTGTGTTGTTAATCAAATATTGATTTATAACATGTGGAATGAAGTGCTTTAAAATAAACAAAGTTCGAGTTTTAGAATTGGTACGATAAGCTAAAGCTTTTTAGAGGGTTCTAGGTATGAGATTGAGCTCGATAGACGAGACTAGTACCTAGGGTAAGAGGGCTTCTAACACTATGAGTCTATCTTATACAATAGTAAAGAGGGTTCGAGATTCTAGAGGATTCAGGAGAGCTCCATCGACATAGTTTTAGAGATCAGGTCAGGGGTCAAGACTAGGGGCTCGTAGGAGACCGTTGACTTCCTCGTCACTAGCGAGTTCAGGAGGGTCAGTTAAGACCCCGACCTTTCTGGTTTGTAATTTCTATTGTCGAAGACATCTCGGAGAGTGTTATCGAAAGGCTAGAGCCTATTTCTAGTGCGGGTCCACCAAGCATTTTATTAGAGATTGCCCTAAAGTTAGTGGTGCTTCGCCTGCTCAGACTCAAAGATTAGCACATTCTTTTCAATGTGGTAGAGCGTCAGCTCATGGTGGTGATAATGTCGCCTCAGGCCAGTAGAGTAGAGGTACGGTCGGATCTATAGCCAGATATGATATTCGAGATCCATCTAAGTAGTACGTTGTGAAAGCTCAGGAAGACTACAATGTCGCTGATGTGATTACAAGAACTTTCACATTATTCTCCTTTCCCATTAATGCATTAATAGACTCCGAGTCCACACATTTATATATCTGTAGTGAGATCATTCAAGAGAGAGGTATTCTTGTTGAGGAGTTAGATGTTGGGGTTCGATTTTCCAGCCTATTACGACTTGATGTGTTGGTGGATAAGGTGTATCAAAGATGTCCAGTTGAAATTCAGGTTAGTAATTTTTGGTAGACTTGATGGAGTTGCCCTTTCGAGAGTTTGATGTAATTTTAGGCATGGATTGGTTGATCGAGAATGATACAAGTTTAAGATGTAGAGCACGGTAGCTTAAGCTTCATAGGTTGGTGATCGATGTTTTTACATCACGGTAATGTGCAAGCGGACACACGTCGATGCAAGTATAGTTGATAGACAATTCTATCAGATATCGATCCCACGAGGAATGAGTTCTTGATCTTTAAATGTCGAAGCAATTAATACTGTAATTAGGTAAGATGTGAGTAAGGATGTCAGTGTAATTTTGTCAGATCTACACACTAAAATAATCAGGAATGTCAACGCAATGAGAGTTAAACTTCAGAGGTTAAATGTCAAGTTACTGAAAATAAATCCAATTGTGTTGAGTGTTGAGTGCTGAGTGCTGAATATTTAAATACATAAAATGTAAATATGATCAAGTGTAGAGGGTAGAAATGGTTCACTGATTCTGCTAAATCATAATGTTGAATGCGTCGACAAGGTAAAATATAAATGGAATGTCACTACAATGAAGTCCCTTTGAGTTCTTACCAACAACAACTCTCTACTTAATCCCAACTTGAATATCAACAATCACTCCACCTCTCAGTGTGAGCAACGATGTGTATTCAAGAACAAGTAACTGGAGTTTGTCCCAGTCTCAAGCAGCTCTCGCCTAACTTACTTGTTAACCCAACCTGTCACTGCATCTCTCAATGTCGGTGCACTGCAATTTCACTCTCGTGCTTAAAGCGGTTAGGTCCAAACCTCAAGTTTGGGGGTGTGATGGTATTACAAATGACATAAATTTTCATCCCAATTTAGAGTTTAAATTGTCCCTTTTGTAGTTAATTTAGCGTTCATCATTACCGTTATATACATAGTTTACTTGTTTTCCAATTTATTGTTAGATAGTTTGAATTCTTGTTATTTTTAAATATTTTTGTACTAATGTCGACGCAAGCAATCGATATATTGCGTCTTAATATTGTTATCATAGGTACTTAGTTTAGGAATGGAATAGTGGACAATTGCAGCCATAAGATCAGCTGAACATTGCGACCATGAAATGTCACCGCATTGAAACTGAACCTCAATTAAGAGGAATCAAGCTTAATTCACAACTGGAAGCACCAGACGCAGGAATTTCAGAAATGTCGCCACAATTATTCTTTCAGAATGCGTCCAGTGATACAGAGACAATCTGCAGATCTTTAAAGAACACACTAGAATTGCGTAAGTGCACAGCTGTAATTTAACTAATTTTGACAACTACAAGATCTAGATCTAGATTTGAAAATGAAGGCTAAATCCTGCAACATTTTAGAGATTATAAATAGAAGAACAAAGAAACAAGAAGGTATATAGAACAAGGGGATTAAATTCCAAAAATTCTGTTTGAATTAAAGATTTGAGCTGGAATCTGTGAACTGATGAAGCAAGCCTACAACAGCTTTTGATGAGAAGTGCTAGACACCAAGAAAGAGGAACCATTAGGGAGTAAGCCTAGTAATCTAAAGATAGTAACTTCGTTGTACTTGTTAATTTTTCTTGAACGATGATGAATTCTGATGATGTTAAATGAATATGAGAGTATCTTTTAATGTTATGTCATTTTGATTCTTACTTTACATTGCTTATTCGTTTATTCTTGGATTTAACCGCTCTAAACACAAAAGTGAAATTACAGTACACTGACATCGAGAGATGCGGTGACAGGTTAGATTAACAAGTGGGTTAGGCGAGAGCTGCTCGGGACTGGGATAGACTCCGGTTACCTGTTCTTGGATACACATCATTGCTCGCACCGTGTAACATTCATGCTCTTGAACCGAATTTGGAATAGTAATAAGAGTAGAATTGAGAATTAGACTATGTAGCTAAAATAAGAAAAAGTTAGAAAATTAAGGATTAATTAGTAATTGTGAGAAAGGAGGAAGGACTAAATAGTAATTTATCCAAATTTAATTATGAGTTATCATGGGAATTAGATTGATTAAGGAAAGGTAAAAGAGTAATTTGGTGGAAGATATTTTTGGAGGCAAAGTTTTAGGCCAAAGTGTAAAGTTGGAAGGCCCAAGGACTACAAGTGTAATTTTACCATTTTTATTAAGTGAGATATTTTTGAAGAAAAGTCTAGAGAATTTGAGAGAAAGAAAAAGAAATAAAAGATGAAAAATATCATCTTTTTCATAATGCTTAACTGTCCATGCCTATTCTCTCTCCATCCAACTTTTGCTTTTATTTTAATTTAGTCCCTTCACCATTGTTAAGCCCTCCAAGCTTCAAAATCCCCCTATTTCTTTGAAATTTCCTTAAGAAAGGCATAGAGGGAAGCTAGTAGGCACCTTAATTTCCTTATAGAGTCCACTTTGAAGTGTTAAAGTGGATAAGGATTGAATTAGAATTTTAGAAATTCAAGAACAAAGGTAAGAGATGATTCAATTTTCATGACATACATGTAGATTTACATAATCCAGCATGAAAAAAAGTATTGAATTTTAGTCTTAAGCTTATATGTGTTTGTATGAAATTGAAGAAAGAGGGAAGAATGAGAAGGACCTAATTGAAGAAAAAGAAAAGGAGAAAGTTAAGGTGTAAGAAGAAATTATCTACAAGTGAGGTAAGTACTACAAGAGTTTTGAATTATAGTTTACTTTCTTTAATGGTATATGACTTATTAGCATAAAAATTGTTATATAGGTACATAGTATGAATATCCATAATGATGAAATGAAGGGATTAATTGCGATGAAATGAATAGAATGATATGTATAATTATAGGAATAGTAATTATGTGTGATTGAGTAAAACAGTTTGGACAGAATAGAGGATTAACTTCAAAATTTACCAAAAATTGTATATAATGATTTAAGGGTCAAACTAAATATGTAATTAAATCTTTTTGAGTGTAGTTTCATATGGAAGAAACAGTGAAAGAAAAGAAATTGTACATTTTGAGATATATCTGATTTTGTGTAACAAGGTCAGAGTAGATTCGAGTTCCCTTGTTCTTACTTTGAAAAATTTATATTGTAATTCCTTAATGAGTCTATTTTCAAAAAAAATAGATGGGAACATCATTTGATCTCTGTAAAAAAAGATAGATAATTTTTAGTGAAGAAAGGTCGAAACTGTCAGGCAGCAGAGAAGGGGTAAATTGAAAGAATTTACTGTACAAATTGGCTAAAGTAAAAATTCTGGAAATTTTATGGTAAAAAGATGAGTGAGTCTAGTTTTAGAAACATCAAGCAGATTATAATTTCAAATTCTGTAGCACAAGATATAAGTGATTTAGTGACTGTGATGCAAGTGAACAACTTTGAAAATATAAATGTGAAGTATTTGATGATGTATTTATGTGAGGTGTATCATTTATGAGAAATAATGCTAATTGAGATTGTGCCCAAGCAGATAGATTAGAACCATTACGATATTAGTGGCATGCCATTAAGGAACACTAGCGCGCTCTCTGTTTAGCACTGTGTGTGCTCTCTGTTATTAGCACTTCGGTGCTCTTTGATTAGCACTTCGTGTGCTCTCTAATTAGCACTTTGTGTGCTCAGTACTTTGTGTACTCTCTGTTTAGCACTTTGTGTGCTCTCTGTTGGCTAGCACTTTGTGTGCTCTCTGCTGGCTAGAACTTATGTGCTCTTTGTTCAGTACTTCGGTACTCTCCATTTGTTCCGTTTATCCGATAGGTTCTATAGAAGTCTACTATGGGTCAAGTGGATAAATAAGCTAAGTGAGCTATGGTTAAGAAAGCTATGATGGCTAAATTGTGAAAAGTGAAAGAATGTGCAAATTATGACATTGAGGTATGTGAAATGATGAATACATGAAAGATAAGTACTATATGTGTATGTGTAATTAAATGTTGATAATTAAGTAAACTACTATGGCGAAAATGACTAAATTGTGAAAAAGGGATGAAAATGTAAAATATACCATTGAGGTAAGTTGGAATATGAAAATGAATATGTATTATGGTGGCATTAAGATAAGTTAAATGTTACACGCAAGAAAGGTTAGAAATTTTATACACATGAGTATTTAAATGTTTGATAAAATTAAGCAATAAATAAATAATCATCTATTATGCTTGTAGTGTTTACTAAGCCTTCACCGGCTTAACGCGTTTATTTTAACGTGTAGGTACAAATAGCTACGAGAAGTTAAAGCCAAGTTAGGGGACCTCTAATCACATCACTCTTGGAAGATTTCAAGCTTAGGTACTTTATTTTGAAGTAAAATGGCATGTACAAATGGTATTACTTGATGTTCTTAATGAATGAGTTTCAAATGTTGTTTTTGAAACTTTATATACATATATATATATTGGAAGAAAAAAATTATTATATTCATTTTTAACTCTCTTGCATTGTATGTAACACTCTTATTGGGTTTATACGTATGAACCGAGTTTAGGGGTGTTATATTTGGTGGTATCAGAGTAAAGGTTTTCTGATGTTTGGAATTGGGAATGAGTCCATGTGTACATGCCATTTTATATGTTGATGTGATGAGAGGAGGTTTAGTTATTTAATTGATTAAATTGTGAATACTGTAGAAAGTAGATATGTCGAATAGACGTGAAGAGTAAGATGAAGTTGAGAGTAGGGCCTCAAATCCTGTTAGAGAAGAGGAAGATGCTCCCGATGTAATCATTGGTAAATTTTCTTTATTTGACTCTCCTGTAGTTGCATTAATTGATCCTGGTTTTACACATTCATATATATGAAACTCATTAGTGAAAGAGAGAGAATTAGTAGTAGAACCTACTGAACATGAAGTGATTGTTACTAATCCTTTCAGGCAAAGTGAGAGAGAGTCAATAAAGTGTGTACGAGGTGTCCTTTAAAAATTCAGGATTATGAATTTCCAGCAGATCTCATGGCTCTTACATTTCATGAGTTTGATGTGATACTGGGAATGGATTTGTTATCTGAATATGGGGTCGTGGTTGATTGCAAAAGAATTTCTTTAAGAACTTCTGATGGGAAAAAGGTAATTGTGATGGGTGAGAAATTCAGTACTTTATCGAATGTGATTTCTGCGATTAAGGCTTCCAAGATGATTAAGAAAGAGCATGATGCTTTTCTAGCTTATGTTTTAGATACCCGAGTAGAAGGTAATGAGATTGAAAAGATACCGGTGGTACGAGAATTTCCTGATGTGTTTCCTAAAGAGTTGCCAGGTTTACCTCCTGAAAGAGAAGTTGAATTTGGAATTGAATTGGTTTCGGGAACTGCACCGATTTTGATAGCATCATACAGAATGGCACCTATGGAGTTGAAAGAACTAAAGACTCAGCTACAAGAGTTATTGGATAAAGGATTTATACGTCCTAGTATGTTACCATGGGGAGCTCCGGTGTCATTTGTGAAAAAGAAAGATGGATCTTTGAGACTATGTATAGATTACCGTCAGCTAAATAGAGTGACGATAAAGAATAAATATCCACTGCCAAGGATTGATGATTTATTTGATCAGTTGAAGGAAGCAAGTATGTTTTCAAAGATTGATCTCAGATCGGGATACTATCAGTTGAGGGTAAAAGAGTCGGATGTATCAAAGACTGCTTTTAGAACTAGTTATGGTCATTACGAGTTCTTAGTCATGTCATTTGGATTAACTAATGCTTCAGCTGCTTTCATGGATCTCATGAACAGAATTTTTCAGCCATATTTGGATAAATTCGTTATGGTATTTATTGATGATATTTTGGTGTATTCGAAAAGTGAAGAACATGAGAGATACCTCCAAATTGTATTGCAAATTCTAAGAGAAAAACAATTATTTGCCAAGTTAAGCAAATGTGAGTTCTGGCTAAAAGAAGTTACTTTCTGGGTCACATTGTGTCTGAAGATGGTATTCGAGTAGATCCGAAGAAGATTGAAGCATTACTGGAGTGGAAACCGTCGA
Source organism: Gossypioides kirkii (assembly GCA_005610355.1). Taxonomy (NCBI): domain Eukaryota; kingdom Viridiplantae; phylum Streptophyta; class Magnoliopsida; order Malvales; family Malvaceae; genus Gossypioides; species Gossypioides kirkii. The sequence continues at coordinate 25,440,848 of CP032253.1, read as the reverse complement.
AGAATGTGACAGAGGTAAGAAGTTTTCTTGGTCTGGCTGGGTATTATAGAAGATTTGTGTAGGGATTTTCTATGATTGCATTGCCTTTAATAAGGCTGTTGCAAAAAGATGTGAAGTTTAAGTGGAATGAAAAGTGCCAACAAAGTTTTGATAGATTAAAGGCAGCATTGACTGAAGCTCCAGTGTTGATTTAGCCAGAGTTTAGTAAAGAATTTGTGATTTACAGTGATGCATCCTATAATGGCTTGGGGTGTGTATTAATGCAAGATGGAAAGGTAGTTGCATATGCATCAAGGCAATTGAAGCCACATGAGAAGAACTATCCAACTCATGATCTTGAATTGGCTACAGTGGTGTTTACATTAAAGATTTGGAGACATTATCTGTATGGAGAGAGATGCTATGTTTACACGGATGACAAGAGTTTGTAGTATCTGCTAACTCAGAAAGAGCTGAATTTGAGACAAAGAAGGTGGATTGAGTTAATTAAAGATTATGATTGTATTATTGATTATTATCCCAAGAAAGCAAATGTTGTAGTTGATGCCTTAAGTAGAAAGTCGATAGCAGCATTAAAGGCGATGAATGTGTATTTGGAGATGCAACAAAATGGTGAATTATCAGTTCAACTAAGAGTGAAACTGACTTTATTTTAAGAAGTAAAAGATGCACAGAAAGAGGATGAAGAGTTATTGATGATAAGAAAACAACTTGAAGAAGGCAAAAATAGTGAGTTTGAGATTGATCATGAAGGGAATTTGAGATTTCATAATCGGCTATGTGTGCCCAATCAAGAAAATTTGAAATGAAGAATTTTGGAAGAAGCTCATCACAGTTCCTTTGCTATGCATCTGGGAAGTAATAAGATGTATCATGACTTAAAGCCATTTTATTGGTGGAAAAAGATGAAGCAAGATATAGTTGAATATGTTTCTAAGTGTTTGACATGTCAAAAGGTAAAAGCAGAACATCAAGTGCCATCGAGATTGCTTCAAACAATTACTATCCCAGAATGGAAATGGGAAAGATTACATGAAGCTTTGGGTACTCGGCTGAATTTTAGTATAGCATATCATCCTCAAACAGATGGGCAATCAGAACGGGTGATTCAGATTCTAGAAGACATGTTGAGAAGCTGTATTATTGAGTTTGAAGGTAATTGGGAAAAGTATTTGTCATTGATTGAATTCACCTATAATAACAGTTATCAGTCAAGTATTCAGATGGCACCGTATGAAGCATTGTATGGGAGGAAGTGTAGGACTCCGGTGTGTTGGACAGAACTGAGTAAACACAAGCTAGTTGGTCCTGATCTAATTCATGAGACAGAGGAAAAAGTAAGATTGATCAAAGATCGATAAAGGCTGCTTCAGACCGACAAAAGTCATATGCTGATTTGAAAAGGAAGGATATTGAATTCAATGTTGGTGAAAAAGTTTTCTTGAAAGTGTCTCCATGGAAAAAAGTTCTCCGGTTTGGTAAAAAGGGGAAATTGAGCCCAAGATTCATCGGACCATACAAAATCTTGGAACGAATTGGTCCAGTTGCTTACAGATTGGCTCTCCCTCCAAAACTAGAAAAGATTCATAATGTTTTCCATGTGTCTATCTGATGGAGGTATTGGTCTGATCCATCTCATGTGATTACCCTAGAAGTTATAGAGTTACAACCGGATCTGGCTTATGAAGAGGAACCAAAAGAGATTTTAGCTCGAGAAGTGAAGGAGTTAAGAAATAAAAGAGTTCCTTTAGTAAAAATGTTGTGGAGACATCATAACTCAAAAGAAGCAACATGGGAAAGAGAAGAAATGATAAGACAACAGTATCCATAGTTGTTTGTTATAGGTAAATTTCGAGGACGAAATTTATTTTAAGGGGGAGAATTGTAACATTCGCGTTCCTCAACCGGATTTGGAACAGTAATAGAGTAGAATTGAGAATTAGACTATGTAGTTAAAATAAGAAAAAGTTAGAAAATTAAGGATTAATTAGTAATTGTGAGAAATGAGGACGGATTAAATAGTAATTTATCCAAATTTAATTATGAGTTATCATGGGAATTAGATTAATTAAGGAGGGGTGAAAGAGTAATTTGGTGGAAGATATTTTTAGAGGCAAAGTTTTAGGCCAAAGTGTAAAGTTGGAAGGCCCAAGGACTAAAAGTGCAATTTTACCATTTTTATTAAGTGAGATATTTTTGAAGGAAAGTCGAGAGAATTTGAGAGAAAGAAAAAGAAATAAAAGATGAAAAATATCATCTTTTTCATAACGCTTAACCGTCCATGCCTATTCTCTCTCCATCCAACTTATGCTTTTATTCTAATTTAGTCCTTTCACCATTGTTAAGCCCTCCAAGCTTCAAAATCCTCCATTTTCTTTGAAATTTCCTTAAGAAAGGCATAGAGGGAAGCTAGTACACACCTTAATTTCCTTATAGAGTCCACTTTGAAGTGTTAAAGTGGATAGGGATTGAATTAGAATTTTGAAAATTCAAGAACAAAGGTAAGAGATGATTTAATTTTCATGACATACATGTATATTTACATAATCTAGCATGAAAAAAAATATTGAATTTTAGTCTTAAGCTTATATGTGTTTGTATGAAATTGAAGAAAGAGGGAAGAAGGAGAAGGACCAAATTGAAGAAAAAGGAAAGGAGAAAGTTAAGGTGTGAGAAGAAATTATCTACAAGTGAGGTAAGTACTACAAGAGTTTTGAATTATAGTTTACTTTCTCTAATGGTATATGAATTATTAGCATAAAAATTGTTCTATAGGTACATAGTATGAATATCTACAATGATGAAATGAAGGGATTAATTGTGATGAAATGAATAGAATGATATGTATAATTATAAAAATGGTAATTATGTGTGATTGAGTAAAACAGTTTGGATAGAATAGAGGATTAAATTCAAAAATTCACCAAACATTGTATATAATGAGTTAAGGGTCGAATTTAACTAAAGCTTATTGAGTGTAGTTTCATATGTAAGAAACAGTGAAAGAAAAGGAATTGTACATTCTAAGATATATCTAATTTTGTGCAACAAGGTTAGAGTAGGTTCGAGTTCTCCTGTTCTGACTTTGAAAAATCATAGAAAAACATAGAAAAAATTATTAGGCACTTAAATTTATATAGTTAATTCCTTAATGAGTCTATTTTCAAAAGAAACATACGAGAACATCATTTGATCTCTATAAAAAAAGATAGATAATTTTTAGTGAAGAAAGGTCGAAACTGTCAAGCAGTAGAGAAGGGGTAAATTGATAGAATTTACTGTACAAATTGGCTAGGAAATTTTATGGTAAAAATTTGAGTGAGTCTAGTTTCAGAAACATCAAGTAGATTATAATTTCGAATTATGTAGCTCAAGATATAAATAATTTAGTGACTGTGATGCAAGTGAAAAACTTTGAAAATATAAATGTGAAGTATTTGATGATGTATTTATGTGAGATATAACATTTATGAGAAATGATGCTAATTGAGATTGTGCCCAAGTAGACAGATTAGAACCATTGCGATATTAGTGGCATTCCATTAAGGAACACTAGCGCACTCTCTGTTTAGCACTGTGTGTGCTCTCTGTTATTTGCACTTCGGTGCTCTCTGATTAGCACTTCGTATGCACTCTGATTAGCACTTTGTGTGCTCAGTACTTTGTGTACTCTCTGTTTAGCACTTTGTGTGCTCTCTGTTGGCCAACACTTATGTGCTCTCAGTTTAGTACTTCGGTACTCTCCGTTTGTTCCGTTTATCCGATAGGTTCTATAGAAGTCTACTATTGGCCAAGTGGATAAATAAGCTAAGTGAGCTATGGTTAAGAAAGCTATGATGGCTAAATTGTGAAAAGTGAAAGAATGTGCAAATTATGACATTAAGGTAAGTGAAATGATAAATACATGAAAGATAAGTACTATATGTGTATGTGTAATTAAATGTTGATAATTAAGTAAACTACTGTGGCGAAAATGACTAAGTTGTGAAAAAGGGATGAAAATGTAAAATATACCATTGAGGTAAGTTGGAATATGAAAATGAATGTGTGTTATGGTGGCATTAAGGTAAGTTAAATGTTACATGCAAGAAAGGTTAGAAATTTTATACATATGAGTATTTAAATGTTTGATAAAATTAAGCAATAAATAAATAATCATCTATTATGCTTGTAGTGCTTACTAAGCCTTCACTGGCTTAACGTGTTTATTTTAACACGTAGGTACAAATAGCTACGAGAAGTTTAAGCCAAGCTAGGGGAACTCTCATCACATCACTCTTGGAATATTTCAAGCTTAGGTACTTTATTTTGAAATAAAATGGCATGTAAAAATGGTATTACTTGATGTTCTTAATGAATGGGTTTCAAATGTTGTTTTTGAAACTTTATATATATATTGGAAGAAAAATTTTATTATATTCATTTTTAACTCTCTGGCACTGTATGTAATACTCTTATCGGGTTTATACATATGAACCGGGTTTAGGAGTGTTACACACCGAGAGGTGGAGTACTGTATTTGAGTTGGGATTAAGTAGGGAGCTCTTGTGAGTAAGAACTCGAAGGGACTTCATTGCTGTGACAATTCATCTATACTCTACCTTGTCGACTCATCTAGCATTGCGACCTGTAGAATCAGTGAACCACTTCCACCTTTTACACTTGATCATTTTTATATTTTCTGCATTTAAATTTTTAGCACTCAACACTCAACACATTTGGATTTATTTTCAGTACACTAACATTTAACCTCTGATATTTACTTCTAATTACATTGACAATAATGATTACTGTAGTGTGCAGATCTGACATAATTACACTAACATCCTTACTCGCATTACACTGATTTTTAGTACTGATTGCTTCGACATTAGAACATCGGGAACCATTTCCTAGTGGGATCAATACCCGATAGTTCTGTCTATCAACTATACTTGCATCGACTTGTGTACGCTAGCACAATCGTTGTGTCGTAAAAACACCGATCAGTGACACGGTTTACCAAAGACGAGTTGGTAAGGGGACATACCAATGGTCCTTTTTATGTTGTACAGTATGCCCATAATGCATCATTCAAGTGTAAGCTCCAATCTTTCCGATCCGGTTTCACGATTTTCTCCAAAATTGATTTTATTTCACTATTTGAAATCTTCGCTTAACTGTTTGTTTGCAGGTGATATACCATGGCCACGCATTGTGTCACCCCATATCTTTTCAATAGTGCACTGTTTACCTTGTTGCAAAAATGTATTCCTCGACCATTGATTAGACCTCGCGGTGTGCCGAACTTGAAAAAATAAAATTATTTAGAAACTCCACTACAATTTTAGCATTATCGTGACGCGTAGCTCTAGCTTCTACCCATTTAGACACATAATCTACAGCAAGAATATTATAGACATTACCAAAAGATGACACAAACGGACCCATGAAATCGATGCCGCATACATATAAAGGATTTAAGGGCATTTCATTTCTTCGGCTTAAATTTCCCACTTTCTGGCATCTCTCACAAGTCTTACAGAATAAGTAAGCATCAAGAAAGATGTATGGCCAAAACAATCTGATTCTAGTATTTTATGCGTAGTGCGCTTAAGGCCAAAATGACCTCTAAGAGCATGATCGCGCTGTGAACATCACAGCAAATATGTGCAAGCATACACTGTCGATGCAAGTATAGTAGACAGAAGTGAATTTGTCAGATATCGATCCCACGAAGATGGTTTCTGTTATTTAAAATTATCGGTGCATTGAATAAGTAAAATGAAATAAATTGTGAGAATGGTTGTCGGAGCAATAATGTGAAATAAAGATAAAACGTAATAAAGGTAAAATAAGATCCACAACATGAATAGTCAGCAGAAAACTAAGTGTGGCTTACAAGGTTAAAAATAACAGGTAATTTGTCGACGCAATGAAGAGCAATGAACATCTCACCAAACTTGGCTTTTCTATTAGATCTATGACTTTAGTATGCACACTAACCACACCTTCCAGTGCTGGCAACGCAACACACTTAAGGACAAGTGGACCAAATTCCTTCAATCCCCAAGTAACTTCCGCTGTCTTGCTTGTTAGTTTAAACTGTCACTGCACCTTCCAATAACTGTGACTGCAATAACACTTCCATGCTAGAATCATTCAAACCCAAAGAATTAACAGTAAAAGCAAGCTTGAATAAGATATCATTTAGTCTAAAAATCAAGAGTACTTCCATACAAACTTGAAATAAATATGAATTACCATCATTTAAGAAAGGAAATGTAAAAGAACAAATAGAGAATACTATTCCTAGGCTACTCGAAATGCTCCCTTACTTCCCTCTTACGTCGCACTTAGGATGCTCATCATCAAGAGCTAGTCTACATCGCCTTCACGTTGATTCCCTCGAGGGGTCTCAAGCCTTCATAGTCAAAAAGCTCAAAAGCTAGGTTAAAGAAGATAATATTGCAAAATGGGAGACTAAAGGAAGAAGAGACCCCTTTCTCTTTCCTTATGAGTGTTTATATTTAGCCCAAATTGTACAGTTGTCTATTCTGTAAAATTGAGCTGTACAAGTTGGTTATACCAAATTGGACAGCTTACACATTTCTATTCTTCTCAGATAGCTATCAGATGCGATGACAATTCTGGGCACAATTCTGAACACGTTCATGCAGCGACAATTCTGTACATGTTCATGCAACGACATTCCTAGGTGCAATTGAAGAATACTTATACAGCGATAGTTCTTGATGTAATTTGAAAAATATTTATGTAGCGACAATCTTGGGTGCATTCTGGAAATATTCTTGCGACGACAGTTTTGGGTGCAATCTGGAAGTTCTCATGCGGTGACATGTTTGGGTGCAACTTTGGATTAAAATTGCGGTGACATGTTTGGGCGCAATTTTGGATTAAAATTGCGGTGACAACATTGAACACTTTCTTGCTTTGATCTTTTAAGATAGTTCCCTGTATTGACATCTCAAGACGCCATATTGACACTAAATGTAGTGACATTAGTAGCAAAATATGGAAAAATTAAGGAAAACTAGGCCAAGGTCCACTGAGTTAGAAAATGCAATGTACTAAACTAAAAAATGCTAAAATATGTACTAAGGACAACTAAATGGGAACAAATTATCCAATAAATGGGGAGAAAGCATATGTTCTTTTTAGTACCATCAGAGCGTAAGTATGACGAAAGGTTATGATAGATTGTACCTCTATTTTAGCAACACATCATCGAATTACCTGATCAGAGCAATGTTTCCATAGATATGAATCGTCCCAAATGTAGTACCTCGAGTCTTGCTTAACTTTGTCCTTTTCAAAATGAGTTAAGTTAGAAGAGATAATACCTGTTGCAAGGTAATTTACCATATTCACATACCACAGATAGATTGTTTGGGTAGAAAGTAGATACTCGTTTAGAAAATTAACTTTTAGAGGTGTGTTGTCTTTCGAGTTCGTCAATCGACTTAAATGATCTGCTACTAAGTTCTCACATCCCTTTTTGTCCTTTATTTCGAGGTCGAATTCTTTTAGAAGTAGAATCCATCTGATCAGCCTTGATTTCACCTCTTTCTGCTCGATTAAGTACTTTAACGCTGTATGATCAGAATAAACAGTTATTTTATTGCCTAATAGATATGATCTAGATTTTCCCAAAGCAAATACAATGGCTAAAAGTTCTTTCTCAGTGGTTGAATAATTGCTTTGGGCGGCATCCAACGTCTTATAGGTGTAAGATATGACATGCGGCTCCTTCTCGATTTTTTGTTCAAGGATAGCTCCCACACTATGGTCACTCGAGTCGCACATGAGCTCGAAGGGATAGTTCCAATTCGGTGGCTGCATTATAGGAGCTAAGACAAACTTGTGCTTGAGAGTGTCGAATGTGTCCTTATATGCTTCATTAAATACAAACTCTTTCTCATTCTGTAACAGATTACAAAGTGGTCGTGAGATCTTCGAAAAGTCCTTTATAAAGCATCTGTAGAAACCTGCATAGCCAAGAAAAGAGCGAATCTCCATCACAGTTGTGGGGTATGGGAGTGAGTTAATAACATCAGTTTTAGCTTTATCAACTGTTATCCCTTCGGCAGAAACGATATGTCCTATAATTAATCTCTTATCAACCATAAAATGACATTTCTTACAATTTAAAACAAGATTAAGTTATCGACATCTTTCCAAAATTTTTGTAAGTTTGATAAACATTCATTGAAGGAGTTATCGTAAACTGTAAATTCATTCATAAATACCTCTATTATTTTCTCGACATAGTCAAAAAATATGCTTACCATACATCTCTAGAATGTGGCCAATGTGTTGCGAATTCCAAACAACAATCATCTGTAGGCGAACGTGCCAAAGGGACATGTAAACGTTGTCTCTTAGCCCTCCGGTGCCACTAGAATCTGAAAGAAACTTGAGTACTCATCAAGACAATAATAGTGAGATTTCCCTGCTAAACGTTATAACATTTGATCTAAAAAAGGAAGTGGAAAATAATCTTTTCGAGTTAAAGAGTTCAACTTCATGTAATCTATGCAGACTCTCCACCCGTTTTGGACTCAAGTGGGAGCCATCTCACCGCCGAGTTTTCAATTATGGTCACGCCAATTTTCTTATGCACCACATGAACTGGGTTGACCCAGTTACTGTCAAAAATGGGATAGATCATTCCAACATCAAGCAGCTTTTGAATTTCCTTTTTCACGACCTCCATCATTGGTGGCTTGAGGCATCTTTGAGCTTCCCTTTTTGGATTTTCATTCTCTTCAATCAGAATTTTGTGCATATAGGTTGAGGGACTTAAACCTTTAATATCGAAAATCGACCATCCGATCGCTCCTTTATAGTCCCTCAGGACTCGAACTAGATTTTCCTATTCCAACTTTGTAAGCTTACTGGAAACAATCACTGGTAATGTGTTTCTATCTCCTAAGAATACGTGCTTAAGGTGTTCTGGTAGCGGTTTGAGTTCCAGATCTGGAGCCTGCAAAATGGAAGGCAATAATTTAGTTTTAAAAGGAGACAGTTTGAAATACTTACTTTGACTTCGAGGAAATTTTGGAGCCTCTATTAGGACAACGACTTCACGAACTGGATCTTCGAACGTCATTAACTCCTCTAACCTTTCCATATTTTTTAGATCTAAACTGCTGCATAAGATAGTTTGTAACCCATCTATCTCATAATATTCAATATGCAAATTCATTAGTGGCTCAATAACATCAACACTAGAAATATTCGACATTGTACTAGGTTGGCCCATCGCCTCATAAACATTAAATTTGACTACCTCACCGTCGTATTCCATAGTGAGTGTCCCACTACGAACATCAATCTTCATACGAGCAGTGCTTAAGAACAGTCTTCCAAATAGAATATCAGAAGAGTTTTTTGAATTATCGTCCTCCATGTCAATGATATAAAAATCTGCAGGAAAGATTAATCCATTCACCTCAACAAGGACATCTTCCAACACCTCTTCTAGGTATGTGCACGACCTATCTACCAATTGAAATATCTACCCTGTTTCTCTCAAAGGACTCACGCTTAGTGATTTAAAAATAGGTAAAGGCATAACATTAATGGATGCTCTTAAATCACACATGGCTTTCTTTATGCCAACATTACCTATTTTGTAGGATATTGAGAACATACCTTGATCCTTACACTTAGGTGGAATTTTCTTCTATAACACAGCGGAGACATTTTCTCCCATATTCACCCACTTGTTCCTTTGAAGTTTCTTTTTTCCAATGCATAATTCTTTCAAAAACTTTACGTTGCGTGGAACCTATTTAATTGCATCAAGTAAGGGAATATTGATTTCTACCTTTCGAAACATCTCTAGAATTTCTTTTTCTTCTCGCTCCTTTTTACATTAGACCAGCCTTTCAGGAAATGGAGGTTGCACAATAAGCGGTATCTGTGGTGTCGACTTCGTTGGAGCCTTTGAATCTGGTTTCTGTTTTCTTGTCCAACATCGTGGGCATGCCCTGTACCAATTACGGGTTCTAAGATCGTGTCACTCCTTAGCAACATAGAGCTTGCATTATGTTGAGGGTTAGGTTCCATTTGATATGGTAGCCTTCCTTGAGACTCCAAATGGCTAATCGTGAGTGTCAGCTTACTCACCTACTTGTCTATCTCCTGCAAACACTTGTTAGTTTTTTCTTGAAATTTTTCAATACTAGTGGCTAACCTTTCGAAAATGGCTTTCAAGGATGTCTTTGGAGGTGGTAGTTGCTGATTCGAAGGCGGCCTCTATTGATATGGCTAATTGAATCGAGGATTAGAACCATAACTTAGATTCGTATGGTCTTTCCACCCTGCATTGTATGTGTTCGAGTAGGGGTTGTATTGCCTTTGGGGTAGACCTGAAAAGTTTTCGACTGCATTCTCTTGTTCTGTAGAATCCTAGTGTAAGATAGGACATGAGTCCGTCGGGTGATTTGACATGGCACAAATTCCACACATCTTCGCTGGGTTCGCCTTATCTACAAGAAAATTCTACATGTATTAGTAAGTTTATCTATCTTATTTTCTAAGGTCAAAGAACTTAACCCATGAACCCGTCTCGTGGGTTCTATAGTCGGTTGAAATTGTTGAGAGTTTGCAGCCATTGTTAAAATCAACTGCCTTGCTCTTTGAGGAGTCATGTTAACAAGTTCTCCTCTACTAGCAGCGTCAATCATCTTCATCTCCATAGGCAATAGCCATTCATAAAAATACTGCAACAATGACTATTCAGAAAGGCCATGTTCTAGGAAACTTGCACACAACTTTTTGTACCGCTCCCATTAATCATAGAGCGTTTCAGTCTCCTTATGTCGAATTCCCATCATGTCTCATCTCAGCTTGGCTGCTCTTGCTGCTGGAAAATACCTGTCAAGAAATAAATGAGACATATCAACCCATGTGTTAACAGATCCCGGTGATATATAAAATAACCATTCTCTAGCAAAGTCAGCTACTGAAAAAGGAAATGCACGAAGTTTAATTTGGTCTTTTGTTACTCCCTGAGGTTTCATGCTCGTGCAAACCATATAGAACTCTTTTAAGTGTGCATGTAGATTCTCATTTTGAATACAGCAAAAAGTGGGCAATAGATGTATTAAGCCCAACTTCAGCTCGAACGGTACTCCTCCCGCTAGATAAGTGATGGTATTTCAAATGACAAAGATTTTCTCCCCAATTTAATGTTTTATTTGTCTCTTTTGTATTTCATTTAGCATGTATCATTAGCATTTTACACCTAGTTTCCATATTTTCCAACTCATTGTTAGTTAGTTTAAATTCTTGTTATTTTTATCTATTTTTGTACTAAAATCGATACAAGTAGCCGATATATTGCATCTTAATATTGTTAGCGCAGGAACTCAGTCTAGAAGCTTAATGCTGGATGAATGCAGCCATAAGATCAGCTGGAAATTACGACCAAGAGATGTCGCCGCATTAAAACTAAGCCTCGAATGAGTAGAATCAAGTTGAATTCACAGATGGAAGCACCAACGCTGGAATTTCATAGATGTCACTACAATTATGATTTCAGAATATGCCCAGCGATACAGCCACAATTTGCAAATCTCTGAAGAACATACTAGAATTGCGTGAGTGCACAGATGTAATCTAACTAATTTTGACAACTGCAAGATCTAGATCTAGATCTGAAAAAGAAGGCTGAAACCTGCAACATTTTGGAGGTTATAAATAGACAAACAAAAGATGAAGAAATCATCAAGAGCTAAGGGATTTAATTTTGAAAATTCTGTGTGAATTGGAGATTTGAGCTGGAAATTGGGGAGCTGATGAACCAAGTCTGCAACCACTTCTGACGAGAGGTGCTTGATGCAGAGCAAGAGGAACAATTAGGGAGTAGGCCTAGTAGTCTAGAGATAGTAAGCTTCGTTGTACTCTTTAATTCTTCTTAAACGATGATGGATTTTGATGATATTAAATGAATACGAGAGTGTCTTTTAATGTTAAATCATTTTGATTCTTATTTTACACTTCTTATCTGTTTATTCTTGGATCTAACTGCTTTAAGCGCGAGAGTGAAATTGCAGTGAGCAGACATCGAGAGATGCGATGACAGGTTGGGTTAACAAGTAAGTTAGGCGAGAGCTGCTTGGGACTGGGGCAAACTTCAATTACTTGGTCTTGAATACACATCGTTGCTCGCATCGAGAGGTGGTGTGATTGTGGATATTTAAGTCGGGATTAAGTAGAGTTGTTGTTCATAAGAACTCAAAGGGACTTCATTGCAGCGAAATTCGATCTGTATTTTACCTTGTCGATGCATCCAGCGTTGCGATTTATCAAAATCAATGAACCATTTCTGCCCTTCTGCACTTGGTCATATTTATATTTTATGCATTTAAAATTCATGTAACACTCAACACAATTGGATTTATTTTCAGTACACTGACATTTAACCTCTGAAGTGTAACTCTAATTGTGCTGACATTCTTGATTATTTTAGTGTGTAGATCTGACATAAATGCACTGACAACCTTACTCAAATCTTACCTAATTACAATAAATTGCTTCAACATTTAGACATTAAGAACCCATCCCTCGTGGGATTGATATCCGATAGAATTGTCTATCAACTATACTTGCATCGAAGTGTGTTCGCTTGCACAATCGCTGTGACGTAAAAACACCGATCAAGTTTTGTCGTCGTTATCGGGGAATGGAGATTGTTTGATGTTTACTTTTGTAGTTGTAATTAATTCTACTTACTTAACTTTTAATCTTTACTAATTTGTTATTATTTCTCTAATTGTTTCTTTTTCAGATTTTTAATTGTTGCATGTCCACAAGGAGAAATCCTAAAGACATTGTAAGCTTTTATCCGGAGCTTGAGAGGACACTTAAGAGGAGAAGGCAAGAACAATAGAAAATGGCTAGTAACAACAACAACAATAGTTTGCCACTATTGCTACCACAAGAGGGAATTCCTCCAGTGGTTCCACAAATTGTTAACGATATACCACCACCACGTCCACAAGAAGAACAAGGGAAAAATAGGACCATAAGAGATTTTGTTGTGCCTATACTTGATGATTTAAAACCAAGGGTTGTGAGACCAGCTATCCAAGCTAGAAATTTTGAGCTGAAACTGGTGATGTTTCAGATGCTCAACCTAAATGGGCAATATTCAGGTTTTCCACATGAAGACGCACGAGAACACGTAAAATCATTTTTGTTTATTTGTGCATCCTTTACTCAACATGGTGTCCTTAATAATGCCTTAAAAATGCAATTATTTCCTTATTCGTTGCAAGGTAAAGCAAGAACATGGTTCTTGGGATTACCGGCAAGATCAATTACATCTTGGAATGCGTTAGCAACGTAGTTCATTTTGCATTTCAATCCGCTGACAATGAACGCAAGGTTGTGCAATAACATTACTGCATATCATCAATTGGATGATGAAAATTTACATACAACTTGGGAGCGTTATAAAACATTGCTTCGATGCTGGCCAATGCATGGAATTCAGCAAGAGACCCAGATTGAAATATTTTACAATGGTTTGAATGCTCAGACAAGGAACCTTGTCGACGCATCGGCTAATGGTCCCTTGTTAGATTGTGCATACAATGAAGCTATAAGAATTCTAGAGAGGATTTCTCAGATCGTTTATCAGTATCCTATTTCTCGTTCTGCATAGGTAAAAACTAACCCTAGAGTTCTTGAGTTAGATGTTGTTTCTGCTTTATCAGCGCAGGTATCCTCATTGGCTAATATTATAAAGAATATGAAAGGAACAAATGACGTTGCTCCTATTCAAGTGGCCCGAGAATTGGATGTGCCAATATTTTCTTATGAAATTTGCGGCGACAATCATAGTTATGAGGACTGCCCACAACATGCAAAAAATGTTTTCTACGTTAATAACATCAGGGGAGGTTCATTTGGTAACTCATACAACAACCGATCTCAACAACTTTGGGGGAATCAAAATGCTTCTACATTCAGATATGGAAATTCCTCAAATCAAGGGAGTTATAGACAAGGGAGTTACAATAGCAATCCACAGCAGAATTATAATCAGAATTCACAAGTAAATTCTCGATCTGAACAAATGCAATCACATTATCAGATACAACCACAATCTCGATTACAGCCACAACAGTCTATGTTGCCACATATGCAAGGACAACATCGTTAACATCAATAGCAGTAATTTTATCAAACTAAGTCAGATCCTATGGCTACTCTTGAGGCAATGATGCGTGACCATATCACATAAACTGAAGCAATAGTGGAAGGCAACTCTTCTTCCATTAGAGCATTCGAAGCCCAGTTAGGGCAGTTGGCTTCTAATTTAAGTACAAGGTCACCAGGTATTCTACCTAATGATACTGAGAATCCTACGCAGAGGGGGAAGGATCATTGCAAAGCAATCACGCTGAGGAGTGGCAAGCAAATGATGGGACCAAGTAGTTCTGGCCAAGACCATGTCGACACATCTAAACCACAGCAACAGGAACAAGATGCAGTTGAAGAAAGTCAAGCAAAAGAAAATGAAGAGGAACCAATAGTAGAGCCATCTATTCTTGCAGTTTGCCTAACTAAGTTGTCGATGCAACTGCCAATATCGACACCATCGAGTTTTCCACAACAACCCAATGTTACAATATCTTTTCCATTTCCGCAAAGATTTAAAAAGAAAGCCCATGACAAATAATACCAAAATTTTATTTCTACTTTGAAACAATTGCACATTAATATAGCTCTAATAGATGCTTTTGTTCAGATACCTAGTTATGGGAAAAACATGAAGGAGCTGTTATTAAAGAAAAAGAAATTGTTCGACATCGAGATGATTGCGCTCTCAGAAGGGTGCAGCGCTGTGCTTACAAATAAGTTTCCAACCAAGATGAAAGATCCTAGCAGCTTCACAATCCCATGCTCCATTGGGAATCATTATTTAGGTAAGGCTTTATGTGATTTGGGAGCAAGTATTAATCTTATGCGTCTGTCTACTTTCAAGAAATTAGGAATAGGTTCGATGAAGCCCACTGCGATGACATTGCAACTTGCGGATAGATCCTTAGCACAATCGGAAGGCCAAATCAAAGACATCCTTGTCCAGGTTGATAAACTTGTGTTCCCTACTGATTTTATAATCCTAGACTATGAAGCAGATAAGGAAGTGCCAATTATCTTGGGTCGACCAATTCTAACAACGAGACGCACACTTATCAACGTATTCAAGGGAGAACTTATCATGCGTCATAACGACGAGCATGTGACCTTTAGTGTGTTTAAGGCATCTCTATCTAGGAGTAAAGAGCAATGTCACTACATCGATGTGTTAGATGAAATCATTTCGAAAGAATTCAATACAAGGAGTTCAGCAATGTCGGATGAAGATGCGGCGACATTCACTGAGGAAATCCTAGCTGATTGTAGCGACAAAGAGGAGGTTAACAATTGTGAGCTGAGATAGAATTGGCAATTGGAATCTTTCCATTTGTCTAACAGGACAATCCTAGTGTTCAAACCATCTATTAAGCAAGCTCTTACCTTGGTGACAACGAGACACTACCTGTTATTGTCAACGCATCCCTTGAAATAATGCAAGAAGATAAGCTCATCGTGATTTTAAAAGAACACAAAAGAGTCATAACTTGGAGCATCGCAGATATCAGAGGCATCAGTCCCTCTTTTTGCATGCACAAGACTAGGCTAGAAGATAAAAAGATGCAATCATTTGAGAAGCAACGAAGACTCAATGAAAAGATGAAAGAAGTAGTGAAGAAGGAAATTATCAAATGGTTTGATGCGGGCATTATATACCCTATTTTTTATAGTGATTGGGTGAGCCCCGTCCAATGTGTGCCTAAAAAGAGTGGTTTCACAGTTGTGACCAATGATAAGAACGAGTTAATCCCTACTTGCATCGCAACGGGATGGCGAGTATGCATGGATTACCGATGATTGAATGCGGCCACAAAGAAGGACCATTTTCCACTACCTTTCATCGATCAGATGCTGAATAGGCTAGCTGGTAAAGCCTATTATTTTTTCTTAGACGGTTACTCTCGATACAACCAAATTGCTATTGCACCGGAGGATCAAGCAAAGGCAATGTTCACATGCCCTTTTGGAAAATTTGCTTTTCGACGTATGTCGTTTGGGTTGTGTAATGCGCTAGCAACATTCTTGAGGTGTATGATGGCAATATTTTCGGATATAATTGAGGATTCCTTAGAGGTATTCATGGATGATTTCTCTGTCTATGGACAGGATTTTGACCAATGCGCTAACAATTTGGCGAGAGTCTTGAAGAGATGCAAGGACACATATCTAGTTCTAAATTGGGAGAAATGCCACTTCGTTGCAATTGAAGGCATTGTTCTCGGGCATCAGATATCTTGTCAGGGCATTGAGGTTGATAAAGCAAAGGTAAAAATCATTGAAAAACTACCACTGCCCACCAACGTCAATGCAATAAGAAGTTTTCTTGGACATGCTGGCTTTCATAGAAGATCCATTCGAGATTTCTCCAAGATAGCTAAATCATTATGCTCATTGCTGAAGCAAAGTAAAAACTTTGTGTTTGATGACATCTGTCTGGATGCATTCATGATAATAAAGAAACAACTAGTACAAGCCCCAATTGTCGTTGCACCGGATTCGACGCAACCGTTTGAACTAATGTGTGATGCAAGTGACTTTACTGTAGGAGTTATCCTAGGCCAAAGAAAAGAAAAGGTATTTCATTGTATTTACTATGCTAGTAAAATTCTAACTAAAACACAGGTTAATTACACCACAACTGAGAAGGAGTTGCTAGCAGTAGTCTTCACATTTGACAAGTTTCGTTCTTATCTTATCGACTCAAAGACTATAGTTTACACGGACCACTCAGCGTTGAGATACCTTTTTAACAAAAAAGACGCCAAACATAGACTCATCATATGGATGTA
Organism: Gossypioides kirkii; assembly: GCA_005610355.1. NCBI lineage: Eukaryota > Viridiplantae > Streptophyta > Magnoliopsida > Malvales > Malvaceae > Gossypioides > Gossypioides kirkii. Next base: position 25,423,902 of record CP032253.1, on the reverse strand, counting down.
CTCCTTCAAGAATTTGACGTTGAAATTAGAGATAGGAAAGGATCTGAGAATTAGGTAGCTGACCACTTGTCTTGATTGGAAGTAGGAAGTGAAGATGGGAAAATGTCCCAAATTGTCGAAGCATTTCCTGATGAGCAATTATTCTTTGTCGATGCATCGCTATGGTATGTCGATGTCGTTAATTACCTTGTATGTAGAAAGCTTCCCATGAGTGTTACTGGTCATAAGAAGATCATGTTCATACGCGATGCTGCCAAATGCCACTGGAATGAGCCATACCTATTCGAGGTTTGCAACGACAATATCATTCATTGCTGTGTACCTGAAGAAGAAATGATGTCAATCCTGCGACACTGCCATGATGCCCCTTGTGGAGGACATTTTGGTGGACCAAGGACTGTTGCAAAAGTCTTACAGTCAGGATTTTATTGGCCCACATTAATTCGAGACGCCCATAATTTTGCACAATAATGTGATCGTTGTCAATGCACTGGTTCCATATCTCGACGTAACGAGATGTTAGAACAACCCATCATGGAGGTAGAGCTCTTCGATGTCTGGGGTATAGACTTTATGGGACCATTTACAAATTCTTTTGGAAATATGTATATATTTGTAGCTGTTGACTACGTCTCAAAGTGGATTGAAGCTATTGCGGTGCCAAAAGATGACGCTTGGACGATGTTGAAGTTCTTTCACACATACATCCTCACGAGATTTGGAACACTGAGAGCGTTGATAAGTGACCAAGGCACTCATTTCTATAATAACCAATTAGCGACTACATTAAAACGATATGGTGTGAAGCATCGTATGGCTACCATATATCACCTACAAACCAATGGTCAAGCCGAGGTATCCAATCGTCAAATTAAAAGCATACTTGAGAAGGTGGTTAATCCATCTAGGAAGGATTGGTCTGCGTGGCTACATGATGCATTGTGGGCGCTTCACACTGTCTACAAAAACCAGTTGGGGATGACGCCATATCAACTAGTGTTTGGAAAGTCTTGTCACTTGCCCGCTAAACTTGAACATTTAAATAATGTCGACTCATTTCTTTATTTCCTTTTATTTGTTTCACATTTTGTTGTGTTGTTTCAATTTTCTAGCAGAAATAAAAATCCTCTTTTTGTCGATGCATTGAAGCATAGATTGTCGATGCATTCTACGATGAGTTAGCATTACTTTTTCAGCAAGAATCATGCCGATTGATTTCTTTCTCTCCCAGCTGTTGGATCAAAACAAATTGGTATGATTTGCAGCTTGGCAATTAATGGCTACAGACGTAACGTTTCCCCATATTTTTCCAATCATTGCGCCTAGGTTATAAAGTCTCCCCATTGCAGTTACTTTTTCTCTTCACATTCTCCATTGTTACTGCATTTTATCTTCTCCATTGTCTGTATATTTTCTTTCCTATACACAAAGTAATCCTGTTCTGCAAAACTTCTTGAATTTCTCATCATGGCAAAAACCCGTGCTTCAAGAAACACTCCCAAAACCCCTTCAAAGAACACCCCGACCACTTCTATTGTGGCTCCATCCACAGCGCCACCACCCTCATCCACAGGCCCAATCTTATTTCTAACTACTGCTGTTAAAGACCATTACCACAATATCATGTTAAGACGCAACATCCATCTTGAATAGGGACTCCAACTTTCTCCAAACCAGACCCTAGAAAAGTAAGTTCACCGTACCATCAGCCGTCTCGGGTGAGAATATTTTTGGTACCATCCTTCTGGCTACTCCCCCATATTGGTTAGGGAGTTTTATGCAAATCTAGTTGATCAGGAATGGGAGTTTGACTTTGTAAGAGAGGGGTTTATTCCATGGAGCGCTGCACAGATCAACGTACTACTAAGGATTCCAGAATGGGTGGACGATCATGCACCCTTTCTGCATCGTTTGGATGATGATTGTATGACCCAGATGATGAAAGATCTCTGCATCGATGGTACTACATGGACGGGCAATGGATTTCACAACTTTACAATGCACAGACGATACCTGACAATTTTTTGCAACGTATGGTTTCATTTTATCAACAACCTTGTTATGCCTTTGACCCACAACACTAAGGCCACATTGGACTGTATATGCCTCCTACATTCCATTCTGCACCACCGACACATCGGCATCGATAAGCTCATACATGCCCATATCGTAGATGCTACAGAAAAGCAAACTGGTATCCTTCCTTTTCCCTTTCTAATTATGCTGCTTTGTCAACACGAAGGTATTGTGCCCAAAGATGGTGAGGAGGTCTTGGACAACAAAGGCCCAATCAATGATATCTCTGTTGAGAGGATGACACGAGGCCAAGATACACTAGTGGCCAAAGAAACCTCCAAGAAAAGGGATAAAAGAAAAGGTAAGAAGAAGGCTGACCAACTTGATGAGCTTACAGAGTCGCAATTGGCAAAGAAGCTGGCCTTGATTGAACTACACTTGGACCTCATCGACATTCGATCCATCCACACTAATAGTATAGTGGATGACATGGATCTTTAGCCCCACAAGTTTTATGCTTACACTAAGGCGTGGAATGAAGCCCTTGTCGCTGTTATGAGCCAGATCAGCAAGACTACATTACCAGACTTCCCAACATTCCCATCAATCTATCGCCCAATGAAGTACTCGTCTTCCAAGCAACCTACTCCTGAAGGTAGGCCTATTCTGCATCTGCACCTACACCAATCTAGATTCATATTTTTTATGATGAGAAGGATGACGGGCACTCGCAGACTAATGAAGATTATCATCGCCACATCGCCCACTTATTCGAAGATGATTTTTCCAACAGTCTGGGCGCAAATATGGCTGAACAAGCAACGGTTGTGGGGAAGGATGTCAACGTAGTAGACTATGCCCACACTGGCTCAGTTGAAACTAAGCAGCAGGTGGAAGAGGATGCGAACCAGAGGGAGGATTAGTTGAAGGGGAAGGATCAAGAAGAAGAAGAAGAAAGAAAGGAAGAAGAGAAAGAAGAAAAAGAACCTGTCGAGGTGCAGAAGGAGAAGGAAACCGATGCCCCAACAATGATCATTGAGGATGGTGTGGGGGCATCCAGCTCAGATGAGGCTCTACCTACTGCGAGCCAAGCTGAGGTTGTTACTGGCAAGATAGAGGAACTAAATCCTCTGGCTATTATGCCCTATGTGGCACTACTCGAAAAAATCCACCCATCAAAGGTAACAACTGATGAGACCGCTACCCAACCTGCCGAGGAGGAGCAATCCGTTGAGCCGGTTGGATCAAAGGATAAAAAATGAAAGAGGCACAAGGACAAGAGAAAGAGGAAACACCATGACGAGAGAAAGCGCCCAAAAAAAAGAAGAAAACCAAAGCAGCCTCTGCATCGGCTGCTGCTGAATAATTTGGTACATTTCTTTTTAGTTAGTTTTCATGCATTCTTATTGCTCCTGCATTTTAATTGTCATTGCATTCCTTTTAGTTTAGTGAATGGTAAATGCAACTACACCTTCATGTTTGACTTTTATCTTGTTTCTTTAGTTAATGAAAAATTACAAAATTTCAACAGAAATGTGCCCACAACTTTTATTTTGATACGTAATTCTTGAATTGATTGGATGCTGATGTGGAAATTGGATGAATATGAATGAATAATGAGTTACTATTTTTGAATGAATAATTGAAATTGCTTCAGTAATGGATGGATAGTATTGGTGTTGAATCTTGAACTAATTGACCAGTACAACAACATTGTATTAATAAAAGACGCTCCAATATGAGTGCATTGTGACTTTTAAGGAAGAACACTCCGCTGCAAACTTAGAAAAGAAAACTCATCTAGCCAAAGGCTGTAATTGCAAGAGTGTGTGTTGGAGAATTACATGCCTCTTGGGGGTTTATTACACTCATCGTTACTACCCAGGAACAAAGGTAGGGTAATGCAATGACATCTTTCAGTCACTTGAAAAACAAAAATGAGAAAAAGAAGAAAGAAAAGAAAAAGAAGAATAATTTGCTGAAATGGTTCAAGGAAGGATAATATTCAATGCATAATACTAACATTGATGAAGTTGCAGTTTTAAGTTGTTCATGCATATAAATTGTTAGCGCATCATTCTATTATATGAATGCAATTTTAACATTAGGAATTTAGAGAATTCAAGTTGTATAAATAATGATTGCGGTGACATTTCTAATTGTTACTTTGTTAATTTTTGTTTACTTGAGGACAAATAAAAACTCAAGTTTGGGGGTCTGATGGTATTTCAAATGACATAGATTTTCTCCTCAATTTAATGTTTTAATTGTCTCTTTTGTAATTCATTTAGCTTGCATCATTAGCATTTTACACTTAGTTTCCATATTTTCCAACTTATTGTTAGTTAGTTTAAATTCTTGTTATTTTTATCTATTTTTGTATTAATGTCGATGCAAGCAACCGATATATTGCGTCTTAATATTGTCAGCCTAGGAACTCAGTCTAGAAGCTTAATGCTGGATGAATGCAGCCACAAGATCAGCTGGAAATTGCGACCAAGAGATGTCGCCGTATTGAAACTAAACCTCGGATGAGTAGAATCAAGTTGAATTCACAGATGGAAGCACCAACGCAAGAATTTCATAGATGTCGCTGCAATTATGATTTCAGAATGTGCCCAGCAATACAGCGACAATTTGTAAATATCTTAAGAACATACTAGAACTACGTGAGTGAAAAGTTGTAATCTAACTAATCTTAACAGCTGCAAGATCTAAATCTGGATCTGAAAATGAAGGCTAAAACCTGCAACAATTTGGATGTTATAAATAGACGAACAAAAGATGAAGAAATCATCAAGAGCAAAGGGATTTAATTTAGAAAATTCTGTGTGAATTGGAGATTTGAGCTGGAAATCGGGGAGCTAATGAAGCAAGTCTACAATCACTTCTGGCGAGAGGAGCTTGATGCAGAGTAAGAGAAACAATTAGGGAGTAGGCCTAGTAGTCTAGAGATAGTCAGCTTCGTTGTACTCTTTAATTCTTCTTAAACGATGATGGATTTTGATGATATTAAATGAATATGAGAGTGTCTTTAATGTTAAATCATTTTGATTCTTATTTTACACTGCTTATCTGTTTATTCTTGGATCTAACCGCTTTAAGCACGAGAGTGAAATTGTAGTGCACTGACATCGAGAGAAGCGGTGACAGGTTGGGTTAACTAGTAAGTTAGACGAGAGCGGCTTGGGACTGGGACAAACTCCAGTTACTTGTTCTTGAATACACATCGTTTCTCACACCGAGAGGTGGAGTGATTGTGGATATTTAAGTCGGGATTAAGTGGAGAGTTATTGTTGGTAAGAACTCAAAAGGACTTCATTGCAGCTACATTCCATCAATATTTACGTTGTCGACGCATCCAACGTTGCGATTTAGCAGAATCAGTGAACCATTTCTGCCCTTCTACACTTGATCATATTTACATTTTATGCATTTAAATAATCAGCACTCAACACTCAACACTCAACACAATTGAATTTATTTTCAGTACACTGACATTTAACCTCTGAAGTTTAACTCTAATTGTGTTGACATTCTTGATTATTTTAGTGTGCAGATCAGACATAAATGCACTGACAACCTTACTCACATCTTACCTGATTACAGTATTAAATGCTTCGACATTTAGACATCAAGAACCCATTCCTCGTGAGATCGACATTTAGCATGCATTTTTAGCATTTTTAACTTAGTAACTACATTTTCTAACTCAGTGATGTTAGGTTTAATTCTCTTTAATTTTATCTTGTTTTTACTATTAATGTCACCACAATTAGTATTTAGTATTGCATCCAAAGATGTCAATGCAGGAGTCTGTCCGGAAAGATAAACGCATGAAGGTATCAAGGGTTATTGCCACAAAAAATAATCCAAATTTGTGCCTAGAACTGTCACCACAACCAACAACTGTCTGATGAACACATGATGGTATTACAAATGACATATATTTTCTCCTTAATTTAGTGTTTTAATTATCTCTTTTATATCTCATTTAGCATGCATCATAAGCATTTTATACTTAGTTTTCATTTTTCTAATTTATTGCCAGTTAGTTTAAATTCTTGTTATTTTTATCTATTTTTGTACTAAAGTAGATGCAAGCAGCCGATATCTTGTGTTCTAGAATTGTTAGCGCAGGAGCTCATCCTAGAAGATCAATATTGGCAGAATGCAGCCACAAGATCAACTTGGAATTGCGACCAAGAAATGTCATCGCATTGAATTTGAACCTTAAATGAGTAGACTCAAGCTGAATTTACATCTAGAAGCACCAGCGCAAGAATATCACAGGTGTCGCTGCAATTACAATCTCAGATTGCGACCAAGCAATACAGTGACAACCTACAGATCTCTGAAGAATACACTAGATTTGCGTGAGTGCACAGAGTACTCTAACCAACTGTGACAGCTATAATTAGATTTGGATCTGAGAAGAGATGTCTAGAAATGCACCGACATTCTGCAACAGTCCAGTAAACAAATCAGATCTGCATAGCTGTCAATAACAAACTTTTACAGCTATACAAAGTTGTTAGATCTGAGAACGGAGAAAATCTGTAATTTCTTGAGCTTATAAATAGAGGAAAGAAGAAGGACATAGATATCAAGGAGTGAAGAATTTAAATCCGAAAATCTTTCAAATCTTCAAGTAAGCTACCATGGAAGCTTGACGTCTGAGGAGGGTGAGCTGATGGAGCAAGTGTGCAGCAACTCTGACGAGGAGTGCTTGATGTAGAGCAAGAGGAACAGTTAGGAAGTAGGCCTAGTAGTCTAAAGATAGTAAGCTTCGTTGTACTCTTTAATTCTTCTTAAACGATGATGGATTTTGATGATATTAAATGAATACGAGAGTATCTTTTGATGTTAGATCATTTTGATTCTTACTTTACATTGCTTATCCGTTTATTCTTAGATTTAACCGTTCTAAACACAAAAGTGAAATTGCAGTACATCGACATCGAGAGATGAGGTGACAGCTTAGATTAAGAAGTAGGTTAGGCGAGAGCTGATCAAGACTGGGATCGACTCCAGTTACTTGTTCTTGGATACACATCTTTGCTCGCACCGAGAGGTGGAGTAATGTATTTTAGTCAAGATTAAGTAGGTAGCTATTATGGGTAAGAACACAAAGGGACTTCATTGCAACAACATTCCATCTATATTTTACATTGTTGGCGCATCCAGCATTGCTACTTAATGAAGTTAGTGATCCACTCCAATTCTTCACACTTGATCACACCTTTACTTTTATGCATTTAAATTCTCAACACTTTAACAAAACTTTGATTTACTTTCAGTTGCTCTGACAATTAACTTTTATAATTGCATTGACATTACTGATTATTTTAGTGTGCAGATCTGATATATGCATTGACATCCTTACTCACATTTTACTTAATTTTTGTATTAGTTGCTCCGACATTTAAACATCAAGAACCCATTCCTCGTGGGATCGATATCCGATAGAATTGTCTATCAACTATACTTGCATCGACGTGTGTTTGCTTGTACATTGCTGTGACGTAAAAACACCAATCAAGTTTTGGCGCCATTGTCGGGGAATGGCGTTTGTTTGATGTTTATTTTTGTCGTTGCATTTATTCTTTATTATCTAAATTTTATTTGTCACTAACTTGTTTCCTTTTTGTTATTTACTTTTACATTTTTTTAGTGAAATATGGCTAGGAACGAGGTATATAGAACCTCAAGATGTTGGATGAGCGATGCTATAGAAATGGAGCTCGATGCCATAAATGCCGAGGTATCTTTTTTGACTAATATGAGTAATTCAATGTAGAATGCTACAACAATTGCAGAATGGAAATTTGCCACGACAAGTTACGATTACTGTGGGGGCAGCCATGAGTGTGAAGAATGCCTATCAAATCCAACAAATGTGTACCACATGGGGAATTTATGTCGAAATGAAAATCCATATTCCAACACATACACGCCAGAGTGGGAGTAACATCCAAATTTTTATTGGAACAACCAAGACCCTGGAAATATAGACAATGATGTTAGATCCGAGTGGACATTGCCCAATTATAATCAACCTTTGTCAAGGAAAAATATCCAGCAAGACGAAGCATTAGAGTTTTTATCAATTGAAAATTTGCTGAGACAATATATTTCCAAGACTAAATCTATGCTTCAGAGTGAAACTAAATCCATACAAGCCCTAGAATATCAATTTGGTCAGATTGTGGGCGTAATAAATTTGCGACCACAAGAAACTTTGTTGATGGATATTGAAAATTCGATATCACTAGGGCAAGAGCATTGTGAGGAAATTATTCCCAGAAGTGAAACTCAACTAAATGAAGTTGTTAAAGATGCTACAGCAAAAGAAGATAATTCAAATCTCAATAATGGAGATATGTTAGTGTAATATGAAAAGCAAACTGCAGCTGAAGAGGTTAAACAGAATATTGCGGTGACAGTATCAAATCACTTTGTCACCATAATTACTACAACAAAACAGCCTCAAAAACTTGAAAACACATTGTCAAAGAAGAGAAGATTGGGAGATGTCGAAGCAATCACACTTACTGAAGAGTGCACTGTCATAACAATTAAATTGCTCCAAGAATTTAAGGATCCCAAGAGCTTTTCGATACCCTATTCCATTGGTGATCTGTATATTGGAAAGGCATTATGTGATTTCAAAGAAAGCATAATTTTGATGCCTATATCTATAATTAAGATGTTACGAAATTGGAAAAATGCAAGAAAGAGTGGAAATTTTTGGGATGGTGTGATGAATAAAAGAGTATGAAGCACTTGAGGAATAAGTAAACACCATTGCCAACGCATTAGGATTCCATTGTCAACGCATTTTACTTTTCCTTTTACCTTTTCGCTTTTACTTGTTATCTTTTCAATTTTATGCAGGAATAAAAAAAATCATCTTTTAGTCGATGCATCACAAGCACAACTTGTCGACGCATTATATAATGTTTTAGCAAAGCTTTTTCAGCAAGAATCGACCGGTTGATTTTCTTCTATCCCCATCTGTTGGATTAAGCAAAAACGTTATAAACCCTTCTCTGTTGACTATATGCTTCCCACTCACAATCGCCATTATTGTTACATTCATCCTCATAGTATTCCTAAAGTTTTTCTGTAGTTGTCTTTTTACCATCTACACATAGGACTACGGCGACAATAGATCGCATGTGCCTCCTGCATTCAATCCTCAAAAGTCTCCACATCGATGTCGGCGCAATTCTTCACGACCAGATTGCTGAAGTTGCTTCTAAGAAATGGTGAAGAGGTACTAGAGAATAAAAGCCCCCTCAATGACATCTCAGTAGAGAGAATGATGAGAGTGCAAGAGACACCGATAGTGAAAGAAGTACCCAAGAAGAAGGAGAAGGGAAAGAAGAAGGACAAACATGAGAATGCGCCCACAGACCCTCAGTTGGGGAAGAGGTTGGCTGCAATGGAACTAAACATTGATCACATCGACATGCGCCAGATTCGTATTGTCAGCGCATTGGAAGACATGGACTACAGACAAAATCTATTTTATGCGTACACAAGAATATGGAACAAATCTGTTGTCAACGCATTGAGAAGTCTGAGCCCAAATCCCCTACCAGAGTTCCCTGTCTTCCCGCCTATTATTAAGGAAGCTACCTCATCCTCCGACCACCCTACTCTTGATTATAGGTCGTAACATGTTCCCTTTCCAACAAGAATCCACATTTCAGATGCTGAGAAGCACGAGGGGCATTCTAATGGTATGAAGGATTGCTACAGAGCTATAGCCAGCTTGTTTGAAGAAGAGTTATCAAACAGCCTTAGGGCTAATATGGCAGAGCAGATAGCTATGGTTGAGGAGGTGCATACTCCAATTATATCCATGGGTGTGGACACAGAAGAAAGCACCGACAAAGACACCACTGAGCAGAAACAACGTGAAATAGGAGAAGCAGAACAAGAAGGCCAAGAGAAGGAGAAGGACAGAGAGAAAGAATTTGAGAAGAATGACCTTGCAGAGAAGTAGGAGGAGAAGCAAGACGATGCCCTGACAGATATTACTGAGGATATTATCGAAGCACCTATAAATGTGAGAGCATCCAATGCAAACGTGGCCTCACCTGAAGCGAGCCAGGCTAAGAAGTCCACCCATCAGATGTAACTATCAATGAGACCGCCACCCAACCAACTGAAGAGGAGCAATCCGCTGATCTGACTGGTACAATGGACAGAAAGAGGAAGTATAAAGACAAGAAAATGAGGCATAAGGAGGAACAGAAGCGCAACAAGAAAAAGACCAAAGCAACCACATCTTCGGCTGCAGCACACTAAGTTAGTTTTTATTTTTTATTTTTTTAACACTTAGTTTAGTTTTCATGCATATCATGTAGCTGTAGTATAATTGTCCCTACATTATTAATGCCATTACATTTTTATTATCGCTGCATCTACATTGTCATTGCATTTCAATATATATATTTATTAATGTCAGCGCATTGGGGACAATGCACACTTTAAGTTTGGGTAGAATTTGTGTGAAATGGAAATGCAATTGCACCCACATCTTTGAATTTTACATGTTTCTTTAGTTAATGAAAATATGCAGAATTTCAACAAAAATGTGACCATAATTTTTATGCGTAAATCTTGATTTGCTTGGAATGCTGATGTGTAAATTGGATGAATGTGAATGGATAGTGAGTCTTCTATTTTTGAATGAATGATTGAATTGCTTCAATAATGAACGGATAGTGTGAATGTTTGAATCTTGAACTAACTGACCAGTTGCAGCAACATTGTATAAATAAAAGACACTCAAATGTGAGTGCATTGTGACTTTTCAAGGGAGAACACTACAGGTTTAGAAAAATCATCTAGCCAAAGGCTGTCACTGCAAGAGTGTGTGTCGGCGCAATTACATACCTCCTAGGGGTTTGTTGCACCCCATCATTACTACCCAGGAATAAAGGTAGAGTAATACAATGACATCTCTCAATCACTTGAAAAAGCAAAATGAGAAAAAGAAAGAAAAAGAAAAGAGAAAAGAAAAGAAAAGAAGAAAAAAAATGTTTGCTATAAATGTTGTATTGGTTCTGGGAAGATTAAGATTCAATGCATAATACTAACATTAATAAAGTTGCAGTTTTAATGATTCATGTTTATAAATTGTCGGCACATTATTCTATCATATGAATACAATTTGTGTATTAAGATTTCAGGAAATTCAAAGTTGCGAGAATAATGATTGCGGTGACATGTTTGCTTGTGACTTTGCTCATTTTTGTTTACTTGAGGACAAGTAAAAACTCAAGTTTGGGGGTCTGATGGTATTACAAATGCCATATATTTTCTCCGTAATTTAGAGTTTTAATTGTCTCTTTTATATCTCATTTAGCATGCATCATAAGTATTTTATACTCAATTTTCATATTTTCTAATTCATGTTATTTTTATCTATTTTTATACTAATGTCGACGCAAGCAGTCGATATATTGCGTTTTAGAATTGTCAACGTAGGAGCTCAGCCCAGAAGATCAATATTGGCAGAATGCAGCCACAAGATCAGCTTAAAATTTCGACCGAGAAATGTCGCCGCATTGAATTTGAACCTCAAATGAGTAGACTCAAGCTAAATTTACATCTGGAAGCACCAGTGCAAGAATATCACAGGTGTCGCCGTAATTACAATATCAGATTATGACCAAGCAATACAGTGACAACCTGCAGATCCCTGAAGAACACATTAGACCTGCGTGAGTGCACAGCTGTACTCTAACTACTGTGATAGCTGTAATTAGATTTGGATCTGAGAAGAGATGTCCAGAAATGCACCGACATTCTGCAACAGTCCAATAAAGAAATCAGATCTGCATAGTTGTCAATAACAAACTTTTACGGCTGTACAAAGTTGTTGGATCTGAGAATGGAGAAAATCTGTAATTTCTTGAGCTTATAAATAGAGGAAAGAAAAAGGAGATAGATATCAAGGAGTGAAGAATTTAAATCCAAAAATCTTTCAAATCTTCAAGCAAGCTACCATGGAAGCTTGACGTCGGAGGAGGGTGAGCTGATGGAGCAAGTGTGCAGTAACTTCTGACGAGGAGTGTTTGATGCAAAGTAAAAGGAATAGTTAGGGAGTAGGCCTAGTAGTCTAGAGATAGTAAGCTTCGTTGTACTCTTTAATTCTTCTTAAACGATGATGGATTTTGATGATATTAAATGAATACGAGAGTATCTTTTGATGTTAGATCATTTTGATTCTTACTTCACATTGCTTATCCGTTTATTCTTGGATTTAACTGTTCTAAACACAAAAGTGAAATTACAGTACACCGACATCGAGAGATGCAGTGATAGGTTAGATTAACAAGTGGGTTAGGCAAGAGTTGCTCGGGACTGGGACAAACTCTAGTTACTTGTTCTTGGATACACATCATTGCTCGCATAGAGAGGTGGAGTAATGTATTTGAGTCGGGATTAAGTAGAGAGCTATTGTGGGTAAGAACTCAAAGGGACTTCATTGCAGCGACATTCCATCTAGATTTTACCTTGTCAGTGCATCCAACGTTGCTACTTAGGGAAGTCAGTGATCCACTCCAATTCTTCACACTTGATCACACCTTTACTTTTATGCATTTAAATTCTCAACACTTCAACAAAACTTTGATTTACTTTCAGTTGCTCTGACAATTAACTTTTATAATTGCATTGACATTACTGATTATTTTAGTGTGCGAATCTGATATATTGCACTGACATCCTTACTCACATTTTACTTAATTTTTGTATAAGTTGTTCCGACATTTAACCATAAAGAACCCATTCCTCATGGGATCGATATCCGATATAATTGTCTATCAACTATACTTGCATCGACGTGTGTTCGCTTGCACATTGCTGTGACGTAAAAACACCGATCAACACACCATATCTGCGTGAGTGTACAGCTGGTATAACCAACTTGTACAGCTAGATGAAGTTGGATCTTAAAGAAAGGACACCTATACTTGCCAATGGTTGATAAATACTGATGAGGGAGGATCTTCTTCAAGCTCCATCTTCTAGATTTTTTAGGCATAAAAATTTTCTCTTCAACATTTTCTTAAGTTTTCTTCCATGGCAGCTTAACTTCCTTGAGGGCAACCTGACTGGGATGAGAGGGAAAGTCTGTTCCTAACGAGGAGCATTCCTAAATGCGACGCAAGAGGAGTGTAAGGGAATAATTCTAGTAGACTAGGAATAGGATGCTTTAATTATTTCTATTATTCTCTCTTTAACGCAGATGAATTTTTTATTATTTGAGTTTGTATGGAAGTACAATTTAATTCCAGATCAAATATGATATTTTCTCTATCTTTCCTTCATTGTTATCTTTGGATTAATTGCTTGACCATGGAAGTGTAATTGCAGTCACTGTCACTAGAAAGTGCGGTGACAAATTAAGTTAACAAGCAAGACAACGGATGTTGCTTGATGATCGAAGGAATTTTGTCCACTTGTTCTTGAATATTTTGCATTACCAGCACTAGAAGGTATGGTTTGTGTGAGTGTTTGAGTCTTTTATAAACAAGAAAGTCGAGGTTGGTAAGATTTCATTGAGCTCAATTGCGGCGATAATTTATCTATCATTTACCTTATGGTCACATTTAGATGTTGCGATCTTTTCAAGTCAGGGAACCTCATTTCATTATCATTGCTTTTACTTCTTAATTTTTCTTAAAAATTGCCTGGACGGATTATTCTCAACCCTTTACTGCATTTTCTTATTTTATTGGTCCGACATTATTCATCACAATCTCTTTAGTTTTAACTTTCTTTGCATCGACAATGATAAACATAAGCAGCCATCCCAGTGGGATCAATTTCCGATGGATTTTCATCTATCTACTATACTTTCATCGATAGTGTACACTTGCACATATTTGTTGTGACGTTCATAGCGCGATCAAGTTTTGGCACCGTTATCGGAGATGGCGTTTGTTTAATGTATATTCTTGTTCTTGCAATTATTTTTCATTTTGTTAGTTTTACCTGTTACTAACTTGTTTTACTTTTTGTTGACTCTTTCTCAATTTTTTTCTTTACGTGTGTTATGACCAAGAGCAATTCTGAAATTGTTGTTGGTTTAGATCCAAAAATCGAAAGAACTATTAGAAGAAGACAAGAACAAAGAAATATGGCCTTGCCTGGAAATGATACAGTCATACCTCTATTGCCACCACAAAATCCTATCCCTCTGATATAGCCACAAATTATAAATAATCCACCACTGCCACAAGAAGAACAAGTGCAAAATAGATAGATTCGAGACTTTATTGTTCCTGTATTAGATGATTTGCAACCAGGGGTTGTTCAACCAGCTTCAAGCTGGCAATTTTGAGTTAAAACTGGTTATGTTTCAAATGTTAAATTTGAATGGGCAGTATGCTGGTTTGCCTTATGAGGATGTAAGAGACCATATTAAAGCTTTTCTACTATTTTGTGCTTCTTTTAATCAGCATGGTGTTCCTGATGATGCCTTGAAGATGCAATTGTTTCCTTACTCATTGTAAGGACGGGCTCGTACCTGGTTCCTAGGATTGCTTGTTGGATTGATTACATCGTGGAATGCACTTGCAACTCAATTTGTTTTGCTGTTTAATCCATTGAAAATGAAAGCTCGATTGAGGAATGATATCACTGCATATCATCAATTGGATAATGAGAATTCGCAAACCACATGAGAGCATTACAAAACCCTGTTTCGATGTTGTCCCATGCATATAATTCAATAAGAAATGAAGATTAAGATCTTTTACAATGGGTTGAATGCACAGACAAGAAATCTTGTCGATGGATCTGCGCATGGTCCTTTGTTGGACTGCACTTATGGTGAAGCTGTGAGAATTTTAGAGAGGATCGCTCAGAATGACTACCAATATCCGATCTCTCGAGCTACTCAAGTTAAAAAAAACCTTGAAGTTATCGAGTTTGACGCTATATCAGCTTTGAGTGCACAGTTATCTTCGTTAGCAAATATGATAAAGAACATGAAGGGGAAAAGTTAAGTTGCTTCCATCCAAGTTGCTCAACCAATGGATGTCCCTATATTTTATTGCGAAATTTGCATTGAAAATCATAGCTATAAATATTGTTCACAGTATGCAGAGAATGTTTTTTATGATAATAATATCAGAGGAAATTCTTATGGTAATTCTTACAACAACTCAGCTCGAAACTAATAGCCTTGGGGAAATCAAAATGCAACCACATTTAGATATGAAAATTCTTCGAGCCAAGGAAATTTTCAACAAGGGAATTATAAACAGAAATAGGAAAATTTCAATTAAAGTCCTCAGATGCATGTACATCAAGATCAGTTGCAGCCACAACAATCTTTAATGCAAAATCTGCATATGCAAGGACAACAACAGCAACAGCAGTATTCCCAACCACAAGCTGATCGATTAACAGCTCTTGAAGCCTTGATGCGTGAATGTATCGTGAGGACAAAAGCCATTGTGCAGGGAAATTCCTCTTCCATACGAGCGTTGGAAGCACAAGTAGGACAGCTAGCTTCAAATATGAGCACAAGACCACCAGGTGCTTTACCTAGTGACACTGAGAATCCAAATCAAAAAAAGAGGAAGGAGCGTTACAAAGCTATTACTCTTAGGAGTGGAAAGCAACTTGTCGAGCCAAGTAACAGCTCTAGTACAGCACCTGTCGAAGCCAATGAAGCAGATCAAGAAGAAAAAGTTGTGTCTGAAGAAGAAATAGATGAACCAAATAAAGAGGAGCCACTAGTTGTTACTCCCATGCCTACCATTAGACCAACAAAATTGTTGAAGCAATCACCGATGTCGACGCAATCGATTTTGTCATGGCAACCTGATGTGTCAATACCTTTGTCATTTCCATAAAGATTTAAGGAGAAGGAGAACGATAAAGAATATCAAAAGTTTCTAGCCATGTTGAAACAATTGCAAGTCAACATACCTCTTGTGGATGCTCTCATACAGATTTCTAGCTATGGGAAATTCATGAAGGAGCTCTTTTCCAAGAAGAATAAGTTGACCAATATTGAGGCAATTGCGCTCATAGAGGGATGCAACGCAGTCTTGACAAATAAACTACCGTTGAAGATGAAGGATCTTGGTAGTTTTACAATTCCATGTTCCACTGGAAATCATTACTTGGGAAAAGCTCTCTGTGATTTAGGAGCAAGTATCAACCTCATGCCATTATCAACATTTCAAAAATTGGGGATTAGTCAAATGAAGCCCACTGCAGTGACATTGCAGCTGGCAGATAGATCTTTAGCGTAACCTGAAGGGCAAATTAAAGACGTTTTAATTCGAGTAGATAAGTTTGTGTTCCCAGTGGATTTCATTATCCTTGATTCTGAAGTTGATACGAAAGTTCTCATAATCTTTGGGAGCTCATTTCTTGCCACCGGTCACACTCTTATAGACGTATTCAAATATGAATTGATAATGCAACATAACAACGAACATGTCACCTTCAGTGTTTTTGAAGCAATTCCCTGCAAAAATAAAGAGGGATGTCACCACGTCGATGTGTTGGACGAATTAATAGAGGAGGAATTTAATGAGCGTTGCACAGTAATCCCAAAAGAATTTGTGATGACAACTGAAGAAGAATTTCTAAGTGACTGTGACTACAAGGTTGAGACAAATGGAATCTCTAGATTTGACTAATAGAACGACTCCTGTATTTAAGCCATCCATTGAAGAAGATCCTACTTTGGAGTTGAAACCATTACCTACCCATTTGAAGTATGTTTTTTTTAGTGAAAGTGACACCTTGCAAGTAATTGTCTCTGCAATTCTCGATGCAAGTCAGGAAGAAAAAATACTCCAAATATTGAAGCAACACAAGCGTGCTATTGCCTGGAGTATTACGGATATTAGAGACATTAGTCCTTCTTTTTGTATGCACAAGATCCAGCTGGAAGATGACGGACAACAGTCCGTTGAACAACATAGAAGATTAAATGAAAAATGAAGGAGGATGTTAAAAAGGAGATCATTAAGTGGTTGGATGCGGGCATCATCTACCCAATTTCTGATAGACATGGGTGAGCCCAGCCCAATGTGTCCTAAAGAAGAGTGGTATATAGTGGTAAGTAAGGACAAAGATGAATTAATCCCTACTCGCATCCCAACAGGTTGGCGAGTATTCATAGATTATCATCGTTTGAATACGGCCACAAAGAAGGATCATTTCCCACTTCCCTTCATTGATCAAATGCTGTACAGGCTTGCTGGTAAAGCCTATTATTGTTTTCTCGATGGTTATTCTGGCTACAATCAAATAGAAATTGCGCCAGAAGACCAAGATAAAATGATTGTCTTTTAGGTACTTTTGCCTTCTGTCGAATGCCATTTGGTTTATACAATGCACTAGTTAAAGATGCATGATGGGAATTTTCTTAGATATGATTGAAGACTTATTGGAGGTATTTATGGATGATTTTTTTGTATATGGTAATACTTTTGATAAATGCGCTGACAATTTAGCCAGAGTTTTAAAGCGATGTAAGGACACAAATCTACTACTAAATTGGGAGAAATGCCATTTCATAGCAATAGAAGGCATTGTCCTTGGTCATCGTATCTCTTGTCAGAGCATTAAAGTGGACAAAGTAAAAGTTGAGATCATTGAGAAGCTACCTCCATTAACAAATGTAAAAAAGGTATTAGGAGTTTTCTCGACCATGTAGGCTTCTATCGACGATTGATCGAAGATTTCTCTAAGATTGCAAAACCTCTCTACTCCTTGTTAGAACAAAATAAAAAAAATTATGTTTGATGCTGCATGTCTGGCCGTATCTATTCAAATTAAGCAACAACTAGTGAAGGCATCTATTATCGTTGCACAAGACTGGTCACAACCATTTGAGGTTATGTGTGATGCAAGTGACTATGCAGTGGGTGTCATGTTAGGTCAACATAAAGAAAAGGTATTTCATGCAATATATTATGCTAGCAAAACTTCTACTGAAGCGCAGATCAATTATACAACCACGGAAAAGGAGCTATTGATAGTATTTTTGCTTTCGACAAATTTCAATCATATCTTGTCAGTGCATTTTCGACAAATAGCAGATCATTTATCTCATCTGGAGGTAGGAAGTGAAGATGAAAATATATCATAAATTGTCGACACATTTTCGAATGAGAAACTTTTTGCTGTCGACTCATCCCCATGGTATGAGGATGTCGTAAACTACTAGGTGTGTGGAATATTACCATTGAATGCAACAGGCCATAGAAAGGAAAGATTTCTTCGCGATATCAAAAAATATTACTAGAATGAGTCTTACCTATTCAAGGTATGCAACGACAATATTATTCGATGCTGTGTTCCAGAAGAAGAAATGCTTTCTATCCTGAAACATTACCATGATGCTCCTTATGGAGGTCATTTTGGTGGTGTAAGGATTGCTGCAAAGGTCCTTCAATCAGCATTCTACTGGCCTTCATTGTTTAGAGATGCCCAAATTTTTGTGCAATAATGTGACAAATGTCAACGTACTAGATCGATATCTCGACACAACGAGATGCTGCAACAGCCTATTATGGAAGTTGAGCTCTTTAATGTTTGGGGTATGATTTCATGGGGCCTTTTCCAAGTTCCTTTGGAAATGCTTACATCCTGGTCGCTGTAGATTATGTGTCCAAGTGGGTAGAAGCAATTGCTATTCCAAAAGACGATGCGAGGACAATACTAAAATTTTTCCAAACATACAACTCACTCGTTTCGGCACACCTAAAGCATTAATTAGTGATCAAGGCACTCACTTCCATTGCAATCAAGTTGTGGCCGCATTGAGGCATTATTATGTTAAGCATCGAATGGCGACTACATATCATCCACAAACAAATGGCCAAACTAAAGTTTCCAATCACCAAATTAAGAATATCCTTGAAAAGTGGTAAACCCATCGATGAGAGATTGGTCTTCAAGGCTTAATGACACGTTGTGGGTGCTTCGCATAACATATAAAACACCATTGGGAATGTCGCCGTATCAACTTGTGTTCGATAAATCATGTCACTTACCCATGGAACTTGAACATAGAGCCATGTAGGCAATCAAGCAAGTGAACATGGATTATGACACTGCTGGAAAAAAAAGGTTATTGGATATTACTGAGTTGGAGGAGATTCGACGCAATGCATATGAGAATGTTGTAATATACAAGAAAAAAACCAAGAGATGGCATGACAATATTATCTTACAGCGATAATTTACTACAGGTCAGCTGGTGCTTTCATTTAATTCGCGATTAAAACTGCATCCAGGTAAATTGCGCTCAATATGGTCTGGTCCATTCGAGGTTGTCGAAGAATTTCCTCATGGTGCAATCATAATTAAAGACCTCAATGATTGGCACCAATTCAAAGTAAATGGGCAACGGTTGAAACATTACCTTAGTCCGAATGATTACAATCATAAAGAGATCATGAACCTGGTTACATTTTTCTAACATTTCTTTACATTTGTGTTATTTAATTTTCGTTGTTTTATTTATATTTTAGTTCTGTTTAATAGTCTTTTGTAGGAATAAAGTTCTTACTTTTGTCGACGTAATTTTCTGCTGACTCATCATACAGTGAAACATTTTAGGAAAGAAATCACAATGTTTTATTCACTTTCTCCCCAACCGTCGGGTCGTTATGAAAAAGGACAATCCAAGTCATTGCATTTATTGGATGCAGATTCAGTGTCTTATCTCTGTAGTGAAAAAGAACACACCTCTTCACTTACACGTTTCATTCCCTATAAAGAACCCTACAGTGCCTACGGTGTTCCTCACAAACAAGACCTCCATTGTTACTACAAAATTTTCTCTTCAAGCTCTCATTTTACGGTTATCTTTTATCTTTTGATCCCAAAGCCATGGCCAGAACACGAGGTGCCAAAACTCTTTCCAAATCTCTTACTGAATCCTTCGCTACAATGGTACATGATACAGAGCAGTCATCATCGAAGGAGCCAATGCTATTTTTGACTAAAGCTGTAAAAGACCGATTCTATGACAACATGTTGAAGCGTAATTGCCACCCAGATCAGGGCTTCCAACTGTCGCAACATCTAATCCTAGGGAAGCAAGTTCATAAGATCATTGTGAGATTAGGGTGAGAAACCTTTTGTACTCATCCTTAGGGGTATTCATCATCCCTTGTGAGGGAATTTTATGTCAATTTGACCGACAAAGACCAAGAATTTATCTTTGTTCAAGAAGTGCTGGTACCTTGGGATGCTTCCCAAATTAACACACTGTACAACATCGATATTGAAGAAGATGAACACATCGCTTTCCTCGAGCAACTCACTGAAGAAGGTGTTAACACCCTACTACAGGACTTGTGTATTGATGGAGCAGTTTGGACAGGTAATAATCCAAGCAACTATACCATGCATCGTCCTTTCCTCACTGTCCAAAGTAAGGTTTGGTTCCATTTCATAAACTATCGTTTAATACCTTCTACCCATAGTACCACAGATTCATTCGATTATTAAAAGGAGACATATTGATGTCGATGTAATTTTGCACCAAGAAATTGCTAACTGTGCGATAAAGCAAACAGGCATTCTGACATCCCCTTCACTCATCATGCAACTTTATCGACAATGAGGCGTGGTGCCTCATGAAGGAGAAGAGTTGTTAAACAACAATGGGCCAATTAATGATGTATTTGTTGAGCGCATGTCTAAGGGGAAGGATACTCCTGTAGTGAAAGAAGCTGCAACCTAGAAAGGGAAAGGCAAAGCAAAGAAGGAGGAAAAGCGAACTCTTGTAGCCACAGATCCTCAGTTATGGTGTAAGGTTAGGGAGGTGAAAAAGATTGCTGATAAAATGTTCGACGATCAAAATTGTTAGTGCAAGTGAAGACATGAAGCGGTCGCAGAACATGTTCTATGCCTACATAAGGGCATAGAATAGTGCTATTATGACGACATTACGCAATCTCAGCAAAAAGCCTCTACTAGAGTTTTTGGTGTTCCCTCCTATTATCAGGGAAGCTACGCCTTCAACTGAGAGGGCTGCATCAAATGAAAGGGATCATTCAGTCGTATCTCCATAGATGGTCAATATCTCTGACAATGACCATGAAGTGAACATTAAGGATGTTTAAGACTATTTTCGAAATTTTACCAGCCTATTCGAGAACGATTCTTCTACCAGCCTAGGGCTAATATGCTGCGAAGGAAGCTAATGTTGAGGGAAGAAACACCCCTTTGGAAGCTATGGAAATTGATTAGGAGAAAAAGAAGAAAAGTGAGAGGAGGAAGGAAAAGAAGGAAGAAAGGAAGAACCTACTATCGCAACAGATTCATCTAAGGAATCTGTCATCGCACCCAAAGTTGTGGGTGAAAATGTTGAATACTTGGCGCAACCTGAGGCGGAGGCCATGACGATCAGCAATGAGGATTCTAATCCTCTGGCTATAGTACCTTACGTGGCACCACTTGCTAAGATACACCCTTCTGTCATCACGGTCGATGAAGCTGGAGCACAACCTGATTTGGAGGAGCAATCCAAGGATCCGACTAAACCAAAAGAAAGGAAACGAAAGTGTGCCAAGGATAAAAAGAAACGCAAGGAGGAACGCAAGAAGAAGAAGAAGAAGAAGAAAACCCATGCAGCCACATCTTCGGCTGTAGCACACTGAGTTAGTTTTTATTTTTCAGTACTTAGTTAGATTTCATGCATATCATGTAGTTGAAATATCATTGTCATCACATTTCTTTTGTCCCTGCATTTTTTTATTATCACTGCATCTGCATTTGTCATTTCATTTCCATATATATTTGTACATTAATGTCAGTGCATTGGGGACAATATAGACTTTATGTTTGGGGGGAATGTATATGGATTGGAAATGCAATTGCACCCACATTTGAAAAAAAAATTGTCCTTTTGAATCCAATGAAAGCATGCAATATTATGGGAAATGTGATTGCAATTTTTTTCCTTCAATGCTTAATTCTTGAATCATGTGAAATGCTAATGAATGGGTTGGATAAATGTGATTGAATGTTGTGCCTCTATTTTTGGATGAATGGTTGAGATTGCATTAGTAATGAATGAGTAGTATCATTATTTGAATCTTGAATCAATTTGTCATTTACAGCTACTTGTATATAAGTATAGTTATAAATAAAAGACACTCCAATGTGAGTGTATTGTGAACTGTCAAGGAGGAACACTCCAATGCAAGTGTTAGAAAAAGTAATCTAGCCATAGGCTGTCACTACAAGAGTTTGTGTCGGTGCAATTACATACTCCCTGAGGGTTTGTTGCACCCCATAGTTACTTCCTAGGAACAAGGGTATAGTAATGCAATGACATCCCTCAGTCACATTTATAAAAAAAAAAGAAGAAACGAAAAAAAAAGAAAAATATTTATATTAGTGTACAATAAATGTTGTTTTGGTAGAATCATTTTAAGATTTAAAACATGATGCTAGCATTGATGAAATTATAATTTTAATTATTCATACCTATAAATTGTCGGCGCATTTGTCATGTGAATGTAATTCATACATTAGGATTTCAGAAGATTCAAGTTGCTAGAATGACTATTGCTTTGACAAAACCTTTTGCTATGACTTTACTAGCTTTTGTTTACTTGAGGACAAGTAAAAATTCAAGTTTAAGGGTGTGATAGCATTAGAAAAGACCATTGATTTCTCCTACTTAGGTTGTAATTTGTTCCCATTTTATCATTTTTTTAGCATTCATTTTTAGCATTTTTAACTCAGTAACTGCATTTTCTAACTCAGTGATGTTAGGTTTAATTTTCTTTAATTTTATCTTGTTTTTGCTATTTATGTCGCCACAATTAGTGTTCAGTATTTCATCCAAAGATGTTAGTGCAGGAGTCTGTCCGGAAAGATCAACGCATGAAGGTATCCAAGGTTGTCATCATAAGATAGAATCCAAATTTGTGCCCAGAAATGTCGCCACAACTGAGAACTGTCTGATGAACACAACAGATTTGCGTGAGTGTACAACTAGTATAACCAACTTGTATAGCTAGAGGAAGTTGGATCTGAAAGAAAGGACACTTGTACTTGGCAATGGTTGATAAATACTGATGAGGGAGGATCTTCTTCAAGCTTCATCTTCTAGATTTTTGAGGCATAAAAATTTTCTCTTCAACATTTTCTTAAGTTTGCTTCCATGGTAGCTTAACTTCCATGAGGGCAACCTGACTATGACGAGAAGACAAGTTTGTTCCTAACGAGGAGCATTCCTAAATGCGATACAAGAGGAGTGTAAGGGAATAATTCTAGTTGACTAGGAATATGATGCTTCAATTATTTCTGTTATTCTCTCTTTAACGCTGATGAATTTTTTAATTATTTGAGTTTGTATGGAAGTACAATTTAATCCCATATCAAATATGATATTTACTCTATCTTTCCTTCATTGTTATCTTTGGATTTAATTGGTTGACCATGGAAGTGTAATTGCAGTCACTATCACTGGAAAGTGCAGCGACAAATTAAGTTAACAAGCAAGACAATGAAAGTTGCTTGAGGATCGAAGGAATTTTGTCCACTTGTTCTTTAATATTTTCCATTACCAGCATTGGAAGGTGTGGTTAGTGTGAGTGTTTGAGTCTTTGATAAACAGGGAAGTCGAGGTTGGTAAGATTTCATTGAGCTCAATTGCGGTGACAATTTATCTATCATTTACCTTGTGGTCACATTTAGATGTTGACATCTTTTTAAGTTGGGGAACCCCATTTCATTATCATTGCTTTTACTTCTTAATTTTTTCTTAAAAATTGCTGGACAAATTATTCTCAACCCTTTACTGCATTTTCTTATTTTATTGCTCCGACATTATTCATCACAATCTCTTTAGTTTTAACTTTCTTTGCATCGACAATTATAAACATAAGCAACTATCCCTATGGGATCGATATCCGATAGATTTTCATCGATTTATTATACTTGCATCGACAATGTACGCTTGCACATATTTGCTGTGACATTCATAGCGCGATCAACAGCCTTAAGCTCTGAAAAGCCCAACTCGAATTAACAGCCTCAACCGCGTGGGTCATTTAAATCCAGTTACTATCTCCATTTACGAAATCCAACTGGTTGTTTCCCACATGAACACACCAATTTCTTCGTGGGAACTCGGATGTAGCACAGTCGACTCGACTTCCCAACTGTACGCCAAACTACTCCAACCCAACATGCACTTTTTGAATTGAAGTCGAATTAACTTTGAGGGACGAATTTGTATTATCTCATAAATTGGAGTGATAGTGAATACCGAGTTGAAAAGATTTTTAGCGCGATTTCATAACTCACAATTATTTTCTTACCGGAGCGATAATCGGGCTAAGGCTAAAAAGGACTTAGTTGTGCATGAATTTAATCATGCTAAATGGATTTAGGATGATGGATTAATTGGAATTATAGAAGATGGGAAGGATGAAGGCTTTAGAAAGCAATTAAACCAATTGATGAAAAGAAAAGAAATTAAATTGAAATGGAAAAGAGAATTTGACGCAAAATAAGAAAAAAATAGAAAGGAACAATTGCTTCAGTTGCTATTCAAATCAAGTGTGTCGTTTAATTAAACCCAAAGGCCCTATTTATATACAATTGATTTGTTAAAAATAACTTAATCATTCCTAAAAATTTTCCTATTTACTAAAATAAAGAAAACATAGTCAAACTAAAATAAAAAATATATAAAAAAATAACTAAAATCTAATTTTGGCTATTGACAATTTCAACCAATAAAGCCTTTGCACTTCAATCCTCAACTTCTTCCATATTTCTCAATTTAGCCCATCTCTTCTCATTTTGCTTCAATTAAGTCCTCTTTGCTTGCTTTTAAGTTATGACCTTGCTTTTGTGTACCTGATAAGAAAAAGTATGAAATTAGAAGTACTTTGCTATTAATTAATAAAAAATACACAAATAAGAATACTAAAATTATTTACTATCAGCGCTAGTGTGAAATATTTTTGTTTCTTGCCACTTGTTGTTAGTTGAGTTCACTTTGAATTTTATTAAAAAAATCTGGTGAGTTAGGATATGTTTAAAATATCCTAATTTTTGTTCCTTTTATTTAAAAAAAATATTGAAAAATCCCTAAGTTTGCTCCCACTTCCAACCATCCAAGCCTCCCTCACTTTCTTCACGTTTCTTTTTCTTCTTTTTGTTTTTCCTCTACTCCCTTTTTCATGTTCCCTTCCCTTCTTTCTTTTCTTTTTCTTTGTTTTCCCCGACTTACTTCTTTGTTTTGCTCCCTTCTCGTTGTTGATTCTTTGTTCATCGTTCGTACGAGAGTGTCGTGACATTATTAGTTTTGGATTAAGTAATTTGGTGTAAGTATTATCATTTTGTTTCGGTGTTAAAGGTTTTTGGTTATATTGGTACTTAGTTTACGTTTTAGTGCACTACATATTTTGTGAATGATGGTTTTAATTTCTGAATAGGAGAACGTTTGGTGTTAAACGAACCTCCAGCAAATTAAGTCCTTTGAATGGCTTAGGTTGCTATTAGTTTCATGGTAAGTGCTCGTACATTGAATTTTGGGACTATTTTCCTTTAAGAAAAGAGTGTGTTTAAGTGAAATTTTAAGTTTAAATCGAGTTTTTAATTGATGTGTTTGGGTGTCGTATGCAAGATTTAGAGTGTGTGATTGTGTGATTTATCAAAATTTTCATCAGATGTGTGAAACCAACCCTAAATCTTGACTGAAACTTGGAAAAACCTAAAAAACAAGGGCTATTTCAAAACTGCCTAGGGTCGCAAGGTCGTGTGACAAACCGTGTGCACCACAAACTGTGTGAAGGACACGGTTGTGTGTGATTACACGTTCTGAGCAGGTGGGCCATGTAGACCACATGGACGGGCTTGTTGAGCCATGTAGGCCCTTTTTGGCCAATTGGAAGGCCCGATTATGGGACTTGAAAGTTGGATCCGTTAGCCTTTCGTAGGCTTATAAAAACATAAATTTCGGTATGTTACACATGGTATGATTAGAAAGCATGATAAGTAGGCTTCATTTTATATAAGCTAAGTGATATGTTATGCTCTATAAATTATATGTTTCATTATGCATGCCATACAAATTATGAGATATGTTTGTATTCAAATATGTTGTTGCATGTGCATTTGGGGTGGGTTTTGATATGATAAAGTGAATTCTGATAGTTTTACTATAATTCTGGCGATTAAACCATAAATTTTATCTAGTAGCTTAGATGCATATTTATGAGTAACATATTGCCACATACCGATGTTTTTTTTTTTTGCTCAATCAAAATATTACAAAATAAAGGCATTGGAAAATCCAAGCCATTCTAAAAGCAACATTGCTGCAATTAGCAACACAACCACCCTAACCAAAACAGGTATTCCCAAGACATGTTTCACCTTCAAACAATAACTATTCTAGAATAAAGCCTAGCAATTAAACAACTCCAGAATAAAACACAGAAAAATAACTTCAGACAAATTAGACACAACAATTTTGAAAACATCCATTATCTCTAAAGTCAAGCAAGTAGATTCCCCACCAAGCTTTAGAAATTACAGGACGTATAACCCTTGCAATGGCTAAAGCAAAAGCTGTATCATTCCCCCTCTGCTCAGCTTTCCAAAAGGATATATTATATCCCCTCCTCCTTCAATCAGTGTTGATGAATATTTGTTGTCGTAACCGCGATCACCACTCCTTATTTCTCCGAAAAAGACATAATTAATAATTTAAAAAACCTAAAGCTCGTTATGGTGTGATTGGATGGATGAAATCCTGTAGTCCTAATTGGTGTGATTGGTTGGACAGAGATGGTATGTAGTGGATGGGGGTAGGATTTGCTCGTATATTCTGAAAATATGAAAAAAAGATATATGTTCTAAAAATTTTGATCTGACTTTTGCATAAGTGTATGCTATGAGGAAGAAAATTTGTATGTGGGTTAAGTCACACAATGGGCTTCTAGGTCACTCGTTTGTTTTGTTTCGTTTCAGGTGATCCTCAAGCTTAGGTTTTGGTGATGATTCCGAAGCTCGATTCACAAAATTTGTTTTAGGTATGTTTTGGATTTAAATTTTGAACTTTACAAACCTTCATATTTTAATTTGTTTTTAGACGTTAATTTTGGTTTCAGTATTTATTTTCACAAAGGTGCTATTTATAATTTGTAATTTTATCCAAGATAACATAACTGATGGAATTCTATGATTTTAAAATATAAGAATTTCTAAATTATTTTTTCGAGGTTTTGAAACTTAAAATGACATTTTACAACTCAATTGGTTAAACATACATGTTTGTTTTAATAAAATTAATAAAGCAAGGTTTCATCAAAGTGCTCACACGCGAACTTCATACTCATGTTTTTGATAAATTAAATTTTATTACTCTGGGACTAAAACTAAGTTTTCACATAAATAAAACGACAATGTTTTACGTAACGATGTAACCTTCATAATCCGACCGTAACATCTAGGCCAGATTTGGAGTGTTACAAACTAATCAATAATAAAATTTTGGGATATGTTTGATTTTAGGAAATTTTATCTCTCTATGTTATGAAGAAATTAAAATTCATGCCAAATTCATGATATTTGCATGGGAAAGTTTGAATTGATGTGAACAAGTGTGGAGAAGGAGGAGACTTTTAGATCAACATTACTTGGTTATTTTATATTAGGGTTTCACTTCTTATATTTAATAAGAATTGAGAGAAGATATTGTTAAAAAAAGTTTGTGAAATGTTCATCCATTGATTACTTGATGCTTTTACATGAAACTAACTTATATACTAATAGACTAACTATCTATTAACAAACTAACAACTAAAAACTAACTATTAACTGCAGCTAACTAACTTTTAAATACAAGGAAATAAACACTTCTAACACTCCGCCTCAAGTTGGTGGTTTAAAAATGTCTTTGAACCCCAACTTGGAAACCAGATACTCATGTTGTTATATCCCAGAGCCTTGGTCATTATGTCAGCCAATTGTTCATCTGATCGAACATGCTCAGTTTGTATAAGCCCTTCATTGATTTTTCCCTAACAAAATGGCAATCAATTTCTATATGTTTTGTTCTTTCATGATAAACAGCGTTGGCTACAATTTGCAATGCTGCTTTACTATCACAAATTAATCTAACTGAACTTCCATCTTTCATACCAAGTTTTGTCAACGACCCTTTTAACCACACTATCTCAGCTGCAGTTACTGCCATGCTCCTATACTCTACTTCTGCTGAGGATCTTGCAACTGTATTCTACTTTTTTGACTTCCAAGAAATCAGTGAACTCCTTAACATTATGCAAAAACCTGGGACTGATCTTCTTGTAACTGGACATGACGCCCAATCTGAGTCACAAAAAGTTGTTAGCTGACATGCACTCGAAGAGCTTAGGAAGATCCCTTGACCTGGATTTTTCTTAAAGCATCTCACCACCCTTAAGGCAGCATCAAGATGTGATCTTTTTGGATGCTGCATAAACTGACTCAACGAATGTACTGCAAAGGTGATATCTGGTCTTGTGTGAGTCAAATAAATCGGTCTTCCTATTAGTCTCTGAAAGATTGACTTATCAGACAATAACTCATCATTTAGCTGACAATCCTTATTCATGCTTTCATCAAATTCTACTGTGGTTAACTTTTTGTTTTGTTCCAAAAGAGTCAAAGCTGGTTTAGCCCCTCCTACTCCTGCATCCTTGATCAACTCCAAGGCATACTTTCTCTGATTCAAAACAATCCCCTCTTTCGATCTTAGCACCTCTAAGCCTAAAAAATACTTCAATTCTCCAAGATCTTTCATCTTGAAATTCCTGTTTAGAATAGTTTTGAGCTCTCCAATTAGCTGCTTATCATTCCCAGCAATTAAAAGATCATATTTACTCTGTTGATAACCAGCTCTTAAAAAAGCTTCTGTCAGCTTTAAATTCCATTGCCTTGAGGCTTGCTTAAGCCCATAAAGTGACTTTTGCAGCCTACATACCTTAGACTCCCCCTTGCTGCAAAAACCTTCAGGTAAGGTCATGAAGACCTCCTCAAACAGATCACCCTGAAGAAAGGCATTATAGACATCCATTTGATACAAGGACCAACCAAAGATGGATGCAAGAGCCAAAACTGTTCGAACAGTGACCAATTTAGCAACAAGAGAAAAGTATCAACATAATCTACCCTCTTCTATTGAGTATACCTTTTGGCCACCAAACAACCCTTATATCTTTCTACAGTACTATTAGCCTGATACCCACTTATACCCAATTGGTGTTTTACCTGGAGGCAAATCAACTATTGTCCAAGTGTTATTTGATTCCTAAGCTAAGATTTCTTCCTTCATGGCTTAAACCCAAAGTGGATCATGAATGGCATCTTTATAAGTTTTTGGTTCAAGTAATTGAGAAGTGGTGGATAAAAAACTCTGAGTATGTAATGGTAAATGGGAATAGGAAATACTAGAAGAAATAGGATACTTACTTGGAAGTGAAGAAGATTGGCAAAGGTGAACATAATCATTGAGCCAAAGTGGCGGTTTAACAATCCTAGTTGACCTTCTTTGAACAACTGGAAACTCAACTATAGGAGACTCAACCAAGGGTGACGCAATTAAAGGACTACTTGTTGAAACTAGAGAGGATAAGGAACTTGAGGGAGAAGAAATATGTTGCGGATGTTCAAGGTCTAAGAAATCAGAAAATAAAGAGTGAGGAGACTATGGAAAAAACACAGAAGAATCTGCAAGTTTAGAGTGAAAAGGAAAAACATCCTCATGAAACACCACATCCCTATTAACAAAAAATGCTTTGGTGTCAAAATTAAACAAAATATAACCCTTTCGTGTAGTAGAATACCCCATAAAAACTGATGGAACAACTCTAGGAGAGAATTTATCAACATGATGAACAGTAGATGCATAACAAAGACATCCAAAAACTTTTATATGAGAAAAATCAAGTGAGTTGTGATAAAACAACTCAAAAGGACTTTTCCAATTTAGAACAGATGAAGGAAGCCTGTTGATAATATAACAAGCAGTGTGCACACATTCTCCCCAAAACTTTAAAGGGACATTGGACTAAAACTTAAGAGCTCTAGCAACTTCTAACAAGTGTCTATGCTTTCTCTCTGCTACTCCGTTTTGTTGAGGAGTATGTACACAAGAGCTTTGATAAATAATTCCCAAGGAAAGAAAAAACTTAGAACAATTAGAATTAAAAAACACTGAACCATTATCACTCCTTATAGTTTGAATGGTAGTGGAATACTGATTTCGAACAAAGGAACAAAAATACTTAAGGTAAAGGATAGTATCACTCTTGAGCTTCAACAAGTAGATCCAAGACATCCTAGTGCAATCATCTACAATTGTTAAGAAAAATCTATGTCCACTATGAGTGGAGACACGATAAGGCCCCCAAAGATCAATATGTACTAGTTGAAAAGGTTTAGTAGCCCAGGATGTGCTTAATGGAAAAGGTAGCCTGGTTTGTTTAGCTAATGGATAAATAGAGCACTTGTGTATACTGTCAGAATGCAAACTACTAGATTTTAAGGAACAAATTTTGGAAAGAGCACTTAAAGAGGCATGCCCCAAACGAGTATGCCAAATAGAAGTATTATTAACTAAAAAAGTAGACAAACATTGTGTAGAAGCAGAAACTGAAAATACAGAATTCAAAGAAGGAGAAATACATGAACTAGTAGGAGAAAAACTATGAACCAAACTTGTAGAATCAAACAAATACAAGCCTCGTGACTCTTTACCAATCCCCTTCATCCTTCTATTGCAAAGATCCTGTAAAACACAAAAATCAGGGTAAAAGGTTTAGTTCACGAGTGAGTTTAGAAACTGAAAGCAAATTATGTGTGAAATGAGGGACATAAAGAACATTAGAAATCACATTGGTAGGATCAAAGGAAAAAGAGCCAATATGGGTAATAGAATCTGTTTTACCATTAGGAAGATGAACAATATGTGATTCATTAACACGTGAAACAGGAAATTCTAACCTTCGAAAGTCAGATAACATATGGTTAGTAGCCCCTTTATACAATATCTAATTGAGAGAAGTAGCATAAGGAGAAGTACTTGCGAGATTCACAGCATAATCCATGGAAGGAGAAGGTTTATTCAAAATACCAATGAGCTGGTCATACTGTTCCTAAGTAAGAACAGGTGCTTGTGAGACAGTTTTAGATCCTCCATTAGTAGTTTCGACTTGAGTATTAGCAGCCATAGTACCATCTGAAACCTTCTTCTTTGTAAACTTAAAATCAAGTGGAAAACCATGCAACCGATAACAATTTTCCTTCTTGTGACCCCGGATGTTGCAATGATCACACGTTCCATTGAACCTCTGGCAATCACTAGAACCAGCATTTGAATACATCACTGTGGCTTTTGCAATTGGAAAATCCCAGACAGTTGCAAACATTGAGATTCCTCTTGAACAAGCATATAATAAGCCTGATTAACTTTTGGTAATGGTTGCATCAATAAGATCTAACTTCTAACTGCCGTGTAAGTCTCATTAAGTCCCATAAGAAATTGAAATAATTTTTGCTGAGCAAGATGCTTAGTATTTTGATTTGACCCCTCACAATCACAGATGGAAAGTGGAACCAAAGCAGCATATTCATCCCATAAAAGTTTCAAACGTGTAAAATAGATCGAGATCATGGAGTCACCTTGATTGACAGTTGCAATTTCACGATGAAGGAAAAAAATTCTCAAGCCATCCACCTTATTAAATCTCTCCTACAGATCTTGCCAAACATGAGCTGCACTGGAGGCAAACATATTCCTGCCGAGAGATCACTGGTGATAGTGTTGAGGATCCATAAGAGTACAAAGGCATTACATCGTTCCCATTGTGAATGCAAGGACTCATCATACCTCTCCTTCTTGCAGCTTCCATCAACGAAGCGCAACTTATTCTTCGCAAGCAAAGCAATCTTCCTAGAACGACTCCAAATATTGTAGTTATCAATCCCAACAAGATGCTAAGAAACAAGAATCCCTCCAGGTGTATCAGAAGGATGAAGAAATAAAGGATGATTGAAGTCAACCGAATTCTCAACCATTGAATCAGATCAAAGAAGAAAAAAAAACAAGAAATACAAGAACAGATTAAAAAAAACCTGGATACGTCTGATACCATGTTAAAAAAAGTTTGTGAAATATTCAGTCATTGATTACTTAATGCTTTTACATGAAACTGACTTATATACTAATAGACTAACTGTCTGTTAACAAACTAACAGCTAAAAACTAACTTTTAAATACAGCTAACTAACTTTTAAATACAAGGAAATAAACACTTCTAACAGATACCTATTTGGATGAGATCCGGCCTGAGTCCTGTTGAAGTATCTGATGATAATGAGATATAGCTTTCCATAAACAACATATCCTTTTGGAATGACATTGAAAATAAGAAGCTTAGACACTTGGTTCTTGGCATCCATCATTACAACAACTACTTGTTTCGGCAAATTTTAGAATTATTTTTTTTCCTTAATTAACTATATGTTTTTATATTCTACTATAATTACATGAGAATAGCATATTCGGATAACTATTATAATTTGTAAGTCTTATTGAATTTTGTATAATTAGAGTACTCCAATTACACTCTTTATGATTTTTATACAAAATTAAGTTTTAAAAATTATATTATAAATAGGAATACGTATGAATGTTTGACATGAGTATTACCAAAAATTTATAAAGTTATGGCTAAAATGTATATTATAAAAATAATTTTTACATTATAAAAGTGTTATAATATACTTATTTTTAAAAAATTATGACCAAAATGTATGAACATAATTTATTTACGTGTCCATGCTATAAAAAATAATATACTTATTTATAAAAAAAAAGTGTTACAATTTT
Organism: Gossypioides kirkii; assembly: GCA_005610355.1. Classification (NCBI taxonomy): domain Eukaryota; kingdom Viridiplantae; phylum Streptophyta; class Magnoliopsida; order Malvales; family Malvaceae; genus Gossypioides; species Gossypioides kirkii. The sequence continues at coordinate 25,390,967 of CP032253.1, read as the reverse complement.
TTATCATAAATTATTTATGAAAAATAACTCAGTCAAGGACCAACAAATAATGATAAGAAGTATATGTCAAATGTTAAAGTAAGAAAAGCCAAACATATATGAGATGTTAGAACAATTAGATAAAATTGCATATATTGTTTATGTGTTTAGTTATCTTTATTAATAATCGCGTTGTCAACTACTTTCGTTGGCTAACATAATAAATATAATGAGTTGGTTTTAATTTTTGATACTCATTTAGAAAAAACTTATCGTAATGATATTTTGTTTATAATAATTAATATTTTTTAAAAAATATATAAATTATGTAACTATTAATTACAGTTTAAACTACCAAACATGACATAAGTAATTATGATTTAATTACACTTTATCAGCCAAACACATTTAGAGAATTACGATTCCTTGTAATTATAAGATAGTGTAATAATTATCTTAGTGATTACATTTTCATCCGATTACTTTGTGCTATCCAAAAAGAACTTATTGATAAAAAAACTCATATAAGAAATTTTAATTCAAACTTGATGAGAGATGACAATTTGGATTGTAAATTTAGATATATGTGAATATCTGATTTTTTTTTTTTGCAAACTCGAATCATATTTGATTCCAAAATATCCCTAGATACTCATTATTTAAATTTGTATTGCTTATTTGGATAATTGATACAAATTCGGAAACCTAAACCCACCGGTTTCAATGCTTATATTTTTTATTATATGTAATACAAAAAGAATTTTAGTATATTCAAATTTAGAATTTTGTAAATATATTGAAAAATGATTGAAATTTTTGAAATAAGATATTTTAGGATTTGGATATCGAAAAAATAATAATATTTAATTTAGATTTAAATAATAATATTTAAATATAATAAATAGATTTAAATTTTTAGACAAATTTACATGTTAGAGTTTGTATAGATAAAATAAATTAATTATTTGACCTGTTGCGATTCTTAAATATGATCTTATACTTCATAATTTAGTTTGATGTTACTGAATAAAAATTGTCACTGTTACCGAAGAATAAACATAATTAAATATTTTGGCATATACCAAAAAATACATGTTTTGGGATGTCCTTGTAGAATTTAATGGAACTATAATTAATTATAATTTTGTTCCAATATTGCATTAATGGGTCTGCTATTAATGGGCGGAACTTGATCTATTTGAACTTATAATAAAATTATTAATGGGTATCAACAAGTGATTGAATGTAAATATTATCCTTTCAAGTAAAGAGGATTCATTTAAATATTAAAAATAATATTATTAAAAAAATAATTATATATCTCAAATATAAATCATAAAATAAATCTGTATAATATAAATAAAACTACAATGAGTAGTTATAAAAAAACTGCTCTTGTCAGTTATTATATAAATAAGGAAGATCCTTTCATATATATATATAAATATATAAATTTGATTCCATTCAAAAAAAAATCTGATTCAAAGCAATTTTAAGAAATAAAAAGAATAATTAATCATGTGGCTTTACAAGAGAAAAGAAATGAATGGCATCCTGCCATGAAATTAAATGACATTTCGCCATTTGATGTAAAGTCACTCTTTGGCCATTAATGATTGTTAAAATTCAACGTGGATAATAGTAATGTAAAAATATTGCAAAGAAAATAAAAATAAAAAATAAACATAAAAATTTTACGTAAAAATTCTTTTAAAAAAAAATTGCGGGCAAAGAAAAAAAAATTCACTAATGTCGAATTTGAATAATACAAAAAGAATTTAGACTATGTCTATTTATAGGTTGAAAAACCTAATTCTAACTAATCTCTAATAGAAGTAATGTAATAAGGTTGAAACACTCCCCGATTGCGATCTCAATCCAATTTCGGCTATCACTCCACAAAACCCTTTATCTTGTCATTTGTATTTTATTTTTTTAACAATAATTTAGGTCACACAACTCTAACAATAATAATAAACAAATTATTGTGAAAGATAATTAATTATGGTTGATGAAATGAATTTTCTTTAACGAAGCAATATATGGAATTTTTTACATTACAAAAAATTTAGGCAATAAAAAGTGGACAATTTTTGTTATATGATCTTGTCCTATCAGTAAATTTTCGCATTAAGCGATCTTATAAATTCATTAATTTAATTTCATACTTATATTTGTATAACAAATTATTAGATGTGACGGTAAATTCTTTTTGTTGATAAGGATTTAGTATCCTTTGTGAATGTAATTATTTAAATTGTTTATACTGAAATAAAATTGAACATTTTTCATTAAAATAAGTATATCCCAAAAGTAGAAAAGAAATCAAATGTGAAATATAAATGAAAGTCTAAAATAGGACCAATGGTTCTAATTCAATGTGAAAATTGATTAGTATTTCTTGATATTGTTCAATGATGTAGCAAATAAGAAGATAGAAAAATAATATACGTTTTTTTTTTTTTACTTAGCTTTTAAAGTTAAAACTTCGAGCTTATGTGCTTGCCATTTATTTAATTTGCAAAAGTCTATTTCTGGAGCCTGAAGGTATTGTCGTTTTCGATTATTTGGATAAACTTATAATCTATCTTCTTATTTATTTATGTTATTAAATATTCGAGAATTATTTAAAATATTAATATGATAACGTATCATATTTTTATAATTAATTTTTAAATAATTAACTTTATGTCCTTCCTTATGTCAGTGATTATGATTTATTATAAGATAGTATAGAATCCAATGAGTGGTTCCAGTGGTAAAGAAAATGTTGTTCATCTTAGGAGATCCGAGTTCAAACATTTGTGTGTGTAAAGTGTGTGTACGTTGTCAAAAAATTAAAAAAGAATGAACATATACTACCGGTGTAATCACACCACAATATATTAAAAAAAATTATAATATAGTGTAATACATGTTTTTTAAAATTAAAAAAAATAAAGGTAGAGCTTTCTTTCCTCATCTTACCAGTCATAGCTCTTACTAAGATCTTGTCTTGTAAGTTTAATTGACTCATTCTTTGAATTTGCCACATACCTTAGAGAACACTTCTTTACATTTCCTTATTTACTCCTTTCCAAAGTTCTATTCGCCCAAAACGATGTGATCTTATCATTCATAACCTTTGGATTGTCATCTCAATGGGTTCATAAAAGGTTATACACAATTATTTAGTATTCCTCTCAGTCATACTATTAAAAGTCTTTCTTGGAAATATGCTTTCATTAGCTAACTTATAACTTCTTTATCTACAATCAATATGTTATCCATATTTGACCAAAAACCATTACCTTACTTTATCGAAGTCCATTGAGATTCTGAGTCATACGCTTTATACTTACGAGCCTTATTGGTCGTGCCATATCCGTTAATTATGACTGCCTCCTTTAGAGTTTACGATAATAGCAGTGTCGATAGAGTATGTCCCAAGAGTCATCCCCTTCCGTGGTCTCCATGAGGAATGATCTTCTAAAGTTCTCTCTACTTAATATTCTTTTAGAGTTCACCATATAGGCCTTCTTTTCAGGGATTCACCACAAGGGTTTTCTTTTCAAAGGTTTGCCACAAAGGCTTTCCTTTTAGAGGTTCGTCACAAAGACTTTCATTTCACTTCTAGCATTCTCGCGATAGGGTTTGCCTAGGCTCACCATCCGTGAGGTTTGCCCGTCATCATTCTAGGTCGCACAAAAAACCCCTTTTTGGGTAATCACCTTCCTTTAGTTATTTCCACATGATGCCATAGCCCACCACCTATGGTCTTACATGATGTGGTCATTTCCATTTTGGTGTCATGGCCATGGGCTTTTCCTTTCAGATATCCGTGTTTAAAGTCTCGACGAATCCCTTTAGACGACTCCATGGAGACAGACTCACTTGATAGACATTTCATGCATTGACACCATTCAAGACATAATACACTTTGTTTCATACCCTTTCATATATTCCAGAATCACTCATGCAATTCTATTTAATCATTAGAATGCACATCACATGCTTGACTTGTCTGATCTCACATGGACCATACACGCAAGACCCTTCTTTCATTCATACCACTATCTCAATCATACCATACCTTTCTGGTTTCATATTCATAGTTAGCTAACCAACTACAAAGATATCTAACACAAACAACACGTATATTGGAGTCAAGGGACTCACCTGGCAAAATGTATAGTAGTTTGAGCTCTAGATCCAAGACCCTCTCAGGAACTGCAAAAACCACCGCCTTTTAAAACAAAAGAACACCATCAAAACCTACTCAGATAACCTTTCCACCATCTTAGAAACAAATAACCCAAAAACAAAGCCTTAATGCTTCAAGCATTCATGCAAATCTACTTTTCAGAGCCATAAAAACTCGCCTTAACTTGGAGAAATTTCTAGAAGAATCCTGAGTTCAAGATCTAGCTTTTAATAATTTAGAGGAAAGAGGGAAGAAGATAACTCCCCTTAATCAAACCTGAGTACTCTTTTTAACTTAACCCAAATCCCTATTGGAACTTGGTAAATGTCACATCCATATTGAATTATCTTATCCAAAATTTACCACTCCTAAGAAACTTACTTGATTATCTCTTTATGTTTTAAATTTTCTAGTTCACGTTCAGTTAGTTCATAACCAGCTTACTCTGTAACTTAATTGGCACAGGACCATAGTTACAAGATGCACTATACCATTAGAGTAACTCATATCCCCAAAATCACTTTACTTGACCACAATTCTTATTCCAAAAGTCATTGCAATCAGACATGGGATCCCCATTTACTTATTTTCATATAGGAGTCCACCCACTCTTTATGCCACAATTGCGTTTGGGCAGATACTACTTGCCAACCATACTTCTCTAAGACTATGCGCTAGATCTTGTATTCGTCATAACCAAGGGTTATAGGCGTGCTCAAGGAATTCTTATACTTAATCAAGTTCTTACACTATACACCTTCAAAACTTACTTTTCATGCCCTACCCCCATAAACAAAATCTAAACACTAGGGCTCTGCCGAGCAAGATGTTTTAGAATATCAACTAAATCTACTGATTCACAACTGATTGTAACTAACTATAGGTGAATTAGTTAGCTATCAATAATATTGTTAGAGTTTTAGTTACACAATTACTCCTCATTATATATATGAACATTGATGGCTTAAGAAAATATATGATTGAGATTACCTTTCTCATATGATTTTACTTGTTTTCTGTTAGATTGGAATCTAAACGAAGCCTTCGTTGGTACATTTTGATCAAAATTGTTAGATCTTTAAATTGCATATTTTTGAGGACTTTTAATAACAAATCTTGGAAGATTCAGGCCAAGTAAAATACTTTGAAGATTTCAATGTGATTGAAAGTTCCTTTTTCGAAGAGAGTATATCTTAAACGAAGTTTATACTTGAAAGATATCTGTCATTTTAAATAATATTGAAGAAGACTGCTTTTGTGAAATTCTATATTCACTTTGATTGTACTTTAGTAAGTTATTTATTATCTATTTAACTAGAGATCTCTTTTGGGTTAATGTATGAAAGATAGAGATCGAGAGTACTTGTTCATTGAGGAATTCATTTTTTAGTGAATTATTGTGTAAGTATACTATTTTGTTTGATCAATTTACAACAAACTTTCAAGGGGATAGTCTTAATAAGTGAGTAATTTAGATTGAAGTATAGGAGTGAGTTTGCAACCTGCTAGGTGAGTTGAACTTAAATAACATCTTGTACTTGTTGATATATAGTTGACTAATCTCTAGATAATACTTCGAAGACATAGAAAGCTTTTTGAATTGTGTAATCAAATTTTAGTCTTCATCTCTATCTTATATTAATTGTTAGTCAGTTCGTCCAATTACAACTAAACACAAAGGCAAATTCAATAAATTCACAAAATAAAAATAATCAAATAGTTAAAAACTATGTTAAATGATATTATGAATTTTTATACTATAGTTGTTAGATATATTTATCTTAGCTCTGAACATGAATATAAATGATGAGTAGCATCAATATAGTATTTATGAAATAAGAATTGGTATTCATTTTAATTTGTTACATATAATATGATGTGATGAATAAATTATGTATTTATAAATATTGTTTGAACAATTTTATTATAAATTTTACTCATATCTGTTTTCTTTTTTTATATATAATGTCTACATTATCCATAACCCTTCCAAACTTAAAAATAGGAGGACAATGTGCTTCAACGCACTTGAACACACGTCCTCGGACATTAATAATAATACACATATCAATTAAGCTAAAACTCAATTAACTTATTTATATTATATTTATATTTATAAAAATTATTCAAATCGAGATATTTATATGATTTATTTTAATAATTCAATTTTACCTTTAAATTAGTATTCTTTGTATGGTAATAAAATTGAAATAACACAAGCCTTGAAATAGATATTCATTCTTTTTTGCCTTTATCTTCTCAAAAACACCATCTAGCTTTACAGTTCATACCATATAAACTACACAAACAAAAATGACAAAAAGCAATGAAAAAGGTTGTGTTCATATTTCATGAACTTGTCTAGGAACAAAGACCAATATCTGAAACAAAAAGCATTAGCAGTATATTTAAGATAAGGTTATTAATTATTTTTAATTCCATCATGCATTATCTATTCCTCCTTCCAAACCCAATATCATATATTATATATTTTTTTTAGTAATCAAACAATATTCTAAAGCAGATGGATGGCCGGTGCTATGCTCCCCCATCAACTAGAATTTAATATTATTTGTCTTAATTTGCTATCCCTATAAAATTCTCAATCCTATAGATGTGTTAAAACAGATAAGCTTGTAATTAGATCTTAAAGATGGCACAAGTTGGTTTAAGATTCCAAGATGATCATGTTCTCATGTTTTGTCCCATCTAAGGGAAGGGATTTTTCCATTACAAAACTTGCTCTTATCAATGTTCCATCACTCATTTGGAGGTTAAGCCATTGTTGTTGTGCTTGGAGCCAGTAAATTAGTAAACTCTACTGAATATGCTTTATATTTCAGTCGAAATAACTTTTCAGTTGAGGTTTGTTATTTGTTTCAATTAAATTCTAATTATTTTAGATTATTTCATTATTATTTAATCTACGAATTTAGCTTATAAATAGGTTTTTTACAACCTTAAAAAATATATCCATTAAATATTAGAACTCATAACACTTTTAGAGAATTTTGTATTTACGTTTTGAAAGTTCTTTGTTTTCGGATTTCAATATTTAATTTTTATCTTCATCTTTTGTACTTTTTATTCTTTTGTCATTATAATAAAATTATATTTATCTGTAATTTTTTATTCACATTAAATTTATATATTTAATTTCTTAATTTTTTCTCCTATTTTTACTTATTTATTGGTTAATAAATCCCTCCTAACAAACCTCAAATGAGAGAATTATTATCTCTTATTTTAAATTTCCTTATTAATTCCATCCAAAAGTATGTCGGAATAGTGAATATGCTGATAACACATGTTACGGTCAAATTGACCAAACTAATGAGCTTTGCTAACTTCAATATGCGCAAGAGTAATCTGCAGTATCCTGTTGACAATGTTCTTAAAATCAAGGTTGTCTGACTCCGATTAGATCAGAATCGGTGGAATCGAAAACCTAAAGTTTCATCGGTTCTAGTTTGAATCGTTTTGAAATGATAAAAAATTGAAAATTTTAAAAAAATAATTTAAAAAAACAAAAAGTTATATTTTTTTAATCTTTTCAATAAAAAATTTAGATTTTTTCATTATTGATCTTTTGTAAATTTATATTTTTTTTAATATTTTTGAAGATTGAAAAAAAATAAAGCAATGTGATTCTTACAGCGTTGTCTAAAATGTCATAAATTGAAATAGTTAGGAATTGTGAGTGAGATTCGTCTGCTTCTTTTGTGCAAGTGAATGAAAGGGTTCCACTCCTCTCTTGAGTTGTTAACCACTTTTTTTGTTTAATTCAAATATATATTTAGAAGGTTATGTCTTATAATAATATTTAATTAAATATTTTTAAACATAAAAGCAATTATATATTTAATTATTATTCTATCAAGTTGATTTGTTTGGTATGAACATTATTACCAATGCAAGAGGACATTGATTCAAATGCGTTAAAGTACATTATCTTCTTATTTATAGGTTAAGAATGAGCTATGGGTAGTTTTAAACATTTTGTCAAAAAAACATATATGATCAGAACATATAATGAAAAAATTAAAACTCTTTTAAGTTTTTCCAAAAGGAACATTGCATCCATAACTCAATTAAGATATCATACTTATTCTTAAATTGGGGTTTGAACTCCTTTTGTTAATGTTAGTCCTTAAATATTATAATTGTTCTTATATTAGAATTTAACTTTTTTCAAGTTAATTCTTGAATTTGACAATTGTTTCCATATTGAGGTTTGAACTTTTTTTTTCTGTTTGAGTTAGTCTCCGATATTTTCTTGAAAAAAGTTGGACTAAAAAAAGTTTAAACCTCAATGTAAGAACAATTGTCAAGTTCATGGACTTACTTGGAATAAAAAAAACTCATACTCTAATATGAGAACAATTTCTTAATTCAAGTCCTAATGTAAAAATAATTCTGAAGTTGAATCCTAAAAAATAGTTAACCCACAATAATTTAATTAAACTTTGTTACAAAGTAGCATTTCTGATCAATTTCCCCATATATGGGTTATTGATTCTTTTTGAGTGAAAAATCTCTATCAAAACATGTTTCCTTTTATGCTACTGTTAGGAAAAAAACCTTATAACTTTCTTGTATGATTACATGTGACTGGTAATCAATTTTTTTGAGTACTGTTATGTGTGGGAAGCACTAAAATTCAGGGGTCTCGGCTCTCCTAAAATATAAATTTTTTTATTTAAATTCTTAAAATTTTATAAAAATTTTAAATTAAAAAAAAATTATATTTTAACTTCTTAAAAATAATAAAATTTTAATTTAATATTTTAAAAATTACATTTTTATTATCGTAAAAATTATAAGTTAATTTCGACCCTAAAATTTTTTTCTGAATTTATCTCTCCTAAAACTATAACCTTGTAAGATCTTTCTTAAAACATAAGTTGACAAGCGACATGTCTAACATTGCTTCATGCAGTTTGTGTGGTGCCAGTTAGGAAACAAATGTGCATGCATTGAGAGACAGCCAAGTGGCGGAATACAGTTGGGGAGCAATTGTGTCCCAAAGAAACCATGAAGAATTCTTTAAAGCTCCGCTACTGAACTGGCTCATTAGCAATTGGGAAATTCTAGGGAGCGCTTTCCATCAGTTCTCATATAAAGCAAAATTTATAACCGGTTAAAAATAAAAAGTAAGTTTTTGGATGCATAATTTCAACATTTTAAATTTTGTTTACAATTACATTTCACTTTCAAAAATTATGTAATAGTTCTTGATGTTATTGAGAAAAATACTCCGGTATTTATTACGTAAAACAGAAATCAAGACACAAAATTTATCATAGGATTCATTTCTCCCTAAATATTTAGTAAGTTAGTTCATAATAGTAAATAAAAACATCCAAAAGACAGTATAACCACAAGAAACCAATTAACTCATAATAAACTTCAAAGAAATCAAAAAGAGATATTCAATCTTCATGAAAATCTTCTTCAGAGTCGGCTTCAATGGTATTTTTCGAATTATTTTTTTCAATATTCTATGGTGGTCCATTTCCCCTTTTTTTTATATCAAGTATATATAGGACTTAGAATGCCTAAAAAAAAGCTAAAAATTGTGTTTTCCGCTGTTTGGAGTCAAAATCGTGATTTTCACACTGTCTATGTAACAGCCTGTTTTTCAATGATGTCGGAAATAGTGATTTCGGGATCACAAACCCGACGAGAAAATTTTTATAATTAGTGTTTAAATTAAATAAGTCAATATTAATTGTATATGGAATTTTAAATTGAGGAATTTTAATTATTAAATTAAAAGTTAGTATAAGTAGTTTGGTTCAAAAGTCAAGTAGTTTTAGAAAAAAAATATCGGGACTTCGTTTCTAAAATTAAGAGCCGTAAATGTTTTTATTAAATATTAACAAAGTCTTATTATATGTGAATTGAAGTTTGCTTGGGTAATTTTGATGATTAATTGCTTAATTAAGGAGAAAGGAGTAAATTGTAAAAGAGGTAAAACTTAATTGCTATTGATTAAAAATAAAAAGGACCAAGGTGGTAATTAAACTATGGTCAAAAAGTCCAAGCGGTGGTGACATGATTACCATCCACTAACTTTTGAGTTATTTTTCATTTAGTCCTATTTAGTTTAAGACTAAATTGTAAACAAGTTTGTTTAATTGAAATTTAACTTAATTGAAGGACCAATTATGAAATTGAACCCTCTTTAAATGGCCTAATAATAGAAATGATGTGAAACTCTTTAGATTTTGGTAAATTGCAATTAAATCCTAATAAAATGAGGAGTTATTTTTAGTGTGATTGGGAATGGTGGTTTAGAGGCCACAATTTTGATGTGTTAGACCGTAAATATTAATTATTTAATACTTATGAGGTCATTAGTATAGTATTAAATTTTGGTTATGAAATTTTAACGTTTGGATAGTAAATTAAGTAAAAAGGACTAAATTATACAAGCTGCAAAAGTTGGAAATTCAAAGATGAAAGTATTAAATGGTAATTTAAAAAGAAAGGAAAACTGCTTGGATGGTAATTAGACCATTGGTAGGTGAGTGGACGGTTTTGACATATTTTTGGTTGGAATTTCATGTGAAATTAAAAGGGTAAATTAGTAATTATAAAAATTAAATCTAATTTAATAAAACAAAAAAGGATAAAAATTTATTTCTTTCTTCATCTTCTTCTTTCTTCATCTTCTTCTTTCTTAGCCGAAACATCATTTTTAAGGGGAGAGCAAGCTTTGACTTAGCTAAAATCACATGTATGGTAAGTGTTTGATGCCCGTTTTTAATAATTTTTATGTTTTTGAGTTCGTATTAGCTTAATTTAGCTAATTTAAGGACTAATTTGTGAATCTGTTAAATGTTATAAATTTTTTCATTTGATAAATGAGTTGTTTCTTGAAAATTTATTGAAGTTTATTAAGCTTGGTTGTTGGATTTGATTATTTTGTAAAGTAGTTTTTGATGATTTTAATGTTTAAGGACTAAAATGTTAAAATGATAAATTTGCAAGGACTTAAGGTGAAACAATGACAAAAGTGGGCTGTTGAAAGGCACATGGATATTCGGCTGGGCTGAAATTGGAATAAAAATGAGTATTTTGCATGTTTAAGTCTTAGGAACTAAATTGCATAAAAGCAAAATTTTAGAGGCAATTTTGTAAAATTGTCAAAAGAGCTTAATTGCATAAAATAAGTTTATTTTACTATTGGAATTAGTTAATTAAATGGAATTATTATGTTAGATCAAGAATGTGTTGATAACGGCAGAGAAAATAAAGTAGCATAGTAGTCCCTGTACTTTGACGATTGTTGCAAATTAGTCCAGTAAGTTCGTACAGTTAGATTATTGATTTAGTTTCTGTTTGTAAATTATTGAAATAATTTAAGTATGATGTATTTAAATTTATTGCTTAGTAAATATTAAATTGATGAATTTAATTACATTAAAATGAAATTGTATTGAGAAGCATGATTGAAAGTGACGAAATGATATAGTTAAATCAGGTGACAACGAAACGCTTAAATGATTAAGTGTTGTGTTAATTATTATTCATGTTACGAATGAATTAATTTGATTGATATATGACAAATAGTAAATTGAACTAAATGACATTGTTACTTAATTCGATACTATGTTTTGGTAAATAAGGATTATATGGATGTTAGCTCGAAATGGTATAACATGATGAAAGTTAATTTCAATGAAAATAGTATATGACACATATGAACCTCGTAAATAAATGAGACATAAAGGACATGTCATTAGGGGCTATACAGAATCGGGAGCTAGTCTTAGATGTCTTATTGACGGGTAGTCTCTGTACTTGAGCCGTTACTACAAATTAATCTTGTAAGTTCATATTGTTAAATTCCAATTTAAATTGCATATTTTGTGCTTGTATACAATTGCTATAAATTTGGAATGATGAATGGAAGTGAGGAAGACGGGAACAAATGAAAGGAAAAGATAACGGGCTTTGAGCTAAATGCAAAAGGTCCGATGACTCTGTGTCATCGTGAGTTATATGAATCTTTTACGGATTTCGAGTTTCGATGACTATATGTCATCGTGAGTATATGAATCCTTTACGGATTATAAGGTTCGATTATTATGTGTCATTATGAGTATATGAATTTTTTACAGATTATGAGGTCCGATGACTATGTGTCATCGTGAGTATATGAATCTTTTACGGATTACGAGGTCCGATGATTATGTGTCATCGTGAGTATTTGAATCTTTTACAGATTATGAGGTCCGATGACTATGTGTCATCATGAGTATTAAATTACAAAATGAATCCTATTACGGATTAAAGGTCTGATGACTCTGTGTCATCGTGAGTTACCAAATGCGAATTGAAACCAACCTCGGATGAATATAGCTTACTCCTCTTGGTTAAATTTTAGATTGTACAACTTTGAAGTTTAGTAAACCTATTTAACTCTATGAACTTGCTAAGCTATGAAAAGCTTATCTGTGAAATTGTTGTTGTTTTGTAGATTCTATTTTACTGCTTGAAGATCGGATCGTCTCGAAGAAATCACACTATCTCGGGAGCTTGTTCGGTAAACTTTAAATCACTTGGTTATATGACATGTACTAGGATGGTGTTGTCATTTATATTACTTATTTGAGATTGTTGGATTCCTTGATATGATCTTAATGAAATATTGTATGCTTGTTCAATGTGAAATATTGACTTTAAGTAATGTGATGTAATAACTTAGAAACTACGAGCAAGGTGTTAGTCTAATGTGTTTTCTTGAAGATATGAAATGTTGAATGTTGATAAAATTGAATTTTGGCATGATTAATTGAATTTTGCATACTTGTTTAGGTAGAATCCCTGCATGTATCAGTAGAAGTATAGGGCAAGAGAAAGGTTATTCACTGACTTGAGTTGTATCGGTAGTTGCATAATAAGTATCGATAATTCTGCTCACAGGAGTACGGTAGTTTATGTACTTGTATCGATAGAAGTTGTAGGGTAGGACATCTTAGCTCTCTGAAGTTTTTAGTACCGATAGAAACAAGATTTGTTTCAGTAGAAGCTTCACTTGTATCGGTAAAACTATCATAGGTATCGGTAGAAGTCTGCACTGTTTCCTGAATTGTTTACTAACTTGACAACTACCGATATTTGTCCAACAGGTACCGGTAGAAGTTTCCAAAATTATGAAAATGACATTTTTCCCTTCTTGAATTGTGTTGATATTCATTTAATAATTCATGTCATGCATGATGTACCATTTTATTAAATAAGATTAAAAGAATTAAATTTGAAGGATAAATTACGATAGATGATCGGAAGACCTCGGGACCCTAACTGGTGGCGATGTCGGGTTTGGGTACTATACAGTGATAGTAAAAATGATTGATGTAGCTTGGATGATATTGTGATATTATGGTTGATATGGAATATAGATGTAATGGTTTGTGATATGAATTTTGATTCCTTCTTGCAATGTAATGATGAGTATGTTGGGTTAAAATTTGGTTAGCTAGTGATGAAAGTTGTGTGTTTGAGTCACAGAGGCATGTGATCCCTGATGAAAAATTTCCCTACGTGATCCTAAGTTCTTGTATGATTAAGTTTGATTTCCTTATTGGTTGAAGTATTGTAAATGAATGTGTAAGATTAAATAGAGTTAGTATTCTGAGTTGTAGGTTTGTAATTATATAGATTGTGATTGATTTGTGAAAAAAAGGTGTAAAATTTTGTGAACCCCTGAGGCCCTAAACCGATGATGGTTACGAGTTTTGAGTGTTATAGTCTGGCACACGCTTGTGTGGCTCACACAACAGTGTGCCCAACTCGTGTGGGAGGATCCAGCCCACGTGGCCCTTGTACCTTGCTCCGATTTTTTTATTTTTTCTCGTTTTTTGCTCTTTTTGCTCCCAAATACTTTCTTATGTATAAAGAAAATGAATTTAAAAGATTAGGAGCATAAAATTCACCATTTTAAATCAAATAATCATCCAAAAATGCATTAAAAATGAGATTAAAACATGTTACGTTTAGCACTTATCACTAACCTTTTCTTTTGGAAGGAAATTATGGCTCGAATTCTCTAAAGAAATGTGAATGAAGGTGGTGGGGTACCAAATATACAAATGCATGCCATAGTCCAAGAAATGCAAAGGATGCTTCGAGCAGAATTATAACCTTGTCATGAACAACTTGAACGAGTCGAGGAACAATCTCAACAAGGTCGATCACCTCGTGTTGGCAATAATCGAGGAGAGCACTTGCCTAATCAATTTGAAAATTTTGATTACTATAGCAATGAAGGAAGTGAGAATGATCGATTTTCCATCGTGAGTATGGATCATTGTGATCGTGAAGATAGAGGAAGGCGAGCACAAGAATGAGTGGACGATGATCTTGGCAATGTTAAAATGACCATTCCCTCTTCCCAAAGTCGTAATGATTTAGAGGCTTACTTGGAATAGGAAAAGAAGATCAAGTTTATATTCTATATTTTGACTTGAAACAGGTTAACCTCGCGGCCATCAAGTTCACTAACTATGCCATCATTTGGTGTGATAAGCTTACCTTAAGTTGACGAAGGAATGATGAGAGACCCATTGAAACATGGGAAGAGATGAAAGCAATTATGAGGCATCATTTCATTCCAAGTCACTACCATTAGGAGTTATATCAAAAGTTGCAAAGTCTAACCCAAGGATCGAGAAGTTTAGAAAAATTTGGTAGGTTGTTGAGACCTCCAAAAATAAATCCTACTCAAAAAGAAAGAAAAACAAATTTTTGTAGAGTTGTAAGCAAGGTTGAATCCACAAGAAGTGGGATTAGATTAATTCTTAGAAAAGAAATGAGAAAATAAAGTTGAGGGGGGTGTTTTAAAGTTCAAATTGGAATAAAAACTAATAGCAAATAATGTAGTCAAAATAGTAAGATTTAGGAAAATGCAAAGTATGATAAATATTCTACCAAGGGAAATGATAGTTTTTTAATTCATGAATTGAACTGTGATTTTGCAAATGATTTTCTAAACTTCTTCAATAAATTGGTTATAGCTACTTATGACACTCTAATAGCCTAATCACTCAGATTCTCGGTAATCGAAGAAACGCTCGAATGATTACTTCTCTTATTGAAAAACAGTCCCATGGAGACACTCTGAGGATTTAACATACCAACAGCCTTACAGGACCCGATTTTAGCCAACCATCTCACACAAGGGCGAATAATTTAAACTAGATTCTACACCTTCATAATCTGAGTTATTCACCACATGGATTAAAACCTTCCCACTATTACGGATGAGAAGATCCTAATTGGTTGTATATTAATTTGACAAATTGAAGAGTGGATAATTCATGCAATTCACAAATCAATAATAATATGAAGAACATAAGATGTAAAAAAGTTCAAAAATCTAAAAACATGAAGAACAATAATCTCACAATTCAATGAATCAAAAACCCTTGACTAGAATGAAGAAGTTAACAATCCATGAAGAGAAATAGAATAGCAAAAGAAAATATGAAAGTCTTGCACATCTTTTTCATGCCCTCAAAGCCTCTTTAAACACCTTCCAAGATCTCCTAAATAAGAGTTTAAAATAAAGTTTTAAATTTTAAAATCTCTCATAGTATCCTAATCAATCCTTGAAAATAAGGCTTTGAAGAACTCTTCCGAAAAGATAGAGGTTTGCTGAAAACTATAGAAAAATCTTGCAAGTTTGCTTCTCAGAGCATAAGCCGTGGGCACGCCCTATTCTCCGACTGTTTCTACTCGTCTTCTTAGTCCGTAAAATACCCAAACTTCATTTTTTCTAGAAAAACCTCGATATTGCTTCAAAATGATTCCAACTCTCTTTTTATCCTACAAAATTAAAATTCAACCAAAAGATGAGTTTACAAGCATATTAAATCATCAAAACACATGGGAAACTTCTCAGAATATAAGTAAAGTTACATTCTAACAAATTCCCCCGCACTTAAACAATGCTTGTCCTCAAGCATGCAATGGTTCAAAGTCTCAAATCCTAACAGTCAAGACAAAAATGAAAGCAAGAAACAAGTTGTTCATAAAAGATGTCCTTACAAACCAACAAAAATGAACGATCATCTTATCAATTTTTCAAAATCAAAATGAACTAAGATTTGACACACTCACCATGGATTCCCTCATTAATGCTCAAAGTGTTTATGTATCGTCAACCCTCGAGTCATAACATAAAAAATATTTACCATAGGCTTGAAAATATATCACATCTCCACCACTAGAGTTAGAATCGTATGCAAAGATCAAAGGGTGTTTGTTAGGTTGTAATGATACTTGAGTCAAGGTATGAAAATAAGAGACTTTGTGGGCTTATTTACCAAACAAATGCATGCTCTTTACTTGAAACTTGATCTTTTTGACTCAAGCCATAAAGAAGTAACCAATTTTTACTCAAGCTATAAGGAAGTAACCAATGGGAGAGACAACTAATTAACCCAAGAATTTCACCATGATATATATATTTTTGTTTTTTTTTTGCCTCTTTTTCCTTTTCTTTTTTTTTGTGTGTGTGAGAAAATAGAGAAGGATCTCGAGATATTTGTAGTAAATACTATTCATTCTTTTTCTCTCTTTTTTTTCTCAAAGGGTAGCTTGAGTTCAATGCGTTTCAAGTAAGGAGATCAATGTAAATCCTTTGATCCAGGTATGAACATAGGAAATCAACAAAAAATGGTCAAATTGACTTATAATGCAACTAACTTCCAAAGAAAGGCTAAAGCTAAAATTGTCCTCTATTGGTCAAAACCAAGGTTGGCTTTTTAGTCTCAAAATGGTTATTCCTAAATGCCTTTTTCATTTCAATACATTTCAAATTCCAATATGTGGTCTCAATATGAATAACAATGCAAGTTCTAGAAACATTTAATTATGTTTGACAATCACTCAATGAAAAAAAATGAAGCATATAATGATGTATGTAATTGACTCAAATAACTCACCGAAAGGGTTAAATTTTGTGTTGGATTTTTGATCACTTCTCATTCAATTAATCAATAAAAACAATTATTAACAAGTTAGTAGAAAAAAAACTTGACCATTCCCAAACTTGATCCTATCATTTTTCTCAACTTGACTTAAAGGACAAGTATCAAAAACTAAGTAAGAACCAAATCAAACTTTTTTAAAAAAAAAACTTGAGGTCAACAAAAGAAGTAACATCGAGCATATTAGAAGAAAATAAAAAGAAAACCAAATTCTATTCTAAAATAAAACCAAATTCTATTCCTAAATGCACAATCAAAGACCCCGGACACTCAGATCATACATTGTCCGCAATGGAAAAAAATGGATGCAAATGGATCAAGTAGTTATGAGAGATAAGGAAAAGAAGCTCCCTCGAGGTCCATGAGTAGTGATTCACTGCAGTGTCAGGGAGTTGGCGAGAGGAGAGTAAGCTTCTAAAAAATCCAATTGTTTTGTGATGCCAGATTTCGCGTGAGAGTGGCCTCGTCACAAGGTTGAGTTTGTTGGTATTTCTCGTTGGGTCTTGAATGGCTTGACGAACTAGATGCGAGAGTGTTGTGCTTCATTACTTTTTGCAAAATTGCTGGTGTGGATTTCCTGAGGGGTGGAGGTTCAAAGTTGCAAGCTGCTTGTGTAGGAGGATTTTGGGTGAAGTTACTTGAGCGGCTAGGATTATTTTTATTAGTAGGGTTTGCTCTCTTTTTGTCTTTTTTAAATGAAACAAATAAGAGAAACGATGTTGGGGAATTGATTTTTTTTTTTGCGGAAGAAGTTTAAGAATAAGTCATGATGCCTTGTTTTAGAGTTTCTTCTGTGAAAAAAATGTTGTATATCTTGATGTTCTGCAATAATAAGGCGTGGGCATGCCTTATTCCCGAATTTCTTCTGTGAACAAAAATGTCGTACTTCTTGATGTTCAATAATAAGGCATGGGCATGCCTTATCCTTGATTCGCCCAAATCTCTCTTCCCTCTCAATCTTACCTAAAAAGAAATCCAACATGAAAAATATATGAAATTAATAAGAAATCTCATGGGTTCCCTCCTAGGAAGCACCTTTCTTTAACGTCTTTGGATAGACGCGACTCCTTGTTCAGTCCTTATATTTTGGACATTCCAAATGGATCGGGTCTAACTCATTATTTTGAAAACCTTCATAAAAAGGCTTTAAATGATGACCATTGACCTTGAAGATTTTATTGGTGTCCAAACTTTGAATTTCTACTGCACCATAAGAAAACAAATTAGTGATAACAAAAAGCCCTATCCATCTAGAGCATAATTTTCCAAGAAATAATTTCAAACAATATTTATAAGGAAACATTTTTTTTCCAAAATAGAATTTTTTCCTAGAAATCATTTGATCATGAAAGACCTTTCTCTTCTCTTTATAGATAGATGCATTTTCATATGCGTGCTTCAAGTGGTCGGGAAGAGGCTTTAAATAAAGTTTTGGTGCCTCAATCAAGTTTATAACTCTTATTGAGGGTCACTCGCGAGCTATCTTCGTCAACCATTTTAGAGACTTCTTGCACCAAAGGGTCAATGACATCTGAAGCAAGTAAAGAACACGCATCACTAGAATATTTCATGGCATCATAAATGTTAAATTTGATAACTTCCACATTAAACTCCATAGTGAGAGTACCATCATGCACATTAATTATTATTTTTTTATGTTTTCAAAAATGACCTTCCTAACAAAATCAAGTTAGGATTGGAAGAGTCTTCTTCTTCCATGTCTATGGCATAGAAATATGCAGGAAAAACCAATCCATTAACTTGAACCAAAACATCTTCCAAAACACCGGTTGGATACACATTTGATCGATGAACAAGTTGGATAATTACAACAGTTTCTTTTAAAGGACTCATTCTATTAGCAGAATAAATAAAATTAGGCATAACATTAATAGAAACACCTAAATCCAGCATAGCGTTTTAAATTTTAACATTTCCAACTCAACATGGGATAGTGAACATACATGGATCCTTGCATTTTTTAGGAAGTTTCCTTTGGAGAGCTGCAAATATATTTTCTCCCATTCTTACCTTTTCATTGCCTTTGAGTTTCTTCTTGTTGGTGCACAACTCCTTGAGAAATTTTTCATAACGAGGTACTTGTTTAATAGCATCAAGTAATGGGATGTTTACCTCCACTTTGTGAAAGGTCTCAAAAATTTCCTTTTCTTGTGCATTTCTCTTGGTTTTGGCAAATCTTTGAGGAAAAGGAGGTGGCATCATCAACATCTTTCGCATTTTATCTGAGGAATTTGGATATGTCACTTCTTTTTCAATTCATTCTTCAAATTTTTGTTGTGCGCTTTTGTTTCATGCAATTCTTTACCACTTCTTAAAGCAATCGCGTTTACATGTTGATTTGGATTAACAATAGCTTGTGAAGGCAACTTACCTTGACATTCCAATTGGCTAAGAGATGAGGCAAGTTGACTTACTTGATTTTCCATATTTCTGATGCTTGCCTTGGTTTCTTGTTGGAATTGGTGTGTGCTAGTAGCAAGAGAATGAACTATTTGTTCAAGGGACATACATGTCGTTAATGATAGATGTTGATGAGATGACTCGTGTGACGATCCATGTCGAGCTTACGGGGGATTGTATGGCTTTGTCCCATAGCTAAAATTCAAGTGATCCTTCTACCCCAAATTAAAGGATTTTTAGTAAGGATCATACTTCC
The DNA here is from genome assembly GCA_005610355.1 of Gossypioides kirkii. Taxonomy (NCBI): domain Eukaryota; kingdom Viridiplantae; phylum Streptophyta; class Magnoliopsida; order Malvales; family Malvaceae; genus Gossypioides; species Gossypioides kirkii. Next base: position 25,371,124 of record CP032253.1, on the reverse strand, counting down.
TTTGAGGTAGGCTATAAAATCCACCAACCATATTGGTAGTCTCAATTACATCCTCTTGAAGTGTACGACACATATCCGTTGGGTCTCAATTGCTCATGCAAATACCATAAGCTTTCACTTGTTGTACGTTACCCATTGGCATTTGCTGCACAAGAGAGGTAAGATTAAAAATTTGACTTTAAAGAGTAGAGATACTTGCTTAATTCACTCGTCTAAATGTGGTGTCTTGTTACAAGGCAAATTGTTGTGAATTAATGACCATAACATTGATCAACTCCTCAGCATCGCTAAGAGTTTTGTTAACAATTGTTCCATCATCTTCCTTTCCATGGGTAACAACCCCTCGTAAAAGTATTGAATGAGAAGCTATTCAGAGATCCCATGTTGAGGGAAACTCGCACACAACTGTTTAAATCTCTCCCAATAGCCATAGAGTGTTTTAGTGTCTCTTTGTTTAATGCCACAAATCTCTCTCCGTATGCTAGCGGCTCATGAGGCAGGAAAATACTTGTCAAGGAAAAGTCTTACCATGTCCGCCCATGTGTTAATTGATCAGAGAGGCAACTAGAACAACCAATCCTTTGCGTGGTTGGCTAATGAAAATAGAAAGGCACGTAGTTTGATTTCATCTTTAGTGATGCCTTACAGTCTCATGCTCGAACAAACGACATGGAACTCCTTTGTGAGGATTTTCATTCTCAAGTCCATAGAAGCTTGGGAGAAAATGGATAAGCCCGAACTTGAGTGCAAATGACATCTTGGATCATGATAATCAAAGCACAATAGTTTTTTTTTTTGAAAGAAAAAAGCCCAAAGGCAGCATACTCTTATGAATCAAAAGCATCAAAAATTACATCCTATTAGATTTCTCTAGGAAAGTCCAACTCAAAAGATAGATTACAATTATCTCTTATTGCAATTTTACTTAAAATATTCACCACTTTGTTACAATGACGCTGGCACCATCTAACTTGCCTCCCACTAATCTATTCCAGCTGTATACTACATGTTCGAATTTTATATCCTGTAAGGCAGACGTCTGCACTAGGCTTAGACACGCGGTTGATGACGTCAGCGTAATCACTTTCAAAAAATGTTCAACAGGTTCCTGTTCCTTGCCCACGTGATTGCATGCAATAGAGCCTCTATTTCCATTCATGCAGGACAGCTAATATTATTACAAACCTACATGCCCCCACCTAAGACAAAACTGTCAGAATCTCTTGCAATAAACCCGATACCAGCCTTTTTATCCAACCAAGTAGCGTCGACATTGATTTTCAAAGAACCATCAGAAGGTTTCAATCATTTCCCTCTTTCCTTAACTCTAGGAATCATAGCCGCATTACTAAAATTGTGCCATGCAAAAAGACTATGCACTATCCCAAACAAGCCTCAAGTCATAATCTTTACCTTGAAATAAGAGATTATTTCTTGAGTTCCAAATATTCCATAGAATAACAATGAAGCATTCAAATACCTTTTGGTCCATCACCCTCATCGAACTATCGAGCTAGTCAATGCCCGTGCTTCATTCCGTAGTGAGCACCCGCCCATCAATGCCCCCATAGGTAAGAGTCTTCCTAGCTCTATCACAGTCTCTCAACGCATGGACAAGAGTCTCCTCTTTCAAGCTACAACAAGGGCACAAAGAGTTGAAACCATGATTAACCGAGGCAATCTTCACGTTGGTAGGGAGGAGATTATGATCGATCCTCCATGCAAAAATACGGATCTTATGTGGAATATTGAGCTTCCAAACCAATCTCCAAAAGAGTCTGTGAGGCCCATACCCAACTTTCTTGAGGATCAACCAAGAGTAGGCCGATTTAGTTGAATAAATGCCTTTGTTTGAATGAAACCACACCATTCTGTCAGTCGGGCCATCACAAATGATAGGCAACTTACATATTCTTTCACCCCACTCCTCACCGTAATAGTCTTTGACTTTTACATCATCCCACCTGTTTCCATTGTGGATCCACAAGTTTCGAACCATCATTGTACGATCGCCAGGTATGGCCCACACCAAAGAATCCTCATTAAGATCTTTCATCCCCTAATTATGAGTAAAAATATCGATAGTGTTCCTATTACCAACTTGCCACCCAAACCCCATAGAAAGCTGTTTAGCCACAACCAACATACTGGACCACGCATAAGAAGGTTTGTCAACATACTTCGGATGGAGGGGATCCCCCTAGGGCAAATACTTAGGAGCAAGAACCTTATAACATAAGGTATCTCTATTGTCAATGAGTCTCCAAAGCTTCCTACCAATGAGTGCTATATTGAATAGTCGTATGTCTTTTGAACCCCATTCCCCTCATGCCTTTGGGAGTGCAAATGTTGTCACAGCACATTATCGCCCATCCACGACCACGATTCTTACTTTCCCACCAAAAGTTTCGAGCTTTGGCCACCATCTCATCAGTGATGCCTTTGGGCATAAAAAAGACCGAGAACACGTAAGTAGGAATGGACTGGAGTACAGCTTTCGAAAAAACCTCCTTCCCCCTCTAGACAGTAACCTCTTTGACCACCTTTTTATACGTGTAGAGAATCTGTCAACCAAGAAACAAAAGAAATTAGTTTTGTTTTTACCAATAATCAAGGGCAAACCTAAATAGCTATCCAATCTATCCACAATTCTCATGCCCATGATACTTCCCAATAATTACTTCTGTTCTCTAGTTGTGTTAGAACCAAACAACAAAGTAATTTAGCCAAATTTATCTTTTAGCCAGACACCCTTTCAAACTCATGCAGAATGGCCCGTACGTGGTCAGCATCCATCCTCTTGTTGCGAATGAACAGTAATGCATCATCTGCAAAGAACAGGTGGTTGATGCGGTGATTATTTGGCAAACACGAATCCCACACATTAACCCGTTACCTTGAGCATCAATTAATAGCCTAGATAACACGTCCATGCAAAAAAGATACAAATAAGGGGATAGAGGGTCTCCCTGACGAAGCCCTCTCTCAGGTCGGATAACATCTGATAAATTCGAGTTGCATTTAACTCTGTACTGGATAGTGCGCACACACTCCATCACCTTACCAACCCATTCTTCGTTAAAACCAAACCGAAAGAGAACATTATCGAGGAAGCACCACTCGACCCTATCGTATGCCTTCGACATGTCCAGCTTCGCATCAAACCACTTATTTGGCCCATTCTTGGAGCTTTGAAGGTAATGGACCAGCTCATGAGCAATCAAAAAGTTATCATGGATCATACGATTGGGCACAAAAGCACTCTGGTTATGGCAAATACAACTAGGAAGGAGAAGCTTTAATCTATTCGCGCAGACCTTCACAACCAACTTGTAAAGGACACGACACAAGATGATAAGTCTGTAGTGGGACATATCTTTAGGTTCAGACAACTTAGTTATAAGCACAATGTTAGTGTCATTCACCTCCCTGACACTTTTGTTCCCGTTTAAAATATCCTTGTAGTAGGTGATGACATCCTTGCCCACAGTTTTCCAATTCTCTTTGAAAAATAGCCTAGAGAGACCATCACTCCCAAAAGCCTTTCTAAGGTCCATCTGGTTAAAAGCCTCCATTATCTCACCATCGTTCACCCGTTTAGTCAACATCAAGTTCATTTCTATACTAAAACATCTAGGAATCACCCTTAACACATGCTCCGCTTCCTCATTGCAATCCATTTTAAAGAGATCCTCAAAATAATTTTTAGCCACCTCACATATTTCATCCCTACCTATGACCCAAGCACTCTCCATATTTTGCAACCCCTCAATATTACTTTTACGAGCTCTATGAGTAGGCCTAACATGAAAAAACTTCATGTTTCTATCACCCTCCTAAAGCCATCTGATTTTGGAACGCTGGGCCCAATTTATTTCTTTAGAATTGTTAAGAGCAGCTAATTCTTCACGAGCTCTGTGCAATCTGTCGGCTCTTTGATCATCTCCACGCGCATCCATAAGTTGGTTAATCCCATGCATGAGATTCTTTTTTTGACGTTGTTTGTCCTTGAACCTTCGATATTGCTAGCTCCCTAATGCATTTCTGACTCTATTACAACCTTGAAGAACCTCACCCATGCCTTGTTCCCATGCATTCTTAATGACCATCTTGGCATCTTCTTCTTTGGCCCAACATTCCTCGAACCAAAACTATAGTCTAGGGTCCATACATCTATCACGAGGCTTCCTACCCTCAGTGTCAAGAATGATTAAATCATGATCGGATTGCACTTGTCTCACAACCTTTGACGCCAAGAAAGGAACCTCATCCAGCCAGCTTGACGACACAAAAAACCTGTCGATGCGCTCCTTAACAAGGCCCTAGCCTCTCCTATTGTTTGACCATGTGAACCAACCATGATTAGGCTTAACATCCACCAAAGCCAGGTCATTAATAACTCTACGAAAGTCCTCCATGGCCACATCAGATTTCCTCCTACCACCCCACTTCTCAACATCGTCCAAAATCTCATTGAAATCCCCCTACCACCCAAGGCTCATTCACCCTACTCCCAATCTCTAGCAAAAGCTCCCACAAACTATATCTTTGGCTAGGCTCGGGGTGGCCATAGAAGCCCGTGAGCCTAACTTTGTCCATATTCTTAACACTCACGAGCATGTCCACATGATTAGCTAAGAAACTTTGAATAACAACATCACTTTTATCATTCCACAACACAACCAACCCACCCTTTCTTCCAACCACATCCACAACAAAGCAACCGACCATGTTACACCGCCTTCGGATTCTATCAAACTCACCAGTACGAGATTTAGTCTTACATAAGAAAAGCATATTGGGGCGATTGACAGCAAGCAGCTGTCTAAGCTCGGACACTGTCGCAGGGTTCCCCAACCCACGACAATTCTAGCTTAAGAACTTCATGGTTCGTGGCAGGGCTGATCGCCAAAAAGATAGAGGTTTGTTGCAAACTGTAGAAAAATCATGCAGTTTTGCTTTTTTTAGCATAAGTTACAATTCTGACTTTTTCTTCTCATCTTCTTAGTCCATAAAATACCCAAACTTCATTTTGTCCATAAAAACCTCTATATGACTTCCAAATGATTCCAACTTTATTTTTATCCTACAAAATGAAAATTTCAACAAAAAGATGAGTTTACAAACATATTAAGTCTTCAAAACACATGAGAAACTTCTCAAAATATAAGTAAAATTACACTCTAACAAGCGTAGACGATTATTTCAAAGCGATGAAGGTCGCAATGATCTGAGCTAATGTTGTGGAAGACCGAGTAGCCATCATGGCTAGATTTTTAATCGGTTTAAATTGAGTTATCACCAATATAGTTGAAATACAACATTATGTTGAACTCAATGACCTGATGCACATGGCGATTAAAGTCAAAAGGCAACTCAAAAGAAAGGGTTTGTCTAGAGTCGGACAAAGTTCGAGAAAGACTTCTTCATGGAATCAAAATTGGAGTAAGAAGGATAATGTTCCACAAGCCAAAGGCAAGCCAATGCTTTAAAAGACCTTAAACGTTTCAATGTTCAAAACAAAGGCAAAGATGTCACTCAACCTACAAAGAGCTAAAGCGTCACTTGTTTCAAGTGTCTTTGAAAATACTATGATCTTGAAGGATAATGGAGATTGTTTCCGAGGGAGAGCTTGAAAATGAACCGATTCCTAATTTAAAGGATTCGAATGATGTAGACTATCCTATTGAAGGTGAGTTATTAGTTGCGAAGAGGGCATTAAATGTGCAAGCTAATGAAGATGAATTGTAACGAGAAAACATTTTCCATACGCGATGTCTTGTCAATAGGAAGGTTTGTATCTTGATAATCGACTGAAGAAGTTGTACCAACATGGCAAGCACAACTATGGTGAAAAAGTTACGTCTACAAACTCTAAAACATCCTCATCCCTACAAGTTACAAGCTAAATGATGGAGGTGAGATAAAGGTAGCCAAACAAGTTTTGATCTCATTTTACATTGGAAGATATCAAGATGAAAATAGGTGCGATGTAGTGTTAATGCATGCAGGCCATATTTTGTAGGGTCGTCTGTGGAAATACGATTGAAGGGTAATTCATGATGGATTCCTAAATTGATATTCCTTCGATTTTAAAGGAAAATCTGTTGTACTTGATTTTTTATCACTAAAACAAATCTATGATGACCAATTATGGTTAAAGAAAAGAGAGAGAATGGGAGTATGAAAAAAAGAGAGAAAATGAAAATCAAGAGAAAGGATAGGAGATTGAAAGAAAGAAAAAACATAAGGGGGAAAAGAAGATGAACATCCAGAGAAAAAGAAAGAGAAAGAAAAAGAGAGAGGAAAAGAAGTTATTGTGAGAGAGAAAAGAAAAGAGAGTCTTTTGTTAAAAAGAAGGAAATAGTGAAGGGGAAAGACAAGAGGGATTATAAAAAGAAAATGTTGATTGGTTAGTTCGAAAGGAAGTTTCCCTTTAGGGAGTTGATTTGTTTCACTAACGAAAATAATTCTTATGTGTTTGTTGTTTTTCATGGTCAAGATCGTAGGTGTAAAGATTCAAGGAACTATAATAGCCTACCACTTAGAGAGGAATATGAATTCAAAGTGTTCGATTACAAAATTATGACCAATTTTCCTTTCATTCGTGTGACCAACTTATTTTGGAAGAATCAAATACTAACGCTAATTGGAGTGGAGAAATTGATTAGTGTTTCAAAATTTGAAATTTGTTTTAGTATCACGTTTTCAAGCAAGGGTTTACTTCAAGAGGATTTGTTTTGTTCAAATTCATTTCTTTTTTATATAGGTGCAGATTTGAGGAAAAGAAGAGGGAATGATGTGATCATGGACTCAAGCAATACGTTGAATCCTGATGAGCCCTTAAAGGCTGAGATTGGGTCGAGCATTCACGATCCAGTTACACATGGAGCACCTAAGGCCTTGCAAGATCCATTACAACTGTCTATTGGGCCTATTACAAGGGCCCGAGATAAGCAGTTTAAAGAAGCCCTTAACGGCTTGATTCGTGGGCTTTGGAATAATGGCCAAGCTAATCATATACAAGATAGGACAAACCCATTTCCAAAATTGATCCGAGTGATCTAAGTGATGGATGAACATTCAAGTGGGCCTTGATTGTCTATTTTGCCACCTTGATTTACATAGAATAACTCTTACCTTTTTATTTTAATAAATTTTGTGTTTCATTTTGTCTATAACTTATCTAATCTTTATTCGTGTGCTTAAGTATGTGCGTTACATATGCTTATATCGTGTGTCTCATTTTATCATAAAGTTTTTATTATCATGATTATATGTTTTGATATGCTAAAGTGTCATATGTGTGTTAATTGTTTTCTTTTGTCACTTGTGTTAGTTTCAAATTGTTACTTTGTTTTGGTATGATCTAATCTCCCATTTATATCTTTTGTAGGACCATTCGAATATCCTATGACCATTCATTTTATGGCTGAATTCATGCTCAAGCAACATTCAAAGGATCTTCAAATTCATGAATCCATCAAGGTTCATGTGACCATTCAACTACAAAGGATTCAATGACCATTCAAAGTCATACCCCTAACAAGATCTTTCGATACATCTACTAAAGTCATGAGTCGATAGAGACTACTTATCTTCCGACCTTACAGTCTAAGTCAATTCAGGGTTAAGGTGTTTACGAATGGGCCATACCAATTTTGGGTTAATTCCCACCTCGATGACTTCCTAGTGTTATCAGGCCTAACGTTTGTTTGACGTTCTTCCTTTCCCGAACAGCTGATCCGTGGAGGAACAGTACATAATAGTTAAATCATCATACCTCTACTCGCTAATCCCCCATAAAGGGATTAGTTCCTCATGGATTTCATAAACAATATAATTTCAATATAAAGAATAAGAGTGATAAATAAATTGGAATTATAAAGAGTAAGAAAATCCCTGATTTGTATTAAAGATTAGAAAGAATTCCCGAGCGTCTATGTGTATCTACAAATCACGTCTCTAAAGAACAAAAGAACAGAAACGAAATAACTAAAGCCTATGAAAGAAAATAACTAAAACCTAAATCTAAGAAAGAGAGAATTGTCTAAGGAAATGGTTTGTGTAAAATGGAGGCTCAAGGGGCCTACTTATAGCCTTCTGATGGATATCATCCTCAGCCCTAAGTCAGCTGCCGTTCTCGGGTTTAATGATGGATTTTGAAAACCAAAATTCCCCACACTCGATATAATCTCGTGTCCAAGAGTCGATGACGCGACACTTAGGTCCTATGTCGTAACATAGCAGGCAGTATGCTTATTTAGGTATGTTTTCTAGGGTTTGTCACGACACCCTTGTGTTGTGTTGCGACCACGAAGGCAACTTCAAGATTCTTTGGGTTTGGTTTCTATGTTGTGACATCCATAATCCTGTGTCATGACATAGTTATCAATCTTGATATAGATCACCTTCTAACGGTCTTCTACACACTCACTAAGTAGATTAGCCAACCTTTTGGCCTCAATCGGCCTTGAGGTTAATAAAAGACTCATTTTTATGGATTTTACACATTTTATTGTACTAACAGAAAACTACCAAATCCTAAACAAATATTAACAATAATGCTTAATTTCAAGCTCTTAAAGTGCAAAAACTAGTTTAATCTGCTTGGTCAAATTACGGCAGATCAAACATATTCATATAACTTCACATCTTAGTTCTATTTATCACAATCACATAAGCACATTTACCACATATTAAGCATAAGTATGAAAACACTTACACTCGGAATTTAGAGTAGGAGTTTAGGCTGCTTCTAAACTCCTAATTAACATAATGAATCATCTACGAGCAATGATTCCAAAACACTCACCAAATATGCTTTCACCGAAAAGTTGAAAGCTCAAACAAGCTTTTCTTTGCCTTTGTCTCTACTCGTTGAAGGTCCTATTAACTCTGATGCTTCAGTAAGACACCCCACACAAATACAAAACCAACAAATAGTCAATAACTTACCTCAAACAGTCAAAAACATAAGCCTAAACTAAGTTTTCTTTTAACCAAAACCTTCGACATAGAAAACTTAAAACTCGAAATCTCGTTCTATACTTAATCTTTTCACACGAAACAAATTTCATTCATCTACATATTCACCTTCTTCTAATTTCCAACCTTTAAACCACACAAAATCTCTCCTAATATTTACAGAAATGAGATTTTGAAACCACATCCTCTTACACCACTAGAAATCAGGTTGTTACATTTCATTATTCATACTTTCTCTCCAAATATTTAATTCACCTTTAAAATACTTATCATTTTCCAAAGACTAAAAGTTTGGGGTATTACAACAACGGCACTTTAAGCATAAATGCTTAGTAAGTAATCAAGAAAGATACTCAACTTACCTTGCAATTATACCAGGAGTCGGTCCATATTAAAAAAAATTATATCTTTATTATCAATTTATAAAGTAACAAAAATATAAGGAATAGGGCTATAACTCTTTATTGCTGTTCATATAATATGTACGCTCATCGTTATTATTATTCCAAGCTTCCTTTCTACTAGGTTAATCCATATAATATTAATGTATGTACAATTAGGGAAGACAATGGAGTAGGGTGGGGGCAAATATTGTTAAATCCATCATTGCTCCATAGTTGGCATGCTCTTCTCCACCACTTGTCTTGCTCCACTATGGATATGTAATCTTGAAAGCCACTACCACCTCCATTGATGTTGGATGCCTCCATCCTTGTCCCACTCCGCCCCGTTCCATTTCAATTTATTTTTGTCACTTATCTTTAATATTTTCAACTTTGTAAGTTAAAGTAAATATTTAAATATAAATTTTTCAAAAAATTTTAAATATAAAATATATAGAGATTTTTTTTATATTGTGTTACTACATTTTTACCCTTTTAATAGTTCATATATAAGGATAAAATAGTAATTTGATATAGTTGAATGGTGCAGGGTGGAACAATAAATTATCATAATTGCTTCATATCCACCCTCCAAAAGAAAAAAATCCACTCCATTTAGAGTAGATCAATTTCAAATTGATGGGATGATTCGGTAATTCATAAATGAACATAGCTAAAAACAGGCGAGGGTAAATTGTACCATTGTAATTAAATTTACATGTTTTCATAGTTTCAGCTATAATGTTGCTTAGTTTTATGAATGGGTTGGAAATTGATGATGTTGAAGGGTTGTGTTCTATGGTTAGTATTGAATGGAAATTGTTGAACTTAATTGTAAGAGTTGGGAGAGGTAGGGTGGTAAAATTCGAATCACGTCATGGATTTCCAATTTTGGAGTGGATTTTTTTTTGAAAAAGTGGATGTTGGGTAGGGTGAATTTTTTCTTTTGGATAATGGGTATGGATCGATTATGGTAATTTCTTTCCAATCCTCGACTCACTTTCCTATATATATATTACCATTTTATCCTTATATATAAAAACTATTAAAAAAGTAAAAATGTAATAATGTTATGAATATTTTATTAAGTGGATTTCCATCAAGATCAAGATAAGTTTGAATGTACTTTAAATTCCATTAATCATTAGAATTAGAGTTCTATTTCATTTATATTTTCTATGTCTATAAAAATAGACCTTGGAGAAGCATTGTAACTCACTTCTATTGATCAATAAAATACGTTCTCTTTTACTCTCCTATTTTCTTTGTTCTTTACTATCTGTCCTTTTATTTTATAACAGGTTATCAGCATGATTCTCTTTTAATTATTTCTCTTCATAAGTCACAAAAATATCCCCCAAATTTGCTATTGTCAATTGGCTCCAAAAGCTACAACTATTTCAGTCTTCAATTGAGGCTTGCACATTATAGGTAATCATTAGAGCCTTTAACCACTCAATATTCATGATAATAGCCATGGTGATAATAATGATGTTAAAGATTTTCAGGTATATTTTACTATGTTTTATTTATTATATCATGTTTATGATAATTGGAGACCAATCATGACAACATGAATAGATAGATTTTGATTTGAAATTCATGGATGTTTGCAATGGTGATTATGGAATAAATAATCTATTGGGGCATTTATAAGTTCGTCCTACTAAATTTGTTGCATTCCCAGCAGTGAATGCAAACATAAAGAAAATAAAAGATATAATCATGGACCACTAAAAGTGGGAACATAGTGATGAATAAAAGAACAATGAGAATTCTCAAGATAACTCTTCAAAGGGTAAAGACAACTTATGTTATCAATGTGATATGAAAGGTTATTGGCCTCATATGTGGCGTATACCCAAATATTTTGATTTTTGTTAATATTCTTTGAGGAAGGATATTAGAATGTAGTAATGAATTCTATCATTACAAGTAGAAAATATTTATTTTATTTGGTACTGAAACAAACCAATATTATTCCAATATTTGATAGTACAAAATTAGTCGAAAGCTCCAGAAGAGCTACTATATTAATATCTTGTTATGGTTAATTAATTGGTTTTAAAATATATTCATAATGGATCTCATATTGAGATTGTGAATGAGGAAAAGATTATATTTCATATGAATCAAAAGAGGATTGGGGTATTGATTTATATTTATTATAAATTGAATTGATTGTGACTATCTTTGTGATATTCTTTTGTCATTATCCCCATTAAGGGGTTGAAGTTAAAATATTTGACTGTGAAAGATCTACTTAAATTGTAGAAGAAAAATATGAGCAATAAAATATGATAATTCTATCTAAAGCTCGTTATGGTTGGATGCACCAGAAGTTGCAAGTTTTTAAAACTGTGAGTATAACTTTACAATTTTCAAAATAAGTTCACAATTAAAATTACGTGAAAAAATGTTACTTATGAGAACCTTGTAAGAGATAACTTATTCAACTTTTCATGATTCAAATGTGCTCCTATAGTAGCAATATCATGAAAAAAAATTTACTTATGATTGAACAAAAGTTTTTAACCATGAAACCTAACCATTTCCTGAAGAGAATGTAACATTATGTGATAAATTTGAAGGACATAAATATTTGACATGGATGTAGTAAATTGGACTAAAATAATAGTCATGAGGGATGGTCGTGATAAATTTTCTCACCACCAGAAGTGGAAAAATGAAGAAAGTATGAAAAGACAAAATTTCCAAGAACTCTTTAAGAAGAGTGACAACTTATGCATGAAAAGTTATTGGTTATGTACTTGCTGTAAACTTGGAAAATAAGATCCACTCTCAAAGTTTGCTATTAATAAATTTTGATAGGATTCAAAGTCTACTATAAGAATTTTAATTTGCTTACTTCTTATCATCAAGACTCAATGCAGAATGAAAAAGGCAGTTATTTTTGGTGGTTAAATTGATTATGCAAAGCTCTTGTTAAAAAGGCTTTAAAGTATTTTGAATTGATCTCATATCTCCTTATGGCTATACAGAACAACAGTTATTCATTCCACCAGTTCTACTCCATTCACTGATGTTGATTGTTCGCAATTTAAAAATTCGTTCCACCAGTTCTGCTCTAGTCCGAAGATAAACCCCATAAGATAATACCTTTTCTGTTATCGGATCTTCACATTATCAACTTGATGAACCTTGGATTTAATAACCTAATTCTAAGGTTTATTCCACTTAATCTAACAATGGAGAAAGGAAAAGTAGTAATAGTGTTCGTATACAATATTTCGGCTTCTATGCATTAGAAAGGCTTGTGGGCACTATTTGGATACCATGGAAACATAGTTGATGCATTCATTCCAGAAAAAAAGAGTAGAAATGGAAAAAAGTTTGGTTTCATAAGATTCTCTAATGGAAAGGATGTTCAGAGCGTGATAGCGAGATTAAACGACTTCTATTTAATGGGGAACAAAATCGGGGTAAAATGGATAGATATAATGGAAAAAGAAAGATATAGAGGAAGGTTTCTGATAAAAAAGGATAGGAACAGAATGAAGACATGGTTCAGGAAGGAAAAAGTGAAGTAAATCTAGAAAATGTTGAAAACAGAGAAGTGAAAATAGAGATAAAAATAGTGAAAGGTCATGTTGAAGTGAATAGTTATGGAATCTATAGAAATGTCTGGTGTGCGAATCAACTTCGGTATGTGATTCAAAAAGTCTTAATGAATGCATAGCCAAATTTGGTCTTAGGGAAATAATAGTAAGAAGGATTCAAGGAAGATATTTTTTGGTTGAAATACTGGATGAAGAACTGATGGATTTGTTAAGGCAAACTGAATGGTCATATTTAAAAGACTTCTTCATAAACATAGAGCCATGGTCGAAGAAGTTAAAGAAAAAGGAAAGGGTGTCTTGGGTTAAAGTATCCGGAGTTCCATTGCATTGTTGGAACTATGAAACATTTAAACGAGTTGCTCGGTTATGGGGGAATTTGGTGCCAGTAGGAAATAACCTAACAAGTTCACAATTTTAAAAAAATAGAGCTATTGATTTCTATATCTCAAACAAAATTGTTAGATGAATTAGTTAGCATTGAAGTAGGAGGAGATCACTTTTCGATCAGAGTAATGGAATAGGGGCTGATGAAGATGGAAGATGAAAGTCAAATCTTTAAAGCAAATAGGAAGGGAGATGAAGAAGATAGCATCTCGGAGTCTGAACTGGTGGCGAGGGCAGGGCCGGAATGTCCACTAGAGGGAAGAGAAATTGTCAAGTAAGGAGAGCTAATGGAAATCAACCTTGAAAAAAGGAAAATTTTTTATGTCTGTCAGATGATGTTGGAGATGGTACATGAAGAGGCAGAGTCAGAATCTACTCCTAACGAGAAAAAAGAGGAGAAGTAATTGAAATGGATAAGTGTATGGAATGGGCTTGAGAGGAAGTAAGGGGTATTACTTGGGTAGTGAAGAGGGGTCAAAAGAAAATCCAAAAGAAGGGGATAATAATAATGGATCGGGCATGGATGTGGGCTGTAAGAAAGCAGGAAAAACAAATTCAGATATCGAAAGAAGCCCAATGATATAAAGCAAATGTGTTTAGGAAAATGAGACAGAAAGAGGGGATATTTGGGAATCAAATCTGGAAATTGAAGAAGATTTAAACCAGGTGTTTCAACATAGAAAAAAAAAGAAAGGTTTGTATAAGAAGATACGGTCTATGTATGAAATTCAAAGCAGCAATTTAATGACAAAGGAGAGAAAGAAGAGAGACAGAAATCTGAAAATGGAAAAAGGAAGGGAAGCTCATATGGAAGATAAGAGAATTGTAAATCCATCACTTTTAGATTCAGATATAAGCAATAAAAGGAGGGTGATTCTAAGGGAGGCAAAAAATACTTGGACAATCGGGAAGAAATTAGGGCTTAGAGTTCGTGACGATGAAGAAGATGTAATCGAAGACATAGTGAGAGAAGAGTATCAGTAACAAAGATCCAAAATCAATGCAAAAAGTGGAGATTGAAAAACAGAGGAAAAATCGTGAGTAGAAGGAATATTAACAAGAATTGGTGAGTAATTTACAAAATCTAGAAGATTTATTTCTTTAATAAATAGAAAGGGTGGATAGGGGGAAGATGAGCATAGTCTCTTGGTACAGTAGGGGTGTAGGAGCAGAGGTTAAGGTTGCTTGGGTTAGAAGAATTATTAGGAAAACAAGGGCAATTTTTTGTTTTATTCAGGAAAGTAAAATAGAGGTTATATCGAAGGATCTAGTGAGGAGGTTTTGGCATGGAGATAATTTTAATTTAGCTTCATGGCTGATTGTGGTAAATCAGGGGGCTAATATCTGTATGGGACAAGGATTGCTTTGAGGCAATAAGAATTCATTGCGAAGATAAAATGATTATAGTAGAGGGCATTGTGGAAAATGTGACGGATGATAGAATAGCTAAATGGATGAGTATAAAGTCGTTCAGATGGGAGCTTGGGAATGGCATGACAATGTTGTTTTGGGAAGATACATGGTGTGGAATTTATCTTCTTAAACTGGGATATCCAAGGCTTTATCCATTGGCAACATTCAAAAAAGGAATGGTGGGATTGTATACAAAAAAGGGGGTTTTAGCGACGTAAAGTGGGAGGATTATTTTATAAGAAAACTTCTTGACAGAGAGATGGATATGCTGGAGAAAATGGTTGAGGAGGTAAAAAAAAGTTAAGTTAATTCATGAGAAAGAGGATTGATTAATTTGGCTGCATGACAATAAGGGAGACTTCTCAGTAACGAGAATGTCATATTTATTGGTGGAGAATGGGATAGAGAATTTGAGCTTTGATTTTGATAAAATTTGGAAGATGAAGGTCCCACCAAGGGTTAGAAGTTTTCTCTAGATGTTGGCATTAGGAAGGCTCTTTACAAAAGAGTTTTTGGAAAGGCGGGGTATTCAGTTCCAACAAAAACACTAATGGACTCGATGATCTTCCATTTGAAGATGAGAGCAATGATGTGGGCAAGGGCGGTGTATAATGAAATCGTCTTGATTGAAAGCTCATGGTGGTTCTGCCCTGGAAAGTGCAAGTCTTGTAACAAAACTTATAGGGGCCTGGAGAAGTGCTGGAGGAATTCCTCAAGGGGCTGGATGAAGTTTAATGTATGTGAGGTTATGTTTGAGGATGAAGCTAGAGGTGGAGGAGTATTGAGAGATGAAGATGGAGTGGCATGAGCAGTTTTCTCGGGTTTGAGTCTGGCAAAAGATACTAGATTGGCTGAATTGATGTCTATTGGAGTTGCGCTTGAGTTATACGAAGGAATAGGATGGGCATCATGTTGTCCTTTATTGATTGAGGTCGGTTCTAATGTGATGTTTAAATGGCTTTCGAAAACAGAGTCAAGACTAGGAAAGTTACATTTTTCAGTTGCTAAAATTGAGAGAAGATCATATCTGTCATTTGAGAAAGCAGAACAGATGGGAAATTATATGGATTTGGCACTGGCAATAGCAGGGATTAAGCTTCTGGATACTTTTAAAGCATGATGGTGAGAGTGCTGAAGAGATTGGGAATTTTTTGTCATTATTTGTTTTGTCTTTTTTTGTTTTTATTTCTACTGCTATGTATCTCAATTAGGGGATTTGCATAGTTAGTTTTAATTGGCTTTGGTAGTGTTTATTGTATGCTGCAGGTCTTTCAGACTGGTATGGCTTGGTTTTCCAAGTTATTTATGTAATCGGTTACGATTGAGAAAAAAAAACTCACTAGCTAAAGTTGAGATTTAATGTCCTGCATTTCTGAAATGAATATGGGGTCATTCATCCACCATGTGGATGGTTTTTATATTATATGATTTTGGTAAATGCATCTACAAGATAATCACATATGTGTTATCAACTTGCAACTTGTCGTTTGCAAGATTGTTTAAATAATTAATTTCAGATCATGCAATTAAGATAATTCATCTTGCTAATACCGATGAGTTTATATCTCAGTTTTTTATTGATTGAGTTTGAAAAACTTTTGTAAAAGTTTGTTATTTATACGTATAATGGTTTTGAGAAATTATTGATTGAATGCCTCTGATTAATGGCTAAACCATAACTTATGAGAACTAAACTTCCTCTTTTAACATGGGATTATGTTGATTTACGTGTTGTACGCATCAAGCCAATAAATTTTAAATACTCTCCATTACAATTGATTTTTGGTCAAGAGCTAAATATTTCTCATCTTTGAATTTTTGTATGTGCGTATATGTTCCAATTGCTTCACCATAATACACAAAGATGAGTGAATCCTCAAAGAAAGTTGGAAATATATAATTATGGGCCTCCTTTTATTATGATATATTAAATGTATTGGAGATTTAATTATGAAATGATTGGGATTACTATTTTGATTTGATAGTTTTCTCGAAATTAAGGGGAGAAAATTAATAACTTGTAATAAGTTAAGAGGGAGAGTAATTTGAACCAGAAGTTCAACAAGGATAACTCATTAAAGTTCCAAATATGGTAATTTTCATAAAAGGAAAAAATCTAGATGATCATATAGTGAAGGTGAGTGCACCAAAAGAAACCCAAGACATAGCTAATAAGTAAAACTTCAAAAGAGATTCAAGTACCTGAAACTGAAGATTAAAATAGTGAAAATAAGAGATCTTGATAAGTTATGTCAATTAGAGAAAATGTCGAACCAATAATAAAAGTGTCGATAATAGTTTTGCATGCAATATTATTGTTGAAAAAATGAAATAAAAGGAGGATATTGAATAAATCTCTTGGGAAATATAGATATGGAATAAATTGGCCAAAATAAAAAGAAGCAACTCAAACACGATTAAATTTGTGGAGTTTTTGGACCAGCAACAAATATCTAAAGGTATAAAGCTAGTAAGGGTACAAATGAAGTAGTTTTACAAAGGCGAAATAAAAATATGAAGTTTTTCGCTAAGTCCTGACATTGATTATGAGAAGATATAATATTCTTTTGTGGTGGTTGCAATAACCTTAGATTTATTATTAAACTAGCAGTTCATACTTGCGTCTCATGGTTGTTGTTACAACCTTTTTATGAATCACTATATAGTAAAGTTTATATTAAAATTCTTGAAGGATTTGGAATGCCAGAAGCATATTGAAATTATTGGGAAATTATTCATTTATATGAATTGAAATAATTAAGCATATGTGGTAAACTTGATTTAGTCAGTAGTAGTTGAATGAAGATTATAAAATGATCAAAAATACCTATTTGTGTTTTTATAGAAGAATCAAGATTAAAGCTTGTTATGATTATTGTTAAAACTCCTGAAGAAATCAATATATATTTCCCCCAAGTTTTCTCTTACTCATGACTTTCAAAAGGATGGTGATATAAATGTTTAGTAGATACATTCAAATAGTCATTTGAAATACTAGTATTCAAGATTGAATACGTAGAATATGAGATATTATGTGATGTTTTTATGAAGGGGAGTAAATATGCATTGTACTCTTTTTCTCTTAACCGAGGTTTTGTCCCATTAGGTTTTCATGGTAAGATTTTTAATTAGGCAACATGTTATGCATATTATAGATATGTGTACTCTTTTCCCTTCATTAGGAAATTCTTTTTCCCATAGGGTTTTTATCTTAGTAAAGATTTTAACGAGACACATTATCTACCAATGGACATCTAAGGGGGAGTGTTATGAATATTTTATTAAGTGGATGTCCATTAAGGTCAGTATAAGATTGGATGTACTTTAAATTCTAGCAGTAATTAGAATTAGAGTTCTATTTCATTTATACTTTCTATGTCTATAAATTTAGACCTTAGAGAAGTATTGTAACTCACTTCTATTGATAAATTAAATACATTCTCTCTTTTGTTCTCCTATTTTCTTTGTTCTTTACTATCTGTCCTTTTATTTAATAACAAATAACATCATATAGAAAAAAAAAACCCAAATATTTTATGTTTAAATTCCTTTTAAGAATTATATTTAAATATTTATTTGACTATACAAATATTGAAAAATACTAAAAATAAGTAGTGAAAGTTAACTTGAATTGGAGGGAGGTGAGGTGGTGGTAGAGCAAAGTGTGCTAACTATGAAGCAGTGATAAATTTAAAAATATCAGTCCTCACCCCACTCCATTGTCATCGCTAGGGAAATGCGTATTTTGAGAATTAATTATTTTCTCAATTTTGAAATTAAGATTTCAAGAAAAATTAAAAAATTAAAAAATTTATTTTTTTGATATCCAATAAAAAATATGAATCTCAGTTTATGAAATTTGGAGATAAAATTTAAATTTAAAAATTCATTTTAAAACTTAAAATTTACATTATCTAGTAACATAAGAAGAAAAAAAAATCTAAAATCTAAAGTCTAAAATAATTAAACTTTTCTTTTTCTCTATAAATCCGTGAACAAAAGTAATTAGTATTGTTCCAATTAGCATAGCATTTTTGTCTAGTATAGTACATATCCGTATCAATGTATTTCAAATTTATTAATATTTTTTATTTTTTCTGAATAAATTATATATTATATATACATTCAAATATATATAAACTGTTAACTTCTAGTTTCTTAATAATTTACATCTATATAAATATATTTATATGCATGTATAAGTCTTAAAATTTTTAATTAGGTTCAATAACTTAACAAATAAATTTATTTTAAGTTTAAATGTAATTTTATAAATGTGTTCGATAAAAAAATTATAAATTAAGTTTAAAATATAAAAATTTTACATCAATTTATATGGGCCAGTTCAAACTGATATATTAGTCGAAATAAGTCAAAACAAATCTGAATTGTCCAAACACACCGAAATCTTGACCAAAACATAACCTAGATAATTTGATACTAGTTGAAAATCAAACAGTACATATCAGTTGGTATCGTACCAACTACCATGATCTAAACCCAAGTTACTCATCAACTCCACCCTTCAAGTATTTCTACCACTGCTGCTGCCGCTACCATCGCTATCATTGTTGCTGCTTGTGCTACCCATAGCAGGTACAGAAGCTCCAGATCTTTTTGATGAAATATCTAGGCACTGAATCATTTTTGCAACCCTAGCACTCAGAAGTTCCTTAGCAAATGTCTTTATCCAATTTACAGTTTGAGACTAATCTTATTCGAATTGAGGTAATATTCAGGTAAAATCTTCTTTACAATATCTACTCCAGAATTTGGACTTAGTAATACTTAGGAAAGAAGTTTATTTCCATTTTTTCAACCACTTATTGATTAAATTGTTACTAATTAAAAATTCTTAATTATTACTAGATATTTGATTTTTTTTTAGTTTTGAAGTAATTTAAATACAAATCTTAATTTAGTGATGGGTTTTAGAGGTTGGTCTTGATTTTGATATATTATTAATTTCATTCTGTGCTTTATGAAAATTGGGTAACTAGCTCTTCTACTATAAATTGTAATAAGTTGGTTTTTATATTTATGAAAATTCAGAAATAAGTTTATTTGTTGATAAATATATTAAATTTAACTGCTAATTTTTGTTAATTTATGGTGTATAAATATTTGATTTGTTAATTTTTTATGTATAAAATATTAATGTGTTGATTTTTTTATCAATAATTTAACTGGAAAGTTTAGCGTTGTTACTTGATTGGATTAACTTTTTATTTTTTTTAAAAGAGTGAAACTTATAAGTAAAATATAAAATTCAAATTGATTTGATTGTGGTGATTGAATAATATCATTTATATATATATATATTCAATGATTGGTAATTTTATTTTAAATGAATAATTAAACATTTCAATTTACACAATATTTTTTTTAGATAAAAACAGTCTAAAGTGAAAATTAAAGTTTACATTAATTTTTCAACGCGTTAATATAATTCGCTTCGATTAAATCTCAAATTGATTGTAGAGGTTCTCCAAATTATTGAATAAAACATAAAATATAACGATGAGATTAATTAAAAATATTCCCATAAATATTTATAAAATTTATAAATCAGGTAAAATAATTATAAAAATATGTAGAATCATACTAGTCTATGAACTAATTGTGTTCTTTTCAACTTTGCTCATGATCGACTTCAAATGAGGGGAAAAAACATGATTGATCTTGCATTAAAAATAAAGTTAAAAGTGCAATATAATTAAGAGCTAAGAAATACATATGAAATTCAAGGGAGAGAATTGGTGTAGATGTAATCTTCATCAAGAACAGTCTCTTCAGCAGCCCCACCCTTTGCTTGTATTTTGCAATCTACACTATCCTTATTCTTCTCCTTCCTGCACTCAGCTACTCCATTCCCCTCTCCCTGTATCAGTATCACTTTAACCCTATTATAAAAGTAGTACTTAAATGACCTTGATGTAAACTTTTGAATGAAATAAAATATAAATAAAAACACTCATTGAAAATTAATTAATCTGGGAAAAAGAGAGGAGGATTTTCTGAGTGATCTGAAGTTTCACAGTAACTCACCGAATGGATGGAGTCGCCAACAGCACCCAACAGCATCTCATTAGTAGTTTGCCCTTTCCCATACACAAAACATATCATATTAAAGCACCAAATCATCGACAGAAACACCAAAACCAGACTTGAAAACTTCATATTCTACTTATCTGATGATTTGTCACACAGTAGTGCAGGAAGAAGAGCTATTTATTTAGATCTCAAAGAAATTAAACTTATTTTACCAAACTCATAATTAATTAGAATCATTTGACTTTGATTTATAAGAGATTCATGAGTCATAGATTATTTGGACATGTCTCCTGATTCTTCAGCAGCAAGCTCGACCAACGAGACTATGGGTTGGCTTCTTTTGGTGTCTTCCCATTAAAAATATATGTATGGTTGGAGAAGGCTGAAAGAGTAGAGCAAGGGTTTTTTGTTTTTTTAAAAGTTAAAATGAGATTGGAGTACATCACATTTGGAATTTGTGCATATGATATGAATATATGTGTATATCACGTCAATTGAAAAATATGGAATTGATAATTGAGTGCTTGAGAGAGTACCAACTCTTTGACAACTAAGTTGTTTGCGATAATTTTCATATTTATAATGTTGGTAATTTATTGAACGGCATTTATGAGTTGTACTGGTTATGTCGATGATATTTAGTCCATTAATGAAGATCATACAACTTGGGGAAACATATTTCTAGGATCGAATCACCCCTATCTAATCTCTTGAATCGTTGATATTGGATTGAATTGGAACACTGTATTCTTTGCTGCCAAGAGTCCATGTTTATTTTTCTTATTATTATATTGTATTCAACTTATAATGGTTGGTTTTATCGGGATTGATACAAATCTTCTTATGTTAGTCTCGAAATATTCTATATAATTGAGAGACTTGTGTAGATTATTGTACTGAGAGATTGAGCAATTAATCTGTCTTTGTGAGGAGTTTTGTTTTATGAGTGCATATTGATACTAAAATCTTTTCTGTTGTGATTTTACTTACTAAATTCATAGAGGGGTCATATAATAATGAGTGTATCATTCTTAATGTAAAAATGTGAGGTAACTGTCACAGATGTGTGATAGCTTAGGATCACTTGTTGTAAGTATTGTAGATAGTGAATATTTCTCATTGGGATAGGCTTCGCAGGCACAAGAAAACCATATTGCGCAAAAAACTGCTATGTCTTTTTTTTTTATTGTTTGTACTATAGTGCTTGAAGGACTTCTCACTCCTTCCAAGCACATAGCTTATATCTCAGCAGCGGTTTTGAAGTTTCAATTGGCATTAGAGTCTGCCACTTAAAGTAACTAATGGAAATCCCCGGTGTCATTAGATTCAAGCTATGGAAGGTTCATCTACTTCAAGACTCCCTATGCTAGAGGTTTGCAATTATGCTTACAAGAAAGCACATATGAAGAATTACATTAAGGTCATTGATGAGAAAGCAGGGCGTATCGTGTTTATTGCATGGGAGCCACCCAAAATGGATACTAAAAGTGGAGGAGTTATTAAGCCAGAAGCACAGTGGAACACTGAGGAAGAAAAGTTGGCAAATGCTAACTCAAAAGCTTTTCATGTGATGTTTTGCAGAGTTGACTTGCAAAAGTTTAAAAGTATTGCCAAATGCATTATTTGTAAGACTGCTTGGGATATCTTGGAGATTGATCATGAAGGAACATCCACTTTCAATTAATAAAAAATGTGCATGTTAACTTCGAGGTTTGAGAGCCTAAGAACGCAAGAATAAGAGACTATTGGAGAATTCTATGCAAAGTTGTTTGATCTGTCAAACTAGGCTTTTTCTCTAGGAGAGAAATATTCAAATACCAAGCTAGCTAGAAAGGTGTTGAAGTCTCCTCCAAAGAGGTTTTCAATTAAGGTCATATGTATTAAAGAGGCTAAAGATTTTAAAAGGTTAACTATTTATGAACTCATTAGTTCCTTACAAATCTTTGAGATTAATTTTGATGAGACTAAACGTAGTAGAGCAAAGGTAAATAAAAATATTGCTTTGCAGGTAAATAAGGAAATGCCAACTGCCAGCAAGCTAACATTGAAGATCATTCAGAGAAGATAGTCTTACTTACTTAGAATTTCAATAAGGTTTTCAATAAACAAATGGGAAGGTTCAAGAGGTTTAAAATCAGTGGTAATATTTCCAAAAATAAGTCAAAGGGAATAGTCATCAAGGAGGAACCTGAGAAGGAAAAAAAGAAGGGGCACAATGTTTCGAGTGCCAAGGATATGGTCATATCCAATTTGAGTGTGCTAACACTCTGAATGTAACACACCCCTTACCCGGCTCGGAACCCGAACCCGAGTCAATAGGTTTCACGGCTATTAAAATCTTCCAAAAACCTAAGTAAAATCTAATCACTTTATAAACTTAAATAAAAATCGACCTTCATAACCATTTAGAAGGAAATAAATTTTGATTTGATGGTTTTATTGAAAATAATACACTTCTACCGATACTTGAATGAGTGAGTACCAGTAGTAGAAAAGGCAGTAAAGATTCAGGAATTCCTACAGAATTCTATCGGTAGTCAGTAATGTTCTACCGAAACAACACTTCCAAATACCGATACAATATATCTAACTACCTATATTACAAACGCCAGAGAGCAAAACTAATATAACCCAATATTTCTATCGAAACTTACATCACAACTACCGAAACTAGTTGTATAACTACCGATACTAAATAAACTTCTACCGACACAATACAAGTCAGTAGCTAAGTTAATCTCTCCCCTGCACATCTACCGACACCATGACAAATTCTACCGATACTATAATTCATTCAACAAAGGTACTACCGGTACAAGTAATAAACTACTGGAACAAGTCAAAAGATTTCACAATATATACATCGATAGGGCAACTGACCACCACAAATAGCCCTCAACAACATTCCAAAGAAGCTAGGGTTTATATTTTTCATAATTCCATACAAATACAAAATATTCTAGGTCTATACTTCACCTAGGTACATGCCGACCCAAATGAAACAAAACTCACGATTATTTGAGAGCGGGATTTGTCTTTGGATGCTAGAACGAGTGAATATCAAAATGTACCTAGCCGGCGCTTGTAAAACCAACATACACTGAGTAAAATGCGATAGTATTTTAATAACCTAAACATTTAAATAAGTATAGATATGCTTAAAGAATTAAATTAAATTTTTACTCATACTACACCGATATTCTTTCTCCTCTTATCATTATCAAATTATCAATACATTGAGCATTTATCGATGCTAATATCCATTTAGTCTATCATCATCATAATTGCCCAATTTTATATACTCATCAATTTCTATTTCTTTGTTCAACCTTTCAATTCTTTCATTCCCATGATCATTTTACATATCATATTATGCTTTGTCATATTTCATTTTTTTTAAAAATTCATTAGATATTTATCTTGTAACAAATTCATTCCATACATGTATAATATACTTTCATCATTTTAAATTCCCTATTAACAAGACTCAGACTCTGACGGATATACGGATCCAACCAACACACTAGTTTGGCACCCAGTGCCTCATCGGATAAATCGAAGTAATGATCGCGCCCAGTGCTATAATGAAAGTGACACCCAGTGTCTCATCGGTTAAACCAAAGTAATATGGCACCTAGTGCCTCATCGACTAGTGGCCAAAGTACCCTGAACTCTTCCTATCCTATGGCATGCCATCTATATCTGACTCAGCCCGAGCAGTTAATAGGGTTATCATTTCTATTGAAATACCAATCCACATTTCAACGTTTAGTTTCATTCACAACAAAGGTGCATTTGAATTCAATTTAAATATTAATCATAAATTATCAATATCACAATTCACATTCTACATTTATATATGCAGAAATATACAATTTAAAATCCACATATAATCTATTTATTCAAATCAACCCAATGAGTAGAGGGTCTCATACCTTATTTTCATACCTTGATTTCTACTTTGAGCCATTAATTAGAATTTGACAATTTAATAAACTATTTTAGTTATAGAAATACCAACCGTAAGTTTCGAGCTATTCGTTGACGACCATGTCTTTGCCCTTCCTTTTTGAAGAGTCCAGGTCAACGTTAGCTACGGAAGTAAACATACACATATTCATTAACTTATAAACAATTTAACTCTAATTAAATTTAACCCTCTATTTCTCATTCTTACTCTATTTCCACAAGTTTCTTAATTTGATCCTCACTACTTAAACTAATGACTAATTTCATCTTTTAGTCTCTTTTCTCTTCTAATCCAAGTCATGCATGACCAAATAATCCCAAAAGCTCCATTTACTCAACAATGGTAACTTCTAATATTCTTGATCATTTTGAAGAATATGACATGGGTTTGATAGCTTAAGGTGATGGGATTCCAAACACATAAAAATTACAAACAAAGGACATAATTAAACTTACCAATTTTGGAGCTTAAACTTAGTAAATTTCCAAGCTTTCTCCCTATTCCCTTTTTTCTTGTCTCTGCCGAATTCTCAAGTGAAGGAGAAGATATTTTTTTCTTCTCTTTCATCTAACCTATGCCCAATATAATCATCATTTTAGTTTTCTTTTAATTATAAAATTCAAACAATAATTTGGAGCCTTATATTCCCATCTAACGGCACTATAGGTTTTTGAGGGAATATTTGTCTCTTTGATCCTTTCCATTTTATTACATACTTTTTCCTATTATACAATTTAGTCTCTATATCAAATTTTCACCACACCTCCAAATTTACTTATCCAATAAACAATCACTCTATGACTTAATCTCGTAAATAGTTTTATTAAATACTTACGGGTCCAATTATTATTACGAAGTTCAAAAAACCTTTACTGACAACCCTAAACTCGAGTTGTTACAACTCTCCTCCCCTAAAAAAATTTCATCCTCGAAATTTACTTGAAAAGAGGTGGGGGTATTGAGATCTCATCGTTTCCTCTAGTTCCCAAGTTGCTTCTTCAACTTGATGACTACGCCATAACACCTTCACAAGTGCAATACGTTTGTATGCAGTTCTTTCACCTCTCGAGCTAATATTTCAACCGGTTCCTCTTCATATGATAGATTGGGTTGAATTTCAACTTCTCCAATTGTAATCACGTGCGACAGATCAGAACGGTATCTTCTTAGCATAGAAACGTGAAAAACATCATGTACCTTTTCTAACTCTGCCAGTAAGGCCAAACGATAAGCTACTAGTCCCAGTCCTTCGATGATTTCGTACGATCCAATAAAACGTGGACTCAATTTTCCTTTTCGTCAAAATATGAGAACTTTCCTCCATGGTGAAACTTTTAGAAACACTTTATCCCCGATTGCATATTCGATGTCCCGTCGTTTCAAGTTCGCATACGACTTCTATCTATCAAATGTTGTTTTCAATCTTTCTCGAACTAACTTAACAGTTTCATTGATTTCTTGTATCAACTCAAGACCAACAACCTTTCTTTCACTTAATTCTATCTAACAAACAGGTGTTCGGCATCTGCGACCATATAAGGCTTCATATGGAGCCATCTGAATGCTCAACTGAAAGTTATTATTATAGACAAAGTCGGCCAAAGGTGAATAACGCTCCCATCCAGTCTCGAAATCAATCACGCAAGCTCATAACATGTCTTCTAAAATCTAAATAACATATTCGGATTGTCCATCAGTTTGGGGATGAAAAGTTGTGCTGAAGTTGAGCTTCGTACCAAGGGACTCATGCAATCGTTTCCAAAATCTTGAAGTAAACCGAGGATCTCGATCAGAAATGATTGACACAAGTATAGCATGCAGTTTTATGATTTCTTGAATAAAAACTTCGGCAAGCTTTGAAAGTGACCAATCGGTTCTAATAGTTATAAAATGAGTCGACTTTGCAAGTCGATCAACTATTACCCATATTGCGTTCTTCTTGCTTGGCAATAAAGGCAATCCCGTAACAAAATCCATTATTATGCGCTCCCACTTCCATTCAGAGATTGAAATGGGTTGAAGTAACCCCGTAAGAACTTGATGTTCCGTATTATTTTGCTGACAAGTCAAACACTTAGCTACGAATTCAACTATCTCTCCTTTCATTCTCGGCCACCAATACAGCTCTCGAAGATTGCGGTACATTTTTGTTCCACCTGGATGTAAGGAAAAAGGACTATCGTGAACTTCTTGAAGTATTAATCCTTTCAACTCTGCAGCATTAGGTACACAAATCTGATTACAAAATCTTAAGCAATTTTGATCATCAATGCTAAAATTTTCTACCGAACCATTTTGAACCATTTCTCTTTTTCTCAACAGTTTGACATCAGACAATTGTGCGTCCTTAATTTGATCGAATAACACCAGTTTAATTTTCAATTCAACCAATAACCCTCCTTCATCACTGATGCTAAGTCGTACAAACATTGATCGTAATTCAACCGCCACTTTTCTACTTAATGCATTAGCTACCACATTAGCTTTCCCTGGATGGTAAATTATAACACAATCATAATCTTTGAAAAGTTCCACCTAACGACACTGTCTTAAGTTCAACTCCTTCTAAGTCAGGAGGTATTTAAGACTTTTATGATTTGTAAAAATGTGGCACTTCTCACCATATAAATAGTGCCTCCAGATCTTTAAAGCAAACACCACTACAGCCAATTCTAAATCGTGCGTTAGCTAATTACGTTCATGAGTTTTTAATTGATGTGACGCATAAGCAATCACCTTTCCATCTTGCATTAATACACAACCCAAACCGTTTAAGAAAGCATCACTATATACCACGAAATCCTTTCCCGACTCAGGTAAGGTTAATACACGTGCCTCAATTAACATTTGTTTTAATTGCTAACTTTCTTGACAACGGTCACTCCATTCGAAAGGGACATCCTTTTGTAATAGCTTCATCAAAGGTGTAGCTATTTTCGAAAATCCATTTACAAAACTTCGGTAATGATCGGCTAAACAAAGAAAACTACGAACCCCTGATATAGTTCTTGGAGTTTTCCATTGAACAACTGCCTCAATCTTCTTTGGATCTACTCTAATCCCATCAGTTGAGATAACATGGCCTTAAAACACAACTTCTGACAGCCAAAATTCACACTTACTCAGGTTCCTATATAGTTGTTTCTCTCGTAAAATCTAAAGAACGATTTGTAGATGCTGTTCATGCTCTACTTTAGTCCTGGAGTAAATCAAAATATCATCGATGAAGACTACGACAAATCGATCCAAATAAGGTTGGAAAATACGGTTCATCAAATCCATGAATGCTGGTGAAGCATTAGTTAAACCAAATGACATTACTAAAAATTCATAATGGTCGTGTCATGTATGAAAAGCTATTTTGGGAATGTCACTTTCCTTAACTTTCAGTTGATAATAGTCGATCTCAAGTCTATTTTAAAAAAGACGGAAGCTCCTTTTAGTTGATCAAACAAATCATCGATTCGGGGAAGGGGATATTTATTCTTAATGGTCAACTTATTCAATTGCCGATAGTCTATGCACAAACGCATCGATCCATCTTTCTTCTTGACGAATAAAACTGGAGCTCCCCATGGCGACACACTAGGACGTATAAATCCTCGATCTAATAAGTCTTGCAATTTAATTGTCAACTCTTTGAGTTCTGTTGGTGCTATACAATAGGGGGATATGAACACCGGAGCTGAACCAGGTAACACTTTAATTGAAAATTCTACTTCCCTCTAGGGTGGTAATCCTAGTAACTCCTCGAGAAACACGTCAAAAAATTCACAATTAACTCGAATCTTGCTAATCTGACTATCGATCGATTCTGAGTTAATTACATAAGCCAAAAAGGCTTCACAACCATGACTAAGCAACTTATTAGCTTGAACCGTCGAAATAGTTTGAACTAAACTATTTGATCGAACTCCATTTACTTCAATCAAACCTCATTGATACTCTGAATCATAAAAGTTTCTTACAGCAATCCAGAATCACTCCGTGTTCAGTGAGCCAGTCCATACCCAATATCACATCAAATTCACCAAATGGCATGATTAATAAATCAATTGGGAATGATAAATTTCGGATCTCTAATGGACATCGTCTACACACTTTGTCTACCAGCACTAACTATCCTAAAGGACGTGACACAACCATGGACACCTTAGATATCTCGGATTCTAACCTCCCCGACTTAGGCAACTTAGAACTAATATAAGAATGAGATGATCTGGGGTGTATCAAAGCATAAACTGGTGTAGAACATAATAGAAAGATACCTGTAACTACATCAGTAGCATCACCCTCATTCTGAGTACGAACAACATAACCTCGGGCTAGTACTCTAGCATCAGATTGGCGAGTACCCACATCAATTCTTCCCCTAGTGCTTCCTCTAGAGACGAAACCAGCATGACTTGCCCCACGACCTCTGAATGCAGATGTAGATCTCTGAGTAGAAACAGGAGTGGTAGCTTCACCTCCCGGGCAATCTCGAGCAATGTGATCTAATGATCCACATCGAAAACAAGCTCGACTTAACCTCCAACATTCACCTCGGTGCTTCTTTCCGTAATGCTCACAAGCTGGTATCTCAACATCATGAGATGGACCTCGCACACTGCCCACAGACACGATCGATTATCGGTCTCTATTACCTTCAGACCTAAAGGTTGATTTCCATGTACCACGACTATCCCTTGACCGCTTTGGATGAGGTTGAGAATTAATAATCCTAGTTCTTTTCCTAGTAAATCGGGTACTCTCGGTATTTTTGTCAAGACCCAAACTAAGTCAACAAATTCAGTTATTCGGTGTGATACCAGCTGTACTTGGAGCTCATCACGTAATCCTTGTAAAAATTACTTACAACTCTCAGCTTCAGAAGGAAAAAATTCGGTAGCATACCTATTGAGCCTCAAGAATTCTCGTTCGTAGTCCACCATTGACATCCTACTCTGTTTTAACAGTAGAAACTCTTGTTTCCTTTCTTCGAGGTATAGTTCTTTTACGTATTTCTTCTAAAATTCTTGCTGGAAAAATTCCCAATTCACCCGCAAAATTGGTACGTGGCGTGTGGTTGTTTGCCACCAAGTATATGCTTTTCCTTGCAGTAGGGAAGCAACGTAAATTACGCTCTCATGGGGCGTGCACTCTAATTGTTGCAATATTCTCGTAGTAGATTCTATCCACATCTCAGCTGACGAAGGGTCAGCTCCTTTCAAACCCAAGAATTCAGTTCCTCCGTACCTTCGTAGTTCCTTGATCGGAGCCCGTCGAGTTGTCGATTCAGGCGTCACAGTAAAAGTGGCGCCTATAACTCGTTGAAGGGCTTCAGCAATGGCTTGAAGTAAGTTCGTGTCACTTTGACCTCTGTTATTATTTTGATCTTCATCAGGTTGTTGAGCACCAGCTCGGTTTAAACTTGGTGTCAACGATTTTGACACATCTACATCCTCTGTATACTCATCACTAGAGTGTATTTTTTGAAAATTCTCATCATTTGACCTTTCTGACATTTCTTTAGAACTATAAAATAAGAACAATCATAATCAACATCCAAATCCCGACACAAAATTGACTTGACTTGGCATGTACCTCTAGACTAAATTTCGAACACAAATTAATCCAAGAATTGGCTAAACAAGAAGCTCTGATACCACTAAATGTAACACCCCTTACCTAACCCGAACCCAAACCCGAGTCAGTAGGTGTCACGACTATTAAAATCTTCCAAAAACCTAAGTAATATCTAATTACTTTATAAACTTAAATAAAAATCGACCATCATAACCATTTGGAAGGAAATAAACTTTGATTTGATGGTTTTATTGAAAATAATACACTTCTACCGATACTTGAAAAAGTGAGTGCTAATAGTAGAAAAGGCAGTAAAATTCAGGAATTCTTACAGAATTCTATCGATAGTCAGGAATGTTCTATCGAAACAACACTTCCAACTACCGATACAATATATCCAACTACCGATATTACAAATGCCGGAGAGCAAAACTAATATAAACTAATATTTCTACCGAAACTTATATCACAACTACCGAAACTAGCTGTATAACTACCGATACTAAATAAACTTCTACCGACACATTATAAGTCAGTAGCATGTTATTCTCTCCTCTGCACTTCTACCGACACCATGACATATTCTACTGATACTATAATTCATTCAACAAAGGTACTACCGGTACAAGTAATAAACTACCGGAACATGTCAAAAGATTTCACAATATATACATCGATAGGGAAACTGACCACCACAAATAGCCCTTAAAAGAATTCCAAAGAAGCTAGGGTTTACATTTTTCATAATTCCATACAAATACAAAATATTCTAGGTCTAGACTTCACCTAGGTACATGCCGACACAAATGAAACAAAACTCACGGTTATTTGAGAGTGGGATTTTTCTTTGGATGCTAGAACGAGCGAATATCAAAATGTACCTAGCCCGCGCTTGTAAAACCAACATAAGCTGAGTAAAATGCGATGGTATTTTAATAACCTAAACATTTAAATAAGTATAGATATGCATAAAGAATTAAATTAGATTTTTACTCATACTACATCGATATTCTTTCTCCTCTTATCATTATCAAATTATCAATACATTGTACATTTAACGATGCTCATATCCTTGTAGTTTATCATCATCATAATTGCGCAATTCTATATACTCATCAATTTCCATTTCTTTGTTCAACCTTTCAATTCTTTCATTCCCATGATCATTTTACATATTTCATTTTTTTTAAAAATTCATTAGATATTTGTCTTGTAACAAATTCATTTCATACATGTATAATATACTTTCATCATTTTAATTTCCTTATTAATAAGACTCAGACTCTGACGGATACACGGATCCAACCAACACACCAGTTTGTCACCTAGTGCCTCATACCGAAGTAATGATCGCGCCCAGCGTTTTAATGAAAGTGACACCTAGTGTCTCATCGGTTAAACCGAAGTAATATGGCACCTAGTGTCTCATCGACTCGTGGTCGAAGTACCCTAAACTCTTTCTATCCTATGGCATGCTATCTATATCTGACTCAATCCGAAGAGTTAAAAGGGTTATCATTTCAATTGAAATACCAATCCACATTTCAACGTTTAGTTTCATTCACAACAAAGGTGCATTTGAATTCAATTTAAATATTAATCATAAATTATCAATATCACAATTTCACATTCTACATTTATATATGCAGAAATATACAATTTAAAATCCTTACATAATCTATTTATTCAAATCAACCCAATGAGTATAGGGTCACATACCTTATTTTCATACCTTGATTTCTATTTTGAGCCATTAATTAGAATTTGACAATTTAATAAACTAGTTTAGGTTATAAAAATACCAACCGTAAGTTCCGAGCTATTCGTTGACGACCTTGTCTTTGCCCTTCCTTTTTGAAGAGTCCGAATCAACGTTAGCTACGGAAGCAAACTTACACATATTCATTAACTTATAAATAATTTAAGTCTAATTAAATTTAACCTTCTATTTCTCATTCTTACTCTAATTCCACAAGTTTCTTAGTTTGATCCTCACTACTTAAACTAATGACTAATTTCATCTTTTAGTCTCTTTTCTCTCCTAATCTAAGTCATGCATGACTAGATAATCCCAAAAGCTCCATTTACTCAACAATGGTAACTTCTAATATTCTTGATCATTTTGAAGAATATGACATGGGTTTGATAGCTTAAGGTAATGGGATTCCAAAAACATAAAAATTACAGAAAAAGGACTTAATTAAACTTACCAATTTTGGAGCTTAAACTTAGTAAATTTCCAAGCTTTCTCCCTATTCCCTTTTCTTTTGTCTCTGCCGAATTCTCAAGTGAAGGAGAAGACATTTTTTTCTCCTCTTTCGTCTAACCTATGCCCAATATAATCATCATTTTAGTTTTCTTTTAATTATATAATTCAAACAATAATTTGGAGCCTTACATTCCTACCTAACGGCACTACGGATTTTTGAGGGAATATTTGCCTCTTTGATCCCTTCCATTTTATTACATACTTTTGCCCATTATACAATTTAGTCTCTATATCAAATTTTCACCACACCTCTAAATTTACTTGTCCAACAAACAATCACTCTACGACTTAATCTCGTAAATACTTTTATTAAATACTTACGGGTCCAATTATTAATTATGAAGTCCCAAAATACCTTTACTAACAACCCTAAATTCGGGTTGTTACACTTAAAAGGAAAAAGAAGTCACTTTGTGTAACTTAGAGTGATGAGGATTCATCTAATGGATCTTATCCAGAAGAATATCACCAAAATTTTATTTCTTTTGTTGTCAGTATTGTTAACTATGGAGATTCGGATGGGGATTCTAATCTTGGCTCAGATGAAGAAATTATAAAGACGTAAATAGTTGTTAGGCAGATGGAGACAAGTCTGTGAAACTAACACTTAGTTGTAATGACCTGATTTCTGGTGGTTCCAGAAAATGCGATTTCAAGACCTTATTTTAATAAATCTTGTCCATAAATTTCACATCCCAGATCTTTGAATCGATAAACTAGAGTGTTTTTGCCACTTGGGATTGGAATGGAACTAGTGAACACGTTTATTATGCATGTTTTTGTTCTGGCAATAATTTTAACCCCTACTTGTAAGCCACTAGTTGTTCTTTTGTCATCCCACGTTTTCCACCTCTCATGTGGCGAGATGTCTTTTCCACTTTGCGAGCTCATCTGTTACCTTAGCATCTCGCAGCCTGTGTGACATGTTTCAAGGCACGTGCTAAGCATGGGGAAGGGAAACGTGTCACTGTGCATGGCCCATTCAATCCCTTGATTATAGAAATGGTTAGTGGACTTGTGTGTGCATGAACGGTGATTGGTTAAAAAATATTGTGTCGCGTGATTACGTGCAAGTGTACACAGTCGTACAAGTAATAATTATTAAATAAAAGAGTACCATCTCTGCAGGGACTGTTGTGTGAATTATTTGTAAATTCAATTTTAATCAATTTGGTTAAACAAAATAAAAAGAAGATTTAATTGTTGAAATTTGATTTTTAAGTTAAGGATATAATCAATTGTAAAATACCCACAAAATAAAACAACATACCTTGTAGAAAAGTAATCGCAACAGGAGTTAATCACAAGATTTAATATAACACAACATGAATAGATTAAAATAAATATTTCACTTAACAATAATTTATCGGCATTTATAGAAAGAATATCACGACAGGATCATGGCAAGATGAATATTCATTAAACCCATTTCAATTAAGGCATAGGTTCTCTCAAAGTCCTATTATGTCCCTAAGTTAATTAGTATATGCCTATGTCAAAAACTAACCAAGAATTCACCCTTCCGATCATTTACACAGTTTATGCATACAATAATCATCTTTCGATATGGACATGATATGCACCAATTAGGTCTATTGTCAACTAACCATTATTGTCGAAATCATTTGTTTTTGAAAAAAGTCTCGAATTATAAAACACATATTATTATCAACATATTATTTAGGTCTATTGTCAACTAACACATATTTAGCAATATCAACTTATTATTATCAAAGCAACATATATATAAAACAAAAATTAAATGCAAAGGATCACAAATTAAATTAAATCGAATTTTAAATTTTCAACAAAAAAAAATAATCGACTTATGGCTTGACTCTCTTATATGTCCTTAGTGGAGTCGTCAAGTTGTCGAATCCATTTTTTTTGAAAAAAGTCAAATTATATTTGGAAAACGAAAATGAAGCCGCCCCCAATATTTTTAAAATAGGTGTGATTGGACCGCCTTGTAAAATTTTAAAATCATTAAAACAACAATTTTGGTCTTTGAAACCATAAAACGGGTTCAGGAGTCGGTTACGCATGAGGAATGATTAGCACCCCATACACCCAAAAATTGGTACCTAATCGATTATTTAAAGTCTTATTTATTGAAAATTAAAAACTCGAAAAAAAATTTATATTGTTATCCTTAAATGCATGAATGACATGTTTCAATGTTGTTTAAAACAATTAAATTTTATGAATAAAGCTCGTTATTTTGAGTTAATTTAGAAGAAAAGTCACATCCAGTAAGTTAGGACACAACAATTCGAATTTTCGAAAATAACAAACATTTCCAACTATTATCCCAAAATCTCGTATATTTTAATTTTAAATAGGGTATTCAATTATCTCGGTTCAAAAAGAAAATCACACCCAGTGAGTTAGGGCATAATCCTCTCGAATTCCCAAGATAAAGAATATTTCCTCGATCTCTTTAAAACAATTTATGTATTTTACAAAGAATTAAAATGTCATACAAAAATAAATAAATATGTACATAATTTACAATTATAATGGTAAAATAAATAAAAAATACATGAATAAAATAAAATAAATTAATAAAATTAAATACAATTAATAACACAATAAAATAATAAATAGGAGTAAATAAAATCACAATATAATCGTAGTAATAATGACAATAAATATTAATTAATTAATTAATTAATTAATAGTATAAGCAATAATAAATATAAAACATAATTATGGAAACTCTAAAATAATTAAGTCAAATATACAATAGGGCATGTAATTAATTTCAAAACAAAAAATATGACATATAAATAAATAAAAATATCAATGAATAAATATATGAAATGCAATAATAAAAATATCTAACATAATTAAATTAAGGATTAATCAAACATATAATTAAATAAAAAGAAAAAAACATAAAATTTAATGATAAATAAATAAATAAATAAACAAGATAATAACAATAAATGCAAATTAAATAAAATATAATAAAAGAGATGACATGAAAATAAATAACAACAAGATAAATAAACAAAAAAATAAGTAAAAATGCTAAAATAAACAAATAAATATAAACAATAAAAATAATTGGGATTAGACATGAAAATAAATGGAGAATAAATAAATAAACAAAAAATCAGTAAATTAAATGTCAAAATAAACAACTAAATATAAATAATAATAATAAAAAGACGAACTCCGATGAACTTCGAGCAAACCTGAACGAAGCCATGGGTCTCACATACCCGGAGGAGGCCAATGACGAATCAACATCAAAAGGTAAAAAAAAAACACTAGATTTATATTTATTTTTTTTAGTTTCAAAAGAAAAACAAATAAAAAATACAAATAGAAATTGATATATCAATATTTGCTTTGAATTTTCTTTGAATGTATGTCTCAAAAAAAAAAATCTCTGAATATTGTGTAAAAAAACCTCTGAATCTTATTCCAAAAAAAATCTCCAATATTAAATTTGATTTTGTGTTTTTATATCACAAAATTTTCATTTTTTTTGTGATTTTCCTTCTCTTTTTTTGCAGATTTGCAAATCTTCAAGATTTTCAGGCAGGGGCAGCGGTGGCCAAGCATTCAAGGGTAACTACTAGGTTTTTCTATTTTTTAGTTTAGGGTTTTTTTGGGGTTTTGTAAAAAATTAGACTTAAAAGCTCAGACAAAATTGAACTGTAACAGTTGCCCCTTTTTGGTTGTTGTCATGTAACGGGAATGAAGTAAAGACTTAAATGAAGACCAAATTTGTCCGGTCTTTTAGCCTCCATTACTTCTCTGTTCTTTCATCTCATTGGTTATTCTACTACACTGTATCTGCTTCACTCCCATTTTAGGAAGACGGGATCTAGTGTCACAGCTTCAACTTGTTCCACTGCAACTTCAAGGAGATAAGGTTTGCTGTTGTAGCTTCAATCTGCCCTTCTAGATTAGGGGTAAAAGATTGGATTGTAGCTTTAATCTGCCCCTCTAGATTAAGGGTAAAAGATTGGATGATGACTTCAATCTACTCCTCTAGATTAGGTATAAAAGATTGGATTTGATGACTTCAATCTGCCCCTCTAGATTAGGGGTAAAAGACAGGATGGTGGCTTTAATCTGCCCCTCTGGATTAAGGGTACAAGATTCAATGGTAGCATCAATATGGCCCTCCGAATTAGGGGTAAAAGATTGGATTTGGTGTCTTCAATCTACCTTTTTGAATTAGGAGTAAAAGATTGGATGGTGGCTTTAATCTGCCCCTCTACAGTTTTAAGGGTGTACGATTTGCCTTTGCGGCTTTAATCTGTTTGTCTTCGGGTTTAAAGGTGTAAGATTCATCGTTGCATATTTAGTCTATCCTTTTTCAATTTTTAGAGTGTAAGATTTGTCATTGCGGCATTAATATGTCCCTCTACGATTTTAGGGTGTATGATTCACCGTTATGGCTTTAATCTTCTTTTTTTCGATTTTAGGGCTTAAGATTCATCGTTGCGGCTTTAATCCTTCCCTCTTCGGTTTTAAGGTGTAAGATTTATCGTTATGACTTTAATCTTTCCCTCTTCAATTTTAGGGTGTAAGATTCACCATTATGGCTTTAATCTTCCCCTCTTCGATTTTAGGGTGTAATATTTACCATTGCGGCTTTAACTTTCCTTTTTTGATTTTAGGGTTTAAGATTCATCGTTTCGGCTTTAATTTTTCCCTCTTCAATTTTAAGGTATAAGATTCACCATTGCGGCTTTAATTTTTCCCTCTTCAATTTTAAGGTATAAGATTCACCATTGAGGTGTAAGATTAGCCATTGCAATTTTAGTCTTTCCCTCTTTGACTTTAGGATTTTGTATGGCTTCACTCTATTCCACTACAACTTTCATGCAGATTGAGACTTACTACTTATTTTACTCCACACTTCTACCACTTCAAGGGTATCGGAGTTGCTGTTCTGTCACGTCATTCTCTGGGGATATGACCTGTAGAATTTGTCTTGTGAGCCTCTATCTAGGCCATACAATTAGGATGTCACAATCAAAATAAATCAAATGCTCTTATCTAAATGTGCCTGTTGATATGAATGCAAAGATGTCATATTTAAAAATGATTTGTGTTTTGGTCTTTAGATCAAAATTGTTCGTCGTTCACCTAAGTTCCATCAGTGATGTGTCACCATGTCTTCCTTTCAAGTCTGATTTCCTGAAATAGGAGATCCAAAAAGTAGTCATACTCTGAGCTACTTGTTTTAATGTCCTTTTAACCCTCGGATTTGGTTATTTCCAACTGATAGTCCTGTTTCAGGTCCTTATACTTCTTAGAAATATTTCAAAGCAATATGTAGAAATCCTTTTGTGCCTTATATCGTCTGGTCCACCAATCATTATTTAAATGCAAAGAATGCCTTGAACAGGGTTATGAAACATGGATAAAATTGAAGTTTATTGAAGACAAGGCTTAAACGAGAATGAATGATAGCAAACATTGATCAAAATGTGGGTTTGACTAAATAATGGCAAAAGATTACAAACATTGGTCAAAAATATAAAATGTTGGCAAACATCAATCAAAAGTTTCTAAAGTGAGTAGAAAAGGAAAACAACAAGATGCCCCAAATATCAACATATGAATTTCTTCGAGCAAACTTGACAAGAACCATTTTGAGCCTGATATGTACCCATGGAAACTGTTGTACTTCATCGATGCCCAAGATGTAACGTCTCTCCATCTTGTTACTTTTAAGGGAGAAGACCATTTCATGCCCAGTTTTTGATCCAAATTTGAGCCGCCCTTTGTGGGTTTTCGACTCAAAACTACTTTAGGCTTCGAGACGCCCTTTGCAGGTTTTCATCTCGACCCCTTCTTTTTTTCTTTCTTCTTACTTTCTTTTTTTTGTTGCTATTTGAGTTGCCCTTTCAGGTTTTCAACTCAAACTTTTGGGTTTTTAATTTTTTGGGGTGAAGTATTTCTTCACTGAATCTTAGTTCACAAGGTTTGACAGATCCTTGCCATCCATCTTAGTCAGAATTAAAACCCCTCCAGAAAAGGCTTTATCTACCACATATGGGCCTTCCCAGTTTGACATCCATTTCCCTCGAAAGTCCCTTTGTATAGGAAGAATCTTTTCCGAAACTAGATCTCCCACATGGAATTCCCCAAGGTTAACCTTTTTTCATAAGCTCGTATCATTCGCTTTTGGTACATTTGATCATGCCGATTTTAGGGTGTAAGATCCACTATTACGGCTTTAATCTTTCTTTCTTCAGTTTTAAGGTGAAAGATTCACCGTTGTGGCTTTAATCTTTCCCTCTTTGGTTTAAAGGTGTAAGATTTGTTGTTGCAACTTTAATCTTTCCCTCTTCGATTTTAGGGTATAAGATTCATCGTTACAACTTTAATCTTTTGCTCTTCAGTTTTAGGGTATAAGATTCATCATTGTAGCTTTAATCTTTTCCCTCTTCAATTTTAAGGTATAAGATTAGTCGTTGCGCCTTTAATCTTTCCCTCTTCGACTTTAGGATTTGGTGTGTCTTCACTCCATTTCACAGCAACTTCCATAGAGACTGAGACCTACTACTTATTTTACTCCACACTTTTACCACTACAAGGATATAGGAGTTGTTGTTCTATCACGTCATTCTCTAGGGTTATGACCTATAGAATCTACCTTGTAGGCCTCTATTTAGGCCATGCAATTAGGATGGCATGATATGAATGAATCAAATGCTCCTATCTAAATGTGCTTGTTGATATGAATGCAAAGATGTCATATTTTAAAATGATTTGTGTTTTGCTCCTTAGATCAATATTTGTTCACTGTTCGCCTAAGTTCCATCACTGATGTGTCACCATGTCTTCCTTTCAAGTCTAGTGTCATTAACCCTAGATCCAAAAAGTAATACTCTAAGCTACTTGTTTTAATGTCCTTTCGACCCTCGAATTTGGTTATTTCAAACTGGTTGTCCTGTTTCAGGTCCTTGTACTTTTTAGAAATATTTCGAAGCAATATGCAGAAATCCTTTTGTACCTTATATCGTCTAGTCCACTAATCATTTCTTCAATGCAAAGAATGCCTTGAACAAGGTTATGCAACACGGATAACATTGAAGTATATTGAAGACAAGGCATAAATGAGAATGAATGATAGCAAACATTGATCAAAAAGTGGGTTTGATTAAATAATGGCAAAAGATTACAAACATTGGTCAAAAATATAAAATGTTGGCAAACATCAATCAAAAGTTGCTAATATGAGTAAAAAAGGAATACAATCAGATGCCCTAGATATCAACATATGAATTTCTTCGAGCAAACTTGACGAGAAGCATTTTGAACCTGATGTGTAGCTATGGAAACTATTATACTTCGTCGATGCCCAAGATGTAACGTCTCAATATCTTGCTACTTTTGATAGAGAAGACCATTTCATGCCCAATATTTGATCCAAATTTGAGCCGCCCTTTGTAGGATTTTGACTCAAATCTCTTTTAGGCTTCGAGACGACATTTGCAGGTTTTCATCTCGGCCCCTCCTTTTTTCTGTTTTCTTTCTTTCTTTTTTGTTGCTAGATTGAGTCACCCTTTCAGGTTTTTAACTCGAACATTTGGGTTTTCAATGTTTTAGGTGAAGTATTTGTTCATTGAATCTGAGTTTACAGGGTTTGATAAATCCTTGCCATCCATCTCAGTTAGAATTAAAGCTCCTCCAGAAAAGACTTTCTTTACCACATATGGGCCTTCCCAGTTTGGCATCCATTTCCCTCAGAAGACCTTTTGTATATGAAGAATCTTTTTCAAAATAGATCTCCCACATCGAGTTCCCTAGGGCGGACACTTTTTTCATAAGCCCACATCATTCGCTTTTGGTACATCTGATCGTGCCGATTTTAAGGTGTTAGATTCACCATTGCGACTTTAATCTTTCCCTCTTCGGTTCTAAGGTGTAAGATTCACCGTTGTGGCTTTAACCTTTCCCTCTTCAATTTTAGGGTGTAAGATTCTTGTTTGTGACTTTAATCTTTCCATCTTCGGTTTTAGGGTGTAAAATTCATTATTACGGCTTTAATCTTTCCCTCTTCGATTTTAAGGTATAAGATTTATCATCACGGCCTTAATCTTTAACTCTTCAATTTTAGGGTATAAGATTCATGGTTGTAGCTTTAATCTTTTCCCTCTATGATTTTAAAGTATAAGATAACTCATTGCGGCTTTAATCTTTCTCTCTTCGACTTTAGGATTTGGTGTGGCTTCACTCCATTTCACTGTAACTTCCATGCAGATTGAGACCTACTACCTATTTTACTCCACACTTGTACCACTACAA
The DNA here is from genome assembly GCA_005610355.1 of Gossypioides kirkii. Taxonomy (NCBI): domain Eukaryota; kingdom Viridiplantae; phylum Streptophyta; class Magnoliopsida; order Malvales; family Malvaceae; genus Gossypioides; species Gossypioides kirkii. Next base: position 25,330,231 of record CP032253.1, on the reverse strand, counting down.
GGATATAGGAGTTGTTGTTTTGTCATATCATTCTCTAGGGATATGACTTGTAGAATCTGTCTTGTGGGCTTCCATCTAGGCCATGCAATTAGGATGTCAAGATCTGAATGAATCAAATGCTCCTATCTAAATGTGCTTGTTGATATGAATGCAAAGATGTCATATTTTAAAATGATTTGTGTTCTGGTCCTTAGATCAATATTGTTTATTGTTCGCCTAAATTCCATCATTGATGTGTCACCATGTCTTCCTTTCAACTCTGGTGTCATTAATAGGAGATCCAAAAAGTAGTCAGACTCTGAGCTACTTGTTTTAATGTCCTTTCGACCCTCGAATTTGGTTATTTCCAACTGGTAGTCCTGTTTCAGGTCATTGTACTTTTCAGAAATATTTCAAAGCAATATGTAGAAATCCTTTTGTACCTTATATCCTCTAGTCCAGCAATCATTTTTTCAATGCAAAGAATGCCTTGAACAAGGTTATGAAACTTCGATAAAATTGAAGTTTATTAAAGACAAGGCTTAAATGAGAATGAATGGTAGCAAACATTGATCAAAAAGTGGGTTTGATTAAATAATGGCAAAAGATTAGAAACATTTGTCAAAAATGTTAAATGTTGGCAAACATCAATCAAAAGTTGCTAATGTGAGTAATAAAGGAATACAATTAGATGCCCTAGATATCAACATATGAATTTCTTCGAGCAAACTTGACGAGAAGCATTTTGAGCCTGCTGTGTACCCATGGAAACTGTTGTACTTCGTCGATGCCCAAGATGTAACGTCTCTCTATCTTGTTACTGTTGATAGAGAAGACCATTTCATTCCCAATCTTTGATCCAAATTTGAGCCGCCCTTTGTATGTTTTCGAGTCAAATCTCCTTTAGGCTTCGAGACGACATTTGCAGGTTTTCATCTCGACCCCTTCTTTTTCTGTTTTCTTTCTTTCTTTTTTGTTGCTAGATTGAGTCGCCCTTTTAAGGTTTTTAACTCGAACTTTTGGGTTTTCAATTTTTTTAGGTGAAGTATTTCTTCATTGAATCTGAGTTCATAGGGTTTGATAGATCCTTGCCATCCATCTCAGTTAGAATTAAAGCTCCTCCAAAAAAGGCTTTCTTTACCACATATGGGCCTTCCCAGTTTGGCATCCATTTCCATCGAAAGTCTTTTTGTATATGAAGAATCTTTTTCAAAACTAGATCTCCCACATCGAGTTCCCTAGGGCGGACCTTTTTTTCATAAGCCCACATCATTCGCTTTTGGTACATCTGACCGTGTCGGTTTTAAGGTGCAAGATTCACCATTGCGGCTTTAATCTTTCCTTTTTCGGTTCTAAGGTGTAAGATTCACAGTTGTGGCTTTAATATTTTCCTTTTCAATTTTGGGGTGTAAGATTCTTCTTTGTGACTTTAATCTTTCCATCTTCGATTTTAGGGTGTAAAATTCATCATTGCGGCTTTAATCTTTCCCTCTTTGATTTTAGGGAAAAGGATTTATCATTACGGCTTTAATCTTTAACTCTTTGATTTTAGGGTATAAGATTCATCTTTGTAGCTTTAATCTTTTCCCTCTTTGATTTTAAAGTATAAGATTAGTCATTGCGGCTTTAATCTTCCTTTCTTCGACTTTAGGATTTGGTGTGGCTTCACTCCATTTCACTGCAACTTCCATGGAGATTGACACCTACTACTTGTTTTACTCCACACTTCTACCACTACAAGTATGTAGGATTTGTTGTTTTGTCATGTCATTCTCTAGGGATATGACCTGTAGGATCTGCTTGTAGGCTTCTATCTAGGCCATGCAATTAGGATGTCAAGATCTGAATGAATCAAATGCTCCTATCTAAATGTGCTTGTTGATATGAATGCAAAGATGTCATATTTTAAAATGATTTGTGTTCTGGTCCTTAGATCAATATTGTTTATTACTCGCCTAAGTTCCATCACTGATGTGTCACCATGTCTTCCTTTCAAGTCTGGTGTTAGTAATAGGAGATCCAAAAAGTAGTCATACTCTGAGCTACTTGTTTTAATGTCCTTTCGACCCTCGAATTTGGTTATTTCCAACTAGTAGTCCTGTTTCAGGTCCTTGTACTTTTCAGAAATATTTCAAAGCAATATGTAGAAATCCTTTTGTACCTTAAATCCTCTAGTCCAGCAATCATTTTTTCAGTGCAAAGAATGCCTTGAACAAGGTTATGAAACATGGATAAAATTGAAGTTTATTGAAGACAAGGCTTAAATGAGAATGAATGGTCGAAAACATTGATCAAAAAGTGGGTTTGATTAAATAATGGCAAAAGATCACAAACATTTGTCAAAAATATAAAATGTTGGCAAACATCAATCAAAATTTGCTAATGTGAGTAATAAAGGAATAGAATCAGATGCCCTAGATAACAACATATGAATTTCTTCGAGCAAACTTGACGAGAAGCATTTTGAGCCTGATGTGTACCCATGGAAACTGTTGTACTTCGTCGATGCCCAAGATGTAACGTCTCTCTATCTTGTTCCATTTGATAGAGAAGGCCATTTCATGCGCAATCTTTGATCCAAATTTGAGATGCCCTTTGTATGTTTTCGACTCAAATCTCCTTTAGGCTTCCAGACAACATTTGCAGGTTTTCATCTCGGCCCCTTCTTTTTCTGTTTTCCTTCTTTCTTTTTTGTTGCTAGATTGAGTTGCCCTTTCGGGTTTTTATCTCGAACTTTTGGGTTTTCAATTTTTTTAGGTGAAGTATTTCTTCATTGAATCTAAGTTCACAGGGTTTGATAGATCCTTGCCATCCATCTCAGTTAGAATTAAAGCTCCTCCAGAAAAGGCTTTCTTTACCACATATGGGCCTTCCCAGTTTGGCATCCATTTTCCTCGGAAGTCTTTTTGTATATGAAGAATCTTTTTCAAAACTAGATCTCCCACATCGAGTTCCCGAGGGCGGACCTTTTTTTCATAAACCCACATCATTCGCTTTTGGTACATCTGACCATGCCGGTTTTAAGGTGTAAGATTCACCGTTGCGGCTTTAATCTTTCCCTCTTCGGTTCTAGGGTGTACGATTCACTGTTGTGGCTTTAATATTTTCCTCTTCAATTTTAGGGTGTAAGATTCTTTTTTGTGACTTTAATCTTTCCATCTTCGGGTTTAGGGTGTAAAATTCATCATTGTGGCTTTAGTCTTTGCCTTCTCGGTTTTAGGGTATAAGATTTATCATTGCGGCTTTAATTTTTAACTCTTCGATTTTAGGGTATAAGATTCATCATTGTAGCTTTAATCTTTTCCCTCTTTGATTTTAAAGTATAAGATTAGTCATTGCGGCTTTAATCTTTCTCTCTTCGACTTTAGGATTTGGTGTGGCTTCACTCCATTTCACTGCAACTTCCATGGAGATTGACACCTACTACTTGTTTTACTCCACACTTCTACCACTACAAGTACATAGGAGTTGTTGTTTTGTCATGTCATTCTCTAGTGATATGACCTGTAGGATCTGTCTTGTGGGCTTCTATCTAGGCCATGCAATTAGGATGTCAAGATCTGAATGAATCAAATGCTCCTATCTAAATGTGCTTGTAGATATGAATGCAAAGATGTCATATTTTAAAATGATTTATGTTCTGGTCCTTAGATCAATATTGTTTATTGTTCGCCTAAGTTCCATCACTGATGTGTCACCATGTCTTCCTTTCAACTCTGGTGTCATTAATAGGAGATCCAAAAAGTAGTCATACTCTAAGCTACTTGTTTTAATGTCCTTTCGACCCTCGAATTTGGTTATTTCCAACTTGTAGTCCTGTTTCAGGTCCTTGTACTCTTCAGAAATATTTCAAAGCAATATGTAGAAATCCTTTTGTACTTTATATCCTCTAGTCCAGCAATCAGTTTTTCAATGCAAAGAATGCCTTGAACAAGGTTATGAAACATGGATAAAATTGAAGTTTATTGAAGACAAGGCTTAAATGAGAATGAATGGTAGCAAACATTGATCAAAAAGTGGGTTTGATTAAATAATGGCAAAAGATTACAAACATTTGTCAAAAATATAAAATGTTGGCAAACATCAATCAAAAGTTGCTAATGTGAGTAATAAAGGAATACAATTAGATGCCCTAGATATCAACATATGAATTTCTTCGAGCAAACTTGACGAGAAGCATTTTGAGCCTAATGTGTACCCATGGAAACTGTTGTACTTCGTCGATGCCCAAGATGTAACATCTCTCTATCTTGTTACTGTTGATAGAGAAGACCATTTCATGCCCAATCTTTGATCCAAATTTGAGTCGCCCTTTGTATGTTTTCGACTCAAATCTCCTTTAGGCTTCGAGACGAAATTTGTAGGTTTTCATCTCGAACCCTTCTTTTTCTGTTTTCTTTCTTTCTTTTTTGTTGCTAGATTGAGTCGCCTTTTCAGGTTTTTAACTCAAACTTTTGGGTTTTCAATTTTTTTGGGTGAAGTATTTATTCATTGAATCTGAGTTCACAAGGTTTGATAGATCCTTGTCATCCATCTCAGTTAGAATTAAAGCTCCTTCAGAAAAGGCTTTCTTTACCACATATGGGCCTTCCCAGTTTGGCATCCATTTCCCTCAAAAGTCTTTTTGTATATGAAGAATCTTTTTCAAGACTAGATCTCCCACATCGAGTTGCCTAGGGCGGACCTTTTTTTCATAAGCCCACATCATTCGCTTTTGACCGTGCCGGTTTTAAGGTGTAAGATTCACCGTTACGGCTTTAATCTTTCCCTCTTCGGTTCTAAGGTGTAAGATTCACCGTTGTGGATTTAATCTTTTCCTCTTTAATTTTAGGGTGTAAGATTCTTTTTTGTGACTTTAATCTTTCCATCTTCAGTTTTACGGTGTAAAATTCATCATTGCGGCTTTAATCTTTCCCTCTTCGGTTTTAGGGTATAAGATTTATCATTGCGGCTTTAATCTCTAACTCTTCGATTTTAAGGTATAAGATTCATCGTAGTCCACCAATCATTTTAGAAATATTTCAAAGCAATATGTAGAAATCCTTTTTTACCTTATATCCTCTAGTCCACCAATCATTTTTTCAATGTAAACAATGCCTTGAACAAGGTTATGAAACATGGATAAAATTGAAGTTTATTGAAGACAAGGCTTAAATGAGAATGAATGATAGTAAACATTGATCAAAAAGTGAGTTTGATTAAATAATGGCAAAAGATTACAAATATTGGTCAAAAATATAAAATGTTGGCAAACATCAATCAAAAGTTGCTAATGTGAGTAATAAAGGAATACAATTAGATGCCCTAGATATCAACATATGAATTTCTTCGAGCAAACTTGACGAGAAGCATTTTGAGTATGATGTGTACCAATGGAAACTGTTATACTTCGTCGATGTCCAAGATGTAACGTCTCTCCATCTTGTTACTTTTGAGATAAAAGACCATTTCATGCCTAGTCTTTGATCCAAATTTGAGCTGCCTTTGTGGGTTTTCGACTCAAATCTCCTTTAGTTTTTTCTTTTTTCTTTGCTAGTTTGAGCCGCCCTTTTAGGTTTTCAACTCAAACTTTTAGGTTTTCAATTTTTTTAGGTGAAGTATTTCTTCACTGAATCTGAGTTCACAAGGTTTGAGAGATCCTTGCCATCCATCTCTATGGAACTTCCTAGTTTGGCATCCTTTTCCCTTTGAAGTCCTTTTGTATAGGAAGAATCTTTTTTCAAAACTAGATCTCCCTCATGGAATTCCTTAGGGTGAGCCTTTTTGTCATAAGCTCGCATCATTCACTTTTGGTACATCTAATCGTGTCGGATAGATTTCAACCTCTTCTCCTTAATCAGGTTTAGTTGGTCATATCTTGACTGAATCCATTCTGCCTCATCTAACTTTACTTCTGATAAGACTCAGAGGGAAGGAATCTCGACTTCAATGGGTAGAACTGCTTCCATTTCATATACTAATGAGAAAGGTGTTGTCGTAGTAGAAGTTCTAACAAGCGTTTTATAGGCATAGAGAGCAAATGGTAACTTCTCATTCTAAACTTTGTAGGTCTTTAACATTTTCCCAATGATCTTCTTGATGTTCTTATTAGTTGCCTCCATTGCCCCATTCGTTTTTGGGTGATACGATGTTGAATTATGATGCTTGATCTTAAACTGACTGCAGACCTATGCTATCGTGCTATTGTTCAAGTTTAAAGCATAGTCGGATATGATCTTTTTTGGCATTCCATACCGACATATGATTTCTTTCTTCAAGAATTTACTGACCGCTGATTTCGTAACATTAGCGTAGGAAGCAGCTTCCACCAACTTAGTGAAGTAATCGATGACCACAAAAATGAATCTATGCCCATTAGAAGCCTTTGATGAAATTGGTCCAATGACATCCATGTCTCACATAGAAAAAGGCCATGGAGAAGTCATAACATGAAGGTGTAAAGGAGGTACATGAATTTTGTCTCCATAAATTTGGCATTTGTGACATTTCTTAGCATATCTGATCCAATTTCCTTTCATGGTAGACCAATAATATCCGAATCTCATGATCTGCCTGGCCATTATGAAACCATTGACATGCGTTCCACAAATTCCCTCATGGACTTCTTCTAGAATTTTCCTGGCCTCAACAGCATCGACACACCTTAACAAAACCTGATCCTTTCTCTTTTTGTACAGAATATCCCCATCAAGGACATAATCAATTGTGAACCTTCTCAACGTCCTTTTATCGTTCTCAGTGGCTTGTTCAAGGTACTTGCGGTCTTTTACGTACTACAATATTTCCTTGTACCAAGGATGATTATCCTTTTCTTCCCCTTCAATGTTGTAGCAATGAGCTGTAACCTCATAGATGCTCATCTGAATGTGTTTCATATCTTCTTATTTATTAGTCGTAATCATAGAGGTAAGGGTAACCAAAGCATCAACCATATGATTTTCTTCTAGCAGGAGGTAATGGAAGGTGATGTCCTTAAATTCTATAATTAACTCGAGAACTAACTTTTGATAATTAATCAACTTAGAGTCTCTCGTTTCCCATTCAACCTTGAGTTGAAAAATTACTAACGCAGAATCTCCATACACCTCCAGAACCTTGATCTTGCATTCTATAGCTACACAAATACCCATGATACATGTTTTATATTCCGCCATGTTCGTGCAATTGAAGTCAAGTTTGCTTGTGAGAGGGTAATGATCTCCTTTTGAGGATACCAAGACCACCCCAATTCTTTTACTAGTGGCATTTGAAGCGCCATCAAAATTCATCTTCCATGGGTGCCCTTCTGAAATTTCTTCTTCTGCGATTGCAACATACATTAGATCTTCATTTGGGAAATCGAAATCTAATGGCTCATAGTCCTCAAGAGCTCCGCTAGTAAAAAAATCGACTATTGCTCTCCCTTTTATTGCCTTCTGATTCACATAAACTATTTCAAATTCAGATAGCAGCATTTTCCATCTAGCCATTTTTCCATTTAATGCAGTCAACCCCATCATGAACTTAAGAGGATCCAATTTTAAAATCAACCAAGTTGTATGGTATACCACGTACTGCCTCAACCTTCGAGTAGTCTAGACTAGAGCGTAACACAATTTATCTATTGGCGAACATCTTATCTCGTATTCAGTGAACTTCTTGCTGAGATAGATTGCTCTCTCTTTCTTTCCTGACTCATCATGTTGGCCTAGTATGCATCCATAGAATTTTCAAATACAGCCAAGTACAGGATCAAAGGTTTATCCGAATTCGATGGCATCAAAAGCATTGGACAAGTCATGTTTAGCTTTGTCGAAATTCTTTTTGCATTCATCATCTCATACTCCTGGGTTGTTCTTCTTGAGAAGATAGAAAATAGGATCATATTTCTTGGTTAGTTGTGAGATGAATCGAGCGATGTAATTCAGTCTCCCTAAGAAACCTCGAACTTCCTTTTGAGTACATGGTGGTGGTAACTCCTGTATAGCTCTGACTTTATCAGGATCAATCTCAATTCCTCTTCTACTGACCACAAATACTAACAACTTGTTTGAAGTAGCCCTGAAAGTACATTTGTTTGGGTTTAACTTCACTGGAATTTTGTCAGTCTCAAGAACAATTTTCTCAAGACCTTCACATGTTCTTCTCATGTTCGAGAGTTTTCAATCATATCGTCGACATAGACCTCAATCTCCTTGTGCATCATATCATGGAACAGAGTTACCATAGCCCTTTGATATGTTGCCCCTGTATTCTTTAGTCCAAATGCAATGACTTTGTAGCAAAAGGTTCCCCATATGGTAACGAATGTGGTTTTATCCATATCCTTAGGATACATCTTTATCTGATTGTACACGAAAAACCCATCCATAAAGGAGAACAAAGAATGACTTGTTGTGTTATCCACAAAAGTGTTGATATGAGGTAGAGGGAAATTATCCTTTTAGCTAGCTTTGTTTAAGTCCCTATAATCTACGCACATTCGTACCTTCCCATCTTTCTTAGGAATTGGCACTATGTTGGTTACCCATTCTGAGTACTTAACCACTTGTAGAAAATCAACATCGAATTATTTTCTAACCTCTTCTTTTATTTTTAACAGTACATCAGGCCTCATTCTTCGAAGCTTCTATTAGACCGGTTTGCATTCTTCTCTTATGGGGAGCTTGTGCACCACAATATCAGTACTTAGACTAGACATGTCTTAGAAGGACCATGCAATTCAATAAGATCTCGCCTTGTTTTTACAAAGATACAAGTCCCAATCTTCACCTCTCTTTTTTCAATTTCGTCCCATAAACTCACAACTTCTATTGATTCTTTGTGAGGTATGATCTGTTTCTCGCCTTGCTCAATCATCCGCAATAGATCAGGAGATAAATTACAATCTTGAGCATCTTCGAAATCTTGATATTCTTTTGAAGACACATCTTACTCAAAATGAGGCTTTAGGTCGGCAACAACGTAACTCATATCATTGATATCAAGGGATCCGACATATGAACAAAAGGGGATCCAAAGAACAAATGAATTTAGGAAGTATTAATTATGGTATGAAACGAATGGAAAGAATAGTAAGATGTTTGCCAAACTGGATGAACAAAATACATCATTTTTATTGAATAACAGATAGTGGTCATGTGCGTTTTACAAAAGGATCCCTATTGCTCTCGAGCTTAGAGCAACAATGGTGTTCTGAATATTAATCTGGAAAAGTCCTAAAAACTACAGAAGCTCCTCCATAGTCTAGTTGTCCAAAAATGCTTTCGAAGGTGTAGGGACGAATTCTTGATAGGTTCCCTTCTCTATTCCCCTTTTTGGATATGGTTTTAATACTCACTGTAGAATGTTTTTCTCATTCCATTGTCCCACTGATCCCATATCTCTCTCAACTCTTGTAGACTATTATGAGTCACGCTAATCCGAGTAAAATCCCAGTAATTTGATACATGTCCTTCAGCTAGGCTATCACCCTTATCGCATTGCTTATCCTCTGACCACATACGCACGATCACATTATCCTCTACCTTATCAAGATACCTCTTTTCCATGACCAATTTTTTACTAGAATTGAGCTTAAATCAATACCTTTCCTAATATGAGGATGTAATGTAATCACAATGAAAATAAGGCAAGTTAGTACAATTACTAACAAATTAAAAACATAAAACAAAGAACTTAAGCATCTATTTTGGGTAATCACTAAAAATTCGGCATGACTCTACCTAGGATAGACACTTAAGGTTCATTATTTGTAGTTTGAGTTTTAGAGTAAGGGTATCCGAACTGGCAGATTCCTCAATCCTCACCTATTATAAGCTTATACAAACGAGTTCAGTTCAGGGGGATACATTTCGTATATGTTTGCACGGAAGTGAAAACTTCATGAAAACATAGGTACGGACGTATCCCGAAAGCGATCCACTATCCTGCTAGAGGTGAAAACCTCACAAGGAGTAGCTTCTCACTTCCACTTAAAAAGTGTAGTAACAAATGTAATGTATACGAAAATGTAAACACATATTTAGCAATATCAACATATTATTATCAAAGCAACATATATATAAAACAAAAATGAAATGCAAAGGATCGCAAATTAAATTAAACCAAATTTTAAATTTTCAACAAAAAGATAAAAAAATAATCGACTTATGGCTTGACTCTCTTATATGTCCCCAGTGGAGTCGCCAAGTTGTCGAAAACATTTTTTATTAAAAAAAGTCTCGAATTATATTTTGGAAAGCGAAAATGGAGTCCCCACTAATCTTTTTAAAATAGGTGTGATTGGATCACATTGTAAAATTTTAAAATCATTAAAACAACAATTTTGATCTTTAAAACCATAAAACGGGTTCGAGAGTCGGTTACGGATTAGGAAGGATTAGCACCCCTATACGCCCAAAAATTGGTACCTAATCGATTATTTAAAGCCTTATTTGTTGAAAATTAAAAACTCGAGAAAAATTTAAATTGTGATCCTTAAATGCATGAATGACATTTTTCAATTTTGTTTCAAAAATTAAATTTTACGAAGAAAGCTCGTTATTTCGAGTTAATCGAGAAGAAAAATCAAATCCAATAAGTTAGGACACAACAATTCGAATTTTCGAAAATAGCAAGCATTTCTAACTATTATCCCAAGATCTCATATATTTTAATTTTAAATTGGGTATTCAATTATCTCGGTTCAAAGAAAAAATCACACCCAATGATTTAGGGCATAATCGTCTCAAACTCCCGAAATAAAGAATATTGCCTTAATTTTTTTAAAACAATTTATTTATTTTAAAAGGAATTAAAATGTCATGCAAAAATAAATAAATATGTACATAATTTACAATTAAAATGGAAAAATATATAAAAAAATACATGAATACAATAAATTAAATGAATACAATTAAATACAGTTAATAACATAATCAAATAATAAATAGGAGTAAATAAAATCACAATATAATCATAGTAATAATGGCAATAAATATTAATTAATTAATTAATAGTATAAGTAACAATAAATATAAAACATAATTTTGGAAACTCTAAAATAATTAAGTCAAATATACAATAAGGCATGTAATTAATTTAAAAACAAAAATATGGCATATAAATAAATATATGAAATGCAATCATAAAAATATCTAACATAATTAAATTAAAGATTAATCAAACATGTAATTAAATAAAAAAACATAAAATTAAATGATAAATAAATAAATAAACAAAAAAGATAATAACAATAAATGCAAATTAAATAAAATATAATAAAAGAGATGACATGAAAATAAATAACAACAAGATAAATAAACAAAAAAGTAAAAATAAAAATTAAATGCTAAAATAAACAAATAAATATAAACAAGAAACATAATTAGGATTGAGCATGAAAATAAATGGAAAATAAATAAATAAACAAAAAATTAATAAATTGAATGTCAAAATAAACAACTAATTATAAATAATAATAATAAAAGACGAACTCTGATGAACTTCGAGCAAACCCGAAGGAAGCCATGGGTCTCACAAACCCAGAGGAGGCCAAAAACGAATCAACATCAAAAGGTAAAAAAAAACTAGATTTATATTTGCTTTTCTAGTTTCAAAAGAAAAAAAAATACAAATAGAAATCGAGACCTCAATATTTGCTTTGAATTTTCATTAAATGTATGTCTAAAAAAATTCTCTGAATCTTATTCCAAAAAAAATCCCCCATATTACATTTGATTTCGTGTTTTTATAACATAAAATTTACATCTTTTGTGATTTTCCTTCCTTTTTTTGCAGATTTGCAAATCATCAAGATTTCCGAGCAAGGACAACTGTGGCCAAGCATCCAAGGGCAGCTACTAAGTTTTTCCATCTTTTAGTTTAGGGTATTTTTATTTTTGGGCTTTGTAAAAAATTGGACTTAAAAGCTCGAACAAAATTGGGCTGTAACAATTATCTCTACCCAGATTAAATAGTTAATTCATTAACCTACAAATGTTGGTCATACATTTACCAGTATAATCGTGAATTAAACCTAAATGAATGAAATAATCATTTGCATAAAATATTCAGAAAAAAACCAGTTAATTAAAATCAAGATTCATATCCATTTTGAATAAACAAAAGGGTAAATTTCACGAATAGTCACTCAACTTTCATTTTCTGAAACAAACAGTCATCGGGTTAACATTTTAGTCCCTCAACTGAAAATGTGACAAAACAGTCACTAACGTTATCGAAAATTGACAATACAGTTTCTCTAACGGGCTTAATGGGCATGATGATGTGGCAAGTTAACTAGATGATGTGGCAAGTTAATTAGCTGATGTGGCCAGTTAACTTGCCACATAGATACCAGGTGAAGGGTCAAATAGTAATTCTCCCAAACACTCTTCCCTTTCCTACCACTCTCTTATTTCTTGCCATCTTCTTCTTCCTCCACCGCCACTGTCGGCATATGCCCTTTGAACAAAGACAAGGGTCTAAAGAGCTTGTCTTTCCTGCAAAAATTATTCCCACAACTACACTTCCATTTCTTACTCTCTTCCCCACCGTCACTACCAACCTTCAAATGGCTCTTCAAATCTGGATTATATTCGCCAAATCCGTGTTGAAATCCATGGTATGGCCAAATCCGTGTTGAAGTAAAAGCCACCAATTTGCTTTTCTTTTCTCTTCCCTTTCATCTCATCTCTTCTATTTTGAGCTTTCACCCTCTCTCAACCTCCAAATCTCACAACCCACATCAAAAAAATTTCCTCTTCGGTTAAAGGGGTTTGCTTGTTTTTCGTCCTCAGCATACAAAGCTGCTCTCTTGTTGTTGATGTGGGGGCTCAAGGCTGCTGGGCTATGGTTATTGTTCTTGGGTTGTTGCAACATGAATTTCTCAGCTCTCAAAACTTGACATGCAATCAAAAGGACTGCACTGCTCTCTGGTATTTCATGGGCAATTTGTCAAAAAAACTTGAACGCTGGACCATAGATTTCTCAGCTGATTATTGTGACTAGGAAGGCATAACCTGTGATCCTCCGTCTGTTGGTAAAGTAATCAAGTCGGAACTACCTAATAAAAGGTTATCAGGCAAATTATCTGATTCTTTGGCTAGTTTGGATCAGCTTAAAACTCTCAATCTTTCCCACAATTTCCTTAAAGATTCATTGCCACTTTCTTTGTTTCATATGCCGAACTTAGAGCAACTTGACTTGAGCTATAATAACTTCTCTGGACTCATCCTAAAAAGCATCAATCTACCTTCAATTCGAGGTCTTAACATCTCTGCCAATTCCTTGAATGGTTCTCTTCCTTCCTATATATGTGTTAACTCCACTGGAATTGGGTTCCTTAGTTTGGTAGTGAACTATTTCTCTGGTAATATTTCACCAGGGCTTGGAAAATGTTCTTCCTTGGAGGAATTGTATCTTGGCATAAATCAACTCATTGGTATGGTGACTAAAGACATCTTTCAGCTTCAAAATTTGAGACTTCTACGGCTTCAAGATAACAACTTGGGTGGGAAACTTAGTCTTGGTATTGCTAATCTCTTACCTGATTATTGTAGTACAAAGAAGCCATTTTTGGAGTCAAATAGAACAACACCCAAACTTCCCTTTCCTTTCACATCTCACAAGGCTTTTTCCAAAAATTTTTGAGAAAATTTAAGAGAGAAAAATGAAAAGTAAGTAGAGGACTGTTTTGTCACTTTTCGATAACTTTAGTAACTGTTTTGTCACATTTTTCAAAGTTGAGTGACTATTTTGTTAAATGTAATCGGCCAGCTGGACGTTTTCCACACTTCTCCGATGTCGTTAACTGACATGTCACTATTTCGTGACATCTGTGATGGAAAACATGAAAAGGACTGTTTTTGTCATATTTTCAAAGTTGAGGGATTGAAATGTAAACCCAATGACTGATTGTTTCAGAAAATGAAAGTTGAGTGACTATTAATGTAATTTATTTTAAACAAAATTAATTCATGTCATATTAAATTAAAAACATGAAGATGAAATGCAATCTTGTCTCTCGACATAGAAAAAAATAATTAGAAGCAAAGAGAAAGGTTGGAAAGAGTAGTCGAGGGGGCTATCCACGACCATTTCACAAAAAGAAGAGTACACAGTTGAGTGTAGGGGATTATCTGTGACTGCTCCTTGCGGCTTCCCATGGTGGATTTCCTCTTCATCTTTATGATAAATCATCTAGACGTCTTCAAGTCGTCCTCCTAGGTACTCAAATTTCAACAAATGATTGCCTTATTTTCTTAAATTCAAGTGTTTAGTAAGCCATGAGAAAGGCAAGAACACTCAAGAGTAATTTTCTCTAAAAATTTCATATATTTAATTGATGAAATGCTTGCCCTATTTATTATTTGATGATGCTCAACCTCTTACACAAAAAAATAACAATTGAGTCTACGCCTCAATATCCCCAATGAGTGTGTCGTCCCTTGCTTAAAGGGGAGTGGTTGCTTCCTTGCTAATTTTAGCAAGGAAGTTTGCTTGATTTCCTCCCTCTTGTGATGTTGTCCTTTGATGTAAGGAAGAATGGATCTTTCCTTTATATTTTTAGCAAGGATGTTATCTTGTTTCCTTCATATGTGGTAGGCCAGTGAATGTTCAGGAGGTGGTGGTTTTTTACTTTTTTTTTAGCAGTTGGTGGACGGTTGAAGGTTTAATTCAAGGGAAAATATGATGATTTCTTTGGTGAATGTTGGGGTCAAATCTATTAAATTTTGGAGTTGAATGAGCGGATAGGGACTGCTAATTTTAGCAATGGACGTTGCTATTTCATTTCATGGTAAGGTGGGTAAGTGGAATGGATTCGGGCTTCCAATTTGGACAATACTGAGCCTCCTTGAAATTAACTCTATATCAACAACATTTTGAAGTCCATGTGACTGCATTGTGGATCTTTCAACCTTTGCACTTTATTGTGCCAACAAATTACCTGTTATTCTTAATCTTGTAAGCCACACTTAGTTTTTTGCTGACTATTCACGTTGTGGATCCCATTTTACCTTTATTACATTTTATCTTTATTTTCACATTATTGCTCCGACAATCATTCTCACAATTTATTGCATTTTACTTATTCAATGCACCGATAATTTTAGACAACAGACACCTATCCTCGTGGGATCGGTATACAACATATTCACTTCTTTCTACTATACTTGCATCGACAGTGTACGCTTGAACATATTTACTGTGACGTTCATAGTGCAATCAGGCTCTTTGAATTGGGTCGGTCGAGTTCACGAGCTCACGGGTCACACGATCGGGCTCACACTTGGGCTCTCACAAATTGAGTCAAGGTTTGATTTTGGGTTGGTTTATTGTATTGGGCTAAAGGTTTGGGCTACTCACTTGGGTTCAAGATTAGCTATAGTTGGGCTCACAACTTGGGCTTAGTTTGGGTCACTTATTTAGGTCACATATTGGGTTTGGTTTGGGCTTGCATCCAAACAACCTAATCCCATACTTAGCAATAAAAGAATTAGGGTTTCAAACACCCTCTTGATGGCACCAATTTAAGGGAAACATCAACAGAGTGGCACGGCTCGTTGGTGACAGACCAAAAGAGTTCAACAAAAGCAACCCCAACACAAGGGCTCGCTTACCAATGCCAAGAATCGATGATCGAATGGCGGATCAAAGGAGAAGCGATGGCGCGAGGAAGAAAAGTTGAACGGTTCAACACCATTCCTCACAAACGGATGGTGACGAGGTGAGTTTGAGGGGCAGGGTTTGTTCACACGATGATGAGAAGTGTGATGGTGGTGGCACGACGTACGGACGATGAGAGGGTGGTGATCGACGGGTGGCCAAAAAATGCAAGGGAGAGATGGGGGTTTGAGAGGATTAAAGTTGAGAGGAAAAAAGAAAGTTAAAATGGGAGGTGAAAGGTTTGAAACAAAGAAAAAGAGGTTTAAATACCCAATAAAATGGATATATTACATAAGAGGGTCCAGATAATTAAGGTTTTCACTTAAGACCCCAAACTTTACTTTCTTTACAAATAAGTCCTTAAAATTCTAATTTGGCAACCGAATTTTAATTAAAGCTCTATTTAGTCCCCAAATTTCACTAAGATCACAATTTAGTCCCTAAATGCCACAAAAATTCTAATTTAGTCCTTGATATAAAATTTGGGTTGTTACAACCGATATCTGATTTTTTGTGGAGATGTCGACGTCCAAAAGATTACCCGTCCAAAAAATTCTCTTGCACTCCTTTTAATGCTCCCTCGACTTTTGCTCTTTTTCCCCATCGATGCTATGTTCATTGAACCCAAGTTCAGTCTCGTCACCCCATTCCACCTTACATTTTCGAAGCATAGTCCTTGTTGGCACACTTGACATCACGTCAGTCTTGGGAATTCTTTTCCATCCTTTCGTGGGTTGTAAGGCATGCAACTCAAAAATAACAACACCTTGGGTGAAACAACCCGTTTTTTAGTGGTGTAGGAAACAGTGGTTTCGGGACCATAATTTCAACGAGTAAATTCATATAATTAGTATTTAAATTATATGAGTCAATAGTAATTTTTATATGGAATTTTGAATTGGTGAATTTTAATTATTGAATTAAAAGTTATATAAGTGGTGTGGTTCAAAAGTCAAGTGGTTTTAGAAAATGAGGTATCGGGACCTCATTTCTAAAATTTAGGACCGTAAATATTTTTATTAAATATTTACAGAGTCTTCTTAAATGTGAATTGAAGTTTGGTCGGGTAATTTTGATGATTTATTTTTAATTAAGGAAAAAGGAGTAAATTGTGAAAGAGGTTAAAGTTAATTGCTATAGATTAAAAATAGTAAATGGACCAAAAAGGGAATTAAACCATGGTCAAAAAGTCCAAGCGGCGGTGGATATGATTGAATCCACTAACTTTTGGTTTATTTATTCATTTAGTCCTAATTAATTAAGGTTAAATTGAAAACAAGTTTGTTTAATTGAAATTTAATATAATTGAAGGACCAATTGTGAAATTGGACCCTCCTTAAATGACCTAATAATAGAAATGATGTGGAATTCTTTAGATTTTGGTAAGTTGCAATTAAATCCTAATTAAATGAGAATTTACTAATTAGTTTATTTTTTAGTATGATTGGAAATGGTGGTCGATGCCACCACTTCGATGTGTCAGATCGTAAATATTAATTATTTAATATTTATGGGGTCATTAGTACAATATTAAATTTTGGTTAAGAAATTTTATCATTTAGGTAGTTAATTAAGTAAAAAGGACTGAATTGTAAAAAGCTGTAGAAGTTGGAAATTCAAAGATGGAAGTGTTAAATGCTAATTGAAAGGTAAGGTAAGGTACTTGGAATGTAATTAGACCTTTAAAAGGGTGAGTGGGCGGTTTTGACTTTCCTTTGGCTAAAATTTAAGTGAAATTAAAAAGGGTAATTTGGTAATTACCTAAATTAAGCTTAAATTAACTAAAACAAAAGGAAGAAAGAATTCATTTGTTTTTCTTCATCTTCTTCTTAGCTGAAACCCTAAGGAAAAAGAGGGGCTAGAACGGCCAAGCTTTGTGTCTTAATTGGTGAGTGAAATCTCACCCGTTTTTGGTAATTTTTATGTTTTTGAGTTCGTATTAGCTTAATCTAGCTAACCCAATGACTAATTTATGAATTTTTCAAATTTTATAAAGTTTCCATTGATGAGTTTGAGATGTTTTGAGTATTTGTGAAAGATTATTAAGCTTGGATGTTAGATTAGATTATTTTGTAAAGTAGTTTTGATGATTTTAACGTTTAAGGACTAGATTGTTAAAACGATAAAAGTACAAGGGTTTGAAGAGAAATAAATGCATGTAGGGGCTATTGGGAGATTATATAATATTTGGCTTGTGATGGGTTTAAATAGAAATGGGTAATTTGCATATTTAGAGCTTAAGACTAAAATGTGAAAATAGTAAAAGTACAAGGACTTGATGTTAAATAAAAACAAATATGGGTTTTATTGAAGTGCTATAATATTTGGCTGAGTTTGATTTTATTTAAAAATGGTTAATTTGCAAGTTTTAAATTAAGGGACTAAATTGCATAAAAGTAAAATAATAGGGGTAATTTTGTAAAAATGTCAAAAAGGACTCAATTGCTTAAATAAGTTTATTTTACTATTCAAATTAGTTAATTGAATGAAATTAATATTTTAGATCAAGAATGGGTTGAAAATCGAGGCAAGGAGAAAATTATAGAATAGTCCATGTACTGTATACTGTTGCAATTTAATCAGGTAAGTTCGTACTATTAACTTTCAAATTTGATATTTGCAAATATATATTTACCTTGAATATATTCTTGATTGCGGATCGAGACTGAAGGCTTGAGGAGTAATCTGTTTCTAGCTCGACAGAGTGTTATTCTGTTCTAGGCTCGTAAGAGCTAAACTCTGTTCTGGGCTCGAATGAGCTACATTTTGTGACGACCACAATTAACTGTATTATGTCATAATCGAGTCAAGAAATCTCAATTGTTTCCTTGCATTATTTGAATCATTAATTTTGGTAAGATTTACTGATTATGCGAACTTACTAAGCTATATAAGCTTACCTATGAATCTGTTTATTGTTTTGTAGATTTCATATTTGCTGTTGGAAGATCGAATCCTCTTGAATAATCACACTATCCTAGGAGCATCTTCGATAGTTTTTATATCACTTGGATTATATGGCATGTATCAGGAGAATATAGATTGACTTATTTTTTGTGCATTAAGTTATATGGTATATGTTGGATAAAGAATGTAGAACTATAGCTTGATGGTTATGGTATGAATGTGACTTACATATTGACACATGTACTTAACTATTTAAATGGTAATTTGTTGCTTGATATTAGCAAAGATTTGAATGGTAAGCTATGTAAAAATATATGTTGGTTGTATGAAATGATTTGTAGTAATAAGGATTTGGATGATTAGAAGTTACATGTATGATTGGCTTATCAGGGAAATTTTGTACAAATTTTAGAGATTTTTGAATGTACACACGACCTCCATGTGGGAACTAACCACGGACGTGTGCCCTGCACTTTTGTTGACAGGTTTACACGGGCAATACACGGGCTGGGACATGGTCATGTAGCCCCATTTCGTGTAGACTCACGGTCTAGCATACGGTTACACATACGAGCATATAGGGTAAATTCGCATACTCACACGGCCTGTCACATGGCCTGTGACACGATCGTGTAATAGAATTTGAGCATGCACATGGTCTGACACATGGTTTAAGGCATGGGCATGTGTAACAGGGCACACGGGCATGTGTTTGAGATACATGGTTATGTGACCCATGTTTTGGAGAAATGTTAAAGTTTTGTGAGAAGTTTCAACTGAGGTTCAATCAGGTTCCTACGAATTTGAAATGTTGCAAATGTGTATGAATTATTTAATTTAATTGTATTCTAGATTGTTGTGTACTACTATTTGAATTGTTGATTAAAATAGTATCTGTTAACGGTTATAAATGATCTAATCGACCTTGAGACCCTGTCTAGCGATGATTTTTAGTTTCAGGTGTTACATACATGAATTGTTTCGAACCAGTCCTTGATTTTTCGTAAACTATGTGAATGATTTCGAGGACTCGATTTAAAGTCGTTAATATATGTTTAATATTATTTCAAAATATTTCAAAATATATCAAAATTTAGAGAAATTAAATTGATATTTAAATTTTGTATGTTATGCAAATGTTTCGATGTGTGCAGTAACTCTCTGTAACCCTATTCCAGTAATGGAATAGGATATTTGGGTTTTACATTGGGCCTCCTTCAAGAACAAGTTGGGCTCATAATTAGAATAATATCCATCATGGTCCATATCATCCTCAAATTGCTCCTTAAAAGAAGGAATTCCACTCTTTTCCAATTTTTTAATTATTCCACAATTCCAAAATTCATGCTGGCCAATAGTAGAAATTAATTCAGACACCTCCACCACATCACCCTTACCCTTGAACAATTCCTTACCAAAAGTAATTTCATCCTCATCCAAATTCTTTAATTCATTCCAAACTTTACTTTCGCACCTGTTAATGGTAGAAACCGAGTCAAACTCTTTTATCCCACCACCACTCCTTCCCGTCATAACGCCACCACCTCCCACCACATACCATTGCCGTTCACCGTGTCACCACCAACACCCACCATAGATCCCACCACTCCCTTCAAATCTGATTCTTGCCGTGCCATTTGAGGATGAATCACAATCCCCTCATTTTGTTCGATCAAAGCATTATCCTCATTGTCCCTTCCTAGGTAAGAGCACTACGACATCATCCTTATTCCCGCCATACCTAATGAAAAAGACACTTTCCCCACAAGGGTCAACTCTACTTTAATGGCCACATAAAAAGGATAATCATCTTCTAGCAGCTCATTCACCTTGACTGGTACTTCGCTGCAATCTTTAAGATTATGACCTAAACGACCAGATCCAAAATAAAAACTCGGTAAATTTTCATACTTAAAAGGCACCCAACACTTCTGCTAAAAATTAGTCAACACAAAGATCCCTCGACGCAGAGGCTTCTGCATATTCAACACAACCCTAATTCAGCTAAAAGCTCTTTTTATCTCTGATCTAAGGACACCATCAAAAGTAGAACCAACTGTGTGCATTAGGTCCTTTCGATCACATTCCGGTGGGCAAGGTCTCGCTTTCAACTAGTAAGGAGACTCCACTAACCGAATCTTTTTTTCGCTAGATTCGTTCCACAAGCTTGTTAAAAATAATTAATTGCTTCCTGAAAAGCCACGACCTTCCTTCCATTATTAACTTTAGATCTTCCTCTGAGTCAAAGCTTATCAAGAACAGATTCTGCCTTGCCACTTGAATCTCAAACTTCTTTTTTGACTTCCAAATACTCTTCATCTATGCGCGAAAACTGTTTGGATTGTAAGATTTCTTCGTCCAAACAGTGCAAACTAACGTTGGTTTATTCGGGGGATTAACCACGGAACTTCTAACAGATAATTGAAGAAGCTCCTCCTCTAGTAAAGAAATTTCATCCATCTCCTTCACCATTAAAGATAACCGCTCGCTCTAGAACCCAACCATAGTTGCTTTTGTTTCTTTGAGAAACTGGAAGAGAGTTTACCTCAAAACATAGTAATATTTATTTTTTATTAAAATATATATTTTTTAAATTTAAACATTTCAATTAAAATTTCATAAGATGTATTTAACAAAATAAATGTTTCATTAATTAGTTTGAATATATGATATTAAAATGAATTAAAAAAATAATATAATTTTTATGTTTTTATAAATAAAAAAATATCCAAAAGTAACATTGTAAAATGAAATAGATAAATAGTTTATAATTTAAACAAACAAATGTGATGTTATTTTCATTCCATTGATTCATAAATTTGATTGATTGATTCAATTTAATTAAAGCAAATATGAAAAAAATCACGGGAGTCAGGTGAGATAGCAATGGTCTCTCCTACTTTAATTAGTGGTCGAGGTTCAATGATCGTCCTAGGTATAGAGCAGCTTTAAAACTCACGACTAATATCTACTCCTCAATAACCCTACAGAATGCAAAGAATTAGTTTTTGAACTCGCTCGAGTAGATACCTTGAGAAAGGAAAAAAATATTTATAAAAAAGAATTAAAAATGAAGGTATATTAAGTATGTATTAATTAATTTTTGTGCTTTCAGTCCGACCAAATTTCAATTAAATAATTTTTTAATTTTTTATTTAAATTTAATTATAAAAATATTTAGATGATATGAAATTATATATCTTATTATTTTAATATTTTAAATTATTAAAAATATGAAATAAAGGTAAAGCAAATTCTTTTTTACTAAAGATTACACCATTATTTTATTCTTAGCTAAAAATAGGTAAAATATTTTTTTTCTTATTTAAAAAAACAAATGTAGATTAAAGTAGTAGTTACTTTATTGTATTTATTAATTAATATCATTTATTTTTAAAATTTAATCTTAAAAAAGAAATCCACTTTAAATATAATTAAAAAAAAGTAGTTTAAAACTAAAATAACTAACATATAATTTAATGTTTCTGTATATATATTATTTCCTTCACTAAATAAAAATGCGCAAACAACCTTTGAATTATCTTTTAAATTCTAATTATATTATTTCAAAATTTTAAAACTAATATTGACTTGATTTTAAAATTACCAATATTGCTTAAAAGATTCTTACTTGAATCCCATTAATTTAATCGTTTATACTGTTTAAAATGGAAAAAAAAGGTTAAACTACAGTTAATATCTTAAATTATGTATAGAAATTTTCTTATAA
The DNA here is from genome assembly GCA_005610355.1 of Gossypioides kirkii. Classification (NCBI taxonomy): domain Eukaryota; kingdom Viridiplantae; phylum Streptophyta; class Magnoliopsida; order Malvales; family Malvaceae; genus Gossypioides; species Gossypioides kirkii. The sequence continues at coordinate 25,307,985 of CP032253.1, read as the reverse complement.
TATGATATCTGAATTGATTTTTCGAATTTCATTAATTTATGATGAATAAATTTTAGTGTTTATATTAACTCATCATAAATAAATATTACATTAAATATAAAAGACTTTGATGTTGCTTTAGAGGGAACGAATTTTCAAAAAATATTTTTTTGATTCAAATGATTTTTTTAAAAATGATTTTTTGAAAAATTATTCCAAAATAAAATAATTTAAAAAATATTTTTTAAACTATAAATAAAATTTATTTTTAGTTGAAATCGGATTTTTACAAAAATATTTATGGATTAATTAATAAACAAAACTTTTTTTATTTTTTATATTTAAGGAAATAAAATGAAATAATAAATAAGAAGGGTTTATAAAGTAATTTATCACGAGGTTTGGTGCGGCCACTGTCAGGCAGCATAAAACCTTTTTTTCCACAAACAATAGAAATGGGAAATTTACATGTTAAGTTCTTGAGTATTTTAGGTCATCACATTTCAGTTCGATAACGCCAATTTGTCAGGTGACACCGATAGAATACTATAACAAACATATCATTTTGATAAATAATCTCATCGACATACCATTTAAATTATTAATTTTTTTTTTGTATTATTCGGGTAAGAACACCCAATTGTAATGTTCTTAATTGATGCAAGTTTCTAATTTTGTCTAGTTATGAATAAGGAATTATGATTTATCTGTGAATTATATCAAAATTAGTGATTTTTACTTAATTCTATAAATGAAATTTTGGTTTGATTTAATTTTTATAAATTATTAACATAATTATTGATATAATATCATTTTATGTTTATATATTGCTTAGATAAATAATTGCATTTATCTAATATAAAAATAAATTGATGTATTTATTTCTTTAAATGTGTATCATTAAATAAAAAATAAAGTTTCAAGTAAACATTTGAACCATAATTAGAGTTTCACGTATATAATTTCATCAAATTAAAGTTCATGTATACATTACGCCATTTTTTTAGCATTACTCGGGAGTAGAAATGATTTATGTTTAGGGGTGTAAGCTCTAAAATATATAGATATTTCAACACTCTTTTATTTACAAATTATGCTAATTTCGAGTAAATAAATAGCACTTTCAGTGGTTTTATACTCGATTTCATGATATTTTGTTATTTCAATGGGAATGTGTTAACTTTGTGAATTTTATGTTAAATACATGTTATTTTGTTTATTTTTTGGTAATAATTGGGATAAGGGAAAGGATGGTAGAATTTTGGGTGTATTTGACCAAACTTGGTTTTTCTATTAGATCTATGACTTTAGTATGCTGATAGCATTAGAAATGACACCTAGTTTCCCCTTATATTTATTTATTAATTGTCTCGTTTATAACATATTTAGCATGCATGATAGACATTTCATACTTAGTATTTATATTCTCTAACTCATCGTTGTTTCGCTTAAATTCTCGTTATTTTATCTCTTCTATACACTAATGTCGACGTGTGCAGAATATGTTCACAAATTTCAACGCAGGGATCCATCTCAGAAGATCGATGCTAGAAAGAATTTAAAGATGCAGCCACAAGTTAGCTTGGAATTGCGGCAAGAGATGTCACCACATAGAAACCTTTACTTTGTATGGGTGAATTCACATTGCAAGCACATCTAGAAGCACCAGCACAGGAATTTCACACGATGTTGCCGTAATAAAAGATTGTAGAGCGCGCCGAAATGCGGCGACAACTTGCAGATTTATGAAGATCACATCAGATTTGCGTGAGTGCACAACTGGATTTCAACAAACTTTGACAGCTGCACAAGAAGTTGGATCTGAGAGGAGATAGATCTACAATTCTTGAAGCTTATAAATGGAGGAAAGAAGAAGGAGAAGGATATCAAGGAATTAATTCTGCAAATACTTTGAGTTTTTTAAGCTTTATGCTAGAGACCGGTGAGCTGATCGATCAGAAGAGCAACAACTTCTGACGAGAAGTGCTTGGTGCGGAACAAGAGGAGTAGTTAAGAGATAATCCTAGTAGCCTAGGGATAGTATGCTTCAATTATTTGTTAATTCCTCTTTTAATGATGATGAATTCTAATGACATTTGATTGTATATAAGAATATCTTTCAATGTTAGATTACTTTGATTCAAACTTAATTCTTCCCATCTGTTTAGTCTTAGATTTAACTGCTTGACCACGAGAGTGTAATTGTAGTCTACCGACACTGAGAGCTGCGGTGACAAGTTGAATTAACAAGCAAGTTAGTGAGAGTTGCTTGAGACTAGAAGGGATTCTGTCACTTGTTCTTAGGTGTGAAGCAATGCCAGCATTGAGAGGTGTGGTACTTGTGAGCACTTGAGTCTTGATTAAACAGAGAGTTGTTATTTGTATGATTTCATTTGAGCCTTATTGCGGCGATAATTCATCTAGACTATACCTTGTCAACACATCTAGCATTGCTACTTAGTGAAATCAGTGATCCACTCCAATCCTTTATAGTTGATCACACTTTTACTTTTATGCATTTAAATTCTCCAAACTTCAACAACTATTTGATTTACTTTCAGTTGCTCTAACAATTAACTTTATTAATTACATTGACAACTTTGATTAAATTAGTGGTATAGATCTGACTTTATTGCGCTGACATCCTTACTAGCATTTTCCCTAATCTTACTTTAGTTGCTTCGACAATTGAACATCAAGAACTCCTTCCTGTGTGTCTGCTTACACAATTGCTGTGACATTATAGGTAGATCAAGTTTTAGCACCATTGTCGGGGACTGACATTTGTTTGATGCTTATTTTTGTAGTTGCAATTATTCGTTCTTACTTAACTTTTTGTTTTTACTAATCTGTTTAACTTTCTTTCGATTTCCTTTTTATACTTTAGGAGTTGCATGTCCACAAGGAGAAATCCTAAGGATATTGTGCTTTGACCTAGAACTTGAACGAACTATTCAAATGAGGAAGCAAGAACAAAAGAAAATGGCTGACAACAATAACAACAACAACCTACCACCATTACTGCCACAAGATGTAGTTCCTCCAATATCGCCACAACAAATCAATAATGTACCACTACCGCTTCCACAAGAAGAGCAGGTGCAAAATAGGACAATCAGGGATTTTGTTGTTCCTATACTAGACGATTTGCAACCAGGGGTTGTAAGCCCAGCTATACAAGCTAGAAATTTTGAATTGAAACCAATTATATTTCAAATGCTCAATTCAAATGGGCAATATGCGAGCCTACCTCACGAGGATGCACGAGAACATCTAAAATCATTTCTGCTTATTTGCGTATCTTTTAGCCAACATGGTGTTCCTGATGACACCTTAAAAATGTAATTATTTCCTTATTCGTTGCAAGGAAGAGCAAGAACATGGTTCTTGGGTTTGCCGGCTAGATCCATTACATCATGGAATGCGTTAGCAACACAATTTGTTTTGAGATTCAATCTGTCGACAATGAATGCAAGGTTGCGTAATGACATTACAGTTTACCATCAATTAGATGATTAAAACCTACATACAACATAGGAGCGTTATAAAACTCTGCTTAGACGTTGCCCTATGCATGGAATTCAGCAAGAGACTCAGATTGAGATCTTTTACAACAAATTGAATGCCTAGACAAGAAATCTTGTCGACGCATCTGTAAATGGTCCCTTGTTGGATTGTACCTACACTGAAGCTGTACGAATTCTAGAGAGGATTGTACAGAATGATTATCAATATCCTATCTCTCGTTCTGCTTAGCTAAAAACTAATCCTTGTGTTCTTGAATTAGATACAATTTCAGCTTTGAGTGCACAGGTATCCTCTTTGGAGAACATTGTAAAGAACTTGAAGGGAACAAGTGATGTTGCACCTATTCAAGTGGCACAACAGATGGATGTCCCGACATTTTCCTGTGAAATTTGCGGCGACAACCACAGTTATGAGGATTGTCCACAACATGCTGAGAACGCATTTTATGTCAACAACAGTAGAGGAAATTCTTATGGTAACTCATACAATAATCGAAATCCATAACCTTGGGGAATCATAATACATCTATATATAGATATGAAAATTCCTCACAGTAAGGGAGTTATAGACAAGGGAGTTACAACAACAATTAGCAGTAGAACTACAATCATAATGCTCAGGTAAATTCGCATCCTGATCAAATGCAGGTACATAATCAGATGCAACCACAAAAGACTGCACTGCCACATATGCAAGGACAGCATCAGCAACAACAACAATAGTTTTCTCAACAAAGACCAGATCCTATGGCTGCTCTTGAAGCACTGATGCGAGAGCATATTACGCGAACTGAAGTAATTGTTCAAGGTAATTCTTCTTCTATCCGTGCGTTAGAAGCCCAACTAGAACAGTTGGCTTCTAATCTGAGTACAAGATCACCAGGCACTTGGCCTAGTGATACTAAAAATCTGATGCAAAAGGGGAAGGAACATTGCAAGGCTATCACACTCGAAGCGAAAAGTAGACTGCTGAACCAAGCAGTAATTTCACTCAAGAAAATGTCAACGCAACCGAACCAACGCAACAAAGAGAAGTTATATTTGAAGAGAGCCCCGTAGAAATAAATGAGGAGGAGCCACCTGTAGTAAAGACTTTTCCTACAATTCGCCCAACAAAGACGTCGATGCAACCAGTTATTCCACAACAATCCACTGACAATATACCTTTGCCATTTCCAAAAGATTTCAAGAGAAAGACCATGATAAAGGTTATCAGAAATTTGTTTCTACCTTGAAGCAATTACACATTAACATACCTCTAGTGGATGCTCTTGTGCAGATCCCCAGTTATGGGAAATTCATGAAAGAGCTGTTGTCAAAGAAGAAAAAGTTGTTTGAAATCGAGACGATTACGCTCACAGAGGGGTGGAGCGCTGTGCTAACAAATAAGTTGCCACTAAAGATGAAAGACCCTGGCAGCTTCACAATACCATGCTCCATTGGAAACCATTATCTAGGTAAACCTTATGCGATCTAGGAGCTAGTATTAACCTTATGCCTTTGTCCACATTCAGGAAGTTAGGAACTAGATCGATGAAACCCACTACGGTGACATTGCAGCTTGCTGATAGATCTCTAGTACAACCTGAAGGTCAGATCAAAGATGTCCTTGTCCAAGTTGATAAGCTAGTGTTCCCTACTGATTTCATAATCCTTGACTGCGAAGCAGATAAAAAGGTGCCCATCATCTTGGGACACCCATTCTTAGCAACGGGATGAACAATTATTGACGTTTTCAAAGGGGAGCTCATCATGCGACATAATGATGAACACGTTACCTTCAATGTGTTTGAAGCATCCCCATCTTCAAGTAAAGAGCAATGTCACCACATTGACGTGCTAGACGAGATAATTATGGAAGAATTCAATGAACGAAGCTCAGCAGTTCCTAACAAAGATATAGTGACATCCACTGATGATATCCTAATTGAATGCGACCACGGAGCTGAGGCTAATAGTTATGAGTTGAGACAGAATTGGCAATTGAAATCCTTGGATTTGTCTAACAGGACGATCCCTGTGTTTAAACCATCAATTGAACAAGCTCCTACCTTCGAGTTAAATCCATTACCGACACATCTGAAGTATGTCTTTCTGGGTGACAATGACACATTACCCATGATTGTCAGCGTAAGCCTCAATGAAATTCAAGAAGAAAAACTCATTGCAATTTTAAAGGAGAACAAAAGAGCCATAACCTGGAGCATTACAAACATCAGAAGCATTAGGCCCTCTTTCTGCATGCACAAGATCAGGTTGGAAGATGAAGGGAAGCAATCTATTGAGCAACAACGAAGGCTTAATGAGAAAATGAAAGAGGTAGTAAAGAAGGAGATTATTAAGTGGCTAGACGCGGGCATCATCTACCCCATTTTAGACAGCACATGGGTGAGCCCTATCCAATGTATGCCCAAGAAAAGTGACATCATATTAGTGAGTAATGATAAGAATGAGCTGATCCCTACTCACATCGCTACAGGGTGGCGAGTGTGCATGGATTATCGTCGTCTCAATGCGGCCACAAAGAAGGATCACTTTCCATTACCATTCATTGACTAGATGCTGGATAGACTAGCTGGTAAAGCCTACTATTGCTTCCTAGATGGCTACTCTAGATATAATCAAATCGCCATTACGCTGAAAGATCAAGCAAAAACCACGTTCACATTCCCATTTGAAACTTTTGCCTTCCGACGTATGCCATTTGGATTATGCAATGCACCAGCCGCATTCCAGAGTTGTATAATGGCTATCTTCTCGGACATGATTGAATATTCATGGGAGGTATTCATGGATGACTTCTCTGCATATAAGCAGAACTTTGACCAATGCGCTAACAATCTGGTGAAAGTATTGAAGAGATGCGAGGACACAAATCTAGTGATGAACAGGGAGAAATGTCATTTCATGAAAACTGAAGGCTTTGTCCTTGGCCATTGCATATCATGTCAGGGAATTGAGGTAGACAAAGAAAAGGTTGAAATCATTTAGAAATTGCCACCACCCACCAATGTCAAAGGAATAATAAGTTTTCTTGGTCAGGTTAGTTTTTATAGAAGATTCATTCGAGATTTTTCCAAGATTGCTAAACCACTATGCTTGTTGCTCGAGCAAAATAAAAAGTTCGTGTTCGATGATGCATGTCTGGACGCATTTGTCAAAATAAAAAAGCAGCTAGTACAAGCTCCAATTATTGTCGCACCGGATTGGATGCAACCATTTGAATTAATGTGTGATGCAAGCGACTTCGCTGTAGGAGCTGTGTTGGGACAACGCAAAGAGAAGGTATTTCACTCAATTTATTATACTAGCGAAACTTTAACTGATGCGCAGGTAAACTATACAACTACCGAAAAGGAGTTACTAGCAGTGTTTTTGCATTCGACAAATTTCACTCAAATCTTGTCGACGCAAAAGTTACTTCTACACAGATCACTCTGCGTTGAGATATCTTTTACAAAGAAAGACACCAAACCAAGATTGATCAGATGGATCCTAATTTTATAAGAATTTAATGTTGAAATCAGAGATAAGAAAGGATCCGAGAACCAAGTAGCAGACCACTTATCCCGTATAGAAGCTGGAAGCGAGGATGGTAATCAGTTAAGCATTGTCAACGCATTTCCAGATGAGCAATTATTTCATGTTGACGCATCTTCATGGTAAGCTACCCTTGAGTACTATTGGTTACAAGAAAGATTTTTGCACGATGCTACTAAGTATCATTGGCATGAGCCATACCTATTCAAGGTATGTGGTGATAACATTATCCGTCACTAAGTTCTTGAAGAGGAAATGACTTCCATCTTGAAACATTGCCATGATGCTCCTTACAGAGACCATTTTGTGGAATGAGGACTGCTGTAAAGGTCCTACAATCAGGATTCTTTTGGCCCATATTATTTCGCGAAGCCCACAATTTTGCTTAACAATACGATAGATGTCAATGCACTGGTTCTATATCTCACCGTAATGAGATGCTCCAACAACTTATTATGGAGGTGGAGCTATTCGATGTCATGGGTATAGACTGCATGGGATCATTTCCAAACTCTTTTGGGAATGTGTACATTTTAGTTACTATTGACTATATCTCTAAGTGGATCGAGGTAATTGCGATTGCAAAAGATGATGCTCGAACAGTGTTGAAGTTCTTCCACACATATATCCTTACATGATTTGGAACACCAAGGGTACTGATAAGTGATCAAGGTACTCATATTCACAATAACAAAGTGGTGACAGCATTGAAAAGATATGTTGTGAAGCATCGCATGGCTACTACATATCATCCACAAACAAATGGCCAAGCGGAGGTGTCCAATTGGCAAATTAAAAGCATCCTTGAGAAGGTGGTTAACACATCTAGGAGAGATTGGTCTTCGCGGCTACATGATGCGTTGTGGGTGCTTCGCACAGCATATAAAACCTAGTTGGGGATGTTGCTGTATCAATTAGTGTTTGCTAAATCCTGTCACCTGCCAGTTGAGCTTGAACACAAAGCCATGTGGGCAATCAAGCAGGTGAACATGGACTATGATGCTGCTAGACGGAAAAGGTTGTTGGACATTGCTGAGTTGGAAGAAATTAGATGCAATGCCTATGAGAATGCTACAATATACAAAGAAAAGACCAAAAGATGACATGACAATATCATCTTGCATCGATAATTTAATCCTAGTTAGTTAATACTTTTGTTTAATTCACGTCTAAAACTGCATCCAAGTAAATTGCGTTCAAGATGGTCAGGCCCTTTTAAGGTTATCGAAGCATTCCAGAATGGCGCGGTGACAATTGAAAATATGAAGGATGGTCACTAGTTCAAGGTGAATGGCTAACAACTAAAGCATTACGTGAGCCCAAATGTCAAAGAACCAAATGAGACCATTAATCTGGTCACATTTCTTTAATGTCAACGCATTTTTACATTTACTTTTATCTTTTTACTTTTACTTATTTCTTTTAAATCTTATGCAGGAATAAAAAAATTATCTTTTTGTCAACGTATCATAAAGCACAACTTGTCGGCGCATTCTGTGATGACTCAGTGAAACTTTTGCAGCAAGAATCGCGCCGATTAATTTTCATCTATCCCTAGCCATTGGATCAAACCAAGGGGTACGATCTGTAGCCTGGCATTTATTGGCTGCAGACGTAAAGTTTTTCCATACCTTTTGCAAGCATCACATCTATTTCAATCCAAAGTTTATAAAACCCTTTTTCTGTCGACTTCTTTCTTCCACTCACACTCTCCATTGTTGCTGCAACCATCTTCTCCATTGTCTTCAAGTTTTTTCTGTAAATTCTTTTGCCTTCTAAACCCAGTTATTATGGAAAGAATAAGAGGCGTGAAAACTCCGTTCAAAACCCTTGCTAAATCTTTCGCCACCATAGTTTGAACCACAGACCAACCCCCACAAAATGAACTAGTCCTATTTTTGTCCAAGGCGACGAAGGAATGCTACCAAGACGTTATGCTTAAAAGAAACTGCCACCTAGAGCAGGGTCTATAGTTGTCCCCAAAGCAAATATTAGGGAAGCAAATCACGAGAATGATTAGTCGTTTGGGCTAGGAATTTTTCTACGACTACCCAGCTGGATATTCCCCCACTATAGTAATGGAATTTTATGCCAATCTTGTAGACTCTGAATAGGAGTTCATTTTTGTAAGAGAGGGCTTGATACCCTAGGGTGCTGCCTACTTCAACGCTCTGTTCTGGATTGTTGAGAAGGAAGACACCCACACTGCGTTTTTGGAAGAGTTGACCGATGAAGGTGCTGACCAGGTGTTGAAGGTGCTGTGTCGACTGAAAATGGTTCGCACAACTACATAATGCACCAACGTTATCTTACAACCCAAAGCAAAGTGTGGTTCCATTTTGTTAATAGTCGCCTACTACCTTCAACCCATAGCACAACTACGACACTAAATCGTATGATTGCTAAAGTCGCTGCTAAGCAGACAAGTATATTATCTTTCCCTTCTTTGATAATGCTACTGTGCAAACAAAAGGGGATTATACCTCGTGATGGTGAGGAAGTGCTAGACAACAAGGGCCTCATTAACAACATCTCAGTGGAGAGAATGATGAGAGGGCAAGAAACCACACTGGTAAAATAGGCATAAAAAAGAAGGACAAAAGGGAAAGAAAGAAAAAGGAAAAGCAGGAAAATGCGCCCACAGACCATCAGATGAAAAAGAAATTGGCTGAGATTGAAATTCTCATTGACTACATAGATATGCGTCAAATCAGACTTGTTAGTGCGTTGGAAGAAATAAACTACAGACAAAACCTCTTTTATGCATACACAAGAGTGGAAAAAAAACTATTGTCGAAGCATTGAAAAGTTTGAGCCCAAATCCCTTGCCAGAGTTTCCTGTCTTCCCACCTACTGTTAGGGAAGCTCCCTCATCCTTCGACCAGCCTACTCCTAATGGTAAGCCTCAGAATGTCCCATACCCAACAAGAATTCATATCTCCAATGATGAGGAGCACGAGGGATATTCCAACACCATGAAGGACTGCTACAAAATAATTACCAGCTTGTTTGAGGAGGAATTTTCGAATAGCCTTGTGGCTACCATGGCAGATAGTGTGGTTATTATTGAGGAGCTACACACCCCAATCGTATCTATGGGGCGAGAAGCAGAGGAAGGCGCTGACAAAGACACAACTAAGCAGGAGAAGCTTGAGGAAAAAGAAAGAAATGAGAAGGAGAATGAAGGAAAAGAAGGGGAACCTGATGAGAAAGACCCTGAAGAAGAGAAGGAAGAGAAGAAGGATGATTCCTCAACAAATTTTAAGGCAAAAATTATCGGCACACCTACAAGTGTGTCAACACCACCTGAAGCGAGCCAGGTTGTGGTAGTTACCAACAGCGTAGAGGATCTTAATCCTTTATCCATTGTGTCCTATATGGCACGGCTTGTTGAAGTCCATCCATCAGATGTAACTGTCGATGAGGCTGCCACCCAACCGATTGTGGAGGACCAATCCGCTGCTCCGGTTGATTCAAAGGACAAAAAGAGAAAGCTCAAGAATAAGAAAAAGAAGCACAAAGAGGAAGGTGAGTTACAAAAGAAGAAGAAGAAAGCCAAAGTAGCCACTTCATCGGCTGCTAACCAATGGGTTCAGTAGTTAGTTGAATGCATCTTATTTAGCTGTCATTGCATTTTTATTTGTCACTGTATTTCATTTGTTAGTTCATTTGCATTGTAGTTGAATTTCCATTCTTATATGTATAATTTTGTCAGTGCATTGGGGACAATGCGGACATTAAGTTTGGGGGGGATCTTGTGCGAAATGGAAATGCGATTGCACCCACATATTTGAAAAATTACTTGTTTCTTTAGTTTAATGAAAGTATGCAAAGTTTCAAAAAAAATGTGACCACAATTTTTATTTTTATACGTAAATCTTGAATTGTTTGGAATGCTGAGAAGTGAATTGAGTGAATATGAATGAATATTGAACCTTCTATTTTTGGATGAATGATTGGAATTGCTTTAGTAATGAATGAATAGTATCAACACTTGAATCTTGAACTAACTTACCAATTGCAGCGACATTGTACTAATAAAAGACACTCCATTATGAGTGCATTGTGACTTGTCAAGGGAGAACACTCCGCTGCATGTGTTAGAAAAATCATCTAGCCAAAGGCTGTCACTGCAAGAGTGTGTGTCAGCGCAATTACATACCTCATATGGGTTTGTTGCACCCCATCGTTACTACCCAAGAACAAAGGTAGAGTAATGCAATGACATATCTTAGTCACTTACAGAAAAATCACAAAAAGAAAGAAAAAGAAAGAAGAACAAAAGAGAAGAAAAGAAATATATTGCCATAAATGTTGTATTGGTTAAGGATGGGTTAAGATTCAAAGCATGTTACTAACATTGGTGAAGTTGCAGTTTTAATTATTCATGCTTATAAATTGTCGGCGTATTATTCTATCATGTGAATGCAATTTATATATTAGAATTCCAGACAATTTAAGTTGTTAGAATAATGATTGCGATGACATGTTTGCTTGTGAAGTTTGCTAATTTTTGTTTACTTGACGACAAGTAAAAACTAAGTTTGAGGGTGTGGTAGCATTATAAATGACACCTATTTTCTCCCTAAATTTATGTATTAATTGTCTCTTTTGTAACATATTTAGCATGCATGATAGGCATTTCATACTTAGTATTTATATTCACTAACTCATCATTGTTTGGCTTAAATTCTCGTTATTTTATATCTTCTATGCACTAATGTCGGCGTATGCAGAATATGTTCACAATTGTCAGTGCAGGGATCCATCTCAGAAGATCGATGCTAGAAAGAATTTAAAGATGCAGCCACAAGTCAGCTTGGAATTGCGGCCAGAGATGTCACTGCATAGAAACCTTTACTTTGTATGGGTGAATTCACACTGCAAGCATATCTGGAAGCATTAGCGCAGGAATTTCACATGATGTCGCAGCAATAAAAGATTGTAGATTGCACCCAAAAATACGGCGATAGCCTGTAGATTTATGAAGATCACATCAGATCTGCGTGAGTGCACAGCTATATTTCAACAAACTTTGATAGCTGCACAAGAAGTTGGATCTGAGAGGAGATGAGATCTACAATTCTTGAAGCCTATAAATAGAGGAAAGAAGAAGGAGAAGGATATCATGGGGTTAAGGAATTAATCCTGCAAATACTTTGAGTTTTTGAAGCTTTATGCTGGAGACCGGTGAGTTGATCGATCAGGAGAGTAACAACTTTTGACGAGAAATGCTTGGTGCGGTACAAGAGGGGCAGTTAAGAGATGATCCTAGTAGCCTGGAGATAGTATGCTTCGATTATTTGTTAATTTCTCTTTTAATGATGATGAATTCTAATGACATTTGATTGTATATGAGAATATCTTTCAATGTTAGATTACTTTGATTTAAACTTAATTCTTCTCATCTGTTTATTCTTGGATTTAACTACTTGACCACGAGAGTACAATTCCAATCTTGGATTTAACTACTTGACCACGAGAGTACAATTCCAGTCTACCGACACTGAGAGGTGCAGTGACAAGTTGAATTAACAAGAAAGTCAGTGAGAGTTGCTTGAGACTAGAAAGGATTCTATCACTTGTTCTTAGGTGTGAATCAATGCCAGTACTGAGAGGTGTGGTACTTGTGAGTGCTTGAGTCTTGATTAAACGGAGAGTTGTACTGGTATGATTTCATTGGAGCCTTATTGCGGTGACAATTCATTTACACTCTAACTTGTCAACACATCTAGCGGTGCTACTTAGTGAAATCAGTGATCCACTCCAATCCTTTACACTTGATCACACTTTTAATTTTATACATTTAAATTCTCCAAACTTCAACAAATATTTGATTTACTTTCAGTTGCTCTGACAATTAACTTTATTAATTACATTGACAACTTTGATTAAATTAGTGGCATGGATCTGATTTAATTAAGCTGACATCCTTACTAGCATTTTTCGTAATCTTAGCTTTAGTTGCTTCGACAATTGAGCATCAAGAACTCCTTCCTTGTGGGATCGGTATTCTATAGAACCAATCTATCAACTATACTTACATCGACGTGTGTCCACTTACACAATTGCTGTGACATTATAGGCAGATCATATGCACACTAACCACACCTTCCATTGTTGGCAATACAACACACTTAAGAATAAGTGGACCAAATTCCTTCAATCCCCAGGCAACTTTCGTTGTCTTGCTTGTTAGTTTAAACTGTCACTGCAATAACACTTCCGTGCTAAAATTATTCAAACCCAAAGAATTAATAGTAAAAGCAAGCTTGAATAAAATATCATTTGTCTAACAATCAAGAGTACTTCCATGCAAATTGTACAGGTGTCTATTCTGCAAAATTGAGCTGTACAAGTTGGTTATACCAGATTGGTCAGCTCACATATTTCTATTCTTATCAAATAGTTGTCAAATGCAATGACAATTCTAGGCGTAATTTTGGACATGTTCATGCAGCGACAATTCTGTACATGTTCATGCAGCGACATTCCTAGATACAATTTAAGAATGCTTATGCAGCGATAGTTCAAGATGCAATTTGAAGAATATTTATGCAGCGATAGTTTTAGGTGCAATTCAAAAATATTCCTGCAGTGACAGTTTTTGGAACAATCTAAAAGTATTCATGAGGCGACAATTTTGGGTGCATTCTGAAAGTGCTCACGCGGCGACAGCTTTGGCCGTAAATTTGGATGTTATTTTGGGGCGAAAACCCTGGATACCTTCATGCGTTGATCTTTTCGAATAGACTCCTACATTGACATCTTTGGATGCAATACTAAACACTAATTGTGGCGACATTAATAGCAAAAACAGGATAAAATTAAAGAAAATTTAACCTAGCATCATAGAGTTAGAAAATGCAGTTACGAAGTTAAAAATGCTAAAAATATGTACTAAGGACAACTAAATGGGAACAAATTATCCAATAAATTAGGAGGAAAAATATGTTCTTTTTAGTACCATCAGAGCCCTAGACCCGACCCAACACAGATCCGAACCTGAACCTGAATCTGACCCGCTGGCCGAATGGTTGTTCGTTGACTGTTGACTTTGATCGTTGACTTTTTTAACCAACCTTGACTTGACATTTTTCGATGTCCTGATTTTGAATTCGCAGTCTGTTTTGTCAAATTCAAACCCAAAGGCCCTATTTTTCTATTCGTAACTTTTGTACTTAGTAGTTTCTAAGAAAAATGAATGAGGGATTTGACTTGGGATATTTACATGCCTCTACACAAGCTCCGATAGTGACACGTGAGTATTCGCTATTCGATTTAGTGTTATGTTTAGTAGGTGGCATAGTAATAGTATTTAATGTAGAATTTATTCTCGTAGGTTCTAATTTAGCTTGACCCGGATAGATCTGAGCGTGGGAGATGTTTTCTACGATGTTAAAGCTTCTACCCACTTAAGGTGTGTTTCTGTTTGTGTTACAAATTTGCTGTGTTTTTTTTCTGTGTTATATGATTATTGTGTAATGCTATCTTGTGTTAGGAGATATGTGAGACTGTTACTCGATATTGTGTATCACATGTTGATTTTCCATGCATATTAGTCATATTGTGGATATTTTGAATATCATGTTTACTTTGATTTATTATCATGAGATTGCGATTTAGATTGAGATACATGTAACATCATACCGTTGTGTGTACATGAGTTGGGTTGTACGGTGGAAGACATGGTTATCACCCCTTTAAACAGTTGATAGTAAAACCACACTGCGATTGGTGACGACTGGATGGGGAGGGGTTCTTGGGAACCCCTCCACTGTGTTGGTGTGCTCGAGATTGGGTGCCTTGCATTGTGCTTGTGATTTTATTGCGTTTGTATTGTGATATTGATTTTTCGATTTCATACCTATCAAATTGAACTATTTTCACACTTGAAGAGCTTGAAATCAAGTATTTTCATTATGTTTTCATAGAATTTAATTTAGATTTCTCATTTGAATAAATCATGTAACTAAGTGCTAAAATGTCATTTTATTTGTCTTCAAGGCCAACTGAGGCCTAAAGGTTAGTTAATGTACTCAGCGAGTGTGTAGGAGACCACAAGAAGTTGTAACAATAGGAGACTGATCACTTCGCCAAGACATAGCTGAGCTACGTTGCAACCAAGGGACCTGACTTGAAGAATTTGAAGACTGGCTTCTTTCTTGCGATATACCAGGGCTATGTCACGACAATGCCTGTAGGATAACACTTTATACAGGGACTTATGCCTTCGTCGCGACACATGTCCTAGTGTGTAGCGACATCGACCCTTGGATGCAGATTTCACATGAAAAAAGGGCATTTTGGTGCTTAAAATGTCACTTAAACACCAAGAATGAAAACTAACCTAGGGTTGAGGAGAAACGACCATCCAAAGTAATAAATAGGACCTTTAGCACTAGGGTTTTACACACCACTGAGAATATCTTAGTTTTTAGTTTTTACTTTATATTTTCAGTTTTAAACAAGATTGTAGAAACTCACATAAACGATCGAGGAATTTTTCTCGACAGATTGCTAATACAATTTTAGTTTATTTTTCATTCTCTTCTTTAATTATATGTTTTCATATATTGTTTTAATGATGATCAAAGAAACCATTAGAAATTAATTCCATTTTGGGGAATTAGGGAGTCGACATATGAACAATTAATTATTGTAACACCCAAAAACTCGAAACCATCGTCGGTTAGGGTTCCGATGTCCTTTCGATTTCCTATCACAAGTATCTCTCAATATTGTTCCATTTAGTCACATTTTAGTAAAGTAATGCATTATGCTCGACATAAATCATAAATTAGTTATCAGCATAATTTAATAAGGACAAAAATATCATTTTCACGATTTTTAGAGACTTCTACCAGTACCTGTTAGACATGTATCAGTAGTAGTCAAGTCAGTAAACAATTCAAAAATAGTGTAGAGTTTTACCGATACCTGAGATGGTTCTACCGATACATGTGACACAACTATCGAAACAAGTTGTGCTTCTACCGATACTAAAAACTCCAGAGAGCTAAGAAGTCTTACCTTGCAACTTTTATCGATACAAGTTCATAAACTACCGATACTTCTATGAATTGAACTACCGATACTTATCATGCCTCTACCGATACAACTCAAGTCAATGAACAACCTCTCTCGTACCCTGTACTTCTACCGATACTTATCATGCATCTACCAATACAACTCAAGTCAATAAACAACCTCTCTCGTACCCTGTACTTCTACCGATACAAACATGGGTTCTACCGAAACAAGTATGCAGAATTCAAATAAACATGCTAAAACTCAAGTTTATCAACCATTCATCAGTTCATAACTTCCAAAATACAACATGCCAATACATTGTTCATAGTTTTCAAGCCATTTCATACATTCCATAAAGTATATAATTCACATTGAACTAGCATACGAGATTACGTTCAACATTTAACTCAAATTCACAACAAGGAACTCAATAATCCCATACAAGTAGTACAAAAGACAACTTTACCTTAGTACATAGCATATAACCAAGTGATGAAAAACTACCAAATGAGCTCTACAATAATGTGACTTCTTTGAGATGATCCAATCCTCAAGCAGCAAGATAATCTACAAAACAAAAGTAACATCTTTGTAAGTTTCATAGCTTAATAAGTTCGAAGAGTCTAAAGAGTTACTAAACATATGCATAAAGTAGTTATAAGTCAACCGAGCTAGGATAACCCATTGCTTCCTCGAGCCATATTTAGCATTTCAACTTTCCTCTCTATATCATTTCTATTGCAAGTACCCGATGCTGCTCACACGAGCTGTCGAGGACTTGCAACATATGCAGTACCCCAACCATCTCACCGATTTCATTTTACGGCTTAAAGCTGGCTATATTTATCGATCCCTTTTCTTTCATTCTTTTTATTTTCAAGTGCTTCCATTTGATTCTTGACATGTATAGAATAGGTGCAAGTAATAACTAAATACAAATTTACATTACGAACTTACCGGACTGAATTGTAGTTATGGATAGGCTTTAGGGACTAATCTTTTAATTTCTCCTTTTCGCAATCCGTGGCACGATCTTAATCCAATCAAAGCTTTAAAGTTTCAATAATGGAAACCCTAATTTATTCTCTTAGCAGTGTGAAGAATATGATAATATGAAGAAAAATGTCCTTTTTCTTCTTTAATTTCACTTATATACTTAATGGCAATTTTGTAATTATTTAGACTTTCATAATTTGTTTTACTAATCACTCATTTAACCTTAATTAATTCTACTTATATTCAATATATCTTAGGATAAATCACCCATTTCAATACTTTAGGTTAATTTATATTTGATCTTTTAACTTAAAAACTCTACTTTTGTACCTTTTACGATTTAGTTCTTTTTACTCAATTCACTATCTAAGCATCAAAATTCCATAACCAAATTTTAATGCAATGCTAATGAAATCATAAATATTAAAATAAATAAATTTACGACTCAACTCGTCGAAGTTGTGATCTCAAAATCACTGTTTTTGACACCACTGAAAATCGAGCTGTTACAACTCTCCCTTCTTAGGGAAATTTTGTCTCGAAATTTTCTTACCAGTAAACAGGTTGGGATTTTACGATCTCATTGATGCCTCTGTTTCCTAAGTTGCTTCTTCCAACCCGTGATGATTCCACAAGACCTTTACCAGTTCTTTTACCTCACGAGCCAAAATTCTAACCGATTCTTTTGAGTATGACAAATTCGATTGTATCTCAACCTCGCATGGTGTAATCACATGAGAAGGATAGTCTCAACATCAAAACATGGAATACATTGTGAATCTTTTCAAATTCTGATGGTAAAGCCAGTTTATAGGCAACTAGACTAACCTTTCTACCAAACCGTGGACTCAACTTACCCTTTTTACCAACTTACCCTTTCTACCAAATCATAACACCTTCTTCCAAGGTGAAACTCTCAAGAAAACTCAATCTTCAATGGAAAACTCTATATCCTTTCTTTTTAGATCTGCGTAGGACTTTTGTTGATTGGACGCTGCTTTTAAAAGATCACGGATTAACCGAACCTTGTTTTGGTTTCGTGTATCAAATCTGTCCCAACCAACTTAGGCTTGCTCAAATCAGAATAATACAGAGGTGTTCTACAATTTCTACCAGTGTTTTGACATCTGTCACATTGCTGTGCAAAGTTGTGGACGTCTCAAAACAATGTGGGCCAATAAAATCCTAACTGCAAGACTTTTGCAGCAGTCCTTACCCCAACAAAATGGCCTCCGTAAGGAGCATCACGGTAATGTCTCAAGATAAAAATCATTTCCTCTTCAGGAACGCAACGACGAATTATATTGTCAGCGTATACCCTGAATAGGTATGGCTCGTTCCACTGATATTTTGTAGCGTCGCGTAAAAATCTAACTTTCTTGTGACCAACAACACTCAAAGGTAGCTTCTCACACACAAGGTAATTGACTACATCAGTATACCACGACGATGCGTCAACAAAGAACAACTACTCATTTGGAAATGCATCGACAATTTGGGCTTTATTCCCATCTTCACTTCCAACTTTCAGTCGAGATAACTGGTTAGCTACTTGATTTTCAGATCCTTTCCTATCCCTGATTTTAACATCGAATTCTTGTAAGAGTAGGATCCAACGATTAATCTAGGTTTGACATCTTTTTTAACAAAAAGGTATCTCAATGCAGAGTGGTCTGTGTAAACTGTAATCTTTGCACCGACAAGGTATGAGCGAAACTTGTTAAATGCAAAGATTACTACTAGCAACTCCTTCTCAGTAGTTGTATAATTAACCTATGCTTTAGTTAGAGTTTTACTAGCATAATAAATGGAATGAAATACCTGTGCTTTATGTTTACCTAGTATAGCTCCCACAGCAAAGTCGTCTGCGTCACATATTAATTCAAATGGTAACGTCTAGTCCGGTGCAACGACAATCGGAGCTTATACCAACTGCTTCTTTAATTTCCTGAATGTGTCCTTATAGGTGTCATTAAACACAAACTTTTTATTTTGCTCTAGCAATGAGCATAATGGTTTAGCAGTCTTAGAAATCTTGGATAAATCTCCTATAAAAGCTAGCATGTCAAAGAAAGCTTCTTATTCCCTTAACATTGGTGGGCGGTGGTAATTTCTCAATGATTTCAACCTTTGGTTTATCAACCTCAATGCCCTGACATGACATGCGATGGTCGAGGATAATGCCTTTAGTTGCCATGACGTGGCATTTTTCCCAATTCAAAACTAGATTTGTGTCCTCGCATCTCTTCAGAACTTTTGCCAGGTTGTCAGCGCATTGGTTAAAATTCTGTCCATAGACAGAGAAATCATCCATGAATATCTCTAGAAAGTCCATAATCATGTTCGAGAAGATCGCCATCATGCATCTCTAAAATGTTGCTGGCGCATTGCACAACCCAAATGGCATACATCGAAACGCAAAGGTTCCAAAAAGGCATGTGAACGTAGTCTTTGCTTGATCTTCCAACGCGATGGCTATTTGGTTGTATTCAGAATAGCCATCTAGGAAGTAATAATAGGCCTTACCAGCTAGCCTATCTAGCATCTGGTCAATAAAAGGTAATGGGAAGTGGTCCTTCTTTGTGGCCATATTCAGTCAACGATAATCCACCCATACTCGCCAACTAGTCACAATGCGAGTAGGGATCAACTCATTCTTGTTATTACTCACAACTCTGAAACCACTTTTCTTGGGCACACATTGGACGGGGCTCACCCAATCACTATCAAAAATAGGGTAGATGATACTCGCGTCTAGCCATTTGATAATTTCCTTCTTCACTACTTCTTTCATCTTTTCATTAAGTCTTCTTTGTTGCTCAATTGATTACTTCCCCTCATCTTCCAACTTGATCTTATGCATGCAAAAAGAGGGACTAATGCCTCTGATATTAGTAATGCTCCAGGCTATGGGTCTCTCATGCTGTTTCAAAATGGCGATGAGCTTATCTTCCTAGGTTGCGTTGAGGGATGTGTTGATAATTACAGGTAATGTATCGTTTTCATCCAAAAAGACATTTCAAGTGAGTTGGCAATGGCTTCAACTCCAAGGTAGGAGCTTGCTCAATTAACGTTTTAAACACAAGAATTCTCTTGTTCAACAAATCCAAAGATTCCAATTGCCAATTCTATCTCAGCTCAAAATTATTTACCTCCTCTTTATGGTCACATTCAACTAGGATTTCCTCAACAAATGTCACTGCATCTTTATCTAGGACAGCTGAATTCCTTGCATTGAAGTCTTCCAAAATTATCTTGTCTAGCACATCGATATGGTGACATTGCTCTTTACTCTTGGACGGTGATGCTTCGAACACATTGAAAGTCACATATTTGTCGTTATGACACAAAATAAGTTCTCCCTTGAACACGTCGATAAACGTGCATACTATTACCAAAAATGGTCACCCCAGAATAATGGGCACCTCATTGTCTGCTTCGCAATCAAGGATTATGAAATTTGAAGGAAACACGAGCTTATCTACTTGAACAAAAACATCTTTGATTTGGCCTTCAAGTTGTGCTAAGGATCTGTCCGCAAGATGCAATGTTATCGTAGTGGGCTTCATTAATCCTATTCCTAACTTCTTGAAAGTAGATAAAGGCATAAGGTTAATACTTGCTCCCAAATCACATAAAGCTTTACCTAATTAATGATTTCCAATGGAGTATGAAATTGTGAAGCTGTGAGGATCTTTCATTTTAGGTGGCAACTTGTTTGTAAGCACAGCGCTACACCCCTCTGTGAGTGCAGTTGTCTCGATTTCGGATAATTTCTTCTTTTTTGATAATAGTTCCTTCATAAATTTCCTATAACTAGGTATCTACACAAGAGCATTTACAAGAGGTATGTTAATGTGTAATTGTTTCAGAGTAGAAACAAGCTTTTGATACTCTTTATCATAGACTTTTTCTTTAAATCTTTGCGAAAATTGCAAAGGTATCTTAACGGTGGGTTGTTGCGAAAATTTTTTTGGTGTCGACATTGGCAGTTGCGTTGAAAATTACGGTGAGAAAACTATAGGCATAGATGGTGCTACAATTGGTTCTTCCTTATGTGCTTCTGCTTTACTTCCTTCAGCTGCATCCTCTTCTTATTGCTGTGGCTTAGATGCGTCGATATTGTTCTGATTAGAATTGCTTGTCCAGTCGTTTGCTTCCCACTTCTCAGCGTGATAGTCTTACAATGATCCTTCCCTCTCTGCGTTGGGTTCTAAGTATTACTAGGTAGAGTACCAGGTGATCTTGCACTCAAATTAGAAGCCAATTGTCCTAGTTGGGCTTCCAACACTTGGATGGAAGAAGAGTTTCCTTGCACAATTGCTTCAGTTCGCGTGATATGCTCTCGCATCAGTGCTTTAAGAGCAACCATCAGATCTGACCTTTGCTGAGAAAACTGTTGTTTTTGTTGATGTTGTCCTTGCATATGTGACAATGCAGATTATTGTGACTGCATTCGAGATTGTGGATGCATTTGATTATGTGCTTGCATCTAATCAGGGTTTTAGCTTAAAATTTCTAGCTTGTATAGCTAGTCTCACAACCCTTGGTTGTAAATCATCAAGGATAGGAACAACAAAATCTCAGATTGTCCTATTTTGCACTTGTTCAACTTGTGAAGGCGGTGGTGGTAGATTATTAATAACTTGTGGTTGTATTGGAGGAACTACATCTTGTGGTAGCAATGGCGGTAAGTTGTTGTCGTTATTGTTACCAACCATTTTTTTTTGTTCTTGCCTTTTCCTCCTTAATGTCCTTTCAAGCTCTGGATCAAAGCTCACAATGTACTTAGGATTTCTCCTTGTGGACATGCAGCATCTAGAAATTTGAAAAAGAAAACAACAGAAAAGTAAACAGATTAGTAGAGATTAAAAGTTAAATAAGTAAAATTAATTGCAACTACAAAAGCAAACATCAAACAAACGCCATTCCCCGACAATGGCGTCAAAACTTGATCGACCTGTAACGTCACAGTAGTTGTGCAAGCGGACACACGTCGATACAAGTATAGTTGATAGAACAATTCTATTGGATATCAATCCCACGAGAAATGGGTTCTTGATGTTTAGCTGTCAAAGCAACTATACTAAAATTAGATGAAATGTGAGTAAAGATGTCAGCATAATTAAGTCAGATCTGTACACTAAAATTGTTATCTCTATCAATGCAATTAAGGTTAATTGTCAAAGCAACAGAAGGTAAATCAATTGTTGTGGAAGTTTTAGAATTTAAATGTATAAAAGTAAAGGTTTGATCAAGTGTAAAGGATTGGAGTGGATCACTGATTTTGCTAAGTCGCAACGCTGGATGCGTCGACAAGGTATTGTATACACGAATTGTCACAGTAATATAGCTCCAATTAAATCTTACCAATAAGAGTCCTCCATTTAATCAAGACTTAAGTACCCACAATCACCCCACCTATCGGTGTGAACAACGTTGTGCACTCAAGAACAAGTGACTAGAATCTCTTCTAATCCCAAGCAACTCTCGCTGTCTTGCTTGTTAACCTAACTTATCACCGCATCTCTCAATGTCGATAGACTGCAAATGCACTCTCGTGTTTGATGCATTTAGATCCAAGAATAAACAGATGCAAAGCATTAAATAAGAATCAAAGTAATCTAACAATGAAAGATACTCTCGTATTCATTCAAATGTCATTAAAATTCATCAGCATAAAAGAGGGGTCAATGAAAACAATCGAAGCTTACTATCTCTAGACTACTAGGACTATTCCTCAACTGCTCCTCTTGTCTTGCATCAAGCACCTCTCATCAGAAGTGGTTGCTCCTTTTCTCCATCAGCTCACAGTTTTCCAGCTTAAATCTCAAAAACACATAGTAATTGTAGTATTTAATTCCTCCACCTCTTGATGATTTCTTTCATTTTCTTTCCTCTATTTATAGCCTTCAAAAGTTGCACGTTTCATCCTCCATTCTCAGATCCAAATCCAATTTGTAGCTGTCAAAGTTAGTTATAGTACAGCTATACACTCACGCAGATTTAATGTGTTCTTTAGAGATCTACAGGTTGTCGCTGTATTGCTGGGCATGATCTGAAACCTTTAATTGTTGCGACATCGAGTGATTTTCCTGCACTGGTGCTTCTAGTCGTATTTTCAGCTTGAGTTCAGTTATCCAAAGCTCAGGTTTTTATGCAGCAATATCTCTGGTCGCAATTTCAAGCTGATCTTGTGGATGCATTCTTCTTCCATCATTGATATTCTGAGATGAATTATTGCGCTGACAATTCTAAGCCGCAATATATAGGCTGCTTGTAATGACATTAGTATAACAAATATATAAAAATAACAAGAATTTAAACCAAACTATATTGAGTTAGAAAATATAAAAACTAAGTATGAAATGCTTAGAATGCATGCTAAATACGAAACAAAAGAGACAATTAAAACATCAATTTAGGGAGAAAATATATGTCATTTACAATGCTATCAACGTATGAATAATTAATTGTTGTTTTACAAGGAATTTACCTTTCGAATCAGCGATTTGGGAAAGGAAGAACATTAAGCAAACACTATGCCTACAAACCCTAAAAAGTCATCTAGGTGGGATTAAACCTAAAGTTGGTATTGCTCATCCGTGAACACCTTTTCCCCAAACCAATTTAGATTATAACATCTAGTGATAAGTAATCTCTATCGACTTGCTATGCCATTAAAAGATCGAGAGATCCAATTGGGTTAGTGACTAGTTGATTGGAGAAAAATCCCCAAAACATAACAATTGAAGAAATCATACGGAAACAACCTAATATCCCCAAATCCATTTATAAGAATTTTTACATCTCAACATTTTCTTTTATTTTCTATTTTATTTTATCTTTTATTTTATGCTCTATAAAATCTACTCTTTATTTCTTCTTACTATAATACCTAAAATAAGTATTAATTAATTTTATTCTTTGCAGGGATTCGATTTACTATTGCCTTACTCCTCCTTTGGGTACGATACTTGAAATATGACCAAGTGTTCCGTTGTAACACACTATATTTACAACTTGACCCGTATACTTGCGGAAAGCCTAAATCTACGACGAACGGGAGTACATTTGGTGGTGGTCAGATATGTTGTACGCTTCTTTAAAATGTTTTGTGAAAATTTCTGTGATACTGTGTTGTGTTTGTATGAACTTTAGGGACAGGCTGGGCTCTTTAGCTCATTCCGCCTCAGTTTCTCTTACAACTAATCTTAGACATGTAGGTGATTTGGTACTCGGAGGATCTCTTAATTTTATTCATTTTTTTTATCATTCAGTATGATATATTTTGGGTTTTTTTAGATTATTATATTATTAAATTATTTGAGATTGTGATGTTAATTTAAATTTTAGGTTTTGATATTTCAGATTCACTTTTTGCTTGCATTCATTAGTTTAATTTATATTATTTTAATAAATAGTTCATGTTAAAAATTATAAACTTTTGATATTCTTTATGAAAAATGGAAATTATTTTGTTTTAATGTTACTTTAAATTAAATTAAATTATATATCTTTTTAAATGGTTTTCTTGAGGGTGAAATTACAATAGTGACCTTCTAGATCCGACCATATCTTCTAGGCCAAGTAGAGGGGGTTACATCAGTGGCTGCCAATGGGCAAGCCGCCCGGACGCAATGTAAACATCAAGTTGGAATGTCTGTGGGTTAAGGAGTCCATGGCTAGTACGCCAGCTTCAGCATTTGCTGAGGCTAGATAAACCCCAAGTGGTCTTCTTAATGGAGACTAAGCTAGATAAACGATGAATGGAGTTAGCTAGAATTGCGTGAATTCTCGTGAACTTTCATTAATGTGATATTTAGAGTAAGTGAGGAGACGATTAGCTATATGATCACAGGTTTTTACGGCTCCCCTCTTGATCAAAATAAAAGTCTCTCCTGGAATGCTCTTAGGAGGTTAGGAATGGACTGGGAGCTCTCATGGATAGTATGTGGTGACTTTAATGAAATCATGTACACTTACGAAAATGAGAGAGGGGCTTCGAGGGATGAACGAAAGATAGAGATGTTTGGCGGGGTCCTTGAGGAGCGTGAATTGTTTGATGTTGGGTATTTTGGCCGATGGTATACTTGGGGAAAGGGAAATTGACTGACTCCGAATGTACTCTCATTCGGTGTGTGTTTTCGGGCTTCCAAAGGTGTATGGGTGAAGTTGTAATATAGTTTGTACAACGAAATACTTTGTAATATTTCGAGGATTGTAACCGAAAGAGGCTTAAAGCCATAGTGACTTAAATCCCTATTGAGAAAATAATTAATTAGTACTGTTTATAAGGTTATAGTAAGACAGTAAAAATAAAGGGTTTTGATTTGAAAAGCATAAAAAGTAAATAAAACAAAGTAAAAGAAAGAGATAGTGAATTTGATAAATGGATTTGGGGAGATTAGGTCACTTCGGTATGGGTTCTTCAATATTTTGGGGACTTTGCTTTAATCAACTAGTCGCTACCCTAACAGGATCTTTTGATCTTCCACCAACATAATGAGTCAATAGATACTACTTATCGCTAGATGTATCAGTCTAAGTTGATTTGAGGTAAAGGTTTTCACGAATAGACAATATCAATTTTGGGTTCATTCCCACCTAAATGACTTTCTAGGATTGTCAGGCCTGGTTATTTTCGTGTTCTTCCTTTCCCAAACAGTTGATTCGATTGCAAATCCCTATATTTAAGAATAAAATATCCACAAATCCACTCCCAAATCCCCTAAAATGGGAGTAGTTCCTCATGGTTTCTTTATAATTCATAAAGACAACAATAGACTACTTTTTTCGACTACCTCTGAAAGAATGGAGGTTGGTAACTTAAGTTTCTCGATTGATTGTTGTTACCAATTCCTCATTGATTTCCTTCCCAACTAAAATTAGGATAATCTTTCCATCCCAAATTGCAAGTATTTAAGTAGGGATTTATGCCTCTATTTTCAACATATTTAACATCTTTAGTATTGGTAAAATAGTGGTAAAAAGGTTTATCTTCTTCTTGTAATGATGGTGCTCTTATGCTAGATTCGATTCGGTTCAGTCTCTCTAATAGTTGTTAGTATTTGTCACCCTCCTGAACCATTTTAACTGAAGTTGGTTTCTACCCATTAGTGAACCTCTCAGTAGGCTACTGACAAGAGTTTATTGTCATAATTTCAATCAATCCATAAGCATCGTTATAGGTTCTAATCATTAGAGCTCCTCCTGCCACACCATCTAACCCAGATCTAGCAGACGCATCCAACTCATTAAAAAATTTATATAGTTGCATCCACACCGGCATACCATGATGTGGGCATTTTCATAACAGCAATTTGAACCATTCCTATGTTTTATGGAACCCTTCGCCCTCAAATTGCCGAAATGTCGAAAGCTCTCCGAAGTTAGATTGTTTGACTGATGTGAAAGAACTTCTGTAGGAATTTTTTTGCGAGCTCATCCCATGTGGTAATGGATCCTGGTTCCTGTGCATCTAACTAAGAAAAAGCATTATTAGTTAAAGAAAAAGGAAATAATCTGAGACGAATTGCATCATCAGTAATACCATTGTAACAGAAAGTATCACACAGTTGCAAAAACCGTTTTATGTGCAAACTAGGATCCTCAGCCATGGTCCCTCTAAACTGTAAATTATATTGAATCATTTGGATCATGACTGGTTTAATCTTAAAAGTATTAGCAGCTATAGTCGGTCTAGCAATACTCCCTCGTGTCAAATCTATATTAGGCATAGAATACCCCCTCAGAGTTCTTTGAGCTTCTGCCATCAGTTCTTTTGCAGGGAGTTATGAAGGAATTCTAACGTCCTCGATGTTGTTAATCGAATTAGCGATTGGATCTTCTAGCTCCTCTCGTTCCCCAAATGGTGGTGCCTTTTGCATTGCCTGTAGATTTCTATGATTTTGTCTAGTCAATGTTTCAGGGTTAGAGATTAGATCTACTAAGTTTCCTTGGCTTTGAGTCATAAACTGAAATTAAACAAATGAAGAAAAAGAAATAATAAAAAATAAAAAATAAAAGGAATCGAATCAATAACCTAAAAATCTCTTAATTATTCAAATAACAATGAAGAAACAAATATCACTAAATTGTTTCCTCCCGCCAACGACGCTAACAACTTAATCGAATGTACTCTCGTTCGGTGTGTGTTTTCGCTTCCTCAAGTATACAAGTCAAGTTGTAATATAGTTTGTACAACAAAATACTTGGTAGTTTTTCAAGGATCGTACCTAAAGGAGGCTTAAAGCAATAGTGACTTAAATCATTGTAGAGAAAAGAATTACTTAGTATTATTTATAGGGTTTATAGTTAGATAGTAAAAATAAAGGGTTTTGATTTGAAAAGCATAAAAAGTAAATAAAACAAAGTAAAAGAAAGAGATAGTGAATTCGATAAATAGATTTGGGGAGATTAGGTCACTTTGGTATGGGTTCTTCAATCGTCAGTTTTGGGGACTTTGCTTCAATCAACTAGTCGCTACCCTAGCATGACCTTTCGATCTTCCATCAACATAACAAGTCAATAGAGATTATTTATCGCTAGATTTCATAGTCAAAACTGGTTTGGGGTAAAGGTTTTCATTGATAGGCAATACCAATGACTTTCTAGGGTTGTCAAGCTTAGTGTTTGTTTCATGTTCTTCCTTTCCCAAATAGTTGATCTGATTGCAAATCTCTATATTCAAGAATCAAATATCTATACCTCCACTCCTTAATCCCTAAAAGTGGGATTAGTTCCTCATGGTTTCTTTAAACTTCATAAAGACAAGAATATAAATGAACATAAGATTGAATTAATGAAATGAAAAGAAGCTTGAATTATATCGCAATCTGTTGGAAATATTTCCACGATCGTTTACGCGAAGTTACAAATCTCGTTTCTAAAACGGAAAGAAAATAACAAAGTAAAAAAGAAACTAAGTTACATGGTGTGTAAAACCCTAGTGTTAGAGGCGCTATTTATAGCATTGGATGGTCGTTTTCCTGAACCCTAGATTAGCTGTCGTTCCTCATATTTAAGTGGCATTGTAAAGACCAAAACGCCCTTCACTTAGTATAGAATTCGTGTCTAGAAGTCGATGTCACGACACATCAGGTCTTGTGTTGCGACAAAGAAGTTAGTCTACTCCTTTGGTGCAATTGTATAGGTGTCATTGCGACATAGGCGATGTATGTCTCGACAAAGAAATTAGTCTTGAGATTCTTGAAGGCTAGTCCCTTTGTTGCAACGTAGAGCAGTCTATGTCGTGACATAGTGATCAGCTTCACACTTGTTTGACTTTTAAAGGTCTTTTACACACTCACGAAGTATGCTACCTAACCCTTAGGTCTCAATCGGCCTTAAAGACGATAAAACAAACCTTTTTGCACTTTTTAAACAATTTATTCAAAAACAGAATAATAAATTAAATCCTACAAAAATAAAAGGAAAATGCTTAATTTCAATCTCCTAAAGTGTGAAAAATAGTTCTAGCTACTAGGTACAAAACTAGCAGATCAAACTCCCTCACACTTAAATTATTGTTTGTCCTTAAGCAAACAAAACAATAAAAGAGAACATAGGAGCTTGAGTCTATATCATATAAGGATTAAGTTTACAACATCTACTCTAGGCATTATATATTTTCAATAACTTTAACATGATGAGCAAGTAACTTTACCATTCTTAATTAAAAATATATAAGTTCAGTAAGTTGTAAAAATACAAACATCAAAGTCTTATTGGTATAACTCCATCAATGCCTAATACAAGTACTTTAATTATCCTAGCACATTATATATAGCCATAATAAAATCATGTAATGTCACATTTATCTATGCATAGAGTTGTTTAAGTCACATAGGGCTTTTCGACTTGTAACGTTCTAAATCTTAGGATATGTAAGAAATTCAAAGAATAGTAAGCACAAGGGGTTACAAGCACGAAAATAGTTTGGCACATTGTATTTTTCCTTATTCTCCCTCTTTAGTGTCCCATTTCATCTCACCTCCTAACTTTTGCTTCTCTCGCCTTCCTTTTCTCACCACTTAGGAAATCTCAATATGGATTAATCCTTTTAGCTAGCCTATGAGTATTCTTTTACTTCTTGAGTAAGATTTTTCTTCTTTTTGGTATTTTTGTGACTTTGTCACTTTTCATATACTTTCTCACTCATTTTTTCTCTTTTGTCTCTACTCATCTTTTCTTTTTGATTTTTCATTGTTTTTCTCTTTCTAGCTATACTAAAGTTCATATTCCATGTTGATTTTCCTATTTTTCTCTTTACTTTTACAACCTCCATCTTAGTGTGTCTACTTACCCTCAATACATATGCCCATACGTCTATTATCGTGCAAAATAGGACCAAAGAAAAGAGTATACACAAATTATCTTTTTAGGCTTAAAGGTTTGTAATGCGATTCATCAAGGATCATTAGGCTCAAAGATGGGTATTAAATGATAATTCAGAATAAGGTTTTGCTTTTTAGCTCTAGATGCATCCAAAAAATGCCTTAGGTTATCCCTACACACTTCAATATTCACAAATATCTATTGAATCACATAATCTCAAAATTATCATCTATCATATAGACTGGCATGCTTGTTTCCTCATATCATTCACATCATTTGGTACCAACAATATCTTTCTATCTATACGTACTGTAACACATAGAACTTAATAATTTCATGCTTATAAATTTAAAATTTTCTCATCATTATGCCAAATTTATTAAAGAATATAATCAACCTATTATACATGCTCCTAACTAATCACTTGTATTTCTACAAGCTCAAGCACATATCAAAGTAAAAATAAAAGAATGTTTAAAAATAAACCT
This sequence comes from Gossypioides kirkii, assembly GCA_005610355.1. Taxonomy (NCBI): domain Eukaryota; kingdom Viridiplantae; phylum Streptophyta; class Magnoliopsida; order Malvales; family Malvaceae; genus Gossypioides; species Gossypioides kirkii. The sequence goes on along the minus strand of CP032253.1, from coordinate 25,278,083 downwards.
AAATGCAATAATTCAAAGTAAGGAATGAAGTTACCTGATTAATCATGAAAGCTCCTCTTCTAATGGTGGTTGTCCTTCTTGTGTCTCCATAATTTAGGGTTCCTTTATAGAGATTAAAGCATATATAGGCAAAAATATATACTACTTCTATTCCCAATAATTAAATAAGTCTTAAAACCAAAATTATCTCAAAATTACAAGTCTTAAAAATAAATAAAGAATAAACTCTAAAATAGTCAACAACTTTCAATCTTCATCCATCTCCTCCTCTTCCTCTTCACTTTCTTCCCTCTCTTTAGTTTCCTTATCATCATGTTCTGCACTTATCGACCTAAACATGTCTGATGTGTAGTTGAGGACCATGATGTTGTTTTGCCGATCAAACTCTTGAAATAATGACCCCAATTCTTTCATCCATTGTATCATCCAATTAAGCTTTGGATGACTTCCTTGACCAACTTCTTGCTGGGTTGGTACCAACCTTTGCGATGAAGTTGGGGTAGTCATTGAATCTCATGATCTCCTCTTTCCTTCTTTTACTTGTTTAGCACGAAGCTCCATATATTATTGGAAGACTGTATCACCAATAACGCTTTTCAATAGCTTCAATGACTACTCAGTGGATGTCATGGGCACTCTCGCCCTCTTACAGAAAGTCGTGACTAAGTGTGAAAAGAAAATTCCCACTTTTTGGCTTTCTACACATTGACTCATGTTTTGATGGATCCATTTCCCTATACAAACCTATTTTTTCTACAAAATTGCAAAAAATAGTACTGCTCGAAAAGCATTAATGTTAGAAACATTTGAAGTAGGTACCATATGAGTACACACAAATTGGATCCATATTTTGGCTTTTGGGAACATAATGGCTTGGTTAAAAGAAGTCCAGACATTAGTGTCTGGCCTTTCCATTCCCCCTTCCCTCAGTTAAGTAGGTAATTACTTCATTCATGTCTATATCCTAAAAAGATTCTAGACTAGTTTAATCTAAGAAATCCTATTCATAATACGGAGCATCAAAGAATTTGCATATGAGTTTAGGGGTTACCTTAAAATTAATTCCTCTAATCACTAAAGTTTCTCATGTAGTTTCATCATTAGTCCTAAAGATATAGTCTTTTAGGCAGCATAAAATTCCTGGACTACTGGATAACTGTAGGTTCTGTGGGGATTGTTCAAAATCGTTCCCACCTGTGATACCTAACTAGAGGCTAGATTTCTTTACATAAAACCATCAAAGGATCAAAACCCCTCTCTTGAATAAATGTTATCCATGAAGCTTATTAAAATATTTTTCTATTTTTGCATTCGCAAAGCTTGAAGGGTTTGTACCCATTGATGGTTCAGATTGAAGGGTTCGTCTAACCTTTCTACAAGGCATTTTAAGTATGAGCAATGAAAGAGTATTGAGTTAGGAACTTTAAACTTGACTTGATGTGATCCTTTTCTTACTTGATGCTCGTTCTTGCTCAAAAAATCGATAAAACCTAAAAAAGTGAAAAAGAGAAATAGATTAGTAAAAGGTTTTCAGGTTTTTAGGAATATTTAGAGAGTTAGATGGTATTGTGAGGATTAATAGAATGTTTTAGTATTTATAGTGAGTGAAACCTAGGGTTTTAGAGTGTTAAAAATAAAAAAGATTAAGTATTTAGCCATCGGGTTGCACAATCGGGTCCGATCGATCCTACAAAACTTGCAGTCGATGTCGTAAAATAAGGGGCTATGTCACGAAAAACATATCAGTCCCTCTTCGTCGTGACATGATTCAGGCTTCGTCGCTACATCATCCTCACTCCTGAATGATCCGCCAATATGTACTCTTTGTCGCGACATGAAGCTCTCTTCTTCGCAACATTGGCGTCAATTTCATATTATCCTCATTCTGACATCTATGTTACGATATAGAGGGTAGTGTGTCACAACATACACCTGTTTCCTGTTAATTATCGAAAGGAAAACTTGTTAGAAATATATACAATAATATACAGAAGTTATTTCCACTTGTCTACCTCCACGTCTTACTACCGGACTCATCCGACATGCTTACCCTTATTGATTGTGTCCAACTTTCCTTAACATTTGTCCATCTCCCATCAGTTTTCTCCATTTTCTTTAGTGGATCCCTTTCTTTGAACCTATTAATCTATTCCTTGTTCATAAAAGGGATCTTTCTGAGTCCACTCCCATTGAAGTCAAGTAAGTGACAACGCTCATTGTGTTTCTTTGTTTCATCCGCTTTATCCCCACATTTGAAAATTTTTGCATCACCATTGATTCTCATTGTCAACTCATTTCTATTCAAATCAATGGTAGATCTAGACGTGGCTAAAAAGGGCCTTCCTAACAAGATAGGTATATCCATATCTTATTCAAAATCTAGCACCACAAAATTTGCAAGGATGATGAAACTTCTCACCTGGACTAGCATATCCTCTAAAATTCCTTTTGGTTGCACAAATGACCGATCTACTAGTTATAAGGTCACTTAGGTATTATTGAGGTCTCTACTCCCAAGTTTCCCGAAAATCGATAGAGGCATCAAATTTATGGTTGCGTAGAGGTCACATAAGGCTCTGTTAAACTAAAGGCTCCCAATCTTGATTGGAATTGTGAAACTACCAAGATCTAGATTTTGAGGAATTCTCTTTGTGATAATAACGCTGCAAGATACATTTACTTTCACTTACTCTCCTACCTTGGTTTTTTTACGCCTCAACATGATCTCCTTTAAGAACTTGGTGTACCTTGGTACCTTTTCTATAAGTTCAATCAAAGGTAAGTTAACATTTAAGGATTTGAACAAATTTACGAAACTTACAAAGTCATCATCATCTTGTTTCTTTTTCTCTTCCAACCTTTTAGGAAATGGAATAGTGGTACCTTTATCCACTTTCGGCATCTCCTCTTCTTTTTTTGATTTTTTTTCAAAGGTACTTCTTTAGGTAATATGACTTCAGTGTCATCTTTGGAGGAGATTTCTATAGTTTCATGTGATTTTCTATGTTCCTCCACCTCTTTGGACTTTTCTGGACTACTTAGTACTTTGTCCGATTTTAACTTAATCACCTTTGCAAGTTCCTTCCCCTCCCTCCGAGGCTTGCTTTCAGTATTACTAGGGATATTAGTCCCAATTTCCCTAGTGAGATCTCCTACCATACTAACCAATTGGTCTATCTATTCCTCTAGTTTTGTCAAGGATCTAGCAGATCTAGTGCACTCAGACTGCACTTGCTTTACATCCGCTCGCATTGATTGCATTTCTCCCTCTATCTTGTCTAACCTTTGACTACATACAGTATAGTCACTTTGGACTACTTTTTTCGACTGCCTCTGCAAGAATGGAGGTTGGTAACTTGAGTTTCTCAATTGATTGTTGTTACCACTTCCTCCTTGATTTCATCCCCATCTAAAATTAGGATGATCTTTCCATCCCAAATTGTAGGTATTAAGTAGGGATTTATGCCTTTAATTTCAACATAGTTAACATATTTAGTATTAGTAAAATAGTGGTAAATAGGCTTATCTTCTTTTTGTGATGATGGTGATCTTATGGAAGATTTGATTCGGTTCAGTCTCTCCAACAGTTGTTGGTATTTTTCATCCTCCTGAACCATTTTAGCTGAAGCCGGTTTCAGCCCATAAATGAACCTTTTAGTAGACCACTAGTAAGAGTTCATTGCCATATTTTCAATCAACCCATAAGCATCGTTATAGGTTCTATTCATTAGAGCTCCTCCCACCACACCATCTAACCTAAATCTAGCAGATGCATCCAACCCATTGGCATACCATGATATGGGCATTTTTGTAATAGTGTTTTGAACCGTCATGAAACCCTTCACCCACAAATTGCCAGAATGTCGAAAGCTCCCCCCGGAGTTGGATTGTTTTACTGATGGGAAAGAACTTCTACAGGAATATTCTTGCAAGCTTATCCCATGTGGTAATGGATCCTGGTTCTTGTGCATCTAATCAAGAAAAAGCATTATCAGTCAAAGAAAAAGGAAATAATCTGAGAAGAATGTCATCATCAGTAATATCATTGTAATGGAAAGTATCACATAGTTGCAAAAACCGTTTTAAGTGCAAACTAGGATCCTCAGCCATCAGTAATATCAAATCTATATTAGGCATAGAATGCTCCCTCAGAGTTCTTTGAGCTTCCGCCATTGGTTCGTTTGTAAGGAGTTATGGAGGTATTCTAACGTCCTTGATGTTATTAGAAAGATTAACGATTGGATCTTCTAGCCCTTCTCGTTCCTCAGGTGGTGGTGGTGGGTTTTGCATTGACTGTCGATTTCTACGGTTTTGTCCAATCAATGCTTCAGGGTTAGAGATTTGATCTACCAAGTTTCCTTGGCTCCGAGTCATAAACTGAAATTTAACAAATGAAGAAAAAGAAATAATAAACAAAATAAAAGGAATTGAATCTATAACCTAAAAATCTCCTAATTATTTAAATAACAATGAAGAAACAAATATCGCTAAAGTGTTGCCTCTACGGCAACAACGCTAATAACTTGACTGCCTCCAAACATACTCTCGTTCGGTGTGTGTTTTCGGGCTTCTGCAAGTATATGGGTTAAGTTGTAATATAGTTTGTACAATGAAATACATGGTAGTATTCCAAGGATCGCACCCAAAAGAGGTTTCTAGGCACAACAAAGAATAAAATATTGTATTGAATGTGGCTATAAAAGCCACAACAACCACCATTGTAATATTTACTTACAAAAAAAATACAAACACAAGAAAATCAAAATTTTCAAAGGTAGTTTTTCTTTTTACATATTTGTTATTTATTATTTTCGAAAAACAGAAATAAAAATAATAAAAGAAGAAAGACTGAAGGGCATACCCAAATAATGCCGCCACCGTGGGCGGTCGAGGCCCGCTCCCGATGAAGGGCAGCTTAACTCTCAAGCGATGGCCCTCCTAATCACGCTTATTCGTGTAGGGCCTCGATGAATGAGAAGGTGAGTTTCTATAAAAAAACCTTAAAGGGCCGAAGGGTCTCTCGGATTGTTGGGGGTTGTAATTTTTGACCATCAAAGGTCGCGGCCACCGTCGTCGATGACCGGTGGCCACGACGGATAGAGACCAGACCTGGGACCGGACATGGTGACTGGTTGAGAAAAAAAGAAGGGGGGTCAAAGGTGTTTTTTGAAAAAAGGAGGTTGAAATGATTTTTTATTTGTTTTTAGTTTATATAGTATTTGGAAACGACGCCGTTTTAGGCCCTGTCTCAATGGCCTCTAAATGACGTCGTTTTAGCCCGAATCCGCCCCGAACCCCCCTAGGATCCGCGTGTTTTCATAAAGGGAGATATTTATGGATTTGGTCCTTCTATATTTTTATATTATTTTAATTTAGTCCTGTTTAGGTTTATTTTAATTTAAATTGCACCCTTTAATTTTATTTGTTATGCAATTTAGTCCTCTATCCCTCAGTGGACCTTCTGGGGACTAACACGTGTAGAGAGGATGGGGTAATTGCTGCCCAAGTCTCTCCAATTTTATGTTTATTTTAATTTCATCATTTTCATTTCATTTTATTTTATTTCGTATTTTCCCATTAATTTTATTTTTTTTACATTTGGGTCCTTTAACCAGTAATGGACTTTTTAGGGAATGACACGTGTACAGAGGTTGGGATATTTTCCCTTTTAATCCCTGTATTTATTGTTTGTTTTTATATTTGTTTTTTTATTTTATTATCATTTTATGTTAATTACGTTTATTTTCTTCAGTATTTTTAGTACATACATTTACATAATTTCCCTTTAATTATGCCATTTTATTTTTTAAAATTATTTTTTTAGTTTTTTATTTTTGTAATTATGTCATGATTGCAAATATTTTTGTATATTATTGTTATTATTTCCTTGAATTGATGAATTTACATTATTATTATTTTTTTTTATTTATTTAATTGTTGTATTATTTTTATACTCATGTATTTATTGTAAAATTTGTCATCACCTTATTGTAGATTATGTTTACATACATTCTTTAATTCACATACAATGTTCAAAAAATTAATTACCCAGTATTTTAATACATTGTATACACAGAATTTAAAATCGAGGAAATGTTTCTTTACTTAGGGGATTCGATAAAATTGTGCTCCAACTCACGGGATATATAGTTTTATCTTCGAATCTATGTGATTGGATATCCTATTTAAAATTAAAATATGTAAAATTTAATTAATCGATAAATTTGGTTTTTATTTTTGAGGACCCAAGATGTCGTGCTCTTAACTTAAGGGACATAACTTTTTTCTCAATTAACTTGAAATAAAAGATCGTTTTTTTGTGAAATTTAATTTGCAAATGACATTGAATCAATACATTTACATGCTTAAGGATCGCATTTTAAAATTTCCTCGAGTTCTCAGTTTTTAACACTAAGACATTAAGTAATCGACTAGGTACCAATTTTGGGCATATGAGGGTGCTAATCCTTCCTCATGTGTAATCGACTCCCGTACCCATTTTCTTTTGATTTCGAAGACCAAAATGTTATTTTGATAATTTTAAATATATTTTAAAAATGATTTGTGGCAAATCCATTTTCATTTTTCAAAATATAAGTCGGGACTTTAAAAAAAGGGTTTCGACAGCTTGGTGACTTCACTGGGGACATAAGAGAGTCAAGCCGTGAGTCAATTATTTTTTTAGTCTTTTTTGTTGAAAATTGAGAATTAGGTTTAAATTAATTTGCAATCCTTTTCTTGCATTTTGTCACTCATATGTTTGATTTAAATTAACTAGTTTATCGATTTATTTTTGGGTCGAAGGTGAGGGTTTTTCACACATTGTATGATCGTTTTACTCCACCCTTTTAAGTGGAAGCGAGAAACTACTACTTTGTGAGGTCTTCACCTCCGTGCAGCATAGTGGATCGCTTTTGGGATATATCCGTACCTATGTTTTCGTGAATTTTTCACTTCTATGCAAACATATGGGAAATGTATCCCCCTGAACTGAACTCGGTATATATGAGCCTATAATGGGAGAGGATTGAGGAATCTACCAGTTCAGGTACCCTTAATTTAGAACTCAAACCACATGTAATCGACCTTAGGAGCCTATCCTAAGTAGAACTACGCTGAACCTTTAGCGGTTAACCAAATAAATGTAGAAGAGAGGTGTTTTTATATGCTTTATTATTTGCTTTTAATTGTAATTTGATTTCAGATTTTATTCTCGTATTATTTGCACTGACTTGCTTTATTTTGTCTTTGTTTTTCTTTTTGCATTGCATTTTCATCTTAGGAAAGGTGTTGATTCACACTCGATTACTAAATAGAAAATTGGTCATGGAAAAGAGGTTTCTTGATAAGGTGGATGACAATGTGGTCGTGCATATATGGTCGAAGGAAAAACAACGCGAAAAAGGGGATAGTTTGTTAGAAGGGCACGTATCAGAATTTTGGGATTACACCCGGATAAACGTGACTCAGAATAGCTTGCAAGAGCTGAAGGACATATGGGATTAGTGAGGCGACGAAACAAAGCAGATATTCTACAGGGAATATGGAGATTTACGTTATCTACTCAAGGTTAAGGTAGATAAGTATCTTTTCCGAGCCCTCACTTAGCATTAGAATCCGATGTACAGCTGCTTCACCTTCGAAAACATAGACATGGTGCCCACGATAGAAGAGTACACTGCATTTCTTTGTTGCCCGACTGTTCAGGTTGATAAAGCTTATTCTAGAGGTGTCAGTTCCCAACCTTTTTGAAAAGATTGATGAACATAAACGAGATGAGCGAACCATGGGTTGCATCCTAAATTAAAGTAAAAGGGGATAACAAGTGCATTACTTGGAGGAGCTTACGAGACTTGATCGTGCACCCAGATCCAAGAAAAAGGGTCGACATCTTCACTTTGAGTATGTATGAGTTAGTCATCTTCCCTAAGGCATTAGGGCACATAGAAGACGCAGTCACTAATTTGTTCGACCGACTTGATAAGAGGGTCACGCCCATTCCAGTAATTTTGGTCGAGACCTTTAGGTCGTTAAATACGTGTCGACGAGAGGGTGAAGGGAGATTCATCGGTTGCGTACCACTCTTGATGGTTTGCTTCCATAGCCATTTTGAAAGGTAAAGAAGGTCTTTTATCCAGTGTTATCCGAGACTTACTCACCGTTGAAGGAATTTGTAAATACGCAAAGATAAGAGAATATCTCCAAGGAGAAATGGATGGCAATCCTCCAAAGCCTCTGAGACAAAGACATTTAATGGCGGGCACCTTGGATGATGCCTGATGAGATCCTTTACACATGCTAAGATTTCGATTAGGTCCCTAATTGACTATTTAACATCACAGCAATATTGTGCAAGCGTACACTATCGATGCAAGTATAGTATACAGATATAAATCTATCGGATATCGATCCCACGAGGATGATTGTCTTTTGTATATCAATGTTAGTGTAATAAACAGATAACAACGAGATGAATTATGAGAATAGTTGTCGGAGCAATACTTTGAAAATAAAGCTGAAATTTGATAATGATAAAATGGGTTCCCCAACATGAAGATTCATTAAAATACTAAGTGCTTACAAGGTATACAAAGATAGGTGATTGTCCATGCAGTAAATTGCAATGAACATCTTACCAAACTTACCTTTTATATTTAATCTAGACTTAAACATGCACATTAACAACACCTTCCGATGATGGCAATGGAACACAATTAAGAACAAGTGGATTAAATTCCTCTAATCCTCAAGCAACTTCCGCTATCATTCTTGTTAGCTTGAACTGTCACTACACTTTCCAGTGACAATGACCGCAATAACATTTCCATGCTAAAAAATTCAAACCCAAAGACTAAATAGTAGAAGTAAGGTTGCATAAAATAACATTTAACCCAGAATTCATGTGTACTTCCATACAAACATGAAATAGAAATCACCATCGTTAGAAAAGAAATATAAAAGAAACAAGTGGAGAATACTGTTCCTAAACAACAAGACTTGCTCACTCACTTCCCTCTTATGCCACACTCAGGGCTCCTCGTCAAGAGTTGGTCTGCATCCCTTTCATGTCGGTTCACCCGTAGGAGGCTTAAGCTGTCACAGCCAAAAGCTTCAAAGGATAAGTTGAAGAAGATAATGCACGAAAAGACCTCCTCCCTCTTCCTTCTTTTTCTCGTTCCTTCTAAATAGTTATCTTCTCCAAATTGTACAATTCTCCTTTCATAAGAATCATGTTGTCTCTGTTCGTACCAGTTGGTTATACCAGACTGGAGAGCTCACACATTTTTGTTCTTGTCAGATAACTGTCAGGTGCGATGACAATCCTGGGCACAATTTGGAAATACTCATGCAGCGATATTAGTACCAAAACATGAGAAAATTAAAGATAATTAGGCTAAGGTCTACTGGGTTATAAAATGCAATTTATTGAACTGAAAATGCTAAAATATGTTCTAAAGATAACTAAATAGGGACAAAACCTATAAGTAGGGAGAAAACATATGTTCTTTCTAGTACTATCACACCTCAAACTTGAGTTTTTACTTTTCCTCCAGTAAAACAGAAACTGGCAAGGCTACACAAGAGTTTACCAAGGCAAATAATCATTCTAGTAACTTGAATCACCTAAAATCCCAATAAATGAGTCACATTAAGATGATAGAATATTGCATCGACAATACATATTTATGAATGAATAAGATTGCAACTTCATCAAAGCCAACATCATGCCTCAAATCCTAAATTCTAACTACCAATAAAGCATTTATTGTACAATGCTAAGTATATATATCTCTTCTTTTCTTTTCTTCTTTCTTTTTTTTATGAGGGATATCATTGCATTACTGCACCCTTGTTCCTGAGAAGTAACGATGGAGTGCAACAAACCCCTAGGGATTGTGTAATTACTCCGACACACAATCTTTGTCCAGATTCATTTTTCTAATGCTTACATTGGAGTGTTCCCCCTTTAACAGTTCAGAATACAACCACGTTAGAGTGTCTCTTATTTATAACTATATATATATATATATATAAGCAGTTGTAAAAGGTAGCTTCATTCAAGATTCAAGGAATGCTACTAGTCATCCATTACTAATGCAACCTAAATCATTCATTAAAGAATTGAAGATACAACATTTAGTAAAATTTATCCAGCTCATTCATTCATAATTCACATTATTCAAGAATTAAGCATCGAATGTAACAAAAAATTTCAAACACATTTGCATTAACTACAAATAAACCTTGCATGCTTCATTAAACTTAAAAGAATTTTTTTTGAAATATAGGTGCATTTCTAAACCCCATATGCATTCCCCCATATTTAAAGTTTGCATTACCCCCAATGCACTAACATTAAAATGCAATGATAGAGAAATGCAACGATAATATGCATTTAACAAAATAAAAATTACAGCTACATGCAACGCATGAACACTTCAGCTAAAAAAACTTAAAATAAACTAACTCAATTTTCCTCAGCCACAAATGTGGCTACACGACGCTTCTTCTTCCTCCTCTTTTTCTCCTCCTTCTTGCACTTTTTGTCTTTGGAGCGCTTTCTCTTCTTTTCTTTGGGCTTCGCATGGTCCTCGAATCGCTCCTCAGTTTCCTTCTCTGCCCTGGCATCATCGGTTGCTTCCTGAGTAAGAGGGATCACCTTGAGTGGTCCAGTGTAGACCACTATCGCCAAAGAGTTATGGTCCTCACTAGTTACCTCTATAGCTTTCATCGTTCTAGCTCCATCTCGCTCCAAATTATCAGTAGTTGCACCCACAACCTCAGGTGCAGTGACAGTGTTCTCAACAGATTCTTTCTTGGCATCTTCTTTCTCATCCTCCTCTTTCACCTCTTCAACAAGGAATTCCTCCTTTCCAACTTCAACTTCCTCATTAACAGCATGATCTTCTTGACCAGTAGTGAAGTCACCCTCGAACAGGCTATCAATCCTTCGCAAGCACTCCTTAATGTCCCTTGATTCCTCTTCTTTCTCATCATCAGATACGTGCACAATGGAAGGGCATGCCACCTATCTGTCTCGATCTCCTAAGTTAGTATCCTCTGATGAGAGTTCATAATCTTAGATGATTGGTGGAAATATTGGAAATTCTAGGAATGGGGTCCGGCACAATTAACGCAATGCGGCTATAATAGAACTATTCCAGGCCTTTATATAAGCATAAAACATATTTTGTGATCTATCCATATCCTTTACTGTAGTGACAAGCTTGATCTGCTTATTATTGATGGAATTGGCCAACTTCTCGATATCCTTCATTTTGTGCATCAAGGATGCCTCTGTAGTAAGGTTTATCCCATTACTTTCTGCTTTTTCTTTCCGTTCCTCGTCTTGCTTGTTTCTACCTCCTTCACTGTCGGTGTATCTTTTCCAGGAGTCATTCTTTCAATAGAGGCTTCATTGATCAAGCCTTTAGTATCCAAGACTTCTTCATCATCACGGAGCACGATCCCTTTCTACTAGGACAATAGCATCACCAACGATGGGAAAACCAAAATTCCATATTGCCTTGCAGTGTAATCAGCAATTTCTTGGTGGATTATTGCGCCAATTGGATGTATCAGACACATTCTATCAAGTGTGACCATGGTGCTATGAGTAGAGGGCTTTAACCTGCAATTGACAAAATGAAACCATATTTTGCTTTGTAATGTTAAGAAGCGTCGGTGCATCATATAATTCTTGTGATGCGAACCCGTCCACATTGCTTCCTTGACACATAAATCCTTCACCAATAGGTCTGTTTTGTCGTTTACGATATCCTCAATGAACTCGAAGTGTTCATCCTCATTTACTTTAAGCCTTCTCGAACAAAGATGAACTCTAACTCACGGTCATAAAGGTTAGCGTAAAACTCATGTACCATTGAAAGGAATAGCTTCCAGGATGAGTGTAGAAAGTCTCCCACTTCAACTTGGAGATGGTTTTGTATACTTGCTTGGTCTTGCTATTGCGAAAGGAGAATACCCTGTTTTGGGTGGAAGTTTCACTTCAAAATGTTATCTTGAAATCGATCCTTGCCTGCTTTCATTAAAAAGATCACCGTCTCCTTTTTCTCTTTTGGCATGGAGGATTTCAATTCATGAACTGCAGTTATAGAGGACGAGTGTTCTTCAATAGATTTGGTGCTTTCTTGACTGATCCTCTTATTCTTGCCATATTTTCTTAAGTAAAGAAGGTTTGAAGTTGTAAAAATACGATCTTGTGGAAGAGATATTGAATAAAAATTGCTGCTTTGCATGTGTTACCGTCGGCACAGTGAAAGGGGTTTATAGTGAGTGAAAGAAGAAGATGGAAAGTCGTGATTTTTTTTTGTGATTAATTGAAGGGACATAATAAAGTTGGTAGGAATAAATGTGTCCAATGAGAATTACGCCCGCTCAGACAGATCAGACAACTAGGTCACTTTTGATCAAACGGTGGGATCTGGAATACTTGATATGCCCTCCTTTTTGATGAGTCAGAAGTGACAGTACAATAGTATGAACTGAAATGACAATAAGGTTCAAGTGCGTCGATAATGGTACCCGATTATTTTGTAAAATCAAGAAGTAAAAAAACTTGAACAATACAATTAACAAAAATAAAATAATAATAATAATTTTAATAAAAAATTAAAAAATTTCGACCAATTTAATGGTCTCTACCTGCTTTTGATCAATATTCCCAAAATAATGTTTCAACCGCTGTCCATTCACTTTGAACTAGTGTTTATCATGTAAATCTCTTCAATGCGACTGCCACCTAGTTGCAATGAAAGTGTGTACCCTGATTACTAATCAATGCCTTTGGTGTGCCAAAGCAAGTGAGTATATGCTTGTGAAAAAATTTAAGCACTGTCTTTGCATCATCCTTTGAGACTTCAACAGCTTCAACCCACTTCAAGACATAGTCAACAGCTACTAATATATAAAGATTTCCACATGAGCTTGGAAATGGTCTCATAAAATCCTTACCCCAAACATTGAACAATTCAACCTCCATAATCGATTGCTGCAACATTTCATTGCGTCGGGATATAGAACCAGTGCACTAACACCTATCGCATTGATTTACAAAATTGTAGGCATCCTTAAATAGTGAAGGCTAGTAAAATCCTAATTGGAGAACCTTAGCTGCAGTTCTCATGCCATCGAAATGACCTCCAAAAGGAGAATCATGACAATGCTTCAGGATTGAAAGCATTTCCTCTTCCGAAACACAACATCGGATGATGTTGTCATTGCATATCTTGAATAAATACGGCTCGTTCCAATGGTATTTCACTACTTTACGAAGAAATCTTTCATTTTTATGGCCTGTGCACCCAATGGGAGTTTTCCACATACTAAATAATTAACCAAATCCGCATACCACGGAGTTGCATCTACAACAAATAACTTCTCATCTAGGAATGCGTTGATAATTTGAAGTATGTTTCCATCTTTGCTGCCAACTTCCAATCGAGACAACTGGTCTGCAATTTGATTCTTTGAACCTTTACGGTCTTTTATCTCGATGTTAAATTCTTGCAACAGTAAGATCCAACGTATCAGTCAATCCTTCTTCGCAAAAAGATATCTCAATGTCGGGTGATTAATAAATACGGTAACCTTTGCACCGACAAGATATGAATGAAACTTGTCAAAAGCAAATATTATAGCCAACAATTCTTTCTCTATAATTGTATAATTGATTTGGGCCTCTGTAAGAGTTTTGCTAGCATAATAGATGGCATGAAATATTTTTCCTTTGCATTGTCTTATAACAGCACCCACGACAAAGTCGCTTGCATCGCACATAACTTCTAAAGGTTGAGACGAATCTGGTATGACAACAATAGGTGCATTTACTAGCTGCTTCTTTATTTGAATGAAGGCATCCAAACATGTATCATTAAAGAGGAATTTTTTATTTTGTTCAAATAATGAGCATAAGGGCTTTGCAATTTTGGAAAAATCTCTAATAAATCTTCGATAAAACCCCGCATGCCTAACAAAATTGTGAATGCCTTTCACATTTGTCGTGGAAGTAATTTCTCAATGATTTCCACTTTAGCTTTGTCTACTTTAATGCCTTAACTAGAGATGCGATGGCCTAACACAATGTCTTCAGTTACCATGAAATGACAGTTTTCCCAATTCAGAACAAGATATTTGTCTTCACATCACTTCAATATTTTATCCAAATAGTCAGCGCAATGATCAAAATCATCCCTATAGACTGAGAAATTGTCCATAAAAACCTCTAAAGAATCTTCAATCATATCTGAGAATATTGCCATCATGCACCTTTGAAATGTGGTTGGTGCATTGCAAAGACCGAAAGGCATGTGGCGAAAAGTAAAAGTACCAAAGGGGCAGGTGAAAGTTGTTTTCTCTTGATCCTTCGGCATAATAGCAATTTTATTGTACCTAGAATAATCATCTAAAAAGTAATAATAAGCTCTTCTAACAAGCCTATCTAACATTTGGTCAATGAAAGGAAGCGAAAAATGGTCCTTCCTTGTGGCAGCATTTAGTTTACGATAATCCATACAGACTCGCCATCCCGTAGGAATGCGTGTAGGAATTAACTCGTCTTTGTCATTGCTAACCACAGTTTTAGGAACGCATTGAACTGGACTTACCCAATTGCTATAAAAAATAGGGTAAATAATTCTAGCATCAAGCCATTTTATAATTTCCTTCTTAACAACTTCCTTCATCTTCTCGTTTAATCTTCTTTGTTGCTCAATCGATTGCTTGCCTTCATCTTCCAACTTGATCTTTTGCATGCAAAAAGATAGACTAATGCCTCAAATATCAGCAATACTCCAAGCAATAGCTCATTAATGTTGCTTAAGAATATGGACCAATTTCTCTTCTTAAGTCACATCTAGTGTTACGGAGATAATAACTGGGACAACATTATTGTCACCAAGAAAGACATATTTAAGATGAGCAGGTAGTGGCTTCAATTCCAGAGTAGGAGCTTCTTCAATAGATGGCTTGAAAATTAGAGCCAATCTATTGGCTAAGTCTAAGGATTAAATCTTCCATCTATACCCGAGTTCAATATTATTAGCTTCAACCATGCTGTCACAATCATCTAAGAATTCATTATTAGATGTCGCTGCAAACTCCGCAAAAAGTAGTATGCTTTGATCATTGAATTCTTCCTCAATTAGATCCTCTAACACATTGACAGTGTGGCATTCCTCTTTATCCTTGCATTGATTAGATTCGAAAACATTGAAGGTAACATGCTCATCATTAAGTCGCATGGTCAGTTCACCTTTGTAAACATCAATAAGAGTTCATCCGGTGGATAAAAATGGTCGTCCCAAAATTATGGAACCTCCTTGTCTGCCTCACAGTTAAGTATGATAAAATCAGTCGAAAAAAAGAATTTATCCACATGAACTAAGATATCCTTGATTTGCCCTTCAGGTTGAGCCAAGGATCAATCTGCTAGTTGGAAGATGTCATTAGAGAAGACCATTGATTTCTCCTTACTTAGGTTGTAATTTATTCCCATTTCATCATTTTTAGCATTTTTAACTTAGTAACTATATTTTCTAACTCAGTGATGCTAGGCTTAATTTTCTTTAATTTTATCTTGTTTTTGCTACTAATGTCGCCACAATTAGTGTTCAGTATTGCATCCAAAGAGGTTAGTGAAAGAGTCTAATCGGAAAGATCAACGCATAAAGGTATCCAGGGTTATCGTCGCAAAATAGAATCTAAATTTGCGCCCAAAAATGCCACCACAACCGACAACTGTCTGATGAATACACCAGATTTGCGTGAGTGTACAGCTGGTATAACCAACTTGTATAGCTAGAGGATGTTGGATCTGAAAGAAAGGACACTTGTACTTGGCAATGGTTAATAAATACTGATGAGAGAGGATCTTTAAAAGGAGCTTCATCTTCTATATTTTTTAGGCATAAAAATTTTCTCTTCAACATTTTCTTAAACTTGCTTCCATGGCAGTTTAACCTCCTTGAATCTGCTCCTGACGAGGAGCATTCCTAAATGCGATGCAAGAGGAGTGTAAAGGAATAGTTCTAGTAGACTAGGAATAGGATGCTTCAATTATTTCTGTTATTCTCTCTTTAAACGCTGATGAATTTTTGATAATTTGAAGTTGTATAGAAGTACAATTTAATTCCAGATCAATTATGATATCTACTCTATCTTTCCTCCAGTGTTATCTTTGGATTTAATTTTTTGACCACGGAAGTGTAATTGTAGTCACTGTCACTGAAAAGTGCAGTGACAAATTAAGTTAACAAGCAAGACAACGGAAGATGCTTCAGAATCGAAGGAATTATGTCCACTTATTCTTGAATATTTTGCATTACAAGCACTGAAAGGTGCGATTAGTGTGAGTGTTTGAATCTTTGATAAACATGGAAGTCGAGGTTGGTAAGATTTCATAAACTTAATTACGATCAATTTATCTATCATTACCTTGTGGTCACATTTAGCTGTTGCCATCTTTTCAAGTCAGGGAACCCCATTTCATTATCACTTTTTTTACTTCTTAATTTTTCTTAAAATTGCTTCGACAGATAATTCGCAAACCTTTATTGCATTTTCTTATTAATTTGCTCCGACATTATTCATCACAATCTCTTTTGTTTTAACTTTCTTTGCATCAACAATTATAAACATAAGCAGCCATCTCTGTGGGATCGATATCTAATAGTTTTAAACCTATCTACTATACTTGCATCGACAGTGTACTCTTGCACATATTTGCTGTGACGTTCATAGCGCGATCGAGTTTTGGCACCGTTGCCGGGGATGGCACTTGTTTAATGTTTATTCTTGTTCTTGCAATTATTTTTCATTTTGTTAGTTTTACCTATTACTGACATGTTTTACTTTTTGTTGACTCTTTCTCAAATTTTTAGGTGTTTTATGACTAGGAGCAATTTTGAAATTGTTGTTGGCTTAGATTTGGAAATCGAAAGGACTATTAGAAAGAGAAGACAAGAACAAAGAAATATGGCTTTTCTTAGAAATGATGCAGTCATACCTTCATTGCCACCACAAAATCATATCCCTCCGATACAACCACAAAATATAAATAATCCACCGCTGCCAAAAGAAGAACAAGTGCAAAATAGACAGATTCGAGACTGTTATTCCTGTATTAGATGATTTGTAGCCAGGGGTTGTTCGACCAACTATTCAAGCTAGCAATTTCGAGTTAAAATCGGTTATGTTTCAAATGTTAAATTTGAATGGGCAGTACGCTAGTTTACCTCATGAGGATGCAAGAGACCATATTAAATCTTTTCTACTAATTTGTGCTTCTCTTAGTCAGCATGGCGTTCTTGATGATGCCTTGAAGATGCAACTGTTTCCTTACTCATTGTAAGGACGAGCTTGTACCTAGTTCCTTGGATTACCTGCTGGATCGATTACATCGTGGAATGCACTTGCAAATCAGTTTGTTTTGCGGTTTAATCCACCGATAATGAATGCTCGACTGAGGAATGATATTACTGCGTATCATCAATTAGATGATGAGAATTTGCACACCACATGGGAGCGTTACAAAACCCTGCTTCGACGCTATCCCATGCATGGAATTCAATAGGAAACGTAGATCGAGATTTTTTACAATGGGTTGAATGCGCAGACAAGAAATCTTGTGGATGCATCTGCGAATGGTCTTTTATTGGACTACACCTATGGTGAAGTTGTGAGAACTTTAAAAAGGATTACTCAAAATGACTACCAATATCCAATCTCTCGAGCTGCTCAAGTTAAAACAAACCCTGAAGTTATCGAGTTAGACTTGAGTGAACAGGTATCTTTGTTAGCAAATATGATAAAGAACATGAAGGGGATGAGTGAAGTTGCTCTCATCCAAGTTGCCCAACAAATTGATGTCCTGATAGTTTGTTACGAAATTTGCGGTGACAATCATAGCTATGAAGATTGTCCATAGCATGCAGAGAATGTGTTTTATGTTAATAATATAAGAGGGAATTATTATCGTAATTCCTACAACAGCTCAGCTTGAAACCAACAACCTTGGGGAAATCAAAATGCAACCATATTTAGATATGGAAATTTTTTGAGCCAAGGAAATTTTCGATAAGGGAATTATAATCAGCAGCAACAAAATTTCAACCAAAGTCCTCATATGCATGTACATCAAAATTAGTTGCAACTACATACTCGTGTGTAGCCACAACAATCTTTAATGCCAAATCCATATATGCAAGGATAACAACAGCAACATCAGTATTACCAACCACGAGTTGATCCATTAGCAGCCCTTGAAGCCTTGATGTGTGAACATATCACGAGGACAAAAGCTATTGTGCAAGGAAATTCCTCCTCCATAAGAGCATTGGAAGCACAAGTAGGACAACTAACTTTAAATATGAGCACAAAACCACCAGGTGCTTTACCGAGTAACATTGACAATCCAAATCAAAAGGGGAAAGAGCATTGCAAAGCTATTACTCTTAGGAGTGGAAAGCAAACTATCGAGCCAAGTAGCAGCTCTAGTACAACACCTATCGATGCAAGTGAATCAGATCAAGAAAAAAAGTTGTATCTAAAGAAGAAACAGACAAACCAAATAAAGAGGAGCCACCGGTTGTTACTCTCATGCCTACCATTAGACCAACAAAATTGTTGACGCAACCGGTTTTGTTACAATAACCTGATGTGTCAATACCTTTGCCATTTCCACAAATATTTAAGGAAGAGGACAATAGAGAATACCAAAAGTTTCTGGGCACATTGAAACAATTGCATGTCAACATACCTCTTTTGGATGCTCTCATACAAATTCCTAGCTATGGGAAATTCATGAAGGAGCTCTTATCCAAGAAGAAGAAGTTGACTGATATTAAGACAATTGTGCTCACAGAGGGATGCAGCGCAGTCCTGACAAATAAATTGCCACCAAAGATGAAGGATCCTGACAGTTTTACAATTCCATGTTCCATTGGAAATCATTACTTGGGAAAAGCTCTCTGTGATTTAGGAGCAAGTATCAACCTCATGCCATTATCAACATTTCAAAAATTGAGGATTGGTTACATGAAGCCCACTGCAGTGACATTACAGATGGCAGATAGATGTTTAGCGCAACCTGAAGGAATTTAATGAGCATAGCATAGAAGTCTTAGAAGAATTTGTGGTGACAATTGAAGAAGAATTTCTAAGTAACTGCGACTACAAGGTTGAGGCAAATACTGTTGAGCTTAGGCGCGGATGGCAGATCAAATCTCTGGATTTGACTAAGAGAACTGCTATTGTATGTAAGCCATCTATTGAAGAAGTTCCTACTTTAGAGTTGAAACCATTACCTACCCATTTGAAGTATGTTTTCCTTGGTGAGAATGACACACTGCTAGTAATTGTCTCTACAGCTCTTGACGCAAGTCAGGAAGAAAAATTAATCCAAATATTGAAGCAACACAAGCGTGCTATTGCCTAGAGTATTACGAATATTAGAGGCATTATTCCCTCTTTCTGTATGCACAAGATTCGGTTGGAAGATGAGGGAAAGCAGTCCATTGAACAGCAAAGAAGATTAAATGAAAAAAATGAAGGAGGTTGTTAAAATAGAGATCATTAAGTGGTTGGATGCGGGAATCATCTACCCAATTTCCTGATAGTACGTGGGTGAGCCCAATCTAATGTGTCCCAAAGAAGAGTGGTATCACGGTGGTAAGTAACGACAAAGATGAATTAATCTGTGCTCGAATTCCTACAGGTTTGCAAGTATGCATGGATTATCGCCGTTTGAATGCAACCACAAAGAAGGATCATTTTCCACTACCCTTCATTGATCAAATCCAGGACAGGCTTGCTGGTAAAGCCTATTATTGTTTTCTTGATAACTATTCTGGCTACAATCAGATAGTAATTACGCCGGAGGACCAAGCAAAAACAACTTTCACTTGTCCTTTTGGTACCTTTGCCTTCCGCTGAATACCATTTGGTCTATACAATGTACCGGCCACATTTCAAAGATGCATGATGACAATTTTCTCAGATATGATTGAACACTCATTGGAGGAATGATTTTTTTGTATATGGTAATACTTTTAATAAATGGGCTGACAATTTAGCCAGAGTTCTAAACCGATGTGAGGACACAAATCTAGTACTGAATTGGGAGAAATGCCACTTCATGGTGATAGAAGGCATTGTCCTTGGTCATCATATCTCTTGTCATGGAATTGAAGTGGATAAAGCAAAAATTCAAATCATTGAGAAGTTACCTCCATCCACAAATGTAAAAGGAATTAGGAGTTTTCTCAGCCATGCGGGCTTCTATTGACAATTCATCCGAGATTTCTCTAAGATTGCAAAACCTCTCTGTTCCTTGTTGGAGCAAAATAAAAAATTTCAATTTGATGCTACATGTTTGGCCACATTTATGCAAATTAAGCAACAACTAGTGAAGGCACCTATTGTCGTTGCACCGGACTGGTCATAATCAATTGAGGTTATGTGTGATGTGAGTGACTATATAGTAGGTACCGTGCTAGGTTAATGCAAAGAAAAGGTATTTCATGCAAAAATATTATACTAGCAAAACTCTTACAGAAGCGATCAATTATACAACCATAGAAAAAGAGTTGTTAACAGTAGTTTTTGCTTTTGACAAATTTCGTGCAAATCTTGTCGGTACAAAAGTTACAGTTTATACTGATCATTTTGCATTATGGTACCTCTTTGTTAAAAAAGATGTCAAACCAAGATTAATTCACTAGATTCTACTATTACAAGAATTGTCATTGAGATTAAGGATCGTAAAGGATCAGAAAACCAAATAGCAGATCATTTATCTCGTCTGAAGGAAGGAAGTGAAGATGGAAATACATTACAAATTGTCGACACATTTTTGGATGAGAAACTTTTTGCTGTCGATGCATCCCCATGGTATGCGGATGTCATAAACTACTTGGTGTGTGGAAGATTACTATTGAGTGCAACAGACCATAGAAAGGAAAGATTTCTTCTTGACATCGTAAAATACTACTGGAATGAGCCTTACCTATTCAAGGTATGCAATGACAATATTATCCGATGCTATGTTCCAAAAGAAGAGATGCTTCCTATCCTGAAGTATTGCCATGATCTCCCTATGGAGGTCATTTTGGTGGTGTAAGGACTATTGCAAAGGTCCTTCAATTAGGATTCTACTGGCCTTCATTGTTTAGAGATGCCTACAATTTCGTGCAATAGTGTGACAAATGTCAGCGCACTGGATCGATATCTCGATGCAACGAGATGCTGCAATAGCCAATTATAGAGGTTGAACTCTTTGGTGTTTAGGGTATGGATTTCATGGGGCCATTTCCAAGTTCTTTTGGAAATGCTCACATCCTGGTCGTTGTAAATTATGTGTCCAAGTGGGTGGAAGCAATTGCTGTTCCAAAAGACGATGCTAGGACAGTGCTGAAATTTTTCCACACATATATACTCACTCTTTTCTGCACACCTAAAGCATTAATTAGTGATCAAGGCACTCACTTCCATTGTAATCAAGTTGCAGCCGCATTGAGGCGTTATAGTGTTAAGCATCGAATGGCGACAACATATCATCCACAAACAAATGGTCAAACTGAAGTTTCTAATCGCCAAATTAAGAATATCCTTGAAAAAGTGGTGAACCCATCGAGGAGAGATTAGTCTTTAAGGCTTAATGACGCATTGTGGGCACTTCGCATAGCATATAAAATGTCATTTGGGATGTTGCCGTATCAACTTGTGTTTCGTAAATCATGTCACTTGCCTGTGGAACTTGAACATAAAACCATGTGGGCAATTAAGCAAGTGAACATGGATTATGATGTTGCTGGAAAAAAGAGGTTACTGGACATTACTGAGTTAGAGGAGATTCGACGCAATGGGTATGAGAATGCTGCAATATACAAGGAAAAAACCAAGAGATGGCATGACAATATTATCTTGTAGCCACAATTTACTGCAGGACAGCTGGTGCTTTTATTTAATTCACGACTCAAACTGCATCCAGGTAAATTGCACTCAAGATAGTCCGGTTCATTCAAGGTTGTCGAAGCATTTCCTCATGGTGTAGTTACAATTAAAGACCTTAATGATGGGTACCAATTCAAGGTAAATGGGCAACATTGAAGAACTACATTAGTCTGGATGATTACAATCATAAAGAGACCATTAACCTGGTTACATTTTTCTTTCCTTTCTTTACATTAGTGTTATTTACTTTTTGTTGTTTTATTTATATTTCAGTTCTGTTTAATAGTCTTTTGCAGGAATAAAGTTCTTACTTTTTTCGACACATGAAAATCTCCTAATCGATGCAATTTTTTGCTAACTCATCATACAGTGAAACGTTTTAGAAAAGAAATCACAACATTTTATTCACTTTCTCCCCAACCATTGGATCGTTACGAAAAAGGACAATCCAAGTCATTGCATTTATTGGATGTAGACTCAGTGTCTTATCTTTACATTGTCAAAGAACACGCCTTTTCACCTTCATGTTTTATTCCCTATAAAGAACCCTACTGTGCTGACGGTGTTCCTCACAAACAAGACCTCCATTGTTACTATAAATTTTTCTCCTCAAGCTCTCATTTTACGATTATCTTTTATCTCTTGATCCCCGAGCCATGGCCAGAACACAAGGTGCCAAAACTCCTTCCAAATCTCTTGCTGAATCCTTCGCTGTAATGGTACGTGATATAGAGCAGTCATCGTCAAAAGAACCAGTGCTATTTTGACTAAAGCTGCTAAAGACCACTTCTATGACAACATGTTGAAGCTTAATTGTCACCTAGAACAGGGCTTCCAACTGTCGTCACATCTAAACTTGGGGAAGTAAGTTCACAAGACCATTGCACGATTGGGGTGGGAAACCTTCTGTACTTATCCTGAGGGGTATTCACTGTCCCTTGTGAGGGAATTTTATGCCAATTTGATAGACAAGGACCAAGAATTTATCTTCATTCGAGAAGGGCTAGTACACTGGGGTGCTTCCCATATTAACGCACTGTACAACATCAAGGACCAAGATGAGCAGATCGCTTTCCTTAAGCAACTCACTGAAGATGGTGTCGACACCCTGCTACATGACTTGTGTATTGATGGAGCAATTTGGACAGGTAATAAACCAAACAACTATACCATGCACGACTGCTTCCTTACTATCCAGAGTAAGGTTTGGTTCCATTTCATAAACTGTCGTTTAATGCCTTCTACACATAGTACCACAATTACCTTGAATCGAATGTGTTTAATTCATTTGATAGTTATAGGGAGACGTATTGATGTCAATGCATTACTGCATTTTTTTATTAATTTGTTTTGATATTATTCATCACAATCTCTTTTGTTTTAATTCCTTTGCATCGACAATTATAAACATAAGCAATCATCTCTATGGGATCAATAACTGATAGTTTTAAACCTATATACTATACTTGCATCGACGGTGTAAGCTTGCACATATTTGCTGTGATGTTCATAGTGTGATCAGAATGTCACTACAGTAGGTTTCATGTGACCATTCCCCAACTTTCTGAAAGTAGATAGTGGCATTAGGTTGATGTTAGCTCCTAAGTCGCAGAAAGCCTTACCCAAATAATGGTTGCCAATTAAGCATAGAATAGTAAAGCTCCCAGGATCTTTCATTTTGGGGGGCAACTTATTTGTCAAAATAGTACTACAACCTTCTGTGACTGCAAAAGTTTCAATATCAATAAGCTTATTCTTCTTAGACAAGAGCTCCTTCATAAATTTCCCATAATTAGAAATTTGCACAAGAGCATCCACTAAAGGAATATTTACATGAAGTTGTTTCAGTGTGTCCCGGAACTGTTGATACTGCTTATCATGCTCCTTCTCCCTGAATTGTTGTGAAAAAGGTACAGGTAGAGATACATCAGATTACGCCGACACCTTTGATTGCGTCGACAGTTTTGAGGGTCGAACATTAGGCATATGAGTGACAATTTGTGGAACTTCTTCGTCTGGTACATCAACGAGCTCTTTAAATTCAACCTTCTCACCAGGGATCATTTCACCAACATCTTGAGGTGCTACAGTAGAGTCTGTGGTCGGCTCGCCAGTTTGTTTACCACTCCTAAGAGTGATAGCTTTGTAGTGTTCTTTCCCCCTTGGATTGGGATTTTTCGTGTCACTAAGTAGTGTGCCTAGTGGTCGAGTGTTTAGATTCGAAGCAAGTTATCCTAATTGGACCTCCGACACCCGAATAGAAGATGAATTCCCTTGCACAATAGCTTCCGCGTAAGTAATATGCTCCTGCATTAAAGCTTCAAGAGCAGCTAATGGATCAGAAGGAGAAGCTTGTGTGTACTGTTGTTGTCGATGTCCTTGAACATGCTAATTCTGCATTGAAGAGTGTTGTGACTGCATCTGATTCTGGTGTGGATGCATTTGGGTGTGTTGTGAATGCATCTGATTTATGGTGATTGTAATTTTGCTGTTGTTGATTGTAATTCCCTTGTCTTGGATTATAATTGCCTTGAGTGGATATATTCCCATATCTGAATGTCGTAGCATTTTGTCCAGCACTCTGAGTTCCCCAAGACTATTGATTGCGTGTAGAATTATTATAAGAGTTCCCATAAGAATTGTTGTGGATATTATTGACATAGAAGGCATTCTCTGCATGTTGTGGACAATCTTCATAACTATGGACAACAAAAGGTCGGAACATCAACTTTTTGAGCGACTTGTATATGTGCAACATCACTAGTCCCTTGCATATTTTTTATCATATTTGAAAGAGAAGAAACTTAAGCACTAAGTGCAGATATTGCGTCTAATTCAATAACTCTCAGAGTAGCTTTTACTTGTGCAGCTCTAGAGATAGGATATTGATAATCATTCTTAGCAATTCTCTCAAGAATTCCAACAGCATTATTATAAGTACAATCCAACAAAGGACCATTGGCTGATGCGTTGACAAGATTCCTCATTTGTCAATTCAACCCATTATAGAAAATCTCAATTTTTGTTTCCTGTTGAATGTTTTGCATGAGGTAATGTCAAAGCAAAGATTTATAATGTTCCCATGTAGTGTGAAGATTTTCATCATCCAACTGATGATAAGCTGTAATATCATTTCGGAGATGAGCATTCATTGTCTGCTGGTTAAAGCGTAGAACAAACTGTGTTGTCAGTGCATTCCAAGAAGTAATTGAGCCAGAAAGTAGCCCACGGAACCAAGTACGAGCTCTTGCCTACAAAGAAGGAAATAATTGCATTTTCAAAGCGTCATCAGGAACGCCTTGTTGACTAAAGGACGCACAACTCAACAAAAATGATTTACGATGTTCTTGTGCATCTTCATGTGGCAATCCAGCATATTGCCTGTTAGAGTTCAACATTTGAAACATTATTGGCTTGAGTTCAAAATTCCCAGCTTGGATTGCTGGCCTAACAACTCCCGGTTGTAAGTCATCCAAGATAGGTGCTAAAAAATCTCGTATAGTCTTGTTTTGTATTTGATCATCTTGCGGCAGTGGTAGGTCTTCAACATTTTGTGACAGTATCAGGGGTATAGCTGCACTGTTTCTTGGTAAAGCCATATTCCTTTGTTCTTGAAATTCTTTCAATTTCTGGATCAAAATTAGCAACAAACTCTGAATTGCTTCGGGTCATGAAATACCTAAAATAAAATGTGCAAATAGAGACAAAAAGAAAGCAAGCTAGTAATAACTAAATATTATATAATAGTAATAAAGTGCAAAAACAAAAATAAACATCAAACGAATGCCATCCCCGGTAACGATGCCAAAACCTGATTGGCTATTTAACGTCACAGCAATATTGCGTAAGCGTACACTGTCGATGCAAGTATAGTAGACAAATATGAATTTGTCGAATCTCGATCCCATGAGGATGGTTGTCTTTTGTCTATCAATGTCAGTGCAATAAATTGATAAAAACGAGATGAATTGTGAGAATAGTTGTCGGAGCAATACTTTGAAAATAAAGATGAAATTTGATAATGATAAAATGGGTTCCCCAACGTGAAGAACCAACAGAATACTAAGTGCTCACAAGGTATAAAAAGATAGGCGATTGTCAATGCAATAAATTGCAATGAACATCTTACCAATCTTAACTTCTATATTTAATCTAAGACTTAAACATGCACATTAACCACACCTTCCGATGATGGCAATGGAACACAATTAAGAACAATTAGATTAAATTCCTCTAATCCTCATGTAACTTTCGTTGTTATGCTTGTTAGCTTGAACTGTCACTACACTTTCCAGTGACAGTGACTGCAATAATATTTCCATGCTAAAAACATTCAAACCCAAAGATTAAACAGTAGAAGTAAGGTTGCATAAAATAACATTTAACCCAGAATTCATGTGTACTTTTATATAAACATGAAATAAAAAGTAATCACCATCGTTAGAAAAGAAATATAAAAGAAACAAGTGGAGAATACTATTCCTAAACAACTCGACTTGCTCTCTCACTTCCCACTTGTGCTGCACTCAAGGCTCCGCGTCAAGAGCTGGTTTGCATCCCTTTCACGTCGGTTCACTCGTAGGAGGCTTAAACTGCCATAGCCAAAAGTTTCAAAGGATAAGTTGAAGAAGACAATGCACGAAAAAGACCTCCTCTCTCTTCCTTTTTTTTCTCTTTCCTTCTAAATATTTATCTTTTAGAAATTGTACAAGTGTCCTTCCAAAAGAATCATGTTGCCTCTGTCCGTTCTAGTTGGTTATACCAGACTGGACAGCTCACATATTTTTGTTCTTATCTGGACAGCTGTCGAGTGCGACAACAATCCTGGGCGGAATCTAGAAATACTCATGTAGCGACATTAGTACTAAAACATGACAAAATTAAGGATAATTAGGCTAAAGTCTACTGGGTTAAAATATGCAATTTACTGAACTGAAAATGCTAAAATATGTGCTAAAGATAACTAAATGGTGACAAATTAACCAATAAGTAGGGAGAAAACATATGTTCTTTCTAGTATTATCAGCCCCCTTGCTCAGGATATGAGGAGCTGTAAGATACACCCCTTTACTCGTACTAAGGCAATATAGATCAAGGTAATTTATTCCGACAACACAGGGTTTAGCCCATTATGAGTTAACGTACAAAGGGGACAACTACAAGAAGAGGGTCCGAGAAATATCAAATGCATGGAATCAAGTGCATAGGATAAAGGTATTTACTGCAAATTCGATGACGACACCGGAATACGATTGGTGGAGGAATAAGAGTGTCAATGAAAACATTCCCGTGCCAAATCTAGAAAATCTTCTACCAGTAGGAGAACACTTGTAAATAATCTCATTGGAACTAGAAATCATAAAACAAGACTTTAAAAAGAAGGTTTCAGAATTTGGAAAAAGGATAGAGACACTCGAAGAAGAGAAAATGCAGTTGGGACTAAACAACGACATCCAAAAGTTGGAAGTTGAAAAGACGAGAAAGGGTAAGAATAAGCTGAGGACAACTTCGATAGCTTAAAGAGAGACTTTAAGAAACTTCACTTGTCGATGAGGACTGCCGGATTAGGCAAAACATCGAGACAATGGCAACGGGAAATCCAAGAGGAAAGAGACAGAGCAGATCAATCGAAGAGGAAATTTCAAGATGCTCAGGTTCAAGAGAATGCCATAAAATGAGAGTTACTAGAAAGCTAGGTTGAGAAAACTGAGCTAAAGGCCCGAATAGCCGAGTTAGAAGAATTTGTGCATAGACACCACAATCATAATTCTGTTAGGAAATTAAAAGCAAGCCAAGCTAAGAACGAGGAATTGAAAAAACGAGTAGAGGAACTCGAGGCCTCACTATAGAATTGAGAGATACGAATTGATATTCTAGAAAGAACCATGGAAACAAACGAAGGACAACTCCAACATGCTCAAAGGCAAGTCAGAGACAGGGAATGTTGTAACACCCAAAAACTCATTACCGTTGCCGATTAGGGTCTTGGGGTCTTTTCGATCATTTAACGTTGACTAATTCCCAATATTACTTCATTTCAATACATTCAAATAAATTTAAAATATCATGCACGATATTAATTATAGACTTAAATAACAATGTAATTCATTTTAGGGAAAAAATATCATTTCCACAATTTTGGGAGACTTCTATCGGTACCTATTGGACAAGTATCGGTAGAAGTCAAGTCAGTAACAAATTAAAAATGGATGCAGTTTCCTACTTGTAGTTGTGATAGTTCTACGATACAAGTATGACCAAAACAATTAAACTTCTACCGATACAACAAACTCTAGAGAGCTAAGAAGTTTTACCCTGTGGTTTCTACCGATACAAGTGTTCAGACTAACGATACTACTATGCATAGACTATCGATACCTCAAAAACTTATACCGAAATAATGCAAGTTAGTAGCAAAGTTCAAATACCCTATACTTCGACCTATACATGCAAGAGTTCTACCGAAACAAGTGTGCAGAATACAAATATACACATAAGTTTCCAAGTTTACCAACCATTATTCATCACAAGATAATTATTCAAGATCATATCTTGCAAAATCTATACATGACAATACTTGTTTCATCAAATAACCACAAAATACAATTGATCAACTCATAGGTAGGGTTCATGAATTTACATGTCATTTCATTACAAAGCATATTTGCCTATTTATAATATTAAGAAAGCATAGAAGCTTAAATTCAACATTTAACTGTGATTTCAACAATGAATCCAATAATACAAGATCAAGCATTTCAAAAGATAACATCATCCTAGTACATGCCATATAACCAAGTGATGCAAATACTACCGAACGAGCTCTCGAGATAGTGTGATTTCTTCGAAAAGATCCGATCTTCAAGTAACAAAATAAATTCTACAAAACAACAACAATTTCACAGGTAATAGCTTAGCAAGTTCATAGAGTTTAACATGTTATCGAATAACATGTGTTGCACAATCTGTAAGTTAATCGAACTAGAATAGAATTATGCTTTAATAAGCCACAACCAGAATTCATCCTCTTGACTATGTCATCTCTGTTACCAGTATACGATGCTGCTCACACAAGCTGATGAGGACTCGTAACATATGCGATACCCCAACCATTGATACTGTATCTGTACATATACTATTCCCTAACGATGCTTCTCACACAAGTTGTTGAGAATATGCAAATCAAGCATAAATCTCAGCCATCGTAGGGCCTATAATCCATTCTTGGTTTCATTTCACATTTTCCCGACTCACGATGCAGCTCACACAAGCTGTAGAGAATCTGTAACAAATGCAGGACCTTAGCCATTGAAGTAGTTTCAAATTACTGGCTCAAAGCCTGATATGTCTTCCTTTCTTTGCTTTCATCTTTCTCGATTCTGAAACATCATATCCCGTTTGCAACATTTATAGAGAATATAATAATGTACAATTCAAATGAGAATTTAACATAACGAACTTACTAGACTGAATTGCAGTTGTGGATAGGCTCTAGGGACTATTCTGCTAATTTCTCTTTTTCTCGATCCATGGCACTATTGTAATCTAGTTATAATAAATCATACAATTTCTCATTAAATCACATAATTTAATCATTTAATGCAACTTGTTCCTTTTTGAACATTTATGAATTTAACCCTAATATTTTACTTTTATTCAATTTAGTCCTTAAACACAAAACACGCAAAATAACCATTTTCTTTCTAAACCATTATAGCCAAATGCTCTAAGCCTTCACACAACTCCATACAATTCATTTATTCCACACCAAGTACACATAATTTCATCATTTTTACATTTTAGTCCTTGAACCCTAATTTATCAAAAATCACTTTACAAAAATATCAAACCCAATCATTAAGCATACAAATCCATCAAAAGCTTTCAAGAACAAGCATATTCAACAATGGTAAGATTTATAACATTTGACAGGTTCACAAATTGGTCCTTAGGTTAGCTAGATTAAGCTAATACGTACTCAAGAACATAGAAATTACTAAAAACGAGTGAGAAATCACATTCCAAATCAAGACACCTAGTATGGTTGAATACCTCTCTTCTCCTCCTAGGGTTTCTTTGTTTTTCTTATTGAAGAAGGTGAATGAAATTCTTTTAATTTATTTTTCTTTCATTTTAATTTCT
Organism: Gossypioides kirkii; assembly: GCA_005610355.1. Lineage (NCBI taxonomy): Eukaryota > Viridiplantae > Streptophyta > Magnoliopsida > Malvales > Malvaceae > Gossypioides > Gossypioides kirkii. Next base: position 25,247,969 of record CP032253.1, on the reverse strand, counting down.
TTATTAACATATTATTAAATTGACATTAATGAATTATTTGAATTTTTCACAATCCAAATACTCTAAACCGTCCATTTGACCCTTGAAGGGTCTATTTACCCTTTTAGGACTTTAACCTACCCTAAAATTAGTATTTAATCTATAAATTCAACTTTTATACCTTTTACGATTTCATCCTTTTTACTTAATTAACTATCTAAATGATAAAATTTCGTAACCAAAATTTGATACGATGCTAATGGCATCGTAAATATTAAAATAAATAAATTTACTACTCGACTCATCGAAGTTATGGCCTCGAAACCACTATTTTCGACACCATTGACAATCAGGCTGTTACAACTCTCCCCCCTTAGGGAAATTTCATCCTTAAATTTCTTACTAGTGAATAGGTCGGGATGCTATGACCTCATTAATGCCTTTGTCTCCCAAGTTGCTTTTTCCAACCCGTGACGATTCTACAAGACCTTTACTAGTGGCACTCTTTTGTTTCTCAACTCTTTCAATTCATGAGCTAGAATTTTAATCGGTTCTTCTGAATACGACAATTTCGCTGTATCTCAACCTCATAAAGAGTAATCACATGAGAAGGATTTGATCTATACCTTCTCAGCATCGAAACATGAAATACATCATGAATCTTCTCAAGTTCCGGAGGTAAAACTAGTTTATAGGCTACAGGACCAATCCTCTTGATGATCTCATACGGCCTAATAAACCACGGACTCATCTTTCCTTTTCTACCAAACCGTAACACCTTCTTCCAAGGTGAAACTCTTAGAAAAACTCGATCTCCAACTGTAAACTCTATATCTTTTATTTTAAGATTTGTACGACTTTTACCAATTAGACACTGCTTTTAAACAATCAAAAATTACCCGAAATTTATCTTTGTCTCATATATAAAGTCAGTCCCAACCAGCTTTGACTCACTCAACTCTGACCAATATAAGGGTGTTCTGCATTTTCTACCATATAGTGTCTCGAACAGTTCCATTTTAATACTGGACTGATATATATTATTGTAAGCAAACTCTACTGGTGGTAAGTATTTCTCCTAACTACCCTCAAACTCAAGTATACAACACCGTAACATACCTTCCAGAATCTATATTACCTGCTCGGACTGTACATCTGTTTACGGATGGTATGTAGTGCTAAAATTTAACCTAGTTTCGAAAGCTTCTTGTAGCTTACCTCTGAATCTTGAGGTAAAATGTGGATCCCTTTCAGAGATAATAGATACTGGTACCCTGTTTAGTCATACAATCTTAGATACATATAACTCAGCCAATTTCTCAAGTGAATAATCCACACGAATAGGGATGAATTGAGCTGACTTAGTCAATCTATCAACTAACCCAGATCGAATCTTTCTTCCTCGGTGTCACCGGTAGTCCTGTAACAAAATTCATAGTGACTCGCTCCCACTTCCACTCTGGAATGGTAATAGGCTGTAATAATCCAGACGGTACCTGATGCTCAACTTTTACTTGCTTACACACTAGATATCTAGTCACAAACTCAGAAATCTATCGTTTCATACTTGGCCACGAATACATTTTCTTCAAATCATTATACATCTTTACACGCCACGGATGAATGAAGCATGTACTACATTGATCTTCAGTCAAAATGTCTCGTCTCAAATTTAGATCATTGGGAACACACACTTTGCCTCGAAAATACAACATACCTTTAGCATCAATAGTAAACCTAGTAGTGACATCACTCTGCATTTCTTCTTTCTTGGCTAAAAGCTTTGAATCATTTTTCTGCAACTCCCGAATTCGTTGTAGGAATAACAGTCTCATCCTGAGTTCAACGGTGATTGAGCCATCACTCTCTAGCGACAGATGAGCATTCATCACCCTCAATGAAAATAACGATTTTCGACTCAAAGCATCTGTAATAACCTTAGCCTTTCCTGGGTGATATTCAATCACTAGATAATAATCTTTCAATGGTTCTAACCATCGGTATTACCTCAAATTCAGCTCCCTTCGCGTCATCAAATACTTCAAATCTTATGATCGATAAATACTGACACCTCTCACCATAAAGATAATGACGCCAAATCTTTAATGCAAAGACTATGGCAGCTAACTCCAAATCACGAGTCGGATAATTCTTTTCATGCGACCTTAACTATCGAGAAGCATAAGCTATCACTTTCCTAGCTTGCATCAAAACGCAATCCAAACTATTAAAGGACGTGTCGATATAAATAATAAATTCCTTTCCCGACTGAGGTTGTGTCAATACCAGAGCTTCTATTAACATTTTCTTTAGCTGATCAAAACTCTGCTGACACTTTTTCGACCAAATAAACTAGAAATTCTTATGTAGTAGCTTTGTCATTGGTAAAGTTATATGATGTGTCACCGGGAACACCAAATATAACCTATTCCAAAAATTATCAAAAATAACAGTAAACGAAAATACGTTCTAATCCTCAAGTACTGGAGTGTCGTAAAGAATCTTGTATGTCGAGATCCTGGGCGAAAGCTTGCCCAAGAAAAGTGTTGGACCTGGAGAAAATAAAAAAAAAGAATTAAAAGAAATAGAAGATAGAGGTTTGGAAATAAAATAAATTGCATAAAAATATAATTGAGTCGAAGGAAGAAAGGTTTTATCGATATCGAGAGATCAAGCCCCAAGTTATCTTGATTCCTCCTCGATTCAATCATAGACTTTGGATGGTTCTTCTTGTTTCCAAATAAGCCAGTTATAGTGGAAGAGGATGCCTACGACCACCAGCTCCAAATATAATTTTTATTTTAGAGGAACCTAACTCTAGCCAACCGTCGCTCCAATGGGACCGTCTTACACTAGATCATCTTTTCCCAATGAAGAATGCCACACCATTTTGTCTCTTTGGCTCGACAACCTCTGACGCAGTAAGTTAGCGAACCGACTGTGCAACCTTCTTAAAACACACAAAGTGGTTGGCTTTGCACAAGATGAAAAGATTATTTTTGTAGGGATTTTGGATGGAAGCGTCGAAATCATTATACAAAGAATTTATGAATACTCGGGAAAGAAGAATTAAGCACGGGTTCTAAGCCCCATGAACTTTGGAGGAACATTTTGATAACCTTCGGCTATAAGGGTTTTTAGTTGCTCGTGTTTTTGGGAAAGAACACAAGATAATAAAAATAGAGCTTGGCCGAGGATGAAGGCATTGGCATGATATGGGAATAGAGACAGAGACGAAGGCGGAGATTGATGGTGTCGAGTCACGCACAGATGAATATGCTGGTGTTGGGTTTCGGAGCGATGAGGGTGTTGGTGGTCTTGGCAAAAGCAATGGTGGGTTGAGTGGGGAAGGAGGGAGGATTTGAAGGGGAGAAGGTGTGGTTGATTGTGAATGGCAGAATATTGGAGGAGGAGTATCGTGTGGTGGAGATGGTGGGGTGGTTCAATCGATGGTGAGGAAGAGGGAGAGGGTACGAGGGACGATGAAGGAGAAGGAGAGGGAGTGGGAGTGGGTGAGAGAGAATCAGACATGTGGATGTGTTGGGGTGTGATAGAACGGTAGCGATGGGGGTTGACGGTGAAAGAGGGCTCGACAGCGACGTGATTACAAGTGCACACCATGGTCTTACAGCGAACGGCGACTAAAGAGGATAAGAGGGGTGAATAGTGGCTTTAGGGGAGAAAAGATGGAAAGAAAATTAGGGTTTGAAAAATGGGTTTATATAGGTTGGGTAGTGTTTGGTTATAGGGATAGGCTAAGGGAAGGGGTGCATTGTTCCTAGGTAGGATAGGGAACATGGGCAGCGACTGTTTGGGTGGAGGGATAGGGGTTTTACGATAATGTGCCCTTATCGTATAGAGTTTCCGTCATCGATTTTTTATTTGTGAAATAAATTCCTCGAGTTTCCTTGACAAATAAGAAAATAAATAAATAATATATAAAAATTAAAAGAAATAATAAAAATAATTAGGTTGCCTCCTAATAAGCGCTTGTTTAACGTTGTTAGCTCGACGACCCGAGTCAGTATCGAGGCTGTTCAAGATGAATTTTCTCGACTGTCTGGACCTGTAAATTTTCATAAAATGGCTTCAACCTTTGACCATTGACTATGAACTGCTTCCCTGTTTCCTCACTTTCTATTTCCACTATGCTATGAGTAAATAATTTAGTCACAATAAAAGGTCCTAACCATCGAGATTGAGGCTTATTGGGAAACAATTTTAAAACTAAGCTATAAAGTAGCACTTTTTATCCTATTCAGAAATGCTTCAGGATATCATCTTATCATGAAACAATTTTGTTTTATCTTTGTAGATATGAGCACTCTCATAGGCATCATTTCGAATCTCTTCCAACTCTTGGATGTTTAATTTCCTACCTCTTCCTGCGGGCTCTAACTCCATATTACATTATCGTATAGCCTAATAAACTTTATGTTCCAATTCTACTGAAAGGTGGCAAGCCATTCCAAAAACAAGCCGAAATGGTGACATACCTATTGAGCCCTTATATGCCATCCCATAGGCCCAAAGAGCATCATTTAACCGAAGACTTCAATCCTTTCGGTTAGGTTAAATTGTTTTCTCTAATATAGTCTTGATTTCTCGGTTCGAGACCTCTACTTGGCCATTCATTTGGGGGTGATAGGCCGTACCTATACGATGATGAACCTCATATTTTTTCATGAGCTCCTCCACCACTTTATTGCAAAAATGGGTTCCACGGTCACTAATCAAGGCTTGAGGTGTATCAAACCTGGAAAAATACATCTTTTTAGAAACTCCACAACAATTTTAGCATTATCATTTCGAGTAGGTATTGCCTCTATCTACTTAGAAATATAGTCTACTACTGAAGTATATAAATATTTCCAAATGAAGAGATAAATGGGCCCATAAAATTAATACCCCACACATCAAAAATCTCACATACAGTAATTGGGGATTGGGGCATTTGATTTCACCTTATACAAATCTTGTATGTTGAGATCTTGGGCGAAATCTTGCCCAGAAAAAGCGTTGGACCTGGAGAAAATAAAAAAAAGAATTAAAAGAAATAGAAGATAGAGGTGTCGAAATAAAATAAACTGCATAAAAGTAAATAGAGTAGAAGGAAGAAAGGTTTTATCGATATCGAGAGATCCAATCTCCGGTTATCTTGATTCCTCCTCATTTCAATCATAGACTTTGGATGGTTCTTCTCGTCCCTGAATAAGCTAGTTATAGTGGAAGAGGACACCTACGACCACCAGCTACAGATATAATTTTGGTTTTAGAGGAACCTGACTCTAGCTAACCATTGCTCCAATGGGACCGTCTTACACTAGATCATCTTTTGCCAATGACGAATGCCACGCCATTTTGTCTTTTTGCTTCAGCAATCTGTGATGCAATAAGTTAGAGAATCGACTGTGCAACCTTCTCAAAACACACAAAGTGGTCGGCTTTGCACAAGATGAAAGATTACTTTTGTAGGGATTTTGGACGGAAGCTTCAATCTCGTAATACAAAGAATTCATGAATACTCGGGCGAGAAAAAATAAGCACAACTTTTAAGCCTCATGAACTTTGGAGGAACATTTTGATAACCTTCGACTAGAAGAATTTTTAGCTGCTCATGTTTTTGGGATAAAACACAAGATAATAAAAAATAGAGCTTTTATTGAAACTAGGGTTTTGGGGAGATGGAGGGTGTTGCATCCCAATTTCGTTTGGCCTTTTAAGTCCAATTTTTTACAAAGCCCAAAAATAAAAAAACCTAAAATAAAGATGAAAAACCTAGCAGCTGCCCTTGGATGCATGACCATCACTACCCTTGCCCGAATAATCTCCAAGATTTGAGAATCTGCAGAAATAGGAAAAAAAATCACAAAAATATGTAAATTTTGTGTTATAAATACACGAAATCAAATTTAATAAGGAGGATTCTTTTTTATTTGTTCAGAGAGTTTTTTTTGGAATAAGATTCAGAGAATTTTTATACAACATTCAGATAATTTTTTTGAGACATACATTCAAAGAAAATTTAAAGTAAATATTGAGGTATCGATTTGTATTTGTATTTCTTCTTTTTTTCATTTCAAAATAACAAAAACAAATATAGATCTAGTTTTTTACCTTTGATGTTGATTCGTTTTTGGCCTCTTTCGGGTATGTGAGACCATGGCTTCATTCGGATTTGCTCAAAGTTCATCGGAGTTCGTCTTCTTCTTCTTATTATTATTATTTACATTTAGTTGTTTATTTTAACATTTAATTTATTGATTTTTTTGTTTATTTTTTATTTATCATTTATTTTCATGCCTGATCTCAATTATTTTTATTATTTATATTTATTTGTTTATTTTAGCATTTAATTTTAATTTTAATTTTTTATTTATTTATATTGTTGTTATTTATTTTCATGCTATTTTATTGTTATCTCTTTTATTATTTTTTATTTAATTTGCATTTATTTTTATTATCTTGTTTGTTTATTTATTTATTTATCATTAAATTTTATGTTTTTTTTCTTTTTATTTAATTACATGTTGATTAATCCTTAATTTAATTATGTTAGATATTTTTATGATTGCATTTCATATATTTATTCATTGATTTGTTATTTATTTGTATGCCATATTTTGTCCCTTTAAATTAATTACATGCCTTATTGTATCTTTAACTTACTTATTTTAGAGTTTTCCTATATTTGTGTTTTATATATATCTATTGTTGCTTATATTATTAATTAATTAATATTCATTGTCATTATTACTATGATTATATTGTTATTTTATTTAATACTATAATTATATTTTTATTATGTTATTAATTGTATTTTATTGTCTTCATTTAATTATTTATATTCATGTATTTTATTATTTTGCCATTATAATTGTAAATTATGTACATACTTATTCATTTATTTTTGAATGACATTTTAATTCTTTTTTAAAAATACATAAACCATTTTCAAGAAAATCGAGGCAATGTTCTTTGTTTCGAGAATTTGAAAGAATCATGCCCTAACTCACTAGGTATTGTTTTTTTCTTTAAATCGGGATAATAGAGTACCCTGTTTAAAATTAAAAATACGAGATTTTGGAATAATAATAAAGAATTCTTGTTATTTTTGAAAATTTGAATTGTTGTGTCCTAACTTACTGCATATGACTTTTTCTCAATTAATTCGAAATAATGAGCTTTCTTTATAAAGTTTAATTTTTCAAAATAAAAGAAACATGACATTCATGCTTTTAAGGATCACAATTTAAATTTTTTTGAGTTTTTAATTTTCAACAAATAAGACTTTAAATAATCAATTAAGTATCAAATTTGGGCGTGTGAGGGTGATAATCCTTCCTTATGCATAACCGACTCCCGAACCCATTTTATGGTTTCAAAGGGCAAAATTGTTATTTTAATGATTTTAAAATTTTAAGGTGATCCAATCACATCTATTTAAAAAATGTTGGTGGCGACTCCATTTTCGATTTTCAAAATATAATTCGAGACTTTTTTCAAAAAAATGGATTCGATAACTTGACGACTCCGCTGGAGACATTTTCTAAAGAGGGTCAAGCCACAAGTTGATTATTTTTTGTCTTTTTATTGAAACTTTAAAATTCGATTTCATTTAATTTGTGATCCTTTGCATTTTATTGCTTTGCATTTTATTGCCTGTATGTTGTATTTAATTTGTAATGTTTTCGCATACATTTGCATGTGTTACTATACCTTCTAAGTAAGAAGTTACTCCTTCGTGAGGTTTTCGCCTCCGTGCAGGATAGTGGATTGCTTTCGGGATATATCCATACCTATGTTTTCGTGAGGTTTTCACTTCCGTGCAAACATCTGAGAAATGTGTCCCCTTGAGCCAAACTCGTCCGTATGAGCTTATAATAGGTGAGGATTAAGGAATCTGCTGGTTTGGGTACCTTTACTCTAGAACTCAAACTACATATAGTGAACCTTTAGAGCCTATCCTAGGTAGAGCCATGCCGAGCTTTTAGTGATTACCCGAAATAGATGCGTAGGTTCTTTGTTTATGCTTTTAATTTATTGTTAAATTCTTATAATGATTGTATTAACTTGTTTTATTTTTGTCTCATTTGCATAACATCTTCATATTAGGAAAGATATTGTTTTAGGTTCGATTTCTAGTGGATAGCTGGTCATGAAAAAGGGGTATCTTGATAAGGTGGAGGACAATGTGGTCGTGCACATGTGGTCAGAGGCTAAGCAACTCGAGAAGGGTGATAGCTTGGCTGATGGACATGTATCAGATTACTGGGATTTTACTTAGATTAGTGCAACTCAGAATAATCTGCAAGGGTTGAAAGAGATATGGGATTAGTGGGATGATGGAATGAAATAGATTTTCTACTGTGAGTATGGGGATTTATCGTATTTAGTTAATGTTAAGGTAGACAAGCATCTCTTTCGAGCCCTTGCACAGCACTGGAACCCGGCCTACAGTTGTTTCATCTTTAGGAACATGGATATGGTGCCTACGATCGAGGAGTACACCACTTTCCTTCGTTGCCCAAAAATTCAGGTAAGCAAGATCTACTCGAGAGCTGCTAGTGTTCCAACTTTTCTTAAGAAATTGATGAATATTACGAGAATGAGTGAGCAATGGGTTACAACTCGAATTAAGGTAAAAGGCAATAACAAATGTATCACTTGGAAGAGTTTGCGAGATTTGATCTTAATACATTCGGATGTGAAGAAAAACGTGGATATATTTGCTCTCAGTTTATATGGATTGGTCCTAAGGCGTTGGACATATAGAGGAGACAGTCACTAATTTATTCGACTGGTTAGATAAAAGGGTCACACCTGTTCTGACAATTTTGGCTGAGACTTTTAGGTTGTTGAACGCATGTTAGAGGGAAGGAGAATGAAGATTCATAGGCTGCACACCACTATTGATGGTTTGGTTCCATAGTCACTTTTGGAAGGTGGAAAAGGTCTCCTATCGAGTATTTTTTGAAAGTTATTCCCTTTTGAGAGAATTTGTGACTACGCGAAGGCAAGAGAACATTTCTGAGGAGAAGTGGATGGCGATACTTCATAGTCTCCAAGATGATGACATCGAATGGCGAGCAACATGGTGTATCTCTAATGACATACTTTATCGATACGAAGACTTTGATTGGGTACCATTACCTGGGATATGGGGAGCTATCGGATATTCCCCTTTGTTAGTGATAAGGTAGTATAGATCAAGAAGTTCATCCCAGCGACACAAGGTTTGGCTCAATGCGAGTTTGCGTATAAGGCTGAGAACAACAAGAAGAAGGTTCGAGAGATATAGAATGTTTGGAATCAAGTTCGCATAATGAAGACGTTTGCTGCAAATCCCATGGTAACCCCGGATTATGATGAGTGGAGAAATAAAAGAATTAATGACAACATCCCTGTGCTAAATCCAAAAAATGTCCGCCCAGTTTAAGAGCATTTACAGGTAATTACATCAGAATTAGAACTCATAAAGCAAGATTTTGAGAAAAAAAAGTTCTGAGTTGGGAAAGGAGATAGAAAAGCTAAAAGAGAAAAGATGCAACTAGGGTTAGATGTTGATATCCAAAAATTAGAGGCCGAAAAGCTGAGGAAAGTAAAGAGAAAGGTTGAGGAGGAATTGGATAGTTTGAAGAAGGACTACAAGAAGCTTCATCTGTCAATGAGAACTGCTGGGTTAGGTAAGACATTAGAATAATGGCAACAAGAAATTCCAGAGGAAAAGATTCAAGCGAAACAGTGGAAGAGAAAGTTTCAAGATGCTCAAGTCCAAGAAAATACCATGTAGAGTAAGCTATTGGAAAGTCAATTAGAGAAAGCTGAGTTGAAAGATCGAGTAGCTGAGTTGGAGAAGTCCTTTTATAGGCATTGCAGTCGTAACTCTGTAACTGAGTTGAGGGTAAGTGATCGGTGTTTTTACGTCATAGCAGTGTGCAAGTGGACACACGTTGATGCTAGTATAGTTGATAGAATAATTCTATCAAATATCGATCCCACGATGAATGGGTTCTTGACGGTTAAATGTTGAAGCAACTAATATTGCAATTAAGTGTAATGTGAGTACTGATGTCAGTACATTTATGTCAGATCTGCACACTAAGATAATCAAGAATGTCAATGTAATTAGAGTTAAACTTTAGAGGTTAAATGTCAGTGTACTGAAAACAAATCCAATTGCGTTGAATGTTGAGTGCTGAAAATTTAAATACATAAAATTTAAATATGATAAAGTGTAGAAGGGCAGAAATGGTTCACTGATTCTACTAAATCACAATGCTAGATGCGTTGACAAGGTAAAATATAGATGGAATGCCGCTATAATGAAGTCCCTTTGAGTTCTTACCAACAACAACTCTCTACTTAATCCCGACTTGAATATCCACAATCACTCCACCTCTCGGTGCGAGCAACGATATGTATTCAAGAACCAGTAACTGGAGTTTGTCCCAGTCCCAAGCCGCTCTCGCCTAACTTACTTGTTAACCTAACCTGTCACCGCATCTCTCGATGTCGGTGTACAGCAATTTCACTCTCGTGCTTAAAGCGGTTAGATCTAAGAATAAACAAATAAGCAGTGTAAAATATGAATCAAAATGATTTAACATTAAAAGGCACTCTCGTATTCATTTAATATCATCAAAATCCATCACTATTTAAGAAGAATTAAATAGTACAACGAAGCTTACTATCTCTAGACTACTAGGACTACTCCTTAATTGTTCCTCTTGCTCTGCATCAAGCACCTCTTGTCAGAAGTGGTTGCAGACTTGGTTCATCAGCTACTCGATTTACAGTTCAAATCTCCAATTCACACAAAATTTTCAGAATTAAATCCCTTTGCTCTTGATGATTTCTTCATCTTTTGTTCGTCTATTTATAACCTCCATAATGTTGCAGGTTTTAGCCTTCATTCCAGATCTAATCTTGCAAATGTCAAAATTGGTTAGATTACAATTGTGCACTCACGCAGTTCTAGTATGTTCTTTAGAAATCTATAGATTGTCGCTGTATCGCTAGGCACATTCTAAAATCATAATTGCAGTGACATCTATGAAATTCCTGTGTTGGTGCTCTCTAAATTCCTAATGTTTAAATTGCATTCATATAATAGAATGATGCGCTGACAATTTATTGGTATGAACAACTTAAAACTGCAACTTCATAAATTTTAATTTTATGCATTGAATCTTATCCTTCCTTGAACTATTTCAGCAAATTATTCTTTTTTTCCTTTTCTTTCTTCTTTTTCTCATTTTTGTTTTTCAAGTAACTGAAAGATGTCATTGCATTACTCTACCTTTGTTCTTGGGCAGTAACAATTGGGTGTAACAAACCCCTAGGAGGCATGCAATTGCGTCGACACACACTCTTGCAGTTACAGCCTTTGGCTAGATAAGTTTTCTTTTCTAAGACTATAGTGGAGTGTTCTCCCTTAAAAGTCACAATGCACTCATATTGGAGCATCTTTTTATTAATACAATGTCGCTGTACTGGTTAGTTAGTTCAAGATTCAGCACCAATACTATCCATCCATTACTGAAGCAATTTCAATTATTCATTCAAAAATAGCAAACTCATTATTCAATCATATTCATCCAATTTCCACATCAACATTCAAACAATTCAGGAATTAGGCATCAAAATAAAAGTTGTGGGCACATTTCTGTTGAAATTTTGTAATTTTCCATTAACTAAAGAAACAAAATAAAAGTCAAACATGAAGGTGTAGTTGCATTTAACATTCACATTATCTCCCCCCAAACTTAATGTCTGCATTGTCCTCAATGCACTGATAATAGTTATACAGAAATAATGGTAATGCAGCTATAATGCGCTAAACTAAAAGGAATGCAGTGACAATTAAAATGCAGGCACAATAAGGATGCATGAAAACAAACTAAAAAGAAATGTACTCAATTATTCAGCAGCAGCCGATGCAAAGGCTGCTTTGGTTTTCTTCTTCTTTTTCTTTGGGTGCTCTCCCTCATCATGGTGTTTCTTATTTTTCTTGTCCTTATGCCTCTTCCGCTTTTTATCCTTTAATCCAACCGGCTCGGCGGATTTCTCCTCCTCGGCAGGTTGGGTGGCGGCTTCATCAGTTGTCAACTCTAATAGGTGGATTTCTATAAGTGGTGCCAGATAGGGCACAATAGCCAAAGGATTTAGTTCCTTAATATTGCCAGTGACAACCTCAGCCTGGCTCGCAGTAGGTAGAGCCTTATTTGAGCTGGATGCCCCCGCAACATCCTCAACAATCATTGTTAGGCCATTGGGGTCCTTCTCCTCCTGCACCTTGGCAGGTTCTTTTTCTTCTTTCTCTTCTTCCTTTCCTCCTTCTTCTTCTTCTTGATCTTTTTCCTTCAACTGATCCTCCCATTGGTCCACATCCTCTTCCACCTGCTGGTCAGGTTCAATTGGGCCAGTGTGGGCACAGTCCACTGCGTCGACATCCTTCTCTACAACCGCTGCTTGTTCAACCATATTTGCGCTCAAACAATTACAAAACTCATCTTTGAATAAGTGGGCGATATGGAAATGATAATCGTCATAATTCTACGAGTGCCCGTCATCCTTCTCATCATCAGAAATATGAATTCGGATTAGTGTAGGTGCAGGTGTAGGCCTACCTTCAGAAGTAGGTTGCTCGGAAGACGAGTACTTCATTGGGCAATAGATTGATGGGAAGGTTGGGAAGTTTGGTAATGGAGTCTTGCTGATCTGGCTTAATGCAGCGACAATGGCTTTATTCCATGCCTTAATGTAGGCATAAAACTTGTGGAGCCGAAGATCCATGTCGTCCACTATACTATCAATGTTGATGGATCGCATGTCGATGTGGTCCAAGTGTAGTTCCATCAATGCCAGCTTCTTTGCCATTTGGGACTCTATCGGTGCATCAGTTTGGTCAACCTTCTTCTTATCCTTGCCTCTATCCCTTTTCTTGGAGGTTTCTTTGGCCACTGGTGTATCTTGGCTTCATGTCATCCTCTCAACTGAGATATCGTTGATTGGGCCTTTGCTGTCTAAGACCTTCTCACCATCTTTAGGCACAATACCCTTGTGTTGACAAAGCAACATAATGAGAAAAGGGAAAGGAAGGATACCCGTTTGCTTTCTTACAGCATATGTGATCTGGGCGTGGATGAGCTCACCAATGTCGATGTGTCGGTGGTGCAGAATGGAATGCAGGAGACACATACGGTCCAATGTGGCCGTAGTGCTGTGAGTCGAAGGCATAACACGACTATTGATAAAATGAAACCATACCTTGCAAAAAATTGTAAGGTACCGTCTTTGCATTGTAAAGTTGTGAAATCCATTGCCTGTCCATGTAGCATCATCGATGCAGAGATCTTTCATCATTTGGGTCATACAATCATCATCCAAATGATGCAGAAAGGGTGCATGGTCGTCCACTCGTTCTGAAATCCTTAGCAATACGTTGATCTGCGCAGCGTTCCATGGAACAAGCCCCTCTCGTACAAAGACAAACTCCTGCTCCTAATCTACTAGATTTGCATAAAACTCCCTAACCAATGTGGGGGAGTAGCTAGAAGGATGGTCGCAGAAAAATTCCCACCCGAGACGGTTGATGGTACGGTGAACTTGCTTTCCCAAGGTCTGGTGTGGAGAAAGTTGGAGTCCCTGTTCAGGATGGATGTTACATTTTAACATGATATTGTGGTAACGGTCTTTGGCTGTAGTCATTAGAAATAAGATTGGGCCTATGGATAAGGGTGGTGGTGCTGTGGACGGAGCCATAATAGAAGTGGTCGGGTCTTCTTTGAAGGGGTTTTAAGAGTGTTTCTTAAAGCACGGGTTTTTTTCATGGTGAGAAATTCAAGAAGTTTTGTAGAAAAGGATTGCTTTATGATTAGAAAAAAATATGCAGACAATAGAGAAGATGAAATGTAGTAACAATGGCTGATGTGAAGTGAAAAAGTAACTACAAAGGGGAGACTTTATAACCTAGGCGTGATGATTGGAAAAATAAGGGAAAACGTTGCGTCTGCAGCCATTAATTGCCAAGCTGCAGATCGTACCAATTTGTTTTGATCCAACGGTTGGGACTGAAAGAAAGAAATGGCTAGATTCTTGCTAAAAAGTAATGCTGACTCATCATAGAATATGCCGACAATCTGTGCTTCAATGCATCGACAAAAAGAGGATTTCTATCTCTGCTAGGAATTTGAAACAACACAACAAAAAGTGAAACAAATAAAAGGAAATAAAGAAATGTATCGACATTATTTAAATGTCACCAGGTTGACAACTTCGTCTGGTTCTCGAAAATTTGGGCTCACATAATGTTTAAGATGTTGGCCATATACTTTAAATTGTTGTCCATCCTTTAGGTTTTCGATTGTTACCACACCGCTTTGGGATGCTTCAACTACTTTGAATGGACCTGACCACCTTGATCGTAATTTTCCTGGATGCAATTTCAAACGTGAGTTAAATAGAAGTACCAATTGACCAGGATGACATTATCGACGTAAGATAATGTTGTCATGCCATCTCTTTGTCTTTTCCATATTTATTGCATCATTCTCATAAGCATGGCATCGAATTTCTTCTAAGTCCATGATATCCAATAGTCTTTTCTTTCCAGGAGCATCATAGTCCAAATTCACCTACTTAATTGCCTACATGGCCTTATGTTCAAGTTCAACGGGTACGTGACAAGATTTTCCAAACACTAGTTGATATGGCGACATCCCCAACGGGGTTTTGTAGGCAGTGCGAAGCGCCCATATTGTGCCATGTAGCCACGTAAACTAATCCTTCCTAGATGGATTAACCACCTTCTCAAGTATGCTTTTAATTTGACGATTGGATACTTTGGCTTAACCATTAGTTTGTGGGTGATATGTGGTAGCCATACAATGCTTCACACCATATCGTTTCAATGTAGTCGCCACTTGGTTATTATAGAAATGAGTGCCTTGGTCACTTATCAACGCTCTCGATGTTCCAAATCTTGTGAGGATGTATGTAAGAAAGAACTTCAACAACGTCCGAGCGTCGTCTTTTGGCACCGCAATAGCTTCAATCCACTTTGAGATGTAGTCAACAGCCACTAATATATACACATTTCCAAAAGAATTTGGAAATGGCCCCATAAAGTCTATACCCCAGACATCGAAGAGCTCTACCTCCATAATGGGTTGTTGTAGCATCTCATTGCATCGAGATATGGAACCAATGCGTTGACAACGATCACATTGTTGTGAAAAATTATGGGCGTCTCGAAACAATGTGGGCCAATAAAATCCTAACTGTAAGACTTTAGCAGCAGTCCTTGGTCTACCAAAATGTCCTCCATACTGAGCATCATGGCAGTGCCGTAGGATTGACATCATTTCTTCTTCAGGTATACAACGACGAATAATATTGTCGACGCATACCTTGAATTGGTATTGCTCATTCCAGTGGTATTTGGCAGCATCGCGTATGAACCTGATCTTCTTATGACCAGTAACATTCGTGGGTAGCTTCCCACATACAAGGTAATTGACGGCATCAGCCTACCATGGTGATGCGTCGATAAAGAATAATTGCTCGTCAGGAAATGATTCGACAATCTAGGACAGTTGCCCATCTTTACTTCATACTTCTAGTCGAGATAAATGGTCAGCTACCTGATTCTCAGATCCTTTCCTATCTCTAATTTCAATGTCAAATTCTTGAAGGAGTAGGATCCATCTGATGAGTCTAGGTTTGATGTCTTTTCTGTTGAAAAGGTATCTCAACGTTGAGTGGTCCGTGTAAACTGTAGTCTTTACGCCGACAAGATAAGAACTAAACTTGTCAAATGCGAAGACTACTGCTAGTAACTCCTTCTAAATCATGGTGTAATTGACTTGCATTTCAGTTCGGGTTTTACTAGCATAGTAAATAGAATGGAATACATCTTCTTTGGCCTAAGATAGCTCCTATAGCAAAGTCGCTTGCATCGCACATTTGTTCAAACGGTTGTGTCCAATCCGGTGCAACGACAATTAGGGCTTGTACTAGCTACTTCTTTATTGCCATGAATGTGACCAGACAGATGTCATCAAACGGAAACTTTTTATTTTGCTCCAGCAATGAACATAATGGTTTAGCTATCTTGGAGAAATCTCGGATGAATCTTCTATAAAAGCTAGCGTGTCCAACAATGCTTCTTACTGCTTTAATGTTAGTGGGCGGTGGTAGTTTTTCGATGATTTTTACCTTTGCTTTATCAACTTCAATACCCTAACAAGATATCTGATGCCCGAGAACAATGCCTTTAGTTGCCATGAAGTGGCATTTCTCTCAATTCAGAACTAGATTTGTGTCCTCACATCTCTTGAAGACTCTCGCTAGATTGTCAACACATTGGTCGAAATTCTGTCCATAGACAGAGAAATCATCCATAAATACCTCTAAGGAATCCTCGATCATGTCTAAAAATATTACCATCATAGACCTCTGAAATATTGCTGGTGCATTACACAACCGAAACAACATACGTCGGAAAGTAAATGTTCCAAAAAGGCATGTGAATGTTGTCTTTGCTTGATCCTCCGGTGCAATAGCAATTTGGTTGTATCTAGATTACAATCATCTAAGAAACAATAATAGGTTTTACCAGCTAGCCTATCCAGTATTTGATCGATGAAGGTAGTGGAAAATGGTCCTTCTTTGTGGCTGCATTTAGTCATCGGTAATCCATGCATACTCGTCATCCTATTGCAATGCGAGTAGGGATTAACTCATTCTTGTCGTTGGTCACAACTGTGAAATCACTCTTTTTAGGCACACATTGAACGAGGCTCACCCAATCACTATCAAAAATAGGGTATATAATGCCCGCATCTAACCATTTGATAATTTCCTTCTTTACTACTTCTTTCATCTTTTCATTGAGTCTTCATTGCTGCTCAATTGATTGCTTCTTTTCATCTTCTAGCCTAATCTTGTGCATGCAAAAAGGGGGACTGATGCCTCTGATATCTGTAATGCTCCAAGCTATGCCTCTTTTGTGTTCTTTCAGAATCGCGATGAGCTTATCTTCTTGCATTGCGTCGAGGGATGCGTTGACAATAATAGGTAGTGTCTCGTTGTCACCAAGAAAAACATACTTTAAATGTGTTGGCAATTGCTTCAACTCCAAGGTAGGAGCATTGTGTCGAGGGATGCATTGACAATAACAGGTCGTTATGTCGCATGATAAGTGCTCCCTTGAACACTCGATAAGTGTACATTCCGTTGCTAGAAATGGTCACCTCAAGATAATTGGCACTTCCTTATCTTCTTCGCAGTCTAGGATTATAAAATCAGTAGGGAACACAAGTTATCATCTTGGACAAGGATGTCTTTGATTTGGCCTTCCGGTTGTGCTAAGGATCTATCCGCAAGTTGCAATGTTACTGAAGTGGGCTTCATCGAACCTATTCCTAATTTCTTGAAACTAGACAGAGGCATAAGATTAATACTTACTCCCAAATCACATAAAGCTTTACCTAAATAATGATTCCCAATGGAACATGGGATTGTGAAGCTGCTAGGATCTTTCATCTTGGTTGACAACTTATTTGTAAGCATAGCATTGCACCCCTCTGTGAGCGGAATCATCTCGATGTCGGACAATTTATTTTTCTTTGATAACAGCTCCTTCATGTATTTCCCATAACTGGGTACCTGCACAAGAGCATCTATTAGAGGTATATTAATGTGCAATTTTTTCAAAGCAGAAACAAACTTTTGGTATTCTTTGTCATGGACTTTCTCTTTAAATCTTTGTGGAAATGGTAAAGGTATTGTAACATTGGGTTGTTGTGGAAAACTTGGTGCTGTCGACATTGGCAGTTGCGTCGACAACTTAGTTGGGCAAACTACAGACATGGATGGCTCTATAGTTGGTTCCTCTTCATTTTCTTTTGCTTGACTTTCTTCAACTGCATCTTCTTCCTATTGCTGTGGTTCAGATGCATCGACATGGTCTTGGCCAGAACTGCTTGGTCCTATTATCTGCTTGCCACTCCTCAGCGTGATTACTTTGCGATGCTCCTTCCCCCTCTGCTAGGATTCACAGTATCACTAGGCAGAGTGCCTGGTGACATTGTACTTAAATTAGAAGGCAACTGCCCCAACTGGGCTTCCAATGCTCTAATGGAAGAAGAGTTGCCTTGCACTATTGCTTCAGTTTGTGTGATATGCTCACGCATCATTGCCTCAAGAGCAGCCATAGGATCTGACTTAGGTTGAGAAAATTGATGCTGTTGATGTTGGTGATGTTGTCCTTGCATATGTGGCAGCACAGACTGTTGTGGCTATAATCGAGATTATGGTTGCATCTGGTTATGTAACTGCATTTGTTCATATCAAAAATTTCTTTACGAATTCTGATTATAATTCTGTTATGGATTGCTATAGTAATTCCCTTGTCTATAACTTCCTTAATATTAGGAATTTCCATATCTGAATGTAAAAGCATTTTGATTGCCCCAAAGTTGTTGAGATCGGTTGTTGTATGAGTTACCAAATGAACCTCCCTTGATGTTATTAACGTAGAAAGCATTTTCTGCATGTTGTGGGCAGTCCTCATAACTATGATTGTCGTTGCAGATTTCACAAGAAAATATCGACGCATCCAATTGCTGGGCCACTTGAATAGGAGCAACGTCGTTCATTCCCTTTATATTCTTTATAATATTGGCCAATGAGGATACCTACACTGACAAAGTAGAAATAGCATCTAACTCAAGAACTCTAGTGTTAGTTTTTACCTGTACAGAACAAGAAATAGGATATTAATAATTGTTCTCAGCAATCCTCTCTAGAATTCTTACAGCTTCATTGTATGTACAATCTAACAAGGGACCATTAGCTGATGTGTCGACAAGGTTCCTTGTCTGAGCATTCAAACTATTGTAAAATATTTCAATCTGGGTCTCCTACTGAATTCTATGCATTGGGCAGTGTCGAAGCAATGTTCTATAACGTTCCCAAGTTGTATGTAAACTCTAATCATCCAACTGATGATATGCAGTAATGTCATTTCGCAACCTTGCGTTCATTGTCAGCGGATTGAAACACAAAATGAACTGCATTGCGAACGCATTCCAAGATGTAATTGATCCTGCTGCCAATCCCAAGAACCATGTTTTTGCTTTTCCCTACAACGAATAAGGAAATAATTGCATTTTTAAGGCATCATCAGGGACACTATGTTGTCTGAAGGATGCACAAATAAGCAAAAATGATTTCAAATGTTCTCGTGCGTCTTCATGCGGAAAACCTGAATATTGCCCATTCTAGTTGAGCATCTGAAACATCACCGATTTTAGTTCAAAATTACCAGCTTGAATAGCCGGTCTTACAACCCCTGGTTGTAAATCATCGAGTATAGGCACAATAAAATCTCTTATTGTCCTATTTTGCACTCGTTCTTCTTGTGGACGTGGTGGTGGTATATCGTTAACAATTTGTGAAAGCACTAGAGGAATTCCATCTTGTGGCAGTAATGCTGGCAAGTTATTGTTGTGGTTGTTACCAGCCATTTTTTGTTGTTCTTGCCTTCTCCGCCTAAGTGTCCTCTCAAGCTCCGGATCAAAGCTTACAATGTCCTTAGGATTTCTCCTTATGGACATACAATAATTAACAATCTAAAAAAGGAAACAATTAGAGAAATAATAACAGAGTAGTAAAGATTAAAAGTTAAGTAAGTAGAATTAATTGCAACTACAAAAGTAAACATCAAACAAACACCATTCCCCGACAATGGCACCAAAACTTGATCTGTGTTTTTACGTCACAGCAATGTGCAAGCGGACACACGTCGATGCAAGTATAGTTGATAGAACAATTCTATCAGATATCGATCCTACATGGAATGGGTTCTTGATGTTTAAATGTCGAAGCAACTAATACTACAATTAAGTAAAATGTGAGTACTAATGTCAGTGAATTTATGTCAAATCTACTCACTAAAATAATCAGGAATGTCAACGCAATTAGAGTTAAACTTTAAAGGTTAAATGTCAGTTTAATGAAAATAAATCCAATTGTGTTGAATGTAGAGTGCTGAATATTTAAATGCATAAAATGTAAATATGATCAAGTGTAGAAAGGCAAAAATGGTTCACTGATTCTGCTAAATCACAACGCTGGATGCATTGACAAGGTAAAATATAGATGGAATGTCGTTGCAATCAAGTCCCTTCGAATTCTTACCAACAACAACTCTCTACTTAATCTCGACTTGAATATCCACAATCACTCTACCTCTCGATGCGAGCAACGATGTGTATTCAATAACAAGTAACGGGAGTTTGTCCCAGTCCCAAGCAGCTCTCGCTTAACTTACTTGTTAACCTAACATGTCACCGCATCTCTCGTGCTTAAAGCGGTTAGAACCAAGAATAAACATATAAGCAGTGTAAAATAAGAATCAAAATGATTTAACATTAAAAGTCACTCTCGTATTCATCTAATATCATCAAAATCCATCATCGTTTAAGAAGAATTAAAAAGTACAATAAAGCTTACTATCTCTAGACTACTAGGCCTTCTCCCTAATTGTTCCTCTTGCTCTGCATCAAGCATCTCTCGTCAAAAGTGGTTGCAGGCTTTCTTCATCAGCTCCCCGATTTCTAGCTCAAATCTCCAATTCACACAAAATTTTCAAAATTAAATCCCTTCGCTCTTGATGATTTCTTCATCTTTTGTTTGTCTATTTATAACCTCCATAATGTTGTAGGTTTCAGCCTTCATTTTCGGATCCAGATCTAGATCTTGCAGCTGTCAAAATTAGTTAGATTACAGTTGTGCACTTATGCAGTTCTAGTATGTTCTTGTTTGTAATTTCCAGCTGATCTTGTGGCTGCATTCGTCCAGTATTAAGCTTCTAGACTGAGTTCCTGTGTTGACAATATTAAGACGTAATATATCAGCTGCTTGCATCGACATTAGTACAAAAATAGATAAAAATAACAAGAATTTAAACTAACTAACAATGAGTTAGAAAATATGGAAAATAAGTATAAAATGCTAATGATGCATGCTAAATGAAATAAAAAAGAGACAATTAAAACATTAATTTGGGAAGAAAACTATGTCATTTGAAATACCATTAGCAAGTCAGGCCAAGAATGAGGAGCTGAAGAAGAGAGTAGAAGAACTTGAAACTTCTTTGTAAAATTGTGAGATCCGGATTGAGTTCCTTGAAAGAACCCTAAAGACAAATGATAAGCGACTTCAGCAGTCTTAGAGGCAAGTCTGAGATCGAGACTATGTCATGGGTGAAGCATTGGCTCAACTAAGAGCAGTGGCGAAATATTTACAAATGTTAGTTGCTCAAGTCGACGTTTTGAGCTTAGAGTATGAATCAAAGTCTGATAAGGGCTAAAAGTTAGCTTGTCTCCTTCGGAAGATTAAGACTCTGAGCAGTAGGGCAAGGCTTTACATGTAATTTATCTTATGTAAAGGGATTCATTTTCTAGTAAAGTTATTCTATTAGAATTCGACCAAGAATCAATACCTTTCTTTCATATGCATACATGCATTCGTTGCATTTCATTACATGCATTAAATTTCAAAAAAAAATAAAATAAATAAAATAAAAATAAAAATCCTCACATATTTAAAACATTTGTGCCAAGGGGAGTGTTATTAACTCTAAACAAAAATTGAGAGAAAGAAAGATAATTAAAATAATGGGGGGAATGTTGAAAAATTTTGAGTGTTAAAACCATATCCAAAAAGGGGAATGAGAGGGGAACCTAGCAAGAATTCGTCCCTACACCCTCGGAAGCGTTTTTGGACAACTAGACTGTGGAGGAGCTTCTTGTAGTTTTTAGGACTTTTCCAGATTAATATTCAAAACACACTTTTTGCTCTTAGCCCGAGAGTAATAAGGATCCTTTTGTAAAGGGCACATGACTGCTAACTTTTATTTCAATAAAAAGATGCATTTTGTTTCACCTCAATTAGTAAACATTCTTGTTATTCTTTCATTTCATACCGTAATAAATCATCCTTGAATTCATTTATTCTTTGCATCTCTTTCTGTCTATATGATAGGTCTCTTGATATCAATAATATGGGTAACATCGTTGCTGACTTAGAGTCCCATTTTAAGCAGGATGTGCATTTAAAAGAATCTCAAGATTTCGAAGATGTTCAAGATAGTAATTTATCTCCTGATTTGTTATGGATTATTGAGCAAGATGGAAAACAAATCCTACCTCACAAATAATCCATAGAAGTTGTGAGTTTAGGGGATGAAATAGAAGAAAGAGAGGTGAAGATTGAAACCTGTATCTCTGTAGAAACAAGACAAGATCTTATTGAATTGCTTCGAGAGTTAAAAGACATATTTGCGTAGTCTTATCAAGACATGCCTGGTCTAAATATTGATATTGTGGTCCACAAACTCCATATAGGAGAAGAATGCAAACCTGTCCAATAGAAGCTGTGAAAAATGAGGCCTGATGTGCTCTTGAAAATAAAAGAAGAAGTCAAAAAACAATTCGATGCCGGTTTTCTACAATTGGTTAAATACTCAGAATGGGTAGCTAACATAGTGCCAGTTCTTAAGAAAGACGGGAAGGTACGAATGTGCTTGGATTATAGGGACCTAAACAAAGCTAGCCCAAAGGATAATTTCCCTCTACCTCATATTGATAACTTGGTAGACAACACAGTAGGCCATTCCTTGTTCTCCTTTATGGACGGTTTTTCCGAGTATAATCAGATAAAAATGCATCCTGAGGATATGGACAAAATCACATTTGTTACCATGTGGGGAACCTTTTGCTACATAGTCATGCCATTCGGGCTAAAGAATGCAAGGGCAACATATCAAAGGGATTATGGTAACTCTGTTCCATGACATGATACACAAGGAGATTGAGGTCTATGTCGACAATATGATTGTAAAGTCTCGAACAGGAGAAGAACAAGTAAAGGGTTTGAGAAAATTGTTCTTGAGATTGAGAAAGTTCCAGTTGAAGTTGAACCCAAACAAATGTACTTTCGGGGCTACTTTAGGCAATCTTTTAGGCTTTGTGGTCAATAGAAGAGGAATTGAGATTGATCCTGATAAGGTCAAAGCTATACAAGAGTTACCACCACCACGTACCCAAAAGGAAGTCAGAGGATTCCTAGGGAGATTAAATTACATTGCTCGGTTCATCTCACAACTAACCAAGAAGTGTGATCCCATCTTCTGTCTTCTCAAGAAGCACAATCGAGGAGTATGAGATGATGAATGCTAAAAGACCTTTGACAAAGTTAAACATTTTTTGTCCAACGCTCCAGTGTTAATGCCACCAAATTCGGATAAACCTTTGATCCTGTACTTGGTCGTATTTGAAAACTCTATTGGATGCGTACTAGGCCAATATGATGAGTCAATGAAGAAAGAAAGAGCACTTTATTATCTCAGCAAGATGTTCACTGAATGCGAGATAAGATATTTGCTAATTGAAAATTTGTGTTGCGCTTTGGTCTAGACAACTGAAGGTTGAGGCAATACATGTTATAACATAAAATTTGGTTGATTTAAAAACTGGATCCTCTTAAGTTCATGATGGGGTCAATTGCATTAAATGGAAGAATGACTAGATGGAAAATTGATCGTTGTTTTTACGACACAATAATTGTACAAGCGTACACACGTCGATGCAAGTATAGTTGATAGACAAATCTATCAGATATCGATCCAACGAGGAATGGGTTCTTGATGTCTAAATGTCGGAGCAATCAATACTAAAATTAAAT
The DNA here is from genome assembly GCA_005610355.1 of Gossypioides kirkii. Lineage (NCBI taxonomy): Eukaryota > Viridiplantae > Streptophyta > Magnoliopsida > Malvales > Malvaceae > Gossypioides > Gossypioides kirkii. The sequence goes on along the minus strand of CP032253.1, from coordinate 25,224,233 downwards.
GTAATGTGAGTACTGAAGTCAGTGCAATATGTCAGATCTGCACACTAAAATAGTCAATCAATGTCAACACAATTAGGGTTAAACTTCAGAGATTAAATGTCAGCGTACTGAAAATAAATCCAATTGTGTTGTGTGTTGAATAATAAATATTAAAATGCATGAAATATAAATGTGACCAAGTGTAAAGGGTAGAATGGTTCACTGTATATTCCTAAGTTGCAATGTTATATGCGTTCATAAGGTAAGATATAGATGAATTGTGACCTCAATGAAGCCCCGTTGAGTTATTACAAAGAACAGCTCCCGACTTAATCCCAACTCAAATACAATCACTCCACCTCTCAGTGTGAGTAATGATATGTATCCAAGAAAAAGTAACTGGTTTTTACCCTAGTCCCAAGCCACTCTCGCCTAACCCACTTGTTAATCTAACCTGTCACTTCATCTCTTGATGTCGACGTACTGCAATTTCACTTTTGTATTTAGGACGATTAGATCCAAGAATAAATGGATAAGTAGTGTAAAATAAGAATCAAGATGATCTAACATCAAAAGATACTCTCGTATTCATTTAATATCATCAAAATCCATCATCGTTTAAGAAGAATTAAAGAGTACAATGAAGCTTACTATCTCTAGACTACTAGGCCTACTCCCTAATTATGCCTCTTGCTCAACATCAAACACCTCTCGCCAGAATTAATTGCGGACTTGCTTCATCAGCTTCGCAATTTCAAGCTTAAATCTCCAATTTACATAAAATTTTCAGAATTAAATCCCTTGGCTTTTGATGATTTCTTTCCTTCTTCGTTTGTATATTTATAGCCTCTAAAATGTTTTAGGATTCAACCTTCTCTCTCAGATCTAGATCTGGATTTTACAGCTGTCAAAATTAGTTAGAATACAGCTGTGCACTCACGCAATTCTAGTATGTTCTTCACAAATCTCCAGATTGTTGCGGTATCGCTGAACGCATTATGAGATCATAATTGCAGCGACATTTGTGAAATTCTTACATTGGTGCTTCCAGTTGTGAATTCAGCTTAACTCTACTCATTCAAGGTTCAGTTTCAATGCTGTGACATCTCTTGGTCGTAATTACCAGCTGATCTTGTGGCTACATTCATCCAGCATTAAGCTTCTAGGCTTAGTTCTTACGTTGACAATATTAAGACGCAATATATCGACTGCTGGTGTCGATATTAGTACAAAAATAGATAAAAATAACAAGAATTTAAACTAACTATCAATGAGTTGGAAAACATGAAAACTAAGTATAAAATGCAAATAATGCATGCTAAATGAAATACAAAAGAGATAATTTAAACATTAAATTGGGAAGAAAATCTATGTCATTTGTAATACCATCACACTCCTAAACTTGAGTTTTTACTTGTCCTCAAATAAGCAAAAATTAACAAAGTAGCAATTAGAAATGTCACCATAATCATTATTCATACAACTTGAATTCTCTAGATTTCTAATGTTTAAACTGCATTCATATAATAGAATGATGCACTGAAAATTTACAGACATGAAAAACTTGAAACTACAATTGAATCTTAACCTTCCTTGGACCATTTCAGCAATTTATTCTTATTTTTCTTTCTTTCTTCTTTTTCTCATTGTTGTAAGTGACTGAAAGATGTCATTGCATTACTCTACCTTTGTTCCTGGGTAGTAACAATGGGGTGCAACAAACCCCCAGGAGGCATGTAATTGCGTCGACACACACTCTTGCAGTTACAACCATTGGCTAGATAAGTTTTCTTTTCTTTGTCTGCAGCGGAGTGTTCTCCCTTAAAAGTCACAATGCACTCATATTGGAGTGTCTTTTATTCATACAATGTCGATGTATTGATCAGTTAGTTCAAGATTCAACACCAATACTATCCATCCATTACTAAAACAATTTCAATTATTCATTCCAAAATAGTAGACTCAACATTCATTCATACTAATCCAATTTCCACATTATTATTCAAACAATTCAAGAATTACGCATCAAAATAAAAATTTGTGGGCATATTTCTGTTGAAAATTTGTCACTTTTCATTACTAAAGAAACAAAATAAAACTCAAATAAAAAGGTGTAGTTGCATTTCCAAGTCAAATTAGCTTCCCCCCAAGCATAATGTCTGCATTGTCCCCAATGCACTGACAATAAATATACAAAATGAATGGAAATGCAGCTACAATGTAGTAAACTAAGAGGAATGCAGTGATAATGAAAATGCAGGCATAAGAAAAATACATGAAAACAAACTAAAACGAGATGTACCAAATTATTCAGTAGCAGCCGATGCAGAGGCTGCTTTGGTTTTCTTCTTCTTCTTTTTCAGGCCCTCACCCTCATCATAGTGTTTCTTCTTTTTCTTGTCCTTTCACCTCTTCCGCTTCTTATCCTTTGAATCAACCGACTTGGTGGATTGCTCCTCCTCGGCAGGTTGGGTGACGACCTCATCAATTGTCACCTCTAATGGATGGTTCTTGGCAAGTGGTGCTATGTAAGGCACAATAGCCAGAGGATTCAGTTCCTCTACTTCACCAGTGACAAACTCAACCTGACTCGCAGTAGGTCGAGTCTCTTCTGAGCTGGATTCCCCCACAACATCCTCAATGATCATTGCTGGGGCATCGGGTTCCTTCTCCTCGTGGTAGTAAATCATTGATTGCTTGAGGTAGCACTGGAGGAATGTCATTTTGTGGTAGCAATGGTGGTAATTTATTGTTGTTGTTTTTATCAATCATTTTCCTTTGTTCTTGCCTTCTCCTCCTAAGTGTTCTCTCAAGCTCCGGATCAAAGCTTACAATGTCCTTAGGATTTCTCCTTGTGGACATGCAATAATTAAAGATCTGAAAAAGAAAATAATTAGAGAAATAATAACAAATAAGTAAAAATTAAAAGTTAAGTAAGTAGAATTAATTGCAACTACAAAAGTAGACACTAAACAAACGCCAGTCCTCGACAATGGCGCCAAAACTTGATCGGTGTTTTTACGACACAACGATTGTGCAAGTATACACACGTCGATGAGAGTATAGTTGATAGATAAATCTATCGGATATCGATCCTACGAGGAATGGATTCTTGATGTCTAAATATCGGAGCAATCAAAATTGAAATTAAATGTAATGTAAGTACTGATGTCAGTGCAATATGTCAGATCTGCACACTAAAATAGTCAATCAATGTCAACGTAATTAGGGTTAAACTTCAGAGATTAAATGTCAATGTATTGAAAATAAATTCAATTATGTTGTGTGTTGAATACTAAATATTAAAATGCATGAAATATAAATGTGGCCAAGTGTAAAGGGTAGAAATGTTTCACTGAGTATTGCTAAGTTACAATGCTAGATGCGTCGACAAGGTGAGATATAGATGAATTGTCGCTGCAATGAAGTCCCTTTGAGTTCTTACCAACAATAGCTCCCTACTTAATCCCGACCCAAATACAACCACTGCACCTCTCGGTGCGAGTAACAATCTGTATCCAAGAACAAGAAACTGGTTTTTATCCCAGTCCCGAGCAGCTCTCGTCTAACCCAGTTGTTAATCTAACCTGTCACTACATCTCTCTATGTCGGCGTACTGCAATTTCACTTTCGTGTTTAGAGTGGTTAGATCCAAGAATAAATGGATAAGCAGTGTAAAGTAAGAATCAAAATGATCTAACATCAAAAGATACTCTCGTATTCATTTAATATCATCAAAACCCATCATCGTTTAAGAAGAATTAAAGAGTACAATGAAGCTTACTATCTCTAGACTACTAGGCCTACTCCCTAATTGTGCCTCTTGCTCGACATCAAGCACCTCTCGTCAGAAGCAGTTGCAGACTTACTTTATCAGCTCCTCGATTTCCAGCTCAAATCTCTAATTCAAACAGAATTTTCAGAATTAAATCCCTTGGCTCTTGATGATTTCTTTCCTTCTTCATTTTTCTATTTATAGCCTCTAAAATGTTTCAGGATTCAGCCTTCTCTCTCAGATCTAGTTCTAGATTTTGCAACTATAAAAATTAGCTAGAATATAGCTGTGCACTCACGCAGTTCTAGTATGTTCTTCACAAATCTCTAGATTGTCGCTGCATCGCTAAGCGCATTCTTAGACCATAATTGCAGCGACATCTGTGAAATTCCTGCGTTGGTGCTTCCAGTTGTGAATTCAGCTTAACTCTACTCATTCAAGGTTCAGTTTCAATTCTGTGACATCTGTTGGTTGCAATTACCAGCTGATCTTGTGGCTGCATTCGTCCAGCATTAAGCTTCTAGGCTTAGTTCCTGCGCTGACAATATTAAGACGCAATATACCTGCTTCTTGCATCAATATTAGTACAAAAATAGATAAAAATAACAAGAATTTAAACTAACTATCAATAAGTTGGAAAACATGAAAACTAAGTATAAAATGCTAACAATGCATGCTAAATGAAATATAAAAGAGACAATTTAAACATTAAATTGGGAAGAAAATCTATGTCATATGTAATACCATAAAAAATGTTGCTCTCTAAATTTAACATAGTATATGTGAATCAAACGTGATAAAAGGGAGTGCAATAGCGGATTTTCTAGCTAGCAGAGCTTTTGAAGACTATGAGCCATTAGATTTTGATTTCCCAAATGAAGATTTAATGTATGTTGCAACCACAAAAGAAGAAATTTTAGAAGGGCACCTATAGAAAATGAATTTTGATGGCGCTTCAAATGCCGCTAGTAAAGGAATTGGAGCAGTTCTGCTATCCCCAAAAGGAGATCATTACCCTCTCACAAGCAAACTTGACTTTGATTGTACAAATAACATGGTAGAATATGAAGCATGTACCATGGGTCTCCGTGCAGCTATAAAATGTATGATCCAGGTTTTGGAAGTGTATGAAGATTCCGCATTAGTAATTTATCAACTCAAGGGTGAATGGGAAACGAGAGACTCTAAGTTGATTGATTATCGAAAATTGGCTCTCGAGTTAATTAAAGAATTTGAGGACATCACCTTCCATTACCTCCTGCGAGAAGAAAACCAGATGGCTGATGCCTTGGCCACCCTTGCCTCCATGATTACGATCAATAAACAAGAGGATATGAAGCCCATTCAGATGAGCATTTATGATGTTCCAACTCATTGCTACAACATTGAAAAAGGAGAAAAGGATAATCATCCTTAGTACCAAGAAATATTGCTGTACGTAAAGGACCGCAAGTACCCTAAGCCAACCACAGAGAACGATAAAAGGATGCTGAGAAGGCTCGTAATTGATTATGTCCTTGATGGGGAGGTTCTGTACAAAAAGAGAAAGGATCAGGTTTTGTTGAGATGCGCCGATGCTATTAAGGCTCAGAAAATTCTAGAAGAAGTCCATGAGGGCGTTTGTGGAACGTATGCCAATGGTTTTACAAATGGCCAGGCAGATCATGAGATTCAAATATTATTTGTCAACCATGGAAGGAGATTGCATTAGATATGCTAAGAAATGTCACAAATGCCAAATTTATGGAGACAAGATTCATGTACCTCCTTCACCTCTTCATGTTATGACTTATCCATGGTCTTTCTCTATGTGAGGCATAAATGTCATTGGGTCAATTTCACCGAAGGCTTTTAATGGGCATAGGTTCATTTTCGTGGTCATCGATTACTTCACTAAAAGGGAAAAAGCTACTTTCTACGCTAATGTTACGTAATCAGCGGTCAACAAATTCTTAAAGAAAGAAATCATATGTCGGTATGAAATGCCAAAAAAAATCTTATTTGACAATGCTTTGAACTTGAACAATAGCACGATAGTAGAAGTCTGTAGTCAGTTCAATATCAAGCATTATAATTCAGCATCGTATAGCCCAAATATGAACAGGGCAGTGGAGGCAGTTAATAAGAAAATTAAGAAGATCGTTAGGAAAATGACAAAGACCGACAAAGATTGGCATGAGAAGTTACCATTTGCTCTCTACGCCTATAGAATGTCTATCAAAACTTCTACTAAGGCAGCACCGTTCTCATTAGTATATGGAATAGAGGCAGTTTTACCCATTGAAGTCAAGATTCCTTCTCTCCAAGTCTTATCAGAAGTAAAGACAGATGAAATAAAATGGATCTAGTTAAGATATGACCAACTAAACCTGATTGAGAAAAAGAGGTTGAAATCTATTCAGCACGGTCCAATGTACAAAAAGAGAATGATGAGGGCTTATGACAAAAAGGTTCATCACCTTAGGGAATTCCATGAGGGAGATCTAGTTTTGAAAAAGATTCTTCCTATACAAAAAGACTTCCGAGGGAAATGGATGCCAAATTGGGATGACCCATATGTGGTAAAGAAAGCCTTTTCAAGAGGAGCTTTAAATTTAATGGGTATGGATGGCAAAGATTTGTCAAACCCTGTAAACTCAGATTCAGTGAAAAAATATTTTGCCTAAAAAAAGAGAGAGAGAGTTTAAGTTGAAAACTTGAAAGGGCGGCTCAAAAAAAAGAGTTTGAGTTGAAAACCTGAAAGGGTAGCTCAAACTAGCAAAAAAGAGGAAAAGAAAAGGAGGGGCTGAGACGAAAACCCACAAAAGGTGTCTCGAAGCCTAAAGGAGATTTGAATTGAAAACCCACAAAGGGCGGCTTTGATTTAGACTAAAAGATTGGGCATGAAAGAGTCTTCTCTCTCAAAAGTAACAAGATGGAGAGATGTTACATCTGGGGCATCAATGAAGTACAACAGTTTCCATGGGTACACATCAGGTTCAAAATGGTTCTCGTCAAGTTTGCTCGAAAAAACTCATATGTTGATATCTGGGGCATCTGGTTGTATTCCTTTTTGCTCACTTTAGCAACTTTTGATTGGTATTTGTCATTTTTTTACCGACATTTGCTATTTTTTACCAATGATTGTAATCTTTTGGCCATTATATATTCAAACCGACTTTTTGATCAATGTTGATATTCTTGACCAGTGTTTGCTATTATTCATTCCCATTTAAGCCTTGTAATCAATAAACTTCAATTTTATCCATGTTTAAGACATTCTTTGCATTGAAATAATGGTTAGTAGACTAGACGATATAAAGTACAAAAGGATTTCTGCATATTGTTTAGAAAATTTCTAAAAAGTATAAGGACCTGAAATAGGACTACTAGTTAGAAATAATCAAATTCGAGGGTCGAAAGGACCTTAAAACACTGGCTCAGAGTATGACTACCTTTTGGATTTCATGTAGAGGACACCAGACTTGAAAAGAACAGATGGTGATATACTAGTGATGGAACTTAGGCAAATGATTAACATTGTGAATCTAAGGACCAAAACAGAAAATCATTCTAAAATATGAAATCTTTGCATACATATCAACATCATTCATGTACATTTATACATGAGCATTTGATTCATTTAGATCATGACATCCTAGTTGCATGGCCTAGATACAGGCCTATAAGATAGATTCTACAAGTCATATTTGAAAGCATTAGAAATGACACCTATTTTCTCCCTAAATTTGTGAATTATTTGTCTCTTTTGTACCATATTTAGCATGCATGTTAGGCATTTCATACTTAGTATTTATGTTTTCTAACTCATTTATGCTTGGTTTAAATTCTTGGTATTTTATCTCTTTTTGTTTACTAATGTTGCCACATGCAGCATATATATTACATCTTAAAATTGTCAGCGCAACGATCCATCTCAGAAGAACAAAGCTAAAAAGAACCTAAAAATGCAGCCACAATTAAGCTTTAAATTGCAACTAGCAATGTCACCTCATAGCAATCTTTACTTGAAATGAGAGAATTCAAGCTATAGTCACAATTGGAAGCACCAGCGTAGGGTAAGAACACGTTGTCACCACAATTGAAGGTTTTAGATTGCGCCTAGCGATGTCGCGACAACTTGCAAATCCAAGAAGTTCACACCAGATCTGCGTGAGTGCACAACTGGACTGTAACAAACTTTATAGCTGCAATTAGATCTGGATTTGATAAAAGAGAAGGTTTACCATTCTTTCAGCTTATAAATAGTGGAGAAAAGATGAAGAAAGATATCAAGAGGGAAGGAATTAAATCTGCAATTACTTTGTATTTTTTATGTTTTATTGGAGATCGACGAGCTGACTGAGCAGACAAGCAACAACTCCTGACGAGGAGTGCTTGGTGCAGGCACAAGAGGAGCAGTTAAGGAATAGTCCTAGTAGTCTTGTGATAGTAAGCTTTGATGTATTTGTTGACCCCTCTTTTATTCTGATGGATTATTATTGATAATTGAATGAATATGAGAATATCTTTCAATGTTAGATTACTTTTATTCTTATTTAATTCTTCTCATCTGTTTATTCTTGGACTTAACTGCATTAAACACGAGAGTGGAATTACAGTCTATCAACATCAAGAGATGCGGTGACAAGTTAGGTTAACAAGCAAGTCAGCGAGAGCTGCTTGGGATTAGAAGAGATTCTATCTCTGCTTCTTAAGTGCACAACGTTGCCTACATCGAGAGATGGGGTGATAGTGGGTACTCGAGTCTCGATTAAACAGAGAGTTGTAGTTGGTGAGATTACATTAGAACCTCATTGCTGCAACAATTCATTTATACAATACCTTATCGATGCATCCAGCGTTGCAAATTAGTGAAGTTAGCGATCCACTCTAGTTCTTCACACTTGATCATCATTTTACTTTTCTGCATTTAAATTCTCAAAACTTCAACAACAATTTGATTTACTTTCAGTTACTCTGAAATTTAAATTTTATAATTACATTGTCAATTTTAACTATCTTAGTGTGCAGATCAGATTTAATTGCACTGACATCTTTACTCACTTTATCTCTAATATTAGTTTTAATTGCCTCGACATATAGACGTTAAGAACCCATTCCCTGTGGGATCGATATCCGATAGAATTAATCTATCAACTATACTTGCTTTGACGTGTGTCCGCTTGCACAACTGCTATGACGTTATAGGCCGATCAAGTTTTGGCGCCGTTGTCGGGGAACTTGGCGTTTGTTTGATGTTTATGTTTGTAGATGCAATTAATTCTTCTTACTTAACTTCTAACTTTTACTAATTTGTTTACTTTATTTTTGTTAATTTCTCTTAGAATACTTTAAGAGTTGCATGTCCACAAGGAGAAATCCAAAGGACATTGTGAGCTTTGATCCACAACTTGAGAGAACACGTAGGTGGAAAAGACAAAAACAAAAGAAAATGGCTGGTAACAATAACAACAATAACCTACCACCATTGCTGCCACAAAATGATGTTCCTCCAGTGCATCCACAAGTTGTTAATAATTTACCACCACCGCCTCCACAAGTTGAACAAGTGCAAAATAGGACAATCTAAGATTTTGTTGTTCTTGTCCTTGATGATTTACAGCCAAGGGTTGTGAGACCAGCTATACAAGCTGGAAATTTTGAGCTGAAACCGGTGATATTTTAGATGCTTAATTCAAATGGGCAATATTCTAGTTTGCCTCATGAAGACGCACGAGAACATTTAAAATCATTTTTTCTTATTTGTGCATCCTTTACTCAACAAGGTGTCCCTGATGATGCCTTGAAAATGCAATTATTTCCTTATTTGTTGTAGGGTAAAGCGAGAACATGGTTCTTAGGATTATTGGTTGGATCCATTACATCTTGGAATGTGTTAGCAATGCAGTTTGTTTTTCGTTTTAATCCACTAACAATGAATGCAAGTTGTGTAATGACATTACAATATATCATCAGCTGGATGATGAGAACTTACATACAACATGAGAGCGTTATAAGACTTTACTTAGACGCTGCCCAATGCATGGAATTCAACAAGAAATCCATATAGAGATATTTTACAATGGATTGAATGCTCAAACAAGAAATCTTATCGACGCATCTGCTAATGGTCCTTTGTTGGATTGTACCAACAATGAAGCTGTACGAATTATAGAGAAAATTGCACAGAATGATTATCAGTATCCAATTTCTCGTTCTGCTTAGGTAAAACTAAACCTAGTGTTCTTGAATTAGATGCTATTTCTGCTTTGAGTGTGCAGGTATCTTCTTTGGCCAATATTATAAAGAATATGAAGGGGAAAAGTGACGTTGCTCCTATCCAAGTGGCCAACAGATGGATGTGCAGATATTTTCCTGTGAAATTTGTGGCGACAACCACAGTTACGAGGACTGCCTACAAAATGCTGAAAATGCATTTTTCGTCAATAACATAAGAGGAGGTTCCTATGGTAACTTATACAACAACAGAGCTCAACAACCTTGGGGGAATCAAAATGCTTCCACATTTAGATATGGAAATTCCTCAAACCAAGGGAGTTATAGACAAGGGAGTTACCACAACCATCAACAGCAGAATTTTAATCAGAATTCGCAGGTACATTCACACCCTAATCAATTGCAGGCACATAGCCAGATGCAACCACAACAGAATGTAATGCCACATATGTAAGAACAGCATCAGCAACCACAACAGTAGTTTTCTCAACCAAGGTCAGATCCTATGGCTGCTCTTGGGGCATTGATGTGAGAGCATATCATGCGGACTGAAGCAATAGTGCAAGGCAATTCTTCTTCTATCCGAGCATTGGAAGCCCAACTAGGACAGTTGGCTTCTAATCTGAGTGTAAGGTCACTAGGTGCTTTACCTAGTGATACTGAGAATCCAAGGCAAAGAGGAAAGGAGCATTGTAAGGTTATTACGCTGCGAAGTGAAAAATAAATGGCTGAACCAAGCAGACATTCCAACCAAGAACATGTCTATGTATCCGAACCAATACAACAAGGAGAAGTTGTAGCTGAAGGAAACTCAGTAGAAATAAAAAAGGAAGTTCCAATGATTATGACATCTATGCCTACTATTTGCCCAATAAAGACGTCGATGGAACTGCCTGTGTCGATGCAATTGGTTATTCCTTCACAACCCACTGATAGTATACCTTTTCCATTTTCGTAAAGATTTAAAGAAAAAGACCATGATAAGGACTATCAAAAGTTTGTTTCTACTTTGAAACAATTACATATTAATATACCTCTTGTAGATGCTCTTGTGTAGATTCTCAGTTATGAGAAATTCATGAAGGAGCTGTTATCGAAGAAGAAGAAATTGTTTGAAATTGAGACGATTGCCCTCACAAAGGGGTGCAGCGCTGTGCTAACTAACAAGTTGCCACCAAAAATAAAAGACCCTAGTAGCGTCACAATTCCTTACTCCATTGGAAATCATTATTTATGTAAAGCTTTATGTGATTTGGGAGCTAGTATTAATCTCTTGCCATTGTCAATATTTAGGAAGTTAGGAATAGGATCAATGAAGCCCACTGCGGTGACATTGCAACTTGCAGATAAATCTCTAGCGCAACCTAAAGGCTAGATCATAGATGTCCTTGTACAAGTAGATAAGCTTGTGTTTACCTTTTCTAACTCATTTATGATTGGTTTAAATTCTTATTATTTTATATCTTTTTGTGTACTAATGTCGCCACATGCAGCATATATATTGCGTCTTAAAATTGTCAGCGCAAGGATCCATCTAAGAAGACCAAAGCTAAAAAGAATCCGAAAATGCATCCATAAATTCAGCTTGAAGTTGTGACTAGCGATGTCGCCGCACAAGAATCTTTAGTTGAAATGAGAGAATTCAAGCTGTACTCACAACTGGAAGCACCAGCGTAGGGGAAGAGCACGTTATCACCACAATTGAAGGTTTTAGATTGCGCCTAGTGATGTAGCGACAACCTGCAGATCCAAAAAGTTCACACCAGATCTACATGAATGCACAGCTGGACTGTAACAAACTTTTACAGCTGCAATTGGATTTGGATCTAAGAACAGAGAAGGTTTACAATTATTGAAGCCTATAAATAGAGGAGAAAAGATGAAAAAAGATATCAAGAGGGAAGGAATTAAATCTGCAATTACTTTGTGTTTTTGAAGTTTTATTGGAGATCGGTGAGCTGACTGAGTAAACAAGCAACAACTCCTGACAAGGAGTGCTTGGTGCAGGCACAAGAGGAGCAATTAAGGAATAGTCCTAGTAGTCTAAAGATAGTAAGCTTCGATGTATTTGTTGACCCCTCTTTTATGCTGATGGATTATTATTGATAATTGAATGAATATGAGAATATCTTTCAATACTAGATTACTTTGATTCTTATTTAATTCTTCTCATCTGTTTATTCTTGGACTTAACTGCATTAAACACAAGAGTGGAATTGTAGTCTACCGACATCGAGAGATGCGATGACAAGTTAGGTTAACAAGCAAGTCAGCGAGAGCTGCTTGGGATTAGAAGACATTCTATCACTTATTCTTGAGTGCACAACGTTGCCTACATCGAGAGATGGGGTAATTATGGGTACTCGAGTCTCGATTAAACAGAGAACTGTAGTTGGTAAGATTTCATTGAAACCTCATTGCTACAACAATTCATCTATACAATACCTTGTCGATGCATCCAGCATTGTGAATTAGTGAAGTTAGCGATCCACTCCAGTTCTTCGCACTTGATCATCATTTTACTTTTCTGCATTTAAATTCTCAAAATTTCAACAACAATTTGATTTACTTTCAGTTGCTCTGACATTTAAATTTTATAAGTACATTGATAATTTTAACTATCTTAGTATGCAGATCAGATTTAATTGCGCTGACATCTTTACTCATATTATCTCTAATATTAGTTTTAATTGCCTCGACATATAGACATCAAGAACCCATTCCTTGTGGGATCAATATCCGATAGAATTAATCTATCAACTCTACTTGCTTCGACGTATGTCCGCTTGCACAACTACTGTGATGTTACATGCCGATCAATATCCCCGAAGAATGACATGATGGAACAACTCTCATAAAATGATAGAAATGAGGGAGTAAAACAAGTGACAGATTTCAATCTCCTTGAAAGTTACAATGGAATGGAGTGAAGCTACAGCAAATCATAGAGTTTGAAGAGGAATAGGTTGAAGCCGCAATAGCGAACGTAACATCCTAAAATCGAAGAGGGATAGGTTGAGGTCGTAACGACAACCCTAACACCCGAAAATTAAAGAGGGATAGATTGAAGTCGTAATGGCAGATCTAACACGCTAAAATCTAAGAGGGAAAGATTGAAGCTGTAATGACGGATCTTACACCTTAAAACTAAAGAGGGATGGGTTAAAGTCGCAACAGGGAACCTAACACCGAAAAATCGAAGAGGGAAAGATTGAAGTCGCAATGACGGATCTTTCACCTTAAAACTGAAGAGGGATAGGTTGAAGTCACAATGATGGACCTAACACCCTAAAATTGAAGAGGGATAAATTGAAGTTGTAACGATGGATCTAACACCTTAAAACCAAAGAGGGAAAGGTTAAAGCGTAACGGCAAACCTTACACCTTAAAATTGAAGAGGGATAGGTTGAAGTCTCAACAATGGACCTAACACCCTAATATCGAAGAGGGAAAGATTGAAATCGCAACGACGAATCTTACTCCTTAAAACTGAAGAGGGATAGGTTGAAGCTGTGAAGGCAGACTTAATACCTTAAAACCAAAGAGGGATAGTTTGAAACCACGACGGTGAATCTAATACCTTAAACCAAAGAGGGAATAGACTGAAGCTGCAACGGTGAATCTTACACCTTTTGGAAAAAAAATGAAATGATGATGAAGAGGGAACATATTGAAGCCACAACGGCGAATCTTACACTCCTAAAAAATGGTAAAGAGATAGATTTAATCCTATTTCCTTGAAGTTAAAGTGAAGCGAATCAAACAGCAACAACTCTGGAGTTTTAGAAATTCAAGATGAATGGGGGAAGTTGAAGCTACGTCTTGTCTCCCTAAATGGTAGTGAAATAAGTGTAGTGGAGTAGAATCAACAGTGAGACGAAAGAACAGAAAAGCACCAAAGGCTGAAAGATCGGACAAAATTGGTTTTCCTTTGAGTCTTTGCTCCATTCCCGTTACACGACAATGAGCAAAGTGGGGCAGCTATTGCAACCCAATTTCGTCCGGGCTTTTAAGTCCAATTTTTTATAAAGCCCATAAATAAAAAAAACCTAAAATAAAGATGGAAAACCCTAGTAGTTGCCCTTGGATGCATGGCCACCGCTGCCCTTGCCCGAAGAATCTCCAAGATTTGAGAATCTGCAGAAATAGGAAAGAAAATCACAAAAAGATATAAATTTTGTGTTATAAATACACGAAATCAAATGTAATAGGGAGGATTTTTTTTATTTGTTCAGAGAGAATTTTTTCTAGAATAAGATTCAGAGATTTTTTATACAACATTTGGAGAATTTTTTCTGAGACATACATTCAAAGAAAATTCAAAGCAAATATTGAGGTATCGATTTGTAATTGTATTTCTTCTTTTTTTTCTTTTGAAACTAACAAAAACATATATAGATCTAGTTTTTTACCTTTTGATGTTAATTCCTTTTTGGCCTCCTCCGAGTATGTGAGACCATGGCTTCATTCGAGTTTGCTCGGAGTTCATCGGAATTTGTCTTTTTATTATTATTATTTATATTTAGTTGTTTATTTAAACATTTAATTTATTGATTTTTTTTGTTAATTTATTTATTTATCATTTATTTTCATACTTGATCCCAATTATTTTTAATGTTTATATTTGTTTGTTTATTTTAGCATTTAATTTTTATTTTTATTAATTTGTTTATTTATATTGTTGTTATTTATTTTCATGTCATTTTATTGTTATCTCTTTTATTATTTTTTATTTAATTTTCAGTTATTTTTATTATCTTGTTTGTTTATTTATTTATTTATCATTAAATTTTATGTTTTTTATTTAATTACATGTTGATTAATCCTTAATTTAATTATGTTTGATATTTTTATGATTGTATTTCATGTATTTATTCATTGATTTGTTATTTATTTGTATGCCATATTTTGTGCTTTTAAATTAATTACATGCCTTATTGTATCTTTAACTTAGTTATTTTAGAGTTTTCCCATATTTGTGTTTTATATATATTTATTGTTGCTTATATTATTAATTAATTAATTAATATTTATTGACATTATTACTATGATTATATTGTTATTTTATTTAATACTATAATTATATTTTTATTGTGTTATTAATTGTATTTGATTGGCTTCATTTTATTATTTATATTCATGTATTTTATTATTTTACCATTATAATTGTAAATTATATACATACTCATTTATATTTTTTTGCATGACATTTTAATTCTTTTTTAAAACTACATAAACCATTTTCAAGAAAATTGAGTCAATGTTCTTTGTTTCGAGAATTTGAAAGAATCATGCCCTAACTCACTAGGTGTGATTTTTTTCTTTGAATCGAGATAATAGAGTACCTTTTTTAAAATTAAAAATACGAGATTTTGGAATAATAATTAAGAATGTTTGTTATTTTCAAAATTCGAATTGTTGTATCCTAATTTACTGGATGTGACTTTTTCTCGATTAATTCGAAATAACAAGCTTTCTTCGTAATGTTTAATTTTTCAAAATAAAATAATCATGACATTCATGCATTTAAGGATCCCAATTTAAAATTTCAACAAATAAGACTTTAAATAATCGATTAAGTACCAATTTTGGTCCTGTGAAGTTGCTAATCCTTCCTTATGTATAACCAACTCCCAAACCTGTTTTATGGTTTCAAAAACCAAAATTGTTATTTTAATAATTTTAAAATTTTTAAGGTGATCCAATCAAACTTATTTAAAAAAGGTTGGTGGCGACTTCATTTTCTATTTTCAAAATATAATTCGAGACTTTTTCAAAAAAAAATGGTTTCAATAACTTGACGACTCCGCTGGGGACATTTTCTAAAGAGGGTCAAACCACAAGTCGATTATTTTTGGTCTTTTTATTGAAAATTTAAATTTCGATTTCATTTAATTTGTGATCCTTTGCATTTTATTTTTGCATTTTATTGTATGTATGTTGTATTTAATTTGTAATGTTTTTGCATACATTTGCATGTGTTACTATACCTTCTAACTGGAAGTAAGAAACTACTCCTTCGTGAGGTTTTCGCCTCTGTGCAGGATAGTGGATTGCTTTTGGGATATATCCGTACCTATGTTTTCGTGAGGTTTTCACTTCCGTGCAAACATATGGGAAATGTGTCCCCCTGAACCGAACTCGTCTGTATGAGCCTATAATGGGTGAGGATTGAGGATTCTTCTGGTTTGGGTACCTTTACTCTAGAACTCAAACTACATATAGTGAACCTTAAGTGCCTATCCTAGGTAAAGCCACGCCGAGCTTTTAGTGATTACCCGAAATAGATGCGTAGGTTCTTTGTTTATGCTTTTAATTTGTTGTTAAATTCTTATAATGATTGTACTAACTTGTTTTATTTTTGTCTCATTTGCATTACATCTTCATATTAGGAAAGGTATTGATTTAGGTTCAATTTTTAATGGATAGCTGGTCATGTAAAAGTGGTATCTTTATAAGGTGGAGGATAATGTGGCCGTGCGCAAGTGGTTAGAGGCTAAGCAACTCGAGAAGGGTGATAGCTTGGCTGATGGACATGTATCAAATTACTGGGATTTTACTCGAATTAGTGCTACTCAGAATAATTTGCAAGAGTTGAAAGAGATACGGGATCAATGGGATTATGGAATGAAATAGACTCTCTACTGTGCGTATAGGGATTTACCGTATTTACTTGATGTTAAGGTAGACAAGCATCTCTTTCGAGCCCTTGCACAACACTGGAACCTGCCCTACAGTTGTTTCACCTTCGGGGACATGGATATGGTGCCTACGATCGAGGAGCACATTGCTTAGCTTCATGGCCCAAAAATTCAGGTAAACAAGATCTACTCGAGAGCTGCTAGTGTTCCAATTTTTCTTAAGAATTTGATGAATATTACGGGAATGAGTGAGCAATTACAACTCGAATGAAGGTAAAAGGCGATAACAAATGTATCACTTGAAAGAGTTTGCGAGATTTGACCTTAGTACATCCAGACGCGAAGAAAAAGGTGGATATATTTACTCTCAGTTTGTATGGATTGGTTATTTTTCCTAAGGCATTAGGGCATATAGAGGAGGCAGTCACTAATCTATTCGACCAGTTAAATAAAAGAGTCACACTTGTTTCGACGATTTTGGCTGAGACTTTTAGGTTGTTGAACGCATGTCAGAGGGAAGGAGAATGAAGATTTATAGGCTGCACACCACTACAGATGGTTTGGTTTCATAGTCACTTTTGGAAGGTGGAAAATGTCTCCTATCGAGTATTTTTTAAGAGTTATTCCCCTTTGAGAGAATTTGTGACTACACAAAGGCAAAAGAACATTTCTGAGGAGAAGTGGATGGCGATACTTCATAGTCCAAGACGATGACATCGAATGGCGAGCAACATGGTATATCTCTTATGACATACTTTATCGATGCGGAGACTTTGATTGGGTACAATTACTTAGGATATGGGGAGCTGTAGGATATGCCCTTTAGTTAGTGATGAGGCATTATAGATCAAGGCAGTTCATCCCAGCGACATAAGGTTTGGCTTAGTGCGAGTTTGCGTATAAGGGTGAGAATAACAAAAAGATGGTCTGAGAGATGTCGAATAATTGGAATCAAGTTCTCATAATGAAGACATTTGCTGTAAATCCCATGTTAACCCCAAAGTATGATGAGTGGAGGAATAGAAGAACTAATGACAACATCGCAGTGCAAAATCTAGAAAATCTCCGCCCAATTCATGAGCATTTACAAGTAATTCCATCAGAATTAGAACTCATAAAGCAAGATTCTGAGAAAAAAGTTCTGAGTTGGGAAAGGAGATAGAAAATCTAGAAGAGGAAAAGATGCATCTGGGGTTAGATGTTGATATCCAAAGATTAGAGGCCACAAAGTTGAGGAAAAGAAAGAGAAAGGTTGAAGAGGAATTGGATAGTTTGAAGAAGGACTACAAGAAGCTCCATCTGTCAATGAGAACCGTTGGGTTAGGTAAGACATCATAATAATGGCAACAAGAAATTCAAGAGGAAAAGATTAGAGCGGAACAGTGAAAGAGAAAGTTTCAAGATGCTCAAGTCCAAGAAAATGTCATTAAAAGTAAGCTATTGGAAAGTCAATTAGAGAAAGTTGAGTTGAAAGCTCGAGTAGCTGAGTTGGAGGAGTCCTTGCATAGGCATAGCAGTCCTAACTCTATAACTGAGTTGAGGGCAAGTCAAGCTGAGAATGAGGAGCTGAAGAAGAGAGTAGAAGAACTTGAAACTTCTTTGTAAAATTGTGAGATCCAGATTGAGTTCCTTGAAAGAACCTTAGAGACAAATGATAAGCAACTTAAGCACTCTTAGAGGCAAGTCAAAGATCAAAACTATGTCATGGGTGAAGCATTGACTCAACAAAGAGAAGTGGCGGAATATTTGCTGACGTTAGCTGTTCAAGCCGATGTTTTAAGCTTAGAGTATGAATCAGAGTCTGATAAGGGCAAAAAGTTAGCATGTCTCCTTCGAAAGATTAAGACTTTGAGCAGTAAGGCAAGGCTTTATATGTAATTTATCTTATGTAAAGACATTAATTTTCTAGTAAAGTTATTCTATCATAATTCAACCAAGAATCAATACCTTTCTTGCATATACATACATGCATTAAATTTCAAAAAATAAATAAATAAATAAAAATAAAAATCCTCACATATTTAAAACATTCATGCCAAGGGGAGTGTTATCACCTTTGAACAAGAACTGAGAGAAAGCAAGATAATCAAAGTAATGGGGGGAATGTTAAAAAATTTGAGTGTTAAAACCATATCCAAAAAGGGGAATGGAGAGGGGAACCTAGCAAGAATTCGTCCCTACACCCTCGGAAGCGTTTTTGGTTAACTAGATTATGGAGGAGCTTCCTAAAGTTTTTAGGACTTTTCCAAATTAATATTCAGTACACACTTTTTGCTCTAAGCCCATGAGTAATAAGGATCCTTTTGTAAAGGGCACATGACTACTAGCTTTTATTTCAATAAAAAGATGCATTTTCTTTCACCCCAATTAGCAAACATTATTGTTATTATTTCATTTCATACTGTAATAAATCATCCTTGAATTCATTTATTTTTTGCATTTTTTTGTCCATATGACAGGTCTCTTGACATCAATAATATGTAACATCGATGCCGATTTAGAGCCCCATTTTGAGTAGGATGTGTATTTAGAAGAATCTTAGGATTTCGAAGATATTCAAGATAGTAATTTATCTCCTGATTTGTTATGGATGGTTGAGCAAGACTAAAAACAAATCCTACCTCACAAAGAATCCAGTTGTAAGATTGAGGGATGAAACTGAAAAAAGAGAGGTGAAGATTGGAACTTGTATCTCTGCAGAAACAAGAAAATATCTTATTGAATTGCTTTGAGAGTTCAAAGACGTATTTGCATGGTCTTATCAAGACATGCCTGGTCTAAGTACTAATATTGTGGTCCACAAACTCCCTATAAGAAAATAATGCAAACCGGTCCAGCAGAAGCTGCAAAGAGGCTTGATGTGCTCTTGAAAATAAAAGAAGTGAGAAAACTATTCGACACTGGTTTCTTACAAGTGGTGAAATACTTAGAATGGGTAGCCAACATAGTGTCGGTTCCTAAGAAAGATGAGAAGGTACAGATGTGCGTGGATTACAGGGACCTAAACAAAGATAGCCCAAAGGATAATTTCCCTCTACCTCATATTGATACCTTAGTAGACAACACAACATGCCATTCCTTGTTCTCCTTTATGGAAGATTTTTCTAGGTATAATCAGAGAAAAATGCATCCTGAGGATATGGAAACAATCACATTTGTTACCATGTAAGGAACCTTTTACTGAAAAGTCATGCCATTTGGACTAAAGAATGCAGAGGAAACATATCAAAGGGCTATGGTAACTCTGTTGCATGACATGATACATAAGGAGATTGAGGTCTATCTCGACGATATGATTGCAAAGTCTTGAACAGGAGAAGAACACGTAAAGGTTTTGAGAAAATTATTCTTGAGATTGAGAAAGTTCTAGTTGAAGTTGAACCCAAACAAATGTACTTTTGAGGCTACTTCAGGTAAGCTGTTAGGCTTTGTGGTCAGTAGAAGAGGAATTGAGATTGATCCTGATAAGGTCAAAGCTATATAAGAGTTACCACTTCCACGTACCCAAAAGGAAGTTTGAGGATTCCTAGGGAGATTAAATTACATTTGTTACCATGTAAGGAACCTTTTACTGAAAAGTCATGCCATTTGGACTAAAGAATGCAGAGGAAACATATCAAAGGGCTATGGTAACTCTGTTGCATGACATGATACATAAGGAGATTGAGGTCTATCTTGACGATATGATTGCAAAGTCTTGAACAGGAGAAGAACACGTAAAGGTTTTGAGAAAATTATTCTTGAGATTGAGAAAGTTCTAGTTGAAGTTGAACCCAAACAAATGTACTTTTGAGGCTACTTCAGGTAAGCTGTTAGGCTTTGTGGTCAGTAGAAGAGGAATTGAGATTGATCCTGATAAGGTCAAAGCTATATAAGAGTTACCACTTCCACGTACCCAAAAGGAAGTTCGAGGATTCCTAGGGAGATTAAATTACATTACTTGGTTCATGTCACAATTAACTGAGAAGTGTGATCCCATCTTTCGTCTTCTCAATAAGCACAACCCAGAAGTATGGGATGATGAATGCCAAAAGACCTTTGACAAAGTTAAACATTATTTGTCCAATGCTCCAATGTTAATGCCACCGAATCCAGATAAACCTTTGATCCTGTACTTGGTCGTATTTGAAAACTCTATGGGATGCGTACTAGGCCAACATGATGAGTCAGGAAAGAAAGAAAGAGCAATTTATTATCTCAGTAAGAAGTTCACTGAATGCGAGATAAGATATTTTCCAATTGAAAGATTGTGTTGCACTTTATTCTAGACTACTCGAAGGTTGAGGCAATACATGTTATACCATACAATTTGGTTGATTTCAAAATTGGATCCTCTTAAGTTCATGATGGGGCTAATTGTATTAAATGGAAGAATGGCCAGATGGCAAATGCTGCTCTCTGAATTCGAGATAGTATATGTGAATCAAATAGTGATAAAAGGGAGTGCAATAGCGGATTTTCTTGCTAGCAGAGCTCTTGAAGACTATGAGCCATTAGATTTTGATTTCCCAAATGAAGATCTAATGTATGTTGCAACCACAAAAGAAGAAATTTCAGAAGGGCACCTATAGAAAATGAATTTTGGTGGCACTTCAAATGTCACTGGTAAAGGAATTAGAGCAGTTCTGGTATCCCCAAATGGAGATCATTACCCCCTCACAAGCAAACTTGACTTCGATTGTACAGATAACATGGCAAAATATGAAGCATCTATCATGGGTCTTCGTGTAGCTATAGAACGTAAGATCTAGGTTCTGGAAGTTTTTGGAGATTCTACATTAGTAATTTATCAACTCAAGGGTGAATGGAAAATCAGAGACTTTAAGTTGATTGATTATTGGAAATTGGTTCTTGAGTTAATTAAAGAATTTGAGGACATCACCCTCCATTACCTCCTGCGAGAAGAAAACTAGATGGCTGATGCCTTGGCCACCTTGCCTCCATGATTACGGTCAATAAACAAGAGGATATGAAGCCCATTCAGATGAGCATTTATGATGTTCAGCTCATTGCTACAACATTGTAGAGGGAGAAAAGGATAATCATCCTTGGTACCAGGAAATATTGCAGTACATAAAGGACCGTAAGTACCCTGAGCAAGCTGCTAAGAGGGCTCGCAATTGATTATGTCCTTGATGGGGATATTCTATACAAAAATAGAAAGGATCAGGTTTTTTTAGGATGCGTCAACGCTATTGAGGCTCAGAAATTTCTAAAAGAAGTCCATGAGGGCATTTGTGGAACACATGCCAATGGTTTTACAAATGGCCAGGCAGATCATGAGATTCGGATATTATTGGTCAACCATGGGAGGAGATTGCATTAGATATGCTAAGAAATGTCACAAATGCCAAATTTATGAACACAAAATACATGTATCTCCTTCACTTCTTCATGTTATGACCTCCCCATGGCCTTTCTCTATTTGGGGCATAGATTTCATTGGGCCAATTTCACCGAAGGCTTTTAATGGGCATAGGTTCATTTTCGTGGTCATCGATTACTTCACTAAATGGGTAGAAGCTGTTTCTTACGCTAATGTTACGAAATCAGCTGTCAGCAAATTCTAGAAGAAAGAAATCAAATGTTAGTATGGAATGCCAGAAAAAATCAAATCCGATAATACTTTGAACTTGAACAATAGCATTATAGCAGAGGTCTACAGTTAGTTCAAGATCAAGCATCATAATTCAGCACTGTATCGCCTAAAGATGAATGGGGCAGTGGAGGCAGCTAATAAGAACATTAAGAAGATCATTGCGAAAATGACAAAGACCTATAATGATTGGCATGAGAAGTTACCATTTGCTCTCTACGCTTATAGAACATTTGTCAAAAATTCTACTTCGGCAACACCGTTCTCATTAGTATATGGAATTGAGGTAGTTCTACCCATTGAAGTCGAGATTCCTTCTCTCCAAGTCTTATCAGAAGTAAAGATAGATGAAGTAGAATGGATCTAGTCAAGATATGACCAACTAAACTTGATTGAGGAAAAGAGGTTGAAATCTATCCGGCATGGTCCAATGTACCAAAAGAGAATGATGAGGCCATGAAAAAAAGGTTCGCCCTAGAGATTTCCATAAGGTAGATCTAGTTTTGAAAAAGATTCTTCCTATACAAAAAGACTTCTGAGGGAAATGGATGCCAAATTGGGAAGGCCCATATGTGGTAAAGAAAGCCTTTTCTAGAGGAGCTTTAATTTTAACGGAGATGGATGGCAAAGATTTTTCAAACCCAGATTCAGTGAAAAAATATTTTGCCCCTAAAAAAAGAGAGAGCTTGAGTTGAAAACCTGAAAGAATGGCTCAAACTAGCAAAAAAGAGAGAAAAAGAAAAGGAGGGGCCGAGATGAAAACCCGCAAAGACATCCTAGTTGCATGGCCTAGATATAGGCCCATAAAACAGATTCTACAGGTTATATCCTCGGAGAATGACATGACAGAACAGCTCCCATAAAACGATAGAAAGGGGGAGTAAAACAAGTGACAGATTTCAATCTCCATGAAAGTTACAGTGGAATGGAGTGAAGCTACACCAAATCATACAGTTTGAAGAGGAATAGGTTGAAGTCGTAACAACGGACCTAGCATCCTAAAACTGAAAAGGGATAGGTTGAACTCATAATGACGGATCTAATACCCTAAAATTATAAACGGATAGATTAAACCCGCAATGACAGATCTAACACCTTAAAACTGAAGAGGGAAAGATTAAAGCCACAACGGTGGATCTTACACCTTAAAACTAAAGAGGGATAGGTTGAAGTCATAACAGTAGACCTAACATCCAAAAATCGAAGAGGGAAAGATTGAAGTCGCAACGACGGATCTTACACCTTAAAACTGAAGAGGGATAGGTTGAAGTCGCAATGACGGGCCTAACACCTTAAAATCGAAGAGGGATAGATTAAAGCTGTAACGATGGATTAAACACCCTAAAACCAAAGAGGGAAAGGTTAAAGCCGTAACGGTGGACCTTACACCTTAAAATTGAAGAGGAATAGGTTGAAGCCGTAACGATGAACCTAACACCCCAAAACTGAAGAGGGAAAGATTGAAGTCATAACGACGGGTCTTACACCTTAAAACTGAAGAGGGATAGGTTTAAGCCTCAACGATAGACCTAATACCCTAAAACCAAATAGGGATAGATTGAAGCCATGATGATGGATCTAACACCTTAAAACCAAAGAGGGAACAGATTGAAGCCACAATGGCGAATCTTACACCCCTAAAAAATGGAGAAGAGATAGATTGAATCCTATTTCCTTGAAGTTGAAGTGAAGTGAATCAAACAACAACCACTCTGGAGTTTCAGAAATTCAGGATGAATGGGGGAAGTTGAAGCTGCTTGTCTTCCTAAATAATAGTGAAACAAGTGTGGTGGAGTAGAATCACCAGCGAGATGAAAGAACGGAAAAGCACCAGAGGCTGAAAGATCGGACAAAATTGGTCTTCCTTTGAGTCTTTGCTCCATTCCTATTACACGACAATGAGAAAAAAGGGGCAGTTGTTGCAGCCCAATTTCGTTTGGACTTTTAAGTCCAATTTTTTACAAAGCCCAAAAATAAAAATAAAAACCTAGCAACTGCCCTTGGATGCATGGCCACCGCTGTCCTTGCCCGGAGAATCTCAAGATTTGAGAATCTGCAGAAATAGGAAAGAAAATCACAAAAAGATGTAAATTTTTTGTTATAAATACACGAAATCAAATGTAATAGGGAGGGTTTTTTATACAACATTCAGAGAATTTTTTTTGAGACATACATTCAAAGAAAATTCAAAGCAAATATTGAGATATCGATTTGTATTTGTATTTCTTCTTTTTTTTTTCTTCTTTTGAAACTAACAAAAACAAATATAGATCTAGTTTTTTACCTTTTGATGTTAATTCATGTTTGGCCTCCTTCGAGTATGTGAGACCCATGGCTTCATTTAGGTTTGCTCGGAGTTCTTCTTCTTTTTATTATTATTTATATTTAATTGTTTATTTTAACATTTAATTTATTGATTTTTTTGTGTATTTATTTATCATTTATTTTAATGTCTGATCCCAATTATTTTTATTGTTTATATTTGTTTATTTATTTTAGCATTTTTTTGTTTATTTATATTATTGTTATTTATTTTCATGTTATTTTATTGTTATTTCTTTTATTATTTTTATTTAATTTACATTTATTTTTATTATCTTGTTTGTTTATTTATTTATTTATCATTAAATTTTATGTCTTTTTTTCTTTTTTTTCTTTTTTATTTAATTTACATTTCATATATTTATTGATTGATTTGTTATTTATTTGTATGCAATATTTTGTGCCTTTAAATTAATTATATGACTTATTGTATTTTTAACTTATTATTTTAGAGTTTTTCCATATTTGTGTTTTATATATATTTATTGTTGTTTATATTATTAATTAATTAATATTTATTGCCAGTATTATTATGATTATATTGTTATTTTATTTAAAACTATAATTATATTCTTATTGTGTTATTAATTATATTTGATTGTCTTCATTTAATTATTTATATTAATGTATTTTATTATTTTGTCATTATAATTGTAAATTGTATACAAACTCATTCATTTATTTTTGCACGGTATTTTAATTCTTTTTAAAAAATACATAAACCATTTTCAAGAAAATTGAGGCAATGTTCTTTGTTTCGGGAATTTGAAAGAATCATACCCTAACTCACTAGGTGTAGTGTTTTTCTTTGAACCGGGATAATAGAGTACCCTTTTTAAAATTAAAAATATGAGATTTTAGAATAATAATTAAGAATGCTTGTTATTTTCGAAAATTCGAATTGTTGTGTCCTAACTTACTAGGTGTGACTTTTTCTTGATTAATTTGAAATAACGAGCTTTCTTCGTAAAGTTTAATTTTTCAAAATAAAATAAACATGACATTCATGTTTTTAAGGATCACAATTTAAATTTTATCGAGTTTTTTATTTTCAACAAATAAGACTTTAAATAATCAATTAGGTACCAATTTTGGGTGTGTGAGGGTGCTACCGACTGTCGAACTCATTTTATGGCTTCAAAGATCAAAATTGTTATTTTAATGATTTAAATTTTTAAGTTGATCCAATCACACCTATTTAAAAAAGGATGGTGGCGACTCCATTTTCGATTTCCAAAATATAATTCGAGACTTTTTTCAAAAAAATGATTTCGACAGAGAGTTTTAAAGTGAATGAGAAGTGAATAATGCAATCACTTCATCTCTTATTTATAGTACATAGAAATCCCTAGTTGAATCCAATCTAAATTCTACAAGATAATTAGAATTAAATCTAAACATTAATTCCCTAATTGGATCCAATTTAAACTCTAAAAGATAAATTTAAAAATATAAATATCAATTAAATATAAACAATATCCTAATGATAATCCTAAATATTAATCCTAATAAAAATTGAGTTTTAAAATAAATTAAATTAAAATAAAATCTTCATGTCCAACAAAAACTCTTCTCAAGTCTTCCACCCTTTCACAACTTCTCTCTTTCTCTTCCAAAATCACGCTTTTTACCCCAATTTATCCTTTGTCTTCAATTTAGTCCCTACAAAATAAAAGGATCACAAATACCCCAAATTAATAGGATCATACTCACAAAATATATATAATTAATACCCAAAAGTATGTTATTTTTAAACGTTATCACTATAATGGAGAAATCTTTTACAAACTAACGGTAATAACCCGTTAATCCCAGAAAACTACGTACCTCAATAACATTCTTCAAAATTTTCCAATTGAGAATACCTGAAACTTTACTCGGATCAACCCGTATTCCTTCCGAAGATACTACATGACCCAGATATTCAACCTCTCGATGCCAGAAATCACATTAGCTGAATTTTGCGTACAACTTGTTTTTCTCGCAAAATCTGTAAAACATCTCTCAGATGCTGTGTATGCTTTGACTCTGTCTTGGAATAGATCAGTATGTCATCAATAAATACCACTACAAATATATCCATCTGAGGCTGGAATACTCGGTTTATCAGATCCATGAATGCTGCTGGAGCGTTAGTCAACCCAAACGGCGTTACCAGAAACTCATAATGTCCATATCAGGTCCTAATGTTGTTTTTGACACATCACAATGTTTCACACACATCTAATAGTAACCTGACCGAAGATCTATTTTGGAGAATACGGTTGCACCTTTCAACTGATTAAATAACTCGTCAATATGAGGTAACGGGTACTTATTCTTGATTGTCACCTTATTCAGCTGCCTGTAATCTATACACATCCTCATCGAACCATCTTTCTTTTTCACAAACAACACAGGTGCACCCAGGGCGAAACACTCGGTCGTATAAAACCTCTATCTAACAATTCTTACAGCTGTGCCTTTAACTCTTTCAACTCAGTCGGTGCCATTCTATACAATGGAATCGATATCAGTGTAGTGTCAGGTATCAAATCAATGCCAAACTCCACTTCTCAAATCGACGGTAAACCCGGTAACTTTTCTGGAAACACATCTATAAATTCATTAATAACTGGTACATGTTTCAATTCTGTCCTTGAATCCCGTGTGTCAAGTATATAAGTGTAACGCGTAAGTTTATGCAAGTGTACACATTCGTTATCAAGTAATAAGCAAGCATCAAGTTATCGTCTCCACAGGTATTGTATATGTGTTAAGTCAATTAATTGTAAAATTATATTAACAACTTGGTCAAAAAAAACACAATATGATTTGATAAGTGATGATTAAAATTAAATATATTAAACTAAATGCAAATGATCCCTAATGCAAATTATCCTAAGTATGCAAACTAAATATATGAAATAGATTTTAGCGAGATTAAACACAATTCACAACAATTATAACATAAATAAACTAGGATAATTACTTTAATTACATGCAATTTATTATCAACATGCTTTATAATGTTCAGAAAAATATTCCATGGAAACTCGATCTTTCATGAGTTTGGAAACCAAATTAGATCCTTTCGGAATTCTTTACTTAGTAAATATGAATTTTGTTGATCCTTATTTACTAAGGGTTTCTTAGCATTCATGTGAGGTAACAGGGACGTGTTAGGTTTGAAATAGTTTAATCACATGAATCTAAAAACTATGCAGATAACAGAGCTTGGTCAGAGTTGTTATGAACCTACAAATTAATCGGGCCAGGATCTAAATTGAGCATGTACATTTCAATTATGTGTCTACTAGCCATCGTCTGTTCAGGATCGCTTAGTTAGTTCTGGTGCATTTCAATCACGTATGAACGAAATACAAGCTTGATATTAATTGAAAACATGATCGATTGAGGCAGAAAGATCATTAGCATGAATCAAAAAAATATTATTTAATCAAAGCAATTATCCTAGCTTAAATAAATAAGCTAACATTATTTTAATCAAGAACAAAGAACACATAGCAAATATTTTTAAATCAAATTAAAGAAAAGAAAGAACAAAACCCAAATCAAAGTGGTTGTCACCCAAAACTCTGGTCGAAGAAGACTCCTTCATTCCTTCGCTTTGCTCCTTTGCTGATGGCTCTCCAATGTGGTGACCAAGGGCTCTTTAAGAGGCTTAATAAGCTAAAATCTCTATGAAGAGATGATGTTAGGCGTAGGGAATAGGGAATGCTAGAGAGAATTGAGAGAGAAGAGAGAGTGATGGATGAATGGTGAAAATGGGGTCTTATTTATAGGTGAGGAGAGGAGAGTTGTTTACTAAAAATACAGAAGTTTAATCTCTTCATGCTTCTTCAATAGGTTGCCGGCCATCACTCAAGGATTTTGAGTGATTTTTGCTTCATTTTTAAGCAATTTTCATGCCGTATCAACTAAGGACTAAGACTCGATCAACAGTAAATCTTCGGGCCAATCTCAGATTTCTTCAATATTGCAAGGACCTTGGGCAATTAAACCAAAAAGTGGTTTATTTGGGCAGCCATGTGTAGCCGAAATTGGGTTAACTTGGTCTTCAATTTGGATGGTTTTGTGATCCAGCAAAGCTATCAGACTTGTCCAAAACAAATTAATTAAATAAAGGACCAAATAATAAAATTAACCAAATTTAAATAATTAATTAAACCTAAATTATTAATGAAATATTTCATAATAAATTAATAAATATAATTTTATATTTTATTATTTAATTTAATCATGCTTGGCCCACTTTATATATTAAAAATATAATATGTTCAAATAGTTATAAAATAAGCCATTTTATGCATGAAAACTATATAATAAAGCATAAAATCACATTTTAATAATTTTTATATCCTAATTTCATATTTTCACATATTTCATTAATTTATTAAACACTTACTTAGTTTTAACAATGAATTTAAGTAAAAATGTGATAAACTATATAGGAAAAACCTATATATTTTTTAGTTTACAATAAGCCAGAAATGCTTCATAGCCTTTACAAACCATTTTCTGTGCTGAGATAGCTCAGATCACTCTAGTTTCATTGTTCAATCTGCCAGACTCAACTATGATTACCTCACCATTCGGGCATTTCAAATCAATTCATCTTCGCTTGCAGTTAACCACCGCATCATGCTCAGATAACCAGTCCATACCCAAGATTACATCGAACTCGATGAAAGGTAATAGCATTAGCCCAGCAGGAAATTCACAACCCTTGACTTTCAGTGGACATTTAAGACACACTAGATTAACTATGACACTATGACCAATGGGTTTGTGACTTGTACATCAAATTCAGTCAACTCAATAGACAAAGTTTTATCAGTTGCTAATGTAGTACAAATATATGAATGAGTCGATCCCGGATCAATCAAAGCACACACAATATCATTAAAAACATAAAATATAGCAGTCACGACATCGGGAGTAGTAGCCTCTTCTTTAGCTCTGATGGCATATGTCTGTGCAGGTGCTCAGACCTCAAATCTGTTTACATTACCCCTATTATCTTCTCGATTTCCCCCTGTACTATTGCTCTACCTCGGGTGTCTGCCTTTCTGCAGAGTAACTGGAGGTTTCACACTCCGATCTTCCTTTACCTCAGAAGCCATCGGATAATTGCGCATAAAGTGACCAGTACCCCCACATCTAAAACAGACTTCTTTCACCATATGGCACTCACCCAAATGGTATCTTCTGCAATGCTCGCATGCTGGATTAGGTGCATTACGAACACTAGCCACAATATTTGCAGGCCGATTTTGAAATCTAGATTATTATTGCCCTGTTCTACTCTTGCTTTGAAATCCAGATGAGACTGCCCCATGAGTTTCATTTTCTTAGAATTTCTTCGGCGGAGGCATAGAGAAAGTTCTGGTAGGATTCTTCTTTCCAAACTCTCGGAATCTCTTCTCTCTCTATTTTTTATGATTATATATCTCTTCCATTTTCTATGCTTTATTTGTCAAAACATCAAACGATCGTAATTCAAAGCCACCTACAATCATCGTAATCTCATCATTCAGCCTATCTTCAAAACGGACACACATGGCCTCATCTGTCGGTACAATCTCTCGGACATATTTGCTAAGTTGTACAAATTCCCATTCATATTCTGCCACTGTCTTGTTTCCCTATCTTAACTTTAAGAACTCTTCTTCTTTCGGTCTAGGTACCGATTGCTGACACACTTCCTTTTGAACTTAGCTTAGAACAATTCCCAGTTAATTTTTTCTCTAGAACCACTGCTAAGATCGTCATTCACCAACTATAAGCCTCATCTTTCATTAGCGAAGCAGAACATCTCAGATAGTCTTCCAGAGGACAAGCCATTTCATTCAATACCTTCAAAGTATTTTTCAACCAATATTCGACCTTGGAGGGATCATCCTCTGTACTTCTGTAGAATTCCTAACCTCATATTTTCTGACCCTGTCTGTCAGAATATGTCGCCTCTACTCTATCAGCGGAAAGGTGAAGGCACTATTAGAGGTGCTATCATTGGGTAGCAGGTTGTGTAATAGGAGTGGAGGAGGTGTTGTCTTCGGATTGTTCCTCATAATCTCCAAGAACCTTTGTCCCATTAGTTCGAAGAACATATTCTTTGCTTCATTCTCTGTCATCGGTAGTATCGATACACTGTGACTTGCCTCAAAATCATTTGTCGGTACATTACTGTTCACCTCATTAGTCTCATCTCTTTTAGAATTAGACATCTTTAATTATCTTCAAAAACTGTAGTTAGATCAGGTCCATCTATATTACACTATCATAGGTTCATATGGCACGTACTTCTAAATCATTTAAACACAATCAACACAGTCCAAGAATCAGTTAAATCGTAGCTCTGATACCATTAAATGTAATACTTAAAAACTCATTATCGTCGTCGATTAGGATCCCAGGGTCTTTCCGATCATTTATCATTGACATTCCAAATATTACTTCATTTCAATACATTCAAATAATTTTTAAATATAATGCACGAGATTAATTATAGACTCAAATAATAATGTAATTCATTTTAGGGTAAAAATGCATTCCCATAATTTTGGGAGACTTCTACCGGTACCTGTTGGACAAGTATTGATACAAGTCAAGTCAGTAACAAATTACAAACTGATACAATTTTTGTACCTGTAGTTGTGATAGTTCTACCGATACAAATATGACCACTACCGAAAGAATTAATACTTCTATCGATACAACAAACTCCAGAGAGTTAAGAAGTTTTACCTTGTGGTTTCTACCGATACAAGTTTTCAGACTATCGATACTACTATGCACAGAACTATCGATACCTCAAAAACTTATACTGAAATAATGCAAGAAAGTAGCCAAAGTTCAAATACCCTCGATACATGCAAGAGTTATACCGAAACAAGTATGCAGAATGCAAATATACACATAAGTTTCCAAGTTTACCAACCATTATTCATTACAAGATAATTATTCAAGATCATATCTTGTAAAATCTATACATGACAATAGATCAACTCATAGGTAAGGTTCATGAATTCACATGTCATTTCATTACAAAGCATATTTTCCTATTTATAATATTAAGCAAGCATACAAACTTAAGTTTAACATTTAACTATGATTTCAACAATGAATCCAACAGTCCAAAATCAAGCAATTCAAAAGATAACATCATCCTAGTACATGCCATATAACCAAGTGATGTAATACTACCAAATGAACTTCCAAGATAGTGTGATTTCTTCGAGATGATTCGATCTTCAAGAAGCAAAATAGAATCCACAAAACAACAATAATTTCACAGGTAAGCTTTCATAGCTTAGCAAGTTCGTAGAGTCTAACAAGTTACCGAATAACATGTGTTGTACAATCTGTAAGTCAATTGAACTTGATACTGCTCACACAAGCTGATGAGGGCTCACAATATATGCGGTACCTCAACCATCGATACGGTATTTGTACATATAACTGTTCCCTAACGATGCTACTCACACAAGCTATTGAGAATATGCAAATCAAGCATAAATCTCAACCATCGTAAGGCCTATATTCCATTCTTGGAATCATTTCACATTTTTCCGGCTCACGATACTGCTCACACAAGTTATAGAGAAATCGCAACAAATGCAAGACCTCAGCCATCGTATCAGGTTAAAATACCGGCTCAAAGCCTGATATCCCTTCCTTTCTTTTCTTTCATATTTCTCGATTTTGAACCATTATATCCCGTTTGCAACATTTATAGAGAATATAATAATGTACAATTTAAATGAGAATTTAACATAATGAACTTACCAGACTGAATTGCAGTTACGGACAGGCTCTAGGGACTATTCTACTGATGGTATTACAAATGACATATATTTTCTCCCTAATTTAGTGTTTTAATTTTCTCTTTTGTATCTCATTTAGCATGCATCTTGAGCATTTCATACTTAGTTTTTACATTTTCTAATTCATTTCTAGTTAGTTTAATTTCTTGTTATTTTTATCTATTTTTGTACTAATATTAAAGCAAGCAGACCAATATATTGCACCTTAGAATTGTCAGCGCAGGAACTCAGTCCAGGAGCTTAATGATGGAAGAAGAATGCAACCACAAGATCATCTTGAAGTTACGACCACCGGTGTCGCTGCACTAAACATAAACTCTGAATTGGTAAACTCAAGCTGAATTTACATCTGGAAGCACCAGCACAGGAACATCACAAATGTCGTCGTAATTACGATCTAGGATTACGCCCTGTAGTGCAACGATATCTTGCAGATCTCTGAAGAGAACATTCAATCTTTGTGAGTGCACAGCTGTACTCTAACTAACTTTGACAGCTGCAAAATCTAGATCTGGATCTGGGAATGAAGGCTGAGCCTTACAACATTTTGAAGGCTATAAAAAGAAGAACAAAGAATGAAGAAATCATCAAGAGCTAAGAGATTAAATTTTACAAATTCTGTGTGATTTTGAGATTTGAGCTGGGAATTGGGAAGCGAATGAAGTTCTGACGAGAGGTGCTTTGTGCTGGGCAAGGGAAATGATTAAGGAGTAGTCTTAGTAGTCTAGAGATAGCTTCGATTGTACTCTTTAATTTCTCTTTTGATGATGATGAATTCTAATGACATTAAATGAATATGAGAGTATCTTTTGGTGTTAGATTATTTTGACTCTTATTTTAATACTGCTTATCTATTTATTCTTGGATCTAACCGCTTTAAGCACGAGAGTGAAATTGTAGTCTATCGGCATCGAGAGATGCGGTGACAAGTTAGGTTAACAAGTAAGTTAGGCGAGAGCTGCTTGGCATTGGAAAGATTCCAATCACTTGTTCTTGGATGCACAACATTGCTTACACCGAGAGGTAGAGTGATTGTGGGTATTTAAGTCTAGATTAAATAGAGAGCTGTTGTTGGTAAGAACTCAAGTGAGATTTACTGCTGCAACAATTCATCTAAACTTTACCTTGTCGATGCATTCAGCATTGCAACTTTGCAGAATCAGTGAACCATTCCTACCCTTTTACAGTTGATCACTTTTACATTTCATGCATTTAAATATTCAGCACTCAACACTCAATACATTTGATTTACATTCAGTACATTAACATTTAACCTTTGACATTTAATTCTAATTGCATTGACAATATTAACTATTTTTGTGTGTAGATCTAACGTAATTGCACTGACATCCTTACTTACATTTTACTCATTTTTAGTATTAATTGCTTCGACAATTAACATCAGGAACCTATTTCCTCGTGGGATCGATATCCGATAGAATTTTCTATCAGCTATACTTGCATCGACGGGTGTACGCTTGCACAATTACTGTGACATTTCAGACACGATCAAGTTTTGGTGCCGTTGCTGAGGAAATTGGCGTTTGTTTGATGTTTATTTTTGTAGTTGCAATTAATTCTACTTACTTAACTTTTTGATCTCTATTAATCTATTTATATTTCTCTAATTGTTTTCTTTTTCAGATTTTTAATTGTTGCATGTCCACAAGGAGAAATCTTAAGGACATTGTAAGCTTTGATCCAGAGCTTGAGAGGACACTAAGGAGGAGAAGGCAAGAACAAAGGAAAATGGCTGGTAATAACAACAATAACAATTTACCACCATTGCTGGCACAAGATGAAGTTCCTCCAGTGCTGCTACATATTGTTAATGATATACGACCACCGTATCTACAAGAAGAACAAGTGAAAAATAGGATAATAAGAGATTTTGTTGTGCCTATACTTGATGATTTACAACCAGGGGTTATGAGACCAGCTATCCAAGCTAGAAATTTTGAGCTAAAACCAGTGATGTTTCAGATTTTAAATTCTAAAGGGCAATATTCTGCTTTTCCTCATGAATATTGAAGAGAACACTTAAAATCATTTTTGCTTATTTGTGCATCCTTTAGTCAACATGGTGTCCCTGGTGATGCTTTAAAAATGCAATTATTTCCTTATTCGTTGCAGGGTAAAGCAAGAACATGGTTTTTGGGATTACCGGTAGGATCAATTACATCTTGGAATACGTTAGCAAAGCAGTTTGTTTTGTGTTTCAATCTACCGACAATTAACACAAGGTTGCGAAATGATATTACTGCATATCATCAATTGGATGATGAGAATTTACATACAACATGGTAGCGTTATAAAACATTGCTTCGACGCTGCCTAATGCATGGAATTCAGCAGGAGACCCAGATTGAAATATTTTACAATGGTTTGAATGCTCAGACAAGGAACCTTGTCGATGCATCTACTAATGGTAAGCTGTAAGAATTCTAGAGAGGATTGCTCAGAACTATTATCAATATCCGATCTCTCGTTCTGTACGGGTAAAAATTAACCTTGGAGTTCTTAAGTTAGATGCTATTTCTACTTTGTCAGCACAGGTCTCCTCATTGGCCAATATCTTAAAGAATATGAAGGGAACAAATAACGTTGCTCCTATTCAAGTGGCTCAACAATTGGATGCGCCAATATTTTCTTATGAAATTTGTGGCAACAATCATAGTTATGAGGACTGCCCACAACATGCAGAAAATGCTTTCTATGTCAACAACATCAAGGGAAGTTCATTTGGTAACTCATATAATAATTGATCTAAACAACCTTGGGGAATCAAAATGCTTCCACATTCAGATATGGAAATTCCTTAAATCAAGGGGGTTATAGACAAGGGAGTTTCAATAACAACCAATAGCAGAATTATAATCAGAATTCGCTGGTAAATTCTCGATCTGAACAGATGCAGTCACATAGTTAATGCAACCACAATCTTGATTACAGCCACAACAGTTTGTGCTGTAACATATACAAGGACAACATCATCAACATTAACAGCAGTAGTTTTCTCAACCAAAGTCAAATCCTATGGTTACTCTTGAGGTGATGATGTGTGAGCATATCACATGAACTGAAGCAATAGTGCAAGACAACTCTTCTTCCATTCGAGCATTGAAAGCCTAACTAGGGCAGTTGGCTTCTAATCTCAGCAC
This sequence comes from Gossypioides kirkii, assembly GCA_005610355.1. NCBI lineage: Eukaryota > Viridiplantae > Streptophyta > Magnoliopsida > Malvales > Malvaceae > Gossypioides > Gossypioides kirkii. The sequence continues at coordinate 25,188,711 of CP032253.1, read as the reverse complement.
CAGGTCACTAGGCACTCTGCCTAGTGATACTGAGAATCTTACGCAAAAGAGGAAGGAGCATTGCAAAGTAATCACGCTGAGAAGTGGCAAACAGATGATGGGACTAAGCAATTCTGGCCAAGACCATGTCGAAGCATTTGAACAACAACAACAGGAAGAGGAGGTAGTTGAAGAAAGTCAAGCAAAAGCAAATGAAGAAGATCCAACTGTAGTGCCATCTATACCTGCAATTTGCCTAACTAAGTTATCGACGCAATTTCCAATGTCGACACCACAGAGTTTTCCATAACAACCCACTGCTACAATACCTTTGCCATTTTCGCAAAGATTTAAAGATAAAATCCATGATAAAGAGTATCAAAAGTTTGTTTCTACTTTGAAACAATTGCATATTAACATACCTCTTGTTGATGCTCTTGTGCAGATACCCAAGTATGGGAAATTTATGAAAGAGTTGTTATCAAAGAAAAAGAAATTATCTGAAATCGAGACGGTTGTGCTCACAAAGGAGTGCGCGCTGTACTTACAAATAAGTTGCCAGCCAAGATGAAAGACCCTGGTAGCTTCACAATCCCATGCTCCATTGAGAATTATTATTTAGGTAAAGATTTATGTGATTTAGGAGAAAGTATTAATCTTATTCCTTTGTCTACTTTCAAGAAATTAGGAATAGGTTCGATGAAGCCCACCGCAGTGACATTACAACTGGCGGACAAATCCTTAGCACAACTTGAAGGCTAAATCAAAGACATTCTTGTCCAAGTTGATAAACTCGTGTTCCCTATTGATTTCATTATCCTAGACTGTGAAGCAGATAAAGAGGTGCCCATTATCTTGGGGCAACCATTTCTAGCAACGGGACGCACGCTTATCAATATTTTCAAAGGAGAACTTATCATGCGTCATAACGACGAGCATGTGACCTTCAATGTGTTTGAGGCATCTTTGTCCAGAGCTAAAAAGTAATGTCACCACATCGACATGCTGGATGAAATCATTTTGGAAGAATTCAATACGAGGAGTTCAGCAATATCAAATAAAGATGCGGTGACATTCACCGATGAAATCCTAGATGACTATGTCGATAAAAAAGAGGTTAACAATTGTGAGTTGAGACAGAATTGGTAATTGGAGTCTTTGGATTTGTCTAACAGGACAATCCTAGTGTTTAAACCATCTATTGAGCAAGTTCCTACCTTGGAGATGAAGTCATTGCCAAGGCATTTAAAATATGTCTTTCTTGGTGACAATGAGACATTACCTGTTATTGTCAACACATTTCTCGATTCAACTCAGGAAGATAAGCTCATTACCATTTTGAAAGAGCACAAAAGAGCTATAGCTTGGAGCATTGATGATATCAGAGGTATTAGTCCTTTTTTCATGCACAAAATCAGGCTAAAAGATGAAAAGAAGCAAACAATTGAGCAACAAAGACGACTTAATGAAAAGATGAAAGAAGTAGTGAAGAAGGAGATTATCAAATGGTTAGATGCGAGCATCATTTACCCTATCTCCGATAGTGATTGGGTAAGCCCCGTTCAATGTGTGCCTAAAAAGAGTGGTTTCATAGTTGTGACCAAGGACAAGAACGAGTTGATCCCTACTCACATTGCGACTGACTAGCGAGTATGCATGGATTACCATCGACTAAATGCAGCCATAAAGAAGGATCATTTCCCACTGCCTTTCATTAATCAGATGCTAGATAGGCTAGCTGGTAAAGCTTATTATTGCTTCTTAGATGGCTATTCTGGATACAACTAAATCGGCATTACGCCAGAAGATCAAGCAAAGACCACGCTCACATTCCCTTTTGGAACATTTGCTTTCCGACGTATGCCATTTAGGTTGTGCAATGCGCTAGCAACATTCCAGAGGTGTATGATAGCAATATTCTCAGACATGATCGAGGATTCCTTAGAGGTATTCATGGATGATTTCTCTGTCTATGGATAGAATTTCGACCAATGCGCTGACAATCTAGCAAGAGTCTTGAAGAGATGTGAGGACACAAATCTAGTTCTGAATTGGGAGAAATACCACTTCATGGAAACTGAAGGCATTGTCCTCAAGCATTGGATATCTTGTCACGGCATTGAGGTTGATAAAGCAAAGGTAGAAATCATCAAAAAACTACCACCACCCATAAACGTCAAAGCAATAATAAGCTTTCTTGGACATTCTAGCTTTCATACAAGATTCATCTGAGATTTTTCCAAGATAGCTAAACCATTATGCTCATTGCTGGAGTAAAATAAAAAGTTTGTGTTTGATGACAACTATCTGGACGCATTCATGACAATAAAAAAGCTGCTAGTACAAGCACCAATTGTCGTTGCACCAGAGTGGACGCAACTGTTTGAACTAATGTGTGACGCCAGTGATTTTGCTATGGGAGCTGTCCTAGGCGAAAGAAAGGAGAAGGTATTTCACTCTATCTATTATGCTAGTAAAACTCTAGCTGAAGCGCGGGTTAATTACACAACAATTGAGAAGGAGTTGCTAGCAGTAGTCTTCGCATTTGACAAGTTTCGTTCTAATCTTGTCAGTGCAAAGACTACAGTTTACACGGACCACTCAACATTGAGGTACCTTTTCACAAAAAAAGATGTCAAACCTAGACTTATTAGATGGATCCTATTCCTTCAAGAATTTGACATTAAAATCAAAGATAGGAAAGGAACTGAGAATCAAGTAGCTGACCACTTTTCTCGACTGGCAGTTGGAAGTGAAGATGGGAAGACGTCCCAAATTGTAGAAGCATTTCCAGACGAACAATTATTTTTTATCGACGCATCTCTTTGGTACACCGATGTTGTCAATTACCTTGCGTGTGGAAAGCTACCCATTAGTTATACTGGTTACAAGAAGATTAGGTTCATACGCGATACTACAAAATACCATTGGAACGAGCCATACCTATTCAAGGTATGTACCGACAACATCATTCATTGTTGTGTAACTGAAGAAGAAATGATTTCAATCCTGTGACATTGCCATGATGCTCCTTATGGAGGACATTTTGGTGGCCCAAGGACTGCTGCTACGGTCCTACAATCAAGATTTTATTGGCCCACGTTGTTTCGATGCACCCACAACTTCGCACAATAATATGATCGATGTCAACGCACTAGTTCCATATCTCGACGTAATGAGATGCTTCAACAACCTATAATGGAGGTAGAGCTCTTTGATATTTAGGGTATAGACTTTATGAGACCATTTCCAAGCTCTTTTGGAAATGTGTATATCTTAGTGGCTGTTGACTATGTCTCGAAATGGATCGAGGCAATTGTGGTGCCAAAGGATGACGCTCGAACGGTGTTGAAGTTCTTTCACACATACATCCTTACAAGATTTGGAACACCGTGAGCATTGATAAGTGACCAAGGAACTCATTTTTATAATAACCAAGTGGCGAATGCATTAAAAAGATATGGTGTGAAGCATCGTATGGCTACTACGTATCACCCACAAACCAATGGTCAAGCCAAAGTATCCAATCACCAAATTAAAGGCATACTTGAGAAGGTGGTTAATCTATCTAGAAGGGATTGGTTTTTGTGGTTACATGATGCATTGTGGGTACTTTACACTGCATACAAGACCCCGTTAGGAATGTCACCGTATCAACTAGTGTTTGGTAAGTCTTGTCACCTGCCATTTGAGCTTGAACATAAGGCTATGTGGGCAATCAAACAAGTGAATATTAATTATGATGCTGTTGGAAAGAAAAGATTGTTGGACATCACGGAGCTAGAAGAAATCCGATGCCATGCTTATGAGAATATCACAATAAATAAGGAAAAGACATAAATATGGCACGATAACATCATTTTGCGTCAATAATTTCACCCTGGTCAATTAGAGCTTTTATTTAACGCACGCTTAAAATTGCATCCAGGGAAATTGAGATCAAGATGGTCAAGCCCTTTCAAAGTTGTCGAGGCATTCCAGAGCGATGCGGTGACAATCTAAAATTTAAAGGATGGACAACAATTTAAAGTAAATGGCCAACGTCTTAAGCATTATGTGAGCCCAGACGATAGAGAACCAAACGAAGCCATCGACCTCGTCACATTTAAATAATGTGGACGCATTTCTCTATTTACTTTCAGTTATTTTAATTTTACTTGTGTTGTTTCAAATCCTTTTGCAGAAATAAAAATCATCTTTTTGTTGAAGCATTTAAGCACGAATTGTCAGCGCATTCTGTGATAGTCAGCATTGTTTTTTTTTCAGCAAGAATTGTGCCAATTGATTTCTCTTCTCTCCTAACCGTTCGATCAAATGAAACAGTACAATCTGTAGCCTGACAATTAATGACTGCAGACGTAACATTTCCCCTAATTCTTTCAATCATCACGCCTAGGTTATAAAATCTCTCACCTGTAGTTTTCTTTTCTCCTCACATATTCCATTGTTACTACAACTCGTCTTCTTCATCGCCTCTGCATTTTCTTTTCCGTTCACAGAGCAATCGTTTTATGTAACATTTTCTAACTTGCTTCTTTCATTACAATGGCTAAAACCCGTGCCTCCAAAAACCCTTTAAAAACTGCTTCCAAGAACACCCTGACAACTTCTACTAGGGCTCCGACCACAACACCACCTCCTTCTACAGGCCCAGTTTTATTCTTGATGACTGCGGCCAAAGACCGCTACCAAAATACCATGCTGAAAAGAAACCTCCACCCTGAACAAGGTCTACAACTTTCTCCACATCAGACTCTGAAAGCATGTTGTCCGCACTATCAGCCACCTTGGTTGGCAGTTCTTCTACGAACATCCCTCTAGTTATTCTCCTACACTAGTCAGAGAGTTCTATGTCAACTTGATGGATCCAGAGCAAGAGTTTGTTTTTGACCGGGAGGGGCTTATTCCATGGAGAGCTGCTTAGATAAACGTGCTGTTGAGGATTCCCGAGCGGGTGAACGACCATACACCATTTATGCATCCATTAGACGACGACTGTATGGCTCAAATGATGCAGGACTTATATGTTGATGGAGCTACTTGGACTAGAAACGGGTTCCACAACTACACCATGCACAAACGATACCTTACAACCTTTGGTAAAGTTTGGTTCCATTTCATCAACAGCTGGATCATGCCTTCAACACATAACACTACGATGACATTAGACCGTATGTGTCTACTACATTTGATCCTGCACCACCGACACATCGACATCGGTGAAATCATCCATGCCCAGATCGCAGAGGCAGCTGGCAAGCAAACTAGTATACTCCCATTCCCTTCTCTAATTATGCTACTGTGTAAACAGAAGGGCATTGTGCCCAAGGATGGTAAGGAGATCTTAGACAACAAAGGTCCAATCAACGAGATTTTTGTTGAACGAATAACACGTGGCCAAGAGACACTAGTGGCCAAGGAAGACTCCAAGAAAAAGGATAAAAGTAAGGGTAAAATGAAAGCTGACCAAACCGATGCGCTGACAGAGTCATAAGCGGTGAAAAAGTTAGCTTTAATGGAAGTACACTTGGATCGCATCGACATGCGTTCAATCCACACTGATGGCATATTAGAGAATATGGATTTTAGACTGCATAAATTTTATGCTGAGACAAAGGCTTGGAACGAGGCTATTATCGCAGCACTACACCAGATCAGCCCCACTATATTGCCAGACTTTCCAACCTTTCCATCCATATTTTGGCCAATGCAATACTCATCATCCGATCAACCTACTCCTGATGGTAGACCTGCCCCTATGCCAACACAGATTCACATTTTGGATGATGACAAGGAAGAAGGACACTCAAAGGTTTATAAGGATTCCTATCGTACCTTGGCCGATCTATTCGAGGATGAGTTCTCCTATAGCCTTAGTGCGAATATGGCTGAACGGGAGGCTGTAGTGGAATGCATTAACATTGGCTTAAATGAACCAGAGCAGCATGTGGCTGAAGGTGTAGACAAGGGAGATGATCAGCTGAAGGAACAAGAAGAAGAAAAGAAGAAAGATGAGAATGAAGAGAAGGACCTTGCCGAGATGTAGGAAGAGAAAGAAACAAATGCCCCGATAATCATCGCTGAAGATGTTATCGACACACCAGAGAGTGTAAGGGCATCCAGCTTTGATAAGGTTCGACCTGCTACGAGCCAAGCTGAGGTTGTTACCAGTGAGATTGAGGAACTGAATCCTCTTGCTATCATGCCTTATGTGGCACCGCTTGCAAAAATCCACCCATTAAAGGTGACAACCGATGAGGCCGCCACCCAACCTATTGAGGAGGAGCAATCCGTCGAACCGATTGGCATGAAGGATCAAAAGAGGAAAAGACGCAAGGATTAGAAGAAGAAGAAGAAGCACCATGACGAGGGTGACTGCCCAAAGAAGAAGAAAATGAAAACAAAGGTAGCCTCTGCATCGGCTGCTGACGAGTAAGTTAGTACATTTCTTTTTAGTTAGTTTTCATGCACTGTTACTGTCACTGCACTCCTTTTGTTAGTTTAATTGCAAACATTAAGTTTGGGGGAGATAATGTGAAATGGAAATGCAATTACATCCACACATTTGAATTTTACTTGTTTCTTTGGTTAATGAGAATTGACAAAATTTCCATAGAAATGTGCCCACAATTTTTATTTTTATGCATAATTCTTGAATTTTTTAGATGATAATGAGGAAATTGGATGAATATGAATGAATGATGAATCTGCTATTTTTGAATGAATGATTAGAATTGCTTCAATAATAAAATGATAGTGTGATGTTTGAATCTTGAGCTAACTGACCAGTTGCAACAACATTATATGAATAAAAGACACTCTAATGTGAGTGCATTATGACTTTCCAAAGGAAAACACTCCGCTGCAGGTTTAGAAAAATCATATAGCCAAAGGCTGTCACTGTAATAGTGTGTGTCAATGCAATTACATACCTCCTAGGGGTTTGTTACACCCCATCGTTACTAACCAGGAACAAAGGTAGAGTAATGCAATGATATCTCTCAGTCATTTGAAAAAGAAACAAAATTAGAAAAAGGAAGAAAAAGAAAAAAAAGAAAGAAATTTTTGATAAATGTTGTCTTGGTTCAAGAAAGATTAGGATTCAATGCATGTCACTAACATTTATGAAGTTGCAATTTTTAATTATTCATGCCTATAAATTGTTGGCACATTATTCTATCATATGAATACAATTTGTGCATTAGGGCTTCAGAGAATTCAAGTTGTATGACTAATGATTACGATGACATTTCTGCTTGTGATTTTGTTAATTTTTCTTTACTTGAGGACAAGTAAAAACTCAAGTTTGGGGCTGTGATGGTATTACAAATGGCATATATTTTCTCCCTAATTTAGTGTTTTAATTGTCTCTTTTGTATCTCATTTAGCATGCATCTTGAGCATTTCATACTTAGTTTTTACATTTTCTAATTCATTGCTAGTTAGTTTAATTTCTTGTTATTTTTATATGTTTTTGTACTAATGTCAATGCAAGCAAGCCGATATATTGTACCTTAAAATTGTCAACACAGGAACTCATTCCAGGAGCTTAATGATGGAAGAAGAATGCAGCCACAAGATTAGCTTGGAGTGGCAACCAGCGGTGTCGCCGTACTAAACATGAACTCCGAATTGGTAAACTCAAGCTGAATTTACATCTGGAAGCACCAGCGTAGGAACATCACAGATGTCATCGCAATTATGATCTTAGATTACGCCCTGCAGTGTAGCGACATCCTGCAGATCTCTGAAGATAACATTCAATTTGCGTGAGTGCACAGTTATACTCTAACTAACTTTGACAGCTGTAAAATCTAGATCTGGATCTGGGATTGAAGGTTGAACCTTGTAACATTTTGAAGGCTATAAATAGAAGAACAAAGAATGAATATATTATCAAGAGCTAAGGGATTAAATTTTACAAATTCTGTGTGATTTTGAGATTTGAGCTGGGAATTAGGAAGCTGATAAAGCAAGTCTGCAGCAACTTCTGACGAGAGGTGCTTTGTGCTAGGCAAGAGGAATGATTAAGGAGTAGTCTTAGTAGTCTAGAGATAGTAAGCTTCGATTGTACTCTTTAATTTCTCTTTTGACGATGATGAATTATAATGACATTAAATGAATATGAGAGTATCGTTTGGTGTTAGATTATTTTGACTCTTATTTAATACTGCTTATCTGTTTATTCTTAGATTTAATCACTTTAAGCACGAGAGTGAAATTGCAGTCTATCGACATCGAGAGATGCGGTGATAAGTTAGGTTAACAAGTAAGTTAGGCGAAAGCTGCTTGGGATTGGAAAGATTCCAGTCACTTGTTCTTGGATGCACAACATTGCTTACACCGAGAGGTGGAGTGATTGTGGGTATTTAAGTCTGGATTAAATAGAGAGTTGTTGGTGGTAAGAACTCAAGAGAGATTTATTGCTGCAACAATTCATCTAAACTTTACCTTATCGACGTATTCAGTATTACAACTTTGCAAAATCAGTGAACCATTCCTACCCTTTTACACTTGATCACTTTTACATTTCATGCATTTAAATATTCAAAACTCAACACATTTGATTTACTTTCAGTACATTGACATTTAACCTCTGCCATTTAATTATGATTGCATTGACAATATTAACTATTTTAGTGTGTGGATCTAACGTACACTGACATCCTTACTCACATTTTACTCATTTTCAGTATTAATTGCTTCGAAAGTTAACATCAAGAACCCATTTCCTCGTGGGATAGATAACCGATAGAATTGTCTATCAACTATACTTGCATCGATGAGTGTATGCTTACACAATCGCTGTGACGTTTCAAACGCAATCATCTACTAATTTCCCTTTTCCTCAATCTGTGGCACTATCGTAATCTAATCACAATAAACCATCCAATTTCTCATTAATCACATAATCTAATCATTTAATGCAACTTGGTCCTTTTTGAAAATTTATGAATTTACCCATAATATTTTACTTTTATTCAATTTAGTCCTTAAACACAAAACATGCAAAATAACCATTTTCTTTCTAAACCCTTACAGTCGAATGCTCCAAGCCTTCACACTAGTCCATGTAATTCATTTATTTCACACCAAATACACATAATTTCATCATTTTTACATTTTAGTCTTTGAACCCTAATTTCATCAAAAATCACTTTACAAAAAGATCAAACCCAATCATTAAGCGTAAAAATCCATCAAAAGTTTCAAGAACAAGCATATTCAACAACGGTAAGATTTATAACATTTGAAAGATCCACAAATTAGTCCTTAGGTTAGCTAGATTAATCTAATACGGACTCAAAAACATAGAAATTACTAAAAGCGGGTGAGAAATCACCTTCCAAATCAAGACACCAAGTATGGTCGAATACCTCTCTCCTCCTCCTAGGGTTTCTTTATTTTTCTTATTGAAGAAGATGAATGAAATTCTCTTAATTTACTTTTCTTTCATTTTAATTTCTTTATTAACAAATTACTAAATTGCCTTTAATGAATCATTTGAATTTTTCACCATCCAAATACCCTAAACCATCCATTTGAACCTTGAAGGGTCTATTTACCCTTTTAGGACTTTAACCTACCCTACAATTAGTATTTAATCTATAAATTCAAATTTTATACCTTTTACAATTTAATCCTTTTTACTTAATTAACTATCTAAATGATAAAATTTCATAACCAAAATTTAATGTGATGCTAATGACATCGTAAATATTAAAATAAATAAATTTATGACTCAACTCGTCGGAGTTTTGGTCTCGAAACCACTATTTTCGACACCACTAAAAATCAGGCTGTTATAATTATATTATGGGCAAAGCTTTGACCCAAGTGCAACAAGTGGCAGATCACTTGCAGACATTAGTTGTTCAATCTGACATTTTGAGCTTGAAGTATGAATCAGATTCAAATCGAGGCCAAAGGTTAACTTGGCTTCTTAGGAAGATTAAGACTTTGAGCATTAGGGCAAAGCCATATATGTGAACTGCATCTACCTTATGTAAAGAAACTTGTTATCTAGTAAAATTGTTCTAATGAAATTGAATTAAGAATCAATGTATTTCTTACATATGCATACATGCATTCATTAACATTGCATTTTTTTTACATGCATCTAATTTCAAGAAAATATACTGATAACATTAGAAATGACACTTATTTTCTCCCTAAAACTTGTGTATTAATTGTTCCTTTTGTATCATTTTTAGTATACATGTTAAACATTTCATATTTAGTGTTTGCATTTTCTAACTTAGTGTTGTATGACTTTAATTCTATTCATTTTAGCCTCATTTTTCCTATTAATGTCACCGTATGCAGCATAAGTTTTGCGTCTGAAATTGTCAGCAGCTGAAAAGTGTACAAAGATGCAGCCACAAATTTAACTTGGAATTGCGGCCACAGATGTCACCACAAAAATACCTTAACCTTGTACAAGTGATTTCACGCTACAAACATACCTGGAAGCACCAGCGTAGGGAAATGCTAAGTTGTCGCCGCAAGTGAAGATTATAGATTATGTTCAAAGATGCGGCGACAACTTGCAAATGCCTGATAAACACATCAGATCTGCGTGAGTGCACAGCTAGAATTAACCAACTTGTACAGTTTCCAAAATGGTTAGATCTGAGATGGAACGAGATCTGAAATTCCCAGAGCTTATAAATAGGAGGGAAAGGAAGAAGATGGATATCAAGTGGTGAAGAATTAAACTTTGTAAAATTTCTCAAATCTCTAAACAAGCTACCATGGAAGCTTGAGTTTCGGAGGAAGGTGATTTGACGAGCAAAGGAGTAAGACTTCTAACGAGAAGTGCCTATCTGCGACGCAAGAGGAGATGTCATGGAATAGTTTTAGTAAACTAGGAATAGGATGCTTTGAATTTTTCTTTGATACCTCTTAATTGTTGATGAATACTGTTGATTATCAATTGAGTATGGAAGTACCATTGGAAGTTAGATCTTAATTGATTTCTACTTTCCTTAACTATTTATTTTGGATTTAACTGTTTTGACCACAGAAGTGCAATTGCAGTCACAGTCACTAGAAGGTACGGTGACAAGTTAAATCAACAAGCAAGACAACGAAAGTTGCTTGAGGCTAAGAAGGAATTCTGGCCACTTGTTCTTTAAGTGCAAGACATTACCAACACTAGAAGGTGTGATAATTACTAGCATTTGGGTCTTTGTTAAACAAAGGAAGTGATAGTAGTAAGATTTCATTGAAGTATAATTGCGACGACAATTCATCTATTTGTTACCTTGCAGCCACATTTAGCATTGCGACTTGTGAAATCAGTGATCCTCTCCGCTTCTTTACACTTGATCCATTTATTTTAAGTTCTGAATTTATATTTACAAACATACCAACAACTATTCATTTTATCTTAATTTGCTCAAATAATTTATTTTATAATTGCGTTGACAAATTAATTCTTTTAGCTGTGCAGATCTGACTCAATTACGCTGACATTATTAGTAGCAATTCTTCTAATAACTTTAGTTGCTTTGACAATTAAACATCAAGAACTCTATCCTCGTGGGATCAATATCCGATAGAGCAAATCTATCACCTATACTTGCATCGATAAGTGTTCACTGGCACTTAAATGTTGTGACATTTACAGGCCGATCAAGTTTTGGCGTCGTTGTCGGGGATGGCATTTATTTGATTTTTATCTTTGCATTTATTCTTTATTAAATAAATTTTATTTTTCACTAACTAGTTTCCTTTTTGTTGTTTACTTTTACATTTTTCTTTTAGCAAAATATGGCTAGGAACGAGGTGTATAGAACCTCAAGATGTTGGACTAGCATAAGTGATGCTATAGAAATGAAGCTCAATGCCATAACCGCCTAGGTATCTTCTTTGACTAATATGAGTAATTCAATGCATAATGCTACAACAATTTCAGAATGGAAATTTACTATGACAATTTACAATTACTATGGAAGCAACCATGAGTTTGAACAATGGTCATAAAATCCAGCAAATGTGTACCACATGGGAATTTCGGTCAAAATGAAAATCAATATTCCAACACTTACACGTCAGAGTGGGAGCAACATCCAAATTTTTGTTGGAACAATCAAGACCCTGGAAGTATAAACAAAGATGCTAGATCTGAGTGGACACTGCCCAATTATGAAGAACTCTTATTAAGGAAAAATACCTAGCAAGATGAAGCATCAGAATTTTCATCATTTGAAAATTTACTGAGACAATATTCTGCCAAGACTGAAACTGTGCTTCAGAGTCAAGCTAAATCCATACGAGCTCTAGAATATCAATTTGGCCAGATTGTGAGTGCAATAAATTTACGACCACAAGAATCTTTGTTGATGGATATTGAGAATTCGATATCACAAGGTCAAGAGCATTGTGAGGGAATCATTCTAAGAAGTGAGACTCAACTAATTGAAGTTGTTACAGATGCTACAATAAAGGAAGATAATTCAGATCTCGATAATGGAAAGATGTCAGAATAATCTAAAAAGCAAATTGCAGTTGAAGAGGTTAAACAAAATATTGCGGAGACAGAATCAGATCATTTTGTCGCCACAAATGCTATAGCAAAACAGCCTCAGACTCTTAAAGATGCATGGTCAAAAAAAGAAAAGATTGGGAGAAGTTGAAGGAATCACACATATTGAAGGTTGCACTGTCATGACAATTAAATTGTTCCAAGAATTTAAGGATCCCAAGAGCTTCTCAATACCTTATTCCATTGGTGATCAGTATAATGGAAAGGCATTGTGTGATTTTAATGAAAGCATAATTTTGATGCCTATATCCGTAATTAAGAAGTTATGGAATTGGAAAAAAATGTAAGAAAGAGTGGAGATTTTTTGGGACCGTGTGAAGAATAAAAGAGTATGAAGCACTTGAAGAAGAAGGAATAAATATTGTGTCTACACCGAGTGAGAAATAAGTAAACACCATTGTCGACGCATTCGGATTCCATTGTCAGCGCAATTTTGTACAGTTGTACTGCACCTACTGACTTAATGCTGAAAATGGAAAAAGTTCGTGTAAAGGAAGAAAAAATTAAGAAATAGATGTCGAGGCAAATTTAGCAGAGAAATTTGTCCCCGCACTTGTTGTGGGTGCAATAACTGAAGGCTTGGTGCAAGATAGAGCGAGTTAGGCAGAAGCTGTGGATGAAATTAATGAGGACCACAATCTTTTGGCAATAGTGGTCTATACTGGACCAAAAAATGCAACAGCTGATGATGCCAGAGCAATCCACAGACTATGCAAAGCTCAAACAAAAGAAAAAAAAAGAAAGAAGAGAAGGACCTGATGTCGCGACAAATTCGGCTGAGTAATTTGTCATTGCATCTAAACTTGTGGGTGCATCATCTGATGATTTTGCGCCACCTGAAAAGAGTTGGTGGAGGTTATGGCGGTGAGTAATGAGGATTCCAATCCTCTAGTCATGGTGCTTTATATTACACTATTTTCTAAAAATACACCCATCTGATGTCACGATCAATGATGCTGGGGCGCAACCTGATGTTGAGGAGGAATTCGCATATTCGGTCACGCCGAAAGAATGAAAGCGAAAGCACGCCAAGGACAAAAAGTGACGTAAGGAGGAATGCAAATGAAAGAAGAAGAAGACCTATACAGCCACATCTTCGGCTACAACACACTAAGTTAGTTTTTATTTTTCGTACTTAGTTTAGTTTTCATGCATATCAGGTAGCTATAGTATAATTGTCTCTACATTTTTATTGTCACTGCATTTTTATTGTCGTTGCATCTACATTGTCATTGCATTTCCATTTATATTTATTCATGTTAGAGCATTGGGGACAATGCAAACTTTAAGTTTGGGAGAAATGTATATGGGCTGGAAATGCAATTACACCCACATTTCAAAAATTTGTCCATTTGAGTTTAATGAAGCATGCATGGTTATTGAAAATGTGCTTAAATTTTTTTTCGTTGATGCTTAATTCTTGAATCATGTGAACTGTTAATGAATGAGTTGGATGAATTTGATTGAATGTTGTATCTTCAATTTTTGGATGAATGATTTAAATTGCATTAGTAATGGATGAATGATTTAGATTGCATTAGTAATGGATGAATAATATCATTATTTAGATCTTGAATAAATTTTCCATTTATAGTTGCTTGTATATAAGTATAGTTATGAATAAAAAAACTCCAATATGGGTGTATTATGAACTATCAAGGGGGAACACTCCAATGCAAGTGTTAGAAAAAGTAATCTAGCCAAGGGCTGTCACCGCAAGAGTGTGTGTCGGCGCAATTACATACTCCCTGGGGGTTTGTTGCACCCCATCATTACTTCCTAGGAACAAGGGTATAGTAATGCAATGACATCCCTCAGTCACATAAAAAAAGGAAAAGAAGAAAAGAATATATATGTGTATATTATTTTACAATAAATGTTGTTGTGGTAGAATGAATTTAAGATTTAAAGCATAATGCTAGCATTGATGAAATTGCAATTTTAGTTATTCATACCTATAAATTGTCGGCGCAATATTCTGTCATTTGAATATAATTCATGCATTAGGATTTCAGATGCTTCAAGTTGCTAGAATTATTATTCCCTTGACAAAAATTCTTCTATAGCCTTGCTAGTTTTGTTTTACTTGAGGACAAGTAAAAACTCAAGTTTGGGGGTGTGATGGTACTAAAAAGAACATATGTTTTCTCCCCATTTATTGAATAATTTGTTCCCATTTAGTTGTCCTTAGTACATATTTTTAGCATTTTTAACTTAGTAACTGTATTTTCTAACTCAATGATGCTAGGTTTAATTTTCCTTAATTTTATCTTGTTTTTGTTATTAATGTCGCCACAATTAGTGTTTAGTTTGCGTCCAAAGATGTCAATGCAGGAGTCTATCCGGGAAGATCAATGCATGAAGTTATTCAGGGTTGTCACCGTAAAATAACATCCAAATTTGCACCCGAAACTGTCTCCGCATGAGCACTTCCAGATTGCACCAAAACTATCGCCGTAGGAATATTTCTAGATTGCACCCAAGACTGTCGCTGCATAAATATTATTCAAATTGCATCCAGAACTATCACTGCATAAGTATTCTTCAATTGCAACCAAGAATGTTGTTGCATGAACATGTACAAAATTATCGCTGCATTACGCGCAGAATTGTCGCCGCATCTTATAGCTGTCTGATAAGAGCAGAATTGTGTGAGTTGTCCAAGCTGGTATAACCAACTTGTACAACTCAATTTTGGAGAACAGACACCTGTATATTTGGGGCTAAATATAAGCACACACAAAACATGAAGGAAGGAGTCTCTTCTTCCTTTAGTCTCCCATTTTGCAATATTATCTTCTTCAACCTAGCTTTTGAGCTTTCTGGCTATGGAGGCTTAAGACCCCTCGGGTGAATCGACGTGAAGGCAAGGAAGATTAGCTCCTGTCGAGGAGCATCCTAAGTGCTATGCAAGAGGGAGAGTAAGGGAGAATTTCGAGTGGCCTAGGAATAGTATTCTCCATTTGTTCTTTTACATTTCCTTTCTTAAATGATGGTAATTCATGTTTATTTCAAGTTGTATGAAAGTACTCTTACTGTTAGACTAAATAAAATCTTACTCAAGCTTGCTTTTACTATTAATTCTTTGGGTTTAAATGATTTTAGCACGGAAGTGATATTGCAGTCACAGTTATTGGAAGGTGCAGTGACAGTTTAAACTAACAATCAAGACAACGGAAGTTGCTTGGGGATTGAAGGAATTTGGTCCACTTTTTCTTAAGTGTGTTGCATTGCCAGCACTGAAAGGTGTGGTTAGTGTGCATACTAAAGTCATAGATCTAACGAAAAAGTCAAGTTTGGTAAGATGTTCATTATAATTAATTGCGCCGACAAATTATCTGTTATTTTTAACCTTGTAAGCCATACTTAGTTTTTTGCTGGCTATTCACGTTGTAGATTCCATTTTACCTTTATAACATTTTATCTTTATTTTCACATTATTTCTCCGACAACCATTCTCACAATTTATTGCATTTTACTTATTCAATGCACTGACAATTTTAGACAGCAAACACCCATCCTCGTGGGATCGATATCCGATAGATTCACTTCTATCTACTATAATTGCATCGACAGTGTACGCTTGCACATTATTGCTGTGATGTTCATAGCGCGATCATATACCTAATTAATTAAAATTGCAACAATTGCATTGGAAACCATTAAGAACTCACAAATCCAACATCGTTACGATACTCGAGGTAAATCCAAAGTCATGGACCAAAGAATAGAGAGGCTAGAATAAATCCAAAGGGACATGAAGGAACAGATACAGGCACAGTTGCAAGACCAACTTGTAAAAGTGCAGCAGGATATGAAAGACCAAACTATAGAATCTCAAAGGAGCATAATAAGCCAATTTACCCAATTGCTGAATGGAGGAGCCGACAAAGGAAAGAGTCTTACGATAAGTCCTGGGGATGAAAGTGAGGATCCCAGATACCCCCCAAGCTATACCCCTGTTCTCATCCAAGCTCCACAAAAAATATATTCACGAGGTGTACCTGTCATCATAAGGACACAACAACACCCAACCGATACTTCAAGGTCAGCCAACTACCTAACAGGTTCTGGTTCTAACCCGAGGAACAATATAGCTAACCTTGTTGCCCCTAACCTAGATGATATGACGAAGACAGAAGAAGTAAGAATTGAACTCCCTAAACAACTGGAGGATCGGTGTAAATAGCTAGAAGAAAGGTTTAAAGCAATGGAAGGAGTTAACACCTTTTGCGGGATCGACGCTAAAGAACTAAGTCTAGTCCCAGACTTGGTACTCCCGCCAAAATTCAAAACACTGGACTTTGACAAATACAATGGGACTAGCTACCTTGAGGCTCACATCACGATGTTCAATAGAAAAATGATTGAGCACGTCAACAACGATGTTAATTCACTATTTCCAAGATAGTCTAACTAGATCAGCTGCGAAATGGTACAACCAGTTAAGCCGTGCCAGAATCAACTCATAGAAAGATTTCGCACAGGCTTTCATGAAGCAGTATAGTCATGTGACATACATGACGCCCAATAGAATTACTTTACAGAACACGAAGAAGAAGCCGAATGAAAGCTTTAGGCAGTATGCTTAGAGGTGGAGGGATGTGGCAACGCATGTACAACCACCTCATCCAATACTTTAAAGACTCCATTCATTAACCACATGCTTGGGAGTTCTACTAGAAGCTTCTCTAATATGGTTATGTCTGGAGAAATGATTGAGAATGCAATCAAGAGCGGAAAGATCTACGTAGGGGAAAATGTCAAAAGAGCAGCCCTTAGAAAGAAATAACATGAGGTAAATAATGCGAGCCTGTACGAGACAAGTTACTCAAAGTTTGTGGTAATTGTAAAACCTAAGCCCATGATAGCTAATTACCAAGGGACCTCAAGGTAGGAATCTAGTACAAGGCCAAACACAGAAAGGGCTCAATTTACCCCCATCCCAATGGCGTATAAAGAGCTATACCAGAATCTATTTGACACCCACGTCGTGTCACCATACTATTTAAAGCCTATGCAGCCACCATTCCCAAAGTGGTATGATGTGAATGCCCAATACGAGTATCATGCGAGAATAACAGGGCATTCAATCAAAAAATTCACTACTTTCAAGAAGTTGATTGAAAGGTTCATAAAAATGGGAATCGTGAGGTTCGATGATCCTACAAGGCCTAATGTGGCAGGAAATCTATTACCCAGCCATCCCGATCAAGGGTTGAATGCGATAACTGAAGAAAAACTCAAAAGGACCAAAACTTGTGTTGATGAGGTGAGGTCCTCACTAAAATGGTATAGCATAGAACGGTGAGCATGGGCTTAATCGTTCGAGATTCGAGGAAAGCAACAGAGGGAGCAGAATGCTATCGTGAGTTTCATGCTACTGAGGAGCACGAAATCTAAGAATTTGGTGAATTCAAAACCTTGGTACAAAATTTGATGGACAACAAAGAGTTAGAGTTTTTGAAGAAGATAGGGAGGTGAAGGATGTTTATGCTTTCAAGGAGAGAACAATAAAGAAAACCTATGGGGTCAATCACCGAGTGGTAATCATCTCCCGATCAAGAGGTAATGATGTCGGATAAAGAACAACGCCAAAAATTATAATCCAGAAACCTGTAGCCTTACCTTATAAGGATAGCAAAAGGTGTCATAGAGTTATGATTGCAACATAATGGTACCGAGAGGTTAGAGTTCAAAGGCAACATCATGAGGAGCTCAGGATGTGGGTCTCATCAAACGCAACGGGAAAAGTTATGACCCTACGAATGCAAAAAATGAAACACTTAAGGGAAGAGCCATAGTAGATGAGCCCAATAGAGAAAAGACCAATATACTCAAGTCACCAATCAATGAACCAATAACTGCAAAAGAGGCTAGAGAATTTTTGAAGTTTTTAAAACATAATGAGTATAGTGTGGAGGAGCAAGTACACAAGCAGTCAGCTCGCATATCAATTTTAGCACTATTATTAAGCTCGGAGGCACATCACAACGCACTGATGAAAGTGCTAAATGAGACCTATATAGCTGATGATATCTTAGTAAATAAGTTGGACTGTTTGATTAATAACATAAGCACTGAAAACTTCATCTTCTTTAGTGATAATGAAATACCTCCAGGAGGTATGGGGTCAATGAATGCTTTACATATCACCACTCACTGCAAAGGGTATACATTACTTGGGGTGTTGATCGACAACGGCTTTGCTCTAAACGTTTTACCACTGGCTACATTAAAAAGGTTATAGATTGATAGCTCCTATATGAAAGCATGCCACAACATAATAAGGGCATTTGATGGTACAGAAATAAAGGTGATGGGAAGGATCAAGATACCGCTGTTAATTGGTCTAAATTCATATGAACTGAACTTTCTGGTGATGGATATCAAACCCACCTACAATTACTTACTGGGGAGGTCCTAAATTCATTTGGCAAGGGTAGTGCCGTCATCGTACATCAGAAGTTGAAATTGATAACTGAGGTTCGGTTGGTTAGAATAAGTGCCAAGGAAGACATCATTGCATCTGTAAGAAATGATGCACCCTACACTGGGGCAGATGAAGAAGCCGTAGAATGCTCTTTTTGATCGTTGAAATTTGTTAATGCAACCTTCATTGTTGAAGAAAGCAAGATTTCTGCGCCAAAGATATCTCAAACCACAAGGATGGGTTTCTAATTAACGATTGGGAAGGGAGCAGTGCAGGGAAAAGGACTAGGGAAGTTCTTCCAAGGAAGAATCAATGCACCAATGCTAGTAGATAAACGAGATAGCTTTTGCTTAGGGGTAAAAGTCAAATGCAAGATAGAAGAAAAATGAGCTAGAAAAGAAGCAAGAAAGAAGGAGAGCACGACTGACATGGGAAGAGATCAAGTGGGAACAAAAAATATTTCCCCATATATCTAAAATGTTCATATTAAGAGGAGTGATCAACTCAAGATAAAGGTTGGAGGAGAAAGAAAGAAAGACGGTCGAGGCTGTGGAAATAATGAGGAATTTGAGCATCAATGTCATATCTGAAGAGGGAAACAAAGAAGGAATCTTGTCGGGAATTCGTCCCTATACGCCTAGAAGCATTCTAAGTAATTAGACTGTAGAGGAACTCCTTGTAGCTTTTATGATCCTTTCAGACTAATACTTAGAACATACCTATTGCTCTAAGCCCAAGAGCAATAGTGATCCTTTGTAAAAGGGCACATGACCATTATCTTTTTTTTTAATGAAAATAATTCATTTTTTGTCCCATTTGGCAAATATCTTACTCATTCCACACAATTAATCATTCTTAAATTCATTTGTTCTCGTCCAATTTGACAAACTATTCTTCTTATACTCATACCATACAATTAACCAATCTTAATTTCATTTGTTCTTTGGATCTCTTTTTGTCCCCCTGACAGATCCCTAGATATCAATGATTTGAGTGGCGCTGCTACCGACTCAGAGCCTCCTTTCGAGTAAGACATGTGTTCAGAGGAACCACAGGACTTTGAAGATGGTCAAGATTGTAACTTGTCTCCCAATCTGTTAAGAATGGTAGAACAAGATGAGAAACAAATCTTACCTCACCAAGAGTCGGTAGAAATTGTGAGTTTGGGAAATTAAAATGAGAAGAAAGAGGTGAAAATTGGGACAAGCACCTCTACAGAAACAAGGCAAGATCTTATTGAGTTACTCCAAGAATTTAAAGATGTCTCCGTATGGTCCTATCAAGACATGCCTAGTCTAAATACTTATATTGTGGTACATAGGCTCCCCATGAAGGAAGATTGCAAACCAGTTCAGGAGAAGCTTCGAAGGATGAGACCTGACATACTATTAAAGATAAAAGAGGAAGTCAAAAAATACTTTGACGCTAGTTTCCTCCAAGTGGTCAAGTATTCAGAATGGGTAGCCAATATAGTCACTATTCCTAAGAAAGATGGGAAGGTCCGAATGTGTGTAAATTATCGGGATTTAAACAAGGCTAGCCCGAAGAACAATTTCATGTTTTCTCACATTGAAACCTTAATGGACAACATGATAGATCACTCACTATTCTCCTTCATGGATTATTTCTCCGGATATAACCAGATAAAGATGCTTTCTGAAGATATGAAGAAGAATACATTAATCACAATCTGGGGGACGTTTTGTTATAAAGTGATGCCATTTGGACTAAAAATGTAGGGCCAACATATCAAAGAGCCATGGTGACCTTGTTTCACAATATGATGCATAAAGAAATCGAGGTTTATGTCGATGATATGATTGCAGAATCCCAAACAGGGGAAGAACATGTGAAGGTCTTGAGGAAATTTTTCTTAAGATTGAGGAAATTTCAGCTAAAGTTGACCCTAGCAAAGTGCACTTTCGGGTTTACTTCAGAAAAATTGCTAGGTTTCCTGGTCAACAAGAGGGGAATTGAGATTGATCCAGATAAAGTCAAAGTCATACAGGAGTTAGCACCATCACATACTCAAAAAGAAGTTCGAGGTTTGTTAGGGAAATTGAATTACATCGCTCTATTCATATCATAATTAGCTGAGAAATGTGACCCTATCTTTCGTCTTCTTAAGAAGTATAACCCAAGTGTGTTAGACGATGAATGCCAAAAGACTTTTGACAAGGCCAAACACTATTTGTCCAGTGCCCCGATTCTAGTACCGCTAAGTCCTGATAAACCATTGATCTTATACTTGGTAGTATTTGGAAATTCTATGGGATCTGTGCTAGGCCAACATGACGAGTTGGGAAGGAAAGAAACAGCGATATATTGCCTCAGTAAAAAGTTTACCGATCGTGAAATAAGATATTCATCGATTAAGAAGCTATGTTACGCCCTGGTTTGGACCACTTAGAGATTGAGGCAATACATGTTATACCACACGTCCTAGCTAATCTCAAAATTAGAACCTCTAAAGTACATGATGGAGTCGACTGTACTGAATGGAAGAATGGCTAGATGGCAAATCCTGCTCTCTAAATTCGATATAATCTATGTGAATCAGAAGGTAGTAAAGGGCAGTACAATAGCAAACTTTCTAGCTATCAGAGCTCTAGAGGATTATGAGCCGTTAAATTTCAATTTCTCGAACAAAGATCTAATGTATGTTGCAACTACTGAAGAAGGCGCTCCAGAAGAACATCCTTGGAAGCTAAATTTTGATGGCGCCTCAAATGCCATGGGTAATGGAATTAGGTAGTTCTGGTATCTCCAGAAGAAGACCACTACCCTTTCACCAGTAAACTCAACTTCGACTATACAAATAACATGGTGGAATACGAAGCATGCATCATAGGTATTTGCACAGTTATAAAATGAGGGATCAAAATTTTAGAGGTATATGAGGATTCTACTCTGGTAATCTACCAACTCAAGGTAGAATGGGAAACGAGAGATTCTAAGCTGATTGATTATCGAAAGCTAGTTCTTGAGTTAGTCAAGGAGTTCGATGACATCACATTTCTTACATCCCACGAGATGAATATCAGATGGTTGATGCTCTGGCTACTCTTGCCTCGATGATTAAAGTAAACAGGCAAGAGGATGCAAAACCTATTCAAATAAGCATCTACGAGGCCTCATCCCATTGTTGTAACATCGAGGAAGAAGAAAGGGATGAATATCCTTGGTACCAGGACATATTATAGTATGTAAAGGACTAAAAGTATCCGGAGCAAGCAACAGAGAATTATAAAAGGACACTAAGAAGGCTCGCAAATGATTATGTCTTGGAAAGAGAAATCTTATATAAAAGGAGAAAGGATCAGGTGTTGATAAGATGTGTCAATGCCGTCGAAGCAAGAAAAATCCTAAAAGAAGTCAATGAGGGTATTTGTGGAACACATGCCAATAGCTTTACAATGGCCAAACAAATTATGAGATTTGGATATTATTGGTCCATCATGAAAGGTGACTGCATCAGCTATGCCAAGAGATGTCACAAATGCCAGATTTACGGAGACAAAATCCATGTACTTCCTTCACATATTCATGTCATGACCTCTCCATGACCTTTTTCTATGTGGGGCATGGATGTCATTAGGTCAATTTCGTCAAAGGCTTCTAAGGGGCATCGATTTATCTTCGTGGTCATGTATTATTTCACCAAGTGAATAGAAATCACTTCCTACGCTAACATTACAAAATCTGCAATTAGTAAATTCCTGAAAAAAATATATATATGTCGATATCGAATGCTAGAGATGATCATATCTGACAATGCATTGAATTTGAATAACAGCACGATAGTGGTTTCGAGACCATAACTCTGATGAGTCGTGTCATAAATATTAATTATTTAATATTTGTGATGTCACTAGTAGCGTATTAAACTTTGGTTAAGAAATTTTATCGTTTTGATAGTTAACTAAGTAAATAGGATTAAATCGTAGAAGGTGTGAAAGTTGAATTACATAAATAAAATACTAATTAAAAAGAAAGGAAAGGTGCTTGAATGGTAAATAACCCATAAAGAAATGGGTGGACGGTAAGGGCACTTAAACATCTTAAATTTGCTTATATTTAACTAAAGGTAATTTAGTAAAATTGTAAATAAGGTAATAATAAAGATAAGATGATAATTTGGTCATCTTCTTCACCAAGACAAGTTAGAAAAGAAAGAAAACCCTAAAAAGAGATAGGTAACTTCGGCCAAGCAAGGTCCTTCTTTTGGTGAGTGAAATCTCACCCGTTTTTAGTAATTTTTAGGTTTTTGAGTCCGTATTAGCTTAATATAGCTAACCTAGGGACTAATTTGTGATTTTGTCAAATGTTGAATATTTCACCATTGATGAATATGCTTATTCTTGAAAGATTAAGATGGATTATTATGCTTGGTGGTTGGGTTTGATGTTTTTGTAAAGTGATTTTTGATGAAATTAGGGTTTCAAGACTAAATTATTAAAATGATGATATTATTGTATTTGGTGGGATATAAAGGGATTTTAGGGAATTATATGAGGGCTATGTATGTTCGACTGTGTGATGAGAAAATGGCTATTTTTGCATGTTTTGTGCTTAAAGGACTAAATTGAATAAAAGGTGGAAGTATAGGGGTAATTTTGTAAATTTCCCAAAAAAGATATAAATGCAAGAAATGATTTAAATTTCATGATTTAATGTGGAAAATTGATGACTTGTTGATTTAGATAACGAGCGAGCGGTAGATCGTGGAAAAGGGAAAATCACCGAATAATCCTTGGAGTTTCCTTTTTGCTATAAATTCATCCGGTAAGTTCGCGTAACTATATTCTACTTGTTAAATGCTAACCTTATTTGTTTAGTTTATTCTTGTTGATGGATCGTGATGGAAGACGCGGAAGGATTAACATACTGGCTTGTTTGAGCATACTGGCTCGTTTGGGCATACTGGCTCGTTTGAGCATATTGGCTCATAAGAGCATTACTGGATCGCAAGAGTTAATTTCTCTAGAAGACCACAAGCGGTATTGAATATTGAAGATGAAAGGAATGGAGATGATAGTTCTCATTCTCTTTCTCGTTTTTATGGTTATTCATAAGTTAACTGCATAACAAACTTACTAAGCTCTGTAAGCTTACCTGTATATTGTCTTTGTTTTGTATATTCCTTTTGCTGTTGGAGATCGGATCCCTAAGAAGAATCACATTATCTCAGGAGCTCATCTGGTAGTCTTTCGTATAACCTGGCTTATATGGCATGTAGTAGGATCTATGAACTTGATATAATTTGTTGTAAAAACCCGCTACAATGTTTACAAATGCTTGGCTAGATTGTAGTGAGCTGTATGACTTGGAATGATTTGTTGTAGCCTTGTTTTGAGTTATTTTGAATGAATATCATGTTGTATCTATGTTATGGAATGTTTTTGTTATAATAGTTCCAACATTGAGAAGAATTATATGCATTTCTATGAAAGCTGCTTACTTGTTTTGGTAGTTCTCTTACATGTATCAGTACAAGTACAGAGTAGGAGAGAGGTTAGATTCTGACTTGTGTTGTTTCGGTAGTAGAATTTGATGTATCGGTAGTTCTAAACATAGAAGTATCGATAGAACATCTGCTTATATCGGTAGAAGTTGCAGGGTAAAACTTTCTAGCTCTTTGGAGTTTTTAGTACCGATAGAAGAATGTCGAGCATTGGTAGAAGGTACACTTGTATCGATAGAACCATTACAGGTATCGATAGAAATCTGTTATTGTTTAAAATTGTTTACTAACTTGTCAACTACCGATACATTCCAACAAGTATCAGTAGAAGTTTCCAAAAATCATAAAATGACCTTTTTACCTTTGTTGAGTTGTGGTTATAATTATTTGATGTTTTATGATGTGTTAAGTGCATTTCTTTAATGAATTAAGATTGAATGACATATTATTTTAAAAGATGAACAATGATTGATGAACAGTAGGACACCGGGACCCTAATCGATGACGGTTTCGGGTTTTGGGTGTTACAGAATGGATGTAGTTTTACCCATTGAAGTTGAGATTCCTTCCCTCCGAGTTTTGTCAAAGCTAAAATTAGATGATGTAGAATGGATCCAATCTAAATACGATCAGTTGAACATGATTAAAGAGAAGAGATTGAGAGCTATCTGCCACAGTCAGATGTACCAGAAACGAATGATGCGAGCTTATGACAAGAAGGTCTGCCTTAGAGAATTCCATGAGGGAGATCTAGTTTTGAAAAAGATACTTCCTATAAAAAAGACTTTCAAGGAAAATGGATGTCAAATTAGGAAGGGTCTTATGTAGTGAAGAAAGTTTTTTTTTGGACGAGCTCTAATTTTGACTGAAATGGATGGCAAAAATCTGTACAATCTTGTGAACTCAATCTCGGTGAAGAAATATTTCACCTAAAAAAAAGGGAGAGGTCAAGATGAAAACCCGTAAAAGGGCATCTTGAAACCTAAGGAGTTTTGAGTCGAAAAACTAAAAAAGGGTAGCTCTAACTTGGAACAAAGAACGGTTATTTAATGATCGCAGAGGAACTTTACATCTTGGGAGCATTAATAAAGCAGTCCAAGCTCCTTAAACACATATTAGGCTTAGAATGGTCCACATCAAGTTTGCTCGAAGAAGCTCATATTTTGATATCAGGGGCATCTATTTTCATTTTTAGTCACTTTGTGTTCGGCAATTTTTATCAATGATTTCCATTTTCAATGTTTTCATTCACTTCTTTCATTTGACCTTTATCCACAATAAAAATTCAACTTTATCCATCTTACGACGTTGTTTAAGCATTTTTACATAATGGATAAAAGCATTTTTACGTATCACTCTAGAATATTCCTAAATGGTACAAGGACTTGAAACATGACCACTAGTTGGAAAAAACCCAAACTTGAAGCAAAAAGTTTAGACTGAGACTGCCTCTTCGAGTTTTATATTAAGCCTGAAAAGAAGGTAGGGTAGCATACTAGTGATAGAACTTGGACGAACGACGAACCTAAGGATTAAAGAATGATAGTACTAGAAAGAACCATTGATTTCTCTCTGCTTAGTGTCTAAATTGTTCCTATTTGGTCATCTTTAGCATACATTTTTAGTATTTTTAATTTAGTTATTGCACTCTCTAACTTAATGGAGCTCAACTTAAATTCCTTTGAATTTATAACATTTTTACTATTGATGTCGTTGCAATAGTTGTTTAGCAATGTGCCCAAAATTGTCGCTGCAGGAACTTGTTTAGAATTATCGCTGTAGGAATAATTTTAGAGTTGCTGCTGCATAAGAGGATCCAGAATTACGCCCAGAACTGTCGCAGCATTTGATAACTGTCTGGTTAACACACCAGATTTGCGTGAGTTGTACAGCTGGTGTAACCAACCAATACGATCAGAGAATGTTAGATCTGGTGAGAAGGAAACCTATGCTGTGGAATTGCAATTAAATACTTATGAGAATGAGAGAGAGGGGATCTTCTTCTTCACCCGAATTGACTTTCTTCTAAAAATCCATTTTCTCAAGCTTGCATCCATGGCAGGACGACCTAACGCAAAAGAGGAAGCAGACTTGCTCTTGACAATGAGCATCTTAAGTGTGGCACAAGAGGAGAGTAAGGGAGCATATTGGGTAGCCTAGGAATAGAATGCCCTATTTGTTCTGTTATTTCTCTTTCTTAAACGCTGGTAATCCAAGTTATTTCAAGTTGTATGGAAGTACTCTTGATTTTAGATTAAATGATATATACTTCAATCTTGCCTTTTGTGTTAATCTTTGGGTTTAATTGTTTTGAGCACGGAAGTATGATTGCAGTCATTGACATTGGAAGGTGAGCGACAAATTAAATTAACAAGCAAGACAATGGAAGTTGTTTGGGGATTGAATGAATTTAATCCACTTATTCTTTAATATGTTGCATTGCCAACACTGGAAGGTGTGGTTAGTATGCATGTTTAAGTCTTAGATCTAATAGAAAAACCAAGTTTGGTAAGATATTCATTGTGTTTATTTGCAGCGATGATTACCTGTTATTTTTAACCTTGTGAGACACACTTACTGTTCTGTCAATTTTTTCACGTCAGGGACCCCATTTCTTTTATCATTGCATTACTTATTTAAATTTACATTATTGCTTCGACAAATCAATCACTCAATTTTATTTCAATTACCTATTCATTGCATCGACAATTATAGACACGAACAACCATCCTCGGGGGATCGATATCTGACAGGTTATGCATCTGTCTACTATACTTGCATCGACAGTGTATGCTTCCACATAGTTGTTGTGACGTTCATAGCGCGATCAAGTTTTGGCGTCGTTATCGGGGATGGCGTTAGTTTGATGTTTATTCTTGTTTTTGCATTCATTCTTTATTTTCTAATCTTTATTTGTCACTAACTTGGTTTTTCTGTTGACTACTTTTACATTTTTCTTTTAGGTGTTTTATGACCCGGAGAAATCCTGAATTTATTGTTGGCTTAGATCATGAAATCGAACATACCATTCGAAGGAGAAGACAAGAACAGTGAAATATGGCTCTGCTAGAAAATGATGTAGTTATACCATAATTGCCGCTATAAAATCCTATCGTACCTCCTATACAGCCACAAAACGTGAATAATCAACCATTGCCATAAGAAGATCTGGTGCAAAATTACACTATTCGAGATTTTGTTGTTTCAATTTTGGATGATTTGCAGCCAAGAGTTGTTCGACTAGCTATTCAAGCTGGAAATTTTGAATTAAAACCAGTCATGTTCCAGATGCTAAATTCTAATGGGCAGTATGTTGGATTGCCTCATGAAGATGTGAGAGAGCACCTTAAATCTTTCCTACTGATTTGTGTTTCTTTCAGTCAGCACGACGTTCCTGATGATGCCTTGAAAATATAGCTATTCCCTTATTCATTGCAAGGACGAGCTTGTAACTGGTTCCTTGGTTTACCTGCTGGATCAATCACGTCATGGAATGCGCTCGTAACTCAATTTGTTTTACGTTTCAATCCACCGACTATGAATGCTCGACTTAGAAACGACATTACTGCATATCATCAACTGGATGATAAAAATTTGCATACTATGTGGGATTATTATAAATCTCTACTTCGACGCTGTCCTATGCATGGAATTCAACAAGAGATGCAGATTGAAATTTTCTATAATGGATTGAACGCACAAACAATAAATCTTGTCGACGCATCTGCTAATGGTCCTTTGTTGGACTGTACATATGATGAAGCTGTCAGAATTCTAGAGAGGATTGCTCAAAATGATTATCAATATTCGATCTCTCGAACTGCACAAGTGAAAGCAAATCCTATAGTTATTGAACTAGATACTATATCTGCTCTAAGTGCACAAGTTTCTTCGCTTGCAAACATGAAAAAGAACATGAAGGGAACTAGTGAAGTTTCACCCATTCAAGTTGACCCACAAATTGATGTCCCTACATTTTGTTGTGAAATTTGTGGTGATAACCACAGTTATGAAGATTGTCCACAGCATGCGGAGAATGCATTCTATGTCAATAACATCTGTGGAAATTCTTATGGTAATTCTTATAATTCTGCAAGAAATCAACAGCCTTGGAGAAATCAGAATGCTGCGACATTCAGATATGGAAATTCATCCAATCAAGGTAGTTATAGACAAGGGAATTACAATCCACAGCAGTAGAGTTACAACCACAGTACTCAGATACATTCACATCAAGATCAAATGCAACCAAATCAAAATCGTGTACAGCCACAACAGCCTTCAATGCCAAATCTGAATGCTTAAGGACAATAGAATCAGTAGTATACACAACCATGATCTGATCCTTTAGCAGCCCTCGAAGCCTTAAAGCGTGAGCACATAACTCGAACGGAAGCCATTGTTCAAGGAAATTCATCCTCCATCCGAGCGTTAGAAGCACAATTGGGGCAGATCGCTTCAAATTTGAACACACGATCACCAGGTGCACTGCCCAGCGAAACAGAAAATCCAAATTTAAAAGGGAAGGAGCATTGCAAAGCTATCACTCTTCGAAGTGGTAGACAAACTGTCGAGCCAGCTATCAACTCTATTGCACCACTTATAAATGCTACTGAAGTGAATCATGGTGGGAGAGTTATTTCTAAAGAAATTTTTGATGAACCAAAGAAAGAGGCTCCACAAATTGTCACATTGAAGCGTATTGTTAGACCGACGAAATTGTAGTCGCAACTACTGATGTCGATGTAACCAACTATGTCGATGCAACTTGATGTACCCATACCTTTGTCGTTCCCACAAAGATTTAAAGAGAAGGAGCACGATAGATAATATCAGCAGTTTCTGACCACATTAAAACTTCATGTTAACATCCCTTTTATGGACACTCTTGTACAGATTCCCAGTTATGGGAAATTCATGAAGGAGCTATTGTACAAAAAGAAGAAGTTGGATAATATGTAGACAATTGCGCTCATGGAAGGATGTAGTGTAGTCTTGACAAATAAGTTGCCACCTAAGATGAAAGACCCTTGAAGCTTTACGATCCCATGTTCTATTGGAAACCACTACTTGGGTAAAGCTTTATGTGATTTAGGCGCTAGTATCAACCTTATGTCATTGTCAACGTTTAGGAAATTAGGGATTGGTCATATGAAGCCAATTACAGTGACATTACAGTTAGCATATGGATAATTGGCGCAACCTGAAGGACAAATCAAGGACATCCTAGTTCACATGGATAAGTTTGTGTTCCCAGTGGATTTCATTATACTAGACTGTGAAGCAGATAAAGAGGTACCTATAATCTTGGGATGCCCATTCCTTGCTACCAGACACACTCTTATTGACATGTATAAAGGCGAATTAACAATGCGACACAATGATGAACATGTCACTTTCAATGTTTTTGAAGTCATTCCTTGTAAAGACAAAGAAGAATGTCGCACGGTTGATATGTTGGACGCATTAATTGAAGAGGAATTCAATTAGCGTAACACAGTATTTTTAGAAGAATTTGCGGTTACATCGAACGAAGAATTTCTAGCTAACTGTGACAGCAAGGTTGAAGCACATAACATTGAGCTTAGGCATGGATGGCAAATGGAATCTTTAGATTTGACCAATAGAATGGCTCCAGTCTTTAACCTATCTATTGAAGAGGCTCCTACTTTGGAGTTGAAGGCATTTCCTGCTCATCTGAAATATGTTTTCCTTGGCAACAATAATACACTGCCAGTCATTGTCTCTACAACCCTCGACATAACTTAGGAAGAAAAGTTGATCCATATATTGAAGCAGCATAAACATGCGATTGCCTAGAGTATTGCCAACAGTAGAGGCATTAGTCCCTCTTTTTGTATGCAAAAAATAAGATTGGAAGATCAAGGAAGGTAATCAATTGAACAGCAAAGGAGATTGGATGAGAAAATGAAAGAGGTGGTAAAAAAGAAGACCATCAAGTGGTTGGACGCGGGCATCATTTACCCAATTCTTGATAAGTTGGGTAATTCCAGTTCAATGTGTCCCTAAGAAAAGTGGCATTACTATGGTGAGTAATGACAAGAACGAGCTAATCCCTACTTGCATACCTACGGGTTGGCGCGTATGCATGAATTACCGTAAATTGAATGTAGCCATAAAGAAGGACCACTTTCCACTTCCTTTCATCTATCAAATGCTGGATAGGCTTGTTGGAAAAGCCTATTATTACTTCCTCGACGGTTATTCTGGCTAAAATCAGATCGTTATCGCGCCAGATGATCAAGCAAATATAACATTTACCTGTCCTTTTGGCACTTTTACCTTCTACCAATGTCGTTTGGCCTCTGCAATGTACCAGTCACATTCCAAAGGTGCATGATGGTAATATTTTCAGACATGATCGAGGACTCGTTAGAGGTATTTATAGACGATTTCTATATTTATGGAAATACTTTTGATCAATGTGCTGACAACCTAACTAGAGTTTTAAAGCGATGTGAGGACACAAATCTGGTGCTAAATTGGGAGAAATGCCACTTCATGGTAACTGAAGGCATTGTCCTAGGTCATCACATTTCTAGTCAGGGCATTGAAGTGGATAAAGCGAAGGTAAAAATTATTGAAAAGTTGCCCCTGCCAACTAATGTGAAGGGAATTCAGAGTTTTCTTGGACAAGCAGGTTTTTACCGTAAATTTATCCGAGATTTTTCCAAAATTACGAAACCCCTCTGCTCACTGTTGGAGCAAAATAAGAAATTCCTGTTTGATGATGCATGTGTGGATGCATTTATGCAAATAAAGAAGCAGCTTGTGTAGGCACCCATTGTCGTTGCACCAGATTGGTCGCAATCATTTGATGTAATGTGTGATGCAAGTGACTTTGCAATGGGTGCAGTCTTAGGACAATGCAAGGAAAGAGTATTTCACACTATATATTACACCAGCAAGACTCTTACAAAAGCTTAAATTAATGACACAACCATAGAGAAAGAGTTGTTGGTTGTAGTCTTTGCTTTCGAAAAATTTCGCTCATATCTTGTCGGCGTAAAGGTCGTTGTGTTTACCTACCATTCAGCGTTGCGATATCTCTTTGCAAAGAAGGACACTAAACCAAGGCTGATACGATAGATCCTGTTACTACAAGAATTTGATATAGAGATAAAGGATAAAAAAAAGATCAGAAAACCAAGTGATTGATCACCTGTCTCGTATGGAAGTAGGTAATGAAGATGGAAATACATTTGAAATTGTCGACGCATTTCCTGATGAGAAGCTATTTGCTATCGACGCAACACCATGGAACGCTGATGTGGTCAATTACCTGGTATGTGGAAAGTTACCTTTGGGCACCATAGGCCATAAGAAAGAAAGATTTCTTCGTGATATAGAGAAATACTACTAGAACAAGTCATACTTATTCAAGGTATGCAATGACAATATAATTAGGTGTTGTGTTCCGGAGGAAGAGATACTTTCAATCCTAAAGCATTGCCACTATGCTCCTTATGAAGGTCATTTTGGTGGCATGAGAATTGCTGCAAAGGTTTATCAGTCAGGATTTTATTAGCCTTTATTATTTAAAGATGCCCACAATTTTGTGCACCAATGTGATAGATGTCAACACACCGGATCTATATCTCGACACAACGAGATGTTACAATAGCCAATCATAGAAGTTGAACTCTTTGAAATTTGAGGTATAAACTTAGTGGGACCATTTCCAAGTTCATTTGGAAATGTCTATATCCTAGTTGCTATTGACTATGTATCAAAGTGGGTGAAGGCCATTACAGTCCCAAAAGATGATGTAAGGACAGTGCTGAAGTTTTTCCATAAGCATATACGCACTCATTTTGGCACGCCTAAGGCATTTATTAGTGACCAAGGCACTCATTTCCACTGCAATCAAGTAGTAGCCTCACTGAAGCGGTATGGAGTTAACCATAGAATGGCGACCACTTACCATCCACAAACCAACGGCCAAGCTGAAGTCTTCAATCAAAAAATCAAGAATATTCTCAAGAAGCTGGTGAATCCATCAAGGAAAGATTAGCCTTCTAGACTTGATGATGCATTGTGGGCATTAAGGATAGCATACAAAACCCCACTTGGGATGTCATCGTATCAACTTGTCTTTGGTAAAGCATGTCACTTGCTTGTGGAATTGGAACATAAAGCAATGTGGGCGATCAAGCAAGTGAACATGGATTACAAGGCTGTTGGGAAGAAGAGGCTATTGGACATCATTGAACTTGAGGAAATTAGGCGCAATGCCTATGAAAATTATACAATCTACAAGGAAAAGACCAAGCGATGGCACGAAAAAATTATTTTGCAGCGATAATTTACTATCGGACAACGGGTGCTATTATTCAATTCTCGACTGAAATTGCACCCAGGTAAATTGCGCTCACACTGGTCTGGAATGTTTGAAGTTGTCGAAGCATTTCCTCATGGTGCAGTCACAATTAAAGATATACATGATGGACACCAATTTAAAGTGAATGGATAATGGCTGAAGCATTATCTTGGCCATGATGATCACACACAGAAAGAGACCATTAACTTGGTCACATTTTTCTAATCTCTCTTGTCATTTTTATCATGTAATTTTAGTTTTTTTTTTTGCATTTACCTTAGTATTTTTGCAGGTTAAAGTTCTCTCTTTTGTTGTCACATGCAGATCTCTTTGTCGACGCATCTCGTCTGCTGCTGACTCATCAAAAAATCAAAGCATGTCAAGAAATAAATCATGACGTTTCATCCCTTAACCCCTAACCGTTGGATCGGTTATCTAAAGATCAAGCCAAGTTGAAAGAATGAAAAAGGAAGCGCGCCAAGGATAAGAAGCGTCGCAATGAGGAGAAGGGTAAGAAGAAGAAACATCATGCAGCCACATCACCGACTGCAGCCAATTGAATTAATTTTATTTCTGTTTTTAGTTTTAGGTTTCATGCATATCATGTAGCTGTAATTTAATTTTCACCACATTCCCTTTGTCATTGCTTTTTTAATTGTCATTGCATGTGCATTGTAATTGCATTTCCATTTGTCATTGTAAATTAATGTCAGTGCATTGGGGATAATGTAGACTTTAAGTTTGGGGGGGATGTATATGGGGCTGGAAATGCAATTGCACCCACATTTCAAAAATTTGTCCTTTTGAGTTTAATGAACTCACGCAAGATTATTGAAAATGTGTTTGAATTTTTTCATTTGATGCTTAATTCTTGAATCATGTGAACTATTAATGAATGAATTGGATGAATTTGATTGAATGTTGTATCTTCAATTCTTGGATGAATGCTTTAGATTGCATTAGTAATGAATGAATAGTATCATTCTTTGAATCTTGAATGAATGTGCCAAGTACAGCTACTTGTATATAATTATAGTTATAAATAAAAGACACTCCAACGTGGGTGTAGTGTGAACTGTCAAGGGGGAACACTCCAATGCAAGTGTTAGAAAAAGTAATCTAGCCAAAGGCTGTCACTACAAAAGTGTGTGTCGGCGCAATTACATACTCCCTAGGGATTTGTTGCACCCCATCGTTACTTCTCAGGAACAAGAGGTATAGTAACGCAATGACATCCCTCAGTCACAATTATTATATATATATATATTACTGTACAATAAATGTTGTTTTGGTAGAAAGAATTTAGGATTTAAAGCATGATACTAGCATTGATGAAGTTACAGTTTTAATTATTCATGCTTATGAATTGTCGTCGTAATATTCTGTCATTTGAATGTAATTCATGCATTGGGATTTTAGATGATTCAAGTTGCTAGAATGATCATTGCCTTATTAAGATTTTGATATGTCTTGCTAATTTCTATTTTGTTAAAATTTTGATATAGTCTTGCTAATTTCTATTTTACTTGAGGACAAGTAAAAACGCAAGTTTGAGGGTGTGATAGTACTAGAAAGAACCATTGATTTCTCCCTACTTAGTGTCAAAATTGTTCCTATTTGGTCATCTTTAGCATACATTTTTAGCATTTTTTAATTTAGTTTTTGCATTCTCTAACTTAATGGAGCTCAGCTTAAATGCTTTTGAATTTATAACATTTTTACTACTGATGTTGTTGCAATAGCTGTTTAGAAATGCGCCTAGAATTGTCGCTGTAGGAATTTGTTCAGAATTATCACTCAAAGAATAATTTCAGAGTTGTCGCTGCATAAGAGGATCTAGAATTGCGCTCAGAACTGTTGCAACATTTAACAACTATCTAGTTAACACACCAGATTTACGTAAGTTGTACAACTGGTGTAACCAACCAGAACGGCCAGAGAATGTTAGATCTGGTGGGAAGGACACCTGTACTATGGAATTGCAGTTAAATACTAATGAGAATGAGAGAGAGAGGATCTTCTTCTTCACCTGGATTGACTTTCTTCTTAAAATCCATTTTCTCAAGCTTGCATCCATGGCAGCTTAGTTTTCTTAAGGGCGACCTGACGCAGAAGAGGAAGCAGACCTTCTCTTGACAAGGAGCATCCTAAGTGCGGCACAAGAGGAGTGTAAGGGAGCATATTGGGTAGCCTAGGAATAGAATGCCCCATTTGTTCTGTTGTTTCTCTTTCTTAAACGCTGGTAAATTCAAGTTATTTCAAGTTGTATAGAAGCACTCTTGATTTTCACACTAAATGATATCTACTTCAATCTTGTCTTTACTGTTAATCTTTAGGTTTAATTGTTTTGACCATGGAAGTGTGATTGCAGTCACTGACACTGGAAGGTGCAGCAACAAATTAAATTAACAAGTAAGATAACGGAAGTTGCTTGGGGATTGAAGGAATTTAATCCACTTGTTCTTAAATATGTTGCATTGCCAAAACTGGAAGGTGTGGTTAATACGCATGTTCAAGTCTTAGATCTAATAGAAAAGCCAAGTTTGGTAAGATATTCATTGTGTTTATTTGCAGCAACAATTACTTGTTATTTTAACCTCGTGAGCCACACTTAGTGTTCTGTCAATTTTTCATGTTAGGGACCCCATTTCATTATCATTACGTTACTTCTTTAAATTTACATTATTGTTTTGACAAATCAATCACTCAATTTTATTTCAATTACCTATTCATTGCATCGACAATTATAGACACGAACAACCATCCTTGTGGGATCGATATCCAACAAGTTATACATCTATCTACTATACTTGCATCGACAGTGTACGCTAGCACATAATCGATGTGATGTTCATAGCGCGATCAAAGAACAAAAACGACATTTTGTATCCATGCTAATGTCATTCATACCATCTAGTTAGGAGCATTTGATTCATTCCAATCATAGCATCCTAAGTGTTTGGAAAAAAGCCAAAGAAACATATTTTACAGGTCATTCCCTAGAGAATGGCGTGATGGACCAGTGAAACAACAAATCCTATATCCCTAAACTTACAATGGAACAAGATGAAGCTACGATGTCAAATCTTATATCCCTAAAGTTTCAGTGGATCAAATTAAAACTAACAGTGGTAAATCTTTATCTCCTTAAAGTTGTAGTATAGCAAGATGAAGCTACAACACTGATCGCGCTATGAACGTCACAACAATAATGTGCAAGTGTACACTATCGATGCAAGTATAGTAGATGGATGTGAATCTGTTGGATATCGATAATGTTAATGCAATGAATAAGTAAATGCTATAAAATTGGGAGAGTGATTGTCGAAGCAATAATGCGAAAATAAAGACAAAATGCAATAATAATAATAATAAAATGAGGTCCCCAAGTAAACAGAAAACTAAGTGTGGCTCACAAGGTTTAAAATAACAGGTGATTGTTGCTGCAATAAGGCACAATGAATGTCTTACCAAACTTGGCTCCTCTATTTGATCTAAGACTTAAACATGCACACTAAACACACCTTCCAGTGTCGGTAACGTAGCACATTCAAGAATAAGTGGATTAAATTCCTTCAATCCCCAAGCAACTTCCACTATCTTACTTGTTAGTTTAAATTGTCACTGCACCTTCCAGTGACAGTGACTGCAATAACACTTCCA
Source organism: Gossypioides kirkii (assembly GCA_005610355.1). Classification (NCBI taxonomy): domain Eukaryota; kingdom Viridiplantae; phylum Streptophyta; class Magnoliopsida; order Malvales; family Malvaceae; genus Gossypioides; species Gossypioides kirkii. The sequence goes on along the minus strand of CP032253.1, from coordinate 25,152,281 downwards.
TGGTCAAAACAATAAAACCAAAGATTAAACAGTAAAAGCAAGCTTGGATAAAATATCATTTAGTCTAAAAATTAAATGTACTTCCATACAATCTTAAAATAAACATGAATAACCAGCGTTTAAGAAAGAAATATAACAGAACAAATGGAGAATACTATTCCTAGGCTACTCGACTTACTATCTTACTCTCCTCTTGTATTTGCACTTAGGGGCTCCTCGTCAGGAGCAAATCTGCCTCCTTCTTCGCGTCAGGTCACCCTTAAGAAGTTGAAGTTGTCATGGATGCAAGCTTCAAAGATGGATTCAAGAAGAAAATAAATCTGAAAGAAGACTCCCTTTTTTTCTCTCTCCTCATAAGTATTTATCCTCAGCTCAATAGTACAGGTGTCCTTTCCTCCAAATCTAACAATCTCTGGCCATACTAGTTGGTTACACCAGCTGTACAACTCACGTATTTCTGGTTTTTTTAACCAGACAGCTGTCAAATGCTGCGACAAATTTTGGGTGCAATTCTAGACCTGCTCATGCAGCGATAACTCTGGATATATTCACGCAATGATAATTTTGAACAAGTTCCTGCAGTGACAATTCTGGGCGCAATGCTGAATAGACTCATGCAATGACATCAGTAGTAAAAATATTATAAAATCAAAGGTAGTTAGGCTAAGGTCTATTAAGTTAGAAAATGCAATAACTAAATTAAAAATGCTAAAAATATGTGCTAGGATGACCAAATGGGAACAACTTAAACAAAAAGTAGGGAGAAATTAATGGTTCTTTCTAATGCTATCACACTCCCAAACTTGAGTTTTTACTTGTCCTCAAGTAAAACCGAAACTAGCAAGGCTATACCAAAAATTTTATCAAGGCAATTATCATTCTAGCAACTTTAATCGACTAAAATCCCAATGATGAATTACATTCAAATGACAAAATATTGCACTGACAATTCATAAGCGTGAATAACTAAAAATGCAACTTCATTAATGTCAACATCATGCTGTAAATCCTAAATTCTAACTACGAAATCAACATTTATTGTACAATAATATATATATCTTTTCTTTTCTTTTCTTTTCTTTTCTCTTTTTTATATATATGTGACTGAGGGATGTCTTTGCATGACTATACCCTTGTTCCTAAGAAGTAACGATGGAGTGCAACAAACCCCCAAGGAGTATGTAATTGTGCCAACACACACTCTCGCAGTGACAGCCTTTGGCTAGATTACTTTTTCTAACACTTCCATTGGAGTGTTCCCCCTTTAACAGTTCACAATACACCCACATTGGAGTGTTTTTTATTTAAGATTCATTTAAGATTCAAAGAATGATACTATTCATCCATTACTAGTGCAATCTAAATCATTCATCAAAGAATTAAAAATATAACATTCAGTCAAATTTATCCAACTCATTCATTGATAGTTCACATGATTCAAGAATTAAGCATCAATTGAAAAAAATTCAAACACATTTGCAATAACCTTGCATGCTTCATTAAACTCAAAAAGAAAATTTTTTGAAGTGTGGGTGCAATTGCATTTCCAAACTCCATATACATTCCCCCAAACCTAAAGTCTACATTGTCCCTAATGCACTGACACTAAATTCTAATGACAGATGGAAATGCAATGAAAATGCAAATGCAATGATAATTAAAATGTAATGGCAACGGGAATGTGATGACAATGGTCACTAACAGTCTACAAATTACAACTACATGTTATGCATGAAAACTAAAGCTAAGAATTGAAATAAAACTAACTCAATTTTTTGCAGCCGTTGATGTGGCTGCATTATGTTTTTTCTTTCTTCTCTTCCTCTCATCCTTTTAACGGTTCTTATCCTTGGAGCGCTTCCTTTTTCTTTCTTTTGGCTTTACCTGATCCTCGGATTGTTCCGCAACATCTGGTTGTGCCCCAGCATCATCAACTGTGACTTCAATTGGATGGATCACTTCGAGTAGTCCAGTGTAGACCACGATAGCTAAAGGATTGTGATCCTCATTAATTGTATTCACAACTTTCACCTGACTCACTTCAGTTGACACCAAGCCCTCAGTTGTTTCACCCACAACTTCGGGTGCAGTGACAAATTTTTTAGCTGAATCTTCCTCAGCTTCATTTCCTTCATCTTCTTCTTCCTCTTCTTCCACTTGTGTTTCCTTCCAGTCAGTAAGAGTCTCTTCTTCAACAACATGGGCATTCAGACTAGCAATGAACTCATCATCATTAGATATGTTCACCATTGGAGGGGAAGCCACTGATTGGTCTTTCTCCCCTAAATCAGCCTCCTCAATTGAAGGCTCATATTCTCTGATAATTTGAGGGAATATTGGGAATTTAAGGAGAGGTGCTTTGCTCATCCGCCTCAATGTAGTCACAACAGCACTATTCCAGGCCCTAGTGTAGGCGTAAAATAAATTCTATGACCTCTCCATGTCTTCCATAGTGGCGATAAGCTTGATTTGCCTAATGTTTATAGAATCTGCTATCTTCTCAACCTCCTTCATTTTACGCCACAAAGATGAATCTACAGTCACATGTGCACCCTTGTCTTCTGTTGTTGCTTTTCCCTTTCTTTTTCTTGCATCTGCTTCTTTACTGTGGGAGTATCTTTCCCATGAGTCACTCTTTTGATTGATCCTTCATTTATCGGGCCCTTGTTCTCCAAGATCTCTTCTCTATCACGGGGTAAAACTCCCCTTTGTTGGCACAACTGCATTACCAGTGAGGGAAACACTAATATTCCCGTTTGTGTGGCAGCACAGTCAGCAATCTCTTGGTGTAATATTACCCCGGCATTAATTTTTCTTCCCTTAATGATGAAATGTTTCTCCTGGAAACGTTCTTTAGCCACCTTTGTGAGGAACATCACAGGATCTTTGGACATAGGATGCTTTGTTTCTCGAATGACTATTTCATAGGATGAAGGTTTTGTAATAGATTTAGTTGGCTTTTTCGCTTCACGAGTTCTAGCCATAGTGTTGGTAAGTAAAGTAAAGAGAGTTATAAGGTAGAAAGGTGTAAGCTTGAAGAAAGGTTGTGAGTAAAAATGGCGTCTTTGTGAATAGCACAGTCAGCACAAAAAGAGTTGTTTATAGGGCATGAAAAGGGAAAATGGAGAGGCGTGTCTTTTATGTATCAGAGAAAAGGACATAAAGTCTACAAGAATAAATGCGTCCAATAGGATTACACCCGTTCAAATCGATCCAACAGCTGGGTGTTTATGGATGAAACGGTATGATTTGTTTCCTGATATACTCTGATTTTTTGATAAGTCAGTAATTTTAGTACAGGTAGACGAGTTGCGTCAACATGGAGATCTACAAGCGTCGACAAAAGAGATGACTTTATCCTACAAAAATTACTAAGTAAAATAAAAGAAAATAAAATTACATGATAAAAATGTCAAGAGAAATTAGAAAAATTTGACCAATTTAATGGTCTCTTCCTGTTTGTGATCATTATGGCCAAAATAATGCTTTAGTCGTTGTTCATTCACTTTAGATTAGTGCCTATCATGTAGATCTTTAATTGTGACTGCATCTTTAGGAAATGCTTCGACAACTTTAAATGGTCCAAACCAGCATGAGCACAATTTACCTGGGTGCAGTTTCAATCTAGAATTGAATAATAACACCTGTTGACCTGTAGTAAATTATCGTTGTAAAATGATTTTTTCGTGCCATCTTTTGGTATTTTCTTTATAGATTGTCGTATTCTCATAAGCATTTCGCCTAATTTCCTCAAGTTCAGCGATGTCGAACAGCCTCTTCTGCCCAACAGTCTCATAATCCATGTTCACTTGCTTAATCGCCCACATTGCTTTATGCTCCAATTCAACAGGCAAGTGACATGCTTTTCCAAAAATAAGCTGATACGACGACATCCCAAGTGGGGTTTTGTACGCTATCCTCAATGCCCATAAAGCACCATCTAGTCTAGAAGACCAATCTTTTCTTGAGAGGTTTACCACCTTCTCAAGAATATTCTTGATTTGTCGATTGGATACCTCAGCCTGTCCGTTGGTTTGCGGATGGTAAGTGGTCGCCATTCTATGATTAACTCCATACCGCTTTAGTATAGCTACCACCTGGTTATAGTGGAAGTGAGTGCCCTGATTGTTGATTAATGCTTTAGGCGTGCCAAAATGGGTGAGTATATGCTTGTGGAAAAACTTAAGCACTGTCCTTGCATCATCCTTCGGAACTGTAACGGCTTCCACCCACTTTGATACGTAGTCAACAACAACTATAATATAGACATTTCCAAATGAACTTGGAAATGGTCGCATGAAGTCCATACCCAAATGTCGAAGAGTTCAACTTCCATGATTGGCTGTTGTAATATCTCATTGCGTCAAGATATAGAACCAGTGCACTGACATCGATCACATTGATGCACAAAGTTGTGGGCGTCCTTAAATAATGAAGGCCAATAGAATCATGATTGAAGAACCTTTGAAGTAGTTCTCATGCCACCAAAATGACCTCCATAAGGAGCATCATGACAATGTTTTAGGATTGAAAGCATCTCTTCCTCTGGAACACAATGTCTAATGATATTGTCCTTGCATACCATGAATATGTACGGCTCGTTCCAATAGTATTTCTCTATTTCTCGAAGAAATCTTTCTTTCTTGTGGCCTGTAACACCCAAGGGTAGCTTCCTACATACCAGATAATTAACCACATCTGCATAGCATGGGGTATGCATTGACAGCAAACAACGTCTCATCAAGAAATGCGTCGACAATTTGAAGTGTATTTCTGTCTTCACTACCAACTTCCATATGAGACAAGTGATCTGCAACTTGGTTTTCTGAACCCTTTCGATCTTTGATCTCTATATCGAATTCTTGCAATAACAGGATCCAACGTATCAGTTATGGTTTTGCGTCCTTCTTTGCGAAAAGATATCTCAACGTTGTATAATCAGTAAATACAGTAACCTTTGCGTCGACAATGTATGAGCGAAAAGACTACAGCCAATAACTCTTTCTCTATGGTTGTGTAATTAATCTGAGCCTTTGTAAGAGTCTTGCTGGCGTAATAGATAGCGTGAAATATTTTTTCCTTGCGTTGACCTAGGACAGCACTCATAACAAAGTTGCTTGCATCACACATAACTTCAAATGATTGAGACCAATCAAGTGCAACGACAATGGGTGCCTTCACGAGCTACTTCTTTATTTGAAGAAATGCATCCAAACATGCATCATCAAAGATGAATTTTTTATTTGCTCCAATAATGAGCATAGGGTTTTTGTAATTTTGAAACAATCTAGAATAAATCGACGATAAAAACCTGCATGCCCAAGAAAACTTTGGATACCTTTTACATTTGTCGACAGACGTAGCTTCTCACTAATTTCCACCTTAGCTCTGTCCACTTCAATGCTTTGACTGGAAATGCTATGACCTAAGACAATTCCTTCAGTTTCCATGAAGTGGCATTTCTCCCAATTTAGCATAAGATGTGTGTCTTTACATCGCTTCAGTACTTTATCCAGATTTTCAATGCATTAATCAAAATTATTCCCATAAACTAAAAAATCGTCCATAAATACCTCTAAAGAATCCTCGATCATATTTGAAAATATAAAAGAAAAAGTGCCAAAGGGGCAAGTAAATATTGTTTTTGCTTGATCCTCCGGCGTAATAGCGATCTGATTATAACCAAAATAACCATCTAGGAAGCAATAGTAGGCTTTTCCAACAAGCCTATCCAACATCTGATCGATGAAGGGAAGTGGAAAGTGGTCCTTCTTGTGGCTGCATTCAATTTGCAATAATCCATACATACTCGCCAACCTGTAGGGATGCGTGTAGAGATTAGCTCATCCTTGTCATTACTCACCACAGTGATACCACTCTTCTTAGGGACACATTGAACTGGACTTACCCAATTGCTATCAAAAATTGGGTAAATAATGTCTACGTAAAGCCACTTGATAATCTCCTTTTTAATCACCTCCTTAATTTTCTCGTTCAATCTTCTTTGTTATTCGATCGATTGCCTTCCTTCGTCTTCCAACCTTATTTTGTGCATGCAAAAAGATGGACTAATGTCTCAAATGTTGGTAATACTCCAGGTAATAGCATATTTATGCTGCTTAAGGATATGGATCAATTTTTCCTCCTGAGTTGTGTCTAGTGTTACAGAGACAATAAATGGTAGAGTATTATTATCACCAAGAAAGACATACCTAAGATGAGCAGGCAGTGGCTTCAACTCCCAAGTAGGGGCTTCTTTAATAGATGGCTTAAAAACTAGAGTCGTTCTATTGGTTAGGTCTAGAGTACCCCTAAAGCCATCCACATCTAAGCTCAATGTTATTCGCTTCAACCTTGTTGTCACAATCAGCTAGAAGTTCTTCGTCCGATGTCACCGCAAATTCTTTTAAAAGTACTATGCTTCGTCCGATGTCACATCCAGCACATCGATATTGTGACATTCTTCTTTATACTTGCAGGGAATAACTTCAAAAACACTGAAGGTGACATGTTCATCATTGTGTCGCATGGTTAACTCACATTTGTACACGTTGATGAGAGTGCGTCCAGTAGTTAGAATGGTCGACCCAAGATTATAGAAACCTCTTTCTCTACTTCGCAATCAAGTAAAATGAAATTCGTCGGTAACACAAACTTATCCACGCGAACTAGGATATCCTTGATTTGTCCTTCAGGTTGCGCCAAAGATCTATCTACTAACTGCAATGTCACTGTAGTGGGCTGCATATGACCAATTCCCAACTTTCTAAAAGTAGACAACGGCATAAGGTTGATGCTAGCGCCCAAATTACATAAAGTTTTACCCAAGTAGTGGTTTCCAATTAAACATGGGATCGTAAAGCTTCCTAGATCTTTCATTTTGGGATGCTAGCGCCCAAATCACATAAAGCTTTGCCTAAGTAGTGGTTGCCAATTGAACATGGGATCGTAAAGCTTTTTGGACATTTCATTTTAGGCGGCAACTTATTTGTCAGGACTGTAGTACAGCCTTTTGTGAATGCAATCATTTCAATATCATTCAGCTTCTTCTTCTTCTTAGACAGGAGCTCCTTCATAAATTTCTCATAACTAAGAATCTGAACAAGAGCATCCATAAGAGGGATATTGACATGAAGTTGCTTTAATGTTGTCAGAAATTGCTGATATTGTTTATCATGCTCCTTTCCTTTAAATCTTTATGAGAAAGGCAAAGGTAGAGATACCTTATGTTACGTCGACATCTTCGGTTGTGTCGACAGCTTTGATGGTCGAACAGTAGGCATCGAGGTGACAATTTATGGAGTTCCCTTATTTTGTTCATTGACAATTTCTTCAGATACAACTCTCTCACCCTGGTTCACTTCACTAGTATCTATAGGTGCTGCAGTAGAGTTGGTAGTTAGCTCGGCAGTTTGTCTACCACTCCGAAGGGTGATAGCTTTGCAATGCTCCTTCCCTTTCTAATTTGGATTTTCTATGTTACTGGGTAATGTACCTGGCGGTCAAGTGTTTAAATTCAAAGCAATTTGTCCTAATTGTGCTTCCAATGCTTGGATGGAGGATGAATTTCCTTGCACAATGGCTTCCGTTTAAGTGATATGCTCACGCATTAAGGCTTCGAGGGCTGCTAAAGGATCAAATCTTCCTTGTGTGTATTGTTGTTGCTGTTATCCTTAAACATTCAAATTTGGCATTGAAGATTGTTGTGGCTGTAAACGATTCTAATGTGGCTACATTTGTTCTTGATGTGAATGCATCTGAGGACTCTGGTTGTAATTCTGCTACTACTGATTGTAATTCCCTTGTATATAATTGTTTGGATTAGATGAATTCCCATATCTGAATGTCACAGCATTCTAATTTCCCCAAGGCTATAAATTGCATGTAGAATTATTATAGGAATTGCCATAAGAATTTCCACAGATATTATTGACATAGAAAGCATTCTCCGTGTGCTATGGACAATCTTCATAACTGTGGTTGTCACTGCAAATCTCGCAACAAAATGTAGGAACATCAATTTGTTGAGTGACTTGAATGGGTGCAACGTCACTAGTTCCCTTCATGTTTTTTATCATGTTTGCGAACGAAGAAACTTGCGCACTCAGAGTAGATATAGCATCCAATTCAATAACTCCAGGATTAGATTTTACTTGTGCAGCTCTAGAGATCGAATATTGATAATCATTCTAAGTGATTCTCTCTAGAATTCTAATAGCTTCATCGTATGTACAGTCCAACAAAGGACCATTAGCATATGCGTCGACAAGATTTATTGTTTATAGGTTTAGCCCGTTGTAGAAAATTTCAACCTGTGTCTCTTTTTGAATGCCATGCATAGGGCAGTGCGTAGCAAAGATTTGTAACGCTCCCACGTAGTATGAATATTTTCATCATCCAGCTGATGATATGCAGTTATATCATTTCGAAGACGAGCATTCATAGTCAGCGAGTTGAAACACAAAACAAATTGTGTTGCGAGCGCATTCCACGAAGTGATTGATCCAGTAGAAAGTCCAAGGAACCAAGTACGAGCCCGTCCTTGTAATGAATAAGGGAATAGTTGCATTTTCAAGGCATCATCAGGAACACCTTACTAATTGAAGGAAGCATAAATCAATAGAAAGGATTTAAGGTGCTCCCTCGCATCTTCATGTGGTAGTTCTACATAATGCTCGTTGGAGTTTAGCATTTGGAACATGACTGGTTTTAATTCGAAATTTCCAACTTGACTAGCTGGTCTGACAACTCTTGGTTGCAAATCATCCAAAACAGGAACAACAAAATCTTGAATAGTTTGATTTTGTATCTGATCATCTTGCAACAGCGGTGGATTATTAACATTTTGTGGTTGTATCGGAGGTATAACAGGATTTTGTGGTAGTATCGGTGGTATGGCTATATCATTTCCTGGAAAACCCATATTTTGCTGTTTTTGATGTCTCCTCCGAATGGTTCGTTCGATTTCTAGATCCTAACAAATAATAAATTCCAAATTTCTCCGGCTCATAAAACACCTAAAATAAAATGTAAAAGTAGCAACAAGCCAGCAATAAATTCCAAATTTCTCCGGGTCATAAAACACCTAAAATAAAATGTAAAAGTAGCAACAAAAAGAAAAACAAGTTAGTAACAACTAAAGGTTAGATAATAAAGAATAAATGCAAAAACACAAATAAACATTAAACAAACGCCATCCCTGGCAACGGACTAAAACTTGATCGCGCTATGAACGTCATAGCAATAATGTGCAAACGTACACTATCGATGCAAGTATAGTAGATAGATGTGAATCTGATGGATATCGATCCCACGAGGATGGATGTTTGTTGTCTATTAATGTTAGTGCAATGAATAAGTAAATGCTATAAAATTGTGAGAGTGATTATCGAAGCAATAATGCGAAAATAAAGATGAAATGCAATAATAATAAAATGAGGTCCCCAACGTGAATAGTCGGCAGAAAACTAAGTGTGGCTCACAAGGTTTAAAATAATAAGTGATTATCGTTGCAATAGGCACAATGAATGTCTTACCAAACTTGGCTCCTCTATTTGATCTAAGACTTAAACATGCACACTAACCACACCTTCCAGTGTTGACAATGTAGCACATTCAAGAATAAGTGGATTAAATTTTTGCTTGTTAGTTTAAATTGTCGCTGCACCTTCCAGTGACAGTAACTACAATAACACTTCCATGGTCAAAACATTTAAAACCAAAGATTAAACAATAAAAGCAAGCTTGGATAAAATAACATTTAGTCTAAAAATCAAGTGTACTTCCATACAATCTTGAAATAAACATGAATCACCAACGTTTAAGAAAAAATATAACAGAAAAAATGGAGAATACTATTCCTAGGCTACCCGACTTGCTCTCTTACTCTTCTCTGTGTTGTACTTAGGGGCTCCTCGTTAGGAGCAGATCTGCCTCCTTCTTCACGTCAAGTCACCCATAAGAAGTTTAAACTACCATGGATGCAAGCTTCGAAGATAGATTCAAGAAGAAAATAAATCCGGAAGAAGACTCCATTTTTCTCTCTCTCCTCATGAGTATTTATCCTCAGATCAATAGTACAGGTGTCCTTATCCTCAGATCAATAGTACAGGTGTCCTTTCCTCCAAATCTAACAATCTTTGGCCGTACCAGTTGGTTACACCTGCTGTACAGCTCACACGTTTTTGGTTTTTTTAACCAGACAGCTGTCAGATGCTACGACAAATTCTGGGCGTAATTCTGGACCTACTCATGCAGCGACAACTCTGGATATATTCACACAACGATAATTCTGAACAAATGCAGCGATATTAGTAGTAAAAATATTATAAAACCAAAGGTAACTAAGCTAAGGTCTATTAAGTTAGAAAATGCAATAACTAAATTAAAAATGCTAAAAATATGTGCTAAGGATGACCAAATGCGAACAACTTAAACAAAAAGTAGGGAGAAATCAATGGTTCTTTCTAATACAATCAAACACCAAATCTTATCTCCTAGAAGATGTAGTGGAGCAAGACAAAAATACAACACCAAATCCTAAATCCCTGAAGTGGCAGTGGATCAAATCAAAATTATGATAGCGAATCTTATCTCCCTAAAGTTGCAAAGATGAGGTTATAACCATCAAATCCTACATCCCTAAAGTTGTAGTGGATCGGATTAAAACTACAGTAGCATATCTCAATCTCCCTAAAGATGCAGTGGAATGGAGTGAAGTTACAACACCAAATCCTATATCGTTGAAGTTGTAGTGGATCGGATTAAAACTACGATAGCGAATCTCAATCTCCCTAGAGTTACATTGGAATGGAGTGAAGCTATAATAGAAGATCTTATCACTTTGAAGTTTTAATGGGGCAAGATAAAGCTGTGACACTAGATCCTATCTTCCTAAAGTTGTAGCGAAGCGGACATAGTGGAGTAGAGCAACCAATGAAAGAGCGAGTTAGTTGAAAAAGAGAATCACCAGATACCGAGGTTCAATAGGACCAGACGAAATTGGTCCTCCTTTTAGTCTTTGATTCTTTCCTGTTACATGACAAAAACCAAAGAGGGGCAGTTGTAAAGGCCCAATTTGGTCCAGCCCTAAAGGAAAACAAAAACCAAAAATTTAAATTAAAAGTCCATCTTAAATTAAAAACCAAGTCCAAAATTTATTTTACAAATAAATTAAAACAACCTAAATACAATATCCAAGCCCAATTACCTAAACCAGAGGCCCAAATTACAAACCCAACCCAAGAACCTAAACTAAACCTGAAACCTTAATCCCATCCCAGATCTTTGGCGCTGCTCCCTCTCCACGTCAGCCACGCACCCCAAGACTAGATCTGACCTCTCTTCTGCCCCCTTTCACCAAAATGATAATTGCACATCCCCCACCATCAATGTTGACCCCAAAAACCTGTTACTCCAATGGTACCTACAAAAACAAAAGGAACAAAGAATAGAGCAGAGAAAAAAACAAAACAAAGAATAAAATATTGTATTGAATATGGCTATAAAAGCCAACAACCACCATTGTAATGTTTACTTGAATGACACCACCACCGTGGGTGGTCGAGGCCTGCTCTCGATGAAGGGTGGCTCATCTCTCGAGCGATGGCCCTTCGAATCACTCTTATTCATGTAGGGCCCTAATGAATGAGAAGGCAGATTTCTATTAAAAACCCTAAAGGGTCGAAGGGTCTTTCAGATTGTTGGGGGTTTTGATTCGATTTTTCAAAGATTTAACCTTAGATCTAACTTTGGGGTTAAAAAAGGAACAAAAGGCCTTTTTTGGAATTTTCGACCACCAAAGGCGATGGACATCGTCGCTAATGATCGGTGGCCACGGCGAACGGAGACAGGACTTGGGATTGAACATCGTGACTAGTTGAGAGAAAAAAAAGGGGGTCAAAGGTGTTTTTTGAAAAAATGAAAGTTGAAATGATTTTTTTTATTTGTTTTTTAATTTATATAGAATATGGAAACGACGTTTTTTAAGCTCTATCTCAATGGCCTCAAAACAATATTGTTTTGACCCCTTGACCTGACTCTGACACGAACACCCCCTAGGATCAGCGTGTTTTCGTAAAGAGGGATATTTGTGGATTTGGTCTTTCTGTATTTTTATATTATTTTAATTTAGTCCTGTTTAGGTTTATTTTAATTTAAATTACACCTTTTAATTTTATTTGTTATGCAATTTAATCCTCTGACCCATTATGGACCTTTAGAGAGTGACACGTGTACAAAGGATGGGGTAATTACTACCCAAGTTCCTCCAATTTTATGTTTATTTTAATTTCATCCTTTTCATTTTATTTTATTTTATTTCGTATTTACCCATTAATTTTATTCTTTTTTACATTATGGTCCTTTGACCAGTAGTGGACCCTTTAGGGAATGACACGTGTACAAATGTTGAGATATTTTCCCTTTTAGTCTCTGTAGTTTTTATATTGCTTTAATTTAATCCTTTATTCTGTTTTTTAATTTTAACTTTTAATTTATTTTTTAATTAAATCCTTTTAATTTCTATTTTTAGCAATTTATACTTCATTGTTTTCTTATTTTTTTAATTTAGTCCATTTATTGTTTCTTTATATTTTTATTTTATTATTATTTTATGTTAATTATGTTTATTTTCTTTAGTATTTTTAGTACATACATTTACATATTTGCCCTTTAATTATGCCATTTTATCTTTTAAATTATTTTGTTAGTTTGTTATTTTTTAATTATATCATGATTGCAAATTTTTTTATATATTATTGTTATTATTGCAATGAACTGATGAATTTACATTATTATTATTATTATTTTATTTATTTAATTGTTGTATTATTTTTATATTCATGTATTTATTGTACAATTTGTCATCACCTTATTGTAGATATACATTCTTTAATTCACATGTAATGTTCAAATAAATTAATTGTCCAATATTTTTATCCAATGTATACGCAAAATTTAAAACCGTGGCAATGTTTCTTTACTTAGGGGATTCAATAAAATTGTGCTCTAACTCATGGGATAAGGTTTTATCTTCGAACCTATGTAATTGGATATCCCATTTAAAATTAAAACGTGTAAAATTTAATTAATCAATAAATGGTTTTGATTTTCGAGGACTCGAGATGTCATGCTCCTATCTTACGGGACATGACTTTTTTCTCAATTAACTCGAAATAAAAGATCATTTTTCGTGAAATTTAATTCACTAATGACATTGAATCATACCATTTACATGCTTAAGGATCGCATTTTAAATTTTCCTCTAGTTCTTGATTTTTAACACTAAGACAATAAGTAATCGACTAGGTACCAATTTTGGACGTATGAGGGTGCTAATCCTTCCTCATGCTTAACCGACTCTGAACACATTTTCTTTTGATTTCGAAGACCAAAATGTTATTTTGATAATTTTAAATATATTTCAAGGTGATCCAATCGCACCTCTTTAAAAATGATTGGTGATGACTCCAGTTTGTTTTTTAAAATATAAGTCGGGACTTTAAAAAAAGGTTTCAAAAAACATAAATCCCTGTAGAGAAAAGAATTAATTATAATTATTTCTAGAGTTTATAGTACGACAGTAAAAATAAAGGGTTTTGATTTGAAAAGCATAAAAATAAATAAAAAAAAGTAAAAGAAAGAGATAGTGAATTTGATAAACGTATTTAGGGAGATTAGGTCGCTTCGTTATGGGTTCTTCAATCATCGGTTTTGGACACTACTTATTGCTAGATGTCACAGTCTAAACTAGTTTGGGGTAAAGGTTTTCATGGATAGGCAATACCAATTTTGGGTTCATTGCCACCTAAATGACTTTCTAGGATTGTCAGGCCTAGTGTTTGTTTCATGTTCTTCCTTTCTCAAACAGTTGATTCGATTGCAAATCCCTATATTCAAGAATCAAATATCTATACCTCAACTCCCTAATCCCTAAAAATGAGATTAATTCCTCATGGTTTCTTTAAACTTCATAAAGACAACAATATAAATGAACATGAGATTGAATTAATGAAATGATAAAAACTTGAATTATATAGCAATCTGTCAGGAAATAATTCCACGATCGTTTATGCGAAGTTACAAATTTCATTTCTAAAACGGGAAGAAAATAAAAAAGTAAAAACGAAACTAAGTTATAAGGTGTGTAAAACCATAGTGCTAGAGGCCTTATTTATAGCCTTAGATGGTCATTTTCCTCAACCCTAGGTCAGTTGTCATTCCTTATGTTTAAGTGCCATTTTAAAGACCGAAACACCCTTCACTCAATGTAGAATCTGAATCCAGGAGTCGATGTCACGACACATCAGGTCCTTTGTCGCGAAAAAGAAGTAAGTCTACTCTTTTGGTGAAATCGTACAGGTGTTGTCATGACACAGGAGATGTATGTTGCGACAAAGAAGTCAGTTTTGAGATTCTTCAAGGCTGGTCCCTTTGTTACGACGTAAACCAATCTATGTCGTGACATAGTGATCAGCTTCACACTTGTTCGACTTCTAAAGGTCTTCTACACACTCACGAAGTATGTTAGCTAACCCTTAGGCCTTAATCAGCCTTAAAGACGATAAAACTAACCTTTTTGCACTTTCTACACAATTTATTCAAAAACAGAAAACTAAATTAAATCATACGGAAATAAAAGGAAAATGCTTAATTTCAAGCTCCTAAAGTGTGAAATATAGTTTAATCTATTAGGTACAAAACCAAAATATCAGAAACTCCCCAGAAACAAATATTAGAGAGCAATCAGATTGAGGGGTGGTAAATGTTGGATGGTTGGAATGCTTTTCGAATGCTTCTATTAGGCATTTATGTCACTCCTACTCTAACCATTGCCCTCTATTGGTTCAGACAAACCATAAGGAATCGAGGACGCGAATTCGAACCTTCAGGTTTGAGGCTTGGTGAACCTTGGAATCGACATTTGAAGAGGAAGTTAATAATATTTGGGAGATGCCAAGTGGGAATATTCTTTCAAAATTGGAGTGTCTTCAATTAGGGCTAAGTAGTTAGGATAAGCGAAGAAGGAAAGATAGGGTTGGTTTGAAAGATACATTAACCAAAAAGCTGGAAGTGTTGTTAGAGGCTGATCAGGATGAAGAGAATTTGGTAGACATTATTGACACCAAACTCCATTTGAACTAGGAGATTAATAAATAATAATAATTGTTTTGGGAGCAAAGGGCGAGAGTGAACTGGTTAAAAAGCGATGACAAAAACACGTCTTTGTTCCATAAATGCACGTCCTAGAGGAGGAGAATAAATTCGATCAAGCTATTAGATTTTGGGGATAGAAGGACGACAAACAATCAGCATGAAATGGCACAAATTGCAAAAAGTTACTTCTTTGCTTCGAGACAAGGTTTACATGATATGTCGTATATCCTTTTTAGGATTGAGAGATGCATCTTTGAGGATATGAACTTGGAGTTGACAGTAACTTTTTCTAGGGAGGAGGTCTACGAGGCTTTAAAGGAGATGGGGCCAACAAAAGCTTCGGGTATTGATGGTTTCCTAGCTATCTTTTATTATTAATATTGGCATATTGTGGGTAAGGAGGTAAGTCTCTTCTGCTTAGATGTTTTGAATAAAGAGAAAAACCTAGAAACTCTTAATACAACAAGTATTGTTCTCATCCCCAAAATCCCAAATCCTACGAAGATGGTAAACTTTCGCCCCATTAGTCTTTGCAATGTGTTATATAAGATAATTGCCGAAACTATTGCTAACAGATTTCAAAGAGTCTTAAACAGGTGTATTGACAAATCTCAAAGCACATTTGTTCCAGGGCGGTTGATCTCAGACAATGTCTTGTTAGCTTATAAACTTTTACATACCTTCAGTCAGAAAAAAAGGAGGTAGGAAAGGTTTGATGGCTCTCAAGTTGGACATGAGCAAAGCGTATTGTCGAAACAATTTTTTTGAAATAGGTCCCGACTTATATTTTGAAAAATGAAAATGGGGTCGCCACCAATCCTTTTTAAATAGATGTGATTAGATCATCATATAAAACTCTTAAAATCATTAAAATAATAATTTTGGTCTTTGAAACCATCAAAACGGGTTCGGGAGTCGGTTACGCGTAAGGAAGGATTAGTACTCTCACACACTCAAAATTGGTACCTAGTCGCTTATTTGATGTCTTAGTTGTTGAAAATCAAAAACTCGAGAAGAATTTAAATTGTGATCCTTAAATGCATGAATGACATGTTTTAATATTGTTTAAAAATTAAATTTTACGAAAAAAGCTCGTTATTTTCAGTTAACCGAGAAGAAAAGCCATGTCCAGTAAATTAGGGCACAACTCCTTGAATCATCAAAAATAACAAGCATTTCTAATTATTATCCCAAAATCTCATATATTTTAATTTTAAATAGGGTATTCGATTATCTCGGTTCAAAGAGAAAACCACACCCTGTGAGTTAGAGCATAATCCTCTCGAATTTCGAAAATAAAAAATATTGCATCGATTTTTGAAAGTGGTTTATGTATTATTTTTTTAAAAATTGTATGCAAAAATAAATGAATGAGTATGTGCATAATTTACAATTATAATGATAAAATAAAAACATACATGAATAGAATAAATTAAATGAATACAATTAACTACAATTAATAACACAATAAAGTAACAATATAATTATAGTAATAATGGTAATAAATATTAATTAATTAATAATATAAACAACAATAAATATATAAAACAGAAATATGGAAAAACTCTAAAATAATTCAGTAAAAAATATAATAAAGCTGCAATTAATTAACAGATAAAAAAATATGGCATACAAATAAATAAAATAAAAATAAAAATAATGAACAAATCAAATTAAATAAAGGCAAAGATATAAATACCATAAAAAATAACAAATATATAAAATACATAAAAATAAATAAAGTTAAATGAAGGCAAGAATATAAAATACATAAAAAAATGAATAATAATAAATAAATAAAAGAAGAAGAATAAATAACAAAACTATAAATAAAAATTAAACAACAAATAAACAAAATAATAAAAAGTAAAAAAGACTAAATATAAAAAAAACAGTAAGGCTCAAATTATAAAAAAACAAAAATAAATGGGCAAAATTAAATAAAAGGACTAAATTGTAAGTGCAAACAAATTAATGGTGAAAATTAAAAACAAAAATTAAATTAAATTAAACGAAATTAAAATAAAATAAAAATTACAGGGACCAAAAGGATCAATATCCCCTCCTCTATACATGTGTCCTTCTCTAAAAGGGTCTACTTTTGGTCAAAGGACCAAATGTAAAGCAGTTAAAATTAATAGGCTAAATTAAAATAAATAAAAATGGAAGAACCCTCAAAAAAATTTCTAACCCTTTTTGATGCCTCGATTTTAGATCCGAGGCTAAAATTCACAAAACCCCAACCAAATTTCAAGAAAACGCAAAAAAAAATCGGTTTCTACATTTTTTTAAAGAAGAAAAACCTCTAAACTCCTCCACTTTGAATGTAAAGCTCGACGACGTCAAAGTAAAGAACCCTAAACTTTTCTCCTTTTTTATTTCAAACTTTCGAAATAAAATAGAACATGAATTTGTACCTTGAAAAAAATTTGATTGCTATTGAGTGTTTTTCTGATTGCTAGAAAAAAAATCTCCCTCTTTCCATTAGGATTTCGTGTTTTTATAACATGAATTACATATCTCTCTTTTTTTATTTGATTTTGTTTCCTTTTTTGTTCTGATTTTTGCAAATTT
Organism: Gossypioides kirkii; assembly: GCA_005610355.1. Taxonomy (NCBI): domain Eukaryota; kingdom Viridiplantae; phylum Streptophyta; class Magnoliopsida; order Malvales; family Malvaceae; genus Gossypioides; species Gossypioides kirkii. Next base: position 25,134,551 of record CP032253.1, on the reverse strand, counting down.
GCGAATCTCAGGGCAAGGGCAAGGGTGACAAGGGCGGCGGCTAGAGCATCCAAGGGTAGCTACTAGGATTTTTTCATTTTTTAGTTTAGGGCTTATTTTTTTATTTTTGGGCTTTGTAAAAATTGGACTTAAAAACCCAAACAAAATTGGGCTGTAACACGTATGATAGAGTTGAGTGGAGATTCTTGAGTGGTATGATGGCTAAGATGGGTTTCGCGACCAATTGGATAAATTTACTCATGAAATGTGGCTCATCGATCTCTTACACAGTGAACATCAATGGGAGGGGAGGACCTTTCTTTAAACCAATAAGGGGCTTACGTCAAGGGGATCCTCTTAGTCCCTTTCTTTTTTGATTTGTAGTGAAGGCTTGTCCTCTCTTATGAGATTAGCGATACGAGAGAGGCATTTAAAGGTCGACAAGGCTAGCCGTAAGGGACCACAAATTTCCCATTTGTTGTTTGCTGATGATTGTATTTTATTCAGGGAAGCATCCACTCGAGGAGCAAATGTGTTGAAGGAAATTTTGAGGGATTACGAACTCAATTCGAGCCAATGCTTTAATTTTGAAAAATCAATTGTTTTCTTCAGCTCAAATACGAGTGAATTAGTAAAGACGCGAATCTTTAATGATCTGGGGGTGCATCTCTCGAGAAACTCAAAAAAATACCTTGGGCTGCCGAACATGGTAAGAAGGAGAAAGAAGACATCCTTTCAAAAATTAAAAGATAGAATAAAGGAAAAAATTGATAGCTAGAGTTCGCGATTTTTATCACTAGACGGTAAGGAGGTCTTCATCAAAGTAGTTCTCTAAGCCATTCCAACATATACTATGGCTTGTTTTTTACCTCCTAAGTCCTTGTGTGAATAGATAGAGGGCATGGTGGCCCGATTTTGGTGGCAAAAGGCTCATGGCAAGAAAGGGATGCATTGGTGTGAATGGGGGAAACGATGTGTGTCTAAGGATGAAGGAGGCTTGGGTTTTCAGAGTTTCGCAAAATTCAACATGTTTTTATTGGCTAAACAAGGATGGCGACTTATCACCAATCATGATTTGTTGTTAGCTCATGTTTTGAAGGCGAAGTACTATCCTTCGACGGAATTTTTAAATTCAAATTTGAAAAGTGGTGCCTTCTACACTTGGAAAAGTATTTGGGCCTTTAAAAAAGTGCTTAATGATGGCTTGTGTTGGTGGGTTAGGAAAGGGAATCATATCTCTATTTTTAATCATGCTTGGCTTCTTGGTTCATTAAATCTTAAATTAGCTCATCTAGTTTGTGATTGTAATTTGAAGCCAGTTGCAGATTTAATAGATCAATCTAGACAAGTATGGAAGAGGTAGCTCATTCTTAATACCTTTGTTGCTGAAGACGCGGAACATATCTTTCGGATCCCGCTGGCTAGAACTTCCCATGATGATGTGTTGGTGTGGAGCTACGAACCCTCGGGTGAATTTACAGTTAAAAGCACGTACAAAATATTGCATCCAGGTTGTAACCCCCAGAACCATCGCTGGTTAGGGTCTCAATTCTTTTAGATCATTTACAACTATTAACAGTTACAATTTTAATTATCATTTCATATAATTACACTCAACAAACTAGATTACTATTCAATTAAATGTTTCAGGCACATTTACAGCATTTCAAACTATCAAGGACTTGATTGAATCATAGTTGAAGCTTTACACAAAAACATCAATTTTTTCTAAAACAGGGGTCACATGGCTGTATGTCTCAAACACAAGCCCGGACACACGGCCGTGTGCTCGATTATACAGGCCCGTGCCATACCCCGTGTGCCAAACCATGTGCATGCCCGAATTACTAGCACACAGCCATGTCACGAACCGTGTGACAGGACGTGTGAGTATGCGAAACTACCTACACGCCAATGGGTGAAACTGTGTGCTAGACCGTGTGTCTATACGAATTGGGGCCACATGGCCGTGTCCCAGCCCATGTGTTACCCGTGTAAATCCTACTTCCAAAGTTTAGGGCACACGCCTGTGGTTGGCACCCGTGTAGAGGCCGTGTGTACATTTGAAAATCCCTAGTTTGGTACAAAATTTTCCTACCAAGCCAAAACATGCATATAACTTCTAACCATCTATTTATCTATTACCATACAACTTAATTTATATGACCAATACATACATATATATATACAACTTACCATTCAAATCCTTTCAATGACATACTAACAAAATATCATTTCAATATATATATGTATATGTATCAACATCCATGTTACATTTATGCCTAAACCATCAAAGTGTAGTTTAACATTCTTTCTTCATCATGTTCCATACAACTTGATACACACTAAGTAGGTCAAACAAAATTTCTCCTAGTACATGCCATATAAGCCAAGTGATGTAAAAACTACTGAAAGTGCTTTCGGGATAGTGAGATTCTTCAAGATGATCATATCTCCTGACAGCAAAATAAAATCTACAAGACAACATACAAATCCACAGGTAAGCTTACAAAGCTTAGTAAGTTTGCAAAGTTAGTTAAATTTACCATAAATAACTGTGCACCATAATAGAATATAGCTTATTTGAGCCTATAACATAGAATTGCTCATTTGAGCTCAGAACAAAGTATTGCTCATTTGAGCCCGAAACAAATTTTCGCTCTTATGAGCCAGAAACAGAGTAACACCCTTTTCGAGCCAAAGTTCAAATTATCGCTCTTATGAGCCAGAATTAGAATATCGCTCTTTTGAGCTAAAATCAGAATATAGCTCTTTTGAGCCAGAATCAGAATAACACTCTTTCGAGCCTGAAACCCCTACTTCTGAAACCACTAAAAATGATTTGCTACAACTCTCACCTTTTTAGGAAATTTCGTCTCGAAATTTCTTGTCAGTAAACAGATTAGGGTATTATGATTTCATTGAAGCCTCAATTTCCCATGTAGCTTTCTCGAGACCATGATGATTCCACAAGACTTTTACCAATGGTACTCTTTTATTCCGTAACTCTTTTCCTCACGTGTCAAAATTCTAATCGGTTCTTTTGAATACGAAAAATCTTGTTGTATCTCAACCTCACAGGGTGTAATCACATGGGAAGGATTTGATTTATATTGCCTCAGCATCAAAACATGTAAGATATTATGAATCTTCTCAAGTTCCAGGGTAAAGCTAGCTTGTAGGCTACAAGACCTATTCTCTCAGTAATCTCATACAGCTCAATAAACCGCGGACTTACTTTCCTTTCCTACCAAAATGCAACACCTTCTTCCAAGGTGAAACTTTCAGAAAAACTCAATCTTCTATTGCAAACTCTATATCCTTTCTCTTGAGATCTGCATATGACTTTTGACGATCAGACGCTGCTTTCAAGCAATCATGGACTATCTAAACCTTATCCTCCGTATCATATATCAAATCAGTACCAATCAACTTAGACTCACTCAACTCTGAAAAGTTCATCGATGTTCTGCATTTCCTACCATATAAAGCCTCAAATTGTGTCATTCTAATACTGGATTGATAGCTGTTGTTATACGTAAAGTCCATCAATGGCAGGTACCTTCCTCGGCTACCCTTAAACTCAAGTACATAACATTGTAACATATCTTCTAAAATCTGTATCACCCATTTGGACTGTCCATCTATCTGCGGATGGTATGTAGTGCTAAAATTCAATCTGGTCCCCAAAGCTTCATAGAGCTTACCCCAAAATCTCAAAGTAAAATGTGGATCTCTATCAGAAATAATAGATACTGGCACCCCGTGCAATGTCACAATCTCTGACACATACAGCTCTGCTAACTTCTCAAGTGTGTATCCACTCGAACAGGAATGAAGTGAGCTAATTTAGTCAATTTGTCAACTATAACCCAGATTGAATCCTTCTTCCTTGGTGTTACTGATAGTCCCGTAGCAAAATCCATAGTAATTCTTTCTCAATTCTATTTAGGGATAGCAATAGGCTATAATAACCCTGACGGTACTTGATGCTCAACTTTTACCTGCTGACATGTCATACACTTTGTTACATATTGAGAAATCTCATGTTTCATACTAGGCCACCAGTACATTTTCTTTAGGTCGCTATACATCTTCGCACTTCTTGGATGAATGGAATGGGTACTACTATAAGCTTCTGCTAAAATATCCCGTTTTAAATCCAGATCATCAGGGACACACACACTATTTCGAAAGTACATCATGCCTTCAACATCCAGAACGAACCCCGTAGTGGAATCGTTCTGAATCTGCTCTTTCTTGGCCAAAAGCTTCGAATCATTTTCCTATAGTTCTTAAATCCTTTGTAGAAATAATAGTTTCATCCTGGGTTCAGCCGTAACAAAACCATCACCCTCTAGAGATAAATGTACATTTAACACTCTCAATGCAAATAATGATTTTCGGCTCAAGGCATCTGCAACAATATTAGCTTTCCCTGAATGATAATCAATCACAATATCATAGTCTTTCAATAGTTTAACCTATAGACACTACCTCAAATTAAAATCCTTTTTTGTCATCAAATATTTTAGACTCTTATGATCAGTAAATATGTGACATTTCTCACTAGAAAGATAGTGACGGTAGATCTTCAATGCAAAGACAATGGCAGCTAACTCTAAATCAAGGGTCAGGTAATTCTTCTCATGCTGCTTTAACTAACAGGAAGCATACGTTATTACTTTCCCAACTTGTATCAATACACACCCCAATCCATTCAGTGACGCATCACTATAAACCATAAATTCTTTTTCAGTCTCCGGCTGTGTCAACATTAGAGCTTCTGTTAACATTTTTTTTAACTGATCAAAACTCTTTTGGCACTTATCTGACTAGACAAATTGAACATTCTTCTAAAGTAACTTAGTCATCAGTAAAGTTATTATCGAAATTTTTTTGACAAATCATCGGTAGTAACTGGCCAATCCCAAAAAATTGCGTACCTCAGAGACATTTTTCAGAACTTTCCAATTAAGAATAGCAAAAACTTTACTCGGATTTACTCGTATTCCTTCTGAAGAAACCACACGACCTAGAAACCCAAGCTAGAACCCGCATTTATTAAATTTTGCATACAGTTGATTTTGTCGAAAAATCTGCAACACTTCTCCCAAATACTGAGTATGCTCTGTCTCCGTCTTGGAATACATTAGTATTTCATCAATAAACACTACTACGAATATATTCAACTGAGGTTGAAAAACCTGGTTCATCAAATCCATAAATGCTGCCAGAGCGTTGGTTAACCCAAACGGCATAACAAGAAATTCATAATATCCATAACGAGTCCGGAATGCAGTCTTCGGCATGTCACAGTCTTTTACTCACATCTGATAATACCCCGATTTGAGGTCTATTTTGGAAAATATAATTGTACCTTTCAACTGATCAAACAACTCGTTAATACAAGGCAATGGATATTTATTCTTTATTGTAACTTTGTTTAGTTGTCGGTAATCTATACACAATATCATGGAATCGTCCTTTTTCTTCACTAACAACACCGATGCACCTAAGGTGATACGCTCAGACGAATAAAACAACTATCCAGCAATTCTTACAACTGTGCCTTTAACTATTTCAACTTAGTTAGTGCCATTCTATACGATGGAACCGATATCGGTGTAATCTCAAGTACCAAATTAATAACAAATTCCAGTTCTCTCACCGGTGGCAAACCAGACAACTCTTCAAGAAATACATCTGTAAATTCATTAACAATCGGTACCTGATTAAATTCTGTTCCTAAATCCCGTGTATCAAGTATATAGGCTAGAAATGCTTTACAGCCTTTACGAACCATTTTCTATATAGAAATAGGTGAAATCACTCTAATATCACTATTCAATCTGCTAGACTCAACTGTGATCATTTTGCCTGTCGGACATTTCAAATCAAATCGTTTCTGCTTGCAGTTAACCACCACATCATGCTCAGATAACAAATTCATACCCAATATCACATCAAACTCGTGAAAAGGTAGTAACATGAGATCGGTAGGAAATTCATAGCATTGTACTTTCAGTAGACATTTACGACACACCTGATTGACTATGACACTATGACCCAACGGGTTTGTAAATGGACATCAAACTCAGTTGACTCAACAGGTAAATTTTTATTAGTTTCCAATACAGTACAGACATACGAATGAGTCAAGCTTAGGTTAATTAAATTATACACAGTAACATCAAAAAGATAGAATATACCAGTAATAACATCAAGTGCGGTAGCCTCTTCTCTGGCTCGAATGGCATATGTCCTTGCAGGTGCTCGACCCTCAAACCTATTTGCACTGTCTTTATTGTCACCATGGTTTCTACCTATATTACTACTCTGACCCGGATGTTTACCTTTTTACGGTGTGATTAGGGGCTTTACACTCTGGTCTTCTTTTTTCCTCAGGTGCCATTAGACAATTTCGTACAAAATGATTAGCAGCTCCACACCTGAAACATACTCCCCTCTTCAATCAACACTCCCTAGGGTGAAATTTTTTACAGTGCTCACACACTGGCCATACTATTCGTAGGCCAATTTTGAAATCTGGATTCAGGTTGCCCAAATTTTCTCCTACTCTGAAATTTGGACGATGCAGCCACTCGATTATCATTTTCTCTAAATTTCTTCGGTGGTGGCATAAAGAAAGCCCTCGAAGGATTCTTTCTCCCAAATTCTTAGATCCTCTTTTCCCTCTGCCTCTTATGATTATAAATTTCTTCCATCTTTTGAGATTGATTAATCAAAACAAGAAACGGTCGTAATTCTGAACCGTCAAGCATCATTTTGATCTCATCATTCAATCAGTCTTTAAAACGGACACATATATCCTCATTTGTCAGCACAATCTCCCGAGTATATTTACTGAGTTATACGAACTCCTTCTCATACTCCACAATTGACTTGTTTCCCTATTTCAATTCCAAAAATTTCTTCTTCTTCCGATCCAAATATATTTTGTTGATGTATTTATTTTTAAATTCAGTCTGAAAGAATTCCCAATTAATTTTATTATCAGGAACCACTACCAACAATGTCGTCCACCAGCTATAGGCCTCATCTTTCAACAGTGGCGCTGCACACCTAAGATAATCTTCAGGAGGATAGGTCATTCCATTAAGAACTCTCTGGGTGTTCTCTAACTAGTATTCAGCTTTGGACGGATAATCTTCTGTACTACCTCGAAACTCCTCTACCCCGTATTTTCTTACCTTATCGTTCGAAATACGTCGTCACTGCTCAACTACTGGATGAGGTGGAGGTACAACTGGACGTACCATAGGTTGTACAGCAAGTTATGTAACAAGAGGTAGAGGTTGCAGAGCCATTGGATTATTTCTTAAAAATTCAAAAAACTACTGACCCATCAAGCCAAAGAACATATTTTTAGCTTCATTTTCAGTCATTGGCAGAACTGGCACACTATGACTTGCACCAAAATCATTAGTTGGAATATTGTTGTTCACCTTATTCGGAATCAGACATTTTTAATTATCTACAAAAACTGAGGTTAGATCGGATCAATTAATATCACACTATTACAGGTTCATATGACATGTATTTCTAAACCTTTAATCACATTAAAAGTAGTCCAAGAATCAGCTAAATCATAGCTCTTATACCACTAAATGTAACACCCAAAACCCGAAATCATCGTCGATTAGAGTCTCAAGTCTTTTAGATCATTTATAACTATTAACAATTACAATTTTAATTATCATTTCATATAATTACACTCAACAAACTAGATTACAACTCAATTAAATGTTTCGTACACATTTGCAACATTTCAAACTATTAGGGACTTGATTGAATCACAGTTGAAGCTTTACACGAAAACATCAATTATTTTTAAAACAGAGATCACATGACCGTATGTCTCAAACACACACTCGTGTGTCTAGTTATACATACTCGTGCCTTAGATTGTGTGCCAGACCATGTGCATGCCCGAATTACTAGCACACGACCGTGTCACAAACCGTGTGACAAGCTGTGTGAGTATGCGAAACTACCTACATGCCCGTGTGTAAAACTGTGTGCTAGACCGTGTGTCTATACGAATTAGGGTCACACGACCATGTCCCAGCCTGTGTAAATCCTGCTTCCAAAGTTCAAGGCACACGCCCGTGGTTGGCGCCCGTGTGGAGGCCGTATGTACATTCAAAAATCCTTAGTTTGGTACAAAATTTTCCTACCAAGCCAAAACATGCGCATAACTTCTAACCATCTATTTATCTATTGCCATACAACTCAATTTATATGACCAATACATACATACATATATATATACAACTTACCACTTAAATCCTTTCAATGACATACCAACAAAATATCATTTCAATATATATATGTATATGCATCAACATCCATGTTACATTTATGCCTAAACCATCAAAGTGTAGTTTAACATTCTTTCTTCATCATGTTCCATACAACTTGATACACACTAAATAGGTCAAACAACATTTCTCCTAATACATGCTATATAAGCCAAGTGATGTAAAAACTACTGAAAAGTGCTTCTGGCATAGTGAGATTCTTCAAGATGTCCGATCTCCTAACAACAAAATAAAATCTACAAGACAACAAACAAATCCACAAGTAAGCTTACAAAGCTTAGTAACTTCGTAAAGTTAATTAAATTTACCATAAATAACTTGTGCACCGTAACAAAATATAACTTATTAGAGCCCCACAATAGAGAATTACTTATTTGAGCCCATAATAGAGTATTGCTCATTTGAGCCCAGAACAGATTTTTGCTCTTACGAGCCAAAAACAGAGTAACACCCATTTCGAGCCAGAGTCCAGAATATTGCTCTTTCGAGCCAGAATCTGAATATCACTCTTTCGAGCCAAAATCAGAATAACTTTCTTTCGAGTCAAAATCCAGAATATTCATTAAGTCTTCAGTCTTGACCCGTAAATAAGAATACAATCAAGATAAACATAATTACAAATATCAAATTTATTAATACGAACTTACTGGACTAAATTATAGTTATGATTAAACTTCAAGGACTATTCCGTAATATTTCCTTTTTCTTGATCCACAACTCGTTATTGATCTATCAATAAATCATTTAATTATTTAATTCAAAATAAAACTCAAGTCATTTTATGCAATTAAATCCTTTTTGTATTTTTATAAAATTGCCCTGAACATTTCACCTTTATTCAATTTAATCCTTAAACCTTAAATATACAAAAATGATCATTTCTAGCTATCACAACACCAGCCGAATATTATAATCTCCTAAAAACCCTCATACATGCATTTATTTCACTTCTAACCCTTGTTATTATTTTAACAATCTAGTCCTTAAACCCTAAAAATAATCAAAAATCATTTTATAAAATCATCAAATCTAACAACCAAACTTATAAAAGTTTTAAAAGTTTTCAAGAACAACTCATTCATCAATGGAAAAATTTATAACATTTGACAGATTCACAAATTAATCCCTGGGTTAGCTAAATTAAACTAATACAGACTTAAAAACATAAAAATTACTAAAAATAGATAAAGTTTACTTATTAATTTAGCAAGCCCTAATTGATCGAAGCTCCTTTCTTCTCCAATGGATTATTCCATACACAAAATAAAGAAAATAAGTTGAAGATGACATTATTTTCTTACCTATTTTATTTAAATTCCTTTTTATAACTTAATTACCATTATGCCTTTATTATTTCCATTCAAATATCAACAATTATACGCCCTTAACCAACCACTAAAATCCCTCATGGTCTAATTGTCACATTACTACTACTTTTTTTCATAACTATTTAATACCTTTTAACAAAAGAAACTAATATTTATGACTTTTACAATTTAGTCTTTTTTATTTAATTAATTATCCAAACGATAAAATTTTTTAACCAAAATTTAGTATAACTCTAATGACATTATAAAGGTCAAGATTTTAATATTTACAGACTCACTCGCCAAAATTGTGATCCCAAAAATACTATTTTCAATACCACTAAAAAACGAGCTATTACATAGATTTCCCTATGTCTAATTCTAATGACTTACAACTCTTGTCTAGAACTTTCTATCGCAAGTTATGGAGATTGGATATTCTTAAGAAAAATAAAATTATGGTGTGGAGAATCTCGAAAAAACTTCATCCCAATAATGTCGAATCTGCTGCAGAGAGATTTGGTCTCGGATGCGATGTGCCCGAGGTGTGGTAATGGCACAGAGACACTGGAACATGTATTCTGTTACTGTCCTGCTTCAGAAAAAGTTTGGAATTTATTAGGATTACACTGGGTAAAGTTAACTCACGTTCAAGATCGCTTTGGGTCGCTTACCTGAGTCTTTCGCGAGGGTTCACTATCCTAGTGTCAAATTTTTTGCTGCACTTTATGAGTATTTGAACTGGGAGAAACAAATGGGTTCACAAAAATAAGTTACAAACTAGTTGGGATATTTTCAGATTAATTCAACATTATATTTGTGAATTAGATAGCATAAAGTAAATTAATCACACTAGGGAGACAACGCAAGAGGTTTGGGAACCACCATCGGTAGGAGAGTACAGAGTAAATTTCAATGCTGCTTTTGATGGAGTGTCTTCTAGATCCAGATCGGGGGTAGTTGCTCGTGACTCCATGGGTCTAGTGTTAGCATCAAAAGCCATCCTACACTCAAACGTCGGGTCCGTCTTCGTCGAGGCCTTCGCATGCACAGATGCAATCCAAATGTGATTAGATTTGGAAATGTCAGAGGTCACTGTCGAAGGAGACTCCCTCACAGTGATTAAGAAATGCAAGTCGACATAAGCAGACAAACCGGAAATAAGCCCCTATAAATGATATATCAAATCTCGTCTCAATGATTTCCGGCGTGTGTGTTTTCATCATTTGAGACGATCGGTGAATAATCTTGTCGATATTATTGCTACTGAGAGCTCAAGATTGGGGAGGAGTTTTACCTGTTTGGTGATGTGCCAAGTTATGCGGCAGAGATCCAGATGGACGAGTATGTCAGAGAGCCGGATTGATCCATCGTTTGGCCAAGCTATAGATCCTTTACAACATGTGCATCGGAGAGCCATGGAAGAAGAGGGGTTTTTTTTATAAGCACTCTGCTTAGGAGGTAAAACGTTTTTCTAGAAGGAGACATGAGGAAATAGGAACCGTTCAGATCTCTAAACATTAACATTAGGAGTGACGGGCATTACTTTCCTCAAAAGGAGCGGCATTTATTTTTTTGTCTGTTTCTTTTTAAGTTATCTTCTTGTTTTTTTATGTTTTTTCATTTCTGGTTTCAGTCGAATTTTCAGTTTCATTAGGTATGGGGGCCTCCTCTGTATTGGGGGGCTTTTTTTAAAAATCTTTTGGTTTTAAGTTTTTGGACCTTAAAATGTATTGTTTATAAGTTTTAATTAATATAGCCCATATCCTATTTATTTCAAAAATATATATATTAATACAAATGAATGGATAAAAAAAACTAGTAGTATATATGAGGAATAGTGATTTAACAGCCCGTGTTGAGATCCCTTAGCAAGCTAGTGAAGAGATAATTTAAATGATAATTTCAAATAATTAAGTGATTAAATTGTAATTTTTAGTAATTTAGTAATTAAAGTCTAAATTTAGAAATAATTGAGTACCATGGCTGTAATTTAGCAAAAAAATGTAAGTTCTAACAAGTGAGCGAGATTTGGGGGAAAACAGCAGCAGTGAGTAGTAGTGAGTAAAGAACAGATTAAAGAAAAGTGGGGGCAACTATCATATATCTCCTGCAAGCAAAACCAAAATCTGAAAGAAAATAGAAATGGAAAGAAAATCGACAATTTCTCTCCTTCTTTCTCTTTCTTAGCTAAGGTTGTAAGTTGTAAGGCCTTTACAGGCTGTACTTACCATTTTCCCACCAGCCATCTTTCTCTAACTCTATCCCCTTTCCCCTATTGTTGAATTTAGTAAAAAAAACAAAAAACAAATACCATTGAGATTTTTCCCCTCACCTCTGAAAACCCTAACTTGCTCTTTGTCTGTCACGCAAAAGCTTTTGTTGCTCTGGGGTTTTCTAATCAATGAATTAAATGAATCTCTCTATTTCTTTCGCTTTCTCTTCTTATCTTCTTTTGTTACTGTTGTTTTCGGGAGTAGCTTCTGCATCTGGCTTCGAACCGTCGGAGCTCCGATCTTTACTCGAGTTCAAAAAAGGCATCAAAACCGATCCCTTTGATAAGGTACTCTCCGTATGGGATCCGGATTCCCGACCCGACCCTAATTCATGGACCGGCGTCACCCGCGACCCCAATTCTGGTTCTATCGTTTCACTCAACTTAGATCGTCTCGGCCTCGTCGGAGACCTCAAGTTCCACACTCTCAGTCCCCTCAAGAACCTCCAGAACCTCTCCTTGTCAGGTAACGCTTTCACGGGTCGGGTCGCACCCGCATTGGGGTCGATAACATCTCTGCAACATATGGATCTGTCCAATAATCAGTTCATCGGCACGATCCCTGGACGGATCACGGACCTTTACGGGTTAAATTACTTGAATTTGTCGGGTAACAAGTTCGACGGTGGGTTACCGGCTGGGTTCCGAAATTTACAGCAATTAAGAGTGTTAGATTTACACAACAATGCGCTTCGAGGCGATATAGGCCAGTTATTCACTGAGTTAAGGAATGTTGAACACGTTGATTTAAGTTTTAACGCGTTTTATGGGGGCCTGTCTGCGGCAGTTGAAAATGTGTCTAGTTTGGCCAATACAGCGCGCTTTGTGAACTTGAGTCATAACCAGTTGAATGGTGGGTTTTTCAAAGAGGAAGCGATTGGGTTGTTTAAGAATTTGCAAGTTTTGGATTTGGGTGATAATTTGATTGCTGGGTCGTTGCCAAGTTTCGGGTCGTTGCCAGGTTTACGGGTTTTGAGGTTGGGAACAAATCAGCTCTTCGGCCCGGTGCCAGTGGAGTTGTTAGAGGGTTCTGTTCCGCTGGAAGAGTTGGATCTCAGTCGCAATGGATTTACGGGTACTGCTTTTTTTTTTTTGTTTACGTTTCCTGTTTTCTATTTATTTATTTTTTATAATGAAGTTTGCATATGTAGTCAATGGGCTACTAATTGTTGATAGATGCTATTTGACGATACAAATTAATGCTAATATTTTATTTTATGGAATATGATTTTCCATGAAAGCAATGTCTTTGTTTGTGTCCAGAGAAAGTAATGTTAGATAAACATACACGTCCCATTATTGTGCCTTTTGGTTTGAAATATTGTACTTACTAGTTTGTCTAATATTTGAGTATTATTAGAATTATACGAACCTGAAGTGATTTCATGGAGTGCTACTCTCTTTTATTTCATGAGTTTGGGGGATTGAGTTTTGAGTGTAATAATGATCCTCTAGTCAGATTGTAAGTTTTTCTTTGTAATTTATGGTCTTAAAAGAGTGGGGGAGAAAAAAAGATTCTTGATTCATGTTGGTTACTTGAATGTAAAGTTGAACATTCCATCTTGCAATAAAACAGTTGTGGAATCTTTAAAATACAAAAGTTTAAAATAAAAAGGCATCATGGCTGTTCCTGTAAGCCCTAGAGTGAAAACGAAGGAAAGTGTTTTTGTTTGTTTGTTTGCTTTATATGTATTGTTTGCCGATCGATGAAAGTGTGATGTACTCTTCTTGTGTCATAAACATGCTCAAGACTACTTCAAACGAAATCAATGCTTGCTTAAGGGGATTCAAGGAGTGTAACAATTATCCATCTTCTGATCTGCTCTAATCTTCTTGTGAAGTAGTGATTTACTCAATGCAGAAGATTTTATGTACATGGATATCCGACAAATGCGAATCACTGAGTCCCATAAATGAAACATTTAACTGTAGCAAACAGAAGCAGTTTAGTCTTTGTGTTAGTGTTACATTGATGGTAAATATTCTTGCTATGTCAACCTTGAATCCTTGTAGTGTTTGTTCTTTGAGTAAATTAATGTTGCACTAATTCTCCTGTGCCCATTTGCTGAATGCATATCTTAAGTTATCTGATATTTTACATCTCACTGAAATTCTCGAGCCCATCTGAATGTACAGAAATCCGAATTTATCTGATATTTTATGTCTTGCAAAATCTGTACAGGTTCAGTTCGTGTAATTAACTCTACAACTTTGAAAGTTCTGAACCTTTCTTTTAATCAGTTGTCTGGTGATTTGCCTTCATCTCTAAGAAGCTGTGAAATAGTCGATTTAAGTGGCAACACAATCTCTGGTGATATATCTGTTATCAAGAACTGGGAAGCCTCTTTGGTGGTTCTCGACTTGAGTTCAAACAAGTTGTCAGGAAGCCTGTCAAACTCATCTCACTTTGAAGACTTAAACACCTTAAAACTTAGGAATAATTCCCTTACTGGTGCATTGCCTCCTCTATTGGTTACCTCTCCAAGATTATCTGTTGTCGAACTCAGTTTTAATCAACTCACTGGGCCTATTCCTGGTAGTTTCTTTACTTCTACAACATTGAAAAGCCTGAATCTTTCAGGAAATCATTTAAGTGGAGTAATTCCTCTTCAAGGTTCACGTGTTAATGAATTACTTTTTATGTCATCTTATCCGCAAATGGAGTCTCTTGATCTCTCCTACAATTCTTTGACCGGTGGTTTGCCTTCAGAGATTGGTAATATAGCTGCCCTCAAACTGCTGAATCTTGCAGACAATGACTTATCAGGCCAGCTGCCTAGTGAATTAAGCAAACTTAGTAATCTGGAATACCTTGATTTATCTGGAAACAACTTTAAAGGAAAAATCCCTGACCGGCTTTCAACCAGTCTTAATGGATTTAATGTGTCCTACAATGATCTGTCAGGTCCTATTCCAAAAAATTTGAGAGGCTTCCCTCGATCTTCATTTTCTCCAGGAAACAGGTTGCTAATTTTCCCTTATGGCATGCCATCAGCAAACTCTGCTCAAGTTCAGCCCCCTGATCATGCAGGACATCATAACTCAAAGAGTAATGTTAGAGTATCAATTATTGTTGCCTCAGTTGTAGCTGCTGTAATGATTGTTTTTGTATTATTGGCTTATCACCGAGTGCAAGTTAAAGAATTTCGTGGAAGAAGTGGATTTAGGGAAACGACTACTGTAGGTGATGCTAAGTTGTGCAGGTTTTCACGACCTTCTGTTTTCAAGTTCCACTCTAATGTTCAAACGTCACAAACTTCGTTGAGCTTTTCAAATGATCACTTGCTTACGTCAAAATCTAGGTCATTGTCTGGACAGCAAGAATTTGTTGCTGAAATTGTTGAGAATGATGCACCTGAGAGAACCACAACCTCTTCGGCATATGTGAATCCTAATCTGCTAGATAATGAGCCAGCAACATCTGGGAGGAAATCCTCCCCAGGCTCTCCATTACCATCATCGCCACATTTTATAGAATCATGTGAACAGCCTGCGATATTGGATGTGTACTCACCAGATCGTTTGGTTGGAGAATTGTTCTATCTGGATACTTCTTTAAAATTCACTATTGAGGAGTTATCTCAAGCTCCAGCAGAAGTTCTTGGCAGAGGCAGCCATGGAACTCTATATAAAGCTACTCTGCGTAATGGTCATATGTTGACTGTGAAGTGGTTGCGTGTAGGGTTGGCTAAAAATAAGAAGGAATTTGCTAAGGAAGTAAAAAAGATAGGATCTGTAAGGCATCCTAACTTTGTCCCTGTCCGAGCATACTATTGGGGGCCAAGAGAACAAGAGAGGCTTCTCCTAGCAGATTATATTGATTGTGATAGCTTGGCTTTGCATCTCTATGGTAAGAGCTTTTAATTTTCTTTTCCTTTTAATGTTTGTGATTATTTAACTTAGTTCCTGTTGGCTATTTATTTCCTTTAAGTTTTAAAGTTATCTTATGAAATGGATTATGATGTTTGTGGTCTTCTTTGTCATCTCTTTTTCTACCTTTTGTGCTACATTTGGTCATTGTTTGTGCATGTTAATATTTATAGGCTACTGTTAGTCCTTTGTTTTTCTTTAGTAATGGTGATACTGAAGTCAAGATAGTGCATATTGAAATTACTTTAGCCAGCACATTTGTGTGAGTGTTTTTTTTTTATTCTTTTTGAAATATTTCTAGCTTTATGTTCTTGGAATATTTGCTGAGTGCTGTCCTATCTCAGTGGTGACAGGAGGAATATTTACTCATCTTATTCAATATGAACACTGTATTAGCGTGCATGTTATGGGGATTTGGGGAGTTGTCTCGTAATATCACTTTCTCATTTCTTGAAATGTGTTTGCTCTACCTATAGGGCAGTTTGCCATCAAATGATTATGAGGTTAAAGAGGATAATATGTGTTGTTTTGATGAATGTATGAGGTCACTGTTGAGGCCTATTGTGATTCTTTTGAACTAGCTATGGGAGAGGCAAGTGATGCGCTGATGCGCAACTGGATTTTGACCTCCTACATGGAGATCAAATTATGTTAGATCAGTGTCAAATGAACCTAACTTGTAGCAATAATTTCTGTCACTTATATAAGGTGGTCAATTAAATCTAAAACTTGGTGATCTTAATCATTCTATAATCATTTTTGGTTGCCAGTGTTCACAGTTACTGATGCTAGACTTTACCGCCCCAAGTATGAGTTAGGTGATATTTTGTTATATGTAAGATTTCTTGTGGTTTTGTGCTTATATCTTTGCATCAATGTTGGTTACTGATTTTAGAATAGAATCAAATGCCTCGACTTCAAGGAGAATAAATATAGTTGTTTCAAATGATAACCTATTTAGATCCGCTCCTGATGAACTTGTCATCAATCAGCACAGGGAAATCTTTTGTACAAAATCTTGGAGGTCAAACAACATGGCAGTAGGCAAGAAATGATTGCACTAATTTGAGAGGAAGAAACATATAGATGCTTTGAATCTGGTTTGGAGTTATGGCTCTGATATGTTAGTCCTGTAGGTTATCATCTTTTAAACTCATCTCTTTTCACATCCCCATTACATTCCTTCTGTTTTTCTGCCTTGCAAAAAGATGGAGCAGGAAGTTGAAAAGAATGTTTGCAGTGATTGACCTGTCAGGACTTCATCTTTGATTGTCGTAAATGATGGAGTCTTCCTCATTGGTCACCTAATTGGTAAATTGCAACATCTATCAGAGTTAAGTGTAACAAGCTAAATGTGGAGAAATATTCAAAAGTTTGGTCTTAATAACAATAGGTTTTAAGTTCTTGAAAATTTTCATAATGAAATGAAATTACATCGTTACAAAAGTAGAAACTATAGACTAGGGTCTCATCTCTTTGAAATCTGACTTTGTCAAAGAGAAGATGTTTGTTATTTGATTTGATTATTCATACTGGCTTACATTATTGGAATGAAGCTTTATGCTTTTCTTTTACCAAGTCACTAACAAAAAGTGAAGGTTAGTGTTAAATTTGCAAGTGTCTCACAGTGTTAGGTTTCTATGATGGCTAGACCTTTTATTACAATGGTATTGTTGCCATAAATTGATTCGACTCTTAAGATGAGCAGGGTTTCATTACAATTGTCTTGCAATTTAGGTTTTGTATTGCAAGTGTTCATGAATGCATTAAGATTCTGCTTTTATGTTTTCATTTGATCAATATATACATGTCTGTGGCACTGCAGAGACTACTCCTCGGAGGTACTACCCGTTATCATTTAGCCAAAGACTGAAAATTGGTGTAGAAGTTGCTCGGTGTTTGTTATATCTCCATGATAGAGGCCTGGCACATGGAAACCTAAAACCGACGAATATACTCCTTACTGACTCCAATTACCATGTTTGCATCACTGATTATTGCCTTCACCGGCTGATGACACCAACTGGCACTGCTGAGCAGATATTGAATCTGGGAGCCCTTGGATATCGTGCTTCAGAGCTGGCTCTTGCATCTAAACCAGTCCCATCATTGAAGGCAGATGTGTATGCTTTTGGAGTGATCCTGATGGAATTGCTAACAAGAAGAAGTGCGGGAGACATAATATCGGGACAATCAGGAGCAGTCGATCTGACAGATTGGGTTAAATTGTGTGATGAAGAAGGGCGGGGAATGGACTGTATTGACAGAGACATTGCAGGTGGGGAAGAACACACGAAAGCGATGGATGAATTGCTAGCCATATCACTTAAGTGTATTCTTCCAGTAAATGAGAGGCCTAACATTAGACAAGTATTTGAGGATCTCTGTTCTATATCCTTTTGAATTTTTGTACATTCATCGTGGAATATTTATTTTCCTCATTCACTTTGCTGATTTTTTTTTCTTTTCATATTAATTCTTTTTTTTCTTTTTTGGGGTTTTCAGCCTTGTGATTTTGGGCTATCACATTTCTTTTCCTGGAAATTTTTCTTGTAAAGTGACTGCTAATCCATTGCCATTGATTATTTGACGGTGTTTCCAGTTTGATCATCAATTAAAAGACATTGCAAATTTTCTTTTGAGATCTGTTTTGATTTGTACTTGATTATCTTAGGTTATACTTGGATGGATGGATGAAAAGAGAAGAAAAGTTGAAAGGAAAAAAAAAAAATAGAAAAGATGGCATTTTTCTAACACAAGCAAATAGGAGATAAAATGAGAGATGAATTTTTTAATCTAATCCCATGCATAAACTATTCATTATCCCATCAATTCTCAATTCCTATAATGGATAACTCTAAACTGTAAAAAATTTTAAATCTAATTAAAAATGCTAAAAATTAGAAGAAAAATATGATTTGTTATTATTCTATTAAAAAAAATAAGAATGACGATGAATTACAATTTCATACTTTTCATTCTCTATAGGATGATGGCCTCAGCCTACAAAATTCTCAATGAACTAAAGATTTATTTTCTCAACCCCTTTACTTTAAAGATTGCAAACGCTTACACGAGAATATAAATAATTATATTAATATCAACTTATCAAATATTGACAAGAAATAAATTTAAAAAAAAACTAAATTTCCCACTGTCCTTTCTCTTATTTGTCTTATGTATAACATAGCAAGATGTATGGGAAGATGGTTAATAACTCTCGAAAAAAGTTAATTTTTATGCATTTCTAGCCTTGGGAAAGTGTTTGAACTTAAGTGAAATTAGGAATTCTAGGATATATTTTAATATTTTTCATGCATTCATGCATAAAAGTTTGGTTGTACATTTTATTGTATTTTTACTCTAAGTTTGAAAGGAATGTGCGGTGGTAGAATCTAGTGCAGGAGAAGGAACCAGGATGTAGGGATTATGCCGTGACATAATTTTGATGTCATGGCAATCCTGAGAGTGTTGTAAGCCACGGCAATCGCATGGAGTGATAACATCTTTTAGAAGATGACAGTTGGAAGCTGAAGAATGTACTAGAACAGCACGCTAAAGGTGTGACTCTACTAGCCCTCTTCTAAAAGTCGTACGAACACTGAGCTATCCAAGAAATACCGGCCTGCCTCTCTCCTATAAATATTCATGAGGAAGATGATGAAAGGGTGACCAATATAAAAAGGAAAATCTGAGTAAAGAATTGAGGCACATCATGCACGATCAATGCGCAAATCACAAGTGGATTTTTGAGGCAGGCAGGGTATGAAGTTGACAACTCCATTGGAGGGCTAAGCATGAGGAAGAAGATGCTCTACCCTTCAGATCTAGCCTGAGCGTCGGAGAAGGAGGAGGTTGGTGACAGCAACTCCTGTGTTCATCCTTGGTTCTTAAATTTATTTGATTGGGTTTATTGAGACGGTTTTCGAATGATTTAATTTCTAAATTTATTTGAATGATATTTTATTATATTTTGATTAATGGTTAATCTAATATTTTACTATTTATTCAAGTGGACTTTTCACAATGCACTTCACATTGATACGATGAGAGTTTGAATGTTTGTGATCACAACCATAAGAATTGCGTAACAAAGCAGTATAAGTGTTAGAGGTTTGTCATGGCATTTTAAGAATATAAGAATATACTCTGAATTTATTTATTATTCATTGATTGTCTCCCATTGATATCTTGCCAACACTTCCACCGTCGTTCAACTGTTCCCATTTACAGTTTACCATTTATTTTCTTGCATTTATATTTTCAGCATTTACTTTTCCCGCACCAAAACAATAAACTATTTTATCCTTTATTTTCCAACACTAATATTTATATATACACACACTACACAAAAATTGCGTGTTCGTGATGCTTTTGAAATGTCACAAAAAGTGCAACAAAACGTCACAAAAAGCCCTTTTTAACTCTATAACGTTTTTTTAGAAACGTGACAAAGTGTCACAATAAGAACATCAAATAAAGTTGTGACGCTACTTTTTCGTGACATTTTTAAATGTAACAAAAAACAAAACGTCAAAGAAAAACGATTTTTTTTTTATGTTTGAAAGTGTCACGTTGACCGATGAAAAACGTCACGAAAAGCTTTTTTTGGTGATGTTTAAAAATGTAACAAAAATTACAAAAAAGTCACAAAAAATAATTATGGTGACGTTTAAAAATGTCACAAAAAATACGTCACAAAAAAAAATTTTGGTGACGTTGAAAAACATCATAAATAATATTAGTAAACATCACAGAAAAGTTTTTTCGTGACGTTTTGAAGCGTCACAAAAAGTGTAGAAAAACGTCACAACTGCCTAATTTTCTGTTACATTTAAAAATGTCACTAAAAGTTACAAAAACTTCCGAGAAAATGAACCAAGTACTAAAGTTCAAACATTAAAAACATAAAAACCAATAACAGAAATAAAAATAAAGTTCACTAAGCATGATCAAGAAGACGCCTTCCGATCCTGAGAAATGTTGACTGGACTGCAACCTAGATTAACATCAGTGGCTGGTGCATTGGATTGATGGGTAGAGTGATCAGGAACAACTTGAGGCAATTGTGATGGTAGAGAGATAATTCCTCCTTTCTGCTGACCATCAGCTTTGAATGCTGACAACTCATCAACCTTAGCTTGGAAATTCGAATTCAATCCCGAATGGTTCATCTCTCTTCGTAAAAGGTAAACTTTGGAAAGCTGAAATTCAATCCCGAACTATTAAATTTAGGACATGTTGGCAAAACATCTGCGGATCAAATGCCACTGATGCATTTGCAATCTGCTCCTAAGCACCTTTTTGTCATCATTTTTGTTGTTTTTCGGCAGCCTGGTCAATAATAAATGTGAGACATGAAAAAGAAAAATAAATTTGTCGAGGAGAAGTGATTAAAGATAAAAACACATGGTGTAAATTCAAATTACAAAAGTAGGAAAAGATGCATTTAACAAGATATAACAGAGTTCTAAGAACACTAATGCTTGGCAGATGCAATTCTAATAACATCTTAAAAATGTGGAACAGCTAAATCAAGGTCTAACAGATAATAATGCATAGCTTTCTTTCCATTCTATAATTACTTTACAGTAGCAAAAATCAACCAGATTTAATGGCTAATGTGTATCTCAAACTTCATTAATGACTCCCGACCTACTCAACAATGGGGAAAAAAGGCCAAAGTCTGAAAAAAATAAAATAATTCTAAATCTAATTACCAGACAATTTAGCTCACAGAATCAGCTGTACGATAAATGGAAGCAAGGTCATACCTTTGTCAGTTTATTTAAAACAGCGTCTTCAAAAGCTTGGTAACCAGCTCCAACCAAATTACTCAATCGATAACTTTGCTCTTCCTTCTTGGGGGCTGGAAACTCCGCAACAGAGGGCTTAAGAGGAACAACTAACAATGGATTATCTAGATTCCCACTAACACTGCCTGTAGCAGCATCCTGCAAAGAAAAAAAACACAAATAAGTTAGAGAAAATAAACAAAAAAATGTATAAAATCACACAAAAGAACTTGACTTACAACTCCATGTTTTGTAGCCATGACGACAAGCGCAGATCCTTTTTTCTTTGAACTGTTCACTACAATATCTTCAACTTCGCCAAACCTAGAAAACAGTTCCCTTAACTTCTCTGCTGTATAACCTTCACCAATTTTTTCCCAAGAAACCTTTAAAACTTTCTCTTTATCCACTCCCACATGGCCCCCAACCCCATTGTTCCCTTCTCTCCCCACCTTTTCTTGACCCGAGCCCGTCCCCATACTTGCACCTTTATTCGCGTGCATTGCACGTATCCTTGCAATCTCCTCTTTCAATTTCCTAGCAATTCTCTCCTCTTCCTCTTTAGTCTTCATGGCAAGATCTGGAGCAAATGAAGCACGTTCCCTATCTTCCAAATCTGACATCATTTTTCGTCACTTTGAGTCTTGCTGTCCAAAACGACGCTGCTGTTCACGTTTCACCGGAGGAGATCGTCAAAGAGCTTTCGGGTTTTTTCATCAACCAGAATTTCGTAAGAGGATTTGAGCTTTATGAAGTTCTCATGTGCATTTGGGTCATCTTTTCTTTTATCAGGATGAAGATCACGGGCTTTTTCTCTGTAAGCCTTGGTAATTTCTTTTTGAGTCAAATTAGCTCCTTCCTCGCCGGAAGGCAAACCCAGGATGTTGTAATGGTCAACGTCCATAGCTGAATCAAATTAAAAAAAAATACAATTCAGGATTCCAAATAGCAGCTGAAACAAATACAAATCAACTCAATATTCAGGGTTTTGAATAGCAGCTGAATCTAATAAATCAAAAGAAATACAAATCAAATCAGTATTCAGGATTTCAAATAGCAGCTGAATCTAATTAATCAAAAAGAAACACAAACCAAAACAGTAATCAGAGTTTCAAAGAGCAGCTGAATCTAATTAAAAAAATACAAAACAAATCACCATTCAATGGTGTAACTGTCACGGCTGCTATTCTGCAGTAGCAGCACAGCCCGAAACCACTAAAGACCTCAATAGCAATGTGAACAAATTTCACATCAATAGCAGCGTTTTGATGCCGCAAATAGCAGGGTAATGGAAAATAGAAGCAATTATAGTTTACAATTTCGGCTAAGCAGATTGCTTTAAAAAAATTCTCCCCCTCAACAAATAGTGCATGAGATGAGACAGAGTAACAAGCAGTAGGATCTAAAACAGAAAATTGAATATAACGAATGATGCAGAGGCAGAGACAAATTTCATTATTGAAGTAGAATCTTCAAGTTAGGTTTAGGGTTTCAAAAATTACCTTATTTAATTCCCTGCTCTGTCGAAAACTTGAAGGTGGGAGACAACTTGCGCCAGGCACTGGAAGAAGTGAAGAGGGGTTAGCAATAGGATAATACCACATGACTCAAGTAGAAGGAAATCACCAAGTTAGGTTTAGGGTTTCAAAAATTACCTTAATTAATCCCTGATCTGTCGAAAACTAGATATTTCTAACATAAAGCAAGCTACTCATCTACTATGGAAAGATTTCAAACTAAAACGAAAACATATCCAAACAAGGCACATTACTGCATTTATCATAACCAACAGCAATAGAAAGCCTTCATACAACACTGTTAACCGATAGGGAAGTCAATGTTCGACATGGACTCGTGCTTAATAAGTTTTTTCATGTATTTGAAGGATTCCAGAGGATTATATTTATACCCATATCCGAAAATGAATTCAAAATAAAAATTTCAGATAACTCAAAAGTGAAAACTGGAAGCTTCCAAAATAAATTATTGACTGATTCAATCACAACAATATTCATTCTTTCATTAAATTATAAAACCCTTAATAGTTTTTAGGATGATAAATCGTCAAATTGAAAGAGCTTATGGACCTAACAAATTAAACAACAGTCCATGCTATTCGAGCCATTAATAGAAGCAAATAATGGAAAAAGGATGTAAGACAAACCTGGTTATTGCGAAACTTACCGCCGTTTTCCTGGTCGCCGATCAGGGAGCCGCTGGGGTTTCCAAAATCCAAACACAAATAGCGAGTAAAAGATTTTGGACCTGGGATTGTCTCGATTATTTTAAAATCAAGTTACATTGAATTCTGTGAAATAAAACGACTAACAAATCACTTTCTGAAACAACAAAGACAAAGAAAAACAACAAAGATTCAAATGAGAAGAGAAATAAGAAGTCGAACCGTGAAAAAAAGGCACGAATTCTTACCCGGAAGTCGATCTGAGCCAAAACCCAACAAACGAAGGGAGCTCCACCCTCTAGGATGGAATGAAACGGTGGAGTGTTATTGCCGGAGATATATCAAAAGAACAGAGATTGAAATTCAGGTTATTCATAAACCCCATAACGAAGGGGAGAGACGCTTCATTTCTTAGTGGCTGCCTACAGTGGCTTGTTGGATTTATTATAAACAAGCCCCTGAATTATTTTTTTTTCTTTTTTTGGTGCATAAACCTGAATTCTTTTTTAATAATTTATGAAGTTAATGAAATTTTTTATTTTTAAACTCTAAACCTTATACCCAAGCTTAATATGTATAATATATTATATTGTGATTAAATTAAAATCAAATTTTTAATATGATTAAAATATAATCAAATAGAATTAAATAATAAAAAGAATTAATAGAATTACTATATTCTTAAATATTAGATTCTATCCACATTAAATATTTGATTGAATCTACCATTGTTCTATTATATATGTTATATTTATATTAAATGTCTGGAGTTTACGGTTTTAAAAATCTCAAAATCAAAATTTTCATCATATTTGTTTTTCTTTAAAATTTTCATGAAAAAATAACCATATTATATTTTAAATTAAATAACTTGTATAATTTTTTCATGAAAAAATTAAATTTTAAATCTATATAACTTGTATAATATGGACTCGTGTTTAATTCGAAGCTAATTGAAAAAATAGTGAAATTAAATTTTTTGAAATTAAAGTACATAGACTAAATTTTAAATTTATGAAGAATATAAGGACTTATATTATATTTTAACCATTTATAAATTAGGGTAAATTACACAAGTTACCCAAATATTGCCCCTTTTCTTCTTTTAGTCACCTAATTGTCAATTTGTTTAATTTGATCACCCAACAATTATCCTTTTTCTTTTTTGGGTATCAACGTAACGGACGCCATCGTGGTTATAGATAGGAAGCAATGTGAGAGGAAAACGTTGGAGGAGAATGGGATTAATGATCTCCATGCTCTATTTATTTTAACTGAGAATGCAATCAAGTGATTCGAAGAAGCTGGGTGATGCAAGATCTTATCTAAGTGCAACTCTTACAAACAATAACACATGTTTAGAAGGATTAGATTCGGTGTTTGAGACCTTGAAACCTATTTTAGTGAAGTCATTGACGGGTGCTAGTAAAAAGGTCATAAAAATCATCACTTGTTCGGGTTTTGATAGTACTAGAAAGAACATATATTTTCTCCCTACTTATTGGTTAATTTGTCCCCATTTAATTATCTTTAGCACATATTTTAGCATTTTCAGTTCTGTAAACTGCATTTTATAACCCAGTAGACCTTAGCCTAATAATCCTTAATTTTGTCATGTTTTGGTACTAATGTCGCTGCATGAGTATTTCCAAATTGCACCCAGGATTGTCGCACTCGACAGCTGCCTGGATGAGAACAAAAATGTGTGAGCTGTCTAGTCTGGTATAAGGCAGGAAGATTCTTATGAAAGGACACCTGTACAATTTGGAGAAGATAAATATTCAGAAGGAAAGAGAAAAAAAAGAGAAGGGGGAGGAGGTCTTTTTCGTGCATTGTCTTCTTCAACTTATCCTTTGAAGCTTTTGGCTATGGCGGCTTAAGTCTCCTACAGGTGAACTGACGTGAAAGGGATGCAAACCAGCTCTTGACGAGGAGGCATGAGTGCGGCATAAAAGGAAGTGAGAGAGCAAGTCGAGTTGTCTAGGAATAGTATTCTCCACTTGTTTCTTTTATATTTCTTTTCTAACGATGGTGATTACTTTCTATTTCATATTTGTATGGAAGTACACATGAATTCTGGGTTAAGTGTTATTTTATGCAACCTTACTTCTACTGTTTAGTCTTTGGGTTTGAATTTTTTGGCATGAAAATGTTATTACGGTCACTGTCACTGGAAAGTGCAGTGACAGTTCAAGCTAACAAGCATGACAACGAAAGTTGCGTGAGGATTAGAGGAATTTAATGCACTTGTTCTTAATTGTGTTCCATTGTCATCATCGGAAGGTGTGGTTAATGTGCATGTTTAAGTCTTAGATTAAATATAGAAGTTAAGCTTGGTAAGATGTTCATTGCAATTTATTGCATCGACAATCACTTATCTTTTTATACCTTGTGAGCACTTAGTATTCTGTTGATTCTTCATGTTGGGGAACCCATTTTATCATTATCAAATTTCATCTTTATTTCCAAAGTATTGCTCCGACAACTATTCTCACAATTCATCTTGTTTTTATCTGTTTATTGCACTGACATTGGTAGACAAAAGACAATCATCCTCATGGGATAGATATCCGATAGATTCATATCTGTCTATTATACTTGCATCGACAGCGTACCCCTGCACAATATTGCTATGGCGTTAAACAACCAATCAAGTTTTGGCACCATTGCAGGGGATGACGTTCGTTTATGTTTATTTTTGTTTTTGCACTTTATATTTATTATATAATATTTAGTTGTTACTAACTTGCTTCCTTTTTGTCTCTATTTGCACATTTTATTTTAGGTGTTTTATGACCCGAAGCAATTCGGAGTTTATTGCTGATTTTAATCTAGAAATTGAAAGAACTATTTGGAAGAGACTTCAAGAATAAAGGAATATGACTTTACCAAGAAACAATGCAGCCATACCCCCGATACCGCCGTAAAATGTTAAAGACCCACCGCTGTTGCAAGATGATCAAATACAAAACAGGACTATATGAGATTTTGTAGTACCTGTCTTAGATGACTTACAACTGTGAGTTGTTAGGTTAACAATCCAAGCTGGGAATTTTGAACTCAAGCTAGTAATGTTTCAAATGTTGAACTCTAATGGGCATTATGTTGGACTGTTACATGAAGACACACGAGAACATCTTAAATCATTTTTGTTAATTTGTGATTCCTTTAGCCAACAAGGTGTTCCTGATGACGCTTTGAAAACGTAATTATTTCCTTATTCTTTGCAGGGAAGAGCTCATACGTGATTCCTTGGGCTACCTGTCGGCTCAATTACTTCTTGGAATGCACTAGCAACACAGTTTGTTTTGCGTTTTAACCCGCCGATAATAAATTCTAGTCTCCGAAATGTTAAACTTATCATCAGCTGGATGATGAAAATCTTCACACTATATGGGAACTTTATAAATCTTTGCTTCAACGTTGCCTCTCAACAGGAAACACAAATTGAGATTTTCTATAATGGGCTAAATTCACAAACGAGGAATCTTGTTAACGCATCAACCAATGGTCCTTTGCTGGATTGTACTTATAATGATGCTGTTGGAATTCTTGAGAGAATTGCTAAGAATGATTACCAATATCCTATCTCTAGAGCTGCACAAGTAAAAGCTACTCCGGGAGTGATTTAATTGGACGCAATATCTACACTTAGTGCTCAAGTTTCTTCTCTTGCAAATATGATAAAAAATATGCAAAGGACTAATGACGTTGCACCTATACAAGTTGCTAAACAAGTTGATGTTCTGACCATTTGTTATAAGATTTACGGTGACAAACATAGTTACAAAGATTGTCCACAACATGCAGAGAATGCCTTCTGTGTCAATAATATCCTCAACAATTCTTATGGGAACTCTTATAATAATTCTGCATGCAATCAACAGTCTTGGAGAACTTAGAATGCTGGACAAAATGCTGCGGCATTCAGATATAGGAATAGATCCACTCAAGGAAATTATAATCCAAGACAAGGGAATTACAATCAACAATAGCAGAATTACAATCAGCATAACTACATGCATCCACACTAGAATCAAACGCAGTCACAACATTCTTCAATGCAGAATCAGCATTTTCAAGGACATCGACAACAACAGTACACGCAATCTTCTCCTTCTGATCCATTAGCTGCTATTGAAGCTTTCATGCGGGAGCATATTACTCACACGGAAGCTATTGTGCAAGGGAATTCATCTTCTATTCAGATGTTAAAGGCACAATTAGGACAACTTGCTTCGAATCTGAACACTCGACCACTGGCACACTACCTAGTGACACAAAAAAATCCCAATCCGAGGTGGAAAGGACACTGCAAAGCTATCACTCTTAGGAGTGGTAAGCAAACTGGCGAGGGTGAAGTGATCCCTGGTGAGAAGGTTGAATTTGAAGAGCTTGTCGATGTACCAGACAAAGAAGTTCCACAAATTGTCACTCATATGCCTAATGTTCGACCCTCGAAACTATCGACGCAAGCAAAGGTGTTGGTACAATCTAATGTATCTTCACCTTTGCCTTTTCCATAAAGATTCAGGGAGAAGGAGCATGATCAGCAATATCAGCAGTTACTGGACACACTAAAACAACTTCATGTCAATATTCCTTTAGTGGACGCTCTTGTGCAAATTCCTAATTATGAGAAATTTATGAAGGAGCTCTTATCCAAGAAGAAGAAGCTTAGTGATATTGAAACTATTGCACTCACATAAGGTTATAATGTTGTTTTGACAAATAAGTTGCCCCCCAAAATAAAAGATCCTTGGAGCTTTACTATCCCATGCTTAATTGGCAACCATTATTTGAGCAAGGCTTTATGCGACTTGAGAGTTAGCATCAACCTAATGCCACTATCTACTTTCATAAAGTTGGGGATTAGTAATATGAAACCTACTACAGTGACATTGTAACTAGCAAATCGATGGTCAACTTGAAGGGCAAATCAATGATATCTTAGTTCATGCGGATAAATTCGTTTTTCCGGTTGATTTTATCATACTTGACTGCGAAGCAGACAAGGAGATTCCCATAATCTTGGGACGAACATTTTTAGCCACCGGATGAACTCTTATTGCTGTTTACAAAGGTGAACTGACCATGTGACTTAATGATGAGCATGTTACCTTCAATGTTTTCGAATCTATTCAATGTAAGAATAAGGAGGAATGTCATACTGTCGATGTGTTAGAGGATCTAATTAAGGAAGAATTCAATGACCAAAGCACACTACTTTCTACGGAGTTTATAGCGACATCTGATGATGAATTCTTAGATGATTGTGACAGCTTGGTTGAAGCTAATAATATTAAACTCAGGCATAGATGGCATATTGAATCCTTACATTTAACCAATAGATCGACTCTAATTTTCAAGCCATCTATTGAAGAAGCTCCTACTCTGGAATTGAAACCACTACCTGCTCATCTTAAATATGTCTTTCTTGGTGACAATAATACTTTCCCAGTTATTGTCTTCGCAACATTGGATGTGACTCAAGAAGAGAATTTGGTCCATATTCTTAAGCAACATAAACGAGCTATTGCTTGGAGTATTGCCGATATTCGAGGCATTAGTCCATCTTTTTGCATGCACAAGATCAAGTTGGAAGATGAAGGTAAGAAATCAATTGAGCAACAAATAAGATTAAACGAGAAGATGAAGGAAGTTGTTAAGAAGGAAATTATAAAATGGCTTGATGTTGGAATTATTTACCCTATTTCTGATAGCAATTGAGTAAGTCTAGTGCAATGCATTCCTAAAAAGAGTGGCATCACTATGGTTAGCAATGAAAAAGACGAGTTAGTTCATACAGGATGGCGAGTCTATATGGATTATCGCAAACTAAATGCTACCACAAGGAAGGACCATTTCTCACTTCCTTTCATTGACTAAATGTTGGATAGATTTGTTGGAAGAGCTTATTATTGCTTTTTAGACGACTATTCTAGGTACAATCAAATTGCTATTGCGCCAGAGGATCAAGAGAAAACAACTTTCACATGCCCCTTTGATACTTTTGCTTTTCGTCGTATGCCTTTCGATTTTTGCAACGCATCAGCCACATTTCAAAGGTGCATGATGGTAATATTCTCGTATATGATTGAAGATTCTTTAGAGGTTTTTATAAACAATTTCTCAATCTATGAGAATGATTTTGATCATCATGTTGATAATTTGGATAAAGTATTGAAGCAATATGAAGACACACACATCTTGTTCTAAATTGGGGAAAATTCCATTTCATGGCAACTAAAGGCATTGTGTTAGGCCATCGCATCTCTAGTCAAGGCATTGAAGTAAACAAAGCTAAAGTGGAAATCATTGATAAATTACCACCACCGATAAATGTGAAAGGCATTCGCAGTTTTCTTGGGCATTCGGGGTTTTACTGTATATTTATTAGAGATTTTTCCAAAATTGCAAAGCTCTTATGCTCATTATTGGAACAGAATCGAAAATTCCTCTTTAACGATGCATGTTTGGATGCATTCATTCAAATAAAGAAGCAGCTAGTAAATGTACCTATTGTCATTGCACCAGATTGTTCTCAACCTTTTGAAGTTATGTGCGATGCAAGCGATTTTGCTGTGGGTGCTGTTCTAGGACAACGCAAAGGAAAAATATTTCACGCCATCTATTATGCTAGCAAAACTCTTACATAGGGCCAAACCAATTATACCACGATAGAGAAAGAATTGTTGGCTGTAATCTTTCCTTTCGACAAGTTTCGTTCATATCTTGTCAGTGTAAAGGTTACCGTATTTACTGATCACTCGACGTTTAGATATCTTTTTGTGAAGAAGGATGCAAAACCAAGACTGATACGCTAGATCTTACTATTGCAAGAATTCGACATCGAGATAAAAGACCGCAAAGGTTTAGAGAATCAAGTTGCACACCGTCCGTCTCTATTAGAAGTTGGCAACGAAGATGGAAACATACTTCAAATTGTCGACGCATTCCCAGCTGAGAAGTTATTTGCTGTAGATGTAACCCCGTGGTATGTGGATTTGGTTAATTATCCAGTGTGTGGAAAACTCCCATTGGGTGTCACAATCCATAAAAAAGAAAGATTTCTTCGTGAAGTAGTGAAGTACCATTGGAACAAGTTGTATTTATTCAAGGTATGCAATGACAACATCATTTGGCGTTGTGTTCCGGAAGAGGAGATGCTTTCAATCTTGAAGCATTGTCATGATGCTCCTTATGCAGGTAATTTTGATGGCATGAGAACTATTGCTAAGGTTCTCCAATCAAGATTTTACTAGCCTTCACTATTCAAGGATGCCCATAATTTTGTGAATAAATGCGATAGGTGTCAGCGCATTGGTTTTATATCCCGACGTAATGAAATGTTACAACAACCAATTATGGAGGTTAAATTGTTCGTTGTTTGGGGTATGGATTATATGAGACCATTTCCAAGTTCATTTGGATATCTTTATATATTAGTAGCTGTTAACTACGTTTCGAAGTGGGTTGAAGCTATTTGATCGCGTCTAAAACGTCACAGCAATGTGCAAGCGAACACACATCGATGCAAGTATAGTTGATAGAAAATTCTATTGGATATCGATCCCATGAGGAAATGGGTTCTTGATGTTTAAATGTCGGAGTAACTAATACTCAAATTAAGTAAAATGTGAGTAATGATGTCAGTGTAATTATGTCAGATCTGCACACTAAAATAGTCAATATTGTCAACGCAATTAGAGTTGAATGTTAGAGGTTAAATGTTAATGTACTGAAAGTAAATCAAATGTGTTGAGTGTTGAGTGCTGAATATTTAAATGCATGAAATATAAATATGATCAACTGAAAAGGATTGGAGTGGATCACTGATTTCGCTAAGTCGCATCGCTGGATGCGCCGACAAGGTATTGTATAGATGAAATGTCACAGCAATAACGCACCAATGAACTTTTACCAATAACAATCTTCCATTTACTCGAGAATTAAGCACCCACAATCACTCCACCTCTCGGTGCGAGCAAAGTTGTGCAATTAAGAACAAGTAACTAGAATTTCTTCTAGTCCCAAGCAACTCTCATTGTCTTACTTGTTAACCTAACATGTCACCGCATCTCTCGATGTCGGTAGACTAAGAAGCCACTCGTGTGTTTGATGCGATTAGATCCAAGAATAAACAGATAAAAAGCATTAAATAAGAGTTAAAGTGATCTAACAATGAAAGATACTCTCGTATTCATTCAATTGTCATTAGAATCTATCAGCGTAAAATAAGGATTGAAGAATACAATCGAAGCTTACTATCTCTAGACTGCTAGGACTATTCCTTAATCATTCCTCTTGCTTTGCATCAAGCACCTCTCATCAGAAGTGGTTGCTTCCTTGCTCCATCAATTCACCGTTCCAGCTAAAGTCCCCAAACCACACAAAAATTACAGAATTTAATCCTCTACCTCTTGATGATTTCTTCATTCTTCATTCTTCCATTTATAGCCTTCAAAAGTTGTAGGTTTCAACCTCTCATTCTCAGATCCAAATCTAGATTTTGCAATTGTCAAAGTTAGTTAGAGTATAGCTGTACACTCACGCAGATTTAATATTTTCTTTAGAGATCTACAGGTTGTCGCTGCATTATTGGGCGTAATCTGAGATCGTAATTGTGGCGACACTTGTGATATTGCTGCGCTGGTGCTACCATATGTAAATTCAGCTTGATTTTACTCATTCGAGGTTCAGGTTCTATGCGACGACATTGCTGGTCGCGATTCCAAGCTGATCTTGTGGCTGCATTCTTCTTCCAACATTAATCTTCTGGACTAAGTTCTTACACTGACAATTTTAAAGTGCAATACATCGGCTGCTTGTGTCGACATTAGTACAAAAAGATATAAAAATAACAAGAATTTAAACTAACTAGCAATGAGTTGTAAATTATAAAAACTAAGTATGAAATGTTTATGATGTATGCTAAATGAGATACAAAAGAGACAATAGAAACACCAATTTAGAGAGAAAATATATGTAATTTGTAATGCTATCACACCCCTTAACTTGAGTTTTTACTTGTCCTCAAGTAAACAAAAATTAACAAAGTCATAAGCAAAAATGTCAGCGCAATCAATATTATCACAACTTGAATTTTCTAGAATCCTAATGCACAAATTGTATTCATATGATAGAATAATGCACCGATAATTTATAGGTATGAACAATTAAAACTGCAACTTCATTAATGCTAGTATTATGCATTGAATCTTAATCTTCCTTGAACCATTTCAGCAATTATAGTAAATATAATGTTTTTTCTTCTTTTTCTTTTTTTTTCAAGTAACTGAGAGATGTCATTGCCTTATTCTACCTTTATTCCAGGGCAGTAACGATGGGGTGCAACAAACCCTCAGAAAGTATATAATTGTGCCGACACACACTCTTGAAGTGACAGTCTTTGGCTAGATGATTTTCTAAATCTGCAACGGAGTGTTCTCCCTTGGACAGTCACAATTCACTCACATTGGAGTGTCTTTTATTAATACAATGCCGTTGTAATTGGTCAGTTAGTTCAAGATTCAAACATCAACACTATCCATTCATTACTGAAGCAATTTCAATCATTCATTCAAAAATAACAGACTCATTATTCATTCATAATCATCCAATTACACATCAGCATCTAAACAATTCAAGAATTACGTATAAAAATAAAAATTGTAGGCACATTTTTGTTGAAATTTTGTCAATTCTCATTAACCAAAGAAACAAGTAGAATTCAAATATGTGGGTGTAATTGCATTTCCATTTCACATTATCTCCCCCCAAACTTAATGTCTGCATTGTCCTCAATGCACTAACAATATTATATAGAAATAATGGAAATGCAACGACAATGCAACTAAGTTAACAAAAGGAATGCAATGACAAAATAAAATGCAAGGACAATAAAAAATGCATGAAAATATCTAAAAGAAATGTACCAACTTACTCGTCAGCAGCCGATGCAGCGGTTGTCTTTATTTTCTTCTTCTTCTTCTTTGGGTGCTCACCCTCGTCTTGGTGCTTCTTCTTCTTCTTTGGGTGCTCACCCTCGTCCTGGTGCTTCTTCTTCTTTTTATCCTTGTGCCTTTTCCTCTTTTTATCCGTCGTACCAACCGGCTCGACGGATTGCTCCTCCTCTACAAGTTAGGTGATGGCCTATTCGGTTGTCACTTCAGATGGGTGGATTTCGAGGAGCGGTGCTACATATGACATGATAGCAAGAGGATTAAGTTCCTTGATTCTGCTCATAACAACCTCAGTCTGGCTTGAATCAGGTCGAGCTTCATCAGAGCTAGATGCCCCCACACTCTCTGGTATGCCGACAACATCCTCAGTGATCATTATCGGGGCATCCTTTTTCTTCTCTTCCTGCACCTTGGCGAAGTCCTCTTTATTCTCTTCTTCTTCCTTTTCCTTCAACTGGTCATCTCCCTAGTCCTCACCTTCATACTCATGCTGCTCTGGTTCATTTAGACCAATGTTAGCGCATTCCACTACGTCGACACCTTTATCCACAATAGCCTCACGTTTAGCTATATTGGCACCAAGGTTGTTGGAGAACTCATCCTCAAACAGATGGACAAAGGTGCGATAACAATCCTTCTCAGCCTTCGAGTGCCCTTCTTCCTTTTCATCATCAGAAATGTGAATCCGTGTTGGTGCAGAGACAGGCCTACCATCAGGAGTAGGTTGATCGGATGTAGAGTATTGCGTCTGACGAAAGATGGATGGAAAGGTCGGAAAGTCTGGTAATGGATTGGGGCTGATCTAGCGTAGTGCGGCGACAATAGCCTCGTTCCAGGCCTTTATGTAGGCATAAAATTTATGCAGCCTATAATCCATGTCATCGACGACCCGTTAGTGTGGATTGAGTGCATGTCAATACGGTCAAGATGTACTTCCATTAGAGCCAGCTTCTTTGCCACTTGTGGATTTGTGGGCTCATCGAATTGTTCTGCCTTCTTTTTCCTTTTGTTTCTATACTTCTTCTTCAAGGCTTCTTTGGCCATTGGTGTCTCCTGGCCACGAGTCATCTGTTCAACGGAGATGTCGTTGATCGTGCCTTTATTCTCTAATAACTCCTCACTATCCCTGGGCACAATGCCTATCTGTTTACAAAGCAACATGATTAAAGAGGGGAATGAGAGTATACCATTTTGCTTGCCAGCGGCTTCCGCTATTTGATCGTGGATGATCTCTTCGATGTCGATGTGTCAAAAGTGTAGGATATAATATAAGAGACACATACGGTCTAATGTCACCGTAGTGCTATGTGTAGAGGGCATGATGCAGTTGTTGATGAAGTGAAACCATACCTTGCTAAAGGTTGTGAGATACCTTCTATGCATGGTGTAGTTGTGGAACCGTTACTAGTCCAGGTGGCTCCATCGACACAGAGGTCCTTAATCATCTAATCAGTGCTTTCATCATCCAGACGATGTATAAACGGTGAGTGGTTGTCCACCCTCTCAGGGATTCTCAAAAGCACATTAATTTGGGCGGCACTCCATGGTATGAGCCCCTCCCTTACAAAAACGAACTCTTACTCTGGATCCACAAGGTTGGCATAGAACTCCATCACCAGTGTAGGGGAGTAACTAGAGGGATGTTCGCAAAAGAACTCCCATCCAGGGCGACTGATGGTACGAGCAATAAGTTTCCCCAAGGTCTGATGCGAGGACAGTTTCAGACCTTGTTCAGGGTGGAGGTTATGCTTCAGCATGATATTCTGGTAATGGTCATTGACTGTAGACGTCAGAAATATGATCGGCCCTGTAGACGATGATGTTGTGATTGGAGTCACAGTGGTTGAAGTTGTTGGGGTGTTTTTAGAGGGAGTCTTAGAAGGGTTTTTCAATGCTTAGGTTTTAGCCATTGTTACTGAAGAATAAAGTTAGAGAAGTTTGCAGAAAAAAATAGCTTGTGAACGGAAAAAGGAATATAGAGGCAATGAAAGGGACAAGATGTAGCAATAATGGAGGATGTGAGTAGAGAGAAATCTACAGGAAAGAGGTTTTATAACCTAGAATCATGACGATTTAAAAAAATACGAGGAAATGTTGCATCTACAGTCATTAATTGCCAAGCTGCAGATCGTACTGTTTCATTTGATCGAACGGTTGGGAGAGAAGAGAGATCAATCGGCACTGTAACACCTCTAACTCGTATCTGTCACCAGACTAGGGTCAAGTGATGTTACAACAACCAACTCATGTATAAACACACGATAACATTAACCACTCATGTCAACATACGTACATTGTGGCACCCCTATCTCGACACAATAATGAACTTCTAGTATTTGAATAAATCTTTAATTCACAATCATTCATAGATCACAATAATTAACATTTCAACCTTTCATTAGCATAAAACTAATCTTTAAGAGTTCAAAATAATTGAGTGAACATAAGCTAGAAAATACAAGATTATCATATAAATTATTGTAAGAAAAGAGGGCTCTACCGATACATGAACAAGCTACTACCGATACCTCAAACCTTAGTAAGCAAACTACTTAACCTGGATGTTTTTACCGATAGTAAATCTCAAAATACCAACACAACTCAGACTACTTCTAAAAGTTCATTTCATCTTTTCACAAATCTCATATCTAACTATAACCTACTATAAGCTTCCTATCTAAACACTAAACAATTCACAATTGAGCATGAATAACTCCGCAATTCACAACCTTGGCAACCAAACACAAGCAATTGATTAAAGGCTTACTACATTCATTATAACCATTCATAATACCAATTTCACACCCCAAAAGTCTTTACAAATAAATACTTCATTAGCTAAAGTCTTAACTTGAGCTACCCCTTAACAGAATGAGCACCATAACATCCTATATATATGTCACTCTTAGACCCAAAACAATTTACTCAAAGGTCTACTGAGTATGAAGATGATAGTGTGCACTCTTAACTGGATTCAATCGATGCCAAGATTCCTCGAGACCTACAATCATGAAAATTCAAACGTGGTAAGTCATTTAAGACTTAGTAAGTTCGAAATACAAATGGTAATGTAATTAAGGTAAACAGACGACTATAGTTTAAAAGTTAAATACTTATTCTTGGATCATCGGCACAAAGCCTGCTAGCCACATAGCCCGAATACATCGACATGAAGCCAGCAAGGTACACAGCATGAATATACTAGCACGAAGCCTGCTAGGCACACAGTCTGAATACACCGACACTAAGCCTGCTAGGCACACAGCTTGAATATATCGGCACGAAGCCTGCTAGGCACACAGCTTGAATACACCGGCATAAAGCCTACTAGGCACACAGCCTGAATACACCGGCACTAAGCCTGCTAGGCACACAACCTGAATACACCGGCACAAAGCCTACT
This sequence comes from Gossypioides kirkii, assembly GCA_005610355.1. NCBI lineage: Eukaryota > Viridiplantae > Streptophyta > Magnoliopsida > Malvales > Malvaceae > Gossypioides > Gossypioides kirkii. Next base: position 25,097,430 of record CP032253.1, on the reverse strand, counting down.
AAGCACACAGCCTGAATACACCGGCACTAAGCCTGCAAGGCACACAGCCTGAATACACCGGCACGAAGCCTACTAGACACAAAGCTTGAAAACACCGGCACGAAGCCTACTAGGCACACAACCTGAATACATCGGCACAAAGCCTGCTAGGCACACAGCCTAAATACACTGGCACTAAGCCTGAATACACCGGCACGAAGCCTGCTAGGCACACAGCCTGAATACACAGGCACGAAGCCTACTAGGCACAAAGCCTGAAAATTGTGTAAGCAAATCAATCCACAAAGGATTATACATGTCAACAATAACCATTATATATGACAACATATATGAATCCATTCTAACATTTATAAAGTGAACTTATAAATTTAAGAAAACGAAGCAAACTTACGTAATTACATGATTAACAATTTCTCATTTCGTGGTTCAACCATTTAACAACAGATGACTATGAGTATTTCTTGATCTATTCCATAATCATACATGTATATATATTTTCATAATTTTTTCATCCAATGGGATTATCCAATTACACATATAAGAACACAATTAAATATTAAATAACAGTACTCTGATAAACCGACAAATACATAAATACATCATTCCACAATTCATCATATCATAATTTAAATCCTTTCCATTACTCATCTATATCATTTATCTATGATTCATTCCATATTGTTTCTTTTATATATATACAACCAACCATTTAAATAAATATATATCTATAATTTGATATCAATTTAATTAATAACATAACTAATTAAATAATTAAAGTTCGAGTTTTAAGGGCTACGAACTTACCAAAAAGTTTAAGCTAACTCTCGTTGATTAAGCCGATTACTCTTTAATTTTTTTTTCCTTTCCTCGATTAACCACTGTTCTACTAGTTTCTTAATCTAAACACAATAATGTTATTTAATCAACCAACTTGTAATCACAATAATTTAATTTAATTAACTATTACATAATATTTATCACACTTATAACCCTTAACCTATTTCATTAGCTCAATTCAATCCTTTTCACAATGAAAACTAATTAATTCAATGATTATAAAATTCTCCCATCCAACCGAATATACATGCATGTATATAATTTCCCAACAGCCCTTAAACTCTTAAGATTTATATTTTACTACATGCCATTTAAGTTTTATAAAAACCAAATCCCCTTGGTTCTATCAAAACCCACTACACAAATTCACTACAAATATCCATTAAAAATAATATTTCCTCACCATTTTTCCAGCATACTAATATTCAAAGAAAAACAGTCCTTTAGACTAAAATTTTCACCACTAATCCAATAGAAACCTCAATTTTTAACACTTAATTTCCTATAACAAAAATGCTAGTAAAACTTTACATAAAAAAAAAAACATGAGCTAAAACACAATTCCAACTCAAGCACACAGCCAACAAATCAAGAGCATTCACAACTTCAAAAATCAGTCTTTATACATTAGTAATCTTCTCAATTTGACCCTCAATCTAGCTTTGTTTAATTTCAAGGATCTCAAAAATACCAAAATATAATACAAATGCAAGCAAATTCACTTACATGTAAGGACCTCTTGTGCCGAAATTTCAAGCTTCTTTAATGGAGTTCTTCTTTGATTCTTTTAAACTATTTAAAACCTCAAAATTTGCTACTAATAAAGAAATCATTTCACATATTAACTAATTTAACTCCTAAAACTTCTAACTTTACTCTCCATTTTGAGAGCATTTCACGTCCTAAAAAAAACAGTCCCTGTATTTATCATCATTTATCAAAACAGTCCCTAACCAAGCTTTGTCTAGTTTCAAATGTCTCAAATATGCAAAATCATTAAAAATGGAAGCTTAAAACACTTACATGCAATCCTTCTTCCAGCCAAAATTCAAAGCTTTCCAACCTGATATTTTGCCTCTTAATGTCGTTGGAGAAGAAGAGAATAAAGAGACTTTTCTTCTCTTTTTGTTATTTCATACTTTTGATAATAATTAAATAAACTATTATTTAGCCATTATAACATTTAGTTTAATAATACTTTTAACTCTACCAACACGCACTAACTTGATATATGGCAATATTGACATGCAAATCCACCATTTCCTTTATTTATTCTATTTAGTTCATTTTACAACAAGCACAATCTTTTGCACCTTTTTCAAATTAACCCTTTTTTCTCAATTAATAATTTAAATGTTACAATTTCTTTACCAAACTTTAATACACCTAAATAATCCTTCAGTAAATTTTTAATAAAAATATTTACAAGCTCAATTTATAAAAACGAGGTCCCAATACCTTAGTTTTTAAAACCACTTGATTTTAATGATTTACCACATAAATCAAATCACTCGATCAAATAGCATAAATTTTCATATTAAAAATTTATTTTAATACCATATTTGGCTCATAAATATTAAATTATAATATTTACAACTCACTGTCGGATTTGTGGTCCCGAAATTACTGTTTTCGATACTGTTGAAATTTGGGCTGTTACAGGCGCGATTCTTGCTGAAAAAGATATGCTGACTCATCATAGAATGCACCAAAAATTCGTGCTTCGACAAAAAGACGATTTTTATTTTTGAAAGGAATTTGAAACAACACAAGTAAAAGTGAAACAAATAAAAGTAAATAAAAAAAAGCGTCGACATTATCTAAATATGACCAGATTGATGACCTCATTTGGTTCTTTAACATCTGGGCTCACATAATGCTTTAGACGTTGGCCATTCACTTTGAATTGTTGTCCATCCTTTAGATTTTCAATTGTCATCGCACTATTCTGGAATGCCTCGACAACTTTGAAAGGGCCTGACCATCTTGATCGCAATTTACCTGGATACAATTTTAAACATGAGTTAAATAAAAGTACTAACTGACCAAGACTAAATTGTCGACGTAAGATGATATTGTCGTGCTATCTCTTGGTCTTTTCCTTGTATATTGCGGCATTCTCATAAGCATGTCGGCGTATTTCTTCTAGCTCAGTGATGTTCAACAATCTTTTTCTTCCGGCAGCATCATAGTCCATATTCACCTGCTTGATTGCTTACATGGCCTTATGTTCAAGCTCAACTGGCAGGTGACAAGACTTACCAACACTAATAGATACAACGACATTCCCAATAGGGTCTTATATGCAGTACGAAGCGCCCACAATGCGTCATGTAGCCATGAAGACCAATCCTTCCTAGATGGATTAACCACCTTCTTAAGGATGCTTTTGATTTGACGATTAGATACCTCAGCTTGACCATTGGTTTGTGGGTGGTACGTAGTAGCCATACGATGCTTCACACCATGTCTTTTTAACGCTGTCGCCACTTGGTTGTTATAAAAATGAGTTCCTTGGTCACTTATTAATTCTCTTGGTGTTCCAAACCTTGTGAGAATGTATGTGTGAAAGAATTTCAACACCGTCCGAGCATCATCCCTTGGTACTGTAATTGCCTCGATCCACTTCGATACATAGTCAACAGTAACGAAAATGTACACATTCCCAAAAGAGTTTGGAAATGGTCCCATAAAGTCAATACTCCAAACGTCAAAGAGCTTTACTTTCATGATAGGTTGTTAGAGCATCTCATTGCATCAAGATTTTGAGCCAGTGCATTGACATCGATCACATTGTTGTGCGAAGTTGTGGACGTCTCGAAACAATATGGGCCAATAAAATCCTGACTGTAGGACCTTAGTAGTAGTCCTTGTACCACCAAAATGACCTCCATACGGGACATCATGGCAATATCGTAGGATTGAAGTCATTTCCTCTTCAGGTACACAGCGATGAATAATGTTGTCAACGCTACCTTAAATAGGTATGGCTCGTTCCAGTGATATTTTGCAGCATCGCATATGAACCTGATCTTCTTGTGACCAGTAGCATTCAAGGGTAGCTTCCCACACACAAGATAATTGACAACATCGGCATACCAGGGCGATGCATCGACAAAGAATAACTGCTTATCTGGAAATGCTTCGATAATTTGGGACGTCTTCCTATCTTTACTTTCAACTTCCAGTCGAGACAAGTGGTCAGCTACATGATTTTCAGATCCTTTCCTATCCCTAATTTCAACATCAAATTCTTGAAGGAGTAGGATCCATCGTATCAGTCTAGGCTTGGCGTCTTTCTTTGTGAAAAGGTATCTTAATGCAGAGTGGTCTGTGTAAATTGTAGTCTTTGCGCCGGCAAGATATGAATGAAACTTGTCAAATGCGAAGACTACTGCTAGCAACTCCTTCTTCGTGGTAGTGTAATTAATCTGCGCTTCAGTTAGAGTTTTACAAGCATAGTAAATAGAATGAAATACCTTCTATTTTCTTTGGCCTAGTACAGCTCCCACAACAAAATCACTTACGTTGCACATTAGTTTAAGCGGTTGCATCCAGTCAGGTGCAACGACAATTGGAGCTTGTACCAACTGCTTCTTTATTGTTATGAATGCGTCCAAACAGTTATCATCGAACACAAACTTTTTATTTTGCTCTAATAGTGAGCCTAACAGTTTAGCAATCTTGGAAAATCACGTATGAATCTTCTGTAAACACCAGCATGTCCAAGAAAGCTTCTTATTGCTTTGACATTGGTAGGCAGTGGTAATTTCTCGATGATTTCTACCTTTGCTTTGTCAACTTCAATGTCTTGACAAGATATGCGATGGCCAAGGACAATGCCTTCAGTTACCATGAAGTGACATTTCTCCCAATTCAAAACTAGATATGTGTCCTCGCATCTCTTCAAAACTTTCGCCAGATTGTCAGCGCATTGGTCAAAATTCTGTCCGTAGACAAAGAAATCATCCATGAATACCTCTAAGGAATCCTTGATCATGTTTGAGAAGATTGCCATCATACACCTCTGAAATGTTGTTGGCGCATTACACAATCTAAATGGCATACGTCGAAAGGCAAAGGTTCCAAAAGGGCATGTGAACGTGGTCTTTGCTTGATCTTCTAGTGTAATGGCAATTTGGTTGTAGCCAGAATAGCCATCTAAGAAGTAATAATAGGCTTTACCAGCTAGCCTATCTAGTATCTGATTAATGAAAGGCAGTGGGAAATGGTCCTTCTTTGTGGTCGCATTCAGTCGACGATAATCCATGCATACTCGCCAGCTAGTCGCAATGTGAGTAGGGATCAACTCATTCTTATCGTTGGTTACGATTGTGAAACCACTATTCTTTGTCACATATTGGATAGGGCTCACCCAATTGCTATCAAAAATAGGGTATATAATGCCCACATCTAACCATTTGATAATTTCTTTCTTCACTACTTTTTTCATCTTCTCATTAAGTCTTCTTTGTTGCTCAATTGATTGCTTCCCTTCATCTTCTAGCCGTATCTTATGCATGCAAAATGAGGGACTGATGCCTTTGATATTTGCAATGCTTCAAGCTATGACTCTTTTGTGTTCTTTCAAAATGGCAATGAACTTATCTTTTTGTATTGCATCGAGGGATGCGTTGACAATAACAAGTAATGTCTCGTTGTCACCAAGAAAGACATACTTTAAATGCGTCGGCAATGGCTTCAATTTCAAGGTAGGAGCTTGCTTAATAGATGGTTTAAACACTGGATTGTCCTGTTAGACGAATCCAAAGATTTCAATTGCCAATTCTGTCTCAGTTCACAATTGTTAACCTATTCTTTGTCTATATAGTCATCTAGGATTTCATCGATAGATGTCGCCGCATCTTCATCTAACATTGCTGAACTCCTTGCATTAAATTCTTCTATAATGATCTCATCCAAAACGTCGATGTGATGAAATTGCTCTTTAGTTCTGGACAAAGATGCTTCAAACACATTGAAAGTCACATGCTCACCATTATGACACATGATAAGTTCTCCTTTGAATACGTCGATAAGTATGCATCCCGTTGCTAGAAATGGCTTTCCAAGATAATGGGTACCTCCTTATCTGCTTCGTAGTCTAGGATTGTGAAATCAACAGGGAACACAAGCTTAGCAACTTGGACAAGAACGTCTTTGATTAGGCCTTCAGGTTGTGCTAAGGATCTATTCGCAAGTTGTAATGTCACCACAGTGGGCTTCATCGAACCTATTCCTAATTTCTTAAAAGTAGACAAAGGCATAAGGTTAATACTTGTTCCCAAATCACATAAAGCCTTACCTAAATAATGATTCCCAATGGAAAATGAGATTGTAAAGCTGCCAGGATCTTTCATCTTGGTTGGCAACTTATTTGTAAGCATAACGCTACACCCCTCTATGAGTGCAATCGTCTCGATTTCGGATAATTTCTTCTTCTTTAATAGTAGCTCCTTCATAAATTTCCTATAACTGAGTATCTACACAAGAGCATCTACAAGAGGTATGTTAATGTGTAATTGTTTCAAAGTAGAAACAAACTTTTGATACTCTTTATGATGGACTTTCTCTTTAAATCCTTGCGGAAATGACAAATGTATTGTAGCAGTGAGTTGTTGTGGAAAACTCGGTGGTGTCGACGTTGGTAGTTGTGTCGACAACTTTGTTGGGCAAACTGTAGGCATAGATGTTACTACAGTTGATTCCTCTTCATTTACTTCTGCTTGACTTCCTTCAGCCACATCCTCTTCTTGTTGCTGTAGTTCAGATGCATCGACATGGTCTTAGCCAGAACTGCTTTGTTCAATCGTCTGCTTCTCACTTCTCAACGTGATTGCTTTGCAATATTCCTTCCCCCTTTGCATAGGATTCTCAGTATCACTAGGCAGAGTGCCCGGTAACCTTGTGCTAAGATTAGAAGCCAACTGTCCTAGTTGGGCTTCCAATGCTCGGATGGAAGAAGAGTTGCCTTATACTATTACTTCAGTTCTCGTGATATGCTCACGCATCAATACTTCAAGAGCAGCCATAGTATCTGACTTTGGTTGAGAAAATTTTTGCTGTTGATGGTGCCGTCCTTGCATATATGGCAGCACAGACTATTGTGACTATAATCGAGACTATGGGTACATCTAGCTATGTGCCCTTGCTGGATCAGATCATCGTCCACCGGATTAGACTTCCATGGTAGCTAACCTTTGAGAATGAGTAATGTTTAGGGTTTAAATCTTTACCACTTGATATCCATCTTCTCCATTTCCCTCATATTTATAAGCTTTAGGAATTTCAGATCTCCTCCTTCTCAGATCTAACCTCTTTGGCAGCTGTACAAGTTGGTTATTTTAAACTGTACACTCACGCAGATCTGGTTTATTCATCAGGCATCTGCAGATTGTCACGACATCTCTCGGTGCAATTCATGATCTTAATTGCAGTGACAACTTGGCATTCTCCTGCGCTGGTGCTTCCAAGTATGTTTGTAGCGTGAATTCACTTGTACGAGGTAGATGTATTCATGCAGTGACATCTTTGGCCACAATTCCAGGTTAAATTTGTGGCTGCGTCTTTGAACGCTTTTCAGCACTGATCTTCCGAGGTGAGTCTATGCACTGACAACTTCAGATGCAAAACTTATGCTATATACGACGACATTAGTAGCAAAAAAGGATAAAATAAAAAGAATTAAATCCATACAACACTAAGTATGAAATGCTAAACATGCATGCTAAATATGATACAAAAGGAACAATTTATACACTAAATTAGGGAGAAAGTAAGTGTCATTTCTAATACTATCATACCCCAAACTTGAGTTTTTACTTGTCCTCAAGTAATTAAAAATTAGCAAAGTCATAATCAAAACTTGTCACCGCAATCATCATTATGGCAACTTAAATTCTCTGGAATCATAATGTATAAATTACATTCATAAGATAGAATAATGCGCCGATAATTTATAGGCATGAATTAGCAAGACTGCAACTTCACTAATGTTAACATCATGCTTGAATCTCAAATCTTCTTAACCTCATGCAGCATTTATTGTATAATATATATTCTTTTTTTTAATGCAACTGAGAGATGTCATTGCATTACTATACTTTTGGTCCTAGGCAGTAACGATAGGGTGCAACAAACCCCTAGGGAGCATGTAATTACGCCGACACACACTCTTGCAGTGACAACCTTTGGCTAGAATATTTTAATAACACATGTTGCGGAGTGTTCTCCCTTGATAAGCCACAATTCACCCACATTAGGGTGTCTTTTATTAGTAGATTTCACTGCAATTGGTAAGTCAATTTAAGATTCGAAGATTAGTATTACTCATTCATTACTAATGCAATTTCAACCATTCATCCAAAAATAGAAGGCTTCAATATTCAATCACATTCATCCAATTCACTCATTAGCATCCCAAACAATTCAAGATTTAAGCAAAATAAAAATTATGGTCACATTTTCGTTTTAACTTTACATATTTTCATTTATCTAAGAAGACAAGCAAATTCTCAAATATGTGGGTGCAAGTACATTTCCATTTCATACATATTCCCCCCAAACTCAATGTCTGCATTGTCCCCAATGCAGTGACAATAGTGTACAAATAAGAATGGAAATGCAATGACAATGTAAATGAACAAATGAGTAAAATGCGGAGATAAATAAAAATGCAATGATAACTAAATGATATGCATGCATCTAAACTAACTCCGAAAAAGTAAAACTAACTCAATTTTTTGCAGTCGATGATGTGGTTGTCTTGGTTTTCTTTTTCTTCTTTGGGCGCTCCTCTTTGTGCTTCTTCTTCTTATCCTTTCTTTTTCTCTTCTTTTTCTTGGAGTCAATCGGTGCAGTAAATTGTTCCATCATAGCCGGTTAAGTGGAGGCTTCATCTACCGTCACGTCGGATGGGTGAATCTCAGCAAGTGGTGCCACATGGGGCACAATGGCCAAAGGATTAGAATCCTAATTGCTGATGGTGACTGCCTTGACCTGTCTTCATCCTTCTTCTTTTCATTTCCTTCCTCTTCCTTAGCTTTCTCCTTCTCTTCTGTGCCTTCCTCATGTTTTCCCTCTTTTTCTTCACCTTTCAGATCCACAGAAACGATTGGTGTGCACACTTCCTCAGCAGTAGCCTCTCGTTCTACCATATTGGCCTCAAGACTATTCGAAAATTTATCCTCGAAAAGATTGGCGATGGGTCTGAAACAGTCCTCCATAACCTTGGAGTGTCTTTCGTGACCTTCATCATCAGATATGTAGATCCTAGTTGAGAATAGGACGGGCTAAGGCCTACCTTCAGAAACAGATTACTCGGATGACGATGGGGCTTCCCTAACAATAGGGGAAAAATAGGGAACTCTGGCATGGGGTTCGGGCTCGAACTTCTTAATGTGTTGACAATAGAATTGTTCCACGCCCTTGTATAAGCATAGAAGAGATTTTGCCTATAATCCATCTCTTCCAATATGCTGACAAGTCGAATTTGTCGCATATCTATCCAATCAACAAGTTGTTCTATTTTAGTCAGCTTCTTCCACATTGAGGATCCGTGGGCGCATTTCTTGTTTCTCCGTTTTCTTCCCCTTGCCTTTCTCTTCCTTTTCGGGTACTTTTTTCACCAAAGGGGTTTCTTTCCCTCTGGTCATCCTTTCCACCGAAGTGTCATTGATGGGCCCCTTATTCTCCAAAACTTCTTCACCATCATAAGGCACATTACTCATTTGCTTGCATAACATCATTATTAGAGAGGGGAAAGGTAAGATATGTTTGCTTGCTTGTAGCTTCAACAATTTCATCATGCAGGATTGTGCCGACATCAATGCGATGTCCTTTCAGTATAGAATGTAAGAGGCATAAGCGATCCAGCGTCACAGTGGTGTTGTGGGTAGATGGTAGAAGGCAGCAGTTAACGAATTGGAGCCACACCTTTGCTTTGAGTGGTTAGGTAGCGTCTGTGCATCGTGTAGTTATTGAGATTGTTGCCAGTCCATACTACACCATCGACGCATAAGTCTTGCAACACAATGTTGGCACTTTCTTCAGTTAAGTTCTCCAATAACTCAGTGTGCGCATCTTCTCCTTCAGTAATATGAAAAAGCACATTGATGTGATTGGCGCTCTAGGCTCCAAGCTTTCGCGAACAAAAACAAATTCCTGTTCGGAATCAGCCAGGTTAGCGTAAAATTCCTTACTATGGTTGGGGAGTAACCAGCCGGATGGTCACAGAACTGTTCCCAGCGCAGTCGAGAAATTGTTCTAGTGACTTGTTTCCCCAATGCCCGATACGGGAATAATTAAAAACCCTGTTCAGGGTGACATTTCCTCTTTATCATCACATCGTGATATCGATCTTTCACCGCCTTTGAGAGAAAAAGGACATGCTCTCTCGACGGTGATTGTTCGGCATTTCTAACCACGATGACCGATGATTTCGCAGGTGACTTGGATGGAGTCTTAGCTCCACATGTTCTGGCCATGATTTTTGAGAAAAGAAAGTGAGAGTAGTTTACAGAAAAACTAATGAAGAAGAAGAATACATTAGCAATGGAGATAGTGAGTGTGAGAGTAGAGTCGGCAGAAGAAGGGTTTTATAAACTTTGGTGGTGAAGAGAGGTGATTATCTCTACTAGCGTGGTAATACGTTGTGCCTACAGCCAATAAATGCCAGGGCATAGATCATCCTTTTTGGGTTGATCCAACGGTTGAGGATGGATGGAAATCAACCGACGCGATTCTTTCCCAAAACACTTTACGGAGTCATCACAAAATGTGTCGACAAGTCGTGCTATCAGATGCGTCGACAAAAAGGGGATTTTTTGTATTCCTACATGAAACTGAAAAGAAACGAATGAATATAAAAATCAAAAAGTAAATGTAAAAATTGCAATGACATTAAGTAAATATGACCAGATTAATGGTCTTGCTTTGTTCTCTGACGTCTGGGCTCAAGTAATGCTTCAACCGTTGGCCGTTTACTTTAAACTGGTGACCATCGTTCAAATCCGCAATTGTCACCGTACCATGTTGGAATGCTTCGAAAACTTTGAAAGGGCCTGACCATCTTGAGCAAAATTTTCCTAGATGCAATTTCAAACGTGAGTTAAATGAAAGTACCAACTGACCAGGAGAAAATTGTCGCTACAAGATGATATTATCATGCCATCTCTTGGTTTTCTCCTTATATATGGCAGCATTTTCATATGCGTTGCGTCGAATTTCTTCAATCTTGAAAATGTCAAACAATCGTTTTTGCCCAGCAGCATCATAATCCATGTTCACTTGTTTGATCGCCCACATGGGTTTATGTTCAAGTTCAATTGGCAAGTGACATGATTTACCAAACACCAACTGATATGGTGACATCCCAACGAAGTTTTGTAAGTAGTACGAAGCACCCACAATACGTCATGTAGCCGCGAGGACCAATCTCGTCGAGATGGGTTAACCATCTTTTCAAGAATGCTTTTAATTTGTCGATTGGAGATCTTCGCTTGTCCATTCATTTGTGGATGGTACATTGTTGCATTTCAAGGTTGGAGCTTGTTCAATTGATGGTTTGAAAATTTAGATCGTCCTATTTGTCAGATCCAAAGATTCTAATTGCTAGCCACGTTGTAGCTCACAAAATTAGCCTCAGCTTTATGGTCATATTCAGGTAGGCTTTGTTCTTCTGATGTCTCCGCATATTCCGCTGGTACTGCTAAACTTTATTCATTGAATTCCTCTGTAGTCATTTCATCCAACACATCAATGTGATGACATTGTTCCTTACTTCTTGACGGGGATGCTTCGAACACACTGAAAGTTACATGCTCATCATTATGGCGCATAATCAACTTGCCCTTGAAAACATCAATAAGTGTACGTCCCATTGCTAAAAATAGGTGTCCCAATATAATAGACACTTCCTTATCTACTTCACAATCAAGGATGATGAAGTCAGCTGGGAATACAAGCTTATCAACTTGGACGAGGACATCCTTAATCTATCCTTCAGGTTATGCCAAAGATCTATCTGCAAGTTGTAATGTCACTGCAGTAGGTTTCATAGAACCAATTCCTAATTTTCTAAAAGTGGACAATGACATGAGGTTAATACTAGCTCCTAAATCACATAAAGCTTTACCTAAGTAGTGGTTTCCAATGGAACATGGAATTGTAAAACTGTTAGGATCTTTCATTTTTTGTGGCAACTTATTTGTTAGTACAGCGCTACACCCCTCTGTGAGCGCAATCGTCTCGATGTCGGAAAGATTTTTCTTCTTTGACAGTAGCTCATTCATAAATTTCCCATAGTTGAGAATCTGCACAAGAGCATCAACTAGAGGTATATTGATATGTAGTTGTTTCAAGGTAGAGACAAACTTCTGATAATCTCTGTCATGGTCCTTCTCATTGAATCGCTGTGGAAATGGAAAAGGTATGTTGACAATGGGTTGTTGTGGAATACTTGGCTGAGTCGACGTGGGCAGTTGCGTCGATAACTTCCGCGGTTGAATAGTAGGCATAGGAGTGATTACAGGTAGCTCCTCCTCATTTATTTCTGCTGGGTCTTCTTTAGATGCAACATCCCTTTGTTGCTTAGGTTCGGTTGCGTCGACATGGACTTGGTTGGAACTGCTGCTTTGCTTAGTAATTTTCTTTCCACTTCTCAGCGTGATAGCCTTACAATGCTCCTTCCCCTTCTGAGTTGGATTTTCAGTGTTATTGGGCAAATCACCAGGTGACCTTGCGCTCATGTTAGAAGCCAATTGTCCTAGTTGTGCTTCCAACGCCCAAATAGAAGAAGAGTTGCCTTGAACGATTGCTTTCGTTCTCATAATATGCTCTCACATCAAAGCTTCAAGAGCAGCCAATGGATTTGATCTTGGTTGTGAATACTACTATTGCAGTTGCTGATATTGTCCTTGCATATTTGACATAGCATTCTATTGTGGCAGCATTCGAACTTGTGGCTGCATCTGATTAAATAGCTGTGTCTAGGTCTGTTATTACATCTGGTCCGATTACGCATGCATTTACGGATTATGATTATAATTTATGCTGTTATTAGCAGTTGTTGTAACTCCCTTGTTTAAAATTCCCTTAAGTTGAGGAATTTTCATATCTGAATGTAGGCGTATTCTAATTCCTTCAAGGTTATTGTGTACAATTAGCATTGTTGTACGAGTTACCATAGGAATTTCCTCTGATGTTGTTGACGTAGAATGCATTCTCAGCATGTTATGGATAATCCTCATAACTGTGGTTGTCACCATAAATTTCACAGGAAATTGTCGAGACATCCATCTATTGGGCTACTTGAATAGGGGCAATATCACTCATCCCCTTCATTTTTTGATCATGTTCGCCAATGAGGATACTTGTACACTCAAAGCTAATATAGCATCTAATTTTATAACTCCAGGATTTGTTTTTACCTGAGCAGAATGAGAAATTGGATATTGATAGTCATTCTGTGCAATTCTCTCTAATATTCATACAGCTTCATTGTAGGTGCAATCCAACAATGGACCATTAGCATATGCATCGACAAGATTCCTTGTCTGCGCATTTAATCCATTATAGAAGATCTCTATTTATGTCTCCTGTTGGATTCCATGCATGGGACAATGTCTCAGCAAAGTCTTGTAACGTTCCCATGTAGTATGCAAATTCTCATCATCTAGTTGATGATATGCTGTGATATCATTCCGCAATCTAGCATTCATTGTCAGTGGATTGAATCGCAAAATGAACTGCGTTGCTAGCGCATTCTAAGAAGTACTAGATCCAGCCGCTAAACCAAGAAACCATGTTTGTTCCCTTCTTTGTAGAGAATACGGGAACAACTACATCTTCAAGGCGTCATCAGGAACACCATGTTGACTAAAAGAAGCACATATGAGCAGAAACGAGTTGAGATGCTCTCTAGCATCGTCATGAGGTAAACCTGCATATTATCCATTTGAATTAAGCATTTGCAACATAACCGATTTTAATTCGAAATTACCAGCTTGTATTGCTGGTCTAACAATACCTGGTTGTAAATCATCGAGCATAGGAACAATAAAACCTCTGATTGTCCTGTCTGGGATTTGCTCCACTTGTGGCAGCGGTGGTATGTTGTTGTTGACTGCTTGTGGCTATACTGGAGGAACAACATTTTGTGGCAGCAATGGAGGTAGATCATTGTTATTTCCAGCCATTTTCTTTTGATCTTGCTTCCTCCTTCGAATAGTCCGTTCAAGTTTTGGATCAAAACTAATAATAGTTTTAGGATTTCTCCTTGTGGACATGCAACACCTAAAGAATTGAGAGAAAATCAACAAAAGAAAGTTAAACATATTAGTAAAAATTAAAAGTTAAGTGATAAAGAATAATTGCAACTACAAAAATAAACATCAAATAAACGTCATCCCCAGCAACGGCGTCAAAACTTGATCGCGCTATGAACGTAACAGCAAATAATATGCAAGCGTACACTGTCAATGCAAGTATAGTAGATAGAGATGAATCAATCTAATATCAATCCCACAGAGATGGCTGTTTAATGTTTAATTTGTTGAAGCATTCTGAGTTGAAATGAGAAGATCTGCAAGAGTTATGTTAACGCAACTAGGTTAACGTTATACAAGTTAAAAAGTAAACTTGTCAGAGCAATCAGAATGTTAAATGTCAGAGCAAATTATAAAATGAATGGATTGTTGAGATGTTGTAAAATAAATTCAAAACTTAAAGTAAATGGATCAAGTGTAAAGAAGTGGAGAGGATCACTGACTTCACAAGTGGCAATGCTAAATGTGACTACAAGGTTTCTTATAGATGAATTTGTCGTTGTAATTACGCTCCAATGAAATCTTACTAATATTATCTCTCTATTTATCAAAGACTCAAGCGCTCACAATTACCACACCTTCCAGTGCTGGTAATGCTTTGCACTTAAGAACAAGTGACTAGAATTCCTTCTAGTCTCAAGCAACTTCCGCTGTCTTGGTTGTTAACTTAACTTGTCACCACACCTTCCAGTGTTTGTGACTGCAATTGCACTTCAGTGGTCAAAATAATTAAATCCAAAGATAAATAAATGAGAAGAATTGAGTAAGAATCAAAGTAATCTAACATTGAAAGATACTTCCATATACAATCAATTGTCAATAAAAATTCATCAACATTAAAAGAGGGATTAACAAATGAATCGAAGCATACTATTTCTAGGCTACTAGGATTCTCCCTTAACCACTCCTCTTGCGTCGCACCAAGCACTCCTCGTCAAAAGCTATTGTTCCCTTACTGGATCAGATCACCGTCCTTCGGATTAGACTTCCATGGTAACTAACCTTTAAGAATGAGAGAATGTTTATGGTTTAAATCTTTACCACTTGATATCCATCTTCTTCCTTTCCCTCCTATTTATAAGCTTTGGGAATTTCAGATCTCCTCCCTTCTCAGATCTAACCTCTTTGGCAGCTGTACAAGTTGGTTATTTCCAACTGTGCACTCATGAAGATCTGGTATATTCATCAGGCATCTGCAGGTTGTCGCGGCATCTCTGGGAGCAATTCATGATCTTTAATTGCGGCGACAACTTGGCATTCTCCTGCTCTAGTACTTTCAGGTATGTTTGTAGCGTGAATTCACTTGTACAAGATAGAGGTATTCATTCGGTGACATCTTTAGCCGCAATTCCAGGTTAAATTTATGGTTGGATCTTTGAACGCCTTTCAGCATTGATTTTCCGAGGTGAGTCTATGCTCTAACAACTTCAGATGCAAAGCTTATGCTGCATACGACAACATTAGTAGCACAAAGGAGACAAAATGAAAAGAATTAAAGCCATACAACACTAAGTTAGAAAATGCAAACACTAATTATGAAATGCTAAACATGCATGCTAAATATGATACTAAAAGAACAATTTATACACTAAGTTAGGGAGAAAATAAGTGTCATTTCTAATATTATCAGGAATCAAAGGGCATTGAGGAGTGCTTGCAATGATTGATAGCCTGTTCGAGGGTGACTTCACTGCTGGTCAAGAGGATCATGCTGTTGATGAGGAAGTTGATGTTGGAGAGGAGGAAGTCCTTATTGAAGATGTGAAAGAGAAGAATGAGAAAGAAGATGCCGAGAAAGAATCTGCTGAGAACACTATCACTACAACCGAGGTTGTGGGTGCAACTACTGATAATTTGGAGTGAGATGAAGCTAGAATGATGGAAGCTGTAGAGGTAACTAGTGAGGACCACAACTCTTTGGTGATAGTAGTCTACACCAGACCACTCAAGGTGATCCTTCTTACTCAGGAAGTAACCGATGATGCCGGGGTAGAGACGAAAATTGAGGAGCGATTCGAGGACTATGCGAAGCCCAAAGAAAAGAAGAGAAAGAACTTCAAAGACAAAAAACGCAAGAACAAAGAGAAAAAGAGGAGGAAGAAGAAGCGTCGTGCAACCACATCTGTGGCTGAGGAAAATTAAGTTAGTTTATTTTAAGTTTTTTTTAGCTATAGTGTTCATACATTGCATGTAGCTGTAATTTTTATTTTGTTAAACGCTTATTGTCGTTGATTTCTACTGTCATTGCATTTTAATGTTAGTGTATTGGAAAGGAATGCATATGGGGTTTAGAAAAGCACCCATATTTCAAAAAAAAAAAATCTTTTGAGTTTAATGAAGCATGCAAGGTTTATTTGTAGTTAATGCAAATGTCTTTAAAAATTTTTGTTACATTCGATGCTTAATTCTTGAATCATGTGAATTATCAATGAATGAGTTGGATAAATTTGATTAAATGTTGTATCCTCAATTCTTTGATGAATGATTTAGGTTGCATTAATAATGGATGATTAGTAGCATTCCTTGAATCTTGAATGATGCTACCTTTTATAGCTGCTTATATATATATAGTTATAAATAAGAGACACTCCAATGTGGGTGTATTGTGAACTGTTAAAGGGGGAACACTCCAACGCAAGCGTTAGAAAAATGAATATGGCCAAAGGCTGTCGTCGCATGAGTGTGTGCTGGAGCAATTGCGTACTCCCTAGGGATTTGTTGCATTCCATTGTTACTTCTCAGGAACAAGGGTACAGTAATGCAACGATATCCCTCATAAAAAAAGATAGAAGAAAAGAAAAGAAGAGATATATATACTTAGTATTGTATAATAAATGCTGTATTGTAGATAGAATTCAGGATTTAAGGCATGATGCTAGTAAATCTGAATTTTTATTAAAGGAATAATCTGAATTTTTGTGAAATTTTAGGGACTAAATTTTGATCCTAGTAAATTTTGAGGTCTAATTTGAAAATTCGATAAAGTTTAGGGATGAAGTTACATTAATTAAAGTTTTGTAGTTAAATTGTAATTTTTAGGACTTATTTGTAAAACGAGATAAGTTTGAGGTTATTTCAAAAACCCTAATATTCTTTAAGCCCCTCCGTGTAAATGAACCATTTTTATGAGTATTTAAACCCCCTTTTCTAATTTTCAAAACCCTTTAGCCTCCTACTTTTATTTTCTTCTTTTTCTCTCTAAACAAAAACTCTCTCATCTCTCATCTCTCCCCTCTCCTTTTTTTCGTTCAAGCTTCGATAACCTACCTATGGCCGTCCCTGCACTACACTGCCATCATCGATAAACTCCTCGTCACCTTGCGAACCTAAACCTTCCCTCTCCTTCTCCTTTGTCATTGCTATTTGTGACAATCGGTGCTAAAACAGATTTGTTTCACTTTTTTTTCTGCCATGAGCTTCGCTCCTTGCCGCCGATCTTGACGTGGGTATGTGAAAGGGATAATTTTCTTCCTTTTTTGAGTCATTCCAGCTAGCTTGTTTGCTGTCGTCCGTCGAGCCTCCGATCGGTACTGTTAAAGGGTTAAGAAACCCTAATTTCTTTGGCTACTATTGTGTAAGATGTAGGCCACTTGAAAAAAAGCCAAAATTTTTACCTAAACATTACCCAAAACCAACCTAACCATTAAACGCAATAATGTAGAATCCAAGACCCAATGATCAAATGCCCTAAATGTAACCCAAAGCCTTCAACCTAAATTAAACCCAAATTAATCCCAATACCCAAACCCTAAAATTAAAATGCCCAACCCAACTAATTGACCCGTTAACTTTGACCTTGATCGTTGACTTTGACCCATTGACCATTCATTTTGACTATTGACTTTTTTTGACCAACCCTATCCTACCATTTTTCGACGTCCTGATTTCGAATTCGCTATCCCTATTGTCAAATTCGAACCTGAAAGCCTTGTTTTAGCTATTATACAAGTTATTGTACTCAGTAAATTTTCTAAGAAAAATGAATAAGGGATTTGACTTGGGATAGTTTGTGTGTAGTTGATCACGATTTTGACGAGTTACCTCCTCCACCTGTGCAGGTTACCCCTACACAAGTTTCGATAGTGACACATGAGTATGGTTTCTGTTTCGTGTGATTTTAGTAGGTGGCATAGTAATAGATTTAATGTAGAATTTATTCTCGTAGGTTCTAATTCAGTTAGATCCGGTGATAGAATTGAGCGAGGGAGACTTTCTCCACGACGTTAGAGCTTCTGCACATTTGAGGTGTGTCTCTGTCTGTGCTACATGTTGTGTGTTTCTATTGTGCTATGTATTTACTATGTGTTCTGTCTATGTTATATGATTGTTGCGTGATGTTATTTTGTGATGAGATATCTTTGAGATTTTTTATTTGATATTGTGTATTGTATGTTGATTTTTCCATGCATATCTGTTAGATTGTAGGTATTCTGAATATAATGTGAACTCTGATGAATTATCATGAGATTGCGTTGCGACTGAGTTATTGAGTCATCACGTTACTATATGCTCATGGGTTGAGATTGTACGGTGGAAGTCATGGTAATCACCCCTTCAAATGGCTGATAGTAAAATTATTCTGATTGATAACAATTGGATGGGAAAGGGTTCTTGAAAACCTTTCCACTATGTTGGTGTGCTGGAGGATTGGGTGCATTGCATTGTGCTTGTGACTTTATTGCTTTTGTGTTGAGTTATAATATATGCTTGATTTAAAATGTTTTTGTAAAATTACTGTGATACTGTTTTTGTGATTACTTGCACTTTAGAGACACCGAGCTTTTTAGCTCATTCCCTCTCAATTTCCCTTTTCAGATTTATCGGACTTAGGTGACTTGGTACTCGGAGGATCTCTTCTTTCTAATTACTTTCATTTATTATTCGTTATGAATTATTTTTGGGATTTGTTTCTTTTTCAAATTACATTATTAAATTATTTTGGGATTATATTGTTTTTATTTTATTTTATTTTTAAATTTGGGATTTTGGATATTTATTTAAAGAATTTGAACAAAATTTTTTAAGTTTGGAATTATTCAATATTTTGGGAAATTAACTATTTTACTATGACTTAATTCATTTACAAAATTAAATTATATAACTGTTTTAAATGGTTTCTGAGGGTGAAATTATGATAGTGATCTTTTAAATTCGATAATATTTTCTAGGTCTGGTTTAGAGGGTTACATTTAGTGTTATCAGAGCTGAGTTTAACTCTCAGACTATGAGGCTCTTCATTGTTGTTTCCAAAAGATTTTGAAAAATTTTGGGGTAAACAGGGATTTTTATTAAAATTTATTTCATCTCGTATTTTGAAAACTTTAAGTGGAGATTAAATTTGAGACTCCTGTACCAATTCTTACTCTAGTAATCTTTGCCTTTGTAGATAGATACTATGCCACCACGTAGAGTTCTAGACTTACAACTGGTCCCGATCGAGGTCGAGGCAGAGGCTGTACTGCTAAGGCTGTTAGTGATCCTACACTTGTTACTAAGCCTGAGGAGAATTTGAATGAATTTCCTCATGCTGAGGAGGACGAACTGCCCACTGGCGTTGAGGGACAATGGACTAGAGGTGGTGATCCACTTGCTCAACAAGCTAGTGGGGATAACTTGCCTGACACTAAGTATAGTGAGACAGTTGAGTTGGATCATGCTACTGTGAATCTGAAGTTGTTACGTCTACTCCGTGGTGCAGTTGGTGGACAGTTAGAGGGCCCAAGGAAGCCCATATCATCTGAATTCCTAGCTGCGGGGATGAAAGTTAATAAGGGTAGGATTGGTACAAATTTGTCTGTTGCAAAGTATTGGTTGAAAGATTTGCAAAGGTTATTTGTTGATATGAACTATCCTGCTGGACAAAAGTTGAGGGCCGCTGTTTCATTACTATGAGGTGAGGCGCAGAACTGGTAGGAGATAGTGGTGGAATCTACTCCTGCTAGTCAGTTTACTTGGGAGTACTTTAGGGAATCATTCCAGGATCGGTATGTGGGTGAGGAGTATCTCGCTAAGTGTAGGGATGGCTTCATGAATCTGAGGCAGGGTGACATGTCCGTTAACAATAATGAGATTAAGTTCTCGAGGTTGGTCCGTTATGCATCTAGGTTAGTAACTAATGAGAGGGAAAAGTGTGATTGGTTTAGGGAAGGACTTCGAATCTTGCTACAGGACGGAGTCTACATGCATTATGATAGGATGTTTAGTAACTTGGTTTGTTGAGCTAGGATTGCTAAGAGTTTGGAGGCTCGTAAGAAAGCTCAAAGGGCTCAAGATAGAGAGTGTGGTAAAAAGAAAGAAGGCACATTAGTTCAGCCTATTTTTGTTAGTCAATCTACTAAGAGGCCTAGAGAGGAGGCTGATCAGTATAGTTATCCGAGGGTGAGGCCTGCAATTTCGGTAACTCCTGTGGGTAGTGTTGGTATTTGACTGGTTCTCATCCTTGGCAATTATGCTCTTATTGTAATAAGAGCCATAACGGTGAGTGTAAAAAGAAGACAAGTGCATGTTTTAGATGTGTCTCTCAAGACCACTTCCTCAATGATTATCCATATCTCCCTATCACTTCGTTTGATCAGAGTCGGATTCAAGCACCGGTTTGGGCTCTTACTAGAGGTAGAGGACAAAGTAGACCTATTACTTCGGGTACGGCTGGTAGTGCAACTAGATCTGGGGTGAGACAACCAGGTTTGATTTATGCAACTAGGAGACTTAAGGATCGTGATGAGCCAGATGCTTTAGATGGTACATTCTCTATCCTTTCTCTTTCATATGTTGTCTTATTTTGCTCAAGTCGTCATCAAGACGCAATATCTGCATATTTGGTTCAGGAAAATTTCGAGGACGAAATTTTTTTAAGGAGGGGAGAATTGTAACACCCCAATTTTGATTAAAGGACTAAATCTGAATTTTTGTGAAATTTTAAGGATTAAATTTTGATCTTAGTAAATTTTGAGGTCTAATTTGAAAACTCGATAAATTTTAGGGATGAAATTAAGCATTAATTAAAGTTTTATGGTCAAATTATGATTTTTAGGACTTATTTGCAAAATAAGATAAGTTTGAGGTTTTTTTGAAAACCCTAATGTTCTTTGAGCCCTTCCTTGTAAATAACCCATTTTTATGGGTATTTAAACTTCCTTTTCTAATTTTCAAAACCCTTTAGCCTTCCGATTTTATTTTTTTTCTTTTTCTCTCTAAACAAAAACTCTCTCACCTCTCCCCCCTCCCTTTTTCCATTCAAGCTCCGACGACCCACCTACGACCGTCCATGCACCACACCTCCATCGCTGATAGACTTCTCGTCACCTTGCGAACCTAACCCTTCCCTCTCCTTCTCCGTTGCCGTTGCTATTCGTGAGAATCAGTGCTAAAACTAATTTGTTTCATTTCTTTTTCGCCACGAGCTTCGCTCCTTACCATCGATCTTGACGTGGGCATGTGTAATGGATCATTTTCTTCCCTTTTTGTGTCATTCCGACTAGCTTATGTGCCATCGTCCATCGAGCCTCCGATCGATGCCATCAAGGGGTTAAGAAACCCTAATTTCTTTTGCTACTATTATGTAAGATGTGGGCCACTTGAAAACAAGCCCAATTTTTGACCCAAATTACCCAAAACCATCTCAACCTTTCAACACAATAAT
The DNA here is from genome assembly GCA_005610355.1 of Gossypioides kirkii. Lineage (NCBI taxonomy): Eukaryota > Viridiplantae > Streptophyta > Magnoliopsida > Malvales > Malvaceae > Gossypioides > Gossypioides kirkii. Next base: position 25,075,626 of record CP032253.1, on the reverse strand, counting down.
GTGGAACCCAAGACCTAATAATCCAATGCCCTAAATGTATCCCAAAGCATTCAACCCAAATTAAACCCAAATTGATCTCAATACCCAAACCTTAAAATTAAAATGCCTAACCCAACCCATTGACCTCTTGACCCATTGACCGACCCGTTGACCCGTTAACTTTGATCGTTGACTTTGACTTTAACCTTAATCGTTGACTTTGACCTGTTGACCATTAACTTTGATCGTTAACCGTTGACTTTTTTTTGACCAACCCTATCCTATCATTTTTCGACGTCTTGATTCTGAATTCGCTGTTCGTTTTGTCAAATTCAAACCTAAAAGCCTTGTTTTAGCTATTATACAAGTTATTGTACTTAGTAAATTTTCTAAGAATAATGAATAAGGGATTTGACTTGGGATATTCTGTGTGTAGTTGATCACGATTTTGAGAATGACGAGTTACCTCCTCCACCTATGCAGGTTGCCCTTACACAAGTTTCGATTGTGACACGTAAGTATGGTTTCTGTTTCGTGTGATTTTAGTAGGTGGCATAGTAATAGATTTAATTTAGAATTTATTCTAGTAGGTTTTGATTTAGCTAGATCCAGTGATAGAATTGAGCGAGGGAGACTTTCTCCACGACGTTAGAGCTTCTGCACATTTGAGGTGTGTCTCTGTCTGTGCTACATGTTGTTGTGTGTTTCTATTGTGCTACGTATTTAATGTGTGTTCTGTCTATGTTATATGATTGTTCTGTGATGTTATTTTGTGATAAGATATCTTTGAGATTTTTTATTTGATATTGTGTATTGCATGTTGATTTTTCCATGCATATCTATTAGATTGTGGGTATTCTGAATATAATGTGAACTCTGATGAATTATCATGAGATTGTGTTGCGACTGAGTTATTGAGACATCACGTTACTGTGTGTTCATGGGTTGAGATTGTACAGTGGAAGTAGTGGTAATCACCCTTTCAAACGGTTGATAGTAAAACCACTCTGATTGGTGACGATTTGATAGAGAAGGGTTCTTGGGAACCTTTCCACTGTGTTGGCGTGCTAGAGGATTAGGTGCATTATATTGTGCTTGTGACTTTATTGCATTTGTGTTGAGTTATAATGTATGCTTGATTTAAAGTGTTTTTGTAAAATTACTGTGATACTGTTTTTGTGATTACTTGCACTTTAGAGACGCATTAAGCTTTTTAGCTCATTCCCTCTCAGTTTCCCTTTTCAGATTTATCGGACTTAGGCGACTTGGTACTCGGAGGATCTCTTTTTTCTAATTATGTTCATTTATTATTCGTTATGAATTATTTTTGGGATTTGTTTCTTTTTCAAATTACATTTTCAAATTATTTTGGGATTATATTATTTTTATTTTATTTTTAAAGTTGGGATTTTGGATATTTATTTAAAGAATTTGAATAAAAAATTTTAAGGTTGGAATTATTCAATATTTTGGGAAATTAACTATTTTACTATGACTTAATTCATTTATAAAATTAGATTATATAACTGTTTTAAATGGTTTCTAAGAAAATTACGATAGTGACCTTCTAAATTTGACAATATCTTTTAGGCCGGGTTTAGGTGATTCAAGTTGCTAAAATGATCATTCGCCTTGATAAACTCTTGTGTAGCTTTGCTAGTTTCTGTTTTACTTGAGGACAAGTAAAAACTCAAGTTTAAGGGTGTGATAGTACTAGAAAGAACATATGTTTTCTCCCTACTTATTGGTTAATTTGTCCCCATTTAGTTATCTTTAGCACATATTTTAGCATTTTCAGTTCAGTAAATTGCATTTTATAACCCAGTAGACCTTAGCCTAATTATCCTTAATTTTGTCATGTTTTGGTACTAATGTCGTTGCATGAGTATTTCTAGATTGTGCCCAGGATTGTCACCAGATCTGATAGCTGTCCGGATGAGAAAAAAAATGTATGAACTGTCCAGTTTAGTATAACCAACTGGTATGGACAGAGGCAACAAGATTCTTATGAAAGGACACCTGTACAGTTTGGAGAAGATAAATATTCAGAAGGAAAGAGAAAAAAAAAAGAAGAGGGAGGAGGCCTTTTTCATGCATTGTCTTATTCAACTTATCCTTTGAAGCTTTTGGCTATGGTGGCTTAAGCCTACTACGGGTGAACCGACATGAAAGGGGTGTAGACTAGCTCTTGACGAGGAGCCTTGAGTGTGGCATAAGAGGGAAGTGAGAGAGTTAGTCGAGTTGTCTAGGAATAGTATTCTTTAGATGTTTCTTTTATATTTCTTTTCTAACGATGATGATTACTTTCTATTTCATGTTTGTATGGAAGTACACATGAATTCTAGGTTAAATGTTATTTAATGTAACCTTAGTTCTACTGTTTAATCTTTGGGTTTGAATTTTTTAGCATGAAAATGTTATTGCAATCACTGTCACTGAAAAGTACAGTGACAGTTTAAGCTAACAAGCATGACAATGGAAGTTGCGTGAGGATTAGAGGAATTTAATCCACTTGTTCTTAATTGTGTTCCATTGCCATCATCGGAAGGTGTGGTAATGTGCATGATTAAGTCTTAGATTAAATATAGAAGTTAAGTTTGGTAAGATGTTCATTGCAATTTATTGCATCGACAATCACTTATCTTTTTATACCTTGTGAGCACTTAGTATTTTGTTGATTCTTCACGTTGGGGAACCCATTTTATCGTTATCAAATTTCATCTTTATTTTCAAAGTATTGCTCTAACAACTATTCTCACAATTCATCTTATTTTTATATGTTTATTGCACTAACATTTATAGACAAAAGACAACCATCCTCGTGGGATCGATATCCGATAGATTCATATCTATCTAATATACTTGCATTGACAATGTATGCTTGCACAATATTGCTGGGACGTTAAATAGCCGATCAGGTTTCCAAGCTACTTGTTGATTCAACAACAATTAATGGCGGCATCATGGACTAAACTAGGGACTTGACGGTCAACTGTTAAATCCAATGGTCAACCATTAAATCTAACGATCAAAGGGCTTATCTGATGGAATTTACTAGTTGGAGTGCTCAATTGGGTGCAAAAGGTAAAGAGGGGCTTACTTGATTTTTTTTAGTAATACTTTGAGAGCAAATTAGAATGTTTTTGTCAAACTTTATAATGGTGAAAATTGTATGAAAAGCATCACAAAAAGATCTCAAAACGTCACAAAAAGTATTCAAAAAAGTCATAAAAATTGATTAAATAACCACTCCCTAGCAGAGTCTACTAAGGAAACAGGGAAAACGCGTAATTTGATTTGATCCTGAGTTACCCCCTGAGGTTTCATACTAAGACAAACCATTTGAAACTCTTTTAGATGTTTATATGGATTTTCATTTTGCAATATACGACTATGTTTAGTTCCTACCACCTCTGACTACCTTTTTTGTAGCTCCGTTTCCTTGCAATTAGTTCTCACAATCTTCTCAATTTCTAGATCGAACGAAAGATTTGGTCATAAGAGAAAGAAACAAGATTAGTACATTACCAGTCCCTGGGAACGACGCCAAAATTTGGTGTGTTGTTGGAAGCACCAAATATAACCTGTCCATAAAAATATCGAAAATAATAGTATAAGGGAAGTAGGGTCAAATTCTCAAGGACTAGACTACTACAGATTCTTGAATGTCGAAATCTCGGGCGCAGTCGTGCCTAGAAAAAGTGTTCGACCTGGAGAAATAATAAAGAAACAAAATTAAAAGTATCAACGAATTGAGATTTAATAAATTGAAATTTGCAGTTACGAAAATAATTAGAGTTGAGAAAAAGGGGTTTTTCGATTTCGGGAATTTCAGCCTCTGGTTATCTTGATTCTTCCTTGATTTAATCATAGACTTTTAGGTGGTTCTTCTCATGATTGAATAAGCTAGTTATAGTGGAAGAAGATGCCTACGACCACCAGCTCCAGTTATAGCCTTGCGATTTTAGAGGAACCTAACTCTAGCCAACCGTCACTCCTATCGGACTATCTTACATATATCATCACTTCTCAATGGCGAATGTCACGCCATTTTGTTTCTTTAGCTTGACAAGCTCTGATGCAGTAAGTTAGTGAACTGGCTGTGCAACCTTATCAAAATATACAAAGTGGTCGTCTTCGCACAAGATGAAAAGATTACTTTTAAAAGGACATGGATGGAAGCGTTAGTCCCGTAATGCAGAGAGATGATGAGTACTCGTTTGAGAAGGGTTAAGTGTGGGTTCTAAGCCTCATGAACCTTTTTGGGAAATTTTGATAACCTTCGGCTAGATGAGTTTAGTTGCTTATGCTTTTTGGGAAAAATACAAGTTTAATGAAAATAAAATTTTTATTGAAAAGAAAAGGCTAGTCCGCAATCAATATTCTAACAACTTGAATTTTCTAGAATCTTAATGCACAAATTGTATTCATATGATAGAATAATGCACCGACAATTTATAGGTATGAACAATTAAAACTACAACTTCATTAATGCTAGTTTTATGCATTGAATCTTAATCTTCCTTGAACCATTTTAGCAATTATAGTAAATATATATTTTTTCTTCTTTTTCTTTTCTTTTTTTTAAGTGACTGAGAGATGACATTGCCTTATCTACCTTTATTCCTGGGCAGTAACAATGCGGTGCAACAAGCCCCCAGGAGGTATATAATTGCGCCGACACACACTCTTGTAGTGACAGCCTTTGGCTAGATGATTTCTCTAAATTTGCAGCGGAGTGTTCTCCCTTGGACAGTTACAATGCTCTCATATTGGAGCGTCTTTTATTAATACAATGTCTCTGTAATTGGTCAGTTAGTTCAAGATTCAAACATCAACACTATCCATTCATTACTGAAGCAATTCCAATCATTCATTCAAAAATAGTAGACTCATCATTCATTCATAATCATCCAATTTACAAATCAACATCCAAACAATTCAAGAATTACGTATAAAAATAAAAATTGTAGGTACATTTTTGTTGAAATTTTGTCAATTCTCATTAACCAAAGAAACAAGTAGAATTCAAATATGTGGGTGTAATTGCATTTCCATTTCACATTATCTCCCCCAAACTTAATGTCTGCATTGTCCCCAATGCACTGACAATATTATATAGAAATAATGGAAATGCAATGACAATGCAACTAAGTTAACAAAAGGAATTCAGTAACAAAATAAAATGCAGGGACAATAAAAAAATGCAAGAAAATATCTAAAAGAAATGTACCAACTTATTCGTCAATAGCCGATGCAGCGGCTGTCTTTGTTTTCTTCTTCTTCTTCTTCTTTGGGTGCTCACCCTCGTCCTGAAGCTTCTTCTTCTTTTTATCCTTGCGCCTTTTCCTCTTTTTATCCATTGTACTAACCGGCTCGGAGGATTGCTCCTCCTCTACAAGTTGGGTGATGGCCTCATCGATTGTCACTTTAGATGGGTGGATTTCAGCGAGCGGTGCTTCATATGGCACAATAGCAAGAGGATTCAGTTATTCTATTCTGCTCATAACAACCTCAGCCTGGCTCGAATCAGGTTGAGCTTCATCAGAGCTGGATGCCCCTACACTCTCTGGTGTGCCGACAACATCCTCAGCGATCGTTGTCGGGGCATCCTTTTACTTCTCTTCCTGTACCTCGGCAGGGTCCTTCTCTTTATTCTCTTTTTCCTTCTCTTCTTCTTCTTTTTCCTTCAACTGATCATCTCCTTGGTCCGCACCTTCATACTTATGCTGCTCTGGTTCGTTTAGACCAATGTTAGCGCATTCCACTACGTCGACACCTTCATCCATAATAGCCTCACGTTTAGCCATAGAACTCATCCTCAAACAGATAGGCAAAGATGCGATAGCAATCCTCCTCAGCCTTCGAGTGCCCTTCTTCCTTTTCATCATAAAAAATGTGAATCTGTGTTGGTGCAGGGACAGGCCTACCATCAGGAGTAGGTTGATCGAATGTAGAGTTTTGCATCTAGAGGAAGATGGATGGAAAGGCTGGAAAGTCTGGTAATGGATTGGCGCTGATCTAGTGTAGTGCGGCTACAATAGTCTCGTTCTAGGCCTTTATGTAAGCATAAAATTTATGCAGCCTATAATCCATGTCATCGACAACACCGTCAGTATCGACTGAGCGCATGTCAATACGGTCAAGATGTACTTCCATTAGAGCCAGCTTCTTCGCCACTTGTGGATTTGTGGGCGCATCGGATTGTTCTGCCTTCTTTTTCCCTTTATTTCTATCTTTCTTCTTTGAGGCTTCTTTGGCCACTGGTGTCTCCTAGCCACGAGTCATCCGTTCAACGAAGATATCGTTGATCGGGCCTTTGTTCTCTAATAACTCCTCACCATCCTTGGGCACAATGCCCTTCTGTTTACAAAGCAACATGATTAGAGAGGGGAATATGAGTATACCATTTTTCTTGCCAGCGACTTTTTCGATTTGATCGTGGATGATCTCTTCGATGTCGATGTGTCAAAAGTGTAGGATATAATATAAGAGACACATACGGTCTAATGTCACAGTAGTGCTATGTGTAGAGGGCATGATACAGGTATTGATGAAGTGGAACCATACCTTGCTGAAGGTTATGAGATACCTTCTATGCATGGTGTAGTTATGGAACCCGTTACCAGTCTAGGTGGCTCCATCGACACAGAGGTCCTTCATCATCTGATCAGTACTTTCATCATCCAAACTATGTATAAACAGTGAGTGGTCGTCCACCCTCTCAGGGATTCTCAAAAGCACATTGATTTGGGCGGCACTCCATGGTATGAGCCCCTCCCTTGCAAAAACGAACTCTTGCTCCAGATCCACAAGGTTGGCATAGAGCTCCCTCACCAGTGTAGGGGAGTAACTAGAGGGATGTTCGCAAAAGAACTCCCATCCAAGGTGACTGATGGTATGGGCAATAAGTTTCACCAAGGTCTGATGCGGGGACAGTTTTAGACCTTGTTCAGGGTGGAGATTATGCTTCAGCATGATATTCTGGTAACGCTCATTGACTGCAGACGTCAGAAATAGGATCGGCCCTGTAGACAGAGATGATGTTGTGATTGGAGCCATAGTGGTTGAAGTTGTTGGGGTGTTTTTAGAGGGAGTCTTAGAAAGGTTTTTCGATGCTCGGGTTTTAGCCATTGTTACTGAAGAAGAAAGTTAGAGAAATTTGCAGAAAAAAATAGCTTGTGAACGGAAAAAGGAATATAGAGGCAATGAAAGGGAAGAGATGTAGCAACAATGGATGATGTGAGTAGAGAGAAATCTACAGAAAAGAGGTTTTATAACCTAGAATCGTGATGATTGAAAAAATACAGGGAAACGTTGCGTCTGCAGTCATTAATTACCAGGCTGCAGATCGTACTGCTTCATTTGATCAAACGGTTGGGAGAGAAGAGAGATCAATCGGCGATGTAACACCCCTAACCCGTATCTGTCGCCAGACTAGGGTCAAGTGATGTTACAATAACCAACTCATTTACAAACACACGATAACATCAACCACTCACGTCAACATACGTACATTGTGGCACCCCTATCTCGACACAGCAATGAACTTTTAGTATTTGAATAAATCTTTAATTCACAATCAGTCATAGATCACAATAATTAACATTTCAACCTTTCATTAGCATAAAACTAATCTTCAAGAGTTCAAAATAATTGAGTGAACATAAGCTAGAAAATACAAGATTATCATATAAATTATTGTAAGTAAAGAGGGCTCTACGATACATGAACAAGCTACTACCGATACCTCAAACCTTAGTAAGCAAACTACTTAACCTGGATGTTTCTATCGATAGTAAATCTCAAAGTACCGACACAACTCAGACTGCTTCTAAAAGTTCATTTCATCTTTTCATAAATCTCATATCTAACTAAAACCCACTATAAGCTTCCTATCTAAACACTAAACAATTCACAATTGAGCATGAATAACTCCGCAATTCATAACCTTGGATTAACCACAATGCTGCGAATAACAATCCTTCCTAGATGGATTAACCACCTTCTTAAGGATGCTTTTGATTTGACGATTAGGTACCTCGGCTTGACCATTTGTTTGTGGGTGGTACGTAGTAGCCATACAATGCTTCACACCATATCTTTTTAACACTATCACCACTTGGTTGTTATAAAAATGAGTTCCTTGGTCACTTATTAATGCTCTTGGTGTTCCAAACCTTGTGAGAATGTATGTGTGAAAGAATTTCAACACCATCCGAGCATCATCCTTTAGCACCGCAAGGGTCTCGATCCACTTCAACAAATAGTTAACAGTAACAAAAATGTACACATTCCCAAAAGAGTTTGGAAATGGTCCCATAAAGTTAATACCCCAATCGTCAAAGAGCTTTACTTCCATGATAGGTTGTTGGAGCATCTCATTGCGTCGAGATATTGAGCCAGTGCTTTGACATCGATCACATTATTGTGCGAAGTTGTGAGCGTCTCGAAACAATGTGGGCCAATAAAATCCTGACTGTAGGACCTTAGCAGTAGTCCTTGTACCACCAAAATGACCTTCATATGGGGCATCATGGTAATGTCGCAGTATTGAAGTCATTTCCTCTTCAGGTACACAGCAACGGATAATGTTGTCAGTGCTACCTTAAATAGGTATGGCTCTTTCCAGTGATATTTTGCAGCATCGTGTATGAACCTGATCTTATTATGACCAATAGCATTCAGAGTTAGCTTCTCACACACAAGGTAATTGACAACATCGGCATACCAGGGCGATGCATCGACAAAGAATAACTACTCGTCTGGTAATGCTTCGACAATTTGGGACGTCTGCCCATCTTTACTTCCAACTTTCAGTCGAGACAAGTGCTCAGCTACTTGATTTTCAGATCCTTTCCTATCCCTGATTTCAACATCAAATTCTTGAAGGAGTAGGATCCATCGTATCAGTCTAGGCTTGGCGTCTTTCTTTGTTGCTCAATTGATTGCTTCCCTTCATCTTCTAGCCTTATCTTATGCATGCAAAATGAGGGACTGATCCTTTATATCTACAATGCTCTAGGCTATGGCTCTTTTGTGCTCTTTCAAAATGGCGATAAGCTTATCTTCTTGTATTGCGTCAAAGGATGCGTTGACAATAACAGGTAATGTCTCATTGTCACCAAGAAAGACATACTTCAAATGCATCGACAATGGCTTCAACTCCAAGGTACGAGCTTGCTCAATAGATGGTTTAAACACTGGGATTATCCTGTTAGACAAATCTAAAGATTTCAATTGCCAATTTTGTCTCAACTCACAATTGTTAACCTGTTCTTTGTCTGCACAGTCATCTAGGATTTCGTTGATGGATGTCGCTTCATCTTCATCTAACATTGCTGAACTCCTTGCAGTAAATTATTCTATAATGATCTCATCTAAAACGTTGATGTGATGACATTGCTCTTTAGTTCCAGACAGAGATGCTTCAAACACACTAAAGGTCACATCTCATCATTATGACGCATGATAAGTTCTCCTTTGAATACGTCGATAAGTGTGTGTCCCGTTGCTAGAAATGGTCGTCCCAAGATAATAGGCACCTCCTTATCTACTTCGCAGTCTAGGATTATGAAATCAGCAGGGAACACAAGCTTATCAACTTGGACAAGAATGTCTTTGATTTGGCCTTTAAGTTTTGTAAGTATCTGTCCGCAAGTTGTAATGTCACTGCAGTGGGCTTCATCGAACCTATTCCTAATTTCTTAAAAGTAGACAAAGGCATAAGGTTAATACTAGTTCCCAAATCATATAAAGTCTTGCCTAAATAATGATTCCCAATAGAGAATGGGATTGTAAAGCTGCTAGGATCTTTCATCTTGGTTGGCAACTTATTTGTAAGCACAGCGCTACACCCTTCTATGAGCGCAATCGTCTCGATTTCAGATAATTTCTTCTTCTTTGATAGTAGCTCTTTCATAAATTTCCCATAACTGGCTATCTACATAAGAGCATCTACAATAGGTACGTTAATGTGTAATTGTTTCAAAGTAGAAAAAAACTTTTTATACTCTTTATCATGGACTTTCTCTTTAAATCTTTGTGAAAATGGAAAAGGTATTGTAACAGTGGGTTGTTGTGGAAAACTCGGTGGTGTCGACGTTGGTAGTTGCGTCGACAACTTTGTTAGGCAAACTGTAGGCATAGATGTTACTAGGGTTGGTTCCTCTTCATTTACTTCTACTTGACTTCCTTCAGCCACATCCTCTTCTTGTTACCGTGGTTCAGATGCATCGACATGGTCTTGGCCAGAACTGCTTGGTTCAATCGTCTACTTCCCACTTCTCAGCGTGATTGCTTTGCAATGCTCCTTCCCCCTTTGCATAGGATTCTCAGTATCACTAGGCAGAGTGCCCGGTGACCTTGTGCTGAGATTAAAAGCCAACTATCCTAGCTGGGCTTCTAATGCTCGGATGGAAGAAGAGTTGTCTTGTACTATTGCTTCAGTTCTCGTGATATGCTCACGCATCAATGCTTCAAGAGCAGCCATAGGATCTGACTTTAGTTGAGAAAATTATTGCTGTTGATGTTGATGATGTCGTCTTTGCATATGTGGCAGCATAGACTGTTATGGCTGTAATCGAGATTATGGGTACATCTAGCTATGTGACTGCATCTGTTGAGAACTCACCTACGAATTCTAATTATAATTCTGCTATGGGTTGATATTGTAACTCCCTTGTCGATAACCTCCTTGATTTGAGGAATTTCTATGTCTAAATGTAGAAACATTTTGATTCCCCCAAGGTTGTTGAGATCGGTTGTTGTATGAGTTACCAAATGAACCCCCATTGATGTTGTTGACATAGAAAGTATTTTTTACATGTTGTGGGCAGTCCTCATAACTATAATTGTCACTGCAAATTTCACAGGAAAATATCGGCGCATCCAATCGTTCGGCCACTTTAATAGGGGAAACGTTATTTTTTCCCTTCATATTCTTTATGATATTAGCCAATGAGGATACCTGCGCTAACAAAGCAGAAATAGCATCTAACTCAAGAACTCCAGGGTTATTCTTTACCTGTGCAGAACGAGAGATTGGATATTGATAATCGTTCTGAGCAATCCTCTCTAGAATTCTTACATCTTTATTGTAGGTACAATCTAACAAAGGACCATTAGGCGATTTGTCAACGAGATTCTTTGTCTGAGCATTCAAACCATTGTAAAAAATCTCTATTTGGGTCTCTTGCTAAATTCATGCATTGGGCAGTGTCGAAGCAATGTTTTGTAACTCTCCCACGTTGTATGTAAGTTCTCAACATCTAACTGATGATATGCAGCAATATCATTGCGCAACCTCGCATTCATTGTCGGTGGATTGAAATGCAAAACAAACTGTGTTGCTAATGCATTCCAAGATGTAATGGATCCAGTCGGCAATCCCAAGAACCATGTTCTCACTTTACCCTACAATGAATAAGGAAATAATTGCATTTTCAAGGCATCATTAGGGACACCATGTTGACTAAAGGATGGACAAATAAGTAGAAATGATTTTAAGTGTTCTCTTGTGTCTTCATGAGGAAAACCAGAATATTGCCCATTCGAGTTGAGCATCTGAAACATCACCGCTTTCATCTCGAAATTACCAGCTTGAATAGTCGGTCTCACAACCTCTAGTTGTAAATCATCAAGTATAGGAACAACAAAATCTCTTATTGTCCTATTTTGCACTTGTTCTTCTTGTGGAGGTGGTGGTGGTATATTATTAATTGCTTGTGGCAGTACTGGAGGAATATCATTTTGTGGCAGCAATGGTGGTAAATCATTGTTGTTTCCAACCATTCTTCTTTGTTCTTGCCTTCTCCTCTTTAATGTCCTTTCAAGCTCCGAATCAAAACTAACAAGGTTGTTAGGATTTCTCTTAGTGGACATGCAACGCCTACAAAACTGAAAAAGAAAATAATAGAAAAGTAAACGAATTAGTAAAGGTTAGGAGTTAAGTAATTAGAATTAGTTGTAAAAACAAAAGTAAACATCAAACAAACTCCAAGTCCTCGACAACGATGCCAAAACTTAATCGCGTTTAAAACGTCACAGCAATGTGCAAGTGAACACACGCCGATGCAAGTATAGTTGATAGAAAATTCTATCAGATATCTATCCCACGAGGAAATGAGTTCTTGATGTTTAAATGTCGGAGCAACTAATACTGAAATTAAGTAAAATGTGAGTAATGATGTCAGTATAATTACATCAGATCTGCACACTAAAATAGTCAATATTGTCAATGCAATCAGAGTTGAATGTCAGAGGTTAAATGTCAATGTACTGAAAGTAAATCAAATGTGTTGAGTGCTGAATATTTAAATGCATGAAATGTAAATATGATCAAGTGAAAAGGATTGGAGTGGATAACTGATTTCGCTAAGTCACAACGCTGGATATGCCGACAAGGTATTGTATAGATGAAATGTCACAGAAATAATGCACCAATGAACTTTTACCAATAACAATCTTCCATTTACTCGAGATTTAAGTACCCACAATCACTCCACCTCTCGGTGCGAGTAACATTGTGCAATCAAGAACAAGTAACTGGAATCTCTTCTAGCCCCAAGCAACTCTCATTATCTTACTTGTTAACCTAACCTATCACTGCATCTCTCAATGTCGGTAGGCTGCAAAGGCACTCTCGTGTTTGATGCGATTAGATCCAAGAATAAACAAATAAAAAGCATTAAATAAGAGTCAAAGTGATCTAACAATGAAAGATACTCTTGTATTCATTCAATTTTCATTAGAATCCATCAGCGTAAAAGAAGAATTAAAGAATACAATCGAAGCTTACTATCTCTAAACTACTAGGACTATTCCTTAATCATTCCTCTTGCTTTGCATCAAGCACCTCTCGTCAGAAGTGGTTGCTCCCTTGCTCCATCAGTTCACTGTTCCAGCTAAAGTCTGCAAATCACACAGAAATTGCAGAATTTAATCCTCTACCTCTTGATGATTTCTTAATTCTTCATTCTTCTATTTATAGCCTTCAAAAGTTGCAGGTTTCAGCCTCCCATTCTCAAAACCAAGTCTAGATTCTGCAGCTGTCAAAGTTAGCTAGAGTACAGTTGTGCACTCACGTAAATTTAATGTTTTCTTTAGAGATCTGCAGGTTGTCGCTGCATTGCTGGGCACAATCTGAGATTGTAATTGCGGCGACACCTGTGATATTCCTATTCTGGTGCTTCCATATGTAAATTTGGCTTGAGTTTACTCATTCGAGGTTCAGGTTCTATGTGGTGACATTGCTGGTCGCAATTCCAAGCTGATCTTGTGGCTGCATTCTTCTTTCGATATTAATCTTCTGGATTGAGTTCCTTCGCTGACAATTTTAAAGCGTAATACATCGATTGCTTGCATCGACATTAGTAAAAAAAGATATAAAAATAACAAGAATTTAAACTAACTAGCAATGAGTTGGAAATTATAAAAACTAAGTATGAAATGCTTATGATGTATGTTAAATGAGATACAAAAGAGACAATAAAAACACCAATTTAGAGAGAAAATATATGTCATTTGTAATGCTATCACTGTTGCAGTCCCAAAGGATGATGCAAAGATAGTGCTTAAATTTTTTCACAAGCATATACTCACCCGCTTTGGCACACCAAAGGCATTGATTAGTGATCAAGGTACACACTTTCATTGTAACCAAGTGGCAGCCACACTGAAGTGATATGAAGAAACCATAGAATGGCTACTACTTATCATACGCAAACCAATGGAAAAGCCTAAGTATCCAATTGACAAATTAAGAACATTCTTGAGAAGGTTGTAAACCCTTCAAGGAAAGATTGGTCTTCTAGATTGGTTGACACTTTATGGACATTGCGGACAGCATACAAAACTCCATTAGGGATGTCGCCGTATCAGTTAGTTTTTGGGAAAGCATGTCACTTGCCAATTGAACTGGAGCACAAAGCAATGTGGGCAATTAAGCAAGTGAATATGGATTATGAAGCTGCTGGAGAGAAAAGGATGTTAGATATCACTGAACTAGAGGAGATTAGGAAAAATGCCAATGAAAACGTTGCAATTTACAAGGAAAACACCAAACAATGGCATGGCAGAATTATTTTGCAATGACAATTTATTACAGGTCAAAAAGTTTTATTATTCAATTCTCGACTGAAATTGTACCCGGGTAAATTGCGCTCATGTTAGTCTGGACCTTTTGAAGTTGTCGAAGTATTTCCTCATGGTGCGATCACAATCAGATATTTACATGATGGACACCAGTTCAAAGTGAATGGACAGTGGTTGAAACATTATTTTGGGAATATTGATCAAAAGCAAGCAGAGACCATTAAATTGGTCAAAATTTTTAATTTTTTATTGAAATTATTATTTATTGTTATTGTTATTGTTCAAGTTTGTTTTACTTCTTATTTTTGCAGAATAATCGGGTACCATTGTCGACACACTTGAACCTTATTGTCAATGCAGTTCGTACTATTGTACTGTCACTTATGACTCATCAAAAAGAATGGCATATCAGGGATTCCAAATCCCACCGTTTGATCAAAAGTGACCTAGCCATCTGATCTATCTGAGCGGGCACAGTTCTCATTGGACACATTTATTCCCGCCAGCTTATGTCCCTTCAATTAATCACAAAAAAATCACCCATTTCCATCTTCTTCTTTCACTCACTATAAACCCCCTTCATTGTGCCTACTGTAACACATACAAAGCAGCTATTTTTATTCACTTTCTCTTCCCAAGATCATATTTTTACAACTTCAAACCTTCTTCACTCAAGAAAATATGGCAAGCTCGAGAGGATTAGTCAAGAAAGTAGCCAAATCTGTTGAAGAACACTCGTCCTTTACAACTGCAGTTCGTGAATCAGAATCCTCTATGCCAACAGAGAAAAAAGAGCCGATGATCTTTTTAAAGAAAGCAGCCAAAGACTGATTTCAAGATAACATTTTGAAGCGAAACTTCCACCCAGAATAAGATATTCTCCTTTCGCAACAACAAGACTTAGGCAAGCAAGTCTATAAAACCATCTCCAAGCTGAAGTGGGGGACTTTCTACACTCATCTTGGAAGCTATTCCTCTTCAATGGTACGTGAGTTTTACGCTAACCTTTATGACCACGAGTTAGAGTTCATCTTTGTCAGAGAAGGCTTAATCCCATGGAGTGCTAACAAAGTCAATGAGCTGTGCAACACTAAAGTAGATGAGAATGAACACTCCAAGTTCATTGAGGATATCACAGACGACAAAACAGACCTGTTGGTGTAGGATTTATATGTCGAGGGAGCAGTGTGGATGGGTTAGCATCACAAGAATTATACGATGCACCGATGCTTCTTGACACTGCAAAGCAAAATATGGTTTCATTTTGTCAACTGCAGGTTAAAGCCCTCTACTCATAGCACCACAGTCACCCTTGATAGAATCTGTATGATACATTCAATTGTCAAGGGTAGAAAGATTGATGTCGGCGCAATTATCGACTTGGAAATTGCACTGCAAGATAATCTGGAATTTTGGTTTTCTCATCATTAGTGATGCTATTGTGCCAGCAGAAAGGGATCGTGCCCCATCATGATGAAAAAGTCCTGGATAATAAGGGCCCAATCAATGAAGCCTCTATTGAAAGAATGACTCGTGGCAAAGATACACCGACAGTGAAGGAGGCAGAAACAAGCAAAACGAGGAAGGGCAAAGCCAAAGCAGAAAGCAAGCGGATAAACCGTACTACAAAGGCATCCTTGATGCAAAAAATGAAGGATATCGAGAAGTTGGACAATTCCATTAGCAATAAGCAGATCAGGCTTGTCGCTACAGTAGAGGATATAGACAAATCACAAAATTTGTTTTATGCTTATACAAAGGCCTGGAACAGTTTATTGTAAATGCATTGTGTCAGTTGAGCCTAACCCCACTCTCAGGATTTCCAGTGTTTTCACCAATCATCCGAGATTATGAACTCTCACCAGAATTCCTTCTAGTCTTAAGCAACTTCCACTGTCTTGCTTGCTAACTTAACTTGTCACCGCACCTTCTAGTGTTTGTGACTGTAATTGAACTTTCGTGGTCAAAACAATTAAATCCAAAGATAAACAGATGAGAAGAATTGAGTCAGAATTAAAGTAATCTAACATTGAAAGATACTTCCATATACAATCAATTCTCAATAAAAATTCATCAACATTAAAAGAGGGATTAACAAATGAATCGAAGCATACTATTCCTAGGCTACTAGGATTCTCCCTTAACCGCTCCTCTTGCGTTGCACCAAGCACTCCTCATCAGAAGCTATTGTGCCCTTGCTGGATCAGATCATCGTCCTCCGGATTAGACTTCCATGGAAGCTAACCTTTGAGAATGAGAGAATGTTTAGGGTTTAAATCTTCACCACTTGATATCCATCTTCTTCCTTTCCCTCCTATTTATAAGCTCTGGGAATTTCAGATCTAACCTCTTTGGTAGCTATACAAGTTTGTTATTTCCAGCTGTGCACTCACGCAGATTTGGTATATTCATCAGGCATTTGCAGGTTATTGCGGCATCTCTGGGAGTAATTCATGATCTTTAATTGCGGTGACAACTTGGCATTCTCCTGAGTTGGTGCTTTCAGGTATATTTGTAGCATGAATTCACTTGTACGAGGTAGAGGTATTCATACAGTGACAACTTTGGCCGCAATTCCAAGTTAAATTTGTGGTTGCATCTTTGAACGCTTTTCAGCACTAATCTTTCAAGGTGAGTCTATGCACTGACAACTTCCGATGCAAAACTTATGCTATATACGGCAACACTAGTAGCAAAAAAAAAGATAAAATGAAAAGAATTAAAGCCATACAACACTGAGTTAGAAAATGCAAACACTAAGTATAAAATGCTAAACATGCATGCTAAATATGATACAAAAGAAACAATTTATACACTAAGTTAGGGAGAAAATAAGTGTCATTTCTAATACTATCATACCCTAAACTTGAGTTTTTACTTGACCTCAAGTAAATAAAAATTAGCAAAGTCATAATCAAAACTTGTCACCGCAATCATCATTCTGGCAACTTAAATTCTCTGGAATCATAATGTATAAATTGTATTCATAAGATAGAATAATGTGCCGACAATTTATAGGAGTGAATTAGTAAGACTGCAACTTCACTAATGTTAACCTCATTGCATTACTACACTCTTGGTCCTAGGCAGTAACGATAGGGTGAAACAAACCCCTAGGGAGCATGTTATTACACCGACACACACTCTTGCAGTGATAGCCTTTGGCTAGAATATTTTAATAACACATGCAGCGGAGTGTTGGCAGTAACGATAGGGTGAAACAAACCCCTAGGGAGCATGTTATTACACCGACACACACTCTTGCAGTGATAGCCTTTGGCTAGAATATTTTAATAACACATGCAGCGGAGTGTTCTCCCTTGATAAGCCACAATGCACCCACATTACGGTGTCTTTTATCAGTAGGTTTCACTGCAATTGGTAAGTCAATTCAAGATTCAAAGATTGATATTACTCGTTCATTACTAATGCAATTTCAACCATTCATCCAAAAATAGAAGGATTCAATATTCAATCACATTCATCCAATTCACTCATTAGCATCCCAAACAATTCAAGATTTAAGCAAAATAAAAATTATGGTTAGATTTTCGTTTTAACTTTGCATATTTTCATTTATCTAAGAAGACAAGCGAATTCTCAAACATGTGGGTGCAATTGCATTTCCATTTCATGCATATTCCCCCCAAACTTAATGTTTGCATTGTCCCCAATGCAGTGACAATAGTATACAAATAAGAATGGAAATGCAATGACAATGTAAATGAACTAATGAATAAAATGCAAAGACAAATAAAAATGCAATGACAACTAAATGATATGCATGCAACTAAACTAACTCCGAAAAAGTAAAACTAACTCAGTTTTCTATAGTCAATTATGTGGTTATCTTGGTTTTCTTTTTCTTCTTTGGGTGCTCCTCTTTGTGCTTCTTCTTCTTGTCTTTTCTTTTTCTCTTCTTTTTCTTGGAGTCAATCGGTGCAGCAAATTATTCCATCATAGCCGGTTGAGTGAAGGCTTCATCTACCGTCACGTCGGATGGGTGAATCTCAGCAAGTGGTGCCACATAGGGCACAATGGCCAGAGGATTAGAATCCTCATTACTAATGGTGACTGCCTTGACTTGGATCGCTCCAGGTGTAGCCAAGTCTTTAACAGATACCCCCACACTGGTGGGTGCGTCGACAAATTTCTTCTCTAAATTCGTCGGGGCATCTTCTTTGTCTTCGTCCTTCTCATCTTCATTTCTTTTCTCTTCCTCGCCTTTCTCCTTCTCTTCTATGCCTTCCTCGTCTTCTCCCTCTCCTACTTTAACTTTCAGATCCACAGAAACGATTGGTGTGCACACTTCCTCAGCAGCAACCTCTCGTTCTGCAATGTTGGCCCCAAGACTATTCGAAAATTCATCCTTGAAAAGATTGGTGATGGGTTTGAAACAATCCTCCATAACCTTGGAGTGTCCCTCGTGATCCTCATCATCAAAGTTGTGGATCCTAGTTGGGGATGGGACGTGCTGAGGCCTACCTTCAGAAACAGGTTACTTTGATGACAATGGGGCTTCCCTAACAATAGGGGAAAAATAGTGAACTTTGGCATGGGGTTCAGGCTCAAACTTCTTAATGTGGTGACAATAGAATTGTTCCATGCCCTTATATAAGCATAAAAGAGATTTTACCTATAATCCATCTCTTCCAATACGCTGACAAGTCGAATTTGTTGCGGTCAACAAGTTGTTCTATTTCAATCAACTTCTTCCACATTGAGGATCTGTGGGCCCAATTGCTTGTTTCTCCTTTTACTTCCCCTTGCCTTTCTCTTCCTTTTTGGGTACTTTCTTCACCAAAGGGGTTTCTTTCCCTCTGGTCATCCTTTCCACCGAGGTGTCATTGATGGGCCCCTTGTTCTCCAAAACTTCTTCACCATCACGAGGCACAATGCCCTTTTGCTTTCATAACATCATTATTAGAAAGGGGAAAGATAAGATATGTCTGATTGCTTGTAGCTTCAACAATTTCATCATACAGGATTTTGCCGACATCAATGCGACATCCTTTTAGTATAGAATGTAAGAGGCACATGCGATCCAACGTCGTAGTGGTGCTGTGGGTAGACAGTAGAAGGCGACAATTAACGAAATGGAACCACACCTTGCTTTGAGTGGTTAGGTAGCGTCTGTGCATCGTGTAGTTATTGGGATTGTTGCCAGTCCATACTGCACCGTCGACGCATAAGTCTTGTAACACAATGTCGGCACTTTCTTCAATTAAGTTCTCCAATAACTCAATGTGCAAGTCTTCTCCTTCAGCAATATCGAAAAGCACATTGATGTGATTGGCGCTCCAGAGCTCCAAGCCTTCACGAGCAAAAACAAATTCCTATTCAGAATCAACTAGATTAGCGTAAAATTCCTGTTCAGTGTGATAGTTCCTCTTTATCATCACATCGTGATATCAGTCTTTCACCGCCTTTGAGAGAAAAAGGACATGCTCTCTCGATGGTGGTTGTTCGGCGTTTCTATCCACGACGATCGATGATTCCACAGGTGACTTGGATGGAGTCTTAGCTCCACGTGTTTTGGCCATGATTTCTGAGAAAAGAAAGTGAGAGTAGTTTATAGAAAAACTAATGAAGAAGAAGAATACAATAGCAATGGAGATAGTGAGTGTGAAAGTAGAGTCGGTAGAAGAAGGGTTTTATAAACTTAGGTGGTGAAGAGACGTGATTATCTCTACTAGCATGGTAATACGTTGTGCCTATAGCCAATAAACTCCAAGGCACAAATTGTCCTTTTTGGGTTGATCCAATGGTTGAGGATGAATGGAAATCAACCAACGCGATTCTTTCCAAAAACACTTTGTCGAGTCATCACAGAATGCGTCGACAAGTCATGCTATCAGATGCGTCGACAAAAAGGAGATTTTTTATTCCTACATGAAACTGAAAAGAAACGAATGAAAATAAAAAACAAAGAGTAAATGTAAAAATTGTAATGATCTTAAGTAAATGTGACCAGATTAATGGTCTCGCTTTGTTCTCTAACGTCTAGGCTCAAGTAATGCTTCAACCGTTGGTCATTTACTTTAAACTGGTGACCATCATTCAGATCCACAATTGTCACCGTACCATGTTGGAATGCTTCGACAACTTTGAAAAGGCCTGACCATCTTGAGGGCAATTTTCCTGGATGCAAATTCAAACGTGAGTTAAATAAAAGTACCAACTGACCAGGAGAAAATTGTCGCCACAAGATGATATTGTCATGCCATCTCTTGGTTTTCTCTTTATATATGGTAGCATTTTCATACGCGTTACGTCAAATTTCTTCAAGCTCGAAAATGTCCAACAATTGTTTCTGCCCAACAGCATCATAATCCATGTTCACTTGTTTGATCGCCCACATGCCTTTATGTTCAAGTTCAACTGGCAAGTGACATGATTTACCAAACACCAACTAATATGGTGACATCACCAACGAAGTTTTGTAAGCAGTACAAAGCAACCACAATGCGTCATATAGCCTCGAGGACTAATCTCGTCAAGATAGGTTAACCACCTTTTCAAGAATGCTTTTAATTTATTGATTGGAGATCTCCGCTTGTCCGTTCATTTGTGGATGGTACATTGTTGCCATACGATGCTTCACATCGTAGTGCTTCAAAGTTGTTACCACTTGATTACTATGGAAATGGGTGCCTTGGTCGCTTATCAATGCTCGAGGTGTTTCGAATCTTGAAAGAATATATGTGTGAAAGAACTTTAACACCGTCCGAGCATCGTCTTTTGAAACCGCAATTGCTTTGATCCATTTGGAGACATAGTCAACAGCAACAAAAATATACACATTTCTAAAAGAGTTTGGAAATGGTCCCATAAAGTTTATACCCCAAACATCGAATAACTCCACCTCCATGATAGGTTGTTGGAGCATCTCGTTGTGTCAAGATATGAAACCTGTGCGTTGACATTTATCACATTGCTGCACAAAATTATGGGCCTCTCGAAACAATGTGGCCTAGAAAAATCCTGTTTGTAGGACCTTTGTAGTAGTCCTAACACCACCAAAATTGCCTCCATAAGGAGCATCGTGGCAATGCCTTAGGATAGAAGACATCTCTTCCTCAGGAACACAGCGACGGATAATGTTGTCAGCGCATACCTTGAACAGGTATGGCTCATTCCAATGATATCTTGCAGCGTCGCACATAAATCTGACCTTCTTGTGACCAATGACACTCAATGGTAGCTTCCCACAAACAAGATAATTGACGACATCTGCATACCATGGAGATGCGTTGACAAAGAATAGTTTATCATCTGGAAATGTATCGATAATTTGGGATTTATTCCTATCCTCACTTCCAGCTTCTAGGCGAGATAAGTGGCCTGTACTTGGTTTTCAAATCCTTTCCTGTCTTTGATTTCAATATCAAATTCTTGTAAAAGTAGGATCTATCTAATCAGGTGTGGTTTGGCATCTTTCTTCACAAAAAGGTATCTCAAGGCAGAGTGATCTGTGTACACTGTAATTTTTGCGTCAATAAGATATGAACGGAACTTGTATAATGCAAAAACTATTGCTAGTAACTCCTTCTCAGTAGTTGTGTAATTCACCTACGCTTCAGTTATGGTCTTACTAGCATAGTAAATTAAATGAAATACTTTCTCCTTGCATTGTCCAAGCACAGCTCCCATAGCAAAGTTGCTTGCATCGCACATCACCTCGAATGGTTACAACCAGTCTAGTGCAACGATAATGGAAGCTTGTACTAGCAGCTTTTTAATTGTACAAATGCGTCCAAACACGCGTCATTGAACAAAAACTTTTTATTCTGCTCTAATAAAAAGCATAGTGGTTTTGCTATCTTGGAGAAATCTCGTATGAATCTTCTATAGAATCCAGCATGACCAAGAAAACTCCTTATTCCTTTTACATTTGTGGGTGGAGGTAGCTTCTCAATTATTTCCACCTTTGCTTTATCTACTTCAATGCCCTGACAAGATATGCGATGGCCAAGAACTATGCCTTCCGTTGCCATGAAATGGCATTTCTCCCAGTTCAGCACCAGGTTAGTATCCTCGCATCTTTTCAATACTTTTTCCAGATAGTCAATGCATTGGTCAAAATTGTGGCCATATACAGAGAAATCATCCATGAATACCTTCAATTAATCTTCAATCATGTTAGAGAAAATAACCATCATGCACCTCTGGAATATAGTTGGGGCATTGCACAAACCAAATGGCATTCGTCGGAAAGCAAAGGTTCCAAATGGGTAAGTGAACATGGTCTTTGTTTGATCTTCCAGCGCAATTGCGATCTGGTTGTATCCAGAGTAGCCATCAAGGAAACAGCAGTAGGCCTTACCAACTAGCCTATCCAGCATTTGATCAATGAACGACAGTGGGAAATGATCCTTCTTTGTGTTCGCATTTAAACGATCATAATCCATACACACTCGCCAACCTGTAGTAATGCGAGTAGGGATTAGCTCGTTTTTATTGTTACTCACCACTATGATACCTCTCTTCTTGGGCACACATTGGACCGAGCTCCCCCATGTACTGTCTGAAATAGGATAGATGATACCCGCATTTAGCCACTTAATGATATCTTTTTTCACTTCTTCTTTCATTTTCTAGTTCAATTGTCTTTGTTGCTCAATTGACTATTTCCCTTTATCTTCCAACCTGATTTTATGCATGCAGAAAGAGGGACTAATGCCTCTGATGTTCACTATGCTCCACGTAATGGCTCTTTTGTGCTGCTTCAAAATTGTGATTAATTTTCCTTCTTAGCTCGCGTCGAGACTTGCGCTGACAATCACAGGTAATGTATCATTATCACCTAGAAAGACATATTTCAAATGTGTTGGCAATGGCTTTAACTCCAAGGTTGGAGCTTGTTCAATTGATGGTTTGAAAACTGGGATCGTCCTATTAGTCAGATCCAAAGATTCCAATTGCCAGGCATGTTGCAGCTCACAGATATTAGCCTCAGCTTTATGATCATATTCAGGTAGGCTTTGTTCCTTTGTAATTATTTCATCCAGCACATCAATGTGGTGACATTGTTCCTTACTTCTTGACGGGGATGCTTCGAACACACTGAAGGTTACATGCTCATCATTATGGTGCATAATCAACTTGCCCTTGAAAACATCAATAAGTGTACGTCCCATTGCTAAAAATGGGCGTCCCAAGATAATAGGCACTTCCTTATCTACTTCGCAATCAAGGATGATAAAGTCAGCTGGGAATACAAGCTTATCAACTTGGACGAGGACATCTTTAATCTGTCTTTTAGGTTGTGACAAAGATTTGTCCGCAAGTTGTAATGTCACTGCAGTAGGTTTCATAGAACCAATTCCTAATTTCCTAAAAGTGGACAATGGAATGAGGTTAATACTAGCTTCTAAATCACATAAAGCTTTACCTAAGTAGTGGTTTCCAATGGAACATTTTCTTCCCTTTTTGTCTCATTCCGGCTAGCTTGTGTGCCACCGTCCGTCGAGCCTTCGATCGGTGCAATCAAGGGGTTAAGAAACCCTATTTTCTTTTGCTAGTATTGTGTAAGATATGGGCCACTTGAAAACAAGCCCAAATTTTGACCCAAATATTACCCAAAACCATCTCAATCTTTAAACCCAATAATGTGGAACCCAAGACCCAATGATCCAATGCCCTAAATGTAACCCAAAGCATTCAACCCAAATTAAACTTAAATTGATCTCAACACCCAAACCTTAAAATTAAAATGCCAAACCCATTGACCCGTTGATCGACCTATTGACCCGTTGACCCGTTGACTTTGACTTTTACCTCAATCGTTGACTTTGACTCGTTGACCATTGACTTTGATCGTTGACTTTTTTTAACCAACCCTATCCTGTTATTTTTCGACGTCCTGATTCTGAATTCGCTGTTCGTTTTGTCAAATTCGAACCTAAAAGCCTTGTTTTAGCTATTATACAAGATATTGTACTTAGTAAATTTTCTAAGAAAAATGAACAAGGGATTTGACTTGGGATATTCTGTGTGTAGTTGATCACGATTTTGAGAATGATGAGTCACCTCCTCCACCTGTGCGAGTTGCCCTTACACAAGTTCCGATAGTGACACGTGTTGAAGCCCAATTTTGACCGGGCCCAACACCAAATCCAACTTTTAATTTTTAAATTTTAATTTATTTTAAATTTGAAGTTATTCTAAATTTAAATTCATGTTGAGTTTAAATTTATTTTGAATTAAAAATTATTAATATTAAAAGTTCAAAATAGAATGTCCATTTCTTACAAGGCCTAATAGGACCCAAAACCCAAAACCCAAACTCTACAATCCTAATTGGGCCGATTGACCTGAATCACTTAGAACAGAAAACCCAATCTACTTCAACTTGTATAGCCACCTCCACTCCAGCCACTGGTATGCTACCATGTCAACGTCTGCAGCCCCATCACTATCATTAACCACCATCACCAGCAAGTTGCACCGCCACTATCGAGCCAACCTGCAAAAGAAAAGACAGACAAGCAATTAGTTGTGCAAGACAAATTACCATCATTGTAATTCTGGTTATAAAATCGGATTCAAGCATTTTGTAAAGAGGTTACAACAGTTTCTGAAAAAATCAATACAAATTTACAAACTTTTCTTTGAAATCAATATACATAAATTATTTTTAAAGATCAACACAAAGCAGAAGGCATTTCAAAACAGGCTCATAAAGCAACACAAAACAGATTCTGAGGCACTTCAATGTCCATTTTCAAGGTACATAATAAATATTAATGTGTTTGCAGTTTGTTTATTATTCTCTTGGAATTCAAAGTATTTTTATAGGTATTAAACACATAATAGTATATTTATTCGTTGTTTATATATATTAATATTTCATTTAATGCATTCATTGTCTTCTTAAATGTTCGAGACTTTTTAATATGTGTTACTATATTTACTATATTATTATTATCATGTATTATCTTCACCTTTCAAAAAATGCTTTAAATAATAAATATATAAAAAAAAAGAAATGAAGAGTCATTCCTGTACCTGACTTTTGCCGTCGACGTTGTTCCAACCGGAACCCTATTGAACGTCCGTGTATGAAGAGGACCCAATGGTAGATTTTCACCATTTCAAAAAAGGAGAACATGTCAAAAAAGGATAAAATAATGAATAAAAAGGGAAATGAAAGGGATTAAAAATAGATTTTAAAAAAAGAGAGGAATGAAACAAGATTTGAAGCAAAAGGGACACCAAAATCTTGTTTTTTTGAAGATCAAGGATCGATCTTTAAAGATCTGAGCCCGATCTATGTTTTAGACCCAAAAAAAAGTATAAAAAACTTACCTTGGTGGCGGCAAACGAAGGCGACAGCACGTGGTCACAGGCGACGACGGAGATGACGGACCGAGGGACGATCTCGTGGCAGGCCATGGAGGGTTGCTTGAGAGAATGGAGAAAAGGAAGGAGAAAAGAAAAGCTCTTTTTGAAAGTTAAACAATAAAATGAGTTTTTTTAAAAACAAAATTGGACTTAAGAAACCCCACCCCTTTTGCTTTGTCGTTTTGGCCATTCGGAATCAGATTTTTTTTAATCAATGGGGAAATTTTCCCTTTGGTCCTTCAACATTTTTCTAATTTATAATTTCAGCCTTTTTATATTTTTAATTAATTATAAATTCACCCATTAATTTTATTTCATTTTCAATTTGGTCCTCTGTCTTTCTAGAGGCTTAAGAAACTACCACGTGGCAATTTTTAGTTTATTTATGCAAATATTCCCTTTTATTTTTAATTTACTTCGATTTAAACCTTAATTTAAGTCCTGTTTAACTACAAAATTGGCGCGGAAATTTTACATGATTTTCAAATCAGTCCTTTGACTTCAAAACGCCTGAGAGGCTACCACATGTCACTTGTTTTTGGTTTTATTGCCCAGTAGGTCCTTGTACTATCTAGAAATCATATTTTGACCCTTAAACTTTCCAAAAATTACAATTGACCACTAAACTTTCCAAAAATTACAATTTTACCCTCGAACTTTCTAAAATTCCATTTTTGACCTCGAATTTTCCAAAATTCCATTTTTAACCTCTAATTTTACAAAAATCACATTTTTACCCTTGAACTTTCCAAAATTCCATTTTTAACCTTGATTTTTCCAAAAATTACATTATTACCCTCGAATTTTTCAAAATTCCATTTTTGACCCCAAATTTTCCAAACTTCCATTTTTTACCTCAAATTTTTCAAAAATTACCATTTTACCCTCGAACTTCCAAAAATTCCATTTTTGGCCTCGATTTTTCCAAAAATTACCATTTTACCCTCAAACTTCCAAAATTCTATTTTTGACCCTGATTTTTCTAAAAATTACCATTTTACCCTCGAACTTCCAAAAATTTCATTTTTGACCCCGATTCTTCCAAAAGTAGCATTTTATCCTCGAATATCTAAAAATTCCATTTTTGAGCCCTAACTTTCCCAAAATTACCATTTTACCATCGGGTATCCAAAAAGCACATTTTTAACTCTGATTGCTTTATTTTTCTTCCTCATCAATATTTGTATTTAAATTCTAATTATTATGCCTTCGTATTTTTGGTTTTTGTATATCATTTATCTACTTAATTATTTTGCTTCGTGTTATCTAATCTCCATTATTAACTGTTCATCCATATATAAAAATTTTGCATTTGTTTTCAAAATTATCTTCATGAAAACTTTAAAATCGAGGCAATATTTTTTTATTTCGAGTTTTGAAATTTTGTGCCTAAACTTACTAGGTGCAATTTTTCCTCAAATCGAAATAATCGAATACCCTTAAATCGAGGTAATGTTTCTTTATCTCTGATTCTGAAAATTTGTGCCTTAACTTACTAAGTGCGACTTTTCTTCAAATCGAGATAATCGAATACCCTTTTCCAAAGTTTAAAAGTTTACAACAAAGGAAAGCTCATTATTTCTGGATCTCGAAATGTTATGTCCTAACTCACTGGACGTGACTTTCTGTCTCGAGCACCTCGAAATAGTGAGACTTTCCACCAAAAATCGATTTCTTTTAAACGTAACTCATGCATTCAAGGATCATATTTTAAAATTTATTCAAGTTTTTAAATTTTACAAATCAAGACCCGAAAGTAATCAATGTGGTACCAATTTTGGGCGTATGAGGGTGCTAACCCTTCCACATGCGTAACCGACTCCCGAACTTGTTTTCTGGATTACGAAGACCAAAATATTTTTTCTAAACGGATTTTAAACGTTTTGCAGTGATCCAATCACACCAAATAAAGGATTGGTGGTGACTCCCTTTTGTCAATTTTAAAATAATTTTTGAAACACGTTTTTTAAAAAGATGGTTTCGATAACACGTGAGTGTGGTTTCTGTTTCGTGTGATTTTAGTAGGTGGCATAGTAATAAATTTAATGTAGAATTTATTCTCGTAGGTTCTAATTCAGCTAGATCTAGTGATAGAATTGAGCGAGGGAGACTTTTTCCACGACGTTAGAGCTTCTGCCCATTTGAGGTGTGTCTCTGTTTGTGCTACATGTTATTGTGTGTTTCTATTGTGCTACGTATTTACAATGTTATCTGTCTATGTTATATGATTGTTGTGTGATGTTATTTTGTGATAAGATATCTTTGAGATTTTTTATTTGATATTGTGAATTGCATGTTGATTTTTCCATGCATATCTGTTAGATTGTGGGTATTCTGAATATAATGTGAACTCTGATGAATTATCATGAGATTGTGTTGCGACTGAGTTATTGAGACATCACGTTACTGTATGTTCATGGGTTGAGATTGTACGGTGGAAGTCGTGGTAATCACCCCTTCAAACGGTTGATAGTAAAACCACTCTGATTGGTCACGATTGGATGGGGAAGGGTTCTTGGGAACTTTTCCACTGTGTTGGTGTGCTGGAGGATTGGGTGCATTGCATTGTGCTTGTGACTTTATTGCATTTGTGTTGAGTTATAATGTATGCTTGATTTAAAATGTTTTTGGAAAATTACTGTGATATTGTTTTTGTGATTACTTGCACTTTATAGACACACTAGGCTTTTTAGCTCATTTCCTCTCAGTTTCCCTTTTCAGATTTATCGGACTTAGGCGACTTGGTACTCGGAGGATCTCTTCTTTCTAATTATTTTCATTTATTATTCGTTATGAATTATTTTTGGGATTTGTTTCTTTTTCAAATTACATTTTCAAATTATTTTGGGATTATATTATTTTTATTTTATTTTTAAATTTGGGATTTTGGATATTTATTTAAAGAATTTGAATAAAATTTTTTAAGTTTGGAATTATTCAATATTTTGGGAAATTAACTATTTTACTATGACTTAATTCATTTACAAAATTAAATTATATAACTATTTTAAATGGTTTTTAAGGGTGAAATTACGATAGTGACCTTCTAAATTCGGCAATATCTTCTAGGCTGGGTTTAGGGGATTATAATGCTAGCTTTGATGAAGTTGTAATCTTATTCATTCATACTTATGTATTGTCGATGCAATATTCTATCATCTTAATTTGACTCATTCATTGGGATTTTAGGTTATTCAAGTTGCTAAAATGATCATATGCCTTGATAAACTCTTGTGTAGTCTTGCTATTTTTTATTTTACTTGAGGACAAGCAAAAACTCAAGTTTAGGGGTGTGATAGTACTAGAAAAAACATATGTTTTCTCCCTACTTATTGGTTAATTTTTCCCCATTTAGTTATCTTTAGCACATATTTTAGCATTTTCAGTTCAGTAAACTGCATTTTATAACCCAGTAGACCTTAGCCTAATTATCTTTAATTTTGTCATGTTTTGGTACTAATGTCGTTGCATGAGTATTTCCAGATTGCACCCAGGATTGTCACCACACCTAACAGCTGTCCGTATGAGAATAAAATTGTATGAGCTGTCCAGTCTAGTATAACCAACTGGTATGGACAGAGGCAGTAAGACTCTTATGAAAGGACACCTGCACAATTTGGAGAAGATAAATATTCAGAAGGAAAGAGAAAAAAAAAAGAGAAGAGGGAGGAGGTCTTTTTCATGCATTGTCTTCTTCAACTTATCCTTTGAAGCTTTTGGCTATGGTGGCTTAAGCCTTTTACGGGTGAACCGACATGAAAGGGATGCAGACTAGCTCTTGACGAGGAGCCTTGAGTGTGGCACAAGAGGGAAGTGAGAGAGTAAGTCGAGTTGTCTAGGAATAGTATTCTCTAGTTTTTTCTTTTATATTTCATTTCTAACGATGATGATTACTTTCTATTTCATGTTTGTACGGAAGTACACATGAATTTCAGGTTAAATGTTATTTTATGAAACCTTACTTCTACTGTTTAATCTTTGGGTTTGAATGTTTTTAGCATGGAAATGTTATTGCGATCACTGTCACTGGAAAGTATAGTGACAATTAAAGCTAACAAGCATGACAACGGAAGTTGCGTGAGGCTTAGAGGAATTTGATCCACTTGTTCTTAATTGTGTTCTATTGCCATCATCAGAAGGTGTGGTTAATGTGCATGATTAAGTCTTAGATTAAATATAGAAGTTAAACTTGGTAAGATGTTCATTGCAATTTATTGCATCGACAATCACTTATATTTTTATACCTTGTGAGCACTTAGTATTTTGTTGATTCTTCACGTTGGGGAACCCATTTTATCATTATCAAATTTCATTTTTATTGTCAAAAGATTGCTCTGACAACTATTCTCACAATTTATCTCATTTTTATATGTTTATTGCACAAACATTGATAGACAAAAGACAACCATCCTCGTGGGATCGATATCCGACAGATTCATATCTATCTAATATACTTGCATCGACAGTGTACGCTTGCACAATATTGCTGGGACGTTAAACAGCCGATCAGGTTTCCAAGCTACTTGTTGATTCAGCAACTATTAATGGCGGCATCAAGGACTGAACTGGGGACTTGACGGTCAACTGTTAAATCCAATGGTCAACCATTAAATCTAACTATCAAAGGGCTTATCTGATGGAATTTACTAGTTGGAGTGCTCAATTGGGTGCAAAAGGTAAAGAGGGGCTTAATTTATTGTTTTAGTAATACTTTGAGAGCGAATTAGAATATTTTTGTCAAATTTTATAATGGTGACAGTTGTATAAAGCAATGAAAAGCATCACAAAAAGATCTCAAAACGTCATAAAAAGTATTCAAAAAACATCACAAAAATTGATTAATTTTAGTGAGGTTTCAAAACATCACAAAAAGGAAACAAAAAAACGTTACCAAAAGTATTTTTATTTGGTGACGTTTAGAAAACATCACGAAATCTTAAACAAACGTAACCAAAAAGGTACCATTCAGTGACGTTTTAAAAAGTCACTGAAAATTATCCATAAGCATCACGAAAACTTCCTTTTCTATGACTTTTAATCAAAAACATCACGAAAAGTGGAATATTTTGTGACGTTTAAGGAAACGTCATAGAAAAACGTCACAAAAAGACTACTTTTCTGCGATGTTTACAAAACGTCATTGACCATGATACGGAATAGTCACTGAAAGTGCTACTTTCTGTGACTCTTTTTTTATTTTACCTTTTTGAAGAAAGCGTCACAAAAAGTCACACTTTTTGTGATGTTTATGATAAACGTCACTGATACACATACTTTCCTTGACGTTTTCGAAAACGTCACAAAAAAATGTCACGAAAAGCCAAATTTTGTGTAGTGATATATATATATATATATATATATATATTTCAGTATTTTGTTTACTTTTATTCTATATATATATATTTACAGTACTTAGTTTATTTTTATTCTTTATATATTTCAGTATTTTATTTATTTTTATTTTTTATATATATTTACATATTTTACTTTGCCATAGCATAGTATTTACTAACCTTTACCCTAACATTATTTTTAAATTCATGACATTAATTAACATACACTGACAATACCATGACATTATTTTGCCATGACAATAATTAAATTAAATCACATTATCAGTTCTGATCCCTGTGGAGAACGATTACTCACTTATCACTTTATTACTTGAGTGACGTGTATACATGCACAATTTGCGCATACGTTACAGCTATGGCGTCTCGTTGGAAGCACCAAAAATAATAGTATAAAAGAAGTAGGGTCAAATCCTCAAGGACTGTATTGCTATAGATTCTGGTATGATGAAATCTCGGGCACAGTTGTGCCCAGGAAAAGTGTCCGACCTGGAGAAATAATAAAGAAACAGAATTAAAAGTATGAACGAATTGAGATTTAATAAATTGAAATTGCAGTTATGAAAATAAAAAGAGTTGAGAAAAAGGATTTTTTTCGATTTCGAGAATTCCAGCCTCCGATTATCTCGATTCTTCCTTGGTTCAATCATAGGCTTTTAGGTGGTTCTTCTCATGATCGAATAAGCCAGTTATAGTGGAAGAGGACGTCTACAACCACCAGCTCCAATTATAGCCTTGCAATTTTAGAGGAACTTGACTCTAAGCCAACTGTCACTCCTATCGAACCGTCTTACACTAGATCGTCACTTTTCAATGGCGAATGCCACACCATTTTGTCTATTTGGCTCGACAACCTCTAAAGCAGTAAGTTAGTGAGCTGACTGTGCAACCTTCTCAAAATATACAAAGTGGTCGTCTTCGCACAGATGAAAAGATTACATTTAAAAGGACATGGACGAAAGCGTCAGTCTCGTAATGCAGAGAGATGATGAATACTCATTTGAGAAGGGTTAAGTGCGGGTTCTAAGCCTCATGAACCTTTTTGAGGAATTTTGATAACCTTCAGCTAGAAGAGTTTAGTTGCTCATGCTTTTTGGGAAAAATACAAGTTTAATTAAAATAGAATTTTTATTGAAAAGAAAAGACTAGGGTTTTAGGAGATGGAGGCTTCCACCGAAAATTGAAAGTGAACTATTCATGTCACTCCATCCCCTATTTATAGTACATGAAAATCCTTAGTTTGATCCATTTTAAACTCTAAAAAGATAATTAAAATTAAATTTAAATAATAAATCCCTAGTTGGATCCGATTTAAACTCTAAATTATAATATTTAAAGATAATTAAAATTAAATCTAAACAATATCATAATAATCCTTAATAACAATCCTAAAAATAAAATTTAAAATTAAAGAAAGTCTTATGTCCATAAATCTCTTCCTTGAAATTTTGCCCTAAGTCTTCAACACTTTTGTACTTTTGGCATTTCTTCTTCCTTATTCACGCTTTTTACCCCAAATTTCCTTTTGTCTTCAATTTAGTCCCTACAAGATAAAAGAACCATAAATAGCCCAAAATAGTAGGGATATACTCAAGATAAGTTCATTGACTTTCACCAATACATCCTCAATAACTCTTTCTAGATGCACAATAAACCTGTCTACCAATTGGATTATAACACATGTTTCCTTAAAAAAATCAAGTTAAGAGATTCATAAATGGAAAAAGGCATTACATTTATAGAGGCCCCTAAATCACACATAGCTTTTTTAATTCCTAAGTGACCTATTTTTTGCATGGTATTGCAAACATGCCCCTGCCTTTACATTTTGTTGGCATGCTTCGCTACAACACTGTAGATACATTTTCACCAACGTTTACCTTTTCATTTCCAATCAATTTTCCCTTGTTGGTGCAAAGCTCCTTAAGAAACTTAGCATACCGTGGAATTTGTTTAATGGCATCCAATAACGGTATGTTGACCTTGACTTTTCTGAACGTTTCGAGGATCTCTTTTTCCTCCTTACCTCTTTAATCTTGTTTCAATCATCTTGGAAATGGGGGATGAATTTTGGGCAATGGTGGTTTCGTTCAGACCTGTTCGTCGTTCTCTTACTTTTTCTAGGCGGAATCTTGATCAAGATTCTTACCAAGATTTGGTTCCAGTTCTTTCCCACTTCACAACGTCACTGTATTTATGTTTTGTCTTGGGTTAGGTTTTATTCATGATGGCAGCCTTCCCTGTGCGCTTAATTTCTCAATTGACATGGTTAACTCTTTTATAGATGTCTCTTTTTTCTATTGAAAATCAAGCAAATTTGCTGCTAATTTATTTACCATGGCTTCTAAAGAAGTACCTAAATTTTGCATTTGTTGTGGAAACCGATTTTGGTATGGCTGGTTATACCATGGATTCGCCTCATAACTCAAGTTAGGGTGGTTATTCCATCCTAGGTTATATGTATTGGCGTAAGGGTCATATCGCCTTTGGGGTGGTCTAGGGAAATATCTCACAGGTCATAGTATCGTCATACAAATTAGGGCATGCTTAGGTTGTGTCTTCGGTTTCTGCACAAATTTCACATAGTCAGATCGGTCCTATTTTTACTGCAAGAATAAAATTCACGACATTAGTAAGTCTGTCAACTTTATCTTCTAAGGTTGAATTACTTAGCTGGCTCTTCTAGTGGGTTCAGGATTGGCTATTAATTGTTGAGTATTTACAACCATCATGGATATCAAGTCCCTTTCCCGTTGGGGGGTCATGTTGACCAATGCTCCTCTACTGGCAACATCTATCATATTCATCTCCATGGGTTTCAAGCCCTCATAAAAATATTGGAGAAGAGATTATTCTGTTATCCCATATTATGGGTAACTTGCACACAACTTCTTAAATCGCTCTCAATAGTCGAAAAGAGACTCCATATCCTTCTGCCTTATCCCAACAATTTCCCTCCTTAACTCAACTGCACGTGATGCTGAGAAAAACTTGTTAACAAACAAACAGAAAAAATCAGCCCAAGTTGTGATAGATCCATGAGGTAGATAAAATAACCACTCCTTAGCAGAGTCTACTAAGGAAAAAGGGAAAACGCATAATTTGATTTGATCCTGAGTTACCCCCTAAGGTTTCATACTAAGACAAACCATATGAAACTCTTTTAGATGTTTATATGGATTTTCATTTTGCAATCTATGAAAGAAGGCAATAACTGGATTAAACCTAACTTAAGTTCAAAATTAGTATCCACAGTAGGATATGCAATACGTAACGGTTGCTGATCTATAGGAGCCTCGGCCATTTGCCGAATTATTTTAGCCATAGGTTGTTGTGTCAGATTCGGGTTTTCATTACCCCTAGCGTTAGGCACTTCTTCCGGTGGATCAACTCCTACTTCTTTATTCTTCAATATTTGAGTAGGGCTTTCGTTAATCCTAGATTCGACTTCGTCGCCTGTTTCTACTTTTTTCGGTGGACTATGCTTAGTTCTTACCACCTCTGACTGCCTTTTTCGTAGCTTCGTTTCCTTGCAATTAGCTCTCACAATCCTTTCAATTTCTAGATCGAACGCAAGATTTGGTCATAAGAGAAAGAAACAAGATTAGTACATTACCAGTCCCCGGCAATGGCGCCAAAATTTGGTGTGTTGTTGGAAGCACCAAATATAACATATCCCTAAAAATATCGAAAATAATAGTATAAGGGAAGTAGGGTCAAATCCTCAGGGACTAGACTACCACAGATTCTTATATGTCGAAATCCTGGGCGCAGTCGTGCTTAGAAACAGTGTTCAACCAGGAGAAATAATAAAGAAACAAAATTAAAAGTATGAACGAATTGAGATTTAATAAATTGAAATTTGCAGTTACGAAAATAAATAGAGTTGAGAAAAAGGGATTTTTTGATTTCGGGAATTTCAGCCTCCGGTTATCTCGATTCTTTCTTGGTTCAATCAAAGAATTTTAGGTGGTTCTTCTCATGATCGAATAAGTCAGTTATAGTGGAAGAGGATGCCTATGACCACCAGCTCCAGTTATAGCCTTACGAGTTTAGAGGAACCTGACTCTAGCCAACCATCACTCCTATCGAACTATCTTACATAAATCATCACTTCTCAATGGCGAATGTCACGCCATTTTTGTTTCTTTAGTTTGAAAACCTCTAACGCAGTAAGTTAGCGAACTGGTTGTGCAACCTTCTCAAAATATACAAAGTGTTCGTCTTCGCACAAGATGAAAAGATTACTTTTAAAAGGACATGGATGGAAGCATCAGTCCCGTAATGCAGAGAGATGACAAATACTCGTTTGAGAAGGGTTAAGTGCGGGTTCTAAGCCTCATGAATCTTTTTGAGAAATTTTGATAACCTTCAGCTAGATGAGTTTAGTTGCTCATGCTTTTTAGGAAAAATACAAGTTCAATGAAAATAAAATTTTTATTGAAAAGAAAAGGCTAGGGTTTTGGGAGATGGAGAATTTCACCAAAAATTGGAAGTGAACTATTCATGTCACTCCATCCCCTATTTATAGTATAGGAAAATCCCTTGTTGGATCCAATTTAAACTCTAAAAAGATAATTAAAATTAAACCTAAACAATAAATCCCTAGTTGGATCCTATTTAAACTCTAAATTATAATATTTAAAAGATAATTAAAATTAAATATAAACAATATCATAATAATCCTTTATAACAATCCTAACAATAGAATTTAAAATTAAACAAAATCTTATGTCCATAAATCTCTTCCTTGAAATTTTGCCCCAAGTCTTCCACACTTTTGTATTTTCGGCACTTTTTCTTCCTTATTCACGCTTTTTGCACCAAATTTCTTTTTGTCTTCAATTTAGTCCCTACAAGATAAAAGAACCATAAATAGCCGAAAATAGTAGGGATATACTCAAGATATATATAATTAACTCATAAAAGTATGTCATTTTAGAGCATTATCATATTCCCCATACTTAGCCCATGCTTGCCCTCAAGTATGGTTCGTAATCCACTAAGTAATTTAGATTTTTCCAAGGAAAGAAGTATGACCCCAAAGTTTTACAAAAAAATTAGGCATAATGCATATGAAAATAAAGATAACCTTTAGCTTGCTTTAAGTAAAATTGAAAAAAGTACTCCAACTTAAACACACAAAAATTAATTAGACTTGGATTATTTCATGAAAGTTAGGTATTTTACTAAACTTACAAAGACACCTATTTGTTCACCCTTAGTCCCCAAATTTAATTCTTTTCATTTTATTTTGTAAATTTTCGTCTTTTTCTTTTTCTTTTTTTTCTTTTTCTTAAGAATATATTGGTCCTTTTGACGCGAAATGGAATGACAACCCAAGCAACCCATCTCGGTTACTCAGCCCAACATACTCCTAATTTATTATTTCTTTTTTTACTTAAGAATGTATTGGCCCTTTTGACGTGAAATGGAATAACAACCCAAGCACCCCATCTCGGTTACTCAGTCCAACACACTCCTAATTTATTATTATTCATAATTCCGATTAGCGGAGATTTACCTAACACGTCACACAACCTTTTTACGTGAAGTAGGTTGAGAACCCAAGCACCTTACCCCGGTTACTCAGTCAGTCACATTTTAAGCTGTGCTCATAACCATGGAATCATAAAAGTTGTTTTTTTATTGGCAAGATAATTTTTAATTTTAGAGGACCGTGAAAAACAATCAAGTGTCAAAAATAAGTTTTGGCAACTACCTAACAATCATGAAAATAAATTTAGCATGCATCCGCATTAAATGTCCTCTTTGCATTTAGACTTAATCGACTTTACTATAAGTAAGATAGGGTTAACTTCATTAATCATAATTATGTCAACCTAATAGAAATAAAATAGTGGATATGAAATCAATCATAGCAAATCATAACTAACTCAGTAAACAAGAATCATGCTTGCGGGGCAAATAGTGGGCAATTCATGGTCAAAATCTCTTGGGCATGAAAAGGGATAGGATACACTAAAAAAATGTGGGCAAAAACAAGCATAAGGCAGCAGCAACAGAAAACACAACGGTAAAAACAACATATAAAATAGCAAGAATAATGATGAGGAATGTCTCCCCCTACTTAAAACACATTGCCCTCAATATGCAAAAAAATGAATAAATACGATGAAAAAGAAAGAGTTTAGAACACTCCCCATGTTACTGTCATTCTCGTTATTGTTTTCGCCTGTAAATTTAATTTCTCGATTTTCCTAGACATAAAAGTGAAAATAAAATTTATTAACATACAAGAAAATAAAAATAAAAAATAAATAATAATAAAATTGATTTGCCTTCCAACAAGCGCTTGTTTAACGTCGTTAGCTCGACGACTCGAATTAGTATTGGGGCAGTTCTAGATGAATTTTTTCGACCGTATGGGCTTGGAAATTCTCATAAAATGGCTTCAACCTTTGACCATTGACTGTGAACTGTTTCCCTGATTCTTCGCTTTCTATTTCAACTGCATCATGGGTGAATAATTTAGTCATAATAAAGGGTCCTAACCATTTAGACCGAAGCTTACCAGGGAACAGTTTTAACACTGAGTTGTAAAGTAACACTTTGTCCAATTGAGAAATGCTTCCGGGATATTATTTTGTCCTGAAACAATTTTGTTTTATCCTTATAAATATGAGCATTCTCATAGGCATCATTACAAATTTCCTCTAATTCTTGGATGTCTAATTTTCTTGCTCTTCCCGCGGGTTCCAATTCTATATTACATTGTCGTATAACCCAATAAGCTTTATGTTCCAATTCTACTGGAAGGTGGCAAGCCTTGCCAAAAACAAGCCAATATGGAGACATACCAATTGGTCCCTCATATGTTGTTCGATAGGGCCAAATAGCATCATTTAGCCAAAGACTATAGTCCTTTCGGTTAGGCTGAACCATTTTCTTCAAAATAGTCTTGATTTCTTGGTTCGAAACCTCTTCTTGGTCTTTCATTTGGGGTGATAAGCCATAGCTATACAATGGTGAACTCCGTATTTTTTCATTAGTGCCTCCATCGCTTTATTGCAAAAATGGGTTCCATGGTTGCTAATCAAGGCTCAAGGTGTACCAAACTTGGAAAAAAATAGATCGTTTTAGGAACTCCACAACAATTTTAGCATTGTCATTGCGAGTAGGCTTTACTTCTATCCAATTAGAAACATAGTCTACTGCAAGAAGTATATATACATTTCCAAATGAAGAAATAAACGGGCCCATGAAATCGATGCCCTATACATCAAAAATCTCACATACATGAATTGGGGATTGGGGCATTTGATTTCGTTTGATTATTGCCTATATGTTGACATCTATCGCAAGATTTACAGAATTCATATACATCTCGAAAAATTGTAGGCTAATATAGCCCACACTCCAATACCTTATGAGCAGTCTGTTTGGGCCCAAAGTGACCTCCACATGCATGAGTATGACAAAAAGTAAGTATAAAAGCTACCTTAGTTTTTGAAACACATCGTTGTATCACCTAATCTGAGCAATGTTTCTACAAGTATAGGTCGTCCCAAATATAGTATCGAGCCTCTCTTTTAAGTTTGTCCTTTCGGGGACGAGATAACCAAGTAGGTAAGGAACCTATAAGGAACCTATAGCAAGGAAGTTTACCATATCCGCATACCATGGGAAATACTCTTGAGTCGAAAATATACCTTCATCAGGAAACTCATCCTTTATAGAAGTGTCGTTATAAGGTGTTTTTACCCCCACTCAAGTGATCATCCACCAAGTTTTCGCATCCCTTTTTATCTTAAATCTCGATGGTGAATTCTTGTAGTAGTAAAATCCATCTCATGAGCCTCGGTCTCGCATCCTTCTTCGCGATCAAATACCTAAGAGTTGCATGGTCAGAAAAAAAATCCCTTTAGATCCCAATAAATAAGACCAAAATTTATCCAAAGTAAAATACAATAGCTAAAAGTTCTTTTCTGTGGTAGTGTAACTGCTTTATGTAGCATCTAAGGTTTTTAGGCATAACAAATAACATAGGGCTCTTTATCTATCTTTTGCCCCAACACGGCCCCCACACTTCGGTCACTTGCATCACACATGATTTCAAAGGGATAATTCCAATTTGGAGCTTACACTATAGGAGCAGAGACCAACTTCCATTTCAGTGTGTCAAAAGCCTCTTTGCATTTTAGGCTGAACTCAAATTTCTTGTCTTTTAGCAATAATTTGCACAGTGGTTCAGCTACTTTTGAGAAGTTCTTTGTGAATCGCCTGTAAAATCCTTTATAACAGCTCGTTTTTCGTTGGTGTCGAAAATAGTGGTTTCAAGACCACAAACCCGGTAAGAAAATTTTTATAATGAGTGTTTAAATTAAATAAGTCAATAATAATTTTATATGAAATTCTGAATTGAAGAATTTTAATTATTGAATTAAAAGTTAGTATAAGTGGTTTGGTTCAAAAGTCAAGTGGTTTTAGAAAATGAGGTAATGGGACCTTGTTTAATGAGATTTAGGGTTGTAAATATTTTTATTAAATATTTACATAGTTTTATTATATGTGAATTGAAGTTTGGTCGAGTAATTTTGACGATTAATTCTTTAATTAAGGAAAAAGGAGTAAATTGTAAAAGAGGTAAAAGTCAATTGCTATTGATTAAAAAATAGTAAAGGGACCAA
Source organism: Gossypioides kirkii (assembly GCA_005610355.1). Classification (NCBI taxonomy): domain Eukaryota; kingdom Viridiplantae; phylum Streptophyta; class Magnoliopsida; order Malvales; family Malvaceae; genus Gossypioides; species Gossypioides kirkii. The sequence goes on along the minus strand of CP032253.1, from coordinate 25,036,205 downwards.
AATGGTAATTAACTCATGGTTAAAAAGTCCAAGCCTTGGTGACATGATTACCATATACTAACTTTTGGATTATTTATTCATTTAGTCCTAATTAGTTTAAGGTTAAATTGAAAACAAGTTTGTTTAATTGAAATTTAATATAATTGAAAGACCAATTGGATAATTGGACTCTTCTTAAAGGGCCTAATAATAGAAATGATGTGAAATTCTCTAGATTGTGGTAAATGCGATTAAATCCAAAATGAATGTGGATTTACTAATTGGTCTATTATTCAATATGGTTGGAAATGGTAGTTTCGAGGTCACCACTTCGATGTGTCAAATCGCAAATATTAATTATTTAATATTTACAAGATTATTAGTACTGTATTGAAATTTGGTTATGAATTTTATTGTTTAGATAGTTAATTAAGTAAAAAGGATTAAATTGAAAAAGGTGTAAAAGTTTAATTCTATTAATTAAAAGTATTAGATACTAATTAAAAGGTAAGTTAAAGTCCTTATGGGGTAATTAGATCATTCATATTATGAGTGGACGGTCTTGACCTTTTTGGTTGGAAATTTAAGAGAATTTTAAAAGGATAATTTTGTAATTTCATGAGATACTTTAACTAAATTAAAAAGTAAATGGTTGAAAATTCATTTTTTCTTCTTTCCTTCTTCTTCAAGCCAAAACACCATGGAAGGGAGAAGGTTTATTTGGCTAAGCTAGGGTTTATTGTTTTGGAAGGTAAATCTTACTCGTTTTTAGTATTTTTTATGTTTTTGAATCCGTATTAGCTTAATTTAGCTAATTCAATGACTAATTTGTGATTCTGTCAAATGTTATAAATTTTACCATTGATGAATGAGCTTGTTCTTGAAAGTTCATGGAAGTATTTTGAGCTTGGTTTTTAGATTTGATGATTTTGTAAAGTAGTTTTTGATGATTTTAATGTTTAAGGACTAAAATGTTAAAGTCATAAATTTGCAAGGACTTGACGTGAAATAATTACAAAGGTGGGCTGTTGGTAGGCACTTAAATATTCAGCAAGCTAAAAATTTAAAATAAAATGGTTAATTTACAAGTTTTGAGCTAAAAAACTAAATTGAATAAAAGTGAAAAGTTAAGGGCAATTCTGTAAAAATACCAAAAAGACTTATTTGCATAAAGTGATTAAAAATTCATGTTGATTTAAATAATTGAATAAAATCATTGTAATCGATCAAGATCGTGTTACCGATCGTGGAAAAGGGAAAATTACGGATTAGCCCTTGGAGTTCACTTTAACTGCAATTTTGTCTAGTAAGTTCGTAACGTTAAATTTCCATTTAAATAGTACATTATTTGTATTCTTTATGATTGTTGCAAAATAGGTTATGGTACATGAAATTGGGAAAGATGAAAAATAAATGAATGAAAGAGATATCAGGCTTTGAGCTGGTGTTTGAACTGACGCGATGATTGAGGTCCTATATATGTTGCGAATTCTCAACAGTTTGTGTGAGCAGCATTGTGAGCCAGGAAAATATTGAAATGAATCCTGGATTGGATTATATGACCCTACAATGGCTGAAATTTATACCTAAATTGCATATTCTCAACAGCTTGTGTGAGCAGCATCGTTAAGGAACAGTTATATGTATAGATACCGTATATGTTGCGAGTCCTCATCAACTTGTGTGAGCAACATCGTATACTGGCAACAGAGTTGATACAGACAAGAGGATGAAATTCTAGATTATAGCTTGTAAAAGCAAGGCCCTATTCTAGTTCGAATGAGTCAAAGACTGTTCAACACATAATGTTTGGTAATTTATTAAACTCTACGAACTTACTAAGCTATGTAAGCTTACCTATGAAATTGTTGTTTTTTTGTATATTTTATTTTGCTACTAGAAGATCGAATCACCTAAAGAAATCACACTATCTTGGGAGCTCGCTCGGTAGTATTTACATCACTTGGTTATATGGCATGTACTAGGATGTTTTTATCTTCAATAGTACTTGATTTGGATGAGCTGTAAAATGACTTGTTGAATGTTGAACTTATGTTTTTGTAAGTTTTGTTGATGTTCAAATAAGCACATATGCATAACATATAATGTCTTGTGAATCCATGAGTATTGATATATTATGCTTTCTTCTCATGAGAAATTATATATTTTTTGTTTTGAATTGATGGAAGTTTGGTATCATTAAGTTATAAACTTAGAATATTTAGGTGCATATTTGAAATCTCCTACTTGTTTCAGTAGTACTCTGGCATGTTTCAGTAAAATACAGGGCATTTGAGACTTTGGCACTGACTTGCATTGTATCGGTAGCATTATAAAAGTATCGGTAGTTCTGGTCATAGTAGTATCAGTAGTCTGAATACTTGTATCAGTAGAAGCTACAAGGTAAAACTTCTTAGCTCTTTGGAGTTTGTTGCATCAGTAAAATTGTAAATTGTATCGGTAGTAGTCATACTTGTATCGGTAGAACCTTTACAATTATCGGTAGGAAACTATAGTTATTTTTAATTTGTTTACTGACTTGACTTCTACTGATACATGTCCAACAGTTACCAGTAGAAGTCCCTCAAATTTTGTAAAATGATAATTTTACCCTTATTGATTGATATTATTATTAAAGCTTATAATTTGTCCCGAGCATGTTTTTTTGGAAATATAGAAAATAATCAGATGTGAGGGTTTACAACAGTAAATAATTGGAAAGACCTTGGAACCCTAACCGATAATAGTGTCAGGTTTTGGGCGTTACGGGGTATGAACTATGAATAGAATTAAATGTTCTTATTTTAATCAGCATGATGTTGAAATGTATGTGATTCAGAAGTTGTTTCGTGATGTGAATGCTAGTAGCCTTGGAACCCTAACCGACGACGGTGACGGGTTTGAGTGTTACACATGGTGATAGTGAGATGAGTATTGATTCTTTCTTAGCTGGATAGAAAATGAAAATTGTGTGTTGAGACACAGGGCCATGTGACTCCTGATGGAAAATTTCTGAATGTGATCCTAAGTTCTTGTATGATTACACTTGATTCGTGATTGGTTGAAATGTTGAAAATGAATGTGTAAGATTAAATGAAGTTAGTATTCTGGGTTGCTAGTTTGTAATTGTATAGATTGTGATTGATTTGTTTGTATGAAAAAAACTCATAAAATTTTATAAACCTTGAGACCTTAAATCAGATATGGTTACGATTTTTGGGTGTTACATGCATGGCCAAGGAAATGACGGATTTCCTTTATAGTTGAGGGATATGGCAAAGAATTTATAATATCATTTTTGGCCTTATCGACCTCAATCCCTTTATATGAAACTATATGACCTAGAATTAAACCTTTGTCTACCATAAAATGACATTTCTCGTAATTCAAGACAAGATTAAATTCTATTCATTTACTTAAGGCATTCATCAAAAGAGTCCCCATGCACAGTAAAATCGTCCATAAAAACTTCTATAATATTTTCTACATATTCTGAAAATATACTTATCATACATCTTTGGAAGGTGGCCAGTGCGTTACAAAGTTCGAATGCCATCCCCCTATATGCAAATGTGCTGAATGGGTATGTGAAAGTGGTCTTTTCTTGATCCTCGGGTGCAACTGAGATTTGGACAAAAACCTTAATATCTATTAAGACAACAATAATCAATTTTTCCAACTAAATGTTCAAGCATTTGATCTATAAAAGGAAGAGGGAAATGGTCTTTTCTAGTATAGGAGTTCAACTTCTTGTAGCCAATGCAAACACGCCACCCATTCTGCACTCGGACAGGTACTAGATCACCCTCCGTATTTTTCTTTACTGTCACGCCCGTTTTCTTAGGCACGACTTGCACCGGCCTTACCCAACTACTATTAGAAGGGTAAATCTCGTTAGCATCCAACAACTTTATAATCTCATTTTTTACCACATTCATCATATTCGAGTTTAATCATATTTACGCCTCTTGCTTTGGTTTCGTATTTTCCTCTAAGAAAATCTTAGCATGTCAAGGGGCTTATACCTTTTAAGTCGGCAATAGTCTAGCCGATGACCTCCTTATGGTCCTTTAATACTTGTATCAAACTTTCTTCTTCGAACTTGAAAAGTTTATTTGAAACTATGATTGGTAGGATCTTATCATTCCCCAAAAATATGTACTTAAGATGCTCAGGAAACGGTTTTAATTCCAAATCTAGTGCCTACACAACAGAAGGTAGAAGTTTAGTGTTCATAGGAGATATTAATTCAAATTCATAATTTGAGTCTGAATCAAAATTATAATCAAACAATATTTCAAGTTCATTTTCATGGAGTGACTCGGAAGTCTCTTCTACTAAGGATTCAACTATGTCGACACGGTTTACATTCAAGATTTCACTAGCGTGACTAATGGCATCGTAAACATTAAACTTCACGGTCTCCCCGTCAAACTCCATCATGAGGGTTCCGCTACACATGTCAATTTTAGTATTTGTGGTACTAAGGAAAGGTCGCCCCAACAAGATGTCCAAAGACCCAAGAGTGTTATCCTCTTTCATTCTCACCACATAAAAGTCTGCAAGAAAGATAAGTTCGTTGACTTTCACCAATACATCCTTAAGGACTCCTTCGGGATGCACAATAGACCTTTCTACCAATTGGATTATAACATTTGTTTCCTTCAAAAAACCCACGTTAAGAGATTCATAAATGGAAAAAGGCATTACATTTATAGAAGTCCCTAAATCACACATAGCTTTTTAAATTCTTAAGTGGCCTATTTTGTATGGTATTGTAAACATGCCCATGTCTTTATATTTTGCTGGCATCTTTCACTGCAACACCACAGATACATTTTCACCAACATTTACCTTTTCATTTCCAGTCAATTTTCGCTTGTTGGTGGAAAGCTCCTTAAGAAACTTGGCATACCATGGAATTTGTTTAAGGGCATTCAACAACGATATGTTGACCTTGACATTTCTGAACGTTTAAAGTATCTCTTTTTTCTCCTTAGCTCTTTAAACTTGTTTCGACCGTCCTGGAAACGGGGGTTGAATTTTGGGTAATAGAGGTTTCGTTTGGACCTTTTCATCATTCTCCTACTTTTTCTAGGCGGAATCTTGATCAATATTCTTGCGAGGATTTGGTTCTAGTTCTTTCCCACTTCGTAGTGTCACCGCATTTTCGTTTTGTCTTGGGTTTGGTTCTATTTGTGATGGCAGCCTTCCTTGTGCGATTAATTTCTCAATTGACGTGGTCAACTCTTTTATAGGTGCCTCTGTTTTTTGTTGAAAATCAAGCACATTAGCTGTTAATTTATTTACCATGGCTTATAAAGAAGTACCTGAATTTTGTGTTTGTTGTGGAAACTGATTTTGGTATGGTTGGTTATACCATGAATTGGCCCGTAACTCAAGTTAGGGTGGTCTTTCCATCCTAGGTTGTATGTATTGGCGTAAGGGTCATATCGCCTTTGGGGTGGTCTAGGGAAATTCCCCACAGGCCATAGTATCATCATACAAACTAGGGCATGCATCGGTTGTGTGTTCAGATTCTGCACAAATTTCGTATAGTCGGGTTGGTCCTATTTTTTTACTGCAAGAAAAGAATTCACAACATTAGTAAGTTTGTCAACTTTATCTTCTAAGGCTGAATTACTTAGCTGGTGAACCCATTTAGTGGATTCAGGATTGGCTCGGAATTGTTTAGTATTTACGGCCATCGTGGATATCAAGTCCCTTGCCCGTTGGGGGGTCATGTTGACCAATGCTCCTCCCTTGGAAGCACATCTATCGTATTCATTTCCATAGGTTTCAAGCCCTCATAGAAGTAATAGAGAAGAGACTGTTCTGTTATCCCATGTTGTGGGCAACTTGCACACAACTTCTTAAATTTCTCTCAATAGTTGTAAAGAGACTCCATATCCTTCTACGTTATCCCAACAATTTTCCACCTTAACTCGGCTGCATGCAATACTAAGAAAATCCTGTTAAGAAATAAACGGGAAATATCAGCCCAAATTGTGATAGATCTAGGAGGTAGATAAAATAACCACTCCCTAGTAGAGTCTTCTATGGAAAAAGGGAAAGCACGTAATTTGATTTGATCCTCAGTTACCCCCTCAAGTTTCATACTAAGACAAACCATATGAAACTCTTTTAGATGTTTATGTGGATTTTCATTTTGTAATCCATGAAAAGTCGACAGTAATTAGATTAAACTTGACTTAAGTTCAAAATTAGTATCCATAATAGGATACGCAATGCATAACGGCTGCTGATCTGTAGGAGCCTCGGCCATTTGTCGAATTCTTTGAGCCATAGGTTGTTGTGTCAGATTCGAGTTTTCGTTACCCCTATTGGCAAGCACTTCTTCTGGTGGATCGACTCCTACTCCTTCATTCTCCACTATTTGAGTAGAGCTTTGGTTAACCCTATATTTGACTTCGTCGCCTGTTTTTATTTTTGATAGTGGACTATGCTTAGTTTCTACCACCTCTGACTGCCTTTTTCGTAGCTTCATTTCCTTACAATTATCTCTCGTAGTCTTTTCAATTTCTAAATCGAGCGCAAGATTTCCTGGAGCAGATCTGGTTATAAGAGAAAGAAACAAGATTAGTACGTTACCATTCCTCAGCAATGGTGCCAAAATTTGGTGTGTCATTGGAAGACCAAATATAACCTATCCCTAAAAATATCGAAAATAATAATATAAAGGAAGTAGGGTCAAATCCTCAGGGACTAGGCTGCTACAGATTCTTGTATGTCAAAATCCTGAGTGCAGTCGTGCCCAGAAAAAGTGTTCGACCTAGAGAAATAATAAAGAAACATAATTAAAAGTATGAACGAATTGAGATTTAAGAAATTGAAATTACAGTTATGAAAATAAATAGAATTGAGAAAAAAGGGTTTTTCGATTTCGAGAATCCCAGCCTCCGATTATCTCGATTCTTCCTTAGTTCAATCATAGACTTTTAGGTGTTCTTCTCGTGATCGAATAAGCCAGGTATAGTGGAAGAGGACGCCTACGATCACCAGCTTTAATTACAGCCTTGCGATTTTAAAGGAACCTGACTCTAGCTAACCGTCACTCTTGTGGGACCGTCTTACACTAGATCATCACTTCTTAGCGGCGAATGCCACGCTATTTTGTCTCTTTAGCTTGACAACCTCTGACACAGTAAGTTAGCGAGCCGACTATGCAACCTTCTCAAAATATACAAAGCGGCCGTCTTCGCACAAGATGAAAAGATTACTTTTAAAAGGACATGGACGGAAGCGTCAGTCCTGTAATGCAGAGAGATGATGAATCCTCGTTTGAGAAGGGTTAAGTGTGGGTTCTAAGCCTCATGAACCTTTTTGAGGAATTTTGATAACCTTCGGCTAGATGAGTTTAGTTGCTCATGCTTTTTGGGAAAAATACAAGTTCAATGAAAATAAAATTTTTATTGAAGAGAAAAGGCTAAGGTTTTGGGAGATGGAGGATTTCATCAAAAATTGGAAGTGAACAATTCATGTCACTCCATTCCCTATTTATAGTACATGAAAATCCCTAGTTGGATCCTATTTAAACTCTAACTTATAATAATTAAAAGATAATTAAAATTAAATCTAAACAATATCATAATAATCCTAAAAATAGAATTTAAAATTAAACAAAGTCTTATGTCAATAAATCTCTTCCTTGAAATTTTGCCCCATGTTTTCCACACTTTTGTATTTTCGGCACTTCTTCCTTATTCACGATTTTTACCCCAAATTTTTTTGTCTTCAATTTAGTCCCTACAAGATAAAAGAACCATAAGTAGCCCATAATAGTAGGGATATACTCAAGATATATATTTAATTAACTCATAAAGTATGTCATTTTAGAACATTATCAAGCTGCAACAATGGTGCAAACTCAAACTGTGCATTTGCTTCACATGCATAACATATGTCATCGCCATCTTCATCCTAATTGAAGGCCCTTATTCTTCTTTTGTGACTCAGTATGGTAGATGAGGAGGCTCGAGAAATTCATCTGACAAAGTTGATAGTTTATTAACATATACTATTTTCCTTTAAATTGTTTATCGAGCCAATTTAATCAAATTAGTTAGTACATTTAGTTTTGATTTTGGACTAATTAATAGTTATATATATGCGTGTGTTAGGACTTTCATTTCCTCGTTGCTAATGTTTCAACTTTTGTTCAGACAACTTGCTAAATTGCTCGTGTTCACTCTCATGTTTAAACATATTGTTTAAACAACTCCTTTTTTAAACAAACTATCCATACAAACATTTGAACAATAGACTTTGGATAGCACAAGTCAAGTTGCATGTGGGCTTTTTGACTTGGTTTTCCATGATTATTTTCTCCATAAGCAAATGAGTCTCAGAACATGTTTTATCTCGTTCTTAACATTATTGATTGGATTTGGAAAGGAAGTGAAGGAAAGATTGGTTGCTTCATGCTTTTTGCTATTTTAGTGTTGATGTTGAAACAACTTGTTTTAATATTTGTTAGGACAAGACTTTAGGAAAACTTAGATGGATTTGGATGTTAGCATTTTTTAGTTGGACCTCCATGATGTTTTCTCCATAAGCAAATGAATATTAGAATGTGTTTTATTTCATCTCAAATCATGGTAATCAATTTTGGATGATTGAAGGAATTATGGGATCAACATGCCTTATCCATTAAGACTTATTCTCGTCTTTTAAGCCATTGTCCTTGGTGATTTATCTACTAATTTTACTTGGCTTAGAAGGCTTTATCCTAGGATGAAGATTGCATGTTTTTATTTAGAATTATTGTGCAACTAAAAGGATGAATTTATCTCAACAAAGCTGATAAAGGAAGTTGCCATGTTGAGCCTATAAATAGGTTGTTGTGTCGCACATATGGGTGTGTTTTGTGGAGTGCTTTTAGTTGTTTATTTTATTATCTTTACTTTGTGTTTTTGCACTCTTGTGTTAGACAAATTGTTTAAGAGTTTATATTTGATGTAAGTGAGGTTTTTGGGATGAGTGATTTGTAGCAATTAGGATCGATGTAGGAGTTGCAATTATTTCTTTTATGTGAATGCATGTGTTTTTAAACCCTAAGCTTGACGACCCTTGGGAGTAATATAGGTAAACGGATTGAGAGACAAGGTTACTGAGTAAATTGTGTATTTATCCCCGTCAAGAAAGTGAGGTCGAGAGGTAAGTGTGTATTGATTGATTAGTTAGGCAGTAGAGGTCGAGAGGTAATACTGTCTAGGTAATAACTAATTCTCTAATAAAAACTAGAGTTTTGAAGTTAATTACGACCATGAAGATAAGTTAAATCGCATATTTGTTAATCGATCATAGGCCAAGAGCTCGCATTATCGACATTAGGAATAGGAAATTCCATTAGGTTAATTTAGGGTAACTAATTTAATTAGTTTAATTAATCTTTTAATTTGGATTCACACTACTAATTTCTGACTTGATTAGATTAGTAATTATTTTTTGTAATTAAGTTAATAATAAAATTATCCAATCTACAATCCCTTGGGTACGATCCTCAGAATACTTATTAGTATTTCGTTGTAACACTTCAATATTACAATTTGACTTATTCGCTTACAGATACTACAATGATTTTATATCTATTTACTTGCTCGATTTTTTACTCTAAGTGTTAGCACGTTTGGAGGAGATCAGACGCGATGAGGGCATCATGAAAACATGTGGTGGAGAATGTCATGGACTGTGCGAAGGAGCCTGTGATCAAGGCACCATTTGATGATCCATCTTGTTCATTTAGGGTCATTCGACCCAACAAGACTGACCTATTACTTAAAGAGATTGAAAGCCCATCTACTCAGTCTGGTGAATATGTAAACACTCCAGTAGTTTATATTTTACCAGGTTGAATATTTTTTAATCCTAAAGGATAAGATTGTACAGAATTTAAATCCCTTAGGAATCTTATATTGTAGATAAGTTTTAATCTTGCCCACCGATGTAATTTAAATTGTATCGTTGGATCTGGGGGAGCTCAACTATAAATAGAGTCGTCCTCTCATTTGTAATCACTTGATTCTTGAGTAATAAAGTACTTCTTTTTTTTGGTGAAAAATAGGAAATTACAAGAAATAAACTACACCAATTGGCCTAACTCCCCAAATGGGGATATTCCAAACAAACACAAATCTTAGACTTCCTAAGTGTGCCATCTTGGCAAGTCTATCGGATTTTTGATTCTCCGCTCTGGGTATATAAAAAATATTCCAGTGAGAAATCTGAGACGGTAATAAAACACTTATTCAAACACTTTGCATGATTAGCTTTCTTGTGGCTTTTTTGTTTGATTTGAGTTCCTTATCTTTTGAGAATTTGCTTTCATTTTATTTTGGTGATTTAGAGAATTTCTGTGAGAATTCTCATCTTTTGAGAGTTAGATTGACTTAGGCGGATTCGAAATAAATGAATCGCCTAAGATCGCGCAGTTTGTCAGACTAAAGTTCTGTCTCATGACATTAGGACTCGAATTCTTACGGACTTGGACTTTTTTGAATTCGAATTCTATCAAGGTCAGACTTTTTTGGACTCGAATATGTTATGAGCTCAATCTTTCTCATACTTAGATCGTTAGAGCTCGAATCGACACGAATGAAGTAATGGAAATGACAATAAAATTAATTACGTGCATAACATTATCTCGAACATTTCCCACCACCATATTGCATTTCATCACCTAATTAATACTTACATTTATGGAATTTGTAAATGGTAGTACGATAAATCCATAAAGGAGATGGGGAAATAATAGCTATAATTCAGTTTTAAAAATGGAGAAACGGAAGATTTTAGACAACTCTAAATCTTTTTTTTAATATACTAGTGTGATTATATAGTAGTATCTGTTCATATTTTCTTAACCCTTTGTCAAGGCACACACAAGCGTTCGAACCTAAGACCCCTAAGAGGAACAACATTCTCTTTTCCACTGGAGTCACTTGTTGGGTTCAACAACTCATCTTTAAATCAAGAATTTATATTGTTGTTGATATAAAGAAAGAAGATTAAAAAAATAATTATAATTCATAAATAAAATTTATCATTATTTGTTTACAAGTCTTTCATCATTTTCTTATTTTGCTAAATAATAAGATGAATCTTTATAATTAATTAATGATGCATGAAATTTATTCACTAATGATATATCTAATATTAGCTCTTATAATTATTTGGTCAAATAATCATTTACAATAAATCACTCTATTTAATTATTCAATATGTATATATATTTAATTTATTTTTTAATTTAGCTAATTTGATTTGAAAGTTTTGTTGGATTCGATTTTTTTTTTGGAGAATTATAAAAAGAGAGTAAAGTCCTAACAACATGATTAGTGCGACTTGAACTCAAACTATATTTGGAGACAATAAAAATCTTAACCATTAGACCAACACATGAAGTTTTGTATTCGATTTTTTATTTATTAGTGATCTCTCACCTAAGAGTTGATAGTAGGGCCCAACAAAATTGAAAAATAGAAATTTATTTAAATTGTAGTGTTTGGTTTGATTTAGTTTTAGTAAATTAGACTTAATCTATTTAGTTTTCCATTCATAAGATAGAATATTACTATTATTTGAAATGAACCTAATTATATATTTGATTTAATTTATAATTTTATAAATGAAATAAATATTATATAAATTAGTAAAGGAAATTTAAAAAGTCTAATAGTTTTCTTTTCGAAATAAAAAAATCTAAAAGTTATTTTAGAAAAATAAAAAAATCAATAAGTTCAACAATCCGAGGCTCAATTACCTTTAATATTCATAAGTGTGCTGAAGTGCATTATCCTTCTATTTATGAATTAGGGAGGGATTATAGGTAGTACTAGATATTGTGTCAAAAAAAGTATATATGATAGAATTTATAATGAGATTATTAAAAAAAGTAATCGTAATTTTTTTTTCAAATCAATTTGAAGCTAAGTGTTATGGCATTTTACTAGTGGTGGATGTAAAAATAGTTTAACATTGCTTCTAAAAAGATTTTTCGGACAAAAAATAATTTTAAGTTAAAAGTATTACTAAACAATATATTTTTGAAATTTTCAGTGAAGTAATTTTTTTAACAAAACACAGAAGCAAAATATTTTAACTTTTAATCAAATTGCTTTTTGACAAAAAAATTCTTTTTGAGAAGTAATGCTAAACTATCAAGTTTTCTTACCCTGAAATTTTTTATGCTTTCAATTTAACCCATTGGGCAAAACATTTGAAAGCGTTTCAAAAAGGCCCCTGAATTTTAATACCCCGCGCCTGCCACCATCAAAACGACAAAAAGGGGAAAAAAAAGACCTAAAAATTGGCGTTGGATTGACGCTCAGAAAACGCCCAGGCAGCAGCGCCCATTTATTCAATTTTGTCCAAATACTATACTATAGATTTTGAATCCGGATCCACCGCCATCGCCCATAATTACACACTCACCCTGTTTCTTTCTCGCTTTCTCGACTCTGCTTTGCCGTTGCTGTTGCTTTTCTTCTTTTTTCCTTTAATAACCAAATGAGGAAGGGAGCTAAGAGAAAAGCCGCCTCTCAGGAGCAAGAGGAGAAGCAAGTAAAGGCTTCGTCTTCTTCGCAAGAGAATCTCAACAACAACAACCATAAACCTGCTTCCAAAGCTAAGCGTGCTAAGACCTCCAAGCCTCAGCCCGAGCCTGAGTATTTCGAAGATAAGCGTAACTTGGTATTATTAATTTTCTCTACATTTATTTCCAAGTTTTAAATTTGTTGTTTTGGATTTCCTTTAGGGTTTTTCTTTTATGACTTTACTGTATTGGTTTATTGAATATCTGGATAGATACGAGGTTAAAACATTAGGTTTTAAGGTTAATTTCTTGACGGTGTTGACTTATTTTTTCTACTTAAATTTGAGCTTTTAATTCTGGATACCACCGCGGTTAAATTTAAATTTTTATTATATAAGCTTTCGCATTCTTATGTGAAGAGTAAAGTTTAATGGATTCGAGGTTGGAGCTTAAATGTTATTTGTTTAGATAATTAAATGGGTGAAGTTTTGCTTTGTTAAATTTGTTTTGATGAAAATTGTTGATTTGCGTTGCGCAGGAAGATTTATGGAAAGCTGCATTTCCTGTTGGAACAGAGGTTGGAATTTTGAATTTCGATTTGAATGTTGAATATTTGGTTAGTGTTTTTTAAATGAATTTAAGTTCTGTTGCTTATATCGTTTTCCTTTTGTTGTTTGGAAGTGGGATCAACTGGACTCTGTTTACCAATTCAACTGGAACTTTTCGAATTTAGAAGTGAGTTGCAAGACCTTTTTTGCCTTCTCTTTTCAAATTTTAGCTGCTACTTTGCTGCTTTTGTTTTCCCTGTATCATGTGAAACTTGGTTCAGAGCTAACTGAATATTTTACTGTTCTTTTTCTGGTCAGGATGCATTTGAAGAGGGGGGGAAACTATATGGAAAGAAAGTTTATCTCTTTGGTTGTACAGAGCGTAAGTAGCCATGGTCCTCGTACTTTATACATTTCTATGGACAATTTGCTGGTATTTGTGTTGAGAATTTTTTTTTAAATGCTGTTGCTTGCATTACCTCTTTTATTCTTATTTAACTTTTACCGTGTTGAAAAGTACGATCTTAATTTGAACTTAGTTCTCATAAGTTTCTTTCTTGCATCATGTAGTTTCAATTTCTCTGACCTGTCTTTTTGTTCAACAATTACACACTTAATTGTAATTGTTTTCTGTTTGTGCAGCTCAATTGGTCCCTTACAAAGGAGAAAACCAAGTCATTTGTATACCTGTGATTGTGGCTGTAAGTTGTCAAACATTGTTAAGAAGTGATTTTATCATGCTAAATTGATTCAAGAGATTTTCTTTCTTCATCATGTGATTAGTGGGCAGAGTGGTAATAGCATCTTTAACCATCTTTTATGTTGAAGGCTTATTCAATGGTACCTTTATGTGGCTTTGAAGTTATATACTCCCTTGCTGTTCCAATTTTGACATTTTCCTCTGACAGTATAGTGTAGCTGTTTCTTTGAGGTGCAAACGTCAAGCTTAGAATCTCATAACTAGGGGCTTTTGCTCCTTGGATAAATTGGTTTCTTCACTTCACCTTTATAGGTGTGGATGTGATTTTGTCACAGCTTTTGATGGCCATAAAAAAATACGTGATCTGGGCCACTTTCCATATATTTTTTTTCAGTGCAGAAGGCCATCTCTGTAAATTAATTTTCTTTTGACGAAAAGTGTTACTACTTACTATATTGTTGCTTATCTAGTGTGGACCAAATTATTAACAGCCTAGAATGTTGATAGTTAAAATCCACCTAACTTCCTTTTAGTTTTCTTTGTTGCTTTTTCACTGGTTTATTATTTTCGACAATTGCAATGACAAATATTAATGTTTTATGAGATTGGTTTGTTGAAAATAGTTCTTTCCTCCATGATCTGGTTGTATCTTTTCAGGTTGAGTCTCCTTTCCCACCTTCAGATAAGATTGGTATTAACTCCGTGCAGAGAGAAGCTGAAGAGATTGTTCCCATGAAACAAATGAAAATGGACTGGGTCCCATATATTCCACTTGAGAAAAGGTACCCAATTTTGATCTTTGTTTTAGTCATATATAAAGTAGACCTTTAATTATTTAATTTCATTTATCTGAATAGTTTGCCAAGTTGATAAATGAAATTTTATCTAATTTTCATTTTATTATTCTGCATTTGAATTGATTTAAAATAAACTTTTGAGGTGATTGTATATTTTTATTCCTCCACAGAGACAGACAAGTTGATAGATTGAAATCTCAAATATTCATCTTAAGCTGCACTCAAAGAAGGTATTTTTGTTTCTTTTGTATGCAATGGTCAACTACTTCCAATCACAGTATCTTTATTTCAACTGCCTTTGTTTGAGACTGCCAACTTGGGTTACACTCACTTGTGCTTCTTTTCAATATTTATAAAAAATATTTGCTATGTTTAAGGTAGGCTTGTATATTTTGTCATGTGGCCACGGTTTTAAGTGTTGGAATCAGGTTTGCTTTTTCTGAGAATTCTCTATGCATTCTGATCAGCTTGTTGTGGTGCCAAACCAATACCTACAGAGTACATTAAATAAGTTCTGAGTATTCAGTTCTGTTTATCGGGAATAACAATATAATAGAAATATCTGGTCATCCAGAGGCTTGAATGCTTAGCAATATGCATTTCTAATAATTGGACCCTCTTGGTTTCATGGTTTCCTAATGGTCCATGTCTGGAGGCACTATTTCTATGTATTAGCTAAGCAGTATTGCTTAGTATTGTGAAGGCATGTGCCTAAGTGTGTCTGAAAACAGAAGCTCCTTAAACCCTTTCGGGTGAGGCACAGTTGATTAGGTGCACAGTTCTTGCACCTAGGTGCATTTTTTTTTTCATTAGAGGTTAGGTGCAGGAAAAAAGTCTTTGAGATTGCAGTTCTCTTTAATTTAATTTATTTTGAACTTTTTCATTAGCTGTACCTTTACTAGTAATAAATTGGATATTGTACTCTTATATTTCAAACATGGGACCATAAGGAAATATTTCAACAACAGACGCAGGACATTGAACTTTCTTCAGTCAACAATAGACATGGGACCATAAGAAATCATTTATACTGGCCAATAAAGAAAAAAGAAATTTCTCATGTTTTGTAGATAAACGGGATAACACTTCAGTGTTCCTTATCATAATTATATATCTTAACCTTATTTATATATAGACACACACACACACACACACACACACACACACACACACACAAATACAATAACACATGAATATATTATGCCTTGCTTCAGTCAGGTGAGCGCTTTCTTTAGTTCTTTTGTGCCTTAAGCAACATTGGGTTTTAGGTGCCCAGAGTACACCCTTGTGTCCTCGACAACTTTGGAGCTAAGTCAACCATTTGATATTTAAGCAATTCTTAAATTTCTGTCTTCATTGAGTGTAATAAATTATTTCAGTGCAAACTTATGGACTTCAATTTTCTTTATATTATTTCATCTCTCCAGAGAGTGGGTTTGTATGTGTTTGTTGAATGGATGCTTGTATTTCCGCTTACCTTTTATATTTGGTATTCTTTCGGCAGGGTTGCTTTGAAACAAATGAAAATAGATCGTCTCAAGAAATACGAGTATTGTCTGCCTTGTGAGTCTCTAGATACCTCTGGATGTTAAATTGCTTCATATGTCTGCTGCTTATCATAATGACTTGTCAAATAGGAGACTGAAAAATAAGGAAAAAAAAACCCTTATTTATTGCAATATTGTTTGGCCTGTCCCTGTTGACAGATTTTTACCAGCCTTTGAAGGAAGATGAGCTTGAACAAAGCACTGAGGTTCAAATAATTTTTCCAGCAGAAGCAAAGCCGGTAAGTTCTTTGTATTTTCTGAGAACATTAATTATGACTGATACTTGACTTTATGGATATTAAATTGTTTATGGGTTGAATAGAGTTCATCGTAAGGGTTGAGCTTATCATGCTTTGGTGAATGGACTGTTGCATTCAGTGTAGTTGGAGGTACCGTTTTATGGCTTGTGGCACATGCTTACATGAGTTAAGCAAAGAGTTGATTGCTAAAAAATTAATTCACACCATAAGCATGTGCATATGTACTTATGCATGCGTCTGTGATGCTCCCAACAGTTAAAAGTAGGAGGTTTGAAGTTCAAACCTTGTGAGGAGTGGGTTTTCCAAATGTACCCTTGCATCTTTTATTCTTATAAACTCGAAACAGAGATTCATTTATAAATATTGAAAAACCATTCTTCTCCTTTGCATGATATAGAATTCAAGCATAACCTAGCATCATTAGTCTCTTAAGTTTTCTTCACCTATGGACATAATCTACTTTTTTTGAATCATGTACGCCCTTTATAAAATGAAAATATATCATTTGAAGAAAAACAATTGAGAACCAAAAGGCAACTTATTTGAGGTATGCATTGCACCTTAATAGTGTATCTTCGTTGGAGGTTGTTTTGCTATACTGTATTGTGCCTTGGTGTATAGGCAATCCTTGATTGCACAGACTGTAATAATTTTTATTGGGATAATTAAGGCAGCTATTCTGCAAGGTATTATGTAAATTGACACATCTTTTCTGTTCTTGCAGGTTTTTTGTGAATTTGATTGGGAGTTGGATGAACTTGATGTAAGACTTAACTCTTTCATCATTATGCTGTAGTCTAACCAGCATGATTTTTTTGGTGCTGATGTTTGAATTATTTGAATTGGTAGCTTGGAATTTTTTCAAAAATAAGTTATTTATGCATTAGACTTTAGTCAATCATTTTACTTTTTGGCTGTTGTTTGCTGTTGTCATAGTAATTAGGTACTAAACTGTATCTACCATTCTGCAGGAGTTTACTGATAAACTGATAGAAGAAGATGAATTAGATAAAGATCAAAAGGATGCTTTTAAGGTGAAGCTGATTTGATGATCTACCAATATCCTGTGGATTTTATGTATTTCCAACTACTAGTTTAACCTGACATACTTTGGGTTTTGTAGGATTTTGTCAAAGAGAAAGTTCGAGAAGCAAAAAAAGCTAATCGGCAGGTATGTTTTTGGCAACGCTGCTTTGATTTGGTTGGGGAGCATGATTTTGGATAGGTTGATTAATTTGGCCAATTCAATTCTTATAGGCAAGAGAAGCTCGCAGAAAAGCCCTTGAGGAAATGAGTGAGGAAACTAAAGCAGCATTTCAGAACATGAGATTTTACAAGTTCTATCCTGTTCACACTCCGGATACTCCTGATGTATCAAATGTAAAGGTAAAGTTTTACGAGTTACTGCTTTATCTACATTTTTGTTTTAGAAAAAGGAAGTATTTATAATAATTTATTTTGCAAAATAATGCCTTAGAGCAATTTTTAACTTCCTTGTTTTATTAGCCCTAGTTATTTCTCATCCATAAAGTTACTTGTAATAGATGAGTGGATTTTCTTTATAGTAGTCATGGTGTTATCGGAGCTTGCTGCATAATAAATTAAAGCCTTTTTGCTTTCTTAGAGGACACTGTCAATAATAAGTAGCCATTACATGATTTATTTAAAGTGTCTGAATGATAATATTGGCTTGGTTTTATTTAACCAGTAATGTTCGCTAAGTTTATGTTTGACTGAATGGGTTTGATGGTGGCACGTATCATTAGATTTTCTGTAGCACCTATACTCTTTGTTGGATTAAGTTTTATTCCCAGTGCTTTGTAGTTTTCTTTTGGAAATCAATTGAATTACAGACTTCCTCGTAAGTCCTTCAGATACAAAATAATGACAAGGTGTCTGTAACTTCTCCAGGACCTACCCCCGCCCTAGAGTAGTTAGGTGGGAAATTAAAATTTATCTTTTTTTGCACATGGGCCATTTTTGGGACAAAATGAGTTATTTCAAATAGGTTCAATTTTTGGTCCAGGGTACGATTAATTTTGCATGGGCTACAATTGTTGCTATAGCCTTTTATTTGTCCTCTTAATTCTGGTAGTATAATTCTGTCTGGCCAGAAGGTCCTAATCCCTTGTGCATTCCCATGTTGTATATAACACCTTGAAATACTAATGAGTTACTTGTAAAACGTTTCTTAGTAAATTTCATTAATTTTCATGTCACTTTTTTGAATTTGAATTCTGACCAACTTCACATTGTTGCCAAGACTTGGTTGGAGTATTGGTTAAAGCTCTCGTCTATTACCCCAGTGGCATGGGTTCAAACCTTGTTAACCCCTTCCCCCTCCCCCTCCCCCTCCCCCAATATTGTATGATAAAGATAACCAACTTTGCATTGTCTTCACCATAACAATTCTCAGTCATGCATTTCATGAATTGAAGTTCTCAATAAGAAATTTCTTTACTAGGTAACGGCTCATCATCAGTCACTTGTCCACTAAAGATCAAGCTACATGAATGTTGTTGTTTAGAATTCCAGATATCAGATTTATATTTTTAATTGCAGAGGCATAATACATTCGACTTACCGGTTCTATTTAGAATAACAGCATGATTATGACTTAATTTTCTTTTTTCTTTTTGGCGATTCTACCTTGCAGGCTCCTTTCATAAACAGGTATTACGGGAAGGCACATGAGATTCTCTAATGGAACCTTCATTAAAGAACGAAGATGTAGTGCAGTTTGAGGGATGCTCTAAAAAGCCTGCTTCGCTTGTAAGAGTGTCATTTGTATGTTACCATGAAGTTTTGGGAGTATGCCTCTGGTGCCCCATCACACTCATTTCCTAGGAGAAAAGGTTTAAACTTAAGAAAACTCCATAACTCTTAGATAATTACAACCAGGCCCTTTGCAACAATCGCAGGAATTAGTAGAATACTCTATTGAGGCTTTATTCCCCCCCCCCCCCCCCCCCTTTTTTCCCTCACAATTTGTAGAATATTCAACTGAGCCTTTTCTTTTTTCTCCCAAAAATTTTGAAGGATTTTTTAAAGCTTGAGGTGCATAAATCGGCCCACAGCTCGACACTTATCCGCTGAGCGATCTTCTGTTCCGACTTAATTGTAATAGTAGAGTATTCAAATGCATTTTTTCCCCTATATTGAATCTCTGAATCATTTCATTGTTAAGTGCTTAATGTTTGTACCAGAGGTTACAAGGTCGCCTCAAGCACCCGACAGATGATGCCAGTTATTTTGAACTTTAATATTTTGCCCAAAAACTTAGGTGGTGCGGATTCGTGGACTTGATCATCAAATTTAATGGATGAAGCAAAAATCTGCACAAAAAGATCAGATCTTGAGTGATTTTTTCAAGGACGTTGATTAGACTCGATTTAATCAACAATAGAAAAGGCTGCGGCATTCTCTTAGGGCTTGAATTCTTGGATCAAATCTGTAAATTAGAATCCAATTATTTAAAGATATTAAATGATGGAACCGAAATTTTCCCTTTGATTTTAATTGATCTCACAAAATTTACCAGTCCGCCTAGTTTACTTTCGGCTAATAAAATTAATTTTGTTGATCTTAAAAATGGGGATTCTAGATAAAATTTAAACCATTTTAATGTTTGAAAGTAAATGTTTTTTTCATTAGGACATGTTCAAAATTACTTCCAAGATTCTTAATTCTCAAATTATATACTTGAGTTCTTTAACTTGGATTGACGCATTTTAAAATACGTTGAAAAGCTAAAAGATAATATTTCATGTCTTAATCACACAATTCAATAAAAAAAGCCGGTTCGATTAAAAGATAGGTTGTAAGTTACTTATGCAGGCATCATGTTGATGTGTATTTTTATGATGTATTATGAATTGAGAAACGTTATAAAGAAGAATGAATAGAAATGATATAGGATTAATTTTTTCAAGGTTTGTGACTGCTTTTATTAATAATTTTATTTCTAGAATTTGAACTTGGATCACCTTTTAAAACTGCAACATATCTTATTATTGCATGAAATACTTGTTCATCTTAGATTTATTTTTGTACTATACAAATCATAATTTATATATATCTAACAATATCAACTTATGGAAAGAAAAATATGCCAAAGGCCAATGTCCGAAAACCCCAAAAGTTTTGGACCGATGTGTTTTGGACAGTCTGCAGTTTTCAATGGTGGCCCACCCCTCATTAACATATAGTGGACAAAAATTATCATTTAGTAATTATCATTTTATTTTGACTTAATTTACAATTTGATTTTTAAAGTAAATATTTTTATTTTAATAATTAATTTTTTGATGAATTACAATAACAAGATAAAGTTTGAACAACAAACGCGATTAACACGACTCGAATCAGGCTATACTTGAAATGGTGAACACACTTGATGATCAAGCTATCACATAAAATTCTTTAATAATTAAAATTTATTTTAGTGTCTAAAATATTTAGAAATCTCTAGCCAATTAAATCGCACACTTAATTTTTACTTTTATAAAATGATTTATTAAAACTCTTTGTTTTTGGTCGAAAAGAAAAGCATATTATTGTTAAAATGTTTTCTTTTTAAAATTATTTAACCGATAAAGGAAGTCTTCCATATCAAACAAATAATAATAATAATAATAATAATAATAATTATTGAAGCCCAATTTTAATCGGGCCCAACTTGGATTTTAAACTAAGTTTGAATTAATTTTAAATTTATTTAAATTTAAATTTATTTTAAATTTAAATACATTTAAAATAATTTGAAACTTAAAATTAAATTAATAATGTTCAAAGTCCATTTACAAGTACGATTGGGTTAAATTTAATTAGCCCAAAGTATAACCCAATTACAAAGAGCCCAATTGGGCTAAAATTTGGCTAACCCAAATCCAAATAATCTGCTAGCCCAGACACCCAAAATTCTCACTACTATTGTCACCTCAATCCTAACCAATGGGAGATCGCCACGTCGACACCACCAGCCATCATCTCCAAGCAAGTTGCTCCTGCACAGCCGACTGCCACCTTCTCCAAGCTGCTCCCAACCGCCACTGCTGAGTACCTGCAAAAAAAGAAAAGATGGGTTAGGAGTAACATTTAAGTTGTAGGAGACAAATTAGAAGGATGGGTAAAATTGGCTATAAAAGCCAAATCAAATTTTGTAAAGGGGGGGACCGATTCTGAAGAATTAAGTTACGAACCCAATTCTGAAAATCAACACGGACCATGTTCTTGAAATCCAAATACAACCCAAATTCCTGAAAATCAATATACGACCTCTTTTCTAAGAATCAATATAGAAGTAAACTTTCAGAAAATATTGTGAACCAAAACAGAGGCAACCAACAGCAGTGAATATTCGAATATACACACTCAGTAGTAGAACAGACTCCAAGCTCAAGCATCGAAGGCATCCAGGTACATTAAAGGCATTCAATATCTTTTATGCTTCCAAGTTCTAAACGCATCACATTCTAAATAGACATTAATGCATGTTTTAAATACTCTTTTTACATTCACTGCTTTGTTTTAAATATACCAATAAATACTAAATGACGATTTAACATTAATAATATCACTAATGCATTAATAATATAAACGGCAGTTTAGGTAATATAATCAAATCCATTAATAAGGGTTAAGAATAAATATAGCAATAAATAGTATTAATAAATTTTTTCATAATAATAATTAAAATAAAAAGGAAAAATGAAAGGGCAGTAACCTTCCTTGCTTGCGTTGCCATCGCCGGAGCTTTGTGCCGAAGTCACCGTTGAACGCCACAGCCGCATCGTCGTACAGATTTGGGAAAAGAAAGAACAAAGGATTAATAACAAAAGGGAGTTTTAAAATGAAACTTAAAAAAGAGTTAAAAGAAAGGGGTTTTAAAGATTTAAATCCAGTCCAGAACCAGATTCATTTTAACCAAATTAAAAGGAACCAAATTTTTTTATGGAAAAAGGATTTTCAAAGAAAGATTAAAAAGAAAACAAGAAAAGAATTTTACCTTTTTGAAGAACGATGGTGCGTGCACAGCGACGCTGACGGCGCGTGGACGGGAGTCGTTGCGCGTGTGACTGGGGCTGGCGTCGAACCTTGGAGGGAGGCAGCATGTGTAGGCGCGTGGTCGGTGACGCGCGCCGGACCACCGGTGTGGCACCAGCCATTAATCGGCCGGTCATGGAGCATGTGAGAGAGAAGAGAGAAAAAAAGGGGGGAGATAATTTTTAAGAAAAATAAAATAAATAATAAGGGAAAAACCCTAAAATATTATTTATAGGAGACCCATGGATCGACCCGATCCGACCTAACCCGCCTCTGGGATCCGCGTGTTTTTGGTTAATGGGTTATTTGCGCGTTTGGTCCTTTCACATTTTTAATTATTTTAATTTAATCCCTTTCATACTTTTAATTATTTTTAATTTGGCTCGATAATTTTATTCACTTTTCAATTTAGTCCTCTGACATTTTGAATGTACCAGAGGCTACCACGTGTCACTATTATGGCTTATTTATGCATTTGATCCTTTTTATTTTAAATTTGTTTTAATTTGGTCCTTAAATCAATTTCTGTTTAATTACACAATTGGCCCAGGAATTTTTTGAGATTTACAAATTAGTCCTTTGACTTCTAGACGCCTGTGGGGCTGCCACGTGTCACCCATTCTTTGGTTTTATTACTTATGGGTCCCTAAATTGTCATAAATTATACTTTGACCCCAAAACTTTCAAAAAATTACCATTTTACCCCCAAACTTTCCAAAATCCCATTCTCAACCCCGGTTTCACCAAAAAAATTACCATTTTACTCCCGAACTTTCCAAAATTCCATTTTTAACCTCGATTTCACCAAAAATTACCATTTTACCTCTAAACTTTCCAAAATTCCATTTTTAACCCCGATTTTACCAAAAATTACCATTTCACCCTAGAACTTTCCAAAACCCCATTTTTAACCCCGATTCTACCAAAAATTATCGTTTTATCCCCAAACTCTCCAAAATTCCATTTTTAACCCTAGTTTCATCAAAAATTACATTTTTACCCTCGAAAGTCAAAAATTACATTTTTACCCTCGAAAGTAAAAAATTACCATTTCACCCCCGGGCATCCAAAGGTCCCGTTTTCAATCCTGATTGTGTCGTTTTTCCTCTTCACTAAATACTTGCATTTATTTTAATCATTATGCACTTGCATTTTACATTTTTGCATTCTATTTATCTACTTATTATCTTGCTTCGTATTTAATTTCTCTTATTAATTGCTATTCGATATTTTAAACTTATATGCTCATTTTAAAGTATTTTTTTAGACGAGGCAATGTTCCTCTCGTGTGGAAGCTTCGAGAAATCATGCCCTAACGTGTCGGGTGTGATCTTTCGTATAACTCACACGCGCCGAATATCCTCTTTTAAGATTTTTATACATGTTAACTCCGAGATTCCGAGAATATCGTGTCCTAACGTGTTGGTCATGATTTTAATTCTCCGCGAAAATCGAAGTAAACGGGTATTCCATATTTGAATCTTTTAAACTATGTGTCCGAGGATTGCATTTTAAATTCAATACGAAATTTTCAAATTCTCAAAACATATATCTATATTACAAATAATTTTAAAGCGAGGCAATATCCTGTCGTGTGAAAACTTCGTAGAATCGCGCTTTAACGAGTTAAGTGTGATTTTCGTAATTCATGCAAGTCGGATATCCTTTTCGAAAATTTTCAAAACACACTTCAACCTTATAATTATATATGAAATGATTTTAAGACCAAAAGAAGAAACAATGTCCTTTCGTGTGAAGATCTCGAAACATCATGCCCTAACGTGCTGGGTGTGATTTTCGTATGATTCACGTGATAGAACACTCTATTTAAAATGTCTCGAAATGTCCTTCAGTTTTGAAACTCCGAGAATATAGTGCCCTAATGTGTTGAACACGACTTCTAATTCTCATAGAGGATCGAAACATGAGGACGAATTTTCCTTAAAAGTTTTCCTTTGAAATTATATAAAGCCGTCTAAAATAATCATCGTATTTTAAATTTTACTCGAGTTTTCATTGTTTCATAAAAGAAGACCCGAAAATAATCATGTGGTACCAATTTTTGGGCGTATGAGGGTGCTAATCCTTCCTCATGCGTAACCGACTCCCGAACCTGTTTCTCTGGATCTCGAAGACCCACTTTATTAAATGTTTTAAACCTTTTATGGTGATCCAATCACACCTAATAAAAGATTGGTGGCGACTCCCATTTCCCTTTTTGTTCCAAAGTTTCGAAATTTTAAAATGAATTTTTTGAAACCTCGTCGTTTTCGAGGTGGTTTCGATAATAATAATAATAAATTCAACTTTCGAATATTATTATTTTCTTACACACACTATACACTTTTGAGAGTTATCCTGAACCGATAAAATTCTCCTTCCCAGTGGCTAATTCGAAGGGGGCTGGTAGGGTTGGGAATTTAGTCCATTTAAATTTTTAAATTTGTAATGGTAAAATTGTACTGGTCCTATAAAAATGATAAAAATTTAATTTTAATTTTTTAAAAGTTATAAAAATATATACTATTTAAATGGTAAAATAATATTTTTACTATCATAAAAATATATAATTTAATTTCGATCCCCTAAAAAATTTTCTGACTTCGTCCTTACTCGTACCTTTTATATGGGCAAAATTCTCATGCTCCCTAATTGTTCTCCTTTTATATGCCCCTCCAATAATTAATTGATATCTGGATTATTCATTTGTTACTAACGAAAGAAAGTTTCATTAACTATATATCCTATTTAGGGTTTTGTTTTCAATATTGATACAAAAAATGATTATTTACGAAAATAATTCAGGTGTAAAATTTATCACGAAAATAATTTATTTTTTACAGTGCATTTTAGTGCGGACCATCTCACTACCTGCACCATCTTCTATTATCCCTTAATTATTGCCACATGATTATAGTACTTACTTAGTAAGCAAAGGAAACAAGAGAAGATAATGAAAAAAAAAATCCAATAATCAAGGAAGGAGAGCAAAAGAAGAGGAAAATTAATGGTGAAATATATGAGAACATGAAAAGAAATAGACAAGAAGAAAATAGAGTTACACTACATTTATTATTAGATTAATAATTCCAATAAATTTAATTTTTTAATAAATAAAATAATACTAGGCAATTAAAAGAATAAACATAAAATAAACAACTCATAATATCTTTTTCAATTAATTCCCGTATAGTTTGAGGAGGTTCGAAGAACACCTGAATGCTTGTGGATACTGTAGCAGCAAGCTTGGCCATGAAATCTACAATTGCATTGTGAACTCTGGAAATGTGACAGATACGTACTTTCCAATTCCTCTGTATCAACTTATGAATAACCCGTAATTCTATAAAATATCTATCAATAGAATTACTGGCTAAAATTAATTCTACTAACAGAACATTATCAGATTCAAGCTCAACCTGTTGTCTAGTAAAATTAATTTATCAACATCAATTCTAACAAAATGTATTTATCATTATAATAGAAAATAGGACAAGTTGAAAAATATGTTCTATATCTAAAGATATGTTCTATAACAAAAAAAAAAAAAAATTAAAGGATTGCAACCATATTAATGAATGATAATGATATAGATTGATACAAGATATATAACATTTTATATTTATCTTCAAAACATGGTTATATAGATTATTGATAATTTTTATTTAATAGTCTTTTAAAATTGAATTTGAAGGTAATTATTTTTTTAATTAATTTAAATACATAAATTACGAATATGTTACGGTATGTTTTTTATTTACATGTTTATAATTGATTTTTTTTATAGTGAATACTTAATATTTAAATCATTTTCAATTATTCAATATTACCATAATTATCGTTTATGGTTAAATATATTTTGTTAATATATAAACTATAATACCTTATACCGGAACCAGTAACCCGATCTAAGGTATAGAGTGAACAAACATTAAACACAAATACAATTAAAGAAAATTTCAATTTAAAAACAAATATAAGTCAATAATATTAAACAAGTTCAATTTCCTGTTATTCCAACTTAACTTGACTTAAATCGGGTTTTAAAAGCGTTAAAAACAAATTGAGATTGAATCTAAATTAAAATGAATTAATTACAAAATTTTGAATAAAAACAACAAACAGGGATCAAATAGCCGTGTGGCGCAAGATCACACGACCATGTCTCTAGACTGTGTAACTCATTGACTTGGGTCACATGGCCATGTCACAGCTCGTGTGTGCCATTGACTTGGGTCACATGATCTTGTCATAAACCGTGTGCTAGACCGTGTTATACTGAATTGAAAGACACGACCATGTGATAGCCCGTGTCTCAAGCTGTGTGCCCGTAATTGTACCCTCAAACACAAGTTTAACAAAACGTGCTTAGTTGGACTTCAAGCAACTCAATTACCAGCATTAAAACCCACTTAAAAACAACCAAATTATATCACTTACATGCCTAACCAATGTGCCCTCATTGGCACCACAATTAGAATCATTCAACCAAAACACAACTAAGAAAGAATCTTAATCAATAGATATCCATAATCAACCACATTAACTAGCTTTACCAAATTAACTTTAACACTTTACATATCAACAACTTAACACCTATATACATGCCACATCCCAAAATGATAAACAAAATCTACCGACAAGGTTTGGATAGTGTGAGCTCCAAATCGATCCATCCGGTCAATTCACAAAATGTTAACTACAAAAGAAACACAAATGAACAAGTAAGCTTAAGAAGCTTAATAAATCCATAGTCTAAATACCATTTAACTTACCTTAATCAATATAGATAAAAGAAGATAATTTCTAATTCCTGATAACTGAATACAAGATCACACCACATTAGTATATATTCATTTGTAAGATAATAACACCTCGAAAGACTTAACCAATTCCATCAACCACAATTCCTCAATATGACCATCCGCATATATAAACAAGAATGTCATTATAACATTTATCACTTAGTAACACTACAAATATACAATAGAATTAAACAAGTAAATAAACTGTAAATCAATTAATACATAGCCCAATGAATTATAGTAACTTGACTTGGATACTCGGGTAACTACACCACACCAAAGGCATCAAAGAAGCATAACAGATCCACCGAAGTGCAGACAAAGGCAGAAATGTGCAAATAGAAACACCAAAGTGTAATCCCATACAAGCACGTATTCTAACCCTATTGACATGCTGATCGTATCCTAATCGTTTACTACGTTCAAACGGACAATTAACCAAATTCATCACAATAATACATCATAGGCACTTCCACAAAAGCAATTCCGTATACTGTAATAATTCACATTCATCCAAAATCACATCATTCGTAATTCTCAATGTTCATCATACACAACTTAGTTCATACTCGTTTTAGCTTTCATTTGTAAATAATTAATTAATCTCATTGTACAACATTTACAATTTCATAAAAGTTTCTACAGCAAGAAATAAGTACGAATATATATGTTAATACACTACGAACTTACCTACAAACCGCTTCTGATAATTCGCTGGGGTTACTCCGTAATTTTTCTTTTTCCCAGTGTATTATATTTTTAACCCAACTATTCATCTATATAGTAATTAAATTCAATTTGTTAAATTCAAAAATATCACAAACTCAATTCAAAGGATGAAACCTTTAATTTTCATATTTAAAAATTTTCCTTAAACTTTTGTATTTCTTTCAATTTAATCCTTAAACCCGAAACTCCATTTTATCAAAATTTCTCAATTTTCCATGCTAGCCAAATTTCTTCCTATACTAGAACAGTCCCTATTTATTCAAATTTCACAAGAATTCAATCTTAATTTTAACATTTTATCAAATTAGTCCTTTTAACTAAAAACTAACAAACATTCCTTTACAAAACAATCTTAAACTACAGCTAAGATTTCAAATTCATCATTTAACTTCAAAAATATCTAGCATTCATCAATGGTAAATTCCAAAACCTTTAACAGTTTTACAAAATAGTCTCCGGATTGGCTAAATTAAGTTACAACGATCTCGAAAACATAAAATTTTCAAGAAACGGATGAAAATTCACTTGCATGCAAAGGATTATTGATGGCCGAACGTTAAGCTTAAAATAATGATGTTCTTCCTCTTTTAATTTCGGTAGTTAAGCTTTTAAGAAGATAATGATGTTTTAAGTTTATTTTACATATAGGCATTGCGTCAAAAAGAGTAGATATGATCAGATCCTATAATAAGATTGTTAAAAAAAGATAATATGAAGTTATTTCGTCTGTTAGGGTTTTTTAGCATGCTGTTTCTCTCTATTTTTTTTGTTTGCTCTTTGTGCTTATCGGCGCAATTATGATCTTTAACAATTCGTAGCAGTTTGAAAAATCAAGCCAGAGTATTTGTTTTAATGGAAGCTGATCTAGCAAATCTCAAGTTGGAGGATGAGGTAGAAGGCAACCCGATTTCATGTGTAGAGAATCCATTTATAAAAGAGGAGGATCGACGATTTTTCCTAGTTGGAAGAGCGCTTACAGATTGTATTATCCACTTTCCATCTTTAAAGAGTATGTTGGTAGATTAATGGCATCCATTAGGAGGAGTTATAATAAAAAATCTCGATGACAAAAGGTATCTATTTAGGTTTTTTTACTAAGTTGACATAAAAAGAGTTTTAGACGGAATCCGATGATTGTTCAATGGGCATCTTCTTCTATTTCATCAAGTAGGTCATAGAGAAGATCCAAAATCTATCCCTCTGAATTATTCTTACTTTTGGATCGAAATCTATAATCTTCCTTATGGCGTAGTATCTAATAGATTAGCTAAGAATCTTGAATATTTCATTGGTGAATTTATTCAATACAATGCTGCTCTAATTTCAAGAGGGGAACGACACTACATGCGTTTTAGGGTGAAAGTTGATGTTAGGTTACCATTGAAAAGGAAAAATAAATTATTATTAGGTCGACAATAAGGGCACGCGCACTTTCAGTATGAAAGGCTTTCTTTATTCTGTTTTCTTTGCGGCAAGATGGGATATGGTTAAGGATTTTGTCCAAAACACAAAAAAATTGGAATTCAAGAAGTAAAGTTCGGTTGGGATTTGTTGTTTAGAGCCTCAACTAGAGAAGAATTGCGAGCAAGCAGTAGGTGGCTAAAGGATGAAGGATCAAGTGGTTCTAGATGGGGTGTTCAGCTAGTCGAATGGAGATGGATCGATAAAGAGGAGTTTTCAAGCATGGAGAAGACGACACCATCAATGACTTAGACATACAACAAAAGGAGGATGATTTAGAAAGTATTCTAGTAGATGTAGGTGATGGAAAAAAGTGACAACAAACAAGAATTGCTCAAGCACGTGAAGTGATTGACGAAAGGGAGTTTGTTCAATTTCATGAGAGATCAACAGCCACTAATCAACGTGCTGACCGGACGCAATGAAAATACTAAGTTGGAACGTTCATGGGTTGGGGCACTCACGAGCAGTAAATCGCCTTAGAAATAAGGTAAGGCATGTTCAACCCCAAATTTTGTTTCTTTTTGAAACAAAGTTAAGCAGTGTGAGAATAGAGCAAGTTTGTACAAAATGCAGTTTCACAAAAGACATAAATGTGGAAGCGCAAGGTTCTAAAGGTGGTTTATCCATTGGTTGGAAAGAGGAATTCGTGATTCAACTTCAAAGTTACTCAGCGAATCACATTGATGTGATTGTGTTGGAAAAAGATAGGATGCCAACCTGGAGGTTAATAGGTTTTTACGGAGCTCCAGAAGATCATAATAGATAGGCATCATGGGACCTTCTTCGAAGGTTAAAGGATTCTCAAAATCTGCCATGATTAGTAGTGGGAGATTATAATGAAATTATGTACTCCTTTGAAAAGAGAGGAGGTCAATTACGTAATGAACGAAGCATGGCTAGATTTAGGGAAGCTTTAGACGATTGTAACCTCTCTGATATCCATTTCACAGGCAATTGGTTTACATGGGAAAGAGGCGTACTTCGGCAAACAACATTAGGGAAAAACTAGATAAAGGTGTAGAGAATCAGGCGTGGTAGGGAT
Source organism: Gossypioides kirkii (assembly GCA_005610355.1). Taxonomy (NCBI): domain Eukaryota; kingdom Viridiplantae; phylum Streptophyta; class Magnoliopsida; order Malvales; family Malvaceae; genus Gossypioides; species Gossypioides kirkii. The sequence continues at coordinate 25,005,736 of CP032253.1, read as the reverse complement.
CCTTTCCGAAATACTCTCTAAACCATCTTCCTCATGCAATCTCTGATCATTGTCCCCTCCTTATAAATTTAGGAATCAGATAGGTAACCAATCGAAAACAAAAAAGATTTAGGTTTAACGCTAATTCGGTTTTTGAGGAAACTTGTAAGCAACAAGTACGAAACTTTTTTGGGAAAGGAACTCTAAGGATGTTATGTAAAAACTTCGACAACTCGCGGATTTTCTAGCTAAAGAGATGAGCCAATTGTTGAACATAAAAAAGAAAGAAGCTGCCTGACTTGCATGAAGGTTTGAAGTTCTTTCATATATGGATCTAGATGATGACAAACTAGCTGAGATGGAAGAAATCAAATCGCATTAAACTGGGAAGCTGATAAAGAAGAAGTTGAACGGGAACAGAAAACCAGAGCAAATTGGCTTAAATTTGGGGATCGTAACATAACTTTTTACCATAACTTTGCCAACCATCGCAAGCGGAAAAACATAGTTAAAAAACTGAAGGCAACGAATGGGGCATGGATCAAGGATGACGAAGGCAAACTAAAAAGTGTAGCATATTATTTCAAAAAACTATTTGAAGCGTCAGTAACTTAGAATGAAGAAAGGGCTTTCTCGGGAATTAGCCGTTGTATCACTGACAATACGAATGAGGTGTTAATGAGGGAGTTTCACAAGGAGGAAATAGAGGTTGTAATTAAAAGTATGCCCCCTTTAAAAGCTTTTGGAAAAGATGGTTTCCCCGCTCTTTTCTATAAAATAAACTTTTGGCATATTATGGGTGATGAGGTGTCTGATTTTTGCTTAGTTATTTTAAATAGAATGAAAGTGGTTAGGAGCATGAACAACACTAGCATTGTGCTATTGCCTAAGGTAAACCAACTAGTGGAGATGACTCAATTTAGATCGATCAACCTTTGTAATGTGATCTACAAAATCATAGCTAAGGCAATAGTGAATAGATTTCGCACGTTTCTTGACGATTGCATTGAGGAGGCTCAAGCTGTGTTGGTATCGGGTAGGCAAATCAAAAACAATGCGCTAATCGCGTATCAAATTTTGCAATCTTTGAAATTGAAAAAACGAGGTCACAGAGGCCACTTCGCCTTAAAGCTCGATATGAGCAAGACTTATGATTGGGTAAAATGAGGTTTTATCGAGAAAGTAATGTTGAAGTTGGATGGGTTGGTTTAGTAATGAATTGCATACGATCTATAGAATATTCGGTAGTATTAAATGGAGTTAAAGGTGAGAATTTTAGTCCTTCTAGGGGACTTAGGTTGGGCGATCCTTTAAGCCCATACTTGTTCCTATTCTATACAGAAGGTTTCTCGTCGTTGCTAAAACTAGCTAAAACCGAGAGAGCTATTAAAGGAGTAAAAGTGGGGAGAAGTAGTATAACATTGACCGACCTATTTTCACAGACGACAACATTCTTTTTGGTGAAGCAAGTTTGGAAGGAGCTTTGGCTATTAAGGAAATCATCAATGCTTATGAAGGGGTTTCAGGTTAGTTGATTAATTTTGAAAAATCCCTAATCTACTTTAGCAATAATGTGCCAAAAGACACTCAAATTCATATTGGAGATTCCTTGGGCGTTAGAATTTTGAATAACCTCGAGAAATATCAAGGGTTGCCTACAACGATCGGAAAACACAAAAATCTTTCGCAGGTTTTAAAAACAAGCTCGTTAAATGCATTAAAAATTAGAGCACATGATTTCTTTCAATAGGAGGTAAAGAAACTTTTGTTAAGTCGTGAATTTGAAAAAATTATCAATCTTTTTTGTGAAAAAACTCCAAATTAAGAAAGAGATTCATTGATGCGATTGGAATAATTTAAGTTTTTTGAACATGCAAGGTAAGATGAGGTTTCAAGACTTAACCAAATTCAATATTTCCTTGTTGGCTAAACAAAGTTGAAAGTTAATCATGCAACCTAGTTATTTGTTAGCAAGAGTTATGCAATCAAAGTACTATTCAAATGATGAATTTTTAAAGGGAAATCTAAGTTCTCACCCTTCTTATACTTAAAAGGAGTATTTGGAGTGCAAAAAATCTTTTTGAAAAAGGTATAAGTTAGAGGGTTGGAAATGGCAGAGATATAAACATATGGGGTGAAACGTGACTACCTAGATCAAATCAAGGAGAAGTCACAGGCAGAGACTTAAATAACGGTCCGATAACAAAATAACAACCGCTATACAACGATAACGACACCAAGCGAAATTATTATTGCCGAAAATAACGTTGTGAAATGAAATCACCCCAATAACAATGGATCGCGACCACAATTTAACAGGTAACGATCAATTGCAGCAATAACGATCTGCTACTCTCGTTATTGTTTCGTTACGATAAAATTAAAAAAATAATTTAATTTAAATTATATGATTTTATCTATTTAATGATTTTAATTAATATAAAATTCACGACTACGATACCCACAGTGACCGCAATAGCATCCGTTATGTCTGCAATCACAATAAACATAATGCGACCGAAAACACAACCGCAATCACAATTTAAATCCCTGGTCACGGGTCTTGATATTAATATTAATTATATGTTAGTAGCAGATCTAATAGATACTGACCACAATACCTGGTGTTCAGAGGTCTTGGAGGAGATTTTTGATGCTGATGATCATACCAGCAGGATCTTAATTATCCCGATAATAGGTATTGATTTACAAGATGCCAGAATATGGAGAGGCGAGACCTCTAGCATGTATTTTGCCAGAAGTGGTTACAAATGGCTACTAAAGGGTGTAATTATACAACAACCACTCCTAAAAATCTTTTACAACAACCTGTGGAGCTTACAACTGGCAAACAAAATCAAAATTACTCTATGGAGAATTTTCCAAAATTACATTCCAACTTTCACAAATCTACAGAATAGGAAATTGCAGGTTTTGAATGTCTGTCCACTCTGTCGCGCATCAGAAGAATATGTAGTTCATCTTCTTGGTGAATGCTCGGTCTGTAATCAAATTTTAAACGGTGTGGGAGTTTATTTAGACCCTAGCAGTAACATACAAGAATGGGAATCGAGGTTAGCCACCTATTTTGTCAATATAGATGAAGATAAAAGACTTTATTTTGCCATAGCCTGTTGGGCTATCTGGCTATCAAGAAACAAGATTCATCATCAGGGTGAAAAGTTAAACAATGTGGGGATTATAACGTTTCTCAAAGCGTACAAATCGAAGAACGATCGTGTTTCTGCAGTTACATCTAGTACAACTGGGACAGTGATCAAACCATGGTTAACATCGGTCCCAGGGGTAATTAAATGCAACTTCAACGCATCTTACAACCCCAATACCGAAGTCTCAGTTTCAGACATCATATTTAGAAATAATGAAGGCAAAATAATGGTGGCATGCACTCACCAGAATGCGAACATACCAGATTCGACGATGGCGGAGGCAAAAGTAGGACTTCAAGCAGTCACAGTAGCGGCAGAGTTGGGTTTCACGAGTTTGGCCTTAGAAGAATACTGTTTGGCTGTAATAGAAAAATAAATGATACATCAGATGACCGATCAAACATATCGGTGATTGTTCAAGAAATCAAACAAAAATCCTTAAGTTTTGAGAGCTTCACCTGTTCATTTATAGGCGGAATGGCGAATCAAGCGGTGCACACGTTGGCTGCTGAAGGAAAGCGGTCTCCTGACCAAAAGGTATGGATAGAGGAGGCACCCAACAACGTTGAAACGGTGGTGGAAAGGGACAGGAAAATCGCGTTTTATGGTGGAAATGGGTTGGAGGAAGAAGACTTACTATGACTCCGACGGTTTCTAGTTCTACGAAAGGCCATCGGAAGGTTCAAAACAGATCTGGTGTTAGACTTATCGTCTGATATGGTGGCTGCTAGAGGGGGATGGTGGATTTTGAGACGACGACTCTTGGGATTCTCAGAGTTTTAAGTTTTCTAGGTTTTTTTAGTCTCCATTTCTTTTTCTTGTTTTTTAGGTTTGTCGAAGAAGAGGTTTTTTTGGCTTTTCAATTTCCAGTTTCTTAGTTGTTTTTTATTTTTAGCCTAAGCTTTTATTTTTCATTTATTTACTTAGCCTTTTTAGGTTTTGTCTTTTTGGTATTTACTACGAGAAAGACATGTGTCTCCCATTTAAGATATGTTATTATTACTCTTAGTTGGAATCCACTTTTCATTATTCTTTCAAAAAAGTTTATTTTACTTATGTTATAATTACTTAATTACTAATCTACCCCTTAATAAAACATACACTTTAAATAACCACAAACCCATAACCGTCCATTAGCTTATAACATGACATATTTACAATATAAAACCTCCTACAATTATTATGATTCAATATTGATTAAATTTTACGTCCTTTACAAATTAAATTTTTTTCTTAATTAATTATTTAAATAATAAAAATTTTTAACCGAAATTTAATACGACTCTAATGTAACTCCATAAACATTAATTAAATATAAAATATTAATTCACTTATCAAAATTATGATCTCGAAATCACCGTTTTCGATATCATTAAAAAACGAGATACATAAACACCTTTATAAATTTCTTTTCAAATATTCTTTTAGTAGTAAATAAAAATAGATACCTAAAATTAGGAATGAATAGGGATAAAGGTCACCTCATGGAATGAACGATAGACATCCTCTTTTAATAGTCTTCTTTACATACTATGGTATAACCATGTTTAAGAAGATAAATATGATACAATATTTTAGGCATGTATTTTATTTTTTAAATATTTTTTTAAATACAAGTATTTTTAAGGTGTATTTTTTATTCACTAGACAATCAATGGGCAATGATTAAGGGATGATGGAGAGTCGAGTCGGTAGTGAGATGATCGATACTAAAATATTATATAAAAAAGTTATTTTCATAATAGATTTTATATTTAAGTTATTTTCGTAAATAATCATTTTTTTAGGTTAATTTTGAAAAAAACCCTATTTAAAATTAAGTGTGGATTATAATTTTTTAAGCTTTGTCTTTTACGACTAAAAAAGAGAGAAGTTTCTTGTTTTTGTACATTCTCATCCCCTAAATTCTTAATTCTAGCTTATATAATGGTTTTCTTTAAAAAAAATTGAATAGTAAATGTATGGAGTTCTTTTGTTCCTTTTTTTCTTTCTAAATATATACGTGAGAAAATTAAAATGTTCTATTATTTGAATACAATTATACTTAAGCACCACCTTTTGATCTTGGACATGGGAGACTTTGTTGTTTTAAATTTCAACTCTAGTTATCTTTAGATTTACATTATTTTCTTTGTTTTATGCTTTGTAGGGGATAAACCAATTTAAAGAAGAAAATAAGAATTGAAAAAATCGCACACATAAATTTTGCGTAGAAAAACTCCTCAAAAAAGGATAAAAAAATCACAGGCAAAAAGAGATTTAACTATAATAAAGGAAAGTACAAAAGACGGAGAGAATTAAAAGAAAAACTCGAAGCCCCATAAGAAAAACTCTTCAAAACAAAGAACAAAATTCTCTCAATCTAGATATTTTATTGTGTAAAACCTAGAGTAACTAAGACCTATTTATAAGTTGAAATTTGTAGCATATATGATTACAATAACTCTAGGTTAATTAGAGTTTAAGTGGAAAACTACAAGTAGAGAAGAAGAAAAGCTAAAATAAACTTTGGTCAAAATAAAAGTCATTATCCCATAAATCTCCACCTTGACTCTATTTGGACCAACTCCCTTGTCAAGCCCTATTATGAGCTTAATTGATTCTTCATCGGATACTTACCAAGTTCAAGCAATGCTTGAACTTTGAAATTGGAAGGCTCTTTGTCAACAAGTCGACTAGATTGTGTTCTGTGCTAATTTTAAGAATATGAACATCCCCTTGAATGATCACCTCTCGAACAAAATGATAACGAATGTCTATGTGCTTAGTTCTCTTGTAATGCATTTGATGTTTTGTAAGATGTATGACACTTTGACTATCACAATATACGACTGCTGCCCCCTTTTCACTTACCAGTTCACTAAACAAGCCCCTTAACCAAATTGCTTCTTTTACTGCTTCTGCAATTGCCATGTATTCTGCTTTAGTTGTCAACCCACTGTAGCTTGAAGTGTCACTTTCCAACTAATGGCACAATTTCCAAAAGCAAATAGATAACTTGTGAGAGACCTTATTCTATCTAAGTCTCCTGCATAATTAGAACCAACATATCCAGCTAGACCCTTTTTAGTTCTTCCAAACTCTAATCACATGTTAGAAGTACCCTATAAATATCTGAAAATCCACTTAACTGCATGCTAGTGTAACTTACTAGGATTGGCCATGTATCGGCTAACAAAACTAATAGCATGTGAAATATAGAGACCAGTGCATATAATTGCATACATCAAACTTCCAACTACGCTTGAATAAGGTACTTTTGACATGTACCTTTCATCTTCTTTATTTTGTGGGGAATCTGAAATTGAGAGTTTAAAGTGTGCAGCTAATGGAGTAATTACCAGTTTTGCATCTTGCATCTCAAATTGCTCAAGAATCTTCTTAATATACTTTTGTTGCGATAAAAAATTTCCCGAAATGTCTATCTCTCAAAATTTCCATCCCCAAAATTTTATTTAATGCACCTAAATCTTTCATCTTGAACTTAAAGTTAAGCATGGTTTTAAGACGATCAATTTCAAATGGATTCTTAGCCGCAATTAATATGTTATCAACATAAAGCAGCAAATATATAAAAGAACCATCATCATGCCAATGTAGATAAACAAAACGATCATACTTATTTCGAGAAAAACCAGTACTCAACATGAAGGAGTCAAAATTTTTATACCATGACCGATGAGATTGCTTCAAACCGTACAAAGACTTTTGTAAGAGATAAACATGATCTTCTTTACCTTCAAATTTAAAGCATTCCGGTTGTTGCATGTAGATGTCCTCCTCAAGGTCACCGTGAAGGAAAACAGTCTTTACATTTATCTACTTTAACTCCCTTCACTTGACTGTAACCTTTTGCAACCAATTTTGCCTTGTACCTAGTTTCGCTAGGACCCAAACCTTCCTTCTTTTTAAACATACATTTTCAGCCAACAATTCTTTTACCGATGAGTTGTTTAACTGGCCTCCAAGTCTCATTCTTTTGAAGCAATTCCATCTCTTCTTCCATTGCAACGAGCCATTTGCTAGAATCAAAGGCTTGAACTGTCTCATAATAACCAGAAGGATCGGTTGAATCAATACTCTCGACAACACTTAAAGCATATGCTACTAGGTTTCCTTCACAATATTTTTGTGGTGGTTAGATTTTTCGCCTTTTTCTATCTCGAGCCAACTCATAATTAGTTAACTAAGATGGTGAAGATACTTATGGTCGGATGAAGCCCTAAAAAATTTTGAAACAACTTTAAGCATGCAAGAATCAAAATTTTTTCGTGTGGTCGCGATGTTGTGTGACTCTTCATTGGGACGAGACCTTTGTTCGTCGCGTTATTGCAACGTTGGACATTTGCTCATTAGGATGTCACCGCCTGTTTCAGCTTTTGACTCCACCTTGCTCAAAACACTCTGATTTATTTTGTCTTTAAAAGTAAAAGTCCCCAATTTTTTTTATCAAAACATGGCAAATTCATCAAATGTAACATCTCTGTTAACGATTGTTTTGTCGGACCACAACTTAAAACATTTTGTACGAGCAAAGTATCCCAGAAAGATGCATTTAATGACACTTGGTTCGAGCTTTCCCTGGCTAACTTTAGCATAAACAGGACAATCGAAAATTCTAAGATTAGAATAATTGGGAAGATTACATGACCATATCTTTGCTGGAACTTTACTGTTCTATGTTCGATGAGGAGATCTATTTTCCCAATAACTTGCCAGGTTCATGGCTTCAGCCCAAAATTCCTTCCCTAATCCTGCATTAGAAAGCAGGTATCGAGCCTTTTCCAACAAGGTTCTATTCATTCATTCTACAACTTCATTCTGTTGCAAAGTTCTAACAACAGTTTAATGACTTTCAATTCCTTCCCGTTTGCAAAAATCATTAAACTCTGATGAACAGAACTCAAGACCATTACTGTTCTCAATCGCTTCAAGAATTTTCGATTTGCATTTCTAATAGTGTCTTCCACTGTTTGAAGATTCTGAAGACTTCGCTTTTCTGTTTCAAGAAATAAACCCAAACTTTTTTGGAATGATCATTAATAAAATTTAGAAAATGTTTATTACCTCCTTTTGAGATGCTAAAAGTGGACCCCATAAATCAGAATGAATGCAAATTAGAATCTCTTTTGTTTTGTGCATTGCTAAATTGAAATTGATTGGGGTTTGTTTCCCCAAAACATAATGCTCACAGAAACCTAACTTACCAACTTCAGTGTCTTTGAAAATACCTCCATTGCACAAGACTGTTAAACTTTTCTCTCTCATATGACCTGGTCGCATGTTCCAAAGTTTGGTTGAATCGAATTGGTAGAGAAAGAATCTCATTATGTTTTCACGATGTCAGATTGATTCTCGTCGCGCCGTGGTGGAGATTTTGACTTTTCTCCCTTAATTACGATCACACCAATAACCATTGACCCTTGTAGAACATATAGGCTGCCCTTTTTCTATCCTCTCATCACAATAAGAGCTGCACGAGAAATTTTTAACCCATTTGACTCAATGACTATCCTGCAACCATTAGAATCCAAAATTCCTAATAAGATAAGATTTTTCTTTAAATCAGGAACATACTTGACATCTGACAGTGTCCAAATAATTTCGTCATTCATCCTAATTTGTACTGTTCTAATTCCGGATATTTTACATGGACAGTTATTCCCTATCAACACAAGTCCATGTTCAACTGAACTGTACGTTGAGAATCAATCCTTGTTGAGACACATGTGGTAGGAGCACATAATATTTGTCACAATTTCTTCATTTGGACCTTGCTTTAGACTTATTTCGATCTATCTTTCTGGTTTGTTGTCTGCCTCTTGTAACTAGAACTGAGGCTTGTCCGTTTGATTTTTTTATTTGGGCCTAACTCATTATCACGTTTATCCTTACTCAGAATATTCCCCTTCACATCCTCGAACGAGAGATGATCTCTCTGATCTGCCGTAATTCGACCTAGTAGATAAAACTTGTTTTCGCAGTTTATAGGATTGAAATTGAGTATTATTGTTAGGTTTTAAATAGGATTTAGTTAAGTTTTATGAAAGTTAATAAAATATGTAAAATGTGCAAAAATGAGTCTTTTGTTGACTTTGTGGCCAAATGAGGCCTAAAAGTTGGCTAATCCACATAGTGAGTGTGCAAGATACCTGTAGAAGGCAAACCAGACCAAAACTTATCACTATGTCACGACGCGGGACTATGGGTGTTGCAACATAAAGACCAAACATGAAGAATCCTGAAGTTGCCTTCTTCGTCGAGACACAGGCACAAGGGTGTCATGACAAGCCTTGGAAATCACACCAAAGGAGTACACTACTGGCTATGTCGTGACACGGATCCTAAGTATTATGACATCGACTCTTAGATACGAAAATACATCAAGAAAGGGGCGTTTTGGTCTTCACAATCCACATTAAGATCGAGAATGGTAGCTGACCTAGGGTTGAGAAGAACGACCATCATAAGGCTATAAATAAACCCCTTGAGCCTCCATTTTACACACACCATTTCTTAGACATTTTCTTTCTTAATAAATTTAGGTTTAGTTATTTCTTTTCTTAGGATTTAGTTATTTTGTTTTGCTCTTGCTTTGTGGAATTGAGATTTGGAAGACGCGTATAAACGCTTGAGGATTACTTCCAAAGATCTTAATACAAGTCCCTAAGTTTCTTTTACTTATATTTTCAATCCAATTTTCATGTTTATTATTTATGTTGAATTTATAATGTTTCAAGAAGCCATGATGAACTTATCCCTTTATGGGGGATTGACGAGTGGAAGTATGATAATTTAACTTTTGTGTAAGGCTTTTCAGCAGATTAATTGTTTGGAGAAGGAAGAACAAGAAACAAACCCTAAGCCTAACAACACCAGGAATTCATTAAGATAGGAATGAACCCAAAATTTGTATTGCCTATTCGTGAACACCTTTACCTTAAATCAATCAAAACTGTGAGGTCGAAAGATAAGTAGTTCTTGTTGACTCGTTATTGTAGTGGAAGATCGGAAGATCTTGTTAGGGTAACAATTAGTTGATTGACGAAAACCCCGAAACAGCGGTTAATGAAATCATACCAAAGCAAGCTAAAACCAATGATCAAATTTATCGACTCTCTCTCATCACATTTTTAGTTTCTTTTATTTATCTCTTTTTAATTATTTACTATTATCATAAATCTCCAAATTCTTTTCATTTCATACTATAATCTTAAAGAAAGTACTAATTAGATCTTTTTAGTGTATAAATTACAATTTTTAGTGCTTCGCCTCCATTTGGTACGATCCTCGGAGTACTCGCCTACCTCCTTGTAACTATATTACAACTCAACCCGTATACTTGCAAAAAGCCCAAAAATATACTCTGAACAGTCGTACGTTCAGAGGTGGTCTAGTTGTTGGTGCCGTTACAGGGAGGTAACATCTCTAATGATTTTAATATTTTTCATTTTTAAAGAATAGTTTGGAATTTTTTAGATCACATATACGTTACTTCTATATTTATATTAATTATTAAAAAAACACATAACATGATGAAAAATTCTCTAGGGGTGTTCTTTGATTTAGGATGGTTACAACCTAGTATCATTCGTCATCCTAATCATAATTCTCATTTTGAGTTAAATCAATCCTTATTCACTTGGATTACTAATAATGTTAAATTTTCTAGTGCTCAAATAAAAGACCCTATTGATTTTTTACTGAGATTCGAAAACATTTGTAACACTGTTGCTTATATGGGAGTATCAATGGATACCATTATATTGCTCTTGATTCTATTCGCTTTAGAGGGGAAAGCAAAGCTCTGGTTGGAGTCGCTACCACCCCACACAATTACCAAATGGAGAGAATTTGTGCAATTATTTCTACAACGTATGATCCTTATGCCTAAAATAATGCAAAATTATATACATTGATTCTGTTTCAGGCAAAATACTGCATAAACATTGGTTTCAAGAAAATAATCCGATCTACATTAGGGCGAGCTATCCATATTGCTATCTAAATCCAAATTTTTATGACGGGTTAAATGATTAAAATAGATGAAAAATTGACACCATGACTGGAGGGAGCATTTGGACCAAAATGTGAAGGATGGACTATTGTAAACATAAAAGGCATCAACCTTACATTTTGTTAGCATAAAATCAGATTCGAGGCAGGAAAAAAACCAATTGTGGATGCCCAACGGAGACTTAATCTAGCTATGAAGTAAGTAGTAAAAAAGGAATTAATAAAATGGTTGGATGTAGGTATTTTGTATGCAATTTCTGATAGTGAATGAGTTAGTCTTACATAGTGTGTTTCGAAAAAAGGAGGCTTGGCTGTGGCAGATAATGATAAAGATGAGTTAATCCCTACACGAACAATTACTAGATGGAGAGTATATATTGACTATCGAAAATTAATTGATGCAACCAAAAAGGATCATTTCCCATTACCTTTCATTGAACAAATGCTAGATCGACTAGCGAGAAAAGAATTCTATTGCTTCTTAGACGTATATTCAGGGTACCATAAGATTCTTATACATCCTGATGATTAGGAAAAATAACATTTACATTCCCTTTCGATAGCTATGCATTTAAAAGAATGTCGTTTGGGTTGTGTAATGCTCCAGTGACTTTTATGAGATGTATGATGGCTATATTTGTAGATATGTTAGAAGAAGGGTTGGACTCATGAATGATTTTTTCTATTTATGGAGATTCATTTCAAGAATGCCTACAAAACCTCGATAAGGTATTATAGAGATGTGAGGAAACTAACTTGGTACTTAATTGGGAAAAATTTCATTTTATGACTAGAGAAGGGTTAGTGTTGGGACATTAGATTTCTTGATAAGGGTTAGAAGTGGATAAAGCCCAAATTGAAGTTATAAAAAATTTGCCTCATCCAACAAATGTATAATGTATTCAGAACTTTTTAAGACATGCAGGATTCTATAGAAGGTTTATTAAGGATTTCACCTATATCTCCAAACCATTGAATCTAATGTTGCAAAAAGATATTTCTTTTGTGTTCAATAAAGATTGCGTAAATGCGTTTGAGAAAATTAAATATAAACTCATATCAGCTTCCATAATTATCACATCAAATTGGTTAGAACCATTTATCATTATGTGTGATGCAAGTGACTATGTTGTAGGTGGCGTTTTAGGTTAGAAAAAGAATAATTTATTTGGAGCTATTCATTATGCCAGCAAGACTCTCAAGCCTCCGCAATGCAATTACACCACTAATGAAAAAGAAATGTTGGCAGTAATCTTCACTTGCTAAAAATTCTGTCCATATTTAATCGTGAACAAAGTTCATGTTTACATAGATCATTCTACATTAAAGTATGCCATGAAGAAGAGGGAGACAAAGACTCAATTAATGAGGTGGGTATTACTACTTCAAGAATTTGATTTATGGGTTATGGATAGAAAGGGAACTAAGGATCAACTTGCAGATCATTTATCTCGAATAGAAAATAATTGCTTAATCAAAGCTTTCGAAGAAATTAGAGAAACCTTTATAGATGAGAAATTATTTAGAGTAGATACATGACACACCGGAACAGGAACACCATGGTATGTAGATTATGTAAACTATATAGAAAAGGCATATTTTCATCGAAAGTCTCTTGGAAACAGAAAAAAAGGATCATGCATGAATCAAGAAGCTATATTTGGGAAGATCCTTCTGTATTTCGACAATGTGCTGATTAGCTGGTTCATCGATATGTGGCATAAGAGGAAGTACAAGATATTTTATAGGGATGTCATACTTCCCCATGTGGTGGGCATTTCGGAGGAAAAAGAATAGCCTAGAAAGTATTACAATTAGGATTGTGTTGGTCGAATATGAATAGAGATACATACGAATTTGTATAGGGATGTGATCGGTGTCAATGAACTAGGAATATCTCAAAAAGAGATCAAATGCCACAGACAAGAATTATTGAGGTAGAAATATTCGATGTTTAGGGAATTGGTTTTATGAGGCCTTTCCCTAGTTCGTTTGGGAACCAATACATTCTTCTGGCCATTGATTATGTCTCTAAATGGGTAAAAGCTATTGCGTCACCTACTAATGACACAAAATCAGTAGTTCATTTTTTACAAAAGAATATTTTGCGAGATTTGGGACGCCTCGTGCATTAGTCAACGATGAAGAATCTCATTTTTGTAGTAAGCAATTTGAAGTCGCACTTGCCAAGTATAGTATTAGGCATAAAATGACGACAACATATCACCCACAAGCTAATGGACAGATTGAAGTATTTAACCCGGAGATAAAGCAAATATTGGAGAAAAATGTGAACCCTAATGGGAAGGACTAGACAGTAAAATTGGATGACGCTTTATGGGTTTATCGCACTACGTATAAAACCCCACTGGAAATGTCTTCATAGAAAATTGTTTATGGAAAAAATTGCCATTTACCAATTGAGTTGGAGAAAAAAGCGTACTGACCACCTTTGAATGTACTCCCGTTAAGTGTAGATTTCAATGGGTCAGGTTGTAAATATAGTGTGTTTACAATGGAACACTTGGTAGTATTTTGAGGATCGTACCCAAAGGAGGCCTAAGACGATAGTAAATAGAATCCCTGCAAAGACTAAAATTAACTAGTACTAATTTTAGGGTTTATAGTATTAAGTAAAATAAAAGAGTTGTCTGAAAGCATAAAAATAAAAAGATAAAAATAAAACAAAGTAAAATTTGAGTTGTAAAAATTCTTATAGATGTCTTTGAGGAGATTAGGTTGTTTTCGTATGATTTCTTTAGTTGTTGGATTTTGCGATTTTCCTCCAGTCAATATGTCACTACCCAGTTGGATCTCTTGATCTTCCACTGACATAGCAAGTCGATAGAGATTACTTTTCGCTAGATGTTCCAATTTAAACCGGCTTGGGGAAAAGTTGTTCACGGATGGGCAATACTAATTTTGGGTTCATTCCCATCTAGATGAGTTTCTTGGGTTGTCAGGCTTAGTGTTTGTTTGATGCTCTTCCTTTCCCAAATAGCTGATCTGAAAGGTAAAATCCATATAAAACAATAATTAATTATTCATACTTCCACTCCCTAATTCCCCAAAATGGAATTAGTTCCTCATGGTTTCTTTATTCATCAATGAAACAATATATAAAAACATATAAGTGCAAAAGGGAATGAAAAAGAAACTGAATTGTATTAAGCGATCTGTCAAAAAAAACTCCTGGATCGTTTACCTGAGTTTCTACAATCTCGTTTCAAGAGCGGAAAATAAATAAAACTAAAACTGAAATTTAAAGTCTAAGCAATGGTGTGTAAAACCCTAGTGCTGAAGGTCCTATTTATAGCTTTAGATGGCCGTTTTCCCTCAACCCTAGGTCAGCTGTCGTTCTTCATGTTTAAGTGGCATTGTAAAGACCAAAATACCCTTCATTAAGTGTGAGATCTGCGTCCAAGGGTCGATGTCGCGACACATCAGGTCCTGTGTCACGACATAGGCATCAGTCTTCATGTGAAGCGTCATCCTACAAGCGTTGTCGTGACATATGTCATGTATGTCACGAAAAAGAAGTCAGTCTTCGAGTTCCTTTAAGTCTGGTCGCTTGGTTGCGATGTAGCTCATCCTATGTCGTGACAAAGTGATCAGTATCCTATTAGTACACTTCTTATGGTCTCCTGCACACTCACCAAGTACATTAGCTAACCTTTAGGCCTCCTTTGGCCTTAAAGACAAATAAAACGACATTTTAATACTTAAGTTACACAATTTATTTAAATAAGAAATCTAAACTAAGTCCTACAAAAACATAACAAAAATACTTGATTTCAAGCTCTTCAAGTGTAAAAAGTAGTTCAATCTACTAGGTATAAAACCGACAGATCACGTACTAGGCAATTAAAGAATTAAATCTAGATCCAGAGTTGTCAAAGAAAGAGAGATTGTTCTAACTACAAGAATTGGGTGAATTTTGTTTCATGGCTTATGAAAATACAAAGCTATATAAGGAAAGAAGCAGGTTGTGACACGATGCCAAGATTCGGAAACGAGAATTCATGCAAGGAAAAAAGGTACTATTGTTCAACTCAAGATTAAAATTATTCCTAAGAAAACTTAAATCAAGATGGACAGGTCCATACACTATCAACCAAGTAACGCAATATGACATGGTTGAGTTGATCGAAAAAGGTGGGCAACTCTTCTTAGTAAATTACCAAAGGGTAAAACATTATTTCGGAGGGATAGCTGATGTGATTGTTGATGAGCAACTTCTTCAATTTAATACGCTATGGAGTGTTGAAAGATTAGCAGCATCAGAGGAAGACGACAGCAAAAAAAATGAGTAAAGGGAGAATAGTGGCACATTGCAAGAACCTGTTGAATCCTGGCTCCAAGGTCATGACACATGCTTGTTACGTCATGACAAAAACCCACAAATAAAACAGGGAATCGGGCCTCGACTTCGTGACATAAGAATGGGTTGTCACGACATACTTACGTAAAATCAAACATTCGGGTAAACACTAACTCTTAATATTTTAATAGTTTAATTTCATTTAAACTCTTTAAATTTTACCCACTAACAAATACAATTAGTTTAGACTTCTTTAGTTAGTATTACTTATGTATTAGTATAAATAAGATAATCTCCCCTTCTCTATTCTTCACTCTGATTAAGAAAAAGAAAAAGAGAGAAAAGCTGCAAACATCGTTTGAAAGAAATATTCACATGGCTGGTTCTAGTGCAAGTCGGTCTAGTTCATCCTTTGAATTCCAAGAAAGTGATCTGGACAGGTACCTTCAACAGCTTCAACCATACACGTTTATTCAAGAACATGGGTTCGATCCATTGATGAGGAATTGCAAAGGTATTGTGGAAAACAAAACAGACAGGGAGTGGACTCAATTTTGTTTACTAGCTAAGGAGCCTGTAGTTATCCTAATCGTATAAGAATTCTATTTAGCACTGAAAAAAGGGAAGCAAGTAGACCATTCTTTTAATTACAATGTTTAGTAAATGTAAGAGGAGTATATGTACTAGTGAACGAGTTACAAATTTGCAAATTCTACAATGCTTCGTATTACTACCAAGATTATTTCTATAGGACTGATTTAAAAGAATTTAAGAATTTAGACATAGAGGAAGTTCTACAATACTTGACGACCGAAAAAGAGTTATGAACATATCGAGAAAATATGACGATCCTAGAAACATTTAATCAAGAAGTGATGATGCCCAAAGCTAAGATGTGGATGAAATTCGTTTGTTCAAGAATTTATCCAACAATAGATATGTCTGATATACGTCCAATACATGCTATTCTCATGTATGGAATTCTTATAAAGAAGAGAATTTGCATTGGTAAGTGGATTTACAGGAAAATGGTCTAATGTGCGAAAAATTTGGGAAAGGGAGTGTTCTTCCCTCATCTAATAATAGATATGTGTAAGAAAGCAGGAGTACCCATGAAACAATTTGACAGAACAATTAATCCTCCTAGTAAGTTATTAGGTGATGACATGTTTGCCCAATTCACTCTTTTACAAAAGAGGCAAAGTGAAGAACAGAGAAGTAGGGGTCTTAATGATGATGATGAGTAGAAAGTAAGAACTTGTTTTATAGTTTCTTAGGAATAATTAAATTAATTTTAGGAGTAGCATTTTTTTAGAATTTAGGTATTTTTTAGGAAAGTAATCTATTTTAGGGTTATGTTCCTATTTTTAATAAATTTATAAATTTCTTTATTTTTGACATTCCCTCTTGCTTATAACAAAATGTAAAAGTAGGTTACTATAAAATGCACTACCAATTCATGACCCGTCAAGTAATTTTATTCCCCTTAATTTTTTATAGAGCTGCACATTGAAGACAAAGTGTTTTCTAAAATGTGGGGGGTGATATAGAAATTTTAATTTTCTTTTTGCTTTATTTTTTTGTGTGCTTGAGCTTGTAGAAATACTAGTGATTAGTTAGGAGCATGTACATAGGTTGCTTGTATTTTCGAATAAATTTGGCATGATAATAAGTGATTTTTAAAATTTTGAGCATTAGACTACTAAAGTTCTTTATGTTACACTGAATATAGGTTATAAGATATTATTTGTACTAAATGACATGAAAGATATATAGAAACAAGCATGCTACTATATATGATAAATGGTTGTACATGAGATTGTTTAATCAATTGAAGTTTATACATATTGAAATATTTAAGGATGACCGAAGGTATTGTTTGGAACACATTTAGCGCAAAAAAGTGAACATATTCTTATATTGCCTTTAGTACCAATGTTTGAGGTTATTGACCCTTCTTGATGAACTATATTACAACCCATAAAACTTTAAAATATCAATTTGTGCTTATCCTTTTTCTTTGGTCATGAATTACACTATTATAAACATATGGCTGTATGTATTTAGGGTAAGTAGATACATCAAGGTGAAGTTTGTAAAAAAAAAAGATCGAAATCAGAAAAATCAATGTGACATGCGAACTTTATATTAGCCAAAAATTTCAAAACAAAAAGAAAAATCCAAAATAAGAAATAGACGAGTAGAAATGTATGACAAATTGAAAGAGCATTCTTGAGTGAGAAAAATCAATAAAAAAATGACAAAGCCACAAAGTTAGAGGAAACTCGTTAAAAAATGTATAAAAACTTGTAGGCCAGCTAAAGAGACTATATCATGTTGAGATTTCCTATACGGAGAGACAATAAAGGTGAGAGAAGGAGAAATAAGGAGGTGAGCGAGAAAATAGTTGCTAAAGGGAAGAATAGGGAACAACACAATGTGCCAAACTATTTTCGTGTTTGTAACCTCTTGATTCTTACCATTCTTTTGAAATTTCATACTTGTCCTAAGCCTTAGAACGTTACAAACCGAAAAGACCTATAACATCCCAAAATTTAGCTTAATAGAAATGTAAAATATTATCAAGAAGTGATGATGGTCCAATGGCTAGTTGATCAATGATTTGTTATATTAATGAATGAGGTCCCAAGTTCAAGTCTCATGTTTTGCAAAATAAATGAATTTTAGCAAAATCCCTTATTTTTTTAATTAAATTTATTTTTAAGCTTAATTTTAAACTAACTATAAATACATGTTTTAATCAAATAATCAGCCCTAAATCATTATTTTATCCCCTTGAGTCGTCCCTAACCTCTTCTCCCTCTCCCAATCTTTATTTTCTTTTCTTTTTTTCTTCTTCTTCTCCTTGTGCCGTCGCCCTTACCACCATTGTTCCCATTGATTTCTCTTCTTTTTGCTTTCAAGAATCACTACCAATTAATTCCCTACCTTGTTGCCATTTAATCCAATTTAAAATAACTTCAAATATGAAATTTTAAGTATCAAATATGAAATTTTAAGTACGAAGATCTATCCAAAAGTTTCCAAGAAAGAGCCATTGTCGATTTTCACTACTAGCTTGTGTAAGTCCATCTTTTCTATCAAATTCTTGATTAATTGAGCCAATTAAATGCCCTAATTTTAATTCTGAAAATTAGGGATAATTTTATTATTTTTAAATTATTTTTCCAGATTTTAATAGATCTCAAATTATTTTAAAGAATCAACCCCAATCTTGGTCACCATGAAGAGGTGTGTGCGCCTAGGTGCAAAAAAATGAACTGTTTTGTTTCTAAATTTTTATTCAATTAATCCGAACCCTAATTTGAGTTTTTGAACATTACTAATTAGTCTCTAATCAAATTTTAATTAGGGAAAAATCGTTCATGATCAGTTGCCTATTCGGATCTCTCAAATCGGAAAGCGAAAATGCGATTAAACTTTAACTAGTTGGTTGATTCGACATAGTTGTTGGGTAAAGATTTGGAATTGATTAAATAAGTGAATTTAATCAATATTGGTTACTGATTTTTCAGTATATAATCGTGTTAGGTGCTGAATTAGATGCCCCACATCAACTGTAAAATTGTAGGACGCTCGCTAGTGCGGTTCGCGTCAAAGAAAGGTAAGGAATTCAACTAGTTTGGTTTTGTAAATTGATAGTAAAATTGATGATTGGCTTGTACCATTAAATGGAAGTTTGGTTGCTGGTTAGCTGGTTAATTGAATGAATCTATACTAAATTTTGGCCTAGGTTCATTTAGAAGTGTTACAAAGAAAAAGGGCAAGATTTGCTAGTGTATCGCGAAAGGGCGAAAAATAAGGTGTGGGTTCTAAACTCTTAAGCTTGTTTGAACTTATTGATTGCCATATTAAAAGTGATATTTGGATTGCTGATTGCGTTGGCTTATTAGCCAATTTATTGAATTTTTGGGTGGCTAAAATAGGCACGTTTCGAGCCCTAAAAGTTTGTTGTGATGGCAATGTGCGAGTTTGACTATGTGAATTTTCTAATTGAGTTTTGAATGTATAAATGTGATAAATGATGCGTCAGTGAATGTTTGAATAGCATTATATGCTAATATATTAAGTAATTTCATGATTTAAATGTATGACAGATTTGCTATGACATGCATTAAGAATCGTAAAAGGGTGTGAAAGTAAATGATATTGACAGGAACATTGTTACCTAAAATTGAAAGTATGAGATTGATTGTGTGGAACACTTCTTCCTATTGTTGAAAGTTTGTGAACAAATGATTAGAACATTGTTTCCTAATATTGATAGTATGTGATTGATTGAGAGCTTGATAAGCATGCTAAAAGAATGTGAAAAGTGATTAAATGAAACTCTGTATGTCTTTGCATGACATTCTACATATGCATTGGGATGGGTTATTTGTGGTTGATGGAGGAGTTCCGTGGAGTACTGGCGGCATACTAAGTCCGCATTATTCATTGTCAATGCACTGTATCTAGAGTACCAAGGGGATAGGTGATCTCTAGCGCATTATTTGTTAATCGACAGATTTTTTACATTATTGTGATTTGGTGGTTTTACCACATCAAGCTATGCTCACGTTCGTTAGAGTTTGGAAGACGAGTTCTGAGGAACTCGTGGTGTGCAGCGAATGATATGATTGTTTAGTCTCACATTGAGCTTGTTAAGCTCACCCCATTACTTCAACATTTTAGGTGATGAAAAGACTTAGGATTAACATTGGAATACAGATGTACGACAGACTTTGGACATCATTTTGGATTTTATTTTTTTTGGTTTTAATTATTGTTATTTAGTTTTGGACTGTAAACTTATTTAAGATTGTGGTTTGGGACTATTTTGCTTTGGGTTTATCACGCATGCATGACATTCATACTTGGGTTGGATATTACATGCTAGTTATACATATATACATGGATTGAATTTACTGAATTGGACTATGCATGCTAAATGACTAAGTAGGAATTGTTAGTTGATATTAATAAGTTTCGCTGCTATGAAATCAATTAAGAGTACTCTATGATTGTATGATAGGCTTTTACTAAAGCTACGCCTAAATTGTCAAAATGACTTAGATTTGATAGGATTAATTAGATGAATGTTTTCAAAAGATAAAAAACAAAAACTATGATTTTATCAAATGGAATTATGTGAAGGTTTGAATGTCTTATGTTAGGGTCAACACTTAGGTGTCTTGTGTGGCTTTCACAATTCGACCATAACATCTAGGTCGAGTTGGGGAGGTTACATTTAGTAGTATCAGAGCCTAGGTTTAAAACCTCAACATGAGTTTCTAAGGCTATTGATGTGAGTTTGCATACATACATACATGAAACGGGGATTTTGGGAACCAAACCAGAACATATTTGAAAAAAAGTTGTCTTGTAGGAAGTCCAAAGTCCGAAGTCTGAATGTTTGATGCCAAGCCCTTTGAAATTTTATTGAATCTTTAGTTACTATATAGAGACTATTACATAAAACTTTAATGAAAGAAATTTTGTATGTATATGTGCTAAAAGATTAAACGAATATTAAAGATTAGCTGCTTGTAAATTGTAGATTCATAAAATATCGAAAATGAGTACACGTGGAAATATGGGACGTGGTAAGAGGGGCCAAAGAGGATGACTCCTTGGATCTCCGGTTGAGTCAGTCATTTCATTTGAGCCTGAATTGAATGGAAATGAGAATGAGGAAGTTAATAGTGAACCCATTACTATTGGTGGGAATATGGAAAATGAGGTTAATGAATACCAAGAGGAAATAGACCCAATAACTCGGGCATTTCTTAGTGCACTGAATAGTATTGTTGGCACACTAATAAGGGGTATTAGTCGTGGGACAGTAGTTGAGAGACTTCGCTCTAGTGGAGTCGAGTTGTTTATTGCTTGAAATACTCATACAATGGCCGAATACTAGATGGGGACCACTGAGAGGATTCTAGATGATTTAGATTGTACTCCCGAGTAGAAACTTAATGAAGTTGTGTCCTTGCTTAGGGATGAGGCTTATCATTGGTGGCAATCGGTAATTAGGGGTACATTGCCAAAGCGAATCAGCTGGGCTTATTTTCAAAAGGCTTTTCAGAGCAAGTTTGTAGGTCCTCGTATGTGGAGGCCCATCGGTTGGAATTTATTGAGCTCAAACAGGAAGATAGGTCTGTCTTTGAGTATGAGGCGAAATTTTTGAGATTGAGCCGCTATGCACCTAATATGATGGCTTCTAAGCAAGAAAGAGTTTTCGTTTTCATTTTCAAGAAGGTCTTAGGTATGATCTTAAGGTGCAAATAGTTCTGCACCAAGAGCGTGTGTTTGAGACTTTGGTCTAGAAGGCCAAGTTTATTGAAGAGGTTAAGCGTGTGGAGCACGAGAAGAAAGGGAAACAGAGGGATCAGCCTAGAAGGGAAGTAGGGCTTATTGGTCTAAATTCGCAACCAATTAAATAGGCCAGAAAGGGTAAACCACTGCAAAATAGGGATATAAACCCTAGAGATACGCAGATTTAGGTTTGTCCACATTGTTAGAGGTATCATCCTTGTGAGTGTTGGAGAGGGTCAGGTGCTTGTTTAGTTTGTGGCTCGATGAAGCATAAGATTAGGGATTATCCTCGTTGACAGTATCAGGTGTAAGCTCTAACCCAAAGTCAAGGCTCAACTAGGGGCTAGATTTAGAGAGGTAATCAGGGTGCCCCAAGGGGTCGAAATCAGAATGGGAATGGTAATCGAGGTTAGAGAGCACCGACTTAAGGTGTGAATCGAGCTGAAGTGAGGTAACCTACTTTGGTTTATGTGGCTAGGCGTTGGGTGGACAGAAATGATGCTGACATCATCGCAGGTACCTTTACTATTTACTTAGTACCTTATTTTGCTTTGATGATGTTGGATCTATCCATTCGTATGTTACTTGTAATGTGGCTGTAAAATGGGGAATAAGGGTAAAGGAAACTAAAAACACTGTAACTGTAGTTAGTCCCTTAGTATCCTTCATGCTTATGGATAAGGTTTACAAAAGATGTCCTTTACAGGTTCAAGGTGGGGTGTTCCTTGTCGATTTGATGGAGCTTCCTTTCAATGAGTTCGACTTGATTTTGGGAATGGACTAGTTAGTTAAACACCAATCACGTTTGGATTGTGTACTGAAAAGAGTGAATTTGATGTCTAAGACTAGAAATGAAGTTTTTATGAAAGGAGAACGATCGAACTACTTGTCCAATGTGATTTCTGTTATAGTAGCAAAAAGGTTGGAACGTAAAAGGTACGAAGCGTTTTTTGGTTATGTCCGAGATGCAAGTGTCATTTATCCTATGGTTGAAAGTATTCGTATAGTGAGGGAATTTCCTGATGTGTTTCTCGAGGAACTACTAGGGTTACCTCCGGATCGAGAAGTGAAGTTTGGAATTGAGTCATTGCTAAGAACAACACTGGTGTCCATTGTTCCCTATCACTTGGCCCTAAAAGAACTTAAGGAATTGAAGGTCTAATTGCAAGATTTGTTAGATAGGGGTTTCAGTAGACTTAGTGTTTCTCCATGGGCGCACCAATTTTGTTTGTAAAAAAGAAGAATGGTACCTTACGGTTGTGCATTGATTATCGCCAACTAAACAAATTGACCATCAAGAATAAATACCTTCTACCAAGGATTGACTACTTATTTGATTAGTTCAGAGGGGCAACTGTGTTCTCCAAAATTGATTTAAGATTTAGGTAATATCAACTCAAAGTGAAAGAATCTAATATCACTAAAATTGCCTTTAAGACTCGTTATGGACATTACAAGTTCCTTGTCATGCCTTTTGGGTCGACTAATGCACCTGCAGCTTTTATGGATCTTATGAATCGTGTGTTTCAACCTTTCCTTGATCAATTCATTATGGTTTTCATTAACGGCATCCTTGTGTACTCTAAGATAGAAATTAAGCATGATGAACATTTGAGAGTGGTTTTACAGATACATCGTGAAAAGCAACTCTTTGCTAAACTTAGTAAATGTGAATTCTGTTGAAAGAAGAAATATTTTTAGGTCACGTGGTATCGGTTGCGGGTATTCACGTGGATCCTAAAAAGGTTGAAGCTATCCTAGATTGGAGGCAACTAAGGAATGTCTCGCAAATGCAAAGTTTTCTGGGTCTTGCTGGGTATTATCGAAGATTTGTTGAGGGTTTTTACTTGATAGAAGCTCCATTGACTAAGCTATTGAGGAAGAATACACCTTTTAAGTGGAGAGATGAACAACAAGCTAGTTTTGAAAGGTTGAAATCTGTGTTGACCGAAGCTGCCATTTTAATTCAACCGGAGGTTGGAAAAGAATATGTTATGTATAGTGATGCTTCCCATGTTGGATTGGATTGTGTGTTAATCCAGGATGGTAGAGTACTATCTTATGCCTCTAGACAATCTAGGCCACTTGAAGGTAATTACCTTACTCATGACTTGGGGTTGGCGGCTATTGTGTTTTCTCTTAAAATTTGGAGACATTACTTGTGTTGTGAGAAGTGTACTATTTACACTGATCACAAGAGTCTCAAATACCTCTTTATATAAAAGGAACTTAATTTAAGGCAACAGAGATGGATTGAATTGTTGAAAGACTATGATTGTACGATTGAGTATAATCTTGGGAAGGCTAATGTTGTGGCTGACGCTTTGAGTAGAAAGACAATGTCTAACTTAAGGGCTATGTTTGCTCGCTTGATTCTTTTTTATGATGGTGGTATTTTGGCAGAATTGCAAGTGAAGCTTACTTGGGTTCAAGAAATAAAAGATAAGCAGAGTTCGGATGAAACTCTTGTGTCACGATTTAAGCAGGTTGAGGATGGGTCTATTGAGGACTTTGGAATTAATTCCGAAGGGATTTTGTGTTTCGAGGGAGATATTGTGTGCCTAATGATTAGAGTTTGAGGTAATCTATAGTTCAGGAAGCTCATAGTAGTCCTTATGCTATGCATCCTGGTAGTACTAAGATGTATCGAGACTTGAGGGAAGTGTATTGGTGGCCTGGTCTTAAGCGTGAAGAAACCGAATATGTGTCTAAATGTTTGACTTGCTAGCAAGTTAAAGCTGAGCATCAGTTCCCATCAAGGTTACTTCAACCAATTTGAATTCCACAGTGGAAGTGGGAAAGAGTGTCAATGGATTTTATTAGTGGGCTACGTTTAACACCTACTGAGAAAGATTCGGTTTGGATTATGGTGAATAGATTGATTAAGTCTACCCATTTTATACCTATTCGCACTGGTTATTCTCTTCAGAAATTAGCTAAACTTTATATCTCCAAGATAGTGAGATTACATGGTGTGCCAATCTCGATTATTTTAGATCGGTATCCTAGATTCACTTATCGATTTTGGAAGAAATTACACGAGGCTTTGGATACTCGGTTAGATTTCAGTACGGCATTCTATCCACAAATTGATGGTCAGTCAGAAAGAGTGAATCAAATATTAGAAGACATGTTGAGAAGTTATGTGATTGATTTCTAAGGTAGTTGGGAAGAGCATTTGCCAATGGCAGAATTTGTCTATAACAATAGTTTTCAGTCAAGTATCCAAATGGCACCATTCGAAGCTCTCCATGGTCGTAAGTGTCAGTCACCTTTGTGTTGGATTGAAGTGGGAGAAAAAAAAGTTGATTGGCCCAGAGTTGGTCACTGAAACCAAAGATAATATTCAATTGATTCAACAGAGATTGGAGGCAGCTTCTAACAGACAAAAGTCATATGTCGATTTCAAACGTAAAGACTGAGTTTGAAGTGGGAGAGTTTTTGTTTCTTAAAGTCTCTCCATGGAAAAAAAATTTGAGATTCGATCGTAAGGGCAAGCTAAGTCCTAGATTTATTGGTCCTTATAAAGTACTAAAAAGGGTTGGTCCTGTGGCTTGCCAACTCGATTTACTTTTTGAATTAGAATGTATTCACGATTTATTCCGTGTCTCAATGTTGAGCCGTTATCGATATGATCCCTCACATATTGTTCCAGTTGAGGAGATTGAGGTTTGACCAGATTTGACTTTAGAGGAGGAGCTAGTTCAAATATTAGAACGTGAAATTAAAGTGTTAAGACAGAAGCAAATTCCATTAGTTAAAGTGTTATGGAGAAACAATGGAATCTAAGAGGCTACTTGGGAGTCGAAAGATACTATTTGGCTTTAGTATCCTCACCTTTTCGAATCAGGTAATTTTGAGGACGAAATTTCTTAAGGGGGTAGAACTGTAACACCCAAAATTTAGCCTAATAGAAATGTAAAATATTAATAAGAAGTGATGATGGTCCAATGGCTAATTGATTAATGATAGGGCATATTTGTAAATGAGGTCCCAAGTTCAAGTCCTATGTTTTGCAAAATAAATGAATTATAGCAAAATCCCTTGTTTTTTTTAATTAAATTTATTTTTAAGCTTAATTGTAACCTAACTATAAATACATGTTTTAATCAGCCCTAAATCATTATTTTCTCCCCTTGAGTCGTCCCTAACCACTTCTCCCTAAATCATTATTTTCTCCTCTTGAGTCGTCCCTAACCTCTTCTCCCTCTCCCAATCTTTATTTTATTTTATTTTCTTCTTCTTCTTGTGCCGTTGCCCTTACCACCACTGTTTCCATTGATTTCTCTTCTTTTTGCTACCAAGAATCACTACCGATTAATTGCCTACCTTTCTATCATTTAATTGAATTTAAAACAACTTCATATCTGAAATTTTAAGCAACCAAGATTGATCCAAGTGTTTCCAAGAAAGAGCCATTGATTAATTGAGCCAATTAAAAACCCTAATTTTTAATTCTGGAAATTAGCGATAATTTTATGATTTTTAAAATATTTTTTCAGATTTTAATAGATCTCAACTTATTTTAAAGAATCAACCCTAATCTTGGTCACCATGAACAGGTGTGTACGCCTAGGTGCAAGAAAGGGGTTATTTTGTTTCTCAATTTTTATCTAATTAATCTGAACCCTAATATGAGTTTTTGAACATTCCTAATCAGTCTCTAATCATTTTTTAATTAGGGAAAAATCATTCATGATCAATTACCCATTCGGATCTCTCAAATCGGAAAGCGTAAGTGCGATTAAACGTTAACTAGTTCGTTGATTTAACATAGTTGTTGGGTAAAGATTTAGAATTGATTAAATAAGGGAATTTAATCAATATTGGCTACTGATTTTTTAGTATATAATTGTATGAGGTGCTAACTTAGACGCCCCACATCAATTGTAAAATTGTAGGATGCTCGCTAGTGCGGTTCGCGTTAGAGAAAGGTAAGGAATTTGACTAGTTTGGTTTTGTAAATTGATAGTAAAATTGATGATTGGTTTGGACTCTTAAATTGAAGTTTGGTTGCTTGTTACATGGTTAATTGAATGAATCTATACTAAATTTTTTCCTAGGTTCATTTAGAAGTGTTACAAAGAAATGGGTAATATTTGCTAGTGTATCGCGAAAGGGCGAAAAATAAGGTGTGGGTTCTAAACTCTTAAGCTTGTTTGGAATTGTTGATTTCCATATTAAAAGTGATATTTGGATTGCTGATTGGGTTGGCTTATTATCCAATTTATTGAATTTGTGGGTGGCCGAAACAAGTACGTTTTGAGCCCTAAAAGTTTGTTGTAATGGCAATGTGCGAGTTTGACTATGTGAATTTTTTGATTGAGTTTTGAATGCATAAATGTGATATATGATATGTGAGTGAATGTATGAATAGCATTATATGCTAATATATTGAGTAATTGCATGATTTAAAAGCATGACAGATTTGCTATGACATGCATTGAGAATTGTAAAAGGCTGTGAAATTAATTGACATTGAGAGGAACATTGTTTCCTAAAATTGAAAGTATGAGATTGATTATGTGGAACACTGTTTCCTATTACTGAAAGTATGTGAACAAATGATTAGAACATTGTTTCCTAATATTGATAGTATGTGATTGATTGAGAGCATGATAAGCATGCCAAAAGAATGTGAAAAGTGATTAAATGAAACTATGTATGTCTTTGCATGACATTCTACATATGCATTGGGATGGGTTATTTGTGGTTGACAGAGGACTTCCGTGGAATACTGGTGGTCCGCATTATTCGTTGTCAGTGCACTATATTTGGAGCACCAAGGGGATTGGCAATCTTTATCGCGTTATTGTTATTGGCGATCTCTATTGCATTATTTGTTACTCGACAGATTTTCTGCATTATTGTGATTTGGTGGTTTTACCTCATCTAGCTATGCTTTCATTCGTTGGAGTTTTGCAGATGAGTTCTGGGGAACTTGTGTTGTGTAGCGGATGGTATGGGTAGGATCTTGCATTTGCATCATGACATAATCATATCCATTATTATTGATATGTTGTCCTATACTCAATTATGAATATGAATGTTATATGAAATTGTTATGTATTAGATTATGTATTAGATTGTTGTATTTGATGATTTATTTTTTACTCTCACACTAAGCTTGTTAAGCTCACCCCATTACTTCAACATTTTAGGTGATGAACAGACTTAGGACCAGCATAAGCATACGAACGTACGAAGGACTTTGGACATCATTTTGTATTTTATTTTTTTGGTTTTAATTATTATTATTTGGTTTTGGACTGTAAACTTATTTAAGACTGTGGTTTGGAATTATTTTGCTTTGGGTTTATCACGCATGCATGGAATTCATACTTATTTTGGATATTACATACTAGTTATACATATATACATGGATTGAATTTACTGAATTGGACTATGCATGCTAAATGGCTAAGTATGAATTATTAGTTGATATTGATAAGTTCTACTACTAAGAAATCGATTTAGAATACTCTATGATTGTATGATAGGCTTTTATTAAAGCTACGCCTAAATTGTCAAAATGACTTAGATTTGATAGAATTAATTAGATGAATGTTTTCAAAAGATAACAAACAAAAACTATGATTTTATCAAAAGGAAATATGTGAAGGTTTGAATGTTTGTGGTTAGGGTCAATACATAGGTGTCCCGTGTGGCTTCCACAATTCGACCATAACGTCTAGGTCGGGTTGGGGAGGTTACTTAACCTTTGTGACCTAAATTTCTCTATGCATGAATGAATATTGTATTGAACATTCTCATAAAAAACCATTTGTATTTTGCTAGGATAATTAAAGTACTTATATTGATCATTGATGGATTCCTACAGATAAGACCCTTAATATTTGTATTCCTTGTAGTATACTGAACTTAGATGTCTTGGTCAAAAGTGATAAGATTTCTTATTTATAATGCTAAAATTATTAGGAAATATGAGATGCCTAAGATAAATGTTTCAAAACCAATACTTGTATGATATTTGCTTAAGTATTATGTTCTGTTAATTTTTTTTTCTTTTGATTGCTTGAGGACAAGCAATGACATAAGTTTGAGGGAGTTTGGTCTGCTATAATTGCCCTAACAGATTAAACTAGTTTTTGCACTTTAGGAATTTGGAATTGTGTATTATTGTTAAGTTTTAATTAGGTTTTAGTTAAGTTTTATGAAAGTTAATAAGATGTGTAAACTGTGAAAACATGAGTCTTTTATTGACTTCATGGTGAAATGAGGCCTAAAGGTTGGCTAATCCACTTAGTAAGTGTGCAAAAGACTTGTAGAAGGCAAACCAGACCAAAACTTATCACTATGTGAGGACGCGAGACTATAGGTGTTGCAACATAGAGACCAGACATGAAGAATCCTAAAGCTGCCTTCTTCGTCACGATAAGCCATGTAAATCACACCAAATGACTACATTGTCGGCTATGCGCGACACAGTCCTTGAGTGTCGCGACATCGACTCCTGAACGCAAAAATATACTGAGTAAGGGGCATTTTGGTCTTCACAATCCAAAACTAAGCTCAAGAATGGTAGCTGACCTAGAGTTGAGAAGAACAACCATCAGAAGGCTATAAATAAGCCCACTAAGTCTCCATTTTACACACACCATTTCTTAGACGTTTTCTTTCTTAGTAAATTTTGGATTAGTTATTTCTTTTCTTAGGATTTAGTTATTTTGTTTTGTTTTTGTTTTATGGAAATGAGATTTGTATGACATGCATAAACAGTTGTGGATTGCTTCCAATGATCTTAATACAAATCCCTAAGTTTCTTTTACTTATATTTTCAATCCAATTTTCATGTTTATTATTTATGTTGAATTTATAATTTTTCAAGAAGCCATGAGGAACCAATCCCTTTATGAGGGGTTAGCGAGTGGAGGTATGATAATTTAACTGTTGTGTAGCATTTTTTTAGCGAATCAATTGTTTGGAGAAGGAAGAACGAGAAACAAACCCTAGGCCTGATAACCCAAGGAAGTCATTTAGATGAAAATGAACCAAAAATTGGTATTGCCTATTTGAGAACACCTTTACCCCAAACCAATTTGAACTGTGACGTCAAAAGATAAGTAGTTCTTGTTGACTTGATATGTTGGTGGAAGATCAGAAGATCCTGCTAGGGTAACAATTAGTTGATTGACAGAAACCCCAAAGCAACAATTGATGAAATCATACCAAAGCAAGCTAACTCCCCATGATCAAGTTTATCGACTCTCTCTCATCATGTTTTCAGTTTCTTTTATTTATCTCTTTTTAATTATTTACTATTATCATAAATCTCCAAATTCCTTTCATTTTGTACTTTAATCTTAAAGAAAGTACTAATTAGATCTTTTTAGTGCAAGAATTACAATTATTAGTGCTTCACCTCCCTTGTGTACGATCATCGGAGTACTCACCTACCCTTAAGAAACTATATTATGACTTGTCTCGTATACTTGCGAAAAGCCCAAAAATATACTTTGAATAGTAGTACGTTTGGAGGTGGTCACTCTCTCATAAATCAGAGTTTCCCTTGAAAGTTTTATAAGAGGAAGGCGAAAAGCATAATAACAACATAGCTTGATCCTCGTCACTAATCTCTTCTTCAAGATTCTTTAAGTCATTAAAAAGGGTAACAAAATCACTAATATGATTTCTAATGGACTCACCTTCAGTCATTCTGAATGTGTAGATACGTTGTTTTAATACTAACCGATTGGCCAGAGATTTCGTCATATATAAGACTTCCAATTTCCTCCATAATGCAATTGCTATTTTCTCCTTCAGAACCTCTTGTAATACATTATTCGTGAGGCATAATTGAATAGCGGGTTAAGCCTTTTCATTGAGCTCTTCCCATTTTACTTGATCCATATTTGTGGGCTTCCTTTTTGAAACGACCTTTTTCAGACCGTTTTAAACCAGTATTACTGTCATCAAACTTGCCACAAACTAAAATTTGTAATTTCACCGAACTTCTTAATATCAAACTTTGATGGTGCCATCTTTGAATGGGTTGATTGCGAAAATTGAACTAGCTCTGATACCAGTTTGAAAGGGTTAAATCCATTTAAACAACGAATAAAGTGAAAAAAAAGAATTGAAAAGATCACACACGTAAATTTTACGTGGAAAAGCTCCTCAAAAGTGAAATCCCTTTGAAAGAACAAAATTCTCTCAATCTAAATATTTTGTTGTGTAAAACCTAGAGTAACTAAGGCCTATTTATAGGCTGAAATTCGTAGCATATATGACTACAATAACTCTAGGTTAATTAAAGTTTAAGTGAACAACTAAAAATAGAGTTTAGTTAGAAGAAGAAAAGTGATCTGCCATAAATTATACTATTATTTACATCCCTTTTTACACATAACTTTAGCTTGTTCAATAGTAAATCAAAGTATTTTGGTATACATTTAGGTTTTCATACTTAAAGTAGTAATTTATGCTTTTTAGTAGTTTTTATTATATTTTATAAATTTAAGGTTACATGGTCCTGTAGTACAAATCGGGAGCTAAAGATGCATACTAGGGCCAAAACTAATGCCCATGTCGCGACACCAAGACATCAAAGTCGCAACATCGAAGACAAAAGGAAAAACAAAGCCCTAGAGCAAAATTGATGCCTATGTCATGACACGACTCTTTGGTGCCACGACATCGGATCTGATGTTGCAACGCTACAGGCTTGTGTCGCAACATCGTCCCTGCGTAGCCCAAAAAGATCCTGCATGTGATAGATGCGTTTTGCGGGGAAATTAAGAGTATTTTACCTTGTCAAACTCTAAATATTTCATGGAAAATTTAGGCACTTTAATATTTCGAGTTTAGCTTATATAAAGGCCATTATAATAAGTTAAAAGCAGACAATTTTAAGGAGATAGAAAATATACTTTGGGTTTTTATTTCATTCTTAGTTTTTATTTAGGGTATTTTATGTTCTTGTAATAGGAAGATCCTATTCCAAAGTGAGACTCTCGCGAGTGGAGATTGTTCTGAAGCCACGCTTTCATCGATAAATCCATGAGCATCTCTTTTCCTTTATTCTACTATCTATATCTCTTTCTTTAACATTATTTAATTGACTGTTTGTGTAAAGATTATAATCGATTTATGCTTTATACATATCTCACATGTTTCAACTTTTCTAATCTTATTAATTGATTGAATGATAGAGTTTCTTAGTGGATCAACTATTTGGGAGAGGAAGAACTTAAACCCTAGGCTTGACGACCCTAGGAAGTCATTTAGGTGAAAATTAACCCAAAATTGGTATTACTTATCCCTGAACACCTTAACCCCGAAACGGTATGGACTATGAGGTTGAGAGATAAGTATTTCTTGTTGACTCGTTATTCTAGTGGACGTATCAGAAGAACTTGCTATGGTATCGACTATATTACAACTTGACCTGTATACTTGCGGACACTGCCTCATTTATATATATTTTGTTGCAATATTCACACTCTAGACGTTAGTATGTCCGAAGGCGGTCAAATTATTGGCATTGTTGCCGGGGATTGTGATGGTGATAATAACTATTGAATTAATTACTTACAAATAATATTAGTCAAAAGACGAACAAGCTAGATAGTGTACTAATTGTTATTAATTATGTTATTTTTATTCTTAAAATTTTATTTATTTACCTTGTTGACTAGAAGATTTCATTATGGAAAATTTTGATTATAGGTGGTTTAATGATGAAAGGACTTCTTGAGATGACAAATGGAACTACATAATAGTTTCATCAAACGGAGCCACGATGAACCAATGGAACGATGATAATGACTTTGAGGATAATGAGTACTCATATGAACCTCTTTATGAGTCGTACGAAAAAGAAAATGATATACCCAAACACTTAGATAAGCCTCTTTGTGATTTGCATAAGATTTCTTCATGTAAAACTACTAAGCCGTTTAACTCCAAAAGATTATTAAAACATGTCAGACATGATGCAACAGATGAGGAAAATGCTCCAAGAGATATTTGAGGCGCTACCTCCAAGGGAAAAGGTCATGCATGATGTTCCCAACCTTGATCCAGAGGACCCTTGTATTATCATTGACCACCCTAAATTAGACAAAAGTAGTCAACATGAGTTTGGAACTGAAGATCATGGGGATGAATTAAATATGACCAAAGCGGACTTCGATCCGATTGAAGTAGAATCAAACATAGCAGTATATGTAATCGCTGACGTGAAACACTAACATGGAGCTTAAGTCGATTCTCAATGAAAATGTAGAAGAGCCAATACACTTTCTAGCCGTAGTAGATAAGGCACCAGCCAAAGAGATCGATAAGTTAGATTCATTCTTAGCCAACAAAGGTAGCAAATTTTGAGTGACCAAAACTTCACGTAACATGGAGGGAGGAGGCTCGAGGCAATAATACCCTAAAAAATGATTTTGGGTTTGCTTGAATTTGGTACCAAATGGATTCTAATGTAGACGTCACGTCGGTGAAAAATAGGATAACATCATTAGAATTGACCGATAGGGCTGTTTCATATACATCGATAGAGGAACAAACATTGGATCAAAGTATCGAGAACCGATTGGAAGTTCTTCTATGGTAGTGACACAGATTGTCCCAATTTTTAAAGAACTTTTATTTCCTGCTTTAGATTATTTTATTTTATTTGTCTACTTTATTTTTTATTAATCTTAGTTCTTTTTAGTTTTTTTATCCCAACAGGTGTTGATATCACGAAGTGATAGAACCAAAAAAATTTGAAGAAGCTAGAAATTGGGCTCATTGTCGCGACATCCTAGATAGAACGCACCTTGCAACATTGAAGATAGAAGTTCATCCGAATATTTGTAGATGTTCTATCATTCATTATCGACACTTCATCTTTTTCTTCTTATTTTTATTTTTATCTTCTTTATATTATATTTCATATTTCTTTTTGTAGAATTGTTTTAGGTACTTTTTCGTCCACTTGGAGCACAAAAAACTTGAGATGATCATAACAACAAAAATTTGTCCAATTCGTGGAAGTCCTCTTGTTTTTGCACTTTAGTTATTTTACACTAAGGGCAATTTATGTTCTAAAGTGTGGGGGAAGTACATAGGATTAGTTTGTGTACGATTTCATTTATGTGTTTGCATTGATTTCGATTATTTATTGAAAAAAAATTATTATTGTTGCATGGTGCTTGGATTATATTAAGGGTAAATTACACCAACAGTCACCCAACTTTCATTTTCAGGAACAAACAGTTACCTAGTTTACATTTCAGTCCTTAAACTTTGAAAATGAAACAAATCTATCCTTTTTGACATTTTTCGTCACAAACGTCACGAAACAGTGACGTGGTATGAGACGGCATCGAAAGCATGTGGGTTAACATCCTGCTAGCCATTGCTGCTTAAACATAAGCCATATTAATCTATTTTAGGGTTTAAGAAGAAAAGAAGAGAATAAAAGAAGAGAAGAAGAAGAAGAAAGTGGATATTCTAGCCATGCCTATTGTTAATCCGGTCTGCTACTGTGGAAACCTAGCCAAACTCAACACTTCTTAGTCCAATGAAATCCTAGGTAGGAGGTTTTTTGGGTGTACAAATTTTGGGAGTGGATTTCGAAAACCATGTTGGTTTTTCAGCTGGTTTGATCAACCATTGATGCCCCGTTCAAGAATAATATTTTTGGGTCTTTTGAAAAAAGTGAGGACATTGGAGGATGCAAGGAGGTGGGAGAGAAAAAAATTGGTTTTTGGTGCTTGTAATTGTAGTAATTTTAGGGTTGTTTTATAAAGCCTAATTTTGATGTAATTTTGTTGGTTGTTGCTTCTCATGACTGTTACTTCTCATGGCTGCTGGTTTGGTTGTAATTTTGTTGGTTTGGTTGTAACATTGAAGGATGAAAGGAATGAAATGGTTACCTTATAATGCTGAAAGTTACCTATACATACATGTATGTATTTTTATATGTATGTATAGAATAAATTGATTACCTTGAAAGTAACAGTTGAAACAGTGTGATTATGCAACTCTTGTGTGATTATACCAGTTGTTGTAGGCACTGCAGCATGAAGAATGCATATCAAAGATTGTCATTGGTTTATACTTATGAATTGCCGAACCTACTGATGTTGTTTACAACCATCATCATTTCATCATTTCTGCATATAAAGTGAAGTAGTTTGTACTAAAATGCCTTTGAATGACATTGTTTACAACCAAAGTTTGATGTTGTTGTTGATTCCATTTTGGAACCATT
This sequence comes from Gossypioides kirkii, assembly GCA_005610355.1. NCBI lineage: Eukaryota > Viridiplantae > Streptophyta > Magnoliopsida > Malvales > Malvaceae > Gossypioides > Gossypioides kirkii. The sequence continues at coordinate 24,970,704 of CP032253.1, read as the reverse complement.
TTGGTCAATAATACATTTTACAAAAGATAATTGATGAGTGACAAACTTCATTACTCATATATAAAGGCCAAAGGCCAAATGTTTACAAAATATATGATATGAACCTGTTTACAAAATAAAGGAATGGCAAACTATTGCCAAATTTGCCTACAATTCAATACCATTAAACACATGTGAATTGTAGGCAAATTTACAAAACAAATTCAGTTTATATATGCCTAAGTTTAGATCAGTAGCAATTATAGGTTTACAAAAAAATAATCTGCCTAAGTTAATAATTCAGTAGCAGGTGTAGGAAAATTTACAAAAAGTTCAACAATTAGTTCAAAAACAGTTTAGAACAACAAGCAGTAGTAGGTGGGCAAATTTAATCTTGATTTGAGGGTAACATCCATCTAACAGTGGTTGGTTTCCTCTTCAATGGGAGCTTTTGTCTGGGGGTAGGTTGTTGATTTGAGGCAGATTCTTGAGTTGGGGCAGCATCCATTTGCAACTGAGTTGTGCTACTCACTTGCTGAGATGTGCTGCTCACTCTCTGAGTTGGGGTCCTCACATGAATATGAAAGCCAATATTGTGTCTTTTGATTTACAAAACAAGAACAAATCAGATTACAAAATAGTGAAAATCAACTTGATACCTAAATGAGCAAAGTAAGATAACTTACTCGAAGGTTTTGGCCAACTTCTCCTTTCCAGCTCCTCTTATTGTGGCCTACTTTGTTGCATTTACTGCACTTCATCTCTACTGCTTTCTTTCTCATCCTTCCACTTGAGTCTGGTTCATCAAATTCTTTCCTTCTCACCTTAGTAGGTCTGTTAGGTGGCCTTCTTAACGTAGAAGGCAGTATTGGCACCATGTTTGGCATAGACAACCATTGCTTGAAACCCCTTACTGGCTTTATGAAGTGTGAGTAAATCTGATCTGAGTTTGCTTGCATTACCAGTTGTCTGCAGAGGTCTTTGTGAGGTCCTTTCTAAGATAAATGACAGCCACTGCATGCATGCAAGGGATGCCAGTGAGATCCTAATTCCTGCAGGAGCAGGTTTTCTCATTTAGGTTCACCACATGCTGACTGCCTGGACCACTCTCAACTTGATATCTGTCCCTACCAGCATGTGATGGATGACACCTACAAACAACATAAAAAGTAGCATATAAGTCAGGCATACAATATAAATCTAACATAAAACACAATCCAAGACACCTAAAACACAACATCCAATATAAATCCAACATTAAAGCCAACATAAAGAAAACATAAAGTCATCATAAAACCAACAAAACACAGCATACAAGTCATAATAAATTCAAGGTATTAAAAAACAACATACAAAATAAAATAAAGAACAACATACAAAATAATATTAAAAAAGCATACAATTTAGAATAGGTTTAGGCTAACTTAACCTCAAAGAACTTTTGGTATTCACATCCAGCTTTTTCCTTATGTTTGGACATAAGATTCCATTCCATTTTTTAGCTTCTTCTTTCTTCTTCACAATAAGCAACATCATCTTGGTCCTTACTGTTTCCATCATGGTCAGAATAGGTTTCCCTCTTACTTCCAATATGATCTACCAACACTAAAAAATAAAGAATTAGTGTAGTACCTTGTTAAAGCTTTTAGAAAGAATAAAAATTACTAAATAAACTATTAAATTTTTGTTTACCTTGTTAAAACATTCAGACAAGTTGTTGACCAACATGTCTGATCCACTCCTACTTGAGAAGTAGGACCTTGACTAGTGAGTAGGGTCATTTTCCTTCAACCAATCATAAGCATGCTGATTAGCCTTCTTCAGCTCATCCATGGCATCCTCAAATTCCCTTCTAGTGCTTGCCCTGGAAACTTTCCAAAGACAATCTTTCAATTCATTTTTTCTGAAACTAACCTTCTTGAAATTGGCATGTAGGTGTCTAACACAGTATCTTGTTTTTGCATTAGGAAACAACATATTTATTTCTTCCAAAAGTCCCTGCAAATAGAAAATATACAGTTAAATTATTTGACAAATAGTAAACCCTAAACAAGATAATATATAACAGTATCTTCTTTTACCTTTTCCTTGTTAGACATGAAAGAAATCTGGTATGAGTTCACAATTTCCAAGTCCATTGCGAGCAACTCCAAGAACCAGAGGCATGATACTTGGTTTTCACTTTCAACAGCAGCATATGCAATAGGATAGATGCCATTGTTTTCATCTATCCCAACAGCTGCAAGTAAGTAACCACCATAGTAGCCCTTCAAGAAACATCCATCTAAACATATCATCCTCCTACAACCAACCCTAAAGCCATCTTTGCATGCTTGCAAACGGACATACATCCTGTGAAACAACCTGTTATCTAGATAATAGATTGTTGTTGTTCCCTCATTTTGGCTCCTAACCTCAAACAGATACTCATATATCTTCTCATATTAAGCCTTATGAGATCCTTCAATCAATTCAATTGCCCTATGTCTTGCCCTCCTACATTTGGTTATGGACACTAGGAAACATAAATCTCTTTTGACTTCTTGTTGCAATGATGTTAGAGAATAATGAGGATCACTAATGAATTTTTCTTTATAATGTTCATCTATCCAAACTGAGATTACATTCGTATTTTTATAGACTTTGGAGCAAGTATGATTCGGGTTGGAAGTCCTAATTTAACAAGTGGAGTCAGTAGAGTCATTAAGGTATTTTCTAGATGCCTATATGTACCAAGAACATTTATCACTACAGACAGCCTTTAACCTTTTCTTATCATTTTTTGGAAACTTAATGAAGTAACTATTCAACCTACCATACTGCTTGGTAGATTCTTTAAGCCTATCTTTAGATCTAAATAACATTCCAACCTTAAGTATAGGGTTAGTCATGTCATTGTTAGGGTTGAACTCAGGCCAATTTTGGCCATCTGAGTCTAAGTCAGATTCATTGGTACTATTAGGTACATTACCTACTTATATATCAGCCATGTTTAACCCATCCAAATCAACACTACTAGACATATCATTTACTTCATTGTCATTTACATTATAATCACTAACAGAACCATCACTACTAGACCCATCAAAATCAGACATTTCTACTTCACTGTCATTTACATTATCATCAAAACATGCCAAACAAATTACTCATCACTATTAGATAAACAACCATTTACTACATCACTATCAGACCAGAAACAAACATTTAATACAACACATGCAAACACTTTAACCATTTTTGTCAGACAATAACCAATGCAAAAACAATAAACAATAAACACAAGTACATGTATATAGAGCATATATATCTGTCACGTACATGGCAGACAATAAACAAACAATTTTTACCCTAAACCTAGGTAATGGCAGGCAATAAACAATAAACAAATCATCTGCATATATATATAGAGCATATGTATTTGTAAATATGCATAAACAATAAACAATAGGGAATGTCATGTGAAATCAAACCAAACCAGTATATGAAATCAAACAAAAATTGAACAACCCTAAATCCTAAACAATGTTAACCAAAATTGAATATTAACCATAAATCAAAATACAAAATTGAATGCTAAACCAACATATGTTAACAGAAATTTATGAATAACAAATCAAACAAATATTTAAATAACCCTAAATCAAAATAAAAAATGAAAATCAATATCGAAAAACCCTAAATTGAAAATGAAAATCAGTATCAAAATCAAAATTGAATAAACCTTAAATTGAAAATCATAATCCATAAACGAAACATACCCAAAAAACACAAAATAACAGCAAGCACAAATGAAATCACAATCCATAAAAGAAACAAAACATACCTGTCACAGTGTCAACATTGCCATCGTCTTGTTCCTTCACCATCATTGTTGTTCTCTGATCTGCCTGTAATGTCACAATAGTTGTGCAAGCGACACGTTGATGCAAGTATAGTTGATAGATTGATTCTATCGGATATCGATCCCACGAGGAATGGGTTCTTGATGCTTAAATGTCTAAGCAATTAAAACTGAGATTAGAGAAAATGCTAGTAAGGATGTCAGCGCAATTAAATCAGATTTGCACACTAAGTCAGTCAAAATTGTCAATGTAATTATAAGAGTTAATTGTCAAAACAACTAAAAGTAAATCAAATTGTTGTTGAAATGTTGAGAATTTAAATGCATGAAAGTAAAGTATGATCAAGTGCAAAGAATTGGAGTGGGTCAGTGATTTTACTAAGTAGCAATGCTAGATGCGTCAACAAGGTCTTGTATAGACGAATTGTAGCAATAAGGCTCCAATGAAATCTTACCAATCACAGCTCTTTGTTTAATCGAGACTTAAGCACCCATAATTACCACACCTCTCAGTGCTGGAAATGTTGTGGACTCAAGAATAAGTGACAAAAATCCGTTCTAGTCCCAAGCAACTCTCGCTGTGTTGCTTGTTAACCTAACTTGTCACCGCATCTCCCGATGTCGGTAGACTGCAATTCCACTCCCGTGTTTTATGCAGTTAAGTCGAAGAATAAACAGATGAGAAGAATCAAATAAGAATAAAAGTAATCTAACACTAAAAGATATTCTTATATTCATTCAATTGTCAATAATAATTCATCAACATAAAGAGAGGGGTCAACAAATACATCGAAGCTTACTATCCTAGACCACTAGGACTATTTCTTAACCGCTCCTCTTACTTTGCATCGAGCACTTCTTATTAAAAGTAGTTGCTCCTTCGCTCAATCAGTTCACCGTTCTCCAGCATAAATCTTCAAAAACACAAAGTATTTGCGGAATTAATTCCTTCACCTCTTGATATCTTTCTCCATCTTTTCTCATCTATTTATAGGCTTCAAGAATTGTAGATCTCATCTCCTCTCAGTTCCAGATTCATTTGCAGCTGTCAAAGTTTATTACAATCTAGTTGTGCACTCACGCAGATTTGGTGTGTTCTTCATTAATCTGCAGATTGTCGCTGCATTTCTAGGCGTGATCTACAATCTTTAATTGCGGTGATATCATGTAAAATTCCTGTGCTGGTGCTTCTAGATGTGCTTGCAGTGTGAATTCTCCCATACAAAATAAAGGTTTCTATGCGGTGACATCTCTGGCCGTAATCCAAGTTAAACTTGTGGCTGCATTCTTTAAATTCGTTCTAGCATGTATCTTCTGAGATGGATCCCTACGCTAACAATTTCTACACTCAATACATAGGTTGCATGTGGTGACATTAATATACAAAGAGATAAAATAACAAGAATTTATGCCAAACAACGATGAGTTAGAAAATATAGATACTAAGTATGAAATGCCCATTATGCATACTAAATATAATACAAAAGAGACAATTAATACACAAATTTAGGGAGAAAATAGGTGTCATTTCTAATGCTATCATTCTCCTCAAATGAGTCACTGATTTCAATCGATTGCTAACCTAACACTTTTCAACCCTAAATTGATATAAAATTAGATAAAGATGGATGGAAAATGAAGCGTTCTCCCTAATCAAATAATTAAATTATTTTTAATCTGATTTAGGGTTAAACAAACATAACCCATCACATTTCACCCCTTCAGTCACCGTTTGACCCTTCAGCTAGTATCTACGTGGCAAGTTAACTGGCCACGTCAGCTAGTTAACTTGCCTTATCATCATGTCCGTTAAGCTTATTATAAAATCTGTTAATCAGTGATTGTTTGTTACAGATCGATAACGTTAGGGACTGATTTGTCATATTTTCAAAGTTGAGGGACTGAAATGTAAACCAAGTGACCGTTTGCTCCGAAAAATGAAAGTTGGGTGATTGTTGGTGTAATTTACCCTTATATTAATAAAATGAATAGCGGTTGAAAATAATAAAGCATGTAATGATTTTTGTCAAACATGAAAATTTTTGTTAATATGAGATAATTTGATTATTTTCTAAACGAAATTGATTAGATTACTTAGTTAAATTACATAATAGACTAGAAGTACTTAAGTAATAATGTTTGATGATGGCATATGAGATATAAGTCTTAGACATAGTCGTAGAGACATGAATGCTTGATTTGACTATTATTCATTCGATTTAATTCGAAGCATGAAAGAAACTATGTATGGTGTGATTCTTAGGGATGACCTAAGGCATTGTTTGAATAGCCAGTTCTTAAATAACCATACCTTAATGTTATGAATCTCTAGTCTTATTATTTGAGCCTGAGAACTCCTTTTTCATGAACCAACAAAATTGAAACCCAAAGACCACACATAAAACTTGAATTCTTCCTTATCCTTGGTCCTTTAATACATTACGAAATAGACGTTAGGCCATAGATATTGAGGGTTTAAGTAAACACCTCACGGTTGTTTAAAAAAATAACGGAAAAGGAAGAGACAATGTGATACAAGGATTATAGGTCGGGCAACAATGTGTAAAAAAAAATGAAATCCAAAAAAAGTAAAAAAAAAACGATTGGAAAAAGTATAGAACATAAACAAAAGCGCTATGATTGTGAAAAGAGTAAAAATTCAAGTGAAAAAAAGTCACAAAAGTAAGAGAAAACTCTGTCATCGGTGTACCAAAACTCATTAAGCCAACCATACTTGCTAGTATTATATTGTATCTTCCTACATAGAAAGATATGGTAGGTGAGAGAGGGAGACACAAGGCAATGAACTTGAATAGGACATTTTGGGGGAAGAGAGGAACAATGCATGTGCCTAACTATTTCTAGTGTTTGAACCATTTTCAACCATATCTTTCTTTGAACTCATACCATCCTCAGCCTCAGAACATTACAAGCCTAGAAGACCAATGTGACTTAAGCGTTCTCTGTGCATAATCTTTTGCAATTGCTAACAATTATACTTAATGAATATTTTTGATTCACATGATTATGTATGCTACATATTTGTTTGATTTATGTTAATGGTGATATTGTTAAATATTTGGTCCTAGGAATTACTTCTAGTTTGTTAGTAACATAACTTTGTAAACTAATCCTAATTTACTTTAAAAATTTTCAAGGCATTGAACTATCAAGATGAAGTTACATGTGCGATAAGAATTGTTATACCTTTAATATTTGACAACCATGTTCATTGTAGTAATAAAATCCAAGGGACATTTTCTTATTGCACACTATGTGTCTAGACTTGGTTTACTTGAGGGCAAGCAAAAGGTTAAGCGTTGAGGAGTTTAAGTGTTAATTTCTAATTTACATATATCTTCACTAACATTACCTGTTTAAAGAAAGGAATCAAGTCATTTTTCGTATTGATTTTCTTGTTCCTTTTTCCCATATATATGTTTTGGTTGCTTGAGGACAAGAAACAAGTTAAGTGTGGGGAAGTTTGATCTGCCATAAATTATAATATTATTTACATCCCTTTTTACACATAACTATAACTTGTTTAATAGTAAATCAAAACATCTTAGCATATATTTAGGTTTTCATACTTAAAGTAGTAATTTATGATTTTTTGTAGTTTTATTACATTTTATATACTAAATAAGGTTACATGGTCTTGTAGGACAAATCGGGAGATAAAGATGCATATTCGGGCAAAACCTGAAGCCTATGTTGCGACACCAAGACACCAATGTCGCAACATTGAAGACAGAATGAAAAGAGAAGCTCTGGAGCGAAACTGAAGCCTATGTTGCGACACGACCCTTCGGAATCATAACATCTAATCCGATGCTGCAACACTGTAGGCCTGTGTTACAACATCGCCCCTGCGTAGCCCAAAAGGTTACTGCATGTGATAGATGCGTTTTGGGGGGGAAATTAAAAGTATTTTTTCTTAGTAAAACTCTAAATATTTCAAGGACAATTTAGGAACTTTAATATTTTGAGTTTAGCCTATATGAAGGCCATTGTAATAAGTTAAAGCACATAATTTTAGGGAGATAGAAAATATAATTAGGTTTTTTATTTCATTATTAGTTTTTACTTAGGGTATTTTATGTTCTTGTAAATGAAAGATTCTATTTCGAAGTGAGACTCTCACAAGTGGAGATTGTTTCGGAGCCACGGTTTCATCGATAAATCCATGAGCACCTCTTTTGCTTTATTCTATTCTTTATATCTCTTTCTTTAACATTTTTTTATTGAATGTGTGTAAAGATTAGAATCAATTTATGCTTTACACATATCTTGCATGTTTTAACTGTTCTAATCTTACTAATTGATTGAAGGATAGAGTTTCTTAGTGGATCAACTATTTGGGAGAGGAAGAACTTAAACCTTAAGCTTTATGACCCTAGGAAGACATTTAAGTGGGAATTAACTCAAAATTGGTATGGCCTATTGATTGCGCTATGAACATCACAGCAAATTATGTGCAAACGTACACTGTTAATGCAAGTATAGCAGATAGAGATGAATCTATCGAATATCAATCCAATAGAGGTGGTTGTTTAATGTTTAATCTATCGAAGCATTCTGAGTTAAAATAAAAAGAAATGTTAAAAGTTATGTCAACGCAATTGGGTTAAAATTAAACAAGTTAAGAATTAAATCTGTCAGTGCAAATTGAATATTAAATGTTAAAGCAATTTAATAAAATGAATGGGTTCTTGAATGTTGTAAAGTAAATTTAGAAATATAAAGAAGTTGATCAAGTGTAAAGTAGTGGAGAGGATCACTGACTTCACAAGTGGCAACATTAAATGTGACTACAAGGTATCTTATAGATGAATTGTCACTGTAATTACGCTCCAATGAAATCTTACTGATAACAACTCTCTGTTTAACAAAGACTCAAGCTCTCACAATTACCACACCTTCTAGTGCTGGTAATGCTTTGCACTTAAGAGAACAAGTGACCAGAATTCCTTCTTGTCTCAAGCAACTTCCATTGTCTTGCTTGTTAACTTAACTTGTCACCGCACCTTTTAGCGTCTGTGACTGCAATTGTACTTCTGTGGTCAAAACAATTAAATCCAAGGATAAACAGATGAGAATAATTGAGTAAGAATCAAAGTAATCTAAAATTGAAAGATATTCCATATACAATCACTTGTCAATAAAAATTCATCAACATTAAAAGAGGGATTAACAAATGAATAGAAGCATACTTTTCCTAGGCTACTAGGATTCTCCCTTAAACGTTCCTCTTGCATCGCACCAATCACTCCTCGTTAGAAGCTGTTATGCCCTTGCTGGATCAGATCATCGTCCTCTGGATTAGACTTCCATGGTAGATAACCTTTGAGAATGAGAGAATGTTTAGGGTTTAAATATTCACCACTTGATATTCATCTTCTTCCTTTCCCTTCTATTTATAAGCTCTGGGAATTTCAGATCTCCTCACTTCTCAAATCTAACCTCTTTAGCAGTTGTACAAGTTAGTTATTTCCACCTGTACACTCATGCAAATCTGGTATACTCATCAGGCATCTGCAGGTTGTCACGGCATCTTTGGGCGCAATTCATGATCTTTAATTGCGGCGACAACTTGGCATTCTCCTATGCTAGTGCTTCCAGGTATGTTTGTAGCGTGAATTCACTTGTACGAGGTAGAGGTATTCATGCAGTGACATCTTTGGCCACAATTCCAAGCTAAATTTGTGGCTGCATCTTTGAATGCTTTTCAGCACTAATCTTTTGAGGTAAGTCTATACGCTGACAACTTAAGATGCAAAACTTATGCTGCATATGATGACATTAGTAGCACAAAAGAGATAAAATGAAAAGAATTAAAGCCATACAACACTAAGTTAGAAAATGCAAACACTAAGTATGAAATGCTAAACATGCATGCTAAATATGATACAAAAGGAATAATTTATACACTAAGTTAGGGAGAAAATAAGTATCATTTCTAATACTATCACCTATCTGTGAACACCTTAACCTCGAACAGATTTGGACTATGAGCTTGACAGATAAGTAGTTCTTACCGGCTCGTTATTCTAGTGGACGTATTGAAAGATCCTACTAGGGTATCGATTAGTTAATTGCTTAGAGCCCTGTATCAATAATTAATTAGGTAAAACAATTTGATCTAGGCTAAAGGTGCTGGCCTAGTCAAAACAAGCTATAGGAGATATTGATACATTAACTTAGGAGTAGATTTAGGTTTAATTCAATTTATTTAGTTTATTAATATTATCATCATCTTTCCTCCATATTAACACTACAAATTCGTGACTATTTTCAGTAATTGGTTTTGTACCAGTTTTCCCAAAACTGTAATTCCTTGGGTACGATCCTCGGAGTACTCGCCTACTTCGTTGTAACTATATTACAACCTGACTCGTATACTTATGGACATGCCTCATTTATATATCTTTTTTTTACAGTATCCACACTTTAGACGTTAGTACGTCCAAAGGCGGTCAAAAAGCCAAAATAAAATTTGGTCAAAATAAGAGTCATTCTCCCATATGCTTCTTCTTCTTTCTATTTTCTTGTTTCAATTACACAAGGGAACTACAAAATAATTTAGGAACTTCAATTCAATGGCACCAAAGCCAACATAGCAGATACAAAAAAATTTCCTTCTTGATTCAAAATAGATACTCCAATCATTGAATATTAGAACATTTTCAATCTAAGTAAATAATAATAGAAAAAGAAAGAATTAGTACATCATTGTAGGTGCCTTGAAACAAATACTCCAAGATGTCTACAATGGCTGATGCTATTAAATTTTTAGAACAAACAAAGTCAGAGAAGCAATCCTTCATTTCAAATAGAAGGATCAAGCAACTTGGTACACTCTATAAGAACAATAGTCCAAATATGGTAGAGATAAGTGCCAATAAACCAACAATATCAAGCAAACATAGACGCTACCCTATCAAATTTACGGACCCCTAATTTAGCAACATGATCAACCAATAGATTACATTCTCTCTTAGAGAAAATGTTTGGCCTAACATCAGAACATGGAGCAACTTAAAATTTTCTTTAACGATAGGCAAGAAAACTTTAGGCCCTTATAACTGTTGTTGAACCATTGACCTATTTTCTTGCGATTGGGTTCAATATGAACCTTACACACTCCACACCATTTCTAATAAAAAAAACATTTTGTCATGTCTTTTTCAAGACTCTTAAGCCTTTCAAGGATTTGCTTAAATTTAGCCTTACCATTGACTGCATTCATAGTCGGTGGTTTAGCATGGTATGTGAACCAATCAACTAGTCACATGTAGGATTTCATTTTCATATCTTCAATTAGTTGGCAACCCTCCATATATGTCTAGGACATGAACACCCTTTCTAATTTAGACCTAATATTCCCATCCAAACTATTATAGAATGTTTGTAATTACAGCCAATCTTAGAGCCCATGGTAAGGACACTTGTGAAGCATTGTCTTGAGCCGTTCGCACGCCTCGTAAAGCTACTCCCCCTCCAACTATCTAAAGTTGGTGATGTCGATCCTCAGTTTCATCACATTGCTCAACAGGAAGTATTTGGATAGGAACTAGTTTGCTAGCTCTCTTAGGCTGTGATGGAATAGACAGGCTGCGAATCCAACCACATAAAAGCTTCATCACACAAAGAAAAGGGGAAGATTCAAAGACAAAAATCTTTATCGGATACCTTGTTATATTAAAATGTATCATTAAGTGTAAGAAAATGCTTAAGGTTCTAATTGGGGTCCTCTTCCAAGAACCCTTAAACTGCAAGTTGTTTTGCTTCATTTGGATCATTGCGGTTTGATCTTAAAGTTATTAGCATTGATGAATGGCCTATGGATGTTTCCTCACACAACATCAAGATTAGGCATAGTGTAGTCTTATAGAGTACGGTTCGCCATCAATCTTGGGTGAGTGGAGGCTCTTAGTTTTCTAACTACGGGTTGTTCAGCGGTAAGTCCTTGATAGTGGATTCTACCTCGTTAGATCCACTATCTTTGGATCTAGCGCCCTAATTGTAGTATGTTCGTTTGTACAATTATAATTTTTCGAATAGATTGGTTAAGAAAATTGAACATGAATTACATTAATACCTTTTGTATATTGTCCTCACATGGTTTTTGCATGTAAAGCAATATAGAAGCAAATATCAGCTCACTAGTTGTCTAATGTTTAACTAATACTATGTGGTATTACTATAAACTCAAAAATATATAGGATTTTTTTTCTCAATTTTTACCACCCTTTAACTTAAAAATGATATTAATCCCGAGCAATTATTGAATAATTTGGTGAATTTTGCTTAAACGTTAATCTTGGACATGAACTTGCTAAAAATGTGATTTTGTGCTGTATTACATGGTTTTTATGGATAAATTAGCTTATTTTATGTTATTTATTGACATGTCATATTTTAATAATGTAATAGGCCATGGAATTAATTTATTAAAGCATGATAAAAATTATTTCATAGACATGAATTATTTCATGCACATTGGATGGAAAAAGATCATATAAATTTGGGTTATTAAATTGCTAATTGAACTGAATTAAATTATGGAAGCAAAATGGACCAATTTGGTTGCTTGATTGGGTCACAAAAGCGTCCAACCCAAGAGAATAAAAGCCCAATTCGGCACAAGCAAATGGCTACCCAAGAAGGAGTTTTGGGATAATTTTCAGGAGTCCCTGTAGTTGAGAATAAATCAAAATTTAACTATGAAGATTGCCTTTTACTCTGTTCAAGTCCTTGCTTGATTTTAGCATGATTTCATGCTTAAATCAAACAACAACATGCACCCAAATTCCACAATGAGTGGCCGACCATGCAAGGGAGAAAAAGGGGGGGATCCTCCATGCCATTTTTAGTAAACCGACCACCCCTCTTCACCTATAAATACAACCCTGATTTCCACTTCTCAAATCATCCCTCATTCATCCATCTTCTCTCATTCTTTCATTTCCTCTCTTGTTTTCTTTTCCCCATGCCTAGCATTCTTTCCTTTCTCTAAATTTTAGCCAGCAAAGCCTCTTAGAGATCATCTCTTGGTCGGCCACCTTGAGAAGCAATCAGCAAAGGAGCAAAAGCAAGGATCAAAGGAGGGCATCTTCAATCAGAGTCCGCACAACATCCACTTGATAGAGTTTATTCTTTCCGTTCTTGTTATTTAATTTGATCACGTTTACAATGTGTTCTTTGATCTTGTCATCAACAATGGTAGCTTAATTTTGTTTAAGTTAGGATGATTGCATTAATTTAAAAAAATTTGTTTGAATCATTCTTATGGTGTTTGTGCCTCAGTCATTCATATTTTCAATTAAACTCAAGTATGTATTTCATTCACACGTTATTGGATGCATTTGAATTAGCTGAGCGATCCAAACCAGACATCGACTAATAGACATAATAATTGAAAAGTTCATGCTTCATATCCGACCTAGAATGAATTGAAGGTTCGTAATAACTTGACCGAGCTTTATTACCTTGCATGACTTTTAGGTTCATGAGATTAAATTCTTTCAAATCAACCCAGTCACTGTTACTTCACATGAATACTAAGAAACCCTTAGTTTAATATGATCAGTAAAAAGCGTATTTTACTAAGTAAATGATTTTGAAAGAACTTAATTTGGTTTCTAAGCCCATGAAAGATTGAGTTGTCATGGAATGTTTTCCGAATACTGTTAAGCATGATAAAAATGGATTGAGTTAATTGATGTAATTGTCCTAGTCCTAGTCTATTCATGTTATTGATTGTTGAAATTGTGTTTTCTGCTGCTAAAATCATTCATTCATTTAGATAATTTCCATACTTAGGTTTAATTGCATTAGGGATCAATTTCATTTAGTTACATTTATTTAATTTTAATCATCAACTCTCTCAAAAATATTTTGTTTTTATCACCAAGTTGTTAACTTTAATTTTACAAAATATTGATTAACATATACAGTCCTTGTGGAGATGATAACTCTTTTACTTACTTATTATGTGATAATGACTGTGTACACTTGCACAAACCTACGCGTTACAATTACGTGAATGGATTGTAATACAGAAAAATAACTTATATTAGTATATGAACCTAAATATGTCCTTAGTCTAATTAGAAATGAGCAAATCGATTGAAAGAATAATATGTTGTCTATTAAGTCCAAATCGTGGGCATCAGAGTAGATGACTCCCAGAAGATAGAGACATGGATGTGACTAACTGGACTAATAGTACATTGGACAGGACACAAGAATAATAGATCTTGAATACGTTTATGGATTTATTCACTTTTGACATTCTTAGTGTGACATACCTTAATCCTGAGTGAATGATGGACTATGTATGCTTGACTCGTATACTTTGATGTAAGTAAAAGTCTGAGTTTGAATATATAAGAAACCGAAAGTTGGTGCACTAGGTATACGCCTTCTACAGTATATAACATCATTTGCAATAGTGGAATTCATAGCCCAAGACATGGTTAAAAAATATCCACTTATTGGAATTACATGATAAAAGAAAAGTAAACGTGATCACATGTCACTTTTCTTTCTAATGAATGACTAAATTACTATTTGGTAGTAATTGATTTTTCATGAAAGAAGATGTAATAATTACCATGAGATAAAATAGGATCATTTTGGGAGAACGAATTTATCCTTAAAAGATTAAGGATATCCTATGAGGGTAACACACTTATGACAAGATTATTGGACGAGCATTGATCAAGTAGCTTTCGTAATGGTATGTAATTGAGGAGAGCTCAGTCCCAATAATATAGTGGAATGATTTCGTGACTAAATGAGTTTATAATTAATAGGCGAAAAGTTGGAACTTAATTATAAATCATTTGACCCTAATTGTAACACCCATATCCCGTTTTCATCATCGAAATAGGGTTATAGAATATTACTATACATATCAGAACCTTTCATTTCAATTGGCATCTAGATGACAATTAAAATTCCAAATACATATACAATTCAGAATAGAATATAACATGCTTTTACGGGCTTTAAATCGAGCCATCGAGGCCTTAAAAATAAGTTAGGAACATTTAGGGACCAAATCGAATCAAATCAGAACCTTTCAAGAAAAACTAAAAAATTTCACCTATAGAGGTCACACGACTGTGTGGAAGAGCCAGGCTGTGTGGCTCCAAACATGGACTTGTGGCTATCTCACATGCCCGTGTGACTACCCCACATGCCCGTGTCTCAGCCCGAGTGCCATATCGTGTAACTCAGTAACTTGGGACACACGCTCATGTCTAATCTCATGTACTAGCCCATGTCTCAGCCCTTGTGCTAGCCTGTGTGAATCTTGCACCTAACATGCTCAGGGCACACATCCGTGTGGGCTACTCGTGTGCATCACACGAACATGTGCCAGCACATGTCCTAGGTCGTGTGTGCCCAAAAGTGACCAAAATCATGCTTGTTCTCTACACACTTCCAGAGGAACCTAGACCAATTCATATCACATCATCTCAATACCTTAAAACACATCAAAAAAGCAACCAAAACATTCTAAATATGATCACCCAAACCTATCAAAGTTATTATCCAAAATCACATCACATAGTATCTATGAGCTTTATCTCTTAAATCAAACATACAAACCACAATTCAATCAATAAATTTGCTTACCTTTGACCCCATGCACCATGATTAGTTCAAGTCAAACACTAGAATTCATGCTCAATCACTTAGGCACAACTTAGGAGTTAAACTAACATGCCATATGAAATCCCAAATTCACAACATCAAGAACATACCATACCAACACCTAACTTAAAAGATTACAACATATTCATTTGCCCTATTACATGCTATATAAGCCAATATGTTTACAAAATCTACCAAAAGGGGTCCTCGAGATAGTGTGATTCTTCAAGTTGATCCGATCTTCCATCTAGAAAATGTAATCTACAAGATAAAGGACAAGACACAAGTAAGCTTACGTAAAGCTTAGTGAGTTCATCGATTAAAGGATAAATTTTACTGAATTAACATAACAATTAAATTAAAAAGATTTTAGAACAGTATTTCTGTCAATCACAGCTCACAATAGGTGAGTAATGTTAGTACAAATAATACAAATCAATTTCCATATTTCATTAACTTTCAAAGATCAATAACATAGCCCGATGAATGATAAGTGGATATAAGTACTCGGTTATCCAACTAGCACACCAGATGCTCGTAAGAGCTTATCCATCCAGCACATCAAATGCTCATAAGAGCTAATCCATCCAGCATACCAAATGCTCGTAAGAACTAATCCATCCAGAACACCAAAAGCACTATAATATACATCGGAAGTCCGCAACAAATGTAGGACCCCGACATATCCAATGAATAGAAACTATAAAGATAACATCTCCACTACTCACTTCAACCCCGTACCACGTGCAATATAACCTATTGGCATTCCAGTCGTACTCTATCTTACGTTCACCGGTTCATAGTATTTCATAATAGAGTAGTATATAAATAACTCATCATCTCAAATTACATATTCAACATTTGCTCCACAATTCAACATTCAACATCAATGGTAGTTTAATAAGAGTTAAATTGTACTAAATTAAACTGAACGAACTTACTGGACTAATTTACAGTAACAACCAAAGTAAATGGACAATTCAGCAACTTTGTCTTTATCCTGGTTATCAGCACGTTCTTGATCTAAAATAATAATTTTATTAAATTAACTAAATCAATAGCAAAATTAAGTCATTCTATGCAATTAAGTCCTTTTTGACATTTTTACAAAATTACCCTTAACATTTCACTTTTATTCAATTTAGTCATTATGCCCCAAACATGCAAATAAACCATTTTTGTTTAAAACCCAGCTTGACCGAAACCTATTAGGCCCTCTCAATAGACCCTATTTGTTGTTAATTCACATCAAATCATCATAGTTGATAACTTTTAATAATTTCGTCCTTTAACATAAAAAATCATAAAATAATATTTTACAAAGTAGTCCTAACTAACAGCAAAACTTAATAATCTTTCATAAGCTTCAATAAATAACTCAATTCATCAATGGCAAAATTTATAAAATTTGACATTCTTACGAATTAGTCCTCGGGTTAGCTAGATTAAGCTAATACAAGCTCAAAAACATAGAAGTTAGAAAAAATGGGCAAAATTTACTCACCCAAATGAAGAACTCTATTCAGTCGAAGCTCCCTCCTATGGTATTCTAGGGTTTTCGATTTTAATTTGGTAAGGAAGAAGATAAAAGTGTTTTTTAGCTTGTTTTTCTTATTATATTACACTTATTACTAATTTAATAATTTGTCCTTTTAATAAACATTCAAAATCTACAATTATAAGTCCATTAATGTCCACTATAATTAAGAATGGTTAGATTACCATTAAATTAGGTTAGCCAATCTTTCTATAACTATTTAACCCTTTTTAACTATTAGGGATCAATTTTTTCAACTTTACTATTTAGTCCTTTTTACTTAATTAATTAACTAAACGATAAAATGTCATAACCAAATTTTATTACGACATTAATAACCTCGTAAAAAATTTAATAATTAATATTATCAGTCTGACACATCGGAGTTGTGGTACCGAAACCATTATTTTCAATACCACTAAAAAATAGGTTGTTACATTGATGACATGTGTCAAATTAGCCCCTCTAGTAGCATCGAAGCGGATGAATCCTAGAAGATAAAGACATAGATGTGACTAACTGGACTGGCAGTACATCAGTTAGGACCAAAGTAAAATATATGCGAAATCCATTTATGGATTTATCCACTTGTGACATTCATAGTGTGACATACCTTTATCTTGAGTGGATGATTGACTATTTATGCATGACTCGTATACTTTGATGTAAGTAAAATCCTATGTTCAAATAGAAAAAGAATAAAAAGTTGGTGCATTAGGTATACGACTTCTACACTGTGTAGCATTATTCACAATAGTGGAATTCATAACCCAAGAAATAGGTAAATGATATAATCTCTTTGGTATTAAATGATAGATGAAAAGAAAACGTGACCACATGTCATTTGTCTTTGTGGTAAATGACTTAGTTACCATTTGTTAGTAATTGGCTTTTAAAAAAGGAAGATGTAACGTTTACTATGAGATAAAATAGGATCATATTAGGAGAACAATTTTATCCCAAAGAGATTAAGGATATCCTACAAGGGTAACACACTTATGACAAGGTCATTGGACGATCACTGATTGAGTAACTTTCGTAATAATATGTAATAGGGGAGAGCTCAGTCACGATACTATACTGAAATGTCTTCGTGACTAAATGAGTTTATAATTAATAGGCGAAAACCTGGAACATAATTATAAATTATTTTGTCCCTAACTATATATGTCTAATCGGTCCCTCTACTAGCTCGTTGAAACCAGAAATGAATTGTATAAAGAATCAAATTAACATAAATGGATGAACATGATAAAGTTGGAGAAATTAGTTACGTTCAAGAAAAAACACATGGTTTCTCACTTAGTATGAAAATGACCTGAGAAATAATTTAAGTTTTTTGAATTATTATTTAACTAAATAATTTAAATTCGAAAATAGAATTAAATTAATTAGTAATTGTGAATCCATTGATTTTGAAAATTAAATATATTTTCTCATAGATTCTCTTACGGTAAAGTTTCTATGACTTTAACGAAATTAGAATTGGATTGAGAAAATTATTTAATTGAAAAATTAATTAATTTAATAAATAATATTTATTTTGGGATATAGAAAAACATGTACCGAGTTGGATTGAATTATAAAGTGCTAGGTGAAAAGTCTAAAAAGCACATATAATTGGACATATTACAAGAGAGGCCCCTAACCCCTCATAATACATCTGAGGGGTGACAACCCTAGTATATTTCACTAGGGTGTGTCACCTCTCTCTCTTAGTAGAACTAAGGGACCCGTTTTTCTATAAGATAAATATTATTTGTGTAATGTCCCAAAATTTTAAGTTTTTGAATTGATGGAAATTGTCAAGCAATTTAATTTGGTTTAGTGG
Organism: Gossypioides kirkii; assembly: GCA_005610355.1. Lineage (NCBI taxonomy): Eukaryota > Viridiplantae > Streptophyta > Magnoliopsida > Malvales > Malvaceae > Gossypioides > Gossypioides kirkii. Next base: position 24,951,846 of record CP032253.1, on the reverse strand, counting down.
TTAAGGGTGGTGCTTGTGTGGGAGAGTTTCTAGGTTTGAATCCTTTCCCTTTAAATTTTGTTAATTTTTGTCCAAACCCCTATCTTTAAATTGTGGACTTAAATATTATTTTCGCTCAATTATTAACAAAATGAGCTTGCTGATTTGGTGGTAAGGTTTCATCTTACCCTTTAATCCTATGTTTGATTCTCTTCATATGCAAAGTGGAAATATTTTTATTCCCATGCACTGTGCAGGCCATGTGGATGAGTTTGGTTCAATTTCAAACTCTAAATAGTCTGGTTAGTGAGATATTTTTCTTAAAAAAAATAATTAGATTTTTCCCCAAAATTCTCCCACACCCTCTAACGTTCCTAATCAATTCCACCGTCTCATTTCCAATGTTCATAAACTTTTCTTTCACTTTCTTTGCTCTTTTAGGTTGGGATTTCTCGTTTTATTCCTTTGTTCCCGCTGTTTTGTTGGAGAGGATCGTGAGGCGTTTGGTAGTCCTCCAGTGAATTAAGCGCGTTCAGTTGCTTTTTCTTCGAGGGTACTAGAAATCTTGCAATTGGATTTGCATGAGAAAACATCTAGGTGTGTAACGGAAAACTCAAAAAATAGCGAACGACGTGATGTCGAAAAATTTACTATCGACATCACATATCCCTGTGCTAGACTATGCGGACCACATGGTTTGGGTTATTTGGGCTGTATGGGCCACATGAGCGTGTGTTAGGTCATATAGACCACATGGGTTGAGTCAGTTGGGCCATGTGGGCCACACGAATGTAAGGGCCCATTTTTCAAAAATTCCATCAAAGGTCGTATTGATCTGTGATGCATATTTAGTCACTTCGTAAGATTCATATTGCTTAAATAGGACTTGAAAAGATGATATTTGAGAGTTTGCTACTGTATGTATTGTGAATATGATATCTGAGATATATATCTACGCTCCATATTCTGATAATTTTGATAACATGTTTTATATGAAAAGCATGCATGACATATATGTATTAATTTTTAAAAGTTACTTCTATCACATTCCCCATATATATTTCCTAGGTAGTAATGTTTTCTTTTCAGACTAAAAACTTTTAAAGTATATTGACAATTTTTAAAAGTTACCTTCATAACATTTTCTCCTCCCCTCATATATAATTTCTAGGTAGTAACATTTCCTTTTAGACTAAAACTGTTAATGTTTATATTTCCTTTTTAGACTAAAAACAGTTAAAGTAACTTTTTAAAACTATTAAAGTAAGTAGTAACGTTTCCTTTTTAGACTAAAACTGTTAAGGCAACTTTTTATAACATTCCCCCTTATATTATTTTCTACGTAGTAACATTTTCTTTTCCGACTAAAAACTTTTAATGTATATTGACAATTAATTTTTAAAAGTTACTTTTATAACATTTTCACCACCCCTCATATATATTTCTTAGGTAATAACCTTTTTTTTACTAAATTTTTTTAAAGTAGGCTTAAATACAAAATGGTACTTAAATTATATTACTTTTTTCAAATTGATACCTAAACTTTTTTTTTTATCAGAATTGATACCTAAACTATTAAACCGTTACCTATTTTACCCCAACTGTTAGTCTCGTTAGAAATTTTTTTTAGCAAATCATAAGTTGCCACGTATATCTCTATTTATTTTACCCATTTTCTTATATTTTCTTCTCATCAAATAATTCTTACTAACTTTTCTTATATTTTATCATCAACCAAACACCCAAAAAAACTTTCATTATTTTATCATTTTCAAGCTTCAACTGCTTCTCATCTTCAAACTTTTTAATTTCTTGCTCACACCCTATAAACAATCTTCAAAATCAAGGATAGACATTGACGAAACAAAGAGATACCTCCACCTGGGCGAAAGAATAGAAGTTCGAACTGCATCTTTAATGGGTAGAAAAGATTAGATGTGACAAAGAATAGGATCGGATAAACTACTGGTCCTATCTAATACACCCACAGATTCCATTTTTTTGGCCATCAACCATAAACTAAGGACAGCTAATACCGGGGGGGTTTCTTTTTGGGCTTAAAAGGTTAAGGAAGTTGAAGATGATAGTAACATTTGAAGCTTGAAAATGATAAGATGGTGGCAGCTTTTTAGGTGTTTGGTTGATGAGAAAATGTAAGAAAATCTGGAAAATTGCTTGATGAGAAAAAATATAAGAAAATGGGCAAAATAAATAGAGAACTACGTGATAAGTTATGATTGGCTGAAATTTTTTTCTAACTGGACTAAAAATTAGGGTAAAATGGGTAAAGGTTTAATAGTTTAGATACCAGTTCTGACAAAAAAAAATTAAGTATCAATTTAAGAAAACTAGTATAATTTAAGTACCATTTTTTTGTTTAAGCTTTAAAGTATATTGACAGTTAATTTTTTTTTGGTGAAAAGAAATAAAACAGATTACATTAAGTCATAGCCTCAGGTACCCCATAGGTGTTGGCTTGTTGTAAATAGCCTAAAACCTCTCTAGGAGGATCATCGAAAATTTGTAAGCTCGACCTCCATTTAAGGCACTCCTTTGCTAAGAAGTCAGTGATCTTGTTGTCTTTTCTGGGGAATAATCTTATCTTTCACTGTCCTTCAGTGAGCAAAGTTCTTTAGACTCTTCGAAGGATTGTAATTCTTGTGTCTTCAATGTGGGTGTCCTTCAAAACCTTAGTTACTTTGGCGTTGTCTGTGTGGATGACGACCTGACGATATCCTTTATTTAAAAGCAAGAGAAGACCATAAAAAATACCCCAAAGCTCCGCTTCGAAAGGCGAACACTTGCCCACATATTGATTGTATCCCAAGATCCATCTCCCTTCGTTATCTCGAATGATGCTCTCACTGATGCATTTCCACTTTGTCTCTCAACAGCCCCATCAGCAAAAAGATAAACCCATTGACCAACCTTATGTTAAGGGGTCTTCAGATTTTGAGCACTCGCTTTGTAAAACTTCTGGGTTGATTCCAACTGTTGCGCCCAACTGATAGTGGCCTTCACAATTTCTAAAGCTACCCAAGTGAGGTTTTGGAACACAAAAAGATTTTTGTTCTTCCAAAGTCACCAAGCAATAAGTCCAAAAAGATTCGACCAAGGAACTTCATGATCCTGCACACACGGGAAATGGCTAAGATTAGTAGATAACCATGTATGAATGGGGTCAGAGAAGAACCTATTTTGGTGTTGCAAAGGGATGACTTGCTTCCAAACATCAGTTGCAGCCTTACAATCACGAAAGACATGAATAATGTCTTCCGAAGTGTTGCCACAAATAGCACGAGCTATCCTGAGACAAGCCTCTTCTATTTCTCTCAAAATTGGTGAGGAGTCTTTGTTTATAAGCAAGCCAAAGAAAGAATTGGACTCTCTGAGGCCCTTGGAATTTCCAGATAGTCTTCTAATGTTTATCTTTCGGATTCCAAGAGTTTTGTTGCATGGCTCAATACGCACTACGAACCGAGAATCCACCCGATGCAGAAGAAGACCAAATGACTCTATCATGGTCCATAGAATGGTGGGGAGGCAAAATACTAACAATCCTTTGAATCATCTCTTCAGGTAGCTAGAGATGAAAGAGATCCAAATTCTAGAACCCATCAGACAAAACCAAGTCGCTAAGGGTACAATCAAGGTCTAAATTCGTATGAGCAGGAATAAACGAGAGTAAAGGACCCGAACCCTGTACCCGAGAGTCTTTCCAACAACGAATACTAGTACCATCCCCTACAGACCAAGCTAAGTGATCGTAGAGGAGAGGCCATACCTTTGCAAGGGACCGCTACAAATGAGAGGTTTGACTTCTATCAATGGAAGAGGGGACTTGTTCTTTGAGTCTATACTTGGTACGAAGAACTTTAACCAACAAGGCCTCCGAGTTCGAGGCAAGATGGAATTCCAACTTCATAATAAAAGATTTGTTCTGATCATGGATATGGCGAAGACCCAACCCACCTCGAGATCTAGGTTGGCAAATAGAGTCCCATCCAACGAAGGTCATTTTAGAGCGACCATTGCCTCTACCCCAAATAAATTGTCACACAAGTTTTCAATCTCAACATAGACTCCTTTGGGAATCAACATAGTCTGCAGGAAAAATTTGGTATGGCAAGAAGCACTGATTGAGCAAGGGTGATCCGACCAGTAGTAGACAGCTTCCTAGCTTCTCAATTATGGAGCTTGCGCCTCACCTTGTCCACAAAAAAACTAAATGTGCTAGAGGTAACTCTTTAATGGAGTAAAGGAACACCTAAGTACACTCTAAGGTTTTGAACCTCTTGAAATCCGAGCACCTGATTAATTTGATTTCTGAGACTTATGTCCACGCCTTTAGAAAAGAAAATGTTACTCTTCCTTAAGCTAACCTTATGGCCTGAGATACCACAAAAGGTATTCAGAATGCCCGTTAAAAGGTGTGCTTGATCCAACTCAACTTTGCAAAAAAAAAAACAAGATCATCTGCGAAGAATAGGTGAGATAAATCCGATCTCGATCTAGCAAGTCTAATAGGTCTCCATTGGCCATTAGTGATCTCTACTTGGATAATGTGGCCTAACCATTCCATACATAGTACGAAAAGGTAAGGTGATAAAGGACAAGCTTACCTTATTCCTCGAGATGGAGTGAATTTTGGCGAAGGGACACCATTCAACGAAATTTGCATGGTCGTCAAGGAAATAGCCATCATGATGACAGATCTAAGACAATCCGAAATGCCAGTAACCCGAAGCGACACATAAATAAAAGTCCAATTGACTTGATCATAAGCTTTTTCAAGATCAAGTTTAACAGCCATCCACTTATTTCCCTTTTTCTTCCACATTGAATGGATAACCTCTTACATAATGATGACATTGTCTGAAATGTTCCTCCCTGCAATGAAACTTGCCAGCTCCTACGAAATAAAGTTAGGAAAGACTAATTTGAATATATTAGCAATTACCTTCATTATCAATTTGTACATGATAGAGTAGAGGCTAATTGGGAAAAAATGACTAAAATCTTACGTCCTTCTTCTTAGGGATTAGAACCAACAACGTGTTGTTAAGCTCTGGATCAATACTCTTCCCAGCAAAGATATCCTGCACCCAATCACAAATAAAGTTTCCCACAATGTTCCACTAAGTCTGAAAGAAAATAGCCTGATACTTGTCATTGCCTGGGGCTTTCAAAGGGTCCATGTCAAATAAGGCTTTCTTAATCTCTTTGTTTGCCACTAGTTTACCAAGAAAGTCAATATCCTATCTTCTGAGCCTCGAAAAGATACTCTCAGGAATGTTACCGATGGTCTCTAGAGGTTCACCATAAAGCTTCTCAAAATATGAGACAACGGCATTTTGATCGGTACACTACTCTTCATTGTCAATAGAAAGAGCTGCTATATGATTAGATTTCCTTCTTTGGAGCGTACGACTATGAAAAAACTTGGTATTCTGATTGTCAAGATGCAGCCAGTCGCATGTAGCTTTTTATTTCCAAAGAAGTTCTTCATGGTCAAGAAGATTTTCCAGTTCGTCTCGTATTGCCTCCTCTAACTGGACAAGGCAGCTAGAGCTAGAATGGTCTAAGGCTTTCTGACAATTAATTTTTAAAATTTACTTTTCTAACATTTCCCCCTTCCCCTCTTATGTATTTGCTAGGTAGCAACGGTTTCTTCTAAGACGAAAACTTTTTAAAGGATATGGTAGTTAGTAATAGTGATGTTTTAGACAAAAACGGATATAAAATAAACAAAATTAACACCTAATTTAGCCTATTCTTGGAATGAGCTACACCATACGTAACTACTTGGACTATAAAATAAGAAACTATGAATACAAAAGCAAACAATAAAGAGATGGATTTTTCTTTCACCATTTTAATGGTCTTACTTGTATTTGCAGGTTTGTTAGGGTAGGTCAAATATGGTGAAGCTGGAGCCCTTTACCATGTTCAAGTCTCCAATGATTTTAGCAATGACAATACCTTGACTATTCACTGCCAATCCAAAGATGATGATTTAGGTGTGCATGTTCTCAATGCTGCTGATGAATTCAATTGGAGCTATAGGATTAATATCTTCAGCACCACACTTTTCTGGTGTGAGATGAAAGGGGAAAGTTGTGATTAAACTTTTATTGTCTCCACAGACATTCCCATTATTATTGATGATTGTAAGTCCGACAGTTGTCATTGGTCAGTAAAAGATTATGGAATATATCTGTGGAGTGAATCTAAAAATGCATGGGATTTAATTTATCCCTAGAACCATAAACGCTATGTATCTTAAATCATGTTTCTTTTTATTTACAAGAATAAAAACTTTATAACACTGCCTCAAAATTTGAAATGGCAATCAACAAAAACGGAAACGTTACGATCTGAAAAAAAAATCAAACACAAAGCTCTTACCCTGCTTATCAGAGTTAGTAAGTTAGTTAGAGTCAGTAGTCTGTTAGATGCGGTTAGAAGGTGAGTGAGTGTTTATAAATATTGAGGCAGTTGTCAAAGATGGGTAGGCATTAATTCAGAATCAAGAATTAAGTCCAAATTCATTTTACAGTTCAAATCTAGTTTTCTATTCTCTGTATTTTCTGTGTTCTTGTGTAGATTGTATACCTTCTCAGGGTATTAGTCGCTTCCAGGTCCTGATTGTTGAAGCTTCATTGTGCAAATATGGTTGATTCCGTAGAATCCATAACTGGACCAATGGCTCCTGCTGATCCGGTGAATCCACATGAAGCTCTAGTGGCTCCGAAGGTTATGAACAGTGGTGATTCGGTCAGATCACAACTTGTTACAACGTTTCCTCGCCATGATGCGATCAAATTAGAAGAAGAAAATTTTATCCAGTGGCAACAACATATCCGATTCATTGTGGAAGGACATGAACTCACTGGTTTTGTAGATGGCTCGTTAGAGTGTCCTCCTCATTTCTTGACTCATCACAATGGTAATCTAACTCGTAATTCTGAACATTCTTACTTTCAGTAACAAGATAAATTGCTTGACTTGTGGTTGTTGTCAACGATCGGTAGTCCTCTTCTTGTGTGCTTCATTGGTGTAGAAACATCTTGTGATGTCTGGTCAACGGCGAACCGATTGTTTGCGGTAGTTACTGGCTCACGATTGTCCCGAGCGAAGAACGATCTACATGCAATTAAGAAAGGTATGCTTTCAATCAAAGAATATGTTGCTAAGATTCAGAATACATGGGCTTTGATTAAAGCCTTAGGTCATCAAATTTCTGAGGCGGATAAGGTGAAAGTTATACTTACTGGTCTTACACCGGAGTTTGATGCAGTGGTGGCGTATGCGTCTTTTACTTCTGAGCTGTTAACAATGCGTAAAATCGTGGACATGCTCACGGAATATAAAGGTAAACTCTAGTGCATGGTAGTGAACGAGTCGATCTAGGCAAATCTGGTGAGTGCACCAAATTCAGAAGCTTATCATACTGATGCGCAAGGTGCTGGAGCGAATCGAAGTTTTCGTGGTAGGCATGCCATGGTTTTTGGCCGTGGGAGGTTTGCTCGGAGTCGACCACAGTGCCAGATCTGTAGCTGTGTTAGTCATCTCGCCCAGAAGTGTTATTACAGGTATGACTGGGAGGCTTCAAGGTTGGTCGTGATTTCTCGGTTATCTTCTCCGATGGTGACTAGTGGATATGAGTCTGAACATGGAGTGTCGCCTCATCAAGTGCAGCAAGCGATGGCTGTGGGCGTTCCATTTGAGCGTGCGTATGAACCATCGGCAGCGTGGCGTTCATTGGAATGACAGTGTAAAGATGGGGCGTCGTTCGTGGGACGTTATGAAGCTAATACTAGGAGTATGCCATTAAATCCTAGACCATCACGTCACATGGGTGGTTCTGAATTTTATCGTGGGAGGTAGCAAAGTGGACATAATGGGAGTGTTAGCCCACGTGTCAATTTAATAGAAAATGTAACTATGGCAGATGCCATAAATGAAGCATGTGCTATTGAAGAACATGGGCCTGTGCTGAATGTGAATACCATTCAATTGGGTTATTTGGAATAGGTAGTACCGTGAGGTATGGTGATGGAATGCGCATAAGTGGGTTGAGGTTCATGACACCGAGAGCACGTGTGGTTTACAAACTGACTTTTGATGAGGATACAAAAAATCTTATAGCTGGTTATATTGTTGGTCCGTCTGCATATATTTCTGATATTTCAGGTTCTAAGGATGATTCGTATGTCTCGGATAACACGACAACTCTGACTGAGTGGTACCCGGATTCAGGAGTGGCTCATCACGTATGTAAGGATGCGTCTGCTCTGAGTGATACTGCACCATACTTAGGTAATTTATCGGTTTTAATGGGTGCTGGATCTCAAACTAAAATTACTTCGATGGGCAGTTTGATGGTTGATACTTCGAATAAGGTGCTTCATTTGTCTAATGTTTTGTATGTGCCTAAAATTCATAATAATTTGATGTCAGTCTCTCAATTTTCAAGGGAGAACAATGTGTTTTTTGAATTCCATCCATATCATTGTTTAGTTAAGGACATCGAGACTTAGGCTGTTTTGATGCAGGGCCGCACACATGACGGGTTGTATAAGTTTTCGACTGTGTTGTCTAATAAGGAAGGAAGTACTCCGTCCGCTAATAGTACATCATTAAGATCGAGTTCCGGTGTTGATGATGTGTTTGAGCTGTGGCACCGGAGATTGGGACATCCTGCAAATCGTATAGTAGATACTGTGTTGAAGCAATGTAATATATAATTCGAGTATTTGTGTTGCCTGTCAAAAAGGAAAGGCACACAAGTTGCCATTTGCTAAGTCTGAGTCTGTATACACTTTTCCATTTGAGTTAGTTATTTTTGACCTATGGGGCCCAGCAAGTATTGATTGTAATAGAAAATTGTATTATGTGTCGTTCATAGATATGTTTACTCAATATACTTAGGTGTATCTTGTGCAGCGCAAGTCTCAGGCAATTGAGTGCTTTGTGCAGTTTCAACAATTGGATAAAACTCAATTTTTGAGAGATATAAAACAGTTACAGAGTGATTGGGGAGGAGAGTATCGGACGTTTACGATGTTGGTTACGAGACAAGGAATTGTTCATAGAATAACATGTCCGCACACTTCAAAGTAAAATGGAGTCGTGGAACATAAACATCGTCACATTATCGAGGTTGGTTTAGCTCTGCTTGCTCAAGCTAACTGACCTCTTAAGTTTTGGGGGTATGCATTTGTTTGTGCAGTACATTTGATAAATAGGCTTCCTACTCTTGTGTTACAACATCAATCACCATACTATGTCTTGTATAATAAGTCTCTTGTGTATGACCATCTTAGAGTGTTTGGTTGTTGCTGTTTCCCATACTTACGACCATTTAACTCACATAAGCTGGAGTATCATTCTCAACCATGTACATTTCTTGGGTATAGTCCAAGTCATAAGGGTTACCAGTGTCTCACTCCAGATGGGAGAGTTGTTATTTCACAACATGTAGTCTTTGATGAAAGATGATTTTTGTATTCTAAGGGAGTGTGTAGAGAGCCTAGTACTGAGCCTGTTGCTACATATGTACCACTTGTTCGTCAAACACCAGTGTCTGGTGCTGAGTGTCGACCTTCTAATAGTGATAATACAATGTCTGCACTTGATCCACCTGTGAGGGCTGGTAATGATGATGTGGATCTTACAACTATAGCTGTGGAGCCTGATCGTGTTTTTGTTGATCTGGAGGTGTCTCCAAGTGATGTTGCTTGTTTGGTTGGACATACACGAAAGATGTCAACTCCAATAAGTGTTCCTCCTCCACTTCCTTTCTTATCGGTAAATTCTCATCCAATGATGACTCGTTCGAAGGCAGGGATTTTTAAGCCAAAAGCTCTTGCGGTTGAGATCACAGAACTTGAACCACGAACGATTGAGGAAGCTTTTGCTACTGAGGAGTGGCGTGCAGCAGCTCAGGTTGAATATGATGCTTTGATAAGGAATCGTACGTGGGAACTTGTTTCTCTTCCACCAAGACGAAGAGCTATTGGGTGCAAATGGTTATTTAAAGTCAAGCAGAGTCTTGATGGTTCTGTTTCCAGGCGAAAAGGTCGGCTTGTAGTGAAGGGTTGCTCTCAGGTTCTTGGGTGTGATTTTAAAGAGACATTCAGTCCAGTTGTTAAACCTGCTACGATTTAGATAATTCTTTCGATTGTTGTGTCGAAGAAGTGGTCACTTCGTCAGGTGGATGTGAATAATGCCTTTTTAAATGGAGATCTTTGTGAGGAAGTGTATATGCAACAGCCACCTAGTTATGTTCAGTATAGTTCTGATGGTCATCCACTCGTATGTCGATTAACAAAGGCATTGTATGGACTACGTCAGGCTCCAAGAGCATGGTTTGACAAGTTAAAAGCATTTCTTCAATCCATTAGTTTTGTGGGGTCAAAATCTGATGCTTCGTTGTTTGTACGAGTGAATGGTGTTGTTCGTATGCATGTGTTGGTGTTTGTGGATGATTTTATCATCACAGGGAGTGATTCACAGGATATTGATAGGTTTGTGAGGCTGTTGAATGCTGAGTTTGCTCTAAAAGATATGGGTGCTCTTCACTATTTTTTGGGCATTAAAGTCACACGAATTCCTGATGGGTCCATTCATTTATGTTAACGGAAATATGTTCTTGATTTGCTTGACAGGTGTAAAATGATTGGTTCAAAGCCTGTCCATACTCCCATGGTTAGCTCGTCAATCTTGTCCAAGGATATGGGGACTCTTGTTTCTGATCCTAGTGAATATCGCAGCATAGTAGGGGCATTGCATTATGTGGCGTTGACTCGTCCAGATATCGTGTATGCTGTTAATAGAATTTGTTAGTTCATGCATACACCTATAGATGATCATTGTGCTGCACTGAAGCAAATTTTGAGGTATCTATGTGGTACGTCTAAGTTTGGCATTTTGATAAAACCATCTGATCGGTTATCCTTGGTTGGCTATGCAGATGCTAATTGGGGTTTGGATTTTGATGATCGTCGGTCTATGACTGGCTATTGTGTATATTTTGGTGGAAATCCAATGTCCTGGTGTTCTAAAAAGTAGCAGGTTATTTCTTGCTCGACAGTTGAGGTGGAGTATCGTGGTTTGGTAGCTGCCACTGTGGATGTTATTTGGTTAATATCTTTGTTTGGTGAACTTCAGTTTAAGTCGATAGATACTCCGACGATTTGGTGTGACAGCTCTAGTACCGTTGCAGTGGCTGCTAATCCAGTGTTGCATTCTAAGTTTAAACACGTTGAGTTGGATTTATTTTTTGTTCGAGAGAAGGTACACGATGGATCTATCGTAGTTGGAGAAGTTTCAGCTTGTTATCAAGTAGCCGATGTTTTTACAAAACCATTGACAGTTTCATTTTTTTGTAATTTTCAGAAATTTTTACAGGTTGTAAAAGTGGTGTAGATGGGAGCATATCAGAGTTAGTAAGTTAGTTAGAGTCAATAGTCTGTTAGATGCAATTAGAAGGTGAGTGAATGTTTATAAATACTAAGGCGGTTGTCAAAGATGGGTAGGTATTAATTCAAAATCAAGAATTAAGTCTAGATTCATTTTACAGTTCAAATCTAGTTTTCTATTCTCTGTATTTTCTATGTTCTTGCGTAGATTGTATACCTTTTCATTGCTTTCCTCCTAAATCGATGAAAACTAGTCGAAAAACTCTCTCTGATCCAAGCTTCAAAATGCTGGTGCAGGAATAAACTGTTGCTATCAAAAGAGAGAGAAGAGCTTTGGAAAACAGATGAAGGTAAAAGATTAGAAAATCTCCAAAATCCATCGTTGCAGGTCCCTTTCGACTTCTCGTTCCACCATCAACGACACTTTCTCAATCCAGTACTACGGGGCCAAGAATCGACAACCTTTTCTAGCTAGTACGTGAGCAACAATATTAGCTTATCTTCCTACAAAACAAAAGATGACTCTTGCAAATATCCCCATTTAGCATTCGTTACATGCGAAGAAAGTTATAATAACTTATGACCCCAATAAAATTGATACCTAATTAATTAGGTGTTGTTTTCAATTTTGAAATTTGATCTTTAATTGTTAAAAAATTATTACTTACAGTGAATGGAATTTAAGAGACAAAAACAATTTCTTTACTCCCTAATAAGATATGAAATTTAAATTTTTTTATGAACCCTATGTGATTAAGGGTGACTATTCGATCGAGTCGAGTCGAATCAAGTCAAAAAATTTCGAGTTGGTCGAGTTGACGGATCCTTTTTTTGCAACTGAACTCGATTTGAAATTTTTTCGAATCGAATTGAATAAAGTAAAAAATTTTTGAGTCAAGTCGAATCGAGTTAACGAATTGTATTATTTATACTTAATGTTGCGTTTACATGGACCGATTATTTAACTAGTAGACGAAGTACAAAATTATTTAACTACATAAACAATATAATGGTTTTGGCTTTTAACTTAATGGGTAAACATTTATCAAAATGACGTAATTTTACCTTTTAACTTAATTGTTTTGACTTTTAACTTTAGAAAAGGTAAATATTTATCAAAACGATGTAATTTTGCCTTTTCTTATTCAGATTTTCGGATAACTCAAATTGTGTAATTTATATTCGAGTTAAACTGAAAGGCTTAATTTTTTATTTGAGTTGATCCGAATAACTCGATTAACTCAAATAACTTGAACAATTTAATTCAAAATTTAAATTTTTTATCGAGTTTTTCGAATCGAATCGGATTTTGCTCACTACTACATATGATGGCATGATAGTCAAAGGTGTTCATTGTCTTAGGTGTGATCTGAGTTTGAGTTGCGCTAGTCGCATTTGTTGTTCGAGCTTTACCTTGACTTATTGTAATTCACCAAAAAAATTTATTTTTTTAGGAAACAAAATTGTTTTACGTTAACTTGGTTTTTTTTGCGATAAAATAACAATCAATTATATCAATTCAAAGGAATAAAAGCACTAGCTATATCCTGTTGGAGAGCCCCCAACACTTCCTTAGGTGGTGTAACAAAAGTTTGTAAGCTTGATTTCCAAGTAAGACCAAGTTTAGTCATCCGATTGGTAGCTAAATTTTTCTCTATTTACAAAGCGTATTAGCCAATTTCCTTCAGAGTGAAAGAGAGCCTTTGTACCCTTCTAAGTACAGTATACTGGAATCTTCCATCCCATTTTCAGTCAAAGTCTTTACCACTTCTAAATTGTCCGTTTGTATTGTGGCCCGTCTGTATCCTTTCTCTAACATAACAGGGTCTCCATTAAGAATACCTAGAAAGACAAAAATTTATAAACATTTTCATGCCTTTTCTAGCTCAAATTCATGCAATTTCGTAGTAATTATTGTCGAAAAAAATAATTTAATTATAAAATAATTAATTTATACTTAAATTACCATTATATTAAATTTTAATTATTTTTATAATAATTAATCATGAATTTGATGTATTTTTGACAGTTTTGCACAATTGATGAAAATCAGCTCGGTAGACACTGCTGAATGCTTGAACCATTGGGGTAATTTGTACACCAAATGAACTAAGTGCAAGGCTGATTATTTTTCCAGCAAATAACGGTCCAAGTTATGATTATTTACATACTTTATAATTAAATTTTATTCCAATTTTAATTGGGTTAGAATTTAATATAAAGCCCGAAGAGAAAGTGGCCTGATGTGCTAAGTGTGAATGATTGAACCACCAAGCAATTGGGTAGCCCAGTACCGTCATTATAGCTGATCCAATCAACTAAATTATGCTGAATATTTGACTTGCAAATCAGCCCTTGAAGTCTCCTGGAAAGGGCATTCAAACCCCTCCATTTATCAAGCTTTTGTAGATTTGCCCCAGCTAAAATTAGCAAAGTTGAATGCTTCAACCTTGAGTGTGTGGTGGCCGAAAATGGGGAGGTTGAGTGGCTTATATTCCCTTGCTAAAAATAGCCTACAATCCCACCTATAAATACGCCCCTTTTCTACTCATTTCATCATTTAACTCATCCAGAACATCTCTTCTCTTCACTCACTTTTCTCTCTAGTTTTCCATTTCTTTCATTTCATTTCCTTTTCCGATCTCCCCTCTTGAGAGAGAGATTTATTTTGCCTTGGAGTAGCAACATTCGAGTGTTCATAGGAGGCCTCGGTCTGACAAGAGCAAGAATAGACGAAGAGGAGTATGCTAGTAGCTTCAAAGAACCATTGGATTTGTTTCTAGTCCCCTTCTCTTTTAATTTATTGTTTTTGTTATGATGAATACTATTTATTTTGCTATTTTTAATTAAATTAAAATGGCTTAATTTAATTTCGTGTTAGATTGATAGTGTTCGATTGCTTAATTTATTAAAAATCATGTTTGTGTTGTTATAGGCCTTGTTGTTTTGTTTAATTAAATAAAATCATGTTTATGTTATACTTGCATTACAATTGTAAGATAATGAATGAATTAATCATTAACCAGATTACAATTATGATTAATGGACACAACATTTAATTTGTGCATGTTTTATCTTCTAAGGTAACTGAAAGTTAAATTAGCGACGGTATTAAACAGTGCGTTAGCCTTGCATAACTTACAAGATTCTTGTGATTAAATTGTTTCAACGTAGACATATGTTGTTACCTCACTTAATCTTATGCTTGCTTATGAAAATTGATTAATTGTTTGAATTGACATAGGAATATGTTCAAGAGATTATTTAATTTAATAAGTATGTCTATGCATTAGTAACAAAGTACCGAGTTGTCTTGAATTTAATTCGTAACAAACATGAACATGATTCTAATAATATTAAGTTTGAGAATGCAATTAATCTAGCACATTATGTCATATTGATTAAAACCTTGAAATTGAGCATTAAAATTTATTTTTGTTTATTTACTTAGATTAATTTTTAGTTTAATAATATCCTTTTCAAGATATCATATTTTCTTCACCAATTTGTTAATTTAATTATTTCACAAGTATTTTTCTGACACAGTCCCTGTGGGTACGATACTTCGACATTTACTTGTCCCTTTATTACTTGACACAATTGAGTACACTTGCACATTTTCATCATTTCAATACCCTAAAGTTCAGCTTCAAAAGGAATGTAGCTACCCAAAAAGTGATTAAAACCCAAGATCTAACTACCATCCATGTCTCGTATCACTCCACCAGCTTTCGCTTTCCCAGTTTCTTTTTCCACAACACCATCAGAAGAATGGTGAACCCACATTTCCTTAATGAACGTGTTGGTATGCAGTTTTTAGAATTAACCTTTATATCATGTTGTCTTGCCTCAAATTGACGTGTCCAACTCAAAGAAGCTTTAATGATGTCAATGGTAGGCCAGTAAATGTGTTGGAATATGAAAAGATTCCTATCCTTCCAGATCTGCCATACAATCAAACCGAATAAGCTCGCCCACAAAACTCCATCTTCTACAAAAACACATGAAAACAAAGATTATAAGATAGCCAATTATGGAATGGTTCAGGGAAAAACCTGTTATGTTGGTTGTTTGTAACGATAATCTTCCACACATCCTTCACACCTATACAATCCCGTAGCACATGTAGGATATCTTCATTCTCATGATCGCATAAGGCACAAGATGTGTTATTACCTAGCCCACGCCTTGTTCTCTCCAAATTGGTAAGTAACCTCTGTTTATAGGCTAACCAACGAAAGAAATGAACTCTCTAAGAGCCTTAATACTTCCAAATTTTTTCCAATACAGAACTTTGGGGTCCCAAGATCCTATTTTAAAGACTAGCATGCTCCCCAAACTGAAGATGATCTTGAAGCTGGGTGATGCCCAAATTACTCTATCCACTCTAGAATTAGAATGAGAAGGGGAATACTAACTATGCGTTGGATCACTTCATCGGGCAACCAAACATTAAAAAGATCCAGATTCCATGAGCCATCTTCCAAGACCATATCCTTTAGGGAACAATCTAGATCAAGATTACCAGTAGTAGAAATGAAAGAAAGCAAAGGACCTATACCTAGGATCCATGGATCTTTCCAACAGTGGATGCTAAGGCAATTTCCATCTGACCAAGGTAGCTAATCACAAAGTAGAGGCCAAACCCTAGGCAGAGAAGGCCATAAATGAGAACATTGGCTTCTAGAAATGGAGTTTGGAAGTTGCTCCTTCCAACCATATTTTGATCTGAGCAACTGAACCCATAGAGCTTCTTCCTTAGTGATTAAGTTGAAACCAATCTTGAACAAAAAGGAATTATTCTTGTCAAGTAAGTGACGTAATCCAAGACCCTCTCAAGACCTTGGATGGAAAATATTGTCCCACCCTACCAAAGCGATTTTTGAATGCCCATTAACAGATCCCCAAATAAACTGTCTCACAATTCGCTCAATCTCATCATAAACTCCTTTTGGAATTGACATTGACAACATGAAGTAATTTGGAATGGCAAGGAGAACAGATTGTGCCAAAGTAACTCTCCCGGCGATGGACAATTTCCTTACTTTCCATTTTTACAGCTTACGTTGTACTTTACCCACAACAAAACTCAGGGTGCTTTTTGTGACATGCTCATGGAAAAGAGGTACTCCTAAGTAAACACCAAGGTTTTGAAAAACCTGATATTCGAAAAGCTAACTAATTTGATTGAGAATGCCATCTTCAGTCCCTTTGGAAAAGTAGATATTACTTTTACTCATGCTTATTTTATACCCAGACAACTCGCAGAATTGGGTCAAGATTTCTGCTAAAAGCTAAGCTTGGTCCAGATCCGCTTTACTGAATATGACTAAACCATCTACAAAGAAAATATGTGATAAGTCAGGACCCCTTCTTGAAAGACGAATTGGATACCACTTACCTTCATCTATTTTTCTCATGAATAATATGCCCTAACCACTCCATATAGTACAAAAAGATAAGGAGATAAGGGACATCCTTGTCTAATTCCTCGAGATGACATGAATTTTTAGGTAGGCACACCATTCAAGAAAATCTGCATAGTTGATAAGGAAATCATCGGCATAATCACTGGGGTGAGAAAATCTGGAGTCCCTACAGCCCGAAGCGAAGTGCCTACAAAATCCCAGCTTACTATATCGTAAGCCTTTTCTAAATTCAGTTTGATCACCATCCATTTTTTGCCTCCCCACTTTATCCTCATGTAGTGAAGGACTTCCTGAGCTATAATGATATTGTTAGAAATGTTGCGCCAACAATGAAGCCAGCTTGTTCTTGCGATATAAGGTTAGAGAATACAAAACTTAAATATATTAGCAATAACCTTCATTGCCAGTTTGTAAATTACCGAACAGAGGCTGATAGGAAGAAACTGGCTTAAATGCTCTGGATTATCATTTTGGAATGAGTACGATTAGAGTATTATTCAAATCAGAATCAATGTTATTACCGGCAAACACTCCTCGAACCCATTCACATACTGAAGTACCCACAGTTTCCCATTGATTTTGAAAAAAGTCTGCATGGTAATCGTCACTCCCCGGAGCTTTCAGAGGTGCCATGTCGAATAAGGTTTTCTTTATCTCTTCATCAGTCATTGCCTTCTCGAAAAATTCAATGTCTTGAACTGTAAACCAAGGAAATAAGTTAAACGATTAATTCCTCAAGGTTTCTCACCACAGAGCTTCTAAAAAAATCAATTGATTTGGTTTGAAGGATAATTGTTTAATTTAATAAGTTACTTGATTAATTGATTAATTGCTTGAATTGACATAGGAATATGTTCAAGAGATTATTTAATTTAATAAGTTAATCTTATAATTGCTTATGAAAATTGATTAATTGTTTGAATTGACATAGGAATATGTTCAAGGGATTATTTAATTTAATAAGTATGTATGTGCATTAGTTAAAAAAGTACCGAGTTGATGTGAATTTAATTCGTAACAAGCATGAACATGATTCTAATAATATTAAGCTTAAGAATGTAATTAATCTAGCACATTATGTTGTATTAATTAAAAATCTTGAAATCGAGCTTTGAAATTTATTTTTGTTTATTTACTTAGATTAATTTTTAGTTTAATTAGATCCTTTTCAAGATATCATATTTTCCTCACCAATTTGTTAATTTAATTATTTCACAAGTATTTTTCTGACATAGTCCTTGTGGGTACGATAACTCGACATTTACTTGTCATTTTATTACTTGATACGATTGTGTAAACTTCACATTTTCGTCGTTCCAAGTTTTTGGTGCCGTTGTTGGGAATTGTAATTATTTGTGAAATTGTTATTTTGCAGTTGGGTTTATTTTTCTATTTAATTTTAACTGAATCAATTTTTTTGTTATCATTTCAGTGTTTATGAGTATTGATTGAATTATCAACTTACCCCCGTAGACCTTGAAATTGAATGAACCTTTCGAGAAAGAAGAAGACAAGCATATCAAAGAAGAGCCGAAGAGATGAATTTCGAGAATCAAAATCAAGGAAATGGAGAAAATCAAGCTCGGAATCCTATCCTTATTGCTGATGATAGGGATAGAGCATTGAGATAGTATGTTGTGCCATTATTTTACGAGCTTAATCAGGGTATTAGGAGATACGAAATCGAGGCGCAACAATTCAAGCTGAAGCTAGTCATGTTCCAGATGCTTCATATAGTGGGCAAATTTAGTGGAATGCCTACCGAAGATCCTCACTTTCTTCTAAGATTGTTCATGGAGGTGTGCAACTCCTTCAAGTTAGCTGAAGTACCCGAAGATGCGCTATGATTGAAGCTATTCCCATATTCACTAACGAACAAAGCTCGAGCATGTTGAACTCATTGCCACCAGATTCCATTACCACATGGCAAGAGTTAGCACAACGATTCCTTATGAAGTATTTCCCTCCTAGCAAGAACGCTAAACTAAGGAATGAAATCACTACTTTCCAACAAATGGATGACGAATCCTTTTATGAGGCATGGGAAAGATTCAAAGAGTTGTTACAAAAATGCCCTCATCATGGAATCCCGTATTGCATCCAATTAGAGATGTTCTATAACGGTCTCAATGCTCATAAGAGGATGGTAGCAGACGCTTTTTCCAATGGTGTTATTCTTTCTAAGTCTTACAATGAGGCTTATGAAATTATAGAGAGAATTGCGAGCAACAATTACCAGTTGCCAACTAATCGAGCAGTGACCACCTCTGAATGTACTCTTGTTCGGTGTGTATTTTAGGGCTTTCGTAAGTATACGGTTCAAGTTGTAATATAGTGTGTTACAACGGAACACTTGGTAGTATTTCGAGGATCGTACCCAAAGGAGGCTTTAAGTAGTAGTGATTTAGATCCCTGCAAAGATAAGAAGTAATTAGTACTATTTTTAGGATTTATAGTACGATAATAAAATAAAAGGTTTTGATTGTGAAACATAAAAATAAAGTAAATAAAATAAGATAAGGGAAAGATATTTGTAGATTCAATGAACAAATTTGGGGAGAATAGGTCGCTTCAGTATGGATTCTTCAATTATCGGTTTGGGAACTTTGCTTCAATCAACTAGTCCCTACCCTAGTAGGATCTTCCGATTTTCCACCAACATAACGAATCAATAGAGACTACTTATCGCTAGATGTCACACTCTGAATTGGTTTGGGAAAATGTCTTCACAGATAGATAATACAAATTTTGGGTTCATTCCCACCTAAATGACTTTCTAGGGTTGTCAGACCCAATGTTTGTTTCACGTTCTTCCTTTCCCAAACAGTTGATCTAATTAAAAATCCTTGTATACAATAATTAAATAACCATACTTCCACTCCCTAATCCTCTATAACGAGAGTAGTTCCTCATGGTTTCTTCAAACGTCATAAAGACAATAATATAATTAAACATAAGAATGAATTAATGAAATAAAAAGAAACTTGAATTGTATAGCAATCTGTCGGGAAATAATTTCACGATCGTTTATGCAAAGTTACAAATTTCGTTTCTAAAATGGAAAGAAAATAACAAAGTAAATGAAACTAAGTTACATGGTGTGTCCAACCCTAGTGCTAGGGGCCCTTTTTATAGTCTTGGATTGTCGTTTTCCTTAACCCTAGGTTAGCTGTCATTCCTTGTGTTTAAGTGGCATTCTAAATACCGAAATGCCCTTCACTCAGTGTAGAATTCGTGTCTAGGAATCGATGTTACAATAAAGAGGTCAGTCTACTCATTTGGTGTAATCGTACAAGTGTTGTTGCGACATAGGTGATGTATGTCGCGACAAAGAAGTCAGCTTCGATATTCTTCAAGTCTGGTCCCTTTGTTGCGATGTAGAGCAGTATATGTCGTGACATAGTGATTAGCTTCATACTTGATTGGCTTCTAAAGGCTTCTAGCACTCTCACGAAGTATGTTAGCTAACTCTTAGGCCTCAATTGGCCTTAAAGATAATAAAACACACCTTTTTTCATTTTTTATACATTTTATTCAAACATAGAGAATTAACCTAAATCTTAAAGAAATGAAAGGAAAATGCTTAATTTCAAGCTCCTAGAGTACGAAAAGTAGTTCAATCTGTTAGGTAAAAAACTAGCATATCAAACTCCTCCACACTTAAGTCATTGCTTATCCTCAAGCAATCAAAACAAGAAAAAATAAAAAAAGGAGCTTGAGTCTGTATCATACGAGGATTAAGTTCGCAACATCTATTGTAGGCATTATATATTCTTCAATAATTTCAACATGATGAGCAACTAACTTTACCAGTCTTATTTAGAAATATATAAGTTGAGTAAGTAATAAGAAATATAAACATCAAAGTCTCGTTGGTATAACTCCATCAATGTCTAATATAAGTACTTTATTTATCCTAGTACAATATAGATAGCCATAATGAGATCATGTAATTCCATATTTATTTATGCATGGAGTTGTTTAAGGCACATAGGGCTTAAGATAAGTACGAAATTTAAGAAATAATAAGCACAAAGGGTTACAAACACGAAAATAGTTTGGCTCATTGTGTTGTTCCCTATTCTTCCCCTTTAATGTCCCATTCCATCTCACCTCCTTATTTCTCCTTCTCTCACCTTCCTTTTCTTTCCACTTAGGAAATTGCAATATAGTCTAATCCCTTTAGCTAGCCTATGAGTATTCTTTTATTTCTTGAGTAATACTTTTCTTCTTTTTGGTATTTTTGTGACTTTTTCACTTTTCATATACTTTGTCACTCATTAATTTTTTTTCCTCTTTTGTCTCTACTCATATTTTCTTTTCTTTTTGATTTTTTTCATTGTTTTACTCTTTTTGGCTATACTAAAGTTCATATTCCAGATTGATTTTCCTATTTCTCTCTTTGTTTTTACAACCTCCACCTTAGTGTGTCTACTTACCCTCAATACATATGGTCATACATCTGTTATTGTGCAAAATAGGACCAAAGAAAAGACTACACACAAATAATCTTTTTAAGCTTAAAGGTTTGTAATGTGGTTCATCAAGAGGGGTCATTGGGCTCAAAGATGGGTACTAAATGGTAATTCAAAATAAGGTTTTGCTTTTTAGCTCTAGATGTATCCAAACAATGCCTTAAATCATCCCTAAACATCTTAATATGCATAAATATCAATTTAATCACATAATCCAAAAATTACTATCTATCATATATACTAGCATGCTTGTTTCCTTATATCATTCACATCATTTGGTACCAACAATACCTTTCTATCTATACTTAGTATAACCTATAGAACTTAATAGTTTCATGCTTAAAAATTTAAAAATTTCTCATCATCATGCCAAATTTATAAAAAAAAAAAAATACAATCAACCTATTATACATGCTTCTAACCAATCACTTGTATTTCTACAAGCTCAAGCACACATCAAAGCAAAAATAAAAAATAAACATGCTAAAAATAAAACTAAATGCAATAATTCCTATGTTACCCCCCACATTTTAGATAACACATTGTTCTCAATGTGTGGCCCCTTAAAAAGTAAGGAATGAAGTTACCTAATTGATCATGAAAGCTCCCCTTCTAATGGTGGTTATCCTTCTTCCTTTTGTCGTAAATAGTTCTGAATGTTGTGTTTCCATCATGTGGGTTCCTACATAAAGATTAAAGCATATATAGGCAAAAATAAATTCTACTTCTAATCCTACTCCTAATAATTAAATAAGTCTTTGAAACCAAAATTATCCCAAAATTACAAGTCTTCAAAAATATAATAAAATAAAGTCTAAAACGTTCAACAACTCTCAATCTTCATCCATCTCCTCATTCTCCTCTTCTTCACTTTCTTCCTCCTCTTCAGTTTCATCCTCATCATGTTCTTCATTTATTGGCCTAAACATGTCTGGTGTGTAATTAGGGACTAATGTTGTCTTGTCGAGCAAACTCTTGAAATCTTGGTCCTGATTCTTGCATCCATTATATCATCCGATCGAGCTTTGGATGACTTCCTTCACCAACTTCTTGTTAGGCTGGTGCCAATCTTTGCGATGAAGTTAGTGTGGTCGTTGAATCTCGTGATCTCCTTCTCCCTTCTTTTCTTTCTTTGGAAAGAGCTCCACATATTGTTGGAAGAGTGTATCACTAATAATGCTTTTCGATGGCTTCAATGACTACTCAGTGGATGTCAAGGGCACTCCTGCCCTTTTACACAAAGCTATGACTAAGTGTGGAAAGAAAATTCCCACCTTTTTGGCTTCCTACACATCGACTCATGTTTTGATGGATAAATTTCCTTATACAAACCTACCTTTTTTTACAAAATTGCAAGTATTAGGACATCTCAGAAAGCATTAACGTTAGAAACATTTAAAGCAGGTATCATATGGGTATACACAAATTGGATCCACATTTTTGCTTTTGGGAACATAATGGCTTGGTTAAAAGAAGTAGTGACACTAGTGTCTGGCCTAAATTTCCATTCTCCCCTTCCCTAAGTTAAATAGGTAATCACCTTATTCACGTCTGTATCCTGAAAAGATTCCAAATTAATTTGATCTAGAAAAATCCTACCCATAATATGGAGCATTAAAGAATTTACATATATGTTTAGGGGTTAGCTTAACACTAGTTCCTCTTACCACTAAGGTTTCCCATGTAGTTTCATCATTAACCCTAAAGATATAGTCTCTTAGGGCAGCATAAAATTCCTGGACTACTAGGATAACTGCAGGCTTTGTGGGGATTGTCCAAAATCATTCCCACCTATGGTACCTAACTACAGGCCATATTTCTTTACATAGAACCATCAATGGATCAAAACCCCTCTCTTGGATGAATGTTTTGCCTTGAAGTTCATTAAAATATTTTTCTATATTTGCATTTGCAAAGCATGAAGGGTTTGTACCCGTTGATGGTTGGGATTCAATAGTTCGTCTATGTAATATCCTTAAATTAGGTCTAGTAATTTCGGGTTTCGAGTGTGAATTTAAGAATTTATCGGGTTAATAGTAATTTTAATTTAATTTAGAAGGTCAATTTCATCTAAAATCGATTAAACAATAATCTAAAAAAATAAAAATATTTTTAAAAATTTAATTTTAAAGTAATTAAATAATTATTAGTGAAAATAATTAATTTGGGTCGAAAAATAATTTAAAATAATTTTATTGGGTGTTAATTTGAGTTAAATTTAAATATTAGTTAAACTAGATTTAATTGTAAAATAAGAGAAATTTTGGAGTATTTATTTGGAAAATAAACCTTGAAATTCGGGATTTTGGAGGGAAATGATGAAATGGTAAAGTAAGTGAAATGTGGAAGTGGCCATTGGGCAAATTTCCCAATTTTTAAATTTCTGGTGGGTTGTTTCAGTTTTAAAAACAATATATCTAGCCTACGTTTCACACCATTTACATCATATTAGAGAGCTTTAAAATTTGTTTTTCTTTGCATTGTTTTAAAGATATATCATCAAAGAATAGATATAACAAATTTCCTTTTCAAAATATTCTCTCTTTTCACCCGAAATTATTCACAAAAGTAGCCAAAAATATTTTGAAATTTCTCAAGATTCTTGAATCAAGATTTTCAATCAAAGTATTTAGAACGAATCAAAGGTAATTACTATTCCTAAACTTATTTTTATGATGATTAGAAGCATATTTACATGATTTGAGTGATAATTACATGATTTTTCATCAATCATCTTTTTCAAAAGCTTAAGGTGCTTTAATGGTGGATCTTGAATTTGGAGAGGAAATCCACAAATCAATGGATGTTCCAACTCAAAATAGATCTATTAGAAGGTTTTCGATCTTATTTATCAAGATTAAACATGTTTTGTAAGGTGATTTAAAGAAATTCGAATTTCTTCATCTTCATGAACCAATTTTTCGAATTTTTGTGAAATTGATGCTTAGTATATGTTTATTTGGTCTAGAATTGATGATTGGAAGTGATTAGGAGGGCTGGAGTGATCGATTTTGTGAGGAATCGAGTTTTTGACTTGATGTTACAAATCTTGTAAGGTAACTTTGGGAGAGAATTTCGTGTAGCCTAGTTGATGAAAATTTGTTTTTAATATATCTTTTTAAAGGTGGTAATATCTTTTTTTTATCTTTGTTGAAGCTCCAAAGCTTGAACAGGATCAAGCTAATCAAAATTGAAGCTTGAATTTGCTTGGTTGATCACTTGGTTGTGGTTGAGTTGGTTGTATGGTGAGTGTTATTAAAAGGTAATTTAGTAAATTGACCCTCATTTATGCTTAATTAGATTATTAATTACTAATTACAAATATCTAATTAAGTTTTGGTTGGTTAATTTTGCAAGATTATTGATATTTGTCTAAATGATGAAAATTTTATTAAGTGATTGTAAGTGAGCATGCAGTGGTTTTATGTGCTTTGATTGGATTGATTATAATGATGATTTAAGCATGTATGCTGGAGTTTTTGGTTCATGGTATGTTGATATTTCAATTGATAATGAACATAGATAATTGGTATTTGCTAATCTTGATTTAAATTGATGTTAAAATGGCTATGTTACATGTTTCACATAAGCATTTTGACACTTTAAATTGAGCACATTATTGACTGAAAATATGTTATGATTGATTGATTATATTGGCATTATAGCATGTGGATCCATTGGATATAGTTGGCATGTCATAGGATTTATGAGTACTCACCATATTGATATGTTATTCGTGAGCAACGAGGCTATAGGTGGATTGATTTGGAGTAGATAAGGGAGTGTTGAGCTTGTGTCTCCACTCAATGAGACTGTTCTGAGGCGATATAAGGGAGCGTGTGGCTTCGGCATGCTCAATTCGGGACTGATTCTGATTTTGATTGGGAGTAAGGAGATCCGTTTATCCGATGTATGATCACCCGATTAAGCCTTGATTGTATATGCCAATATAAATGTGTGAAATGTTATATGTTAAATTGATGATTGTATGCCATGATTAATTATGATTTTTGATACATGGTTAAGCATATGACATTGAACTATTATGGATTGATATTGTGACTGAAAATTTGTATTTGATTGGTTTTGATTTAAGCATGATTTGGATGCTAATTTACTTGTCATTTTATTAACATTAACTAGGTATTTTAAGCTCACACCCTCAAATTCGTGCAGATATCTAATAGGATTGAGGAGCCGAGCAAGAGAGTTCCAAGAGATTAAGACTCGGTAAAGATTTAGTTACACGTCTTAGAGATGTTAATCAGGCATTGTGGAACTTCCGGGACTTAATTTAATTTTGGTTGTAATTGGACTTGGACATTTTTAATTTTTAATTTTGGATGGCTTTATAATACCATATATGCATGTTTGAGTTTAATTATTGAATAATTTACGTTGTATTGTTGCTTGATAACACGGTGATTGATAACATGGTGTGTGAGGCATGATGTTTACACTAAAAATTGTTTAAATGTAGCTTCCATGGAGTGGTTTACGAGCGACTAAGGTACGCCACTTGTTTGAATTAATCGGTGGGTGATATGCATGAAATTGATTGTTTAATTCTAATTATTTGAGGCTTAATTGGTGTTTAAAAATTCAATTGAAGGTGTGTGAATATGTATGGTATTTAATTGTTGCTAAATCGGGGTTAATTGGCCATTAAAATACTTAAAATCGGGTTTAAAATCGAATTTTTCACACAAAAACTGCAGTGTGGTGTTGGGGGTTTGAATTTTGTTCTTTTTAAATTGGAACTCTAGTCGATATAAATTACAAATTAGTCTTGTAACTTGATAAGTCTAATTAGAGCCTTAAATGATAAGGAAACTTGATAAAATTTTTGAATTTGACTCATAATTGATAAAATTTGTTAGAAACGTACTCAATTTAATTTTCAAGTATAGTACTGAGAGTTTGAAAATGTTACAATTTAGTCCTAAAGGTTAAAACCTGAGTTAGACATAATAAATGAACTCGGATTAAGCTGAAATTTTTAGAGCTTACATAAATTTACTAAATGAAGGTTGGTAAATGTTTAGATCTAAAATCGGGTTAGTTTAACCGTAGTTGGTAAAATGACGAAAATGCTTTTGGTTTAAATTACTTATAAAAAAGATTAAATTTGGTTCATAAATTGCTTCCGCATTAGTAAATAATTAATAATTAGATAAGATTGAGGTGTTATAAGGTTGGGGTGTGACTTGGGTGGTCGTTAGCCGGAGAGTCACTTAGGTGGCTAATGTAACGCTTTGAATTCGGGTCGGTCCGTTCCGGTCGGGTTTGGGGTGTCACAGTCTAACCTTTCTTGGAGACATTTTAAGTACAAGGAATGAAATAGTATTGAGTTAGAAACTTTAAACCTTGTCGAAACTTTTTTTTTTAAAAAGTCCCGAACTTTATTTTAAAATCGAAAATGGTGTTGCCACCAATCTTTTTCACTTGGTGTGATTGGATCACCTTAAAATATTTAAATTTATTTGAACAAACGTTTTGGTCTTCAAAATCCAAAAAATAGGTTCGGGAGTCGATTACGTGTGAGTAAGGATTAGCACCCTCACACACCCAAAATTGGTACCTAGTCGATTATTTAATATATTGATTATGAAAAATTTGAAAACTCGAGTAAAATTTAAAATGCGATCCCTAAGCATGAGTGATATATTTGATGTTATTTAAAATTGAGCTTTGCGAAGAAGGCTTGTTTATTTCGTATTAATCGAGAAGGGAAGTCATGTCCAGTAAGTTAGGACACAACACCTCGAATTTTCGAAAATAAGAAGCATTCTTTAAATATTATACCAAATCTCATATATTTTAGATTTAAAAAAATGAGGTGTTCGATTATTTCGGTTCAGAGTGAAAATTCACACCTAGTTAGTTAAGGGATGATTCTCTCGAATCCCCGAGATAAAGAACAATGCCTTGATATTAAAAATTATTTTTATTTGAAAATCAAATACGAGATTTTATTGTGACTTGCAATTGATTTACTTGAATGTGACTTAAAATTAACGAATGTAACTACATAGTATATTCTACATGATAAATGACAAAAATTAAATAAATTCATGAAAAGTAAGATGAGAAAATAACTATGCCAATATAATTAAATAAAAACTAATGATGATGACAATAATGGCACAAAAATAATAAAATTGCATAATAAAATAAAAATGAAATAAAACCAAAAGATAACAATGTAAATTACGAGATTTAAATATGTGAGTGAATGAATAAATAAATAAAGAAGTAAATAAATAATAAGATAAATAATTAGGTTAAAAGTAAAATAAAACAAGAGGGTGAAATAATAATAAGTGGAAGGATTAAATTAAAAAATGACAGAATAAAAAAAGGCTGAATTTTAAAAAACAAAAAAATAAAAGGATTAAACTAAAAACTAAAATAAAATTTTAAGCAAAAAATAAAAGAAACAGAAAGGTCGGGGTCAAATCCGAATATTCAGAGACAATACGAACTAAATAGGAAATTATCCCATGCCCATACACGTGTCAACCCCCATGGTCAAAGGTCAGAGGACCAAATCAAAGACGGATTAAAATCGCAAGGCCAGATTGCAATAACTTTAAAAAAATGCACTGAAGGATGAAATTGGAACAAGGGAAAAATAGGAAGGATTAGGGGCATAAATTACCCCTTTGTCAAAAACATGCGATCCTTAGTGGTGCGGGTTGGATCTGGGTCGGGTGTATCAAAACTGCGCCGTTTTGGCACTAGAATTTCCTTCCAAAAATGATGTCGTCTTATTCATGTATAAATGGTGATTTTTAAAAAAAAAAATTCATTCTTCATTTCTTTTAAAAAAACCATTCTTTCATCCGTTTTCCTCTCTTTCCCTCTCATCACTCCAGCCATGGGGGCCTTTGGTCGTCTGCCGTGGGTCCGTCGTCGCCACCGATCGCCGCCTCCGATGGCTGAAAAACACCCAAAAGGCACCTTTTCGAGCCCTTTCATAAATTGAACTCGGATTTGGGATTAAAAACCCAAAAAATCTGATCCAAAACTGATCGTGCTATGAGCGTCACAACAAATATGTGCAAGTGTACACTGTCGATGCAAGTATAGTAGACAAATGTGAGTCTGTTGGATATCGATCCCACGAGGATGAATGTTTATTGTCTATAATTGTCGATGCAATGAATAAGTAAATGCAATAAAATTGTGAGATTGATTGTCGAAGAAATAATGTAAAATTAAAGAGGAAATGCAATAATAATGAAATGGGGTCGTTGACTTAAATAGTCGGCAGAATACTAAGTGTGGCTTACAAGGTTTAAAATTCAAGGTGATTATCGCTGCATTAATGCACAATGAATGTCTTACCAAACTTGGCTTCTTTATTAGATCTAAGACTTAAACATGCACACTAACCACGCCTTCCAGTGTTGCCAATGCAACATATTCAAGAACAAGCAGATTAAATTCCTTCAATCCCTAAGCAACTTCCGTTATCTTACTTGTTAGCTTAAATTGTCGCTGCACCTTCCAGTGATAATGACTGTAATAACACTTCCGTGGTCAAAACATTCAAACCCAAAGATTAAACAATAAAGGCAAGCTTGAATAAGATATCATTTAGTCTAAATATCAAATGTACTTCCATACAAACTTGAAATAACATGAATCACCAGCGTTTAAGAAAGAGAAATAAAAGAACAAATGGAGAATACTATTCCTAGGCTACTCGACTTGCTCCCTTACTCTCCTCCTGTGTCGCACTTAGGTGCTCCTCGTCAAAAGCAGATATGCCTCCTCCTTCACGTCAGGTCGCCCTTGAGAAAGTTAAGTTGCCACGGATGCAAGCTTCGAAAAATGGATTAAAGAAGAAAATCAATCCGGAAGAAGACTCTTTCTCTCTCTTTCTCATGAGTATTTAACTGCAGCTGAATAGTATAGGTGTCCTTCCCTCCAAATCTGGCAACCTCTGGTCGTACTAGTTAGTTACACCAGCTATACAACTCATGCATTTTTAGTGTGTTAACCAGTAATCTATGGCCGTACTAGTTAGTTACACCAACTGTTAGATGTTGTGACAGTTCTGGGTGCAATTTTGGAATTGCTTATGCAGCGACAGCTTTTGACATTTTAACACAACGATAATTCTGAACAAGTTCATGCAGCGACAATTCTGGGCGCAATGCTAAATAGACTAATGCAGCGACATCAGTATTAAAAATATTATAAATGAAAAGGCAATTAGGCTGAGTTCCATTAAGTTATGAAATGCAATAACTAGATAAAAAATGCTAAAAATGTATGCTAAGGATGACCAAATGGGAACAACTTAAACAATAAGTAAGGATAAATCCATGGTTCTTTCTAGTACTATCACACCCCCAAACTTGAGTTTTTACTTGTCCTCAAGTAAAACAGAAACTAGCAAGGTTATACAAAAAATTTATCAAGGCAATAATCATTCTAGCAACTTGAATCATCTAAAATCCCAAAGAATGAATCATATTCAAATGACAGAATATTGCGTTGACAATCCATAAACATGAATAATTAAAATTGCAACTTCATCAATGCTAGCATCATGCTTTAAATCCTAAATTCTTTCTACCAAAACAACATTTATTGTACAATAATATATATACATCTATCTTTTTCTTTTCTTTTCTTTTCTCTTTTTTTATATGTGACTGAGGGATGTCGTTGCATTATTATAATCTTGTTCCTAAGAAGTAACGATGAGGTGCAACAAACCCCAAGGGAGTACGTAATTGCGCCGACACATACTCTTGCAGTGACAGCCTTTGGCTAGATTACTTTTTCTAACACTTGCATTGGAGTGTTCCCCCTTGAACAGTTCAGAATACACCCACATTGGAGTGTCTCTTATTTATAACTATAAATATATACAAGTAGCTGTAAATGGAAGATTCATTCAAGATTCAAAGAAATGATACTATTCATCCATTACTAATGCAATCTAAATCATTCATCAAAGAATTAAAGATACAACATTCAATCAAATTCATCTAACTCATTCATTGACAGTTCACATGATTCAAGAATTAAGCATCAAATGAAACAAACTCAAACACATTTACAATAACCTTGCATGCTTCAGTAAACTCAAAAAGAAAAATTTTTGTAATGTGGGTGTAATTGCATTTCCAAACTCCATATACATTCCCCCAAACTTAAAGTTTGCATTATACCCAATGCGCTGACATTAAATTACAATGACAAATGGAAATGCAATAACAATGCAAATGCAGTGACAATTAAAATGTAATGACAATGAGAATGTGATGATAATGCTTACTAACAAACTAAGAATTACAGTTACATGGTATGCATGAAAACTAAAACTAAGAACTGAAATAAAACTAACTCAATTATCTACAACCGTTGATGTGGCTGCATGTGCTTTTTCTTCTTGCGTTTCCTCTCTTCCTTTCAGTGCTTCTTATCCTTAGCGCGCTTCCTTTTTCTTTCTTTTGGCTTTGCCTGATCCTCGAATTGCTCCGCAATATTTTGCTGTGCCCCGGCATCATCGACCGTGACTTTTATTGGATGGATCACTTCAAGTGGTTAAGTGTAGACCATGATAGCTAAAGGATTATGATCGTCATTAATTGTAGTCACAGCCTTCGCCTGACTCTCTTCAGTTGGCGCCAAATTTTCAATTGTTGCACCCATAACTGCAGGTGCAAGGACAAATTCTTCAGCTCAGTTTTCCTTAGCTTCTTTTCCTTCCTCTTTTTCCTTCTCTTCTTCCACTTGCATTTCCTCCCCATCAGTAGAAGTCTCTTCTTCAGTAACATTGGCGTCTAGACTAGCAGTAAATTCATCCTCAAACAAAATCGTAATATTCCTCAAACATTCCTCTACCTCCCTTGATTCTACCTCCTTTTCATTATCAAAAATGGTCACCATTTGAGGGGAAGCCACAGATTGGTCCTTATCCGCTAAGTCAGCCTCCTCAGTTGAAGGCTCATATTCTTTGATAATCGAAGGGAATACTAGAAATTCAGGAAGAGGTGCTTTGCTCATCCTTCTCAATATGGTCACAACAACACTAATCCAAGACCTGGTGTAGGTGTAGAATAAATTCTGGGACCTCTCCATATCTTTCACAGTGGCGACAAGCTTGATTTACCTGATGTTTATGAAATTTGCGATCTTCTCGACTTCCTTTACTTTACACCACAAAGATGGATTTGTAGTCACATTGGTTCCCTTTTCCTTTACTTTTGCTTTTCCCTTTTGTTTTCTTACATTTGCCTCCTTCATTGTGGGAGTATCTTTCCCACGAGTCATTCGCTCGATTGAAGCTTCACTTATTAGGCCCTTGTTTTCCAAAATCTCTTTTCCATCATGGGGCACAACTCCCCTTTGTTGGCACAATTGCATTATTAGGGAGGGGAACACCAATATGCCAGTTTGTTTGGCAGCACAATCAGCAATCTCTTGGTGCAAAATTGCACCGACATCTATTTTCCTTCCCTTAATGATCAAATGTATCAGACATATTTGATCAAGGGTCACAGTTGTACTGTGTGTTGAAGGCATCAATCGATAATTCACAAAATGAAACCAAACCTTGCTCTATAACGTCAAAAATTGTCTATTCATTGTGTAGTTATTTGGATTCGAGCCTGTCCAAACGGGTCCTTTAGTATAGAGATCTTTCACCAAAATATCAGCCCCTTCGTCAGTGAGTTCCTCAATAAACTCCACATTTTCATCTTTGTCTACGGCGGTGTTGTAGATTACGTTGATATGTGCGGCGTCCAAGTATTAAACCTTCATGGAGAAAAACAAATTCTAACTCATGGTTAGTGAGATTGGCATAAAACTCGCGTACCATGGACGGTGAGTAGCTTCCAGGGTGTTGGCAAAAAATTTCCCATCCTAGCTTCGCGATGATTTTGTGTATTTGCTTCCCCAATTCTTGTTGTCTAGACAAAAGGAAACCTTGCTCTGGGTGGCAGTTCCTTTTCATCATATCCTCTTGGAAACGATCTTTAGCCGCTTTTGTGAGGAAAGTCACAAGCTCTTTGGATATAGGGTGCTCTGTTTCTCGAACGACTGTTGCAGAACAGGAGGGTTCTGCAGTAGATTTAGTTGGCTTCTTTGCTCTACGAGTTTTGGCTTTTTTTAGTAAGCAGAGATGGTTGTAAGGTAGAAAGGTACAAGCTTGAAGAAAGTTTGGGAATAAAAATGGCGTCTTTGAGTAGCGCAGTCGGCACAAGGATGGTTATTTATAGGGAATGAAAAAGGGTAAGTGGAAAGGTGTGATTTTTTTGTATCAGAGAAATGACAGAAAGTCTGCAAGAATAAATGCATGTAATAGAATTACATCCGTTCAAAATGATCCAACGGTTGGGTGGTGATGGATGAAACGACATGATTTGTTTCCTGATATACTTTGATATACTGAAGAGTCAGTAGGCAAACGAGATGCTTCGACAAGGATATCTGCATGCGTCGACAAAAGAGATGACTTTATCCTGCAAAAAATACTAAGTAAAAATAAACTGAAGCAAAAACAAAAGAAACTAAAATTACATGATAAAAATGTAAAGAGAAGTTAGAAAATTTTAACCAATTTAATGGTCTCTTCCTGTTTGTGATCATCATGATCAAAATAATGCTTCAGGCTTTGTCCATTCACCTTAAATTGGTGTCCATCATGTATATCTTTAATTGTGACTGCACCATGAGGAAATGTTTTGACAACTTGGAATGGTCTAGACTAACGTGAGCGCAATTTACCTGGGTGCAATTTCAGTCAAGAATTGAATAATAGCACCTGTTGATCTGTAGTAAATTATCGATGCAAAATGATTTTGTCATGCCATCGCTTAGTCTTTTCCTTGTAGATTGCCACATTTTTATAGACATTTTGCCTAATTACCTCAAGTTCAATGATGTCTAACAGCCTCTTCTTATTAGTAGCCTCATAATCCATGTTCACTTGCGTAATCACCCACATTGCTTTATGTTCCAATTCAACAGGCAAGTGGCATCCTTTTCCAAAGACAAGCTAGCTGACATCCCAAGTAGGGTCTTGTATGTTGTCCTTAATGCCCACACTGCATCATCAAGTCTAGAAGACCAATCTTTTCTTGATGGGTTCACCACTTTCTCGAGAATATTCTTGATTTGTTGATTGGATACCTTAGCTTGTTCGTTGGTTTGCGAATGGTAAGTGGTCACCATTCTATGATTAACTCCATACCGTTTCAGTGCGACTACTACCTAGTTGCAATGGAAGTGAGTGCCTTGGTCACTGATCAATGCTTTAGGTGTGCCAAAACGAGTGAGTATATGCTTGTGAAAAAACTTCAATATTGTCTTTGCATCATCTTTTGGGACTGCAATGGCTTCCACCTACTTCAATACGTAGTCAACAGTAACTAGAATATAGACATTTCCAAATGAACTTGGAAATGGTCCCATGAAGTCCATACCCCAAACGTCGAAGAGTAAAACTTTCATGATTGGCTGTTGTAACATCTCATTGCATCGAGATATCGAACCAGTGCGCTGACATCAATCACATTGATGCACGAGTTTGTGGGCATCCTTAAATAACGAAGGCCAATAAAATTCTAATTGGAGAACCTTTGCAGCAGTTATCACGCCACCAAAATGACCTCCATAAAGAGCATCGTGATAATGCTTCAGGATTGAAAGCATCTCTTCCTCCG
The DNA here is from genome assembly GCA_005610355.1 of Gossypioides kirkii. Taxonomy (NCBI): domain Eukaryota; kingdom Viridiplantae; phylum Streptophyta; class Magnoliopsida; order Malvales; family Malvaceae; genus Gossypioides; species Gossypioides kirkii. The sequence continues at coordinate 24,917,845 of CP032253.1, read as the reverse complement.
GAACACAATGCCTAATGATATTGTCATTGCATACTTTGAATAAGTATGGCTCGTTCCAATAATATTTCTCTATATCTCCAAGAAATCTTTCTTTCTTGTGGCCTGTGACACCCAAAGGTAATTTCCCACATACCAGGTAATTAACCACATCCGCGTACCACGGGGTTGTGTCGACACTAAACAACTTCTCATCAGGAAATGCATCGACAATTTGAAGTGTTTCAAATACAGTAAATAAAGTTGTGGTTTAACGTCCTTCTTTGCAAAAATATATCCCAATGTTGAATGGTCAGTAAATACAGTAACCTTTACGCCGATAAGATATGAGCGAAATTTGTCGGAAACAAAGACTACTACTAACAATTCTTTCTCTGTGGTTGTGTAATTGATTTGCGTCTCTGTAAGAGTTTTTCTAGTGTAATATATAGAGTGAAGTATTTTTTTCTTTCGTTGTCCTAGGACTGTACCCACCGCAAAGTTGCTTGCATCACACATCACTTGAAACAGTTGCGACCAATCTGGTGCAACGACAATGGGTGCCTTCACGAGCTACTTCTGTATTTGAAGAAATGCATCCAAACATGCATCATCAAAAAGGAATTTTTTATTTTTCTCTAACAATGAGCAAAGGGTTTCGTAATTTTGGAGAAATCTTGAATAAATTGGCGATAAAAACCTGCGTGTCTAAGAAAACTACGGATACCCTTCACATTTGTCGGTGAATGCAGCTTTTCAGTAATTTCCACTTTAGCTTTATCCACTTCAATACCCTAACTGGAAATGCCATGACCTAAGGCAATGCCTTCAGTTGCCATGAAGTGGCATTTCTCCCAATTCAGCACAAGATTTGTGTCTTCACATCGCTTTAAAACTTTAGCCAAGTTGTCAGTGCATTGATCAAAACTATTTCCATAAACTGAAAAATCATCCATAAATACCTCCATAGAGTCCTCGATCATATCCGAAAATATTGCCATCATGCACCTTTGAAATGTGGCCGGTGCATTGCAAAGACCAAATGACATTCGACGAAAAGAAAAAGTGCCAAAAGGGCAAGTAAACATTGTTTTTGCTTGATCTTCTAGCACAATAGGGATCTGATTATAGCCAGAATAATCGTTGAGGAAGCAATAGTAGGCTTTTCCATCAAGCCTATCCAACATCTGATTAATAAAGGGATGTGGAAAATGGTCCTTCTTTGTGGTAATCCATGCATACTCGCCAACCTGTGGGGGATGCTTGTAGGGATTAGCTCATTTTTTTCATTGCTCACCAGAGTGATACCACTCTTCTTAGGGACATATTGAACTGGACTTACCCAATTGCTATCAGAAATTAGGTAAACAATGCCCATGTCCAGCCAGTTGATAATCTCCTTTTTGACTACCTCTTTTATTTTCTCATTCAATCTCCTTTGCTGTTCGATCGATTGTCTTCCTTCATCTTCCAATCGAATGTTGTGCATGCAAAAAGAAGGACTAATGCCTCTAATGTCGGTAATACTCCAAGCAATCTCATGTTTATGCTGTTTCAAGATATGGATCAATTTTTCCTCTTCAATTACGTCTAGTGTTGCAGAGACAATAACTGGTAGTGTGTTATTGTTGCCAAGAAAAACTTACTTCAGATGAGCAGGCAATGGCTTTAACTCCAAAGTAGGAGCTTTTTTAATAGATGGCTTAAAGACTGGAACTGTTCTATTGGTTAGGTCTAAAGATTCCATTTGCCATCCACGCCTAAGCTCAATATTGTTCGCTTCAACCTTGCTATCACAATCAGCTAGAAATTCTTCATCCGATATTATTGCATATTCTTCTAAAAATACTATGCTTCGCTTATTGAATTCCTCCTTAATTAATGCGTCCAGCACATCAACAGTGTGACATGCTTCTTTGTCCTTGCAGGAAATAGCTTCAAAAACACTGAAGGTGACATGTTCATCATTATGTCTCATGGTTAATTCACCCTTGTGCACGTCGATGAGAATGCGTCCAGTAGTGAGGAATGGATGTCCCAAGATTATAGGTACCTTTTTGTTTGCTTTGCAGTCAAGTATAATGAAATTCGCCAGGAACACAAACTTATCCACGCAAACTAATATGTCTTTGATTTGTCCTTCAGGTTGCACCAACGATTTATTCGCTAGCTACAATGTCACTACAGTGGGCTTCATATGACTAATCCAAAATTTTCTAAAAGTAGATAATGGAATAAGGTTGATACTTTCGCTTAAATCACAGAAAGCTTTACCCAAGTAATGGTTGCCAATTGAACATAGGATCGTAAAGCTTCCTAGGTCTTTCATCTTGGGCGACAACTTATTTGTCAAGACTGCACTACATCCTTCTGTGAGTGCAATTGTCTCAATATCATTCAGCTTCTTCTTTTTGGACAATAGCTCCTTCATAAATTTCCCATACCTGGGAATTTGTACAAGAGCATCCACAAGAGGGATATTGACATGAAGTTGCTTTAATGTTGTCAGAAATTATTGATATTGTCTATCATGCTCCTTTTCTTTAAATCGTTGTAGGAAAGGTAAAGGTACTGATACATCAGGTTGCATCGACATTTTTGGTTGCGTCGATAATTTTTCGATCTGATAGTAGGCATTGGGGTAAAAATTTGTAGAGCCTTTTTCTCTGGTTCATCTACCGTTTCTTCAGACACAGCTCTCTCACCCTGATCCACTTTACTAGTGACTATAGGTGCTACAGTAGAGCTGGTAGGTGGCTCGAGAGTTTGTCTCCTACTCCGAAGAGTGATTACTTTGCAATGCTCCTTCCTTTTTGAATTTGGATTTTCTGTGTCGCTGGGTAATGCACCTGGTGGTCATGTGTTTAAATTTGAAGTGATTTGCCCCAATTGTGCTTCCAACGCTCGGATGGAGGATGAATTTCCTTGCACAATAGCTTTCGTTCAAGTTATATGTTCATGCATTAAGACTTTTAGAGCTGCTAATGGATCAGTTTGTGGTTGTGTACTACTGTTGATGTTGTCCTTGAACATTCAGATTTGGCATCGAAGGTTGTTGTGGCTGTACACGATTTTGATATGGCTGCATTTGTTCTTGATGTGAATGCATCAAAGTATTCTGGCTATAATTTTGGTGCTGCTGATTGTAATTCCCTTTTCTATAATTGCCTTGATCGGATGAATTTCCATATCTGAATGTCACGGCATTCTGATTTCCCTAAGGCTGTTGATTTTTGCAGAAGTATTATAGGAATTACGATAAGAATTTCCACGGATGTTATTGACATAGAAAGCATTCTTCGCTTGATGTGGACAATCTTCATAACTATGGTTGTCACCGTAAACTTCACAACAAAATGTAGGGACATTAATTTGCTGAGCAACTTGAATGGGTGTAACGTCACTAGTCCCTTCATATTTTTTATCATGTTTGAGAGCGAAGAAACTTGTGCACTTAGAGCAGATATAGCATCCAATTCAATAACTTCAGGATTTGCTTTCACTTGTGCAGCTCGAGAGATAGGATATTGATAATCACTAGTCCCTTCATATTTCTTGTTTTTGCATCCAGTCCGTTGTAGAAAATTTCAATCTATGTCTCTTGTTGAATTCCATGCATGGGACAGCGTCGAAGCAGAGATTTATAATGCTCCCACGTAGTATGCAAATTTTCATCATCCAGCTGATGAAACGCAGTAATATTATTTCTAAGACGAGCATTCATAGTCGACGGGTTGAAACACAAAACAAATTAAGTTGCGAGCACATTTCACGACGTGATTGATCTAACAGGTAACCCAAGGAACCAGGTACAAGCTCGTCCTTGCAATGAATAAGGCAATAGCTAGATTTTCAAGGCGTCATCAGGAACACCTTGCTGACTGAAGGAAGTACAAATCAGTAGAAATGATTTAAGGTGCTCTCTCACATCTTCATATGGCAGTCCAACATACTGCCCATTAGAATTTAGCATCTAGAACATGATTGGCTTTAATTCAAAATTTCCATCTTGAATAGTTGGCCTAACAACACTTTGGCTGCAAATCATCCAACACAGGAACAACGAAATCTCGAATAGGCCTAACAACACATGATTGTTAATATTTTGTGGCTGTATAGGAGGTATAACAGGATTTTATGGCGACAATTATGGTATGGCTACATCATTTTTTGGCAGAGTTAAAATTCGCTGTTCTTATCGTCTCCTTCGAATGGTGCATTCGATTTCTAGATCTAAGCCAACAATAAATTCAGGATTTCTCCGGGTCATAAAGTACCTAAAAGAAAAATGTAAAAGTAGTAACAAAAAGAAAACAAATTAGTAACAAATAAAAGTTAGATAAGAAAGAATAAGTGCATAAACAAATATAAACATCAAACAAACGCCATCCCCGATAACGGCGCCAAAACTTGATCACGCTATGAACGCCATAGCAAATATGTGCAAGCATACACTACCGATGCTAGTATAGTAGACAGATGTGAGTCTGTCGAATATTGATCCAACGAGGATGGATGTTTGTTGTCTATAATTGTCAATGCAATGAATAAGTAAATGTAATAAAATTGTGAGATTGATTGTCGAAGAAATAATGTAAAATTAAAGATGAAATGTAATAATAATGAAATGGGCCCCTAACGTAAATAGTTGGCAGAATACTAAGTGTGGCTTACAAGGTTTAAAATACAAGGTGATTGTCGCTGCATTAATGCACAATGAATGTCTTACCAAACATGGCTTCTCTATTAGATCTAAGACTTAAACATGTACACTAACCACACCTTCCAGTGTTGGCAATGCAACATATTCAAGAAAAAGTGGATTAAATTCCTTCAATCCCAAGCAACTTCCGTTGTCTTGCTTGTTAGCTTAAATTGTTGCTGCACCTTCTAGTGATAGTGATTGCAATAACACTTTCGTGGTCAAAATATTCAAACCCAAATATTAAACAGTAAAGGCAAGCATGAATAAGATATCATTTAGTCTAAATATCAAATGTACTTCCATAAAAACTTGAAATAACATGTATCACCAATGTTTAAGAGAAATAAAAGAAAAAATGGAGAATACTATTCCTAGGCTACTCGAGTTGCTCTCTTACTCTCCTCTTGTATTGCACTTAGGAGCTCCTCGTCAGGAGCAGATCTACCTCCTCCTTCATGTAAGGTCGCCCTTGAGAAAGTTAAGCTACCACGGACGCAAGCTTTGAAAAATGGATTAAAGAAGAACATCAATTCGGAATAAGACCCTTTCTCTCTCTTTCTCATGAGTATTTAACTACAGCTGAATAGTATAGGTGTCCTTCCCTCCAAATCTAGTAATCTCTGGCCGTACTAGTTAGTTACGCCAACTGTAGAATTCAAGTATTTCTGGTGTGTTAACCAGACAACTGTCAGATGCTGCGACAGTTCTGGGAGCAATTCTGGACCTACTTATGCAGTGACAACTCTATTCACGCAGTGATAATTCTGAACAAGTTCCTGCAGCGACAATTCTGGGCGCAATCCTAAACAGACTAATGCAGCGACATCAGTATTAAAAATATTATGAATTCAAAGGCAATTAGGCTAAATTCCATTAACTTAGAAAATGCAATAACTAAATAAAAAATGCTAAAAATGTATGCTAAGGATGACCAAATGGGAACAACTTAAACAATAAGTAAGGATAAATCTATGGTTCTTTCTAGTACTATCAAAACCCCCAAAAAGGTTAAATACCTTTTAGGTTTTTAGGGTTTATTTTAGAAAAATTCTGATTTCCCCTCCATTGAAGCCCTTTAGCGAATATGAACGGATTCGAAAGGCCCCTATAGGCGGATTCAAGGACCAAAGGTAAACACTAGGTTTTTTCTTTTTTTATGTTTTGTATTTTATTTTCGAAATAAAGAGGAACAAAATAAATATATATAAAAAATAGTAATATACCCTTAAAATTTCATTGTTTTTATTTCCTTGATCTCGTAAAAAATTACAAAGAAGTGTGTTCTTCGTGAAAAATCGAAGAGGAAAATTACAAAGGGCAAAATGAAGGCTTTTTATAGCCAAAATACAAATCGTGGCATTTTGTTTTTTTGCTAGTTGTCTTCTTACTTTTGTCTCTACTTTCTTCTTTGTTTATTGTAGGTTTGAACGATGGTGGTGGTAGAGGCGTGGGGCGTCAGAAGCATAGTGGTGGAAAAGGTGTTAGATCTCGAGAGGCGTGGCTGATGTGGCGAGGGCGACGGTCACAGGAGGCTTAGGAATTAGAGTTTCTTTTTTTTTGTTAATGTTTTGGGCTTGGTGGGCTCTTGGTTATTGGGTATTGTAATTAGGTTTTAGGGTTTAGGTCTTGGGCTTGGGCTTGAATTTGTTAAAAATAAAAACTTTGGACTTTAATTAAAATATTTTGGTATTTTATTTAGATTTATTTTGTTGTCTTGGGCCAGATGAGATGGCTGTACTACAGCTACCTCTCTTTGCTTGTTGTTGTGTAATGAGAATGGAGCAAAGACTCAAAAGATGACCAATTTTTTTTGGTCCCGCTGAATCCTACTCTTTCGCTTCATTGGTTATCCAACTCCATTGTATCCGTTTCTCTACAACTTTAGGAATATAGGACTTAGCGACATGACTTCATCTTGCCCCATGGCAACTTTGAAGAGATAAGATTTGCTGTTATAGTTTCTCTCAATTCCACTACAACTTCAAGGAGATTGAGATTCGCTTCTAGCTTTAATTTGACCTACTAAAACTTCAGGGGTATAAGATTTGGTGTTGTAACTTTACTCCATTCCACTGCAACTTCATGGAGATTGAGATTTGTTACTTGTTTTTCTCCGCCCTTCTACAATTTTAAGGGTATAAGAGTTGTGTATGGCTTCAATTTGCCCCTCTTGATTTAAGGGTATAAGATTGGATATGGTGGCTTCATCTGCCCCTCTGGATTTAGGTGTATAAGATTGGATGTGGTGGCTTCAATCTGTCCCTCTAGATTTAGGGGTATAAGATTGGGTGGTGGCTTCAATCTTTCCCACTAGATTTAAAGGTATAAGATTGGATGGTGGCTTCAATCTACCCCTTTGGATTTGGGGGTATAAGATTGGATGGTGATGTAACTTCACTCTATTCCACTACAACTTCAAGGAGATTGAGATCCACTACTTTAGTTTTAATTTGCTTCACTACAACTTCAGGAAGATAGGATTTGGTTTTGAAGCTTCTCTCCATTCCACTGTAACCTTAGGGAGTTTGAGATATGCTTTTGAAACTTTAATCCGACCCACTGCAACTTCAGGGGTATAGGAATTGGTGTTGTAACTTCACTCTATTCCATTATAACCTTAGGGAGATTGAGATCCGTTACTTATTTTAATCTGATCCACTACAACTTTAGGGATATAAGATTTCGTGTTGAAGTTTCACTACATTCCACTATAACCTCAGGAAGATTGAGATCTACTTTTGTAACTTTAATCTGACCTACTGTAACTTCAGGGGTATAGGATTTTGTGCTGTAACTTCACTCCATTCCACTGTAACCTTAGGGAGATTGAGATCCGTTACTTGTTTTACTCTACCCTTCTGCAATTTTAAAAGTATTAGAGTTGGTGTTTAAGCTTTACTTCATTCCACTGTAACCTTAAGGAGATTGAGATTCTCTTTTGGCTTTAATCTGACCTACTGCAACTTTAGGGGCATATGATTTGGTGTTGTAACTTCACTCCATTCCATTGTAACCTCTAGGAGATTAAGATTCGTTACTTGTTTTACTCCACTCTTCTGTAATTTTAAAGGTATAGAAGTCAATGTTGAAGCTTCACTCCATTCCACTATAACGTCGGAGAGATTGAGATTCACTTTTGGCTTTAATCTAACCCATTGCAACTTCAGGGGTATGGGATTTGGTGTTGTAACTTTAGTCCATTCCACTGTAACCTCAAGGAGATAAAGACCTTTTACTTATTTTAATCGTATCCACTGTAACTTTAGTGATATAGGATTTACTGTTTACCTGGTCCATAACGCCATATTATGGGGAATGAAACCTATAGAATATGCTTCTGTAGACCTCTATCTAGGCCAAACTATTAGGATTCCATGGTTGGAATGAGTCAAATGCTCCTAACTAAATGAGTATGCATGATATTGATATGAATGCAAAATGTCATATTTTAGAATTACTTTTGTCCTTAGGTCAACATTGTTCGTCGTTTGTCTAAGTTCTATCACTGATGTGTAACCAATTTTCCGTTTCAAGTCTAGTGCTTTTTGATATGAAATCCGAAGAGGTAGTCATAAATTAAACTATTTGTTTCAGGACCCCCTAACCCTTGGGTTTGGGTATTTCCAACTAGTGGTCCTATTTCAGGTCTTTGTAGTATTTAGAAAATTTCTAGAGTGATATGCAGAAATCCTTTTATACTTAATATCGTCGTTAGTCCACTAGTCATTATTTCAATGCAAAAATGCTTGAACAGAGCTGTAAGGTCGATAAAATTAAATTTTATTGAAGGCAAAGCTCGCATGAAGGGAATGAATTAAAAGATTAAAAATGGCCAGCATTGGTAAAAAATGGCCAACACAGGTAAAAAATTGCTAAACACAAGGTAAGCAAAAGAAATGAAGTTAGGTGCCCCAGATATCAAAGTATAAGCTTTACTGAGCCAACTTAATGAGCACCATTCTGAGCCTAATATGTGTCCATGAAACTTGGAGTACTTCGTTGATGCCTCAAGGTATAAAGTTTCTCAACTTTGTTACTTTTAAGAGAGAAGACCATTTCATGCCCCTTCTTTGATCCAAATTTGAGCCGTCCTTTCGGGTTTTCAACTCAAATCTCCTTAGGTTTCTAGATGCCCTTTATGAGTTTTTATCTAGACCTCTCCTTTTGCTTTTTCTTTTCTTTTTTTTTCATTTTTTTGTTTTGGGTGAAATTCTTCTTCATCGAATCCAAGTTCATGGGGTTTGGCAGATCTTTACCGTCCATCTTGGTCAACAAAACTCTTTCAAAAAATGCTTTCTTCACGTCATGGGGCTCTTCCTAATTTGGCAATAATTTTCCTCGTAAATGTTTTTGTATAGAGAAGACCTTTTTCAAAACTTGATCTCCCTTGTTGGATTATCTAGGGTGGACCTTTTTGTCACAAGCCCACACAAATCGCCGACATTTAACCATGTCGTATAACATTCAGCCTCCTTACCTCGATCAATTTTAGCTGATCACATTTGGATTTGATCCATTCTTCTTTATCCAAATTTACTTCAGCCAAAATTTAGAAGGAAGAAATCTCGACTTTAATGGGTAAAACTGCCTCCATTCCATAAACCAATGGGAAATGTGTTGCCCCATGGAGTTCTGATAGATGTAGAGAGCTAATGATAACTTCTCATGCCAATCTTATAGGTCTCTGTCATTTTCCAATGATCTTCTTGATGTTCTTATTAATTTCCACCATTACAGCATTCACTTTTGGGCAATATAGTCCGGAGTTATGATGCTTGTTCTTGAACTGACTGTAGAACTCTGCTATCGTGCTGTTGTCCAAATTCAAAGCGATGTCAAATATTATCTTTCTCAACATTCCGTATTGACATGTAATATTTTTCCTCAAAAATATGCTCACTGTCGATCAGCATAAGAAATAGCTTCTACTTATTTGATGAAGTAGTTAACGGCCACGAAGATGAGATGATGCCCATTAGAAGCCATTGGCAAAATTTCCCGATGATGTCTATGCCCCACATAGAAAAAGGTCATGACGTGAAGAGGTGAAGGAGATGCCTTTTGTTGGTTTTCATCTTGAGTTTTTCATCTCCAAGATGCTCTTTGTGGGTTCTGAACTTGACCCCCTTTTTTTTACCTCCTTTTAGTAGCAAGTCAAGTCTCATTCTTTGAAGTTTTTATTGAACTTGGATTGCATTCTTCCTTTATGGGGATTCTGTGTGTTAGGACATCAGTTCTTATGCCTTAATTGGACCATGCAAAGACTTCTTTGAATTCTCAAAGCAGCTCTGTGAGACCTCGCCTTGTTTTTGCAGAGATACATGCCCCAATTTTTACATGTTTCTTTTCATTTTCATCTCTTAGACTCACAATTTCAACTAACTCTTTGTGAGGTAATATTTGTTTCTCATCTTGCTCGACCATCCGTAGCAGATCGGGAGACAAGTTATATTCTTGATGATCTTCGAAGTTCTAAGGTTTTTCTAGACACATGTCCTTCTCAAAAGGGGACTCATAGTCAACAGCAACGTCACTCATATCCTTGATATAAAGGGACCAAACATAGGGACAAAGGGGAATCAAAGGATAATTGACTTTAAGAATGATTAATTATGATATGCAACGAACGGAAAGAAAAGTAAAATGTTTACCAATTTGGACAAAATACATCGTTTTTATTGAAATAGCAGACAATGGTCATGTGCCCTTTACAAAAGGATCCCTATTGCTCTTGGGGTTAGGGTAATAAGTGTGTTCTAAATATTACAAAAGGATCCCTAATTAGTGTATAATTTGTTCCTTTTGTATCATATTTAGCATACATTTTCAGCAGTTCATACTTAGTATTTTCATTTTTCTAAATCATTCTTGTATGATCTTACTTTCTTTCATTTTATCCCTTTTGTGCTACTAATGTCGTTGTATTCAGTATCAGTTTTATATCTAAAGTTGTCAGCGCAAAGATCAACCTTAGAAGATAGGAGTAGGAAAGCATTCAAAGTTACAGCCACAAGTTTGATCTAGAATTACGGCCAAATATGACACCACATGAATACTTCTACATTTTACCAGGGACTTTACGCTGCTAACATATCCAGAAACCCCAGCGCAGGAGAATGTCAAGTTGTTGCAGCGAATAAAAATCATAATTTGCGTCCAGAGATGTCGTGACAATCTGCAACTACCTAATGCACAGACCAGATCCGCATGAGTGTACAGTTGGCAATAACAAACTTATACAGCTATAAAAGGGAGTTAGATCTGAGAAGGGGGGTAGACCTGTACTTTCCAGTGGTTATAAATAGAGGGGAGTGAGAGGAGATCAGGAGAAAGCGATGAAGAAATTAATTCCACAATTTTCTAATTCTTTCTTAAGTGAGCTGCCATGGAATCTTAACTTCCCAAGAGGGTGATCTAGCGTGATAAAGAGGCTACTTCTGACGAGAAGTGCCTAAGTGCGAACAAAAGGAGCAATTATAGAAGGATTCTAGTAGACTAGGAATAGCATGCTTCAATTTCTTCTTTAATTCCTCTTGAATGTTGAAGAATTTTGTTGACTATTAATTGTATATGAAAGTACCTATTAATGTTAGATCTATTTTGATTTCTACTAAATTCTTCTCATCTGTTTATATTTGGATTTAATTATTTTAACCACGGAAGTGCAATTGCAGTAAGAATCACTGAAAGGTGTGGTGACAAAGTTAGATTAACAAGTAAGACAACAGACGTTGCTTAAGGGAAGGAGTTCTAGCCACTTTTTCTTAAGTGCAAAGCGTTGCTAGCACTGGAAGGTGTGGTAATTATGAGTACTTGGGTCTTTGTTAAACAGAGAAGTCAATAGCAGTAAGATCTCATTAGAACTTAATTTCGACGACAATTCATTTATCAGTTATCTTATAGTCACATTTAGCATTGCCAACTTGTGAAGTCAGGGATCCCCCCATTTATTTACAATTGATCTATTTCTTTTAATTTTTAGAGTTTACATTCATAAAACATCTTCAAATATTGAATTCATTTTTCTATACGATTGCCTTGACATTTTATGTTACAATTGTGTTGACAGATTTAATTCTAACCTTTGTGCAGTTTTGACTTAATTGCATTGAGATTACTCCAAACAATTTCCCTTATTTTAATTCTATTTTGCTTCGATAATTTTAAGTAACAAGTACACCATCCTTGTGGAATCGATATCCGAAAAACTCACATCTACCTACTATACTTGCATCGACAGTGTCCGCTTGCACATAACTGCTGTGACGTTTACAGGCCGATCAAGTTTTGGCCCCGTATCGGTGATGGTGTTTGTTTGATGTTTATTTTTGTAGTTGCGATTACTATTCCTTTTCTGACTTTTATTTGTTACTAATCTTTTGTTGATTCTTTTCAATTCTTTTTAGGTGTTTTATGTCCACAAGGAGAAATCCTAATAACATTGTCAGTTTTGATTCGGAAATTGAAAGAACTATTCGGAGAAAGAGACAAGAGCAAAGAAAAATAGCTAGAAATAATAATGATATACTACCATTGCTACAACAAAATCCTGTTCCTCTAGTGCAGCTACAACGAGTCAACAATATACCGCTGCCACAAGAAGAGTAAATTCTAGACAGGACAATTAGAAACTTTGTTGTTCCTATGCTAAACTCGAATGGGCAATATGCTGGGAATTTTGAATTGAAATCGGTGATGTTCTAAATGCTAAACTCGAATGGGCAATATGGTTGTTTTCCTCACGAAGATGCGAGGAAGCATCTCAAATCTTTTCTGCTTATATTTACTTCTTTTAGTCAACACGGTGTTCCTGATGACGCCTTAAAGATGCAGCTATTCCCTTACTCTTTGCAAGGGAGAGCACATACATGGTTTCTTGGTTTACTGGTTGGATCTATTACTTTATGGAATGCATTAGCAACTTAGTTTGTTCTGCTATTTAATCCACCTACAATGAATGCTAGATTGCGGAATGATATCACGGCATACCATCAATTATATGATGAAAACCTACACACTACATGTGAACGTTACAAAACTCTGCTTAGACATTGTCTTATGCACGGAATCCAACAGGAGACACAAATCGAGATCTTCTATAATGGATTAAATGTGCAAACAAGAAATTTTGCCGATGCATTTGCTAATGGTCCTTTGTTGGATTGCACTTACAAGAAGCTGTGCGAATCTTAGAGAGAATCGCCAAAATGATTATCTGTACTCAATTTCCCGTTCTGCTCAAGTGAAAACAAATCCTGGATTATTGAGCTAGATGCTATATCAGCCCTAACTGCATAAGTATCCTCTCTAGCAAACATGATAAAGAACATGAAGGGGATGAATGACATTGCCCCTATTCAAGTATCCCAGCAAATGGATGTCCCGACATTTTCTTGTGAAATTTGCGGCGATAACCATAGCTATGAGGGCTATCCACAGAATGTTGAGAGTGGATTCTATGTCAATAATATCCGAGGGAATTCATATGGTAACTCGTATAATAGTTCAAAAAGGGCTCAACAACCTTAGGGGAATTAGAATGCGTCCACATACAGATATTGAAATTCCTCAAATCAAGGTAACTTTAGACAATGGAGTTATAATCAACAGCAGCAGAATTATAATCACAATCCTCAAGTACATGCGTAGCCTGATCAGATGCAATCACATACCCAGATGCAACCACATGTTCGAATGCAGCCACAACAAGTTGTAATGCCAAATATAAAAGGCTAGCATCAACAACAACAATAGTAGTATTCTCAACCAAGATCAGACCCATTAGCTACTCTTGAAGCTTTGATGCGTGAGCATATTATAAGGATAGAAGCTACTGTGCAAGGAAATTCTTCTTCCATCCTAGTGTTGGAAGCACAATTAGGACAACTGGATTCTAATATGAGCACACGACCACCAGGTGCTTTGCCCAGTGACACTGAAAATTCGAACCAGAAGGGAAAGGACCATTGCAAGGCTATTACGTTATGGAGTGGAAAGCAAACTGTCGAACAAAGCAACAGCTCCAATAAAGCACTTGTCGACGCAAACAAAACAAAGCGACCAGAAGATATTGCATTTGAAGAAGACACAACATAAGTAAATGAGGAGGAACCACCAGTAGTCACACCTATACCGACCATTCATCCTACGAAGTTGTCGACGTAATTGCCCATGTCGACACGACAAGTATATTACAATAACCCACTGTGAATATACCTTTGCCATTCCCACAGATATTCAAGGAGAAAGATCATGCAGAGATTATCAAAAGTTTGTACCTACCTTGAAACAACTACATATTAATATACCTCTAGTTGATGCTCTCATGCAGATTCCTAGCTATGGGAAATTTATGAAGGAGCTATTATCAAAGAAGAAAAAGCTATTCGATATTAAGACGATTGCGCTCACAAAAGGGTGTAGCGTTGTATTGACAAATAAACTGCCACAAAAAAGGAAAGATCCTGGCAGTTTAACAATTTCATGCTCCATTGGAAACAATTATTTAGGTAAAGCTTTATGTGATCTAGGAGCTAGTATTAACCTTATGCCATTATCAACTTTTAGGAAATTAGGAATTGGTTATATGAAGCCCACTGTGGTGACATTACAACTTGCGGACAAATCTTTGGCACAACCTGAAGGATAGATTAAATATGTTCTCGTCCATGTCGATAAGTTTGTGTTCCCAGTAGATTTCATCATACTTGATTGTGAAGCTGATAAAGATGTGCCCATTATTTTGGGACGCCCATTTCTTGCAACGGGACGAACACTCATAGATGTTTTCAACGGTAAGTTGATCATGCGTCATAACAATGAACATGTTACCTTCAGTGTTTTTGAAGCATTTCCATCCAGTAGTAAGGAACAATGTCGCCATATTGATGTTCTAGATGAGTTAATTATGGAGGAATTTAATGAACATAGTTCAACAGTGCCAGAGGAATATGCGGTGACATCTGCAGACAATGTCTTACCTGAATGTGACCACATAGTTGAGGCTAATGTATGTACAATGCTACACCCTTCTGTGAGCGCAAATGGAATTTTTGGATCTACCACATCGACTAACTGTCCGATGGTTGGAAAATGGAATTTTTGGATCTGACTAATAGAAAGATCCTTGTTTTCAAACCATCGATTGAAGAAGCTCCGACTTTGGAGTTAAAGCCATTGTCAACGCATTTGAAATATGTTTTCCTGGGTAATAATGATACATTGCCAGTAATTTTCAGCGCAAGTCTTGACGCAAGCCAAGAAGAAAAGTTAATCAGGATATTGAAGCAGCATAGAGCCATCGCCTGGAGCATAGCGGACATCAGAGGCATTAGTCCCTCTTTCTGCATGCATAAAATTAGACTGGAAGATAAAGGAAAACAGTCAATTGAACAACAACGAAGATTAAATGAGAAAATAAAGGAAGTAGTGAAGAAAGAGATCATCAAATGGCTAGACGCAGGCATAATTTACCCAATTTCGGATAGTACATAGGTGAGCCTAGTCCAATGTGTACCTAAGAAGAGCGATATCACGGTGGTAAGAAACGATAAAAATAAGCTAATCCCTACTCGTATTGCTACAGGTTGGTGAGTGTGTATGGATTATTATCGTTTAAATACGGCCACAAAGAAGGATCACTTCCCACTTCCATTCATTAATCAAATGTTGAATAGGCTAGCTGGTAAGGCCTATTACTATTTTCTTGATGGATACTCTGGACACAACCAGATCGTAATCACGTCGAAAGATCAAGCAAAGACATATTTACTTGCCCATTTGGAACCTTTGCTTTCCGACGAATGCCATTTGGTTTGTGCAATGCACCAGCTACATTCCAGAGGTGCATGATGCCCATCTTCTCTGATATGATCAAGGATTCATTAGAGGTATTGATGGACGATTTCTCTGTTTATGGGCATAATTTTGATAAATGCGCTGACAATTTAGCAAAAGTGTTGAAGCGATGCGAGGACACTAATTTGGTGCTGAACTAGGAAAAATGCCACTTCATGGCAACTAAAGGCATTATCCTTGGTCATCATATATCTTGTCAGGGCATTGAGGTTGATAAAGAAAAGGTATAGATCATTAAAAAGCTAGCACCACCCACCAATGTAAAGGGAATAAGGAGTTTTCTCGGCCATGCCAAATTTTATAGACGTTTCATCCGAGACTTCTCCAAAATAGCAAAACCACTCTGCTCCTTATTGGAGCAAAATAAATTTTTTCGATGATGCTTGTCCATAAGCATTCCTTAAAATTAAATAGCAACTAGTGCAGGCACCTATTATCGTCGCATCGGATTGGTCTCAATCGTTCGAGGTGATGTGTGATGCAAGCGACTTTGCTGTAGGCGCTGTGCTTGGACAATGAAAAGATAAGGTATTTCATTCAATCTATTATGCTAGTAAGACTCTAACTGAAGCGCAGGTGAATTACATAACCACTGAGAAGGAGTTGCTGGCAGTAGTTTTTGCATTTGACAAGTTCCACTCATATCTTATCGGCGCAAAAATTACAGTTTATACTGATCATTCTCCCTTAAGATACCTTTTTTTCCAAGAAAGATGCAAAACCCATGTTGATTAGATGGATCCTATTATTATAAGAATTTGATGTTAAGATTAAAGACAGAAAAGGATCGAAGAACCAAGTAGAAGACCACTTATCTCGATTGGAATCTAGAAGTGAAGATGGAAATAAGTCACAAATTGTCAACGCATTTCCAGATGAGAAGTTATTCTTTCTCGACGCATCTCCATGGTATAGAGATTTCGTCAATTATCTAGTCTGTGGAAAGCTACCGTTGAGTGCAATAAGTCACTGGAAGGTCAGATTTCTTCGGGATGCTACGAAGTATCATTAGAATGAGCCATACCTATTCAAGGTATGCATTGACAACATCATTCGTCGTTGTGTTCGTGAGGAAGAAATGCTTTCTATCCTGAAGCATTGCCACGATGCTCCTTATGGAGGCCATTTTGGTGGTGTTAAGATGCAAAGGTCCTACATCAGGATTTTACTAGCCTACATTGTTTCAAGATGCCCACACTTTTGCTCAACAATGTGACAAATGTTAGCGCACCGGTTCCATATCTCGACGCAACGAGATGCTCCAACAGCCTATCATGGAGGTTGAGCTCTTCGATGTCTAGGGTATAGATTTCATGGGACCATTTCCAATTTCCTTTGGAAATGTATATATTTTGGTCGTTGTTGACTATGTTTCAAAGTGGATCGAAGTAATAATTGTTCCAAAGGACGATGCTCAAACGCTGTTAAAGTTCTTTCATACATACATCCTTACACGATTCGGAACATCTTGAGCATTAATAAGCGACCAAGGCACTCACGTTCATTGTAATCAAGTGGCGATAACTTTAAAATGATATGGTGTGAAGCATCGCATGGAAACTACATATCATCCACAAACAAATGGTCAAGCGGAAGTATCCAATCGATAAATTAAAGGTATTCTTGAAAATGTAGTTAACCCATCTAGACGAGATTGGTCTTCGCGGTTAAATGATGCAATGTGGGCACTTCACACTACATACAAAACACTGTTAGGGATGTCGCCATATCAGCTGGTTTTTGGTAAATATGTCACTTACCCGTTGAACTTTAACATAAGGCTATGTAAGTAGTTAAGCAAGTGAACATGGACTATGATGCTGCTGGGCAGAAAAGATGTTGCCATGAACATTTTAGAACATAAGGAAATTCGACGCAATGCTTATGAAAATGTTACCATTTAGAAGGAAAAAACTAAGAGATGGCATGACAACATCATTTTGCGGCGATAATTTTCTCCCGGTCAGTTAGTGCTTTTATTTAACTCACTTTTAAAATTGCATCCAGGAAAATTACGCTCCAGATGGTCAGGCCCTTTTCAATTTGTCGAAGCATTCCCACATGGTGCGATGACAATCAAAGTGAATGGCCAACAATTAAAGCACTACCTAAGCCCAGACACCAATGAACAGACTAAGACTATTAACCTGGTCACTTTTTCTTAAAATGTCCTCGCAATTTTCTACTTACTTTTTCTCTTTTATTTTCCTTTAATTCATTTCTTTAGTTTTCTGCAAGAGTAAAAGATCTCCTTTTTGTCGATGCACACGAAAGCACAACTTGTCGACGCATCCAATTGGTAACTCAGCGAAGCATTTCGAGAAAGAATCAAGCCGATTGATTCACCTTAATACCCAACCGTCGAATCAATCCAAAAAAGTATGATTTATGTCCTGGTATTTATTGGTTGTAGGCACAATGTACTCTTACGGCAGTAGCAATCATCACATCTCTTCACCTCCATCTTTTATAAAATACCCTATTTATACCGATCGTGTCTTCACACTCACATCTGCCATTGTTGCTTTAGTTATGGAAAGAACTCGAGGTGCTACAACCCCGTCGAAACCAGTTGCTGAATCGTCAACAGCGATTGTCCGAAACGCCAAAGAGCTTGTCCTATTCTTAATGAAAGCGGTGAAGGACCATTTCTATGAGGTGATGCTAAAAAGAAACTTCCATCCCGAGCAAGGATTGTAGTTATCCCCACTACTGATATTAGGGAAACAAGTGGCCAAAACGATTTCGCGTTTGGGCTGGGATCAATTCTGTGATCATCTGGAAGGGTATTCCCATCCATGGTAAGAGAGTTTTATGCTAACTTAGTTGATCTAGAGCAGGAGTTCATCTCTGTCCGTGAAGGTTTGGTGCCATGGAGCACTGACCACATCAATGCCCTCTTCCACATTACCGAGGGAGAAGACGAGCATGTCGAGTTTTTGGAGAACATGATAGAGGAAGGTGCTGATCTATTGTTGCATGACCTATGTGTCGACGGTGCTGTTTGGTGTGGTTTCACTTCATCAACTGTCATCTCCTGCCATCCACTTACAGCACTACTGTTACGCTGGACAGAATGTGCTTGCTACATGCCATAATCAAAGGACGACAAATTGATGTTGGAGCAATCCTTCACCAGGAAATCGTTGAATTTGCCTCCAAATAAATAGGTATCTTGCCTTACCCTTCTCTGATAATGCTATTGTGTAAATAGAGGGGCGTTGTGCCTCGCGAAGGGGAAGAGTTTTTGGAGAACAAAAGCCCGATAAATGATGTTTCGATGGAAAGAATGACGAGGGGGCAAGAAACCCCTATTATGAAGGAAGTACCACCGAAAAAGGAGAAAGGAAAAGGGAAAATGAAGGACACACAAACCCATGCACCCACAGATGCTTAGATTTGGAGGAAGCTTACTGAGATTGAATAGATTGTTTGATCGGATGAGCATTCTATAAATCAAACTTATTGGCGCAATGGACGAGATGGAATATAGACAGGACCTATTCTATGAAATACTGCCATTTTCAGGGCATTAGGCAGTTTGAACAAGAATTCCATGCTAGAATTTCCTATCTTTCCCCATATTATCAGGGAGACCACTCCATCAATAGAGATGGTTGCTTCAGAAGGGAAAACTCAATCTGTTCAGTCCCCTCACATGGTCAACATTTCTGATGATGAAGACCAGGAAATGCATTCTAGGGACGTGGATGACTGCTTCCAAAGCATCGCTAGCAACTTTGAGGATGAATTTTCAAATAGTTTATGGGCCAATATTACGAAAGAGAGGCTACTACTACAGAGGAGCACACAACAATTGCCTCTATGGGTATTATCGCCACACATGCTAGTGTGGGTGCATTTGTTGAAACCATGTCAACATTTAGGGCTAGCCAGGTCGAGGCCGTCACATCCAACAATGAGGATTCTAATCCTCTGGCTATTGTGCCATATATGGCACAACTTGCTGAGATTGATCCATAGGATGTGACTGTTAATGAAACCAACATCCAACCGACCATGGAGGAGAAATCTATTGCACAGGTTGACCCAAAGGAGAAAAAGCACAAACACAAGGAAAAAAAGAAGCGTAAAGAGGAGTGCCCTAAGAAGAAAAAGAAGTCCAAAGCAGCCACATCCTCGGCTGCAGCACACTGAGTTAGTTTCACTTTTCAGTATTTAGTTTAGTTGGATGCATTTCATCTCATTGTCATTACATTTTAATTGTCTCTGCATTTTACTTGTTATCACATTTGCATTGTAGTTGCATTTCCATTACTATTTGTATAGTATTGTCAGTGCATTGGGGACAATACAAACACTAAGTTTGGGGGGAAGTATGGAATGGAAATGCAATTGCACCCACAAGTTTAAGAATATATTTGTCTTTTTAGTTGAATGAAAGTATGCAAAGTTAAGAAAAATGTTACCACAATTTTTTCATTTGATGGTTAAATCTTGAATTATTTGAGATGCTAATGCATGAATTGGATAAATGTGATTGAATGTTGAATCCTTCTATTTTTGGATGAATGGTTGAAATTGCATTAGTAATAAATGAATAGTATCATTATTTGAGTCTTGAATTAATTTACCATTTTGCAGCTATATATATAATTAAATCTACTAATAAAAGACACTCAAATGTGGGTGCATTGTGACTCAACAAGGGGAAACACTCCGCTGCAAGTGTTAGAAAAATTATCTAGCCAAAGGTTGTCACTGCAAGAGTGTGTGTCGATGCAATTACATGCTCCCTGGGGGTTTGTTGCACCCCATCGTTACTGCCCAGGAACAAGACTATAGTAATGGAATGACATCCCTCACTCACATGTTTATAAGAAAAAGAGAAAAGAAAAAAATATATATTATTATACAATAAAGGCTGGATTGGTTAAGAAGATTTAAGATTCAAAGCATGATGCTAGCATTAGTACAGTTGCAGTCTTGATTATTCATGCCTATAAATTGTCGGCACAATATTCTATCATATGAATACAATTTATACATTAGGATTCCAGAGAATTTCAATTGCTAGAATGATGATTACGATGACAAGAATTTGGATATGACTTTGCTAGCTTTTATTTACTTGAGGACAAGTAAAAACTCAAGTTTGGGGGTGTGATAGCATTAGAAATGACAGTTAATTTCTCCCTAATTAGTGTATAATTTGTTCCTTTTGTATCATATTTTGTATACATTTTTCAGAATTTCATACTTAGTATTTGCTTTTTTCTAAATAATTGTTGTATGGACTTACTTTCATTAATTTTATCCCTTTTGTGCCACTAATGTCGCTATATTCAGTATCAGTTTTGCATCTAAAGTTGTCAGCGCAGAGATCCACCTTAAAATATCGGAGTAGGAAAGCATTCAAAGTTACAGCCACAAGTTTGATCTAGAATTGCGGCCAAATATGTCACCACATAAATACTTCTACATTTTACCAGGGACTTTACGCTGCTAACATATCCAGAAACACCAGCGCAAGAGAATGTCAAGTTGTCGCAGTGAATAAAAATCATATTTGCGTCCAGAGATGTCACAACAATATGCAACTACCTATTGCACAAACCAGATCTGCGTGAGTGCACAGTTGGCAATAACAAACTTATACAACTGCAAAAGGGAGTTAGATCTGAGAAGGGGGGTAGACCTATACTTTTCAGTGGTTATAAATAGAGGGGAGTGAGAGAAGATCAGGAGAAAGCAATGAAGAAATTAATTCCACAATTCTCTAATTCTTTTTTAAGTGAGTTGCCATGGAAGCTTAACTTCCCAAGAGCATGTTCTAGTGCGACGAAGAGGCAACTACTTCTGTTAAGAAGTGCCTAAGTACGAACAAGAGAAGCAATTATGGAAGGATTCTAGTAGACTAGGAATAGCATGCTTCAATTTCTTCTTTAATTCCTCTTGAATGTGGATGAATTCTGTTGACTATTAATTGTGTATGAAAGTACCTATTAATGTTAGATCTATTTTGATTTCTACTCAATTCTTCTCATCTGTTTATATTTAGATTTAACTATTTTGACCACGGAAGTGCGATCGCAGTCATAGTTACTGAAAGGTATGGTGACAAAGTTAGATTAACAAGCAAGACAACGGAAGTTGCTTTAGGCCAGAAGGAATTCTGGCCACTTGTTCTTGAGTGCAAAGCATTGCCAACACTGGAAGTTGTGGTAATTGTGAGTACTTGGGTATTTGTTAAATAGAGAAGTCAGTAGCAGTAAGATCTCATTAGAACTTAATTGCGACGACAATTCATTTATCAGTTACCTTGTTATCACATTTAGTGTTTCCAACTTGTGAAGTCAGGGATCCCCCCATTTCATTACACTTGATCTATTTTTTTAATTTTTAGAGTTTACATTCACAAAACATCTTTAAATATTCAATTCATTCTTCTATACAATTGCCTTGACATTTTATGTTACAAATTTTAGTATTTTCGTTGACAGATTTAATTCAAACCTTTGCACAGTTTTGACTTAATTGCATTGAAATTACTACTAACAATTTCCCTTATTTTAATTCTATTTGTTTCGACAATTTTAAGTAACAAGTACACCATCCTCGTGGGATCGATATCCGATAGACTCGCATCTGTCTACTATACTTGCAGCGATAGTGTCCGCTTGCACATAACTACTGTGACGTTTACAGGCCGATCAAAGTTCATCCACAGTCTACTTGTCCAAAACACTTCGTCCAAAACACTTCCAAGGGTGTAGGGACGATACGTTCCACTCTTCGCTCTCTTTTTCGGATATGACTTTCGCTTAAAATTTTTTCAACATTCCCCCATTATCTTGATTTATCATGTTTTCTCCCAATTTCGTTTAGAGTTGATAACACCCTTCCTTAACACTACTGTTTTAGATATGTAGAGATTTTTTTTTTCTTTCTCTTTTTGAAATTTAATGCATAATGAAATGAAATGAAAATGAATGGTAAAATGCATGTAAAGAGGCGTTGATTCTAGTTCAATTCTGTTTGAACAACTTTACTAGAAAACTAAATTCTTTACATACAACAAATACATATATGGTCGTGCCTTAATGCTCAAAGCCTTAGTTTTCTTGAGAAGTCAAGCTAATTTTTGCCTCGATTTGACTTCGATTATAGGCTCAAAATGTCAGTTTGAATGGCGAAGGCCTACAAGTGGCTAGCCACTTCTCGTACTTGGATCAAAGCTTTGCTTGCAACATGGTCCATATCTCTGACCTGCCTCTGAGAGCGTTGGAATTATTTTTTTTTATACTCACTGTTTGTTTCCACAGTTACTTTGAGAAGCTCAACTCATAGTTTACAACTCCGCAGTGAGGCCTCATGTTCTTCTACCTTTTAACTTCTCACTCTTAGCCTGGCTTACCTTTCGGCTCAATCGCAAATCTGAGACTGCATCATCTATATGCCCTAATGCCTTAGTGAAAATGATTAACTTATGAAAGCTTAAGGCGAAGACGTTAACTTTTTCCTCGCGTCAAGGCGTACCAAAATTAAGTCTCACAGACTCTTCCAAGTGATGTACTTATTATCCCCTTTTACCATAATCTAGGTTGCAATCTATTGTTTGCTCATCTCGATTATATTCATCAGCCTTTTTAAGAAAGTTGAGACTTTGGCGACTCTAGAGTAGGCTTCATCGACTTGAATCCTCCGACAGTGGAGTAAAGTTGCGTACTCATTTACCGTAGGCATATGTTCCCAAAAGTGAAGCAACTGTAAGTAAGATTCCAATACTGTGTGAGAGCACGGTAAAGATGCTTACCCACTTTAACCTTGAGTAGGTAAGGCAAATCACCATTTTCACGGTAAAACATCTACTTTGTTTCATCGTCCCAATGATCCCATATTTTTTAGCTCTTTCATAGCGTTTGAAATGTCATAGCAATTGTTCAAGTGAACACACGTTAATGCAAGTATAGTTGATAGATAATTCTATCGAATATCAATCCCACAAGGAAATGGGTTCTTGATGTTTAAATCTCGGAGCAACAAATACTGAAATTAAGTAAAATATGAGTAATGATGTCAATGCAATTACGTCAGATCTGCACACTAATATAGTCAATATTATCAACATAATCAGAGTTAAATGTCAATGTACTAAACGCAAATCAAATGTGTTGAGTGTTGAGTGCTGAATATTTAAATCCACGAAATGTAAATATGATCAAGTGAAAAGGATTAGAGTGGATCGCTGATTTCGCTAAGTCGCAATGCTGGATGCACCGACAAGCTATTGTATAAATGAAATATCACATCAATAATGCACCAATGAAATCTTACCAATAACAATCTTCATTTACTCAAGACTTAAGTACCCACAATCACTCCACCTCTCAGTGCGAGCAATGTTGTGCAATCAAGAACAAGTAACTAGAATCTCTTCTAGTCCTAAGCAACTCTCGTTGTCTTACTTGTTAACCTAACCTATCACCGCATCTCTCGATGTCGGTAGACTGTCGTGTTTGATGCGATTAGATCCAAGAATAAACAAATAAAAAGTATTAAATAAGAGTCAAAGTGATTTAACAATGAAAGATACTCTCGTATTCATTCAGTTGTCATTAGAATCCATCAGCGTAAAAGAAGGATTAAAGAATACAATCGAAGCTTACTATCTCTAGACTACTAGGACTATTCCTCAATCGTTCCTCTTGCTTTGCATCAAGCACCTTGCTCCATCAGTTCACCATTCTAGGTAAAGTCTCCAAATCACACAGAAATTGCAGAATTTAATCCTCTACCTCTAGATGATTTCTTCATTCTTCATTCTTCATTCTTCATTCTTCTATTTGTAGCCTTCAAAAGTTACAAGTTTCAGCCTCCCATTCTTAAATCCAGATCTAGATTTTGTAGCTGTCAAAGTTAGTTAGAGTACAGCTGTGCACTCACACAGATTTAATGTTTTCTTCAGAGATCTGCAGGTTATCGCTTCATTGCTGGGTGCAATCTAAGATCGTATTTGCGGCGACACCTGTGATGTTCCTGCGATGGTGGTTCCATATGCAAATTCAGCTTGAGTTTACTCATTCCAGGTTCAGGTTCTGTGCAGCGAAATCGCTAGTCGCAATTCCAAGTTGATATTGTGGCTGCATTCTTCTTCCAACATTAATCTTCTGGACTGAGTTCCCACGCTGACAAATCTAAAGCACAATACATTGGCTACTTGCATCGACATTAGTACAAAAAGATATAAAAATAATAAGAATTTAAACTAACTAGCAATGAGTTGGAAATTATAAAAACTAAGTATGAAATGCTTATGATGTATGCTAAGTGAGATACAAAAGAGACATCTAACACACCAATTTAGAGAGAAAATATATGTCATTTGTAATGCTATCACTCTTGCAAATTTTTTTGAGTCATGCTTATCCGAGCGTAATCCCAAAACTTTGATACGTGCCCTTCCGATAGGCTATTACTTTTTCGCATTGTTTTTCCTTTGACCACATACGCATGGTGATCATGCTATGAACATCACAGCAAATTATGTGCAAGCGTACACTGTCGATGCAAGTATAGTAGATAGAAATGAATCTATCAAATATCGATCCCATATAGATGGCTATTTAATGTTTAATCTATCGAAGCATTCTGAGTTAAAATGAAAAGAAATCTTAAAAGTTATGTCAAGGCAACTGGGTTAAAATTAAACAAGTTGAGAATTAAATCTGTTAGTGCAAATTGAATATTAAATGTCAGAGCAATTTAATAAAATGAATGGGTTGTTGAAATGTTGTAAAGTAAATTCAGAAATATAAAGAAATTGATTATGTGTAAAGAAGTGGAGAGGATCACTGACTTCACAAGTGGCAACACTAAATGTGACAACAAAGTGTCTTATAGATGAATTGTCACTGGAATTATGCTCTAATGAAATCTTACTAATAACAACTCTCTATTTAACAAAGACTCAAGAGCTCACAATTACCACACCTTCAAGTGCTGGTAATGGTTTGCACTTAAGAACAAGTGACCAGAATTCCTTCTAGTCTCAAGCAACTTCCGCTGTTTTTCTTGTTAACTTTACTTGTCACTGCACCTTCTAGTGTCTGTGACTGCAATTGCACTTCTGTGGTCAAAACAGTTAAATCCAAAGATAAACAGATGAGAAGAATTGAGTAAGAATCAAAGTAATCTAACTTTGAAAGATATTTCCGTATACAATCAATTGTCAATAAAAATTCATCAACATTAAAAGAGGGATTAACAAATGAATCAAAGAATATTATTCCTAGGCTACTAGGAGTCTCCCTTAATCGCTCCTCTTGATCACACCAATCACTCCTAGTCAGAATCTGTTGTGCCCTTGCTGGATCAGATCAACGTCCTCCGGATTAGACTTCTATGGCAGCCAACCTTTGAGAATGAGAGAATGTTTAGGGTTTAAATCTTCACCACTTGATATCCATCTTCTTTCTTTCCCTCCTATTTATAAGCTCTGGGAATTTCAGATCTCCTCCCTTCTCAGATCTAACCTCTTTGGCAGTTGTACAAGTTGGTTATTTCCAGCTGTGCACTCACGCAGATATGGTATATTCATCTAGCATCTGTAGGTTGTCGCAACATCTCTGGGCACAATTCATGATCTTTAATTGCGGCGACAACTGGCATTCTCCTACGCTAGTGTTTCTAGGTAAGTTTGTAGCGTGAATTCACTTGTACGAGGTAGAGGTATTCATGTGGTGACATCTTTGGCCGTAATTCTAGGCTAAATTTGTGGCTGCATCTTTGAAAGCTTTTCAGCGTTGATCTTTCGAGGTGAGTCTATGCGTTGACAACTTCAGATGCAAAACTTATGCTACATACAGCAACACTAGTAGTACAAAAGAGATAAAATGAAAAGAATTAAAGCCATACAACACTGAGTTAGAAAATGTAAACACTAAGTACGAAATGCTAAACATGCATGCTAAATATGATACAAAAGGAACAATTTATACACTATGTTAGGGAGAAAATAAGTGTCATTTCTAATACTATCATACCCCAAACTTGAGTTTTTACTTGTCCCCAAGTAAATAAAAATTAGAAAAGTCATAATCAAAACTTGTCACCGCAATCATCATTCTAGCAAATTAAATTCTCTGGAATAATAATGTATAAATTGCATTCATAAGATAGAATAATGCATTGACAATTTATAGGCATGTATAATCAAGACTGCAACTTCACTAATGTTAACATCATGCTTGAATCTCAAATCTTCTTAACCTCATGTAGCATATATTGTATAATATATATATTCTTTCTTTTTTTTAATGCGACTGAGAGATGTCATTGCATTACTATATACTTTGTCCTAGGCAGTAACAATGGGGTGCAACAAACCCCCATGGAGCATCTAATTGCACCGACACACATCTTACAGTGATAACCTTTGGCTAGAATATTTTTCTAACACATGTAGCGGAGTGTTCTCCCTTGATAAGCCACAATGCACCCATATTAGGGTGTCTTTTATTAGTAGATATCATTGCAGTTGGTAAGTCAATTCAAGATTCAAAGATTGATATTACCCATTCATTACTAATGCAATTTCAACTATTCATCCAAAAATAGAAGGATTCAATATTCAATCACATTCATCCAATTCACTCATTAGCATCCTAAACAATTCAAGATTTAAGCAAAATAAAATTTGTGGTTACATTTTCATTTTAAGTTTGCATATTTTCATTCATCTAAGAAGACAAGCAAATTCTTAAACATGTGGGTTCAATTGCATTTCCATTTCATACATATTCCCCCCAAACATAATGTCTGCATTGTCCCCAATGCAGTGACAATAGTATACAAATAAGAATGGAAATACAATGACAATGCAAATGAACTAATGAGTAAAATGCAAAGACAAATAAAAATGCAATGACAATTAAATGATATGCATGCAACTAAACTAACTCCGAAAAATAGTTTTCTGTAGCCAATGAGGTGGCTACCTTGGTTTTATTTTTCTTCTTTGGGCGCTCCTCTTTGTGCTTCTTCTTCTTGTCCTTTCTTTTTCTCTTCTTTTCCTTAGAGTCAACCCGGTGCAGCACATTGTTCCATCATAGTCGGTTGAGTGGAGGCTTCATCAATAGTCACGTCGGATGGGTGAATCTGAGCTAGTGGTGCCACATAGGGCACAATGGACAGAGGATTGGAATCCTCATTGCTGATGGTGACTACCTCGACCTGTTTCGCTCCAGGTGTAGCCAAGTCTTCAACAGATGGCCCTACACTGATGGGTGCGTTGACAAATTTCTCTTTTAAATTTGTTAGGGCATCTTCTTTATCTTCGCCCTTCTCCTCTTCATTCCCTTTCTCTGCCTCATGTTTCTCCTTCTCTTCTGTGCCTTCCTTGACTATTCCCTCTCCTGCTTCGGCTTCCAGATCTACAAAAACGACTGGTTTGCACACTTCCTCAGCAGCAGCTTCTCATTCTGCCATGTTGGCCCCAAGACTATTCGAAAATTCATCCTTGAAAAGACTAGTGATTAGGCCTACCTTCAGAAACAGGTTGCTCGGATGACGATGAGGCTTCCCTAACAATATGGGAAAAATAAGAATTTTGGCATAGGGTTTGGGCTCAAACTTTTTAATGTGGTAACAATAGAATTGTTCCACGCCCTTGTATAAGCATAGAAGAGATTTTTCTTATAATCCATCTCTTCCAATACGCTGACAAGTCAAATTTGTTGCATATCCATGCTGTCGACAAGTTGTTCTATTTCAGTCAGCTTCTTCAACATCTGAGGAACTGTGGGCGTAGTTGTTTTTTCTCTTTTTTCTTCCCTTTGCCTTCTGCCTTTCTCTTCCTTTTTGGGCACTTCCTTCACCAAAGGGGTTTCTTTCCTTCTGGTCATCCTTTCCATTGAGATGTCATTGATGGGCCCCTTATTCTCTAAAACTTCTTTACCATCATAAGGCACAATGCCTCTTTTCTTGCATAACATCATTATTAGAGAGGGGAAAGGTAAGATACCTATTTACTTGCTTGCAGCTTCAGCAATTTCATCATGCAAGATTGCACTGACATTAATGCTACATCCTTTCAATATAGAATGTAAGATCCACATGATATCCAGCGTCGCAGTGATGCTGTGGGTAGACGGTAGAAGGCGGTAGTTAACGAAATGGAACCACACCTAGCTTTGAGTGGTTAGATAGCATCTGTGCATCATGTAGTTATTGGGATTGTTGGTAATCCATACTACCCCATCGACGCATAAGTCTTGCAACATAATGTCAGCACTTTCTTTAGTTAAGTTCTCCAAGAACTCAGTGTGCGCGTCTTCTCCTTCAGCAATATGGGAAAGAGTATTGATGTGATTGACACTCCAGGGCACCAAGCCTTCGTGAACAAAAAAAAATTCATGTTCAGTTAGCGTAAAATTCCCTTACCATGGTTGGGGAGTAACCGGTCGGATGGTCACAGAACTGTTCCCAGTGCAGTCAAGAAATTGTTCTAGTGACTTGTTTCCTCAATGTTCGATACGAGGACAACTGAAAACCCTATTCAAGGTGATAATTCCTCTTTATCACCACATAGGGATATCGATCTTTCGTCGTCTTTGAGAGAAAACGGGCATGCTCTCTCGGTTGTGGTTTTTTGGCGTTTCTAATCACGACGCGTGATGATTCTACAGGTGACTTAGATAGAGTCTTAGCTCCACGTGTTTTGGCCATGACTTTTGAGAAGAGAAAGTGAGAGTAGTTTGCATAAAAACTAATGAAGAAGAAGAATACAGTAGCAATGGAGATTGTGAATGTGAGAGTAGAGTCGAC
This sequence comes from Gossypioides kirkii, assembly GCA_005610355.1. NCBI lineage: Eukaryota > Viridiplantae > Streptophyta > Magnoliopsida > Malvales > Malvaceae > Gossypioides > Gossypioides kirkii. Next base: position 24,888,519 of record CP032253.1, on the reverse strand, counting down.
GGAAGAAGGTTTTATAAACTTTAGTGGTGAAGAGACGTGATTATCTCTGTTGGCGTGGTAATACGTTGTGCCTGCAGCTAATAAATGCTAGGGCACAAATAGTCCTTTTTGGGTTGATCCAATGGTTGAGGATGATTGTAAATCAACTGGTACAATTCTTTCCCAAAACACTTTGCAGAGTCATCACAGAATGCGTCGACAAGTCGTGCTATCAGATGCGTCGACAAAAAGGAGATTTTTTTATTCCTACATGAAACTGAAAAGAAACGAATGAAAATAAAGAACAAAAAGTAAATGTAAAAATTACAATGACATTAAGTAAATGTGACCAGATTAATGGTCTCGCTTTGTTCTTTGATATCTGGGCTCAAGTAATGCTTCAACCGTTGGCCATTTACTTTAAACTAGTGACCATCATTCAGATTCGCAATTATCACCGCACCATGTTAGAATGCTTCAAAAACTTTGAAAGGGCTTAACCATCTTGAGCGTAATTTCCCTGAATGCAATTTCAAACGTGAGTTAAATAAAAGTACCAACTGACCAAGAGAAAATTGTCGCCGCAAGATGATATTGTCATGCCATCTCTTGGTTTTCTCATATATGGTAGCATTTTCATACGCGTTGCATCGAATTTCTTCAAGCTCGGAAATATCAAACAATTGTTTTTACCCAACAGCATATAATCCATGTTCACTTGTTTGATCGCCCACAAGGCTTTGTGTTCAAGTTCAACTAGAAAGTGACATGATTTACCAAATGCCAACTGATATGGCGACATCCCCAACAGAGTTTTGTAAGCAGTGTAAAGCACCCACAATACGTCATGTAGCCGCGAGGACCAATCTCATCAAGATGGGTTAACCATCTTTTCAAGAATGATTTTAATTTGTCGATTGGAGATCTCCGCTTATCCATTCGTTTGTGGATGATATGTTTTTCTATATGATGATTCACACCATTGTGCTTCAAACTTGTCGCTGCTTGATTATTATGAAAATGAGTGCCTTGGTCACTTATCAATGCTTGAGGTGTTCCGAATCTTGTAAGAATGTATGTGTGAAAGAACTTTAACACCATCCGAGCATTATCTTTCGGAACCGTAATTGCTTCGATCCATTTGAAGACATAGTTAACAGTAACTAAAATATACACATTTCCAAAAGAGTTTGGAAATGGTCCCATAAAGTCTATACCCCAAACATCGAATAACTCCACCTCCATGATAGGTTGTTGGAGCATCTCGTTGCGATGAGATATGGAACCTGTGCGTTGACATTTATCACATTACTGCGTAAAATTATGGGCGTCTCGAAACAATGTGGGCCAGAAAAATCCTGACTGTAGGACCTTTGCAGCAGTCCTAACACCACCAAAATGGCCTTCATAAGGAGCATCATGGCAGTGCCTTAGGATAGAAGACATCTCTTCCTTAGGAACACAACGACGAGTAATGTTGTTAGTACATACCTTAAATAGGTATGGCTCATTCCAATGATATTTTACAGCTTCGCGCATAAATTTGACCTTCTTGTGACCAGTGACACTCAATGGTAGCTTCCCACAAACAAGATAATTGACGACATCTGCATACCATGTAGATGCGTCAACAAAGAATAGTTTCTCATATGGAAATGCATCGACAATTTGGGATTTATTCCCATCCTTACTTTCAGCTTTCAAGCGAGATAAGTGGTCTGCTACTTGGTTTTCAAATCCTTTCCTGTCTTTGATTTCAAAATCAAATTCTTGTAAAAGTAGGATCCATCTGATCAGGCATGGCTTGGTATCTTTCTTCGCAAAAAGGCATCTCAAGGTAGAGTGATCTATGTACATTGTAATTTTTGCGCCGACAATATATGAACGGAACTTGTTAAACGCCAAAACTACTGCTAGTAACTCCTTCTCAATAGTTGTGTAATTCACCTGCACTTTAATTAGGGTCTTACTAGCATAGTAAATTGAATGAAATACCTTCTCCTTGCATTGTCCAAGCATAGCTCCCACAGTGAAGTTGCTTGCATCGCACATCAGCTCGAACGGTTGCTACCAGTCTGGTGCGACGAAAATGAGAGCTTATACTAGCTACTTTTTAATTGTAACAAATGCGTCCAGACACGCGTCATCGAAAAAAAACTTTTTATTCTGCTCTAATAAAGAGCATAGTGGTTTTGCTATCTTGGAGAAATCTCGGATGAATCTTCTATAGAATCTAGCATGACAAGAAAACTCCTTATTCCTTTTACATTTGTGGGTAGAGGTAGCTTCTCAATGATTTCCACCATTGCTTTATCTACTCCAATGCCCTGACAAGATATGCGATGGCCAAGAACAATGACTTCAGTTGCCATGAAAAGACATTTCTCCCAGTTCAACACCAGGTTAGTGTCCTCACATCTTTTCAATACTTTTTCCAAATTATTAGCGCATTGGTCAAAATTGTGGCCATATACAGAGAAATCATCCATGAATACCTCCAATGAATCTTCAATCATTTCAGAGAAAATAGCTATCATGCACCTCTGAAATGTAGTTGAGGCATTACACAAACCAAATGGCATTCGTCGAAAAGCAAAGGTTCCAAATGGGCAAGTGAACGTGGTCTTTGCTTGATCTTTCGGCGCAATTGCGATCTGGTTGTATCTAGAGTAGCCATCAAGGAAATAGTAGTAGACCTTATCAATTAGCCTATCCAGCATTTGATCAATGAACGGTAGTGGGAAACGATCCTTCTTTGTGGTCGTATTTAAACGATGGTAATCCATGCACACTTGCCAACCTGTAGCAATGTGAGTAGGGATTAGCTTGTTTTTATCGTTACTCACCACTGTGATGTCGCTCTTCTTGGGCACACATTGGATCGGGCTCACCCATGTACTGTTTGAAATGGGATAGATGATGCCTGCATCTAGCCACTTAATGATCTCTTTTTTTTTACTTCCTTCATTTTCTCATTCAGTCGTCTTTGTTGCTCAATTAACTATTTTCGCTCATCTTCCAGCCTTATTTTATGCATGCAGAAAGAGGGACTAATGCCTCTGATGTTCGCTATGCTCCAGGCAATGACTCTTTTGTGCTGCTTCAAAATTACGATTAATTTTTCTTCTTGGCTCGCATCGAGACTTGGGCTGATAATCACAAGTAATGTATCATTGTCACCTAGAAAGACATATTTCAAATGTGTTGGCAATGGCTTCAACTCCAAGGTCGGAGCTTGTTCAATTAATGGTTTGAAAACTGGGATCGTCCTATTAATCAGAATCAAAGATTCCAATTGCCATCCATGTTACAACTCACAGATATTAGCCTCAGCTTTATGGTCATATTCAGGTAGAATTTGTTCTTCTGATATCACCGCATATCCCGCTGGTACTCTTGAACTTCGTTCATTGAATTCTTCTTTAATTATTTCATCCAACACATCAATGTGATGACATTGTTCCTTCTTGACAAGGATACTTCGAACACACTGAAGGTTACATACTCATCATTTTGGCGTATAATCAACTTGCCCTTGAAAACATCAATAAGTGTACGTCCCATTGCTAAAAATAGGCATCCCAAGATAATAGGCACCTCCTTATCTGCTTCGCAATCAAGGATGATAAAGTTAGTTGGGAATGCAAGCTTCTCAACTTGGACGAGGACATCCTTAATCTGTCCTTTAGGTTATGCCAAAGATCTGCCCGCAAGTTGTAATGTCACCGCAGTAGGTTTCATAGAACCAATTCCTAATTTCCTGAAAGTGGACAATGGCATGAGGTTAATACTAGCTCCTAAATCACATAAAGCATTACCTAAGTAGTAGTTTTCAATGGAGCATGGAATTGTAAAACTGCCAGGATCTTTCATTTTTTGTGGCAACTTATTTGTTAGTATAGCACTAGACCCCTCTGTGAGTGCAATCGTCTCGATGTCAAAAAGCTTTTTCTTCTTTAATAGTAGCTCCTTCATAAATTTCTTATAGTTGAGAATCTGCACAAGAGCATTAACTAGAGGTATATAGATATGTAGTTGTTTCGAGGTAGAGACAAACTTTTAATAATCTATGTCATGGTCCTTCTCCTTGAATTGCTGTGGAAATGGCAAAGGTATGTTGACAATGGGTTGTTATGGAATACTCGGCTGCGTCGACGTGGGCAATTGCGTCAACAACTTCCGCAGTTGAATGGTAGGCATAGGAGTGATTACAGGTGACTCCTCCTCATTTATTTCCAACTTCCCTTTGTTGCTTAGGTTCAGTTGTGTTAACATGGACTTGGTTAGAACTGCTGCTTTGCTCAGTAGTTTGCTTACCACTTCTTAGCGTGATAGCCTTGCAATGCTCCTTCCCCTTCTGAGTTGGATTTTCAGTGTCACTAGGCGAAGTACCAGGTAACCTTACGCTCATGTTAGAAGCCAATTGTCCTAGTTATGCTTTCAACACGCGAATAGAAAAAGAGTTACCTTGAATGATTATTACCGTTCTCGTAATATGCTCTCGCATTAAAGCTTCAAAAGTAGCCAATGGATCTGATCTTGGTTATGAATACTGCTATTGCTGTTGCTGATGTTGTTCTTACATATTTGACATAGCATTCTGTTGTGGTGGCATTTGAACTTGTGGCTGCATCTGATTAAACAATTATGTCTAGGTCTGTGATCCCATCTGGTCTGATTGCGCATGCATTTGTTGATTATGATTATAATTCTACTGTTTGTTAGTTGTTGTTGTAACTCCCTTGTCTGAAATTCCCTTAAGTTGAAGAATTTCCATATCTGAATGTGGGCGCATTCTGGCTCCCCCAAGATTGTTGTGTACGATTAGAATTGCTGTACAAGTTACCATAGGAATTTCCTTTGATGTTGTTGACATAGAATGCGTTCTCAGCATGTTGTGGACAATCCTCATAACTGTGGTTGTCACCGCAAATTTCACAGGAAAATGTCGGGACATCCATCTGTTGGGTTACTTGAATAGGGGCAACATCACTTGTCTCTTTCATGTTTTTAATCATGTTCGCCAATGAGGATACCTACGCACTCAAGGCTGATATAGTATCTAATTCCATAACACCAAGATTTGTTTTTACCTAAGCAGAATTAGAAATTAGATATTGATAGTTATTTTGTGCAATTCTCTCTAATATTCGTATGGCTTCATTGTAGGTGCAATCCAACAATGGACCATTAACAGACGCATCAACAAGATTCATTGTCTGCACATTTAACCCATTATAGAAGATCTCGATTTGTGTCTCTTGTTGGATTCTATGCATGGGACAACGTCTTAGCAAAGTCTTGTAACATTCCCACGTAGTATGCAAATTCTCATCATCTAGTTGATGATATGCCATGATATCATTCCACAATCTAGCATTCATTATCAATGGATTGAATCGCAAAACGAACTGCATTGCTAGCGCATTCTAGGAAGTAATAGATCCAGCCGGTAAACCAAGAAACCATGTTGGTGCCCTTCTTTGTGGAGAAAATGGGAACAGCTGCATCTTCAAGGCGTTATCAGGAACACCATGTTGACTAAAAGAAGCACATATGAGTAGAAATGATTTGAGATGCTCTTTAGCATCTTCGTGAGATAAACCTGCATATTGTCCATTCGAATTAAGCATTTGAAACATAACCGGTTTTAATTCGAAATTACCAGCTTGTATTACCGGTCTAACAACCCCTAGTTGTAAATCATCGAGCACAAGAACAATAAAATCTCTGATTGTCCTGTCTGGGATTTGCTCCACTTGTGGCAGGGGTGGTATGTTATTGTTGACTACTTGTGGCTACACTGGAGGAACAACATTTTGTGGTAGCAATGGAGGTAGATCACTGTTCTTTCCAACCATTTTCTTTTGCTCTTGCTTTCTCCTTCGAATAGTCCGTTCGAGTTCTGGATCAAAACTAACAATGTCCTTAGGATTTCTACTTGTGGACATAAAACACCCAACTAAAAAAATTAAAAAGAATTAACAAAAGATTAGTAATCAATAAAAGGTTAGAAAACAACAAATAAATGCAACAACAAAAATAAACATTAAACAAACGTCATCCCAAGCAACGGGGCCAATACTAGATCGCGCTATGAACGTCACAGCAAATTATGTGCAAACGTACACTGTCGATGCAAGTATACTACATAGAGATGAATCTATCGAATATCGATCCCACAGAGATGGTTGTTTAATGTTTAATCTATCGAAGCATTCTGATTTAAAATTAAAAGAAATTTTAAAAGTTATGTCAACGCAATTGGGTTAAAATTAAATAAGTTAATAATTAAATTTGTCAGTGCAAATTGAATATTAAATTTCACAGTAATTTAATAAAATGAATGGGTTGTTGAAATGTTGTAAAGTAAATTCAGAAATATAAAGAAATTGATCAAGTTTAAAGAAGTGGAGAGGATCACTGGCTTCACAAGTGTCAACACTAAATGTGACTACAAGGTATCTTATAGATGAATTGTTGCTGCAATTATGCTCCAATGAAATCTTACTAATAACAACTCTCTGTTTAATAAAGACTCAGGCGCTCACAATTACCACACCTTCTAGTGCTGGTAATGGTTTGCACTTAAGAACAAGTGACCAGAATTCCTTTTAGTCTCAAGCAACTTCCGCTATCTTGCTTGTTAACTTAACTTGTCACCGCACCTCCTAGTGTTTGTGACTGCAATTGCACTTCCATGGTCAAAACAGTTAAATCCAAAGATAAATAGATGAGAAGAATTGATTAAGAATCAAAGTAATCTAACATTGAAAGATACTTCCATATACAATCAATTGTCAATAAAAATTCATCAACATTAAAAGAGGGATTAACAAATGAATCGAAGCATACTATTTCTAGGCTACTAGGATTCTCCCTTAATCGATCCTCTTGCATCGCACCAATCACTCCTCTTCAGAAGCTGTGTTCCCTTGCGGGATTAGATCACCGTCCTCCAGATTAAACTTCCATGGTAGCTAACCTTTGAGAATGAAAGAATGTTTAGGGTTTAAATCTTCATCACTTGATATTCGTCTTCTTCCTTTCCTTCCTATTTATAAGCTCTGGGAATTTCAGATCTCCTCCCTTCTCAGATCTAACCTCTTTGGCAGCTGTACAAGTTGGTTATTTCCAGCTGTGCACTCACGCAGATCTGGTATATTCATTAGGCATCTGCAAGTTTTCGTGGCATCTCTGGGCGCAATTCATGATCTTTAATTGTGGCGACAACTTGGCATTCTCCTGTGCTGATCCTTCCAAGTATGTTTGTAGCGTGAATTCACTTGTACGAGGTAAAGGTATTCATGCGATTGACATCTTTGGTTGCAATTCCAAGCTAAATTTGTGGCTCCATCTTTGAACGCTTTTCAGCACTAATCTTTCGAGGTGAGTCTATGCGCTAACAACTTCAAATGCAAAACTTATGCTGCATACGACGACATTAGTAGCACATAAAAGATATAATGAAAAGAATTAAATCCATACAACACTGAGTCAGAAAATGCAAACACTAAGTATGAAATGATAAACATGCATGCTAAATATGATACAAAAGGAACAATTTTTACACTAAGTTAGGGAGAAAATAAGTGTCATTTCTAATACTATCACATGGCCACATTGTCTTCTACCTTATCAATGAACCTATTTTCTTATGACTAGTTCTCTATTTAGTAATTGAATACGAATCAACACTTTTTTTTTGAAATGAAAATGCAATGAAAACAGATTCAAAAGAAACAAGTTAGTATGATTAATACAGGAATAAAACTTGAAAACAAATTGAAATTAAAAGCAAAGAATAAGAATATAAGCGTATCTCTTAGACCTTATTCGGGTAACCACTAAAGGTTTGGCGTGGTTTTACTTAGGGTAGGCTCTTAGGGTTCATTACATGAGGTTTAGGTTCTAAAGTAAGGGTACCAGAACTAGCAGATTCCTCAAGCCTCACACATTATAAGCTCATACAAACAAGTTCAGCTCAGGGGGATACATTTCCCATATGTTTGCACAGAAATGATAACTTCACGAAAACATAGGTACGAATATATCCCGAAAGCGATCCACTATCTTGCACGGAGGTGAAGACCTCACGAAGGAGTAGTTTCTCACTTCCACTTAAGAGGTGTAGTAGAACATTTATGCAATGCATGTGAAAAATAATCCTATATCCAAGCAATATTAATACAAATATTATTAACAAAGAAACACATGAAGAATGAAATGCAAAGGATCCTAAATCAATTTAAACCAAGTATTTAATTTTCAACAAAAAAGACCAAAAAATAATTAACTGGTGGCTTGACTCTCTTATTTATCCCCAGTGGAGTCGCCAAGCTGTCAAAACTTTTTTTTGAAAAAGTCCCGAATTTTATTTTAAAACCGAAAATGGAGTCGCCACCAATCTTTTTTACTTGATTTGATTAGATCACCTTAAAATATTTAAATTTATTTGAACAAACGTTTTGGTCTTCGAAATCCAGAAAATAGATTCGAGAGTCGGTTACGTGTGAGGAAGGATTAACACCCTCACACGCCTAAAATTGGTACCTAGTCGATCATTTAATATCTAGATTGTGAAAATTTTGAAAACTCGATTAAAATTTAAAATCGATCCCTAAGCATGAATAATATATTTGATGTTATTTAAAATTTAGCTTTGCGAAGAAGGCTTGTTTATTTTGAATTAATCGAGAAGGGAAGTCATGTCCAGTAAGTTAGGATACAACACCTCGAATTTTCGAAAATAACGAGCATTCTTTAAATATTATTCCAAATCTCATATATTTTAGATTTAAAAAAAATAAGGTGTTCGATTATTTCAGTTCAGAGAGAAAAACTACACATAGTAAGTTAAGGCATGATTCTCTCGAATCCTCGAAGTAAAGAATATTGCCTCGGTATTAAAAATTATTTTTTATTTGAAAATCAAATACGAGATTTTATTGTGACTTGCAATTGATTTACTTGAATGTGACTTAAAATTAACGAATGTAACTACATAGTATATGCAACATGGTAGATGACAAAAATTAAATAAATTCTTGAAATGTAAGATGAGATAATAACTATGAAAATATAATTAAATAAAAACTAATGATGATGACAATAATGGCACAAAAATAACAAAATTGCATAATAAAATATAAAATGAAATAAAACCAAAAGATAACAATGTAAATTACGAGATTTAAATATGTGGGCGAATAAATAAATAAAGAAGTAAATAAATAATAAGATAAATAATTAGGTTAAAAGTAAAATAAAACAAGAGTGTGAAATAATAATAACCGAAAGGATTAAATAAAAAATGAAAGAATAAAAAGGACTGAATTTAAAAAAAAACAGCAAAACGATTAAATTAAAAACTAAAATAAAATATTAAGAAAAAATAAAAGAAACAGAAAGGTCGAGGTCAAATCCGAATATTCGAAGACCACAAGGATTAAATGGGAAATTATCCCATGCCCATACACGTGTCAACCCCCATGGTCAAAGGTCAGAGGACCAAATCGAAGACAGATTAAAATCACAGGGCCAGATTACAATAAATTAAAAAATGGACTAAAAGACAAAATTAGAACAAGGGATAAAGCGGAAGGATCAAGGGCATAAATTGACCCTTTGTCAAAAACACGCAGATCCCTAATGGTACAGGTCAGATTTGGGTTGGTGTATCAAAACGGAGCCGTTTTGGCACTAAATTTCCTTCCCAAAACGACATTGTCTTATTCATGTATAAAAGGTGAATTTTTTTTTAAAAATTTTCATTCTTCATTTCTTTTTTAAAAAAAACCATTCTCTCATCCCTTTTTCTCTCTCTTTTCCTCTCATCACTCCCGCCATGGGGACCGTCGATCGTCCGTCGTGGGTCTGCCGTGGCCATCGATCATCGACAATGATGACTATCACCTCCGATGGCTGTAAAACACCCAAAAGACACCTTTTCGAGCCCTTTCGTGCACTGAACTCGGATTTGGGATTAGAAACCCAAAAATCCGATCCAAAACCTCCAAAAAAGGTCAAATACCTTTCGAATTTTTATGATTGTTTAGAAAAAATTTGATTTCCCCTCTGTCCAATCTCTTAAGCGGATATGAACGAATTCGAAGGGCCCCATGATTACGGATGCAATGACCAGAGGTAAACCCTAGGTTTTTTCTTTTTTATGTTTTGTATTTTATTTTCGAAATAAAGAAGAAAAAATAAAATATATATACAAAAAACAATAAAAGACCCTTAAAATTTCTTTGTTTTTATTTCCTTGATCTCGTAAAAAATTACAAAGATGTATGTTCTTCATGAAAATTCGAAGAGGAAAATTACAAAGGGCAAAATGAATGCTTTTTATAGCCAAAATACAAATCATGGCATTTTGTTTTTTTGCTACTTGTCTTCTTGCTTTTGTTGTTGTTTTCTTCTCTATTTCTTATAGGTTCGAACGATAGTGGTGGCAGAGGCGTGGGGTGTCAAAAGTGTGGTGGTGGCAGGGGTGTCAGATCTCGGGAGGCATGGTAGACGTGGTGAGAGCGAGGACCGTAAGAGGCTTAGGAATTAGGGTTTCTTTTTTTGTTGTTAATGTTTTAGGCTTGGTGGGCTCTTGGTTATTGGGTATTGTAAGTGGGTTTTATGGTTTAGGTCTTGGGTTTGAATTTGTAAAAAAAGACTTGTGACTTTAATTAAATTTTTTGGTATTTTATTTTGATTTATTTTGTTGCCTTGGGCCGGATGAAATGGGCTTATTACCTGATTTGGTGTGATTCTCTTTTGCTTAATGGTTGTCCTTTTTCATGAGATTGATAAAACATGAAAAGTGAAGAAGAGGAATAAAAAGTGAAAGATTTTTAGGGTTTTTAGAGGATTTTAGAAGGTTAGAGTGCAATGTGAGAGTTATAATAGTATTTTAGTATTTATAGGAGATGGAAGTTAGGGTTCTAGAGTGTTAAAATTTAGAGAAATAAGTGTTTTAGCCGCTGGGTTGTGTAATCGGGTCGGGTCAACTTTACAATAATTGCAGTCGATGTCGTAACAAAGGGTAGCTATGTGCTTAGTTTCGAATGGTCACCCAGTTTGTACTCTTTGTCACGACATGAGGGTTTCTTCGCTGCGACATTAGCGTCTATCTTGTATTGTCCTCATTCTGACACCTATGTTTAGACACACCATATGTTGCAACACGAAGGATGGTTTGTCCCAACATATCCCTATTTCCTATTAATTATTGAAATAAAAACTCGTTATAAATATATAAAATAATATACAGAAGTAAGTTTCACATGTCTATCTTTATGTCTTACTACCGGACTCATCCGGTATGCTTACCCTCATCAATCTTGTCCAACGTGTTTCGGCATTTGTCTATCTCCCATCATTTTTCTCCATTTTCTTTATGCGATCCCATTCTTTTAACCTATTAATTCACTCCTTGTTCATAAAAGGAATCTTACTGGGTTCTTCACTACCATCTATGTCAAGCAACTGACAGCACTCATTGTGTTCCTTTGTTCCATCCTTTTTATCCCCGTATTTGAAGATTTCTACATCACTATTGATTCCCATCATTAACTCATTGGTGTTCAAATCAATGGTAGATCTAAACGTGGCTAAAAAGAGCCATCCTAACAAGATAGGTATATCCCTGTCATCTTAAAAATCTAGCATCACGAAATCTACAAGGATAATAAAACTTCTCAACTAGACCAGCACATCTTCTAAAATCACTTTCAGATGCACGGATGATTAATCTTCTAGTTGTAGAGTCATTTGGGTATTCTTGAGATTTCCACTCCCAAGTTTCTCAAAAATCGATAGAGGCATCAAATTTATGCTTGTGTCGAGATCACATAAGGCTCTGTTGAACTGCAAGCTCCCAATCATGATTGGAATTGTGAAACTTCTAAAATCCTTCAGCTTTTGAGGAATTCTCTTAGAGATGATAACGCTGCAAGATGCATTTACTTCCACTTGCTCACCTACCTTGATTTTTCTATGCCTCGACATGATCTCCTTTAAGAACTTGGTGTATTTTGGTACCTTTTCTATAAGTTCAATCAAAGGTAAGTTAACATTTAATGATTTAAACAGATTTAGAAACTTACAAAGTTGTCAGCGTCTTGCTTCTTTCTCTCCTTTAACCTCTTAGGGAATGGAATGATGGTACCATTATCCTTTTTTGGCATCTCCTCCTTCTAATGGTACCTCTTTGGCTATTGTGACTTCAGTGTCATCTTCGAAGGAAATTTTTATAGTCTCTTTTGATTTTCTGTGTTCCTCCTCCTTTTAGAATTTTCTAGGCTACTCAATACTTTGCCCGATCTTAACTCGATCACCTTGACACGCTCTTTCCCCTCCCTCTAAGGATTGTTTTTAGTGTTACTAGGGATACCAGTTCCAATTTTCCTAGTGAGATCTCCTACCATACTCACTAATTGGTCCATCCGTTCCTCTAGTTTTTTCAAGGATCTAGCAGAACTAGTGCACTCAGATTGCCCTTGCTTTACCTGCGCTCGCATTGATTGCATCTCTCCCTTTATTTTGTCTAACCTTTGATCACATATAGTATGGTTACTTTAGACTGCCTACTCCAATTGCCTTTGCAAGAATGGAGGTTGGTAACTTGGGTTTCTCGATTGGTTGTTGTTACCACTTCCTCCTTGATTTCCTCCCCACTAAAATTAGGATGATCCTTTCATCCTGGATTGTAGGTATTTGAGTAGGGATTTCCATCTCTATTTCCAACATAGTTAACATCCTTAGTGTTGGTAAGATAGTGGTAAAGAGGCTTATCTTCTACGTGTGATGATGGTGCCTTTGTGGTAGATTCAATTCGGTTTAATCTCTCCAACAATTGTTGTTATTTATCATCTTCCTAGATCATTTTAACTAAAGCAAGTTTCTGCCCATATGTGAACTTCTCAGTAGGCCACTACAAGAGTTCATTGCCATATTTTTTATCAACCCATAAGCATCGTTATAGGTTCTATTCATTAGGGCTCCTCTTATTGTACCAACTAACCCAGATCTAGTAGATGCACCCAGTCTGTTATAGAACGTCTGTAGCTGCAACCATTCCGGCATACCATGATGTGGGCATTCCAATGTTTTATGGAATCCTTCTCCCTCAAATTGTCTAAATGTCAAAAGCTCTCTCCGGAGTTCGATTGTCTTACTAATGGGAAAGAATTTCTGTAGGAATTTTCTTACGAGCTCGTCCCATGTAGTAATGGATCCTGGTGCCTGCGTATCTAACCAAGAAAAAATATTATCAGTTAGAGGGAATTGAAATAGTTTAAGACAAATGGCATCATCAATAATACCATTGTAACGGAAAGTATCACATAATTGAAAAAATCGCTTTAAGTGTAAACTAGGTTCTTCAGCCATGGTCCCTCTAAACTGTAAATTATTTTGAATCATTTGGATCATTGATAGCATTAGAAATGACACCTATTTTCTCCCTAAATTTGTGTATTAATTGTCTCTTTTGTGTCATATTTAGTATGCATATTAGGCATTTCTTACTTAGTTTTAATGTTTTTAAACTCATTGTTGTTTGGTTTAAATTCTTACTATTCTATCTCTTTTAGTACACTAATGTCGCCACATGTAGCATATATATATTCCGTTTTAAAATTGTCAGTGCAAAGACACATCTCAGTAGATCAACGCTAGAAAGAATCCAGAATACAACCACAAATTCAGCTTGAATTGCGACCAGTGATGTCACCGCGTAGGAATCTTTACTTTGGAATGAATGAATTCAAGCTGCAATTACACCTGGAAGCACCAACGCAGGAATTTCACATGTTGTCGCTGCAATTAAAGATTTTAGATTGCGACCAGAACTGCGGTGACAATCTGCAGATCCATGAAGTTCACACCAGATCTGCGTGAGTGCACAGCTGGATTGTAACAAACTTTTACAGCTGCAATTGGATCTGGATCTGAGGAGAGAGAAGGTTTACCATTCTTGAAGCCTATAAATTAAGGAGAAAAGATGAAGAAAAAGATCAAGAGTTGAGGAATTAAATTTGCAATTATTTTGAGCTTTTGAAGTTTATCGTTGGAGACTGGTGAGCTGATTGAGTTGACGAGCAGCAACTCCTGGCGAGGAGTGCTTGATGCTAAGCAAGAGCAGTAGTTAGGGGATAATCTGAGTAGCCTAGAGATAGTATGCTCCAATGTATTTGTTAACTCCTCTCTTTATGATGATGAACTATTATTGATATTTGAATGAATACGAGAGTATCTTTTAGTATTAGATTACTTTGATCCTTATTTAATGCTTTTCATCTGTTTCTTCTTGGATCTAACTGCATCAAACACGAGAGTGCATTTGTAGTCTGCCGACATTGAGAAATGCAGTGACAAGTTAGGTTAACAAGCAAGACAACGAGAGTTGCTTGGGATTAGAAGAGATTTTGATCACATGTTCTTGGGTACACAACGTTGTTCACACCAGGAGGTGGAGTAATTATGGGCACTTAAGTCATGTCTAAATAGGGAATTGTTATTGGTAAGATTTCATTGGAACTTAATTGCTGCGACAGTTCATCTATTCAACCCTTGTCAACACATCCTGTGTTACGAATTAGCGAAATTAGTGATCCACTCCAGATCTTCGCACTTGATCACATTTTACTTTTCTGCAGTTAAATTCTCGAAAGTTACACAACTATTTGATTTACTTTTAGTTGCACTGACATTTAACTTTTATAATTACATTGACAATTTTAACTATCTTAGTGCGCAGATTAGATTTAGTTGTGCTGAGATCTTTACTCACATTGTCTCTAATCTTAGTTTTAATTGCCTCGACATATAGACATCAAGAAGCTATTCCTTGTGGGATCGATATTTGATAGAATTAATCTATCAACTATACTTGCATCAACGTGTGTCCGCTTGCACAAATGCTGTGACATTACAGGCCAATCAAGTTTTGGTGTCGCTGTCTAGGAATTTGGCGTTTGTTTGATGTTTATGTTTGTAGACGCAATTAATTCTTCTTACTTAACTTCTAATTTTTACTAATTTGTTTACTTTCTTGTTGTTAAGTTCTTTCAGAATTCCTTAGGAGTTGCATGTCCACAAGGAGAAATCCAAAGGATATTGTGAACTTTGATCCGAAACTCGAGAGAACACTTAGGATGAGAAAACAAGAACAAAAGAAAATGGCTGGCAACAACAACAACAACAACAACTTACCACCATTGCTGCCACAAGATGTTGTTCCTCCAATACTACCACAAGTTGTTAATAATCTACCACCACCGCCACCACAAGTTGAACAAGTGCAAAATAGGATAATCCGAGATTTTTTTGTTCCTATTCTATATGATTTACAACCAGTGGTTGTTAGACCAGCTATTCAAGCTGGAAATTTTGAGTTGAAACCGGTGATGTTTCAGATGCTTAATTCAAATGGGCAATATTCTGGTTTGCCTCATGAAGACGCAAAAGAACATTTAAAATCATTTTCGCTTATTTGTGCATCCTTTAGTCAACATGGTATCCCTGATGATGCCTTGAAAATGCAATTATTTCCTTATTCGTTGCAGGGTAAAGCGAGAACCACATTCAGATATGGAAATTCCTCAAATCAAGGGAGTTACCATAATAATCAACATCAAAATTTTAATCAGAATTCACAAGTACATTCGCATTCTGATCAATTGCAGGCACAAAGCTAGATGCAACCATAATCGCGATTGCAGCCACAATAGAATACAATGCCACATATGGAAGGACAACATCAACAACAGTAGCAGTTTTCTCAACAAAGGTCAGATTCTATACTGCTCTTGAAGCACTGATGCGAGAGCATATCACGAGAACTAAAGCAATCGTGCAAGGCAATTCTTTCTCTATCCGAGCATTAGAAGCCCAACTAGGATAGTTGGCTTCTAATTTGAGTACACGATCACCAGGTGCTCTACCTAGTGATACTGAGAATCCAACACAAAGAGGGAAGGAGCACTGTAAGGCCATTACATTGCGAAGCGAAAAGCAAATGACTAAACCAAGCAGTTCGATTCGAGACCATGTCGAGGAAACCGAACCAATGCAACAGGGAGAAGTTGCAGTTGAAGGAAACTCAACAGAAATAAATGAGGAAGAGTCAACGTTAGTGACATCTATGCCTACTATTTGCCCAACAAAGATGTCGAGACAATTATTTGTGTCGATGTAACCGACTATTTCGCAACAACTCACTGTTACAATACCTTTACCATTTCCGCAAAGATTTTAAGAGAAGGACCATGATAAGGACTATCAAAAGTTTGTTTCTAATTTTAAACAAGTACATATTAATATACCTCTTGTTGATGCTCTGGTGCAAATCCCAAGTTATGGGAAATTCATGAAGGAGCTGTTATCAAAAAAATAGAAATTGTCCGAAATCAAGACGATTGCGCTCACAAAGGGGTGCAGCGCTATACTAACTAACAAGTTACCACAAAAAATGAAAGACCCTGGCAGCTTCACAATCCCATGCTCTATTGGGAATCATTATCTAGGTAAAGCTTTATGCGATTTGGGAGCTAGTATTAATCTCATGCCTTTATCTACATTTAGGAAATTAGGAATTGGATTAATGAAGCCCACTGCGGTGACATTACGACTTGCGGATAGATCCTTAGCACAACCGGAAGGTCAGATCAAAGATGTTCTTGTCCAGGTTGATAAGCTCGTGTTCCCTGCCGATTTCATAATCCTTGATTGTGAGGCAAACAAGAAAGTACCCATCATTCTGGGGCAACCATTCTTGGCAACGAGACGCACTCTTATTGACGTTTTCAAGGGTGAGCTTGTCATGTGTCATAACAATGAACATGTGACCTTCAGTGTATTTGAGGCATCTCCGTCCAAGAGTAAAGAGCATTGTCACCACATTGACGCGCTGGATGAAAAAATTATGGAAGAGTTCAATGAACGGAGTTCATCAATCCTAGATGAAGATGCAGTAACATCCGTTGATAAAATCCTAGCTGAATATGACCATAATGCTGAGGTTAATAGTTGTGAGTTGAGACAGAATTGATAATTGGAATCTTTGGATTTTTCTAATAGGACGATCCCTGTGTTTAAACCGTCGATTGAATAAGCTCCTACCTTGGAGTTGAACCCATTACCGACGCATTTGAAATATGTCTTTCTGGGTGACAATGAAACGTTACCTGTTATTGTTAGCACAACCCACGACGCAATTCAAGAAGAAAAGCTTGTCACGATTTTAAAGGAATACAAAAGAGCCATAGCCTGGAGCATTGCAAATATCAGAGGTATTAGTCCCTCTTTTTGCATGCACAAGATCAGGTTGGAAGATGAAGGGAAGTAATCCATTGAGCAATAGCGACGACTCAATGAGAAGATGAAAGTAGTGAAGAAGGAGATTATCAAGTGGCTAGACGCAGGCATATCTACCCTATTTCTGATAGCAATTGGCTGAGCCCTATCCAATTGTGCCCAAGAAGAGTGGTTTCACAGTTATAAGAAATGGCAAAAATGAGTTGATCCCTACTCGAATTGCGACTGGCTGGCAAGTATGCATGGATTATCGTTGACTGAATGCGGCCACAAAGAAGGACCACTTTCCACTATTATTCATTGACCAAATGTTGGATAGGCTAGCTGGTAAAGCCTATTATTGTTTCATAGATGGCTACTCTAGATACAACCAAATTGCCATTGCGCTGGAAGACCAAGCAAATACTACATTTACATGCCCATTTGGAACTTTTGCCTTTCGACGTATGCCTTTTAGATTGTGCAATGCACCAGCCACATTCCAGAGGTGTATGATGGCTATATTTTCGGACATGATCGAGGATTCTTTAGAGGTATTCATGAACGATTTTTTGGTATATGGGCAAACTTTTGACCAATGCGCTGACAATCTGGCGAAAGTTTTAAAGAGATGCGAGGACACAAATCTAGTTCTGAATTGAGAGAAATGCCACTTCATGGAAACTGAAGGCATTGTCCTCGGCCATCGCATATCATGTCAAGGCATTGAGGTAGATAAAGCAAATGTCGAAATCATCGAGAAGTTACCACCACCAACAATTGTTAAGGGAATAAGAAGCTTTCTTGGACATGCTGGCTTTTACAGGATATTTATCCGTGACTTTTCTAAGATTGCTAAACCGTTATGCTCATTACTAGAGCAAAATAAAAAGTTTGTGTTTGATGACACCTGTCTGGACGCATTCATCACAATTACGAAGCAACTGGTAGAAGCTCCAATTATCGTCGCCCCGAACTGGATGCAACCATTTGAATTAATGTGCAATGCAAGCGACTTTGCTGTTGGAGCTGTGCTAGGTCAATGCAAAGAAAAGGTATTTCATTCTATTTATTATGCTAGTAAAACTTTGACTGAAGTGCAGGTCAATTATACAACTATTGAGAAGGAATTGCTAGCAGTAGTTTTTGCTTTTGACAAGTTCCGTTCATACCTTGTCGGCGTAAAAATTACAGTATACACAGATCATTCTGCAATGAGGTACCTTTTTGCGAAGAAAGACGCCAAACCAAGGCTGATTAGATGGATCTTGTTGCTACAAGAATTTGATGTTGAAATCAAATATAGAAAAGGATCTTAAAATTAAGTAGCTGACCACTTGTCTCGACTAGAAGTTGGAAGTGAAGATGGGAATAAAATCCAAGTTGTCGATGCATTTCCAGACGAGCAGTTGTACTTTTTTGACGCATCACCATGGTATGCTGATGTTGTCAATTATCTTATGTGTAGGAAGCTACCTTTGAGTGCTATTGGTCACAAGAAAGTCAGATTTTTGCGCAACGCTGAAAAGTATCATTGGAATGAACCATACCTGTTCAAGGCATGCATCGACAATATTATTCATCGCTACGTTCATGAAGAGGAGATGACTTCTATACTGCGACATTGCCATGATGCTCCCTTTGGAGGTCATTTTGGTGGTGTAAGGACTGCTGCAAAAGTCTTCCAGTCAGGATTCTATTGGCCCACATTGTTTCGAGATGCCCAAAACTTTGCACAATAATGTGATCGATGTCAACGCACTAGCTCAATATCTTGACACTACAAGGTGCTCAACAGCCTATTATGGAGGTGGAGCTATTCGATGTTTGGGGTATAAACTTTATGGGGCCATTCTCTAACTCTTTTGGGAATGTGTACATTCTAGCTGCAGTTGACTATGTCTTGAAGTGGATTGAAGTAGTCGCGGTGCCAAAATATGATGATCAAACGGTGCTAAAGTTTATCCACACTTACATCCTTACGAGATTTGGAACACCTAGAGCATTAATAAGTGATCAAGGTACTCACTTTCACAATAATCAAGTTGCGATAGCATTGAAAAGATATGGCGTGAAGCATCGTATGGCCACAACATACCATCCACAAACAAAAGGTCAAGCGGAGGCGTCTAATTGGCAAATTAAGAGCATCCTTGAAAAGGTGGTTAATCCATCTAGGGGAGATTGGTCTGACGGCTACATGACACATTGTGGGTGCTTCGTAGCGCATATAAAACCCCACTAGGGATGTCACCGTATCAGCTAGTGTTTGGTAAATCTTGCCACTTGCCAATTGAGCTTGAGCGCAAAGCCATGTGGGCAATCAAGCAGGTAAATATGAATTATGATGCTGTTGGTAGGAAAAGATTGTTTGACATTGCTGAACTAGAAGAAATTCACCGCAATGCCTTTAAGAATGCCGCAATAAACAAAGAAAAGGCCAAGAGATGGACGACAATATCATCTTGCATCAACAATTTAGCCCTGATCAGTTAGTACTTTTGTTTAACTCACGACTAAACCTGTACCTAGATAAATTACGTTCAAGATGGTCGGGCCCTTTCAAGATTGTCGACTCATTCCAAAACGGAGCGGTGACAATTAAGAATCTGAAAGATGGGCAACAGTTTAAGGTGAATGGCTAACGTCTTAAGCATTATGTGAGCCCAGAAGTCAAATAACCAAACGAGGCCATCGATCTGGTCACATTTAAATAATGTCAATGCATTTTTACATTTTCTTTTATTTGTTTCACTTTTACTTGTTTCATATTTAAATTTTATGAAGGAATAAAAATCATCTTTTTGTCTATGCATCACGAGCACAAATGATCGACGAATTCTGTAATGACTCAGCAATACTTTTTTAGCACGGATTGTGCCGGTTGATTTTCTTTTCTCCCTAGCCGTTGGATCAAAACAAAGGGGTACGATCTGCAGCCTGGCATTTATTGGCTGCAGACATAATGTTTTCCCATAATTTTTGCAATCATCGCGTCTCATTAATTTTCAAGGTTAAAAACCCTTCTCTCTCGTTTTCTTTTTCCACTCACAATAGCCATTGTTGCTGCAACTTATCTTCCTTGTTGTTTTTACTCTTAAATCTCATATGTTTACTATTTTCTCTGCAAATCTCTTTTCACCCTTTTACTTGAGTTACTATGGCTAGAACAAGAGGAACAAAAAACCCCTCTAAAACCACTCCTGAAACTTCCACCACCGTGGTTAGGTCCACAAACTAACCCCCACCATGAGAGCTGGTCTTATTTCTATCAAAAGCTACCAAAGACCGATATCAGAATGTGATGCTGAAAAGAAATTACCATCCAGAGCAAGGATTACAGTTATCCCCACAACAACCATTGGGGAAGCAAGTTGCCAGGACCATCAGCCGTTCGGGATGGGAGTTCTTCTGAACACCCTTCTTGTTACTCCCCTACAATGGTAAGGGAATTCTATGCCAATCTTGTTGACGATGAACAAGAATTTATCTTTATGAGGGAAGGTTTAATTCTATGGAATCCCGAAAATATAAATGTTCTGCTTCGGATTCTTGAGAAGGTAGATGACCACACACCATCTGTACATGAGCTGGACGATGAAGGAACTAACCAGGTCAAGAAGGACCTCTACATTGAGGGTGCGGTTTAGACAGGTAGTGGTCCATACAACAACACCATGCACCGTCGATATCTAACGACATTTAACAAAGTCTAGTTCCATTTCATGAATAGCCACATCCTACCTTCTACGCACAGCACTACGGGGACATTGGACCGTATGTGCATTCTGCACTCAATTTTAAAGGGTCGTCACATTGACATCAACGAGATCCTCCACGATCAAATTGCTGAAGCAACAGCAAAGCAAACAGGTATACTACCTTTTCTGTCCCTAATAATGTTATTGTGTAAATAGAGGGGGACTATGCCTCGAGATGGTGAGGAAGTGTTAGAGAACAAAAGCCCTATCAATGATATATCAGTTTAAAGGATGACTCGAGGCCAAGAAATGCCAGTGGTAAGGGAAGCGTCAAATAAGAAGGACAAGGGCAAAGGGAAGAAGAAGCAAAAATAGGGTGATGCGCCCACAGATCCTCTGTTGGGAAAGAAAGTGGCTGCTATGGAAGCCAATATTGATCGTATCGACATGCGCACTATTCGTACTATTTGTGTATTAGAGGATATGGACTACATACAACATATCTTCTATGCGTATACAAAATCATGGAATGAGGCAATTATCACTGTATTGCATAGCATAAGCCTAAATTCGATGCCTGATTTCCTAGTCTTCCCCTCTATTTTTCGCCCAATGGCATCATCCTCTGACCAGCCTATCTTGATGGTAGGCCTCAGAATGTTCCATCCCCAACAAGAATTCATATTTTCGATGACGAGGAGAGCGAGGGACATTCTAATGTCATAGAAGACTGCTACATAACAATTGCTAACCTATTCGAAGAGGAATTTTTGAATAGTACTGGGGTGACCATGGCAGGCAGGGGGTTATCATTGAGGAGCTGCATACCCCCGTGGGTATGGATGTAGAGGATGGTGCTGACATTGCTGCAACTGAACAAGAGAAGCATGGGGATGAAGGTGCAGAACAGGAAGAAGGTGAATAGAAGGAGAAGGAAAATGAAGAAGAAGAAGAAGAGCATAAGAAGAAGGACCCTACTGAAGAGTATGAAGAAAAGAAGGAATATGCCTCGATAATTATTACTGAGGATATTGTCGGCACACCCATAAGTGTGAGGGCATCTAGTGACGACTAGGCTCCACCTGATGCGAGCTTGGCTGAGTTAGTCAGCAGCAATACGGAGGAATCCAATCTATTAGCAATTGTGCCCTATGTGGCCCCGCTTGCTAAAGTCCATCCATCCGATGTGACTATCGATAAGGTCACCACTCAACCGATTGAAGAAGAGCAATCTACCGATCCGGTTGGTTCAAAGGACAAGAAAAGAAAACACAAAGAGGAAGGTGAGCGCCCAAGGAAGAAGAAAAAGAAAACCAAAGCAGCCTCTACATCGGCTACGCAAGAATGAGTTAGTTTACTCTTCTATATGTAGATTGCATACATTTTTATTGTCATCGCATTTTATTTTGTCATTGCATTTCTTTTGTTAATTTAGTTGCATTGTAGTTGCATTTCCATTCTTATCTGTATATTATTGCCAATGCATTGGGGACAATGCAGACATTAAGTTTGAGGGGAATATTGTGTGGAATGGAAATGTGATTGCACCCACATATTTGAATTTTACTTGTTTCTTTAGTCAACGAAAGTATGTAGAATTTTAGCAAAAAAGTGACCACAATTTTTTATTTGATGCGTAAATCATGAATTGTTTGGAATGTTGATGTGTGAATTGGGTGAATATGAATGAATATTGAATCGTCTATTTTTGGATGAATGATTTAAGTTGCTTCAGTAATGAATGGATAGTAGTAGTTGTTGAATCTTGAACTAACTTCCCAATTGCAATTACATTGTATTAAGAACACTCTAATGTGAGTGCATTGTGACTTATAAGGGAGAACACTCCGTTTCATGTGTTAGAAAAATCATCTAGCCAAAGGCTGTCACTGCAAGAGTGTGTGTCGGCGTAATTACATACCTCTTGGGGGTTTGTTACACCCTATCGTTACTGCCTAGGAACCAACGTAAAGTAATGCAATGACATCTCCCAGTCACTTATAAAAATTCTGATTGAGAAAAAGAAAAGAAAAAGAGAAAAAGAGAAAAGAAAAAGAAATATTGTTATAAATGTTGTATTGGTTTAAGAAAGGATAAGATTCAAAACATGTTACTAACACAAGTGAAGTTGTAGTTTAATTGTTTATGTCTCTAAATTGTCTCCAAATTATTATATCATGTGAATGCAATTTGTACATTAGGATCCCAGAAATTTTAAGTTGTGAGAATAATAATTGCGGTGACATATTTGATTGTGATTTAGCTAATTTTTGTTTACATGAGGACAAGTAAAAACTCAAGTTTGAGCGTGTGACAGCATTAGAAATGACACCTATTTTCTCCCTAAATTTGTGTATTAATTGTCTCTTTTGTGTGCCATATTTAGTATGAATATTAGGCATTTCATACTTAGTTTTTATGTTTTCTAACTCATTGTTGTTTGGTTTAAATTCTTGCTATTCTATCTCTTTTTTGTGCACTAATGTCGCCACATGTGGCATATATATATTGCGTTTTAAAATTGTCAGCGCAAGGACACATCTCAGTAGATCAAGGCTAGAAAGAATCCAGAATGTAGCCACAAATTCAGCTTGAATTGCGATCAGTGATGTCGCCGCATAGGAATCTTTACTTTGGAATGAATGAATTCAAGCAGCAATTACACCTGGAAGCACCAACGTAGGAATTTCACATGTTGTCGCCGTAATTAAAGATTTCAGATCACGACCAAAAATACGGTGACAATCTACAAATCCATAAAGTTCACACCAGATCTGTGTTAGTGTACAGCTGGACTATAATAAACTTTTACAGCTGCAATTGGATTTGGATCTGAAGAGAGACAAGATTTACCATTCTTGAAGCCTATAAATTGAGGAGAAAAGATGAAGAAAAAGATCAAGAGCTGAGGAATTAAATTTGCAATTACTTTGTGTTTTTGAAGTTTATTGTTAAAGACCGGTGAGCTGACTGAGCTAACGAATAGCAACTCCTAACGAGGAGTGCTTGATGCTAAGCAAGAGGAGCAGTTAGGGGATAATCCGAGTAGCATAGAGATAGTATGCTCCGATGTATTTGTTAACTCCTCTCTTTATGATGATGAACTATTATTGATATTTGAATGAATACGAGAGTATCTTTTAGTATTAGATTATTTTGATTCTTATTTAATGCTTTTCATCTGTTTATTATTAGATCTAACTGCATCAAACACGAGAGTGCATTTGCAGTTTGCCGACATTGAGAAATGTGGTGACAAGTTAGGTTAACAAGCAAGACAGCGAGAGTTGCTTAGGATTAGAAGAGATTATGATCACTTGTTCTTAGGTACACAATGTTGTTCACACCGATAGGTGGAGTAATTGTAGGTACTGGAGTTGTGTCTAAACAAGGAATTGTTATTAGTAAGATTTCATTGGAACTTCATTGCTATGATAGTTCATCTATTCAACCCTTGTCGACACATCTTACATTATGAATTAGCGAAATCAGTGATCCACTATAGATCTTCACACTTGATCACATTTTACTTTTCTGCATTTAAATTCTCAAAACTTCCACAACTATTTGATTTTCTTTCAGTTGCACTGACATTTAACTTTTATAATTACATTGATAAATTTAACTATCTTAGTGTGCAGATTAGATTTAATTACGCTGACATCTTTACTCACATTGTCTCTAATCTTAGTTTTAATTACCTCAACATATAGACATCAAGAACCTATTCCCTGTGAGATCGATATCCGATAGAATTAATCTATCAACTATACTTACATCGACGTGTGTCTGCTTGCACAACTGCTGTGACGTTACAAGCCGATCAATCATTGCTGGTTTAATCTCAAAAGTATTTGCGGCTAGAGTTGGTCTAGCAATACTCCCTCATGTCAAATCTATATTAGGCATAGAATACTCCCTCAAAGTTCTTCGAGCTTCCACCATCGGTTCGTTTGTAGAGAGTTGTTGAGGTATCCTAACGTCCTCGATGTTGTTATTAATAGGATTAATAATTGGATCTTCTAGCTTTTCTCGTTCCTCAAGTAGTGGTGGATTTTGGATTGACTGTTGGTTTCTACGGTGTTGACCAATCAATGTTTCGGGGTCAGAGATTGGATCTACCAAGTTTCCTTGGCTCCGAGTCATAAACTGAAATTAAATAAAAATAGATATAATAAAAAAAAACAAAATAAAATAAAAGGTATCAAATCTATAACCGAAAAATCTCCTAATTATTCAAATAACAAAGAAGAAATAAAAATCACTAAAAGCGTTGCCTCCCCGACAAGGCGCCAACAACTTAACCGCCTCTGATTGTACTCCTGTTTGGTGTGTATTTTAGGGCTTCCACAAGTATATGGATCAGGTTGTAATATAGTGTGTTACAACGAAACACTTGCCAATATTTCGAGGATCATACCCAAAGGAGGCTTTAAGCAAGAGTGATTTAAATCTCTGCAAAGATAGGAATTAAGTAGTACTATTTTTAGGATTTATAGTACGACAATAAAATAAAAGGTTTTGATTGTTAAACATTAAAATAAAGTAAATAAAATAAAATAAGAGAAAGAGATTTGTAGATTCAATAAATAGATTTGGGGAGATTAGGTCAATTCAGTATAGATTCTTCAATTATTGGTTTGGGGACTTTGCTTCAACCAACTAGTCACTAGCCTAGCAAGATCTTTCGATCTTCCACCAACATAACAAGTCAATAGAGACTACTTATCAGTAAATGCCACAGTCTAAACTTGTTTGGGGAAAAGGTCTTCGCGGATAGGTAACACCAATTTTGGGTTCATTCTCACCTAAATGACTTTCTAAGGTTGTTTGGCCTAGTATTTGTTTCACGTTCTTCCTTTACCAAATAGTTTATCCTATTTAAAATCCCTATATACAACAATTAAATAACCATACTTCCACTCCCTAATCCCTCACAACGAGATTAGTTCCTCATGGTTTCTTCAAACATTATAAATACAATAATATAATTGAACATAAGATTGAATTAATGAAACAAAAAGAAACTTGAATTGTATAGCAATCCATCAGGAAATAATTTCACGATCATTTATGCAAAGTTACAAATCTCGTTTCTTAAACGGAAAGAAAATAACAAAGTAACTAAAACTAAGTTACAAGGTGTCTCCAACCCTAGTGCTAGAAGCCTTATTTATAGCCTTGGATGGTTGTTTTCCTCAACCTTAGGTCAGCTGCTATTCCTCGTGTTTAAGTAGCATTGTAAAGATTGAAACATCCTTCACTCGGTGTCAAATCCTCGTCCAGGAGTCGATGTCGCGACACATCAGGTTTAGTGCTAGATGGCTTATTTATAGCCTTGGATGGTCGTTTTCCTCAACCTTAGGTCAGTTGTCATTCCTCGTATTTAAGTGGAATTGTAAAGATTGAAATGTCCTTCACTTGATGTAGAATCCTCATCTAGAAGTCGATATCACGACACATTAGGTCTAGTGTCATGACAAAGAGATCAGTCTACTCCTTTGGTGTAATTGTACAGGCGTTGTCGCGACATAGATGTTGTATGTCGCGACAAAGAACTCAGCTTCGATATTCTTCAAGTTTGGTCCCTTTTTTGCAATGTAAAGCAGTCCATGTCGTGACATAGTGATTAGCTTCATACTTGATTGGCTTCTCAAGGTTTCCTACATACTCACAAATTATTAGCTAACCCTTAAGCCTCAATCAGCCTTAAAGACAATAAAACACACCTTTTTGCACTTTTTACACATTTTATTTAATATAGAAAACTAATATATATCCTAAAGAATTGAAAGGAAAATGCTTAATTTCAAGCTTCTAAAGTACAAAAAGTAGTTCAATTTGCTAAGTACAAAACTAGTAGAACAAGTAGCTTTAGAAAGATGAGTCGTAGGAATAAATGAAGTGGATCCACTCAGTTCACTTACAGCTCAAGTATCATCAATTTCCTTAATGTTTAAGAATTTTACCACTAATGGGTTTAATAATGTTGCATCTTAGCCACCTAAAAAATTCGAGAATATAGCCTGTGCTTACTATAGGGAAAGATACTTGTTCAAAGAATGCTCATTGAACCCAAAATTTGTGTATTACATGGGTAATCAGAACCTCAATTGAGGTAAAAAGGGACTGCAATCAAACTTTTACAACCTATCTTAGAGAAATCACCCTAATTTCTCTTGGAGAAATCAAGGGGCTGGACCCAGTAACACCTACGCTCAACCGAGACCAACCCAGCCATAAAGATTTTCCCTACAAATTCAGAAACCAACCCAAGTTGAACCCTCTAATGGCTTGGAAAACCTATTGAAGGCATACATGGAAAAGGACGATGCCTTGATCCAAAGCCAAATAGTCACATTGAAGAACCTTAAAAACCAAATGAGTCAACTTGCCACTAAACTTAGGAACCATCCACAAGGTGCTTTGCCTAGTGATACTGAGAATTCGAGGTATCTAGGGAAGGAGCTTCTTAAAATGTTGACATTGAAGAGCGAAAAGACGTTAGAGCCCAACACTATTGAAGTTGAAAAGGAGCCAATTGATGCTCAAGATGCATTCATAGTTCAACCAAGTGTTGAAACTCCAGTTTCACCAGAACAAAACTTGTGAACTCTGAAAAGGTAACTTCTAAACCAATCAATTCTGATAAACTAACAACTTCGTTAGATGCAGAAGTGCCACAAAAGATAAATCAACCAATTTAAGTAAAGAATCCTCCACCACCCTACCCTTAAAGACTTCAAAAATAGAAGCAGGAAGTCCAACTCAAGAAATTCCTTGACATACTCAAGCAACTTCATACCAACTTTACGTTGGTAGAAGCACTTGAGGAAATGCCGAATTACGCCAAATTTGTGAAAGATATCCTATCCAAGAAATAAAGACTTGGAGAATTTGAGATGGTAACATTAATAAAGGAATGCGTGCATATATTCAAGTAAACTACCCCTAAAGCTAAAGGACCCTAGATGTTTTACCATACCTTGCAACATTGGACTAACATATTGCAGTAAAGCACTACGTGATTTGGGTGCAAGCATTAGCTTGATGCCCATGTTAATGACCGCCTTCGAACGTACTTCCATTCGATATAGGTTTTAGGCTTCCCAAGTATACGGGTCAGGTTGTCAATATAGTGTGTTACAATGGAACACTTGGTAGTATTATGAGGATCGTACCCAAAGGAGGCATGAGACAATAGTGAATTAGATCCTTACAAAGAATATAATTAATTAGTAACCACTTTAGGGATTATAGTAAGAAATAAAATAAAAGGTTTGATTGTGAAAAGCATAAAAAGAAAAGAAATAAAAAGTAAAAGTTTAAGATGTAGAAAATTGATAAATGACTTTGGGGAGATTAGGTCGCTTCAGTATGATTTCTTAAATTATTGGATTTTGGGGATTTTCCTTCAATTAACTAGTCCCTACCCCAGTTGGATCTTCCGATCTTCCACCAGCATAACAAGTCGATAGAGACTACTTATCGTTAGATGTCATAGTCTAAACCGATTTAGGGAAAAGGTTTTCATGAATGGGCAATACCAATTTTGGGTTCATTCCCACCTAAATGATGTTCTAGGATTTTCAGGCCTTGTGTTTGTTTAATGTTCTTCCTTTCTCGAAAAACTAATCCGAATGAAAAGTCCTTGTTAAATAACAATTAAATATTCATACTTCCACTCCCTAATTCCCCAAAATGGAATTAGTTCCTCATGGTTTTCTTAATCATAATCAAAATAACAATATATGAGAACATATAATTAAATAAATCAAATGGAAAAGAAACTTCAATTGTATTGGCAATCTGTATGGAAAAATTCCTTGAACGTATATGGGAATTTTACAATCCCGTTTCTAAACAAAAATACAAAGTAAAACTAAAAGCTAAGCAAATGGTTTCCTTAATCCTAGTGCTAAAGGTCCTATTTATAGCCTTGGTCAGTCGTTTTCATCAACCTTAGGTCAGCTCTCGTCCTTCATGTTTAAGTGGCATTGTAAAGACTGAAACGCCCTTCACTCGATGCAGAATCATGTTTAGGGGTCGATGTCGTGACACACCAGGTCTTGTGCTGCGACGGAGCAGGCAATCTCCTTCATCTTCACTACTGGTCTATTTGTTGCGACATAGAGCATCCTATGTCGTGACAAAGTGATCAGTTTCATTTTTGCTCAGCTGCTAATGGTCTCTTGTGCACTCACAAAGTAGGTTAGCTAATATTTAGGCTTCATTTTGCCTTAAAGGAAATAAAATAACCTTTTGGCACAATTTATTCAAAAGATAAAGACTAAGTTAAAATCTATAAAAACATAAGGAAAATACTTGATTTCAAGCTCTTCAATTGTGAAAAAGAGTTCAACTTGCTAGGAATAAAAGTGGTAGATCAAACTCCCCCACACTTAAGTCTTTTCTTGTCATCAAGCAAATAAAACAAGAAAAACCAAATAAAGAAACAAAGAAGGAAATAATGAAAGAAAAGCAATAGAGCTTGAACCTGTATTATACAAAGATTAGGTTCTCAACATCTACTTTAGGCATTATGTATTTCTCAATAATTCTAACATGATGAGTGATCAATTTTACTATCTTTGGTTAGAAATAATACAAGTTCAATAGGTAACAAGAAATACATATACTAAAATTTTATCGATTTAAGCCCATCAGTGCCTAATATAAGTACTTTGGTTATCCTAGTACAATACAGGTAGTTATAATGAGATTATGCAATTTCTACATCTACTCATGCATAGAGTTGTTTAGGTCACATAGGGTTTTTCGACTTGTAACACATTGAGGCTTAGGATAAGTATTATTTTCAAAGAACAAATAAGCACAAAGAGGTTACAAACACGAAAATAGTTTGGCACATTGTATTGTTCCCTATTCTTCCCCTAAAAGTCTCATTCCTTCTCACCCCCTTATTTCTCCTTCTCTCACCTTTCTTTTTTCTCCAATTTAGGAATCTCAATATAAACTAATCCCTTTAGCTAGCCTATGAGTATTCTTTTGTTTCTTGAGTAAGATTTTTTTGGTGACTTTATGATTTTGTCCCTTTTCATATGCTTTTGTTACTCATGATTTTCTTCTTTTGTTTCTTACTCATTTTTCTTTTTCTTTTTGAATTTTTCCCTATTTCTCTCTTTTTTTTTTGGCTAGACTAAGGTTTATACATTATATTAATTTCCTATTTCCCTCTTTGTTTTCCAACCTTCACCATAATGTGTCTACTTACCCTCAATACATATGATTATATGTCTTTTTCCATGCAAAACAGACCAAAGAAGAGAATAAAAACAAGTCATCATTTGAGGAATTAGAGGCTTGTAGTATGGTTTATCAAAAAGGGTCATAAGGCTTAAAGATGGGTACTAATTGAAAAGTCCAAATAGGTGTTGGCTTTTCAGCTCTAGATGCATCCAAACAATGCCTTAGGTCATCCCTAAACACCTCTATATGCATAAATATCAATTTAGTTATACAATCTCAGAATTACTATCTATCATATATACTAGCATGCTCGTTTCCTCATATTATGGACATCACTTGGTATCCATAATACCTTTCTATCTATACTTAATGTAACCTATAGAACTAAAAAATTTCATGCTAAATTTTTTTAAAATTTCTCATCATCATGCAAGATTTATCAACAAATACAATCAACCTATTCTACATGCTCCTAACCAATTACTTGTATTTCTACAAGCTCAAGCACACATCAAAACAAACATAAAAAAATAAAACAAAACTATATGCCAAAAATTCCTATGTTATCCCCTACATTTTAGAAAACACATTGTCCTTAATGTGTAACCCTTGAATTAATAAGGAAATAAGCTACCCGATTGATCGTGAAGGCCTTCTTCTTCTCATCGTTGTTGTCCTTCTTCCTTTTGGCGTGAGTGCTCAAAAAATTTTGTGTCTTCATAGTGTGGGATTCATAGAAAAAGAATGAAGCCATATATATGCAAACATACATCCTGATCCTACTACTACAAATTATATATGTATTAAAAAAAACAGAAAATCATCCAAAATTACAAGTCTGTAAATTAAATAAAGTCTAAATCTTATTATAAATAAAATTACAATCCTCTTCCTTCGAGCCGAATTGAGGGTCCATTGGAGCCTTGCCCTTGCCGAGATACTTTTGGTGAGAGCTCCCACCTTGTCGTCTTGCTGGGCTCCGAATCACTGATCCTTTGGGATTTAAGTATTAAGGCTAAAACATTGCTTCATACTCATCTTCACTGTTAGGGTCTTCTTGCTTCATGTTGGTCCCTTCCAACTCGATTTCATCTTCATCTCCTTCATTCCCAAACATGTTCGGTGAATAGTTTGGAGTAGGTAATCCGTTCATATTTGCGAATTCTTTCAACACAGGACCCATTTCCTACATCCACCGAATCATGCTATCTAACTTCCCTTCTATGATTCCCCCATACCCTTTTTGAGCTCTTACGTCATCCTTTTGTTTCAAAGAGGCTAACACATACATATTTTCTTTCCTTTTTTGATTCCATTCTTTGATCTGTTTTCACTGAAGCTTAACATATTGATTATATATGGAATCACCAATGATACTTTGTGTTGGCTTCAGGATGGTTCATTGTTGCTCATTGGCACGTCTGCCTCCTTGCATAATGCCTTCACTAGATGAGGAAATAAAAGTCCAGCTTTTTATTTTTTGTGTAATTTTGCGTTTCTTTGTAAATCCATCGCCTTACATAAATTTGCTTTTTATACAAAATCGCATAAAACAAAATAGCTCGAAAGGTATTAACTTTAGAATCATTTAGGGCCGTTGCTATTGATAGTACTAGAAAGAACCTTGGATTTATCCTTACTTATTATTTAAGCTGTTCCCATTTGTCATCCACAGCATACATTTTTAGCATTTTTATTTAGTTATTGCATTTTCTAACTTAATGGAACTCAACCTAATTGCCTTTGAATTTATAATATTTTTAATACTAATGTCGCTACATTAGTCTGTTTAGCATTGCACCCAGAATTGTCGCTGCAGGAACTTGTTCAGAATTATCGCTGCGTGACTATGTCCAGAGTTATCACTGCACAAGCAAGTCCAAAAGTGCGCCCAAAACTGTCACAGCATCTGACAACTATCTGGTTAACACACTAGAAATGCGTGAGTTGTACAGCTAGTGTAACTAATTAGTACAACCAGAGATTGCTAGATTTTGAGGGAAGGACACTTGTACTATTCAACTGTAGTTAAATACTTATGAGAAAGAGAGAGAAAGGGTCTTCTTCCAAATTGATTTTCTTCTTGAATCCAATTTTCGAAGCTTGCATCTATGGCAGCTTAACTTTCTCAAGGGCGACCTGACGCGAAGGAGGAGGAAGATCTGCTCCTAGCGAGGAGCTTCTAAGTACAACACAAGAGGAGAGTAAGGGAGCAAGTCGAGTAGCCTAGGAATAGTATTCTTCATTTGTTCATTTATTTTTCTTTCATAAACGCTGGTAATTCATGTTATTTCCAGTTTGTATGGAAGTACATTTGATATTTAGACTAAATGATATCTTATTCAAACTTGCCTTTACTATTTAATCTTTGGGTTTGAATGTTTTGACCACGGAAGTGTTATTTTAGTCACTGTCACTGGAAGGTGCAGCGACAATTTAAGCTAACAAGCAAGACAACGGAAGTTGCTTTGGGACCGAAGGAATTTAATCCACTTGTTCTTGAATATGTTGCATTGCCAACACTGGAAGATGTTGTTAGTGTGCATGTTTAAGTCTTAGATTTAATAGAGAAGCCAAGTTTGGTAAGACATTTATTTTGCATTAATGGAGCGACAATCACCTTGTATTTTAAACCTTGTAAGCCACACTTAGTATTCTACCGACTATTTATGTTAGGGACCTCATTTCATTATTATTGCATTTCATCTTTAATTTTACATTTTTGTTTCGACAATCAATCTCACAATTTTATTGCATTGACAATTATAGAGAACAAACATCCATCCTCATGGGATCGATATCCAACAGACTCACATCTGTCTACTATACTTGCATCGACAGTCTACGCTATAATTGCTGTGACGTTCATAGCGCGATCAAGTTTTGGCGCCGTTACTGGGGATGGCGTTTGTTTGATGTTTATTTTTGTTTTTGCACTTAGTCTTTCTTATCTAACCTTTATTTGTTACGAATTTATTTTCTCTTTGTTACTGCTTTTACATTTTTCTTTTAGGTGCTTTATGCCCCGGAGAAATCCTGAATTTATTGTTGGCTTAGATCCAAAAATCAAACGCACCATTCGAAGGAGACAATAAGAATAGCGAAATATGGCTCTGCTAGGAAACGATGTAGCCATACCAAAATTGCTACCACAAAATGTTATACCTCCTATACAGCCATAAAATATTAACAATCCACCGCTACCGTAAGAAAATCAGATGCAAAATCAACCTATTCGAGATTTTGTTGTTCCTGTGTTGGATGATTTACAGCCAGCTGTTGTTAGGCCAGCTATTCAAGTTGGAAATTTTGAATTAAAGGCAGCCATGTTCCAAATGCTAAACTCTAATGGGCAGTATACTAGACTGCCACATGAAGATCTGAGAGAGCACCTTAAATCCTTTTTACTGATTTGTGCTTCTTCAGTCAGCAAGGCGTTACTAATGACGCCTTGAAAATGAAACTATTCCCTTATTCATTGCAAGGATGGGCTCATACCTAGTTCCTTGGGTTACCTGTTGGATCAATCACATCGTGGAATACGCTCGTAACTCAATTTGTTGTGTGTTTCAACCCACCGACTATGAATGCTCATCTTAGAAACGATATTACTGCGTATCATCAGCTAGATTATGAAAATTTGCATACTACATGGGGGCGTTATAAATCTCTGCTTTGACGCTGTCCCATGAATGGAATTCAACAAGAGAATTAGATTGAAATTATCTACAACGAGCTTAATGTAAACAAAAAAATCTTATCAACGCATCTGCTAATGGTCCTTTGTTAGGATGTACATACGATGAAGTTGTCAGAATTCTAGAGAGAATTTCTCAGAATGATTATCAATATCTGATCTCTCGAGCTGCTCAAGTGAAAGCAAATCCTGGAGTTATTGAATTGGATGCTATATCTACTCTAAGTGTACAAGTTTCTTCACTCACAAACATGATAAAAAATATGAAGAGGACTAGTGTCAATGCACCCATTCAAGTTGCTCAACAAATTGATGTCCCTACATTTCGTTGTGAAATTTGCGGTGACAACCACAGTTATGAAAATTTTCCACAACACGCGGAGAAAGCTTTCTATGTCAATAACATTCGTGGAAATTCTTATGGTAATTCCTATAATACTTCTTCGAGAAATCAACAACCTTGGGGAAATCAGAATGCCCTGACATTTAGATATGGAAATTCATCCAATCTAGGCAATTATAGACAAGGGAATTACAATCAGCAGCACCAAAATTACAGCCAGAATACTCAGATGCATTCACATCAAGATCAAATGCAGCCACATCAAAATCGTGTACAGCCACAACAACCTTCGATGCCAAATCTGAATGTTCAAGGACAACATCAACAGTAGTACACACAACCACGATATGATCCGTTAGTAGCCCTCGAAGCCTTAATGCATTAGCATAAAACTCGAATGGAAGCCATTGTGCAATGAAATTCATCCTCTATCCGAGCGTTGAAAGCACAATTAGGGCAAATCTCTTCGAATTTAAACACTCGACCACCAGGTGTATTACCTAGTGGCACAAAAATCGAAATTCGAAAGGGAAGGAGCATTACAAAGCAATAACTCTTCAAAGTGGAAGGCAAACTATAGAGCCACCTGCCAGCTCTACTGCAGCACCTATTGTGACTAGTGAAGTGGATCAGGGTGAGAGAGTTGTGTCTGAAGAAATGGTAGATGAACCAGAGAAAGACGCTCCACAAATTATCACCCCAATGCCTACTGTCAGACTAACAAAATTATCGACGCAACCTGATGTATCCATAACTTTGCCTTTCCCACAAAGATTTAAAGAAAAGGAGCATGATAGACAATATCAGCAGTTTCTGACAACATTAAAGCAACTTCATGTCAATATCCCTCTTGTGGATGCTCTTGTATAGATTCCCAGTTATGGGAAATTTATGAAGGAGCTATTACCCAAAAGAAGAAGTTGAATGATATTGAGACAATTGCACTCACAGAAGGATGTAGTACAATCTTGACAAATAAGTTGTCACCTAAGATGAAAAACAGAGGAAGCTTTATGATCCCATGTTCAATTGACAACCACAACTTGGGTAAAGCTTTATGTGATTTAGGTGTAAGCATCAACCTTATGTCGCTGTCTACTTTTAGAATATTAAGGATTGGTCATATGAAGCCCACTGTAATGACATTGCAGTTAACAGATAGATCGTTGGCCCAACCTAAAGGACAAATCAAGGATATATTAGTTCGCGTGGATAAGTTTGTGTTCCTGACAGATTTCATTATACTTGACTACAAAGCAGACAAAGAGGTACTCATAATCTTGGGACGCCCATTCCTCGCTACCGGATTCACTTTCATCGATGTGTACAAGGTTGAATTAACCATAAGACATAATGATGAACATGTCACCTTCAGTGTTTTCGAAGCTATTCCCTGCAAGGACAAAGAAGAAATGTCACACTGTTGATGTGTTGGACGCATTAATTGAGGAGGAATTCAATGAGCGAAGCACAATATTTTTAGAAGAATTTGCAGTGACATCGGATGAAGAATTTCTAGCTGATTGTGACAACATGGTTGAAGCGAACAATATTGAGCTTAGGCGTGGATGGCAGATGGAATCTTTAGACCTAACCAATAGAACGACTCCTTTCTTTAAACCATCTATTCAAGAAGCTCTTACTTTGGAGTTGAAGCCATTGCCTACTCATTTGAAGTATGTTTTTCTTGGAAAGAATAACACTCTACCAGTTATTGTCTCTGCAACACTAGACACAATTCAAGAGGAAAAATTGATCCATATCTTGAAATAGCATAAACGTGTGATTTCCTGGAGTATTACCAACATTAAAGGCATTAGTCTCTCTTTTTGCATGCACGAAATTCGGTTGGAAGATGAAGGAAGGCAATCGATCGAACATCAAATGAGATTGAATGAGAAAATGAAGGAGGTGGTTAAAAAGGAGATTATCAAGTGGCTAGACACGGGCATTATCTACTCAATTTCTTATAGCAATTGGGTAAGTCTAGTTCAATGTGTCCCTAAGCAGAGTGGTATCACTCTGGTGAGCAATGTCAAAGACGAGCTAATCCCTACATGCATCCCTACGAGTTGGTGAGTATGCATGAATTATCGCAAATTGAGTGCAGCCACAAAGAAGGACCATTTTTCACTTCCCTTCATCGATCAGATCCCGGATAGGCATGCTGGAAAAGCCTACTATTTCTTCTTTGACGATTACTCTAGCTATAATCAGATCGCTATTGCACTAGAAGATCAAGCAAAAACAACGTTTACTTGCCCTTTTGGCACTTTTGCTTTTCGCTGAATGTCGTTTGGTCTTTGCAGCGCACCAGCCACATTTGAAAGGTGCATGATGGTAATATTTTCATATATGATCGAGGACTCTTTGAAGGTATTTATAAACGATTTTTTAATTTATGGAAATAATTTTTATCAATGCGCTGACAACTTGGCTAAAGTTTTAAAGCGATATGAAGACACAAATCTTGTGCTGAATTGGGAGAAATGTCACTTCATGGCAACTGAAGGCATTCTCTTAGGTCATCGCATTTCTAGTCAAGGCATTGAAGTGGATAGAGCTAAGGTGGAACTTATTGAAAAGCTGCCTCCGCCAACAAATGTCAAGGCTATCTGAAGTTTTCTTGGACACGCAGGTTTTTATCGCTGATTTATTCGAGATTTCTCCAAAATTGCGAAATGCCTCTGCTCATTGTTGGAGTAAAATAAAAAATTCCTTTTTGATGGTGCATGTTTTGATGCATTTATGCAAAAAAAGAAGCAGCTCGTAAAGGCACCCATTATCGTTGCACCAAATTGGTCGGAACCGTTTGAAGTGATGTGTGATGCAAGTGACTTTGTAGTGGGCGCAGTCCTAGGACAACAAAAGAAAAAAATATTTCACGCTATATATTACGTCAGCAAAACTCTTACAGAGGCACAGATCAATTACACAACCACAGAGAAAGAATTGTCGGTGATAGTATTTGCTTTCGACAAATTTCGCTCATATCTCATCGGCGCAAAGGTTATTGTATTTACTGACCATTCAACATTGAGATATCTTTTTACAAAAAAAGACGCTAAACCATAGCTGATACGATGGATCTTATTATTGCAAGAATTTGATATAGAGATCAAAGATCGAAAGGGGTAAAAAAACCAAGTGGCAGATCACCTGTCTTGTTAGGAAGTTAGTAGTGAAAACGAAAATACAATTCAAATTATCAATGCATGTCCTGATGAGAAGTTGTTTGCTGTCAACGTAACCTCGTGGTACGCAGATGTGGTTAATTACCTGGTATGTGGAAAATTACCTTTGGGTGTCACATGTCACAAGAAAGAGATTTCTTCGAGATATAGAGAAATATTACTAGAATGAGCCATACTTATTCAAAGTATGCAATGAAAATATCATTAGGCGTTGTGTTCCGAAGGAAGAAATGCTTTCAATCCTAAAGCATTGTCATGATGCTCCTTATGGAGGTTATTTTGGTGGCATGAGAACTGTTGCAAAGGTTCTCCAATTAGGATTCTATTGGCCTTTATTATTTAAGGACGCCCAGAACTTCGTGCACCAATGTCATTGATGTCAGTGCATTGGTTCAATATCTCGAAGCAATGAGATGTTATAACAGCCAATCATGGAAGTTGAACTCTTTGACGTTTAGGGTATGAACTTCATGAGACCATTTCCAAGTTTATTTGGAAATGCCTGTATTCTAGTTGTTGTTGACTATGTATCAAAGTGGATGGAAGTCATTGCAGTCCCTAAAGATGATGCAAAGACAGTGTTAAAGTGTTTCCACAAGCATATACTCACTCGTTTTGGCACACCTAAAGCATTGATCAGCGACCAAGGCACTCACTTCGATTGCATCTAGGTAACAATCGTACTAAAGCAGTATGGAGTTAATCATATAATGGCGACCACTTACGATCCGTAAACCAACGGATAAGCTAAGGTATCCAATTGGCAAATTAAGAATATTCTCGAGAAGGTGAACCTATCAAGAAAAGATTGGTCTTCTAGACTTGATGATGTGTTGTGGGCATTAAAGACAACGTACAAAACCCCACTTAGGATGTCATCGTATCAGCTTGTCTTTGGAAAAGCATGTCACTTGCCTATTGAATTGAAACATAAAGCAATATGGGCGATTAAGCAAGTGAACATGGATTATGAGGTTGCTGGGAAGAAGAGGATGTTAGACATCATTGAACTTGAGGGAATTAGGCAAAATTCCAATGAAAATGTGGCAATCTACAGGGAAAAGACCAAGCGATGGCATGATAAAATCATTTTGTAGTGACAATTTACTGCAGGTCAACAGGTGCTATTATTCAATTCTCAACTGAAATTGCACCTATGTAAATTACGCTCACGTTGGTCTAGACCATTTCAAGTTGTCGAAGCATTTTCTCATGGTGTTGTCACAATTAAAGATATACATGATGGAAACCAACTTAAAGTGAATGGACAAAGGTTGAAGCATTATTTTGACCATGATGATCACAAATAAGAAGAGACCATTAAATTGGTCAAAATTTTCTAACTTCTCTTTACATTTTTATCATGTAATTTTAGTTTATTTTGTTTTTGCTTTAGTTTATTTTACTTAGTATTTTTTGCAGGATAAAGTCATCTCTTTTATCGATGCATGTAGATCTCCTTGTCTATGCATCTCGTCTGCCTGCTAACTCATCAGTAAATCAAAGTATATCAGGAAACAAACATGTTATTTCATCCATCACCACCCAACTGTTGGATCATTTTGAACGGATATAATTCTATTGCATGCATTTATTCTTGCAGACTTTCTATCATTTCTCTTATACAAAAAATCATGTCTTTTCACTTACCCTTTTTCATTCCCTATAAGCAACCCTCTTTGTGTCGACTGTGCTATTCAAAGACACCGTTTTTATTCCCAAACTTTCTTCAAGCTTGCACCTTTCTTCCTTACAACCATCTTTGCTTACTAAAAAAATGGTCAGAACTTGTGGAGCGAAGAAGCCAACTAAATCTGCTATAGAACCCTTCTCTTCTGCAACAGTTGTTCGAGATACAGAGTACCCATATCCAAAGAGCCTGTGACTTTCGTCACAAAAGCGACTAAGGATAGTTTCCAGGAGAATATGATGAAAAGGAACTACCACCTAGAGTAAGGTTTCCTTTTGTTAAGACAATAAGAATTGGGGAAGTAAATACACAAAACCATTGAAAAGCTGGGATGGGAAATTTTTTGCCAACACCCTAGAAGCTACTCACCGTCCATAGTACGCGAGTTTTATGCCAATCTTACCGACCATGAGTTAGAATTTGTTTTTGTCCATGAAGGTTTAATATCTTGGAATGCCTCACATATCAACGCAAGCTACAACACCACCGTAGATAGAGATGAACATGTGGAGTTTATTGAGGAACTCAGTGATGGAGGGGCTGATATTTTGGTGAAAGATCTTTGCACTGAAGGAGCTGTTTGGACGGGATCGAATCAAAATAACTACATAATGCATAGATAATTTTTGACGTTGCAGAACAAGGTTTGGTTTCATTTTATGAACTATCGATTGATGCCTTCAACACACAGCACAACTGTGACCCTTGATCGAATGTGTCTGATACATTCGATCATTAAGGGAAGGAAAATAAATGTCGGTGCAATTTTGCACCAAGAGATTGTTGATTGTGCTGCCAAACAAACTGGCAAATTGGTGTTCCCCTCCCTGATAATGCAATTGTGCCAGCAAAGGGGAGTTGTGCCCTGTGATGAAGAAGAGATTTTGCAAAACAATGGCCCAATAAGTGAAGCTTCAATCGAATGAATGACTCGTGGGAAAGATACTCCCACAGTGAAGGAGGTAAATGCAAGAAAATGAAAGGGAAAAGCAAAAGTAGAGGAAAAGGGAACCAATGTGACTGTTAATCCATCTCTATGACGTAAAGTAAAGGAAGTTGAGAAGATCGTAGATTTCATAAACATCAGGCAAATCAAGCTTGTCGCCACTGTTAAAGATATGGAGAGGTCCCAGAATCTATTCTATGCCTACACCAGGGCTTAGAATAGTGTTGTT
This sequence comes from Gossypioides kirkii, assembly GCA_005610355.1. Lineage (NCBI taxonomy): Eukaryota > Viridiplantae > Streptophyta > Magnoliopsida > Malvales > Malvaceae > Gossypioides > Gossypioides kirkii. The sequence continues at coordinate 24,848,238 of CP032253.1, read as the reverse complement.
GTGACCATATCGAGGCGGATGAGCAAAGCACCTCTTTCTAAATTTCCAATATTCCCTCCGATTATAAGAGAATATGAGCCTTCAATTGAGGAGGTTGGCTCAAGGGATAAGGACCAATCTGTGGCTTCCCTTCAAATGGTGAAAATTTCTGATAATGAAAATGAGGTACAATCAATGGAGGTGGACGAATGTTTGAGGAATATGGTGAGTTTGTTTGATGATGAATTTACTGCTAGCCTGAACGCCAATGTTACTGAAAAAGAGACTCCTGCGGATGGGGAGGAAATGCAAGTGGAAGAAGAGGAGGAAAAAGAGGAAGGAAAAGAAGCTGAGGAAAACTCAGCTGAAGAATTTGTCCCTGCAGTTGTAGGTGCAACAACTAAAGATTTGGCACCAACTAGAGCGAGTCAGGCGGAGGCTGTGACTGCAATTAATGAAGATCACAATCCTTTAGCTATCGTGGTCTACACTGGACCACTTGATGCGATCCATCCAATAGAAGTCACAGTCGATGATACCAGGGCACAGCCAGATATTGCGGAGCAATCCGAGGATCAGGCAAAGCCTAAAGAAAGAAAAAGAAAGCGCACCAAGGATAAGAAGCGTTGAAAGGAAGAGAGGAAGCGCAAGAAGAAAACATCATGCAGCCACATCAACGGCTGCAGACAATTGAGTTAGTTTTATTTCAATTCTTAGTTTTAGTTTTCATGCATACTATGTAGCTGTAATTCTTAGTTTGTTAGTAAGCATTGTCATCCCATTGCCATTATCATTACATTTTAATTGTCACTGCATTTGCATTGTCATTACATTTCCATTTATCTTAGTTTGAATTTTTTTCATTTGATGCTTAATTCTTGAATTATGTAAACTATCAATGAATGAGTTAAATGAATTTGATTGAATGTTGTATCTTCAATTCTTTGATGAATGATTTAGATTGCTTTAGTGATGGATGAATAGTAACATTTCTTTGAATCTTGAATGAATGTGCCATTTACAGCTACTTTTATATATTTATAGTTATAAATAAAAGACACTCCAATGTGGGTGTATTGTGAACTATTCAAGGGGGAACACTCCAATGCAATTGTTAGAAAAAGTAATCTAGGCAAAGGTTGTCACTGCAAGAGTGTGTGTCGGTGCAATTACATACTCCCTGGGGGTTTGTTGTACTCCATCGTTACTTCTCAAGAACAAGAGTATAGTAATGCAACAACATCCCTCAGTCACATATAAAAAAAAAAAAAGAAAAGAAAAGAAAAGAAAAAGATAGATATTATTGTATAATAAATGTTATTTTGGTATAAAGAATTTTTTATTTAAAGCATGATGCTAGCATTGATGAAGTTGCAATTTTAATTATTTAGATTTATGAATTGTCGGCGCAATATTCTGTCATTTGAATGTGATTCATTCATTGTGATTTTAGATGATTCAAGTTGCTAGAATGATTATTGCCTTGATAAATTTTTTGTATAACCTTGCTAGTTTCTGTTTTGCTTGAGGACAAGTAAAAACTCAAGTTTGGGGGTGTGATAGTTCTAGAAAGAACCATGGATTTATCCTTACTTATTGTTTAAGTTGTTCCCATTTGGTCATCCTTAGCATACATTTTTAGCATTTTTTATTTAGTTATTGCATTTTATAACTTAATAGAACTCAGCCGAATTGCCTTTCAATTTATAATATTTTTAATATTGATGTCGCTACATTAGTCTGTTTAGCATTGCGCCCAGAATTGTCGCTGCAGGAACTTGTTCAGAATTATCGTTGCGTGAATATGTCCAGAGTTGTCATTGCATAAACAGGTCCAGAATTGCACCCAGACTATCGCAACATCTGGCAACTATCTGATTAACACACTAGAAATGCATGAGTTGTACAGCTGGTGTAACTAACTAGTACGGCCAGAGATTGCTAGATTTGGAGGGAAGGACACCTGTACTATTTAGCTGCAGTTAAATACTCATGAGAAAGAGAGAGAAAGGGTCTTCTTCTGGATAGATTTTCTTCTTGAATCCAATTTTTGAAGCTTGTGTCAATGGCAGCTTAACTTTCTCAAGGGCGACCTGACGTGAAGGAGGAGGCAGATCTGCTCCTGACGAGGAGCTTCTAAGTGCGACACAAAGTAAGGGAGCAAGTCGAATAGCCTAGGAATAGTATATTCCATTTGTTCTTTTATTTCTCTTTCTTAAACGGTGGTGATTCATGTTATTTCAAGTTTGTATGGAAGTACATTTGATATTTAGACTAAATGATATCTTATTCAAGCTTGCCTATCTTTGAGTTTGAATGTTTTGACCACGAAAGTGTTATTGCAGTCACTATCACTAGAAGGTGCAGCGATAATTTAGGCTAACAAGCAAGGCAACAGAAGTTGCTTAGGGATTGAAGGAATTTAATCTACTTGCTCTTGAATATGTTGCATTGCCAACACTAGAAGGTGTGGTTAGTGTGCATGTTTAAGTCTTAGATCTAATAGAGAAGCCAAGTTAGGTAAGACATTCATTGTGCATTAATGCAGTGACAATCACCTTGTGTTTTAAACCTTGTAAGCCACACTTAGTATTCTGCCAACTATTTACGTCAGGGACCCATTTCATTATTATTGCATTTCATCTTTAATTTTACATTATTGCTCAATCTCACAATTTTATTGCATTTACTTATTCATTGCATCGACAATTATAGACAACAAACATCCATCCTCGTGGGATCGATATCCGACAGACTCACATTTGTCTACTATACTTGCATCGACAATGTTCTCTTGCACATATTTACTGTGACGTTCTTAACGCGATCAGCTATCCTAGTGGCCAAGAACTGCATCCACATTCACAATAGGGAACATGATGGCCTGATTAAAGTTTGAGGGTGAACCATAATCAGGTCTATAATTCCAACCACCCTTACCCTCGATCAAGAATCTAACAACTTCCTCCATATAAATGTTTTTGAATAAATCTAAATGAACCTCATTAAGATAATATTTTTCATAAAAAGGCACATTATAAAATTTACAAATATTATAAGGTAAAATCAGAACATACTTTCCTCGTACGCATATTTTTTCTAAAGCTCTACGTTTAATGATATATTCTTTAAGAGAGGCATAGAACTCATGTACTATAGGTACTATAGCATTACGTGTCAGGGAAACACAGAATTGTTCTTATTGATGATACCTTACAAGAGACCATATCTCTTTGTAGAGGATCATTTGTAACGACTCGTTTCTAGTGGTACCGAAAACGGGGGTTTTGAGACATCAATCATGACAATCGAGTCAGTATTTTATTTGTATTAAAGTTTATAGGGTGTAAAGGGGGATTGTATTAGAATTTGGTTAGAATTTTTTTTTCCGTTTAAATAGATAATTAATTAAAATGGACTAAGTTGTGAGAGTTGAGAATGTTAGGAATTATATTTAAATATTATGAGAAGAAAAAAATAGTGAACTAAAAATGTAAATATACCACATGAGTGATAGTAAACAAACATGGACATGATTATTTATTGTTAAAATAATATCAAAAGGGTAATAAAGTAAAGTGATAAATAAAAGAAAAAGTATGTTAATCAAAAACAAAAATTTGGTCATCTCCTTCATTATTTTTGTTTGACTGAAAACACCATTAAAGGAGAAGCTTATAGTTACATGTAAGTGTTTTAAGCTTCTATTTTTAATGATTTTTGCATATTTGAGACCTTTGAAGTTAGACAAAGCTTGGTTAGGGACTGTTTTGATAAATTATGAAAAATATAGGGACTATTTTTTTAGGACGTGAAATGCTCTCAAAATGGTGAGTAAAGTTAGAAGTTTTAGGAGTTAAATTAGTTAATTTGTGAAATGATTTCTTTATTATTAGCAAATTTTAAGGATTTAAATAGTTTAAAAAAAGAGAGAAAAGCGAATATTTGAATAACATGGTGAGAAATGTAAAATTTAATAGTTTAAAGATTTCCTTTTGAGAAGTTGTAAGACTCGATTAAAGAGAATATAGTTCTAGTAATGTGAATTGATTGAGTAGGAAATTGTGATTAAGTTATCTTGTGTAAGGTTTTTACTAGTATTTATTTATAGGAAATTGAGTGATACAAATTGGGATTAGTAATGGTTAAAGCTATCAAATTTGTAGAGAAAGGGACTGTCAAAGGGCAACATGAAATTAGTTAGTTAATAAATGAATTCAATGAAGTTAAACAATTAAAGTTTGGGGGTAAGGAACGAAATGTATAAAAGAAATTGTAAGGTATAAATGTGTAAAATTTTAGAAAAGGGAGGGGTCGAATTATGGTATGTATTTATGAAATTATTTTGATGAAAAAGTTGATTAAATTAAATTATTATTTCTAGATCGAGAAACGAAAGACCCCGTTGTTAACCATGGAAAAGAGAAGGTTGTCGAATAATTATTTGCAATCGTAATTTCGGTAAGTTCGTAGTCCTTAAAACTAGAACTTTAATTATTTTATTAGTTATGTTATTAATTAAATTGATATCCAATTATATATATTTAAATGGTTGGTTGAGTATATATAAAAATGATTAAGAAATGTATCATAGATATTAGATATAGTTGAATTGTACAAAGGATTTAAATTATGATGTGATGAAATGTGGAGTGATGTATTTATGTATTTGCCAGTTATTGGTTTTAATTATGTTTTTCCATGTATGATTATGGAATAGATCAAGAATTACTCATAGTCATTTGTTGTTAAATGGTTGAATTATGAAATGACAAATTGTTGATTATGTAATTAGGTAAGTTCGTATTTCCGAACTTAATATTTCTATTCCCTTGTAATTTAAATTCAATTATGTTTAATTGTTACTAAAACTTTTGACTCATGTATAGCATATCTTATGTATATGTGATTAAATGGTAATATATCTTGAAATGATGAAAGGGTAGAATTGAATTGTTGTTATTGAGTGTTAATTGAATAAATTACGGAAAGGAATTATTAAAGGATCGTCGATTTATCCGACTACCGCTGGGCTCAAAACCGTTGGTTAATCCAACTAGAGCTGGGCTCACTTTTGCGATTTATCCGCTAGGCACTGGGTGCTAGGATTTTACGGACATTTGTTGGTTAATCCAACTAGATCTGGGCTCACTTTTGTAGTTTGTCCGCTAGGCATTGGGTGCTAGGATTTGATGGACATTTGTTCGTTAATCCAACTAGAGTTGGGCTCACTTTTGCTGTTTATCCGCTAGGCACTAGGTGCTAAGATCATCTATTTATCAAACTAGCGTTGGGTGCGAAACCATTGGTTAATCCAACTAGAGCTAGGCTTACTTATTACGATTTATCTGCTAGGCACTAGGTGCAAAAAATTGACGAAATTATCGTTGGTTAATCCAACTAGAGCTGGGCTCACTTATTACGATTTATTTGCTAGGCACCGCGGGTGCCATGAATTAACAGATTTATTCGGTGATAACATGATTAAGTGTTTTGAAAGGGTTGGTGAGTAAATGCTATTGAGTAAGAAGTACCCTTGTTATGTATTATATACAAGATTGAATGATTGGAAACATGTGCTATATATATTTGAATTAGGATCTAGGAAATTTGTTAAGTTGTTCCAATCTGTTGAGAAATTATATGCATTCATGTGAATAATTATCGTATAAATTAAATTTTGCAAATGTAAATCAATTTGTCATGATTTCAGGTTAGATTGCCAGTAGACTCTAACTCAGCATCTCATTAGAAATCCCGTACTCAAAGTCAGTGAAGTTTCCTTTTGTTATTTTGGCATGCACCTAGGACTAATTTTATGTTTAGAAGTCTTTAGGAGGTGAAAAATTGTGAATATTATTTATATGAAAGTTGGCTTGATATATTTTGAATGATATCATAATCTAGCTAATTTTGATGTTATGTAGGTATTTAAAATATAATGGAAAGATAAGAAATATGTATGGCTTGTATGTCAATATTTTTAAATGATTGAGTTGTGAGTTTGATTTAATGGTATGTTTATTATGGTTGTGTCAAAGTAAAATTGAAATAGATGAGACCTCATTGTGGTTAGTTATGATGGAATGAGACACTTTTGTTGTATCCTTTATCTTTATGTTATATTAGTTGAGTCATGTGGGCTTATAATATGAGATCTTAGGTAGTTTATTCATCTAAGTAATGAATTGCAAATGTTTATTTTGAATAGGATCTTTTTGGTTAGGTTTGAAATGATGTGAGTTGAATTTGGTTTGATGCTTGGAGTGTGTTTTAAACCTTAAGAAATTTGCCTCATTGGTAGAGTACCTTGTGGTACAATTTAGGTTAAGGAACTCTATTGTATAGGAAGCAATTTAGGTACACACGGGCTGTCACACGGTCGTGTGGCCTAATTTCGTATAGAAACACGATTTGGAACATGGTCCCAAACACAACCGTGTGGCTATTTTTCGAACACGAGCACAGCCTGGTACACGACCAAGAGCACAAGTGTGTGTATGAGGATACACGGGCGTGTGTTTGAGGCACACGGTCGTATGCCCCTATTTGTGAGAAATTCCTGGTTTCCTCTAAAAGTTTGCAAGTTGTTCGAAAGTGATCCTTGATTGATTGTAATGTTTTCATATGATGTGTGTTGATATAAATTATGTAAATGTATGTGTTTAATAGTATGTTTTGGTATGTGAATGCAAATGCCTATATGAAATAAATAATTGCTAGAAGTAAGTTAATGATCGTAAAATGTCTTTTGACACTTCGAGACCCTAAATCGACGATGATTACGGGTTAGGGGTGTTACATTTAATGATATCAGAGCTACAGGTTTAACTGATTCTCGGACTAAATCGAGCTTGGAATTGAGTCTAGAGGTACATGCCAAAGTTGAGTCAAGTTTGAGTAGCGATTTGGATACTGATTATTATTGTTTTTGTTATAGTTAAAGATGTCGGATGAATTTAATAATGTGCTAGATTAAGAGATCTATATTGATGATAATACTACTGAAGAATTAGATGGAATTGAGTCGATAACCCCGATTATTCATTACGATGATATTTAGCAACCAAATGCTAATAGAGGCCCTAATGAAGGTCAATGTGATACAAATATATTACGTGCTATTGCCGAAGCTCTTCAGAGAGTAGCAGGAGTTACTCCTCCAATGATGCTGCACTAGTGGTTAAGAGAGTCCCATTAAAGAATTGAGAGGTACGAAATGATGTTCTCTGTTTCTTTTATAAATAAATGGTGTCATCCAATTGAGCGAATACCGATAAAGCTAAGAGATTTGTTTTAGTCCCCGATCAAGGGTTTGATCATAATATGCCCAGATTTCTTAAGCCTAAAAATGAGGTTCATAGTACCTTTATTAATTTAATGAATGATATGTTTAATTTATATATATATATGAGTATGATGTGGTTCAACTGATATGGAAAGAAATAGATAGTAGTAATGTATTGAATGTCGTTGAATTCTTGTATGAATGTGATCTTATGTATCGAATTAATGTTGTGGGAATTAGTTGTATTTTAAAATGTTTGAAACTTGGTCATTTATGTGGTTAATGTTGTCATTACAAGGGCTATTTGGTGAGTATAAATGCAAAGCATAGGTTGTTTAACCTATATCTAAGGGTTTTTTAAACTGCTGACTTTAGTGAGTTCTTGAACTCCATACTTTAAATTTTATTTATTATTGCTTTCAACTAAATTTGGTTGAAGTTACACTTGAATTTTTGGTGGATAAAAAGATTAATAAATTGTGGTAATAGCTATTTGGGTGGTGAACGGTACATTATAATCTAACAAGCACATTTGAGGGAGTTAAAGTTGAACTTAATATAGATCATTACTAATTAATATGTTGTTTGTATATTGTAAATCATTGATTGTCCAAATTAGGACAAATTTATGGTTTTTAGATAATTAAAATGCTAATGTTGTAGATTTCCTTTTACTCAAGCAAAGTAGATGTTGTTGCTTATCTTTGTACTTTTAATACTCTATTGTACTACAAACTGAAGTGTTTGATTACTAGAAATTTGATGCTAGTTGTTTGGGTTGTATATGGTACATTGAAGTTAAATAAGCATGTGGTAGCATGTGTATACACAATACTGAACAATAAATGTGGCGACATTAGTAGCAAAAGTAGGATAAAATGAAAGAAAATTAAACCAAACATCACTGACTTAGAAAATTCAATTACTAAATACAAAATGCTAAAAATGCATGCTAAACATGATACAATGGAAACAAATTATACTTTAAATAAGGAGAAATTAATGGTCTTTTCTAATGCTATCAACTAGCATGCTCGTTTCCTCATATTATGCACATCATTTGGTATCAATAGTACCTTTCTATCTATACATAATGTAAGCTATAGAACTTAAAAATTTTCATGCTAAAAAATATAAAATTCTTCATCATCATGCGAAATTTATAAAAAAACTATATGCCAAAATTCCTATGCTACCCCTACACTTTAGAAAACAAATTGTTCTCAATGTGTAGCCTAAGAAGTACTAATGAAAGAAGTTACTCAATTGATCGTGAAGGTCCTTTTCTTCTTATGGTGGTTGTCCCTCTTCCTTTGGCGTGAATGCTCGAAATTGTTATGTCTCCATAATGTGGGGTTCCTAGAAGAAGAATTAAAGCATATATATAAAAATAATTTCTATCTTACTCCTACAAATTATATAAGTCCCAAAACTAAGAAGTCAAAAATTATCCCCAAAATTACAAGTCTTAAAATAAATTAAAGTCTCAAAAAAGTTAAACTTCAATCCTCTTCTTCCGAATCGAATTGAGGATCCATGGGAGCTTTGCCTCTGCTAGAGTATTTTTAGTAGGAGCTCCCACCTTATCATGCTGGGCTCCGAATCACCAGCCCTTTAGGAGTCGAGTATTGAGGTTGAAACATTGTCTCATAGTCATCTTCAATGTTAGGCTCGTCTTGCTCCACAATGGCTCCTCCCAACTCAGTTTCATCCTCATCTCCTTCTTCATTCCCAAACATATTCGGTGGGTAGTTCGGGGTTGGTAGTCCATGTATCCTTGCAAACTCTTACAGCACAGGAGTTGTTTCCTGCATCCATCGAATCATGCCATCAAGCTTCATATCGATGCTTCCTTTATTTTTACTCCTATCTTCGATTTGTCTTTTTTTTAATGATGTTGGTACATCCATATTTTCCTTCCTCCTCTGATTCCATTCCTTAATTTGCTTTCTCTGCAGCTCGATATACTATCTATACAAAGAATCCCCTATAATGCTTCGAGTCGGCTTGAAGAACTGCTCATTGTATTTTATAAGTACATCCGCCTTCTTGCACAAGGTTATTACCAAATGTTGGAAGAAGAAGCCACTTTTTTGGCCCTGGGTGCTCCGTTTCATTTCTTCAAAGCTCTAGGAACCTACACAAATCTGTTTACGCTGCAAAATCCCATATAACAACAAAGCTCGTAGAGAATTAACGTTAGAGACATTTAGTGCAGATATAATTCGTGTAGATAAGAATTGCATCCCTATTTTAGCTACTGGAAAAATAATGGCTTGATTAAAATTAGAAGGTGTGCCTACATCGGGTCGATAATTCCAAACACCTCGACCCTCAGTTAAAAACCTAATAATTTCCTCCATATCCATATTATTGAATAGATTAAAGTTCACTTTTTCTACATAGTCATTTGCATAAAAAGAGACATTGTAATAGTCACAAATATCTCTAGGTAATACATGCACTTCTTTTCCTCCAACTGTCACTATTCTTAGAGGTTGCCTTCTAACAATGTCATCCTTAAGGGATGCATAAAATTCATGAACTATAGGTACAATGGCGTTACCCGTCGGAGGGGCATAAACTGCTCCCATTGGTGGTATCGTATAAGTGACCATATTTCTTTGTAAAGAACCATCGAGGGTTCAAAACCTCATTCTTGAATTAGAGTTTAACCTTACGAAGCCAAGAAGTATTTTCAGTTTGGGAATTTTCAAACCATTCATAATCCTAATTGCTATAGCTCTCTTGCACCATGGTTCTCTTTCAGGAGGCATTGTAATCTAGAAAATCTAAATTGAACAGTAATGAATTGAATAGTAAAGTTGTCTTGAAGTACCTTTGATGTGTATTGTGCAAATGAGAATCGATCTAAGCCTTTGGGGATGGAGTAGAGCCTTTAAAGAATTGGAGTTTTAGGGTTTGAAGATGGAGAAGATCTTTGAGAGATTTTAGAGTAATTTTTGAGTGTTTAGTGTTAAGTAATATGTTTTAAGTTAGTGGGGGTATATATAAGGGTTTAAAATTTTATGGTTTTGAAGGTTAAAAATCGAGTTATGGTTTTTCAGTAATTTGACCCCTTTGTCGCAACACACAAGGGGTATGCCTGGACGTATTTGGGGTAATTTGGTTGCTTTGTCGCGACGTCGAAAGCCTGTGTCATGACACGCGTGTCAGTTTCTAAAAAATCCTAAAAAGAAAGAAAACAATATTATTAGTTAGGTTAGTATAAATATATATAAAAGTGCATGTTAGTAATTGTCAAAATTGTCTAACAAGAGTGTTAGTGTGCACTTCGGCACCTGAGAACAGTCTGTTCTATCACTGTTAATCCACAAGTCATCTTGCCATGCTACTCTCTAGCGTTTATCTCTTTTGCGAAAATTTCCTTTTCTTTCTGCATAGATAACTGCCAACTCTTTTCGTCGATCATATTTATTCACGAAGATTGTGAATTTATACCACCACCTATCCTCATGATTGCCTTTATTGTTGATCCATTTACGAAATTGGTAAGACTTCATGTGGTGGAGTAATACCTGCTCGATTACCTCATTCAATAAAAATGGTGGATTTACTGCAAACCCATGTATTAATGTTGCGGCAGCCATTAGTTTCCCTTTATAATTTCCATCATTGTGTTCTATATCCTCTGGATCGTAGTACTGTTGCAATAATTTCCTCTCTCACGAACGTGCATTTTCTTGCTTCACGGATGTGATTATTATTCTATTTGAGAATTGGGACTCTAGCTCATAAATATTTCCTACTTTCTGCAAAAATTGAAAAATTTACACATTAGTAATTTCTTTGGGGATTTGTTGTACTAGGAAAGTGTTGTACATTGTAGCTATTTTCCATTGGAAATTGAATCTTTGCTCTCTAATATCTTCAACTAATATTTCTTGTGACGATGTGTCTGCAACAGTGGTTAGTTGAAGATCTTCCTTGGTGAAGATTAATTCATCATTGGATTGGAGCTCGCTCTCGATTTTCACAAAGCCTTCCACTTCCCCTTCAAAGGATGATATCTCGATTTGCTCGGCAGTTCAATCATCCAATTCTTCAAAGAATTCTTTTTCCATTTTCTCATCTAGCTCTCATTCTTGTTCTCATTCTATTTGTTCAGATTTGAAATATGTTCCTCTGAAAGATAGATCATCATGTTAATCGGGGATTTGGACTTCTTCATGGAGTTGACTCAACTCTAACATCAATAACCTTTGATTTTCCTTAATCACTCAATCTTCATAATACCCGTCTTCATAGATATCATCATTAAAAACATCGTCATAAATGTCATCTACAAAAAAATAATCATAAGCATCCATGGCCTAATGATGGAAATTAAAGGAAAGTAGTAGATCCGAAAAAAATAAAAATTATTAGTATTGTTAAATCGTATCTAAAACCTAAAATTTTCTTAATTATTTTAATACAAAGAAAGAATAAATTTTACTAAAGCACTGTCTCCTCGGTAGCGGTGCCAATAAATTTTACTAAAGCACTATCTCCTCGGTAACGGTGCCAACAACTTGATTGCCCCCGAACGTACCTCGTTCGGTGTAGATTTTAGGATTTCTGCAAGTATACGGGTCAGGTTGTAAATAAAGTGTGTATAATGAACCACTTAGTAGTATTTATAGGATCGTACCCAAAAGAGGCATAAAGAGATAGTAAATTAGACCCTTGAAAAGAATAAAAGTATTTAGTACTTTAGAGATTATAGTACAAATAAAAATAAAAGAGTTGATTTTGAAAAGCATAAAATAAAAGAGAAAATAAAGGAAAGATTTGAGATGTAGAAAATCTTATAAACGACTTTCGGGATATCAGGTCATTTTCGTATGAGTTCTTCAATCATTAGGTTTTAGGAATTTTCCTCCAATAAATTAGTCACTACCCCAATTGTATCTCTCGATCTTCCACCAACATAGCAATTCGATAAAGACTACTTATCGCTAGATGTCATAGTCTAAATCAGTTTGGGGAAAAGGTGTTCATGGATGGGTAATACCAATTTTAGGTTCATTCTTACCTAAATGACGTTCTAGGCCTGTCAGGCCGAGTGTTTGTTTGATGTTCTTCCTTTCCTAAATAGCTGATCCGAAAGGTAAAATCCTTGTTAAACAACAACTAAATATTCATACTTCCACTCCCTAATTCCCCAAAATGGAATTAGTTCCTCATGGGTTTCTTGATCATCATAAATATAATAATATATAAAAACATATAATTGAATAAAGAGAATGAAAAAGAAACTCGAATTATATTGGAAATCTATCATGAAAAATTCCTCAAACGTTTATGCGAGTTCTACAATCTCGTTTCAAATGAAAATACAAAATAAAACTAAAAACTAAGAACTAGTAAATGGTGTCTTTAACCCTAGTGCTAAAGACCTTATTTACAGCCTTGGTTGGCCATTTTTCATTAACCCTTGGTCAATTGTCGTCCTTCGTGCTTAAGTTACATTGTGAAGACAAAAATGCCCCTTGCTCGATGTAGAGTTGACGTATGGGGTCAATGTCGAGACACACCATGACTTATATCGCGACAAAGCAAGCAGTTTCTTGATTCTTTGCTGCTGGCCCCTTTGTTTATACATAAAGCTCCTTATGTCGTGACGAAGTGGTCGGTATCATTGTGTCTCAGCTGCTACTAGTCTCCTGTCCACTCACAAACTAGGTTAGCTAATCTTTGGGCCTCATTTGGCCTTGAAAGCAATAAAATAACCTTTTTAGCACAATTTATTCAAAATACAAAACTAAACTAAAAATTCATAAAATATAAAGAAAAATACTTATTTCAAGCTCTTCAAATATGAAAACTAGTTCAATCTGCTAGGTATAAAACTGATAGATCATTCCTATTCTCATATTTCTATTATTTAAAATACCTTCTAGAAAGGTTAGATGTACTGTAGAATCTAAACCATCGTTGAGAACAAACCCTTCGAATTTTTTGAATGCAAATGTGAAAGATACTTTAATGAGCTTCAAGGGAAGACATTCATTCAAGAGAGGGGTTTTAACCCTTTGATTGTTCTCTGCAAGGAAATCTGGCCTTTAGTTAGGTATCATAGGTGGGAACAATTTTGGACCATCCCCAAGGAACCTGCGGTTATCCCAATAGTTCAAGAATTTTATGTTGTTTTAAAATATTATATATCTAGGACTAATGATGAACTCAACTAGGAAAACATTAGTGATAAGAGGAGTTAGTGTTAAGGTAACCCCCAAAATAATATGTAACTTCTTCAATGCTCCTTATGAACAGGATTTCTTAGATCAAACTGATTTAGAATCCTCTAGTGATATAAATATGAATGAATTAATTACATATCTAACTGAGGGAAAGGGGAATGGAAGTTTAGGCAGCACTAGTATTCCTACTTCATTTAACCAAGCCATTATGTTTCCTGAAGCCAAAATGTGGATCCACTTTGTATCACACATATGATACCTGCTTTAAATGTTTCTAATGTTAATGCTTTTTGAGCAATATTATTATTTGCAATTTTATAGAAAAAGCAGGTTTGTATAGGGAATTGGATTCACAAAAATATGAGTCAATGTGTGGGAAGCCAAAAGGTCGAGATTTTCTTTCCACACTTAATCACGGTTTTATGTAAAAAGGTAGGAGTGTCCATGACATCCACTAAGCAAACATTGAAGCCGTCAAATAGTGTCATAGGTGACACCCTCTTCCAACAATACGGGGAGCTCTATGCTAAAAAAATGTAAGAGGGGAAGAGAAAATCACGAGATTTGACGACTGCACCAACTTCAACACAAAGGTTGGAACCAGCCCAACAAACAGTTGGAGAAGGGAGTCATCCAAAGCTCGATTGGATGATCCAATGGATGCAGGAACCAGGACTGGTATTTCAAGAGGTTACTCGATAACACAATATTAAGGTCTCCAACTACACATCGGACATGTTTGGGGTGATGGATGAGAAGCATAATGAGGAAGAACCAGAATAAGAGGACGACAGTGATGATGAGAAGGATGAGATGGACGAAGAAGAATAAAGTGTTTTTGAAACTTTTAATTTTTGAGACTTGTAATTTTGGGATTATTTTTTATGACTTATATAATTTGTAGGAGTAAGAATAGAATTTACTTTTGTACATATATGCCTTAATTATTTTTGTAGGAGCCCCACATTAAGGAGACACAACAATGTCGAGAGTTCACGCCAAAAGGTAGAAGGACAACCACCACGAGAAGAAAAAGACTTTCACGGGCAATTGAGTAACTTCTTTTCTTACTATTTAAGGGGTTACTCATTGAGGATAATGTGTTTTCTAATCAATACTCATCTTTGAGCCTTATGACCCTTCTTCATGAACCACACTACAAGCCTATAAAGCCTAAAATGATGATTTGTGTGTACTCTTTTCTTTTGGTCCTATTTTGCATGGAAATAGATGTATGGCCAGATGTATTGAGGGTAGGTAGACATATTATAGTGGAGGTTATAAAATAAAGAGTGAAATAGGAAAATTAATATGGTGTATGAACTTAGTATAGCTAAAAAGAGAAAAATAGTGAAAACATAAACAGAAAAAGAAAATTAAGTAGAACCAAAAGAGAAAAATCACAAGTAAGAAAGCATATGAAAAGTGACAAAGTCACAAAAATACCAAAAAGAAGCAAAAGAAAATCTTACTCAAAAAGCAAAAGAATACTCATAGGCTAGCTAAAGGGATTAGACTATGTTGAAATTCCTACATTGGAGAGAAGGTGACAGAAGGAGAAATAAGGGGTGAGATGGAATGGGACATTAAGGGGAAGAACATGGAACAATACAATGTGCCAAACTAATTGTTCTTTGAAATTCATACCTATCCTAAGCCTCAACACGTTTTTAGTTGAAAACTCCTATGTGACTTAAGCAACTCTATGCATGAATAGATTTGGAAATTGTATAATCTCATTATAACAATCTGTATTGTACTAGGATAATCAAAGTACTTATATTAGGCATTGATGGGTTTATATTGATAAAACTTTGATATTTGTATTTCTTGTAATTTACTGAACCTGTATTGTTTCTAATCCAAAAATGGTAAAATTGCTCACTCATCTTGCTAGAATTATTTATAAATACATAATGCCTAAAGTAGATGTTTCAAATCTAATCTTTGTATAATACATTTTCAAGCTCCTTTGTTTTTCTTTCTTGTTTCATTGCTTTTCTTGTTTTGATTGCTTGAGAACAAGCAACGACTTAAGTGTGGGGGAGTTTGATCTGCTGATTTTATACCTAGAAGATTGAACTAGCTTTCACACTTGAGGAGTTTGAAATTAAGCATTTTCCTTATATTTCTATAAGAATTAACTTAGTTTTTGTATATTTAATAAATTGGGCAAAAAGGTGTAAAAAGGTGCTTATTGTGTCTTTAGGGTCGATTGAGGCCTAAAGGTTGGCTAACATGCTTTGTGAGTGTATAGGAGACCATTAGAAGGTGCACCATATAAAAATGATCACTATGTCATGACATGACATAATGGATGTTGCAACATAGGGACAATAATGAAGAAATCATGAATCTGCCTTCTTCGTCGCGACATAACATGTCTACGTCGTGACAAACCCCTGAAGATATCCACAGAAAAGTACACTGACTACTATGTCGCGACATAAGACCTGGAATGTCACGACATAAGACCTAGTATGTCGCGACATTGACCATTGGACGTGGATTTTACACCAAGTGAAGGGAGTTTTAGTTTTTACAATGCAACTTAAACACGAGGAACGGCAGTTGACCTAGGGTTAAGGAAGGCGACCGTCCTAGGTTATAAAAAAGGCCTCTATCACTATGGTTTTACACACCATTTATTAGTTTTTAGTTTTCAGTTTTATTTTGTGTTTTCGTTTGAAACGTGATTGTAGAACTCAAATAAGCGTTTAAGGAATTTTTCCCGACAGAATGCCAATACAGTTCGAGTTTATTTTTCGTTCTCTTTATTCAATTATATGTTTTCATATATTATTGTTTTAATGATGATCAAGAAAACCATGAGGAACTAATTCCATTTTGGGGAATTAGGGAGTGAAAGTATGAATATTTAATTATTTTTAATATGGATTTTACCTTTCGAATCAGCTGTTCGGGAAAGGAAGAATATCAAACAAACACTAGGTTTGACAACCCTAGAACGTCATTTAGGTGGGAATGAACCCAAAATTCATATTGCCCAATCGTGAAAACCTTTTCCCCAAACCAATTTAGACTTTGACATCTAGCGATAAGTAGTCTCTATCGAATTGCTATGCTAGTAGAAGATCGAGAGATCCAACTCGAGTAGTGACTAGTTGATTAGAGAATAATCCCCATAACTTAACAATTGAAGAACTCATATGGAAGCAACCTAAAATCCCCAAAACCATTTATCGACACTCTACATATCAAACTCTTTACTTAGTTTATTTTTATGCTTTTCACAAATCACTCTTTTATTTTCTCTCGTTCTATAATCCCTAAAGTGATTACTAATTACTTTTATTCTTTGCAAGGATTTAATTTACTATTGTCTTATGCTTCCTTTGGGTACGATCCTCGGAATAGTACCAAGTGTTTCATTGTACACCCTATATTTACAACCTAACCTGTATACTTGCAGAAGCCTAAAATATACACCGAATGGGAGTACGTTCGAGGGCAGTCACCCATGTAGATGTAGAGAACAGATATCAAAAGTACACAGTTCATACACGGATATAACTATGCAGTTCTAGTATAATAGTGAGTTTAGATTATTACAGTCAATTTCATACAGAAACTCAGAATTAGTTTATAATTATGCTAAAATAGTTCACCTAGCTCAATTTAGTTCATACTAGTCTTACGAACGACTTACATTCGCCTCATTTCAGAAAACACCCACACACAATCTGGCACACACCCATGTCTTGCTCATGTGTCTCAAAACAGTAGTCACACACGATCAGACCCACACCCATATGGCTTGCCCGTGTGTCCATTGCAACTTAATTCAAAAAATAGTAGCCACACACGGTCTGACACATGTCCGTGTGACCATTGTACCTTGTTTTAGTGAGACACGGCCTGGACACATGCCCGTGTGCCAACCCATGTGTCGTCGATAATTGTGTTTTCAACAACAAAAACACAGAAAGAGGAAGGGTTTCGATACCCACCTGAAATGCCAACGATGTAAGATCAAACTCGTGACCCTCAACACCTATAAACAAGTCCAAATACCAATTCACAATTAACAATAAACCCAACATCCATCGTAATGTATAATTATTCTAGTCGAAGAGTTTTGACACAATTCTAACTCGAATTAACACCAATTACCTAAAACACATAGCGAAATTACCGATCACAGACGTCCACAGAGATGCTATCCTCGAGATTTCCTCCTACGACATCCCAATTGCACACACCTATGCATTTGTACGGATTAGGAATCAAATTTACCAAGACTTCAACAACAAAACAGAAATGCAGTGATTCCCACCTTACGAAAACAAAATCGATGTGACACCCCAAATCTGTTTTCGAGACAGACTAGCCCGAATTCGAAGCGTTACATTAGCCATCAAAGTGACTCTTCAGCTAACGACCACCTTACACACACTCCAACCTTATAACACCTCATTTATGACTAATTAACTATCATTTATTAATGCGGAAGCAATTAGTGAACCTTTTTTTTAACTTTTTCTAAGTATGTAACCTCAGGGTATTTTAGTCATTCTATCACCTAAGGTTAAACTATTCTGATTTTATTTCTAAATAGTTATCGACCTTCTTTTAGTCAAATTATGCAAGCACTAAAAATGTCAACTTAATTCAAGTTAATTTACTATGTCTAATTCAAGTTTTATTATTAGGGATTAAATCGTAACTTTTACAAACTTTTAGAAAATTTTCCAAATTAAAAATTAAGAGTGTTTCTACCAAACTTTAATAGTTACAAGTATAATACTAAAGTATTATCAAGTTTCTCTTTAATGATTAATCTAATCAAGTTTTAGGATTAAATTATAAATTAAGCAAATTAGAATACTAGATTACAAAAAACCAAAAATTCGTTTTAGTTACCATTGCACCTATTTTGTCAAAAATTTGTTTTAATTACCCGATTTTACATATTTTACCTACTCATTAAACTTGAAATAGCTACAATTAATCACATTAAACATCCACACATCTCCAATTTAATTTATTTACAATAAATATGCAACAATTAAACAAAATCTAACACCCAATTACGCGCTTAGCAAATACCAATTAATTAACACAAGCTACATACCTTAGTTGCAAGCAATCCACTTCATGGTAAGCTTCAATTAAACATTGTTAGTATAAAATACATGCCTCATACACCATCTTATCAACCACCGTTTGAACACTCATTAACATACCATAAATCAAACATCAATTAGACATAAAATCATGTATTAAAGCAATTAAAAAAACACCAAAATTAAAGTCCAAAATTTAATGTCCAATGTCTATTGCGTAAAATAACACTAGTCCCAAAAGCATCACAATGCCTTTATATAATCTTTAAAGTAAATTTCTTAAGTCACTACCGAGCCTTATTCTTGGATCGCCCTTGCACTCGCTTCATGTATTAAAGCAATTAAAAAAACACCAAAATTAAAGTCCAAAATTTAATGTCCAATGTCCATTGCGTAAAATAACACTAGTCGCAAAAGCATCACAATGCCTTTATATAATCTTTAAAGTAAATTTCTTAAGTCACTACCGAGCCTTATTCTTGGATCGCCCTTGCACTCGCTTCTCGACTCCTTACGCTCGGAAATTCTCTGCACGAAATGTGAGGGTGTGAGCTTAAAAAGATCAGTGAATGATAGTAAAAACATCAAGTAAATTTCACCCAATCATGCATTAATCATTAAATTTTCAATCACAACATGTTAACATTTCACCATAACCTCACAAGCTATTTCAAGAGTTAAGAATATTTTTTTCCATGTCATGTACATTCTTCTTTTAACATAAAAATATTCAATTCTAATGGCACAATCAATCAATTATATTGGCATAATACATCCACGACAATAAATAAATGTGTGATCATGCATTGGATAAATGAATCTTCGAACACCCACAAATCAAATACAATCCTCCGAATTGAGCGGGCCAAAGCCACATGCTCGCTTATAGTGCCTTAAATAACCCAATGAGTGAGACTCAAGCTCAACACTCCCTTATCTACTCCAAACAAATTAGTCCACTATGAGCCATATGCTCGTAATATCACAAATAATGGTGAGTACTCACAAATCCTATGGCATGCCAACTATATCCAATGGATCCAACATGGAATGTTTCCAATATAATCATATATACAAGGCATAAAATCTTATGTTTAGCACTTAATTTAAGATGTAAAAATGCAATCAAAGGCATGTAGCTTAACAATTTCAATATCAATATAATTAACCACAACAAATGCCTTTGTCCATGAATCTTAAACCAATCAAAACACCAACATCAAGTGCTCAAAAATTCAGTAACTCATGTTCCAATTAACAATTCATTCAAACCAAATTATACATGCCAAAAGCTTAACACAATTTTTTTTCCAAAAGCCAAGTGCAATAATGCTCTTGTAAAATAAAATTATTTTTTGCAAATCCAACCAAATAAAATGTGATTAAGTCATTAAAAACATTATTTAAAACTTCAATTTAACACATAACCAGACAAATTTACCAATAGCCTTTCAAATCACTCACCTCCACACCTTGTTTTTCAAACAAAAGTTTGTTCAAGTAGGTAAGTTTGAGCCTCAAATCTAATTAGAATTATCCTCATCTCGGTGTGAAGCTTTAACAGAGACAAAATATGCATTACAAACTAACATTAAAATTAAGAAAGTCAAAATTTCATAAACTATACAAATCTAAATCGTTTCTCTAATCTACCTTACCAAAATTGCACAATTAAGCCGAAACATAAAATTCATTAACTAAACAACCTTCTCAGCTCCACAAACCACTTCTAAACTGCATTCTTAGTCCATTAACAAAAAACCTAAGTGTTAATTTCATCTATTAAATCGTTTTAAAATTTTCTGGAAAATCAACTCATCTTCTTGATTAAAAACGAATTTATCAAAATTGATCAACCAAACAAGTTTGACCTCTTGTTTTATAATTAAAAACCTCTTAATAAACATATTTTGAGCTTAGACATCCATTAAAACTTGGATTCCAACTCAAAATTATGGATTCACCATTGTTGAGTTTCATGTTCAAGAAAGAAGAAATCAAAATTTGAAACTCATTTTAATCAATTTAAATAGCAAATGATGATTGAAAACAACTTAAAACTGAATTTATAGTTAAGAATTACCTTCAATTGATCTCAAATCATCAATTTAGAAGATTGAATCAAGATCCTTAAAGAAATTTCAAACGACTTTTGCTGAACTTTGGAAAGCATTTATAAAGATTTTAGAGAGAATTTTGAGAGAGTAAAAGTTTAGATCTATTCTCTATTATGTGGTTTATGAAAATGAGCAAAAAAACGAGAGAAAAAGCTCTTACTTCAGGTGAAAATGGTGTGCAAAATGAGGTAGTTGCAGTGTTTTTAAAATTGAAAACCCCCACCTGACTTTCAAAAAAATTGGGAAATTTTCCATCAGGCCACTTCCACATTTCCCTTGTTTTAAAAAAATACTCTTTTCCCTCCAAAATTTTGAAAATAAGGATAATTTCCTATAAAACCACTCTTACATTTCCCTTATCTTGCAAAATGGTCCTATTTAATTAACATTTTAAATCACCCAATTAAATCCTCATTTTAAATTATTTCTAAATTTCAATTTAACCAAAAATATTTATTTTATCCAAAATTTATTTAAAACCATAAAATTAATTTTTCTAAAAATATTTTTATTTTTTGGAATATTATTTACCGATTTTTAAATGAAATTAAGCTAACTAATTAAGAATATAAATAGCTAATTAATTCGATGAATTCCCAATTTTCACTCGTAACCCGATAAACTACCCGAAACTACTAGACCTATTTTCGGGCCTTAACAATCGGTAACAGAAGAGACATAGTTCAACTATCAACGCACCCACGATCAAACAGAAGGAACGTTGAACAACAACAATAATGATGAAAGAAGAATTCGAAGCAAAAGAAAATATCAGTAACGAAAAGGGGGAAAATAATGAAAGAGGGGAAACTAAACTAAAAGAAAAGTTCAAACTTTTAAGAAATAAAAATAAAAATAATAGTCGTGAACAGAAATATATTCGCTCTACACATACGCCAGGATTCAAACACAGGACCAGAGAAACAGACAATCGTTTAACCATTAAACCACTAGGCTCATCGTTGAAGTAACAACGTACAAAAATCAATTTATGAAACAATCTCAAAGTCTAAGGTTCAGAAAAATAAAACACAGAATTTTCAAAAGATGCAACTCAAACCCCAGATCTCAAGTACGCAAACATAACACATAACCACAGAAGTAAAGACAGGTTCATTGACAGAATTAAACAAGAGATTATCAAAATTTTGGGGCGTTACAATAGCATCCATCTACCATCATCGGCAACTATCAACAATGCCAACAGCAGCATACACCTAGCTCGCACTTGCCCTTGTGCATTGCTGCTCAGTACTCCGCACGCACACCACTATCAAGTTGCGCGCCCCAACCTTCGCACGTTGCTGCTGCTGCTTGCCACGCGTGCCACCCACCCTTGTGCACAGCTACTGCTTCTTACTTAGGTCGTTCGCATCCTAGCTTCACATTACCATCACCAATCACCCTCCAACCAACCTTAACCCTACACTAATTGCTTCATACTCTATTTTTTTTATTGGATTATTTATTTTCATATAAAGGTGGTAAGAAAATTCTTCTCTTAAATTTTTAATTTGTTTAATTATTTAACTTTTCAATTTATTTCTAATTGTTAATATTTTATACTAATTAAATTTTGGGAAAATATTATTTATTTCCATCTTATGTGATGTTCAAGTTTAAATCATGCCTCGCAAGAGAACTCGTGTCGCAGTCCAAATTGAAGAAGCACAAAATAAATTCCACAATGCAGAAGCTAAAGAAAGATACGACACTGTATTCAAAAATTAACAAATGCTGCCAGAGAAAGGGTTTACGTTAAGAAAACAATTAAACTAACTTCATGGCGAGCATTCGACAAGTTGTTGAAGCTTTGAATTGGTCGTGTAAAGCGACCTAGTGTAGATGATGAATTAGTTCAAGAGTTTTATGCAAATTTGACCTCAAGTGAACTTATAGAAGTTCCCGTCCGAGGAATCAAGGTACCATTAAAGCTAAACACCATCAATGAATACTTTAACCTACCTAATTTCAAAGAAGACGAATATTTTATCTTAATGAAGAATATCGAGGCTACGAAATTGCAAGAGATCCTTTAAGAACTTATAGTTCCCATTTCTGAATGGACGGTGTCAAAGCGTGGAATTCATACTTGTCACAGAGAATAATTGACACCGTTAGTGAAAGTATGGTTTTATTTTATTCGGTTCAATCTTATGCCTACCTCAGATGGGACTACAATTTCTATGGAACGAATGGTCTTGCTATACTAAATACTGACAGCAAAGACCATAGATGTGGGAAAAATCATCCTTAGAGAAATTCGGAGTTGTGCCTCAAGACGTTCTGGCCAAGCCTATTTCCCATTCACGATCACAGTTCTATGTTCAAAAGTTGAAATCCTTGGGAATGTGAAAAAGACGGGGTATAAACAATGACGGGGTATAAACAATGCGTAATAATTGATTGGGACCTTATTCGAATAGCAAGAAATTCCATCCTTCAATAGTAAGCTGATTCAAGTGAAGATCCTGAAAAGAGGAAGATCCTGCAGAGACAGAACAAACAGAGCCAATAGAAATTCCTGATGAAGCAGAGTCTCCTGAACAAATGTCTGAACCTGACATATCTATTCCAATACCTAGACCTTAGTCACCTCCCTAAGAGGAGTATCCTAAGTGTGACACAAGAGTAAGGGAGGAAATTGAGTAGTCTAGGAATAGTATTTTCTATTTGTTCTGTTATTTCTCTTTCTTAAATTCTGGTAATTCATGTTATTTCAAGTTTTATGGAAGTACATTTGATATTTAGACTAAATGAAATCTATTTCAATCTTACCTTTAGTGTTAATTTTTGGGTTTAATTGTTTTGACCAAGGAAGTGTGATTGCAGTCACTATCACTAGAAGGTGCAGCGACAAATTAAATTAACAAGCAAGACAACGGAAGTTGCTTGGGGATTGAAGGAATTTAATCCACTTGTTCTTGAATATGTTGCATTGCCAACACTGGAATGTGTGTTTAGTGTACATGTTTAAGTCTTAGATCTAATAGAAAAGCCAAGTTTGGTAAGACATTCATTGTGCCTTATTGCAGCGATAATTACATGTTATTTTTAACCTTATGAGCCACACTTAATTTTCTGCCAACTATTCACGTCAGGAACCCATTTCATTATTACTGCATTACTTCTTTAATTTTATATTATTGCTTCAACAATTCAATCTCACAATTTTATTTCATTTACTTGTTCATTGCACTGACAATTATAGACAACAAACATCCATCCTTGTGGGATCGATATCCAACAGGTTACACATCTGTCTTCTATACTTGTATCGACAGTGTACGCTTGGACATATTTACTGTAACGTTCATAGCATGATCACCTCCTCAACCCGACGCCACTAAAATGGCTCATATTAAAATGATTGAAATTTTAGAAATTTATTTTCAAAACATCCACCTATTTTTTGGAAAATCGTAGTGGAATTCTCTTTATTTTACAAAACTTTAATTTTTCCAAATTAGCTTTAAGTCCAATTTAAAAAAGTGTTTATTAATCTTAAACACATGTTCGATTTTTAATTTATTAATTAAAGTTTACAATAACAAATTGCAACCGAAAATCTGATGAGTGTAAACTGTAATTAAAACCTTAATTCATATCTTTAATGACTAATTATTATTTCTATCTAGTTATTCAATTGTCCAATTTTAACATCAATTTATGCAAACTACTAGAATGTCCCAAAACTAATCCATGCCACAGTTCGTAAAAGAAAATTACAGACCCAAATAAATATAAAATTATAAAATTAAATACTTTATTTAATACAAATTGAGACAATACCTCCAAATGTTGAGTTTGAACTCTAATCTTACAAATTACCTGAAAAACGTTAAACTAATGGGAAGAGTTTAAAAAGTTTAGTGTGAGATTAATAAAAATTAAGCAGTGTATAACAAATACCATAAAATCATGCACAATCAGAATCAATAATAATAACAATTACCCATCAAAACATAAAAAAAATTAAAAATCAACAAACAAAATAATTGGTTATGGCCTTAGAGACATTCGGCCAAAGGAGAGAAATATAAAAAGATTATACGATATTAGATCTTGACAGAAATAATCACTTACGCTTCGCGGTTTCTAGATTCGAGATGACGGATTTACCAAGTACGGATGCAAACTTAAACAGCAAAGTTAGAGGTTGTTTTAAAAAGGAAAAAGTGAGTAAAAAGGCAACAATGAAGTGCAGCAAATTGGAAAAAAAACAGCCTCGATTGGTGTTTCCCAGGAGCGACAACACCACATAAATGACAACAATGGATGGTTGATTTGTGCGGCAATGAAAGGCAATAAAATGGGCAACAATGGTGCTGAAAATGGCAGCAATATGGGAGGAAATCAAAAGAAAACACCAAGAAAAAGATGAAAGAAAATCGGAAGAGGAGCAGAGGTGGTGCGGCAGCCACGAAAGGAGGAGAAAGGGAGCAGAAAAGAAAAAGAACAAAAAAGTGAAAAGAAGGGAAACAAACAAAAAATTACAATTAATTCCTGCATAGATTAATTAATTTAAAAAAACTGATAAGATCATTAGATAATCCAAATATATATTTGTTTAATTTTCAAATTAATTAGGAGATAATTTAGTGTTTGAGTCAAATGGAATCTGATCACCTGGGGGAAGACTTGGAAGACACACCTAGTTTGGGGAGCAAAATTTATGAAAGTAATATTTTGCAAGGAAAAGGAATTGAACTCAAAGTCTCTTGGACATACGCACCATCTCTTTATTATCTGTTAACCATCAAGCCAATAACCCATTCTTATTAAAAACCCTCAAACAAACCTTAAAAGTCAGGGAGTAACCACTCTCAGTTTACTAACCTTATTTAATTTTTTCTAACCTAATTTTTGAGATTTGACAATTGGAATATTTTTAGTTTGATTAGTATTGTATTTGGCATTTGAAAAAAGTATTAGTAGTTTATTTCCATTTTTCTACCTAAGGGTAGATTGTGAGATTGAAATGTTCTTCATTTTTTTCTAGTTCAATTGGTATTTGCTCATTTTCCATTTCATAGGATAAGGTTTTTATCTTATTATTATTCTTAGTATAGTTTCAAGTTGGGTCCCTTATTTGGTATTTAGGATAATAAACAATTAATTGGAATAATTAGATCCACAATTATCTTTTTGTTTCTTATAATAAGTGAAAAGATAAAATAATTTGACTACAAGTAATCAAGTTGTGTAATGGGAATGAGTAATCTAATTTAAATCAACCAGACAATTGAGATTATTGATTAGAGAAAGGTATTTTTGATTCAGAAGGACATTTGGCGAAGTAAATTGTTGGTGCGTTTCTTAGGACTATTCAATTGGCAAGGGTTATGTAACATCCCAAATCCGACTTAGACGTTATGGTCGGATCTTGAAGGTTACATTAATAAATCAATACTTCGATCATTTATTTTCAAAATATATCTTATTTCGAAATCCACAAACGAAAATCTTGGAAAAACTTGACTCAATACCTTTGGTAAGAAAATTTGTCAAACGCAATGCATGTGTGAGGATTTTGAAATGTTATATTATAAAACTCAATTTATTTAAAAACGTCATGTTATCGACTTTATTTACTTGCTTTGTAAAAACTCATATTCACGATTAAATTTTTTGTAGGGGACAGTTTTTTTTTTTTTGAATATGTAGCAGAAAGTTTTTTGGACTTGTTTAATCATGAAAATTAGAGGTTAGGTTTTTCATCATAAAAAAACATGTTTAAAATAACCAATTAAGATAATTAACAAATCCCAAAATCCAAAATTAAAGTCTAAAAACAGTCCATTAGTCCAAAAGTCCATAAAATTTAAAATAAAAATTATTGAATAAGTTTTATACAGAAAATCTAAATCAAGCTCTTTAGCGTCGTCAAATCCTAAGTTTGAGGGTTACTTGAAAAATTAAACAAACGAAGTGAGCTAAAAAGCTAAGTGTGTGCCTTGACCCAAAAGCAAATCACATAACAGAATCATGCTTAGATGCATATATCAGAGCAAACAGACCAGAAATTACAACATGCTTAGCATGACAAAATCATACAGAATAATCCTGCTTCCATCCACTACACACTAGCTCCATCCATCCAATCACACTAGTTAGGGCTACTAGAACCTATCAATACATCACACTAAAATGTGGTCGTATGCTACTCAAAAAGTATGCAGTTGTGCTGCCAGAAATAAATTGCGAAAATTCCGCCAAATTTATAAAAAGTAGTTAAACTGTCAGAACCACACTTTCTCCGTCACATAACTATATCCCACCCCAATGCACATGCAAAAACATAGTACATATTCAAATGGAATCAAAATAATCATGCTCTTATATGCTCAACAGAACGAAAACATGCTAACATTACACACGGATTACTGATCAGATTTACAGTTTTTATGTCTAAAATGCTTTCAGAAAATAAGCGAACACATCAGATTTTTTCCTTTAAGCACCACATACATATCACATATCAAAACCTACCTTGGAACTCATTTCGACACTTAGGCCTAACTAAACTTACTCAAAATGGGCCCACAAACCTTACTTGGCCCCAGCCCATGTGGCTCACAAGGCCTAACACACGTTTGTGTGGCTCCCATGATCTAGCACACAAACAAACACACGATTGTGTGGGGTCAATAGAGAAGTTTTGATTTCACGCAGTTCACAGATTAATTGATTTTAGAGCTACACACCTAACTGTAATGAAACGCCAACACAAAAACAACAATTTCAGACCCCACATACAAAAACCAACTTATTGGGTTAGCAAATAAACATGAGAATCAACCCTTACTTGACAAAACATTCGTTCGAAATTGAACGCTCGAACCTCACAACCGAATTAACACTACCAACACCTAAACATGAGCGTTAAAACACTTACCCTTAGTGGTAGAGGTTTCAACGCACTCATGAAGCCGGGGGAACTGTAAGGCCGTAAAATTAGGTCTAGTAGTTCCGGATAAGTTTACCGGATTCTAAGTGAAAATTAAGAGTTAATCGGATTTATTAGTAATTTTTTTAGTTAGCTTAATTTCATTTAAAAATCGGAAAATAATTTCGAAAAATAAAAATATTTTTAGAAAAATTAATTTTATAGTTTTAAATATATTTTGGGTAAAATAAATATTTTGGGTCAAATTAGAATTGAAAAATTAATTAAAATGGGGGTTTAATTGAAAGAATTTAAAATATTAATTACATATGACCATTTTGCAAAACAAGAGAAATATTTGAGTGGTTCTATGGAAAATTACTCATGTTTTAAGAATTTTTGAGGGAAAAGATTATTTTGTAAAACAAGGGAATTGTGGGGGTGACCTGATGACATTCCCTAATTTTTGAAAATCAGGGAGTTCTTCAACTTAAAAACACTGCAACCTCCTCACTCCACACACAATTTTCACATAATGTTTAAGCATTTTCTCTCATTTTTCTTTTTAATTTCCAAAGTCCATATATCAAAGATTAGATCCAATCTTCAATATTGGTGATTTCAGATCGATTGAAGGTATTTTCTCAACTCTAAATTCATTCTAAGGTTATTTTTAATCATTATTTTTAATCTAAATTGATTAAAATGATTTTTCAAAATTTGATCTCTTAGCTCTTGAACATGAGATTCATCAATGGTGAATTCATGGTTTTGAGTTGGAATCCAAATTTAAATGGATATCTAAGCTCAAATCATGTTTTTTAAGAGGTTTTTTTATCATAAAAAAAAAATCAAACTCGTTTGGTTGATCAATTTTGACAAATCTGTTTTTAACTAAGAACATGAGTTGATTTTTTGGAAAATTATGAAACAGTTTGTTTGATGAAATTGATGCTTAGTTTTGTGTTGATAGACTAGAAATGATGTTTAGAAATGGTTTTTGGTGCAGAGAATGTCATTTAGGGGTTGAAATTTGTGTTTCAGCTAGATCGTGAGTTTCCGGTAAGGTAGATTGGAGAGGCATTTCAGATTTGTGTAGTTCATGATTTTTTTATTTTCTTATTATTAATGATAGCTTGTAACATGTATTTTATCTCTGTTTAATCTCCACATCAAGGAGAGGCCACTACTAATCAGAATCGAGGTCCAAACACAACTACTTGATACACTTTGGCTTGAGAAGCAAAGTGTGAAGGTGAGTGGTTTTTAAAGGCAATTGCTAAATATGTCTATTTACATGCTAAATTGGGGTTTTGAATTGTGTTTCTAGTGATTCAATTGTATCTCAAGTGGTTTAGATTTCAAAATTGATTTTAATTTTATAAAAGTATATTTGTAAATGATTTATGGAAATTGTGAATAGTGTGTTTGGTATGATTGATTTGAATTGTATTGATTGATAATTGGAGCATGGATTATTGTATATTAGGGAACTTGATGATGGTTTTATGATTTATTTTAGATCCATGGACAAAGACATTTATCGTGCTTATCTATGTTGATACTAAAATTACTAAGTGACATGCTTTAAATTGAATATTTATATCATGAATTAAGTGCTTAAATATCAATGTTTATACCCTGCGTGATTGGTTATATTGGCAACATTGCATAGTGGATCCATTGGATATAGATGGCATGCCATAAAATTAGTGAGTACTCACCACTACATGTATTTTTTGTGAGCATATGGCTCTAGGAGTATTGATTTTGTTGGAGTGGATAAAAGAGTGTTGAGCTTTCTCTCCACTCAATCATTGGCGATTTCGAGACGATATAAGGGAGTGTGTGGTTATGCCCCACTCAACTGGAGTATTATATTCGATGTTTGGGAGATCAGAGATTCGTTTATCCAATGCATAATCACATGATTTTATTTTGCGATGCATGACATTTGCCAATATAAGTGTTTGTTTATTAATTAAATTATTATTTTTATATATCATAATAAATGTGATTTTTATTCATGGAATAACATGTGAAGTTATGATGTTGCAATGTTGTTGGAAATTTCAGTCAATTGAATGCCATGATTGAGCATGAAAATATAATTGAAATTGTGATTCGTATACTCGAAATTTGATACATGATTTACCTTGGTTTAAGTATGTTTTTGGTGTGATTTACTTATTGAATTTATGGCCATTCACTGAAGTGTTTTAGCTCACACCCTCACAGCTTTGTGAAGAGTTTTTCAGCTTCGGGGAGTTGAGGAGCAAGGGCAAGGTTGGTCCAAGTTTAAGCCTACTTGGTAATATAGATTAAGGACTTTTCTATAGATACATTAAAGGGCATTGTGGAACTCAATTGGAATAATTTGATACACTTGTAATGGATGTTTGAGACTTACATTTGGACATTGATTTTGAGATGTTATATTTGGTTAAATGTTGAGTGTATTATTGTATGTTGCTAAGTGATAACATGATGATTGAAGTAGAAAATTTTCACTAATACACTTTAATTATAGCTTGTCAAGGAGTGGATAGCTTTGTGGCTAAGTCCATTGTATGATTTAATTGTTGTTTGTTAAGCATGATTTTGAATATTTAAATTATGTATACATGTTGTTTATTAGTTGTAATTAGATTAATTAGAATTGTATGTATGATTAAGGAAGTAAAACTTAGCTAATATAGCCTTAATTAATAATTAGATTAAGGAAAAATGATTAATTAAAATGATTTTTTAGGGGCTTCATAAATGGACTAAAAGAAGGTTGGTAAACATTTAGGATTAAAATCAGGATCATTTAGTTCTAACTAGTGAAATGCCCAAAATACTCTTAGGGTTAAATCCTAAATTTTTTTTTTAAAATGGTTCACAAATCACTTCCGCAATAATATTAGATAATTATTAGTTAGAATTGACATATTATAAGATTGGGGTGTGTTTTGAGTGATTTTGTGCTGAAGAGTCACTACGATGACTAATGTGTCGCTTCGAATTTAAGCCGGTCCATTCCAATCGAGTTTGGGGTGCCATAGGAATATCATGCATCTCGCGATCTTCTCTCATCGAAACACCAAAACGAAAAATTCAACATTATAACAAATGAAAAGCCCACTTAACTCCACATGAACCGAAGAAAGATACTACATCACTAAAGCAAAATAACAACCATCAGTTACTAATCTTGGAAAAAAAAGGTCTAAACAGAAACACTGAATGGAGTACAACCATACGTATCGAGAAACGTAACACTAGCGATAACAAGGGACAACAAAAGAGTTGGAAGAAGAAGAACACAAACGACAATCGACAAGCTATGAAAACCGAAAGAAAGGAGAAAAGGAATAGAAGAACAAAGAAAGGAGACAAAATCGTAGAGGGAAGAAGTAAATTTCCTGAAGTTGAATAGGGGAAAAAATGAAAACGAAATCAACAGGAAAATTTTTGCTGCAATCAGGAACTGACGTGAGAAAAAAAAAATTGGAAAATGGGAGAAGTGGAAATGACACTTAAGTTAAGTATCAAAATAAGAAACTCAAAGCCACCCATAAATCATAAGGTATTCTTTTCTATTCTTATCAGAAAAATGGTACAGTAATAGTTAGTAGGTTTTTATCTTATGAGAAAAATAAATGTATGAAAGTTAATATTAAATAAGGGAATTGAACTAAAATCACTTATTTAGTATTTTCTAACTTTAAAACTTTATTTTTATTTATTTTTTAGTGTGAATAATTATATTTATATGTGCATATTGCATTTTTTTTGAAAAGAAATAAAATTAAATCAAGTTATAAAAATTAATTTACTCCCTAGAGGGGAGTCCTTATATAAACATAAATCATAAGTACTATGGTGAGCTAGTTTAACCAGTGTATCCACATCTAGTTATCTTCTCTAGAGATGTGACGAATATGCCAATTACTGAAGTGCCTCAACAGTTGATGAATTCTCCAAATCAAAACAGAATTAGATCCATTTGCTATCTTCTCCTAAATAACTTGAACTCCCTCAAAATTATCAGTTTGAATCAAAACTCTATCATAACCACGATCTATTAAGAGAGCCAAGCCATCCAAAATGCCCCACAACTCAACATAAAAAATAGTTCAATTCCCCAAATATATGTTAAATCCCAAATCCACTCTCCATCTCGAGTTTTCACTATTCCCTCACCGCAATAAATCTACCATCGTTCCAAATAAACCCATCCATATTCAAACAAATCCAATTATCTCCTAACTGGGACCATACATATTTTCTTTTAACAGATAATGCATTTATATGTTCAAAATTAAAAAATTTAAATATTAATATGATAATCTATAACATTTTCATAATTAATTTAAATATTAACGGGATGATGTTAAATTTCATACGTGAAATATTTTTAAAAAGGTTTAATTTATTACATAGATAACTCAATAAAAAAATTACATGTGAAAAATAATAAAATAAATAAATAATTCATAAAAGTAAAAAAAATAACTCTTAATTTAAAGAAAATAAACTTAATTATCTAAATAACAGTTTCAAAATGAATGCAAATAGTTATTTTTTAATTTCATGATTAAATTATTTAATTTATTATTTTTCACAAGTAATTATCTTATTGGATTACCTAAGTAATAAATTACATCTCATTAAAAGTATTTCATATCATCTCGTTAATTTTTTTAACTATACTTTCATCAAACATGTTAAAAAAAAGCAATTTAAAAAAAAGAATTAATGATCAAAAAATATTCAAAAATACGATTCAAACTATTTTGATAAAATATATAAACGTTAATAATTAAATTTATCATTAAGCAAATAGTTTATAGCTTTTACTTTGGGTATGGTACCTTATAGTTTCATAGTTACAAGTCATTTTCTTCTTTAGTGGCATTACTATTGTGGCCTGAGAGGAGAGGATTTAAAGCAAAATTGATTAACCGAGGGAATTTTAAGTTTATTCTACTTTTACTTTAGTTTTTTACCTCATTATACTGGTTTGATAATTTCTTCCTTGTTAGAGATCATTCTTTAATATGAGCTTATAGTTTGTTGGTTTTCTTAGAGATCTCAGCTTTAAAGCTATTTGCAGAAATTTCTAATATTTTCTTTAATAAAATCTATTTGCAAAAATTAACCATTTAGAGAAACAAGCTCTGCATTATCTTATCTTGATTGGAGTTAACTCTACTTTGGAATCCAAATTATCTTATAATTGATTTAAATTGCAATGCTATAATAATACAATAACTAATCTTACTGTTATGTTACTTTTAATTTTACCATTCATCTAAAAGAGGATAAATTTTTAAGTTAAAATATGTCATAAATTTTTATACTATTGAAAAATTTAGAATTTAATTCTTATATTTTTATTTTTAGGAATTTAATTTTTTAACTAATGATAATGAGAAACAAGCTATTTACAGAAATTTCTTATCTTTTCTTTTCGCTTAATATATTGATTGGCCCTAAATTTCACAAATTATCTCATATTAATCCCTAAATTTTTTTTAAATCATATTGATCTTTAAAGCTGATAATTATTACACAAATAAATACCTAAGATTAAATACGTTTAATTTTAAATGGCTGGTAGAACAAACCATTAGGGTAATAGAAGGTGTCAATTTTTAAAATGAAATTAATAAAATTTTAGATTGTAAATATTTTAAATTTCCAGGAGAATACATGAACAAGGAAGAAAAAAACTCTCTTGAAGAAGATGACACAAAACATTCTACTTCTTTTAATATTTAGAGGACCAGAAGTTTGGGTCCACAATGCCTTATCATGTGATTACCTAATTTCTTTACCATTTTAAAATAAAAATCATATAACCCTTCAATTCAATTTACTTCCTAAACATCTCCAATTGGTTGATGAAAATTGTGAAAGGGAAATCTTTCATTTTCAATCTGCAACACAACCTGAAATTAGCAGAGCAGGCAAAGTTTCTCAATTAGCTAAAGGCTGGCAACATAAACCCCTTTTTGTCATCAACAATTTGTATGCATCTTTCAATAAACTGCTTTGCTAAATACAAAGTCATGTCGTGTGTATTGGCATATAAAACATGTATTCGTATATATGTTTACAGTTAAAATGATTGATGTGGGATGATACTGTTAAGGTAAACGATGTGTATAATTGATGTATAACACATTAGTGATACGGGGCATTTTGTATTAGCCATACGATGCATTTAGAAATTGTTTAGTATCTATTATTGTTGCCTTTATTACCCAACTAGTTATGGTTTGGCAGTTATGAAATGACAGAAATGTTTTTTCTTTTTCTTCTAATTTGAATTTCTCTCTTCTTTTTCTCTGAATCTATTCTTGTTCTTTAATTTCTTTTCTCTTATACTTCGAACCACATCAAAGGTATCAGAGCAAGATGTTTCTCATGACCAACGACGAAATTATAACTCGTATGCAAAAGGAATTGGGGCTGTTGTAGCATGAGTTGGCTCAGTTGGACAGTAAGTTGGATGCTAAGCTTGACACAAAGCTAGATTTGCATTTTAAGGAGTTCCGTGAGGATTTTAAAGGTGAAATTCGAGAAATTAGATCAGAGATGTTGTCTATTTTCGAATAATATTTTCCTCCACCACCTCCAGTCGCTACTCATAATGGTGTGGCAGATCGTGGTAAAAGAGTTCTCGGCACTCCTTCGGCTAGTTTTCAGAACAGGGACCATGTGGTGGTTTCACCTATGGGAGATTTGGGACATACCAGTACTCATTCTAGTTTTAGAGAAGGAGTGGGAAGAGGTTTTCAAGTCAATTGTTATCGCTTTAATGGAAGTGACTTTATAGGTTGGTGCTCTAAGCTTGAGCAGTTTTTCGAGGCTAAGAATGTGGAAAATGCTGTTAAGGTCAGACTGGTGATGCTTAATTTGGAAGGAAGGGCATTACAATGGCATCATTTCTTTGCTTAGAGACATGGAGGCATTAGGCAGTTGTCATGGGACATGTATATGAGATCTCTACAGGAGAGATTTGGTTCCATCAAACATTTGGATCCAATGACTGAATTGGTAATTTTGAAGCAAACTGGTACTGTTGAGCAATAATATGATAATTTTGTAAGTCTTCTGAACTAGATACATGTACCTGAGATTTATGCCTTGAGGATTTTTGTGTACAATTTGAAACCTGACATAGGACAGTATTTAAGATTGTTGAAACCTATGTCCTTAATGGAAGCATTTAATAGTGCCATTGAAATTGAAGATATCTTAGGTCTTGTGGTGAGAAAAAATTTTAATGTAGTTGAGAATTCTACGGTTATTAAGCCTTTGTTACCTCCTGTGAAAGGTTATAACATCCAAACTACAGGGGCTTATAATACTAGCAATTTCAGTAACAAACTACCAATTAAGGCTCTGTCTCAAGCTGAAATAGAGGATAGAAGAAAGAAAGAGCTGTGTTTTTTGTGTTTAGCTAAGTATTCAGTAGGCCACAAACGTAATAAATCTCAGCTTCTTCAGTTAGTTGTTGAAGTTTCGATTGAAAGGGAGAATGAGATGAGGAGTTCCACTTCTGAGGAGTTCCAGAATTGTGTTGAGAAGTTGGATGTTTCTGAAGGAGAAGTTGAGTCAGCAGCCCCTGTGTTATCCTTACATGCTTTGGATGGTTCACAAGGACATAATACTATGAGACTTTTAGCTCGAATTTGTCAGCATAAATTCATCATGCTGGTAGACTCTAGAAGCACACATAATTTTGTGAACAGTAGATTGGTGAAGTTAGCGCACTTGGCGTGGATCCTAGTTGCAAAATGAAAGTGATAGTAGCTGATGGTGGTCAGTTGGAAACTCAAGGATTATGCAGAAGGGTGAGTTGGGAAGCTCAAGGACATCAGGTTGTCACTGACTTTATGGTGTTACCTATAAAGGGGTGTGACTTAGTTTTGAGGGTCTAGTGGTTACTGTCTTTGGGACCAATTGTATGGAATATTGCATCACTAACTATGCAATTTGAATACCTGTAATAGACTTGTACATTGCAAGGTATTATGCCTGAGGCATTGCACATGTATTCAGGGGCACAACTCTCCAAATGCATTGCTATAACTAGTCAAGGTCCTAATCCTATGCTGTTGACTAGTGCTATGCAAGCTAATCTGATTCTGCCAAGTAAAACACTGCCTCAGGATTTGGAGCAATTATTACAAGAGTTTAAGGATGTTTTTCAAGTTCCTCAAGGACTTCCACCTGTCAGGTTGCAAGATCACCGAATTCCATTACAAGATGAGAGCCAAGCTGTTAAACTTAGGGCCTATAGGTACCCTGTGGTACAGAAAAATGAAATTGAAAGACTTGTGAAGGAGATGCTTGATGATGGAATTATCATATACAGTAATAACCCTTTTGCATCACCAATTGTCATGGTGAAAAAGAAAGATGGCAGTTGGTGCTTGTGTGTGGACTATAGACAGTTGAATCAGTTAACTGTGAAGGACAAGTTTCCAATACCTGTGATAGAAGAACTGCTAGATGAATTGGGACAAGCATTATACTTTTCTAAGCTGAACTTGAGGTCTGGTTATCACCAGATTAGGATGTGGGAGGGAGATATCCATAAAACAGCTTTTAGAACTCATGAGGGGCACTATGAATTCATGGTCATGCCAAATGGCATGACCAATGCACCTTCAAGTTTTTAGGCCTTGATGAACAGTGTATTCATGCAAATGTTGAGGAAGAATGTGCTTGTATTTTTTTTTATGATATATTGGTTTATTCTGCTAGTTGGGAAGATCATCTCCAACATCTAAGGATGTGTTGACATTATTGAGACAACATCAGCTTTTTGCTAAGAGAGGAAAGTGTAGCTTTGGTACCACACAAGTAGAATATTTGGGTCACCTTATAGCTCAGGGGTCTGTTTCTATGGATATATCAAAGGTGGAAGGAGCAGTGAGCTGGCCTAAACCTACTTCACTTAAGGAATTAAGGGGTTTTTTGGGGCTGTCTAGATATTATAGGAGATTTATACAACATTATGGGATAATTGCTAGGCCTTTAACTGCCTTGCTAAAGAAGGAAACAGTTTGGAATTGGTCTGACAGAGAGCAAGAAGCCTTTGATCTGCTTAAACAGGCTGTGACTACTACACTTGTATTAATTTTACCTGACTTTAAGAAGGAGTTTTGTGTAGAGGTTGATGCTTGTGGTTATGGGGTAGGGGCAGTTTTGCAACAAAAAATGGGGCCTGTAGCTTTCTGTAGTAAAGGCTTAGGTTTCAAACATCAAGCTTTGTCTATTTATGATAAAGAACTGCTTGTTGTGTTGCTGGCTGTTAAAAAATGGCATCCATATTTGATTGGTAGGCATTTCAGTATCAAGATTGACCATCAGAGTTTACAATTTTTGATTGATAAACAGGCAATCACACCTTACCAACAGATATGGATTGTCAAGATGTTGGGGTATGATTATTCAGTCACTTATAAGAAGGGTAGCCAAAATTTAGTTGTTGATGCTTTGTCTAGAAGGGAGCAATTGCCTACTGGTGCATTATTTCAGTGTGCATATAGCTTAACATGGTCTGAGGTGTGGGAGAAAATTTTGAATTCCTGTCATACTGACCCCAAGTTGCAAAAGATTTGTACTGACTTGCAGCAAGATCCTAAGCTACATGGAAAGTACACTTAGGATGGAAATATTTTGAGGAGGAAGGACAAAGTGGTTGTTGGTCAGGATGTGGAATTGAGGAAACATATCTTCGAATTATTTCATGGTGGAGCTGCAGGTGGTCATTCTGGTGTCCATGCCCCTAGACACAGGATTTCAAGGCTCCTCTATTAGAAGAGACTTTCTACTGATGTAAAGAGATGGATCAGAGAGTGTGAAATTTGTCAGAGGTGCAAGCATGAGACATCTGCTTATCCAGGGCTATTATAGCCATTACCTGTGCCTGATCGAGCTTAGGCAGCAGTGAGTCTCGATTTTGTTGAGGGCCTTCCTATATCAAAGGGGAAGGATATTATCCTGGTAGTGGTGGATAGGTTCACTAAATATGGGCATTTTATGTCTTTGTCTCACCCCTTTACTGCCCTACAGGTAGCTTAGTTATATTTTGAGCAGATCTATATTTTGAATGGTGTGCCTGAGTGTATTGTTTCAGATTGCGACAGGGTATTCATCAGTTCCTTTTGGCAGTCTTTGTTCAAACACTTGGGGGAAAAACTTCACTTGTCCACAGCTTACCACCCCCAAACTGATGGACAGACTGAGGTGTTGAATAGATGCTTGGAGGGTATTTGGTTGTATGACTGGAGAGCACCCTTCTGAATGGTCATAGTTGCTTCCATTGGCTGGATGGTGGTACAATACAACTTACCATTCTTCCATTCAGACAACTCCTTATGAAGCTCTTTATGAACAAGAACCACCTAGCCATTTGCCTTACTTGGAAGGAGCATCTTCAGTAGCTGTAGTAGACAGAAGTTTACAGCAAAGGGAAGTGGCTAGGAACATGTTGAAATTTCATTTGAAAAGGGCTCAAGAGAGGATGAAGACCATGGCTGATAGGAAAAGGTCAGAGAAGGAATTTAAGGTTAGGGATTTCGTGTATTTGAAACTACAACCATATAGGCAGCATTCCATTAGAAAGAGAGGCAATCAAAAATTGGCTCCTTGTTATTTTGGACCTTATCTTATAGCAGCTAGACGTGGTCAAGTAGCTTACACTCTTGTTTTGCCACCTAAAGCTCGGATCCATCCTACGTTTCATGTCTCACAACTCAAGCGACATGTTGGATCAGTCCCTAGTTCTGCTACACTACCACTTGTTGATGGAGATGGAGCTTAGGCAACGACACCAATCAGAATCCTTGATTGAAGAATAGTTAAGTAGGGTAATCAACTGGTAACTGAAGTGTTAGTGGAGTGGGCCAACACATTTCCTGAAGATTCTACTTGGGATGGATCGATTTTCAGCAAAGGTTTCCTGATTTTGATCATTGAGGACAAGGATCATTTGGAGGGAAGGGGTATTTGTTGTAGGATGATTTTGTTAAGGTAGTTAGTAATATTAGAATTACTTAAACAGTGTGTATAGTTGATGTATAACACATTAGTGATACGGGGCGTTTTGTATTAGCCATACGATGCGTTTAGCAATTGGTTAGTATCCGTCGCTGTTGCCTTTATTACCCAACCAGTTATGGTTTGGTAGTTATAAAATGACAGAAATGTTTTTTCTTTTTCTTCTAATCTGAATCTATTATTGTTCTTCAATTTCTTTTCTCTTCAACTTCGAACCACATCAATGAGTAAATCAAAATTTTATTACGCGAAGATGATAAATTATAATTTTACTACGTAATACATTAAAATTTTATAGATTTTAAGGGGTTTAAAACATAATTTTTTTTTATTTTTGCCCTCAAACTCTTAAATTAGAAGAAAAGGATAATACATGATTTGGCGTGCTCAAAATAAAAACATCCAAGTTATTGTAATAAAAACTCGATTCTTTTCAAGCAAATATGATATTTACTATGATTATCAATCAATGTTAAGTTATTGGAACTTCATCTTCCAATGTCAAAATTAATCAAGTCGTGGGTCAAATGGGTTATATGAAATGCGAACTTTGATTTGGCACCCATGCTTGAACGATTGAATTAGATTTCTCTGTGTTAAAAGAAAATGAGTTTAAGAAAAAAATTTATGCATGTTTAAAACATGGGTTAAGCTTGATTTTAATATTCAACGTTAATGCTTAACTTAGCTCGTTTTATATTTTTGTAATATATTTTTATATATTATTTACTTTATATTATATAAGATTAAATATAATACAATAGTATGTAAAAATTCTAAATTTAAAATTAAAAAATCTATAATATTAAATAATAAATTTAAAATATATATATTTAGAAATGATACGAGAGGATAAAAAATCAGTTTAGATTAATTAAGTGAATAGGTTTGGACAAAATTTCTAAACTCCTATTTCGGGTCAATTTTGTCCTAACTCTTTCACTCTAGTCTCACCCAAATAAATATGTAAGGGTGAGCAAAATCCGATTTGATTCGAAAAACTCGATAAAAATTTGAATTTTGAATTAAATAGTTCGAGATATTCGGATAAACTCGAATAAAAAATCAAAATTTTCTGTTTAACTTGAATATGAATTACACAATTCAAGTTATTCGGAAATCCGAATAAGAAAAGGCAAAACGACGTCGTTTTGATAAATGTTTATCTTTTCTAAAGTTAAAAGTTAAAATCATTAAGTTAAAAGGTAAAACTCCTTCATTGTGTTAAATATTTACCTATCAAGTTAAAAGGAAAAACCATTATATTATTTATGTAATTAAATAATCTTGTACCTTATCTACTAGTTAAATAATCGATCCATATAAACGTAACATTAAGTATAAAATTAATTATTTAAAAGTTAATTATAAAAATATGATATGTTATAATATTAATATTTTAAATAATTAATTATGTGGCTTCTAATATCTAATAAAATAAATAAATAAGAAGACAAATTATAAGTTTATCCAAATGATCGGAAATAACATTGCCTCCAGCAATAAACTTTTGCAAATTAATAAATGGAAAGCAGTAAAGCACTTAAGCTCCAAGTCTTAACTTTAAAAGGTAAAAGTAAAAAAAAAACTACGTATATTATTTTTCAATCTTCTTATTTGCTACATCATTGACCAATATAATACTAAAAAGAAAATAAGAAAATTGGAAAGCAGAGATTGAATTAGAGCCATTGGTCTTATTTTAGACTCTCATCTATATTTCACATTTGATTTCTTTTCTACTTTTTGAATATAACTATTTTATAATAAATGTTTAATTTGCTTTCCATATAAACAATTTAAATAATTATATTTGGATACTAAATACTAATCAACGGAAATTATTTTTTAATTATTTTACTTAAAAAGAAAATAAAGATTATCTCATCCAGACCTGTTCATGGCCGGACTACTTGTTCAGGTCCGAAAGTACGCCTGAAATTTGGGAGGGTTTCAGCAAAAATATTAGACCCCAAAAGTGAATTTGAATAAAAAAATTAAGCCCATTTAAAATATGGGTCGGGTTTAGGCTTGAACATTCAAAGCTCAAACTCAACCCGGTCCGACCCATTTTAAGTTTATAATACTTTATATTATGTTATTTTTATATATTAATGTAATTTAAAACATATTAAAAAATAAAATTATACTAAATATATAATTCTACTCCAATGTAAACATTAAAAAAATATTAAGATGACTATACAAAAATTTTTAATAAATAAAAATTAAAAAATTTATTAAATATTAAAATAAAAAAATATAAATATATTTTTTTAAAAATTAAAAACTAATATGAGCGAACCTAAAATAGGTTTGAGTTAGTCTTTTGCAAATATGAACGAGTTTGAGCAAAATTTTAAGCTCATATTTCGGACCGGACGGGGCTTGAACAAGTATAAAGTATATTAATACCATGCTTAGATCTGACCCGAACTTGACCTTACCCGATCCGAACCCAACCCGACTCGACCCATAAACACTTCTAATCAGATATAGGAATTAAATTAATGAAATTATAGAATCGCATAATTCGAAATCAATCTTGATTTACTAGTATAAAAGAAGATCATATAACAAAAATTGTTCAACTTTTACCCTTAAATTTTTTATAATGTAATAAATTATTATTAATGGCCAAAGAGGCACTTCCCTTCAAATGGCGAAATGTCATTTAATTTCATGGCAAAATGCCATTCATTTCTTTTCTCTTGTAAAGCCACATGGTTAATTAATTTTTTTATTTCTTAAAATTGCATTGTATTAGTCCTGATGAGTGTGATCTGTATGTTCATTATTGTTTCTATTGACTAAAATGGTAGCATGTCAGTCGAGTAAGGTGTCCTGCCTTAACTTTGTGCTTTTTATTTATTTGTCTTTTGATAACACACAATTATGGTGGAAAACTTTGAGAAAATAATACAGATTTTAATGAAAAATGCCAAACTCTTGGGCATTTTTTATAAAACTAGTTAAAAAATTAATTAATTACGAAAATAATTTATTTTTTGATAAAATATGTAAATGAATTAAAATCTATAGTAAATGTTGGTGAAACCAAATAATATAGCATCACCAACATGTCATGTCAGCAATTCAGATAAAAAAATCATGTTTTAGTGGAGTCATGTAAAATGATACTACCTGTATAAATACCATGAAAATATTGTAATTTTTTGAAAAGTAGAGGGACTTTAAAAAAATTTCTTTTTTCTGATGGAACAATTTTAAATGGCGCCATCAGTTTTTAAAGTATGCGTAAACTTTTTTTATTTGTTATTTATTATTATTTGTTTTATAATAAATAAAACTACATTATTTATTTTTTAAAATCCTAAATTTTTTTTTGGTTTCAAAAAGAAATAAATTTAAAATTTTATAAAACAAATAAAATGAAAAAGAAAAAAAATACACATTGAAATTGGTGGCGCCATTTAGAATGACTATACCAGAAAAATAAATTTAAAATTTTAAAAAACAAATAATAAACAAAAAAACAACAAAAAAATACATAAACATTCAGAATTGGTGACGTCATTTAGAATGGCTCTATCAAAAAAATGAATTTTTTTAAAGTCCTTTCATTTTTAAAAAATTACAATATTTTCATGGTATTTATACAGGTGACACCATTTTACATGGCTTCACCAAAAAGTTGATTTTTTTTTTGAGTTGTTAACATGACATGTTGGTGACGCTATATTATTTGACTCTACCATTTACTATGGATTTTAAGTCATTTACGTATTTTATCAAAAACGTAGACTATTTTCGTAATTAATTACTTTTTTAAGTTAATTTTATAAAAAATCCCAAACTCTTGTTATTTTCTATTTTCTTGTCTTATCTTGGAATGTTGAGCTACCGTCTTTACATTCCCTAAATGCATTGAATTTGTGTCAAGTTCATATTTTTTTTAATTATACCATTTAGGTTGGCTTTTTTTTCATAAAACTAAGTAAAAAAATAATTAATTACAAAAATAATTTTTTTAATAAAATAGATAAATGATTTAAAATCTACAGTAAATGTTGGTGGAGTCAAATAATATAGTGCCACCAATATGCCACTTCAGCAATTCAAATAAAAAAAATCATTTTTCTGTGGAGCCATGTAAAATGACACCACCTGTATAAATATCATGGAAATATTATGATTTTTGAAAAATAGAGGGACTTCAAAAAAATTTCTGGTGGAGCCATTTAAAATGGCGCCACTAATTTCCAAGGGATGTGTCAACCTTTTTTGTTTATTATTTATTATTATTTGTTTTATAATAAATAAAACCATATTACGTATTTTTTAAAACTCTAAAATTTTTTTGGCTCCAAAAAGAAATAAATTTAAAATTTTTAAAAACAAGTAATAAACAAAAAGAAAATACACATTGGGAATTGGTGATACCATTTAGAATGGCTCCACAAAAAAGTAAATTTAAAATTTTTAAAAATAAATAATAAATAAAAAGTAAAAAAATACATAAATATTGAGAATTGGTGGCGCCATTGAGAATAGCTCGACCAGAAAAAGAAATTTTTTTAAAGTCTTTCCATTTTTCAAAAATTACAGTATTTTCATGG
The DNA here is from genome assembly GCA_005610355.1 of Gossypioides kirkii. Lineage (NCBI taxonomy): Eukaryota > Viridiplantae > Streptophyta > Magnoliopsida > Malvales > Malvaceae > Gossypioides > Gossypioides kirkii. The sequence continues at coordinate 24,805,025 of CP032253.1, read as the reverse complement.
TATTTATACTAGTTACGCCATTTTACATGGCTTTACAAAAAAATAATTTTTTATCTGAGTTACTGATGTGGCATGTTGGTGGCCCCATATTATTTGACTCCACTAATATTTACCGTAGATTTTAGGTCAATTACGTATTGTATCAAAAAGTGGATCATTTTTGTAATTAATTAATTTTTTTAGGTTAGTTTTATAAAAAAAGCTCATTTAGGTTTTATAAATGGGCTTGAAGCAATTGTTCAAAAAATACAATCCAAAAAGAGAAAACCAAAACCCAACAAATTTCAGGTCTGCAAAAGCAAAAACAACAAACAAAAAGTGAAAACAACCTTAAAAATGCATAGCAGACAACAGAACCAGAAAGCAAAATTAGGCCACTTCAGATTGAACCAGAAAACCTAAACGACAGTAGATTCTTCCTCTTTTCTTCGGTTTGCATCGTTTGGGAAGGGGACTGGGTAGCCATTGTAGTAAATTTGAGATTTCCAATCACAAAACAGAGTATACACCCTAGTGAAGCTACGACGGTTGGAGAAAATTTTGATCTAAATCAGCCATTTCTTTTACCTTTAATAGCGCATCCTTAACCCATAAACAGTCCTGAAGCCGTTGCATGCATTCTTCCGCCATCGCATGTGTCGCAGCATTTCCTTGACGGGTCGTGAACTCAAATCGACAGCTAGAGAAGCGTAAAGCCCAGTTCTTGGAGTCCGAGGTAACTAATCTTGTCTTTGAGTAATCCTCCCCTATTGAGATTAAATTCCGAATAGTAATCTTCAAATCACTTTTTAAAACAATTCGTGTAAAACCCATGTCAAACGCAAATTTCAATCCATGGAGCACTGCTATCAATTCTGCCATAGACACTATTGTTACCAGGTCATGAACTCGAAAATCGGATCCTATTATAAAACCCTCCTCATCTCTAAATTTTTTGCAACATCGACATTAACCTTTACCTAATTCTATGGAGTGGGATTCTAGCACACCATTTCTCTTGGGTTCAGGTGTTGTAGGGAAATCCATGCTTCCTGGTATTCATGGCCATAGCCTCTGACAAAGGTAACCACTTCTTCCATTGATTGCTCATTTCTCTCATGTTGTAATTTGTTTCGGGCATGCTAGAGGGCCCAAATTGTGATTGTGATCTCCTCTTTTTTCCATTCACAGTAATTGCAAAAATCTCAAATAGCCATTCACTAAAGTTTGTGTCTGTAATTGAAACGGGCCATTGATTGTTAAGTTTTGTGCATACCTTTTTTTGCAAATGAGCAGTCCCTAGCAACATGAGTTGTTGATTCACTAATGTCACTGCATCACACACACCGATTGTTTGTACTTAGACGATGAAAATGAAGGTTTTGATATGTTGGTATGTAGTTGCGCATGAACCTCCAAAACAAAATTTTGATTTATTTTAGGCTCTAAATATGCTTATAAATGTTTCTCTCTTGATCAGCTGTATTCGGCAATTCTAGTAGTAATTTTTACTTTTACCCACTTGTAACAGAGTTGGTACCAGCTTTTTCCCAAGACCATACTAACTTTTCAGACTGACAAGCTAATGAAATGGGAATACTTTTATCCTCTTTACTTCATCAGTCGAAAAAGTTATATCAATTAAATCATGATCCCAAGTCGCTTCACCAGGAAGTATTAAATTACTAACCCAAGTCAATCCTTGAATCGAGTTTCTGGCAATCGTCTCTTGCTTGACCCTCGTAAGCCAATAATCATTCCATATTGAGACAAACTCCCCCGTTCCGATTCTTTATTTAAGTCCAGTTTCGGTTAGAGCTTTTGAAGTCCAAATGCTCCTCCAAATGAGAGACGGGCTTGAACGCAATTGAGCTACCAGAAAGTTTTAGTCATTATAGTATTTAGCCTGGATGATTCTAGCTGATAGAGAAGTAGGATTTTCCATAACTCTCCAACCTTACTTGGCTAGCAAAGCAATGTTGAATTTAGATAAATCACGGAAGCCCATACCTCCTTCACTTTTCGGCATACAAAAGTCTTCCATGAACACTAATGCAATCCATTTTTATCTACCTTCTTCTGTCACCAAAATCTGGCAATCACAGCTTCCATTTCTTTGTAAAGGGATCTTGGGAGAAGAAAGCATGACATTGTCTACAAAGGGATTGCTTGAAGTACTACTTTTATTAGCACTTCACGTCCCCTAATAGATAACATTCTCACACTCCAGCTAGCCACTCTTCAACTCAACTTCTCCTTCAACTCCTTGAACGCCAATCTCTTATTTTTGCCCACTATCGAGGGCAAGCCAAGATATCTTTCAGGATGGGTACTCGAGTTAACGCCCAATATTCGTGATAGTGTTAGAAAAAATCATTATTTTCTCCTTAATTTTTGGTTAAGTTGTTTCCATTTAGTCATCCTTAGCACATATTTCAGCACTTTTTTAATTTAGTTAATTGTATTTTCTAACTCAATGAACCTTAGCATAGTTGCCCTTAATTTTGGTATTAATGTCGCTGCATGAGTATTTTCAAATTGCATCTAGGATTGTCGCTGCATCTGACAGCTGTTCGAATAATAATAGAAAAGCGTGAGCTGTCCAGTTTGGTATAACCAACTGGTACGACCATAGATAGCTCGATTCTGATGAAAGGACACCTGCACAATTTGGCTGAGTATAAATGCTCACTAGGAAAGAGAAAAAAAGAGAGAAGAGAGAGCTTTTTTGGTGCATATTCTTTTTCAACCTATCTTTCGAAGCTTTCGGCTATGAAGGCTTAACTCTCTCAAGGGTGAACTAACGTCAAAAAGGAGGCAGAACAGCTCCTGACGAGGAGCCCTAAGTGAGACACAAGAGGGAAGTAAGAGAGCAAGTCGAGTTGTCTAGGAATAGTATTCTCTTTTTGTTCTTTTACATTTCTTTCTAAATGCTGGTGATTACTGTTTATTTCATGTTTGTATGGAAGTACTCATGATTTTTGAACTGAATGTTATTTTATTTAATCTTGCTTCTATTGTTTAATCTTTGGGTTTAAATGTTTTTAGCATGAAAGTGTTATTAGCATGAAAGTGTTATTGCAGTCACTGTCACTGGAAGGTGCAGCGACAATTTAAACTAACAAGCATGACAACGGAAGTTGCTTGAGGATTAGAGGAATTCAATCCACTTGTTCTTAACTGTGTTGTATTGCCATCATCGGAAGGTGTGGTTAATGTGCATGTTTTAAGTCTTAGATCGCACATAGAAGTTAAGCTTAGTAAGATATTCATTGCACATAATTGCAACGACAATCACCTATTCTTTCATAGCTTGCGAGCCACACTTAGTATTCTGTTGAATATTAATGTTGGGGACCCTATTTTATTAATATTATCACATTTCATTTTTATTTTCAAATTATTGTTCTGACAACCACTCTCACAATTTATTTATTTTTACTTAAGCATTACACTGAATTAATAGACAAAAAAACAGCCATCCTTATGGGATTGATATTAGACAGACTCACATCTGTCTACTATACTTGCATCGACAGTGTACACTTGTAGATGATTGTTGTGACGTTAAATAGCCGATCAAGTTTTGGTGCCATTACTGGGGATGACATTTGTTTGATGTTTATTTTTGTTTTTACACTTTATTTTTATTATTTAATCTTTAGTTGTTACTAACTTGTTTCCTTTTTGTTGCTATTTCACATTTTATTTTATGTGTTTTATGACCCGAAGCAATTTGGAGTTTGTTGCTGATTTTGACCCAGAAATTGAAAGAACCATTCGGAAGAGACTTCAAGAATAAAAAAATATGGCTTTACCAAGAAACAATGCAAACATACCCTCGATACCGTAACAAAATGCTGAAGACCTATAGTTACCGCAAGACGATCAAATACAAAACAAGACTACGAGATTTTGTAGTACTTATCTTGAATAATTTACAACTGAGAGTTGTTAGGCCAGCAATCCAAGATGGGAATTTTGAATTTAAGCCAGTAATGTTTCAAATGTTGAATTCTAATGGGCAATATGCTGGACTGTCACATGAAGATGTACGAGAACATCTCAAATCATTCATTTGTGCTTCCTCCAGTCAATAAGGCATTCCTGATGATGGTTTGAAAATGTAGTTATTTTCTTATTCCTTGCAAGGAAGAGCTCGTACTTGGTTCCTTGGATTACTTGCCAACTCAATTACTTCGTGGAATTCACTAGCAACATAGTTTATTTTGTGCGTTAGCCCACCGACAATGAATGCACATCTCCGAAATGATATTACAGCTTATCATCAACTGGATGATGAGAATCTTCACACTACATGGGAACGCTATAAATATTTTATTCGACATTGCCCTATGCACGACATTCAACAGGAAACACAAATTGAGATTTTCTACAATGGGCTGAATTCACAAACGAGGAATCTTGTTAACGCATCAGCCAATGGTCCTCTATTGGATTGTACTTGTAATGAAGCTGTTCAAATTCTTGAGAGAATTGCTCAGAATGATTATTAATATCATATTTTTAGAGCTGCACAAGCAAAAGTTACTCCGCAAGTTATTGAATTGGACGCAATATCTGCACTTAGTGCTCAAGTTTCGTCTCTCGCGAATATGATATAAAATATGAAGGAGAATAGTGACGTTGCACCTATAGAAGTCGCTCAACAAGTTGATGTTCTTACATTATGTTGTGAGATTTGCGGTGACAACCATAACTATGAAGATTGTCCATAACATGTAGAGAATGCTTTCTGTGTCAATAATATCCGCAACAATTCTTATGGCAACTCTTATAATAATTTTACACGCAACCAACAATCTTGGGGAACTCAGAATGCTGGACAAAATGCTACGACATTCTGATATTGGAATTCATCTAATCAAGGCAATTATAACCCAAGATAAGGGAATTACAGTCAACCACAGAATAATTACAATCAGCATACTCAGATGTATCCACAACAAAGACAGATGTAACCACACCAGAATCGGATGTAGCCACAACACTCTTCAATGCAAAATCAGAATGTTCAAGGACATCGGTAACAATAATACACGCAAGCTTCCCCGTCTAATCTGTTAGCAGCACTTGAGGCTTTAATACGGGAGCATATCACTTGTACGGAAGCTATTGTGCAAGGGAATTCATCTTCTATTCGGGCATTGAAGGCATAATTGGGACAAATTGCTTCAAATTTGAATACTCGACTGTAGCACCTCAAGACACTAGTGAAGTGATCCATGGTGAAAAAGTTGAATCTGAAGGATTTGTCGATGCACTAGACAAAGAAGTTCCACAAATTGTCACCCATATGCCTACTATCAAACCCTCAAAACTGTCAACGCAATCTGATGTATCTCCACGTTTACCTTTTCCACAAAGATTTCATGAGCATGATAAACAGTATTAGCAGTTCCTGAACACACTGAAGCAACTTCATGTCAATATTCCTTTAGTGGATGCTCTTGTGCAAATTCCTAATTATGAGAAATTTATGAAAAAGCTCTTGTCCAAGAAGAAGAAGCTCAGTGACATTGAAACTATTGCACTCGTAGAATGCTGTAGTATTGTTTTGACAAATAAGTTACCACCCAAAATGAAAGATCCTGGGAACTTTACTATCCCATGTTCAATTGGCAACCATTATTTAGGTAAGACTTTATGCGACTTGGGAGCTAGCATCAACCTAATGTCACTATCTACTTTCAGAAGGTAGGGAATTGGTTACATGAAACCTACTGTAGTGACATTGCAACAAGCGGATCGATCCTTGGGTCAACTTGAAGGGTAGATTAAAGATATCTTAGTTCATGTGGATAAATTCATTTTTTCGGTTGGTTTTATTATACTAGAATGCAAGCTAGACAAGGAGGTTCCCATAATTTTGGGACAATCATTTTTAGCTATCGGACGAACTCTCATTAATGTTTACAAAGGTAGATTGACCATGTAAATTAATGATGAGCATGTTACCTTCAGTGTTTTTGAATCTATTCCATGCAAGGATAAAGAAGAATGTCACATCGTTGATGTGCTAGAGGATTTAATTATGGAAGAATTCAATGACCAAAGCACACTACTTTCTGAAGAGTTTGTAGTGACATTTGATGATGAATTTTTAACTGATTGTGATAGCATGATTAAAGCTAATAATATTGAACTTAGGCATGGATGGCAGATTGAATCTTCAAACTTAGCCAACAGAACGACTTTAGTTTTTAAGCCATCTATTGAAGAAGCTTCTACTCTGGAATTTAAACCACTGCTTACTCATCTGCAACACTGGATGTGACTCAAGAAGAGAAATTGGTCCACATTCTTAAGCACATAAACGAGCTATTGCTTGGAGTATTGTCGATATTTAAGGCATTAGTCCATCTTTTTGCATGCATAAAATCAAGTTGGAAGACGAAGGCAACCAATCGATTGAGCAACAAAAAGATTAAACGAGAAGATGAAGGAAGTTATTAAGAAGGAAATTATAAAGTGGCTTGAAGCTGGAATTATTTAACCTATTTCTGATAGTAATTGGGTGAGTCCAGTGCAATACATACTTAAAAAGAGTGGCATCACTGTGGTGAGCAATAACAAGGATGAGTTAATTCCTACACGTATACCTACGTGATGGCGAGTATGTATGGATTATCGCAAACTTAATGCAACCACAAGGAAGGACCACTTCCTACTTCCTTTCATTGACCAGATGTTAGATAGGTTTGCTGGAAGATCCTACTATTGCTTTTTAGACGGTTATTCTGGCTACAATGAAATTGTTATTGCGTCGGAGGTTCAAGCGAAAATAACTTTCACCTGCCCTTTTGGTACTTTTGCTTTTCGCCGTATGCCTTTCAATTTTTGCAACGCACCAGCTACATTTCGAAGGTGCATGATGGCGATATTCTCCTATATGATTGAAGATTCTTTAGAAGTCTTAATGGATGATTTCTCAATCTATGGTAATAATTTTGATCAATGCGTTGACAATTTGGATAAAGTATTGAAGTGATGTGAAGACACACATCTTGTTCTAAATTGAGAAAAATGCCACTTCATGGCAATTGAAGGCATAATGTTAGGCCATCGCATCTCTAGTCAAGGTATCGAAGTAGACAAAGCTAAGGTGGAAATCATTGAGAAATTACCTCTACCGACAAATGTGAAAGGCATTCACAGTTTTCTTCGGGATGCGAGGTTTTATCGAAGATTTATTCGAGATTTTTTGAAAATTGCAAAGCCCTTATGCTTATTGCTAGAACGGAATCGAAAATTCTTCTTTGATGATGGATGTTTGGATGCATTTATTCAAATAAAGAAGCAGTTAGTAAATGCACCCATTGTCATTGCACCAGATTGGTCTCAACCTTTTGAAGTTAAGTACGATGCAGGCGACTTTGCTGTGGGTACTGTTCTAGGACAACGTAAGGAAAAAATATTCCACGCTTTATATTACGCCAGCAAAACTCTTACAGAGGCTCAAATTAATTATACCACCACAGAGAAAGAATTGTTGGTTGTAGTCTTTGCTTTCGACAAGTTTCCTTCATACCTTGTCGACGTAAAGGTTATCGTATTTACTGATCACTCGGCATTGAGATATCTTTTTGTGAAGAAGGATGCAAACCCACGACTGATACATTGGATCCTATTATTGCAAGAATTTGACCTAGAGATAAAAGACTGCAAGGGTTCAGAGAATCAAGTTACAGACCATCTGTCTCGATTAGAAGTTGGCAGTGAAGATGGAAACACACTTCAAATCATCGACGCAATTCCAGATGAGAAGGTATTTGGTGTAGATGCAACCCTTTGGTACGTGGATTTGGTTACTTACCTAATGTGTGAAAAACTCCCATTGGGTGTCACGGGCCATAAAAAGGAAAGATTTCTTTGTGAAGTATCATTGGAATGAGCCATACTTATTCAAGGTATACAATGATAATATCATTCGGTGTTGTGTTCCGGAAGAAAAGATGCTTTCAATCCTGATGCTCTTTGTGGAGGTCATTTCGGTGGCATGAGAACTGCTGCTAAGGTTCTTCAATCATGATTCTACTGGCCTTCACTATTCAAGGATGCCCATAATTTTGTGAATCAATGTGATAGATGTCAACGCACTGGTTCTATATCACGACACGATGAAATGTTACAGCAGTGGATTATGGAGGTTGAACTGTTCGATGTTTGGGATATGGATTTTAAGGGACCATTTCCAAGTTCGTTTAGAAATCTTTATATATTAGTAGTTGTTGACTATGTCTCAAAGTGGGTTGAAGCTGTTGCAGTCCCAAAGGATGATGCAAGAACAATGCTTAAATTTTTCCACAAGCATATACTCACCTGCTTTGGCACACCAAAAGCATTGATCAGTGATCATAGTACACACTTTCATTGCAACCAAGTGGCAGTCGCACTGAAGAGATATGGAGTTAATCATAGAATGACTACTACTTATCATCCGCAAACCAATGGACACGCCGAAGTATTAAATCAAAAAATTAAGATCATTCTTGAGAAGGTTGTGATCCCTTCAAGGAAAGATTAGTCATCCAGACTTGATGATGCTTTATGGGCATTGTAGACAGTATACAGAACTCCATTAGGGATGTCGTCGTATCAGTTAATTTTTGGGAAAGCATGTCACTTGCTAGTTAAACTGGAGCACAAGGCAATGTGGGCAATTAAGCAAGTGAACATGGATTATGCAGCTGTTGGAAAGAAAAGGCTGTTAGATATCACTGAACTAGAGGAAATTAGGCGAAATTGTAACAACTCGATTTTTCAGTAGTGTTGGAAATAGTGGTTTCGAGACCACAACTCCGATGAGTCGAGTCAAAAATTTACTTATTTTAAATATTTTTGTTGACATTTGCATCGTATGAAATTATGATTCGAAAATTTCACTGATTAGATGGTTAATTGAATAAAAAGGACTAAATCGTAAAGGATGCAAAAGTTGAGTTGTCTAACTAAATGACCAAATGAGTAAATTAACCAAAAGAGTTTTAGTGGGTATTTGTTATGAGATGAATTAAACCTAAGTAGGATTAATTAAGGTTAATCGGTGGTTAATTATGAAATTCTCAAAATTTATAAAATTGCCATTGAGTATATAAGTTAAATTAATGAGTTAAAATGAAAAGAAAATCATATTTTCAACACTTCATCTTCTTCTTCACACCAAAACAAAGAGAGTTTAGGGTTTCTCTTTTGCAAACTTTGAGCTTTGATTTGGGTAAGAAAATCTTGACCGTTTTTAGTAATTTTTATGTTTTTGAATTCGTATAAACTTAATCTAGCTTATGCAAGGACTAATTTGTGAATCTGTCAAAAGTTAGAAAATTTGCCATTGTTGAAATTGCTTGTTCTTGGAAGTTTTTGATGTTTTGAATGTTTGATACTTGAGTTAAATCTTTTTGTAAAGTGATTTTTGATGAAATTAGGGTTTAAGGATTAAAATGTTAAAATGGTGAAATTGTTGTACTTGGTGTGAAATAAATGGATTCGTATGGACTTGTTTGAGGGCTGTGAATGTTCGGTTGGTATGGTTCGAGGAGAGAATGGTATTTTGCGTGTTTGAGTTGAAAGGACTAGATTGAATAAAAAGAAACTATTAGGGGTAAAATCATAATTTTACCAAAAGAGACTAGATTGTGTTAAATGAATTGATTGTGTGATTTAAAGTGAGAAATTGAATAATTTGTGGATGTAGACTACGATTGTGCTATAGATCGCGAAAAAGGGAAATTGGTGGATTAGTCCCTGAAGTTTTCCTAAAACTGCAATCCAGTTCGGTAAGTTCATACTGTAAATCTTACTTAATATTCCTTGTATATGTATATATGTTGTCAATGTATAGCAAATTGAAAGCATCTGATATTGAAGATGATTGAAGAAATGAAACGCAAAAGATAGTAGGTTTTATGCGGTTGAAATAGTATCGACACGATGGTTGGGGTAACGCATGTGTTGCGAGTCCTCGAAGCTCGTGTGAGCAGTATCGTTACTCGAAAAAAAAAAGATATGGATCCTATATGGATTACAAGTCCTACGATGGCTAGGACTTATGCTTTATGCATACTCTTAACAGCTCGTGTGAGCAACATCGTTAGGAAATAGTTTGCAGAACAGATAGACACTGTTTCGATGGCTAGGGTACCGGATAAGTTGCGAGTCCTCGATAGCTTGTGTGAGCAGTATCGGGTACTTGTAACAGAAAGTTATGAACAGGAAGAGAAGTTGTAACTACTCAAGAGAAATGGAAACTACTTGGCTTGAATGAGTCATTGTTGCTATTACCATGTTGGTATTCCTTAACTATCGAACTTACTAAGCTATAAAGCTTACCACAATTATTGTTTTTGTTTTGTAGATCGTTTTTCTGATTGAAGATCGGATCATCGACCTCACTTGAAGTCACACTATCGCAGAATTGTCGATAGATTTTGCATCACTTGGTCTTATGGCATGTACTAGGATGTTATTATCCTTTGATATGGAACCAAAGATGTTGAAATCTTACTATTTTGATTTTGTAAATGCATGTAGTATAACTTTGATTCCTAGGCTTATAATGCTTGAAAAGACTTAGAAGTTATGTGTGTGTTGTGATGTTTTAATGCATAACTTATATTGGTTGTGTTTGAGGTATTAAACTTGTGTCTTGGCGTCATTAATGAAATTCTGTATACTTGTTTCGGTAGAATTATTGCATGTATCGGTAGAAGTACAGGGTAGGAGAGATGTTGTTCTCTGACTTGGATTGTATCAGTAGTTTTATTGCAGGCATCGGTAATTCATAGTACTGATGTATCGGTCGTATGTAAGCTTGTATCGGTAAAAGTTGCAGGGTATGGATTTTTGCTCTTTGGAGTTTTTGGTATCTGTAATTGCATGACTTGTATCGGTAGAAATCATACTTGTATCAGTAGAACTAGTACAGGTACTGGTAGAAATCTGCACAGTTTTAAAATTGTTCATTGAATTGACTACTACTAATACTTGACCATCAGGTACCGGTAGAAATCCCCTAAAATGTTAAAAATAGCATTTTTACCCTTGATAAAATTATGTTATGTTTAGATATTGTTTCAAATTGGGAGAAATGATTTTTGTTTTGACTAAAGATACAAATAGTCGGATATTCGTAAAAGATGAACAGTATAAAATGAATAGTACACACCAAAATCCTAACCAGCGACGGTGTACGGGATTTGTGTGTTACAGAAATGCCTATGAAAATGCTGCAATTTACAAGGAAAAGACCAAATGATGACATGACAGAATTATTTTGCAGCGACAATTTATCGTAGGTCAACAAGTTTTATTATTCAATTCTAGGTTGAAATTGCATCCAAGTAAATCGCGCTCACGTTGGTGTAGATCTTTCGAAGTTGTCAAAGCATTTCTTCATGGTGCAATCACTATTAAGGATTTACATGATTGACACCAATTCAAAGTGAATGGACAACGACTAAAACATTACTTTCGGCATAGTGATCAAAAGCAGGAAGAGACCATTAAATTGGTCGAAATTTTTTAATTTTTATTGAATTTATTATTACGTAATTTTATTTTATTTTTGCTTTTGTTTAATTTTTTTTATTTCTTATTTGTTTTTGCAGAATAATTAAATCTCATTGTCGATGCATTTGGACTTCATTGTCAACGCAATTCATACAGTTGTACTGCAACTTTTAACTCATGAAAAATCAGAGCATATCAGGGATTCAGATCCTACCGTTTCATCAATAGTCACCCAACCATTGGATCTGTTTGAGCGTGCAAAATTCTTATGGGACGCATTTATTCCCGCTAGACTTTATGTCCTTTTTCTCTATCATAGAAAAATCACAACTTTTCATCTTCCCCATTCTCTGTGTTGACTGTAACAACTATAAAGCAACCATTTTTATTCACCAAGCTTGCACCTTTACACCTTAAAACCTCCTTTACTTATAAAAACATGGCAAGAAATCAAGGAACAATCAAGAAAGAAACCAAATCTGTTGAAGAACACTCGTCCTCTGCCATAGCAGTTCGTGAAGTAGAGCCCTCCATGCCAAGAGATCCGATGACATTCTTAACGAAAGCAGCCAAAGACCTGTTTCAGGACAACATGTTTAAGTGAAATTGTCACCCAGAACAAGGCTTTCTCTTGTCGCGACAGCAAGACTTGGGGAAGCAAGTCTATAAGAACATCTCAAGGCTGAAATGGGAAACCTTCTACATTCATCATGGCAGTTACTCTCCGTCTCTAGTACGTGAGTTTTATGCTAACCTTGTTGACCAAGAGTTAGAGTTTGTCTTTGTTTGAGAAGGATTATTCTCGTGGGACGCTGAACGAATTAATGAGCTGTGCAACACCAAGGTGGATAGGGATGAACACTTTGCGTTCATTGAAGAGATCACTGATGATAAGACAGACCTCTTGGTGAAGGATCTTTGTGTCGACGGAACAACGTGGACAGGTTCAAATCACAACAACTACACCATGCACAAACTCTTCTTAACGCTGCAAAGCAAAATCTGGTTCCATTTTATCAACTGCAGACTGAAGCCATCTACCCACAGTACCACAGTCACCCTTGATAGAATGTGTCTGATACATTCTATTATCAAGGGCAGGAAGATCGATGTCGAGACAATACTACACCAGGAAATTACTAAATGTGCTACAAGGTAAATGGGCATCTTGGTTTTCCTATCGCTAGTAATGCAACTATGCTAACAGAAGGGAGTCGTGCCCGAGATGGTGAAGAAATCTTGGAGAATAAAGTCTCAATTAATGAAGCCTCGATTAAGAGATGACTTGTGGAAAGGATGCACCTAAAATGAAAGAGACAGAAGCAAGCAAAAGAAAGGGTAAAGCAACAGCAAAAAAACAAAAGCAAATTTAATTGTAGAGATATCCTTGTGGTGTAAAATGAAGGATGTCGAGAAGTTAGCCACTACCATCAGCAATAGGCAGATCAGGCTTTTCGTTACAATAGATGACATGGACAAATCACAAAATTTATTCTACGCCTATACTAGAGCCTGGAACAGTTCTATTGTAACCACATTAAGGCAGCTGGTCAAAGCCTCACTCCCAAAATTCCCAGTATTTCCACCAATAATTAGGGAGTATAAGCCTTCATTAGAAGAGGCTGACTTAGGGGACAAAGACCAATCGATGGCTTCCCCTCCCATGGTGCACGTCCCTGATGATGGAAAGGAAACAGAATCAAAGGATGTCAAGGAATGCTTGCGAAAAATTGAGAGCCTGTTCGAAGATGATCTCACTGTTGGTCAAGAGGAGCATGCTGTTAAAGAGGAGATTCCTGCTGGAGAGGAAGAAACCCATGTTGATGATGAGAAGAACGAGGATAAAGAAAAAGATGCTGAGAAAGAATCAGCTGAAGAAATTATCACTGCACCCGAGGTTGTGGGTGCAACGACTGAGGACTTGAAGCAAGATGGAGCGAGTCAGGCAGAAACTACGGAGGAAACCAATGGGGAACACCATAATCCTTTGGTAATAGTGGTCTACACTGGACCACTTGAGGTGATCCATCCGACACAAAATGCAGTTGATGATGTCGGGGTAATACCAGATGCTGAGGAGCAATCTAAGGATTGGACGAAACCCAAAGAAAGGAAGAGAAAGCGCTCCAAGGACAAAAAGAGTAGAAAGGAAGAAAAAAAGAGAAGGAAGAAGAAACACCATGTAGCCACATCAACGGCTGAGGTAAACTGAGTTAGTTATTTTAAGTTTTTAGTTATAGTATTTATGCATTGCATGTAACTGTAATTTTTATTTTTTTAGTGCACATTGTTATTGCATTTCCATTGTCATTGCATTTCAGTGTTAGTGCATTGGGGACAATGTAGACTTTATGTTTGGGGGAATGCGTATGAGGTTTGGAAATGAAATTGCACCCACATTTCAAAAGAATTTTTCTTTTTGAATTTAATGAAGCATGCAAGGTTTATGAATGGTTAATGCAAATGTGTTTGAAAATTTTTGTTACATTCGATGATTTATTCTTGAATCATGTGAACTGTCAATGAATGAGTTGGATAAAATTGACTAAATGTTGTATCTTCAATTCTTTTACAGCTAATGGATCTTGAATGGATGATTAGTATCATTGCTTGGATCTTGATTGGATCTTCCTTTTACAGCTGCTTATATATATAGTTATGAATAAGAGACACTCCAATGTGGGTGTATTGTGATCTTTTTAAGGGGGAACACTCTAATGCAATTGTTAGAAAAATGAATCTGGCCAAAGGCTGTCGATGCAAGAGCGTGTGTTTGCACAATTACGTACTCCTTAGGGGTTTGTTACACTTCATAGTTACTTATCAGGAACAAAGGGTATAGTAATGCAACGACATCCCTCAATCACATAAAAAAAAGGGAAAAGAAAAAGATATATGTATATATTATTGTACAATAAATGCTCTATTGGTAGATGGAATTTAGTATCTGAAGCATGATGTTGAGTTTGATGAAGTTGCAATCTTAGTTATTCATACTTATGTGTTGTCTATGCAATATTTTGTCATTCGAATGTAATTCATTCATTGAGATTTTAGATGATTCAAGTTGCTAGAATGATCATTTTCTTTGGTAATTTTTTTTGTAGCCTTTCTAGTTTCTGTTTTACTTGAGGACAAGTAAAAACTCAAGTTTGGGGTGTGATAGTGCTAGAAAAAACCATTGTTTTCTCCCTACTTTTTGGTTAAGTTGTTCCCATTTAGTTATCCTTAGCACATATTTTAGCACTTTTTAATTTAGTTAATTACATTTTCTAACTCAATGAACCTTAGCCTAGTTGCCCTTAATTTTGGTACTAATGTCGTTGCTTGAGTATTTTCAAATTGTGTCTAAGATTGTCGCTGCATCTGACAGCTATCCGAATAAGAACAAAAAAGCGTGAGCTATCCAGTCTAGTATAACCAAATGGTACGACCATAAATAGCTCGATTATGATGAAAGGACACCTGCACAATTTGGCTGAATATAAATGTTCACTAGGAAAGAGAAAAAAGAGAGAAGAGAGAGGTCTTTTGGTGCATATTCTTCTTCAACCCATCTTTTGAAGCTTTCGGCTATGAAGGCTTAAGTCTCTCAAGGGTGAACTAACGTAAAAAAGGAGGCAGAACAGCTCCTGACGAGGAGCCCTAAGTGCGACACGAGAGGGAAGTAAGAGAGCAAGTCGAGTTGTCTAGGAATAGTATTCTCCATTTGTTCTTTTACATTTCTTTCTAAATGCTGGTGATTACTGTTTATTTCATGTTTGTATGGAAGTATTCATGATTTTTGAATTGAATGTTATTTTATTTAATCTTGCTTCTACTGTTTAATCTTTGGGTTTGAATGTTTTTAGCACGGAAGTGTTATTACAGTCACTGTCACTGGAAGGTGCAACGATAGTTTAAAGTAACAAGCATGACAATGGAAGTTGCTTGAGGATTAGAGGAATTTAATACACTTGTTCTTAACTGTGTTGCATTGCCATCATCGGAAAGTATGGTTAATGTGCATGTTTAAGTCTTAGATTTAACATAGAAGTTAAGCTTAGTGACATATTCATTGCACATAATTACATTGACAATCACCTATTCTTTCATACCTTGCGAGCCACACTTAGTATTCTGTTGAATATTCATGTTGGGGACCTCATTTTATTATTATTACCACATTTCATTTTTATTATCAAATTATTGCTTCGACAACCACTCTCACAATTTATTCCTTTTTACTTATTCATTGCACTGACATTAATAGACAAATACCCATCCTCGTGGGATCGATATCCGACAGACTCACATCTGTCTACTATACTTACATTGACAGTGTACGCTTGCATATAATTGTTGTGACATTAAATAGTCGATCAATTGAATAGAGATCTTCTTTGCTTTCTAGGCTCACATGAAGACTAAAGAAAGAGCCCGATTTGTCAAAATTAATCAACTAACCTGAACTTTCAATATAGATCCTTAATACCTCTTTGATTGCGTTAGTCCCTTCCCTTATGGCCTCTCCAAAAATTAGACTATCATTTATAAAGAGAAAATGCGTGACTAGAGGAGCATGTCTGTTCACACGAACCCCCAGCAATGTACCTCGTATTGACGCTGAATGAAGTAGGGTCGATAGTCCTTCACTGCAAATTGGGAATAAATATTGGCTAAGTGGATTGCCTTGCCTAAGCCCCTTAGTCGGCCCAAAACCTTTCTCCTTGTCCATTCAGCACCACTGTGTAGGAGACAGATTCAACACATCTCATTATTTTCAACACCCATTCTCTTGTAAAACCCATTCGTTGAAGCATGAGGATTAAGAAAGGACACTCCACTGTATCATAAACCTTGCTTATATCAAGTTTTAGAGCAAAAGAGCCTCGCTTTCCCACCCTTCTTTTGGACATCGAGTGCAAAATTTATACGCAACAAGAAAATTATCCGAGATGAGTCCACTTTATTTCTTCTTTGCCTTTTCGATGCCATTTTGTGGAAAACGTTTGTGCTTCGATTCCCATTTCGTAACCAATTGGCTCTTGCCCTCTGTTCCTAATACAACTTTTCATTATCTGCTTCCATACTGAGAGCTAACTTTATCTCGATGATATCTTCCAAATCTTCATCGGAAGGCGCCAACTCAATTAACCGTTAGAGTTGTCTTTCAAGGTCTTTTAGGGTCATAGATTTCTCCCTTATTATCAAGTCCCTTCCCCACCATAAGAAGTCTCATTTGGATAGTGCCTGAACTTGTATTCCACAAGTTTGTCACCTCATTTTCGTAAGAATCCTCTAGGAGCCATGCCGCGTCAAAGTAAAAATGATGGACTCGAGCATTTTGATTCTCCTCTTTCGAATTCAATAATAGAGGACAATGATCTGAGAAGAAATGTGGCAAATGAGACACTTTATAATTCGAGAACAATGATCACCACTTATCATTTGCTACGGCTCGATCTAATCGCTCTCGGATGTTCTCTTTCCCAAGTAAACCATTGTCCTGTGTAACCCAAACCATTAAAGGAACAGTTAGAAAATGTTTCCCAAAAATTCTTCATTTAACTTTCTCACCTAATTAGCACATCGTGCATTTCAGATAAATAGACAATTTCATTGAAATCGCCTATTACTATCCAATGAATCTGTAGATAGTCGTTAAGCAAACATAGCGAATTCCAGGAAGCTCCCCACTGACTTTCCTCTTGAGCATCATAGAAGCCTGTACATCTCCCCTCAAACCTTCCAAGTCTTCTTCAATTATGACGTCAATGTGCTTTCGAAAATACAACCTGAGCGCTACTTTGCAATCATCTCTCCATCCCATGGGTAAGCCCCACTTTTTTCATTCGAGTTGTAATATTTCCAACCCAGCTTAGACGTTATGCATGAATTGTGAAAGCCACATAGGACACCTAAGTGTCGACTCTAAACCTACGATGGTCAAAACCTTCAAACACTTACTTTTTGTGAAACTAGAACTTTTGTTTGTTAACTTTAGAAAATGTCCATTTGATTATATCAATCACATTTAAGCTAATTTAACAATTTAGGTGTAGCTTTAATAAAATCCTAACATTAACATATTCTAACCAAAGCATCTTAATCGGTTTCTTTGCAGCGAAATTCATCAATATCAATTAATAACTCAAACATAGCCATTTAGCATGCATAGTCCAATTTCAGTATATCAATCTATATATATAACTAGCATGTAATATCCAACCTTAGTATGAATGACATGAATGCAAGAAAAACCCAAAGCAAAAATAATCCCAAAGCAAAAACAATCCCAAACCACAGTCTAAATAACTTTACAGTCCAAAACCAAATAATGATAACAATAGAAAAATAATAATTAAAAATTGAAAGTTCGAATGATGTTCAAAGTCTGTCATACGTCCGTAAGCCAATGTTGGTCCTAAGTCTGTTCATTACTCGAAATGTTGAGGTAATGGGGTGAACTTAACAAGCTCAGTGTGAGATCAAATAGTAAAGCATTAGATAAAAAATCACAAACAATAACAATTTCATATAATATTCAAAAACATAATCGAATATAGATATATCAATTATAATGGGTATGATCATGACATGATGCAAATGTGAGATCCTATCCATACCAACCGCTACACACCATGAGTTCCTTGAGACCCGTCTGCCAAACTCCAACGAATGCGAGCATAGTTGGATGTGGTAAAACCACTGAATAATCAATAGTGCAAAAAGTGTGCGAAATAACGAATGCGAGCATAGCTCGATGTGGTAAAACCATCGAATAATCAATAGTATAGAAAGTCTACCAAATAACAAATAATGTAATAGAGATCGCCAATAACATATAATGCGATAGAGATTGCCAATTCCCTTGATACTTCAAATGCAGTGGAGTGTCTACGAATAGTGCGGCCTTAATATGCCGCTGATACTCCACGGAACTCCTTTGTCAACCACAAAATCCCATCCCATTTAAAAACTCAGTTCGAGGTTTTGAACCTAGGCTTTAATAACACTAAATGTAACCTCCCTAGCCCGACCTAGATATTATGGCCAAATCATGAAAGCCATAAGGGGCACCTAAGTATCGACCCTAAACCTACAATGGTCAAAACCATTAAATACGTACTTTTTGTAAAACTATAACTTTTGTTTGTTAACTTTAGAAAACGTCCATTGGATTATATCAATCATACTTAAGCCAATTTAACAATTTAGGTGTAGCTTTAGTAAAAGCCTAACATTTAACATAATCCAATCAAAGAATCTTAATTGGTTTCTTTGACGTAGAATTCATCAATATCAATTAATAACTCAGACTTCGCCATTTAGAATGCATAGTCAAATTTCAGTATATCAATCTATATATATATATAACTAGCATGTAATATCCAACCTAAGTATGAATGACATGCATGCATGAAAAATCTAAAGCGAAAACAATCCCAAAGCAAAAATAGTCCCAAACCACAGTCTAAATAACTTTACAGTCCAAAACCAAATAATGATAATAATCAAATAATAATAATTAAAAAAAAGTCCGAATGATGTCCGAATGGTGTCCGAAGTCCGCCGTACGTCAGTAAGCCAATGCTGATCCTAAGTCTATTCATTACCTGAAATGTTGAGGTAATGGGGTGAGCTTAACAAGCTCAGTGTGAGATCTAATAGTCAAGCATTAAACAAACAATCACAAATAATAACAATTTCATATAGTATTACAAAACATAATCGAATATAGATATATCAATTATAATGGGTATGATCATGAGCAAATGTGAGATCCTACCCATACCAACCACTACACACCACGAGTTCCCTAGAACTCGTCTGCCAAACTCCAATGAATGTGGGCATCGCTCGATATGGTAAAACCACCGAATAATTAATAGTGCAGAAAGTTTGCCAAATAACAAATGCGAGCATAGCTTGACATGGTAAAACCACCAAATAATCAATAGTGTAGGAAGTTTGCCAAATAATGAATAATGCGATAGAGATTACGAATAACATATAATGCGATAGAGATCACCAATCCCCTCGATACTCCAAATGCATTGCACTGTCTATGAATAATGTGGTCTTAATATGCCGCCGGTACTCCACGAAACTTCTCTGTCAACCATAAAATCCTATCCCATTTCATGTATGCATGCAGGCAGAGTCACTTAAATAAATTTAGAAACTCAGTTCGAGGTTTTGAACCTAAGCTTTGATACTACTAAATGTAACCACCCCAACCCAACCTAGACATTATGGCTGAATCGTGAAAGCCACATGGGACACCTAGGTGTCGACCCCAAACCTACGATGGTCAAAAACTTCAAATACTTACTTTTTGTAAACTATATCCTTTTTTTATTAACTTTAGAAAATGTCCATTTGATTATATCAATCTTACTTAAGCCAATTTAACAATTTAAGTGTAGCTTTAGTAAAAGCCTAACATTCAACATAATCTAATCAAAGCATCTTAATCAACTTCTTTACAACGGGAATTCATCAATATCAATTAATAACTCAAACTTAGCCATTTAACATGCATAATCCAATAGTATATCAATCTATTTATATATAACCAGCATTTAATATCCAACCTAAGTATGAATGACATGCATGCGTGAAAAACCGAAAGCGAAAACAATCCCAAAGCAAAAATAGTCCCAAACCACAGTATAAATAACTTTACAGTCCATAACAAAATAATGATAATAATCAAAAAATAAAAAGTCTGAATGATGTCTGAATGGCATCCGAAATCTGTCGTACGTCTGTAAGCTAATGTCAACCCTAAGTCTCTTCATTACCTAAAATGTTGAGATAATAGGGTGAGCTTAAGAAACTCGTTGTGATACTAAATAGTCAAGCATTAGACAAACAACAACAATTTCACATAGTATTCAAAAACATAATCAAATATAGATCTATCAATTGTAATAGGTATGATCATGACATGATGCAAATGTGAGGGCCTACCCATACCAACCGTTACACACCACGAGTTCCCCAGAACCTGTCTGCCAAACTCCAATGAATGCGAGCATAGCTCGTTGTGGTAAAGCCATCGAATAATTAATAGTGCAGACAGTCTGCCAAATAATGAATGCGAGCATATCTCGATGTGGTAAAACCATTGAATAATCAATAATGCAGAAAGTTTGTCAAATAAAAAATGCGAGCATAACTCGACATGGTAAAACCATCAAATAATCAATAGTGCAGGAAGTCTGCCAAATAACGAATAATGCGATAGAGATCACCAAAAATATATAATATGATAGAGATTGCCAATCCCCTCTATACTCCAAATGCATTGCAATGTCTAAGAATAATGCGGTCTTAATATGCCACTGATACTCCACGGAACTCCTCTGTCAACCAAAAAATCTCATCCCAATGCATATGTAGGATGCCATGCAAAAGCATACATAATCTCAACTCAATACTTTTCACATTCTTTTGGTGTATTCATCATGCTCTCAATCAATCACATACTATCAATATTAGGAAATAGTGTTCCACTTAATTAATCACATACTTTCAATATTAGGAAACAATGTTCCACTCAATCAGTCACATACTTTCAATAGTAAGAAATAGTGTTCCAACTTTCAAATTACGAATACAGTGATATCACTCAATGTCATTAAATTTCACATTCGTTTACGAATCTCATTGTGCAAATAAAGCATCATTCTCAATACATATATCATAGCAAACGTGTCATGCATTTAAATTATGAAATAATTCATTATATCAACTTATAATGCTATTCAAACATTCACTCCCATATCACATTTATATATTCAAATCTTAATAAGAAAATTCACATAGTCAAACTAGCACTTTGCCATCACAACAATCTTTTAGGGCTCGAGACGTACCTAATTTGACCACTCATAAATTCAATACTTTGGCTAATCAGCCAACCCAATCAACAATCTAATTAACATTTTTAAATGGCATTTATCAATTTCAAACAAACTTAAGAGTTTAGAACTCACACATTATTTTTCTCCCTTTTATGATACACTAGCAAATCTTACCCTTTCTTTGTAACTCTCTAAATGAACCTAGACCAAAATTCAGTATACATTCATTCAATTAACTTCCTAAACAACAACCAAACTTCAATTTATGGGGTCAAACCAATCGTCGAAATTACTATCAATTTATGAAACGAAACTAGTCAAATTCCTTACCTTGCTTTGACGCGAACCACACTAGCGAACGTCTTTCGATTTTACGGTTGATGTGGGGCGTTTAGGTCAGAACCTAACATGTTTATATACTGGAAAATTATTAAATATTATTGACTAAATTCCTTTTTTAATCAATTCACAATCTTTACCCAACAACTATATCGAAACAACAAACTAGTTAACATTTAATCGCACTTACACTTCCCGATTTGAGAGGTCCGAATGGCCAACTGTTCAAGAACGAATTTTCCATAATTAACATTTGATTAAATACTGATCAGAAGTGTTCAAAAACTCAAATTAAGGCTGCGATTATTCGGGTAAAAATTAAGAAACAAGACAGCCCCCTTCTTGCCCTAGGCGCACGCACATCTCCCATGGTGGCCAAGATTGGGGCTGAATTTTTAAAACAATTTGGGGTTCATTAAAATCTAGAAAAATATCTTTAAATTCATAAAAATTTCCTTAATTTCAAGATCTTAAAATTAGGGTTTTCAATTGGCTCAATTAATCAAGAAATTGATGGAAAAAGTGAGCTTACCCAAGCTAGAAGAGAGAATCAGCAATGACACTTTCTTGGCAATGTTTGGATTGATCTTGGATGCCCAAAATTTCAGATTTGGAGTTGATTTTATTGGGTATAAATGAAAGCAAGGTAGGGGATGAATTGGTGATGATTCTTGGTACCAAAAAAAAAAACAATGGAAAACAATGGCGATAGGGGCGACGACAACAGGGGAAAGAAGGAGAAATGAAAGAAAAAATAAAGATTGGGAGAGGGAGGAGAGGTTATGGATGACTCAAAGGGAGAAAAATAATTATTTAGGGCTAATTATTTTAGTTAAAAATTATATTTGTAGCTAGGTTAAAATAAAGCTTAAAAATAATTTCAATTAAAAACAAGGTAATTTGCTAAAATCCTTTTATTTTGAAAAACATGAAACTTGAACTTGGGACCTCATTTACTAACATGCCTTACTGTAATGCTTAGGTTTGTGCAAGTGCACACAGTTGTTATCAAGTAATAAGTAAGTATCGTGTTATTGTCTCCACAAGGATTGTATACATGCTAATAAATTAATTGTAAAATTATATTAACAACTTGGTGAATTAAAAACAAAAATATAGTTGAATGAGTGATGATTAAAATTAAATGTAATTAAACTAAATGTAAATGATCCCTAATGCAAATTAACCTAAGTATGCAAACTATATGTATGAAATAGATTTTAGCAAAGATTAAACACAATTTACAACAAGTATAACATAAATAAACTAGGACAATTACTTTAATTAAACTCAATTCATTATCAACATGCTTAATAACATTCGAAAAAACATTCCATTGCAACTCGACCTTTCATGAGTTTGGAAACCACATTAGTTCCTTTCGAAATCCTTTACTTAGTAAACACGCATTTTACTTATCCTTATTTACTAAGGGTTTCTTAACATTTGTGTGAGGTATCAGGGACGCCTTAGGTTTGAAACAGTTTAATCACACAAATTTAAAAACTATGCAGATAATAGAGCTTGGATAGAGTTGTTATGCAACCTGCAATTTAATCGAGTTAGGATCTAAATTGAGCATGCACATTTCAATTATGTGTCCACTAGCTGTCGTCTGCTTAGGATCACTCAGCTAATTCTAGTGCATTTCAATCACGTATGAATGAAATACAGACTTGATATTATTTGAAAACATGATCAATTGAGGCACAAACATCATAAGCATTAATCAAACAAATATTATTTAATCAAAGCAATTATCCTACCTTAAATAAAATTAAGCAAACATTGTTGTAAACAAGAACAAAGAACACGTAGCAAACATTTTTAAATCAAATTAAATAAAAGAAAGAATAAACTTGAATCAAAGTGGCTGTCACCCAAAACTCTGATAAAAAAAGACTCCTTCGTTCCTTCGCTTCTCTCTTTTGCTGATGGCTCTTCGAGGTGGCCGACCAAGGGCTCTTTAAGAGGCTTAATTAGCTAAAATCTCTATCAAGAGATGATGCTAGGTGTGGGGAATGGGAAATGCTAGAAAAGATGAGAGGAATTAAGAGAGAAGAGAGAATGTTGAGTGTTGAGGGATGATTTGAAATGGTGGAAATAGGATCTTATTTATAGGTACGGAGTGAGGGGTTGTTTACTAAAAATAGTGAGTTTAAACTCCTTTATTCTTCTCAAATGTGTGGCCAGCCATCACTCAAGGAATTTGAGTGGAATTATGCTTCAATTTGAAACAATCTTCATGCCACATCATCTAGGGACTAAGACTTGGTCAACAATAAATCTTTGAGCCAATCTCTGATTTCTTCTAAATTGCAAGGACCTTTTGAAATTAAACCAAAAATGGTTTATTTGGGCAGCCATGTGTAGCCGAAATTGGGCTAAGTCCCTCTTCAATTTGGACGGTTTTGTGATCCAACAAAAATTATTAGACCCGTGCAAAACTATTTAATTAATTAAAGGACCAAAGAATAAAATTAACCCAATTAAATAATTAAATAAACCCAAATTATTAATGAAATATTTTATATTAAATTATTAAATATAATTTCATGTTTTATTATTTAATTTAATCATACATGGCCCACTTTATACCTTAAAAATATATTATGTTTAAATAACCATAAAATAAGTCATTTCATGCATGAAAACTATATAATAAAGCATAAAATCACATTTTAATAATTTCTATGTCCTAAATTCATATTGTCACAAATTTCATCAATTTATTAAACATTTTCTTGATTTTAACAATGAATTTAAGTAAAAAGGTGATAAATTACATAGGAAAAAACCTATATATTTTTCAGTTTACACACCCCCGAACTTAAATCATTGCTCGTCCCAAGTAATGTTCATGCACAAAAAAGGTCTTGCTAAGGCAAAAATTGCTAAATGTGTAAGTAGCACCAATCTTTGTCTCATAATCATGCATCAACAAATTCATGTTCATAGATCTTCTTTATTAATAAGTAGTTCATATGCAAACATTATTCAGAATTTTATACTAAGTTTCAAGATATGTCAACATGAATCATGATTTGCATGTATGTCACAATCATAGATAACATTCTTCATTCAACATAATTTCTTATCAATCTAAACTAAACAATTATAAGGCTTATTTGTGATCTTCATATGTTGAACTTAGTACTTCCTCTCCACTAATGTAGGTGACATAATCATTAAATCAATAGGTCTTTTATAAGGTTGTAATGAGGCTCAGTTAAAGGTAGGGATTTAAGAGATATGAAATTTCGGTTTCAAAATCTTAACCTTTAACTTTGTCTTGGATCTTTCGAAATACAACCTTCTTCTTTGAATGAATCTTTGGAAAACCCCCAAACTTATTTTGAACTCATGCTCATACATTTTCTTTTCAGAGATTGAGCAAACTTTTCTTCGCTCTTTCTTTCTCTATTTTTTTTAGCATGAGCACGTACATCTTTTTGAATTTTTCCTCAACTATTGATCACCAAGACAACTTTAGTTAAGATGTGTGCACAAAATAAGATAACTTAAAAAAATGGTAATGTGGCTTAATATGTAGGTACATTAAAATAAACATGCCATTAGGCTCAAATTTACGGTTTCAAGGGTTTATTATCATAAGGTTGGCTTGAAAAGGCTCAAACAATCCAAAGAACAGTGCCTATATCATTTTAGATTATTATGTCTCCTAGGATTTCACCTCAAGAAAGTTACTAAGTCAATTCTAAAGATATAAACCTTCATGCATGTCTAATCTCAAGAGAAACTAAGTTTTCATGGCCAACATTACCTAAGACTAAGATCATACAAGCATTTCATCATTCATGATAACATATATTCAACTCAGGTATAATCATCATTCATGCTTGCATTCAAACTATTTTATTAAAAAAATTTCTCTAAACATTCACTTATTAAAACATACTTTTGAAAAAATGATTGAAACATACTTGAAAAATTTAAAAATTTTGAGCAATTTATTTGCCTTACCCCCCTTTAAAAAGAAGCAATGTCCTCATTGCAAGAATAAAATAATGAATGAAAACTGAACACCAGGTAGGGTTGTAAGAAAAGAAAGGTGAGTCATTAAGACTACTTAAATACCAAGTCTTTCTTAACAATCCAATCCTAGACATGTTCATTCCCATTACCACATCACTTAGCCTTTTTCTTTCTAAAGAGGTGTTAAGCTTATTCATGCTTGCTATGTTATTGTGCGAAAATAAAATCCTAATTACGAAAGAAATAAACTCCTAAAGACCTAAAAACAAATAAATAAATAAATAAACAAGACAAGAATTCCCCCTTTTATTTTTCTGACTCATTCCCCTTGTCTTCTTTTTCTTCAGCTACATTTTCACTTTTATAGTCGTTATCTTCCTTCCATGTCTCGAAGATAGCATCTGAGAACTTGGGAACAAAAGTGTTAGAGATATTCTTAAAAGTATTTCGAATTGAGCCATCTCTAATCTTCGCATATTTCCAGTAAGTTTACTATTGATTGTGCATGAACTTACACATATCCATTATGATTGACAACTCCGATTTCTTTGAAGTACTTGCAAAAGTCGGCATTGGATTTGTAAATTCAGGTCCAACACTTGGCTTCACTGGTTCATTGATAGCATTAGAAAAGACCATTAATTTCTCCTTATTTAAAGTATAAATTGTTCCCATTATATCATTTTTAGCATGCATTTTTAGCATTTTATATTCAATTGGTTTAATTTTCTTTAATTTTGTCCTACTTTTGCTACTAATGTCACCACATTTAGTGTTCAGTTTTGCGTCTAAAGATGTCAATGCAGGAATCTGTCACAAAAGATCAACGCAAGAAGGTGTCCAAGGTTGTCACCGCAATTTAGAATCCAGAATTGCGCCCAAACCTGTCGCCGCTTGAACATATCTAGAAGTACCAGTGCTTGATTAAAATCAAGGTTATCGCAGCGAATTAAAATCTAAATTTGCGTCTAGAGATGTCGCGACAACCTTTAACTGCTTGCTTAATGCACGAATCTGCGTAAATGTACACCTGAATTAACTAACTTGTACAGCTGTAAGGAAGTTAGATCTGAAGAAGAAGGACACTTGTATTTGGCATTAAAGATAAATACTTATGAAGAAAGGAAAAGAAAAAAAAAAGAGAAATCCAGAAGCTCATGATAAAAATCAAATCGGATTTTCATCTTTTCTTTAAGCTTGTCATGGTAGCTTAGTTTCTTGGAGGGTGAACTTACTGCGACGAGAAGGCAAATAATGCTCCTAAGGAGGAGTGTTCCTAAGTGCAACACAAGAGGAGCATTAAGGAAGAGGTCTAGTAGTCTAGGAATAGAATGCTTCAACTTGTTCTTTATTTCCTCTCGAGCGCTGATAAATTCTAATGAAGTTAAATGTGTATGGAAGTACCTTTTAATTTTAGATCTAATTTGATTTCTGCTTAATTTTCTCTTATCTGTTTATCTTTGGATTTAATTGCTTGATCACGGAAGGGCTATTGCAGTTACTGACACTGGAAAGTGCAGTGATAAATTAAATTAACAAGCAAGACAATGGAAGTTGCTTGGGAACGAAGGAATTCTAGCCACTTGTTCTTGAATGCAAAATATTGCCAGCACTGTAAGGTGTGGTTAATGTGAGTATTTGGGTCTTAGATAAACAGGAAAGTCGAAGTTGGTAAGATCTCATTAAGATTAATTGCGGCGACAATTTATCTATTATTTACCTTATGGTTACATTTAGTGGTTTTTCGACTTATCAAGTCAGGGATCCCCCATTCCATTATCATTGTTTTTACTTCTTTAATTTTCTTAAATTGAATCGACAAATTATCTTCAAACTTTCACAGCATTTCTTATTAATTTGCTTTAACATATTTTATTATAGTCTTGCAATATTTGCTCTGATAGTTTAATTCATTCAGTTCTGTACTCTTTATTTTAATTGCTCTGACATTATTCGTACAGTTTCTCTTATTTTAACTTTAATTGAATCAACAATTATAAGCATAAACAACTATCTCTGTAGGATCGATATCTGATAGTTTTAAGTCTATCAACTATACTTGCATCGACAAGTGTTCGCTTGCACAATTGTCGTGACGTTCATAGCGCGATCATTCATCTTCTGGCTCAACTTTTGGTTCAAGGTTTGCAAGTCCCTCAATCAGTTTAGGACTATTTGGTTCCTCTTTAGATTCTACTTCTTAAGTGTCAGCAATTGAATCATCTTCAGTTTCAGTATTTTCAATGACTCATCGGTTTTTGGCTCAGTTGGTTCTTTTTGCTCGCCTTGGTTTAGTTAATGAACCTTCTCTACTAACCTTTCAAGATCATAATTTGTAATTCACCTTTAAACATATTGCCCCCTTCAAATTTGATTGTGTTTTAACATGGGCCCTTAACCAAAGTGAAGTGATTAAAGATGAGACATAGGCATTCCCTGTCTTCTTTTTGGCACAATCATGGATCTCCTTGAGAATAATTTTCCCAACATTAATGGACTTTTCTGTCAAAATCGCATACAACAAGAGCATTAATTCCATCGAGATGGTGGAACTATGTGAGATAGCCATGAAACTGTAGCGAACAAAGTAAAACAATACATTTGCTACTGATTTTAAATATTCCTTTCGGCAAGAATGGCTCCCATACTTTCTTATAATCCCAATTGATATTGTTCATCATAGTGTAGAACTCATCTTCTTCAACATCAAGTAAGTTAAACAAACCATTGATGGACTTAGAAGTAAGAGGTACCTTTTTCTTTCGAATAGTAACTTTAGTAGAATCTTGCAGAGTCAAATTAGCATAAAACTCTCGAACTAGTTCATCATCGGAAAGTGAAAGTGAACGAGCATCACAAAATTGTTCCCACTTCAGAGCATTGATTTTATTTCTAATCGGCATAAGAACAACCATCAAATCATGACTCTTCAAATTAAAATTTTTTTCCGGCATCATACGTTGATGCTTGAAAATTGAATCAAATCTATCTTTCACTTCTTCATCGATCATAATCGGGTTTTCAGGAGAAGTCTTTGAAGATCTAGTTCTTTTGCGAGACATGATATATTTCCCGAAAATTCGGTAAAGTTTCAGCACAAGGGAGAGAAGAGAAATCGACAAGGTGGTGTAGGGACTTCCTATGGCGACAACCTTACAACGGCAAGGATGGTGCGGTAGCGACGATAGCGTGTGACAGCGACGGTGTACGGCAGTGACGATGGTGCTCCGATAAACTCCTTGCGGTGGTAATGGGTGGTTTCGATAACAAGGGAAGAAAAGCTAGGGTTTTCTTCGGGATTTGAGGTTAGCGGCATAAAGGAGAAAATTGAGGGATTTTTAAGGTTTAAGCAAATTGCTTTGAGGGATGTGAAAAATAGTGTGATGAAAAAGGGTTTATATAGGGAAAATTAGGGCAACATGTAGCAAAAATTTAGCTATATTAGGGTTACTTGGGTGGCAAGCAATGGAAGTGGCGGTAATACATGGGTATTTTCCCTGCCTTTTACTGTCTTGGGCCTCAAACTTAAACTGTATTCGCAGACTCAACTTAAAAACAAATTGATTAGTACTTAGGACAAATTTGACTTTTATTAACATAAAAATTAAAATTAAACTTAAAACAACAAAAAATGAAACTTAAAAAATTTAAAACCTAATTAGAAAATTTCTTCTCAATAAATTACAATAAATTAATTCCTAAGAAAGGTTGGAGGGGTTACAGCGGTCTCACTTAAGTTCCAATGTCCTTAGACAAAATTAATTAAATGTACTAAGTTAAGAAAAAAAAGTTCTAATTATTTATTTATTTATAAATGAGTTCATGAAAAATCAAGGGTCTATTAAAATTGAACGAGGATTCAACTCGCTCAACTTCACCATCCCAATAGTGCTTTAGACGTTGACCATTAACTTTAAATATACCTCTATAATTGTCGTATAATTCAATGGCTCTAGAACGATAAACTCGGTAGATGGTATAAGGTCCTTTCCATCGGGACTTGAGTTTCCCAGGAAATAACTTCAACCTTGAATTAAACAACAATAGCTTTTGACCTTCTTTAAACTCACGAGATTGTATATGACTATCTTGCCATCTTTTCAATCGTTCTTTACACATCTTGGCATTCTCATATGAAAACAACCTCAGCTCTTCCAACTCATCAAGTTGTAACATCCTTCTCTCACTGGCTTGCTTAAGATCAAAGTTCAACTGCTTCAAAGCCTAGTGAACTTTATTCTCCAACTCTAATGGCAAATTACATACCTTTCCAAAGACTAACCGATAAGGAGTTATTCCTAACGGTGTCTTAAATTCTATTCGATAAGCCCATAAGACATCATCAAGCCTTCGAGACCAATCTTTTTTGCTAAGGCATGCTACCCTTTCAAGGATACCTTTGATTTCACGGTTCACTCTTTCAACTTGCCCATTTGACTGGGGGTGATAAGTAGTAGCAGTCTTGTGCTTCACATCATATTTGTCAAGCAACCACTTAAGCCATTTGTTCATAAAGTGAGAACCTTCATCATTAATAATAGCTCTTGGGGTCCCAAATCATGTAAACACATACTTATGTAGGAATCGCATGACTACCTTAGCATCATTTGTAGGGTATGCTTCGGCTTCAACCCACTTGGATACATAGTCCATAATAACTAAGATGTATTTGCTCCCTGATCATGCTATGAACATCACAGCAAATATGTGCAAGCGTACACTGTCGATGCAGGTATAGTAGACAGATGTAAATTTGTTGAATATCAATCCCACGAGGATGGCTGTCTTTTGTTTATTAATGTAAATGCAATGAACAGATAAAACAAGATAAACTGTGATAATAGTTGTCGGTGCAATAACTTGAAAATAAAGATGAAATATGATAATGATAAAATGGGATCCTCAACGTGAATATTTGGCAAAATAGTAAGTGTGACTCACAAGGTTTAAAATAACAGGTGATTGTCGCTGAAATAAGGTACAATGAATATCTTACCAAACTTGGCTTCTCTATTAGATATAATACTTAAACATGCACACTAACCACACCTTCTAGTGTTGGTAATGTAGCACATTCAAGAAAAAGTGGATTAAATTCCTTCAATCCCCAAACAACTTCCATGGTCAAAACATTCAAACCCAAAGATTAAATAGTAAAAGCAAGCATGGATAAGTTATCATTTAGTCTAGAAATCAAGTGTACTTTCCATACAAACATGAAATAAACATTAATCACCAACATTTAAGAAAAGAAATGTAAAAGAACAAATGGAGAATACTATTCCTAGGCTACTCGACTTGCTCTCTTACTTCCCTCTTTCGTCGCACTTAGGGCTCCTCGTTAGAAGGTATTCTACCTCCCCTTCACGTCAGTTCATCCGTGGGAAGCTTAGGCCTCGATAGCCGAAAAGCTTAAAAGCTAGGTTTTAGAAGATGATGCGCAAAAGAGACTAAAGGAGAGAGATACCCTTTTTATATTTCCTTGTGAGTATTTATATCCCTCCAAATTGTACAGGTGTCTTTTCTGCAGAATTGAGCTGTTTATGGTCATGCCAGTTGGTTATACCAGACTGGACAACTCATGCAATTTCTGTTCTTATCCGGAAAGCTGTTAGATGCGGCGATAATTCTGGGTGCAATTCTGGATATGCTAATGCAGTGAGCTGTCAGATGCGGCGACATGCGACGACAATTCTGGGTGCAATTCTAGATATGCTCATGCAGCGACATTAGTAGTAAAATATGACAAAATTAAGGGCAACTAGGCTAAAGTCCATTGAGCTAGAAAATGCAATAAACTAAACTTAAAAAATGCTAAAATATGTGCTAAGGACAACTAAATGGGAACAACTTAACCAATAAGTAAGGAGAAAATAATGGTTCTTTCTAGCAGTATCATTCCCATACGAAGAAGGAAACGGGCCTAAGAAGGAAACGAGCCTAAGAAGTCAATGCCCCATACGTCGAATAATTCAATCTCTAAAATGTTTGTCAAAGGAATCTCATTCCTCCTTGATATATTTCCTGTCCTTTGGCATCTATCACAGTTCTTCACATAAGTATAAGCATCTTTAAATAGTGTACGCCAAAAGAAGCCTGCTTGTAAAATCTTTGTTGTAGTACGTGAACCACCAAAGTGTCCCCCACTTGGAGATGAATGACAATTATACAAGATCTTGGCAATCTCACTTTCGACTACACATTTTCGGATTATATTATCTACACACTATTTAAATAAAAACAGATCCTCTCAAAAATAATACTGACTATCATGAAGGAATTTCTTCCTTTGTTGGTATGTCATTTCTCGAGGAATTATTCCACATGCAAGATAATTGGCAAAATCAGCAAACCAAGGTGTTTCATGAATTCAACTTACCTTAAATAGATGTCCATCTGGGAAATTCTCGTTGATAGGCACACATGATTGAGTTACCTCATCTTGCTCCACCTCGACAGATGATCAGGTACTTGATTCTCGACACTTTTTTTGTCTTGGATCTCAAGGTCAAATTCTTAGAGTAAGAGTATCCAACGAATTAGCCTCGATTTAGCATCTTTCTTCGTAAGCAAGTATTTAATGGTCGCATGGTCAATAAATACTGTAATTTTGGTACCTATAAGATATGAGCGGAACTTGTCAAAAGGAAATACTATAGGAAAGAGTTCTTTTTCAGTTACCATATAATTGAGTTGGGCTCCCGTCAAAGTTCTACTTGTATAGTAAATAGGGTGAAACACTTTGTTTCTTTATTGACACATCACAACTCGAAAAATATAATCACTTGCATTACACATTAACTCAAAAGGTGAGTTCCAATCGGGTGTAATGTTTATTGGGGAAGAGATTAACCCTTTTTTTAGATCTTCAAAAGCTTTCAAACATGCTTTGTTGAAATCGAACATTGTATCTTTCTCTAACAACAAACACAAAGGTTTAGTCATTTTTGAGAAATCTTTGATAAACTTTCGGTAAAAACCAGCATGGCCTAAGAAACTTCTGACTCCTTTCACATTAATTGGCGGTGATAATCTTTCAATTACGTCCACCTTTGCTTTATCGACTTCAATTCCTCTCATTGAGATTTTGTGCCTAACACAATCCCTTCCTTAATCATAAAGTGACATTTCTCTCAGTTAAGGACAAGATTCGTCTCTTCGCATCTCTTAAGTACCTTAGCCAAATTACTCAAACAAATATCATATGTGTTACCAAAAACAAAAAAATCATCCATGAAAACCTCAACAAAATTTTCAACCATAGCAGTGAATATTGTCATCATGCATCGTTGAAATATTGCAGGTGCATTGCATAAACCGAAAGGCATTCACCTAAAAGCAAACGTACTGTACGGACAAGTAAAGATTATTTTATGTTGGTCCTCCGGAGCTACAACTATTTGGTTATATCCAGAATAGCCATCTAAAAAACAATATAACTCATTACTTGCTAGTCGATGTAACATCTGATCCATAAAAGGCAACGAAAAATGGTCCTTCCGAGTAGCTTTATTCAACTTTTTGTAGTCAATACAGATTCTCCAACCAGTAACAGTTATCGTCAGAATCAACTCGTTACGTTTATTCTCAACAATCGTGATTCACAACTTCTTTCATAATAGGATTGAGCTTCCTTTGCCCATCAATTCGAGCTCTTTCACCTTCCTCTGAAATAATTTTATGCATGCAAAAAGAACTTATACCTCAAATATCAGCTATGGTCCAACCTATTGCTTTCTTAAATTTTTTTAAAATAGCAATTAATTGCTACTCTTGATCTATCGTCAGTTCTGCTGAAATATTCACATAAAAACATATCAATCCATTTTCTCCACTTATAAAAACGCAATGCAATGTGCTTTGGTGGGACCATAAATTTCTCAAAGTCAGTTCCTAACTTCATGAAATACTAAAGAGCTTTTTAGGCATTAACTGGAAGGTTTATATATATATAAATAATGTTCTATTATTTATATTATTTTAAGTAAATGGTTTTTAAATTTTAATAATTTACCATGTAAGAAATCAACTTCTTAGCTATTAACTTAGTAATCCCATTTATATATTGTTTATTGTCAGTGAAATATTTGATAGTTTTGCACAAGTCCTTATTATTATTATTTTGGTATATTAAAGCTTTGGGATTAATTTAAATCTTTTTTCATCAAATACACAATTTTCTAAACGTGTTTGACTGATAGAGTGTAGTTAGATCGTAATTACTTATATCATGTTTGATAGTTCAAATTGTAATTACACAGTTACATAATTTTTATGTATTTTTAAAATATCAATTACTATAAACAGAATATCATTACAATAAAAGTTTTCTAAATGAGTAACAAAAATTAAAATCAACTCATGATATGTAATATGTTAGCTCAAGAAATTAGTTGACAACACGATAATTAATAAAGATAACTAAACAAATAAGCAATATATGCAATTTTATTTAATTGCTCTAACATCCCATATTTGTTTGGCATTTCTCACTTTAACATTTGACATATACTTTTTATTATTTGTTGGTCCTTAGCCGAATTATTTTTCATAAATAATTTATGATAAAAAAATTTAGGCATAATGACAAAATTAGTCCCTAACGTTTGGGTGTTTTATCACTTTGGTCCTTATCATTTTTTTTTGGCTCACTTTCATACATAATCTATTTTTTTTTGTCAAATTGATCATTTTTTTAACGGTCTTGCTGACGTGGCCGTTAAGGGACTAACGACGCTGACGTGGCAATTTCTTTTTCCAGTTGGATACGTCCACGTAAGCATCTGTTGACGTGACACTATTTTATCTTATATAGCACGTTAGTAAATTATTTTAAAATTTCTAAAATTATTTTTTTAAAATATAAAATTATTAAATTTATTTTAAAATTAATTTAATTTTTTTAAAAAATATAAAATTATTAAAATTATTTTAAATTTATAATCATCATCATCCATTCTTTCTGGGTTTTTTCCCCTTCCCCTTCTCCTTCTCCTTCCCCTTCTTCATTTGTTTCTCTGGGCTTAAAAAAAATTACTATGATTGATTTAAAAATTATTCCTTTGCCTCCATTGAAATGTTTCTTAAAAGTAAGGAAACGTTCTATAAAAACTCAGAGGAGCATGAAGATGGAAGCTTTGAGCCTTCTTCTCCCTTTTCTTTCTTTCTCTCAAAACTATCAAATTTTTTTATTATTTTCTTTAAAACTCTAAATTTTGTTTCAATATATGGTGTTAGCTTTCCTTGTTATATTTTCTAGATTAAATTTAAAGGTTTTTTAGGGTTTCTTGTTTTGCTATTGTTTTACTGTTTCTTGTTTTGTTGTTTCTTTTAGTGTGGAATGGGATTGCACTTGATTTTGAACTGTGATTGGGTCTTGGAGAAGGAAATATTAGTGGGTTTGTGTTTGGGGTTGGAAGCAGAGGGAGCACAGTAGATTCCCATATAAGAGCAAACATCAGAGCCATTCCAGTTGGCAGTGAAGTTAAAGGGGTCGAAAAATATAGCAGACTTCCAAGCTTGCAAAGCAAAGTAGGCTTGTTACATTGCAATGGAATCAGTTATACAATTTCTTGATTAAAAGGATTGGTTCGGGTGTCAATAAAAAAACCCAGGCAATTGAGACTTGTAATTAGTGACAAAGAAAAGAACCCAGATTTTGGAACGAAAGAAAACATTGCAATAATGCTTTTGAGATTCCAGTTTTTAATGTGATGAAAGTGATTGGTTTGTACCGATTTATGTTAATGTTTGGAGCAGAGAGCTGCA
Organism: Gossypioides kirkii; assembly: GCA_005610355.1. Classification (NCBI taxonomy): domain Eukaryota; kingdom Viridiplantae; phylum Streptophyta; class Magnoliopsida; order Malvales; family Malvaceae; genus Gossypioides; species Gossypioides kirkii. The sequence goes on along the minus strand of CP032253.1, from coordinate 24,769,560 downwards.
ATGTTTCTTCATAAACCCGAAATTACAATCCCAGTGTTCAACCCAGACCCTGAAGCTTCGTCATTTCGAGGATACATGACGACACAGTTGCCGGAAGGATTGTGGACAATCGGTCTTTGTGAGTGTTACAGAGATGTTCCTAATTGTAATTGTAAAAGAAATTCATACAATCTCTCTATTCCCTTTATTTTTTTTTTTGTTTTTAAATTTATCTTCTGGGTTGTATTTCTGAAAATTAAAATGATGAAGAAGAGATGAAGAAGAAAATGATGAAATTGAAAATTAAATTTATTTAATAATTTTATTATTTCAAAAAAATAATTTTAATAATTTTATATTTTTAAAAAATTTATATTTTAAAAAATAATTTTAATAATTTTAATAATTTTAAAATCATTTGCTAATTTGACATAGAAGACAAAATAGTGTCACGTCAGTAGATGTTTACGTGGACGTGCCCAACTGGAAAAAAAATTGCCACATCAGCGTCGTTAGTCCCTTAACGGCCATGTCAGTAAGACCGTTAAAAAATGATCAATTTGACCAAAAAAAAGATTATGTATGAAAGTGAGCAAAAAAAAAACGATAAGAGCCAAAGTGACAAAACACCCAAACGTTAGGGGCTAATTTTGTCTTTATGCCAAAATTTTAACTTTTTTTTATAAATAAGTATATTATTTTTTATTACATATAGCATGGACGCGTAAAAAAATTATGTTCATAATTTTTTGTCATAACTTTTTAAAAATAAGTGTATTATTACACTTTTATGATCTGAAAATTATTTTTTATAATATACATTTTATTCATAACATTAGAAATTTTTGGTAATACTAATGTCTGTTAAACTAATACAAACAAAAACTTTATGAACAAAAATTTGATTATTGAATTCATCAAGAAATATACAGAGACTGCAATTGCTTTCATACATAGTAGCCAAGGCTGCTAACCAATCAGATAACAACATAACTATCGACTAACTAACAACTAGCAGATTAACTGATACAAACAGACTAATTGACTTGATTAGTTACTTTAACATTTCCCAAATTTTTTGAGTGTTGAATGTCAAGATCAACCCTTGATAGAACCCAAAGAGCATTGCGAAAAGAGGCAAACTATTTGGGTGTGATGGGCTTTGTGAGAACATTAGCTACTTGTTCTATTGAGGGGACAAAGTTAACCTACAGTGCACCATCAAGAACATTTTCACAAACAAAGTGATGATCGATTTGTACATGCTTTACTCTAGCATGATGTGTAGGGTTTGCGGCCATTAACATTGTGGAAGCATTATTGCACCATACCAACGGTGACTAACAGATTGGCATACCCACTTCAGCTAGCAATTGTTTTACCCACAAGAGCTCAGAGACACAATTGGCCAGGCTGTGATATTCTGCTTCTGATGACGATCGAGACACTACTGCTTGCTTTTTTGAACACCATGTAATAGGATTAGGTCCTAGATAGACAACATATCTCGTGGTGGAACATCTATCTTCAATAGACGAGGCCTAATCAACATCAAAGTAACAAACTAACTTAGACTGACCTTTTGTAAAGAATAGACCATGATCCTTGGTGCCAATGAGATATCTTAACACTCGTTTAATCGCCTTTCAATGAGTGTCACTTGGAGCATTCATGTATTGACTTAGCTTGTTAACACAGAATGACAAATCAAGGCATGTAATACACACATACTGAAGCATTCCAACCACACTTCTATACAAATGAACATCAGGAAATAGTGAACTACCATCTAAAGCAGACAGTTTGCGAATGCTCACTATGGGTGTAGGTGTAAGTGTAGCTGTTGCTCCCCGTTTTGTGAAGAAGCTCAGAGATGTACTACTTCTGAGTAAGTAACACTCCACGAGATGAGTGTAAAACTTCAACACCCAAGAAAAAATTAAGTCTTCCAATGTCTTTAAGGGAAAACTTATTGTGAAGCTGACACACCACCTTGTATATATCATCATTTGCACTGCCTGTGATTACAATATCGTCTACATAAGCCATGAGTAGCAAGATACTTCCCAAAGATGCTTGAATTAATAAGGAAGGGTCAACTTTCAAAGCATGAAACCCAAGCTGATCAACTAGATGCTGCCTTAGAGTATGAAACCATGCACAAGGAGCCTAGCCAAGACCATACAATGCCTTGTTCAATTTGTAAACAAGCTTTCGTCCATTGTCACTTGCCACTTCAAGCCCATGTGGCTGATCCATGTATATTTCCTTAGTCAAATTCCCATTGAGGAATGTAATGCTAACATCAACTTGCCTTAATAACCACCCATTCATAACTACAATAGCAAGCACCGTTCGTATGGTTGTTACCCGAACCCCTAGACTGAAAGTATCTCGAAAATCAGATCCAACCTGCTGAGGAAACCCTTTGGCTACCAGTTGTGCTTTATACCTTTCTACAGTCCCATCAACTTTTTTTTTTCACCTTAAACAACCACTTGCAACCTATGGCCTTGTGACTAGCAAGAAGTGGACAAAGACTTCACTTGTTGTTGAGAAAAGCCTGTAGCTCACTGTTCACAGTAGCTTTCCATTAATCATCATTCATTGCTTCATGGATGTTAGTAGGAGTATGATCAGATAAACATTTTGCCTTGGTTAGGTAAGCCTTGGGTTTAAAGATACTAGCTTTGCTACGTGTAATCATAGTGTAAGAATTAAGAGTAGTAGGAGGTTGAGGTTGTAGTTGGTCTGACACAGCAGGACTAGGTGATTGAGATGTATAATCACCATGAAGGAATTCATGGAACTAGGTGAGTTGGATGGGTGAACATTTTTCAAAGAGTTTACTCGAGATGTTGAGGAGGAAGCAATGGAAACATGTGCTAGAGTAGTGTTAGGTAGATTGACTGGTGACAATACTAACTTAAAACTGAACTGTGAGGGAGATATGGAAGGAATAGGTTTTGATTCTTTTGTTTGGAACAGGAACACGGTTTCATGAAAAATTACATGACGAAAAATATAAAGTCTAAGATTAGGAAAGCACAAGCACCCAAAGACTCTGAGAAAAGAATAATTTGGTTAAACATGAAAGAGCTTTTCATAAGGGGAGATGCTACCTAAGGGAATAGAAGGCAACCTATTTATCAGATATACTGCACTACTGAAAGCATCATTCCAATATGTCAAAGGCATGGTGACATGTGCAAGCATGGAAAAGTCTAGTTTCAACTATCTGCATGTGTTTACGTTTAACCAACCCATTTTGCTCAAAAGTATATGGGCCTGTAAAACGATGTATGATCCCTTGTTGTGACAAATAGAACTTCAATTTGTGAAATTCTCCCCCATCAATTTTTAATGCCTTGAGTTTGCAACCAAGGACCCTTTCAGCTTGCCTATGAAACTGAGGAAAAACAAGAACATCTAACTTTTTCTTCAAGAAATAGACCCAAGTATATCTTGTACACGCATCTATAAAAGCAACATAATAATGAAAATCATTGGAAGGAACTGGAGTTGGTCCCCAAACATCAGTAGCCACAAGTTGAAGAGGTGTAGTGTACTCAGACACAAACTTATGAAATGGCAGTTTATGCTCTTTCCCTGAGTTACAAGCAACACAAGTAAGAGATTCTTTATTTGAACCAACTGGTATATTACAATGATGTAGTGCATTTTTAAGTGTGACATTACATGGATGTCCTAGTCTAGAATACATCAACTTAAAGGAACAGCAGTATTAGCAGCAAGACTCTGAGCTGAAGTAGAAGCCAAAGTAGTCTTAGACGAGCCATTTAGGTGCAGCCTGTAAAGCCCATTATGAACTGATCCTTGAAGAAGTATCTCTCTGGTTTTTAGATCACGAACCTAACACTGTGTAGGCAGAAACTCAAACATCACCTGATTATCCTTGGTAAACTTGGACACAGATAAGAGATTTTTGGTTATGTCAGGTACAAACAGTAAAGAGCGCATGTATAATGGTCGTGATGGAGTAAGCAAAGATGACTAACCAATAGACATGCTAGGAAGAGTAGTGTCATTACCAATATACACTTTACCTAGACCATTGTAAGGAGAACTTTCACCTATTGAAGTAGTTGAATGCGTGAGATGATGTCTTGTTCCAAAGTCAGGATATCAAGCATTGTCACCAATTATTTTGGGTGTTGCAAGATAAGCCTGAGGATGGGAACTTATGCCAAAAGCTACTAGAGGAGAGGCACTTACAAACTGTGGAGAGCTGAAATTAAATAGATTAGTCCAGGTGAGAGTTGAGGTAGGTGGAAATAACCAACCTCTTTGAGCACTTTGAGCAGTAAGAGGCATCACAGTTGATGGTATCCATGGTCCTACAAGGGATCCATTACCAAACGTGTACACATTTTCCTGTGAAGGATATTTGTAGCCTGCGCTCTTGTAAGAAGCATCAAAATGATAATAACATCGATCAACAAAGTGACTTATCTTCCTACACAATTAACACTGAATACGCGACCCAAATGATCGACCACGCCCGTGACCTTCGAAACCAAAAGAAGGATGATAGTCGGTGTGGATAGACTGCTAACAATAGGCTCAGACTGTTAATGAGTAACCATATTAGCTGAACTAGGAGCCTTAACTATCGTAACTTGTTGTCGTGCTTCAACATCAAGAAGCATGGTTGTGACAACCTGAACACTACAAAGCATCTGACTTGCTGTGATAATTGTAATAATATATTCATACTCGGATGTCAACCCATTAAGAATTACAGTAACATGTTCATGCCCATTAATAACTTCTCGACAACTAGCAAGATTGTCACAATACCCCTTGATCTTCATCAGAAATACTTTCATTGAAAGATCACCCTTGCACTGAGAGTGTAATGCCCTTCTATAAAACATCAACCGAGAGGTAGTCTTACTGCCATACAAGTTATCAAAAGCAGTCCAGATCTAAGCACTAGTATCCATACCAATAAGATGTGGAAGAACCCCTTACTCACCGATGATAGAAGCCACGAAGCAAGCACGCTATCCTATTGCTCAAATCAAGGAAACTCAAGATTCTCCTGAGAATCACCATTTTCATCAGGAACCAAATGAGGAGGAGGAACAGTACGAGAATTAATGAAGTGCTAAAGCTTATAAGTCTTGATTGCCAGAAGAACTTGCTGAAGCCACAACAGGTAATTATTGTCATCAAGAAGAATACTAATCTTCTTGGTGGAAAAGAATTTACCGTTAATGATCTCATCACTAAGATTAGAAGCCACTATTGGTGTAGCAGACGAACTGGATGGAATAGCCATGAACACCTTCATGTACTCAATGAATCAACTCCATGAGTAAATGGACATCTAATACCATGTTAAACTAATACAAACAAAAACTTTATGAAAAAAAATTGATTATTGAATTCATCAAGAAATGTACAAAGGCTGCAACTGCTTTTATACATAGTAGCCAAGGCTGCTAACCAATCAGATAACAACCTAACTGGCAGCTAACTAATAACTAATAGATTATTTGATACAAACAGATTAACTGACTTGATCAATTACTCTAACAATGTCAAACATTCATACGTGTTCATGTTTATAATATAATTTTTAAAACTTAATTTTGTATAAAAATCATAGGGAGTGCAATTGGAGTGATCTAATTACGCAAAATTCAATAAGACCTGAAAATTATAATGGTTACCGAACTTGTCATTCTTATGTAATTATAGTAGAATATAAAAAGAAAAGAAAAAATAATTCTAAAATTTGCTGAAACAAGTAGTTGTTGTTGTGATGATAGGTGCCAAGAGCCAAGTGTCTAAGCTTCTTATTTCCAATGTTATTCCAAATGGAGATGTTGTTTAGTGGAAGGCTAGATCTCATTGTCGAAACATTCATTTTTGGGAAAACAAACAAGTCTCGAACAATATTTTTTAAAATATCGAAAATTGGAAAAAAAGGGAGATGCCACCAATCTTTTATTCGGTGTGATTGGATCACCATAAAACATTTAAAATCCGTTTGGAAAACATTTTGGTCTTCGAAATCTAGAAAATGGGTTCGGGAGTCGGTTACGTGAGAGGAAGGATTAGCACCCTCACACGCCCAAAATTGGTACCACATTGATTATTTTAGGGTCTTGTTTGTAAAATTTTGAAAACTTAAATAAAGTTTTAAAATATGATCCTTAAATGCATAAGTCATGTTTAAGAAAGAAATCGATTTTTGTTTGGAAGTCTCACTATTTCGAGGTGATCGAGAAAGAAAATCACGTCCAGTGAGTTAGGACATAACGTTTCGAGATCTGGAAATAACGAGCTTTCCTTTGTTGTAAACTTTTAAACCTTGGAAAAGGGTATTCGATTGTCCCGATTTAAAGAAAAGTCGTGTCTAGTAAGTTAAGGCGCAAATTTACAAAACCAAAGATAAAGAAACATTGCCTCGATTTAAGGGTATTTGATTATTCCGATTTGAAGAAAAATCACGCCTAGTAAGTAAAGGCACAAATTTTCAAAACTCAAAATAAAGGAATATTGCCTCGATTTTAAATATTTTGGAGAAAATAAAAAATGACTTTAATAAAAAATAGAGATAAAAATGAGCATGCAAATTAAATACGAGCTATGTAGTTAACGATAAAGTTAAGTAACATAAAGAATGAACAAATGTACGAAAATAAATATGAGAAAAATAAAATACAAATTATAAATCAAAATAAATAAGAAAATATGAAATTAATTTTTTTAAAATTAAAGAATTATATATGAAAGTCGAAAAAGGGAAAAATCGGGGTCGAAAATAAAGTTTTGGAGAGTTTAGGGGTTAAAATATAATTTTGGAAAGTTTTAGGGGTAAAAATGTCATTTTGGGAAAATTTAGGGTAAAAACGTGATTTTGGAAGTTTAAGGGCAAAAATGTGATTTTTGGAAGTTCGGGGGAAAAATGTAATTTTTGAGAAGTTAAGGAGGTCAAAATGTGATTTTGAGAAGTTTAAGGGTTAAAATGTGATTTTTGTAAGTTTAGGGGGTAAAAATGTAACTTTTGAGAAGTTCGGAGGTCAAAATGTGATTTTGAAAATATGTAGAGGTCAAAATATGATTTCTGGACAGTTTAGGGACCTTCTGGGTAATAAAACGAAAAAATGAGACACGTGACAACTTCTCGGGCATCTTAGGGTCAAAGGACCAATTTGCAAAGTTTTAAAAATTATCGGGCTAATTAAAAATAAAACAAAACTTGATTTAAGGATGAAATTAAAATAAATCAAAAATAGAAAGGACCATTTGCACAAATAACCCAAGGATTGACAAGTTGCGGCCTCCTAGACTTTCAAAATGATCAAAGGATTAAATTGAATATGAAATAAAATTAATGGGTAAATTTAAAATTAATTAAAAATACAGAAAGGACCTAATTGGAGATGTTGAAAAAAGAAGAAGGATTTGGGGGAATAAATAGACCATTCGATGAAAACACGCGGATCCTCTGGAGCGGGTCGGGTCAGAAAATGGGTTAAGCTCAAAACGACGTCGTTTTGGCGCTGAAACTCAGCCCTCAAAATGGCGTCGTTTTTCTGATGCCTTTATAAACCTGATTTTAGGCAAAAAAATATTTGAAACCCTTATATTAAAAAAAACCCTTGGAACCCCTTTTTTTTCTTTGAAATTTCCAAGGTCGACATTGGGAGCTTCTCGATCATCTGTCACGTTCGTCGTCCGCTAGTCATCGTCCGTCGTCGCGTCCGTCGTCCGCCGTCGCGTCCTTCGTCCGTCGCCGTGCGCGATGTCCAGGTAAGCTAAAAACCCCTCTTTTCTTTTTTTAAAAACTGATCTGGGTATAGATCTTAACAGATCTAACCCAGATCTTTATAGAAACACCTTTTTTTTTAAAAAAAAAAGATCGAATCTGCCCCTATTTCCATTTCCAAATATGTTCTTTCTCCCTTTTTATTACAAACCATTTTGATTTTTAGTTGGTTTAGAAAATCCTGCAATGATTTTTTTTTTCAAAATTTTTGAATCTGTTCTTCATTTTTATTATTCTTTTCCTTTAAAACCTATTTTTATTCTTTGGATCCATTGTTATTATTATTTTTTAATATACCTTTTTTGTGGATCGGCCATGTTCGAGCTACTTCTCGTGTCTATAGGTGAGATCGAAGGAGCGGTGTTCGGAACAACGACGAAGGCAGTGACCGTTCAGGTTCGACCTTTTGACTTTTATTATTATTGTATTATTATTATTATTAATTATTATTATTAATATCATTCATTTAATATGTTTTGAAATAACTGAAAATAATAATAAATGATAATAGGTATGTATTTAATGCGTTTTAATTATATGATTAGAATATAAAAGGTTTAGAAACCTAAACCATAGATGACAATAAATGAATACATTGAAGAAGTACCTGAGTGACTTGATGCTTGTGAAGTTTGGATATGCCCCTGAATTCGAATACTGGTTGCTTCAAATGTTCCTGTATTTGTATTTCGAGTGCACTGTGTAATTGTTTATATTTATTTCTAATAAAAACTTTTGTTTTTGTATTAATCTCAAGTGTTCAACAGAAAGTTCCTTACAATCTGTTTTCAATTCTGGCTTTATAGCCTAATTACAATCATTACAATTTGTTTTTTCCATTTAAATGCTGGTCTTTTCTCCTTGCTTGTTGCAGGTTTAGCTTTGCAGTGGTGCAACTTGCTGGTGGCGGTTGGTGGTTGTGGCAGATGGGCGGTGGTGACGTGGTGACTCCTGATTTGGTGAAGGAAGGTGGCAGCAATACAAGTGGGGTGGCAGCAGTTAGGCTACCAGACTAGGGTTTGACTTTGGTTTTAGAGTTTGGGTCATTTGGGTGTAATGGGTTAATTGAAATTGGGCCCAATTGGGTTTGTAAAAATGGATTTCAGACTTTGTAATTTTGGGACATTTTGGACATTTAATTAAATTTTTAATTTTAAATCCAAAATAAATTAATTCAAAATAAATTTAAACTCAAAATAAGTTTAAATTTAAAATAAATTTAAAGTTAAAATAATTTAAAATTTAAAATTTAAAATTAGGTTTTGAAAGAAATGTTGGGCCCGATCAAAATTAGGCTCCAACAGCTACCCCTCTTTGCTCGTTGTTGTATAACTGGAATAGAGCAAAGACAAAAAAGAGGCCCAATTTTGTCAAGTCTCAATTCTTCGACGCTTTTTCTTCAGCTGGCCCACCCTTCGCTTTATTAGTCATTTAACTGCATTCGCTTCTCTACATCTTTGATGTTGTGATTTCGTCTTACCCTAAGGCAATTTCAAAAAGACAAAATTTTGCTATTGTAACTTCACTCAATTCACTTGCAACTTCAAGGAGATTGAGATCTGTTATCGCAGTCTTTGAGTCAATTTACTAACAGTCTAAGTGCATCGTAGCTTCATCTTTCGGTATACTTCTCTGTTATATCATCAGGAAGATGACTAGTTTATTACTTCGACCTACTTCTCTGTATCTCATTAGGAAGATAGGGGTTTGAAGCTTCACTCGTATTTGAACTTTGTTTCACTTGATTTGGTATACTTCTCTGTATCTCATCAGGAAGATGACCGCCTCATTTGTTTTAATCCACTTCTCTGTATCTCATCAGGAAGACGGATTTGGTCTACTTCTCAGTATTTCATCAGGAAGACCATTTTATTGCTTCGACCTACTTCTCAATACCTCATCAAGAAGCTAGGGTTCGAAGTTTCGCTCATGTTGAGCCTTGTTTCATTGATTTGGCATACTTCTCTGTATCTCATCAGGAAGATGACTACATCACTTGTTTTAATCCACTTCTCTGTATTTCATCAGGAAGGCGGATTTGGTCCACTTCTCTGTATCTCATCAGAAAGACGACCATTTTATTGCTTCGACCTGCTTCTCAGTACCTCATCAGGAAGCTGGGGTTCGAAGTTTCGCTCATATTGAGCCTTATTTCATTGATTTGGTATACTTCTCTGTATCTCATCAGGAAGATGATTGCATCAATTGTTTTAATCCACTTTTTTGTATCTCATCAGGAAGACGGATTTGGTCTACTTCTCTGTATCTCATCAGGAAGACAACCATTTTATTGCTTCGACCTACTTCTCAATACCTCATCAGGAAGCTCGGGTTCGAAGTTTCGCTCATGTTGAGCCTTGTTTCATGGATTTGGTATACTTCTCTGTATCGCATCAGGAAGATGACTGCATCACTTGTTTTAATCCACTTCTCTGTATCTCATCAGGAAGGCGGATTTGGTCCACTTCTCTGTATCTTATCAGGAAGACGACCATTTTATTGCTTCGACCTGCTTCTCAATACCTCATCAGGAAGCTGGGGCTCGAAGTTTCACTCATGTTGAGCCTTATTTCATTGATTTGGTATACTTCACTGTATCTCATCAGGAAGATGACCGCATCACTTGTTTTAATCCACTTATCTGTATCTCATCAAGAAGACAGATTTGGTCTACTTCTCTGTATCTCATCAGGAAGACGACCATTTTATTGCTTCGACCTGCTTCTCAGTACCTCATCAAGAAGTTGGGGTTTGAAGTTTCAAACTTCTCTCTGATCAGGGTAAGAGATCGTATACTTCAATCTACCCCGCTGTCAAGGTAAAAATATTGGTGCCTTCAATAGTCGCAGCTTCAACTTGCTCCTTTTCAACTTCACCATTGTGGTCTCAATCCTTTCCCTTGATTCATCTTGCCATTTCGCGGGGATGTGACCTGTAAAGTATGCTTCTATGGACCTCTATGTAGGCCTAAATAATTAGAAAGTCATGATCAGAATGAATCAAATGCTCCTAACTACATGAATGCGCATGATGAATGTTAGATTCATTTATTATTATTCAAGTTGGCATGGCCTATCGCCTGTCCAAACTTTGTTTTGGTGTGTTGCCTTGTCTCCTTCTATGCTTATCCTGAACTGCTTGTTTTGTTTCCCAATTGGTAGTCCTGTTTCGGACCCTTGTACTATTGAGGAAATTCTAGAGTAATGCTCTTGGATCTTTGTATGATTTACATATTTAGTTCATTATCCGTTATTTTAAACGCAAAACGCTCGAACAAAATTATGGGGGAATAAAGTCGTAATTTATTGAAAATTCTATTCAACAAAGAGGATCAAAAGTGACAATTTTAGTCAAAAATTGCCAAGTATACAACAAAAGACGGTTAAATGCCCCAAATATTGCAAAATAAGTTTCTCTAAGCTAACTCACTGAGAATCAGTTTGAGCTCGAATGTGTGTCTAGAAGACCTGGAGTGCCTTGTTGATGTTTGAAGCTGTGAAGTTTCTCTGTCCTGTTAGATAGTTGCTTCGTACCCGCTTCTTCATTTTGAGTCGCCCTTTGCGGGTTTTCAACTCAAAACCTTTTGTTTCAAGATGCGCTTTGCGGGTTTTCATCTTGATTTTTTTTAAACGAAACGTCTTTTTGCAGGTTTTCATCTCAATTCCTTTTTGTAGGAGTAGTACTTTTTTCATCGAGTCTGAGTTGACAGGGTTGTACAGATCCTTGTCATCCATTTCTGTTAGAATGAGAGCTCCTGCTGAGAAAGCTTTCTTTACAACATAAGGCCCTTCCCAGTTGGACATCCATTTCCCTCGAAAGTCTTTATGTATGGGAAGTATCTTTTTCAAAACCAGATCCCCCTCATTGAATATTCTAGGGTGGACCTTTTTGTCATAAGCTCGCATCATTCTTTTCTAGTACATTTGACCATGGCGGATAGCCCTTAATCTCTTTTCTTTAATTAAGTTTAAATGATCATATCGAGCTTGGATCCATTCTGCCTCATCTAATTGTAGCTCGGTCAATACTCTGAGAGAAGGTATTTTAACCTCAATTGTTAAGATAGCTTCCATACCATATGCGAGCGAGAATGATGTTGCTCCAGTAGAAGTTTTGATTGAAGTTCTGTAAGCAAAGAGGGCAAATGGTAGTTATTCGTGCCAGTCTTTATAGGTCTTAGTCATTTTCGCAACAATCTTTTTGATGTTTTTATTAGCTGCCTCCACATCTCCATTTATCTTTGGGCGATAGAGGGAGGAATTGTGATGCTTGATTTTGAATTACTCGCAAACTTTCGCTATTGTGCTATTGTTCAAATTCAAGGCATTGTCAGATATGATCCTTTCTGACATCCCATATCAGCAAATGATCTCCTTTTCAAGAACTTGCTGACTGCAGACTTCGTGACGTTGGCATAGGAAGTTGCTTCTACCCATTTGGTGAAATAGTCGATAACCACGAAGATAAATCTATGACCATTAAAATCCTTTGGAGAAATCAGCCCAATGACATCCACCCCCACATAGAAAACGGCCAAGGGGAAGTCATGACATGAAGGTGTGACGGAGGTACATGAATCTTGCCTCCATAGATTTGGCACTTATGACACCTCTTAGCATAATTGATGCAATCTCCTTTCATGGTAGACCAGTAATACCCAAATCTCATTATCTGCCTAGCCATTGTGAAACCATTAGCGTGTGTCCCACAAATGCCTTCATGAAGTTCTTTTAAGATCTTTTTAGCTTCAACTGCATCGATGCATCTTAGCAACACCTGATCTTTTTTTCCTTTTGTACAAGCTTTCCCCATCTAGAACATATTCATTAGTCAGTCTTCTCAATGTCCCCTTTTCATTTTCTGAAGCTTGCTCGGGGTACTTGCGATCTCTTACATAATGAAGAATGTCTTGGTACCATGGGCGGTCATCCCTTTCTTCTTCTTCTGCTTCGATATTATAACAATGAGCTGGAGCCTCATAAATGCTCATTTGAATGGGTTTCACATCTTCTAGTCTATTTACTTTAATCATCGAGGCCAACGTAGCAAGAGCATCAGCCATCTGGTTTTCTTTCCATGGGAGATAATGAAATATGACGTCATCAAACTCCTTGATTAACTCGAGAACCAATTTACGGTAATCAACTAGCTTAGAGTCTCTTATTTCCCATTCTCCTTTGAGTTGATAAATTACTAGTGCAGAGTCCTCGTATATTTCCAAAACTTTGATTCCCCATTCTATGACCGCACGGATTCCCATGATACATTCTTTGTATCTGCCATGTTATTTGTGCAATCAAAATCGAGTTTACTGGTGAAAAGATAGTGGTCTCCTTCTGGTAATACCAGGACTGCCCCAACTCCATTACCCATGGCATTTGAATCTCTATTAAAATTTAATCTCGAAGGATGTTCCACTGTGGTCACCTCTTCAGTGTTCGCAACATACATTAAATCCTCATTAGGGATGTCGAAGTTTATTGGCTCATAGTCCTCTAAAGCCTTACTAGATAGGAAATCTACTATCGCACTCCCTTTTACTGCCTTTTGATTGACATAGACTATATCGAATTCAGAAAGCAAGATCTGCCACCTAGCCAACCTTCCATTTAATGCATCCGACTCCATCATGTACTTCAGAGGATCTAGTTTTGAGATCAACCAAGTGGTGTCGTACAACATGTATTACCTTAATCTTCGTGTAGTCCAAACTAGAGTACAACATAGTTTTTCAATTGGTGAGTATCAAGTCTCACAATCAGTGAATTTCTTGCTAAGATAATATATCACCCTTTCCTTCTTTCCAGATTCATCGTGCTGGCCTAGTACGCATCCCATAGAATTTTTAAAGACCGCCAAGTACAAGATCAACGGTTTATTAGGAATTGAAGGTACCAAGATGGGAGCATTGGATAAATAATCTTTGACCTTGTCAAAAGTTTCCTGACATGCATCATCCCATACACCTGGGTTGCGCTTCCTAAGCAAACGGAAGATAGGATCACATTTCTCAGTCAACTGTGAAATGAACCGAGCAATGTAATTTAGTCTCCTTAAAAACCCTCGAACTTCTTTCTGCGTATTGGGTGGTGGTAGCTCCTGTATGGCTTTGACCATATCTGGATCTATTTTAATCCCTTTTTTGCTAACTACAAAGCCCAACAGCTTTCCTGACGTGGCTCCGAAAGTGTACTTTGCGAGGTTTAGCTTTAACTGATACTTTCTTAGCCTCCCAAACAGCTTTCTCAGGATCCTTACATGCTCTTCTTTCGTTCATGATTTCGCAATCATGTCGTCGACATAAACTTCAATTTCATTATGCATCATGTCATGAAACAAAGTTACCATGGCCCTTTGATAAGTTGCCCCCGCGTTTTTGAGTCCAAAAGGCATCACCTTGTAACAAAATGTTCCCCATAGCGTGATAAACGTGATTTTCTCCATATCTTCAGGATCCATCCTTATTTGGTTGTACCCGGAGAAATCGTCCATGAATGAAAATAAGGAGTAACCTGCCGTATTATCTACTAAGGTGTCGATGTGAGGTAATGGAAAGTTTTCCTTTGGGAAACAAACAGGTCTTGAACAATATTTTTTAAAATATCGAAAATTGGAAAAAAAGGTAGTCGCCACCAATCTTTTATTCGGTGTGATTGGATCACCATAAAACATTTAAAATCCATTTGGAAAACATTTTAGTCTTCAGAATCCAGAAAATGGGTCTGGGAGTCGGTTATGTGAGAGGAAGGATTAGCACCCTCACACGCCCAAAATTGGTACCACATTGATTATTTTAGGGTCTTATTTGTAAAATTTTGAAAACTTGAATAAAATTTTAAAATATGATCCTTAAATGCATAAGTCATGTTTAAGAAAGAACTTGATTTTTGTTTGGAAGTCTAGCTATTTCGAGGTGATCGAGAAAGAAAGTCACGTCCAGTGAGTTAAGACATAACGTTTCGAGATCCGAAAATAACGAGCTTTCCTTTGTTGTAAACTTTTAAACCTTGGAAAAGGGTATTCGATTATCCCGATTTGAAGAAAAGTCGCGCCTAGTAAGTTAAGGCACAAATTTTCAAAACCAGAGATAAAGAAACATTGCCTCGATTTAAGGATATTCGATTATCCCGATTTGAAGAAAAATGGCGCCTAGTAAGTTAAGGCACAAATTTTTAAAACCTGAAATAAAGGAATATTGCCTCGATTTTAAATATTTTGGAGAAAATAAAAAATGACTTTAATAAAAAATAGAGAAAAAACTGAGCATGCAAATTAAATATGAGCTATGCAGTTAACGATAAAGTTAAGTAACATAAAGAATGAACAAATGTACGAAAATAAATATGAGAAATAAAATACAAATTATAAATCAAAATAAATGAGAAAATATGAAATTAATTTTTTTAAAAAAAAATTAAAGAATTATATACGAAAGTTGAAGAAAGGAAAAATAGGGGTTGAAAATGAAGTTTTGGAGAGTTTGGGGGTTAAAATGCAATTTTAGAAAGTTTTAGGGGTAAAAATGTCATTTTAGGAAAATTTGGGGTAAAAATGTGATTTTGGAAGTTTAGGGGCAAAAATGTGATTTTTGAAAGTTCAAGGGCAAAAATATAATTTTTGAGAAGTTTGAGGGTTAAAATGTGATTTTGAAAAGTTTAGGGGTCAAAATGTAATTTTTGGACGTTCAGGGAAAAAATGTAATTTTTAGAAGTTTAGGGGCAAAAATGTAATTTTTGAGAAGTTTAGGGACAAAAATGTAATTTTAGGAAAGTTTAAGGGCAAAAATGTAAATTTTAAGAAGTTTAGGGGTCAAAATGTGATTTTGGAAAAGTGTAAGGATCAAAATATGATTTTTGGACAATTCAAGGACCTTCTAGGCAATAAAACTAAAAAATGGGACATGTGGCAGCTTCTCAAGCATTCTAGGGTCAAAGGACCAATTTGCAAAGTTTTAAAAATTATTGGGCTAATTAAAAATAAAACAAAACTTGATTTAAGGACGAAATTAAAACAAATCAAAAATAGAAAGGACCATTTACACAAATAACCCAAGGATTGACACGTGGCGGCCTCCTGGACTTTCGAAATGGTCAAAGGATTAAATTGAAAATGAAATAAAATTAATGGGTAAATTTAAAATTAATTAAAAATACGAAAAGGACCTGATTGGAGATTTTGAAAAAAACGAAAGGATTTGGGGAATAAATAGACCATTCGATGAAAACAAGCGAATCCTCTGAAGCGG
The DNA here is from genome assembly GCA_005610355.1 of Gossypioides kirkii. Taxonomy (NCBI): domain Eukaryota; kingdom Viridiplantae; phylum Streptophyta; class Magnoliopsida; order Malvales; family Malvaceae; genus Gossypioides; species Gossypioides kirkii. The sequence goes on along the minus strand of CP032253.1, from coordinate 24,753,532 downwards.
GTCGGGTCAAAAAATGGGTTAAGCTCAAAACGACGTTTTGGGGCTGAAACTCAGCCCTCAAAACGGCATTGTTTCTGATGCCTTTATAAACCAGATTTTAGGCAAAAAAATCATTTGAAACCCTTATTTTAAAAAACACCCTTGGAACCCCTTTTTTTCTCTGAAATTTCTAAGGCCGGCATTGGGAGCTTCTCGATTATCCGTCGCGTAAGCCGTCGGTTGGTCGTCGTCCGCCGCCGTGCACGGTGTCCAAGTAAACTGAAAACCCCTCTTTTCTTTTTTTAAAAACTGATCTGGGTGTATATCTTAACAGATCCATCCCAGATCTTTATAAAAACACCCCTTTTTTTTAAAAAAAAGATCGAATCTACCCCTGTTTCCATTTCCAAATCTGTTCTTTCTCTCTTTTTATTACAAACCATTTTGATTTTTAGTTCGTTTAGAAAATCCTGCAATGATTTTTTTTTCAAAATTTTTGAATCTGTTCTTCATTTTTATTATTCTTTTCCTTTAAAACCTATTTTTATTCTTTGGATTCGTTATTATTATTTTTTTAATATACCTTTTTTGTGGATCGGTCATGTTCAAGCTACTTCTCGTGTCTATAGGTGTGATCGAAGGAGCGGTGTTCGAAACAACGACGAAGGCGGTGACAGTTCAGGTTCAACCTTTCGACTTTTATTATTATTATTATTATTAATATCATTCATTTAATATGTTTTGAAATAACTGAAAATAATAATAAATGATAATAGGTATGTATTTAATGCGTTTTAATTATATGATTAGAATATAAAAGGTTTAGAAACCTAAACCATAGATGACAATAAATGAATACATTGAAGCAGTACCTGAGTGACTTGATGCCTGTGAAGTTTGGATCTGCCCTTGAATTCGAATACTGGTTGCTTCAAATGTTCCTGTATTTGTATTTCGAGTGCACTGTGTAATGGTTTGTATTTATTTCTAATAAAAGCTTTTGTTTTTGTATTAATCTCAAGTGTTCAACAGAAAGTTCGTAACCTTACAATCTATTTTCAATTCTGGCTTTACAGCCTAATTACAATCTTTACAATTTATTTTTTCCATTTAAATGCTGGTCTTTTCTCCTTGCTTGTTGCAGGTTCAGCTTTGCAGTGGTGCAACTTACTGGTGGCGATTGGTGGCTGAGGCAGATGGGCGGTGGTGACGTGGCGACTCCTGATTGGGTGAAAGAAGGTGGCAGCAGCATAACTGGGGTGGTAGTAGTTAGGTTACCAGACTAGGGTTTGACTTTGGTTTTAGAATTTGGGTTATTTGGGTGTAATGGATTAATTGAAATTGGGTCCAATTCAGTTTGTAAAAATGGGTTTCAAACTTTGTAATTTTGAGACATTTTGGACATTTAATTAAATTTTTAATTTTAAATCCAAAATAAATTTGAACTTAAAATAATTTAAAATTGGATTTTGAAAGAAATGTTAGACCCGATCAAAATTGGGCTCCAACACTCATCATCATCAGATACTTCAACAGGACTCAAGCTGGATCTCATCTAAATAGATATCTTCTCTCAATTCTTTTTAAATATAAGAATAGAAACCCTAATATAAAATAATGTAGTAATATTGACCCAAAAGTCTCCTCTTGCTCCACACTTGTTCACATCAATTCAAACTTTCCCATGCAAATATCATGAATTTGGCATGATATTAAGTGAATGTTTATTCATCTTCTTCAATCTTTCACCTTTCATCTTCCTCAACCTTTCACCTTTCATCTTTTTGTAGCTCCTTTCCTATTTATATATTAGAAAATAAGGAATCTAATCTCCCTATATTTTTTGGTCAACATACATGATTTCCTTATGATCCCATGTGTATTGTTGTGTACTCATAATGACAAGCAGAAAGTTAGATGTTATCCCTTTCTCACTGATAAATGTACATCTAGTGAAAAAAAAAAAAAAAATTAGATTAAAGAGAGCTTCAACCAAACTAATGAAATTTAGTCTGACATTATTGGGTTTTTCGTCCATTGTGTATTTTACCAGTTGGATTTCAAATTGTAATTTATTGAAACATATATTTCTGCATGTATTGTATTTGTAACTCTATTATATTTAAACTAATGAAATTTAAAAACCTTCATTTAGTAAATTCAAACAAAAAAATAATAATGATGTTAAAAATTTTAAAGATATAATGGATAATAAATCTGAATGGAATCCCTTATCGGAGGATTTGGATAATTTCACACACTAATAATTAAACAAAAATGGAAATTTTTGAATAAAAAGTATGAGATTAAAATTTTAAAGTTGAAAAACGCTAAATAACATTTATTGTTTTCGAGAAAATATATGATTTTATTAATGAGAACAAAATTCATCCAGTACCATTGAACTACAATAGGATCCTCAACCTGTATTCCATCCTAATTGCCCGGTTCTCATCCCAATCTTAGCCCAGCTGACAATATTAAATAACATTTTTATTTGATGATAATTTTTTATCAATATAATATAAAATAAATTAATAATTATTGGAATAGGATCAGAAAAAATTAATTATTGAAATAGGTATTTTCTACAGTAATTTGTTGGTGTCACTTGACCAATCGATGACAGCACCCCAAATTTCCCCAATCATTGCAATATGATTAATTAAAAAAGAATCTTTTGTTGTCGCCATTGTTCCAGGCAGCACCAATAATATTTTAAATACTTTTTTAGTTGGTAAATTAATAATTTAGCTTTTTTAGTTGGATGGTTAAATGTTAATATTTTTTTCTTTGAATCCCAAGTTTGATTCCTCTTCTACTCATATTTGTATTTTTAATTTCATGTTCTTACAAGTAGGGGTGAAAAAAATCCAATTCGATTCGAAAAATTCAATAAAAAAACTTTAAATTTTGAATTAAATAGTTCGAGTTATTTGTCTTAATTGAGTTATTCAGATCAATTCGAATAAAAAATCAAGTTTTTTGGTTTAACTCGAACATGAATTATATAATTCGAGTTATTTGAAAATCTGAATAAGAAAAGACAAAACTATGTCGTTTTAATAAATGTTTACTTTTTCTAAAGTTAAAAGTCAAAATCATTAAATTAAAAGGCAAAACTATGTTGTTTTGATTAATGTTTAATCATTAAGTTAAAAGGCAAAATCATTATATTGTTTATGTAGTTCAATAATCTTTACTTTGTCTACTAGTTAAATAATCGGTCCATATAAACACAATATTGAGTACAAATAATATGATTCGTTAATTCAACTTGACCTGACTCGAAATTTTTTGACTCAATTCTATTCAAAAAAAATTTAAATTGAATTTGATTACTAAAATAGGATTCGTCAACTCGACTAACTCGAAATTTATTGACTCGATTCGACTCAACTCGATTGAATACTCATCCCTAGTTACAAGCTTTGTTTAAATTTTAATTAATATTTTTAACAAATTAACTCTTTTAGTTAGATAATTGTGATTTTATTCTTAAGTCTCAAGTTTGATTCCTATTATAAACATTTTAATATTTATTTTTCTTTTGATATGGACTACCCTAGAGATATCCATACCCTTGTAATTTTTTATTCGAGTTAATAAATGAGGTTGTGGCCTTCGAGCTTGTTTTACTCAAAAAATATGTATTTTTTTATTTCATGTTGTTTCAAGCTTTTTTATTTTTAATTAATGTTTATAATTAATAAAAAATTATTTTTATTAATTATAAACATTAATTAAAAATAAAAAAGCTTGAAACACAACATGAAATAAAAAATACAATGTTTACAAGAGGAAGTGAATCCGAGACTTAAGAATAAAACCATAATTATCTAACCTGTCACACCCCAAAAATCGGGTTAGAAGAATCGGGTTTGTGAAAACCGAGAGTGGTCATGTTTCGATTTATAAAGTTATCTTTATGCATTGTAAATAAACCGAGGGTTTGAAGCAAATATCAAAATTACGGTCATAAATAATTAATTAAAGTATTAAAATAATATAATCATGTGTTATTATATTAATTAATCTAAAATAGAACTTGATTATAAGGTTTAGGTTGTGGCCTTCAAGCTTGTTTTACTCAAAAAATATGTATTTTTTTATTTCATGTTGTTTCAAGCTTTTTTATTTTTAATTAATGTTTATAATTAATAAAAAATTATTTTTATTAATTATAAACATTAATTAAAAATAAAAAAGCTTGAAACACAACATGAAATAAAAAATACAATGTTTACAAGAGGAAGTGAATCCGAGACTTAAGAATAAAACCATAATTATCTAACCTGTCACACCCCAAAAATCGGGTTAGAAGAATCGGGTTTGTGAAAACCGAGAGTGGTCATGTTTCGATTTATAAAGTTATCTTTATGCATTGTAAATAAACCGAGGGTTTGAAGCAAATATCAAAATTACGGTCATAAATAATTAATTAAAGTATTAAAATAATATAATCATGTGTTATTATATTAATTAATCTAAAATAGAACTTGATTATAAGGTTTAGGTTGTGGCCTTCAAGCTTGTTTTACTCAAAAAATATGTATTTTTTTATTTCATGTTGTTTCAAGCTTTTTTATTTTTAATTAATGTTTATAATTAATAAAAAATTATTTTTATTAATTATAAACATTAATTAAAAATAAAAAAGCTTGAAACACAACATGAAATAAAAAATACAATGTTTACAAGAGGAAGTGAATCCGAGACTTAAGAATAAAACCATAATTATCTAACCTGTCACACCCCAAAAATCGGGTTAGAAGAATCGGGTTTGTGAAAACCGAGAGTGGTCATGTTTCGATTTATAAAGTTATCTTTATGCATTGTAAATAAACCGAGGGTTTGAAGCAAATATCAAAATTACGGTCATAAATAATTAATTAAAGTATTAAAATAATATAATCATGTGTTATTATATTAATTAATCTAAAATAGAACTTGATTATAAGGTTTAATTTGAAAATAGTGTGTTTTAATTGAATTAGGACTTAATTGAAAAAGGGGTGAAATGAATTAAAATATTAGAAATGAGACTTGATTATGAGTATTAATTATTATATATAATTTAAAGTGAAATGTGCTAAGAACTATAAAGTTAAATAAGTTAATAAAAAATGAGTAAATATGTAAGCTAATAAAGAATATATAAGTTGAGTCCGAAATAAATATATACAATTAAGTGACTAAAATAAACAAGAAATAAAACATATATTGAGTGGTTAGGTGTTAGTGCCTCCTCTTTATAAGCCAAGGTTTAAGTTACCCATTTTCTATTTTTTTTTCCTTTTATTTTCAGCAACCTAGGATAAAAAAACCACACTAAAATATATATTGTTGGGGATAAAACTTAACGATAAATTAGCAGCAGCCAATGCTTAAGTGTTAGTCTCTCTCTTTTGTGATCCTAGGTTTGAATCTCTCTTTTCCTTTTTATTTCATAATTTCAACAAAGACACTCTAAAACATATCTATATGATTAATCATAAAAAAACTATTAGGAAGTGGATAGTAGCTCAATGGTTCAGGTGTTAATTCCTCCTTCTCTTCTTTTTTTTTTCATTTTAAATTCAAACTCTAAGAATTTAACCAATTCTTCCCTAACTAGAATTCATATATTGTCCTTCCTATAACACCCAAAATTCATAACCGTTACCGATTTAAGGTCTCAAGGGTTTACAGAACTATTGGAGTCCAATTTTATCCGGGCCCAACTTCAAACAAATCAGTACGATAACAAAATATAGATATAAAACAAGGAACCTATGCATTTGGGAAACTGCTAACAGTTCGGTGTAGTTCTATCCCAAGGCAAGCACTTAGGGCTCACTATATGTGGTTTAAGTTCTAGAGTAGAGGTACCTAAACCAGCAGATTCCTCGATCCTCACCCATTACAAGTTCATACGAACGAGTTCGGTTTAGGGGGACACATTTCCCATATGTTTGCATAGAAGTGAAAACTTCACGAAAACATAGGTACGAATGTAATCCCGAAAGCGATTCACTATCCTGCACAGAGGTGGAAACCTCACGAAGGAGTAACTTCTCACTTCCACTTAAAGGGCATAGTAATAGATGCAAATGAATGCAAATCTATACTAGTAGTATCAATACAGTATTATTACAAAAAAAATGCAAAAGATCGCATATTAAATTAAACTGATTTAAAAAAAATTAAACAAAAAGACCCAAAAATAATCGACTTTTGGCTTGACTCTCTTTTATTTTAAAAATGTCCCCAGTGGAGTCGTCAAGCTGTCGAAATGTTTTTTTTTAAATGTCTCGAAAATATTTTTAAAGTCGCCACCAATATTTTTTATTTGGTGTGATTAGAGCACCTTAAAATATTTTAAATCCGTTTTAACAAACATTTTGGTCTTCAAAATCCAGAAAACGGGTTCGGGAGTCGGTTACGTGTGAGGAAGGATTAGCACCTTCACATGCCCAAAATTGGTACCTAGTTGATTTTTCCGGTTTTAATATAAAAATTTGAAATCTCGAGTAAAATTTAAAATGTGACCCCTAAATGCATGATTTATTTGATGTAATTTTCAAAAATTAAATTTGATGACAAAAATGCCTGTTTGTTTTGAATTAATCGAGAAATTGAAGTCGTGTCGAAGACGTTAGGGCACGACATTCCCGAAATTTCTAAATTAACGTGCGTTTAACAATTGTAAAATGAGATATTCTATTGTGCAAATTTCACGAAAAATTATACCCAGTATGTTAGGGCATAATTTTTCGAGGCTTTTACACAAAAGGATATTGCCTCGTTTTTTAAATAAAATTTAAGGCACTCGATTATTTCGAATCGAAGAGGAAAAACACGCCCAGAAAGTTAAGGCATGAGTTTCTCGAATTCCCGTAAATAACGAGCGTTCCTTCGTTGCCAATTTCAAACTTTTGAGAAAAGGGTATTCAATTATTCCGGTTCGAAAAAATCGTGTCTAGTAAGTTAAGGCACAATTTTTCTAATCCCGAAATAAGGGAATATTGCCTCGATTTTAGAAATTTTTTATATTTATGAAGGAAATCTAAAAACAATTTTGATTAAAATATCTATATATTTAAAATGAGCATGTAAATTAAATACGAGTGTGCAATTAATGACAAAATTGAGCAATATGAAGAAAGTGCAATTGTACGAGTAATAAATACACAAAACAAATATATAAAAATAAAATAAACAAAATACGCAATGCGAAAGAAAATTCAAATCGAAATATCAAAAAATAAAAAGACAAGATTAATTTTAGAAGAAATAAAAATAAAGGATTAAATTAAAACAAAAATGAAAATTTTAGGGTAAAAATGTGAAAATAAGGGAAAACGGGGTAAAAATGAAATTTTGGAAAGTTTGAGGGCCAAATTCAAAATTTTTGGAAAATTTAGGGGTCAAAATATAATTTTTGAAAAATTTAAGGGTCAAAACATCATTTTTAAAAAGTTCGAGGGTCAAAACATAATTTTTGGAAAGTTTGAGGGTCAAAACACCATTTTTAAATGAAACAGGTGCTTCGTGGGTAATAAACCCAAAATTTTGGCATGTGGCATCCTCAGGGCCATTTTTGAGTCCAAGACTAAATTGTAAAAATCTTAAAATTATTGGGCAAAATTGTAATAAATTAAAAATAACACAAAAAGATTAAATTGAAACAAATATAAAATACGGAAGGACCAAAGGGGCAATTAGCCCTTAAAGTAAAAACACACAGACCCTAGACGGGTCCGAAACGAGTCGAGCGTGGGTCTTCAAAACGGCACCGTTTTGGGGTGTTTAAGCTACACCCAAAACGGCGTCGTTTTGGGGGCTATAAAAGTCAAAAATCCTTAAAAAAATCACTTTCTCCTCTTGTTTTTTTAAAAAAACCCTTCATTCTTCTTTTTTTTTCTCTCCATTATTCCCAAGCCAGCTAAGGGTGCCGCCGTCCACTCTACCGTCGGCCGTCGTCGTTGGTGCCGATCGATCGCTATCCACGGTGGTCGAAAATAAAAAAAATATTTTTCATTTTTTTATTTTAAACATAGATTAGGGCTAGATCTATCAAGATCAAGCCTCGTTTTTTTGAAAAAGATCAAAAAAATTGAAGCTTTTTGAATTTTTTTATGTTTTTATTTCGTTTTTAAGTTTTTTTTTCTTTTTTGCAGATTGGTCATTGGAGTCCCCTCTCGAACATGGGGACACTTGGGGAAACCCTCAGCCACTGATCAGAGGTGACAAGCGACGAAGGAAATGTAAACCCTAACTCTTCCTTTCTTTTTCGTTCTATATTTATTTAAATATTTATATTGAAATGGGTAATAAAAATAAAAATAATTGTGTATGTGTGCTTGTTTTCGAAATAGGTAAAAAATAAACAAATATAATAAACATATGCATATATGATGATGCCTTAAAAAATCTTGATTCTGTATTTTTTATTTTTCATTCGTAACCTTTACAACAAAATATGAGTTGGCTTTTATAGCCATTTTTACAATGATGATCTTCTGTCTTTTGCCATTAAAATGACTAACTTTTTCTTCAACTTGTGTTGGAGGTGGCAGTGGCTGTGGTTGAAGATGGCAGTGGTCCTACTAACGTGGCAGCAGGTATTGGCTGGGGCGAACGACAGCAGTAGCACAAGTTATTGCTTAGGGTTTTTTTTTACTTTTTGGGCCATTGGGCCTGGTGTAATTGGGTCAAAGTGTTTGGATTTGGGTTTTAGGTTTGTAATGGAATTTTGATTTAAAATAAATTTAAATTAAAACAAAAGTTTGTTTTGCCCATTTGGGTTTGAAGTTGGGCCTGGATAAATTTGGGCTCTAACAGTTCTATAAACCCTTAAGACCTTAAACCGGTGACGATTACGGATTTTAAGTGTTATAGGAAGGACAATATATGAATTCTAGTTAAGGAAAAATTTGTTAAATTCTTAGGGTTTGAATTTAAAATGAAAGAAAAAGAAGAAAAGGCTCAAACTTAGGTTCTCAAGAGGAATTAACAACTTAACCATTGAGCTACTATCCACTTCCTAATAGTTTTTTTTATGATTAATAATATAGATATTGTTGGAGTCCAATTTTGACCAGGTCCAACTCAAAAATAAATAAATCAAAAATAAATAAATTTTAAATTTAAAAAGACCTAAACCCTAAAAACCCAAAAACAAGCCCTAATTACACCCTTACCCAAACTAGCTCAATTACATGACAAAGACCCAAGTGGCCCAAACCCTAAGCCAGAATAGAAACCCTAGTTGCAAACAACTTATGCTGCTTTCGCCTCCATCCCATCAACTTAGGAGCTGCCATGTCAGCATCTACCACCACTTCCACCACCACTTGCCACCACCGCCACTGCTAGCCGAACCTGCAAAGAAGAAATGTCAGTAGAATTTAATAATAACAAAACAAAATGTGATGATTGTAATATGGCTATAAAGCCGAATTTGAAAGCAATTGTATGGGGTTTTTTTCTTTCAATATCAATACAGTAAAAAAAAGGACATTCGAATTCGATAAGAAAGTACAGATTCACAAAGCAAGAAAGACATCAAAATACTATCAAATTACGCAACATTCAATATTCTCAAGGTATATAATAAATATATGTATTAACTATTTATTTACTGTTATTTATTATTCAAATTTCGAAACATTTTTACTTTTAAATACATATCAATATATTTATTAATGTTATTATTATTAACTGTCATTGATTATTATTATTAATTTCAAAGCGTTTAATAAATAAATAAAGTTTTAATAATAATAAAAAGAAGAAGCTTAAGAGACTTATTTGAAGCTGAAGTGCCGTCGTCGCCGCAGCAATCAGAGCTCTTCCGAACTCGACGTATTCCTGTGGGGTTTTGGTAGAGTTTATTATAAAAAAAAAGGAGAACAAAACAAGGATAAGTTAATAACAGTAAACAATAAAAAAGAAATTTTGTACGGAAAAATAAAATAAGGTTTAAAAAATCAGATTGCTATGAAGATCTGGAAAACAAACCCAGATCTAAGATTTTTGTAAAAAATATAAACTAATAAAATAGTTTTTAAAAAAAATTAAATAGATTCGAAAAGTTAAACAGATTTGAAAGCAAAGAGAAATAATAATAAAAAAAGAAGAAATTTTTTTACCTTTGCACCGTCGTGTACGGCGGCGGTCAGCGACGACCGGCGACGAGACAATGACCAGATAACCGCCCGGAGCATGGCCGACAAAAGAAGAGGCTTGAGAGCATTTTTGAGAGGGAAAAGGGTGTTTTTCTAAATGGTGTTAAAATAAAAAAATTTTGAAGAATAAAGGCTATTTATAGGGCTCCAAAACGGCACTGTTTTGGCCTTGATGCACAGGCCCCAAAACGACATCGTTTTGATCTTATCCGACTCGACTCAATCCGACCCAGCTTAGGATCCGCATGTTTTCATTAAATGGTCTATTTATGCCATTGGTCCTTCCACTTTTTTCAGTTGTTTTAATTTAGTCCCCATGCTACTTTTAATTTAATTTAAATTTACCCAACAATTTTAGTTATTTTTCAATTTGGTCCTCTAACTCTCTAGAAGCCTGAAAAGCTGTCACGTGTCCTTTTTTGGGTTATTTCAGAAATTGGTCCTTTCCATTTTTCATTTGATTCAATTTCATCCTTAAATCAATTTTTATTTTATTCTAAGTTTGCCTAGTTATTTTAAATTATTTTCAATTTGGTCCTCTCACCTATGGAAGCTTAAGAAGCTACCACGTGTCACTCTTTTTTGGGTTTATTTCTTAGGAGACCCTTAAAATTTTTTAAAATATATTTTAACCCTCGAACTTTCTAAAAATCACATTTTGACCCCTAAACTTTCCAAAAATCACATTTAACCCTTAAACTTTCTAAAAATCACATTTTAACCCTTAAACTTTCAAAAAGTCACATTTTGACCCCTTAACTTCTTAAAAATCACATTTTAGCCCTCGAACTTCTCAGAAATCACATTTTGACCCTCGAGCTTCTCTAAAATTGCATTTGACCCCTAAACTTCTCCAAAATTACATTTTAACCCTCAAACTTTACCAAAATCACATTTTAACCCTAAACTCTTCTAAAATTATAATTTTACCCCTAAACTTTTCTAAAAATTACATTTTAACCCTAAATTCTCCTAAACTTCATATTCGACCTTTTTTTTTCTTTTTCTTTGATTTTATACATAAATTTTAATTATTATTATTTGTGTTTTAAATAAATCCTTTTTTGATTCGCGATTTTATCATATTTCGTATATTGTTGATCCCATGCTTAATTTTTGCATTTCCTTATCTACTTAATTATTATTTAATTTTTCCATTATCTGCACATTCATGTTTAATTTATGCATTCATCTTTAAAATTAAATTTGCTTTCTGATTTTCTCTAAAAATACGAATATTTTAAAATCGAGGTAATATTCTTTTATTTCAGATTTTTGAAAAATTGTACCTTAACTTACTAGGCGCGATTTTTCTTCAAACAGAAATAATCGAATATCCTTTTAAAAGTTTGAAATTTGCAACAAAGGAATGCTCGTTATTTTCGAATCTCGATATGTTATGTCCTAACTCACTAGATGTGACTTCTTTCTTCGATCATCTCGAAATAACGAGACTTCCTCACGAAATTTGATTTCCTTCTTAAACGTGTACATCAAATAAATTATGCATTTAAGGATCGTATTTTAAATTTTACTCGAGTTTTAAAACTTTTTAACAAATCAAGACCCGAAAGTAATCGATGTGGTACCAATTTTGGGCGTGTAAGGGTGCTAATCCTCCCTCACACGTAACTGACTCTCGGACCCGTTTTCTGGACTACGAAGACCAAAATATATTTTTTTAAAAAGCATATTTTAAACGTTTTTTTGGTGATCCAATCACACCGAATAAAAGATTGGTGGCGATTCCCTTTTTTTCGAGACCTGTTTGTTTTCCAAAAATAAACGTTTCGACAGATATGTTTTAGAGTGTCTTTGAAAAATTATGAAATAAAAAGGGAAAGAGAGATTCAAACCTAGGATCACAAAAGAGAGAGGCTAACACTTAAGCATTAGGCTGCTGCTAATTTGTTGTTAAGTTTTATCCTCAACAATATATATTTTAGTGTGGTTTTTTTTATCCTAAGTTGCTGAAAATAAAAGGAAAAAAAAAAGGAAATGGATGACTTAAACCTTGGCTTCTAAGAGGAGGCACTAACACCTAACCACTCAATATATGTTTTATTTCTTGTTTATTTTAATCACTTAATTGTATATATTTATTTCGGACTCAACTTACATATTCTTTATTAGCTTACATATTTACTCATTTTTTATTAACTTATTTAACTTTGTAGTTCTTAGTACATTTCACTTTAGTTTATATATAATAATTAATACTCATAGTCAAGTTTCATTTCTAATATTTTAATTTATTTCACCCCTTTTCCAATTAAGTTCTAATTCAATTAAACCACACTATTTTCAAATTAAACCTTATAATCAAGTTCCGTTTTAGATTAATTAATATAATAATACATTATTATATTATTTTAATACTTTAATTAATTATTTATGACCGTAATTTTGATATTTGCTTCAAACCCTCGGTTTATTTACAATGCATAAAGATAACTTTATAAATCGAGACATGAGTACTCTCGGTTTTCACAAACCCGATTCTTTTAACCCTATTTTTGGGGTGTGACAGGTTAGATAATTATGGTTTTATTCTTAAGTCCCGGATTCACTTCCTCTTGTAAACATTGTATTTTTTATTTCATGTTGTGTTTCAAGCTTTTTTATTTTTAATTAATGTTTATAATTAATAAATATATTATTTTTATTAATTATAAATATTGATTAAAATAAAAAACCTTGAAACAACATGAAATAAAAAAATACATATTTTTTGTAAGAAAAATACATATTAAAATGTTTATAATAGGAATCAAACTTGAGACTCAAGAATAAAATCACAATTATCTAACCAAAAGAGTTAATTTGTTAAAAATATTAATTAAAATTTAAACAAAGCTTGTAACTAGGGATGAGTATTCGATCGAGTCGAGTCGAATCGAGTCAATAAATTTCGAGTTAGTCGAGTCGACGAATCCTATTTTAGTAATCAAATTCAATTTGAAATTTTTTTGAATCGAATCGAGTCGAGTTAACGAATCATATTATTTATACTCAATGTTGTGTTTTTAAGAACCGATTATTTAACTAGTAGACAAAGTAAAGATTATTTAACTATATAAACAATATAATGATATTTCCTTTTAAATTAATGACTAAAGATTAATCAAAACGATATAGTTTTGCCTTTTAATTTAATGGTTTTGACTTTTAACTTTAGAAAAGGTAAACATTTATTAAAACGACGTAGTTTTGTCTTTTCTTATTCAGATTTTTGAATAACTCGAATTGTGTAATTCATGTTCAAGTTAAACCAAAAAACTTGATTTTTTATTCGAATTGATCCGAATAACTCAATTAAGACAAATAACTCGAACTATTTAATTCAAAATTTGATCCGAATAATGCTCCCATGTGGTGTGCAAATTCTCATCATCCAATTGATGATATGCAGTGATATCATTCCTCAATCGAGCATTCATTGTCGGTGGATTAAACTTCAAAACAAACTGAGTTGCAAGTGCATTCCACAATGTAATCGATCCAGCAGGCAATCCAAGGAACTAGGTACTAGCCCGTCCTTGTAATGAGTAAGGGAACAGTTGCATCTTCAAGGTATCATCAGGAATGCCATGCGGACTAAAAGAAGCACAAATTAGTAGAAAAGATTTAAGATGCTCTCTTGCATCCTCATAAGGCAAACCAACATACAGCCTATTCGAATTTAACATTTGAAACATAACCGGTTTTAACTCAAAATTTGCCAGCTTGAATAGTTGGTCGAACCACCCTTGGCTGCAAATCATCTAATACAGGAACAACAAAGTCTCGAATCGATCTATTTTGTACTTGTTCTTCTTGTCGCAATGGTGGATTATTTAGATTTTGTGGCTGTATCAGAGGGATGGGATTTTGTGGTGGCAATGGAGGTATGACTGCATCATTTCCAAGAAAAGTCATATTTCTTTGTTTTTGTCTTCTCGTTCTAATAGTTCTTTCAATTTTTAGATCTAAGCCAACAACAATTTTAGAACCGCTCTTGGTCATAAAACACCTAAAGAAAAAATTGAGAAAGAGTAAAAAAAAAGTAAAACAAGTTAGTAACAAGTAAAACTAACAAAATGAAAAATAATTGCAAGAACAAGAATAAACATTAAACAAACGCCACCCCAGTAACGGCGTCAAAACTTGATCGCGCTATGAATGTCATAGCAAATATGTGCAAGCGTACACTGTCGATGCAAGTATAATAGATAGATAAAAATCTATCGGATATCAATCCCACAAGGATGGCTGCTTATGTTTATAATTGTCGATGCAAAGAAAGTTAAAACTAAAGAGATTGTGATAAATAATGTCGGGGCAAATTAATAAGAAATGAAGTAAAGGTTTGAGAATAATTTGTCGAAGCAATTTAAGAAAAATTATAAAGTAAGACAGTGATAAAGAGATAGGGTTCCCTGACTTGAAGATTTGGCAAATAGCTAATGGTGATCACAAGGTAAATGATAGATAAATTGTCGTCGCAATTAAGTTCAATGAAATCTTACCAACCTTGACTTCTCTATTCTTTGCTCTTCCAAAATCATAGATCGAGACTAGATCTATCAAGATCAAGCCCTGTTTTCAAAAAAAGGTTAGAAAGATTCGATTTTTCTTTAGCTTTGAAATAGATTTTGGGGTTTTTTTCCTTTTGTTAAAATCCTTTATTTTTCTTTTTTTACCCTTTTTGTGTAGATCTACTCACCATGGTATAGGCGACGTTCGGGGAGGAACGATTTACGGCTCTAACGGTAACAGCGACAGCGATAACCATGTACGAACCCTAACTTTTGTATTATTTTTTATATCTTATTTTATTTATATTTCGAAATAATAACACAAAGGAGAAAAAAATAAAAAACAAAAATATGTAGTATACATATGAGTTATCTAATATTTGCAAAATAAAGAAAATAAATAAATAAATAAGTAAAATATATAATATGTAACTTATATATGCGAAAATGTATGTACTGAAAATGTTAGAATTTTATTGAATCTCTTGTGTTTTTGAACAATCGCAGAAAAAAGGGCCTCCATTAAAATGGATTTTCATGGCTTTTATAAAGTCAAAACACATCATTTTTCTTTGTCTTTTTGTTCTGTTTTTGTGTGTTTTCTTATCTATTTTGCAAGTGAAAAGTGGCAGTGGGAGGTGGTGGTGCTGACGTGGAGGGAGCTAAGTGAACAAAGCATTGGCGGTAGCAGTACAAGTTGTCAACTAAGGTTTAGGTTGAAATTGGGGTTGGGCCTGTTGGGTCAAGGGTTAGTTTGGGCCATGTATTTGGGTTTTGAGTTTTTAAGGTTGAATTAGGTTTGTAAAATGGACTGATAAATGGACATTTTCTTTTAAAATTAAAATAAATTTAATTTAAAAGAATTTATTTCTGGGTTGTTTGGCTTTAAGTTGGGCCCGGTCAAAATTAGGCTCTAACAATTGGTGTGCTACCCCGTCCTCTTCTAGGTTTGCGATGAGACTTGGTAGAATAGTCTTAGTTTAAACTACTTGTTTCAAGTTGGGTCCTTATAACCGGTGGTCCTGTTTCATGTCCCTGTACCATTTAGGAATTTTTCAGAGCGATACTCATGGGTCCTTGTATGCTTTATATTGTGTCGGTCCATTATCTGTTATTTTTAAAGCATAATGCTTGGAAGAATAAGGTCGAATTTTATTGAGGATAAAATTTAAAGGAAAGAGTTGTAAACATTGGCCAAAGAAAGTTGCCAAGTATAAGGAACAATATTAGGTGCCCCAGATATCAAAGTATGAGCTTCTCTGAGTCGATTTGACGAGGATCAATCTAAGCCCTGATATATGTCTAGAAGACCTGGAGTGCTTTGTCGATGCCTCAAAATTGTAAAGTTTCTCTATCTTGTTACGTTTGAGGTAAACAATTATTTTGAGTCCATTTTTTGCTTCAAATTTGGGTCGCCCTTTCGAGTTTTCAACTCAAAAATCCTTTTGGTTTCACGATGCCCTTTGCGGGTTTTCATCTTGACCTCTCCTTTTTCTTTTTTTTCTTCTTTTTTATTTTCCCTTTTTCTTTTCTTTTCTTTTCTCTCTCTTCTCTTTTTTTGAGGGTAAAATGCTTCTTTACTGAATCAGAGTTCACGGGGTTGGGCATGTGTTTGCCGTCCATTTTGGTTAAAATCAAAGCTCTACCAGAAAAGTCTTTCTTCACCTCATGAGGCTATTTCTAATTTGGCAATCATTTTCCTTGGAAATCCTTTTGTAAACAAAATTCTTTTCAAAATCAAAGCTTCCTTATGGAATTCTCTAGTGCAGACCTTGTTGTCATAAGCTCGTATCATTTGTTCTTAGTTCATCAAACCATGTCAGATAGTTTTCAGCCCCTTTTCCTCGATCAAGTGTAACTGATCATATATAAATTGGCTTTATTCCGTTTCATCAGTCTTAACAAAATTTGGAGGGAAGGAAACTCGACTCCAATGGATAGGATTGCTTTCATTCCATAAATCAGCGGGAAAGGTGTTGCCCCAGCAAAGTCTTGATAGATTTTTAATAAGCGTAGGGCAAATGAAACTGCTTCCCTTGCCCCATTCACCTTTTGGCAATATGGTGCTAAATTTGTGATGTTTGATTTTGTACTGACGGTAGACCCTTACTTTTGTGCTGTTTGTTCAAATTCAGTGTGTTGTCAGATGTGATCCTTTCTAGCATTGACATGTAATCTTTTCCGAAAATTTGCTCATTATAGGTCTTGTATAGAAATCAGCTTTTACCAACATGGTAGAGTAATCATTGATCTCGAAGATGAATTTATGCTCATTGGAAACGTTTGGCAAAATTGGCTTGATGACGTCCATGCTCCACATAGAAAAAGGCCATGACGTGAAGAGGCAAAGGAGATGTCCCTTGCGGGTTTTCATCTTGACTTTTCCTTCTTTTCTTTTCTTTTCTTTTCTTTTTCTTTTTCCTTTTCTTGGGTTTTAAGATGCCCCTTGCAGGTTTTTTTTATCATCTCGACCCTTTTCTTTTTTTCTTTCTTTCTTTCTTTCTTTTTCCTTTTTTTACCTCTTTTTTATAACACGTCAGTCCTCATTCTTCAAAGTTTTTGTTTGAAATGGATTGTATTTTCCTTTATAGGAGCCTTTGCGTCATGACATCAGTTCCTTGAACCTGACATGCTTTGATAGGACCACATGAAACCTTTAGACTCTTAGAGAAACTCAACAAGATCTTGCATTGTTTCTAAAGAGATGGTTGTCCCAATTATTATATTTTCTCGTCTTCATTCCTTAAGCTTAAAACTCCCAGTAACTCTTTATGAGGTAAGATCTATTTTTCATCTTATTCCATCATTTTTAAAAAGTCGAGAGAAAAGTTACAATTTTGATCATCTTCAAAGTCCTGAAGTTCCTCTAAACACATATCGTGCTCAAAATGAGGCTCTGAGTCATCATCAGCATCAGCATTGCTCATATCTTTGATATCTAAAGACCTGTTAAAGAAGTAAAAAGAGGCCAAAGAACAAAATAAATTTAAAGATGAATGATTGCATGGTATGAGTATGAGTGTAAATGTTTGCCAAATTGGACAAGAATGAATGTATTAAAGAATGATCGATTGTGTAACTTGAGTATAAACGAATTTGTTTGTTGAATTGAATAAGAATGAAAGAATAATTAGCGAAATTTTTACCAATGCATTTTTCATTAAAGATAACTGATAATGGTCATGTGCCCTATACAAAATTTCCATATTGCTCTCTAGCTTAGAGCAATAGGTGTGTTTTGAGTATCACTCTGAAAAGGTCCTAAAAGCTACGAGGAATTCTCTACAGTCCAATTATTTAGAATGTTTCCAGAAGCATAAGGATGAATCCCTGAAAAATTTCCATCTCCACTCTCTTCTTTTGATATGGCATTAATGCTTCTGTCTACGACCATCGTATTTATCCCTTGATCTGGATGATTGGGCAACGGATTTTCCTCTGTTTTGGACCTTGTCGAGTCATCGAACCTTAAGATTTCCCTTTTGATAAGTCTTTCGACCAACTTCTTAAAAGTAAAGTAGTTTTCGATCGAATGCCCTATTACTCCCGCGTGAAATTCACATTGGGCATTTATATCATACCAGTTTGGGAACGGGGGTCACATTGGTTCTACATGGGATGGTGGCACAATATGAGCGTCGAATAGGTTCCGATAAAGATCTTTATATGTGGTGGGGATAGGAGTAAACTAAAGCCTTTCTTTATTTCACTTGGGTTCCTATCTTGGGGCACCTTTGTTATTAGATATTATAGCCCTATGTTGTGCTATTACTACCAGCTTTGAGTAGGTGGCCTTACTGTATAGGCTCGTGTTGTTTACTTCAGTGTCCTTTCTTTTGGGAGCGAACCTCTTGGTGCTTTCTCCAGCATTGATTTTCCCACTTTTGATTGCGCTCTCTATCATTTCTCCGGGCATGACCATATCGGAGAAACTCTTAGTGGCATTCCCTAGCAGATGATTAAGATAAGGTGCCTTTAGGGTGTTAATAAAGAGCATGGTCATCTCTTTCTCGGTCAGTGGTGGCTGAACTTGAGTTGCCACATCCCTCTATCTCTGGGCATACTATCTGAAGCTTTCATTTGGCTTCTTCTCCATGTTTTGCAATGTGATTCTATCAGGACCTATATCAGTGACATGACTATATTGCTTCATAAAGGCCTGAGCCAAGTCCTTCCACGAATTAATCTTCATACGGCTTAGCTGATTGTACCACTTAGCCGCAGACCCTACCAAACTGTCCAGAAAACAGTGAATGAGAAGTTGGTCATTATGGACATATCCTAGCATTTTCCTGCAGAACATGGTGATATGAGCTTCCGGACAACTCGTTCCATTATACTTTTGAAACTTCGAAACCTTGAATTTGGGAGAAAGCACTAAGTCTGGGACTAGACTTAACTCCATAGCATCCGTCCCATAAAAATTTTCAGCTCCCTGTATCGTTACAATCTTTTCTTCCAACAACTTATATTTTTCTTCCATCTGCCTAGGAAGATCTGTTTTTGCCATTACATCGAAGTCATAGACACTAGGATTTGCTACATTTGTCTTCAAGGTTGGATCCCGATCCCATTGGATAATTAACTGGCCCTAACGTACCAGTAGTATGCTGTTATGCTCTTATGGTAAAGGTCGCTCCCCGTGTGTATGTTTCAGATGGCCGGTAGTGGAGTGGACGATAACACCCTTGGTCGGCTTGGGAACCATGGACAGAAAAAAAAAGAAGGATGAAGGTTTTTTAAAAAAAAACAAGAGGAGAAAGTGATATTTTAAGGATTTTGGGCTTTTATAGCCCCCAAAACAACGTCGTTTTGGGTGTGGCTTAAACGCCCCAAAACAGCACCGTTTTGAAGACCCACACCTGACCCGCTCCGAACCCGTCTAAGGTCTACGTGTTTTTGCTTTATGGGCTAATTGCCCCTTTGGTCCTTCCGCATTTTTTATTTGTTTCAATTTAATCATTTTGTGCTATTTTTAATTTATTTTAATTTTTCCTAATAATTTTAAGATTTTTACAATTTAGTCCTTGACTCAAAAATGGCCTTAGGGTTGCCACGTGTCAAAATTTTAGGTTTATTACCCACAAAGCCCTTATTTCATTTAAAAATGGTGTTTTGACCCCCAAACTTTCTAAAAATTATGTTTTAACCCCTAAACTTTTTAAAAATTATGTTTTGACCCATTAATTTTCCAAAAATTATATTTTAACCCCTAAACTTTCCAAAAATTCAAAATTAGCCCTTAAACTTTCAAATTTTCATTTTTGACCCCATTTTCCTTATTTTCACATTTTACCCCAAAATTTTCATTTTTGTTTTAATTTAATTCTTCATTTTTTTCTTCTAAAATTAATCCCGTCTTTTTATTTTTCGATATTTCGATTTGAATTTTCTTTCGCATTGTGTATTTTCTTTATTTTATTTTTATATATTTGTTTTATGTATTTATTACCGGTATAATTGCACTATCTTCATATTGCAAAATTTTGTCATTAATTACACACTCGTATTTAATTTACATGCTCATTTTTTCAAAAACATATATATATTTTAATGAAAATTGTTTTTCGATTTCCTTTAGAAATATAAAAAATTTCTAAAATCGAGGCAATATTCTCTTATTTCGGGATTAGAAAAATTGTGCCTTAACTTACTAGGCGCGATTTTTTTGAACCGAAATAATTGAATACCCTTTTCTCAAAAGTTTGAAATTGGCAACGAAGGAACGCTCGTTATTTACGGGAATTCGAGAAACTCATGCCTTAACTTTCTGGGCGTGTTTTTCCTCTTCGACTTGAAATAATTGAGTGCCTTAAATTTTATTTAAAAAACGAGGCAATATCCTTTTGTGTAAAAGCCCCGAAAAATTATGCCCTAACGTACTTGGTATAAGTTTATGTGAAATTTGCACAATAGAATATCTCATTTTAAAATTGTTCAACGCCCATTAATTTAGAAATTTTGGGAATGTCGTGCCCTAACGTCTTCAACACGACTTCAATTTCTCGATTAATTCAAGACAAACAGGCATTTCTATCATCAAATTTAATTTTTGAAAATTACATCAAATAAACCATGCATGTAGGGATCGTATTTTAAATTTTACTCGAGATTTCAAATTTTTACATTAAAATCGAAAAATCAACTAGGTACCAATTTTGGGCGTGTGAGGGTGTTAATCCTTCCTCACACGTAACTGACTCCCGAACCCGTTTTCTGGATTTTGAAGACCAAAATGTTTGTTAAAACGGATTTAAAATATTTTAAGGTGCTCTAATCACACCAAATAAAAAATATTGGTGGCGACTTTAAAAATATTTTCGAGACATTTAAAAAAACAACATTTCGACAGCTTGACGACTCCACTGGGGACATTTTTAAAATAAAAGAGAGTCAAGCCAAAAGTCGATTATTTTTGGGTCTTTTTGTTAAATTTTTTTTAAATCAGTTTAATTTAATATGCGATCTTTTGCATTTTTTTGTAATAATACTGTATTGATACTACTAGTATAGATTTGCATTCATTTGCATCTATTACTATGCCCTTTAAGTGGAAGTGAGAAGTTACTCCTTCGTGAGGTTTCCACCTCCGTGCAGGATAGTGAATCGCTTTCGGGATTACATTCGTACCTATGTTTTCGTGAAGTTTTCACTTCTGTGCAAACATATGGGAAATGTGTCCCCCTAAACCGAACTCGTTCGTATGAACCTGTAATGGGTGAGGATCGAGGAATCTGCTAGTTTAGGTACCTCTACTCTAGAACTTAAACCACATATAGTGAGCCCTAAGTGCTTGCCTTAGGATAGAACTACACCGAACTGTTAGCAGTTTCCCAAATGCATAGGTTCCTTGTTTTATATCTGTATTTTGTTATCGTACTGATTTGTTTGAAGTTGGGCCCGGATAAAATTGGACTCCAATAGTTCTGTAAACCCTTGAGACCTTAAATCGGTAACGATTACGAATTTTGGGTGTTATAAGAAGGACAATATATGAATTCTAGTTAGGGAAGAATTGGTTAAATTCTTAGAGTTTGAATTTAAAATGAAAAAAAAAAGAAGAGAAGGAGGAATTAACACCTGAACCATTGAGCTACTATCCACTTCCTAATAGTTTTTTTATGATTAATCATATAGATATGTTTTAGAGTGTCTTTGTTGAAATTATGAAATAAAAAGGAAAAGAGAGATTCAAACCTAGGATCACAAAAGAGAGAGACTAACACTTAAGTATTAGGCTGCTGCTAATTTATCGTTAAGTTTTATCCCCAACAATATATATTTTAGTGTGGTTTTTTTATCCTAGGTTGCTGAAAATAAAAGGAAAAAAAAATAGAAAATGGGTGACTTAAACCTTGGCTTCTAAAGAGGAGGCACTAACACCTAACCACTCAATATATGTTTTATTTCTTATTTATTTTAGTCACTTAATTGTATATATTTATTTCGGACTCAAATTACATATTCTTTATTAGCTTACATATTTACTCATTTTTTATTAACTTATTTAACTTTATAGTTCTTAGCACATTTCACTTTAAATTATATATAATAATTAATACTCATAATCAAGTCTCATTTCTAATATTTTAATTCATTTCACCCCTTTTTCAATTAAGTCCTAATTCAATTAAAACACACTATTTTCAAATTAAACCTTATAATCAAGTTCTATTTTAGATTAATTAATATAATAGCACATGATTATATTATTTTAATACTTTAATTAATTATTTATGATCGTAATTTTGATATTTGCTTCAAACCCTCGGTTTATTTACAATGCATAAAGATAACTTTATAAATCGAAACATGACCACTCTCGGTTTTCACAAACCCGATTCTTCTAACCCGATTTTTGGGGTGTGACAGGTTAGATAATTATGGTTTTATTCTTAAGTCTCGGATTCACTTCCTCTTGTAAACATTGTATTTTTTATTTCATGTTGTGTTTCAAGCTTTTTTATTTTTAATTAATGTTTATAATTAATAAATATATTATTTTTATTAATTATAAACATTAATTAAAAATAAAAAAGCTTGAAACAACATGAAATAAAAAAATACATATTTTTTGAGTAAAACAAGCTCGAAGGCCACAACCTCATTTATTAACTCGAATAAAAAATTACAAGGGTATGGATATCTCTAGGGTAGCCCATATTAAAAGAAAAATAAATATTAAAATGTTTATAATAGGAATCAAACTTGAGACTCAAGAATAAAATCACAATTATCTAACTAAAAGAGTTAATTTGTTAAAAATATTAATTAAAATTTAAACAAAGCTTGTAACTAGGGATGAGTATTCGATCGAGTCGAGTCGAATCAAGTCAATAAATTTCGAGTTAGTCGAGTTGACGAATCCTATTTTAGTAATCAAATTCAATTTGAAATTTTTTTGAATAGAATTGAGTCAAAAAATTTCGAGTCAGGTCAAGTTGAATTAACGAATCATATTATTTATACTCAATGTTGTGTTTATATGGACCGATTATTTAACTAGTAGACAAAGTAAAGATTCTTTAACTACATAAACAATATAATGATTTTGCCTTTTAACATAATGATTAAGCATTAATCAAAACAACATAGTTTTGCCTTTTAATTTAATGATTTTGACTTTTAACTTTAGAAAAGGTAAACATTTATTAAAACGACGTAGTTTTGCCTTTTCTTATTCGTATTTTCGAATAACTCAAATTATGTAATTCATGTTCGAGTTAAACCAAAAAACTTAATTTTTTATTCGAATTGATCTGAATAACTCAATTAAGACAAATAACTCGAACTATTTAATTCAAAATTTGAAGTTTTTTATCGAATTTTTCGAATCGAATCGGATTTTGCTCACCCTTACTTGTAAGAACATGAAATTAAAAATACAAATATGAGTAGAAGAGGAATCAAACTTGGGATTCAAAGAAAACACACTAACATTTAACTATCTAACTAAAAAAGCTAAATTATTAATTTACCAACTAAAAATGTATTTAAAATATTATTGGTGCTGCTTGAAACAATGGCGACAACAAAAAATTCTCAAAAGTTTTTAAAATCGAGGGAGTATTCCCTTATTTCGGGATTAAAAAAATTGTGCAATAACTTACTAGGCGCGATTTTTTGAACTGGAATAATTGAATACCCTTTTCTCAAAAGTTTAAAATTGGCAACGAAGGAATGCTCGTTATTGACGGGAATTCGATAAACCCATGCCTTAACTTATTAGGCCTGTTTTTCCTCTTCGACTCGAAATAACCAAGTGCCTTAAATTTTATTTAAAAAACGAGGCAATATCCTTTTGTGTAAAAGCCTCGGAAAATTATGCGCTAACGTACTAGGCATAATTTTTCGTGAAATTTGCACAATAGAATATCTCATTTTAAAATTTTTAAACGCCCATTAATTTGAAAATTTCGGGAATATCGTGCCCTAACGTCTTGGACAAGACTTCAATTTCTCGATTAATTCAAAACAAACGGGCATTTTTATCATCAAATTCACTTTCTGAAAATTACATCAAATAAATCATGCATTTAGGGATCATATTTTAAATTTTACTTGAGATTTCAAATTTTACATTAAGACCGGGAAAATCGACTAGGTACCAATTTTGGGCGTGTGAGGGTGCTAATCCTTCCTCACACGAACCGACTCTCCAACCCATTTTCTGGATTTTGAAGACCAAAATGTTTGTTAAAACGAATTTAAAACGTTTTAAGGTGCTCCAATCACACCAAATAAAAAAGATTGGTGGCGACTCCATATTTCGATTTTAAAAATATTTTCGTGACATTTTAAAAAAAACATTTCAACAGCTTGGCGAATCCACTGGGGACATTTTTAAAATAAAAGAGAGTAAAGCCAAAAGTCGATTATTTTTATTCTTTTGTTAAAATTATTTTAACACGATTTAATTTAATATGCGATCCTTTGCATTTTTTTTGTGATAATACTGTATTGATACTGCTAGTATAGATTTGCATTCATTCGCATCTATTACCACACCCTTTAAGTGGAAGTGAGAAGCTACTCCTTCGTGAGGTTTCCACCTCCATGCAGGATAGTGAATCTCTTTCGGGATTACATCCGTACCTATGTTTTCATAAAGTTTTCACTTCCATGCAAACATATGAGAAATGTGTCCCCCTAAATCGAACTTATCCATATGAACCTGTAATGGGAGAGGATCGAGAAATCTACTGGTTTAGCTACCTCTACTCTAGAACTTAAACCTCATATAGTAAGCCCTAAGTGCTTGCCTTAGGATAGAACTATATCGAACTGTTAGTAGTTTCCCAAATGCATAAGTTCCTTGTTTTATATCTATATTTGTTATCGTACTGATTCGTGTTGGAGCCCAATTTGTCTGGGCCCAACCTTAAACCCAAATTGAATCCAAAAAATAAAATTTAAAATTTAAAATGTCCAAATGTCCAGATTACAAACTTTGAGCCCAAACCCAATTACATGTCCCTAGCCCAATTACATGACCCAAACAAATTGGCCCAAAAGGCCCAAACCCAATTTCAAATAGAAACCCTAGTTGGTAACTTGTGCTGTAGCTGCCCCTGCCTTGCCCATCTAGGTGCCGTCACATCAGCAACTACCACCACCACTTGCACCACCGCTACTGTCACCTACAAAAGAAGAAAAGACCGGTATTTAGTTGTAAGAGACAAATTATCATCATTGTAAAAATGGGCTATAAAGTCGATTCAGAGTCAGTTGTAATGGTGACACACCAACATTCGAAATCAATACAAAAACACGAAACATTTGAAATCAATAGAAAATATAGGAAGCAATTGATATCAGAATTAAAGATCAAATTTCAAAGTATTCAAACCGTTGGCATTTTCAAGGTATATTTATTATATATATATATATTTATATTTGTTAATTATATTATATATATTATTAGATTTATTTATTATTTCGAAACTAGCATAATAAATACTTAATAAATAAAATAAAAGGAAAGTGAGGAGCCATACCTAGATCTTGAACCATCACCGTCGACATTGCGAACGAAGTCCCTCCGAATCCGTCTATGTTCGCGAGGGACGTTGTTATTCAAGCATTTGTAAGAAAAAAGGATTATGCAAAAAAACTAATAATTAAAAATAACAATAGATCTCAAAAAAGAAAAATAAAAAAAAATCATCAAAATACCTATGTTTTTTTAGATATGGAAGAACCCTTTTTTATCTAGTTTGTTTTAAAAATAATAATAATAATAAACAAATCAAAAGGGGACGAGTTAGGTTTGATCTTTTTTTAAATTTTTTTTAAAACCTTTCATGTTTCCAAGATCTGGGTTAGATCGAGTTCGATCTAGACCCAGATCTACCCTTTTTTTAGAAAATAGAAGCTATAAAAAAGCATCGTTTCGCTTACCTAGCCGTCATACACGGCGGCTTGTGACGTCGGAGGACAGTAGACCACGACGAGGCCACGATGGACTGAAGGACCGATGAACAGTCGTATAAAGGAAAAGCCAAAGAGAGAGAGAATTTAAGTAAAGAAGATTTTTTTTTTAAAAAAGGAGGAAGAACTGATTTTTTTTTTCAGAATTTTTGGCCTTTTATAGGCTATGAAAACGACGTCGTTTGGGGAGGGTGTTTTAACACCCAAAACGACGTCGTTTAAACAAGGACCCAACACCTGATCCGGATCCGACCCGCTCTAGGTCTAGGATCCGCGTGTTTTCGCAAAATTGGTTATTTATTCCTACGGTCCTTTCGTATTTTTTAATTTTTACAAATGGGTCCTTTCTTATATTTTTAATTTATTTTAAAATCACCCTTTAATTTTATTTCCTTTTAAACTTAATCCTTTCATTTTTTGGAGTCACAGAAAGTTGCCACGTGTCAATCCTTTTGGGTTTATTGGGCAAAAAGCCCCTATTTTATTAAAAATCATATTTTAATCCTCAAACTTTAAAAAAATTAAATTTTAACCCTAAACTTTTCCAAAATTACATTTTACCCCTAAACTTTTCTAATATTACATTTTAACACTAAACTCTCCCAAAATCACATTTTAACCCCTAAATTTTCCAAAATTTCATTTTGACCCCTAAACTTTTCTTAAATTCCATTTTGACCCTAAACTTTTCTAATATTGTATTTTAACCCCTAAACTTCTTTAAAATTACATTTTAACCTTAAAATCTCCTAAAATCACATTTTGACCCTTGAACTTTACCAAAATCACATTTTAACCCTTAAACTTTCCAAAAATTACATTTTAACCCCTAAATTTTTCTAAGATTACATTTTAACCCTAAATTCCTCGAAACTTCATTTTCGACCCTTTTTTTATTTCCTTTTTCTTCGATTCTTTGAACATAAAATTAACTTATTTTCTTCGTATTTTAAATTAATCTTGTTATTTTCTTAACAATTTTGATTCGCGATTCTTTCATATTTCGGTTTTGCATATTTATTTATCCATATAACTGTTCTTTGTATTATTTAATTTTGCCAATAAATTGCATATTCGTGTTTAACTTACACACTCATTTTAATTAAATTAAAATTGTTTTTTGTCTTTAAAAATACATACAAATAATTCTAAAATCGAGGCAACATTCCTTTATTTTGGATTTTGAAAAATTGTGCCTTAACTTACTAGGCGTGATTTTTTTTCTTCAAACCGGAATAATTGGATACCCTTTTCAAGGTTTGAAATTGGCAACGAAGGAATGCTCGTTATTTTCGGATCTCGATATGTTATGTCCTAACTCACTGGACGTGATTTCCTTCCTCGATCATTTCGAAATAACGAGACTTCCTCACGAAATTCGATTTCCTTCTTAAACGTGTACATCAAATAAATCATGCATACAAGGATCGTATTTTAAACTTTACTCGAGTTTTCAAATTTTTAACAATAAAGACCAAAAAATAATCGACTAGGTACCAATTTTGGGCGTGTGGGGTGCTAATCCTTCCTCACACATAACCGACTTCCGAACATGTTTTACTGGATTTCAAAGACCGAAATGATTATTAAAATGAATTTAAAACGTTTTGTGGTGATCCAATCACACCAAACAAAAAAGATTGGTGGTGACTCCGTATTTCGATTTTTAAATATTTTTTGAGACTTTTTCTTTTTTCGAAAAAAACGTTTCGATAGCTTGGTGACTCCGTTGGAGAATTTTTTTAAAAAAGAGAGACAAGCCAAAAGCTAATTATTTTCGGGTCTTCTTGTTAAAATTTTTTTAACACTCGGTTTTGTTTTAAGATACGATCCTTTACATTTTTGTGTGATGCTATATTATGTCGATATTGCTAGTATAAGTTTACATTCATATGCATCTGTTACTGCACCCTTTTAAGTGGAAGCAGGAAGCTATTCCTTCGTGAGGTTTTCACCTCCGAGCAGGATAGTGAATCGCTTTCGGGATTACATCGTACCTATGTTTTCGTGAAGTTTTCACTTCTAGGCAAACATATGGGAAATTTGTCCTCCTAAACCGAACTCATCCTTATGAGCCTGTAATGGGTGAGGATCGAGGAATCTGCTGCTTTAGGTACCTCTACTTTAGAACTTAAACCGCATATAGTGAGCCCTAAGTGCTTGCCTTAGGATAGAACTACACCAAACTGTTAGCAGTTTCCCAAGCCTAGGTTCCTTGTTCTATATTTGTATTTTGTTATTGTACTGACTTGTTTTCTTTTGCTTCAAGATTTTTGCTTGCATTACATTCTCATCTAAGGAAAGGTGTTGGTTTAAACTCAATTATTAAATAGAAAACTGGTCATAAGAAAACAGATTTCTTGATAAGGTAGAAAACAATACGGTCGTGCGTATATGGTCAAAAGAAGGACGAAAAAGAAATCGATTGTCTATCAGACAAGTAAGATGGAAACGAAGATCACACAACGAGCCAAACATTGACCCAAGTATGAGAAGTGACTAATCACTTAATCATTCAAGATTGACATTTTGAACTTAAAATCAGAGTCAAACCAAGGCGAAGTCAGATGATTTCCTTACGAAGATTAAAGCTTTTGAACACTAAGGTACGACCATATATGTATTTGCCTTATGTAAAGGAATTTGTTTTCTAGTAAAGTTGTTCTAATATAATTGAATTATGAGTCAATACCTTTCCTATGCAAGTATGCATTCATAAGCATCACATTTTATTAACATGCATTTAATTTCATGAAATGAGCCCTAAGAGCCTATCTTAAGTAGAACTGTGCCAAACCTTTAGCGGTTACCTAAAAAAGGTAAGAGATACGGTAATATTCTTGTTTCTTTGCTTCTAATTGTAATTTATTTTCAAGTTTTATGCTTGTACTAATCATACTAACTTGTTTATTTTGAACCTGTTTGCATTGCATTTCCATCTAAAAAAGGGTGTTGATTCATGTTCGATTGCTAAATAGAGAATTGGTCATAAGAAAATGGATTTCTTGATAAGGTAGAAGTCAACATGGCAGTGCGTATGTGGTCAAAGAAAAATAGCGTGAACAGGTGATAGCCCGTCAAAGGGGCACATATCAGAGTTTTGGGTTTACACTCAAATAAGCGTAACCCGTAATAGTTTGCGAGGGTTGAAAGAAATATATGTGCTGAAACGAGGAAGATGTCCAATCGCGAATATGGTGACTTACTCAATGTTATGGGGAATAAGCATCGGTTCCAAGATCCCACGTAGTATTAAAATTTGACTTCTGGAAAGGAGGACATGATACTTACGATAGAAGAATACATCACTTTGCCCCGTTGCCCGAGGATTCAAGTCGATAAAGCCTACTCTAGAGCCGCTATTTTTTTGACTCTTTTTAAAGAGGTTGATGAACATAATCGAGATGATTGAGAAATGGATCGTGACTCGAATTAGAGGAAAAGAGATGATAAATGTACCACTCAGAAAAACTTGCATGATTCAATCATAGCACACCCTGATGCAAAGAAAAAGGACGATGTCTTTACCTTAAGCTTTTATGGGTCAATCATTTTTGCTTAGGCATGAGGGCATATAGATGATGTGATTTCAGATTTACAACTAAGTTGAAATGTAAGTCAAACCAAGAATGAGAAATTAAAAGGGTAGAAGAACTTGAGGCCTCACTGCGGAATTGTGAACTACAAGGTCAGAGATAAAAGCAATGTCACGAGCAAGGCTTTGGCCTAAGTCCGAGAAGCAACTAACCACTTGCGGGCCCTAACCATCCAAGCCGACGTTTTGAGCCTGAAATCAAATTTGAATCGAGACAAAATGTTCAGCTGAGCTTCTTAAGAAAGATTAAGGCTTTGAGCATTAAGGCACGGTCATATATGTATCTGCCTTATGTAAAGAAATTTGTTTTCTAGTAAAGTTGTTCTAACAAAATTGAACTAAGAATCAATGCCTTTGTTGCATATGCATACATGCATTCATTAGCATTGAATTTCATTACATACATAGAAATAAAAAGCTCACATATCTAAAACGTTTGTCTCAAGGGAGTGTTAGTAACTCTAAATAAAAAAACTGAGAGAAAACATGATAAATCAAGATAATGGGGGAATGTTAAAAGAATTTGAGCGAAAGTCATATCCAAAGAAGGGAGAGAAGGGAATCTATCAAGAATCGGTCCGTGCGAACCTAGAAGCACTCTAGATAACTGGACTGTAGAGGAACTCCCTGTAACTTTTAAGATTTCTTTAGAGTACTGCTCAGAACGCACCTATTGCTTTAGGCCCGAAAGCAATATGAACCTTTTTGTAAAAAGGGCTCATGATCATT
This sequence comes from Gossypioides kirkii, assembly GCA_005610355.1. Lineage (NCBI taxonomy): Eukaryota > Viridiplantae > Streptophyta > Magnoliopsida > Malvales > Malvaceae > Gossypioides > Gossypioides kirkii. The sequence continues at coordinate 24,723,110 of CP032253.1, read as the reverse complement.
ATGTAGTTATCTTTAATGAAATTGCATTTTATATCCTACATGACAAATTTTTCGCTAATCATTCTTTCATACTCATCCGATTCAACGAACCATTCGTTTATATTCAAGATACAAAATTGATCATTCTCTAAAACATAAATTCTTGTCCAAATTGACAAGCATTTATACTCATACTCATACCATAAAATCATTCATTTATAAATTTATTTTGTTCTTTGGACATTTTTACTCCTTTGACAGGTCCTTGGATATCAATGATATGAGTGACACTGATGCTAACTTAGAGCCTCGTTTTGAGCAAGATATGTGTTTAGAAGAACTTCAAGACTTTGAAGATGACAAGGATTGTAACTTGTCTCCTGATCTATTAAGGATGATGGAGCAAGAAGAAAAACAAATCTTGCCTCATTCGGAACTGGTGGAAGTTATAGGCATAGGAAACAAAGATGAAAAGAAAGAAGTGAAAATTGGGACAAGCATCTCCATAGAAACCAGAAAAGATCTTATCGAGTTGCTTCAAGAGTTCAAAGATGTCTTCGCATGGTCCTACCTACCGACATTATGGTACACAGACTCCTCATAAAGGAAGAATGCAAACTTGTTCAGCAAAAGCTCCGAAGGATGAGACCAGATGTATTATTAAAGATAAAAGAAGAGGTCAGAAAGCAATTCAATGCTGGGTTCCTCCAAGTAGTTAAATACTCAGAATGAGTAGCCAACATAGTCCCTATTCCTAAAAAATTGGAAAAATGAGTATGTGTGTGGATTATCGGGATTTAAATAAAACTAGCCTAAAAGACAACTTTCCATTGCCTCACATCGACACCTTAGATATAGTAGGTCACTCTTTATTTTCATTCATGGACGGTTTCTCCGGGTATAACCAGATAAGAATGGATCTTGAAGATATGGAGAAAACCACGTTTGTCACACTGTGGGGAACATTCTGCTGCAAGGTGATGCTTTTTAGACTAAAAAATGCGGGGGCAACTTATCAAAGAGTCATGGTGACTTTGTTTCATGACATGCTGCATAAAGAAATTGAAGTTTATGTCAATGATATAATTACAAAATCCCGAACAGAGGAAGAACATGTAAAGATATTAAGAAAGCTGTTTCTGAGGCTAAGAAAGTAACAACTAAAGTTTAACCCAGCCAAGTGCACTTTCGGAGCCACTTCGGGCAAGCTGTTAGGCTTTGTGGTCAATAAAAGAGGGATTGAAACTGATCCAGATAAAGTTAAAGCCATGCAAGGGTTACCACCACCCAGTACGAAAAAAGAAGTTCGAGGGTTCTTAGAGAGATTAAATTACATTGCTCGGTTCATCTCACAGTTGACTGAGAAATGTGATCCCATCTTCCATTTGCTTAGGAAGCACAACCTAGGTGTGTAGGATGATGAATGCCAGGAAACTTTTGACAAAGTTAAGGATTACTTATCCGATGCTCCCATCTTGGTGCCTCTAATTCCTAATAAACCATTGATCCTGTACTTGGCAGTTTTTGAAAACTCTATGGGATGTGTACTAGGCTAACACAACGAGTCTGGAAAGAAGGAAAGGGTGATATATTATCTTAGCAAGAAATTCACCGATTGTGAAACTCGATACTCGCCACTCAAAAAACTATGTTGCGCCCTAGTTTGGACCACGCGAAGATTGAGACAATATATGTTGTACCACACAACTTTGTTAATTTAAAAACTAGATCCTCTAAAATACATGATGGAGTCGGCCGCATTGAATGAGATTAGCTAGGTGGCAGATCTTACTTTCTGAATTTGACATAGTCTATGTTAATCAAAAGGCAGTAAAAGGAAGTGCGATAGCAGACTTCCTAGCTAGTAGGGCTTTAGAGGACTACAAGCCAATAAACTTTAACTTCCCAAACGAGGACTTAATGTATGTTGCAACTATTGAAGAGGGAACCACAGTGGAACATCCTTGGAGATTAAATTTTGATGGAGCTTCAAATGCTACTAGTAATGGAGTTGGGGCAGTCTTGGTATCACCAAAAGGAGACCACTATCCTTTTACCAGTAAGCTCGATTTTGATTGTATAAACAACATGGCAGAATATGAAGCATGTATAATGGGAATCCATGAAGCTATAAAATGAGGGATCAAAGTTTTGGAGATATATGGAGACTCCGCACTAGTATTCTATCAACTCAAAGGAGAATGGGAGACGATAGATTCCAAGCTAATTGATTACCGAAAGTTGGTTCTTGAGTTAACCAAAGAGCTTGATGATGTCACGTTCCATTATCTCCCACGAGAAGAAAATCAGATGGTTGATGCTCTGGCCACTTTGGCCTCGATGTTTAAAGTAAATAGACCAGAAGATATAAAGTCTATTCAAATGAGCATCTATGAGCCTCTAGCCCATTGTAATGATATTGAATAAGAAGAAGAAGAAGAAAAGGATGATCGCCCATGGTACCAAGATATTCTCCAGTATGTAAGAGATCGTAAGTACCCCGAGTAAGCTTCTAAAAATGAAAAAAGGACATTGAGAAGGCTTGCAAATGAATATGTCCTAGACGGGGAAATCTTGTATAAAAGAAGAAAGGATCAGGTGCTGCTAAGATGTGTCGACGCAATCGAAGCTAGAAAGATTTTAAAAGAAGTTCATGAAGGTATTTGTGGAGCACACGCTAATGGTTTCATGATGGCCAGGCAGATAATGAGATTTGGGTATTATTGGTCCACCATGGAAAGTGATTACATCAATTATGTTAATAGATGTCATAAATGTCAGATCTATGGAGATAAGATTCATATACCTCTATCACACCTTCATGTCATGACTTCTCCTTGGCCTTTTTCTATGTGGGGGCATGGATGTCATTGGACCAATTTCTCCAAAGGCTTCTAATGGTCATAGATTTATCTTAGTGGTTATTTACTACTCCACCAAATGGGTAGAAGTTTCTTCTTACGCCAACGTCATGAAGGCTGCAGTTGGCAAATTGTTGAAAAAAGAGATCATCTATCAGTATGGGATGCCAAAAAGGATCATATCTGACAATGTCTGAATTTGAACAATAGCACAATAGTGGAAGTTTGCAAGCAATTCAAAATCAAGCATTACAATTCATCTCCCTATCGCCCAAAAATGAATGGAGCTGTGGAGGCAGCTAATAAAAACATCAAGAAGATCATTGTAAAAATGACTGAGACTTATAAAGACTGGCACAAAAAATTACCATTTGACTTTTTTGCTTACAGAACTTCGATCAAAACTTCTACTGGGCAACACCATTCTCATTAGCATATGGTATGGAAGCAGTCTTACCTATCGAGGTTGAAATACCTTCTCTCCGAGTCTTGACAGAGCTATAATTAAATGAGGCAAAATGGGTTCAGGCCAGATATGATCAATTGAATTTAATCAAAGAGAAGAGGTTAAGAGCTATCCGTCATGGTCAAATGTACCAGAAAAGAATGATGCGAGCTTATAACAAAAAGGTCTGCCCTAGAGAATTCCACGAGGGAGATCTAGTCCTAAAAAAGATACTTCCCGTAGAAAAAGACTTCCAAGGAAAATGGATGCCCAATTGGGAAGGGCCTTATGTGGTAAAGAAAGCTTTCTCAAGGGGAGCTCTCATTCTAACAGAGATGGATGGCAAAGATCTTTACAACCCTGTCAACTCTGACTTGGTGAAAAAATATTTCTCCTAAAAAAAAGAAATTGAGATGAAAACCCGCAAAGGGCATCTCGATTAAAAAAAAGGATCAAGATGAAAACTCGCAAAGGGTGTCTTAAAACAAAAAGGGATTTTGAGTTGAAAACCAACAACGGGTGACTCAAATTAAAAATAAAGAACGAGTTCGAAATGATCGTTTCTCTCAAATGTAACAAGACGGAGGAAAATTATAGCTTGAAGCATCAACAAAGCACTCCAAGTCTTCTAGACATATATAGGGCTTAGAATGATTCTCAGCAAGTCGGCTCAGAGAAGCTCATCCTACAATAACCGAGGCATCTAATCATCATTTGTTGTATACTTGGCAATTTTTGACTATTGTTTGCCATCTTTGATTCTTTCTTTTGAATTATACCTTAAATAAATTTCAACCTTATTCTCTCATAATCTTGTTCAAGCATTTTGCATTGAAAATAACGGATAATGAACTAACAATATAAATCATGCAAAGATCCATTAGCTAATTTTGGAATTTCCCAAATAGTATAGGGGCCCGAAATAGGACCACTAGTTAGAAAACAAACTTGAAAACAAGCAGTTCAAGCTAAGCCTAGAAGAAGACAGGGCAGCGCACCCACGACAAAATTTGGACAAACGACAAACCTTGTCAATTCAAATAATAAAAAAAAAATGAATCGGACATTCATTATGTGCATTCATGTAGTTAGGAGCATTTGATTAATTCTGATCATGGCATCCTAATAATTTGGGCCTACATAGAGGTCTATAGAAGCATACTTTACAGATCACATCCTCGCAAAATGGCGAATGAACTAGGGAAACATTGAAGCTGATGCCCTAGAGCATAGAGAGAAAGATTGAGACCACAAAGGCGAATGTTATACCCTGAAGTTGGAAAAGAGCAGGTTAAAGCTGCGATAATTGAAGGCACCAATACCTTACCCTGACCACGGGGAAGATTGAAGCATATGATCTCTTACCCTAATCATGGGGAAGAGTGAAACTTCAAAACCTTATCTTCCTGATGAGATACAAAGAAGTGGGTCAAAGCAATAAAGAGGTCATCCTCCTTATGAGAGACAGAGAAGTGGACCAAATCCACCTTCTTGATGAGATACAGAGATGTGGTTTAAATTAATAAAGCGGTCATCTTCCTGATGAGATACAGAGAAGTAGACCAAATCAATTAAGCGAAGCTCAATACGAATGAGACTTCAAACCTCATCTTCCTGATGGGATACAGAGAAGTGGGTCAAAGCAATAAAGCGATCATATTTCTGATGAGATACAGAGAAGTGGACCAAATCCGCCTTCTTGATGAGATACAGAGAAGTGGATTAAATCAATGAAGCAGTCATCTTCCTAATGAGATGCAGAGAAGTAGACCAAATCAATGAAGTAAAGCTCAATATGAATGAGACTTCAAACCCTATCTTCTTGATAAGATACAGAGAAGTATACCAAATCCGTCTTCCTAATGAGATACAGAGAAGTGAATTAAAATAATGAAGCGGTCATCTTCCTGATGAGATACAAAGAAGTAGACCAATTCAATGAAGCGAAGCTTAATGTAAGTGAAACTTTCAAACCCTATCTTCCTGATGAGATACAGAGAAGTGGGTCGAAGCAATAAAGTGGTCATCTTCCTGACGAAATGCAAAGAAGTGAACCAAAATCTATCTTCCTGATGAGATACAGAGAGTTGGATTAAAACAATGAAGCGACCATCTTCCTGATGAGATACAAAGAACTAGACCAATTCAATGAAGCAAAGTTCAATGTGAGTGAAACTTCCAAACCCCATCTTCCTGATGAGGTACAAAGAAGTGGGTCGAAGCAATAAAGTGAACCAAAATCCTTCTTCCTGATGAGATACAGAGAAGTGAATTAAAACAATGAAGCGGTCATCTTCCTGATGAGATATTGAGAAGTAGACCAATTCAATGAAGCGAAGCTTAATGTGAGTGAAACTTCCAAACCCCATCTTCCTGATGAGGTACAAAAAAGTGGGTCGAAGCAATAAAGTGATCATCTTCTTGACGAAATGCAGAGAAGTGAACCAAAATCCTTCTTCCTGATGAGAGACAGAGAAGTGAATTAAAACAATGAAGCGGTCATCTTCCTGATGAGATATCGAGAAGTAGACCAATTCAATGAAGCGAAGCTCAATATGAGTGAAACTTCCAAACCCAATCTTCTTAATGAGATACAGAGAAGTAGGTCGAAGCAATAAAGTGATCATCTTCCTTACGAGATGCAGAGAGGTGATCCAAATCCGTCTTCCTGATGAGATACAGAGAAGTGGATTAAAACAATGAAGCGGTCGTCTTCCTGATGAGATATAGAGAAGTAGACCAATTCAATGAAGCAAAAGCTCAATGTGAGTGAAACTTTCAAACCCTATCTTCCTGATGAGATACAGAGAAGTAGACCAAGAGATGAAGCCACAACACTAAACACCTAAAGTGTCAGTGGATTGAATCAAAGACTACGATGATAAATCTTAGTCCCCTTGAAGTTGCTAGTGAATTAAGTGAAGTTACAGTAGCAAATTTTGTCTTTTTGAGATCGCTTTAAGCCAAGATGGAATCACAACACTGAATCCTACTTTCCTAAAGTTGTAAAGAAGCGGATGCAGTGAAGGTGAACGACCAATAAAGTGAAGGGTGGGCTACTTGAAGAAGAAGCACCGAAGAAACCAAATCCAGTAGGACCGGACAAAATTGGTCATCCTTTTAGTCTTTGTCCTGTTCTCGTTACACGACAACGAGCAAAGAGGGGCAGTTGTTTGAGCCCAATTTGTCCGGCCCCAACCTTAAAACCAAATTGAATCCAAAAAATAAAATTTTAAATTTAAATTTATTTTAAATTTAAAATGTTCAAATGTCCAGATTACAAACTTTGAGCCCAAACCCAATTACATGTCGCTAGCCCAATTACATGACCCAAACAAATTAGCCCAAAAGGCCCAAACCCAATTTCAAACAGAAACCCTAGTTGGTAACTTGTGCTGCTGCCGCCCCTGCCTTGCCCATCCAGGTGTCGCCACATCAGCAACTACCACCACCACTTGCTCCACCGCCACTGTCACCTGTAAAAGAAGAAAAGACTAGTATTTAGTTGTAAGAGACAAATTATCATCATTGTAAAAATGGGCTATAAAGCTGATTCAGAGTAGTTGTAATGGTGACACACCAACATTCGAAATCAATACAAAAACACGAAGCATTTGAAATCAATAGAAAATACAGGAAGCAATTGATATCAAAATTAAAGATCAAATTTCAAAGTATTCAAATCGTCGACATTTTCAAGGTATATTTATTATATATATATTTGTTAATTATATTATATATATTATTAGATTTATTTATTTATTATTTCGAAACTAGCATTCAATATATAATAAATAAAATAAAAGGAAAGTGAGGAGCCATACCTAGATCTTGAACCGTTACAGTCGACATTGCAAACGGAGTTCCTTCGAACCCGTCTATGTTCGCGAGGGACTCTGTTATTCAAGCATTTGTAAAAAAAGGATCATGCAAAAAAAGTAATAATTAAAAATAACAATAGATCTCAAAAAAAATTTAAAAAAAAATCATCAAAATACTTATGTTTTTTAGATCTGGAAGAGCCCTTTTTTATCTAGTTTGTTTTAAAATAATAATAATAATAATAATAATAATCTAAAGGGGACGAGTTAGGTTCGATCTTTTTTTAAAATTTTTTTAAAACCTTTCGTGTTTTCAAGATTTGGGTTAGATCGAGTTCGATCTAGACCCAGATCTACCCTTTTTTTAGAAAATAGAAGTTAAAAAAAGCGTCGTTTCGCTTACCTGGTTGCTGTACGCGACGGCTTGGCATCGGAGGATAACAGACCACAGCGAGGCCACAGTAGATTGAAGGACCGATGAACGATCGGACAAAGAGAAAGCCAGAGAGAGAGAATTTAAGTAAGGAAGAATTTTGTTTTAAAAAAAAGGAGGAAGAACTGATTTTTTTTTTCAGAATTTTTGGCCTTTTATAGGCTATGAAAACGACGTCATTTGGGGAGGGTGTTTTAACACCTAAAACGACGCCGTTTAAATAAGGACCCAACACCTAACCCGGATCCGACCCGCTCCAGGTCCATGATCCACGTGTTTTCATGAAATGGGTTATTTACCCATGCGATCCTTTCTCATTTTTTAATTTTTACAATTGGGTCCTTTCTTATATTTTTAATTTATTTTAAAATTACCCTTTTAATTTTATTTCCTTTTTAACTTAGTCCTTTCATTTTTGGAGTCATAGAAAGTTGCCACCTGTCAATACTTTTGGGTTTATTGCGTAAAAAACCCTTGTTTTATTCAAAAATCACATTTTAACCTCAAACTTAAAAAAAAATTGATCCCAAACTTTTCCAAAATTACATTTTGACCTCGAGCTTTTCAAAATTTCCATTTTGACCCTAGAAATTTATCAAAATTGCATTTTACCCCTAAACTTTTCCAATATTACATTTTAACCCTAAATTCTCCCAAAATCACATTTTGACCCTAAACTTTTCCAAAATTTCATTTTAACCCTTAAACTTTTCCAAAATTACATTTTAACTCTTAAACTTTTCCAAAATTACATTTTGACCCTAAACTCTCCCAAAATCGCATTTTGACCCTTGAACTTTACTAAGATCACATTTTAACCCTTGAACTTTCAAAAAATTACATTTTGACCCTTAAATTTTCCAAGATTACATTTTGACCCTAAATTCTCCGAAACTTCATTTTTGACCCTTTTTTATTTCCTGTTTCTTCAATTCTTTGTACATAAAATTAACTTATTTTCTTAGTATTTTAAATTAATCCTGTTATTTTCTCAATGATTTTAATTCACGATTCTTTCGTATTTCATTAATTTTATGCTTAGGTTTTGTATATTTATTTATCCATATAACTGTTCTTTGTATTATTTAATTTTGCCAATAAATTGCATATTCGTGTTTAACTTACACACTCATTTTAATTAAATTAAAATTGTTTTCTATCTTTAAAAAATACATACAAATAATTCTAAAATCGAGGCAATATTCCTTTATTTCAGATTTTAAAAAATTGTGCCTTAACTTACTAGGCGCGATTTTTTTCTTCAAACCGGAATAATTGAATACCCTTTTCAAGGTTTGAAATTAGCAACGAAGGAATGCTCGTTATTTTCGGATCTCGAAATGTTATGTCCTAACTCACTAGACGTGATTTCCTTCATCGATCATTTCGAAATAACGAGACTTCCTCACGAAATTTGATTTCCTTCTTAAACATGTACATCAAATAAATCATGCATACAAGGATTGTATTTTAAACTTCACTCGAGTTTTCAAATTTTTAACAATCAAGATCGAAAAATAATCGACTAGGTACCAATTTTGGGCGGGTGGGGTGCTAATCCTTCCTTACACGTAACCGACTCCCGAACTGGTTTTTCTGGATTTCGAAGATCGAAATGATTATTAAAACAAATTTAAAATGTTTGTGGTGATCCAATCACACCAAAAAAATAGATTGGTGGCGACTCCATATTTCGATTTTTAAATATTTTTCGAGACTTTTTTTTTTCTAAAAAAAATGTTTCGACTGCCTCATTTTCTTTTGCTTTTTTATTTTTTCTTTGATTACATCCTCATCTAAGGAAAGGTGTTGATTTAAGCTCGATTACTAAATAGAAAATTGGTCATAAGAAAATAGGTTTCTTGATAAGGTAGAAGACAATATGGTCGTTCGTATATGGTCAAAAGAGGAATGAAAAAACCGATGATTTGCCAGACGAGTAAGACGAAAACGAAGACTGCACAATGAGCCAAGCTTTGACCCAAGTACGAGAAGTGACTGATCACTTAACCATTCAAGCTAACATTTTGGACCAAATATCAGAGACGAACCAGGGTGAAATTGGATGATTTCCTACGAAGATTAAGGCTTTGGAACACTAAGGCACGACCATATACGTATCTTCCTTATGTAAAGGAATTTGTTTTCTAGTAAAGTTGTTATAATAGAATTGAACTATTAGCCAATACCTTTCCTATGCATACATGCATTCATAAGCATTGCATTTTATTAACATGCATTTAATTCCATGAAATATCCCTAATTAATTAATTAATTAATTAAAATTTTAACAGTTACATCGAAAACCATTGAGAACCCATACCGTTATCATACCCACAAAAAAACCAAAGCCATAGAACAAAGGCTAGAAAGACTCGAGCAAATTCAAAGAGCTATGCAAGAACAGATGCAAGCTTAGTTACAAGAACAGTTGCAAGAACAAATGGCGAGAATGCATCAAGAGATGAAAGACCAGATCATTAAAGCCCAAAGAGATATGATCAGCCATTTAGCCCAAATGATGAAGGGTGGGGCTGACAAAGGGAAAGGTCCTATGATAAATCTAGCAGAGGAAGGCGAAGATCTCATTCACCCCCAGGCTTTACACCCCCTCACAACCAAGTTCCACCTGAAACATACACACGGGGAGCGACTGTTACCATAAGAGCATAACAGCATACTACTGGTACGTCAGGGCCAGTTAATTATCCAATGGGATAGGTATCCAACCTTAAAGATAATATCGCAAATCCTGGTGTCCTTGACATCGATGAAATGACAAAAACAAATCTTCCCAGACAGATGGAGGAAAAATATAAGCTATTGGAATAAAAGATTGAAGCGATACAGGAAGCTAAAAATTTCTATGGGACAAATGCTAAGGAGTTAATTCTGGTCCCAAACATAGTGCTTCCTCCCAAATTCAAGGTTTCGAAGTTTGAAAAGTATAATGAAATGAGCTGTCTAGAAGCTCATATCACCATGTTCTGTAGGAAAATGGCAGGATATGTCCATAATAACCAACTTCTCATTTACTGTTTTCAGGACAGTTTGCTAGGGTATGTGGCTAAGTGGTACAATCAACTACGTCGTATGAAGATTAACTCGTGGAAGGACTTGGCTCAGGTCTTTATGAAGCAATATGGCCATGTAACTGACATAGCTCCTGATAGAATCACATTGCAAAACATGGGGAAGAAGCCAAATGAAAGCTTTAGATAGTACGCCCAGAGATGGAGGGATGTGGCAACTCAAGTTTAGCCACCACTGACCGAGAAAGAGACGACTATGCTCTTTATTAACACCCTAAAGGCACCTTATCTTAATCATCTGCTAGGGAATGCCACTAAGAGTTTCTCTGATATGGTCATGTTTGGAGAAATGATCGAGAGAGCAATCAAAATTGAGAAAATCGATGCTGGAGAAAGCGCCAAGAGGTTTCCTCCAAAAAAAAGGACACTAAAGTAAACAACACGGGACTGTATAGTAAGAGAAGCTACTCAAAGTCGACAGTAATAGCATAACATAGGACTATAACAGCTAACAACAAAGGTGACCTAAGATAGGAACCCAGGTCAAATAAAGAAAGGCTTCAGTTTACTCCTATCCCCACCACATATAAAGAGCTTTATCGGAACCTATTTGACGCCCATATTGTGTCACCATTCCATGTAAAACCAATACGACCCTCGTTCCTAGATTGGTATGATACGAATGCCCAATTTGAATTTCACACGGGAGTAACAGGGCATTCGATCGAAAACTGCTTTACTTTTAAAAAGCTAGTCGAAATTGCAACTTTTCTCCCGACTTGTTAAGAATGATGAAATAAGATGAATAGATCTTACCTCATAAAGAGTCAGTGGAAGTTGTATGCTTAAGGAATGAAGACGAGAAAAATAATAATTGGGACAACCATCTCTATGGAAACAATGCAAGATCTTGTTGAGTTGCTCCAAGAGTCCAAAGGTTTTCACGTGGTCCTATCAAAGCATGTTAGGTTCAAGGAACTGATGTCATGACGCATAGGCTCTCATAAAAGAATACAATCCATTTCAAACAGAAGCTCTGAAGAATGAGGACTGACATGTTATCAAAAAAGAGGTAAAAAAAGAGGAAAAAGAAAGAAAGAAAAAAAAGAAAAAGAAAAAGAAAAGGGTCGAGATGATAAAAAAACCCGCAAAGGGCATCTTAAAACCTAAGAAAAGGAAAAAGAAAAAGAAAAGTAAAGAAAAGAAGGAAAAGTCAAGATGAAAACCCGCAAAGGGCATCTCCTTCACCTCTTCACGTCATGGCCTTTTTCTATGTAGAGCATAGACGTCATCGGGCCAATTTTGCCAAAGGTTTCCAATGAGCATAAATTTATCTTCGTGATCAATGATTACTCTACCAAGTAGGTAAAAGCTGCTTTCTACACAAGACCTACAATGAGCAAATTTTTAGAAAAGATTACATGTCAATGCCAGAAAGGATCACATCTGACAACACACTGAATTTGAACAAACAACACAAAAGCAAGGGTCTGTCGTCAGTTCAAAATCAAACATCACAAATTTAGCACCATATTGCCCAAAGGTGAATGGGGCAAGGGAAGCAGTTTCATTTGCCTTACGCTTATTAAACATCTATCAAGTCTTTATTGGGGCAACACTTTTCTCATTAATTTATGGAATGAAAGCAGTCTTATCCATTAGAGTCGATTTCCTTCCCTCTAAATTTTATTAGAACTGATGAAACAGAATAAAGCCAATTCAGATATGATCAGTTACACTTGATCAAGGAACGGGGGCTGAAACTATCCAACATGGTTTGATGAACTAAAAACGAATGATACAGGCTTATGACAACAAGGTTTGCTCTAGAGAATTCCATAAGGAAGCTTTGATTTTGAAAAGAATTTCTCCAACAAAAGGATTTCCAAGGAAAATGATTGCCAAATTAGAAATATCCCCACGAGGCGAAGAAAGCATTTTCTGGTAGAGCTTTGATTTTAACCAAAGTCGATCAAAATAATGAAGCAGAGCTCAACATCCCTAAGGTTATAGTAGAGTAGAGTGAAACTTCAAACCCCTATCTCCTTGATTAGATACAGAGAAGTCGTTTAAAACGATGAAGCGATCATCTTCCAGATGAGATACAGAGAAGTGTACCAAAACAATGAAGTAGAGCTCAACATCCCTAAGGTTACAGTGGAGTAAAGTGAAACTTCAAACCCTATCTCTCTAATTAGATACAGATAAGTGGATCAAAACGATGAAGCGATCATCTTCTGGATGAGATACAGAGAAGTGGACCAAAACAATGAAGTAGAGCTCAACATCCCTACGGTTACAGTGGAGTAGAGTGAAACTTCAAACCCCCATCTTCCTGATGAGATACAGAGAAGTGGATAAAACGATGAAGCAGTCATCTTTCTGATGAGATACACAGAAGGACCAAAATAATGAAGTAGAGCTTAACATCCCTGAGGTTACAGTGGAGTAGAGTGAAACTTCAAACCTCATATTCCCGAAATGGATCAAAATAATGAAGCAGAGCTCAACGTTGTAGAGGTTACATGTCAATGCCAGAAAGGATCACATCTGACAACACACTGAATTTGAACAAATAGCACAAAACCAAAGGTCTGCTATCAGTTCAAAATCAAACATCACAAATTTAGCACTATATTGCCCAAAGGTGAATGGGGCAAGGGAAGTAGTTTCATTTGTCTTACGCTTATTAAACATCTATCAAGACTTTATTGGGGTTATACCTTTCCCATTGATTTATGGAATTAAAGCAATCCTATCCATTGGAGTCGAGTTTCCTTCCCTCTAAATTTCGTTAAAACTGATGAAACAGAATAAAGCCAATTCAGATATGATCAGTAACACTTGATCAAGGAAAGGATGCTGAAAACTATCTGACATGGTTTGATGAACTAAGAATGAATGATACGGGCTTATAACAACAAGGTTTCCCTAGAGAATTCCATAGGGAAGCTTTGATTTTGAAAAGAATTTCTCCTACAAAAGGATTTCCAAGGAAAATGATTGTCAAATTAGAAATAGCCCCATGAGGTGAAGAAATCCTTTTCTGGTAGAGCTTTGATTTAAACCAAAATGGACGGCAAACACATGCCCAACCCCATGAACTCTGATTTGGTAAAGAAGCATTTTACCCAAAAAAAAGAGAAGAGAGAAAGAAAACAAAACAAAACAAACCAAAACAAAAAGGGAAAAGAAAAAAGAAAAAAGAAGAAGAAAAAGAAAAAGGAGAGGTCAAGATGAAAACCCACAAAGGGCATCTTGAAACCAAAAGAATATTTTAGTTGAAAACCCGAAAAAGGCGACTCAAATTTAAAGCAAAAAATGGACCTGAAATAATCGTTTCCCTTAAACGTAACAAGACGGAGAAACTTTATAATTTTGAGGCATCGACAAAGCACTCTAGGTCTTCTAGACACATATAAGACTCAGATTGATCCTTGTCAAATCGACTCAGAGAAGCTCATACTTTGATATTTGGGGCACCTAATATTGTTCCTTATACTTGGAAACTTTCTTTGGCCAATGTTTGCAACTCTTTCCTTTGAATTTTGTCCTCAATAAAATTCGACCTTTTTCTTTCACAATCTTGTTCAAGCATTTTCCATTAAAAATAATGGATAATGGACTGACAATATAAAGCATACAAGGACCCATGAGTATCGCTCTGAAAAATTTCTAAATAGTACAGGGACTTAAAACAGGACCACTAGTTAGAAATAACCGACCCGAGGGTCAGAAGGGTCTTGAAATAAATAGTTCAGTTTATAACTACCTCTTCGAATTTCATATCAAAAGTACAAAACCAGAAAAGGAAAAATGGTGAGACATCAGTGATAGAACTTAGGCAAACGACAAACCATGTCGACCTAAGGACCAAAAAAACAAATATGATGTTGCATCCATGCTAATATCATGCACACCCATTCAATTAGAAGCATTTGACTCATTCCGATCATGGCATCCTAATAATTTGGCCTACATAGAGGTCCATAGAAAGCATATTTTTACAGGTTTCATTCCCATGAAATGGCAAGATGAATCGAGGAATCTTTGAATCCTACCCTAGAAGACGAGATGGGAAAGGTTGAAGTCGCCACGACAAATCTTGATACCTTACTGGTGTGAAAGGAAAGATTAAAGCCGCAACAGCAAATCTTATACCCTAAAGATGAAAAAGGAAAGGTGGAAGCCACAACGGTGAACCATATACCCTAGAGATGTGAAGGGAAAGATTGAAGTCGCAATAGCAAATCTTATACCCTAAAAATGTAGAGAAGTAGATTGAAGCCACAAAGGTAAATCTCGAAGATGTAAAGGGCTAGATTGAAGCTGCAAAGGCAAATTTTACGTCCCTAAAGCTAAAAGCGAGCAGATTAAAATCACAACGGTGAATCTTATACCTCAAACTTGCTATGAAGCACCAGATTCTATATCACTGAAGTTATAGCGGGTCAAATCCAAACAAGTAACAGATTTCAATGTCCCTAAGGCTACATTGGAATAAAGTAAAGTTACATCATCATCTAATCTTTTACCCCTAAGTCAAGAGGGGCAGATTGAAGCCACCATCCAATCTTTTACCCCTAAGTTAAGAGGGACATATTGAAGCCGTTACCCAATCTTTTACCCCTAAGTCAATAGGGGCAGATTGAAGCCATCGTCCAATCTTTTACCTCTAAGTTAAGAGGGGCAGATTAAAGACATCACCATCCAATCTTTTACCCCTAAGTCAAGAGGGACAAATTGAAGACATCACTGTCCAATTTCTTACCCCAATCATGGGGCAAATTAAAACCACCATCCAATCTTTTACCCCTAAGTCAAGAGGGGTAGATTGAAGACATCGCTATCCAATTTCTTACCTCGATCATAGGGCAGATTGAAGTTATCATCCATTCTCTTACCCCAACCATGGGGCAGATTGAAGTTATCATCCAATCTCTTACCTCGACCATGAGGCAGATTGAAGACATCATCCAATCTCTTACCCCGACCACGGGGCAGATTGAAGCCATCATCCAATCTTTTACCCCTATGTTAAGAGAGGTAGATTAAAACTATTATCTAACTCAAGATACAGTGGGGTAAAACAATAAAGTGGAGCTCAATGTGAGTGAAACTTCAAACCCCATCTTCCTGATGAGATACAGAGAAGGTCAAAATAATGAAGTGAAGCTCAACATGAGTGAAACTTCAAACCCCATCTTCCAAATAAGATACAAAGAAGTAGATCAAAATAATGAAGCGGTCATCTTCCTGATGAGATACAGAGAAGTGGAACAAAATGATGAAGCGGTCATCTTCCTGATGAGATACAGAGAAGTGGACCAAAACAATGAAGCAGAGCTCAACATCCCTAAGGTTATAATGGAGTAGAGTGAAACTTCAAACCCCTATCTTCCTAATGAGATACAGAGAAGTGGATCAAAATGATGATGCAGTTATCTTCCTTATGAGATACAGAGAAGTGGACAAAAATAATGAAGCGAAACTCAATGTGAGTGAAACTTTAAACCCCATCTTCTTGATGAGATACAGAGAAGTGGATCAAACTAATGAAACGATCATCTTCTTGATAAGATATAGGGAAGTGGATCAAAACAATGAAGTGGAGCTTAACTTGAGTGAAACTTCAAACCCCATCTTCCTAATGAGATACAGAGAAGTGGATCAAAATAATGAAACGGTCATCTTCTTGATGAGATATAGAGAAGTGGACCGAAACAATGAAACGAAGCTCCATGTGAGTGAAACTTCAAACCTTGTCTTCCTGATGAGATACAAAGAAATGGATCAAAATAATAAAGTAGAGCTAAACATCCCTGAGGTTATGGTGGACTAGGGTGAAACTTCAAACCTCCATCTTCTTGATGAGATACAGAAAAGTGGATCAAAATAAGGAAGTGGTCATCTTCCTGATGAGATACAGAGAAGTGGACCAAAACAATGAAGCGGAACTTAATGTGAGTGAAACTTCAAACCCTCATCTTCCTGATGAGATACAGAGAAGTGGACCAAAATATGAAGCTACAACACCAAATCCTGAAGTGTTAGTAGATTGAATCAAAGACTACAACAGCGAATCTCAATCTCCCTGAAGTTGCAGTGGAATAGAGTGAAGCTACAGTAGCAAATTTTGTCATCTTGAAATTGCCTTAGGGTAGGATGGAACCACGACACTAATTCCCATCTTCCCAAAATTGTAGAGAAACAGATGCAGTGAAGTTAAACGACCAGTGAAGCAAAGAGTGGGTTACTTGAAGAAAAGGTGCTAAAGAAGCCAAATCCAGTTGAACCGGACAAAATTGGTCCTCCTTTTTAGTCTTTGCTCCATTCCTGTTACACAGCAATGAGCAAAGAGGGCCAGCTGTTGGAGCCCAATTTTGATCGGGCCCAACTTGAAACCAAACAACCTAAAAATAAATTCGTTTAAATTAAATTTATTTTAATTTAAAAAGAAAATGTCTATTTACGAGTCTATTTTACAAACCCAATTCAACCTTAAAAATCAAAACCCAAATACATGGCCCAAACTAACCCTTGACCCAATAGGCCCAAACCCAATTTCAATCTAAACCCTAGTTGACAACTTGCACTGTCGTCGCCGCTACTTTGTCTACTCAGCTCCTACCACGTCAGCACCACCACCTCCCACCACCACAGTTCACTTCCAAAACAGAGAAAAAAACGCGCAAAGACAGAACAAAAAGACAAAGAAAAATGATGTGTTTCGGCTTTATAAAAGCCATGAAAATCCATTATAATGTAGGCCCTTTTTTCTTTGATTGTTCAAAAAAAACAACAACAAGAGATTCAATAAAATACTACCATTTTCAGTACATACATTTTCGCATATATAAGTTACATATTATATATTTTTACTTATTTATTTATTTTCTTTATTTCGTAAATATTAGATAACCCATACATATACTACATATTTTTGTTTTTTATTTTTTTCTCCTTTGTGTCATTATTTTGAAACATAAATAAAATAAGATATAAAAAAATAATACAAAAGTTAGGGTTCATATGTGGTTATCGTCGTCACCGTTGACATCGGAGCCGCGAATCATTCTCCCTGATCGTCGCCCATACCACGGTGAGTAGATCTACACGAAAAGGAAAAATAAAGAAAAATAAAGGATTTTAACAAAAGGAAAAAAACCCCAAAACCCATTTAAAAGCTAAAGAAAAATCGAACCTTTCTAACCTTTTTTTGAAAACGGAACTTGATCTTGATAGATCTAGTCTCGATCTACGATTTTAAAACAAAAAAATTGAAAAAATAATTTTTTTGAAAAATCACCACCGCGTACGACAGCAACCGGTGGACGAACGGTGGTCGATGGAGGAGCAGCGACGGCCTCCATGGTCGGACGTGTAAGGGCATGGGAGAGCTCTTGAGAGCAAAGAGAGGGTTTTTTTTGAGCAATTTTTGGAAAAAGAATGAAAAAATGTTTTTTTTTAGGTTATATAGAAGACCTAAAAGGACATCGTTTTAGGGTTTGAAGTTTTGAATCCAAAACGACGTTATTTTGGGCTATGACCCAACGACCCTACCTAGATGCCCAAGGATCCGCGTGTTTTTGGAAAAGGGGCAAATTGCACCTTTGGACTTTCTACATTTTTTATTTGTTTCAATTTAATTTTTTTGTGCTAGTTTTAATTTATTTCAATTTTGTCCAAAAATTTTAAGATTTTTACAATTTAGCCCTTGACTCAAACATGGCCCTAGGGCTGCCACGTGTCAAAATTTTGGGTTTATTACCCTTGAAGCTCCTATTTTATTTAAAAATGGTGTTTTGACCCTCGAACTTTTTAAAAATTATGTTTTGACCCTTGAACATTCTAAAAGTTATGTTCACCCCCAAACTTTCTAAAAATTATTTTTTGACCCTTAAATTTTTCAAAATTTATATTTTAACCCTCAAACTTTCTAAAATTTTGAATTTAGCCCTCGAACTTTCCAAAATTTCATTTTTGACCTCGTTTTTCCTTATTTTCACATTTTTACGCAAAAATTTTCATTATTGTTTTAATTTAATCCTTTATTTTTATTTCTTCTAAAATTAAACCCATCTTTTTATTTTTCGATATTTCGATTTGAATTTTCTTTCGCATTGCGTATTTTGTTTATTTTCTTTTTATATATTTTTTTGTGTTTATTACTCGTATAATTGCACTTTCTTCATATTGCTCAATTTTGTCATTAATTGCACACTCGTATTTAATTTACATGCTCATTTTAAAAAAAATATTTTAATCAAAAAAATTTTCTATTTTCTTCAAAAATATAACAAATTCTAAAATCGAGGCAATATTCCCTTATTTCGAGATTAGAAAAATTGCGCCCTAACTTACTAGGCGCGGTTTTTTCGAATCGAAAAAATTGAATACCCTTTTCTCAAAAGTTTGAAATTGGCAACGAAGGAACACTTGTTATTTACGGGAATTCGAGAAACTAATGCCTTAACTTACTAGGCGTGTTTTTCCTTTTCGACTCAAAATAATCGAGTGCCTTAAATTTTATTTCAAAAACGAGGCCATATCCTTTTGTATAAAAGCCCTGAAAAGTTATGCCCTAACATATTGGGTATAATTTTTCGTGAAATTTGCACAATAGAATATCTCATTTTAAAATTGTTAAACGCCCATTAATTTGGAAATTTCGGGAATGTCGTGCCCTAACGTCTTGGACACGACTTCAATTTCTCGATTAATTCGAAACAAATGGGCATTTTTGTCATCAAATTCAATTTTTGAAAATTAAATCAAATAAATAAAGCATTTAGGGATTGTATTTTAAATTTTACTAGAGATTTCAAATTTTTACATTAAGACTAGAAAAATAGACTAGGTACCAATTTTGGGCGTGTGAGGGTGCTAATCCTTCCTCACACGTAATCGACTCCCGAATCTGTTTTCTGGATTTCGAAGACTAAAATGTTTGTTAAAACAAATTTAAAATGTTTTAAGGTGCTCCAATCACACCAAATAAAAAAGATTGGTGGCGACTCCATATTTTGATTTTAAAAATATTTTCGAGACTTTAAAAAAAACATTTCGACAGCTTGGCGACTCCACTGGGGTCATTTTTAAAATAAAAGAGAGTCAAGCCAAAAGTGGATTATTTTTCGGTCTTTTTGTTAAAAAAAATTTAACTCGGTTTAATTTAATATGCGATCCTTTGATTTTGTTATGATAATACTGTATTGATACTGCTAGTATAGATTTGCATTCATTTGCATTTGTTAATATGCCCTTTAAGTGGAAGTGAGAAGCTATTCCTTCGTGAAGTTTCCACCTCTGTGTAGATAACAAATCGCTCTCGGGATTACATCCATACCTATGTTTTTGTGAAGTTTTCGCTTCCATGCAAACATATTAGAAATGTGTCCCCCTAAATCGAACTTGTCCGTATGAACCTGTAATGGGTCAGGATCGAGGAATCTACTAGTTTAGGTACCTCTACTCTAGAACTTAAACCACATATAGTAAGCCTTGAGTGCTTGCCTTAGGATATAATTACAGCAAACTATTATCTATTTCCTAAATGCGTAGTTTCCTTGTTTTATATCTGTATTTTGTTATCGTACTAACTCGTTTTCTTTTGCTTTTTGATTTTTGCTTGCATTACATCCTCATCTAAGGAAAGATATTTATTTAAGCTCAATTACTAAATAGAAATTTGGTCATAAGAAAACGAGTTTCTTGATAAGGTAGAAGACAATAGGTTGTGCGCATATGGTCAAAAGTAGGACGAAAAAACCGATGATTTGCCAAACGAGTAAGATGGAAACGAAGTCGCACAACGAGCCAAGCTTTGACCCAAGTACGAGAAGTGACTGATCACTTAACCATTCAAGCTGACATTTTGGATCAAAAATCAGAAACGGACTAGGGCAAAATTGGATGATTTCCTACGAAGATTTAAGGCGTTTGAACACTAAGGCACGACCATATACATATCTGCCTTATGTAAAGGAATTTGTTTTCTAGTAAAGTTGTTCTAATATAATTAAACTATGAGTCAATATCTTTCCTATGCATACATGCATTCATAAGCATTGCATTTTATTAACATGTATTTAATTCCATGAAATATCCCTAATTAATTAATTAAAATTTTAATAGTTATATCGAAAACCATTGAGAACCCACACCGTTATCATACCCGCAAAAAAACCAAAGCCATGGAACAGAGGCTAGAAAGACTCGAGCAAATTCAAAGAGATATGCAAGAATAGATGCAAGCTCAGTTGCAAGAACAAATAGCCAGAATGCATCGAGAGATGAAAGACCAGATCATTGAAGCCCAAAGAGATATGATCAGCCAATTAGCCCAAATGATGAAGGGCGGGGCTGATAAAGGGAAAGGTCTTGTGATAAATCTAGCGGAGGAAGGCGAAGATCCCATTCACCCCTGGCTTTACTCCCCCTCACAACCAAGTTCCACCTGAAACATACACACGGGAAGCGACCGTTACCATAAGAGCACAACAGCATACTACTGGTACGTCAGGGCTAGTTAATTATCCAATGTGATCGGGATCCAACCCCGAAGATAATGTCACAAATCCTGGTATCCCTAACTTCGATAAAATGGCAAAAACAGATCATCCCAAGCAGATAGAGGAAATATATATGCTATTGGAAGAAAAGATTGAAGCGATATAAGGAGCTGAAAATTTCTACAAGACGGATGTTAAGGAGTTAAGTCTGGTCCCAAACATAATGCTTCCTTCCAAATTCAAGGTTTCGAAGTTTAAAAAGTATAATGGAACGAGTTGTCCAGAAGCTCATATCACCAAGTTCTGCAAGAAAATGGCAGGATATGTCCATAATAACCAACTTCTCATTCACTATTTTTAGGACAGTTTGGTAGGGTCTGCGGCTAAGTGGTACAATCAGCTAAGTCGTATGAAGATTAATTCGTAGAAGGACTTGGCTCAGGCCTTTATGAAGCAATATGGCCATGTAACTGACATAGCTCCTGATAGAATCACATTGCAAAACATGGGGAAGAAGCCAAATGAAAGCTTTAAACAATATGCCTAGAGATAGAGGGATGTGGCAACTCAAGTTTAGCTACCACTGACTGAGAAAGAGACAACTATGCTCTTTATTAACACCCTAAAGGCACCTTATCTTAATCATCTACTAGGCAATGCCACTAAGAGTTTCTATGATATGGTCATGTTCGGAGAAATGATTGAGAAAGCAATCAAAAGTGGGAAAATCGATGCTGGAGAAAGCGCCAATAGGTTCGCTCCCAAAAGAAAGGACACTGAAGTAAACAACAAGGGCCTGTATAATAAGACAAGCTACTCAAAGCCGGTAGAAATAGCACAACATAAGGCTATAACAACTAACAACAGAGGTGCCCTAAGATAGGAACCTAAGTCAAATAAAGAAAGGCTCCAGTTTACTCCTATCCCCACCATATGTACAGAGCTTTATCGAAACCTATTCGACTTCCATATTGTGTCACCATTCCATGTAGAACCTATACGACCCCCGTTCCCAAACTGGTATGATATGAATGCCCAATGTGAGTTTCATGCGGGAGTAACAGGGAATTTAATCGAAAACTGCTTTACTTTTAAGAAGTTGGTCGAAAGACTCATCAAAAGGGGAATCTTGAGGTTCCATGACCTGACAAGGTCCAACATAAAGGAAAATTCATTTCCCAATCATCTGGATCAAGGGATAAATACGGTGGTCGAAGACAAAAGCATTAATGCCATCTCCAAAGAAGGGAGTGGAGATGGAAATCTATCAGGGATTCGTCCTTATGCTTCTGGAAGCATTCTGGATAATTACACTGTAGAGGAATTCCCCGTAGCTTTTAGGACCTTTTCAGAGTGATACTCAAAACACCTATTGATCTAAGCCCGAGAGCAATATGGATATTTTTGTAAAGAGCACATGACCATTATCAATTCTCTTTAATGGAAAATGCATTGGCAAAAATTTCGCTAATTATTCTTTCATTCTTATTCAATTCAACAAACAAATTCATTTATACTTAAGTTACACAATCGATCATTCTTTAATACATTCACTCTTGTCCAATTTGATAAACACTTACACTCATACTCATACCATACAATCATTCATCTTTAAATTTATTTCGTTCTTTAGCCCCTTTTTACTTCTTTGATAGGTCTTTAGATATCAAAGATATGAGCGACACTGATGCTGACTCAGAGCCTCATTTCGAGCAAGTTATTTATTTAGAGGAACTTTAGGACTTTGAAGATGATCAAAACTGTAACTTTTCTCCCGACTTTTTAAGAATGATGGAATAAGATGAAAAATAGATCTTACCTCATAAAGAGTTAGTGAAAGTTGTAAGATTAAGAATGAAGATGAGAAAAATAATAATTAGGACAACCATCTTTGTGGAAACAATGCAAAATCTTTTTGAGTTGCTCCAAGAGTCCAAAGGTTTTCACGTGGTCCTATCAAAGCATGTCAGGTTCAAGGAACTGATGTCATGACGCATAGGCTCTCATAAAAAAAATACAATCCATTTCAATCAGAAGCTCTGAAGAATGTGGACTGACGTGTTATCAAAAAAGAGGTAAAAAAAGAGGAAAATGAAAGAAAGAAAAAAAAGAAAAAGAAAAAGGTCGAGATGATAAAAAAACCCGCAAGGGGCATCTTAAAACCCAAGAAAAGGAAAACGAAAAAGAAAAGCAAAAAAAAGAAGGAAAAGTCAAGATGAAAACCCGCAAAGGGCATCTCATTTGCCTCTTCACATCATGGTCTTTTTCTATGTAGAGCATGGACGTTATCGGGCCAATTTTGTCAAAGGTTGCCAATGAGCATAAATTTATCTTCGTGATCAATGATTACTCTACCAAGTAGGTAAAAGCTGCTTTCTACACAAGACCTACAATGAGCAAATTTTCGAAAAAGATTACATGTCAATGCCAGAAAGGATCACATCTGACAACACACTAAATTTGAACAAACAACACAAAAGCGAGGGTCTACCGTCAGTTCAAAATCAAACATCACAAATTTAGCACCATATTGCCCAAAGGTGAATGCGGCAAAGGAAGCTGTTTCATTTTCCTTACGCTTATTAAACATCTATCAAGACTTTACTAGAGCAACACTTTTCTCGTTGATTTATGGAATGAAAGCAGTCCTATCCATTGGAGTCGAGTTTCCTTCCCTCCAAATTTTGTTAGAACTGATGAAACAGAATAAAGCCAATTCAGATATGATCAGTTACACTATATCGAGGAACAGAGGCTGAAAACTATCCGACATGGTTTGATGAACTAAGAACGAATGATACGGGCTTATGACAACAAGGTTTTCCCTAGAGAATTCCATAAGGAAGCTTTGATTTTGAGAAGAATTTCTCCTACAAAAGGATTTCCCAGGAAAATGATTGCCAAATTAGAAATATCCCCAGGAGGTGAAGAAGCATTTTTTGGTAAAGCTTTGATTTTAACCAAAGTGAACCAAAACAATGAAGTAGAGCTCAACATCCTTGAGGTTAAAGTGGAGTAGAGTGAAACTTCAAACCCCCATATTCCTGATTAGATACAGAGAAGTGGATCAAAACGATGAAGCGATCATCTTCCTGATGAGATACAAAGAAGTGGACCAAAACAATTAAGTAGAGCTCAACATCTCTGAGGTTACAATGGAGTAGAGTGAAACTTCTAACCCTCATCTTCCTGATAAGATACAGAGAAGTGGATCAAAACTATGTAGCAGTCATCTTCCTGATTAGACACAGAGAACTGGACCAAAACAATGAAGTAGAGCTAAACATCCTTGAGGTTACAATAGAGTAGAGTGAAACTTCAAACCCCATATTCCTGATGAGATACAAAGAAGTGAATCAAAATAATGAAGCAAAGCTTAATGTCCCTGAGTTTATAGTGGAGTTCAAACCCCATCTTCTTGATAAGATACAAAAACTGGATCAAAACAATGAAGCAGACCTCAATGTCCCTAAGGTTACAGTAGAGTGGAGTGAAACTTCAAACCCCATGTTCCTGATGCGATACAGAAAAGTGGATCAAAACAATGAAGCAGGGCTCAATGTCCCTGAGGTTATAGTGGAGTGAAGTGAAACTTCATACCCATCTTCCTGATGAGATACAGAGAAGTAGGTCAAAACAGGTAACAGAGCTCAATGTCCTTGAGGCTACAGTGGAATGGAGTGAAGTTACATCATCATCCAATCTTTTACCCCTAAGTCAAGAGGGGCAGATTGAAGACATCACCATCTAATCTTTTACCCCTAAGTCAAGTGGGGCAGATTGAAGTCACCATCCAATCTTTTACCTCTAAGTCAAGAGAGGCGGATTAAAGATAGCACTATCCAATTTCTTACCCCGATCATGGGGCAGATTGAAGCCACCATCCATTCTTTTACTCCTAAATCAAGAGGGGCAGATTTAAGACACTATCCAATCTCTTACCTCGACCATGGGGCAGATTGAACCCATCATCCAATCTTTTACCCCTAATCGAGAGGGGCAGTTGAAACTACTATCTCACGAGTTGCTTATATTTAACAATTCATTTTAGAAGTTACATAATAAGCTACTGGACATTTTAAAGCGTAAAAAAAAATCTTTTTACGTATATTTTTACTTTTACAAATTAAATAAATTATTAAATTTGAAGTTGATATTTAAAAATATAAATAATTTTATAATAAATTAAATATAAATTATTTAGTGGTTACAATATTTAAATTAAAATAATGATCTATATTCACTAATTAATTATTAAAATTAAGTTGGAAACTATATATAAAAACAGAATTTCACAATCTACTATTACACTATTTATATTTTAAAAATAATTTCAAAATATTATTTATTTAAGTTCAATTTAATATCAATCACCATATTTTTAAAACTAAAATTATATATTATTATGTTTTAATTTCGTAAGCATATTATTAAGGAAACGTTACAAAAGTTTATGAAAAAAATTAAACAAATATTAATGCATAATTTGATTAACAGGTAGACAATGAATTTGTACCTAAAAAGCAACTTGAAGAAGAGGAACCTCACCAGAAGATGGTTATTAAAAGAATCACCCTAAACAAATCTGCCTCACAGTAAAATCGAAAAAGAAAGCGCTTCTCCCCCACCTCCGTAATTGACTCCTCCTAAAGGGTGCCAAACATTGGCCAAAACTGTTTTCATCGATCCAAAGTTAACAGTAGTGGCTGTTAAAAAACACCCTACCAGACATAAATCCCAACCTTCTTCCTCTGCACATTGGTCTTGCTCAATCTCCCACCCCTCAACTTCATTAGTCCCATCCTCATCACCCAAACGTAGATCAGCCAAAGCATCCTTCATAACCAGTAGCAAACACGCCGAGAACCAAAAGTCAAAAGAACAATGCTACCTCAGAGCATATAGAGAAAAAATGCTACTTCAGAGCATAAAAAAATTGCATTTTTTCTAATAAATTATTTTTAATAGAATATCATATATAATAATTCAAAATCATTAGGAATTTATTAAATAGTGTTAAACGTAGTTATGATAAAATCACTAATAAATATTATTTTAATAATTTTTATAGTAAAAGAAATGAAAGCGAAAGCTTACATTAATGATGCTAAATAGGAGTTGATTGAATTTGGAAAAAAGTAGTACTGATAAAAAATTCCTCAAGAGTCAAGATTTTTATTTATTGGGTTAATTCACCAAATATCTCAAACATTTACTCTCATTTTAAATTGGTCCTTAAGCTTCAAATCATTCTAGTTACATTTTCAAACTATTGAGATTATATCAATTAGGTCATTACATTACAAAAATAGTTAATTTAACTGTTAAACGACACATTAAATCTTGTGTAACATAATTTTAGATGAAATTTTAAGAAAAGATATGAATATTGTAAAAATAAATGTTTTAAAAAATCTTAGTTTTGAGGTTTTTAATGCTTTCACAAAAGCTTTATTGTTCCCTCTTTGTTTTTTTTTTAGCTTTACTTTATTTTTAGTTTTTACTTTTAAAAGTTATGGGACGATGTTCTATTTTTCTTTTAAAAAATTTTATTTTAAATTTAGCTACATAAGATATGACATGTGATTTAGGGTAGGGTCTGTTTGTTTCATTGAAAATGATTTTCGAAAAATGATATTTGAAAAATGACTTACTTTTCTAGAAAAGTTAATATTTTCTGGTATTTGGATGAATCTGTGTAAAATATTTTCTGTTGTTTGATAGTTTTCTTGAAAATATTTCATAAAAGTTGTTTTCAATTAAACAAACATACATTTGAGATTTTCTTATCTTTTCATTGTTTAATTGAGTTTATTTTGTATCTATAAATTTATATTTTATATTGTATTTGCATATATTAAAAATATTTTATCAAATTCAGATTTATTACAACGTAATTTTTTAGTTACATTACTATCAAGTGAGTATTTTTTTTATTTAAAAATGTGACATCAACAAATTTGACAAAAAAAATTAACAATGTCAACAATTAGACTTAATTTTCAAATATGAAAAATAAAGGGACTAAATTCTTGAAAATAAAAGTACAGAGACTAAATTGTAAATTTGTGAAGAGTATATAGACTTATGACATATTTTAACCTTTATACTACAAAACATTTATTATTAATATATTTATAATTATAATAAATATTAATATTGAATATTTTCATTAATATGTGAAGAATGTTATTTAAAATTATTATTTTTTAAATTTTAAAAAAATAATTTTTTTTGCTGTGGAGCAAGATGAAGCTACAACATCAAATCCATGAAGTGTTAGTGGATTGAATCAAAGACTACAATAGCGAATCTCAAATCTCCCTGAAGTTGTAATGGAATGGAGTGAAGCTAAGTAGCAAATTTTGTCATTTTGAAATTGCCTTGGGACAGGGTGGAATCACGATACTATCTCATCCTCTTAAAGTTGTGAAAAAGTGGACGCGGTGAAGTTGAGCGACCAATGAAGCGAAACACGGGTTACTTGAAGAAAAAACGCTGAAAAAGCCAAATCCAGTGGGACCGGACAAAATTGGTCATCCTTTCGTCTTTGCTCTGTTCCTGTTACATAGCAACGAGTATAGAAGGGCAGCTGTTGGAACCCAATTTTATCCGGGCCCAACTTCAAACCCAAATGGGCAAAACAAACTTTTGTTTTAATTTAAATTTATTTTAAATCAAAAGTCCATTACAAACCCAAAACCCAAATCCAAACACTTTGACCCAATTACACCAAGCCCAAATGGCCCAAAAAGTAAAAAATAAAAAAAAACCTAAGCAGCAACTTGTGTTGCCGCCGTTCGCCCCAACCAATCACCTGCTGCCACGTCAGCAGCACCACCACCATCTTCAACCACCGCCACTGCCACTTGCAACACAAGTTGAAGAAAAAGTCATTTTAATGGCAAAAGACAGAAGATCATCATTGTAAAAATGGCTATAAAAGTCAACTCAGATTTTGTTGTAAGGGTTACGAATGAAAAATAAAAAATATAGAATCAAGAATTTTTAAGGTATCATCGTATATGCATATGTTTATTATATTTGTTTATTTTTTACCTATGTCAAAAACAAGCACACATACACATTTATTTTTATTTTTTTACCCATTTCAAAATAAATATAGAAAGATAAAGAAAAGAAGGGTTAAGGCTAGGGTTTACCTTTCCTCCATCACCGTCACCGCCTCCGATCGATGGCCGAGGGGTTCCTCGAGTGTCCCTACATTCAAGAGGGGACTCCAATGATCAATCTGCAAAAAATAAAAAGAAGAGTAAAAAAACCTAAAAACGAAATAAAAAAGAAATAAAAACATAAAAAAATTCAAAAAGCTTTGATTTTTTTATCTTTTTCAAAAAAGGGGCTTGATCTTGATAGATCTAGCCTCGATCTATGGTTAAAATAAAAAAATGAAAAAATAAATTTTTTTATTTTTGACCGCTGCAGATAGCGGTCGGTCGACGTCGATGATGACGATCGGCAATCGGTCGACACCGACAATGACGGTTGATGATTGATCGATGTCGACGATGACGGTCGATGATGGAGTGGACGACAGTACCCTTGACCGACTTGAGAACCATGGATAGAAAAAAAAAGAAGGATGAAGGGGTTTTTTTTAAAAAAAATAAGAGGATAAAGTGATTTTTTTAAGGATTTTGAGCTTTCGTTTTGGGTGTGGGTTAAATGCCCCAAAATGGTGCTGTTTTGAAGACCCACGCCTGACCCGCTCCGGACCTGTCTAGGGTCCGCGTGTTTTTGCTTTAGGGGCTAATTGTACCTTTGGTCCTTTCATATTTTTTATTTATTTCAATTTAATCCTTTTGTGCTATTTTTAATTTATTTCAATTTTGCCCAATAATTTTAAGATTTTTATAATTTAGTCCTTGATTCAAAAATGGCCTTGAGGTTGCCACGTGTCAAAATTGTGTTTATTGTCCACGAAACTCATGTTTCATTTAAAAATGATGTTTTGACCCCCCGAGCTTTCTAAAAAATATGTTTTGACCCTCGAACTTTTTAAAAATATTATTTGACCCCCAAATTTTCTAAAAATTATGTTTTGACGCTTAAATTTTCCAAAAATTATGTTTTGACCCTTAAATTTTCCAAAAATTATATTTTAACCCCTAAACTTTCCAAAAATTTGAATTTGGCACCCAAACTTTCCAAAATTTCATTTTTGACCTCATTTTTCCTTATTTTAACATTTTTACCCTAAATTTTCAATTTTGTTTTAATTTAATCCTTTATTTTTATTTCTTCTAAAATTAAACCCGTCTTTTTATTTTTCGATATTTCGATTTGAATTTTCTTTCGGATTGTGTATTTTGTTTATTTTATTTTTATCTATTTGTTTTGTGTATTTATTACTCGTATAATTGCACTTTCTTCATATTGCACAATTTTGTCATTAATTGCACACTCGTATTTAATTTACATGCTCATTTTTTTTTGAAAATATATATTTTAACTAAATTGTTTTTCGATTTCCTTCAGAAATATAAAAAAAATTTAAAATCGAGGCAATATTCCCTTATTTCAAGATTAGAAAAATTGTGCCTTAACTTACTAGTCGCGGTTTTTTCGAACCGGAATAATTGAATACCCTTTTCTCAAAAGTTTGAAATTGGCAACGAAGGAACGCTCGTTATTTACGGGAATTCGAGAAACTCATGCCTTAACTTACTAGGCATGTTTTTCCTCTTCAACTCGAAATAACTGAGTGGCTTAAATTTTATTTCAAAAACGAGGTAATATCCTTTTGTGTAAAAGCCCCGAAAAATTATGCCCTAACTAACTAGGTATAAATTTTCATGAAATTTGCACAATAGAATATCTCATTTTAAAATTAATAAATGCTCATTAATTTGGAAATTTCGGGAATGCTATGCCCTAACATCTTGGACACGACTTTAATTTCTCGATTAATTCAAAACAAACGGGCATTTTTGTCATCAAATTCAATTTTTGAAAATTACATCAAATAAATCATGCATTTAGGGATCATATTTTAAATTTTACTCGAGATTTCAAATTTTTACATTAAGACTAGAAAAATCAAATAGGTATCAATTTTGGGCGTGTGAGGGTGCTAATCCTTCCTCACACGTAACCAACTCCCGAACCCGTTTTCTGGATTTCGAATACCAAAATGTTTGTTAAAACGAATTTAAAACGTTTTAAGGTGCTCCAATCACACCAAATAAAAAAGATTGGTGGCGACTCCATATTTCGATTTTAAAAATATTTTCGAGACATTTTAAAAAAAAAACGTTTCAACAATAACTTTATAATTTTTTTATTATACATACAAATCAATCACAAATCCATACAATTACAACTAGCAATTTAGAATACTAACTCCATTTAATCTTACACATTCCTTTTCAACATTTTAACCAAATCAGGTATCAAATTGAATCACACCAGGACTTAGGATCTATAACATCCAAAACCCGACACCGTCGTCGGTTAAGGTCCTGAGGGTTTCAGACCGTACACAGAAGATAACAGATAATAGTCTATCCTTCATTTTAATTAAGATACATTACCAATACCTCAACAATTTCAATATCACATATTTATTCATGCAATAGTTATCGAGCTTAAATTTCATTTCAATAAGGGTTAAAAATGTCATTTTACGAAATCTGAGGGACTTCTACTGGTACTTTTTGGAAAAATATCGGTAGAAGTCAAGTCAATAAGCTTTCAAAATTAACTGCAATTTCCTACCGGTAGAAGTGGTGGTTCTACCGATACAAGTATGGTTACTATCGACACAACTCACACTTCTATCGATACAACAAGTTCTAGAGAGCTAGGTAAATGTCCCCTACAACTTCTACCGATACAAGTATTCAAACTACCAATACTTTGATGACTTATACCAAAACAATGCAAGCCAGTAACCAAGGTTTAAATACCCTGTACTTCTACCGATACATACATGAGTTCTATTGAAACAAGTGTGCAACTTTCAAATGAACACATAAATTTCTAAGTTTGCAAAATAGTCTACATCATTTTCCAATTTCTCAAATGCATACCTACATGGATATTTTCATATTTATATTTAAATATCATATAACAACAAAAGTACTTCTAAGAACATTCATCAAGATATTACCATTCTACTTTAATATTTATATCAAAACATTTCAAGTAACACAACCCTAACATATAAGCCAAGTGATATGAAGGACTACCAAACGAGCTCCTAGGATAGTATGATTTCTCTGAGAGGATCCGATCTTCAAACAGTAAAATGAAATCTACAAAACAACAAATAGATACGCAGGTAAGCTTACAAAGCTTAGTAAGTTCGCAATAACATTTACTTACAGTACAACCAATTCGGTTATAGAAAGAGTAGTGAATATCCTCGTAATTTCATGATATTAACATCAAGTAACTCTGTTTGGTCTTTCAGAAATTTAGCTCAAATGAGCCCAAACAGAGTTTAACCAGTATACGATGCTGCTCACACAAGTTGATGAGAATCCGTAACATATGCAGGATCTCAACCATCGATATGGTCCATAGTACCCACTACAATGCTACTTACACAAGCTATCAAGAATCCGCAACACATACAGGATCTCAGCCATCGTAGGGTCCATATTAGATGCTACTCACACAAGCTATCAAGAATCCGCAACATATGCAGGATCTCAGCCATTGTAGGGTCCATATTAGCCACTCGCGATGCTGCTCACACAAGCTGTCAAGAATATGCAACATATGCAGGATCTCAACCATCATAGGGGTTCGTACAATAAGTATTCAGTATTCAATCAGAAATTCATCGACTCACGATGTTGCTCACACAAGCTGTCAAGAAACTGCAACGTATGCAGAATCTCAACCATCGCATCGATATAGTTTACCAGCCCAAGGCCTAACATCTCATTTCTTCATTCATTTCTCAAATTCCTCAAAATATCAAGCATATTAATTTGGCACAATAACAACAAAGTATAAGAAAGATTATAACCATATAAAAGATAACAATACGAACTTACAGAATTAATTTGTAGTAACGGCTCTAATACAGGGACTACCCGTCGGTAAGACATCCAAGACTAGCTCCTAAGACTGTATAGCCCCTTATGTCATGTCCTTTCTGTCCCAGTTATTTACAAAGTTCATATGTGTCATTTACCATGTCCATTTCAATTAACATCCTTCACATTTTACCCTTGCGAGGACACATCCATATAATTCTTATTTATCAGACATAATATCAAATTAACTAATAATACCATTAGTTCAATTTACTAATTGTCATATATCAATCGAATACTTTAATTGTAACATGAATAATAATTAACACAACACATAATCATTTAAGCATTTTGTTGTCACCTAAATTCAACTATATTATTTCATCACTTTCAATCATGCTCCTTAATACAATTTCATTTCAATTTAATTAAATTCCACAATTTAATATTTACTAAGCAAACAAATTTAAATATAGCATACTTAAATTATTTCAAAAATTTACAAACATAAACTAAATCAATTATTTTACTATACGAACTTACCTAATTAAATTGCAGCAATATATAATACAGGGACTATTCCATAATTTTCTCCTCGCCTCGATTTTTAACCCATTCTTCATCTAAAATAATAATTTCATTCAATTAACTAATTCCAATAATAAAATAAACTTATTTTATGCAATTGAGTCCTTTTTGACATTTTTACAAAATTTCCCCTAATATTTTTCTTTTATGCAATTTGTCCCTAAGCTCAAAACTTGCAATTTAACCAATTTCAACCCAAATCAAGTTCAGAAGAATTGTTCTGTAGCTCTCTAAAGCCCATACATACTATTATTTTATCTTAAGTCCTTACAAATTTATCTCATTAACATTTTAGTCCTTAAACATTAAAATCATAAAAAATTACTTAACAAAATAATCAAATCTAACAACCAAGCTTATAAAACTTCCATAAACTTTCAATAAACAACTCATTAATAAATGGAAAGTTTTATAACATTTGACAAATTCACAAATTGATCCTTGGGTTAGCTAGATTAAGTTAACGCGGTCTCAAAAACATAAAAATTACTAAAAATTGACAAGAATTACTCACCCGATTGAAGAAACAAAGCTAGCCAAATATTTCTTCTTTCTCAAAATGGGGTTTTAGTTTTAATTCATGAAAGTGGATTATCTTATCATACACCTATTTTATTTGATTTAGAAAGATGGGCAAGTCCTTTTATTTAATTCTACATTCCTTGCACTTATTAGATATATATTAGATATATAGACTCGTTTAAATATACTTAGATTTAGATATAATTAGTATAATATACGGATTATAATATAATCGTTATAAGATATATTTCTAACTAATAATATAACAATAACAGGTACAAAAATTAATTTGAGGTACCTATTTTATGACAGCTTTCAACAGTTTTCCCTCTATTTTTGTAAGAAGATGATGTTTTGGTTGCTTTTACATATTTTATTCATTTACTTTTACTTTTATTAATCAATTTACTACTTTACCCTTAGTCATTAACTAAATAATTTCATAAATGCTTACCCATTTTAGTCCACTAATATTCTATATCGTTTATTAACCATATTGACCCTTATACTTAGCTTCCTTAAGCTATTTAGCACCTTTAGCTAATAGAATTCAACTTTCTTACTTTTCAATTTAGTCCTTTTTATTTAATTAATTACCTAAACAATAAAATTTCTTAACCGAAATTTAATACTATACTAATGATCTCGCAAATATTAAATAATTAATATTTATGATCTGACGCATCGAAATTGTGGTTTCGAAACCACCATTTCCAATCATTTGAAAAATAGTCTAATTAGTAAATCCTCATTTAATTAGGATTTAATAGAAATTTATCAAAATCTAAAGGATTCCACATCACTTCTACTATTAATCCATTTAAGGAACGTCCAATTTCACAATTGATCCTTCAATTATATTAAATTTCAATTAAATAAATTTATTTTAATTTAACCTTAAACTAATTAGGACTAAATGAATAAATAACCCAAAAGTAAGTGGATGGTAATCATATCACCACCGCTTGAATTTTGAAGATGGTTTATTTACCATTTTGGTCCCTTTACTTTTTCTTAATATATAACAATTAACTTTTACCTCTTTTACAATTTACTCCTTTTTCCTTAATTAAGGAACAAATCATAAAAATTACCCGACCAGACTTCAATTCACATATAATAAGACTCTGTAAATATTTAATAAAAATATTTACGACCCTAAATTTCAAAAACGATGTCTCGATACCTCATTTTCTAAAACCACTTGACGTTTGAACCAAATCACTTATACTAACTTTTAATTCAATAATTAAAATTCACCAATTCAAAATTCCATATAAAAATTATTATTGACTCATATAATTTAAACACTCATTATATGAATATACTCGTCATTTTTGTGGTCCCGAAACTACTATTTTCGACACCACTAAAAAACGAGCTGTTACACTTCCTCAAAATCCCAACAGAATTAGAATTCCAACATTTTTTTCTTTCCTTTTCCTAATTGAAATATTCATATTGTCCTTTCCAAATCCTAAAATTTTCTCTCAATTCTCTATTTATTCTCGTTCTATTTTCTTTCCATTTTATTTACATTATATTTTCATCCTAATTGTTGATAATTATTTTATTTTCTTGAATCGAATAATCCTCCATTCAATCATTCTTTCCATCGATTTTGTAGTTTCTATCAATAACATCTCTATTCTTGCCAAGAATTGGTAAGTACATCTTGTTTCCGAGATTTAGACCCCCAAAATTTCGTACTATTACTATCAGACGCTAATTTTATGTTTGATTAATCAATCCTTTACAGTTTCTTCTCAAAATCTTCCATTAATCTTAATTGAATCTTGATACCCAATGTTAACTCGTGTATAAATATCGTTTAAAGGACCTGTTTTAGGTATAAGATTAGATTTGAATCGTGAGGGTAAATCGGGGCAAATCGTGCCTAGGATTTGGGCCACACGGGTGTGTGAACCAGACAACCACCCACCACAAGGCCATGTGCCTCCTATTTTATAGTTTTACCCAAAATTTTATGTTATGTTCAATTTAAGCATTTAATTGATCTTTGCATTAGTGTTTATACGAAAATTCACAATTTATATGCCTAAATTGTTATTGTTATTATGTGTTTATTGATAATGAATAACTGAATCACCATGGTGTTATGAATAAAGATATGATATTAATCATGTTTACTGTTAAATGTTATTGATAAATTGTGAGTGTTAACACTGTTATCGTCCCACTGAATACATGATGAACATGTTTATAATAGTGATTGAACGAAATAAGTGTTAAGCATGCCCATGATTTTGCATTATTATGTTATGAAGTATGTCATATTGCATTGCATGGGGCAGGATGATTTGTACGGAGGAAGAGTGGTAGTTTAATAATCTACAAATAAGTGGTGGCTTATCCACAAACTTAGTGGCGGTTCGTTTAATCTACAAACATGTTGTGCACTAACAACAAGTGGCGGTAACTACAAATATGTGGTTCAATCACGAACCAAGTGGCAACTTATTTATCTAAAAATACTGGTGGTTTACCCATAATTTTTAAAAACCCAATGACAAATTTTATCTGCAATTACGTTGTGTATCCACAACAAGTGACAATTCATATGCAAATTAGCGATGGTTCATCCACAAACCAGAGTGAGATGGTAGATGAGTTCTAGAGAACCCATAAGTGAGGAGTGTAGCGGAGTTGGGTAGGACTTTTCTGACTTTTCTGACCAAAAGAGTTAAATTATTAATTTGCTTACTAAAAATTATTAAAAATATTATCGGTGTCGTTTGACACAGTGACGACACAAATTTTTTTTAAAAAAACCACTAATCATGCCGCAATGATTGGAGGGAAAGTGGGGTGTTACTATCAGTTGGTCAAATGGCACCGATAAATTACTGTAACAAATGCCTATTTCATTATTAATTTTTGTTCTTATCTTATTTCGGTAATTAATTAATTAATTATATTGTTTGGGTAAAAAAAATGTCACAATTATGGTATAGGAGTCTTTTATCTATTGTGATACTTTAATATACTATTCTTAACAATTTTTCTTTTCAATATTCTTTACTAAATTGAAGAGATAAATGCTTGCTCTCGCATATGCCTATTAAGTATAAAATATTTATATTTTGTTTGATTAAACTAGGTTCAATTTAAAATCACGTTTATTATAATAAATTATCACTATTTAATAAGTGATTTACTAAATAAGAATTATAAAGCTTCAAGTTTAGCAAATGTATGTATTATTCAATCTCATTTAAGTATGATTATGAACAAATTAAATATTGTTATCGTATATCATATAAACTTTTTTTTGTTATATCTATATATTATATTGTAATTAATTGACTTGACACCATGAGTCAATTTGGAGAAATTATTTTATGAACCCTTCCCACCACATTATTCATGGTCCCTTTCCAATTATTTAATGTATTTCAACAATTTTTCAATGTCATTGATGCATAATTTTGGTAAATTTTTTACCTTGAACCTAAAATCTAGACGAATTTAGGGTTTAGGGTTTAAGATTTAATATTCAGAGTTCAGGGCAAACAGAATTATCAAAATTATATGTGAATAATATGAAAAAATATCATTAAATAATTAAAAAGAGACTTTAAATGATGTGATAGGAAATATCAATAAAATAATTTCTCGTCAATTTGATATTAACTTAGAAAAATTACTTAAAAATCATTTTAAACAACAATTTTATATAATATTATAATGGTGTTTTGTTTTTTTAATATTTTTTAAATAAAATATTTAAATAAAATATGTAAAAAATAAATCAAAAGTCTTAAAAGGGTATGCATACATACATAAATCTTTACCACTTTTCCAATGATTAATATTTTTTATAAACACATTTTGATATATTTTTTCCTGAGTGTGAAATAATTTAATACAATTTAAACTTTCAAACCGCTATTATTATATATATACGCTAATTTTTTTACCTATGCACAAACTAATTATCCATTTTCATAAGTTATAAATAATAATGTAATATAAGTATTATAGAAAGTATTGTATATTGTATACTATTTAAATACTATATTTTTATGTATAATTTTTTTACAAAAAAAATATACTTTAAAATTTTTAAAATTTTATAAATAATGTATTATAAACTTTGTATATTT
Organism: Gossypioides kirkii; assembly: GCA_005610355.1. NCBI lineage: Eukaryota > Viridiplantae > Streptophyta > Magnoliopsida > Malvales > Malvaceae > Gossypioides > Gossypioides kirkii. The sequence goes on along the minus strand of CP032253.1, from coordinate 24,685,779 downwards.
TTTAGTTAATATGTTTTTAAAAAGTTATAATAATTTTAAAAATTGGTGTAAGTAAATTTTTATACTAAGCTTAAAAAGTATTTCAATGAAAATTAAATAATATATATGTATGTATATTTTAAAAATTATTATAATTATATTTTTATACTTACTATAATCCTTATGATGAGCTCAAATTGGAATCATTATTCCTTACATAAATGTTTAATTTCTGTAAATTAAGAAGACAATTTTACACTAAATTGAAACAATATAAAACAAATTATAGTTTCAGACCAAAAACCCAAATCCCAATCGTGGAGTAAGACCGAAAGCCCATAAAAGAAAAGACATTTTATATTGTTTTCTGAAAAACCCATATGAAAATTTGAGAATTTTGAAATGCTCAGAAGTAAAGAAGAAGCGAAGTTAGAAGAACAGACATATGAGAGATTAAAAAAATCTTTTATTATATAATATTTTCACAAAAGGTTATGGTAATTAAACCTATTTATGTGTTGGATTACTCTTCAAAGTCTAAAGATCCGCTCAAAATTCAAAAGAGTTTAGTTAAAAATATTAAGCTTGAAAAATGAATATGGGAAAAATAATTAAGCCCATTTAAAATATGAATTGAGCTTAAGCTTGAACATTCAAGCCCGAGTTTAATTCGTCTCAATCTATTTTAAGTTTATAATATTTTATAGTATGCTATTTTTATATATTATGTAATTTAGAACACATTAAAAAAATAAACTTATATTAAATATATTAAAACTACTCTAATGTAAATATTAAAAAAATATTAAAATGATTATATAATAATTTTCAATAAATAAAAAAATAAAATTATTAAATATTAAAATAATATAATATGAATATTTTAAAAAAATAAAAAAATAATATGGACAGATCTAAAATAAACTTGAATTAATTTTTTATAAATATGGACGAATTTAAATAAAATTTAAAGCTTAGATTTCAAGATGGATGGAGTTGTTTATTTTTTTTTTTTTGAATAAAACTGATATGCTTCTTTAATTAACTAGAAAACTAAATAGTCTGCTGTAAAAACCAATTCCCTAGAGTCATAAAGCAAAACCGGCAAAGCAACCAAACCCACTAACAAACCAAAACCAGAAATGAAAAACCAACAGCAAGCAAACAGAAAAAAAGAGAAAGATGAAACATCGCATATCAGTCAGGCCTTCCACCTCTCGTCGCCAAAGATTAAAGACATCAAGGTGAGAGCAGAATCTGCTGTTTTAATTAAAATTCTGTACGGCTATCCATTGTCATCAAAATTTACGAGGCCAAAAAAGAACTTTCCAGATTCACCAGTTCTTCAACTACCGGTGGGCCTTCCTCTATCCATTGCACATCCCTTTTCCGGCGAGATCCCTCCTTTGCTAGTAGGTGAGCCACTCTATTGCCTCCTCTTTTCACATGTTGAAATTTAAAATTTTCGAGACCCAATAGAGACAATTTTGCATTCCAAATTAAGGGACTAACCTCTGATCTGTCTAAATTCTGAGCCGTCAATTTGGAGATTATGGTTACAGAATCCCCCTCAAAGATAACCCGACGAAGGCCGAAGTCCTTAACAAAACGGATCGCATCCACTACAGCCTGCGCCTCCGCCATCTCTGCCGAACGAGAATGGGCATGCCAATGACAAGCCGCCCCCAACAATTGTCCGACTTCATCTCTGACCACAACCCTAGTACTGGATTCTCATCGATCTGAGTTGAAACCCCCATCAAAGTTTGCTTTGACCCAATGGCTTGGAGGAGGAGACCATTTAACAGTATGGTCAGAAGGTAATCTTCTATCATTATTCTCTATCATCTCTAGTTCTTGTACATAGCCCAAAATAAAAGAACCTATTTCACTAACTGTCTGTCGTTTGCCTTCATGGATAACCTTGTTTCGAGCCACCCAGAGAGCCCACAAAGTGACAGTAAGTAATAAGCGCTGAGATGCATGGGAAGAGTACATATGGGATAGCCAAAGTTCCATGGGTGCATCAACCATATCAGTATTCCATCCCAACCCGAGATAATCCCAGATTTGTACTGCATAAAGACAATCCCTACAAGTATGAATACTCGTCTTTGCCTCCAGCCCGCAAATATAGCACACCGCATCAGCAAGTAATCGTCTGCCATATAGATTAGCTCTCGTAGGCACCCAGTTATTGCTAAGTCTCCATACTGTAATCTTCATTTTTTTCGGTGCTTTCGTTTTCCATAAAAGTTTGTATAATAGTCGTCTTTCCGGTTCCATATGTCTATAAACATCAGTGTCCGTCTCAGGGAAGCCTCGTAAAAGCAATCTGTATCCGCTACGAACTGTGTATTCACCAGATTTCTTAGCACACCAACATAGCCTATCCTCCATTCTGTTCTCCACCACTGGAATGCGCAAAATGTGATTAGCTTCATGATTATTAAAGGTAGTTCTTATCAAATCTTCCTTCCAGCAACCTGTAAAATCATCAATAAGATCTGTTACCATATTAATGTCTTGTAGCCTAGGGGATTGAATAAAGTAAGGCTGTATATCAGGTATCCATGCTGCTTCCCAAACTGGGATGGACACACTATTACGAACTACCCAATTACACCCTTTTAACAACAGTCCCTTTGAAGCCCAAATGCTCCTCCATATATCAGAAGGTTGATTTCTCAACTCAGCTTACATAAAATTGCTATTAACATAATATTTAGCCTGTAGAACTTTTGCAACAAGAGATGTAGGGTTGCACGCCAATCTCCATCCCTGTTTTACGAGCAAAGCCATGTTAAATTTCACGATTTGATGAAACCCCAAACCATCACCTTCTTTAAGCTCACAAAGTTTTGCCCAAGAGCACCAATGTATCCCACGTTTCAACTGAGATTTTCCCCACCAATACTGACTAAAAATAGATTCAATAGCATTGCAAAAAGTTTGAGGAAGCAAGAAAACAGACATTATGTAGTTTTGTATCACTTGTAAAACTGATTTCATAAAAACCATTTTACCTCCTTGCGACAATCAGCGATTACACCATCCACCAATCTTTCTTTTAATTCGGTCCAAAATCGAGTGAAACGCAGCCTTTTTATTCTTGCCAATGATCATAGGAAGTCCCAAATATCGTCTCGGATCCGACGAACTTCGCACACCTAGCTCTCTCTCCATATCCATGCAAACAGCAGGGCTAACATTGGCACTGAAATAAATTAAAGATTTGCTAAAGTTTACCAGTTGCCCCAAACAATCTTCAAATTCTTTCAATACACGTTTAATATTTGAAGCTCCCACAAGACTTGCCTCCCCAAAAATTAGACTATCATCAGCAAAAAATAAATGGGAGATGACAGGACCGTTTCGGCTTGCTTTAGCTCCCTTTAATGTACCATTTTGTAATGCCAATCTCAAAAAAGAAGATAATCCCTCCATACAAAAAAGGAATAAAAATGGACTCAAAGGGTCACCTTGACGAAGTCCACGAGATGGAACAAAATTACCCCGTGCTTTCCCATTCAGAATGATCAAATAACTAATCGACTTAACACACCTCATAATCAACTCGATCCACCCAGTATTAAACCCCATTTTAAGCATGACATCCTCAAGTAACTGCCATTCAACCCGATCATATGCCTTACTCATGTCTAACTTGAGTGCAAATGACCCATTGCGACCTCCTGCTTTCCTTCGAAAAGAATGTAAGAGCTCAAAAGCCACTATGACATTATCAGTGATGAGCCTCCCCGGTACAAAGGCACTTTGTGCTTCATCAATACAGTGAGGCATAATTATTTGCAGTCTATGAACGATTGCTTTAGTAATAATTTTTAACGAGACATTGCAAAGGCTTATGGGCCGAAAATGTGTCATATTAGTCGGTTTATTTTGTTTTGGTATGAGCACAATATTGGTATGATTTATGTCTGACAAGGATTTTCTATTATTCAAAACATCAAGACAAAAGGAACTTACATCATGACCAATAATGTGCCAAAAATGTTGATAAAACAAAGCAGGCAAATCGTCTTCTCCTGAAGCCTTAGTAGGGTGCATACTTTTTACAGCTGCTTTAATCTCATCTGTAATACATTTTGAGCTAAGAAACGCATTCATACCATGTGAAACATGTGGTGAAATCCTCGAAAGAAGACGACTATTATCACCTCTACCTCTTGTTGTAAAAAGATCCATGAAGTAACCACATGCTATATCCTCCAAATCCCCTTCACTACTTCGGACCATACCACCCGCATCTTCCAAGTGCTGGACAATCTGATTCTTCTTCCGATAAGAGGCCAACTTATGAAAAAGGTTAGTTTTTCGATCGCTATTCCTAAGCCAGTTGGCTCATGACCGTTGTGCCCAATACCTCTCCCCCTTATCAATCTCAATATTCAACTGAGTCTTAGTTATAACTAGGTCTTCCAAGACGGTATCGGTTGGCTCCATTCCAATCAACTCCTCTAGTCTCCTACGCAAAGTATTCAACTGCTTATTGGATTACCTGCGAACACGTTTAGCCCAAGTCATGAGATTCCAACTCACATATTTAAGCCTTTGTGGAACCGTACCTGAAGAACCTTCCCATAACCGAATGACTTCATCCTCACACGAATTTTCAAGGAGCCAGGTTGCTTCAAAACGGACTTGATTAGTACAATTGCCTAGACTTGGGGACCCATCACTAGTATTCAAAAATAATGGGCAATGATCGGAGACTGAATGAGAGCAATGTTGTAAAATATAATTCAGGTACATCTCTCCAACCTGTATTTGACACCCCCCGATCAAGACGTTCACAGATATTGTTGTGCTCAAATCGCCCGCGTTCCCATGTGAACCACTGTCCTTCATATCCCAAATCTATCAAGCTGCAATCGTCAAGAACTTCTCGAAAAGCATTCATATTTCTTTCCCCACGTAATCTACCTCCTTGTTTTTCATGAGTGAACAAAATCTCATTAAAATCTCCTATAATCATCCATGGATCCATCTCAATCCCTGCAAGTTTATGTAAAAGCTCTCAAGAGTGAAGTGCCATACTTTCCACCGGATGTCCGTAAAAACCCATGAACCTCCACTTAGCCCTCATCGAATCATCCACAACATTCCCGTCAATATAATTCAAAGACTTGCTTCTGAACTCAATTTCAATCTCACGCTTCTAGCATAACGATAGTCCTCCTCTAGACCCCTCACTATTAACTTCAATGCCTTCTAAAAACCCCCAATTTCTTCGTACCTTCTCCATTTTCGTACTATTCAGCTTCGTCTCTATGAAGAAAGCGATATCCGAGTTCATCTCTCTCAGCATCTGCCGAAGGCGATCTTTTGCCTGAAGGTTCCCCAACCCTCAGACATTCCAGCTAAGTATTTTCATTGCGTCTGGTTGGCTCTGCTAGAAACTTGAGGAAATCGAGAATTACACTGACGTTTATTTTGTATGTCAGCATTGTTCCCATCATCAGGTACCATACTCAAATCTGCTATTAAATTCAAGTCCACTGTATTCTCCTCTCCAAAATTTCTCTTCCCTACCACCTTTGCATGAATATTAGAATCACCACTCTCACGCCTGCTTTACGCTTTTAGCTAGCAACTTTAGACTTTTGTAAAGAATATTCTATTGGGATAATAGCATCATTCTTTGACCCAACAATTGTCACCACATCCTTATTCAAATTTTCAGAATTTATTTGACTCATCAAAACATCCTTGATATTTGGGATTGTGGAATCAAAATAATCCCTTAATTCATGCATTAGTGGATCTGTTTCTAAATCTGTCACCTCCCTTGCATCTCCATCTTCTTTCATCGGTTGACTATCACCCACCGTTGCATTTAGTGAACCTTCTTTTCCGATCCTTGGCTCCTCCTTCTCTTCCCATTCAGTTTAAAATCCAACATACGATACCTGCACCATTATTTTCTTATGAGCAATACCGAATTTCACACTCTCCCTCCCCATCAAATTCGATTCTGCTTTCAACGCCATGGAATAGGGGAGTTCATCATTAGGACCTTCCGCAACCAAAACAGAAAATTGGCAAATTCTCATATTTAAATGGAATCCACCATTTTCCTTGGCTTCCTGTCGAAACAAAAATTCCTCATCTGAGAGGGTTCTGAACATCCAACTGAACTTTTAATCGATAGTATTCCCCTTTTACCTCCGAACCGATCACCCCTCCGAATGTAGATCCTATAGCATGCAATAGATCCTTTTTATCACACTCAGGCAGCCAAGGACCTATTTTCATCCAGAATGGTGATGAAACCAATTGCATATTCTCTCTTTCAATCGGAGTGGTCAACCGATCAAAAATAATTAATTGTCTTCTAAAATGCCAAGGACGGCCCTCTAAAATCATCTCAAGATCGTCTTTGCTTTCGAAAGAGATTAGGAATAAATTCTACCCAACATTCTGAATCTCAAACTTTTTCCATGTTTTCCAAATACTCTGAAGTTAGGCACGAAAATTTTCCGGGTTGTAGGTTCTCCTTGTCCACACTGTACATACTAACGCAAGATTATCACCCGGATCGATCAAGGAACTTTTCACTGTCAATTGTGCAAGTTCATCTTCCAAAAGGGGAGTATCATCCCCCTCCAATATCCAACCTTAAAAAAAATCTCCTCCCCCCTCCAACTCAACCACGACAGACCCGTATCTCTGAGATACTTGAGAGAGAACTAATTGATCCTAAAGAAGGAGACTAACGTAGCTGGATCGAGCTTAAATAAGCATAAAATATGTCAATAGTATTCTTAGACCCGACCCAACCCGACTAACAAACACCTGTAATGCTAATTAAGGGTGCCTTGTTCGGTGTTTACAAGTAATTACAGGACTAGCATGTAAATTTTTTTTATGGTTTGGTAAGAAGATCACAAGAGATATAATAGGTTGTTAATTCATTTTTATATTGGTGGGGCATAGAGAGAGGCACAAACAAAGCGCAGGGGATTTTTATTCCTCAAGTAAGACCACCTATAAATTGCAGCATTAAGTCCAAATACCTATAAATTGCAGCTTTAAGTCCAAATACTTCAAAATTAAAAAAGGCAACTGGCATGCCTCCTTTAGCCCGAATCTTGAGCATATTGAATCCAAGAAGGAAAAAAGAAATTTTGAAGTCAATTACTCTTATCTCCACGTGGTTAAGAAACATCAGACAAAATGGTAAGGATTAAAAATTATTGGTTAAGAACAAAGTTTTGCCAGTTGATGAGTAGATTGAAGAATTAGAAAGGTTTGGTTTTCTGCATATATATGCGGCTAAGGAAGTGAACAAAAAGATAGCATAATGGTCTATAAAAAGGCCTTGGAACTACCCTATAGCCATAAATATTTGATTGCAAGGAGACCTTGAGTCAAAATGGGTCATTATAGTGATTTGGTTTTTCTAGTCATTGTTTTATGCAAAATGAGAGCATAAGGAGTAGCATGGTGGCCTTGGGCATTTTTTAAGGGGTCGAAATAAAGTTGTATATTTTTATGATAGTAAAAATAAAATTTCATTATTTTAATAGTTTTTATTTAATGTTGTTCAAACGGTTAACTGAACCGAACTACCATTAACCAAATTAACTGAAAATTTTAATCTTTTAACCGTTAACCGAACCGAAATTTTTTCAAAAAAAAGTAATCGAACCTAAATATTTCGATTAATTCGGTCGGTTAACCGAATTAACGAAATTTATATATATATTTTTGTTAAAACAAATATAAAACATATCAAAATTGCAGAACAAAGAAGTAGCAGATATGATCAGTGACTTTTCTACAAAATTACATTCACAAACACACGTTGACTTGTTGAGAAGAAAAAAGCAGCAACAGAATTGCAAAAATATCGAAGAATGGATTTTTTTTTTAATAAAACAAGAAGCAGTAGAATAATCAATTTCAGTAAAAAAACCTTTTGACTGATGAAGTCGAAATCGATGGTAGACAAACGTCGAACGATGATGGTGACCTGGTGTACACCGGACGGTGTGACTGATGGACGTCAGACGATGGTAACTAGTAGTAGGAATTTTGGGACTTAGGAGATTTTAAATTAGGGGTTTCAATTTAGGGTTAAGGATTTTTGAGTTTTGAGATTTTGGGACTTGGTGGGCGATGGTTGGTGTTTTAGTATTACCGTGCATTGTTTTGAGGTTTTAGATTTTGGGAATTAAAATTTTATGTTTGGGGCTTGGGTTAGTGTTTGGGGCTTGAGTTTGGGTGGGTAGTAGTGACTTGATGGTTAATATAATATTAATTATTAAGTTTGGTTAATTCGATTAATTAATCGCTTTTGAATCGGATTGACCGTTAATCGAATTTCTAAAAATTATTAACCGACCCTAACCGAATTAATTTGGTTCAGTCAGTTAAATCAGTTTTAACTGAAACGTGCACACCTCTACCAATATCTTTATAATTTTTATAGGATTAAATCATTTTTTCTCATTTTTGGAGGATCAAAGTATAATTTTATCATATATTAATTTAAAATTTTTAAAATTATAAAAGAATTAAAGGTGAAATTTTTCATTTTAAAAGAATAGAGAGACTGCCAGCCCCTCTTGGCTCTGCCCTTGGCCCTGGGGAATGACCAATGATAGAATTTGGCATGGCTTGTCCTTTACTGGAAGAATTTCTCTGATACGTGCTCCGTTGCTCTCTCTCCAACTTCCTTTCTTGGCTTTTGTTGTTTGGTGTCTAGGGTTTTCTTCTGTGGGCTTGAATTCTACTTATTTGAACAAAAGAAATGGTGGCCTTGGCACTACCCCAAACCCATTTGTCTTCTCTAAATTCAGTTTACAGAAAGTTTAAGAAAACAACAACAAAAAAGAATGATAAGACTAGGTGAAGTTTTATTGAACATACTCCTGAACGTTCCAATACATGAGCAACTTTTCACAATTATGCATTGGCAATTTCCATAATACAAAAACAACACCAAAACTATTTCAGACGAAGAAAGTTTCAGCTGAGTATGTTAACTCAAATGTAAAACCTATATATGTATATTATTTTAAGAATATTATACAATGTACAATAGTGAATTGAAAATTGATTTAGTCACAATCCTCCCTTAGGATTTAATCATAACTACTCATATGCACATCATCTCAGATATCTTAGTTTTCTGAAAATTAGCTGCTTGAAAAAATGTTGGCAGCATAAATTAAGGCTACTTATGTTTAAAATTGACCACCATGCATGTAGGATCTTATACACTAAGGCAAGGAAGGTTCAGGAGGACGGGTAGCCCATAGTGTACTCAAAGCTCGAAGACGGTGGAAGTATTCTCCTAAAGCTAGTAAGCCTCGGGCTGCCTGACGAGTTGTCAGGATGCGAGACATCTGCTGTAGCGTTTCCTGCCGAAGGTGATCAGCCTGCGTATGGAAATATATAGGCATTAGTTTAAACTAGAATAAACTCATGTGTGGCACCATGGAATGATGCAATTACTACCTGGTTCACAAAGCTGACTAAAGCTTCTAACTTCTCCATTGCAGTAGCCACTTGAGGAATGTAACTAACTTCGTCCAGTGGACCACCTGCGATGGTGGAAGACACAGTTTCCTGGAGTTTCTCCATACCTTGAGAAAGGGCGTCTTCAGCTTGCTGACAAGATTGTTTCAGGTTACAAACTTCCAAAATTTGTTGTTCTGTCAAGGGGTCAAGCTGAGGCACCAGCACCTATAATAGGCATATAATCCTAGATAAATATCATTCAACATTTAGCAATATAACTTGGAATGAAATTCCGACGTAAAATATAAGAAATGATGCCATTCAAGTAACACATGAGTACGAATTTGCTTTTCTAAACAAGCCTTGACTAACCAATATGCTCAATGACAATTGGCCAAGTTCGATGCTTGTGTCGTGAAACTAAATGTTTCGACGGTGATAAGTAACTCTAGGAAACCCTAGCAGAGAATAATTGAAAAAGGTTATCATAGATATTCAATGTACATAACCATTTTCTTTTGTTTATGTACGCAACAAAGGGAGGGAAGGGGGTCTTCTAATATGGACTGACAGTTTCTTCAACGATAGCTAAAATATTGATTTCAAGGGTAACAAGTGAATATCTAAAAGAGACCTGTCTAGATCAAAGAAAAGTATTTAGAATAACAATTCAAGATAGGCTAACCTATTGACTTAAGGAAACGAAAGATAAACATGGTGAATAGATTTCCTGTCTTTTTTAAATAAGTTAGACAAGATGTAAGCATCCATCAACAGATAAGTCAAACTGTGAAACTATCGTAGTTGTTCATTTAAATTTCACCAGTGCCACCTGCAGAAAGAATTTGCAGTTAGACCCACTGCTATAGGCTCTTTCCCTCAAAAGACCTACATGAAAATAGAAATGCATGATCAATAGTTAATTAAACTGAGTTATGCATCACCTTAAGAAGTTCTGAAGGGCGAGACCCTCCAATCCACGAGAAAAATCGCTCTGCTGATGTTTTCCACACACCAGATATCACATAGAAACCATCAGACTTTGCAGCTGTTGATTTCATGCGAAAAAGTTCAAAATAGTGGCCCATACCACTTTCCACAAGTATGCGAAGCTCTATATCACTTATATGGGCATTCAAAGCAGTCCTCAGTTCACATATTTGTCTGTGTTGTACGTCCACCCAACGTCCGTACTCCATCTCAAATGCAGCAATCCCTAAAGAATCCTCACACCATGTAAACAATGAAACACAAAATAATAAAAATCTGCTTGTAGTGAAGATGAAAAGGCATGATATGGATTATTGCATCAATACCACATTTAACTCATCGGAGATTTTCCAATGAAGCTTTATATCATGAAGAGAGAAAGGAAGCTGCAAACAAACCTGAGTTTACTGTTCCACAGAATCCAATATGACTTCCTTCTAACACACCACCCATATAAAGACCCTGTAGTGAATGTTTTTCTTATTAAATGGCTTTAAAATATTTAAAAAAGAGATATAATATGATATTCATCTTCTTCAAACCTGTTGCCTTGCTCGTTGAAGCTCTTGCTCCAATTGAATCAACTTCAGACGACTATTTTCTAACTGTTGAACATATGCCTGAAAGTGTCATCAAATCAAGTTAGTTCAAAAGTTCACACATGGCTTTCCGGTCGTCTGCTTCAGCATACATGCATATTCATCTTACCTTTTTCCGCAAACGACTTTTACGAGCAGCCTCACGGTTTTGTGCTAGACGTCTTTGTATCTATAGACATTAAAGTTAAAATGAATAAATAGATTATACCACTATCTAAGGTAAAAAGTATGGCTAGAATCGTAAAACAAGATCTTATATAAAATTAAAAATTTTATTAAATCAATATCTGTCATGTAAAATCATCAACAAAATTAAATGCGGAAGTCTCCATGGGTTCATTGAAATTTTTCTAGAGAATGTGACTTTCTCTCTTTAAAAAATGAGATATTAGAATACTTATCTTGTTGTAATTTGGGATCATAATCCTAATATATATAACTTTAACACATTAGTCCTAATTTTTAATCAGCATGATACAATTAAAAATTAGTTACTAGAGTATCTACACATATTTGATCCATACTTTATTTAATAATTAAAGCTCAATAAACCTTAACCAAATTAGATCACTTTTAATTTGGGTAACCTATTATGATAGTAAATAATAACATGTAATTAACCTTATTATATATGTGATGTTCACAAGCCCCTTTTGATATTTTTGAAGCCATAGGAAAAATAATAAATTGGAGTTTTGGATATCTTAAAAGTTGGAGAAAATTTTTTTAGGCCCTTTAAAAACTGAAAAAAAAATTTGGACCCCTTTCAACGTGGAACCCTGGGCGACCCCATTTCTAGATGACCCCTAGAGCCGAGCTTGAATGTCCATATTTTCCAAGATCACCTACAAACTTAGAGACACTTCATTCCATGCACAAAAAGATTAGACCCTATTCAATATTTATATCTTTCAGAAGGGTAAAATAAATAAACAATCAAAACTACTTACCTTATCAATTGGTTTAATTGCCTCTTGCTCATAGTTGTTAGAAGGTGCTAGCATTTCATGTGAAGTAGTCTCGGACTGGAAAGTAAAACAGTATAATATAGGGTTATTTATCTTTAAAATCAGATAAATGTGTTTGAACTACCTAGTAAAGAATTATATCTCCAAAATCTTAACCTCATTCTCTAGCTTATTATCCACTTCGATAATCACAGATGTAGATGTGTTTGGATTGCCATTACTCTTAAAAGTTTCTCCCCACATGCCAATTTGGTGGATAGGCTTATAGATACCCAACCTTGAAGGTACAAATTGGGGGGTTGGAGAGTTCATGCTTCTTGAAATGATAAAGAAGGCAACTTTTGCACAAGTTGAATTGGTGTCTAAGGCAATTGAGAGCTTAGACTCTGGAAGGAAACAGAAATAAACATGTATAAGCTTTGCTCGAAGAGTAAGAAAAACAGGCATAATAGGAAACATGCAACAAGCAACAGAGAAGATGAGTATAAAAGTTGATTGCAACAACACCCAAAGTACCGAAATGACATACATGCAACACAAACCAAATGGGGTCTAGGGAAAATTTTATATTTTACTTTGTTAGGCAATATTTGTAGGTTTAATGTCCGACAACACTTCCAATCAGATAATAAACTCTATAAATTGTAAATCACTCACCAAAAACTCAAAATGTTTAAATAAGGAACAAAAGGCATGTTGAAAATGATGCATCATGATTTTGATTTCCTAAATATTATGTTGATGACTACATCATTGGACTAGTTGTCTCTGTCGAACTCATAAAAAATATATTAAACACCAATCATGGAATCCCTCTTTTTATTATCATTCACCTCTATCTAACTCAGTCTTTAAACTGTCAACTCTTGCCATTATTGGAGCACACTATTCACTATCACTTGTGTCATAGTAGACCTATTCATACTCTCAAAAGTTCTTCATTATCATAAAAAATAATGATTTATTCTTTTATAGGACCTTTCCTAATGCGCATAAACCACTAAAAAATTGCATAAAACAATTTGTTCTACTTCAAAATTAATAAAACCTACTACTTGTTATATACTTATGATCGCCAACCCGAAAATCAAAAAAAGTTCGGGTTGCATATCCGTAATCCAGTTAGGCCCTATTAAATAGATGCATGCGAGCCTTACAACGAGAAATCAACAAAGAGAGTTCTCGATCTCAGCTCGCATGCTCCAAAAGAAGTTCACACGAGAAGTTCGCAGTGGAACTCACATGTGGGGGCCACAGAGTCTAGTAGGCAACCCAAAATAATACATGTGTCCAGCATGTTCGAGGCCCGCTCAAAATGTAGCTCCATAAATAATGGAGTCAAGTCCATGAACAATAATGACATGTATAAATATCCGATTATCCCCTTTAATGAGACACAACAAAAAATTACTCAACACTACTAAATCACCATCGGTTCACTAAAGCAAAGAATATTTAAACTTTAGTGCAAACTTTTCTTACTCGTTCATTGTTCTAAATATTCTCCTTAATGTCCATTTCAAACTGACCAACAATTAGATATCTAAACAAATAGAGTTTTTTGCGACAGCCTATGTTGTAAGCTTTAGGCATTCACAAGAAATGTTTTTATTAATTATCTTTTCTTAATACCTAAAGTTCTAATATTCAAACTTTGATGTATATTTTAATAATTTCTTTTAAAATTTTATATAAACTATTAAAAGAAATAAATATATTTTGTTAAAATTTACTTTTTAGTCAATTTCTAATTAAGTTAGCACTCGATTAACTCGTGATATTAATTTAATTAAAACTTTTATTTTCTCTCACTTATCTTTTATTTTTCAATTTTAGTTGTTCGCCCGAGTTATCTTTTAAAAGCAATTTTAAAATAACTATCAACTTTTCTTAAAACAATATTAAACAAACAATTTTTTGAGTTAAAAGTGTTTTATAGTGAGCAACTAAAATCGCCTATATTTTAATTTATATTAAAATATTTTTAGAGTTATAAGTAATATTAAACAGACAACTTTTTAAGTTAAAAGTTCTTTAGAAAAATAATTTTAAACTCAAAAGCAAAAGCATCTTTTTTAGTTTTTGTCAAGGAATAAATAGTAATTTTTAACCTTTATAAAGTACATTATATAATATTTATATTGGATATGTAATTATTTTTCTACTGAAATTTATTTTAAATATATAATATTATATATTCAAATTTGTATTGGTTATATTTTAATATTTAAAATATAGTTTATCTATTAGACTTAATTTTTATAAATAATTAATATTAATTGCTTAAAAATATTTAAAATTTTTATTTCATATATTAAAATATTAACAATAAATTATAATAAATTATTTTTATTTTCTTACTAAATTATCATAATATTTTTAATTTGAACATTATTTAAATATGCATTTGTTACTTTATAACACCCTGTCTAAAATAAATATTTTATTTCTCGAAAGTACTTTTTGACAATAATACTAAACACTTAAATCTTAAATCAAATTTTTCAAAAAATAATACTCAAAATTATTTCTTCTAAAAAACAATGCTAAATTATACCTTGAAACGCATTGAATGAGTGTATTGAAAATATAGCTATTTTGAAAAATTATTAACAATGTGAACACTTCATCATATGACAATTAAGTAGAGATAAAATAGTGGGCAAAGCTTTATTCAAACCAAGGTTAAAATATTTGGGCATCCAAAACGTTTTATTTAATAATAAATTAATTAGAAATTTCAAAAAATGAAAGAAGGAAAAAATCCCACTGTAGAGGGTATACCTAATCCACAACCAAAATTATATGAAAGAATAATAAACAAATTGTTGTTCTTAAATTTTTATTCAAAGTTTGGTGATGTGACCTAAATTATGAAATCTTGACCCTTCCCACTCATTGCCCCTTCACAGCTTAGAGGGATAAAGCTGATCACAACTTATCTAACTTCTCCCTCTTGACAATGTAGTACAAAACAGAGGAAGACCATCAGCACCTAATTTTGAGGATTCAGCACAGCATTTGCCTTCTCATTATATATATGAATGAGAAGAATTCACTTCTACCAATATAAAATTACATTAGATTTATATATTTTTATAATTTTTTTTACGATTTACTTTTTAATAATTTGATCGTGGTATATTATGTTTTATTTGTTCATAAAAAATTTTTAACGATTAAATATATATATTAATATAGAAAATATTTTAATTTAATTTAATTGTGATAGTATAATCATATTGATAATTTTAATGGTTCAATTGTTAAAAAATCAATTGTAAAAAAATTATAAAAATATGTAAAGCCGGTTATAAATAGATATTTTTAAATTTTATTACAGAGACAAAATTCAGGAGTGGAGCAGAGACTAGTAGCAATTGTCAAATATTAATCATTCAATTTAAATCCTTCAATTATTAAAAAATAAAAAAATAATTAAATTTGATCCCTCCAAAAAAATTATTATATAATCTTAAGTCTTAGGGAGTTGATAATTTCACATTCAATATTCAAAATTAGAGAATCAATGATGAAAATACCCTTTTTGTTTATCAAAATCCCACTCATCACCCATAAACCATAGAAATATACCAAATAAGCAATCAATTATGAATTTCTCTCTTTGAATACCCAAAATGAACAAATAAGGAATTAGAATATGACTTTCATCAATTCCACACAAAAATCACATCCATGGATCACTCACCCAAACTTTAAAAAGCTAATTAATCCTAATAAATAAAAGCTCCTATGTTAATTCACAACCTACAACCCCAAGCCATGGATGAAACAATGATGGTACCATTTGCCACTTTAAACTTTGAGATAAACACCTCCCACTTTCTACAACCAAAACAACACTAAAAATATTATGGAGGAACTTGTATTAGAGTTAAATTGTATTTTGTCCTATTTATTTAAATAATGGGTAAATTCATCTTTATACATTAGATTAAATAGCAAATTGGTTTTTTCTAGTAAATTTTTTTAACGATTTTTATTGTTAAAAACTGGTGTTACTGACAAAATAACCAACAGGTGCAAAATTAGGGGTTGGCAGGGCTCCCGCTAAAATAGAAATTTTTTCATTTAAGCCCTTTAAAGTTTTAAATTAGTAAAGGTAAAATTATACTTTGCCCCCTTAAAAATATAAAAATTTGATTTAATCCTTTAAAAATTATAAAGATATAGGCTATTAAAATGGTGAAATTGCATTTTTGCTATAGTAAAAACTACAATTTAATTTCGGCCCCTTAAAAAATTTTCTGATTTCGCCCCTGATAATTAGGCAATTAACGTGGTGTGTCAGGTGTACCTCATTCTGACGTACAAAGATCAATTTCTAACAATAGAAATGGATTTTTTTAATAGAAGAACCAATTTGCTCTTTTATCTAATCTATAGAGATTAATTTGCCCATTGTTTAAGTGGAGTCGACAAAGACCTCCATGATAATCTTACCCCAAAACAACTTCTAATACAAAGATCTCCATGATAATCTTACCTCAAAACAACTCATCACTTGGGGCGAAACTAGAGGGGCTGATAGGGCCCCGACCCCCTTTAAAATGAATTTTTTTTATTTAAGTCCTTTAAAATTTTAAATTAGTAAAGGTAAAATTGCACTTTGGCCCTCATAAAAATATAAAAATTTGATTTAATCCTTTAAAAATATAAAGATATAGACCATTAAAATGGTGAAATTGCATTTTTACTATCATAAAAATTGCAATTTAATTTCGATCCCTAAAAAAAATTTTTGATTTCTTCTGTGCTTATTACACCATCCTGTTTTCAGATCATTTGCCAAACCCAAAACACAAATCTTTAAAATCAGATTGAACCCCAATCCAAAAGGAAAAAAAAGAAAGAAACAGAAAGCATATATATCAAAACAACACATCAAACCACAGACCATGACTCCAAAAATCGATGAAATGCAGAATTAGCCCTTAAAGAAAGTTCAAACACACCCAGCATCAACAACAAGAACCCAGCTTAGAGTCTTACTAGATTGAATTAATAAACAGGTTGAACTTGAATCTCTCCTTCATCCATACCGTCATCCCCTTCAAGCTCTTGCTGTTCACCAACATTCCATCTCTCAATAGCTTCAATGCCTTCCTCCTCCCTAAAGAATAAATTGAATTTTCTTTTGGTTAATTGAGTTGGCCAGCATTATATAATACAATTAACCAACTTCGTTTCAATGAAAAAAAAGAGAAAAAATAAGGAGAATATAAGATGTATGAGTTACTTTAAGTTGGGTTGTAGGATACAGAGAATCCGAATCTATACCATATTTGATAAATATAGAGTATAGAGGCAAGTTGCTGAAGGGCATTACTTTAAACTATAAATCGGCCACTTGTTTTATACATTGGAGTAGAAGCTTCAAGAGAACTTGAACTCATCACTTCTGATTGCTTCTCTCTCTATTTCTGTCTTTGACTTTATAAAGAAAATATCAAAGGTCCCTATTCCAATTACTTTAACTTGTTTACAACAATTATATTCTGATCCTATTTTTCATGGTGTTAGTTCTGGAAATGACATATTCAATGCCATGACCTAATGCTTGCTAGGATTCCATTGATTCCATATGCACTAATTACCAACATAGAATAAAAATAATAATGTTATACATCAATGATCACCAGCTTGAAACTCAAATGAGATCCGGGTCGCAGCCCCACCAAGTGGATATGTGCGAAACGTATAGTGAGAGGACAGCAAGGGGAGCTCGCAATACCTACTTGCACGAGCTGAGGGGATCTCGCATGTGAGGGACCGCAAGATCTAGCAGGCGACCCAAAACGGTACATGTTTCTAGCATACCCGAAGTCCGCTCAGAATGTCAGTCCGATGAATAGTGAGGTCAAGTTCATGAACAGCGGAGTCAAATCATGAACATTGATAGTATGCATAAATATTCAAATATTTCCTTTAATGAGATACAAATTAAAATTACTCAACAAATAGTAAAAAAATCATACATAATATTTAAGAATTAATTATATATTAAATTGGAAGATCCAGTAGGAAGGAGGAGAAATGGTTGAAAAGAGGATAAGTTTAAATAATTAAATATACATGTATATTTAGGTATGGATGGGGATGATGGTGGAGAGGTGTATTCCAAATTTTCAATGGTTGGGTGAGTGATATTGCTTTTCATATTATTATTATTCTTCACTGTTACATGGTTTGAAAGAATGAGAAGAGGAAGATAGTGTGCAATTTTATTTTCCCATTAGTAATGTTGTTGTATTCTCAAGTGGGGGTTGTCCTGTTGCCACTAAGGATGGCTTGTGTTTGGTGTCACATTTATATGAACATACAACATTCAATCCTCCAAAAACAAAATCATTAGATTAACTTCTTTCCCAACTCACACTTCGAAGCCAAACTTTTTTTTTTGTTTAAAAAAATAGGTGTTTTTGTATTTGCTACTTTGAAGGAATGGAAATCTCCTGCCTGCCTTTTTATGATTCTCTTTCTTTCTTTTTTATGTCTTTGTTTCATTTTAATCATACAATAAATTTAACAATAGAAACAGTTTTAAAATAAATTAATTAAAGTTGATTGAGTATTACCTTAATTGGTACGAGCATTATTGTTAATGCAGGAGGATGTGAGTTTGAGTGCGTTGAAGTGTATTATCCTTCTATTTAAGGGTTGAAGAGGGATTATGAGTAATTTTAGGCTTTATCTAAAAAAAATAGATATTATTAGAATTTATAATGAAATTGTTTAAAAAGAATTAATTAAAAATTATGATTCTTTTAATTTACACTTTTACATTTTTTAAGCTGCAATAGAAAAAAAAATCTTTGAAAAGTTTTAATAATATATTTAATTAATTATTTTAATAATTTTTAAAAATAATTTAAAACAATTTCCTTAAAACAATTTAAAAAAACAAAATAAAAATTGATACAAATTAATCAAAGTTTTAAGTTATTTTCTTAATTTCACTTTAACAAAATTATAATTTTGAAAATTTTCATTGCATTCATTTGTAATCAATTAGCTCCTTACATTCATTTTATAAAATAATTTGAAAGTTTATTACTTTATGAAAAACAATATTTTTAAAATCTGATCGATGGTTGACCGATCAAACCATCGGTTCGTCAGTCAAATTAAAAAAATGTCACGTGTAATTTAAAAAAACCTATTTTTCAAAGGCAAAATTATAAGTTTATGCTAAAAAATAAAAAAAAATGGAAAATTACATTATTTTCTTGAAAACTTATCGATCTACGCTGTTTTTGGAGAGAAATAAGAAAATGCATCATACAAAGCTCGTTTTCACTGATCTTCCGATGAAAATGCGCCACATAGGACGTACTTTTAGGAAAGAGAAGAAATTGCGTCCTACGTGGCGCGTTTTCACTGGTAGATCAGTGAAAATGCGCCCTATAAGACACATTTTCACATAGTTTAAAATTGTTTTTTTTTCTTTTTTTTTCTTATGGTTTGAAATTAGATGTTTGTAGATTTATCTTTTCCCGTGTTCGAGATAAACATTGACATAGTTTTAGGATATGTTTGAATTCACGGTGGTACCGTGAAGCTGGGTGACTTACGAATTTCATCTGGCATGTGAGCATGGAGCCATCAACCGAGAAGTTGGATTACATTGCAACTCATGGCCCCGGTTGAGAGTGATTATACGGTCTCTGATTAAAGTGTAACTAGGGCTTCAATTTTACAAAGGTTATGCTATCAAGAGAAGGAGCATAAATGGTGCCCCAGTTGACAGTGTTTATGTGGACACGACAACAAGTTTCTTATCATCAGGGGAGAAAGCTATTTGCCACAGAAACAAAAGTACGAGGAAGAAAAACGTAGTGACATTTTTGTATAATCAAGTATTTCATTGGACATGGATAAAACGATTTACTTGATTATACTAAAACGCCACTGCATTTTTCTTCCTCGTACTTTTGTTTCTGTGGTGTATAGCCTCCTCCTTTGATAATGAAAAAAATCGTTGTCTTGCTCGCATAACCACCGTCAATTAGGGCCAAAGTTATGCTCCGTTCCTTAGAAGCATAACCTTTGTAAAATTGAAGCCCTAGTTACACTTCAACCCGAGACGATATAATCAACATCAACTTGGACCTTGAGTTGCAATGCAATCCCGACTGCTCGAGTGACAGCTCGATGCTCATATGAAATGTGAAACTTGTAGGTCACCTGGCTACACGACATCACTGTGAACCCAAGCATAACTTAAAAATATAACTATATCTCTCTCAAAGTGAGAGAAATAAATCTACAAATCGAAAAATTTCAAAACACACGAGACCGTGCTGAAAGTTATTGGGGAAAGTAAAGAGACTGCGAACTTAATGACGTTAGTGTGCCAATCGGTACCAAATCTTTTGTTTCAAGTTAGGCAGCACAATAAACTCGACCGTGGACTTATCAGTGGAGCATACTACGTAAACTTGCGACAAATGACATGCAACTGTGGGAGATTTCAAGCGCTTCTTTATCCCTGTGCACATGCAGTTGTGGCATGTGCCTCGAAACATCTTCATTGCATGGCATTCATTGACGAAGTTTATAGATTGGAACACACATATAATGTTTGGAAGTTTGTATTCCCACCTATTTTGAATAAAGGTATACGGTTGCCTACCTCACACACTCCATACGAGTTGATACCAGATAGGAACTCGTGCCGCAAGCCGAAAAGTCACTCGACCTCAACTTGGATATGAGGCAGTATGGATATTCAAGAGCGAGGAGACCAACCAAGGTTATACAATTACTGTAAAAACCCAAGTCATACGAAGCCAAGATGTCCACACAACCCAGAAGCATCTATGAGAGGAGCCAATTAAAAGACTAACTCGTATTATAATAACACTAACTTATTTGTCTGTCACTTGATGTACTAAAATATCATTTAGTCACTCGACCTCAAATTGGATATGAGGCAGTATGGATATTCAAGAGCGAGGAGACCAACCAAGGTTATACAATTACTGTAAAAACCCAAGTCATACGAAGCCAAGATGTCCACACAACCCAGAAGCATCTATGAGAGGAGCCAATTAAAAGACTAACTCGTATTATAATAACACTAACTTATTTGTCTGTCACTTGATGTACTAAAATATCATTTAAGTAATAAAAAATTACTTTGTTTGTGTCATGGCCCAACATATTCAAAGTCATTAGGTTAAAAACTTGTGTACATGGATCCCAAATGTAGTAAAGAAAATATGTATATTTTAAATAAATGTCAATTGCAAATGTGGAAGAAATTATAAAACTTCGAAAAAATAGAAACAAACATAATCAACAATGTCCCGAATGTGTACCACAACCAGGTGCGTGTCAAGCACGCCTAGGGTTCTGTTACACTATTGGAGCTGGCGGCTCTTCTTCGACATCCTCTTGGCCTTCCTTTTCGACCTCCACTTCATGTGCACTTAGGGGTTGATCACCGACATCATCTCCTTCCACCATGGATGAATGTGAGTGTGTCCTGGCTGCCCATAGTGCACCCCCGACCAGGTCGGTCTATGAGAAGATTGTGCATGCAATGGTGCTTGTGTGAAATAAGGTGGTTATGAATGTGTTGGTGGAGGGAATGATTGCGCATGATGTGGTGCTCGTGTAAAATAAATTGGTGATGTATATGTTGATACAGGGAACGATTGTATGTGCTGTGAGTATGATATAAAATAAAAAGGTTTTTTGATAAGAATAAATGAACCATACTGATCGGAGGGTTGCACGTTGATCAGGGCTTCGTGTGTACGTGAAAAAAATTTTTGATCACTCCGTAGCATCTTCTCCCGACCTAGGGTTCATGGTCCCTCGTCTTTGCCTCCTACGATGATGTTCCCTACTCCTTTTTGAAGCCAGAAGTAGATATAGCTTCCCGTGATGCCTGAACCAATCCATGTAATCCAGAGTTGTCCCCAACTCCGGTGTTAGAAATGGTTCATGCCATAGCAAGAAATTGTATCTCTCCTGCAAAATCTCGATATGCTTTTTATGGAATGTTCGCCAATCTTTGTTAGGTCTCCCACGCATGTCGATCTTGTGCAAGTCATCTAGATCCTGAGGTTGCAGTGGAATACTTTGCATACACCCGAACTGCCGAATCACTCGATTTGATTCGTGCATCTCGACCATTGTAAACACGATTAATGGCACTTTCACGTGCTAGATTCCGCGTTTGGCCAAAAATTCATTTGAGACGCATTCTTGAATCCTCAGATCCGCGTATGGAATCCATACTAACTTTAGTACGAATTTATAAATTTTAGCAAGTGATGAATATTTATTTAAAAATGTTGGAATAAAAAGCCGATAACTTTGAAACTAATAAACTAACATCCTCTTCTGTTTGTTGGTCTAAAGCTAGTCGAAAGTCCTCGAGCTCGATCGACATACTGTTGTGTCTGGCGAGGTTGCTCCACCTATACAAAAAACATGTTATTTCAACACTACAACAATGAAAATTTGGATACGGTAGCAATATTATGAAATGAATTTTACTATGTTATGAGTGAGAATCCGAAAAGGGCTGTAGAAATGGTAGTTGACACCATGCCCACAATTGAAGAATGAGCATGCAATTACCTATTTTAGCTTTTCTTGGTATTGTCGCTTGACACATTTCTCGGTTCAATGTTGTCAGCATTGTCGATCCCTAGTTAAGTCGTCCCGTTTCTCTTAAGTCGACTAGTACTAGTAGCCACTTCAAGTGTATCCGATTACGAGATTTATTTGGCATTAATAAACCTCAAATCAACCTCAAAATGAATGTGCGTGAAAATTGCTCTTTCTCAATGTTGCTTGATGAAGCCTCGATAGTCTGAAAGTTGCCCTCCAACCATCTCATCTCGATCCGACTACCCTTAAACTTGTGTGCACCTTCCTTAGCAATTGCTCGCATGTTGCACTCTAATCGGCATTAATAACCGACCCCGTAATGACATCCCCATCGATCAGTAGACCGAGTTATAAACTGACATCCTCAAGTGTAATACACTCACTGCAGAGGACATAGAATGTGTGCATCTCCGAACTCCATCTCTTGACCAAAACACTAATGAGTGGGGAATCCAATTTAGTCCCCTCGAGCATGCGAGTCGCGTATAAAAAGCCTGCATCTCGCAAGTGTCCATGAATGACCTTTGATGCACCTTCTTTTAAGTTGTTTATGTACGTCTCCAAAATTCTATCTTCGGCCTGAGTATATTGACATAAACATTTAATAATCTGAACAGCATAATAACTAACTATTTGAAATTAAATTATTTAATAAAATTTTCGTAAAATATTTATAATTAACGAAATAAAAATAAATAATTAAACAATATTTTCTTATCATTTGTAATTGAACGTCGGAGATGTGCTTGTCATCCAAACGAATGAGCTGATATGCCATAGAAAACTGAATAAAATAAAATCAAAGGATTTAGTCAATTTCTTTTGAAAAATAATTTGGGAATTGAGAATTTAGAATAAAAATCGAGAATTGAAAATTGAGAATAAGAAATCGAGAAAAATAATTTGAGAGTTAAGAGTTGAATTGAATAAAATAAAAATTTTAAGGTTTATATTTATATTAAAAAAATAGCCGTTAAGCTTCTGGCAGTTAGGAAGTTACTGTTGGCCTCAAAACCAATGGAAGTACGCCACGTAGGACGCACTTTCTTCTCTTTCCTGAAAGCGCGTCTTACGTGACTCGTTTTCACTTGAAGATCAATGAAAACTCATCCTGTATGACACATTTTATTTTCTCACAAAAGCAACGTAGAATGATATTTTTTCAAGAAAACAACGTAGTTTTCCAATTTTTTTTATTTTTCAGCATATGCTCATCATTTTTTCTTTTTTATATCTTTATCAGAGTATTGGTTGTCGAAACCATTTTTAAAACGACGAGTTTAAAAAAATATTGTAAAAATTGAAAAAAATGGGAGTGGCCACCAATCTTTTATTTGGGTGTGATTGGATCACCACAAAACGTTTAAAATACGTTTAAAAAAATGTTGGTCTTCGAAATCCAAAAAAACAGGTTCGGGAATCGGTTACGCATGAGGAAGGATTAGCACCCTCATACGCCCAAAATTGGTACCGTATTGATTATTTTCGAGTCTTAATTTGTAAACCTTAAAAGCTCAAATAAAGTTTAAAATACGATCCTCGAATGCATGGACAATGTTTAAAAGAAATCGACTTTGCTTGGAAATCTCACTATTTCAAAGTGATCGAGGAAGAAAAATTAAGTCTAGTGAGTTATGTCATAATATTTCAAGATCCAGAAATAACGAGCTTTCCTTTGTAAAACTTTTCTTTAAATTTTGGAGAAGGATGTTTGATTATCTCGATTTGAAGAAAGGTTGCATCTAGTAAGTTAAGGCGCAAATTTTCATAACCGAAGATAAGGAAACATTGCCTCGATTAAGGGTATTCGATTATTTCGATTTGAATAAAAATTGCACCTAATAAGTTAAGGCATAAAATTTCGAAACTCGAAATAAAAGAATATTGCCTCGATTTTAAAGTTTTATGAAAATAATTTTGAAAACGAATATGCGAGTTTAATATGAATGAGCAATTAATGATGGATATTAAAATGCGCGAAGAAAAATAATTAAGCAGATAAAACAAAAAATATAAAATACGAGTGCATAATAATTAAATGAGGAAGAAAAATGATGCAATCGGGGTTGAAAATGAGACTTTGGATACCCGGGGGCAAAATGGTAATTTTAGACTCTCGAGGGTAAAATGGTAATTTTGAACTCTCGAGGGCAAAATGGTAATTTTAGGAAAATTTGGGGTTAAAAATGAAATTTTGGATGTTTGAGGGTAAAATGGTGATTTTTAGAAAAATCGAAATCAAAATCGAAATTTTTAAAAATTCAAGGATAAAATGGTAATTTTTAAAAGTTTCGGGGTTAAAAATGGAGTTTTTAGACATCCGGGGGTAAAATGTAATTTTTGGAGGTTTTGGGGTCAAAAATGAAATTTTTGGAAGTTTGAGGGTAAAAATGTAATTTTTGGAAGTTTCGGGGCTAAAAATGGAATTTTTGGAAGTTCGAGGGCAAAAATGTAATTTTTGGAAGTTTTGAGGTTAAAAATGAAATTTTGGAGAAGTTTGGGGCTCAAAATATAATTTTTGGATAGTTTAGGAACTTGTAGAGCAATAAAACCAAAAATAGGTGACACGTGGTAGCCTATCAGGCATCCTGAAGTCAAAGGACTAATTTGAAAACTATGAAAAATTTTTGGGCCAATTTTGTATTTAAACAAATCTTGATTTAAGGATGAAACTAAAACAAATTGAAAATAGGAAGGACTACTTACAAAAATAAGCCAAAATTATGACACGTTGCAGCTTCTAGTGCTTTCAAAAAGTCAAAGGATTAAATTGAAAAGAATTGAAAATTATTAGGCTAATTTAAAATTAATCCAAAGTATGAAAAGGACTAAATTGTAAAAATTAGAAAAAACGGAAGGACCAAACGTAAAAATAACCCAATTCTTGAAAACAAGCGAATCCTAGGTCGAGTCGGGTCAGATTGGGTCAAGCCATGGGTAATAGCTCAAAATAACGCCATTTTGGGGCTGAACTTTAGCCCTCAAAACAACGCCGTTTTGAGGGTCCTTAAAAACCCCTTTTCAAATTTTTTTTCATTTTCCTTCACTTTCTTTTTAAAAAAATTTCCTCAGATCCTCTCATCTCTCTCTCGTCTCTTCCCCATGGCCGGCCATCTTCGACCGAACGTTGGCCTGCCATCCGACGCGTGCTAGGCATCACGCGCGCCACATGCCTTATCGTCGTCTGTCCGCACACCGCCCAAGTCCGCCCACGCGCCGTCGCGTCGCCGATCTCCAGTCGCCGATAAGTTCGAAAGTCCCCCTTTCTTATCTTTTTGTTTTCTTTTGCTTTAAAACCCGGATCTGGGTTTGAATCCAGATCCAAAATAAATTTTAATTGTTCTCTTCTTTCTCTATTTCAAAGTCCCAAAAGAAACGGTTTCAAATTCCTTTTTAGATCTGTTATTACACGCGTATTGGAAACAAACTTTCTTTCTCATAACCCAAGGTTTTGATTCATTATCCCTTCATATTTTTTATAAGTTTAACTTCATTTCTTGTTTAGAGTCTGTTTTCCTTTTTTTCTTTTTAAAAAAAATTTGTAGATTGCACTCCCCGGTAGACAATCTCACGGCGGTGGACGACTTTGCGGCCTCAGGCGTCGGTGCTGGCGGTGTGACCAAAGGGACAGTGACCTAATCGACTCCTCAGTTTCCTTTTTTTTTATTTATTATGTTATTTATTATTATTAATAACTTCATTATTATTATTAATGTTCATCCAATGCATATGGAAATAACCGAGAATAAAAAAAATAGTAACAGTCGAACATTAAATGCGTTTTTGAAGCATTTTTGCAGGTATGAAGAGTTTTAATACTAATTAAAAATAATAATAAATGTGTGTGCTTGGAATACCTGGATAGCTTTAATGCTTGAACCTTTGAATCGGGCTTGAGATTATTTTTGTTACTTCTGTGGCTATTCGAATATCTGCTTTGTATTAACTAATTCTACTTTGACTCGTAAACGCTTCAAAAGCCTATTTGTATTGCTTTATAGTGATCAAAAGAAACAAAAGAAATCTGTAACCAAGGATTCATAGTCCCTTACAATTTGTTCAATTCTGGCTTTATAGCCACCAATACAATCATTCTGTTTTGTTTTACACAACTAAATGTGCATCTTTTCCTTGCAGGTAAAATGACAGTGGTGGCTATGGTAGTCGACGGTGCAGAGCAAGTAGAAGCTGGTGGCACTGTTGGAGTTGACGTGGCGCACTCTGAGTGGCTGAGGATGGCAGCAGCAGTGCAAGTTGGATCTGGTTAGGGTATTGGGTGTAATTGGGTCATTGGGCTAGCAAATTTGGGCCGGTTGTAATTGGACATTTGTTTTTGTAAATGGACATTCATTGGGTTTTTAATTTTATATTAAGTTTAATACTATTTATGAAAGAATTTATAAAATAGAAATAATTTTAGAAAATAATTACATTAAATAAATTTACCATGGTTCTTTTACTTTACATCTTTTATATATTTTTCTTGTAAGCTGGAATAGGAAAAAATCATTTATAATCAATTAAATTTTTATGTAATTATATTTAATATTAAATACTTTTTAAGTAACTATTTTTAATTTAAAAATAATGAATAATATTGAAATTTTGAAAAAAATATTTTTATTATAATTCGTAATTAAAATTTTTATCAATGATGTTTGAATCAGATTGAATTGAAAATAGATTGGAGTACCAGTTCCAAGAAGAACATCAAATAATTGAACCACAAATTGATAGGGACGGTTGAACCGGTTAAAAAACCAATTGAACAAGATTTCTTATTTTTATTTTTAATAAATTTTTAATATGATCAACGAACTAGTGACTTGATCAAAAGTGAGATTAATTTTGTGATCTTAGGAAGTTAGATATAAGCAACCATTTATTATTCGTATCAAATTCAAGTATTACAGCTTGAATCTAAATGCAATTAATTATATTATTGCCACGTAATCAAATTCATTAAATATTGATATTATTGTCATATATTTGAATTCACTAAATATTGATATTTAGTAAGTCAGAAATATTCTTTAAACAATTTTTAAAAATAAAATCGATAATAGATTCAAATATTTAAAATTATATTTATAATCATTATCCAAAAAATAAAATGAATTTAAATAAGTATTTCCAAATATTAATATTTGCATTCACTCTCAATACATCGAAATATTCTTTTTTGAAAGGAAGATCCATCAATTCATTCATTTAATGAGACCATACAATTCGAGAAAAAAATAACAAATATTCGTTGTACGCACTAAAGGATAAGCTCCATCAACACAACAAAGGTTTCAGCTTCAGCATCAATAGAACATTATGGCACATTGACAATTGGTTCTGTCACAAGTCAAGCACAACATATCAAGAGTGATTGCAAGCACTTAATACAATAAGGAAATCAGTCCCGAATGGTCCAAAGCGGCGAACATAAATCGGCAAAAGAATAGAGCATCCACTAAACTAAAGAGGATGACGACAAAACCAACTCTCAAATCACTCATAAAAGCAAGACTAAAAACCGTACTACAAAAGTAAGCAAAAACTTTTAAAAGTGAAGACTTATTAAACAATGAAAAAATAAACAAAAAAAGCATATAAAACTTAAGACAACACGACTCCAAACTGACTTATGAAATCATTTATTATTCTGAAATACTCTCAAAACAGAAACATATTAAGAAGCCAACGAAGAGCTATCCACTTTCTAAAAGAAACTGTCGGTGGTCGGTGGTGTTTCAACGATGATAGGCATCATCATCTGTCCATCACAACTTGTGAAGAGAGCAAAGATATCTACAAAATAGATCTGCAGATTGAAAAGAGAATAAGACGAATGGAGTGAATGAAAAAAAAATTGATAGACAGGAGAAAAAGACAGATAGTAACTAACCCGAAAACTAACACCACCGCTAGACAATACATTAAAATATTTAAATTCATAAAAAGTTGCACTATTTATTATCTTAATTTTGGATTGAGCTATGCGAATCCATAAAAAAAGATAACGAAAGTCGATTATAAATATTTGTTATGCTCTATCTGTTAGCACCCTTAATTTTGGATTAAAATAGACGAATCCATTAAAAAAAATAAGTTATATACCTGCAAATATTTAATCTATTATCATCCAAGTGTTGGGTTGCGACGATAGATTCATTTCCAATTAATCAATTATGTTGAAGCTCACTTGAGCTAATCTCGCACAGAATGATCCCTTCTAAATATATTTATTCTTTGTTTATTTTTATTTCTCTCTAAGAATTCTCTTTTAACCTTTTCATATTTCAAAAAAAAAAAAAAAACAGACATGTAACTTAATTAGACGAAATTCGAAATTTCGAGTCCTTCTAATTCCCATATAAGTTTAATCGGGTAGAATTGGAAACCAACACTAGCTAGCTCACTTTAGTGCCACGGGCTAAGGTGCAAAGCCCGTGACCATAGTACAACATGTATCCCATGGAGGTCTATTGATTAGATGGAGATCATTTAGCCCACGAGATCTGGTCCGATTTAATGAACTGATGGAGAAGTCTGTCAGATTGAAGCCTAGGTGACCCATTGATACAAATATGGAAAGATAGGCTACCTTGGTAAATATGGGAATTAATCTTAGAAGATTGAGGGGAATCATATCTTATAAGATTAGATTAGATTTGATTATGTAAATTAATTACGTAATCTTGTAAATCCCATGATTTAAGGGATAAGCTAATCTCGTCCGTCAATGCAACTTGATCTAGACCGTCGATTTTGGGGGAACTCAACTATAAATAGAGAGCCTTCCCCTCACTTGTAAATCATCCATTTGTATCCATTGTTTCATTGTGTTTTTATTCTTTGAGAGAAAATAATACAAGTTGAGAGTATTTACTCAAACACTTCTCGTGCATAGTTTTATGTGGCTTTTTGTTCTATTTTGTCTTTTTTTGGCTTGAGTTGCTTCCGCTATATAAATTTATGCCTTAGAGGAATTCTTGTGAATAATCAATTATTTGGTGGTTAGGTTGACTTAGGTGTGTCCGCAAGAAAGGATCGTCTAAGGCCGCACGGAACGCGAGACTAAAGTTCTAGCCTAGTGACACTAGAACAACAAAAACAAAATCAATAATAATATTAAGAATTAATACTTAATATACTATCAATATATAAATTTATACATTTAGAGTTGTTAATACCTAATATTTTACGAGTTCAAACCCAAACTAATAGCGTGGGCTCAGACTAATGACCAGACTAGCCAAAATAGAAAAAGCCCACAAATAGGTTTGGCCAATACACATAATGGTATAGACCTCAAAGGCCTCATAAGAGATCTTCCTTTGCTAGGGATGAAAATGGAGAGGAGCAAGGGAAGATGTGGTAAAATTCACCACCGCTCCACAATTGGCACATTCTACTCCACCACCCACCCCGCTCCACTAAAGAGGTACAATCTTGAAAATCATAACCACCTCTATAAATGTTGGATGCATCCATCATTGCTCCACCCTACCCTACCTCGCTCCACTTCGATCAATTTTTGCTACTTACTATTAATGTGTTCAGTCCTTTTAAAGTTAAATAAATATTTAAACATAATTCTTCAAACATATTTAAACATAAATATATGATTTTCCCTATAATACATTATTACATTCTTACCCTTTTAATAGTTATATATATACAAAGATAAAATAGTAATTTCATATAGTGGAGCGGGGCGAGGCGGGATAAGCAATTACCATACCCGCTCCATACCCACTGTCTAAAAGAAAAAATCCACTCTATTTGGAGCAAATTGGTTTGGAATCCATCGGGCAATTCGGGTTTTTTATCCCTATCCTTTACAAAGTACAAATTCTATCCACAAGGCATCGTCTCCTGTATTCTTAAAGGAACAAAAAGCTTCTATAAGCTTAAACCATTATCACAAAATGAATAAGGGATTTAACAATTTTGAATTTGCAAAGGAAGGCTTATGTGCTAATAGTTGAGTTTGTACACCTACCCGAGCAACCTTGAGCATGGAACACAAAGCATATAAATTCTCAATGTACGTCTCTAGCAAGATATATACACCCTTTGACCCTAGTACCTTATTCAACATTGGTTTTCCTTATAACATTACTGACTTAAGCATCATATGGTGCTTTAGAGATCAATTTGCGATGCCATTGAATTGATTTTTCCTTTTGTGAATCACTTACAACTTAACAATGATCATTTCAACCCAACCTTATAAAATTAACATCAATGTTGGTGTCGTCTATGGGAACATCTACTAACATGTCAATGATCATTTCAACCCAACCTTATAAAACTAACATCAATGTTGGTGTCGTCTATGGGAACATCTACTAAAATGTCACGAATTATCCTACTAAGTAATACAACCGAACCATTACAAATGCACAAAACCTTGAACCCTGATCATCGTTTTAAACAAATGCCTTTCAATCACTTATAGTTACCCAAACAGCAAATCTGCTTCCAAAACCAACAATCACCAGGAATATTATGACAACCTTAATCACTCATCCTTCATTATAGTATGTCCAGTAAAAATCTTGATAGTCTTCTTTATTAGTTAGGCACGACCTAGCGAAGGGTATAACACTATAACCACAGACCCTCATCATCATACCCATTTGTCAATCACTACTAACATGCAAACCAATACTGAACTATCATCTATAGTTGCAAAAAATCCAATGATTCTAGAACGAGTAATCTATTAGTCACATATGGACCACTAGCCTCAAATTCGTGCTGCAAATATCCCCACAATTGTCAATGGCTAATGCCACATCGTCAAATTGACAGTAGCCAAACATTCACTGTAACACGCCAAACCCGATCCTTTAGAAAAATCCAAGTATGAGATGTTACTACTTAAAAATCCACTTAACTTCAAAACTATTTCTGGCGTAAGCTTGTAAAATTTAGTGTTTAAATTAAACCAATAACAAATTTTGAGTATGATCCTACTAATTTGGGCTATTTATGGTTCTTTTATCTTGTAGGGACTAAATTGAAGATAAAAGGAAAAATTGAGGCAAAAAGCGTGAATGTGGAAACGAAAGTGCCGAAAGTGTGGAAGACTTGAGAAGAGATTTATTGGACATAAGGCTTTGTTTAAATTTAAACTCTATTTTTAGTATTAATATTTAGGATTATTATTATATTGTTTATATTTAATTTTAATTTATCTTTTAGGTTTTATAATTTAGAGTTTAATTTGGATCCAACTAGGGAATTATTATTTAGATTTAATTCTAATTATCTTTTTAGAGTTTAGATTGGATCTAACTAGGGATTTTCATGTACTATAAATAGGGGATGAAGTGATTTGAATTATTCACTTCCTATTTTCTATAAATCCTTTATCTCCCAAAAACCTTGGCCATTTTCTTTCAATAAAAATTATATTTCCATTATACTTGTGTTTTCTCCCAAAAAGCATGAACAACTAAAATTCTTCTAGCCGAAGATTATCAACATTCCTCCAAAAAGTTCATGAGGCTTAGAATCCGCACTTACCCTTCTCAATCGAGTATTCATCAATTCTCTATGTTACGGGATTGACGCTTCCATCAAAATCCCTTTAAAAGTAATCTTTTCATTCTACATGAAGCCGATCACTTTGTGTGTTTTGAGAAGGTTGCACAGTTGGTTCACTAACTTACTGCGTCAGAGGTTGTCGAGCCAAAGAGACAAAATAACGTGACATTCGTCATTGAGAAGAGATGATCTAGTGTAAGATGATCCCATTGAAGCGACGGTTGGCTAGAGTTAGGTTCCTCTAAAAAGCTATAATTGGAGCTAGTGGTCGTAGGTGTCCTCTTCCACTATAACTGGCTTATTTGGTCATGAGAAGAAACATCTAAAAGTCTATGATTGAACCAAGAAGGAATCAAGATAACCAGAGGCTGGAACTCTATAAATCGATAAAACCCTTCTTTTCTCTACTCTGTTTACTTTTATGCAATTTCAATTATTTTCAAGCCTTCAATCGTTCATTTCTTTTAATTCTATTTATTTATTTCTCCAGGTCAGACACTTTTCTTGGGTACGATTTCGCCCAAGATCTCGATGTACAAGATTTTGCAACATTCCAGTCCCTAAGGATTTTACCGTACTTCCCTTTTACTATTATTTTCGATATTTTTAAGCATAGGTTATATTTGGTGCTCCTAACGACACACCAAATTTTGGTGCCGTTACCGAGGACTAGTAACGTACTAATCTTGTTCTTTCTCTTATAGCTATATCTGCTCCTGAAAATCTTACGTTTCGGTACCATAACCTATGGCTCAAACAATTCGATAATTGGTCGAGGCTCTTATGGATCAACAATCATTATGCATTGCGTATCCTACTATGGACGCTAACTTTGAACTTAAATGAGATTTAATCCAGTTACTGCCTATTATGGATTGCAAAATGAAAATCTACATAAACATCTGAAAGAATTCCATATGGTTTGTCTTAGTATGAAACCTTAGGGGATAATTGAGGATCAAATTAAATTATGCGCTTTCCCTTTTTCCCTAGCAGACTCTGCTAGGGAGTGGTTATTTTATCTACCTTTTGGATCTATTACAACTTGGCTGATCTTTCTTGTTTGTTTCTTAATAGGTTTTTCCCAGCATCGCGTGCCGTCGAGTTATTGAGGGAAATTGTTGGGATTAGACAAAAGGATATGGAGTCTCTTTACGAATATTGGGAGCGATTTAAGAAGTTGTGTGCGAGTTGCCGACAATATTGGATAACAAAACTGTAATAACTCTTGAAAAAGAGTTATATTACACACTATTGCTAGAACATTTTGTTTTCTCTTTAGTAAATTTGTTATAACATTAGTAGTAGTTTAATGTATTTTTGTCTTTGGAGCTGCAGTGCACTTAATTAGCAAAATCTATACATTTTTATCCTTTTTTTTGTAGCAAACAACGCTTGTTGGTATATGTTTTCATGATGCAAGAATAGGTGAAGGAAGAGAAGAGTACAAGGCCTAATAACGAAGCACTATTGGGGAGTGGAAGTAGCAAAACTTTGTAGCTACTAAATGCTTTGGCAATACTAGGCACGCAGGATTCTTCTGAAGCAAACCAGATTTATTGTGGTTTGCACTAGAAATCTCTAGGAGGGCTCTAGAACCCCTAGAAATTCGGATCTGATGAACGTGTATTGTGTGGCCAAGCTCCTATAAAAGCAGCATTCTGATGAAGAAATCAGATATCAAAGAATTTAATCAAGCTAAGGCTAGAGTGCTATTGTAATATACTCCGGAAAGAGTAGAATTGGGAGAGTCACACGACAGATCGAAACTGTAGAAAGCAGAGTTGTCAGCTATCGCTGAGAGCGGAGCTCAACATTGCTAAAGCAAAACCACCGAAGCAAAGAGACGTTGTTGTGCTAAGCAAGGAAGAATCGAGAATTGGGCCTGATGTTCTTTTTGGGTCTCAATAAGGAGTACTTTTGATCTTTAAGTTTGTTTGTTAATTTTTTTAACAACATTTTGCACCCTTATTTTGATCAATTAAGGGTTGCATATTTCTGATACTTTGTTTATTTTCATGAATGAATTATCGATATCTGTCTAAAGAATCTCTTCATTGATTTATGACTCAGTTGTTGTTAATTCTACATGTTAGCAATCTTTGGAATGAGCTCCTATTTTGCATGTGCATAATCTCGACTGAAAGCATGACAGATTTGCTGGAGCATAAATCGGTGTAATAAGCATGTATCGGAAGATATGTGTAGTATCTCTGAAAGATGAGCTGCGTTCATTAAGGGTGAAATAAGTATTTGTTGGGAAAATACATGTTATAGGAGTATAATGTGTATACACTGTAAAAATTGCTACATAAAAATGACACTCCATTGCTTAGTCATTCTGGGAAATTCATAGAAACAAATATTTGCTATGACATTCGTAGACCTAGACTTAGATCTGAAATATTCCAAATTTATTGATCACAACTGAGTCATGTACTGAAGATTTTGCCAATCATTTCTGCTAAGAGTGATAAGTACTTAGTAGATCTGATGCTTTGCTTGGTTGATTCTTGATTATTTTACTGTTTTTGCATTTTGTTATGACACGCAAGTTGCAATCATAAATATCATTGTTATCACATTTATTTTGTTTGCACAATTCTTTTGCCAACAGTCTTAGCAAATTCTTCTGAATACTAATCTCTCTGTGGGTACGATACTCTACTTATCACTTTATTACTTGAACGTTGTGTACACTTGCACATTTGCTACATCAATATTATTTTACACGTGACAAACAGTCTCTTCTCCATACTTCTATGAGGGCCTAAAACCTATGGAGATTAATATGATAGATGCTGCCAGTAGAGGAACATTAGTTAATATAACTCCCCAACGAGTAAAGGACTAGATATCCACAATGGCTACAAATATTCAGCAATTTCGAGCCAATCCTGAACCCATAAAAGGGTTCACCAGCTAAGTAATTCAACATTAGAAGATAAAGTTGATAGACTTCTTGCAGTATGATATCGCTATGAACATCACAACAAATATGTGCAAGCGTACACTGTTGATGCAAGTATAGTAGATAGAAGTGAATCTATCAGATATCGATCCCACGAGGATAGGTGTTTATATTTAAATCTGTCGAAGCAATTTGAGTTAAAATGAAAAGAATTACTAAGAGTAATGTCAATGCAAATTGGTTAAAACTACATAAGTTAAGAATTAAATATGTCAGTGCAAATATAATATAAAATGTCAGAGCAAATTAATAGAAGATGAATTGATTGTTGAAGATGTTTGTAAATGTAAATTCAGAAATATAAAAGAAATAGATCAAGTGTAAAGAATTGGAGAGGATCACTGACTTCACGAGTTGGCAACGTTAAATGTGACTACAAGGTAACTAATAGATGAATTGTCGCCGCAATTACATTCTAATGAGATCTTACTGCTATCAAAGTCTCTGTTTAACAAAGACCCAAGTACCCACAATTACCACACCTTCTAATGCTGATAATGCTTTGTACTCAAGAACAAATGGCCAGAATTCCTTCTTGCCTCAAGCAACTTCCGTTGTCTTGCTTGTTAATTTAACTTGTCACCGCACCTTCCAGTGACTGTGACTGCAATTGCAATTCCGTGGTCAAAATAGTTAAATCCAAATATAAACAGATAAGAAGAATTGCATAGAAATCAAAGTGAATCTAATATTAATAGATACTTTCGTATGCAATTAATAGTCAATAAAATTCATCAATATTTAAGAGGGATTAAATAAGAAATTGAAGTATGCTATTTCTAGTCTACTAGAACCCTCCCTTAATCGCTCCTCTCATGTCGCACCTAGGCAATTCTCATCAGAAGCAGTTGCTTCCTTGTTGCATCATATCACCGTCCTTCGGAATCAAGCTTCCATGGTAGCTGACTTTGGGAATGAATGAGAGAAATTGCAAAGTTGAATTCTTCACAGCTTGATGATGATCTTCTCTCTCTTCCTTCTATTTATAATCACTAGCAATTACAGATCTTCCTCCCTTCTCAAATTTAACTCCCCTTTTTGCAGCTGTAAAAGTTTGTTATTGCCAGCTATGCACTCACGTAGATGTGGTTTGTGCATTAGACAGTTGCAGATTGTCGCGATATTCTTGGATGCAAATTATGATTTAAATTTGTTGCGACAACTTGGCATTCTCCTGTGCTGGTGCTTTTGAATGTGTTAGCAGCGTAAAATTCCTAATAAAATGTAGAAGCATTTAAGTGGTGACATCTTTGGCCATAATTCTAAGTCAAACTTGTGGCTGCAACTCTAAATGCTTTCCCATTTTGATCTTCTAAGGTGGATTTCTGAGCTAACAACTTTAGATGCAAAACTGATACTCAATACAGCGACATTAGTAGCACAAAAGGAATAAACTGAAAGAAAGTAAGACCATACAACACTGATTTAGAAAATGCAAATACTAAGTGTGAAATGCTGAAAATGTATGCTAAATATGATACAAAAGGAACAAATTATACACTAATTCAAGGAGAAATTAAGTGTCATTTCTAATGCTATCACAGTAAAAACAAGGTAGGCCTGACTATGTGAAATTTGTCCAGTACCTAAACTTACAACTGACGCATGCCCTAGTTTGTATGATGGTTTTATGGCCGAATTGGATGCTGTAGGAAACTTTCCTGGACCACCCCAAAGGCGATATGGCCCTTATGCCAATACATACAACCCAGGATGGAAAGACCATCCTAACTTGAGTTATGGGACGAATCCACGTTATAACTAGCTGTACCAAAATCAATTCCCAAAACAAGCGCAAAATTCAGGTACTTCTCTAGAAGCCATGGTAAATAAATTAGCAACTAATGTGCTTGATTTCCAACAACAAACTATTGATTTTCAAAAGAGAACAGAGGCATCTATAAAAGAGCTGATACGTCAATTGGGAAATTAAATGCATAGGGAAGGCTGTCGTCACAAACAAAACCAAACCCAAGACAAAACGTAAATGCAGTGATGCTACGAAGTGGGAAAATACTGGAACCAAATCCTGGCAAAAATCTTGATCAAGATTCTACCTAGAAAAAGCAGGAGAGTGACGAACATGTCCGAATGAAACCTCCATTGCCCAAAATTCAACCCCCGTTTCCAATACGATTGAAACAAGATCAGAAAGGTAAAGAGGAAAAAGAGATCCTCGCAACATTTAAAAATGTCGAGATCAACATACAATTGTTGGATGCCATAAAACAAATTCTGCGATATGCTAAGTTTCTTGAGGAGCTCTGCACCAACAAGTGAAAATTGACTGAAAATGAAAAAATATGTGTTGGTGAGAATGTATCTACGGTGCTACAGCGAAGGATGCCAGCAAAATGTAAAGATAAGAGCATGTTTGCAATACCATGCAAAATAGGCCACTTAAAATTAGAAAAGCTATGTGTGATTTAGGGGCCTCTATAAATATAATGCATTTTTTTATTTATGAATCACTTAACATGGGTTTTTTCTAAAGAAAACAGGTGTTATCATCCAATTGGCGGACATGTCTATTGTGCATCTCGAAGGAATCAGTGAGGACGTATTGGTGAAAGTAAATGAACTTATCTTTCCTGCGGATTTTTATGTGGTAAAAATGGAATAGGATAACGCTCCTGGGTCTTCGGACATCTTGTTCGGACAACCTTTCCTTAGTACCACAAGTACTAAGATTGACGTGCGTAGCGGAACCTGCATGATGAATTTTGATGGGGAGATCGTGAAGTTTAATGTTTACGATGTTATTAGTCACACTAGTGAATTTTAGAATGTAAACCGTGTTGACATAATTGAATCCGTAGTAGAAGAAACTTTTGAGTTACTTCATGAAAGTGAACTTGAAACATTTTTCGATGATAATTTTGATTCCGAACCTATTTGCGAATTTGTTGATAAATTATTGCCCCCTATGAACATTAAACTTCTACCTTCTATTATGCAGGCACCAAATTTCCAAGCCCATATGATCGAAAAAATTTAACTGGAACAGCCCCAATACTAGTTCAATCGTCAAGCTAATGACGTTAAACAAGCACTTGTTGGGTGACAACCTAATTTTTTTTTTAGTTTTAGTTTTTTCCTGCATTTTAATAAATTTCTTATTTCCAGGAAAATCAAGGAATCATATTTATCAAAGAACGACAGTAACAGAAACGACATGGGGAGTATTCTCAACCCTCTCTTTTCATCGTATTTATTCATATTATTTTACATATTGAGGGCAATGCGTTTTAAGTAGGGGACGTTCCTCATTATTTTTTCTATTTTTATCTGCTTTTTTTTGCTGTGTGTTTACTATTGCTACTGCTTTCTGCTTGTTTTGCCCACATTTATTTTTTAAGTATATCTTGACTCTTTTCATGCCCAAGATTTTGACCACGAATTGCCCACTATTTTTGCCATGAGCATGCCTCTGATCTACTGAATTAGTTATGATTTTGCTATGATTGATTTTGTCTCCACTATTTTCTTCCTATTAGACGGACATGATTATGATTAATGAAGATAACCCTATCTTGTTTATAGTAAAATCGATTGAGTCTAAGTGCAAAGAGAACATTTAATTTAGATACATGCTAAATTTATTTTCATTATTGTTAATTAGTTGCCAAAACTTATTGTTGACACTTGATTGTTTTGCCTAATCCTCCAAAATTAAAATTCTTTGTCCAAAGAAAAAGAAAAAAAACTTTGATGATTTCGTGGTTATGAGAACAACTTAAAACATGACTGACTGAGTAACCGGGGTAAGGTGCTTGGGTTGTCATCCTACTTCGCGTCAAAAGGTTGTGTGATGTGTTAGGTAAATCTCCACTAATCGAAATTATGGAAAAAGTAAATTAGGAGTGTGTTGGGCTGAGTAACCAGGATGGAGTGCTTGGGTTGTCATTGCATTTCGCATCAAAAGGGCCAATACATTTTTAAGTAAAAATGATTGTAATAAATTGAGAGTGTGTTGGGCTGAGTAACCGGGATGGGGTGCTTGAATTGTTATTCCATTTCACGTCAAAAGGACCAATATATTCTTAAA
Source organism: Gossypioides kirkii (assembly GCA_005610355.1). Taxonomy (NCBI): domain Eukaryota; kingdom Viridiplantae; phylum Streptophyta; class Magnoliopsida; order Malvales; family Malvaceae; genus Gossypioides; species Gossypioides kirkii. Next base: position 24,646,533 of record CP032253.1, on the reverse strand, counting down.
AAAAAGAAGAAAAAAGAAGACAAACGACAAAATAAAAGGAAGAGAACTAAATTTGTGGACTAAGGGTGAACAAATAGGTGTCTTGGTAAGTTTAGTACATTACCTAACTTTCATGAAATAATTCAGGTCGATTTAATTTTTTTGATACAAAAAGCATGATGGCCACCTCAAAAATTTATTAATACAAATCGAAAATTACAAGATTTTGGATTTCAATTAGGTAATCCAAATCGAAAAAAAATTACAATTATTTTCTAAAGCTATTTTACTTAACATGTTAGCAACTTTATTACAATTTCTTTGGCACCATTTAACGGTGCACTTATCAACACTGTCTAGCAGCCTTTTGCAACCTTGGAGTCTGAACCCAGTAAGGGTAACGCCTTCACATGGCTTGATGCTTGATGAGCCTGTTGGTGACATCCGCACAGTCACCCTCTAATATCACAGATGTTATGTCTTCCTCTTTTGCCTACTTACTCCCAAACGTAAGAGCCTCAGCCTCCCCCCATGTAACGCACGCCATGTCCTCAAGATATTGCATGCCACCCCCATGCACGAATCTGTCACTGTCACATACAAAAAGCCAAGACCAGTCGATCAGTTTTTTCATACAGCGTCAAAGTTGATCTTAAGGTAACCCTAGGGGGCTTCATCCAGTTTTTGCATCTGCTCTTCGTAGGAAACATGGCAGCATTGTTAAGGTTAAACATTCAGAAATCCCAATAGAAATTCATGGCACGCTCCCACACCAGTTTGAGAGCCTCATCCACCCCTCTGAAGATCAAGTTATTTCTAGAATTCTAGATGTTCCAGAGGAGCATAATCAAACACTCGAATGCTTTCCCATCAACCAGCCTCATCGTGCTTTCTAGCAAATCGACACCCGATTACCTCTCCGAAGGTAACACCCAGTCATCCAACCCACCGAGCGAGAGGATTTCCTTAGCATACACACAGTCCCTTATGACATGAACCAAAGTCTCCTCAACTGCGTTGCACCGAGGGCAGTTCCTATTAAACCCTTGATTAATGGACATGATCTTGACATTCGTAGGAAGCAAGTTGTGGCCAAGTCTCCACACAAATATCCGGATCTTAGGGGGACATTAAACTTTCAGAGTTCATAAGAACTTTTTCCAAGTCTCAAGATAACCGAAGGTTGGAAATCTAGAAATCGATAAAACCTTTCTTTTCTCAACTTTGTTTATTTTTTTGCAATTTCAATTATTTTAAACCTTTAATCATTCATTTCTTTTAATTTTATTTATTTATTTCTCTAGGTCAGACACTTTTCTTGGGCACAATTTCGCCCAAGATCTTGACGTACAAGTTTTTGCAAAATTCTAGTCCTTGAGGATTTACCCTACTTTCCTTTTACTATTATTTTCGATATTTTTAGAAATAGGTTATATTTGGTGCTCCCAACGACACACCAAAGGAAATGATGTATAAGCCATGTGGCATATAATTTTAAGTATGATATTTTCATCAAAAAAGTATAATATTTTAAATCCAATCCATGAAACTTTAAAGAGATTTCATTAAAAACATAGTCTAATAAATAGATGTCTTTGTACAAGTCCTGCTCAAAATGCTTTTAGATTTCACCTCCATGTGTCATGCATAGTATAAACAAAATAGTTATCTCACAACAGTTGTAGTGCACTGACGTAGTCTTACAAGGAGTCTTCCTTCAATTAGCAGGCTTGAGAAGGAAAAGGTAACGAAGTAAGTTCATAAGAACTTAGTGAGTTCCCAAAGAGATATTTAGTAAGAATGCTAACTGCATAATTGAATCTTTAAAGAGGACTTCACACATTATCACAGAGTACGCCCATGGCTTATACAGAACTCAGACTGACTCAATACGTCAATGGCGTATCATATGAGCGAATACTACATGCCAACTCAACATAACTCAGACAATCAATTTTTATGCCAGGTACATACCTAGATTTCAGAGTTAGATTCATATCATAAATTTTCGATTCCATTCATATACACCCCTTTAACTCCTCATTACAGTACCATTCAGTATAACATGTTTTATCGTGATCTATTAAATTAGTTTGTAATATATGCCCTATCGGAGGCTACACAAACATATCTATTCATCTATATATTCACATATCAATTCATATAATATCATTCATATCAGAAGCATATGGTAGTGGCCTAAACATGAAAATGACCCATATTTCATATAACGGATATATTGAACTTAAACCAACGACTCTAAAGAATCACTATTCACACACATACACTTTTCATCCTTTATAGAGAAAGAGTACTTACCTTACACAGCTATAAAATAAAGAAAACCACAACACATGGAAGTAAAAAGGAACTCACCAGAAATTATAGCAAAGTCTATAAAGCAAGTCCTTTGCCTTTATCACTCTGACCTTTAGTAGTTTCTTGAGCTAAAAATACGAATAATTAAACATATCAGATCACTGATCTATGAAATCTAAACATTCATGTAAGAAACATCAGCTCTTAATCTAGAATCAAGAAGTTTCCTTCCTTACACACCATTCTAATAATTATGCATGCAGAACTAAAAAAAATGTAAATAACTTTGAGGATAACCTAGGATTCATCAGTAATTACTAGTGAGTTAATACAGACATATAAGTTAGCTGAATACAACAAACCCAAATTCGAAAAGTTTTTTTGGACTTAAGTTTTCAGAAAGTTCAAAGAAAATCAAGGAGAAAGATGAATACAAAGAAAACACAGATTTTCAGTGAAGACAACACTATGCTTATTTACTTAAGAATAGAGACAAGGTTTAGTGAAAAAATAAGATAATTCCACTAACACTCTTGATTCCCGTGATTAAGTGCGCATATTATATTTTAAGCCTTTTTATCTATAGTAACTTAGTTCCATTCTAACTAAATCTCAACTTAACTAACTAAATTACCTTACTGAAACATTAAACAAATCTATTCAACTACAAACTTAACGAGTTCGCCAAAGTATCTTAGGGTGGCATATACTTAACAGAAGAGTCTGTCAAACCACAGATCTTGCCAAAGCTAAGAGTTTACCAAGTGGCGCATACATATAATTCTATACTTAGTCAAAACAAATACTTTACTTACTCATATCTATGCTTATTTTACCAAAACACACTAAACAATAACCAGATATAGAGACTTTGTCGTGTGGGTTGTTACATTCACTCCCAATGTGCATCACCCAGCTCCTATCTAATACATTCGAAGTGCAAATAGAGTACTAGAAAAAACACAAAAAAAACTACAACAATTTCTTCAGATTCATAAGGAATAATAGAAAGTTGTTGCACGTCCTTTGAAACATGCCATGTAGAAGTTAAGCTAAAAAGCATTGAAATTTGACATGCATGTGAAATGTGAGATTGCCATATAGATTGTATATGAAATTGGAACATAGTAATGATATGTAATGTTAAACACATGATTAAGTATGAAATGAATTTATTATGTAATGGCTTATGACATGTGAATCTTATATGTTTTGAATCATTGAATACCCTATTAATGGTCTTGAGCAGAGTCGAGTATAGTTGACATACCATATGATTAGAGTGCGAGATTAGACTTCGGTTTATACTGATGAGGCATGGACTGCATTTTATATTTCGAACGTTTTGATGAGTTGCTAGGAACATTTATATACTTCGGTTTATACCGATGAGGAATTAGGTACTGTATATATTAGTGTGATGGTTGGATAATCTGTGTATTTGTCTTTAGTCCTTTTTCGGTTAATATTGGATATTAAATTGTATAATTATATCTTGACGTTGAAGCAATAAAAGATGTCATGTGAAAGATCATGTGATCTGGTTATTATGAGCTCTAAGGGTCGATACAATTATAAAACGAATCAATGGATTCAAAAATGAAAAGAGAAATAATAATGATTTTTTTGATATGCTGATTGTTCATGAAATTGAAATGTATGGTATATGAATTAAATGTTAGTATATGGCATGATAAATAGAACAAAGTGTGATATTAAGTACATGAGACAAGAATTACAAGTATGTCTTGGATTTTATGTTATGTATATTTTGCATTTTGCTATATTTGATTAATGCTTTAAATCATGTTAGCACCAGTGAGTCTAATTGCTCAACGTACAATATTATTTATTGTCGTGCATAAGTATAGTAGATCTTGTAGTGTCAAGTTATTGGAAACATCCATATCCATATGAGAGCTTTCGTAAGCCTACTTACTACTTGGATTGAAATTGTATTTCCCTTTTGATTTAATTTTCAATTATAATTATTCGCACTTCAGAGAAGCTAATTGGAGACCATCAATTTTTTAAACCCAAAAAAGAAAGCTGCATTAGAAGGGTTAGTTGAGGGAATCCAAAAAAGAAGTAAATTTAATGATTTTGTTTTTTTGAAGGATTGAATCTTCTATCTTCATAACAATGTGACGCCAACACAAGCCATCCTTAGTGGCAACAGGAGGACTCCCACTTAAGATTGCACTTGAGAATACACCAACACTACTAATAGGAAAATAAATTGCAAATTGTAATCGCGTGGACATTATCCATCTTCCTCTTCTCTTTCTTCAAACCATTTTACAGTGAATAATAATATGAAAAGCAATACCACTGAAGAAATTTATCACCCAACCATTGGGATGCACCTCTCAACCATCATCACCATCCATACCTAAATATATGCATGTATAATAACTTATCCTCTTTTCAACCATTTCTTCTTCCTACTATCATCCAAGTTAGTAAATAAATAATTTTTATTATATTGCTCTAATTCTCACAAATTTAGTTAAGCATTATTATTATTATTATTATTATTATTAGTAGACCTGTTCATGGGTCGGGCTATTCGCCAAGGCTCGAAGACCTGCCTGAAATTTGGTAGGGTTCGGGAAAAAATATTAGGCCCAAAAATGGGCTTGTGCAAAAAAATTAGGTCCATTTAAAATATAGATCGGGCTCAGGCTTGAACATTCAAGGCCTAAATCCGACCTGACCCATTTTAAATTTATAATACTTTATATCATGTTATTTTTATATATTATGTAATTTAGAACACATTAAAAAAATAAACCTATACTAAATATATAATACTACTCTATTGTAACTATTAAAAATGTTAAGATGACTATATAAGAATGTTCAATAAATAAAAAAATATAAAATTATTAAATATTAAAATAAAACAATATAAATATTTTTAAAAAATTAAAAAATAATATCGACGGGCCTAAAATAAGCTTGGGTTAGTTTTTTACAAATATGGGCGGGTTTGATAAAATTTTAGACCCAAATTTTGGATCAGAACAGGCTTGAACAAGTAAGAAATATATTAATATCATGCTTAGGCCCGATCCGAACCCGATCTGACCCGACTCATGAACACCTTTAATTATTATATATAATTCATTAAATAAACAGTTAAAGTGAAATAAGAACACATGAACTATTTTTACTTTGGATCAAATATTCAAATATAAAGTGAAATCATCTAAACTTCATAATAATGAATTTTTTCCTCACATAGATATTAATTGTAACTTCATCAAATTTAGGGTCTATTTGTTTCACTGAAAACGACTTTCAGAAATAACTTTTGAAAAATGATTTATTTTCTTGAAAAAAAGTTAATATTTTCTGGTGTTTTTATGTATTTGTGTAACATATTTTCTGTTGTTTGATAAATTTCTTAAAAATATTTCATAAAAGCTGTTTTCAATGAAACAAACATACATTTGAGATTATCTTCCATTTTCATTGTTTAATTGAGTTTATTTTATATCTATAAATTTATATTTCACATTGTTTTTGCATATATTAAAATATTTTGTTAAATTCAGGTTCATTACAACGTCATTTTTTAATTACATAACTACTAAGTGAGTATTTTTTAGTTACTTGATTTCTTGTAATATTAATTATAGTTTTTTTGTAAAGTACTTGCATAGTTTTTTAATATGAGGAGAGATTGTATGAAACTGTTATTCTATGTCATTCCTATCTCTTTTCAATAGAGAAATGACAAATCAGGTTTCCTCCTGATTTTCAGCTTTTTCTTCTTGAGAAAAAAATTAAATCCAACTAAAAATTCTGAAAATCAAGGGAGAAATCTGATTTTTTATTCACCTATTGAAAAGAGATAAAAATGACATGAAATCACAGTATTTCTCGATATTATATGAAATTGGATGGAACTTACCCAAATTTTAACTTTGAACATAGAACCCATAATTGCAAGATCACTTTGTAGCCACAAAATCAACTCCTATTTGCCTACAATATTTAAAGAAATATTGAAAAGCTTTCTACTAAATATAGTAGAGAATCTACTACTATTATTTTTAATTAGTGCATATGGAATCCTAGCAACCATTACAACAATTGAATGTCATTTCCCCAACTAATACCTTGTAACTATTGGAAACAACTTAAAGTAACTGGAATAGGGACCTTTGATATTTTCTTTATAAAGTCAAAGGCAGAAATAGAGAAGCAATCAAAAGTGATGAGTTCAAGTTCTCTTGAAGCTTCTACTCCAATGTTCAAGTAATGCCCTTTGGCAACTTGCCTCTTTACTCAATATCTATCAATTATGGCATAGATTCAGATTTTATCTATCCTACAACCTAACTTAAAGTAATTCATTATCTTATATTCTCTCTCTTTTTTTCTTCTCCAAATAGATACTATGTTGATTAAGTTTAATACAATATCTTTTTTTTTCTGATCAGAGAATTGATATCCTAAAAATAATTAGAGAATTGATACTATGTTGGATTTGAATTGTTTTTAAGAGGAAAAAGCTGAAAATCAATAGTAAAAATTTAATTTGTTATTTTCCTATTGAAAAAGAGATAGGGATAACGTGAAATCACAGTTTCATACCATCCTTTCTCCAACACGCCTAATCTAATTATTAAAAAAAAGCGAATAAACAAAATTTATTTCAATAAATAAACAGTGAAAAAGTTAAGAGAGACAAGTTGGATAAGTTGGGATAAGCTTTATCCTCTGTAAGCTGTGAAGGGGCAATGAGAAGGAGAGTCGTGATTAGGTCAGGTCACCAAACTTCCAATTAAAATCTAAGAACTATTTATCTATTTTCCATTCATATAATTTTGCTTATGGATTAGGTGTAGCCTCCACAATGGGTTTGTTCTTTCTTTCCTTTTTTTTTTTTTTAAAATTAATTTATTATTTAATAAAAGGTTTAGGATACCCAAATATTTTAAACTTAGAATAATTATTGTTTTAAATAAAGCTTTGCCCACTATTTTATCACTACTTAATTGCCATATGATGAAGCGTTCACATTGTTAATTATATTTGTAAATATCTATGCGCTTAGTACACTCATTTCACACACTCCACTTAAAACAAAAATTTTATTTATTATTTTTTATAAAATACTATTATTAATAGGCATAAACAACAATAATAATACAAAGAGTTGAACATAATACAAACAATAAATAAATCACTATAAACTAATGCACAAATGTCATGTCTGTAAGATAATCTTAAAAGAGCAGAAAGGTAAATTGATAGTAATTGCAACACTAAAATGATTCAAAAACAAACCATAGATGCATCAACTTGATCAAATCGTTGAAATATGCATCCTAACCCCACCATTAATCGAATAAACTTGACAATGAATATTGATCAACCAATAAAATACTTTCAAAAGTCCCAAGAGACTTATCGCATCACTTATACGCAAAAGCCCAAGTTTCAGATGGCTTATCCTCCTCCTCCTTATCATCATCTCAAATATTTCATCATTATTATGATTTATTATGATAAAGGCCTTCAAGAAAGATTCCTAATATTTATGGTGGCACCATTATTTTGGCAAATCTCACTTACATGCCAAAACATGATGAAAAATTAAAAATAAAACCACATATATTTTAAAAGAAACTAAAGCGGATAAAACAAAAACCACGGAAAATGTAGACAAGATATAACTATGAAATTGTGGACAAAATTACGATAATGTGGACTGCTATTTAAAAAATAAAATTATGAATAATATTGAAGAAATCATGACCAACAACCATTTGAAGACAGACGCTGCTACGGAAAGATTTAGTTTGAAAAAGTAGAGGGGTTAGGATTCTTCTATAAAAATAAAAGAAAGTTGATCTTTCGATTATAATATGTTTTTAATGTAAATATTTCTACAACATGAAATAGATTTAAAAAAAAATTAGGATTCTTCTATAAAAATAAAAGAAAGTTGATCTTTCTATTATAATATGTTTTTAATGTAAATATTTCTAGAACATGAAATAGATTTAAAAAAAAAATTATAATCAATAAGTATTAGATGTAATAGTAAGAAACATTATATTTTTAAATAAAGAACTCAATTTTAAGTTTTAAAGACGATATTGTTGGGTGGAAAATCATGAACCCTAAAAGAATTAGTTTTCATGGACGAATACCTTAATTCCACTAAAACAAAAACTTTACAATGTTTGTTATTAACTAAACAAAAATCACTTTTAATTCCTCTTTTGGTTACATGTAATAACAGGAGAAAAAAATCTTATTACAAAAGTTAGATATAAAATAAAAAAATTATTAGTACAAATTTAAACTTGAAATTAAAAAATAAGTAAAAACTCTTATAAAATACGATACCAGTACAAAATAAGCAAAAAAAAAAGGAGTTCATTCTTTTTTTAAAAACAAATCATGTGAGTGACTGAAAATTATTAAATAAAATTAATTTATTGTTCACTCATATAGTATACATATAAATTCAACAGTAGATCTTAATATTAATAACTGTGCTCTATATTTAGCATTTTCTAATTATATATTCTGTAATTTAGTTCATAAAATTATATACATGGTGAAAAAACTTACGTAAAAATATATTTAAAAAATAAAAAATTATATAAAAACATATTTAAGAATAAATAGAGTTTTTTTTTTAAAATGGTATCTATTTTTCTAAAAATAGTTATTTGAAAGAAGTTTTTAAAAGATAGCATGGGTGGAAAACTAAAAAAATACAAAAATAAAAGAGAAGTTAGAGAAAATAAGCAATTATATATGAAGTGGGTAGTTTTATAAATGAAAAAAAAAACTGCAGATTTTAATAATATTAATAAAAAATAATTAAACTTTTGTGTTAAATAAAATTTATACCCTCTATTTATATGAACATTAAAATTAAAAATGACATTATTTTATCCTTTTTAATTAAATTGATATTCAATTAATTGGTAACATCAATTCAATTAAATAATTAATAATAATGAATTTGTGTTACATGTTGTTATAAACAATTAAGTTTGTGTAAAGTTATATTTTATATTATATAGATAAGACCAAATTGAATAAGCAAATAAATAAAACATGAAAATTAATGAATACACTAAATTAGTATAACATTTTAATAGAACATTGTCTTTATAAAGTAATACCACTCTTTTTTTTCTTTTCAATATGGTATTGTATGTTAAGTTAAACAAAAGATCAACATTTAAAGGAAAAAAACAATCAATTGCAGTCAAGCCCTTTTTAATTTTATTTCTTTGCGATGCCATCCTTGCTCCAATTTTATCGCCAATGCACACAAAGATATTTTATTTTTCATAATCTCACTATAGGAAAACAGGTTTTTAGCGGCCTTTTTTTGGTTTATAGCGGCGCTTTTACAAGTGCCACAAAAAATGCTGCTAAAGATAACGCCGCTAAAAATAGCGGCGTTTTTCCTCATAAACGCCGCTATAGAACATGATCTTTAGCGGCGCTTTCCCATAAACGCCGCTAATGAACATGGTCTTTAGCGGTGCTTTCCCCACAAACGCTGCTAAAGAACATGGTCTTTAGCGACGCTTTTCCCACAAACGGCGCTAAAGAACATGGTCTTTAGCGGCGCTTTTTCCCTCAAACGCCGCTAAAGAACACAGTCTTTAGAGGCGCTTTTCCCACAAACGCCGCTAAAGAACACGGTCTTTAGCGGCGCTTTTCCCACAAACGCCGCTAATATTAACAGATTTTATTAATTCATATAAAACCCGAATTTTCAATATTTTTTCTTGTAAATTCAAATGCAACCAATTCAAATCCAATTTCAATTGGATTTGTGCTTATCCCTCCTAACAATCTCGTCTCCGATTTCAAAGTTCCTCGTGGTAAGGAATTTTTTTTTGGATAAAATATAAAGAAAACTAAACTTCATTAGCCATTGAATAACAAAAGTTACATGCTAGTAAGAGAGAATGATGGAATCTCCAAAGGCTAAATACAAATGGATTTACATAATATTTATGATCATGTTCTCCCACTGTAACATCTTGAAATGATGTTTTGTGGTTTATTAGAGGAGTAGCAATGTCTAACTTAGTTCCAATTTTCTTCTTGCATTCCATTAAAAGGTTGCTGCAAATATCCAAACCTTTAATTTGATTTTAGTCCCTCTGAAACAATACAAAACCAGCATAAAATCCAATAATTTAATTTGATGCTCAACATAGGTGTTAGATACGAGTATTTCACGAAAAAAAATGAAGAGTCGAAGTAATGAAACCTCAAACCATAATTTACTTGCTAACACCTTAGCCTTCTTGTGATCACCCTCGAGCTTTGCAACATTTTCTTTTAAAGCAACAAAAGCAGCAGCACAAATGAAACCAAGCTGCCTCATCCCACCACCTAAGGTTTTCCTAAGTCTTCTAGCCTAAAAAAAAACATAGAAAACAAAGTTTGAAGATAGATTTTGATATATAGTAGAGATCTTTTAACTGGAAAAACTTTAGATTTTACCTTGCTAATAAAGCTTTTGGATCCAACAATGACGAATCCAACTAGAGCACCTAAACCTTTTGATAAGCATACCTACAACATTCAAAAGCAATGAAAAAAAAATCTAAATCCATTGTTTATAAGATAAAGAAAATTTCAAGTTCAAGTTGTATTTTTGGCAAAAGAGAGTTTAAATTAAGATGAAGATACCGAGACCGAATCTACAGCTTGTACAAGCCTGTTAACAAGAACTCCAAGTGCCTGGTAGACCAATACTTTAGTTAGATACCATGACAATTGATAGTTTTCATGTATACATTTAAACACAAGCATACAACACCAATAGAAGGCTAGTCGTGTTGCCTAGATTCTTCATTTTCTTAAAAGTACCCGTACAGATCCTATAGTCAAATAATTGTTTGCTATTCGAAACCATTCAAGGTGTCTTAAGTTACCAAACGTTTCAGGAACTGGACTAGAGAAAGAGTTATCTCCCAAGTCTAAAATCTTAAGCATGGAAGCATTTAAGATAGAGTTGGGAATGTTTCCGCTAAGTTTATTTCCTCTCAATGATAGAAAATTAAGGTTTGGAGCCTCGATCATGAGTGGTAAGTTACCTGTAAAAATTGCATCTTTTAGTATATATATTCATTGAATACCAAATTCACAATATATAATACACTAAAATATATTTTTAAAAGAAAAATTGTATACTTCAAATCAAATAAAACTAAAATTTTCACATGGAAAAATGCAATTAAATCAATCTTAAAAATGAAACAAAATAAGGAGTTTTGAATAGTAATTAGTCACTTATAATTTGTATAAATGAAAAAAATAAATCCATATCATAACAGTATTCAATTTAATGTTAGATTACGTAAGAGTGATCAACTTAAAGGTAAGTTTTCATGACATTAGCTTATTAAATTTGTTTTAAAGTGATTAGATGTAAATATTCCTTAATTTCATTAGTAGGGTAAATGATTTATTTTCTGATTAAATTATAAGTAAAAAATTTAAAGGTTATAATATGCTCAAAGTTTATATATTTGGAATTTAATTTTCACACTTTTTATTTTTCAGAAATTTAATCCCTCTACTTTTTTAATTTAAAAATTTAGGTTCATTTTATTGAAACTATTATAATTCTTTTGTTAAATTTTTATAATTTTTTATGTTTTATGTATTGAAAATTAAAAGACTTTTATATTGTGAACATCTCAAAGTAAGAATAACATATAAAGTTTGTATCATGTAAAAACTATATGAGAGTAACATAAATTTTATTCAATTTTTATTAAATATTTTTAAATATTTTTTATAAAAATTTATTGTATTACTATATACAATTTTAATATTTTAAATGTGGTTTAATATTTTAAACTTATATCCTATATTTTTTGGACATTAGTATGGAGGTACATGATCCTCCAAAATCATTAAATAAATTTAAAAAGAATTGAACATACTAAAAAGAAAGAAAGCACATACTAAAAAGGTAGGAAAACTGACCTTTATAGAGCCATCAAACCCAACTGGCACCCACATCTCCAGGAAAATATATATATGGTGTTGGATGGCATATGACTATGCACATGACATGAGAGAAAAGGATTTGACAATTTCTCTACTAATAACTCACTTGAGGTTGAAAAAAATAGAGCAAACAGCATACCACAATATGATCCATGTGTGTTGAATGTGACCAATGAAAACTCAACATTAGATGTAGAGTTCTTCTATATTTAAACAAGTCAACATAATTAATGTATTTACATATAGAATCAATATTAAGCAAACCAGATATCTTAAGTTGACTGGAGAAAAAAATTGAAATTGAAATTTCTCCTTAAATTCACACAAATGAAAAACTAATTCCCTCAGGTGCATTCAGAGGCCTTCACTGGATTGTCCATAATCACTTTCTAACAGTCTGTTAGTTGTTAATGCAATGGTCAAAATTGATAGTCTTTTGCTAGACTATATACAACAAATATTCAACTTGTCATCTTATATCATGTACAATGTAGTAAAAGACTGAAACCTCAACAGCATAGTAACAGTTAATGCTATAAAACCCAATGGTGACCATAGATTTAGAGAAGTAGCTCATCAGAATGGAAGAAAGATTGAGGATAAAAGCCCTTTTACCTGCCCTTTCAACTCACTACTACAGAAACACCTGCAGTATTACCACAATCTATAAGAGATGGAAAACATACATAACAAAAAATATATTCACACAAGTAGTTAACAAAGGTTAACAGCCATAAACACAATGCAGGGTAAAGAGAAACAAAGCCTAGTTCTCCCCTATGAACCAAACCACTTAATTGAAACTGAAGCTGAAGCAAACATTCTCATTCAAGCACACAAGCAAAACACAACAATTAAATTTTATGTACATTTATAAAACGAGGAAGTTCCATTAAATTAACAACAGATTATAAAAGAACAGTGTAACTCAAAGCAGAAAGAAACATTATACAACAAACACTATTACCCAACGAGAAAAATAGCTCAATGATAAAAAAAAATTAGTCTCTAGATTGTAAGCAAGTTTTTCGCAAATGTGGCCATAAAAGGAAAACGAAAATGCGAAGCACATAACATAAATAAGAAAAAGGGTCATCTTTAAATTTAGACAAGAGTTTTCCTCAAAGACTAACAAATATATTGACATACAAGAACAGAAGTTCAAAAAATCTTTCTTTTCTATCAACATTTGCAACATTCTCATCGATTGTAATAGTAGAATTAAACTAAAAACCTAAATCGAGTAATTGAAATGGTAAATTTAAAGAAAGAGGTCGAGACCTGATGATCTTGTCGAGGTAATCAGAGACGACGGTGTACCAGTAGGGACCCGTGGCTGCAGTGCCTTCAACGACCACGATTAGCTGCTTCTCCACCATATTCTGTTTTGGGTATCCGGTTTTTACAATCTTCATGGCGATGGAAAAATACCAAATAAGTAGAGAGAAGAAAACTAACTGAGAGCAAAAGGAAACAATAACTTAATAGCAATGGGAATTTGACTTGGGGATTTGGCGGGAAAGAAAAGATATGGGGGAAAAACATAAAATCAAAATAATTTAATTTATTTTAGTTTATATAAGTTTTAAAATTTAATAGATTTTTTAAAATTTTAAATTTTTTTTAGTTTATATAAGTTTTAAAATAATTGTTAATATTATTAGTTAATTTTTTATATATAAAATGTAAATAAATTAGCGGCGTTTATGGGAAAACGCCGCTATTGCTTAACTTTTAGCGGCGTTTTTCCAATAAGCCCCGCTAATGCTCTGACCTTTAGCGGCGCTTTCTTATAAGTTCCTCTAATGCTCTGATCTTTAGCGGCGCTTTCTTTATAAGCGCCGCTAATGCACTGATCTTTAGCGGTGCTTTCTTATAAGCACCGCTAATACTCTAACCTTTAGCGGCGCTTTCTTATAAGCGCCGCTAATGCTCTGATCTTTAGTGGCGCTTTCTCATAAGCGCCGCTAATGCTCTGATCTTTAGTGGCGCTTTCTCATAAGCGCCGCTAATGCTCTGACCTTTAGCGGCGCTTTCTCTAAGCGCCGGTAATGCTCTTTCTCATATTTTAATTTTTTTAATTTATTTTCAAATTTTATATATATCCAAATTTGATATAATCTTTTTATATATATTTGCATTTTTAATAATGTTTAAATTTTATTTTGCTTCCAAAAATTTTAGAAATGTTAAAGGGGATGTGAAACTATGCGTTTAGATTTGGTAATTTAAATTAAAGCTTATGTTTTTGTTTCTAAAACTTTGAAAGGCCATAACTTTACGCTCGGTTGTCCAATTGAGATGATTTTTTTATTTCAAATAATTTTTTGAATAACTTTGAAAGGCGGTTTGCCGACGTTTTCGTCCAAAATGAGCCTTTTTTACCTTTAAATTTTTAATTTCTTGGTTTAAATTTGAATTTTGAAACATTCAAACTATTATTTTCCTTGCTTACTCGAAGCAAACACTAAATTTTTTTTACAAAATTATCGTATTATTTTTTCAGATTTGACACGTGTACGGAATAGGTCTGATAAATCTTTAAAACATGTAATGTAAGTAATATAATAATATTACTTCCTTAATATGTCAATTAAGCAATTTCACTTTAATAGTTAAGATGCTTGCCTATTTTCCTTATGACCCTAGTTCAAATCCCATTATTAACAAATTAAATTATTTTTTATATAATATTATATAAATATAATTAAAGATAATTAAAATTTTCCCTTAATATATCTATTAAATGATTTAAGCTTATTGGTTAAAATGCTTGTCCTTTTTCGAATCTATTTATTAACAGTTTGAATTCTTTTTCTACTTATGAATTTTAAAACTTTTTCCATTAATAGATTTAGTGAATTACCTCTTGAATATTACATTGAAGCTAATGAATTATGTTTTATACAATATTATACTAATATAATTCAAGATAATAAAAATTTTCCCTTAATGTATCAATAATTAATTTAGCTTAATTGGTTAGATGATTGTTCTTTTTCTTTATTGTCCAGGTTTGAAACTCATTGTTAACATTTTTAATTTAACTTAGATGGTTATAGGATGCTTTATTTTATCTTAATTGTAACCTTGGTTGAAATCCCATTATTAACAATTTGTATTGTTTTTTGTACAATATTATATGTATATTAATATAAATAAAAATTTTCCCTTAATGCATCAATCAAATAATTTTGGCTTAATTGGTTAAAATGCTTGTTCTTTTTCTTTATTGCCCTAGTTTGAATCTCTCTATTAACAATTTGAAGTTTTTTTGTACATATAAAGTTTAAATATTTTTCTATTTAATAGTTTGAGTGAATTACTTCTTGAATATTACATTAATATATATATTAGTATAAGAGGAGACTGGGTCAATTAACTATTAAATATTGATTAATATACATTATTACTATATAAGGAGATTTGAGTCAAATAACTAATTCCATATGAGTAGCAAATACTGGAACATAAGGTCATTTTTAATAATGTTAATTTTAGAAATTACTAAAAATTTTAGAAATGTTAATAATTTTTTTCGTATTTAATTCCTAATCATATTTATAATTCAATTATAAATATCTTTTTCTTCCTAATCACCTTTTTAACGTGATTAATTTATTACATTTCAATTATAAAATTATCTTCTATCTTCACAACCCTAGCCACTCCCATCCATGCCCTTCTCTCGTTGATCTCAACACCAAATCAAAAACTTTTTAATATATATTTGGTGACTGATCAACTAAGGTTTCTAATTCTGGAGGGAAACAATTTGTGTACCTAGTCATGCATGCAAAATAATGGTGGGTATATTTGAAAGGTCATAAAGAAATAGGATTTTAGTTTGATTGTTTGTGATTATTTATTAATTTTTTTGAGGATTTTGGAATATAATTAGAGTTGATGCAAATTTGAGAGTATCATTGGATGCTTCAATTTAGTATAGGATCTACTATATATTATCATGGTTATTCAAATTTGTGACGAGGATGACTTAAATCGATAGATTACAAATTATTTTAAAAATTAAAATATGTTATAGGTCTTTGTGTTATTTATAAATTTAAAATTTAGTTTGTGTATTTTAATTCTTAGGAATTTAGTTTCTCTATTTTCAAAATTTAAATTCAATGTTTAAAATAAAAAATGAAAGTTGAGTAACCATTTAAAAATTAAAATATGTTATAGATCTTTGTGTTATTTTCAATTTTAGGCACGACATTAGAAAATTTCAAAGTACAGGTACCGTATTGGACATGTTATGAAAATAAAGGTACCAAATAATATACAAATTGAAAGTTCAAGTGCCACATTGGACATTTTCAAAGTACATGTACCACAATCTGGTTTGTCATTCCTCTATTGGAAAAAGGATATTGTTCATCCTAGGGGTCCCAGGTCCAAGTGCTTGTGTGTGCAAGGTGTGTGTGCGTTGTCAAAGGGATAAGAAAGTATGAGCAGATACTACCATATGTAATCACACCAGTATAAATAAAAATTTATTAGTTAATTTAATTTAAGATATATAAAATTTAAATAAATTAGCGGCGCTTATGGGAAAACGCCGCTATTGCTTAACCTTTAGCGGCGTTTATGAGAAAGCGCCATTAATGCTCTGATCTTTAGCGGCGCTTTCCTACAAGTGTTGCTAATGCTTCGACCTTTAGCGGCGCTTTCCCATAAATGCCGCTATGGCCGCTAATGCTCCAACCTTTAGCGGCGCTTTCCAAGAAACGTCGTTAATGCTCTGACCTTTAGCGGCGCTTTCCCATAAACGCCGCTAATGCTCTGACCTTTAGCAGCGTTTTTTTCTATAAACGCCGCTATTGCTTTACTTTTTACGGCGTTTTCTGTCCAAACATCGCTAAAAGTGCCGCTAATAACCTGTTTTTGCTGTAGTGTCTGCGTAAGTTATTCATGCTTTTGGAATGTTCATTTTCTTTGCTATATAAAAATTCTTGATATTTTAGTAAGATTATTTTTTTTATAAAATTTTATCTCACAATAACTTCATGCAACGACTACCTTTTTACCTGTAAGTGTAATGGGCTAGAACTTTAGTCTGATAAATTGTGCGCCTTTTTGTGATTTCTTTGCTTCAAATCCACCTAATTCTGCCTTACTCTTGAAAAAACAAGAATTCTCAAAAAAATTCTCTAAGGAATCGAAATAAAGAGGAACCAAACTCTTAAGCAAAGAAGCGACAAACAGACAGAAAAAACCACAAGAAAACAATTCACACAAGGTGTTTGTGTCACCCCAAAATTGGGCCTAGAAGTTTCAAGGGTAAAATAGGAATTTTAGCCCAAATATGCTTAGAATTTCGTGGCATGGTAAATTGATAATATTTTTTACTATGGCTTTTAGGAAATTAAATCAATTTTTGAAAATGAATTTTAAAGACCTTCAATTTTGAAAAATGGATTGATTTGTAAAAGGGTTAAAATTAGAGTTCTTATAAATCAGTTTAAATAAAAGTCTAAAATAGACCTATTTTCTTCCCCCACTCACGGGAACTCGTAATAAAAATTCCCCATAGCTTGTGTTTGTCGTCCCTTTGCTCTCCCAACTCTCTCATTTAATTTTCTTTGTTAAACCTTCATCCTTTTTATTTCTATCATCCTCCAAGTCATCAACCTCCATAGAAACCAAGCAAAACACCCAAAAACACCATAGATTTTTCCATTGTTAAGCTTGTGCTTTTTCTTAATTTTCAACCAAAAGCTTGTTTTTCTTTAATCGAAATTAATGGTTCAATTCCCTATTTTTTTACTGATTTATAGTCTGTAAAATATAGTTTTTAGTCATTAAATCATATATTTTAAATAAAAGCTAAAAATTGGGTCGTTAATGGTGGATTTTTGGATTTTTAGTAAAAACTGGTTTCAAAGTGTTTTACAATTAGTTTTGATGTGATTAGAAGGTGTCTAAACTAAGTGTAAAATTTCGTTAAAGATTTCTCAAGTTTTACTGATTTTTTGTGAAAATAGCCATTGTACGTTGAAAAATTTTGATACCATAAAACGAGTAGTTAGGTGTAGTTTAAGGGTTGAGTGTCAGCCGTAAAGGAATATCTAGATGAATGGAATTTGTTTCATGCAAAAATATTAAATATAGACCGAAATATTTGAGATTTAAGTTTTCTATGTCGAAGGTCGCAAGAGAACCTAGCTTAGGCTTATATTTTTTATTGTTTGAGGTGAGTTTTTGGTTGATTATTGGATGTGTTATTATGTGGTTTATCTTTGTTGAAGTGTTGTAGTCGTTAGAACCTTCAACGAGTAGAGACAAAGGGAAGGAAAAGCTAGTTTGAGCTTTTGGCTACTCGGCAAAAGCACATTCGGTGAGTGTTTGGAATCGTTGCTTGTAGACACGATTCAAAGCAGTATTTGGGAATTTAGTAGTATCCTAAACCCCTACTCTAAATTTCGAGTGTAAGTTTTCTCATACTTATAATTTAATATGTGATTGTGTAATGTGAAATTGTGTATTAAGATGTGAAGTTGTGATATATGAAATATGTATGATAGCTATTACGAAAGAGCTTATTATGAGCATGTTTTATGTGCCATATGGCAGTGAATATGTTATGTTTATAACGTGACATTTGCAATGTAAAAGTATTGAATCGGTAAGTAACACATGTGTTAATAACCCATATTTTGGCCTTGTGAACTTGAGATCATCGGATATAGTTGACATGCAATAGAATTGTGAGTACGGACCTATATGTGTTATGTGATTTGGCATTGAGGCCCTACAACTTGTTGAAGAGATAAAGGAATGTGAGCTAAGCTCCATTCAATGGGACATATTTGGTGTGATAGAGGGTCTTAGCTATATGCTTCAATTTTTGGAAAATGATCGACTTTGTGAATCATTTGGTGTTTTGGAGATCCATGTATTGATGTGTGGTGTTTGAGCCCACTTATATGATTCATAGCTCAAGTGTTAAATTATCATTAAATGTGATTTTATAAAATACGATGTATGCTTACAAGTGTTTGTGATTAATATGCAAGTGAATCCTTAATTGATGCATGAGTAGGTATGACATGACACTAAAGTTAGAGCTGTTGTAATTATGCTTTATAGTTGTTTTGTTAATGCATGATGACTTGTTTGCATTGTAGTTGTTCTATACATTCATCGAGCTTGTTAAGCTCACCCACTCCTCTTAGGCATTGTAGATTAGTAACATTTCGGTGTGAGCGGTGTGGTTGCTAAGGGGTGATCCAAGCCTAACTTAGTAATTCTTCGTAGGTGATTTATTATTTTTAATGTTTTGAGAATAAGGCAACGTGGTAGACTTTTTGCTTGTCTTGCCATGATATTAAGGACGAATTCACGATTTTATCGCTTTAGATTTTATGGACTATGATCTTGATATTTGGATGGTTGCTTGGATATAATTATGATGTTTTTAACTACCATTATGGAAATTTTGGTGTTTATTTGATATGGTGTAAGATATGTGTTGAATAGACTTGAGTTGGAATAGTTGTTATGCTTCTATGTGCAGCATTTTTGTGGTCAGGAGTATAGGTATCGCTATTCGTGTTTTAAAAATGATGCCTCTATGTTTTTCAAATGTACAGGAAGTCAGAATCGTAATTTGGTATTGATACAATATCACGAGTATAGATACTCGGGATAGAATTACTTATACTTTTCGTTAGGTATCGATATTTTTTGAGATTTTAGTTTTAAGAGAGAAATAAAATGCTATTTTGGTATCGATTTTCCAATCGGTATTGATATCGTGTAAGGCAAATATCAATACCCTTGTTCCAGTATCAGTACCTACGTACTCAGTTTTGAAATTTTGCTAAGTGGTCCTAATGCATGTGTAGTTGTTTTATAAGATCAACTAAAGTATGTGTTGTAAGACTTAATGAAATTTTGGAGTATGATTGACTTATAACTTGTACAAATGCTAAAACGGAGAATGTTTCTTTAATAATGAACTTCATTGTACTGTATAAGACATGAGACGGATGTGTGGCATCCTGATATTCGGGCTCGATGATCGTGCCGAGTATAGGGTGTTATAGTTTGAGTAAATTATCTCAAATATATCCAGTCACTCTTAATGGAATACACTGAGTGATTACAAAAGAGAGGGAATACCTCTATTGATAGTTGAGCTCTCCAGATCTAATAATACATTTTAAATTACATCGACGGTTGAGATTAAAGTCTATCTACAAGATAAGAGTGCTAAGGGATTTAAACACTATACAATCTTATCACTTAGGATTTAAAATATTCACCATGGTAATGCTAGTTTTATTGGAGTGCGTCATTGGGCCAACAAGTCTTTAAGTAGATGGGCTTCTTCATGTGTTTCACGAATTGGGCTAGTTCTTGTGGGTTGAATGAGCCCCATTTGTTCAGTTGACCTCCATGGGAAATTGTGTAATGTTCACGGGTTTTTATCAACGACCTGTGACATTCTCTCCCACCCATTATTATGACGCCCTTGTCGTATCCTCTTAATGACACTGGTCTAACTCATCTTGGAATTGCCACGATGCCTTAGCTGATTCCTAACTAGTCTGTTTGTAGGGTAGTTCTACCCCTCGAAACATTTTCCTTAACTTATGTCTCCACATCTATCTCAAACTGTTTCTCTCTTTTGTGCATCTCGATCGCAAAAGGCCGTCGCTCTTACTTGCCTCCATTGTGAATTACCTTGATTGGGATCCCATTGATACACCCCAATAGGCTTAGGCATACGATATTTAACATTAAATTAACCTTGAGTATTGTTGCTAAGTTCGGTTTGTAAGCCCCTGGCATACCCGTTTTAGAACTTTGAAAGGAATCCAGTGTCTTTGCTAAGCTAATGGTAAGTCAAATGAAAAACACTAGAAAAGTGTTTGAGATGTAACTCGCTCATAGCAATTACTTTGTGTAGTTGAGCAGTGTGCATAACTTGTTTCTCCACAAAGTTGATACACAACCCACCTCTCTCATAGGTGGTATCCCCATTGATAACTTAATAGCTTTAATGTCAATATGTTGCACCCTTAACATTTCCAATGAGGTATCCTTAGCACTTCAATCTACCAAATAAATGTTCTCACTCTACGGAACACCCTTGGCTAGCTAGATTGTTGAAAGTTTGTTGGATTCACCTCTTATGTCTTGACTTATAGATACAACACATTATTTTTATTGAGTCTCCATAATAAACATGCAATCGACAAAAGGAACCAAAATAACATTAATCTAGTTAAGGAAATTCAAGCTCGTACACGAAGTTGTAATCATCTAAATGAATTACCTTAATGTCTTCCTTGCCTTTCCATTCACCAATTTGCAGCACAACTCATTGTGCTTCTCCCATAGTCGACCTTCTTTAGAATTAATAGCCTTGATCCTCCCAGATGTCTTACAAACTATGAGACCAAGTTTACTCGTGACTTTCTCCAACCTGAATAAGTTTGACGTCCTTATATCAACAAGAGCACTGTTCTTTGGGCCCGCTATGTTGATGTCCACAAACATCAACCCTTTCTGCTTGCAGTCCCTCTTCTCTTTTGTAGAAGTGAATATCATTGATTCAAGGCTTAATACCATTTCCTTATCAGGCTCTGCTTCCTCTTTATTGATCGCAACAAACTTGGATCGCTTTGGATAGACCCACATCCTATGTGGACTACGAGATAGGAGGCATTGTATTGCACTTTTCTTCTCTTTCTACTTTTTGTTGGGATTCAATTTCCTATTCCGTGGTTTCCTATTGCCACTATTATTACCATTGCCCCATTATTGTTTTCAACCAGTCCTTTTTTTTCTCCCCTTCCATTACCCATCTCCTTGGGCTTGGAAGATTCGAACTTGTTTTTCCTTGAAACAAGCTTAATGAAAGACTCCACTACAATTATGGCATTGGTATGATCTTGGACCCCTCGACGTTGCAACTATTGCTGGGCTCATAGCGTTAAACCATCCATGAAAGAAAAAAATACATTTTCATCACCCAAATTAGGAATCTGGATCATTAGTTCGCTAAACACCTTTACATAGTCCCTAACCGTGTCTTGTTGCGTAAGCCAATGTAACTTAGCCCAAGCTTCATCCTCATCATACTCTGATATAATTGCTCCTTGAATTTCGTTTCAAATTCTTCATGTCCCAATTGTGGCTCCACCTTGTTTCTCATTTATGGACCTACAACGCCATCATAAAAAAGTAACATTAGTGAAATACATAGCAGTAGTATTTACGTTAGTAGTATCATCCATGATGCCTCTGGCACCGAAGTATTGCTTCATTCCCCACAAGAAGTTATCCACGTCCCTTGATAACCTCGTCTCCTTAAAGTCTTTTGGCTTAAGGATATCTACATTAGGCTTAGGTGCAGTAACCAACACCGCATTACCTAAAGCAACTTTGTAGATAACGAGCTCCCTTTTGAGCTCCTCAATATGTTCCTTCAATGTTGTCACCATGGTCTCAAGAGCATCATCCCTCACTATCAACTTATCAATAGTGGAAATGAGCACTCCCTTTGATCTCATCAACTTTGGAACTGAGAACCTTCACCATATATCTCTTTAGCTGATCTTTCATCAAGTCTAACTCTACGGTGCTTCCCTCAATTACCTCAAGTTTTCCTTTCATACCATAGATTCCTCAAAATTGATCATCCGACCTTCCAAAGTCGACAACATATCCCTATATTTGCTAGATTTTCTACCCCTCCTACGGGCTTCCCTTGGTGGCTCAACATGCTCTTCAAATTCTTTCACCATCTTACTCGAAACTTTCAAACCTTAGGTATGATATCAACTGTCACAAGGCTAGAACTTCAGTCTAGTAAACAAGGCAGCCTTAGGCGATTTCTTTTCTTCAAACGTGCCTAAGTTAGCCTTACTCTCGAAAAGGTGAGAATTCTGAGAAAAAATCTCTAAGGTTCTAAAATAAAGCGGAAACAAATTCTCAAGTGAAGAAGGTGTTAGAGTATGCCCAAAGACCAATCATGAGATGATTGTAATCACATACTCATTTTACCTCATTTATTAATAAAAGACATTGTCATTGTTATTTCAGTTTCTTTTTCTGTGTGTTTAAATAAAATGATTTATAATAATTTCTTGAGGATAATATGATTATTCTTAAAAGGTCCTTAATCAAGTGTTATTGTGGGCTTCGACAACAATAATGCATTGAGACTAATATTTAGTTGATTGATGACAAAGTGTTGTCATTATCATAGGGATGTCAAAATCAATACATGAGTATATGTTAGAGAACGACATATTGGGCTGATCCGCTATGAGTATGTTTCTTGGATTATTATGTAATAGTCGCGACATTACTCATAGTGATAACTATGTATACAATCTTTAGACTTGAGATCACATTGTCCCAACATAGTGAATCATATATTTTTGATATAGTCAAATGTCAAGTTTGACTATAAAGATTGATGTCGGGTATGTCACAATCTATGTAGTGGGATATGATTGATCAAGATATGATTTGTCGCTCCTACATAATGGGAGCAATATCTTAGACTACTTGATGAACATGGTCATGCTCAAATAAGTTAATATGAGATATTACACTTATTTGTTTATTGTAGTCTACTTCGGATATCAAGAAACATGGGATTAGATTATGCAAGTGTGACTACTCCATGACTTGTGTCCAATCTAGATATAAAGGAAAAAGTAATATAATACATGCAAATTATTCACAGAAAGGTTATGTCAAACCACGACTTCTTGTAACTTGGGTAGTAATGATGCATTACTAGATGCCACTCATTGTTTATAACATTAGAATTGTTCTAGTATTACTATCAATGTTACAAGAACCTACAGAGTCACACCCAATGGTTGAAACAAACAAAATTTTAATAAAGTTGGTATTAAATTTAACAGTCATGAGAATTAAATTAATTATTGAATTAATTTAATTTGACAGTTAAATTGTTCACACATTTTATGTATAAATTTGTTGTACAAGAATAGAGAACATGATTAAAATAAATGTATGAATTTGATTCATATAAAATATTAACTATGTATTATTATTTACTAAAATTTTTAATTATAATAATAATAATTTCAGTTAAACATAAAATATGAAATTAATCTCCTCTTAGGAAGGATATAAATTAAAACAAGGAAGCTTATATCTTTTTGGAAAACATATATGGTTTTAATGCTTTCCATATTTTTGAAAAGGGGAGTATTTCTGTTTATTTGTCCTTGATATAAAATGAAAAATAAAAAATCCTAATGTGTGTGTGAAACCAAAAAAAAATTACAAAAGAAAATAAAGAAAACCTATGTCTAGCAGCCGTCAAAGATTTTCTTTTGGAATTCTCTCAAAAATGTTTAGGGAGAATTTTCTTTCGTTCTTGATCGAGTGCACTACATAGAGGTCAGAACGATTTTTTTTTGTGGCTTGGGATATGTAGCGTGCAGACGAGGATTTCACAGCACCGTTTCCAAGGGTTTTCTACATTTTGAAAGGTATAATTCCGAATCCTTCGTTCCCGACTCGTTCCTCATACATGGATCCAGGGTTAAGGATCGCCAGAATAATTTTTCCACTGCGCCACGGGGCGTTCTAGCGACCCAACAGAAAGGATGAGATAACCAAAAAAGCCACAAGAAAACAATGCACACAAGGTGTTTGAATAAATGTAACACCCTTGGTCACCAAGCCCGAGTAACAGGATGCTACATCACTGTCTCACGACATATTAATCAATAAAATTATCAAATTTCAAGCGAACATCCTTTTTATCATGGAATTAATATGCTTTTTATGACAAACATATGATAGTTATCAATTGAACATGTTAATTATACTTCTAACGAGCTTATAACATCAAATAGTTATGCTTTAGGATCACTTAGTAAATTTTACAAATCTAACATCTATGCATCAATACTGTACAAGTGGTATCGATATCGCTTGGAAAATTGGTACCAAACTAGCTTACTATTCCTTGTTCAAAAATCCATTTATCGAAAAATATCGATGCCACTGCCTAAGTATCGATAATTTCACACTAAGTCAATACTCGTGATAAAATATCGATACCAACTAACAAAATTGGCTTCCTAAACATCGAAAATATCAGAGGTATCATTTTTAAAACCTTAATATCGATACCTCTTCTCTAGCCCACAAAAATACAACATATATCGACAATAAGACTACTTAAACTTAATCCTAACAACATGCTATATTCACCTAATCAAATAAACATCAAAATATACAAATAACGTTCCAAACATCATGTATTAAGTCCACAAGTTCTCAAGCATATCAGGCATGCAAATAACTAAAAACCACATGTCAAAGACAATATAATATCCAACACATTACCTTAATCCCCATATCATAAATAAGTAAATAACACCTACTAAAAGCTACTAAAGATAGGCTTGGATCACCTTTCGAATGTTACATCGCTCACACTGACACTACTGATCTGCAATAATATTAAAAAGGAGGGGGTGAGCTTAACAAGCTCAGTGAATGCCTAGAACATCTACCATGTAAATAGTTCATTAAGGATCAACCAACAATCATATAAAATAAACATAATAATCTTAATTTCAAGTTCATGTCATACTTATTCATGCATTATTTAATCATCCATTTACATAATAATCACATATATTTATAGGCATATATCATATCATATCATACACAAACACAATTAATAGATAGTTTGGCACTTGAGCTATGAAACATTAAAGTGAGTTTTATCATCACACATCAGATACATGGATCTCCAACACACCACATAGACTCATAAAGTCAAACATGTCCCAAAAGTGAAGCATAAAGCTAACACCGTCCTTATTTCCCCATACATGTCTCGTTGAATGGAGCTTAGCTCACATTCCCTTATCTCTCTAAACATGTCCTAAGGCCTCAACGCCCAAAATCACTGTACATATAGGTGAGTACTCACAATTCTATGGCATGCCAACTATATCCAACGGTCTCAATATCACAATACCAAAATATACGTTATTAAACACACATATTAATTACCGAACTCTACTTATTATCACTGCATATTTGCATCATTATCACAATATTTTCATTATCACTTTGCATTTATAACATGCTTTCGTATACACTTTCATAACAGAAATCATGAGCACATAACACAAGTATTAGCATCTCATCTCTATCCATATTTACAAAATAACACAATCATATAATTCACAAGTTAAATATGAGTAGAGAAAGCTTACACTCGAAATTTAGAGTAGGTGTTTAAGCTACTACCAAATTCCCAAATAATGCATTGAGTCGTGTCTACGAGTAATGATTCCAAACACTCACTGATTACGCTTTCGTCAAAATGCTGAAAGCTCAAACTAGCTTTTCCTTAACTTGTAGAAGGTCCTAACACATCCAAAGCTTCAACACAATAATTCACACCACAACACAATCAACAATCAACTAAGGATTCATCTTAAACTAACCAAAACACATGTCAAGCTAAGTTCTCATGAAACTGAAACCTTTAACATGAAAAAGTTTAAATTCTAAAATCTCGGTCTACACTTAATCTTTTCTCACGAAAAGATATCCATTCATCTACGACTAATTCCCAACCTAAAAACTATACAAAACTACACGTTTTAAGGTATCAATTTTTTTTACGTATAATGGCTATTATGATGAAAATTCATTAAAACTCAATAAATCTTTAACGAAACTTCAAAGTAACTTTAGAAATCTTCTAATCATGTTAAAACTAGTTAAAAAATACTTTAAAACCAAGTTTTAATCCACAATCCCGAAATCCACCATTAACAATCCAATTTTTCGGCTTTTATTTAAAACATACGTTTTAATGGCTATAATTTCAGTTTAAGAAACTAGATATCATTTAAAACTAGTAGAAAGACGAATGGTTACCTTCGATGGAAGAGAAACGAACTTTGGTGCAAATATGAAAAACTCACTCTTGAAGAAGATGATGAAATTAATGAAGTTTTTGGGTGATTTTCTTGATTTTAATGGAGATTTATGCTTGGTTAATGGTAGAAATCAATATAAATTAAGATTTGGAAGTAAAAATAGAATAAGAGAGTTTAAGGGAGCAAGGGACGACAAGAACATGTAAAGGGGAATGAGTTTTAACGTGAAACAAGCTTGGGGGTTTATTTAGGTTTAATTTTAACTTTTTAGAAAATTTCTACATAAATTCTCACAATTTTGATTCTTTTACAAATCAGTACTATTTTCAAAATTAAGGGTCTTAAAAACTCATTTTCAAAAATTGATTTAATTTCCTAAATGTCATTGCCAAAAACACTAACCTTGCGAAATTACAAGAACATATAGGCTAAAATTCCTAAAATCTCCTCAAAAATTGTAGGCCTAATTGTGATGTGTGACAATAAATACTCTCAAATATATTCAGTAACTTTGAATGGAATACACTCACAAAGCTCGTGTCGTGACATAGTGATCAGCTTCGTTATAGTTCATCTTTTAGAGGTCTCCTACACACTCACAAAGTTTGTTAGCTAACCTTTAGGCCTCACTTGGCCCTAAAGTCCATAAAAAGAACCTTTTTATACTTTTTACACATTTTATTAAATAATAGAAAACTAAAATAAATCCTAAACAATCCTAAGAAAAATGCTTAATTTTAAGCACCTAAAGTGCGAAAACTAGTTTAATCTGCTAGATCAAATTATGCTAAATCAGGTACCACTGCCCAAGTATCGATAATTTCACCCGAGTATCGATACTCGTGATAAAATATTGATACCAACTAGCAAAACTAAATTCCTACTCTTCGAAAATCTCAGAGGTATCATTTTTAAAACTAGAATACTGATACCTCTGCTCCTGACCACAAAAATACAACATATATCAGCAATAAGACCATTTAAACTTAATCCTAACAACATGCATTATTCACCTAATCAAATAAACATCAATATATACAAAATAACAGTCCAAACATCTCATATTAAGTCTACAAGTTCTCAAGCATATTAGGCATGCAAATAACTAAAAACCACATGTCAAAGCCAATATAAAATGCACAACATTGCCTTAATTCCCATATCATAAATAAGTAAATAACACCTACTAAAGGCTACTAAAGAAAGGCTTGGATCACCCCTTGAAGGCCACATTGCACACACCGACACTACTGATTTGCAATGATATTAAAAGAAGGGGGTGCGGTTAATAAGCTTAGTAAATGCCTAGAACATCTACAATGCAAACAGTTCATCAAGCATCAACCAATAATCATATAACATAAACATAATAATCTCAATTTCAAGTTCATGTCATACTTATTCATGAATTATTTAACAATCCATTTACGTAATAAACACATATATTTATAGGCATATATAACATCATATACAAACACAATTAATAGATAATTTGGTACTTGAGCTATTAAACATTAAAGTGAGCTCTACCATCACACATCGATACACGGATCTCCAACACACCACATAGACTAATAGATTCAAACATGTCCTAAAAGTGAACCCTAAAGCCAACACTCTCCTTATTTCCCCTCACATGTCTCGTTGAATAGAGCTTAGCTCACATTATCTTATCTCTCCAAACATGTCCAGGGCCTCAACGCCTAAAATCACTGTACATACATGTGAGTTCTCATAATCCAATAGCATGTCAACTATATCCAACGGTTTCAAGAACACAAGGCCAAAATACTCGTTATTAAACACACATATTACTTACGAAACTTTGCTTATCATCACTCCATATTTGCATCATTAGCACAATAGTATCACTGCCACTTTGCATTTATAACATTCTTTCATATACACTTTCATAACAGAAATCATGAGCACATAACACATGTATTAGCATCTCATCTAAATCCATATTTATATAATAGCACAATCATATAATTCACAAGTTAAATATGATTAGAGAAAGCTTACACTTGGAATTTAGAGTAGGGATTTAGGCTGCTACCTAATTCCCAAATAATGCATTGAATCGTGTCTACCAGTAGCGATTCCAAACACTCACCGATTATGTTTTTGTTGGAATACCGAAAGCTCACATTAGCTTTTCCTTAACTTGTAGAAGGTCTTAACGCATCCAAAGCTTCAACACCATAATTCACACCACAGCACAATCAACAATCAGCTAAGGATTCATCTTAAACTAACCAAAACTCATGCTAATCTAAGTTCTCATCAAACCGAAACCTTTAACATAGAAAACTGTAAATTCTAATAATCGGTCTACACTTAATCTATTTTCATGAAACAAATTCCATTCATCTACATATTCATCTATGGCTAATTTTCAACCTTTAAACTACACAAAATTTCACGTTTTAAGGTATCGAAATTTTTCGACGTACAATGGGCATTATGACAAAAATTCATTAAAACTCAAGAAATGTTTAATTAAACTTCAAAGTAACTTTAGAAACCTTCTAATCATGTTAAAAAAAGCTGAAAAAAACTTTAAAACCAAGTTTTAATCTAGAATCTCGAAATCTACCGCTAATGACCCAATTTTCGGCTTTTATTTAAAACTTGTGTTTTAATGGCTATAAATTCAGTTCAAGAGACTAGATATCATTTAAAACTAATAGAAAGATGAATGATTACCTTCGATGGAAGAAAAATGAACTTTGGTGTGAATCTAGTAAAACTCACTCTTGAAGAAGAAGATAAAATTAATGAAGTTTTTGGGTGTTTTTCTTGATTTTAATGGAGATTTAATGCTTGGTTGATGGTAGAAATCAATATAAATTAGGTTTTTGAAGTAAAACTAGAATGAGAGAGTTTGAGGGAGTAAGGGACGGTAAGAACATGTAAAGGGGAATGAGTTTTAACGTGAAACAAGCTTAGGGGTTTATTTAGGTTGAATTTTATCTTTTTGGAAAATTGCTACATAAATGCTCATAATTTTGACTCTATTACAAATCAGTCCTATTTTAAAAATTAAGGGTATTAAAAACTTATTTTCAAAAATTGATTTAATTTCCTAATAGCCATTGTCGAAAACACTACCCTTGCAAAATTCCGAGCATATATAGGCTAAAATTTCTAAAATACCCTTGAAAATTCTAGGCCTAATTTTGGTGTGTGACAATAAATACTCTCAAATACATTCAGTAACTTTGAATGGAATACATTGAGTGATTACAAATGAAGGGGGAATGCCTCTATTTATAGTTGAGCTCCCCTAGATCCAAAAATACATTTTAAATTACATCGATGGTCGAGATTAAAGCTTATCTACAAGATGAGAGTCGTGAGGGATTTAAACAATATTCAATGTCATCTCTTAGAATTTACAATATTCACCATGGTAACTCTAGTTTTATTGTAGTGTTTCACTAAGCCATCAAGACTTCAAGTAGATAGACTTTTCCATATGTTTCACAAATCGAGTTAGTTCTTGTGGGTTAAATGAGCCTCATTTGACCAATTGACCTTCATGAATGATTCTGTGTGCAATGGTCACGGCTTTGATCCGTGACCTATGACATAAGAATATATTACAATTTTTTTCTAAATTATTGATCGATGTTATCAGCCTAATGGTATTACTTAAAATTTTTATACCTTCTGCATGTGTCCCCCCACATGTCATCAATTAAAAAATCAAAAGTCGACCTGTCCACACCGGGCTAACCTCTAATCAAGAAAACCTTGAACCTCAATAAACTAACGAACCTTCATGGATTCCACTTCTTAGACGTATGTGAGATCTCAATATTATTGATTACCTATTTATCCAAAGAAGTCATATCTTATGACATCACGTCACCGCCACTACAAGGGAACAAGATATAACTCCACTGTTTGTGAGCTTAAGACACATGGACATCTTTTTTCTCCCATATATTAACTCACTATATGATATGAGAAGAGAACTAAGACACACAAACCATCTCACTTTCCTCATTATTCTTCTACAAAAACCTATCGCCATAACCAATCTTATCAGACTGACCATTTAGTGGCTCTTTGCCCCAACCAAGGGTGAATCACTACAATAACCTACATCTCCTCTTCCTTATTAATCTCATTGGTTAACAATTTTGTGCGGTAAGTATGGAAGAAAATGGCTAGCATGAGTTCTAGTGTTCCCCCTTCCAATGAGCTTTACCCCAATAATGATCAACAAAATCTCCAAAGAGACGTAACTTTTCAAACCTAGACGAATGTAACACAAGAATGAATGCATGCACATCAAAACCCCCATCGACAAACCTCTTATGATTCGTACCAACAAACATCCTATAACCCTTACAAAAAGACACATTATAACCATTTTCAGTAGTATTATCAGTATCGTCCCCTCATGACACTATGGTTCCCCCCTCAAACTCATGCCAATACCCTACCTACTAATCAAGGCTCTCAAAATTCTAAATCAAGGTCCTAACAATTCGTCAACATGAATACATAATGAAAGCAATGGAAGAAAAACTCTCTTCTAAACAAAAAGGTATGACGAGTAACAAAAGTTCGTCCAAGACCAGATGGAAAGAGAAAGACAAGCAGATGTATGAAAAGAGAGAAATGAAAAGATTATTAAGGAGTTAAGGGTGTTGGAAATTTATAGATTGCAAATTAATGAGTACTATTCAAATTAAAAGTGATGATTTATCATCTTTCAAATTTCATTGAAAAGTGATTATTTATCATCCAATGGATACATTTCCATGGGACAAGTCTCTTCCAAAAGGTATGTCCAATATAAAAGGGTTGTGACTCTTCAACAAGTATCCATTGAATTCAAATAAATAGATGGACTATGATGGTCACAAATTTACATTTCTTTTTATAATCAATTCCAATTTTCAGAAATTAGAGTAAGAGTTAGGGAATTCCGCTATTTTGTTAATAAAAGGGAATTCAAAACTTCGTTGAATCCGGGGAGGACCTTCGTCATAACCCTCTAGCAACTTTGTGTGGGGGAAAATAATTCTCTTTGGAAAGCGTCACTCGTGTCTCGAAGTTTACTATTTAATTCAATATTGTCTCTGGATCTATCTTCTCTCATAATCTCCAACAATCAAAGAGAACTATTTTGAAGATGGCGACGGAGGTTACCACCGTATTCAAAGTGATGAACCAAGAGTTTGTGAAACTTGACCGATTTGATGGCTCAAACTTCAATCGTAGGAAGGATAAGATGTTGTTCCTTCTTACCATTTTGAATGTGGCATACGTTCTAGATCCAAACTTACAACCTATGGAGGATCCTGCCCCCAATACAAATCTAGAGGAAATTGCGAAAGTGGCTGAACTCAAGAAGAAGCGTGAGGAAGACAATTTCACATGTCGTGGACACATTCTCAACACCTTGTCCAATCGATTGTATGATACATGTCGATGCAATCCCTGGTAGAAATATGGAAAGCTCTTGAAGAGAAATACAACACCGAGTGACAAGGTACCGATAACTTTTTAATGATGAAATATTTTGAATTCAAAATGCTTGATAGTATCTCGATCATGGATCAAGTTCATGAATTACAAGTCCTTGTAAGCAGACTTTGTGATTTGAAAGTTGTTATTCAGAAAATGTTACAAGTCGGGGCTATCATCTCAAAATTACCCTCGTCTTGGAATAATTATTGAAAGAAACTTCTGCATATGGTAGAGGACTTCACTGTGGAGAAAATACTTAGGCATTTACGCATTGAAGAGGAAACTCGAAAGTGTGATACAGTGTATCTTCCTCAAAGTTCTAAAGTGAACCATGTGAGTAGTCCAAGAACTCCTGAAATGGTAAAAGAAAGGCCACATTCGAGACCAATGACATGCAAAACAAGAAGAAAAAATCTCGTAATTGCTATAATTGCAATAAGAATGGACACTACATTAAAGGTTGTAAACTTCTAAAAAAGAATCAAGATGCCACAACTTCCAAAGCCAATATAGTGGAGGATATGAACTTAGTGGCCGTGGTTATAGAAGGGGTCGAGAATTTGGAGATTGGTATGATTACCTAACTCAATATAGCCATGATCGATAAGTCTCATAATTGGTGGCTTGACTCTGGTGCTACTGTTCATGTGTGTAATGATAGAAAACAATTCAAGAATTATAAATTAGTGGCAAATTGTGAAGTGTTTATGGCAACTATCAATCAGTTAAGGTGCTCAGTCAAGGGACGGTGGAACTCAACTTCAAATCTGGGAAGAAATTGACTTTGACCAATATGTTACATGTTCCCGATAAGTGCCTGTAAGTCTTCTGTGTAACAAGGGTTTAAGGTTATCTTGGAATCCGATAGGTTTGTCTTGCTTAAGGGTGATATATATGTAGAAAAAGGATATTGCAATTAGGGTATGTTCAAGTTGAGCATTGATATGAATAAAGTCAATTCTTCTGCTTATATTGTTGAGTCTTATCCTTTGTGGCATGCACATTTAGCACATTTTAATTTTAAAACTTTAAAATATATGCAAAATAATGATTATAACAATCTAAGTAATGAAGAGTTTGTGGATAAATGTGAAATTTGTATTCAATAAAAAATTACCAAGAAGCCATTTCCTACTAAGTGTGAAAGGAATTCGCAAGTGTTAAATTTAATTCAATCGGATGTTTGTGAATTAAATGGAACTCTAATAAGAGGTGGAAAATGATATTTTATCACTTTTATAGATGACTTTTCTAGATTTACTTATGTGTATCTCATGAAAAGTAAAGACGAGGCTTTTGTTATGTTTAAACATTTTAAAAACGAGGTTAAGAATTTGTTTAGTAAGAAAATCAAAGTGCTTCATAGTGATAGAGGTGGTGAATATTTTTCAAATGAATTTTATGTATTTTGTGAGGAACAAGGTGTGTACATGAGTGTTCTACGCTTTATACTCCGCAACAAAATGGTTTGGCAGAAAGAAAGAGTCGTACTTTAGTGGATATAGTAACTCGATGTTGTTAAATGCTAAACTTTCATATAATTTATGGGGTGAAGCATTATTGACTGTGTTATATCCTTAATAGAATACCATCGAGAAAATTCAAAGTATCTCCATATGAGTTATGGAAGGGTCGGATGCCAAACATAAATTATTTCAAAGTGTGGGGGTGTTTGGCTTACTATAGAGTTCCCGACCAACGGAGAACAAAGTTAGGTCCAAGAGCCGTCAAAGGTGCATTTGTTAGATATGCCCAACATTCTAAGGCATATCATTCTTGACTTAATGTCAAATACGATAATTGAAACAAGAGATGTTGTTTTCATTGAAAATAAGTTTTTCGATGATTCAATGGATTCAAAAAAAGAATATCAACCAATGATCTCACGTGATCAAACCAAAAGAAGTCTTTGTGACAATAAGGATATGGAACCTAGGAAAAGTCAAAGAGTGAGAAAAGTAAAGAATTTGGTCCCGAGTTCATTTCCTCACAATCTCTAGCATTCCTTTTTGAGGGAAATAGAGAATCCGTAATTAAGAAGATCCCCATAATGTTTAATGTAGATGGTGATCCACAATCCTATGGTAAAGCCATGACTTCTAGGGATGCGACATTTTGGAAAGAGGCGATCAATGATGAAATGGATTCAATATTGTCCAATAATACTTGGATTCTAGTTGATCTTCCTTAAGGATCGAAGTCTATCGGGTGTAAATGGGTGTTTAAGAGGAAAAACTTTCCAACAGGGGGTTCTCCAATCTTTAAGTCTAGGTTGGTGGCTAAAGGATTTAGGCAAAAGGAAGGCCTAGATTATTTTGACACCTATGCACCAGTGGCTAAGATGACCTCCATTCGAATTCTTATAGCACTTGCGTCCATCCATAAGTTACATGTACATCAAATGGATGTTAAGACAACTTTTTTGAATGGTGATCTCAAAGAAGAAGTCTACATGGAGCAACCAAAAGGCTTTATGCTTTCTGGGAATGAACACAAGGTGTGTAAGTTGATCAAATCATTATATGGTTTAAAACAAGCCCCTAAATAGTGGCATGAGAAATTTGACTCTGTTATTTTGTCATATGGTTTTTTTACATAATGGTGGAGATAAATGTATTTACACTAAATTCATTGATAAGTATGGTGTAATTATTATCTCTATGTAAATGATTTGTTGATTTTTGGGACGAGCATGGAAGGTGTTCATGAGACCAAAGAGTATCTAGCCTCAAATTTTAAGATGAAGGATCTCAACGAGGTAGGTACAATTCTAGGTATAAAGGTGAAAAAGCATGAAAGGGACTTTGCATTAAGCCAATCTCACTACATCGAGAAAGTATTGGAAAAGTTCAAACACTTAAATATCAAGAATTTGAACACTCCATGGGATTAGAACTTCAATTTAAGTGAGAATAATGGCAGGGCTATAGCATAACTTGAGTATGCAAGAGCAATTGGAAGTCTAATGTATGCAATGCCTTGCACTAGACCCGATATCGCATTTGCTGTGTGCAAATTGGTGAGATTTACAAATTGTCCTGGTACTGATCATTGGAAAGGAATTTGTAGGATTTTTTGTTATCTTAAGAAAACAAAAAATTTGGGATTATTCTATAGTAATTATCCTGCGGTACTAGAAGGTTACTCAGATGTAAGTTAGATTACAAGTTTAAGTGACAATAAATCCACATCTAGATGGTTTTTTACGATCAGAGGTGGAGCCATTAGTTAGGCCTCCAAGAAACAAACTTGCATCTCACATTCAACTGTGGAGGCTGAATTTTTAGCCTTGGTAGCTACTGGCAAGGAAGCGGAATAGCTAAGAAATCTAATGCTAGATATAAAGTTGTGGCCACAACGTAAGTTCACCATTTCCATATATTGTGATAGTGAATCCACCATGTCTCGAGCATACAATGGAAAGTTTAGACATATAAGTTTGAGACATGAGTATGTGAGACAATTGATTAGAGACGGTGTGATAACTGTTACCTATGTTAAGTCAATTGACAATTTAGTGGATCCACTGACAAAAGGTTTGTCAAGGGATTTAGTTAAAAGTACCACCACGAAGATGGGATTAAAATCATTCTAATTGCATCATTGATAATGGAAACCCTACCTTTTTCTAGCCAAAAGTTAGTTTCAAGGTTCAAAGGGTAATAACAAGTTATCGAATGACAATGTGCACTAAAAACCATGATTTAGTGATTATATTTTAGGGGGATGAGTTTTACTCTTAATGGATGGACATTTATTGTCATGAAATCCACCTACAAGGACATGAAGTGGTGCTGCTTCAACGAGATTTTATTTATGGTTTTTTCTCGTACATGTTCATGAAACGGGATGAGCACATGGCCATAATGGTGCTAAAACAAATTAAACTCTTACTCTATTTCTTTACGATTATGTGTGAAATTTTTTCGGTATTGACTTTAAGAATGATGGTTCAAGCAACTAGTCACCATTCCTTTTTTGATACTCTGAGAAGTTTGAGCTAAAGAAAGGTTCAATCTATGGACACCCTTCTTTATGCTTAATCGTTGTGTACTTATTTTCTGAAATTAGCAATCTAGTGGGAGATTGTTGGAAATTTATAGATTGCAAATTAATTAGCACTATTCAAATTAAAAGTGATGATTTATAATCTTTTAAATTTAATTGAAAAGTGATGATTTATCATCCAATGGATACATTCCCATGGGACAAGTCTCTTCCAAAAGGTATGTCCAATATGAAAGAGTTGTGACACTTCAACAAGTATCCATTGAATTCATATAAATAGATGGACTATGATGCTCACAAATTTACATTTCTTTTTATAATCAATTCCAATTTTCAGAAATTAGAGTAACAGTTAGGGAAATCCGCGATTTTGCTAATCAAAGGGTATTCAAAACTTCGTTGTATCCCAGGAGGACCTTTGTCGTAACCCTCTAGAAACTTTGTGTGGGGGCAAATAGTTCTCTTTGGAAAGCGTCACTCATGCCTCCAAGTTTACTATTTAATTCAATATCGTCTCCGGATCTATCTTCTCTCAAAATCTCCAAAAAAGGGTTGCTAGAGGAGCCCTAAGAAAACATCAGAAGAGAAGAAAGATGAAACTACCCAATCTAACCTCAAGAAACAACGTGATAAAAATAATGTTACTGAGATGACAGTGATAGCCAAAGCTAGAAGATTAGTGAAGACGTATTGGAAGAAAAGATAAAAAAGTTGGAAAAGAGATGCAGAATTATAGGAAGTTAGAATCAACAAGATTACCTAAAATGTATACCAAAGAGACTTTAGCCATTAAGATATTGTGCCACCATGAACCCCCAACATTCAAATTTCCCAAAATGTTTTATGATGGGTGTGGGGAACCTCAAGACCTCTTGGCGCATTATATTAATCCCATGAATATTTTGGGTGCATCAGATGAGATGAAATGCAAAGCATTTTTTATGACCTTGAAGGATCAGCTTAAGGTTGGTATTTAGCACTCCCGGAACATTTCATTTCCAAATTCGAGTAGCTAAATGACTTGTTTATGAGCAGGTTATTGGTGAAACAACCCTCTAACAATTGTCAACATATCTGATGTCCATTAGGCAACACAAAGATGAATTTTTTAGGGATTTTGAGAAAAGATTCATTGGTTGCGACCATGACTACCAAAGACATACAAGTGGACTTCACCATTCAAGCCTTTTGTGTCAAGTACTAGCCATAATCATTTGGAGTATAATTTGGTTAGTAAACCACTTGCACATTTGTCCACTTTGTATGAAATGGCATATAGATTCTCTATGAGTTATGAAATGTAGAGAGTAAAGCTAGGTCCCAATGATACTCCCAACGAACTTCAATAATCCTAGAAGAGGTAGACCCCTATTGGGTGATAGATCCAAGAAAGATTATTCAAACCAGTAACACTCAATGGGCTATATATTTACAATCCTATAGATTCTCCCAAGCACCATAGAACAATAAAGGATGACAGATCTCATCAACAGCAATAAAGACCACAACATAAAGGCCCCTATAGTAAATTTATTAGCTAAATTTGATTGAAAATATATAAAAAATAGAAACACCCAAAAATCAAATATAATTATTTTCATCTTTTCTAATTATTTTAAAATTAATCCTCAATTCCACAAAGAAAAGGAAAGCTACAAAAAAAGGTCAAATTACACAATATGTAAAATGTTGAGGGTTAATTTTTTTAGAATCAAGATTAAATTGATATAAGTTATAAATGTTTAGGGTTAAAGTTAATATTCTGCCAAATTTAAAAGATTCTATCAGTTGGTGACTAAAAAATGTAAAATTGAATATATGGATTATCATTTTGTAATGTTTTATTGTTATGTGACTAAAAAAGAAATAAACTAATGGTTGGAGTGGCCATTTTATAACTTTTAACAATTAGGTGAGTAAAAAAGAAGTTCACTAATAGTTGGGTGACTAGTAGTGTGGTTTACTCAAATTTTATTAGGACTATTATTTGATACAATGGTGAAATTTTTAAACACCACAAGCAAATTTAAGAAACTGTCATGTGTCTTATTTATTTATTTTTTATTTTTAAAGTATCAATTAAATACACTTGATAATTTATTAAATCTGCCTAAGGAGCTAAACTCTATTACAAATGTATTAAATAATAACCCATTATAATATACCTTTATTATAAAATCTAGTGCCTCCATTGATGAAGTGGCATTCATGAAGACGTAGACATTGCTTTTAAATATCTTTACAGGCCAAAAAAAGTAACCTAAAAAGACTTTCTCATCAAAGTTGATACGGATTCATAAAGTAAAGTACATAAATCCATCGTTATGTAATTAGAAAACATATCCTAATTTATCCACATTAGGTGTAAAGCTGCGACTTTATATTTCTTTTTGGATTGGTGTGTTTAGCATCCAATAAACTATTAATAAACTGTCAAAAGCCATAACCCTAATTTTTTTAATGATAATGCTCCTCTTCATCTATTTTAATGTAAGAAAAGATCATACTTATTGAGTGATATTATCGTGTCTTATTGATGGAGCATTCGAGTATTTATACATGTTATTTCAACTCATGATATGATTTCACTATTTTGTCTCGATTCCATTGTTGCTAGTATTGACATTCTGAGTAGGCTCCATGCCTGCTGGACACGTGTTTGGGTTGCCTACGGAGCACGTGGTCCTTCCTATTCCTAGGATTGTCAGCAGGCTTTAGGCCTGTTGGACACGTGTCTGGATTGCCTCCGGAGCAAACGATCATTTCTGCGAGCTCCATGGGTATATGCGAACTAAAACAGTGGCCTTCCCTTGGTTCATGCTAGCTGGGTCCGCAAAATCTTCTTGCTGTCCTCTCACGGTTCACCTTGCACTCACTCGTCTGATGGGACTTATTCGAGTCACAGGTAAGTGATCCAAATCCTATCTAGAACTCGAGTTAGTGATCACTAATATATCACAACACTGAATTTCACTTTCAAATACTTCTCTAATGTAAGGGATGTTGTGTGGAATCTTTAGTGGTATGATTCCAATGTGATTTAAAATAATTTTAATTATTGGATTGATGAAAATAAATTTAAATTATTAAATATGTTAACTCAGTATTTGCTATTTATTGAATTAGTGATCTACTATCTTCTTATATTGAAAAGTGAATTTTTTTTTATCTAAATCATTAAATATATAGTCAGGGGCGTAGTTAAGGGGTTGGTAAGAGTTTCGATCTCCCTAAAATAAAAATTTTTGTATTTAGACTTTTTCAAATTTGAATTTAGTAAAGATAAAATTGTATTTTAACACCCTAAAAATAATAAAATTTTGATTAATCTTTTAAAAATTATAAAAATATAAACTATTAAATTATGAAATTATATTTTTACTATCGTAAAATTATAATTTAATTTCGTCCCTCCTTAAATGATGAAATAATTAAGGATGAAATAATAAAATTTTGATTAATCTTTTAAAAATTAAGTGCAACTATGACAAGGAACTTGAACTGGACCTAAATCATCAAATTATTTATATTTTCTTTCTTTTTTCTATTTACCGATCTCTTTTTCTTTCTTTTCCTTTTTTTCCTTCAAATTATTAGTTTTTTTTACCTCAAATGTTAGATCTTTTATATTTTTCAAATATTTAAAATTTAAGGTAATTTATTTAATTATTTTAAAAATCAACAAAATTAACTTGTAGCATGTTATATTTTATAATAAAATTATTTAACACATTTGATTTTATGTAATAAATTTTTTATAATTTTATACAAACAAGTAACAATAACAAAATTTTAATTTTAATAATATAATTAAAATATTTCATTGCAATAAAAAATTACTTAATATATAATAAACTAATGACTTATATTGAGATCAATGTATTTGAAATTGAATTAATGGTTGAAATGGCGATACTAGCAATGCTTAAAATTTATCTTTCAAAGGTCAAGCAATTGGTGATTAATTCTATTTTTGAACATCATTGCCTACTTGCTCTACCTGACGGGATAAAAAAAAGTTATTTTATCGATCAAAATTAGTGTTTTCAAAACTAGACCTAAAATTGATCAAGATGTTGGTTCGAAGATAGAGGTTGAATCAATTGATTTGTGAATCGATACAAATCAATTTAACAAAGCTAGAAAAACAATTAATTATTTTTTTCTCTATTTTGATTTTTTTTAATTTTTATAATTTATTTGATCGAATTAGACGAATTGATCAAATAAAGAAATGGTGGCTTAACTGATTCAACCACTGATCTAGTTCAAAAGAATGAAAAGAAAAAAGAAAAAGAGAAAAATAATACTTTTTCTCTTTTTTTCCACATGTCAATTTTGAATTTTTAAAAAAATATATTTAATGGTTCAACTGACAATTGAACTAATAAAGGTACCAACTTGAAAAAAAATAGTGTCGAAATGTTTTTGAAACGTGTCCCGACTTTTAATTTTTTTTAAAATCGAAAAATGGGAGTTGTCA
Source organism: Gossypioides kirkii (assembly GCA_005610355.1). NCBI lineage: Eukaryota > Viridiplantae > Streptophyta > Magnoliopsida > Malvales > Malvaceae > Gossypioides > Gossypioides kirkii. Next base: position 24,605,310 of record CP032253.1, on the reverse strand, counting down.
CCAACCTTTTTTATTTGGTGTAATTGGAGCGCCTTTAAAATGTTTTAGTTAATCAAAAACAGCTTTGGTCTTTGAAATCTAGAAAAAATCGAGTTCGGGAGTCGGTTACGTGGGAGGAAGGATTAGCACCCTCACGCACCCAAAACTTGGTACCAAACCGATTCTTTTTAGGGTCGTAATTGTTAAAAGTTTGAAAACTCGGATAGAAATTAAAATATGATCCTTGATGCATGATTAACCAGTTTAATATCATTTTTAAAAATCGAACTTTGCGGATAAGGCTCGTTATTTTGAAAATCGAGAAAGAAAATCGTGTCCAGTGAGTTAAGGCACGACTCCTCAAATCTTCAAAGACAACAAGCGTTCCCTTTTTTTTTTAGAAAAATCGCATGTTTTATCGTTTCATAAAAAAGGAAAAGAGGGTATCCAATCATTTCGAATCAAGAAAAAAAAACCTAAACCTAGTAAGTTAAGGCACGATTTCTCTTAAATCACAGAATGATGAACATTGCCTTTTATTTTTTTTTTTTAAAAATTGAATATAGATATTTAACACTTTTTTTAGAAGGGATGAATAAATTAGCACAATTTGCGAATATAATGGCAAAGTATAATATGGTATAAACAGGTAACAACAAGTAGATATGCGATGTAATAAGAAATAATAAAATGTAAATATGAAAGCATAAAATAAATAACATGTTGAAATAGATAAATATATGCAATTTAAGAAAGCTAAGTTAAAAAATAAAGCCAAAATATGATTTAAATTTAAAAAATTAAAAGATTCTAAAAGGTGAAAGAATCAGATGAATATGATTTAAAAAGGGAAGGATTAAATAAGGAAAATTCCAAAGTTTTACAAAATGGTTTCACAATAGCAATTAAAGGACCAATTTTCAAAAAGAAATGAGTTTTCTAATTTAAAATAATAGATTAAAATGCAAAAAAAAAGGAAATTTGAGAAAATTGAGGATTTGCGAGGACTCAAAAAAATAAATTTCCCCTTTACATTTTCTAAAAAAAATATGCTGCTGAAACGGTAGCGTTTTAATTAGGGTATATAAGTTAAAATACCTAAAAAAAACCTGTTTCATTCATTCTTTCTCCAAAAAACAAATTTACCTTATTTTTTTCTCTGAAACTCTCTTCTTGTCTCTCATTCGTCGGCTTTGGGTTCCGTCGCGTTCTTTGTTGCACCGCCGTTCTACTGTCACCCAAACCGCTGCGAAAAGCCGTACACGGTGGTAGGTAAAAAAACTCTTTTTATCTTTTATAAAATAGATCTAGGTCTAGATCGAACCCGATCTAGCCTAGATCTGTAAAAAAAGGGTTTCGTTTTTACTAGTTTTGTGTTAAAACCTTAGATCGATGATAGATCTTCCAAAGATCCTCAAAAAGGAATGATTTTGATGATTTTTTTGTATAAAAACCCTTGGATCTGAGTTTATTTTTTATTTTCTTTAATCTTTTTTGATTCGTTTTTTATTTTGTATTATATTTTGTTTCTAAATAGATGAAAAAAATAAATAAATATATACACGTATATTTTTTTTAGAATAGAATATGTACATGTATGTTTTCGAAGTAGAAAAAAAAAATCAATATGTAAATATATGATATGATGATATACCTTGTAAACATTTGAAAAAAAAATTCTCGAATGTATTCTGATATGTATTTCTTGTCGATATCTCTTCTCGTAAGTGTCTCCGTATTCTCTTTTTTATTTCATCGTCACTCTGAATTTTGAAAACGAAAAAACAAGTAAATAAAATGTTCCACTTTATTTGATTTTTCTACTGATCGTTCTTCGTAAAATCGAAGATGGGAACCCCGTTTATAATTTGATTTCATAGCTTTATAGCCAGATTACAACATTTTTTTATTGTTCTTGCTTCCTCTTTTGCAGGTATCTGACGATAATGAGGCGTGGGCGGTGTTAGGCATGCCTGTGGTCTCGATATGGGAGTCTGACAACATCGAGAGTGCAGATTTGACGTGGCATGAGGGGTGTGGGTGAGGCAGCGGTGGCAAGTGGCTTAGGAAATTAGGGTTTCCTAATTTCCTTAGGGTTTAGGGCTTGTTTGGGCCGATAGGAGTTTAGGCTAAATGGGTAATTAAGTATTAGGTTTAGGTCGGTCTAGTGTATTAGGTTTGGATCTGTAATTTGGTTTGGATTTGGGTAGTGGTATTGGATTTGGACTTTGGGTGTAAATGGACTTTAAACATTTTAATATTATTTTTTTCTCATTTTTTTCTCTATCGAAACGTCTTTTTTAAAAAAGGTCTCGAAAAATATTTTTAAAAAAATTAAAAAAAGGGAGTCGCCACCAATCTTTTTATTCGGTGTGATTGGATCACCACAAAACGTTAAAATCCATTTCGAAAAATATTTTGGTCTTCAAAATCCAGAAAACGAGTTTGAGATTCGATTACGTATGAGGAAGGATTAGCACCCTCACACGCCCAAAATTTGTACCACATCGATTATTTTCGGGTCTTATTTGTTAAAACTTTGAAATCTCAAGTGAAGTTTAAAATACGATCTTTTTACACATAACTTATTTCGCATGATTTTCAAAAATCAAATTTGAAGAAAAATGCCCCGTGTGTTTCGAATTTCTCGGAGAATTGAACTCGTGTCCAACACGTTAGGGCACGACGTTCTCGAAATTTCGAAATTGAAGGATGTTTTGAAGGGTTTTAAAGAGGATATTCGATCACGCGAATTATATGAAAAATCACACCTAGCACGTTAGGGCATAATTTTTCGAAGCTTTCACACGAAAGGGTATTGCCTCGTTTTTTGGTTTAAAATTATTTGTATTTTTTTTGAAAACTTGAAATCTCGAGTGAATTTTAAAATATGATCCTTGTACACATAACTTATTTCGCATGATTTTCAAAAAACGAATTTGAAGAAAAATGCCCTGTGTGTTTCAAATTTCTCGGAGAATTGAAGTCGTGTCCAACACGTTAGGGCATGATGTTCTCGAAATTTTGAAATTGAAGGACATTTAAAAGGTTTAAAAAGAATATTCGATCGTGCAAATTATACGAAAAATCACACCCAACACGTTAAGGCACAATTTTTTGAAATTTTCACACGAAATGATATTGCCTCGGTTTTAAAATTGTTTGTATTTTTAGAATAGAAAACAATTTTAGTTTTAAAAAATGAGTGCGTTAATTAAATACGAATGAGTAATTAATGGCAAAATTAAATAATACAAAGACAGAAAACAATTAAGCAGATAAATAAATACGTAAAAATAAACATAGGATTAATAATATACGAAGTATGAAAAAACGTGGAACAAAATCAGAAAATAGAATTAATTAAAAATACGAGAATAATAATAATATTTATGTACAAAAATCAAAGAAAGAGAAAAAATGGTGTTAAAAAATGAAGTTTAAGAGAATTTAAGGTTAAAATATAATCTTAGAAAAATTTAGGGGTTGAAATGTAATTTTAAGAAAGTTTAGGGGTTAAAATGTGATTTTGGAAAAGTTTAGGGGTTAAAATGTAATTTTGAAAAAGTTTGAGGATTAAAATGTAATTTTGGAAAAGTTTAGGATTAAAATGTAATTTTAAAGAAGTTTAGGGGTCTAAATGAAATTTTGGAAGAGTTTAGGGGTTAAAATATGATTTTAAGAAAGTTACGAGTCAAAATGTGATTTTGGGAAAGTTTGAGGTTAAAATGTGATTTTGGGAAAGTTTTAGGTCAAAATATGATTTTAAGAAAGTTTAGGGGTTAAAATATGATTTTGGAAAATTTAGGGGTTAAAATGTGAATTTTAGATAAAACAAGGGCTTTATGCGTAAAATACTAAAAAATTTTGGCACGTGCCAGCTTCCCAGGCTTCCGAAAGTCGAAGGACTAAATTAAAAATGAAATAAAATTTGAGGGCAAATTAAAAATAAATTATAAGATGTTAAAAGATCGAAATTGTAGGAATAAAAAATGCGGAAGGACCGCGCACGTAAATAACCCAAAACTAAAAAATACGTGGATCCTGGCTACGGGTCGAGTCGAATTCGGATCTAACGCCAAAACGGCGTCGTTTTGGTGCTTTGATGCCTAGGCCAAAACAAGTAGTGAAGAAGGAAATTATCAAATGGTTAGAAGCGGACATTATATACCCTATTTTCGATAGTGATTGGGTGAGCCCCATTCAATGTGTGCCTAAAAAGAGTGGTTTCACAGTTGTGACCAACGACAAGAATGAATTAATCCCTACTCGCATCGCAACTAGATGACGAGTATGCATGGAGTACTGACGACTGAATGCGGCCACAGAGAAGGATCATTTTCCATTACCTTTTATTGATCTGATGCTGGATAGGCTAGCTGGTAAAGCCTATTATTGTTTCTTAGACGGTTACTCTGGATACAACCAATTGCTATTGCACCGGAGGATCAAGCAAAGACAATGTTCACATGCTTTTCTGGAACATTTGCTTTTCGACGTGCCGTTTGGGTTGTGTAATGCGCCAGCAACATTTCAGAGGTGTATGATGGCAATATTTTCAGACATGATCGAGGATTCCTTAGAGGTATTCATGGATGATTTCTCTATCTATGGACAGAATTTCGACCGATGCGCTGACAATCTAGCGAGAGTTTTAAAGAGATGCGAGGATACAAATCTAGTTCTGAATTGGGAGAAATGTCACTTCATGACAACTGAAGGCATTGTCCTCGGGCATTGAATGTCTTGTCAGGGCATTGAGGTTGATAAAGCAAAGGTAGAAATCATCGAAAAACTACCACCGCCCACCACCGTCAAAGCAGTAAGAAGCTTTCTTGGACACGCTGGCTTTTATAGAAGATTTATTCGAGTTTTCTCCAAGATAGCTAAACCATTATGCTTATTGCTGGAGCAAAATAAAAAGTTTGTGTTTGATGCCATCTATCTGAAAGCATTCATGACAATAAAGAAGTAGCTAGTACAAGCCTCAATTGTCGTTGCACCGGACTGGACGCAACCAATTGAACTAATGTGCGATGTAAGCGACTTTGCTGTGGGAGCTGTACTTGGCCAACGAAAAGAAAAGGCATTCCATTCTATTTACTATGCTAGTAAAACTCTAACTAAAGAGCAGGTTAATTACACTACCACTGAGAAGTAGTTGCTAGAAGTAAACTTCGCATTCGATAAGTTCTGTTCATATATTGTCAGCACAAGGACTACAGTATATACGAACCATTCAGCATTGAGGTACCTTTTCAACAAAAAAGACGCCAAACCTAGATTAATACGATGGATCCTACTCCTTCAAGAATTTGACATTGAAATCAGAGATAGGAAAGGATCTGAGAATCAAGTAATAGACCACTTGTCTCGACTGGAAGTTGGAAGTGAAGATGGGTAGACGTCCCAAATTGTCGAAGCATTTCCAGACGAGCAACTGTTCTTTGTCGACACGTCGCCCTGGTACGCCGATGTTGTTAATTACCTTGTGTGTGGGAAGCTACCAATAAGTATTACTGGTCACAAGAAGATCAGGTTCATACGCGATACTGCAAAATATCACTGGAACGAGCCATACCTATTCAAGGTATGCGTCGACAATATCATTCGTCGTTGTGTACCTGAAGAAGAAATGAATTTAATCCTGCGACATTGCCATGATGCCCCTTATGGAGGACATTTTGGTGGACTAAGGATTGCTGCTAAAGTTTTATTGTCACGATTTTATTGGCCTACATTGTTTCGAGATGCCCATAATTTCGCACAAAAATGTGATCATTGTCAACGCACTGGTTCCATATCTCAGCGTAATGAGATGCTCCAATAACTCATCACGGAAGTAGAGCCTTTCGACGTTTGGGGTAAAGATTTTATGGGACAATTTCCAAACTCTTTTGGAAATTTGTATATATTAGTGGCTATTGATTACGTCTTAAAGTGGATTGAAGCTATTGTGGTGCCAAAAGACGACGCTCAGACGGTGTTAACGTTCTTTCACACATACACCCTCACGAGATTTGGAACACCGAGAGCGTTGATAAGTGACCAAGGCACTCATTTCTATAATAACCAAGTGGCAACTACATTAAAATGATATGGTGTAAAGCATCATATAGCTACCACATATCACCCACAAACTAATGGTCAAGCCGAAGTATCCAATCGTCAAATTAAAAACATACTTGAAAAAGTGGTTAATCTATCTAGGAAAGATTGGTCTGCATCATTACATGACGTATTGTGGGCGCTTCGCGCTGCCTACAAAACCCCGTTAGGGATGTCGCCATATCAACTAGTGTTTGGAAAGTCTTGTCACCTACCCATTGAACTTGAACATAAGGCCACGTGGGCAATTAAGCAGGTGAATTTGGACTATGATGCTGCTGGAAAGAAAAGACTGTTGGACATCACGGAATTAGAAGAAATCCGACGCCATGCTTATGAGAATGCTAAAATATACAAGGAAAAGACAAAGAGATGGCATGACAACATTATCTTGCATCGACAATTTCATCTTGGTCAGTTGGTACTTTTATATAACTTACATTTGAAATTACATCTAGGAAAATTGCGATCAAGGTGGTTAGGTCCATTCAAAGTAGTCGAAGCATTCTAAAGCGGTGCGGTGACAATCAAAAACCTAAAGGATGGACAACAATTTAAAGTAAATGGCCAACATCTTAAACATTATGTGAGCCCAGATTTTCGAGAACTAGACGAAGCTGTCGACCTGGTGACATTTAAATAATGTCGATGCATTTCTTTATTTCCTTTTATTTGTTTCACTTTTTGTTGTGTTGTTTCAGATTCCTAGAAGAAATAAAAATCATCATTTTGTCGACGCATTGAAGCACAGATTGTCAGCGCATTACCTTTTTAGCCAGAATCGCGCCGATTGATTTTTTTTCTCTCCTAGCCATTGGATCAAAACAAAATGGTAAAATCTATAGCCTGGCAATTAATGGTTGTAGAATCAACGTTTCCCCGTATTTTTCCAATCATCACACCTAGGTTATAAAGCCTCCCCTTTGTAGTTACGTTTTCTCTTCACATCCGCCATTGTTACTGCATTTCATCTTCTCTATTATCTGTATATTTTCTTTTCAAATCTCAAAGCAATCCTTTTCTACAAAACTTCTTGAACTTCTTTTATTCTCATCATGGAAAAAACTCGTGCTTCAAGAAACACTCCCAAAACCTCTTTAAAGAACACCCCGACCACTTCTACTGTGCCTTCGTCCACAGCACCACCACCATCATCCACAGGCCTAGTCTTACTTCTAACGACTGCTGCCAAAGACCATTACCATAATGTCATGTTAAAACGCAACATCCATCCCGAACAGGGACTCCAACTTTCTGCACACCAGACCTTGGGAAAGCAAGTTCACCGTACCATCAGTCGCCTGGGGTGGGAATATTTCTACGACTATCCTTCTAACTACTCCCCCACATTGGTTAGGGAGTTTTTATGCAAATCTGGTGGATCAGAAGCAGGAGTTTGTCTTTGTACGAGAGGGCTTGTTCCATGGAGCGATGTGCAGATCAACGTACTGCTAAGATTCCGGAATGGGTGGACGACCATGCACCCTTTCTGCATCGCTTGGACGATGATTATACTGGCCCAGATGATGAAAGATCTCTGCATCGATGGTGCTACATGGATGGGCAATGTATTTCACAACTATATAATGCACAAACAGTACCTTACAACTTTTTGCAAGGTATGGTTTCATTTTATCAACAGCCGTGTTATGCCTTCAACCCATAGCACTATGGCCACATTAGACCGTATGTGTCTCCAGCATTCCATTCTGCACCACCAACACATTGACATCGGTCAGCTCATACACGCCCAGATCGTAGATGCTGCAGGAAAGCAAACTGGTATCATTCCTTTTCCCTCTCTTATAATGCTGCTTTATCAACACAAGGGTATTGTGCCTAAAGATGGTGAGGAGGTCTTGGACAACAAAGGTCCAATCAACGATATCTCTGTTGAGAGGATGACACGAGGCCAAGATACACCAGTGGCCAAAGAAACCTCCAAGAAAAGGGATAAAGGAAAGGGTAAGAAGAAGGCTGACCAACCTGATGCGTCGACAGAGTCCCAAATGGCAAAGAAGATGGCCTTGATGGAACTACACTTAGATCACATCGACATTCAATCCATCCACACTGATAGTATGTAGACGACATGGATTTTCGGCTCTACAAGTTTTATGCCTACATTAAGGCGTGGAATGGAGCCCTTGTCGCTGCATTGAGCCTGATCAACAAGACTCCATTACCAGACTTCCCAACCTTCCCATCAATCTATCGCCCAATGAAGTACTCATCTTCCGAGCAACCTACTCCTAACAGTAGGCCTATACCTACACCAATCCGGATTCATATTTTCGATGATTAGAAGGATGACGAGCACTCACAGACTGATGACGATTATCATCGCCACGTCACCCACTTATTTGAACATGAGTTTTTCAACAGTCTGGGCGCAAACATGGCTTAACAAGCAGCAATTGTGAGGAAGGATGTCGATGCGGTGGACTGTGCCCATATTGGCCTAGTTGAACTTGAGCAACAGGTGAAAGCGGATGCGGACCAAGGGGAGGATCAATTGAAGGAGAAGGATCAAGAAGAAAAAGAAGGAAAGGAAGAAGATAAAGATGAAAAAGAACCTGCCGAGGTGCAAGAGGAGAAGGAAATTGATGCCTCAATAATGATCGTTGAGGATGTTATAGGGACATCCAGCTCAGATGAGGCTCGACCTACTGCAAGCCAGGTTGAAGTTGTCATTGGCGAGATAAAGGAACTGAATCCTCTAGCTATTATGCCCTATGTGGCACCACTTGTAAAAATCCACACATCAGAGGTGACAACTGATAAGGTCGCCACCCAACTCACCGAGGAGGAGCAATCTGCCGAGCCAATTGGATCAAAGGATAAAAAGCGAAGGAGGCACAAGGACAAGAAAAAGAAGAAACACCATGACGAGGGAGAGCGCCCAAAGAAAAAGAAGAAGAAAACCAAAGCAGCCTTTGCATCGGTTGTTGCTGAATAATTTGGTACATTTCTTTTTAGTTAGTTTTAATGCATTCTTATTGGGCTTGCATTTTAATTGTCACTACATTCCTTTTAGTTTAGTGCATTGTAGCTACATTTCCATTATTTCAGTATAACTATTGTCAGTGCATTGGGGACAATGCAAACATTAAGTTTGGGGGGAGATAATGTGAATGGTAAATGCAACTACACCTTCATGTTTGACTTTTATTTTGTTTCTTTAGTTAATGAAAAATTACAAAATTTCAATAGAAATGTGCCCACAACTTTTATTTTAATGCGTAATTCTTGAACTGTTTGAATGCTGATGTGGAAATTTGATGAATATGAATGAATAGTGAGTCTGCTATTTTTGAATGAATAATTGAATTTGCTTCAGTAATGGATGGATAGCGTTGGTGTTAAATCTTGAACTAACTGACTAGTACAGCGACATTATATTAATAAAAGATGCTCCAATATGAGTGCATTGTGACTTCTAAGGAAGAACACTCCCCTGTAGACTTAGAAAAGAAAACTCATCTAGCCAAAGGTTATAACTGTAAGAGTGTGCGTTGGCACAATTACCTGCCTCCTGAGGGTTTGTTGCACCCCATCGTTACTGCCCAGAAACAAAGGTAGAGTAATGCAATGACATCTTTCAGTCACTTGAAAAACAAAAAATGAGAAAAAGAAGAAAGGAAAGAAAAAGAAGAATAAATTGCTGAAATGGTTCAAGGAAGGATAAGATTCAATACCTAATACTAACATTGATGAAGTTGCAGTTTTAAGTTGTTCATACCTATAAATTGTCAGCGCATCATTCTATTATATGAATGCAATTTAAACATTAGGAATTTAGAGAATTAAAGTTGTATGAATAATGATTGAGGTGACATTTCTAATTGTTACTTTGTTAATTTTTGTTTACTTGAGGACAAGTAAAAACTCAAGTTTGGGGGTGTGATGGCATTTCAAATGACATAGATTTTCTCCCAAATTTAATGTTTTAATTGTATCTTTTGTATTTCATTTAGCATGCATAATTAGCATTTTATACTTAGTTTCCATATTTTCCAACTCATTGTTAGTTAGTTTAAATTCTTGTTATTTTTATCTATTTTTGTACTAATGTCGACGCAAGCAGTGGATATATTGCGTCTTAATATTGTCAGCGCAGGAACTCAGTCTAGAAGCTTAATGCTGGACGAATGCAGCCTCAAGATCAGCTGGAAATTGTGACCAAGAGATGTTGCCACATTGAAATTGAACCTCGAATGAGTAGAATCAAGCCGAATTCACAGTTCGAAGCACCAACGCAGGAATTTCATAGATGTCGCTGCAATTATGATTTCAAAATGTCCCAAGCGATACAGCGACAATCTGCAAATCTCTAAAGGACACACTAGAACTGCGTGAGTGCACAGCTGTAATCTAACTAATTTTGAAAGCTACAAGATCTAGATCTAGATCTGAAAATGAAGGCTGAAACCTGCAACATTTTGGAGGTTATAGATAGACAAACAAAGAATGAAGAAATCATCAAGAGCGAAGGGATTTAATTTTGAAAATTCTGTGTGAATTGGAGATTTGAGCTGGAAATCGGGGAGCTGATGAAGCAAGTCTGCAACTACTTCTGACGAGAGGTGTTTGATGCAGAGCAAGAGGAACAATTAGGGAGTAGGCCTAGTAGTCTAGAGATAGTAAGCTTTGTTGTGCTCTATAATTCTTCTTAAACGATGATGGATTTTGATGATATTAAATGAATATGAGAGTGTCTTTTAATGTTAAATCATTTTGATTCTTCTTTTACACTTTTTATCTGTTTATTCTTGGATCTAACTGCTTTAAGCACGAGAGTGAAATTGTAGTGCATCGACATTGAGAGATGCGGTGACAAGTTGGGTTAACAAGTAAGTTAGGCGAGAGCTGCTTGGGACTGAGACAAACTCCAGTTACTTGTTCTTGAATACACATCGTTGCTCGCACCGAGACATGGAGTGATTGTGGATATTTAAGTCGGGATTAAGTAGAGAGTTGTTGCTGGTAAGAACTTAAAAGTTCTTCATTGCAGCGACATCTATATTTTACCTTGTCGACGCATTCAGCGTTGCGATTTAGCAGAATCAGTGAACCATTTCTGCCTTTCTACACTTGATTATATTTACATTTTATGCATTTAAATATTCAACACTCAACACAATTGGATTTGTTTTCAGTACGTTGACATCTAACCTCTGAAGTTTAACTCTAATTGCATTGACATTCCTTATTATTTTAGTGTGCAGATCTGACATAATTGCACTGACATCCTTACTCACATCTTACCTGATTACATATTAGTTGCCTCGACATTTAAACATCAAGAATCCATTCCTCGTGGGATCGATATCCGATAGAATTATCTATCAACTATACTTGGATTGACGTGTGTCTACTTGCACATTTCTATGACGTAAAAACAATGATCAAAGAGGTTGGTTTTTATATATCGATAATGGAACAAACGACGAATCAAAGTGTCGAGAACTAATTGGAAGTCCTTCTATGGTGGCAACACTGATCGTCTTGATTTTTAAAGAACTTTTATTCCCTAATTTAATTTTTGTTAGTTCTTTATTATTTATTTTATTGTTCGTTTATTTTATTAATTTTAATCAAGTTTAGTTTTTCTTTTCTTTTCTTTCAGTAATTAACAGGAAACAAGGATATGTTGCAACACACCATATTCTGTGTCATAACACAGGTGGTAAAATCGAGGAAAAATAGGACTGATGTCGATGTTGCGATGTAGCCCTCTCCATGTCACAACAAAGAGAATAGGTTAGGCGACTTCCAGAATTGAGGAGGATGTCGCGACGACGCCTCAAGTATGTCGTGATAAAGAGGAACTGATATGTTTTTCTTGATGAAGACTCTCTATGTCGCAACATCGACTATAATATTTTACAGTATCGACCCGACTTGACTGCGCAACTCAACAGCTAAAGGCTTATTTTTCTGAAATTTTACACCTTAAAACCCTAATATCTAACCTCTATAAATACTAAAATACTATTCTAATTTATTCCATCCTATTTTAACTCACAAAAAGAAAGAAAAACCTTTAAAAACCTAAAAATCCTTCTTTTTGCTATTTTCTCTTTTCACTTTTTAGGTTTCCAAGCAAGGGGAGAACACACGCCAAAACCATGTTTAAAGTTTCTACTCTCATACTTATATTATTTAGAATGCCTCCTAGAAAGGTTAGACGTACTGTAGAATCTGAACCATCATTGGGGACAAATCCTTCGAATTTTATGAATACGAATGTAGAAAAATATTTTAATGAGCTTCAAGGGAAGACATTCATTCAAGAGAGGGGTTTTGGATCATTGATGGTTTTGTGTAAGGAAATTTGGCCTATAGAAAGTATCATAGGTGGGAATAATTTTGGACAATCCCCAAAGAACCTGCGGTTATCCCTATAGTCCAAGAATTCTATGCAGCCTTAAAAGATTATATTTCTAGGACTAAGGACGAAGTTAATTGGGACACCTTAGTAATTAGAGGAATTAGTGTTAAGGTAGTCCCCAAAATAATATGTAGATTCTTCGTTGCTCCTTATTATGAACAGGATTTCTTAGATCAAATCAACTTAGAATCCTTTAGTGATATAAATATGACTAAAGTAATTACATATCTGACTGAGGGAAGGGGGGAATGGGAATTTAGGCCAAGCACTAGTACCCCTACTTCATTTAACCGAGCCATTACGTTTCTTGAATACAAAATTTGATCCAATTTATATGCACACGTATGATACCTACTTTAAATATTTCTAATGTCAATGCTTTTCGAGCAGTGTTATTATTCTCAATTTTGTACAAAAAGTAGGTTGTATAGGGAACTGGGTCCACCAAAATATGAGTCGATCTGTGGGAAGCCAAAAGGTGGGGATTTTCTTTCCTCACTTAATCACTCCTTTTTGTGGAAGGGTAGGAGTGCCCATGACATCCACTGAGCAAACATTGAAGCCGTCAAATAGTGTCATTGGTGACACCCTCTTCCAATAATATGGGGAGCTTCGCGTTAAAAAAATGAAAGAGGGGAAGAGGAAATCACGAGACTTGACGTCTACACCAACTTCCACATAAAGTTTGGTACCATCCCAACAAGAAGTTGGAGAAGGGAGTCATGCAAAGCTTGATTGGATGATCCAATGGATGAAAGAATCGGGACCGGTATTTCAAGAGGTTGCTCGTCAACACAACATTAGGGTCCCTAACTACACATGGGACATGTTTGAGGCAATGGATGTGGAGCATAATGAGGAAGAACAAGAAGAAGAGGATGATAGTGATGAGGAGGAGGATAAGATGGACAAGGAAGAATAAAGAGTTTTTGAGACTTTTAATTTTTGAGACTTGTAATTTTGGGATTATTTTTTCAGACATATAATTTGTTGGAGCAGGACTAGAATTTACTTTTGTACATGTATGCCTTAATTCTTTTTGTAGGAACCCCACATTATGGAGACACAACAATTTCGAGCATTCACGCCAAAAGGGAGAAGGACAACCACCATATGAAGAAGAGGACCTTCACTATCACTCGGGTAACTTCTTTCCTTAATACTGGGCTACACATTAAGGACAATGTGTTTTCTAAAGTGTGGGGGTAACATAAAAAATTTTACATATATTTTTTCTTTTTTTATGTTTTTCTTGTTGATATGTGCTTGAGCTTGTAAAAATACAAGTGATTAGTTTGAAGCATGTATAATAGGTTAATTGTATTTGTTGATAAATTTGACATGATGATGAGGAATTTTTAATTTTTTTAGCATGAAATTTTTAAGTTCTATAGGTTACATTAAGTATAGGTGGAAAAGTATTATTGATACAGAATGATGCGCATAATATGAGGAAACGAGCATGCTATTATATATGATATATAGTAATTTTGAGATTGTTTGACTAAATTGAGATTTATGCATATTGAGGTGTTTAAGGATGACCTAAGGCATTGTTTGGTTACATCTAGAGTTAAAAGGCCAAACCCTATTCTAAATTTCCATTTAGTACCCATCTTTAAGCCTTATGACCCTTTTTGATGAACCACACTACAAGCCACTAAAAGCCTAAAATGATGAATTGTGTGTACTCTTTTCTTTGGTCCTATTTTACATGATAATATACGTATGGCCATATGCATTGAGGGTAAGTAGACACATTATAGTGGAGGTTATAATATAAAGAGGGAAATAAGAAAATCAATATAATGCATGAACTTTAGTTTAGAGAAAAAGAGAGAAAAAGTGAAAAATCAAAAAGAACAATGAAATGAGTAAAAACAAAAGAGGAAAATCATGAGTAAGAAAGTATATGAAAAGTTACAACGTCACAAAGTCACCAAAAAGAAGAAAAAGAGAACCTTACTCAACAAACAAAAGAATACTCATAGGCTAGCTAAAGGAATTAGATTATATTGAGATTTCCTAAATTGGAGAGAAAAGGAAGGTGAGGAAGGAGAAATAAGGGGTTGAGATGGAATGGGACATTAAGGGGAAGAATAGGGAACAATACCATGTGCCAAACTATTTTCGTGTTTGTAACCCTTTGTGCTTAACTGTTCTTTGAAATTCATACCTATCCTAAGCCCTAACACATTACAAGCCGAAAAGCCTTATGCGACCTAAACAACTCTATTCATGAATAGATATGGAAATTGTATGATCTCATTATAGCTATCTATATTGTACTAGGATAATTAAAATACTTATATTAGGCATTGATGGATTTATATCGATAAAACCTTGATATTTGTATTTCCTGTAATTTACTGAACTTATATTGTTTCTAACCAAAAATAGTAAAGTTACTCACTCATCATGTTATATTATTGAAAAATAAATAATCCCTAGAGTAGATGTTACGAACATAAACTTTGTATGATATAGACTCAAGCTCCTTTTCTTTTCTTTGTTTGTTTTATTGCTTTATTTTGTTTTGTTTGCTTGAGGACAAACAAAGACTTAAGTGTGAGGGAGTTTGATCTGTCGGTTTTATACCTAGTAGATTGAACTAGTTTTCACACTTGAGGAGCTTGAAATTAAGCATTTTATTAATAATTCTATTGGATTTTACTTAGTTTTTACCTTTGAATAAATTCTGAAAACTAAGTGCTAAAAGGTTACTTTATTGTCTTTAAGGTCGATTGAGGCATAAAAGTTGGCTAACATACTTTGTGAGTGTGTAGGAGACCATTAGAAGGTGTACCATATAAAAAATGATGACTATGTCATGACACGGGACAATGGATGTCTCAACATAAGGACCAAAATGAAGAAATCATGAATCTACCTTCTTCGTTGCAGCATAGTATGTCTATGTTGCAGCAAACCCCCTTCGTTGTGACATAACATGTTGATAGCATTAGAAAAGACCATTGATTTCTCCTTACTTAGGTTGTAATTTGTTCCCATTTTATCATTTTTAGCATGCATTTTTAGCATTTTTAACTTAGTAACTGTATTTTCTAACTCAGTGATGCTAGGCTTAATTTTCTTTAATTTTATCCTGTTTTTGCTACTAATGTCGCCACAATTAGTGTTTCGTATTGCATCCAAAAATGTTAGTGCAGGAGTCTGTCTGGAAAGATCAACGCATGAAGGTATCCAGGGCTATCGCCGCAAAATAGAATCCAAATTTGCGCCCAGAAATGTCGCTATAACAAACAACTGTCTGATGAATACACTAGATCTGCATGAGTGTACAGTTGGTATAACCAACTTGTACAGCTAAAGGAAGTTGGATCTGAAAGAAAGGACACATGTACTTGGCAATGGTTGATAAATACTGATGAGAGAGGATCTTCAAAGGGAGCTTCATCTTCTATATTTTTGAGGCATAAAAATTTTCTCTTCAACATTTTCTTAACCTTGCTTTCATGGCAACTTATCTTCTTTGAGGGCAACCTGACTTTGGTGAAAAGGCAAATCTGCTCTTGACGAGGAGCATTCCTAAATGCAACGCAAGAGGAGTGTAAGGGAATAGTTCTAGTAGACTAGGAATAGGATGCTTCAATTATTTCTGTTATTTTCTCTTTAAACGCTGATGAATTTTTTATTATTTGAGTTTGTATGGAAGTACAATTTAATTCTAGAACAATTATGATATCTACTCTATATTTCCTTCATTGTTATCTTTGGATTTAATTGCTTGACCACATAAGTGTAATTGTAATCACTGTCACTGGAAAGTATAGCGACAAATTAAGTTAACAAGCAAGACAACAAAAGTTGCTTAAGGATCGAAGGAATTCTATCCACTTGTTCTTGAATATTTTGCATTATCAGCACTGGAAGGTGTGGTTAGTGTGAGTGATTGAGTCTTTGGTAAACAGGGAAGTTGAGGTTGGTAAGATTTCATTGAGCTTAATTGCTGTGACAATTTATCTATCATTTACCTTGTAGTCACATTTAGTTGTTGCCATCTTTTCAAGTTAGGGAACCCCATTTCATTATCACTGTTTTTGCTTCTTAATTTTTCTTAAAATTGCTTCGACAGATTATTCTCAAGCCTTTACTGCATTTTCTTATTAATTTGCTTCGACATTATTCATCATAATCTCTTTTGTTTTAACTTCCTTTGCATCGAAAATTATAAACATAAGCAGCCATCTCTGTGGGATCGATATCTGATAGTTTTAAACCTACCTACTATACTTGCATCGACAGTGTACACTTGCACATATTTGTTGTGACGTTCGTAGCATGAACAAGTTTTGGCGCCGTTGCCAGGGATGACATTTGCTTAATGTTTATTCTTGCTCTTTCAATTATTTTTCATTTTGTTAGTTTTACCTATTACTAACTTGTTTTACTTTTTGTTGACCCTTTCTCAAATTTTTAGGTGTTTTATGTCTAGGAGCAATTCTAAAATTGTTGTTGGCTTAGATCCAGAAATTGAAAGAACTATTAGAAGGAGAAGACAAGAAAAAAGAAATATGGCTTTGCTTGGAAATGATGCAGTCATACCTCTATATCCAACACAGAATCCTATCCCTCCGATACAACCACAAAATATAAATAATCCACCGCTGCCACAAGAAGAACAAGTGCAAAATAGACCAATTCGAGACTTTGTTGTTATTGTATTAGATGATTTGCAGCTACAGGTTGTTCGACCAGGTATTCAAGCTGGCAATTTTGAGTTAAAATCGGCTATGTTTCAAATGTTAAATTCGAATGGGCAGTATGTTGCTTTGCCTCATGAGGATTCAAGAGAGCATCTTAAATATTTTCTACTAATTTGTACTTCTTTTAGTCAGCATGGCGTTCTTGATGATGCCTTGAAGATGCAACTGTTTCCTTCCTCATTACAAGGACGGGCTCGTACTTGGTTCCTGGGATTGCCTGCTGGATTGATTACATCGTGGAATGCACTTGCAACTCAGTTTGTTTTGCGGTTTAATCCACCGACAATGAATGCTCGACTGAGGAATGATATTACTACATATCATTAATTGTATGATGAGAAATTGCACACCACATGGGAGCTTTACAAAACCATGCTTCGATGCTATCCAATGCATGGAATTCAACAGGAAACGTAGATCATGATTTTTTACAATGGGTTGAATGCGCAGACAAGAAATCTTTTCGATGCATCTGCGAATAGTCCTTTATTGAACTGCATATATGGTGAAGCTGTGAGAATTTTAGAGAGGATTGCTCAGAATGACTACCAATATCCGATCTCTCGGGCTGCTCATGTTAAAACAAACCCTGGAGTTATCGAGTTAGATGCTATATCAGCTCTGAGTGCACAGGTATCTTCGTTAGCAAATATGATAAAGAACATGAAAGGGACAAGTGAAGTTGCTCCTATCCAAGTTGCCCAACAAATGGATGTCCCGAAATTTTGTTGGGAAATTTGCGGTGACAATCATAGCTATAAAGATTGTCCACAGCATGCAGAGAATGCATTTTATGTTAATAATATCATAGGAAATTCTTATGGTAATTCCTATAATAGGTTAGCTCAAACAACAGCCTTGGGGAAATCAAAATGTAACCACATTTAGATATGGAAACGCTTTGAGCCAAGGAAATTTTCGAATTATAACCAGCAGTAGCCAAATTTTAACCAAAGTTCTCAGATGCATGTACATCAAGATCATTTGCTACCACGTACTCATGTGCAGCCACAACAATCTTCCATGCCAAATCTGCATATGCAAGGACAACAACATCAATAGTAGTATTCCCAACCATGAGTTGATCCATTAGCAGCCCTTGAAGCCTTGATACGTGAACATATCATGAGGACAGAAGCTATTGTGAAAGGAAATTCCTCCTCCATATGAGCATTGGAAGCACAAGTAGGACAACTAGCTTCAAATATGAGCATAAGACAACTTGGTGCTTTACCCAGTGGCACTGAGAATCCAAATCAAAAAGGGAAGGAGCATTACAAAGCTATTACTCTTAGGAGTGGAAAGTAAACTATCGAGCCAAGTAGCAGCTCTAGTATAACACCTGTCGATGCAAATGAAGCAAATCAAGAAGAAAAAGTTGTATCTGAAGAAGAAACAGACGAACCAAATAAAGAGGAGCCACCAGTTATTACTCTAATGCCTACCATTAGACTAACAAAATTTTTGACGCAATTGCCAATGTCAACACAATCGGTTTTGTCACGACAACCTGATGTGTCAATACCTTTGCCACTTCCACAAAGATTTAAGGAGAAGGAGGACGATAGAGAATACCAAAAGTTTCTAGCCACGTTAAAACAATTGCATGTCAACATACCTCTTATGGATGCTCTCATACAGATTCCTAGCTATGGGAAATTCATGAAGGAGCTCTTATCCAAGAAGAAGAAGTTGACTGATATTGAGACAATTGCACTCACAGAGGGATGCAGTGCAGTCTTGACAAATAAATTGCCACCGAAGATGAAGGATCCTGAAAGTTTTACAATTCCATGTTCCACTGGAAATCATTACTTGAGAAAAGCTCTCTGTGATTTAGGAGCAAGTATCAACCTCATGCCATTATCAACATTTCAAAAATTAGGGATTGGTCACATGAAGCCCACTATAGTGACATTGCAATTGGCAGATAGATCTTTACCACAACCTGAAGGGAAATTAAAGACGTTCTAGTTCGAGTAGATAAGTTTGTGTTCCCAGCGGATTTTATTATCCTTGATTGTAAAGCTGATAAGGAAGTTCTTATGATCTTAAGGCACCCATTTCTTGCTACTAGCCCCACTGTTATAGACGAATTCAAAGGTGAATTGATAATGCAACATAACAACGAACATGTCACTTTCAGTGTTTCTGAAGCGATTCCCTGCAGAAATAAAGAGGAATGTCACCACATCGATGTGTTGGATGAATTAATAGAGGAGGAATTTAATGAGTGTAGCACAGCAGTCCTAGAAGAATTTGTGGTGACAATTGAAGAAGAATTTCTAAGTAACTGTGACTACAAGGTTGAGGCAAATAATGTTGAGCTTAGGCGCGGATGGCAGATGGAATCTCTAGATTTGACTAATAGAACGAATCTTATATTTAAGCCATCTATTGAAGAAGCTCCTACTTTGGAGTTGAAACCATTACCTACCCATTTGAAGTATGTTTTTCTTGCTGAGAATGACACCCTACCAGTAATTGTCTCTACAACTCTTGATGCAAGTCAGGAAGAAAAATTAATCCAAATACTGAAGCAACAGAAGCGTGCTATTGCCTAGAGTATTGCAGATATTAGAAGCATTAGTTCCTTTTTCTGTATACATTAGATCCGACTGGAAGACGAGGGAAAGTAGTCCATTAAACATAAAAAAAGATTATATGAAAAATGAAGGAGGTTGTTAAAAAAGAGATCATTAAGTGGTTGGATGCGGCATCATCTACCTAATTTCAGATAGTACGTGGGTGAGCCCAGTCAATGTGTCCCAAAGAAGAGTGGTATCATGGTGGTAAGTAATAAAAAAGATGAATTAATCCCTACTCGTATTCCTACAGGTTGACGAATATGCATGGATTATCGCTGATTGAATGCATCCACAAAGAAGGATCATTTTCCACTTCCCTTCATTGATCAAACGCTAGACAAGCTTGCTAGTAAAACCTATTACTGTTTTCTCGATGGCTATTCTAGCTAAAATCAGATAGCAATTGCACCGAAGGACCAAGAAAAAATGACTTTCACTTGTCCTTTTGGTACCTTTGCCTTCCGCCGAATGCCATTTGGTCTATGCAATGCACCGGCCACATTTCAAAGATGCATGATGGAAATTTTCCCAAATATAATTGAAGATTCATTGGAGCTATTTATGGATGATTTTTTTGTATATGGTAATACTTTTGATAAATGCGCTGACAATTTAGCCAGAGTTCTAAAGCGATGTGAGGGCACAAATCTAATGCTGAATTGGGAGAAATGCCACTTCATGGCAACAGAAGGCATTGTCCTTGGTCTTCGTATCTCCTGTCAAGGTATTGAAGTGGACAAAGAAAAAGTTGAGATTATTGAGAAGTTACCTCCGCCACAAATGTAAAAGGCATTAGGAGTTTTCTCAACCATGCTGGCTTCTATCGACGATTCATCCGAGATTTCTCTAAGATTGCAAAACCTCTCTGCTCCTTGTTAGAGCAAAATAAAAAATATCTATTTGATGCTGCATGTCTGGCTGCATTTATGCAAATTAAGCAACAACTAGTGAAGGCAGCTATTGTCGTTGCAACGGACTGGTCACAAGCATTTGAGGTTATGTGTGATGCGAGTGACTATGCAGTAGGTGCCTGATGGTACTAAAAAGAATATATGTTTTCTCCCCATTTATTGGATAATTTATTCCCATTTAGTTGTCATTAGTAGATATTTTAGCATTTTTTAGTTTAGTACATTGCATTTTCTAACTCAGTGGACCTTGGCCTAGTTTTCCTTAATTTTTCCATATTTTACTACTAATGTCGCTGCATGAGCACTTCTAGATTGCATCCAAAACTATAACCGCAGGAATATTTTCGGAATGCACCTAAGACTGGCGCTGCATAAATATTCTTCAAATTGCATCCAGAACTATCGCTGCATAAGTATTCTTCAATTGCACCCAGGAATGTCGCTGCATGAACATGTACAGAATTGTCGCTACATGAACGTGTCCAGAATTACTCTCAGAATTGTCGCCACATCTGACAGCTGTTTGATAAGAACAGAAATGTGTGAGCTGTCCAATCTGGTATAACCAACTTGTACAGCTCAATTTTACATATAGACACCTGCACAATTTGGGCTAAATATAAACACTCATAAGGAAAGAGAAAGGTGTCTCTCTTTTCCTTAGTCTCCTATTTTACAATATTATCTTCTTCAACCTAGCTTTTGAGCTTTTCGATTATGGAGGCTTGAGACCCCTCGAGTGAATCGACGTGAAGGTAAGGCAGATCAGCTCCTGACGAGGAGCATCCTAAGTGTGCCGAAGAAGGAGAGTAAGGGAGCATTTCGAGTAAACTAGGAATAGAGTACTCCATTTGTTCTTTTATTTTTCTTACTTAAAAGCTGGTAATATTATCAACTTCAATTTGCATGGAAGTATTGTTGATGTTGGGATTTATATGATATCTATTTCAATCTTGCCTTTTCTATTAATCTTTGGATTTAATTGTTTTGACCACGGAAGTGTGATTGCAGTCACTGTCATTGGAAGGTACAGCGACAAATTAAATTAACAAGCAAGACAATAGAAGTTCCTTGATGTTTGAAGGTATTCACTCCGCTTGTTCTTGAATATTTTGCATTGTCAGCACTAGAAGGTGTGGTTGTGCATATTTAAGTCTTAGATCTAATAGGAACTCGAGTTTGGTAAGATATTCATTATGCTTAATTGCACTGAAAAATTACCTATTATCTTAAACCTTGTAAGTTACACTTAGTTTCTACCAAATCTGAATGTCAGGGACCCCTATTCATTATCATTGCATCTTACCTTTATTTTTACATTATTACTTCGACATATTTCATCACAAGTTCTCTTGTTTTAACTATTCTTTGCATCAACAAATTTAAGCAACAAAAACACCATCCTCGTGGGATCGATATCTGACAGACTCATGTCTGTCTACTATACTTGCATCAATAGTGTCCGGTTGCACATTGTTGCTGTGACGTTCATAGCTTGATCAATGGCATGCTAGGTTAACGCAAAGAAAAGGTATTTCAAGCAATATATTATGCTAGTAAAACTCTTACTGAAGCGTAAATCAATTATACAACCACAGAAAAGAGTTGTTAGCAGTAGTTTTGCTTTTGACAAATTGCATGCATATCTTGTCGGTGTAAAAGTTACAGTTTATACTGATCATTCTACATTACGGTACCTCTTTGCTAAAAAAGGTGCCAAACCAAGACTAATTCGCTGGATTCTGCTATTATAAGAACTTGACATTGAGATTAAGAATCACAAAGGATCAAAAAACCAAATAGCAGATCATTTATCTCGTCTAGAAGTAGGAAGTGAAGATGGAAATAGATCACAAATTGTCGATGCATTTTCGAATGAGAAACGTTTTGGTGTCGACACATCCCCATGGTATGCGAATATTGTAAACTATTTGGTGTGTGGAAGATTAGCATTGAGTGTAATAGGCCACAGAAAGGAAAGATTTCTTCGCGACATCACAAAATACTACTGGAATGAGCCTTACCTATTCAAGGTATGCAACGACAATATTATTCAACGTCACAAAATACTACTGGAATGAGCCTTACCTATTCAAGGTATGCAACGACAGTATTATTTGACATTGTGTTCCAGAAGAAGAGCTGCTTCCTATCCTGAAGCATTGTCATGATGCTCCTTATGGAGATCATTTTTGTGGTGTAAAGACTACTGCAAAGGTCTTTCAATCAGGATTCTATTAGCCTTCATTGTTTAGAGATGCCCACAATTTTGTGCAACAATGTGACAAATGTCAACGCATTGGATTGATATCTCAACGTAATAAGTTGCTACAACAGCCTATTATGGAGGTTGAGCTCTTTGATGTTTGAGGTATGGATTTCATGAGGTCATTTCCAAGTTCTTTTAGAAATGCTTACATCCTGGTCGCTGTAGATTATGTGTCCAAGTTGGTGGAAGCAATTGTTGTTCCAAAAGATGATGCTAAGACAGTGCTGAAATTTTTTCACACATACATACTTACTAATTTTGGCCCACCTAAAGCATTAATTAGTGATCAAGGCACTCACTTCCATTGCAATCAAGTTACAGCCGCATTGAAGCGTTATGGTTTTAAGCATCGAATGGCGACTACATATCATCCATAAACAAATGGCCAAACTAAATTTTCCAATCGCCAAATTAAGAATATCCTTGAAAAAGTGGTGAACCCATCAAGGAGAGATTGGTCTTCAAGGCTTAATGACGCGTTATGGGTGCTTCACACAGCATATAAAATGCCATTTGGAGTATCATCGTATCAACTTGTGTTTGGTAAATCATGTCACTTACCCGTGGAACTTGAATATAAAGCCATGTGGACAATCAAGAAAGTGAACATAGATTATGATACTGTTGGAAAAAAGAGGTTATTGGACATTACTGAGTTGGAGGAGATTCGACGTAATGCATATGAGAATGAAATATACAAGGAAAAAACCAAGAGATGGCATGACAATATTATCTTGCAGCGATAATTTACTGCAGGACAGCTGGTGCTTTTATTTAATTTGCTACTCAAACTGCATCTAGGTAAATTACGCTCAACATGGTCCGGTCCATTCGAGGTTGTCGAAGCATTTCCTCATGATGCAGTCACAATTAAAGACCTCAATGATGGGCACCAATTCAAGGTAAATGGGCAACGGTTGAAAAACTACATTAGCCCAGATGATAACAATCATAAAGAGACCATTAACCTGGTTACATTTTTCTAACCTTTCTTTACATTCGTGTTAATTACTTTTCGTTGTTTTATTTATATTTTAGTTATGTTTAATAGTCTTTTACCGACACATGAAAATCTCCTTGTCGATGCAATTTTCTACTGGCTCATTATACAATGAAATGTTTTAGGAAAGAAATCACAATGTTTTTTTCACTTTCTCCTCAACCGTCGGATCTTTATGAAAAAGGACAATCCAAGTCATTGCATTTATTGGATGAAGACTCAATGTCTTATCTCTGCAGTGGCAAAGAACACACCTTTTCACCTTCACATTTCATTGCCAATGAAGAACCCT
The DNA here is from genome assembly GCA_005610355.1 of Gossypioides kirkii. Lineage (NCBI taxonomy): Eukaryota > Viridiplantae > Streptophyta > Magnoliopsida > Malvales > Malvaceae > Gossypioides > Gossypioides kirkii. The sequence continues at coordinate 24,581,042 of CP032253.1, read as the reverse complement.
ATTGTGCCGACGATGTTCCTCACAAACAAGACCTCCATTGTTACTGCAAATTTTTCTCCTCAAGCTCTCATTTTATGATTATATTTTATCTCTTGATCCTAAAGCCATGGCTAGAACACGAGGTTCCAAAACTCCTTCCAAATCTCCTATTGAATCCTCCGCTGTATTGGTACGTGATACAGAGCAGTCATCATCGAAAGAACCAGTGCTATTTTTTACTAAAGCTTCTAAAGATCGCTTCTATGACAACATGTTGAAGCGTAATTGCCACCCAGAACAGGGCTTCTAATTGTTGCCACATCTAAACCTGAGGAAGCAAGTTCACAAGACCATTATGCGATTGGGGTGGGAAACCTTCTGTACTCATCCTGAGGGGTATTCACTGTCCCTCGTGAGGGAATTTTATGCCAATTTGACCGACAAGGACCAAGAATTTATCTTCGTTCGAGAAGGGCTGGTACACTTGGGTGATTCCCATATCAACGTGCTGTACAACATCGATATTGAAGAAGTTGAGCACATCGCTTTCCTCCAGCAACTCACTAAGGAAGGTGTCGATTTGATAGGTAATAATCCAAACAACTATACCATGCACCGTCGCTTCCTCATTGTCTAGAGTAAGGTTTGGTACCATTTCATAAACTGCCATTTAATGCCTTCTACCCATAGTACCACAGTTACCTTGGATCGAATCTATTTAATTCATTCGATAATTAAAGGGAGACGTATTGATGTCGATGCAATTCTGTACCAAGAGATTGTTGACTCTGCAGCAAAACAAACAAGCATCCTAACATTCCTTTCACTCATCATGCAACTGTGCCGACAAAGAGGAGTGGTGCCTTATGAAGAGAAGAGTTATTGGACAAAAAAAGGCCAATTAATTATTTATCTGTTGAGCGCATGTCCAGGGGGAAGGATACTCCTGTAGTGAAAAAAGTTGCAACCAAGAAAGGGAAAGGCAAAGCAAAGAAAGAGGAAAAATGAACTCATGACACCACAGACCCTCAGTTATGGCGCAAAGTTACAAAGGTGGAATAGATTGCTGATAAAATCAATATTCGACAAATAAAAATTGTCGGTGCAATTAAAGAGATGGAGCGATCGCAGAACCTGTTTTATGCCTACACAAGGGCATGGAATAGTGCTATTGTGATGATATTACACAATCTCAGCAAAAAGCCTCTACCAGAGTCTTCGGTGTTTCCTCCAATTATCAGGGAAGCTATGCCTTCAACTGAGAGGGCTACCTCAAAGGGACTTGACCATTCTGTCGCAACTCCGCAAATGGTCTACATCTCTAATGATAACCATGAGGTAAACTCTAAGGATGTTGAAGATTGCTTCCGTAATCTTGCCAGCCTATTCGAGGACATTTCTTCTACCAGCCTAGGGGCTAAAATGGTTGCGAATGAGGCTAATGTTGAGGGAGAAAACACACCTTTGGAGGCTGGGGAGATTGATGAGGAGAAAGAAGAAGGAAAAGAAGAAGAATGAGAAGAGGAAGGGAAAGAAAAAAGAAAGGAATAACCTATTGTCGCGACAAATTCATCTGAGGAATTTTTTGCCACACCCAAAGTTATGGGTACACATGCTGAAGACTTGCTGCCACCTGATGCCACTCAGGCGAAGACCATGATGATCAATAATGAGGATTCCAATCCTCTGGCCATTGTGCTTTATGTGACACCACTTGCTGAGATACACCCTTTTGACATCACGGTCGATGAAGCTGGGGCACAACCTGATTTGGAAAAGCAATCCGAGGATCAAGCTAAGACAAAAGAAAGGAAACGAAAGCATGCCAATGATAAAAAGAAATGCATGGAGGAACACAAGAAGAAGAAGAAAACCTATGCAGCCACATCCTCAACTGCACCACACTGAGTTAGTCTTTATTTTTCAGCACTTAGTTTTGATTTCATGCATATCATGTAGTTGTAATATCATTGTCATCATATTTCTTTGGTCTCTGCACTTTCATTGTCACTGCATCTGCCTTTTTCATTGCATTTCCATATATATTTGTACATTAATGTTAGTGCATTGGGGACAATGCAGACTCTAAGTTTGGGAGGAATGTATATGGATTGGAAATGCAATTGCACCCACATTTTTAAAAAAAAATTGTCCTTCTGAATCCAATGAAAGCATGCAATATTATGGGAAATGTGATTGCAATTTTTTCATTCGATGCTTAATTCTTGAATCACGTGAAATGCTAATGAATGAGTTGGATAAATGTGATTGAATGTTGTGTCTCTATTTTTGGATGAATGGTTGAGATTGCACTAGTAATGAATGAGTAGTATCATTAATTGAATCTTGAATAAATTTTCCATTTACAGCTACTTATATATAAATATAGTTATAAATAAAAGACACTCCAATGTGGGTGTATTGTGAACTGTCAAGGGGGAACACTCCAATGCAAGTGTTAGAAAAAGTAATCTAGCAAAAAGCTGTCACTGCAAGAGTGTGTGTCAACACAATTACATACTCTCTGGGGTTTGTTACACCCCATCGTTACTTCCCAGGAACAAGGGTACAGTAATGCAATGACTTCCCTCAGTCACATATAAAAAAATATATTTATATTAGTGTACAATAAATGCTGTTTTGGTAGAATAAAATTAAGATTTAAAACATGATGCTACCATTGATGAAATTGTAATTTTAGTTATTCATACCTATAAATTGTCGGCGCAATATTCTGTCATGTGAATGTAATTCATACATTAGGATTTCAGAAGATTCAAGTTGCTAGAATGGCTATTGCTTTGACAAAACCTTTTGCTATGACTTTACTAGCTTTTGTTTACTTGAGGACAAGTAAAAATTCAAGTTTGGGGGTGTGATAGCATTAGAAAAGACCATTGATTTCTCCTTACTTAGGTTGTAATTTGTTCTCATTTTATCATTTTTTTAGCATGCATTTTTAGCATTTTAAACATAGTAATTTTATTTTCTAACTAAGTGATGCTAGGCTTAATTTTCGTTAATTTTATCCTATTTTTGCTACTAATGTCGCCACAATTAGTGTTCAATATTACATCCAAAGATGTCAGTGCAGGAGTCTGTTTGGAAAGATCAACGCATGAAGGTATCTAGGGTAGTCACCGCAAAATAGAATCCAAATTTGTGCCAAAAAATGTCACAACAATCGACAACTGTCTGATGAATACACTAGATCTGCGTGAGTGTACAGCTGGTATAACCAACTTGTACAGCTAGAGGAAGTTGGATCTGAAAGAAAGGACACCTGTACTTGGCAATGGTTGATAAATACTGATGAAAGAGGATCTTCTAAGGGAGCTTCATATTCTATATTTTTGCTGATGAAAGAGGATCTTCTAAGGGAGCTTCAACTTCTATATTTTTGAGGCATAAAAATTTTCGCTTCGACATTTTCTTAAGCTTGCTTCCATGGCAGCTTAACTTCTTTGAGGGCAACCTAATTGTGACGAGAAGGCAAATCTGCTCTTGATGAGGAGCATTCCAAAATGCAATGCAAGAGGAGTGTAAGGGAATAGTTCTAGTAAACTAGGAATAGGATGCTTCAATTATTTCTGTTATTTTCTCTTTGAACACTGATGAATTTTTGATTATTTGAGTTTGTATGGAAGTACAATTTAATTTCAAGTCAATTATGATATCTACTCTATCTTTCCTTAATTGTTATCTTTGGATTTAATTGTTTGACCACAAAAGTGTAATTGCAGTCACTGTCACTGGAAAGTACAGCGACAAATTAAGTTAACAAACAAGACAACAGAAGTTGCTTGACGATCGAAGGAATTCTGTCCACTTTTTCTTGAATATTTTGCATTACCAACACTGGAAGGTGTAGTTAGTGTGAGTCTTTGAGTCTTTGATAAACAGGGAAGTCGAGGTTGGTAAGATTTCATTGAGCTTAATTGCGATGACAATTTATCTATCATTTACCTTGTGGTCACATTTAGCTGTTGCCATCTTTTCAAGTCAGGGAACCCCATTTCAATATCACTATTTTTACTTCTTAATTTTTCTTAAAATTGCTTCTACAGATTATTCTCAAACCTTTACTGCATTTTCTTATTAATTCGCACCGACATTATTTATCACAATCTCTTTTGTTTTAACTTCCTTTGCATCAACAATTATAAACATAAGCAACCATCTTTGTGGGATCGATATCTGATAGTTTTAAACCTATCTACTATACTTGCATTGATGGTGTATGCTTGCACATATTTGTTGTGATGTTCATAGCACGATCACATGTCTACGTCGTGACAAACCCCTAAAAATGTCTATAGAGAAGTACACTGACTACTATGTCGTAACATAGGACTTGGTATGTTGTGACATTGACCCCTAGATGCGGATTTTACACCAAATGAAGGGTGTTCTAGTCTTTACAATGCCACTTAAATACAAGGAACAACAGCTAACCTAGGGTTGAGGAAAATGGTCGTTCAAGACTATAAATAGGGCCTTTAACACTAAGGTTAAAACACCATTGATTAGACTTTAGTTTTTAAATTTAGTTTTTATTTTCAGTTTCGAAACGAGATTGTAGAAGTTTGCATAAATGTTCGAGGAGCTTTTCGCGATGGATTTCTTAATACAATTTTATTTTCTTTTTCATTTGATTCTTCATTTATATGTTTTCATATATTGTTTTGTTGATGAATAAAGAAACCATGAGGAACTAATTCCATTTTGAGGAGTTAGGGAGTGGACGTATGAATAATTAATTGTTATTTTATAGGGATTTTACCTTTCGGATCAATTGTTTGGGAAAGGAAGAATGTTGAACAAACATTAGGCCTAACAACCTTAGAAAGTGATCTAGGTGGGAATGAACTCTAAATTGGTATTGGTCATCCGTGAACACCTTTTTCCCAAACCGGTTTAGATTGTGACATCTAGTGATAAGTAATCTCTATCGACTTGCTATGTGGAACGATGAAAATGTGCAAGTATACACAATCATCTTCAAGTAATAAAGTGACAAGTAAATGTCAAGTATCGTACCAACAAGAACTGTGCTATGAAAAGTATTTATGAAATACTCAATCAACAAATTGGTTAAACACAAGATAATAATTTAAAGGGATTTTAATTTAAAGTGTTCTAAACTAAATTAAACTAAGTTAAACTAAGACTAAATTATATTTCTATGCACGATTTCTAAAGGTTTAATCAATATGACATAAACGTGTCAGGTTAATTGCTTTAATCACTTAATTAAATATAAACCATGTTCATGCTTGTTACGAATTAATATTCACGGTAACCCGATATCTTGCTAAGTTGTGAACAACATTACTTACAAAAAGTAGTTTATCTCTTGAACATACACTTATGCCAATACGACCGATTAAACTAACCTTTGATAAGTAAATGTGTTATAGCACATACATACATTATGAAGTTAATCTATCTCTTGAACATATACCTATGTCAATACGACTGACTAAATTAATATTCATTAGCATGTAAAGGATCAAGTGAGGTAACAACATACACCTATATTGAAATAGTTTAATCACAACAATCCTATAAGTTATACAAGGCTAGTATTCTCCAATACATCACAATCTTAACCCTCAGCTTCCTTAGAGGATTAAGCATGCACAAATTAAATAGTGTGTCCATTAATCACAATTTCAATGCACTTAAATGATTAGTTCAATAGTTATATCACAAGGGTAATGCAATAATAACTTAGGCATGATCATATTTAATTAAACAAAATATTCAGGGCCTATAACAACATAACATGGATTAAATATAAACAAGCAATTAAACATAATCAACCCAACACTTAAAGAATTTAAGCCATTTTAATTAAAGAATTAATAGCATTCATAATAGCATTCATCATGATAGCAAACAAGAATCTAAAAATATGAGAAAAAGAATAGGATTAAATCCAGCAATTTCTCAAGAACTGCTTTTGCGTTCTTTGTCGTTCTCGCTCGATTCTTCCCAGATCGAGGTTTTTGATGAACACTCAACAAAGGCTATGGAAGGATGAGAAACCACTCTTTTCCAAGAGGTAAATTGGAAAGGGAATGAGGGAAAATGTGCATGGAAGGCTGAGAGAAAACTAGAGAGAAAGAAGAGAAAATGAATTGTTTTTTGGTGTGTTGAAATGCGGGGAATGGAGGGTGTATTTATAGATGGAGTTGAGGAGTGATTGTGTGGCTATATTTAGAAAATAAATATCAGCCACACACTCCCCCATGGCCGGCCACCACACACAAGCTTTGACTTGTTCAAAGTTTGCTAAAAATAAGCTAAGGGTGAGAATTTGAATCCATGAAAAGAGGAGGGGTTGGAATGGAATTTTGGGAAAATGTAGGGACTATTTTGCAAGGTTGAATTGGTCAACATTTTAGCTGATTACACCATCATGTGGACGGCACATGGCTAGCCTATTTGGAGGTGGTTCGACGCTCGGTTGCATGCACATCGAGTCACTTTAGCTTAGCCTTTATAATTTATTTTTAATCCAATTTAATTTAAATTAAAAATATAATTATAAAGCATAATTTAGCTTCATATAGGACTGACCCTTGACTTGAAAAATATTCCTCTTAGTTCTTCATTAACTGGGTGTAAAAATTTCCTTAACGGTGTAAGCTGTTAGTAATATCTACCGGGCCGATTTTCACTAATTATGCAAATCTGTCAAAAAATCATCAAATTCATGCTCAATATTTATAAAAATAATTAAAATTCAATATGTTGGAAATTTTAGTACAAATTAATTATCTTATAAATAAATTATACTTTTCGATATTAATTACTCATAATTTGCATGAAATTAGGTAAAAAAGGGTATGAAAAAGTCTATATATTTTCATTGTTCCACTATGCCGGTGAAAGATCGAGAGATCCAACTAGGGTAGTGACTAGTTGATTGGAGGAAAATCTCCAAAACCCAACAATTGAAGAAATCATACGGAAACGACCTAACTTCCCCAAAGTCGTTTATAAGATTTTTTACAACTCAACTTTTATTTATTTTACTTTATCTTTTTATTTTTATGCTCTTGAAACACTCTTTTATTGTTCTTCGTACTATAAATAGTAAAAAAATACTAATTAATTTTATTCTTTGCAGGAATTTTATTTACTATAGCTTTACGCCTCCTTTGGGTATGATCCTTGGAATACTACCAAGTGTTCCGTTGTAACACACTATATTTACAACTTGACCCGTATACTTGCTGAAAGCCAAAATCTACACCAAACGGGAGTACTTTCGGGGGCGGTCAATGTGCAAGCTTTTTATAAGAAAATGTTTTAGCTCTACTCTATGAGAGCTCTCTTTTAAGCTCTGCTTTGTGCAAGCTCTTTGTTTAGCTCAGAGTTATGCAAGCTTTCTATTCTATAAGTTCCTTTGTGAACCTTCTAATTGGTATAGCTAAGATTATGAGTACTCACCAGCTTCCTATTAAGGATTCTATGACTGAATCGGTCTTGCGACCTAAGGCAAACTCGTTTGTGTCATTTGTTTAACCGAACCAGTCTTGCAAACTAAGGTAGGCCTTGTTCAAGTTTTCTATTTGAGGAACCAGTAGTGCGACCTAAGGTCGAATCTGTTCAAGATACTAATATATGCGAAATTTTCGTGCAATCTAAGGTAGACCTTGTTTGAAGTTTTCACAAAATTATGTGTGAGCTGGTTACGTGACCTAAGGTGAGCCCAATCTCGGGTTTTTAAATGATTTAGAAATAATTTGCCTCGCAATTTTAAGGCAAGCTCTCCTTTTAAAGCAAGTTTTGAAACAAAGTATTTATATGTTTGTCTTTAACACTATTTTAACAAAAATATGTTGTCTGATGAAAGATGCGAATTGGGTCTCACAACCTCACCTGCGAACTCAACACGCAAAATTTTTTCAAACTAAAGTTTTCAATTGTTTTCAAATATTGTTTTTAAGCTTAACCAAATGGTTTTTGATTATTCACAGAGTTCTCAATGAACTCACCCACCCCTCTCTTACTTCTTAAGTAAGTAGGTCGCGGATAGCGTTGGCAAGGTTGATGATCTGGCGAAGCACCTTACTGATATTGGCGAATGACCACCTCCGAACGTACTCCCGTTTAGAGGATATTTTGGGCTTCCACAAGCATACGGTCGAGTTGTAATATAATGTTAAAATGAAATAAATCGTACCTAAGAGAGGCAAAGTACTAATAATTTTAACTCATGCACAGAAAAAGATCTAATTATAACTATTTTCAAGATTATAGTACAAAAGAAAAGTAAGGGTTTTGATTTTTATAATAAAGTAAATAGAAAGTAAGATAAGAGATTCGATAAATTGGTTTATGGGGGATTAGCTCACTTTGGCATGATCTCTTCAACTATCACTTTTAGGGTTTTTGTCAATCAACTAGTCGCTACCCTTGTAGGATCTTCTGATTTTCCACTAACATAACAAGTCAATGATCGCGCTATTAACGTCACAACAAATATGTGCAAGAGTACACTATCGATGCAAGTATAGTAGACAGATGTGTAACCTGTCGGATATCGATCCCACGAGGATGGCTGTCTTTTGTTTATTCATGTTAATGCAATGAACAAACGAAACAAGATAAATTGTGATAATAGTTATTGAAGCAATAATGTAAAATTAAAGATAAAACGCCATAATAATGAAATGGGGTCCCTAACGTGAATACAGTAAAATACTAAGTGTGACTCACAAGGTGTAAAATACTAAGTGATTATTGCTGAAAATAAGCACAATGAATGTCTCACCAAACTTGACTTCTTTCTTAGATCTAAGACTTAAACGTGCATACTAACCACACCTTTCAGTGCTGGCAATGCAACATACTCAAGAACAAGTGGATTAAATTCCTTCAATCCCTAAGCAACTTCCGTTGTCTTGCTTGTTAGTTTAAATTATTGCTGCACCTTCCAGTGACAGTGACTGTAATAAAACTTTCGTGATCAAAACATTCAAACCCCAATATTAAAAAGTAAAAGCAAGCTTGGATCAAATATCATTTAGTCTAGAAATCAAGTGTCCTTCCATAAAAACTTGAAACAAACATTAATCACCAGCATTTTTAAGAAAGTAATATAAAAGAACAAACAAAGAATATTATTCCTAGGCTACTCGACTTGCTCCCTTACTTCCCTCTTGCGTCGTAGTTAGGGCTCCTCGTTAGGAGCAGATCTGCCTCCCCTTCACATCGATTCAGCCGTGCGAAGCTTAGGCCTTCCTAGCTGAAAAGCTCAAAAGCTAGATTTTAGAAGATGATGCAAAAGGAGACTAAAAAAGAGAGAGTTTTTCTCTTTCCTTATGAGTATTTATATCCCTCCAAATTGTACAGGTGTCTCTTCTATAAAATTGAGTTGTTTATGGTTATACTAGTTTGTTATACCAGACTGGACAACTCATGCAATTTCAGTTCTTATCCAGACAGTTGTCAAGTGCAGCGATAGTTATGGGTGCAATTCTGGACATGATTATACAACGACAACTCTGGACATATTCACACAGGGATAATTTTGAACGAGTTCCTACAGCGACAATTCTGGGCATGCTCATGTAGTGACAATTTTGGGCGCAATTCTAAATAGACTCATGCAGCGACATTAGTAGTAAAATATGAAAAAATTAAGAGCAACTAAGCTAAGGTCCATTGAGTTAGAAAATGCAATAAACTAAACTAAAAAAAATGCTAAAATATGTGCTAAGGATGACTAAATGGGAATAACTTAAAAAATAAGTAAGGAGAAATCAATGGTTCTTTCCAGTACTATTAGTCAACAAGAACTACTTACCTTTCAACCTCACAATTCAGATTGGTTTCGGGTAAAGGTATTCACAAATGGGCAATACTAATTTTAGGTTAATTCCCATCAAAATGATTTTCTAGGGTTGTCAGGCCTGGGTTTGTTTCTTGTTCTTCCTTTTCCAAACAATTGATCCGTTGAAACTCCCGATACAATAATTAAATCATCATACCTCCACTCCCTAATCCCTCACGGAGGGATTAGTTCCTCATGGTTTCTTGAGACATTATAATTTCAATATAAAGAATGTGCATAAGAAATTGAATTGAAAATATAAATGAAAAGAAACTTTAGGGATTTGTATTGCAATTTGTTAGAACAAATCCACAATCATTTATGCGAATCTTACAAATCTCGTTTCCATAAAACAAGAATAATAATGACTAAAACCTAAGGAAAGAAAATAACTAAACCTAAATTACAAAAAGAAAATAAAGCTAAGAGAAAGGTGTGTAAAACTAAGTGCTCAAGAGGCCTATTTATAACATTTGGATGGTTGTTTTTCTTAGCTCTAAGTCAGCTATCATTCTTCGAGTTTATGTTGTGTTGTGGAGACCTAAATGCCCCTCAATTCTACATTCAGGATTCAATGTTGTGACACACAGGATCTGTGTCGCGACATAAAAGGTAGTTTACTCCTTTGGTGTGATTTCCAGGCGTTGTCGCGACATCTTATGCTTGTGTCATGACATAGAAGACAGCTTTAGGAGTCTTTGGTTCTGGTCCCTATGTTGCGAAATTTCGTGTCTCGTGTCGTGACATAGTGACCAGCTTTGATGTAGTTATCTTCTAACGGTCTCCTACACACTTACAAAGTTCATTAGCCAACCTTTAGGCCTCAATCGATCCTAAAGTCAATAAAAGACTCCTTTTCACACCTTTTACACATTTTATTCACTAAACTAAAACTGAAGTAAATCATAAGTAGAACATAACGAAAATGCCTAATTTCAAGCTCCTAAAGTGCGAAAACTAGTTTAATCTACTAGGTCAAATTACAGTAGATCAAACTTCCCCACACTTAAGTCATTACTTGTCCTAAAGCAATTAAAAGCAGAAATAATGAAAAATAATATAATGTCTTGAGCATATATCATACAAGTACTAGATTCGACACATGTATCTTAAGCATTTCATATTTTCAAATAACTTCAGCATGATAGATAAGCAATCTTACCACTTTTAGTTAAGATATAAAAGTTTAGTAAGTTATAAAAAGATACAAATGTAAAGATCTTATCTATAGAACACCATCAATGACTAATATAAGTACTTTAATTATCCTAGCACAATACAGATAGATGTTATAAGATTGTTCAATGCCATATTCATTCATGCATAGATCTATTTAGGTCACAGAGGTCTTTTCGGCTTGTAACGTTTTGAGGCTTAGGATAGGTATGAATTTCAAAGGAATGGTAAGCATCAAAAGGTTACAAACAAGAAAATAGTTTAGCACATTGCATTGATCCCTATTCTTCCCTTTAATTTCCCTTTTCCCACTCACCGCCTTATTTCTCCTTCTCTCACCTTCCTTATCTCTCCATTTAGGAAATATCAACATGGTATAGTCCTCTTAGCTAGCCTATGAGTATTCATACATTTTTGAACAAGTTTTCTTTTAACTTGGTGACTTTGTCACCTTTCATGCTTTTTCTCACTCAAGAATGTTTTTTCATTTTTCATACATTTCTTCTCGTATTTTTCTTCTTTTTGGATTTTTTTTCTTAATACACAATTTTGGCTATTCTAAAGTTCATATACCACATTAATTTTTCCAATTTCACTATTATTTTTACAAAACTCCACGTTCATGTGTCTACTTACCCTCAATACATATGGTCATACATCTATAATCATGTATTTCAGGGCCAAAGAAAAAATTGACATTTCTTTTCAGGTTTTATGGTTTATAATAAGGTTCATCAAGAAGGGTCAATAGGCTCAACCATTGGTACTAATAGGAAAAATTCAGAATAGGTTTTCTTTTTGGCTCTAAGTATTTCCAAACAATGCCTTAGGTTATCCCTAAACATCTCAATATGCATAAACTTCAATTTAGTTAAACAATCCCAAATGCACCATTTATCATATATACTAGCATGTTTGTTTCCTTATATGACTCATGTCATTTGGTACAAATAATATCTCATTACCTATATTTAGTGTAACCTATAGAACTTTAGTGGTCTCATGCCCAAAAATTTAAATATCTCTTATCATCATGCCAAATTTATTCCAAAATACAAACAACCTATATACATGCTCCTAACCAATCATTTGTATTTCTAGAAGCTCAAGCACACGAAAAAATAAAAAGCAAAAATTTCTATGTTAGCCCCTCACACTTTAGAAAACACATTGTCCTAAATTTGTAGGCCTTAAAAATTAATGAAAGAAATTACCTGATTGATCGTGATTGGCTCTTTACTATTGGCTTCCTTTTGTCATGACTAGCTTGCAAATGCTGCGTCCGCTTCATATGGGGTTCCCACAAAGTTCGACTATTTTTTTTTGAAAAGATATACAGAATATATATAAAAAATAATATTCATAAAAAATAATCATTATAATACCCTAAATTTTATTCTATGACCAAATTCTCTAAGCCGTAATAATAAAATAGAATAAAAAATCCCTAAAACTAATTTATCTATTCATAAAGAAAACCATAACACATATTTATATGTCTTACTCATCATCATCATTTAAACCTCTCCTCCTCCTTTCTTCACTTTGCCTTTTTTTGTAAAAGAGTAAATTGTGCAAGCACGTCATCACCTAATAACTTGCTAGGAGGATTCATCTTCGATCCAATCATTCCATTGGCACCCCTGCTTTCTTACACATAGCTGTTACTAAATGAGGGAAAAATACTCCTTTCCCCAAATTCTTTGGACATTCTACCATATTCCTGTAAATTCATTTACTGATGCAGTTTTTTTCTCATAAGAATCCCATAAGTGATAATAGCATGGATCGATCGTATATCAGACATCTTCGTAGTGGGATAAATTCTTAAACAAACAAATTTCATCCACATTTTGGCTTTAGGCGTCATTATTAAAGGTTTTTGGGATTGTCGTATCTTCTTGATATGTCCATAACTCTTTTTCAGCTGTAAAAAATCGTTGAATCTCTTATGTATCTATATTCTTTAACTCTTTCAAATCTATCCTGTATAAATAATCTTGATAATAATATTTATAAAACTTACATATTTGTACTTCATTCACTGACACCTCTACCCCCAAACTTTTACCAAACACTATATCTAACAGAATGGCCAACTTGCTTCCCTTTTCTTCAATGCCAAATAGAACTCTTACACTATTGGGATATTTACAGGATCCTTAGATGGTAAACAGAATTGAGTCCACTCATGATCGACTGCATTTTCCCAAATTCCTCTACAATTTCTCATTAAGGGATCAAACCCTTGTTCTTGAATGAACATGTATGGTTGAAGCTGTTGAAGGTACATATCCATGTCACTCTCTGGGAACTCAAAAGAACGATTAAGACCACTTGCACTTCAACCAGCCATATGATTATTGTTTTTAGTCTCTCTCTTTTTCCTTAGCCCTAGGTCAGCTGCTGTTATTCGAGTTTATGTTATGTTGTGAAGACCAAAATGCCCCTCACTCGATGCATTTTCATGTTCAGGAGTCGATATCGTGACACATAGGATCCGTGTCACGACATAAAAGGCAAATTACTCTTTTGGTGTGATTTCCAAGCATTGTCGCGACATCTTATGCTTGTCTCGTGACATAGAAGACAACTTCAGGGTTCTTTGGTTATGGTCCCTATGTTGCGACATCTCGTGTCTCGTGTCGTGACATAGTGATCAGCTTCGATGTAGTTCATCTTCTAACGGTCTCCTACACACTCGCAAAGTTCCTTAGCCAACCTTTAGGCCTCAATCGGCCCTAAAGTCAATAAAAGACTCCTTTTCACACCTTTTACACATTTTATTCACTAAACTAAAACTGAAGTAAATCCTAAGTAGAATATAACATAAATGCCTAATTTCAAGCTCCTAAAGTGTGATAACTACTTTAATCTGCTAGGTCTAATTACAATAGATCAGTGAACCATAAGGTTGGGCGATGGGTTTATATTATGCGAATTAGAACATCATCTTTTATTTGATTATTGAACAATTTACTTTAGTATGTTTTGTTTTTAAGTTTAATTTTATTATTCATACGAACCATGACTTGGAATCTATGTTTTATTCATGTTATTAACAAATCGATGTTATTCATGCAAAAGTTTTTTTTTTACTTTGCTGAGTAACATGATTTGTGATCCATGTATGTTGCATAAATTACTTGCATATCCTTGTAATGCTAGTTTAAATACATGCGAACCATTTCATATTGCAAACCATATTTACATGTGTACCCTTAGCTTTACGAACCATTATGTGTGTGCGAACTCATGATTTTATGCGACCCCTATTTAAGTCGATGTTATTCATGCAAGAGTATTTTGTTGCTTTGCTGAATATTTTATGCAACCTTTTTATTCCTTGCATGTATGTTTTACTTGTTTGTGAAGCTTGTTATTTAATGAAACTATGATGTATGAGTATTTTAGGTACTGACTTAACTGTTAATGTCTTGTGATCTTGCACCTTTATATGTGAACTACTGTAATTTCGTACGAACCTATGTTGAACTGCGAACTTACGTTTATGTTATTATGGGAGTGCTTAGGTGTAATGTGAACCCTTGTGTTTTATGAATGTATGATTTCCTCTGCTTTGTAAAAGTTTAAACACCTTATTCGCATGACTATCTATAAGTGGTATGTTGAAGGTTAGGTTAGGAGTTAACGGAAAGTCACTTCAGTGGCTAATGTGGCATGCCAGATTCAGGTTGAATCTTTTCGACCATGTTTGGGGTGTTACATCAGTTGGTATCAAAGCTATCTAGGGTTGGACTCATTAGAGAAGTAACCACTAAGCCAAGTTTGTTCTGTCATCTTTCAAGTAAGCTCATCAAAAAGTGGCGAAATGAGTTCGCTAGGAAAAGGACAGGTAAGTTTGCTTAGTTTGTAAGAGAAATTTTAGAGTGTTTCATGTGCTTTTGTGTAACTGTTTATGGGTAGATTTGGGAATAGCATCACTTATGGTTAAATTATATCTTTTGCAAGATTATGCCTAAGATTATCCCTCTACTACCTACCAAATCTATAAGTAAGCTATGTTTTGTGCAAAATGTGTTCGCAAATCTATCTAGTAATTTGGATACCCTGTAAGTGTGATGTCTTACCTTAAAATTGGTATTTCATGTACGATTTTTATTTCATGTACGATTAGAATTTGCATGAATACCTCTCGTAGAGTGAATGTGAATCGTGTGAACGAAGCTACTAACGCCTCAGAAGGTGGCTGAACTTCGCTTACTCAAGAGCAACCCCACCAAGTAAACATTTTGTAAGAAAGAATGAAGTCATTGGTTTAGGCTATGATTAGAGCACTTTAGTGAGTTGTTGATGCTCACGCTGCACCTGCGAACTATGGCTTACCACTAGAGTGTCTACAAGCTTTGGGTGGTAAATAATTTAGTGGCATTAGGGAAGCTTATCCCGCTAAAGTTGAGCATTGACTCAAAGGTGTGGAGAAAATCCTTTAACAAATGGCATGTTCTGACGAAAAGAAGTTTGGATGCATTATATCACTACTCACTAGTGAAGCCCATCACTTGTGGAACATTGTGAGGAAAGGAACTATCGTGGACTGTATGACTTAGGAGTTCTTCTTGGAAACCTTCAAATAGAAGTTTTTGGGCGAGCAGTATTTGGTGGCTCGCAAGCAAGAGTTCATCCATTTGAACAAGGTGAATTTTTTGTGGTTGAGTATGAAGCCTAGTTCGTGCGACTGATCTGCCGATTTTATACCCAGCAGATTAACTAGTTTTCACACCTGAAGAGCTCGAAATCAAGTATTTTCTTTATGTTTTCATAGGATTTAACTTAGATTTGTCTTTTGAATAAATTGTGTAACTTAAATGCTAAAGTATTGTTTTATTATCTTTAAGGCCGATTGAGGCCTAAAGGTTAGCTAATGAACTTTGTGAGTATGTAGGAGACCATAAGAAGTTGCAAAAGTATGAGGCTGATCACTTTGTCACAACATAGGATGATCTAAGTCGTAACTAAGGGACCAAACTTGGATATTTCGAAGACTGACTTCTTTATTGCGATATACATAGGCTATGTCGTAACAACGCCTGTAGGATGACACTTCACACGGGGATTGATGGCTTCGTCGTGACACAAGTCTCGCGACATCGACCCCTGGATGTAGAATTTGCACTGAGTGAAGGGTGTTTTGGTCTTTATAATGCCACTTAAACACGAAGAACGATAGCAGACCTAGGGCTAATGAAAACGGTCGGCCAAGGCTATAAATAGGGCCTTTATCGTTAGGTTTAAACACACCGTTTTTTAGTTTTTAGTTTTTAATTTTAGTTTCAAAAACGAGATTGTAAAACTCTCATAAACATTCGAAGAATTTTTTTGATAGATTACCAATAAAAATCGAGTTTCTTTTTCATTTGAGTATTCAATTATATGTTTCTATATATCTTTGGTTTCATTATGATTAAGAACACCATGAGGAAATAATTCCATTTTGGGGAATTAGGGAGTGGAAGTATGATTATTTAATTGATGTTTAACAGGTATTTTTACATTCGGATCAGCTGTTTGCCAAAGGAAGAACATCAAACAAAACACTAGGCCTGACAACCCTAGAATGTCATTTAGGTGGGAATGAAACCAAAATTGGTATTGCCCATCCGTGAACACCTTTTCCCCAAACCAATTTATATTATGGCATCTAGTGATAAGTAGTCTCTGATAAGACTTTTCTGATGTGTTTTTGATAGCATTAGAAATGACACTTAATTTCTACTTAAATTAATGTATAATTTGTTCCTTTTGTATCATATTTAGCATGCATTATTAGCATTTAGTAATGCATTATTAGCTTACTTAGTATTTACATTTTCTAACTCAGTGTTGTTGGATCTTATTTTCTTTCAGTTTATCTCTTTTGTGTTACTAATGTCGCTGTATTCAGTATTACTTTTGCATCTAAAGTTGTCAGCACAAAAATCCACCTAGGAATAGCAGAGTAGGAAAAGTTGAGGCCACAAGTTGATCCAGAATTGCGGCCGAATATGTCATCACATGAATGCTTCTACATTTCTATCAGGAATTTCATGCTGCTAACATATTCAGAAGCACCAACATAGGAGAATGACAAATTTTCACAGCAAAGTAAAATCATAATTTGCGTCTAGAAATGTCACGACAATCTACAACTGCTCAAAGAACAAACCAGATCTGCGTGAGTGCATAGCTGGCAATAACAACTTTTACAGCTGCATCAAGGAGTTAGATCTGAAAAGGGAGAAAGATCTAGAATGGCCAGTGATTATAAATAGAAGGAAGAAAGAGAAGATTGACATCAAGGTGTGAAGAATTAAATTTTGAAATTTCTCTCATTCATTCTCGAAGATAGCTGCCATGGAAGCTTAAATTCTGGAGGAAGGTGACCTGATGCAACAAGGATGCAACAGCTTTTGACGAGAAGTGCTTGGTGCGACGAAAGAGGAGCGAGTAAGGGAGAATTCTAGTAGACTAGGAATAGGATGCTTCAATTCATTTTTTAATCCCTCTTAATTGCCGATGAATACTATTAATAATTGATTGAATACGGAAGTATCTTTTAATGTTAGATTTGCTTTAAGTTCTATTCAATTCTTCTCATCTTTTTATATTTGGATTTAACTGTTTTGACCACGGAAGTGTGATTGCAGTCACAGTCACTGGAAGGTGTAATGACAAGTTAGATTAACAAGCAAGACAGCGGAAGTTGCTTGAGACTAGGAGGAATTCTGGTCACTTGTTCTTAAGTGCTCAGCATTACCAGTACTGGAAGGTGTGGTAGTTGTGGGTACTTAAGTCTTTGCTAAACAGAGAGTTGATATTAGTACGATCTCATTGGAACATAATTGCGGCGACAATTCATCTATAGGTTACCTTGTAGTCACATTTAGCGTTGTTAACTTGTGAAGTCAGTGATCCTCTCCAATTCTTTACACTTGATCTATTAGTTTTATATTTCTAAATTTACATTATAACATCTCAACAATCAATTTATCATTTATTAACTTGCTCTGACATTTTATGTTACATTTGCACTGACAAATTTTACTCTTAACCTGTGTAGTTTTAACCAGTTTGTGTTGAAATTATTATTAACATTTCTTATCATTTTAACTCAAATTGCTTTGACAGATTTAAACATAAACAACCATCTCTGTGGGATCGATATTCGATATATTCATTTCTGTCTACTATACTTGCATCGACACTGTACACTTGCACATATTTGTTGTGACGTTCATAGCGCGATCAAGTTTTGGCTCATTTATTTGTTTCTTTTCTAACTTTTATTGATTATTGATTCTTTTTTTAATTCTTTTCAATTTTCTTTGTTAGGTGTTTTATGTCCACAAGGAGAAATCCTAACAACATTATTAGTTTTGATCCAGAACTTGAAAGGACAATTCGTAGGAGAAGACAAGAGCAAAGGAAAATGGCTGGAAATAACAACAATCTACCACCATTGCTACCACAAAATGTTGTTCCTCAATTCAGCCACAAATAGTCAACAATATACCGCTGCCACCAAGAGAGCAAATTCCTGACAAGACAATTAGAGATTTCGTTGTTCCTATGCTCGATGATCTATAACCAAGGGTTGTTAGACCAGCAATACAAGCTGGTAATTTCAAATTAAAATCGATGATGTTCCAAATGCTTAACTCGAATGGACAATATGCAGGTTTACTTCACGAGGATGCGAGGGAGCATCTTAAACCTTTTTTGCTTATATGTGCTTCTTTCAGTCAACACGGTGTTCCTGATGACGCCTTAAAGATGCAGCTGTTCCCTTACTCTTTACAAGGAAGGGTACGAACATGGTTCCTTGGTTTACCTGCAAGATCTATTACTTAATGGAATGCGCTAGCAACTCAGTTTGTTTTGCGATTCAATCCACCGACAATGAATGCTAGATTGCGGAATGATATCACGGCATATCATCAACTGAATGATGAGAATTTACATACTATATGGGAACATTACAAAACTCTACTGAGATGTTGTTCCATGCATTGAATCCAATAGGAGACACAAATTGAGATCTTCTATAATGGATTAAATGCGCAGACAAGAAATCTTATCGATGCATCTGCTAATGGTCTTTTGTTGGATTGCACTTACACTAAAATCGTGCGAATATTAAAGAGAATTGCACAAAATGATTATAAATATCCGAGTTCTCGTTCTTCTCAGGTGAAAACAAATCCTGGAGTTATGGAGTTAGATGCCATTTCAGCCCTAAGTGCATAGGTATCTGCACTAGCGAATATGATCAAAAACATGAAGGGAACAAGTGATGTTGCCCCTATTCAAGTGACCCAATAGATGGATGTCCCGACATTTTCTTGTGAAATTTATGGCGACAACCATAGTTTCGACAGCATGTTGAAAATGCAATCTATGTTAATAACATCCGTGGACATTCATATGCTAACTCATACAACAGTTCAAGTAGAGCTCAACAACCTTGGGGGAGTCAGAATGCGTCCACATACAGATATGAAAATTCCTCAAATCAAGATAATTTTAGAAAAACGAGTTACAGTCAACAGCAGTAGAATTATAATCATAATCCGCAAGTGTATGCGCAGCCAGATCAGATGCGATCACAGAATCAGATGCAGTCGCATACTCAAATGCAGCCATAGGTTTGAATGCAACCACAATAGACTGTGCTACCAAATATGCAAGGACAGCATCAGCAATAGTAACAACAGTATTCTCAATCAAGAGCAGATCCATTGGCTACTCCTGAAGCTTTGGTGCGTGAGCATATTACTAGAACAGAAGCAATTGTATAAGGAAATTCATCTTCCATCTGAGCGTTGAAAGCACAACTAGGACAATGGGCTTCTAACATGAGCACACGACCACCAGATGCTTTGCCAAGTGATATTAAAAATCCAAATCAGAAAGGAAATGAGCATTGTAAGGCTATCACATTGTGAAGTAGAAAGCAAACTGTAGAGCAAAGTAGCAGCTCCAAGTAAGCACCTGTCGACGCAAACGAACCAAAGCAATAAAAAGAAGTTGTAGCTGAAGAAGACACAACAGAAGCAGATGAAGAGGAAGCACCAATAGTCACACTGATGCCGACCATTCATCCTAAAAAGTTGTCGATGCAACTGCCCATGTCAACACAACCGATTACAACAAAATAACCCACTGTGAACATACCTTTGCCATTTCCATAGTGATTCAAGGAGAAAGAACATGACAGAGATTATCAAAAGTTTGTATCTACCTTGAAACAATTACATATTAATATACCTCTAGTTGATGCTCTTGTGCAAATCCCCAACTATGGGAAATTTATGAAGGAGCTACTATCAAAGAAGAAGAAGTTATCTGATATTGAGACGATTGTGCTCATAGAAGGGTGTAGCGTTGTGTTGACAAATAAATTGCCACCAAAGATGAAAGATCCTGGCAGTTTTACAATCTCATGCTCTATTGGAAAAGATAAACAGATAAAGAGAATAGAGTAAAAAAAAAATAGATCTAACTTCAAATGGTACTTCCATACTCAATTTCTAATCAACAGTATTCATCAACAATTAAGAGGTATCAAAGGAAAAGTCGAAGCATCCTATTCCTAGTTTACTAGAACTATTCCATGACAGCTCCTCTTGTGTCGCAGATAGACACTTCTCGTCAGAAGTCTTGCTCCTTTGCTCATCAAATCACCTTCCTCCAAACCTCAAGCTTCCATGACAGCTTGTTTAGAGATTTGAGGAATTTTGTAGAATTTAAGTCTTCACCACTTGATGCCCATCTTCTTCTTTTCCCTCCTATTTATCAGCTCTCAAAATTTACAGCTCTCCTTTCTTCTCAGATCTAACCATTGTGGCAGCTGTACAAGTTGGTTATTTCCAGCTGTACACTCACGCAAATCTAGTGAGTTCATCAGGCATTTGTAGGTTGTCACCGCATCTCTGGCGCAATCTATGATCTTTACTTGTGGCCAACTTAGCATTCTCCTGCGCTGGTGCTTCCAGGTATGTTTGTAGCATGAATTCACTTGTACGAGGTGAAGGTCTTCATGCAGTGACATCTTTGTCCGTAATTCCATATTAAATTTGTGGCTGCATCTTTGCACACTTTCCAGCACTAGTCATTAGAAGTGAATCTCTACGCTGACAGTTTCAGATGCAAAACATATGCTGCATACAATGATATTAGTAGTATAAAAGAGGCTAAAATGAAAAGAATTAAAGTCATTCAACACTAAGTTAGAAAATGAATATATTAACTATGAAATATTCAACATGCATACTAAGTATGATACAAAAGGAACAATTAATACACAAGTTTTAGGGAGAAAATAGGTGTCATTTCTAATGCTATCACCTGCCCCCTTCTCATCTTCTCCACCGAAACATCATTGATTGGGCCTTTGGTCTCCAAAGTCTCCTCCCCTTCATGAGGCACAATGCCCCGTTGTTTACACAACATCATTATTAGAGAAGAGAAAGGCAGGATACCTGACTGTTTAGTGACGGCTTCAGTGATTTCTTGATGTAGGATTGCATCGACATCAATACGTCGTCCCTTCAGTATAGAATGCATCAAGCACATTCTGTCTAGCATTACAGTGGTGCTATGAGTGGATGGCAGGAGATGGCAGTTTATAAAATGAAACCACACATTGCTTTGAACAGTGAGGTAGCGACGGTGCATGGTGTCATTGTTTGGATTATTGTCAGTCCAAACTGTGCCATCAACGCATAAATCGTTCGGTAAAATCTCTGCACCTTCCTCTTTCAAGTTTTCTAAGAACTCAATGTGTTCATCTTCTCCCCCAACAATATTGAAGAGAGCATTTATGTGGTTAGTGCTCCAGGGCACCAAACCTTCACGAACAAAAATGAATTCCTATTTCGGATCAACTAGGTTACCGTAAAATTCCCTTACTATGGAGGGAGAGTACCTGACCGGATGGTCACAGAACTGCTCTTATCCTAAACGAGAAATTGTTCTGGTGACCTACTTCCCCAATGTCAAATGCGAGGACAACTGAAATCCTTGCTCAGGATGACAGTTTCTCTTCAACATAACTTCATGATAACGGTCCTTTGTCGCTTTCGATAGAAACAGAACAGGCTCCTTGGGTTATGGTTGGTTAGCGTTTCTGACCATAGCAACTAAGGATTCAACCACTGATTTGGATGGGGTTTTCACTCTGCGAGTTCTTGCCATGACTACTGAAAGAAAGTGAGAATATTTTGCAGAAAAACAGAAGGTTGAAGTTAAAGAAAATACAGCAACAATGGTGGTTGTGAGTGTGAGAGAACAGTCGGCACAAAAATGGAGTTTTATAGACGATGAAGGTGAAGAGATGTGATGATTGCTGGGAGTATACTGTGCCTGCAGCCAATAAATTCTAGGACACAAATCGTATGTTTTCGGAACAATCCAATGGTTGGGGATTGAGGTGAATCAATCGGAGTGATTCTTACCCGAAACGTTTCTCTGGGTCATCAATGCAATGCATCGACAAGTCGTGCTATCATGTCCGTCGACAAAAAGATCTTTTATTCCAGTATAAAACTAAAGGAAACGGATTAAAAGAAAACAAAAGACAAAAAAGTAAATATCAAAAATTGCAACGACATTCTTAAGTAAATGTGACCAGGTTAATGGTCTCGTTTTGTTTGATTATTCATAAATCAGATCCATAAATAATTTATTCAGTTATTCATACAAACATTAATTGGCCAAAAAATGAAATATAAATAAAAGAATAAAATATAAATAAAGAAATTACTCATTGATAATTAATTGAGGCACGATTTTGGAGCAACTCTTGCTCACAATCGTCTTCACATCGGAACATGAAGAATTCCGACTAAGGGAACATAAATAAATTACAAAGAAATAGAATAAAAAATATTTGATTGTCTAGCTATCAATCAACTAGCCTCTAATGATGTTATAAGGTTGTATATATAGGCAAAACCTAAGACAACTTTAAGGTAATTTATTCCTAAAGTACCTCTAGTTTAATAAACAAATTGCTGCTTTTACAGTTTTGGTCACGCAACCGTTGACATCAACAATTTGTCACGATGACAACACGATGTCACGACACCAAGATCCCCACATCTTTGTTTTTAGCCTTAATGCTTCAATGTTCAATGTCGCGGCACCAAATGTAGATGTCGCGACACGACCGTCGTTCCTTGCATTCTTAAATCCAAATTGTTGCCCTACACACTCAAATAACCCATTAGTCATACCCGAGGCCCGAGTTAACCTTAGGGGTCGTTAAAACACTAAAATTACGTAAAAACGCTTATTTTACTGAAATTAAACCTAGGCAAATAAAAATAAAAAATGAAATAAAAACATATAGAAACACCTCGTTAAGTATTGAAAATACCTTAATTTTCCACAACAAATTGTGACAGATCAAACTCCCCCACACTTAAGTCGTTTATCATCAAGTAGGTAAAATAAAATAAATAAAATCTATAGCTAAACAATGTAATTAAGCCGACTTGATACACTAGATTAGATTGAAGCATCGACACTAAAAAAATTTACCTAAATATATAACTCTAACTAGTTTTAATGTTTTATTTAAATTTTGATTAGTCTAAAATTTTTCAATGCTAACAAATTTTTCAATGCGACTTTATTCTTCATTTGTTTTTTATTAAATAATTTCCTCCATTTTCTAGGTTTGTTTAATCATGCATCATACAATATATATTAGGATTAATGCACTATTTTCCCTTCAAAATTACACCCAATTATCATTTTAGTGTCTAAAGAAATGTTTTTATTAGTTTAGTACATGAAGTTTTCATTCGGTTATTAGTTCGTTGAGCCGTTAACGGCAATAAAAAAAGGTGATCTAGCACATTAAGAGCGTGCCACGTCAACTTAACTTTATTTTTCAAAAATGAATTAAAAAAAGAAACGGGATAAATAGGGAAAATTAAAAAAATCATTAAAATTTTCAATTTTTAAAAAAAATAGAAAAAAATATAGAATTATATAAAAATCCCAAAACTTAAAAATTATTTATTTTTATTTTAAAAATACACGAAACAAAAAAAAAAGAGATAAAGTACAAAAAAGTGTAAAACATATCCAGAAAAATCTAAATTTTTTAACAAATCAGACAAAATATATAGAAAGTTATATAAAATCCCCAAAATTTAACAAAAAAAAATATTTTTTTGTTTAAAAATACATAAGGTTAAAAAAAATGCGAAAATAGAAGAAGTGTCAAAAGAATTATAAAATCAGGAAAAATATATGGAAACTTTAAATTTTCATTCACACATTTTAAAGATTTCCATTTTTTATTTCTTATTTAGAAAAAAGAAGTTTGAGATTTTTTTTTGAATTTTTGACAATTTTTTTAAGTTCTTTTTGTTTTAATTTTATGTATTTTTAATAGAATATATATATTTTTAATTTCTATAAATTTTATATAACTTTCTAATGTGAACCTCGCTATGCGTTGAAAATACGAGTCATGATTTTAAGTTCCCGATTGTTCTTAACAAGCAATCTCTCGATGTATAATAGACATATAAAGGAAAATAAAACAAAGGGATAACTTGAGATATAACTTATGAACTTGAAACAACCCAGAAACGAACCTATGATATAAAACAACGCGGCCCAGTTTCTATAAGGTTGTTTAAAACTCAAGAAATTTGGAAAGAATAAAGAAACTTGACCCGCTATCTATATGGAGGGAGGAATCAAATGTATAGGGTTGATCGCCACACTCACAGACTTAGAGAGAGAAACATGAGTGATAAGATTAAAAAAAAAAAGGTGAACACCACAACAACGAATCTTGATATGTTCGGGATAAGCTCTTAAAGAACAAAGAGATTTATATCACCAAATAAAAATGTTGATTAACCTCTTACAACACAAATAATTGAATATATATAGGCCTAGGTATGCTAATGGACACATTCGGCCTTTAATGTGGATACATAATTTTTTTTTTAGGAAATAAATGCTGACTGTATTATAATTAAAAAATAAAAACAAAAGCTGGCCCCATAAAACTTTAGTTCCTGTCCGGGCTCTCTTAAAGAAAAGAAGAACAGTGGCCCGTTAAATATGGCCCAAATGCAAGAAAAAGAAATTAGAAACTCGAAAGGGTAGCTAGAAAACCCTAACCGACACCTATGTCAGTTGGCAATGAGCTGGATCCCTTAAACCCCGATGATTGTGGCATGAATTAGAAGATAATAATAATATAGAACCTGAAACAAATCTAGGTTCTTTATATTATGGTAATAGTAATATAATATTAACACTTTCGGATGAAAAGAAACCTCATCTGAAGAATCATCTTCAAAACACAAGAAAGTAATAAAAAAATTACACTAAGCAGCAAAAATATGATTTTCAATCATATAAACAATTAATAGAACATTGGAAAGAAAAATTTTCCAAGACTAAAGATCAACTTGAAAGAATAGAATATTTAAGACTGATAGAACAACTTTATGAAGAACATAAAGAATTGTTTAGATTATTTAATTATCATTATATGTTAAATTATGATACTACAGACAGTAGTAGTATTAGTTCTGAAAACTCTAGTAATAATATAAATCTAGAAGATTTAAAAGTAAAAAGTGATCAATCTGATGAAGAAACAACTTCAACAAAAGAGGATGAAAACATAGAAATTCCAGAACCTATGGAAACTGATCAAACAGATCAAGATCCTAAAGGAAAAAGAAAAATAGATTTTGAAAATTTTAAAGATGACTCATTAAGATCAGGAAACAAATCCTATGAACAGATAGATAATACTACACGAATTTTCGATTATCAAACAGATAATATAGAAAACTTAGCTACTAATGAGATTAAACTTGAAAATCCAGGAGAATCTTCTAATCAACCTATTCCAAATAGGATAGATGATTTAAACAAAAGAAATGTTGCTCAAGGAGGAACATATTTAGACCTTACTAATATTCCCATATCAGATTATGAAAAAACCATAGAAGATTGGGCACAATCTATGACAATTGTTGTAAACAACAATAATTGGACTAAAGAAAAATTTCTAAATTACTTTACTGGAACATTTCAAGGAGATGTTCTGCAATTTTTAAGAAGATGGGAAGAATCCGATAAAGGAAAAGAACAGAAAGGACAGCTAATTAATCAAATTCAGACGTCCAAAGATTTATTAAAAGGTTTAACCCAAATTCTAAAAATAGAATTTTGTGGTTATAATGACAAACAGGATCAAAATAGTGCATCCAGTTATATATTAACTAAAATTAAGTTATGTGATATTAGACATTTAGAAAATTTCTCTAAGAAATTTCTTCATGAATATCAAAAATTAAATAATGATAATATAGATTTCTGGAAAAACCAGTATTTCCATAAATTACCACCACCTTGGGATGAGATTTGCATCAAAAAATACGAATCTTACCTAGAAAAACATAGTAAATTATCAGGATTAGATAAAACTACTATAGATTCTATAGGCAATAGAATCAATTTTGCTAAAGAAAGAATTACTAGTCATTGTCTACAAACAAAAGCTGCTAAACAAGTTAAGCATAAATTAAGTTCGCAATATTGTTCAAAAATATTAGAAAATGAATGGGAATTTAGATGTAAACAACCCATAGCTCCCTTCAGAAAAAATAAAAGAAAAAATAAGAAATATAAGTTTATAAAAAGAAAATTTTGGAATAAAAATAAGATAAAATCCAATAATAATAAAAAGAGAAAATTTGTTAGGAAAAAGAATCCTAATAAATCTAGAAAACAGATATGTAAATGTTTTATTTGTGATGAAGAAGGTCATATAGCACCTTATTGTCCTAACAAAGGAAAAAGTGCTAAGAAAATGATTAAAACTTTAGAAGAAGAAAATCTAGAGATATGTTATGAAGAGGAAATAAATCCTGAAGAAATATTATATGAACTGATATCAGAAATAGAATCTAATACAGATGAAGAAGAAGAATTTATATTCATGATGAACAGTTCTAATAATCAATTAGAAGAAATTCCTACAACTGAACAACAGGACATAAGATTAGGAAATTTAATCGGAGAAGAAAAAGATCTTTCTGATGAAATGATAGAAAAGATAAATAAAAATCATATTTCTAAGGAAGAAATATATAAAATATCAAAGTTTAAAATATGGACTCAAAGACATATAGAAAAAATTAGCGGTAACACAGTCGCTAAAGATACTAGAGGAGGATTAACAGAAATCCCTTTTTTTCTAAAGAAAAAATCAAAAGGATTAAAAAGAAATACCCTCAGGTTAGATATATACATTTAGGAATAATCATGATCACAATTAGAGCCCTATTTAGAAGAGGTCATGATATACCAATTATAGCGGTTTTATTAGATAAAAGATTTGAAAATCCAATAAAAGCACTTATTGGAGGAATTCAATCTAATTTGCATACAGGTGTAGTAGGATTTAAGGTAAAACCAAATTACTTTATATCCATTACAGATCCTCTAATAGAAGAGTGTTTATGTTTAAGAATTCAGACAAAAAATTCTGATATTAAGGATTTAACAGAAGATCTAGCAATAAGTTGGACTTCCATAAATGAATATGCTAATACAGCAGAAGTTGAAATAAAAGAAATTAATAATAAAATAATAGAGTTATTTGAACCTAATAAATTCACTACAGATATACAACCTAGGTTAGTACATTTAAGTGACCTATCAGTTCCAAAAGATTGGATCATAGGTAATATTAATAATCCAAGCACATCCAAACCGGTATGTACTATTGAATATATAGCATCAGGAGATAAGCTATATTTTAAGAATAATACAATTGCAGAAAGTAATAATAATCTTGTTTTACCTTCTAGTTCTCAAACAGAGGACGATGAAATAGATTCAACACCTATAGGAATGAAAACAGTTCATATTCCTATATTTCCTACAGAACCAACTGTAAGTTCGAGAAATAGTATATCTAGAAATAGCAGAATAGAAGATATACAATCTTCTATAATTATACAACAAATGAAAATTGGAAATAATGATATAATTACATTTTCAAATTTTCAATCCAAAAAGTATTATACATATATTGAAATTACATTTCAATTCAGAGAATATAAACCATATTCATTACATGCTCTATTAGATACTGGAGCTACAACCAGTAGCTGTAGAAAAAATGCTATTCCTGTAGAAAAATGGGAAATAATGAAACACCCAATTAGGGCAGTAGGCATTGATGGTAATGAAACATTAATTCAATATAAAGCTAAAAATATACCAATCTACATAAATAATGTAAGATTTATAATACCAAAGATATTATGTTTTCCAGCTATGCATGGAGACATATTATTAGGTAATAATTTCATTTATCAGCATCTACCTTTTTCTATTAATAAAAATACAATTATGTTATCTATAGATAAAACATCTATAGAAATACCTCTGGTAGAAAACCATAGATTTATATGCGACAAAAACTTCGTTCCTTATAAAAAAGAACAAATAAACCAAATTGAAACAAATCATTGGTTATACAAAATCCTAGAAAATAATTTTAGTGAAGAACCATTAAAGTTATGGCAAAACAGCCCTAGATATTGTGAAATAAAATTAGAAAATCCTAATAAAATTATTAGGGTAAAACCAATGATCTATACCAAACAAGATATACATGAATTTAATATTCAAATAAAAGAATTACTTGAAAAAGGGTTAATAGAAGAAACTAATAGCCCACATTCGAGTCCAGCTTTCATTGTAAGGAACCATGCAGAAATTAAAAGAGGAAAAGCTAGGATTGTAATTAATTATAAACGATTAAACCAGAATATCGTTTTTGATGGTTATTTTATTCCAAGAAATGATGTTCTTATCAACCAGGCTAAAAATGCCAAATATTTTAGTAAATTTGATTGTAAATCTGGCTTTTGGCAAATAATGTTAAAAGAAGAATCAAGACCATTAACAGCTTTTAGTGCTCCTAATAGACATTACCAATGGAGAGTAATGTCATTTGGTTTGTGTAACGCACCATAAATCTTTCAAAGATGGATGGACACCATCTTTAGTAGGTATAAAAAATTTTGCATTGTTTATATAGATGATATTTTGGTATTTTCAGAAAACCTAGATTTACACAGAAAACATTTAAATATAATTTCACAAGAATTCATAAAATATGGAATTATACTTAGCCCTAAAAAGATAGAGCTAAAAAAACAGAAATAGAATTTTTAGGATTAAAATTATCCAAAGATGGTCTTAAACTCTAAGATCATATTATAGTAAAAATACAAGAATTTCCTGAAAAGATTGAAGATAAAAAACAGCTTCAACAATTTTTAGGAATACTAAATTATGGTAGAAATTTCTTTCCTAATCTATCAAAAAAGATAGGTACTTTATATGATAAGCTTAAAAAGGATAAAATTTTTAGTTGGTCAGACAGAGATACAGACATAGTAAGAAAACTAAAGTCTGAAATAAATCAAATACCGAAAGTTTATCTACCAAAACAAGGTGATAAACTAATATTAGAAACTGATGCATCTCAAAACCATTGGGGATGTATTCTAAAAGCGAAAACCAATAATAATGAGGAAGAATTAATATGTGGATATAGTTCTGGCAAGTTTAAAACAAACGAAGCCAACTATGTTATATTTGAAAAAGAATTATTAGCTATTAAAAAAGGAATAAAAAATTTTCTTATTTACTTAGCTCCTGAGAAGTTTATCATAAAGACAAGCAATCAAGCTGTTAAGCAATTTTTGACTAATAAAAGTCTAGAAACTATTCCAAGAATACGTTGGTATAATGAGTTATGTACTTTCAATTTTGAAGTTTTATATGTAAAGGGTACTGATAATATTATTGCTGATTATCTTAGCAGGCCCAATGGACAAAGGCTTTTAACAAGTTGGTGAATGGACAACGGTTCGTAAAAAACGACCGGATCCAAGATTTGTAAATCCACAATTCTTAAGAGCTCCTTTTCCAAGCCCATATCCTAATCAAGGATATTATTTACCCTATCAATATCCTCTTATGGGACAACCAGTCCGACCACAACCAATTATACCTCAGGCCAATTCTTTACCTTGGTCTCAGGACCCTAATTCTGCATATCAAACCAGCTATGCAGAGGTAATCAAGAATGCGAAAAAATTTTGCATCGATGAAAATCTGTTGAAAGCACGACAGATGAACGAAATTAAAGATTTCTATAATCCTGGTATACCACCAGAATTATATGATATCATTAATGAAATATGGAAAACCCATATTACAGAGCAGAGAGTAAATTTCATAAGAGCTTTAACCAAGCTATCTGAAAAATTGGCTGAAAAAACGGCTACAGAAAAAAGATGTCATAATTTATTGCTAAATTCCATTCTAACCAGAGAGTGGGATGATTTTGATATCGGATATCTAGATCTCAAGGAGATAAACAATCTTCTTGATACAGTTCAGTATTTTAAAGAGGTAGGAACTACTAATCCGGTAATAAATAAGTTATTTCGAATTTTCCTTTTCCATAAATCCAAATATATTTTGCCACCAGAAGTATTTTCAAATATCAATAAATACATTTGCAAACAGAAAGATGTATTTCAAAAATCTTTTTCTGAGTATTTTTATCAAGCCTATATTTACAATACTATTTCGGGAGAAAAAATCCCTGCTATTAAATTTAGACTTGATCATGAACCATTTGATATAACAAGTATTGAATGGGGTTTTGTAAAACAATTAACTGTACAAAATTTTTCTTTTCATCTAACAAAAGATTTTCCAGCTTTCTTAAAATCTATGTTGATAAAGAACACAAAAAATTTTGATTTTATGCTTTATTTTCATTTCAATATTTACAGTTTAATTGGTTTTGCTGAGAAAGAACGATTTTATCAGCCTTATCAAATCTGGGAATTCTCCAAGCTTATAGCAGGTCCTCTACTTTCGGCTGTGAATGAGGATCCAGAGCATCTAAATAAAACAATTGAAAGATGCCAAAAGAATTTCCTCCACTATCAAGTCCAATCCGGAATTGATCTGATGAATAAAGCCAAGGAAATATTGTCAAAACAGACATATTATTCCTGCACAGACGGCAAAAGAATCTTTGTATATGATTATTTTGATCAACACCATGATGAACCAGATGGTGAAGCCATAAGGCTATTAAAAAAGATAGCTTAAATGGACATGGATGACTATCCCTCAGAAATCCTGGAACAAATCAGGAACACATGGCAAAATTGGAATTCACCTCCCAGAATTTCCAATGCCTCATTAAATCTGGATGAATTGGAAGAAATGAATCTTGATAACATCCAGGAGGGATAAGGACAAAATAAATTGTTAATATCAATAATAAACACGTGTCAAACTTCAACAAAGAAGTAATGGCCAGAAAAATCCGGAAGAATTCATGCTTATCAACAAGGAAAAGTATTGCCAGATGTTTCACTCCAACAAAATGAAGTGACAGCATACTTATCTGATGGCATCCGGACTTCAGAAATTTTAGATTACAATTTGTAAAATTTTCCTATAAAAGGAGAAAGCTGAGCCTAAACAAGGCATTCGGAATTCATTCCACATTTTCTTAGCTTTCTTAGACACTCTTGTAAAATACTTCCGCTTATTGTTTCTCTATAATTATCTCCCAGTCTCTCTATTCTAATAGACAGAAAGGGTCTTTGATTAAAGAAGTAAGAAAACATGGGGCAACTGAGTTTAGAGGTGTCAGAGGTGTTGATCCTTCTACTGCTGAGGAATGGTTGGAATCAATTGAAAGAGTATTCGAACAATTAGAATGTACCCCAGCTGAATGTTTGAAGTGTGCTGCGTCTCTACTGCAAGGAGATGCCTATCATTGGTGGAGAAGAGTGGTTCATTCTCATCGAGAAGATCAAATTAATTGGAAGATGTTTCAAACTGAGTTTAACAAGAGGTATGTGGGAGAAATGTATTTAGAAGAAAGGAAGAATGAGTTTATTGAGCTGAAACAGGGAAAAATGAATATTTCTGATTATGAATGAGAATTTCTTCGCTTGTCCAAGTATGCTCTAGAATTGGTTCCTACTGATGAAGCTAGCTGCAAACGCTTTCGTCAGGGATTGAGAGATGAGATTAAAGTTCAGTTGGCTTCTCATAGGATTACAGAGATTGCTGATATGGTAGAAAGAACCAAAATGGTAGAGCAGGCAATGGGGTTAGATAAAGAGAAAGTGGATGATAAAACTCAAGGAAAAAGGCCGGTTGGTTCTAGCCCACAGCCACTTTCTAAACGAGCTAAAGATTTCAAAGGTCAAGGAAGATCTACTTCGCTTCAGATCGGTACAGATAGTAGAAGCCGATCCAGATAGTCATCTACTCCGATAGCCAGAACAGACCGTCCTGGTCGTACTGTTTGGATACCTCAATGTGATTATTGTGGAAAGACTCATAAAGGAGAATGTTGGAGTAAGATCGAAGAACGTATCAGATGTGGTTCGATGGAGCATTTTGTTCGGGATTGTCCAAAATCGGTTGATGTTACTCCTGTGTCATCTCAGAAATCAACTTCTGCAGCTCGAGGTCGTGGTAGTACTCGAGGTGGTGCTAGTGGCAGAGGTAATTAGGGGAGAGTCACTGATTCATCTGCGAGTCGTGCAGAGGGTACCATTCCTACCAGAGTTTATACTATCAGGACCAGAGAAAAGGGTGATGCCACTGATGTTGTTTCTGGTATTTTTTCTCTATTTTCTATATTTATTCATGCATTGATAGATCCGGGTTCTACAACATACATGAGAACTGGGTTGATTAAAACTGAAAAACTAATAGTTGAGATGTCTGAGGTTAGAATTAATGTTTCAAATCCAATGGGACATTCAGTGATAGTAAATCAAGTATGTAGGCGGTGCCCTATTGAGATTCAGGGTAAAATATTTCCAGTCGACTTATTGTTGATGCCATTTGATGAATTTGATGTTATTTTGGGAATGGATTGGCTGTTAGAGCATGGTGTAATTCTTGATTGTCGAAAGAAAAAGTTTATGATACAAGATTCAAATGGTGAAGAGATGGAAGTGAAAGGTATGAAACCAGTTGGTTCTGCTCAAATTATCTCAGCAATAAAGGCAGATAAGTTAATGAATCAGGGTTGTGAAGCGTTTCTTGCTTATGTTATGAATTCAACTGTGAAAAGTCTGAAATTAGAGGAAATCCGTACGGTGAATGAATATTCAGATGTATTTCCATAAGAATTACCAGGACTTCCGCCTATTCGAGAGGTGGAATTTACAATTGAGGTATATCCGGGAACTACTCCAGTATATATTACCCCTTATCGCATGTCACCAAAAGAGTTGAAAGAATTAAAAGTACAGTTGCAAGATTTATTAGATCGAGGCTTTATACGACCAAGCATATCACCTTGGGGTGCACCAGTGTTATTTGTAAAGAAGACAGATGGTTCGTTGCAGTTGTGTATTGATTATCGTCAATTAAACAAGGTGACGATAAAGAATAAATATCCTTTACCTCGTATTGATGATTTATTTGATCAATTGAAAGGTGCAACGGTGTTTTCTAAGATTGATCTGAGATCTGGTTATTATCAATTGAAGGTGAAGGAAAGTGATATACCGAAGACTGCTTTTCGAACTAGATATGGACATTATGAATTCTTGGTGATGCCTTTTGGGTTGACTAATGCTCCTGCAGCATTTATGGATCTCATGAATCGTATTTTTCAGCCATATTTAGATCAGTTTGTGGTGGTGTTTATTGATGATATTTTAATTTACTCAAAGACTGAGGAGGAGCATGATCAACATTTAAGGATTGTGTTGCAGAAATTGCGAGAAAAGCAACTTTTTGGGAAATTTAGCAAATGTGAGTTTTGGTTATCTGAAGTAGTGTTCCTTGGGCATATAGTCTCGGCTGAAGGTATCCGTGTAGATCCGAAGAAAGTTGAGGCCATGTTGGAATGGAAACAACCGAAGAATGTTTCAGAAATCCGCAGTTTTTTAGGATTAGCGGGATATTACAGAAGATTTGTTGAAGGATTTTCAAAGATAGCTTTGCCCTTAACCCGACTACTTCAGAAGAATGTACCATTCAAATGGGATGACCGGTGCCAGGAAAGCTTTGACATGCTCAAAAAATTGTTGATAGAGGCTCCAGTGTTGACGCTTCCAGAATCGGGAAAAGAGTTTGTGGTATATAGTGATGCTTCACTTAATAGTCTTGGTTGTGTTTTAATGCAAGATAGAAAAGTGATTGCATATGCTTCACGACAACTAAGATCATATGAACGTAACTATCCGACGCATGATTTAGAACTGGCAGCAGTGGTTTTTGCATTAAAGATCTGGAGACATTATTTATTTGGTGAAAAGTGCTACATCTACACAGATCACAAAAGCTTGAAATATCTTCTTACCCAGAAAGAATTGAACATGAGACAACGTCGTTGGATAGAGTTGTTAAAAGATTATGATTGTGTGATTGATTATCATCCAGGTAAAGCAAATGTTGTTGTTGATGCTTTGAGCCGAAAATCCCTGGCTGATTTGATATCAATATTTACACAGTTGAGTGTTCGTGATGATGGTGCTTTATTAGTTGAATTAAAAGTGAAGCCCCTGTTAATTGAGCAGATTAGAGAGGCTCAGCAAAATGATGAAAAGGTGATGGAAAAACGAAGAATAATTGAGCACAGTGGCCCGAGAGACTTTGATATTGGAGATAATGATTGTGTAAGATTTCATGGAAGGATTTATGTACCAAACAAGGTGGAATTGAAGAATGAGATACTTCAAGAGGCTCATAATAGTCCTTATGCTATGCATCCAGGAAGTACCAAAATGTATCGGGATTTGCGAGAATTATATTGGTGGCCAGGTATGAAGAAAGAGATTACAGAATATGCTACAAAGTGTCTTACTTGTCAAAGGGTAAAAGCTGAACATCAGGTTCCGACAGGACTACTTCAACCTATATCGATTCCCGAGTGGAAATGGGATAGAATAACTATGGATTTTGTTAGTGGTTTACCTCTCACTCGAAAGAAGCATAACGCCATATGGGTCATAGTGGATCGATTGACGAAATAAGCTCATTTTCTGCCAGTAAGGACAGACTGGTCATTAGATAAGTTGGTAGAATTATATGTAGCTGAGATAGTGAGATTGCATGGTATGCCAAAGTCTATTATTTCTGATCGTGATCCTCGATTCACTGCAAGATTTTGGAAGAAGTTACATGAATCATTTGGCACCAGATTGAATTTTAGCACAGCCTTTCATCCTCAGACAGATGGCCAATCCGAACGCGTGATTCAATTATTAGAAGATATGTTACGACCTTGTGTCATTGACTTTGATACTGATTGGGAACGGTACCTACCACTTGCGGAATTTGCATATAATAATAGTTTCCAATCAAGTATTCAAATGGCACCATATGAAGCTCTATATGGACGTAAATGTCGTACTCCTTTGTGTTGGACTGAGCTTGGTGAAAAGAAGATGGTTGGCCCAGAATTAATACAAGAAACAGAAGAAAAGGTCCGACTGGTAAAAGAAAAATTAAAAGCAGCTTCAGATCGACAGAAGTCTTATGCTGATTTAAAAAGAAGAGAAATTGAGTATGATGTGGGAGATAAAGTATTTTTAAAAGTTTCTCCATGGAAAAAAATTATTAGATTTGGTCGGAAAGGAAAATTAAGTCCAAGGTTCATTGGACCATACGAGGTTATAGAAAGAGTTGGGCCTGTTGCTTATCGTCTAGCTTTGCCACCAGAATTAGATTGAATCCATAATGTGTTTCATGTATCGATGCTCCGAAGATATAGATCGAATCCATCACATGTTGTGTCAATGGAAAACATTGAGGTACAACCTGATTTATCGTATGAAGAAGAACCAGTGCAAATTTTAGCAAGTGACATAAAAGAGTTGATAAACAAAAGAATTCCTTTGGTAAAAGTATTGTGGAGGAATCACAATATAGAAGAAGCTACTTGGGAGCCTAAAGATACGATGCGATCTCAATATCCACAACTCTTTAGGTAAATTTCGAGAACGAAATTTTTTTTAAGGGGGGGAGAATTGTAACATCCCCACTTTAAAAAAATAATAATATATATATAAATTTAGGGTATAAGTCCTTGAATCAAGAATTTATAAATAAATAGTAGTATAATAAGTAATGATCGTTTTTAGAGGAAATTATTAGACATGGAAAAATAGAGAATTATTGCTAGGAGCATGTGGTTATTTAAAAAATTCTTTATTGAGTTCAGGGACTAAATTAAATAAGTTGAAAAAAAAAATTTCTTTTTTTTTTAAAATGAAAACGTGTTGGAAAAATATTATGTAAAAATTTCGGCAGCATTTCTGCTTATTTACGTAAAATCCCCCTGTAAAATTTTGCATTTCACAATTTATTCGCATTCAAATAATCTCCCAATTCACTTCCCAACACTTCAACTCCTCAAAGTATTTCAATAAATTTAATATCTACTTTTAACCATTTCATCAAAACATTGATTATAAAGTATTAGCAAAAGATGTATAATAAACATATATTTAAATTTAATTTATGACACAATATTGTATATATATATAAGTCTATGTACATGCCATAAACATTTACCAAAAGTAAGTTTCTCACCAACTTTGTTTGAGCTGAATCTCGGTTTTTCGGATGCTGTTGGAATGATCTACTAAATCTAACTACCTGCGCACCGAAAAATAAACAAACCGTACGCTAAGCAACTTTTATGCTCAGTGGTGCTAATATCATATAAATCATTACATAAATATTAATGATAGATTAATTAATAAAAGTAAATAAATAACAATAAACTTTTTAATCAAATTTTCAAATCACATAATCAATTTAATTCATACAATAAAGAAATTCAATTATATTCAACTTTTGTTTTTACTTTTCTTTCAAACTCAACCCCGTACCAAAGTTTAGACTCATAACCAGATACACGAATCCGCCATCCCGAGTTGTTCGGCAACGATGGCTATCAGAGTGGTCCTCGACCCTCAGGGAATTGGGACTGCCCACGACCCTCTGGGAATTGGGGCTAATAATAATAACCGACCAATTTGGGGTTTTCTCCCTCGACCCTCTGGGAATTGGGGCTAATAATAATAACCGACCAATTTGGGGTTTTCTCCCTCGACCCTCTGGGAATTGGGGAGATCTAAAACCTCTGATATAAAGACTCTATGGCATGCCAACTATATCTGATCAAGTCTAACTTAGTGTACCGGGGTAAAAATCATATTTCACTTCAATTCTATTTTCACATCATTCTCATTTTTGTCCCATAACACGATCAATTCACATATTTTGCCTGATGTAAAATTAGGCTTTCAATTCAAAAATATATTAATTTATTTTCTTGATCAATCATATAAAATCACAATACTCAAATTCAAACAATAACCATGAATTTGCTAATTTAATCCTTTTAAAAAATAAACATATTCTATCTCCATCATAATTTTATAAATATTGACTAATTTATTCAAATTCATATAAATAATATAAAAATAAAATTAATAGAATTAATTATAATAATCTAATTATTCTAAAACTTTATGTAATGAAAATAAGATATTTGCACAAACCGAATTTTGATCACTTTACTTCTTCTCTTCGTATTTCTCCTTCAATGTGCTCGCTTCGTTTTTAGCTACAATATGAGCAATTCAATACAAAATAATATTATTTACTCATTTTAATTCTAAAACTAATAAAAACAACATAAATATGCATGATTAATCAAATTAATATACTAAGCTTCCAAATTTGAAATTCTCATATCTTTCAACTCGATTATCCGTTTTCAATTTCGTCTTCACCGGAATACTCACTAATTTATAAACTATCATTTAGCACCAATATCATTCAAAATAATCAATTTTTTCTACTACCCCTTCAACTGAGCCAATTAAATCAAATAACTTTCCATCCAATTTCATTTCTTTTTCACACTTCTAATAAGCTAGAATTCATCTTCTAATCATTTTCTATCAAGAAAATATACCTATTTCACTTAAATTTCCTAAATTTCCATCAATGCTCTTTAATGGCAACTTTCAAAATACTTGATGAAATCAAAAATTATTGATATATATATGTA
Organism: Gossypioides kirkii; assembly: GCA_005610355.1. NCBI lineage: Eukaryota > Viridiplantae > Streptophyta > Magnoliopsida > Malvales > Malvaceae > Gossypioides > Gossypioides kirkii. The sequence continues at coordinate 24,542,874 of CP032253.1, read as the reverse complement.
GAACAAGCTTTACATATTCAAAATCTATGAAAAATTTGAAGAAAAATCGTACCTTATGCTTGAATTTTGAAGAAAAAGGGTGAAAGAAATTTTTTTTCTCCCCTTTCACGAGAGAACCAGAGAGCATGAACAAAATAGAAAGAAAGAAAGATGAGAACAAATGTTCTCTGACTTTCTTTTCTTTTATTTTATATTATACAATAAAATATTATTATTTATTATAATACTATTAATTAATATATCTTTTAATAATGTTAATAATAAAAAATTTTGATTTTTTTAAAGTAATGGTAAAATTACCATTAGGTCCTTCCATCAAAATAAAAATATAATATTTACACTTTAATCCCTATACTTTTTCAACTTATTCAATTTAGTCCCTGAACTCAATAAAGAATTTTTTAAATAACCACATGCTCCTAACAATAATTCTCTATTTTTCCATGTCTAATAATTTCCTCTAAAAACGATCATTACTTCTTATACTACTATTTATTTATAAATTCTTGATTCAAGGACTTATACCCTAAATTTATATATATATTATTATTTTTTAAAGTGGGGATGTTACAATTCTCCCCCCCTTAAAAAAAATTCCGTCCTCGAAATTTACCTAAAGAGTTGTGGATATTGAGATCGCATCGTATCTTCAGGCTCCCAAGTAGCTTCTTCTATATTGTGATTCTTTTGTTTCTCAACTCTTTTATGTCACTTGCTAAAATTTGCACTGGTTCTTCTTCATACGATAAATCAGGTTGTACCTCAATGTTTTCCATTGACACAACGTGTGATGGATTCGATCTATATCTTCGGAGCATCGATACATGAAATACATTATGGATTCGATCTAATTTTGGTGGCAAAGCTAGACGATAAGCAACAGGCCCAACTCTTTCTATAACCTCGTATGGTCCAATGAACCTTGGACTTAATTTTCCTTTCCGATCAAATCTCATAATTTTTTTCCATGGAGAAACTTTTAAAAATACTTTATCTCCCACATCATACTCAATTTCTCTTCTTTTTAAATCAGCATAAGACTTCTGTCGATCTGAAGCTGCTTTTAATTTTTCTTTTACCAGTCGGACCTTTTCTTCTGTTTCTTATATTAATTCTGGGCCAACCATCTTCTTTTCACCAAGCTCAGTCCAACACAAAGGAGTACGACATTTACGTCCATATAGAGCTTCATATGGTGCCATTTGAATACTTGATTGGAAACTACTATTATATGCAAATTCCGCAAGTGGTAGGTACCGTTCCCAATCAGTATCAAAGTCAATGACACAAGGTCGTAACATATCTTCTAATAATTGAATCACGCGTTCGGATTGGCCATCTGTCTGAGGATGAAAGGCTGTGCTAAAATTCAATCTGGTGCCAAATGATTCATGTAACTTCTTCCAAAATCTTGCAGTGAATCGAGGATCACGATCAGAAATAATAGACTTTGGCACACCATGCAATCTCACTATCTCAACTACATATAATTCTGCCAACTTATCTAATGACCAGTCTGTCCTTACTGGCAGAAAATGAGTTGATTTCATCAATCGATCCACTATGACCTATATGGTGTTATGCTTCTTTCGAGTGAGAGGTAAACCACTAACAAAATCCATAGTTATTCTGTCCCATTTCCACTCGGGAATCGATATAGATTGAAGTAGTCTTGTCGGAACTTGATGTTCAGCTTTTACCCTTTGACAAGTAAGACATTTTGTAGCATATTCTGTAATCTCTTTCTTCATACCTGGCCACCAATATAATTCTCGCAAATCCCGATACATTTTGGTACTTCCTGGATTCATAGCATAAGGACTATTATGAGCCTCTTGAAGTATCTCATTCTTCAATTCCACCTTGTTTGGTACATAAATCCTTCCATGAAATCTTACACAATCATTATCTCCAATATCAAAGTCTCCCGGGCCACTGTGCTCAATTATTCTTCGTTTTTCCATCACCTTTTCATCATTTTGCTGAGCCTCTCTAATCTGCTCAATTAACAGGGGCTTCACTTTTAATTCAACTAATAAGGCACCATCATCACGAACACTCAACTGTGCAAACATTGATCTCAAATCAGCCAGGGATTTTCGGCTCAAAGCATCAGCAACAACATTTGCTTTACCTGGATGATAATCAATCACACAATCATAATCTTTTAACAACTCTATCCAACGACGTTGTCTCATGTTCAATTCTTTCTGGGTAAGAAGATATTTCAAGCTTTTGTGATCTGTGTAGATGTAGCACTTTTCACCATATAAATAGTGTCTCCAGATCTTTAATGCAAAAACCACTGCTGCCAGTTCTAAATCATGCGTCGGATAGTTACATTCATATGATCTTAGTTGTCGTGAAGCATATGCAATCACTTTTCTATCTTGCATTAAAACACAACCAAGACCATTAAGTGAAGCATCACTATATACCACAAACTCTTTTCCCGATTCTGGAAGCGTCAACACTGGAGCCTCTGTCAACAATTTCTTGAGCATGTCAAAGCTTTCCTGGCACCGGTCATCCCATTTGAATGGTACATTCTTCTGAAGTAGTCAGGTTAAGGGCAAAGCTATCTTTGAAAATCCTTCAACAAATCTTCTGTAATATCCCACTAATCCTAAAAAACTGCGGATTTTTGAAACATTCTTCGGTTGTTTCCATTCCAAAATGGCCTTAACTTTCTTCAGATCTACACGGATACCTTCAGCCGAGACTATATGCCCAAGGAACACTACTTCAGATAACCAAAACTCACATTTGCTAAATTTCCCATAAAGTTGCTTTTCTCGCTATTTCTGCAACACAATCCTTAAATGTTGATCATGCTCCTCCTCAGTCTTTGAGTAAATTAAAATATCATCAATAAACACCACCACAAACTGATCTAAATATGGCTGAAAAATACGATTCATGAGATCCATAAATGCTGCAGGAGCATTAGTCAACCCAAAAGGCATCACCAAGAATTCATAATGTCCATATCTAGTTCGAAAAGCAGTCTTCGGTATATCACTTTCCTTAACCTTTAATTGATAATAACCACATCTCAAATCAATCTTAGAAAACACCGTTGCACCTTTCAATTGATCAAATAAATCATCAATACGAGGTAAAGTATATTTATTCTTTATCGTCACCTTGTTTAACTGACGATAATCAATACACAACCGCAACGAATCATCTGTCTTCTTTACAAATAACACTGGTGCACCCCAAGGTGATATGCTAGGTCGTATAAAGCCTCGATCTAACAAATCTTACAACTGTACTTTCAATTCTTTCAACTCTTTTGGTGACATGCGATAAGGGGCAATAGATACTGGAGTAGTTCCTGGATATACATAATTGCAAATTCCACCTCTCGATTAGGCGGAAGTCCTGGTAATTCTTCTGAAAATACATCTGAATATTCATTCACCGTACGGATTTCCTCTAATTTCGGACTTTTCGCAGTCGAATTCATAACATAAGCAAGAAATGCTTCACAACCCTGATTCATTAACTTATCTGCCTTTATTGCTGAGATAATTCGAGCAGAACCAACTGGTTTCATACCTTTCACTTCTATCTCTTCACCATTTGAATCTTGTATCATAAACTTTTTCTTTCGACAATCAAGAATTACACCATGCTCTAACAGCCAATCCATTCCCAAAATAACATCAAATTCATCAAATGGCATCAACAATAAGTCGACTGGAAATATTTTACCCTGAATCTCAATAGGGCACCGCCTACATACTTGATTTACTATCACTGAATGTCCCATTGGATTTGAAACATTAATTCTAACCTCAGACATCTCAACTACTAGTTTTTCAGTTTTAATCAACCCAGTTCTCATGTATGAATGTGTAGAACCCGGATCTATCAATGCATGAATAAATATAGAAAATAGAGAAAATACCAGAAACAATATCAGTGGCATCACCCTCTTCTCTGGTCCTGATAGTATAAACTCTGGCAGGAATGGTACCCTCTGCACGACTCACAGATGAATCAGTGAATCTCCCCTGATTAACTCTACCACTAGCACCACCTCGAGTACTACCACGACCTCGAGCTACAGAAGTTGATTTCTGAGATGACACAGGAGTAACATCAACCGATTTTGGACAATCCCAAAAAAAATGCTCCATCGAACCACATCTGATACATGTTCCGATCTTACGCCAACATTCTCCTTTATGAGTCTTTCCACAATAATCACACTGAGGTATCCAAACAGTACGACCAGGACGGTCTGTTCTGGCTATCGGAGTAAATGACTGTCTGGATCGGCTTCTACTATCTGCACCGATCTGAAGCGAAGTAGATCTTCCTTGACCTTTGAAATCTTTAGCTCGTTTAGAAAGTGGCTGTGGGCTAGAACCAACCGGCCTTTTTCCTTGAGTTTTATCATCCACTTTCTCTTTATCTAACCCCATTGCCTGCTCTACCATTTTGGCTCTTTCTACCATATCAGCAATCTCTGTAATCCTATGAGAAGCCAACTGAACTTTAATCTCATCTCTCAATCCCTGACGAAAGCGTTTGCAGCTAGCTTCATCAGTAGGAACCAATTCTAGAGCATACTTGGACAAGCGAAGAAATTCTCGTTCATAATCAGTAATATTCATTTTTCCCTGTTTCAGCTCAATAAACTCATTCTTCCTTTCTTCTAAATACATTTCTCCCACATACCTCTTGTTAAACTCAGTTTGAAACATCTTCCAATTAATTTGATCTTCTCGATGAGAATGAACCACTCTTCTCCACCAATGATAGGCATCTCCTTGCAGTAGAGACACAACACACTTCAAACATTCAGCTGGGTACATTCTAATTGTTCGAATACTTTTTCAATTGATTCCAACCATTCCTCAGTAGTAGAAGGATCAACACCTCTGACACCTCTAAACTCAGTTGCCCCATGTTTTCTTACTTCTTTAATCAAAGACCCTTTCTGTCTATTAGAAGGTACAGGCTGAGGTGCAACACTAGCAACTCTCTGTAACAATTCAGCAACCATACGCAATAACGGATCTTCACCTTGAGCTGACTGTCTCTATCCTGAAGTACTCGGGGGTTGATGAACACTAGTTCCCTCTTCACTAGGTGGATTGGGTCTATTTTCATCTTCTAATTCTCGTTCAACACTATCTCTCGATTCCTCAGACATTTTACTATACAAAATTTCAAATAAAGCAAATTCAGCATCCGATTTTAGCTCAAACTAAATATATAATTATGACATGTACACTAGACTTAACTATACACAATACATCAAATCTTTTATTCACCCAATATCAGATTCGGATAGCTCTGATACCACTCAAATGTGACACCTTATACCCGACCCAGTTGTTGGATCCGAATATAAAATGTCACATTTCGTTGCCGAAGCAACTTACTTTTCTATTAATTTTTTTTCTTTTTTTTTAAAATGAAAACGTGGTGGAAAAATATTTTGTAAAAATTTCGGCAGCATTTCTGCTTATTTTAGTAAAATCCCCCTGTAAAATTTTGCATTTCACAATTTATTCGCATTCAAATAATCTCCCAATTCACTTCCCAACACTTCAACTCTTTAAAGTATTTCAATAAACTTAATATCTACTTTTAACCATTTCATCAAAACATTGATTATAAAGTATTAGCAAAAGAAATATAATAAACATATATTTAAATTTAATTTATGACACAATATTGTATATATATATAAGTCTATGTACATGTCATAAACATTTACCAAAAGTAAGCTTTTCACCAACTTTGTTTGAGCTGAATCTCGGTTTTTCGGATGCTGTTGGAATGATCTACCAAATCTAACTACCTGCGCACGAAAAAATAAACAAACCGTACACTGAGCAACTTTATGCTCAGTGGTGCTAATATCATATAAATCATTACATAAATATTAATGATAGATTAATTAATAAAAGTAAATAAATAACAATAAACTTTTTAATCAAATTTTCAAATCACATAATCAATTTAATTCATACAATAAAGAAATTCAATTATATTCAACATTTGTTTTTACTTTTCTTTCAAACTCAACCCCGTACCAAAGTTTAGACTCATAACCAGATACACGAATCCGCCATCCCGAGTTGTTCGGCAACGATGGCTATCAGAGTGGTCCTCGACCCTCAGGGAATTGGGACTGCCCACGACCCTCTGGGAATTGGGGCTAATAATAATAACCGACCAATTTGGCCTTTTCTCCCTCGACCCTCTGGGAATTGGGGAGATCTAAAACCTCTTATATAAAGACTCTATGGCATGCCAACTATATCTGATCTAGTCTAACTTAGTGTATCGGGGTAAAAATCATATTTCACTTCAATTCTATTTTAACATCATTCTCATTTTTGTCCCATAACACGATTAATTCACATATTTTGCCTGATGTAAAATTAGGCTTTCAATTCAAAAATATATTAATTTATTTTCTTGATCAATCATATAAAATCACAATACTCAAATTCAAACAATAACCATGAATTTGCTAATTTAATCCTTTTAAAAAAAATAAACATATTCCATCTCCATCATAATTTTATAAATATTGACTAATTCATTCAAATTCATATAAATAATATAAAAATAAAATTAATAGAATTAATTATAATAATCTAATTATTCTAAAACTTTATGTAATGAAAATAAGATATTAGCACAAACCGAATTTTGATCACTTTACTTCTTCTCTTCGTATTTCTCCTTCAATGTGCTCGCTTCGTTTTTAGCTACAATATGAGCAATTCAATACAAAATAATATTATTTACTCATTTTAATTCTAAAACTAATAAAAACAACATAAATATGCATGATTAATCAAATTAATATACTAAGCTTCCAAATTTGAAATTCTCATATCTTTCAACTCGATTATCCGTTTTCAATTTCGTCTTCACCGGAATACTCACTAATTTATAAACTATCATTTAGCACCAATATCATTCAAAATAATCAATTTTTTCTACTACCCCTTCAACTGAGCCAATTAAATCAAATAACTTTCCATCCAATTTCATTTCTTTTTCACACTTCTAATAAGCTAGAATTCATCTTCTAATCATTTTCTATCAAGAAAATATACCTATTTCACTTAAATTTCCTAAATTTCCATCAATGCTCTTTAATGGCAACTTTCAAAATGCTTGATGAAATCAAAAATTATTGATATATATATATGTAGAACAAGCTTTAAATATTCAAAATCTATGAAAAATTTGAAGAAAAACCGTACATTATGCTTGAATTTTGAAGAAAAAGGGTGAAAGAAATTTTTTTCTCCCCTTTCACGAGAGAACCAGAGAGCATGAACAAAATAAAAAGAAAGAAAGATGCGAACAAATGTTCTCTGACTTTCTTTTCTTTTATTTTATATTATACAATAAAATATTATTATTTATTATAATATTATTAATTAATATATCTTTTAATAATGTTAATAATAAAAATCTTTGATTTTTTTAAAGTAATGGTAAAATTACCATTAGGTCCTTCCATCAAAATAAAAATATAATATTTACACTTTAATCTCTATACTTTTTCAACTTATTCAATTTAATCCCTGAACTCAATAAAGAATTTTTTAAATAACCACATGCTCCTAACAATAATTCTCTATTTTTCCATGTCTAATAATTTCCTCTAAAAACGATCATTACTTCTTATACTACTATTTATTTATAAATTCTTCAGAGAAGAAATGAAAACTATTATATGCACTCTCTTCACCTATATTGTTTATCCCCCTTAATCTGGTTCTTGTGGACGATCCTGCAGCCGATTGTCGTGGTTCACCTCTTCACCGGTTCTGTCCAGATAAGTATTCTGATTCTCTCTTAGACACATAGTTGCTATATTGTGTGCGTGGGTATTCAACTATCTAGGAATATAGATGAACTCAACATCTTGAAATTGTTTCTTTTCCTCATGTATTCTTTGAATGATAGCACTGATTTCTGATTTTTCTCTATTCTTAGATTTGCTCTTGATAATGATAGATCTTACATCACCCAATATACTAACCCTTTGAAAACCTCTTGTTGCTCCGATTCGTGTAGCCTCAAGGCAAGCTAGGGCTTCAGCCGCGAAAGATAAGGCCACGTGGCTATGGATCTTTTGTTTTGTGGTCAAGATTTCTCCATTCTGGTTCGAGATGACTATTCCTGTTCCAGATCTGCCTAGTTCACGGTTATACGAGGCGTCAAAATGTATGCGAACTCCGGATCTGGGCTCGACAACATTTTCCTAGACAATAGCGGATCTGGTAAGTGGTGTCGCTTCTGAGTCCTCTAGTTCTTTCATGTACTTTCTTACTCCATTTGCTATGTTATTTCCCCTGTACTAACACCCCTCGTGAACCATTTTGTTTCTAAACATCCAAATCCATCATACACCAACAGAAAATAATCTGATCTGTCCAAAAGAGCAAGTTTGGAAGATCCAGGTAAACCACTCACCTTCTGTTAAAGTGTTATATTAGAAATGAACCACTGGGCTTCCAAATTAACCCAAGTCTTTACTGTGATAAGGCAGTCCCTAAAGGTATGAAGAACTGTCTCCGTAGCCGAACCATATCTGGGGCAGGTTATATCGCTTCGGACTTTCCGAGAGTGAAGGCTGTCGAACGTGGGCAAAAAATTCCATAGAGTTCGCCATAGGATTAGTCTAATTTTTGCTGGAATTTGTATTGTCCAGAGTTTACGAAATAAATTTGTATTGCTATGGTTTGTATAACTAAGTAGTGGAGAGTTTTCATGTAATAGTTTATAGGCTGACCTGACCGAGAATTCCCCCGATGGATCACCCCTCCAAACTTGTATGTCGTCAACACCACTATCAGCCAACAGGATTCAAACAATCTTCTCAGCTATCTCCAATGGAAAGTTATCATAAACTAACTCTACTTTCCATTCAATTTTATCATCATTAATAAAATCAGCAACCTTAGTTAAAGTACTAAGGTTAATTGGATCACTAATCCTGTAATTACCAATGCTAGGCACCCATGCCTCTTTTAAAATGGAGATGATGTCCCTCCAAACCTACCCGCCAGCACAAACCTTTAGCGGTCCAAATGCTTTTTCAGGTATAGGAAGGTAAATTCCCTAACTTTGTTTTAAGAAAATTCGAATTTGGGTAGTATTTTGCTTTAAAAACTCGGGCTAATAAAGAATTGGGATAATTAATCAAACGCCAACTTGTTTGGCTAACAAAGCAACGTTAAATTTAAGAAAACTGCGAAAACCTAACCCTCCTAACTCCTTAGGCACACATAGATGACCCCACAAGCACTAATGACTACCTCGATGGCCTGGCCCCTTTTGCCACCAATATTTTGTAATAATCTTCTCTAAGTCAGTACAAAGGGATTTTGGCAATAAAAAATAACCCATGAAATAAAAAGGTATTGCTAAAAGTACGAACTGAACAAACACCTCCTTTCCACCTTGTGACAAATATTGGACGCTTCAACCCTCTATTTTCTTTTGAAACTTATCCTTTAGGACTTGAAAAGCTGCTGTTTTATTCCTACCCACCCAATTGGGCAAGCAATTTCTTTGGATCAGTTAAAACTCGTACTCCCAAGACACTAGCCACCGATTGTCTCTCCATAGAACCAGTATTAGTACTAAAGAAAATAGTCAATTTAAGATAGTTTATGCATTGACCTTAGGCTGCCTCGTATTTACTTAATATTTCTTTGAGCACATAAGGCCCCTTTTTTGTGGCTTCGTTAAATAAAATAGAGTCATCAGCAAATAGGAGATGCGATACTTGTAGACCACTTCTACTAACTTTCACACCATGAATTTGCTTATCACGTAAAGCTAATCGCATTAAGGATGAAAGACCTTCACTACATATCAAAAACAAAAAGGGACTCAAAGGGTCCCCTTGCCTTAGTCCCCTACTAGTTCTGAATTTTTCACCTAATTTGCCATTCACCATTACTGCGTATGTCACTGAGGATACATCTCATAATCAAATCAATCCAACTTCCAATAAATCCCATTTTAACCGTTACTGATCTTAAAAATTCTCATTCCACCCGATCATATGTCTTACTCATATCAAGCTTCAAGGCCATAAAACCCCTCTTACCTAATCATTTCTGTTTAAAAGTATGTAGAATCTCATAACCTAGCATAACATTGTTAGAGATCAAACAATTAGGAACAAAAGCACTTTGTGGTTCATCGATACATTTGCCTAAAACTCCTTTGAATCGATTTACTATCATCTTTGCTATTATTTTATACAAAACATTGCACAAACTAATAAGACAAAAGTTTGATAAATCTGAAGGGTGAGGGATTTTTGGTATTAAAACGATACTTGTAGAATTGAGCTCAGCAAAATTCGCATCGTTATTCAAAATACTAAGACAGCACTCAGCAACATCAACGCCAATAATATTCCAACATGTTTGAAAAAATAGGGCAGGAAAACCATTGTTACCAGGGGCTTTTGTTGGGGCCATATCTTTTAGAGCTAAAAAAACCTCTTCCACAGTATACTTTGCAATCAGTATCCTATTGTCCTCTTCTGAAATAACATTCGCAATTTCGGACAGAATGTAGGATGGATCTAATGTACCTGTTGATTGAAATAAATTCATGAAAAAGTCCCTTGCCAAGTTTCCCATTTCTTCCTCTTTAGTCAAAATACGCCCATCAGCATCCTTTAAAGTTCGAATGCGATTCCAGCTCCTTCTTTGGGAGGCAAATTTATGGAAAAAAGCGAAATTTTTATCCTCTACCTTTAACCAATTGGCTCGAGCTCGTTGCTTTTAATATCTCTCATCTTTATAAATTTCGATGTTCATAAGAACTCTATTGCGAATAAGTTCAGCCATAATACCTTCATTCGATTCCTTTAAGGATAACTCTTTGATTTTCCTAGGGAATCTTGATTTAAGCATGTTTCATTTTTATGCAATATTCTTTGACCAACCAATTAATCATTCTTTTAATATATCAAGTCGAGAAAGTAGGTCTCCATATGAGGAGGACTATAACTGATTGACCGTGTCCTCAAAAGATTGTTCTAAAACTCATCATGACTCAAACCAGAATTGGTAGTCACTTGGGCGGTTGGCAATTGGACTCGTACAAAGGAGGAGGGAGCAATGATCGGAATATGAATGAGGCAAGTGTTGAATAAAGGCGTTTGGGAATAATTCCATCTGTGCTTCACACGCTAAGCCCCTGTCTAAACGTTCCCTAATATTTGTTGTGGGGAAATTCTTTCCCACGTGTACCAAGGTCTTGTATAACCCATATCTAATAAGCGACAATCTTTAGTTACTTCACGAAACGCTTCCATACGACCCTCTTCACTTGGCAGCCCACCCTTTTTTTAAAGGCAAACAGTATTTCATTGAAATCCCACAAACTATCCATGGGTATTTTCAGTTTTGACCAATTTCTCTACGGGTGTTCCAAGACACACTCCTATTAATCGCATAAGGAGACCCATAGAATTCCGTAAAAAGACATGTGGAATTAATTTCAGTATCCAAAATTTCAACATCAATGTGTCTAAGTGAATAGCTACGAAGGGAGATCGATAAGTTACCTTTCCATGCTAACGTCAATCTGACTCTAGATCATTCCGCAGAAACATCAAAACCATTTAGAAAGCCCAAAGACATTCGAGTTCTCTCCATTTGAACATTCCTAATCTTGGTTTCCATAAAGAAAATGGCTTGGGGATTATACACCTTCAGCACATGCCGAAGGCGTCTAACGTTCCGAGCGTTCCCCAACCCTCGGACATTCTAACTTAAAATTTTCATTGTGACCGGTCGACTTGCCTTTTGGCAGCCGCCAATAAAAAAGAGTTGGACACAGTTTCCTTTACTTCTACCAAGTCAGAGTTTAAAACCCCCTCAATCAAATTCTCAATCCTCATGGTTCTTCTTTGTCTTTTTTCTTTTCCATCCACTCTTATAGTCATGACTTCTTCAGCATCATGATCCATAACAACCAAACTTGTCGTCAAAGAGGAATCTCTTACTAAGTTAACCCCAAGCATGGGATGTAAACAAATCTCTTTCCAAACCATGACGTTGCCCCTATTAAATTACCAACACGCCAATTCTTTGAGCCAGATCCATTGTGAAAATTGCTCATAGGTTGTCTTAGCCATACATTGTTCATTATTAGAGCCCTCTTTGATTGAGCTCTTATTGACAAATCCCACCCCATCTTAGTTATCTCATACTCCAAGGCCATTCTATCCTCACAAAAGGAGTCATTATACTCTAGCTTTCCACAAAAGAAGCAAAACAACATCTATCCTGCTCTCAAACTCGAACTCGCATGTAACTCGAACATCCATAGTAACTCGAACTCGCATGTAACTACTCTACACTCTGGTCAATCCTTCACAGTCATTCTAAAAATTGACCAATAAAATTACCTAGTTGTCTAGCAAGGGATTCGAAAAAAAAACCTGGAAGGACATCATGAATCTGAACCCAAAAAGAGACTGAAACTAAGGGAACTTTTAACGGATCCCTCTTGTTTAAAACATAAAAAACCAATAGATGGTTGTTAAACGTCCAATGTGCGCCTTTTAATACCCGATCCAGATCCATTCGATGAAAAAATCTAAACAAGAACCTCTTTTCCCCAATATTTAGGATCTCTATGCCCTTGACAGGATGCCATAAGTTAGCCAGGGTTGATCTCATGGCTGGATAATGAATGACGCTAACAGTTAAGAAACAACCTACCAAACTGTTATTAGTTACAATTGCTAGAGGCTCGATATCTTTTTGCGCTTAGACTAACTCATCCTCCTGATCTTCCAGTGATAAGACAACCAGATTTTGTTCCATGGTGAAATAATGAGGATGTATCCCCCGTGATCTTTACCATTACTCGCAAGTTTGAAAGCGCGAACCAGACAGCGACGTTTCCGATGCTACACAGAAGAAGCAGATCTGAAGAGACAGGCCTACTAGCCGTTGTAAAGAAAACAAGAAAACAGGGAAAACTGAGAAAGAAAATAGAAGAACCAAAAAACCCTAATCGTGTTAGAGAGGAGCAGAGAGAATGGTGTAAGAAGCAGACTATTATTGCGACGCTAAAATTCTTTAATAAATTAAAGTAAAAATGTGGATACATAAATTAAATAGGACATTAAATATTAAGTTTATTCTCCTTGCCATCCATGCATCCTTAGTATTGATTATGGTGGCTGAATTTAATGTGTTGGGATGCATGCTTAAGGGTTAAGAAATCTTCAAAGGTCTCATACTTCTCTCTTGGTGGACAATTTTCTTTATGATGCATGAGAATAACTAATAGCAATCTTTTAAAAAGCTTCCAAAGGTCTCATTCAGCTCCAATTTGGATGGTTGCAATTGATGAAGTAATGGTTGGCCGAATGGTTACTTATCAAGCCAAAACGAACAACCTTTTTGGTTGTGAAAACACCTTGATTCCAAAAATGGATGGTCCCTTTGTAATACTTGAAAAGTTGGCCGGCCATTGGTATTCCTAGGACACAATAAATACATATTAGGATATTATAAATACAATAATTAACATGTAATAAAACTAGACATAATAATGGCACCATAATATATTTTAAGACATATTAAAAATATGTAATAACAAAACATAAAATAAACTTTAACTAAATGCTTGGAATGTTAAAATACTAAATATATGATTTGGGCCTTAAAAGCCCACATGCAAAATGTTGCATGGGCTTGGGTTTTTGACAGAGGCCCAATACGAATTGGATTTATCATAATCAACCCAAGCTTGTTGGTTCATTGCTTCTTTTAAGTTTCTTTATTCTAGCCCACGTAATAGGCCCAAATGATGTGTAAATGGGTATCTTGAGTTTCGACCCAATAATCGAATTCGAGATCACATCACTTTTCAGATATTTTTTTGATTTGTTAAATTATTTTTGAGATTTTTTTAATATGTTTATAAGTTTTTTTTTTGTATTTTCTCTCTTCTTTGTGTTTTATGTATATTTTTTAAAAAATAAATATTTTTAATTTGTAGGATTTTTATATATTTTAATCTTTTTTCTAATTTTTAAAAAATTGATATTTTTTCTTATTTTTCTTATTTTCCCATTTTTTAAAATTTATTTATGAAAAATAAAGTTTGTGTGATGTGGTGTGCTCTCAACATGCCATGTCACCCTTTTTTAACGCCCTTAATAATTGGGGCAAACTGATAAAAGATTGAAAATTTTAGGTATCAAATTGATACAAAAAATTCTTTAAGTATCAAAGTGATAATTGGGAGTAACTTTAGGGGCCAATAATATATTAACCCTGTATTTTCTATTATTAGACTAACCATTTAAAATTCACAGGTTGATTAAATTTTCCTTATATTAGTTAGAGTTAATTGGAGAAATTGCAAGAAATTTTAAAACAATTTTTGAAGTTTTTTTAAAAAAATTTACATGGACGTTTATTTTTTTGAAAACAAATATGTTTGCTAACATATAATATTTTTAAATCTAAAATCTTGAAAATATAATTTTTAAAAGCCCAAATATTTTTTTTAAATCCCAAGTTTTCCCTTTTGCGAGAAAAAATTAAAATTAATTTTAAAAAGGGAAAAATGGAATTTAAAAGATAAAATGGTTTTTTTCTATAAAAATTCATTTCCTCATGAAAAAACAAAAATTAATTCTAAAAAAGAAAAATAATGTTTGTTTTGTAAAAATCCAAAATTTTCCTTTAAAAACTTAAGTAATTCTTTATAAACCCTTATATTTTTTCCTTTTACTTAAAAAAAACTAAAATTAATTCTAAGAAAAAGAAAAAATAATTTTTTTAATTTGAAAAAATGAAAAAAATTTAAAATTAGGTGACATACAATAACATTGAATTAACAGCGGGTGATCAAAATGAAAATTTATTAAAGTTGAGTGACTAAAATGAAAATGGTTGTAAACGATAGTGCCTGATTTGCAATCTGTTTTATTTTTAATGCCAAAATGAAAATTTATGAAAGTTGGATCACCACTGTGTAGTTTAGCCTTAAACAAGTTAGAAATTGTTTTGCAAGTCAAGGTTATAACGGGAAAACTAAAAAAAATCCAAAATTTCTAAATTATTTTCTTTGTTTTCTTTCTTTTTTCTTCCAAAATTAAGAAAAGAAAAGAATCCATACGTAAAATAATAGAAAAAAATATACATACTGAATTACTGATGTTGAAATTCCGCTGGAAGAACCATAAAAACGACATCATTATCAGCTTCAAGAATCAGAGGAGAGAAATTCGAGATTGCTCCTTTTTCTCTCTATAAATTTCTAGATTTTAAGACTCAGTCTTAATTAATTATTATTATTATTATTATCGAAAACGGCTATTTCCTCTGTTATTTGTTAATCGACAATGAGCGATCAATCGGAGGAATTGCCTCTCATGGCTCCCCCACCGATCACCGAGCCCAGCGAGATCGACCTCGAGGCCGGTCCAGCCGATCAAATACAGTGTCGAATTTGCCTCGAAACCGACGGTATGTTCAACTTTTAAACCCTATTTCTTCAAATTTAACTTACTTTTTAAAGAAATTCAAAAAAAAATGGTTTCATCGATTGTTCTATGAATCACGCTCACTTTGCTTATTTTAAGCCTTCCTTTCGAAAAAAATTCTGGTCTTTTTTTTCTTCAAAATTCAGCTACGTACATCACTCTAGTATAACGGGTTCAAACTTTTCGTTTGGTGACCGAACTGATTGGATTACTAAACGAATTTAGAGAGGAAAAAAGTAGCAATTTAATTATTTTCAATTCCCTTTTTTTTGTTTTGAATAATTCCTTCACAGTATTTATTTTTGGTCATCCTACACAACAATGCTTAATAATTGTGAAAAAAAAAAAAGTAAACTTAATTTTTGTTGCTAAGGGTGTAGTTTGAAGGAACTTGTGCTGATAAATAGTTCAATGTGCAATTTTTTTCCTCAGGTAGAGATTTTATTGCTCCTTGCAAGTGCAAAGGGACATCAAAATATGTGCATCGGGAATGTTTAGATCATTGGCGAGCTGTAAAGGTATAAACATTGATACCCTTTTTTTCATTTTTGAACATTGAAATTGGAATGCTTTATACTTTACTTGTTCTATCAACTATGGTTTCACTGGCGTCTGTAGGAATGCTTTTCTTGACAGCTGTTATTTCATTGCTTGAACTAAATTGCAATGCTAGTGTTGCTGTCTTAGTTTCTGGATGCCAATTGTTCTGATAATCTAGATTCAATTTCTTTGTTCTGCATGTGTCTGGTAATGGATAAAAAGTTAGACAATCATACAACATAAAAAAAAAGATATATATACCTGCAACATTAGTTCTTTGTTCAGTAATGGAAACAAAAATTGCATTTACTTCATCCCCCCTCCCCTAAATGCAAGTTCAATGAATTTAACTGAAGGGGAGCCTTCTCCTAGTCTTTATGTGTGACTTTAACATTGCTATAATTAATATAACTCTTTCATGGCACAAGCATTGCAGATCTTGTGTACTGACAATTGGATCAATAATGAAATCACAAAGATAAAAAGTTGGGAACAAATTCCAATTCATGTTAAATCTATTTTAGTGTAATATGGTCTGATATCAGCTTCATTCTATATAGAAATTCATTATATTGAATGAGGATTGTGGTTGCAGACTGAATAGCAGACTGAATAGAAATTCCAATGGCAGTTGATCTTGATCAAGGACAAGGGCATAAAGTATTAAGTGTTTGTCTATTGTGTAAAGTTTAACCTACTAGCAATTTGATACCGGTTACCAATTTGCCTTGATCAAAGACAAAGGCATAATGATTTCAGGTTACTTTGATAGCTTTCAATATGATCAATTTAAAGTGTCCCTAACAGGAATTTGTAGAACGTTATGCTGTATTGCTTGAAAATTGAAATAACCTCAAGCATGACATGTAACTCCAAACATTGAATAATCAATTCAAAAGTCAAGTATGTTATACTAAAATTTAATAGAATTTTGAGAAATGCAGCTATATTACATTTTCTGAGACAGTAGTAGCTTTGTAAGTAGCCTAGTAATTGTTGAATATAGTTCGGTTTAGAACTGTTGTTCTTGGATAATCCCTTGGAAAAGATCAGAGGAAAAGCTTATAAGTAAATTGTTTGTACATTTGTACAACATTTACAACAATCAATAGAACTTAAACAAGAATTAACCTATGTTACCCTCTTGAAGGCTACCTTTACCTAACAGTTGATAGTACAAAGTTGATTAAGTGCTTTGGATATTTTTGGACAAGGTGCATTTGATTAGGTGCTTGCTTGGTGTGCCTAGGCACACTTTTTGTTAAGGTTTTAGGCATTAAAAGAAGCACTTTGGTTGAAGATCTCTTTAATTTAATTTATTTTGAACTTTTCTTTTCACTAGATGTACCTTTAATAGTGAGAAAAGTATAACATCTAACTTTCTGCTTCTCATTATTTGAGTACACAACAATTCACATAGGATCATAAGGAAATCATGTATGTTGACCAACAAGAGAAAAAGAAAATTGTGCACGTTTTATGGATAAACTTGGCCATTTTAAAATTTGTTATCATAATCATATATCTTAAGCATATTTTATATATAAACAGAGGGACACATGAAAACACACATGCATTTGCGACTCACTTCACTTAGGCAAGCACATATTTTTCATCTTAGGCAATGTAAGGATTCCAGTGTCTAGAGTGCATCTTGTGCCCTTTACAACACTGGCTGGGTCAGTGTGGTCAAGGGCACTAGGCGCACACAAGGCGCAAAGTCCTCTATATAGCCTGAGGTGCAAGGCGCAAAAAAAGAAAAAAAGCTCAAAAGCTTGTCTAAGTAAAATAAGGTGCATACATATATATGTTACATTATGGTTGGTCTTTTAGTTACCAAAGAAAAAACAAAGAATTACATTATTCTCATGTCTTCACCATTACATTACGATAATATTAATATATATACATCAATCTTTGCTCCAAATGCATATTACAAGAAATTATTGAAAAAAATTACAATAGAAGAAAATAAAAAATAGAGAAGGAGAAAAAGAATTAAAGGAAAAAAGAAATAATAGACTAGATAGAGAATAAAAACAAATGTTTACCTTTTGCTTGGTAGTGTTGGTATTTGGTTTTGAAGACAAATGTTCAAGGGAGATTGAAGTTTTGAGTTTTGATGATTTAACAAAGTTTTAACTAATAAAGTTGGCCACTAGTTGGTTTATAATTGATAAATTTAAAAGACATAATAGCATTTTGAGTTTTAAAAGTAAAAAAATGTAAAAGAGAAGTTAAAATTCGGCTTAAGTGAAGGAAATAATGATATTTGAGTTTTTTAGATAAAAAACAAAAGGAAAACTTAAAAGTTAACAGTCAGCTGTAGTGGGTATTTTGATTTTTTTAAAAATTTTCTTTTTCTATTTAGTGGGTATTTGAGTTTTAAAATAACAATAATAAAAAAAGAACCTTAAGAATTGGCTCCATTGCTTCACTCAAGCTAGCTTTTTTTCTGCCCATTGTTGAAGTCCAAAGTGCAATAAAGTGCACTAGGGCAAGCACCCAATAAAATAGCTTCGCCTGAGAAGGCTGAAGGCGAAATCTTGATTTCATGGTGCATCTTAGCACCTAGACGTGCCTATGTGAGCGCCTTAATACCACTGGGCTGGTTATGCCTGTGACCACACACTCAAATAGAATGATGATCAGTTATCAGGAGGGAACTAGATATCGGTAAAGCTAACATCTGTGTGTGTGTGTCTTTAATGGGCATAACACTGCTCTCCTTTTTCCTAGCTACCATATCTCATTATGTCTTTTTTTTTCCAGGAAGGGTTTGCATTTGCTCATTGCACAACCTGTAAAGCTCCTTATCATTTGAGAGTTCATGTTGCTGCTGATAGGAAATGGCGGACTTTGAAATTCCGTTTTTTTGTGACGAGAGACATTTTATCCATATTTCTGGCAGTTCAACTAGTATGTAGTCTGTTCTTGATTGTCTGC
Source organism: Gossypioides kirkii (assembly GCA_005610355.1). Classification (NCBI taxonomy): domain Eukaryota; kingdom Viridiplantae; phylum Streptophyta; class Magnoliopsida; order Malvales; family Malvaceae; genus Gossypioides; species Gossypioides kirkii. The sequence goes on along the minus strand of CP032253.1, from coordinate 24,523,850 downwards.
CATTGTTAGTTTACCTCTATTGTAAATGTTTCTTATTTATAATGCTTGGATCTTTTTTTTTTTTAATTGTGTTCAGGTCATTGCTTCACTTGCATATTTGGTTTATCTAATTGATGGTTACCAGCAGTCATGGCTCCGTCTTGCATGGGGTTTTGATAGTGAGCTTAGTTTCTATTACATATGTGGTAAAATCTCAATAACCTGAAGTGATATGTTGTTTGTCTTTAAAATAACAGGATTTGTTAGTTTTTCGTTTGGGTTATTGATTGATACATAGGATGATAGGAGGAAATGGCTTTGGCTTACCTATGTTTGATCACTTATCTGTTTTCAAAATTTATTAATTACTGCAATGGATAGAGCAACTTGAGTATATTTCACAAACTTTCTCATGGCATATTGTTGCTTCCCTTAGAAAATTTTGGAATGCTTTTCTTACAAGTTCCCTCGGTTTGAGAAGCAAACTGATACAGTTCCTAACGTGTAAATACTAAATGTAACATTGGAAGGGTTTATGTTATGTGAGAGGTTGCTGCATGCAAGATCTGTCTCATATTAATAGATGGATAATTAGTGCAAAATCCTTGGTTGTGACCTAAATTTCATATATTTGCTGGCAAGTTTTTTTGTATCATTGAAGTTTCCTTCTCTATTGAACCCAGCAATAAATTTCTTGTTTCATGCAGCAACCTATGTGTTGAGATCTGTTTTTAAAATGGAAGAAACTAATCAATTGAAAAATCTTATGCAGTTAAGACATGGAATTAATCATTATAAAGTGTAAAAGTTAAATATTGAGATATAGTTTTAGCTACAAGGTTTGACTAAAATAATATGAGGTCCTTAACCAAAATAAGTTGTAAATATTTGTCCTTGGTTAGATCACCAAAAAAAAAAAAGTTTATTGGTTACCTCCCATGAAGGAAGAGAGCTTTATAGGTTAAATATATCCTCAGTCAAGAAAGAAATCTTTAGAGGTTGAGGTATCTTAACCAAGTAAAGAGGTTATTATAGGTTGAGTATTTGAACTCAAAGAATTGGTTATGACATGAAATTAATCAAGCAATTATCATTATAAACTGTATAGTTAAATATTGAGATATAGTTTTAGCTTAAAGGTTTGACTAAAATAATGTGGTTCTTAACCAAAATAAGTTGTTAATATTTGTCTTTGATTAGATTATCCAAGCAAATGAAGAAATTTATTGGTTGAGTATCTTAATGAAGTGGTACAATTGTTTATATAGCCTTTCTTTCTTGCAAGTAAAGTTATTAGGTTTTCTTGCGAATAAAGTTTATTCCTAGCCCTAGTTTTAAACCCTAAAGATAACTACTAACCCTTGCCGTCCATAATATACCTAACACTTAATACCTAAATCTGAAATAATAAATATTATAAAATAACTAAAAGCTTCTGTGTCATTCTCCCCAGCTTGGAAAACTCGACTCCAGTGAGAAAACTTCCACAACATCAATATAATTTTCTAGATCAGCTCTTTGCAGCTTCTTCTTCATGTAATTGTCCTGATTCATCAATGATTCAAAAGCTTCTTCACAAGTAAAAATTGGAGTATGAGTCAGCTTTTCAGGTTTCCTCCTAACTTTACATTCCCAAGCAACTTAATTCGATAGATTTCCTGCTCAAGATTATAAGCTCCTTTAACCACTACAGAACAGTAAACTTTCTGAATTCTTCAACCTTTCCTTTCTTCAACTTTGTCAATATATGGGAGAGGGATCATAAACCTCCAAATTCAGGATGTCAGTTGCACAACAGTCTCCACTCCTTTCCTAATTTCTACAGTTTTGATAAGTAGCAACATAAGTAAATTTCAAGTCAACCACCAAAGAACTAGCTCCAAGATTGTTTGAGCTTTCTGAAGCTTCGGAACCCTTAAAAACAACTACTATAAAATACCTCTTACATAAAGTGCATTTATGACTTGTCAAAGGTTACACCACTCGAACAAACAACAGATCGATCAAAAACCCATATTTCTGCAGGAATATCATTAAGAGGAATGCTTTTATTATTTCCATCAGAAGTTCTAGGAGACCCTTTCAAAGAAGGCTCCACCTCAATTCCAGAAAATATTTCAATCATACTAGGACTTTCTTCTTTGGTTTCAGAATCATTAACAAAAAGTCTTCATCTTACTTGCAACAAGTAGGACTGCTCTACAATTATTACCAATAGTATCAGCTTTTGGATATTCTTTAAAACTAGACCATAAGTTGGTTTTATCACTCTTTGCAATTTGAGGTATTTCCATTGGACTGGTAAAGTTTGGCTGAACACTAGAGTCTGTTTGATCACCACCATAAGCAAGAGTTCCTTGAGAAACATCTTTCTTGTCACCAACACTTTCAGGGCATGTACTATCAACCTCCATTTTACTCTTTGTAATTAAATTTTTATTTGGAATCTGTTTTGAATTGGCAACATTCTCTAAGCCAATATGGGTTTTGCACTCGGGTGTAAAAGAATTAGCTCTTTGAACAAAGCTCATAACGACAAGAAGTCCATTGTTTTCCACACTGTTTTCTAGTTCCTTTGCACCAGCTTCAATAACATATACCTTTTTTTTTTCTTTCTTTTGGAACATCACAAGCTAAAACAGATTTTTCTTGAGATGGTGCGCTGATAGTTGATTTACCATCTAAATTTTCTCGTCTACCTCAAACATTGTCTTGTTTGATACTCCTCCTGCTCTCACACCCACAAGGTTTGCCAACTTTAGCTTCTGTTGAGCAGGTTTCAGAGAAAATTTCAGCATTTAGAGTAGCTGTTATGACAGCTGCATGCTTTTTGCAAAGTCTAGTAGTCTGCCCACCTCACAATCTGCATAGATGCGCTTGGCATTTCTAACCACTCATAAAGGCCATCTATAGTCTTAAAAGTTGTCTTCGGTTCATCAACACTTTTCTATCTATTGTGGTGATAACCACAATATCATTCAACCAAGGTATTCCTACATGAATATAATCCACATCCACAGTAACAATGTAACATCATGCAAGGAATGATCATTTAGGTCATACCACTCTTTAAAGAATGCTTCCATCTCTTTGACTTTTTGTTGGGCATCGCGATGGTGAAGCTTCTTGTCGGAATGCACGCTAATCTCCTTATCACCACTTAAGGGAACATCTATTTCACGACCTGATTTGATCTCATTATCATTGTGTTTGATCTTCCTCATCAATTCACCTTCATAAATCTCATGGATCATGTTGAACATATTGAGGCCCTCAAACATGTTGGGGTTGAAATATAGGTCTGTCTCACATTGATCCGTAACTTGTTCAAAATCCTTCACATGAGCACTCAACGCCTTTAGTAGTGAAAATTGTTGGTCAAGAGCATCTGCTACGACACTAGACTCTTCTTCACCTTATGAACAATCAAGGGCTCTCCCTGAACTAGAAGTACATCTTCAATTTGGTTAGGATATTCATCGTAGATAGGTTCTAACATATTATAATCTTGCTCTTCCACATGTATCTTGCCATGAAAATCAGCAACTTCAATATTGATTCCACCCTTGCTTAATCCAAGGGCTTACACCAATTGCTCCTCCAATCCACGTCGTACTTCACGATTAGCAGGTCCAACATCATGAAAGGGGCTTTCTTCATCACCAAAACCAGATTTATCAGCAAGACTACCTTCCAGTTTGTCAAACTGGTTGTGGGCACTTTTTGGAATCTCCATTTGGGTTTTCGCTTGTTCCTGTCGCAACCAAGCATATCTGGACGTGACAATTCTTTGATGGCACATTGTATTGCAGCCAATTCCGTTTATCGACACTGATTTCCTCTTCCTTGATCTCTAATGTGTCCAACCATGGCTTAAAAGCAAACTATAATATAAACACTAGGATTTAGTTAAGCTCTGATGCAAAAATTGGTGTGGTTTAAGAGAGAAAACAGCAACAATAGAAAGAATTAGGGCTGAACAATAAGTAAGAAAATTTTGGCACACAGGAACTTAGGGTTTTAAAAAACCTTTAGTTTCTTTATAATAATTCAAAGAAAAAATAATAACAACAAAAATGCTGGCTGTTAAGCTTACAACTATTTATATAACCCTTCTTTCTTGCAAGTAAAACTATTAGGCTTTCTTGCAAATAAAGTTTATTCTTGGCCCTAATTTTAAATCCTAAAGATAACTAATAACCCTAGCCATCAATAATACATCTAATACTTAATTCATAAATCTGAAATAATAAAAAATTGTAATATAATTAAAAGCTCCTGCGTTATGAAGGAAAGGAGCTAATTGGAGTCTTCTCAACGAAGGAAGAAAACTTTATAGGTTGAGGTTTTTAACCAAGTAAAGAGGTTAAGAGATTTTTACAGGTTGAGTATTTGAACCTAAAAAGTATTAATTGATTTTCTCAACAAAAGAAAAAGCTTTAGGTTGAGTCTTTCAACTAAGAAATAAGATTGATAGGTTAAGTGTCTTAACAAAGAAAAAAGATTTATCAGTTGAGTTTTTCAAGAAGGAAAGAAGCTTTGTAGGTTGAGTTTTTCAATAAGGGAAGTAGTTTTATAGGTTGATTATCAATAAAGAAAGAAGCTTTATTGATTTGAGTATTTCAACTAGATATGCCTTGTATATTGAGTATCATAAAAGAATTAAAGTAATGTTTATGAAGGTAATTTAGTAACAATGAGAAAACTTAATTAGAAAATAGGGTTAATTGAACTAAGTAAGATTGTTTACTTATGACGCAACTAAATGGAGTTTTTCTAATTTTATTAGTTATATTCAATGTTGTAGGTTGTTAGAATGATTATCTTGATTGATTTTCTTAAGTTGCTAGGTTTGATAGCCTAAGATTTCCATATTTAGAAGATATTAAAACATGAAAGTTTTAAGCTTTAAGAAATTCACTTAACTTTGATTAAATTCTACAAGTTCGTAAGTTTAAAAGGATTGAACCTTAAAAAGTTTAAGCAGTGGTCAAAGTTGAAAGTGAAACCAAAGAGGTGGTCTTTCATTTCTCAAACAATGTGTCTCAACAAAAGCTATCTAATAGATTATATAAGTTGTCCAAGGAGATTGAGAAGTATATTGTCCTTGATTAAGTAGTGTTTCACAAGATTAAGCATGTCATAAAGAAATAATAGGTAAGGTTGGGCCGAGTTTATGGTTCAAGGAAAGATAAAATAATTATAAGCTAACTAAAACAACCTAGAAAACTGAGCTTGAAAATCTGAACTGTCACAATTACTATTGTAGCTTCTTGAACATGACTTGATTTTGTTATACTCAACTGATAGATCTTCTTTCCATGGTTGAAATACTCAACATATAAAGTACTTTTTCCATTAATTTAGATATTCAACCTATAAAGCTACGTTTCTTGGCTGAATCTTTAACCTATAAAGCTTATTTCCTTGGTTGAGAAACTCACCTATAAAGAGTTTTCATTGATTGAAAACTCTCCTTGGTTAGAAACTATAATAAAGCTTTCTTCCTTGCTCAACCTATAAAGATTCCTTCTTTTGTCGAGACTCGAGACACTAAACTTATAAGGTTTCCTTGGTTGAAGTACTCTACCCATAAAGCTTCCTTTTTTTGTTAAATAATCTAACCAAGGACAAAAATTAACATATATATATATATTGAATTAACTTTATGTTATCTTATAAATGAGAGTATATTTCAACATTTAAATTCACAATTTATAATGAGTTGTTGATTGACTGATATCATGTTTTAACCGATTAGAATTTTAATTGATTAACTTTTTCCATCTTGAAAATGGTACTCAACACCTTGTTAAATCATTTGTAGAAATCACAAGTTATATTGCTGTGTTGTTTTCATTGTGTTTCATGTTACACTTAGTTATGTTCCAAAACTTTCTCTGTATTTATTTCTTTGAAATTTACCAAATGCTGCTGGGTGAATTGACTATATTGCTTGAATAGAACTTTTATTTAACTGGTTTTTATGTATTTTTTACTTGTGCAAATATTCATTATTTCATCTTGGATATTGCTCTGTTATTGATAGTTTGGTTGTTGAATACAGGAGCACTGCTATTTTTTGCTTTGCTGGGGCTATCAGGGTGCTTTATTACATGCTATGATCGACGAGTGCGTAATGATTTGGCTCAGCCTTGTAGAGAATTATGCCTCTGTTGTTGTCAGCCTGGGTATAACTCTACTAATACATGTAAACTATTACCGATGTTGAGTTTTACTGTCATTTTGATATATTAGTATTCATCATCATTACTCTGCTAAAACTTTGCCCTTTACGTATTGAATATGTTAAAGTAGAATGAGTTTATTACTTAAACAAGTCGCTGCCCTGATTTATCATCATTTACTTCATATTCTCTCTCTTTGCCCTGTCTCTCCTCTGTGAAATGTTATGTCTCATAATTGATATAACAGAGTACATTTTTATGTTTATCTCTATTGTTACACCTCCAGATATTTTGCATCGAGTTCTTCATAATAGTCATAGTGTGCCAAACATTTTGCATGTGGTATACCACTCCCCATCTCTTTTCTGAGTTCTGTGCAATGTGCTATTTACTTGTTCATTGCATAGAAATTTCTAAGCTTCCTTTGATCTGAAATGAAATGTACGCTCAAATTGTCAATTTTCATATATTTGGAGGCATCAAATGACTTTTTAACCCCTACTCCCCCCTTTCCTATTTTTTCTTTACTGATATGACGTGCCATTTATTTGTCTATGAAATCATGACAAGGGAATATTAGTTATTGTTATGAAGTTAGCAAATATCTGTTTAGTCCTATGCAAGGTGTCGTATACATGTACGCATTCTACATGGGTATTTTTTTAACTTTTCATGTGCTTGGAGGGTCCTTGAAGTTTCATATCATCATGACCATGTCCAAAAAATGCTTTGGACGCAGGTATTCCAAGAAAAATGAAGAGTCAGAGCAACATAAGTTTATTCCAGTTTAACCCTTTCAGAATTATATGTACATATATATTAACATCCTCCAACCATGCATAATGTTCATTGTGCTGCTGTATACATGTTCAGTACTTCAGTTGGAGCACAAAAGGATAGCTTTAGCTGATGATGTCTTCGGATGTTCTGTAGTTATTATTGTATCTCTGACAGATCTGTACACACTTTTCCCTCTCTTTGGCACTTGTCATATTGTGCATCTTTGGGTTGCTTCCTTTTTCCTTTTGGCATTGTTATTTATTTATTTATTTATCATGTATTGTCTGCATAGTTTAGAAGAGTCTCTCCTATGTTGCACTTAAAGTTTGCAACATATGTTGGCTTCATTTTTGCTCATTCTATTACCTAATTCTAAACCATTCTCTTCCTCCTTCCCTTTCCAGTTCTCCTCTCATTGGTTAGTCCTGGTGTTATGGGGTGCCTTTGTTATTGCTGCTGAAACTAGCTTGGTGCTACTTGGGGAAATGGAATAACACTTAAAATTATCCAAATAAGTTTTCACTACTAATGCATACTAGGATCTGATTTAGTTTAAAGCAGGTTGTTTTCACTTTTTATTTATTTTGATATACTAAGCTATTTAAGTGGTGCTAATGATGGGGCTGAAGTATATAAATTGTTACTAGGGAAATCATATAACTTCAAATGGTCAGTAAGAAGCTTCAGTATTTGATGGAATGCAGTTGCTTCTTATTTAGCTGATATATTAAGCTATTGAATAGGGTCTATTCATGGGGATGAAGCACGTACATGTAATTTACTAATTAATTTATGGGAGTATTGGCCTATTAGGTCATCCTAATCAAATTATTAATCTGTTTATTCTCTTAACTCGTGTAGGATGTGTGCTGACTGCCACTTGCCTGGCACTCTTTGTATGTGGACTGATTGTACTACGTGCTTTGAAAGCTGTGCTAGTGCTGCTACTGAATGTGGTTGCCTAGGAGGTGCTGGTGAAGCAGGGCTGCCATTATTGTTCATAATGGCTTTGATTGTGCTCGGACTATTTACAGTGATTGGCATATTTTATAGTGTTCTGGTTGCTACAATGGTTGGGCAAAGAATTTGGCAGCGTCACTATCACATACTCGCAAAAAGAATGCTGACAAAGGTGAGTTGCATTGACATTTCTTCAGTTTTGATTCATGTACTTCTGTATCATTAAGTACAATTCTTTACCGCAATAGATCAACTAGGTCCAACCAAACTATTTGAGGAAGTTATTTTCTAGGTGCTAGCTTGTAGATGAATAAGCCACCCCTATAAGAAGACATGAAATGGAAAGTACTGAACATTACCACCTTGTCCCTGTTTGTTTTATGGTTAAAAGTTTTTCCATCACCATATCAGCTTCTATGATGGGATAGGCAAAAAGCTTAACTTAGGTTGTCTGTAAGGATTGTCAGGAAATTTAGTGTTTATTGTGGCAATAGATCATATAATTTAGGTTTCTTTCTACATTTTGCTTGTTCCTCATTTCATGTGAAATATACCAACAGTGCTTATTGGTCCGTCTGTGCTGGTTGCATATGTACTGTTCATTTTGCAAAACTTAGGTGAAGTATAGATTCTCAGAGGATGATATTTTCCATTCAAATTTCAGCCCTTTTTTTTCTATTGATTCACCAGTTATTTATAAATTAGCTCCCAAACTTTGTTTCTCTAGATATGTGCCTTTCTTTTTGTGTGTGTGGAATTGCTGTGCGGTTAACATGATTCGGTTTTGTGTGTACCCTAATAGGAATATGTTGTTGAGGATGTTGATGGTGAAATGAGTGGATCTGACTGGTCCCCCCCTCCTCTCCCACCTGAGCATATTCAGCAGCTGAAAACACTTGGCCTCCTATGAGTTCAGAATTATATTGCCATTGACAAAAACAACATAATGTAAAGATGGACCGACTCCCCATTTTCGTAGGTCAGTCTTGACTACAGGCTTGTTATGAATCCACTTACTTCAACAAAAGTGTTTTATGCAGTTATCAAGCTAGAAAAGTTACGAAAGATTGTCAAAATCATTCAGTTAGAAGTCTGTGAATGATATTGTGGAGTTCTTAACACTTTCTTTTGTTTCACCATATTACGGAAATGCTTGCCATTAGTTTCACTTCCATTATATAACTGACAATATGCAATTATCTCTTCCTGAGATTGGTTCCTTATCTGAACCTATTTTCATCCAAATGAAGCGTTTGTTCGCTGATTTGTTACCTGTGTACACTTTTCTAATGTATTTACCGAAACTTGAATATGCAGCTTTGTATGCTTGCAGATGCCTTTCTCTCTTCTTCGTTTGTCTGATGTTTACTATCTTCCATATTTGTAATGAGCTTATAATATCTACTTAATTTTGGTATCTTCTGCATAAACCATGTCACCTGCAGATTGTATGTGCTTTACATATAGATAAACCTGAAACCTAGGTATGCTCTTCCATGGTTAGAACAGCTGGGTAAAAGAAACTCGACAACTCAAGGCATTGACTTGAGAGTTCAGTATTCACTCGTTTGAGTAGCGTGAATCGAATTGTTTTGGTTTTGTTGAATTTTTGCTGCTTGTACTCGGTGAGGACAATCAAATTTGAGTTGGATAAGCTTTCAGGGGTTCAGGCACTTTAATTGATGGCATTGTGATCCAAAGCAATTACCATCCTAGTTCGTGCCTGCTTTCGTTATTGACAACATATGCAATGGGATTTTGTATTGAGATTTTATATATACAAATCAATCAAAATCAAAGTTTTTCTTGCATTAATAGGCCTACACTTCCTAATTTAATAAATAAATAATAACTACAGTGTCTTGACCAACCACTGGCCCTCAAAAAGAAAGACATTGATAGTGAATTAACATCTACAGGCTATAGGCTGTTTATCAATAGCTATAGCAACTGCCTACCTACTTGTTGGCGGTATATAAGCATTGATAGCAACTAAGCAGCTGTTCCATAAATTACATCAACCCTCCCCTCTATCAACTCTTCCTCAGATAGCCATATGGTAAGTGAGCTTAATTCGTGGCCCCTCGATACACTTATAACACAAAATCAGAACCTTCCGTACCCGAAACAAGGATTTGGCGGTTCCCAGGCTACAGAATTTTATGTGCATCTTCCAATCCAGTGAGCAATTGAAGCCAAAGATATTCAGTTTTCGTAACTTTGCAAATATAGAAATATATTGTAGAAATCAACCAAAATTCACCCAAAAGCAAAAGAACGAAAAATATAAAAAAAAAGTTGGAAGTTACAATAGTTTACCAAGTATATGTGCTTCAGTTAGCCAATAGGTATAAAAATCATTACAATCTGTGTAAACTATTACCATGTAATGCAGATAACAAGAAGATCATCTCTTCATCACTACTCTCATCATAATCCACCTGATTTTGCAGCCTGTGATAGTTAGCCATAATCTCATCTGGCAAAACTTTGGTCCTGCAAAGTGGACAAGTCGCCCAATACTGTTGTTGAAGCCACCTATCCAAGCAGTCCTTGTGGAAACTGTGCTTGCATTTCAATTTCCTCACTTTCTCACCTTCTTCAAGCTCTGTTAAACACACTGCACATTCACTTGACTGCTCCACCTGCGTCGGCCGTGACGACCTTCTCGAGTAACGAATTGTTGGGTTCATTTCTTCGATGAGTTTCAGGTACTGCGCCGTTGTAATCAGGCGTTTCTCAGAGTCACAAACGCCGCCGGTGATGGATCTTATAAGGATTTCAACTTCAAGGCGCAACAGGGTGAAGAAGACTATGGTCATGGTGTAGAGGTGGGAGAAGAATTCAGTCAGAGCCGCCATAGCTGCTGCTGAAGCATACACAGGAAACAAATCTATTAAAAACAAACAAAAATGGACTAAATGAGTGTGGGAAAAGTTTTTAATTAAACGGTGGAACGTTTACTTCATTTGTCCTTCCGCATATATGTTGTGTTGTGTTTCTTTTATTGGCTAGTTGCGTATAATTAAAAAACACGATTTGAATTGTTAATTGTGTTTAAAGCCATTATATTGTGTTAATTATATTATTTTATATTTATTAAATATGTTGAATTTCCGTATGAATTTTAAAATTAAAATGTAAAATTGATGTTATGAATTAATTAAATTTTAATTATGTTTAAAAATTATAAAAAAAATCTCTTCGTTTTATAAACTGATAAATATTATTTTGAAAATATCTTTTATCTTTCTATCTTTTTATATGAAATGTTTAAAAATCAACTTAAATCAACAAAACCTAAAAAGTCAAAATGATTTTAAAAATTTTAAGTTTATCAATTTTTTTAATGTAATTTTTTCATAAATATATTTATTATACATTATTTTTCGCTCGAGAATCATAGTTTAATAATTATGATGGTGGGAACTTAACAAGTGACTCTAGTGGAAAAGAGGATGTTGTTCATCCTAGAGGTCTCGGGTTCGAGCACCTGTGTGTGCGTTGTCAAAGAATTAAGAAAGTATGAACAGATACTGCTATGTAATCACACCAATATATTAAAAAAAATTATGATGGTGACTTCGTTCCAATAAGCACATGCTACATTTTTACATTGTCATAGATGGATATGAATATTTTTCTTTTTCTATATAACTTATGTATCTACATTATTAGAACTTATACTTTTTATAAGGTGTGAATTTAACACTTATATTTTGATTGAATTATTTTCAATTCCTGTAGTATTAGAAATTTGAAAATTTTAGTTCTTATTCAACGGTATTTATTAAATTTATTAAATTTTATTAATTTTAAAATTTGATACATTAAACATATTATCATATGTGTAATATTATGTCAGCTTGTTATTTTTATATATTACTCACAAAAAATCAATTAATAGATCTAGCGGCGGTCATTTGCATTACGATTGAAATTTCGAAATTTATTAAATATAGCTACTAAGAATGATTTAGTTGGAGAACATAGACTAATCTATAACTTTACGCATAACACAAGGCTAGTGGCATAAGTTAACCAAACATATTTAACTGCGATCAATTGGACAAGACTAAGATTTCAAAATCCGAAAAGTACAAAGACTAAAATTGATCAAATCAAAGTATACGTATTAAATCCATAACTCACGCAAAGTACATAATCTACTATACTATATATAAAACCCTTTACTGAGCTGGTGTTATCAATCACCCGGATCTCAACTTAGTTAGGAAATTACTTTAATATCTCTCTCATTTAAAATAACTTATATTATTTAAAAGTACTTTAGTCATTTTCTTTTAACAAAAACCAATAAAATTAAAAATATGTATACAGTGAGATTTGAACTCACGTCAATTGAATTGGTAAAATATTAAATTAAGCACTCAACTAAAACTTTATTTCAATATATTTTATACATTTTTTAACATGTACAATTTATTATTTCCATCAGTTGTATATTTACAAAATCATTAAACAATTGTTCAGCATTTAGTATTGTTAATATTATGTATTTATGTGTTAAAATTTTATTTAATCACAGTTTAAACTATTTTTTAATTATAATATAGTACATATTTTATATGTTATTATGATTAGTTTCAAACTATACATTCAATTATTTAATATATATTTCATCCATGTTATTTTTCACAAGCATATACGTACAATAGAATTTTTAGTATCTTAATTTGATTTTCTCTCTTGTTGATATGCCTCTAATACAATTATATGGGCAATTTTTTTATTTAATTAAGAACATATTTGAATATTTCTTTTCATTTAGTAATCATTCACTTTTTAAATTCGAGTAAATAAACTACTACCAATAAAGGAAAGAATTCGGTAGTGAATAAAGTTAATTTCTTTTTATATTAGTAACGTAAAAACAACTTCCAAAATAATTTTCTTAAAAACTATCAAAATAAAGATTTAATTTTCTCATTAATTCGACTGTCACAATATTCCATCACTAGTTCACAACAAGAGATTTTTATCTGGTACACTTTTCGTTTCTTTGAACCCCTGCAAAGAAACATAAACATGATTAATGATTTCAGAATTAATTATCAATTATTTATTTATCTTCCATTAAACAAGTCTCAATAACTAAGAGTTCATTACCTTTCCCTTTCGAGACAAGGTAACCTTGTACTCTTTGTATCCAAATCTAAGTGCCTTTATTGTTGCAAAAGAAGCATTTAGACTTCGAGATGTCCTTGTTCTTCTTTCCCTTCTTACCATTTTCTTTGCGAAAAATCGAAGTTTTAGCCATGTTCTTTTCCTTATTTTTTTTCTTCCCTTTTGAGGATAAGATGATTGCCAAGTTGGCTTTTATAAAATTGCAACTCTTTCATGAGCAATGTAATGTTAAGTTGTTTGTTTCCTAAGTATTGATGGGAATAAACCACTAAATAATTTTTTTACGATTAAATAACTATACACAGTAGTAAAGAGTAATAATGTTGATTTCACAGGGATTGATTATTGTTATCTAATTTCATTTTTTCTCTTGTGAACAGGATTTCTGTTGCGGCAATAGTCGTGCCCACGACTCAAAACGAACTTGCTAAAAAATAAACAAATAAAATAAATGAGGGAAGTTGAAAATGTTTAGAGATTAAATAAGTGAGTAAACAACAATAACAATTATATTAATCGAAAATAAAATAAAATAAAATAAGTAAATAGATTTGAATTTTGTAAACAGAAATATAAAGCCTTAGCCTTAGACTCGGTGAATTCCGATTTCCGAATCGATCCTTGAAAATGACTTTTCTCCTCCAAACGATAAACTGGTTATAACGATTAAGAACGTCCCAACCACCAATTCTTCCTTTCGTAGTTGATTTCGGTACGACCTACAAACTAACCTTTACCGATTAGCTAATGACCTCCCCCGAACGTACTCCCGTTCGGTGTAGATTTTGACTTCCGCAAGTATATGGGTCAGGTTATAAATATAGTGTGCTTACAACGGAACACTTGGAAGTATTCCGAGGATCGTACCCAAAGGAGGATTAAGGCGATAGTAAATGGAATCTCTGCAAAGAATAAAATTAATTAGTAATAGTTCTAGGGTTTATAGTATGAGGGAAAATAATAGAGTTGTGTGAAAGCATAAAAATAAAAAGGAAAAAAATAAAATTGTAACAGCCCGATTTTCAGTGGTGTCGAAAATAATGGTTTCGGGACCCCAACTCCGACGAGTCGAGTCATAAAATTTTTCATTTTAAATATTTTTGGTGATATATGCATCTTATGAATAATGATTCAAAAATATCATTGATTAGATAGTAAATTGAATAGAAAGGACTAAATCGTAAAAATTATAAAAGCATAGATGTTTAATTAGAAGGATCAAATCAATAAATTAACCAAGGGAGTATTAGTTAGTGGATTGGTATGGTTTATATTAAGTATAAATAGATTTAATTAAGGTTAAAAAATGGTTAATGAAAGCTTAATGATGAAAGCCTTAATATTTACAAAATTGCCATTGATTATATATACGAATTAAAATAGAAAAAAAGGAAGAAATTCCTTATTTCCTCATCTTCTCCAAGACAAAGAAGGAAAAACTAGGGTTTTTACATTCAATTTTTGAGCTTTGATTTGAGTAAGTAAACCATGATCGTTTTTAGTAATTTTTATGTTTTTGAGTCTGTATCAACTTAACCTAGCTTATGCAGGGACTAGAATCTGTCCAATGTTAGAAAACTTGCCATTATTGAAATTGCTTGTTCTTGAAAGCTTTTGGTATATTTGAATGTTTGATACTTGGGTTAAATCTTTTTGTAAAGTTATTTTGATGAAATTAGGGTTTAAGGACAAAAATGTTAAAATGGTAAAATTGTTGTACTTCGTGTGAAATAAATGGATTTGTATGGACTTGTATGAGGGCTATGAATGTTCAACTGGTATGGTTTGAGGGAGGAATGGTATTTTGCATGTTTTATGCTAAAAGGACTAGATTGAATAAAAGGACACTATTAGGGGTAAAATTGTAATTTTCCTAAAAAGGACTAAATGGTGTTGAATGACTAAATTATGTAATCTAATATGAGAATTGAATGATTTATGAATGTAGACTATGACCGAGCCATTGATTGTGGAAAAG
This sequence comes from Gossypioides kirkii, assembly GCA_005610355.1. Taxonomy (NCBI): domain Eukaryota; kingdom Viridiplantae; phylum Streptophyta; class Magnoliopsida; order Malvales; family Malvaceae; genus Gossypioides; species Gossypioides kirkii. The sequence continues at coordinate 24,508,817 of CP032253.1, read as the reverse complement.
GAAAATTAACGAAATAGAACTTAAAATCCATTCACAACTGCAACACAGTCCGGTAAGTTCGTATGGTTAAATTTTAACTTAAATTGCTTATTCTTGTAATATGACTATTACAGTGAGATGAAATGATAATTGAAATTGTGGAAGACAAGTGTGAATGAAATATGGAGCATAAACGGGATCGAGCTATAAACGAAAGAGTCCGGTGACTAAGTGTCATCGTGAGTAAATGAATCGTTTACGGATTAAAGGTCCGATGACTAAGTGTCATCATGAGTAACTGTCCTTTACGGATTAAAGGTCCGATGACTAAGTGTTATCATGAGTAAATGAATCCTTTACGGATTAAAGGTCCGATGACTAAGTGTCATCATGAGTAAATGAATCCATGACGAATTAAAGGTCCAATGACAGTATGTCATCGTGAGTATCAAATGAAATGAGTTTCAATGTGGAACAAGGGTCCGATGACTTTGTGTCATCGTGAGAAATAAATGCGACTGAAACCTACCCCAGAAGTAAACAGTGTTCCATTCGGTTAATTAGATTTTTTTTTACAACTCTTGACGCTTGATTAAATCTATTTAACTTTATGTACTTACTAAGCCCTAAAGTGCTTACCTATGGATTTGCATTTGTTATGTAGATTCACTTTTACTGTTCAGAGATCGGATCATCTTAAAGCATCACACTATCCCGGAGTTGTTCGGTAGATTTTTACATCACTTGGTTAATGTGGCATGTACTAGGATGATGTTACCTTTTCTTTATACAACGAGTTTGTGAAAAACCTTGTTATGTTTGTTGAAATGTTGGATATAGTTCTAAGTACCTTGTATTGATATAAATATTGTATTTGTGTTGTCTTGAATGCATAGATAAAAGTTGTGCTTATATGGAAACAATGAACTTGTGTTTGGTACAATTCTAGTGATTTAGCTTACTTGTTTCGGTAGAACCCATGTGTGTTTCGGTAAAAGTGCAGGGTAGGAGAGAGGTTGTATATTAACTTGAGTTGTATCAGTAGTTAAATTGTGAGTATCGGTATTTGTATGTATAAAAGTATCGGTAGTTTGCTTGCTTGTATCGATAGAAGTTACAGGATGAAAATTTAGCTCTCTAGAGTTTTTTGTATCGGTAGATGCATGACTTGTATAGGTAGAAATTTCACTTGTATTGGTAGAACTAGTGCAGGTACTGGTAGAAATCTGCACTATTTAGAATTGTTCATTGAATTGACTACTACCGATACTTGACCTTCAGGTACCGATAGAAGTCCCTTGAAATGTTGGAAATTCCATTTTTACCCTTGACTAAATAATGTTATGTTTAGATATTGTTTTAAATCGCGAGAAATGATTTTTTTGAATTGAATAAAGATGTGAACAATCGGATATGTGTAAAAGAAGAATAGTATAATATGAATAGATGACACCGGAATCCTAACTGGCGACAATACTCGGGATTTGGGTGTTACAAAAATAAATATATAAGAGAAAAAGCTTGAGTTGTAGAAATCTTATAAACGACTTGGGGATATTAGGTCATTTTCGTATGAGTTTCTCGATTGTTGGGTTTTGGGGATTTTCCTCCAATCAACTAGTCACGACCTCAGTTGGATCTCTTGATCTTCCGCCAACATAGCAAGTCGATAGAGATTACTTATCACCAAATATCACAATCTAAATCGGTTTGGGAAAAAGGTGTTCACGAATGGGCAATACCAATTTTGGGTTCATTCCCACCGAGATGACTTTTTAGGGTTGTCAGGCCTAGTGTTTGTTTGATGCTCATCTTTTCCCAAACAGCTGATCTGAAAGGTAAAACCTCTGTAAAACAGCAATCAATTATTCATACGTCCACTCCCTAATTCCCAAATGGAATTAGTTCCTCATGGTTTCTTTATTCATCAATAACACAATATATGAAAACATGTAAATCAAGAATTGAATGAAAAAGAAACTAAAATTGTATTAAGCGATCTGTCGGGAAAAATTCCTCGATTGTTCATGCGAGTTTCTACAATCTCGTCTCGAAGATTGAAAATATAAATAAACTGAAAACTAAAAACTAAATCTAAGTAATGGTGTCCAAACCTTAGTGCTAAAGGTCCTATTTATAGCTTTACATGGTCGTTTTTCCTCAACCTTAAGTCAGCTACCGTCCTTTATGTTTAAGTTGCATTGTGAAGACGAAAACACCCCTCACAGGATGCAGAGTTGGAATCTGAGGTCGATGTTGCGACACACCAGGACCTGTGTCACGACGTAGTAGGCTGTCTTGGAATTCTTCGTTGCTGACCCTTATGTTGCGACATAGAGTTGTCTATGTCGTGACAAAGTGGCTAGTATCACTATGGCTTGCTGCTACTAGTCTCCTGTGCACTCACGAAGTATGTTAGATAACCTTTTGGCCTCTTTTGGCCTTAAAAGCAATAATACAACCTTTTTAGCACATTTTATTAGAAAATGAAACTAGACTAAAAATGTATAAAATATAAAATAATTTACTCGATTTCAAGCTCATCAAATGTGGAAATAAGTTTAATTTGCTAGGTATGAAATCGACAGATCATCTAATCGCGATACACGCATTCGCAATTCAAGACTTCAATAGCCTTCCATTCTAAGGAACCCAACTCGGATCAATAGCCTCAATCGCACAGGACGTTTAAATCTGATCACTATCTCCCTTAACGAAAATTCCACTAGTATTACCCCACCAGGATATGCCAATTTGTTTGCGAAAATCCAAATATAACACGACCGGCTTGTCTTCCCAACTGTGTTCCAAAACCACTCCAACCCAATGTGCACTTAGCGTTGAAATCGAGTTAACTTTAAGGGACGAATTTGTACTATCCCAATATTTCGGAGAGATGGTGAATACCATTATAGAAGATTTTTAGTACGGATTCAATTCTCACAATTCTTGATCGGAAAGAATATCGACCTAAAGCTAAGTTAGAAATTTAGTGAAGCATGAAATTAATCATTCTTTTGTTGGTTTATGGAAGTGGATTTAATGGTAATATTGAAAGATGGAAAGGAAAAAAGGACTTGGAAAATAGTTAAGCCAAAAATGACTAAAATGGAAAAAGGTGGAAGAATGCCTGTACTTGGTTCTGACGTTTGGAAGAAAAGAAAAGAAAAAAATAATTTTTATTCCAATACCGTGTGAATTCAAGTGTATCTCAAGGCTACCATACACCCCCTAATTATAGATAAACTATATACTAAATTTGGACTAACTCCCTCACAACTCACTACATAAAATTAAAATAATATCAGATTTTTTTCTCTAATTTTGGCTTTTACAAGGTCAAATGAAATCGATAAGCCCTTAAACGTTTCCAAGTTTTTGATTCGACCCCTCTTTGTTTACTTGTGCTTTAAATTAATCCCTTTTTGCTTGTTTTAACTTATAGCATCCCAATTGCATTCTTGATAGGATTAACGCATAAAATCTCAAATTTAGCAAGGATTAATTCAAGAATTAATTGATTTAAACACAAAAATCATGCAAAATTAAGATGTTATTAAATCCCCCTACTTAGCCTATTCTTGTCCTCAAGCATATTGTATATTCATATAACAAAAACTATCCATTAATTTATCAAAAATAAAGCCATTCTTCCGTAACCATGATCCTTGCAAACAATTTAGGCAAAAAATGAGTAAGTGCTCAAATATATCAACAAGTGTCCATAAAATTTAAACATGTAAATTCAATCATTTCACTAAATTGAATTTAAACCGAAATTTGCAAGGTATTTATTATCAATGTAGTAAATTTGGGACATAGTCAAACCTTTTTACGCAAACTAGGATGACAATCCAAGCACCTCACCCTGGTTACTCAATTTGACATGTCTCCAAACGGACTATTTTTCCCTACTCATGGCAACTCGGTTAGCGGAGTATTTGCAAGTTTCTGGTTCGTCACTCGAACCTTTTTACATGAAATGAGATGGCAACCCAAGCACCTCATTTCAGTTACTAAGTTCGGTCACATTCTTGAAATCCTCACTCATAACTTAAGCTATCAGTGGAGTAGAATTTATTTTTTTTCAACATTAGAAAATATATTCAAAATCAAATAAAAATGATACTTACCAAGAAAATTTATAAAGCATTAATTTTCATGAAACAATTTAATTACAATGTCTAAATTTTATAACACACAGGTCGATTAAACTAGATAATGAACATTTAATTCAAGAATCGCCCAACTATTTAAATTGACTAAGCATAGGAACTAGAGACTTAATGATAAATAAATTAACAAATAATCCCAACATAAGAATTAATACATGTTAAAGAGAAACAATCACGCATCCTACACCCCCTACTTAACCTATGCTTGTCCTCAAGCAAATTGTATAAGAATTAAAGTACAGCAAAGAGAAAGGTCAAGTGTACTCCCCGTGTATATCTAATTTGGCAGAGGGTGGTTTGGGCAGTTCGAGTTGGTTCTAACGGGTTCGATCCTGGGTGTATGTTTCAACAAATGGTAGCATTGGAATTTAATAAGGTGTGCCCACACCATAGAAATCCAAATCTGATTTATTTTTGGATGAAAGAGGACAGTCTCTCCCATCGTTCCTAAAAAATAACACATGAAAATAGATTAAATAATAATTTTTTTATTTTCAACATAAATTAAACTAAATTCGAAATTAAATAAATTAAAATAAATATGAGTTATCTCTTAAAAGCGCTTTTGTTTAACGTCGTTGGCTCGATGATCTTAAATGTTATCTGTTTGGCTCCTTACAAATTAATTCTTCTATTACATGTACTAGGAAGTTCTTGTAGAAAGGTTTCAACTTTTTTCCATTGTTCTCGAAGCACTTCCTAGATTCCTCCATTATCGGTGGATTTAGACGTTTCTCCATTCGGGTTTACCTTTTCAACTATTGGAATTCTTAAATGTTTCGGTAATGGTCTGAGCTCTAATTTTGGGGCCTCCATATGAATGACAACTTCACGTACTAGTTTTTTGATAGTCAATAATTCTTCTTGTTTAACATCAAGATCTACACTTCTACAAAGCACAATTTGTAACTTATCCTTTTCAAAATGTAAGCTTTTCAATGGTTCCATTTCATCGACACTAGAGACATTTGTTATTGCACTGGAATGACTCATATCCTCATAAACATTAAACTTGACCACTTCACCTTCAAATTTCATGGTGAGTGTTCCACTCCAAACATCAATTTTTGTTCGTGCGGTGCTTAAAATGGTCTCCTGAGTAGAATATCGAAAGAATTTGTCAAGTTGTCATCCCCAATGTCAACGATGTAAAAATCTACAGAAAAAATTATTCATTTACCTTGACAAGGACATCTTCCAACACTCCTTTCGGATACACTACAGACCTATCTGCAAGTTGAATGATTACACCTGTTTCTTTCAAAGGACCTGTGTTTAGTAGTTTATAAATTGACAAAGGCATAACATTAATAGATGCACCTAATTCGCACATCGCTTTTTTAATTCCAACACTACGTATTTTGCAAGATATAGAAAACAAACCTTGGTCCTTACATTTAGGTGGTATTTTCTTTTGTAAAACAGCAGAAACGCTTTCTCCAACACTTACCTTTTCATTACCGAAGAGCTTCTTCTTACTTATACATAATTCTTTTAAGAATTTTGCATATTGTGGAATTTTCTTAATTGCATCAAGAAGATGAATGTTTATTTCCACCTTTCGAAAAGTGTCAAGGATCTCTTTTTCTTCTTGCTCCTTTTTAAACTGGACGAGTCTTTCAGGAAATGGAGACAATACTGTAAATAACTTCTGAGGATTCAAATCTATAGTGGACGCTAGATCGAGCTTCCATTTTTCCCATTCTGGGTTGTGAGTACGATTCATGCCAAGTGTTAGCCCAAAAATCGTTCCACTTTTTATTGTCATGGGACTTACATTATATGGAGGATTAGGTTCAATTTGAGATGACGACTTACCTTGGGACTCCAAATGACTGACCGTAAGCGCAAGCTTATTTGTTGAACTATTTTTTGCAAATGCATGTTAGTTTGTTGTTGAATTTTTTCAGTATTATTGGCTAGCCTTTTCTCTGTTGCTTCCAAAGATGATTTCGAGGTGGTAATTATTGATTTGGAAGCGACCTTTGTTGGTATGGCTGATTGAATCAAGGATTCGAACCATAACTTAAATTTGGATGGTCTTTCACCCCACATTATAGGTGTTCAAATAGGGATCATATCACCTTTGGGGTGACCCTGAGAAGTTTCCGAAAACATTCGCTTGTTCTGTCAAACCCTTGTGTAAAATAGGACATGAGTCTGTCGGATGATATGGCATAGCACAAATTCTACATAACCATGTTGGGCTTGTCTTATTTGTAAGCAAATTTTGAACAACATTAGTGAGCTTATCAATTTTATCTTCTAAAGATAGAAAACTTAACCCATGAACCCGTCTCGTGGGTTCTGTAGCTAGTTGAAATTGTTGAGAATTCACAGTCATGGTTGAAATCAATTCTATTGCTATCTAAGGCGTCATATTTACAAGTGCCCCTCTACTAGCAGCATCTATCATCTTCATTTCTATTGGGAGTAACCCCTCATAGAAATATTGCTAAAGTGACTAATTAGACAGGCCATGTTGTGGGCAACTTGCACACAACGTTTTGTACCACTCCTAGTAATCATAGAGCAATTCAGCCTCCTTTTTCCGAATTCCTACAATGTCTAGTCTTAATTCGACTGCCAGTGCTACTGGAAAAAATCCATCAATAAATAAATGAGGCATACTAGACCATGTATTAACTAAACTAGGAGATAAAAAAATATCCACTCTATAGCATAGTCGACTAATGAGAAAGGAAAGACACGAAGTTTAATTTGATATTCGGTTACTTCTTGAGGTTTCATGCTTGTGCAAACCATGTGAAACTCTTTTAGATGGGTATGCGGATTTTCATTTTGAATTCCGCGAAAGATGGGAAACAAATGAATTAAGCTCGATTTCAACTCGAACGACGTTCCTACCGTTGGATAAGTTATGCATAGTGATTGTTATTCGTTTGGTGCTGCTGCGAGTTGTCGAATAGTTTGATCTGCCATTGTATTTGGTTCGTCGAATGAGAAAATATCTTCAGTAAGATATTCTTCTTCGAATCCGGGTTGTGGTTGTTTATCGCGTTGAATAGCTTCTTTTTGCAGTGTTCAGGCCAACTTCTCTATTTTCGGTTCAAATTCTGGAGTTCTCGATTCTGACATTTTCATAAAGAAAACAAACGAAAGTTAGAAAAAAATATTTCTAATCCCCGACAACAGCACCAAATTTTGATGGGTGTCGAAACCACCAAATTTAAAATTTCCTACAATTAAATAACTCTAAATAGTAGTAAAGAGTAGTAGGGTCAATTCCATAGGGATTGATTATTGTTATCTAATTTCATTTTTTTCTTGTGAACAGGATTTCTATCGTGGCAATAGTCGTGACCACGACTCGAAACGAACTTGTTGAAAAATAAACAAATAAAATAAAAGAGGGGAGTTAAAAATGTTTAGAAATTAAATAAGTGAGTAGACAATAATAACAATTATATTAATCGAAAATAAAATAAAATAAAATAAGTAATTGGATTTGAATTTTGTAAATAAAAATACAAAGCATTAGCCTCAGACTCGGTGCATTCCAATTTTCGAATCGATCCTTGAAAATGAGTCTTCTCCTCCAAATGATAAGTTGGTTATAGCAGTTAAGAACGTCCTAACTCTCAATTTTTCCTTTTGTAATTGATTCTGATACGACTTGCAAACCAACCCTTACCGATTGTTTAACCGCGATAGACACGTTCTCAATTCAAGACCTCGATAGCCTTGCGTTATAAAGAACCCAACTCGGATCAACAGCCTTAACCACGCTGGATGTTTAAATTTGATCACTATCTCCATTGACGAAAATCCCACTAGTATGACCCCGCCAGGATACACCAATTTGTTCGCGAAAATCTGAATACAACACGTTTGACTCGTCTTCCCAATTGTATGCCAAAACCACTCCAACCCAATGTGCACTTTGTGCTGAAATCAAGTTAACTTTAAGGGATGAATTTGTACTATCCCAATATTAAGGAGAGATGGTAAATACGGTTAGGAAATATTTTTAGTGTGGATTCAGTTCTCACGATTCTTGACCGGAAAGAATACTAACCTAAAACTATGTTAGAAATTTAGTGAAGCATGAAATTTATCATGCTTTTGTTGGTTTATGGAAGTGGATTTAATGGTAATGGAGAAAGATGGAACGAAGAAGAGACTTGGAAAACAATTAAAAAATGACTAAAATGGAAAAAGGTGGCAAAATGCCTGTACTTGGTTCTGACGATTGAAAGAAAAGAAAGGAATACAATAATTTTCATTCAAATACCATGTGAATTTAGGTGTGACTCAAGGCAACCACACACACCCTATTTATACATAAACTATATACTAAATTTGGATCAACTCCCTAACAACCCACTACATAAAAATAAAATAATATTAGATTTTTTCTCTAACTTTGGCTTTTACAAGGTCAAAAGAAATATGATAAGCCCTTAAACGTTTCCAAATTTCTAATTCAGCTCCTTTTTGTAGCTTGTGCTGCAAATTAGTCATTTTCTGCTTATTTTTGACTTATAGCATCCCAACTGAATTCTTGACAGGATTAAAACATAAATTGACTAATTTAGTAGGGTTCAATTCAAGAATTAACTGATTTAAACACAAAAATATGCAAAATTAACATGTTATCAGGCACCCTAAAGCTTGCAAAGTATTTAGACATGGTTTTGAACACCTCAATTTTCGTATTATAGTTCAGCTCTCTGCTTCTGCAAAGAATCCTGTAACACCCCTTACCCGGACCGATCGTCGGACCCGAGTCTTAGGATGCTACTACAGTTATCGGAACAATTTACAACATTTAATTAAATTTAGAAAAAATTATTCCAAACACAAGTATAATAGAAATTATTAGTATTCTAGGGACTAAATCGAGCTTCCAATCATAGATTAATAATTTGAGCATGGATAAGGACCAATCTATAAATTTTCAAAACTTTGGAATTAGGTATCGATACTTAGTAAGTGGTATTGGTACTCCCATTAAGAAGTATCGATACCGTTTTGGCATTTTGCCAAAATTTGAGCTGTGGAACAAAACAATTTTTATCGATACCTTCAAAAAGTATCATTCCTTAATAGAGAGGTATTGATACTTTTATAGGTATCGATACCAATTTGGCAATCTATCCATTTTAAAAACTGTTCATTTGGTAAAATACCGATAGCTTGGTCTCTGGTATCGATACTTTTACCCAGATGACTAAAAATCATAAGTTTGAAAATACATTTCATGCTCAAACCAAATTCTAATCAAAAGATAGCTTACTGATTGCCTATAAACGAACTATCATTTATAACAAAATATGACACAAAAAATATAAGGATTACAAACGACAGTGTCCGCAAGTGCACGGGCCAAATTGTAATATAGTTTAGTAGAACGAAATACTTGGAAGTATTTTGAGGATCATACCCAAGGGAGGATGGAATAAATAATGAAAGTCTTTTTACAATAACAAGTCTAAGTGGTAAAAATTAATTCCTATATTATGATAAACCATCAAATAAGTTGAATAGATAAAAATAAATAAATAATAAAAATGAATAAATAAAGAAACAATAAACAAACGAAATAAATGAATAAACGAATCAGGAATATTAACTCGCTTCAGGGTTTGTAACGAGCTTTGGATTAGGGTTTTAGGGTAGAGTAGCTACCGATTAACCAATTATTAACTCCCAGCTTCTAATTAACTAATCGATTTGTTGATACTCCTTTATCTCCAAACTTCACTTTTCCAACCAGGACAAGTTACGATTTACATGGTTCGACTTATCTCCCGACCTCGTCTTGCCTATGATAACGTCCTAGGGTTGTCAAGCCTAGTGATTTAAGCACACGTAATTCATACCAACTAATCCCTCTTAAGAAACCCTAAATCCTTCATTAATCACATTGCCATCCACTCGTTAATATCCCCCAAGGGATTTAGCCACTCATGTAATTCAAGATCTCGATCTCAATTGAATAAATCATGTGAAGAACATGATTCGAAAGGGAAAAGAGATTTGATTAATTGTGGATTGAATATAGAATGGGGAATGGAGTAACAAATCTTTCAATTGGAATAAAGAAATAAATTAAATTGAGCATAAAATATAAACTAAAATACTTTAATTAAATAAAAAAATTCTTGAATCAAAATTGATATCAAGGAGAAAACAAAAGAGTTATCAAAAGCTGAAAAGAAAATAAATTAAATCTACTTCTAAACTACTAGGGTTTTGAAGGCTTCTAGGACGACTTGGTTACATCCAACCCCTAATACCCTATTTATAGAAGTGTTGATAGGCCAAATTAGGTCTTCGACATGTCCTAGGTCTTTGTATAAGTTTGAGTGCGTGGACGAAAATAACCCCAAATTACTTGGGCAGGACATCGACGTGTGTCGCACCATACCCTTGGGTGGCACGACACGATACCCAACTTCTTCCTTGTGTCATTTATTTTGTTCCTTGACATCCTGAAAAGCTTATTCATCACTCTTCTCTTTCTTACACGTCAATTGAGCCTTTATATCCTCATCCTACACACTCAATTAAACATATTTGCACAACCTAAGGCCTGTGTCGACCTATTGGGTCACAATGCTTACAAAATGTGTTAAAACACTTATTTTATTAATATTTATTCATAAGGCCTATTTGAAAATGAAATATAAAATCCTAAATTGCATAGAAAACAAGCTCCTTAAGTGCGAATTGACCCGAATTAACTACTACATTTGAAGGCAGGTTAAATACCCCTACACTTAAGTCTTTGCTTGTCCTGAAGCAATATACGCAAAAACACAAACTGAAAATAAATTAAAATTTAAAACGGGAAATAAACATTTAAAATTTTTTTTACTTAAGCTAACTTGATACACGAGATCAAAGCATTGACACTAGGAAGATTAGCCTAAATATATAATTCTAGCTAGAGATTTAAACAATTCAAAGTTATTTACACCTAAATAGATTAGTTGAATAAATGACAAACTAAACAGGTCAAAGAAAATTAAATATATTGGTCCATCAAAATGTATATACAAATATATTATTTATTTTTGCAGAATATAGTTAGTTCGAATACTTTTTTCCTACTCAATTTATTTTTGTCCATGTTGAACTCTAATTAGTAATATTTCCCTGATAACCCTTATGATTTTTTTATTTGCACCAATATGATTGAGATTTTTCTCAGGTACTTTTTATAAGGGTTATACAAGTCATACTACATCGTTTCAATAATCATGGATTTCACTAAGTATTTTCTTTTTAATTTGAACGTCCTATACTTCTACAAATATAATTGCCTATTCGTATCTACCTTTATCACTTGGTATATTTAATATCTTTTTCATACATACAATCTAATAAACTGAACTAATTAGTCTAAATATAAACAACCTAAATTATTTAATTTCAGGCTAAATTTACAATCTAAACAAAAATTATAGGTATATGCTCCTAACCAATCACTTGTATTTATATAAGCTCAAGTACAACATGCAATTAAAATTTAAAAACTAAAAATGAAAGAAAGAAAATAAAGTTTTTTTTAATTTTAAATTTTCCTAAGTCACCCCACACTTTATTCAGCACATTGTCCCTAATGTGCAATTAAAAATATAAAGGAAAAAAGTTACCCGATTGGTGTGATATGTGCAACTCAATTGGTGGGACTACTCCTTTCGATTTTAGCTTGCAATGGTTGTACCGTAAAAAAAGTATAGGGTTCCTACAAAGAAAAATTAAAACACACAAATATATATATATATATATATATATAAAATACTAAATCCTAACTAATTAAAACTAAAGCACAAATTAAAAATCATCCGAAAAATAGAGTACAAAATCCCAATATTTAAAAATATTCAAAATTAGTTGGACTCGGATTTTGACTCCTCCATCATCTGGGCCTTGCCCTTATTGCGCCCCGCTGATGGTTTTGTAGCCCACCTTCTTGAAGTCTAGGACGGGCTGTGCTGGCTTAGGTCGCAGATCACCACGCCCTTTGTCGATGAACGATCTGGTCGAAATACTCCCTCATAGTTTGAGGGTGCGGTTGGGGTGTCCTCCTCCTCCTCCTCGACACCCTCCTTGCCTAGTGGTGGGAACCTCTCGAACATGTAAAGGAGTTGTGTTGGTGTGGGCGACCCATTTTGTTTCGCAATGCGGATCAAAATATCTCTCATGTTCTGCATCTATTGGGTTTGCCAGTCCGATTCGACATGTCCATGAGGCCCTTCCTATTCGACATGTATGCTTTCTCTTTCCTCCTTATCGGTCCTTGGGTGTCGATCCAATGCTTTTTCCTTTATTCTTTTTGTTGATTTTGCTTGCGTTAGAGTTCGAGAAGCAGGCTGTACAAGTTGTGTCCAGTCATGCTCCTCGTAGGTTGATAGCAATAGAAATAACACTTATTTTCTCCCTAAATTTGTGTATTAATTGTGTCTTTTGTATTACATTTAGCATGCATGATAGTCATTTCATACTTAATATTTTACATTTTCTAACTCAATGTTGTGTGGCTTAAATTCTCGTTATTTTATCTCTTTTGTGCACTAATGTCGCCATATGCAACATATGTATTGCGTCTGAAATTGTCAACGCAGGGATCCATCTCAATAGATCGATGCTAGAAAGAGTTCAAAGATGCAGCCACAAGTTTAGATTGGTATTGCGGCCAGAATTGTCACCGCATGGAAACATTTACTTTGTATAAGTGAATTCACGCTGTAAGAACATCTGGAAGCACCAGCGTAGGAATTTCACACGATGTCGCCGCAATTAAAGATTGCAGATCACACCCAGAAAAGCGGCAACAACCTGCAGATTAATGAAGATCACACCAGATCTACGTGAGTGTACAGCTGGATTTCAATAAAGTTTGACAGCTGTAAAAGAAGTTAGATCTGAGAGGAGTTGAGATCTACAATTCTCAAAGCTTATAAATAGAGGAAAGAAGAAGGAGATGGATATCAAGGAGTAAAGGAATTAAATTCTGCAAATTCTCTGAAGCTTGAAGCTTGGCTCTAGAGTTTGGTAAGCTGATTGAGCAAGTGTGCGACAACTCTTGACGAGGAGTGCTTGGTGGGATACAAGAGGAGCAATTAAGGGATAATCCTAGTAGCCTAGGAATAGTATGCTTTGAATTATCTATTAATTCCTCTGTTAATGCTGATGAATTCTTATTGACACTTGATTGTATATGGAAATAGCTTTCAATCTTAGATTAATTTGATGCTTATTCAATTCTTCTCATCTATTTTCTCTTGAATTTAAACACGAAAGTGCAATTGCAATCTACCGATACTAGAAAGTGCGGTGGCAAGTTAGGTTAACAAGCAAGTTAGCGGAAGTTACTTGAGACTAGGAGGAATTCTGGTCACTTGTTCTTGAGTGCAAGACATTTCCAACAACTAAAAGGTGAGGTAATTGTGGGCGCTTGAGTCTTGGTTAAACAGTGAGATGTTATTGGTATGATTTCATTGGAACTTTATTGCTACGACAATTCATCTATAAAATACCTTTTCAACGCATCCAGCGTTGCTACTTAGTGAAGTCAGTGGTCCACTCCATTCTTTGCACTTGATCACACTTTTAGTTTTTCTACATTTAAATTCTCAAAATATCAACAACAATTTATTTTACTTTCAGTTGTTCTGACATTTAACTTATAATTACGTTGACAACTGTGACTAACTTAGTGGTGCAGATCTGATTTAATTGTGCTGACATCTTTACTAACATTTTCTCTAATTTTAACTTTAGTTGCTTTGACAATTGAACATCAAGAACTCTATCCTCGTGGGATCGATATCCGATAGAGCAAATCAATCAACTATACTTGCATCGATGTGTGTCCGCTTACACTTAAATGCTGTGACGTTTACAAGCCGATCAAGTTTTGGCGTCGTTGCTAGGGATGGCATTTGTTTGATGACTATTTTTGTAGTTGCAATTATTCTTTCTTATCTAAATTTTATTTGTCACTAACTTGTTTTCTTTTTGTTATTTACTTTTACATTTTTCTTTTTGTGAAATATGGCTAGGAACAAGGTGTATAGAACCTCAATATGTTGGATTATCATAAGTGATGCTATAGAAATGGAGCTCGATGCCATAACCGCCCAGGTATATTTTTGACTAATATGAGTAATTCAATGCAATTGCAGAATGGAAATTTGCTTTGACAATTTGCGATTACTATGGAAGCAACCATGAGTTTGAATAATGCCCATCAAATCCAGCAAATGTGTACCACATGGGGAATTCCGATCGAAATGAAAATTCATATTCCAACACCTACACACTAGAGTGGGAGCAACATCCAAATTTTTGTTGGAACAATCAAAACCTTGGAAGTATAAACAACGATGTTAGATCCGAGTGGGCACTTCCCAATTATGATCAACTCTTGTCAAGGCAAAATACCCAGCAAGACGAAGCATCAGAATTTTCATCATTTAAAAATTTGCTGAGACAATATTTTGCCAAGACTGAAGCTATGCTTCAAAGTCAAGATGAATTCATACGAGCTCTAGAATATCAATTTGGCCAGATTGTGAGCACAATAAATTTGTAACCACAAGAATCTTTTCCGATTGATATTGAGAATTCGATATCACAAAGGCAAGAGCATTGTGAGGGAATCATTCACAGAAGTGAGACTCAACTAATTGAAGTTGTTACAAATGCTACAATAAAGGAAGATAATTCAGATCTCGACAATGGAGTGATGTTAGAACGATCTGAAAAGCAAAGTACAGCTGAAGAGATTAAACAAAATATTACGGAGACAGAATTAGATCATTTTGTCGCCACAAATGCTACAGCAAAACAGTCTCAAAAACTTGAAAATGCGTGGTCAAAGAAGAAAAGATTGGGAGAAGTCGAAGCAATCGTACTTACTGAAGGGTGCACTGTCTTGACAATTAAATTGCTCCAAGAATTTAAGGATCCCAAGAGCTTCACAATACCCTATTCCATTAGTGATCGGTATATTGGAAAGGCATTATGTGATTTCAATGAAAGCATAATTTTGATGCCTATATTCGTAATTAAGAAGTTACAAAATTGGAAAAAAACGTAAGAAAGAGTGGAAATTTTTGGGACCGTGTGAAGAATAAATAAGTAAGAAGGACTTGAAGAAGAAGGAATAAATACTGTGTCTACACCGATTGAGAAATAAGTAAACACTATTGTCGACACATTGGGATTCCATTATCAGTGCAATTTTGTACAGTTGTACTGCACTTGCTAACTTAATGCTAAGAACGGAAGAAGTTCGTGTGGAGGAAGAAAAAAATGAAGAAATAGATGTCGAGGCTTGGCGCAAGATGGAGCAAGTTAGGCGGAAGCTGTGGATGAAATTAATACGGACCACAATCCTTTGGCAATAGTGGTCTACACTAGACCAATAAATGCAGCAGCTGATGATGCTGGAGCAATCCATAGACTATGTGAAGCTCAAACAAAAGAAAAAAAGAAAGAAGAGAAGGACCCGATGTCGCCACAAATTCGGTTGAGTAATTTGTCATCGCATCTTAACTTGTGGGTGCATCATCTGATGATTTGGTGCCACCTAAAGCGAGTTAGGTGAAGGCTGTGACAGTTAGTAATGAGGATTCCAATCCTCTAGTCATGGTGCTTTAATACTGCACTGTTTTCTGAAATACACCCATTTGATGTCACGATCGATGATGCCGGGGCATAACCTAATGTTGAGGAGGAATCCGTAGATTTGGTCACGCCAAAAGAACGGAAACGAAAGCGCACCAAGGACAAAAAATGACGCAAGGAGGAACGCAAATGAAAGAAGAAGAAGAAAGCTAAAGCAGCCACTTCATCGGCTACTGAACAATGAGTTAGTTAACTTTTCATTAGTTAGTTTCATGCATAGCATTTAGTTGTCATTGCATTTTATTTGTTAGTACATTTGCATTGTAGTTGCATTTCCATTTTCATTTATATAATATTGTTAGTGCATTGGGGACAATGTAGACATTAAGTTTGGTGGGATCTTGTGTGAAATGGAAATGCGATTACACCCACAAATTTGAAAATGCAGTTACACCCACATCTTGGCCATCAGGAACATTATGGTAGTATTAAATTTTAGGGGCACCTCAAAATTGGCTTGGCAAGTCCACTCGCCATGACCTTCCGTTAAGTAATTGATTAAACCTAACAGTTCCAAATGGTGATGGGAATAATATGGAGCATCATAATATTGGCAAATCGCGCGAGGTGAAATAAACACCTCTTTGCCCTAAACAATCACGAGAGTGATTATTTTACCTCGTTGCTTGCGATTCTCCCTATCTTTCAAGGACGCATAAAATTTGTAAACTACCATGTCAACCACTAGCTTGGTTGGGGTTGTGCAAAATTGCTTCTAACAATGGAATTGTATCAACTCCCATATTTCATCGTAAACATACTGATGGCATTAGAAATGACCACTAAAATCTCTCTGATTATTGTATACTTGGTCTCCTTTGTAATACATTTAGCATTCATTTTCAACATTTTATACTTAGTATTTGCATTTTCTAAATCAGTGTTGTATGGTCTTACTTTCTTTCATTTTATCTCATTTGTGCCACTAATGTCGCTGCATTTAGCATCAGTTTTGCGTCTAAAGTTTTCAGCGCTGGAATCCACCTTCGAAGATTGGAGCAGGAAATCATTCAGAGCTGTCGCTACAAGTTTGGTATAGAATTGTAGCCAAATATGTCACCACATGAAGATTTCTACATTACACCAGGAACTTTATACTGTTAAAATATCTAGAAACACCAGCGCAGGAGAATGTCAAGTTGTCACAGCAAATAAAAATCTTAATTTACGCCTAGCAATGTCACAGCAACCTGCAACTACCTAATACACAAACCAAATCTGCGTGAGTGTATAGCTGGAAATAACCAACTTGTACAGAGGCAAAAGGGAGTTAGATCTGAGAAGGGGAAGAAACTTGTATTCTAGTGATTAAAAATAGAGAGGAGAGAGAGAAGATCATCATCAAGCTTGTGAATAAATTAATTCTGCATTTTTTGATTCTTAAAGTAAGTTGCCATGGAAGCTTAACTTCCGAGGAGGGTAATCTGACGCGACGAGGAGGCAACTACTTCTGACGAGAAGTGCCTAAGTGCGACACAAGAGGAGCAATTACGAAAGGATTCTAGTAGACTAGGAATAGCATGCTTCAATTTCTTCTTTAATTTTTCTTGAATGTTGATGAATTCTGTTGACTTTAATTATGCATGGAAATACCTATTAATGTCAGATCTATTTTGATTTCTACCAAATTCTTCTCATCTATTTGTCTTTGGATTTAATTGTTTTGACCATGGAAGTACAATTGCAGTCACAGTCACTGGAAGGTACGGTGACAGAGTTAGATTAATAAGCAAGATAATAGAAGTTGCTTGAGGCAAGAAGGAATTTTGGCCACTTGTTCTCAAGTGCAAAGCATTACTAGCACTGGAAGGTGTGGTAATTGTGAGTGTTTGAGTCTTTGTTAAATAGAGAAGTTGATAGCGGTAAGATGTCATTAGAACTTAATTACGGCGTCAATTTATCTACTAGTTACCTTGTAGCCACATTTAGTGTCTGCCAACTTGCCAAGTTAGGGATCCCCCCATTTCTTAACACTTGATCTACTTCTTTTAATTTTCTAAATTTACACTCATAAAACTTATTAAATTGTTCAATTTATTTTTCTATTAAATTGCCTTGACATTTTATGTTACAATTTATAGTATTTGCGTTGACAGATTTAATTCTAATCTCTGTGCAGTTTTAACTTAATTGCATTGACATTATTTCTAACAATTTTTCTTACATTAATTCCATTTGCTTCTACAATTTTAAACAACAAGAACACCATCCTCGTGGGATCGATATCTGAAAGATTTACATTTGTCTATTATACTTGCATCGATAGTGTACGCTTGCACATTTGCTGTGACGTTTATAGCACGATCACATACATGGTGGGATCGAACCCACGCTCATGTATGAACGAACATCCATTAATCTGAAGGAAAAACCATTCGACATTCCTATTATGGAAGCGATTGGCATTGAGAGTACAGGGTGCTTGAGTGGGTATTGTTGTTTACATGGTGCCATTTTTAAATCAAAGAAAGATAACAACTAACCTGTAACACCTCAAAATCGTAACCATCACCGATCTAGGGTCTCAGGGTTTACAGAACTTTTCGAGTCTTTTCTTTTTCTTCCTTTTTTTAAATACATACAAATCAATCACAATTTATACAATTACAAACTTGCAACTCAGAATACTAACTCCATTTAATCTTACACATTCATTTACAGCCTTTCAGTCAATCAAGAATCAAATTCAATCAAGCAATAACTTATGAATCACGTACAAATTTTTCAATCAGGGATCACATGGCCCTGTGTCTCAAACACATAGTTTTCACCACTATCAAACCAACTATAACCCAAACATACTCATCATTACATCACAAGAAAGAATCAATATTAATATCATAAATCATGACATCTATATTCCATATCAACCATAATATCACAATATCATCCAAGCCACAACAATCATTCTTACTATCATTGTATAGCATCCAAACCCAACACCATTATCGATTAGGGTTTTGAGGTCACATGCATTCATGCCTCAAATCGTTACCTATTCAAATCTTATTTCAACACCATTCTTGATTTAAAAAAATATATACATTTATAATTGGTTATTCTTACTTTGTTTATCAACTCAATAAGGTTAAAAATGTCATTTTCACAATTCTGGGAGACTTCTATCGGTACCTGTTGGACAAGTATCGGTAATCGTCAGTAAACAATTTAGGAAACAGTGCAGACTTCTACCAATACCTATCACAGTCTACTAATAGAAGTGAAGCTTCTACCGAAACAAATCATGCTTCTACCAGTACTAAAAACTTCAGAGAGTTAAGATGTCCTACCCTGCAGCTTTTACCGATACAAGTACATAAACTACCGATACTCCTATGGGTAGAACTACCGATACTTATTATGAAACTACCGATACAACTCAAGTTAGGGAACAACCTCTCTCCTACCCTGTACTTCTACCGATACATCAGGGGTTCTACCGAAACAAGTATGAAGAATTCAATTGATCACACAAGTCCTCAAGTTTATCAATCATCATTCAACACAAGACTCTTATTCAAATTCTCATCTTGCAAAATCTATACATGAAAATACTTGTTTTATCATATAACACAAAATACAATCAATTAACATAAGGATTCTTAAATTCACATGTCAACTCATTACAAAACACATTTACTTAATTAGAACATTAAGCAAGCATGCAAGTTTAGTTCAACAAAGAAACCAAGAATCCAAAATCAAGCATTTCAAGGGTAACATCATCCTAGTACATGCCATATAACCAAGTGATGAATAACTACCAAACGAGCTCCTCAATAGTGTGACTTCTTGAGATGATCCGACCTTCAAGCAGGAAATAAAATCTACAAAACAATAAAAAATTCACTGGTAAGCTTTCATAGCTTAATAAGTTTGGAAGGTTTATCAATTTACCAAATAACATGTGTTGAACAAATCCGTAAATCAGTCGAGCCAAATTAGAACTATACTTCAGTGATCGATATCTGATTTACTCCCTGTTGACCCAAAGGTCATGCTTGTTACCAATATACGAGGCTTCTCACATTAAGCTAACAAGGACTCACATCACATGCGGTACCTCAGCCATTGATATGGTATATCTGTTCCCTACGCTGCTGCTCATACTAAGTTAACAAGAATATGCAAACAAGCATAAATCTCAGCCATTGTAGGGCCTGTAAACCATTCTCGGATTCTATTCACTTTACGGTGACTCATGATGCTGTAGAGAATCAGCAACAAATATAAGATCTCAACCATCGGACCATTTTCTGTATTTGGCAAAAGGTCGAGAAATTGTCATCTCGTCGTTTCTATCTTTCACATTTCCAATCGTCGTTTCTTATTTTCAGCAATCATTAGAAAGATAGTTATAACTAGTTATTAATAAGAATTTAACATTACGAACTTACCGGATGAAATTGCAGTTAAAGTGAACTCTAGGGGTAAATCCATAATTTTCCTTTTTCCATGATTGGGACACGATCTTGATCTATTACAATAATTTCATTCAATTATTTAAATCAACATGAATTTTTAGTCATTTTATGCAAATAAGCCTTTTTTTGTATTTTTACAAAATTACCCTTAACTTTTCACTTTTATTCAATTTAGTCCTTTAGCTCAAAACTTGCAAATTAACCATTTTCCTTAAAAACAAGTCTAGTAAAATATTATAGCAATCCAAGCTTAATATATTATCATTAAACTTCAAAAAAACACTAAACTCATCAATGGCATAAGCTAAAATGTTTAACAGTTTTATAAATTAGTACCCGGGTTAGTTAGATTAAGCTAAAACGAGTTCAAAAATATAAAAATTACCAAAAAAGGGCAAGATTTACTCACCCAATCTAAGAACCCAAGTGACTGAGGCTTGCTTCTCCCCTTGGCAATGGAGTTCGGCTCTTTGGAGAAGAAGATAACTTCATTTCATCTTTTAATTTTGGTTTAAACCATTTATTTACTTAATTTACCAATATACCCTTTGTTCACACTTTAATTTTTTACTAAATTTAAGTCAAGATAGTCCACTGAAATGATAAATGGTTATATTACCATTTAACGACCTTAAGTTACTTTCCAATTGTCATTTAATACCTTTAATTAAGAGAATTCAACTTTTGCACCTTTTTCAATTTCATACTTTTTACTTAATTAACTACCTAAACAATAAAATTTAGTAACCAAATTTTAATGTGATACAAATGACACTGTGAATATTAAATAAATAATATGTACGGTCTGACACATCGAAGTTGTGGCCTCGAAACCACTATTCTCTACCGTACTAAAAATAAACTAATTAGTAAATCCTCATTTAATTAGGATTTAATTGCAATTTATCCAAAATCTAAAGATTTCCACCTCATTTCTATTATTAGGCCACTTAAGGAGGGTCTAATTTCATAATTGGTCATTCAATTATATTAAATTTCAATTACACAAACTTAATTCCAATTTAATCCTAAACTAATTAGGACTAAAAGAAAAAATAACCCAAAAGTTAGTGGATGGTAATCATGTCACCATCGCTTGGACTTTTTGACCATGGTTTAATTACCATTTTGGTCCCTTTACTATTTTTAATATCTAACAATTAACTTTTACCTCTTTTGCAATTTACTCCTTTTTCCTTAATTAGGAAATTAATTATCAAAATTACCCAACCAAACTTCAATTCACATATAATAAGACTATGTAAATATTTAATAAAAATATTTACAACTCTTAATTTCAGAAATGAGGTCTTGATACCTCATTTTCTAAAACCACTTGACTTTTGAACCAAACCACTTATACTAACTATTGATTCAATAACTATAAAAATTTTCCCGTCGGGTTTGTGGTCCTAAAACCACTGTTTTCGACACCACTGGAAAATGAACTATTACAACTAAATGTAACACCCAAAACTTGAAATCGTCCTCGATTAGGCTTCCGGTGTCTTTTCGATTATGTATAATAGTTTATCTTTTAATTCATTTTCATTTAGTCTCAAATTAGTAAAGGAACGCGTTAAACATGTCATAAATCATTACTGAGATAATACCCTTTTTTAAGAAGGGAAAAAATGTTATTTCCATAATTTTTGGAGACTTCTACCGATACATGTTGGACAAGTATCGGTAGTAGTAAAGTCAGTGAACAGTTTAAGATCAGTGTAGACTTCTACCGATACAAGTGAAAGTTTTACCAATACAAGAGGCTCTACTACCGAAACAAGTCGTTCTTCTATCGATACTAAAAACCCTAGAGAGCTAAGAAGTCTAACCCTGCACTTTCTACCGATACAAGTGTCCTAACTACCAAAACTTGAGTGAACAAAACTACCGATACTTTAATTTACACTACCGATACAATGCAAGTTAGAATGTAACCTCCCTCTTACCCTGTACATCTAGCGATACATGCAAGAGATCTACTGAAACAAGTAAAGAGAATTTAATAAATCATGCCTAAGCTCAAGTTTATAAAACATTCATTACTTCATAACTTCAAAATGCATTATGCTAATACAATGTACGTAGTTTTAAGACATTGCAAATAACTCCTAGGGCAAGTATAACACATCGGACTAGCATACCGAATTCTCAACATTTCAACTAACATTCACAACAAGGAGTTCATGAATCCATACAAGTAGTACAAACACAATTTCATCCTAGTACATGTTATATAACTGAGTGATGAAATTACTTCCAAACGAGTTCCCGGGATAGTGTGATGTCTTCAAGATGGTCTGATCTTCAAGACACAAAATAGAATCTAGAAAATAACAACAATTTCACTAGTAAGCTTCATAGCTTAATAAGTTCTCAAGGTTTATCAATTTACAAAATAACATGTACTAAACAAATCTGTAAATTCATTAAGCCAAAATAAAACTGTACTTTATTGATCTTTATCCGTTTTACTCCTTGCTAACCCAAAGGTCATGATTCTCACTTTATTCCTTGTTGACCCAAAGGTCATAATGCTCATTTTACCTCTTGTTGACCCAAAGGTCATGCCTGTTACCAGTATACGATGCTACTCTCAGCCATCTATACGGTATAATTATTCCCTACGATCGTACTCACATTAAGCTGACGAGAGTATACAATCAGGCATAAATCTCAGCCATCATAGGGATTGTAATCCATTCTTGGATTCTATTCACTGTATAGTGACTCACGATGCCATAGAGGATTCGCAACAAATGCAGGATCTCAGTCATCAGACTGATTAACTTTGGGATAAGGCCGGGTAAGTCTTCTTCCGTCGTTTCTATCTTTCACATCTTCAATTTGTCGTTCTAATCATAAACAATGATAAAAAAGGCAATTATAAGTAGTTACCGGTAAGGATGCAGGCTGTGTAACAGTGGTGGAGGAGGTGGTGTCATCGGGTTATTTCTCATGAACTCCGAAAATCACTATCTCATCAACCCGTAGAACATGTTCTTTGCTTCATTTTCTGTCATCGGTAATATCGGTGCCTCGTGACTAGCCTCGAAATCATTAGTCGAGACATTACTATTTACCACATTAGTTTCCTCTCTTTGTGAGTCCAACATTCTATGGTTATCTGCAAAAACTGTATTTAGATCGGATCCGTCTATATCAAACTATCAGAGGTTCACATGGCATGTACTTCTAGATCATTAAAGAAAATCAATACAATCTAAGAATCGACTAAACCAAAAGCTCTAATACTACTAAAAGTAACACCCGAAACTCGAAACTGCCGTCGATTAGGGTTACGATGTCTTCCCGATCATGTATAGTAGTTTATCTCTTAATTCATTTTCATTTAGTCTCAAATTAATAAAGGAACGCGTTAAACATGTTACAAATCATTAGTGAGATAATACCCAATTTTAAGAAGGGCAAAAATGTCATTTTTAGGATTTTTAAAGACTTTTACCAATACCAATTGGAAAAGTATTGGTAGTAGTCAAGTTAGTGAACAGTTCAAGAACAGTGCAGACTTTTACCGATACAAGTGTAAGTCCTACTGATACAAGAGGCTCTACTACCGAAACAAGTCGTGCTTCTATCGATACTAAAAACTCTAGAGAGCTAAGAAGTCTAACCCTAGACCTTCTACCGATACAAGTGTCCCAACTATCGATACTTGAGTGAACAGAACTATCGATACTTCAATTTACACTACCAATACAATGCAAGTCAGAATGTAACCTCTCTCCTACCCTATACTTCTACCAATAAATGCAAGAGATCTACCAAAACAAGTATACCGAATTAAATAAATCCTGCCTAAGGTCAAGTTTATAAAACATTCATTACTTCATAAGTTCAAAACGCATTATGCTAATACAATGTACATAGTTTCAAGATATTGCAAATAACTCCCAGGGCAAGTATAACACATCAGACTAGCATACCAAATGTTCAACATTTCAACTAACATTCACAACAAGGAGTTCATGAATCCATACAAGTAGTACAAACACAATTTCATCCTAGTACATGCCATATAATCGAGTGATGAAATTACTACCGAATGAGCTCCCGAGATAGTATGATGTCTTCAAGATGGTCCGATCTTCAAGTCACAAAATAGAATCTACAAAACAACAACAATTTTATTGGTAAGCTTCATAGCATAATAAGTTCGCAAGGTTTATCAATTTACCGAATAACATTTAGTAAACAAATTTGTAAATTCGTCAAGCCAAAGTAAAACTATACTTCATTGATCTTTATTCGTTTTACTCCCTATTGACCCAATGGTCGTGATGCTTACTTTACTTCCAATTGACGCAAAGGTCATGATACTCATTATACGCCCTGATGACCCAAAGTTCGTGCTTGTTACCAATATACGATGCAACTCTCAGCCATCGATACGGTATAACTCTTCCCTATGATGCTTCTCACACTAAGCTGATGAGAATATACAATCAGGCATAAATCTCAGCCATCGTAGGGCTTTTAATCCATTCATGGATTCTATTCACTTTATAGTGACTCACGATGCTAAAGAGGATTCGCAACAAATGCAGGATCTCAGTCATCAGACTAATTAACTTTTTCACAAGGCCGGGTAAGTCTTCTTCCGTCATTTCTATCTTTCACATCTTCAATTTTTCCATCCAATCATCAACAACCATAAAGAAGGCAGTTATAAGTAGTTACAAGTATGAATTTAGCATTACGAACTTACGGTCGTTGATGGACTCTAGGGACTATTCTACTAATTTCCTTTTCCCGCAATCGGTGAGATGATCTTAGTCTACATCCATAATCATTCAATTTCGCACATTAAATCACACAATCAATCCATTTAACACAATCTAATCCTTTTGATAAATTATGATTTTACTCCTTAACCTTTTACATTTATTGATTTTAGTCCCTAAACATAATACATGCAAAATAACCTTTTCTCTTACACAACGAAGACAAGCCGAATAATCATAGGTCTCGTCTTGAGCTCAACAGTGACAAAACCATCACTCAATAATGACAAGTGAGAATTCATCGCCCTTAATGCGAACAACGATTTTTGGCTCAGGGTATTAGTAACATTTGCTTTCCCTAGATGGTAGTCAATCACAAGATCATAATCTTTCAATAGCTCCAACCATCAGTGCTATCACAAATTCAACTCCCTCTATGTCATGAGATACTTCAAACTCTTATAGTGAATACATGACATCTCTCACCATATAGATAGTGACGCCAAATCTTTAATGCAAAGACTATGACAACTAACTCTAGATCATGAGTCGAATAATTCTTTCATGCGACTTTAATTACCGAGAGGCATAAGCTATTACCTTTCCAGCTAGCATCAATACACAACCTAAGCCATTCAAAGATGCGTCGCTATAAACCATAAATTCCTTTCCCGATTCAGGCTGCGTCAGTACCGGAGCTTCTGTTAACATTTTTTTAAGCTGATAAAAAATCTGTTGACATTTCTATGACCAAACAAACTGTATGTTCTTCGGTAGCAACTTAGTCAACGATAAAGCTATGATAGAGAAAATTTTCACAAACCGACGGTAATAACCTGACAATCCCAAGAAGCTACGTGCCTCAGTAACTTTCTTTGGAACTTTCCAATCGAGGATTGCTGCAATTTTACTCGGATTAACTCGTATACCTTCTACAGATACCACATGACCCAAAAATCCAACTTCTCGAAGCCAGAATTCACATTTGATAAATTTTGCATACAACTATTTTTCTCGCAAAATTTGCATTACGTCTCTCAAATGCTGACTACGCTTCGACTTTGTTCTAGAATAAATTAGTATGTCATTGATAAATACAACCGCAAATCTATCCAGCTAAGGCTAGAACACTCGATTCATCGGATCTGGTTACATTACCCCTGTTATCACCAAGGTTTTCACCTGTGCTGCTGCTCTGTCCGAAGCGCCTGCGTTTTTGTGAAGTAATAGAAAGTTTCACACTCTATTCCTCTTTCACTTCTGAAGCCATTGGGTAGTTTCGCATGAAATGGTCTTTACCCCTACATCGGTAACAAGTTCCTTTCAACTTTCGACACTCACCCATGTGGTATCTTCTGTAGTGATCACATTGTGGACTAGGTGCATTTTGAACATTGGTTACACTAGTTGCAGGACAATTTTGGAATCTAGACACTAGTGGTCCCAATATACTCCTGCTCAGAAATCCAGAAGGCACTGTGTCGCGAGTTTCATTTTCTTTGAATTTCTTTGGTGGTGGCATAGAAAAAGTCTTGGTGATATTCATTTTCTAAGACCCCCGAAACCTCTTCTCTCTCTACCTTTTATTATTGTAGATTTCTTCCATCGTCTTAGCTCTATCTACAAGAACCACAAACGGTAGCAGCTTAGATCTGCCTACCATCATTTTGATTTCATCATTCAGCCTGTCTTCAAAATGACCACACATTGTTTCATTTGTCGGTACAATTTCCCGAGCATACTTACTCAGTTGTACAAATTCTCATTCGTACTCAGCCACTATTTTGCTTCCCTCATTCAATTTTAAAAGTTCCTTCTTTTTATCCAGGTACTGCTTGCTGACATATTTCTTTTAAAACTCTAGTTGAAAGAATTCTTAGGTAACTGCATTTTCAAGCATCACTGCTACGATCATCGTCCACCAATTGTAAGCCTCGTCTTTCAACAACGAAGTAGCACACCTCATATAATCTTCTGGAGGACAAGGCATCTCGTTCAAGACTCTTATTATGTTTTCCAACAAGTATTCAACTATAGAGGGATCATCATCTATACTTCCCCGAAATTCTTTGGCCCCATATTTCCTAACTTTGTCCATCGAGATTCAACGCCTCTATTCTACCACTATAGGAGGTGGAGGCACAATTGGAGGTACTACTGATAAGGATGCAGGGTGTGTAACAAGGGGTGAAAGAGGTGGTGTCATCGGGTTATTTCTCATGAACTTCAAAAATCACAATCCCATTAACCCGAAGAACATGTTCTTTGCTTTATTTTCTGTCATCGATAATATCGGTGCATCGTGACTAGCCCCAAAATCATTAGTCGAGATATTACTATTTACCACATTAATTTCCTCTCTTTTTGAGTCAGACATTCTATTGTTATCTGCAAAAACTATATTTAGATCGGATCCATCTACATCAAACTATCACAGGTTCACATGGCATGTACTTCTAGATCATTAAACAAAATCAATACAGTCCAAGAATCGACTAAACCAAAAGCTCTGATACTACTAAATGTAACACCCAAAACTCGAAACTGTCGTCGATTAGGGTTACGATGTCTTTCCGATCATGTATAGCAGTTTATCTTTTAATTCATTTTCATTTAGTCTCAAATTATTAAAGGAACGCGTTAAACATGTTATAAATCATTAGTGAGATAATACCCCATTTTAAGATGGGCAAAAATGTCATTTTTAGGATTTTTAGAGATTTCTATCAATACCTGTTGGAAAAGTATTGGTAGTAGTCAAGTTAGTGAACAGTTCAAGAATAGTGCAAACTTTTACCGATACAAGCATAAGTTCTACTAATACAAGAGGCTCTACTACCGAAACAAGTCGTACATCTATCGATACTAAAACTCTAGAGAGCTAAGAAGTCTAACCCTGCACCTTCTACCGATACAAGTGTCCCAACTACCGATACTTGAGTGAACAGAATTATCGATACTTCAATTTACACTACCAATACAATGCAAGTCAGAATGTAACCTCTCTCCTACCCCATACTTCTACCAATAAATGCAAGAGATCTATCGAAACAAGTATACCGAATTAAATAAATCCTGCCTAAGCTCAAGTTTATAAACATTCATTACTTCAAAAGTTCAAAATGCATTATGCTAATACAATGTACATAGTTTCAAGATATTGCAAATAACTCCCAGGGCAAGTATAACACATCAGACTAGCATACCAAATGTTCAACATTTCAACTAATATTCACAACAAGGAGTTCATGAATCCATACAAGTAGTACAAACACAATTTCATCCTAGTACATGCCATATAATCGAGTGATGAAATTACTACCGAATGAGCTCCCGAGATAATATGATGTCTTCAAGATGGTCCGATCTTCAAGTCACAAAATAGAATCTACAAAACAACAACAATTTTACTGGTAAGCTTCATAGCATAATAAGTTCGTAAGGTTTATCAATTTACCGAATAACATTTAGTAAACAAATTTGTAAATTCGTTGAGCCAAAGTAGAACTGTACTTCATTGATCTTTATTCATTTTACTTCCTGTTGACCCAATGGTCATGATGCTTACTTTACTTCCAATTGACGCAAAGGTCATGATACTCATTATACTCCCTGGTGACCCAAAGTTCATGCTTGTTACCACTATAAGATGCAACTCTCAGCCATCGATACGGTATAACTCTTTCATATGATGCTTCTCACACTAAGCTGATGAGAATATACAATCAGGCATAAATCTCAGCCATCATAGGGCTTGTAATCCATTATTGGATTCTATTCACTTTATAGTGACTCACGATGCCAAAGAGGATTCGCAACAAATGCAGGATCTCAGTCATTGGACTAATTAACTTTTGCACAAGGCCGGGTAAATCTTCTTCCATCGTTTCTATCTTTCACATTTTCAATTTTTCCATCCAATCATCAACAACCATAAAGAAGGCAGTTATAAGCAGATACAAGTAAGAATTTAACATTACAAACTTATTGGACTGGATTGCGGTCGTGGATGGACTCTAGGGACTATTCTACTAATTTCCCTTTCCTGCGATCGGTGACACGATCGTAGTCTACATCCATAATCATTCAATTTGGCACATTAAATCACACAATCAATTCCTTTAACACAATTTAGTCCTTTTTGGTAAAATTATGATTTTACCCCTTAACCTTTTACTTTTATTCATTTTAGTCCCTAAACACAATACATGCAAAATAACCTTTTTTCTTTCACATCGAATACAAGCCGAATAATCATAGGTCTCCACAAGTTCCTACACTTCATCTATTTCACACCAAATACACAGAAATTTCATTATTTAACATTTTATAAGCCAATCCTTGTCATAACAATCCACTCACTAAAGTCTCATGTACTCAGGTCAGTCCCAACCAACTTAGGCTTGCTCAACTCTAACCAATATAAAGGTGTTTTGCATTTCCTATCTTATAGTGCCTCAAACAGTGCCATTTTAATGCTGGAATAATAGCTATTATTCTAAGCAAACTCTATCAACGGTAGGTATTTCTCTCAGCTACCCTCAAACTCGAGTATGCAACATCGCAACATATCCTCTAAGATCTGTATCACTTGCTCTGACTAACCATCTGTCTACGGATGATATGTAGTGCTAAAATTTAATCTAGTTCCCAAAGCTTCATGCAGCTTACCCCAAAACCTCGAGGTAAAACGTGGATCTCTGTTAGAGATAATAGATACCGGTACTCCGTGCAATCGCACGATCTCAGATACATACAACTCATCCAACTTCTCTAGTGGATAATCCACTTGAATCGGGATAAACTGAGCTGATTTAGTCAAATTGTCAACTATTAAATAGATCGAATCTTTCCTCCTCTATGTCACAGGCAATCTTATAACAAAGTCCTTAGTGACTCGCTCCCATTTCCATTCAGGGATGGTAATAGGATGCAACAGCCCAAACAGACATGATGCTCAGCTTTTACTTGCTGACACACCAAAAATCTAGCCACAAACTCAGAGATTTCCCGTTTCATACTTGGCCACCAGTACATCTTCTTCAAATCGTTATACATTTTCACACTCCCTAGATGTATGAAATAAGTACTACTGTGAGCTTCTATCAGAATGTCCCATCTCAAATCAGGATCATTAGGAACACAAACCTTGCCTTTAAAATACAACATTCCATCCGTATCAACTGTGAACCCCGTGGTGGCATCCCTCTACATTTGCTCTTTTATAGCAACAAGCTTCAGATCAGTTTTCTGTAACTCTCAAATCCACTGTAGAAATAATGGTCTCGTTTTATGCTCAACAGTGATAGAAACATCACTCTCTAATGACAAGTGAGCATTCATCGCCCTTAATACGAACAATGATTTTTGGCTCAGGGTATTAGCAACATTTGCTTTCTCCGGATGGTAGTCAATCACAAGAACATAATCTTTCAATAGCTCCAACCATCAGTGTTGTCACAAATTCAACTCCCTCAGTGTCATCAAATACTTCAAACTCTTATAGTGAATACATGACATCTCTCACCGTATAGATAATGATGCCAAATCTTTAATGTAAAGACTATGACAGCTAACTCCATATCATGAGTCGGATAATTCTTTCATGTGACTTTAATTGCCGAGAGGCATAAGCTATTACCTTTCTAGCTTGCATCAATACACAACCCAAGCCATTCAAAGATGCGTCGCTATAAACCATAAATTCCTTTCCCGATTCAGGCTGCGTTAGTACCGGAGCTTCTATTAACATTTTCTTAAGCTGATCAAAACTCTGTTGACACTTCTCTGACTAAACAAACTATATGTTCTTCGGTAGCAACTTAGTCAACGATAAAGTTATGATAGAGAACATTTCACAAACCCATGGTAATAACCTGCCAATCCCAAGAAGCTACGTACCTCAGTAACACTCTTTGGAACTTTCCAATCGAGGATTGCTATAATTTTACTCGGATTAACTCGTATTCCTTCTACAGATACCACAGGACCAAAAAATCAAACTTCTCGAAGCCAGAATTCGTATTTGCTGAATTTTGCATACAACTATTTTTCTCGCAAAATTTGCATTACATCTCTCAAATGCTGACTATGCTTCGACTTTATTCTAGAATAAATCAGTATGTCATCGATAAATACAACCACAAATCTATCCAGCTAATGCTAGAACACTCGGTTCATCGGATCTGGTTACATTACCCCTGTTATCGCCAAGGTTTTCACCTATGCTGCTGCTCTGTCCGAAGCACCTGCCTTTTTGCGAAGTAATAGGAGGTTTCACACTCTATTCCTATTTCACTTCTGAAGTCATTGGGTAATTTCACATGAAATGGTCTTTACCCCTACATCGGTAACAAGTTCCTTTCAACTTTCGACACTCACCCACGTAGTATCTTCTGCAGTGATCATATTGTGGACTAGGTGCATTTAGAACATTGGCTACACTGGCTGCAGGATGATTTTGGAATCTAGACTCTAGTGGTCCCAATCTACTCCTTCTCAGAAATCCAAAAGACACTGTTTCGCGAGTTTCATTTTCTTTGAATTTCTTCGATTGTGGCATAGAAAAAGTCTTGGTGATATTCTTCTTCCAAGACTCCCAAAACCTCTTCTCTCTCTACCTTTTATTATTATAGATTTCTTCCATCTTCTGAGCTCTATCTATAAGAACCACAAACGGCTGCAGCTTAGATCCGCCTACCATCATCTTGATTTTGTCATTCAACTTGTCTCCAAAACGGACACACATTGTTTCATTTGTCGGTACAATTTCCCGAGCATACTTACTCAACTGTACAAATTCTCATTTGTACTCTACCACTGTTTTGATTACTTGTTTCAATTCTAAAAATTCCTTCTTTTTATCCAAGTACTGCTTGCTAACATATTTCTTTTTAAACTCTACTTGAAAGAATTCCTAGGTAACTTCATTTTCAAGCATTACCACTACAATCATCGTCCACCAATTGGAAGCCTCGTCTTTCAACAACGAAGCAGCACACCTCACATAATCTTCTAGAGGACAAGCCATCTAATTCAAGACTCTTATTTTGTTTTCCAACCAGTATTCAGCTATAAAGGGATCATCTTCTATGCTTCCCCGAAATTCTTCGGCCTCATATATCCTAACTTTGTCCGTCGAGATTCGACGCCTCTATTCTACCACTATAGGAGGTGGAGGCACAACTAGAGGTACTACCGGTAAGGATGCAGGCTGTGTAACAGGGGTGGAAGAGGTGGTGTCATCGGGTTATTTCTCATGAACTCCGAAAATCACTATCCCATCAACTCGAAGAATATGTTCTTTGCTTCATTTTCTGTCATTGGTAATATCGGTGCATCGTGACTAGCCCCGAAATCATTAATCGGGACATTACTGTTTACACATTAGTTTCCTCTCTTTTTGAATCAAACATTCTATGGTTATCTGCAAAAACTGTATTTAGATTAGATCCATCTATATCAAACTATCACAGGTTCACATGGCATGTACTTCTAGATATTTAAACAAAATCAATACAGTCCAAGAATCGGCTAAACCAAAAGCTCTGATATTACTAAATGTAACACCCAAAACTCGAAACTGTCATCGATTAGGGTTACGATTCTTTCCGATCATGTATAACAATTTACCTTTTAATTCATTTTCATTTAGTCTCAAATTAATAAAGGAACGCGTTAAACATGTTATAAATCATAAGTGAGATAATACCTCATTTTAAGATGGGCAAAAATGTCATTTTTAGGATTTTTAGAGACTTCTACCGATACCTACTGGAAAAGTATTGGTAGTAGTCAAGTTAGTAAACAGTTCAAGAACATTGCAGACTTTTACAGATACAAGTGTTAGTTCTACTGATACAAGAGGCTCTACTACCGAAACAAGTCGTGCTTCTATTGATACTAAAAACTCTAGAGAGCTAAGAAGTCTAACCCTGCACCTTCTACCGATCCAAGTGTCCCAACTACCGATACTTCAGTGAACAAAACTACCGATACTTTAATTTACACTACCAATATAATGCAAGTCAGAATGTAACCTCTCTCCTACCCTATACTTTTACCAATAAATGCAAGAGATTTACCGAAACAAGTATACCGAATTAAATAAATCCTGCCTAAGCTCAAGTTTATAAAACATTCATTACTTCATAAGTTCAAAATGCATTATGCTAATACAATGTACATAGTTTCAAGATATTGCAAATAACTCCCAGGGCAAGTATAACACATCGGACTAGCATACCAAATGTTCAACATTTCAACTAACATTCACAATAAGGAGTTGATGAATCCATACAAGTAGTACAAACACAATTTCATCCTAGTACATGCCATATAATCGAGTGATGAAATTACAACTGAATGAGCTCCCGGGATAGTATGATGTCTTCAAGATGGTTCGATCTTCAAGTCACAAAATAGAATCTACAAAATTACAACAATTTTACTGGTAAGTTTCATAGCATAATAAATTCGCAAGGTTTATCAATTTACCGAATAACATTTAGCAAACAAATTTGTAAATTCGTCGAGCCAAAGCAGAACTGTACTTCATTGATCTTTATTCGTTTTACTCCCTATTGACCTAATGGTCATGATGCTTACTTTACTTCCTATTGACCTAAAGGTCATGATGCTCATTTTATTCCCTGTTGACCCAAAGTTCATGCCTGTTACCAATATACGATGCAACTCTCAGCCATCGATACGGTATAACTCTTCCCTACGATGCTTCTCACACTAAGCTGACGAGAATATACAATCTGGCATAAATCTCAGCCATCATAGGGCCTGTAATCCATTCTTGGATTCTATACACTTTACAGTGACTCACGATGCCGTAGAGGATCCGTAACAAATGCAAGATCTCAATCATCATACCATTTAACTTTGGCACAAGGCCGGGTAAGTCTTCTTCCGTCGTTTCTATCTTTCACATCTTCAATTTGTCATTCCAATCATCAACAACCATAGAGAAGGCAATTATAAGTAGTTACAAGTAAGAAATTAACATTACGAACTTACTGGACTGGATTACGGTCATGGATGGACTTTAGGGACTATTCTACTAATTTCTCTTTATTGCGATCAGTGGCACAATCGTTGTCTACATCTACAATCATTCAATTTCTCACATTAAATCACACAATCAATTCATTTAACACAATCTAGTCCTTTTTGGTAAAATTATGATTTTACCCCCTAGCCTTTTACTTTTATTCATTGTACTCCCTAAACACAATACATACAAAATAACCTTTTCTCTTACACAATGAATACAAGTCGAATAATCATAAGCCCTGACAAGTCCCTACACTTCATCTATTTCACACCAAATACACACAAATTTCACTATTTAACATAAACCCTAATTTCATCCAAAATCACTTTACAAAAAGATCCAACGCAAACATCAAACATACAAATCCATCAAAAGCTTTCAAGAACAAGCATATTCAATAATGGCAAGTTTTATAACTTTTGACAGATTTACTAATTAGTCCTTGGATAAGCTAGATTAAGCTAATACGGACTCGAAAACATAAAAATTACTAAAAATGATCAAGGTTTACTTACCCAATTCAAAGCTCAAAGTTAACAATGGAAAACCCTAGTTCCCCTCTTGTCTTGCCATGAAGAAGATGAAGTTTGGGTGAAAATTTCTCTTTTTTCTTCTTTAATTTCATATTTATACTTAATGGCATAATCGTAAATTTAACAATGTTCATGATTAACTTACTCAATCATCTTTCAACTCTAATCCTATTTATAAGTCAATATTAGTCATAACAATCCACTCACTAAAGTCTCTTTGGTTAACTTACTCATTTAGTCCTTCTAAACTCTTAACTCATATTTTACACCTTTTACAATTTAATCCTTTCTGCTCAATTAACTATCTAAACGATAAAATTTCTCAAAAAAATTTAACTTGATGATATTGACATCATAAATATTAAATAAATAATGTTTAAGACTCGACTCATCCCGAAACCACTATTTTCGACACCACCAAAAAATCGGGCTGTTACAACTCAAATGATAAGAATGATAAGGATCAAGTTTAGAATATGATACCTCTAGTAATTGTCAACGAACCTTGCCTTTCGATCAGTGTGGAATGTCAAAAAATAAAAAATGAAAAATGAAATGAAAAGAGAAAAAGAACACTTATGTAGATCGGAGGTTGGGAACAAGAAAAATTGAGGCTTGATAGTGGGGAAGACATGTAACACCTCCAAGAAGAAGTTTCCTCTCTTTTGGGGTGTTTTAAATGTGTGTTTTTGTGCCTAAAATCAGTGACTATAAATAGAATTTTGGCGGGCTTTCTACCTGAAATGGCCAGATTTTAGTTAAAAGCACAAGCATGTCATGCCATAAGCTATGCGAGGTGCAACACTATTCTCTAACATCAGGTGTCTTTTCTTTGAAGATCTTTTGTCGTGCCATGGCCTATTCATGGTAGAAAATGACGTTGGCCCAAGCCTTTTGGGGTATGTCAATATCTTCTGGTCGATCGTTCTCGTTCTCGTTTAGCTTCATTTCATCTCGTTACATTTGAAAACCTTAATTCTCCTAATTATAACATATAATTACCTCTTAATTATCTTAAAATCTAACTTCAAACTAAAAGTTAAAACTAATTTACAAAATTTTACAAATTTATTAAAGTTCAATGGTTGATACTATGTCGTGCTACCAAACATGTCTGACAATTCTCTAAACATCACCATTGACTTCAATTATCATTCACACCCATCGCATGCCTTCCAATTGTTTTCATTCTCTTTTAGATATTTCCATTTATCTTGTTCTGTTCTCTTGTTAGTACCTACACATGCACAACTCACATTAGGTATTGATTCAACTACCTCCTCGATCGGCTCATAGTGCGTAGCTTCCTCATCCTCCTTCGTGAGTTTGTCGACATCTTTTGGGATTTTCTCCTCTTCATGGATGAGGTTGTTTGGTGATTTTAATACCTTTCCCAATCACACTACTATTGCCTTTACTTTCTCCTTCCTATCTCTGCGAGGGTTGTTCTCTATGTTACTAGGGAAACTCTGGCCATTTTGTTTTTGGAACATCGTCATTAACTGGCTCATTTGGTCAGAGAGGTTATCCATTCGAGATTCGAGTCATCCAGATGTATCTTGGACTTTTTAAATGTTCATCTTTATTATTTTCATCTCCCCCTTTAGTCGATCCAATCTCTGACCTCATGTAGAATGGTCATTTCCCACATATCGTTGTTGCAACGATGGAGGTTGGTAAGGAGGATTTTGTCGATTTTGAACTTGGTTTGCTCCTCCTTGGTTACCTCCCCATTTAAAGTTAGGATTATCCCTCCAACCGAGATTATAAGTATTTGAATAAGGATTTCTACCCCTATTACTTATGTAACTCGTCTTGAAACAGCCTGTTTTTTAGTGGTGTTTGAAACAGTGGTTTCGAGACCACAAATTTGATGTGTTAATCTGTAAATATTAATTATTCAATATTTACGAGTTCATTAGTGTCGTATTAAAATTTGATTAGTAAACTAAGTAAAAAGGACTAAATTGTAAAAGTTATAAATTTTAGTTTCTATTATTAAAAAAGGGTTTAATGGTTGAATATTAATAAAGTGGTGGGCTAATATGGTTAATAAACCATATAAAGTTGTTAATGGACAACTTTGGACCAATTTTAGCTAATTAATAAGTTATAACATAAGGGTAAAGTAGTAAAATAACAAATAAGTAAAACATAAACTAAATAAAACAAATTTTTAGTCTTCTTCAAGCTTACCACCGATTTTAGAAGAAAGAAATAGCTATTTTTGAAGAACAAGGTTCGACCAAGCTAGGTTTTGAGCATGTAAGTAATTCTTGATCCCGTTTTTAGTAATTTTTATGTTTTTTGTGATCGTATTAGCTTGATCTAGTAACCCGAGGACTAATTTGTAAAGCTTTAAAATGTCATGGATTATTTCATTGATGAGTTTGGGATGTTCTTGAAGTTTTATGGTAGAATATTAAGGTTGGTTGTTAAATAGGACTATTTTGTATAGTAGTACTTGTTAAATTACTACTATGGATTAACTACAAATATGGGCTATAGTGAGGTCCTAAATAATTTGGCTAGGATAAATTCTAGTTAAAATTGGTTAAATTGTGTGTTTTCGACCTATGGATTAAATTGCATAAAAGTAAAATGTCGGGGGTAATTTTGTAAAATTTCTAAAAGGAATTAATAGCATAAAATAAGTTAATTTTTCTATTGGATTTATTTAATTGAATGAAATTATTATTCTAGATCAAGTACGAGTTGAAAATCAAGAAAAAACAAAGTTGCTGAATAATCTCTGTACCTTTGTCATCGCTACAGTTAAGTCTGGTAAGTTCGTTCAATTTAAATTTAATACATCTTAAATGCATATTATATGTACCTAATTGTTTAATTTTGAATAATATATTGATGCATATAATTGAGAATGGAAGTAATAGATTGTTATACCATTGATCATTGATGAATTATCATGAGCCGGATGAACGTAGGATAGAGTACGATTGGCATGCCAATAGGTTATTTTGTGTGCGGTACGAAATTGGTATGAGTTTTGATGATAATTCCTGTATATCTCATGTTCATAGAATATACCGAAGTCTTGCACTTGTTGCGGACTATCGTGTTATATTAAGTGTTTTTTGGCGTGTTATAGGGGGCAGATGTTAGCCTATGGGCTAGGCACTTAGTGTCAAGGCGTGTTATCAGATGGATTAGCTCATATGAGTGTTTGGCATGTTCTCGGAAGTTTAATCATGTATTCATATATGTATATCATTCATCAGGCAATGTTTTAGAGATAATCGAATGTTATTGAAATGTGGAAAGTTGATTGCATTATTGTTTGAGCATTACTCACCTATTGTGAAATGTGGTTGACAGGAACTCCGTGAGTAATCTTGTTATTTGATTTATTATTTTTATTCAGTAAGCTTTATCATTTTAACCATCGAACTTACTAAGCTTTATAAAAGCTTACTCGTGTTATTTGTCTTACTTCCTTGTAGATTACATTTTTGTGCATTGTCGGGCGATCAGATCAACTCGAAGAATCACACTATCCGAGGATCCTCTGGTAGGCTTTGAATGCAACTTGGCTTACATGACATGTAATAGGAAATTGGTGAATGTTTTGTAATAGCCATAAACACTTATGTAGTAAAGTTAATGTGCTTGCAATGTTGTTGTGTTAAGTAGACATTTGATGCATGCATTCTTAGTTCTAGTTAAAGCATGAGCGGTTGTTGTTAATGAGCATGAAATGGTAAGTCTTGTTATTAGTAGAAGTACATACTTATGACTTGAAAATTTAGCTTTGATAATGGCTTGTTATGTGATTGAAATGTGGTGTCAATGATGGCATATTGGTTAGGCACATAGGTTGGTTGTTTAACTTGATTTGAGAGTCTTGTAAACATGTGTGTAAGAGTATGTTTAGGTACCTAAGAATTTGGATATGTAATGGGCATGTTTTGGGTCATTTTTGGACACACACGACCTAGGGCACAGGATGCCACAAGACCGTGTGCCACACATAGGTGTGTGCCCCTAAAGTGTTAGGTGTAAGGTTCACATGGGTTGGCGCATGATCGTGTGACCCAAGTCAGTGAGTTACATGGGTAGACATACGGGCGGGGACACATGCATGTGAGATAAGTTAGTGAACTCCATGGCCCAAGCACACGGGCGTATGGTATAACCATATTGTCTAGTCTTTATCACACGGTCGTGTGACCATGTTTTGAAAATTTTTATATTTTCTCCAAATCTTTTGATTTGTTTCAAATTGGTCCCTGATTGTTTCTAAACTATTTTAAGGCCTCGTAGACTCAATTTAAGGCCTCAAAGTGTATGTTTTCCTTTAGAGTGAATGACATATGAATGTGATTAATTGATTTTTAAACTTGATGTTAGTTAAAACTAAATGTTTTGAATTGTTCTGTAATACTCTGTAACCCTACTTCGGTGATGTAAACTTGTTAGGGGTGTTACATGTCTCCTCTGGTTGGTTCTCTAGTTACAGCTCCACGCTCGTCGAGTTGACAGGTTTTTCCAAACGATTAAGCTTTTCTAAGATTCGTTCGAATCTATAATCCTCATTTTTCTTTGTTCAGCAGTTTCAATATTGGAGGCTTAGATTTGTACATACACCTCTCATTGGGCCACATGTATGAGTTCATAGCCATATCATCGATGATTTTGTAGGCTCATTCATACGTATGGAACATGAGAGATCCGCTAGATTCTCCGTATAAACTGGACTTGATATGTTCGTCAAAAACATTGTAGAAGATTTGGATCTAGAGTCATGCTTGCAGTCCATAGTGTGGGCATTTCCTTAACATTGTCTTGAAATGCTCCCAAGCCTCGTATAGGGAATCACCTTTAAATTGTTTAAAAATGGAGATTTCTCGCCTCAACTAAATGATTCGACTAACTGGGAAAAATTATAGAGAAAATTTTTCACTAAATCATTCCATTTTGTAATGGAACTCGATTTTAGCGAGTCTAACCAATTTGTTGCATTGTTGCATAAGGAGAATGGAAATAATCGAAGGCACACGACATCATCAGATACCACATTATATTTTATGAGTAACTTAATGAGTACATGTAATTGCAAGAGAGGACTTCATCTATTTAGTGATTTCATTAAATTACATGTACTCGTTAAATTAATCTCTGAAACCCAAAAACAACAATAAAATTACATTGCCAATAATCAAGAGAAAATGTTCTAGTCTTCGTTGAGAATACGATACATATCTACCACAAAGTAGAAGAAGAACATCACATGTAACAAAGCATATCAATCCCTAATGGAAACAATAATTACCGCATTCAGAGGTTGCTTTAATAAGCAAGCCTGCCTTCCAAGAGCAAGCACTATGGCTAAAAGGGATATTATCTGTCATAAGTAGGCAACAATGTTGGGCAGTGGGAGCTCCACACCCATATTGTGGAACTCTTTAAGTCGGCTTGCAAGATTGCATAAACATACTAATAGATAGTAATTTTAGGACTTGATATGCTTTGTACATGTGATGTTATTCTTCTACTTTGTGGTAGATATGTATAGCATTCCCGAGGAAGATTGAAACATTTTCACTTGATTATTGGTAGTGTAATTTTGTTATTGCTTTTGGGTTTCAAAGAGTAATTTAATGAATACATGTAATTCCAAGAGAGGACTTTATCTGCTTTGAAATTTCATTAAATTACATGTACTCGTTAAATTACACTCCGAAACCCAAAAGCAACAATAAAATTACACTACCAATAATCAAGAGAAAATGTTCCAATCTTCCTCGGTGATACTATACATATCTACAACAAAGTAGAAAAAGAACATTACATGTAACAAAGCATATAAAGCCCTAAAATAAACAATAATTACAGCATTCGATGGAAGCTTTAATAAGAAAACCTACCTTGCAAGACCAAGCACCATGGCTAAAAAGATTATTATCTGTCATAAGCAGCAATGTTGGGCTTTGGGAGCTCCATACCCATATTGTGGAACTCTTTTAAGTTGGCTAGCAAGATTGCATAAACCACCAAATTGACACCAATTTTAGGGATTGGTATGCTTTATTACCTGTGATGTTCTTTTTTTAATTTGTGGTAGATATGTATAGTATCCTCGGGGAAGATTGAAACATTTTCTTGTAATTATTGGTAGTGTAATTTTGCTATTGCTTTTGGGTTTTAGAGAGTAATTTAATGATTACATGTAATTGCAAGAAAGGACATTATCTACTTGGCGATTTCATTAAATTACATGTACTCATTGAATTACTCTCTGAAATCCAAAAGCAACAATAAAATTACACTACCAAAAATCTGGAGAAAATATTCCACTCTTCCCCTGGGATACTATACATATCTACAACAAAGTAGAAGAAGAACATCACATGTAACACAGCATATCAGGCCCTAAAAGAAACAAAAATTACCACATTCGGAGGTTGCTTTAAGAAGCAAACCTACCTTGCAGGAGCAAGCACCATGGATAAAAGGGATATTATCTGTCATGAGTAGGTAACAATGTTGGACTTTGGGAGCTCCATACCCATATTGTGGAAACCTTTTAAGTTTGCTAGTTGGATTGCATAAACCTGCAAATAGTCACAAATTTTAGGGCCTGATATGCTTTGTTACATGTGATGTTCTTCTTCTACTTCGTGGTAGATATGCATTGTATCCCGGGGAAGATTGGAACATTTTCTCTTAATTATTGGTAGTGTATTTTTATTGTTGCTTTTGGATTTCGGCGATTAATTTAATGAGTGCATGTAAATGCAAGAGAGAACTTCATCTGCTTGGCGATTTAATTAAATTACATGTTGTAACGCATAAGTTTATGTAAGTGTACACAATCGTTACAAAGTAATAAGTGAGTATAGAGTTATCGTCTCCAAAGAGACTATATAAGTTAATCAATTAATTGTAAAATTAAATTAAAAAACTTGGTGAAAAAAACACAATTAATTCAAGAGGTTTGATGATTAAAATTAAATGTAACAATCTAGATACAAATGATCCCTAATACAATTTAATCTAAGTATGAAAATTATCTATATGAATGAATGGATTTTAGCAACAGAAAAACAAAATTCACAACAATTAATAACATAAATAAACTAGGACAATCACATTAATTAAGTTAATTCATTCTTAACATGCTTATTAATATTTGGAAAACATTCCATAACAACTCGATCTTTCATGGGCTTGGAAAACAAATTAAGTCCTTTTGGAATCTTTTACCTAGTTAAACATGCATTCTACTGATAAAATTAAACTAAGGGTTTCTTAGTATTCTTGTGAAGTAACAGAGACTGGGTCGATTTGAAACAATTTAATCTCATGAATCTAAAAGTCATGCAAGGTAATAAAGCTCGGTCAAGTTATTACGAACCTTTAATTCATTCTGGGTCGGATATGAATTAAGCATGCACATTTCAATTATTGTGTCTATTAGCCGATGTCAGGTTCAGATCGCTTAACTAATTCTAATGCATCTAATCACGTATGAATGAAATACATACTTCAATTTAATTGAAAGCATGATAGATTGAGGCACAAATATCAAAAGCATGAATCAAATGAACTAATGCAATCATCCTAGCTTTAATAAAATTAAGCTACCACTTTTTATGACAAGATCGAAGAACACATAGTAAACATTATAAAATTAAATAAGACAAGAAAGAATAAACCCTATCGAAGTGGCTGTCACCCAAACTCCGGTTGAAGATAACTCCTTCGAATCTTTGCTTCACTCCTTTGCTGATGACTCTCTAATGTGG
Source organism: Gossypioides kirkii (assembly GCA_005610355.1). Lineage (NCBI taxonomy): Eukaryota > Viridiplantae > Streptophyta > Magnoliopsida > Malvales > Malvaceae > Gossypioides > Gossypioides kirkii. The sequence goes on along the minus strand of CP032253.1, from coordinate 24,466,461 downwards.
CCAGCCAAGGGATCTCTCAAAGGCTTAACTGGCTAAAATCTAAAGGAAAGAAAGGAGATGCTAGGCGTGGAAATGATGAGAGAATGAGAGAATGAGGGATGAGGGATGATTTTGAAGTGAGGTTGAGGAGTGAGCTTACCAAAAATAGGCTGGTTGAATCCCCCATTATTCTCTCATGCATGACCGGCCATGAAGTGAGGAGTTTTACTTGGTTTTTTGCTTTAAAGCAGTCAACCATGCCATATCAAGCAAGGATCAAGACCTAGTCAACAACAATTTTCTGGGTTGATTTCTGATTTTCGATCAACTGCAGGGACTCCTTGCAATTACCTCAAAATTCCTTTTTGGGCAGCCATTGTGACTGCCGAAATTAGGCTCCTCATTCACTTGGGTTGGACGATTTTGTGACCCAGCAAGCAACCAGACCTATCCAAAACACATTAAATTAATTTGGGTCAAATTAAATAATTAATTAATCCTTTTTATAATACTTAACCAACCTAATTAATGAAATTATATATGTCTATTTAGATAATATAATTTCATGCTTTAATTAATTTAATTTGCATGACTCACTTTACATATTAAAATATAGCATATTATATAAAATCATAAAATAAGTCATTTTAAACGTAAAAACTATATAATAAAGCATAAAATCATATTTTTATAATTTCCATCTCTTAAATTAATATTTAAGCATATTTCATTAATTTATGGGTCAAATATGAATTAAGCATGCACATTTCAATTATTAAGTCTATTAGCCGATGTCTGGTTCGGATCGCTCAACTAATTCTATTGCATCCAATCATGTATGAATGAAATACATACTTGAATTTAATTGAAAGCATGATCAATTGAGGCACAAATATTAAAAGCATGAATCAAATGAACTTTATAAAAATAATGCAATCATCCTAGCTTAAATAAAATTAAGCTACCATTGTTGACGACAAGATAGAAGAACACATAGTAAACATTACAAAATTAAATAAGAAAATAAAGAATAAACCCTATTAAAGTAGCTGTCACCCAAACTCCGATTGAAGATAACTCTTTCGAATCTTTGCTTCGCTCCTTTGCTGATGGCTCTCTAAGGTGGCTGGCCAACGGATCTCTGAAAGGCTTAACTGGCTAAAATCTGAAGGAAAGAAAGGAGATGCTAGGTGTGGGAATGAAGAGAGAATGAGAGAAATGATGAAGAAATGATGAATGAGGGATGATTTTGAAGTGAGGTTGAGGGCTCTATTTATAGGTGAGGTTGAGGAGTGAGTTTACCAAACATAGGGTGGTTGAATCCCCCATTGTTCTTTCATGCATGGCCAGACATGAAGTGACGAGTTCAACTTGGTTGTTTTCTTTATTTTTAAGCATTCAACCTTGCCACATCAAGAAAGGATCAATACCTAATCAATAGCAATCTTCTAGGCTAATTTCTGATTTCTTTTCAACTGTAAGGACTCTTGCAATTACCCCAAAATTCGTTATTGGAAAGCCGTTGTGAGTGCCGAAACTGGGCTCCTCATTCACTTGGGTTGGATGATTTTGCGACTCAACAAGCAATCAAACCTGTCCAAAACACATTAAATTAACTTGGGTCAAATTAAATAATTAATTAACCCTCTATATAATATTTAACCAACCCAATTAATGAAATAATACATGTCTATTTAAATAATATAATTTTATGCTTTAATTAATTTAATTTGCATGAGCCACTTTATGTATGAAATAAAATCATAAAATAAGTCATTTTGTGCATAAAAACTATATAATAAAACATAAAATCACTTTTTTATAATTTCCATGTCTTAAACTAATATTTGAGCATATTTCATTAATTTATTAAACAATTACTCGAATTAATATAATTTTTAAGTAAAAAGGTGATGAACATTCATAGCAGAAACCTATATATTTTCGCGTTTACACACCCCCAAACTTAAACCTTTGCTAGTCCTGAGTAATGTTCACGTACAACAAAGTTTTTACTAAGGCAATATTGCAAAATGTGTAAGTAGCATCAATCTTTGGCATATAATCATGTATAAAAAAAATCATGTTCATATATTTTCTTTATTATTAAGCAGCTCACATGCAAACATTATTCAAAATTTTCATACTAAGTATCAAGATATGTTAACATGAGTTATAGTTTGGATGCATTTCAAAGTCATATGCAACATTCACCATTTAACATAATTTCCTTATCGATCTAAACAAAACAATCATAAGGTTTATTTTGCGGTCCTCATATGTTGAACTTCGTAATTCCTCTCCACTAATGTTGTTGACATAATCATCAAATCAATAGGTCTTTTGTAAGGTTGTAATGGGGCTAGGCTAAAGGTAGGGATTAAAGAGAAGTTAAATTTCGGTTTCAATAATCTTAACCCTTAACTTTGTCTTAGATCTTTTTGTAACACAAACTTCTTTTGAATGGATCTTTTGAACACCCCAAACTTATTTCGAACTCATGCTCATACATTTTCATTCAAAATTTAAGCAAACTTTTCTTTGCTCTTTTTTTTAAGCATGAGCATGAACGTCCTTTCAAATTTTTCCTCAGATGTTGATCACCAAGACAAATTTAGTTAAGATGGATGCACAAAGTAGGATAAACTTAAAAAGATGGTAATATGACTTATGATGCAGGTAATTTTCAATAATCAGACCATTAAGCTAAAAATTTAAGTTTCAAGGGTTTAATTTCATAAGGTAGGCTTGAAAGGCTCAAACGATCCAAAGAAATTGTACCTATATCATATTTAGACTTTTATGTCTCCTAGGATTTCACCTCAAGAAAGTTACTAAGTGAATTCTAAATACATAAACCTTCATGCATGTCTAATCTCAAGGAAAACTAAATTTTCATGGCAAACGTTACCTAAGGCTAAGATCATACAAGCATTCCACAATTCATGATAACATACATTCAACTTAGATAGAAACATCACTCATGCTTGCATTCAAACTAACTTATTAATAAAAATTTCCTCTAAACATTCATTTATTAAAGCATACTTATGTAAAAAGATTGAAACATACTTGAAAATTTTAAAAAATTTTGAGCAAATTACCTTACCCCCTTTAAAAAGAAGCAATGTCCTCATTGCAAAAACAAAGTGATGAACGAAAACTGAACACTAGGTAGGATTGTAAGAAAAGAGAGGTGAGTCATTAAGACTGTTTAAGTACCAAGTCTTTCTTAACAATCCAATGCTAAACATGTTCATTACTATTACGACATCACTTAGTCTTTTCTTAATAAAAAGGTGTTAAGCTTATTCATGTTTGCAATGGTTTATTATGAGAAAGCAAATTCCTAACTACGAAATAAATAAACACCTAAAGACCTAAAAACAAATAATTAAATAAAGACAAGAATCCCCCTTTTATTTATTTGACTCATCCCCCTTGTTTTCTTTTTCTTCAGTTTCATCCTCACTTTCATACTCATCTTCTTCCTTCCATGTCTCGAAGATAAAATCTAAGAACTCAGGAACAAAAGTGTTAGAAACATTCTTAAAAGTATTTATGATGGAATTCTCTCTAATCTTCACATATCTCTAGTAAGCATGTTGTTGATTTTGCATAAATTTTCACATATCCATCATAATTGACAATTTTGATTTCTTTGAAGTGCTTGAAGGAGTCAGCATTGGAATAGTTAATTCAGGATTGATACTTGGCTCAACTGGTTCATCATCTTTTGGCTCATCTTTTGGTTCAGAGTTGTTTGGTTTCTCAGTCGGTTTAGGACTATTTGGCTTCTCAGATTCTACTTCTTTAGTGTCAGCAACTGAATCAGCTTCAGTTTCAATTTTGTTTGATGACTCATCAGTTTTTGGTTAGTTGGTTCACCTTGTTCACTTTGGTTTAGTTTACGAACTCTCTCCACTAACCTTTCAAGGTCATAGGCTGTGATGCAACCTTGAACATAATGGCTCTTCAGATTTTCTTTTGTTTTAACATGGACCCTTAAGTAAAGTGAAGTAATCAATGATGGGAAGTAGGCACTTCCTGTTTTCTTTTTAGCAAAGTCATGGATCTCCTTAAGAATAATTTTCCCAACATTGATAGACCTTTCTGTTAATATAGCATACAATAAGAGGATTCGTTCCATCAAGATGGTGGAACTATGTGAGATAGGCATGAAGCTATAGTGAACAAAGTAAAACCATACCTTAGCTATCAGTTTTAGGTATTCTCTTCGGCAAGAATGGCTTCCATACTTTCTTATAATCTATTGGGGTCCCAGATTTGTAACAACATCAAGCACTTGTTGAAGAAAATCCCAATTGATATTGTTCATCATAGGAAAGTACTCATCTTCTTCAATATCAGGTAAGTTAAACAAATCATTAATGGAGTTATAAGTAAGGGGTACCTTCTTCTTTCGGACAATGACCTCAACAGCATCTTGTAGAGTCAAACTAGCATAAAACTCTCGAACTAGTTCATCATCAAAAAGTGAATGAGCATCACAAAAGGTGTTCCCAATTGAGGGCATTGATCTTTTTTCGAATCGGCACAGGTACAACCATCAAATCAGTACTCTTCAAGTTAAAAATTTTTTCTCGCATCATATGTTGATGCTTAAAGATTGAATCGAGCTTGTGTTTCACTTCCTCATCTATCACAATTGGATTACGGTGGTGATGGCAAGGATTTGTGAAGGCGAAAACCTTACGACAGTGACGGTATTACAGTGGTGGTAACCTTGTGTCGACGACAAAATACGGTGGTGACGTGGATGCTCTAGCAAAAGACTTGCTGTAGCACATGTTGATCTTTTGCAACAAGGGAAGAAAATTGTGGAGTTTCTTCGGGATTTAAGGCTAATGCAAGAAGGAAGAATAAGAGTAGCTAGGGTTTAAGCTAATTGCTTGAAGGGTTGTGAAAATTATAATGGTAAAGAGGGGTTTATATAGCATTAAACTAGGCCAACATGTAGCAAAAATTTAGCTACCCAAGGGGTTGTTTGGGGAGAAATTAAAGGAAAGGGATGGAGGTGGCGGCAATGCATGGGTAATTTCCCTCCTTTTTCCTGTTTTGGACCTCAAGTCCAACTGTATTTATAGAATGAACTTAAAAACAAACTGATTAGTACTTGGGTCAAATTGACCCCCTTATTAAACATAAACAAATTAAAATTAAAAACAACAATAAAAATGAAAATAAAAATTTCAAAGTTGATTAGAGAATTTCTTTTTAACATTTTACATTAAATTAATTCCTAGGAAAGGTTGGAGGGGTAACAATTGTTCCGCTTAAATTAATTAATTGTACTAAATTAAGAAAAATAATTTCTATTTATTTATTTATTCACAAGTAAGTTCATGAAAAATTAAGGGTCTGTTAAATTGAATGAGGATTCAACTCGCTCAACTTCACCATCCCAATAGTGCTTGAGACATTGACTATTAACTTTAAACGTACCTCAATGATCTTTGTACAATTCAACGGCTCCATATGGATAGACTTTATGAACGGTAAAAGGTCTGGTCAATCAAGATTTGAGCTCCCTAGGAAATAACCTTAGCCTTGAATTAAACAACAACACTTCTGACCTTCTTTAAACTCACTAGGTTGTATATGACTGTCATGCCATTTCTTAGACTTTTCTTTACACATCTTGGCATTCTCATATGAAAATAACCTCAATTCTTCTAACTCATCAAGTTGTAACATTCTTCTCTCACCGGCTTGCTTTAGATCCAAATTTAATTGCTTCAAAGCCTAGTGAGCTTTATTCTACAACTCCAACAGCAAATGACATGCCTTTCCAAAGACTAATTGATAAGGAGTCATTCCTAATGGTGTCTTAAAAGTTTTTCGATAGGCCCATAATGCATCATCGAGCCTTCGAGATCAATCTTTTTTGCTAGGGCGTACTACCCTCTCAAGGATACCTTTGATTTCATGGTTCACACTTTCAGCTTGCCTATTCGATTGTGATTGATAGTCAGTAGCAATCTTGTGTTTCACATCATACTTGTCAAGCAACCACTTAAGCCACTTGTTCACAAAGTGAGATCCTTCATCACTAATGATGGCTCTTGTAGTCCCAAACCGTGTAAACACATGCTTATGTAGGAATCACATGACTACCTTAGCATTATTCGTTGGGTATGCTTCGGCTTCAACCCGCTTGGATACATAGTCCACAGCAACTAAGAAGTACTTGTTCCTATACGAAGAAGGAAATGAGCCTAGAAAGTCAATGCCCTATACGTCGAACAATTCAACTTTCAAAATGTTTGTCAAGGGCATCTCATTCCTCCTTGATATGTTTCCAATCCTTTTGCACCTATCACAATTCTTTACATATGCATAAGCATCCTTAAACATTGTAGGCCAAAAGAATCTAGCTTGTAAGATCTTTGCTGCTGTACGTGAACCACAAAAGTGTCCTTCAATTGGAGATGAATGACAATGGTACAAGATCCCAGCACTCTAACTTTAAGCTGCACATTTCCTGATTATGTTATCTGCACACTGCTTAAACAAAAATGGATCCTCCCAGAAATAATACCGACTATCATGAAATAATTTCTTCCTTTGTTGATATGTCATTTCTCGAGGGATTATTCCACATGCAAGATAATTTGCAAAATCGGTAACCAAGGTGTTTCATGAATTCAATTTACCTCAAAGATATGCTCATCTGGAAAATTCTCATTGATAGGAACAAGTGAATGAGTTACCCCTTTTTGTTCCAACCTTGATTGATGATCAGCTATTTGATTCTCAACACCTTTTTTGTCTTGGATCTCAAGGTCAAATTCTTGGAGTAAGATTATCCATCGAATTAGCCTCGGTTTAGCATCTTTCTTTGTGAGTAAGTATTTAATGGCTACATGGCCAGTAAACACTGTAACTTTGGTACCTATAAGATATGAACGAAACTTGTCAAAAGCAAAAACTATAGCAAAGCGTTCTTTTTCAGTTATTGTATAATTGAGTTGTGCTCTTGTCAAAGTTCTGCTTGTATAATAGATAGGGTGAAACACTTTGTTTCTTTTTTGACCCATCATAGCTCCAATATCAAAATCACTTGCATCACATATTAACTCAAAATGTGAGTTCTAATCTGGTGTAACGATTATTGAAGTTGAGATTAACCAACTCTTTAATTCCTTAAAAGCTTCCAAGAATGCTTTGTTGAAATCGAAAACTGTATCTTTCTCTAATAATAAACACAATGGCTTAGAGATTTTTGAAAAATCCTTGATAAATATTCGGTAAAAACTGGCATGGCCTAAGAAACTTCTAAGTCCTTTCACACTAATTGAAGGCAGTAATCTTTCAATTACGTCCACCTTTGCTTTGTCAACTTCAATGTCTCTTTTGGAAATTTTATGTCCTAAGACAATCCAATCTTTAACTATAAAATGACACTTCTCCTAGTTCCTCACATCTCTTAAGTACCTTAACCAAATTACTCAAACAAACATCGTAAGTATTACCAAAAACAGAAAAATCATCCATGAAAACCTCAACACAATTTTAAACCATGTCAGTAAATATTTCCATCATGCATCGTTGAAATGTTGTAGGTGCATTACATAAATAGAAAGGTATTCACCTAAAAGCAAACGTATCGAATAGACAAGTAAAAGTTGTTTTATGTTGGTCTTTCGAGGCTACAACTATTTGGTTATATCCCAAATAGCCACATAAAAGCAATAAAATTCATTACCTACCAATTGCTCTAACATCTGGTCCATAAAAGGCAATAGAAAATTGTCCTTCTAGGTGACTTTGTTCAGCTTTTTCTAGTCAATACAAATTCTACAACCCGTAACAGTTCTCATGAGAATCATTTCGTTACATTCATTCTCAACAAATATGATTTCATCTTTCTTCGATACACATTGCATCGGACTTACTCGTGAACTATCTGAGATGGGGTAGATAATGCCCGCATCCAACCACTTGATCACTTCCTTTCACACTACCTCATTCATGATAGGATTTAGCCTTCTTTACCCGTCAATTCGAGATCACTCACCCTCCTCTAAGATAATCTTATGCATGCAGAAAGAAGGGCTTATTCCTCGAATATCACCTATAGTCCAACTGATTGATTTTTAAATTTCTTTAAAATAACAATTAGTTGCTCCTTTTGATCTTTCGTTAATTCTGCTGAAATTATCACAGGCAAAGTAGAACAGTCACCAAAATAAACGTATTTCAAATGGGAAGGAAGTACCTTAAGTTCTATTTTAGGCGGTTCCTCGATTGATAACTTCAGTTGCACATATTCACGAGCTTCTAACTCCAACGGTTCAAACAATGTTGATTGAACATAGTCTCTTGGATTGGCTTTCATCAAAGCCATATTTTCTTCACTTTCTTCATCTTCCAATGGGTCAAACTCTAAGGCATTCTCCAATGGATCTTCCATAAAATTGCTTTTCATAGAAACCAAAGTTTCTATATCTTCCATAATTGAACACTCTTCTGTCGGATCGAGAAATTTCATAGCTTTAAGAATGTTAAATGTTACATGATCATCTTGAACTCGCATGGTGAGTTCGCCTTTTTTCACATCTATTAACGTTCTTCCCGTAGTTAGGAAAGGCCTACCCAGGATGATCTGTACTTCCTTATCTGCTTTAAAATCTAAGATAATGAATTAGCAAGAAAAATAAACTTATCGACTCTTACCAAAACATCCACAATCTTTCCTTTAGGATATGCTAAAGATCGATCCGCTAGCTAAAGTGTCACAGTCGTGGGTCTTACTTCACCTATTCCCAATAGCTTGAAAATTGATTTGGGCATCAAGCTGATGTTAGCTCCTAAGTCACACAAAGCTTTACCATAGTAAGATTCTATGATATTATAAGAAATAGTAAAGCTTCCAAGGTCCTTCAATTTTGGCGGAAACTTTTTTTATAGGAAAGCACTGTACTCCTTTGTCAAAGCAATAGTCTCATATTCACTAAGTTATTTTCTCTTGGATAGAATATCCTTCATAAACTTCACGTAATTAGGCATCTGTTCTAAAGCCTTCACCAACGGGATATTGATGTGCAATTGCTTCAGAATGTCCAAGAACTTCTTGAATTGCACCCCTTGTTTCTGCTTGCGTTACTATAATCTTTGCGGGTATGGAGGTGATGGAACTTTTGGTTGGACATGAAAACTTTTTTGAGGAGGTAAATCAGCATCTAAAAAAGATGTTAGATTATCAGAATTCACAGGTTTAAGGTTTACCTCACCGGACTTTGCAGATTCTGACTCTATTGGTGTAGGGATTTCAATGGTTGGTTGACTTTCCTCCTTTTCAATGGGTTCATCCTTAACATCAATCACTCAAGGTTCCAAAGTCTTACCACTCCGCAAAGCAACTACCTTGCAATGCTCCTTACCCAAACTTCTAGTATTTTTTACATAGCTCGACAAGGTTCCTTGTGGTCTATTACGAAACTCCATAGCTAACTAACCCATTTGGTTTTCCAAATTCTTTAGTGTTGTTGCTTGGGTTTGGATCAAGGTGTCATTTTTAGCCATGTACGCCTTCAACTAGTTCTCCAAACTATTTGATGATTCGACTTAGGGTGGTTTGGAGCTTGTTGGTTAAACCCTTGAGATTGGTTGGGTTTATGCTATATGTAGTTTTTGTTTGATCCATTTCCTTGGTTGCTCCAAGTAAAGTTAGGATGGTTACATCATGAAGGATTGTAGAAATTAGATTGGGTCATTGTCCACTTCTATTTTGATGTTGATTCCCCACGTAATAAACTGACTACGGATTTAATGGACAATTCTCGAAAGAATGGCCATCCCCACAATACACGTAGTAAACAACTTCAAACTAACTGGGTGATTAAGCTGCCAAATTATTCATACCATAAGTGGTAAACTATTTTAACATAGAGGAAATAGACAATACCTAAGCTAAGAGTGAGGTGAGGGCATCAACTTTATGAACTCCGGCTACTCATCTTCCTGAAGTTGCTCAATTTGTTGGCCATTATAGTTGTTGATAGTGAACATCTCGATGATCTCATAAGCTTCGTAATAAGACTTGGACAAAATCACACAATTCGTAGAAGCATCTACCATCATTCTTGTATGAGCATTGAGACCATTATAGAATGTCTCCAACTGGATATAATGAGGAATCCCATGATGAGTACAGTTACAAAGTAACTCCCTGAATTGCTCCCAAGCCTCGTATAAGGACTCATCATCCAATTGTTGGAAAGTTGTAATCTCATTTCTCAACTTAGAATTTTTGCTAGGTGGGAGATACTTAACCAAAAACCTTTCTACTAATTCTCGCCAAGTAGATATTGAACATGATGGCAATGAATTAAGCCATTCTCATGCTCAATCTTGCAACGAGTATGGAAACAACTTCAACCTCAGTGCGTCTTCAGTCACACCAACAATCTTGAATGAATCACTCAACTCCATGAATAATCAAAGGTGAAGATGTGGATGGGCAATCCACTGAACTGGCCAACCGTTTGTAGCATTAGAAACATCACTGATTTCAACTCAAATTGAGGTGCCTCAATATCCGACCTCCTAATTCCCAGATTTAACCCACTGAAGAGAGGCACTTGATATTGTCTAATGCAATGATCCTTATCATCGACAATGAGGATGGGATTGCGCAAATGATCAGCTCCATTACCTTGGCCATTATACTTATTTCCAAGGTCCATTTCGGCTTGTCTCTGGGCTAATCATTCATGTTTTCTCTGTTTGAATGTTCGCTCAATTTCAGGGTATACAGAGAGTAAATTGATAATTCGATATATGCTCATAAACACTTGAAAAGAAAATCACAAAAATAAAAGAATAAATTAGTAGGGGTACTTACTAAACTTTATTCACACTACACTTAGTCTGAGAATCAACTAAACTGTAGCTCTGATATCACTAAATGTAACACCCAAAAATCATAACCATTTTCAACCTAAGGTCTCAAGGTTTACAAAACTTTACAATTTTTTTTCAAACAAATCAATCATAATCTATACAATTACAAACTAGCAACCTAGAATATTAACTTCATTTAATCTTACACATTTATTTACAACATTTCAATCAATCAAGGATCAAGTATAATCATACAAGAACTTAGGATCATATTCAGAAAATTTCTATCAAAAGTCACATGGCTTTGTGTCCCAACACACAACTTTCATTGCTAACTAGCCAAGAAAGAATCAATACTCTTATCAAATATCATAACATCTGTATTCTATACCAAACCTGTAACACCCAAACCCAACACTGTCGCCGGTTAGGGTCCTAAGGTCTTCTGATCATTTATCATTGTTTAAACATCCATATTTCAACATTTTGGTATTATAAAAATGCACATGCAATTAACTATAAACTTTAATAACATTACAAATCAATAAGAGGGTAAAAATGTCATTTTACACAATCTGAGGGACTTCTACTGTTACCTGTTAGACAAGTATTGGTAGAAGTCAAGTCAGTAAGCCTTTGGAAATTAGCTGCAGCTTACTACCGATAGAAGAGAAGGTACTACCAAAACAAGGATGAGAACTACCGATACACCCCACACTTCTATCGATACAACTAGTTCCAAAGAGCTAACTAGATTTACCCTGCAACTTCTACCAATACAAGTTTTTAAACTACTGATACTACTATGAACAATACTATCGATACTTTAAAAACTATATCGATAGAATGCAAGTCAGTAGCCAAAGTCTCAAATACCCTGTACTTTTATTGAAACATGCAAGAGTATTACTGAAACAAGTACGTAGATTTCAAATATGCACCTAAATCTTCTAAGTTTATAACTGAATGATACTAAAACTTCCATTAATTCACAAACACAAAATATACAGTTTCTCATGAGAAGGAAGCAAAACATATCAATATTCGTGGATTCACAAGACATTATATCTTATGCATATATGTCTATTTGAAATATTAACAAAACTAACAAAAACATAAGTTCAACATTCAACAAGTCATTTTACAACTCATCCAAATCAAGTGCTATTGAAGATAACAACATCCTAGTACATGCCATATAACCAAGTGATGTAAATCCTACCGAGCGAGCTCCCGAGATAGTGTGATTTCTTGAGGTGATCCGATATTTTACAAGCAAAATAGAACCTACTAAACAACAACAATTTTATAGGTAAACTTACTTAGCTTAGTAAGTTCGTAGAGTTTAATAAATTACCAAACAACATGTGTTGAACAGTCTTTGACTCATTCGAACCAGAATAGGGCCTTGCTTCAACAAGCTATCACCAAAATTTCATCCTCTTGTCTGAATCAACTCTGTTATCAGTATACGCTGCTGCTTACACAAGCTGATAAGAACTCGCAACATATGCGGTACCTTAGCCATCGATACGGTATATATACATGTAACTGTTCCTTGACGATACTGCTTACACAAGCTGATGAGAATATGCAATTCACGCATAAATCTCAGCCATCATAGGACCATATAATCTAATCCAAGATTCATTTCAATATTTTCCCGACTCACGATGCTACCCACACAAGTTGTTGAGAATCCGCAACATCCGTAACATATCCAACTTGTATGGTCGATCTTACAACCCCTGGTTGTAAGTCATCTAATACAGGAACAACAAAATCCCCGATTATCCTGTTCTGCGCTCTTCTTGTGAAGGCGGTGGTAGTAAATTATTGATTTGTTATGGTTGTATTGGAGGAACTACATCTTGTGGCAACAATGGTGGTAGGTTACTGCTGTTATTATTGCTAGCCATTTTCTTTTGTTCTTGTTTTCTCCTCCTAAGTGTTCTCTTGAGTTCTGGGTCAAAGCTCACAATATCCTTAGAATTTCTTCTTGTGGACATGCAATTCCTAAAGAAATAAGAGAAAATCAACAAAAGAAAGTTAAAACAGATTAGTAAAAACAAACAGTTAAGTAAAAAAGAATAATTGCAACTAAAAAAATGAGCATCAAATAAACGCCATTCCCTGGCAATGGCGCCAAAAACTTGATCGGCTTGTAACATCACAGCGATTGTGCAAGAGAACACATGTTGATGCAAGTATAGTTGATAGATTGATTCTATCGGATATCGATCCCACGAGGAATGGGTACTTGATGCTTAAATGTCAAAGCAACTAATACTAAGATTAGAGAAAATGCTCATAAGTATGTCAGCACAATTAAAGTAGATCTGCACACTAAGACAGTTAAAATTGTCAATGTAATTATAAAAGTTAATTGCCAAATTAACTGAAAGTAAATCAAATTGCAGTTGAAGTGCTGAGAATTTTAATGCATGAAAGTAACGTATGATCAAGTGCGAAGAATTGGAGTGGATCACTGATTTTACTAAGTAGCAACGCTAAATGCGTCGACAAGGTATTATATAGACGAATTGTTGCAGCACTAAAGCTCCAATGAAATCTTACCAATTACAGCTCTCTGTTTAATTGAGACTTAAGCACCAACAATTACCACACCTCTCAGTGCTGGCAATGTTCTGCACTCAAGAACAAGAGACCAGAATCTCTTCTAATCTCAAGCAACTCTCGCTGTCTTGCTTGTTAACTGAAATTGTCACCGCATCTCCTGATATCGGTAGACTGCTATTCCACTCTCGTGTTTAATGCAGTTAAGTCCAAGAATAAATAGATGAGGAGAATCAAATAAGAATCAAAGTAATCTAACACTAAAAGATATTCTCATATTCATTCAATTGTCAATAATAATTCATCAACATAAAGAGAAGGGTCAACAAATACATCAAAGCTTACTATCTCTAGACTACTAGGACTATTCCTTAATCGCTCTTCTTGCTTTGCATCGAGCACTTCTCGTCAAAAGTAGTTGCTCCTTCACTCGATCAGCGCACCATTCTCCAGCTTAAAACCTCAGAAACTCAAAGTAATTACAGAATTAATTCCTTCACCTCTTGATATATTTCTCTTTCTTCTATTTATAGGCTTTAAGAAATTGTAGATTTCTTCTCCTCTCAGATCCAACTTTTTGTGTAGCTATCAAAGTTTGTTGAAATCCAGCTATTCACTCACGCATATCTGGTGTGATCTTCATAAACCTGTAGATTGTCGTCACATTTTTTAACGCGATTTATAATCCTTAATTGCTGCGACATCGTGTGAAATTCCTGCGTTGGTGCTTTCAGATGTGTTTGTAGCGTGAATTCACCCATACAAAGTAAAGGTTTCGATGCATTGACATCTCTGGCCACAATCCCAAGCTAACTTGTGGTTGCATTCTCTAAATTCATTCTAGCATCAATCTTTTGAGATGGATCCCTGCACTAACAATTTCTACGCACAATTCAAAGGCTGCATGTGGTGACATTAACGCACAAAAGAGATAAAATAACAAGAATTTAAGCCAACAACAATGAGTTAGCAAATATACATACTAAGTATGAAATGCCTATTATGCATGCTAAATATGCTATAAAAGAGACAATTAATACACAAATTTAGGGAGAAAATAGGTATCATTTCTAATGCTATCATATATGTGTAATATGTTAGAAATGTATTATAAACTATGTATGAGAAATAATTTACATGAATACTATCGACGGTGAGTTTTGGTTCTGTGAGATTGATTTTCTTGGATATGTAAGTCTGGTAGAAGAAATTGTGTATATCCAGGTAAAAAGATTTTCTATTGCAATAGAGAAATTCTGAAAAATATCCTTGGAAATTTTTGTATTGACCTATCTGAACAACAAGTCACGTCTAAATTATTACTGTTATTTATGATTCCTGAGTAGAGGAAGCCAAGATAAAGTTAATGTTATTCAAGATTATTAGATTTTTATTTTTTATATTTGGATGAGCTAGTAATGACTTCTGTTGTGAGGAAAACTTTACAATAAATAGGTACTACTAGATAAAAATTTCGAGGACGAAATTTCCCAAGGGGGGAGAGTTGTATTAGCCCATTTTTCAATGGTGTTAGAAATAATGGTTTTGGGACCCCAAAACTGATGAGAAAAAACTTTATAATGAGTGTTTAAATCAAATAATTAAATAATAATTTTATAAAGAATTTTGAATTGAAGAATTTTAATTATTGAATTAAAAGTTAGTATAAGTGGTTTGGTTCAAAAGTCAAGTGGGTTTAGAAAATGAGGTATCGAGGCCTCGTTTCTAAGATATAGGACCATAAATATTTTTATTAAAAATGTACAAAGTCTTATTATATGTGAATTGAAGTTTGGTCTAGTAGTTTTGATGGTTAATTGCTTAATTAAGGTAAAAGGAGTAAATTGTAAAGGAGGTAAAAGTTAATTGCTATTGATTAAAAATTAGTAAAGGGACCAAAATGGTAATTAAACCATGGTTAAAAATTCCAAGCGGTGGTGGATATGATTACCGTCCACTAACTTTTGGGTTATTTATTCATTTAATCCTAATTAGTTTACGACTAAATGGAAATAAGTTTGTCTGGTTGAATTTAATATAATTGAAGGATCAGTTGTGTAATTGGACCTTGCTTAAATGTCCTAATAATCGAAATAATGTGGAATCCTTTAAGTTTTGGTAAATTGGAATTAAATCCTAATTAAATGAGGATATACTAATTTGTTTATTTCTCAATGTGATCGAGAATGGTGATTTCGAGGTCGTAACTTCAATGTATCAGATCGTAAATATTAATTATTTAATATTTATGAGGTCATTAGCATCGTATTAAATTTTAATTAAATGAAAATGACTAAATTGTAGAGGTTGTAAAAGTTAAAATGCTCAATTAGAGAGGCTAGATAAACAAATTAACCATGGAGGTTGAGTTAGTGGATTTATATGTCATTAGGTGGTGTAATAAGTGGATTTATTTAAGCTTAAAAAAGGTTAATTAAGATTATTATAAAAGACCAAATATTTACAAATTTGTTATAGGTATATATATGAAATTAAAGGAAGAAAAATGACATTTTTCATCTTTTCTTCTTCTTCACGGTCGAATGGGGGAAAAATTAGGGTTTTCCATTATTGAACTTTGAAATTTTGATTAGGTAAGAAAATCATGTTCGTTTTTAGTGATTTTTATGTTTTTGAGTCCGTACTTGCTTAATCTGTAACAGCCTAGTTTTTAGTGGTGTCGAAACAGTGGTTTCGGGACCACAACTCTGACAAGTCGAGTCGCAGATTTATTTATTTTATTACTTATGATGTCATTAGCATCGTATTAAATTTTAGTTAAGAAATCCTACCGATTGGATAATTAATTTAGAAAAGGGATTAAATTGTAAAAGAGTACAAAAGTAGAACTTGTGTAATTAGAGGGACCAAATGGGTAAATTGACCAATAAGAGTTAGGTAGTGGAAAGTTATGATTTATATGTTGGTTATAATAAGAATTAATTAAAATAAAAAATGGGATAATTAAGCTTAATGATGAAAGTTGAAATATTTACAAAACTACCATGAATATATATATGAAATTAAAAGAAGAAAATAACATTTTCCCATCTTTCTTCTTCCTTTGCATGGCTAAACCAAGAGAAAACTAGGGTTTTCCATTGATGAACTTTGAGCTTTGATTTGGGTGAGTAAACCTTGATCATTTTTAGTAATTTTTATTTTTTTTAGTCCGTATCAGCTTAATATAGCTAATCTAAGGACTAATTTGTGAATTTATCAAATGTTATGAAACTTGACATTGTTGAAAATGCTTGTTCTTGAAAGATTGTGATGGATTTGTGTGTTTGATGTTTGGATTGAATCTTTTTGTAAAGTGATTCTTGATGAAATTAAGGTTTAAGGACTAAAATATGAAAACAATGAAAGTAAATGTATTATTGTGAAAATGATAGTGTGTAGGGTTTGGGTAAACACCCTAGAGAAGTTGGCTAAGGTTGGTTGTGTAAGAGAAAGGTTATTTTACATGTTTTGTGTTAAAAGGACTAGATTAAATAAAAGGAAAATATTAGGGGTAAAATGGTAATTTTCTTAAAAGGATCGAACTGTGTTAATGAAATGATTATGTGATTTAATGTGAAAATTTGGGTGATTTATTCATTAGATTACGATCGAGCCACAGATCTTGAAAAGGGAAAATTAGCAGATTAGTCGCTAGTGCCTATCCACAACTGCAATTCAGTTCGATAAATTCGTAATGTAAATTTGCATGAAATATTACTTGTATTTATGTTGTCCTTGTCAAACAAATGAAAGTATTAGAAATGAAGAGATTGAAAGAAAAGGATCGACAAAGATAAAAAGCTTTAAGCCGATGAAATGAAATCGATGCGATGATTAGGGTATCGCATATGTTGCGAGTTCTCGACAACTCGTGTGAACAGCATCGTGAGTCGGGAAAGAGATATGAATCCTATAACGGATTACAGGCCCTGCAATGGCTGGGATTTATGCATAAGTGCATATTCTCGATAGCTCGTGTGAGCAACATTGTTAAAGGATAGTTATAGAGATATACATCGTACTGATTGCTGGGGTACTGCACATGTTGCAAGTCCTCGATAGCTCGTGTGAGCAACATCTGGTATTGGTAACAAAAAACTTATAGACAAGAAAGTTGAAATGCTAAATATGGCTTGAGGAAGCAAAAGTTTATCCTAGCTTGGTTGAGTTATAAACTGCTCTATGCATATGTTAATAACTCTTTAAACCCTTCGAACTTACTAAGCTATGAAGCTTCCCATTGATATTATTGTTGTTTTGTAGATTATTTTGCTACTTGAAGATCGGATCATCTCAAAGAAGTCATACTATCACGTAGCTCGCTTGGAAGTCCTTCATCACTTGGTTATATGACACGTACTAGGATGGTGCTATGTTTGTATTACTTGTTTGGGATTGTTGATGTTCCTTGATATGTCCATAGTGAAATGTTGAATCTAATTGTGCATGCTTGCCCAAGATGAAATATAGACATAGAAATGTAATGTAATGACTTAGAACTATGAACCATGTGTTGGTCTAATGTATATTTGAAGTTATGGAATGATGAGTGTTGATAAACCTGAATTTTAGGATGATTAATTGAATTCTGCATACTTGTTTCGGTAGAACCCATGTTTGTATCGGTTTTTAGTATTGGTTGAAGCATAGCTTGTTTCGGTAGAAGTGTCACATGTATCAGTATAACTCTGCATTGTTTCTAAATTGTTTATTGACTTGACTACTATCGATACTTATCCAACAGGTACCGGTAGAAGTCTCCAAAAATCATGGAAATGACATTTTTGCCCTTATTGATTTGTGTTGATATTTAATTTACGATATATACAGTACGTAATGTATTACTTTATTAAAATGTGACTAAATGAAACAATAGTGAGAGATATCTGCGATAGAAAATCGAAAGGGCATCGGAACCCTAATCGATGGCGATTTTGGGTTTTGGGTGTTACAAAATCTATCTAACTCAAGGACTATTTTGTGATTCTGTCAAATGTTATAAGTTTTTCCATTGATGAATGAGCTTGTTCTTGAAAGCTTATGCAAGTATTTTGTGCTTGGTTATTAAATTTGATGATTTTGTTAAGTGATTTTGTTAAGTGATTTTTTTATTATTTTAGGGTTTAAGGATTAAATTGATAAAATGGTAAAATTGCATGTATTTATTATTATTTTTTTATTTTTTATTATTTTGCATGTTTAAAATCTAAGGACTAAATTGAATAAAAATAAAATGTTAAGGGTAATTTTTGAAAATTTCCCAAAAAGGACTTAAACGTACTAAATGATTTAAATTATATTATTTAATAAGAAATTGAATAATTTTTTATGTTGGATCAAGATTGTGCTATCGATTGTGGAAAAGGGAAAATTATGAATTAGTCCCTAAAGTTCACTTTAACTGCAATTTCGTCCAGTAAGTTCGTAACGTTAAATTTACAATTAAATAGTACATTATTTGTATTCTTTATGATTGTTGCAAACAAGTTACGGTACGTGAAATTGAGAAAGATAAAAAAAGAAATGAATGAAAGAGTTATCAGGCTTTGAGCCGGTGTTTTGAATCGACGAGATGGCTGAGGTCCTACATATGTTACGGATTCTCAACAGCTTGTGTGAGTAGCATCGTGAGTCCAAAAAATATTGAAATCAATCCTGGAATGGATTATTTAGCCCTACGATGGCTAAGATTTATGTGTGAATTGCATATTCTATTTAGCTTGTGTGAGCAGCATTGTTAGGGAACAGTTATATGTATAGATATCATATTGATGGCTGAGGTACCGCATATGTTGCAAGTCCTCATCAGCTTGTGTAAGCAGCATCGTATACTGGTAGCAGAGTTGATTCAGACAAGAGGATAAAATTTTGGTTATAGCTTGTTGAAGCAAGGCCCTATTCTGGTTTGAATGAGTCAAAGACTGTTTAACACATCTTATTTGGTAATTTATTAAACGTTATGAACTTACTAAGCTATTTAAGCTTACCTATGAAATTGTTGTCATTTTGTAGATTCTATTTTGCTTCTAGAAGATCAGATCACCTTAAGAAATCACACTATCTCGGGAGCTCTCTCGGTAGTATTTACATACAATTGTTATATGAAATGTACTAGGATGTTGTTATCTTCAATAGTACTTGATTTGGATGAGTTGTAAAATGACTTGTTGAATGTTGAACTTTGTTTCTGTAACTTTTGTTGATGTTTCAAATAGACAAATATGCATAAGATATAAAGTCTTATGAATCCATGAATATTAATATGTTATGCTTCCTTCTCATGAGAAATTGTATATTTTGTGTTTGTGAATTGATGGAAGTTTTGGTATCATTCAGTTATAAACTTAGAAGATTTAGGTACATATTTGAAATCTGCATACTTGACTCGGTAGTACTCTTGCATGTTTCGGAAGAATTACAGGGTATTTGAGACTCTGGCTACTAATCTACATTGTATCGGTATAGTTCTTGAAGTATTGGTAGTATTGTTCATAGTAGTGTCGGTAGTTTAAATACTTGTATCGGTAAAAGTTACAGGGTAAATCTAGTTAGGTCTTTGGAACTCGTTGTATCGGTAGAAGTGTGAGGTGTATCGGTAGTTCTCATCCTTGTATCGGTAGTACCTTCTTTTCTATCCGTAGTAAACTGCATCTAATTTCCAAAGGCTTATTGACTTGACTTCTACTGATACCTGTCCAATAGGTACCGATAAAAGCCCCTCAAATAGTGTAAAATGACATTTTTACCCTTTATTGATTTGTAATGTTATTAAAGTTTATAGTTAATTGCATGAAGGTTTTTACAATACCAAAATGTTGAGATATGGAAGTTTAAACAACGGTAAATGATCAGAAGACCTCGGGACCCTAACCGATGACAATGTCGGGTTTGGGTGTTACAGGTTTGGTATAGAATACAGATGTTATCATATTTGCTAGGAGTATTGATCCTTGATTGAATGAAATGTTGTAAATGAATGTGTAATATTAAATGGAGTTAATATTCTGGGTTGCTAGTTTGTAATTGTATAGATTGTGGTTGATTTGTTTGTAAAAAAAATCGTAAAGTTCTATAAACCCTGAGACCTTAGATCAAAAATGATTATGGTTTTTGGGTGTTACATTTAGTGATATCAGAGCTATGGTTTAGTCGATTCTCGGACTAAGTGTAGTGTGGATAAAGTTTAGAAAATACATGTCATATAAACCTTTGATAGTGTGATATTGATTGATCAGATCTAACTCCTATTTTATAGTAGATTTTAAAGATGTTATTTGAATCTGATCGTGACAAAACTAATGAAGTTAATAGTAATATTCTGACTACTGACTCTGGTGCAAGTCATAGTATACTGGTTTCACAAATATTTTAAACGAGGAGATGAGTCAAAGTTTATCAGTTTTACAAATGTCTGATGGTAAAGTCAAATATCTTTTGGATTTAATGAGACAGTGCTTTATAGAAATTATGTAAGCCAATTTAGTAGTTTCACAACCGCTATTCCTGAGTATAGGAAAATAAAGTGAGATCGAAGACATAATGATGGATCTAAAGTTACAATGCCTGATATTATTTTTGGTATGTTTTAGTCATTCGATATTGTTTATTGTGTATGCACTGATTGAGATTGGGTTAACTTATTTTCATATTGCATTGTATTAATCATGAAAATGGGTCTATTTCCTAACCTAATGAGATTAATGTTTGAGTCATAATTCGATGGGATAAAGTTGGTATGTCGAAACTATCTGCTGAAAAATTTGACTGTGACTTTTCTAACAATTTGATGTTACTATCATTTAATGAATTTAGTATTAGTCTGGAAATAGATTGACTAAAGTTATATGATACCGTAGTGAATTGTAGATCGAAATGTCAGATTGATGTATTGATTATGGTTGAGCCAGGTAAATCAGAGTTATTCAGATGTCTCTGTACAGGAAATGACCTAAAATGATTGAAAACATTTATATATCTATATATAAAAATAATTGACTACTAAAAAAATTGGATTTGAAGTTAACTGTGTACCGTTCACAAATGAGTATTTTAATTTATTTCCTGAAAGATTTCTGGGATTTCTACCTAAATATGATAATGGAATAAATTCAAGATATAGAATAAATATCTTATATCTCATACAGAAGACTTGTCCAATAAGTTAAAAGGACGTAATAATGCTCCTGAAAGTTAATAATGATTCAGTTATTCAGTTCTAGTTATAGATATGAGATGCTGAAAAATTCTTTTGAACTTGAGATGATCATTAAGAATTTTGGAAATATAGTCTGGAATATCTAATGTCCCTGTAAAATTATGAATGTGATGAATCAGATTGTTCAATCTTATCTGGATATTTAGATATAGTCGTAGTTATGATTTTTGATGATATTCTGATAGACTCCAAATAGAATTTGTATATGCGTAATATGTTAAAAATGTATTATAGACTATGTGTGAGGAATAATTTACATGAAAACTATCAACGGTGAGTTTTGGTTCTATGAGATTGATTTTCTTGGTTATGTAATCTGGTAGATGAAATTGTGTATATCCGGGTAAAACGATTTTCTATTGCTATATGGAAACTCCGAAAATTATCCTTGGAAATTTCTATATTGACCTATCTGAACAATATGCCCTGTCTAAATTATTACTGCTATTTATGATTCCTGAGTAGGGGAAGCCAAAATAGAGTTTGTATTATTCAAGATTATTATCAAATGATTATTTTTTATACTTGGATGAGCTAGTAATGACTTATGTTGTAAAGAAAACTTTAGAATAAACAGGTACTGCTAGATAAAAATTTCGAGGACAAAATTTTGTAAGGGAGGAGAGTTGTAACAGTCTGTTTTTCAATGGTGTCGAAAATAGTGGTTTCGGGTGTAACACCCAAAATTGTAACCATCTTCGATCTAGGGTCTCAGGGTTTACATAACTTTACAAGTTTTTTTTCCGTACAAACAATTCAATTATAATCTATACAATTATAAATTAGCAATCCATAATACTAGCTCCATTTAATCTTACACACTCATTCACAATCATTCCAACCAATTATGGATCAATTCAAACCATACTAATTCTTAATATCACAATCAAAAATATTCCCAACAGGGTTCACGCGACCCTGTGCCTCAACATACAACTTTCATCACTAGCCAACCAAATTATAATCTGAAATATACTCATCAATACATTTGCAAGAAAGAATCAATATTCTTATCACATATCATGACATCTATATTCCATATGAAACTATAATACCACAATATCAACCAAGTTACATCAATCATTCTTACTATCACTATGTAGCACTAAAACCCGACACCTCGTCAGTTAGGGTTTCGGGGTTTTTTTGATCATTCACCGTTGACTAATTCCTAATATCACTTCAGTTTAATATAATTAAATAAATTAATATATCATACATAAAAATAATTATAAACTTAAATAACAATACAGTCTATTTAGGGCAAATATGTCATTTCACAATTTTGAGGGACTTCTACCAGTACCTGTTGGACAAGTATCGGTAGTTAACAAGTCAGTAAACAATTCAAGAAATAGTGCAGTCTTCTACCGATACTGATAGCATTAGAAATGACACTTAGTTGCTTCGATAATTTGAACATCAAAACCCTTATCCTCTTGGGATTGATATCCGATAGATCAAATCTATCAACTATACTTGCATTGATAAGTGTTCGCTTGCACTTAAATGCTATGACGTGTACAACCCAATCAAGTTTTGACGCTGTTGCCAGGGATGGTATTTGTTTGATGTTTATTTCTGTAGTTGCATTATTTGTTTCTTTTCTGACTTGTATTGACTACTAATCTTTTGATAATTCTTTTAATTTTCTTTGTTAGGTGTTGTATGTGCATGAGGAGAAATCCTAACAATATTGTTAGTTTTGATCCAGAACTCGAAAGGACACTTCGGAGGAAAAAGCAAGCATAAAGAAAAATGGCTGGAAACAACAATGATCTACCGCCAATGCTGCCACAAAATTTAGTTTCTCCAATATAACCATAAATAATCAACAATGTACCACCACCGCTGCCACAAGTGGAGCAAATCCCATACAGGACAATAAGAGATTTTGTTGTTCCTGTGCTCGATGATTTATAACCAGGGGTTGTTAGACTGGCAATACAAGCTGATAATTTTGAATTAAAACCGGTTATATTTCAAATGCTTAACTCGAATGGACAATATGCAGGTTTACCTCATGAAGATGCGAGAGAGCATCTTAAATCATTTCTGCTTATCTGTACTTCTTTTAGTCAACATGGTGATCCTAATGACGCCTTTAAGATACAGTTGTTCCTTTATTCTTTACAAGGGAGGGCACGAACATGGTTCCATGGTTTACCGGCTGGATCCATTACTTCTTGGAATGTGCTAGGAACGCAGTTCGTTTTGCGATTTAATCCACCGATAATGAATGCTAGATTTTGGAATGATATCACGGCATATCATCAACTAGATGATGAGAATTTAGACACTACGTGGGAACATTGTAAAACTTTGCTGAAACATTGTCCCATGCATGGACTCCAACAGGAGACTCAAATCTAGATCTTCTACAATAGGTTGAATGCACAGACAAGAAATCTTGTCGATGCATCTGTCAATGGTCTATTATTGGATTGCAGCTACAATGAAGCTGTGCGAATATTAGAGAGGACTGCACAAAATGACTATCAATATCCAATTTTTCGTGCTGCTCAAGTAAAAACTAATCCTGGTGTTATGGAATTAGATGCTATATCAGCTTTGAGTGCACAGGTATCCTCATTGGCGAACATGATCAAAAACATGAAGGGGATGAGTGATGTTGCTCCTATTCAAGTAGCCCAGCAGATGGATGTCCTGACATTTTCCTATGAAATTTGCGGCGACAACCACAGTTTTGAGGATTGTCCACAACATGCTGAGAATGCATTCTACGTCAACAACATCAGAGGAAATTCCTATGGTAACTCATACAATAATTCTAATCGTACACAACAACCTTAGGGGAGCCAGAATGCGCCTACATTCACATATGGAAATTCCTCAACCCAATGGAATTTTAGATAAGGGAGTTACAACAACAACCAACAAAAGCAGAATTATAATCACAATCCGTAATTGCATGCGCAACCAGATAATATGTGATCAAATGATAAGATGTGATCACAGAACCAGATGCAATCATACAACCAGATGCAGCCACAAGATCGAATGCCGCCACAATAGAATGCGATGCCAAATATGCAAGGACAGCATCAACAATAACAACATCAATATTCTCAACCAAGAGCAGATCCACTGGCTACTCTTGAAGATTTGATGCGTGAGCATATCATGAGAAAGAAAGCAATCGTTCATGGCAATTCTTCCTAAATTCGTGCATTGAAAGCTTAGCTAGGACAATTAGCTTCTAGCATGAGCATAAGGTCACCCGGTGCTTTGCCTAGCGGCACCGAAAATCAGACTCAGAAGGGGAAGGAGCATTGTAAGGCTATCATGTTGAAAAGTGGAAAGCAAACTACTGAGCTAAGCAGCAGCTCTAACCAAGTACATGTCGACGTATCCGAACCAAAGCAACAAAAAGAAGTTGCCTATGAAGAAGACCCAGCATAAATAAATGAAGAGGAGCCACCTATAGTCACTCTTATGCCCACAATTTGACTAACAAAGATGTCGATGCAACTGCCCATGTCGACGCAACCGAATCCTTTACAACAACCCACTGATAATATACCTTTTCCATTTCCATAGAGATTCAAGGAGAAGGATCATGACAAAGATTATTAGAAGTTTGTCTCTACCTTGAAGCAATTACATATTAATAAACCTCTAGTTGATACTCTTGTACAGATCCCCAGCTATGGGAAATTTATGAAGGAGCTATTGTCGAAGAAGAAAAAGCTTTTTGACATCAAGACAATTGCGCTCACAGAGGGGTACAGTGCTGCGCTAACAAACAAGTTGCCATTAAAGATAAAAGACTCTGACAGTTTCACGATTCAATGCTCTATTGGAAACCACTACCAAGGTAAAGCTTTATATGATTTAGGAGGTAGTATTAACCTCATGCCATTATCCACTTTCAAGAAATTAGGAATTGGATCTATGAAGCCCACTGCAGTGACATTACAGCTTGCAGATAGATTCTTGGCACAACCTAAAGGACAGATTAAGGATGTCCTCGTCCAAGTTGATAAGCTTGTGTTCCCAGCTGATTTTATCATTCTTGATTGCGAAGCAGATATGGAGGTGCCCATTATCTTGGGATACCCATTTTTAGTAATGGGATGTACACTTATCGATGTTTTCAAGGGCGAGCTAATTATGCGTCATAATGACAAGCATGTCACCTTCAATGTGTTCGAAGCATCTTCGTCAAGAAGTAAAGATCAATTTCACCATATTGACGTGCTAGACGAGTTAATTACAGTAGAATTCAATGAATGAAGTTTAGTAGTACAAGATGAATATTCAGTGACATCTACTGATAATATCCTACTTGAATGCGACCACATAGTTGAGGCTAATATTTGTGAACTAAGACAGGGCTGGCAATTAGAATCTTTTGATCTGTTTAATAGGATAATCCCTGTTTTTAAACTATCAATTGAAGAAGCTCCGACCTTGGAGTTAAAGCCATTGCCAATGCATCTGAAGTATGTCTTTCTAGGTGACAGTGACACATTACCTGTGATTGTCAGAGCAACCCTGGACACAAGTAAAGAAGAAAAGCTAATCGTAATATTAAAGCGACATAGGAGAGCCATCGCCTGGAGCATAGCGGACATTAGAGGCATTAGCCCTCTTTCTTCATGAATAAAATTAGGCTGGAAGATGAAGGGAAATAGTTTATTGAGCAACAACGAAGACTAAATGAAAAGATGAAAGACGTAGTGAAGAAGGAAATTATCAAATGGTTGGACGTAGGCATCATCTATCCCATTTCAAATAGTACTTGGGGGAGCCCGATCCAATGTGTGCCCAAGAAGAGTGGCATCACAGTGGTGAGTAACGATAAAAATGAGTTAATCCCTACTTGCATTACTACAGGTTTGCGAGTGTGTATGGATTACTGTCATTTAAATGCGGCAACAAAGAAGGACCATTTCCCACTACCATTTATTGATCAAATGCTAGATAGGCTAGCTGGTAAGGCCTACTACTGTTTCCTTGATGGCTACTCTGGATACAACCAGATTGCAATTGCACTGGAAGATCAAGCAAAGACAATGTTCACTTGTCCATTTGGAACCTTTTCTTTTTGAAGAATGCCATTTGGTTTGTGCAATGCCCCAACTACATTCTAGAGGTGCATGATTGCTATTTTCTCTGACATGATTGAAGATTCATTGGAGGTATCCATGGATGATTTCTCTGTGTATGGGCACAATTTTGATCAATGCGCTGACAATTTGGCGAAAGTATTGAAGAGATGCGAGGAAACAAATCTAGTGCTGAACTGGGAAAAATGCCATTTCATGGTAATTGAAGGCATTGTCCTTGGCCATCGCATATCATGTCAGGGCATTGAAGTAGACAAAGCAAAGGTGGAAATCATTGAGAAGCTACCTCCACCCACAAATGTAAAAGGAATAAGGAGCTTTCTTGGTCATGCTGGATTTTATAGAAGATTCATCCGAGACTTCTTCAAGATAGCAAAACCCCTATGCTCTTTGTTAGAGTAGAATAAAAAGTTTGTGTTTGATGACGTGTGTCTGGACGTATTTGTTACAATTAAAAAGTAGCTAGTACAAGCTCCAATTGTCATCGTACCAGACTGGTCGCAACCGTTTGAGGTAATGTGTGATGCAAGCGACTTTGCTGTGGGAGCTGTGCTTGAACAACGCAAGGAGAAGGTATTTCATTCCATTTATTATGGTAGTAAAACCCTGACTGAATCGCAGGTGAATTACACGACTACTGAGAAGGAGTTACTAGCAGTAGTTTTTGCATTTGACAAGTCCCGTTCATATCTTGTGGGCGCAAAGATTACAGTGTACACAGATCAATCTGCCTTGAGATACCTTTTTGTGAAGAAAGATGCCAAACCACACCTGATCAGATGGATCCTACTTTTACAAGAATTTGATATTGAAATCAAAGACAAGAAAGGATCTGAAAACTAAGTAGCAGACCACTTATCTCGCTTGGAAGCTGGAAGCAAGGATGGGAATAAATCCCAAATTATTGATGCATTTCTAGATGAGAAACTATTCTTTGTCGATGCATCTCCATGGTATGCAGATGTCGTCAATTATCTTGTTTATGGGAAGCTACCATTGAGTGTCACTGGTCACAAGAAGGTTAGATTTATGCGCGACGCTGCAAAATATCATTGGAATGAGCGATACCTATTCAAGGTATACATTGACAACATTATCCATTGCTGTGTTCCTGAGGAAGAGGTGTCTTCTATCTTGAGGCATTGGCATAATGCTCCTTATGGAGGTCATTTTGGTGGTGTTAGGACTGCTACAAAGGTCCTACAGTCAGGATTTTACTAGCCCATATTGTTTCTAAAAGCCCATAATTTTGTGCAGCAATGTGATAAATGTCAACGCATAGGTTCCATATCTCGACGTAACGAGATGCTCTAACAACCTATCATGGAGGTGGAATTGTTTGATGTTTGGGGCATGGGACCATTTCCAAACTCTTTTGGGAATATGTATATTTTAACTGCTGTTGACTACGTCTCCAAGTGGATTGAGGCAATTGCGATTCCGAAAGATGATGCTTGGACGGTGCTAAAGTTCTTCCATACATACATCCTTACAAGATTCGAAACACCTCGAGCACTGATTAGCGACCAAGGTACTCATTTCCATAATAACCAAGTGGTGACAGCTTTGAAGCGCTACGATGTGAAGCATCGTATGGTAACAACATACCATCCACAAACGAATGGCCAAGCAGAGGTCTCCAATCGACAAATTAAAGGAATTCTTGAGAAGGTGGTTAACCCATCTCGACGAGATTGGTCTTCGTGGCTACATGATGCGTTGTAGGCGCATCGTACTGCATATAAAACTCCGTTAGGGATGTCGCCGTGTCAGATGGTGTTTGGTAAATCCTATCACTTGCCAGTTGAGCTTGAACATAAAGCCATGTGGGTGATTAAACAAGTAAACATGGATTATGATGCTACTGGACAAAAATAATTGTTGGACATTTTCGAGCTTCAAGAAATTCGATGCAACGCGTATGAAAATGCTGCCATATATGAGAAGAAAAACAAGAGATGGCATAATAATATCATCTTGCGGCGATAATTTTCTCCTGGTCAATTGGTACTTTTATTTAACTCACGTTTGAAGTTGCATCTAGGGAAATTGCTGTCAAGATGGTTAGGCCCTTTCAAAGTTGTCGAAGCATTCCAACATGGTGCGATGACAATTGTGGATTTGAACGGTGGTCACCAGTTTAAAGTAAATGGCTAACGGTTGAAGCATTACTTGAGCCCAGATATTAGAGAACAAAGCGAGACCATTAATCTGGTCACATTTAATTAATGTCATTGTAATTTTTACATTTACTTTTTATTTTCATTCGTTTCATTTTAGTTTCATGTAGGAATAAAAAAAATCTCCTTTTTGTCGACGCATCTGATAGCACGACTTGTCGAAGCATTTTATGATGACTCAGCAAAGCGTTTAAGGAAATAATTGCGCTGGTTGATCTCCAATCATCCCCAACCATTGGATCAACCCAAAAAGTACAATCTGTACCCTGGCATTTATTGGCTGCAGGCACAACGTACTCCTACGCCAATAGAGATAATCACATCTCTACACTTCAAAAGTTTATAAAACCCTTTTTCTGTCGACTCTACTCTCACACTCACAACCTCCATTACTTTTGTGACCATCCGGCCGGCTACTCCCCAACCATGGTAAGAGAATTCTATGCTAACCTGGTGGATTCTGAGCAGGAATTTGTGTTTTTTTCGCAAGGGTTTGGTGCCCTGGAGTGAAAATCACATCAATGCACTTTTTCATTTTGCTGGAGGAGAAGAAGCGCATACTGATTTCCTAGAGAACTTAACTGATGAAGGTGTCGACCTTGTGATGTGAGATTTATGCATTGAAGATGCAGTGTGGATTGACAACAATCTGCATAACTACACTATGCACCAACGCTATCTAGCCGTACAAAGCAAGGTGTGGTTCCATTTCGTTAACTGCTACCTCCTATCGTCTACCCACAGCACCACTGCGACACTAGATCACATGTGCCTCCTACATTCTATACTGAAAGGACGACGCATTGATGCCGGCACAATCCTACATGATGAGATTGCTGAAGTGGCAAGCAAGCAAACAGGTATCTTACCTTTTCCTTCTCTAATAATGATGCTGAACAAGCAGAAGGGTATTATACCCCGTGATGGTGATGAGGTGTTGGAAAACAAGGGGCCTATCAATGACATTTTGTGGAACGAATGACAAGGGGGCAAGAAACCTCTCTGGTGAAGGCAGTGACCAAAAAGAAAGAGAAAGGCAAGAGGAAGGAAAAGGAGAAATAAGCAACTGTGCCCACAGATCCTCAGATGGGGAAGAAGCTAACTGCGATAAAATAACTTGTTGACCGCATGGATATACGACCAATACGACTTGTTAGCATACTACAAGAGATGGATTACAGGAAAAATCTCTTCTATGCTTATACAAGGGCGTGGAACAATGCTATTGTCACCACATTAAGAAGTTTGAGCCTGAACCCCATACTAGAGTTCCTTGTTTTCCCCCTATTGTTAGGGAAGCCCCATCATTATCCGAGCAACTTGCTTCTGAAGGTAGGCCTCAGCCCGTTCCATCCCTAACTAGAATCCACATCTCTAATGATGAGGATCACGAGGGACACTCCAAGGTTACAGAGGACTATTTTAGAACTATCGCCAACCTTTTCAAGGATGAATTTTCCAACAGTCTTGGGGCCAACATGACGGAACGGGAGGCTGCTGCTGAGGAAATGCACACACCAGTCATCTCTGTGGGTCTGAAAGAAGAAGAAGGAGAAGGAAAAGACAAGGAAGGCACAAAAGAGAAGGAGAAAGCTGAAGAAGAAAAAGGAAATAGAGAGGAGAAGGTGAATGAAGAAGAAGAAAGACCAGAAGAGGAAGAAAACAAAGAGGAAGAAGATGTTGCCCCGACAAATTTAGAGGAAGAATTTGTCGACGCACCCGTGATTGTGGGTGCAACAGCTAAACACTTGACAACACCTGGAGCGAGCCAGGCCGAGGCAGTCACCATCAGCAATGAGGATCCCAATCCTCCGGCCATTGTGCCCTATGTGGCACCACTTGTTAAAATCCACCCATCTGACGTGACTGTCAATGAAGCCTCCACTCAACCAGCTATGGAGGAGCAATCTGTTGCCCCGATTGACTCCAAGGAAAAGAAAAGAAAGAGAAAGGACAAGAAAAAGAAGCACAAAGAGGAGCGCCTAAAGAAGAAAAAGAAAGCCAAGATAGCCACATCATCAGCTGCTGAACACTGAGTTAGTATACTTTTCAGTAGTTAGTTACATGCATCTCATTTAATTGTCATTGCATTTTAGTTGTCGTTGCATTTTACTTGTTAGTTCAATTTGCATTGTAGTTGCATTTCCATTCTTATTTGTATAATATTGTCAGAGCATAGGGGACAATGCAGACATTAAGGTTGGGGGCAATTTGTGTGAAATAGAAATGCAATTGCACCCACATATTTGAAGAATTTACTTTTCTCTTTAGTTCAATGAAAGTATGCAAAGTTACAAGAAAAATGTGACCACAATTTTCATTTTATGCTTAAATCTTGAATTGTTTGGGATGCTAATATGTGAATTAGATGAATGTGAATGAATATTGAGTCCTTCTATTTTTGAATGAATGGTTGGAATTGCATTAGTAATGAACGGGTAGTATCAATCTTTGAATCTTGAATTAACTTACCAATTGCAGCAATATTTACTAATAAAAAGACACTTCGATGTAAGTGCATTGTGACTTATCAAGGGGAACACTCCACTGCATGTGTTAGAAAAATTATCTAGCCAAAGGTTGTCACTACAAGAGTGTGTGTCTGCACAATTACATACTTCCTAGGGGTTTGTTGCACCCCATCGTTACTGCCCAAGAATATGGGTATAGCAATGCAATTACATCTCTCAGTCACATATAAAAAAAAGAAAAAAGAAAGCAAAGAAAAAGAGAAAGTAGAAAAAATATATTGCTATAAATACTGTATTGGTTAAGAAAGGTTAAGATCTAAAGCATGATGCTAACATTAGTGAAGTTGCAGTCTTGATTATTCATGCCAATAAATTGTCGGCACATTATTCTGTCATATGAATGCAATTTATACATTAGGATTCTAGAGAACTTAAGTTGCTAAAATGATTATTGTGGTGACAAGTTTGATTGTGACTTTGCTAACTTTTATTTACTTGAGGACAAGTAAAAACTCAAGTTTGGGGGTGTGATAGCATTAGAAATGACACTTATTTTCTCCCTAAAATTTGTGTCTTAATTGTTCCTTTTGTATCATATTTAGTATGCATGTTAAACATTGCATATTTAGTGTTTGCATTTTCTAACTTAGTGTTGTATGGCTTTAATCCTTTCATTTTAGCTTGTGCTACTAATGTCGTCGTATGTAGCATAAGTTTTGCGTCTAAAATTTTCAGCGCAGAGATCCACCTCGAAAGATCAGTGCTAGAAAGTGTTCAAAGATGCAGCCATAAATTTAACCTAGAATTGCGGCCAAAGGTGTCACCATAAAGATACCTTCACCTCCTACAAGTGAATTCACGCTACAAGCATACCTAGAAGCACCAGCGTAGGAGAATGCTAAGTTGTCGCCACAAGTAAAGATCATAGATTGCGCCTAGAGATGCGGCAACAACCTGCAGATACTTGATGAACACACCAGTGAGTGCACATCTGGAAATAACCAACTTGTACAGCTACCAAAATGGTTAGATCTGAGAAGGAAGGAGAGCTACAAATTTCGAGAGCTTATAAATAGGGGGGAAAGGAAGAAGATTGATGTCAAGTGGTGAAGAATTAAACTCTGCAAAATTTCTCAAATCTTTAAACAAGTTGCCATGGAAGCTTGAGTTTTAGATGAAGGTGATCTGACGAGCAAAGGAGCAAGACTTCTGACGAGAAGTGCCTAGATGCGGCGTAAGAGGAGCTGTCACGGAATAGTTCTAGTAGACTAGAAATAGGATGCTTCGACTGTTTTCTTTAATACCTCTTAATTGTTAATGAATACTATTGATTATCAATTGTGTATGGAAGTACCATTTGAATTTAGATCTAATTTGATTTCTACTTTGTTCTTCTTATCTGTTTATATTTGGATTTAACTGTTTTGACCACGAAGTGCGATTACAGTCACAGTCACTGGAAGGTGCGGATTAACAAGCAAGACAACGGAAGTTGCTTGAGGCTAAGAAGGAATTCTGGCCACCTGTTCTTAAGTGTAAAGCATTACCAGCATTGGAAGGTGTGGTAATTATTAGCATTTAAGTCTTTGTTGAACAAAGGAAGTGATAATAGTAAGATCTCATTGAAGCATAATTGCGGCGACAATTCATATATATGTTACCTTGCAGTCACATTTAGCATTGCGACTTGTGAAGTCAGTGATCCTCTCCAATTCTTACACTTGATCATAACTTTTAATTTTCTGAATTTACGTTTACAAACATCCCAACAACTATTCATTTTATCTTAATTTGCTCTGGCAATTTATTTTATGTTTGCAGTGACAGATTAAGATCTAACTATTTTGCGCTGACATTTTTATTAACAATTACTCTTATTTTAACCTTAGTTGCTTTGACAATTTAAACATCAAGAACTCTATCCTCGTGGGATCGATATCCGATAGATCAAATCTATCAACTATACTTGCATCGACAAGTGTCCGCTTGTACTTAAATGTTGTGACATGTACAGGCCAATCAGATACCTATGACACTACCGATATAAGTGAGACATCTACCGATACAAGTCATTCTTTTACCTATACTAAAAACTCCAGAGAGCTAAGAAGTTTTACCCTACAACTTCTACCAATACAAGTACCTAGACTACCGATTCTACTATGAACAGAACTACTGATACTTCATATGTTACTACCGATACAATGTAAGTCAGTAACCAAACTCTCTCCTACTCTATACTTCTACTGGTACATGCAAGAATCTTACTGAAATAAGTATGCAAAATTCAATTATTCACACAAGTCCTCAAGTTTATCAACCTTCATTCAACACAAGACTCTTATTCAAATTCTCTTCTTGCAAAATCTATACATAACAATACTTGTTTCATCATATAACCATAAAAATACAATTAATCAACACAAAGATTCTTAAATTCACATGTCAATTCATTACAAACACATTTACTTTGTTACAACATCAAGCAAGCATGCAAGTTTAGTTCAAAAAAGAATCAACAATCCAAAATCAAGCATTTCAAGGGTAACATCATCCTAGTACATGCCATATAACCAAGTGATGTAAATACTACCGCATGAGCTCCCGAGATAGTGTCATTTCTTCGAGGTGATCCAATCTTCAAGCAGCAAAATAGAATCTATATAACAACAACAATTACACAGGTAAGCTTTCATAGCTTAGCAAGTTCGTTGAGTTTAATAAGGTACTGAATAACATATGTTGTACAATCTGTGAACCAATCGAACCAGAACAAAACTATGCTTCAGTGATCGATACCCATTTTACTCCTTGTTGACCCAAAGGTCATGCCTGTTACCAATATATTATGCTGCTCACACTAAGCTGACAAGGACTCGCAACATATGCGGTACCTCAGCTATCGATACGGCTTGTAATCCAAATCATGGATTCATTTCACATTTAGTGAATCACGATGCTGTAGAGAATCAGCAAAAAATGTAGGATCTCAACCATCGAACCAGTTTCACTTTATAGTGACTCACGATGCTGTAGTGAATCCGCAACAAATGCAAGATCTCAACCATCAGACCGTTTTCTATCTTTGGCACAAGGCTAGAAAATTCTCATATCGTAAATTCTTTCTTTAACATTTCCAATCGTTGTTTCTCATTTCCAACAATCATAAGAAAGGAATTTATAAGCAGTTATTAATAAGAATGTAACATTTCGAATTTACTGGACGAACTTGCAGTTAAAGTGAACTTCAGAGACTAATTCGTAATTTTTCTTTTTCACGATCGGCTGCACCTTCTTGATCTATTACAATAATTTCACTCAATTATTTAGATCAACATGAATTTTTAATCATTTTATGCAAATAAGCCTTTTTTGGTATTTTTACAAAATTACCCTTAACTTTTTACTTTCATTCAATTTAGTCCTTAAGCCTTAAACTTGCAAATTAACCATTTTTATTCAAATTTCAGCTTTACCGAATGTTCATGAGTCTTTCAACAGCCAACTTTTTCCATTATTTCACCTTAAGTCCTTACAAATTTATTTATTTAATATTTTAGTCCTTTAACATAAAAATTACTAAAAAAATACTATACAAAATCATCAAATTTAACAACCAAGGTTATAAATCCTCCATAAACTTTCAAGAACAAGCTTATTCATCCATGGAAAAATTTATAACATTTAACATCTTTACAAATTAGTCATCGGATTAGCTAAATCGAGCTAGAGCGAACTCAAAAACATAAAAATTACTAAAAACGAGTGAGATTTCCTTACATAATCAAAGCTTAAAAGGTAAACAATGAAAACCCTAAATTTTCCCTCATTCAACCGTGAAGAAGAAGAAGAAAGGATGAAAAATGTCATTTTTCTTCCTTTAATTTCATATATATACTTATGTCAATTTTGTAAATATTTGGTCTTTTATAATTAACTTAATTAACCTTACTTAAGCTTAATTAAATTCAATTATTACACCACTAATTGACATATAAATACACTAACTTAACCTCCATGGTTAATTTGTTTATTTAACCCCTTTAATTGAGCATTTCAACTTTTTACATCCTCTACAATTTAGTCCTTTTCATTTAATTAACTATCTAAACAATAAAATTTCGTAACCAAATTTAATTACAATACTAATGACCTATTAAATATTAAATAATTAATATTTACAATTTAACACATTGAAGTTGTGGCCTCGAAACCACCATTTTTCGATCACACCGAGAAATAAACTTATTTCAATTTAGCCTTAAACTAATTAGGACTAATTGAATAAATATCCCAAAAGTTAGTGGAAGGTAATCATATCCTCCACCGCTTGGACTTTTTGACCTTGGTGTAATTACCACTCTGGTCCCTTTTATTTTTAATCAATAGCAAATAACTTTTACCTTTATTACAACTTACTCCTTTTTCTTTAATTAAACAATTAATTATCGAAATTAACCAACCAAGCTTCAATTAAGATATAATAAGACTGTAAATATTTTTACAGCTCTTAATTTCAGAAACAAGCTCCCGATACCTCATTTTCTAAAACCACTTGACTTTTGAACCAAACCACTTATACTAACTTTTAATTCAATAATTAAAATTCTTAAATTCAAAATTCCATAAAAAATTATTCTTGACTTATTTAATTAAACACTCATTATAAAAAAAATTCTCGTTATGTTTGTGGTCTCGAAACCACTATTTTCGACACTACTGAAAAACGGGCTGTTATGTTGGATCAAGATCGTGCTATCGATCATGAAAAAGGGAAAATTGTGAATTAGTCCCTAGAGTTCACTTTAACTGCAATTTCATCCGGTAAGTTCGTAACATTAAATTTTCATTTAAATAGTAAATTATTTGTATTCTTTATGATTGTTGCAAACAGGTTATGGTACGCGAAATTGAGAAAGATGAAAAAGAAATGAATGAAAGAGTTATCAAGCTTTGAGCTGGTGTTTTGAACCGATTATGTTTCAGATGCTCAATTCAAATGGGTAATATGTAGGCCTACCTCATGAAGATGCACGAGAACATTTAAAATCATTTCTGCTTATTTGCGCATCTTTTAGCCAACATGGTTTCCTTGATGACGCCTTAAAAATGCAATTGTTTCCTTATTCGTTGTAGGGAAGAGCAAGAACATGGTTCTTGGGTTTATCGGCTGGATCCATTACATCATGGAATGTGTTAGCAATGCAATTTGTTTTAAGATTCAATCCGCCGACAATGAATGCAAGGTTGCGCAATGACATCACAGCTTATCATCAGTTAGATGATGAGAACCTACATATAACATGGGAGCATTATAAAACTCTACTTAGACGTTGCCCTATGAATGGAATTCAGCAAGAGACTCAGATCGAGATCTTTTACAATGGATTGAATGCCCAGATAAGAAATCTTGTCGACGCATCTAAAAATGGTCCCTTGTTGAATTGTACCTACATCAAAGCTATGCGAATTCTAGAGAGGATTGCACAGAATGATTATCAGTACCCTATCTCTCATTCTGCTCAGGTAAAGACTAATCCTGATGTTCTTGAATTAGACGCAATTTCAGCTTTAAGTGCACAGGTATCCTCTTTGGCCAACATTATAAAGAACATGAAGGGGACAAGTGATGTTGCTCCTATTCAAGTGACCCAACAGATGGATGTCCCGACATTTTCTTGTGAAATTTATGGCGACAACCACAGTTATGAGTACTGCCCACAACATGTTGAGAATGCATTTTATGTCAACAACATTAGAGGAAATTCTTATGGTAACTCATACAATAATTCCAATCGAAATCAACAACCTTGGGGGAATTAGAATGCTTCCACATACAGATATGGAAATTCCTCACAACAAGGGAGTTATAAACAAGGGAGTTACAACAACAATCAGCAGCAGAATTATAATCAAAATTCTCAAGTACGTTCGAATCCTAATCAAATGCAGGTACATATCCAGATGCAACCACAAGCTAGAATGCAGCCGTAACAGACTGTGTTGCCACTCATGCAAGGACAGCATCAGCAACATTAGCAACAATTTTCTTACCAAAAACCAGATTCTACGCTACTATTGAAGCACTGATGCGAGATCATATTACGCGAACTGAAGTAATAGTCCAAGGCAATTCGTCTTCTATTCATGCGTTAGAAGCCTAGCTAGGATAGTTGGCTTCTAATATGAGTACAAGATCGCCAGGAACTTTGCCAAGTGATACTGTGCATCCAAAGCAGAAGGGGAAGGAACATTGCAAAGCTATCACATTGTGGAGCAGAAAGCAGACTACTGAACCAAGCGGCATTTTCACTCAAGAAAATGTCGATGCATCTAAACCCAAGCAACAAGGAGAAGTTGCAGCTGAAAATAACCAAGCAGAAATAAATGAGGAATAGCCAATTGTAGTGACTTCTATGCCTACAATTCACCCAACAAAAACGTCGACATAACTGCCAATATCGATGCAACCGACTATCCCACAACAACCCACCAACAGTATACCTTTGCCATTTCCGCAAAGATTTAAAGAGAAAGACCATGATAAGGACTATCAAAAGTTTGTTTCTAGTTTGAAACAATTACATATTAACATACCTCTTGTAGATGCTCTTGTGCAGATACCCAGCTATGGGAAATTCATGAAAGAGCTATTATCAAAAAAGAAAAGTTGTCCGAAATTGAGACGATTGTGCTCATAACAAGTTGCCACAAAAAATGAAAGACCCTGACAGCTTCACAATCCCATGCTCCATTGGAAATCATTATCTAGGTAAAGCTTTATGTGATTTGGGAGCTAGTATTAATCTCATGCCTTTGTCCACGTTCAAGAAGTTAGGAATAGGATTAATGAAGCCCACCACGGTGACATTACAGCTTGCGGATAGATCTCTAGCACAACCTGGAGGCTAGATCAAAGATGTCATTGTCCAAGTTTATAACCCTTTGTTCCCTGTTGATTTCATAATCCTTAACTGCGAAGCAGATAAGGAGGTTCCCATGATCTTGGGACGACCATTCTTAGCAACGGGACGTACTCTTATTGATGTGTTCAAGTGCAAAGTCATTATGCGTCATTTCATGACCATGTGACCTTCAGTGTTCGAGGCATCTCCGTTGAAAAATAAAGAGCAATGTCACCACATTGACGTACTGAATGAGATAATTATGGAAGAATTCAATGAACAGAGCTCAGTAGTTCCAGACGAAGATGCAGTGACATTCACCGATGATATTCTAACTGAATGTGACCATAAAGCTAACATTAATAGTTGTGAGTTGAGATAGAATTGGCTATTGGAATCTTTGGATTTGTCTAACAGGACGGTCCTTGTGTTTAAACCATTAGTTGAACAAGCTCCTACCTTGAAGTTAAAGCCGTTGCCAATACATCTGAATTATGTCTTTCTAGGTAACAATAACACATTACCTGTAATTCTCAGTGCAGGTCTCGACGCAATTCAAGAAGAAAAGCTCATCGAAATTTTAAAAGAGCACAAAAGAGCCATTGCATGGAGCATTGCAGACATCAGAGGCATTAGTCCCTCTTTTTGCATGCACAAAATAAGATGGGAAGATGAAGGGAAGTAGTTCATTGAGTAATAGTGAAGGCTAATGAGAAAATGAAAGAGGTAGTGAAGAAAGAAATTATCAAGTGGTTGGATGCGGGAATCATCTACCCTATTTTTTATAGCAATTAGGTGAGACCTGTCCAATGTGTGCCCAAGAAGAGTGGTTTCATAGTTGTGAGTAGTGACAAGAACGAGTTAATCCCTACTCGCATTGGTACGGGGTGGTGAGAGTGAATGGATTATCGATGACTCAATGCGGCCACAAAAAATATCACCTCCCACTACCATTTATTGATCAGATGCTGGATAGGCTAGCTGGCAAAGCCTATTATTACTTCTTAGATGGCTACTTTGGATACAATCAAATCACCATTGTGCTAGAAGATCAAGCAAAAACCACATTCACATGCCCATTTGGAACTTTTGCCTTCCGACGTATGCTATTTGGATTGTGCAATGCACCAGCCACATTCTAGTGGTGCATGATGGCTATCTTCTCGAACATGATTGAAGAATTTTTAGAGGTATTCTTGGACGATTTCTCTGTATGCAGGCAGAATTTTGACCAATGCGCTGACAATCTAGCGAAAGTATTGAAGAGATGCAAGGACACAAATCTAGTCCTAAATTGGGAAAAATGTCATTTCATGGCAACTGAAGGCATTGTCCTTGGCCATTGCATATCATGTCAGGGCATTGAGGTAGATAAAGAAAAGGTAGAAATTATTGAGAAATTGCCACCACCCACCAATGTCAAAGGAATAAAAAGCTTTCTTGGTCATGCTGGTTTCTATAGAAGATTAATTCGAGATTTTTCCAAGATTTGTAAACCACTATGATTATTGCTAGAGTAGAATAAGAAGTTTGTGTTTGATGACAAATGTCTGGACACATTTTTCAAAATAAAGAAGAAGCTAGTACAAGCTCCAATTATTGTCGCACCGGATTGGACGTAGCCGTTTGAATTAATGTGTGACGCAAAAGACTTCGCTGTAGGAGTTGTTTTGGGACAACGAAAAGAGAAGGTATTTCACTTAATTTATTATCCTAGAAAAACTTTAATTAACATGCAGATAAACTATACAACCACCAAAAAGGAGTTACTAGCAGTCATTTTTGCATTCGAAAAATTTTGTTCATATCTTGTTGGCGTAAAAGTTACTGTCTAGATAGATCAGTCTATGCTGAGATACCTTTTTAAAAAGAAAGATGCCAAACCAAGATTGATCAGATGGATCCTACTCTTACAAGAATTTGATGTTGAGATCAAAGATAGGAGATCCGAGAATCAAGTAAAAGAACACTTATTCCGTCTAGAAGCTGAAAGCGAGGATGGCAATCAGTTACGCATTGCGACGCATTTCTAGACAAGCAATTATTTCATGTTGACACATCTCTATGGTATGCTGATGTTGTCAATTATTTAGTTTGTGGTAAGAAACCTTTGAGTATTATTGGTCACAAGAAAATCAGATCTTTGTGCGACACTGCAAAGTATCATTGGAATGAGCCATATCTATTCAAGGTATGCGCCGACAACATAATCCGTCACTACGTTCCTGAAGAAGAGATGACTTCAATTCTGAGACATTGCCATGATGCTCCCTATGGAGGCCATTTTGGTGGAATGAGGATTGCTGCAAAGGTCCTATAATCTGGTTTCTTCTGGCCCACATTGTTTTTAGATGCCTACAACTTTATGCAACAATGCGATAAATGTCAACGCACTGGTTCTATATCTCCTCGCAATGAGATGCTCTAACAAACTATTATAGAGGTGGAATTATTCAACATTTAGGGTATAGATTTCATGGGGCCATTTCCAAACTCTTTTGGGAATGTGTACACTCTAGTGGCTGTCAACTATGTCTCGAGGTGGATCAAGGCAATTGCGGTGCCAAAAGATGATGCTCGAACGGTGTTGAAGTTCTTTCACACGTACATCCTTACGAGATTTGGAGCACCTAGGGCATTAATAAGTGATCAAGGTACTCATTTTCACAACAACCAAAAGGCGACAGCATTGAAAAGATATGGTGTGAAGCTTCGCATGGCCACAACGTATCATCCACAAACAAAAGGCCAAGCGAAGGTTTCCAATCGGTAAATTAAAAGTATCCTTGAAAAGGTGGTTAATCCATCTATTAGGGATTGGTCTTCGCGACTACATGATGCATTGTGGGTGCTT
This sequence comes from Gossypioides kirkii, assembly GCA_005610355.1. Lineage (NCBI taxonomy): Eukaryota > Viridiplantae > Streptophyta > Magnoliopsida > Malvales > Malvaceae > Gossypioides > Gossypioides kirkii. The sequence goes on along the minus strand of CP032253.1, from coordinate 24,425,315 downwards.
CGCACCGCTTATAAAACCCCATTGGGGATGTCACCATATCAACTTATGTTTGGTAAGTCATGTCACCTGCCAGTTGAGCTTGAGCATAAGGCCATGTGTGCAATCTAGCAGGTAAATATGGAATACGACGCTATTGGAAGGAAAAGGTTGTTGGACATTGCTGAACTAGAAGAAATTCGCCGCAATGCTCCTGGATGCTGCAATATAAAAAGAAAAGACCAAGAAATGGCACAACAATATCATCTTGCATCGACAATTTAATCCTGGTCAGTTAGTACTTTTGTTTAATTCACGTTTAAAACTGCATCCAGGTAAATTGCGTTCAAGATGGTCAGACCCCTTTAAGGTTGTCGAAGCATTTCAGAATGGCACAATGATAATTGAAAATCTAAAGGATGGACACCAGTTCAAGGTGAATGGCCAACGACTGAAGCACTATGTAAGCCTAGATGTCAAAGAACTAAACGAGACTATTAATCTGGTCACATTTAAATAATATCAAAGCATTTTGCATTTCCTTTTATCTTTTCACTTTTATTTGTTTCCTTTTAAATTCTATGTAGGAATAAAAGTCATCTTTTTTGTCGATGCATCGCAAAGCACAACTTGCCGATACATTCTGTGATGACTCAGCAAAGCTTTTTCAATAAGAATCGCACCGGTTGATCATCGTCTATCCCTAGCCTTTGGATCAAGTCAAAAGGTATAATCTGTAGCCTGGCATTTATTAGCTACAGACGTGATGATTTTTTAGGACGTTTGCAATAATCTCGTTTCTCTACATTGAAAGGTTATAAAACCCTTCTCTGTCGAGTTCCTTCACCCACTCACAATCGCCATTGCTACTGCAACTCATCTTCTTTGTTGTTTCTACTCTTACTCTCACAAGTTTAATCTTTTCTCTGCAAGTTTCTTTTAATCTTTCTACTAAGCTATTATGCCAAGAACAAGAGGCACGAAAACTCCTTCCAAAACCCCCGTTGAATCTTCTGCCACCATGGTTCGGACCATAGACCAACCCCCACCAAATGAACCTGTCTTATTTTTGTCCAACGCGACTAAGGACTGCTACCATGACACTATGCTCAAACAAAACTACCACCCAGAGTAGGGGAAACAGTTGTCCCCACACCAGATGTTGGGGAAACAAATTGTAAGAACAATCAGTCGTCTAGTTTGGGAATTTTATGCTAATCTTATAGACTCTGAGCAGGAGTTCATCTTTGTGAGGGAGAGCTTGATACCTTGGAGTGCCGCTTACATTAACACCCTGTTCCGGATTGCTGAGAGGGTAGACACCCACACTTCATTTTTGGAAGAGCTGACTGATGACAGAGCTGACCAGGTGATGAGAGACCTGTGTGTTGAAGGCACTTTGTGGATGGGTAATGGTCAACATAATAATACCATGCACCGATGTTATTTGACAACCCAAAGCAAAGTATGGTTTCATTTTGTGAACAGTTGTTTGTTACCTTTAACACATAGCACTACAACGACATTAGACCGTATGTGCATCCTGCACTCCATCATGAAGGGCCGTCACATCGATGTAGGCGCAATTCTACATGACCAGACTGTTGAAGCTGCGTCTAAGCAAACATGTTTATTACCCTTTCCTTCTTTAGTAATGCTGCTTTGTAAACAAAAGGGAATTGTTCCTCATAATGGTAAGGAAGTGTTAGACAACAAGAGCCCCATTAATGATATCTTAGTAGAAATAATGACGAGAGGCCAAGAGATGCCGCTAGTAAAGGAAGCACCCAAGAAGAAGGAAAAGGGAAAGTGGAAGAAAAAAGAGAAATTAGACACTGCGCCCATAGACCCTCTGGGGAAGAGGTTGGCTGCTGTGGAAGTAAATATTGTTCGTATCGACATGCATAATATTCGTATTTTCAGTGTGTTAGAAGACATTGACTAGAGGCAGAACATATTTTATGCGTACACAAAAGCATGGAATGACGCTATTATCGCAGCATTAAGGAGTATGAGCCCAAGTCCACTGCCAGATTTCCCTGTCTTCCCATCTATCTTTCGACCAATGCCCTCATCCTTCGACCAGCCTACTCTTGATGGTAAGCCTCAACATGTCCCCTCTCCAAGGAGAATCCACATTTCAGATGACGACGAGCATGAGGGGCATTATAATGCTATGGCGTATTGCTACAGAATTATAGCCAGCTTGTTCGAAGAAGAGTTCTCGAACAACCTTAGGGCTAATATGGCAGAGCGAACGACTATGGTTGAAGAGGTGCATACCCCGATTATATCTATAGGTGTGGACGCAGAGGAAGGCACCGACAAAGCCATCACTGAGCAGGAAAACACTGGGGAAGAAGAAGCACAGCAAGAAGAAGGCCATGAAAAGAAGAAGGAATGAGAGGAAGATGAACTTGAGATGGTGACTCCTAAAGAAGAGGTAGAAAAGAAAGATGATGCCTTGACAAATATTGTGGAGGATATTGTCGAAGCACCCAACAGTGTGGGGCATCTAGTGAAGATATGGCTCCACCTGAAGCGAGCCAAGCTGAGGCAGTTACTAGCAGCATTGAGGAACCAAATCCTCTAGCCATCGTGCCCTATGTGGCACCACTTGCTGAGGTCCATCCATCAGATGTAACTATCGATAAGGCCGCCACTCAACCAGTTGAAGAGGAGCAATCCGTTGCTCCAGTTGATTTGAAGGACAAGAAGAGAAAGTGCAAAGATAAGAAGAAGAAGTGCAAAGAAGAAGAAGAAGAAAGCCAAAGCAGCCACTTCATTGGCTGCTGACCAATGAGTTAGTTTTACTTTTCAGTAGTTAATTGCATGCATTTTATTTAGTTGTCATTGCATTTTCATTTGTCACCTCATTTCATTTGTTAGTACATTTGCATTGTAGTTCCATTTCCATTCTTATCTGTATAGTATTATCAGTGCATTGGGGACAATGCAGACATTAAGTTTGGGGGGATCTTTTGTGAAATGAAAATGTGATTGCACCCACATATTTGAAAAATTACTTGTTTCCTTAGTTCAATGAAAATAGGCAAAGTTTCAACAAAAATGTGACCATAATTTTTATTTTTATGCATAATTCTTGAATTGTTTGAAATGCTGATTTATGAATTGGGTGAATATGAATGAATATTTAACCTTCTATTTTTGGATGAATGATTGAAATTGCTTTAGTAATGAATGGATAGTATCAACCCTTGAATCTTGAACTAACTTACCAATTGCAGCGACACTGTACTAATAAAAGACACTCCAACGTGAGTGCATTGTGACAAGTCAAGGGAGAACACTTCGCTGCATGTGTTAGAAAAATCAACTAGCCAAAGGCTGTCACTGCAAGAGTGTATGTCGGCGCAATTACATACCTCCTGGGGGTTTGTTGCACCCCATCGTTACTACTCAGGAACAAAGGTAGAGTAATGTAATGACATCTCTCAGTCACTTTTAATAAAAAAATTCAGAAAACGAAAGAAAAAGAAAGAAGAGGAAAAGAAAAAAAGAAAAGAAATATATTGCCATGAATGTTGTATTGGTTAAGGAAGGGTTAAGATTCAAAGCATGTTACTAACATTGGTGAAGTTGCAGTTTTAATTATTCATGTTTATAAATTGTCGGCGCATTATTCTATCATGTGAATGCAATTTATATATTAGAATTACAGACAATTTAAGTAGTTAAAATACTGATTGTGGTGACATATTTGTTTGTGAAGTTTGCTAATTTTTGTTTACTTGAGAACAAGTAAAAACTCAAGTTTGGGGGTGTGATAGCATTAGAAATGATACCTAGTTTCTCCTTAAATTTGTGTATTAATTGTCTCTTTTGTAGCATATTTAGCATGCATAATAGGCATTTCATACTTAGTATTTATATTTTCTAACTCATTGTTGTTGGCTTAAATTCTTGTTATTTTATCTCTTTTGTGCACTAATGTTTCCACGTGCAGCCTTTGTATTGTGTGTAGAAATTGTCAGCGCAAGGATCCTTCTCAGAAGATTGATACTAGAACGAATTTAAAGAATGTAGCCACAAGTTAGCTTGGAATTGCGGCCAGAGATGTCAACGCATCGAAACCTTTACTTTGTAAGGGTGAATTCACACTGCAAACACATCTGGAAGCACCAACACAGGAATTTCACATGATGTCACCGCAATTAAGGATTATAGATAGCGCTCAGAAATGCGACGACAATCTGCAGATTTATGAAGATCCCATCAGATTTGCGTGACTGCACAGCTGGATTTCAACAAACTTTGACAACTGCACAAAAAGTTGGATCTAAGAGGAGAAGAAATCTACAATTCTTGAAGCCTATAAATAGAAGAAAGGGAAATATATTAAGAGGTGAAGGAATAAATTCTGCAATTACTTTGAGTTTTTGTGGTATTAAGTTGGAGAACGGTGAGCCGATCGAGCGAATGAGCAACTACTTTTGAAGAGAAGTGCCCGATGCAAAGCAAGAGGAGTGGTTAAGGAATAGTCCTAGTAGTTTAGAGATAGTAAGCTTCGATGTATTTGTTGACCCCTCTCTTTATGTTGATGAATTATTATTAACAATAGAATGTGTTGGAGCCCAATTTTGACCGGGCCCAACATTTAAAATTGAACCCAATTTTAAAATTTTAAAATTTAATTTATTTTAAGTTTAAATTTATTTTAAATTTAAACTTATTTTTTGAGTTTAAATTTATTTTTAAATTTAAATTTATTTTGAATTTGAATTTAAAATTTAATTAAAAGGTCCAAAATACAAATCCAAATAGAATGTCCATTTTTACAAGCCCAATTGGGCCCAATTTCAATTGACCCAAAATAACCCAAACACTTAAAACCTAAAACAGAAGGGTCAAACCCTAAGACCACTTGCTACCAGCCACCTCCATCCTTAGCCAACCAAAAACTGCCACATCACCACCGCCTATCTGCCACAGCCACCAACCGCCACCAGCAAGTTGCACCACTGCAAAGTCGAACTTACAAAAGGAAGAACAAGACAAGCATTTAATGGAGAAAAATAGAATACCATGATTGTAAAGATGGCTTTAAAAGCCAAATTTAGAACATTTGTATGGGGCTTTTTCTTTTGTTGACATTTGAAATCAAAATAATCAATAGACAAAAATAGTACATCAGAAAAAAATACGAGCAATAAAGGAAGCAGTTATTATCCGCACTCAAAGCTGGACTCAAAGCACATTAGTATTATAAAGGTATAATTGTCTATTTGTTGTTCACTCATCTTGATTTCGAAGTGTTTTACATTTTAAATATATATCAATATGTTTATTAATGACATTATACTTAACTGTTATCATTTCCAAAACAAATAATAAATGCATATTAATTACAATATTAAATAAATAAAATAAAAAGGAGTTTAAGGGACTCATTTGTAACCGAAGTGTCGTCGTCGCCACAGACGGTGGCCGAGGAGATTTTCGAACCCTTTGTTTGTGAATGATCCCCAATGAATGAGATTTGTAAGAAAAAGTAGTAAAAATCAAAATATCAAGATAATAATAGAAGCAGATTCGAAAAGGGCAAGAAATCCCAAACCTTTAGATTTGGAATTTTTTTAAGAACAAAAGGAAGGAACTGAAAAGATTAAAACGGTTTCAAGAGAAATGGAATTTAAAAAAAATAGATTTGGAAATAATAGCAGCGGCAGATTCGATCTTCTTTTTTAAAAAGGGGAAAAAAGGTGTTTTTATAAAGATCTAGGTTAGATCTGTTAAGATCTATACCTAGATCAAATTTAAAAAAAAAAGGAAAAATGGTTTTTTTACCTCAAGTCACCGCGAACGGTGATCGGATGACACCAAAGATGGCGGAGTATGGCGGACAGACGACGGAGAGCGCTTGGACGGCGACCGGTACTTGATCAGCCATGGAGAGAGGGAAGAGTTTTTTTTAGAGAATTTTTGAAGAGTTTTCGGAGAAAAAGTGTGGAAAATAAAAAAATGGTTTAAAATTGGTTTTTATAAAAGATCAAAACGGCGTCGTTTTGGTCTAAGCTCCTAAGCCCCAAAACAACGTCATTTCCGGCTGATCCAGTCCGACTCGACTCGCTCCAAGTTGAGGATCCACTTTTTTTGTTTAATGCTCTATTTATTCCCCAGGACCTTCCGCTTTTTTCAAAATTCCCACTCAAGTCCTTTTTATGTTTTTCATTAATTTTCAATTTGCCCAATGATTTTTATTGTTTTTCAATTTAATTCTATGACCTTTTTGATAGCCTAGGAAGCTGCCACATGTCAGTTTTTGGGTTATTTGTGTAAATGGTCTTCTTTATTTTTGATTTGTTTGAATTTCATCCTTAAATCAAGTTTTATTTAATTATAAATTTTCCTGAAGATTTTAAAAGATTTTCAAATTGGTCCTTTGACTTTTGAAGGCATGAGAAGTTGCCACGTGTCACTTCTTTTTGGTTTTATTTCCTAAAAGGTCATTGAACTGTCCAAAAATCACGTTTTGACCTCCAAACTTTCCAGAAATTATATTTCGACTCTGAACTTTCCAAAATTACAATTTTACCCTTGAACTTCTCAAAAATTACATTTTTACCCTCATACTTCCAAAAATCCCAATTTTGCCCTCGAACATCTAAAAATTGCCATTTTGACCCTAAACTTTTCCAAAATTACCATTTCACCCCCGAGCATCCAAAAATTACCATTTTACCCTCAAATTTCCAAAAGTCACATTTTCAACTTCAAATTTTCCAAAAGTTCGATTTTGATCCCAAATTTTCCAAAAACTTTGATTTTTATCCCCAAATTCCTCAAAAATTACGTTTTCATCTCGAACTCTCCGAAACTCTATTTTTAATCCCGTTTGTTTTTTTTCTTTCTTTTTTTTCTTCAAAGTGCATACGTGGAATTTAATTATTATTCTTTCGTATTTTATATTCTATTAATTTTATGTTTAATCTTTGTGCATTTATTTATCTACTTAATTATTTTGTTTCGTGTTATTCAAATTTTGCTATAAATTGTCTATTCATATTTAATTCACATTTGTTTTCAAAATTGTTTTCATAAACCTTTAAAACCGACGCAATGTCTTTTTAGCGTGGAAACCTCGAAAAATCATGCCCTAACGTGTCGGGTGTGATTTTCGTATAATTCACACGAATCGAATATCCTCTTCCAAGCTTTTTTAAATGCCTTTTAATTTCGAAATTTTGAGAACGTCGTGCCCTAACGTATTGGTCACGACTTCAATTCTCCGCTAAAGTTGAAACAAACGGGCATTCTTTCTTCAAATCTTTTTAAGTCATGTGTTCGAGGATCGTATTTTAAACTCAATACAAAATTTTGAGTTCTTAAAAAATATATATATATACAAATAATTTTAAAACAAAAAGTGGGAATATCCTTTCGTATGAAAACTTCGAAAAAACATGCCCTAACGTGCTGGGTGTGATTTTCGTATAATTCACGCAATCGAATATCCTCTTTAAAGTCTTTCAAAATGTCTTTCAATTTCGAAACCCCGAGAACGTAGTGCCCTAACGTGTTAGACACGACTTCCAGTTCTCCTAGAAATTTGAAGCACATGGACGATTTTCCTCGAATAGGGTTTTTGAAAATCACGTAAAGTTTTCTAAAGACAAAGATCGTATTTCAAGATTTACTCGAGTTTTCAAACTTTTAACAAATCAAGACCCGAAAATAATTAATGTGGTACCAATTTTGGGCGTATGAGGGTGCTAATCCTTCCTTATATGTAACCGACTCCCGAACCTGTTTTTCGGATTTCGAAGACCAGAATATTTTTCAAAATAGATTTTAAACGTTTTGTGGTGATCCAATCACACCATATAAAAGATTGGTGGCGACTCCCTTTTTCGATCATTCAAAATACCCATTTTTTCGATTTTTAAATATTGTTTGAGACTTGTTTGTTTTCCCAAAAATAAACGTTTCGACAGCTTGGCGACCCCACTAGGGACATTCTTTTAGAAAAATAAACGAGAGTTAAGCCAAAATTGATTATTTTTGAGTCTTTTTTGAAAACTTTTAAAGCTTTGTTTTTGTTTAATATACAATCCTTGGCATTTTTGTGTGATGCTATATTATGTTGATATTGCTAGTATAAGTTTGCATTCATATGCATTTGGTATTACCCTTTTAAGTGGAAGTGGGAAGCTACTCCTTCGTGAGGTTTTTACCTCTGTGTAGGATAGTGGATCGCTTCCGGGATTAAATCTGTACCCATGTTTTCGTGAAGTTTTCACTTTCGTGCAAACATGTGGGAAATGTATCCCCCTGAACTGAACTCATCCATGTGAGCCTGTAATGGGTGAGGATCAAGGAATCCGCTGGTTTGGGTGCCCTTTACTCTAGAGACTAAACCGCATTTAATGAGCCATAGGTACTTGCCTTAGAAGAAGTTATACGATCCTTTTAGTAACTATCCAAGACAAGTTCTTAGGTTCTTTGTTTTATATTTGTATATTGATATTGATGTGTTCTGCTAACGTGTTTTGTTTTGTCTCTTCTGCTTGCATTGCATCATCAGATAAGAAAAGGTGTTGATTTAAGTTCGATTACCAAATAGGTAGTTTTATCATGGAAGGCAAATTTCTTGATAGAGTGGAAGATAACATGGTTGCGCGCTTATGGTCAAAGGAACAGCAGCATGAAAAAGGAGACAGTTTGAAAGAAAGGCATTTATCAGAGTTTTGGGATTATACTCGGATTAAGGTGACTCAAAATAATTTGCAAGAATTAAGAGATATCTAGGATGGGATAGCGAGATGAAACAGATGTTCTATCGGGAATATGGAGACTTACCCTACTTGCTCGAAGTGAAAATCCACAAACATCTCTTTTGAGCCCTCACCCAGCATTGGAATCCCGCATATAGCTGTTTCACCTTCGAAAACATAGACATGATGCCCACAGTGGAAGAGTATACTGCTTTGATCCGTTGTCCCAGAATTCAAGTCAATAAAGCATACTCAAAGGATGCATGTGTCCCAACATTTCTGAAAAGGCTGATGAATGTAACCGAGATGAGTGAATAGGGGTCGCGTCTCGAATTAAAGTAATGGGAGACAACAAGTGTATCAACTTGAAAAGCTTACGAGATCTAATCTCGACACACCCAGATATGAAGAAACGCATCGACATTTTTGCTCTTGGCATATACGGGTTAGTCCTTTTCCCAAAAGCATTAGGGCATGTGGAGGATGCAGTTGCGGTTCAATTTGATCGGCTTAGTAAAGGAGTCACGACCATCCCAGCAATTCTTACCGAAACATTCAGATCATTAAGTGCTTGTCGAAGAGAAGGGGAAGGAAGGTTCATTGGCTGTGCACCACTTCTAATGGTTTGGTTTCAAAGCCATTTCTGGAAGGTAAAAAAATTTTCGTGCAAAGATGGATGGTTATCCTTCAGAACCTTCAGGATGAAGATGTCAAATGGTGCACGCCTTGGTTTATCCCAGATGAGATCCTCTCTATCGTTGTAGTAGCTTAGATTGGGTCCCTTTACTCGGGGTATGGGGCGCTACAGGATATGCCCCTCTGCTCATGTTGAGGCAATACAAGACGAGATAATTTATCTTGGGACAATTTATCCTGCGACACATGGCCTTGCTCAGTGCGAGTTCTTCTACAAAGGGAATGATTACTAGAAAAGGGTTAGAAAGGTAGCAAATGCATGGATAGATAGCTGGGTTAGAAGCAAGAATAATTGAGTTGGAAGAGTCACTACGAAGACACCGCAACCGGAACTCCGTCTTGGAACTTAAAGCAAGTATGGCCGAAAGTCAAGAATTAAGGGAAAGGGTACAGGAATTAGAGGCTGCACTCCACAACAATGAGATTTGAATTGAGATCCTTGAGAGGAACCTGGAAACCAGCGAATGGCACTCTTTACAAGCTCAGAGACAAGTCGAAGAAAGAGATTATGTAATGGGAAAAACACTGACCCAAATGTGGGAAGCCGCTGATCACATGCAAGAGTTAGCTACCGAAGCTGATATTTTGAGCCTCCAATATGAATCGAAATCAGGATGAGGACAGAAATTAGTCGGGCTTCTTGGAAAGATCAAAGCTCTAGGCAATAAGGCAAAGCCATTTGTGTAATTTCTCTTTATGTAAAGAAGTTTTTCTTCTAGAGAAGTTGTTCTAATGGAAAATAGACTTCAAAATGAATGTTTTTTCTTGCATTACATACATGCATTTTATTCGCATTGCATCTTCGCATATTTTTGCATAATATGTCTAACTAATTAAAACTTTACCAGTTACATCAGTAATCATTGAAAATCCACATCACTATAACACTCATAAAAAAACCAAGGCCATGGAGCAAAGGCTAGAGCAAATTCAAAAAGAAATATAGGAACAAATGACGATGATGTGTAGGGAGATGAAAAATCAGTTCATGGAAGTGCAAAAGAGTTTGATGAATGAACTAGCACAAGTGAAGCAAAGCATGGCCGATAAGGGAAAAGGTCCTACAATTGAGGAAGACGAGGATCCTATTATTCCTCCAAGTTTTACACCCCTCCATAACCAAGCTCCACATGAGGCATAAACATGGGAGGCAATCGTTACTATAAGGGCGCAACAGCAGGCCACTGGCACATCAAGGCTAGCCAATTATCCAATAGGATCTGGATCAAACCCTGAAGATAATGTTGTAAATCTGGGTGTCTCGGATTTCGATGAGATGATGAAAGCAGATCTTCCTAGACAGATGGAAGAAAAATATTAGCGATTAGAGGAGAGGATTGAGGCGATGCAAGGAACTGAAAACTCTTATGGGATGGACGCTAAAGAATTAAGTCTGGTCTCAGATTTGGTACTCCCTCCTAAATTCAAGGCCCAGAGTTCGAGAAGTATAATGGAACAAGCTGCCCCGAAACTTACCTTACCATGTTTTGTAGGAAAATGGCATGGCATGTTCATAATGACCAACTGCTTATTCACTATTTTCAAGACAGTCTGGAAGGATCGGTAATTAGATGGTATAATCAGTTGAGCCAGGCAAAGATTCATTCATGGAGAGATTTAGCACAGGCTTTTTTTAAAGAAATATAGCCATGTAACAGAAATAGCTCCTGACCGACTTACACTACAAAACATGGAGAAAAGATCAAATGAGAGTTTCAGACAGTATGAATAGAGGTGGCGAGATGTGGTAACTCAGGTGCAGCCACCACTAACAGAAAAAGAAACAACGATGTTGTTGGTTAACACTCTCAAGGTACCTTATCTCAATTATTTGTTAGGAAATGCCACTAAATTTTTTTCGGATATAGTCATATTGGGGGAGATGATCAAAAATGCAATTAAAAATGGTAAGATTGAGGTTGGAGAAAACACCCAAAGGCCTGCTCCTAGAAAGAGCCATGTAACAGAAATAGCTCCTGACCGACTTACACTACAAAACATGGAGAAAAGATCAAATGAGAGTTTCAGACAGTATGAATAGAGGTGGCGAGATGTGGTAACTCAGGTGCAGCCACCACTAACAGAAAAAGAAACAACGATGTTGTTGGTTAACACTCTCAAGGCACCTTATCTCAATTATTTGTTAGGAAATGCCACTAAATTTTTTTCGGATATAGTCATATTAGGGGAGATGATCGAAAATGCAATTAAAAATGGTAAGATTGAGGTTGGAGAAAACACCCAAAGGCCTGCTCCTAGAAAGAGCCATGTAACAGAAATAGCTCCTGACCGACTTACACTACAAAACATGGAGAAAAGATCAAATGAGAGTTTCAGACAGTATGAATAGAGGTGGCGAGATGTGGTAACTCAGGTGCAGCCACCACTAACAGAAAAAGAAACAACGATGTTGTTGGTTAACACTCTCAAGGCACCTTATCTCAATTATTTGTTAGGAAATGCCACTAAATTTTTTTCGGATATAGTCATATTGGGGGAGATGATCGAAAATGCAATTAAAAATGGTAAGATTGAGGTTGGAGAAAACACCCAAAGGCCTGCTCCTAGAAAGAGCCATGTAACAGAAATAGCTCCTGACCGACTTACACTACAAAACATGGAGAAAAGATCAAATGAGAGTTTCAGACAGTATGAATAGAGGTGGCGAGATGTGGTAACTCAGGTGCAGCCACCACTAACAGAAAAAGAAACAACGATGTTGTTGGTTAACACTCTCAAGGCACCTTATCTCAATTATTTGTTAGGAAATGCCACTAAAATTTTTTCGGATATAGTCATATTGGGGGAGATGATCGAAAATGCAATTAAAAATGGTAAGATTGAGGTTGGAGAAAACACCCAAAGGCCTGCTCCTAGAAAGAGCCATGTAACAGAAATAGCTCCTGACCGACTTACACTACAAAACATGGAGAAAAGATCAAATGAGAGTTTCAGACAGTATGAATAGAGGTGGCGAGATGTGGTAACTCAGGTGCAGCCACCACTAACAGAAAAAGAAACAACGATGTTGTTGGTTAACACTCTCAAGGCACCTTATCTCAATTATTTGTTAGGAAATGCCACTAAATTTTTTTCGGATATAGTCATATTGGGGGAGATGATCGAAAATGCAATTAAAAATGGTAAGATTGAGGTTGGAGAAAACACCCAAAGGCCTGCTCCTAGAAAGAGCCATGTAACAGAAATAGCTCCTGACCGACTTACACTACAAAACATGGAGAAAAGATCAAATGAGAGTTTCAGACAGTATGAATAGAGGTGGCGAGATGTGGTAACTCAGGTGCAGCCACCACTAACAGAAAAAGAAACAACGATGTTGTTGGTTAACACTCTCAAGGCACCTTATCTCAATTATTTGTTAGGAAATGCCACTAAAATTTTTTCGGATATAGTCATATTGGGGGAGATGATCGAAAATGCAATTAAAAATGGTAAGATTGAGGCTGGAGAAAACACCCAAAGGCCTGCTCCCAGAAAGAGGGATAATGAAGTGAATAACGCAAGTGTATATAGGCCAAGTTGCACCAAACCATTCGTTACAAGACAGCCTAAAGTCCCGACAAGCAATTATCAAAATACCCTAAGGCAAGAAACAAGCTTAAGGTCGAATAGGGGAAGAATGCAGTATACTCCCCTTCCTATATCATATGGAGAATTTTACAAAATATTGTATGATACGCATGAAGTATCCCTACAGCGTGTAAAGCCATATAAACCCCCATTCCCAGCTTGGTACGATGCAAACGCTCATTGTGAATACCATGTAGGGGCAGAGGGCCATTCAATTGAGAATTGCCCTACCTTCAAGAGGCGAGTTGAGGGACTCATCGAGCATGGAATCGTGAGATTGAAAGAACCAACGAAACCCAACATAGTTGGGAATCCCTTGCCCAATCACCCGGAGCAAGGAGTGAACGCCTTGGTGGAAGAAAGAGCTCGAAAAACCAAAATAAATGTTGAAGAAGTCAAGTCTCCACTCCAATGGGTATGGCATCAGTTGGTCAAAGAGGGGGTAATCGCGAAGGATAAGAAGAGCACAATAGCAAGGACTGATAGCTAATGTGAATTTCATGCCATTGAGGGGCATGAGATTCAAGACTACATTGAATTCAAAGCTATAGTGCAAACGTTAATGGATAATAGAGAGTTGGAATTCTTCGAAGAAGGGGAGGAGATTAATGATATTTACGCCTCCAAGGATAGAGCAGCAAAGGCTTATGGGATTAATCACCTAAAGGTGATTATTTCCAAACCCACGAACAGCACGACAAGGGAGCAAATAACACCGCGCATCATCGTACAAAAGCCAGCAGCGTTTCCTTACAAAGATAGTAAGAGGGTCCCATGGAATTACAATTGTAACGTAACAATACCAAGGGAGGAAGAACTTAGAAAGGATGTAAGTCTTGTTACTCGCAGTGGTAAAAGTTATGACCGATGAGTAGGGAGAGAGAGGTTAATAGGGAGAAGACGGTAATATTTGAGCCAGAGGAAGAAATAATTGGCAACCCCAAAGCACCTACAAATAAGCCTATATCAGAGAAAGAGGCAAAAGAGTTTATGAAGTTCCTGAGACATAGCGAATATAGTGTAATGGAACAATTGCACAAGTAGCCTACCCGGATATCAATTTTGTCATTACTCTTAAGCTCAGAGGCCCATAGAGGTGCGCTAATGAAGGTGCTAAATGAGACATATGTATCAAATGACATCTCTTTCAGTAAGCTGGATCGATTAGTCAATAATGTGAGTGCTGATAACTTTATTTTTTTCAGCGATGATGAAATACCAATGGGAGGAATGGGATCTACCAATGCCTTACACATTACCACTCGTTGCAAAAGGTACACATTACCAGGAGTACTCATAGACAACGGATCTGCTTTGAATGTGCTACCATTAGCTACCCAGCAGAGATTGCCAATTGATAGTTCTCACATGAAAGGATGCAATAATATAGTGAGAGTGTTTCATGGGACTGAGAGGAAAGTAATCGGCAAGATCAAAGTACCTCTTCAGATTGGGCCAAACACATACGAGGTGGATTTTCTAGTGATGGATATCAGGCCTACTTATAACTGTCTATTGGGAAGACCGTGGATCCATGTAGCTGGGGCAGTACCTTTTTCGTTGCACTAGAAGCTGAAGTTGATAAATAAAGGACAATTAATCACGATTAACGCTGAGGAGGAAATTATTGCACCTGTAAGGACTGATGCACCTTATGTTAGAACAGATGAAGAGGCTGTCGAATGCTCCTTCCTCTCATTAGAATTCATCAATACAACCTTCGTCACTGAAGGAAGCAAGGTCCCTATGCCTAAGTTATCATTGACTACAAGGATCGGCCTGCGTTTAACAGTTGGAAAGGGGCATTACTTGGAAAGGGGCTAGGAAAATACCTCCAAGGAAGAGTCAGTGTGCCGATGCTAACAGAAAAGTGGGATCATTATGGCTTAGGGTACAAACCGAATGCAAAGCAAAATAAGAAGGAGCTAAAAAGAAAGCAAGAAAGAAGGAGGGCAAGATTGTTCGGAAAAGAAATTTTGTGGGACCTCATGGTCTTCCCGCACATATATGAGACTTTCATCTCGGGAGGGGTGATCAACCAAGAGACAGGATTGGAAAAGGAGCAAGTGATAATCAAGACTGAAGGAATCATGAAGGATCTAGGCATCAACGCTATATCCGATGAGGGAAAAGAGGGGAACCTGCTAGGAATCGGTCCATGTGCACTTGGAAGCACTCTGAATAATTGGATTGCAGAGGAACTCCTTGTAACTTTTAAGATTTTTCAAAGTAATGCTCAGAACACACCTATTGCTTTAGGCTCGAAAGCAATATGGATCTTTTTGTAAAAGGGCACATGATCATTATCCAGTTATTTTTATTGAAAATGCATCTTCTATCTTATATGGCAATTTTTTTCCTAATTATTCTTTCATTCTTAATCCAACTTAACGAACCATTCGTACATATCCAATAAACAAAATTAATCATTCTTTAATACATACATTCTTGACTAATTTGACAAACATACTCATACACATACCACATAATTATTCTTTCATAAATTTATTTTGTTCTTTAGACCTCCCTTTCATCTCTTGTAATATGAGTGACCCTGATGCTAACTTGGAGCCTCATTTCGAGCAAGATATGTGTTTAGAAGAGCTTCAGGACCTTGAAGATGATCAAGATTGTAATTTATCTCCTGATTTGTTAAGGATAATGGAAGAAGAAGAAGAAAAACAAATTCTGCCTCATTCGGAACCAGTGGAAGTTATTAGTCTAGGGAATGAAGATGAAAAGAAAGAGGTGAAAATTAGGACAAACATCTCCATAGAAACCAGAAAAGGTCTTATTGAGTTGCTTCAAGAGTTCCAAGACGTCTTCGCATGGTCCTACCAAGACATGCCCGGCTTGAGTACTGACATTGTGGTACACAAACTCCCTATAAAGGAAGAATGCAAACCTATCTAACAAAAGCTTCGAAGGATGAGACCGGATGTATTGTTGAAAATAAAAGAAGAGGTCAAAAAGCAGTTCGACATCGGTTTCCTCCAGGTAGTTAAATACTCAGAATGGGTAGCTAACACAGTCCCTGTTCCTAAAAAAGATGGGAAAGTGCGTATGTGTGTGGACTATCGAGATTTAAATAAAGCTAGCCCAAATGATAACTTCCCATTACCTCACATCGACACCTTAGTAGATAATACAGTAGGTCATTCCCTATTTTCATTCATGGATGGTTTCTCTAGGTATAACTAGATAAGGATGGATCTTCAAGATATGGATAAAACTACATTTGTCACACTGTGGGGAACATTCTACTATAAGGTGATGCCTTCTGGACTCAAAAACGTGGGGGCAACTTATCAAAGAGCTATGGTAACTCTGTTTCATGACATGATGCATAAAGAAATTGAATTTTATGTCGAAGATATGGTTGCAAAATCTCGAATAGAGGAAGAGCACATAAAGATTTTAAGAAAGCTGTTTATGAGGCTAAGAAAGTATCAACTAAAGTTAAACCCAACCAAGTGTACTTTTGGAGCCACTTCGAGAAAGCTGTTAGGCTTTGTGGTCTGTAAAAAGGGGATCGAAATTGATTCAGATAAATTCAAAGCCATACAGGAGCTACCACCACCTAGTACGCAAAAAGAAGTTCGAGGGTTTTTAGGGAGACTAAATTACACTGCTCCGTTCATCTCTCAGCTATGGAAGATTGGCTAGGTGGCAAATCTTGCTCTCTGAATTTGACATAGTTTATGTCAGTCAAAAGGCTGTAAAGGGAGTGCGATAACAGACTTCCTAGCTAGCCGGGCTTTAGAAGACTATGAGCCAATAAATTTTGATTTTCCAAACGAGGATTTAATATATATTGCAACCACTAAAGATGGAACCACAGTGGAACATCCTTGGAGATTAAATTTTGATAGAGCTTCAAACGCCACGGGTAATGGAGTTGGGGCAGTCTTGGTATCACCAGACGGAGACCACTACCCTTTCACCAGTAAACTCGATTTTGATTGCACGAATAATATGGCAAAATATGAGGCATGTACATGGGAATCCGTGCAACCATAAAACGAGGAATCAAAGTTTTAGAAATATACGGAGACTCTGCACTAGTAATTTATCAACTCAAAGGAGAATAGGAAACGAGGGATTCTAGACTAATTGATTACCGAGAATTGATTCTTGAGTTAATCAAAGAGTTTGATGATGTCACATTCCATTATCTCCCTCGAGAAGAAAATTAGAAGGTTGATGGTCTTGCTACTTTGGCGTTGATGATCAAAGTAAATAGACCAGAAGATGTGAAGCCCATTTAAATGAGCATCTATGAGGCTCCGACTCATTATTATGATATTGAAGTAGAAGAAGAAGAAGAAAAGGATGACCGCCCATGGTACCAAGATATTGTTCAGTATGTAAGAGATCGCAAGTACCCCGAGCAAGCTTCAGAAAATGAAAAGAGGACATTAAGAAGACTTGCCAATGAATATATCCTAGATGGGCAAATCCTATACAAAAGAAGAAAAGATCAACTGTTACTAAGATTTGGGACACACGCTAATGGTTTCACAATGGCCAGGCAAATAATGAGATTTGTGTATTACTGGTCTACTATGGAGGGCAATTGCACCAATTATGCCAAGAGGTGCCAAAAGTGTCAGGTCTATGGAAACAAGATTCATATACCCCCATCACACCTTCATGTCATGACTTCTCCTTCGCCATTTTTTATGTAGAGCATGGATGTCATTGGGCCAATTTCTCCAAAGGCTTCTAATGGTCATAGATTTATCTTCGTGGTTATCGACTATTTCACCAAATAGGTAGAAGCAACTTCTTATGGCAACGTCACAAAATTTGCAATTAGCAAGTTCTTGAAAAAGGAGATCATTTGCCGATATAGGATGCCAGAAAGGATCATATCTGACAATGCCTTGAATTTAAACAATAGCACAATAACGAAAGTTTGCGAGCAATTCAAAAGCAAGCATCATAATTCCTCTCCCTATCGCTCAAAGATGAATGGAGCTGTGTAGGTAGCTAATAAAAACATCAAGAAGATTGTTGCGAAAATGACTGAGACGTACAAAGATTGGCACGGAAAACTACCATTTTCCCTCTTTGCTTACAGAACTTCAATCAGAACTTCTACTGGAGCAACACCATTCTCGCTCACATATGGTATGGAAGTTGTCTTACCAATTGAGGTTGAAATACCTTCTCTCCGAGTCTTGACTGAGCTACAATTAGATGAGGCAGAATGGATCCAAGCTCGATATGATTAGTTGAACTTAATCGAAGAAAAGAGATTAAGGGCTATCCGCCATGGTCAAATGTACCAAAAAAGAATGATGCAAACTTATGACAAAAAGGTCATCCTAGAGAGTTCCATGAGGGGGATCTAGTTTTGAAAAAGAAAATTCTTATACATAAAGACTTCCAAGGTAAATGGATGCCTAATTGGGAAGGGCCTTATTGGTAAAGAAAGCTTTCTCAGGAGGAGCTCTCATTCTAACAGAAATGGACGGTAAAGATTTGCACAACCCCATCAATTCAGACTCGGTAAATAAATATTTTTCCTAGGAATGAGATGAAAACCCACAAAGGGCGTCTCAAAAAAAAGGTTCGAGTTGAAAACCCGTAAAGGGCCTTTAAAAAAAAGGATTGAGATGAAAACCCGCAAAGGGCGTCTTGAAACCAAAGAAAGTTTGAGTTGAAAACCCGTAAAGGGCAGCTTAAATTCAAGAGCGGGTTCGAGATGATCGTTTTCCTCAAATATAACAATATGGAGGGACTTTACAACTTGAAGCATTAGCAAGGCACTCCAGGTCTTCTAGACACATATCTGGCTTAGAATGATTCTCAGCGAGTTAGCTTAGAGAAACTTATTTTGCGATATTTGGGGCATCTAACCGTCTTTTGTTATATACTTGGCAATTTTTAACTAATATTGCCACTTTTGATCCTCTCTGTTGAATAGAATTTTCAATAAATTATGACTTTATTCCCTCACAATTTTGTTCGAGCATTTGGCATTTAAAATAACGAATAGTGAACTAATAATGTGAATCATACACAGATCCAGAAGCATTACTTTGGAATTTCCCCAATAGTACAGGGGTCCGAAACAAGATTACCAATTAGAAAACAAACTTGAAAACAAGCAGTTCAAGATCAGCCTAGAAGGAGACAGGGCAACACACCAACGACAGAGTTTGGACAGGCGATAGGCCATGCTAACTCAAGTAATAATAAATGAATCTGACATTCATCATGCGCATTCATATAGTTAAGAGCATTTGATTCATCCTAATTAGGACATTCCAATAATTTAGGTCTACATGGAGGTCTATAGAAGCATACGTTACAGATTACATCCCCGTAAAATGACGAGATGAACCAAGGAAACCTTGGAACCGATACACTAGAGCATGAAGAGAAAAGATTGAGACCACAAAGGCGAAGTTGAAAAGGAGCAAGTTGAAGCTACGACTACTGAAGGCACCAATATTTTTACCCTGACCACGGGGTAGATTGAAGCGTATGATCTCTTACCCTGATCAAAGAGAAGTTCGAAACTTCGAACTCCAGCTTCCTGATAAGATACTGAGAAGCAGGTCGAAGTAATAAAATGGTCAGCTTCTTGATGAGATACAGAGAAGCAGATTAAAACAAGTGAGGCGGTCATCTTCCTGATGAGATACAGAGAAGTATATCAAATCAATGAAACAAAGCTCAATGTGAGCGAAACTTCGGACCCCAGCTTCCTGATAAGGTACTGAGAAGTAAGTCGAAGCAATAAAATGATCATCTTCCTGATGAGATACAAAGAAGCGGATTAAAACAAGTGAGGCGGTCATGTTCCTGGTGAGATAGAGAGAAGTATACCAAATTAATGAAACAAAGCTCAATGTGAGTCAAACTTCGAACCCTAGCTTCCTGATGAGATACTGAGAAGTAGGTTGAAGCAATAAAATGGTCAGCTTCCTGATGAGATACAGAGAAGTGGACCAAATTGTCTTCCTGATGAGATACAGAGAAGTGAATTAAAACAAATGAGGTGGTCAGCTTCCTGATGAGATATAAAGAAGTGGACCAAATCCGTTTTCCTGATGAGATACAGAGAAGCGGATTAAAACAAGTGAGGCAATCATCTTCTTGGTGAGATACAGAGAAGTATACCAAATCAATGAAACAAAGCTCAATATGAGCTAAACTTCAAACCCCAGCTTCCTGATGAGGTACTGAGAAGCAGCTCGAAGCAATAAAATGGTCGTCTTTCTGATGAGATACAGAGGAGTGGACCAAATCTGTCTTCTTGGTGAGATTTGAAGAAGTAGACCAAGACATGAAACTACGACACCAAATCCCTGAAGTTGCAGTGGAAGGGAGTGAAGCTATAGTAGCAAATTTTGTCATCTTGAAATTTCCTTGAGACAAGATGGAATTGCAACATCGAAGAGGTAGAAAAGCAGATGCAGCAGAGTTGAACGACCGATGAAGCGAAGGGTGGGTCAGTTGAAAAAGAGCGTCAAAGAAGTGAGACATGGCAAAATTAGGCTTCCTTTAGGTCTTTGCTTCGTTCTTGTTATACAGCAACGAGCAAAGAGGGGCAACTATTGGAGCCCAATTTTGACCGGGCCCAACATTTAAAATTGAACCCAATTTTAAAATTTAAAATTTAAATTATTTTAAGTTTAAATTTATTTTAAATTTAAACTTATTTTTTGAGTTTAAATTTATTTTTAAATTTGAATTTAAAATTTAATTAAAAGGTCCAAAATACAAACCCAAATAGAATGTCCATTTTTACAAGCCCAATTGGGCCCAATTTCACTTGACCCAAAATAACCCAAACAATTAAAACCTAAAACAGAAGGGTCAAACCATAAGATCACTTGCTACCAACCACCTCCATCCTTAACCAACTAGAAACCACCACGTCACCACTGCCCATCTACCACAACCACCAACCGCCACTAGCAAGTTGCACCATTGCAAAGCCGAACCTGCAAAAGAAAGAACAAGACAGGCATTTAATGGAGAAAAACAAAATACCATGATTGTAAAGATAGCTTTAAAAGCCAAATTAAGAACATTTGTATTGGGCTTTTTCTTTTGTTGACATTCGAAATCAAAAAAATCAATAGACAAAAATAGTACATCAAAAATCAATACGAGCAATAAAGGAAGCAGTTATTATCCGCACTCAAAGCAGGCCTCAAAGCACATCGGTATTATAAAGGTATAATTGTCTATTTGTTGTTCACTCATCTTGATTTCGAAGCGTTTTGCCTTTTAAATATATATCAATATGTTTATTAATGACATTATACTTAACTGTTATCATTTTCAAAACAAATAATAAATGCATATTAATTACAATATTAAATAAATAAAAAAATAAAAAGGAGTTTAAGGAACTCATCTGTAACCGAAGTGTCGTCGTCGCCACAGACGGTGGTCAAGGAGAGTTTCGAACCCTTTGTCTGTGAATGATCCCCAATGAATGAGATCTGCAAGAAAAAGTAATAAAAATCAAAATATCAAGATAATAATAGAAGCAGATTCGAAAAGGGCAAGAAATCCCAAACCTTTAGATCTGGAATTTTTTTAAGAACAAAAGGAAGGAACTGAAAAGATTAAAACGGTTTATAGAGAAAAATGGAATTTAAAAAAAAACAGATTTGGAAATAATAGCAGTGGCAAATTCGATCTTCTCTTTTAAAAAGGGAAAAAAGGTGTTTTTATAAAGATCTAGGTTAGATCTGTTAAGATCTATACCTAGATCAAATTTTTAAAAAAAAGAAAAAAGGGTATTTTTACCTCAAGTCACCGAGGATGACGGTCAGACGGCACCAAAGACGATGGAGTACGGCAAATCGACGACGGAGGGTGCTTGGACGGTGATCGGTACTCGATCAACCATGGAGAGAGCGAAGGGTTTTTTTTAGAGAATTTTTGAAGAGTTTTTGGAGAAAAAGTGAGGAAAATAAAAAAAATGTTTTAAATAGGTTTTTATACAAGATCAAAACGGCATCGTTTTGGTCTAAGCTCTTAAACCCCAAAACGACGTCATTTCAGGCTGATCCGATTCGACCCGACCCGCTCCAAGTTGAGGATCCGCTTTTTTGTTTAATGGTCTATTTATTCCCTTGGTCCTTCCACTTTTTTCAAAATTTCCAATCAAGTACTTTTTATGTTTTTAATTAATTTTCAATTTGCCCAACGATTTTCATTATTTTTCAATTTAATCCTTTGACCTTTTTGAAAGCCTAAGAAGCTGCCACGTGTCAGTTTTTGGGTTAATTGTGCAAATGGTCCTTTCTATTTTTTATTTGTTTTAATTTCATCCTTAAATCAAGTTTTATTTAATTATAAATTAGCCCAGAGATTTTAAAAGATTTTCAAATTGGTCCTTTGACTTCTGAAGGCATAAGAAGCTGCCACGTGTCACTTCTTTTTGGTTTTATTTCCAAAAAGGGTCCCTGAACTGTCCAGAAATCATGTTTTGACCTCTAAAGTTTTCAAAAATTATATTTCGACCCCTGAACTTTCCAAATTACCATTTTCACCCGAATTTCTCAAAAAATACATTTTTACCCTCGAACTTCCAAAAATCACATTTTAACCCTCAAACTTCACAAAAATTACCATTTTGCCCCAAACTTCCAAAAAACACTTTTTTTACCCTCGAACATCCAAAAATTACCATTTTGACCCTGAACTTTTCCAAAATTACCATTTCACCCTTGAGCATCTAAAAATTACCATATTTCCCTTAAATTTCCAAAAGTCACATTTTCAACTTCAAATTTTCCAAAAGTTCTATTTTGATCCCGAATTTTCCAAAAACTTCGATTTTGATCCCCAAATTCCTCAAAAATTACATTTTCATCTCGAACTCTCCGAAACTCCATTTTTAATCCCGTTTGTTTTGTTTTGTTTTTTTTCTTTCTTTTTTTCTTCAAAGTGCATACGTGGAATTTAATTATTATTCTTTCGTATTTTATATTCTATTAATTTTATGTTTAATCTTTGTGCATTTATTTATCTGCTTAATTATTTTATTTTGTGTTATTCAATTTTTGCTATAAACTGCCTATTCATATTTAATTCACATTTGTTTTCAAAATTGTTTTAATAAACCTTTAAAACCGAGGCAATGTCCTTTTCGCGTGAAAACCTTATAAAATCATGACCTAACGTGTCGGGTGTGATTTTTCGTATAATTCACACGAATCGAATATCCTCTTCCAAGCTTTTTTAAATGCCTTTTAATTTCGAAATTCCAAGAACGTCGTGCCCTAACGTGTTGGTCACGACTTCAATTCTCCGCGAAAGTCGAAACAAACGGGCATTCTTTCTTCAAATCTTTTTAAGTCATGTGTCTGAGGATTTTATGCTAAACTCAATACAAAATTTTGAGTTCTCAAAATATATATATATACAAATAATTTTAAAACAAAAACGAGTCAATATCCTTTCGTGTGAAAACTTTGAAAAAACATTCCCTAATGTGTTGGGTGTGATTTTTGTATAATTCACCCAATCGAATATCCTCTTTAAAGTCTTTCAAAATGTTTTTCAATTTCGAAAGCCCGAGAACGTAGTGCCCTAACGTGTTGGACACGACTTCCAGTTCTCCTAGAAATTTGAAGCACATGGACGATTTTCCTCATATAGGGGTTTTGAAAATCACGCAAAGTTTTCTAAAGACAAAGATTGTATTTCAAGATTTACTCGAGTTTTCAAACTTTTAACAAATCAAGACCTGAAAATAATTAATGTGGTACCAATTTTGGGCGTATGAGGGTACTAATTCTTCCTCATACGTAACTAACTCCCGAACCTGTTTTCTGGATTTCGAAGACCAAAATATTTTTCAAAACAGATTTTAAACATTTTGTGGTGATCCAATCACACCAAATAAAAGATTGGTGACGACTCCCTTTTTTTCGATCATTTAAAATACCCATTTTTTCAATTTTTAAATATCGTTCGAGACTTGTTTGTTTTCCCAAAAATAAACGTTTCAACAGAATGAATATGGGAATATCTTTCAGTGTTAGATTACTTTGATTCTTATTTGATTCTCCTTATCTATTTATTCTTGGACTTAACTGCATTAAACACGAGAGTGGAATTGCAGTCTACCGACATCGGGAGATATGGTGACAAGTTAAGTTAACAAGCAAGTCAGCGAGAGTTGCTTGGGATTAGAAGAGATTTTGGTCTCTTGTTCTTGAGTGCACAACATTGCCAGCACTGAGAGGTGTGGTAATTGTGGGCGCTTAAGTCTCGATTAAACAGAGAGTTGTAATTGGTAAGATTTCATTGGAGCTTTAGTGCTGCAACAATTCGTCTATACAATACCTTGTCGACGCATCTAGCGTTGCTACTTAGTAAAATCACCACTCCAATTCTTCATACTTGATCATACTTTACTTTCATGCATTTAAATTCTCAACACTTCAACAACAATTTCATTTACTTTCAATTGATTTGACAATTAACTTTTATAATTACTGTGACAATTTTGACTGTCTTAGTGTGCAGATATACTTTAATTGTGTTGACATCCTTACTAGCATTTTCTCTAATCTTACTATTAGTTGCTTTGACATTTAAGCATCAAGTACCCATTCCTCGTGGGATCGATATCCGATAGAATCAATCTATCAACTATACTTGCATCGACATGTGTTCGCTTGCACAATCACTGTGACATTACAGGCCGATCAATATACAAATTCTATTTGGAGTCTAACAGAATATCATAAAAAATATAACTACAACTATATCTAAATATCCAGATAAGATTGAACAATCTGATTCTTTACATTCATAATTTAATAGAGACATTAGTTAATCCAGACATTAGCTAGATTAAGCTAATATGGCTCAAAAACATAAAAATCACTAAAAACGGACAGGATTTTCTTACTTAATCAAAGCTTCAAAGTTCAACAATGGAAAACCCTAATTTCCCCCCATTCGACCGTGATGAAGAAGAAGAAAAATTGAAAAATGTCATTTTTCTTCCTTTAATTTCATATATATACCTATGGAAATTTTGTAAATTTTTGGTATTTTATAATTATATTAATTAACCTTGATTAAGATTAAATAAATCCACTTATTACACCACCTAATACATATAAATCCACTAACTCAACCTCCATGGTTAGTTTGTTTATCTAGCCCCTCTAATTGAGCATTTCAACTTCTACAATTTAGTTCTTTTCATTAATTAAAATTTCATACGATGCTAATGACCTCGTAAATATTAATTATTTAATATTTACAGTATGATACATCGAAGTTGTGGCCTCAAAACCACCATTCTCTATCACATTGGGAAAAAATAATTAGTAAATCCTCATTCATTTAGGATTTAATTGCAATTTACCAAAACTTAAAGAATTCCACATTATTTCTATTATTAGGTTGTTTAAGAAAAGTTCAATTACACAATTGATCCTTCAATTGTATTAAATACCAATTAAACAAACTTATTTCCAATTTAACCTTAAACTAATTAAATGAATAAATAACCCAAAAGTTAGTGGATGGTAATCATATCCACCACCGCTTGAACTTTTTGACCATGGTTTAATTACCATTTTGGTCCCTCTACTAATTTTTAATTAATAACAATTAACTTTTACATCTTTTAGAATTTACTCCTTTTTCCTAAATTAAGTAATTAATCATTAAAATTACTCGATCAAACTTCAATTTACATATAATAAGACTTTGTCAATATTTAATAAAAATATTTATGGTCCTAATTCTTAGAAACGAGGCCTCAATACCTCATTTTCTAAACCCACTTGACTTTTGAACCAAACCACTTATACTAACTTTTAATTCAATAATTAAAATTCTTCAATTCAAAATTTCATATAAAGTTATTATTGACTTATTTTATTTAAACACTCATTATAAAGTTTTTTCTCGTCGATTTTGGAGTCCCAAAACCACTATTTTTGACACCACTGAAAAACGGGTTGTTACAACTTTCCTCCCTTAGGAAATTTCGTCCTCGAATTTTTTATCTAGCAATACCTATTTATTCTAAAGTTTTCCTCACAACAGAAGTCATTACTAGCTCATCTAAATATAAAAAATAACAATCTCATAATAATCTCGAATAACACAAACTTTATCTTAGCTTCCCCTACTCAGGAATCATAAATAGCAGTAATAATTTAGACAGGGCTTGTTGTTCAGATAGGTCAATACAGAAATTTCTAAGGATATTTTTCAGAGTTTCTGATCACGCTATGAATGTTGCAGTAATTGTGCAAGTGAACACTTGTCGATGCAAGTATAGTTAATAGGTGTAAATCTATCAGATATCGATCACACAGAGATGGTTGTTTATGTTTAAATCTGTCGAAGCATCTGAGTTAAAATGATAAGAAATGTCAACGCAAATTGGTTAAAACTACAGAGGTTAAGAGTAAAAATTGTCAGTGCAAATGTAATACAAAGTGCCAGTGCAACTGTAATATAAAATGAATTGATTGTTAAGAGGTTGTAATGTAAATTCAGAAATATAAAGAAATAGATCAAGTGTAAAGAAGTGGAGAGGATCACTAACTTCACTAGTTGCAACGCTAAATCTGACTACAAGATAACTTATAGATGAATTTGTCATTGCAATTATGTTCCAATGAGATCATACTAATATCAACTCTTTGTTTAACAAAGACCTAAGTACCCACTACTACCACACCTTCTAATGCTGGTAATGCTGAATACTTAAGAACAAGTGACCAGAATACCTCCTAGTCCCAAGCAACTTCCACTCTCTTGCTTGTTAATCTAACTTGTCACCACACCTTCCAGTGACTGTGATTACAATCGCACTTTCATGGTCAAAATAGTTAAATACAAAGATAAACAAATGAGAAGAATTGAATAGAACTTAAAGCAAATCTAATATTGAAAGATACTTCCGTATTCAAAAAATTATCAATTCATTAAAAATTTAAGTGGGATTAACAGAGGAATCGAAGCATCCTATTCGTAGTCTACTAGAATTCTTCCTTAATCGCTCCTCTTGCGTCTCACCAAGCACTTCTCGTCAGAAGTTGTTGCGTCTTTGTGGCATTAGATCACCATCCTCCAGAAGTTAAGCTTCCATGGCAACTTTCTTCGAAAATGAAAAAGAGAAATTATAGATTTGAAATCTTCACACCTTGATGATCCATATTCTCTTTCATCCTTCTATTTATAATCACTAGCCATTCCATATCTTTCTCCCTCTTCAGATCTAACTCCTTAATGCAGTTGTAAAAGTTATTATTGCCAGCTATGCACTCACGCAAATCTGGTGTGTTCTTTGATCGGTTGCAGATTGACGCGACATTCTTGGACACAAATTATAGTTTCTAATTTGTACGACAATTTGTCATTCTCCTGTGCTGGTGCTTCTGGATATGCTAACAGCGTAAAATTCCTGATATGTAGAAGCATTCATGTGATGACATATTTGGCCACAATTTTGGATCAACTTGTGACAACAATTTTGAATGCTTTCCTACTCCGATCTTCCCATGTGGATTTCTGCGCTGACAAATTTGAACGCAAAACTAGTACTAAATACAACGACATTAGTAGCATAAAAGAGATAAGATGAAAGAAAATAAAATCTAACAACACTAAGTTAGAAAATGTAAATACCAAGTATGAAATGCTAATAATGCATGCTAAATATGGTACAAAAGGAACAATTTATACATTAATTTAAGGAGAAATAGAGTGTCATTTCTGATGCTATCACACCACCAAACTTGAGTTTTTACGTGTCCTCAAGTAAATAAAAACTAGAAAAGTTATATCTAAATTCTTGTCACTATATTTCTTATTCTAGCAACTTATATTCTCTGAAATACTAATGTATAAATTGTATTCATACGCTGAGATATTGTGCCGACAATTTATAAGCATGAATAATTGAAATTGCAACTTCACTGATGCTAGCATCATGCTTCAAATCTTAAATCCTTTTAACCAACACAGCATTTATTGCATAATAATATACATATATATATTTTTCTTTTTTATTAAATTTTCTTTCTTTATTTTTTTCTTTTATGTGACTAAGAGATGTCATTGCATTACTATACTCTTGTTCTTGGGCAATAACGATGGGGTGCAACAAACCCTCAGGGAGCATGTAATTGCGCCTACACACACTTTTGCAGTGTCAACCTTTGGCTAGATAATTTTTCTAACACTTGCAGTGGAGTGTTCCCCTTTGTTGAGTCACATTGCAGCCACATTGGAGTGTCTTTTATTTAGCAAATATAATTATAGCTGCAATATGGTAAGTTAATTCAAAATTTAAAGAATGATGCTACTCATCTATTACTAATGCAATCTCAATCATTCATCCAAAACTGGAAGGATTCAACATTCAATCATCCAATTCATGTATTATCATTCCAAATAATTCAAGAATTTACGCATGAAATGAAAAAAATATGGTCACAATTATTTTTCTTAACTTTGCATACTTTCATTCAACTTAAGGAAACAAATATATTCCTAAATATGTGGGTGTAATTGCATTTTCATTCCACATTTCCCCCCAAACTTAATGTCTGCATTGTCCCCAATGCACTGACAATATTATACAAATTATAATGGAAATGCAACTACAATGCAACTATGAAAATGCAACTACAATGCAAGGACAATAAAAATGCAATGACAAAAAATAAAATGCATGCAACTAACTATGGAAAAGTAAACTAACTCATTGTGTTACAGCCTCGAAAGTGGCTGCTTTGGATTTCTTTTTCTTCTTTCAGCACTCCTCTTTGCTTTTCGTTTGCGTCTTTTCTCTTTTTGTTCAGCTGGTGGAGTAGATTGCTCCTCCATTGCTGGTTGAATGGTGGCTTCATCGACAGTCACATTCGATGGATGGAGTTTAGCAAGTCGTGCCACATATGGCACAACCGCTAGAGGATTAGAATCCTCATTCTCGGATGTGACTACCTCAGCCCAGCTCGCCCCAGCTTGTGCCAATTCTTCTACAGATGCAGCCACACCTATAGATGAGTCAACAAATTTCTCAAACAAATTTGTCGTGGCAATTCCTTCTTCCTCTTCCTTCTCTTCTTCTTCTTCTTTTTTTCTTTCTTCTTCCTCTGCCTCAATACCCACCGAGGCAACTGGTGTGTGTTTTTCTGTTGCAGCAGCCTCTCGCTCCACCATAGTGGCCCCCAAACTATTTGACAGTTCATCTTCAAAGAGGCTAGCTATGTTTTGGAAGCAGTCTTCCATTTCCTTGGTTAGCGCCTCTTGATCCTCATCATCAGAGATATGGATTCGATGTGGGGAACGAACGGATTGGGTTCTACCTTTTGAACCAGGTTACTCCGATGATGGAGTGGCTTCATTGATGATAGGAGGGAACATGGGGAATTCTAGCATTGGGGTCTTGCTCAAGCCACTCAATGTGGTGACAATAGAATTATTCCATGCTCTCGTATATGCATAAAATAAATTCTATCTAAATTGTATCTCCTCTACTACGCCGACAAGTTTGACTTGTCTGATGTTCTTTCGATCTACAAATTTTTTAATTTCATCAAGCTTCCTCCAAATTTGAGGGTCTGTGGGCGCATGGGTTTGACCCATTCACCATTTCCCTTTTTCCTTTTACCTTTTCTTTCTTCTACGGAACCTCCTTCACCATAGGAGTTTCTTGTCCTCTAGTCATCCTCTCTACCGAAATATCATTGATGGGGCCCTTATTTTACAAAGTCTCCTCCCCTTCCCAAGGCACAATGCCTCTTTGTTTACACAGTGACATTATCAGAAAGGGGAAGGGTAGGATACCTGTTTATTTGAGGGGCCTCAGCAAGTTATTGATGAAGGATTGCGTCGACATCAATTCTGTGTCCCTTCAATATAGAATGCAGTAGACACATTCTATCTAGTGTTGTAGTGGTGCTATGGGTAGATGGTAGCAGGCGGCAGTTTATAAAATGGAACCATACCTTACTTTGAACAGTGAGAAAGAGACGGTGCATGGTGTAGTTGTTTAGATTGTTGCTAGTCCAAACTACATCGTCTACACATAAATCGTTCAATAAAAGTTCAGTACCTTTTTCAGTTAGATTCTCTAAGAAATCGATGTGTTCATCCTCTCTCTCAATAATATGAAAGAGAGCGTTTATGTGATCGGTGCTCCAAGAAACCAACCTTTCACGAACAAAAATGAATTTCTGTTCGGATTCCACCAGGTTAGCATAAAATTCCCTTACCAGAGAAAGAGAATACCCGACTGGATGGTCACAAAATTATTCCCATCCCAAATGAGAGATTGTCCTAGTGACTTGTTCCTTATAATCATATGCGGGGACAATTGGAATCCTTATTCAGCATGACAGTTCCTTTTCATCATGACTTCATGATAGCGGTCCTTCGCCGCTTTTGACAGGAAGAGAACAGACTCTTTGGGTTGTGGTTAGTCGACATTCCTCACCATGGCAGTCGAGGATTTAGCCGTTGATTTAGATGGTGTTTTTGCTCTGTGAATTCTTGACATGAGGACTGAAAGAAAATAAAGTGAGAATATTTTACAGAAAACATAGAAGGTTGAAGATGAAGAAGATACAACAATAATGGAGATTGTGAATGTGAGAGAACAGTCAACACAACAGTAGAGTTTTATAGCTGATGGAGGCGACGACACTTGATGTTAGCAGAAAGTACACTGTGTCTGTAGCCAATAAATGCTAGGACACAGATCGCACTTTTTCAGGACAATCCAATGGTTGGGGATTTGAGTGAATCAACCGATGTAATTCTTGCCCAAAATGTTTCGTTCAGTCATCAAAGAAATGCACCGACAAGTCATGCTTTTGTGTGCATCGACAAAAAAGAGATCTTTTATTCCTGCATAAAGCTAAGGAAAACTAATTAAAAGTAAACAAAAGACAAAAAGTAAATATCAAAAATAGCAATGACATTACTAAATAAATGTGACCAGTTTAATGGTCTCATTTTGTTCGTTGATGCCTGGGCTGTAGTAATGCTTCAATTGTTGGTCGTTTACTTTAAATTGGTGCCTATCATTCAAATCTTTAATTGTCATCATACCATGTGAAAATGCTTCGACAACTTGGAAAGGTCCTGACCACCTTGAGCGCAATTTCCCTGGATGCAATTTTAAACGAGAGTTAAATGAAAGCACTAACTGACCAGGAAAAATTGTCATCGCAAAATGTTGTTGTCATGCCATCTCTTAGTTTTTTCTTTGTAAATAGTCGCATTTTCATAGGCACTGTGTCAAATTTCTTTCAGCTCTGAAATGTTCGACAATCTTTTCTGTCCAGCAACATCGTAATCCATATTCACTTGCTTTATTACGCATATGGACTTATGTTCAAGCTCGACAGGCAAGTGACATGATTTTCCAAACACCAACTGATATGGCAACATTCCTAATGGAGTTTTGTAAGCAATGTGAAATGCCCACAACGTATCATGTAACCACGAGGACCAATCCCGTCTAGATGGATTAACAACCTTCTTAAGAATACTTTTAATTTGTCAATTGGAGATCTCTGCTTGTCCATTCGATTATGGATGATACGTGGTTGCCATGCGATGCTTCACACTATAGCATTTCAAAGCTGTTGCCACCTGATTACAATGAAAATGAGTACCTTGATCACTTATTAATGCTCGAGGTGTTCCGTATCTTGTAAGGATGTATGTGTGAAAGAACTTTAACACCGTTAAAGCATCGTCTTTTGGAACAGTAATTGCTTCGATCCACTTGGAGACATAGTCAACAGCTACTAGGATATACACATTCTCAAAGGCATTTGGAAATGGTCCTATGAAATCTATACCCCACACATCAAAGAGTTCAACCTCCATGATAGGTTGTTGAAGCATCTTGTTGCATCAAGATATGGAACCGGTGCGCTGACATTTGTCGCACAGTTGAGCAAAACGTGTGCATCTCGAAACAATGTAGGCCAGTAAAATCCTGATTGTAAGACTTTTGCAGTAGTCCTAACACCACCAAAATGGCCTCCATAAGGAGCATCATGGAAATGCTTCAAGATAGATAACATTTCCTCCTCAGGAACACAACGACGAATGATGTTGTTGGCACATACCTTAAACAAGTATGACTCATTCCAATGATAATTAGCAGCATCCCTGATAAATCGGACCTTCCTGTGACTTGTTGCACTCAGTGGTAGCTTTCCACAGACTAGGTAATTAACTACATCTGCATACCATGGAGATGCGTTAACAAAGAATAATTTCTCATCTGGAAATGTGTCAACAATTTGTGACTTATTTCCATCCTCGCTTCTAGCTTCTAGACGAGAGAGGTGGTTTGCTACTTGGTTTTCTGATCCTTTCTGTCTTTAATTTCAACATCAAATTCTTGGAGTAAAAGGATCCATCTTATCAGCCTGGGTTGGCATCTTTCTTAGCAAAAAGCTATCTCAAACCAAAGTGATCAGTGTATACTATAATTTTTGTGCCGGCAAATTATGAACGAAACTTGTCAAATGCAAAAACTACTACCAGAAACTCTTTCTTAGTGGTAATATAATTCACCTGTGCTTCAGTTAGAGTTTTACCAACATAATATATTGAATTAAATACCTTATCTTTCCTTTTTCCTAGCACAGCACCTACAACAATGTCACTTGCATCGCACATTACTTCAAACGGCTACGTTCAATCTGGTGCGACGACAATGGGTGCTTGTACTAACTGCTGTTTAATCTTTAGAAATGCTTCCAAGCAAGCTTCATCGAACAAAAACTTCTTATTTTTCTCTAACAAGGAGCATAGTGGTTTTGCTATTTTGGAGAAGTCTCGGATGAATCTTCTATAAAATCCGGCATGGTCGAGAAAACTTCTTATTCCTTTTACATTATTCAATGGAGGCAACTTTTCAATGATTTTTACCATCGCTTTATCCACTTAAAAGCCTTGATAAGATATTCGATGACCAAGGACAATTCCTTCGGTTGCCATGAAGTGACATTTTCCCACTTTAGAACCAAGTTGGTGTCCTCGTATCTTTTCAACACTTTTTCTAAATTGTCAGCGCATGTATCAAAATTTTACCCATACATAGAAAAATCATCCATAAATACCTCTAATGAGTCCTCAACCATATCTGAGAAGATAGCCATCATGCACCTTTGAAATGTGGCTGGGGCATTGCACAAACCAAATGGCATTCGTCGGAAAGCAAAAGTTCCCAATGGGCATGTAAAAGTTGTCTTTGCCTGATCCTCCAGCGCGATTACGATCTGGTTGTATCCAGAGTACCCATCAAGGAAACAATAATAGCCTTTACCAGCTAGCCTATCCAACATTTAATTAATGAATGGAAGTGGGAAGTGATCCTTCTTTGTGGCTGTATTTAAACGACGATAGTCCATACATACTCACAAACCTGTAGCAATACGAGTAAGGATTAGCTCATTTTTATCGTTACTTACTACCGTGATGCCGCTCTTCTTAGACACACATTGGACTGGGCTCACCCATGTGCTGTCTGGAACAGGGTTAGATTATGCCCGCGTCTAACCATTTAATAATCTCCTTCTTCTCTACTTCCTTCTCATTCAGTCTTTGTTGTTGCTCAATTGACTATATACCTTTATCTTCCAGCCTAATTTTATGCATGCAGAAAGAGGGACTAATGCCTCTGATGTCCGCTATGCTCCAGGTGATGGCTCTTTTATGTCACTTCAGTATTCCGATTAATTTTTCTTCTTGGCTTGCGTCAAGACTTACGCTAACAATCACTGGTAATGTATCATTGTTACTGAAGAAAATATATTTCAGGTGTGTTAGCAATGGCTTTAACTCTAGTGTTGAAGCTTCTTCAATTAATGGTTTAAACAGGGATTGTTCGATTAGTCAAATCCAAAGATTCCAATTGCCAGCCATGTTTCAGCTCACAAACATTAGCCTCAACTATGTGGTCGTATTCAGGTGGGATATTATCATCAGATGTCACCGCATATTCTTCTGGCATTGCTGAGCTTCATTCATTAAATTCCTCTATAATTAGCTCGTCCAAAATATCAATGTGGTGACATTGTTCCTTACTACGCGATGGAGATGCTTCAAAAATGTTGAAAGTTACATGCTCATCGTTATGACGCATAATCAGCTCGCCCTTGAAAACATCGATAAGAATGCGTCCCGTTGTAAGAAATGGGCACCCTAGAATAATAGGCACCTCTTTATTAGCTTTGCAATCAACTATGATAAAGTCGGCTAAGAACACAAACTTGTTGACACGGACAAGAAAGTCCTTAATTTGTCCTTCAAGTTGTGCCAAAGATCTGTCTACAAGTTGTAATGTCACCGCAGTTAGCTTCAAATGACCAATCCCTAATTTCTTGAAAGTTGATAGTGGCATAAGATTAATGCTAGCTCCTAGGTCACATGGAGCTTTACCTAGATAATGATTTCCAATAGAGCATGGGATTGTAAAACTGCTAGGATATTTCATCTTTGGTGGTAATTTATTTGTCAACACAACGCTACACCCTTCTGTGAGCGTAGTTGTCTCAATATCGGATAGCTTTTTCTTCTTCGATAATAGCTCATTCATAAATTTCCCAAAGCTGGGGATCTGCACAAGAGCATCAATTAGAGGTATATTAATATGCAATTGTTTCAAGGTAAATACAAACTGTTGAAAATCTCTATCATGTTCTTTCTCCTTAAATCTCTGTGGAAATGGCAAAGGTATGTTCACAGTGGGTTGATTTGTTGTAACCAATTACATCCACATGGGCAATTGTGTCGACAACTTTTTAGGATGAATGGTCGGTCGGTGTAACTACTGGTGGTTCCTCCTCATCTACTTCTGTTGCGTCTTCTTCAGTTGCAACTTCTTTTTGCTGCTTTGGTTCATTTGCATCAAAAGGTGCTTGGTTAGAGTTGCTACTTTGCTCTGCGGTTTGCTTTCCACTTCTCAATGTAATATCCTTGCAATGCTTCTTTCCTTTCTAATTTGGATTCTCAATATCGCTTGACAAAGTACTTGGTGGTTGTGTGCTCATGTTAGAAGCTAGTTGTCCTACTTGTGCTTCCAACGCTCAGATGGAAGATGAATTTCCTTGTACAATTGCTTTCATTCTGGTAATATGCTCACACATCAAAGCTTTAAGAGTAGCCAATGGATCTGCTCTTGATTGAGAATACTGTTGTTGCTATTGCAAATGCTATCCTTGCATATTTGGTAGCACATTTTGTTGTGGTAGCATTCGAACCTGTGGCTGCATCTGAGTATGCGATTACATCTGAATTTGTGATTGCATCTGGTCAAGCTGCGCATATACTTGTGAAGGATTATAATTCTGCTGCTGGTGACTGTAACTCCCTTGTCTAAAATTACCTTGATTTAAGGAATTTCCATATCTGTATGTGGAAGTATTCTGACTCCCCCAAGGTTGTTGAGCTCTACCTGAACTGTTGTATGAGTTACCATAGGAATTTCCACTGATATTATTAAAATAGAATGCATTTTCAGCAAGCTGTGGGCAATCCTCATAACTATGGTTGTCGTCGCAAATTTCACAGGAAAATGTCGGGACATCCATCTGTTGGGCTGCTTGAATAGGGGCAACATCACTTGTTCCCTTCATGTTTCTGATCATATTCGCCGATGAGGATACTTGTGCACTTAAGGCTGATATAGCATCTAATTCCATAACTCCAGGATTTGATTTACCTGAGTAGTACAAGTGATTGGATATTGATAGTCATTTTGCGCAATCCTCTCTAATATTCACACGGCTTCAGTGTAAGTGCAATCCAACAAAACACCATTAGTAGATGCATCGATAAGATTTCTTGCTTACGCATTTAATCCATTAAAGAAGATCTCGATTTGTGTTTCATGTTGGATTCCATGCATAGGGCAACGTCTTAGTAGAGTTTTGTAATGTTCCCATGTAATGTGTAAATTCTCATAATCCAGTTGATGATATGTCATAATATCATTCCATAATCTAGCATTCATTGTCGGGGGTTGAATCACAAAATGATCGATGTTTTTATGTCACAGCAATGTCCAAGCGAACATACGTCGATGCAAGTATAGTTGATAGAATAATTCTAACGGATATCGATCCCACGAGGAATGGGTTCTTGATGTTTAAATGTCAAAGCAACTAATACTGCAATTAAGTGTAATGTGAGTACTGATGTCAGTGCATTTATGTCAGATCTACACACTAAAGTAATTAGAAATGTCAATGCAATTAGAGTTAAACTTTAGAGGTTAAATGTCAGTGTATTGAAAATAAATCCAATTGTGTTGAGTGTTGAGTGCAACTGTAATATAAAATGAATTGATTATTTAGAGGTTGTAATGTAAATTCAGAAATATAAAGAAAAAGATCAAGTGTAAAGAAGTGAAGAGGATCACTGACTTCACAAGTCACAACACTAAATGTGATTACAAGGTAGCTTATAGATGAATTTGTCACCAATTATGTTCTATTGAGATCGTACTAATATCAACTCTTTTGTTTAACAAAGACCTAAGTACCCACTTTTACCACACCTTCCAGTGTTGGTAATGCTGAGTACTTAAGAACAAGTGACCAGAATTCCTCCTAGTCCCAAGCAACTTCCGTTATCTTGTTTGTTAATCTTACTTGTCACCCACCTTTCAGTGACTGTGACTGCAATTGCACTTTTGTGGTCAAAACAGTTAAATCCAAATATAAACAAGTGAGAAGAATTGAATAGAACTCGAAGCAAATCTAATATTGAAAGATACTTTCGTATTCAAACAATTATCAATTCATTAACAATTTAAGAGGGATTAACAAAGGAATCGAAGCATCCTATTCCTAGTCTACTAGAATTCTTCCTTCACCGCTCCTTTTGCATCGCACCAAGCACTTCACGTCAGAAGCTATTGCATCTTTGTGGCATCAGATCACCATCCTCCAGAAGTTAAGCTTCCATGGTAGCTTTCTTCGAAAGTGAAGAAGAGAAATTATAGATTTGAAATCTTCACACCTTGATAATCCATCTTCTCTTTCATCCTTCTATTTACAATCGCTGGCCATTCTAGATCTTTCTCCCTCTTTAGATCTAACTCCTTCATGCAGCTGTAAAAGTTATTATTGCCAACTATGCACTTATGCAGATCTGGTGTGTTCTTTGAGCAGTTACAGACTGTCGCGACATTCCTGGACACAAATTATAGTCTCTAATTTGCTGCGACAATTTGTCATTCTCCTGCACTGGTGCTTCTAGATATGCTAGCAGTGTAAAATTCCTGATAGAGATGTAGAAGAATTCATGTGACAACACATTTGGCCGAAATTCTGGATCAAATTGTGATCACAATTTGGAATGCTTTCCTACTCAGATCGTCCCATGTGGATTTCTGCGCTGACAACTTTGGACGCAAAACAAGTACTAAATACAATGACATTAGTAGCACAATAGAGATAAGATGAAAGAAAATAAAATCTAACAACACTAAGTTAGAAAATGTAAATACTAAATATGAAATGCTAATAATGCATGCTAAATATGGTACAAAAGGAACAATTTATACATTAATTTAAGGAGAAATAGAGTGTCATTCCTAATGCTATCAGTTTCCATATAGCAATAGAAAATCTTTTTACCCGGATATACACAATTTCATCTACCAGATTTACGTAACCAAAAAAATCAATCTCACATAACCAAAACCGTTGGAAAGTTTTCATGTAAATTATTTCTTACACATAGTCTATAATACATTTCTAACATATTAAGCATATACAAATTCTATTTGGAGTCTATCAGAATATCATTAAAAATCATAACTACGACTATATCTAACTATCCAGATAAGATTGAACAATCTGATTCATCACATTCATAATTTAACAGAGATATTAGTTATTCCAGACAATATTACCAGAATTCTTAATGATCATCTCAAGTTCAAAAGAATTTTTCAGCATCTCATATCTTTAACTAGAACTGAATAACTGAATCATTATTAACATTCAGGAGCACTATTACGTCCTTTTAACTCATTGAACAAGTCTTCTGTATGAGATATAAAATTTTTATTCTATATCTTGAATTTATTCCATTATCAGATTTAGGTAGAAATCCCATAAATCTTTCAGGAAGTATATCAAAATACCCATTGGTGAACAGTAGTTAACCTCAAATCCAATTTTTTTTGTAGTCAATGATTTATATATATAAATGTTTTCAATCATTTTAGGTCATTTCCTATACAAAGACATCTGAACAACTCTGATTTACCTGGCTCAACCATAATCAGTACATCAGTCTGAAATTTCAATCAATTGATTTCAATCTATAATTCACTACGATATCACATAACTTTAGTCAATCTATTTCCAAATTAATACCAAATTCATGAGATGATAGTAGCACCAAATCATCAGAAAAATCACAGTCATAAATTTTTCAGCAGATATTTTCGACATACCAACTCTATCCCATCGAATTATGACTCAAACATTAATCTCATTGGGTTAGGAAATAAACCCCCATTCATTATTAATACAATGCAATATGAGAATAAGTTAACCCAATCTCAATCAGTGCATGCACGATAAATAATATCAAAAGAATAAAACTTTCCAAAAATTATATCAGGCACTGTAACTTCAGATCCATCATTATGTCTTCAATCCTACTTTATTACCTATACTCAAGAATAGTGGTTGTGAAGCTACTAAATTGGTTTACACAATTTCTATAAAGAACTATCTCATTAAATCTAAAAGATATTTGACTTTACCATCAGACATTTGTAAAATTGATAAACTTTGACTCACCTCCTAGTTTAAAATATTTGTGAAACCAGTATACTATGACTTGAACCAGAGTTAGTAGTCAGAATATTACTATTGACTTCATTAGTTTCGTCATGATCAGTTTCAGATAACATCTTTAAAATCTATAATAAAACAAGAGTTAGATCAGATTAATCAATATCACACTATCACAAGTTTATATGGCATGTACTTTCTAAACTTTATTCACACTACACTCAGTCCGAGAATCGACTAAACCGTAACTTTGATACCACTAAATGTAACACCTAAAATCATAACTATTTTTTATTTAGGGTCTCAAGGTTTACAGAATTTTACGATTTTTTACAAACTAGCAACCCAGAATATTAACTCCATTTAATCTTACACATTCATTTACAATCTTTCAATCAATCAGGGATAAAGTATAATCATACAAGAACTTAGGATCAAATTCAGAAAATTTCTATCAAAAGTCACATTGCTCTATGCCTCAACATGCAACTTTCATTACTAACTAGCCAAGAAAGAATCAATACTCCTATCAAATATCATAACATTTCTATTCTATACCAGACCTCTAACACCCAAACCCAACACCATCGTCGGTTAGGGTCTCAAGGTATTCTGACCATTTACCATTGTTTAAACCTCCATATCTCAACATTTCGATATTATAAAAATTAGATGCAATTAACTATAAACTTTTATAACATTACAAGTCAATAAGGGGTAAAAATGTCATTTTACACAATTTGAGGGACTTCTACCAGTACCTATTGGACATGTATCGGTAGAAGTCAAGTTAAGAAGCTTTTGGAAATTAGCTACAGTTTACTACCGATAGAAGAGAAGGTACTACCGATACAAGGATGAGAACTATTGATACGCCCCACACTTCTACCGATACAATGAGTTTCCAAAGAGCTAAGTAGATTTACCTTGCAACTTCTACCAATACAAGTATTTAAACTATCGATACTACTATGAACAATACTACCGATACTTCAAAAACTATACCGATACAATGCAAGTTAGTAGCCAAAGTCTCAAATACCCTTGATCACATCTGTAATGTCATGGCAATTGTGCAAACGGACACACGTCGATGCAAGTATAGTTGATAGAATAATTCTATTGGATATCAATCCCATGAGGAATGGGGGGTTCTTGATGTTCAGCTGTTTAAGCAACTAATACTAAAATTAGATGAAATGTGAGTAAAGATGTCAGTGCAATTAAGTCAGAGTTGCACACTAAAATTGGTAATACTATCAATGCAATCAAGGTTAATTGTTAAAGCAACAAAAAATAAATCAAAGTATTGTTGAAGTGTTGAGTATTTAAATGCATAAAAGTAAAGGTGTGTTCAAGTGTAAAGGATTGGAGTGGATCACTGATTTCGCTAAGTTGCAATGCTGGATGCGTCGACAAGGTATTGTATAGATGAATTGTCACAGCAATAGAGCTCCAATGAAATCTTACCAATAACAATCCTTTGTTTAATCAAAACTGAAGTACCCACAATCACCCCACCTCTCGGTGTGAGCAACATTGTGCATTCAAGAACAAGTGACTAGAATCTCTTCAATCCCAAGCAACTCCCGCTGTCTTGCTTGTTAGCCTAACTTGTCACCGCATCTCTCGATGTCGATAGACTGCAAATGCACTCTCATGTTTGATGCAGTTAGATCCAAGAATAAACAAATGAAAAGTATTATATAAGAATCAAAGTGATCTAACAATGAAAGATACTCTCGTATTCATTCAATTGTTATTATAATCTATAAGCATAAAAGAGGGATTAATGAATACAATCGAAGCTTACTATCTTTAGACTACTAGGACTATTCCTTAATCGCTCCTCTTGCTTTGCATCGAGCACCTCTTGTCAGAAGTGGTTGCTCACTTGCTCCTTCAGTTCACCTTTTCCAGCTTAAATCCCAAAAACACAAAGTAATTGCAGTATTTAATTCCTCCACCTCTTGATGATTTCTTCCATCTTCTTTCCTCTATTTATAGCCCTCAAAAGTTACAGGTTTTATCCTTCTCTATTCACAGATCCAGATCTAATTTTTGCAGCTGTCAAAGTTAGTTACAGTACAACTGTGCACTCACTCATATTTGATGTTTTCTTCAGAGATCTATAGGTTGCCACTGCATTGCAAAGCTCAATCTTAAATCGTTAACTACGGTGACAACGTGTGATTTTCCTGCGCTGGTGCGTCCAGTTGTATTTTTAGCTTGAATTTTCTTATTTAAAGTTCAGGTTCTGTGCGGCGACATCTCTGGTTGTAATTTCAAGCTGATCTTGTGGCTGTATTCTTCTTCCAACATTGATCTTCTGAGCTGAGTTCCTGCGCTGACAATTATAAGGCACAATATATCGGCTACTTGTGGGGACATTAGTACAAAAAGGGATAATAACACGAACTTAAACTAAACTACAATGAGTTAGAAAATATAAAAACTAAGTATGAAATGCTTATAATGCATGCTAAATAAGATACAAAAAAGACAATTAAAACATCAATTTAGGGAGAAAATATATGTCAATTGTAATGCTATCACACCCCCAAACTTGAGTTTTTACTTGTTCCTAGGCAGTAACGATGGGGTGCAACAAACCCTCAAGAGGTATGTAATTACACCGACACACACTCTTGCGGTGACAGCCTTTGGCTAGATGATTTTTCTAAACCTACAACGGAGTGTTATCCCTTGAAAAGTCACAATGCACTCACATTGGAGTGTATTTTATTCATACAATGTCGCTGCAACTGGTCAGATAGTTCAAGATTCAAACATTCACACTATCCATTCATTACTGAAGCAATTCTAATTATTCATTCAAAAATAGAAGACTCACTATCCATTCACATTCATCCAATTTACACATCAACATTCTAAGCAAATTAAGATTTACGCATAAAAATAAAAATTGTGGGCACATTTTTGTTGAAATTCTGCATATTTTATTAACACAAGAAACAAGTAAAATTCATAATTTCATTTCCATTTCATAATTACCGCCCCAAACTTAGTGCCTGCATTGTCCCCAATGCACTGAAAATATTATACAAATATAATGGAAATGCAATGACAATGCAACTAACTTAATAAAAATGCAATGACAAAATAAAAAAGCATGAAAACTATCTACAGAGAAATGTACCAACTTATTCCTCAGCAGCCAAAGTAGAGGCTGCTTTTGTTTTCTTCTTTTTCTTTCTTGGGTGCTTACCCTCTTCGTTGTGTTTTCGCTTCTTGTCTTTGCGCCGGTTCCTTTTCTTATCCTTCGAACCAACCGGATTGACGGATTGCTCTTCAATGCTGCTTGTAACTACCTCAACCCGGCTCGAATCAGGTGGAGCCTCGTTAGTGCTAGATGCCCCTACATTCACGGGTGTACCGACAATATCCTTAATGATAATTGTCGGGGTATCTTCCTTCTCTTTTTCTTGCTCTTCAACAGGGTCCTTCATTACTTTCTCTTCTTCTGTTTCTTCATTTTCATTCTCTTGGCTATCGTCCTCCACTACTTTATCCACAGGCTGTTCTTGCTCAGTTTTTGTAATGTCAACGCCTTCCACTGTGTCTACACCTATGGGGCTATGCAGCTACTCAATGACAACCCCCTGCCTGCCATGGTCACCTCAGGGCTATTCGAAAATTCTTCGAATAGACTGGCAATTATTCTGTAGCAGTCTTCCATGGCATTAGAATGTCTATCGCTCTCCTCATCATCAGAGATATGAATTCTCACTGGGGATGGATCATTCTGAGGCCTACCATCAAGAGTAGGCTAATCGAAGGATGAGGCTTAAATTGGGCAAAAAATATATGGAAAGGTTGAGAAGTCTGGCATCGAACTGAGGCTCATGCTGCGTAATGCGACGACAATTGCCTCATTCTAGGCTTTTGTATA
Organism: Gossypioides kirkii; assembly: GCA_005610355.1. Taxonomy (NCBI): domain Eukaryota; kingdom Viridiplantae; phylum Streptophyta; class Magnoliopsida; order Malvales; family Malvaceae; genus Gossypioides; species Gossypioides kirkii. Next base: position 24,382,596 of record CP032253.1, on the reverse strand, counting down.
CGTATAGAAAATATGTTGTTTGTAATCCATATCTTCTAATACGATGATAATGCGGATCATGCGCATGTCGATGCGACCTATATTGGCTTCAATAGCTGTCAGCCTCTTTTCCAATTGAGGATTTCTGGATGCATCAACCTGTTCTTCCTTCCTCTTCCCCTTGCCTTTATCCTTCTTTTGTGGTGCTTCTTTCACAATCGATGTTTCTTGGCCTCGAGTCATTCTTTCAACATTGATGGGACTTTTGTTTTCCAATACTTCCTCGTCATCTCGAGGCACTATGCCATTATGTTTGTAGAGCAACATTATTAAAGAAGGAAAGAGGAGTATACCAGTTTGTTTTGTAGCAGCTTCAGCTATTTGATCATGGAGAATTTTGCCGATACCAACGTGACGACCTTTTGAGATTGAGTGCAAAAGGCACATTCGGTCCAATGTCGCCGTAATGTTGTGCGTAGAAGGAAGGATGCGGCTGTTCATGAAGTGGAACCACACTTTGCTGAAGGTTGTGAGATACCTCCTATGTATAGTATAGTTATGGAAACCATTACTTGTCCATGCAGCACCATCAATGCAAAGGTCCCTTATGATCTGAGTAGTTACTTCATCATCCAATCGCTACAATAAATGGAGAGTGGTCGTCTACCCTCTTAGGAATCCGCAGAAAAACATTTATGTAAGCCACACTCCATGGGATGAGATCTTCCCTCACGAACACAAACTCTTGTTCCGAATCGACAAGGTTTGTATAAAACTCCCTTACCAGCATCGGGGAGTAGCCAGTGGGGTGTTCACAAAAGAACTCCCAACTCAGACGGCTTATAGTCCTCACGATGTGCTTCTCCAAGGTTTGATGTGGGGATAGTTGCAGACCTTGCTCTGGATGGATATTTCGCTTTAGCATAACATTCTGATAACGATCTTTGACTGTAGTGATGAAAAATAAGATCGGCCCTATGGATGGTGGTGAAGTTATGGTCGCAGCCACTGTGGTTGAAGTTGAAGGTGTGGTTTTAGGAGTTTTGGAAGGATTCTTTGATGCTTTGGTTTTAGCCATGGTAATTGAAAAAGGAAATTAGAGGAACTTACAGAGAAAAAGTTAAACTTGTGAACGTAAGAGAAAAATAGATGCAATGAAAGAAAGAAGATGTAGCAATAATGGCGACTGTGAGGAGAAAAGAAATCTACAGCAAGGGGTTTTATAACCTAACCTTGGCGAAAATTGTGATGATTACAAAATATGATTAAATGCCAGGTTACAGATCGTACTTTTTCACCTGATCGAACGGTTGGGAGAGGAAAGAAATCAATCGGCGCGATTCTTACTGAAAAAGCTTTATTGACTTATCGTAAAATGCACCGACAAGTTGTGTTTCGATGCATCGACAAAAAGATGATTTTTATTTTTGCATAGAATGTAAACAAAACAAGTAAAGTTGAAACAAATAAAAGAAAATGTAAAAATGCATCGACATTATTTAAATGTGACCAGATCGATGGCCTTGTTTGGTTCCTTGACATCTGGGCTCACGTAGTGTTTTAGCCATTGGTCATTCACCTTGAATTGTTGTCCATCCTTCAAATTCTCAATTATCACCGCACCACTCTAAGATGCTTCAACAACTTTGAAAGGGCCTGACCATCTTAATCGCAATTTACTTGGATACAGTTTTAATCGTGAATTAAACAAAAGCACTAACTAAATTATCGATGCAAGATGATGTTGTCGTGCCATCTCTTGGTCTTTTCTTTATATATTACGACATTCTCATAAGCATGGCGGTGAATTTCCTCCAGTTCAGTAATGTCCAACAATATTTTTCTTTCGAAAGCGTCGTAATCCATATTCACCTACTTGATAGCCCACATGGATTTACGTTCAAGCTCAACTGGAAGGTGACAAGATTTACCAAACACTAATTGATACGGTGACATTCCCAACAAGGTCTTATAAGTAGTGCGAAGCTCCCACAACGCGTCATGTAGTCGCGAAGACTAATCCCTTCTAGATGGATTAACCACCTTCTCAAGGATGCTTTTGATTTGACGATTGGATACTTCAGCTTGGCCATTGGTTTGTGGGTGATTTGTAGTAGCAATACGATGCTTCACACCATATCTCTTTAATGTTTTCGCCACTTGATAGTTATGAAAATGAGTACGTTGATCACTTATTAACGCTCTAGGTGTTCCAAATCTCATAAGGATGTAAGTGTGAAAGAATTTCAACATCATTCAAGCATTATCTTTTGGCACTGCGATTGCCTCCATCCACTTCGAGACATAGTCAATCGTAACTAGAATGTTCATATTCCCAAAGGAGTTAGGCAATGGTCGAGATATTGAACCATAATCAGTTGTTGGAGCATCTCGTTGCGTCAAGATATTGAACGAGTGCGTTGACATCTGTCACATTTCTGTGCAAAGTTGTGGGCATCTCGAAACAATGTGGGCCAATAAAATCCTGACTGCAGGACTTTTAAAGCAATCCTTACACCACCAAAATGGCTTCCATAGGGACCATCATGGCAATGTTATAGGATAGAAGTCATTTCCTCTTCAAGAATGTAGCAACGGATGATATTATCAGCGTATACCCTGATTAGGTATGGCTCGTTCCAATGATATTTTACAATGTCGCGCAAAAATCTAACATTCTTGTGACCAATAGCACTCAAAGGTAGCTTCCTACAAACAAGGTAATTGACTACATCAGCATACCACAGTGATGCATCGACAAAGAATAACTGCTCATCTGGAAATGCATCGACAATTTAGGCTTTATTCCCATCTTCACTTCTAACTTCTAGTCGAGATAAGTGGTCAGCTACTTGATTTTCAAATCCTTTTCTATTTCAACATCGAATTCTTGTAGGAGTAGGATCCAACGGATTAATCTAGGTTTGACATCTTTTTTATCAAAAAGGTATCTCAATGCAGAGTGGTCTGTGTAAACTGTAATCTTTGCGCCAACAAGGTATGGTGAAACTTCTCAAATGCAAAGACTATCATTGCTAGCAACTCCTTCTCAGTAGTTGTATAATTGACCTCCGCTTCAGTTAGAGTTTTACTAGCATAATAAATGGAATGAAATACCTTTTCTTTACGTTGGCCTAGTACAGCTCCCACAGCTAAGTCACTTATGTCACACATTAATTTAAATGGTTACGTCCTGTCCGATAAAACGATAATTGGAGCTTGTACCAACTGCTTCTTTAATTTCCTAAATGCGTCCAGATAGGTGTCATCAAACACAAACTTTTTATTTTGCTCTAGCAATGAGCATAACGGTTTAGCAGTCTTGGAAAAATCTCGGATAAATCTCCTATAAAAGCCAGCATATCTAAGAAAGCTTCTTATTCCCTTGACATTGGTGGGCGGTGGCGATTTCTCAATGATTTCAACCTTTGCTTTATTAACCTCAATGCCTTGACATGATATGCGATGGTCGAGGATAATGCCTTCAGTTTCCATGAAGTGGCATTTTTCCCAATTCAAAACTAGATTTGTGTCCTCGCATCTCTTCAAAACTTTTGCTAGGTTGTTAGCGCATTGGTTAAAATTTTGTCAATAGATAGAGAAATCATCCATGAATACCTCTAGAGAGTCCTCGATCATGTCAGAGAAGATCACCATCATGCATCTCTTGAATGTTGCTGGCGCATTGCACAACTTAAATGGCATACGTCGGAATGCAAAGGTTCCAAAAAGGCATGTGAATGTAGTCTTTGCTTGATCTTCCGGTGTGATGGCTATTTGGTTGTATCCAAAATAGCCATCTAGGAAGCAATAATAGGCCTTACCAGCTAGCCTTTCCAGCATCTGGTCAATGAAAGGTAATGGGAAGTGGTCCTTCTTTGTGGCCGCATTCAGTCAGCGATAATCCATGCATACTCACCAGCCAGTCGCAATGCGAGTAGGGATCAACTCATTCTTGTCATTGCTCACAACTGTAAAACCACTTTTCTTGGGCACATATTGGACGGGGCTCACCCAATTACTATCAAAAATAAGGTAGATGATACCCGCGTCTAGCCATTTGATAATTTCTTTCTTCACTACTTCTTTCATCTTTTCGTTAAGTCTCCTTTGTTGCTCAATTGATTGCTTCCCCTCATATTCCAGCCTAATCTTGAGCATGCAAAAAGAGGGACTAATGCCTCTGATATCAGCAATGCTCCAGGCTATGGCTCTCTTATGCTGTTTCAAAATGACGATGAGCTTATCTCCTTGTGTTGCGTCGAGGGATGCATTGACAATAACAGGTAATGTATCATTGTCACCAAGAAAAACATACTTTAAATGCGTCAACAATGGCTTCAACTCCAGGGTAAAAGCTTGCTCAATAGATGGTTTAAACATCGAGATTGTCCTATTCGACATATTCAAAGACTCCAATTGCCAATTTTGCCTCAACTCAAAATTATTAACCTCCTCTTTGTGGTCACATTCAACTAGGATTTCCTCAACGAATGTCACTGCATCTTTATCTAGGACAGCTGAATTCCTTGCATTGAATTCTTCCAAAATTATCTCATCTAGCACGTCGATGTGGTGACATTGCTCTATACTCTTGGACGGGGATGCTTCGAACACACTGAAGGTCACATGTTCGTTATTATGCCGCATGATAAGTTCTCCTTTGAACAAGTCAATAAGCATGCATCCTGTTGCCAAAAATGGTAGCCCTAGAATAATAGGCACCTTCTTGTCTGCTTCGCAATCAAGGATTATGAAATCGACAGGAAACACGAGTTTAACTACTTGAACAATGACATCTTTGATTTGGCATTCAGGTTGTGCTAAGGATCTGTCCGCAAGTTACAATGTCATTACAGTGGACTTCATTGATCCTATTCCTAACTTCTTGAAAGTAGATAAAGGCATAAGGTTAATACTTGCTCCCAAATCACATAAAGCTTTACCTAAATAATGATTTCCAATGGAGCATAGAATTGTGAAGCTATCAGGATCTTTCATTCTAGGTGGCAACTTGTTTGTAAGCACAACACTACACCCCTCTGTGAGTGCAATCGTCTCGATTTCAGACAATTTCTTTTTCTTTGATAACAACTCCTTTATAAATTTCTCATAACTAGGTATCTACACAAGAACATCTATAAGAGGTATGTTAATATGTAATTTGTTTCAAAGTAGAAACAAACTATTGATACTCTTTATCATGGACTTTCTCTTTAAATCTTTACGAAAATGGCAAAGGTATAGTAACAGTGGGTTGTTGCGAAAAACTTGGTGGTGTCGACATTGGCAGCTACGTCGACAACTACGGTGAGCAAACTGTAGGCATAAATATTCTAAATTTATAATTGAATGATACCAAAACTTCCATCAATTCACAATCACAAAATATACAATTTCTCATAAGGAAGCATAAGATATCAATAGTCATGGATTTAGAAGACTTTATATGTTATGCATATATGTCTATTTGAAACATCAACAAAACTTACAAAAACATAAGTTCAACATTAAACAAGTCATTTTACAACTCATCCAAATCAAGTACTTTTGAAGATAACATCCTAGTACATGCCATATAACCAAGTGATGTAAATACTACTGATTGGTGTTTTTAAGTCACAGCAATGTGCAAGCAGACACACGTCGATTCAAGTATAGTTGATAGAACAATTCTATCGGATATCGATCCAACGAGGAATGGGTTCTTGATGTTTAAATGTCCAAGCAACTAATACTGCAATTAAGTGTAATGTAAGTACTGATGTCAATGCATTTATGTCAGATCTATACACTAAAGTAATCAGAAATGTCAATGCAATTAGAGTTAAACTTCAGAGGTTAAATGCTAGTGTACTAAAAATAAATTCAATTGTGTTGAGTGTTAAGTGCTGAATATTTAAATGCATAAAATGTAAATATGATCAACTGTAGAAGGGTAGAACTGGTTCACTGATTCTGCTAAATCGCAACGCTGGATGCATCGACAAGATAAAATATAGATGGAATGTCACTACAATGAAGTCCCTCTGAGTTCTTACCAATAACTCTCTACTTAATCCTGATTTAAATACCCACAATCACTCCACCTCTCGATGCGAGCAATGATGTGTATTTAAGAACAAGTAATTGGAGTTTGTCCCAGTCCCAAGCAGCTCTGGCCTAACTTACTTGTTAACCCAACCAGTCACCGCATCTCTCGATGTCGGCGCACTACAATTTCACTATCGTGCTTGAAGCGGTTAGATCCAAGAATAAACAGATAAGAAGTGTAAACTAATAATCAAAATGATTTAACATTAGAAGACACTCTCGTATTCATTTAATATCATCAAAATCCATCATCGTTTAAGAAGAATTAAAGAGTACAACGAAGCTTAATATATCTAGACTACTAGGCCTACACCCTAATTGTTCCTTTTACTCTGCATCAAGCACCTCTCGTCAGTAAAGATTAAAATTTAAGTAAAATTAATTGCAACTACAAAAGTAAACATCAAACAAACGCCATTCCTAGGGAACGACAACAAAACTTGATCAGTGTTTTTATGACACAACGATTGTGCAAGCATACACACGTCGATGCAAGTATAGTTGATAGACAAATCTATCGGATATTGATCCCTCGAGGAATGGGTTCTTGATGTCTAAATGTCGGAGCAATAAATATTGAAATTAATTATCATGTGTGTACTGATGTCAGTACAATATGTCAGATCTGCACACTAAAATTAGATATCAATGTCAATGCAATCAGAGTCAAATATCAGGTGTTAAATGTCAATGTACTGAAAGTAAATCAAATGTGTTAAGTGTTGAGTGCTGAATATTGAAATTGCATAAAATGTAAAAGTGATCAACTGTAAAGGGTAGAAATGGTTCACTAATTCTGCTAAGTTGCAATGCTAGATGTGTCGACAAGGTAGAGTATATATGATTATCGCTGTAATGAAGTCCCTTTGAGTTCTTACCAACAACAGCTCCCTACTTAATCCCGACTTATATACCCATAATCACTCTACCTCTCGGTGCGAGCAATGATGTGTATCCAAGAATAAGTAACTGGTTCTTATCCAAGTCCCGAGTAGCTCTCATCTAGCCCACTTGTTAACCTAACCTATCATCGCATCTCTCGATGTCGGTGCATTGTAATTTTTCTCTCGTGCTTAAAGCGGTTAAATCCAAGAATAAACAGAAAAGTAGTGTAAAATAAGAATCAAAATGATATAACATTAAAAGACACTCTTGTATTCATTTAATATCATCAAAATTCATCATCGTTTAAGAAGAATTAAAGAGTACAACGAAGCTTACTATCTCTAGACTACTAGACCTACTCCCTAATTGTTCCTCTTGCCTTGCATCAAACAACTTCTCGTCATAAGTGACTGTAGACTTGCTTAATTAGCTTCCCAATTCCCAGCTCAAATCTCCAAAATCACACAGAAATTGTAGAATTTAATCCCTTAGCTCTTGATGATTTCTTCATTCTTTGTTCGTCTATTTATAACCTCCAAAATATTGTAAGTTTTAGCCATCATTCCTAGACCCAGATCTAGATTTTTGCAGCTATCAAAATTAGTTAGAGTATAGCTGTGCACTCACACAGTTCTAGTATGTTCTTCAGAGATTTGCAAATGGTCGTGTATCACTGGGTGCATTTTGAAATTATAATTGTAGCGACATCTGTGAAATTCTTGCGTTAGTGCTTCTAACTGTGGATCCAGCTTGATTCTACTCATTCAAGGTTTAGTTGCAATACAACGACATCTCTTGGTTGCAATTACCAGTTGATATTGTGTCTGCATTCGTCCAGTATTAAGCTTCTAGACTTAGCTCCTGGACTGACAATATTAAGACGCAATATATTGGCTGCTTGCATGGACATTAGTACAAAAAAATGGATAAAAATAACAAGAATTTAAACTAACTAACAATGAGTTGGAAAATATGAAAATTAAATATAAAATGCTAATGATGCATGCTAAATGAAATACAAAAGAGACAATTATGACACTAAATTACGAAGAAAATCTATGTCATTTGTAATACCATCAGTGATCCTAAGTTCTTATATGATTATACTTGATCCCTGATTGATTGAAATATTGTAAATGAATGTGTAAGATTAAATGGAGTTAATATTCTGGGTTGCTAGTTTGTAATTGTATAGATTGTGATTGATTTTTTTGTAAAAAAAACTCGTAAACTTTTGTAAATCTTGAGATCGAAAATAGTTATGATCTCTAAGTGTTACATTTATTGGTATCAGAGCTACGATTTATCGATTCTCGAACTAAGTGTAGTGTAAATAAAGTTTAGAAAGTACATGCCATATAAACATGTGATAGATTGATATTGATTGATCTGATCTAACTCCTGTTTTATTGTAGATTTTAAAGATGTTATTTGAATCTGATTGTGACGAAACTAATGAAGTTAATAGTAATATGCTGACTACTGACTCAGGTGCAAGTCACAGTATACGGGTTTCATAAATATTTTAAACAAGGAGGTGAGTCAAAGTTTATTAGTTTTCAAATGTCTGATGGTAAAGTCAAATATCTTTTGGATTTAATGAGACAGTACTTTATAGAAATTGTGCAAGCCAATTTAGTAGCTTCACAACTGCTATTCCTGAGTATAGGTAAATAAAGTGAGATCGAAGACATAATGATGGATCTGAAGTTACAATGCCTGATATTATTTTTGGTATGTTTTATTCTTTCAATATTATTTATCGTGTATGAACTGATTGAAATTGGGTTAACTTATTCTCAGATTGTATTGTATTAATAATGAAATGGGGTCTATTTCCTAACCCAATGGGATTATTGTTTGAGTCATAATTCGTTGGGATAGAGTTGGTATGTCGAAACTATCTGTTGAAAATTTTATGACTATGATTTTTCTGACGATTTGATATTACTATCATTTCATGAATTTGGTATTAATCTGGAAATAAATTGACTTAAGTTATATGATATCGTAGTGAATTATGGATTGAAATGTCAGACTATGTACTGATTGTGGTTGAGCCAGGTAAATCAGAGTTGTTCAGATGTCGTTGTACAGGAAATGACCTAAAATGATTGAAAACGTTTATATATATAAATAATTGACTTCTCAAAAAAATTGAATTTGAGGTCAACTGTTTACCGTTCACCAATGGGTATTTTGATCTATTTCCTGACATATTTCTTGGATTTCTGCCTAAATCTGATAATTGAATAAATTCAAGATATAGAATAAAAATCATATATCTCATACAGAAGACTTGTTCAATAAGTTAAAAGGACATACCAGTGCTCCTGAAAGTTAATAATGATTCAGTTATTCAGTTCTAGTTAAAGATATGAGATGCTGAAAAATTATTTTGAACTTGAGATGATTATTAAGAATTCTGGTAATTTTGTTTGGAATAACTAACGTCTCTGTTAAATTATGAATGTGATGAATCAGATTGTTCAATCTTATTTGGATATTTAGATATAGTCTTAGTTATGATTTTTGATGATATTCTGATAGACTCCAAATAGAATTTGTATATTCGTAATATGTTAGAAATGTATTATAGACTATGTGTGAGAAATAATTTACACGAAAACTATCAATGGTGAGTTTTGGTTATGTGAGATTGATTTTCTTGGTTATGTAAATCTGATAGATGAAATTGTGTATATCCGAGTAAAAATATTTTCTATTGCTATATGGAAACTCCGAAAAATATCCTTGGAAATTTCTTTATTGTCCTATCTGAACAGGAAGCCCTGTCTAAATTATTATTGCTATTTATGATTCCTGAGTAAAGGAAGTCAAGATAAAGTTTGTGTTATTCGAGATTATTATGAGATTGTTATTTTTATATTTGAATGAGCTAGTAATGACTTCTATTGTAAGGAACACTTTAGAATAAACAGGTACTGCTAGATAAAAATTTCAAGGACGAAATTTCCTAAAGAGGAGAGTTGTAACAGCCTGTTTTTCAGTGTTGTAGGAAATAGTGGTTTTAGGACCCCAAAACCAACGAGAAAAAAGCTTTATAATAAGTGTTTAAATCAAATAAGTTAATAATAACTTTATATAGAATTTTGAATTGAAGAATTTTAATTATTGAATTAAAAGTTAGCATAAGTAGTTTGGTTCAAAAGTCAAGTGGGTTTAGAAAATGATGTCCCTGATGATGCCTTAAAAATGTAATTATTTCCTTATTCATTACAGGGTAAAGCAAGAACATGGTTCTTGGGATTGCTGATAGGATTAATTACATCTTAGAATGCATTAGCAATGCAGTTTGTTTTGTGATTCAATCCGCCGACAATGAACGCAAGGTTGCGAAATGACATTACTACTTATCATCAGTTGGATGATGAGAATTTACATACAACTTGAGAGCGTTATAAAACATTGCTTTGACACTGCCCAATGCATGGAATTCAGCAAGAGACCCAGATTGAAATATTTTACAATGGTTTGAATGCTCAAACAAGGAACCTTGTCAAGGCATCGGTTAATGGTCCCTTGTTAGATTATACATACAATGAAGCTGTAAGAATTCTAGAGAGGATTGCTCAGAATGACTACCAATATCCTATTTCTCGTTCTGCACAGGTAAAGACTAACCTTGGAGTTCTTGAATTAGATGCTATTTTTGTTTTGTAAGTGCTGGTATCCTCATTGGCCAATATTATAAAGAATATGAAGGGAACAAATGACGTTGCTCCTATTCAAGTGGCCCAGCAATTGGATACACCGATATTTTCTTGTAAAATCTGTGGCGACAATCATAGTTATGAGGACTGCCCACAACATGCAGAAAATGCTTTTTACGTCAATAACATTAGGGGAGGTTCATTTGGTAACTCATACAACAACCGATCTCAACAACCTTGGGGGAATCAAAATGTTTCTACATTCCGATATGGAAATTACTCAAATCAAGGGAGTTATAAACAAGGGAGTTACAATAGCAATCTATAGCAGAATTATAATCAGAATTCGCAGGTAAATTCTCTATCTGAACAAATGCAATCACATAACCATATGCAACCATAATCTCGATTACAGCCACAACAATCTGTACTGCCACATATACAAGGACAACATCATCAACATCAACAACAGTAATTTTCTAAACCTAAGTCAAATCCTATAGCTGCTCTTGAGGCAATGATGCGTGAGCATATAACATGAACTGAGGCAATAGTGCAAGGCAACTCGTCTCCATTAGAGCATTGGAAGCCCAACTAGGGCATTGGCTTCTAATTTAAGTACAAGGTCACCAGGCACTCTGCTTAGTGATACTGAGAGTCCTACGTAGAGGGGGAAGGAGCATTGCAAAGCAATCACACTGAGGAGTGGCAAGAAAATGATAGGACCAAGCAGTTCTAGCCAAGACCATGTCGACGCATCTGAACCACAATAATAAGAAGAAGATGCAGTTGAAGAAAGTCAAGCAAAAGAAAATGAAGAGGAACCAATTGTAGTTCCATATATGCCTGTAACTTGCCCAACTAAGTTGTCGATGCAACTGCCAATGTCGACACCACCGAGTTTTCCACAACAACCCAATGTTACAATACCTTTTCTGTTTCCGCAAAGATTTAAAGAGAAAGTCCATGAAAAAGAATACCAAAAGTTTGTTTCTACTTTGAAACAATTGCACATTAATATACCTCTAATAGATGCTCTTGTGCAGATACCCAGTTATGGGAAATATAAGGAGCTGTTATCAAAGAAAACAAATTGTCCGACATCGAGACGATTACGCTCATAGAGGGGTACAATCAAGTGGTTACAAATAAGTTGCCATCCAAGATGAAAGATCCTGGCAGCTTCACATTCCCATGCTCCATTGGGAATCATTATTTAGGTAAGACTTTATGTGATTTGGGAGCAAGTATTAATCTTATGCCTATGTCTACTTTCAAGAAATTAGGAATAGGTTCGATAAAGCCCACTGTGGTGACATTGCAACTTGCGGATAGATCTTTAGCACAACCGGAAGGCCAAATGAAAGACATCCTTGTCCAGATTGATAAACTTGTGTTCCCTGTTGATTTTATAATCCTAGACTGTGAAGTAGATAAGGAAGTGCCCATTATCTTAGGACGACCATTTCTAGCAACGGGACGCACACTTATCAATGTATTCAAGGGAGAACTTATCATGCGTCATAACAATGAGCATGTGACCTTTAGTGTGTTTGAGGCATCTCCATCCAGGAGTAAAGAGCAATGTCAACACATCGATGTGCTGGATGAAATCATTTCAGAAGAATTCAATGCAAGGAATTCGACAATGTAGGATGAAGATGCGGCGACATTCACTAAGGAAATCCTAGCTGATTGTAGCGATAAAGAGGAGGTTAACAATTGTGAGCTGAGACAGAATTAGCAATTGCAATCTTTGGATTTGTCTAACAGGACAATTCCAGTGTTTAAACCATCTATTGAGCAAGCTCCTACCTTGGAGTTGAAGTAATTGCCAACACATTTAAAGTATGTTTTTCTTGGTGACAATGAGAAACTACCTGTTATTGTTAATGCATCCCTCGATGCAATGCAAGAAGATAAGCTTATTACCATTTTAAAAGAGCATAAAAGAGCCATAGCTTGGAGCATTGCTGATATCAGAGGCATCAGTCCCTCTTTTTGCATGCACAAGATTAGGCTAGAAGATGAAAAGAAGCAATTAATTGAGTAGCAAAGAAGACTCAATGAAAAGATGAAAGAAGTAGTGAAGAAGAAAATTATCAAATGGTTAGATGCAGGCATTATATACCCTATTTTCGGTAGTGATTGGGTGAGCCCAATTTAATATATGCCTAAAAAGAGTGGTTTCATAGTTGTGACCAATGACAAGAATGAGTTAATCCCTACTCGTATCGCAACTGGATGGCGAGTATGTATGGATTACCGACGATTGAATGCGGCCACAAAGAATGACCATTTTCCACTACCTTTCATCGATTAGATGCTGGATAGGCTAGCTGGTAAAGCCTATTATTGTTTCTTAGACAATTACTTTGGATACAACCAAATTGCTATTGCACTGGAGGATCAAGCAAAGACTACGTTCACATGCCCTTTTGGAACATTTGCTTTCTGACGTATGTCGTTTGGGTTGTGTAATGCGCCAACAACATTCCAGAGGTGTATGATGACAATAATGCGCTAGCAACATTCCAAAGGTGTATGATGACAATATTTTCGGACATGATCGAGGATTCCTTAGAGGTATTGATGGATGATTTTTCTATCTATGGATAGAATTTCGACCAATGCGATGACAATCTGGAGAGAGTCTTAAAGAGATGCAAGGACACAAATCTAGTTCTGAATTGGGAGAAATGTCACTTCATGAAAATTGAAGGCATTGTTCTCGGGCATTGGATATCTTGTCAAGGCATTGAGGTTGATAAAGCAAAGGTAGAAATCATCGAAAAACTACCACCGCCCATCAACATCAAAGCAATAAGAAGCTTTCTTGGACACGTTGGATTTTATAGAAGATTCATTCGAGATTTCTCCAAGATAGCTAAACCATTATGCTCATTGCTGGAGAAAAATAAAAAGTTTGTGTTTGATGACATCTGTCTAGACGAACTCATGACAATAGAGAAGCAGCTAGTACAAGCCCCAATTATCATTGCACCGAACTGGAAACAGCCGTTTGAACTAATGTGTGATGCAAGTAACTTTTCTGTAAGATTTGTCCTAGGCCAATGAAAAGAAAAGGTATTTCATTCTATTTACTATGCTAGTAAAACCCTAATTGAAACGTAAGTTAATTACACCACGAATGAGAAGGAGTTGCTAATAGTAGTCTTCGCATTAGAAAAGTTTCGTTCTTATCTTGTCGGCGTAAAGACTACAGTTTACACGGACCACTCAACGTTGAGATACCTTTTCAACAAAAAAGATGCCAAACCTAGACTCACCAGATGGATCCTACTCCTTCAAGAATTTAACGTTGAAATCAGAGATAGGAAAGGATATGAGAATCAGGTAGCTGACCACTTGTCTCGATTGGAAGTAGGAAGTGAAGATGTCCCAGATTGTCAAAGCAATTCCTAAAAAGCAATTATTCTTTGTCGATGCATCGCCATGGTATGTTGATATCGTCAATTACCTTGTATGTAGGAAGCTACCCATGAGTGTTACTGGTCACAAGAAGATCAGGTTCATATGCGATGCTGCCAAATACCACTGGAATGAGCCATACCTATTCAAGGTATGCACCGACAAGATCATTCGTCGCTGTGTACCTAAAGAAGAAATGATGTCAATCCTGGGACACCACCATGATGCCCCTTCTGGAGGACATTTTGGTGGACCAAGGACTGCTGCTAAAGTCTTACAGTTAGGATTTATTGGCCCACATTGTCTCGAGATGCCCACAACAACAATGTGATCGTTGTCAACACACTGGTTCCATATCTTGATGCAATGAGATGCTCTAACAACCCATCATGGAGGTAGAATTCTTCGACGTTTGGGGTATAGACTTTATGGGACCATTTCCAAACTCTTTTGGAAATGTGTATATATTAGTGGCTGTTGACTACGTCTCAAAGTGGATTGAAGCTATTGCGGTGCCAAAAGATGATACTCGAGCGGTGTTGAAGTTCTTTTACACATACATCCTCACGAGATTTGGAACACCGAGAGTGTTGATAAGTGACCAAGGCACTCATTTCTATAATAACCAAGTGGCGACTGTATTAAAACGATATGGAGTAAAGCATCGTATGGCTACCACATATCACCCACAAACCAATGGTCAAGCCGAAGTATCCAATCGTCAAATTAAAAGCATACTTGAGAAGGTGGTTAATCCATCTAGGAAGGATTAGTCTGTGCGGCTACATGACGTATTATGGGCACTTCGCATTACTTACAAAACCCCGTTGTGGGTGTCACCGTATCAACTAGTGTTTGAAAAGTCTTGTCACCTTCCTGTTGAACTTGAACATAAAACCATGTGGGCAATTAAGTAGGTGAATTTGGACTATGATGCTGCTGGAAAGAAAAGACTGTTGGACATCACGGAATTAGAAGAAATCCAATGTCATGCTTATGAGAATGTTACGATAGACAAGGAAAAGACAAAGAGATGGCATGACAACATTATCTTGCGTCGACAATTTCGTTCTGGTCAGTTGGTACTTTTATTTAACTCACATTTGAAATTGCATCCAGGAAAATTGTGATCAAGGTGGTCAGGTCCATTCAAAGTAGACGAAGCATTCCAAAGCGGTACGGTGACAATCGAAAACCTAAAGGATGGAAAACAATTTAAAGTATATGGCCAACGTCTTAAACATTATGTGAGCCCAGATTTTTGAGAACCAGGCGAAGCTGTCAACCTGGTGACATTTAAATAATGTCGACGTATTTCTTTATTTCCTTTTATTTGTTTCACTTTTTGTTGTGTTGTTTCAGATTCCTAACAAAAATAAAAATCCTATTTTTGTCCACACATTGAAGCACAGATTTTCGGTGCATTCTGCGATGAGTCAACATTACTTTTTCAACAAGAATCGCACCGATTGATTTCTTTCTCTCCTAGTCGTTGGATCAAAACAAATCGATATGATCTGCAGCCTAGAAATTAATGGCTGCAGGCATAACGTTTCCCCGTATTTTTCCAATCATCACGCCTAGGCTATAAAGTCTCCCCTCTGTAGTTATTTTTTCGCTTCACATCTGCCATTGTTACTGCATTTCATCTTCTCCATTGTCTGCATATTTTCTTTTCTAATCTCAAAGCAATCCATTTCTGCAAAACTTCTTGAATATCTTTTATTCTCACCATGGAAAAAACCCGTGCTTCAAGAAACACTCTCAAAACCCCTTCAAAGAACACCCGACCACTTCTACTATAGCTCCGTCCACAACACCACCACCCTTATCCATAGGCCCAGTCTTATTTCTAACAACTGCGGCCAAAGACCGTTACCATAATATCCTGTTAAAAACACAACATCCATCCTGAACAAGGACTCCAACTTTCTCCACACCAGACTTTGGAAAAGCAAGTTCATCATACCATCAGCAGTCTCGGGTGGGAATATTTCTGTGACCATCCTTCTGGCTACTCCCTCATATTAGTTAAGGAGTTTTATGCAAATCTGGTGGATCAGGAGTAGGAGTTTGTCTTTGTACGAGAGGGGCTTGTTCCATGGAGATCAACGTACTGCTAAGGATTCCGGAATGGGTGGACGACCATGCACCCTTTTTGCATCGTTTGGATGATGATTGTATGGCTCAAATGATGAAAGATCTCTGTATCGATGGCGCTACATGGACGGGTAATGGATTTCACAACCATACAATGCACATATGGTACCTTACAACTTTTTACAAGGTATGGTTTCATTTTATCAACAATCGTGTTATGCCTTCGACCCACAGCACTACGGCCACATTGGACCGTATGTGTCTCCTGCATCCCATTCTGTACCACCGTCATATCGACATCTGTGAGCTCATACACACTCAGATCATAGATGCTGCAGGAAAGCAAACTAGTATCCTTCCTTTTCCCTCTCTCATTATACTGCTTTGTCAACACAAGGGTATTGTGCCCAAAAATGGTAAGGAGGTCTTGGACAACAAAGGCCCAATCAACGATATCTCTGTTGAGAGGATGCCATGATGCCAAGATACACCAGTCGCTAAAGAAACGTCCAAGAAAAGGGATAAAGGAAAAGGTAAGAAGAAGGCTAACCAACCTGATGCACCGATAGAGTTCCAACTGGTAAAGAAGCTGACCTTGATGGAACCTCTAATAGATGCTCTTGTGCAGATACCCAGTTATGGGAAATACATGAAGGAGCTGTTATCAAAGAAAAAGAAATTGTCTGACATCGAGATGATTATGCTCACAGAGGGGTGCAGCGTTGTGCTTACAAACAAGTTGCCAACCAAGATGAAAGATCCTGGCAGCTTCACTATCCCATGCTCCATCGGGAATCATTATTTAGGTAAGGCTTTATGTGATTTAGGAGCAAGTATTAACTTGATGCCTTTTTCCACTTTTAAGAAATTAGGAATAGGTTCGATGAAGCCCATTGCGTTGACATTGTAACTGGTAGATAGATCTTTAGCACAACCAGAAGGAGAAATTAAAGATGTTCTTGTTCAAGTTGATAAGTTGGTGTTCTCTGCTGATTTTATCATCCTAGACTGCGAAGTAGATAAGGAGGTACCCATAATTCTTGGGAGACCATTTCTAGCAACGGGACGAACACTTATTGACTTGATCAAAGGAGAACTGGTTATGCGTCATAATGATGACCAAGTAACCTTCAGTGTGTTTGAAGCATCACCGTTCGGATCCAATGAAAAATGTCACCATATTTACGTGTTGGACGAGATTATTCTAGAAGAATTTAATACAAGAAGTTCAGCACAGTCTGATGATGATGTGGCAACGTCTACCAATGACTTTCTAGATGATTGTGTCGACAAAGAGGAGGTTAACAATTGTGAGCTGCGTCAAAATTAGAAAATGGAGTCTTTGGATTTGTCAAACAGGATAATCTCGATGTTTAAACCATCTGTCGAACAAGCTCCTATCTTGGAGTTAAAACCATTGCCAACACATTTGAAATATGTTTTCCTTGGTGACAACAAGACGCTATCTGTTATTGTCAACATATCCCTTGATGCAATGTAAGAAGATAAGCTCATCGCAATTTCGAAAGAACACAAAAGAGCTATAGCCTGGAGCATCACAGATATCAGAGGCATCAGTCCCTCTTTTTGCATGCATAAGATACAGCTAGAAGATGAAGGGAAGCAGTCCATTGAACAACAAAGACAACTCAATGAGAAAAGGAAAGAAGTGGTAAAGAAGGAAATCATTAAATGGTTAGATGCGAGCATTATATACCCAATTTCTAATAGCAATTGGGTAAGTCTCATTCAATGTGTGCCTAACAAGAGTGGTTTCACAGTCGTGACCAATGACAAGAACAAGTTAATCCTTACTCGCATTGAAACTGGATGACAAGTATACATGGATTACCGGTGACTGAATGCGGCCATAAAGAAAGACCATTTTCCATTACCTTTCATCGGTCAAATGCTAGATAGGCTAGTTGGTAAAGCCTATTATTGCTTCCTAGATGGTTACTCTAGATACAACCAAATAGCCATTGCGTCGGAAGATCAAGCAAAGACAATGTTCACATGTCCTTTTGGAATATTTGCTTTCCGATGGATGTCGTTTGGGTTATGTAATGCGCCAGCAACATTTCAAATGTGTATGATGGCGATCTTCTCAGATATGATCTAGGACTCACTCGAGGTATTCATGGATGATTTCTCGATCTATGGATAGAGTTTTGACCAATGCACTGACAATTTGGCAAGAGTTTTGAAAAGAGGCAAGGACACAAATCTCATTCTGAATTGGGAGAAATGCCACTTCATGGCTACTAAAGGCATTATCCTTGGCCATCGCATATCTTGTCAGGGCATCGAGGTTGATAAAGCTAAAGTAGAAATCATTAAAAAATTACCACTGCCTACCACTGTCAAAGCAATAAGAAGCTTTCTTGAACATGCTAGCTTTTATAGAAGATTCATCAGAGATTTTTCCAAGATAGCTAAACCCTTATGCTCATTACTAAAACAAAATAAAAAGTTTGTGTTCAATGATGCCTTTCTGGATGCATTCAAAACAATAAAGAAATAGCTGGTACAAGCTCTGATTGTCGTCACACCAGACTGGACGCAACCATTCGAACTAATGTGCGACGCCAGTGACTTTGCTGTAGGAGCTGTCTTAGGCTAAAGAAAAGAAAAGAAAAGGTATTTCATTCTATTTACTATGCTAGTAAAACTCTAACTGAAGTGTAGGTTAATTATACCACTACGGAGAAGGAGTTGCTAGCAGTAGTCTTTGCATTTGACAAGCTTCGTTCCGATCTTGTCGGTGTAAAGACTACAGTTTACACGGACCACTCAGCATTGAGATTCCTTTTCAACAAAAAAGACACTAAACCTAGACTAATCAAATGGATCCTACTCCAAGAATTTGATATCGAAATTAGAGATAGGAAAGGATCTGAGAATCAAGTACCTGACCACTTGTCTCAGCTAGAAACTGGGAGTGAGAACGGGCAAACAAACCAAATTGTCGAGGCATTTTTTGACGAGCAATTATACTTTGTCGATGCATCACCATGGTATGCTAATGTCATCAATTACCTTGTGTGTGGAAAGCTACCTATGAGTGCGATTGGTGACAGGAAGATCAGGTTCATACGTGATGCTATCAAATACCATTGGAACAAGCCATACCTTAAGGTATGCACCAACAATATCATCCATCGCTGTGTACATGAAGATGAAATGATATCAATCTTGCGACATTGCCATGATGCCCCTTATGGAGGTCATTTTAGTGGAACAAGGACAGCTGCAAAAGTCCTACAATCAGGATTTTATTGGCCTAATTTGTTTCGAGATGCTCACAATTTCGCACAACAATGTGATCGTTGTCAACATACTAGATCCATATCTCAATGTAACAAGATGCTCCAACAACCCATCATGGAAGTAGAGCTCTTCGACGTTTGGGGTATAGATTTATGGGGCCATTTCCAAACTCTTTTGGAAATGCGTATATCTTAGTGGCTGTTGACTACATCTCAAAGTGGATTGAAGCTATTGCTGTGCCAAAAGACAATGCTCGAACAGTGTTGAAGTTCTTTCACACATACATCATCACGAGATTTGGAACACCGAGAGCGTTGATAAGTGACCAAGACACTCATTTCTATAATAACCAAGTGGCAATTGCATTAAAGCGATTTGGTGTGAAACATCGTATGGCCACCACATATCACCCACAAACTAATGGTTAAGCCGAAGTATCAAATCGTCAAATTAAAAACATACTTGAGAAGGTGGTTAATCCATCTAGGAAGGATTGGTCTGCGCGGTTACATGATGCATTGTGTGCACTTCGCACCACTTACAAAACCCCTTTAGGGATGTCGCCATACCAACTAGTGTTTGGAAAGTCTTGTCACCTGCCTATCGAACTTGAACATAAGGCCATGTGGGCAATTAAGCAGGTGAATTTAGACTATGATGTTGTTGGAAGGAAAAGATTGTTGGACATCACGAAATTAGAAGAAATCCGATGCCATGCTTATGAGAATGCGGTGATATAAATTTGTCGAAGAATTCCAAAGCGGTGCAGTGACAATCGAAAATTTAAAGGGTGGACAACAATTTAAAGTAAATGGCCAACGTCTTAAACATGCGAGCTCAGATGTTCAAGAACCAGACGAAGTCATCAACCTGGTGACATTTAAATAATGTCGATGCATTTCTTTATTTACCTTTAATTGTTTCACTTTTCTTTGTGTTGTTTTAAATTCCTTACAGAAATAAAAATCATATTTTTGTCGAAGCATTGAAACACAATTGTCGACGTATTCTGCTATGAGTAAGCATTACTTTTTCAGCAAGAATCACGCCAGTTGATTTCTTTCTCTCCCAGCTGTTGGATAAAAACAAATTGGTACGATCTGCAGCCTGACAATTAATGGCTGCAGACACAACATTTCCCCGTGTTTTTCCACTCATTACACCTAGGTTATAAAGCCTCCCACTACAATTAACTTTCTCTTCACATCCGCCATTGCTACTGTAACTCATATCCTTCATTGTCTTCATATTCCCTTTTCTTATTTCGAAGCAATATTCATTTGTAAATCTTATTTACGTTCTTTTCTTCTCACCATGGCTAAAACCCGTGCTTCCGAAAACACTCCTAAACCGTCCAAGAACACTCCGACTACTCTTACTGTGGCTCCATCCACGACACCACCGCCTTCATCCATAGGCTCGATTTTATTTTAACAACTGCGACCAAAGACCAGTACCATAATGTTATGCTAAAATGCAATATTCACTTCGAACAGGGTCTTTAACTATCTTCACATCAGACTTTGGGGAAACAAATTCACCAAACCATCAGCCACCTCAGATGGGAATATTTCTACGACCATCCTTCTAGCTACTCTGCCACAATGGTAAGGGAGTTTTATACAAATTTGGTGGATCAGGAACAGAAGTTTATCTTTTTACAAGAAGGGCTAGTTCCATGGA
This sequence comes from Gossypioides kirkii, assembly GCA_005610355.1. Classification (NCBI taxonomy): domain Eukaryota; kingdom Viridiplantae; phylum Streptophyta; class Magnoliopsida; order Malvales; family Malvaceae; genus Gossypioides; species Gossypioides kirkii. The sequence goes on along the minus strand of CP032253.1, from coordinate 24,361,480 downwards.
GTGCTGCCCAGATCAACGTACTGTTGAGAATTTAGGAATGAGTAGACGACCATACACCTTTTATGCACTATTTGGATGATGATTATTTGGCCCAAATGATGAACGACCTCTGCATCGATGGCGCTACATGGACGGGCAATGAGTTTCACAATTATACAATACATAGGCTATACCTTACAATATTTTGCAAGGTATGGTTTCATTTTATCAACAGTCGTGTTATGCCTTCTACCCACAGTACTATGGCCACATTGGACCGTATGTGTATGTTGCATTCCATTTTGCACCACCGACACATCGACATTGGGGAGCTTATACATGCCCAGATCGTAGAAGTTGTAGGAAAGCAAACCAATATCCTTCATTTTCCCTCTCTTATTATGCTACTCTATCAACATAAGGGCATTGTGCCCAAAGATGATGAGGAGGTCCTGGACAAAAAAGGACCAATCAATGATATTTTAGTTGAGAGGATGAAACGGGGCCAAGACACCTTAGTGGCCAAAGAAATCTCTAAGAAGAGGGACAAAGGAAAGGGTAAGAAGAAGATTGACAAAACTGATGCGTCGACAGGAAGCTGGCACTGATGGAAGTTCATTTAGATCGCCTCGTCATGCGTTCTATTCACACTGACAGCATCGTGGACGACATGGATTTCTGACTCCACAAGTTTTATGCATATACTAAGGCATGGAATGAAGCCCTTGTCTCTGCATTGAGCCAGATCAACCAGACCCCACTGCCAGATTTCCCAACTTTCCCATCAATCTATCGCCCGATGAAGTATTCATCTTCCAAGCAACCTACCCCTGATGGTAGGCCTGCCCTTGCACCAACTCGAATCAATATTTCTGATGATGAAAAGGATGGAGGGTAGTCACAGGCTCATGACGATTTTCATCGTAACATCGCCCTATTATTCGAAGATGAATTCTCAAATAGTCTAGGCGTAAATATGGTAGAGAGGGCAGTTGTTATGGAAGAAGATGTCAATGCAGTCGATTGCGATGACACTGGTCCAGTTGAAAATAAGCCGAGTGTAGAAGAATAGACAAATCAAAAAGGTAATCAGGAGAAAGATCAAGACGAGGAAGAGAAAGAAGAAGAGAAAAAAGAAGAAAAACCTGCTCAGGTGCAGGTGGAGAAGGAAACTAATGCCCCAACAATGATCGTTAAGGATATTATAGGAGCATCCAGCTCAAAGGAGGCTCTACTGATTGCGAGCCAGGCTGAGGTTGTCACTGGCGAGATAGAGGAACTGAATCCTCTAGCTATTGTGCCCTACATAGCACCATTCACCAAGATCCACCCATTAGAGGTGACAACTGATGAGGCCATCACCCAATCAGCTAAGGAGGAGCAATCCGTTGAGCCAGGTGGTTCAAAGGATAAGAAACGGAAGAGCTGCAACACCATGATGACGAAGAGCGCCCGAGAAAAAAGAAAAAGAAAACCAAAGCAGCCTCTGCATCGGCTGCTGCTGAATAATTTGGTACATCTTTTTTTTAGTTAGTTTTCATACATTTTTATTGTGCCTGCATTTTAACTGTTGTTGCATTCATTTTAGTTTAGTACATTGCATCTGCATTCCGATTATATATGTATAACTATTGTCAGTGCATTGGGGATAATGCAAACATTAAGTTTGGGGGGGAAGCTAACATGAATTGGAAATGCAGCTACACCTTCATGTTTGACTTTTATTTTGTTTCTTTAGTTAATGAAAATTTACAAAATTTCAACAGAAACGTGCCCACAATTTTATTTTGATGCGTAATTTTGGAATTGTTTGAATGCTGATGTTGAAATTGGATGAATATGAATGAATGATGAGTTTGCTATTTTTGAATGAATAATTGAAATTGCTTCAATAATGGATGAATAGTATTGGTATTGAATCTTGAACTAACTGACCAATGCAGCGACATTTTATTAATAAAAGACACTCCATTATGAGTGCATTGTGACTTTTAAGGGAGAACACTCCGCTGCAGAATTAGAAAAAAAAATTCATTTATCCAATGGCTATAACTGCAAGAGTGTATGCCGGCACAATTACATGCCTCCTGGGGGTTTGTTGCACCCCATCGTTACTACCCTGGAACAAAGGTAGAGTAATGCAATGACATCTTTCAGTCACTTGAAAAACAAAAAAAAAAGAGAAAAAGAAGAAAGAAAAAGAAAAAGAATAAACGGTGAAATGGTTTAAGAAAGGTTAAGATTCAATGCATGATACTAACATTGATGAAGTTGCAGTTTTAAGTTGTTCATAACTATAAATTGTCAGCGTATCATTCTATTTTATGAATGCAATTTACACATTAGGAATTTAGATAATTCAAGTTGTATGAATAATGATTGCAGTGGCATTTCTAATTGGGACTTTGTTTATTTTTGTTTACTTGAGGACAAGTAAAAACTCAAGTTTGGGGTGTGATGGTATTACAAATGACATAGATTTTCTCCCTAATTTAGTGTCTTAATTGTCTCTTTTGTATTTCATTTAGCATGCATCATTAGCATTTTATATTTAATTTTCATATTTTTCAACTCCTTGTTAGTTTGTTTAAATTCTTGTTATTTTTATCCATTTTTTGTACTAATGTCGATGCAAGCAACCAATATATTGTGTCTTAATATTGTCAATGCAGGAACTAAGTCTAGAAGCTTAATACTGGACGAATGCAGCCACAGTATCAGCTGGTAATTACAACCAAGAGATGTCGTTGCATTGCAACTAAACCTTGAATGAGTAGAATCAAGCTGGATCCGGAGCTGGAAGCACTAACGTAGGAATTTCATAGATGTCGCTGCAATTATAATTTCAGAATGCGCCCAGTGATACAGCGACAATTTGCAGATCTCTGAAGAACATACTAGAACTGCTTGAGTGCATAACTATACTCTAACTAATTTTTACAGCTGTAAAAATCTAGATCTGGATCTGGGAATGAAGGTTGAAACTTGCAATATTTTGGACGTTATAAATAGACAAACAAAGAATGAAGAAATCACCAAGAGCTAAGGGATTAAATTCTACAATTTTTGTGTGATTTTAGAGATTTGAGTTGGGAATTGAGAAGCTGATGAAGCAAGTCAACAGTCACTTCTAACGAAAAGGTGTTTGATGCAAGACAAGAGGAACAATTAGGAAGTAGGCTTAGTAGTCTAGAGATAGTGAGCTTCATTGTACTCTTTAATTCTTATTAAACGATGATGGATTTTGATGATATTAAATGAATACGAGAGTGTCTTTTAATGTTATATCATTTTGATTCTTATTTTACACTGCTTATCTATTTATTCTTGGATTTAACCGCTTTAAGCACGAGAGTGAAATTACAGTGCACTGACATCGAGAGATGCGGTGACAAGTTAGGTTAACAAGTGGGTTAGGCGAGATTTGCTGGAGACTGGGATAAGAACCAGTTACTTGTTCTTGGATACAAATCATTGCTCGCATCGAGAGGTGGAGTGATTGTGGGTATTTAAGTCGGGATTAAGTAGGGAGCTATTGTTGGTAAGAACTCAAAGGGACTTCATTGCAGCGACAATTCATCTATACTCTACCTTGTCGACGCATCCAGCATTACAACTTAGCAGAATTAGTGAACCATTTTTACCCTTTACACTTGATCACGTTTACATTTTATGCAATTTAAATATTCAGCACTCAACACTCAACACATTTGAGTTACTTTCAGTACATTGACATTTAACACCTGATATTTGACTCTGATAACATTGACATTGATATCTAATTTTAGTGTGCAGATTTGACATATTGCACTAACATCAGTACACACATTACACTTAATTTCAATATTGATTGCTCTAACATTTAGACATTAAGAACCCATTCCTCGAGGGATCGATATCCGATAGATTTGTCTATCAACTATACTTGTATCAACGTGTGTACGCTTGCACAATCGTTGTGTCATAAAAACACCGATCAATCACATTCAGAAAATTTCTATCAAAAGTCACATGGCTTTGTGTCTCAACACACAACTTTCATTACTAACTAGCCAAGAAAGAATCAATACACCTATCCAATATCATAACATTTGAATTCTATACCAAACATGTAACACCCAAACCCGACACAGTTGTCGATTAGGTTCCCGGGGTCTTCTGATCATTTACCATTGTTTAAACCAACATATCTCAACATTTCAGTATTACAAAAATGCACATGCAATTAACTATAAACTTTAATAACATTACAAATCAATAAGGGGTAAAAATGTCATTTTACACAATCTAAGGGACTTTTACCGGTACCTATTAGGCAAGTATCAATAGAAGTCATGCTAGTAAGCCTTTAGAAATTAGCTGCAGTTTACTACCGATAGAAGAGAAGGTACAACCGATACAAGGATGAGAACTACCGATACAGCCCACACTTCTACCGATACAACGAGTACCAGAGAGCTAACAAGATTTACCCTGCAACTTCTACCGATACAAGTATTTAAACTGCCGATACTACTATGAACAATACTATCGATACTTAAAAAACTATACCGATACAATGCAAATCCATAGCCACAGTCTCAAATACCTTGTACTTCTACCGAAACATGCAAGAGTACTACCGAAACATGTATGCAGATATCAAATATGCACCTAAATCTTCTATGTTTTTAACTGAATGATACCAAAACTTCCATCTATTCACAAACACAAAATATACAATTTCTCATAGAAGGAAGCACAACATATCAATATTCATGGATTCACAAGAAATTATATGTTATGCATATATGTCTATTTGAAACATCAACAAAACTTACAAAAACATAAGTTCAACATTCAACAAGTCATTTTACAACTCATCCAAATCAAGTACTATTAAAGATAACAACATCCTAGTACATGCAATATAACCACGCGAGATAATGTGATTTCTTGAGGTGATTCTATCTTCTAGTAGCAAAATAAAATCTACAAAACAGCAACAATTTCATCAGTGAGCTTACATAGCTTAGTAAGTTCGTAGAGTTTAATAAATTACCAAACAACATGTGTTGAACAATCTTTGACTCATTCAAACAAGAATAGAGCCTTGCTTTAACAAGCTATAACTAGAATTTCATCCTCTTGTCTGAATCAACTCTATTACCAGTATACGATGCTTCTCACACAAGCTGATGAGGACTCACAACATATGCGGTACCTCAACCATCGATTTGGTATCTATACATAAGACTGTTCCCTAATGATGTTGCTCACACAAGATGATAAGAATATGCAATTCACGCATAAATATCATCCATTGTAGGGCCATATAATCCAATCCAAGATTCATTTCAATATTTTCCCGACCTATGTTATTGTTCACACGAGCTGTTGTGAATTCGCAACATATGTAGGACCTCAGCCATCGCGTCGGGTCAAAACAGCGGCTCAAAGCTTGATAACTCTTTCATTCGTTTCTTTTTCATATTTCTCAATTTCACATACCATAACCTATTTGCAACAATCATAAAGAATACAAATAATGTACTATTTAAATGCAAATTTAACGTTACAAACTTACCGGATGAAATTGCAGTTAAAGTGAACTCTAAGGACAAATTCATAATTTTCCCTTTTTCACGATCGGTAGCATGATCTTGATCCAACATAACAAATCATTCAATTTTCTTATTAAATCATGTAATTTAAATCATTCAGTACATTTAAGTCCTTTATGGGAAATTTGCAAAAATTACCCTTAACATTTTAATTTTATTCAATTTAGTCCTTAGACCTTAAACATGCAAAATAACCCCTTTTTTTACAAACCATACGAGCCTAATATTCAAGGGTGCTTACCCAACCTAATCATACAAATATTTCACAATAAATACATGCAATTTTACTATTCTATCAATTGTATCCTCAAACCCTAAAATCATCAAAAATCACTTAACAAAATCATCAAATCTAACAACCAAACTCAAAATACTTTCATAAACTTTTAAGAACAAGATCATTCATCAATGGCAAAATTTATAACATTTTACAGAATCACAAATTAGTCCTTAAGTTAGCTAGATTAAGCTAATACGGACTCAAAAACATAAAAATCACTAAAAACAGACATGATTTTCTTACCTAATCAAAGCTTCAAAGTTCAACAATGGAAAACCCTAATTTTCCCCCATTTGGCCATGAAGAAGAAGAAGAAAAGATGTAAAATACCATTTTTCTTCCTTTAATTTCATATATATACCGATGGCTATTTTGTAAATATTTTGTCTTTTATAATTATCTTAATTAATCTTGATTAAGCTTAAGTAAATTAAATTATTACACCACCTAATGACATATAAATCCACTAACTCAACCTCCATGGTTAATTTGTTTATCTAGCCCCCCTAATTGAGCATTTCAACTTTTACAACCTCTACAATTTAGTCATTTTCATTTAATTAAAATTTAATACGATGCTAATGACCTCGTAAATATTAAATAATTAATACTTACGATCTTATACATCAAAGTTGTGGCCTCAAAACCACCATTCTCGATCACATTGAGAAATAAACTAATTAGTAAATTCTCATTTAATTAGGATTTAATTACAATATACCAAAACTTGAAGAATTCCACATTATTTCTATTATTAGGCCATTTAAGGAAGGTCCAATTACATAATTAATCCTTCAATTATACTAGATTCTAATCAAACAAACTTATTTCCAATTAGCCTTAAACTAATTAAGACTAAATGAATAAATAACCCAAAAGTTAGTGGATGGTAATCATATCCACCACCGCTTGCAGTTTTTGACCATGGTTCAATTACCATTTTGGTCTCTTTACTAATTTTTAATCAATAGCAATTAACTTTTACCTCTTTTATAATTTATTCTTTTTTCCTTGATTACGCAATTAATCATCAAAATTACCCGACTGAACTTCAATTTACATATAATAAGACTTTGTAAACATTTAATAAAAATATTTATGGTCCTAAATCTAAGAAACGAGGCCCCGATACCTCATTTTCTAAACACACTTGACTTTTGAACCAAACCACTTATACTAACTTTTAATTCAATAATTAAAATTCTTCAATTAAAAATTCCATATAAAATTATTATTGACTTATTTTATTTAAACACTCATTATAAAGTTTTTTTCGTCGGTTTTGAGGTCCCAAAACAACTGTTTCTGACACCACTAAAAAACGGGTTGTTACAACTCTCCCCCCTTAGGAAATTTCGTCCTTGAAATTTTTTATCGAGCAGTACCTGTTTATTCTAAATTTTTTCTCATAATAGAATTCATTACTAGCTCATCCAAATATAAAAAATAACAATCTCATAATAATCTTGAATAACACAAATTCTATCTTGGCTTCCCCTACTCAAGAATCATAAATAGCAGTAATAATTTAAACAGGGCCTGTTGTTTAGATAGGTCAAGATAGAAATTTCCAAGGGTATTTTTCGGAGTTTCCATATAGCAATAAAAAATCTTTTTACCCAGATATACACAATTTCATCAACCAGATTTACATAACCATGAAATTCAATCTCACAAAACCAAAACTCACCATTGATAGTTTTTATGTAATTTATTTCTCACACTTAGTCTATAATACATTTCTAACATATTACGCTTATACAAATTCTATTTGGAGTCTATCAAAATATCATCAAAAATAATAACTACGACTATATCTAAATATCCAGATAAGATTGAACAATCTGATTCATCACATTCATAATTTAACAAAGACATTATTTATTCCAGACAATATTACCAGAATTCTTAATGATCATCTCAAGTTCAAAAGAATTTTTCAACATCTCATATCTTTAACTAGAACTGTATAACTGAATCATTATTAACTTTCAAGAGCACTATTACGTCCTTTTAACTTATTGAACAAGTCTTCTGTATAAGATATGAGATTTTTATTCTATATCTTGAATTTATTCCATTATCAGATTTAGGCAGAAATCCCAGAAATCTTTCAGGAAGTAGATCAAAATATCCATTGGTGAACGGTACACAGTTAACCTCAAATCCAATTTTTTTAGTAGTCAATTATTTATATATATAAATGTTTTCAATCATTTTAGGTAATTTCCTGTATAAAGACATCTGAACAACTCTGATTTACCTGGCTCAACCATAATCAGTACATCAGTCTGAAATTTCAATCAATTCATTTCAATATATAATTCACTACGATATCACATAACTTTAGTCAATCTATTTCCAGATTAATACCAAATTCATGAGATGATAGCAGCACCAAATCGTCAGAAAAATCACAGTCATAAATTTTTCAGCAGATATTTTCGACATACCAACTCTATCCCATCGAATTATGACTCAAACATTAATCTCATTGGGTTAGGAAATAAACCCCCATTCATTATTAATACAATGCAATATGAGAATAAGTTAACCCAATCTCAATCAGTGCATACACGATAAATAATATCAAAAGAATAAAACTTTCCAAAAATAATATCAGGCACTGTAACTTCAGATCCATCATTATGTCTTCGATCTCACTTTATTTACCTATACTCAGGAATAGTGGTTGTGAAGCTACTAAATTTGCTTACACAATTTCTATAAAGCACTGTCTCATTAAATGTAAAAGATATTTGACTTTACCATCAGACATTTATAAAATTGATAAACTTTGACTCACCTCCTAGTTTAAAATATTTGTGAAACCAGTATACTATGACTTGCACCAGAGTTAGTAGCCTGAATATTACTATTAACTTCATTAGTTTTGTCATGATCAGATTCAGATAACATCTTTAAAATCTACAATAAAACAAGAGTTAGATCAGATCAATCAATATCACACTATCACAAGTTTATATGGCATGTACTTTCTAAACTTTATTCACACTACACTTAGTCCGAGAATCGACTAAACTGTAACTTTGATACCACTAAATGTAACACCCAAAAATCGTAACTATTTTCAATTTAAGGTCTCAAGGTTTACAAAATTTTATGATTTTTTCCAAACTAGCAACCCAAAATATTAACTCCATTTAATCTTACATATTCATTTACAATATTTCAATCAATCAAGGATCAAGTATAATCATACAAGAACTTAGGATCACATTCAAAAAATTTCTATCAAAAGTCACATTACTCTATGTCTCAACACGCAACTTTCATTACTAACTAGCCAAGAAAGAATCAACACTCCTATCAAATATCATAACATTTGTATTCTATACCAGACCTGTAACACCCAAACCGACACCATCGCCGGTTAGGGTCTCTAGGTATTCTGACCATTTACTGTTGTTTAAACCTCTATATCTCAACATTTCGGTATTATAAAAATGCAGATGTAATTAACTATAAACTTTAATAACATTCCAAGTCAATAAGGGGTAAAAATGTCATTTTATACAATCTGGGGGACTTCTACCAGTACCTGTTGGACATGTATTGGTAGAAGTCAATTTATGAAGCCTTTGGAAATTAGCTGTAGTTTACTATCGATAACAGAGAAGGTACTACCAATAAAAGGATGAGAACTACCGATACAATGAGTTTCCAGAGAGCTAACTAGATTTACGCTGCAACTTCTACAAATACAATTTTTTAAACTATTGATACTACTATGAACAATACTACCGATACTTCAAAAACTATATCGATACAATGCAAGTTAGTAGCCGAAGTCTCAAATATCCTATACTTATACCGAAACATGCAAGAGTACTACCAAAACATGTATGCAGGTTTCAAATATGCACCTAAATATTCTAAGTTTTTTAACTGAATGATACCAAAACTTCCATCCATTCACAACCACAAAATATACAATTTCTCATAAGAAGGAAGCATAACATATCAATATTCATGGATTTACAAGACTTTATATGTTATGCATATATGTCTATTTGAAACATCAACAAAACTTACAAAAACATAAGTTCAACATTAAACAAGTCATTTTACAACTCATCCAAATCAAGTACTATTGAAGATAACAACATCCTAGTACATGCCATATAACCAAGTGATGTAAATACTACCGAGCAAGCTGCCGAGATAGTGTGATTTCTTAAGGCGATCTGATCTTCTAGCAGCAAAATAGAATCTACAAAACAATAACAATTTCATAGGTAAGCTTACATAGCTTAGTGAGTTCGTAGAGTTTAGTAAATTACCAAACATGTGTTGAACAGTCTTTAACTCATTCGAACCAGAATAAGGCCTTGCTTATCAAGCTATAACCAAAATTTCATCCTCTTGTCTGAATCAATTTTGTTACCAATATATAATGCTGCTTACACAAGATGATGAGGACTCGCAACATATGAGGTACCTCAGCCATCGATACAGTATCCATGCATATAACTATTCCCTAACGATATTGCTCACACAAACTTATGAGATTATGCAATTCACGCGTGAATCTCAGCCATCGTAGGGCCATATAATCTAATCCAGGATTCATTTCAATATTTTCCCAACTCACGATGCTGCTCAAACAAGCTGTTGAGAATCTGCAACATATGTAAGACCTCAGCCATCGTGTCCGTTCAAAACACCGACTCAAAACCTGATAACTCTTTCATTCATTTCTTTTTCATCTTTCTCAATTTAACATTCCATAACCTGTTTGCAACAATCATAAAGAATACAAATAATGTACTATTTAAATGCAAGTTTAACGTTACGAATTTACAGGACGAAATTAAAGTTACAGTGAACTCTAGGGACTAATTCATAATTTTCCCTTTTCCATGATCGGTAGCACGATCTTGGTCCAACATAACAAATCATTCATCAGTAAATTTAAGTTCGTTTTTAGAGATTTACAAAAATTACCCCTAACATTTTATTTTTATTCAATTTAAACCTTAGACCTTAAACATGAAAAATAACCTTATTCTAAAGTTTCCTCACAACAGAAGTCATTACTAGCTCATTCAAATATAAAAAATAATAATCTCATAATAATCTCGAATAAAACAAACTGATAAAAAATATTTGACTTTACTATTAGACAGTTGTAAAACTGATAAACTTTGACTCACCTCCTTGTTTAAAATATTTGTGAAACCAGTATACTATGACTTGCACCAGAGTCAGTAGTTAGAATATTACAATTAACTTCATTAGTTTCATCACGATCAGATTCAAATGACATCTTTAAAATCTACAATAAAACAGGAGTTAGATCGAATCAATTAATATCACACTATCATAGGTTTATTGGCATGTACTTTCTACACTTTATTCATATTAAACTTAGTCCGAGAATCAACTAAATCGTAGCTCTGATACCACTAAATATAACACCCAAAAACTTTAACCATTTTCGATCTAGGGTCTCAAGGTTTATAGAACTTTACGAGTTTTTTTACAAATAAATCAATCACAATATATACAATTACAAACTAGCAACCTAGAATATTAACTCCATTTAATCTTACAGATTCATTTACAATATTTCAATCAATCAGGGATCAAGTATAATTATACAAGAACTTAAGATCACATTCAAAAAATTTCTATCAAAAGTCACATGACTCTGTGTCTCAACACATAACTTTCATTACTAACTAGTCAAGAAAGAATCAATACTCCTATCAATTATCATATCATCTGTATTTTATACTAAACCTATAACACCTAAATCTGACATCGTTACCAGTTAGGGTCTTGGGGTCTTCTGATCATTTACCGTTGTTTAAACTTCCATATCTCAACATTCCAGTATTATAAAAATGCATATGCAATTAACTATAAAATTTAATAACATTACAAATCAATAAGGGGTAAAAATGTCATTTTACACAATTTAAGGGACTTCTACCGGTACCTATTGGATAAGTATCGATAGAAGTCTAGTCAGTAAGCCTTTGGAAATTAGCTGCAGTTTACTACTGATAGAAGAGAAGGTACTACCGATACAAGGATGAGAACTACCGATACACCCTACACTTCTACCGATACAACGAGTTCCAGAGAGCTAACTAGATTTACCCTGCAACTTCTACCGATACAAGTATTTAAACTACCAATACTACTTTGAACAATACTATCGATACTTCAAAAACTATACTGATACAATGCAAGTGAGTAACCAAAGTCTTAAATACCCTGTACTTCAAACGAAACATGCAAGAGTACTACCGAAACATGTATGCAGATTTCAAATATGCTCCTAAATGTTCTAAGTTTTTAACTGAATAATACCAAAACTTCCATCAATTCACAAAACCAAAATATACAATTTCCCATGAGAAGGAAGCATAACATATCAATATTCATGAATTCACAAGACATTATATCGTATGCATATATGTTTATTTGAAACATCAACAAAACTTACAAAAACATAAGTTCAACATTCAACAAGTCATTTTACAACTCATCCAAAACAAGTACTATTAAAGATAACAATATCCTAGTACATGCCATATAAACCAAGTGATGTAAATACTACCGAGCGAGCTCCCGAGATAGTGTGATTTCTTGAGGTGATTTGATCTTCTAGAAGCAAAATAGAATCTACAAAATAATAACAATTTCATAGGTAAGCTTACATAGCTTAGTAAGTTTGTAGAGTTTAATAAATTACCAAACAACATGTGTTGAACAGTGTTTGACTCATTCAAACTAGAATAAGGCCTTGCTTCAACAAGCTATAACCAAAATTTCATCCTCTTGACTGAATCAACTCTGTTACTAGTATACGATGCTGGTCACACAAGCTGATAATGACTCGCAACATATACGGTACCTCAACCATCGATACAGTATCTATACATATAACTATTCCCTAACGATGCTGCTCTCACAAGCTGATAAGAATATTGATTGGGCTATGAACGTCACAGCAATGGTGCAAGCGAACACTTGTCGATGCAAGTATAGTTGATAGGTTTTAGCTATCAGATATCGATCCCACAGAGATAGCTGTTTATGCTATAATTGTCGAAGCAATTAGAGTTAGAATAAGAGAAGTTGTAAGAAATAATTTCAACGTAATTAAATCAAAGATTGTAAAAATAAATGAATTTAAAATGTCGGAGCAAATGTTGTGAGACTGTACTACAATATGTCAAAGCAAATTAATAAGAAAATGTAATGAAAGTTTGAAGATAATTTGTCGATGCAGTTTTAAGAAAATTAAACAAGTAGAATAATGATAATGCAAGAGAGAGGATCCATGACTTGATAAGTCGAGAATCACTAAATGTGACTACAAGGTAAATAATAGATAAATTGTCACTGCAATTACGCTTAATGAGATCTTACTAACTTCGACTTCCCTATTTATCCAAGACCCAAACACTCACATTAACCACACCTTCAAGTGTTGGCAATGCTTTGCATTCGAGAACAAGTGACTAGAATTCCTTCGTCCCTCAAACAACTTCCGTTGTATTGCTTGTTAATTTAACTTGTCACAGCACTTTCTAGTGTCAGCATGTATCACCCAGAACCCGAAAATCGTTATCGGTTAGGGTTCCGGAGTCTTACTATTCATTTATCCATGTTTATCTTTTAATATCATGTTATTCAACTTTATTTATTAAAGAATCACACTTCACACGTTATATATATCATCATTTAATCATACACATAGTTTAGCAAGGGCAAAAATGATATTTCCAATATTTTCGAAGACTTCTACCGGTACCTTATGGACAAGTATCGGTAGTAGTCAAGTCAGTAAATAACTCAGAAATTATGCAAATTTCTATCGGTACTTGTACTAGTTCTACCGATAGAAATCATGCTTCTACCAATACCAAAAACTCCAAAGAGTTAAAATCCTCACCCTACAACTTCTACCGATACATCAAAACACATAACTATCGATACTTGTAATCCCACTATCGATACAACCCAAGTCAATGAACAACCTCTCTCCTACCTTGTACTTCTACTGATACAAGCATGAGTTCTACCAAAACAAGTATGCAAAATCTCAAGAATTATGCCAAAACACAAGTTTATCAACACAAACATACATCATTCTAAATATGCATTAAGGCAAACACACAAAATATATATAGTCTCCTAGTCATTACATAGAATTTTAAGTCTATACTCCAACTTACACTACATGCATTTCTACATCCAACATTCCATCAATATAATAAGATTTTACTATCTCTGTTACAAACAAAAGATAACAACATCCTAGTACATGGCATTAGACCGAGTGATGCAAGAACTACCAACAAAACTCCACGATAGTGTGACTTCGAAAAAATGACGATGATCCGATCTTCAATAAGCAAAACAATCTATAAAACAACAATAACATCTTTGGTAAGCTTCATAGCTTAGTAAGTTCGATAATTTAAGAAGTTACCAACATTTGTAATAAGCAAGTATAGCTCAACCAAGCCAAGATATTTTCATTGTTCTTGAGTTAAATACAACTTCATTTCCCCGTCTATAACTTTCTGTTACCAGTACCTGATGCTACTCATACGATCTGTCAAGGACTCGTAACTTATGCGGTACCCCAACCATCGGTACTATGTCTGTCTATACTGTAAACTGTTCCCTAACGATGTTGCTCACATGAGTTGTTGAGAGTATGCATAAAGCATAAGTCTTAACCATCGAAGGGATTATAATCTATTTAGGATTCATATCTCTTTTTCAAATCACGATGCTGCTCACACGAGCTGCCGAGGACTCGCAACATATGCGGTACCTCAGCCATAACGTCGATACTTTTTCAATGACATAAAGCCTACTATCTCTTTCGTTTCACTTTCTTGATCATCTTCAATTTCGGATGCTTCTGATTTGCTAAACATTGACAAAATAAATACAAGGAATATTAAGTGAAATTTACATTACGAACTTACTGGACTGAATTGCAGTTTAGGAAAGACTTTAGGGACTAATCTGCCAATTTTCCTTTTTCGCGATCTGTATCACGATCGTAGTCTACATCCACAAATCATTCAATTTCTTGCATTAAACACTCAATCAGATCATATAATATAATTCGTTCTTTTTAGGAAATTACAATTTTACCCTTAATAGTTTTCTTTTTTTCAATCTAGTCCTTTCAACACAAAACATGCAAAATAACCATTTTCTCACACAACTAGCCTTAGCCGAATTCTCTAGGGTGTTTATCCCACCCCCTTCACACCTTTATTTACACAATAATACATTTAATTTCATCATTTTTTCATTTTAATCCTTAAACCCTAATTTCATAAAAAAATCTCTTTACAAAAAGATTTAACCCAAGCATCAAACATTCAAATATATCAAAAGCTTTCAAGAACAAGCATTTTCAACAATGACAAGTTTCATAAAATTTGACAGATTCCCAAATTAGTCCTTGTATAAGCTAGATTAAGCTAATACGGACTCGAAAACATAAAAATTACTAAAAACGATCAAGGTTTCCTTACCCAAATCAAAGCTCAAAGTTGACAAAAAAACCCCTAGCTTCTCTTGTTTTTTTGCCGTGATGATGAAGAAGATGAGTGAAAATGGTCTTATTTCCACTAAATTTTCTTTTAATTTAATATATATACTAATGGCAAATTTTGTAATTTTTAAGACTTTCATCATTAAGTCTTAATTAATCACTTTTAATCTTAATTAAAATCATTTATACAAGTTTGACTCATGCTAACCCATCCACTATCATTTCCTTGGTTAATTTACTCATTTGGTCCTTCTATTTAATTATCTCTACTTTTACACCTATTATAATTTAGTCCTTTCTATTCAATTAACTATCTAATTAGTAAAATTTCTAAACCAAAATTTAATAAGATGCATATAACACCATAAATATTAAAATTTACAACTCGACTCATCGGATTTGTGATTTTGAAATCACTATTTCTAACACCATTGAAAATCAAACTATTACAACTCTCCCCTTTTAGGGGAAATTTCGTCCCAAAATTTCTTACTAGTGAACAGGGTTAGGGTACTGTAATCTTATCGAAGCTTCAGTCTCCCAAGTAGCTTCCTTAAGCCCATGTCGGCTCCATAACACCTTTACCAATGATACCCTTTTGTTTCGCAACTCTTTTACCTCGAGAGCCAGGATCTTAACCAGTTTTTCTGAATACGACAAATCCGGCTAAATCTCAACCTCCATGGTGTAATCACATGGAAAGGATCTGATCGGTACCGTCTCAGTATCGAAACATGGAAGTCATTATGAATCTTTTCTAGTTCTAGTGGTAAAGTCAACTTATATACTACAGGACCAACCCGTTCGATGACTTCATACGGCTCGATAAACTGCAGACTCAACTTTCCTTCTCTGCCAAACTGTAGCACCTTTTTCCAAGATGAAACTTTCAGGAAGACTCTGTCTCCCACTACAAACTCTATACCTTTTCTTTTAAGATCTGCGTACGACTTTTGTCGATCAGACGCTGCTTTCAAACAATCACAAATTACCCGTACTTTGTCCTCAATCTCATGAACCAAATCAGTCCCAATCAACTTAGGCTCGCTCAACTCTAACCAATACAATGGTGTTCTACATTTCCTACCGTATAATGCTTCAAACGGTGCCATTTTAATACTAGAATGATAGTTATTATTATATGCAAACTCTACCAACGGCAGATATTTCTCCCAACTTCCCTCAAACTTAAGTATACAGCATTGTAGCATATCTTCAAGAATTTGTATAACTCGCTCTGACTGACCATCCATTTGTGGATGATATGCAGTGTTGAAATTTAGCCTGGTTCCTAAAGCTTCATGCAACTTACCCTAGAAACTCGAGGTAAAACGTGGATCCTTGTCGGAAATAATAGATGCTGGTACTCTGTGTAGTCGTACGATCTCGAACACATATAATTCGACCAGTCTCTTAAGTGGATTATCTACCCAAATAGGGATGAAGTGAGCTGACTTTGTCAATCTATCTACAATTACCTAGATCGAATCTTTCTTTCTCGGTGTCACTAAAAGTCCTGTGACAAAGTCCATAATAACCCGCTCTCATTTCCATTTCGAGATGGAAATCGGCTGTAGCAACCCCGATAGTACCTGGTGTTCTGCTTTCACTTGTTAACATATAACGTATCTATTCACAAACTCTAAAATCTCTTGTTTCATACCTGGCCACCAATACATTTTCTTTATCGAGAGGATGGAATAAGTGCTGTTGTGAGCTTCCGTCAGAAGGTCTCGTCTAAAATCTGGGTCATTCGGAACACACACTCTATCTCTACAATACAACATACCCTATGTATCTACTATAAACCCTGTAATGGCATCACTCTGTATCTGACCCTTTTTAGCTATAAGCTTTGGATCACTCCTTTGAAGTTCTCGAATCCACCGTACAAATAGCAATCTCGTCTTTAGTTCGGCGATGACAGAGCCATCATTCTCCAAAGAAAACTAGGCATTCAATGCTCTTAGTGCAAACAATGATTTTCGGCTTAAGGCATTGATAACAACGTTAGCCTTTCTTGGGTGATAGTCAATCATAAGGTCGTAATCTTTTAACAGCTCTAACCATCGGCGCTGTCGCAAATTCAACTCCTTTTGAGTTATTAGATACCTCAAACTCTTATGGTCAGTAAACACATGACATCTTTCCCCATAAAGGTAGTGACGCCAAATCTTTAATGCAAAGACTATAGTAGCTAACTCCAGATCATGGGTCAGATAGTTTTTTTCATGCAGTTTTAACTGTCGGGAAGCATAAGCTATCACTTTTCCTTCTTGAATCAAAACACACCCCAATCCACTCAAAGATGCATCGTTCTATACAACGAACTCATTTCTCGACTTTAGCTGCGTTAGGATTGGTGCTTCAATTAACAACTTTTTCAAATGATTGAAACTTTGCTGACACTTATCAGACCAAACGAACTGAATATTTTTTTGTAACAACTTTTTCATCGGTAAAGCTATGATAGAGAAATCTTTCACGACCCGATGATAATAACCTGCTAATCCCAAGAAACTACGTACTTTCGAGACACTCCTTGGTACCTTCCAATTGAGAATAGCTGAGACTTTGCTCAGATCAACCCGTATTCCTTCCGGAGATACTACGTGACCCAGAAGTCCCACTTCCCATAATCAGAACTCACACTTGCTAAACTTCGTATACAACTGTTTCTCTCGTAAAATTCGTAACACCTCTCCCAAATGATGAGTATGTTCTGTTTTAGTTTTGGAGTAGATCAATATGTCATCAATAAACACAACCACAAACCCGTCTAATTGAGGTTGAAATACTCTGTTCATCAAATCCATAAATGTTGCAGGCGTTAGTCAACCCAAACAGCATAATCAGAAACTCCTAATGACCATAGCGAGTTTTGAATGTCGTTTTCATTAAATCACAATCTTTCACTCACATCTGATAGTAACTTGACCTAAGGTCTATTTTAGAGAATACGGTTGTACCTTTTAGCTTATCAAATAACTCATCGATCTAAGGCAACTGGTACTTGTTCTTGATTGTCACCTTATTTAGCTGCCTATATAATCTATACACTTCTGCATCGATCCATCTTCAGGGCCTTTGCAGCATCCCGAAATAAATTGGGCCAATAGAATCTGGATTACAGGACCTTTGCAGCAGTCCTTGTTCCACCAAAATGACCTCCACAAGGGGCATCGTGGCAATGTCACATTGTTGACATCATTTCTTCTTCAAGAACACAACGGCAAATTATATTATCAGTGCATAGCTTCAATAGGTATGGCTCCTTCCAATGATATTTAGCAGCATCGCGTATTAACCTGATTTTTTTATGACCAGTTGCACTCATGGGTAGCTTTCCACACACAAGATAATTGACTACATCAGCATACCATGGCAATGTGTTGACAGTGAATAATTAATCGTTAGGAAATGCTTCGACAACCTGGGTCTGTTGTCCATCTTCGCTCCAACTTTCCAGTTGAGACAAATGGTCAGCTACCTAATTCTCGGATCCCTTCCTATCTTTGATTTCAACATCAAACTCTTGGAGGAGTAGGATCCATCTAATGAGTCTATGTTTAGCATCATTTTTGTTGAAAAAGTATCTCAAAGCTGAGTGATCCATGTAGACTGTAGTCTTTGCACCGACTAGATAAGAATGGAACTTCTCAAATGCGAAGACCACTGCTAGTAACTCTTTTTCAGTTATGGTGTAATGAACTTACGTTTCAGTTAGTGTTTTACTAGCATAGTAGATAGCATGAAATACCTTTTCTTTCCTTCGTCCAAGAATAGCTCCTATAGTGAAGTCACTAGCGTCGCACATTAACTCGAACAGTTGCGTCCAATCCGGTGCAACGACAATCGGAGCTTGCACCAACTTTGTCTTTATTATTGTAAATGCATCCAAACAGATGTCATCGAATACAAACTTTTTATTTTGCTATAATAAAGAACATAAAGGTTTAGCTATCTTGGAGAAATCTTTGATAAATCTTCTATAAAACCCCGAGTGTCCAAGAAAGCTTCTTATTGCTTTGACAGTTGTAGGTGGTGGTAATTTTTCAATGATCTCTACCTTTGCTCTATCGACCTTAATGCCTTGACAAGAGATGCGATGGCCAAGAACAATCCCTTCAATTCTCATGAAGTGGCATTTTTCCCAATTCAAAACCAAATTTGTTTCCTTGTATCTTCTCAAAACATTTGCCAAGTTATTAGTGCATTGGTCGAAACTCTGTCCGTAGACCGAAAAATCGTCCATGAATACCTTGAGTGAGTCTTCAATCATATCCGAGAATATCGCCATCATACATCTCTAGAACGTTGCTGGCGTATTACCCAAGCCAAATAGCATCCATCGAAAAGCAAAAGTCCCAAAAGGGCATGTAAATGTTGTTTTTGCTTGATCTTCTAGCGCAATAGCTATTTGGTTGTATCTAGAGTAGCCATCCAGGAAGCAATAATAGGCTTTACTAGCTAACCTGTCTAACATTTGATCGATGAAAGGTAGCGAGAAATGATCCTTCTTTGTGGCCACATTAACCGTCGTTAATCCATGCACACACGCCATCCAGTTGCGATGCGAGTAGGGATCAACTAATTTTTATCGTTGGTCACAATGGTAAAACTATTTTTTTAGGAACACATTGAATGGGGCTTACCCAATTGCTGTCAAAATAGGGTATATTATGCCTACATCCAACCATTTGATGATTTCCTTTTTCACCACTTCTTTCATTTTCTCTTTGAGTCGTCTTTGTTGCTCAATGGATTGCTTCCCTTCTTCTTCTAACCTTATCTTATGCATGCAAAAAGAGGGACTAGTGCCTTTGATGTCTACGATGCTCTAGGCTATGGCTTTCTTGTGTTCTTTTAAAATTACGATGAGCTTGTTTTCTTGTATTGTGTTGAGGAATGCGTTGACAATAACAGGCAGTGTCTCATTGTCACCAAGGAATACATATTTCAAATGTGTCAGCAATGGTTTTAACTTCAAGGTAGGATCTTTCTCTACAGACGATTTAAAGACTAGAATTGTCCTGTTAGACAAATCTAACGACTCTATTTGACAATATCTTTGCAACTCACAATTGTTCACCTCCTCTTTGTCAACACAGTCTTCTAGGATATCATCAGTAGATGTCGCTGCATCAGTATCAAACAATGTTGAATTCCTGGTATGAAATTCTTCAAAAATAATTTCGTCTAACACATCAACGTGGTGACATTGTTCTTTAGGCCTTGACGGTGCTGCTTCAAACACACTGAAGGTTATTTGGTCATTATTATAGCGCACCACTAGTTCTCCATTAAACATGTCGATAAGTGTTTCTCTCGTTACTAAAAATAGCCTTCCCAAGATAATGGGTACCTCCTTATCGGCTTCGCAATCTAGGATGATAAAATCAGTAGAGAACATCAACTTATTAGCTTGAACAAGCACATCTTTGATTTGTCCCTTCGATTGTGCTAGAGATCTATCCGCTAATTACAATGTCACCGCAGTGGGCTTAATTGATTCGATTCCTAGCTTTTTGAAAGTAGACAAAGGCATTAGGTTAATGCTAGCTCCTAAATCACATAATGCTTTACCTAAGTAATGATCTCCAATGGAGCATGGAATTGTGAAGCTACTAGGATCTTTCATCTTGGTTGACAACTTGTTTGTGAGCACAGCACTGCACCCCTCTGTGAGCGTAATCGTCTCGATGTCGGATAGTTTCTTTTTCTTTGATAATAGCTCCTTCATGTATTTCCCATAACTGGGTATCTGCGCAAGAGCATCTATTAGAGGTATATTAATGTGCAATTGCTTCAAAGTAGAAACAAACTTTTGGTAATCTTTGTCATGGACTTTTTCTTTGAAACGTTGGGGAAACGGCAAAGGTATGGTGGCATAGGGTTGCTGTCGATATATTGGTTGCTTCGACAATGGTGTTTGTGTTGACAACTTAATTGGATAATACGTAGGCGTAGATTGTACTTCAATCGATTCTTCAACAGTGTTTTTCGGTTAATTTCCTTCAATTATAACCTCGTCTTGTTGCTTCGAAATGGATGCTTCGACATGGTCTTGGTTAGAATTGCTTATCTTTACTTTCTGTTTGCCACTCCTTAGCGTAATTGCTTTGCAATTCTCCTTCCCTCTTTGCATAGGATTTCCAGTGTCACTAGGCAAAGTGCTTGGTAATCTAGAGTTAAGATTAGAGGCCAGCTGTCCAAGCTGGGCTTCCAGTGCTTGTATAGAAGAAGAATTGCCTTGCACTATCGCCTCGATTCTTGTGATATGTTCACACATCATAGCCTCTAGAGCAGTCATAGGGTCTGCCTTTGGTTGAGCAAATTGCTACTGTTGATGTTGATAAGGTTGTCCTAGCATTTGTGGTTGCAAGCTTGATTATGGAGGTAATCGCGATTGTGGTTTTAATTAACTATGTCACTATATCGATTCAAATCGAGGATGTACTTGTGAATTCTGATGATAGTTCTGCGATTGAGTATTACTATAACGTCCTTGCCTATAACCTCTTTGGTTCAAAGAATTTTCATATCGAAATGTGGATGTATTCTGATTTCTCCAAAGTTATTGCGAACGATTATTGTAGGAGTTACCAAATGAACCCCCTCAGATGTTGTTGACATAATATGCATTTTCTGCATTATGTAGCCAGTCTTCATAGTTGTGGTTGTCATCGCAAATCTCACATAAATATCGGCACATCCGTTTGTTAAGCCATTTGTATAGGAGAAATATTGCTTGTTCCATTCATGTTCTTAATGATGTTAGCCAAGGAAGATACCTACGCTGACAATGCAGAAATAGCATCTAATTCAAGAACTCCTAGGTTATTTTTCACCTGTGCAAAACTAGAAATCGAATATTGGTAATCATTTTAGGCTATCCCCTCCAGAATTCGAACAACTTCATCATATGTGCAATCCAACAATGAACCGTTTGCAGATGCGTCGACAAGATTCCTTGTCTAAGCATTCAAACCATTATAAAAGATCTCAATCTAGGTCTCTTGTTGAATCTCATACATTGGGCAGCGTCAAAGTAATGCTTTGTAGCACTCCCATGTTGTGTGTAAATTCTTTTCATCGAGTTGATGATATGCAGTGATGTCATTTTGCAACCTTGCATTCATTATCGGCAGATTAAATCTAAAAAAAAACTATGTTGCCAATGCATTCCAAGATGTAATGGATCCAGTCGACAAACCTAAAAACCATGTTCGTGCTTTTCCTTGCAACGAGTAAGGAAATAATTGCATTTTCAAGGCATCATCAAGGATGCCATGTTGACTAAAGGATACACAAATGAGTAAGAACGATTTCAAATGTTCGCGTGTGTCTTCATGCGGAAAACCTGAATATTGCCCATTTGAGTTGATCATTTGAAACATCATCAGTTTTAGTTCAAAGTTACCAACCTGAATAGTTGGTTTCACAACCCCTGGTTGCAGATCATCGAGTATAGTACAACAAAATCTCTTATTATCCTATTCTGTATTTGTTCTTCTTGTGGACGTGGTGGTGGTAAATCTTGTGGCAGCACTGGAGGAATGTTATCCTGTGGCAGCAGTGGTGGTAGATTATTATTGTTGTTGTTACCAGCCATTTTCCTTTGTTTTTGCCTTCTCCTCTTAAGTGTTCTCTCAAGATCCGGCTTAGGATTTCTCCTTGTGGACATACAATACCTTCAAAACCAGAAAAGAACGATAAACAAATAAATAGAAGTTAAAAGTTAAGTAAGTAAAATTGATTGCAGCAACAAAAGTAAACATCGAACAAAAGCTAATTTCCCTGGTAACAGTGCCAAAAAATAATCGATATTTTTACGACACAACGATTGTGCAAGCATACACACATCGATGCAAGTATAGTTGATAGATAGAGCTATCGGATATCGATCCCATGAGGAAATGGTTCCCGATGTTTTAATGTCGAAGCAATCAATACTAAAAATCAATGTAATGCGAGTAAGGATGTCATCTCAATTATGTCAGATCTACACACTAAAATAATCATTACTGTCAACGTAATTAGAGTTAAATATCAGAGGTTAAATGTCAATGTACTAAAAATAAATCTAAATGTGCTGAGTGTTGCGTGCTAAAAATTTAAATGTAGGAAATATAAAAGTGATCAAGTGTAAAAGGGTGCAATTTGTTAGCAGAATGTCGCCGCATTTCTGTACATCTCTTATCAGATCCAGATCTAATCATAGCTGTCATAGTTAGTTAAATTCTAGTTGTGCACTCACGCAGATCTGGTGTGATCTTTATAATTCTACATATTGTCGCTGCATCTCTGGTCGCGATCTGAAATCTTTAATTGCGGAGACAACGTATGAAATTCCTGCGCTGGTGCTTCCAGATGTGCTTATGGCTTGAATTCACTCAAACAAAGTAAAGCTTTCAATGCGTCGACATCTTTGGTTGCAATTCCAAGCTATACTTGTCGCTGCATTCTTCTTCCAGCATTGATCTTCCAGCATTGATCTTCTAAGATGAGTTCCTGCGCTGACAATTCTAAGGCGTAATATATCGGCTGATTGTGGTGACATTAATGCAAAAAGAGGTAAAAATAACCAGAATTTAAACCAAACAATAATGAGTTAGAAAATATAAAAACGAAGTATGTAATGCCTATTATGCATGCTAAATATGCTACAAAAGAGACAATTAATACCCAAATTTAGGGAGAAAATATATATCATTTGTAATACCATCAACAAGCTGCCGAGGACTCGCAACATAAACCCTACTATCTCTTTTATTTCACTTTCTCGATCATCTTCAATTCCGAATGCTTCCGATTTGCTGAACATTGACAAAATACATACAAGGAATATTAAGTGAAATTTACATTACGAACTTACCGGTCTGAATTGCTGTTTAAGAATGGCTTTAGGGACTAATTTACCAATTTCCCTTTTCCTCAATCTATAGCACGATCGTAGTCTACATCCACAAATCATTAAATTTCTTGCATTAAACACTCAATCAGATCATATAATATAATTCGGTCCTTTTTGGGAAAATTATGATTTTACCCTTAATATTTTCCTTTTATTCAATCTAGTCTTTTCAACACAAAACATGCAAAATATAACACTATAAATATATCAAAAGCTTTCAAGAACAAGCATTTTCAACAATGACAAGTTTCATAACATTTGACAAATTCACAAATTAGTCCTTGTATAAGCTAGATTAACCTAATAGGATGCATATAACACTATAAATATTAAAATAAATAAATTTACAACTCGACTCGTCGGATTTGTGATTCTGAAATCACTATTTCCAACACCACTAAAAATCGGGCTGTTATAGCTCTCCCTCTTAGGGGAAATTTCTTCCCGAAATTTCTTACCAGTGAACAGGTTAGGGTACTGTTATCTCATCGAAGCTTCGATCTCCCAAGTAGCTTCCTTAAGCCTGTGTCGGTTCCATAACACCTTTACCAATGGTACCCTTTTGTTTCCAACTCTTTTACCTCATAAGCTAAGATCTTAATCAGTTCTTCTAAATACGATAAATTCGGTTGAATCTCAACCTCCATGGGTGTAATCACATGAGAAGGATCTGATCGGTATCGTCTCAGCATCGAAACATGGAAGACATTATGAATCCTTTCTAGTTCCAGTGGTAAAGTCAACTTATATGTTACAGGACCAACATGTTTGATGACTTCATACGGCCTGATAACCCGCAGACTCAACTTTCCTTTTCTGCCAAACCGTAGCAGCTTCTTCCAAGGTGAAACTTTCAGGAAGACTCGGTCTCCCACTCCAAACTCTATTATCTTTTCTTTTAAGATCTGCATACGACTTCTGTCCATCAGACGCTACTTTCAAACAATCACGGATTACCCGTACTTTGTCCTTAATCTCATGAACCAAATCAATCCCAATCAACTTAGGCTCGCTCAACTCTAACCAATACAATGGTGATCTACATTTCCTACTGTATAATGCTTTAAATGGTGTCATTTTAATACTAGACCGATAGCTATTATTATATGCAAACTCTACCAAGGCAGATATTTCTCCTAGCTTCCCTCAAACTCAAGTATACAGCGTCGTAGCATATCTTTAAGAATCTGTATCACCCACTCTGACTGACAATCCGTTTGCGGATGATATGTAGTGCTGAAATTGAGTCTAGTTCCTAAAGCTTCATGCAACTTACCCTAGAAACTTGAGGTAAAACGTGGATCCTTATCGAAAATAATATATGCTGGTACTCCGTGTAGTCGTAGGATCTCGGACACGTATAATTCGGCCAGTCTCTCAAGTGGATAATCTACCTGAATAGGGATAAAGTGAGCTGACCTTGTCAATCTATCTACAATTACCAAATCAAATCTTTCTTTCACGGTGTCACCGAAAGTCTTGTGATAAAGTCCATAGTAATCTGCTCCCATTTACATTCCGGGATAGAAATCGACTATAGCAACCCCGATGGTACCTGGTGTTCTGCTTTCACTTGTTGACATATAAGGCATCTACTCACAAACTCTGAAATATCTCGTTTCATACCTGGCCACCAATACATTTTCTTTAGGTCGTTATACATTTTTACACTCCTTAGGTGGATGGAATAAGTGCTGCTGTGAGCTTCCGTCAGAAGGTTTTGTCTCAATTCTAGGTCATTCAAAACACACACTCTATCTCTATAATACAACATACCCTCTGTATCTACTGTTAACCCTATAATGACATCACTTTGTATCTGCCCCTTTTTAGTTATAAGCTTTGGATCACTCCCCTGAAGTTCTCGAATCCATCATAGAAATAATTGTCTCGTCTTATGTTCGGTGATGACAGAACCATCATTCTCCAAAGATAACCGATCATTCAATGCTCTTAGTACAAACAATGATTTTCGACTAAAGGTATCGGCAATAACGTTAGCCTTTACTAGGTGATAGTCAATCACAAGGTCATAATCTTTTAACAGCTCTAACCATTGACGCTATCGCAAATTCTACTCCTTCTAAGTCATTAGATACCTCAAACTCTTATGGTTAGTAAACACATGACATCTCTCCTCATAAAGGTAGTGACGTCAAATCTTTAATGCAAAGACTATAATAGCTAACTCCAGATCATGGGTTAGATAATTCTTTTCATGCGGTTTAAATAGTCGGGAAGCATAAGCTATCACTTTCCCATCTTGCATCAAAACACACCCCAATCCGCTTAAAGACGCGTCATTATATTCAATGAACTCATTTCCTGACTCTGGCTACGTCAGGACTGGAGCTTCAGTTAATGACTTTTTCAACTGATCGAAACTTTTCTGACACTTATCAGACCAAACGAACTGAATATTTTTCTGTAACAACTATGTCATCAGCAAAGCTATGATAGAGAAATATTACATGAACCGACACCACTGAAAATTGGGCTATTACAGAGCAACTGCAGTAACACTTTCGTGATCAAGCAATTAAGTCCAAAGATAAATAGAAAAGAGGAATTATGCAGATATCAATTTAGATCTAAAATTAAAAGGTACTTCCATACACAATTAAGTTCATCAGAATTTATCAGCATTTGATAGGAAATAAAGGACAAGTTGAAGCATTCTATTCCTAGTCTACTAGAACTCTTCCTTAATGCTCCTCTTATGTCGCACTTAGGAACACTCCTCATTATGAGTAGATGTTGAATTCTCGTTACAATCAGTTCACCCTCCAGGAAATTAAGTTGCCATGGAAGTAAGCTTAGTGAAAATTGTAGAGTAGAATTGATTTGTTACCAGCTTCCCAATCCCCTTTTTCTCTCTCTCCTCAGTATTTATCTGTAGTGCCTAGTACAGGTGTCCTCCCTTCAGATCTAACTTTCTTGCAGCTGTACAAGTTAGTTAATCCAGCTGTACACTTACGCAGATCTGATATATGCAACAAGTAGTTACAGGTTGTCGCGACATTTTTGGATGCAAATTTAGATTTTACTTTGCTGCGACAACCTTGATATCCTCATGCACTAGTACTTCTAGATATGTTCATGCAGCAACATTCGTGGGTGCAATCTAGAAATGCTCATACGGTGACAAATTTGGGCACAATTCTAGATTCTAAATTGCGACGACAACCTTGAACACTCTCCTGCTTTGATCTTTTAAGACAGACTCCTGCATTAACATCTCAAGACACAATACTGAACTCTAAATGTGGCGACATTAGTAGAAAAAGTAAGATAAAATGAAAGAAAATTAAACCAAACATCACTAACTTAGAAAATGTAATTACTAAATATAAAATGTTAAAAATGCATGCTAAACATGATATAGTGGGAACAAATTATACTCTAAATAAGGAGAAATTAATGGTCTTTTCTAATGCTATCACACCCTCAAACTTCAGTATTTACTTGTCCTCAAGTAAACAAAAGCTAGCAAGGTTATAGCAAAATTCTTGTCAAAGTAATAATCATTCTAGCAACTTGAATCTTCTGAGACCATAATGTATAAATTACATTCACATGATAGAAAATTGCACCGACAATTTATAGGTATGTATAATCAAAACTCCAACTTCACCAATGCTAGCATCATGCTTTAAATCTTAAATTTTCATGACCAATACAGCATTTATTATTCTATATATATTTTTTCTTTTATCTTTTTTTTTTGTGACTGAGGGATGTCATTTCATTACTAAACCCTTGTTCTTGGGAAGTAACGACGGAGTGCAACAAACCCCCAGGGAGTACGTAATTGCGCCGACACACAGTCTTGCTGTGACAACCTTTGGCTAGATTTTTTTTCTAACACTTGCATTGGAGTGTTCCCCCTTGATAAGTCACAATGCACCCACATTGGAGTGTCTTTTATTCATAGTTATATCTATATACAAATAGCTGTAATTGGTAAGTTATCCCAAGATTCAAATAATAATACTACTCATTTATTACTAATGCAATTTCAACCATTCATCCAAAAATAGAAGGATACAACATTCAATCACATTCATCCAATTCATACATTAGCATCTCAAATAATTCAAGAATTAAGCATCAAATGAAAAAAAAAATTGTAGTCACATTTTCCATAACCATGCATACTTACATTAGACTAAAAGAACAAATAATTTTTAAAAATGTGGGTGCAATTACATTTCCATTCCATATACATTCCCCCCAAAACTTAGAGTCTACATTGTCCCCAATGCACTGACATTAACATACAAATATACATGGAAATGCAACTACAATGCAAATGCATCGACAAATAAAATGCAGGGATAATTAAAATGTGATGATAATGCAATTACAGCTACATGATATGCAACTAAACTATGTTCTGAAAAAAATTAAAGACTAATTCAGTGATGTTCAGCTGAAGATGTGGCTGCTTTGGTCTTTTTCTTCTTCTTCTGGTGCTCTTCCTTACGCTTTGTCTCATCTTTGTACTTGTGTTTTCTTTTTGTTGGCTCAACTGGGTCGGCAAATTGCTCCTCCACATGTGGTTGTGTGCTAGTTTCATCGACATTGACATTAGAAGGATGTATTTCAAGAAGGGGTTCCATATAAGGCACTATAGCCAGAGGATTGAAATCCTCATTGCTGACTGTCATAGCCTCAGCCTGATTCGTAGTAGATTGTGCCAGATCATCATTAATTGTACCCACATCTTCTGGTGCAGCCACAAATTCTTCAAGCAAATTTGTCGCAATAAAAATTTTCTCTTTCCCTCCTTCTTCCTTTTCTACTTCCTTCTCTTCTTCTTTCTCTTCCTCAATACCCACAGATTCCATAATCGTGTGTTCCTCATCAGTATTGGCTTCCTTTTTTAACCATATTTGCTCCTAGGCTGTTGGAAAATTCATCTTCAAAAAGGCTTGAAATATTGCAGAAGCAATCTTCAACATCCTTTGAATTCACATCCTGGTCCTCATCATCAGATATGTGGACCATATGCAGAGACTCGACAGATTGGTCCTTCCCTTTCGAGGCAGCTCTTTCAGTTGATGGTTTTACCTCCCTGATGATATTGGAAACAATAAGAATTCTGGTAGAGGATGCTTGCGGATGCTGCGTAATATGCTGACAATTGCACTATTCCATGCCCTAGTGTAGGCATAGAATAAATTTTGCGAGTGCTCCATGTCCTCAATTGTGGTGACAAGTTTGATTTGTCGCACACTAATTCTATCAGCCATCTACTCGATTTCTGTAATTTTCCTCCATAATTGGGGATCTGTGGGAGCATGAGGTTGTTTTTCTTCCTTCTTTGCTTTTCCTTTTCCTTTCGTTGATGCAGCTTCTTTCACCACAAGGGTCTCCTTCCCCCTTTCCATATGGTCAAACGATACATCATTGATTGATCCTTTATTTTCTAAGAACTCCTCCCCCTCATGAGGCATAACACCTCGTTGTCGACACAATTGCATTATAAGAGAGGGGAATGGCAAAATACCTATTTGCTTGGTTGTGCATTCTATAATCTCCTGATGCAAGATTGCATCGACATCTATTCTATAGCCTTTAATAATCGAATTTATGAAACACATTCTATCTAAAGTCACCGTGGTGCTGTGAGTTGAAGGCAATAATCGGTAATTAATAAAATGGAACCAGACCTTGCTTTGCACAGTAAGGAATCGACGATGCATGGTATAGTTATTGGGGTTGTTGCCTGTCTAGACGATACCATCAATGCACAAATCACTCATTAACAAGTTAGCACCCTCTTCAATCAGTTGTTCTAAGAAGGCGATGCGCTCATCTTCCCCAACATCAATGTTATACAGGGAATTGATGTTTGCAGCACCCCAAGGCACAAGTCCCTCTTGAAAAAAAAATAAACTCTTATTCCTTATCAATCAAGTTGGCATAAAATTCCTTAACAAAGGATGGAGAGTATCCTATAGGATGGTTACAAAATGTGTCCTACCCCAGGCACGAGATGGTCCGGTGGACTTGTTTACCTAGTGTGAGAAGTGGTGACAGTTGGAATCCTTGCTCTGGGTGGCACTTACGCTTCAACATATTATCGTGGAAGCAGTTTTTTGTAGCCTTTGTCAAAAACAGTACTAGTTCTTTGGATGGCGGCTGCTCTGCATTACAAACCACCGCAGTAGAGGATTCAGCGACTGATTTAGAAGAGGTTTTTTATCCTCTTTTTCGTGCCATGACTTTATGATATAAAGAGAACAAAAGATACAAAAAATTGGAAGGCTTAAGAAAAGAAGGTTTTGCAATAATAATGGAGGTTGTGGTTAGGGAGAACACTGTCGGCACAGTGGGGTGTTTTATAGCGAATGAAAACGAAAATGAAGTGGCGTGATGGTAGCCACTATAGGGTTAGGACGTTGTGCCTGTGGAACAGCCCGTTTTTTATTGGTGTCGGAAACAGTGATTACGGGATCATAAATCCGACAAGAAATTTTTATAAATGAGTGATTAAATTAAATTAGTCAAAAATAATTTTATTTGGAATTTTGAATTGAAGGGTTTTAATTATTAAATTAAAATTTTGTATAAGTGGTTTGGTTCAAATGTTAAGTGGCTTTAGAAAATGAGGTATTGGGACCTCATTTTTGATGTTAAGGGTCATAAATATTTTATTAAATATTTATAGATTCTTATTATATGTGAATTGAAGTTTGGCTGTGTAATTTTGATGATTAATTGTTTAATTAAGGAAAAAGGAGTAATTTGTAAAAGAGGTCAAAGTTAATTGCTATTGACTAAAAAATAAGGGACCAAAGTGGTAATTACACTATGGTCAAAAAGTCCTAGCGGTGGAGGATATTATTATCTTCCACTAACTTTTAGGTTATTTATTTATTTAGTCCTTTTTAGTTTAAGGCTAATTTGTAAATAAGTGGGTTTAATTGGAATTCAATTATAATTGAAGGATCAAATAGATAAATTAACCTATGGTATTTTAGTGGATGAGTTATGATGAGTTAAATTGACCATGAGTATAATTAATTAAGGCTAAATAAGTGATTAATTAAACTAATCATGAAAGACTAAATATTTACAAAATTACCATTAAGTATAAAAATGAAATCAAAGAAGAAAAATCACATATTTTCTCCTAATTTCTTCTTCTTCTTCACGGCTAAGACAAGAAAACCTAAGGTTTTCCATTGATGAACTTTGAGCTTTAATTTGGGTAAGCAAACCTTGACCCTTTTTAGTAATTTTTATGTTTTTCAGTCCGTGTTAGCCTGATCTAACTAATCTAAGGACTAAATTACGAATCTGTCAAATGTTGTGAATTTTACTATTGTTGAATATGCTTGTCTTTGAAAGTTTTTGATAGTTTTGGATACTTGATGATTAAGTTGGATCTTTTTGTAAAGTGATTTTTTATAAAATTAAGGTTTAAGGACTAAAATGCTAAATGATGAAATTGGATGTACTTTAGGCGAAATCAATGGATTATAAGGGCTTGTATGAGATCAATGTATATATGGTTGGTATGGGTTGAGGAGAAAATGAGTATTTTGAATGTTTTGTGTTGAAAGGACTAAATTGAATAAAAAGAAAGTATGAGGGGTAAAACTATAATTTTCCTAAAAAGGATCAAATTATGTTAAATGATTTGATTATGTGTTTTAATGTGAAATTTGAATGGATTGTTTATTTCGATTATAATCGTTCCCCGGATCACGAAAAAGGGAAATTAGCAGAATAGTCCCTAAAGTTTACCAACTGTAATTTCATCCTGTAATTTCGTACTATTAACTTTTAAATTTGATATTTGCAATTATATATTCCTAATGACGGATCGAGACTAAAGGCTTGAGGAGTATTCTAATTCTGGCTCAAAAGAGCGTTATTCTGATTCTGGTTCAAAAGAGCGTTACTCTGATTCTAGGCTCGTAAGAGCTAATCATTCTAGGCTCGTAAGAGCTAACCATTCTGGGCTCGTAAGAGCTAACCATTCTGGGCTCGTATGGGCTAAATATTGTCTGTGCTCGTATGAGCTAAATATTATCTGTGCTCATAATGAATTAAAGTCTGGAGAATTGAAAGAGATTAAGTTCGTTATTGTATACATGATTACGAATACATACTTGTTATCATCTTTTAACCGATTTGTTTATTCTATAAGAAAAAGATATTCGCGAACTTACTAAGCTTAA
Organism: Gossypioides kirkii; assembly: GCA_005610355.1. NCBI lineage: Eukaryota > Viridiplantae > Streptophyta > Magnoliopsida > Malvales > Malvaceae > Gossypioides > Gossypioides kirkii. Next base: position 24,328,944 of record CP032253.1, on the reverse strand, counting down.
TAAGCTTACTTGTGAATCTGTTGTTGTTTTGTAGATACGTTTTGCTATTTGAAGATCGGATCATCTCAAGGAAATCACACTATTGCGAAGCTTGTATGGTAGAATTTTACGTCACTCGGTCCTATGGCATGTACTAGGATAATGTTACCTTTTTTCTTATATATATTGAGTTTGTGGAAAACCTTGCTATGTTTGATGAAATGTTAAGAGTAGACTTTAGGTACCTTGTATTGACATAAAAATCATGTATTGTGTTAACTTAAATGCTTAAATAAAGATATGCATGTATGAAGTTCATGAACTTGTGTTTGGTATAAATCTTGAGATCTTGCATACTTATTTCGGTAGAACTCATGTATGTTTCGGTAGAAGTACAGGGTAGGAGAGAAGTTGCTCACTGACTTGCGTCGTATCGATAGTTGATTTGTGAGTACCGGTAGTTATATGTTTAGAAGTATCGGTAGTTCACATACTTGTGTCGGTAGAAGTTCCAGGGTGAGAATCATAGCTCTCTGGAGTTTTTAGTATTGGTAGAAGTATGAATTGTTTCGGTAGTTGTATTACATGTTTCGGTAGAATCATCTCGAGTATCGGTAGAACTCTGTTATATTTTTGAACTATTTTCTGACTTGACAACTGCCGATACCTGTTCTTCAAGTACCGGTAAAAATATCCAAAAATCATGGAAATGATCTTTTTGCCCTTGTTGAGTTGTGATTGTAATCGATTGATAATTTATGATGTGTTGGGTGCATATCTTTATTAAAAAAGATTGAATGAAAAAAATGAACAGTGATATATGAACAGTAAGACTCCGGAATCCTGACCAACTACAATTTTGGGTTTTGGGTGTTCATTTAGTGGTATCAGAGCTTACGGTTTAGCCATTTCTTGGACTAAAATGATCTAGAAGTACATGCCATATGAACCTGTGATAGTGTGATATAGATGGATGCGATCTAACTACTATTTTACAGATAAGAAAATGCCTGATTTAGAACGAGGAGAGACAAATAAGGTAAATAGTAATACTCCAGTCACTGATTCTGACGCGAGCCGAAGGGTACCGAATATACTGATGATAGAAAGTGAAGTCAAAAACATGTTTCTCGGCTTAATGGGACAGTGGTTTTCAGAATTTGTGAAGAATAATCCTATGGTACCATCTCTCCCACCTCCGACTACACAGCCTGCTGCTCGACCTATGGCACCTCCCGTAAGGCCTCCACCTTCTCATGTGATAGAAGAATGGTATCGTATATAGACAGATAGGGTAAGAAAATATGGGGCGAAAGAATTTTGCGGAAATGCTGAAGATGATCCATCCAAGGCTGAGTACTGGTTGAAAAATACTCTAAGAGTACTGAATGAAATGGCTTGTCCGTCTGAAGACTATGTTGGGTGTGCTGTGTCATTACTGAAAGATGAGGCATACAATTGGTGGGCGATGACTGTGACGGTGATACCTGAAAATGAAGTTACTTAGGAATTCTTCCAAACAGAGTTCAAAAAGAAATGCATTAATAAACGGTATCTAGATAAAAAGAAGAAGGAATTCTTAGAGTTGAAACAGGGAAATAAGACAGTGGCAGAATATGAACGGGAATTTGTAATTCTCAGTAAGTATGCATGGGAGATTATGCCTACCGATGAGGCTATGTGTGTCCGATTTGAAGACGGTTTAAATGACGAGGTTAAAATGACGGTAGGTGGTTCTGAAATATGATCATTTGTTATCTTGGCGGATAAAGCACAGAAAATGGAGGAAATTTACAACCACAAGAGACAGAGGGAAAAGAAGTCTGGAGAATTCAGAAGAAAATTTCTTCCAAAACTTTTCCTTTGCCACCGCTAAAGAAATGCAAAGAAAATGAAAATCGAGTGATAGTTTCATCTGGTTACCCGAGCAAGAGCGGGTCAGCACAATCTAAAATTAGATTTCAAAATAGATCGATGGATGGTGTAACCAGTGTTCGTAATGCACCTAACCTAGCTTGTGAGTATTGTGGAAAATTCCATCCAGGTGAGTGTCGCTTAAAGAAAGGGACATCCGATGTGGAGCAACCGACCACATGGTACGAAATTGTCCAGTATCACATGGTAAAGAAGAAAATTGGAGTGTAAAACCCTCAGTCACATCACAGAAGAGTAGACGATCTAGTCAGAATAGCATTGTAGGTGGAAATAGTAAGGAGGGTAAGGAAATTACAAACAGATCAGAAGTTCGAGCACCAGCACGGACCTATGTTATTCGAGCCAGAGAAGAGGCAATTGTATCCGATGAGATGACCGGTAAATTCTGTCTTTGTTGTGACTGTGAGTACTTTGAATGATTTAGGATTGATTTACTCCTTTATTGATGCTACCTAATAACTGATAAAAAAATTTTGAGGACGAAATTTCCTATGGGGGGAGAGTTGTAACAGCCCGTTTTTCAGTGGTGTCGGAAACAGTGATTACGGGATCATAAATCCGACGAGAAATTTTTATAAATGAGTGATTAAATTAAATTAGTCAGAAATAATTTTATTTGGAATTTTGAATTGAAGGACTTTAATTATTAAATTAAAATTTTGTATAAGTGGCTTGGTTCAAATGTTAAGTGGCTTTAGAAAATGAGGTATCAGGATCTCGTTTCTGATTTTAAGGGTCATAAATATTTTTATTAAATATTTATAGATTCTTATTATATGTGAATTGAAGTTTGGCTAGGTTATTTTGATGATTACTTGTTTAATTAAAGAAAAAGGAGTAATTTGTAAAAGAGGTAAAAGTTAATTGCTATTGAATAAAATAAAAGGGACCAAAGTGGTAATTACACCATGGTCAAAAAGTCCAAGCGGTGGAGGATATGATTATCTTCCACTAACTTTTGGGTTATTTATTTATTTAGTCCTTTTTAGTTTAAGACTAATTTGTTAATAAGTGGGTTTAATTGGAATTCAATTATAATTGAAGGATCAAATAGATAAATTAACCTATGGTATTTTAGTGGATGAGTTATTATGAGTTTAATTGATCATGAGTATAATTAATTAAGGCTAAATAAGTGATTAATTAAACTAATCATGAAAGACTAAATATTTACAAAATTACCATTAGGTATAAAAATGAAATTAGAGAAGAAAAATCACAATTTTTTCTCCTAATTCCTTCTTCTTCTTCACGGCTAAGACAAGAAAACCTAGGGTTTTCCATTGATGAACTTGGAGCTTTGATTTGGGTAAGCAAACCTTGACCATTTTTACTAATTTTTATGTTTTTGAGTCCGTGTTAGTCTGATCTAACTAATCTAAGGACTAAATTATGAATCTGTCAAATGTTGTGAATTTTACCATTGTTGAATATGCTTGTCTTTGAAATTTTTTGATAGTTTTTGATACTTGTTGATTAAGTTGGATCTTTTTTGTAAAGTGATTTTTGATGAAATTAGGGTTTAAAGACTAAAATGCTAAATGATGAAATTGGATGTACTTTAGGTGAAATAAATGGATTATAAGTCCTTGTATGAGATCAATGTATATTTGGCTGGTATGGGTTGAGAGAAAATGAGTATTTTGCATGTTTTATGTTGAAAGGACTAGAATGAATAAAAAGAAAGTATGAGGGGTAAAACTGTAATTTTCCCAAAAAAGATCAAATTATGTTAAATGATTTGATTATCTGTTTTAATGTGAAATTTGAATGAATTTTTTATTTAGATTACAATCGTACCCCGGATCACGAAAAAGGGAAATTAGCAGAATAGTCCCTAAAGTTTAGCCAACTGCAATTTCATCCTGTAAGTTCGTACTATTAACTTTTAAATTTGATATTTGCAATTATATATTTATTTTGAATATATTCCTAATGACGGATCGAGACTGAAAGCTTGAGGAGTATTCTGATTCTGGCTCAAAAGAGCGTTATTCTGATTCTGGCTTAAAAGAGCGTTATTCTGATTCTGGGCTCGTAAAAGCTAATCATTCTGGGCTCGTAAGAGCTAACCATTCTGGGCTCGTATAGGCTAAATATTGTCTGTGCTCTTATGGGCTAAATATTATCTTTGCTCGTAATGAATTAAAGTCTGGAGAATTGAAAGAGATTAAGTTCGTTATTGTATACATGATTATGAATACATACTCGTTATCATCTTTTAACCGATTTGTTTATTCTATAAGAAAAAGATATTCGCGAACTTACTAAGCTTAATAAGCTTACTTGTGAATTTGTTATTGTTTTGTCAATACGTTTTGCTGTTTGAAGATCCAATCATCTCAAGGAAATCACACTATTGCGGAGCTTGTATGGTAGAATTTTACTTTACTCGGTCTTATGGCATGTACTAGGATAACGTTACCTTTTTGCTTATATATAATGAGTTTGTGGAAAACCTTACTATGTTTGATGAAATGTTGAGAGTTGACTTTAGGTACCTTGTATCGACATAAAAATCATGTATTGTGTTAACTTAAATGCTTAAATAAAGATATGTATGTATGAAGTTCATGAACTTGTGTTTGGTATAAATCTTGAAATCTTGCATACTTGTTTTGGTAGAACTCATGTATGTTTCGATAGAAGTACATGGTAGGAGAGAAGTTGCTCACTGACTTGCGTTGTATCGATAGTTGATTTGTGAGTACTAGTAGTTATATGTTTAGAAGTATCGGTAGTTCACATATTTATGTCGGTAGAAGTTCCAGGATGAGAATCATAGCTCTCTAAAGTTTTTAGTATCGATAGAAGTATGAATTGTTTTGGTAGCTGAACTACATGTATCAGTAGAATTATCTCGGGTATCGATAGAATTCTGTAATATTTTTGAACTATTTTCTGACTTGACAACTACCGATACTTGTTCTTTAGGTACCGGTAGAAATATCTAAAAATCATGGAAATGATCTTTTTGCCCCTGTTAAGTTGTAATTATAATCGATTGATGATTTATGATGTGTTGGGTGCATTTCTTTATTAAATAAGATTGAATGAAAAAAATATGAACAGTGATATATGAATAGGAAGACACCGGAATCCTAACCAACGACGGTTTATGGTTTTGGATGTTACAGTCTGCATCCAATAAATGGAATGACACGGATTGTCCTTTTCCAAATCATTCCGATGGTTGGGGCACAGGGTGAATCAAACATTATGATTCTTTCCTGAAACGCTTCACTATGATGAGTCAGCAATTAACTTGCTTCGACAAGCAGGGTTTTCTATGCGTCGACAAAAAAGGGTAGCTTTTATTCCTACAAAAGAACTAAAGAAGATAATTGAAATAAAAAAAATACGAAAAGTAAATGAATAAATGTAATGACAAGTTAAGAAAATGTGACCAGATTAATAGTCTCGTTCTGCTTGTGGTCAGCTGGGCTGAGATAATGCTTCAACCGTTAGCCATTTACCTTGAATTGGTGCTCATCATTTAAGTCTTTAATTGTCACCGCACCATGTGAAAATGCTTCGACAACTTCGAATGGCCCTGACCATCTGGAGCGCAGTTTTCCAAGATGCAATTTTAAACGTGAATTAAATGAAAGTACAAACTGACCTGTAGAAAATTGTTGCTGCAAGATAATATTGTTGTGCCATCTCTTAGTTTTTTCTTTGTATATGGAGCATTCTCGTATGCATTTCGTTGAATCTCCTCTAATTCAGAAATGTTCAACAATCTCTTTTGTCCAGCAGCATCATAATCCATATTCACTTGCTTGATTTCCCACATGGCTTTATGTTCAAGTTTCACAGGCAAGTGACAGGATTTTACTAAAAAAGCTGATACGAGGACATTCCTAATGGTGTTTTATATGTTGTGTGAAGCATCCACAATGCATCATTGAGCCTTGAAGACCAATCTCGTCTGGATGGATTCACCACCTTTTCAAGGATATTTTTAAATTTGTCGATTGGATACTTCAGTTTGGCCATTCGTTTGTGGATGATATGTGGTTGTCATTCGATGTTTAACTCCATAACACTTTAGTGTGGTCACAACTTGGTTGCAATAAAAATGAGTGCCTTGGTCACTGATTAATACTCTGGGTGTGCCAAAACGAGTGAGGATGTATGTGTGAAAGAATTTTAACACTGTCCGAGCATCATCTTTAGGGACAGTAATTGCTTCGACCCACTTGGAGACATAATCGACAACGACCAGAATATAAACATTTCTAAAAGAGTTGAGAAACAGTCCCATGAAATCCATACCTCAGACGTCGAAAAGCTCAACTTCTATAATAGGTTGTTGCAGCATCTAGTTGCGTCGAGATATCGATCCAGTGCGCTGACACTTATCGCATTGTTGAACAAAGTTGTGGGCATCTCGAAACAATGATGGCCAATAAAATCCCAACTTAAGGACCTTTGTAGTAGTCCTAACACCACTAAAATGACCTCCATAAGGGCCATCAGCAATGCTTCAAGATAGGAAGCATTTCTTCTTCAAGGACGCAGCGACGAATAATATCATTGGTGTATACTTTGAACAAGTATGGCTTATTCTAATAGTACTTTGCAGCATCTCGAAGAAACCTTTTGATGACCATTTGCACTCAGTGGTAGTCTTTCACAAACCAAATAGTTGACAACATTCGCATACCATGGGGATGCGTTAACAATTTGTGAAGTGTTTCCATCTTCACTCTCAAATTCCAGACAAGATAAATGATCTGCTACCTGATTTTCTAATCCTTTTCGATCCTTAATTTCAACATCGAATTCTTGTAGCAACAGGATCCATCGAATCAGTCTTGGTTTGGCATCTTTTTTGGCAAAGAGGTATCTCAATGCAGAATGATCAGTATATACTGTGACTTTTACGCTGACAAGATACGAATGAAACTTATCGAATGCAAAAACTACTGCCAACAACTCTTTCTCTATGGTTGTATAATTGACCTGTGCTTCAGTAAGAGTTTTGCTAGCATAATATACTGTATGAAATACCTTATCTTTGCGTTGCCTAAGCACTGCATGTACTGCATTGTCGCTCGCATCACATATAACTTCAAACGGTTATGACAAGTCCAATTTGACGATAATAAGTGCCTGCACTAATTTCTGCTTAATTTTTAAAAATGCTTCCAAACAAGCAGCATCAAACAGACACTTTTTATTTTGCTCCAATAGTGAGTAGAGAGGTTAATCAATTTTTGAGAAATCTCAGATGAATCGTCAATAGAATCCTGCATGGCCAAGAAAACTCCTTATTCCCTTAACATTAGTGGGTGGGGGCAACTTCTCAATAATCTCCACCTTTCCCTTGTCTACTTTGATGCCCTGACAGGAGATATGATGTCCAAGGACAATACCTTCAGTTTCCATGAAGTGGCATTTTTCCCAGTTTAGTACCAGAATTTAGTGTCCTCACATCGTTTTAAAGCTCTATCTAAATTGTTAGCGCATTTATCAAAAGTGTGACCATAAATAGAAAAATCATCCATGAATACCTCCAATGATTCTTCAATCATATCGGAAAAAATTATCATCATGCACCATTGAAATGTGGTCGGTGCATTGCATAGACCAAATGGCATTCGATGAAAAGAAAAGGTACCAAACGGACAAGTAAAAGTCATTTTTGCTTGGTCCTCTAGCGCAATTGGAATCTGGTTGTAGCCAGAATATCCATCAAGAAAGCAGTAATAAGCCTTACCAGCAAGCCTGTCCAGCATCTGATCAATGAAGGGAAGTGGGAAGTGATCTTTTTTTGTGGTAGCATTTAAACAGCGGTAGTCCATGCAAACTCGCCAACTTATAGCAATGCGAGTAGGAATTAATTCATTTTTGTCATTACTTACCACCGTAATGTTGCTCTTCTTTGGAACGCATTGGACTAGGCCCACCCATGTATTACCAGAAATGGGGTAAATAATGCCCATATCCAACCATTTGATGATCTCTTTTTTTACAACTTCCTTCATTTTTTTCATTTAATCTCCTTTACTGCCCAATGGACTACTTTCCCTCATCCTCCAATCTAATCTTGTGCATGCAAAAAGAGTGGCTAATGCCTCTAATATCCACAATGCTCTAGGAAATGGCACGCTTATGTTGCTTCAATATTCGGATCAATTTCTCCTCTTGACTTGCGTTGAGATTTGCAGAGACAATTACTAGCAAGTTATCGTTGTCACCAAGAAAAACATATTTTAAATGTGTTGGCAATGGTTTCAACTCCAAAGTTAGAGCTTCTTAAATAGACGGCTTAAATACAAGGATCGTTCTATTGGTCAGATCTAAGGATTTCATCTGCCAACCATGTCGAAGCTCAATAATATTTGCTTCAACCTTATGGTCGCAATCAGATAGGAATTTGTCTTCAGTTGTCACCGCAAGTTCTTCTAAAGTTGTTGTACTACGCTCACTAAATTCTTTCGCAATTAATTCGCCCAGTACATCAATATAGTGACATTGCTCTTTACTCTTACAGGGAATTGCTTCAAAGACACTAAAGGTAACATGTTCATCATTGTGTCGCATAATTAACTCACCTTTGAATACATCTATAAGAGTGCGACCCGTTGCAAGAAATGGGCGTCCCAAAATTATGGGAACCTCTTTATTACCTTCGCAATCAAGAATAATGAAATCTACTAGGAACATAAACTTATCTACTTGGACGAGAACATCTTTGATTTGTCCTTCAAGTTACGCCAAAGATCTATCCGCCAGCTGCAATGTCACTGTAGTGGGTTTCATGTGACCAATTCCTAATTTTTGGAATGTTAATAAGGGCATAAGGTTGATTCTTGCTCCTATATCAGAAAGAGCGTCTCCTAAGTAATGATTTCCAATGGAACACGGAATTGTAAAACTACCAAGATCTTTCATCTTGGGTGGCATTTTATCTATCAGTACAATCCTGTAGCCTTCTGTGAGCGCTATTGTCTCGATGTTGGTCAACTTCTTTTTCTTGGATAAGAACTCCTTCATAAATTTCCCTAGCTAGGAATTTGTACAAGAGCATCGATAAGAGGTATATTAACATGTAATTGTTTCAAGGTGGCTAAAAACTTCTGATTTTCTCTATCATTTTCTTTCTCCTTAAATCTTTGTGGAAACAGAAAAGATGTTGAAACATTAGGTTGTTGTGATACAACCGGCTGCGTCAACATTGGCAATTACGTCGACAATTTTGTAGCTCGAATGGTTGGCATGGGTGTAATTAATGGTGGCTCCTCTTCATTTAGCTCTACTTCTTCTTCTACGGATACAACTTTTTCTCTTTGCTCTGTTTCATTTGTGTCGACAGGTGCTATATTGGAATTTATGCTTTGTTCAACAGTTTGCTTTCCACTCTGAAGAGTAATAGCTTTGCAATACTCCTTCCCTTTTTGAGTTGGATTTTCAGTATCACTGGGTAAAGCACCTGGTGGTCTCGTTCTCATATTAGAAGCTAGTTGTCCTACTTGCACTTCCAACACTCGGATGGAAGAAGAATTTCCTTGCACAATAGCTTCAGTTCTTGTAATATGTTCACGCATCAAAGCTTTAAGGGTAGCCAATGGATCTGCTCGTGGTAGAGAGTATTGTTGTTGCTGTTGTTGATGTTGTCCTTGCATATTCATATTTGGCATTACAGTCTACTGTGGCTGAATACGAGCATGTGACTGCATCTGATCATGATGTGCATGCACCTAAGGATTGTGGTTGTAATTTTGCTACTGCTGATTATAACTCCCCTGTCGAAAATTTTCTTGACTCGAGGAATTTCCATATCAAAATGTAGAATCATTTTGATTCCCCTAAGGTTGTTAATTTTGGGTTGAACTGTTATAAGAGTTACCATACGAATTTCCTCTGATGTTATTGTCATAAAATGCATTTTCTGCATTCTATGGGCAATCCTCGTAGCTATGATTATCACCGCAAATTTCACAACAAAATGTCGGGACATCCAGTTGCTGAGCAACTTGAATGGTAGCAACTTCACTTGTCCCCTTCATGTTTTTAATCATGTTAGCCAATGAAGATACCTGTGCACTTAAAGTTGATATGGTGTCTAATTCAATAACTCCAGGAGTAGTTCGAGAAATTGGGTATTGATAATCATTTTGCTCGATTCTCTCCAAAATTCGCACAGTTTCATCATAGGTGCAGTCCAACAAAGGACCGTTTGCAGATGCATTGACAAGATTTCTTGTATGCGCATTTAATCCATTGTAGAAAATTCTGATCTGTGTTTGTTGTTGGATTCCATGCATGGGACAATGTCGAAGCAAAGTTTTGTAACTCTCACATGTGGTATGCAAATTCTCATCATCCAGCTGGTGATAAGCAGTAATATCATTCCTCAATCGAGCATTCATCGTGGGTGGATTAAACCGCAAAACAAATTGAGTTGTAAGTGCATTCCACAATGTAATAGATCTAGCAGATAATCTAAGAAACCAGGTACGAGCCCTTCCTTGCAATGAATAAGTAAACAACTGCATCTTCAAGGCATCATCAAGAACACCATGCTAACTAAAAGAAGCACAGATTAGCAGAAAAGATTTAATATGTTTTCTTGCATCTTCATGAGGCAAACCAGCATATTGCCCATTCGAATTTAACATTTGGAATATAACCGGTTTTAACTCAAAATTTCCAGCTTGGATCGCTGGTCTAACAACCCCTGGTTACAAATCATCTAGCACTGGAACAACAAAATCTCTAATTTTTCTGTTTTGCATTTGTTCTTCTTATGGCAGTGGTAGATTGTTGAAGTTTTGTGGCTATACTGGAGGGACAGGATTTTGTGGCGGCAACTATGGTATAGCATCATTTCTAGGTAAAGTCATATTCATTTGTTCTTGTCTTCTCCTTCGAATGGTTCTCTCGATTTTCGGATCTAAGCCAACAATATTTTCAGGATTTCTCCTAGCGGTCATAAAACACCTAAAAGAGAATTGAAAAAGATTCAACAAGAAAAATTAAAACAAATCAATAACAAATAAAATCAGGAAATAAAGAATAATTGCAACTACAGAAATAAACATCAAATAAACGACATCCCCGACAATGGTGCCAAAACTTGATCGGGCTATGAACGTCACAATAATGCTACAAGCGAACACTTGTCAATGCAAGTATAGTTGATAGGTTTTAGCTATCAGATATCGATCCCACAAAGATGGCTGTTTATGCTATAACTATCGAAGCAATTAGAGTTAGAATAAGAGAAGTTGTAAGGAATAATGTCAGCACAATTAAATCAAAGATTGCAAAAATAAATGAATTTAAAATGTCGGAGCAAATGTTGTGAGAATGTAATATAATAAGTTAAAGCAAATTATTAAGAAAATGTAATGAAAGTTTGAAGATAATTTGTCGATGAAGTTTTAAGAAAATTAAAGAAGTAGAACAATGATAATGCAATAGAGAGGATCCCTGACTTGATAAGAATGCGATCACTAAATGTGACTACAAGGTAAATAATAGATAAATTGTCACTGCAATTACGCTTAATGAGATATTACTAACTTCGACTTCCCTGTTTATCCAAGACCCAAACACTCACATTAACCACACCTTCCAGTGTTAGCAATGCTTTGCATTCGAGAACAAGTCACCAGAATCCCTTCGTGCCTTAAGCAACTTCCATTGTCTTACTTGTTAATTTAACTTGTCACTACACTTTCTAATGTCAGCAACTGCAATAACACTTTCGTGATCAAGCAATTAAATCCAAAGATAAACAGATAAGAGGAATTGAGTAGAAATCAATTTAGATCTAAAATTAAAAGGTACTTCCATACACAATTAAGTTCATCAGAATTTATCAGTGTTTGAGAGGAAATAAAGAACAAGTTGAAGCATTCTATTCCTAGCCTACTAGAACTCTTCCCTAATGCTCCTCTTGTGTCACACTTAGGAACACTCCTCGTCATGAGCAGATGTTGCCTTCTTGTTATAGTCAGTTCACCCTCCAGGAAATTAAGCTACCATGGAAGCAAGCTCAGAAAAAATTGCAGAGCAGAATTGATTTGTTACCAGCTTCCTGATCCCCTTTTTCTCTCTCTCTCCTCATTATTTATCTTTAATGCCCAGTACATGTGTCCTTCTTCCTTCAGATCTAACTTCCTTGCAGTTGTACAAGTTAGTTAATCCAACTGTACACTAATGCAGATCTGATATATGCAGCAAGTAGTTACAGGTTGTCGCGACATTTCTGGATGCAAATTTAGATTTTAATTTGCTGCGACAACCTTGATATACTCATGCACCGGTACTTCTGGATATGTTCATGCGTCAACATCCTTGAGTGCAATATGGAAATGCTCATACGGTGACAGGTTTGGGTGCAATTCTGGATTCTAAATTGCAGCGACAACCTTGAACACTCTCCTGCTTTGATCTTTTAAGACATATTCCTACATTGACATCTCAAGACGCAATACTGAACACTAAATGTGGCGACATTAGTAGCAAAAGTAAGACAAAATGAAAGAAAATTAAACCAGACATCACTGACTTAGAATATGCAATTACTAAATATAAAATACTAAAACTGCATGCTAAACATGATATAATGGGAACAAAATATACTCTAAATAAGGAGAAATTAATGGTCTTTTCTAATGCAATCAAATATGCAATTCATGCATAAATCTCAGCCATTGTAGGGCCATATAATCCAATCTAGGAATCATTTCAATATTTTCTTGACTCACGATGCTACTCACACAAGCTGTTGAGAATTCGTAACATATGCAGGACCTCTGCCATCGTGTCGATTTAAAATACTAGCTGAAACCCTAATAACTCTTTCATTCATTTCTTTTTAATCTTTCTCAATTTCACGTACCATAACTCGTTTGCAAAAATCATAAAGAATACACATAATGTACTATCTAAATGCAAACTTAACATTACGAACTTATCGGATGAAATTATAGTTAAATCATGTAATTTAAGGACTAATCTGTAATTTTCCCTTTTCCACGATCGATAGCACGAACTTGATCCAACATAACAAATCATTCAATTTTCTTATTAAATCATTCCATACATTTAAGTCCTTTTTGGGAAATTTACCATTTTATCAATAGGACTTAAATGTAATTTATAACATTTGATAGAATCACAAATTAGTCCTTGAGTTAGCTAGATTAAGCTAATAGGACATAAAAAACACAAAAATCACTAAAAACGAACATGATTTTCTTACTTAATCAAAGCTTCAAAGTTCAACCATGGAAAACCCTAAGTTTTCTTCCATTTTTCAGTGAAGAAGAAGAAGAAGAAGAAAAGATGAAAAATATCATTTTTCTTCCTTTAATTTCATATATATACTTATGGCAATTTTGTAAATATTTGGTCTTTTATAATTAACTTAATTAACCTTGCTTAAGCTTAAATAAATGCACTTATTACACCACATAATGACATATAAATCCACTAACTCAACCTCCATGGTTAATTTGTTTATCTAGCCCCTCTAATTGAGCATTTCAACTTTTACAACCTCTACAATTTAGTCCTTTTTATTTAATTAACTAATCAATTAATTGAATTTCCTAACCAAAATTTAATACGATGCTAATGACCTCATCAATATTAAATAATTAATATTTACAATCTGATACATCAAAATTGTGGCCTCAAAACCACCATTCTCGATCACATTGAGAAATAAACTAATTAGTAAATCCTTATTTAATAAGGATTTAATTGCAAATTACCAAAACTTAAAGAATTCCACATTATTTCTATTATTAGGCCATTTAAGGAAGGTCCAATTGCACAATCAATCCTTCAATTATATTAAATTTCAATCAAACAAATTTATTTCCAATTTAGCCTTAAACTAATTAAACGAATAACTAACCCAAAAGTTAGCAGATGGTAATCATATCCACCACCGCTTGGACTTTTTGACCATGGTTTAATTATCATTTTGGTCCGCTTACTAATTTTTAATCAATAGCAATTAAATTTTACCTTATTTTCAATTTACTCCTTTTTTCCTTAATTAAGCAATTAATCATCAAAATTACCCAACCAAACTTCAATTTACATATATTGAGACTCTGTAAATATTTAATAAAAATATTTATGGTCCTAAATCTCAAAAACAAGGTCCCAATACCTCATTTTCTAAACCCACTTGACTTTTGAACCAAACCACTTATACTAACTTTTAATTTAATAATTAAAATTTCTCAATTCAAAATTCCATATAAAATTATTATTGACTTATTTGATTTAAAATCTCATTATAAAGTTTTTTCTCGTCGGTTTTTGGGTCTTGAAATCATTATTTCCGACATCACTGAGAAACGGGCTGTTACAAGTAAATCTCCAGTCCACACCCTCACTATCACTATCAATACGGGCATTTATATGGCTTGTCGAAAAACTCCGTAAGCTCACCTTAACACCCTGTTTCCACCCTAAAGAAAAACCACCCCTAGTACCATCACTACTAACATTAATCCCCTCTAACAAACCCCAGCTTCTACGAACCGATTCCATTTTCGAACCATGTAGCTTCTTTTCCATGAAAAATTCTACATCGGGGTTCATCTCCCTTAGCACCTACCGAAGGCGACTTCTAGCCCGAGGGTTCCCCAATCCCTGGACATTCCAGCAAAGGAGCTTCATTACATCTGGCTACTCTGCCTTGTAGAGCCAGTCGATATCTCAAAGTTGTGCACAGAATCTTGTCTACCAATAATTTTCCCTAAATCCATTTGATTAGAAACAGGTGAAAATTGAGCACTACGAGGCCTCTTATTCCCTTCCCCTATCTCTATAGGGCTATCTTCCTCCCTTATTCCTTTATTCGAATCCATGTTTTCCAAATCTTCAATAATCGGACCAACCTTGCCTCCCAAGTTCAAACCTCTATTAGCCCTTGGTTGCTGCATGAAATTCACATTTTAAAACAACCCTTGAATACTCTCACCATCCCCTCTAGACCCTTTTCCTAATTTCTCTTTTAACTCCCCCAATCGAGGCCCTTCTCCCTTTTCTCGTAACCTAAGATTGGACGCAACCACTACCCTTTGAAGGACCGCCTTGATTGACATATCCCATTCAAGTTCCAATTCCTTTTTTCCATGGATAAGTTTAGCCAGACAAAAACATTCCCAATGACCCAATCGGCCACAAAGAAAGTAGAAAATTGGTAGTCTTTCATACCTTAATCGCGTGTATATACTACCCTTTCTGCCCAGAAGCAATTTCTTCTTCCTCATTAGCGGATTCCAGACATCTAGATGCACCCATATTCTCATGAATCCACCATACCTGCTCTATAGGGATTTTGCATCATATTCTAGTAAACTTCCTATGAAATCCCCAAATTGTTTGGCCATCGTCTCAAACATCAACCCTTTCGAAAGATCATGGATCTGCACCCAAGAACTGACCAAAACAACAGTACTGCCATAGGATCATCACCCTCCCAAAGTCTATGGTAAACTAGCAAATGATTGTTGAATGTCCATGGACTCCTATCTAAAAACAAATCCATATCTATCTCATAATAGAATTGAAACATGAATCGCTTTTCCCCGGGATCGATGATCGTTACTCCCCTATGCCAATGCCAAAGATTCGCTAGGGTTGCATGCCTGGCTTGAAATTGCACTACACTTGCAATTAAAAAATTGCCAACGACACTAAGATATGCAACCTCTTCTCTCGCCTCCTCTCCAATAATGACATTCCAACCCACCTCCTCTCCCCCTGTGATCAACAATGCCGATAAACCTGCTTCCATGGTTGCTGTCGGCAACAACTGAACCCTAAAAGGAAATCCATAAATGTGCTCTAAAAGCAAACTTGAAAACGTGCTCTAAAAGCAGACCCAACTTTTTAATATAAAGAACAAAATTAGTTTTTTTCACTTTTAAATCTCTACTATCAGTTAGATGACCCTATTAAAATATTTAATTATGCTATATGTCAATTTCATTTTAACCATTTTTTAGAAAATTAATATTTTGAGTTACGATTAAATCAGGGTGCTGAAACCATTTTTTTAATAAAAATTTATTAGCTTGAGGAGATTTGAGAAAAATCTTTAAAATTTTATTTTTGATAAAACACCGTTTCATTAAAAAAAAGTAAGAGTCCTCATCGATCTTTTAATTAAGTGTAATCAGCACTTACAAATTATCTTTTAAAAAGAAAATTTTACAATTTTTTTTAAAAAAAAATAATTATTTAATCTCTACTTTAAAAATATAAAAAACTCGAGTTCAAGAGTCGTGTGAGAATTTACTTAATTTTTATATAAAGATCTAATATTTATTTATTAAAAGTCCAAGGCACGGAAAAACACTTTTGCTGAAAGAAGTTAACCCACATGTTTTTTGCCTAACTGTGATTGGAATATGTGGGATGTGGAGCGACCTTAAATAAAAAATAAAAAAAACAAGCATTCAGAGACGCTAGCTTTATTTGCAGATCCATTGAAAGTGAAGGAGGTGATTGAGGTTGAGTTTCTAACCATCTACATTGTTGAAACTAGTGCTGATTTTGGAGCTGGTTAATTACTACGAGTACTACATTTATTTTTACATTATTATTGTTAATTAATACAAACACTGTATTTATAGGCACCTTTCTGATTTTATTTTCTCCTCTTTATAGCATTTCATTGTGCAAATGAAAAATGTTCAACAACTTTTATTTAGATAGTGTCAAATTAATTTAAAATAGTTTAAGTTAATCAGTCAATCAAATTGCGTTTTTTAATGTTTGATTTAAGTAATTTGTAATCAAGCTTGAGCACTAATAGTTAAGTTTGAAGTTAGTTCGGAGCTTATTCTTCAATAAATAATTAAGTACAACTGAGTTAATTTGATCAATTTAATTAATATCTCAAATAAAGATTAATATTTAAAAGTGAAGTTAAATCGGCTTGATTAATATTTAAACAATTTCTTTTATTCTCAATTCTTGCCTATTTTCAAAAAATATTAATAACAAAATAAAATACTGCAATTTGAACCATTACATAGCTCCCAAGGGTCCTAAACAACAATGTAAGTAAAAAAAAATGACGGTACTTATGTGTAGCCTTGTTTTCCGGTTTGTTTGGGGGTATGGATATGACTACTGCTAAGGATTGGCTGATTTGGAAAGGGTTGGAGGTTTTTAGAGAATCATAGTGAAAATAGGTGGTGGTGGTGTCCATTTCTTCGACCCTAGCAACTATGGAAGATTGAGGTTCTACAAGCAATAGATCAACTGTTAGGTGAGATCAAGTCGGTTGAGTAGGTAAATATATGGCAAGAAGATAACAGTAATGGTATTGCTTATGATGTAACACCCCAAAATACATATTGTTAATTGAAAGAAATAACCAAAGAATGACCTAGACCTTGTGGTTAAGTAGATAGTTCTCTCCTATAAGTCCTAAGTTCTATCCACTTCTTTTTCATTTTTTTTCTTTTTATTTTCAGCAACTAAGGATGAAAACCACATTAGAATATATATATATATATAATTTAGAGTAAAAACATAATGAGAAATGGGTAGCAACCTAATGGTTAAGCCTTTACTCCTTTTTCCCTTACATGCCCAAGATCAAGCTACACCACTCTTCTTTTTTGGTAGCAAGGGTAAATTGCCAACCAGCCCCTCAAGGTTTGAAAATCATAAGTATTTAGCATTTTCCTAATGAACTATAATTTTCTTTTTTGTTAAATAAACTCTTATTGGATAATATATTTTGATATAACAAATTAAAGTATTTTTGAATAAAAGTAAAGTTGAACAAATTGATAAAATCAAGTTGAAATGGTTTCAATTGAGTCAAACATTTTCAAATATGTTTTAACCATTTTCAAACAAGTTAGAATTGCTCCAGGACAAAAAGTATCGGTCCTTTTTGTCTAAGTATCGATATTTTATGTGTTATCGATACCCATCTGATAAACGATACCCTAGAAAGTATTTTATGTTTTATCAAACCCTAGAAAGTATAGATCTGGTATCGATACCTTTTGTAAAGGTAACGATATTTTCTCCAAGGTATCGATAGTTCTACTCCAACGGTCACTGAAATTTGCATTTATTACAAAAATTATCGATACCCTTTTAGCAGGTATCGATACTCATTGCTTCAAGTGTAGTTAATGAGCTGGTATTTCATCTCCAACGAGTACATTTACTTTCCCAACAATCACAACGGTTGGAAATCAATTAAGGGTCATAAATACCATCTTCCAAAGGTCTAGTAACAAGAAGAGCAATGTGCAAAGCATAAGGATCAATCAAAACAACCTAGAGCTTAATTCTTTCATACCTTTTCTTGTAAACACTTGTGAACTTTTATTGTATTCATTTAGCTCAAGTGTTCTTCTATGTATTTGTGCTTAATTGGAAAACATTCTAATCTTGTAAGGATTGTTTCTTTGTTGATCCTTCGAGCTAACATTTTCCAAATTAAACTGAATTTTTTACTTCTCTCCCTATTTCTTTTCATCTTCCCCCTTTTGCGTTTAATCTTTTCTTTGCAAAATAATCTTTCCCTCATTGCTGAAATTTATTTTTGCTCCTAAATCAAAATCAATTCCAATTTCAACTCGTTTCTCAATCAGATTTGTACTCGCTATTAGAAACATTCTTTGATCGTTGGCAAGAATCGGTAAGTACATCTCAATCTCGATGTTTGATATCAAGTATTTATAGAATTTCTATCTAGCGATAATCTTGTGAACAATTAAACGATCTTTCTCGATTTACCATTGAATCTTTTGACAATCTTGGTTTATCTTGAAATCCATCATTAGTTCTTGTGTAAATGTCGTTGAAGGACTCGATTTAGGTACATCGGATAATATTTGAGCGTGAGGAACATCGTTCGAGATCTCGATAAAAGGTGTGTTCTTTTACAAATGAGTCAGGGCAAACCATGCCTCGAAATAAGGTTACATGGGTGTGTGGACCACATGTGTGGACCAGATGACCATGTCCCTTAAAGCCTTATGATATTTCAATTCGCACACGACTAGGACCTTTCCACACAGCTTGCCACACGATCATTTCTCCCCTGTAGCTTAAATTTTGCATTTTCCACACAGCCACAATCTGTTACAAGACCTGGCCACAGGACCATGTGCCCCTATTTCAAAGTTTTTCTCAAAAATTTTTTAAACAGTTCAATTTAGTCCTTATATGATCCTTAAACTATTTTTAGTATTTTACCTCTTTCAATTAAGTCCTTGACATTATGAATAATGTGGAATTCATTTTTTGATTGATTAGAGTATTATTATATGTGCATGAGATGTCATTAGTACATGCCTTCTATGACTGAATTACTAATAAATTATTACTGCTACTCGTATCTCTGAATTATTGATTGCATGAACAACATGCGTACTATACTGATAAACTGACTACATGACTATATGTCTACTACTATTGTTGATCTAATTACATGATGAGCATATCCACTGTTTCTGTACTGTATTGATACTCGCATGTCATATTGCATTGCATGGGGTGAGACACTTTGAAAGGAGGAAGTATTGACAGTTCATTTGCAAACACTGGTGGTTTATCCTTAAACTTACTGGCAGGTTTTATCTACAACCTGTTGTGAAATCACAACCTACTGGTAATGTATTAACCTGCAAACCCTAGTAGTTTATCCACAAACTTCCATTGACAGCAATTATCTGCAAACCCATTATGTATTCACAATTACTGGCAATGTATTAACCTGCTACACTTATGGTTCATCCACAAACTGGAGTGTTCGGAATATAAGAGTTCTGAGGAACTCTTACTATGGAGCGTAGCGGTAGGATAGGACTTTTTCTTTAATGTTAAATTGAAATTGCACTACATTGGCACACATAAGCATGCTCGAATGATTTGTCAATTACTACTATACTATATTATTGTTATTGTACTAAATACTATTATTATATGCTTGATTTATGCATTTGCACTGATTTTCTTATGATGGAACTCACACTTAGTGTCATAGATCACTTCTCCTTTAATTCTCATCCTTTCACATAACCCACCTGGTTAGGATGCGGACACGACATCCGAAAGGTTTCAGCTTAATTTCTACTTATACAATTATTTTAGGCTCATTATTTGATTTATTCTATTATTCAAAAGTTTGTATTATTTTATTTAGAGTGGCATAAGACATATGATTTTGGTTTATATTCTTGTTTTTATATTTTTTTGACATTTAATTTGATTTTAGGACATTGAATTATGAGTAATTCTATCAGTCCTACTTTAGTTATTGTTTCTCTAAAATAAACTGTAAACCCTAGAATGTGAACACTTAAGGAAAATCACTAATACTTGAACTTTTGTTTTTATAAGTAACAAAATACCAATGAAGCTACTACAATTTGGGTGGATAATAAATTTTCTATAAATATCACCAAAAATCTAGTCTAGTATGGAAGAACTAAGCATATTAATGTAAAATTTCATGGAATCAAAGAAACTAAAAGGCTTGGTGAAATAAGTGTGATATATTATTGCAAATATGAAGATCGAGTTGCAGATGTTCTGACTAAAATTGTCTCAAGGCCTAGATTTGAATTTCTAAGTACAAAGTTCGGAGTTTCCAAGAAAAATCTCAAGGAGAAATATTAGATGCTTAATATTTTTCTTAGATATTCTAAGAATAGTATGTTAATTTTTTTTTTTTAGCTTGACAGAGCAATTATAAGCAGTCAAACATGATGCACCTAATCTATCATTTCATATTTGGTTAGATGATATAATCTTATTGATGTAATACTTACAAAATTTGTGGGATATGATTAACTACTGCAACAGGAGTAACTTTTTGTACATTATGCACAAAAATCTTAATGGAACCTATTTTTTTATAGGTAACCTCCTTTTGCTCGTATTGAAATAAAATATTAAACACTACACGACATGTTGGGTGTACTGTTGCTAATGAATTTGTACTAACAAGTTCATTCTCTTAAAAAGTATAATAATTGTTAAATTTAATCCCAATCACTAAATAGGATTTTCATATTTTGAAAATGTAATCTATTTTAAACTAAAATTAGAATAGTTGAAAAGGAAAAAATATTTAGAGAATTCTCAGTTTTAGTAAGGTTTTTAAAATTTCAAAAATAAATTTATTTTTTGGATAAACATAATAGAGAATTTTTAAAAAATTTTAAGAATTTTCATATGGGTTTTGAGTAACTCAAACTCCCTATTAAAATTTACCACTAAAGAGATGATTTTTCATTATTTCTTTCATTTAATACATGCGATTCCATGGTAAAGAAAAACACTTACTTAAATGTAATTTTTATTTAATTTCAATATGTATTTTTTATATTTATATTATTAAAAATATTTATATTTTTTTATAAATTCAATTATATTCAATATTTTTTATTTTTAATATCATTATTTTTCAATTTATTAAATTTTAGTACCCTAAATTTTTCTTAAAGAATTATTTATCCAAACAAAATAATCACAAATAGTAGCGACACGTTTGGTTCACTGGAATGAAATAGGTTTGTAATAAAATAAAGTTGCAATTAATAATTCAATTGGTTGGTTGAATGGAATGGAATAGAACTGAAATAGTATTATTGTGTTTGGTTAAATGAAATAGATGTTATAATAACATTAAAAAAAAGCTGAAATGACTAGCGTAGCCTTCGCAAAATTATTTTAGTTAGATAATTTTTGTTATTGTTATTAAATTTTAACAGGATTATTATTAAATATAATTTAATAAAAATAATAATATATAATTTAATAACATTCTTAATATAATTATTTTTATATTAAAATATTTTATTTTAAATTATATTTTGAAATAAAATATTATATATTAAATTATATTAAAATATTTCAAATATTTTATTTTTATATTTTTTGAGTCCAAGTTTTAAGAGACTAATCTGAAAATTAAATTTGCTTTGTTATTTAAGGTTGCATGAAATAACCATTCTTTGGTGATACTAAAGAATAGCTATTACAAGAGGACAAAAAATAAGGAAGTAATGGTCATTCAATTGAATGAGTATTACGTTCAACCAAACAAAAAAAATGATTTACCATTCAATGAATAAGGGGAGAATGCTGATCTAGTCCCTCAACCAAAAACGGCCTAACATTTCAAAATGCTAGATTCCCTTTAAATATTTCTAATTACATTAATTAATGACCTCAAATCACAAAATAAAACATTAACATCAAGCAAAGATTATAAATCACTTGAACTCCATGTAATGATATGATAAATAAGATATTCACAATCTTAAATGTAATATGAATCCAAATCACGTTAATTGTATTTTTAATTTAAACTTTACCTTATTTTTGTATTTCAAGAAAAAATCACAGATCACTTGATTGAATCTTCTGTAATTATTGTTGTCCGCATTCACATAGGACATAATCACATATATTAATCATATGTGTATTAGTTCCACACATTCTCTAGCTGAAAACCTAAAATAAATTTTTTTATATATTATATGAGGATGAATGGAACCCATTATGGGTAATCGATAAGATAAAACTTTTTCCAATTGGACATAAGATTCCATGATAATTTAAAGGGAATCTAGCTTGAGAGATCATTATTTTAATGACACTATCCTTTTGCCAGTGGCCTTGCATATACATATTAGGACTTGCATAGCGAAGTCCAAAAGCAAGATAATAAATAAATGGTAAATTATATTAGAGTTAACTTAATTATAGTTTTTTGCTTTGTCATCTATTAAAATTGAACGTTGACAATGAATAAATATTATAAAGAATACGAAAAAGAAAAGGAATATACAAATTTTACGTGGAAACTCTTTTTGGAAAAAATTACAAGCAGAGGAGAAGAAAATTCACTAATATTGAAAATCGAATGATTCAAGATAAATAGATTGAAAAATCTTATTCTAATCAATCTCTAATAAAAGTAATATAGTAAGGTTAAAACACCTTATTCTAAACAATATCAAATAAAAGAAGTATACTTCTATACGGATTCCACTTGTGAACACTGTACCGTACCGCGGAGGTCGGAGTCCAATTTTATTTCTTTAACAGGAATTTGGATCACACAACTCTAACATCACTTAATTATGAAATGTTATAAAATGGTTATTCAACTATTCAATTTCGTCTTTTTTAATCACAAATTGCCTAACGTATAAATGAAAACACCCAAATATTCAAAATAGTTGGGTGACCATAAAAAGTAAAATTAAATAGTTAAATCGTCATTTTGTAACATTTTATAGTTAAATTACTAAAAAGAATCACAATTGAGTTACTATTAATGTAATTTACCCAAAATGAAATTATTTTTATTTCTAGACAGTGGATGGCTGGCAATAGTAAAGGGGATGGATTTGGAGTAAGAAAAAGCCGAGTTCAATAGCCATGCTTGCTTGTATATCAGCATCATATTCCATTAAACTAATTAATTAAGTTTGGAGAAATATTGGGGGCTGCTATCACTTGTTTGGTGAGAAAGGTAGCTATCATGTGCGGTAGGGTGTCTCATAGGAGGCTTCTTCAACCACAAATGTTGTCTACTTACATAATCTCCAATTGGCCAAAACAATTTAACTTTCATATCACAACAATGACTTCATATACATATTGTATTTAAAAACAATTTATGAGGTTGAAAATTGTGAATCAGTGCTTAGTGACATTACTTAAGATAATATTAAAAATTGTAATTAAACAATCACTTCTCTTTTTTTTTTTAATATATTTACTAGAATAAGTCTAATAATGAATCTTTTGCATTTTATAGGCCCATTAAGAGGCTGAATATTAGCCACGAGTTTTAAAGCTGCTCTATACTCAGAACGAGGATCGAACCTTCGACCACTGGTTAAGGTAAGAGAGATCATTTCTATCTCATCTAACTCCCATGGTTTAAACAATCACTTCTTTATCCAAGTAAAAAATAATGAATTAAATGTATAAATTTTAAAATAATAGTTAAATAATTTTTAACTAAGAAGTCAGACATCTGGGATTGGATGTTTAAGCACTCGAATTGCTTTTGCTAAAGGTTTCCATCACCTTCTGGAAAACTTATACATGGATTACTCTAGCTACTTCATTAAAATAATTATTTGCATGAAAGTAAATTTAACTAAAAAATGTATAAATAGTTTTGATCACATATATCTATCATTTTTTTTATCTGTTAAGGTTCAATATAATATTTGGTACTTAAATTTGATAATTTTTTTAATTTGAGACTTAAATTTTTTTTGTTCAATTTGATAATCAAACTTGACACTTTTTTTTAATGTGGTACCTAAATTTGACAATTTTTTTTAAGTTGGTACTTAAATTTTTTGGGGTCCAATTTGGCACCTAAATTTAACTTTTTTTCTTAATTTGGTACCTAATCTTTTTTTTAATATTATTTCGTTAAGCATAACACAATACTTATTTTCAACATGAATTTTCTCTAAAACTAATAATATTTTTGTAGCATAACAAAAAAAAAATTTCAACGTAGCTATTGTTTTCCGTAATTTTTATAATATTTAATAAATTTAAATACCAAATTGAATCTAAAGAAAAATTTAGGTATCAAATTAGGAAAAAATATCAAGTTCAGGTACCAAATTGTTTCAAAAAAAATTTAGATACTAAATTAGAAAAAAAATATCAAATTTAATTATTAAATTGAATAAAAAATTTAAATACCAAATTAAGAAAAAATATTAAATTTATATATTAAATATTATATTAAACCTTCTTTTAATTAAAGTCTGAATCTGTCAGTTATATGCTTCTTTTGGTAGGAAGCCGCTTAGTTATAAGCCACTCCACAACAACATTCAATTGATTATATGTACTAACTTCTTTTATTCTAACTTAAATCAAAAGAAAAGAAAGGAGACAAAAAGAACTTCCAATTTATAGTAAATGCTCGGATTTATAGGGGTATGTGACAAAGGTTGACAAGTGTTCCTAAAAATTTATTGAGTTTTCTAGATACTTGTGGTCACCCAAGTCCCAATAACTAAGCAAATTAGCTAATGCAAGAAACTTGATTTAAGTCTTTGATGGTGATTGAGTTAGGGTAAGTTTAGTATTGTTTATCAGAAATATTTTTAAGTAGAATTTTAAATTTTGTTTGTTTGTACTTTTAAATAAAAAAAGTGTTTTTGGAAAGTATTTTTTTATCTTAAAAATATTTTTGAAAAACATAAAAACATCTTATTTAGCAATGTTTTTATCTCAAAAGTGTTTTTTGTCCCAAAAATATTTTTAAAAAACAAAGCTAAACTGGCTCTTACTCGGAGTAGTGCTCGGAGATATGCAAGGTGTGAGAGCTATGTTTGCCAGAGTAACAATAAGTTAAGGGCTAGTTTAAGATTATTTTTGAAGAGTACTGTAAAAAATGTTTTTAAAAAGTTTGATTTAACATTTAAATATTTAGTATTGTTGTCAAAAATTACTTTTGAAAAATAAAATGTTTATTTCAGACATGATGTAGTAGAGTAAAAAAATATTTAGATAATGTTTAAATTCATTAATATTACCATATTTCAATAAAAAATATTAAAAATGATTTATTATAACTCATTATTAATATTCTGATATATGAAATATAAATTTTGAATATTTCTAAATAATTAATAATTATTTTTAAAATTTAATTTAAATATATAATCTATATTTTAAATATTAAAATATAATCATTACAAATTTAAATATATAATTTATATATTTGAAAAAAATTTCACTAGAAAAATAATTTTATATCCAATAAAAATATTAGATAAAATATTTTAAATTATAAATAGCAATTTAAAAGATCATTTGACCAAAAGCACTTTTTTTCAAAAGCAAAGGATAGAAAAAGTGTTTTTGTATTTGAATTCAAAAGTATTTGAGAATTTTGATCGGCTTACGACGTAAGCTGCTCACAAAAGTGTTTGTTTAGTTTTGCTTGTAGTTGCAAAAGTGTTTTTGATGCCAAAAGTACATTTGGAAAGTAAAGGTAAACAAAGCCTAAGAGTCTTGAGAACTAAGTAGAGCGACAAACCTATTTACCTTTGTTAGTGGGATTTGTTTGAAAAAATTTGGGTTGAAAATGATTTCCTTGCATAGCGAAAAAATTCAACTTGAAAATGGTTTGAGAATTAAGCAGTTCGAATGTAGGCTCAAATCAATTGAATCAAAACACAGAACTAAAAATAGTTTTCTTTAATTTTTGGGGTGAAAACAAAAATTCTCTCTTCTTTAATAGAAACCGATAGAATTGTTATTCCGAAAAAATATATTTAATAGTTGAGAATAAATTCTCTCTATTTTTCAACAAAATAATAATCTCTCAAAGTTGTGTAAATAACTCTACCAGTACCATCTATTAATAGAGAGAGAAAGTAAAACCCTTATTGGATTGTGGAGGTTTATTTCAAATAGAAAAATAAATTCCTAACCTAACTAGGAGAGGGACTAATAGGGTGTGCTTCACCTCATAAGTATTGTGATGGAGATTCGAGCCTTTTATTGTATTGGTCCAAATTATATTTGATTTTTAAATTTTTTACCTAACACTTTATAATTTAATCCAATCCAATACATATTTTCTATTTTTCAAAATAAAAATTAATGTTTTAATTAAATACTTTTCTTATCTCAATTTTACCCCCAATAAAATTATGATGATTTTACCCCTCGTAAAATTTCCAAGAAAATATATCCAATATCTCCCCAAATCCTAAAACAATATAGCTATGTAAACATCTTAAAACCATGAAAAATAGCAAATAGTCTATCACATTGCCTTTATTTTCCCAAAACATAAATAAATAATAAAATACCTACGGAATAATGCTAAAGCCTTACTTGGATCACCCCTTTGGAACCACACCGCTCACACCAACACACTACTTATCTACAATGGTTTAAAAGGAGTGTGTGACCTTAAACAAGCTCAGTGAATGTCAAAGTAACCACAAAGTATGCACAATATTAAAGGTTAAACAAGAGCATACTACAACGCATTCACAACCATATTCTAACCAGGTCACATAAACATATTCACGCTTCATTAAATCATAAAATTAGCATATACTCTCACATATAACTACACTCAACTCATATACAAATAGTTTATTTTACATTAATTCATCAAGAATAATCAACGTATACATACTTTAGTAACTCACTAGTCTAGCATATATATTCACACTCATTCACAATGAAGATGACCCAAACCACAATTACATACGCAATTTACTATGAGAACATACTAACATTTTCATGAAACTTAAATCAACTCATTTAGCATATTATTCACATGTTTATGTGTCCATCTCACATCGTATTATCAACATATATAAGATCACATTTAAACGATTGTTGGAGTCCAATTTTGACCGGGCCCAAACCATTTTTACTTTGAAATTAAATTTATTTTAAATTCAATTTTAATTTTAATTTAATATTATTATAAATTTAATAAAATGTCCAAAGTCCAATTACAATCTTTTAACCCAATTGGGCCCAATTCAAAGTCCAAGTTTACAAGCCCAATCGGGCTAAGTTTGGCTAGCCCAAACCCAAGCATAAACAATCCAATTACAAAGGCCCAATTACAGATTAGCCCAAAATGCTAAACCTAAACCCAAAAATACAAGTGACCCAATCTGCTTCAATTTGCACTGGCCGACCACCTCAGCCATTCAAGGACCGCCACGTCAGCAAGGTCACAGCCAACTTGCTCTGCTCACCAGCAACTTGCTCTGTCATTGCTGGCTCCAGCCAACCGCCACTGCATACGCCACCATAGCCGACCTGCAAAAGCAAAGAAAAGACAAGTTTTTAATTGCATACAAACAATATAGCATGATTGTAATCTGGTTATAAAACCAGATTCAATTCTTTGTAAAGGGGTTAGAAGCCTAGCTCATGAAAATCAATAGACGAATCCTGGATTCAGACTTCTTTTGTTCTTCAAAACTTACCAATTAATATAAAGCAAGACTTTCAAAACATTGGCAAATCAAAGCAAGATCAGGAAATAGCAAGCAGGAGTACCAAACATTACCAGAATACAAAGCATTGAACATTTGCACAGGTACATTAAATACATGCATGAATTGTTTGTCTGTTTTTGTTGATTATTTAAAACGTTTTCATTATAACTATTATGCTTTAATATACCTATTAAACATATTATCACTGTCATGCATAGTTCTTGGTTACTCCAAATGTTTTAAGTATAAATATATATATTAAATTATTACTTGATATATTAATTTTGCTTATCTGTTTCATCAAATTGCATAATACATATTAAGTATTAAATAATTTCATTAATAATAATTATATTAGTAATAATAAATGACATAAAAAATAGTAATAAAGATATTAAATATTATTAATAAATAATATTTTTTTAAATATAAAAAAGAAAATGAAAAGTCAGAAGTCTTCCCTAGATGGCGCCATCGCCGTCGCCGTCGTCTATGCCCAACCCACCTCCGATCACGTCGATCTCCAAGACCGGATCTGCAAAGGAATTTTCAAATGGATAAGAAACAACCATGAAAAAAAAAAGGAAATCAAAGAACAGGATTGTTGTTTTTAAAAAATTTTAAGAACTTCGAACCCAGATTCGGGTTTTGAGATTTCAAAAGATTGAAAAATGATGAAATCTATTAAAACCTGTTTTAAGAAATGGAAAACGAATAAAAAGGGGTAAAAAAAGGAAAAGAAAGGAGATGAAAAGAAAAAAAGGAAACTCTAACTTCAAACTTGGACGCCAGTGATCGGAGAGGAGGTGACTGGCGCGTGAGGCGACCAGCGGTGGCGGAGCAACGGCGGGAGTGCCGGACTGTAGCGCGTGTGGTCGACGGAAGGCGGTGGCAAGCCTGGTTGGAGTTCGGTCGGCCAAAGGGAAAGGAGAGAGTGAGAGAGGATTTCAATTTTTTTTAAGAAAGAAAGGATTAAAATGAAAACAAAAACCTAAAAGTGAGTTTATAAAGCCCCTCAAAATGACGTCGTTTTGAGGGCTGAATTTTAGCCCCAAAACGGCGTCGTTTTGAGCCTAACCCATGGGCTGACTCGGATTCGACCCGACCCGCCCCGCATCAGGATCCGCGTGTTTTTGAGAAATGGTATATTTATGCATTTGGTACTTCTGCATTTTTTAATTGTTTCAATCTGGTCCTTTTTGTACTTTTAATTTCTTTTAATTTTACCCAAAAATTTTAAATGCTTTTTAATTTAGTCTCTTGAACTTTTGGAAGCACCAGAGGCTGCCACATGTCCTAATTTTGGTTTATTTATGCAATTGGTCTCCCTTATTTTTAATTTATTTTAATTTAATCCTTAAATCAACTTCCGTTTAATTACAAAATTGGCCCAGGAATTTTTCATGGTTTTCAAATTAGTCTTTGACTTCAGGATGCCTGTGGGGTTGCCACGTGTCACATATTTTTGGTTTTATTGCCTTAGAGGTCCTTAAACTGTTCAAAAATTGTATTTTGACCCCCAAAATTTCCAAAAATTACATTTTTTACCTTAACCCTAAAACTTCTAAAAATTGCATTTTAACCCTCGAACTTCCAAAAATTTCATTTTCTACCCCAAAACTTCCAAAAATTACATTTTTACCCTCAAACTTCCAAAAATTTCATTTTCTACCCCAAAACCTCTAAAAATTACATTTTTACCCTCAAACTTTTAAAAATTCCATTTTTGACCATTATTTTTTTAAAATTACCATTTTATCCCCGAATGTCTGAATATTCTATTTTTGATCCCGATTTTTCCAAAAATTACCATTTTACCCTCGAATATCCAAAATTTCATTTTTAACCCCTAATTTTCCTTAAATTACCATTTTGCCCCTCGAGAGTCCAAAATTACCATTTTGCCTCTAGGTATCCAAAAGGTCCTGTTTTCAATCCCGATTATATCATTTTTCTTCCTTATCAACATTTGCTTTTAACTTTAATTATTATGCATTCGTATTTCATGTTTGTTTTATTTTTGCTTACCATTTATCTACTTAATTATTTTACTTCGTGTTATAATATCCATCATTAATTGCTCACTCATATTAAACTCGTATATTTATTTCCAAAATTATTTTCATAAAAATTTTAAAATTGAGGTAATATTCTTTTATTTCGAGTTTCGAAACTTTGCGCCTTAACTTACAAGGTGCAGTTTTTCTCTAAAATCGAAATAATCGAATACCCTTTTATCGAGGCAATGTTTCCTTATCTTCGATTTTGAAATTTTTGCACCTTAACTTACTAGGTCCAACCTTTCTTTAAATGAAGATAATATAACATCCTCTTTCAAAAGTTTAAAAAGTTTTACAAAGGGAGCTCGTTATTTCTGGATCTCGAAATATTATGTCCTAACTCACTGGACGTAATTTTCTTTCCCAATCACTTTGAAATAGTGGGACTTCCAAACAAAAATCGATTTCTTTTAAACATAACTCTTGCATTAGAGGATCATATTTTAAACTTTACTCGAGCTTTTAAGGTTTACAAATTAAGACCCGAAAATAATCAATACGGTACCAATTTTGGGTGTATAAGGGTGCTAATCCTTCCTTATGCGTAACCAATTCCCGAACCTGTTTTTCTAGATTTTGAAGACCAACATATTTAAAACATTTTGTGGTGATCCAATCACACCCAAATAAAAGATTGGTGGCGACTCCCATTTTCTAAACACCCATTTCTCTGAATTTTAATTTTTTTTTTGAAACTCGTTGTTTTCCATAAAAGGATGGTTTCGACAGCTTGACGACTCCACTGGGGAGTTTCCAAAATAAACGAGAGTCATGCCAAAATTGATTATTTTCGGGTCTTTTTTGAAAACTTTTAAACTTGCATATGATATGACCCTTTTAAGTGGAAGCCGAAAACTACTCCTTCATGAGGTCTTCACCTCCGTGTAGGATAGTGGATTGCTTTCGGGATTACAAAGTACCTTTGTTTTCGTGAAATTTTCACTTCCGTGTAAACATGTGGGAAATGTGTCCCCCTAAACCGAACTCATCCGTATGAGCCTGTAATGGGTGAGGATCGAGGAATCTGCTAGTTTGGGTACCTTCACTTTAGAGCCTAAAACCTCATATAGTGAGCCGTAAGGACACACCTTAGAAGGGGCTATGTTCAACCTTTTAGCAACCTTCTGCGACAAACTATTAGGTTCCGTGCTCTATACTTGTATATTGATATCATTTGTGTCTTGCTAACTCGTTTATTTTGTCTCCCTTTTGCATTGCATTTTATCATCATATCAAGGAAAGGTATAGACTAAAAGTTCAGTTACCAATAAGAGAATTGATCATGGAAAATAAGTACCTAGATAAAGTGGAGGACAATACAGTCATGCGCATATGGTCGGAGGAGACTCAACGCTAAAAGGGAGACAGCTTAGTGGAAGGATACGAGTCAGAACTTTGGGATTATACTAGGATCAGTACGGCTCAAAACAATGTGCTAGAATTAAAAGAAATATGGGATAGTTGGGATAATAGCATGAAGCAGACCTTTTACCAAGAATATGGAGATTTGCCATACTTGTTCGAGGTTAAGGTAGACGAATTCCTCTTTCGAGCATTAACACAGTATTGGAACCTAGCCTACAGTTGCTTTACCTTCAGGAATATAGACATGACACCCACAATAGAGGAATATACCATGTTGCTTTGTTGTCCGAAAATCTCAGTGGATAAAGCCTACTACAGAGCTTCAAATCCCCCGACCATTATCAAAAGATTGATAAACATCACAGGCATGAGCGAACAATGGGTTGCAGCTCGAGTTAAGGTTAAAGGCGACAATAAGTGCATCGCGTGGAAAAGTCTATGGGATTTGATACTGGTTCATCCAGATGCAAAGAAGAAAATTGATATCCTGGCCCTGAGTATCTACGGGTTGGTCATTTTTCCAAAAGCTTTGGGGCATATAGGAGACGCGGTGATAGACTTATTTGATCAGCTAAGTAAAAGAGTTACACCCGTCTCAGCTATACTAGCTGAAACTTTCAAGTCCTTAAATGCGTGCAGAAAGGAGGGAGAAGGACGATTTATTGCTTGCGCACCGTTACTGATGGTATGGGTTCATAGTCACTTCTGGAAAATCGAAAAGGTCTCCTATAAGTACTTGTCTAAGGATTACTCCCCGCTGAAAGACTTCGTAACTTCGCAAAAACAAGAAAATTTCTCAGAAGAAAAGTGGATGGCCATACTCCAGAGCCTTAAAGACGAAAATATAGAATAACGAGCACTGTGGTTCACTCCTGATGAAATACTGTACCGATGCAAAGACTTCGACTAGGTCCCATTAGCAGGATTATAGGGAGTAACAGGATATGCACCTTTGATGGTTTCAAGACAATACAGATCGAGACAGTTCATACCCGTGACTCAGGGGTTGGCTGAGTGTGAATTCGCATATCGAAGAGAAAATAGTAAGAAAAGGATTCGGGAAATCTCAAACGCATGGAACCGGGTTCGAAGAGTGAAAGCATTCGGTGCCAATCCCATGATAACTGCGGAATATGAGTGGTGGAGAAACAGAAGGATTAACGACAACATTCCTGTGCCAAACCCAGAGATTGTTCGCCCAATTGAAGAGCACCTACAGGTTGTCTCGAC
This sequence comes from Gossypioides kirkii, assembly GCA_005610355.1. Taxonomy (NCBI): domain Eukaryota; kingdom Viridiplantae; phylum Streptophyta; class Magnoliopsida; order Malvales; family Malvaceae; genus Gossypioides; species Gossypioides kirkii. The sequence goes on along the minus strand of CP032253.1, from coordinate 24,296,372 downwards.
TGAACTAGAGATAATTAAAAAGGATTTTGAGAGGAAGAATGCCGAGATGAAAAGAAAGATAGAAAAGTTGGAAGAAGAGAAGGTGCTTTTAGGATTAGACGTGGATGTTCAGAAGCTAGAAGCGGAGAAATTGAGAAAAAGAAAGAATAAGGCTGAAGAGGATCTTAACAGTCTGAAAAAGGACTACAAGAAGCTTCGCTTATCAATGAGGGCTGTCGATTTAGGTAAGACATCAGAGCAATGGCAGCAAGAAATCCGCGAAGAGAAAAATAAAACAAGTAACTGGAAAAACAAATTTCAAGACGCTTAAGTTCTGAAAAATGCTATGAAGAGTAGCCTTCTGGAAAGCCAAGCTGAGGTGACTGGATTAAAGGCTCGAATACGAGAATTGGAGGAATCCTTGTGCAGGTATCGTAATCGAAATTCAGTAATAGAGTTGAAGGCAAGCCGAATTGAGATCGAGAGACTGAATAAGAGGGTGGAAGAGTTGAAGCTTCTTTACAGAATAGCGAAATATGAAATGAGATTTTGGAAAGGACTTCGGAGACAAATGAGGGGCATCTTCAACAAGCTCAGAAAGAAGTCAAAGAAAGGGATCATGTTATGGGTGAAGCCTTAAATTGAATTTGTGGAGTAGCCGATCATGTGCAAACTCTGACAGTTAAAGCAAAAGAGTTAAGCATACAATACAAGACGGAGACGGAACGAGGTCAAAAGCTAGCAAGACTCCTCAAGAAAGTCAAGGCTCTAGGCACCAAAGCAAAACCATTTATGTAATTTGCTTTATATTAAGAAACTTGTTATCCAAATTAAGTTTTCTAAATGGAAAATGAATTATAAGTCAATACCTTTCCTTATGCATACATGCATTCATAAGCTGCACATTTTATTAACTTGTACATGATTCCTTGAGAGCCTAAGATTATGCCAAATCTTCGAATGGTTACTCGAGCAAGGTAAGAGACACGATTATATTTTTGCTTTTAATTGCAATATATTTGGAAACTGTTTGCATTACATTCTCATAAAAAAGTGTTGATTCACGTTCTATTACCAAATGGCGAACTGGTCATAAGAAAACGGATTCCTTGATGAGGTAGAAGTTAACGTGGTCGTGCATATATGGTCAAAGATAAAAGTGATGACCTATCAAAGGAATGTATGTCAGGGATTCAAGATTACACCCAAGTACATAAAAGCCATAGCAGTTTGCTAGAGCTAAAAGAAGCATGAAGGAAAAAATGGGGCGGATATCCAATCACGAATATGTTAACTTACTTGATAGGTCCCGAGCTCTCATTTAGTATTGGAGTCCAACTTCTAATGACTTCACATTTGGAAAGGAAGACATGATACTCGCGGAAAAAGAATACATCACTCTATCTCATTGCACGAGGTTTCAAAATAATAATGACCGACCTTACTTGCTTAAGGTCAAAGTAGAGTTGCACCTTTTTCGAGTCCTAACACAGTATTGGGATTCAACTTAGTCGCTTCACCTTCAGAAACTGTAGAAGAATACATTACACTGCTTCATTGCTTGAGAACTCGAGTCAATAAGGTCTAAGGAAAGAGAAGAGAACAAGTACATTTGGAAAGCCTGCAAGGCTTGGTACGCTTAGATGCAAGAAAAATGATGGCATATTTATCTCAAACATGATTAAGTTAGCCATTTTCCTTAAAATGTCGGGGCACGTAGCGGACACGATTGCAAATTCATTTTATCGGCTTGACAAAAGAATCACTCATGTCCTAGCAATCTTAGTCACTAAGCACCTATTGAAGAAGGGGCAAAAAAAGGTGCATTGATTCATGACTTTTGTTAGTATGGTCCCGGGGCCGTGTGAAAAGTCGAAAAAGTCTTATCGAGAATTCTCTGAAGACTACTCTCTGTTTATGGGATTTGTGCTTGTTCAAAGACAAGATGACATTGCCAAAGACGATGGGAAATAAACGAGAAATGATCTCAACACGCTCAGGGGCAGGTCCGAGATAAGGGTCCATGCTGCAAGCAAAAACTTGACTCAAATGCGAGAAATGGCTAAATGCTTGATGTTTTGAACTGGGAATCAGGGGCAAACCAGAGCAAAGATTAGGACTTTGAGCGTTAAAGCATGACCATATATGCTTCTGCCTAATGTAAAAGAATTTGTTTTCTAGTAAAGTTGTCTAATGGAATGGAACCAAGAATCAACGCCTTGTTGCATGTATTTTATCATTTCATGTGCATTTGCATTTCGTGCATTAAATAAGATTCCACATGATTGAAACACTTGTGTGAGAGACAGTCATTTACCCTAAAAATGAAACCCGAGAGGAAACATGATAAATCAAGATAGGGATGATAAAATCTGAGGAAAAGGTCATATGGAAAGTAGGAACCTGTTGAGAGTTCGCCCGCACCCTTGGAAATGATTTGGACAACTAGACTGTGGAGGAGCTTCCTGTAGTTTTTAGGACTTTTCCAGGAAAATATTCAGAATACACTTATCACTCTAAGCTCGAGAGTAATAGGGATCCTTTTATGGAGAGCAAATGACCACTATCTTTTATTTCAATAAAAAGGATGCATTATTTTTATTGCATTTGGCAAATACTTTACCATTCTTCTCATTCGTTCACACCACAATCATTCTTTAGTTCAATTATTCTTTGGACCTCCTTTTTTGTCTTTGTGTCGGGTCCCTTGATATCAAGGATATGAGCAACATTGTTGTTGACTTAAGACATGTATCAAAAAAAAATCTCTCAGGCTTTGAAAATGATCAAGAATGTACCTTGTCTCCCGATCTGCTACGGATAGGTTGAGCAAGACACGAAATGGACCTCATCTTGAAGAGTTGTGATTTTAAGTAAGGATCAAGACATGAGTCTTTGTAAAAAAAAGATAAGCTACCTCGAGAATCCAAAGGTCTTTGCATGATCCAATCAAAGCATACTAGGTTTAACAAACCGATGTTGTGACACATAGACTCTCATAAAGGAAGAATGTAATCCAATTCAACAGAAACTTGGATAATTGAGGCTCGACGTGTTAAAAAAAAGGGTCAAAACTCCGTAAGAGGGCATTTTAAACTCCATAAAAAAAAGGAAAAGAGAGAAAGAAAGAAAAAGAAGGAAAAGTCAAGATGAAATCCCGCAAAGGGCATCTTGAAAATTTATCATTCTTTTATGTTGTGGCCTCTTTCTATGTGAAGCATGAACACCATCGAACCAACTTTGCAAGAGAGTTTCTAATGTGCATAAATTCATCTTCATGATCATTGATTATTACTTCCCAGGTTAGTGGGCGGTTAAGTGGATTATTAAAGATGAGAGATTATGTGCCAGTATGGAATGCCAAGAAAGGATCATATCCAACGATGACTTGAACTTGAGCAACAGCACGATAACAAAGTCTGCAGTCAATTTAAAGAACAAACATCACGACTTAAGCACCACATCGCCAAAAATGAGGCACTGATGAAGAACCAACAAAGACAACAAAAGATTGATTAGATTCAAAGTAGAGACTTATAGAGGCTCGATATGAAAACTCACCATCAAGGCCTCTATCAAAACATCCATCGGGGCAAAATTTTTCTCACTAGAACGAAAGTTGTCCTGCCAATTGAAGGTAAGTTTTCTTTCCCTCCAGATTTTGTTAGAGCTAATGAAGCAAAATGGATCTAATCCAAATACAGTCAACTAAAAAATCCTAAAAGTCATGACCAGATGACAAGGGTTTACGTCAAAGAAAGATCCACTCTATAGAACCCCATGAGAGAGTCCTAGTTTTGAAAAGGACCTTGATTATAAAAGACTTTCGAAGAGAATGGATGTCAAAATTGGGGAAGGCCCCATGAGATGAAGAAAGTTTTTTGAAGAAGTTTTGATTTTGATCAAAATGAATGACAAAGACATCCCAACTTTGTGAACTCGGATTGAATAAAAAAAAGAAGAAAAAAAGAGAAAAAACCTAAAAAAAAAGGGGAGAGGTCGAGGTGAAAACTCGTAAAGAGCACCTCGAAACCTAAAGAGATTTGAGTTGAAAACCTGAAAAGGCGGCTCAAATTCGATTAAGAAAAAAGGGGCATGAAGTGGTCTTTTCTCAAAAGTAGCAAGGTGGAGAAATTTTACACCTTGAGGCATTGACGAAGTACTCTAAGTTTTATGAACACATGTCAAGCTCAGAATGGTCTTCGCTAAGTTTGCTCATTGAAGCTCATACTTTGATATTTGGGGCACCTAACCCCATTCTTTGTTCACCTTAGGTTTTGCAACTTTTGACCAATACATGTCATTTTTAATCCTTTGGTGAGTTTTACCTCCATGAAATTCATTCGTCTTGCGATCCTGTCCAAGCATTTCTGCATCAAAACAATGATCGATAAACCAATGACCTTATAATTCATACAAGCTTTAACCTTCAATTAAATTCAATTTAATCCATTTTGTAACCCCAATCAAGCATGTTTGTATAACAGCCAGTGGACTAATCTTTTCATCTATGCGAACTTTGCCTCCAAACGATACACGTTGCTAACTCTATATTCGGCATCCTTTGACCAATATGGGTCATTTTTTTCATTCATGCTAGCTTTGCCTCCAATAAAATTTATCCACCTAACCTTATTCTTTGCTCACTATGTGTTTGGCATATTCTTTGACCAATATGAGTCATTTTTATTCATGTAAGTTTTGCCTCCAATAAAATTTCATTTGCCTTGCGACCACGCTTGAGCAAAATTTTGCACCAAAATTGTGATTATTGAACCAACGATCTTGTCATTCATACGACCTTTGTTTGCAATCCAATTCAATGTCATCCATAGCCTTGATGCAAGCATCTTTGCATTTAAAATAACAGCTAGTAGACAACAATATAAGAAATAGAAGGATTTCTACATATTATCCTAGAAAATTCCTAAATATTACAGGGACCTGAAACAGGGCCACTAGTTGGAAATAACCCGAGGGTTAGAAAGGTCTCAAAAAAATAGTTCAAAATACGACCACCTCTTTAGGTTTCATGTCAAAGATACCATACCAAAAGAAAAACATGATAATACGTCAGTGATAGGACTTAGACAAACGACGAACAATGTCGACCTAAGGACTAAAATAAAATCACTTCTCAAAGATGACATTTTGCATTCATCATTTATATTCATCATTTTAGGAGCATTTAATTCATTCTGAGTATGGCATCCTAAACAATCTGGCCTACCTAGAGGCCCATTTGAGCATATTTTACAGGTCTCAACACCATGAAACATGACGGGAAAGATCTAAGACAGCAACGGCAGATTCAGTACCGTAAAGACAAAGATCTAAGACCGCAACGGCGGACCGTGTACCTCAAAAGATGCAAAGGGAAAGATCTAAGACCACAACGACGGATCCAATACCACAAAAACACGACGAGAAAGATCTAAGACTACAACGGTGGATCCAGTACCGCAAAGATACAAAAGGGAAAGGTCTAAGTCGCAACGGCAGACCGTGTACCTCAGAAGCATGAAGAGAAAGATCTAAGACTACAATGACATCCAGTACCACGAAGATTCGAAGGGAAAGGTTTAAGTCGCAATGACGAACCCGGTACCTTAGAAGCAAGAAAGGTCGAATCCATGAAGATGAAACTTCTACCTTGAAGTCATGGTGGATCAGATCAAAATACCAAGTCTTTATCTCTCTGAAGTTGTAGTAAGAGCAAGATGAAGTTTCGAACATCAATTCCTATCCTCTTGAAGTTGTAGTAAATTTGGATAGCAAGTCTTTATCTCTCTGAAGTTGTAGTAAGAGCCAAATAAAGTTTCAAACATCAATTCCTATCCTCTTGAAGTTGTAGTAAAGTTGGATAGCAAGTCTTTATCTCTCTGAAGTTGTAGTAAGAGCAAGGTGAAGCATCAAACATCAATTCCTATCCTCTTGAAGTTGTAGTAAAGTTGGATAGCAAGTCTTTATCTCTCTCAAGTTGTAGTAAGAGCAAGATGAAGTTTCAAACATCAATTCCTATCCTCTTGAAGTTGTAGTAAAGTTGGATAGCAAGTCTTTATCTCTCTGAAGTTGTAGTAAGAGCAAGATGAAGCATCAAACATCAATTCCTATCCTCTTGAAGTTGTAGTAAAGTTGGATAGCAAGTCTTCATCTCTCTGAAGTTGTAGTAAGAGCAAGATGAGGCCTTGACATCAAACCCTATTTTTAAGAATACAGCAAGTGGGATAAGAGACATCACTCTCCCTGCAGTCGAATTGAATTTGAAATGGAGAAGCAAGTCAAGCGCTGTCACTTTGAAGTAGTGAATGATGGAGCCGAGATTCAGTGAGACTTGATAAAATTGGGCCTCCTTTTAGTCTTTGCTCCATTCCTGTTACAAAGCAATGAGCAAAGAGGGGCAGCTGTTGGAGCCCAATTTTGACCGGGCCCAAACCATTTTTACTTTGAAATTAAATTTATTTTAATTTTAAATTTATTTTAAATTCAATTTTAATTTAAATTTGAATTTAATTTAAATTTAATATTATTATAAATTTAATAAAATGTCCAAAGTCCAATTACAACCTTTTGACCCAATTGGGCCCAATTCAAAGTCCAAGTTTACAAGCTCAATCGGGTTAAGTTTGGCTAGCCCAAACCCAAGCATAAACAATCCAATTACAAAGGCCTAATTACAAATTAACCCAAAATGCTAAACCTAAACCCAAAAATACAAGTGACCCAATCTGCTTCAATTTGCACTGGCCGACCACCTTAGCCATTCAAGGACCGCCACGTCAGCAAGGTCACAGCCAACTTGCTCTGCTCACCAGCAACTTGCTCTGTCATTGTCGGCTCCAGCCAATCGCCACTGCATACGCCACCATAGCCGACCTACAAAAGCAAAGAAAAGACAAGTTTTTAATTGCATACAAACAATTTAGCATGATTGTAATCTGGTTATAAAACCAGATTCAATTCTTTGTAAAGGGTTTAGAAGCCCACCTCACGAAAATCAATAGACGAATCTTGGATTCAGGCTTCTTTTGTTCTTCAAAACTTACCAATTAATATAAAGCAAGACTTTTAAAACATTGGCAAATCAAAGCAGGATCAGGAAATAGCAAGCAGGAGTACCAAACATTACCAGAATACAAAGCATTGAACATTTGCACAGGTACATTAAATACATGCATGAATTGTTTGTCTGTTTTTGTTGATTATTTAAAACGTTTTCATTATAACTATTATGCTTTAATATACCTATTAAACATATTATCACTATCATGCATCGTTCTTGGTTACTCCAAACGTTTTAAGTATAAAAATATATATTAAATTATTACTTGATATATTAATTTCGCTTATCTGTTTCATCAAATTGCATTAAATACATATTAAGTATTAAATAATTTCATTAATAATAATAATTATATTAGTAATAATAAATGGCATAAAAATAGTAATAAAGATATTAAATATTATTAATAAATAATAATTTTTTAAATATAAAAAAGAAAATGAAAAGTCAGAAGTCTTCCTTAGATGGCGCCGTCGCCGTTGTCCATGCCCAACCCACCTCCGATCACGTCGATCTCCAAGACCGGATCTGCAAAGGAATTTTCAAACGGATAAGAAACAACCATAAAAAAAAGGAAATCAAAGAACAAGATTGTTGTTTTTTAAAAAAATTTGAGAACTTCAAACCCAGATTCGGGTTTTGAGATGAAAAGAAAAAAGGAAACTCTACCTTCAAAGTTGGACGCCAGCGATTGGAGAGGAGGTGACCGGCACGTGAGGCGACCAACGGTGGTGGAGTGACAAGAATTATAATGTTGTGATTGACAAGAATTATGAAAATAACCTTGTGACTGGAACTCTGTTATTAAATTCTTGTTATTTGAATTGTTGTGTTTACTCTTATCCTTATCTGAGGACCTTTTTGGTAAATTTTATAAACAACCTGGTTTATATGGCATGTAATTGGGATAATTGGTTATGTTTTAATGCTTCATAAATATGTATTTGGTAATTGGTATGTGTGGTGTTGTGGATTGAGAACTCCTTATGGTATGCTTGTTAAACTCTAAGTTGAGCATGAGTGGTTGAACATGAAATGGTAAGTGTCATGTTTAAGTATGGTATAGTGAGATTGAGATAGAAATTGGTGTTTATGCTAAGTCTTGTGAATGGTAGCTAAGGTGATGAAAGGATAAATGCTTATATTATGATAGCGTGCATGATACATTGATTAGGTCTTAGGTGATTAAATTTGACATGTTTTGATTGCTCTTGATGTGTTTTGCGGTCTTGTGATGATGTGTTATATATTGGTTTAAGTACCTATGCATTTGGTTGGAAAATAAGCATGATTTAGGTCATTTTAGGCACACACGGCATGGGACACGGGCTGTCACACGGTTGTGTGACCCACACGGGCATGTGTCCTAAGCGTGTTAGGTGCAAGGTACACACGGGCTAGCACACAGCCATGTGACCCAAGTCAGTGGGTTACATAGGTTACCACACGGGTGAGCACAAAAGTGTGTGAAGTAGCCACATAGGCATGTGGGATAGCTACACAGCCATGTTAGGAGCCACACGGTCTAGGCTCTGTCACACGGCTTGGAGACATGACCGTGTGACCTCTAAAGAGGAAATTTTTTAGTTTTTCCCTAAATGTTTTGATTTTTTTTATTTGATCCTTAATTGTTCATAAGCTATTTTTAAGGCCTCGTAGGCCAAATTTAAGGCTCGTAAATGTATGATTTATCCTATGTTGAATTACATGTATATTTATGCAATTAATTTGATAATTAAATGTTATTTGTTATAAAATGTTCTGATTTGTACGGTAATACTCTATAACCCTATTCCAGTGATAGAAACGGGTTATAGGTGTTTCATTTCGTAACCACGCCATTTGGATCCGAGATTCGTAAATCATCTCTGAAATCGCACCCGAAAGGTCGTAACGTACGACTCCCCAATCACCAGATTGAATGAACCCAGTGACTACAAACCCATGCACCGGTAAACCTAATTGTAAGTGCATGTCCTCAAGAGTGATAGTACACTCCTGGCATGGAAGATGGAATGTGTGCGTCTCGGGCCTCCACCTCTCCACCAACACGCTGATGAGTTTCGGGTCCATCTTGCAACCCTGGCCTACAATATCCACGTGCCAAAAACTGGCTTCCCTCAGGTATGTTACGATCAGCGGTGATGGAAGACATAGTAGATTATGAATAATGCGTTGCAAAATTTGATATTCTAACTATTCACATAAAAATTATAGCAAAATTTAATTAAATTATAAAAATGAAATAAAAAATTTAAAAAAATTAAAAAATTGAAATTAATTCTTACCATTTTCATTTGGTCGACGAAGATATGCTTGTTATCAAGATAGATTAAAGACTCAGGCCATTGCTAACACAAATAATTTTTGTATAAAATAACTATTTCTTGAAAATACTAATAAAAATAATAAAAAAGTATAATTCAAAAAAAATTAGAGAGTATTTGAGAGATTTTTTGAGATTTGATTGAAAAATATTAGAGATTTAGAGAGAATTGTGTGAAAATAGGGTTGAGGGTATTTAAACTTTTTTATTTTTTAGCCGTTGGGATATGACCGTTGAAAAAACATGGGGTAAAGCGCATCCACATCAACGTTTTAGTAAAGCACGTCCACATCACTGCATTTTAGAAAGATCGACCCATTTCGGTAATAATAAACAAAATGACTCATTTTCGTAAATAATTTTGGAAATACACATTTTTAAGTACATAACCCTAAATTTCAGTTTTAAGTGTTAATTTCAATATTCCTAATAGCATGGTGTCTTTCTTTTTTTTTTTTTGAATATACTAGTCTAATTATATAGTAGTATCTGTTCGTACTTTCTTAACCTTTTGACAACGCGCACACACCTTGCACACACTAGTGCTCGAACCCGAATCTCCTAGGATGAACAATATCCTTTTATCCACTGGAACCACTGGTTGGGTTCAACATTCTGTCTTTCTATATTATTCAAAATATTATCATTTAAATAAAATAATTTACTGTCTTCCTTCTTTACTCATAATATAACTATATTATATACCAACATCTTATAAGTTCTCACCATAGGTTGTGAGTTTATTAAACATCTAATATGTTAAGCAACATTACTTCTTTTTCGCAGGTGTATATAACATTTTCAGTATTTATTCGAATAAAAAATTTCAATCAATCATTAGTAATATATCATCTTGTTGATAAAATTTAAATATTAGCAATTTTTTGGAAGTGATTAAGTAAAATAAGAAAAATCGAAAAAAAATGTAAAATAAGAATATAAAGTTGAGGCCTAACACTTAAAAAAACTATATATATAAGGTGCATACGTGACGCTCTTTCAATTTTTTATATTTAATTTTTTATATAATGCTTTTTATCAATTTTTAAAATTTTTTTCATTTAATATATGAGTTATGAGTCCAATTATAATGCATAATGTAACACCTTAAACCCAATCTAGAAAGAAAGACTAAGTCGAGAATGTCACATAAACGACATAAAGAAAACAAAGAAATAAGATAATCAATCCAAAGCAGCTAAGTCTTATCATAAGCACGTCGAAAATAATCAAAGAGAACACACATCAAACTAAAGTGTGCACAATTATATGTCCACAAAGGTCCTAGACTCAAAGTTCACATGTAGCATAACATAGTTACTTAGAAAACTCATAACAAAGTCTTCCGAATGACCGAGTCCCTCGTCCACCGGCCTTTAGTCTTGAGAAGGTCTTGAAATTTCATTAATCAGGTTAGTATAACATATAACGAAGTTTCACAAGATTCATAATGTTCTATGTACAAAATTATTTAAAGTACCATTTACAGTTCAGATGATACATTCAGTAATCTAAATCAATTTAACAACATTTCCACAGTTCAAATACACATTTATACGGATATAAAGACTAGTCCAGATTCATATATAGTTATAACGACAATTATGCAATTCCCATCCTCGACACACCATCTATGTCCAGCCCATCACACCAATAGGTATTTAATACCTGTCCAACCCTACACACCTTAAAGTGTTGGTATGACACGTCTCAGTGTTTACAATCTCACTGCTAAATTAGATATAACCTCGAGTGGTTTAACCACTGAATTAGTTCAGATTACTTTCTTCAATTCACAATCCCAAACCCCATGCAGATGCAGAAACAAATATCAGATCTTTACATTTTAGTTATATATATATATATCAGATATTGATAATACACAGGTTATCAGTTACAGATACTCAGAATTAGATTTCAAACATGCTAAACAACTTTCATAGTTCAATTTAGGTCATACAAGTTTTAAGGTCAGCTAACGGTCACTCTATACAGTATTTACGAAAAAAAATAGTCCACATAGCCTGACACACGACCATGTGCTGGCCCGTGTGTGACACACGATCTGACACATGCCCTTGTGTCTGGCCCGTGTGACCATACACCTTAAATTGCAAAACAAGATACACACACGGTCTGGTACATGCCCGTGTGCCCCTAGTACCTTAATTCACAAAATAGTATGCACACACGACCTGACACACGCACGTGTGCCTTGCCCATGTGTCCTCCGTAGCCAATTTAAATGGCACATGGCCTGGACACACGCCCGTGTGCCTTCAAACAGTGTCGATTTTTGGTAAAAACGCATGAAAATCTGCAGGAAAGGAAAGGGAGTCGATTCCTACATGTTACATTGTTGATACAAAGCAACCTCGAGTGACTTAAGGACCTATAATGACATAAAACAACCAACTAACAAGAATTAACAAAATTACGCCTCAATTAGTCACATGAGAACAAATTAAGTCGAAAGATTTCGAGGTTAAACCCTGAATCGCAAAACAACACACTTACCCCGTACCAAACAGTTGATTCATAGATTACGAGCATCAGGAAAAATGTTATCCTCAAGACCTTCTCTTAAAGAATAACAATCAAATAATTCAATAAGAAATTCGACTAGATTGAACCAAACCCATTCAACAATAAAACTCGAAAATGGAGGAATAGTAACTACTATACAAATTAGTAACATTAACCTTCCGAACAAAAGGAAAGCAGTTGCAAGTTAGGCAATGACAATTACGACAACGATGATTAGCAGTCAATGAAAATAGAGCGATGAACGATAGTATAGAGAATAATGTTTTCAAAACCAAATGAATAGAGAGAAAGGGAAAAACATAATGATCGATAAAGGGGAGAAAACCACTTGGTAAACTGAAATTTATTTGATGGAGAGGTGTAAAAATTTATCTACCTTTCGTAAATACTGAGACTCATCGTTGACATACAAACATACAAAATTTAATTTATGTCACAATCTCAAACTCTAAGGTTCAGAAAAAAGAAATGCAAAATGGTAAAACTGCGACTCGAACCGTAGATCTCAAGTAAACAGACAGAACACATAACCACAGAAGCAGAGACAGATTCGTTAACATAACTCACATAGAAAAGTTTAAATTTTTGGGGTGTTACAACTCTTTCCCCCTAAAAGAAATTTCATCCTCAAAATTTACTTGAATCCAAAAGATATGGATATTGCTAACGAATTGAATCCTCGGGTTCCCAAGTGGCTTCCTTAGTACCATGATTCCGCCACAGAACCTTAACGAGAGGTACGATTTTCCTTCGTAAGACTTTAACGTTTCGCTCAAGAATCTGAACTAGTTACTCTTTGAAAGTTAGATTGGGTCTCACCTCAATCTCCTCAATCGGGACAATGTGGGATGGGTCAGGTCGATATCGTCTCAACATAGAGACGTGAAATATGTCATGAATTTGATCTAGTTTAGGTGGTAATTCAAGCTGATAGACAACTGATCCAATCCATTTCAAAATACGGTAAGGTTCGGTAAATCTCGGACTCAATTTACCTTTGCGTCCAAACCGAAGAACTTTCTTCCACGGTGACACCATTAGAAACACCTCGTCACCTACAGAATATTCAATATCCTTCCTTTTTAAATCTGCATACGATTTCTGTTAATCGGATGCGGCTTTTAAACGGTCTCGAATCAGTTTAATCGTATCTTCAGTCTCAAATACTAAGTCGTGGCCCAAAACCCATCGCTTACCTAATTCGGTCCAACATAGGGGAGTATGACACTTACGACCATATAAAACTTCGTAAGGTTCCATCTTAATGCTAGACTAGAAACTGTTGTTGTACGCAAATTCGGCTAATAATAGATGATCTTCCCAACTACCCCTAAAGTCAATCATGTAACACCAGAGCATATCCTCAAGAATCTGAATAACCCTCTCAGACTGACCGTTCGTTTGAGGATGATACTTGTATTGAAATCTAGTCGCGTACCTAACGCTTCATTAAACTTCTTCCAAAATTGAGAGGAAAAATGCGGATCTCGATTTGAGATAATCAAAATTGAAACCAAGTGCAACCTCACAATCTCAGATACGTAAATCTTTGCTAGCTTCTGAATTGGATAATCTGTCCTGATCAGTAAAAAGTGAGCAGACTTGGTCAACCGATCTACGATGAACCAAACTAAGTCCTTCTTAGTAGGTGTTAAGGGTAACCTACTAACGAAGTTTATCGTAACTCATTTCCACTTCCACTGAGGAATCTTAACCGGTTGAAGTAATCCTGAAGGTAACTGATGCTCGGCCTTAACCTTCTAGCAAGTCAAAAAGTGGGAGATGAAGGTAGTCACCTCCTGTTTCAAACCTGACCACCAGTATAACTCTCATAGATCCCTATACATCTTATTTCCGTCAGGATGCATAGCATAAGGGCTGCTATGTGCTTCTTGCAAAATCGATGGTCTCAACTCAATATCCTTAGGTACACAAATATGACCCTTGAAAGACAAAACCACGTCGCTATTCAAATCGAATTAGGACTCTTCACCAGATTCAATCACACGTAGTCATTGAACTAGAGACTCGTCTTACAACTATTTCTCTTGAATCTGATCCACCCATATTGGTTTCACCTGAAGCTCGTCTAACAAGCTGCCATTGTAAAAAAGACTCAATCAAGCAAACATCAATAGCAGATTAGTCATCGCCCGATGACTAAGAGCGTCAGTTACAACATTAGCTTTATCGAGATGATACTCTATAGTACAGTTTTAGTCCTTAAGTAACTTAACCCATCTACATTGTCTCAGGTTTAACTCTTTTTGAGTTAGTAGATACTTGAGGCTTTTGTGATCGTACATCTCTCATCATACAGATAGTGCCTCTAGATTTTTAATGCGAACACGATCACAGCTAGCTTAAGATTGTGAGTAAGATAGTTACCCTCATGCGTCTTAAGCTACCGGGACACGTAAGCCACTACTTTTTCCTCTTGCATCAAAACACATCCTAAACCCACATGTGACACGTCGCTATAAACCATGAAATCCTTACTTGACTCAGGCTGAACTAGAATAGGAGCTTGCGTCAGAACAGACTTGAGCTTCTCAAAGCTCGATTAATGCTCCTTAGACTACTTGACCGAAAAGTTCTTGTGCAGAAGCTTAGTCAAGGGAGATGCTATCAGGGAGAACCCCTGGGCAAACCTACGGTAGTACCCACTAAACCGAGGAAACTCCAAAGTTCAGATACATTCTTCGACTGTTTCTACTTAACCATAATTTTTATTTTCTTAGGATCAACTTGGATCCCCTCAATAGTCACTACGTGCCCTAGAAAGGTAACCTCGTATAACTAGAATTCACACTTACTAAACTTCATGTAAATTTGTTTCTCACGAAACATCTGAAGTACAATACACAGATGCTCGTCGTGTTCAATCTCAGTCTTGGAATAGATTAGGAAGTCATCGATAAAATCCACTACAAACTGATCCAAGTACAGTTGAAAGACCCGATTCATTAGATCCATGAACGTAGCCAAGGCATTCATGAAGCCGAAAGGCATAACCAAGAGCTCGTAATGCCTGTAACGCATTTTAAAAGTAGTCGTGAACACATCGATCTCTTTAACTTTGAGCTGATGGTAACCAGATCGAAGATCGATTTTAGAAAACACTAAAGCTCTACGAAACTAATCAAACAAGTTATCGATTCTTGGGAGTGGATACTTGTTCTTAATCGTTAGCTTGTTCACCTAATGGTAATTGATACACATTCTCATCGTACCGTCCTTGTTTTTAACAAACAGAATAAGTGGTCCCCACGGAGACACACTCGATCGGATGAACCCTCTATCGAGAAGTTCTTGGAGTTATGCTTTCAGTTCAGTGAGCTACTTCGATGCCATGCGATAGGGAACGATGGACATTGGAGCAATACCTGGTAACAATAGATACCAAACTCAACCTACCAAGTCAGTGGTACACTCGACAGTTCATCGGGGACGACATCTGGGAAATCCCTGACTATCCAAATATCACTAACGGATAACTTAGCATGTGTAAAATCGGTAATGAAGATGAGATATTACTCATACCCTTTCCATACTAGTTTCTCGATTATGAGAGCGAAGATTACATTTGAAAGGTAATCTCGATGCTCATCAATCATCACAATCTCCTGATCCTCAGCAATTCTTAAAGTAACTCACTTAGATGCACAATCGAGACTGCTCGATACTTAACAAGTCAATCCATTCTTAAAATCAAATAGAACTCCCCAAACCGTAGTTCCATAAGATCCTCCAAGAATACGACTCCCTGAATCTCTAACGGTACACACTTATACACTTTGTAAGCCCGAATGGACTGACCTAGAGGACTAACCACAGAAACCACACTAGCAATACACTTAGCAAATATATTCAGTTTCACAGATACAGTACTAGCTATGTAAGAATGAGTGGATCCTATATCAATCAATGCAAAATATGGTACAAAATAAATAAAGAAAGTATCCACAATAACATTAGCGTAGTCTCAGTCCTCATGGCGTCTAGCCGCGTATAGCAGTGCAGATTGGCGAGCCTTAGTCTGGGTTGCACCTTTGTGGTGCACCCCGTCCCCTGCCAGAGCTACTACATTCGCTAGCAGTACCTCGACCTCTAGGAGCTTGTGGAGTAGCTCTCGGAGAATGAACAGTATTCGTAGTCGGAGCCAGACCTGGCATCTGATTAGGTTGATGTAGGCAGTCTCATACTCAATGCTCCATCAATCCACAACGGAGACAACCTCCGGACTTCCTCCAACACTCGCTCGGGTGGCATCTCTCACAATGAACACAACGTAACACCGCGTTGAAAGCTACCGATGCCTAAACCCTAGGAGGTCCATCGACTCTCGCCCATTTATTAAGGCACTGAACGACACTAAGAAATCCTGCATCTCTCTTAACTTTACCTTGAATCCTCTCTTATTGCTTTCTCTCGTGCTCAGTGCGCTTAATATCATTGGCAATCTTTACCTTGTCGACCAAAATAACGAAGACTCACTCCCTCTGAGGAACTATCACTACCCGTAAATCATACCTCAATCCATCCTCAAACCTCATGCACTTGTCGTACTCAGTCACGACTAGTGGTTGAGCATACTTGCTCAATCTCAAGAACTCGGCCTCGTACTTAACTACGGACCTCTCCCTCTAAACTAAACTCATGAACTCCCATCGATGAGCCTTAACATAACTAGCTTCTTGGAACGATGAAAATATATAGACTTTTTCATACCTTTTTTAACTCAAATTCATGCAAATTCTTAGTAATTAATGTCAAAAATACAATTTAATTATAAAATAATTAAATTGTGCTAAAAATTTCCAACATATTGATTTTTAATTATTTTTATAAATATTAAGCATGAATTTGATTATTTTTTAACAGTTTTGCACAATTGGTTAAAATCGGCTCGGTAGACACTGTAGAAGGCCTAAACCGTTGAGGAAATTTTTACATCGAGTAAATGAAGAGCTAAGAAGATTAATTTTCCAGTAAATTTTGGTCTAATAGGAAGCATAATTATACTTTATAATTAAATTTTTAATTCAATTAATTTGGGTTAAAAATAAATTATAAAGCTTGAAGAAAAGTTGCTCGATGTGCATGCAATCGAGGACCGAACCACCATGAATTTGACAAACCCAAGTGCCATCCATTGGCTGACCCAGTCAGCTAATTATGCTAATTTCCATCCTTGCAAATCAGCCCCCAAAGCTCCCAAAATCCCATTCAAACCCCTCCATTTTTGGTGATGTTATGGATATGCCCCAAGCCAAATTAAGCAAAATTTGAACTAGTCAAACTTGCTACATGCATGGTTAGCCAAGGGAGTTGAGTGGCTGATATTTATTTACTAAATATAGCACTCAACTCTCACCTATAAAAAACCCCTAATCTTCTCATTTCAACACATCAATTCTCTCACCATTCTCTCTTGTTTCTCTTATTTTCTCTTTAGCTTTCCCTTCCATTTTCTCCTTCCAATCCATGATGATTTCCCCTATTGGGAAAAAATGGTTTTCATCCTTGAAATAGCTTCATTGTGTGTTCATATGAGACCTCAATCTGGGAAGAATCGAGCAAAAACGACGAAGAACGCGACAACAGTTCTTAAGAAATTACTGGATTTAATCCTATTCTTTTTCTCTCTTTTAAATTCTTGTTGTTATTATGATGAATACTATTATGACTATTTTTTATTTAATTAAAATGGCTTAAATTTCTTTTACCGTTGGGTTGATTGTGCTGATTGCTTGATTATTCATGAATCATGTTTACATTGTTATAGGCCCTGAATGTTTTTGTTTAATTAAATATTATCATACCTAAGTTATAATTGGATTACCCTTGTGATATAACTATTGAATTAATCATTTAAGCACGTTGAAATTGTGATTAATGGACACACTATTTAATTTGTTCATGTTTTATCTTCTAAGAAAGCTGAAGGTTAAATTAGTGATGGTATTGAATGATACATAGCATTGCATAACTTGCAGGATTTTTGTGATTAAATTGTTTCAATATAGGTGTATGTTGTTACTTCACTTGATCCTTTACTTATTTGTGAATTTTAATTTAATCGGTCGTATTGGCATAGGTATATGTTTAAGAGATTGCTTTAGTTCATAAAGTATGTATGTGCCATAACACATTTACTTATTAAAAATTAGATTAGTCGGTTGAATTGACATAGGAATATCGTCAAGAGATAAGTTGATTTTTGTAAGTAATGTTGTTCATAAGTCAACAAGATATTGGGTTGCTGTGAATTTATTTCGTAACAAGCATGAACATGATTTCGATTTAATTAAGTAATTAAAGCAATTAACGTAACACATTTATTTCATATTGATTAAAGCTTAGAAATTGTGTATTGAATTAAACTTTATTTTTATTTTTAACTTAGATTAATTTTAGTTTAGATTAATACTCTTCACAATTATTATCTTTTCCCTAACCAAATTGTTGATTAAATATTTCATAAGTATTTTTCCTATCACAATCCCTGTGGGTACGATACTTAACATTACTTGTCACTTTATTACTTGATACGATTGTGGACACTTGCACATTTCCATCGTTCCAAGCTTTTGGCGCCATTGTCGGGGATTGTTAAAATTATTTGTTTTACATTTTGATTTATTTATTTTTCTATGAATTTTTAACTTAATTTTTTTTTTCTTCTTGAATATTTCAGGTGTTTATGAGTATTGACTGAATTATTGACTTACTCCCAGTGGATCCTAAAATTTAACAAACTTTCTTAGAAGAAGAAGACAAGCATCTCAATGAAAAGCTGAAGAGATGAACTTTGAGAATCCGAATCAAGGAAACGGAGCTAATCATGCTGGAAATCTTATCCTTATTACTGATGATAGGGATAGAGCCTTGAGATAGTATGCGGTGCCATTGTGCCATTGTTTCATGAACTTAATTCGGGAATTAGGAGACTCGAAATTGAGGCACAACAATTTGAACTGAAGCTAGTGATGTTTCAGATGCTTCAGACAGTAGGCCAATTAAGTAGAATGCCTATCGAAGATCCTCATCTTCATTTGAGATGTTCATAGAGGTGAGCGACTCTTTCAAGTTAGCCGTAGTGTTAGAAGATGCACTTCAATTAAAGTTGTTCTCATTTTCACTAAGGGACAGAGCTCGAGCCTGGTTGAACTCATTGCCACCAAATTCTATTACAACACCTTAGGAAGTATTTCCCTCTTAGAAAGAATGCTAAATTGAGGAGTGAAATTACTACTTTCTAACAGATGGATGATGAATCCTTGTATGAGGCATGAGAAATATTTAAAGAGTTGTTAAGGAAATGCTCTCATCATGGAATCTTGCATTGTATCCAACTAGAGACGTTTTATAATGGTCTTAATTATCACACGAGGATGGTAGTAGACGCTTCCGCCAATGGTGCTATTCTTTCGAAGTCTTATAATGAGGCTTATGAAATTATAGAAAGGATAGCAAGAAATAATTACCAATGGCCGACTAATCGAGCAAACTCAAGAAGATTAGTTGCAGGAATTCATGAAGTGGATCCACTCACTTCACTCGCAGCTTAGGTGTCTTCGATTTCCTCAATGCTTTAAAATTTTACTACTAATGGGCACTTGTTTGAAGAATGTCGATCGAACCCATAATCTGTATATTACATGGACAATCAGAACCAAAATTGAGGCAGGCAAGGATTGCAGTCAAATTTTTATAACCTATCTTGGTGAATTCACCTTAATTTCTCATGGAGTAATTAAGGGGTTGAACTTAGTAACACTTATGCTCAACCGAGATCAACCCAACCGTAAGGATTTACCCAGCAAGTTCAGAAGCCACAACAAGTTGAACCTTCTAACAGCTTAGAGAATTTATTGAAGGCATATATGGCAAAGAATGATGCCACTCTAAGGAATTTGGAGAATCAAGTGGGTCAACTTGCAACTGAACTAAAGAACCATCCACAAAGTGTTTTGTCGATTGATACGGAGAATCCAAGAAATTCGGGGAAGAAGCATTGTAAAGCACTGACATTAAGGAGTGAAAAGATGTTGCAGCCCAATACAGTTGAAGTAGAAGAAGAGGAAGTTGATGCTCAAGATGTAGTGGAAGTTCAACCAATTGTTGAAACTCTAATTTTTCAAAACCTAAACTAGAACTGGTGTATGTTGAGAAAGAGACTTCTAAACTAGTCAAGTTTGATGATCTAACAACTTTGTTAGATGTAGAAGTACTACAAAAAATGAAGCAGCCAGTTCAAGTAAAGAATCCTCTACCATCCTACCCTCAGAGACTTCAAAAGAAGAAGCAGAAAGTCCATTTCAAGAAGGTCTTTGACGTACTTAAGTCATTGTATATAAACATTCTGTTGGTAGAAGCACTTAAACAAATATCGAACTAAGTCAAGTTCATGAAAGATATCTTGTCCAAGAAGTGAAGACTTGGAGAATTTGAGACGGTATCTCTAACGAAGGAATGTAATGCATATCTTCAAGACAAATCACCCTCAAAGTGGAAGGATCCTGGATGTTTTACCATACCTTGCAACATTGGAGCAACTTATTGTTGTAAAGCACTATGAGATTTGGGTGCAAGCATTAATTTAATGCCCATGTCGATATTTAGAAAATTAGGAATAGGTGAAGTATACCAATTACGATTACGCTTCAGTTAGCTGATCGATCCATAGCACATCCTGAAGGAAGGATTGAGAATGTATTGGTTCGTGTAGATAAGTTCATTTTTCCTACTAACTTTGTCATTTTAGACTTTGAAGCAGATAAAGAAGTGCCAATCAACCTAGGAAGACCATTCTTAACAACCAGAAGGACTTTGGTTGATGTACAGAAAGGCGAGCTAACTATACTTGTTCAGGACGATCAGGTAACATTTAATTTTTTTAAGTCTACGAGATTTCCTGATGTAGTTAATGATTGTTCTGCAGTGTCCAAGTTAGAAGATTTAATCATTGAAGAGGAATTTAACTCTGTTGAGGATCCTTTAGAAAAGATTTTGCTGACAGACCCTCTAAATGATAAAGACGAGGAGGAAAACTTAGCTTTATTAGAAGCTAATTCGAGTGGATTTAATCCACAACCTCATTTTGAATCTTTAGAGTTAAAAAGAAAAGATTACATTCAAACGAAAGCTTTAATTGAAGACCCACATAAAGTAGAGCTTAAGATATTACCTTCACATTTAAAATATGTTTATTTAGGTGGCACCTCTACTTTACCTGTGATTATTTTAGCACAACTAACTGAAGAGTAGGAAGAGAAATTGATTAAAGTGTTAAAGCAATTCAAGAAGGCTATTGGATGGACCATAGCTGACATTCGTGGTATTAGTCCATCCATATGCATGCATAAGATCATTCTTGAAGATGACAAGAAAGGGACGATTGATGGACAACGGAGATTGAACCCCATTATGAAGGATTTAGTCAAGAAAGAAATCATCAAGTGGTTAGATGCAAGTATAATTTATCCCATCTTAGATAGCTCATGGGTTAGTCCAATCTAGTGCGTGCCAAAGAAAGTTGGTATTACGGTTGTAAAGAATGAAAACAACGAGTTGATACCCACTAGAACGGTTACCGGGATGGCGTATTTGCATCGACTATCGAAAATTGAATAAGGCGACTAGGAAAGATCACTTTCCCTTATCGTTTTAGGATCAGATGCTAGATAGACTCGCAGGGCGAGACTGTTACTATTTTCTAGATGGGTACTCGGAGTACAATCAGATTACAATCGCATTGGAAGATCAACACAAAACCACGTTCACATGCCCGTATGGTACGTTTGCATTTAGACGCATGCCATTTGGTTTATGTATTGCACTTGTTACATTTCAAATATGTATGATGGTCATTTTCAGTTACATGGTCGAGCAGTATTTAGAAATGTTCATAAATGACTTCTTTGTGTTCGAGGACACTTATTATAGCTAAGGTACTAAGACGATATAAAGAGACAAACCTTATTCTCAACAGTGAAAAGTGTCATTTTATGGTACGAGAAGGTATTGTTTTGGGACATCAAATAACAAGACAAGGAATCAAGGTTGATAACGCCACAGTAGATGTTATCCAGAAGCTTCCACCTCCAACATCTGTAAAGGGTGTTAGGAGTTTTTTGGGACATGTTGGATTCTATCGGAGATTCATCAAGGACTTCTCTAAGATTGCTAGACCTTTAAGCAAGTTATTAGAGAAGGAATCGACATTCAACTTTGATGAAGAATGCTTGACAACATTTAACGATCTGAAGAATTGACTAGTTTCAGCACCAATTATCGTCACACCGGATTGGGAACTGTTGCTTAAATTAATGTGTGACGTAAGTGACTTCACGGTCGGAGCTCTGATGGGCTAGTGAAGGAACAAAGTTTTTCATCCCATCTGCTATGCAAGTCAGACTTTGTCAGGAGCTCAGCTAAATTATACGATAATCGAGAAAGAATTACTTGTAGTTGTGTTTGCTTTTGACAAGTTTAAATCTTATCTTGTACGTACTAAAGTGACAGTCTTTACGGATCATTTGGTAATTAAATACTTACTTTCCAAGAAAGATGACAAGCCGAGATTGATTCGTTGGGTGCTATTACTTCAAGAATTTGACTTAGAAATTCAAGATCGAAGAGGAATAGAAAACCCAATTGCAGGTAACTTGCCTAGATTGGAGCCACGAGAAGAAAATTCAACTCTTGTACCCATACAGGAAACGTTCCCTGATGAACATATACTCAAGCTAAGTCATAACACCCCTTGGTTTGCTGATTTTGCTAACTACTTAGCTTGCGATTTGATTCCCTATGATAAGACGTATCAGTAAAGGAAGAAGTTTTTTCACGATGCTAAGTACTACTTCTGGGAAGAGCCGTATTTGTTTAAGAAGTGTGTAGATCAGATGATCAGAAGATGTGTTGCAAAAAATGAAGTGCAAGCAGTATTATATCAGTCTCACACAGCTCTAAGTGGGGGACACTTCAAAGGATCACGTACTGTGGCCAAAGTATTGCAACCAGATTCTTTTGGCTGACATTGTTCAAAGATGAGTACGCATATGTTAGAAGCTGTGACCGATGTCAAAGGGTTGGAAATGTCATTCATATAAATGAAATTCCTCGAACGAATATCATGGAAATGGAATTGTTCGATGTTTGGGGTATTGAGTTCCTTGGTCCATTCCCTCTGTCATTTGGTAACAAATATATTTTTGTAGCAGTCGACTATCAAAATGGATTCAGGCCAAGGCATATCCGACAAATGATGCCAAGGTAGTGAAGAAGTTTTTACAGAAGCATGTGTTCACAAGGTTTAGAACTCCTAGAGCCATCATTAGTGATGAGGGGTCCCATTTTGTAAACAAGTGGTTGAAGTGGTTACTCGATAAACAGGAAGTAAGGCACAAGGTTGCTACAGCTTACCATCCACAAATGAATGGGCAAGCTGAGCTAGCAAATAAAGAAATAAAAGGCATATTCGAGAAGGTAGTTCATCCAAACCAACGAGATTGGTCCAAGAGACTAGATGATTCTTTATGTTCCTACAGAACAGCATATAAGACACCTTTAGGGATGTCTCCTTATAGGTTGGTATTTGGAAAAGCCTGTCATTTGCCCTTGGAGTTAGAACACAAAGCTTACTGGGCTCTTCAACAGCTCAATTTGGATCTCAAGCTTACTAAAGAGAAACGAATGCTTGAGCTCAATGAGTTAGAAGAATTTTGAACATTCTCTTATGACAACGCCAAGCTATGCAAAGAAATATTACAAAGATGACATGACAAGCACATTCAAGTTAGAGAGTTCAAAGCAGGTCAGCAAGTCTTATTGTTTAACTCTATATTGAATTGTTTTCCAGAAAAATTGAGATCACGTTGGTCCAGTCCATTTACTATCTATCAAGTTTTTTCATACGGAGTGGGTGAACTCCATGGTAAGCAAAGTATTTTTCGATTTAATGCCCAAAGATTGAAACATTATTGGGGAAATAAAGTTGAGCTAAATGAAGCATCGCTCATTTTATCAGATTCTTAATTTTTTTTCAATTAATAAAGAACTTAGGTTATATTTTCTAGACTAGTATGTTGGAATGAATTCTATCTAGGAGTTTGAAACTTAAGTGGGACCGTTTGTGACCCCTCCAATCTTTCCTAGGAATTAATTTTAATATAATCTTCAAAAAAATTATTTCTTAAGTCAGAAAATAAATTTTTGATTTTGAGTTTTGCAAATAAAAAGGGTCAATTTTTTTATCCAAGTTTTAATTGCAACCTAATTTTCAAAATTATTTTGAGTTCAAGGACTTAATTAATTTTTTGTAAAATTTTGTTGTTCTTTTTGTAAATATTAAAATTAACTGTCTTTTTCTATAAATATTTTAAAACAACTAAAAATAAAAGTTTTTATTTTTATGTTATTTATTTTAAAATTGATAATACTTAATATAAAATTATAAATTTATTTTTATGATTTGTATTATTTATTATCAATGTTTAATTAGAATTTATTTTAGAGTTTTAATTTCAATAAATTAAGTAATAACAACTAATATATTATTATGTTAATTGTTATTAACTTAAAGTAAGGCTTAGGTTATTTTATAATTTAATTTGTGTGAGAGTTTGAATAAAATTTACATTCCATGCATTATAAATACCACTCTTACCATTAGTCCGTCATTCAAACCATCCCACACTTAGTAGCAAGTGCCGACAGCAGCCACCATCGAAGATTGTCGGTAGTCGTTGAGCATCATCGGATACCATTGCTGCACCTAACCGCAAGCCCCCGCAAGTGCCCGCACACATTGTCCCTTGCTCCTGCAAGCTCGCAGACGCTCCAGGCCTGCTGGATGCTGCTGTTGCCGAGCCAAATGCCCATTCCTATTGTAGTCGAGCTAGACGCCCACGCCTATTGTTGCCGAGCCATGCTTGCTGTTGTTGCCCACACTTGATGCTGTTGGAACGTGCGCACGCCAACATCCGACCCCTTGTGCATGACAATCTTCTTGCGCACCAACATGCCCTCGAGCTTAGGTCATGCGCACCATCACCTTACACAGTTAAATTACCCTTCAACCAACACTAGACTATAACCTTTTCTTTTTTCTAACTTTTAATTTTATTTAATTTATTTTAAATTTTTAATATTTTAGACTAATTAATTTTTAGAAAAATATAATTTGTATCCATCTTATTTATGATCAAGTTAAAATCATGCATCGCAAGAGAACTCGTGTCGCAATTGAAGAAGCACAAAACATATTCCATAGTGTAGAAGCTAAGGCAAGGTAGGACACTGTGTTAAAAAATTAACAGATGTTTTTAGAGAAAGGGTTTACTTGGAAAGAAAGCAATTATATGAACTTCATGGCAAGCATTTGACAAGTTGCTGAAGCTCTGAACTGGGGAGTGTTTTGTGAAAAGTGACTGAGTACAAATGAGGAATTGGTTCGAGAATCCTACACAAATTTGACCTCGAGTGAACTTATAGAAGTTCTTGTCCGAAGAATCAAGGTACCATTAAAATCAAGCACCATCAATGAGTACTTTAACTTACCTGATTTCGAAGAAGACGAGTACTCTATTCAGATGAAAAACTTAGAGGTTGAAAAATTGCAAGAGATCCTTCGAGAACTTATAGTTCCAGGTTCTGAATGGACGCTGTCAAAGAGTGGAGTTCATACTTGTTGCAAAGAATATTTGACACCGTTAGGAAAAGTATGGTTTTATTTTATTCGATTCAGTCTCATGCCTATCTCACAAGGAACTACTGTTTCAGTGGAACGAATGGTGTTGCTTTATTCAATCTTGAAGGCAAAGATCATAAACCTGGGAAAGACATCATTAGAGAAATTAGAAATTGTGCCGCAAGACGTTCTGTTCAAGCTTATTTCCCATTCACGGTCATAGTTCTGTGCTTAAAAGCTAAAAATCTTGGGAATGTGAAGAAAACAGGATATAGCCAAGGAGCAATCACTAATTAGGGCATTATTTAAGTAGTAGGAAATTCCATTCTTCAACAGCAAGCTGAAGAAGAAGAAGATCCTGAAGAAGATGAGGAAGATCTTTCGGTGACAAAATCAAATTGAATTCATGATGAGGCAGAGTCTACTGAAAGAATGTCTGAACTTGACATATCCATACCTAGACCTTAATCAGAACTTCGAAATGAGATGTCAAAGATGATGGATTGCATGCAACACATGCAATGGCATCAACAATCTTATTGGAGATACACAAAGATACGAGATGACACATTTAAATGTGCACTTGAAAAAGTATTTCGTGACCCATTTATTTTTGTGCCTGAATTTCCAGATTACATATTTGAACCATGGACTCCAATGGCGAAGAAGGAGCAAGGTGACTTGAGCAACAATATGGACTACGAAGCAAAAGAAGAGTCAAAGTCTAGGGGTTTTGAACAAAAATAGAAAGGGGAACTTGTCTTTCTTTGATTTCTGCTATTTTATTTTCTTTGGTTATTTTAAGTTTTTAATGAATTTAGAACTAGGTCATTAGGTTAGTTTTCAATTCTTGCATAATAAATTAAGAGGTTAAAGACAATAATTGAACAAATTAGAAAAATAAGAGTGTGGTAACAGATATGTACATGTCTAGGATTGGACATTGAAAGAGTTTGGTACTTAAGTAGTCAAATTTGACTCACCTCCTCGTCCTTGATACTACCTGGAGTACAATATTTATTTTTACATTCTCTGTTGTTTTTAACAATGGGGACATTTTTCATCTTAAGTAGGGGCAACCGAAAATCGAAAACTTCTTAATAAGTATTATTTCTTCTTATTTTATGAATTTAATTATAATTTTGATCAAAATTTTGAATTTATATTGATTATGTTAAGCTTTAGTATAAATAAAATTCAATTATATCTCAATGGTTGTGATGTTAAGTTGAACCATGATATGAATGCTACTCTTAATAAAATATGTCAATCATATCATAAAATTTTTAATTCCTTATAGAAGTTAGACATGCTTGAAAGTTTAAGTCTCTAGAATTGACTTAATAATTTCTTAAGGCGAAATCCTAGGAAGCATGAAATTTTAAAAATGATTTAGGTAACATTGTAAGGACCATTTGAGCCTTTCAAGTTAACCTTGTTAAATGTTATCCCTTCAAGCCAACTTTGAGAATATATGACCTATTTTTCTTTGTACCTTACAATGATAAGTCATCTTGTTTTTTGTACTTATCTCTAAATTGTCCCAACTACTAGACTTAGTCTATTAAGATTATGTTCCAAAAATAAGTTTGGGGGAGTTGAAAAGAAGTACCAAAATGCTCAACCAAGTGTAGTGCATACAAAAATGTTGCTCAGAAAAAAAATGATTGAAAAAGAAAAAGGAAAAATAGAGCATATGTACTCAAAAGAAAAAGAAAGGAGCATGAGCATTCAATGTTTGAACGAGTTGGTAAAAATCGAAGGTCTATTACAAGCTGAGTCTAGGGTTTTAGCTTAAATTTATCTATCTTTTACTTACCCCTAGCCTAGCCCCATTACAACCTATGCAAAAGACCTATTTGATTCAAGATTTCAATGCTACCTACATTAGTGGAGAGAAATTGCTATGTTCAACATATGAAGGCATAAGTTAAACTTAATGATAGTAGTTTGGTATTAACTAAAGGAAGAAAAAAATCGAGTGGTAAGATTTTGACATGTCTTTATTGAGAAAGCAATTAATCTAGTTTTGTTAACCATGATGATAATTGAAGATAATTTAAATAAAATAAATACTTGAGCTACATAATTTCTAAATTCTTATTTTTGTGCTTAATTATGTTAAATTCATAAGAATTGGGAGAAATGATCAATTCTTTCGTGATTTGTGCATTACTCGAGACGAGCAATGAATTAAGTTTGCTGGTGTGGAACGATGAAAATATATAGACTTTTCCATACCTTTTTAACTCAACTTCATACAAATTCTTAGTAATTAATGTTGAAAAATACAATTTAATTATAAAGTAATTACTTTGTGCTAAAAATTTCCAAAATATTGAGTTTTAGTTTTTTTCATAAATATTAAGCATGAATTTGATGAGTTTTTATAGTATTGCACAATTGGTGAAAATCGGCTCGGTAGACACTGTAGAAGGCCTAAACCGTTAAGAGAATTTTTACATAGAGTAAATGAAGAGCTAAGAAGATTAATTTTCCAGCAAATTTCAGTCCAATATGAAGCATAATTATACTTTATAATATATTTTTAATTCAATTAATTTGGGTTAAAAATAAATTATAAAGCCTGAAGTAAAGTGACTCGATGTGCATGCAAACGAGGACCGAACCACCATGAATTGGGCAAGCCCAAGTGTCGTCCATTGGCTGACCCAATCAGCTAATTAGGCTGATTTTCCATCCTTGAAAATCATCCCTCAAAGTATCCATAAATCCCACTCAAACCCCTCCACTTTTGGTGATTTTATGGATATGCCCCAAGCTAAATTAAGCAAAGTTTGAACTAGTCAAACTTGCTCCATGCATGGCGGCCAAAGGATTTGAGTGACTGATACTTATTAACTAAATATAGCCCTCAACTCTCACCTATAAAAACCACCTAAGCTTCTCATTTCAAATACTAATTCACTCACCATTCTCTATTCTTTGTCTCATTTGCTCTATAGCTTTCCCTTCCATTTTCCCCTTCCATTCCTTGCCGATTTTCCCTCTTGGGAAAGAGTGGTTTTCAGAAGATTTTTGTCGATTAGATGCAGCTTTCAGATGGTCTCGACTCGGTTTAACCATATCTTCGATCTCAGATACTAACTCGAGACCTAAAACCTGTCGCTCACCTAATTCGATCAAAAATAAGGGAGTACGACACTTACTACCATACAAAGTTTTATAAGGTGTCATCTTAATGCTAGACTGGAAACTATTTTTGTATGCAAACTCAGCTAACTACAGATGATCTTCCTAACTACCCTTGAAGTCAATCACGTAACTCCAGAGCATATCCTCAAGAATCTCAATAACCCTCTCAAACTGACTGTCCGTCTGAGGATGATATGCTGTATTAAAATCTAGTCGCATACCTAACGCTTCATGTAGCTTATTCTAGAATCGAGAGATAAAATGCGGATCTCGATCTGAGATAATCGAAATTGAAACCCCGTATAACCTCACAATCTCAGATACGTAAAGCTTAGCTAGCTTCTGAAGTGGATAATCCGTCCTGATCGGTAAAAAGTGAGCAGAATTGGTCAATCGATCTACGATGACCCAAACTGAATCCTTCTTAGTAGGTGTTAAGGGTAATGCTCTAATAAAGTCTATCATCACTCGTTCCCACTTTCACTGGGAATCTTAACCAGTTGAAGCAATCCCGAAGGCAACTGATGCTTGGCCTTAACCTTCTAGCAGGTCAAATAGTGGGAGAAGAATGTAGTCACCTCCCATTTCAAACTCGACCACCAGTAAAACTTTCACAGATCTCGATACATCATATTTCCACCGGGATGCATAGTGTAAGGGCTGCTATGTACTTCCTGCAGAACCAATAGTCTCAACTCAATATCCTTACGTACGCAGATACAACCCTTGAAACAAAGAACCCCGTCTCTATTCAAATCGAACTCAAACTCTTCATCATATTAAATCACACGCAGTCGCTGAACTAGAGACTCGTCTTGTAATTATTTCTCTCTAATTTGATCCACCCAGATTGGTTTCACCTGAAGCTAGACTAACAAGCTACCATCGTGAAACAAACTCAATTGAGTAAACATCGCTCGCAGATCAGTCATCATCCGGCGACTAAGAGCGTCAACTATAACATTAGTTTTACCGGGATGATACTCTATCGTGAAGTTGTAGTCCTTAAGTAACTCAACCTATCTACCTGTCGTAAATGCAGAGACTGAATAAAAAATATATCTACCTATCGTAAATGCAAAGACTCGAACACAGGACCAAAAGACAAACAAATGAAGGACCATTGAACCACTAAGCTCATCATTAACATACTAACGCATAGAATTTAATTTATTTCACAATATCAAACTCTAAGGTTCAAAAAAAGGAAACGTAAAGCGCTAAAACTACAATTAGAACCCCAGATCGCAAGTAAACAGAAAAAACTCATAACCACAGAAGCAAAGACAAATTCATTGACATAACTCACATAGAAAAGTTTAAATTTTTGGGGCATTACAACTCCCTCTCCCTTAAAGAAATTTACCTTAATCAAAAAGATATGGATAGTGCTGACGAATTGAATCCTCGGTTTCCCAAATGGCTTCCTCAATACCATGATTCCACCACAGAACCTTAACTAGAGGTACAGTTTTCCTTCATAATACTTTAACGTTTTGCTCAAGAATTTGAACTGGTTACTCTTCGAAAGTTAGATTGGGTCTCACCTCGATCTCTTCAATCGAGACAATGTGGGATAGGTCAGACCGATACTGTCTCAACATCGAGACGTGTAATACGTCATGAATTCGATCAAGTTCAATTGTCAATTCAAGGTGATAGACAACTAATCCAATCCATTTCAGAATACGATACGGTTCGATAAATCTTAGGCTCAATTTGCTTTTGCGTCCAAACCAAAGAACTTTCTTGTAACAGCTCGGTTTTCAGTGGTGTCAAAAATAGTGATTTCGAAATCACAACTCCGACTAGTTGAGTCATAAATATTAATTATTTAATATTTTTTATGTCATTAATGGCATATGAAATTTTGGTTAAGAGATTTTATCGTTTGAATAGTTAATTAAATAAAAAGGATTAAATCATAAAAAGTGTAAAAGTTAGAATCTAGTTAGTAAAGACACTATATGTTAATTGCAAAGTAAATTAAAGCCCTTAAATGGTAAATAGACCATTTAATAAGTGAGTGGATGGTCTTGGTCCTTTTTAAATAGAAATTATATGAATTTAAGGAAGGTTAAAAGGGTAATTTCATAAAGACTTAAGTAATTTTAACAAAAAGAATTAGAAAATCATTTCATTTTCTTCTTCATCTTCTTCCTTAAGCTAAACCTTAAGGAAATAAACACCATATCCGACCAAGAATGGGATTTCTATTTGAGTAGGAAAATCTCGTCCATTTCTAGTGATTTTTATGTTTTTGAGTTTGTATTAGCTTAATCTAGATAACTTACGGACTAGTTTGTGAATCTTTCAAATGGTAAAAACCTTTCCATTGTTGAATAAGTTTGTTCTTGAAAGTTTATTAAAGCATTGTGAGCTTTGTTGTTAGATTTGATGATTTTGTAAAGTGATGTTGATGAAATCAGGGTTTGAGGACTAGATTATGAAATTTATGAAAGTACATGTCCCTGTTGTGAAATAGTTCCAAGTAGTTGATGGGTGAACACCCATAGGTATTAAACTGGTGTTAGTTTGAGTGAGAAATGGTTATTTTGCATGTTTTGTACCTACGAACTAAATTGAATGAAAATGTAAAGGTTAGGGGTAATTTTGTAATTTATTAGAAAGGATTTAAATGTAAAAATTGATGAAATTTAAATGATTTAATGAGAGAAATGATTATTTTATCATGTTAGATCGAGAATGAGCCATCGATCATAGAAAAGGGAAAATTATAGAATAGCCCCTGAAGTTTTACGTAAACTACAATTTCGTCCAATATGTTCGTAGTGTTAGTTTACATTCATTGAAATGTTTCTTTGTGTAATCATTATTGTTGTAGCAACTCAAAGAAGGTTGAATGTTCAAGAAGATTGGGAAACGAATGAAGAAACGAGATGTTAAGCTTGAGGCCGGTTATCTAAATTGATGCGGTGGCAAGGATACTGCATGTGTTGCAGTATCTTGATAGCTTGTGTGAGCACCATCGTGAATCGACAGATTTTGAATGAATACTGATTATATGGACCCCTACGATGGTTGAGTTTCTGCATACATTGTGGATTCTCATTAGCTTGTGTGAGTAGCATCGTGAGTGGGTAATTCTTGACTGTATCGATGGCTGAGTTTCTGCATATGTTATGGATTCTCATAAGCTTGTGTAAGCAGCATCGTATACTAGTTAAACTTTGTGTGGGCTCGTAAGTGCTAACCCTAACTGGGCTCGTATAAGCTAAATATTTGGAAGACCTGAAGAGATCAATCCGATATTGTTATCACGGGATTATGAAGACTTATTTACTATTATCTCTGTAACCGTATTGGTCATTCAGTAAGATAATGTTATTGCTAACTTACTAAGCTTAATAAGTTTACTTGTGTATTTATTGTTGTTTTGTAGATTCATTTTGCTGTTTGAAGATCGGATCACCTTGAAGAGTCACACTATCTCGGGAGTTCGTTCGGTAGTCTTTGTATCACTTGGCTTATATGGCATGTAGTAGGATTGTGAACTTGAAATGTTTGGTGTGTAATGTTATTTGAAATGATGTTATCTTGATTGCCTTCAAATGTATTTTGTATTTTGTAATGAACTAGGTATCAACATGTTGTAGTCCAAATAAGCATGATTTTGAGTGTTCAACTTGAAATGGAAATGTACTTGATATGTTTGATATGGTTGAATATAAACTGAAAAGAATTATGTTTGATATTATGTGCATGTATCGGTAGAAGTACAGAGTAAGTAAGATGTTGGTTACTGACTTGTATTGTTTCGGCAGCAAATACTGAAGTATCGGTAGTTCTAATCATAGTAGTATCGGTAGTTCAAATACTTGTATCGACAGAAGTTGGAAGGTAAACTTCCTAGCTCTCTAGAGTTTGTTGTATTGGTAGTAGCATGAATTGTTTCGGTATAAGTCATACTTGTATCGATAGAACCTCCATAACTACAGGTAGAACCTCCACAACTACCGGTGGAAAATTGAAACTACTTTCAATTTGCTCTCTTACTTGACTTCTACTGATACTTGTCCACCAGGTACCGGTAGAAGTCCCTCAGATTTGTTAAATGTCATTTTTGCCCTTAATAAATTGAATTGTGATTTAAGATTGTTTTAATTTACGTGTATATTGTTATATTATCTTAAATGATGAGATATTGGGGATTTATTTAATGGTAAATGAACGGAAAGACCTCGAAGCCTTAATCGATGACGATAACGAGTTTTGGGTGTTACATTTAGTGGTATCAGGGCTTACAGTTTAGTTAGTTCTTGGATTGAATTTTTAAATTTAAAGGTTTAGAATTACATGCCATATAAACTTATGATAGTGTGATTATGATGGATCCGAGCTAACCTTGAATTTTTGCAGATAAGTAAAAATGTCTGATTCTGAACGAGGTGAAACCAATGAGGTAAATAGTAATATTCTAACTTTCGATTCTAGTGCAAGTCAAGGTGTACCAATTATACCAATGATGGAAATTAAGGAAAAAATATGTTCTTTGGCTTGATGGCCTAATGGTTTTATGAGTTTATGCAGAATAATCCGGCAACTCCGCAAGTGATGGTACTAAAAAAGACATATGTTTTCTCCCCATTTATTGTATAATTTGTTCCCATTATATCATGTTCAGCATGCATTTTTAGCATTTTATATTTAGTAATTGCATTTTCTAAGTCAATGATGTTTGGTTTAATTTTCTTCTATATTATCTTAGTTTTTCTACTAATGTCGCCACATTTAGTATTCAGTATTGCATCTTGAGACGTCAATGTTGGAACCTGTCCAGAAGGACCAATGCATGAAGGTGTACAGAGTTTTCACTGCAAAATAACATCCAAATTTGCATCCAAAACTGTCGCCGTATGAGCATTTCCAGATTTCACTAAAATTATCGCCGCAGGAATATTTTCAGAATGCACCCAGGACTGTCACTGCATAAATATTCTTCAAATTGCATCTAGAAATGTCGTTGCATAAGTATTCAATTGCACCCAAGAATGTCACTGCATGAACATGTACAAAATTGTGCCTAAAATTGTCAACGCATCAGACAGTTGTCTAATAAAAACAATAATGTATGAGTTGTACAATCTGGTATAACCAACTTGTACAACTTAATTTTGGAGAATAGACACCTGTACATTTGGGGCTAAATATAAGCACACACAAAGCATGAAGGGAGGTGTCTCTCTCTTCCTTTAGTCTCCCATTTTATTATCTTCTTCAACCTAGCTTTTGAGCTTTTTAGCTATGGAGGCTTGAGACCCCTCGGGTGAATCGATGTGAAGGCAAGCCAGATCAGCTCTTGACGAGGAGCATCCTAAGTACGACACAAGAGGGAAGTAAGGGAGCATTTTGAGTAGCTTAGGAATAGTATTCTCCATTTGTTCTTTTACATTTCCTTTCTTAAACGATGATAATTCATGTTTATTTCAAGTTTGTATGGAAGTACTCTTGATTGTTAGACTAAATGATATCATATTCAAGCTTTCTTTTACTGTTAATTCTTTAGGTTTGACTGATTTTAGCACGGAAGTTTTATTGTAGTCACAGTCATTGAAAGGTGCGGTAACAATTTAAACTAACAAGTAAGACAACGGAAGTTGCTTGGGGCCTGAAGGAATTTGGTCCACTTGTTCTTAAGTGTGTTGCATTGCCAGCCCTGGAACGAGTGGTTAGTGTGCATACTAAAGTCATAGATCCAACAGAAAAGCCAAGTTTGGTAAAATGTTCATTGCACTTTATTGCGCCGACAAATTACCTGTTATTCTTAACCTTGTAAGCCACACTTAGTTTTCTTTTGACTATTCACGTTGTGCATCCCATTTTACCTTTATCACATTTTATCTTTATTTTCATATTATTGCTCCGACAACCATTCTCAGAATTTATTGCATTTTACTTATTCAATGCATCGAAAATTTTAGACAACAGACACTCATCCTCGTGGGATCAATATCTGACAGATTCACATCTATCTATTATACTTGTATCGATAGTGTACGCTTCCACATATTTGCTGTGACATTCATAACGCGACCAGCAGCCTCCACCTCCCCCTGTGCAACCTATTATACTACCTGTGTACCTCCAGTCGTGCCTCCACCATCTCCGGTAGTTGAGCATAGGCATCGTATTCCGACAGATAAGGTTAGGAAGTATGGGGCAAAGGAATTTTAGGGAAGCACCGAAGATGATCCATCCAGAGCTGAATACTAGTTAGAGAATACTCTGAGAGTTCTAAATGAAATGCCTTGTCCTCCTGAAGATTATCTGAGGTGTGTCGCGTCATTACTGAAAGATGAAACTTATAGTTGTTGGACGAAAACGAAATTAATTGGGAATTCTTTCAGACTAAATTCAAAAAGAAATACATTAGCAAACAGTATCTAGATTAGAAAAAGAATGAGTTTCTAGAATTGAAATAGGGAAACAAGTCAGTTGTCGAGTATGAATGAGAATTTGTGTATCCCAACAAATATGCACGTGAGATAGTACTGACAAATGAAGCTATGTGTATCCATTTTGAATACGGGTTAAATGGTGAAATTAAAATGATGGTGGATGGTTCGGAATTACGACCGTTTGTGGTGTTGACAAATCAAGCATAAAAAATAGAGGAAATTTACAACCATAAGAGGCAGCGGGAGAAGAGGTTCAGGGAATTTAGTAAGAAGGCTCCTTCTAAAATTTTATCATTGTCATCACCAAAGAAATTCAGAGAGAACGAGAATCGAGTGACAGTTTCCTCCGGTTTTTAGAGCAAGAGAAGAATGGGACAGCCTGAAAATAGATTTCAGAATAGGCCTGCGGATAGTGTAACCAGTGTTTGTAATGCACCCAATCCGGCATTTGGATAATGTGGGAGGTTTCATTAGGGTGAGTGTCATTTGAGGAAAGGAGCATGTTTCCAATGTGGAGCAACTGATCACATGGTATGAAAATGTATGATGCCAACTAAAGAAGAAGAGAATCAAAGTGTAAAACCCCCGATCACACCACAATATGGGCGAAAATCGTAATGAAAATAAAGATAATGCAAATAGGTCTTGGGTTAGAGCGCCTGCACGGACATATGCCATTTGAGCCAGAGAAGAGGCTACTGTACCTAATGCTATGACTGGTATATTCTATATTTTTTATGTAACTGTGTGTTCTTTGATTGACCCAAGGTCGACTCATTCCTATATTTGTACTACTTTAGCAATTGATAAAAATTTGTCTGTCGAGTCAACTAAATTTGATGTACAAGTTACAAACCCTTTGGGTCATAGTGTCATAGTTAACCTAGTGTGTCGTAAATGTCCACTGAAAGTTGAAGGCTGTGAGTTTCCTACTGATTTGATGTTACTACCCTTTTATGAGTTTAATGTGATCATGGGTATGGATTGGTTATTCATCATATTTGTAACGTCATAACGATTGTGCAAGCGAACACACGTCGATGCAAGTATAGTTGATAGATAATTCTATCGGATATTGATCCCACAAGGAAATGAGTTCTTGATGTTTAAATGTCGAAGCAACTAATACTGAAATTAAGTAAAATGTAACTAATGATGTCAGTGCAATTACGTCAGATTTGCACACTAAAATAGTCAATATTATCAACACAATCAGAGTTAAATGTCAGAGGTTAAATGTCAATGTACTGAAAGTAAATCAAATGTGTTGAGTGTTGAGTGTTGAGTGCTGAATATTTAAATCCACGAAATGTAAATATGATCAACTGAAAAGGATTGGAGTGGATCACTAATTTTGCTAAGTCACAACGCTGGATGCTCCGACAAGGTATTGTATAGATGAGATGTCACAGCAATAACGAACCAATGAACTCTTACCAATAACAATCTTCCATTTACTCAAGACTTAAGTACCCACAATCACTCCACCTCTCAGTGCGAGCAATGTTGTGCAATCAAGAACAAGTAACTAGAGTATCTTCTAGTCCCAAGCAACTCTCGTTGTCTTACTTGTTAACCTAACCTGTCACCGTATCTCTTAATATAGGTAGACTGCAAAGCCACTCTCATGTTTGATGTGATTAGATCCAAGAATAAACAGATAAAAAGCATTAAATTAGAGTCAAAGTAATCTAATAATGAAAGATACTCTAGTATTCATTCAATTGTCATTAGAATCCACCAACGTAAAAGAATGATTAAAGAATACAATCGAAGCTTACTATCTCTAGACTGCTAGGACTATTCTTTAATTTTTCCTCTTTCTTTACATCAAGCACCTCTCGTCAGAAGTGGTTGCTCCCTTGCTCCATAAGTTCACCGCTCCAGCTAAAGTCTCCAAATCACAAAGAAATTGCAGAAGTTAATCCTCTACCTCTTGATGATTTCTTCATTCTTCATTCTTTTATTTATAGCCTTCAAAAGATACAGGTTTCAGCCTCCCATTCTCATATCCAGATCTAGATTTTCCAGCCGTCAAAGTTAGCTAGAATACAACTGTACACTCACGCAGATTTAATGTTTTTTTCAGAGATCTACAGGTTATCACTACATTACTGGGCACAATCTGAGATCGTACTTGCGGCGACACTTGTGATGTTCCTACGCTGGTGCTTCCATATGTAAATTCAGCTTGAGTTTACTCATTCGAGCTTCAGGTTTTATGCGGCGACATCGTTGATCGCAATTCCAAGCTGATCTTGTGGCTGCATTCTTCTTCCAACATTAATCTTTTGGACTAAGTTCCTACACTAACAATTCTAAAGTGCAATACGTCGGCTGCTTGCGTTGACATTAGTACAAAAAGATATAAAATTAACAAGAAGTTAAACTAAGTATGAAATGCTTATGATGTATGCTAAATGAGATACAAAAGAGACAATAAAAACACCAAATTAGAGGGAAAATATATGTCATTTGTAATGCTATCACACCCCCAAACTTGAGTTTTTACTTGTCCTCAAGTAAACAAAAATGAGCAAAGTCACAAGCAAAAATGTCACCGCAATTAATATTCTCACAACTTGAATTTTCTGGAATCCTAATGTACAATTGTATTCATATGAGAGAATAATGCGCCGACAATTTATAGGTATGAACAATTAAAACTGCAACTTCATTAATGCTAGTATTATGCATTAAATCTTAATCTTCTTTAAACCATTTCAGCAATTATAGCAAATATAATTTTTTCTTCTTTTTCTTCTCTCTTTTTTTTCTTTTTTCAAGTGACTGAGAAATGCCATTGCCTTATTCTACCTTTATTTTTGGGCTGTAACGATGGGGTGCAACAAACCCCCAAGAGGTATATAATTGTGCCGACACACACTCTTACAATGACAGCCTTTGGCTAGATGGTTTTTCTAAACATGCAGCGGAGTGTTCTCCCTTGGACAGTCACAATGCACTCACGTTGGAGCATCTTTTATTAATACAATGTCGCTGCAATTGGTCAGTTAGATCAAGATTCAAACATCAACACTATGCATTCATTACTGAAGCAATTCCAATCATTCATTCAAAAATAGCATACTCATCATTCATTCATAATCATCCAATTTACATATCAGCATCCAAACAATTCAAGAATTACGCATAAAAAGAAAAATTGTAGGCACATTTTTGTTGAAATTTTGTCAATTCTCATTAACCAAAGAAACAAGTAGAACTCAAATATGTGGGTGTAATTGCATTTCCATTTTACATTATCTCCCCCCAAACTTAATGTCTGCATTGTCCCCAATGCACTGACAATATTATACAGAAATAATGGAAATGCAACGACAATGCAACTAAGTTAACAAAAGGAATGCAGTGACAAAATAAAATGCAGGGACAATACAAAAAATGTAAAATAAATGTACCAGCTTATTCATCAACAGCGGATGCAGTGGTTGTCTTTGTTTTCTTCTTCTTCTTCTTTGGGCGCTCACCCTCGTCCTGATGCTTCTACTTTTATAATCCTTACGCCTTTTCCTCTTTTTATTCGTCGTACCAACCGGCTCGGTGAATTGCTCCTCCTTTACAGGTTGGGTGGTAGCCTCATCGGTTGTCTCTTTAGATGGGTGGATTTCGGCGAGTAGTGCCACATATGGAACGATAGCAAGAGGATTCAATTCCTCGATTTCTCTCATAATAACATCAGCCTGGCTCGAATCAGGTCGAGCCGCATCAGAGCCGGATGCCCCTGCACTCTCTGGTGTGTTGACAAAATCCTCAGCGATCGTTGTCGGGGTATTCTTTTCCTTCCCTTCTTGCACCTCGGCAGGGTCCTTCTCTTTACTGTCTTTTTCCTTCTCTTCTTCTTCCTTTTCCTTCAGCTGGTCATCTCCCTGGTCCGTACCTTCATACTGATGCTACTCTGGTTCGTTTAGACCAATGTTAGCGCATTCCACTGCGTCGACACCTTCATCCATAAAAGCCTCACGTTCAGCCATATTTGCACCAAGGCTATTGGAGAACTCATCCTCAAACAGATGGGCAAAGGTGCGATAGCAATCCTCCTCAGCCTTCGAGTGCCCTTCTTCCTTTACATCATCAAAAATGTGAATCCGTGTTGGTGCTGGGATAGGCCTACTATCAGGAGTAGGCTGATCAGAGGTAGAGTATTGCATTTGGCGGAAGATGGACGAAAAGGCTGGAAAGTTTGGCAATGGATTGGGGCTGATCTGGTGTAGTGCGGCGACAATAGCCTCGTTTCAGGCCTTTATGTTAGCATAAAATTTATGCAGCCTGTAATCCATGTCATCGACGACACTGTCAGTGTGGATTGAGCGCATGTCAATACAGTCAAGATGTACTTCCATTAGAGCCAGCTTCTTTTCCACTTGTGGATTTGTGGATTTGTTTGGTCAGTAGTTGAAGTTGTTGGGGTATTTTTGGAAGGAGTCTTAGAAGGGTTTTTCGATGCTCGGGTTTTATCCATTGTTACTGAAAAAGAAAGCTAGAGAAGTTTGCAAAAAGAAAAGCTTGTGAACGGAAAAAGGAATATAGAGGCAATGAAAAGGGATGAGATGTAGCAACAATAGAGGATGTGAGTAGTGGTAAATCTACAGGAGAGAGGTTTTATAACCTAGAATCATGATGATTGAAAAAAATATGGGGAAACGTTGCGTCTGCAGTCATTAATTATCAGGCTGCAGATCGTACTATTTCATTTGATCAAATGGTTCAAAGAGAAGAGAGATCAATTGGCATGATTCTTGCTGAAAAAGCTATGCTGACTCATCACAGAATGCACCGACAATTCGTGCTTCGATGCTTCGACAAAAAGATGATTTTTATTTCTACAAGGAATTTGAAACAACAGAAGTAAAAGTGAAACAAATAAAAGTAAATAGGAAAATGCATCGACATTATTTAAATGTGACCAGATTGATGGCCTCATTTGGTTCTTTAACATCTGGGCTCACATAATGCCTTAGTTGTTGGGCATTCACTTTGAATTGTTGTCCATCCTTTAGATTTTTAATTGTCGCCACACAGCTCTAAAATGCCTCGTCAACTTTGAAAGGGCCTAACCATCTTGATCGCAATTTACCTGGATGCAATTTTAAACATGAGCTAAATAAAAGTACTAACTGACCAAGACTAAATTGTCGACGCAAGATGATATTGTTGTGCCATCTCTTGGTCTTTTCCTTGTATATTGCAACATTCTCATAAGCATGTCGACGATTTTATTCTAGCTTAGTGATGTCCAACAATTGTTTTCTTCTGGCAGCATCATAGTCCATATTCACCTGCTTGATTGCCCACATGGCCTTATGTTCAAGCTCAACTGGTAGGTGACAAGACTTACCAAACACTAATTGATACGACAACATTCCTAATAGGGTCTTATATGCAGTACAAAATGCCCACAATGCGCCATGTAGCCGTGAAGACCAATCCTTCCTAGATGGATTAACCACCTTCTCAAGGATGCTTTTGATTTGACAATTGGATACCTCGGCTTAACCATTGGTTTATGGGTGGTACGTAGTAGCGATATGATGCTTCACACCATATCTTTTTAATGCTGTCGCCACTTGGTTGTTATAAAAATGAGTTCCTTGGTCACTTATTAATGCTCTTGGTTTTCCAAACCCTGTGAAAATGTATGTGTGAAAGAATTTCAGCATTGTCTGAGCATCATCCCTTAGCACCGCAATTGCCTCGATCCACTTCGATACATAGTCAACGGTAACTAAAATGTACACATTCCCAAAAGAGTTTGGAAATGGTCCTATAAATTTAATACCCCAAACGTTACAGAGATCTACTTCTATGATAGGTTGTTTGAGCATCTCATTACGTCGAGATATTGAGCCAGTGTGTTGACATCGATCACATTGTTGTGCGAAGTTGTGGGCGTCTCGAAATAATGTGGGCCAATAAAATCCTGATTGTAGGACCTTAGCAGCAATCCTTGTACCCCCAAAATGACCTCCATACGAGGAATCATGGCAATGTCGTAGGATTGAAGTCATTTCTTCTTCAGGTATATAGTGACGGATAATGTTGTCAGCGTATACCTTAAATAGGTATGGCTTGTTCCAGTGATATTTTGCAGCATCGCGTATGACCAGTAGCAATCAGGGGTAGCTTCCCACACACAAGGTAATTGACAACATCGGTATACCAGGGTGATGCGTCGACAAAGAATAACTGCTCGTCTGGAAATGCTTCGACAATTTAGGACGTCTGCCCATATTCACTTCCAACTTCCAGTCGAGACAAGTGGTCAGCTACTTCATTTTCAAATCCTTTTCTATCCTTGATTTCAACATCAAATTCTTGAAGGAGTAGGATCCATCGTATCAGTCTAAGCTTGGCGTCTTTCTTTGTGAAAAGGTATCTTAATGCAGAGTGGTCTGTGTAAACTGTAGTCTTTGTGCCGACAAGATATGAATGAAACTTGTCAAATACAAAGACTACTGCTAGTAACTCCTTCTCAGTGGTAGTATAATTAACCTGCACTTCAGTTAGAGTTTTACTAGCATAGTAAATACAATGAAATACCTTCTCTTTTCTTTGGCCTAGTACAGCTCCCATAATAAAATCACTTGCGTCGCACATTAGTTCAAACGGTTGCATCCAGTCTGGTGCAACGATAATTGGAGCTTGTACCAACTATTTCTTTATTGTAATGAATGCGTCCAAACAGTTGTCATCGAACATAAACTTTTTATTTTGCTCTAATAGTGAGCATAACGGTTTAGCAATCTTGGAAAAATCACAAATGAATCTTTTGTAAAAACCAACATGTCCAAGAAAGCTTCTTATTGCTTTGAAATTGGTGAGCAATGGTAATTTCTCGATGATTTCTACCTTTGTTTTATCAACTT
The DNA here is from genome assembly GCA_005610355.1 of Gossypioides kirkii. Classification (NCBI taxonomy): domain Eukaryota; kingdom Viridiplantae; phylum Streptophyta; class Magnoliopsida; order Malvales; family Malvaceae; genus Gossypioides; species Gossypioides kirkii. The sequence goes on along the minus strand of CP032253.1, from coordinate 24,254,296 downwards.
CAATGCTCTGACAAGATATGCGATGGCCAAGGACAATGCCTTTAGTTGCCATGAAGTGGCATTTCTCCCAATTCAGAACTAGATTTGTGTCCTCGCATCTCTTCAAAACTTTCGCCAGATTGTCAATGCATTGGTCAAAATTCTGTACGTAGACAAAGAAATTATCCATGAATACCTCTAAGGAATCCTCGATCATGTCCTAGAAGATCGCCATAATACATATCTAAAATGTTGCTAGCACATTGCACAACCCAAATAGCATACATCGGAAGGCAAAGGTTCCAAAAGGACACGTGAATGTAGTCTTTGCTTGATCTTCTGGCATAATGGCTATTTGGTTGTATCCAGAATAACCATCTAGGAAGCAATAATAGGCCTTACCAACTAACCTATCCAACATCTGGTTAATGAAAGGTAGTGGGAAGTGGTCCTTCTTTGTGGCCGCATTTAGTCGACGATAATCCATGCATACTCGCCAGCCAGTCGCAATGCGAGTAGGGATCAACTCATTCTTATCATTGCTCACAACTGTGAAACCACTTTTCTTGGGCACACATTGGACGGGGCTCACCCAATCACTATAAAAAATAGGGTATATAATGCCCGCATCTAACCATTTGATAATTTCTCTCTTCACTACTTCTTTCATCCTCTCATTAAGTCTTTTTTGTTGCTTAATTGATTGCTCCCTTCATCTTCTAGCTTTATCTTATACATGCAAAAAGAGGGACTGATGCCTCTAATATCTGCAATGCTCTAGGCTATGGCTCTTTTGTGTTCTTTTAAAATGGCTTTGAGCTTATCTTCTTGTGTTGCGTCAAAGGATGCGTTGACAATAATAGGTAATGTCCCGTTGTCACCAAGAAAGACATACTTCAAATGCATCGGCAACGAATTCAACTCCAAGGTAGGAGCTTGCTTAATAAATGGTTTAAACACTAGGATTATCCTGTTAGACAAATCCAAAGATTCCAATTGCCAATTTTGTCTCAGCTCACAATTGTTAACCTCTTCTTTGTCTACACAGTCATCTAGGATTTCATTGGTGGATGTCATTGCATCTTCATCTAGCATTGCTGAACTCCTTGCATTAAATTCTTCTATAATGATCTCATCCAAAACATCGATGTGATGACATTACTCTTTAGTTCGGAATGAGATGCTTCAAACATACTGAAGGTCACATGCTCATCATTATGATGCATGATAAGTTCTCATTTGAATATGTCGATAAGTGTGCGTTCCGTTGCTAGAAATGGCCGTCCTAAGATAATGGGCACCTCCTTATCTGCTTCGTAGTCTAGGATTATGAAATCAGTAGGGAACATAAGCTTATCAACTTGGACAAGAACGTCATTGATTTGGCCTTCAAGTTGTGCTAAGGATCTGTCCGCAAGTTGTAATGTCATCGCAATGAGCTTCATCGAACCTATTCCTAATTTCTTAAAAGTAGACAAAGGCATAAGGTTAGTACTTGCTCCCAAATCACATAGAGCCTTACCTAAATAATGATTCTCAATGGAGCATGGGATTGTGAAGCTGCTAGGATCTTTCATCTTGGTTGGCAACTTATTTGTAAGCACAACGCTACACCCCTCTGTGAGCGCAATCGTCTCGATTTTAGATAATTTCTTCTTCTTTGATAGTAGCTTCTTCATAAATTTCCCATAACTGGGTATCTTCACAAGAACATCTACAAGAGGTATGTAATTGTTTCAGAGTAGAAACAAACTTTTGATACTCTTTATCATGGACTTTCTCTTTAAATCTTTGCGGAAGTGGCAAAGGTATTGTAGTAGTGGGTTGTTGTGGAAAACTCGATGGTGTTGGTAGTTGCGTCGACAACTTTGTTGGGCAAACTATAGACATAGATGGTACTACAGTTGGTTCCTCTTCATTTACTTTTGCTTGACTTCCTTTAGCCGCATCCTTTTCTTGTTGTTGTGGTTCAGATGCATCGACATGGTCTTGGCCAAGACTACTTGGTTCAACCATCTACTTCCCACTTCTCAGCGTGATTGCTTTGCAATGCTCCTTCCCCTTTGCGTAGGATTCTTAGTATCACTAGGCAGAGTGCCCGATGACCTTGTGTTGAGATTAGAAGTCAACTGTCCTAGCTGGGCTTCCAATGCTCGGATGGAAGAAGAGTTGCCTTGTACTATTGCTTCAGTTCTCGTGATATGCCCGCGTATCAATGCCTCAAGAGCAGCCATAAGATCTGACTTTGGTTGAGAAATTACTACTGTTGGTGTTGATGATGTTGTCCTTGCATTTGTGGTAGCACATGTTGTTGTGGCTGTAATCGAGATTATGGGTGCATCTGGCTATGTGACTGCATCTGTTGAGAACTCACTTGCGAATTATGATTATAATTATACTGTGGGTTGGTATTGTAACTCCCTTATCGATAACCTTCTTGATTTAAGGAATTTCCATATCTAAATGTGGAAGCATTTTGATCCCCCAAGGTTATTAAGATCGGTTGTTGTATGAGTTACCAAATGAACCCCCTCTGATGTTGTTGACGTAGAAAGAATTTTTTTGCATGTTGTGGGCAGTCCTCACAACTATGATTGTCACCACAAATTTCACAGGAAAATATCGACGCATCCAATTGCTGGGGCACTTGAATAGGGGCAACGTTATTTGTTCCCTTTATATTCTTTATGATATTGGTCAATGAGGATACCTGTGCTGACAAAGTAGAAATAGCATCTAACTCAAGAACTCCAGGGTTATTCTTTACCCATGCAGAACGAGAGATCGGATATTGATAGTTGTTCTGAGCAATCCTCTCTTGAATTCTTACAGCTTCATTGTAGGTACAATGTAACAAAGGACCATTAATCGATACGTCGACAAGATTCCTTGTCTGAGCATTCAAACCATTGTAAAAAATCTCTATTGGGGTCTCTTGCTGAATTCCATGCTTTGGGCAGCGTCGAAGCAATGTTTTGTAATGCTCCCATGTTGTATGTAAGTTCTCATCATCTAACTGATGATATGTAGTAATATCATTACGCAACCTTGCATTCATTGTCGATAGATTGAAACGTAAAACAAATTGTGTTGCTAACGCATTCCAAGATGTAATGGATCCAGCCGGTAATCCCAAGAACCATGTTCTCATTTTACCCTGCAATGAATAAGGAAATAATTACATTTTCAAGGCATCATCAGGGACACCATGTTGACTAAAGGATGCACAAATAAGCAGAAATGATTTTAAGTGTTCTCTTGTGTCTTCATGAGGAAAACCAGAATATTGCCCATTTGAGTTGAGCATCTGAAATATCACCGATTTTAGATCGAAATTACTAGCTTGAATAGCTGGTCTCATAACCCTTGGTAGTAAATCATCAAGTATAGAAACAACAAAGTCTCTTATCATCCAATTTTGCACTTGTTCTTCTTGCGGAGGCGGTGGTGGTATATTATTAACTGCTTGTGGTAGCACTAGAGGAATATCATTTTGTGGCCTTCCATTCTTCTTTGTTCTTCCCTTCTCCTCCTCAATGTCCTTTCAAGCTTCGGATCAAAACTAACAAGGTTGTTAGGATTTCTCCTTGTGGACATGCAACGCCTACAAAATTGAAAAGAAAACAATAGAAAAGTAAACAAATTAGTAAAGGTTAGGAGTTAAGTAAGTAGAATTAATTGCAACAACAAAAGTAAACATCAAACAAACGCCAGTTCCCCGGCAATGGTGCCAAAACTTGATCGCCTTTGTAACGTCACAGCGATTGTGCAAGCGAACACATGTCGATGCAAGTATAGTTGATATATAATTCTATCGGATATCGATCCCACGAGGAAATGGGTTCTTGATGTTTAAATGTCAAAGCAACTAATACTGAAATTAAGTAAAATGTGAGTAATGATGTCAGTACAATTACGTCAAATCTGCACACTAAAATAGTCAATATTCTCAACGCAATCAGAGTTAAATGTCAGTGGTTAAATGTCAATGTACTGAAAGTAAATCAAATGTGTTGAGTGTTAAGTGCTGAATATTTAAATGCACGAAATGTAAATATGATCAAGTGAAAAGGATTGGAGTGGATCACTGATTTCTCTAAGTCGCAACGCAGGATGCGTCGACGAGGTATTGTATAGATGAAATGTCATAGCAATAACACACCAATGAACTCTTACCAATACCAATCTTCCATTTACTCGAGACTTAAGTACCCACAATCACTCCACCTCTCGGTGCGAGCAACGTTGTGCAATCAAGAACAAGTAACTAGAATTTCTTGTAGTCCCAAGCAACTCTCGTTGTCTTACTTTTTAACCTAACCTGTCACTGCATCTCTCGATGTCGGCAGACTGCAAAGCCACTCTCGTGTTTGATGCTATTAGATCCAAGAATAAACAGATAAAAAGCATTAAATAAGAGTCAAAGTAATCTAACAATGAAAAATACTCTCGTATTCATTCAATTATCATTAGAATCCACCAGCGCAAAAGAATGATTAAAGAAAACAATTGAAGCTTACTATCTCTAGACTACTAGGACTATTTCTTAATCGTTCCTCTTGCTTTGCATCAGGCACCTCTCATCAGAAGTGGTTGCTCCCTTAATCCTTTAAATCACACAAAAATTGCAAAATTTAATCCTCTACCTCTTGATGATTTCTTCATTCTTCGTTCTTCTATTTATAGCCTTTAAAAGTTGTAGGTTTTAGCCTCCCATTCTCATATCCAGATTTAGATTTTGCAGCTGTCGAAGTTAGTTAGAGTACAACTGTGCACTCACACAGATTTAATGTTTTCTTCAGAGATTTGTAGGTTATCACTGCATTACTGGGTGCAATCTGAGATCGTAATTGCGGTGACACCTGTGATGTTCTTGCGCTGGTGCTCCCATATGTAAATTCAGCTTGAGTTTACTCATTCGAGGTTCAGGTTCTATGTCGTGACATCATTGATTACAATTCCAAGCTGATCTTCTGGCTGTATTCTTCTTCCAACATTAATCTTTTGGACTAAGTTCCTGCGCTGACAATTCTAGAGCGTAATAAATCGACTGCTTGCATCGACATTAGTACAAAAAGATATAAAATAACAAGAATTTAAACTAACTAGCAATGAGTTGGAAATTATAAAAACTAAGTATGAAATGCTTATGATGTATGCTAAATGAGATACAAAAGAGATAATAAAAACACCAATTTAGAGAGAAAATATATGTCATTTGTAATGCTATCAGTTATCCGAGCATGATGCGGTGGTTAACTGCAAACAGAGGCTGATCGATTTAAAATGCCCGACAGGTGAGATGATCACAATTAGGTCTGGGTATGGTTCCGCCACAAAACCTTAACCAAAGGTATGGTTTTCCTTCTCAAGACTTTAACATCTTGTTCAAGAATCTAAACTTGTTACTCTTCGACAGTTAGATCGGATCTCACCTCGATCTCCTCAACCAAGACAATGTGGGATAGGTCAGGCCAATACCATCTCAACATCGAGACATGAAATATGTTATGAATTCTATCAAGTTCAAGTGGCAATTCAAGCTAATAGGAATTTGATACAATCCATTTCAAAACACGGTAAGGTTTGATAAATCTCAAACTTAATTTGCCTTTGTGTCCAAATCAAAGAACTTTGTTCCACGGTGACACCTTCAAAAACACCTAGTCAACTACAGAATATTCAATATCCTTCCTTTTTAAATCTGCATACGATTTTTATCGATCGGATATAACTTTCAAGCGATCTTGAATAAGTTTAACCGTATCTTCTGTCTCAGTTACTAACTCGGGATCCAATACCAGTCACTCACCTAATTCGATCCAACAGAATAGAGTACGACACTTTCGACCATGCAAAGCTTCGTAAGGTGTCATCTTAATGCTAGACTAGAAATTGTTGTTGTACACAAACTCGACTAATGGCGAATGATCATCCCAACTGCCCCTGAAGTCCATCACAAAACATCGGAGCATATCCTTAAGAATTCGAATAACCCTCTTAGACTAACCGTTCGTCTGAGGATGATACGCTGTACTGAAATCTAGTTGCAGACCTAACGCTTCATGTAGCTTCTTCTAAAATTGTGCGGTAAAACGCAGATCCCGATATGAGATTATTAAAATTGAAACCCCGTGCAACCTCATAATCTTAAATACGTAAACCTTAGCTAGCTTCTAAAGTGGATAATCCATCCTGATCGTTAATAAGTGAGCAGACTTGGTCAATCAATCCACGATGACCCAAACTGAATCCTTATTAGTAGGTGTTAAGGGTAACCCACTAACAAAGTCCATCGTTAGTCATTCCCACTTTCACTGGAATCTTAACCGGTTGAAGTAATCCTGAAGGCAACTGATGCTCGGCCTTAACCTTCTAGTAGGTTAAATAGTGGGAGATGAAGGTAGTCACCTCCCGTTTCAAACCCGGCCACCAGTACAACTCCCGCAAATCTTGGTACATCTTATTTTTTCCAGGATGCATAACGTAAGGGCTATTATGTGCTTCTTGCAGAATCGATAGTCTCAACTCAATATCCTTAGGTACGTAGATATGACCCTTGAAATAGAGAACCCCGTCGCTATTCAAACTGAACTCAAACTCTTCACCGTATTAAATCACATGCAGTTTTTGAACCAAAGACTTGTCTTGCAATTGTTTCTCTCTAATTTGATCCACCTAGATTGGTTTCACCTGAAGCTTGACTAAGAAGATGCCATCGTCAAACAAACTCAATCGAGCAAACATCACTCGCAGACCAATCATCGCCCGATGACTAAGAGCATCAACTACAACATTAGCTTTACCGGGATGATACTCTATCGTAAAGTTGTAGCCCTTAAGTAACTCAACCCATCTACCTGTCGGAAATGCAGAGACTAAATAACAAAATATATCCACCTGACGTAGATGCAGAGACTCGAACACAGGACTAAAAGACAGACAAATGCATGACCATTGAACCACTAAGCTCATCATTAACATACTAACGCATAGAATTTTATTTATGTCACAATCTAAAACTCTAAGGTTCAAAAAAAGGAAATGCAAAATGCTAAAACTACTACTCGTAACCTAGATCTCATGTAAATAGACAGAACACAAAACCATAGAAGTAGAGACAAATTCGTTGACACGAATCACATAAAGAAGTTTAAATTTTTGGGGCGTTACAACTTTCTCCCCCTTAAGGAAATTTTGTACTTGAAATTTACCTGAATCGAAAAGATATGGTTATTGCTGACGAATTGAATCATCGAGTTCCCAAGTGTCTTCCTCTGTACCATGATTCCACCATAAAACCTTAACTTAGAGGTATGGCTTTCCTTCACAATACTTTAACGTCTCGCTCAGGAATTTTAACTAGTTACTAATAGCATTGCAAATGACATATATTTTCTACCTAAATTGATGTTTTAATTGTCTCTTTTGTATCGTATTTAGCATGCATTGTAAGCATTTCATACTTAATTTTTATATTTTCTAACTCATTATAGTTTCATTTAAATTCTTGTTATTTTTTACATCTTTTGTGTACTAATGTCGCTACAAGCAGCTTATATATTATGCCTTAGAATTGTCCGCGTAGAAACTCATCTCAGAAGATCAATGCTGGAAGAAGAATGTAGCCACAAGATCAGCTTGAAATTGCGACCATAGATGTCGCAACATAAAACCTAAGCTTTGGATAAGTGAACTCAAGTTGAAAATACAACTAGAAGCACCAGCGCAAGAAAATCACACGTTGTCGTTGTAATTGACGATTTAAGAATGCGCCCAGCAATGTAGCGACAACCTGCAGATCTCTAAAGTACACATTAAATCTGCATGAGTACACAACTATACTGTAACTAACTTTGATAGCTGCAAATTGGATCTGGATCTGATAATGGAGGATGAAACCTATAACTTTTGAAGGCTATAAATAGAGGAAAGAAGATGGAAGAAAATATCAAGAGGTGGAGGAATTAAATACTGCAATTACTGTGTGTTTTTGAGGTTTAAGCTGAAAATGGTAAGCTAATGGAGAAAAGGAGCAACCACTTCTGACGAGAGGTGCTTGATGCAAGGCAACAGGAGTAGTTGAGGAATAGTCCTAGTAGTTTAGAGATAGTAAGCTTCGATTGTATTCGTTAACCCCTCTTTTATGCTGATGAATTTTAATGACATTTGAATGAATACGAGAGTATCTTTCATTGTTAGATTGCTTTGATTCTAATTTAATGCTTTTCATCTATTTATTTTTGGATCTAATTGCATCAAACACGAGAGTGCATTTGCAGTCTACCAAAATCGAGAGATGTGGTGACAAGTTAGGTTAACAAGCAAGACAGTGAGAGTTGCTTGGGATTAAAAGAGATTCTAGTCACTTATTCTTGAGTGCACAACGTTACTCAACCGAGAGATGGGGTGATTGTGGGTACTTGAGTCTTGATTAAATGGAGGACTGTTATAGGTAAGATTTCATTGGAGCTCTATTACTGCGACAATTCGTCTATACAATACCTTGTTAACGCATCCAGCATTTCGACTTAGCGAAATCAGTGATCCACTCCAATCCTGTACACTTGATCAAACCTTTACTTTTATGCATTTAAATTCTCGAAACTTCCACAATAATTGATTTACTTTCTCTTGCTTTGATAATTAACCTTGATTACATTGACAGTATTAACAATTTTATTGTGCAGATTTGACTTAATTGCGCTGACATCTTTACTCAAATTTCATCTAATTTTAGTATTAGTTGCTTCGACAGCTGAACATCAAGAACCCATTCCTCGTGGGATCGATATCCGATAGAATTGTTCTATCAACTATACTTGCATCGACGTGTGTCCGCTTGCACAACTACTATGATGTTACAAACGCGATCAAGTTTTGGCGCCATTGCCGGGGAATTGGCCTTTTTTATGTTTGTTTTTGTAGTTGCAATTAGTTTTTCTTACTTAACTTCTAACTTTTATTTTACTTTCTTTTGTTAATTTCTTTCAGAATTCTTTAGATATTACATGTTCACAAGGAGAAATTCGAAGGATATTGTGAACTTTGATCCAGAACTTGAGAGGACATTAAGAAGAAGAACACAAGAACAAAAGAAAATGCCTGGTAACAACAACAACTTACCACCATTACTACCACAAGATGTAGTTCCTCCAGTACAATCACAAGTTATTAATAATCTACCACCACCGCCTCCATAAGAAGAACAAGTGCAAAATAGGACAATAAGAGATTTTGTTGTGCCTATACTTGATGATCTACAGTCAGGGGTTATGAGACTAGCTATACAAGCTGGAAATTTTGAGCTGAAACCGATTATGTTTCAGATGCTTAATTCAAATGAGCAATATTCTGGTTTGCCTCATGAAGATGCAAGAGAACATTTAAAATCATTTCTGCTTATTTGTGCATCTTTTAGTCAACATGGTGTCCTTGATGATGCCTTGAAAATGAAATTATTTACTTATTCATTGCAGGGTAAAGTGAGAACATGGTTCTTGGGATTACCGGCTGGATCCATTACATCTTGGAATGCACTAGCAACGCAGTTTATTTTGCATTTTAATCGGCCAACAATGAACGCAAGGTTACGAATGATATTACAGCATATCATCAGCTGGATGATGAGAACTTACATACAACATGGGAGCATTATAAAACTCTACTTAGACGTTGCCCAATGTATGGAATTCAAGAAGAGACCCAGATAGAGATCTTTTACAATGGATTGAATGCTCAAATAAGAAATCTTGTTGATGCATCAGCCAATGGTCCCTTGTTGGATTGCACTTACAATGAAGATATAAGAATTCTAGAGAGGGTTGCATAGAACGATTACCAGTATCCAATCTCTCGTTTTACTCAGGTAAAGACTAACCTTGGTGTTCTTGAATTAGATGCTATTTCTACTCTGACTGCGTAGGTATCTTCGTTGGCCAATATCATAAAGAATATGAAGGGGACAAGTGATGTTACCCCTATTCAAGTAACTCAATAAATATATACGCCGACATTTTCCTGTGAGATTTATGATGACAACCATAGTTACGAGGACTGCCCACAACATGCTGAAAATGCTTTCTATGTCAATAACATCAGAGGGAATTCACATGGTAACTCATACAACAACAGAACTCAATAACCTTGGGGGAATCAAAATATTTCCACATATAGATATGGCAATTCCTCAAATCAAGGAAGTTATAAACAAAGGAGTTACAATAACCATCAGCAACAGAATTTTAATCAAAATTCGTAAGTATATTCGCACCCTGATCAGATGTAAACACATATCCAGTCGCACTCACAATCTCGAATACAGTCACAACAGTCTGTATTGCCACATATGCAAGGACAACATTAGTAACAACAGTCGCAGTTTCCTCAACAAAGGTCAGATCTAATGGCTGCTCTTGAAGCTCTGATGCGAGAGTATATCACGAGGACTGAAGCAATTGTGCAAGGAAACTCTTCTTCCATTTGAGCGTTAAAAGCCTAGTTAGGATAGTTGGCTTCTAATTTGAGTGCAAGGTCACCTGGTATTTTACCTAGTGATACAGAGAACCCAAAGCAGAGAGGGAAGGAGCACTGTAAGGCTATCACACTGAGAAGTAGGAAGCAAACGACTGGACCAAGTAGTTCTAATCAGAACAATGTCGATGCATCTGAGCCACAGCAACGAGAAGAGGATGCAACTAAAGGAAGCAAAGCAAAAGCACATGAGGAAGAACCAACTATACCACCATCTATGTCTGTAGTTTGTTCACCGCAGTTGTCAATACAACTGCCAATGTCGACACCACTGAGTTTTTCGTAACAACCCATTGTTACGATACCTTTGTTATTTCCGCAAAGATTTAAAGAAAAAATTCATGATAAAGAGCATCAACAGTTTGTTTCTACTTTGAAACAATTACACATTAACATACCTCTTGTAGATGCTCTTGAGCAAATACCTAGTTATAGGAAATTTATGAAGGAGATATTATCAAAGAAGAAAAAATTGTCTGAAATTGAGACGATTACCCTCATAAAGGGGTGCAGCGCTGTGCTTACAAACAAGTTGCCACCTAAAATGAAAGACCCTGGCGGCTTCACAATTCCTTGCTCTATTGGGAATCATTTTCTAAGTAAAACTTTATGCGATTTGGGAGTAAGTATTAACCTTATGCCTTTATCTACTTTCAAGAAGTTAGGAATAGGATCAATGAAGCCCACTACGGTGAAATTGCAACTTGCGGATAGATCCTTAGCACAACTTGAAGGCCAAATCAAAGATGTCCTTGTTCAAGTAGATAAGCTCGTGTTTCCTGCCAATTTCATAATCCTTTATTGTGAAGCAGACAAGAAGGTGCCTATTATTCTAGGCCGACCATTTTTGGCAATAGGATGCACGTTTATCGACGTATTCAAGGGAGAACTTATCATGCATCATAACGACGAACATGTGACCTTTAGTGTGTTTGAAGCATCCCTGTACAAAACTAAAGAGCAATGTCACCACATCGACTTGCTAGATGAGATAATTCTAGAAGAATTCAATGCAAGGAGTTCAATCGTCATTGATAAAGATGTAGTGACATCCGTTGAGGAAATTCTAGCTGAATGTGACCATAAAGAGGAGGTTAATAATTATGAGCTGAGGCAGAATTGGAAATTAGAATCTTTGGATTTGTCGAACAAGACAGTCCCTATGTTTAAATCGTCAATTGAGCAAGCTCCTATCTTGGAGTTGAAACCATTGCCACATGAAATACGTCTTTTTGGGTGAAAACGATACATTACCTGTTATTGTCAACGCATCCCTCGACGCAACGCAGGAAGATAAGCTCATTGCCATTTTGAAACAGCATAAAAGAGCCATAGCTTGGAGTATTACTAATATCAAAGGCATTAGTCGCTCTTTTTGCATACACAAGATCAGGCTGAAAGATGAGGAGAAGCAATCAATTGAGCAACAAAGGCAACTTAATGAAAAGATGAAAGAAGTAGTGAAGAAGGAAATTATCAAGTGGCTAAATGCGGGCATCATCTACCCAATTTCTGATAGTGATTGGGTGAGCTCCGTCCAATGTGTGCCCAAGAAAAGTGGTTTCATAGTTATGAGCAATGACAAGAATGAGTTGATCCCTACTCGCATTGCGACTGGCTGGCGAGTATGCATGGATTATCGTCAACGAATGCGGCCACAAAGAAGGACTATTTCCAACTACCTTTCATTGACCAGATGCTAGATAGGTTAGCTGGTAAGGCCTATTATTGCTTCCTAGATGGTTATTCTGGATACAACCAAATAGCTATTACATCGGAAGATCAAGCAAAGACTACGTTCACATGTCCTTTTGGAACCTTTGCCTTCCGACGTATGCCATTTGGGTTGTGCAATGCGCTAGCAACATTTCAGAGATGCATGATGGTGATCTTCTCGGACATGATCGAGGACTCTCTAGAGGTATTCATGGATGATTTCTCTGTCTATAGATAGAATTTTAACCAATGCGCTGACAAATTGGCAAAAGTTCTGAAGAGATGCGAGGACACAAATCTAGTTTTGAATTGGGAAAAATGCCACTTCGTGGTAACTGAAGGCATTGTTCTCGGCCATCGCATATCATGTCAGGGCATTGAGGTTGATAAAGCAAAGGTTGAAATCATCGAGAAATTGCCACCGCCCACCAATGTCAAGGGAATAACAAGCTTTCTTGGACATGCTAGTTTCTACAGTAGATTCATCCGAGATTTTTCCAAGATTGCTAAACCATTATGCTCATTGCTAGAGAAAAATAAAAAGTTTGTGTTTAATGACACCTGTCTGGACACATTCATGACAATAAAGAAGCAGTTGGTACAAGCTTCGATTGTCGTCGCATCGGACTGGACGCAACCGTTTGAATTAATGTGTGATGCAAGTGACTTTGCTGTGGGAGCTGTACTAGGCCAAAGTAAAGAAAAGGTATTTCATTCCATTTATTATGCTTGTAAAACTCTAACTGAAGCACAGGTCAATTATACAACTACTGAGAAGGAGTTGCTAGTAGTAATCTTTACATTTGACAAGTTTCGCTCATACCTTGTCGGCGCAAAGATTACAGTTTACACATACTACTCTGCATTGAGATACATTTTTGAGAAAACAAAGATGCCAAACCTAGATTAATCCGTTGGATCTTACTCCTACAAGAATTTGATGTTGAAATTAGGGATAGGAAAGGATCCGAAAACCAAGTAGCTGACCATTTGTCTCGACTGGAAGTTAGAAGTGAAGATGGGAATAAAGCCCAAATTATCGATGCATTTCCAGATGAGCAGTTGTTCTTTGTTGACGCATCACCTTGGTATGCTGATGTAGTCAATTACCTTGTGTGTGTGAAGCTACCTTTGAGTGCTATTGGTCACAAGAAAGTCAAATTTTTGCGCGACGCTACAAATTATCACTAGAACGAGCAATACCTGTTCAAGGTATGTGCCGACAATATTATCCGTCATTACGTTCCTAAAGAGGAAATAAATTTTATCCTGCGACATTGCCATGATGCTCCATATGGAGGCCATTTTGGTGGTGTAAGGATTGCTGCAAAGGTCCTGCAGTCAGGATTCTATTGGCCCATATTGTTTCAAAAAGCTCACAACTTTGCATAGTAATGTGACAGATGTCAACGCACTAGTTCAATATCTCATGGGACCATTCCCTAACTATTTTAGGAATGTGTACATTCTAGTTACGATTGACTATGTCTCAAAGTGGATCAAGGCAATAGCTGTGCCAAAAGATGATGCTTGAACGGTGTTGAAGTTCTTCCACACTTACATCCTTACAAGATTTGGAACACCTAGAGCATTAATAAGTGATCAAGGTACTCATTTTCACAACCATCAAGTGGCGACAACATTAAAGAGATGGTGTGAAGCATCATATGGCTACTACATACCACCCACAAACCAATGGCCAAGCTGAAGTATCCAATCGTCAAATCAAAAACGTCCTTAAAAAGGTGGTTAATCTATCTAGAAGGGACTAGTCTTCGCGGTTACATGACACATTGTAGGTGCTTCGTACTACTTATAAGACTCCACTGGGAATGTCGCCATATCAATTACTGTTTGGTAAGTCTTGTCACCTACCAGTTGAGCTTGAACATAAAGCCATGTAGGCTATCAAGCAGGTGAATGTGGATTAAGACGCTGCCGGAAGAAAAAGATTGTTGGACATTACTAAACTGGAAGAAATTCACTGCCATGCTTATGAGAATGCCGCAATATATAAAGAAAAGACCAAGAGATAGTGCTACAACATCATCTTGCATCGATAATTTAGCCCTGGTCAATTGGTGATTTTGTTTAATTCACGATTAAAACTACATCCAGGTAAATTACGATCAAGATGGTCAGGCCCTTTAAAAGTTATTGAAGCATCCCAGAGTGGTGCGATGACAATTGAGAATCTGAAGGATGGACAACAGTTCAAGGTGAATGGCCAACGTCTGAAACACTATGTGAGCCCAGAAGTCAAGGAACCAAATGAGGTCATCGATCTGGTTACATTTAAATAATGTCGATGCATTTTCACCTTTTCTTTTATTAGTTTTACTTTTACTTAGTTCGTTTTAATTTCTTTGCAAGAATAAAAATCGTCTTTTTGTCGATGCATCCAAAGCACAACTTGTCGGTGCATTCTGTGCTAACTCAATAAGCTTTTTTAGCAAGAATAGCGCCAATTGATTTTTCTCTTCTCCTAACCGTTCGATCAGATGAAAAGGTACGATCTGTAGCCTGGCATTTAGTGGTTGTGGACATAACGTTTCCTCAAGTTATTTACAATCATCACGACTTTTGCCAAGGCCAGGTTATGAAACTCTACCGACTTCTCTTTCTCCATTCACAATAGCCATTGTTACTGCAACCTAATTTATTCTTTGATTTTGCTCTTATTTTTATTCTATAAGTCTAATCTTTTCTTTGCAAAGTTTTTTTTAACTTTCTGCTCTAGATACCATGGCCAAAACCAGAGGAGCAAAGAATCCTTCTAAAACCACCCCTTCAACTTCTGCCACAATGGTTCAAACCACCACTCCACCACAATCAACAAGACCGGTCTTATTTTTGTTAAAAGCTGCCAAAGAGCGTTAACAGAATGTGATGATGAAATGGAATATCCATCCGGAGCAAGGTCTGTAACTGTCGCCGCATCAAACTTTGGGGAAGCACGTCGTAAGGACCATAAGCCATCTAGGATGGGAGTTCCTCTGTGAACACCCCTCTTGCTACTCCCCTATGCTGGTAAGGGAATTCCATGCAAACCTTGTCGATTCAGAGCAAGAGTTTGTCTTTGTGAGGGAAGGTCTAATCCGATGGAATGCCGGCCATATAAACGTTTTGCTTCGGATTCCTGAGAGGGTCGATAACCACTCCCCATTTGTGCATGAACTAACTAACAAGAGCACTGCCAAAGTACTGAGTGACCTGTGTGTTGATGAGGCTGTTTGGACAGGTAATGGACAACATAACTACACCATGCATCGGAGGTATCTTATAATCTTCAACAAGGTGTGGTTCCACTTCATAAATAGCCGCATCCTGCATTCTATGTATAGCACTACTGTGACATTGGACCGTATGTGCCTTTTGCACTCAATCTTACAAGGCCGTCACATTGATATCGATGAAATCCTCCATGATCAAATAGCTGAAGCTACTGCAAAACAAAATGGTATACTCCCCTTCCCTTCTTTAATAATGTTGCTCTACAAACAAAATGACATTGTGCCTCGGGATGGCGAGGAAGTGTTGGAAAACAAAAGTCCCATCAATAATATATCAGTTGAAAGAATGACTCGAGGCCAAGAAACGCCGATTGTGAAAGAAGCACCACAAAAGAAGGACAAGGGTAAAGAGAAGAAGAAGGAAAAATAAGTTGATGCGCCTACAAATCTCCAATTGGAAAAGAGGTTGGCAGCTATGAAAGACAATATTGATCACATCGACATGCATACTATCCGCACTGTCAGCGTATTAGAAGATATGGATTAAAGACAACATATTTTCTATGCGTATATAAAAGCCTGAAATGAGGCAATTGTCACCGCATTGCGCAGCATGAGCTCCAGTCCAATGCCAGACTTTCCAGCCTTCCCCTCTATTTTTCGCCCAATGCAAGCCTCATCCTCTGACCAGCCTACTCCTGATGGTAGGCCTCAGAATGTTCCATCCCCAATAAGAATTCATATCTCCGATGATGAGGAGAGCGAGGGACATTCTAATGCAATGGAAGATTGCTATAGAACAATTGCCAGCCTATTCAAAGAATTTTTGAATAACCCTAGGGTGACCATGGTAGGTAGGGGGTTGTCATTGAGGAGTTACAGAGCCCCATGGGTATGGACGTAGAGGTTGGTGCTGACATGGCCACAATTGAATAAGAGAAGTCCGCGGATGAAGGTGCAGTAGAAGAAGATGACCAAGAGAAAGAGAAATTCGCCATTGTGGAGATTCATCCTCTTACCATTATGCCATATGTGGCACCATTAGCTGAAATCCACCCATCCGAGGTAACTATTGATGAGGCCATCACCCAACCAGCTGACGAGGAGTAATCAACCGATCCAGTTGGTTCGAAGAATAAGTAAAGAAAGCAGCGCAAGGACAAAGAGAAGAAATGTAAACACGATGGCGAGCGCCCAAGGAAGAAGAAAAAGAAGACAAAAGCAACCTCTGCCTCGGTTGTTACGAAATGAGTAAGTACACTTCTCTGTAGATAGTTTGCATGCATTTTTATTGCCATTGCATTTTTTTGTTAATTTAGTTGCATTGTCATTACATTTCCATTATATTTGTATAAGTATTGTCAGTGTATTGGGGACAATGCAGACATTAAGTTTAGGGGGGATATTGTGTAATAGAAATGTAATTACACTCATATCTTTGAATTTTACATGTTTCTTTTGTTAATGAAAATATGCAGAATTTCAACAAAAATGTGACCACAATTTTTATTTTTATGTGTAAATCTTGAATTGTTTGGGATGCTGATGTGAAAATTGGATGAATATGAATGAATGATTGAAATTGCTTCAGTAATAAATGAATAGTGTGAATGTTTGAATCTTGAACTAACTTACTAGTTGCAGCGACATTGTATTAATAGAAGACACTCCAATGTGAGTGTATTGTGACTTTTCAAGGGAGAACACTCCGCCGTAGGCTTTAGAAAAATCATCTAGCAAAAAACTGTCACTGCAAGAGTGTGTGTCGACGCAATTACATACCTCCTAGGGGTTTGTTACACCCTATCGTTACTACCTAGGAACAAAGGTAGAGTAATGCAATGACATCTCTTAGTCACTTAAAAAGAAAAAATGAGAAAAAGAACGAAAAAGAAAAGGAAAAGAAATTATGTTTGTTATAAATGCTGTATAGGTTCAAGGAAGATTAAGATTCAATGCATGATACTAACTAATGAAGTTACAGTTTTAATTATTCATACCTATAAATTGTCGGCACATTATTCCATCATGTGAATACAATTTATGCATTAGGATTTCAAAAAATTTAAGTTGCGAGAATAATGATTACGGTGACATGTTTTCTTGTGACTTTGCTAATTTTTGTTTACATGAGGACAAGTAAAAACTCAAGTTTGGGGGTGTGATAGCATTCCAAATAACATATATTTTCTCCATAAATTGATGTTTTAATTGTCTCTTTTGTATCGTATTTATCATGCATTGTAAGCATTTCATACTTAGTTTTTATACTTTCTAACTCATTATAGTTTCGTTTAAATTCTTGTTATTTTTTACATCTTTTGTGTACTAATTTCACTACAAGCAGCCTATATATTGTGCCTTAGAATTGTCAGTGCAGAAACACATCTCAGAAGATCAATGCTGGAAGAAGAATGTAGCCACAAGATCAACTTGAAATTGCGACCAAAGATGTCACCGCATAAAACCTAAGCTTTGGATAAGTGAGCTCAAGCTAAAAATAAAACTAAAAGCACCAGCGCTAGAAAAACACACGTTGTCACTGTAATTGATGATTTCAGATCGTGCCTAGTAATGTAGTGACAACCTGTAGATCTCTTAAGTACACATTAAATTTGTGTGAGTGCACAGCTGTACTGTAACTAACTTTGACAACTGCAATTTGGATTTGGATCTAATAATAGAGGATGAAACCTGCAACTTTTGAAGGCTATAAATAGAGGAAAGAAGATGGAAGAAAATATCAAGAGGTGGAGGAATTAAATAATGCAATTACTGTGTGTTTTTGAGATTTAAACTGGAAAATAGTAAGCTGATGGAGAAAAGGAGCAACCACTTCTGACGAGAGGTGCTTGATGCAAGGTAAGAGGAGCGGTTGAGGAATAGTCCTAGTAGTCTTGAGATAGTAAGCTTCAATTGTATTCGTTAACCCTCTTTTATGCTGATGAATTTTAATGACAGTTGAATGAATACGAGAGTATTTTTCATTGTTAGATTGCTTTGATTCTTATTTAATGCTTTTCATCTGTTTATTCTTGGATCTAACTGCATCAAACATGAGAGTACATTTGTAGTCTACCGACATCAAGAGATGCGGTAACAAGTTAGGTTAGCAAGCAAGACAGCGAGAGTTGCTTGGGATTAGAAGAGATTCTAGTCACTTGTTCTTGAGTGCACAACGTTGCTCACACCGAGAGGTGGGGTGATTGTGGGTACTTGAGTCTTGATTAAACGGAGGACTGTTATTGGTAAGATTTCATTGCAGCTCTATTGTTATGGCAATTCATCTATACAATACCTTGTCGACGTATCCAGTGTTGTGACTTAACGACATCAGTGATCCACTCCAATCCTTCACACTTGATCAAACCTTTACTTTTATGCATTTAAATTCTCAAAACTTTCACAACAATTGATTTACTTTCTATTTATTTGACAATTAACCTTGATTGCATTGACAGTATTAACAATTTTAGTGTGCAAATCTGACTTAATTGTGCTGATATCTTTACTCACATTTCATCTAATTTTAGTATTAGTTGCTTCGACAGCTAAACATCAAGAACCCATTCCTCGTGGGATCGATATCCGATAGAATTTTTCTATCAACTACACTTGCATCGACGTGTGTTCGCTTGCATAACTGCTGTGACGTTACAGACGCGATCAGTTACTCTTCAAAATTTAGATTAGGTCTCAACTCGATCTCCTCAATTGAGACAATGTAGGATAGGTCAGACCGATACCGTCTCAACATCGAGACATGAAATACATTGTGAATTCAATCAAGTACAAATGGTAATTCAAGGTGATAGGCAACTGATCCAATCCATTTCAAAAAACGATAAGGTCCGATAAATCTTAGACGCAATTTGCCTTTACGTCCAAACCGAAGGACTTTCTTATAATAACCTTATTTTCAATGGTGTCAAAAATAGTAATTCTGAAATCACAACTCAGACGAGTCGAGTCGTAAATATTAATTAATTATTATTTTTTGTGACATTATTGGCATATTAATATTTGGTTAAGAGATTTTATTGTTTGAATAGTTAATTAAATAAAAGGATTAAATCGTAAAAAGTGTAAAACTTAGAATCTAGTTAGTAAAGACACTAGATGTTATTGTGAGGTAAATTAAAGCCCTTAAAATGGTAAATAGACCATTTAATAAGTGAGTGGACAGTCTTGGTCCTTTTTATATAGAAATTATATGAATTTAAGGAAGGTTAAAAGGATAATTTCTTAAAGACTTAAGTAATTTTAACAAAAAGAATTAGAAAATCATTTCATTTTCTTCTTCATCTTCTTCCTTAAGCTAAATCATAAGGAAATAAACACCATATTCGACCAAGCTTAGGTTTTCTATTTCAGTAGGTAAATCTCGTCCGTTTCTAGTGGTTTTTATGTTTTTGAGTCCGTATTAATTTAATCTAGCTAACTTAAGGACTAAGTTGTGAATCTATCAAATGTTATAAACCTTGCCATTGTTGAATAAGTTTGTTCTTGAAATTTTATTGAAGTACTGTGAGCTTTGTTGTTAGATTTGATGATTTTGTAAAGTGATTTTGATGAAATTAGGGTTTAAAGACTAAATTATGAAATTGATGAAAATACATGTCCTTGTTATGAAATAATTGCAAGTAGTTGATGGGTGAACACCCATAGGTATTTGACTTGTGTTAGTTTGAGTGAGAAATAGTTATTTTGCATGTTTTGTACCTAGGGACTAAATTGAATGAAAATGTAAAGGTTAGGGGTAATTTCATAAATTTCTTGAAAAGGACTTAAATGTATAAATTGATTAAATTTAAATGATTTAATGAGAGAAATGATGGCTTTATTGTGTTAGATCGAGAATGAGCCATCGATCATGAAAAGGGGAAAATTATAAAATAGTCCCTGAAGTTTTACGTAAACTGTAATTTCGTCCGGTAAGTTCGTAGTGTTAGTTTACATTCATTTAAATGTTTCTTTGTGTAATCATTATTGTTGTAGCAACTCAAAGAAGGTTGAATGTTCGAGAAGATTGGGAAACAAATGAAGAAACGAGATGTTAAGCCTAGGGTCGATTATTTGAATCGACGCGGTGGTTGGGATCTTGCATGTGTTGTAGTTTCCTGATAGCTTGTGTGAGAAACATTGTGAATTGACAGATTCTGAATGAATACTAATTATATGGACCTCTACAATGGTTGAGTTTCTGCATATGTTGTGGATTCTCGTCAGCTTGTGTGAGCAACATCATGAGTGGGTAATTTTGGACCGTATCGATGGCTGAGTTTCTACATATGTTGTGGATTCTCATCAGCTTGTGTGACCATCATCTTATACTAGTTAAAATCTACTTGGGCTCATAAGAGCTAACCCTATCTGGGCTCGTATGTGCTAAATTTTTGGAAGACCTGAAGAGATCAATCCGATACTGTTATCACAGGATTATGAAGACTTATTTACTATTATCTCTATAACCGTATTGGTCATTCAGTGAGATAATGTTATTGCGAACTTACTAAGCTTAATAAGCTTACTTGTGTATTTGTTATTGTTTTGTAGATTCATTTTGCTGTCTGAAGATCGGATCACCTTAAAGAATCACACTATCTCGGGAGTTCATTCGATAGTATACGTATCACTTGGCTTATATGGCATGTAGTAGGATTGTGAACTTGAAATGTTTGATGTGTAATGTTTTTTGAAATGATGTTATCTTGATACTTGCCTTCAAATGTATTTTGTGTTTTGTAATGAACTAGGTATCAACATGTTGTATTCCAAATAGGCATGATTTCGAGTGTTCAACTTGTAATGGAAATGTACTTGATATGTTTGATATGGATGAATATAAACTTAAAAGAATTATGTGCATTTTTGGAAATCTGCATACTTATTTCGGTAGTACTCTTACATGTATCGGTAGAAGTACAGAGTAAGTGAGATGTTGGTTACTGACTTTCATTGTTTCGATAGCAAATATTGAAGTATCGACAGTTCTGATCATAGTAGTATCGGTAGTTCGAAGACTTTTATCGGTAGAAGTTGTAGTGTAAACTTCCTTGCTCTCTAGAGTTTGTTGTATCGGTAGTAGCATGAATTGTTTCGGTAGAAGTCATACTTATATCGGTACAACCTCTACAACTACCAGTAGAAAATTACAACTACTTTCAATTTGCTCTCTAACTTGACTTCTACCGATACTTGTCCAACAGATACCAGTATAAGTCCCCCAAATTTGTTAAATGACATTTTAATAAATTGCATTGTGATTTAAGATTATTTTAATTTGCATGCATATTGTTATATTATCTTAAATGATGAGATATTGAAGATTTATTTAAAGGTAAATGCATGGAAGGACCTCGAAGCCCAAATCGCGACGGTTACGGGTTTTGGGTGTTACATTTCTTCCACGGTGACACCTTTAGAAACACCTGGTCACCTACAGAATATTCAATATCCTTCCTTTTTAAATCAGCATACGATTTATATCGATAGAATGCAGCTTTCAGACTGTCTCAAATCAATTTAACTGTATCTTTAGTCTTAAAAACTAACTCGGGACCCATAACTCCTCGCTCACCTAATTCGGTCCAACATAGGGGACTACAAAACTTATGACCATACAAAGCTTCATAAGGTGCCATATGAAGTCTAGACTGGAAACTGTTATATACAAACTCGGCTAACGGCAGATGATCTTTCTATCTGCCCCTGAAGTCAATCATGTCACTCCAAAGAATATCCTCAAGAATCCGAATAACCCTCTCAAACTGACTTTCCGTCTAAAAATGATATGCTGTACTGAAATCTAGTCACGTACCTAATGTTTCAAGTAGCTTCTTCTAGAACCAAGAGGTAAAACACGAATCCCGATCTAAGATTATTGAAACCGAAACCGCATGCAACCTCACAATCTCTGATACGTAAAGCTTACTAGCTTCTGAAGTGGATAATTCGTCCTATTCAATAAAAGGTAAGCAGACTTGGTCAATTGATCTACGATGACCCAAACTAAACCTTCTTACTAGGTGTTAAGGGTAATCCAATGACGAAGTCCATCGTCACTCATTCCCAGTTCCACTGGGAATCTTAACCAGTTGAAGTAATCCCAAAGGCAACTGATGCTCGACCTTAACCTTCTGACAGGTCAAACAATAGGAAACGAAGGTGGTCACCTCTCGTTTTAAACCTGACCCCTAGTACGACTCTCGTAAATCTCGATACATCTTATTTTTGCTAGGATGCATAGTTTAAGGGTTGCTATGTGCTTCCTGCAGAATCGATAGTCTCTACTCAATATCCTTAGGTACACAGATATGACCCTTGAAACATAGAACCCCGTCGCTATTCAAACTGCACTCAAACTCTTCACTAGATTCAATCACATGCGCCACTGAACCAGAGACTCATCTTGCAACTGTTTCTCTCGAATTCAATCCACCCAGATAGGTTTCACCTGAAGCTCGACTAACAAGCTGTCATCGTTAAACAAACTCAATCGAGCGAACATCATTCGCAGATCAGTCATCGCCCAACAACTAAGAACGTCAACTACAAAATTATCTTTTTCAGGATGATACTCTATCGTACAATTGTAGTCCTTAAGTAACTCAACCCATCTACCTATCGTAAATGTAGAGACTCTAACACATGACCAGAAGACAAACAGATGCATGACCATCGAACCTCTAGGCTCATCATTAACATACTAACGCACATAATTTAATTTATGTCACAATCTCAAAATCTAAGGTTCAGAAAAAAGGAAACGCAAAATGCTAAAACTATGACTCGAACCCCAGATCTCAAGTACACAGATAGAACACAAAACCATAGAAGCAAAGACAAATTTGTTAACATAACTCACATAAAAAAGTTTAAATTTTTGAGGCGTTACAACTCTCTCGCCTAAAAGAAATTCATCCTTGAAATTTACCTGAATCGAAAAGATATGGATATTGCTGATGAATTAAATCCTCGGGTTCCCAAGTGGCTTCCTAAGTACCATGATTCTGCCACAGAAACTTAACCAGATGTACTGTTTTCCTTTGCAAGACTTTAACGTCTCGCTCAATAATCTGAACTGGTTACTCTTTGAAAGTTAGATCGGGTCTCACCTCGATCTCCTCAATCGGGACAATGTGGGATGGGTCAGACTGATAGCATCTCAACATCGAGACGTCAAATACGTCATGAATTTGATCAAGTTCAAGTGGCATTAGAGCTGATAGGCAACTAATCCAGGTAAGGTCTGATAAATCTCAAACTCAATTTAGCTTTGCATCCAAACCGAAGAACTTTCTTCCACGTTGACACCTTCTGAAACACCTGATCACCTACAGAATTCAACATCCTTCCTTTTTAAATCCACATACGATTTTTATCGATTGGATGCAACTTTCAAATGATCTCGAATCAGTTTGACCATATCTTCGGTCTCAGATACTAACTCGAGACCTAGAACCCATCACTCACCTAATTCGATCAAAAATAGGGGAGTACGACACTTACGACCATGCAGAGCTTCATATGGTGCCATCTGAATGCTAAACTGGAAGTTGTTTTTGTATACAAACTTGACTAAAGGCAAATGATCTTCCCAACTGCCCCTGAAGTCAATCACGTAACTCCGAAGCATAATCGATAAAAAGTGAGCAGACTTGGTCAATCGATCTACGATGACCTAAACAAAATCCTTCTTAGTAGGTGTTAAGGGTAACCCACTAATGATGTTCATTGTCACTCGTTCCCACTTCCACTGAGGAATCTTAACCAATTGAAGTAATCCCAAAGGTAGCTAATGCTCGGCCTTAACCTTCTGGCAGGTCAAACAGTGGGAGACGAAGGTAGTCACCTCCCGTTTAAAACTCGACCACCAGTACAACTCTCACAGATCTCGATACATCTTATTTCCGTCAAGATGCATAGCGTAAGGGCTGCTATGTGCTTCCTGCATAATCGATAGTCTCAACTCAATATCCTTAGGTACGCAGATATGACCCTCGAAACACAAAACCCCTTCGCCATTCAAACCGAACTAAGACTCTTCACCAGATTCAATCACATGTAGTCGCTGAACCAGAGACTCGTTTTGCAATTGTTTCTCTCGAATCTAACCTCGAATCTGATCCCCCCAGATTGGTTTCACCTGAAGTTCGACTAATAAGCGCCATCGTCAAACAGACTAAATCGAGCAAACATCGCTCACAGATCAGTCATCCCCAGACGACTAAGAGCATCAGCTACAACATTAGCTTTACCGGGATGATACTCTATCGTACAGTTGTAGTCCCTAAGTAACTCAACCCATCTACCTATCGTAAATGCAGAGACTGAAAATATATATATATATACCTATTGTAAATGCAGAGATTGAATAAGAAAATATATCAACTTGTTGTAAATGCAAAGACTCAAACACAGAACCAGAAGATAGATAAATGCATGATCATTGAACCATTAGGCTCATCGTTGATATATTAACACACAGAATTTAATTTATGTCACAATCTCAAGCTCTAAATTTCAAAAAAAGAAAACGCAAAACGCTAAAACTGTAACTTGAACCCCAGATCTCAAGTAAATAGATAAAGCACATAACCACAGAAACAAAAATAAATTCATTGACATAACTCACATAAAAAAATTTGGGACATTACACATAATATTAAAATAAATAAATATATAACTTTAGCCATATTTTATACGTAAATAAATATAATATTTTGTGTACACGTAAGTTATTAAATTAAATATTTACATGAGTTATTATAAGATAATATATATTTGCTATATAATATTTTGTATGTTATTATAGTAATTTTTTAATTTTCTTACTCATAAATTATTTTATTTACAGTTATTATTAATATTATACACATTATTTATATGCATTATAAATATTGTACACATTATTTGTACGCATTATAAATATTCTACACATTAATAAATTGCCTTAAATTTATACAATTATCTATGACAATTATTTTTAGACCACCAATTCTTATTACAAAACAATCACAATGTGATCATGTTAAGCAATTGTTGAAAGATTTGTTTAATTATAGAATAAAAAAATGTTGAATCATGAAAACACATTGTAACCATGAGAACAAGCATACAATACTATACGTTCTCTTTTTTTGGTGAATTACAATAATAGGATAAAATCCGAAAAATAAATACAATTAACATGACTCAAATCCAAATCATATCTGGAGTAATGAACACTCTTAACCATCAAACCATCACATGAGGTTCATACTATAATCTCTTTAACAATACATCAACAAAATAAAAATATTCCAAGAAACATAGAGCAATCAACAGCAAAACAACCAATAAAGGAAATGTTTTCATCACTTACATACTTTAGATTTAGAATTCTTATTTCTTTATTTATATAACATTACTACTTCTACATTTTCTACTTCAATAATTTTCTTATAATTTACAAACCTATTTTTATTTTTAAATTCTAATTTAATATTGAAAGTGAACACAAATAATAAATATATTGTTATTGTTATTAGGGGCAAAGCCAAAACTATTGATAAGAGGGGGTGGAGATATTCATATAAAATATACGTGTTCAACATAGGATCAGCCCGTGAGCCAATCCTACTTTTATCAAGGTGTTTTTAAATTTGAGATAATTTAATCACCAAATTTAGGAAAAACAAAAATAAGTTAAATACTCATTTTGTATTAATATTATAAGGGTAAATTACCAAAATAGATACTTTTGTTTACCTTAGGTTACATTTTAGTCACTTATGTTTGAAATATTACATTTTAGTCTCTTATGTTAACGTGTAGTAACATTTTAGTCTCTAATTCATTAATTTTTTTTAATGGTGTAACAGTAAGTTGATGTAGCAAGTTAAATCATCATTTTAAACAAAAATTTTAGGATAAATTATACTATTGGTCCCCATATTATTTCGTTTTGAGCAATTTTTTTTTTCTTTTATGATCTTTTAACTTTCCTTTTCTTCTTTATTTTCCATTCTCTCCTGCTTCTCCCTTTGTTTTCCATGTTATGGGTTGGTTAGCATAGCTATAAATGGTGCTCGTCCTTCTCAGCATTGACTACTTGAGACCCGATTTTTTTAAAGCTTGCTAGAGTAAAACTTCCATAGTGCTTCTGGTGTTCACTAGTATTTTCTTTACTTGAAAGACAACAATGGTTGTTTTGACCACTAAAGATCATTGTTTTTGTCTAGAAGTTCAATTCATTATCTAAGTTAAAGTTAACTTGTCAATGGGCGAGGCTTCTTCAATTGAGCATTGATGGAGAATACACTTCTCAAATATGCTTTTCTGCTGGAGTTGGACTTCACCTGTTCTTTGTTACTACCCACAAACACATTTATAACTCCCCTAACCAATCGCTTACGAAGTACATTATATTCCCTTAACTATTGGGATGAGATAGTTTCATAGTGTTGGATCTGGTGCCTTAAGTGCAGTATATTCGTTTTTATACTTGTAAATTTTTTGAACAGTTTGGTTAATAAAATTATTCAGGAATTGCATTAATATCCTTTGTATAATGTCCCCATGTAGTTTTTGCATGTAAAGCAAAGTAGAAGCAAATATTATCTTACTGGTTGTTTAATGTTTAACTAGTACTAAGTAGTATTATGTGGTCGGATCGAAATATGAAAAGACATATTATATTAGTAGACAAACCTAAACATGTCCTTAGTCTAATCGAAAATGAGCAAACTGATTGAAAGACTCATATATCGTCAATCAAGTCTAATTGGGGAGATGCTTTGTCCTGCGCATCAAAGCGAATTACTCCTAGAAAATAGAGACATATATGTGACTGACTAGACCGACAATACAACGGATTGAACCCAAGTAGAATAGATCGTGAATCCATTTATGGATTTATTCACTTGTGATGTTCCTAGTGTCACATACCTTAATCATGAGTGGATGATGGACTATGTTTATGTTACTCGTATACTTTGATGTAAGTAAAAGCTTGAGTTCAAATAGATAAGGAACCAAAAGCTGGCGTGTTGGGTCTATGACTTTTGTAGTATGTAGCATCATTCACAATAATGGAATTCATAAACCAAGACATGGGTTAATGATATCCTCTCATTGGCATTACATAATAGATGAAAATTAAACGTGGGCACGAGTAGTTCGTCTTTGTGATAAATGACTTAATTACTACTTAATAGTAATTAACTTTTCATGAAAGAAGATGATTACTGTGAGATGAAATAGGATCTTATTGATAGAGTGGATTTATCCTAAATAGATTAAGGATATCTTATGAGGGTAACACACTAATGGAAAAGTCATTCGACGAGCAATGATCGAATAGATTTCGTAATGGTATGTCATTAGAGAGAGTTCAGACACAATACTATGGTTGAATGACTTTATGACTATGAGTTTATAATTAATAGGCAAAAATATGAAATTTAATTATAAATCATTTGAGCCCTAATCACATATGTTCAATCGATCCCTTCGCTAGCTCATTGAAATCAGAAATCAATTGCATGTTGAATCAAATTAACAGAAATTGATACAAATGGAAAAGTTAGAGAAATGGAAAACATTCAAAAATTAATGTGGTTTTCTCACTAAGTACAAAAATGACCTGAGAATTAATTTATAGTTTTTTGAATTATTAATTAATTAATTAGTTTGAAAATGAAGTTAAATTAATTGGCCAATTTGAATCTTTTGAATGTGGAAAATTAAATATATTTTCTTATAAATTCTTTTACGATAAAGTTGCCATGATTTTAATGGAATAAGAATCATGTTGAGAAAATTATTTAATTGAGAAATTAATTTGTTTATTTAAATTAGTTTATGATTTTTATTTTGGAAAATAGAAAAACATGTGTTGGGTTGGATTTAAGTATAAAAGTGTTGGATTAAAAGTCCAAGAAACACTTACAATTGGACTCGATGTACGAGAGGCCCAAAAGCCCCTAATATTGAATACAAGGGACGACAAACCCTAGTATGTTTTACTATGATTGCCACCCCTCTCTCTCCTAGTTCAACTAGGAGTTTTTTCTATTAAATAAGCATTAAATGCTTCTACTAATTCAACAAGGATTTTACTTCTTCTCCCTATAAATAGATGGCACTGCTAAGGCTAAACACACAATAAGTTACATACAAATTTGAGATATTGTAATTCTGCCCGAAAATAGTGAGAAATTATTTCTTAAGTATAAATTATATTTCTTGAGAATAACAGTTTTACTGGTTTCTACTAGAGAGAGAATTTATTTTCTCACTAAAAGCAAAGTAAATAATTTTTGGCTTTGTCTACGATTCGAGTTTGTTTGAGCCCATACTCAAAGCAATTCGTGGTACGAGAATGGCATAAAAGGCTATTCGATTGAAATCCGAGAATGAAAAGGATCTATCTAGCCCAAAACACATGTGCGATTTCAAGAAACGTTTATTGCTATAAATATTGATGCAATTGTAAGCTAATTAAAAATTCGACAAAGGCAAGTGCACCTACTACTAATAGTATAGCTACGGTGAGCAAAGATATCGTTCCCACAAGGACTAAAAGTACTAGTAATTACTGTCTTCCTATTATTTAATCGATAAATTGGAGTGATTAGTTAAAAATTAAATTAATTAAATTAATTAAATACAAACACGATAAAGAATAAATCAAGAAAGCAAACGATTAACAATCAAGAAGCGAAACAATACCCAGAAAAGAATCCACCTAGATTTCATATGTCATTATCAATTTGAATTAAACAATTTCTTTACTTTGTATCTTGATCCGTAGAAATCCCTAAATTATGCTCATATCTCTTTCGAGAATAAGAGCAATTAACTCTAGGTTGATTAATTAAAATTTCTTTCTAATTAAAACTCCTATTATCGCATTAACTTGATCTATGGATCCCCCTATTAGATTTGACTCTAATCCGGTAGATTTATGTCATCCTATTTCTAGAATTGTTGACTGCCTCCGAACGTACTCCCGTTCGGTGTGTGTTTTTAGGCTTCCACAAGTATACGAGTCAGGTTGTAATATAGTTTTGTTTACAATGAAACACTTGGAAATATTTCATAGGATCGTACCTAAGAGAGGAGAAGTGATAGTGATTTAGATCCCTAGAAAGAAAAGAAGTAATTAATACTTTCTTTAGGGTTTATAGTACGAAAGGAAATAAAGAGTTGGTGATTCAAGAACATAAAATAAAGAAAATAATGCAAAGTAAAGAGATAGGGAAATTCGATAAATAGATTTTGGGGAGATTAGTTCGCTTCAGTATGGGTTCTTCAATCATCGGTTTTTGGGACTTTGCTTCAATCAACTAATCGCTACCCTAGCAGGATCTTCCGATCTTCCACCAACATAACGAGTCAATAGAGACTACTTATCGCTTTAAAGTCTAAACTGGTTTGGGGTAAAGGTGTTCACGAACGGGCAATATCAATTTTGGGTTAATTTCCACCTAGATGACTTTCTAAGGTTATCAATCCTAGTGTTTGTTTCATGATCTTCATTTTCCAAACAGTTGATCCGATTGAAAATCCATGTATACAATAATTAAATAACCATACTTCTACTCCCTAATCCCCCACAATGGGATTAGTTTCTCATGGTTTCTTTAAACATCATAAAATCAATAATATAAATTGACATGAAATTTAAGATTGAATAAATGAAGTGAAAGAAACTGATATTTTTATAACAATACGTTGGAAATAAAACCCACAATCGTTTATGTGAAGTTACAAATCTCGTTTCCACAAAAGCAGAAAATGAAATAACAAAAGAAATCAAAACTAAAACTAAAGATGTGTAAATCTAAGTGCTAAAAGCCCTATTAAAAGCTCTGAACGGTTATTTTCCTCAACCTTAAACCCTAGGTCAGCTACCCTTCATTGAGTTTCAAATACGCATCTAGGAGTTGATGTCGCGACATACAGGAGCCGTGTTACGATGAAGAATTTAGTCCACTCCTTTAGGTAATTCTTTCATGTGTTATCGCGACATAGAAGTTAGCCTTGATATTCTTTAGGTCTAGTCCCTTTGTTGTGACATAGATCAGTCTATGTCGTGACATAGTGATCAAGTTCATACTCTGTTAACTTTTAAATGTCTCCTGTACACTCACGAAGTTTATTAGCTAACCCTTAGGCCTCAATCAGCCTTAAAGACAACAAAAAGCACACTTTTGCAATTTTTACACTTTTTACACAAAACTAAACTAAATCATAAGAAAACAAAAGGAAAATGCTTAAATTCAAGCTCCTAAGTACGAAAAGTAGTTCAATCCATTAGGTACAAATCCAGCAGATCAAACTCCCCACACTTAAGTCATTGTTTGTCCTCAAGCAAACAAAACAAGAAAAGAACACATAGGAGCTTGAGTATGTATCATACAAGGATTGAATTTGCAACATCTACTCTAGGCATTATATATCTTTCAATAATTTCAACATGATGAGCAAGTCACTTTACCATCTTTGATTAAAAACATCTAAGTTCTTTCAATAATTTCAACATGATGAGCAAGTCACTTTACCATCTTTGATTAAAAACATCTAAGTTCAGTAAGTTACAAAAGATACAAATATTAAGATTTCATTGGTATAACTCTATCAATCCCTAATACAAGTACTTTAATTATCCTAGTACAATATAGATAGTCATAATGAAATTAAGTAATGCCATATTCATTTATGCATGAAGTTGTTTAGGTCACATAGGTCTTTTCAGCTTGTAACATTCTGAGGCTTTGGACAGATATGAAATTCAAAGAATAGTAAGCACAAGAGGTTACAAACATGAAAATAGTTTAGCACATTTTATTGTTCCCTATTCTCCTCGTTTAGTGCCCCATTGCTTCTCACCTCCTTATTTCTCCTTCTCTCACCATCTTTTTCTCTCCACTTAGGAAACCTCAACATGGTCTAATCCCTTTAGCTAGCCTATGAGTATTCTTCTATTTCTTGAGCAAGATTTTTCTCTTTTTGGTGTTTTTGTGACTTTTTCACTTTTCAAATTTTTTTCTTACTCATGAATTTTTCTTTTGTTATTACTCATCTATTCTTTCTTTTGGATTTTTCATTGTTTTCATCTTTTTGTCTATACTTAAGTTCATATTCCATATTGATTTTCTTATTTCACTCTTTGTTTTACAAACTCCACCTTAATGTGTCTACTGACCCTCAATACATATGGTCATACGTCTATTATTGTGTAAAATAGGATAAAAGAAAAGAGTAAACACAAATCAACTTTTTAGGCTTTAAAGGTTTGTAATGTGGTTCATCAATAAGGGTCAATAAGCTCAAATATTGGTACTAAAGGACAAATTGGAATAAGGTTTGCTATTTGGCTCTAAATGTATCCAAATAATGCCTTAGGTCGTCCTTAAACATCTCAATATGCACAAATGTCAATTTAATCACATAATCCCAAAATTACTATCTATCATATATAGTAGCATGCTTATTTCGTCATATCATTCATATCATTTGGTACCAATAATATCTCTCTATCTCCACTTAGTGTAACCTATAGAACTTAGTGGTTTCATGCTCAAAAATTGAAAAATTACTCATTATTATGCCAAATTTATTCAAAAATACACTCAACCTATTGTATATGCTCCTAACCAATCACTTGTATTTCTAGAAGCTCAAGCACACATCACAAGAAAAAAATAAACGAAAAATAAAAGAAAAGAAAAATGCAATAATTCTATGTTACCCCTCCCCCCCCACACTTTTTAGATAACACATTATCCTCAATATGCAGCCCCTAAAAGTAAGGATCGAAGTTACCCAATTGATCATGAAAGTTCCTCTTCTAATGGTGGGTTCCTTCTCTTTTTGTCGTGAATAGCTCCAAATGTTGTGTCTCCATCATTTGGGTTCCTACATCAAATTAAAACATATGTATGCAAAAATAAATCTACCCCTACTCCTACTCCTACTAATAAATAATTCTTAAATCACAAACCAAAATCATCCAAAATTACAAATCTTTAAAATGAAGTCTTTAAAAAAACATTCAAAACATCCATTCCCCGATGATGCTTTGGGTCGACTTCAGAAATTGCTCATTCTCGCTTAACGGCACCCTTTCCTTATTACATAATGTCGTCACCAAATGGGGAAAGAAACGACCACTATTCTGGCTCTGAGTACAACACTTCATCTCTTTATAGACCCAAGCACCTATACAAATTTGTTTCTTCTGGAAAATACCATATAATAAAATAGCTCGAAAGGTGTTAACATCAGAAACATTTAAATTCGACACAACTCGAGTTTCCAGGAATTGCATCCACATCTTAGCAAACGGAAACATGATAGCTTGATTAAAGTTCAAAGGCAAGCCAATATCTGGTCTATAGTTCCAGACACCCCTTCCCTGTGTCAAGAACCTAATAATTTCTTCTATGTCAATGTTTTCAAATGAGGTAAAATTTACACCATCTACGAAATCTTTCTCAAAATAGGGTACGTTATAGTAATCACAAATATCCTCAGGTAAAATAAGAACAAATTGCCCCCTTAATAATACCTTACTACAACTTTTTCTCTTAATAATATCATCTTTAAGGACGCATAAAAATTCTTGGACTATAAGGATAACGACATTACCTGCTGGGGCGACACAAAATTGTTCCTATTGGTGATACCTTACTAGCGGCCAGATTTCCTTGCAATGAATCATTGACGGATCGAAGCCTCGTTCTTGAATTTGTGGTCGTCCTTGTGATGCTAGGAAATAGTTCTCGATTTTGGCATTTTCGAATCTTTCATAATCCGAATCATCATCCTCTTACTGAACTATGGTTCCTTTACTCTTTCTTGGAGACATTTCAAATAAACTATGAGTAAAAATTAATGAAACAGTAAAATTTTAGAGATACCTTTTCTTCAATTGTGTATCTTGCGAAATGGTTTGAAATGAGCCTTTGATTGCTAGAGGCAGCCCTCCTTGATTAAATTATAGAGATGGTGGGTTTTAGGTTTGGGGAGAAAAAATATGAGATTTAGAGAAACATGGAGAGTGTTTTGAAGTGTTTAAGTAGTGTAATAGGCTTAGTTTAAGGTTAGTATATATAGGGGTTGTAAAAATTAGGGTTTTAGGGTTGGAAAATTAGGTCAAACCTGGGTTAAAACGCCAGGCTACGTGATCAAGTCGGGTCAACCCTGTTGAAATTGCAGACAATGTCGTAACGTAAGGTATTTCATGTCACGACATACCCATCAGTATGCCTTTTTAATGACACAAACTCCCTCGTGTCACGACATACCACCCAGTATTGAATTTTGTGGGAAGGGGGAAATATGACTCCTTTGTCATAACACCAAGGGTGTGTGTCACATCGTCGATTGGCTTTGGGGTATACTGGTTGCTTTGTCAAGACATAGGGCAGCTATGTCATGACACACGCGTCAGTTCCGCCTAGGTTAACCTGAAATGAAACAAATCAAGGTTAGTATGTTAGTACACAGATATAAAAGTAAAAATACTTATTAATGATTTCCAGAATTGTCTGGCAAAGTAGTTAGTGTGCATTTTGACATTCTGGAATGGATAGTTCTGTCACTATTACTCTGACAGCCATCATGCCATGCTATTCTCTGGTGTTTATCTCTTTCTCGAAATTTTCCTTTTTGCCCTACATTAATTATTGCCATTTCCTTCCGCCGATCATATTTGTCGATAATGGGCATGAATCGATGCCACCATTTGATCATGCAATTGCTTTCATTATTGGGCCACTTATAGAAATTGTAAGTTCGATCGTGGTGCCCTAACAACCGCTCAATTATCTCATCTAGAAACTGGTTCTATCATCGATTTTACATTTGCTGGTATCAATACTGTTGTAGTTGTATCCTTTCCTAAGCTCTGTTCTTAACCATCATCATATATTCCCATGATTTTAAATGACATTTACGCTCAAGGTTCTTGAAACCATTGAAAGGGTTGAACTTTCCATGAATTTGTTTCCTTCTTTCGTGAGGACACAATTACTTTGACATCCGAAGCATGAGGTGATGGCTTGTAAATGTAGATCTTCCCTGTTATATGAAGTGTAAGAAAAATCATGATGTTATTGATTTCTCTAGGGATTTGCTTCAGTAGAGAGATGTTGAACATTAAGGTCATTTCCCATTCAAACCCTAATCCTTGACCATAGTTTCTTCAATTGTCAAAATTTCTTCTGTGTGTCTGTCCATAATAGTGATTAATTGGAGATCTATGCTCTGTAATTGAAGACCATCACTTTTGTCTAAAGAAATCACTTCTTCACTAGATCAAGGTGTATTTTCGATTCTCAAAATATGTTCAATTTCCTCATCCACTGATGACCCTTTTGTATGCTTAATGGTCTAGCCAATAGGTTCTTCGGAAGTTTCCTTATCGTGATCAACACATGGCTTCTCCTTTTGTCCTTTCTCTTTTGTTCGGGTTCTTCATGTAGTCTTTTGAAGGATTCGTTACTATGTTGTTCTAGGATTGGAATCTCTCCTCGAAGTTGACTTAACTTGAGCATCAATAATCTCTGATTTTCTTGTATCTCCCAATCTTCATAATATCCATCTTCATAGATATCATCGTCGTAATTGTATTCCTCATCTGAACTCATGTAATAATAGTCATTCATGGTATGAATTTATTTTGGAATGTTTGACAGTGATGAATCTGAAAATAATGAATTGTTAGTGTCTGTTAAGAATAGTAACTACATCTTAAAATTTTCTGAATTATCCTTAATAACAATGCAAAATAAAAATCACTAAAAACGTTGCCTCCCCAGCAAAGGTGCCAACAACTTGATCGCCTCCGAACGTACTCCAGCTCGGTGTGTCTTTTAGGGCTTCCCTAAGTATACAGGTCAATTGTAATATAGTTTTGTTTACAACAAAACACTTGGAAGTATTCCGAGGATTGTACCCAAGGGAGGCGAAGTGATAGTGATTTAAATCCCTGTAAAGAAAAGAAGTAATTAGTACATTCTTTAGGGTTTATAGTACGAAAGGAAATAAAGAGTTGGTGATTAAAGAACATAAACTAAAGAAAGTAACGCAAAGGAAAGAGAGAGAAATTTGATGAACAGATTTTGGGGAGATTAGTTCGGTTCAGTACGGGTTCTTCAATCATCGATTTTGGGGACTTTGCTTCAATCAACTATTCGCTACCCTAACAGGATCTTACGATCTTCCACCAACATAAAGAGTCAAGAGAGACTACTTATCGCTAGATGTCATGTCTAAACTAGTTTGGTGTAAAGGTGTTCATGAATGGGCAAAACCAATTTTGGGTTAATTCCCACCTAGATGACTTTCTAAGGTTGTCATGCCTAGTGATTGTTTCACGTTCTTCCTTTTCCAAACAGTTGATCAGATTGAAAATCCATGTAAACAATAATTAAATAACCATACTTCCACTCCCTAATCCCCTACAATGTGATTAGTTCCTCGTGATTTCTTTAAACATAATAAAATCAATAATATAAATCGACATGAAATTTAAGATTGAATAAATGAAGTGAAAGAAACTTATATTTGTATAGCAATCTGTTGGGAATAAAATCCACAATCGTTTATGCGAAATTACTTATCTCATTTCCACATAAATGGAAAATGAAATAACAAAAGAAATCAAAACTAAAACTAAGGATGTGTAAACCTAAGTGCTAAAGGCCCTATTTATAGTCATGGACGGTCATTTTCCTCAACCCAAGGTCAGTTGTTGTTCCTATTGTTTAAGTGGCATTGTAAAGACTGAAAGGTCTACACTCGGTGTCAAATCCGCATCTAGGAGTCGATGTTGTAACACATAGGAGTCATGTCGCAATGAAGTCAATCCACTCCTTTGGGTAATTCTTTCAAGCGTTTTCGCAACAAACCTTGCCCGTGTCGCGACATAGAAGTCAACCTTGATATTCTTCATGTTTGGTCCCTTTGTTACGACACAGATAAATCTGTGACATGACATAGTGATCAGCTTCATACTCTAATGACTTCTAAAGGTCTCCTGTACACTCACGAAGTTCATTAGCTTACCCTTAGGCCTCAATCGGCCTTAAAGACAACAGATACACCTTTTTACACTTTTTACACAATTTATTCCATAAAAGAAAACTAAACTAAATGCTAAGCAAACAAAAACAAAATGCTTAAATTCAAGCACCTAAAGTACGAAAAATAGTTCTATCTGTTAAGTACAAATCCAGTAGATCAATTGCATGCAACTCCACTCAATTATGTTAGATCTACTCTTAAACAGGGATTTTTCTTCCTCTATTTAAGCACATCAAATACGGATTAATAGGCTAGAAATATTAAACCAATGATTAAGCACAAATAATTGAGAACAAGATTCAAATATTTATCGCATAAAACAGAAACGAAAAGGCAAATTTCATCATAGGGTTTATCTCCTCTAAGTATCTCGAAAATTAGTTCATGCTAGCAAATAAAAACATCCCAAAGACAGTATAACCACAAGAAATAAAGAAACTTATAATAAACTTCTAAGAAATCAAAAGGAGATCTTCAATCTTGATGGAAATCTATTTCAGAGTTCGCTTCAATGGTGTTTTCTGAGTTGTTTTCTTAAATATTCTATGATGGCTTACTCCCTTCTTCACATATCTAGTATATATTGGTCTTAGAATGCCCGAAAAACCTAAAAATACGTTTTTTCGCGTGTTTGGAGAGCAAATCGCGATTTCCATACAGTCTGGCACACGGCCGTGTGGAATGGCCCAGCCCATGTGACTCTTAAAATTTGCTCCAATTTTTTGGTTTTCGCTCATTTTTCAGTCCTTTTTCTCTCAAATGCTCTCCTAAGAATAGAAACATGAATTTAAATTATTAGGAGCATAAAATTCACTATTTTACATCAAATAATCATCCAAAAACACATTAAGAACGTGATTAAAATATGTTACTTTTAGCACTTATCAAATATCCCCACACTTAAGTATTTGTTTGTCCTCAAACAAAATTCTCAACCCACATTCAAGCTAACTTTTCTTAATTTTTCATTTTCATCAATAATGCTTCAAGATAATTCGTAAACAGTCATGCATTGGAAATTCAACTAAAAGGACACTAAAAATTCAAGCAGTCCAAGCTAAAATTTTTAAAGCACAAAACATAGGTGTCTCCTCTTATCTAATGAATTGACATCCTCACCAAAGATTCACTCAAAGCACTCAAAGTGTTTAAGGTTCATGAAAAATGTACTCAATAGTCGAACAAGAAATGTCATTACCATAGGCTTGCTTGAAAATCAAATCTTCACCACTATGAAATGAGATGAAACACCAATCAAGAGGTCTTTTCAAGGTTGTAATGGTGCTTAGGTTAAGGATATGGAAAAGGTCAGAAAAGTCGGTTATAATCGAGATCAAGTTGATAAGTTACCAAACTAAAGAAACAATTAACTGCTGAGTTAACAAAATTTACATTCACAAGAATAATCAAAAATAAAAACGAGTTTTTCAATAGAATATGAAACTAATCATTCAAGCTCAATCAAATATTTTATATATATATATATATTTTATTTTTTCCTTTCTTTTCAATTTTTTTATTTCTCAATTTTTTTAATTGAGAGCAAAATAAAATTCAACAATTCAAATAGTGGAACATAGTAGGTAACTAACCAAATCAAATCTCGATAAAAAGGGAGTCAATAAAAAGGATAATTTTACAACATAGATAAGGGTCATGGGTTAATATTACGAGTTAGAACAAAAATGGATTAGGATCAATTGGGTTTACTCGGGGTTAATTCGATAGGTAAGATTTTAACAGGTTAAATGCATTAGTCCTAAATGTCTTTGTCATCTCAGTATATCAAATCAATAATGTGGTCTCAACATGCATAATCGAAGCAAGTCCTAGAATAAAAAATCAAGTTCACATACTCACAACCAAAAATAAAATAAGCATGAAATAAAATATATGCTCTATAAGCACAAAAGCTCAAAAAATTATGGTTTTGATGTCAGACCTATAGATTCAAAAGTTCAAGATAATAATTCAATTTAAGGAAACAGCTTAAAATTATAATTTTTGAAAAATAAATTATCATGCTAGACTCTCTCGAGTCTTTCAGTAAGAATCAACCAATAAATATAAATCAACAAATTAATCCAAAACAACATTAATAAAAATTCCAAATAAAAAAATTCACTCTAATAGATGGCATGAGAAAATTACTTAAACACGACAAATACTTCAGGGATTATGTCACAAATATACAAGCAACCTCCCCACACTTAAGATGTACATTGTCCCCAATATACAAACAAATATAATCACTGAAGAAGCATAATAGCTTAAGAGGGGAAGGGAACTAAAACTGCCCTGAATTTGGATGATTTCGTCGAAATTGGAAAAAACCGAAAATGTAAGCAAGTCTAAAGAAAGTGCATGTTTGTAAGCAAACTAATAAGAAAATAAACAAACATAATTAAGAGAGAGATAACAACTAGAAAATAAAACATCCATGAAATAATAAAAATAATGCATGAAAATAAAAACAAAGCAAAATAGTCTCAAATAAAATAAAACAACTATGAAAAATAAAAGGCAAAATTAAAAGTACAATTAGAAATAAAAATGAAAGCAGAAAACTAAATAAACTAAAAAATTAGTCGGTGGGGCAAATCCGAATTGTGAGGCACATCAAGATGGGGAGAAATATGGAATTTTTTTTTTTGCTCAGTCAATATAAAGATAACAAAAAAGAAAGACGTTGGAGAAATCCAACTTCTTTCAAAGACGACCAAATTACAAAACACCCATAGTATTCTAACACTCTAAAGAATAACCTGACATGAAGCAACCAACTACAACTCAAACAATCACAAAAATGGTCACCATGCTTTAAACAGCAAAGATCTCCTAAAACTTGCTTTTTCCCATACAATTACTTTAACATAGTACAATTACGAGTTGAACTTACAATAGCTTAATAAAACCACAGACGATACCATTGACTAAATTCCACAACATCCACGATTTGTGACTCTTACCTCAGCATTTCCTGATTCCGTAACTTCTAACGGCCTAATGAACATCACGTAGACCACTCCTTTATCATCTCTCAAAACCCACCACAACCCCATTCAACATCCATTACAACACCTCTGACATTAAACTTCATCCCCCCAGGGGAAGGTGGATTCCATAGAAAAATGTTCTCAGTTGACTATTCTCCTCAATGAACTACAATTCTTAGGCCAACACCACCAATATCATTCAAAAAATGAAAGCCATCATGAGTCATCCTTGCCTTAACATAATGTCGAAATCAATATCAATCATAATCTTTTATGGAGTCTTGTCAAATTCACAATTCAACATAGTGAAACAAAATCATCAAGACACCCAACAAGTTTCCATTAAAGACCCCATCAATGGCAACCAAGTTCCCTACCAATGAATTCAACATGCTCAACATACTTTTTTCGGATCCATTAACAGCCTAGAGAAAATAGCCTCCCATTGAACCTCACTCAACCTACTAAAGACGCCTCCAATGATCCCTGATCTATCAAATGAATTCTTTAACTCTAGAATATCCCTCCCTAACAAATTTTTATCCGAATCGCCAATGGGTGCTTAAACATCAATCTATTATGCTTCCATTCCTCATCAAACCTTTAACCTTCCACTAATTCAATCTATTAGAAAAAAATAATTACCTTTTTGAAAACAACTCTTATCTAATGTTTTATAACACCTCCAGACGACGCTTCTGCCACCTATAATCTAGAATCAAAATTAATATCTCCCCAAACCTTCCTAAAGATGTTGACAATAACCGATAAAATTTTGGTTCCTAAATAAAGCACATATTTTCTTTAACTTTGCATGTCAATCTTCAAACTAGCCTTACATTGCCTTTAAAAACTTAACTCATATATTCCAGAACAAAACCCACATTTTTCCAGCCCAAATAATGAATTATCAAAACAAAAAGAAAACCACACAATTAACGAATACTAACCTTCTTTATTCAAAATCGCAACCCACCCTTCCCTCTATCACACGATTCTATATGCCTTCTAACCTCATAATTTCATTGACGACTTCCCGCTCATCTCCTCTAGCGTTAAATCCCAATTTTTTTCTCACTTCCTACGCATTCCTTGCCTCCCTAAGAATCAACCTCTTCCTATTAATAATATCAGAATTCGATAGTGATGCGTTTACGACAATCTCCTCTCTACCCAAATTTTATTTTCTTTTTTGTCTTCTTAATGACCCGTCTCTCTTCTTTTTCTCCATAATAGTACGAACCCGATCTTGAATTTCATACATCGAACAAATCTTTCGTCCATGAAATTTTTGTTTCTTCCGAATAAGAATTAATGATGACTCCCCACCAGAAACCCTTTCTTCTCTAATTTTAACCCCTACCACCTTATTTCCCAATTGCTCTTGGTTATTATTGAAACATGATCCCCTTCCATGCCCTTTGGATTTATACAACTGTTTGCCCGTTACATTCCCCAAGTTCACATTCACTTCATCATCCCTTTGTTCTTCCTAACCCCTAATTTGATTTATCAGGCTTGATTCAGCTACTTTAAAGCCCATATTCCTAACATCCTCTAAAACTCAAATATTATAATAGCTTTTGTTCTTCTCACCCAAACTAATACATGTCCTATAACCAAATAATTGTTCCTCTTCCATACTTAATACATCTTCTGCAGAACTTTAACACCCTACGTTACCATTTGATTTCTCGAAGCTGATTACATTAATTGCTTCATCCTCCAGGTTTTGTCTTTATTTTAAAGCCTTTTTCAGCCCTATCCTCGCTATCGATTCAGAATCTGACATAACGGTGTCATCCCTTTCTGATACTAAATCCTGCTCTTCATTATCCTTCCCTCCATAACCCTTACTTGACTCGTCAAAATATTCTGACAGCCTGATCTCAATAACTTTAATCGAAAAGTTCGCCTTCCTCACCTCTAAATATATTAACTCAACAATCCTTTTTTGTTGCTCGGTGGATACCAGCATCGATATTTTATCAAAACTTTTCACCATCATTGAATTCCCACTAAAAGAGGTTGAATCTCCTCATACTTCAACTATTCTTTTGAAAGAAGTATAGTTCCAACAGTGTAAGGGAATTTCTGATACTTCATTCTTTTGAATGAAGTATAGTTCCAAACTCTCCAACCAAGGCTCAATTTTAACAAAAAAACTCCTTCAAATATGCCCAATCGTTTTTCTTTAATAACTCGAATAGTTCCATATCAGGTATATTAATCAGAAAATGCCTTTCTTGAATCCTTCTGGTATTAATCTCATTCTATCTATTCTTTCAAATAAACTCTTAATATCAGCATGTTGAAAAAATTCCTACCAGACATTTTTGTAGCTTCCACAGTTGCTCTTCATCAACATGTCCCTGAACCAACTTACTCAAATTCCTCTTCTTGTAATATTCACCTTATGACTTACTCAAATCGTTGCTACTTCTCATGGAGTTTTCTCCTAAATCCATTCCGCTATCTTTAAATATTTTTATATTCTCCTTCACTTTATCGTTATTAACAACATACTGCTGTTTTGATATCACACCAAAGAAACTTTTCTCCAAACTTGTCTTTTCCCCTTAAATCTTGCTAAGTCTATCGATACCTATACCCTAAAATCACGAAACCATTTAACTAGCTTATAGCCATTCTAGCATCCACCATTTTCTCATATCTCGCAAAACTGAATCTTCTTCCATTCTTACTTTTTTTCCAAAATGAATGCATCAATGACATCACCATGGTAATTGAACAACACCCATAAACCTTTCTGGTCCATAGTCGCTGAAATGTTGTGAAAGAAAATAATTATCGAATCCTTCTCCATTTTTCGGGCAAGGCTCCACCGTTGTGTTAACAAGTCAATCTCTCAAATAAAAATATTGTTATAGTATAACTAATTTCGAAATATGGAATTGTTGATACATCCTCTGTAACTGAGCATCAATACTGTCGAAATGGGCAGTTTATTGTGCAACGTTCTCATGGTTTAATCGCGTGACAAGATCGATCCTCTCATTCTGCTACTGCTCATAACGGTCAAGCCAGTCAAAATATCCTTGATCAAACTGATCAAACAAGTCGTAAGGTACAGAAGGACCAATAGCACTATACCTCGATGGAGAAAAGGGAAGAGCGGGATCCTCATGTCGAGGAGCATCATCATCATGGAAGTCATCAGGCTCGTCGTGACGGCCGTGATGAAGTAGAGTGTAATGAGTAGGATCCTATCCCTTTTGTCGAAA
The DNA here is from genome assembly GCA_005610355.1 of Gossypioides kirkii. NCBI lineage: Eukaryota > Viridiplantae > Streptophyta > Magnoliopsida > Malvales > Malvaceae > Gossypioides > Gossypioides kirkii. Next base: position 24,211,513 of record CP032253.1, on the reverse strand, counting down.
AATCATCCTCATGTGTCCCACAATAGATAATCCCTACGAGATCATCTGTCCAACCAATGTGAAGGAGGATGTCTGCTCTAGTGTATCGAGTAGTCCAAAATGTTACACCAATCGAGTCACATAGGCGCCCAAGCAGATAAGACCCCTTTTACTACGATTTTTTTAATAACAACATGCTAAGTCGATACTTATTAATTGTAACTTTGTTTAGCTATCGGTAGTCAACACACAACCACATCGATCCATCTTTTTTCTTAACAAACAAGACAGGTGCACCCCAAAGAGAAAAACTAGGTCGGATGAAACCTTTATCTAACAATTCCTGTAACTGTGCTTTCAGTTCTTGCAACACTTTCAAGGCCATCCTATATAGAGTAATCGACACAGAAGAGGTTTCTAGTACAAAATCTATTTCTCTGATCGGGGATAATCCCGGTAACTCTTCTAGAAATACATCCGCAAAGTCACACACAGTCGAGACTAACTCCAATTTCAGTTCTTCGACTCTAGTATCAATCATAAATGCCAAGTACGCTTCACATCCTTTTTTAATAGACTTTTGAGCTGACAACGCGGAAAAAACATTAATAGTACCAACACCTTTATCTGACCCAACGTCAATAGATTCCCCATTTTTACATTTCAATACAATATGCCTTTGTTTACAATTCACTATCACATCATGTAAAGTTAACCAATCCATGTCGAGAATCACATCAAACTCATGAAATGGCAATAACATTAAATCAATCGGAAAATCACAGTCTTGAATTTTCAATGGGCAATTTCGACACACCTTGTTCACTAATACATGTTTGCCTAACGGGTTGGTCACTTTAACTATAAACTCAGTCGAGTCTATCAATATATTTTTATTCAACACAAGAGTGGTGCATATATATGAGTGGATTGACCCCGGATCAATCATAGCATAAACATTATAATTAAAGAGAGAAAAGGTACCCGCTATCACATTTGGAGTTGTAGCATCTTCACATGCTCGGATGGCGAAGGCCTTAGCTGGTACTCTAGCCACGGACTGTATAAAGGAATCTCTCGTTCTACTTCAATTATTTACCGTCGTACCACTGGGCTTCGGAGGTCTACCTCTTGAAGACATATTCCCAAATCGGGAACTTTGGCCCCTTTCTCTATCAGACTTCTTCGAGCAGTCTCGTAGATAGTGATCAGGTTAACCGCATCAAAAATAAGATCTCGTCTTTAATCGGCACTCTCTAGAATGTCTTCGGTTACAAAGTTTACACTCAAGCCTATTATCATGGCGAACACTACCAACACTAGCTATAGATGTTGCCTGCGGTCTTGAACTACTCTGTTTTCCTCGATCTCTCACCGAAAATCTGGATGGATTTGACATGCAACTGAAAGACTCTTTCATCTTCTTTGCTGAAGAGGAGAAGGATCGACCCACAGGTCGTTTGCTCATGTCTCGCGATTCTTGTTCCACTTTTATTTTCTCTAGGGTAAGTTCTTCAGCCTTGCTTGCACGATCAACCAAGACTACAAACTCTTTCAGTTCTAATATCCTAACAAGCAATTATATGTCTTCATTAAGACCATCCTCAAATTGAGCACACATCGCTGCTTCACTTGCGACACATTCTCGAGCGTACTTGCTCAACTGCACAAACCCTATTTCATATGCTGCTACCGCTCTTTGCCCTTGCTTGAGTTACAGGGACTCTTTTCTTTTCTTATCTAGATATCCTTGACTGATGTATTTCTTCCTAAACTCTTTCTGAACGAAATCCCAACTTACTCGATCGTCCGATAACATTGTCGTCATGGTTGTCCACCACTGATATGCATAATCTTTTAGTAAAGAGATGGTCCACTAAAGGTAATCACTTGGAGCGCAAGAAAATTCCCTTAATACCCTAAGTGTATTCTCTAGCCAAAATTCTACTCTTTTAAGATCATCTTCAATGATACCCCAAAATTCTTCAACTCCATATTTTCGAAGCTTATCCACGGGAGGTTGACTCACTCTTATTTGTTTCGGCACTAGGGAAAAAGGGGAATCGGTGGTGATACTAGAGGAGGGGGAGGGCGTTCGAATTGGTTCTCATGAACTCAGTGAACCACTCAGACATCATGTAGAAGAAAGCTTCCCGTGTTTCACTTCTTTGGCCCTCAGAGACGGGCTCATTAGTCATCGCCCCTTGGATAGAGGCCTGTACATTGCTCTCGACATCATCGGGATTAGTTGGATTATGCGACATCTCTTATCAAATCAAAAATCACATTTAGTTTTAAGAACAAAAGGCATCACACTATCATAGGTTATATAAATGGCATGTACTATCTCTATACTTGCTATGTTCTGTCCTAGATTCGACTAAATTGTAGCTTTGATACCACTAACTGTAACACCCCTTGCCTGATCTGATTATCAGACCCGAGTAGGTAGCAATTACAATTACAAATTTTAAAATTTCGTTACTTAAAAATCTCTTGTATTTACCTTAAATAGTGTCTCGAAGACATTCATGTAAGAAATTTCGAGTTTTGAAATCAATCTCATTTGATTCGAATCGAAAACAACATTTTGCAAAGTTTGGTAGACTTCTACCGGTACCTGATAGAGCATGTATTGGTAGAAGTCAAGTCAGTATGCAGGGAAAAATAGTTGCAGTTTTTTACCGATATAATTGGAAGTTCTACTGATACAAGTACAGGTACTACCAATACAACCAACTCCAAAGAGCAAGGTAAATCTGCCCTGCAACTTTTACCGATACAATTGAACAAACTACCGATACTTAAGAAAACTACTGATACTTCGAAAAACTTCTGCCGATACAATATAAGTCAGTGGCTAAAGTTCAACTTGCCCTGTACTTCTACCGGTAGTTACAAGAGTTCTACCGATACAAGTACTCAGGCTTCTTAAAATTCATCATTTTCTTAAGTGTCTAACTTCAAAACATCTTACATCGTTTCTCAAATATCATTTAATGCCAACAAAACACCAAAATGGACATATTACTTAATACAATTCAAAATAACATAATATCAAATCCTATACATGCCAATTATAACCTAAGATGAGTAACCGAGAACTACCAAAGCAATGGTTGAATAGTGTGATGATGCACTCATGACCCCAAACGATCAAGCTTTTCGACAATCTACAAGAACAAGGAAATCATCCACGTAAGCATATAATGCTTAGCAAGTTCATAACAAGAAATCAACTTACCAAAATGCATATTTCACAAGAAATGTTTTCTCATTCATCTTTATATTTCCCTTATAACTAATCTTTCTTCTTAAGAATTTCATGACCTCAATCTAGTATTATACCTCGTATTTCAACTGTATGTTATCACATCTTTCTCATATATTGTTACTTGTGTACCCGTTGGATCTTTGGACATACATGGGTCATGTTTGCATCTTTTCCACACTAAGTGTGCATGTAACATCTCCATAACATGTAATGCTCACGCGAGCTATGAAATGGGTCTAGATGTTAGGCTACACGATGTTACTCACACGAGCTGTGGAGAATCTGTAAAAAATGTCGGATCTCAGCCATCGGTAGGACATCTAAGACCAGCACCCATATAACTTGTAAATCCCGAAATCGGGTCATGTAATTTCCAGTATTCCTTAGAATCCAACGGGTATATATATCAAAGTCATTTCATATTATACTATCACCAAACCAATATCTCATCATTAATTATTGACCAAGCAATCAAATATAATAAATGAAGTTCATGTATATTTGTATATAAACAATTTAATTAAGTAAGTTATGAACTTACCTCGGCTGGTGCAAAAGCACAAAAGGAGTCGATGACTATTCTGTAACCTTGGCTTTCCCTGACTTGAACCTAGTTGTTGTGTATCTTGATCTAAATAATCATTTATTCCATCAAACTCCCAATATTCGATTTAATAACAAAAATAAAGATAGCATCTCTATTATGGTAATTTTACAAAATTACTCACAATACTTTAACACCTGTGCTTTTGAGTCTTTAATTAAAATTTCTACCTTTAAAGTACTAATCAAGCATAAACCCAAGTATTTACACCATTTCTTAATCCTCACTATATTCCCATATTTTTTACTATTTCCCATTTAACCCTTATATTCCTTTCCATTTTAATAAATAGGTCCTTGGACCTAAATCATCCAAATAGCTTAACAAACTCGTAGATAAGGCTTTCAAACTCAAGAGTTTAGTGACTAAGCACACATATGCACTCACCTATTTCATGGTAAGTCTTTAAACCCTGAACAACACCACATGAAATCCTTAAGTTGCTAAGACCAAGCTAAACAACCCCTAGAAGGAGGAAATCATTGAGAATAACCTTATGAGTCCTCGAACTCAGGAGAAATCTCAACTCAACCTTTCCTTTTTCCAACAATGGTGGCTCACCGTTACTTGAAGAAGATGAAGAGAAAAAATGGTACCTTTTTCTTTTCTTAATTGTTTTATATTTCTTTTAAACTAAGAGATTTCATAAAGCTTCCTTTATCATCCACTTATTTCACCTCATCCTTCTAACCTTCATATTTTAATTAATATTTTCCAATCAAAATATCCAATATGGGTAAGACCATACCGTCCACTTCCCTATGCATGGCATAATTGCCATTTTAACCCCTTTAATGTTCTCTTATTGTTTATAGAGTATTTCTATACATAGGCTTCAACTTTTAAACCTTCTTCCACGTAATCCTTTTGTTTAGTTAATCATTCGAGCTGTTAAATTTTCTATCTAAAATTTAATAAAACCTTACACATTTCTTGTAAATATCAATTTAATCATATTCACTGACATCAGTCGTCGGAAGGTGTGGTTTCGAACCACTGTTCCCGTGGTTACTGAAACGGGTTGTTACACTACCGCTACTAGTATGTATTTATTACCATAAGAACTAGAAAACAATCCCATGAAATCAATACCACAAATGTCAAAAATTTCATAAGAAAGCATATAAGTTTGAGGCATTTCGTCACGTTTGGAAATATTACCTATTCTCTAGCATCTATCACAAGAAGCAACATATCTATTAGCATCTTTGAACAAAGTGGGCCAATAAAAACCTAATTGAAGGACCTTATGTGCAGTTTTAATTCCATTTAGTGTCCTCCTATCGATCCAAAGTGATACTGCTCTAATATTTTATTCCCTTCAGGTACCGAAACACATCTACGAATCATTTGATCTGCATACACACGAAAAAGATAAGGATCCTCCCAAAAATAAGTTTTCATAACAACAAAGAATCGCTTCTTTTGATGATGAGATAAACCTTTTGGTAAGGTGTTAGCAACTAAATAATTCGTAATATCTGCAAACCAAGGGCCCTCAAAATCAATTACCACAAAAAGTCGTTCTTTAGGAAATGATTCATTTATTACCCCTTCATTAAGCTTCTCAAGATGCGGATTCTCAAGCCTTGAGAGATTATTTGCTATAAGATTTCTTCTCTTTAATCTCTAAATAGAACTCCTACAGCAATAAAACTCACCTTATAAGTTTTGAGGTTTTGCATTCGGTTTAGTAAGAAGATAACAAAGAGCAGAATGGTCAGTGTACACAATAACTTTGGACAATATTAAATAAGGTTTAAATTTATCAAATGCAAAACCATAGCTAGCAATTCTTTTTCTGTAGTTCTGTAATTCGCCTGTGCATCTGTCGAAGTCTTTCTATCATAGTAAATCGGTTAAAAATGTTTGCCTCCTCGATGTCCAAGAACTACACCTACTACAAAATCACTCACATCACACATTAGTTCAAAGGGTAAATTCGTTAAGAATGTTAAATGCCTCTAAACAGTCCTGAACGAAATTAAATGGCACATCTTTTTCTAGTAAATTCGTTAAAGGCTGCTACTTTATAAAAATCTTTAATAAATCTCCTATAGAACCTAGCATGTCCTAGGAAACTTCTGATAACCTTAACCAAATTAAGGGGAGGTAATTTTTCAATATTTTCAATTTTCACTCTCTCGACCTTGATCCCTTTACTAGAAAATTTATGGCCAAAATAATTCATTCCTTAACCATGAAGTGAGATTTTTCTCAATTAAGCACAAGGTTTGTTTCCTCACATCTCATTAGAACATGTTTTAAATTCTTAAGGCATAAATGGAAAGAATTACCGAATATCGAAAAGTAATCCATAAATACCTCCATGATGTCTTCTACGAGTTCATTAAAGATGGCTAACATACAACGCTGAAAAGTGGCAGGAGCATTACATAATCCAAAAGACATTTTTCGGTAAGAAAACGTACCATATGGACATGTAAATGTCATCTTTTCTTGATCTTCGGGAGCTATCGAGATTTGGATGTAACCATAGAGTCCATTCAAAAAGAAATAGTACATGTGGCCAGCTAACCTCTCCAACATTTGGTCTACAAATGGAAGAGGAAAATGGTTTTTCCTTGTAGCATCATTCAACTTCCTGTAATCAATACAAACTCTCCATCCAGTGACTATTCTTGTTGGAATCAACTCGTTCTTCTCATTAGCCACAACAGTCATGCCTCCATTCTTAGGAACAACCTGCATAGGACTCACCCAAATACTATCAGAAATAGGATCTCTCGCATCTAGCCTCAGCCTTGACAACTTCCTTCATGTTGGGATTTAATCTCATTTGAGCTTGCACACATGGTTTATATTCGTCTTCCATTCATATTTTGTGGGTGCAAAAAGAAGGGTTAATCCCTCTAATATCAAAACTTTTCTAGGTTATAGCTCTTTTATGTTCCTTTAGCACTTACAATAACTCATCTTTCTCATTCGACTTTAAATCCAAAGCAATAGTCACTGGTAAAGTAAAATTGTTTCCAAGGAAAGCATACTCTAAATGATTTGGAAAATTATTGGAACTCAATTTTGACCAAACTTGGCATTTAAGAGAAATTAGAATTTTAAATTTAATTTGTTTAATTTAAAATGTTCAATAAAGTCCAAATTACAATGTCCAAAATTACAAAATAGCCCAACAGTGTACAAAGGCCCAAGTGGCCCAAATCCTAAACCAAAATTGAAACCCTAAATTACTATAGTTTGAAGCTGTTACTATTGATCGCCCCACTTGCCTCTGCCACCATCTGACACCGTCGAAAGCACCACCCACCATGTGAAGATACCTGCAGAAAAATAAAGAAGACAAGGCAGAAAATGCAACTTGTAATTCGGCAAAGCCGTATGAAAAATTACGAGGGACCTTTTTTTAGTGTTTTGAAATCAATACAGATAAGTTAAAAAATATTCAAAGATCAATACACAGAAACCAGTGATCCAAAAGTTAATACAAATACAACATTCAAAGCAATACTAAGCAGATTTTCAAGCATTCCAGTTTTCGTTCTTGAGGTATATGATTTAAATATATATTAATACATTTATTTTATTGTGCATTTATTATTTTCCTTTGATTTTTGAAACGTTTTTTACATTAATACACCAATTTTTATTTATTATATATTAATATACTTATTAATTATTTATTTATTTCTTATGAAATATGAAACGGTTTTAAATAAATAATATTAAATAAATAAATAAAGATGAAGGGGCGTACTTGACTTGTAGTCGCCATCGCCGTCGTCGGAGTTGAACCGAGCCCCTCTGGTCTCGTCTATGATTGTGAGGGTGCTCCAAAGGGTAGATCTGAACGAAAAAGAAAAACATCAAACACTGAAACACTTTCTTTTCATCTATTTGTATATCTAGGTTTTTACAAAAAAAATAATAACAAATGAAAATAAAAAAAAACATAAAGGTCAAATTCAAAAAATGAAAATAAACTCTAAAAAAAGAATTATTGTTAACCTTTTTTAAAAAAAATAAGGCTTGATCTTATCAGATCGGAGCCCGATCTATGATTTAGAAACAAAAAGGAATGAAAATAAAAAAAAATTTACCTTGGGCTGTCGTGCACGGTGGTGGCCGACGAATGGTGGTCGGCGGCTGGAAAGAGACTCATCAAAAAAAAACAAAGAGAGAAGGGAGAGAGAGTTGAGAGGTTTTTGGTTTTTTTGAAGAAGAGAATGAGGAAAATAAAAAAAAAACAGGTTGTAGAGGGGGGTTTATATAGCCTCCCAAATCGACGTAGTTTTGGGAGTAACTTAAAACACCTCAAAACTACGTCGTTTTGGCCTAAGATATGAGAATTAGATTTTTTGAAAAATGGGTAATTTTCCCTTTTGGTCTTTTCGCATTTTTTGATTGTTTCAATTTAATCCTTTTTCATACTTTTAATTAATTATAAACTCACCCATTAATTTCATTTCTTATTCAATTTGGTCCTTCAACTCTCTGGAAGCCTGAGAGGCTGCCATGTGTCCTACTTTTGGTTTATTTTGCAAACGGTCCCTTCTATTTTTGATTTGTTTTAATTTCATCCTTCAATCAAGTTTTGTTTTGTTTTTAAATTTTCCCAGAACTTTTAAATGATTTTCAAATTAGTCTTTTGACTTCAGAATGCATAAGAGGTTGCCACGTGTCCCATCTTTTTGGTTCTATTAGCCAAAAGGTCCCTAAACTCTCCAAAAATTATATTTTGACCTCAAAACTTTTCTAAATTTACATTTTTACCCTCAAAACTTTCCAAAATTACATTTTTACACCCAAATTACCTAAAATTACATTTTTGACCCTAAACTTTCCAAAAATTACAATTTTACCCCCAAAAATCTAAAAATTACCATTTTACCCTCGAATGTCAAAAATTTACATTTTTGACCTCAAACTTTCCAAAAATTACCATTTTACCCTCGAGTGTCCAAAATTTACCATTTTATCCTTGAGTGTCTAAAAATTATCGTTTTACCCTTGAACATCCAAAATTACCGTTTTGCCCTCGGTATCCAAAAATTAAATTTTTGACTCCATTTCTTTTAATTTTCTTTCTCTTCAATGTTTATACTTAGGTTTTAATCATTATTCTTTCATAATTTATATTCTATTATTTTTTATTTTTGTGTATGTATTTATCTGCTTAACTATTTTGGTTCGTGTTATTTGATCTTCGTTATTAATTGTCCATTTATGCTTATTCACATGTTCATTTTCAAAATTACTTTTACGTACAAATAACTTAAAACCGAGGCAATGTCCTTTTGGCGTAGAAATCTCGAAATATCATGCCCTAACGTGCGGGGTGTAATTTTTTGTATAATCTACACGAATTGAATATCCTCTTCCAAACTTTCCAAATGCCTTTTAATTTTGAGATTCCGAGAACGTCGTGCCCTAACGTGTCGTTCACGATTTCAATTCTCCAAGAAATTTGAAACATACGGGCACTTTTCTTCAAATTTAATTTTTGAAAATCAAGTTATGTGTCCGAGGATCGTATTTTAAACTTAACTCGAAATTTCAAGTTCTCAAAAAATATACAAATAAGTTTTAAACAAAAAATGAGGCAATATCCTTTCATGTGAAAACTTCGAAAAACCATGCCCTAACGTGCTGGGTGTGATTTTCGTACAATTCACGTGATCCAAAATCCTTTTTAAAGTCTTTCAAACTGTCTTTCAATTTCGAAAGATCGAGAACATAGTGCCCTAACGTGTTGGACACAACTCCAATTCTCTTGGAAATTCGAAGCACACGGACGATTTTCCTCAAATAGGATTCTTGAAAATCAAGCAAAGTTTTTGAAAGACAAAGATCATATTTTAAGTTTTACTCGAGTTTTCAAACTGTTAACAAACCAAGGCCTAAAAATAATCAATGTGGTAACAATTTTGGGCGTATGAGGGTGCTAATCCTTCCTCATGTTCCTCATGCGTAACTAACTCCCGAACCTATTTTCTGGACTTTGAAGACCAAAATATTTTTCAAAACGGATTTTAAACGTTTTGTGGTGATCCAATCACACCATATAAAAAGGTTAGTGGCGACTCTCATTTTTTTATCATTTAAAATACCCATTTTTTTCGATTTTTAAATATTGTTCGGGACTTATTTGTTTTCCCCAAAAATAAACGTTTCGACAGCTTGACGACTCCACTGGGGACTTTTTTAAAATAAACGAGAGTCAAGCCAAAGTTGATTATTTTCGGGTCTTTTTTTAAAAACTTTTAAAGTTTCGATTTTGTTTAATATATGATCCTTGGCATTTTTGTGTGATGCTATATTGGGTTTATATTACTAGTATAAGTTTGCATCCATATGCATTTGGTACTAACCTTTTAAGTGGAAGCAAGAAACTACTCCTTCGTGAGGCCTTCACGTCCGTGCAGGATAGTGAATCGCTTTCAAGATTACATTCGTACCCATGTTTTCGTGAAGTTTTCACTTTCGTCTAAACATGTGGGAAATGTATCCCCCTAAACCGAACTCATCCGTATGAACCTGTAATGGGTAAGGATCGAGGAATCTGCTGGTTTGGGTATCCTTTACTCTAGAGCCTAAAACCACATATAGTGAACCGTAAGTACTTGCCTTAGAAAGAGTTATACCGAACCTTCTAGCAGTCATCCAAGACAAGTTATTAGGTTCTTTGTTCTATACCTGTATCGATGTTTTTGCTAACTCTTTCTTTTTTGTCTCTTTTCTTTTACTTGCATTTGCATCATCATACAAGAAAAGGTGTTGATTTAAATTCGGTAACCAAATAGGCAGTTTCATCATAGGGGACGAATTTCTTAATAAAGTGGAAGATTACATGGCTTCGCGCTTATGGTCGAACGAAAGCAGAAATTCGAAGAAGATTTAGAAGACTTGAAGAAAGATTACGCTAGTTCAGATCAAGATCCTTGAAAGGAATCAAGAAGCAAGTGAGGGGCACTTTCATAAGCTCAGAAACATGTTTGAGATAAAGATTATGCAAATGATGAAAAAGCGGCTGATCACATTCGAGCATTAGTCATCGATGCTGATATGTTGAGCATGCAATATGAATCAAGATCGGGGCGGGGACGAAAATTAGCCGGACTTCTAAGAAGATCAAAGCTCTAGGCCATAAGGCAAAGCCGTATGTAATCTGTTTTATGTGGAGAATTTTGTCTGCTAGAGAAGTTGTTCTAATGGGATTGAATTTGAAATCAATGCCTTTTCTTATGCATACATGCATTCATAAGCTGCACTTTTTAACTTGCATTTAATCCCATGAGAGCCTACCTTAAATGGAACTGTGTCAAACCTTTAGTGGTTACCTGAATAAGGTAAGAGACACGGTTATATTTTTATTTTAATTGCAATATATTTTGAATCTGTTTGCATTGTATTTTCATAAAAAAGGGTGTTGGTTCATGTTCTATTGCCAAATAGAGAACTAGTCATAAGAAAATGGATTCCTTGATAAGGTAGAAGTCAACTTAGTCATGCGTATATGTGGTTAAAGAAAAACAACGACGAAAAGTGATTGCCTATCAAAGGGGCAGATATCAGAGTTCTGGGGTTACACTCAAATACATGAAAGCCATAATAATTTGCTAGAGCTAAAAGAAGTATGGAAGACAAAATGAGGCATATGTTCAAATTCAAATATGTTGATTTGCCTTACTCACTCAAGCTTAGTTGCTTCACTTTTAGAAACATGAACATAAGGAAGAGGAATACGTTACGTTACCCGAGAATTCAAAAATCATAAGACCTATTCTGAATGAGCGAGCATTGGGTTACAGCCCTGATCAAGGATAAAGGGGATAACAAGTACATCACTTTGAAAAACCCGCAAGACATAATGTACCCAGATGCAAGAAAGAATGTCGTCATCTTTGCTTCAAACACGTATGAGTTAGCCGTCGTCCCTAAAGTGTTGAGGCATGTAGAGGGCGCGGTTGCAGATTTGTTTGACCAATTTGACAAGAGAATCACACATTGTTCTAGCAATCTTAACCACTAAACACTTATCGAAGAAGGGGCAAAAAAGGGTGTATTGGTGCATAACTTTTGCTAGTTTAGTTTTGTGGCCATTGTTTGGAAAGTCAAAAGGTCGCTTGTCGAGTATTCTCTGAGGGATACTCTCTATCGAAGGAATTTATACCTTTCTAAAGACAAGAAGATATCGCCAAAGAAAATTTGAAATAAATAAGGAATGACTCCAGCGCTCTTAGGGGCAAGTCTGAGATATGGACCATGTCGCAAGTGCAAGAAAAGGCTAACCATTTGCAGACTTTAGCCATTCAAGACCGGCACCTTAGACTGGAAATCAGGATCAAACCAGAGCAAATTAGCTTGAAAGATTAGGACTTTGAGCATTAAGGCACGACCATACATGTATCTGCCTTATGTACAAGAATTTATTTTCTAGTAAAGTTGTTCTAAACGGAATTGAACTAGAATCAACGTCTTTTTTGCATGCATTTTACCATTCATTTGCATTGTACTTCATTTCAATGAAATCCCCAATATTTGAAACACTCGTATGAGAGAGAGTTATCAACCCGAAATGAAAGCTGAGAGCAAACATGATAAATCAAGTTGGGCAATGATAAAAATTTGAGAAAAAGTCATGTGGAGAGTGGAACTTGTTAAGAGTTCGTCCCTACACCCTCGAAAGTGTTTTGGACAACTAGACTGTGGAGGAGTTTCTTGTAGTTTTAGGACTGTTCCAGGAAAATATTCAGAACACACTTATCACTCTAAATCCGAGAGTAATAGGGATCCTTTTATAGAAGGGCACCTGACCAATGTCTTTTATTTCGATGAAAATGATGCATTTCTTGTGTCTCACTTGGCAAACATCTTGTACTTCTTTTTCAGCCAAATAGTTGTTCATTCCTAAATTCATTCTCTTACCCATATGTTGGATCCCTTGATATAGACACGAGCGACACTACTGTTCACTTAGACCCTTTTGAGGAAGACATGTGTCCAGAAACACTTTGAGGCTTTGAAAATGATCAAGAATGTAACTTGTCTCCCGATCTGCTACGGATGGTTGAGCAAGACAAGAAACAAACATCACCTTGAAGAGTTGTGATTTTAAGTGAGAATCGAGACATGTGTCTTTGTAAAAACAAGGCAAGTTGCCTCGAAAGTCCAAAGGTCTTTATATGATCCTATCAAAGCATGCCAATGTCGTGACACACAGGCTCCCATAAAAGGAAGAATGCAATTAAATTCAACAGAAACTTCAAAAATTGAGGCTCGGCATGTTAAAAAAAAAGGTCAAGATAAAAACCTACCAAGGATATCTTGAAAGCCAAGGCAAAAAAAACTCAAGACAAAAACCCGCAAAGGGCATCTTGAAAATTTATTCTCCTTCATTTTTGCATGTCGTGACCTCCTTCTATGAAGCATGGACATTACCAAGCCAACTTTGTAAAAAAAGTTTCTAATGAGCATCAATTTGTCCTCATGATCTTTGATTACTACTTCCTATGCAAATCGACTGTTAAGCAGATTATTGAAAATGAGATTATATATCAATATGGGATGCCAAAAAGGATCATATTCGACAATTACTTGAATTTGAGCAACAGCATAGTGAAAGTCTACAGTCAATTCAAGAATAAGTATCAAGACTCAACACCATATCGCAAAAAAAGTGAATAGGGCATTAAAGGTGACCAATAAGAACATCAAAAGGATTCATAGTAGAGGCTTACAAAGGCTCGACATGAGAAATCACCATTTATCTTCGAGGCTTATCAGGCTTCTATCAGAACAGCCATCGGGGCAACACCTGCTCACTAGAATGGAAGTCGTCCTACCCATTGAAGTCGATTTTCTTTCCCTCCAGATTTTGTCAGAATTGATGGAGCAGAATAGATCCAATCCAAATGTAGTCAGCTAAACTTGATGGAAGAAAAGATACTAAAAGACATCCGTCATGATTCAGATGACAAGGGTTTACGATAAAGAAGGATCCGCTCTAGAGAATTCCATGAGAGAGTTCTAGTTTTGAAAAGGATCTTGCTTACAAAAGACTTCCAAGGAAAATGGATGTCGAATTGGAAAAGCCCTATGAGGTAAAGAAAGTCTTTTTTGGAGAAGCTTTGATTTTGATCGAAATGGACGGCAAAGACCTGTCCAACTTCGTTAACTTGGATTCAATGAAGAAAAATAAAAAAAGAAAAAGAAAAGAAAAAAGGAAAAAGAAAATAGAAAAAACGGGAAAAAGAAAATGAGAGGTCAAGGTAAAAACTCATAAAGGGCATCTCGAAACCTAAGGAGACTTGAGTTGAAAACCTGAAAGGGCGACTAAATTTCGAAGAAAAGAGCGTGAAATGGTCTTCTTTCTCAAAAGTAGCAAGGTGGAGAAACTTTACACCTTGAAGCATTGACGAAGTACTCCAAGTTTCATGAACACATGTGAAGCTCAGAATGATCCTCATCTAGTTTGCTCAATGAAGCTCATACTTTGATATCTGGGGCACCTAACTCTATTATTTACTCACTTTATGTTTGGCATCCTTTGACCAATATAGGTCATTTTTAATCTTTTCATTCATGTGAGCTTTACCTCCAATAAAATTTCATTCACCTTGCAACCATGCTCAAGCAAATTCTGTACCAAAATTACGATTAATGAACCAACGATCTTTTCATTCATGCGACCTTTGTTTGCAATCAAATTCAATTTCATCCACCTTATAGCCTTGATTCAAGCATCTTTGCATTTGAAATAACGGTTAATGGTCAACAATATAGGGAATAGAAGGGTCTTGAAACAAATAATTCAAATTACGACTATCTCTTTAGGTTCCATGAAAAAGATACCATACCAAAAAAGAACATGATAACATATCAGTGATAAAACTTAGACAAACGACGAACAATGTCGACTTAAGGACTAAAAATAAAATCATTCTCAGAGATGACATTTTTGCATCCATCATTCATACCTAGGTGGTTAGGAGCATTTGACTCATTCTAATCATGACATCCTAATAATCTGGCCTACATAAAGGTTTATGAAAGCATATTCAACAGGTTTGACAGGGAAAGGTTGAGGTCGCAACGGGGAACCCGGTACCACGAAGATACGAAAGGAAAGGTTGAGGTCGCAACGGTAAACCTGGTACCTAAGAAGATGTGATGGGAAAGGTTGAGGCCGCAATGGTAAACCTGGTACCACGAAGATACAAAAGGAAAGGTTGAGATCGCAACAGCAAACCTGGTACCTAAGAAGATGTGATGGGAAAGGTTGAGGCCTCAACGGTGAACCCGGTACCATGAAAAGATGAAGGGAAAAATTGAAGTTGCGACGGCGAATCAGGTACCTTAAAAGATGTGACAGGAAAGGTTAAGGCCGCAACAGCGAACCCGATACCTTAGGAAATAAGATTGATGCCGCAATGGCGAATCTTATACCATAAAGTCGAAGAGGAGTAGATTGAAGCCGTAAAAGTGAATCTTCTACATAGAAGTTACAGTGGATCAGATCAAACCAAAATACCAAGTCTTTATCTCTCTGAAGTTGCAGTAGGAGCAAGATCAAATCCTATCTTCCTGAAATTGCAGTGGAGTTGGATTCAATATACATCATTCCATTTTTACCCTTAATCAAGAAGGGCAGATTGAAGATTCTGATCTCTTGCCTCGAGCCTCGGGCAGATCACCATCAGCCAATCTCTTACCCCGAGCCTGGGGCAAATTGCAGCCATTCGATCTTTTACCCCGACCATGAGGTAGATCACAGCCATCTAATCTCTTACCCGATCATGGGGCAAATTGCAGTTATTCAAAATAATAAAATGGTCACCTTCCTGATAAGATACAGAGAAGTAGACCAAATCCGTCTTTCTGATGAGATACAAAGAAGCGGATTGAAACAGTGATGCGGTCATCTTCCTGATGAGGTACTGAGAAGTAGACCAAATCAATGAAACCAAGTTCAAAGTGAGCAAATCTTCGAACCCCACCCCAGCTTCCTGATGAAATACTGAGAAGCAGGTCGAAGCAATAAAGCGGTTACTTTCCTGATGAGATACAAAGAAGTGAACCAGATCCGTCTTCCTGATGAGATATAGAGAAGTGGATCAAAACAATGAGACGGTCAACTTCCTAATGAGATACTAAGAAGTAGACCAAATCAATGAAACCAGGCTCAAAGTGAGTGAATCTTCGAACCCCAGCTTCTTGATGAGATACTAAGAAGCAGGTCGAAGCAATAAAGCGATTACCTTACTGATGAGATACAAAAAACTAAACCAGATCCGTCTTCCTGATGAGATACAGAGAAGTGGATCAAAATAACGAGGCGGTCATCTTCCTGATGAGACACTGAGAAGTTGATCAAATCAATGAAATCAAGATCGATGTGAGTGAAACTTCGAACCCCAGCTTCCTGATGAGGTACGGAGAAGCAGACCGAAGCAATAAAATGGTTAGCTTCCTGATGAGATACTGAGAAGTGGACAAAATTCGTCTTCCTGATGAGATACAGAGAAGCGGATTGAAACAAGTGAGGCGATCATCTTCCTAATGAGATACAAAGAAGATACCAAATCAATGAAACAAAGCTTAATGTGAGCGAAACTTCGAACCCCAGCTTCCTGATGAGATACTGAGAAGCAGGTCGAAGCAATAAAATGGGCAGCTTCTTGATGAGATACAGAGAAGTGGACCAATTTCATCTTCCTAATGAGATACAGAGAAGCAGATTGAAACAAGTGATGTGGTCATCTTCCTGATGAGATATTGAGAAGCAAGTCGAAGCAATAAAATGGTCAGCTTCCTGATGAGATACTGAGAAGTGGACCAAATTCGTCTTCCTGATAAGATACAAAGAAGCAAATTGAAACAAGCGAGGCAATCATCTTCTTGATGAGATACAAAGAAGTAGGTCGAAGCAATAAAGTGGTCATCATCCTGACGAGATGCAGAGAAGTGAACCAAATCCGTCTTCTTAGTAAGACAAAGAAGTAGACCAAGAATTGAAACTACGACACCAAATCCCTGAAGATGCATTGGATGGGAGTGAAGCTATAGTAGCAAATTTTGTCATCTTGAAATTGCCTTGAGGCAAGACGGAATCGCAACATCGAAGAGGTAGAAAAGCAGATACAGCAGAGTTGAATGACCGATGAAGCGCAGGGTGGGCCAATTGTAGAAAAGCGCGTCAAAGAAACGAGACTTGACAAAATTGGGCTTCCTTTTAGTCTTTGCTCTGTTCCCGTTACATGGCAACGAGCAAAGAGGGGCAGCTGTTGGAACCCAATTTTGACTAGGCTTGGCATTTAAGAGAAATTGGAAATTTTCAATAAAGTCCAGATTACAAAGTCCAAAATTACCAAATAGCCTAACAGTGTACAAAGGCCCAAGTGGCTCAAATCCTAAACCAGAATTGAAACCATAAATTCCTATGGTTTGAAGCCGCTACTGTTGATCGCCCCACTTGCCTCTGCCACCATCTAACACCGCCGAAAGCACCACCCACCATATGAAGATACCTGCAAAATAATAAAGAAGACAAGACAGAAAAACGCAAGTTGTAACTCGACTATAAAAGCCGTATGAAAGATTGAGGGGGACCTTTTTTTAGCTTTTTGAAATCAATACAGATAAGTTACAAAATTTTCAAAGATCAATACACAGAAACCAGTGATCCAAAAGTTAATACAAATACCAGCATTCAAAGCAATACTAAGTAGATTTTCAGGCATTCCAGTTTTCGTTCTTGAGGTATATAATTTAAATATATTTTAATACATTTATTTTATTGTGCATTTATTATTTTCCTTTGATTTTCGAAGCATTTTTTACATTAATACATCAATTTATTATTTATTATATATTACTTATAATTATTTATTTATTTCTTATGAAATACGAAACAGTTTTAAATAAATAATATTAAATAAATAAATAAAGATGAAGGGGCGTACCTGACTTGTAGTCGTCGTCCCCGTCGTCAAAGTCGAACCGAGCCCCTCCGATCTCGTCTACGATCGTGAGGGTGCTCCAGAGGGTAGATCTGAACGAAAAAGAAAAACATCAAACACTGAAACACTGTTCTTTTCATCAATTTGTAGATCTAGGTTTTTACAAAAAAATAATAACAAATGAAAAAAAACATAAAGGTCAGATTCAAAAAATGAAAATAAACTCTAAAAAAAAGAATTTGTGTTAACCTTTTTTTAAAAAAGTAAGGCTCGATCTTATTAGATCGGAGCCCGATCTATGACTTAGAAATAAAAAGGAATGAAAATAAAAAAAATTTACCTTAAGCAGTCGTGCATGGCGGTGGCCGACGGTGGCCAGCAGACGGTGGCCAGCGGACGGTGGCTGGCAGCTGGAGAGAGACTCATCAAAAAAAAGAGAAGGGAGAGAGAGTTGAGAGGTTTTTGGTTTTTTTGAAGAAGAGAATGAGGAAAATTAAAAAAAAAACGTTGTAAAAGGGGGTTTATATAGCCTCCCAAAACGACGTAGTTTGGGGAGTAACTTAAAACACCCCAAAACTACGTCGTTTTGGTCTAGGTTATGAGAATCAGATTTTTTGAAAAATGGGTAATTTTTCCCTTTGATCCTTTCGCGTTTTTTGATTGCTTCAATTTAATCCTTTTTCATACTTTTAATTAATTATAAATTCGCCCATTAATTTCATTTCTTATTCAATTTGGTCCTTCAACTCTCTAGAAGCCTGAAAGGCTACCACGTGTCTTACTTTTGGTTTATTTATGCAAATGGTCCCTTTTATTTTTTATTTGTTTTAATTTCATCCTTAAATCAAGTTTTGTGTTGTTTTTAAATTTGCCCAGAACTTTTAAATGATTTTCAAATTAGTCCTTTGACTTCAAAATGCATAAGAGGCTGCCACGTGTCCCATCTTTTGGTTTTATTACCCAAAAGGTCCCCGATCTCTCCAGAAATCATATTTTGACCCTCAAACTTTTCCAAAATTACATTTTTACCCCTAAAACTTTCCAAAATTACATTTTTACCCTCAAATTTCCTAAAATTACATTTTTGACCCCAAACTTTCCAAAAATTACCATTTTACCCCCTAACATCCAAATATTTCCATTTTACCCTCTAATGTCCAAAAATTACATTTTTAGCCCCGAACTTTCAACAAATTACCATTTTACCCACGAACATCCAAAAATTATCATTTTACCCTCGAGTGTCCAAAATTTACCGTTTTATCCCCAGGTGTCCAAAAATTACTGTTTTACCCTCGAACATCCAAAATTATCGTTTTGCCCCCGACATCCAAAAATTACATTTTTTACTTTATTTGTTTTGCTTTTCTTTCTCTTCAATGTTCATACTTAGGTTTTAATCATTATTCTTTCGTATTTTATATTCTATTATTTTTTTATATTTGTGTATGTATTTAGCTGCTTAACTATTTTGGTTCGTGTTATTTGATCTTCGTTATTAATTGTTCATTTATGCTTAATTCGTATGTTCATTTTCAAAATTACGTACAAATAACTTAAAACCAAGGCAATGTCCTTTTCGCGTGAAAATCTCAAAAAATCATGCCCTAACGTGCGGGGTGTAATTTTTCGTATAATATACACGAATCGAATATCCTCTTCCAAACTTTACAAATGCCTTTTAATTTCGAGATTCCGAGAACATCGTGCCCTAATGTGTTGGTCACGATTTCAATTCTTCGAGAAATTCGAAACATACGAGCACTTTTCTTCAAATTTAATTTTTGAAAATCAAGTTATGTGTCCGAGGATCGTATTTTAAACTTAACTTGAAATTTCAAGTTCTCAAAAAATATACAAATAATTTTTAAACAAAAAACTAGTCAATATCCTTTCATGTGAAAACTTTGAAAAACCATGCCTTAACGTGCTGGGTGTGATTTTCGTACAATTCACGTGATCGAATATCCTTTTTAAAGTCTTTCAAACTGTCCTTAAATTTCGAAAGATCGAGAACAAAGTGCCCTAACGTGTTAGACACTACTTCCAGTTCTCTTGGAAATTCGAAGCACAGGGACGATTTTCCTCAAATAGGATTCTTGAAAATCATGCAAAGTTTTCGAAAGACAAAGATCGTATTTTAAGTTTTACTCGAGTTTTCAAACTGTTAACAAACCAAGGCCCGAAAATAATCAATGTGGTACCAATTTTGGGCGTTTGAGGGTGCTAATCCTTCCTCATGTGCACCCTCATACGTAACCAACTCCCGAACCTATTTTCTGGATTTCAAAGACCAAAATATTTTTCAAAACGGATTTTAAACGTTTTGTGGTGATCCAATCACACCATATAAAAAGGTTGGTGGCGACTCCTATTTTTTTGATCATTTAAAATACCCATTTTTTCGATTTTTAAATATTGTTCGGGACTTGTTTGTTTTCCCCAAAAATAAACGTTTCGACAAAAATGCTTCAATTCCAATTTAGGAGGTTATTCAATAGTTCAATTCCTTACTTACCTCAATGGTCTCCAAATCTTTCTGTCTCAATGAAGACTTATTAGCATCTAGATCATTTTTTCATTTCATTTATCATAACATTATCTCCATCGACCTCCTCTCCTTGAACAAGACACAATTCCAATGTGTCCTTATGAATAATTTCCTGCAAAAAATCTTGAAAAGCATGATCAATAGAATCGATAAAATAACAGGAACCATCTTGCTCTCTAGAAAATCGCATGGCATCATAAATTTGAAAAATGATTTCATCATCACCTATCCTAAGCATAAGTTTACCATTACCCACATCAATAATAGCTCTAGTAGTGGCTAAAAAGGGTCTACCCAAAATTAAAGGTACCTCAATATCCTCATCCATGTCCAATATAACAAAATCAACAAAGAATATGAATTTATCTACTTTCACAAGTACATCTTCAATAATGCCCCTAGGATATTTAACAAATCTTTCAGCTAAATGAATACTCATCCTAGTGGGTTTTGGTTCCCCAAGACCAAGTTGCTTGAACAGTTTTTAAGGCATAAAATTAATACTCGCACCCAAATCAATCAATGCTTTTTCAATGTTTAAACTACCAATAAAATAAGGGATAGTAAAACTTCCTGGATCTTTCAGCTTAATCGACAGTTTACTTTGGAGAATGGCTGAGGCATTCCTCATTTAGTTCCACAGTGGATAGCTCTTCTAACTTCCTTTTATTTGTCAAAAGCTCCTTTAAAAATTTTGCATAAGTGGACATCTGCGAAAGAGCTTCAACAAAAGGTAAGTTAATATGTAATTGTTTGAAAATTTCAATATATTTACCAAATTGTTCATCCATGCAGTCTTTCTTTAACTTTGCTGGATATGAGATTGGTGGTTTGTACTCCTTAAGCATCAGTGTTTGAATTTTTTCATTTTTTCCACCCCATCATCTTTCTCATCTGTTTTTGGTTTCAACTTATTTTCTATTCTAGCCAACACTTTCCCATTCCTCAATGTAACAGCTTTCACATTATCATTTGGGTTTGGTTCAATGTTACTAGGTAAACTACCTTGTTGTCTTTCCGAGGCTAGTTTAGCAAGTTGTCCAATTTTATTTTCAAGTCCATGAATTGATGCTTGCTGATTTTTCAAAGCTACCTCAGTGTTTTGAATCGGGTTTCAGAAACCGAAATAAATTTAGCAAGCATCTCTTCAAGGTTCGATTTATTTTCTTGCTAATAAAGCTGCTGAAAACCCGGAGGGGATTGTGACTTTGATTTTCTTGACCATCCTAAGAAAAATTTGGATGATTCCTCCATCCTGCATTATAAGTATTGCTATAGAGGTTATTTTGAGGTTTAGAATTATTACCCAAAAAGTCGATTTACTCCTACTCCATATTGGACTTGAAGGATGAGTATTCTGAATTAATCATTCCCGCTCCATTCGCATCGCATTGCATCACTGGATGTACCTACTTAAAAAAATTAAAACCATCAATTTTTCTTACTTTGAGCTTCAATCTAATTAGCCAACATAGAAACTGCATCAATATCAAATAAGGTTTGGAAATGAATAGGAGGTTGACTTTTATAAGCCACATGTCCTTTGATTAGTGAGCTTGTTATTCAATAATTCCCTTGTCAAGTCAATTACATTAGTTGACATGAATGGGTTGCAAGGTATGTTGATGATGAGTGACAGCCATCTTGTTTGAGCAGTTGAGTGATGTGTCCTCAAACCTAGACAAGGCGTGAGCTAGGCAAGGTAACTTTTGTGGCAAAGGTATCTCTCAGTTGGAGGTTAGGCGAAATATGTGGATCAATATTAAATTTTTATATTTTAAAATTACATTAGTGAATAAATTATAATATTTGTTATGATATTGTAATTCATCAAAATTAAAAGATATAGTAAAATTGGGATGAAATGACATAACTAATTACAGATATAATTGATATTCATAAGGATAAATGTTTTCAAGATTAATACAAAATATAAGAATAGATAAATAAAATAATTATTGTCCACCTTATTTCTTTCCAATATGAGCGATTATCGTTCAATTCAGATCAATCTTGCAAAAAAGTTAGCATTGTTATATTGAGTTTTTAAAAATCAAATCGAAATCAAATTGAATGTCAAAGATTATCAAACTGGACAGATTCAAATTCTAAAGGTTTGGATGGGTTTGATTCGATTTAGTATATCGATTTTTAAAATTTATTTAAAAATATTTTTATATTATTTTAAATTATTTTCACTAATTTATATATTATTTTATATTAAAATATTATAAAATAATTAAAAATTAAATAAAACATTTTTATTCAATATGGATCAGATAATTATAATATTTATCTTATGAATAGAAATTCGAACACATTCAAATATTAACCATACTAAAATAAAACTGAAATTAATAAAACCAAATCAACACCAAATTGAATAACACATTTCAAACTGATTTTCGATGGTTAGTTTTTTCGCTTACTCTACCATATAGTTGGTTTGTATGGATTACTTCAATAGTTATAAGCACTAACTTGCATGTTTAATTCAAGTTAAAATAATTATTTGGACTTAATAAGTGTTCTCACATTTAATATTTGAATTTTTTTTATCTAAATTAATAATAAGCTTGGTAATTATTCTTATATTGAGGCTTGAATTAGGGATGTCAATTGGGTGGGATGGGGCGGATGAGGGGTGCTCCCTCCACATCCATCTCCGTCAAGAATTTTCATCTCTATTCCGGTCTCGTGACCTGCTATGAGTACAAAATCCAAAATCATCTCCGTCCCACCACTCACGTGGGTCCCTAGACTCATTTATCCCTATTATATTTGCCCCACGACACACTTTATATAATATATTTATAAGTATCAGTTAAATAAATATAAATCAATTTTTTTATGAAAAAAATATGAAATACATGTCTTCCGGACTCTCAACACATATGTGACATTATTCCAACTAAAAGAATGAGATGTGTTAAAATTGGATGAGAAAATGTGAAGTGCTCTTTTTTTTAAAAAAATAGCAGTGAATGTGAGTTTTGTTATCAAATTAATTTTTTATGAATTTTTATTTTTTTAAATATGTTTATTGTATTATTCAGGGCAAGCAGGGATAGGGCGGGGTGAGTGAGAATGAGATGGGTACAAGGTCATACCCACGCCTGCCCCACCACCCATGGCGAGTCTAAATTTTATCCTCATCCTCGCCCAACCACCCGCAAAACTTGTATCCATCTCCGTCCAATTGGGTGCAAAGTGGGACGAGACTTCGCGAAACCCGCCCCACTGACATCTCTAGCTTAAACTTGTTTTGATCCAAGTTAATTCTTGATATTTCCTTAAAAAGAATAGACCGAAAATAAGTTTAAACCCATGTGTAAACAATTTTTGAATTTAAAAACTAACTTGAAAAAGAATTCCATGTGATGACTTGATAGTCAAGAATGTTCACCAATTTAGGTGTGATTTGAATTCGAGTTGCGCTAATCGCGTTTGTTATTCAAACTTTACCGTATTATTGTAATTCACTAAAAAAAATAACTTAAAAAAAATGAAGTTCTAACATGAAAACTATTGTCGAATTTAAATCCAAAAAATAATTAATCCAATTTAAATTAACTCACAGATAATTTTAAAGAGTGTGACTAAATCTAAGTCCCTAAAGTCAAATTAGCTCCCTTCCTTTCATTCTCAAATAGAAATCAATCAAGTGCTACTAATAATTAATGATTATGACTCATTAGTGGTGCCACATGCCAATAATCTAAAGCTTAAGCAGGAAAATTTTATTATGAGGCAGCTTTAAAACAGTGGGTCCTTATCATTATAAATAAGGGAATAATTAGTGGCCTTCAGGGCCCCGCCAAAATTAAAAACAGCTAACTCTGCACATGCAGCTCCATTTCTGCAAAACAGAAACTGCTGCCCTCACAAAATTATTCAAACAAGCTTCAATTACTTGTTTAACCCATCTAACCAGTTATAGTTCCATTTATAACGTTACTAATGACCAACTGTGCACTTTCCATTTTTCTCCATGACGTGTTGCATGTGCCTTTAAGTTTAAGGGCACTAAGCTTTTGGAATTGGCCATGCCGGCGCTCCAATAAAAAAGCCATTCCAAAAGCAAAACACCATTATTTTATCGATCCACTTGTTCAAATGAAAACCCTTTTTTTTTTTCTTGTCTTGAAATAACTTAAGGGTCAGGATCAGGGTCAGGGTCAGGACCAGCTGCGCCACTAGTTTTTACATTTCTTTGTATTCTTAAAACTCTTTAATTCTGTTGCATTAAGATAATAATTAATGCTTTCCATAATTAAATTAATTATTTAGAAGTGTGGATTAGTGATGGCTAGCTCACCAGTCACCCCCCCCCCCCCCAACACTCTTAGTCTATAAATAGTCCTGCCTTGAAGATTCCTCTTCATCCCATACTACAAGTAACATTTGACAGATTATTCTCCATTGTTTTTGAGTTGTGTTGTTATCATGTCTTCCATTGGAGCTAGCTGTGCTGAGGTTTATCTTCTGCGTAAGCGCCAGAAGGAAAAGATGAAGAGAATGGAAGAAGAAAGGGTAAGGAGAGGGGAAACAAGTGGTACTACTGGTGCCATTGAAGAGAGAAAACCTACTGTTTCTGGGAAGAATAAGGTTCACCCAGACTATGCTGGGAACGAATGCCAGGGATCCAGCAATGCAGCATAGTCAATTACCTATTTCTGCACCCTAGCCTTATGAAATCTAAAAGCTTCAATTAAAGTGTATAAAATAATTACATGAATGCTGAATTAGCTTCGTTATTGTGTTTGATGGTGTATATTTTGGGTGAATAACGTTCAAGTTTCGTGTTGATTTAGTTTGTTTTCATAAATTCTCTTTGTTTTGCTTTTCTTTAAAACTTCTGCTTTTCTTTAAAACTTCTTCTTTTCTTTAAATTAAGGTTTCTTTGGTTAGTAATGAGTATATGCATGGAGAGGAGAAGTTCATTGGCTTGGCTGCATGCAATAGCCAGCTAGAAACATGCAATACCTTGTTGATAAGTAGTATGAATTATTAATTGTTTTCCGCTAATAAATTGTATGTATAAAGTAATGACTAAAGACTTCACCAACCATATCATATAATATAGTATTTAATTTCAGGTTATTTTAGTATTAATTTAAGAGAAAGAGACGTTTTCTTTTTTTACAACAATCACTCACCATCTAATTAACTCATTGCAAGTGGGATTGCGTGTCTAAACTTGGGTGGTTGTTCCGATTTAGAGAGGTACAACTATCATGTACCTTCTTTATTAACAATTGAATTATATTTTGTTGATTGAGTTTAAGTTCGATTCAAGGATGAAGTTAAAATTTTTTTAGGGGTCAAACTTAAATTGTAATTTTTTATTATATTAAAAATATTATTTCACAATTTTAATAGTTTATATCTTTATAATTTTTAAAAGATTAAATTAATTTTTTATCATTTTTAGGGGGTCAATATGTAATTTTACCTTTATTAATTTAAAATTTTAAAAATTTTAAAGGGTTTAGGAGGGTCGGGGCCCTGCCAACCCCCTGGATTTGCCCTTAGTTCGATTAGCATGGGTATTGTTGCCAATGCAGGAGGACATGGGTTCAAGTGAGCTCAAGCGCACTATCCTCCTATTTATGAGTTAAATATAAATTAGTTTCTATAAATTATATCAAAGAGAAAATTGGATTTTCTTTTAAAAAAACTTGTTCATTTCTACAGATAAATGATGACATCACTGACGGAGCAACCAAACAGTGATACTTGGTATGCCATGTGTACTTAATGTTAATGTAACATTTTACCATGTCAGTAAATATTTAAAAAAAATTAATAAATCTTAAAAGTTAAAGAAATTTTAATAACTATTTAGAAAACCATGTCTAACATGAACTTGAACAAATAACTGTCTTTGTTCAAATAAATAAGGACAAATGGTTATCCAAGTTCATCTTGAACATGATTTTTTAAAATAATTATAAAAAAATATTTAAAAATTATCAAAAAAATTGAATTGTTAAAAAATAACGTCCAAAATGAATTTGGACAAATGATTGTTCAAGTCCAAATGAACCTAAACAACCATTTGTTCATATTTATTCTGGATTGGTTTCTTAAATAATTATTAAATACTATTAAATAATTACACAAAATTATATAAAATTATTAAATTATAAATATTTATTTATTTATTAAAAAATTAATAATAAAGAAATGTTATGAAAGGTTATTGTTATATATATATATATATATATATATGTTTGAATTATAAAAAAAATATTAAGAATTATAAAAAATTTAATAAATAGGATTCATCAATTACTTGATTAACTAAAATTATTGATTTGATTAAAAAAATACATTTGTGTATATAACTATATATATGTAATTGAAATCTTTAAACATGTTATGTAGGAGGCGGGGTTTAAAATATGAGGATTTATACTTCAAATTTTAAGGCTCAAACTTAATTCGATCTGTCCATTTTTTAATTAATTATATATATTATTATTATTATTTATATTTATATTATTTTATATTTTCATATATGTTATCTATAATAATATATTGTATATATGGCACATTTTGAAAATTAACAAATTAATTACTGTATATATGGAAACTAACCATATTTAAGTAATGTGACAATTATTTAATAATATTATAATATTTTTTATGTTAAAATTTTAAAATAATATTATAATATTTTATAATAAAAATAATATTTATAAAGATATATTTAAATTATTTTTTAAATCATTAATTGTTTAAAAAACTTGATTACTGGTAAATTATTTTAAAAAATATTCAAAACTATTTAAAAATATAATTAGTAAATGTAAAAGTTTGAAATTTAAAAATGGTTAAATACATATTTATATATATATAATTAAAAAATTGAAACATATTTTACAATAGACTTCATTTTCCAAAACATTGTTAAATATTTTTTTTTTTAAAAATTTTAAAAGAAAATTTTAAAATAAAAATAATGTTAAACTTTTTTAATTATAATATTTGTTTAAATTTTTTGTAATGCTTAAAGCTCCAAACAAATATATATTCAGAATAAACTTCACAATTTTTATTGTTTAGAAATTTAAATTTGTATTTATTTAAAAATAATAATTTAATTCATATATTATTTTAGAAAATAATAAGGTTTATTATCATCCATAAACCTTTCTAGCAAAACTTTATTTCATTCAGTTTTTAAATAGTATTACTTTTTTAATCAAATATTAAAAAATTGTTAACTTTTTTTAAGTCACAATTTTTAATGTCTAAACAGTAATCTTTTTTAAGTTTTTATTGAATTTTGTTGTAAATACATTAATAGTGGATGTCTATAATCTTTTTAAACCCTTATTAAAGTGATGAGATAAAATTTTCTAGTTCATTTATGATCATGAGATGTTTCAATGAAGTAATAAGAAAGTTTAATTTACATTTATTGATTGAATCAAAGGGGCTTATAAATAAAGCATCTTGTAAATGAAAATCGAATAATGAAAATTTTCTCGTATTTTTCATCTATCTTTTACTTATTACTTTTGTTTTCTTAATTTTTCTATAACGCGTTATCAACATAAGCTTCTATAAGTTCATAGTAAAATTCACGATATTTTGACTTTATATAATTTGTTTGTATAACTCCCGTTAAGCTATATACAGAATATGTATTTTTATCATTCTTTTATTTTATTTTCTATATTGACTTTGAGTAACATTTGCACATTTTTTTTACAACTCAAATGTTATAATGATAATTATATATACATTTTTTTACTAAAAGAAATTTTAATTATTTCATTTGTTTTAAGTTATTATTATGGTTATTCCTCTCTACGCCAAAATTTAACATACATATTATTATTTCGCAAATTTGATATATATAATTGAAATGTTTTACTATTGAGAATGCTTATTATTTTTTTATTTTTTTATTTTTATTAGTGATTATAATGTCAAATCTTGCTAAACTTAAATTTGCGGTCCTAGACATCTTGGGCAGGAATTATTTGTAATGGGTGTTAGATGCTAAAATTCACCTAGCTGCTAAAGGTTTAGGAAATACTATATTAGAATATGAAGAAGCATCTAATCAAGACAAGGCAAAAGAAATTATTTTCATCCGTCATCATCTACATGAAAGATTAAAAGTGGAATATCTCACTCAGAAAGACCCTTTTGAGTTGTGGAATAATTTGAAAGAACGATTTGACCATTAGAAAACAGTGATACTCCCCCAAGCTCGTTATGATTGGATGCACTTATGGTTGCAAGATTTAAGACTATAAGTGAATACAATTCGGAACTTTTCAAAATTAATTCTCAACTGAAATTATGTGGAGAAAAAATAAATGATGTGGACTTGTTAAAGAAAACCTTTTCAACCTTTTATGCTACTAATGTGCTCCTGCAACAACAATACAATGAAAAAAATTTTAAAAGGTATTCTAAATCGATTTCAAGTCTTTTGGTGGTTGAACAAAATAATGAGTTGTTGATGAAAAATCATGGAATTCGTCCCACTGGTTTTGCACCATTTCCTGAAGTGAATGCAACAATACACAATAATTATGAAAATGGAAAATATAGAGGTCGTTGTCGTGGCTGTGGTCGTGGACGTTGTGGGGGAGTGGTTGAGGACGTACTAGTAATCGTTACCATGATGGTCATAATAGTGGTACTTCTAACCACCAGAAAAAGAATAACAATGAAGGACAAGAAAGAGGTGGTAAAACTAAGCATTTAGTGAAACTTTATCAAGCATCCAGTAAAAAGAAGGGAAAGAATATGGAGACAAATTTTATATCCCAAAATGATGAAATAGAGGCAAAAGATGAAGATATTCACTATGTTACTAAAACTGACCATGCCTACAAGGGTGATAAATTTCATGACCTTCATAATATAACTCACCTAAATATGGTAGATTTCTTTGGAAATCATTAGAAAAGTTGATGTTATTTTGACATTTTTATGCTGTTTTAAATATGCTTTATTTTCTTGCATAAAGAATAAGTTATATATTCAATAAATATTTTCAACGTTTCTTATACTATATTTTGTTTATTTTTATGAAGAATATGAATATTCAACAAATTTTCGTACCAAAGATCAATTGAGACGTGACTTGCAAATAGTGCTACAACACACATGATACTCAGAGATCAAAATTATTTTTCTCATTTGACAATAAGTGATGCCCATGTTAATACAATATCAGCTAGTTCAAAATTTATTAAAGGCTCCAAAAAAGCTATTATATTATTACCTAAAGGGACCCATTAATTATGCGAAGAATAATTGAGAATTCAATTGGGCACCCATTAAAGATCCAGAAGATTCTTGAATTTAAGGATTTATCTTGTGTTGCTTGCTCTCAAAGAAAATTGATAATTAGACCATCACGAGCTAAAGTTGGGATTGAATCTCTCGCATGTCTAGAACGTATTCAAGGTGATATATGTGGGACCATTCATCCACCATGTGGACCATTCAGATATTTTGTGGTATTGATAAATGTATCTAGTAGGTGGTCACATGTGTGTTTATTATCGACTCACAACCTAGCATTTGCGGTACTACTTGCTCAAATAATTTGATTAAGAGCACAATTTCCGGATTATTCTATCAACTGGAAATCATTCTCCGTAAATATTTTAGTATATGCTTAATTGTTTTCCATTGTCTTAGTCTTGGATTCTTCTGATATCGACTTACCAACCCCACTGCAAAAACATATATCTAGGTGTGTGCATAACATAGCATACATGAGACTTCCTACTGACAAAGCATAAGGAACCTTTCTGATGTTCTCTCTTTCTTCTGTTGTCTTAGGATAGTCCTCCAAAGAGAGATGAAATTCTAATACGAAGGGTTAATTTCCCTTCTTTCATTCGGTCATTGCATAACGCTCCAATATCTTGTCTATATATGAAGCATGAGACAGTGCTATCACTTTATTCTTACGATCCCTTAGGATTTGAATGCCCAGAAAAAAATTAGCTTCTCCCAAGTCCTTCATACTAAACTGTTAGGTTAACCACATTTTAACCGATGACAATGTCCCTACATTATTCCCAAAGAGTAGAATGTCATCGACATATAGAACGAGAAATACCATCTTTTCATCCCCTAAATGTTTATAAACACAAGGTTCATATATGTTTTTCTCAAATCCAAAAGTCTTGATCGTTTGATCAAATCTTTGATTTCATTATCGGCATGCTTGCTTAAGCCTGTATATGGAACTAAGTAGTATGCAAATTTTATGCTTATTTCTTTTAATTATATATCTGGTGGGTTGTATCATGTAGATATTCTCTTCAAGATAGTCATTCAAGAATGTTGTCTTGACATCCATTTTTCATATCTCGTGATCCAGATCAGTCGTAATGGATAGCAGAATGCGGATTGACTTGAGCATGGTAACCGGAGAGAAGGTTTCTTCATAATCGATACCTTCTTTCTGATATAATCTTTTGCTACAAGTTTGGCCTTATGAGTTTTAAGTTTTCCATCTACATTTCTTTTCCTCATGTAGATCCACTTACAACTTATGGGTTTTATCCCTTCTATTAAGTCTACAAGTTCCCACGCTGAGTTAGAGTGCATAGAATTCATCTCATCTTTTATAACTATTTGCTAGAGCTTGGAATCAGCACTCTACATAGCTTCATCATACATGAGTGGGTCATCATCTTTCTTGTTGGAGCCCAATTTTGACTGGGCCCAAATCTTTTTCTTTGCTTTTCTTTTTACTTTGAAATTAAATTTATTTTAATTTTAAATTTATTTTAAATTCAATTTTAAAATTAAATTTGAATTTAACTTGAATTTAACATTATTATAAATTTAATGATTAAAAGTCCAATTACATTTTGACCCAATTGGGCCCAATTCATAGTCCAAATTTACAAGCTCAATCAGGGCTAAGAATGGCTAACCCAAATCTTTCTACTTAACCCAATTTGACCCAAATATACATCAACCCAAACAGAAGCCCCTTTGCACCAGCAGCACTCAAACCGGTCAAACCTTGAAGTCAGAATCTGATCCCCCACGTGCCTCTGCCGATTGCTGCCCACCTGCCCCATCCACCATGCCCTGCCATCACCATTGCCTAGAAGAACCTGCAACAAG
Source organism: Gossypioides kirkii (assembly GCA_005610355.1). Lineage (NCBI taxonomy): Eukaryota > Viridiplantae > Streptophyta > Magnoliopsida > Malvales > Malvaceae > Gossypioides > Gossypioides kirkii. The sequence continues at coordinate 24,180,041 of CP032253.1, read as the reverse complement.
CAAAGGAGATTAGAAAGGCATTTAATTGTAACAAACAAAATAGAATTATAGTGTAATTGGCTATAAAAGCCTATTCAAAGTTCATTGTAAGAGGTTACAAATCTTGTTCTCAAAATCAGTACACAAACTCTTTGCTACACATCATAAGGAAAATTTTAAAACAATTAACAGTGGGTAATATTTAAACGAATACCAAGCAGCAAACAGATTCGAAAATCCAAAACATTAGGCTGCCCAAGCAATAAAGACGATCAGGTATTAATGCCTATTGGTTATCTTTCAATGTATACTTAACTGTTATTTATGTTTTCAATTCCCAGAACCATCAGTTTCAAGTATGCATTAATACATATATTAATATTGGGTTGGCATTCGTTGTTTTTGCTTAAGTATTTACTAAGTATTAAAAACACAAATATTAATAGTGTTATTAATATTTCTAATAATATTAATGGCAGTTACAATAATAATGATTTTAACATTAATAATAAATGCCTTTTAATAATATTTTATTATTAAAAAAATAATAAATAAAAAAGGAATTTGAGGAGACTTATCTTGAACCGATCTGCTCCCATCAACCCCCGTCGTCACCGAAGCCACCACTGCCGGAGACACCACCGCCGTTGCCGTTCGAACATTCGCACCAGTAACACCAAAAATGAACAAATCAAAGAACAATAAATGGGTTTTCCTCTTTTTTTAAAAAAAAATCATCAATCTGATGTTTCAAAATAAAATAAAAAACAAAGAAGGAAAAAGGAAAAATTTTGAAAATTTTTCCAGATCTGAGAACCAGATCTGGATTTCGGTTCAAAACATGAAAAAGGGGAGGGGTTTCAAAATAATTTTTTTTTAAAAATAAAAGAATAACAAAAGGAAAGATGCTTACCTTCGAACTTGGACGGCGCGTGCACTAGAGGACCGCCGGCGAGGACCCATGGCGACCACACGCGATGGTCGGAGGTGCGCGTGTGCAAACAACGGCGCTGGAGGTGAGTCGAGGACGTCGGGTCATGGCCGGGGCACTGGTGACGCGCCCTCACACGCGCAGTCGACGGCGGCCGTAGTTGGTAGGGTGGTGGCCGGCCATGGGGGGGTTTGAGAGAAGGGAGAGAAAGGGGAGTGAAATTTCAGAGAAATGAAAGAAATGAAAATTTTTTAACCTAAAATAATATATTTATACCAACCCATTGACCCGACCCGAATCTGACCCATGGACCTCTGGGATCCGCGTGTTTTTGGAAAAGGGTCTAATTGCGCGTTTGGTCCTTCCGCTTTTTTTATTTGCTTCCATTTAGTCCTTTTGCATTCTTTAATTATTTGTAATTTTGCCCTGTAATTTTAATTAGTTTTCAATTTAATCCTTTGACTGTTTGACTGAACCAGAGTCTGCCACGTGTCATTTTTTACCTATTTATGCAGTTAGTCCCTGACATTTTTAATTTGTTTTAATTTAGTCCTTAAATTAACTTTTATTTAATTACAAAATTGGTCTAAAATTTTTTAAGATTTTCAAATTAATCCCTTGACTTCTGGATGTCTGTGGGATTGCCACGTGTCACCTATTTTTGGTTTTATTGCTTTGTAAGTCCCTAAATTGTCCAAAAATTACATTTCGACCCCAAAACTTTCTGAAAATTATATTTTGACCCCAAAACTTTCTGAAAATTATATTTTGACCCCTAAACTTTTCTAAAATTATATTTTGCCCCAAAACTTTTTTGAAATTACATTTCGACCTCAAAACTTTCTGAAAATTATATTTTGACCCCAAAACTTTCTAAAAATTATATTTTGACCCCAAAACTTTTCCAAAATTATATTTTGACCCCAAAACTTTTCCAAAATTATATTTCGACCCCAAAACTTTCTAAAAATTACATTTTGACCCCAAAACTTTTCCAAAATTACATTTTAACCCTAAAATTTTTCCAAAATTATATTTTGACTCCGAACTTTTCCAAAATTATACTTTGACCCCGAGACTTTCAAAAATTACCATTTTTACCCTCAAACTTCCCTAAATCCCATTTTTAGCCCCGATTTCACAAAAATTACCATTTTACCCAAATTACCATTTTACCCCCGAGTATCCAAAAAGTCTTGTTTTTAATCCCGATTGCATCATTTCTTTAATAATATTTACATTTAATCTTATTTGCCCCGTACTTTGTATTCATGTTCACTTCGTGTAATTTATGAAATTGTTCATTCATTATTTGTTAAAAAAATCGCTTTCACAAAATTTTAAAATCAAGGCAATATTCTTTAATTTCGCGTTTCGAAATCTTGCGCCTTAACTTACTAGGTGTAATTTTTCTTCAAACCGAAATAATTGAATACCCTTAACCAAGGCGATATTTCTTATCTTCGATTCCGAAAATTTGCTCCTTAACTCACTAGTTGCAATCCTTCGTTAAATCGAAATAATCAAATATCCTTTTTTTCAAAATTAAAAAGTTTTGTAAAGGAAAGCTCGTTATTTTTTTGATCTCGAAATATTATGTCCTAACTTACTGGATGTAATTTTTTTTCTTCTTCGATCACTTTAAAATAATGAGACTTCCAAATAAAAAAAATAATTTCTTTTAAAAATAGTTCATGCATTCGAGGATCGTATTTTAAATTTTATTCGAGTTTTTAAGGTTAACAAATTAAAACCCGAAAATAATCATGTGGTACCAATTCTGGGCGTACGAGGGTGGTAATCCTTCCTCGTGCGTAACCGACTCCCGAACCTATTTTTCGGGATTTCGTAGACTGACGTTTTTAGCGTTTTAAACGTTTTGTGGTGATCCAATCGCACCCTAATAAAAGATTGGTGGTGACTCCCTTTTTACCCCTTGTTGTCCAAAAAATTAAAAAAAATTTCGAAACCTTCGTTTTCAAAGTGGTTTCGACATTTCTGTTTGGTAGAACCAATGATAAAAAAACTTCCACCAGATTGGAAGAAGCCCTACAAAAGACCCTATGTTGCTGATCATTTGCAAGATTACCATTAAGAGTTGGTTTTGGAATCGTTTCTTTAGGGTTTTGTATATTTCTTGAAAGTTCCTAGAGTACCTCTTTTCTCCGTGGTTTGAAGTCATTCATGTAACTTTCTTCAAGGAAAGTAGCATGAGTTGACACTATTATAGTTTGCTCTTTCGAGTTATAAAACAAATCATCCTTTGTTCCCTTTGGATATCCTACAACATGCACAATTTTGTTTGTGAGTTCAACTTACTCACATCTTTGTCTAATACGTGGGTCGGGAATCCCCAATTCTTAAGTGATTAAGATTTGGCTTTCTGCCTTGCCACAATTCGTATGGAGTTTTCGATGCTACCTTAGTTGGCACATCATTCAGAATATAACAAGTCGTTTGCACCCCATATCCCCAAAAAGAGATTGGTAGCTTCGAATAACTTAACATCAAGCGTACCAAATAATGTTTGATTCCTTCTCTCTACCACGCCATTTTGTTGTGAAGTGTCTGGCATGATCAACTAGGATAAAATCTCATTCTTTGTGAGGTACCTTAAGAACTCATCAGTTAAATATTCCCCACCTCGATCAGACCAAAGTGTCTTTATGGGTAACCTAGTCGTTTCTCCACTTCTACACGAAACTCTTTAAATTTATCAAAGGTTTCACTCTTACGGTGCATTAGGTACACATACTCATATCTAGAATAACCATTAACAAAGATTACAGAATATTCATAACTACCTCTTGCACTGACACTCATGCGGCCACATACGTTAATGTAGACAAGTTCTAGAGGTTTTACGGCTCCAATTCCTCTTGCATTAAAAGATCGCTTTGTCATATTACCTTCCAAGCAAGAATCACATTATGGAAGATTGATTTCTTTAAGTGAACTTAAGATGATGTCTTTCATAAGTCTAGTGATTTTTTCTTGGTTAATATGACCAAGTCTCAAATGCGAAAGGTACACCTCATTAAAGTGAGGTTTTAAGTTTCTTATTCGATATTTCAATCTCAAGCGGTGTGCATGGTTTGATAAAATAGAGATTATTTCACATTCATCCATTATAGATAAGATTGTGATTTCTAAATATTGCAATTTCATTATTAAAAGTCACAGTCAAGTCATCTTTATATAAACATGCAAGTAAAATTAAGTTTCTTGTCATAACGTCACCCACATAAGAGTACGAGGGCCTAGTATGCAAAGCTAGACACGAACGATCTAAATTAATGTAGAGTCGCCACTAACCAATTTGGGCTAGGTTGGTTAGCCACCTATCGTCTAAAATCTAGAATTAATATTACAAAAAATCCTAAAAGTCTAGAGTCGATCTCATCACTAAATTTCGGGTTCGGGAGTACGATTTTGTGTGGGAAAGGTTATAGCACCCCTATAACACCTATCCGAAGATAGTCTTACGGGATCTTGGGAGCTAGTTTTTTTTTTTATTTAAGCATATTAATGTCTTGATCTAAGTTAAAATCTTATGGAAATCTTAAATAAAAATTCTAAAAAATGCCTCCGGTTGACTTGTAACTTGACTAAGACATATTCACCAAACTTATCTAATTTGAAACTTAAATTAGAGATTTTACTTTTAACGGGAACCCTAAAGGATACCTAAATAATTCTAGTAAAATACATTCAATTCCTAAAAATAACTCAATTCTAGAATTCTAAAAAAAACCTAAAAATTACTAATGAATTAAGAGAAATATTAAAATTCATCTACAACTTATTCGATCTTTTATCATTATTATTATTTTAAAAGATTTAATTAATAATGTTAAACCTATCAAGATCTTACAAAAGCATCCTATGTCGGGTTTATGATTTATCTTACTTTAAAATTCTTGATCTAAAGTTTAAATTCGTCAAAAATCCTAAAATGATATATCTTAGATGGCATTTATTAGTTATCTTAAAGAGTTTCTAAAATAAAATACTTTACTCATGATTTACAAACCTACAAAAATTCTTATTTTTAATCTTGAACAAAGTCCTAAAGAATATTTACATATTAATTATCTTATACGATATTTAAAATTAATTTAAAACCCTAATAAAGAAATTCCTACATATTTATAATTTTTCTAGAGTAAATGGTAGATAAGATCTTAAAGACTAACCTAAATTTAAATGTAAAAATCTTATGGTTTTATTAAAATGTAACACCTACTTAACTAACTTAATGTCAATATTTATAGGATGAAAAAATGACCTAAAGTTCCCTCTTTTAAAACGAATAGTAATAAAATAGGAGAATTAATTAAATTCATTAAATTTAATGAAAAGCTAAAACTCTTTCAAAAAGAGCAATAATAAAAAGAAAACTAAAATAAATGAAAGAAAAAAAAAACTTTGACATGATGATGATAATAATAACAATAATACCCATTATTCATAATACAATAAAAGAATCAAAGTAACATAAACAAATAATATTAAAATGTATGTAAGAGGCATGTGTAAAAAAACATAAATATAAATAGACATGAAAATAAATAAAGATGAAATAAGAATAAATAAAAAATTATATAAATATGAATAAATTTAAAAACATTAAAATAAAGTGCATAATTGACATCAAATATATAAAGCATAAATGCAAATAAAATGAAGATATAAGTGTAAATAACTTATTAAAATTGAAACAAAATGACATAGCTTGATTTTGGTACTAAAAGATAAAAATGTGGAGGACAGAGGATGATGTAGCAATTATTTTGCTTTTAATTTTAAAATTTTGGATTAAATCGAAAGTTTTAATAAATAAAAAGGTTACGAGTGTAAATAGGTCAGAGAGTGAGGACGGCTCTGTAAAAAACGGGGTATTTTTCATAAATTTAAAAAGTAAGAGGTGAGAATAAATTACCCATTTTGACACTTATAAATAGGAAAAATTCATTTTATTCTTCCAATTTTAGTCTCATTTAAACAAAAAAAAAAAAAACTCTTCCTCATTCCATGTTGGCCATGGCTCCACCACCGGAGAGCCCAACGGTTCTCCGACTCCGGTGGTGGAGCCGCCATATACAGTGGCTGAAAATTATTTTTTTTTGAAATCAAAATTTTTTTTTATTAAAACAAAATCACTACTTTACTTCAAAATCAAAACTTTTATTTCGAAATAGTTAAAAAATCAAAACTTTGTTTAAAAATTTAAACTTTCTCTTTAAAATCACTAAAAAAACATAATTTTTGTTTTAAATCTAAACTTTTTTTTAATAAAAATTACTACTTTACTTAAAAATCTAAATTTTTATTTCGAAATAGTTAAAAAAATCAAAATTTTGTTTAAAAATTTAAAATTTTCTTTAAAATGACAAAAAACAAATTTTTATTTTTTTTAAATCTAAACTTTCTTTTTTTTAATAAAAATCATTACTTTACTTAAAAATCCAAATTTTTATTTCGAAATAGTTAAAAAATCAAAATTTTGTTTAAAAATTTAAACTTTTTCTTTAAAATAACTAAAAAACAGATTTTTTATTTTTTAAAAATCTAAACTTTCTTTTTTTTAATGAAAATCACTACTTTACTTAAAAATTCAAACTTTTATTTCGAAATAGTTAAAAAATCAAAATTTTGTTTAAAAATTTAAACTTTTTCTTTAAAATGACTAAAAACATATTTTATTTTTAAAATCTAAACTTTATCTTTTTTAAAGAAATTCAATATTTTATTTAAAAATCTAAACTTTTATTTCGAAATAATTAAAAAAAATCAAAATTTTGTTTAAAAATTTAAACTTTTTTTTAAAATGACTAAAAACAAATTTTTATTTTTAAAAATATAGAATTTCTCTTTTTTAAAGAAAATCACTATTATTCTTAAAAAATCAAAACTTTTATTTCGAAATTGTTTAAAAAATCAAACTTTCCCCCTAGATCAAGTTATTTTTCTTTAAAACAAACCTTAATTTTAACAAGTGAAAATGAAAGAAAATGAGATTTTTGGGGCTCCTAGGGGCAGAGGGCCAATGGTCCGATATCATCCCCTTCATTGGAGCCCAAACCCGATGCTTTATGATATGTCCATGGCAAAAAAAAAAAAGAGAAGAGAAGAAGAAAATAACATGCTTCTTGTTATTTTTTCTTCTTACTTTTTTTGTAAAAAACGGAATATGAAAAAGCCCCTTTTTTCATTCATTTCATGCATATATAATGTTTTCTAATCTTGTTTATTTGTAAATCTTTTGTCATGTTTCATTTAATCTTTTGATTAATGGCTTGGTACTATTTTTGATGTTTGTGACATGTGACAAAAGAAAAGCTATGGTTCATGAAACCTTAAAATAATAATAATAATAATTTGAGCCCTTGACAAGTCCAAAAAGGAAAGAAAAAGAAAAGAAAAACAAAGATCTCTATTTGACCCAAAATCGAGTGGGCTTCCAACAGGCCCAAGAAAGAACAAATGGGGCTCCAACTAGGCTCGAACAAAATCGAGTGTCTACATTTCTTTTGAAACTTGGTATATAGAAAACATCTTTCAAAATAATCTTCCTAAAATTATCAAAGGAAAGTTGTACATCTCTCACTGCTTCAGCTGCCACAGTTGTCCCGTTTCTAGTCCGCAACGATAGATTCTTACCTCTAAAATCTTTCATCTCCTCGAACCCCTATAGAGAAACAAAAACATGATTGGTGGCTCTCAAATAAATGACCCAATGATCTATTTAATCCTCCAGTAAACAAGCTTTTATCATAAAGAGTTTCATACATTTGTCTTTGGTGGTCAGGTATTCCTTCGACTATCTATAGTTTTTCTTGAAGTGTTCTTTCTTACTGTAGAAGAAGCATTTAGACTTAGATAAGTCTTTAGGCTTTCTGGTTCTCTTTCTTTCCATTTATGGTGGCTTAGAGACCTTAGCTTTGTCTTTTTTAGCACGTTTTCCCTTCCCTTTTAAGGAACAAGCAACAACTATATTTGCTTATGCTCTTCAGATCGGCTAACCGCCATTCAACATTAACTCATAAGATTGTAACTCCTTCATGAGTTGTCTAAGCTTCAAGTTTTTGTTGCCTATGTTATATGCGGCTCGAAAGCCAACAAATTCTTTGGACAAACTCTTGAACACCATCTCAATTTGAGAGTTCTGGTACAAATTGACCTCATTGTCCACGGCCTCGGCAAAGCATCCCATAAGAGTTATCATATGGTCTTTGACCGGAGTACTAGATTTTTACTAGGCATTTTTCAAGGAATTGACAATCAAGTTTAAACAACTTGTGCAATTGAGGTCGTTGATTCGAAACGAATCCTTCTAGTTCTAAAGGCTATCAAGGAATTAATTTGTGGAAGTTGATTTCAAGATTGTTCACTTGGTAAGGGTTAACTATCAGATTGTCCTCGTAGTTAATTTACATAAGGAAAGATCGGTAGTATGAGGTTGTTCTTCAATTACTATAACTAACTTATTGATTAGAGGAGAAATCCACAAGACTTATATTAGAATAAGAAGAAGAAGAAAATATTTTAATAAAAATCAAAGTTCTAGTAATACTCCAAGACGTGACACACATGCCCAAAAATGGGCTTTTCAGGCTTTTTGCGTATTTAATACAATTATACAAGCAACGCAATTTTAAATTAAATTAAGTTGATATAATTATCCAACCCAAAAATTTTGTTTTTTATTTCAAAATATTTATTTTCACAATTAATTAATTCAATTAAATATTTACACAACCCGATTTTAATTCTGTAAAATCATAACAACTTTACTATAATAAAATCTATACATAAATTAAATTAATCATTCTATTAAATTATAACTATGATGATTAATCAATATAGTTCTCATTTTGAACTTAATTATTTAATTTCATTCAATTGAATAATGCTCCCAAATGAATTTAAATTAATTTCTTAGTCATCTTTTGTCATCTTGAGAAAATAAATTTATCACGGGTAGTATTTCATACAATCTATTTCTCATCCTTCATTTCGCCTATTCATTTAATCAGTTCATATTACGCTATCCATACAGAGTTATATTGAGCTAGCGGAGAGATTTATCGGACATATATGATTAAGGCTTAAATAATTTTTAATTAAGTTTCAGCTCTTCATCTATTAATCACAAATTATTTAATTACTGAGTCAATCCATTAAAAGTACCATGACTAATCTCTTTATTATACATCATTACATAAACATGTGTTATGCTTTTGTCTAATGATCTTATCATTTGTGTGTTACTCTTATAGGATATATTTGACCCCTTTAGGTTAAATCCGCTTACCTAATCTAATCTATTGTATCTCATTGTCACCATTAAATTATCATTACAATGCTATTGAGAGAATATCATTTACTCTTTGTTCGAGCTATGAATTTCACCATTGTGACTCACAATTTGTGAGTGAAGTCATGTCATACATAAGTTATGCATCCAATATACCAACTTTCAGCTCACTAACATGAGAGCTCAACTTTCGACTCACTACACATGATCAATCAATTCAGGATTTGAAAAAAAATCCATGTGTCGAATTTTCATTGGTTGGTTTAGCATTTACTAGCAATGTTAACTCCAAGTTCCATAATAATACACAAATTAATAGTTCATATATCATACTGGATATTTTCAATGTACAAGTACCTCATAAAACAATTTATAAAAGCTTTATTTTGGACATTTTAAACATAAATACGAGGAGTTTCTGCTTCATACATAAACATTGGTATTGAGGAATTATTCCCACAAACCATAGATGACAAGAAAACCCTGTGGCTATGCTCGATCTACTTTTTTTGAATAATAATTGAAACGAACTGTTTCATTCGATTTTTTATACTTTTGAAACTGAAACCATATTGAGTAAAAATGAAATATTCAAAATCAAAATTTTAATTCAATTCGGTTCTTTACGACATGTTTTTCTCTTTTTGAAAATTTGGGTTTTGTTTGTCAAAAAACAATATTACCTTGCTTTGGGATAGAGAAAAATTAATATTGCAATTCTTGATAGTTGATCACAACAATCATAATACATGCTTTAGATTCATTTATATATTTATAAAGTGAATTAAATAATTAAATTAATGCTATAATCATTCATAACCCCATTTTAAAATATTCATTTTAAGTTATTAAGTTATAAACCATTCAAATTTATTAAAAGAAAAAGCAATATATAAATCATTTATGTACCTAATGTTTTACTGTATCATCTCTTTTAATTAGTTACTAGTTAATTTTAATTAATTATAATTGAGCCATCATATAAACTATTAAATCAATAATTGTTAAACATATGCAACCTATGGATAATTATTTCTTTTATAAATAAGACCATTTGTAAATAATTACTTCTTTCATAAATAAAACCAAGTTTCAAAAACTCACTAAAAACACCTACATTTTCATATTTTATAAAAAACATCCATAACATTTTTGTATATGATTATATTATTTTTAGTAACAGGATAATAATTAGATTAAATGGATTAAGTCATATAGATATAGAAATAATCCATCTATTATTTTTTGGGTAAATTACATCAACAGTCGCTCAACTTTGGGAAAGTTGATAAAATAGTCATTCAAGTTTCAATTCAATCACTCAAGTTTCAAAAATAACAAAACAGTCATCACTAATCATTTTCACCAAGTGTTGAATTGTTCACCCATCAATAGGGAACGTGAGCTGGATTTAGACCGTCGTAAGACAGGTTAGTTTTACCCTACTGATAGTTGCGTTGCAATAGTAATTCAACTTAGTACGAGCGGAACCGTTGATTCGCACAATTGATCATCTTGCTTGGTTGAAAAGTCAGTGACGTGGAGCTACCGTGCCTGAATTATGACTGAACATGTTACAGTCGTAATGGAACTAACGTTACAAACTTAACCATGCTGCCATTTTCCATCCCCCTATCACTGCTCTCTCATCCCTCTCCCTCTTCCCCACCATCAGGGATTGAACCTGTTAAGTTCTTATTATTCAGATTCAAGTTCTTCAACTTCGTGAGGTTCGCAATCGCCGGCAAAATCGTTCCAACCAAGTTTTTCTTTGCAAGATTCACAGTAACCACATTGCCTTGTGAATCACAAGTAACAAAAACACATTGACAAGCATCATTTCCAGACCAATCGTCAGAGAGGAAACCAAGGTACCCAAAACCACCAGCAATCTCAAGCCATGTAGTAACTTGAGGATCACAAGGATCACCATTATTATTACAGAAATTATTAGTATCATTAACATCAATATTCCCAACTATGTTAGGAAATTTTGGAAATGGACCCTGTAATTTGTTATTAGACAATGAAATGTTCTTCAAACTAGGGAGATTAATTAAAGATCGTGGAACTCAACCGGTCAATAAGTTTTCTCTAAGCTGAATATCAAAGATACCCACATATTTAGACAAATCTGGGATCTGACTAGTGAACATGTTTTTATGAACCCAAACTTGAAGGAAATCTGTCATGTTAGATAAAACATCTAAATTACTTGTGAACCCAACATTGTGATTGTTGATCCAAAGATTTTGAATCATTGAACCGGCGAGAGAAGGCAGCAATGTGCCGTTCAAGTTGTTGTAAAACAGCCTTATGCTTTGTATACTGTTCAAAGATTGGAACACATCGGCTAAAGTGCCGTATAAGTTGGTGTTGTCGAGTTGAACTTCAACGAGACTCGTTGATTGGGATAAATCTAGGAATGGCTATGGACTCAGCTTTGTGTTTTCTTTAGTGTTTGAAGACTGGTTAACCCGATGAACGCGTTAGGGACGATTGAGGTGAACGAGTTGCCGTCAAGATAAATGTTTTATAAGTTGGAAAGGTTGGCGAAAGATGGGATGGACCCAAATAAGGAATTGTGTTGAAGCGATACGATATGGAGTTCCGACAAAATAGAGATGTCGGTGGGGAGTGAACCGGACAAGGATTTAGAAGCTAAGTTCATGGAAGTAGAGGGAGGGATGATAGGGAAGGAGAGGGATGGGAGAATAGTGAAGGGGGATGAAAAATGACAACTCTGTTAAGTCTAAGGGAAAATAGTAGACGTAACAAAAATGATAACTAACGTTACATCTGTAACAAAAAATAATTAGTGATAACTGTTTTGTTATTTTTCAAAAGTTGAAAGTAATTGAATTGAATATTGAATGACAAATTTGTCAACAACCCAAAGTTGAGTGTTGATGTAATTTACCTTCTTCTTTTTTTTCATCCGTTTTAATTTGAATAAAATAAGTTCTATATGAAAAAACCAAACTCAGATCGAATTTTGAGATTTGAGCAAACCGAGTAACACAATAACCTAACCGAATGCATCAGTTTTTCGGTTTTCTTGGTTTCTTTACTCAGCCCTAAAACCCTCGGGTAGAGAAGAAAATCAAGTAGCACGATCCAAATTCGACTCTCTGCAAAATAAATAAATAAAATGCTATTTCTTGCCTGGTTACTAGTTGCTCCTTGAAACCATTTGTATGATTATTCTGGCTACAACTGATTTACTCCACAATTTCAATTCCTCACAAACCAAAATTTCAAAGTTATCATCTGCCTAATCTAAAAGATCGTTTCATTTACTATGAATGAGGCGGATGACCATAGTACACCATTCCCGGCGGCTGGAGAGGCCGAAAACTGGGAGGTACAGGTGGTTGCTGAGTTACAGGCAGCAGTTGCTGCTGAGTCAAAGAGGCCGTTTGCTGACCGGATGGTATTGGCTGCTGCTGAGTTATTGGCAATGGTTGTGCAGTCAATGGTAACATTGGACTAACCATGTAATGAGGCGGTGGTGGTGGTCCAGGTGGCAATGGTGGCATACCACCATAAGTACCATATGGGGTTAGTGTCCCCCCTGATGACTGCAAAAATTGTTGTGCAGCTATATTAGGAAGCATGTGATATTGAGGCTGAGAGGAAGTGGTTTGGCTTTGCATGGCTGGTTGAGGCACAATAATGGATTGATAAGAATGGTTTATTGGAGCACATAGTGGTTGTGCTGGCATAAGAGCACTAGAATCTGCAACTGGCAGTGACTTCTCTGATTTTGAAATTGCATCAGTGACAGAATTGAGGGAGTTTGACTGTGTGGACGCCTTTGTTAGACCAACATTTTTGGCTTCTTCAGCTGCAAATGTAGAGAGAACAGAATGCATGATCATCTGAGAGGAGCTAGAAGCAGCAAGCTTGTCTGCAACCTCAGCTGCAATGGCTGCAGCACTCCGCTTAGGTGTTTCTCCAGCTTTTGCATTGGCGTCAATTGATAGGACCGTTGTAGCAGATGATGTTGAAACATAATCTTCATCACTGAGACGCTTCCGCATGTTAAAGGCTTCATCCGCCTGTGCTTGTGCTACCTATTGTTAGAAAGTGTAGAGAACCAACTTTTAGCACATTAGCATACATGGGAGATTTTGTGATTAGAAGCAACTAAAATAAGCTCACACCCGGAAAAGCTGGACCAAACTTTTCACATATCAACTCCCAAATGCAACTATAGCAAATTGCCTACTCATCTAAAAGACTATAATCTCTAGTATCCTTTAAATACACCTTAGAATTCCTAAACTTCATACAAACTAGCAGAAAAGATTTGCAGTGCTATACATTTCAGAAGACCCCTACCATAGGAAAACAGCGTTTTATCTATATATTAAACCAAATGTGATGCACACCTTCCCAAACGCATCGCAATAATCAAATTCTATACTGGTCCAGGCAAATAGAAAGGTTCTTTGCAAGCATATACTCCTAACTCCCAGTTTCAAGTTTCCCCTAAAATTCTAAGATGTGATGGACTTCTTAGTTCCAATTGCAACATAAGTTTTAACTACTTCTCATAGCAAAGGAGTAACATTAGATCACTGGAACCAAGCATGATCCAGAAACTGATAAGAAACAAGCATTCATCAGAAGAACTGAAGAAATAAAGAGTTCAGTACAATTGAATACATGCCATCTTTCGCATTACATCTGGAAATCAGCAAACAGAGGAATGCATAATAGAATTCTCTAAATACATACCTGCATCTGTGTACGAACATTCTCTAACTCTGATTCCTGAAAAGGATTTCAGAAAGAAAGCTAATGCTTAATGATCTGCTCGACGTTGCAAATAAGTAGAAACATTTTAACATAGGAAGAAAGTTATGGAATATGTAGGTACCTGTTCATGAAGAGCTTCTTTTAACTGTGATACAAGTGCTGCTCTATTTGCTTCCACAGACTTGAGTTTCTCAATGCATTCTTTCAGAAGTTTTTCTTCATCTTCAAGTTCTTTGGACAATGTTTTCCGTTTTGGATCCTTTGCTGCAGCAAAAAGAGAATTTTGGATGATAACACCTTTTAAGAATCCCATCATGAACTTCGAATATCTCCTACGAGAAAAAGATAATCAAGAGATTACCAATTGAACAGGTAACACCCACATCTTTTTCCATCTTCCTCACTCGATGAACTGCTGACTTGCACTTGCTCATCTCTTCATCCTCATTTGGCTGTTCACTGAGTATCAAATGAAATGCTGAAACTATTTTTTCAGCTGTGCCCCCAATTGTCAACTTCTGGAGTAAGAAGCAACAAGATGACATGAGAATTGGTCTTTATCATATTCGAAAGGAAGAAAAGTGAAAATCATTTCAAATAAACCGTGTAGCTGAAATAGTACCCTCTGTAATCAAAACAAGATTGAACTATATAATACAAGAGGGGGGGAAAGGCCAACAAATCTAACCGTTTTAATGGATCTTGAGTCCCGCTTCACAATTCTGACAGATGCAGAGCGTGGACGCTTTTTGCTTAATTCCAATGGTGGAGGCACTTCTTCACCAAGCATCACATCTTTTAGGCTTCGTGCTCGGGACCCAAATACTCTTCGTTCTTCCCATATACCTACCTACCAATTTGTATTGAAAATGTATAACCATAACAGTTTACAACACTGCTAATAAGAAAATAACATAATACTGTAGAAAAATTGGCTGAAACACTTATTAATATATGGAGACATGCATGCCTAACAAACAAGTAGAACAAGCCATAATTTTGGGTGTTTGGATGTATATCTGCATAATCTAAGTCAACATAAATAAACCAAAGCCAGATGAAAGCATTCAGTTATTTGAACATATTAAATGCCAATTGGTAAACTATAAACATTGTGAAATTGCACAATGAAGCAAACACTATATACCTCAACCACTAAAAAAGTATCATAGTCATTAAAATAATAAGCTTAAGTTTTCCAGCTAGCACGAGATAAAGAGCCATGTCATTCATATTTTTTAAAAGCTGGAAATTACCAATCTGGAAACCACATTCTTCCCGCGATCATCACCATTCTCAAGAAGGTCCTTCAAGGCTGCAGGAAGGACTTTCCAGAACTCATTAACAAATTCATTTCCTTTACGTTTGCTGTTCTGCAGAATATCATTGGCAAGGTACAACAAGGGGACTTTCTGAGCCATCTCTGAGTTGTGAAACTGTTTATCCCATGTTGCAACAACCAGTTCTGCGTTGCTTTGGTGAAATATACACCAATGTGACAATGCTATATACAGAATAGGTTAAGGTAATGTACCATATGAAATACTAGATTCATGATATGGCACAATGGCGCCACTCAAAAGAAGATTAGAAGACATAAATTAAACTTTTCTGTTAAACAGTTGAAGCAACATCTATCTTCCAGTCCATGCTGATGGAAATTACTGGGTCAGAACAAGAAAATTATTGTGTGTACAATGTACATCATCACACAGTTCAAAGTCAAATAAACCCAATTTGAACAAGAATGATCTATTTTTATAAATTTCAAATACCAGATGTCTTATAGCAAATTGGTACCATTGCTTTCTCCCCTGATTTATGAGTCTACTAGTTAATAGCATCTTATTTTGTTGTAAGGTTTTTTTTTACGAATACCTTAACAAATTGAGTAGTAGACCTATTGAAGATCTAGAAGATTGAGCGCCTTATATGTCTGAATCATCCAATTGCTACATTTTTCTTCAAAACAACCTCGATTGTGAACATATTAACAGTTTCTGCTATCAAACAGCGCATAATGAACCATAATAAAAAAATCTCAGGAAAATATGCATAAACTGAGATAATGGATACAAGAAGTATAACCAACTGTGCTTAAGTTTTAACAGTTAGCTTCATTTCCAATCAATTAGCTTAAGAGAGAAAATTAAAATTTTTAAATAGCTAAAATTGAGCTAGCTGGATAAATACACAAAAGCAAACTCAAGTAGACATAGGATCAGCATCACTTAACAAAAATTCACATACTCACATTCCCATTAAAAATCCTTTCTTTGACAGAGAATACATCAAACACCAATATGCATTCAAAGGCAATACAAGCAAACATAGAACTCATAACATTTTACTTCTCATCTCCTATACTAACACAAACAAGTTAAAGAAGTTAATTAACTAATACCATTTTTGGAGGGGGAAAAAAGAAGGAAAGAAAGAACGAAAAAGGATACTTTCAATACACTGTTGAGTGCTGTTGAGCTTGGAAAGCTTATCTGCAAGTATCTGTTCACTGAATATACTATTCATCCCACACCCACCAAAAACCCTAAACAATGCCCAAAGGCCCCAATATTTTTAAAATATTTTTTGGGGGGTTTTGGCCCTCTGAAATGGAATATAAAGAAGAAAAAAATTAACACCCTAATAATTACCCAAATTGAAGTGGACTTGGATCTTTAAACCCCGAAGTGGAAAAGGAATAAAAAGTGGATCCAACTGAGAAAGCAAAGAAGGGTATTTCCAAGTTTGAGGAAATGCAGAGAATGAAAGGATTCGAACTGCGTGAGGAATAAATGGCCTGCATGTCACATAAACCCTAAAACAGAAGGGTAATTTAGAACGACGAGACGACGAATTGGATAATTTAGAACGACGAGACGACGAATTAAATCAGAAGCGCATTAAAGCTACAAGATATACACAAATTAGAGAAAGAAACCCTAAAAACTTTTTTTTTTTTCTCAAAGGAAGGAAGAGAGACGTTTCAAAAAGGGAACGAGGGGCGTTTGAAAAGAGAGAAGAAACGGAGGTTTTAGGGTTCTTTCAATTTTTTTAAAGTTTGTAGCTTTAGCTTGTGAGGCTTGAAAGATCCAACTGTTAGGACCAAAGGCAAACAGTATCCTAACTTTAATATTTGATTAAATAAGATAAAATTTTGGGCCAAAAAATTAAGATAAACTTAGCTATATTTGTTTGACAACTAAAACAATTAAAATAACATTTGTTAATGAGTTGTGTGGAGGGAAATTATTACTTCCATAGAAATTTTCAAAATATTATTCTTAATAATAATCGAATCTCATGTGATTAACTGATAGTTAAGGGTGTTCATCACGTTAGGTGTGATTTGGGTTTGAATCGCGTTAATTACGTTTGTTATTTGGGCTTTTGTCTTGTTATTGTAATTTATCAAACAATAATAATGATTGGTATTGTGTCTATGCAAGAATTTTGTTCATCTCTATCAAGAGCTTTGAGGGATTCACAAAATGAGAATATTCCATTTAGGGATGTTTAAACGGTTGATTCGTTTAATACTTAAACTGAATTACTATTAATTGAATTACTTGAAATGTAAAAGTCTTTAATCGTTAATCGAATCAATTTTTTTTCAAATACATTAACCAAACTGAAATATTTCGAATTAATCAAAATTTATATATTTTTATTTTTTGGTTAAAATAAGTATAAAACATATAAAAAAAATACATTGCGAATGCTCATTTTCTTTTATTTAATAGTTCAAAAAAACTTTAAATGGATGTGAAAACAACAAATAAGACTTTAAAAATATTACATAAGTCTTGAAATTTGATTAATTACCTGATGAATATGACAAATAAGACATTAGAAATAACTTTAAATAATATATATTATTTATTTCAATTAATTGATTAATTTGGTTAATTATTCGGTTTTAAACAGAATTAACTGATAATTGAAATTCCAAAAAATTATTAATCGATTGAACTAAATTTGATCACCAATCGATTAACTAAATTAGATTAATTCGATCGATTAATTCAAATTTAATTGAACTGTGAACACTCCTAACCTCACCAACCAAAAAAATGTGGTTATTTGCTATATGTACCTTTGGTGGGTGAAGGCACCCACACTTCTTGAACTCCTCAAGGCTTTCAAAGAAGTTGAATGATAAAACCCAAGTATAAAAGTAAACCCAACCTTCCCTCAACAATTTATTTAAATTTTTATTCTTGTCGTAGATTGAAACAAAAATAATTTTTTTATTAAAAATATTAATTAAAGTAATAATTTTTTTTAGGAAAATTAAAATTAAATTGTAAAATTTTTTACGGAATTCAAGTTCAGTGATTAAAATAAGAGATATTTTAACAAGAGTCAAAGTATAATTTTATTTTTATTAACTTAAAATTTTAAAAAAATTTAAAAATTTAAATAAAAATTTTACTATTTTAAAAGGAATCAGACCTCTCAAAACCTTATATTCGCACCTGACCAAAAATATTACTTTTTTACTTAAAAAGAACTTTCTAAACTCAAATCTGCTCCTTAAAGTATAGGCGTAAAGCGATTTTGTATTCTTTTTCCTTTTTTTAATTGAATTCTGATGTTAGGATTTTCATTTTTTCTGTTTGTTCTTAAGAAGCATGAAAAGTAAAAAAAAAAGTAAACAATAACCTTGACTGAACTTAGCTTTATCTATTTCGTTTGTTTGGATAAGACTAAAACAAGTTTAGAACTCAATTCGAGTTTCACCTTTCCCTTAAGTTCTCGAAAACCAAACAAAGAACAAAAAAAAAATTTCAATAGTGAAAATAGATCACGTATAAATTTTAGATGTTTCAACATCAAAAAGGTGATTGGTGTTATACTGGCAGGTAGGCTCATAAGAAAAGGAAAGGTCATGATATGGTTTACAGTGGCATTATTAGATGTGTTAGAGTTGTGTGACTCAAATTCTTATTAAAAAAATAAATTATAAATGACAAAATAAAGAGATTTGTGAGGCGACCACAAGTGAAATCAGTATAGAAGAATACTTCTATTATTTGAATTTATTTAGAATAAGATGTTTCGATTTTGCTACATTACTTCTATTAGAGTGATTAGAATAAGATTTTTGAACCTATAAATAGACGTAGTCGTTTCCTCTTGTAATTATTCGATTTTCGACATTAGTGAATTTTTTCTCTTCTGCCCATGATTTTTTCCTGAAAAGGTTTCCACGTAAAATCTGTGTGTGTTTTTTGTAATATTTCTTCATTGTCGACGCTCAACTTTTATAAAAAGGATTCAATTGTTGATGAGGCCTCCATTGAAATATTCATGAGGAAAATAAACAAAAAAAAAGTATTTTGGACTAATTATAGAGAGGTCCCTAACTTTACAAAAGTAACAAGTTTCTCAAGGGTGTATAGTAAGAAAAATATAAGGCATTTACAAAATCAAATCACACGAGTTTTTTTATGCTTCTTATCCAACAACAATTGGTTAATACAAATAAAGTCCATAAAAATGTCAATGACCAAATTAATATAGTAATTCTCATTTTTAAGTTTATAAAAATGTTTTCAACCAAAATAATTCAAAAATTAAAAATGACAACAGTTAAGCTTAAAATATTGTATTAAAATCAACCCAAAAACTAATTTAATCATTCCTCAAAAATTATCTTTAAAACTACACATGTATAAGTATTGAAAATTTTTAAATTGTGTAATCAAATTAAGAAGAGACATAAGAGGATCATAATCTATATTTGAACTAAATTAAATCTAAATAATCATAAAATTCATTGGTTTATCAACACAAATTCGCATACTAAATATGTTTTAATCAAATATATTATTTAATTATAAAACCTACTACAACATAAATAAGTTAATCAATATTGATTTCCATGAACAAATAAGATGCTTAAAAACAATAAGTAACCCATGGAAATGAAACTTATAATAAGACCATCTTAAATATTTAAACCATATATCAAGTTATTATCAAGTAAACAAATTAAACTCCAGTAGTAAACTTTGAATCTATTCAAAATTTATCAATAGCAAAGTTTGAGAGTGGATATTATTTCCCAATTTCATATAGATGGTGATATCAAATCTCTATCCATCCTTAAGAACATAAAAATAAAATAAATTAATCAAAACAATTATTATTTTGAGCATTAAATAAAATAAACTTTCTGTAAAAATTTAACATCTTGTTGTCTAAGATCTTGAAAATCATGGAGGGTAATTTTGATCAATAATAAAAAAATCTATCACTTTAAGCATGATCATACTGATAACATATAATAAATTAAGAGAATTATGAATGAACACGAGAAAAGAATAAAAAAAATAAAAGAATGATTTAACTTTCACTTAGATACAATAAGCTTGTACATGCCATCTATTTACAGGTCTTGAAGTATCATAAGTTATAAAATATTAAGGACCAACATTAAAGTACCCTATAAATAATTTAGAGGTTACAAAATAGTGAATTTAGGGATTATGAACATTCATTCTTTACGAGTTACAATACGAGAAATTTGAAAGAGATGGAATGGATTTACAAAATAATGGATTTACAACACTTAAAACATTTTAACCATTGATTTTTATAATTAAATCTAAATACAAATATTATTTTATCTTAAAATGCCTAATAAATTAAGTTAAAAACAATAATTAAAGTTATACCATTCTAAAATTTAAAATTCCAATCTGAACCCAATCCAATTCAGATTAATCTTAAAGCCGACCAACGTGTACAACCCAAAATGCAGGAGTAAAAAAGCTTCCCCTTTTAGCTCTATAAACAAAAGCTTAATTTTGAACCTTATTGACAGTAGTAATTTTAGATAGAAGTAAAATTTAAATCACTATATTATCCAAGCTTGACAACTTTTTTACATTATGACTTTAACTCCTGAGTTTGATAATTGTTCCATATTATATCCTAAACTAGACATTTATTCTCACATTAAGCTTAATTTTTTTATTCAAATTAATCCCAAAACTTGACAATTGTTTCCATGTAAGACCTAAATTTTAGAGTTTTCAAAGATTAGCTTAAAAAGAATTCAAACTTTAATGTAAGAACAAGTTCAAGACCTAACTTGAAAAAAAAAAAACAATTACCAAGTCAAGTTCAAAATCTAACTTGAAAAAAAAAAACAATTACCAAGTTCAATGTACAATTGCCAAGTTCAATACACAGAAAAAAGTTAAACCTTTAAAGTGAAAAAAATTGTCAAGTTCAGGTCTCAAAATGATTTAACCCTAATTAGTAGGAAGTATGAACAGGGCAGGAATATAGACAGAGAACTTATTTAATTTTGTATTTTTTCCAGACATTTGGCACTACACAATGCAAAATCAAATTGCTGTAATAAAATGCTGCATATACTTAGTAACACAAAGCACCATTTCTTATAGAGAAAGATTCAACATTATAAAGAAAGCCCACCAGCATTGTCTTCATTAACCAGACAAAATTTTGTACTTCAAAGCTACAAATTTTGCTAAGAGCATCCACATTAATTGTTCTTTAACTAAGGATAAGAAGGCTAAGAGGAACAATATAATAAGAAACAAACATTGTTCTGCTGTCAAACGACTCAGTTGTCGCCAGGTAGAGACTTGATGATGTCGGAATCACCTGTGGAGCAGAGAATATGAGCAGTTTGTAATCTGCAATTATCGAATTGTAAAGACCGGCATTCAAAGGAATTAAAATTCGGTTTTACCTGGATCAACTATACTCAAGCAGGATACACGGAAGTACTTCCCGCAAGCAGTTCCCAGATCATTATTGTCTGGAGAATTAAAGAGGGATTAGCTTCAAGACATTCAACTATTAACCAGGCAAAAACTAGCTAAAGCAATCGTAAGATCAATCAGTCATGTTTGTCAAAAAATTACCCATTCTAACTCAATAGTTTCACCCAAAATGGACATAAACAAATCATCAAATGTATTCTCTTACACAATAGAACTATTTTTTACGTCTAAATCCATCTTTTGAAATTTAATTTTCCAAACACAACCTAGAAGAATTCTAGATAGCAAATGAGAAATGTTGCAAGAGTTAGGTCATTCGAGAGAAAGCTAGCCAATCCAACAGAGACTACCAAACACAACCTTAATCAGAAATTGTAAGATTAAATTCATTGGGATCATATTCAGGCCATAAGATGACCAAATACATGCAATGAACTAAGGATCACAAAAAAAAAAAACCCAAATCTGACAGGTTCCAACCTGACCTGAACCATTAGAGTCGTTTTTTTTAAATTGGGTGTTAGACTGTCCTTTCTTATTTTGCTTTTTTGTTATCATAGTTATCTAATCATCCACTTAAACCTGTTAACGGCAGCAGAAAAACCAGAATTTAGTGCACAGCTCTTCTATTACACGGTTCTAAGGTTGCCAGGGTCTTTGTTGGTTATCTCTATAATGAACACCGGGTATCATACAAACCCATTTTTTCTTTTTAACCATTTTAGAGTTTATTCAGTGACTAGTAAGCTAAGATATCAATCACTCAAAGTTGGACAAAAGAAACAATCACTCCAAACCACTATAGTAATCCTTTTTTTATAAGGGAAGGACATCGGGTTTAAGGTAGCCCAGGGATTAAAACCGAGATGGGAGTTAGCTGAAGACTTGAACGCAAGTCCTTTGCCTCTTAACCTACAATTCGTTCAACATTAAGGTAAGCAATTTAGCAGATATGCATGACGCTAAACTAAATCAATTTCTACCATTTCATTAATCCATAATTACAAGCATTAGAGCAATGACAGGAAGGCCTTTGCAAAGCAACAGGAAAATAAGAAAACACTTACTTCCATTATAGTGATGCACCCCAACTTTACAAAGCATGGCATAGTACTCAATCTCAGATTTCCTCAGAGGTGGACAATTGTTGGAAATAATAATCAGTTTCCCTATCAAATATCAACAAACCCCAAATTTTCTTCATTAAACAAATAAATTTATATCCTTTAATCAAATAACGAACCCAATCGATAAAAAAAATTGAAGAAAACAAAGTAGACCCAAACACAAAAATGAGAAAAGTGAAGAACCTTTGGAGGACCTGAGAGACTTAAGCACTGTTTTATAACCAAGAGTGTATTTTCCACTCTTCATGACGAGAGCCAACCTGTTGTTGATGCTTTCATGGGTCTTCTTCTGCTCAATCCAAAAGAAAACGAAAAAAAATATATTTAAAATTTTTTTTTCTTTACATTGTGAAAACAGATCAAGAAATAAAAGAGGAGAAACAGATGGGTATTCACCGTCTTCTTGCCGGCCGCCATTTTTGTTGATATGTTTCAGTTGGTGTTTCTGGATTCGGTGTTCGGCTGCTGAGGGTTTCTTCTGAGAAATCTAAAACTATATAGTTAGCTCCCTAACTAGGGTTTAAAATGGCTTTCCTTTTTTGGGCTAAAAAACCAAGAGATGAACTTTATTCAATTCAAAATCACAAGGCCCAATTATTCTTTAGATAAAACTAGATTTATAAACTTTAGAGACGTAATAATTAAAAGGGATAATATAATTTTTTTCCAATCAACTTGTCCATTAGGTCTATTTTGGTACTTGTATTTTTTATTCATTTTGGTATTTAAATTTGACAATTAGATTATTTTAGTTCTGAACTTGAAAAATATAAAAGTTTGATAGCGTGACGCTTTGAAATTGTTTCATATCATCACTTGCAAATAAAAAAAAAATTATATAAATTTGTAGGTGATGACTTGGTATAATCTTAGAGTGTCACATATAGTGTTTTACTAATTGGACCAGTGGTTGAATCGGTCAGACCACTGATTCTTGATTCAATCAGTTTGATCAGTTCAACTATTAGACCAACAATAATTTAAAAAATCATAAATAAAATAAAATAAACAATTATTAAACTGTTTCAACTTGTTAACCTATTGATTTTTGTCTCAGATTTTGATTTTTATCAATTTCGAGCAATTTTCGATTTAATCGGTTCAACCCCTTTTGTTTAGATCAGTATACCAATTGGTTCTCAATCCAATTGGCTCGACCAACCAATCTAGTCTAGATCCAAGAATATTGGTCACATAATTAAATTTGACAGAATCCAAGTTCACGAATCATAATGGATCTAGTTGCCAAGTTCAGCTACCAAGGTAAACCAAAAAAGGAATAAGTACCAATATGGACCTAGTTGTCAAGATTAGGGACCAAAAATTAGATTATCTCTAATTAAAATAAACTACTTTGTTAAACTAAGGCTTATTTGATAATATGTTTTGATATAACAAATTAAAGTGATTTTGAATAAAAGCTAAATTGAGCAATTTGATAAAATCAAGTTAAAATGGTTTCAATTGAGTTAAACATTTTCAAATATGTTTTAACCATTTTCAAACAAGTCAGAATTGCTCTAGGACAAAAGTATCAATATTTTACAAGATATCGATACCCCTCTTTAAATCGATACCAAATTGACATTCTGTTTTTTCAACCTCAGCTAGGTATCGATTAGTCACTAAACTAAGGATAAGTTTTAGTTTTGGTCACTTAACTAAAAAAAATTACAATTTGGTCACTAAAGTTTTTGAAATTATTTTTTCTTTGTCACCCCACTATTAAGTGACGCTTTTTTAGTTTGTATAATAACAATTTTAGTCCTCAACTCCTATATTTTCTATCAATTTGAACTTGATTCTATAAAAATTATAAAAAAAAACTCAAAATTATTTAAAAAATGGAAAATTTTGTATGAAAAATCTAGAAAAAATAAAATCTCGAAAATGTTATTGTTGAAGAACTAATATGTATGAGAAATAAAGAAAATTATCATTCAAAAAAATCCAATAACAAATTAAAAACAGAAAAAATAAAAAAAAAGTTAAATCATTACATGCTTCCTAAGTGTTTCACGAAACTAAATTAGTAATATCTTCAAGTCAATTTATCGCAAAAGAACATCCAAAACTGATACTATAGACACTTGTGAAATCGATTCTGATGTCATTTTTTAGCCAAAAATAAAAAATATACCAAAAAAATTCTCTTTTTCAAACTCAAATCAAAATTTCAATTCATTTAAAAAAAATTCAAAACCCAAATTATAAAAATAAATTATATTCTAAAAATTTTCTTTTCTTATAATGAGAAAGTTATGTTAAGAAATAGAAGAGGCAAAAAATAGAGAATCAATAAAATTGCTTGTTGTTTTTAATTTTCTATGTTTTTTTTTAAAAACATCGGTATTAAATCTATACATATAACAAAGAGGAAAATTTTGGAGGGTTTAAAAACAAATTTTCCTCATTTTCTCTCATTTAATCTATTTTTGAAAATTTTATCTACTTTTATTTTAATTTTGTAACACCCATACCCGACCCGATTGTTGAGTCCTAGATCAGAGATGTCATATTCGTTGCCGGAGCAACTACAAATTCCTTTGTGTATCAAATAATCACTTTAGGCAAGCCATTAGATTCAATACTTAATTATAATATGTTTTTTAATCAACTTTGAGATTTAATCGAGCTTACGAAAATTCTTACGATGAATTAATGTTAATTGAGGTCTAAAATGTAAAATTTTAAATTTTACCTTGTTGACGTCGCAATGTTGAGGGAATCACATTGCAACATTGAAGGTAGAAGCTCGACGTCGCGACTTCAGTAGGGGATGTTGTGACTTTAAGAACAATGGGTGTCGTCATGACTATAGAGCAAGAGACTATTAGGAAATGTGCCCATTTTGTAGTAAACATATAATTCTTTTCTATGTGTTTGAACGAGAAATAGATAAAGTTAATTTCACATTTTATTATTATGTCTTTTGTGTTTATACCTTTCATGTTTTTCATGCATAGCAAAATTTTGACAAGCAAATATTAGCTCATCGATTGTCTAAGTTCAAACTGATGATAAGTGGCACTGTAAGAACGTTTACATTGTGAGAAACACAATTTACTTCAGTAGATAATCTAAACAAGTCAGTAATCCCGTAAAAGAATCAAAGTGAGCGTTTAATTCAAATACTTAGAAGGATTATTATGTCGTCTACAATTCTAATTGGAGAGATGGCTAGTCTTTGCTATCAAAGAAGTTGACTCCACGGATAAAGTAATAGATATCCTCATTGGAAGAATGATACATTGGACTGGACCAAAGTTGAATTAATTTTGAATCTATTTATGAATTAATTCGCTTGTGACGTTCGTTGTGTGATTTACCTAAATCTTGAGTTAGTCGCTAACCATGTGTATGTAACTTATGTGCTTTGATATTAGTGGAGGCTTATGCTCTAAAGATAATCGAGCTCATAGCCGGTATGTTGGGTACATGACTTATGTATGACATAGTTTTACTAGCAACAATGGAATTCAAAGTCTGATTAAAGAGTTAACAATATCCTTTCATTGACATTGTGTGGATTGATAAATATGGAACATGGCCACGGTCGCTTGTTCTCAAACGAGCAATTTATCATAGTCATTTGTTGTCAGTGATCATATTAATCATTAAGAAGACACAATGGTGACAATGAGATAAAATAGGATTATATTAAGTGAACGAATTTAACTCAAAGGAATCAAGGATATCATATGAGGGTAACACAAATATGACGAGGTCATTGGACAAAGCAGTTTGATGAATTGCTTTCGTAAAGAGTATACAATAAAGAAATGTCAATAATGGTACGTCTTGTGGACTGACTCCATGATTAGGTAAATTACGAATTATCAGAACTATGCTTCTGGACACAATTGTAATTACTAGAGCCTAATTGTATATGTTTGGTTGGTCCCTCTGCTAGCTCCAAAAAACTTGATCGAATTGCATTTGAATTAGAAAAAATTCTATGACTTTGGAAATAATTTAATTGATTCGATTTATTCAATGTGGAATTAAATTATACAGTTATGAGAATTGTTCAACTAAAGAATTTGATTAAAAAATTTCTTTAAAAATTAATTTGGAAAATCATAGTGATTTTTGAGAAAATTAATTTTAATCAAGTCAAATTAAATTAATCGATTTAATTAAAATAAATATGATGTTATTAGAAATTACGTTCAAGTTAGACAATTGGTCCGATGGGTATTTGAACTTAAAAATTGGGCTTGAGAACTCAAAAACTGAGATTGAGACACAAAAATTGGTTGAAACTGGCCTAGTATATGAAACATGGCTGATGGTCCAACCAGTGGCTGGATTGGACTGGTTGGGTCATCACTGGCCTGGACCGAACCAGCTCGGGGTGTTGTGAGGATGTCGCACCTGCGATGGCACCATCGGGCATGATGGTGCCAACGATTGCAACGACGACATTTCAGTCGCCGATAGATGGTCGACGATGGTGGTTCTTTGGTGGTTGAGTAATGGAAGAATTACTTTTATTGAGACTCTACCAGATAATTTGATGTCAAATTGACTATTCCAAAAATAATATTATTTTAAGGCATAATTGCAAAAAAGCCCTCAACCTTTGGGAGCTTTTGGATATATGCCCCTAACCTTTTTTTTTTCTGATTTCGGCCCTCAACGTAATGGATTTTTCAAACATCAACCTAGTTGAAACGGTAACTGTCAGTTGACCGTTAGATAATAGCCGGTCAAAAAAATTGGTGTATGTGGCATTCTAGTTGACTGATGATGTCGCAGACATTTAAATAATAACATTGATGTGGCAAAAAAAATAAACAAATTTAATAAACATAAAAAACCCTAAATCCCCTAAATCATCTCAAACCTCCAAATTTAAAACTTTTCCCAAATTCTAAAATCCCCAACTCGTTAAATTCCCCAAATCGTAAAACCCCCAAATCCATAACATCCGAAATCTTCATTGAATCCTTAAAATCTTGAAATCCCTAAATCATTAGCATTTTAAAATATTATTGGAATACCTAAAACTTTTACGAACCAAATCATTAAATCCCTAAAACTTTTAAGAACGAAAAAGCTTCAACAATCGTGAGCAATCTCCGTAACCCAAAATCGAAAGGTAGGTGCTTTCTTATTTGGCTTGTTGGGAAAATAAATTCCATTTTTTTGTTTTATGTGTATTTTGGTATAGTATAGATTATATTAAACTTATGTGATTGAAAAACATAAGAAATATATGGTTGAGATAAGAAAAGTAAATTAACTAAAATTTTAGCTAATTTGAACGGAGATCTGAATGCAAACTTGTTGTTACTTTTTTGAGAGGTAGATGACCAGAAATCTGAGACTCTTTTATATGCACTATGTTAGTAACTGAAAAGTTTTTGTCAGATGTGTTATATTAG
Organism: Gossypioides kirkii; assembly: GCA_005610355.1. Taxonomy (NCBI): domain Eukaryota; kingdom Viridiplantae; phylum Streptophyta; class Magnoliopsida; order Malvales; family Malvaceae; genus Gossypioides; species Gossypioides kirkii. The sequence continues at coordinate 24,151,764 of CP032253.1, read as the reverse complement.
TATGTTATTAAAGAAATGAAACATATGAAACAGTTATATAGAATTAGACAATGAATGGAGAAATTTACATGATTTATTGAAACAAAATGTGTTGTACGGAATGATTATGTGTTAAATGATTATACAAAATCGTATATGGAAATAGATATATGAAATGATTATATGAAGTGTTTATATGAAGTATTTGTAGAAATATAAATATGCGAAAAGAGATCATTACTAATGAATCAATCGCATGGGGATTTACTACGTATAATTTTTATGAATTAAGAATCAATTTAATTATTTACGAAATTATGTGATTCGTATGATCGAGGATCAAAATAAGATTATAATTATCGTATAAATGGGACTGCGATTATGAGTACTATATGTTAAGAATTAGACTGAATTGAAGAGAGTAGAAATTCTAAATTTAAGTTGTCATTAGATAGTTGATATAAAGTAAATTTGAAGCATGTTGTGACATATGACAATTGATTGATTGAAATAGAATTTAAACCTAAAGAAAGTGAAACTAGCTGAATTATGAAATATGATATCTTACGATTTGGGTTTAAAACAAACTCTCGAGGACCACTTGAATACAAGTAAAGCTTATAGACTCGAAATTTGTTGAAAAGTTAATGTGCAGTTGAACGTATATGTATGTGAAATTTATACTAAATGATGAAATATTGCTCGTGATTAAAATGGTAGGTTTAACTAACCATGCGATAAATAGAAAGTAGTATGATTTAACCAATATCTGGTACTCTATATTAAATTGTGATTGATTTACGAGAAATGTGTATGGTCATATTAAATTTTAGATGAGAAATTTAACAACTAGAATGATAAATTAAACAAAAGGACTATATGGAAAAAGATTTAAAATTTGATGCTTTATAACTAGAAATACTTGATCAACAAGAGTGGAACTTTTAAGGGATTAATGTGGAAATAAGCCATGCCTAGGGAAGTAACGGTATGGCTCCACCCAAAATAGATATTTTGAGTGGAAATTTTGAAAATTAAAAATTAAAAATTAAAGAATGTGTTAGTGGGTTTAGGTGGAAATGAGTGGAGGAAAAATACAAGGTTAAAAATATATTTTTAATTAAAAGAAATAAAAGCCAATTATGAAAGAAGGAAAGAAGGCACCTATCCTCTTCATTTTCTTCTTCTCACGTGAAAGAGACCACCATTGTTGAAGAAGAGAAAATTTGAGTAAACTCTTCTCTTGATTGAAGAATTTGTAAGGTTAGTTTTAATAATTTCAAGGTGTTTGAGTTTGTTTTTGCTTAGTTAAGCTAAACCGAGGGTTAGTTTTTAATATTGTTAAAAGTATATGGATTTACCTTGAATGAGGTAAGTATTTTGGTAATTTTGTTGTTAAACCCTTAAGTTATAAGTCTTATATATATATATATATATGAAAGTTTTGCTAAGCAAGTTTCGTGATTTTAGTTTAAAGACCTATTTATGAAATGGGTAGAAATACAAGGGTTACACATGAATTAGTAGAAAATATGGGGCTTGAGTAAATGCATGACAAAAGTATAGTATTTTGGGTTTGTGTTTAGTTTGAGTAAAATGTTGAATACTTGGATCAATGGTTAAATAGCACAAGTGTTAAAGTGTTATGGGTTATTTGGTAAAAATTTCATAATAAAGATTTTTATCTTTGATTTAGTCATAAAAAAATGTGAATTGGAAGATTGATTGAATAAAAAGAAATATATTTGTTAGATCAAGGGACAATAACCATGCTTGAGTCGAGGAAAGGACAAAGTTGCCGAGTAATCATTGACTCCTTTTGAACTTTTGTATTAGCCGAGGTAAGTTCGTAAACTTATTAAATTAATTATATGTTATTTTTCATGACTTAAAATATATCTATTTATGTTATAATTGAGTTTAATTGCTTAAAATAAGTATGATATGAGTTGAAATAGTATAATTGAAAATGAAATTATAGTTGAGAGTCATGACTGGAAATAAAGAAAGGTTTTAAATAATTATATGATATGTTAGTTATTATTTATGTTATGAATGAACTAAATTGATTTAATAGATAATTAGTAAATTGAATTAAATTACATTATTAGCTAAATTGATCTTATGTTTTATAAATAAGAATTATCAAGATGTGAGCTTGTAATGATATAATGTGAGGTGAATTTCTTACTGTGTGCTTATTTTATTTCAATATTAGTATTAATGAATTTACCTAGATACATGTAAAATTTATATATTGAAAAGTAGATAGTTTTGAGATGCATGAATGAGTTAAGTGAAGAAAATTTCGATGGATCATATAAAAGTTTCGAACGTGATGTTTTTATCTAAATAGCTAGTAATCGCGACTAAAACGTCACAGTAATGTGCAAGCGAACACACGTCGATGCAAGTATAGCTGATAGACAAATCTATCGGATATCAATCCCATAAGGAATGAGTTCTTGATGTTCAGATGTCGAAGCAACTAATACTGGAATTTAGATGAAATGTGAGTAAAGATGTTAGCGCAATTAAGTCAGATCTGCACACTGAAATTGTTAATACTGTCAATGCAATCAGAGTTCAATGCCAAAGGTTAAATGTTAGAGCAATGGAAAGTAAATCAAAATGTGTTGAGTGATAAGTGTTGAATACTTAAATGCAGAAAATATAAATGTGATCAAGTGCGAAGATCTGGAGTGGATCACTGATTTTGTAAGTCGTAACGCAGGATGCGTCGATAAGGTTTAATAGATAAACAGTCGTAGTAATGAAGCTTCAATGAATTCTTACCAATAACAATTCTTTGTTTAGTCACGACTCAAGTACCCATAATTACTTCACCTCTCGGTGTGAACTACGTTGTGTACCCAAGAACAAGTGATCAGAATCTCTTCTAATCCCAAGCAGCTCTCGCCTAGCTTACTTGTTAACCTAACTTGTCACTGCATCTCTTGATGTCGGTAGACTACAAAGCCACTCTCGTGTTTGATGCAGTTAGATCCAATAATAAACAGATAAAAATTATTAAATAAGAATCAAAGTGATTAAATACTGAAAGATACTCTCGTATTCATTCAAATATTAATAATAGTTCATCATCCATAAGAAAGGAGTTAATGAATACATCAGAATATACTATCTCTAGGCTACTCGGATTACCCTCTAACTGCTTCTCTTGCTCAGCATCAAGCACTCTTTGTCAAGAGTTGCTACTCGTCGGCTCAATCAGCTCACCGATCTCCAGCAATAAATTCCAAAAAACATAAAGTAATTTGCAAATTTAATTCTTCAAGTCTTGATGATTTTTCCTCCTCTTCTTTCCTCTATTTATAGCCTTCAAAAGTTGCGGGTTTCATCCTCCTCTATTCTCAAATCCAGATCTAAATTTTGCAGCTGTCAAAGTTAGTTACAGTATAGCTGTGCACTCACGCATATTTGATGTTTTCTTCAGAGATCTGCAGGTTGTTGCTGCATTACTGGGCACAATATGAGACCGTTAATTGCGACGACAACTTGTGATTTTCCTACGCTGGTGCTTCCAGGTGTGAATTCAGCTTGAGTTTACTCATTCGAGGTTCAAGTTTTGTGCGGCGACATCTCTGGTCGGAATTCCAAGTTGATCTTGTGGCTACATTCTTCTTCCAGCATTGATCTTCTAGGTTGAGTTCCTGCGCTGACAATTCTAAGGTGCAATACATCGATTGCTTGTGGCAACATTAGTACAAAAAGAGATAAAAATCAAGAATTTAAACGAAACTACAATGAGTTAGAAAATATAAAAACTAAGTATGAAATGCTTATGATGCATGCTAAATAAGGTATAAAAGAGACAATTAAAACACCAATATAGAGAGAAAATATATGTCATTTGTAATGCTATCACACCCCCAAACTTAAGTTTTTACTTGTCCTTAAGTAAACAAAAATTAGCAAAGTCACAAGCAGAAATGTCACCGCAATCGTTATTCTCACAACTTGAATTTTCTGAAATCCTAATGCACACATTGTATTCACATGATAAAATAATGCGTCGACAATTTATAGGCATAAATAATTAAAACTGCAACTTCATCAATGTAAGTATTATGAAATGAATCTTAATCTTTCTTGAACCAATTCAGCATTTGTAGCAATAAATTTTTTTTCTTCTTTTCTTTTCTCTTTTTTTTTCTTATTTTTTTCTTTTTCAAGTGACTAAGAGATGTCAATGTATTACTTTATCTTTGTTCTGGGCAGTAACAATAGGGTACAATAAACCCCTAGGAGGTATGTAATTGCACCGACACACACTCTTGCAGTGATAGCCTTTGGCTAGATAATTTTTCTAAACCTACAGCGGAGTGGTCTGCCTTAAAAAGTCACAGTGCACTCACATTGGAGTGTCTTTTATTGATGCAATGTCGCTGCAACTGGTCAGTTAGTTCAAGATTCAAACATCAACACTATCCATTCACTACTGAAGCAATTCTAATCATTCATTCAAAAATAGCAGACTCACCATTCATTCATATTCATCCAATTTACACGTCATCATCCAAACAATTCGAGAATTACGCATAAAAATAAAAATTGTGGGCACATTTCTGTTGAAATTTTGCATATTCTCATTAACAAAAGAAATCAATAGAATCCAAATATGTGGGTGTAATTGCATTTCCATTTCACATTATCTCCCCTCAAACTAAATGTCTGTATTGTCCCCAATGCACTGACAATATTATACAGATATAATGGAAATGCAACAATAATGCAACTAAGTTAGAAAAATGAATGTAGTGACAAAAGAAAATACAGTAACAGTAAAAATGCATGAGAAACTATCAACAAAGAAGTGTACCAATTTATTCCTCAGCAGCCAATGTAGAGGCTGCCTTTGTTTTCTTTTTCTTTTTCTTTGGGCGCTCATCCTCTTCCTTGTGCTTCTTCTTTTTATTTTTGCGCCTCTTCCTCTTTTTATCTGTCGAACTAACCGGATTGGTGGATTGCTCCTCCTTAGTAGGTTGGGTGGTGTTCTCATCGGTTGTTACTTCAGATGGGTGGATTTCAGCGAGTGGTGCCACATAGGGCACAATGGCAAAAGGATTCAGTTCCTCGATGCTTCTAGTAACAATCTCAGCCCAGCTCGAATCAGGTCAAGCCTCATCAGTGCTTGATGCCCCCATACTCTCAAGTGTGTCGACAACATCCTCAACGATCATTATCGGGGCATCTTCTTCCTTTTTCTCCTGCTCTGTTTCAGGGTCCTTCATTTCACCATGTCAGCGCCGTCCACTGCATCTACACCTATTGAGCTATTCAGCTCCTCTATGACAACTCCCCTGCTTGCCACGGTCGCCTCAGGTGTAACAGCCCAATTTTCAGTGATGTCGAAAATAGTGGTTTCAAGGCCACAACTTCGAAAAAATTGAGTCATAAAATTTATTTATTATTATAAGTATAGTTTCGTTAGCATCATATTAAAATTTGGTTAAGGAATTTTAATGTTTAGATAGTGAATTGAGTAAAAATGATTAAACCGTAAAAGGTGCAAAGGTGAATTGGTTAATTAGAGGGACCAAGTGAGTAAATTAACCTGAAGGGTTGTTGGTGGATGGATTATCATGACAAATATTGATTAATAATAGGATTAATTAAGGTTTAAAAGTGGATTAATTAAGTTAATTATGAAAGTCTAAGAAATTACAAAAATGCCATTGTATATAATTTCACATTTTCTTTCTTCTTCTTTTTCTCTACACGGCTAAAAGGAAGAAAACTTAGGGTTTTTCATTCTCAATCTTTGAGCTTTGATTTGGGTAAGCAAACCTTGATCGTTTTTTAGTAATTTTTATGTTTTCGAGTTTGTATTAGCTTAATCTAGCTTATGCAATGACTAATTTGTGAATCTGTCATTTGTTATAAAACTTGCCATTGATGAAAATGCTTGCTTTTGAAGGTTATGGATAGATTTGTGTGTTTGATGAATAGATTCATTGATTTTGTAAAGTGATTTTTGTTGAAATTAAGGTTTGAAGACTAGGTTGTAAAAATTATGAAAATACATATCCTTGTTGTGAAATAGTTGAATGGGGATGTTGGATGAATACCTATGGATATTTGGCTATTATAAAATTGAATGAAAATAGTTATTTTACATGTTTTGGCTCTAAGGACTAAATTGAATAGAAGTGCAAAGTTTAGGGGTAATTTCATAATTTTTTGAAAAAAGGACTTATATGTGTAAATTGATTAAATTATATGATTTAACAGGAGAATTGATTTATTTTGTGATAGATCAAGATTTCGTCATAGATCGCAGAAAGGGGAAAATCATAGAATAGTTCTTGAAGTTTCGCTTGAACTGCAATTTCATCCTGTAGGTTCGTTGTTAGATTTCTTATTTGAATTGCTGATTATTACCTATTGAGGATGTGCTTGGAATACTTGGTGTATAAAAAGGAAGACTCATGTCTCAGGGTTGAGCATGAGAAATTGTATAAAAGGAAGACTTATGTTTCGAAATGAGAATGAGATTTTGATTAAAGAAGACTCATGTCTCGAAATGAGAATGAGATTATGAATAAGGAAGACTCATGTCTCGAAATAAGAATGAGATTTTGATTAAGGAAGACTCATGTCTCAAGTTGAGAATGAGAATATGGTTAAAGGAAGACTTATGACTCGAAAGAGCATAAGGTTGTTTTGAAGAGAAATTTTGCGTTCAAATGTTAATTGTTATTGAAATGTTTAATGTTGAGTAATGATTCACTATGTACGAACTTACTAAGCTAGAAAGCTTACCTTTGTATTTTGGTTATTTTGTAGTTTTCGTTTTGGCTAGTTGAAGATCGGATTACCTCGAAGATATCACACTATCCCAGAGTTGGTTCGGAAGTTCTTACATCACTTGGTTATATGATATGTACTAGGATGATGTTATATTTTGTATATGTTTACTTGAGATTATGATACTTGTAGTATTTTGGTTAAGTGATAAGTTCGAATGTTTAAATCAATGATATATGTGACAATTAAAGTTTAGATGTTATGCTAAGTCTTGTATTTTAAACACAAAAGTGTTATTTCTTGCACCATAAGTCTATGAATGAAGTGTTATAGATGAACTTGTATAAATTTGAGAATTCTGCATACTTGTTTCGATAGAACACTTGCTTGTATCGGTATAAGTACATGGTAGAAAAGAGATTGTTTACTGACTTGAGTTTTATCGGTAGTTAAAATTCAAGTTTAGTATTGAGCATATTTGTATCGGTAAAAGTTGCAGGGTAGGACTTCTTAGCTCTCTGGAGTTTTTAGTATCGGTAACTAGTTTCGATAGTTGTTATTCTTGTATCGATAGAACTATCACAAGTATCAACAGACATCAGCATCATTTCATAATTATTTATTGACTTGACTACTATCGATACTTGTCCAACAAATATCGGTAGAAGTCTCCAAAAATCTGGAAAATGACCTATATGCCCTTGTTGAATTTTAGTTATAAGAAAATGATAACTTATGATGTGTTGAATGTACCTCTATAATAATGTAAGAAAGTGATGGATGATTGAGTGACTCCGGAACCCTAGTCGGCGACGATGTCAGGTTTTGGGTGTTACATATAGTGGTATCAAAGCTTACGGTTTAGCCAATTCTTGGACTGCATAGCGTGAAATTTAAAGTTTAGAAATACATGCCATATAAACCTGTGATAGTGTGATATTAGTGAATCTGATCTAACTTTAGGTTTTGCAGATAATTGAAAAATGTCAGACTTAGAACGAGATGAGATAAATGAGGTAAATAGTAATGTTTTGACAAATGATTCTGAAGCGAGTCATGGAATTCTAATATTATCGATGACAGAAAACGAAGCCAAAAATATGGTCTTTGGCTTAATGGGGCAATGGTCTCGGAATTCATGAGAAATAACCCGATGACACCGCAACCTCCACCTATTGTGGCATAACCTACTGTAAGACCTGCAGTACTGTCCGTACCAACTGTCAGGCCTCCACCTCCTCCAGTGGTTGAACAAAGGCGATGAGTTCTAACTGATAAAGTGAGGAAGTATGGTGTAGAGGAATTCAGAGGTAGTATTGAAGATGATCCTTCTAGGACTGAATATTGGTTAGAGAACACGCTGAGAGTTTTCAATGAAATGGCTTGTCCTCCTGAGGACTATCTGAGATATGCTGCGTCATTATTGAAGGATGAAGCTTATCATTGGTGGATGACTTTGTTAGTCGTAGTTCCTGAAAATGAAATTTCCTAGGAATTCTTTCAGGCTAAATTCAAAAAGAAATACATCAGCAAAAGATACTTAGATCAGAAGAAGAAAGAGTTTTTAGATTTGAAAAAGGGAAACAAGTCAGTGGCAGAATACGAGAGAGAATTTGTGCAACTCAGTAAATATGCTCGGGAGATAGTGCTGACTGATGAAGATATGTGCATTCGGTTTGAAGATGGGCTGAACGATGAGATCAAAATGATGGTAGGTGGTTCGGAGCTGCAACCATTTGTTGTTTGAACTAATCGTGCTCAAAAGATGGAAGAAATATATAACCATAAAAGACAGAGGGAAAAGAGGTTTCTAGAATTTAGTAAGAAGAGTTATCTTAGACCATTTTCAATGCCGCCACCGAAGAAATTCAGAGAGAGTGAGAACCGACCAATTACAATGTCTAGATTTCAAAGCAAGAGTGGGTCGATACAGCCTGGTTCGAGATTTCAAAATCAACTAGCGGACAGTGTTGCCAGCGTCCGCAATGTATCGAAACCTACTTGTGAACATTGTGGAAAGTTTCATCTTAGAGAGTGTGCATTGAGGAAGAACTCATGTTTTAGATGTGGATCCACATATCATTTTATTCAGTTTTATCCGATGGCACCTAGAGCAAATGAAGACAGGAGTGTGAAAACCCTAGTTACACCAAAAAAGAGTAGACGATCGGGTCAGAATAGTGGTATGGCTGGAAGTCAAAGTGAAGCAAAAGAAGGTGCAAACAGATCTGAGGGTCGAGCACCTACACGCACATATGCTATTCGTGCCAGAGAGGAAGCTGCTACGCCTGACATTGTTACTGCTATATTTTATCTTTTTAATGATATTATGTGTGCACTGATTGATCCAGAATCGACTCACTCTTATATTCGTACCCTGTTGGCAAAAGATAAAAAGTTGTCTGTTGAGGCGATTGAAATTAATGTACAAGTTACCAACCCTCTGGGTCATAGTGTCGTAGTTAATCAGGTGTGCCGTAAATGTCCACTAAAAGTCCAAGACTATGAATTTCCTGCTGATTTGATGTTACTTCCCTTTTTCGAGTTTGATGTGATCTTGGATATGGAATGGTTGACTGAGCATGATGCAGTGGTTAATTGCAAACAAAGATAAATTGGGTTGAAATGTCCGACGGGTGAAGTGATTACAGTTAAGTCTGGTAAGTTGAACAGTAATATGAATGCGATTTTAGCTATGTCTGCACAAAAAATGGTTCAAAAGGGGTGCGAAGCATTCTTAGCATATATCTTGGATACTCGGGAGTCTGGGATAGAGCTGAATCAAGTTCCAGTCATTAAGGAATTCACGGATTTGTTCCCTGAAGAGTTATCGGGTTTACCTCCGATCAAGGAAGTAGAGTTTAGTATTGATTTGGTACCGAGTACTACTCCGATCTCAATTCCACCATACAGAATGACATCGACTGAGTTAAAAGAATTAAAAGCTCAGTTGCAAGAATTATTAGATAGAGGGTTCATACGACCTAGCATATCGCCTTGGGGTGCGCCCGTGTTATTCGTGAAAAAGAAAGATTGGTCGATGTAGATGTATATAGATTACAGGTAGTTAAATAAAGTGACAATCAAGAATAAGTATCCGTTACCTCGGATTGTTGAGTTATTTGATCAGCTAAAAGGTGCAACTGTATTTTCCAAAATAGACCTCTGGTCAGGTTACTACCAGATAGGGGTGAAAGATTGCGATATAATAAAAACTATATTCAGAACTCGGTATGGTCATTATGAGTTTTTGGTTATGCCGTTTAGGTTGACTAACGCCCCTGCAACATTTATGAATTTAATGAACAGAGTATTTCAGCCTCAGTTGGATAGGTTTGTGGTTGTGTTTATTTACGACCTATTGATCTACTTCAAGACTGAATCAGAGCATACTCAGCATTTAAGAAAGGTGTTACGAATTTTGCGAGAAAAAAATTGTATGCAAAATTTAGTAAATGTGATTTTTGGCTTCGAGAGGTTGGATTCTTAGGACATGCAGTATCTTCGGAGGGAATACGGGTTAATCTGAGTAAAATCTCAGCTATTCTCAACTGGAAGGTACCAAAGAAAGTCTCCGAAGTATGTAGTTTCTTGGAACTGGCAGGTTATTATCATCGGTTTGTAAAAGATTTCTCTATTGTAGCTTTGCCGATGACAAAGTTACTTTAGAAGAATGTTCAGTTCGTCTGGTCAGAAAGGTGTCAACGGAGTTTTGATCGATTGAGGAAAATGCTAACAAAGGCTCCAGTTTTAATGCAGCCTGAGATGGGAAAGGAATTTGTGGTGTGCAGTGATGCGTCATTGAATGGATTGGGTTGTGTGTTGATGCAAACTGGAAAAGTGATAACCTATGCCTCTCGGTAATTGAAACCGCTTGAGAGGAATTAACCAACTCACGATTTATAGTTGGCAGCCATTGTTTTTGCATTAAAGATTTGTCGATAATATTTATATGGTGAGAGATGTCATATCTTTATAGATCATAAGAGTTTGAAGTATTTGATGACGCAGAAAGAACTGAATTTAAGACAACGACGATGGTTAGAGTTATTGAAGGATTATGACCTTGTGATTGATTATCACCCAGGAAAGGCCAACGTTATTGCTGATGGCTTAAGCCGAAATTTTTTGTTTGAGTTGAGAGCCATGAATGCTCGTTTATCGCTAAAAAGTGATGGTACTGTCATAGCTAAACTTAAGACGAAACCACTATTCCTACAACGGATACGAGAGTTGCAAGAAAAGATCCAAAGCTTACAATTAAGAGAGAACAGATGCGGAGTGACGCTACTACTGGGTTTACTGTTGATAAGAATGGTATGTTTTATTTTTGGAGTAGAGTGTGTATTCCTAATGATTTCAATTTAAGACGAGATATTTTGCCAGAGACTCATAGTAGCATTTACTCCATTCATCCGGGTGGTGTGAAAATGTATAACGACCTAAAGAAGATGTATTGGTAGATAGGTATAAAACGAGAAATCTCAGAGTTTGTAATTAGATGTTTGGTGTGTCAGTAAGTAAAAGCTGAACATCAGGTACCGTCTAGATTAGTACAGCCAATCACCATTCCAGAAGGGAAATGGGAGCGGGTCACCATGGATTTTGTTATAAGATTACCGTCTACCCCAAAGAGGAAAGACTCCATCTGGATTATAGTTGATAGATTGACCAAGTCATCTCATTTCATTCCTATTTGAGTAGATTATCCGCTAGAGAAGTTAGCAGAGTTATATTTATCTGAAGTCGTACATCTAAAAGGGTGCTAGCATCTATCATATCTGACAGGAACCCACGATTTACCTCGAGGTTTTGGAGTAAGCTACATGAAGCTTTGGGAACCAGACTGAATTTTAGCACTGTATATCATCTGCAGATAGATGGTCAGTCAGAGCGAGTGATACAGATTTTGGAGGACATGTTACAATGTTGTATACTCGAGTTTGAGGGTAGCTGGGAGAAATACTTACCGTTGGTAGAGTTTGCTTATAATAACAGCTATCAATCCAGCATTAAAATGGTACCATTTGAAGCATTATATGGTAGAAAATGCAGAACACCTTTGTATTGGTCAGAGTCGCGTGAACCTAAGTTAATTGGTGCTGATTTAATATACAAAACTAAAGATAAGGTTCGGGTAATATGTGATTGTTTAAAGGCAGCGTCTGATCGACAGAAGTCATATGCAGATCTTAAGAGAAAGGATATAGAATTTGCTATCGGAGATCGAGTTTTTCTGAGGGTTTCACCTTGGAAGAAAGAATTACGATTTGGTCGAAAAGGAAAGTTGAGTTCGTGGCTTATTGGACCGTATGAGATTCTTGAGAGAGTTGGGCCTGTAGCTTATAAGCTAGCTTTACCCCCTGAACTTGAAAAGATTCATAATGTATTTCATGTTTCAATGCTGAGACAGTAGTTAGAATATTTGTATTGGTAGAAGTTGCAGGGTAGGACTTCTTAGCTCTCTAGAGTTTTTAGTATCGGTAGAAGTACAACTAGTTTCGGTAGTTGTTATTCTTGTATTGGTGGAACTATCACAAGTATCGCTAGACATCTGCATCATTTCATAATTGTTTATTGAATTGACTACTACCGATACTTGGTATCGGTAGTAGTCTCTAAAAATCTGGAAAATGACCTATATGCCCTTGTTGAATTGTAGTTATAAGAAAATGATAACTTATGATGTGTTGAATGTACCTCTATAATAATGTAAAAAAGTGATAGATGATTGAGTGGCTCCGGAACCCTAGTTGGTGACGACGTCGGGTTTTGGGTGTTACACTAGGGCTATTCGAAAATTCTTCGAATAAGCCTGCAATTATTTTGTAACAATTTTCTATTGCATTAGAATGTCCCTCACTCTTCTCGTCATCGGAGATGTGAATTATCGTTGGGGATGGAATATTTTGAGGCCTGCCATCAGGAGTAGGCTGATTAAAGGAAGAAGCTTGCATTGGGAGGAAAATATCAGGAAAGGCTGGGAAGTCTGGTAATTGACTGGGGCTTATTCTGTGCAGTGCATCTATAATGGGTTCATTCCATGCCTTTATATATGCATAGAAGATATGTTGCCTATAATCCAAACCTTCTAATATGCCCAGAGTATGGATTGTGTGTGTATCGATGCGGTCAGTGTGGACTTCTAAAATACCCAGTCTCTTTGCCACTTGGGGATCTGTGGGTGCTTCAACTTGTTCTTCCTTCTTATTTTTCTTGCCCTTATCTTTTTCGTTGAAGCTTCTTTTGCCACTAGTGTCTCCTGGCCGTGAGTCATCCTTTCAATGGAGATGTCTTTAATGGGACTCTTGTTCTCTAACACCTCCTCACCATTCCTAGGGACTCTTGTTAGCAAAGCAACATAATCAGAGAAGGGAATGGGAGTATACCAGTTTGTTTGGCTGAGGCTTCCGCAATTTGGTCGTGGATGATTTCTCCAATGTCGATGTGTATGCATTGTAGGATGCAATGAAGAAGACACATACGGTCTAGTATGGTCTTTGTGCTGTGAGTGGTCGGAAGAATGCAACTGTTGATGAAGTGGAACCACACTTTGCCAAAGGTTATGAGATACCATCTATGCATAGTGTAGTTGTGGAACCCATTACCTGTCCAAGTGGCACCATCAACACGGAGATCCTTCATAATCTGAGTAGTGACTTCATCATCCAATCAGTGGATAAACGGTGAATGGTCGTCCACCCTCTCAAGGATCCGTAAAAACATCTTGATTTGGGCGGCATTCCACAGAATGAGCCCCTCCTTTACAAACACAAATTCCTATTCAGCATCAACGAGGCTTATGTAGAATTCTCTTACCAGTGTAGGAGCGTAGCCAATGGGATGTTCGCAAAAGAACTCCCATCCTAAGCGATTGATGGTTCGACCAACGTGGTTTCCCAAGGTCTGATGTGTGGATGATTGCAGGCCTTGCTCTGGGTGGAGATTTCGCTTCAACATGATATTTTGATAACGGTCCTTGACTGCAGTCTTCAAGAATAGGATCGGCCTTGAAGAAGGTTATGGTTTATGGTCGGAGCCACAGTGGTTGAAGTTGAAGGGTTTTTGGAAGTGTTCTTTGATGCTCTAGTTTTCACCATGGTGACTGAAAAAGAAAGTGAGAAAAACTTGCAGAAAGGAGTTATCTTGTGAACGTAAAGAAAATAGAAGTAATGAAAGAGATGAGATGTAGCAACAATGGAGACAGTGAGTAAAATAAATCTGCAGGGAAATAGATTTTATAACCTAGGCTTTGTAAAATCGTGATGATTGCAAAGGTTATAGGGAAACGTTGCTTCTGCAGCCATTAATTTCTAGGCTGTAGATTGTACGTTTTCACTTGATCTAATGTCTGGGATAGAAAAGAGATCAACCGGCACGATTTTTGTTGACTCATCGCAAAATGCACCGATAATTTATGCTTTGAAGCATCGACAAAAAGATGATTTTTATTTCTGCAAAGAATATAAAACTAAACAAGTAAAACTGAAATAAATAAAGGAAAATGTAAAAATGCATCGACATTATTTAAATGTGACCAGATCGATGTCCTTGATTGGTTCCTTGACATCTAGGCTCACATAGTGCTCCAATCGTTGGCCATTCACCTTAAAATTTTATCCATCTTTCAAATTCTCAATTGTCACTACACCACTCTGGAACGCCTCAACAACTTTGATAGGGCCTGACCATCTTGATTGCAATTTACCTGGATGCAATTTTAAACGAGAATTAAACAAAAGCACTAACTGACCAGGGCTAAATTATCGATGCAAGATGATATTGTCGTGCCATCTCTTGGTCTTTTCATTGTATATTGCGGCATTCTCATAAGCATGTCGGCGTATTTCTTTCAGTTCAGTGATGCCCAACAATCTTTTTCTTCTGGCAGCATTATAATCCATATTCACCTGTTTGATTGCCCACATGGCTTTGTGTTCAAGCTCAACTGGCAGGTGACAAGACTTACCAAACACTAACTGATATGGCAACATTCCCTACGGGGTTTTATATGTAGTGCCAAGCGCCCACAATGCGTCTTATTGCCACGAAGACCAATCTCTTTGAGATGGATTAACTACCTTCTCAAGGACGCTTTTGATTTGACGATTGGATACTTCGGCTTGACCATTGGTTTATGGGTGATATGTAGTGGTCATACGATGCTTCACACCATATCTTTTTAATGCTGTCGCCACTTGGTTGTTATGAAAATGAGTTCCTTGGTCACTTATTAATGCTCTTAGTGTTCCAAACCTTGTAAGAATGTAAGTGTGAAAGAATTTCAACACCGTTCGAGCATCATCTTTTGGCATCGCAATTAGCTCGATCCACTTCGAGACATAGTTAACAGCAACTAAGATATACACATTCCCAAAGGAGTTGGGGAATAGTCTCATGAAATCTATACCCTAAACGTCAAAGAGCTCTACTTTCTGAATCGGTTATTGGAGTATCTCATTGCGCCGAGATATCAATCTACTGCGTTGACATCTATCACATTGTTGAGCGAAGTTGTGGGCATCCTGAAACAAGGTGGGCCAATAATATCCTGACTGTAAGACCTTTGCAATAATCATTGTACCACCAAAATGTCCTCCACAAGTGGTATCATGGCAATGTCGCAGGATTGAAGTCATTTCTTCTTCAGGTACACAGTGAAGGATAATGTTGTCGGCGTATACCTTGAATAGGTATGGCTCGTTTCAATGGTATTTTGCAGCGTCACGTAGAAGCCTGATCTTTTTGTGACTAGTGGCATTAGTGGTAACTTCTCACACATAAGGTAGTTGACAACATCGGCATACCAGGGCGATGCGTTGATAAAGAATAACTGCTCATCTGGAAATGTTTCGACAATTTGGGACATCTGTCCATCTTCACTTCCAACTTCCAATTGAGACAAGTGGTCAGCTACTTGATTTTCAGATCCCTTCCTATCCTTGATTTTAACATCAAACTCTGAGGGGGTAGGATCCATCGAATTAGTCTTGATTTGGCGTCTTTCTTTGTAAAAAGATATTTTAATGCGGAGTGGTCCGTGTACACTATAATCTTTGTGCCGACAAGATATGAACAAAACTTGTCAAATGCGAAGACTACTGCTAGCAACTCCTTCTCAGTAGTTGTATAATTAATCTGCGCTTTAGTTAGAGTTTTACTAACATAATAAATAGAATGAAATACCTTCTCTTTTCGTTGGCCTAGTACATCTCCCATAGTAAAAGTCACTTGCGTCACACATTAATTCAAATGGTTGCGTCCAATCCGATGCGACAACAGTTGGAGCTTGTACCAGCTACTTCTTTGTTGTCATGAATACGTCCAAACAGGCGTTATCGAACACAAACTTTTTATTTTGCTCTAACAGTGAGCATAATGGTTTAGCAATCTTGGAAAAATCACGTATGGATCTTCTGTAGAAATCAACATGTCCAAGAAAGCTTCTTATTCCTTTCACATTAGTGAGCGGTGGTAATTTCTCGATGATTTCAACGTTTTCTTTATCAACCTCAATGCCCTGACAAGATATCCGATGGCCAAGGACAATGCCTTCAGTTGCCATGAAGTGGCATTTCTCCCAATTTAGAACTAGATTTGTGTCCTCCCATCTCTTCAAAACTTTTGCCAAGTTGTCAGTGCATTGGTCAAAATTTTGTCCACAGACAGAGAAATCATCCATGATACCTCTAGAGAGTCCTCGACCATATCCGAGAAAATGGCCATCATACACCTCTGGAATGTTACTGGCATATTGCACAACCCAAACGGAATAAATCGAAAAGCAAAGGTTCCAAAAGAGCATGTGAACGTAGTCTTTGTTTGATCTTCCGGCGTAATGGCAATTTGGTTGTACCTAGAATAGCCATCTAAGAAGCAATAATAGGCTTTACTAGCCAGCCTATCCAGCATCTGATCAATGAAAGGTAGTGGAAAATGATTTTTTTTTGTGGCCGCATTCAGTCGACGATAATCCATACATACTCGCCAGCCAGTTGCAATGCGAGTAGGTATCAACTCGTTCTTGTCGTTGATCACGACTGTGAAACCACTATTCTTTGGCACACATTGGATGGGGCTCACCCAATTACTGTCAGAAATGGGATAAATGATGCCCGTGTCTAGCCACTTGATAATTTCCTTCTTCACCACCTCTTTCATCTTTTTATTAAGTATTCGTTATTGCTCAATCGATTACTTTCCTTCGTCTTTCATCCTTATCTTATGCATGCAAAAAGAGGGACTAAAGCCTCTGATATCTGCTATGCTTCAGGCTATGACTCTTTTGTGCTGTTTCAAAATCGTGATGAGCTTATCTTCCTGTATTGTGTCGAGGAATACGTTGACAATAACTGGTAATGTATCATTGTCACCAAGAAAGACATACTTTAAATGCGTCATGGCTTCAACTCCAAGGTAGGAGCTTGCTTAATAGATGGTTTAAACACCGGGATTGTCCTGTTCGACAAATCCAAAGATTTCAATTACCAATTCTGCCTTAGCTCACAATTATTAACTTCTTCTTTGTTGATACATTCAGCTAGGATTTCATCGGTGAATGTCACCATATCCTCATTTGACACTGCTGAACTTCTTGCGTTGAATTCTTCCATAATGATTTCGTCCAACACGTCAATGTAATGACATTGCTCTTTAGTTCTCGACGGGGATGCCTCAAACACACTGAAGGTCACATGCTCATCGTTATGTCGCATGACAAGTTCTCCTTTGAACACATCGATAAGTGTGTGCCCTGTTGCTAGAAATGGTCGCCCCAAGATAATAGGTACCTCCTTATCTGCTTCGCAGTCTAGGATTATAAAATCAGCAGGGAACACGAGCTTATCAACTTAGATAAGGACATCTTTAATTTGGCCTTCAAGTTGCGCTAAAGATCTGTCTGCAAGTTGTAATGTCACTGCAGTGGGCTTCATCGGTCTTATTCCTAACTTTACCTATATAATGATTCCCAATGGAGCACGAGATTGTGAAGCTGCTAGGGTCTTTTATCTTGGTTGACAACTTATTTGTAAGCACAGCGCTGCACCCCTCTGTGAGCTCAATCATCTCGATTTCGGATAATTTCTTCTTTTTTGACAACAGCTCCTTCATAAATTTCCCATAACTGGGTATCTGCACAAGAGCATCGACAAGAGGTATGTTAATGTGTAATTGTTTCAAAGCAGAAACAGACTTTTGATACTCTTTATCAAGGACTTTTTCTTTAAATCTTTGCGGAAATGGAAAAGGTATTGTAGCAGTAGGTTGTTGTGAAAAACTTGGTGGTATCGACATTGGCAGTTCCGTCGATAACTTTGTTGGACAAACTGTAGGCATAGATGGTACTACAGTTGGTTCCTCTTCATTTACTTCTACTTGACTTCCTTCAGCTGCATTCTCTTCTTGTTATTGTGGTTCAGATACGTCGACATGGTCTTGATTAGAACTACTTAGGTCAGCCGTCTGCTTCCCACTCCTCGGCGTAATAGCCTTGCAGTACTCCTTCCCCCTCTGCGTTGGATTCTCAATATCACTAAGCAGAGTACCCGATGACCTCGTGCTGAGATTAAAAGCCAACTGCCCTAGTTGGGCTTCCAATGCTCGGATGGAAGAAGAGTTTCCTTATTCTATTGCTTCAGTCCGCATGATATGCTCGTACATCAACACCTCAAGAGCAGCCATAGGATCTGACTTAGGTTGAGAAAACTACTGTTGTTGATGCTGATGATGCTGTCCTTGCATATGCGGCAGCATAAACTATTGTGGCTATAATCGAGATATTGATTGCATCTGGCTATGTGCCTGTATCTATTCAGAATGAGAATTTACATGAGAATTCTGATTATAATTCTACTGTTGGTTACTATTGTAACTCCCTTGTCTATATCCCCCTTGATTTGTGGAATTTCCATATCTGAATGTGGAAGCATTTTGATTCCCCAAGGTTGTTGAGCTCGGTTGTTGCATGAGTTACCATACGAACCCCCTCTGATGTTATTGACATAGAATGCATTTTTTGCGTGTTGTGGACAGTCCTCATAACTATGGTCGTCGTCGTAAATTTCATAGGAAAATGTCAACACATCCAATTGTTGGGCCACTTGAATAGGAGCAATGTCACTTGTCCCTTTCATATTCTTTATGATGTTGGCCAACGAGGATACCTGCGTACTCAAATCAGTAATGACATATAACTCAAGAACTCCAGGGTTAGTTTTTACCTATGCAGAACGTGAGATTGGATATTGATAGTCATTCTGAGCAATCCTCTCTAAAATTCTTACAGCTTCATTATATGTAAAATCCAACAAGAGACCATTAGCAGATGCATCGACAAGATTCCTTGTCTGGGCATTCGAACCATTGTAGAATATTTCAATCTGGGTCTCTCGCTGAATACCATGCATTGGGTAGCGTCGAAGCAATGTCTTGTAATGCTCCCAGGTTGTATGTAAGTTCTCATCATCCAGCTGATGATATGTAGTAATATCATTTCGTAAACTTACGTTCATTGTCGACGGATTGAAACATAAAACAAACTACGTTGCTAGTGCATTCCAAGATGTAATGGATCTAGTCGAAATCTCAAGAACCATGTTCTCACTTTACCCTGCAACGAATAAGGAAATAATTGCATTTGAATTGAGCATCTAAAACATGTTGACTAAAGGATGCATAAATAAGTAGAAATGATTTTAAATGTTCTCTTGCGTCTTTATGAGGCAAACCCGAATATTGTCCATTTGAATTGAGCATCTAAAACATCACTGGTTTTAGCTCGAAATTACCAGCCTAGATGCTGGTCTCACAACCTCTGGTTGTAAATCATCAAGGATAGGCAGAACAAAATCTCTTATTGTCCTATTTTGCACTTGTTCAGCTTGTGGTGGCGGTAGTGGTATATCATTAACAATTTGTGGCAGCACTGAAGGAACTCCATCTTGCGGTAACAATGGTGGTAAATTATTGTTATTGTTGTTGTTACCAACAATTTTCCTTAGAATATCCTTAGAATTTCTTCTTATGGACATGCAAGTTTTAAAGAAATAAAAGAAAATTAACAAAAGAAAATTAAACGAATTAGTAAAAACAAAAAGTTAAATAAGAAATAATTGCTACTACAATAGTAAACATCAAACAAACACCAATTCCCTGGCAACGGGGCCAAAACTTGATCGCGTCTAAAATGTCACAGCAATGTGCAAGCGAACACATGTCGATGCAAGTATAGTTAATAGACAATTCTAATGGATATCGATCCCACAGGGAATAGGTTCTTGATGTTCAGATGTTGAAGCAACTAATACTGGAATTTAGATAAAATGTGAGTAAAGATGTCAACGCAATTAAGTCAGATGTGCACACTAAAATTGTTAATACTGTCAATGCAATCAAAGTTAAATGCCAAAGGTTAAATGTCAGAGTAATGGAAAGTAAATCAAAATGTGTTGAGTGATAAGTGTTGAATATTTAAATGCATAAAATACAAATGTGATCAAGTGCGAAGATCTGGAGTGGATTACTGATTTTGCTAAGTCGCAACGTAGGATGCGTCGACAAGGTTTTGAATAGATAAACTGTCACAGCAATGAAGCTCTAATGAATTCTTACGAATAACAATTCCCTGTTTAGTCACGACTCAAGTACCCACAATTACTCCACCTCTCGGTGTGAACAACTTTGTGTACCCAAGAACAAGTGATCAGAATCTCTTCTAATCCCAAGCAGTTGTCGCCTCACTTACTTGTTAACCTAACTTGTCACCACATCTCTCGAAGTCGGTAGACTGCAAAGTCACTCTCGTGTTTGATGTAGTTAGATCCAAGAATAAATAGATAAAAATCATTAAATAAGAATCAAAGTAATCAAATATTGAAAGATACTCTCGTATTCATTCAAATATTAATAATAGTTCATCATCCATAAGCAAGGAGTTAACGAATACATCAGAATATACTATCTCTAGGCTACTCGGATTACCCCCTAACTGCTTCTCTTGCTCAGCATCAAGCACTCCTCATCAGAAGTTGCTGCTCATCGGCTCAGTCAGCTCACCGGCCTCCAGCAATAAATTCCAAAAACACAAAGTAATTTGCAAATTTAATTATTCAACTCTTGATGATTTTTCATCCTCTTCTTTCCTCTATTTATAGCCTTCAAAAGTTGCAAGTTTCATCCTCTTCTATTCTCAGATCCATATCTAAATTTTGCAGCTGTTAAAGTTAGTTACAGTATAGCTGTGCACTCACGCATATTTGATGTTTTCTTCAGAGATCTGCAGGTTGTTGCTGCATTACTGGGCACAATATGAGATCGTTTATTACGGCGACAACTTGTGATTTTCCTGCGCTAGTACTTCTAGGTGTGAATTCAGCTTGAGTGAACTCATTCGAGGTTCAGGTTTTGTGCGGCAACATCTCTGGTTGCAATTCCAAGCTGATCTTGTGGCTGCATTCTTCTTTCAGCATTGATCTTCTGGGCTGAGTTCCTGCGCTGACAATTCTAAGGTGCAATATATCAACTGCTTGTGGTAACATTAGTAGAAAAAGAGATAAAAATCAAGAATTTAAACTAAACTACAATGAGTTAGAAAATATAAAAACTAAGTATAAAATGCTTGTGATGCATGGTAAATAAGGTACAAAAGAGACAATTAAAACACTAATTTAGGGAGAAAATATATGTCATTTGTAATGCTATCAGCTGGCGAGAGTAAACGCAAAGTGGTTGATGAGCAAAAACGTAAAGTGGCCGACGAGCATAAATGTAAAGTGGCCGATAAGCATAAACGTAAAGTGGCTGAAGAGCATAAACGTAAAGTGGCTGACGATCATAAATGTAAAGTGGTTGACGAGTAGAAACGTATAGTGGATGATGAGCATAAATGTAATTGAAACTTGCGTATTGAATACTTTTATAATGATCCATCGAAATAATAAAAGTTAATTACTATGATAATATTTAAAGGAAGTGTCAAAGGCATCTAAGTATAAACACTTGGAAGTTAAATGAGATCAACTCAGAATCATTGATTTATTTTGAACATCAATGGGTCATATGGATTAAATATTCTCTGACTTGGAAGATATTTAATCTGGTTCAATGGATGCTAAAGGCTTAAAAGAATATGTATTTACATATGAAATGAATATTGTCAAGACATGCGAATTGGAAAATGTTGATACAAATGCTTGAAATGATAAAATATGTTTATTAAACGTATGATGGATGATATATTTATACTTGATTTGTTATTATTACAAGTTACCTTAATTGTTGAAATTATATGTTTCTTGGTGATACTCACCAACCTTGTGAGGGTGTGTTATATAGGAATGAAATATAAGTATAATATATAATGAATCTTTATATGTTAAATGTATAAAATGTAAGTGTAAGATTTAATGAATCTTTACATGAAAGAGTGTGTGAATTGGTTATTTGAAAATATATGTATGAAATGAGACATTAGATTTAGATTGTTGAAATGAAAGGTCATTGACATGACTAAATATGATGTTTGGTTTATATGCCAAATGTGGTTCTCATGTATAAGCTTGATATCAAGATAAAGTTATATATTTACATAGATACTTACGAACTTTGTGAGATTTGTGATGCATATAGATAATTATCGAACTTATGATCATGATATTAGATTATCTGGTAAAAGATTTAAGCTTCCATCCTTTATTGTAAGTTGAATTCAAATTCGTCATGAATTTACTAAGCTTTAAGCAAGCTTACCTCGTTTGGTTTTTCTCCCTTGCAGATCATCTGATACGAGCTATTGATTTGGATTACTTTTGGAGGTCACACTATTTGATAATTAATTGTTTTGTTACTTCGATAATAAGTGGCATGTATTTAGATGTTTTTTGGTGTATTTTATGTCATGGTTAAGTTGTGGTATGAATCAATTTAGGTACCTTGTCAAATATGTGGTGGTTGAGTTTAATTTTAGACACATTTTGGGCACACACGACCTGCGCAGGAGCGTGTGCCCTGAGTGTGTTAGCTGCAGGGTGTACACAGGATGACACACGGGCATGTGACCCATTTTTGTAATCACACACGGTTAGAAACACGACCGTTTACCCCTGCTTAAATTTTTCAAATTTTTTTGATTTTATTCAAATTAGTCTTGAATTGTTTCTAGCTATTTTTACGGCCTTAAAGGCATGATTTTTAGTTCACTGTATACGTATGATATGAGATATGAGATGGTATAATTTAAGTTGAATTATTGTATAGTAATATGCGATTAAGTATTTGATTGACTAGTAATGCACCTTAACCTTAATCCGGTAACGGAGATGGGTTATGGGTGTTGCAACAGTGGTCCTAATGTTGTTGATAAAGCTGTTGTTAAAATTGTAGATGGTTATTTGTGATTTGTTATTGCAATTTCAGTGTCGTAATATAGGGTTTGTTTTGTCGATTTGTGATGCGACAGTGGTCTCGATGTTGTTGATATCTGTTACCCAAGCAAAAAGATGTTAGAATTGTAGACATGTGTTACTGTTTTATATTGTATTCAAAGAAGTGGTCCCAATGTAGGTAGTGAGTTTTTTTTAATGTTTTTTTCTTATAAAATTGTTTGTTTATGTTTTGTAGATGTCATCAGATGAGAAATATTATATTATTTTGCACGTGGGTGGGCACTTTGTAAAGGACCCATATGTTAGATATGTAGGTGGGGAATTGATTAGGCTTAAAGAGGACCCAAACACAATATCTTATTTTGAATTATGTAAAATAGTTAAAATTGGGTTAGGGTTTAACACTGTCATGTTAATATATTTTCATGCGCCTGATATAGTAGGGTTACAAAGTAATCTAAGGGTGATTTATGATGACACTTCCACCATAGCTATGTTAGACTTTTGGGTCAAGATTAAGGATATTGACCTATATGTTGAACATGTGGTTGATAACCCTATAATTGTAAATGAAATGTTTTTGTTGACTGTAGGGGAGGGTGATGTTGAATGGGTAGAAGTTGATGGGGAGGGTGATTATGAAGGGGTAGAATCTGATGGTGAAGGTGATCTGGAATGGGTAGAAGTTGTTGGGAGGGTGATGTAGGAGGTGTACAAGCTGATAGGGAGGTTGTGTCTGCTACTGGTATTGAGGTAGATGAGTATGGTGGTGTGGAAAGTGGTGGAAAAATTAGTTTAGGGTCTATTGTTGGAGAGGATGATGATAGTGAAGTTATTGTTGATGAATATGCTGGTGATTTTGAAACATCAGATGGAGTGGATAATGTTGCTGCTGCAATTAGTAGAGAATAGTAGGGTGGGAATGAGACTGAGTTATGAGACTCAGATGAACATGAAAGCTTGGTTAGGTCTAATGAAGATGAAGAACATGAAGATGGTGAGAGAAGGAGGAGCAAGTTTCCCTTATACAGTGATAAGTTAAAATTTAGTTTAAGAATGTTGTTTAAGGATGACAAATAGTTTAAGTGTGCAATTCAAAAGTACTACAAAGAATGTAGAAGACAACTGAAGTTTATTAAGAATGAACCAAAAAGGGTTGTTGTAAGGTGCATTGCTTCCATTAACTCTCTATGGAGAATTAGGGATAGCAACAGTCTCGTTGTGAAATGCTTGCCAATAAAGACATTTCAGGATGAGCACAATTTTTGGTTAGTTTTAAGAACAAAATAGTGACTGCTGCTAGGATTGCCCAACATTTTGAAGCAACTATCAAGAATCACCCTAAGACGAAGCTGAGGGAAATTCAAAGAAGATATGCTTCTAAGATGCATGTAAATGTGATCATTGACTGTTGTTATAGAGTGAAGAAAATAGTGAAGGAGAAAATGGCTGGGAAACAGAAGGAGGAATTTGGCTAGCTATGGGACTATGCTCATGAGTTAAGGTCAAAGATACCAGGAAGCACATAAAAATGACTGTTCAAAGGGTAACAATAGACTCTCCTTGTCATTTTAAGAGGTATTGTGTGTGCTTTGATGCACTAAAGAGAGGCTGGAAAGCAAGGTGTAAGCCACTCATTAGGCTAGATGGTTGCTTCCTAAAAGGCTCATTTAACAGTGAATTTCTCACCGTTGTTGGAAGGGATGCAAACAACCAGATGTTCCCTATTGCATGGGCTGTGGTTGAAGTGGAGTGCATTGATTCATGGGCCTGGTTTCTCAGTCTCCTATCAACTGATTTGGGTTTGGAAGATGGGTATGGGTACACAATTATCAGTTAACAACAAAAGGTTAGTGAATATGCAAATTTAAGCTTCGTATTTTTTTATTCTGTTATTTATATTTAACTAAAATTTTCTAACAAACTATCTGGTTCAGTATTTTGAATTAGGGCCTTGAGATTGTAATTTTTGACATACTGCCAAGGGTGGAGTAGAGCTGATCGTGAGCCGGGTCGGGTCGGGTTTGGGTTAGATTTCAACAAACTTTTAGGCCCAATTGCTAGGCCTAGGCCTGGTCCGGCCCAAAAAATGAGCCTAAAATTTTGTCCAAATCCGACCCGAATTATAGAAATCAAGCCCAAGCCCGACCTGACTCGGCCCGTATTAATTTTTATTATATTTTATTATGTGCAACAAATTTAAAAAATATATAATATATCAAATACGCTTAAAAACTTTAAAACAAATATTAAAAATAAACAAATTAAAATACATGAAAAATTCTTTATATTAAGATAGTTGCAAATAAAGTAGTAAAAAAATTAACAATAAAACATAAGTTCTACAATATTCAAATAATACTAAAAAAGACAGCGAAACAATAATAGAAACGCATAAAAATAACATCCAAACAACCAAAATAACAACCAAAACAGTAGCAAAAATAATAGAAAAAATAGCAACAAAAATAACAATAAAAACAACACCAAAATAGTAAAAAATAGCACCAAAATAGCAACCAAAATAGTAAAAAAAAAGCATCAAAACAATAAAAACACAACACCAAAACAGCAAAAATAGCAACCAAAACAGCAAAAAATAGCACCAAAACAACAATATAATTTTTATTAAAAATGGTTAATTTATTTGGTTCGGGTCGGGCCGGATCGAGCTCGGGCCAAAAAACTCTTACTCGAAGCTCGACCCATTTAGAAAATGGGCCTGATTTTTTGTCCAAGCCCATTTTTCGGGCCTATATTTTTATCCAAACCCTCCCATTTTTTGGGCGAGCCTTCGGGTCGGGTCGGGTGGCCCAACCCATGATCAGGTCTAGGGTGGAGCATAGGAATTGTGTGAGGCACGTGTTTGCAAATTGGTCAGGGAGGAAGTTAGGGAAATCTTATTAGTGTGATTTTTGGCAGATTGTGAAGTACAAGACTGAGAGGGAATGGGAGGATCTATGTTCAGCACTAGAGAAGAAAGATAAGGATGCTTATGATAATTTGATGAATAAGTCTCCAAAGATGTGGACTAGGGCATTTTTGGGGACTACTTGTAAATCAGACATAGTTGACAACAATTTGTGTGAAGCATTCAATTCAAGCATTGTTGAAGCTAGATTCAATAACATTATCAGAATGCCTGAGGATATTAGGACCAAGATGATGACTAGGATAGTACAAAAAAGGAAGTTATCATTAAGATGGATTGTGTAGAGTGGCAATTGATATGGAATGATGAAAATGGATGTGAGTTGAGGAAAGGAAGTTATCAATATAAAGTGGACCTAAGTCAAAGGATATGTGTTGTAGAAGTTGGCAGATTAGTGGGATTCCATGTTCCCATGCATGTGCTACCATGTATCACTTAGGGCTTCAACTAGATGAATATCTGTATGAATGTTATCACATTGATACTAATAACTCTTGAAAAAGAGTTATATAAAAAATCCTTGTCAGAGTTATTTGATTGTTTTTAAGTAAATTGTAGTAGCATTATTAGTGTTTTTATGTGTTTTTGCATATTGGAGCTGGTTTGAGCCTTAACGATTATTTGTAGTTGTTTTTACCCTTTTTGTTATGGCAATATTACACTGGTGGTATGTGTTGTTGTATGGTACAGGTTGGAAGGAAGTACGAAACCCAGAGAGTGAAGCATTGTTGGGAGCAAAAGCAGTAAGACTTTGCATTTGGATGCTCTGGCTATACCAGGTTCACAGATTCTGCTTTAGCAAAGCCAAATCTGACGGGGTTGTGCACTAGAAGGATCTAAGGGAAGCACTAGAAGGATCCCTTAGAATCCGGATCTGACATGCAAAAGGTGTGACAAAGCTCTTACAAATAGAGGAGTCATTCAATGAAGAAAATAAGCTAGAAAAGAGTGATCGAGCATAAAATCTAAAAAGAGGCAAATCTTGAGAGTTACACCGGTAGATCCAAGTGCAGAGGCAAAGTTGACAGTAGACGCTAGGAGCGGAGCCTCGACGACGCCGTAGCAACCACCTGAGCAATGATACTTTGCTATGACATTGCTAAAGTAGAATCGAGATGCGAGCCTGATGTTCTTCTTGGGTTTCAATTTAGTACTCTTGTTTATTAAATCTGAATGTTAAAGTTTCAAACGATATTTTGATGCCTTCAAACTAACCATTTGAAGGGTTGGATGATCTGGATGCTAAATTCTATTTTTATGAATGTTTGGTTAATCGTCTTTTGCTAATTTGCTTCACTTGAATTATGTTCTTTGTTCTTAATTCTACATGCATGCAAAATCCTAGACATAGGCACTTGCTTGTCATGTGCGTAATCTAATACTGAAAAGGTTAGATTTGCTAGAGCATAATCCGGTGCTATGAGCAGGTAATTCGAAAGATACTTGTTGTAACTCTAGACGTAGAGCTACATTCATTAAAAGTGAGTTAAGTTTTGTTGGAAGATTCATGCTATAGACATATATTATGGTTCGACTATAAAAATTGCCATGACACTGGTAAGCCATCACATAATCATTCTGGGCAGATGGTAGAGCGAAGATCTACCATAACATTTGTAGATCTAGAGTTTAGGATCTAAGGATTCCAGTTTTAACAAGCACAACTTAGTCCTATATTTAGATCTTGCGAATATCTCTACTAAGGTTGATAAGTACTTAGTAGATTTATTTCTTGCTTCAACTTTTATTGTTATTGCATTTATTATGACACGCATTTGCTAACACAAATATTTTGTTATGAACAATTTTTTTGTCAATAGCTTAGTAGAATTCTGACTGAAAACCAATCTCTGTGGATATGATACTTGACTTATTACTTTTATTACTTGAACGTCGTGTACACTTGCATATTCGCTACAGTATTATACATTTACACGCAACAGATACCTACAAGAAAGCTTACTCTTTTCCAATGCAACCCATAAATGGGCCACTTGACTAGGAAAAAATTGGTATTGAGCCAGTGTTTCCTCCTATTGAATGGAAAATGCTTGGGAAGCCCAAAAAGAATAGGATGATGGGTAAAGATGAACCAAAAAAATTGAAGCCTAGCCACTTGAGTAGGAAAGGTCTACCCATGACATGTACTCAATGTGGCCAACATGGCTATAACAAGCGATCTTGCACAAATTTGAAACAGGTACAGTGTTGTTCTTCAGTTATATATATTGAGTAATTTTTTTTATTTTGTCTAACCAATGATTATGTTCCATTTTTTGCAGCAAGATGCACAACCACTCAAACAAAAGGGGAAATCTCTCATTAAAAGGTCAACTACCTCAGATAAATCTCAGGGAAAGCAACCCAAGAAAGGAAAAATACATGAAATAAGGTTGTATATAGACTTGAATTCAAGGAATCAAACATTTTATGTAAGTTTCTTCCTTTTACTATTGATAAAACATTGTATATTGTTTTAATATTAATATAAAATATTATTGTAGTCTGGTAGAACCACAAGGAGCATGATGACAGCTTCATGCCAAGATGGTAGTGGATAAACTTCTTCAACACCCAAGTCACGAAATAACAAGTGAAAGGCTCCTCTTGACCATCTGGGAACACAAGAATCAGTTGCAAGAAACATGTGTAAATTATCGTTATTTTTTTGAATGACTTATGCTGTTTGTCTTGTGATTCACAGTAATAACTTGCTATTGAACTTGTGCAATCTTACATGGAAAAAATGCAGCTTCATTATATATATCTATTGTGTTTTCTCTAGAACTGGGGATACTATCCTTTTCTTTATGATGTATGTCAAATCATGCCATAATTCACTTCATTACTGTGCATATAATCTTCTGCAAATATGTCGTACAACACAAGTCTCTTATTGTAGCAATTTTCTGTCTGCGAAGTTCCTTTGTCAAGCAAATCATTTTATCCAGGGTGCCATAATTTCATTTATCTATTTTCATCTCATTTGCTGGTTATACGTGCCAAAACTAGCTTGGCCTACAACATTTATCTTGTATTTGTTTTCTATTTCGTAAGACCATCTCGTGACAACTTTGAACCAAAAAGGATGGTGTAAGGTATTCTGCCTACAATATTTTGAGCCTGCAACATTCTGGTTTTGGAATAAACAAATGTTGAATGTTATTTTGTTGTATTGAAAATCAATATGTTGGTTTTTTTGTGGTTCATTGATTTGTCGGTTTCATACTTAGAAGATTGAACTTATTTCCATGTTTAATGAGATTGAAACCAAGTAACTTCCTTTATATTTTATGCATTTTTAGTATAGTTTCATTTTCTAATAAAATGTGTTCAATAGGTTGCATTATTGCTTTTAAGACCAATCGAGGCCTAAAGGTTAGCTAACATACTTAGTGAGTGTGCAGGAGACCACAAAGAAGTGCACTAAAGGAAATTGATCACTTCGTCACTACATAGATTGAGCTACGTCGCAACTAAGTGACCAGACTTAAGGAACTTGATATCTGACTTCTTCGTGACACATAGGAGGTTTGTCATGACAACGCCTGAAGAACAACACTTCACAAAGAGACTGATGCCTATGTCGTGACACAATGTGTGTCATGGCATCGACCCTTGGATGCAAATTTCGCATTTAAACGAAGGGCATTTTGGTCTTTACAATGCCACTGAAACACGAGAAATGGTAGCTAACCTAGGGTTTAGGAAAAACAGCCATGTAAAGATATAAATAGGGCCTTTAGCACTAGGGTTTACACATAATTTACTTAGCCTTTAATTTTCAGTTTTTATTTTATTTATTTTTAGCTTTTGAAACGAGATTGTAGAAACTCGCGTAAACGATCAATGAATTTTTCCCGACAAATCACTCAATACAATTTAGTTTCTTTTTCATTCAATTCTTGATTTACATGTTTTCTTATATTATGTTATTGATGAATAAAGACATTTATAAGAATTTATACAACTCTTTTCTTTTCTTCTCTACTTTATTTTATTTTATTTTGATCTTTTTATTTTTATGCTTTCAACAAATTCACTTATTTTCTCTCATACTATAAACCCTAAAACTAGTACTAATTAATTTTATTCTTTACAGGAATTCCATTTAATATCGCCTTAAGCCTCCTTTGGGTATGATCCTCAGAATACTTTCAAGTGTTTCGTTGTAAACACAATATATTTACAACCTGACCCGTATACTTGTGGAAGCCGAAATCTACACCAAAGGGGAGTACGTTCGGGAGCAGTCATTCATGTATAGCTCACTCACATTTTGATTTTTGGCTAGTATAGTGTGAATGGTGCATAAGTGATCGGCTTGTAACGGCACAGCGATTGTGCAAGTGAACATACGTCGATGCAAGTATAGTTGATAGATTGATTCTATCGGATATCGATCCCATGAGGAATAGGTACTTAATGCTTAAATGTCGAAGCAACTAAACTAAGATTAGAGAAAATGCTAGTAAGGTTGTCAGCACTATTAAAGTAGATCTGCACACTAAGACAGTCAAAATTGTCAATGTAATTATAAAAGTTAATAGTCAAATCAACTGAAAGTAAATCAAATTGTTATTGAAGTGTTGAGAATTTAAATGCATGAAAGTAAAGTATGATCAAGTGTGAAGAATTGGAGTGGATCACTGATTTTACTAAGTAGCAATGCTAGATGCGTCGACAAGGTATTGTATAGACGAATTGTCGTAGCACTAAAGCTCCAATGCAATCTTACGAATTACAGCTCTTTGTTTAATAGAGACTTAAGCGCCCACAATTACCACACCTCTCAGTGCTGGCAATGTTGTGCACTCAAGAACAAGTGACCAGAATCCCTTCTAATCCCAAGCAACTCTCGCTGACTTGGTTGTTAACTTAACTTGTCACTGCATCTCTCGATGTCAGTAGACTATAATTCCACTCTCGTGTTTAATGCAGTCAAGTCCAAGAATAAACAGATGAGGAGAATCAAATAAGAATCAAAGTAATCTTACACTGAAAGATATTCCCATATTCATTCAATTGTCAATAATAATTCATCAACATAAAGAGAGGAGTCAACAAATACATCGAAGCTTACTATCTCTAGACTACTAGTACTATTCCTTAACCGCTCCTCTTGCCTTGCATCAAGCACTTCTCATCAGAAGTAGTTGCTCCTTTGTTCGATCAGCTCACCGATCTCCAGCTTAAAACCTCAAAAACTCAAAGTAATTACAGAATTAATTCCTTCACCTCTTAATATCTTCCCCTTTCTTCTTTCTTCTATTTATAGGCTTCAAGAATTGTAGATTTCTTCTCCTCTCAAATCCAACTCTTGTGCAGCTGTCAAAGTTTGTTGAAATCCAGCTGTGCACTCACGCAAATCTGGTATGATCTTCATAGGTTGTCGTCACATTTTTTAGCGCAATCTATAATCCTTAATTGCGGTGACATCATGTGAAATTCCTACGTTGGTGCTTCTAGATGTGTTTGCAGCGTGAATTCACCCATACAAAGTAAAGGTTTCGATGTGTTGACATCTCTGGCCACAATTCCAATCTAACTTGTGGCTGCATTCTTTAAATTCATTCTAGCATCAATCTTCTAAGATGGGCCCCTATGCTGACAATTTCTACACACAATACAAAGGCTGCATGTGGCGACATTAGTGCACAAAGGTGATAAAATTACAAGAATTTAAGCCAAACAATAATGAGTTAGAAAATATAAATACTAAGTATGAAATGCTTATTATGCATGCTAAATATGCTACAAAAGAGACAATTAATACACAAATTTAGGGAGAAAATAGTTGTCATTTCTTATGCTATCACACCCCCAAACTTGAGTTTTTACTTGCCCTCAAGTAAACAAAAATTAGCAAACTTCTCAAACAAATATGTCACCGCAATCAGTATTTTAACCACTTAAATTGTCTGTAATTCTAATATATAAATTGCATTCACATGATAGAATAATGTGCCGACAATTTATAAACATGAATAATTAAAACTGCAACTTCACAAATGTTAGTAACATGCTTTGAATCTTAACCCTTCCTTAACCAATACAACATTCATGACAATATATTTCTTTTCTTTTTTTCTTTTTTTCTTCTTTCTTTTTCTTTCTTTTTGTGAATTTTTTTATTAAAAGTGACTGAGAGATGTCATTGCATTACTCTACCTTTGTTCCTGAGTAGTAACGATGGGGTGCAACAAACCCCCAGGAGGTATGTAATTGCGTCGACACATACTCTTGCAGTGACACCCTTTGGTTAGATGATTTTTCTAACACATGCAGCAGAGTGTTCTCCCTTAACTAGTCACAATGCACTCACATTGGAGTGTCTTTTATTAGTACAGTGTCGCTGCAATTGGTAAGTTAGTTCAAGATTCAAGGGTTGATACTATCCATTCATTACTAAAACAATTCTAACCATTCATCCAAAAATAAAAGGTTCAATATTCATTCATATTCACCCAATTCACATATCAGCATTTCAAACAATTCAAGAATTACGCATAAAAAAATTGTGGTCACATTTTTTTGAAACGTTGCATATTTTCATTGAACTAAAGCAACAAGTAATTTTTCAAATATGTGGGTGCAATCCCATTTCCATTTCAAAAAAAAACCCCCAAACTTAATGTTTGCATTATCCCCAATGCACTAACAATACTATACAGATGAGAATGGAAATGCAACTACAATGTAAATGTACTAACAAATGAAATGCAGTGAAAAATGAAAATGCAATGATAACTAAATAAAATGCATGCAATTATTTACTAAAAAGTAAAACTAACTCATGGTCAGCAGCCGATAAAGTGGCTGCTTTGGCTTTCTTCTTCTTCTTTGAGTGCTCGCCTTCTTCTTTGTGTTTCTTCTTCTTATCTTTATGCTTTCTCTTCTTATCTTTTGAATCAACCGGAGCAATGGATTGTTCCTCTTCAGTCGGTTGAGTGGCAGCCTCATCGGCAGTTACATCTGATGGGTGGACCTCAACAAGTGGTGCCACATAGAGCACGATGGTTGGAGGATTTGGTTCCTCAATGCTGCTAGTAACTGCCTCAGCCTGGCTCGCTTCAGGTGGAGCCATATCTTCACTAGATGCCCCCACACTAGTGGGTGCTTCGGCAATATCCTTTACGATATTTGTCAGGCTATCGTCTTTCTTTTCTACCTCCTCTTCTTCAAGAGTCACCTTCTCAAGTTCATCTTCCTCTCCTTCTTTCTTCTTCTCATGGCCTTCTTCTTGTTGTGCTTCTTCTTCCCCAGGCTTTTCCTGCTCAGTGATGGCTTTGTCGACGCCTTCCTCTACGTCCACACCTATAGATATAATTGGGGTATACACCTCTTCAACCATAACCGCCTGCTCTGCCATATTAGCCCCAAGGCTGTTCGAGAACTCTTCTTCGAACAAGTTGACTATATTTTTGTAGCAATCCTCCATAGCATTAGAATGCCCCTCGTGCTCCTTGTCATCTAAAATGTGGATTCTCATTAAAGAGGGAACATGTTGAAGCCTACCATCAGGAGTAGGCTGGTCAAAGGATGAGGGCAATAGTCGGAAGATAGATGGGAAGACAGGGAAATCTGGTAACGGACGTAGGCTCATACTCCTTAATACAACGACAATAGTGTCATTCCACGCTTTTGTGTACGCATAAAATATGTTCTACCTCTAGTCCATGTCTTCCAACATGTTGATAATACGAATATTGTGCATGTCAATATGATCAATGTTGACTTCCATAGCAGCTAACCTCTTCCCTAGAGGGTTTGTGGGCACAGTGTCTAATTTCTCCTTTTCTTCCCTTTTCCCTTTTCCTTCTTCTTGGGTGGTTCCTTTACCAGCGGCGTCTCTTGGCTTCTCGTCATTCTTTCTACTGAGATATCATTAATGGGGCCCTTGTTGTCTAACACTTCCTCACCATTACGAGGAATAATCCCCTTTTGTTTACAAAGCAACATTACTAAAGAAGGAAAGGGTAATATACCTGTTTGCTTAGACGCGGCTTCAGCAATCTGGTCATGTAGAATTGCGCCGACATCGATGTGACGGCCCTTCAGGATGGAGTACAGGATGCACATGCGGTCTAATGTTGCCGTAGTGCTATGTGTTAAAGGTAACAGACGACTATTCACAAAATGAAACTATACTTTGCTTTGGGTTGTCAAATAACGTCGGTGCATGGTATAGTTGCTTTGGCTAATCATATGCTTTTGTAAAGTACATTTATCCAAATTGCAATGGGGAAATTATATGCTTAAATGATCAAATTTGTCCTTTCAGTCCTATTTTTATTGTCACTGTATTATTTACTAAGCTAAATTAAATTATCCATAAACAACCAATATTGGTCATTACTTCCAAGCATAATTTTAAATTACATAAAAAAAAACCAAAATTGGTCATTAGTTCCAAACATAAACAAACATTTGCTACTGCTAGCTGCATGCCTCTTACCACTAATGCCAAAAAAGAAACCTATGGTGATGCATACAATACATAACATAGAGCAAGAAAATAATATCTTATACATTGACTTCTCTTTCTTTATAACTTTAATTTTTTGCTTCATGGTCAACATTTTCTTCCTTAATGCTACTTCTCCTTCAACACCATAAATTGGTCTACCTCCTTCAACCTCAATGTCAACAGCACTACTGCCATCATTATGGTTACCATTAAATGGAACCAAATCCATAAAGTTCTTTCTAAGTGTTGAATTATTATTCAAAATATTTCGTTTATTGTCACGCAATTGACACAGTAACTCAGTAGCACGGTCACACATTTTCCCATTGTACGACTTGAAGAAATCACAACCACCGTCCTACAAAATAACCCCAATTCTTCCAAATTAAAAGGAAAACAATTTATGAAATTTATGAAATCATCAAAATTGAGCTCAAGCTCAATTTGCAAATAAAAAATCTTCACTTACCCGAAAATCTGAACAACCATAAAATCTCCTCCTCGGATTTAAATCGTTCCATGAAGTGTCTCTTGGATCTAACTTTTTGTAATGACATTTTACTGATGGTCCATCATAGACATACTCTCTCCGCGATGAAGTAACAATATTTGCAGATGACGATTTTTTCTTCGAACCATGAGTTACCCAACCTCTAGACTCACTATTCAAA
This sequence comes from Gossypioides kirkii, assembly GCA_005610355.1. Lineage (NCBI taxonomy): Eukaryota > Viridiplantae > Streptophyta > Magnoliopsida > Malvales > Malvaceae > Gossypioides > Gossypioides kirkii. The sequence continues at coordinate 24,116,559 of CP032253.1, read as the reverse complement.
CTATGTGAATCCATCAGATGACAAGGAAGAAAATAAAAATTTCCAGAAAGATTATGGATTTCACGATTTGGTTTTAAGGGATTAAGGATGTAGAAAAATCCCTCAAACAATGATTCGAAAAGGAGATTGCTGAAGATTTTAAGGATTCAACGAAGATTTCGGATGTTATGGATTTGGGGAATTCACGATTTGGGGAATTTGATGAGTTGGGGATTTTATAATTTGGGGATTTGAGATGATTTGGGGGATTTAGGGTTATTTTTTTGCTTTATGTTTATTAAATTTGTTTAATTTTTTTATCACATCAGTGTTATTATTTAAATTTCTACCACATCATCAGTCAACTGGCACGACACTTAAACCAATATTTTTGATCGGCTATTAACTAATGATTAGCTAACGGTTACCGTTTCAACCGTGTTGATGTATGAAAAATCTGTTTCGTTGAGGTCGAAATAAAAAAAAAAGTTATGGGTATATATCCAAAATCCTCCAAAGCTTGAGGTTTTTTTTGCAATTATGCCTTATTTTAACTGTTTTTCATATTAAATTTAATTTAGTACTTATCTTGATAGTATTTTATTAATTTAATATTAAAGTGATTATCTTAATATTTATCTTAATAAGTATTATATTAATTTAGTATTAATGTGATTAAGTTTAATCATAGTTGAACTCTCTAAACTCTTCTTATATAAAGAGAGCCATGGGTCATTATTTGACACACACTTGAATTCAAGAGAAAGTTGTATTGAGAAACTTCTCTAAAAAAATTATTTCAGAAGATTTCTAGAGATATTTTTCTTATTTACAACTTGAACCAAAAGTTTAGAGAAATTGTGAAATTAACACACTGGTAATTTTGTGAATTTTTTTTTGATTTGAAGCAAGCCTACACTCGACATAAGTGAGCTTGAGGATAGCAGAGAAGACTACTCGATCAAAGCGTTCATTCAAGACGAATAAAATATGTAACATCCCTAAAATTTATAAATAATAAAAGAAGTAATAAGTTGAATAATGTATAATTGATTTTTTTGGTAAGATAAGAAAATGATATAAAAGAGAGGATTGAGGAGTGTAAAAATAATAATAATTAAGAAGTAGATTTTAGTATATTGATTTAAAAGTAAGGACTAAATAGTAAATATATGAAAAGTTTTTAGCTCAAGTCTAAATATTCAAAATTTAGAGGATCAAAGTGTAAAAAATGAGAAATTTGAAGGACCTAAAGTGAAAATATACCAATTTACTATGATATGGAATTGGCATGCAGGGACCAAATTGAATAAGTGGAGAATTATGAGGGACTAAATCATAATTTTTTAAATTAAGTGATGACTCAAGGATGGAATTTTGAAAGACCAATAAGGGCAAAATGATCAATTAGAAAAAGGGAGAATTCTAGAACGTAATGATAATGTTGATGATATTCGGAAATACTTTTCATTAATTAATTAATTAATTATTATTTTATTAATATTTTACTTAAATATTTATTATTATTTTATTTAGAAAATGGTAGTATAAAAAGAAAGGAAGGATGAAAGAAATTTATCAACCTTCCGAAGTGAGTAAAAGGGTGAGAAAAAGAAGTTTTCTTTTTTTTTTTGCAATTTGATCTTTTTTCATGAAAACCTATCGTTTTACCCAATTTTTTTAAAATTTTCTTAGATATTAGAGAGAGAAGATGAAGTAGAGATTTTAGAGAATATGTTCATCAATTTAGAAGCAAGAAAATACTAGATGAAAGTGGAGAAAATGAGAATAAAAAGGAAGGAAAGTGGTGAAGAAGAGAAATGCATGAAAATGAAGAAGAAAGGAAGCAATTCTTGACAAAGGAGGTAAGTTTCATACTAAACCTACTTGTATTTCAATAGATTGAGTTAAAATATTTTGAGTGAGATGTATGATACATGTATTTAATCTAATACTAGAAATAGAAAGTATTTGATGAAGAATAAAGACTTAAAAACACTAAATTGGTAAGAGAGAATGTGATTTGTATGGTGAAAAATACTAAGATTAAGAAATGAATATGTAATCTACACATAAACATAAGTGATTAAATTGTATAGTAATCAAAAGTATGGGAATTATGTGTGATTGAATGAAACATAGTGCAGAGAAACATGGAAAAGGAAACATTTTCATTAAAACAGTTTGGACAGTAGCAGTGAATTAACTTTGAAAATTCACCAAAAATTATAAAAATTTAGTTAGCAGTTGAATTAAATATGTAATTAAATCTTATTGAGTCTAGTTTCAAATGGAAGAAATAGTGAAAGAATTGAAATTTTATATTTTGAGATATATTAGTTTTTGTGAAACAAGGTTGGAGTAGATTCGGGTTCCCCTGTTCTGATATTGGAAAATCATTAAAACATTGTAAAAAATGATTAGAGGCTGAAATCTATATGCTTAAATTATTAATGGGTCTATTTTCAAGAGAAACAAATGGAAACATCATCAAAACCCTGTACTAATAGATAATTAATTTTTAGTAAAAAAAGGTCGAAACTGTCAAGCAGCAGAGAAGGGGAAACTTTGAAGAATTTTCTGTATGGATTGGATAAAGTAGAACTGAAATTTTTATGGTAAAAAAATATTTGAGTCTAGTTTCAAAAACATCAAGCGGATATTAATTTCAAATTCTGTAGCTTAAGATATAAATAATTTAATGACTATAGCTCAAGTGGACAGCTTTGAAATTAACACATAAGTAAATAGTGAAATTATAGATAATGTATTGTTACATATAAGCATGCTATTTACTAAAAGCTAAAAATTCTAATAAATATATATATATATACATAAAGGATGTGGAATGGAGAGGAGGAGGAGGAAAAATATATATAGTAGATGAATTTGAAATGTTTTGAAATGGTTATAAGTGATGGAATAATTAATACATGTGAGTATATTTAAACGAATTGATAATAATAAGTGAATAGTAGTTAATTGATGTGATATTGAAATCATTATTAAAATTTTATGAAGAATTAAACTTATTGGAAAAATTTAGAAATAGATATGAAATATACATAAAATGGGTAAACTACTTTTGAAAGTACAAGTCCTCCAATGGTCTTATTTGTAAAACTTGAATATTTGTGTTAATTTTATAAATTTCATTATCTTTTATTGAATATCATGTTTCTATGAGGACTTGAGATTAGAAATAGATGTAAGTCAATGATATGTAAAAATGAAGTGGCGATTATGACATCTGAATACGGTTTAGGTAATTAAATAAATAAATAAATAAAAAGTGTGAAATTTGTAGGAAAATGGAGATGATGTCATGATGACAAATTTGCCATGTAACGATGTGAAACCCCAACGTCGCGACGACAGTCCAAAATTTTTATAGACTTTACAATTTGGTCTTTGACAAATTGTGGATGTTTTAATGAGCTCCTTTAACTCATAATTAGTGCTGTCGTAAATTCAATATTTACTAAAATAAGTAAATGATATACATTAATTAAATAATATGATAAATTGATTCTGAAATTTTTAGTAGTTGCTCCGGCAACAAATGTGACATTCCGGTGCCTTGACTCAGTGATTGGGTTAGGTATGGGGGTGTTACAAAAAAGGTTCAATTTTGATTAAGTGTTTATTACTTTAGATATCACAACCAAGTTCTTATTTTTGAAAAAAAATTAACTCTGATTTTTCCTCTAATCTATTTTCTGCTATGTTCTCCAAACCCCTTTTTTTCAATAATTTGGTATCAGAGTTAGGTTGTGCTGTATCTATAATTATAAACAAATAATCAAAATAGATTTCTCTTCTTCTTGTAAATTGATTACATACAAAGTGACATTCTTTTGATCTTGTGCATGTATTGAGTTATATATGGGAATGGATGCGATATTATATATTTGTCGTATAATTGTTATTTTTGCCAAGGTTGTAGTTCTTAGGAAATAGATCATGGACTATCATCTTCACATAGGATTTTTTTTAAATTCATAAAATTATTGTGAGTAGGAAACAAACATAGGACTTATATGTAATTTTTCCAAAAAGAGTCCATGATAAGGAGAAAATGGAGCGATGACGGTTGAAGACCCAAAAAATACCTTGTGATGAAAAACTGTGTAGTTTTTGTTTTTCATTTATTTCTAGAAATAAAATCATGAAAACCTTGACTAACAGTTTTTTTTAATTACTCATCTCCTTATATATCTATTTTTATAATTGTTTATAATATTTATATTATGTTATATTATAAGTTTGATATATATATATATATATGAGAGGATCCACAGTTGATCGATTAAAAAAATAAGAAGTGTGGTAATGAGAAAATACATGTGTTGTATTATTTCATTCACTTCTTTAGCTTATTCAATTGTTGTGAGAAGTGTGATAATGAGAAGATGTTTAGGATTGGCTCTAGAAAGGAAAACTTGGTTTTTAAGTGGTCAAATATTACTCACCTTTGTTTCTTGGGATCCTACCTATTGCATGGTTCACATTCACTTCTTCGGTTTTTCCTTTAAAATAAAACTGTAGAGAATCAAAATTGTTTGTCTTTATGATTGATTGATTCTTGTGAATGAATGAATATTATAAAACTATCATCGCATACCATGCATATATTGAAAGAATGTCATATAGAGTAGGTAAGAATGCCACTAGGACTATTGTATGATCATTCTTGAAATTTGGGATAAAAACCTTGCATGTTTTTAAAATATTGAGTGGGAGAAAGTCCTTGAACAAGACTTGTGACCTCCATTGATGGTCCTTAAGTGATAGCATGATAAAGTCTATAGTCGGTTCCTACCTTGGCCACACCTCAAGGTAAACTTTATCAAGTGAGTTCACTAGATGAGATTTCCTTTTAAGGACAACTAGTCATGCATGACTCAATAACTAGGACTAATTTGCAATATTTTTGAAATTACAGATCAATTATATCATAAATAAAACCTTTCAATAATTAATCATGTTATAACATTCAAATATTATAAAATACAATTAAATTTTAGTATTAATCGGGCTTACGAAAGCTCTAAATTTGACCTAGAAACACACATGGATCAAATTGTAACATTTTCAAAAGATAAAGGCAATTATGCAAAATGAAAGTCACACGATCGTACGTGTAGGCCGTGTAACTCACTGGACTCGTGTGGGCCAAATTACAAATTTCATCAAAAATCGCATGACCGTGTGGCTGGACTGTGTGATACATATGCTTCCTAATTTATAAAGAGTACACGACTGTGTCACTAGCCCGTGTGTGACACACAACCATGTGGTACAAAAACAAGTCACTAAATGCATAGCTCAATACCTAAAATTCACATTTAGCCAACACAAATACCTGTTCAAACATTTCCATGCCAAAAATACAACTTATAACTTCTCCTTAAATACCTACCCAATATGCCAAATTGGCACCATCATAATGAAAATCTATGAAACTTTCAAACCATTCATCCAATTGAAATAGGCATATAAACTTATGTTACAAATTTTCAATTTATCAAAATAACTTGTCAAAATCTCACTTCGTTGACCTCACTTTATTTGATACCAAACTTAACCATTTAGGCTTCAAAAATACCTACTACCATTTAACATACATGCCTTGAAATTTCATCCAAACATTATCAAATCAACCTCTTTCTTAATTCAAAATTATGAACACTTTAACCACACGCATATAACATTCATGTCTTCAAGACATAACTCAAAATTGAGCTAGAGGTACATCCAAGGTTGAGTCGAGTATAAGCCGAGATTTGGATGTTGATTATGAATTGATCGATTATATAGATGATAATGACAGCTAAATTGAGAAATTTTGTTAAAAAAAGTTAACATTAGTAATCACCTCGTTGAGGGTAAGAAAAGAGTAGGAATCGAGACACATAAAATTGATCAAACTGGTGCTCGACGTAAAAATAGAGTTATTAGACCACACCATGAGGGTCTAATTGATAAGGATCTACTCCACATAATAGCTGATGTATTCTTAAGAGCAGCAGGAGTTGCTCAGCAAGCTGCATTAGTAGCCATAACTCACGGTCCTATCAATAAAAGAGATCCGAAAGTTTGAAGCAACTAAATTCAAAGGGCTGAAAGTGTTAACCCTTCCTTAGCTGAAGTTTGGTTGAATTCAACCGAGTGAATTCTCTAAGAATTAGAATGTTCGTCGCTTTTGCATCACGTGTACGATACATCTTGCAAAGAGAGAGGCATATTAATGGTAGTTAACTATGTAACAGCCCAATTTTTAGTGGTGTCGAAAACAGTGATTTCGAGATCACAACTCCGATTAGTTGGGTCGTAAATTTTATTTATTTAATATTTGTGATGTCATTAGAATCGTATTAAATTTTGGTTAAGAAAATTTATCGTTTAGATAGTTAATTAAGTAAAAAGGATTAAATCATAAAAGGTGCAAAAGTTGAATCCCATTGATTAAAGGTATTAATTGATAATTGGAAGGTTGGTTAGGGTATCAAAATGGTAATTAGACCATTGAATAGGTGAGTGGACGAATTTGGGTTAGAAAATAAGAAGAAATGGATTGTAATTAGGGGTAAAATAATAAAAAGGGAAAGAAATGATTTTTAACCTAAAATTAATGACTAAACTAATTATTTTCTTCATCTTCTTCACTAAACAAAACAAAATAACTCTAAAAACCATAGGAGATATTCAGCCAAGCTTGTGCTTGTGATTTGAGTAGTTAAACCTCGCCCGTTTTTAGTGATTTTTATGTTTTTAAGTTCGTATTAGCTTAATCTAGCTAACCCAAGGACTAATTTGTGATTCTGTCAAATGTTAAATATTTTTCCATTGATGAATGAGCTTTTTCTTGATAGTTTATGAAAGTTTTGGAAGTTTGGTTGTTAGATTGGTTGATTTTGTAAAGTGATTTTTGATTATTTTAAGGGTAGTGACTAAAATGCTAAAAGGATGAAATTACATGTATTTGTTGAAAAATAATTGGTTGTAGGGACTTGTATTAATGCTATGAGTATTCGGCTGGTATGGGATTTGGAAAAAAAATGGTTATTTTTCATGTTTAAGTTATAAGGACTAAATTGAATAAAAATGAAATATTAAGGGTAATCTTATAAATTTTCCAAAAAAGGGGCTTAAATGAAATAAATGATTTAATTACACGATTTAATATGAAAATTGAATGATATTTTTATTTAGATCGCGAACGTGCCGCGGATCGAGGAAAAGGAAAAATAGCGGAGTAATCCCCGGAGCTTAGTCTTAGCTATAATTTGGTCTGATAAGTTCGTGTAATTATATTTCTATTTGATAATCCTAATCTCATTTGTCATGGTTACAATCTTGATGTCGGAACGAGATGGAAGATTCTGAAGAATTACAGTATTGGCTTGTGAGATGAAATTATTGTATTGGCTCGTAAGAGCGATATATTGAACTGGCTCGTGAGAGCGAATTACTGTACTGGCTCGTGAGAGCGAATTACTGTAATGGCTCGTAAGAGCTATATACTGAACTAGCTTGTAAGAGCGATATACTACACTGGCCTAGAAGAGCGATATACTGTACTGGCTTGTAAGAGCAATTTTCTGACTGGGCTTGTATAAGCTAAATTTACTGGGAGACTTGAAGAGATCGTGGGATACGAATGTGGAAATAATGAAGATGTTTATTTACCTCCTACGTTTGAATAAGTTATTCTGTAAATTAACTGCTCGAATGAACTAACTAAGCTTTGTAAGCTTATCCGTGTATTTGTTTACTGTTTTGTATATTCGTTCTGATGTTGAAGATCGGATCCTAATGAAGAATCACACTATCCCGGGATCTCGTTTGGTAGACTTTAAATCACTTTATTATATATGGCATGTACTAGGATGATAAAATTTGTAACTTGCTTATGTTTATTAAGCTTTAGAATATACTTAGGTTAATGTATACAACTTGAAGGGTGATGAAATTATACTTGCTTGTATGTTTTGGTATGTCTTTTGTATGAAGATGAGCATATCCATTTAGTTCAATACATAACTACGGTTTGGGCTTGATTTTGAGCATGATTTGCCTTGTTTTTGCTGTACATTTATAGGTTGTTGAACTATATTGAGATAGGTACAAGTTGAGGGGCTTATTGGTAATTTTGCATATTATTTCTAACATTTCGCAGGTACACACGGCCTTGAGCATAGGCCAGCACACGAGCGTGTGCCCAGGGTAAAATAGGTGCAGGGTACACACGAGCTACACACGGGCTGGGACACAGTCGTGTAGCCCTATTTTGAGTAGACACACAACCCAGCACACAGTCTCACATACGGGCGTGTGAGGTTTTTCGCATGTTCACACAGTTTGTCACGCTGTTTATGACACGACCATGTAAGGGCATTTCTTGTATACAGAAGGTTTGAGGCACGGTTTGAGGCACGGTCGTGTGACCCTGATAATGCTTAAAAGTGACATACTTTTGGATATTAATTATATGTATATTGAGTATGATCCTACTAATTTGGGCTATTTATGGTTCTTTTATCTTGTAGGGACTAAATTGAAGACGAAAGGAAATTTGAGGCAAAAAGCATAAATATGGAAGAGAAATTGTCGAAAGTGTGAAAGTGTGTAATACTTGGAAAGAGATTTATTGGACATAGGATTTTATTTAAATTTAAACTCTATTTTTTAGGATTAATGTTTAGGATTATTATTATGATATTGTTTATGTTTAATTTTAAATTATCTTTTAAGCTTTATAATTTAGAGTTTAAATTGGATCCAACTAGGGATTTCCATGTATTATAAATAGGGGATGGGGTATATGAATTATTCACTTCCAATTTTATGTAAAATCCTTCATCTCCCAAAAATCCTACCTGTTTCTTTTAATAAAAATTCTATTTTCATTAAGCTTGTGTATTTTTCCCAAAAAGCATGAGCAACTAAAACCTTTTTAGCCGAAGGTTATCAAAATTCCTCCAAAAGAGTTCATGAGGCTTAGAACCTGCACTTAACCCTTCTCAACCGAGTATTCATCACTTCTCTGCATTATGGGACTAACGCTTCCGTCCATGTCCTTTCAAAAGTAATCTTTTCATTTTACGTGAAGCTGGCCACTTTGTGTGTTTTGAGAAGGTTGCACAGTCGGTTCGCTAACTTACTGCGTAAGAGGTTGTCGAGCCAAAGAGACAAAATGGCGTGGCATTTGTCATTAAGAAGAGATGATCTAGTATAAGACGGTCCCATTGGAGTGACAGTTGACTAGAGTTAGGTTCCTCTACAAAAAAGCTATAATTGGAGCTAGTGGTCGTAGGCGTCCTCTTCCACTATACTGGCTTATTTGGTCACGGGAAGAAACATCTAAAAGTCTATGATTAAACCAAGGAGGAATCAAGATAATCGAAGGCTGGAACTCTCGAAATCGATAAAACCCTTCTTTTCTCAACTCTGTTTACTTTTCTACAATTTCAATTATTTCAAACATTTAATCGTTCATTTTTTTTAATTATGTTTATTTATTTCTATAGGTCAGACACTTTTCCTAAGCACGATTGCACCCAGGATCTCGATATACAAGATTCTACAACATTCTAGTCCTTGAGGATTTGACCTTACTTCCCTTTTACTATTATTTTTAATATTTTTAGGGATAGGTTATATTTGGTGCTCCCAATGACACACCAAACCCCTGTTTCGTTGAATTTTAATGTTTCGTGAAATGTTTCAGTTGTATTTCAATCTAGTCCTTACGAATTGGGACTACCAAACTGAGAATAATGTGATCAATTTGAAATGTACTTCAATATGCTAATGAAATATTAAGATGAGAACTGAAATTGTGATTATATTGCCGGTAACTGTTTTGTAACCCTCGAGACCTTAACCGGCAATGGTGTTGGGTTTTGGGTGTTACAAAGTGTCACCTGTCATGTTCTTCCAGTTTGTATGCATCCAAATATAGTGTACATGGTGGGAATGTTAGGCAAATATATAAGTAATCCAAGAATGGATCATTAGAAAGCAATAAAACGACTTATGAGATATCTTCAAATAAATAAAGACGACATGCTCACTTATAAAAAATTATTTAGAGATCGTGAGGTATTCTGATTTGGATTTGCTGGATGTTTAGATAGTATGAGACCCATATCAAGTAATATTTTCGTGATGGATGGAGGAGCTATTTTTTGAAAAAGTGTCAAACAAACACTTAAGGCTTCTTCCAACATAGAAGCTAAATTTACTACTTGATGTAAGACATCAAATCAAGGAATATGACATTAGAATTTTATCATTAGGTCGCATATAGTTGATGGTATAAAAAGACTATTAAGAACTAATTATGATAATAAAGTCCCTGAGTTATCTTTAAAGAACATCAGAGCTTATCAAAATCAAAGCATATATACATCAAATTCTAGTTGTGAAAGAAAGAGATTAAGAGACATTTGACGTCAATAGAGCGTATTAATACAAACTCCATAATTGCGAAATCGATTGCAAAAGGTTTGCCACCTAAAGTATTTCATGGGCATGTGGCCCATATGGATGTTAAACTATTTGATGAGCCATTTTAACGAGTTTGTTGTCTTACTTACACTTTTAGCATGTTTACCTTTTTTTTTTTTACATACTAAGGTTTCACCAAATATTTCAAAAAATACAAAATTTTCATTTCTATAATGGTTTTACATAAAATATTAGGAAGCGTTTTAGAGTGTTCAACCATAAAGTATAAACAATTGAAATTAGATAAGATATAGATAAATTCCATGTAATTTTCCTACTATGCATCCATATTTGATTTGCATCATTATTTTTGGTAATATTATGGACCATTGATGGGCTTAGTTATGAATATATGTTACTAAAGCCACTTTGATCCTATATATATTAGTAAAATTAATGGATTAGGTTGTTTTGGAATATTTCAATTGCAATAACAAATGTTTTTGCACACTAAAATTTTAGCTATGTACTATTCTTTAGGACCATATATGGTGTTAGTGAAAGATTTTTAGCAATTATATGAATTAATGGATTCACATATTGTGCATAGGTTTATTGTCAACTTAAAAGAGTTCAGTTATTTGATCTAATATGGTATATTATTTGATTTGATACGTCCACACATTCAATATATTTTTTTGGTGAATTGTAAGAAGAAGATAAAATCTTAACAACAATGTGACTTAAATCCATGTTGTATTTGGAATGATGAAACCATCAGGTCAATATACGGGTTTCACATTCAATATTCTTTAGTTATGGTTGATAGACCCATAACTTGGAAGATTTTGTTTACTTCAATGGTTGCTTGCATAAGTATTTTATTATTATCTATTTATTCAGTACATATCTAATATTTATTTTAGGAAAGCAAATAATTCCATGAATGTAGTTTTTTTTAATCATAATTCAAAATTTTAATTGTAAATAATAAAAATAAATCTAATTTTGATCCAAAATCCAAGTAATAAATGGGACAACTAAGTTTTTTAACTCCTTATTTTAATCTACAAATTACACATATTCATTTTTCACATAATGGGAGCAACAAAAGGTCTGTGTACTACGGAAGGGGGAGACTCTGCTGGGTAAAATAAGATAGTTCCACCCTGTGGGTCGCACGCTACCATACTTTCAATTTCGCCCCCAACGGCGATTCCCATTTGGCACCCGCCTTGGCTCTCCGATTGGATTCGTCGCTAACCAAAAACAATTTGTTTCAATGCCAACTTCCTAACTCCTCCTTTATAGCCTTCACTTCCTTTTTCAGTGATTTTTACAAACACCTTACCCAATATTAGATTCAAAATCCCAATTAGAAAAAGGGAAAAAGCAGCAGCATGCTTCGAAGGTCGATTTTGGAATTATCACGTCACCGAGGGTCTCCTCGGAGAATACCAAGGCAGATTATATCCCAGGTAAATTCAACTGTTTTTTGGTTTCGGTATGAATTTTCTAGTTCCAATGTACTTCCTTTATCTATAATTGTTCGGTTTTATAATGTATGGTTAAAATGTAGTGTTCATCACCGTTTCTTTATTCGAGAAATCAATTTTCGACCTCTCCTGGAGAAAATCCTACTCCCAAACCTGGTTCAGCCGGAGGTCCGCCTGAAGCAAATAGTGGGTTTTCAAGAGTTGTCCTTGGCAGTGCTGTTATTGTTGGTGCTGCGTTGGTTGCTTACCAAGCTGGATACTTAGATCAATATTTTGGTCAAGTGCCCAATGATTCTGTTGATTCAGCGAAAATTGGTTTTGATGGTAAGGATGAAAAGGATGTGCAAGTTGTTACTTCTCATGATGAAGAAATTAAAGGACAAACTACTCATTTAGACTTGGACGAGCAAGATGCAACGCGTATCAGTCTTCCTCCTCAGCTTGAAACTTCGAGTGAAACCCCTAGTGTAAACCAGCCTAATGTGGAAGTTAAGTCGAATGAAACACTTGGAAATAGCTCAACGTCAGGACCAGAAAAGCCGTTGCCAGAATATTCTCAGAGCAGCTTGCCATCTGCTGATCATAGTGCAGATGCTGCTGTATCAGCTGAGGGGAATGTTGAAAAGGCTGGGTCTGAAACTGCATCAATACAAAACAAGGAAATTCGTGATATTCAATTGAATGCCCAATCAAGTGCATCCCTTGGAGAAAAGGAGACAAAAGCTGTAGAACCTCATTCTCATGCTACTGAAGACAGTCCGCAGGTGCTCTTTTCTGTGCATTCTATATTTATGTTCATACTGATTGCTTGGGCTTATAGATGTTATGAAAGTTTGAAGAATGATTCAGCATCCATGCTTGGATTCTATCTTTTTTGGTATAATTTGAATGCAAGTCTTGTGTTAAAGGTGGATCAAATGCTCTTTAATATGAACTAAATATAGATTGCCCTGTTATTGTTAGTACGTTTTTGCTGCTAGATTACCACCTCTCATTAAACCAATCATTACAGCTACACTCCTTAGGCAATTGTCACTTGCTTTCCCTGCAAACATCATGGGCACATCACGTGTGTATCTATGCACATTCTTATTTCTTTCAATGTAATTTACTTGAATCTTCAAATCTGAGAACCTTTATTAATTTTTTGCATGGGTGCATAAAGAAATGTTTCAGTATGTTAAACAACCACACTCAGTTTTGGTGGCCTGTTGTTGCAGGATGAAACAAGTAAAGGTGCAGAAGCACCTAGTTTTGCCCTTGAAGAAAGCCAAATAAAAGCTACGCCTTTTCTGCATCCCAGTATAGCGGACATATCTCAGGCATCTTTCTTTTTCTCTCCGGTTTCTCTTCTTAGCACTCTACATTTCAGTTGCTTCTGATTTGTAAACTCATGGAATTTCAGTATGAACCATTGTTATTTTTCAAGTCCGTTAAATGAAACTTATTAAGACTCTTTTTGTCTCTATGACTCTATGATTTTTCATGTTTTATTGTCTGAGTTTCATAGGAGGTTTGATCTCCCAAGAAATTGGCTTAGGATTGCGCATCTGAGTAATTGAAGCTTATTTTATGTCTTTGTGTTTGGGAATGACTGTCAGGTGATAAAAGTGCAAGCAGATCCTGTTCTTTGTATTAATATATATACACATACACATAGTACTATTGCTTTAGGATGACAAAGAACCTCTTAGTCAAGGAAAAGGCTTTATAGGGAGGTTTTATCCCCTAAGCAATTGGCTTAGGGTTGCAATATCTCTTTTATGTCTCTGCTTATATGGGGGAATACTGTACCAGCCTTTTCTAGGCTTTCTGTACATTCCTGTAATCAATACTGAAAGAATACTCTCTTTATCAAGGTATATTTGTCCTGCACTGGCTCAATGTAAGACCCAATTTTGATGTTCTACTGTTGCAGGATGAACCAAGTAAAGGTGCAGATGTGTCTAGCTTAGCTCCTGAAGAAAGTCAAATAAAAAATTTGCCATCTTTGCACCAGGTATCTTTGTTTCCCTCATTGGTTTCTCTTTTTAACGCCTGACCTTCATGGAATTCCTATGTGAACCATTGTTATTATTTGAAGGCTGGCTAGTGAGACTTATTAAATTTTCCTTGTGTCTTTGGTTTTTCATGTTTCTTTGTCTGATTTTTCTTAACATTCGAGTCTGCCTTGTGCTTATTATGTTCTTCTGCACATTGTTGGTTTAAAGGATAGAAAGAAGTACGATTTGACAGCTTCTTGCTTCTTTATGTATGTATACGTATTCTGTATTTTAGACGCTGTTAAGCTTATTGATATATAGCCAATGCTTCAAGACGACAAAAAAACCACTTCATTTCCTTGTTTGGTTTCTAGGCAGGGAAAGGCTCTGTATGGGGAGGTTTGATCCCCCAAGAAACAGCTTAGAATTGGACATCCGAGGATTAAAGCTTTGTGTCTTTGTGTTTAATTGGGGAAGACTGTTAATTGAGATGTCAAAAGCACAGTTGTTCTTTTCTTTTGTATTGGGTTATATATCTTCAGGATGGCAAATGGCCACTGCATTTCCTTGTCTATTGTCTGGGCAAGGAAAGGCTTTGTGGGAGGTTTGATTCCCTAAGAAACTGGCTTAGGGTTTCATCATCTCTTTCATGTTCGTCTTTAAATGGGGAAGACTGGGCGTGTGAGAGTGGCAAAAGCACGGCATATTCTTTCTAATTCACTTAATATATATATATATATATGTATTTATGTATGTATATGCACTTTCTTCCTAATCTTTACCAGACTTGATAGAAGACCTCATTATGTGCTCCTTCGCTGCAGGCTATACTGACTGAAGATAAAGGAGCTCCAAGTTCTCTTCTTGATGCCTATCACCTTAGGGACAAGGCAGATGAAAGCTATTTATCTTCTCTAAATAGAAAATATGAGCAGCTTTCTAAAGAAACAGAGGTTGTTTACCTACTTATTGTTTAAAGCATATGATAAAGGAGAGTGTAAACTATCACTAAGTTTTCATTTCTTTTTAACGTGTTAGGGTTTTGGTACAGCGGTTGAGGAACTAAATGAGGGATATTTATCAAAGGATGGAAAATTAATTCTTGGTTTCCTCGAAGCCATTCACGCTGCCGAAAAACGGCAAGCTGAGCTGGATGCACATGCTTTTGCTCAAGAAAAAGAAGTATTGAAGGTCTAAAGTTTGAACTATCTTGGTTCCTACATCTTAATTTCTGCAACTTTATATTGGCCATGTCTTACTATTTATTTGTACTTTTGTTTCCCTCCTCTCTTTAGGAGAAATATGAAAAGGAATTAAGGAATTCAAGAGCCAGGGAACTAATGCGTACAGAAGAGGCAGCCATATTGGATAAGGTTATATCTGTTTTTCATATTTTCGTTGTTTTTATTTATGTTACTCGAACTTGGGTGTGTGCTGGGTATGGGTACGTGTTACAAGGTGGGTATGTTCAATTTTTTCTCAAGTTTTCCATGCATGTAAAGGGTTGTAGTGGGTCATATCCAAGATCATGTCCGAATATATGTTGACCACTGGTGTCAATATGGGTACTTCAAAAAATGAAGGGCTGAGGCAGCATAGTTTTTTACTATGTTAAATTTCTCATGATTGATTGCCATGCTCTTTGTCATTGCTTCTCAGCTTTATGCCATTGCCTGATCAATTCATGATCCTGCTTCCTTTTTTCTCTTGCTCTTGCATTGCAAATCAATCACTTATGTCATTACTCATGACTAATTTAGGCTCTTGTTTTTATTATATCTTTCAGAATCAATTTTTTACTCACCACTAAAACTTGGTTAGTTCTGAGATTGGCCAAGGTGCCTTCCTTTCTCCATTTTTTTGTTGCTATGTAAAAATAGGAAGTGAAGGCCTTCCCTGGGTTTGTCATTACAGTAATTTCTTTCATGTCTTTTAGTGAATGAGGAAATAATTACATAATTTTTGGCTCTTTTTATGGTGCTTGTTTTTCAGACTTTTTCTGTGCTCTTCATAAATGTTTTTTTTCTTTCTTTTTGCTCCATTAAGTGAATTATTGTCTTTCTAAATTTATTCTCTCAAATGAACTCTTCCAGGAATATTTCTTTTTGAACTTTTTACTGATACCCTGGATCCTATTTGGTCTGTACCTTTCTCTTTAACGTTGCTATATAGTCCTCCCATCCACAGCTTATGCTTTAATCATATGGTGAATCCGCTTGTTCTTTGTGTCTGTAGAGTCCGTATGTCAGAATTGAATATGAGGCAGACTGGGTCGGTTGTCACTCTGTCTAAACACAAACAAGTTGATTAAAAGTTTAGTTTGTTATAGTACTTGCTGACCAATATTGTAGAAATGCGCATGCTAGGTAGTAATTGATAGGTGAAGCTCTAGGATTTCCCATCTTAAAGAAGATACTCATAACGGAGACAATGTAATTTTTGTTATAGATATCTATGAATTTGGATTTCCTGTCTTGAGTGTCATATAGCCAGAAGAAAGTGTTATTTGTATCAGTTTGGAACAATGTCAATCTGTTTGTAAGGCTTAAGTAAAGCTAAAACTATGAATTAACCTGGGACAATCCGTCTCTATCAGTTTCCTTGAATTATTATGCTGGTTAGGGAAATTACACAAGTACCTTTATCTATCAACTTAAGCTAATTCTTTAAGTGCATGCTTCTTTTGCGGTGATTACCTTGGAAAGTCACAGTTTAGTTCCAATGGAGTACACTCGTCTTTATGCCCTCTAAAGGGGTAAAAATGAAGTAAAAGAGAAGAGAAGTTATTCTATTATTTTGTGGATTCAAGCTGCTAAGAATTTCAGTTTATCACTTCCAGGAATTAAAGAGAGAAAGAATAAAGGCAGCAGCTGCTCTAAAATCACTTCAAGAAAAAATGGAAGAGCAACTGAGGATGGAACTTGAAGAAAAGGTACGTAGTTTTGTGTAAACAAAGAAGTTCTGTTGCATAATTTCATAGTTATGAAATCAAGTTCTTAGTTCTTGGTTATTGCAGGAAAGGGAAGCTGAACTGAAGTTGCAAAAAGCTCAGGAGCTTGGAAAAGCAGAACTAGCTGCAGCAATTGCAAATGAGAAAGCAGCACAGATTGAAAAATTGGCAGAAGCAAATCTTAATGTAAGCTATCTCCTGGTGGATAATTTTATTAAAAAAAACTGTACAGAAACCAACATTTCTACTGTTTAGAATGAAAAATGAACTACCAAAAGAAAAATGCTTTTCACTGATATTAGATATTGACAGAGCAAGGAAATTTTAAGTTACAATGCCAGGTCTCAATTGATGGGTTGGAATTTTAAACCTCTTGGCTCGTACTTTGCAGCATATGGCATGCAGGGGATGGGTGACAATCCAAATGTCAATACATGATATATTGATGCTTTTAGCTTTGTTTGCTGCTGTATCAACTTCCATACTTCCTGTCTTATGGTGATGCTCCTTGTGTTTGATAGACATCTTGTGCATACAAATATATTTACATCATTCATGAAAAATGAAGATCCATTGTTTTGAAAATTGAATTTATTAAAAGTAATTGTTAACCACAAACTAATTAACGAGCCTCTTATGCAATTTCTAGCCGAAAATCAAAGATTTGACCATTAAAATTACCTGAATACGATTTTTTATGTAATTTGTTAATATCCAAATGGTTAATGAAATTTCCAACATTATAGATATCGAATGAAAGTTTGAGTAATACCTATTTTTGGAGGAAGATTTAAAAGCTAGAATACTTTCTAATATGTTCTTTGATTTCTTTTGAGGATGAATGAGCTTGAGTTGAGTTAAAAAGTAAAACTGTTCACATAAATGCATTTCTCAGTTTATTGGTTGTTGGTTATGAAGATGAATCTGATATTGGAGCCATAAACATGTTTTATTATGCTTCATATATGCTCGACTAGTTATTTTCTTAATCCGTATTGTTTATTACTATTCAGCACTATGGATGTGATTGGAGGTGTGCTAATCATGGCATGGATATTTCTTTTGTAGATAAATGCCTTATGTATGGCATTTTATGCACGATCTGAAGAGGCGCACAAAAGTCATTCTGTTCACAAGCTTGCTCTGGTACCTTCCCAACCTTAACTGTTCTTATCTTATTTTTAGTTTTAGTTGGAGTCTGCATTATGTTATATAGTGATTGACTCCTAGTTGTCATTTTTCTGAACTCTTAAATTATTGGCACATAAATTGAATGTTCTTGGGTCCTACAGGGAGCACTTGCTCTAGAGGATGCACTTTCTAAAGGATTACCAATCCAAAAAGAAATAGATGCTCTGCGCACCTACCTTGAAGGTACTGAAAAGGATTCAGTGTTGGATTTGGTGCTTTCGTCTCTTCCAGAAGAAACACGGTACCATGGGACCGACACTGTACTACAGTTGAATCAAAAGGCAAGCTTTTCTGTAGCTTTAGAAATATATGTTAATGAATTCTGAGTCCTTTTGAATGATCAAATCTATACTTTTGGCTAGATGGTTGATAGTTTGCTTGTTGCTGAATTTTTTGTAGGAACTGTATGCTTTACTTTTGGCAATATTTTCTTGGAATGAAAAATTTTAATTTTAAATGATTTTATAGAGGCAGGCTAAAAGTAGGTAATAATAGTTTTTTCCTAAAATTAAAAGCTTGGAGGAAGAATATGCCTGACATCGTTCACATACACCCCTTTAGGTGTTGTAGATTCTCTTTTTCCTGATGGGATCCTAATAATCCCCCATTGCTCTAGAAAACAAGTATCTCCTTTAAGATTGTTTCATTGTCTTAACTAGCAAAAATTTATCCAAAAGTTGAAAATTGCTAAATAAATTTACCTGAACATGTTCTGTGCCCCCTTTTACTTGCGCATCCGTTTCTCAGTTTCCTCCTTGTTATTGTTACTGAAAATTGCTCCTGTTTAATTAGGATTGGTTTGTAGTCATATTGCATTGAGAAATAAAGACTATATAGGTTGGTTGGCAGACAAATTTGCCAAGGTCTGAATTTTTAATCCTAAATTTCTTCAATCTTTAAAGAGCACACTAGTACTAAGATTTTATTCTGGATGGTCAACAAGAGAGGCTTCTTGCTGGAACTCCTTCACTGAGTTCTGTACACTGTAACAACATCAAGAATCCGCTTCAGTTGGGAGGCTTGGCCCTGGATAAAGAATTACACCCCACAAAAGGGAGGTGGGGGGAAAATATGGTATTCATTTAAAAGCAACCTGGAAGGAGGTTTGCTTGTTGTTTCAGAGTTGCTGGTTCATTATTATTCTGAACATGCTCAACCTAACATCAAATGGAAATAAAGGATTTTATGATGGATTCAGAATTGAGACTAATCTTGAAAAGCTAGCCAACTATGAAGAGATAAGAGTGGTTTGATTCAATGGGTTAAGACCTGATGAGCAAAATGCTTGTCAAGAAATGCTTTTTCATGGTTGGTTTCATTTTGTACAGGAATAAAAGAAGTATTACTCCTGTTATGCACCACATGATCTGCCATTTGGACATAAATTGTCTTACCTAGATCTCTGATGCATCTAAGTGGCATCAGCCTATCACTGGTCTGCTGGAATTTCCCAAGTTATCTTCTCACTAGCACCTTAGCTATAGTATGTGTACTGAGGCAAACGTTGGAGGTTTCATCTAGTTTGTTTTATGAGTTTATTTTGATGATTAACTAGACTACTGTAAAAGTTGCTAAAATTTAGTTATTGATGTGACTAACATTTCAAGTTTTTGTAGCCTCAACCATGCTGTTACCTGACATATGTTCGTTTTGCAGTTTAATGCAATGAAAGGGACCCTAAGGCACTTCAGCCTAATTCCACCAGGTGGTGGTGGCATCTTGACACATTCTTTAGTTCATATTGCATCCTGGTTAAAGGTATAAAACAATAGGATTTATCTTTCAATAATTATAGATATAAGCCACTGAAACAATCTCATGCTTGCCTTCGACTATCTTTTAGGTGAAGGAAGTCGACCAATCTGGTGAAGGGATTGAGTCTTTAATCAGTAGAGTTGACAAATACTTGGCTGAAGGAAAGCTCGCCGAAGCGGCAACCGTCCTTGAGCAAGGTGTCAAGGGTAGCCAAGCAGAGGAGATTGTCAATGATTGGGTGAAGCAAGCGAGGAATAGAGCCATCACTGAGCAAGCTTTAACTGCACTCCAATCATATGCTACTTGCATTAGTCTTACCTAATCTCCAGTCCTCAACACATGGCTCAAACAATATCTTGGGTATGGAATTAACAAATCTCACAATGCTTATATTTTGCTTAAAAATTGTGTAGATTGTCCGTGATCCTCCAAATAAAAAATTTTGGTTGTCTTCACCAAAGAAGGTCCATATTTTTTCATCTCTTCATAGATACTGTTAGTAGGCCTTTGTGGTGGAATGTTGAAATAAACTATAGGATTATTGGAAACAAGAGGGTCAATATAGAGTGAATTTCTTGATATCTTTTGAAGATATTGCAACATGTATGGTTGATGATGTATCATTTTCTTGAAATATTTTTCTCAACTATTCTTAGTTTTAATCAGAATTTTCTTATTTGCAGCTCAATTGACATAAATAAATATCCGTAGTAAGTTGTAACAACCTAATACTGATTCAACATATTTTGCTTTGCTGTTATGAGAATGGCCATTGCAACTAACAGCTTTTCAGGTTTCTTTATGCAGAAGATATTTACCTTTCAACTAATTCGAGAAAATATTTGCTACATTGCAAGTTGAGTTAAAAAGTTGACAATTGTTTGATAGGTGAAGCTAAGAAATTGCATATATCCTTTATTGATATTTAAAAAATAAAACTAAATAAATGAGACACATTATGACTTTTTAACCTCTTCTATCAAATAATAATCCACAGGGAATATTGAAAAATAATTTTTATATGTTAGCCCCAAGGAATCCTGTGTATTATAAGATCATAATCAAACTACATGCATGCAGAGGTTCTTATATTCTTTTTGGGTCGAAGAATAAATCTTTTAATGTTAATAAAATAGTAAAAAAAACAATGTTAATGGTGGATACTATATGTTGTATAATAGGGACTGAATTATTTTCTTCCAAAGTGTTTTAAAATGAATTCCAGTTGTTCATTGCCTTCCGCTACCACGTCCATCTGTCCATGTGCTTCAAGATTCTACAACATGGGTATTTCTTTTTTTTTTTTTCTTCTTAATGTAATCCTTTTTTTTCTTTAGCTTACATCACTGAAATAAAATTGATGAACATGCCCTCATTTTAATTTAATAACTTTTTTCTTGTTCCAAGAATGTTAAAAAAAATTAATACTAATTAATTGTTGGTGTTATTTGAATAACCATTGTTCCTAATAATTCTTAATAAAAATTGATATTAATTAATAATTAGATGCAGGTTTATTGGTTTGATTCTTCTTACATGTAAGAAAAAATTATACGAAAATTCCACTTGAAGAAACCACAGCCATACATGCATTCTTTAAGTCCTAATAAGACTCACCCACTTATTGAGAAATACAAATTTTCAATTAAAATATGAAATGATGTGATATCGTCTTAATCAAAATTTAATTATTGCTGTCTCAATCATTAAAGATGAGAAATCAACTTCCATGAAAGAAATATTAAACAAACTTAGAGTTAAAAAGAATATTAATTGAGAACAAGGGTAGGGTGTCCTTAAGCCAAAATCCCAAAGGATGTCACAACTCAACCAATTTTAGCTATGATTTTGATGTTTCCAACAAACCACCTTTCCTAGTGAATGTCACAATGTCCCAATTTTTCAAGGACCCATCCATCTTCCCATTTGAAAAAAAACAATAACAATGACAAGAAAGAATTATCTTGGCTTTAGAAATAAGATTCTAATACCATCATGCTTTGTGCTTTCCCTCCCCACTAAGTTAAAAATATTACAATATGTTTTTAACTAAAATTTTTAATCATTTTAAATATTTTAATTAATTATATTTTATAAAAATATATATTTAAAGACTATTCCATTAAATATTTAAAATATTATTTAGAACAAAATTTAAAGAATAAGAGGTTTAAGTTGAAAATTTTAAACCTAATAAATTTAATGGGACAAACAGATTATTATTAAATATAGTACATGTATTAGTTATATGTTAGAACAAGATAAATGTTACAGTGTAGTTAGTGATTATGACTTGTATTTGTTTTGATTAAATTATTCACTTATATACTTGCTAATATAGGATTTAATTGTAGTGAGATAATTGGAAGGATTATGAATGTGATCTAAGGGATATACTTGTCATTGTAATTCCTATTATTAGGGAATGGATTCAATAATTGAGGACATAATTTTGAGTGAACAAAAAATTAGTTTTTTGAGAAACAATCTGTTAAATGCATTTGATAAATTTGTTTACACTTTTGTGTGTCTATTTGTAATGTTTAATAGGAAAGATAAATGTGCTTAAGAGAGTTCGTTAATAGTGTAAATCACTATAGCTACAATAATTCTTGGATTAATTGGGTTGTAATTAATAGTTGTACTATTGACTTGTTAGTAGATTCAATCTCTAGGCAGGATCACACAAATGTAGTTATGTTCACCAAACTATGTAAACAATTAGTGGTGTAATTGTACACTATGCTTTCAATTGTTGTTTTGCAATGTTACATGTAGTGTTTCAACTTTCACAACAAGTCGTGTAAAATTTCACATAACCAAACAATTTCACTTGGTGTCAAAACCTATCACCAAACGTATTTGGATTGATCTTGTGTCTGGTTGAGTACACATAGAGTCCCTGAATAAAGGTAGTTCAATCTCACTAGAAAGGTCATACAAGAGCTTTTATTAAAGCCATTAATGAGAAGGCCTAAAGAGTTGTCTTAAAAGGTTGGACAGTATCTAAAACAGTCAATGTAGATGGCACCAAATCATTAACACATGAAGAAACTTGAACATCTGATGAAGAAAAAGTTGCAAACTACAATTCTAATACCTTTAATGCAATTTTTTGGGTGAATTACAATAACAAGGCAAAACTCGAACAACAAAAGCGATTAGTGCGACTGAAACCCAAGCCACACATGAGGAGGTGAACACCCTTAACCATCAAGTCATCACATGGGGTTCACCTTTAATGCAATTTTTAATGTCATGAATACTTATCAATTCAAACTTATTCCAAAGTTTGTGTCAGCATAAGAGGCCTAACTCACACTAGAAAACCTAGCATGAAAGAATCTCATTTTTTAAAATGTCTAAGCTTCAAATGCTTACTTCTAGGTTTGAAAATCTTAAAATGCTAGGAGATATGAATTTAATGCAAAACTTGGTGACATTTCTAATAAATTTTGCTTCCAAGGTAGAAGTTGGTTTGAAAAGTGTTGAGATTTTTGTTAGAAAGATTTGTTATCAAGGTTGTAGAGCTATAAAGGAAGCAAAGAATCAACAACATGAGACTAGATGAACTATTTGGTTTATCACAAACTTTTGAAACTTGAAAAAAAGTAGAAGAGAGAAGGTGAAGGCTGAAAACAGTGTTGCCTTTAATGTTAAAAGCACTATTGCAATAGATGCCCAACCTCTACTTCACTTGAAGATCTAGAAGAAAGTTTGGTGCTTGCCACTAAAAATTTTAACAATGCTTTAAAAAAATTCTCTAAGAAAGGAAAATAAGATGCAAGATAGCTTGGCAACTGAAACAAATGGAGATTTGTGGAAATTGAATATAAGCATCAAGAGAAGAAAAAGGAAGTCCAATTTCATGAATGTGAAGGATTTGGTTACATTCAAGCAAAGTGTGGTAACACGTTCAAGAAAAAGAAGAAAAATTTCAATGTCACATGTGACAGAGATATAAAGAGTGAAGGAGAAAATGAAAAGAATATAAGCAATTGTGTTACTTTTATAGCAGAGTAAAAAATTGTCACTTCCAAAATTGCAACATTATTTGAGACAGAATCAGAAGATACAAGTAACAATGATGATGACACTTTTGGTGTAGAGTTGGAGGAAAGATGCATAGTCATGCTAGATAAGTAGGATGGGGTATGCAAAGTTAACAAGTCTTATGAGAGGAAATCACAAATCTTAAGAAAGAGAATGCTAATAGATACTATAAAAAAGAAAGACACTCTTTCTGTTGATCGAGAAAGTTAGTTGAAATACATAAAGAAAAACCTAAATGCAACATAAGTCATCTTAAAAAGTGTGACGAAATTCTTGCAATATGAAGGTCATAAAAATACCACATAGTACTTGGATGTATTGGAGAATCCTCTTTATCAAAGGCTAAATAAGTTGTTGAACCTCTTTAGAATTCTTAAAAGAGGAGGAAAAGATTAATATTTTATTATTGTGAAGTTGCTAGACACATTAAGCCATGATGTTACAAGTTTTAAAATGACTTCAGATGTGAATGTCATAATGCATAGAATGTTTTGATAGGGAGAATAATGAGGACTTAACAAAAAAATTATAAGTCAGGGAAAATCATAGATGTTTATTGAATAGACATTTTTCACTAAAGGCAACTACTAACAATATATGGTCTTTGATATTGGTTACTCCTTACACATTACTAGAGATACAAAATTCCTTAAGCACAACATTTCAAAACTACTAACATTTCAAACATAACATAAGCACAACATTCATCATTTCCATAACTATTATAGCAACCAAAACACATTCCCAAGCATGTTTTTTTCTCAACAATTATAGCATTATGCATGTAGCTATAACTTCCTTAGCAAGATAAAATCAACATAACCATTCTCAATACAATTATATACATATATAAACATGAACCCCAGAATACCAACAAGAGTTCAAAACTAAAAATTATAACCATAAGATATCCTAAGTACATGCCAAGACCAAAATGAACACATCATCAACACTTGAGCTCAAGATTGCCGCTGGATGCTGGTTCAACAAACAAATATTTAGATACCTAACCTGTGCACGGAAAACAAAATTGTACGCTAAGTATAACTCAATGGTATTTCTATAATCGAACATTAAAACATAATATAAAGTTTATAATGCATTTTAACATGTCAATCTACAAGCCTAATACATCAGCTAAATATTAAATCTATTTATATATCTTAAACTGAGCTATCATAGTTGTAGTATATACATTTTCCCTATCTCAATCGAATTGGTTAAATTGTACAATGCCAAATCCATAATTTCGAGCTTATAAACTGATATATACTATCCACCCTTATTTCAATTTCAATTATACTCGATTTCTCAATTCCACAACATAATTTCATCATCCAATCATCAAATCACATATGTGGCAGCATAATTCAGCATCAACTGAATTCAATTGTACTATTATAACGATATATCATATTTTTAAGTCTATTCAATTAGTCCTTATCACAACCAACTAATTCAAATCGGTTCAATTCAACTTGTTCAATCATTTCCAACTTACCTTATATTATTACCATCCAACATAGTTCAAAATTTCAACAATTGAAAAGGTTCGAGTTTTAGAAGTACAAACCATAAACTTCGAGCTATTAGTTGATGACTTTGTCTTTTCCTTTCTTTTTCAAGAAATCTAGGTCGACGTTAACTAAGGATTAAAACAACACATAAAATTTTCAATATAAATTCATTTTCACATTCAATTTCTAATTTATGCAACGTTTTCATTTTATTCAATTTAGTCCCTAAAATCGGGATTAACATAACTTTTACATTTAACCAACTAATTTTATTTTGAATTCACTAGTCCCTATAATACTTTTTATTTTAAATTGTACCTAAAATTTTATAATTTATGCATTTTAGTCCCTATTGTACAAAATCATCAATTGACTTTAACAATTTAATCATTTTTTTACTTTTAACCTTAAAATCTATCAAAATAACACTTCAAGCTCCAATTATTCAATAACAATAAGATCCTAAAACTTCAACAATAATGAAATATATGACATGGGTCAGCTTGTAACACCCAAAACCCATTATCGTCGTCGGTTAGGGTCCTGAGATCTTTTCGATCATCTATCACAGATTAACTCTCAATATTACTTCATTTTATTATATTTTAATAAAGTAATACATCATACATGACATAAATCAAAAATTAAATATTAGTAAAACTCAATAAGGGCAAAAATGACATTTCCACAATTCTGGGATACTTCTACCGGTACCTGTTGGACAAGTATTAGTAGAAGTCAAGTCAGTAAGCAATTCAGAAACAGTTGTAGATTTCTACCGATAGTTGATATGGTTCTACCGATACAAGAGTGACTTCTACCGAAACAAGGCACGCTTCTATCGATACTAAAAACTTCAGAGAGCTAAGAAGTTTTACCCTGACACTTCTACCGAAACAAGTACTCAGACTACCAATACTACTAAGAGCAAAACTACTGATACTTCATTTTATACTACCGGTACAATGCAAGTTAGTAGCCAACCTCTCTCCTTCCCTATACTACTACCGATACAAGCAAGAGTTCTACCTAAGCAAGTATGCAAAATTCAAATATTCACACACGGATCCAAATTTACCAACCATTATTCAGCACAATACTCTTACTTAATCTCACATCTTGCAAAATCTAAACATGACATTACTTGTATTATCATATTACCACAAAATACATATATCAACACAAGGGTTCATGAATTTACATGTTAATTCATTGCAAAGCATAATTGCCTAATTACAACATCAAGTAAACATATAAACTTAGTTTAACAAAGATTCCAAAAATCCCAAAATCAAGTTATTCAAAGGGTAACATCATCCTAGTACATGCCATATAACCAAGTAATGTAAATACTACCGAATGAGCTCCCGTGTAACCCCTAAAATCCAGCCTAAAAGATATGACCGGACCCAAAGGGTCACTATTGTAATTTTACCCTCAAGAAACCATTTAAAACCTATATAAATACTTTAATTTATAAATAAATTAAGTTATTGTAAAATAATTAATTTCTCATAATTTTGAATAATTCTAAACTTAAAAATTATTAGTTAAACACTTTAAACAAATACCTAAAATCCCAAATTAAAAATTAACATTACAATCTCAAAATAATTTAATAATATAATAAACCAAATGATGAAATAGAAACAAAAATATAAAAAAACGTGAGATCCTCCGAGTACCAAGTCGCCTAAGTCCACTATATCTGAAAGAGAAACTATTGAGGAGTGAGCTAAAGAGCCCAGTGTGTCTCTAAAGTGTATACATCTACAGTCACAATATCACAGTCATTCATAGAACTAAAAGTAACCACACAACATTTAATAGATAAATGCAATGAAAACTCAAGCATAATGCAATGCACCCATTCTCCAGCACACCAACATAGTGGAGAGGTTCCCTAGAACCCCTCCCTAACCAATCGTCACCAATCGCAGTGTGATTTTATATTAGCCATTTGAAGGGGTGATTACCACATCTTCCACCGTACAATCTCAACCCATGAACACACAATGGCATAATGTCACATTTATCAAAGTCTCAATCTCAGGCTCATGATACAATATATGTATCCCAGTGTACACAATATTTTTTTTATTCACAGTATTTAAGTATTACACAAACTGATAAGTATGCATGCAATATCATCATGCAATCACATAATACATCACAAGATCATGGCATGATAATCTCAGATTAATATCACACAATGAATTCAACACAAACAATATCAAACAAAGAGATGTAACACAGATAGAAACACACCTCAAGCGGTAAAGGCTCTAATGACAAGAAGAACATCTCCTACGCTCAGATCTATCACCGGGTCTAGCTGAATCAGAACCTACGAGAATAAATTCTAAATTAAATCTATCATTATGCCACCCACTAAACACAACACAAAACCGAAACCAAAACTCATGTGTCACTATCGAAACTTGTGCATGGACAGTCCGCAAAGGTGGAGAAGGTAACTCGCCGTTCTCTAAATTGTAATCACCTACGCACAAAATATCCCAAGTCAAATCCCTTATCCATTTTTCTTAGAAAATTTTACTGAGTATAATAACTTGTGAATAGCTAAAACGAGACTTTCAAGTTTGAATTTGACAAAATGGATAGCGGATTTAGAATCAAGATGTCAAAGATGACAGGATAGGATTGGTAAAAAAAGTCAATGGTCAAAGTCAAAGTCAACAGGTCGATCAACGGGCCAGTCAACAAGTCTGGTCAAATCGAATTGGGTTTAAGGTTTGGGTGGTTTGGTTTTAGGGTATTAGGTTTGGGCTTCATGGTTTTGGGTTATAGGGTTAAGGGTTATTAGGTCTATTCTTTGGGTTGCCTTAGACTTGGGTTCACACATAGGTAATTTTTTGAGCATTGGTTGGGTCACTCATTTGGGTCAAGGCTTGAGCTTGATCAAGTGGCCCAATTTTACATCTTGTTTGTAACATAAAATTATGGTTTCTTTAACCCCTTTGACGGTGCCGATCGGAGCCACAACGGATGGCGGATTGCTTACCGGAAAAACACTAAAAAAAACCAAAACAAGGCCCCCTACATGATGCACAACTCACATATGCTTAGGATGGCGAGGAATCGATGGAGTTATGATGAAGATGATGCGAAAAGACAAAACTCGAACGGTTTCCAACATCACTCTCAAATGGTGACGACGAGGGAGAAAGGGAGAGTGAGGTTGGGTTCGCACGATGACGAGGAGCATTTTGATGGTGACGGTGTAACACACGACCAACAGCAAGGGGATCACCGGAGGTTGATCGAAAAAGGCAAAGGGAGATGGGGGTTGATAGGATTTGAGTTGAGAGGAAAAGAAAGAAAATTAAAATGAAGATATAGGAGGCTAAAAGTCAAACAAGGAGAAAAAGACGTTTAAATACCATCCAAAATGGGTAAACTTCATAAAAGGACTCAAAATATCTAGAGTTTTCAAAAATATCACCAAACTTTACCCACTAAACAATTTAAACCCAAAATTCCCAATTTAATCATAGAATTTTAATTAATGCTCAATTTATTCTCCGAATGTCATTGAAATTCCAAATTAGTCCCTAAAATTTACAAAAATTCCATTATAGTCCTTGAAAATACTAAATTCACAATTTAATGCCAAAATTCAAAAAAATTGGGTTGTTACATCCCAAGATAGTGTGATTTCTTCGAGATGATCCGATCTTCAAGTAGCAAAAATAGAATTTACAAAAAAAACAACAAATTCACAGGTAAGCGTTCATAACTTAGCAAGTTCGTAGAGTTTAATGAATTACCAAATAACATGTGTTGTACAATCTGTAATTCAATCGAACCAGAACAGAACTGTACTTCCACAATCTATAATCAGATTTCATCCCTTTTGAGCAATGTCATTTCTGTTACCAGTATACGATGCTGCTCACACTAAACTCGTAATATATGTGGTACCTTAGCCATCGATACAGTATTTGGACATATAAATGTTCCCTAACGATGCTGCTCACATTAAGCTGACGAGAATATGCAAATAAAGCATAAATCTCAGCCATCGTAGGGTCTATAATGCATTCTTGGATTCATTTCACATTTTAGTGACTCATAATGCTGTAAAGATTCCACAACAGATGCAGGATCTCAGCCATCGGACCAGTTTCAATCTTTGGCACAAGGCCTGATAACTCTCCTTTCGTTGTTTCCATCTTCCTCATTTCCAACCATCATCTCCCGTTTGCAACAATTGTAGAGAATACAATCATGTGCAATTTAAATAAGAATTTAACATTACAAGCTTATCGGATTGAATTGCAGTGACGGAAAGGCTCTAGGGACTATTTTGCTAATTTTCCTTTTTCGCGATTCATGGCACGATCGTAATATATCACAATAAATCATCAAAATTTCTCATTAAATCATTTAAATAAATCATTTAATGCAATTTGATCCTTTTGGAAAATTTACAAAATTACCCCTAACATTTCACTTTTATTCGATTTAGACCTCAAACACAAAACATGCAAAATAACCATTTTCTTTTCAAAACTACACCAGATGAACATCAATGGGTATATGTTCACACCCTAAAAGCAATTATTTCATACCAAATACATGTAATTTCATCATTTTAACATTTTAGTCCTTAAACCCTAAGTTCATCAAAAATCATTTTACAAAAAGATCTAACTCAATCATCAAGCATTCAAATCTTTTTTCAAAAGATTTCAAGAACAAGCATATTTAAAAATGGTAAGTTTTATAATATTTGACAGATTCACAAATTAGTCCTCAAGTTAGCTAGATTAAGCTAACACGAACTTAAAAACATAAAAATTACCAAAAAGGTTAACATTTGCTTACTCAAATCAAAGCTTGAAGCTTAGGATGCAAAACCCAATTTTTTCTCCTCTTGGCCAAATGAAGAAAAAGGTGAAATGAAAATGATGAATTTTCATCTTAATTTTCTTTAATTTTAATATATATATACTAATGACAATTTTGTAAATTTTAAGACTTTCTTCATTAAGCTTTAGTTAACCCTTCTTTAGCCTTAATTAATCAGACTATTAACATCTAAGTTCCATGATATCCCACTATTTCAACTTTTATGGGCTAATTTACTCATTTAGTCCTTCTAATTGAGAAATTCCTACTTTTGAACTTTCTACAATTTAATCCTTCTTACTTAATTAATTATCTAACCGATAGAATTTCTTAACCAAAATTTAATACGATGTTAATCACATTAGAAATAATAAAATAAATAAATTTACGACTGGACTCATCGGATTTGTGATTTCGAAATAACTATTTCTAACACCACTGAAACCCGAGCAGCTACAACTCTTCCCCCTTAGGGAAATCGTGGGATACTGTGATCTCATTGATGCCTCTATTTCCCAAGTTGCTTCTTCCAACCCGTGACGATTCCACAAGACCTTTACCAGTGGCACTCTTTTGTTTCGCAACTCTTTTACTTCACGAGCCAAAATTCTAACCGTTTCTTTTGAATACAAAAATTTTGGCTGTATCTCAACCTCACAAGGTGTAATCACATAAGAAGGATCTAATTTGTACCATCTCAACATCGAAACATGAAATACATTATGAATCTTCTCAAGTTCCGGTGGTAAAGCCAGCTTATAAGCTATAGGGCCAACCTGCTCGATGATCTCATACAGTACTTAACTTTCTTTTTCTACCAAATCGTAACACCTTCTTCCAAGGTGAAACTCTTAAGAAAACTCGATCTCCAACTGCAAACTCTATATCCTTCCTCTTAAGATCTGCTTACGACTTTTTCCGATCAGATGTTGCTTTTAAACAATCACGGATCACCCGAACTTTATCTTCCGTCTCATGTACCAAGTCAGTCCCAATCAGCTTAGGCTCACTCAGCTCTGACCAGTATAAAGGCGTTCTGCATTTTCTACCGTATAATGCCTCAAACGATTTTATTTTTATGCTGGACCGATAGCTATTATTATAAGCAAACTCTACCAACGGTAGATATTTCTCCTAACTACCCTCGAACTCAAGTGTACAGCACCGTAACATATCTTTCAAAATCTGTATTACCCGCTCAAATTATCCGTCTGTCTGCGGATGATATGCAATGCTGAAATTCAATCTGGTTCCCAAAGCTTCATGCAGCTTACCTCAGAATCTCGAGGTAAAACGTGGATCCTCGTCGAAGATAATAAAGATCGGCATCTCGTGTAGTCGTACAATCTCAGATACATATAACTCAGCCAACTTCTCAAGTGGATAGTCCACCCAGATAGAGATGAAGTGAGCCGACTTGGTCAATCTGTCTACTATAACCCAGATCGAATCTTTCTTCCTCGGTGTCACTGGTAGTCCTGTAACAAATTCCATATTAACTCATTCTTACATCCTCTCTGGAATGGTAATAGGCTGCAACAATCCAGACGGTACCTGATGCTCAGCTTTTACTTGCTAACACCCCATACATCTAGTCACAAACTCAAAAATCTCTTATTTTCACACTTCTCGGGTGAATGAAATAACTACTGCTGTGAGCTTCTATTATAACGTCCAGTCTAAAATCTGAATCATTAGGAACACACACTCTACCTCTGAAATACAACATACCATCCGTATCAACTGTAAACCTCGTGGTGGCATCAATCTGCATCTGTTCTTTCTTAGCTATAAGCTTTGGATCATTTCTCTGCAACTCTCGAATCCGCTATAAAAATAACAGTCTCGTCTGAGTTCAGTAGTGATAGAACCATCACTCTTTAACGACAAATGAGCATTTATTGCCCTCAATGCAAACAATGATTCCTTTGAAGCTTCCTTAGTCATGTTCTACGTTATACTTTAAGAATAATTAAACTTTTGAAACTTTTATTATTTAGTCCCTATACCATAAGTAAGCACTAATTCGATAAATTTACGTGATCAAAATTTAATTCACTTCTAATATAACTCTTTAAATATTTAATAAAAATATTTATGAGTCCAGTTTATGAAACTGAAATTTCGAAAGCACATTTTCTGATATCATTGACTTTAGAACTGATACACTTGTACCTTGTCTAACTCTCCAAATAACCAAAATTATTAAACCAAACTTTAGTATAATACTGTAATGCCCTCGTAAATATTAATAAATAATATTCACTGACTCTACCATCAAAAAATAGAAATCTGAAACCACCTTTTTTTTACTCCACTAACTTTTGGGTTGTTACATGGCACTTAAAATGCAATTAAATGTGAATCCGATAAGCATGCATTGTGTATGAGATTGTGATGTGAATTGATGAATATGAACAGAGGTTATGTGCATTAGAATAGTAATTAAATATGTGTAATTGTGGATATTTTGGCCTTGTGATCTCTTGAAACCATTAGATACAGTTAACATGCCATAGGATTGTGAGTACTCACCTTTGTGTTTTGTGATTTGGGTGCTGAGGCCTTGAAATAGGTTGGAAAGATAAGGGAATGCCGAGCTAATCTCTATTCTTTGGGACATGGTGTGTTAGAGAGTTTTTAGCTTAATGCTACACTTATGGGACATGTTAGACTCTTTGAGTCGTTAGTGTGATGAAATTCCATTTATCCAATGTATGATGATAGATTTCACTTTTATGTTTCATAATCTCAAGCTTCCAAACTATCATTAATTGATTTATATATGAGATATGTTATGTGTAAATGCATGTGAGTACATGATCTAGACATGTGAGATGATAAAGCATGAATATGTAATTTTGACTTGATGAAAGTATGGTTGTAAACGTGTCTTATTATGCTCTTACTTAACTTATGATGTTGTGTATGCTTTGTGGTAATTCTGAATATTCATTGAGCTTATTTAAGCTTACACACTCCACATTAAAATCTTGTAGATAAGTAGCTCTTTCGGTGTGAGTGGAGCGGCAAAAGAAGTGATCTAAGCAAGGCATAATTTTTGAGTAGTTGGTTTTGTGATTCTTTAAACATACTTAATAAAGGCAATGGAGGTAATAGTTACGACTATTATTATTATTATTATTATTATCATTATTTCGGGATTAAATTTATGAACTGTTAATGTTGTTTTTGAACTTTGGATGTGGACAATCTTGATGCTTGAGATTGATACTAGTAATGCATATTATAGTTCTTGACTAACAAGCATTAATATGACATGGAAAATGGTTGAAAGATGATAGTAGGTTTGATTGAGTTAGTCATTACTTGTATAATTAAGGCTTTAAGTAATGCAAATATATATATATATAATTCATAAACAATTACCAAATAGCAAGAAATAAATTTATAAAGCTTAAGCCACTTGCCTATTCCATTGACATTTTCTCTTACCATGTTTTATTTATATAGCCCATTTTAGACTAAATAGAACACCAAGGATATATGGAACAATCATAGTATTGTATCAAAGTACCACTTTCATTCGCACTACAGTGCCACATTTTGATCACACCGAAGTGCCACATTTCATTTGTGCACATAAGATTTCCTAAAGGCATTTCATTCATATCCTACTATTTCACATCTTGTCTACATGGGATTTTGATATATTTATTCCATTGTACTGTCTCAATCAAATAAAAACAATTCAAACTTTTTACTTTTTACAACCTAGTCCTTATTAACAAAATTTCAATATAACTTGTAATTTCACCACATATTCACTTTACATATCATCACTATTTCATCACACTTCTTTCACAATTTTTTTTCAACATTTGAGTCCATATGACTTGTTTTGTTCACTTTACAATTTAATCATTTTACTACTACTTCAATGTATCAATTCTTTCTATCACATAATTAGATTTTAAATCATATTTATAATTACTTAATAATAATATTTATATAAATATAACGTATTCATAATTAAATTAACTATTTTAGCATAATTTACACTTATATAAAAATTAAATAAAGAAAAATTCTTGAAGTACTTACAACTAATGATTGGATGAAATGTTTTCTTTCTTCTTTACTCCTTGGCTAATTCCTTATCGTTTTCTGTAATTAATCCTTCACTTTTCTTCTCTTTTTCTTCATTTCCATATCAAAATTTATAACATTTACTTGTTAAAATCATGATCAAATATCATATCTACGCTATTTTAATGAAACTAACATGAATTTCATGAAGAACTTATCATTCTTACTTTACTCAGTTGTAATCAAACCCTAGTTCTTATTTTCTCTCTCTTCCAAGACCACTATTGAATTTTTTTTTCATGAAATTAAGGTGGCTAATAAGCTTCTTGATTGATTTTAATAAGGATTCATGAAAGAAATTTAATGGATTAAGCTTGAAAATGGTGAAAAGGGCCTATTTGTGATAAAAGTAAAAGTTGAAAGGATGGAGAAATGGTGGTGGAGTGAAGATGGAAAGAGATTGAGAATTTTTCATAATCTTTCTATAATATTCTATAATTAAATATTCCAATCAATTAGATTTTTTCACAATTTAGTCTTTAATCATTAAGCTTTTCATAATGATTTAATTTAAGTAATTACTATTTATTCCTTCAACTTTCCCTATAATGCCATTCATAAATCATACTTTATTTTGGTAAAATTTCACTTATAGTCCTTCCTCCTTTTCCCTTCAACTCAATACAATCAGTCCCAATTTTTATTTTTTACTTTTGCCCCAATACTTTTTATTCTCTTACAATTTAGTCAATACCCCAGATTAATTTTCTCATATCAAAATTATTTTTTTTTAATTTTCTATCGACTCAACTACTTTTTATATTAAAACTAAAAAAATTCTTATTTTATTTATTTCTAAAATTCTCAAGTAAAGCTAACTCGACTTTGTATTGTTCCTAACTCTATAGTAAATTAGGGATATTACATATTGCAAGTTCACAAAATTTAATTAAGTATATTGTGTCAAACGTGTGACAAGCTTGTGATACTTGACTAAGATATGTTCTTTAACTTCATATTCTCCTTAAACCTACTTTACTGGTAGTTGGGAGAATAAATATTTTTAAACTCTTTGCCCCTAACTTTTGATCGACTTCCAACCTTTCTATTCGAGATTCAAACTCTACAACATCATTGGAAACACTAAAACAAAATGTCAACCCATATTTCCACTCGTTTTGGTCTAGGTCAATTAACAATATTCTTGCCCCTGACTCATTCTTACCAATGATCCATCAACATATAAAGTCCATTAGTAGCATGGCAAAGGGTTTGGTTGGCTTTCTTAGGTGTGGGCATCACTTGTATTTTCCATTGGTTAGATTGGTTCTTGTGCTTGTGATATTGCACCTTGGAAGAAAGAGAATTTTGCATGAAATATACTAAAGCCTGATACTTGATTGTCATTTATGGTAAGAATTCCAAATCGAACTCACTTAGCTTTGTGCTTCAACTTGCCTTGTTGACTTTGCCTTGCGAAGCTTGTTTCTACTCTAGCATTGAGGCTTTTCATGTTTATCATTCATTTATCTATGAGGTTAACTATAACATCCCAAAATTTTTGATGTCAAAATTCGCATCGTATCGATGATCGAGAAAATAAAAGAATAAAGTACGAGTGTAAGATAAATGTGATTTATTTATTTATAAATTAATTATGACATAAAAGAATATAGTGATAAATTAAATTTGATTTGTATAGCAACTCAATTTTTGTCTGTGTTGAAAATTTTAATTTTGAGACTAAATTCGTTAAACAAAAAATTTTATTCAAAAAGATCACGTCGAATATTCGAAAAATTTAGAACAATTACTAAGTGATTAAATTAGATATATTATCAAGTACAATGTTCGGATCAACCTAAATAGTGTTAAGAGAATTGATTAAAAAATTAGGAAAAGCCTTATGTAACCAAGGATTAAAGTGAAATTTAACCATTAATTTAGTTTTTACTAGTGACCTTGATGAATCTTAGCCATTCATACCCATTAATTATTGTTGATAACATTAGTTTGATTCTCATCATTTTCTCTCCATGGCCGAATATTGAAGGAAATAGAATAGTGAAATAGCCTTCCCATTTTCAATTCAAATTGCTCAAGGTAAGAGTGCCCTTTTAATATTTTCTTGGTAAATTTTTACTAATGGAAACATGGTGAATTTGACCCAATGTCTTAATTTAATTATTGTTAGAACTAATTCAAATTTCCATTGTTCTTTTAAGAGGAAAATTAACTTTAGAAAGTATGGAATGATAAATGTGGGAAGAGTTAATTTGAGCTTGAATTGAACTAAAGCTACATAATTAGTTATATATTATTAGGGACCAAAATTGTAAGAATGAATGTTGTTAGAAATTAATGTCAAGGATTACTAGTTTGAGGTCCTTAGAGAATAAATGTGAAGTCAGATTTATATTTGATCAAGTAGATTGTGAAATACGAGCATTTCAGATATTAAAGTTGAAAAGGGACCTAAATGTAAAGATGTACAATATGCTTGGTTGTTAGGAGGATTGAGAAAAAATCGACCAAAGCAAAAAACCAAGCTAAACCGATAATTCGATTTGCTTCGTTTTTTATAGTTTGGTTCAGTTTTGATTAGATGATGTCATTGAACCGCATCAATTCAGTTCGATTTATTCCATTAAACATTGAAAAGTCCAAGAAAAAACCGTTTTAAAATTTAAAAAATATATATTTTTGTATATATAAGCTCAATATATAAATCCATTTAAAATTCAAAATAGAACTCACTACTTCTAAATTCTAAATATAGCTTTTATTATGCTTTTACGTATTTTATAATTAAATAAGAAACAAACCCTAAATCTAATTCCAGTGTCTATCTCTACGAATTCATTGATTATTTATTATTGTTGTTAAAACTTCCAAGAATTCCAATGTTCATCTCTTGTTACTTATTATGTACTATGTTCTTTTTTCTATTAATTTTTTGTTAAAACTTCTAAAATTTTGGTTATTATTAACATTTTCAAGTTGAGTGTTTTTTTATGTCATTACACATTAAGAGTTATAAAATATAAATAATTTAACATTTGATTATATTTAGTGAAAATTGAAAGTGATTAAATCAATATTTAATTAGATTTTTACTAAACACTTATAATTATACATTTTACAAATTATTTTTTAGATAAATATATTAATTGTGTTATAAATACATTAAATGAATGTCTAACCCCTTTAAACCCTCATTAAAGTAATGAGATAAAACTCTCTGGTTCACTTATGACCATGAGAGTAAATTAGATGTTTCAATTAAAAAACTAAAGAGACTTCATTTACATGTACTTCATTGAATGCAAATGAGCTTATAAATAAAGCTCCTTGAAATGAAAGTAGTAAAAGAGAAAATTCTTTACCTATTTGATCTATTGCTTACTTTAAGTGTTCTTTTATTTGATTATTTTATAACACGTTATTAGCATGAGCTTCTACAAGTTCACCGTGAAGTTCACGTCATTGCGACTATATATAACTTGCCCGTAAAGCTCTCGTTGAACTATATACGATCTTAGACTGCTAGATGCAAAGTTTTTACAGGAAGTTTTTTTTATTTAACGTTTCATATCTGATTATTATTTTTAGTTAATTCATTATCAATTATAATTCTTTTGATTAACTTATCTTATTTTTATGATCTTAGACAAATGGTGAAAGATTTAATGTCGGTATGGATTTTGATTTGGTGCTCTTGACATTGAGGTGTCTTAGTACCATATAAGTTATTTTGAAATAAAAGTTTTCTATTAACAAATTTTTGAATTTGCTTACTTTTTAATAAAATCATCAAGACTCAACATTGAACAAGAAAGCTGCTATTAAAACTTTTGTACAAGAAAAGAAATTGAGGTAAATTTCACTTATCACATTACATGCTTATATGTACCTATATTTTTGTTCTTACTTTTTTTTCCTTAATATATGCTATTTGATAATTACTTAGTTATTATATCTGAATGATGATAGATTAGTTTTAATTATATAAATTGATAGATTTTTAAATAACGGTTCATAATATTATAACAAAGCCCAAGGTTCATCATAATATGTGACCTTACATCAGTTCTTAGTCATCATTAAACTATTTGTTTTGTATGTTTATTTGATGGTTTCATTTTATATATTATAAATATAATATATATAAGTTTTTTAAATTCTAGACATCATATGTTTTTGGACTTTGATATTGTTTAAAATTCTCTTAATCAACAATGATTAAAGTTATTACATATATTAATAAAATCAAGATTCTTTCACATCAAACATGTTTGTTTAAAGTCATTTTAATGACAAAATTTGATGAATGTCTAAATTGATTATTGGGTTGATTATAATATAGAATTTCAAGTATAGTTGTTGTCAATTTTTCTTGAATTATTTTGGTTGGAAACATTTTTATAAACTTAAAAAATGAGAATTACTATATTAATTTGGCCATTGGTATTTCTATGAATCTCGTTTGCATTAACCAATTGTTGTTTGATAAGAAGCATTAAAACAACTCGTGTGGTTTGATTTTGTAAATGCCTTATGTTTTCTTACTATACAACCCTGGGAAACTTGTTACTTTTGTAAATTTGTTAAAGGTAGTTCATACACATTATACTTGTTAATTATTTAGAGAAATTATATGAGCAATTATAAATGGAAAAGTTTTAGTGAACATGAGATGCATGATTTTGAAGTAAATTTCATACATGTATGCAATGGTTTATGAATTTTTTTGTTGGCAATAGCATTATATCAGATTTGATATTTTAGATGCTAGTTTTATCCATACATTTAATTTGCAATAAACTCTATGCATGATATGGTTATTTCTTTCTAGTTATTTGATGATGAAAAACTCTTGTGAAAGTATTTTGGATTCTAATGCATTCTTAAGGCCAAACAAAATAATGAATTATTCGTTCCACTAATTCCGCTTAATTCCTCGAAGTAAATGTAGCAATACATAACAATTATAAAATGGAACCTATTGTCATTATTGACAAATGGATAAAAAGAAGATGGATGGTTTGAAATGTTGCCAACTGTTCATTCTTAGAACAAAATAACCAATGATTTATACTAATTAATCATTCCTTGGAGCGGATGATATCTATATAATATTATTGGTAAGGAATATGATATATGCTTACATTATTGTCCGAATTATTTTCTTTTTGCACATTCCTTGAAGTGAATGTCTGCAATAAATATAATAAATTTTATAATCACTTTTGATCATTAAAACCATCAATTTGAACATTTAAAGATTTTTGCATATTCCCTAAAGTGAATATTGCAAATAATTGTTTGCAAATTATATTGTTTTATTGAGTTAATGACATTATGGACTTCACATTGACATAGACATTTCCAGAAGTAAATGTCAAAATATTGCTTATATGTGGATACAAAATAAAAAGAATAACGATAAAAGTATCAATTGTCAAAATTTATATTGACATTATTAGTACAATTGAAAAACATGTTAAAGTAAACCAGAAGTTTACTGATACAAATACATTTACTATTTGGCGTGACCAGTTAGACCATCCTAGATTATATATGATGCAAAAATTAATTGAGAATTCAGATAGACATTTATTAAAGAACCAAAAGATTCTTTAATTTAAAGAATTCTCATGTGTTGCTTGTTCTCAATGATAATTGGCTAGCTAAAGTTGAGATTTAATGTTTTACATTTCTGAAATAAATATGGGCCCATTCTTTCACCATGTGAATGATTTCTTATATTATATGATTTTGGTAGATGCATCTAAAAGCAATAACATATGTGTTATCAACTCACAACCTGTTATTTGCGAGATTGCTTGCTTAAATGATTAATTTCAGATTATGCAATTAAAACAATTCATCTTGCTAATTTTGGCTAGTTTATGTTCCAAGCTTTCAATAATTATTGTATGTCAATTGGGATACAAGTTGAACATCCTGTAGCTCATGTTCACACATAAAACGGTTTAGCTGAATCGTTTATCAAATGTCTCCAACTAATAGCTAAACTATTACTTATGAGAACAAAGTTTCCTATTGCAGCATGAGATTGTATTGATTTACATGTTGTACGCATCAAACCAATAAATTATAAATACTCCCCATTACAATTGATTTTTTGTCAGGAGCCAAATATTATTCATCTTAGAATTTTTGGATGTGCGGTATATGTTCCAATTGCTCCACCACAACGCAAAAGATGGGTCATCATAAGAGGTTGGGAATGTATATTGATATGAGTCTCCTTATATTATTAAATATTTTTGAGCTATTAATTCGAGATTTAATTATGACATGAGTTGTCAGTTTTCCCAACATTAGGGGGAGAGAATAAAAAGCTTGATTAATAAAGTACTTGGAATGAATTATCAATGTCTAAGATCCTTGTACAAAGCAATGTGAACCAGAAGTTCAACAGATAAATTCATTTTAC
The DNA here is from genome assembly GCA_005610355.1 of Gossypioides kirkii. NCBI lineage: Eukaryota > Viridiplantae > Streptophyta > Magnoliopsida > Malvales > Malvaceae > Gossypioides > Gossypioides kirkii. Next base: position 24,075,793 of record CP032253.1, on the reverse strand, counting down.
AAATCAACTATGAAATTCATTAAAATCTCACGTACCAGCTGAAAATGCTCCAATACAAATTGATGTCCCAATAGGGCAAACTGTTAGTACAAAAGAAAGTAATTCACGCTTGAAGCATGGAAGACCAGACGGTTCCAAAGATAAAAATCCTCGTAAAAGAAAAGGAACAAACATTTAAGATTGTCATATTGTGGAGGTGAGGGTTCCTAAAGAGACCCATGACATAACTAATTATAAAACTCAAAAAGAGATTCAAGTACCTGAAATTGAAAATGAAAATTATGAAAATAAAGAGATCTCGATAAGTTAAGTCCACACGAGAAAAAGATGGAACCAGAAAAATATAGTTGTCGACAACAATTTTACTTATAATGTTGCTATTGAAATAGCAAAAGAAAATGAGGATCTTGGGCCTAAATCGATTAAGGAATGTAGAAATAGAAAAGATTGGCCAAAATGGAAACACGCAATTCAAGCAGAATGAAAAAACGAAATGAGAAAAACGAAGTCGTAACATATAAAGCATGACTTGTAGCACAAGGATTTTCGTAAAGGCCTGGCATTGATTACGAAGAGACATATTCTCCTGTGGTGGATGCAATCACGTTTAGATACCTTATTAGTTTGGCAGTACGTGAAAAAGTTGGCATGCGTCTAATGGATGTTGTTACCGCCTATTTGTATGGTACACTTGATATTGAAATTTATATGAAAATCGCTAAAGGATTTAAAATCTCAAAAGGATTTAAAATCCTTGAAGGATATAGAGTTTCTTGAGAAAATTGCTCAATCAGATCAAAGAAAAGTTTATATGGATTAAAAGAATCTAGACGTATGTGCTACAGTCATCTTAATTAGTATTCGTTAAAAGAATGTTATAAAAACGATCTAATCCATTCATGTGTTTTTATAAAACGGTCTGGATCAGACTTTGTGATAATTTCTATTTATGTTGATGATATAAATATTATTGGAACTCCTAAAGAGCTTCAAAATATAATAAATTATTTAAAGAAAGAATTTGAGATGAAAGATCTTGGAAAAACAAAGTTTTGTCTTGGCATGTAGATGGAACATTTAAAAGATGGAATTCATGTCCATCAGTCAACTTATACAGAAAAGATCTTAAAGAAATTTTATATGGATAAAGCATATCCATTAAGTACCCCGATGGTTGTGAGATCGTTAGATGTGAATAAAGATCAATTTCATCCTTGCAAGAATGATGAAGAGTTTTTTGGTCCTGAAGTACCATATTTAAGTGCCATAGAGGCATTGATGTATCTCGCAAACAACACAAGACTTGATATAGCTTTCGCTGTAAACTTGTTAGCAAGATTTAGTTCTTCTCCAACACGTAGACATTGGAATGGAATGGAATTAAACAAGTATTTAGATATCTTAGAGGGACCATTGATATGGGGTTATTTTATTCAAATGATTCAAAATCCCTATTAGTCGGCTATGTTTATGCTGGATATTTATCGGATCCACATAAAGGTCTATCTCAAACGAGATATTTATTTACATGTGGAGATACTACCATATCATAGTGTTCAATAAAGCACACATTAGCTGCCGCCTCCTCAAATCATGCTGAAATAATCGCAATGCATGAGGCAAGCCGAGAGTGTGTTTGGCTAAGGTTATTAACACAACATATCCTGAAGATATGTAATAATTTGCCTTTATAGGAAAAGATGCCAACTATCTTATACGAAATAATGCAAGATGTATAGCTCAATGGAAGGGTGGTTACATCAAAGGTGACAGAACGAAAGAAATTTCACCAAAATTATTCTTCACTCATGATCTTGAGAAGAAAGGTGGCATAAAAATTCAACAAATTCGTTCTAGTGATAATTTAGTAGATCTTTTTACTAAGGCGTTGTCAACTTCAACATTTGAAAGACTACGCGACAAAATTGGAATGCATTGACTCAAAGATATAATGTGATGTTGTCATTAGAGGGAGTCTAAAACACGTTGTACTCTTTTCCTTTAACCAAGGTTTTGTCTCACTGGGTTTTCCTGGTAAAGGTTTTTAATGAGGTAACTTGTAATAGGATTGTCTACTCCTTTTCCTTCATTAGGTTTTTATCCCACAAGGTTTTTCTTAATAAAGTTTTTAATGAGGCACATTTTTTGTTTAAAAGACATCTAAGGAAGAGTGTTATAAATACATTAAATGGATGTCTAGCCCTTTAAACCCTCATTAAAGTAATGAGATAAAACCCTTTTGTTCACTTATGATCATAAGAGTAAATTAGATGTTTCAATTAAGAAACTAAAGAGACTTCATTTACATTTACTTCATAGCAAATGAGCTTATAAATAAAGCTCCTTGAAATGAAAGTAGTAGAAGAGAAAATTCTTTACCTAATTCATCTATTGCTTACTTTAAGTGTTCTTTTATTTGATTATTTTATAACAAATTGAGATTTTATGTATAATTGGAAAAAATAAAATTGTCATATAATGTCTAAGAAATATAAAACAGAGATAATTTTATCTAAATAAAGTTGAAAAGTCCAGATCCAAAGACAATTTTGTCTAATTAAAGTCTAAAATCTCAAAGCCCAAAAACAATATTTAAATTTGAATCAAATCGAGTCGATTTAGTACGGTTCGGTAATAACCAGTTTCTTATATCCACAGGTTCAATTTTGGTTCAGAAAATGAAAAAAATCGAATACCGCAATTTGATTAAAAAACTCAAAAACCACATAACAGAACAAATCTCACCTCTAGTTGTTGGTATTTCTTGATTGAATGAAGAATTAATGTTATTTTTGTAATCGAATATGTCATACATAGTTAATGATGAAGTCAAGATGTTATGGGATAGGGTGAAAGTGGGCGATGGTCAATGAACTCTATTTATGCGAATTCAATTTTTTTATATTACAATATTTCATTAAATAATTAAGTTCAATAAATGGCTAGTAACATAATATGTGTTTTGCTATGATAAGTTAGTAAGTAATTGAGTAAGTTGTTAATGAACTTACAATCTCTCCTTATAGTGTTGTGGATTTGAGTGTAATAATAATAATAATAATAATAATAATAATATCATGGGTTTTGGTTATAACATAAGATCAATAAATATGGATTGCTTGGTAAGAAAGCAATGAAATTTGAATATAGGATTAAAGATAATAACAAATGAAGGTAACGTGATATTTAATGAAAGGAGACCAAGTGAATTGTTAATAATCTAATTGTATGTGGCTTGGTAAATATTTATTGTACATGACACCTTGACTTGTGAAAATGGATAAAAAATGTGATATAAAACATGAAAATAATGATTATATGCAAAATGATATATATACTTAGTGAAAATTGGTTAAAAGGTTGACTAGTAATATTCTTGAGTATCACATGATGATTATGTACTTTGTACAAGCTATGGCTTATGAACTATGAAATTGAAATGTGATTGACATCATATATGTATATGTTCTCATAAATGACAAATGCTCGTGTAAACTTGGTAGAAAGGTTAGGATACAATTGACATGCTAATAAGGTCCTATGCACATTTTTGTACAGATTTGGCAGTGACATGAAGATTTTGTTATGTCATTGGATGATTCAGGATTTGTTGTGAATCATCACATACGTATTGTCTCTTTGAAGGCCTTGGTGTGGTGGAGGAATGTATTTGTATATTTATATGTCTTTGATGCCTTCGGGCTTTGCACTTATGTACTTTGGTGTGGAGTAGTTATTGCTCTTCAAAGCTATCCTGATGTAATGTAGTTCACCAGCGTGTTTGAGACTATTTTTACTAAAGTTACATTGGTTAAATAGTTAATATGAACATGTAATCAAGTCAATGGAATAAAAGACAATAAATTCGATATGAAATTACAAAAAGACAATGAGAAAGATTTAATAACATAATGTGTAACACCCTTAACCCGATCCGGATCTTGGGTATTACCATACAAATACAAACATAACCTTAAACTAATTATACAAATTACAATCAATTATGGCTTACTTAATTACAACTTTTCGAACTTAATACTTGAGCATGTATAAGAAATAAATATAACTACAACACATAATAATTTAATTTCCACTGTATTTAAATTGAAATCCTAATCTAGCACAGATACCCTAGATATGAAATTCCAAATGGCAATTCAGACCTTGAACGCGCCTCCAAACTCGCTCTGTATAAATATTAATCCGATACGCCATTTCTTTGACGTAATCTTGGCATCATCCCTATAATAGCCTGATTTCAGTGGTAAAGGGAGTTTAGATTTTAAAATTTAATTACATTTAGTAAATTAAACTTTATTGAGTAAATTACACTCATAAGGTCATATGAAGTATTTAGGCTAAGAAATTTCATTAGTAGTGATAATTAGTATAAGGTATTAACATATTAAATAATATGTGAGTGAGTTTTGTTGTAAGAGTTTATAAGGTTATTATTATTATTAAATATATATATATATATATATATATATATTTATAAGTTAGTGGATAAAGATGGAAGGAATTATAAAATTTTATTTTATAATTTATTTTAAGTAAGGGAAATAAAAGAAATTAAAAGAAGATAAAGACAAGAGGGACACATCATCATCTTCTTTATTTTCTTTCTTCTTTGACCGAAAACACCATAGGAGAAAAGCTCGGAAATTTGGTTGTTTTGGAAGCTTTGCTTGTAAGTGAAATTATGTTTTGTACTTAATATTAGTTGTACAATTATGAGCCTTTGGGTTAAACTATCTAATAAGGTAAGTATCTTGCATAGAAATAAACATTTGTGAAAACTATCTTGAGTGAATTTCATGTTTAGTTACTACCATGGTTGAGAATGAAGTTGGTGAGATGTTTAGAAAGGTTTTTGAGTTATTAAAAGGGTAGATTTAGCTTGGGGACTTGAATGATTCAACTTTTGTTATTGAAGTTTGTTTTAGAAAATATACCATTTTTTTATACTATAGAAAATAAGGATTTTTTATTTAATTGTTTATATATATTAGATCAAGAAATCGAGACTTTGGGGGATAAACATGGAAAGGGCAAAATAATCGAGTGATCATTGTCAAATATCGATCGTCACTATACAAGTAAGTTCGTTTCATTATCTTATATTTATAATTTCACTTTATAAATGTTAGAATTGATGTATATATATATGGGTTGACATATATAATGATTTTGTTGACATGTATAATCCTTTGAGGATTGATTTGCTTATACAAATTCAGGCTTTGTGCCTAGTAGGCTTTGTGACGGTTTTATCAGGCTTTGTGCTTAGTAGGCTTTGTGCCGGTGTTATCAAGCTTTGTGCCTAGTAGGCTTTGTGCCGGTGTTATCAGGCTTTATGCCTAGTAGGCTTTATGCCAGTAATCCAACAACGAGTATTGAATTTTTAACTATAACCGTTAGTTTACCTTAATTACATTTCCATTTATATGTCGAACTTACTAAGTCTTAAATGAGTTACTGTGTGTGAATTTTCATGATTGTAGGTCTCGAAGAATCTTGACATCGATTGGATCCAATCAAGAGAGCACACTATCACCATCATCCTCGATATATTTTTGAATAACTCATTTTGGGTTCAAGAGTGGCATGTATATAGGATGTTTTGGGTAGTACTTTAATGGGAAATAGTTTTGTTAAGACTTAAAGCTAAGCATCTTTTGAAGTATGTACATGTAAAGGTAGTAATTGTAAATTTGGTATAATGAATGATTTTTGGAAAATGTAGTATGATTTTAATATATTACTTGTGTATTGGTTGTAAAATATGTTTAAAAATGATGCAAGCTTGATGTGATTAAATATGTGTTTAGATAGGAAGCTTATATTGTTTAGTGAATAGCATTTAGACTTTAGAGAAATTGGGATCAAATTTTTTATATCAGATTGTATTGTGTCAGTACCTTGTTATTGAGTATTGGTAGAAGTAAAAGGGGGATTTGAAACTTTAGTTACTGACATATTTAGTTTCGGTAGTAAGAATTTAGACTACCGGTAGAACTGTAAGAGTAGTATCGGTAAACTAATCTAGGTATTGATAGAAAATAATAGTTATTGTTAACTTTGCTCACCGTTAAATTTAGTATCGGTAGTTGAAAGGAAGGTATCGATAGAAGTTAGGATGTTAAGTAGTTTTGCTTACTGTAATTTTGGATATCGGTAGAAGCTTGTTTGGGTATCGATAGATCTCAACCCCTTTGTATCGGTAGAACTTTTAACATTCCGATAGTTACTGTGGTATTTTCACCTGTTTAATTATCAAGTGTTCTACCGATACTTGCCAGTTCATGTATCGGTAGAGCCCTCCTTACTTACTCAAATTTTATGCTAATGAAAGGTTAGAACTTCAATTATTGAGATCTTTGAATAGTTAGTGAATTAAAGATATAGTCATATACTCAAGTTTAGTTGTTGTGTCGGGATAGTAGTGTCACAGTCCCTCTTAACACAGACCCTAATAACTCACTTGAAACATAACGCACATACATAAGTTCATAAGAACTTAGTGAGTAAATACCGATTACCTGAGTCATATTTGCACATTGCTACCGATAACTTATGTAGGCAATCTCATCGTCCCTAATCTTCAACTTGTCACTAGCGAATACTTCCTCAGTTCAATTCCTTTACACTCGCCTGTTACTATACCTTATTCAAGAGTTATTTCCTTTCTTGAAGAATTATCTTTGATACGTCTCTTACATCTTTCAATCTCTGAGCCATCACTTCATCCCGGTTCGAGAAGTCACCAACACAAATAGCAAGCACTTCCTTTGGATATACAAGTTTATGTTTTAAGTTAGAATACATTTTCATTACTATCTCATTAAATCTTCATACCTCTTCAATCAATTATTTCCGACCGATTCTTGGTCTTATATATTACTTTATCATATAGTTCATGGATATAGTTTGTCCTTACTGACTTCATTAATTACGTTTAAAAGCCATACAAAACTTGTCACTAGAGGAATTTGTTAGAATACACCACAAAAAGCCTCTTTCAAAGTTCTTCATTGAGAATACTATTAAGACACACCACCAGGCAATCCATTCGGAGTACTCCACAAAGGTTATCCTTGTAATGCTCGCCGTAGAGGTTATTTCTTTCATAATCCTCCATGAAGGCTATTCTTTGTTTGCCACAAAAGCCATTCTTTGTTTGCCAAAGAGTTCATTCTTTCCTATTGTGTTTACGATATGAATTCGTCTAAACTCACATTGCATGAAGTTTACCCATCATTGTCCTAAGACACGCAGAGAACCTTATTGGACAATCACTTTCCTTTAGTTCATTTTCAGAGGGTGTCATACATGTAAGGTTATCAATCCAAGCTAAACCTTTAAAATAATAACATATTACCAGTTCAGGCTAAATCTATGTCACATGTATCTTCGAGTCCACAACAAATGTTGAAACTCGATTTCAAGACATGTAACACCCCTAATTTGATTTAGGGACTAATTTGGAAAGTTTAAGAAATTTAGGGACTATTTTGTGATCTTAGTAAATTTGGAGACCTAATTGAGCTTTGATTAAAATTTTGGGCAAAATTGAGATTTTCAGGGACTAAATTGTGATTCAGGTAAAGTATTAAGCCAATTTCAAAACCTTAGTGTTCGGAGCCTATTTGTGCAAATTTCCTAATTTGCTAGGGTTGTAAACCCTTTTTCCCTTTGTTTTTGACCTTTCCTCTCTCATTTTTATTTCTCCTTATTTGCCTCTGCCGAAAGATCTCAACTACTTCCCTTTTATTCACTTTTCGACGAAGCTCCGATCACGCCCTTTCTGTCGTCTATGCACCACACCGCCACTATCATTGTGTTTTTCGTGATGTCGTGAGCAAACCTCGACCCTTTTCTTTTCCCTTGCGTCGCGGTTCGTGTAAAATGGTGACAAAAATTGTTCGATTTTCTTATGCTCTCCATTTCCTCTACCGCGTACCCCATCATGTTTGGGGTAGATTAGTTGTTTTCCATGCCGAGGTTGCGTATCTCTGGTAAGGTATCGCGTCGTCGTTCATCAAGGTTGTGGTCGATGTCGAAGTGAGTTTTTAAACCCTAGTTTGGTTGTTGCAAATGTGTTAAGGAGTTGGGTCGAGTGGTTGCTAGCCCAACTCAATGCAAACTCAAGCAATGACCCAATGTTTTGTGACCCAAAGCATGAAGCCCAAACCTATGACCCAACTTGTGACCCAAATCATGAATCCATTACCTAAACCATGAACCAAACCGAACCCGTGTTGCCCGACCCAAGTGTACCAACTCATTGATGTTGATCGTTGACTTTTTCAAAAAACCCTACCTTTCCATTTTTTGATGTCCTGATTCTGAATTTGTGGTTCGTTTTGTCAAAATCGAACTTGAAAGTCTCGTTTTAGCTATTTGCACTTATTTTTGTATTTAGTAATTTTTAAGTGAGATAAATATGGGATTTAACTCAAGTTATTTTGTGCTTAAGTGATCATAACTCTAAGGCCGACGAGTTACCACCTCCTCCTCCGCCTCCACCTATGCAAACTACCCCTGCACAAGCTCCGAGAGTTACACGTAAGTATTTATTATTTGGGTTAGTGATGTGTTTAGGAGGTGACATAGGAATAAAAATTTAATGTAGAATTTGTTCTCGTAGGTTCTAATCCAGTTAGAACCGATGTTAGATCTGAGTGTGGGAGACGTCCTCCTCGACATTAGAGCTTCAGCCTATTTAAGGTGTGTTTCTATCTATGCTACATTTTGTTATGTGATAATGCTCTTTGTTGAGTTAATTGTGTGATACTATTACGAGATGTGTTATCGGTATGATCTTGTTCTGCCTTGTGTTATCGCATGTCGATATTGCATGCATATCTATCAGATTGTGGACGTTTTAAATATCGTGTTTAATATACTATGTGATCTGATATAAATATATTATCATGAGATTGCGATTGAGATTGAGATTGAGATACATGTGTTATCATATCGTTTTGTGTTCATGGATTGGGATGTATGGTAGAAGACGTGGTTATCACCCCTTCAAATGGCTGATAGTAAAACTACACTGTGATTGGTGACGATTGGATGGGGAGGGGTTCTAGGGAACCTCTCTATTGTGTTGGTGTGCAGGTGATTGGGTGTATTGCATTTTGCATGTGAGTTTATTGAATTGAGAAATACCATGTTGTGGCTTACTTAAATGCTTATGAAATGACTATGATATTGTGTTTGTGGATGTATGCACTTTAGATACACACTGGGCTTTTTAGCCCATTCCCCTTTAGGTTCTCTTAGAGATACCTCGGACATAGGCGACTTGGTACTCGGAGGATCTCTTAATTTTTATTTGTTTTCCTTTATCATTCAATATGAGTTATTTGAGATTTTTTAGATTATTTTATTATTATATTATTTTGGGATTGTAAAGTTAATTTATATTTGAGATTTTAATGTTTTATTTAAGTGTTTGAGATTATTCAGGATTATTGGAAAATGGGTTGTTTTACTGTTATTTAATTAATTACAACTAATGTATGTATGTGTGTGTGTGTGTGGTTATGGATTTAGAGGTTACGTGAGGGTAAAATTACAACTGTGACCTTCTAGATCCGATCATATCTTTTAGGCTAGGTATAAGGGATTATAAGAAAAATCCATTTGTAGACACTTCATGCATCAAAACAATCTAAGCATAATCCTTTTATCTACTAACAAACAACCAACATAACATAGACCTCTTCACATTCATTCCATTCTTTCAGATGGAACCATTTTTCACTTCATATTACTCAAACATCAATCAATATAGGCTTGAACTCAATAGACTATACTAAATATAAATATACTAACCTCAGTAACACTGATTTAATCATAGATATCCTTTAGGATTTACTCATATAATCACTTACATCGCATTTTACACCTTACCTGATCTTAATATAACCTTTCCATTAGTTTTCACAGACATCATAGTATGAACAGTAACAACACAAAAGTTGATTTAAAGACTCACCTAACATCCACAAGTAGCAGTTGAAACTTGAGATCCAACATCCAACAATGAACTGTAGTATCTACTTGGCAAAAGATATAGGAACACCCTTAAAACTCATTCATATAACATTTACCACCATCTCAAACCAGATAACTCTTATACAAAGCCTTACTTCCTTATTTTACTATCCATGCACTCTTATAGGCTCAATCTTTCATAACATAAACTGTCGAGTTATAAATCTTACCTTGACGAGGAGAAATCACTGGTAAAGATCCAGATCAAAAACTCCAGCTTGAAAAAGCAAGAAATATTGTAAGTTCTTTAAGATTTAGATAGTAATACTTCTTGAAGAAAGAAAAAGAAAAACTCTCCCTTTTTTTGGTCTGAACATCTACACGTGTCACAAACTTTCAAAAATACCTTTATAAATGGTTTGCAACTATGAAAACACATTATTTTATAGCTTTCTAGTTTAATTGTTCAATTAGTTTCTAATAAATTCATTTATAGCGAAACTAGCACAGTAACTACATGAATTGGGCACAAAATACCTTCAGTGATCACCCCAACATACAAGGTTTCCAATACTCTTACCAATCCCTTCATCTTCCCATCTCAATACATTTTGAGAACAATCCCTGAATAATATTCTAATCTCTGTTATGTGCCCAACCTACATGCCAAACGACAGTTGGGCGGATAGATTGCACCTCACAAATAACTCTCACTCTACTAGCCAAAACATAGGATCCGTCAACATAGGATATTACATAATGTTTCATGTATAAGAATAAAAAACTTATGTATATGTTTGTTTATGTGTAATTGTTCACCAATGACAATGATATGAAATTAAATAAGTATATCACATAAATTTACTAAGTCTTTATGATGGTTGAGACCTTAGACATATGACCCTAAACTAATAAGATGTAACACTATAAAATGACATGTTGTGTGTTGATTTTAACTTCGTAATTTAGTAAAGTTTTCTTTTAGCATACTTGATTATTTAAAATTTTATTGTTTTGTAATCAAAATGTGTAAGCACTACTAAGCAACTAATGCTCAGTGTGTAGACATATTTGTTCTGTACGTAGGTATTAGTGACATTGGATTTTGATAGGCTAGCCCGAAGGCATTCAAAGGTTACAACTAAGCTCTAACAACTTGATGTATACGTAGTGAATAAAAGATGTGTTTTGGCATGTACCTAGTGTTAATAGTCATTGTGGAATCCATTTTATTAATATTGAGAAAACGCTTTTAAGACCTTGAAATCTAAGCACCAAGTGGGCCAAGAGTAGTATGAGATATTCTAAGAGATGGAGGAGTTTAGTGTTGCTGGAAAACAAGAGGAGATTGATAAGTGGAGTTGTTGTCTTGACTCTATTGATTTCAGACATGTATTGAATGGAGATGTTCATAGGCTACTTATCTTCTCTTAATTGACAATCTATCATTCGAGTCGCATAATGTAAATATCTTTTTTATTAGATCGATAATATGACTTGATGTGATGTGCTTGTAATTGGCGAAATAGTTGAGCGTGGCTGTACTTACTTGGTATAATATGTCTAACACACATAAGACATGCATTTTATTATACTTATCATATTTATTAATTAATTAATTTTCATGGATTTTTCCTTTATATCATTTTAAATTTAGAAAATTATTTGTGACCATTTTCATCTTGTTCCGTAAGCACCCTTTGTTTTACTTTTTATCTTTTTGCTTGATTACAAGGTTAGTTCTCACTTTCCTTCATGTCTTCCAAAGAACAATTTTTGAATTTATGATATGATATTACTATTTTAGTAAATATATAAATTTAATCCATAAACATAACATCTATATATTTAATAAATATGTATTTTTATTATATTTTTCAAAAAAAAATAGTAGAATAGAATTTGCCTCTTGGTAAAAATTAGAATCAATATGCTGCACCTAAATAAGATGAATTAATTACGGTAGAGTAGGATTGTTTTTTCATACCCAATTGTTTAGTAAATTATTGATCAAGCCAAATGGTTTTATTTTCCTTTAATTTGTAATCATAAATTAAAAAAAGTTAAATATCTGACAGTTTGTTGATTGAGTCTTAATTCGATTGACATGGTCATTATTGCCAATGCAGGAGGACGTGAATTCGAGTGCGTTGAATCACATTATCCTCTTATTTATAGATTGAAGAGGACTATAACTAATTTTAGACATTATATAAAAAAATAGATATGCTCATAAATTTGACCGTATAACTACTACTTACAAAAGAAAATGATTATAAATGTGTTATTCTTTTCTTGTTTTTATTGAATAATATACAAAAAGAAAAGGGTCTATCTTTTGACACGTCTTGGTCTGTCTCTTTGACATGTACTCCCTATTTTTCTTTTTTCTTTTTTCAAACTTTTCAGATTTACTTTAGCCCAGTTTTGCTTTTGGAGTGTTACTATTTTGTGCTTAGAGTGAGTGTCTGTGACAATGGAAAGGGGTATGGAAAACTTGCGGATTGAAGATGATGAAGAAGTTGGTTGGAATAATAATGGGGAAGAGAATACGTAAGAATCTGTCTATGAGTTCTGTCTAGTGGGTAGCTGCTTAATGGCCAGTATAGTTCACTTTTCGACTTTGCAGACGATAATGGCGAATTTATGGCACCCTCTTGGGGGAGTTCAGATCTCTGATTTAGGAGATAAAAGATACTTGTTCACATTTGTTAATAAAATGGATGTTGAACGGGTTGAAAATGGGTCTCCATGGACTTTCAATAGTCATTTACTAATTCTTCATTGATTACGAGATGAGGAAGATCCAATGTTGGTCCCATTAATTTTCTCCAATTTTTGGGTCCAAGTTCATGATTTACCCCCAGGTTTTTTCTCTAGAAAAATGGCAAAGCAATTTGGGGATTTTATTGGTTCCTTCATTGACTATGATACAAAGTATGGGGGCTAGTATGGGAAAGAAATTTATGCGGATTAGAGTCCAAATTGATATTCGTAAGCCTTTGAAAAGGGAAAAGAAGCTCCTAATATCTCCTAATCGCTCTACTTGTGTCATTTTTAAGTATGAGAAATTGTCCCTATTTTGTTTTGTTTATGGTGTTCTAGGGCATGATGATAGCTTTTGCCAAGTGTGACTTAAAAATGAGGGCAAAGAGATGCCGTAAGGGTGGGATTTGTCACTCCAAGCGTCGTCACGTAGGGCGTTGGTAGGAAGCAGCATCTGGTTAAGGGAAGAGGGTGATGGAGGATTTTATGAGGCAAACAAGGAAAGGAGACAGTTTGGGAGTAATTCTAGGAGTGAAGGGTGGACAACCAGCTATCAGCAATTTAATCTAATCCTAGGATTTAATTTGGAAGGACTTTCCTTATAGGATGAGTTGCCAAAAAGTGTTTTGAAAATTGGGATAGGACCACAAGTTGTGAATCAAGATATGGAGGATGACCGGTTACTAAATGAGGAGGGGAAAAAATGACCCAGCTATTCACATTCCTCTTCTAATGATTTGGGATCAGCACCCAATACTTCTACTACTGATGAGGTAGTGAAGGCCTTACAAATATCAAAAGTTACCAAGGGGCATGCTGACCAGATGCAATGAGACTATTATTTGGAACGTTTATGGTTTGGAGAATCTACAAAATGTTCAAAGGCTTCAACCCACATTGAAGTTATTCTCTCCCCATCTCGTCTTCTTCATGGAGACAAAACTTTCGGTTACTAGGATGGCGAAAGTGCGAACGAAATATGGCTTTTTGTGTGGTATTGATATAGAGACGGATGGCTCAAGGGGTGGATTGAGTTTAGGGTGGAAAGAGGGGTTATCGGTCACTCTTCGTAGCTACTCTGACAATTTTATTGATGTGGAGATTCAAGAATTTTTAGATAGTCCAAAATGGAGATGGTCTGGGTTTTATGACTTTCCTTACAGTCATAATAGAGATGAAACATGGAACAAACTAAAATATTTAAGTCGAGGTTGTAATCTCCTTTGGTTTGTGAGTGGAGATTTTAATAAGATACTTTTTTCTCATGAAAAGAAGAGGGAATTCCTAAGGATAGTCGAAGGATGGATGATTTTTGCAATGTATTGGAAGACTGTGCTTTGGAGGATTTAAAGTGCATTTGGCCTTGGTTTACTTGGGAGCGTGGTAATCTACGCAAAGCTAACATTAGAGAGCGGCTTGATAGGGGGGTTGCTATGGCTGAGTGGGGGCATCTTTTCTCGAATTTTTCCTTGCGACACCTTCCACTCTTTCTCCGACCACTATCCGTTATTAATTACTACTGATCAAGAGGATTCGACGCATCACTAGAGATCTTGCAAATATGAGTCTTAGATGTGTATGGAGGATTCGTGTGAGGTAGAAAGTCAAAGGCTGTGGTTATTACATACTGATCTGGTTCCAAAAAAATTGTAGTCTGTTATGATTAGTCTCCAAAAGTAGGCAGGTACTGTTATACATAAACGGCGTGCATTGACAAAGATGTTGAGCCAACGACTTGAGGAATTAAGCCATGTGGATAGAACTGATGAGGTGCTGGCTGAGATTATTGATGTAAAAATGCACTTTAACTTTGAAGCAAAAAAAGAAGAACATTTTTTGGAGCAACGTGCAAGGGCAAACTGGTTAAAATCAGGTGACAAAAACACTTTTTTTCACAAGTATGCTTCTAATAGACGTTGTATCAATAAAATTAAAGGTTTACAAGATCCTGATGGTCGTATTGTTTCTGGTTCTGATGATATTTAGAGAGTGGCTAGAGATTATTTTATTGACTTATTTTCCTTTAAAGGAATGGGAGACACTACTAACATGCTTTTTGGTGTCAATGGACGTGTCACTGTTGAAATGAAAAATGTTTTGACAGCAGATTTCAATATGAATGAAGTGTATAAAGCTCTTAAGTCTATGGGCCCAATAAAGGCTCCAAGTGAGGATGGCTTTCCTGCGCTCTTCTATCAAAGATATTGGCACATTGTTGGGGCCGAGGTTAACAATTTTTGCTTAGATATTCTAAATAAAGGGTCATTGGTGGAAATGATCAACTGTATGAATATAGTCTTGATTTCGAAGACAACCAACCCTACTAATTTGAGAGATTTCAGGCCAATTAGTCTTTGTTTAGTACTATACAAGATTATTGCAAAGACAGCTGCCAATCGTTTGCAAGGGCTACTTGATTCGTGTATTGATGATGCACAAAGTGTCTTTGTTCCAGGGTGTCTCATTACGAACAACGTTCTCTTGGCCTATGAGGTGCTTCATATGCTTAAAAACAAAAGACTTGGAAGGAAAGGGCAGATGGCTTTGAAGCTCGATATGAGCAAAGCCTATGATCGTGTTGAATGGCCTTTTGTTGAGCTTATGATGAGAGCAATAGGGTTTACAGATTCCTGGGTGGACTTCATCATGAGATGTATTAAGTCTGTTTCCTATGCGATTGATTTAAATGGGCAGATTGGTGGAATTTTTAAACTGGGAAGGAGCCTACGTTAAGGTGAACCTTTGAGTCCTTATTTGTTTTTGTTTTGTGGAGAAAGGCTGTCGATGCTAATGAAACTTGAAAGGATTGATAAAAGGGTGAAGGTTTATCGAAGGGGGCCTCAGCTCACTCACTTAATGTTTACTGAAGATTATCTACTCTTTGGTGAAGCGACGAGTGAGGGTGTTACTGTTCTCAAAGAGATTCTAAGAGAATATGAAGATATTTCTGGGCAATGCATCAATTTTAAGAAGTCTACAGCGTTTTTCAGTTCCAACACAACAGATTCGACTAAGGACGTGTTTCCCAAATGATGAACATCAAGATTTCTACAGAACCAAAGAAATATTTAGGCCTTCCTAATATGGTCAAAAGGGGTAAAAGAAGGGCATTCTAAAGTCTGAAAGATAAGATGTGGGAAAAAGTTTCTAGGTGAAGCATTAGCCATCTGTCACAATGAGGTAAAGAGGTATTTGTAAAAGCTCTTCTTACATATTCTATGCTTTGTTTAGTACTATACAAGATTATTGCAAAGACAGCTGCCAATCGTTTGCAAGGGCTACTTGATTCGTGTATTGATGATGCACAAAGTGTCTTTGTTCCAGGGTGTCTCATTACGAACAACGTTCTCTTGGCCTATGAGGTGCTTCATATGCTTAAAAACAAAAGACTTGGAAGGAAAGGGCAGATGGCTTTGAAGCTCGATATGAGCAAAGCCTATGATCGTGTTGAATGGCCTTTTGTTGAGCTTATGATGAGAGCAATAGGGTTTACAGATTCCTGGGTGGACTTCATCATGAGATGTATTAAGTCTGTTTCCTATGCGATTGATTTAAATGGGCAGATTGGTGGAATTTTTAAACTGGGAAGGAGCCTACGTTAAGGTGAACCTTTGAGTCCTTATTTGTTTTTGTTTTGTGGAGAAAGGCTGTCGATGCTAATGAAACTTGAAAGGATTGATAAAAGGGTGAAGGTTTATCGAAGGGGGCCTCAGCTCACTCACTTAATGTTTACTGAAGATTATCTACTCTTTGGTGAAGCGACGAGTGAGGGTGTTACTGTTCTCAAAGAGATTCTAAGAGAATATGAAGATATTTCTGGGCAATGCATCAATTTTAAGAAGTCCACAGCGTTTTTCAGTTCCAACACAACAGATTCGACTAAGAACGTGTTTCCCAAATGATGAACATCAGGATTTCTACAGAACCAAAGAAATATTTAGGCCTTCCTAATATGGTCAAAAGGGGTAAAAGAAGGGCATTCTAAAGTCTGAAAGATAAGATGTGGGCAAAAGTTTCTAGGTGAAGCATTAGCCATCTGTCACAATGGGGTAAAGAGGTATTTGTAAAAGCTCTTCTTACATATTCTATGCTTTGTTTAGTACTATACAAGATTATTGCAAAGACAGCTGCCAATCGTTTGCAAGGGCTACTTGATTCGTGTATTGATGATGCACAAAGTGTCTTTGTTCTAGGTTGTCTCATTACGAACAACGTTCTCTTGGCCTATGAGGTGCTTCATATGCTTAAAAACAAAAGACTTGAAAGGAAAGGGCAGATGGCTTTGAAGCTCGATATGAGCAAAGCCTATGATCGTGTTGAATGGCCTTTTGTTGAGCTTGTGATGAGAGCAATAGGGTTTACAGATTCCTGGGTGGACTTCATCATGAGATATATTAAGTCTGTTTCCTATGCGATTGATTTAAATGGGCAGATTGGTGGAATTTTTAAACTGGGAAGGAGCCTACGTTAAGGTGAACCTTTGAGTCCTTATTTGTTTTTGTTTTGTGGAGAAAGGCTGTCGATGCTAATGAAACTTGAAAGGATTGATAAAAGGGTGAAGGTTTATCGAAGGGGGCCTCAGCTCACTCACTTAATGTTTACTGAAGATTATCTACTCTTTGGTGAAGCGACGAGTGAGGGTGTTACTGTTCTCAAAGAGATTCTAAGAGAATATGAAGATATTTCTGGGCAATGCATCAATTTTAAGAAGTCCACTGCGTTTTTTCAGTTCCAACACAACAGATTCGACTAAGGACGTGTTTCCCAAATGATGAACATCAGGATTTCTACAGAACCAAAGAAATATTTAGGCCTTCCTAATATGGTTAAAAGGGGTAAAAGAAGGGCATTCTAAAGTCTGAAAGATAAGATGTGGGCAAAAGTTTCTAGGTGAAGCATTAGCCATCTGTCACAATGGGGTAAAGAGGTATTTGTAAAAGCTCTTCTTACATATTCTATGCTTTGTTTAGTACTATACAAGATTATTGCAAAGACAGCTGCCAATCATTTGCAAGGGCTACTTGATTCGTGTATTGATGATGCACAAAGTGTCTTTGTTCCAGGGTGTCTCATTACGAACAACGTTCTCTTGGCCTATGAGGTGCTTCATATGCTTAAAAACAAAAGACTTGGAAGGAAAGGGTAGATGGCTTTGAAGCTCGGTATGAGCAAAGCCTATGATCGTGTTGAATGGCCTTTTGTTGAGCTTATGATGAGAGCAATAGGGTTTACAGATTCCTGGGTGGACTTCATCATGAGATGTATTAAGTCTGTTTCCTATGCGATTGATTTAAATGGGCAGATTGGTAGAATTTTTAAACTGGGAAGGAGCCTACGTTAAGGTGAACCTTTGAGTCCTTATTTGTTTTTGTTTTGTGGAGAAAGGCTGTCGATGCTAATGAAACTTGAAAGGATTGATAAAAGGGTGAAGGTTTATTGAAGGGGGCCTCAGCTCACTCACTTAATGTTTACTGAAGATTATCTACTCTTTGGTGAAGCGACGAGTGAGGGTGTTACTGTTCTCAAAGAGATTCTAAGAGAATATGAAGATATTTCTGGGCAATGCATCAATTTTAAGAAGTCCACTGCGTTTTTCAGTTCCAACACAACAGATTCGACTAAGGACGTGTTTCCCAAATGATGAACATCAGGATTTCTACAGAACCAAAGAAATATTTAGGCCTTCCTAATATGGTCAAAAGGGGTAAAAGAAGGGCATTCTAAAGTCTGAAAGATAAGATGTGGGCAAAAGTTTCTAGGTGAAGCATTAGCCATCTGTCACAATGGGGTAAAGAGGTATTTGTAAAAGCTCTTCTTACATATTCTATGCTGTGTTTTTTACTACCAAAAAGCTTTATTCTGATTTAAAAAGTATTATTAGTCAATTTTGGTGGCGTCGCAGTAGTAACAAGTGTGGTATTCACTAATGTGCTTGGAACAGATTATGTGAATTGAAAAGTTATAAGGATATTGGTTTTCGCTCTTTATCTCATTTTAATCTTGCCCTACTTGACAAACAAGGTTGGAGGTTATTTAGTTATCCGAATTCATTATTAGCCCACACTCTAAAAGAAAAAATATTTTTCTACTACTAGCTTTTTGAAGTCAAGTTTAGGATAACCTTCTTATACTTGGAGGAGCATTTAGGCCACCAAAGGCATTTTGGAGGCTGGCTTATGCTGGAGAATTGGCTCTGGTTTGGATGTCTCTATGAGAGAAGATGCTTGGATTCCTGGAAATGAAAACCAAAGACTTCAGAATCCCACACATGATTCCTCTATTCAGCGAGTGTCAAACTTAATTGACCAATAGAAAAATAAATGGAAGGAGGATTTGATTAATTCTACCTTTCATAGCATTGATGCTCGACAGATTCTGACCATCCCTTTGCCCGTTGTTCCATAAAAGGATCTTCAAGCGTGGAGGGGAAAGCTACTAGAGAGTATACAGTACGGAATGCTTACAAATGGTTGATACATAATCATTATGGAATACTTAATGATGGAAACTCCTACCCTTACATCAACTTATACAAAAAGCTATGGGCTGTTGATTTGCCCTCCAAATTAAAAATTACAGTTTGGAGAATTATGAATAACTATGTGCCTACTTATTTAAATCTACACTATAAGAGGTTGCTGAATTCTGCAAACTATCCTCGCTACCACAATAGTATGGAAACAGTTGAACATGTTTTCCAGGAATGCTTGTATACAAGGGAGATCTGGCAATTGTTAGGGCTTTCCGACTGTACTTAAATGCATATGACCCAAATGACAGATTGGCTTCAACAGTTTTTTGGTAATAACTTCATGTACCTTTGTCGAGTACTATGTTGTGGGTTGTGGGCAATCTGGACTGCTCGTAACAAATGGCTCCATGAAGGACAGAATGCAACTGCAAGGGAGATAGTACATTTATCAGGAATTTTTTGGGTGAAACGGTGAAGGAAACAGGTACGAGGGTAGGGAATCTCATACCTACAGGGTGTGGATGCCGCCTTAAGCTCCTTTTGCAAAAATCAACTTTGATGCTAGTTTTTGCAGGCAAAATAACAAATCTTGTTCTGGGATTATTGTCAGAAATAATTTTGCCAGCATTCTATGTTAAAAAACGACTCTAAATGACAACATACCTTTTTCATTTGCAGTCGAGGTGATGGATTGTCTCTAGGTGGCTCGTCTCTAGGTGGCTCTAGTAAGGGCTCAAATGGGTTTGCCGAATGAAAAAATCGAAGGAGATTGCTTGATCATCATTCGTAATCTGATAGAGAATAGAGGGGAACGGTCAATACTGAGGACATATTTCTAGAACATTCGCGCTACCTGTGTATCTTTTCAAAGGTGTGTATTTAGTCATGTTAAAAAGCATATAAATGGTGTTACTCATAATTTGGCTATAAAGGGTCTTAAAAGGAGAGAAGAATCTTATCTTGTGGGTGAAGTCCTTGTCTATGCTCTCGAAGCCGTTGAAGCAGATCATTGCCAATCGCATCAGGTGAGCCATATGTGAAATTGAACCTCCGATATAGACGCGGGTATATTAACAGGTGGAAGAGTCTTTGAATCTTTTTTTAGATGATGGAGTGCTTTGATTTTGAAGAGTCACCAAGGTTTTGATAGAACGCCTTCCAATAAATTGTTGCTGCAGATCGATGGAATTGATGGGATTTTACTCTGGTTTTGGCTATTGAGGGGTTTTGCTTTTTAGTCGCCTTGGAAATGAACGCTCTGCCTAGGTGATTAGGTTTATTTATGTTTCTTTAATGTTTTTGTGAGTTACTTTTCTTGTTTTATTTCTTTTATTTGCCTCGGATTTTATTTTGGACTGTTTCTTCTATTGTGTTTTATTGGAAATTCTTTTTTCGGCCTACTACTTCAATAAATCCCAACCATTTTTATTCAAAAAAAAAAAGAAAAGTAAACAGGAAAGGGTATATTGGTAATTGGAATAAAATTTCTGCTGTGGTATTAACAGAATAACAAGGAATATTATTAGGAACAAATTAATAATAATTATAATTAGGTGTATCTTACTGTTTACCAATGAGACAATGAATATTTTGGGAAAAAAAAACCCAATGAATATCCATTTCCGGACAACTAAGAGAGAGAAAAAAGATGCTGGCTTACCTACTTGGCCGCTTGGGTTGCTTAACTGAAGCTGCATGGTTTTCTTATTATGTCTTTTCCATTTTAAAATAATATTTTAAAATATAACAGAATGAACACATTATGGATATAAAACTTTTAAAAATTTTATGCAATACAAATTATTACACTACCAAATTAATAAATATATAAATATTTTAAATAGGTTTACTACACTAATATATATAAATTATTGAAAATTCTATTTAAAAAATAATCTTTTTTAAAAACGATGATAAACTATAACTTGAAGTTTTATAAGTATTTATTGAGTAATTTTCTATCGTATTTTATTAATGTAAATATTCGAGTATATATATATATTATTACTCTTCATGGCATAATCTCACTATTCTTAAGACTGACATTTTGAGCGGATTTCAGGCATACTGGACATGTGCTTTCTTCTGGGTTGTCTGCCTGACCACGCAATCTCTCTTCTACGAGCACCTTGGATATATGTGAATTGAGATCGCGATCTTTCTTGGATTGTACGAGCGAGGTCTGCAAGCTCCCTTGTTGTCCTCTCGCGGTTCGACTCCTACTCATTCGTCTGGTAGGGACTTGTTTGGGTCGCGGGTAGATAACCCAAACCCTTTCTAAGATTCGAAACGGTGAGTACTGATGTATAAAAAATACTTTTATTCTTATTTAATTTTAATTATTAAATAAAAAGAATTAAAATTTTAAAATTAAAAGTAAAATAATTATAAAATGGGAGCATAAGTATACCTTTTTTAAAAAAAATCTTTAAATAGCAAAGCCGAGTTTAGAAGAGAAGAAGCTGAGCCGAGAAGCAGAGCTTTCAAGTTGTCGGTGGTCCAGTGAAAGCGTCGGCTATGTGAGCTGTGAGTGAACTGAAAACAAAACACAACCTTCGCTCTTTTTTCTTTTCACAGAAAAAAATAAATTAAAAACGTAAAAACAGAAAGACAAGAAGTAGAAGAAGCATTACCCGAAAAATTAAAAAAGAAAATCAATTTCTCTTTCTCTCTCTGTCTTTAATATCTCTCTCATCGTTGGCTTCTCTTCTACGACATTGATAGATAGAAGCACTCCAAATCAAGGAGACTAAGCTTATTCTTCCTTCATTTCTCTCTCTTGAAGGTTTGCCTTCACTTTCTCTTTTTTTTTCCATCTACATTTCTATTTTCATCATTCGATGTCGTTTCTTCCAAATCTAAGCTCCTCAATTTCTTGCTCGCATTTTCTCCTTTAATCCCTCTTCGATCTGCTATCTACTGACTTTCAATTTGGTAAAATTTCAGTTCATTTGAATGGAAAATGATACAAAATCAGTGCGATGGAAATGTGATCTTTTGCTCTACTCCTTTCTGAACTTTCAGTTTACTAGTATTAGATGTATTGGTTTGTTGTTCTTTTGAGGTCGAATGTTTTGTTGAATTATCATGTTTTTTGCTTGATCTGATCTTTTTTTATTTAGAAATTCGTATTTAACTTATTTCTTTTACTTTTTGGCAGGGGATTTTAATGTTTTGACGACGCGTAGCGGCTGGATCTGACGAGGGGCTAAGGTTTATTATTTTTTCTTTCAAGATTCAGCGAATTTTGCAATAAAAAGCAAAGCTGGCGGCGACGGTGTCTTGGAGGTTCGCTGCCAACAATGGCAGCGGCCTTGCTGCTAATGATATGGTGTGTTTCTAAATTTTCATGCTTAGTTTTGGGATGATTTAAAGGATATGGTTTGTGAATTTATCGGTATGATACATATATGAAGTTTAAGGTGGTTGATGTTTTTTGATCTCATTTGCATCATCGTTAATAAATGAATGCATCCTTTTAGTAGAAATTGTTTTCTATAAGAATGGATAATAATTGTTTCTTTCCTTCTATGGAAATTTGGTCAAACACTGATGAAATCTAAAATAGATTTGGATGTGGACACTCGGAAATTTTATTGCCAATTTGTTGGCTGAAGAGCACTTCTATTTGAAATTTATCAAGAACCACTTATTCCGAAATTTAATATGTGATTTTCAAATATACGTTCTTCAAAATAATATACTTTGAGGTGACTGTGCCATTAATATGCATTAATGCTATGCTTACCAGTTCATTTCATTTCTCTAAAAGTTTGCCATTAGCAATGGAGTTTAGTTCAGAGATATATGCTGAGCAACAATATGACAATGTGTATTCTCTGATTTTCTCATATTAGAATGTGACAGGTAATTGCCAGTATCTCTGTCCCCAAAACAACGAACAGAGGAATGAAATGCTGCATGTCTACTTTCAACCTTCTCTAAGCCCTAGAATAATCGGCCGAGTTGGGAATAATTTTTGATTGTTTGGGAACTAAATTCTGCAATGCTTTCTTGTTAATGATTTCCATACCCTTTCTTAAGTATAGCTTCTCACTATAATCATATAGCTTGTTTTTATTATTTTTACATGGCTACTTTCATTCACCTGTTGATGACTTGTTATAATCAATTGAATAAATTTGAATTTTTAACATCTTTACCTTTTTTATGTTTCATGGTTGCAGGACAAAAATGGGGATGCAAAACTTCAAGATTCCGAGCCGCCAACTCCACATTCAGTTATAAAAATGGGTCTGAGGTTAGTGTGAGCTTATTGTAGCAATATTTATGCTAGGACGCAAGGTGCATTGTATTGAAGAGTTTAGAACAATGTGGAGAAGTCTTGGCAGGGAGCTGCTTACTAGATTTAGAGCAGTCTGAAATTTGCAAACAGCATAAAGTTTAGCTAACTGTTTAATTAGAATATGGCAGTCTTGGCACCAGAGAGAGGAATAGGAGAGCACTGGTACCAATTTCCACCAGCAGGGGTGTTGAACCTCCTTTTAAGATTTTGTTCAATGTCCCTGTATTGATCCCCAGTTGTTTTTCTTTTATTACCAAAAAAAATATGCGTATCTTGTTATTCTAGCTTCACCACCCATATACATTTTGACTTACCTTTGGTATTTTCAGTGTCTTTGACTTGGATTCTATTGTCATAGGCCTCATTAGCTTTTTGGTTGAGTATTTTGGTTTGCTGTCATAGGCCTTGTATTCTTTTCCTGTTGCTTCTGAACTATAACTGATAGAGAATATCTGGTTTAGTACCACTCCATTTTTTTTGGTAATGTTTAGTACCACTCCATTGATGTACAAGATAATATTATCTTTCCTCATTCTTTGATCATTTACTGATTTTGCATGCTATGATTATTAGCTATTATAATTCTATATAGACCACCTTATGCTTAAATCACCTGTAGGGATCGTACAAGTAGCATGGAGGATCCAGATGGGACATTGGCGAGTGTTGCACAATGCATTGAGCAGTTGCGGCAGAGTTCATCATCTGTACAAGAGAAAGAGTATTCTCTGAGGCAGTTGCTGGAACTCATTGATACACGTGAACATGCTTTTAGTGCTGTTGGATCTCACTCTCAGGCTGTTCCAGTTCTTGTCTCTCTTCTCCGATCAGGATCTCTTGGAGTGAAGATTCAGGCTGCAACTGTTTTAGGCTCGCTTTGTAAGGAGAATGAGCTAAGGGTTAAAGTTTTGCTTGGGGGCTGCATACCACCATTGCTTGGTCTCCTCAAGTCTAGCTCAGCAGAAGGTCAAATTGCAGCAGCGAAGACCATCTATGCTGTTTCACAAGGTGGTGCCAAGGATCATGTTGGATCAAAGATTTTTTCAACTGAGGGAGTTGTTCCAGTGCTTTGGAAGCTGCTAAAGAATGGGCTGAAGACAGGAGAATTGGTTGATAACTTGTTGACTGGAGCATTAAAAAATCTCTCAAGCAGCACTGAGGGATTTTGGTCGGCGACAGTTCAGGCTGGAGGAGTTGATATACTTGTAAAGTTGCTCATAACCGGACAGTCAAACACGCAAGCTAATGTATGCTTTCTTCTTGCCTGTATGATGATGGAGGATGCATCTGTTTGTTCCAAGATATTGGCTGCTGGAGCTACTAAACAGTTGCTTAAACTGTTAGGACCTGGTAATGAAGCCCCTGTTAGAGCTGAGGCTGCAGGTGCTCTTAAGTCTCTTTCTGCTCAGTGCAAAGAAGCTAGAAGGGAAATAGCTAATTCCAATGGTATTCCTGCTTTAATAAATGCTACGATTGCTCCTTCAAAAGAATTCATGCAAGGTGAGTATGCTCAAGCATTGCAGGAGAATGCTATGTGTGCTTTGGCAAACATTTCTGGTGGTTTATCATATGTCATCTCAAGTCTTGGTCAAAGCCTTGAGTCATGCTCTTCATCTGCTCAGACTGCTGACACACTTGGGGCTTTGGCTTCGGCTTTAATGATTTATGATGGAAATGCAGACTCTACTAGAGCATCAGATCCGCTGGTTATTGAGCAGACTTTAATTAATCAGTTCCAACCTCACTTACCATTCCTTGTGAAAGAACGTACAATAGAAGCGCTAGCTAGTTTGTATGGGAACAGTATACTCTCAATTAAACTAGCAAATTCTGATGCCAAAAGGTTGCTTGTTGGGTTGATCACAATGACAACCAATGAACTTCAGGAAGAGCTTATAAGAGCTCTCCTCGCACTTTGCCACAACAAAGGAAGTCTATGGCGTGCTCTTCAAGGTCGTGAAGGTGTTCAGCTGTTGATATCACTTCTTGGTTTATCATCAGAGCAACAACAGGAATGTGCAGTTGCGCTGCTTTGCCTTCTATCTAATGAAAATGATGAAAGTAAGTGGGCCATTACTGCTGCTGGTGGCATTCCTCCTCTTGTTCAAATTCTGGAAACAGGTTCTGTGAAGGCCAAGGAAGATTCTGCATTGATCCTCAAGAATCTATGCAATCACAGTGAAGATATATGTGCATGTGTTGAAAGTGCTGATGCTGTTCCTGCACTATTATGGCTGCTTAAGAATGGGAGCCCAAATGGGAAAGAAATTGCGGCAAAGACTTTGAACCATTTAATTCATAAATCTGACACTGCTACTATCAGTCAGCTCAGTGCATTATTAACGAGTGATCTACCTGAATCTAAAGTGTATGTTTTGGATGCTTTAAGAAGTATGCTTTCAGTGGTCCCCTTCCATGATATATCGCGTGAAGGTAGTGCTGCAAATGATGCAATTGAGACCATGATTAAAATATTGAGCTCAAGTAAAGAAGAAACTCAGGCAAAGTCAGCATCGGCTTTAGCTGGGATATTTGAAACCAGGAAGGACTTGCGTGAAAGTAACATTGCTGTAAAAACTCTTGGGTCAGTCATGAAGCTGCTAAATGTTGAATTGGAAAACATCTTACTAGAGTCCTGTCGCTGCCTTGCTGCAATATTTCTTTCAATTAAGGAGAACAGGGATGTGGCTGCTTTTGCTCGAGATGCAATGTCTCTGTTAGTTTCACTTTCAAACTCTTCAGTTCTGGAAGTTGCAGAGCAGGCTGTATGTGCTCTAGCAAATCTTATGTTGGATACTGAGATATCGGAGATAGCAATTACTGAGCAAATTATTCTGCCTTCTACAAGGGTTTTACATGAAGGAACTGTTTCTGGGAAGACTCATGCAGCAGCAGCCATAGCACGACTGCTCCATTCAAGGCGAGTTGATTATGCCATTACTGATTGTGTGAACCGTGCTGGGTCTGTTCTTGCATTAGTTTCTTTTCTAGAATCTTCCAGAGGTGGATCTGCTGCCATTGGAGAGGCACTAGATGCTCTTGCTATTCTGTCAAGATCAGAATCAGCCAGTGGACAAATAAAACCTACATGGGCAGTTTTAGCTGAATTTCCAGAAAACATATCTCCAATAGTTTCATCCATTGCTGATGCAACACCCTTGTTACAGGATAAAGCTATTGAGATATTGTCACGACTTTGCCATGATCAACCTGTTGTTCTAGGAGAGACTGTTGCTAGTGCTTCTGAGTGCATACCCTCAATTGCTAGAAGGGTGACCAATTCCACAAACTTAAAAGTCAAAATTGGTGGTACTGCACTTCTGATATGTGCTGCAAAAGTTAATCACCATAAAATGGTGGAAGATCTCAATCAATTAAATTCTTCCATATATCTAATTGAATCGCTTGTTACAATGCTTGGTTCTCGAGAGACTTCATTGGCAAATCCACCAGATGATAATCAAGATGCCATTAGCATATGTAGGCATGTTAAAGGAGAAGACAGGAATGGGGAATCTGATACTGGCACATCAGTTATTTCCGGTGCAAATTTGGCTATATGGCTTCTTTCTGTCCTTGCTTGTCATGATGAAAAGAGTAAAATCACAATAATGGAAGCTGGAGCAGTTGAAGTTGTCACTGAGAGAATCTCCCAACGATCTTCCCAATATGCTCAAGTACTCAATCCTATTCTTAATTGTTTATATAACTTTGATAAGTAGAGAACTTATGGTGCTTACAACTATATATAAAATTTCTCGGAGATGACATTGATATTATTCCCTGTTTCCCTATTCTTCAATTGAGGCTATATTCCCTCATACTTTTAATGAAAATGTACAATTCTCTGTGGCAATTTGCAGATTGATTTTAAGGAAGATAACAGCATATGGATTTGTGCATTATTGCTAGCTATCTTATTCCAAGATAGAGATATCATTCGGGCACATGGAACAATGAAATCTATACCAGTACTTGCAAATCTGGTGAAGTCAGAGGTTCCGGAGAACAGATATTTTGCTGCACAAGCAATAGCCAGTTTAGTCTGTAATGGTAGCCGAGGGACTCTCCTATCTGTTGCAAATTCAGGGCCTGCTGGTGGTCTTATCTCCTTGCTTGGCGGTGCTGATGCTGATATACAAGAGCTTCTTCAATTGTCTGAGGAGTTTGCTTTGATACGGTACCCAGATCAAGTTGCTCTCGAGAGGTTATTTAGAGTTGAAGACATTAGGGTTGGTGCTACTTCTCGAAAAGCAATACCTGCCCTTGTTGATCTACTTAAACCAATTCCGGACCGCCCTGGTGCACCTTTTCTGTCCCTTGGGCTTCTGATTCAGCTTGCAAAAGACAGTCCATCAAATAAGATTGTTATGGTGGAATCCGGAGCTTTAGAAGCTCTGACTAAGTATCTCTCTCTGAGCCCTCAAGATGCAACAGAGGAAGCTGCTACCGATCTATTGGGGATCCTATTTAGCAGTGCTGAAATTAGAAGACATGAGGCAGCATTTGGCGCTGTTAGTCAACTTGTAGCAGTTTTACGTCTTGGAGGAAGAGCTGCTAGGCTTAGTGCTGCTAAAGCATTGGAAAGCCTATTCTCTGCTGACCATATCAGAAATGCGGAGACTGCTCGACAAGCTGTTCAACCCTTGGTTGAGATTCTTAATACTGGAATGGAGAGAGAGCAGCACGCTGCTATTGCAGCATTAGTTAGGCTGTTGAGTGAAAACCCTTCTAGGGCACTTGCTGCTGCTGATGTTGAAATGAACGCGGTGGATGTTCTTTGCAGAATCCTTTCAACAAATTGTTCAATGGAACTGAAGGGAGATGCTGCTGAGTTGTGTTGTGTTCTTTTTGGTAATACAAGAATCAGGTCCACTATGGCTGCAGCTCGTTGTGTTGAGCCTCTAGTGTCTCTCCTTGTAGCTGAGTTCAGTCCTGCTCATCACTCAGTTGTCCGTGCATTAGATAAAATTGTGGATGATGAACAACTGGCAGAACTAGTTGCTGCACATGGTGCTGTAATACCTCTTGTAGGTCTTCTTTATGGTAAGAATTACATGCTTCATGAAGCTGTTTCAAGAGCTCTTGTGAAGTTAGGGAAAGACAGGCCTGCTTGTAAGATGGAAATGGTGAAAGCTGGGGTTATTGAAAGCGTACTTGATATCCTTCATGAAGCGCCAGATTTCTTATGTGCTGCTTTTGCGGAATTGCTCCGGATACTGACAAATAATGCTACTATAGCTAAAGGACCATCTGCTGCAAAAGTGGTTGAGCCCCTTTTTCAGTTGTTGTCAAGATCAGAATTTGGGCCTGATGGACAACATAGTGCATTACAGGTCCTTGTAAATATTCTGGAGCATCCACAGTGTCGTGCTGATTATACACTGACCTCTCACCAAGCTATAGAACCACTTATCCCACTTCTTGATTCTCCTGCTCCTGCAGTTCAGCAGTTGGCAGCAGAGCTTCTATCGCATTTGCTCTTGGAAGAACGTCTTCAAAAGGATGCAGTGATACAACAAGTAATCAGTCCCCTTATAAGAATTCTTGGTTCTGGCATACATATCTTGCAACAGAGAGCTGTAAAGGCTCTTGTTAGCATTGCACTAATATGGCCAAATGAAATTGCAAAAGAGGGTGGAGTCAGTGAGCTGTCCAAAGTGATATTGCAAGCTGATCCTTCTCTCCCACACGCTTTATGGGAATCAGCTGCCTCAGTTTTAGCTAGCATTCTGCAATTCAGTTCTGAATTTTATCTAGAAGTTCCTGTTGCTGTTTTGGTAAGGTTGCTGCATTCAGGCTCTGAGGCCACTGTGATTGGTGCATTGAATGCTCTTCTGGTATTAGAGAGTGATGATGGAACCAGTGCTGAAGCGATGGCCGAAAGTGGTGCTGTAGAGGCCCTCTTAGAACTTCTCAGATCTCATCAGTGTGAGGAAACTGCTGCAAGACTGCTGGAAGTATTACTCAATAATGTGAAGATCAGAGAAACAAAAGTAACTAAAACTGCAATTGTACCACTATCCCAATATCTCTTGGATCCTCAAACCCAAGCTCAGCAGGCAAGGCTTTTGGCAACATTGGCTCTTGGTGATCTTTTTCAGAATGAGGCACTTGCTCGAAGTGCTGATGCTGTTTCAGCTTGTCGTGCTCTTGTTAATGTGCTTGAGGACCAACCAACAGAAGAAATGAAAGTGGTAGCCATATGTGCTCTGCAGAATCTTGTAATGTATAGCCGATCAAATAAGAGAGCAGTTGCTGAGGCTGGTGGTGTTCAGGTTGTATTGGATCTAATAGGTTCAAGTGATCCAGATACATCCATTCAAGCTGCTATGTTTGTTAAACTTCTATTTTCTAACAATACCATTCAAGAGTATGCTTCTAGTGAAACAGTACGAGCCATAACTGGTAAGTTCTCTTGCTCTGTTGGACTTCAGTGTGTGTGTGTGTGTGTGTATATATGGCCAAAATGAGGAGAAATCACTTAAAAAGTGCATCTTTAGTTTGTGAAGGTTTCCATTACCATGCCAACTTTATGGTTATATTGCATATGTTTTTTTTCTTTTCTTTTCTAGAAGTATGGTTCACAAACCTTATGGTATAACATTTTGAAAGAGCCCCTATGTTAACAGTCTGTCAGGATTTCTGTTCTCTTTGTGCTTCCAGTTTGATTGGTAATTCTATCTGCATTATGATTTTTGGGTGCTAGTAGTAGTGGACACACTCCTTAAAAGATTTGAAATCACCAGAGCATATTACATAAGGTGAACAGAGTTATAGAACTCAAAAATGTATTTTACTGATGCAATAATTCCATCTGTGAGTCCTTTTCCTGTTTTCATAGTCTATGAATAATATATTTACGTTATGGTTGTTGCACTGCAGCTATATAAAACGAGCTGCATGGTAAATTGTCTGATTTTTTGCGCCCAGTTATTGTGTAACTGAGCAATAATCACAGTTCTAAGCGTGTGTGTGTGTATACACCTTATTTTTCTTTATGAAGGGTAAAGTCCTCAGGAAGAACCGACAAACAAGATACCTTATTCCGAGACCATCAGTGCATTGAAATTTATCTATTTTTCCTTTTGTCAATTTGTTTTCTAATAGTATTGGTGGTCTGTTGTTCTTTAGATGGTTTTCCCATGCAAGCTTTTTCTTAACTTCTGTTCATATTTGACAGCTGCTATTGAAAAGGATTTATGGGCCAGTGGAACTGTCAATGAAGAGTACCTAAAAGCTCTAAATTCTTTATTTAGCAACTTTCCACGTTTGAGAGCAACTGAGCCTGCAACACTTAGCATTCCCCATTTGGTTACATCCCTCAAAACAGGTTCTGAGGCAACTCAAGAAGCTGCTTTGGATGGTCTTTTTCTACTGAGGCAAGCTTGGTCAGCATGCCCAGCTGAAGTTTCAAGAGCTCAATCAGTTGCTGCTGCAGATGCAATTCCATTGCTGCAGTACTTAATCCAGTCTGGCCCACCTAGATTTCAGGAGAAGGCAGAATTTCTGTTGCAGTGCTTACCTGGGACATTGGTGGTTATAATCAAGCGTGGTAACAATATGAAGCAATCAGTAGGAAACCCAAGTGTCTATTGCAAACTTACTCTTGGCAACACTCCACTTCGGCAGACCAAGGTAAGATGCTTCCATATCCTTCTTCATCCTATTATATGTAACTGTGATTTTAGTTAGGGATCTTCTATTTCTGAATTCTTAAGTTATCACTTAAGTTTTTGTTAGAACTAAACAATTTGTTATAAGCAGCCTTTACATCCCCACAGTGTTTTGAACCTCAGCTCCTTAGTCCTTGTTAAGTGGTGTTATCCCACAAAAGTTAAATTGTTTACTAATTTTAGGTTGGATAACACGGTATCACAATCTAAGTTTATTATGTTCTATTCATTTGTTACCCTATTGTGAGTTTGTCCATATGTAGCCCTTACCGAGCTACATGGGAGAGGGAATGTTGAGTAATATAATCCAACATCTGTTAAATATTGACTATTGAGTCACTTCACCTATTATTAATTGATTTTAGGTTGGATGCTTAACATCCCTCACAACTACTAGTGTCCTACAAAGTGACTTGTATATATAGAGAGAGAGGTGAAGTTCTTTAAAAAACTGCCAGTGTACGGCTACATGACATTGCTGATGTCTGGTTTTGAATCATTAAGCCAGCTCTAAAGAGTTAAGATTAAATGAAAGGGGATTTTTTTTCCCCTCGATACATGGTCGACTGACTCCAAAACTTTGGTGGTTCTACTGGATAAACTTTAAAATCTAGATGAATATGCGTTCCATCTATTTGTGCTGGTTTGAAGATCATTTTAAACACCCTGTGCATGTTATCTATTGACATCTCTTCACCTTGTTTAATCTGTACTTATGCTTAACTTCTTTGTCACATTTCAGATTGTATCAAGTGGTCCTAATCCAGAGTGGGATGAAAGTTTTGCATGGACTTTTGAGAGTCCTCCAAAAGGCCAGAAGCTGCACATATCTTGCAAGAACAAGAGCAAAATGGGGAAGGTAAGTACATCATAAGAATTAAGAATTATTCCTTTTTTTGTTTGTCGATCGTAAGATTGGGTGTTTTACTAGTTGTTTCTAAATTCCATTTGATTCTTCTTTGCAAAAACAGAGTTCCTTTGGAAAAGTTACAATCCAAATTGATCGAGTTGTAATGCTTGGATCGGTCGCTGGTGAGTACACGTTATTGCCCCAAAGTAAAAGCGGACCATCACGGAATTTGGAAATCGAATTCCAGTGGTCTAACAAGTGAAGAAGGTGAGAGAGGTAATTATCATCATCATTGTTATTATTCCCGGAAATTTGATGATTGATCAAGTAGGGAACATACGTTTTGGTTTTTCCGATTTTATATTATACTATTACAGTGTACATAGTCTACAGGAGATTTTGACGTCTGTAGAAATGTTTTATTGTTTCAAAAATAGTGATTTGTGAAAGTATTCATTTAATTTGTAATCTGATTTTGCCTTTGCATTTATTTCCCTAGAGGACACAGACTATTTTTGCTTTGTAATTCTTTGTTGGTGTGTGCTTTGTCAAATTTGAGAGCAAAATAAGGAGATCTTGAATTCAACTTATGTTTTCATGTAATTATTCTTTCCCTTCTTCCTCCCCTCACTCCTTTTTGTTTCATTGGGCAATTTAACTTTTTACATTTTAGAAAGTTGTTTTATATTAAAACTATTTTGCACCCTATTAATTAAATTATATTTATAATGTTTTTTATGCTTTTATTAATATGATTACGAAATTAAAATATAATAATTTATGGGTTTAAATTTAAAAACATGGTAATTGATATTAGAATCAATTTTTAAAAAATTCATAATATTTTATAAATAATATACATTTAAGCTAATAAGATTAATTTAACAAATCAATGTTTACATTTTTTTACAAGTTTTGAAGCTTGTTTGTCAGAAATAATACAAATTATTTATTGATGTGTTATAATTTTTGAATATAACTGTTACAAGACTAGAATTTTAGTCTTGTAATTTGTGTGATTTTAGACAATTTTTTGGGCTTAAATACGCCTAAATCAGCTTTACTATTGAAAAAAAGAATTTTTTTTGAAAAATTTTCAAAGCATTGAAAATAAAACGGAAATAACTCAATGATAAAGAAGCAACAAGAGAATAGAAAAAGTCAAAATAAAGTAATGCATACAAGATGTTAGTAAATACTGTCAAAGTATTCTCTTACTTTGAATGGAATATAAGGAATGATTACAAATGAGGAGGAAGATCTTTATATATAATTGAGCTCCCTTAGATCCTACGATATAATTTATTTTACATCGACGATCGATATTAAAACCTGTCTACAATTGAGATTCTTAAGAGATTTACGCAATCTTTTTTCCAAGAACAAATATCCAACTTTTTCTTGAATCAACAAAAAAAATGATTGAGAATTTCATTCACAATAATGAAGCAAATCAAGAAAGAATTAATAAAACAACTAAAAATACAACTCATTTTATTTCAACTAAGAAAAACCTCACTTTCTTCACTTTCTAATGTGAGTATTAGAAATAAAAATGAAAAAGCTTTTTGTGACTTATCCTCCCTCTCACAAGCATATGTATTTTACAAATTATCACAAACCCAAGTTATTAGTTTTTATAAATTCAAACTAAGATTACTATATCAAATCTTATAAGATTATAAATCTTTTAATATTAGTTTCCATATTTACCATGTCAACCTTAGTTTTCCTTAAGTGTTTCACTCGACCATCAAGGTTTCAAATAGATGAGCTTCTCTACATGTTCCACAATTTGGGCTAGTTTAAGTGAGTCGAATAAGCCACATTTAATCAATTGACCACTATGGGACGTTCTGTGCACATTCATCACGGACTTTGATCTGCAACCTGTGACATTCTCCACCACCCATTCTCGCGACGCCCTTGTCGTGTCCTTCGAATGACACTGGTTTGACTCATACTGGAATTGTCTCAATGCCTTGGTCGATTCCCAACTTGTCTCTCTGTCGCGTAGTTCCGCATCTCGAAACATTTTCCTCAATTTATATCCCCGTCGTTGCCTAACTCGAACTATTTCACTCCTTGGTACATCTTGTTTGCAAGAGCCCACCGCTCTTACTTGCCCACATTGTGACTTGCCTCAATCAAGATCCCCTTGATCCTCACAAATAGGTTTCGACGTGCCCACATTTAACACTGGAATAACATTAAGTATTCTCACCAACTTACCCACTTCAGAACTTTGG
The DNA here is from genome assembly GCA_005610355.1 of Gossypioides kirkii. Classification (NCBI taxonomy): domain Eukaryota; kingdom Viridiplantae; phylum Streptophyta; class Magnoliopsida; order Malvales; family Malvaceae; genus Gossypioides; species Gossypioides kirkii. The sequence goes on along the minus strand of CP032253.1, from coordinate 24,041,466 downwards.
AAGGGACCCTATGTCTTTGCTAAGCCAACAATAAATCATAATGTAAGACACTAGATAAGTGTTTGAGATGTTCCTCGCTTGTTGCATTTACTCGTTTTGACTGTCTATTTTGCATCATCATGTTTCTCACAAAGTCTGATGCACAACTCACATCTCTCATAGGTGGTAACCCTACTAATAACTCAACAAGCTTCATATCGGCTTGTTGCACCTCTATCATTTCAAAAGGCATTCTCGTAACAGTTTGATCTACCAACTTAAAGTTCTTTCCACAATGAATATCCTTGACTAGCTTGATTGTTGGTAATATCTTGGTTCCACCTTTCTCATCATGACTCACCGACACCGCGCATTGTAATTGACGAGTGTCCAAGATATAAATACATTTGGCAAAAGGAATCAAAAGAGCATTAATCCAGTTAAGGAAATTTAAGCCAAGAAAAAATTCATAATCATTTAAGTGAATTACCTCGAGGTCTTCCTTACTTTTCCACTCATCAATTTGTAGCTCAAGTCCTTGTGCTACTCCCACAATTGGGACCTCATTGGAATTCACCATCTTGATCTTAGTCAATTTGCTAATTGAGAGTCCAAGTTTATCCATGACTTTATCCGATATAAACAAGTCAGATGCCCCCGTATCAACAAGAGCACTCTTCCTTCGGCCTGCGATATTGATGTCCACTAACATCAACTTTTTCTGCTTGTTATCCCTCTTCGCTTTAGCAAAATTGAGCATTATTGATCTAAGCTTCAATAGCCTATCTTCCTTAGGCTTCTCTTTCTTTTCTTTGTTGATCACAATGGACTCGGATGGTTGTGGGTAGTCTTGTACCCTATACGGGTCACAACATAAGAAACATTGTATCTCACTCTTCTCTTCCTTCGGGTTGTTGTTGGGTTTCCACTTCCCATTCCATGGTTTTCATTTCCACCATTTTTTCCATTACCGTTGCTAGACTCAATCTTTCCTTTTTCATCTTCCACACCATTGTCCTTCTCTTTGGGCTTGAAAGACTTGAACTTGTCTTTCCTCGAAACAAGCTCGATTAAGGACTTTGCCATTATCATGGCTTTGGAAAGTTATTGGACCTCTCGATGTTCCAATTATTGCTTAACACATGGCTTCAACCTATCTATGAAATAGAAGAATGCTTCTTTCTCACTCAAATCCGTGATTTGGAGCATCAGTTCACTAAACTCCTTCACAGACTCTCGAATTGTGCCTTGTTGCGAGAAGCCACACAAATTAGCTCGAGCCTCCTTCTTGGAATATTAAGGGTAAAACTACTATTTGAACTCTTTCTAGAACTCCTCTCAAGTCTCAATTGTGACCTAACCGCACCTTTAATCTGTGGACCTATGTTGTCACCATAAAAGAGTGATATTAGTAAAGTATCTAGCAGCAGTATTTACCTTAGCATCGTCTTCCTTGATGCCCATAATACGAAAGTATTGCTCCATTTCCCACAAGAAGTTGTCCACCTCCCTTTTAGACCTTGCCTCGTTAAACTTCTACGCTTTGGGGACATCTATCTCACAGTTTAGTGTTGTACCAAACACTCCTTTACCCACGGTGGCTTTGCACACAGTGAGCTTTCCCTTAAGCTCCTTAATTCTCATGCTTAAAGCCTTCGTCGTGACCTTAGTTTCCTCCTTCAAAGCCACCACCATGGCCTTGAAAGCATCGTCCCTTACTGTCAGCTTATCTGCAGTGGAAGAGCACCTTTGTATCACTTCCACATTGGAATCGAGAGACTCCAACACAAATTCTCTGAGTTTCTCTTCCATTGAGTCTAACTCTAAAGTGTATCCCTCGACTACCTCGAGTGTCTCCCTTAAATTCCCTATGGATTCCTCGAGATTGACCGCTCGACATTCCAAACCCAACAACATATCACTTGATTGGATAGCTTTCCTGCCCCTCCCATGGGTCTCCATAGTCTCAATCTAATTGTCTACTCCTTTCAACATCTCGATCGGTGCCTTCAAACCTTAGCTTGGATTGTAACACCCATATCTCATTTCTATTATCGAAATAGGGATACAGAGAGTTATTGTACATATCGAAACATTCTCATAACATTCGGTGCTTAAAGATCAATTTAATATGAAATATATTTATACTAGCTTTAAATCGAGCCCTCAAGGCCCTAAAAAGGAACTTTCAACAAAAAGAGACCAATTTGAAAACAACTCAGAATATTTTAGGAAAGACTGAAAATTTTTCACTACAGTGGTCACACGATCGTATGGCTTGTCCACATGCCCGTGTGACCCTATCACACGCCCAAATCGTAAACTGTGCCCCAGACCGTGTGAACCTTGCACCTAAAATGAACAGTGCCACATCGTCGTGTGGCCAGACCGAGTGTGGCACACAGTCATGTGCCAACCTATGTGCACAACAAAATGCTTTTAAGACAAGCTATTTGCTTAAGCATCAAACATATACATATCCATATGAATTCCTATGACTAATGCACATTCAAAATCCATCCAAATCATATATTTATAAAATAATAACCTAAATACATGCCACTTATAATCGAACTAACATAACGATTAAATACCAGATAGTGTGACCTCTAAAAGTAATCCAATCGACAACTCGTATCCGATGGTCTACAAGGAAGAAAAAATTCAAATGAGGTAAGCTTGTTTAAAGCTTAGTAAATTTGCAGTAAACTTAAATTCAACTTACCATAAAAGATAAAATTTTAAAACTTTTACAAGATAAATTTAATATCACGATCATAAGTTCGTTAATTATCTACACACATCACCAATCTCACAAGGTTGATGAGTATCACCAAGAAACATATAATTTTAACAATTAATGTAACTTTGTAATGATAACACATTATGTATATATATATATATATATCATCCATCATATGTTTACTAAACATATTTTCTCATTTCAAACACTTGTATCAATATTTTCTAATTCGCATATCTTAACTATATTCATTTCATATAAATACATATTCGTTTATGCCTTCAACAACTGTTGAACCAGATGAAATATTTTCCAAGCCAAAGAATATTAAGCATATAGAGTTACAGAGAAAGTATTAACCAAAGTAAGTGTAAGAAATACTTAGTAAGCTTCCAAGAATTTATTCACTATTTACTATATTCATTAAATGTCTATGAGCACATAATCATTTGAACCTCGACATTATTTAACATGATTCAAAAATTCAGAGTCAGTATCGTTTGAACTTATAGATATTCGAACTTAGTGACTTGTAACATTTTATTTGAATATTTTCATATCAAATAACTTTTATTATTCCGATGGATCATAGTAAAAATATTTGAGCGTAAATTTAGAACGTATTATGCTCATAAGAGCTAAGCAAATCCCATATTATTGTGTCAGGTTATCCTTTCGGATTAAACCAATGACAACACATATGAACTAGCTTGGCCAGAGCTAGGTAAACATATGAAGTGACAACATATAGCTAAATCATGCTAAATTCGAGTCTCGTAGTAATCCGAGTCCGCAACACATGTAGGAGCTCGGTCTAGAACAAATATTCACATAGAAATTCTTATGTTTGAAACTTTTACTTGATCCATCGGAACCTTTTATATAATTCCTTTATACATATTATAAATCAATATATTTATTGATATGAAAATTCAATATGTATAAAGACATTTTAAACAATAATATAAATAATAGCTAACATACCGTATAATTATTTAAAACCTTTCTTTAATTCCAGTCGAACCCTCAACTATAATTTCATTTCAATTATACTATTTCAAAACTCATACTCATGTATTTCACATTTCTAATTATAAGACTCAACTTAAACATCATCACCACTTAGTCTAGCTCGTCATATACTTATCTCAAGCAGTCAAACTCAATTACATCATAAATGAAAATATTTTAAGTCACGAAAAATAATAAAATTAATTTAATAAATTTACGAACTTACTATGACAACATTTGAAACATACTTTAGGATAAATCAATTATTTCTTAGCATTAGACTGTAGCAATAATGATATAAAATATCATAATATACAGAATTTTATAAACATCAAACTAAAAATTCGCTCACCGTAACTTCAAGCTATTCATATCATAATTATTTCATTCATATATTTTTTAATTTAATTATTTGATGACAAAGAGATTATATAAATAATAATTCAAATATTAAGCAAAACATTATAATAAAATTGTATCATTAATTAACAAAGTATGTTTCATATGAACTTACCTCCACTAAAACGGTTGCCAAACAATACCGACAACTTTACATGAACTTAAGATTTTTCCTCGAATTAAATTTGATTGCTTCGTTTTTTTGATCTAAATAATAATTCTCATCAATTTAATATTTCTAATAATTTTAAAATATTTAATTCTAGCTTACAACCCATCTTATTATAAAATTACAAAATTATCCCTAACATCTTAACCTTCATGCAATTAAATCTTTAAACTAAAATTTATAATTTAATCACCATCCATGCAAATAATCAAACTAACCATTTTATTATGAGTTTATAACAACCCAAATTTTCTATCATCTCCTTTTTTTCACTTTGCATTTTTTTTTTACCTATTTTCTCAAATAAATCCATAACCCAAAAATCACTAAAATCATTTAACAAAATACTTATACTTAAATATTAACTTTAATAATTCATCAACTAAATTCACCAACACATCAAACTCATTCATGGCATGTCCCTAAACTTTTAACAACTTTATAAATTTGCCCCCGGGTTAGTTAGATCAAGGTATCGGGATTCCAAAAACATAAAAATTACAAGAAAATGACTAGATTAAACTTACCAAATTGAAGCTTGAACCATGAAAAACCCTAAGTTTTCTCCCAATTTTTCTCCCCTGCTTCCTTCGAAAGTTTGCTGATTGAAAGAAAGATTTTTTCCTTTTTTCCACCACTCCCTCATTTTATAAATAATATAGGAATAATTATAAAAAGGTCCTCAAACTTTAGGGGCTTTGGGATATATGCCCCTAACATTTTTTTTTCCTGATATTGGCCCTCAACGTAACAGAATTTTGTATAATGGACCCTGTTCAAACAGTAACCATCAGCTGACCGTTAGTCAACAGCCAATCAACAAATCATGTACATGTGGCTGTACATGTGGTCGATTGATGTGGCATCCATTTAAATAAGAATGTTGACATGACCAAAAAAATAAACAAAATTAATAAATATAAAACTAAAAAACCCTAAATCCGTAAATTATCTCAAAACCCCTCAAACATAATTTTTTTCCAATTCTAAAATCCCCAAACCCGAAATTACTCAAATCTTTTGACCCCCCAATTCTAAATCCCTAAACGATCGAAATCCATAACTTTAAAACATCTGAAATCTTCTTTGAATCTGTAAAAACTTCAGCAATCTCCTTTTTGAATAAGTTTTTGAGGGATTTTTATACATCCTTAATCCCTTAAAAACAAAAATCGTGAAATCTCTAATCATGAAATCCCTAATCATTTCGAAAATTTTTATTTTTCTTCTTTTTCTTCTGAAATCATGGATTCAGGTAGTTCGAATAGTCATTGAAGAGGTTGGGTAAGACATGGTTTGAATGGTTCGAGTGGTTCGAAGAATAAATCGTCTTATGCAAATATTGCTACTTCATCGTGGAAGGAGTATGTCTACGATAAACCAGCAATAAAAATGTCACTGTAAAAAGTTAGCTCCAAGAGACACTTCATGGAGCGATTTAAATCCGGGGAGGAGATTTTATGGTTCTTCAAGTTTTCGGGTAAGTGAAGATTCTTTATTTGTAATTTGAGCTCAATTTTGATGATTTCATAAATCTCATAATATGTTTTGTTTTCAATTTGGATGAATTGGGGTTTGTTTGTAGGATGGTGGTTGTGATTTCTTCAAGTGGAACGATGGGAAAATATGTGACCGTGTGACTGAGTTACTACGTCAATTGCGTGACAGTGAACGAAATCTGTTGAAGGATAATTTAGCACTTAAGAAGAACGAAATCTCATTTCATGGTAACCATAATAGTGGTAGTAGTGCTGTTGACATTGAGGTTGAAGGTGGTAGATCAGTTTGTGGTGTTGAAGGAGAAGTAGCATTAAGGAAGAAAATGTTGACCATGAAGCAAAAAATTAAAGTTATCAAGAAAGAGAAGTCAATGTGTAAGATATTATTTTCTTGCTCTATGTTATGTATTGTATGCATTACCATAGGTTTCTTTTTTGGCAGTAGTGGTATGAGGCATATGCAACTAGCAATTTCAAATGTTGATTGAATGTAAATGAGCGAACATATGTTTGTTTATGTTTGGAACTAAGGAGAAATTTTGGTTATTTTTTTTTACAATTATGCCTTTATGTAATGACAATATTGGTTGGAAGTGCTATTGTTTTCACCAATACAATTTTGTAGGAGCTTGTAGTTATGCAAACTGGTATCACCAATACAGTTTTATCAAGTTCCCTTGTTGGCAATGTGTGTAATGTGTGTTCATATGCGTGAGTCAGATGTTATTGACTTTACCCTTCATTTTTACATATTTTTTTGTTAAATTTTAAATGACAAAGATGTGGATGAATCTGTCCGAATGTGTTGAACATTGATATTTGACATAGACTCGATGTTAGGGCCTTTAATTTTGTCTTAAAAATGGTGTTGGAGACCAAACATCTCATCAACCATGTGTTAAAATAGACATTAAAATAAAGGAGGGATAAAGGGAGGTCACATACTAATTATAGCATCAAACATATATTGTCAATCTCTTGTTAAAATGAAAATGCAAAATCTAAATAAAAAATATGAGATTCAATATGGATAATCGACCTTACTACCAAAATCCACAAAACATCCTCAAGACTAAAAGGACAAATTGAAGGATTAAAGCATATGATTTCTCCATTTCAATTGTGATAAATGTACTTTACAAAAGCATTTCCGTATCCTATACACCATTCACTCTATACTAGCTAATAACCAAAATGTGAGTGAGCTATACATGAACCAAAAAAAGAAAACCATCTAGCCTGTTTTCAATACAACAAAATAACATTAAACATTGGTGTATTCTAAAACAAATGTTGTTGGCAGATAACATAACATAAAACAGAAAACAGATTAGATCACGAGCTGCCACGAGAAGGTCCTGCGAAACAAAAAACATAGACAAAATAAATGATGTAGGCCAAGCATATGATATCATTCTTTTGTAGGCCAAGCTAGTGAAGTATGGCATGATTTGGCATACAACATAAAGAAAAGCATAAAACAAAATAATGAAGATTTACTCATGTTTCCTGCAATTGATTCTTGAGTTCCCAGATGGTCGAGAGGAGCCTTTCGCTTGTTACTTCGAGTCTTGGGTGCTGAAGAAGTTTGTCCACTACCATCTTGACATGAAGCTGTCGTCATGCTCCTTGTGGTTCTACTAGACTACAATAGTATTTTATATTAATATTAAAACAAAATACAATGTCATATCAATAGTAAAAGGAAGAAACTCACGTAAAATGCTTGATTCCCAGAATTCAAGTCTGTATACAACCCTATTCCATGTATTTTATCTTTCTTCGATTGTTTTCCCTTAGATTGATCTGAGGTAGTTGACCTTCTATTAGGAGATTTCCCCTTTTGTTTGGGTGGTTATGCATCTTGCTGCCCAAAAATGAACCATAATTATTGGTTAGACAAAATAAAATAAAAAAATTTACTCAATATATATAACTTGTTTCGAATTTGTGCAAGACCACTTGTTATGGCCATGTTGGCCACATTGAGTACATGTCATGAGCATAACTTTCCTACTCAAGTGGCCAGGCTTCAATTTTTTTGGTTCATCTTTGGCCATCCTTCTATTCTTTTTGGGCCTCTCAAGCATCTTCCTTTTAATAGGAGGTAGTATTGGCTCAATACCAGTTTTTTCCCAATCGTGTGGCTCATTTATGGGCTGCATTGGGAAAGAGTAAGCTTTCTTGTAAGTATCAATGTGATAACAATCATGCAGATAATCATCTGGTTGAAGCCTTAAGTGATACATGGCAGCACATGCATGGGAACATGGAATCCCACTAATCTGCCATCTTCTACAACTACATATCCTTTGACTTAGGTCAAGTATATATTGATAACTTCCTTTCCTCAACTCACATCCATTTTCACCATTCCATATCACTTGCCACTCTACACAGTCCTTCTTGTTGGCATCAAACTTAGCTTTCACCAATGGACCATATTTTTGCTTCCATCCATTACATAACTTCCTTTTTTGTACTATCCTAGTCATCATCTTGGTCCTAATATCCTCAAGCATACTAATAATGCTTTTGAACCTAGCTTCAATAATGCTTGAATTGAATGCTTCACACAAATTGTTGTCAACAATATCTGATTTACAAGTAGTCCCCAAAAATGCCCTAGTCCACATCTTTGGAGACTTTTTCATCAAATTATCGTAAGCCAACTTATCTTTCTTCTCTAGTGCTGAACATAGATCCCTCCACTCCCTCTCAGTCGTGGCCTTCACAATCTGCTAGAAATCACATTCAGAATATTTCCCTAACTTCCTGACCAATTTGCAAACACATGCCTCCTACAATTCCTATGCTTCATCCTTGGAAGTATGTCAAAAATTTCAATCTCAAGGCCCTAATTCAAAATACGATCTTTGTTAGAAAATGTTAATTAAATATAAATAACAGAATACAAAAAAAAATACCAAGCTTAAATTTGCATATTCATTAACCTTTTGTTGGTCACTGATAATTATATACCTATAACCATCTTCCAAGGCCAAATCAGTTGATAGGAGACTGAGAAATCAGGCCCATGAATCAGTCCACTCCACTTCAACCATAGCCCATGCAATAAGAAACATTTGATTGTTTGCATCCCTTCCAACAGCTGTGAGAAATTCACTCTTAAATGAGCCTTTTAGGAAACAACCATCTAGCCCAATGAGTGGCTTACACCCTGCTTTTCAGCCTTTCTTTAGTGCATCAAAGCACACATAATACCTCTTAAAATGAGGAGGGGAGTCAGTTTTCACCCTTTGAATAACCATTTTGATTGTACTTCTTGGTATCTTTGACCTTAACTCATGAGCATAGTCCCAAAGTAGCCCGAATTCCTTATTATGATTCCCAACCATCTTCTCCTTTAGTATTTTCTTCACTCTATAAAAACAGTCAATGGTCACATTTACATGCATCTCAGAAGCACATCTTCTTTGAATTTCCCTTAGCTTAATCTTAGGGTGACCCTTGATAGTCGCTTCAAAATGTTGGGCAATCATGCTAGCAGTTACCATTTTGTTCTTAAAACCAACCGAATGATGGTGCTCATCCTGAAATGTCTTTATTTGCAAGCATTTCAAAACAGGACTGCAGCTAGCCCTAATTTTCATGGATAGTTAGGTGAAGCAATGCACCTCACAACAACCCTTTTCAGTTCTTTCTTAATAAACTTCATTTGTCTTCTACATTCTTTGGAGTACTTTCGAATTGCAGTCTTAAACTGATTTTCATCCTTAAACAACATTCCCAAACTAAATTTTACCTTATCACTGTATAAGGGAAACTTGCTCCTCCTTCTCTCACCATCTTCATGCTCTTCATCTTCATCAGACCCAACCAAGCTTCCATGTTCATCTGAGTCCCGTTCCTTAGCCTCATTCCCATCGTCCTCTTCTCCACTAATTACAGCAGCATTTTCATCAGCAAAATCAGCAACATATTCATCAGCAACATTATCCTTTCCATCTAATGTTGCGAAATTAGCAGCATATTCATTAGCAACAACTTCACTATCATTATCCTCTCAAACAGTAGACCCTCCTACATCACCCTCCACATTAGCTTCTTACCCTCCTACATCACCTTTCTGAACAACTTTTACCCTTTCCAGATCACCTTTACCATCAGATTCTACCCCTTCATCATCGCCCTCCCCATCAACTTCTACCCCTCCTACATCACCCTCCCCATCAGTTTCTACCCCTTCATCATCACCCTGCCCATCAACTTCTATAACTTCATCATCACCCTCCCTAGCAGTCAACATAAAGATATCATCTACAATTATAGGGTTATCTACCTCATGTTCAACGTATAGGTCAATCTCCTTAAACTTGACCCAAAAGTCTAACATAGTTATGGTGGAAGTGTCATCATAAATCACTCTTAGATTATTTTGTAACCGTAGTGTACCAGACTCACGAAAATATATTAACATGATACTGTTAAACCTTAACCCAATTTTCACAATTTTACATAATTCAAAATAATATATTGTGTTTGGGTCCTCTTTAAGCCTAATCACTTCCCCACCTACATACCTGACATATGGGTCCTTTACAAACTTCCCACCTACATGCAAAATAATATAATATTCCTCATCACTATTTGCCATCTGCAAGAAAGCATAAACAACCAATTTTCATATTCACTAACCAACAATAATAAACAATAAAAAACAACATGTCACCGCCTACATTGGGACCACTGTAACAAAAAAGTTACAAAACTCAATAAACTAACAATATAAAACTCACAAAATAGTAACAACACTAAACTAAAATTGCAGAAATCAACAGAACAGTAACATCGGGACCATTTTCATATCACAAATCGACAAAACATACCCTACATTGTTGCACTAAAATTATAGTAACAAAGCACAAATAAGCGTCTAGAATCACAAATTATTGTAGGAAAAATCGAGACCACTGTTGCATTATAAATCAACAAAACAAACCAAACCAAATCAAATCATATTGTCGCATCTAAACTATAGCACATACCAAAACAAAATATATTTATTTTTCAAACAAATCAAATAAGAAAGCACATACCTTTCAATTTTGGGTTTCAGACAATTTGAATGATTGTTGAAGCTTTTTCATCTTGGGTTAGGAATTTAAATTTTTGGGGATTTTGATATTTAGGGATTTTAATATTTTAGGGATTCAAAGAAGATTTTGAATGGCTAACGATTTAGGGATTTCAATAGTTAAGGATTTTAAAATTTTAGAGATTCAAACAAGATTTTGGATGATATTCATTTGGGGATTTCACGATTTTAGTGCATTAAATGAGTGTGGAAGTTATGGATTTCGATCGTTTGAACGGTTTGAGGAATTTCGAATTATGTTCGATTGTTTGGGGATTTTAGAATTGGGAAAAAATTATGTTTGGGGGGTTTTGAGATAATTTGGGGATTTAGGGTTTTTTAGTTTTATATTTATTAATTTTGTTTATTTTTTCCACGTTAGCATTCTTATTAAATGGATGCCACGTTAGTCGACCACATGTACTGCCACATGTACATGATTTGTTGACCGGCTGTTGACTAACGGTCAGCTGATGGTTATTATTTGAACAGGATCTGTTATACAAAATTCTGTTACGTTAAGGGTCAATATCAGAAAAAAAGGTAAGGGGCATATATCCAAAAGCCCCTAAAATTTAGGGGCTTTTTTAAAATTATGCCAATAATATATAAGCTAAATAATTTCTTTTCTTTTTCTTTTTAATTAATGAAAAAAATTTAAGCCAATATCAACCACACAATCACTCTCACCTAACAGCACTACAGTTTAAAGGGATAATTATCACTTTGGTCCCTCCTATTTATTTTAAATTATAATCCTTTTATAAATTGCACTTTTATCACTTATGCAATTTAGCCCTCTATTTTAATTAACAATCAAATCACTAAAAATTTCAAACTGAACTTCAATATGCATAAATAGTAACTCCGTAAATATTTAATAAAAATATTTACGGGTTCGATTTATAGAAACGAGATCCTAAAACTTTGTTTTTCAAAACCACCTGAACTTAACCATTAATTCTATTAACATAAATTATCCAGTTAATATCTATTATACTATTTTTGACTTGTAAATATTAAATAATAATATTTATAGACTTACTCGTCAGATTTGTGATCTCGAAATCACTGTTTCCGACACCACTGAAAAATGGGTTATTACAACTCACCCCCTTGAGAAAATTTCGTCATCGAAATTTACTGGGAAAGAGGTGGGGTACTAAGGTATATTTACAAATCAACTAAATTTTTTCTCAATTTAACATAGAGTATCACATATTGGTTAAATCATATTACTTTCTATTTAACGCATAGTTAATTAAACCTACCATTACAATCATGAGTAATATTTCATAATTCAGTATATATTTCTCATATATATAAGTTCAACTCCACATTAACTTTATACCAACTATCTAATGACAACTAAAATTTAGAGTTTCTACTCTATTAAATTCAGTCTGATTCTTAACATTTAGTACTCATAATCGCAGTCTGATTCATACGATAATTGTAATCTAATTTTGATCCTCAATCATACGAATCACATAATTTCGTAAACAAGTAAATTGATTCTTAATTCATAAAAAATTTACATACTGAATCCTCGTGCGATTTATTCATCAATATTAATTCCTTTTCACATATTTATAATTCTATAATTACTTCATATACTCATTTCATTTTTCTATTTCCACATAAGCTTTTGTATAATCCTTTAACACATAATTCACAAGATTAGTAAATGTAACAATGAAATATACAATTTCCTACATATCATAGAACCTGTAATAATAATCATGCCATGTACCCACCTCATTCATCACATAACAAATAAGCATCACTTTTCCATTTCAAGTGTCCATACCAATGTATTCAAACTCACAAATATAAATCACATGCTTTTTTCTAATATTTCCATTTAATCCGTTTTTACAATAACATTAAATTTGATTTAAAAAGACAATAACATCAAATCGACATAGAAGTCACAACCTTGAATTCTCAATATATTGTTTGCAAACCAAATCAACTATGAAAATTTTTAGTTTAAAGGGTTCATTTCTTTAATAACATACTAATGTAACACATCTAACAAAATCTTTTCTGTTACTAACTTAGTGCATATAAGAGCATCTCAAATTTCTGGTCATCTACCTCTCATAAAAGTAACAATAGATTTGCATTCAGATCTCTATTCAACTTAGCTAAAATTTTAGTTAATTTACTTTTCTTGTCTTAGCCATATATTTCTTATGTTTTCCAATTTCATAACTTTTCAACACATATAATCTATATAATTCAATAATCATCAAGATAGTTTTGTACCTATTTCAGAGGCCCAGTAGACTTAGCAAAACATACAGGATATACGGAACAAAATAGAACATCATCCAAGCAGATAACAGAACACCGTCGAAGTGGATAAAAAAAGAGTACAGATGTGCATATCAGAGAGCACTGACGTGTTAATAATCTAAGAGCGCGCTAAGGTTCCTTAATGGCATGCCACTAGCATCCCAATAGTTCTTATCTCGTGTAATTGGGCAGGTCATAACATACACACATTACTTTTACATTTTTTTTACCATTTAATCCTTATAATAATACTTCATATAATTATATATTCTTCTTTCATTTACACATATAACTTGTCTTAATATTTAATAATCTCCCATAATTTCACTAACAATTCTTATTATACATTTCACCTATCACTTTTACCTACTTAATAATTTAGACCTCATCCTGACATTTCATGTAACAATGTCTTTCACTTTTAATAACATATGTAACATATTTCATTTCTTAGTTTAATTTTTTTTCATATTTCACCACGAATTTTATTATCACATTTACATATTATTTTACTTATTTTAAAATTTTAGTCCTTAGGACATCAATTCGCTAAATAGAAATTTCGTATTTTTTTTCATGATATTCATTGTGTCAAAAATATACTAATTCAAAGAAAACTTCCATACCAACTTAACCAGTTCATCAATCCGCTCACATACTTGATTATTACTTATTTTCAGAGGGATCATAGATGCAAGATAGAAGTACCAAAGTGCAATCAGAGGTACCTCTTCATTTCTGTATACATATTTAAATTCATTTCATTCACGTATAAATGTAATACACTTCTAAGAAACACTACAAATATTCTCTTCGCAATTTCATATATACATAAATATGAAACTCTTAGTGTTACATAAATGATAAAAGAAATTTCACACATATATATAAATTATTTAAATAGAAGGCAGGAATATCAACTACCATTGAATTACGTTTAATAACAAATCACCATGAGCCTTTTTTTTCTAAGCCCTTAAAACTCAGGCACATTAGACCTAGCCCCTTGGTCGGTGGCTATAGCGTAACTATGTACTCCGTCGAAATCTGCTCGGTTAGATTTAGTTGAAATTTTTATTCTAAAAGGGAACAAGTCAAACTGAATTGGAATCATCACACCATCACATATTATAAAATGGCATGTATTTCTAAACTCAATACATGCTACGTTCAGCCCTAGAATTGACTAAACCGTAACTCTGATACCACTAAATGTAACACCCATATCCCATTTCTATCATCGAAATAGGGATACGGAGAGTTACTGTACATATCGAAACATTCTCATAACATTCAGTGCTTAAAGATCAATTTAATATGAAATATATATATGCTAGCTTTAAATCGGGCCCTCGAGGCCCTAAAAAGTAGCTTTCAACAAACAGAGACCAATTTGAAAACAACTTAGAACGTTATAGGAAAGATTGAAAATTTTTCACTATAGTGGTCACACGACCATATGGCTTTTCCACACACCCGAGTGGCCCTATCACATGCCAAAATCGCAAACAGTGTAACTCTCAGACTTATTACACACGACCGTGCCCCAGACCGTGTGCTAGACCGTGTGAACCTTGCACCTAAAATGATCAGTGCCACATGGTCGTGTGGCCAGGCCATGTGTGGCACACAGCCATGTGCCAGCCCATGTGCACAACAAAATGCTTTTAAGACAAGCTATTTGCTCAAGCATCAAACATATACATATCCATATGAATTCCTATGACTAATGTACATTCAAAATCCCTTCAAATCATATATTTATAAAATAATAACCTCAATACATGCTACTTATAACCGAACTAACATAACGATTAAATACCAGATAGTGTGGCCTCCCAAAGTAATCCAATCGACACCTCGCATCCAATGGTCTGCAAGGAAGAAAAAATTTAAACAAGGTAAGCTTCTTTAAAGATTAGTAAATTTGCAGTAAACTCAGATTCAACTTACCATAAAAGATAAAATTTTAAACCTTTTACAAGATAAATTTAATATCACGATCATAAGTTTGTTAATTATCTACACACATAACCAATCTCACAAGGTTGATGAGTATCACCAAGAAACATATAATTTCAACAATTAATGTAACTTGTAATGATAACACATTATGTATATATATCATCCATCATATGTTTACTAAACATATTTTCTCATTTCAAACACGTGTATCAATATTTTCTAATTTGCATATCTTGACCATATTCATTTCATATAAATACATATTCATTTAAACCTTCAACACTCGTTAAACCAAATGAAATGTTTTCCAAGCCAGAGAATATTAAGCATACAGAGTTACAGAGAAAGTAATAACCGAAGTAAGTGTAAGAAATACTTAGTAAGCTTCCAAGAATTTATTCACTATTTACTATATTCATTAAATGTCTATGAGCACATAATCATTTGAACCTCGACATTGTTCAACATGATTCGAAAATTCAGAGTCAGTATCGTTTGAACTTATAGATATTCGAACTTAATGACTTGTAACACTTCATTTGAATATTTTCATATCAGATAACTTTTATTGTTCCGATGGATCATATTAAAAATATTTGAACGTAAGTTCATAACGTATTATGCTCATAAGAGCTAAGCAAATCCCGTATTATTGTGTCAGATTATCCTTTCGGATTAAACCAATGACAACACATATGAACTAGCTTGGCCAGAGCTCGATAAACGTATGAAGTGACAACAGATAGCTAAATCATGCTAAATCCGAGTCTTGTATTAATCCGAGTCTGCAACATATGCAGGAGCTCGATCCAGAATAGATATTCACATAGAAATTCTTACGTTTGAAACTTTTTCTTGATCCATCGGAACCTTTCATATAATTCCTTTATACATATTATAAATCAATATATTTATTGATATGAAAATTTAATATGTATAAAGACATTTTAAACAATAATATAAATAATAGCTAACATACCGTATAATTATTTAAAACCTTTCTTTAATTACAGTCGTGACCCTCAACTATAATTTCATTTCAATTATACTATTTCAAAACTCATACCCATGTATTTCACATTTCTAATTATAAGACTCAACTTAAACTTCATCACCACTTAGTCTAGCTCATCACATACTTATCTCAAGCAGTCAAACTCAATTACATCATAAATGAATATATTTTAAGTCACGAAAAATAATAAAATTAATTTAATAAATTTACGAACTTACTATGACAACATTTGAAACATACTTTAGTATAAATCAATTATTTCTTGGCACTAGACTGTAGCAATAAGGATATAAAATATCATAATATATAAAATTTTATAAACATTAAACTAAAAATTCGCTCACCATAACTTCAAGCTGTTCATATCTTAATTATTTCATTCATATATTTTTCAATTTAATTCTTTGATGACAAAGACATTATATAAATAACAATTCAAATATTAAGCAAAACATTATAATAAAAATTGTATCATTAATTAACAAAGTAAGTTTCATATGGACTTACCTCAACTAAAACGGTTGCCAAACAATACCGACGACTATATCGAACTTAAGATTTTTCCTCGAATTAAATCCATTTGCTTCGTTTCTTGATCTAGATAATAATTCCCATCAATTTAATATTTCTAATAATTTAAAAATATTTAATTCTAGCTTACAACCCATCTTATTGTAAAATTACAAAATTATCCCTAACATCTTAACCTTCATGCAATTAAATCCTTAAACTAAAATTTATAATTTAATCATCATCCATGCTAATAATCAAACTAGCCACTTTATTATGAGTTTATAACAACCCAAATTTTCTACCATCTCTTTTTTTTCACTTAACATTTTTTTACTGATTTTCTCAAATAAATCCATAACCCAAAAATACTTATATTTAAGTACTAACTTTAATAATTCATCAACTAAATTCACAAACACATCAAATTCCTAAACTTTTAAAAAATTAATAAATTTGCCCCTAGGTTAGTTAGATCAAAGTATCGGGATTCAAAAACATAAAAAATTACAAAAAAATGACTAGATTAAACTTACCAAATTAAAACTTGAACCTTGAAAAACCCTAAATTTTCTCCCCAGTTTTCTCCCATGCTTCCTTCGAAAGTTTGCTGATTGAAAGAGGTTTTTTTCCTCTTTCCACCACTCCCTCATTTTATAAAAAATATATAAGTTAAATAAGTTCTTTTCTTTTTCTTTTTAATTAATGAAAAAATTTTAAGCCAATATCAACCACACAATCACTCTCACTTAACGACACTACACACTTTAAAGGGATAAATCTCACTTTGGTCCCTCCTATTTATTTTAAATTATAATCCTTTTATAAATTGCATTTTTACTTATGCAATTTAGCTCTCTATTTTAATTAACAACCAAATCACTAAAAATTTCAAACCGAACTTCAATATGCATAAATAGTAACTCCATAAATATTTTTATTACATATTTATGAGCTCGATTTACAGAAATAAGATCCTGAAACTTTGTTTTTCAAAACCACCTGAATTTAGCCATTAATTCTATTAACATAAATTATCCAATTAATGTCTATTATACTATTTTTGACTTGTAAATATTAAAAAAATAATATTTATAGACTTACTTGTCGGATTTGTGGTCTTGAAACCACTATTTTCAACACCACTGAAAAATGAGTTGTTACATGGATACCAACTGTCATAGAGCTAGAACTTTAGTCTTGCAACCTGTGCAACCTTAGGCAATTTCTTGGGTTCAAATCCAATTAAGTCAGCCTTACTCTCGAAAAAGTGAGAATTCTCAAGGGTTATTCTCCGAGGCATCGAAAATAAAGTGGAAGCAACTCAAATACAAAGAAGCAATGAGAGAACAAAAAAGCCACAAGAAAGCAATGCTCACAAGGTGTTTGACTAAATGCTCTAAAAGTATTTCTTACTTTGAATGGAATACAAGGGATGATTACAAATGAAGAGGAATGCCTTTATTTATACTGGAGCACCCCTAGATCCAACAGTATAGTTTACTTTACATCGACGATCGAGATGAAAGACATAGATGTGACTAACTAAAGTGACAGTACATTGAACATGACCTAAGTAGAATGATCAAAGCCTGAGTTCAAATAGTTTAGGAACCAAAAGTTGGTGTGTTGCGGATACGACTTCTACAGTATGCAGCATAATTCACAATAGTGGAATTTATAGCATAAGAAATGGGTAAATGATCTCCTCTTATTGACATTACATGATATATTAAAACTTAACGTGGTCACAAATTGTTTATCTTAGTGATAAATGATTTGACTACTATTTGATAGTAATTTACTTTTCATGAAGGAATATTTAATGGTTACTGTAACAGCGCGATTATTAGTGGTAAAATAGTGGTTTCGAGACCACAACTCTGATGAATCAAGTCGTAAATGTTAATAATTAAATATTTATGATGTCATTAGCATCATATTAAATTTTGTTTAAGGAATTTTATTGTTTAGATAGTTGATTAAGTAAAAAGGACTAAATCGTGAAAGTTGCAAAGTGTGAGAATCATTGATTAAATAGGTTAATTGGTAAAGGGAGGACTTAAAAGGTCCTTAATGAATAAATATACCTTAAATAGGTATAGTGGACGGCTATGGGTCATAGTTTAGTGAAAATTTAGTTAAATCATTAAGGGCATTTTAGTAATTTGAAATTTAGTTAGTAAAAATAAAAAAAAAGAGAATTTGGATGAAATTCATTCATTTTCTTCAAAAAAACACTTAGGAAACCCTAAGAACAAGGGAGAAACATTCAGACAAGCAAACCCCTTCGATTGGTGAGTGATTTCTCACCCGTTTTTAGTGATTTTTATGTTTCTAAGTTCGTATTAGTTTAATCTAGCAACCCAGGGACTAATTTGCAATTTTTTCAAAAGTTAAATGTTTTTCCATTGATGAATGAGCTTATTCTTGATATTTTATGAAAGTGTTGGAAGCTTGGTTGTTGGATTGGTTGGTTTTGTAAAGTGATTTTTGATAATTTTAGGGTTTGAGGACTAAATTGCTAAAATAGTAGAATACATGTACTTGATGTGAAATAAATTATATGTGTGAGTTGAGAATGTGTTATAGTATACTCAGCTACCATGGGTTGAGTTTGGAAATGGTTATTTTGCTAGTTTGAGGTCTAAGGACTAAATTGAAAGAAAATGAAAGTATAGGGGTAATTTTGTAAATTTCTTGAAAAGGACATAATCCAAGAAATAAGTAAAATTTCATGATTTAATGTGGGATTTAATGATTTGGTGATTTAGATTACGAGCGGGTTGCAGATTGTGGAAAAGGGAAAATTATAGAGTAGTCCTTAAAGTTTAACTGTAACTGCAATCTCATCCGGTAAGTTCATGCAACCACAAATTTACTTAATTGTTTTAATTTCTTTTGTTTTTGTGATATTCTTGACGAAAAGAGTGAGATGGAAGACGACGAAGATATTTTGATTCTGGCTCATAAAAGCGTAATTTTGATTCTGGCTCGTAAGAGCGTAACTCTGATTTTAGCTCGTAAGAGCATAATTTTGATTCTAGCTCGTATGAGTGTAATTCTGTTTGGCTCATAAGAGCATAATTCTATCTGGCTCGTAAAAGCGATATTCTGTTTGGGCTCGTAAGAGCTAAACTCTGTTTGGGCTCGTATAAGCTGAATTTCTGGAAGACTTGAAGAGATCAATTTGTTACCAAAGACACCGGATGTCGAAGTTGTTTAATTACTCTCTCTTTGTGTTCAATATACTATGCTGTAAGTTAATTGTTCTATGAATTTACTAAGCTCTGTAAGCTTACCAGTGTATTTGTTGTTGTTTTGTAGATTCATTTTTCTGTTTGAAGATCAGATCACCTAAAAGAATCACACTATCCAGGGAGTTCGTTCGGTAGACTTCGTTATCACTTGACTTATGTGGCATGTAGTAGGATTTGGGAAACTTGTTAAGTTTGATGTTAAGGATTCTTAGAATGTTTTAACATGATAATGTCTTTTGAATGTAATTTGTGCTTGTTGAACTTGATTCATCTTATTGTGGTCTTCAATGACATGTTTTAAATGAATATCATGTAATGCAAGGGTTTCAGAAATGTTTTGATGAATAGTTGCTACACTTAGCAAAATTTGGTGCTTTTTTTATAATCTGTTTACTTGTTCCGGTAGAACTCATGCATGTTTCGGTAGAAGTAAAGGGTAGGAGAGAGGTTGGTTACTGATTTGCATTGTATCGGTAGTTCGATGATAAGTATCAGTAGTTCTATTCGTAGTCGTATCAGTAGTTTAGGTACTTGTATTGGTTGAAGTTGCAAGGTAAGACTTCTTAGCTCTTTGGAGTTTATAGTATCGGTAGAAGCATGACTTGTTTCGGTAGAAGTTACACTTGTATCAGTAAAAGTATCACAAGTATCGGTAAAAATATCACAAGTATCGGTAGAATTCTGTACTATTTTCTGAATTACTTACTGATTTGACTACTATCAATACTTGTCCCAACAGGTACTAGAAGAAGTCTCCAAAAATAATGGAAATAACATTTTTTCCCTTATTGAGTCGTGTTGATATTTAATTAATAATTTTATGTCGTGCATAATGTATTACTTTATTAAAATGCGATTAAAGAAATAATATTGAGAGATAATCTACGGTAGATGAATAGAAAGACTCGAGCCCTAACCGACGACGGTATCAGGTTATGTGTGTTAGATTTTATGGTATCAGAGCTTACGATTTAGCTAGTTCTTGGATTGAAATTATGAATTAAAGGGTCTAGAAACTACAAGTCATATAAACTTGTGATAGTGTGATTATGATAGATTCGATGTAAACTTAAATTTTTGCAGATAAGAAAATATGTCTGATTCAGAACGGGGAGAGATTAATGAGGTAAACAGTAACATTCCGACTTCTAATTCTGGCATGAGTCGTAGTGTACCGATTATACCAATGACAAAAAATAAGGCAAAAAATATGTTCTTCGGCTTGATGGGCCAATGGTTTTTTGAGTTCATGAGGAATAATTAGACAGTTCTGCAACCTCCACCTCCTTTTGTGCAACCTACTGTGTGTCCTATAGTACCACTAGTTATACCTCCACCTCCTCCCATAGTAGAACCTAGACGTCGTATTTCGATAGATAAGGTTAAAAAATACGGGGCGAAAGAATTTTGAGGAAGTACTAAGGATGATCTATCCAGAGCTGAATACTGGATGGAAAATACCTTCAGAGCTCTGAATGAGATGGTCTGCCCTGTTGAAGACTATCTGAGGTGTGCAACATCATTACTTAAGGATAAGGCTTATAGTTGGTGGACCACAATGCTGGCAGTAGTTCCTCAGCAAAAGGTATCTGGACTGGAAAAAGAACGAGTTTCTGGAATTAAAGCAAGGAAACAAGTTAGTTGTTGAATATGAGCGTGAATTTGTATACCTCAGCAAGTATACTTGGGAAATCATGTTGATCGATGAAGCTATGTGGACCCGTTTTGAAGACGGATTAAATGATGAAATCAAGATGATGGTTGGTGGATCGGAATTACGACTATTTGTGGTTTTGACTGATCGGACTCAAAAAATGGAAGAAATTTATAATCACAAGAGATAGAGAGAAAAGAGAATCAGGGAGTTCAGTAAGAAAGCTCCTTCAAAGGCCTTCTCTATGCCGCCGCCGAAGAAGTTCAGAGAAAACAAGAACCGTGTAGTTGTTTCATCCAGTTTTCAGAGTAGGAGCAGGTCGGGACAACCTGAGTCTAGATTCCAAAATCGACATGCAGATAGAGTGGCTAGTGTCCAGAATGCATTGACTCCTGCATGCAAACATTGTGGGAGATTTCATCCGGGAGAGTGCCGTTATAAGAAGGGAGCCTACTACTGGTGTGGAGCAACCAATCATTTGGTTAGAAATTATCCGGTAGCACCCGAGGTAAGAGAGGATCGGAGTGTTAAACCTCCAATCACACCTCAGAAGGGAAGATGTCCGAGATAGAGTAGTAATGTGGGCGGTAATCGAGGAGATATGAAAGATGGTGTGAACAGATTTGAGACCCGAGCACCTGCTAGAACTTATGCCATCCGAGCTAGAGAGGAGGCTTCTACACTAGATGTTATATTCTATCTTTTTGACGTAACTGTATGTGCTTTGATTGACTCAGGGTTGACTCATTCATATATCTGTACTGCTTTGGCAACTGATAAAAATTTGTTTGTCGAGTAAACTGAATTTGATGTACAAGTCACAAAACCATTGGGTCATAATGTTATAGTTAATTTGGTGTGTCGTAAATGTCCACTGAAAATTTAGGGTTGTGAATTTCCCGCTGATCTAATGTTATTGTAGACACCCAATTTTGTCCGAGCTTAGTTGGAGGCCCATTTGTTCTTTCTTGGGCCCGTTAGAAGCCCACTCAATTTTGGGTCAAATGGAGATCTTTGTTTCTCTTTTCTTTTTCTTTTCTTTTTTGGGCTTGTCAAAGGCCCAAATTATTATTATTATTATTATTATTTTTAGGGTTTCATGAACCATAACTCATCTTTTGCCACATATCACAAACATCCAAAATAGTATTAAGTTATTAATCAAAAGATCAAATGAAACATGACAAAAAAAATTCCAAAAAATAAGATTAATGAACAATATATATGCATGAAATGAATGAAAAAAGAGAGGTTTTTTCATATTCTGATTTTTTACAAAAAAGGTAAGAAGAAAAAACAATAACAAGCATGTCATTTTCTTCTTCTCTTCTCTTTTTTTTGCCATGGAGATATCATTAAGCATGGGGTTTAGGCTCCGATGAAGGGGACGATATCGGACCATCAATCCTTCACCCCTAGGAGCTCCAAAAATCTCATTTTCCTTTCCATTGCATTTGGTAGAATAAAAAAATTTTTGTTAAAAGAAAAATAGCTTGATTTTGGGAAAAGTTTTGGTTTTTTTTTTTAAACAATTTCGAAATAAAAGCTTTGATTTTTAAGTAAAATAGTGATTTTCTTTAAAAAAAAGAAAAAGTTTAGATTTTTAAAGATAAAAATCTGTTTTTTTAGAAAAATTTAAATTTTTAAACAAAGTTTTGATTTTTTTTAACTATTTCGAAATAAAAGTTTAAATTTTTTATGAAAGTACTGATTTTCATTAAAAAAGAAAAAAGTTTATATTTTTAAAAATAAAAATCTATTTTTTAGTTATTTTAAAGAAAAAGTTTAAAATTTTAAATAAAGTTTTGATTTTTTTAACTATTTTGAAATAAAAGTTTGGATTTTTAAGTAAATTAATAATTTTCATTAAAAAAGAAAGAAAGTTTATATTTTTAAAAATAAAAATATGTTTTTTAGTTATTATAAAGAAAAATTTAAATTTTTAAATAAAGTTTTTATTTTTTAACTATTTCGAAATAAAAATTTAGATTTTTAAAAAAAGTATTGATTTTCATTAAAAAAAAGAAAGTTTAGATTTTAAAAAAAATAAAAATCTATTTTTAGTGATTTTAAAGAAAAAAGCTTAAATTTTTAAATAAAATTTTTATTTTTCTTAACTATTTCGAAATAAAAGTTTTGTTTTTGAAGTATAGTAATTTTGTTTTAATCAAAAGAAAACTTTTTATTTTTTTTAAAAAAAAAGAAGAAAAAGAAATTTTCGGCCATCGAACATGGTGGCTCCACCACCGTAACCGGAGAATCGTTGGGCTCTCTGGTAGTGGAGCCATGGCCAACATTGAAGGAGGAAGATAAAGAGGAAGAGCTTTTTTTTTAAATGAGGTTGAAAATGAGAGGAAAAAAAATAGATTTTCCCTATTTATATGTGCCAAAATGAGTATTTTGTTCCCACCTCCAAACTTTTTAAATTTATGAAAAATATCCTATTTTTTTGCAGTGATACCCTCACTCTCTGGCATATTTACACCCGTACCCCTTTTGTTTAATAAAGCCTTCAATTTAATCCGAAATTTCAAAATTAAAAACAAATTAATTGCTACTTCAGTCCTCTGTCCTCCACATTATTTATTTTTTAATCCCAAAATCAAGCAATGTCATTTTGTTTTCATTTTAATAAGTTGTTTATACTTATATTTTCTTTTTATTTGCATTTATGCTTTATATATTTGATGTCAATCATGCATTTTAGTTTAATGTTTTATATTTATTCAGACTTGCATAATTTTTATTTATTCTTATTTTATATTTGTTTACTTTCATGTCTATTTATATTTATGTTTTTTTTACATTTGAATTTAGGTTAGTTTTTAAGAGCTTATCTATCATTTATCCAGTTTTTAAGAGCTTATCTATCATTTATCCTAGAAAAATTATAAATAATATGTAGGATATTTTTTTAGGATTTTAAATTAATTTTAAATATCATATAGGATAATTAATATGTAAATATTCTTTAGGACTTTGTTTAAGAGTAAAACTAATGATTTTTTAGGTGAATTGTAAATCATGAGTAGGCCTTTTTAAGTATTTTATTTTAGATACTCTTTAAGATAACTAATAAATATCATCTAAGATCTATTATTTTAGAATTTTGACGAATTTAAAATTTAGATCAAGAATTTTAAAGTAAGATAAATTATAAACCCGACATAGGATATTTTCGTAAGATCTTGATAGGTTCAACGTTATTAATTAAATCTTTTAAAATCATAATAATGATAGAAGTTGTATATAAATTTTAATATTTCTCTTAATTCATTAGTAACTTTTAGGTTTTTTTAGGATTCTAAAATAGAATTAATTTTAAGAATTGAATGTATTTTACTAGAATTATTTAAGTATCTTTTAGGATTCTCGTTAGAAGTAAAAATCTCTAATTTAAGTTTTAAATTAGATAAGTTTGGTGAACACGTCTTAGTCAAGTTACAAGTAAATTGGAGGCCTTTTTTAGAGTTTTTATCTAAGATTTACATAAGATTTTAGCCTAAATTAAGATATTAATATGCTTGAATAAAAAAACTAGCTCCCAAGACCCTGTAAGACAATCCTCGGATAGGCATTGTGAGGGTGCTATAACCTTCTCCATATGTAACCGTACTCTCGAACCCGAAATTTGGTGATGAGATCGAGTCTAGACTTTAAGGATTTTTGGTAGTATTAATTCTAGGCTTTTAGACAATAGGTAGCTAACCAACCTAACCCAAATTGGTCAGTGGCGACTCTACATTAATTTAGGTCGTTCGTGTCTAGCATTGCTTACTAGGCCCTCGTACTCTTATGTAGGCAATGTTATGACAGCTTGGCGACTCCACTTGGGACATTAGTGAGTTGACTTACTTAGGTTTGAGAGCTAGGTTTTTTTAGTATTTGTGCATATTAGATTTATTTATTCGTGCATTAATTCATTTAATTTTCTAATGTCTTTTTAAATTTTTGAATATGTATTAAATATTGATTTATTTGTTCATTTTATTTGCTTATTTTGATATGTATGCTAATGTGTTTGTTTATTCTTTTATCGATGAAATTAATTAATGCGTTTGTCAATTCTACCGTCATGGTGTGGCTATAATTGTCATTCATGTTTTATCATCCCGTTTAGAGGGAGTAGCCTTAGGCTTTTGTGTGGCAATATGTCACCACATAAGTTTAATGACTACTCCATGATTAAGATGGACATACATATTCGTGTAGCAAATGCTACCGTGTGCACTATAGAAGTTTTACCACCCAAGGGCCAACCCTTTTTAAAGGGGAACGTATCCCTATGGATGTCGTATTTAAGCCTTGGGTTCCCCGTGCATTAGAGTTAGCCGTAAGCTAGCATGTAATGACCATTTTAAAGGTGAAGCCTAGACATAAGAACCGTACTTTAACCCTCGTAATAATACCTTATAGGACCTCAAAAGCATTTATTCGTATGTTTTGTGTTTGAATTTGTTCGCAATGTTTTACGATTTAATTTCGAATTTTTTATGCTTCATTTGACTTTATCTTTTTACTGATTTTGTTTTTCTTGTGTCTTTGTCTCTCCATGACATAATTAATTCATCATTTAAATACCTGGGGCACAGTGTCACATCTATATTCGACATGAACACACTTCGAGAAGATTCAATTGTTCGGCATGGGGTAGAAAATATAGGGATAATAGCGAGAATGTCAAAGGATACTCAGAGTAGAGAAGGCGATTGCCAGATAGCTAGTTTTGACTCGAACCTGCCTCAAATAGTCCACATGGACTATAGAAGAAATCGCGAAGATGAGTTAAAGGGACTATGGCAATCATGGGATGAGGCTAAGAAAACGCGCTTTCGGGACAAGTATGGTGATGTAACACAATTTCTGTTTGTTAAACCGGATGATGCCTTGTTGAAGGCCATGATACGTTTCTGGGATCCTACTTATAGGTGTTTTGCATTCAATGAAGTGGATATGGTATCGACTATCGAGGAATATTTTACCCTTCTCCACTATAACTTTAGAGATCCGCTCAGGATATATTGGAAGTAGAACGTCGATTTTCGGGGACCTTTAGCCAATTTGATGGGGTTACATATAGATACGGTGATAAAAATGGTCCTTGCATTTCCTGTTTTGACATTAGGGATGCTATGGGAAAGGCCAACGATGATAGAAATTTGGCACTATTCGCATTTGTCGTATACGGGTTGATTGTGTTCCCAAAAGCTCTAGGATATGTAAGTGTGAAGTTAGCTGATTTTCTATTTCAGATTAAAAAAGGGGCGAATCTTGCTCCAACAATCTTAGCTAAAACCATCATTTCACTCAATTTCATTAGAAGGAAAGGAGACGGGCGATTTTTAGGATGCACGTAGTTGTTGTTCGTATGGATGAAAAGTTATTTTAAGTGCCTGTATAAGCGTTTTCGTCAAGTGTTTGTTCCTTCAACCAGGCTTATAGAGGAATTTTTGGAAAGTGAGTGGCCTTCAAATCAATCGATTGAGGAGTGGGTTCAGAACCTTAGTACATTGACATACTAAGAAGTAGAATGGAGGGCTCCATGGATGATACGGAGCACGGTACTCATCGGGTGTGGTGGTCATTTATGGGTTCCTTTAATTGGCATATAGAGAGCCGTTAGTTACTCCTCATTGATGGTTCTGAGCCAATACGGGTATGATCAATGCGTACCTCCTACAGTTGGTTTATACAGAGTAGAAGCTTCGGTTCAGGACCCAAGATTTTGGAAGAAATTGGAAGAGATACGAATCAAATGGAGTCAAACTTTGAGCTTACAATCAGGAACCTTTTTCAACCATTCCCCCTCGGAAACGTATATCCAGTGGCGCCTAAAAAGAAGCAAAATCTCTATGTCAATGTAATTCAAGGGAAAAAGGAAGGTCTTAGACGACGCAGCTGAGCTAACAAAAAAGATACGCTATTTAGAGATGTGTCTAGGGGGAAGAGATGAAGTGGTCAAACGACAACAAGAACATTATTAGATATATGTAAAGGAAAAGGTGGAAGAAATCATGAGACAACAACAACAATACCACTCAGACATGAAGGGGAAAGAGGGAGAACTAAGAATACAGTTAGAATGACGTCAACGAGAAATATCTGACTTGTTTGCTCAGATTCAGAGGTTGGAGGCGAAGCTGAGTCTGCGAGCTAATGAACTCCAAAAAGCGCGAGAACAAAAGCGAACCTAGAGGAGGGTGTCTAATGAGAAAACTAATAAAATGGAGGTGATGGAAGAGGAAATTTGTCGTCTGACTAAAGAATTAAAGACAAAAGAAGAGCAAAAAAAAAGAGGTCATAGAAGAATATACGAAACTTGTGGAGCGTTTTATCACGGTGGAACAAATGGTAGTAAGCCGACAAGAAGTGTTTGCAACAATGCGCATGGAAGGTCAGGTTTTCGCTCAGGAAGAATAAGACATATGTGAACAGATTGAAGAACTCAAAAAAGAATCTACCCCTTTTGCGACTGGGAACAAGTCCGCAATGAAACTTCTGGAGGTGGCTCAAGCACATTACCAAAAGTTAATCAAGCTCATGAGAAGGAAGAAGAAGAACGACGAGTGGAGATTTTCCCTATGGCAATAGGATTAATTAGGATTTTCTTTATTTATGAATGAAAAATGAAAAAAGCTTTGTAAGCCGAACAATTTTTGAACCTTCTATGAAACAAATGGTTATATTCGAGTATATTTACGATAATGTGCCTCAATTTCATTCATTCATTCATTCATTCACTCATTCGCTCATTTGTTAATTTAGAAACATTATTTGAAAAAAAAGAACATTTTTTATGAAAAATGTATATAATTTTCTAACTTTGGAATAAAAAGGTAATTCGAAAAAGGATTAAGGATAGCTCACCGGTATAACACCCGCTCAAAAGCCAAGAAGATGACAGAAGAAGAATTAGCACGCATGGCCAAACTGGAGGAATAGATGGAAAAGATGATGTAAATGAAGACTACAATTGTCAAAGGCAAAGCCAAGGTAGGAGAAGGAAGCGACACTTTGGACAATCCAATCCCTCTTCGTAGTGATATAAGGGTATATCATGAAGATTTATCACTTCAGGCTCCAGGTGCGGCCATTCAAATCCTAAGAGTGAACGAGTTGCCTGCAAACAAGGAGCCAAGAGAAGTGGACAAAGAAAAGTTTATTATGGATGAAAAAGCTCATAAATTCAGCCTAATTGAGGAACATTTGAAAGCCATTGAAGGATTAGACACCTTCGGATCTAGAAAAGCAGAAGGCCTGTGTCTGGTACCCGATGTGGTCGTCCTACCAAAATTCAAAGTTCTTGACTTTGAAAAATTCAATGGTTGCAGTTGCACCGTTACTCACATCGCCATGTATTGTAGGAAGATGGCTGGTCACTCCAAAGATGAGAAGCTGCTAATGCACATATTTCAAGATAGTCTGATCGGATCTGCAGCTTGTTGGTATGTAAAGTTGGACAGGAATAGAATTCAAACTTGGGGAGAGCTTGCATGAGCATTTATTGCTCAATACAAACATATTGTAGACATGGCCCCGGACCGTTTGACTCTGCAAAACATGAAAAAAAAGTCAAATGAGAGTTTTAAGGAATATGCACAACGGTGAAGGGATTTGTCATCGCAAGTACAGCCTCCGCTCACGGAAAAGGAGACCACTATTCTATTTATTGGTACATTGAAAGGCATATACTATGACAGGATGGTAGGAAATGCCTCTAAGACTTTCGCGGATATGGTATTATTCGGGGAAATGATAGAAAATGCATTAAACTCTGGCAAAATAGATGATCCTTTGAACAGAGGTGCTGTTGGGAAGAAAAAGGAAGTAAAAACGCAAACAATCGCACCGGGCGGATACCTATACTCTTACTTTCCATACCCGAGCCCAACACCTTCACGCCCTCAATATTCGACTGTAAATGCTACTAATACTTAACCGTTTATGTATCGTCCACCTCTACCCATTACACATCCCCCCATGTTAACTACGCCAACTCGATCTCAACAGACCCAAGCTCCAATAAGACCGCCACGAGAAAGGCCAGTGTTTGATCCAATTCCTATCTCTTACATGAAACTTTTTCCAATTCTAGTAGAGAAGCATCTCCTTGTACCTGTACACAAGGAACCAATTATACCGCCATTTCCCAAGTGGTATGATGCCAATGCTCTATGTGAGTATCATTCTGGCAATCCAGGTCATACCATCGAGAATTGTTTAGCGTTAAAATATCAGGTGCAGGATCTTATAAGGGCGAGAAAGATAAATTTTTGGCGAGAGAATACATCAGATGTTAACACGAACCCGTTACCAAACCACAATCAAATAGTTAATCCTATAACTGAAGAGATGAGCCTTCGAAGGAGAAAAGTAAAGGAAATCACAACCTCACTCGAACAACTCTTCGACATCCTAAGAAAGTCAAATTTAATTCACATCGAGCCACTTAGATCTATAATGGGAATTGATATGGATCAAATCTGTAAATTCCACCAAGGAGCTCGAGGACACTTCATCTAAGTTTGCCTAATGTTTAGGGAACATATACAGTGTCTCTTGGATTCTTTTTAGTTAGAAATACGGGAGGATCTTAATACCAATGAGATAAACATGTTAGATGTGAAACCTATCACCATCTTATATGGTAAGAAAACCCTTATTGGAAAAGAGTCTACCTCAAAGGTCGTACAAGATAATACGTTGGTCATCAGGGTTCCCAACCCTTTTAAGTATGGAGATGACCAACGAGTTCCTTGGGGATATGATTGTGAGGTGGTTGGATCTGATGCCTCCAACATCTCAAGACTTAGTGGCATAACTCAAAGCGGGTGTTGTTACAAGCCAAACATAGTGGAGAAAGAACCCCGTGGCAAGGAAATGATTTTGGAAAATCAACTAGAAATTGACGATAAAGAAGCTGATAAGGAAAAGAAGGAGGACCAAAAAAGAGAAGTCGAGAATGATAAGGTTAACGAATTTTTGTGTCAGATAAAGCACAGTGAATATAGTGTGGTCAAGCAATTGAACAAAACACCAGCAAAAATCTCTTTACTATCACTACTTTTGAACTCGGAGCCACATAGGGAGGCTCTTATACGAATTCTAAAACAAGCTTACATCGCTCACAATGTGTCAGTAGATAATGTCAGTCACTTAGCAGGGAACATCTTGGCCCCAAATTACATATCTTTCAATGATGATGAGATAATCCCGGATGGAAGAGGAAGTACCAAGGCACTACACATCTCAGTAAAGTGTAAAGCCTATTTCATGGCTAGAGTCCTGATCGACACAATCTATTATCTGAGCAAGAAGTTCACAGAATATGAAACCAAGTATTCCCATTTGGAAAAGATGTGTTGTGCTTTAGCATAGACTACGCATTGACTAAGGCAATACATGTTGTACCACACCCCTTCCTTATCACAAAGTTGGACCCTTTGAAGTAAATCTTGGAGAAGCCATCATTGTCAAGAAGAGTTGCTCGTTGGCAAGTGAAATTATTCGAGTAGGACATCGTCTATATGTCCCAAAAGGCTATAAAGGGAAGCATAGTTACGAAATTTCTAGCGGATCGAGCGAAAAAGGAATAAGAGCCCATGAGTTTTGATTTCCCAGATGAAGAGATCATGTCAATTTTGAAGTGCAAAGAAGAAACTTGGAGGGCGTATTTTGATGGAGCATCTAACATGATTAGGCATGGGATTGGGGCAGTACTAATCTCCCCAAGTGGTCAGTATTTTCCCGCCACAACTAAATTGATGTTCATCTGTATGAACAATGTAGCTGAATACGAGGCATGCATTTTGGCATTACAGGTCACCATTGAGAAAAAGATTAGGGTTTTAAAAGTTTATGGTGACTCAACATTAGTTGTTTACCAATTAAGAGGAGAATGGGAAACAAGGGATTCCAAACTGATTCACTATCAAACATATGTGCATGGATTGATCAAAGAGTTTGATGATGTCCAATTTTGTCATTTGCCAAGAGAAGAAAACCAGTTAGCAGATGCATTAGCTACTCTAACTGCCATGTTCAAAGTAGGATTCAAAATAGAAGTGTAACTTATACAGCTAAGGGTCAAGGACTCGTCGGCCCAATACGTGGGGGTAGAATCGAGAACGGATGGGAAACCATGGTATTTTGACATCAGATAGTATTTGTAATACTAGCAATACCCAAATTGCGCATCAGAAAGTGATAAACAAATAATTAGAAGGCTGACTATGGGTTTCTTCTTGGACGGTGGTTTTTTGTACAAAAAAGGACACGACCAAACACTGTTGAGATGTGTCGACACAGAAGAGGCAAATCAGATAATGAAGGAAGTCCATGATGGAGTATGTGGGGCACTGATAGAATTAGAAATGACACCTATTTTCTCCCTAAATTTGTGTATTAATTGTCTCTTTTGTAGCATATTTAGCATGCATGATAGGCATTTCATACTTAGTATTTATATTCTCTAACTCATTGTTGATGGGCTTAAATTCTCGTTATTTTAACTCTTCTATGCACTACTATCGGCGTATGTAGAATATGTTCACAATTGTCAGCACAGGGATCCATCTCAGAAAGATCAATGCTAGGAAGAATTTAAAGATACAACCACAAATTAGCTTCAAATTGTGGCTAGAGATGTAACCGCATGGAAATATTTACTTTGTATAAGTGAATTCACGTTGCAAGCACATCTGGAAACACCAACACAGGAATTTCACATGATGTCGTCGTAATTAAAGATTGTAGATCGTGCCCAAAAATGCGACGACAATCTGTATATTTATAAAGATCACACCAGATCTGCGAGAGTGCACAACTGGATTTCAACAAAATTTGACAGCTGCACAAGAAATTGGATATGAGAGGATATGAGATCTGCAATTCTTGAAGCATATAAATAGACGAAAGAAGAAGGAGAAAGATATCAAGGAGTGAAGGAATTAATTCTGCAAATACTTTGAATTTTTAAAGCTTTATGCTGAAGTCCGGTAAGCGGATCGATCAGGCGAGCAATAACTTCTGATGAGAAGTGCTTGGTGCGATACAAGAGGAGCAGTTAAGAGTTAATCCTAGTAGCCTAGGCATAGTATGCTTCGAATTATTTGTTAATTCCTCTTTTAAAGCTGATGAATTCTCTTGACATTTGGTTGTATATGAGAATATCTTTCAATGTTAGATTACTTTAATTCAAACTTAATTCTTCTCATCTGTTTATTATTGGATTTAACTGCTTGACCACGAGAGTGTAATTGCAGTCTACCGACACTGAAAGGTACGGTGATAAGTTAAATTAACAAGCAAGTCAGCGAGAGTTGCTTGAGACTAGAAAGGATTTTGTCACTTGTTATTAGGTGTGAAGTAATGCCAGCACTGAGAAGTGTGGTACTTGTGAGCGCTTGAGTCTTGATTAAACGAAGAGTTGTTATTGGTATGATTTCATTGGAACCTTATTACGGTGACAATTCATCTACACTATACCTTATCGACACATCTAGCGTTACAACTTAGTGAAATCAGTGATCCACTCCAATCCTTTACAGTTGATCACACTTTTACTTTTATATATTTAAATTCTCCAAACTTCAACAACTATTTGATTTACTTCCAGTTTCTCTGACAATTATCTTTATTAATTACATTGACAACTTTGATTAATTTAATGGTATAGATCTGATTTAATTGTGCTGACATCTTTACTAGCATTTTCCTTAATCTTAGCTTTAGTTGCTTTGACAAGTGAACATCAAGAACTCATTCCTCGTGGGATCAATATCTGATAGAGCAATCTATCAACTATACTTGCATCGACGTTTTTCCACTTGCACAATTGCTGTGACGTTATAGGCCGATCAAGTTTTGGCGCCATTGTCGGGGAATGATGTTTGTTTAATGTTTATTTTTGTAGTTGGAATTATTTTTATTAACTTGACTTTTTATTTCTACTAATCTATTTCACTTTCTTTTGATTTTCTTTCACAATTCTTTAGAGTTGCATATCCACAAGGGGAAATCCTAAGGATATTGTGAACTTTGATCCAGAACTCGAAAGGACACTCCGAAGGAGGAAGCAAGAGCAAAAGAAAATGGTTGGAAACTACAACAACAGCAACCTACCACCATTGCTGCCACAAGATGTAGTTCCTCCAATACAACCACAATGAATCAATAATGTACCACCACCGCTTCCACAAGAAGAACAGGTGCAAAATAGGACAATCAGGGATTTTGTTGTTCCTATGCTTGACGATTTATAACCAGGGGTTGTAAGGCCAACGATACAAGCTGGAAAATTTGAATTGAAATCGATTATGTTTCAAATGCTCAATTCAAATGGGCAATATGCGGGCCTACGTCATGAAGATGCACGATAACATCTAAAGTCATTTCTTCTTATTTGCGCATCTTTTAGTTAACATGGTGTTCCTGATGACACTTTAAAAATACAATTATTTCCTTATTCGTTGCAGGGAAGGGTGAGAACATGGTTCTTGGGTTTGTCGACTGGATCCATTACATCATGGAATGCGTTAGCAACGTAATTTGTTTTGAGATTTAATCCACCGACAATGAATTCAAGGTTGCGCAATGATATCACAACTTACCATCAGTTAGATGATGAAAACCTACATACAACATGGGAGCATTATAAGACTCTGCTTAGACGTTGCCCTATGCATGGAATTCAGCAAGAGACTCAGATCGAGATCTTTTACAAAGGATTGAATGCCCAGACAAGAGATCTTCTCGACGCATCTACGAATGGTCCCTTGTTGGATTGTACCTACACTGAAGCTGTACAAATTCTAGAAAGGATTACACAGAATGATTATCAGTACCCTATCTCTTGTTCTGCTCAGGTAAAAACTAATCCTGGTGTTCTTGAATTAGATGCAATTTTAGCTTTGAGTGCACATGTATCCTCTTTGGCCAACATTATAAAGAACATGAAGGGAACAAGTGACATTACCCCTATTCAAGTGGAACAATAGATGGATGTCCTGATATTTTCCTGTGAAATTTACGACGACAACCACAGTTATGAGGATTGTCCACAACATGCTGAGAACGCATTTTATGTCAACAACATTAGAGGAAATTCTTATGGTAACTCATACAATAATTGAAATCCACAACCTTGAGGGAATCAAAATGCATCTACATATAGATATAGAAATTCCTCACACCAAGGGAGTTATAGACAAGGGAGTTACAATAATAATCAATTGCAGAATTATAATCATAATGCTTAGGTAAAATCGCATCCTGATTAAATACAGGTACATAACCAGATGTAATCACAAGCTAGAATGGAGCCACAATAGACTACACTTCCATATATGCAAGGACAACATCAGCAATAACAGCAATAATTTTCTCAACAAAGATCAGATCCTATGGCTACTCTTGAAGCACTGATGCGAGAGCATATTACGCGAACTGAAGCAATTATTCAAGGTAATTCTTCTTCTATCTGTGCGTTAGAAGCCCAGCTAGGACAATTGGCTTCTAATCTGAGTAAAAGATCATCAGGCACTTTGCCTAGTGATATTGAAAATCTGACGTAGAAGGGGAAGGAACATTGCAAGGCTATCACGCCGCGGAGCGGAAAGCAGACTGCTAAACCAAGCAGTAATTTCACTCAAGAAAATGTTGATGCAACTGAACCAACGCAACTAAGAGAAGTTATATCTGAAGAGAGCCCAGCAGAAATAAATGAGGAGGAGCCACTGTAGTAAAGACTATGCCTACAATTTGTCCAACAAGGATATCGATGCAACTGCCTAAGTCGATGCAACCAATTACTCCACAACAACCCATTGACAATATACCTTTGCCATTTCCACAGATATTTCAAGAGAAAGACCATGATAAAGATTATCAGAAATTTGTTTCTACCTTGAAGCAATTACACATTAACATACCTCTAGTGGATGCTCTTGTGCAGATCCCCAGTTATGGGAAATTCATGAAAGAGCTGTTGTCAAAGAAGAAAAAGTTGTTTGAAATCGAGACGATTGTGCTCACAGAGGGGTGCAGCGCTGTGCTAACAAATAAGTTACCACCAAAGATGAAAGATCCTGGCAGCTTCACAATACTATGCTCCATTGGAAATCATTATCTAGGTAAAGCTTTATGCGATCTGGGAGCTAGTATTAACCTTATGCCTTTGTCCACATTCAGGAAGTTAGGAATTGGATCGATGAAACCCACTGTGGTGACATTATATCTTGCTGATAGATCCCTAGCACAACCTAAAAGCCAGATCAAAGATGTTCTTGTCCAAGTTGATAAGCTTGTCTTCCCTATTGATTTCATAATACTTGACTGTGAAGCAGATAAGGAGGTGTCCATCATCTTAGGACTCCCATTCTTAGTAATAGGACGCACGCTTATTGACGTTTTCAAAGGCGAGCTCATCATGCGACATAATGACGAGCACGTTACCTTCAGTGTGTTTGAATCATCTCCATCTTCTAGTAAAGAGCAATGCCACCACATTGACATGCTAGACGAGATAATTATGTAAGAATTCAATGAACGGAGTTCAGCAGTTCCAGTCGAAGATGAAGTGACATCCACTGATGATATCCTAACTGAATGTAACCACAGAGTTGAGGCTAATAGTTGTGAGCTAAGATAGAATTGGCAATTGGAATCCTTGGATTTGTTTAACAGGATGATCCCTGTGTTTAAACCATCAATCGAACAAGCTACTACCTTGGAGTTAAAGCCATTGCCGACGCGTCTTAAGTATGTCTTTCTGGGTGACAATGACACATTACCTGTGATTGTCAGCGCAAGCCTCGATGCAATTCAAGAAGAAAAGCTCATCGTAATTTTAAAGCAACACAAACGAGAAATAGCCTAGAGCATTACAAATATCAGAGGCATCAGTCCCACTTTTTGCATGCACAAAATCAGGTTGGAAGATGAAGGGGAGCAATCCATTGAGCAACAGTGAAGGCTTAATGAGAAAATGAAAGAGGTAATGAAGAAGGAGATTATTAAGTGGCTAGACGCGGGCATCATCTACTCCATTTCAAACAGCACATGGGTGAGCCCTGTCCAATGTGTGCCCAAGAAAAGCGACATCACAGTAGTGAGTAATGATAAGAATGAGCTGATCCTTACTCAGATCGCTACAGGGTGGCAAGTGTGCATGGATTATCGTCGTCTCAATGCGGCCACAAAGAAGGATCACTTTCCATTACCATTCATTTACAAGATGCTGGACAGGCTAGATGGTAAAGCCTACTATTGCTTCCTAGATGGTTACTCGGGATATAATCAAATCACCATTGCGTCGAAAGATCAAGCAAAAACCATGTTCACATGCCCATTTGGAACTTTTGCCTTCCAAAGTATGCCATTTGGATTATGTAATGCACCAGCCACATTCCAGAGGTGTATGATGGCTATCTTCTCGGACATGATTGAAGATTCATTGGAGATATTCATGGAAGACTTCTCTGTATATAGGCGAAACTTTGACCAATGCGCTGACAATCTGGCGAAAGTATTGAAGAGATGCCAGGATACAAATCTAGTGCTGAATTAGGAGAAATTCCATTTCATGGCAACTGAAGGCATTATCCTTGGCCATCGCATATCATATTAGGGCATTAAGGTAGACAAAGAAAAGGTTGAAATCATTGAGAAATTGCCACTACCCACCAATGTCAAAGGAATAAGAAGCTTTATTGGCCACGCTGGTTTCTATAGAAGATTCATTCAAAATTTTTCCAAGATTGCTAAACCATTATGCTTGTTACTGGAGAAAAATAAAAAGTTTATGTTTGATGACGAATGTCTGGATGCATTTGTCAAAATAAAGAAGCAGTTAGTACAAGCTCAAATTGTTGTTGCACCGGATTGGACGCAACCATTTAAATTAATGTGTGATGCAAGCGATTTCGTTGTAGGAGCTGTGCTGGGACAATACAAAGAGAAGGTATTTCACTCAATTTATTATGCTAGCAGAACTTTAACTGACGCGCAGATAAACTATACAACTACTGAAAAGGAGTTACTAGCATTCGTTTTTGCATTTGACAAATTTCGCTCATATCTTATCTGCACAAAAGTTATTGTCTACATAGATCACTCTGCGTTAAGATACCTTTTTATAAATAAAGATGCCAAACCAAGATTGATCAGATGAATCCTACTCTTACAAGAATTTGATCTTAAAATCAGAGACAGGAAGGGATCAGAAAGCCAAGTAGCAGACCACTTATCCCGTCTGGAAGCTAGAAGCGAGAATGATAATCAATCACGCATTGTCAACGCATTTCCAGATGACCAATTATTTCATATTGACACATCTCCTTTGTATGTAGATGTTGTCAATTATCTTGTTTGTGGGAAGCTACCCTTGAGTGCCATTGGTCACAAGAAAGTCAGATTTTTACGCGATGCTACGAAGTATCATTGGAACGAGTCATTCCTATTCAAGGAATGCACCGACAATATTATCCGTCGCTACGTTCCTGAAGAAGAGATGACTTCCATCCTAATACATTGCCATGATGCTCCCTACGGAGGCCATTTTGGTGGAATGAGGACTGCTACAAAGGTCCTACAATCAGGATTCTATTGGCCTACATTGTTTTACGATGCCCAAAATTTTACTCAACAATGCGATAGATGTTAATGTACTGGTTCTATATCTCGTCGTAATGAGATGCTCCAAGAATCTACTATGGAGGTAGAGCTATTCGATGTATAGGGTATAGACTTTATGAGACCATTTCCAAACTTTTTTAGGAATGTATACATTCTAGTTGCTATTGACTATGTCTCTAAGTGATAAAGGTACTCATTTTCACAACAACCAAGTGGTGACAACATTGAAAAGATATGGTGCGAAGTATCGCATGGGCACCACATATCATCCACAAACAAATGGCCAAGCTGAGGTGTCTAATCGGAAAATTAAAGCATCCTTTAGAAGGTGGTTAACCCATCTAGGAGAGATTGGTCTTTGTGTTTACATGATGCATTGTTGGCGCTTTACACCGCATATAAAACCTCGTTGGGGATGTCGTCGTATCAATTAGTGTTTGGTAAATTCTGTCACCTGCCAGTTGAGCTTGAACACAAAGCCATATGGGCAATCAAGCAGGTGAACATTGACTACGAAGTTGCTGGACGGAAAAGGTTGTTGGACATTGCTGAGTTGAAAGAAATTAGACGCAATGTCTATGAGAATGTTACAATATAAAAAGGAAAGACCAAGAGATGGCATAACAATATCATCTTGCACTGACAATTTAATCCTGGTCAGCTAGTACTTTTGTTTAATTCATGTCTAGAATTGCATCCAGGTAAATTGCGTTCAAGATGATCAGGAGGGCTTTAAGGTTGTCGAAGCATTCCAAAATGGCGCGGTGACAATTGAAAATATGAAGGATAGTTACTAGTTCAAGGTGAATGGCCAACGACTAAAGCATTACGTGAGCCCAGATGTCAAAGAAGCAAACGAGACCATTAATCTGGTCACATTTCTTTAATGTCAATGCATTTTTACATTTACTTTTATCGTTTTACTTTTACTTGTTTCTTTTAAATCTTATGTAGGAATAAAAAAATCATCTTTCTGTCGATGCATCATAAAGCACAACTTGTCAGCGCATTATGTCATGACTCAGCAAAGCTTTTGCAGCCTTGCATTGATTGGATGCAGACGCAATGCTTTCCCAAGACAAATTGCAATAATCATGCGTCTTGCCACTGAAAGGTTATAAAACCCTTCTTCTGCCGACTTTCTTCTCCCGCTCACAATTGCCATTGCTGCTGCACTTATCTTCTTTATCGTTCTTAAAGTTTTTTCTGTAGTTTCTCTTAATCTTTTTACCTAGTTATCATGTCAAGGACACAAGGCGTAAAAACTCCATCCAAAACCCCTGCTGAATCTTCCGCCACCATTGTTCGAACCACAGACCAACCCCCACAAAACGAATCAGTCCTATTTTTGTCCAAGGTGACGAAGGATCGCTACCAAGACGTTATGCTTAAAATAAACTACCACCCAAAGCAGGGTCTATAGTTGTCCCCACACCAAACATTGAGGAAGCAAATCACGAGAACGATCAGTCGTCTAGGCTGGGAATTTTTTTTCAACCACCCAACCGGATATTCCTCCACCATGGTAAGGGAATTTTATGCCAATCTTGTAGACTTTGAACAAGAGTTCATTTTTGTAAGGGAGGGCTTGGATCCTAGGGTGCTGTCCACATTAACACTCTGTTTCGGATTGCTGAGAAGGGAGACACTCACACTGTGATTTTGGAAGAGTTAACCAATGAAGGTGCTGACCAAGTAATGAGAGACCTTTTTGTTGAAGGCGTTGTGTGGACTGGCAATGGTCCGCACAACTACACAATGCACCGACGTTATCTTACAACCCAAAGCAAAGTGTGGTTCCACTTTGTTAATAGTTGCCTGTTACCTTCGACCCATAGCACAACTGTGACACTAGATCGCATGTGCCTCCTGCACTCTATCCTTAAGGGTCGCCACATCGATGTCAGTGTAATTCTCCATGACCAGATTGTTGAAGCCGCTACTAAGCAGATAGGTATATTACCTTTCCCTTCTTTGATAATGCTGCTGTGTAAACAAAAGGGGATTATAACTCATGACTGTGAGGAAGTATTAGACAACAAGGGCCCCATTAACGACTTCTTAGTGGAGAGAATGATGAGAGGCAAGAAACCCCACTGGTAAAAGAGGTACCAAAGAAAAAAGACAAAGGGAAAGGAAAGAAAAAGGAAAAGCATGAAAATGCACCTACAGACCATCAGATGAAGAAGAAATTAACTGAGATTGAAATACTCGTTGACCACATAGATATGCGTCAAATCAAACTTGTCAGTGCATTAGAAGAAATGGAGTACAAAAAAACCTCTTTTATGCAAACACAAAAGTGTGGAACAAAACTATTGTCGATGCATTGAGAAGTCTGAGCCTAAATCCCCTACCAGAGCTCCCTATCTTCCCACCGATTATTAGGGAAGCTCCCTCATCCCCCGACCAGCCTACTTTTGATGGTAGGCCTCAGAATGTCCCATCCCTAACAAGAATTCATATCTCCGATGACGAGGAGCGCAAGGGATATTCTAACGCCATGGAGGACTATTACAGAACAATTGCCAGCCTGTTCGAGGAAAAATTTTCAAACAGCCTTGAGGCTACCATGGCAGACAAGACGATTATTATTGAGGAGCTGCACAACCTGATCATTTCTATAAGGCGAGAAGCAGAGGAAAGCATTGACAAAGACACAATTGAGCAAGAGAAGCCTGAGGAAGAAGAAGCAAAAAAAGAAGAAGGAAATGAGAAAGAGAATGAAGGAAAGGAGGGGGAACCTAATGAGAAGGACCTTGAAGAAGAGAAGGAAGAGAAGAAAGATGATGCCCCGAAAAATTTTGAGGCAGAAATTATCGACACACCCACATGTGTGGGGGCATCCAGTGAAGACCTGGCTCCACCTGAAGCAAGCTAGGCTGAGGCAGTTACCAGCAGCGCAGAGAATCTTAATCCTCTAGCCATTGTGCCCTATGTGGCACCACTTGTAGAAGTCCATCCATCAGATGTAACTGTTGATGAGGCCACCACCTAATCGGCTCTAGAAGAGCAATCTACTGCTCCGGTTGATTGAAAAGACAAAAAGAGAAAGCGCAAGGATAAGAAAAAGAAGTGCAAAGAGGAAGGCGAGCACCCAAAGAAAAAGAAGAAGAAAGCTAATGCAGCCACTTCATCGGTTGTAGAATAATGAGTTAGTTTACTTTCCATTAATTAGTTGCATGCATAGCATTTAGTTGTCATTACATTTTTAATTGTCATTGCATTTTAGTTATTAGTACATTTGCATTGTAGTTGCATTTCCATTTTAATTTGTATAATATTGTCAGTCCATTGGTGACAATGCAGACATTAAATTTGGGGGGATCTTGTATGAAATGGAAATGCGATTGCACCTACATATTTGAAAAATTACTTGTTTCTTTAGTTCAATGAAAGTATGCAAAGTTTCAACAAAAATGTGACCATAATTTTTTTATGCGTAAATCTTTAATTATTTGGAATGCTGATAAGTGAATTGGGTGAATATGAATGAATATTGAACCTTTTATTTTTGGATGAATGATTGGAATTGCTTTAGTAATGAATGGATAGTATCAACCCCTGAATCTTGAATTAACTTACCAATTGCAGCGACATTGTATTAATAAAAGACACTCCAATGTGAGTGCATTGTAACTTGTCAAGGGTGAACACTCCGCTGCATGTGTTAGAAAAATCATCTAACCAAAACTTGTCACTACAAGAGTGTGTGTCGGTGCAATTACATACCTCTTGGGGGTTTGTTGCACCCCATCATTACTACCTAGGAACAAAGGTAGAGTAATGCAATGACATCTCTCAGTCACTTATAAAAAAACAAAAAAAGAAGAAAAGAGAAAAGAGAAAAGAAAAGAAATATATTGCCATGATTGTTGTATTGGTTAAGGAAGGGTTAAGATTTAAAGCATGTTACTAACATTGGTGAAGTTGCAGTTTTAATTATTCATGTTTATAAATTGTCGGTGCATTATTCTATCATGTGAATGCAATTTATATATTAGAATTCCATACAATTTAAGTTGTTAGAATAATGATTGCGGTGACATGTTTGCTTGTGAAGTTTGCTAATTTTTGTTTACTTGAGGACAAGTACAAAATCAAGTTTGAGGGTGTGATAGCATTAGAAATGACACCTATTTTCTCCTTAAATTTGTGCATTAATTGTGTCTTTTGTAGCATATTTAGCATGCATGATAGGCATTTCATACTTAGTATTTATGTTCTTTAACTCATTGTTGTTGGGCTTAAATTCTCGTTATTTTATCTCTTCTATGCGCTAATGTCGGCGTATGCAAAATATGTTCACAATTGTCAACGCAGGGATCCATCTTAAAAAGATCAATGCTAGGAAGAATTTAAAGATGCAGCCACAAGTTAGCTTGGAATTGCGGCCAGAGATGTCACCGCATGGAAACATTTACTTTTGTATAAGTGAATTCACGTTGCAAGCACATTTGGAAGCACCAGCGCAGGAATTTCACACGATGTCGCTGCAATTAAAGATTGTAGATCATGCCCAAAAATGCGATGACAATCTGCAGATTTATAAAGATCACACCAGATCTACGTGAGTGCACAGTTGGATTTCAACAAACTTTAACAACTGCACAAGAAGTTGGATATGAGAGGAGATGAGATCTACAATTCTTGAAACCTATAAAAAGAGGAAATAAGAAAGAGAAAGATATCAAGGAGTGAAGGAATTAATTCTGCAAATACTTTGAATTTTTGAAGCTTTATGCTGGAGTCCGATGAGCTGATCGATCAGACGAGCAACAACTTCTGACGAGAAGTGCTTGGTGCGATACAAGAGGAGCAGTTAAGAGATAATAGACTAGGATAGTATGCTTCGAATTATTTATTAATTCCTCTTTTAAAGCTGATGAATTCTCTTGAAATTTGATTTTATATGAGAATATCTTTCAATGTTAGATTACTTTGATTCAAACTTAATCCTTCTCATCTATTTATTCTTGGATTTAACTGCTTGACCACGATAGTGTAATTACAGTCTACCGACACTGAGAGGTGCTGTTGCAAGTTGAATTAACATGCAAGTCAGCGAGAGTTGCTTGAGATTAGAAGGGATTCTGTCACTTGTTCTTAGGTGTGAAGTAATGCCAGCACTGAGAGGTGTGGTACTTGTGAGCGCTTGAGTCTTGATTAAACGGAGATTTGTTATTGGTATGATTTTATTGGAACCATATTGCGGCAACAATTCATCTACACTATACCTTGTTGACACATCTAGCATTGCTACTTAGTGAAATTAGTGATCCACTCCAATCCTTTACAGTTGATCACACTTTTACTTTTATGCATTTAAATTCTCCAAACTTTAACAACTATTTAGTTTACTTCCAGTTGCTCTGACAATTAACTTTACTAATTACATTGACAACTTTGATTAATTTAGTGGTATAGATCTGATTTAATTGCGCTGACATCCTTACTAGCATTTTCCTTAATCTTAGCTTTAGTTGCTTCGACAATTGAACATCAAGAACTCATTCCTCGTGGGATTGATATCTGATAGAGCAATCTATCAACTATACATGCATCGACGTGTGTCCTCTTGCGCAATTGCTG
Source organism: Gossypioides kirkii (assembly GCA_005610355.1). NCBI lineage: Eukaryota > Viridiplantae > Streptophyta > Magnoliopsida > Malvales > Malvaceae > Gossypioides > Gossypioides kirkii. Next base: position 23,997,636 of record CP032253.1, on the reverse strand, counting down.
TGACGTTATAGGCCGATCAGACACATAGTAACAGACATATGATGGTAAGGAAAATCATGAGGGCTGGATATTTCTGGTTGACGTTGGAACGAGATTGTTTAAATTATGCTCGGAAGTGTCATAAATGCCAAATTTATACAGACAGTATTAATGCTCCTCCTATAAATCTTCATGTCTTAGCACCTCCTTGGCCGTTCTCAATGTGGGGCATGGATGTCATTGGCCCCATCATACCGAAAGCATCAAACAGGCATCGTTTCATCTTTGTAGTGATTGATTATTTCACCAAGTGGGTTGAAGCCGCTTCATATTCCAATGTAACTCAATCAGTGGTCTGTAAATTTCTAAAAAGGAGGTCATTTATCGGTACGATTTACCAGAAAGAATCATTTTAGACAATGCCAAGAACGTGAACAATGCCTTGATAGAAGAGTTTTGCGCACAATTTAAGATCAAGCATCACAATTTTACGCCATATCGTCCAAAAATAAATGGGGCAGTTGAGGCCGCAAACAAGAATATCAAGAAGATCATTTCCAAGAGAATAAAAATGTACAAGGATTGGCATGAGAAACTCCCTTTTGCTCTCCACATATACCGCAATCAGTAAGGAGTTCGACTGAAGCTATTCCATTTTCATTAGTGTTGAGGGAGGTGTGACTGGAGGAGATTGAATGGGTGCAAGAAAGATATGATTAGTTGAATTTAATTGAGGAAAAGAGATTAACAACTTTATGTCATGGCCAGTTGTATCAGCAAAGAATTATGAAAGCCTTTAACAAGAAGGTGCGACCAAGGCAGTACAAAGAAGGGGATCTGGTACTGAAGAAGATTTTGCCATATGTTCATGATCATCGGGGAAAATGGACGCCAATATGGGAGGGGCCATATGTGGTGAAGAAATCTTTCTCTGGTGGAGCATTAATTCTCGCTGAAATGGATGGAGACGATATGTCGAACCTTATAAATTCTGATGCAGTAAAAAAATATTTTGCTTAAAAACTGAGCTTAATTGTTCTTAAAGAGTTATTCAGATTAAGTAATATTGGTCTCATCTGTTTTGCTTTTCTTTTTGCATCATGTTTGAGGTTACATTTTGCTTTAGAATCTTGCATTCTCCTTAAGGTTAATTACTTAATAAGTTGGCTATGTTTAAAGTGACGAATGGCATTTTTGAAATATCCTTCACTTGAAAAATATTTCATCCTTTGTTAACCACTTTGGGCCATCTCGTTTGTTCAAAATTGGCCCTTATCGAAGGATCACCCTCCACATCGGAGGACAAATGGTGATGTTTTGGGTATGGATCGATGATTTTACAACATTGTGAGGCAAACGTGAGATTTTGCGAAATTCAAATTGAAAAGATGTGGACGTTCCCAAGAATGACCTTTGTGATAAGATTAACCATATTTTGAAATGACAAATGACATCCTTTTGTTCTCCCGGTCACTTGAAGAAAATTATATCCCTTGCTACCCCATTTTGAGCCTGATTTATCTTCTTTCTGAACCCTAATTAAATTCATCTATCGAACATCATGGATTGACAAGAAAGATCATGAAGAATGAAAGCAAAATTCTTAATTTTTAATCTCCTTCCGGAAAAGAAAAAAAGAAGAAACAAGGAAAGTGAATAAAAAACAAAAAAAAACAAAAATAAAGGAAATAGAAGGAGTAAAAAAGAAGAAAAGTGTTTGGGAGATAGAAAGAGAAATAAAAGATTCAAAATAATTCCTCATGGTTTTTATACTTTTTCACATTTTTTTAGCTTGAAAAAAACTTTTTTTGATTAACCTTTAACCCTTAGACCACGTTCAACCCTTAAAAGACCATTTTGATCAAATATGTTTGTTCAAATCAAGAAGTTAATCCTTGGGAATTTGTGACATTTTCAAGAGTATAAGAGGGAGATGAACTCTAGGGTGAAAACTCAAAAATGAGCAGTCTAGAGAGATTTCTAAAAAAAGAAAAAAAAGAAAAAAAAGGGTACGAGATGCCTTGGAGGATAATGAAGATTTTCAAAAGAAATTGATCCTTCGGTACGAGCCTTGAAATAATCTATTTGAGCCTATTTTAGCCTTTTCTTTGGCACCGAAACTCGAGCCGACATTATAACCTTGGAACAAGTCAAGCTCTGATTGCTCATGGTCGGTTTATATTAAGGAATTAACCTACTTGGAGAATGTAAGGGTTATAGAAAGGAGATTTTGTTTAAATCAAGAAAAAATACAAAAAAAAAAGAAAAAAGAAAAAAAATAGAAAGAGAGAGCAAGAGAAAGAAACTATATTGAAGAATATCTACTTTAAGATGCAATTTTGCAAAAGAGCATGGTACAGGGTTCACAGTCAAAATGATCCAAAGTCAAGAAAAGGAAATTTTACTTCACGAGAATTAACAAGTTGACTTTCGATGCAAAAAAAATATGTTTCAAGGGTGGATTTATGAAATCGGTAGAACCAAGTTTGTAAAGTGAATTATAATCTTAGAATTTGATTTACGGGTCAAATTTGTTAAGGTGATATCCCATGGAATTTGATTTTCATGATCTATTGTGTGTGGATAGGGATTTGATCTTTTTCAACCCGAAAACATGATTCTCGAAATAATGACCTTTTATGAAAAATTCAATCAAGGAAGAAAGGAAAGCATTCATTGCATTTAAAGGCCCAGGTGTAGAGGTCCATTTACTTTTCATTGCATTCAGAGACCTAGGTGTGGAGGCCCATTTACTTTTCATTGCATTTAGAGGTCCAGGTGTGGAGGTCCATTTACTTTTCATGGCATTTAGAGGCCCAGGTGAGATCCATTTACTTTTTATTTCATTTAGAGGTCCAAGTGTGGAGGCCCATTTACTTTTTATTGCATTTAGAGGCCTAGGCGTAGAGGTCCATTTATTTATTTTTTTGTTGTATATGAAGACATAGGTGTGAGGTCCATTTGCATTTTCATTTGGATGATTTGGTTGTGAGATCTGGATTTATCTTGTTTCACTCTTCATATTTTGATGGTTTGGTATTTACGTTTCTAGTTTTGGATGATGTAACTCGTTTTGATTTGTTTCGGTTTTAGTGATTGCAAAATATATGATTCCTTATACTGCGATGTTGAGTGGTATTTGATAGTGGTTAGGTGTCTATGTCATTGTACGTTCCTTGCTACGCAAGCCACGAACAAAGAGGGGCAGCTGTAGACACCCGATTTTGTTCGAACTTATATTTTCTTTTTATTTGCATTTATGCTTTATATATTTGATGTCAATCATGCATTTTAGTTTAATGTTTTATATTTATTCACACTTGCATAATTTTTATTTATTCTTATTTCATATTTTTACTTTCATGTCTATTTATATTTATGTTTTTTTTTACATTTGAATTTAGGTTAGTTTTTAAGAGCTTATCTATCATTTACCCTAGAAAAATTATAAATAATATGTAGGATATTTTTTTAGGATTTTAAACTAATTTTAAATATCATATAGGATAATTAATATGTAAATATTCTTTTGGACTTTGTTTAAGATTAAAACTAAGGATTTTTTTAGGTGAATTGTAAATCATGAGTAGGCCTTTTTAAGTATTTTATTTTAGATACTCTTTAAGATAGCTGATAAATGTCATCTAAGATATATTATTTTAGAATTTTGACGAATTTGAAATTTAGATAAAAAATTTTAATGATAAATCATAAACCTGACATAGGATACTTTCGTAAGATCTTGATAGGTTCAACGTTATTAATTAAATCTTTTAAAATCATAATAATGATAAAAGATCGAATAAGTTGTAGATGAATTTTAATATTTCTCTTAATTCATTAGTAACTTTTAGGTTTTTTTAGGATTCTAAAATAGAATTAATTTTAGAAATTGAAGGTATTTTACTAGAATTATTTAAGTATCTTTTAGGATTCTCATTAGAAGTAAAAATCTCTAATTTTAGTTTTAAATTAGATAAGTTTGGTGAACACGTCTTAGTCAAGTTACAAGTAAATTGGAGGCATTTATTAGAGTTTTTATGTAATATTTACATAAGATTTTAGCCTAAATTAAGATATTAATATGCTTGAATAAAAAAACTAACTCCCAAGACCCCGTAAGACTATCCCCGAATAGGCATTGTGCAGGTGCTATAACCTTCTCCACACGTAACCCTACTCCCAGACCCAAAATTTGGTGATGAGATCAAGTTAGACTTTTAGGATTTTTTGTAGTATTAATTCTAGACTTTTAGACAATAGGTGGCTAACCAACCTAGCCCAAATTGGTTAGTTGCGACTCTACATTAATTTAGGTTGTTCGTGTCTAGCTTTGTTTACTAGGCCTTCGTACTCTTATGTAGGCAACGTTATGACAGTTACTACCCTTCTATGAGTTTGATGTAATCCTGGGTATGGATTGGTTATCTGAGTATGATGCGGTGGTTAACTGCAAGCATAGACGAATTGATTTAAAATGCCCGACTGGTGAGACAATTACAGTTGAGTCTGGTAAACTGAACAATAATGTGTGTGATTTCAGCTATTTCTGCACAGAGAATGGTTCGAAAGGGCTACGAGGCATTTCTAACTTATATACTTGATACTCGGGGGTTAGAAGCAGAATTGAATCAAGTACCGATTGTCAGAGAATTTACAAATGTGTTTCCTGAGGAGTTACCGAGGTTACCGTCGATCAGAGAAGTGGAATTTGGCATTGAGTTGATACTTGGCACCACTTTGATATCAATTCCACTGTATAGAATGACACCGACTGAATTGAAAGAACTTAAGGCACAGTTGCAAGAGTTACTGGATAGGGATTTACCCATCTGAATGTGTCTCCTTGGGGTGCACCGGTGTTGTTTGTAAAGAAGAAAGATGGTTCAATGAGGATGTGCATTGACTATCGGCAGTTGAACAAAATTATGATGAAGAATAAGTATCCGTTGCCTCGAATTGATGAATTGTTTGATCAGTTGAAAGGTGCAATTATATTCTCTAACATAGATATCAGATCAAGTTACTACCAGATGCGAGTGAAAGACTGTGATGTATCGAAGACTGCTTTCACGACTTGTTTTGGGCATTATGAGTTTTTGGTAATGCCATTTGGATTAACGAATTCACTAATAGCATTTATGGATTTGATGAACAGAGTCTTTCAGCCTCAGTTGGATAGATTTGTGGTGGTATTTATCAATGACATACTAGTCTACTCTAAGACGGAGGATGATCATACACAACATTTGAAAGAAGTGTTACAGATTCTATGAGAAAAGAAGTTGTATGCAAAATTCAATAAGTGCGAGTTCTGGCTTAAGGAAGTTGGATTTTTGGGGCATGTTGTATCTTTGAAAGGTTATGGGCTGATCCGAGCAAGGTCTTTGCTATTCTTAGCTAGAAAGTTCCGAAGAACGTATCTGAGGTACGTAGTTTTTTGAGGTTGGCGGGTTATTACAGTCAATTTGTGAAAGACTTCTCTATTACAGCTTTGCCAATGACAAAGTTTCTAGATAAGCATGTTCAGTTTGTCTGGCTAGAAAAGTGTCAGCAAAGTTTCAATCAGCTGAAGAAAATGTTAACAGAAGCTCTAGTTTTAACATAGCCTGAGACACGGAAAGAATTTATTGTTTATAGTGATATGTCATTGAATGGGTTAGCTTGTGTATTGATGCAAGCTGGGAAGGTGATAACGTATGCTTCCCGATAGTTAAAGCTGCACGAGAGAAACTACCCGACTCACGATTTGGAGCTAGTTACCATTGTCCTTGCATTGAAGATTTGGCGACAGTATTTGTATGGTGAGAGATGTCACATATTCACAGATCACAAAAGCTTGAAACATCTGATAACTCAAAAAGAACTGAATCTAAGGCAACGCCAGTGGTTGGAACTACTGAAAGAGTATGATTTAGTGATTGATTACCATCCCAAAAAAGATATTGTTAATGTCGATGCCTTGAGCTATAAATCATTGTCTGCTTAAAGAGCGATGAATACACATTTGTCCCTTGAGGGTGACAGATCAGTCGTAGCTAAACTCAGCGGATTCAAGAATTTCAAAAATATGATCCGAAGCTTGTAGCCAAGAAGGAGTAAATTCAGAACGATCCCACTACTGGATTCACTATTAGTAGTGAGGGTATGATGTACTTCCGAGATAGAGTATGTGTTCCTAGTGACCCAAAATTGAAGTGAGATATTTTGTCAAAGGCTCATAGTAGCATTTATTCCATTCATTCGAGAAGCGTGAAAATGTATAACAATTTGAAGAAAATATACTGGTGGCCTAGTATGAAACGTGAAATTTCTGAATTTGTAACTAAATGTCTGGTGTGTCAGCAGGTAAAAGCCGAGCATCAGGTACCATCTGGGTTACTACAGCCTATTTCCATTATTGAGTGGAAGTGAGAACGGGTTACTATAGATTTTGTTATAGGACTACCAATGACATCGAGGAAGAAAGATTCGATCTGGGTTATAGTTGATAGATTCACTAAGCCAACTCACTTCATCCCTATCTATGTAGATTATTCACTTAAGAAGCTAGCTGAGTTGTATGTATCTAAGATTGTAGAATTGCACGGGATGCCAATATCTATTATCTCTGAAAGGGATCCATGTTTTACCTCAAGATTTTGGGGTAAGTTGCATGAAGCATTGGGAACCATGTTCAATTTTAGCACTGCATATCATCTATAGATGGATGGCCAGTCCGAGAGGGTAATACAGATTCTGGAAGACATGTTACTATGTTGTATACTTACGTTCGAGGGGAGCTGGGAAAGATACTTACCGTTGGTAGATTTTATGTACCATAACAACTATCAGTCCAGTATTAAAATGACACCATTTGAGGCATTATATGGTAGGAAATATAGAACACCTTTGTACTGCTCTGAGTTAAGTGAGACTAAGTTGGTTGGGACTGATTTAATACACGAGACTGAAGACAAGGTTCGGGTAATCCGTGACTGTTTAAAAGCAGCATCTGATTGACAGAAGTCCTACGCTAATCTAAAGAGGAAGGATATAGAGTTTTCCATCAAAGATAGAGTCTTTCTGAGAGTTTCACCTTGGAAGAAGGTGCTACATTTTGGCAAAAAGAGAAAGTTAAGTTCGCGATTTATTAGGCTGTATGAGATCCTCGAGAAGGTTGGCCTTGTAGCTTATAAGTTGGCCTTACCTCCGGAACTTGAAAAGATTCATAACATATTTCATTTTTCGATGATGAGATGGTACAAATCAGATCGTTCACATGTGATTACACCTTGTGGGGTTGAAATACAACCAGATTTGTCGTATTCAAAAGAACCAATTAGAATTTTGGCTCGTGAGGTAAAAGAGCTACGAAACAAGTAGATACCATTAATAAAGGTTTTGTGGAATCGTCATGGTCTAGAGGAAGAAACATGGGAGGTAGAAGCTTCAATGTGATCATAGTACCCTAGCCTATTTATTGGTAAGAAATTTCAGGACGAAATTTCCCTAAGGAGGGAGAGTTGTAACAACCTGGTTTTTAATGGTGTCGGAAACAGTGGTTTCGAGACCAAAAATCTGATGATTCGAGTCGTAAATGTTAATAATTAAATATTTATGATGTCATTATCATCATATTAAATTTTGGTTAAGGAATTTTATTATTTAGATAGTTAATTAAGTAAAAAGGACTAAATCGTGAAAGTTACAAAATATGGGAATCATTGATTAAATAGGTTAATTGGTAAAGGGAGGACTTAGAAAGGTCCTTAATGAATAAATATACCTTAAAGAGATATAGTGGATGGTTATGGGTCATGGTTTAGTGAAAATTTAGATAAATTATTTAAGACATTTTAGTAATTTGAAATTTAGTAAGTAAAAACTAAAGAAAAGAGAACTTGTATGAAATTCATTCATCTTCTTTAACAAAACACTTAGGAAACCCTAAGAACAAGGGAGAGACATTCAGCCAAGCAAACCTCTTCGATTGATGAGTCATTTCTCACCTGTTTTTAGTGATTTTTAAGTTTTTGAGTTCGTATTAGCTTAATATAGCTAACCCACGGACAAATTTGCGATTCTGTCAAAAGTTAAATGTTTTACCATTTATGAATGAGCTTATTCTTGATAGTTTATGAAAGTGTTAGAAGCTTGGTTGTTGGATTGGTTGGTTATGTAAAGTGATTTTTAATGATTTTAGGGTTTGAGGACTAAATTGTTAGAATGGTAGAATACATGTACTTGATGTGAAATAAATTGTATGTATGATTTGAAAATGTGTTCTAGTATATTCGGCTAGCATGGGTTGAGTTTGGAAATGGTTATTTTGCTAGTCTAAGGACTAAATTGAAAGAAAATGAAAGTACAATGGTAATTTTGTAAATTTTTGAAAAGGACATAAATGCAAGAAATGAGTGAAATTTCATGATTTAATGTCGGATTTAATGATTTATTGATTTATATCACAAGCGGGTTGCAGATCGTGGAAAAGGGAAAATTATAGAGTAGTCCCTAAAGTTTAGTCGTAATTGTAATCTCATTCGGTAAGTTCGTCCAACCACAACTTTACTTAATTTTTCTAATTTCTTTTGTCTTTGTGATATTCTTGATGAAAAGGGCGAGATGAAAGGCGACGAAGATATTTTGATTCTTGCTCTTAAGAGCGTAATTCTGATTCTGACTTGTAAGAGCGTAATTTTGTTTTTGGCTCGTAAGAGCGTAATTCTGTCTGGCTCGTAAGAGCGTAATTCTAGCTGGCTTGTAAGAGCGTAATTTTAGCTGGCTCATAAGAGCGTAATTCTATCTGGCTCGTAAGAGCGATATTCTGTTTGGGCTCGTAAGAGCTAAACTCTGTCTGGGCTCGAATGAGCTAAATTTCTGGAAAACTTGAAGAGATCAATTTGTTTCCAAAGACACGGGATGTCAAAGTTGTTTAATTACTCTCTCTGTGTTCAATATACTATGCTATAAGTTAACTGTTATATGAACTTAGAAAGCTCCGTAAGCTTACTAGTGTATTTGTTGTTGTTTTGTAGATTCATTTTACTGTTTGAAGATCGGATCACCTAGAAGAATCGCATTATGTTGGGAGTTCTTTCGGTAGACTTCATTATCACCTGGCTTATGTGGCATGCAGTAGGATTTAGGAAACTTGTTAAGTTTGATGTTAAGGATTCTTTGAATGTTTTAACATGAAACTGTCTTTTGAATGTAATTTGTGCTTGTTGAACTTAATTCTTCTTGTTGTGGTCTTCAATGACATGTTTTAAATGAATATCATGTAATGCAAGAGCTTTAGAAATGTTTTGATGAATAGGTGCTACACTTAGCAAAATTTAGTTCATTTTTTATAATCTGTTTACTTATTCCGATAGAACTCATGCATGTTTCGGTAGAAGTACACGGTAAGAGAGAGGTTGGTTACTGATTTGCATTGTTTCGATAGTACCATGATAAGTATCGATAGTTTTGTTCATAGTAATATCGGTAGTTTGGGTACTTGTATCGGTAGAAGTTGCAGAATAAGACTTCTTAGCTCTCTAGAGTTTTAAGTATCATTAGAAGCATGACTTGTGTAACACTCTTATTTTATTTTAGGGATTAAATTAGGAAGTTTTAGAATTTAAGGGTCTTTTGTGTAAAATTCGGTAAATTATGGACTTAATTGAGCTTTAAACAAATCTTGTGGTTAATTAGGTGATTTTGGGACTTATTTGTGATGTGGGTAAAAATGTGGGTTTGTTTTAAAAACCTTAGAACTCTTTGAGGGCCTCTGAATAAATTCACCTTTTTCCTAGGTATTTAAACACCTTTAAGTTTGGTGTGTCTTTTTCCACTTCTTTTGTTTGTTGCCTCTGCCGAATTTTTCTCCTAACCTCTTCTCTCTCCTTTCTTTTTTCCAAAGCCGCTCCGATCAAGGCCGAGTTGTTATCTGTTCTTTACACTGTCACCACCAAAATACTTCTCCTTGTGTTGTTCATCAAACCCGCACCCCAGATCACCCCCATAAAACGTCTTTCATGATTAATGTTAGGCGACTTTTGGTCTTTGTTCGTTTTGCCTTACTCTGCCGTTCGTTCCATCATCTTTGAGAGGGTAAGTCCTTAGTATATCGATGTGGTTTGGAGTTGGGGGTTATTTTTCGTGTTGGCTACGTTGATCGATCGTTGAGGGTGGTGAAGGTATGTTGACAACATCGTTTGGGGGGCAAGCCAAACCCTAATTTTTCCTTGGTGCAAGGTGGTTGTTAATTAGGTCAAATAACAACCCAAATCTGATGGCTCAAATAGGAGAGCTTATGCCCTAACCCAATAAGCTTTTTAGATCCAAACCCTTATTACCCAATAACCCTAAAACCCAATTGAACCAAGCCCAACACCCACACCAAGTGAACCAAGCCAATTGGACCGACCAGACCTGACCCATTGACCGAACCCGACCTGTTGACTGAACCCGAATCGTTGACTGTTGACCATTGACCGTTGACTTTTTGGGTTGACCGTTAAATTTTTTCGAGAAACCCTACCATACCATTTTCGACATCCTGAGTTATTTTCGCTGTCCATTTTATCAAATTTAAACTCGAAAGCCTCGATTTGACTATTTTATCTTTAATTTTGTACTTAGAGTGATTCAGAGTTTTAATTTGGGAAATCTAATATGAGGTATTTGTGTTTGGGTGATCACGACTTCGAGGCTGATGATTTACCTCCTCCTCCACTTGTGCAACCTACTACTGCATCGATTCCGAGGGTTACACATGAGTTATTTTATTTAGTTTTGTGTTTAATTGGTGGCTTAGGAATGATATTAATATTTAGTTGTGTTTGTAGGATCGAATCCTGTTAGACCAGGTACTCGATTAGTGCGTGGTGGACGACCTCCTCGTTATTAGTATTTCTGCTTCCTAGAGGTGTGTTTCTAACTGTAACATAACCTATTGTATGTGATGATTATTGTTGTGATGTGAAGATGGTATGATTAAGGTTGAGTTGTGTAAAGCGTGTTGATATTGTCATGCATATTTATAGAGCATGTGGCTGTTTGAAACTATTGTGATTATCCTATTGTGCATTGTGATATATGAGAAATATTATGAGATTGAGATTGAGATAGAAATTGAGATATACATATATAATCATACCATTGCAATTAGTGACGATTGGATGAGAAATGGTTCTGAGGAGCCTTTTCATTATGATGGTGTGTTGGAGTATGGGTGCATTGTATTGTGCATGTGATTGTAACATGATTTGTGGTTACTTTATGCGTTATAAATTGTGTGATATTATGTAATAGGTTGTATGTACTTTAGAGATACACTGGACTTTATATCTTATTTCCCTACAGTTTCCTTTATAGATACTCAAGACATAGGTGACTTGGTGCCCGGAGGCATAGCTATAGACCTATTTTATTTTATCTTTTATTTTGTTTTATTTTTGGGTTTTTAAACATACTTGGATTATTATTATTCTATTGGGTTGTAAGTTTATTTTTAATTTTGGGGATTTTTGGTATTTAGTTTGGAAGTTAACTATTTTATTTTAATTATAGACTATATATATATGTGTATGTGAATAGTTATGGTATTTCAGATTGCGTGTGAGTATAATTACATAAATAACCTTCTGGATCCGGTCATATCTTTTAGGCCAGGTAAAGAGGGTTACAACTTGTTTCGGTAGAAGTATCACAAGTATCGGTAGAATTTTTCATTGTTTTTTGAATTGCTTGCTGACTTGACTACTATCGATACTTGTCCAATAGGTATCGATAGAAGTCTCCAAAAATCATGGAAATGACATTTTTGCCCTTATTAAGCTGTGTTGATTTCTAATTAATGATTTTATGTCGTGCATAATGTATTACTTTATTAAAATGTGATTAAAGAAATAATATTGAGAGATAATCTGCGATAGATGATCGGAAAGACCCGGGCCCTAACCGACGACGGTATCGGGTTCTGAGCGTTACAGTTACCATGAGATAAAATAGGATCAAATTGGGAGAACAAATTTATCCCAAAAAGATGATATCCTATAAGAGTAACACACTTATGACAAGGTCATTGGACGAGCACTGATTAAGTATTTTTCGTAATGGTATGTAATAAGGGAGAGCTTAGTAATGATACTATAGTGGAATGACTTCGTGACTAAACAGTTTTATAATTAATAGGAAAAAAGCTTAAACTTAATAATAAATTATTTGAGTCCTAATTACATATGTCCAATCGATCCCTCCAGTAGCTCGTTGAAATCATAAATGAATTGCATGTAGAATCAAATGAACATAAATGGATGGAAATGATGAAGTTAGAGAAATGAGTCACATTCATAAATGAATGTGTTTTCTCATTGAGTATAGAAATGACTTGAGAATTAATTTAAATTTTTCAAATTATTATTTTATTAAATAATTGAAGTTCAAAATTAGAATTAAACTAATTAGTCATTGTGAATCCGTTGAATATGAAAATTAAATATATTTCCTCATAAATTCTTTTATGATAAAGTTGTAATGACTTTAAGGAATTAGAATTGAGTTGAGAAAATTATTTAATTGAAAAAATTAATTTATCTAATTAAATTAATTAACAAATAATATTTATTTTAGTAAATAGAAAATTTGTATTGGATTGGAGTAAATTATAAAGTATTGGGTTAAAAGTCTAGGAAACACATATAATTGGACCGAATACAAGAGAGACCCTGTTGGAGCCCAAATTTGTCCAGGCCCAACTTCAAAATTAAAATGATAAATTTTAAATTAAAATTTATTGTTTTAATATCCAAATTACAAATCCAATTGACCAAGCCTTAGCCCAATTACAAACCCAATAATAAACCCTAACTCAAACTAGCCCAATTACATATTTGATCCAATTTTACAAAAAGAAAAGTTAAAACCTAATCTTCTACAAGTTGCACCAACCGCCGCTCTCTCTTCCATTTAGAGCATGCCACGTCAGCACCCACCATCTGCCACCACCATCACCAAGTTGCACCACCGGCACTGCAATCTGCAAAGACAAAGAAGACAAGACAAGAAACAACCAAGTGCATTGTATTGTAAAGGCTATAAAAAGCAAACAAAAATTGTAAAGATGGGTCTTTTTTTCAATTTCACAAGCAATAAATCATAGCAAAGCAGTTCAAAAAAATCAGATTCTCGGCATTCTAATATCAGTATTGCAGAGGTATACATTTTAAATACATTGGCATTTATTGTCTATTTATTATTTCCTTTTGAACTTGAAGCGTTTCTTTATTCTATTCTTAATATATATTAATATATATTTATTTATTATTTATTACACATTAATATAGTTATTAATTAATATTTATTATTACCTTTTAATTCGAAAACGTTTTAGATAAAAAAATAATATGCAAAAAAAGAAGGTGAAGGGGCATACCTGACACGCTGCTGCTGTCGCCGTCACTTTAGACGGAACCCCTCCGATCTCGTCTATGATCGTAAGGGTTGCTTCGGAAGGTAAATCTGAAACAAAAGAAACAAGTTTCGAAAGAAAAAAATCAAAAGATCTTGAAAAAGGGTTTAATAAACAAACAATTTTTTTAAAAAAAATAAAAAACCCTAAAAAGATTTAAACCATCGTTTCTTCGAAGATTCAGACTCGATCTTAATAAATCCGAGTTTAAATCAGATTTCATTTAAAAAAAGAAATAAAAGCTTGTTTCCTTCGAAACACCGAAACCAGATCTCGGTTTTACAACGAAAATTCAAAAAAGATTTAAAGGTTTTTTTTTTGAGTTTTTCTTCGGGTCTAAGGCTGAGCTATTGATTTTGAGCCAAGATCTAAAGTAGATCTAAAAAAACAGGGGGAAAGATTTATACTTACTGGAACGCCGTGGACGACGACGCGTACAACGGAACCATGGTCGGCCTTAGGAGAACTTGAGAAGAGAAAAGAGAGCTTTGAGAGGATTTTTTGAAGAGATAGAATTTTTTTTTAAAAAGGCATGGGTGTTCTAATTTTTTTTTCCAAATTTTCAGCCTTTTATAGGCTACTAAAACTACGTCGTTTTGATGCTCCATGAATCAGATTTTTTTAAAAAAAATTGGATTATTTTTGTCTTTGGTCCTTCCGTATTTTTATTTGTTTCAGTTTAGTCCTTAATTCATATTTTTATTTATTACAAATTGGCCCAATCATTTTAATTATTTTTCAAATTAGTCCCTAAATATTTTGGAGACTCAAGAGGCTACCACGTGTCCCATTTTTTGGTTTTATTACCTAGTAAGTCCTTAAACTTTCCAAAAATCATAATTTTGACCCCTAAACTTTTCCAAAATTACACTTTGACCCCTAAACTTTTCCAAAATCACATTTTAACCTTAAACTTTCCCAAAATCACATTTTGACTCTCGAATCTTCCAAAAATTACAATTTAGCTCCCAAACTTCCAAAACTCACATTTTACCCTCGAACTTTTCCAAATGTTTGATTTTGACCTCGAATTTTCCAAAGTTTGATTTTAACCTTAAATTTTCCAAAAAACCTGATTTTGACCCCTAAATTTCTTAAAAATTTTGTTTTTACCCCGAATTCTTCGAAACTCCATTTTTGACCCTGTTTATTTTACTTTAATTTTCTACGATGTTCACAAATAGAATTTAATTATTATTCTTTCGTATTTTGTATTCTATTAATTTTATGTTTTATTTTTTGTGCATTTATTTATCAGTTTAATTATTTTCTTTCGTGTTATTTAATCTTTGCTATAAACTGCCCATTCATATTTAATTTACACGTTCGTTTTCAAAAATTATTTTTACATACGAATAAACCATTAAGACCGAGGCAATATCCTTTTCGTTTGGAAATCTCAGAAATCATGCCCTAACGTGTTGGGTGTGATTTTTCGTATAATCTGCACAAATCAAATATCCTCTTCCAAACTTTTTAAATGCCCTTTAATTTCGAGATTCCGAAATGTCGTGCCCTAATGTGTTGGACACGACTTCAATTCTCCAAGAAATTCGAAACATACGGGAATTTTCCTTCAAATCTAATTTTTGAAAATCACGTGAAATAAGTTACGTGTCCGAGGATCGGATCTTAAACTTAATTCGAAATTTTGAGTTCTCAAAAACTATACAAATAATTTTAAAACAAAAACGAGGCAATATCCTTTCGTGTGAAAACTTCAAAAACCCATGCCCTAATGTGTTGGGTGTGATTTTCGTATAATTCGCACGATCGAATATCCTCTTTAAAATCTTTCGAAATGTCCTTCAATTTCAAAATTCCGAGAACGTAGTGCCCTAACGTGTTGGACACAACTTCAATTCTTTGAGAAATTCGAAACGCAGGGGTGATTTTTCTCAAATATGATTTTTAAAAATCATGCGAAGTTTTTTTAGAACAAAAATCGTATTTTGAGCTTTATTCGAGTTTTCAAACTTTTAACAAATCAAGACCCAAAAATAATCGATGTGATACAAATTTTGGGTGTGTGAGGGTGCTAATCCTTCCTCATACGTAACCGACTCCCGAACCCATTTTCTTGATTTTGAAGACCAACATATTTTTCAAAATGGAATTTAAACGTTTTGTGATGATCCAATCACACCGAATAAAAAGATTGGTAGTGACTCCCATTTTACGATTTTTAAAAATATTTTCGAGACCTGTTTGTTTTCCCAAAAATAAACGTTTCGACAGCTTGGCGATTTCGCTGGGGACATTTTTTTCATAAAAGAGAGTCAAGCCAAAAATGGATTATTTTCGAGTCTTTTTGTTAAAATTTTTAAACACTCGATTTTATTTAATATACGATCCTTTGCATTTTTGTGTGACGCTATATTATGTCAATATTGCTAGTTAAGTTTGCATTCATATGCATTTGTTACTACCCTTTAAGTGGATGCGGGAAACTACTCCTTCGTGAGGTTTTCACTTCCGTGCAGGATAGTGGATCGCTTTCGGGATTACATCCGTACCCATGTTTATGTGAAGTTTTCAGTTCCGTGCAAACATGTGGGAAATGTGTCCCCCTAAATCGAACTCGTCCTTAAGAGCCTGTAATGGGTGAGGATCGAGAATCCGCTGGTTTGGGTACCCTTTACTCTAGAGACTAAACCACATGTAATGAGTCGTAAGTACTTGCCTTAGAAGGAGTTATACCGAACCTTTTAGCAATCATCCAAGACAAGTTCTTAGGTTCTTTGTTCTATACCTGTATCGATGTTTTTGCGAACTCTTTCTTTTTTGTCTCTTTTCTTTTGCTTGTATTTGCATTATCATAAAAGAAAAGATGTTGATTTAAATTCGGTTACCAAATAGGCAGTTTCAACATGGGGGACAGATTTCTTAATAAAGTGGAAGATAACATGGCTTTGCGCTTATGGTCAAAGGAAAGCACAAAGTCGAACAAGATTTAGAAGACTTGAAGAAAGATTATACAAATTCAGATCAAGATCCTTGAAAGGAATCAAGAAGCAAGTGAGGGGCACTTTCGACAAGCTTAGAGACATGTTCGAGATAAAGATTATGCAAATGATGAAAAAGCGGGTGATCACATGCGAGCATTAGTAATCGAAGCTAAAATGTTGAGCGTGCAATATGAATCAAGATCGAAGCGGGGAAGAAAATTAGGCAGAGTTCTAGGAAGATCAAAGCCCTAGGCCATAAGGCAAAGCCGTTTGTGTAATCCATTTTATATGGAGAATTTTGTCTTCTAAAGAAGTTGTTCTAATGAGATTGAATTTAAAATCAATATCTTTTCTTATGCATACATGCATTTATAAGCATTGCATGTTAACATGCAGTAAATTCAAAAAACATATACCTAATTAATTAAACCTGATACAATTATATCGAAACCATTGAGAACCCCTATCGTTACTACACTCGCACGAAATCGAAAGTGATGGAACAAAGGATTGAAAGGCTTGAGCAAACACAGAGAGACATGCAGGAGTAAATGCATGCACAATTACGAGATCAAATGGAAAAGATGCAACAAGACATAAAAGATCAAAGGGATATAATCAATCAATTAGCCCAAATGCTAAGAGAGAGGGTTGATAAAGAAAAGGGTCCCGTAATAAATCTTGAGGAAGAAAAAGAGGATCCCATTAATCCCCCAAGCTTTACTCCCCTATACAATCAAATCCCACCTGAAGCATATACGCAGGGTGCTCCTGTCACAATAAGAACGTAACAACATGCCACTGGTACATCGAGACCAAATAATTGTCCAATGAGGTCAGGATCCAACCCAAGAGAAAATGTCGCAAATGTTGGTGCTCTTGACTTTGATGAAATAGCAAGAATGGATCTCCCTAGACAAATGGAGGAAAAATACAAAGCGTTGGAAGAGAAAATCCAAGCAACGCAAGGATCTGAAAACTTCTATGGGATGGATGCCAAGGAGTTGAGCTTGGTCCCAGACCTAGTACTCTCGCCTAAATTCAAGGTCCTAGAATTTGAAAAATATAACGGGACGAGTTGTCCAGAGGCTCACATCACCATGTTCTGTAGAAAAATAACGGGACACGTCCACAATGACCAATTACTTATCCACTGTTTCCAAGACAGCTTGGTAGGTTCTACTGCTAGATGGTATAATCAGCTTAGTCGTGCAAAAATTAGTTCATGGAAGGACTTGGCACAGGCTTTTATGAAGCAGTACAGTCATGTTACCGACATAATCCCTGAGAGGATCACATTACAGATTATGGAGAAGAAAGCCAGCGAAAGCTTCAGGCAATACGCCCAAAGATGGAAGGATATGGCAACTCAAGTGAAACCACCTCTGTTGGAAAAAGAAACGAGAATGTTGTTTGTCAATACCTTGAAGGCTTCGTTCATCAACCATATGCTAGGGAATGCTACTAAAAGCTTCTCTGACATGTTTATATCCTGAGAAATGATATAAAATGCGATTAAAACTAGGAAGATAGACGCTGGGGAGAGCGCTAGGAGACCTACTTTCAAGAAAAAAGAGGCCGAACCACGTAGGACTGATCATGACGACGCCGTCAAATACGCCAATGACAAATAACCGAAATCCTCCATGGTCGGGACCAAGCTCAAGGTCGAACATTGAAAGAACCTCGTTCACGCCCATCCTGGTGACATACAAAGAGCTTTACCAGCAGCTATATGATTAGCACGAGGTTACTCCATATTACTCGGCTCTAGTACTACCCCCGTTCCTGAAATGGTGTGATGCAAATGCTTATGCGAGTTGATTGACGGGGTAGTGGAACACTCTATTGAGAATTGCTTCACTTTCAAAAAGCTGGTAGAGAGAATGATTAAGAAAAAACAAAATAAGATTTGACGAGTCATCTAGACCCAATGTGGCGAGAAACCCTTTACTTAACCATTCTGATCAGGGATTGAATACGATCAATGAAGATTTGAGCATCAATGTTTTCGGGGAAGAAAATGGAGAAGAATGCTCAGCAGAAATTCATCCTTTCACCCCCGGGAGTACTCTTAACAGCTGGACTGTAGAGGAACTCCCTGTAGTCTTTAAGGCTTCTTCAGAGTAATGCTCAGAACACACCTATTGCTTTAGGCTCGAAAGCAATATGGATCTTTTTATAAAATGGCCCATGATCATTATCTGGTTATTTTGAATGAAAATGCATCTTCTATCTTACATGGCAAATCTTTTGCTAATTATTCTTTCATTCTTAATCCAACTCAACAAATCGTTCATACATAAACAAAATTAATCATTCTTTAATACATACATTCTTGTCCAATTTGACAAACATACTCATACTCATGCCATATAATCATTCTTTCTTAAATTTATTTTGTTCTTTGGACCTCCTTTTTTATTCCTTTGACAGGTCCTTGAATATCAATAATATGAGTGACCCTGATGCTAACTTAGAGCCTCATTTTGAGCAAGATATGTGTTTAGAAGAACTTCAGGACTTCGAAGATGATTAAGATTGTAATTTGTCTCCTGATCTATTAAGGATGACGGAGCAAGAAGAAAAGCAAATCTTGCCTCATTGAAACCGGTGGAAGTTATAAGCCTAGGGAATGAAGATGAAAAGAGAGAACTAAAAATTGGGACAAGCATCTTCTTAGAAACCAGAAAAGATCTTATCAAGTTGCTTCAAGAGTTTCAAGATGTCTTCGCATGGTCCTACCAAGACACGCCTGGCCTGAGTACTGACATTGTGGTACATAAACTCCCCATAAAGGAAGAATGCAAGCCTGTTCAGCAAAAGCTTCGAAGGATGAGACCTGATGTGTTATTGAAAATAAAAGAGGAGGTCAGAAAGAAATTTGACGTTGGGTTTCTCCAAGTAGTTAAATACTCAGAATGGGTAGCCAACATAGTCCTTGTTCCTAAAAAAGATTGGAAAGTGCGTATGTGTGTGGATTATCGAGATTTAAATAAAGCTAGCCCAAAGGACAATTTTTCATTGCCTCATATCGACACCTTAGTAAATAATACAGTAGGTCACACCTTATTTTCATTCATGGACGGTTTCTCCAGGTATAACCAGATAAGGATGGATCCTGAAGATATGGAGAAAACCACGTTTGTCACACTGTGGGGAACATTCTGTTACAAGGTGATACCTTTTGGACTAAAAAATACAGGGGCAACTTATCAAAGGGCCATGGTGACTTTGTTTCATGACATAATGCATAAAGAAATTGAAGTTTATGTTGATGATATGATTGCGAAATCCCGAATAGAGGAAGAGCATTTAAGGATCTTGAGAAAGCTATTTGGGAGGCTAAGAAAGTATCAACTAAAGCTAAACCCTGTAAAGTGCACCTTCGGAGCCACTTCGGGAAAGCTGTTAGGCTTTGTGGTCAGCAAAAAAGGGATTGAAATTGATCCAGATAAAGTCAAAGCCATACAAGAGCTACCACCACCTAGTACGCAAAAAGAAGTTCGAGGCTTCTTAGGGAGATTGAATTACATTGCTCGTTTCATCTCACAGCTGATTGAGAAATGTGATCCTATTTTTCGTTCGCTTAGAAATCGTAACCCAGGTGTATGGCATGATGAATGTCAAGAAACTTTTAACAAGGTCAAAGATTATTTGTCCAATGCTCTCATCTTGGTGCCTCCGATTCCTAGTAAACCATTGATCCTGTACTTAGCAATCTTTGAAAATTCTATGGGATGCGTACTAGGCCAGCACGATGAATCTAGAAAGAAGGAAAGGGTGATATATTATCTCAGCAAGAAATTTACTGATTGTGAGACTCGATACTCTCCAATTGAAAAATTATGTTATGCTCTAGTTTGGACCACGCGAAGATTAAGGCAATACATGTTGTACCATACCACCTGGTTAATCTCAAAACTAGATCCTTTGTAGTACATAATGGAGTCGGCCGCATTGAATGGAAGATTGGCTAGGTGGCAGATTCTACTTTCTGAATTTGACATAGTCTATGTCAATCAAAAGGCAGTAAAAAGTAGTGCCATAACAGACTTCCTAGCTAGTAGGGCTTTAGAGGACTATGAGCCAATGAACTTCGACTTCCCGAACGAGGATTTAATGTATGTTGCAACCACTGAAGAGGGAACCATAGTGGAACATCCTTGGAGATTGAATTTTGATGGAGCTTCAAACGCCACGGGTAATGGAGTTGGTGCAATCTTGGTATCACTAGAAGGAGACCACTATCCTTTCACCAGTAAACTTGATTTTGATTGCACAAATAACATGGCAGAATACGAAGCATGTATCATGGGAATCCGTGCAGCCATAAAACAGAGAATCAAATTTTTGGAGATATACGGAGACTCCACACTAGTAATCTATCAACTAAAAGGAGAACGGAAAACGAGAGATTCTAAGTTAATTGATTACTGAAAATTGGTTCTTGAGTTAACCAAGGAGTTTGATGATGTCACATTTCATTATCTCTCACAAGAAAAAAATCAGATGGCTGATGCTCTTGCCACTTTGGCCTCGATGATTAAAGTAAATAGACCAGAAGATATGAAACCCATTCAAATGAGCATCTATGAGGCTCCGACTCAATGTTATGATATTGAAGAAGAAAAAGAAGAAGAAAGGGATGACCTCCCATGGTACCAAGATATTCTTCAGTATGTAAGAGATCGCAAGTACCTCGATCAAGCTTCTAAAAATGAAAAGAGGACATTGAGAAGACTTGCCAATGAATATGTCCCAGATAGGGAAATCTTGTACAAAAGAAGAAAAGATCAGGTGTTGCTAAGATGTGTCGACGCAGTTGAAGCTAAGAAGATCTTAGAAGAAGTTCATGAAGGCATTTGTGGGACACACGCCAATGCTTTCACAATGGCCAGGCAAATAATGAGATTTGGGTATTACTGGTCTACCATGGAAGGCGATTGCATCAATTATGCCAAGAGATGCCATAAATGTCAGATCTATGGAGATAAGATTCATTTACCACCATCACACCTTCATGTCATGACTTCTCCTTGGCCATTTTCTATGTGGGGCATGGATGTCACTGGGCCAATTTCCCCAAAAGCTTCTAATTGTCATAGATTTATCTTCGTGGTTATCGACTACTTCACTAAATGGATAGAAGTAGCTTCTTACGCCAACGTCACAAAATCTGCGATTAGTATGTTCTTGAAAAAGGAGATCATCTGTAGTTATGGGATGCCAGAGAGGATCATATCCGACAATGCCTTGAATTTGAACAATAGCACAATAGTGGAAGTTTGTGAGCAATTCAAAATCAAGCATCACAATTCATCTCCCTGTCACCCAAAGATGAATGGAGCTGTGGAGGCAGCTAATAAAAACATCAAGAAGATCGTTACGAAAATGACTGAAACCTACGAAGACTGGCACAAAAAACTACCATTTGCCCTTTTTGCTTACAAAACTTCAATCAGAACTTCTACTGGGGAAACACCATTCTCACTAGCATACGGTATAGAAGCAGTTTACCTATCGAAGTTGAAATACCTTCTCTTCTAGTCTTGACTGAGTTACAGTTAGATGAGGCAGAATGGATCTAGGCTCGATATGATCAGTTGAATTTAATTGAAGAAAAGAGGTTAAGTGCTATTCGCCATGGTCAGATGTACCGAAAAGAATGATGCGAGCTTATGATAAAAAGGTCCATCCTAGAGAGTTCCATGAGGGAGATTTAGTTCTGAAGAAGATACTTCCTATATATAAAGTCTTCCGAGGTAAATGGATGCCCAATGGATGCTCTCATTCTAATAGAAATGGACGGTAAGGATCTGCACAACCCCGTCAACTCGGACTCGGTGAAAAAATATTTTGCCTAAAAAAAAGGATTGAGATGAAAACCCGTAGAGGGCGTCTCGATTTAAAAAAAAGGATCGAGATGAAAATCCGTAAAAGGCATCTTGAAACCAAAGGTTTTGAGTTGAAAACCCACAAAAGGGTGACTTACACTCAAGAACGGGTTCGAAGTGATCGTTTCTCCCTTAATTGTAACAAGATGGAAGAAAATTACAACTTGAAGCATCAACAAAGCACTCCAAGTCTTCTAGAAACATATTTGGGCTCAGAATGATTCTCGGCGAGTCGGCTCAGAGAAGCTCATCCTGCGATATTCAGGGCATCTAATTGTCTTTTGTTGTATACTTGGCAATTTCTTAACTAAAATTGGTCTCCTATTGATCTTTTGAATTGTGTCTTCAATAAATTTTGACTTTATTCTTTCATAATCTTGTTCAAGCATTTTGCATTTAAAATAACGGATAATGAACTAATAATATGAATCAGACAAAGATCCAAGAGCATTACTCTGGAATTTCCTAAATAGTACAGGGGCCCGAAACAGGACTACCAATTGGAAAACCGACTTGAAAACAAGCAAGTTCAAGCTAAATCTAAAAGAAGATAGGGTGGTACACTAGTAACAAAACTACAACGAGTGACAGACTATATCACTTCAGAGACGAAAACAGAAAAAAAAAAGAACTAATAAAATTGAATCTGACATCAATCATGCACAATCATTTAGTTAGGGGCATGTAATTCATTCTGATCAAAGCGTCATAACAACCTGGCTTGCATAGAGGTCCATGAAAGCATATTCTACAGGTTTGACAGGGAAGGATTGAGGCTGCAATGGCGAATTCGGTACCTTAAAAGATGTGAAGGGAAAGGTTGAGGTCGTAACGGTGAACCCTATACCTATGAAGATGTGATGGGAAAGGTTGAGGCCGCAACGGCGAACCCAGTACCATGAAGAGATGAAGGGAAGGATTGAGGCCGCGACGGTGAATCCAGTACCTTAGAAGATGTGATGGGAAAGGTTGAGGCCGCAACGACGAACTCGGTACCATGAAGATACGAAGGGAAAGGTTGAGGCCGCAACAACGAACCCGGTACCATGAAGATACGAAGGGAAAGGTTGAGGTCGTAACAGTGAACCCGATACTTAAGAAGATGTGATGGGAAAGGTTGAGGTCGTAACAGCGAACCCAGTACCATGAAGATACGAAGGGAAAGGTTGAGGCCGCAACGGCGAACCCGGTACCTAAGAAGATGTGATGGGAAAGGTTGAGGCCGCAACGGCGAACCCGATACCACGGAGATATAAAGGGAAAGGTTGAGGCCACAACAGCGAACCCGGTGCCTTAGACGATGCGATGGGAAGGATTGAGGTCGCAACAGCGAATCCGATACCATGAAGATATGAAAGGAAAGGTTGAGGCTACAACGGCGAACCTAACACCTTAGAAACGTGACAGGAAAAGATTGAAGCCACAATGGCGAATCTTATACCATAAAGCTAAAGAGGAATAGATCGAAGACATAATGGTGAATCTTCTACCTTGAAGAGTCAGTGGATTGAATCAAAGACTACGATAACGAATCTCAATCTCCTTGAAGTTGCAAGTGAATTGAGTGAAGCTACAGTAGCAAATTTTGTCTTTTTGAAATTGCCTTAGGGCAAGATGGAATCACAACACCGAAGATGTGGAGAAGTGGATATAGTGAAGTTGAACGACTGATAAAGCGAAGGGTGAGCTAGCTGAAGAAAGAGCGTCGAAAAATGAGACATGACAAAATTGGGCCTCCTTTTGGTCTTTGCTCCGTTCCTGTTACACAACAACGAGCAAAGAGGGCAGCTGTTGAAGCCTAATTTTGTCCGGGCCCAACTTCAAAATTAAAATGATAAAATTTAAATTAAAATTTATTATTTTAATGTCCAAATTACAAATCCAATTGACCAAGCCTTAGCCCAATTAGAAACCCAATAATAAACCCTAACTCAAACTAGCCCAATTACATATTTGACCCCATTTTACAAAAAGAAAAGTTAAAACCTAATCTTCTACAGGTTGCACCAGTCGCCACTCCCTCTTCCATTCAGAGCATGCCATGTCGGCACCCACCATCTGCCACCACCATCACCAAGTTGCACCACCACCACCGTAATCTGCAAAGACAAAGAAGACAAGACAAGAAACAACCAAGTGCATTGTATTGTAAAGGCTATAAAAGGCCAACAAAAATTGTAAGGAAGGTTTTTTTTTTTTTTTTTCAATTTCACAAGCAATAAATCGTAGCAAAGCAGTTAAAAAAAATCAGATTCTCAGCATTCTAATATCAGTATTACAAAGGTATACATTTTAAATACATTGGCATTTATTGTCTATTTATTATTTCCTTTTGAACTTGAAGCGTTTCTTTATTTTATTCCTAATATATATTAATATATATTTATTTATTTTTATTACACAATAATATAGTTATTAATTAATATTTATTATTACCTTTTAATTCGAAAATGTTTTAGATAAAAATAATAATATACAAAAAAATAAGGTGAAGGGGCATACCTGACACGCTGCTGCAGTCGTCACTCTAGACGGAACTCCTCTGATCTCGTTTATGATCGTGATGGGTGCTTCGGAAGGTAAATTTGAAACAAAAGAAACAAGTTTCGAAAGCGAAAAAAAAATCAAAAGATCTTAAAAAAGGGTTTAATAAACAAACAAATTCTTTTTTTTTAAAAATAAAAAACCCTAAAAAGATTTAAACCACTATTTCTTATAAGATTTAGACTCGATCTCAATAAATTCGAGTTTAAATCGGATTTCATTTAAAAAAAAGAAATAAAAGCTTGTTTCCTTCGAAACACCGAAACCAGATCTCAGTTTTACAACAAAAAATTCAAAAAAGATTTAAAGTTTTTTTCTGAGTTTTTCTTCGAGTCCAAGCCCGAGCTATTGATGTTGAGCCAAGATCTAAAGTATATCTAAAAAAAAGAGGAAAGATTTATACTTACCAGAACCCCGTGGACGACGACGCGTACGATGGAGCCATGGCCGGTCTTAGGAGGACTTGAGGAGAGAGAAGAGAGCTTTGAGGATTTTTTGAAGAGAGAATTTTTTTAAAAAAGGCATGGGTGTTCTGATTTTTTTTCCAAATTTTCAACCTTTTATAGGCTACTAAAACTACGTCGTTTTGATGTTCCATGAATCAGACTTTTTTAAAAAAATTGGGCTATTTTTGCCTTTGGCCCTTTCTCATTTTTATTTGTTTCAGTTTAGTCCTTAATTCATTTTTTATTTATTACAAATTGGCCCAATAATTTTAATTATTTTTCAAATTAGTCCCTAAACATTTTGGAGATTTAGGAGGCTACCACGTGTCTCATTTTTTTGATTTTATTACCCAGTAGGTCCTTTAACTTTCCAAAAATCATATTTTAACCACTAAATTTTTCCAAAATTAAATTTTAACCCCTCAAACTTTCCAAAATTACATTTTAACACCTAAACTTTTCCAAAATTACATTTTAACCCCTAAAGTTTTTTAATATTTACATTTTAACCCTTAAACTTTTCCAAAATTACATTTTAACCCCTAAACTTTGCCAAAATCACATTTTAACCTTAAACTTTCTCAAAATTACATTTTGACTCCCGAATCTTTTAAAAATTACAATTTAACCCCCAAACCTCCAAAACTCACATTTTACCCTCAAACTTTTCCAAATGTTTGATTTTGACCTCGAGTTTTCCAAAGTTTGATTTTAACCTTAAATTTTCAAAAAAACCAAATTTTGACCCCTAAATTTCTTAAAAATTTTGTTTTTACCCTAAATTCTTTAAAACTCCATTTTTGACCCTGTTTATTTTGCTTTGATTTTCTTCGATGTTCATGCATAGAATTTAATTATTATTCTTTCGTATTTTGTATTCTATTAATTTTATGTTTAATTTTTTGTGCATTTATTTATCTGTTTAATTATTTTGTTTCGTGTTATTTAATCTTTGCTATAAACTGCCCATTCATATTTAATTTACATGTTCATTTCCAAAAATTATTTTTACATACGAATAAACTTTTAAGACCGAGGCAATATTCTTTTCGTGTGGAATTCTCAAAAATTCATGCCCAAACGTGTTGGGTGTGATTTTTCGTACAATTTGCAGAAATCGAATATCCTCTTCCAAACTTTTCAAATGCCCTTTAATTTTGAGATTCCGAGAACGTCGTGCCCTAATGTGTTGGACATGACTTCAATTCTCCAGGAAATTCGAAACATACGGGCATTTTCCTTCAAATCTAATTTTTGAAATAATGTGAAATAAGTTATGTGCCCGAGGATCGTATCTTAAATTTAATTCGAAATTTCGAGTTCTCAAGAAATATACAAATAATTTTAAAACAAAAACGAGGCAATATCCTTTCGTGTGAAAACTTCAAAAAACCATGCCCTAACGTGCTGGGTGTGATTTTCGTATAATTCACACGATCGAATATCCTCTTTAAAATCTTTCAAAATGTCCTTCAATTTCGAAATTTCAAGAACGTAGTGCCCTAATGTATTGGACACGACTTCAATTCTCCGAGAAATTCGAAACGCAGGGACGATTTTTGTCAAATATGATTTTTTAAAATCATGCGAAGTTTTGTGAGAACAAAAATCGTATTTTGAGCTTTATTCGAGTTTTCAAACTTTTAACAAATCAAGACCCGAAAATAATCGATATGGTATCAATTTTGGGCGTGTAAGGGTGCTAATTCTTCCTCATACGTAACCGACTCCCGAACCCGTTTTCTGGATTTTGAAGACCAACATATTTTTCAAAACGGAATTTAAACGTTTTGTGGTGATCCAATCACACTGAATAAAAAGATTGGTGAAGACTCCCATTTTGCGATTTTTAAAAATATTTTCAAGACCTGTTTGTTTTCCCAAAAATAAACGTTTTGACAGACCCAATTCCCCTCATATTACATGTGAGGGGCGGCAACCTTAGTGTATTTAACTAGTGTGTGCCCTCCCTCTTCTAGTTGGGCTAGAAGGCTATTTTTTCTATTAAATAAATATTATTTGTGTTTTACTGATTCAACCAAGATTTTTCTATCTCTCTTTAAATGGATGACACTGGTAGTGCTATTTAGACAACAAAAGTTTCACATAACTTTGAGATATTGTTTTTATGTCAGAAAATAGAGAGAATTTATTTTATAAGTATAAATTTTACTTTTTGGGAATCACAATTCTACCGATTTCTATTGAGAAATAATTACTTTCCTACTAAAAGTAATAAATCATTTATGGTTTTATGCTTGGTTTGTGATTGTTCGAGCCTACACTCGAAGCAATTCTTAGTGTGAAAATAGCAAAGAAGGCCATCTGGTTGAAAGCCGATAATGTCAAGGATCCGTCTTGCTCAAAGCATAGGTACTTTTTGAGAAACGTTTATTGCTATAAATATCACAAACTGATTCAGTTTTCAAAATTTAATTTTTCCTCTATGACAAAAGATCTTTTCTAAACCGGATTTTTCCAACACACCCAACTATGAAAAGTCACAAAAATGGTCATCCAACTATTCGATTTTTTTCCTTTTTTGGTCACTAGCCATTAAATGGCTGATGAAAAAAATGACTAACAACTTTTAAAATTAGCATAATAGCAACTTTAACCCTCAATATTTATAAATTGTGCCAATTTGCTCTTGATTCTAAAAATTTAACCTTCAACATTTACATATTGTGTAATTTGGTCCTTTCTTTTTCAATTTTGCTTTTCTTTGTGACCCTTTCACCTAAAAAACTAAAAATAAATAAATAAATCTATCAACTAAATTTGATCGAAGATATACCGAAAATGGAAACACCCAAAAATTCAAGATAATAATTTTCATCTTCTCATTCTTTTAAAATTAACACTCAATGTTGCAAATAAAATTAAAACTGCAAAAAAAGATCAAATTACACAATGTGTAAATATTGAAGATTTTTTTAATTAAGATTAAATTAACACAATATATAAATGTTGAGGGTTAAAGTTGCTATTATATCAATTTTAAAAGTTATCAAGTTTTTTTTGTTAGTAATTTAATGGGTGGTGACCGAAAAAGAAAAAAACCAAATAGTTGGGTGACAAAAAATAAATTTACTAATAGTTAGGAGACTACGAATCTCGTTTATCAATTTTTTTAAAAAATTGATGTAATATTTATTATGAAATTTTTTATATTAATTAATAACTTCAAAATATTTCTAACAAACCAATATGCAGTTGGAAGAAGAGGAAGTGAACTTCTTTTTGAGGCATTCGAATCAAGATTGGATCTTGGAGTAGACATTGTTGGGAGAGTTTCACTTGAATACCACCTTGGCCCGAACATGACTATACTTAGATCGTTCAACCCGAACAAAACTATACTCATACCGTAAAATGGATGAGGACACCTGTAGTTATACCAAATAAATTCAAACAAAGTAGTTTTTTGTTGTTGTTATGATTTGTTAATATTTTAAAAAATAAATTTAATTATTTATTTGTTAATTAAAAGGCAAGGAAATTAAAAATCCTAGGAAATACTGTCACTAGTATGTGTAACCCCATTGAATAATGCACAAGCAAATTCCACATTGTAGTTATAGGAGTACTATATCTCTATAAACCATTAACTTATGCACTTGAAGCTTTGGACATGAAATCCACCATTTGATTTGCTTCCCTTGGTATATGTCTGATCTTGACTTCCCATTATCTTCAAATTGCTTCCTTGATGTATAAAACCAAACAACAATTTATTTCCCTCTCAAGAATGATCTTTTTAGCATTTAGAACACTGAATTGAAGTTGTCCAAATTTTCCTATTAAAACCAAGAAGCTAACTAACTTGTGAATCCCTAATAACTCCACCAAGTAAAGCTTGGTTTGTGGCTCTATTTATTTCCCCGTCCACATAATCTTCACCCATTCATGCAATTGCCCAGCTTTGGAAATATACAATTGAAGTATCCACTTTGCCTCAAATACAAGTTCAACACGGACAAGGATATTCAGCAAGACCGACAACATATCAAGCATAACCTGTAGGATGTAATCCGTAAGAAATTTTAGACCTCAAGTGCTTCATAGCATGGACGCGACCATACGAATTTGTATCAAGGTATTCATGCTGACTTCGAGACCATTCGACCCTCTGTTTAGAGTTCAGGTGTAGTCAAGGCTCAGCCTTTATGATACAGAGTCGATATTGCATCTAGATTTCTTAAATATTGGTCTTTGTTGTTTCCATATCTCCTAGCAAACTATGGCAAACAAGGTTCGCTATAATCCTTTATCAAGCTATATATTGTAAGAATTTATGATATTAACAATAGTCCACCCTCTTAATGAGTTGGACAAAAGACTATTATAATGTTATTTGGGGACAAGATTTAACCATCATGCCTTCACCAAGTTGCAATCCTTCAATATTTTCAAATTTGACTCTTAAATGCTACCACAAACCCCATAAGAAGAGTCATCAATTATCCGTCTATTGCAACACTCACCATTAGTAAGAATTGTTTGAAAACGTAGGTGTCTATGGAAAAATTTTAAAAATTTTAATACATTTAGGATCAATTTGGCTAATTAAGAATAATAGATAATCGATAATCTAGTACTTAGACGTGTTTTGATATACATTGGTAGGTTAGAGAAGTTGACTTACAATTAAACTCAAATTGTTTGTGTCATGCCCCAATTTGAGGGCTAAATTTTTTTTTGGGTTAGATGGTTGTGTAGGAAATCTATTGGACGTTGTTATTTAGGTAGTTGTCTGAAGTCGAGTTCGCTTAGTATTTTTGGAAACTCTAAGGTAGCCAACCCTTGAAGCTTGGAGCAGTTGGTTAAGAGACTTTTAATACTATAAGAGATTGTGAATTCAATTCCCACTTGTGTCACACATCTTATTAATTCTTTTCTTTTGCTCCTATTTAATTTTTTCACATTAAAATATTTTTCCTTATGCTCTCTGGTAGCATTGTTTCCTTATGCTATTAGGTAGCATTTTTTTTTCGATTTCGGTCTATTTGGTTTTTGGTGATATTTCGCCTTTTTGGTTAATTGTGGTAATGGAAGAAGCATTGGCAGATCTTTGACTGGCAGATGAGGAAGATAATGGTGAAGGTGAAGGTTGGGATGTTGATCAGAGGTTGAGTTGGATGATGGGAATGTTGCTTTTTGTTTGGTTGGCTATTTTTTTGACAGCAACTACTATTAATTTTCAATCTATGAAAACTATTTTAGTCAATCTTTGGCATCCTTTGGGTGGAGTTACGATTACTGATATTGGGGATAAACGGTTTTTATTTCAATTTTATTGTGAAGCAGATTTATCAAGGATTATTAAAGGTGCCCCTTGGACTTTTAATAATCACCTTCTTATTTTTGAACAGTTGCAAGGTGGCATTGATCCCTTGGAAGTTCCTTTGATTAAGGCTATGTTCTGGGTGCAAATACACAATCTAGCAGGAATGTTTTCAGAATCAATGGCTAAGCAATTCAGTGATTTTATTAGAACTATTGTGGATTATGATACTAAGGCTGCCAAGGTTGGGTTGAGGAATTATATGCGCATAAGGGTTGAAGTTGACATTCTACAACCGTTAAAAAGGAAGAAAAAAATCATTTTGGCAAAGAAAAAAGAATTTTTTATTTTGTTCAAATACGAAAAATTAACTACCTTTTGTTTTATTTGCTTCAGATTGGGGCATGGAGAAGTTTTTACCCTATTCATATTGTGAAAGGTAGTAAAGAATTGCCTTTTGGATGGGATTTGTCGATAAAAGCTTCGGCAAGGAAGGCTTTTTCCGGCGAGAACGTTTGGCTTAGAGAGCCTGATGGATTTTGGGGCAGTAATCCAGTAATTACAGGAGAGAATCATGCTAAATCTGATTTGGATAGTAATTTTGTTGATTTTATGCGCCAATCTGGTGGTAATTTGGGAATAAATTTGATAGGTAAGTCTAACTTGCCTGATATGGAGGATACTGCTTTAATGAGTGGTGATGAGGATATGATTAATGAAGATGTGCCAATAATGGTTGTTGATGGGAAAAAACAACCCAGATTAAATGAAGATGTGAGAGGTTCAGTTCGACTGTTTCCAAGGCGGGTATGGATTCTCGGGCTGCTGATGTGTCAATTGTTCAAACGATTAAACCTACCGGGCATTATGAAAATAATCAGTTGGAACATCTGTAGACTGGGGAATCCACGGTCTGTTCGAAGAATTCAGTTTTTAGTGAAGAAATTTCGTCCCCATATTATTTTCCTTATCGAAACAAAAATTAGTACAATCCGTATGGAGAAGATCCGAAGGAGATTGGGTTTTTCGAATGGCATTAAGGTTTCTTCTGATGGTTCTAAAGGTGGGCCGTGTTTGTGTTAGAAAGAAAATTTGGTTGTTGACCTTCGGAGTTTTAATTCTTATTATATTGATGTGATGGCTATCGATTTGGAGGAGGGTTTACAATGGCGATTAATGGGTTTCTATGGTGACCCGAATGGTAGAAGACGGAATGTTTCGTGGGAGGTATTACGTTCTCTTGGGTATTCCTACTCTTTGTCTTGGGTTGTTATAGGTGATTTCAATGAAATTGTCTCTAATAACGAAAAACATGGGGGCCGTTTGAGGGATGAAAGAGCTATGTGTGAGTTTCGAAATGTATTAGATGATTGTGGCCTTATGGATATGGGTTATCTAGGACGCTGGTACACATGGGAGTGTGGGAATTTTGCCTCTAATAACATCCGCGAAAGATTGGATAAGGGGGTTGCTATAGCGGCATGGTTGGATTTATTTCCCAATTTTTCGCTAAAACATTTGACTAGTTCTAGTTCAGATCATTGCCCTTTGCTCCTTGAAACGGCTTCTATTTCTCCTGTGGTTTCGAGGAAATATTTTAGATATGAACAAGCATGGTTGCTTGATGATGAATGTGAGCGATGGTTAAGAAGTTATGGGAGGAGTCTAAAATTCATACTGTTCTGACTAGGCTCCTTTTAATGGGGGAAGGCTTAAGTGCATGGGCTATTGATAAGAAGAACATAAAGGGCAACATATTCGTTTTCTCCAAGAACGTCTCCGATAACTATGGGATAAACCGATTGAGGATGACACGTTGGAGGATATTGTTGAAACTAAGCTAGCTTTGAATATGGAAATTGACAAAGAGGAGTTACCATGGGAACAACGTGCCAGAGTCAATTGGTTAAGGTACGGTGACCAAAACACTAAATTTTTTCATCATTATGCTTCTAGTAGATGCAATTATAATTGTATTAAAGGACTCCGTGATGAGAACAATACCTTAAGGTCTAATGAATGAATTGGCTAAGATTCAAATTGCTATTAATTATTTTAAAAATCTTTTTACTAGTAAAGGGGGTATGAAAGCAGAACGGATTTATGAAGGTGTTTGTGGGAAAATTTCAAGCCAAATGAATGAATTTCTTTTGAGGGCTTTTACTGTTGATGAAGTTAAATCGGCTATTCATGATATAAGCCCTACCAAGGCTCTAGGTTATGATGGCCTACCGATAAATTTTTATCAACGATTTTGGCATGTGGTAGGGGTAGATGTTATCGAGTTTTGTCTCCAAATTTTGAATTGAGAATCTACTTTGGAGGAAATTAATTTTACACAGATTGTTCTTATTTCGAAACTTGTTGGTGTTGATGCAATGTCTTACTTTCGATCGATTAGTTTGTGTTCGATCTTGTATAAGATCATTACGAAGGTACTTGCTAATAGACTGAAAATGGTCTTGGATGTTTGTGTTAATGAGGCACAAGGAGCTTTTGTGCCTGGGCAATTAATATCAGATAATATCCTTGTGGCGTATGAATTAATGCATTCTGTGAAGAAATGAAGAACAGGGAAAAATGGGTCATTTGCTTTAAAACTCTATATGAGTAAAGCATATGACAAGGTGGAATGGTAATTTCTTGAGGGTATGATGGTGAAGTTGGGTTTTGATACAAGGTGGATTAGTCTGATTATGCATTGTATTACATCGGTTACTTATTCTGTGAAGCTTAATGACGGTTACAGTGATGTAGTTAAGCCAGGTAAGGGATTACGACATGGCGATCCCTTGAGCCGGTATCTTTTTCTCCTTTGTATTGAGGGTTTCTCAACTCTATTGAAGATGGTGAAGTTGGAAGGGGATTTGCTGGGTGTTAAAGTTTGTCGCGGTAGCCCTTCTATTACTCATTTATTTTTCGCTGATGACAGTCTTGTCTTAAAGGAAGCTTCAGAGAAGGGTGGTCGTGTTATACAGGACATTCTTGATCAATATGAGAGGGCTTCAGGGCAAAAAATTAACTTTGAGAAGTCAATTATTTTCTTCAGTTTTAATGTTGAGGAGCAAGCTACGGATATGATTGTGTCCAGATTGGGGGTTCGTCGTGCTTATAATGTTAAACATTATTTGGGGCTTCCTACTTTGATTGGTCCAAAAAAGAAAGAGGGTTTTGGGACTCTATGTGATCGAATGAGATCGAGAGTTAATTCCTGGAATAATCGTTATCTCTCACAAGGGGTTAAGGAAGTCTATATTAAAGCGATTTTACAAGCGTTTCCTACCTACTCGATGTCGTGTTTTTTGCTACCAAAAACTTTATGTTCTGAGCTTGAACAAATTATGAATTCGATTTTAGTGGCAAAAGAGTGGCATTCGTAAAGGTATGCATTCGAGCCGTTAGTTCGAGCTTTGTTAGTCTAAGGATATGGGTGGAATGGGGTTTTGTGACCTTTGCAAATTTAACATTGCTTTGTTAGCAAAGAAAGGTTGGAGATTATTGTTTAATCCCGATTCGTTAGTTGGACGTATTTTTAAGGTGAAGTATTACCCAAATACTACTTTTCTCATAGCTCAGTTAGGGTCTTACCCTTCATATGTGTGGCGTAGTATCTTGGCTGCCAAGAAATTACTTGATGATGGTCTCGGATGGCGAGTAGGATCTGGAGAAAACATTTCCATTTGGATAGATTATTGGTTGCCAAAATGGGCTGGAGGCAGATTTCAAAATAAACAAGTCAATAATTCTGTTTCTTTAGTTGCTGACCTTATTGACAAGGATACTAAACAATGGAAGGAAGAGCTTCTTACCGATATTTTCTCTAGCGTTGATGCTGCAGCAATTAGATGTATCCCTATTTCGCGGGCAATGGATGAGGACAGACTTGTTTGGGTCGGTGACAATACAAGGGAGTATTCTGTCCGTGGCAGATATCGGAGGCCCATGGGTGATCAACTTACAACTATAGCTGGCCCGGATATTAATAAAATTTACAAAAAATTTTGGCAGCAAAAAATACCAGCAAAGATTAAAATTATAGCTTGAAGGTTCCTAAGAAACTATGTTCCTACTGGATCTAATCTTCACTGTTGCCAAATTGCTGTTTCCCCAATTTGCTCCAGATGCAAGCTAGTTCCTGAGACTTCCCTACATACGCTTTTCTGGTGTGACCCTGCACAACATATTTGGCGTAAGTTAGGTTTCTCTTGGCCTATTAATACCACTTGGGAAGAGATATGGATCTGGTTTGGTACTTACAATAATCATGACTGCCATGTTACTTGTTCCAGATTTCTATTGGCAGTGTGGCCAATTTGGCATGCTCGAAATAAGTTTGTCATGGAAGGGAGCAAATTATCAGATTGGGATGTTTATACGCATGTTGAATGTGTTTATAGAGAATTACAACAGTTGAATGTTACCTTACCTGGTAGGGGTGCAGCTTTGTCTCCTTTATGGTCTCCTCCTCAAGCTCCGAATGTAAAAATTAATTTTGATGCGGCTCACAATCAAAATCTGCATCAATCTTGCTCTAGTTTTGTTATCAGGAAAGGATGTGGCATGTCATGGGTTGTGGAGTGAAGAAGAATCATTTGTCTCAAATGCTTTTGCGGCAAAAGCGTTAGCTTGTATCCAAGCGATGCATTTTGAGAGAGATATGGGCTTTTATCATATTACTGTGGAAGGAGATTCAAGAACCCTTGTTCTTAAAATCAACAGAGGGAAAATAGATAGATCAGAGATTGGAACCTATATTGCAAAAATTCTGTGTTTGAATCGTTCATTTATGAGTGTTTCTTTCATTTATGCTGACAGGGCAACAAATTATTTGGCTCATTCTTTGGCAAAATTGGGTTTCAATAACGATGAAGAATGCTACTGGGTTGAAGACGTACCTGATGAAGTGCGGGAGTAGATGATCTTGGACAGGTCTCGCATGGTGCCATCGCCGATTTAAATCAGGCTGTCTTCCTTTCCGATTTACATGTTGCTTTTTGGGGATTGGAATTTCTCTGCTGTCTTCTCGTCTACTCTAAGGAGGTTAATTCTATCTTAAGGATTGGAAACGTTTTGTTACAACCGAGGCTAGTATTTATTATCTGTTTGGTTTTATTTATTTCTTTATTTCGTAATGGTTGGGTGTGGGTTATCTTAATGACATGCGAGTCCTGATGTGTGTCTTTGATGTAAATGAATTTTTATTTTTCTTTAATATGTAGATGCCTCGGTATTTTCCTAAAAAAAATTCACTTTTATTTTTAATTTTGTTAAATGGCATCAACATCTTGGTCAACCCCTTTTTTCCACCCATATTTGTTGCGATACAAGGAAAATTCTTTCCTCCCATATCTTTGTCTTCTTTCCTTATTTTTCCCCTTTCCACCCCATGTGTTCCCCTTTTTCCTTTCTTCTTCCTTATTTCCTTCACATTCCTTCTCTTCTCCTTTGACTATTTATGACACCCCTTTTACCAAAAGAAAGTCACCAACTTTCATTTTATTTTTTTTCTCTCCATTTTTTCTCTCTTCCTCCATTTGAATCATTATAATTCTTTGTTGCTGCCACCTTAATCACTTTAGCCACCACTGCTCCGTCAATCAACCACCACCATACCATAGTCTCTTCCCTTTCTTTTTTCCTTCCCCACCATCGCAACACCTTCGAACCTCCACCACATGTTGTCGTAACACCTCTATGTCACCACCACTCGCCACCGTCATTTTTCTCTCCTCTCCTTTTTCTTTTAGATCTTCCCAAATCCTCACCCTAGTATAGATTAATCAGAATCGATTGATATTGGTAAAGAGTAAGCGTATTCTTTTTGGGTTTGAAATATTGATCTTTCAAAGCTTTGGCCAAACCTGTCACTGGTGTTAGCTGATATTAATATGTGTTATTGTTTAAGGTACGATCTTGGAAGGAGATCGACTCAGATTTTAACGGTTAGGGTGTTATCGGTTTAGATCTATTGATCAGTGATTGAGGTAAGTGATTATTTCGAACTAGGAAATCATATTCTTTTCTTTGCTTTTGGTCGAATATAATATGATGATTTTGTGTGCTTCGTTTGTTCAAGTTCATATCTGAATATTGTGGACTAGATCTATTATTAATTGAACATGCAAAATAAGGTGTGGGTCCTAACCAATAATGTTTGTGTTATTTATTTAAAATGGAAGATTATATTCCCATGTTTTATCAATTTGACCAAATGTGGAAAGTGTTATTGTGATTGACCGATTAGACTTATGATTCAAGTGATGACTATAGATGATCAAGTTTCCTTAATGTGGTCGAATGTGCCAATAATATGTTATCTTACCGATACTCTAAAATCATGATTACACATGCCTACTATTTTCGTTACTCTGAACGCGTGATACAAATACCAAGATTGTTATTGTACTAATTTGGATACTATTATTGTACTGATTTGATACAATTACCGAACTGGTTTTGACACTATTATCGAACTGATTTTGATACTAAAATGCATGAAATGCCTTTTTTGCATTGCATGGGGATTTGGTACGATTGAAGGAGGAAGATATGATAGTTCATCTACAATTTATTGGTGGCTTGTCCACAAATTGGTGTGTTATTGGATGGAACAAGTTTCGGGGAACTCTTATGGTGTGTAATGGAGTATTGGTAGGAATTTTTCCTTAAATGCACATTTACAATGTTTTTTTTTTAAAATCATAAGCATACATTTGAGATTTATAAACTCTGTTTTTATGACACAATTGACTTCGACTCACACTAATCTATATAGCTCACTCCCCTTTAGTTTTATGATTTTACAGATAATCCCTGAGGTTAGGACATGGACGCGACTATCAGAGGTGCTTCTCGAATGTTTTTAATTTTAAATATTTTAAAATTTATTATAATATTATTTTGGGATTGTAATAATTTTCTTTATGGACTATAGCATGGGACTTTATTTTGGGATTATTATTTCAAGTTGCATGACATTAAGTTTTAAAAATTTCATTAATTTGTATTTGATAAGATTACACAAGAAACTTGGTTTTTAATAAAATCTAACAAAATACTCTTTTTCGATGCGATAATGAAAATAAGTTTTGAATGATAATACGACTTAGTTTTTTGAAATATGTGATCTTTACAAATGAATTTCTAAAGAAACGCGATTTTTAAAATAAACATGTTTTTCCCAGAACAAAAGAAAATAATCAAGCTCGCAAGTTTTGAATTAGAAAAGCAAATAGTTTTAATATATGAAAGTTTTATACACCATTCTGGTGGCCAATGTAGTCCTTGAAATTCGGCCATAATGTCTATGACAGGTTTGGGAAGTTACAGTTCGTAGGAACTATACCATTTATGAAAATAACCATATCTTGAGCTGCAAAATAGTAAATTTGTTTGTTAAAAAATCATTGAAAAGAGGACTTGAAGATCTACAATTTGGGCACATGAATTGCCCCAAAAGATGGTCATAAAGTCATAGCAAGTCAAGTTGAAGTTACCATTATGAAACCCAATGATTAATCTCAAACTTCTTGTAAGGAACTGCATTGCTTTATGAAACAACCATATCTTGGGATACTTGCCACAAAATCAGGATATTCAAAAATCATTTCAAAGATAACTTGAAGGTCTATGATTTAGACACCAAAATCACCCCAAAGGAGTCAAAGCATCTTGAAAAGTCCAATCAAAGTTGAATTTACAAAATCCTATGAGATTTATTTCAAGTTCTCACATAACTTCAATCATTGCTTTCAATCTATAGGATCTTTGCTTGCAAGTATATGGTACCATGAAATCGATTAACTCAATCCTATCAAGTATGACCATAGGAGAAGTAAAAGATGGACACTATTCATCAAGTATAAACTTTAGTTTCTCTCAATTAAGAACAACATTTTTCTAGTCTATTAAAGCTGTTAACAATTTATTTTTAGTTAACAAGTAAAAAGAGTAGTTAGTGCCATATCAAACTTATCATCAAAATAAAACCATCTCAAATGCTAAAGAAAAAAAATTCTTTGTTGTCTAGCAACTTATTGTTTAGAAACTTAAACGATGCATTAACACAATACATGCTTCTTACATTAAAACCTTGAAAAATATGTAACTTTTGCAATGCTAATTCTCACACTCATTATATTATGTCAGTGTGGGGGAAATTACAAACAACTAGTAAGAACATAGATTTCATCCAATTCATATGTGAATCTAAAACCATAGGACTCCACACATAGTAATAATTGTTTCACTTCGACTATTATTTTAACTTAAATAGAACTTTGTGAGAAATTATTTAATCAAAATAATCTTGAGTGTATAGCCATTAACTTGATGAGTGCTCATCATATATACATATTTAGGTCTTTTTCATTTAGAATTTAGCTAGTTTCTATATAAAATGTCACGCATTTAGTATAATTTAGTGTAATTTGCATTTTTCATATAATTTTTCTACTTTTTGCTTATATTTTGTTTAATTTCATTATTAGTAATTTTAATGAGTGTTAATGATTTTCAATTTTGGTTAATTCGAGCTGAAAATGTGAGATTGAATGCAAACAGAAGCGAGACGAGTAAGGGAAAATGAGCAAAATTGCAAAACCATAGTAGGAGTACACAAACATCGTGGCCTCTAGCTTGCTTGCTTTGGCCAATCTCGACCACTTTTCGACCCTTTCCGTTTCTATTAAGGAATGGCTTATATGCAGTTGTTCACATGGAAGAAATCTGCAGCAGCTCCATTGCTTGAAGAAACTAGTTTTTTGTTTCATTTTGTTACATAGTTTCATTCCAACTAAGTTATCATTGTATTTACTTTTGTTTAAGTACTGATTTGAGGTGATTAAATTAGTTTGTTTATGTTCACAAGCTAAGTTAATGTGAGCCATAATTTTTACTATTGTTAGGTAAGTTAGGTGAATGGTTTGCTGTTAAACCATGTTGTGTGGTTGCTTGAAAAACATATGTAAACATCAGATTTCATATGAATGAATATCAAATATAATTTCTACAACTTCTTCTCTCGTTTTTCTTCCTTTACAATTTCACACCCCAAATTTCATTGTTTCTTTAGCGAGTCTCAAAAGCTTAGTGCTCAAGACATTGTTGTGATTGTTTGATCAGTGCATAATACCTAATAATTGGTATCTAGAGCTTACTTCTTAGAGGGACTTTCTCTTTTCTGTTCTTGAAAAACACCATGTCTTCATCTGGCTTCTCTCCAACACCACCATCACCACCATAGTTCAATGGTGATAACTACCACATTTGGGTAGTAAAAACGAAGACCTACCTGCAAGCGTTCGACTTATGGGAGGTTATTAATGCTGATCTTGAACCACCACCCTTGAGAGCTAACCCCATAGTAGCTTAGATTAGGTAGCACTTTGATGATAGAACCAAGAGGTAAAGGCAATGTCTTGCCTTCAAAACAGTGTGTCAGACTTGATTTTTACAAGGATCATGGCCTGTGAGACTCCAAAACAGGCTTAGGATAAGCTGAAAGAAGAGTTTCAAGGAACTGAAAAGACAAGGTAGCAATAACTTATCAACTTAAAGAGGGATTTTGAAAATTTGAAGATGAAGGAGATCGAGACAGTTAAGCAATACTCAGACAGGATCATAGCTGTAGTCGGCAACATAAGACTTCTTGGGGACCAATTTAGTGAAAGTAGGATAATGGATAAGGTAATTACAACCTTACCCGAGAGATATGAAGCCAAAATCTCTTCCCTGGAAGATTCAAGAGACTTGTCAAAGATCACCTTGACTGAATTGATCAATGTTCTTTATGCTTAGGAACAAAGAAGAGCTAGTAGACAAGAGAAGCATCAAGAAGGTGCATTTCAGGCCAAGGGCAAATCATCCTCGAATTTTTCCAGTTACAAAGGAAGAAGCCATGGACAGAAAACAAAGAGAAGTCCAAAAGAGATGGAGTGAAGAAAAAATATCCTCCATACTCTCATTGCAAGAAGACTACTCATTTGGAAGCTTAATACAGGTATAGGCCTGATGTGTAGTGTAAAAGCTATCAAAAGATGGGCCATGTTGAGAAAGTTTTCAAAAACAAGGCTCAGCAGAAGCAACAATAACCACAACAGCCTAACACACAAGCTCAAGTACCTAATGAATCAGATGCTCAAGAGGAACAAGTGTTCGTTGTCTTTTATTCAGCAATCAGAAGAAAAATTAAAAAAGGATGGTTGTTAGATAGTGGCTGTACAAACCACATGCCAGTTGATACTGGTATCTTTAAGAGGATTGATAGGAGCTTCAACTCAAGAGTCAAAGTTGGAAATGGTCAGTACATCAAGGCCGAAGGAAAAAGACATGTGTTGATTGACACTCCCTCAAGTATTAAACTTGTTTCTAATGTGCTTTTAGTGCCTGAGATTGATAGAAACCTGCTTAGTATTGCTCAATTGGTAGAAAAGGGGTATTCTATAGTATTCAAGAACAAAGAATGTTTGATTACTGATCCAAGTGGATCCAAGCTTATGTCAATAGCTATGACTGATACAAACTTTGTTATTGATTGGAATGATGATTTAGTTAGTGCTTATACAATTACCTTAGACGAGTCTAAGCTATGGCATAGAAGGATGGGCCATGTTAACTACAAATCCTTAGTTCAGCTGTCCAAGGAAGACTTGGTTGAAAATTTCACAAACATAGTTGATCAAAAGCATGTTTGTGATGTGCATCAGATGGGAAAGCAAGAAGGCTCCCTTTTCAGCTAATAAGGCCTGGAGAGCCTCTAAAAAGTTGTGATTGTTTGTGGTCCTATGAAGACTGAATCCTTGAATGGCAGCAGGTACTTCATTTTCTTCAGTGATGATCATTCTAGATTTTGTTGGATCTATTTGCTCAAGCAAAAGTGATTGGTAGCTTTAGTTTTTTGGAAGTTCAAGGTAGTAGTTGAGAATCATTTAGGTTGCAAGCTTAAGACTTTGAGGTCAAAAAATAGGATAGAGCATACTACTGATTAGTTTTAAAGGCTTTGTAAAGAATTAGGGGTTGAACATCAATTCACTAACATCTACACACCTCAACAAAATAGCGTTAGTGAAAGAAAGAATCGAACTCTGATGGATATGTCCAGATGTATGATATTTGAAAGAAATTTACCAAGGAATTTCTAGGTTGAAGCAGTCAATACTGTTGTGTATCTTCAAAACAGGCTTCCAACTAAAGCCTTGTTAGAAAAAACCCCATTTGAAGTCTGATTTGGATTCAAACCATCACTTGCACACTTGAGAATCTTTGGTTGCATTTGTTATGCATATGTTCTTGCTGTCAAAAGGGACAAATTGGACAGAAGAGCTCAACCTAGCATATTTGTGGGTTATAACAGTGTTAAGAAGGGCTATAGAATTCTTGATCCTTTAACACTTAAGGTTTATGTGAGCAGAGATGTGGTATTTGATGAAAAATAAAAATGGGACTAGGACAAGTCAGTACTAGAAAGTCTGACTGAAGACATAGTACCAGATCCAAATGAACAAGTCCAAGTCGATCATGAAATGGACATTGATGATGAAACCAGTTAGAGGAACAAGACCACCCAGTGAAGTGTATGAAAGGGATAACATGGTTGATGTTAAGCCAATCAATTTTGAAGAAGCTGAACCACAATAAGATTTAAAGGGCGCTATGCTTACTAAAATAAGCATGATTAACAAGAATCAGACTTGGGAACTAGTTGAAAGACTAGTCCATAAGAAAGTCATAAGAGTGAAATGGGTGTTTAGAGCCAAGCACAATTTTGATGGAACCTTGAATAATTTAAAAGCAAGAGTGGTTGTGAAGGTTTTTAGCCAAAGGTATGGTGTTGACTACTTTGAGACATTTGCGGCCGTGGCAAGACTTGATACTATCAGATTTTTGCTTACATTGGCAGCTTAAAGGCAGTGGAAAATACATCAACTTTATGTAAAATCTGCCTTCCTCAATGGATTTCTCATTGAAGCAATACATGTTGAACAACTTGATGGTTTCAAGGTGGCTAGTGAAGAAACAAAGGTCTACAAGCTCAAAAAGGCCTTGTATGGCTTGAAACAAGCACCAAGGGCCTGGTATTACAAAATTGACAACTATCTGTCAAGTCTAGACTTTGAAAGAAACATCAATGAGCCAACTTTGTATGTGAAGAAAGCGGCAGAAGAGACACTTTTGATAGTCTCCTTGTATATGGATGACCTGCTAGTGACTGGTGGGAATGATGATATGTTGACAGATTTTAAAAGGAAAATGGAAAGTGTAAAAGCCCAAATCCGTCCAGCCAAGACAAAAAAACAAAATTTATTTAAAATTAAAAGTCCATTTACATAAAGCCCAAATTACAATACCCAAAAACCCATTTACCAAAACCTAAACCCAATACACATCTGCTAACCCAAAAAACCAACTACCCTAACCCATAACCTAATACCCAATAAACCCAAGCCCAAGCCAATAACCCAGCCCACTACTCTAAAACAACAAAAACCCTAAGGAACCCTAAGCCTCCAGCACCGTCACCCAGCCACATCAACGACACGACATTGGAGGCCCCTCTGCTACCATTTCACTAAAATGGCAAAAGCATGCCCCCCATCGCTGTTGACCCAAGAAAAATTCCTTGCCATCGTCGAAGGAACCTACAAAGATAGAACAGACAAGAAAAAAGGCAAATGTATATTATTTAATATGGCTATAAAAGCTCAACAACCAGATCTGTAATTTCTTCTTACACATGAATAAAAGAGAACAAAAAAATCAAAAAAATTAAAAAGGTATTATTTATTTAAGTTTTTCGAAGCATACCTGTTTCTTTACGTCGTTTCATCTTCTGCCACTGTGAGTGGGTGGTGAGGTGGCTATCCTTGATGAAGGATAGTTCTCTTCTAACACAAGGACCCTCTAAATCCCTTCGGGTTCATCGG
Organism: Gossypioides kirkii; assembly: GCA_005610355.1. Lineage (NCBI taxonomy): Eukaryota > Viridiplantae > Streptophyta > Magnoliopsida > Malvales > Malvaceae > Gossypioides > Gossypioides kirkii. Next base: position 23,954,171 of record CP032253.1, on the reverse strand, counting down.
GCTCCGTCGGAAGGGGAAGAGGCAAGGTATTTTTTTTTTAAAAATGGGGAAGTCGAGAGGCTTATTTTTTTGGGGATTTAGGTTGAGATCCAGAGTTTTTTAACACTAGATCTGACTTCTAGGGACCAAAAAGATATAAAAGGGGGAAATTTTTAAATTTCGATCATTGGAGGTGGTGGTCTCCATCATCAATGACTGGTGGCCATCGGGCGGAGGTTCATCGACCCTAAGGCCAATAGGGGGCTAGGTTGAGAGAAAAAAATGAAAAAGAAGGGTTTTTTTTTAAACCAAATGAAAAATGAAATTGTTTTAGATATTAGCTTAAATAGACCCCTCCATATGACGTTGTTTTGGGTCTGGTTTCAAAAGCCCCAAAATGGCGTCGTTTTGAGCTTGACCCGAAGACCCAACCCGGATCACCTCAAGATTCACGTGTATTTGAAGGGTGGATCTAATTTCCCTTTCGGTCATTTTGCTTTTGGCTCCTTTCAATTGTCGTCCAATTTCTTTTTTAAATTTTTAATTTTTATCCCTTAATTTTATTCTTTTGCAATTTAGTCCCTTGACTCATTGTTGACCCCTTTGGGAGTGACACGTGTACAAGTCGAGATAATTGTTCTTTTAGTCCCTGTATTTTATTTTATTTTAATTTAATCCTCTATATTTCATTTTTTAATTTATGCCCTTAATTTTATTACAGTTTCAATTTTGTCCTCTTATTTATTTATTTTAGTCTCTTTCTTTTCTGCTTTTTGCATTTTATACTTTATTTTTTATTCTTCAATTCAGTCCTTTACTTTATTTTTTAATATTTGTTTTCTATTTTTTTATTTTATTTTATTTTATTTTATTTTATTTTATTTTTTTCAGCACTTTTAATTTACGTTATTTACATTTTTGCCCCTTTTAAATTATGCAATTTTCATTTTCATCCTTGAGTAGTTTTTTTTTTATTTTTATCATTAAATAGGATGTTAATTATTATCATTGTTATTAGTATTATCATGTTATTATTGTCATTGTAGTCATATTATTATTATTATTATTATTATTATTATTATTATTATTATTATTACTATTATCATCATCATCATCATCATCGTCATCATCATCATCATATTATTCATTTAACTATTTTATTTTTTCCATTATCATGTTGTATATTATGTTTAGATACATTCGTTCATTTTGTATCACGCACGAACAAATTAATTGCATATCACATTAAGTGTCATATTCATTTCCAAGTAATGCATAAGAAGTATTTAAAACCGAGGCAATGTTCTTTATTTAGGGGACTCAAAAAATTATGTACCAACTCACGGGGTATGGCTTCTCCTCGAACCAATGTAATTGAATATCTTTATTAAAGTTGAAAGCATATAAGATTTAGGTAATAATTAGACGATAAATATTCTTTTTTTTCGAGGATTCGCCCCTAACTTATGGGACATGACTTCTCTTCTCGATTGACTCAAAATAAAGGAGTCTTCTTCATAAAATTTAATTTAGATAACAACATTTTTAGTAATGTCACCAAACAACACTGTTTACACGTATTTAAGGGTCGCATTTTAAATTATCTTCAAGATTCGCAATTTCCAAAGCTAAGACACTAAGTAATCAACAAGGTACCAATTTTGGGCATTATGAGGGTGCTAATCCTTCCTCATGTGTAACTGACTTCCGAACTTGTTTTTTCTGATTTAGTAGATCGAAAAGAAAAATAGTCATTTTAAAATGATTAAATTTTGATGTGATCCAATCAAACCTAATTAAAAAAAGATTGGTGGCGACTTCATTTTCGTTTTTTTAAAATAAAAGTCGATCCAAAAAAGGTTTCAACAGAAAGCATGTTTGAAATGTCTGATTTAGGTGAGATGTCTTAATTTCTTGGCATGGAGTTACCTTAGACACAGGAGGGTATTTTCATAAGCCAAAAAGCCTTTGCATTGAAGATTCTAAACAAATTTTGCATGGAAAATTGGAAGGCAACTACCACTCCAATTGCTATTGGTCAAAATCTTTCAAGCCAAGGTGATTTTGAAAGGGTAAGTGAGTCAGACTATAAACGTTTGGTGGGATGCTTACTCTATTTGACAGCTTCAGGACTAGACATAGTTTTTGCAATCAGTCTCTTGTCTAGATTCATGCATTGCTACAATGTGACTCACCTACAAACTGCTAAAAGAGTTTTAAGGTACATTAAAGGGACTCTAAACTATGGAGTCAAGTTTACCAAGACTGATGACATGAAGCTGTTTGGTTTTACTGGTAGTGATTGGGCAAGTTCAATAGATGACATGAAGAGTACTTTAGGGTATTTTTTTACCTTAGGATTTGCAGTTTTTAGTTGGAGTTCAGAAGAGCAAACCATTATGGCTTAATCAATAGCTGAGGCTGAATATGTTACAGTTGCTGTAGTTGTTAGTCAAGCAATTTGGCTAAGGAAACTCATGGTTCACTTAAACTTCCACCAAGGAGAAGCAATAGAGATTAAATGTGACAACAAATTTACTATTGCAATTGCAATGAATATAGTGTTTCATGGCAAAAAAAAAAGCAATTCAAGATTAAATTTCACTTTGTGAGGGAAGATGAGCAATCCCATGAAATCAAACAGATTCATTACAGTTCTGAGAATTAGTTGGTAGGCATTTTAACAAAGTCTCTTAGTACAACAAGGTTTGAAAGTCTAAGAGCTAAATTGGGATTTTGCAGCATGCAAGCCAAGGAGGAGTGTTAAGGAATGGCTTACATTCAACTGTTCACATGGAAGAAATCTGCAACAGCTCAATTTCTTAAAGAAACTAGTTTTTCATTTCATTTTGTTACTTAGTTTCATTCCAACTAAGTTATCATTGTATGTACTTTTGTTTAGGTACTGATGTGAGGTGATTGAATCAGTTTTTTATGTTCATGAGCTAAGTTAATGAGAGCCATACTTTTTACTGTTGTTAGGTAAGTTAAGTGAAAGATTTGCTCTTGAACCATGATGTATGGTTGCTTGACAAACATATGTAAACATCAAATTTCATATGAATGAATATCATATACAATTTCTGTAACTTCTTCTCTCATTTTTCTTCCTTTACTCTACAATTTCACACCCCAAATTTCTTTGTTTCTTCAGTAAGTCTTAGAAGCTTAGTGCTTAAGACATTGCTATGATTGTTTGATCAGTCCATGATCCTAACAAATTTTTTTGTTACTTCATTCCCAAGTTTGAATGAAACCTTAATTTTGGTCATTTAAACATTTATTTTTGAGAGAGTGAGAGAGTGTGTCCATAGACTATTAAATTTTACTTTATGTGAGAGAGAGAGTATTTATAGATTATTAAATTTTTCTTTCTTTTCCATATTCGCTTGCTCTAGTTCATAGTTTAAATTTCATCGAGTGATTGTACTTGTTTGCTATCCAATTCAATCAATTCTCAAATAAGATTATTGAAGAAGATTTGTGCTTCTATCGAAATAAGATTTCTTTTCTATTTTCTTTTTTTTCGATGAAAATAAAAAGTAGTTACATCAAAACAACAATTACATCATGCAAAATGTTTTGTCTTGTTGAATAATCCTAGCCACAAAGTCAAGTGATTCTTTGAATATATGAGAGTTGACTACAAAGAAAGCCCAGACTTTGCCAACCGATCTATAGCTAAATTGTAATTCCTATGAACATGTTTGATTTCCCATTGACCTCCAGCATTCATAATTCTATGGATTCTTCTGAGTAAAGTGATGTTTGAATCCAATACTCCCTCCATAGTTAATGCGTTTACCACCTCGTTATTGTTGTCCCTATTATGGCTTTCTTATATCCCTTATCAAGCAAAATGAGCAAACCATCCAAAATGGCCCATAGTTCAGCTTCAAAAGGTCAGCATTTTCCCAAAATATGACTGAAACCAAGAATCCAATTTCCAAACTTATCACGGACAATACCTCCAGCAGATGCATTCCCAGAAACTTTGGTCATTGCTCCATCAGTAAAGAGATGAACCCTATTTTCTTTGGAATGATTTTGGATGTCCAAGGAGTGAGAATTAGCCGTGGAGCCACTTGTGAAGGTATCCAACTATTGTGCCCAGCTTAGCGAGAATTTGACCATTTCAAAGGCCGACAATGGTCTGTTTTGGATGACGAATAAGTTCTTATTCTTCCAAATTCTCCAAGCGATTAGTCCAAAGAGTAATGACCAACTAGCTCCCATATCCTGCAATTTCAAATGCGTTAGATGAAAACCATAAATGAAAAGGGTCAGAGTAGAACTTGTTTTTCATCTTTGTAACATGACCACATAAAGAACAACTACTAGTATGCCCAATCCCTCTTCTAGTACGCTCCATGTTAGTAACGAGTCTTTGTTTAGAGACTAACCATAAGAAGAATCTGACTCTTTGAGGTCTCTGGTACTTCCAAATAAAATATCATTTGGCATCTTTGGGAGTCCATGAAGCTTCTTTTAAGGCTCAATACGCACTAAGGGTAGTAAAAGAGCCTGAACTAGTATGCGCCCAAATAATTCTATCTTCCCCACTAGAATAGTTAGGGGATGGTATGCTTAGAATGCACTTAATCACATCTTCAAGTAACCACATACGGAGCAATTCTAAATTCCAAGAGTTATCAGCCAAGATCCACTCCCCTAGAGTGCAATCCAAATCTAGACTCATATTAGCAGGGACATAAGAGAGAAGAGGCCCAAGATTAGGAACACAAGAATCCTTCCAACATTGAATAGAAAAGCCATTCTCAATGAACTACACTAAAAGATCTTTGAAGAGAGGCCATATCTTAGATAGCGAACGCCATAAGTGAGAACTTTGACATCTAGATATAAACTCCGAAATGTGCTCTTTCCAACCATATTTAAAACGAAGAACACAAACCCATAAAGCATTCTTCTTAGTAGCTAAGTGGAAACCAATTTTCAAAAGGAATGAGGAATTCTAATCTTGCAGTCGCCTGAAACCCAAACCCCTACGAGACCCTGGTTGACAAATGGACTCCTAGCTAACCAAGGCAAGTTTTGGATGTCCAACTAACGCATCCTAAATGAATTTTCTTACAATCTTCTCAATTTCATCACAATTTCCTTTAAGAAGCATCATAGATTGCATAAAATAATTTGGGATAGCTAATAAGACCGATTGGGCCAAAGTTATCCTCTCCGCAATAGATAATTTCCTAGCATCCCAGTTTTGTAATTTGCTTCTAACTCTATCAACCACAAACTGGAGAGTAGCCTTAGTTAACCGATCGTGAAGTAGAGGAACCCCCAAATAAGTACCAAGATTGAAAATCGTCTAAAAACCAAAAATTTGACTTATCTGACTTCTTAAATCATCCTCAACCCTTTGGCGAAGAACATATTACTCTTCCTTGCACTGATTCTATGCCAAGAGAAGTCACAAAAGATCTTGAGAATCCCATCCAGAAGGAGATCTTGATCCACCTTCACTCTACTAAAAATAACTAGATCATTTGCAAAGAAAAGGTGAGATAGTGTTGGACTCGACCTTGAAAGATGAATCGATTTCCACTTACCACCACCTATTTCCTTACGAATGAGCTGACCTAACCATTCCATACAAAAAACAAAGAGATACAAAGAAAGAGGACAACCCTACCGAATCCCCCTAATAGGCTTAAAGTTTTGTGTAGTGGCTCCATTCTTGTAACACTTAAAACCTGTTACCGTCACCGGTTAGGGTCTCTGGGTTCTTTCGTTCATTTAACGTTGATAAATTCCCATTAATACTTCATTTTAATATGTTTAATTAGATTAATATATCAAGCACAATATAAGATATCAAATTAATTAACAATACAATCCATTCAGGGAAAAATGTCATTTCCACAAATTTAGGAGACATCTACCGGCACCTATTGGACAAGTATCGATAGTTAACAAGTTAGTAAAAAATTCAAGAAATAGTACATACTTCTACCGATACCTATGACAGTTCTATCGATATAAGTGAGATATCTACCGATACAAGTCATGCTTCTATCGATACTAAAAACTCTAGAGAGCTAAGAAGTTTTACCCTACAACTTCTACCGATACAAGTACCCATACTATCGATACTACTATGAACAGAACTACCGATACTTCATATGTTACTACCGATACAATGTAAGTCAGTAACCAACCTCTCTCCTACTTTGTATTTCTACCGATACATGCAATAATTATACCGAAACAAGTATGCAGAATTAAATTATTCACACAAGTCCTCAACTTTATCAACCATCATTCAACACAAGACTCTTATTGAAATTCTCATCTTGCAAATACATGACAATACTTGTCTCATCATATAAACACAAAAGTACAATCGATCAATACAAAGATTCTTAAATTCACATGTCAATTCATTACAAAACATATTTGCTTAGTGATAGCATTAGAAAAGGCCATTGATTTCTCCTTACTTAGGGTATAATTTGTTCCCATTTTATCATTCTTTAGTAAGCATTTTTAGCTTTTTTAACTTAGTGACTACATTTTCTAAATAAGTGATGCTCGATTTAATTTTCTTTAAATTTATCATGTTTTTTCTACTAATGTCGCCACAATTATTTGTTCAGTATTGCATCCAAAGATCAATGCGTAAAGGTATCCAGGATTGTCACCGTAAAATAGAATCCAAATTTGCGCCCAGAAATGTCACTACATCCGACAACTATCTGATGAACACACCAAATCTGCGTGAGTGTACAACTGTTATAACCAACTTGTACAGCTAGAGGAAGTTGGATCTGAAAGGGAGGATACCTTTACTAGGCAGTGGTTGATAAATACTGATGATAGAGGATCTTCTTGAAGCTTCATTTTCCAGATTTTTGACGCATTAAAACTTTTTCTTCAACATTTTTCTTTTGCTTGCTTCCATGGTAGCTTAACTTCCTTTAGGGCAACCTGACTGTGACGAGAAGGCAAATCTGCTCCTAACGAGGAGCATTCCTAAATGTTACACAAGAGGAGTGCAAGGGAATGGTTCTAGTAGACTAGGAATAGGATGCTTCAATATATTCTGTTATTATCTCTTTAAACGCTGATGAATTTTGATTATTTGAATTTGTATGGAAGTACAATTTAATTTCAGATCAAGTATGATATCTACTCAATCTTTCCATCATTGTTTATCTTTGGATTTAATTTCTTGACCACGAAAGTGTAATTGCAATCACTATCACTAGAAAGTGCAGCAACAAATTAAGTTAACAAGCAAGTCAACGGAAGTTGCTTGAGGATCGAAGGAATTCTGTCCACTTGTTCTTGAATATTTTGCATTGCCAGCACTAGAAGGTGTGGTTAGTGTGAGTATTTGAGTCTTTGATAAACAGGGAAGTCGAGGTTGGTAAGATTTCATTGAGCTTAATTGTGGCGATAATTTATCTATCATTTACCTTGTGATCACATTTAGCTACTTTCCAACTTTTCAAGTCAGGGAACCCCATCTCATTATCACTATTTTTACTTCTTAAATTTTCTTAAATTGCTTCGACAAATTATTCTCAAACCTTTACTGCATTTTCTTATTAATTTGCTCTGACATTATTCATAACAATCTCTTTTGTTTTAACTTAATTTGCATCGACAATTATAAACATAACCAGCCATCTCTGTGGGATCGATATCTGATAGTTTTAAACCTATCTACTATACTTGCATCGACAGTGTACTCTTGCACAAATTGTGTGACATTCATAAAGCGATCAAGTTTTGGCGCTGTTGTTGGGAATGGTGTTTATTTAATGTTTATTCTTGTACTTGCAATTATTTTTCATTTTCTAAGTTTTACCTATTTCTAACTTGTTTTCCTTATTGTTGACTCTTTTTCAATTTTTTTTGGTGTTTTATGACCAGAAGCAATCCTAAAATTGTTGTTGGCTTAGATCCGAAAATCAAAAGAACTATTAAAATGAGAAGACAAGAATAAAGGAATATGGCTTTACCTGGAAATGAGGTAGCCATACCTTAATTGCCATCACACCTATCCCTCCGATACAGCCACAAAATATAAATAATCCACCGCTGCCACAAGAAGAACAAATGCAAAATAGAACGATTCAAGACTTTGTTGTTCCTGTGTTGGATTATTTACAGCCAGGGGTTGTTTGACCAGCTATTCAAGCTGACAATTTTGTGTTAAAGCCAGTTATGTTTCAAATGTTAAATTTGAATGGGCAGTATGTTGGTTTGCCTCATGAGGATGCGAGAGAGCATCTTAAATCTTTTCTACTAATTTGTGCTTCTTTTAGTCAGCATGGCATTCCTAATGATGCCTTGAAGATGCAACTGTTTCCTTACTCATTACAAGGACGGGATCGTACCTGGTTCCTTAGATTGCCTGCTGGATCGATTACATTGTGGAATGCACTTGTGACTTAGTTTGTTTTACGGTTTAATCTACCAACGATGAATGCTCAACTGAGGAATGATATCACTGCGTATCATCAATTGGATGATGAGAATTTGCACACCACATAGGAGCGCTGCAAAACCCTGCTTCGACGCTATCCCATGCATGGAATTTAATAGGAAACGTAGATCGAGATCTTTTACAATGGGTTAAATGCACAGACAAGAAATCTTATCGATGCATCTTTGAATGGTCTTTTGTTGAACTGCACCTATGGTGAAGCTGTGAGAATTTTAGAGAGGATCACTCAAAATTACTACCAATATCTGATCTCTCGAGCTACTCAAGTCAAAACAAACCTTGGAGTTATCGAGTTAGACGTTATATCAGCTTTGAGTGCACAGGTATCTTCGTTAGCAAGTATGATAAAGAACATGAAAGGGACAAGTGAAGTTGCTCCCATCCAAGTTGCCCAACAAATGGATGTCCGAACATTTTGTTACGAAATTTGCAGTGACAATCATAGCTATGAAGATTGTCCATAGCATGCAGAGAATGCATTTTATGTTAATAATATCAGAGGGAGTTCTTATGGTAATTCCTACAATAGCTCAGCTCGAAACCAACAGCCTTGGGGGAATCAAAATGCAACAACATTTAGATATGGAAATTCCTCAAGCCAAGGAAACTTTTGACATGGGAATTATAATCAGCAGCAGTAAAATTTCAACCAACGTCCTTCTATGCATGTACATCAAGATCAATTACAGCCACACACTCATGTGCAACCATAACAATATTCAATGCGAAATCTGCATATGCAAGGACAACAATAGCAACACCAGTATTCCCAACCATGAGCTGATCCATTAGCAGCTCTTGAAGCCTTGATGCATGAACATATCACGAGAACAGAAGCTATAATGCTAGGAAATTCCTCTTCCATACGAGCATTGGATGCATAAGTAGGATAACTAGCTTCAAATATGAGCACAAAACCACCAGGTGCTTTACCCAGTAACACTAAGAATCCAAATAAAAAGGGGAAGGAGCATTGCAAAGCTATTACTCTTAGGAGTGGGAAGCAAATTGTCGAGCCAATTAGTAGCTCTAATACAGAACCTGTCAATGTAAGTGAAGCAGATCAAGAAGAAAAAGTTGTATCTGAAGAAAGACGAACCGAATAAAGAGGAGCCACTAGTTGTTACTCCCATGCCTACCATTAGATCGACAAAATTGTCGATGCAGCTACTGATGTCGACGCAACCGATTTTATCACGACAACCTGAAGTATCAATACCTTTTCCATTTCCACAAAGATTTAAGAAGAAGGAGAACAATAGAGAATATCAAAAGTTTCTGGCCACATTAAAACAATTGCATGTCAACATACCTCTTGTGGATGCTCTCGTACAAATTCCTAGCTGTGGGAAATTCATGAAGGAGCTCCTATCCAAGAAGAAGAAGTTGACCGATATTGAGACAATTATGCTCACATAGGGATGCAGTGCAGTCCTGATAAATAAATTGCTACCGAAGATGAAGGATCCAGGCAGTTTTACAATTCCATGTTCCATTGAAAATCATTACTTGGGAAAAACTCTCTGTGATTTAGAAGCAAGTATCAACCTCATACCATTATTAACATTTCGAAAATTGGGGATTGGTCACATGAAACCCACTACAATGACATTGCAGCTAGCAGATAGATCATTAGCGTAACCTGAAGGACAAATTAAAGACGTTCTAGTTCAAGTATATAAGTTTGTGTTCCCAGTGGATTTTATTATCCTTGATTGTGAAGCTGATAAAGAGGTGCCCATAATCTTGAGACGTTCATTTCTTGCCACTAGCTACACTCTTATCAACGTGTTCAAAGGCGAATCAATAATGTAACATAACGACGAACATGTCACCTTCAGTGTTTTCGAAGTAATTTCTTGTAAAAATAAAGAGGAATGTCACCATATTGATGTGTTGGATGAATTAATAGAGGAGAAATTTAATAAGCGTAGAACTGCAGTCCCAGAAGAATTTGTGGTGACAACTGAAGAAGATTTTCTAAGTGACTGTGACTACAATGTTGAGGCAAATAATGTTAAGCTTAAGCACGGATGACAAATGAAATCTCTAGATTTAACCAATAGAATGGCTCCTGTATTTAAGCTATCTATTGAAGAAGCTCTTACCTTGGATTTGAATCTGTTGCCTACACATTTGAAGTATGTTTTCCTTGGTGAGAATAACACCCTGCCAATAATTGTCTCTGCAACTCTCGACGTAAGTCAAGAAGAAAAATTAATCCAAATACTGAAGCAACACAAGTGTGCTATGTCTTGGAGTATTACGGATATTAGAAGCATTAATCCCTCATTCTGCATGCACAAGATCTGGTTGGAAGACGAGGGAAAGCAGTCCATTGAACAGCAAAGAAGAGTAAATAAAAAAATAAAGAAGGTTGTTAAAAAGGAGAACATTAAGTTGTTGGATGTGGGCATCATCTACCCAATTTTTGATAGAACGTGGGTGAGCCCAATCTAATCTGTACCAATGAAGAGTGGTATCATGGTGGTAAGTAACGAAATAGAAGAATTAATCCCTACTCACATTCCTACAGGCTGGCGAGTATGCATGGACTATCACCGTTTGAATGCAGCCACAAAGAAGGATAATTTTCCACTTCCCTTCATTGATCAAATGCTGGACAGGCTTGCTGGTAAAGCTTATTATTGTTTTCTTGATGGCTATTCTGGCTACAATCAGATAGCAGTTGTGCCGAAGGACCAAGGAAAGATGACTTTCACTTGTCCTTTTGGTACCTTTGCCTTCCGCCGAATGCCATTTGGTTTATGCAATGCACCAGCTACATTTCAAAGATGCATGATGGTAATTTTCTCAGATATGATTGAAGACTCATTGGAGGTATTTATGGATGATTTTTTTGTCTATGGTAATACTTTTGATAAATGCGCTGACAATTTAGCCAGAGTTCTAACCCAATGTGAGAGCACAAATCTAGTGCTGAATTGGGAGAAATGCCACTTCATGGCAACAGAAGGCATTGTCCTTGGTCATCGTATCTCCTGTCAGGGCATTGAAGTGGACAGAGCAAAAGTTGAGATCATTGAGAAGTTACCCATGCCCACTAATGTAAAAGCTATTAGGGGTTTTCTCGACCATACGAGCTTCTATCGACGATTCATCCGAGATATCTCTAAGATTGCAAAACCTCTCTGCTCCTTGTTGGAGCAAAATAAAAAATTTCTGTTTGATGCTGCATGTCTAGACGCATTTATGCAAATTAAGTAGCAACTAGTGAAGGCACCTATTATCGTTGCACCAGACTGGTCATAACCATTTGAGGTTATGTGTGATGCGAGTGATTATGCAGTGGGTGCCATGCTAGGTCAACGCAAAGAAAAGGTATTTAATGCAATATATTTTGCTAGAAAAACTCTTGCTGAAGCATAGATCAATTATATAACCATAGAAAAGGAGCTGTTGATAGTAGTTTTTGATTTCGATAAATTTCGTACATATCTTATCGGTGCAAAAGTTACAGTTTATACTGATCATTCTGCATTGAGGTACCTCTTTGCTAAAAAGATGCCAAACCAAGATTGATTTGCTAGGTCCTATTATTACAAGAATTTGACATTAAGATTAAGGATCATAAAGGATCAGAGAACCAGGTAGCAGATCATTTATCTTATCTGGAGGTAAGAAGTGAAGATGGAAATACATCACAAATTGTCGATGCATTTTCAGATGAAAGACTTTTTGCTATTGACACATCCCCATGGTATATGGATGTCGTAAACTACTTGGTGTGTGAAAGATTACCATTGAGTGCAACAGGCCACAAAAAGGAAAGATTTCTTTGCGATATCGCAAAATACTACTAGAATGAGCCATACCTATTCAAGGTATGCAACGACAATATTATTAGACGCTACGTTCCAGAAGAAGAAATGCTTCCTATCCTAAACCATTACCATGATGCTCCCTATGAAGGTTATTTTGCTGGTGTAAGGACTGCTACAAAGGTCCTTCAATCAGGATTCTATTGGCCTTCATTGTTTAGAGATGTCCATAATTTTGTGCAACAATGTGACAAATGTCAGCGCACTGGATCGATATTTCGATGCAACCAGATGCTACAACAGTTTATTATGGAGGTTGAGCTATTTGATGTTTAGGGTATGGATTCATGGGGCCACTTCCAAGTTCTTTTGGAAATGCTTACATCCTAGTCGCTGTAGATTATGTGTCCAAGTGGGTAGAAGCAATTGATGTTCCAAAAGACGATGCTAGGACAGTGCTGAAACTTTTCCACACATACATACTAACTTGTTTCGGCACACCTAAAGCATTAATTAGTGATCAAGGCACTCACTTCCATTGTAATCATGTTGCGGCCGCATTGAAGCGTTATGATATTAGGCATCAAATGGCAAGTACATATCACCCACAAACAAACAACCAAACTGAAGTTTCCGATCACCAAATTAAGAATATCCTTGAAAAAGTGGTAAACCCATCGAAGAGGGATTGGTCTTCAAGGCTTAATGACGCATTGTGGGTGCTTTGCATAGCATATAAAATGCCATCGGGAATGTCACCGTATCAATTTGTGTCTGGTAAATCATGTCACTTGCTCGTGGAACTTGAACATAAAGCCATGTGGGCAATCAAGCAAGTGAACATGGATTATGTTGCTGCTAGACAAAAGATGTTGTTGGACATTACTGAGTTGGAGATTTGATGCAATGCATATGAGAATGCTGCAATATACAAGGAAAAAACCAAGATATGGCATGACAATACTATCTTGCAGCGATAATTTATTACAGGTCAGCTGGTGTTTTTTTTAATTCGTGACTAAAACTGTATCCAGGTAAATTACGCTCAAGATGGCCTGGTCCATTTGAGGTTGTTGAATCATTTCCTCATGGTGAGGTCACAATTAAAGACCTCAATGATCGACACCAATTTAAGGTGAATGGGCAATGATTAAAGCACTACCTTAGCCCGGATGATCACAATCAGAAAGAGACCATTAGCCTGGTCACATTTTTCTAACTTTTCTTTACATTTGTGTCATTTACTTTTAGTTGTTTTATTTATATTTTAGTTCTATTTATTAGTCTTTTGCAGGAATAAAGTTCTTCCTTTTGTCGACGCATGAAAATCTTCTTGTCGATGCAATTTTCTATTGACTCATCATACAGTGAAACATTTTAGGAAAGAAATCACAATGCTTTATTCACTTTCTCCTCGACTATCGAATTATTATGAAAAAGGACAATCCAAGTAATTGCATTTATTAGATGCAGACTCAGTGTCCTATCACTGTAATGGCAAAGAACATGCCTCTTCACCTTCATGTTTCATTCCCTATAAAGAGCCCTGTTGTGCTGACAGTGTTCCTCACAAACAAAACCTCCATTGTTACTGCAGAATTTTCTCCTCAAGCTCTCATTTTCCTGTTATCTTTTATCTCTTTGTATCCCAAAGCCACGGCCAGAACAGAATGTGCCAAAACTCCTTCCAAATCTCCTGTAAAATCCTCCGCTACAATGGTATGTAATACAGAGCATCCACCGTCGAAAGAGCTAGTGCTATTTTTGACTAAACTGTAAAAGTCCGCTTCCATGAGAACATGTTGAAGCATAATTGCCACCCAAAACAGGGCTTCTAGCTATCGCCACATCTAAACCTGGGGAAGCAAGTTCATAAGACCATCGCGCGAATGGGGTGGGAAACCTTCTGTACTCATCATGAGGGGTATTCACCATCCCTCGTGAGGGAGTTTTATGCCAATTTAATTGACAAGGATCAATAATTTATCTTTGTTTGAGAAGGGCTGGTGCCCTGGGGTGCTTCCCATATTAACGCTTTGTACAACATCGATGTCAAAGAAGACGAGCACATCGCCTTCCTCGAGCAACTCACTAAAGAAGGTGCTGACATCCTGATGGAGGACCTTTGTATTGATGGAACAGTTTGGACGACATGTACTACCGCTTCCTCACCGTACAGAGTAAGGTTTGGTTCCATTTCATAAACTGTTGTCTAATACCTTCTAACCATAGTACCACAATTACTTGGATCGAATGTGTTTAATCCATTCGATAGTTAAAAGGAGACGTATTGATGTCGGTGCAATTCTGCACCAAGAGATTACTGACTGTGCATCAAGGCAAACAGGCATCTTGACATTCCTTTCACTCATCAATGAACTGTGCATACAACGAGGCATGGTTCCTCGTGAAAGAGAAGAGTTATTGGAAAACAAAGGGCCAATTAATGATGTATCTATTGAGTGCATGACCAGAGGGAAGGATACTCCTGTTGTGAAGGAAGCTGCAACCAAGAAAGGGAAAGACAAAGCAAAAAAGAAGGAAAAGCAAACTCATGTTGCAATAGACCCTCAGTTATGGTGTAAGGTTACAGAGGTGGAATAGATTGCTAATAAAATCAATGTTCGATAGATTAAAATTATTAGTGCAATGTAAGATATGGAGCGATCGCAGAACCTGTTCTATGCCTACACAAGGGCATGGAATAGTGCTATTATGATGATATTGCACAATCTCAACAAAATGCCTCTACCAGAGTTTTCGATGTTCCCTCCAATTATTAGGAATGCTACGCCTTCAACTGAGAGGGCTGTCTTAGAGGAAAGTGACCATTCAGTCACATCTCTGCAGATGGTCCACATCTCTGATGATGACCGCGAGCTGAACTCGAAGGATGTTGAAATTGCTTCAGGAATTTTGCCAGCTTGTTCGAGGATGATTTTTCTACCAGCCTAGGGGCTAATACATCTGAGAAGGAGGCTAATGTTGAGGGAGGAAAAATGCCTTTGGAGGCTGTGGAGATTAATGAGGAGAAAGAAGAAGAAAAAGAAGAAGAACGAGAGGAGGAAGGAAAAGAAAGAAGAAAGGAAGAACCTACTGTCGCGATAGATTCATCTAAGGAATTTGTCGCCACACTCGAAGTTATGGGTGCAATGTTGAAGACTTGGTGCCACCTGATACAAGTCAAGCGGAGGCCATAACGATCAGCAATGAGGATTCCAATCCACTAGCCATAGTGCCTTATGTGGCAGCACTTGCTGAGATGTACCCTTCTGACGTCACGGTCGATGAAGCTAAGGCACAGCCTAATTTGGAGGAGCAATCCGAGGATCTGACTAAGCCAAAAGAAAGGAAACGAAAATGCGACAAGAATAAAAAGAAACACAAGGAGGAACGCAGGAAGAAGAAGAAGAAGAAAAAAACCCATGCATCCACACCCACGGCTACAGCACACTGAGTTAGTTTTTATTTTTCAGAACTTAGTTTAGATTTCATGCATATCATGTAGTTGTAATATCATTGTCATAACATTTCTTTTATCCCTACATTTTTATTGTCACTGCATCTGCATTTGTCATTGCATTTCCATATATATTTGTACATTAATGTCAGTGCATTAGGGACAATGCAGACTTTAAGTTTGGGGGGGAATGTATATGGATTGGACATGCAATTGTACCCATATTTGAAACAATTTTGTCCTTTTGAATTCAATGAAAGCATACAATATTATGGGAAATGTGATTGCAATTTTTTCATTCGATGCTTAATTCTTGAATCATGTGAGATGCTAATGAATGAGTTGGATAAATGTGATTGAATGTTGTGTCTTCTATTTTTTGATGAATGGTTGAGATTGCATTAGTAATGAATGAATAGTATCATTATTTGAATCTTGAATAAATTTTCCATTTATAGTTACTTATATATAAGTATAGTTATAAATAAAAGACACTCCCATGTGGGTGTATTGTGAACTGTCAAGGGGGAACACTCCAATGCAAGTGTTAGAAAAAGTAACCTAGCCAAAGGTTGTCACTACAAGAGTGTGTGTCGGCGCAATTACATACTCTCTGGGGGTTTGTTGCACCCCATTGTTACTTCCCAAGAACAAGCGTATAGTAATGCAACGACATCCCTCAATCACATAAAAAAAGAAAAGAAAAAGAAAAAGAATAAAAAAATGTATATAATAAATGCTGTGTTGGTAGAAACAATTTAAGATTTAAAGCATGATACTAGCATTGATGAAGTTGCAGTTTTGATTATTCATACCTATAAATTTTTTATGCAATCTTCTGTCATGTGAGTGTAATTCATACATTAGGATTTTAGAAGATTCGAGTTGCTAGAATGGCTATTACTTTGACAAAACTTTTTGCTATGACTTTGCTAGCTTTTGTTTACTTGAGGACAAGTAAAAATTTAAGTTTGGGGGTGTGATATCATTAGAAAAGACCATTGATTTCTCCTTACTTAAGGCATAATTTTTTCCCATTTTATCATTTTTAGCATGCATTTTTAGCATTTTTAACTTAGTGACTGCATTTTATAACTCAGTGATGCTCGATTTAATTTTCTTTAATTTTATCCTATTTTTGCTACTAATGTCGCCACAATTAGTTGTTCAGTATTGCATCCAAAGATGTCAGTGTAGGAATCTATCCTGAAAGATCAACGTATGAAGGTATCCAGGGTTGTCGCCGCAAAATAGAATCCAAATTTGCACCCAGAAATGTCGCTACAACCAACAATTGTCTGATAAACACACCAGATCTGCGTGAGTGTATAGCTAGTATAACCAACTTGTATAGCTAGAGGAAGTTGGATCTGAATGGGAAGACACTATTATCTAATCTTTTATTCTTTATTATCTAATCTTTATTTGTTACTAACTTGTTTTCTTTTCTTTGTTGACTACTTTTACATTTTTTTTTCATTTAGGTGTTTTATGTCTTGGAGAAATCCTGAATTTGTTGTTGGCTTAGATCCTGAAATTGAACACACTATTAGAAGGAGAAGACAAGAACAACGAAACATGGCTCTGCCAAGAAATGATGCAGCCATACCACAATTGCCGCCACAAAATCCTGTCATACCTCCTATACACCCACAAAACATGAATAATCAAACACTGTAACAAGAAGATTAGATGCAAAATAGAACTATTCGAGCCTTTGTTGTTCCTTTGTTGGACGATTTGTAGCTAGTGGTTGTTAGGCCAGCTATTCAAGCTAGAAATTTTGAATTAAAGTCAGTCATGTTCCAGATGTTAAATTCCAATGGGCATTATGCTGGACTGCCACATGAAGATGCGAGAGAGCACCTTGAATCCTTCCTACTGATTTGTGCTTCTTTCAGTCAACATGGCATTCCTAATGATGCCTTGATGATGCAGCTATTCCCTTACTCATTACAAGGATAGACTTGTACTTGATTCCTTGGTTTACTTGCTGGATCAATCACCTCGTGGAATGTGCTCAAAACTCAATTAGTTTTACGTTTTAATCCACTGACTATGAATGCTCGACTTAGAAATGACATTACTGCATATCATGAGTTTGATGATGAAAATTTGCATACTACGTGGGAGAGTTACAAATCTCTTCTTTGACGCTGTCTCATGCATGGAATTTAACAAGAGACACAGATTGAAATCTTTTACAACGGGTTGAATGCACAAACAAGAAATCTTGTCGACACATCTGCTAATGGTTCTTTATTGGACTGTACTTACGATGAAGTTGTCCGAATTCTAGAGAGAATTACTCAGAACGACTATCAATATCCAATCTCTAGAGTTGCTCAAGTGAAAGCAAATCCTACAGTTATTGAGTTGGATGCTATATTTGCTCTAAGTGCATAAGTTTCTTTGCTCGCAAACATGATAAAGAACATGAAAGGAACTAGTGAAGTTGCACCCATTCAAGTTGCCTAACAAATTGATGTCCTTACATTTTGTTGCGAAATTTGCGGTGACAACCATAGTTATGAGGATTGTCCAAAGCACATGGAGAATGCTTTCCATGTCAATAACATCCGTGGAAACTCTTATGGTAATTCCTATAATAATCCTGCGAGAAATCAATAGCCTTTGAGAAATCAGAATGCCGCGACATTCAGACATGGAAATTCATCTAATCAAGGTAGTTATCGATAAGGGAATTACAACTTGCAGCAGTAGAGTTACAACTACAACACTCAGATGCATGCACATCAAGATCAGATGCAGCCACACACTCGTGGACAGCCACAACAATCTTTAATGCCACATCTGAATGCTCAAGGACAACAGTAGCAGTGACAATACACACAACCACGAGCTGATCCTTTAGCAGCCCTTGAAGCCCCAATGTGTGAGTGTAAAACGCGAATAGAAGCCATTCTATCCGAGCATTGGAAGCACAACTGGGGAAAACGCTTCAAATTTGAACACAAGACCACCAAGTGCTTTACCCATCAAAAGGGAAGAAGCATTGCAAGGCTATCACTCTTCGGAGTGGGAAGCAAACTGCCAACCCAGTTACCAGCTCTAATGTAGGACCTGTCATCACTAGTGACATTAACTAGGGTGAGGAGGTTGCATTTGAAGAAGTTATAGAAAAACCAAATAAAGAGGCTACACCAATTGTTACTCCCATACCTACTATCAGATCGACAATATTGTTGATGCAACTGCCACTATCGATGCAACCAGCTATGTCGAGGCAACCAAATGTATCCATACCTTTGCCATTTCTATAGTGATTTAAAGAAAAAGAGCATGATCGACAGTATCAACCTAAGATGATAAACTCATGAAGGTGCTATAGTCCAAAAAGATGAAACTAACTGATATTGAGACAATTATGCTCACAGAAGGATGTAGTGTAGTCCTGACGAATAAGTTGCCACCTAAGATGAAAGACCCTAGAAGCTTTACAATCCCATGTTCGATTGGTAATCATTACTTGGGTAAAGCTTTATGTGATTTAGGCACGAGTATCAACCTTATGTCGAGAAAATTAAGGATTGGTCATATGAAGGTCACTGCAGTGACATTGCAGTTGGCGGATAAGTCATTGGCGTAACCTAAAGGACAAAATAAAGACATCCTATTTTGCGTAGATAAGTTTGTGTTCCCTGCTGATTTATTATACTCGACTGTGAAGCAGACAAAGAGGTGCCCATAATCTTGGGACACCCGTTCCTTGCGACTGGACGCACTCTCATCGACGTGTATAAAGGAGAATTGACAATGCGACATAATGATGAACATGTCACCTTCAGTGTTTCTGAGGCCATTCCCTGCAAAGACAAAGAAGAATGTCACCACTGATGCTTTGTCTTGCTGGATAGTTTGCTTTGACAAAGGTTGATCATAATTGGGCAGTGTCCACTCAGATCTACTTCCAAGGTCTTGATTGTTCCAATAAAAATTTGGATGTTGCTCCCACTCTGGCGTGTAGTTGTTGGAATATGGATTTTCATTTCGACCAAAATTCCCCATGTGGTACATATTTTCTAGATTTGATGGGCATTGTTCAAACTCATGGTTGCCTCCACAGTAATTACAAATTGTCACAGCAAATTTCCATTCTGCAATTGCTGTAGCATTCTGTATTGAATTACTCACATTAGTCAAAGAAGATACTTGGGTTGTTATGGCATCGAGCTCCATTTTTACAGCATCACTCATGTCAGTCCAAAACCTTGAGGTTCTATATACCTCGTTCCTAGCCATATTTCACTAAAAGAAAAAAAAAGTAAAAGTAAACAAGAAAAAGGAAACAAGTTAGTGATGAATAAAATTTAGATAATAAAGAATAAATGTAACGACAAAAATAAACATCAAACAAACGCCATTCCCCAGCAACGGCGCCAAAACTTGATCGCGTATATAACGTCACAACAATTGTGTAAGTGGACACACGTCGAAGCAAGTATAGTTAATAGAATAATTCTATCGAATATCGATCCCACGAGGAATGGGTTCTTGATGTTAAGATGTTGAAGCAACTAATACTAGAATTAAATGAAATGTGAGTATAGATGTCAGTGTAATTAAGTTAATCTGGACACTAAAATAGTCAAAACTGTCAATGTAATAAAAGTTAATTATCAGTGCAACTAAAAGTAAATCAAATTGCTGTTGAAGTGTTGAGAATTTAAAATGAATAAAAGTAAATGGTGATCAAGTGTAAAGATTTGGAGTGGATTGCTAACTTTGCTAACGCGCAATGCTAAATGCGTTGACAAGGTATTGTATAGATGAATTGTTGCAGCACTGAGGTTCCAATGAATTCTTACCAACTACAGCTCTTTGTTTAATCAAGGCTCGAGTACCCACAATTACTCCATCTTTCGATGTAGGTAACAATGTGCACTTAAGAACAAGTGATAGAATCTCTTCCAATCCCAAGTAGCTCTCACCTAACTTGCTTGTTAACTTAACTTGTCACCGCATCTCTCGATGTCGGTAGATTGCACTTCCACTCTCATGTTTAACGTAATTGAATTCAAGAATAAACAGATGAGAAAGATTAAGTAAGATTCAAAGTAATCTAACACTGAAAGATATTCTCATATTCATTCAAATATCAAGAGTAATTCATCAACATAAAGAGAGGGGTCAACAAATACAATCTCTAGACCACTAGGACTATTCCTTAACCGCTCCTTTTGTGCCTGCACCAAGTACTCCTCGTCAGAAGTGGTTGCTCCTCCACTCAGTCAGCTCACCGTTCTCCAGCTTAAAATCTTTAAAAACACAAAGTAATTGCAAATTTAATTCCTTCAACTCTTGATATTTTTCTTCATATTTTCTCCTCTATTTGTGCGCTCAAGAAATTATAGATTTCCTCCATTCTCAGATCCAATTACTTTGTACAGCTGTAAAAGTTTGTTATTGACAGCTACGCAGATATGATTTGTTTACTGGACTATTGTAGAATGTCGACGCAAATTACAATTTACGGTGACAGTTTGTCACATTTTTGGACCAACTTGTGGCTGCAACCCTAAATGCTTTCTGGCTTCAAGAATGATAGATCTCATCTTTTCTCAAATCCAATTCTATTTGCAGCTGGAAAAGTTTGTTACAGTCCAGCTATACACTCACGTAGATCTGGTGTGATCTTCATAAATCTGTAGATTGTCACCGTATCTCTGGTCGCGATCTAAAATCTTTAATTGCAGCGACAACGTGTGAAATTCCTGTGCTGGTGCTTCCAGATATACTTGTACCTTGAATTCACTCATTCCAACGTAAAGATTCCTATGCGGCGACATCTATGGTCGCAATGTCAAGCTGAATTTGTGGATGCATTTTGAATTCTTTTTAACCTTGATCTACTAAGATGCGTCCTTACGCTGACAATTTTTAGACACAATATATATATGTTGCATGTGGCGACATTAGTGCACAAAAAGAGATAAAATAACAATAATTTAAACTAAACAACAATGAGTTAGAAAACATAAAAACTAAGTATGAAATTTCTATCATGCATGCTAAATATGTCATAAAAGAGACAATTAATGCACAAATTTAGGGAGAAAATAGGTGTCATTTCTAATGCTATCAATTATCTCGTTGCGTCGAGATATAGAATCGGTGAGCTGACATTTGTTGCACTGTTGAGCAAAATTATGGTCGTCTCGAAACAATGTCAGCCAGTAAAATCATGATTGTAGGACCTTTGCAGCTGTCCTAATGCCACCAAAATGGCCTCCATAAGGAGCATCATGGCAATGCTTAAGGATAGATATCATTTCTTCCTCAAGAACGTGGCATTGAATGATGTTGTCAGCATATACCTTGAACAGGTATGGCTCATTCCAATGAAACTTTGCAACATCCCGAAGAAATCTGACCATCCTATAACCTGTTGCACTCAATGGTAGCTTTCCACAAACTAGATAATTGACGACATCTGCATACCATGGAGATGCGTCGACAAAGAATAATTTCTCATCTGGAAATGCGTTGACAATTTGTGTTCCATCCTCACTTCCAGATTCCAGACGAGATAGGTGGTCTGCTACTTGGTTTTTCGATCCTTTCCTGTCCTTAATCTCAACATCAAATTCTTGTAATAAAAGGATCCATCTAATCAGCCTAGGTTTTGCATCTTTCTTAGAAAAAAGGTATCTCAATGCAGAATGATCAGTATACAATGTAATCTTTGCGCCGACAAGATATGAACGAAACTTGTCAAATGCAAAAACTACTGCTAGTAACTCCTTCTCAGTGGTTGTGTAATTCACCTGTGCAATTCACCTATGTTTCAATTAGAGTCTTACTACATAGATTGAATGAAATACCTTATCCTTTCGTTTTCCAAGCAAAACGCCCACAGTAAAGTTGCTCGCATCACACATCACCTTGAACGGTTGCAACCAATCCGGTGTGATGACAATGGCTGCCTGCACTAGCTGCTGTTTAATTTTCAAGAATGCTTCCAAACAAGCTTCATTGAACAAAATTTTTTTATTTTTCTCTAACAAAGAGTAGAGTGGTTTTTCTATTTTGGAGAAGTCTCGGATAAATCGTCTATAAAATCTGACATGGCTGAGAAAACTCCTTATTCCTTTTACATTATTGGCTGAAGGTAGCTTTTCAATGATTTCGACCTTCACTTTATCCATTTCGATGCCTTGAAAAGATATACGATGGCTAAGAAAAATGCCTTCAGTAGCCATAAAGTGGTATTTTTCCCAGTTTAGTACCAAGTTGGTGTCCTCGCATCGTTTCAACACTTTTACTAAATTGTTAGCGCATTTATCAAAATTATGGCCATAGACAGAGAAATCATCCATAAATATATCTAATGAATCATCGATCATATCAGAGAAGATGGTTATTATGCACCTCTAGAATGTAGCTAGGGCATTACACAAACTAAATGGCATTCATCGGAAAGCAAAGGTTCTAAATGGGCAAGTAAAAGTTGTTTTTGCTTGGTCTTCCGGCGCGATTGCAATCTGGTTGTACCCAGAGTTTCCATCAAGAAAATGGTAATAGGCCTTACCAGCTAGCCTATCCAACATTTGATTAATGAACGGAAGTGGGAAGTGATCCTTCTTTGTGACCGCATTTAGATGATGGTAATACATACACACTTGCCAACCTGTAGCAATGTGAGTAGGAATTAGCTCATTTTTATCGTTGCTTACCACTGTGATGCCGCTCTTCTTAGGCACACATTGGATCAAGCTCACCCATGTATTGTCCGAAATTAGGTATATTATGCTTGCGTCTAGCTATTTAATGATCTCTTTCTTTACTACTTCCTTCATTTTCTCATTTATCTTCGTTGTTGCACAATTGACTGTTTCCCTTCATCTTTCAGCCTAATTTTATGCATGCAAAAAGAGGGACTAATGCCTCTGATATTCGCTATGCTCCAAGCGATAGCTCTTTTGTGCTGCTTCAGTATTCCAATTAATTTTTCTTCTTAGTTCGAGTTGAGACTTGCACTGACAATTACTGGCAACGTATCATTATCACCTAGAAAAACATATTTCAGATGTGTTGACAATGGCTTTAACTCTAGAGTCAGAGCTTCTTCAATCGATGGTTTAAAAATAGGGATTATCCTATTAGTCAGATTCAAAGATTCAATTGCCAACCATGTCTAAGCTAACGACATTAGCCTCAACTTTGTGGTCACATTCAGGTAAGATATTATCTTCAGATGTCATCGCATATTCCTCTAGCACTGCTGAACTTCGTTCATTAAATTCCTCTATAATTAACTCGTGTAGAACATCAATGTGATGACATTGTTCCTTACTTCGTGATGGAGATGCTTCGAAAACACTGAAGGTTACATGTTTATCGTTGTGACGCATGATCAACTCGCACTTGAAAACATCTATGAGTGTGCGTCCCGTTACGTGAAATGGGCTCCCTAGAATAATGGGCACCTCTTTATCAGCTTCACAATCAAGTATGATAAAGTCGGCTGGGAACACAGTTATTGACATGGACGAGAACATCTTTAATCTGTCCTTCAAGTTGTGCCAAAGATCTGTCCGCAAGTTGCAATGTCACTGCAGTGGGCTTCATATGACCAATTCCTAATTTTCTGAAAGTTGACAATGGGATAAGGTTAATACTAGCTCACAAATCACATAAGGCTTTACCTAAGTAATGGTTTCTAATAGAGCATGGAATTGTGAAACTACCAGGATCTTCCATTTTTATGGTAATTTATTTATCAGTGCAGCGCTAAACCCTTCTGTGAGCATAATCGTCTCAATATCGAATATCTTCTTCTTCTTTGATAGTAGCTCATTCATGAATTTCTCATAGCTGGGAATCTGCACAAGAGCATCAACTAGAGGTATATTACTAGGTAATTGTTTCAAGGTAGATACAAACTTTAAATAATCTCTGTCATGATCTTTCTCCTTGAATCGCTGTGGAAATGGCAAAGGTATGTTCATAGTGGATTGTTGTGATATAACCGGTTGTGTCGACATAGGCAGTTGCGTCGACAACTTCGTAAGACAAATGGTCGACATTGGTGTGACTACTAGTGGCTCATCCTCAATTACTTTTGTTGTATCTTCTTTAGATGCAACTTCTCTTTGTTACTTTGGTTCATTTGCGTTGACAGGTGCTTGGTTGGAGCTGCTACTTTGTTTGGCAGTTTGCTTTCCACTCCGCAATGTGATTACCTTGCAATGCTCTTTTCCTTTCTGATTTGGATTTTCAGTGTCAATGGCAAAGCACCTGGTAGTCGTGTGCTCATGTTAGAAGCCAATTGTCCTAATTGTGCTTCCAATGCTCGGATGAAAGATAAATTTCCTTATACAATATCTTTTGTTCTAGTAATATGCTCACGCATCAAAGCTTCAAGAGTAGCTAATGGATCTGATCTTGGTTGAGAATACTGTTGTTGCTGTTGTCGATGCTATCCTTGCATATTTGGTAGCACAATCTGTTATGGTTGCACTCGAGCTTGTGGATGCATCTGATTATATGACTGCATCTGGTTTTGTGATCGTATCTGGTTAGGCTGCGCATGCACTTGAGGATTGTGATTATAATTTTGCTGCTATTGACCGTAACTCCCTTGTCTAAAATTACCTTGATTTGAGGAATTTCCATATCTGTATGTGGATGCATTTTGTTGCTGATATCATTTCTCGCATCTTCGTGAGACAAACCAGCATATTGCCCATTTGAGTTTAGCATTTGAAACATCACCGATTTTAATTCAAAATTCCCAGCTTGTATTGCTGGTCTATCAACCCCTGGTTGTAGATCATCGAGCACAAGAATAACGAAGACTCTAATTTTCATGTTTAGGATTTGCTCTCTTTGTGGCAGCATATTGTTGACTTCTTGTGGCTACACTAGAGGAATAATATTCTGTGGTAGCAAAGGTGGCAGATCATTATTATTTCCAGCCATATTTCTTTGCTCTTGCCTCTTCCTTCGAATTGTTCTTTCAATTTCCAGATCAAAACTAACAATGTTGTTAGTATTTCTCCTTGTGGACATAAACAACTAAAAAGAATTTAAAAGAAAATCAACAAAAGATTAGTAATCAATAAAAGTTAGAAAAAGAATAGTAAATGCAACTATAAAAATAAACATCAAACAAATGTCATCCCCGGCAACGACATCAAAACTTGATCGACCTGTAAACGTCACAAAAATTATCTGCAAGCGGACACTGTCATGCAAGTATAGTAGATAGAGATGAATCTATCGGATATCGATCCCATGAGGATGGTGTTCTTGTTGCTTAAATTTGTTGAAGCAATTAGAGTTAAATGAAAAGAATTGTTAAGAGTAATGTCAACATAATTTGGTTAAGACTGCACAAATCAAAGAGTTAAATCTGTCAATGTAAATATAACATAAAATGTCAGAGCAAATTAATAGAAAATGAATTGTTTTAAAAGATGTTGTAAATGTAAATTCAGAAAATTAAAAGAAACAGATCAAGTGTAAAGAAAAAGGGGGATCCTTGACTTCACAAGTTGGTAATGCTAAATGTGTCTACAAGGTAACTGGTAAATGAATTGTCGCCGTAATTAAGTTCTAATGAGATCTTACTGCTATCAACTTCTCTGTTTAACAAAGACCCAAGAACTCATAATTACCACACCTTCTAATGCAGGTAATGCTTTGCATTCAAGAATAAGTGGCCAGAATTCCTTCTTGCCTCAAGCAACTTTCGTTGTCTTGCTTGTTAATCTAACTTGTCACCACACCTTCCAGTGACTGTGACTGTCATCGTACTTCCGTGGTCAAAACAGTTAAATCCAAATGTAAACAGATGAGAAGAATTGAGTATAAATCAAAATAGATCTAACATTAAGAGATACTTTCGTATACAATTAAAAGTCAATAGAATTCATCAATATTCAAGAGGGTTTAAAGGATGTTATTCCTAGTCTACTAGAATCCTCCCGTAGTCGCTCCTCTTGTGTCGCACCTAGGCACTCCTTGTCAGGAGTAGTTGCCTCCTTGTTGCGTCAATTTACCCTCTTGGGAATCAAGCTTCCATGGCAGCTGACTCTGAGAAAAGATGAGAAAATTTGTGGAATTGAATTCTTCACAGCTTGATACTGATCTCCTCTCACTTTCCTCTATTTATAATCATTCCACAACACAGGTCTATCTCTCTTCTCAGATCTAACTTCCCTTTTTGCAGCTGTACAAGTTTGTTATTGCCAGCTATGCACTCATGCAGATCTGGTTTGTGCATTAGGTAGTTGCAGATTGTCGTGACATCTCTAGACACAAATTATGATTTAAATTTGATGCAACAACTTGGCATTCTCCTACACTGGTGCTTTTGAATGTGTTAGTAGCGTAAAATCCCTGATAAAATGTAGAAGCATTTATGTGGTGACATCTTTGGCCACAATTCTAAATCAAACTTGTGGTCGTAACTCTAAATATTTTCTCGTTCTAATCTTCTAACGTGGATTTCTGTGCTGACAACTTTGGATGCAAAACTGCTACTCAATATAGAGACATTAGTAGCACAAGAGGAGTAAAATGAAAGAAAGTAAGACCATACAACACTGATTTTGAGGAAGAATTCAATGAGCGAAGCGCAGCAGTTATAAAAGAACTTGCGGTGACATCGGATGAAGATTTTCTAGTAGACTGTGAAAATAAGGTTGAGGCGAATAATATTGAGCTTAGGTGTGAATGGCAAATGGAATCTTTAGATTTGACCGATAGAATGGATCCAATCTTTAAGTCATCTATTAAAGAAGCTCCTACCTTAGAGTTGAAGCCATTGCCTACTCACCTAAAGTATGGTTTTCTTGGCAATAATAATACACTAGTAGTTATTGTCTCTGCAACTCTCAATGCGACTCAAGAAGAAAAGTTGATCCACATATTGAAGCAGCATAAATGTGCGATTGCCTAGAGTATTATCGACATTAGAGGCATTAGTCCCTCCTTTTGTATGCACAAAATAAGGTTGGAAGATGAAGGAAAGCAATCGATTGAATAGTAAAGGAGATTGAATGAAAAAATGAAGGAGGTGGTTAAAAAGGAGATAATTAAGTTGCTGGACGCAGGCATTATCTACCCAATTTCTAATAGCACTTGGGTGACCCAAGTTCAATATGTCCCTAAGAAAAGTGGTATCACAGTGGTAAGTAATGACAAGGAAGAGCTAATCCCTACTCGCATTCCTACGGGTTAGCGAGTGTGCATGGATTATCGCTGATTGAATGTAGGCACAAAGAAGGATCACTTCCCACTTCCCTTCATCAATTAAATGCTAGACAGGCTTGCTGGAAAAGCCTACTATTACTTCCTCGATGGCTACTCTGGCTACAATCAAATCACCATTGCACTGGAGGATCAAGCAAAAATAACGTTTACTTGTCCTTTTGGCACTTTTCCTTCCACCGAATGTCATTTGGTCTCTACAATGCACCGGACACATTTCAAAGTTGTATGATGGCAATATTTTCAAACATGATCGAGTTCTCACTAAAGGTATTTATGGATGATTTTTCTATTTATGGAAATACTTTTGATAAATGCGCTGACAACTTGGCAAAAGTTTTAAAATAATGTGAGGACACAAATCTGATGCTGAATTAGGAGAAATGCCACTTCATGGCAACTGAAGGCGTTGTCCTAGGTCATCACATTTCCAGTTAGGGCATTGAAGCGCATAGGGCGAAGGTTGAAATTATTGAAAAGTTGCCCTCGCCAACTAATGTGAAGAGCATTCGGAGTTATCTCGGACACGTGGGATTTTATCGCAGATTTATTCGAGATTTCTCCAAAATTGTGAAACCCCTCTGCTCATTGTTGGAGAAAAATAAAAAAACTCTTATTTGATGATGCATGTATGGATGCATTTATGCAAATAAAGAAGCAGCTCGTGAAGGCACCTATTGTCATTACACCAGATTAGTCGCAACCATTTGAAGTAATGTGTGATGCGAGTGATTTTGCAGTGGGTACGGTATTAGGACAACGTAAGGAAAGAGTATTTCACGCTATATATTACGCCAAAAAAACTCTCACAGAAGCATAGATTGATTACATAACCACAGAGAAAGAGTTGTTGGTTGTAGTCTTTGCTTTCGACAAATTTCGCTCACATCTTGCCAACACAAAGGTTACTGTATTCACTGATCATTTCATGTTGAGATACCTTTTTGTAAGGAAGGACACTAAACCAAGCTGATATGGTGGATCCTGTTATTACAAGAATTTGATATAGAGATAAAGGATCGAAAGGGGTTAGAAAACCAAGTGGCAAATCACCTGTCTCGTCTGAAAGTTAGTAGTGAAGATGGAAATACATTTCAAATTGTTGATGCATTTCCTGATGGAAAGCTATTAGTTGTCGACGCAACCCCGTGGTAAGCGGATGTGGTCAATTACCTGGTATGTGGAATGTTACCTTTGGGTACCATAAACCACAAGAAAGAAATATTTCTTGGCGATACAAAGAAATACTACTAGAACAAATCATACTTATTCAAGGTATGTAATGACAATATAATTAGGCGTTGTGTTCCAGAGGAAGAGATGCTTTCAATCCTGAAGTATTGTCACGATGCTACTTATGGAGGTCATTTTGGTGGCATGAGAACTACTACAAAGGTTCTTCAATCAGGATTTTATTGGCCTTCATTATTTAAAGACACCCACAACTTTGTGCACCAATGATATTGATGTCAGCGCACCGAATCAATATCTCGATGCAATGAGATGTTACAACAACCAATCATGGAAGTTAAACTCTTTGATGTTTGGGGTATGGACTTCATGAGACCATTTCCGAGTTCGTTTGGAAATGTCTATATCCTAATTGCTATTGACAATGTATCAAAGTGGGTAGAGGCCATTGCAATCCCAAAAGATGATGCAAGGACAGTGTTGAAGTTTTTCCACAACTCACTTATTTTGGCACACCTAAGGCATTAATCAGCGACCAAGGCACTCATTTCCACTACAATCAGGTTGCAGCCGCACTGAAGTAGTATGGAGTTAACCATAGAATGGAGATCGCTTACCATCCACAAACAAATGGACAAGCTGAAGTTTCCAATCGATAAATCAAGAGTATTCTCAAGAAGGTGGTGAATCCATCAAGGAAAGATTGGTCTTCTAGGCTTGATGATGCATTATGGGTATTAAGGACAGCTTACAAAACCCCACTTGGAATGTCGTCATATCAGCTTGTCCTTGGTAAAGCATGTCACTTGTCTGTGGAATAGGAACATAAAGAAATATGGGCGATCAAGCAAGTGAGCAAGAATTACGAGGCTGTTGGGAAGAAAAGGCTATTGGACATCACTGAACTTGAGGAAATTAGGCACAATGCTTATGAAAATGCCACAATATGTAAGGAAATGACCAAGCAATGGCAAAACAACATTATTTTGCAATGACAATTTATTGCTAGACAGTAGGTGTTATTATTCAATTCTCGATTAAAATTAGACCCAGGTAAATTGTGCTCACGTTGGTCTGGACCATTTGAATTTGTCGAAGCATTTCCTCACGGTGCAGTCACTATTAAAGACAAAATTATGGGCACTAATTTAAAGTGAATGGACAATGGTTGAAGCATTATTTGGCCATGATGATCATAATAAGAAAGATACCATTAATGTGGTCACATGTTTTAATCCCTCTTGTCAATTTTATCATGTAATTTTAGATTTTTTTGTTTTTGCTTTCGTTTATCATACTTAGTATTTTTACAGGTTAAATTTCTCTCTTTTGTCGACGCATGAACATCTCCTTGTCAATGCATCTCGTCTGCTGACTCACCAGAAAATTGAAGCATACCAGGAAACAAATCATGATGTTTCATCCCTTAACACCCAACCGTTGGATTGGTTTGAAAAAGTGTAATCCGATTGGATGCATTTATTGATTGCAGACTTATTACCCTTTCTCTGTAGGATAAACAAACATGCCTCTCCATCTACTCTTTTCATTCCCTATAAAGCAACCCTTTTGTGTTGACTGTGTTATTCAAAAACCACAATTTTATTCCCAAAATTTTCATCAAGTTTCCACCTTTTCTACTTTATTGTTACCTTTTCTACTAACAAATATGGGCAGAACTAGAGGCGCTAAGACACCATCGAAATCTATTAAGGAATCTTCATCTACCACTGTGGTTCATGAAACAAAGCATCAACCATCCAAAGAACTTGTGATGTTCCTTACAAAGGCAGCCAAGGATCGTTTCCAAGAAAATATGCTAAAACGGAACTGCTATCCTGAGCAAGGTTTCCATCTGTCGAAGCAACAGGAACTTGGAAGCAAGTGCATAAAACCATCGCAAAGATGGGATGGGAAACCTTCTACCGCCATTTTGGGAGCTACTCACCGTCCCTAGTGTGAGAGCTTTATGCAAACCTCACTGACAATGAGTCAAAGTTCGTGTTTGTTCATGAAGGGTTAGTACCTTGGGGTGCTGCCCACATCAATGATCTCTATAACATTACAGTGGACGAGGATGAACATATGGCATTCCTTGAGGATCTCACTGATGAAGGGGTTGATATTTTGGTGCAAGACCTCTACATTGAAGGAGTTATGTAGATGGGCTCCAATCTAAATAATTACACAATGTACAGACGATTTCTGACGTTGCGGAGTAAGATTTGGTTTCATTTTATTAACTATCGCATGATGCCTTCCACCCATAGCACAACTGTAATATTAGATCGGATGTATCTGATACGTTCAATCATTAAAGGGCAAAAAATAGATGCTGGTGCAATTTTACGCCAAGAAATTGCGAATTGCGCTGCTATGCAAAATGACATTTTGGTGTTTCCCTCCTTGATTATGCAGTTGTGCCAGAAACGGGGAGTGATGCCTCGTGAGGGAGAGAAAATTTTGGATAACAAGGGACCCATCAATGAAGCCTCAATCGAGCGCATGACTAGTGGGAAAGACACTCCCACTGTAAAGAAGCCTGAGGCCAGAAAAAGAAAAGGCAAGGCAAAAGTAGAAGAAATGAGAACCAATGTAACCACAGATCCTTCTTTATGACGTAAAGTAAAGGAAGTAGAGAAAACCGTCGACTCCATCAACATCAAGAAGATTAAACTTGTCACCACTGTTGAAGATATGGAGAGGCCTCAAAACCTATTCTATGCATACACCAGGGCATGGAATAGTGTTGTTGTGACCACACTGAGACAGATGAGCAAGACACCTCTACCAGAATTCCTTATTTTCCCTCCAATTGTCAAAGAAGCCGAGCCTTCAATTGAGGATGTTGACTCTGGAGGAAAGGACCAATCTGTGGCTTCCCCATAAATGGTACATATTTTTTATGATAAAAGAGAAGTTAATTCGAGAGAAGTAGAGGACTGTCTAAGGAGTATTGTGAGCTTATTTAAGGATGACTTTACTGCCAATCTAAAGGGCATTGTCACTGAGGAAGAGGCCTATAATGATGAAGAGAACACGCCAGTAGAACATGTGGAAACAGAGGAAGAAAGAAAGGAAGGAAAAGATGTCAAGGCAAATTCAACTGAGGAATTTGTCCCCCCACCTACAGTTGTGGGTGCATCACTTGAAGATTTAGCGCCACCTGAAGTGAGTCAGACGGAGGTTGTGCCTACAATTAATGAGGATTACAATCCTCTAGCTATAATGGTTTATACTAGACCACTTGCAGAAATCCACCCATCTGATGTCACTGTCGATGACGCTAGGGCTTAGCCCGATGCTGCGGGACAATCCAAAGATCAGGCCAAGCCAAAAGAGAGAAAATAGAAGAGTGCCAATGACAAGAAGCACCACAAGGAAGAATGGAAGCACAAGAATAAAAAGCCCAATGCAGCCACATAAACGGATGTAACAAATTGAGTTAGTTTTTATTTCAGTTTTTAGTTTTAGTTTTCATGCAGATCATGTAGCTGTAATTTAATTATCACCACATTCCCTTGGTCATTGCATTTTTAATTGTCACTGCATGTGCATTGTCATTGCATTTCCATTTGTCATTGTAAATTAATATCAATGCATTGGTGACAATGCAGACTTTAAGTTTGGGGGGAATGTATATGGGGCTGGAAAGGCAATTGCATCCACATTTCAAAAATTTATCCTTTTGAGTTTAATGAAAGCATGCAACGTTATTGAAAATGTGCTTGAATTTTTTCATTTGATGCTTAATTCTTGAATCATGTGAACTATTAATGAATGAGTTGGATGAATTTGATTGAATGTTATATCTTCAATTCTTGGATGAATGATTTAGATTGCATTAGTAATGGATGAATAGTATCATTATTTGACTCTTGAATGAATCTGTCATTTACAGCTACTTGTATATAAGCATAGTTATGAATAAAAGACACTCCAATGTGGGTGTATTATGAACTGTCAAGGGGGAACACTCCAATGCAAGTGTTAGAAAAAGTAATCTAGCCAAAGGTTGTCACTGCAAGAGTGTGTGTCGGCGCAATCTCCCTGGGGGTTTGTTGCACCCCATCATTACTTCCCAATAACAAGAGTATAGTAATGCAACAACATCCATCAGTCACATAAAGAAAACAAAAAAGGGAAAAGGGAAAAAGAAAAAAATATATACAATAAATGTTGTTTTGGTAGAAAGAATTTAGGATTTAAAGCATTATGCTAGCATTGATGAAATTGCAATCTTAATTATTCATGCTTATGAATTGCCGGCGTACTATTTTGTCATTTAAATGTGATTCATTCATTAGGATTTTAGATGATTCAAGTTGCTAGAATGATTATTACTTTGATAAAATTTTTGTTAAAACCTTGCTAGTTCTTGTTTTACTTGAGGACAAGTAAAAACCCTATCCTTTGAATTTATGATATTTTTACTACTGATGTCACTGCATTAGTCTGTTTAGCATTGTGCCTAAAGATGTCACTAGAGGAACCCGTCCAAAAGTATTGATGCATGAATGTGTCCAGACTTGTCACTGCATAAGAGGATCCAGAATTGTGTCCAGAACAGTTGCAGCACCTGACAACTATTTGGTTAACATACCAAAAATGTGTGAGTTGTACAGCTGGTATAACCAACTACTACGAGTAGAGAACGCTAAATCTGAAAGGAAGGACACTTGTACTGTGAAGCTGCTGTTAAAGACTGAAGAGAAGGAGAGAGAAAGGATCTTATTTTTCAGTCGAATTTGATTTTCTTCTTCAATCTACATTTTCTCAAAGCTTGCATCCATGGCAGCTTAACTTTCCAAGGGCAACCTGACGCAGGAGAGATGGCAACCCTGCTCTTGACGAGGAGCATCCTAAGTGCGACATAAGGGGAGAGTGAGGGAGCAATTTGAGTAAACTAGGAATAGAATGCCCCATTTGTTCTGTTATTTCTCTTTCTTAAACGCTAGTAAATCTTGTTATTTCAAGTTGTATGGAAGTACATTTGATATTTAAAACTAAATGATATCTATTTCAATCTTGCCTTTACTGTTAATCTTTGGATTTAATTGTTTTGACCACGGAAGTGTGATTACAGTCACTGTCACTGGAAGGTGCAGCAACAAATTAAATTAACAAGCAAGACAACGGAAGTTGCTTAGGGATTGAAGGAATTTAATCCACTTGTTCTTGAATATGTTGCATTGCCAACACTGGAAGGTGTGGTTAGTGTGCATGTTTAAGTCTTAGATCTAATAGAAAAGCCAAGTTTGGTAAGATATTCATTGTGACTTATTGCAGCAACAATTTACCTGTCATTTTTAACCTTGTGAATCACACTTAGTTTTCTGCCAACTTTTCACATCAAGAACCCCATTGCATTATTATTGCATTTTATCTTTAAATTTACATTATTGCTTCAACAACTCAATATCATAACTTTATTGCATTTACTTGTCCATTGCTCCAACAATTATTACCATAATTTATCTTGTTTTATCTATTCTTTGCATCGATAATTATAAGCAGCAAACAGTCATCCTCATGGGATCGATATCCGATAGAATTACATCTATCTACTATACTTGCATCGACAGTGTATGCTTGCACATATTTGCTGTGACATTCATAGCGTGATCAGTGACTCACGATGCTATAGAGAATCCGCAGCAAATGCAAAATCTCAACTATCGGACCAGTTTCACTTTACAGTGACTCACGATTCTATAGAGAATCCAAAATAAATGCAACATCTCAGCCATCGGACCGATTTCACTTTACAGTGACTCACAATGCTGTAGAGAATCCGCAACAAATGCAAGATCTCAAACATCAGACTGTTTTTTATCTTTGGCACAAGGCCGGGAAATTCTCATCTCGTCGATTCTTTCTTTCACATTTCCAATCGTCGTTGCTCATTTCCAACAATCATAAGAAAGATAGTTATAAGTGGTTATTAATAAGAATTTAACATTTTGAACTAACTAGATGAAATTGTAGTTAAAGTGAACTCTAGGGACACAACCGTAATTTTCCATTTTCCACTATTGGGACACAATCTCGATCTATTACAATAATTTTAACTCAATTATTTAAATCAATATGAATTTTTAAGTTTTTGGTATTTTTACAAAATTACCCTTAACTTTCCACTTTTATTCAATTTAGTCCTTTAGCTCAAAC
Organism: Gossypioides kirkii; assembly: GCA_005610355.1. Lineage (NCBI taxonomy): Eukaryota > Viridiplantae > Streptophyta > Magnoliopsida > Malvales > Malvaceae > Gossypioides > Gossypioides kirkii. Next base: position 23,918,869 of record CP032253.1, on the reverse strand, counting down.
TTGCATATTAACCATTTTATTTTAAATTCCAACTTTGTCGAATACCTAAAATCATTTCTAAAACCCACTCTTTTTTGCAATATTTCACCCCAAGTCTTACAAATTTATTCCTTTAACATTTTAGTCCTTTAACATAAAAATTTCTAAAAACTACTTTACAAAATCATCAAATCTAACAACCAAGCTTATAAATCTTCCATAAAATTTCAAGAAAAAACTCATTCCTCAATGGAAAAATTTATAACATTTGACAGAATAAAAAATTAGTTCTTGAGTTAGCTAGATTAAGCTAATATGGACTCAAAAACATAAAAATCACTAAAATGGGGCAAGGTTTACTTACGTATTTGATGAACTCTAACTAACCAAAGCTTTTTCCTTCCCAAAAATGGCTATTAGGCTTGTTGAAGAAGAAGAAGAAGAAGAAGAAGAAGAAGAAGAAGAAGAAGAAGAAGGAAAGAAAATGATGAAATTTTAACTTTTTTCTTTTAATTTAATTACTTAACTTACGTAATTACCTATTTACCCCTTTTAAATTACATGAAATTTAGCCATATAAGAAGTCAAAATCGTCCACATACCTTAAAGATGGTTTAAATACTATTTAGGTGTCTTAACTAAACTTCCAATTGACACCAAATACTTTTAATTAGAAAATTTCAACTATTTCACCTTTTGCGATTTAATCCTTTTCATTTAATTAACTATCTAAACAATTAAATTTCATAACCAAATTTTAATACATTACTAATGACCTTATAAATATTAAATAATTAATATTTATAGTTTGACATATCGAAGTCGTGACCTCAAAATCACCATTCCCGATCATACAGAAAAATTAAATAATTAGTAAACCCTCATTTAATTAGGATTTAATTGCAATTTAGCAAAATCTAAAGATTTCCACATCATTTCTATTATTAAGCCTTTTAAGGAGGATCCAATTATACAATTGGTCCTTCAATTATATTAAATTTCAACTAAAAAGAATTTATTTCAATTTAACCCTTAAACTAATAAAGACTAAATGAATAAATATCCCAAAGATTAGTGGAAGGTAATCATATCCTCCACCGCTTGGAGTTTTTAACCATGGTGTAATTGTCACTTTGGTCCCTTTTATTTTTAATCAATAACAATTAATTTTTACCTCCTTTACAATTTACTCCTTTTCCTTAATTAAGCAATTAACTATCAAAATTACTCAACCAAACTTCAATTCACATATAATACGATTCTGTAAATATTTAATAAAAATATTTACGACTCTTAATTTTAGAAACGAGGTCTCGATACCTCATTTTCTAAAACCACTTGACTTTTGAACCAAACCACTTATACTAACTTTGAATTCAATAATTAAAATTCTTCAATTCAAAATTCTATAAAAAATTATTATAGACTTATTTAATTAAAATACTGATTATAAAAATTTTCTCGTCAGGTTTGTGGTCTCAAAACCACTATTTTCGACACCACTGAAAAACGAGCTGTTACAACTCTCCTCCCCTTAGGAATTTCGTCCTCGAAATTTTTATCTAGTAGCACTTGTTTATTCTAATGCTTCCTTCACAACAATAATCATTACTAGCTCATCCAAATATAGAGAATAACAATTCCATAATAATTCCCAAATAACACAAACTTTATCTTGACTTTTCTTACTCGAGAATCATAATAAGTAGTAATAATTTAGACAACACTTGATGTTCAGTTTCCTTCATTGATTCAAGATAGATCAACATAGAAATTTCTAGAGATGTTTTTCTGAAGTTTTCATATAACAATAAAAAAATCTTTTTAGCCGAACCTACTTTAATCCCTTTGTCAAATTTACATAACCAAGAAAATTAACCCCACTAAACTAAAACTTGCTGTTGATAGTTTTCATGTAAATTATTGCTCACACATAGTCTATAATACATTTCTCACATATTATGCATACACAAATTCTATTTGAAGTCTATCAGAATATCATCAATAATCATAATTACAACTGTATCTAAACATCTAGATAAGATTGAACAATTTGATTCATCATCTTCATAAATTAACAGAGACATTAGTTAATCTGACAATATTACCAAAATTCTTAATGATTATCTCAAGTTCAAAAGAAATTTTCAGCATCTTATTTCTTTAACTAGAATTGAATAATTAAATCTTTATTAACTTTTAAATACGTTGTTACGTCCTTTTAACTTATTGAACAAGTCTTCTGTATAAGATATAAGATTTTTATTTTATATCTTGAATTTATTCCATTATCAGACTTAGGTAGAATTCCCAGAAATCTTTCAGGGGATAAATCAAAATACCCATTGGTGAACGGTACACAGTTATCCTCAAATCTAAAATTTTTTGATTGAGTAGTCAATCATTTATATATAAACAAAAATTGTTTTCAATCATTTTATATCATTTCTTGTATAAGGACATCTGAACAACTCTGATTTACTTGACTCAACCATAATCAGTAAATCAGTCCAACATTTCAATCAATTCATTTCAGTCTGTAATTCATTACGGTATCATATAACTTCAGTCAATCATTTCTAAATTAATACCAAATCATGAAAGGATAGTAACATCAAATCGTTAAAAAAATCACAGTAATAAATTTTCTACAGATAGTTTCGACGTACCAGCTCTATCTCAATAGTTTATGATTCAAATATCAAACTCATTAATTTAGGAAATAGACCCCTATCCATTTTTTTAATATAATGCAATATATAAATAAATTAACCCAATCTTAATTAGTGCATACTCAATAAATAATATCGAAAGAATATATCATACCAGGAATAATATTTGACACTGAAATTTCAGATTCATTCTTATATCTTCGATCCCACATTATTTACCTATACTCAATGGTAGGGGTTATAAAGTCACTCCATGTTTCAAATATTTATGAAAACAATATACTATAACTTGCATCAGAATCAATAGTCAAATATTATTATTAACTCCGTTAATTTCATCACATTTAGATTCTGATAACATCTTTAAAATCTACAAATAAATAGGAGTTAGATCGGATCAATTAATATTACACTATCACAGGTTTATATGGAATGTACTTTCTAGACTTTATTCACACTACACTTAATTTGAGAATCGACTAAATTATGGCTCTGATACCACTAAATGTAACACCCAAAACTCGTTATTGCCGTCGATTAGGGTCTCGAGGTTCTCTGTTCATTTGACGCTGATAAATTCCCATTAATACTTCATTTTAATAAGTTTAATTAGATTAATATATAAAGCACAGTATAAAATATCAAATTAATTAACAATACAATCCATTTAGGGAAAAATGTCATTTCCACAAATCTAGGAGACTTTTATCCGTACCTGTTAGACAAGTATCGGTAGTTGACAAGTCAGTAAACAATTCAAGAAAGAGTTTAGACTTCTACAGATACCTATGATAGTTTTACGAATATAAGTGAGACAACTACCGATACAAGGTATGCTTATATCGATACTAAAAACTCCAGACAGTTAAGAAGTTTTACCCTACAACTTCTACCGATACAAGCACCTAGACTACTAATACTACTATGAACAGAACTACCAATACTTCATATGTTACTACCGATACAATGTAAGTCAGTAACCAACCTCTCTCCTACTTTGTACTTCTACCAATATATGCAAGAATTCTACCGAAACAAGTATGTAGAATTCAATTATTCACACAAGTCCTCAAGTTTATCAACCATCATTTAACACAAGACTCTTATTCAAATTCTCATCTTGCAAAATCTATACATGAGAATACTTGTCTCATCATATAACCATAAAAATACAATCGATCAACACAAAGAATCTTAAATTCACATGTCAATTCATTACAAAACACATTTGCTTAGTTACAACATCAAGCAAGCATGGAAGTTTAGTTCAACAAAGAATCAACAATCCAAAATCCAACATTTCAAGGGTAACATCATCCTAATACATGCCATATAACCAAGTGATGTAAATACTACCGAACGAGCTCCCAAGATAGTGTGATTTCTTTGAGGTGATTCGTTCTTTAAGCAGTAAAATTGAATATACAAAACAACAACAATTACACATGTAAGCTTTCATAGCTTAACAAGTTTGTAAAGTTTAACAAGATACCGAATAACATGTGCTGTACAATCTGTGAACCAATCGAACCAGAATAGAACTATGCTTCAGTGATCGATATACGTTTTACTCCCCGTTGACCCAAAGGTCATGCTTGTTACCAGTATACGATGTTGCTCACACTAAGCCAGCAAGGACTCGCAACATATGTGGTACTTCAGCCATCGATATGGCCTGTAATCCAAATCTTGGATTCATTTCACATAAAGTGACTGACGATACTGTAGAGAATATGCAACAAATGTAGGATCTCAACCATCAGACTAGTTTCACTTTACAGTGACTAACGATGCTGTAGAGAATCCGCAACAAATGCAAGATCTTAGCCATTGGACCAGTTTCACTTTACAGTAACTCACAATACTGTAAAGAATCCGTAACAAATGCAATATCTTAGCCATTGGACCGTTTTCACTTTAAAGTGACTTACGATGCTGTAGAGAATCCATAACAAATGCAAGATCTTAGTCATCAGACCGTTCTTATATTTGGCACAAGGCCGAGAACTTCTCATCTTGTCGATTCTTTCTTTCACGTTTCCAATCATCCTTGCTCATTTCCAACAATCATAAGAAATGCAATTATAAGCAGTTATTAATAAGAATTTAACATTTCGAACTTACCGAATGAAATTGCAGTTAAAGTGAACTCTAGGGTCACATTCGTAATTTTCCCCTTTTCCATGATCGGGATACGATCTCGATCTATTACAATAATTTTCATTCAACTATATAAATCAATATGAATTTTTAATCATTTTATGTAAATAAGTCTTTTTGGTATTTTTACAAAATTGTCCTTAACTTTTCACTTTTATTCAATTTAGTCCTTTAGCTCAGACTTGCAAATAAACTATTTTATTTTAAATTCTAGCTTTGTCGAATACATAAAAGCATTTCTACAGCCCACTTTTTTTTCAATATTTCACGTTAAGTCCTTACAAATTTATTCCTTTAACATAAAAATTTCTAAAAATTACTTTACAAAATCATTAAATCTAACAACCAATCTTATAAATCTTCCATAAACTTTCAAGAAAAAGCTCATTCATCAATGGAAAAATTTATAACATTTGATTGAATCACAAATTAGTCCTTGAGTTAACTAGATTAAGCTAATACGGAATCAAAAACATAAAAATCACTAAAAAGGGCAAGGTGTACTTACCTATTTGATGAACCCTAACTAACCAAAGCTTTTTCCATCCCAAAAATGGTTATTCAGCTTTTGAAGAAGAAAAGAAAATGATGAAATTTTAACTTTTGTTTTAATTTAATTACTTAACTTGTGTAATTACCTATTTGCCCCTTTTAAATTACATGAAATTTAGCCATATACAAAGTCAAAACTATCCAAATACCTTATAGATGGTTTAATTACCATTTAGGTGCCTTAACTAAACCTCCAATTGACACCTAATACTTTTAATTAGAAAAATTCAACTTTTGCACCTTTTACGATTTAATCCTTTTCATTTAATTAACTATCTAAACAATTAAATTTCATGACCAAATTTTAATACAATACTAATGACCTCTTAAAAATTAAATAATTAATATTTACGGTCTGACATATCAAAGTTGTGACCCCAAAATACCATTCCCGATCATACAAAAAAATTGACTAATTAGTAAATCCTCATTTAATTAGGATTGAATTGAAATTTACCAAAATCTAAAGATTTCCACATCATTTCTATTATTAGGCCATTTAAGGAGGATCCAATTACACTATTGCTCCTTCAATTATATTAAATTCTAACTAAACAAACTTTATTTTAATTTAAATCTTAAACTAATTAGGACTAAATGAATAAATATCCCAAAGGTTAGTGGAAGGTAATCATATCCTCCACCGCTTGGACTTTTTGACCTTGGTGTAATTGCCACTTTGGTCCCTTTTATTTTTAATCAATAGCTATTAACTTTTACCTCCTTTACAATTTACTCATTTTCCTTAATTAAGCAATTAATTATCAAAATTACCCAACCAAACTTCAATTCACATATAATAAGACTCTGTAAATATTTAATAAAAATATTTATAGCTCTTATTTTTAGAAACGAGGTCCCGATACCTCATTTTCTAAAACCACTTGACTTTTGAACCAAACCACTTATACTAACTTTTAATTCAATAATTAAAATTCTTCAATTCAAAATTCCATAAAAATTTATTATTGACTTATTTAATTAAAACACTCATTATAAAAATTATCTCGTCAGGTTTGTGGTCTCGAAACCATTGTTTTCGATACTATTAAAAAATGGGCAGTTACAATTCTAGAGAATTTGCATTGAATAGGAAGAGGTAGCATCCATGATAACCAATCTAAGAAACTTAAGGATCCTAATTGCAACTAAGGTTGCGTTTATGAACTCCCAACTTACCCTATCATAGGCCTTCTCTAAGTCGAGCTTAATAGCCATCCAATTTCGACCAACTTTTCTTCTATGCATACAATGAATGACTTCTTGTGCAATAATGATGTTGTCGGAGATATTACGACCAGTGATAAACCCGGCTTGTTCCTCCGATATGAACTTGGGAAACACCACTTTAAATATGTTTGCTATTACTTTCTTTACTAGCTTGTACATCACCGTATAGAGTCTAATGAGCTTGAACTGGCTAAATTCCTCTGGTTTGTTCATTTTTGGAATGAGCACGTGCTTGGTATTATTGATCTCAGCTTCCAACTTGTTACCAAAAAAAATGCCTAGGACCCATGCACAAATAGCACCTCTCATAGAATCCCACTGACTTTGGAAGAAATAAGCATGAAAACCATCACTCCTCGGAGCTTTCAATGGAGCCATATCAAACAGGGCCTTTTTAATCTCTTCATTCGAAATCGACATTCCTAAGAAAACAATGTCTTGATTCAAAAAACGGGGAAAGATGTTGGAAGGGAGATCTCTAATAGGCAGAGGGGGCTCACCATAAAGTCTATCAAAGAACCCAACTACTTCTTTTTCAAGAGTAACCTAGTCAGAACATCACTCTCCATTCTTAAGACGTAGAGCCATGATATGATTAAGTTTCCTCCTTTGGGTTATACGATTGTGGAAGATTTTGTGTTACGGTCCCCGAACTGAAGCCAATTAGACCTAGCTTTTAGTTTCCCAAAAAGTTCCTCATGCTTGAGAACATTTTCCAACTCATCTCATATCTCCATTTCCAAACTAATTAGATGATTCGAACTCGATCGCTCAGTCACCTTCTAAATGCTAGCAAGTGATCTCAAAAGTTGTCTTTCACGGGCTCCTAGAAATCCATAGGTAGACCTGTTCCAATCTTTAACATGTGAGGTAAAGTTATAGATAGATTCAGCCATGTTACCTGAAAAATGCCACTTTTCTTTGACCAATTCAGTGAAGTTGGCGTGCCTTGTCCATCCTGTGAGGAAGCGAAAAAGGCGATTTCTAGGAGGTGCAATGTCTGGTCTGGTTTTGAGGAGGATGGGTTTATGGTCAGACTTAATTCGCGATAAATGGAAGACAGTACTATGGAGATGAGCAGAGATCTATAAGTCATTAGCTAAAGCTTGGTCTAGTCTTTCAGATGTAGTTCCTCTTTGCCATGTAAATGATGGTCCAACAAATCCTAGATCTTGCAGATTACAAGAGTCAACAAATTTACCAAAGAATTTACATCTCTTACTTGTATTATGGTCACATTTCTTATCAATAGGTGAGAGGATAGCATTGAAGTCACCCATAATCATCCACGGCGAAGAATCTTAAGGAAGTACAGCGATAATATCTTCCCACAAAGACTTCCTCTTCACTTTATCTAGACTACCATAAACGAAATAGATATAAAAAGAGTTGGCAAGGTTAATATCAACAACACGAAGGAGAACATATTGTGAGTGATTGTTGATAATATTAATCGAAACTGTATCCTTCCAACCAACCTAGATCCCTCATGAAAAGCCAACAGCCTCAATCCGTGAGAAAAATCAAAGCTAATTTTTCAATAATTGCATTTTCTTTTTTGCCACTTACTCTCGGTTCAAGCAAGCAAACAATGTCAGGTCTGTATTCTAAATTAAATTTGCAAAAAACACGAATAAACTTACTACTCGTGCACCCTTGGCAATTTCACGAAAAAATTGTTAGATTCATAAACATATATATAAAAGAACAATAATGAAATGGACAAAATAAATTCTTTCTGCACCAAATCCCGAAGTCAGATTTGTGTTTGATTTGCATCTGTTGGATCACAAGGACTCGTCCCTTCTAGGCCTTCTGTTGAAACTGACAACAACAATTTATTCATAGATTCCTGTAACAAAACATTAGGGGGATTTTTTTACTATGGATTTGGAATCCTTTCCATGTAAAAATTTGGAGATTTTCTTCATAGTCCAAAATCCTTTTATTTTCCCTTCTCGTGTCTACCTTATTTTTTCTAAATTTATCGCTCCCCCTTGCTGGAAAAACCCCATTCTCAACCTCACCATCACGGAGCTGAGATGTGTCCTTGCAAGAAACTGTAGAGTGCCGATTAGGATTAAGCCCACATTAGAATCGACAACCGGGATAGTAAGCATCGTGACACTCCTCAACATCAACTTCACTGTATTATTCAAACCACCTGCTTCGATTTCAAATAAGGATTCCGGCTCCGATCCCGACCTAAAGTCATCTTCTTCAACCATCTGATCGGGGCAGTCATCAGCCTCCTCTATCGTATCTATAATCCGGTGAGTAAGGTTGTTACCTTCAACTTCTTGGGCCAATGAAACCCGATTATCCATTAAACCAGAATGAGATTTAGCAGCTTGACCCACTTCCTTGATGGTCTGGCTGTACACAGGATTTGAAACTGCTATCGGCCTAGTAGATGCGGCCTAGATCTACTCAATAATACTGCTAGGCTACTTAGATTCATTTTTTAGGCCTTTGACCACTTCTTTAACAATATTAGGATTAATACTATTTTTAAATCCTTTCCCAGTATTATATTCTTCCCTAAATTGCACCCGCTCACCAATTTTCTAAGGAATCACATATTCCTGAAAGTCTTCCAACATAATTTCCTTGCCATTATTACGTTGAACGTTGGCCTTGCTCCCTTTGGCTTCAGATTTGTTCCCATTTTTAGCATTTGTTTTCGTTAGGGCTCTAAATTGGGAACCCTCATTGGTTTTTACCGCAAATCCAGCCTCATTTTGTGAATGATCCCTTAGTCTTCGCTTGGATTATTTTTTCAACCACCATCCGTGGCCTGTAATTACCATCCTGCCCATCTGAACCACTACCAATCTCCTTCCCTAAAACCACTCCTGGTTCCACCGACAAATGGAGATTTCCAGCAACCGTTATGGTTGGCCAAGAGGGACATACGACTTTTAAGTGATTATTTTTTTCGCACTGGAAACAAATAGCAGGGAGAAATTCATATTCAATTTTTTGAACCTTGTTTTCGATTATGATTTGGGAAACCAAAGGCATATCCAGATTCACACACACAGCTAACCGTGCAAAGTGACCCCTTGTTCTGTTATCTGTATTAAGATCTAATTTTACAAATTTGCCTACCAAACTGCCTATTTCGCATAGGATTTTTTGTCTATAAAGGCATATCCAAATTCACCATACACAGCTAACCGTGCAAAGCGACCCCTTGTTCTGTTATCCGTATTGTGATCTAATTTTGTAAATTTGCCCACCAAACTGCCTATTTCGCGTAGGAATTTTTTGTCTATACATATAGCCAGGTAAACCGAGGAGTCTGATCCACATCATTACCACGCTCGAGAATTTTTGAACTGGATCAAAAGAGACCGTCCATGGTTGCACAGTCAAATACTGTCCAAAAATGATCCCAGGCCCTTTAGACAAGACCTTTTCGCAATCCCTCTCATTGCCAAATCTAGCCAAATAGTAACCACTTTCGATATCCATAAGCTGAAGATGCGAAGTATGCTATCACAAGTTAAGAATCTTGTTTTGGAGTACCGTGAAGCCAATGTTACGACCCAATAGCTTCAGAATCACCGTGCTCTCCATATCCCGAAAGAGGATATGTTTAATTCTTTCTGAGAATTTGATGGTAGGGACCCCATTGGTGTGAGATTTATGAATGTCCCCTTCCATCAATTCGAAGTCCTCCGTTGAATGGAAATCCGTCCCATCGAAAGATGGAGAAGAACCATTAGTTTGTCCTTCCAAGAAATGGATGGTTTCACAACTTGATCCGCCTCCATATCCATACTTTCATGATCATCTTTATCCTTAAAGAGAACTTTCTTAGGGATTTCACTTTCTGTAGAACCATCATCAGGAACCACCATAGCAGAGAGAGAATCCATATTCTTACAACTTTTTTTTTGTTTTTTCTTTAAAAACCTAACATTTTCCTTTTCTATTTTCTTTAATGTTCACCTTTGTTATAAATATGTTTATATTATTATTCTTTGTTGATGATTGGTTTGAATTTTGATAAGAAATAAATATTTAAGTGGTGGTGAATGAATAGTAGATTAATGGATTAATAATTGAAATAGGTTAAAGATGAAAATAGATTTATGACAAAATTGATTATTCAATTCATTCTTTTAAAAATAAATTAGGGAAGAGTGCCACAAGATATTGAGTTAATCTTAGTGTTATCTTTGTAATTCTTTGTTGGTGTGGTTCATCAAATTTGAGAGCAAACTTGGATGCCATTTGAACACAAGAAACAGAAAATTGACGAAGTTTTACAGAATATATATTATATAAAGAAACAAAGGCCTAACTCCAAAGAAAATAATATGGTAGCATGGAGCATTGTCTTTAGGAGCTTGTTTGGATAAATCATTTAGTTGCTCAAAGTGTTCCACCAACAGGTACTTGTCAAAAAGTATCAGATTGGAGGGACCTTCAACTTCATTAGTGTATGTATGTATGTATGTAATGATGCCAAACTAGGGTAATATATATTTAGATTTTTTAAACATATTAATTTTAATTTTAATTTTATCTCGGGCAACTACTATTTTTTAACTTGCGTTTCATTAAAAACAACATTGATGACAGCAAAGCGTAAAAAATTAGGCAGAAGCAGTCTTTTTCTGCTAGAAAATGACAGCCTAGATGGGAAGAATGCTGAAGGGTGTCAAAACTCCAAGATACATTGACAGCTTCTGATTTTTCATCCTATTCAAGTTGTACATATGGTTAGCATGGAGGTAATGGATCATCATGCCTCTATTGCCTGCCACAACCACAACAGATATAGGATAGCTCTTCATTTACAAACAAGTCAGTCGGAGAAAATTATACCCATTCCTAAGTCGCAAAGCTCAACCTCATTCAACTCACTTATGTACCTCTGCAACAAAGCAAGCAAGCATTAGGGTAGATTAGCTAGAACCCCCAGAAGGAAACAAAACTCAACAAATGTATTAAAACAAACCAAGTCTTACCCAATGATTATTAGAGCCAAAAATAAAATCTCTTAATATGAAAACAGAAAACATTTGAGCACCAAGACACAGAAGAAGAACTAAAACCCATTCGGAACAGATGCAAGAAAGCATTATGAACCCATCAACGCATATACAACACTTACAGTTACACCAGCTTCACTAGCAGCCCCCGCCGGCATCGCCACAACCACCTCCGGCGTCACTATCCCGTTTGCGTTTGCGAGGCTTATCGGAGTTGGGATGATCACCGCACAAGAAAATGATGATAGGGATAATGAAGAGGGAGGATAAAATCAGGAAAAGTAAGGGTAGGGCAGTAGAGATATGCATTGCTTGGGATGAAGTTAGCTTAGTTGCTGAATTTTCTGGTTTGCTGAATGATTGCTTGGGAGACCAAAACATAGAATTATGGATGGATGGCTCACGCTTATATAGAGAATCCTACATACAAGTATCTGTATATATAATATAATGCATGTATGTAATGATGTCAAACTAGGGTAATATATTTAGATTTTTAAACATATTAATTTTAGTTTTAAATTTTTAAAATTATTTTTCCAGCGTACTTTATTTACGGTTTTTGAAAATTATTTAATAAAATTTTAAAAACTTTTTCATATATATTTTTAATAAAACAATAATATTTCAAATAAATAAAAAAAATAATCAATATTTTTTGAAAAAAAAAATGTATTCTATATATAACTTTTCAATAATTTTCATGGTTTTAAATATAAAATATTTATTTTTATGCCATAAAAATTATAATTAATCAATATTTCAATTCGATTTTTGATTTTTTACTTTTTTTTTTCCTCGACCCTCTTTGCTATGCATTTTGCTTGAAACAAAGTCTATAAGTCTAACTCTTTTAGAATTTTTATCCCTGTTTTGTTGTTTTTATCAGTTTTAGCTTTTTTTAAAAGTTTTTAGAATCAAATTAATGATCGAATTAATCAGACAATTAATTCTCAATTTGATCGATTTATTTAATTTAATTTAATAAATTATTAAAAATAAAAATATTTAAAAATATATTCAGCCATCAACTCAATCAATCTAATCAACCGGTTCAACTAATTTTATTGTTTCAAATTAATACTACAATGAATTCTTGGTTCAATTTATATATACCACCTACCGATTGAATTCTATTTTAAAAGCAGCGGTAGTTTTTGCCCCCATAACTATGACTTTTTCTAGTTATGAGCAAAAGAACAAAACAAGATAAGAGTGGCAACCAAAACATCCTCTATAATTTGTTTCTATGCATTGCAAACTCTCTCACCCATCATAAATAGCTGCATGCATGTTTACTTGGTGTATTTAATTAAGTCAGTTCTTGATATTTTTGAGTTTTAGGTAAAATAATAAAATGAGATTTTATGTTATTTAAAAATTGAAAAAAAAAATTAGATCCTTTAAAAGTTAAAAAAAATTAAAATCCCTTAAAAGTTGGTAAAAAAATTTTGACCTTTAAAAATTAAAAAAAATTAAACCCCTTAAAAATTAAAAAATAATATTTTAAATCTCTTTCAATCTTGAGCCCTGGAGGACCGCACCTGCAAAAGAACCCAGGGTTGGCTTGTATATATTAACATAAACTTTTAATTTTTAAATATAAATGAATACAAAAAATTAAAAATATTATATCAATAAAAAATTAAATATATAATCTTTCTCTATTTTAATTTTTACACTTTTATTTACATGTGAATTATTTAAAATATGAATATTCTAATAATTTATGATAAAGTTTTGTTAATAATTTAATGAATTAATTCTAAGAATTTAATTGTAAGTTAACTTTCATTATAAATTTATATTTTCAATTATCTGTTATAAGAATAGTGATTCTTTTAACAATTTATAATTTTACAATTAAATAATAAGTTATATAAATTTTTAAAATTGTAATTATAAAATTTACTATTATATTCTATCATCAGTTATTTATTTGTTTTTATAATTAATTAATTATTTTTATATATCATTTACTATTGTTTTATCATAATATTTTTTTAAATAAGTGTATTATTAATTAGGATAAACTATATAAATGGCCAAGCAACAATTATTTTCTTTTATTTTGGTCACTCAATTATAAATTTTTTAAATTTAGGTATTAATGTTTTCAGTTGTTTGTCACCCTCCGTTAAATTGTTAGTGTTGTTGTGGTCTTTTTAAAATTGATATAATAATTTATTTAGTTCTCAACACTTACAATACTATCAATTTAACCTTTCATATTTACAAATTCTATAAAAAAAAACAGAGATTTCCAATGGGAGGAAGAAAATGTCATATTCATTACAATTTCATGGCTATTATGAAGCATCCTATATATCATGATCATCTTCATCATATTTGCTTGTAGCATATTTGAAGATATAAATCATTGTGATTTCAAATTTGTCTTATAAAATGTATAAATTTTATATATTTAATAGAATCTTTTTGTAATACTTTTTACTTGACTCGATTGTCAGATTCAAACTACAGGATGTTTAATTCATTGTCAGAGCAACTACAATTCAATTCAACTATGAATACACATTATTAATTATATGATATACTTTGGGAGAGAACAAAATATAAAGTTATGGATGGATGGGGGAAAGGGTCACGCTCACACTTATATAGAGAATTCCACATACAAGTATCTGTGCATATATAATATAATGTATGTGTGTAATGATGTCAAACTAGGGGTATTATGTTTAGATTTTTTAATATATTAATTATAATAATTTATGTTGATTGAAGAAACACTTGAATGTTGAAAACACTTATCATTGAGAGAAGATAATAAAACAAGAAAAAGATTATACAAACAGTGAAGTCAGTTAATGAAGGGTTCCTGTTTTTGAGGTTTCTGAGTTGCAGAGAAATCAAAAGAAAGAAAGAGAGAGAAAGAAAGAAAGAAAGTGCAATGAAGATGAAAGGGAAAGCATTAATAATGGATTCTGTGAGAGAAAGGACAAAAATATATGCAAGAGATTAATGGCGATGACAATGACATTGGCCATGGAATAACTCATCCCACATTTTTATTTTCTTTTAGGGTTTAATCAGAAAATAATATAAATAACAAGTGTTGGCTGGGAATTGGGGGAAGAGAGACGGGTGGGATTGGCTTCTGGGGGTGGACTTTTCAGTTTGGGCAAAAGCAATGGCAATAATGGGGTCTAGGAGAAGGATAACACATGATGGAAACATGGAGGTTAAAGGGTTCATTTTCTTATTAGCTTGTGTGGATATCGTGAGAAAATGAAGTATTTTTCTTTCTTTTTAAAAGTTGAAGAAATAAATATAAAGGTGGGAGTAAATGTGAGAGGAAGGAATGTCAAGTCATTTCAATTCCAGTTGATAGAAGTATAACAATAAATATGGCCAGTTGCAAGTCGAGTATAATTTGGGGGTGTATGGATATTGTCCCATGTCTATTTAGTGATTTATCATTTAATTTAGGATAAAATGTAAAATTAGTACTTAAATTTATCTATTTCTCTCATATTGATTATTAAATTTTTTTTCCATTCACTGGTTTGATATCTGAACCTAACGCTATTTAAATTTTGCTGATGTGGTGGCGCGCGTGCAATCCCAAAACCCCCTTTGACCCGTGGTTTTTTTGGTATTGACTCGACCCCTTGAAATTTTTTTATTTTAATTTTTTTCTTTTAAATTTATTTTTTCACCGTCATCTTCAACATTTTTCAACATCTTTCTCTTTCGTTTTATCTACATCATCTTTTCTACCATTTCTTTTTCTTTCGTTTTTCAACATTTTCAGCATTTTGCATCATTTATTCCTCTTTCGTTTTGTCTGCATCTCTTTCATTTTTCCCTCTTCTGTTTTCTCTTAAAATTTTCCGTTTTTAGTTCCTATGTTTTCTTCGTTTTTCCATCTCTTTCACATCTCCAACATGTCTTCTTCTATGAACACAAAACCAAGTGCGTAGAGAAGTGTTGTGTACATCATCTTTTCTACCATTTCTTTTTCTTTCGTTTTTCAACATTTTCAGCATTTTGCATCATTTATTCCTCTTTCGTTTTGTCTGCATCTCTTTCATTTTTCCCTCTTCTGTTTTCTCTTAAAATTTTCCCTTTTTAGTTCCTATGTTTTCTTCGTTTTTCCATCTCTTTCACATCTCCAACATGTCTTCTTCTATGTACACAAAACCAAGTGCGTAGAGAAGTGTTGTGTACTTCCATTGCGGGTTAAGGGTTCCCGTTTGCAACGCGAATACTCCAAAGAACAAAGGGAGAAAATTCTTTGGGTGTTCGAACTTTAAAGAGGTAAATTAGGGTTTATGTTTTTGATCTACCATTTTGTTATTGTTGGAAAAAATGGTTGGAAAACGCAGCGAAAAATATATTTAGGAAAAAAATTAGAGTTTTAATTTTTTTTCAAAATAAGATCTTTAGTTGTAATATCTAAAATAATAAACACTTAACCAAAATTGTACCTTTTCAATCGTCTAGGATAAGTACTTCGACCGAGTAGTCTTCTTCGCTATACTAAAGCTCACGTCTACCGAGTGTGGGCTTGCTTTAAATTAGAAAATTTTTAACAAAAATTACCAATGGAGTAATTTCGCAATTTCTCTAAACTTTTCGGTCAAGTTATAAATAAAAAAATATCTCTAGAGATTTTTTGAAATAATCTCTTTTAAAAAATAATGACCGAAGACTCTTTTTATATAGGGAGAGTTTACAGAGTTAACTATAATTAAACTTAACCACTTTAATATTATATTTAATTTAATATTTATCAAGATAAATATTAAATTAAATTTAATATTAAATCTTATTAAACTAATAAAATGTTCATCTACAAGATAAACATTAAATTAAATTTAATATTAAGATAATTACTTTAATATTAAATTAATAAAATACTATTAAAATAAGTATTAAATTAAATTTAATATTAAACTATTAAAATAATATTATTTTTTTAATAGTCCAATTTTCAAGTTCAATTACTTATTAGGCCAGTTGTTTAACTTGAAAATTAATTTCGAAAAATATCATATTAATTTTAATTAATTTGATTAATTTAATTTTACTTGATCAAAATTAATTTTTCAAAAATCACTTAGATTTTTCAAATTAATTTTCCAAGAAAATTTTTAATCAAATTCTTTAGTTGAACAATTCTCACGGTCGCCTAATTTAATTCCACATCAAATAAATCGACTCAATTGAATTATTTCCAAAGTCGTAGAATTTTGTTCTGATTCAATGCAGTCCGATCGAGCTTTTGTTGAGCTAGCAGAGGGATCAATCAGACATATACAATTAGGCTCTAGTAATTGCAATTATGTCTAGAAGCATCGTTATGATAATTCATAATTACTTAATCATGGTGTCAGTCTACAAGAAGTATCATAATTGAAAACTCCTTATTGTATACTTTTTGTCCAAAGACCTCATCATGTGTGTGTTACCCCCATATGATATCCTTGATTCCTTTGAGTTAAATTCGTTCACTCAATACAATCCTATTTTATCTCATTGTCACCATTGTGTCTTCTTAATGATTAATATGATCACTGTGAACAAATGACTGTGATAAATTGCTCGTTCGAGAACGAGCAACCTGTGGCCACGTTCCATATTTATCAATCCACACAATGCCAATGAGAGGACATCATTAACTCTTTAATTGAGCTATGAATTCCACTGTTACTAGTAAAGCCATGCCATATACAAGTCATGTACCCAACATACAGGCTATGGGCTCAATCATCTTTAGAGCATAAGCCTCAACTTATATCAAAACACATGAGTTGTATACGCATGGTCAGTGACTAACTTAGGATTTAGGTAAATCACACCATGAACGTCACAAGTGAATTAATTTACAAACGGATTCAGAATTAATTCATCTTGGCTCTATTCCAATGTATCATTCTACCAATGAATACATCTATGTTTCTACCCATGGAGTCAACTGCTCCAATAGCCAAGATTAGTCATCTCCCCAATTGGAATTGTAAATGACATAATAATCATTCTCAATATCTGAATCAAATGCTCACTTTGATTCTTTTACGGGATTACGGGCTCATTTAGATTATCTAATGAAGTAAGTTGTCTTTCTCGCAATGTAAACGTTCGTACAGTGCCACTTATCTTTTTTTTGAAGTTAGACAATCAATGAGTTAATATTTGATTGTCACAATTTCACTATGCATGCAAAATATGAAAGACGAAATACAAAATAGACAATAGTGAAATGTGAAATTAACTTTATTTATTTATTCATCATTCAAATAAATAGAAAATAGTTACATGTTTACTACAATATGGACACATTGCCCAACAATCTCCCACTTGCCCTAGTGAAGTAAATGTGTCATGTTTCACATTCCTATATCCTCGACGTGTTTGTTAAAACTCCTTGTTACAGGAGTCTCAGTAAATGGATCCGTAAGGTTATCTTCAGAAGCTACTTTCATCACATTTACAATTCCTTCGACTACTGCCTCTCGTATCAAGTGATACTTTCGATCAATATGTTTCGTCCTTTTATGACTTCTAATTTCCTTGGTATTAGCTATTGCAATATTGTTATCATAATACAATGTTATAGCTTTCTCCATACTAGGGTTGACTTCAAGATTGGTTAAGAACTTTCAAAGCCATATTGCTTCTTTCGTTGCCTCAGAAGCAGCCACATACTCGGCCTCCATAGTAGAGTCAGCGGTGCAAGTTTGTTTTACACTTCTCCATACAATGACTCCATTGCCTAGAACAAATACATTTCCCGACATCGATTTCCACGCATCTTTACAAGTTTGGAAGTCTAAGTATGTGTATCCGACAAAAGTAAGGTTCTCCCTAGAATACACAAGCATATAATCCCTAGTTCTTTTAAGATGCCTTAATATATGCTTTACAGCTTGCTAATGCCTGAGACCTGGATTCGCCTGATATCGACTAACCATTCCTACTGCAAAATAGATATCTAAACATGTACAAAGCACCGCATACATAAGGCTTCCAACAGCCAAAGCATATGGAACCTTACTCATATTCTCTTTCTTTTGCTGCCTTTGGATAGCCTTCTAAAGAAAGATGAAAACCTGATGCAGTCGGTTGGGCCCCCGACTTCGCATCGGTCATTGCAAATCGTTCCAGTACCTTATCGATGTATGAAGCTTGAGATAGAGCTATCGTTTTATTCTTTTGATCCCTAAGGATTCAAATTCTAAGAATATAACTAGCATCACTCAAGTCCTTCATGCTAAACTTCGGAGCTAACCACAGTTTAATATATGACAATTCTCCTACATCATTTTTGATAAGTAGAATATCATCGACATTCAAAACGAGGAAGACCACCTTTTATCCTTTATACACTTGTAAACACAAGGTTCATTAGCATTTTGCTCAAATCCAAAAGTCTTGATTGTTTGATCAAATTTTTTATTCTGTGAGCTGGACGCATGCTTAAGTCCATAAATGGATCTTAGCAGTTTGCAAACTTTTTGCTCCCTTCCTTTGACAACATTGTCAATGGGTTGATCCATGTGAATGGTCTCATCAAGATAGCCATTCAAGAATGTTGTCTTGACATCCATTTTCCAAATCTTGTAATCGAGAGCAGTGGCAATGGATAAAAGTCATGGCTACCAAAGAGAAGGTCTCATTGTAATTGATGCCTTCTTTTTGCGTGTAGCCTTTCCCTACAAGTTTAGCTTTGTGCGTTTACACTTTCCCTTCCGCATTTCTCTTCTTCTTGTAGATCCACTTACACCCTATAGGTTTAATCCCAACCAGTATGTCTACAAGTTCCCACACTATATTGGATTTCATAGAATCCATCTCGGCATCCATGGCCTATTTCTAGATCTTGGAATCAACATCTGCATAGCTTCCTCGTAAGTGAGTGGATCATCATCCTCATGATGGGCTTCCGTATTATAAATACTACCATCATAGATGAAGAAATCCAGTTTCTTAGAAACTCTCCCACTACGATAGATTCCCCTATGTTGTTAATCGTTTGCAGGTCTTTCTACAACTTTCTCTAGAATTGAACTTGGTGATTATTTTACAACTCCCAAAAGTTCCTTGAGTACCACTTTACTTTGAGGCTTAAAGTTATCCATGTAACTTTCCTCGAGGAAAGTAGCATGAGTAGAAACTTTAATCGTATTATCTTTTGGATGGTAGAATAATCCTCCCTTTGCTCCCTTCGGATATCCTACAAACATGCACAATTCTGTCCGTGTATCCAACTTCTTTGCATCCTTATTCAAAATGTGTGTTGGACAACCCTATATTCTAAAGTGATTTAGAAAGGGTTCCTTTCCATGCCAAAGTTCATAAGGCATCTTACAAGTAGACTTGGTTGGCACATCATTCAGAATATAGCAAAGTAGTTTGTATTGCATATCCCCAGAAGGAAGTAAGAAGCTGTGAATAGCTTAACATTGAACGAACCATGTCAAGCAAGGTTCTATTCCTTCTCTCAGCTACGCCATTCTGCTATGAAGTGCCCAACATAATCAATTGGGATAAAATCTCATTCTTTATGAGTTATCTTAAGAACTCGTCGGAAAAGTATTCCCCAGCTCGATCAGACCAAAGATTCTTTATGGATAAACCTAATTGCTTTTCCACTTCTGCACAAAACTCTTGAAATTTATCAAAGGTTTCGTTTTTGCTGTGCATTAGATACACATATCCATATCAAGAATAATAGTCGATAAAAGTCACATAATAATCATAACTTCCTTGGGCATTGATGCTCATTGGACCACATACATCAATGTGCACAAGTTCTAAGGTTGGTTGGCCCTTGTACCTTTTGCATTAAAAGACCTCTTAGTCATTTTACCTTCCAAGCAAGATTCATATTGTGGAAGACTAACTTCCTTAAGCATACTTAAGGGACCATCTTTCACGAGTCTAGTGATTTTTTCTTGATTATTATGACCAAGTCTTAAGTGCCATAAGTACCTCTCATTAGAGTGAGAAGTTTTAAGCTTTTTATTCACTATTTCAATTTGAAGCATCGAGTAGTTATTTGGTTTGATAAAGTAGAGATTGTTTTCCATTCATCTATTATAGATTAAAGAACAATTTTTATGAATAGCAATCCCTTTATTGAATGTCATGGTATAACCGTCATAAGATAAACATGCTACAAAAATTAAATTGCTCTTAAAATGAGCTACATAAAAAACATTCTTTAAAACAGTCTTCCTAAAATTATCAAAGTGTAAAATAACTTCTCCCACTACTTACGAGACTCCTGTCATGCAGACTTCTTATTTCGCTGAACCCATGTAAAGAAACACACACATGGTTAGTGGCTCTAGAATCAATAACCCAATTGTCAATTGATTCTTCCACTAAGCAAGCTTCAACCACAAAGAGTTCCATACCTTTTACCTTTTCGGCTAGGTAATCCAAATACTCTTTATAGTTTGATTTGAAATGTCCTTTCCTATTGTAGAAGAAACATTTGATCTTTTTAGGATCTTTTGACTTAGCCTTCTTCCTATCCACACGAGGTGGAATCGAAGACTTAGTCAGTTTCTTCTTTCCCTTATCTTTCTCCTTCCCCTTAGAGACCAAGGGGCTCACAACAAAGTTTGCTTCAGGCTTCTCCTGAACCGACTTACCACCATTTAGCATCAACTCATAAGATTGTAATTCCTTCATGAGTTGAGTCAAGGTAAGCACCTTATTTCCCAAGTTGTAAGCGACCCTAAAACCAACGAACTCCTTGGTTAAGCATTTGAACACTATTTCAATTTGAGTGTTCATGTCTAGTTCAGCCTCATTTTCCTCCACTTCTCCAAAGAATCCTATAAGCTTAAGCATATGTTCTTTGATCGGATTTTTGGGTTTTTGTTAAGAGTTCATCAAATTTGTAATAGAGGATTGTTAAGCTAATGCGACTTGGCCTCCGAGCAAATCCTCTAAATTTGGCATGATCACTTTGGTGATATGGAAACTCTCGTGTTGCTTTTGCAACACACTACTCATGCTCGCTAACATCTAACATCGAACAATCGAGTCAGAATCTCTCCAGCGATTTCTCGCTTTGGGCTGAGCTTCAAGAGGGTAGGTTTTGTCAAGAATGAATTTATGTTTCTCACAGCTGAGAACTATTAGTAAGTTCTGTTTCCACTCTTGAAAGTTACCCTCATCTAATTTATTCTCAGTAAGAATGCTAATGATAGGAGTAGGAGACATATTTGAACTTAAAAAAGTAAAGATTCACTAATTACTATCTTTGTATTAAGCAAATATTTTCCATTTTAGCAACATATCAAGAATGCAGTATGATGCATGCGTCTTGTATTAAAACCTTGAAAAAACAATTTTTTGTTGCTACGATCATTCTCACACTCATCAACCATGTCTTCTTAAGGTCCCATGATTAACTAGCAAGAACATTGATTACATTCAATCGTGAAGCTTAATTCTCAAGACTCCATACGAACTAATGACTGTTTAACGTTTGGTCATCATCTCTAGCTTAAATATCGTTTCTTGGGAGACTATTTAATAAGAGAAGATCTTGAGTGTGTAACCATTGACTTAACACCCATCATGAACATGCTTTAATTTGTGAGTCATCTTGTGACAATCTCTCTGAAAGTCATGCATGACTAGTTGTCCTTTAAAAGGAAATCTCATCTAATGAACCCGCATGACAAAGTTTACCTTGGGGTGCGACCAGGGTAGGAACCGACTCAAAACTCTATCATGCTATCACTTAGGGACCATTAATGGAGGCTGTAGGTCTTGTTCAAGGACCTTCTCCCACTCAATATTTTAAAAAACATGTAAGGTTTTTTATCCCAAATTTCAAGAATGATCATACAATAGTCTTAGTGGCATTCTTACCTGATCTAAATGACATGCTTCCAATATGCATGGCATGCTATGAAAATTTTATAATATCGATTCATAAGAATCAATCAATCATCAAAACAAATAATTTTGATTCTCCACAGTTTTTCTTTTAAGGGAAAAAACCGAAGAAGTGAATGTGAACTGTGCACCAGGTAAGGTCCTAGGAAAGGGAGGTGAGTCAAATTTGACTGTTTAAAAACCAAGCTTTCCTAGCCAGAGTCAATCCTAGATATGCACCTTCTCATTACCACACTTCTCATAGTTATTGAATAACCTAAAGAAGTGAATAGAACAGTACAACACATGTAGTTTCTCATTACCACACTTCTTATCTTTTAATCGATCAACTGTGGATCATCTCATATATATATATGTATCACAATTATAACATTACATAATATAAATATTATAAACAATTATAAAATATATATATAGGGAGATAATTAAAATAAAATTGACAGCCAAGGTTTCCATGGTTCTATTTTTAGAAAATAAAATACATAATTTTTTACCACAAGACATTCCTTGTGTCTTAAACCACCATCACATCTTTTCCCTGTCATGGACTCCTTTTGAAAAATTACATTTAAGTCTTATATTCATTTTCGGCTCACAAGAATTCTATGAATTTTTTATAAATAGTCTTACGTGGAGATGATAGTCCACAGTCTATATCCTAAGAACCATAACCTCGACAATAAAAACAATTATATAATAAATATATAATTTCGCATTCATTCCCATATTAAAGTCAAAACATGCATATCTAAAGTAATGAAATCATTCAAGAAGAAGAGAAATTTATTTTCATTATCTGTTTATACTTATAAATAGATCACAACCTAGCTCGGATACCAATTGTTGAAAAAAAAGGTTTAAAAACACAGCTAAAAATAAATTTAGGAAAAAATCAGAGTTTTAATTTTTTTTTCAAAACCAGATCGTTAGTTGTGATATCTAAAGTAATAAACACTTAACTAAAATTGTACCTTTTCGATTCGTCTAGGATGAGCACTTCGACTGAGTGGTCTTGTCTACTATCTTAAAGCTCACGTTTGTCGAGTGTGGACTCGCTTCGAATCAGAAAAATTTTCACAAAAATTACTAGTGGAGTAACTTCGTATTTTCTCTAAAATTTTTGGTCAAGTTGTAGGTAAAAAATATCTCTAGAGATTTTCTAAAATAATTTCTTTAGATAATTTTCTCTTTACAACTTTCTCTTGAATTCAAGTGTGTGTCCCTTTTAAAAAATAATGACCCAAGACTCTCTTTATATAGGGAGAGTTAAGAGAGTTCAACTATGATTAAACTTAATCACTTTAATATTAGATTAAAATAATATTTATCAAAATAAATATTAAATTAAATTGAATATTAAATCTTATTAAAATAATAAAATGTTTATCAACAATATAAACATTAAATTAAATTTAATATTAAGATACTCACTTTAATATTAAATTAATAAAATACTATTAAAATAAGTATTCAATTAAATTTAATATTAAACTATTAAAATAATATTATTTTTGGAATAGTATAATTTTTAAGTTCAATTACCCATTGGGCCAATTGTCTGACTTGAAAATTAATTTTCAAAAATATCATATTAATTTAATTTTACTTGATCAAAATTAATTTTTCATAAATCATTTAAATTTTCCAAATTAATTTTTCAAGAAAATGTTTTAATTAAATTCTCTAGTTGAACAATTCTCACGACGGCCTAATTTAATTCCACATCGTATAAATTGACTCAATTTAATTATTTCCAAAGTCATAGAATCTTCTTTTGATTCAATGCAGTCCGATCAAGCTTTTATTGAGCTAGCGGAGGGACCAATCGGACTTATACAATTAGGCTCTAGTAATTGCAATTATGTCCAAAAGCATCATTATGATAATTCAAAATTACTTAATCATAGAATCAGTCCACAAGAAGTACCATGATTGAAAACTACTTATTGTATACTATTTACGAAAGCAATTCATCCACCTGTTTTGTTCAATGACCTCGTCATGTGCGTGTTACCCTTATATGATATCATTGATTCCTTTGAGTTAAATTCGTTCATTTAATACAACCCTATTTTATCTCATTGTCACCATTGTGTCTTCTTAATGATTAATATGATCACTATTAACAAATGACTGTGATAAATTGCTCGTTCGAGAACTAGCAACCCGTGGCCACGTTCCATATTTATTAATCCACACAATGCCAATGAGAGGGCATCATTAACTCTTTAATTGAGCTATGAATTCCACTGTTGCTAGTAAAGTCATGCCATACACAACTCATGTGCCCAATATATCGGCTATGGGCTCGATCATCTTTAAAGCATAAGCCTCCACTTATATCAAAGCACATGAGTTGTATACGCATGGTCAGTGACTAACTCAGGATTTAGTAAATCACACCATTAACGTCACAAGTGAATTAATTCACAAATTGATTCAAAATTAATTCATTTTGGGTCCAATCCAATGTATCATTCTACCAATAAATACATCTATGTCTCTACCCATGGAGTCAACTACTCCGGTAGCCAAGACTAGCCATCTCCCTAATTGGAATTATATACGACATAATAATTATTCTCAATATTTGAATCAAACGCTCACTTTGATTCTTTTACAGGATTACAGACTCATTTAGATTATTTAATGAAGTAAGTGGTCTTTCTCGCAATGTAAACATTCTTAGAATGCCACTTTTCTTCGGTTTGAATATAGACAATCAATGAGCTAATATTTGCTTGTCACAATTTTTCTATGCATGCAAAATATGAAAGACAAAATACAAAAGACATAATAGTGAAATGTGAAATTAACTCTATTTATTTATTCATCATTCAAATATATAGAAAACAGTTACATGTTTACAGTATGGGCAAATTTCTCAACAGTTGAAATTTGGGTTTAAATTGTAATCTTAGTTTTTTAATATTCTATTTTTTTGTTGAATGTGATAAATGAAGATCGGAGGATGTGATTTTTTTCAATGGGTTGAAGGTAACAGTGAGGGGAAAGACTGAATTGTAAAACAAGAAGGATGTAGAATGGATAGAAAATAAGATGTTATTGACAGAGAATGGGAGATTAAGACTTGAGAACGATTAGCTCAATATTGATGAAATACGAAGAATGGGATTGAGGGTAACTCTTTTGGAAGAGAAGATAAAATTGTACAAGGATAAAATGTCTAGGAACAACAAATTAATAGTTGCTTATAAGTTGTTGTTAATTGTACCATGGATGATTTTTTTGGTTATCTTACTTGTGGATGGTGAAATGTTGCCCATGTATTTGCATTAGTTGTTAAGAATAGATGAATGAAATGGAATGGAAAATATTTTTTTGTTGTTTAATGTTGTTGTAAAAGTATATGCAGATACCAAAATCGACATCAACAAAATTGAACCATCCATTACAACCATCGATATATTGTCCATCAAAATACAACCATTAGAATGATTCAATAAAATTAAACCTTCAATCAAATACATCCATCAAAATGATCCAAAAAATAAAACCATCAATCGTATGTCAACAAAATAAAACCATCAAATTAAACATGAATTGACATTAACTATCTCCATGGCTTACGATTGTGCTTGGGTGGGTCTTTAGACTTAGCCTTTTTTGTGTTCCTTCTTTCCTGAGTCCCACCAGCAGTTTCCTTGTTGCTGCTTCCCTTCCTTTTATTGGTGCATTTGGTTGGGGTAGTCACCATGGTTTCTCCTTTCATACCAGGCTACAATGCATAAAATAAATAATTAAAAAGCATGTCATCAAAATACAATAAACAGTTTAAGAATTGGCTACTTTCATTCAAAATTTGCATCTCTGTCCTCTCATCGATGTATAACCAATCCCTTGCATAGTTTGTTTTCCTTTATTACTAAGTCTTGTAAGTAATTGCTATGTTGAAGAGGTTGGCATGGTGGGAGGAGTTGGTTGTGTTGAAAGAGCTGTTGGTGATGATGTAGATGCTTTGCATGCAATATTTGAGAATGAGTTGGTGGAGCAAGAGCTGCTGGAGCTACTCTAGCTGAAGGAGTTGTACTCTGCAAATTAAACATGTTAGTTGTTCTCAAATTAAACATGTTTTGCATTAAAATTATTAGGACAGAGTTACACTTACAGTAGATCATTTTTGACAACTTTTGGAGTTGTGTCTAACCATGGAACACTTGTGACACTTTATCTTCCTCCCTCTTCTAGACAGTTTACTTCCAATTTTCTCTCCCTATTCTCTGACTCTATTTTTTTTGTCTCCCGAGCATTTTCCTTGGAATAGGAGGGTCAATTAGTCCCATATCGGTTTTCAACCAAAATTTCTCACTTGAGACATCAAGCAATACAAATCCATTCAATTTTTGAAACTTATCTTTTTTAAACTCCTTTATATACAAAATCAGAAATATCAGCTTTTTTTCCCACAAAATGGTTGCAACAGCATATGGACATGGGATGCTAGTGAGATCTCATCTCTTACAACTACATGAACACTAAAATAAGTCAACAACTACAACATCACCAAAGTTTGTCACTTCAGACCCTTCTACTCCATTCCATTTAACATGACAGTATGAACTCATATGAATACTCTTGTGTAACTTCTCACATATCTTAGGGCATAATTGATCGTTCCAAATTTTACATTTGGTCAAATTGTTTACAATCCTCCCCATAACATATTGTCTAATTTCTTCTAACATGGAAATTATAGACATTTACCTAGCTCCTAAAATTGTTTCATTAAACGAGTCAAAAAAATTGTTATCAGTTGCATCACTTATAAACCTACAAGAAAAAAAGGCCTTTGACCATTGCTTAAGATCAATCTTTTAAAAGCTCATTTTTAGTGGTATAAAAAATAGTTGTTTCGGGACCACAAATCTGACGAGTGAGTTTGTAAATATTATTATTTAATATTTATGAGTCAGATATAATATTATATTGAATTTTTATTTGATAATTTTTGCTAATTGAATGACTATTTAAGTACAATTGGTTTGTCCCTAAAGTCAAGTGATTTTAAAAAATGAGATATCAGGACCTCATTTTTATAAACCGAGCCCAAAAAATATTTTTATTAAATATTTACGAAGTGACTTTGTAAGTGTATTGAAGTTTGATCCGAAAATTTTAATGTTTGGCTAGTTAATTAAAGAAAAAAGACTAAATCGTAAAAGATGCAAAATTAACTCAATAATAGTTTTTATTAATTAAATGGTTTAAAAAGTGAAAGTGAGAAAATTATTTCATGGCTTCTTTTGACAAGAATTCTCTTTATGGAAATTCTGACTCCGATGACGAGGGCATGGTAGATCTTATCCCTAAGAAGGTTCGATTTAGGGAAAAAGAGGATAACTTGGATAAAGAAATGTTAGTGGATGGTTCTCTTACACCACTAACTTCTTGGAAGGATAAGCTTTTGGGACAATCTTCTAAGTCTTCAGACTTGGGGAAAATGGTGAAGAGTCTGATGATATAGATCTATCGGAGGAAGACGTATTGATCTCAAGCCTTCATGGCTCTCTGTCCATAGAATTTTCGGAACGTATTCGACAAATTTTATTCCGGGATATGGACAACACGGTGGTGTTAAAACTACTTGGTCGTAACATCGGATACACTGTTCTTTTGGACAAAATATATAGTATGTGGAAACCCACGGGATCATTACATTTGATGGACATAGAGAACAAATATTTCCTGGTAAAATTTCAGAATAGAATCGATTGTGACAGAGCTCTATCGGAAGGGCCATGGGTTATTTTCGGGCAGTATTTAACGGTACAACCTTGGACTTCACCCTTCAGCACTGTCCAACCTTATCCTAGCACCGTTCTTTCTTGGATTCGTATGTCAAGGCTCCCAAGCTATTTTTACAGAAAAAAATTCTGTCAAAAATTGGGAGCCTAATAACCAAAGTGGTCAAATTAGATATGAACACTGACAGCAAAACTAGGGGAAGATTCGCTCGGCTAGCGGTGTATGTCAATTTGGAAAAACCCTTGGTGTCATAAATTTTCATAGATGGGAAAATTCAAAGTATCGAATATGAGTTTTTACCCACCGTTTGTTTTCAATGTGGTAAGTATGGACATCTCAAAGAAGGCTGTCCAAATCAAAATTCTAAGTATCATGTGGAAGAAAGTTCTAACTCACCAAAAAACCAATCGAAAACAATGAATATGAACGTTGATGATACCACCAGACAGCAAGAGATCTTCGATCCTTGGATGCTAGTAGAGAGAAAATCCAAACGTAAAACAAGGGATTTGCCTTCTTTTGAGGTAGGATCCAAGGCTAAAAATCAGGAAGGTTCTTGTTTTAGAACCTTAGCAGACATGGAAAGAGACATTGGGGGTGAAAGATTTCACACTCAAAAGGAAAATGAGACCAGGAAAAATAATGGAAAAAGCACTAGTGAAGCAGTTTTGTCTGATCTTGTATCAGTGAGAAATCATAAAAGTCAATCCAAAAAGATTTCTGGTCCAAAAGCCTTAGGTTTTAAAAACTTGGTTAAGCCCAATTTAAATTTCAATCATGTGGGAAGCCCAAGGCATAGGCCTGTCGAATCCAAATCTACTGGGCAAAAATTTGATGTTGCTGCTTGACCCAATATTTCTATTTCTGCATCTAAAATTGACACGACACGTAGGCATATTTCTTCTTCTCAGTCCGCTTCCAAGGAATGCATGGGGACTGTGTCTACCTCTTCCAAATAGGTGGTACAGGTGGGACTCTTATCCTTACATGAGATGGCTGTAGAAGACGTCACTGAAGCGTCTAGTTCCGCAGCAAATAAACAGAATGGACAAGTTGCCCCCTTGGTCGACGTACCAGGTATTTCTCTTCATTCCTCTCCTCTGATTTTTGTTGACAGTCCGATTAATAGTGTACAGGAACATCTTCCGATCGCAACAATAGTGGACGTGAAAGAAAGCCTTGATCCGCAACGTCATTCGGCGGTGACATTCAAGGATGCTTCCTCTACTGCCTTGCCAGATCAGTGATGGGTTTTAGAAGAAAATGTCTCCCTCATTTCAAAGTCTAAAGATTAGGCTTGACCTCAAATATCAAATATGGGGGAATTAAAATTAATTCCTCCATAAATAAAGGCAAACAAATCAAGGGTAAAAAATCAAACTCTACCAAAAATAATAAAATATTGGTTCAAGATTTTGTTACCCAGTTGGCAGGTAATTTAACAAATTCGAATGTACCCTCAGGTCGACATTCAAAGGAACCAACTAATGGGCATGACGAAATGGATGATCATCCTACCCAATAAGAAGCAGTGTGGTTGTTGTCCTTTTCTTTGTGACTTGTTTCTTGTATTAGTATTAATATTAATATTATTTTTTATGGATTTTAATTTAACCCTTTTCATGTGGAATTGCTAAGGATGTGCCAGCTCTAAATTCATTAGAGCTTTTCGAGAATATAAAAGGGAATTTAACTCGGATATTGTGCGTTTATTGGAACCTCGTGTGAGTGGTAAAAAAGCTAATAATATCATTGATAAATTGGGTTTTTTTCATTCTCATCATGTTGAAGTTGTTGGTTTTTCAAGGGGCATTTGGGTGGGATCGAAAGAATCTCTCCAAATTCAGATTGTTCATAATCATCCCCAATTTATTTTGCTTAAGATTCATGGTATTAGCTAATAAGCATATTCTTGTTGCTTTTGTCTATGGTAGCCCTGAGAAGAACAAACATAAGTTATTATGGAATGCTTTAAAACATACATTACCTCTTGATTCTTCACCTTGTCTGTGTATGGGAGACTTTAACGCTATTTTGTCAGCTGATGATAAAAAAGCCCTTCGGTGAATGGTATGTGTTGTAAATATTTCGGGGATTTTGTTGATTTGTGTCAACTTTAGGATAGGCCCAGCCTACACTTGGCACAGAGCAGGTACATTTGAAAGATTAGATCATGCTTTAGCTAATGATCTCTAGATTTCAGCTTTTCCATAGTACAGGGTCTCTCATCTTCCACAAATCAAGTCGGACTATAGACCCATTCTCTTCCAAGCTAACATAAACACGACTTTAGCAAGAGGAAGACCCTTTTGTTTTTTTAGCAAGATGGACAAAACATGCTACATTCACTTCCTTTATTAAAGATAAGTGGAAATTCTCTGGTTGTTTAGCTACATCCCTATCTAATCTAACTGTGCAAGTTAAAGACTAGAACAAAACAGTTTATGGTTTTATTGGTTCCCGTAAAAAAAGACTCATGAATTCTTTGGCTAATATCCAGAAGTCTTTAGATCACTCTACTTCTAGACAGTTGGTGCAACTTGAGAGTGCGGTTTGTGACGAGCTTGAAAACCTTCTTGATCACGAAGAGCTCTTGTGGAAACAAAAAGCAAGATGTGATTGGTTCCAGTTGGGGGATCGCAATACTAAATTTTTCCATAGCCATACGGTACAAAGAAGGAAATCCAATCATATCACAGGTTTATGCTTGGAAATTGGGTATGGTGCACAGACCAAGATAACCTCCAACCTGCAGTTGTGAGGTACTTTAAGACTCTTTATAGGGAACCACCTGAAGTCATAGATGATCTTCCTACCAAAATTTTTCCATGTTTTAAATTCTCAGACATTGAAATCCTTGGTAAGCCTATTTCTAATGAAGAAATTAAGAGGGCCATCTTTGACATGAATCCACTTAAAGCCCTGGGGAGTGATGGGTATCAGGCAATTTTCTTTCAATCTCAATGGGATATTGTGGGGAAGGACATTTACTCTTAGGTTCAGGGTATATTTGTAAGAAATTTTAATCCCGAAGAAAAATAATCTAGAAGGCTTAGTCATTTTCATCCGATTAGTTTGTGCTCAGTTTTGTACAAGCTGGTTATGAAGGTAATTGCTAATCGCTTTAAATTAGTTTTTCCTAACTACATTTTGTAGGAACAAGCTGGCTTCATTGCAGGGTGTAACATCTCAGATAACGTCATTATAGCGTAAGAAGTCATTCACTCTATGCGGAAGAAAAGTAAGGGAAATAAATGGATGGCTATCAAGCTTGACCTAAAGAAGGAGTATGATTGTGTCAATTAGAATTTCATTGATGCATCTCTTCGAGCTGTAGGGGTTCCAAAATTTATTAGATCCGTCATCATGAAGGCGTTGACCTCCTCATCTATGCAGATCCTCTGGAATGGTATACCTACTCAGAAATTTCTATCAGCTCGTTGTATTAGACAAGGGTGCCCTCTATCGCCTTATCTCTTCGTTCTTTGTATGGAATGGCTAAGACATTTAATTCGTGGAAAGGTTTAGGAAGGTAAGTGGTCACCCATTCGATTGGTAAGATCAGGTCCAGATATCTCTCATCTTTTCTTTGCAGATGACCTCGTACTTTTTTGCAAAGCTGAGATGGATCAAGCACGGATGTTGGTTGATATTTTAAAGCTCTTTTGTGGTATCTCTGGACATAGAGTCAGTCTGAGTAAAAGCAACATTTTCTTTTCCAAAGATGTCAAGTTGATTTTAAGCAAACAGATCAGCCTCTTGCTTGGCTTTCAGAAGGTCCAAAATCTTGGAGTGTACATGGGAGTCCCCCTCCTACACGAAAGGATTACATCTAGTACTCTCAGTTTTGTAGTTGATAAGGTACGATGGAAGTTAAACAACTGGGAAGCCAGGAAATTGTCCACAGCAGGTAGAATTATCCTTGCTCAATCTGTACTCCTTACTATTCCTAACTTTTTCATGCAGACTATGTTGATTCTTAAAGGAGTATGCCGAAAAATTGAAAAAATTATTCGGTAATTTATTTGGGGAGGAACAAGAGAGAAATCGAAAATGGCTTTAGTGGGTTGCGATGCTATTTGTCAGCCTAGATCTCATGTTGGTTTGCGTTTTCGTCATATTCAAGATCAGAATTGTTCTTTTCTCATGAAAATTGGTTACTAGTTAACTACGAAAATCGATGCCTTGTGGGTTAAAGTTCTTCGTACAAAATATAATATCAGAGAAACTATTCCCTTTTCCATATCTAGGAGTCAGTGCTCTCATTTGTGGCGCTCTTTGCTAAGGTTTGGTCTCTCCTTTACAGTAACTTATCTTGGTCTGTGGGGGATGAAACTAGTATAAAGTGTTGGAAAGACTCTTGGCTCTCAGGTATTAGCCCTCTTGCTTCTATTATTCCTGCCAGTGCTAACCTTTTTCCAGATTGTCCCCTCAATGATATGGTGATGCCTGATGGATCTTGGAATTTGAATCTTTTTGGTCTCTGGCTACTGGATGAGGTTATCAATAGGATTGTAAGTATTCCACCTCCTCATCCCTTTGCAGGTAGAGATAGCGTCATTTGGACCCCTTCTACTACGTAGAGCTTTTCTGTTCACAGCGCTTACTGGACTCTTTAGCAGAATTCTTGGAACCCAAAGAAGGAATTTTGGAAGCCCATTTGGAACTTTCTTGGACCTCAGAGAGTCCTTTTTTTCTTTGGTTAGCTCACAAACAAAGGCTTCTTATAAATTCAGAGTAATTTAAAAGAGGAATTTCACATACTAGTTTGTGCTCGATTTGTGGTAATACTCCAGAAGATATCCCCCATGTTCTTCAAGATTGTACGACGGCAATGGAAGTTTGGAAGATAGTGGTTCCCTTTCAGCAACAATCTAGGTTCTTCTCTCTTCCCTTTCATTCTTGGTTAACACTAATCTTTGTAATCTCTTATCTCGCAGGTTCAAGGAATCCCTTGGCCGAGCCTTTTTGGGCTTATTACATGGCGGCTTTGAAAATATAGAAACCTGTTTATTTTTCAAAACGTTGCATGGTCAGCATCAGAAATAGCCAAAGCTTCAATCAGTTGGGCACAACAGTTTATCTCTTCTCAAAAATTTTCCAAAACAAATTCTCAAATTCCAAACATCCAAAACCAAGTGGAAGGTCAGTTGGTACACTTGTTTGCTGACGGAGTAGTAGGGAGAAATAATGGGGATGCTTCAGCAGGCGGTGTTGTTCGTGATTTTCATGGTAACTGGATTGTGGGATTCACTAGGTTCGTGGGGAAGTGCTCTCCCTTTGAAGCAGAATTATGGGGGATTCTCGATGGAGTCCTAATCCTTCTTACCAAAGGATATCGGCTCTTTACAATTCAAACAGACAACGCCGAGGTGGCCAAAGTCTTATCTAATAAGCAGTCAGTAGATGATGGCATTACTATTCTTCGGAGAGTACAACAAACCTTATCCTCTGAGGTACAATGGAGAATTCGATTGGTCCATAGAGATGATAATAAGATTGCAGATCACTTCACTAAGTTAGGTTTGGAATGGAAATCACCTTTACAGCTTTTTGATATTCCTCCTACAGAAGTCTTAGGATACATTAAGCAAGATAAAGACCGTGGAATTCTAGACTTTTGATTACTTTTTAATTTGTCCTTTTATTTTTCACAAAAAAAAGTGAAAGTGAGAGGTTTTATGTTGCGATTAGTATATAGTTAAATATTATGAACTGTTGGTGATTTTTATTTTAAAGTTATTAAATTAAAATGTAAATTTATAAAAATAAAGTAATTAAAAACATTAAAAAAGTATCATCATCATCTACTAAGTCATTTTCACGAATTGAGAAGACAAAAGCTTGGAGAAGCCATTTTTAAAGCTTCAAGGTTCGACCAAGTTAAATTCGTTGCATGTAAGTCCATTTTTCACTTGTTTTTCATGAATTTTATGTTTTTGAGATCATTGTAGTTTTAATCTAGTTAGTTTAGGGACTATTTTGTGAAACTTTCAAATTTTTGAAAACTTTTCATTGAAATTTTTATGGTTTCTTGATGTTAATGCTTAAGCTTGAAGCTTGATGATGAATTTGAACTATTTTGTAAAGTAATGTTGAATAGTTTTGAGTTTAGGGACTAAATTGTTAAATTATAGAAAATGACATGAATTTCTTGTAAATTTTGTGACTTGAGGGCTGTTTTAGGATGATAATGAATTCAACATAATAATTTTTAGCTTAATTATGAAAAATAAGCTTGTTTCGGTTTTAGAGACTAAATTGAAGAAAGTGCAAAACTTTAGGGAGATTGTGGAAATTGTTTATTAAAATTCATATGCATCAATTTGATTGTTATAAAGTATATGAGAGTTGATAATTATAAAATTAATGTTTAGATCAAGAATCGATAGATAATTGTGGAAAAGAGAAATTTTTATTTGTCCCTGATATTGTCATTTATGTTGTTTAGCCCTGGTAAGTTCATACAACTTATAATCATTATAAATGTTGATTAATTGAGTTGTATATATATATATATATATATACACTAAATAAGTCTATAATAAAATGGCATTGACATAAAAGTTGAATTTGGACTCAATTGAAAGGTAATTAAATGTGTATGTATGATTAAACCCTGTGTAGAGTATTGTATGATAATGAGATGAATCTGATATGCATTTAATTATTTAAAGTGTCATGATAACTTGAATGTCCTGAATTTTAAATAATTGCTCATGATAGTACTTTTGTACTCTTGTTAACACTACAGTGCTCCTAACAGCACTATAGTGCTCTTGATAGCATATTTGTGCTCCTAATAGCACTTTGGTGTTTTGATATGCACTTTCTTGCTGTATTTATTACCCAGTGTATCTTGATACAATAACCCATACATATGAACTCTTTTACTATTGTTCATTGAGCTGCCTTGATTAAATAAGAGAATTGAACAACTTGTTGACTTGAATAAGCATGGAATACTTGGATTGAATTGATTGAAATGTATTATGATTATCCTGTTATATGAATATACAAAAACACACTTGTTTTTGTGAAGTGAAATGTTAGGAATGAATATGCCATGAATAATTAATTATATAATTGCATTTTCATTGTTTAAGGTAATTTCATGTATATGGTTTTATATGAACGTACTTGCTTTCGTAAAGCTTAGTTGGTTTTGTTTCTTATAGTTGACATTTTGCGGAACACGACTATCGGATCTCTTTAAAGCTCCCACTATCCAACATCAACTCGATTCTTTTGAATAATCTTAATGGTTATATGACAGTAGTAGGTTAAACGTATAAGTGATGTCTCGAAAAGAAATGATCTGAGTCATGTGAACTCTTGGTTTGTTTCATGCTTTGTAAATGTATTTATGTGTGTGTGATTTGGACATGTATAAAGATGTTTGGATGAAGAACTCTTGTTGACAACTTGTGTTAAGTGTGAATTTGGAAGTTGGTATGTTTGATTAAGATTGAGATGAAAGTTTTGGTAATGAATTGTTAGATAAGATCTTTGATTGGGATATAATTGAAATGTTATGCACAATGGTTCGTTTGGTGTCAAATGTATAGGTGAATCATCCTTGGAGTATGGTTGATAGTTGAGCATAAAAATGATGGCATTATGGTGACTTTATGACATTGTTTAGTTATGCTTGAGTATGATAGAAAATGAAGTTAAACTTTATATTTGAATGTTGTTTATGATGGTGCCTTATGGCATATTGGTTAGAACTAGGTAAATAACATGTTTTTTGTATGTTTTAGGTGTGTTTTGAATTGATTAAATGAATGGTAATGACATGTTTGTGGCCTAAGTAGGCAAATACATGCATGACTTGCATTTTTTAAGGTACATTTTGGCAAACACGAGTTGTCACATGACCGTGTGTCACACACGGGCAAGTGGCACAATCGTGTCCTCTATTTGATCTTGGTGATTTTAGTCACACACGGTTACAA
Source organism: Gossypioides kirkii (assembly GCA_005610355.1). Classification (NCBI taxonomy): domain Eukaryota; kingdom Viridiplantae; phylum Streptophyta; class Magnoliopsida; order Malvales; family Malvaceae; genus Gossypioides; species Gossypioides kirkii. The sequence goes on along the minus strand of CP032253.1, from coordinate 23,882,656 downwards.
TCTCTTGCACAGCCTATTGACATGGGCGTGAGAATATTTGCAATGTTTTTCAATTAGGTCTAACACAACCATAGTTGTTACATGGTTTAGTGACATAGACGTGTGATCCCTGTTTTATGTTTTCACCTTACTTTTATCTTATGTTTCAAATTAGTCCCTATTTATTTCTAAATTGATTTTAGAGCTTCGTATACTCGATTTAAGCCTCATTTTTGTATGAATGACATGATTATTGAATGATTATTTATTAATAATGTTTTTAAAGTAAATTTTGAATAGAAATAGTATATTTTGTTCTATTAAGTGTTGTAGCATCCTGTAACCCTAATTCGATGACGAAGACGGATGAAGGGTGATAGCACTAGAAATGACACCTATTTTCTCCTTAAATTTGTGTATTAATTGTCTCTTTTGTAGCATATTTAGCATGCATGATAGGCATTTCATATTTAGTATTTATATTCTCTAGCTCATTGTTGTTTGGCTTAAATTCTCGTTATTTTATCTCTTCTATGCACTAATGTCGGCGTATGCAGAATATGTTCATAATTATCAGCACAGAGATCCATCTCAGAAGATCGATGCTAGAAAGAATCTAAATATGCGGCCACAAGTTAGCTCAAAATTGTGGCCAGAGATGTCACCGCATAGAAACCTTTACTTTGTATGGGTGAATTCACACTGTAAACACACCTGGAAGCACCAGCGCAAGGGAAGAACACGTTGTTACCGCAATTAAAGGTTCTAGATTCCGCCCAACAATGTCGCGACAACCTGTAGATTTATGAAGAACACACTAGATTTACGTGAGTGCACAGCTAGATTTTAACAAACTTTGACAGTTGCAAAAGGAGTTAGATCTGAGAGGAAATGAGATCTACAATTCTTGAAGCCTATAAATAGAGGAAAGAAGAAGGAGAAGGATATCAAGAGGTGACGAAATTTATTCTGCAAATACTTTGAGTTTTAAAGCTTTATGCTACAGTCCAGAGAGTTGATTGATCAAGCGAGCAACAACTTCTGACGAGAAGTACTTGGTGCAATACAAGAGGAGTAGTTAAGAGACAATCCTAGTAGCCTAGGGATAGTATGCTTCGATTTATTTGTTAATTCCTCTTTTTAATGATGATAAATTATATTGACATTTGATTGTATATGAGAATATCTTTTAATGTTAGAATACTCTGCTTCATACTTAATTCTTCTCATTTGTTTATTCTTGAATTCAACTGTTTGACCACGAAAGTGTAATTACAGTCTACCGATACTGAGAAGTGCGGTGACAAGTTGAATTAACAAGCAAGTCAGCGAGAGTTGCTTGAGACTAGAAGGAATTCTGTCACTTGTTCTTAGGTGTGAAACAATGCTAACACTAAGAGGTGTGGTACTTATGGGTGCTTGAGTCTTGATTAAATAGAGAGTGATTATTGGTAAGTTTTCATTGGAACCTTATTGCAGCGAAAATTCATCTACTCTGTACCTTGTCGATACATCTAGCATTACTACTTAGTGAAATCAGTGGTTCACTCCAATCCTTTACACTTGATCACACTTTTACTTCTACACATTTAAATTCTCCAAACTTTAACAACAATTTGATTTACTTTCAGTTGCTCTGACAATTAACTTTTATAATTACATTGACAACTTTGACTATTTTAACTATGCAGTTCTCATTTAATTGCACTGACATCCTTACTAGCATTTTCCCTAATCTTAGCTTTATTTGCTTCGATAGTTTAAACATCAAGAACTCCTTCCTCATGGGATCGATATCCGATAGAACCAATCTATCAACTATACTTGCATCGACGTGTGTCCGCTTGCACTATTGCTGTGACGTTACAGGTCGATCAAGTTTTGATGCTGTTGTCGGGGAATGAAGATTGTTTGATGTTTATTTTTGTAGTTGCAATTATTTTTTTTAACTTGACTTTTTATTTCTACTAATCTATTTCACTTTCTTTTGATTTTCTTTCACAATTCTTTAGAGTTGCATGTCCACAAGGAGAAATCCTAAGGATATTGTGAGCTTTGATTCAGAACTTGAGAGGACACTCCGGAGGAAAACACAAGAACAAAAGAAAATGGCTGGCAACAACAACAACCACCTACTACCATTGTTGCCACAAGATGTAGTTCCTCCAATACAAACACAAATAATAAATAATGTACCACCGCCACCACAAGAAGAAGAAGTGCAGAACAGAACAATTAGGGACTTTGTTGTTCCTGTACTTGACGATTTACAAATAGGGGTTGTAAGGCCAGCGATACAAGCTGGAAACTTCGAATTGAAGCCGATGATGTTCAAATGCTCAATTCAAATGGGCAATATGCGGACCTACCTCATGAAGATGCAAGGGAGCATCTTAAATCATTTCTGCTTATTTGCGCATCTTTTAGTCAACATGGTATTCCTGATGACGCCTTAAAAATGTAATTATTTCCTTATTCGTTGCAGGGAAGAGTGAGAACATGGTTCTTGGGTTTACCGGCTAGATCCATTACATCATGGAATGCGTTAGCAACGCAATTTGTTTTGAGATTCAATCCACCGACAATGAATGGAAGGTTGCGCAATGACATCACAGCTTATCGTCAGTTGGATGATGAGAACCTACATACAATATGGGAGCATTATAAAACTCTACTTAGACGTTACCTTATGCATGGAATTCAACAAGAGACTCAGATCGAGATCTTTTACAACGAATTGAATACCTAGACAAGGAATCTTGTCGACACATCTGTAAATGGTCCCTTGTTGGATTGTACCAACACTGAAGCTGTACAAATTCTAGAGAGAATTGCATAAAACGATTATCAATATCCTATCTCTCATTCTACTCAGGTAAAAACTAATCCTGGTGTCCTTGAGTTAGATGCAATTTCAGCCTTGAGTGCACAAGTATCCTCTTTGGCCAACATTATGAAGAATATCAAGGGGACAAATGACGTTGTCTCTATTCAAGTGGCACAACAGATGGATGTCTCGACATTTTCATGTGAAATTTACGACGACAACCACAGTTATGAGGACTGTCCACAACATGTTGAGAATGCATTTTATGTTAAAAACATCAAAGGAAATTCTTATGGTAACTCATACAATAATCCTAATCGAAATCCACAGCCTTGGGGGAATCAAAATGCATCTACATATAGATATGGAAATTCCTCACAGCAAGGGAGTTATAGATAAGGGAGTTACAACAACAATCAGCAGCAAAACTACAATCATAATTCTCATGTACGTTCATATCCTGATCAATTGTAGGTACACAACCAGATGCAACCACAAGCACGAATGCAGCCACAACAGACTGCGCTGCCACATATGCAAGGACAGCATCAACAACAACAGCAACAGTTTTCTCTACCAAGATCAGATCCTATGGCTGCTCTTGAAGCGCTAATGCTAGAACATATTACGCGAACTGAAGCAATAGTCTAAGGCAATTCTTCTTCTATCCAAGCATTGGAAGCCCAATTAAAGCAATTGGCTTCTAATCTGAGTACAATGTCACCAGGTGCTTTGCCTAGTGATACGGAGAATCAGACGCAGAAAAGGAAGGAGCATTGCAAGGCTATTATGCTGCGGAGCGGAAAGCAAATTGCTGAACCTAGCAGCAGTTCTAACCAAGAACATGTCGATGCATCTGGGCCACAGCAACAAGGAAAAGTTGCAGCTGAAGGAAGCGCAGCAGAAATAAATGAGGAGGAACCACCTGTAGTGACTTCTATGCCTACAATTCACCCAACAAAGACGTCGACACACCTACCAATGTCGATACAACTGGTTATTCCGCAATAACCCACTGACAATATACCTTTGCCATTTCTATAGAGATTTAAAGAGAAAGATCATGATAAGGCTTGTTAGAAGTTTGTTTCTACTTTGAAGTAATTACACATTAACAACCTCTTGTAGATGCTCTCGTACAGATCTCCAATTATGGGAAATTTATGAAAGAGCTGTTATCAAAGAAGAAAAAGTTGTTTGAAATCGAGATGATTGCACTCACAGAGGGGTGTAGCGCTGTACTAACAAATAAGTTGCCACTTAAAATGAAAGACCCTGGCAGCTTCACAATCCCATACTCCATTGGAAATCATTATCTAGGTAAAGCTTTATGTGACCTGGGAGCCAGTATTAACCTTATGCCTTTGTCCATATTCAGGAAGTTAAGAATTGGATCGATGAAACCCACTACGGTGACATTACAGCTTATGGACAGATCTCTAGCACAACTTGAAAGCCAGATCAATGATGTCCTTGTCCAAGTTGATAAGCTCATGTTCCCTGCTGATTTCATAATCTTTGACTGCGAAGCAGATAAGGAGGTGCCCATCATCTTGGGGCGACCATTCTTAGCAACAAGACGCACTCTTATGGACGTTTTCAAGGGCGAGCTCATTATGCGTCATAATGACAACCATGTTACCTTCAGTGTGTTCGAGGCATCATCGTCAAAAAGTAAAAAGCAATGTTACCACATTGACATGCTGGACAAGATAATTATGGAAAAATTCAATGAACGGAGCTCAGTAGTTCCAGTTGAAGATGCAGTGACATCCACTGATGATATCCTAACTGAATGTGACCACATAACTAAGGCTAATAGTTGTGAGTTGAGACAAAATTGACAATTGGAATCCTTGGATTTGTCTAACAGGACAATCCCTGTGTTTAAACCATCAATTAAACAGGCTCCGACCTTGGAGTTGAAGCCATTGCCGAAGCATTTGAAGTATGTCTTTTTGGGTGTCAATGACATGTTACCCGTAATTGTCAGTGCAAACCTCGACGCAACTCAAGAAGAAAAGCTTTTCGCAATTTTAAAAGAGCACAAAAGAGCCATATCCTGGAGCATTGCAGACATCAGAGGCATTAGTCCCTCTTTTTGCATGCACAAAATCAGGTTGGAAGATGAAGGGAAGCAATCCATTGAGCAACAGCGAAGACTTAATGAGAAAATGAAAGAAGTAGTGAAAAGGAGATTATCAAGTGGCTAGACGTGTGAATCATCTACCCCATTTAAGATAGCACATGGGTAAGAACTAGATGATCCCTACTAGTATCGCTTCAGGGTGGCGAGTGTGCATGGATTATCGTCGACTCAATTCTGCCACAAAGAAGGATCACTTCCCACTACCATTCATTGACCAGATGCTGGATAGGCTAGCTGGTAAAGCCTACTATTGCTTCCTAGATGGCTATTACGAATATAATTAGATTGCCATTGGCCAGAAGATCAAGCAAAGACAACATTCACGTGCCGATTTGGAACCTTTACCTTCCAACGTATGCCATTTGGATTGTGCAATGCACCAGCCACATTTCAGAGGTGCATGATGGGTATCTTCTCGAACATGATTGAAGATTCTTTAAAGGTATTCATGGATGATTTCTCTGTATATGGGTAGAACTTTGACCAATACGCTGACAACTTGGCGAAAGTATTGAAAAGATGCGAGGACACAAATCTAGTGCTGAATTGGGAGAAATGTCATTTTATGGCAACTGAAGGCATTGTCCTTGGCCATCGCATATCATGTTAGGGCATTGAAGTAGACAAAGAAAAGGTAGAAATCATTGAACAATTGCCACCACCCACCAATGTCAAAGGAATAAGAAGCTTTCTTGGTCATGGTGGTTTCTATAGGATATTTATCCGAGATTTTTCCAAGAATGCTAAACCACTATGCTCGTTGCTAGAGAAAAATAAAAAGTTTGTGTTTGATCACGAATGCCTGGATGCATTAGTCAAAATAAAGAAGCAGCTAGTACAAGCTCCAATTGTCATTACACCAGACTAGGCGCAACCCTTTGAATCAATATTTGATGCAAGCGACTTCGCTATAGGAGCTGTGCTGAGACAACACAAAGAGAAGGTATTTCACTCAATTTATTATGCTAGTAAAACTTTAACTGATGTGCAGGTAAACTATATGACCATAGAAAAGGAGTTACTACCAGTAGTTTTTGCATTCGACAAATTTCACTCATACCTTGTCGGTGCAAAAATTATAGTGTACACAGATCATTCTGCGTTGAGATACCTCTTTGTGAAAAAAGATTCTAAATCGAGATTCATCAGATGGATCTTGCCTTTACAAGAATTTGATTTTGAAATCAAGGATAGGTAAGGAATTGAGAATCAAGTAGCTGACAACTTATCTCGCTTGGAAGTTGGAAGTGAGGATAGGACTAAATCCCAAATTGTCGATACATTTTCGAACGAGCAGTTGTTCTTTGTTGATGTATCTCCTTGGTATGCAGATGTTTTCAATTATCTTGTTCGTGGAAAGTTACCTTTGAGTGCCATTGGTCACAAGAAAGTCAGATTTTTGCACGACGCTGTGAAGTATCATTGGAACAAGCCATACCTTTTCAAGGTATGCACCGACAACATTATCCGTTGTTGCGTTCCTGAAGAGGAAATGACTTCCATCCTGAAATATTGCCATGATGCTCCTTACGGAGGCCATTTTGGTGGTATAAGGACTGCTGCAAAGGTCCTACAGTCAGGATTCTATTGGCCCACATTTTTTGACGACGCCCACAATTTTGTGCAGCAATGTGATAGATGTCAATGTATTGGTTCTATATCTCGCCGCAACAAGATGCTCCAACAACCTATTATGGAGGCAGAGCTATTCGATGTTTGGGGTATAGACTTCATAGGACCATTTCCAAACTCTTTTGGGAATGTGTACATTTCCAAAAAATGATGCTCGGGTGTTGAAGTTCTTCCACACATATATCCTTACATGATTTGGAGCACTGAGGGATTGATAAATAATCAAGGTACTCATTTTCACAACAACCAAGTGGCGACAGCATTGAAAAGATATGGTATGAAGTATTGCATGGCTACCACATATCATCCACAAACAAATGGCCAAGTGAAGGTGTCCAATCAGTAAATTAAAAGCATCCTTGAGAAGGTGGCTAATCCATATAGGAGAGATTGGTCTTCGCGGCTACATGATGCATTGTGGGCATTTCACACCGCATATAAAACCCTATTGGGGATGTCACCATATCAATTAGTGTTTGGTAAATCCTGTCACCTGCCAGTTGAGCTTGAACATAAATCCATGTGGGCAATCAAGTAGGTGAACATGGACTACGATTCTGCTGAACGAAAAAGGTTATTACACATTGCTGAGTTGGAAGAAATTTGACGCAATGCCTATGAGAATGCTGCAATATACAAAGAAAAGACCAAGAGATGGCATGACAATATCATCTTGCATCGACAATTTAGTCATGTTCAGTTAGTACTTTTGTTTAATTCACGTTTAAAACTGCGTCTAGGTAAATTGCGTTCAAGATGGTCATGCCCTTTTAAGGTTGTCGAAGCATTTCAGAATGGCGCAGTGACAATTGAAAATATGAAGGATGGCTACCAGATCAATGTGAATGGCCAACGACTAAAGCATTACATGAGCCCAAATGTCAAAGAACCAAACGAGACCATTAATCTGGTCACATTTCTTTAATGTCAACGCATTTTTACATTTACTTTTATCTTTTTACTTTTACTTGCTTCCTTTAAGTTTTATGCAGTAATAAAAAAATCGTCTTTTTGTCAACGCCTCATAAAGTACAACTTGTCGGCACATTATGTGATGACTCAGCAAAGCTTTTTCAGCATGAATCGCTCTGACTGATTTTCATCCATCCCTAGCCGTTAGATAACCAAAAGGTACGATCTGCAGCCTGGTATTCATTGGTTACAGACACAACGTTTTCTCAAGACAAACTGCAATAATCACATCTCTTACCACTGAAAGGTTACAAAACACTTAAACCCTTTTTCTGTCGACTTCCTTCTCCCACTCACAATCACCATTGTTGCCGCACTTATCTTCTTCATAGTTCTTAAAGTTTTTTTATAGTTTCTCTTAATCTTTTTACCTAGCTATCATGGCAAGGACACGAAGTGTAAAAACTCCATCCAAAACCCCCCGCTGAATCTTCCGCCACCATGGTTCAGACCACAAACCAACCCCCACAAAATGAACCAATCCTATTTTTGTTCAAAGCGGTGAAGGATCGCTACCATGACATTATGCTTAAATGAAACTACCACCCAGAGTAGGGTCTACAGTTTTCCCCACACCAGACATTGGGGAAGAAAATCACGAGAACGATCAGTCATCTGGGCTAGGAATTTTTCTGCGACCACCCAGCCAGATATTCCTCCACCATGGTAGGGGAATTTTATGACAATCTTGTAAACTCTGAATAGGAGTTTATTTTTGTAAGGGAGGGCTTGGTACCTTGGAGTGCTGCCCACATCAACGCTCTATTCCAGATTGCTGAAAAATAAGACACTCACACAGCGTTTTGGAACAATTAACCGATGAAGGTGCTGACTAGATGATGAGAGACCTTTGTGTTGAAGGCGCTATGTGAACTGGAAATGGAACCACACTTTGCTAACAGTCGCCTACTACCTTCAACCCATAGCACAACTGCGACACTAGATCTCATGTGCGTCCTGCACTCAATCCTTAAGGGTCGCCATATCGATGTTGGCGCAATTCTCCATGACAATATTACTGAAGCTGCTACTAAGCAGACAGGTATATTACCTTTCCCTTCTTTGATAATGCTACTATGTAAACAAAGGGAAATTGTACCTCATGATGGTGAGAAAGTGTTAGTCAACAAGGGCCCTATTAATGAAATCTCAATGAAGAGAATGACAAGAGGGAAAAAAACCCCGCTGGTAAGAGAGGGACCAAAGAAGAAGAAAAAAGGGAAAGGAAAGAAGGAGGAAAGCAGGAAAATGAACCCACAGACCATTGATGAAGAAGAAACCGGCTAAAATTGAAATACTCGTTGACCGCATAGGTATGCATTAAATCAAACTTGTCAACGCATTAGAGGAGATAGATTACAGATAAAACCTCTTTTATACATACACAAGAGTGTGGAACAAAACTATTATCGATGCATTGAAAAGTATGAGCCCAAATCCCCTGCCAGAGTTCCCTATCTTCCTACCTATTGTTAGGGAAGCACCCTCATCCTCCGACTAGCCTACTCCTGATGGTAGGCCTCCGAATGTCCCATCCCCAACAAGAATTCATATCTCCGATGACGAGGAGTGCGAAGGACATTCCAACGCCATAGAGGACTGTTATAGAATAATTTCCAGCTTGTTCAAGAAGGAATTTTTGAATAGCCTTGGGGTTACCATGGCAGACAGGGCGATTGTTATTGAGGAGCTACACAACCCGATCGTATCTGTGAGGTGAGAAGTAAATGAAGGCACTGACAGATACAACTGAGCAGGAGAAACCAAATAGAGAAGAAAGAAATGATAAGGAGAATGAAGGAAAGGAAGAGGAACTTGACGAGGACCTTGAAAAAGAGAAGGAAGAGAAGAAGGACAATGCTCCGATAAATTTTGAGGCAAAAATTACGGCACATCCACAAGTGTGGGGGCATCCAGTGAAGACGTGGCTCCACCTGAAGCGAGCCAAGCTGAGGCAGTTACCAGCAGCACAGAGGATCTTAATCCCATAGTCATTGTGCCTTATGTGGCACCACTTGCTGAAGTCCATCCATCAGATGTAACTATCGATGAGGTCGCCACCCAATCGACTGTGGAGGAGCAATCCGCTTCTCCGGTTGGTTCAAAGGACAAAAAGAGGAAGTGCAAGGATAAGAAAAAAAAGCGCAAAGAGGAAGGCGAGCGCCCAAAGAAAAAGAAGAAGAAAGCCAAGGCAGCCATTACATCGACTGCTGAATAATGAGTTAGTTTACTTTTCAGTAGGTAGTTGCATGCATTTCATTGTCATTGCATTGTTATTTGTCACTGCATTTTTCCTGTTAGTTTATCTGCATTGTAGTTTCATTTCCATTCTTATCTATATATTATTGTCAGTGCATTGGGGATAATGCAAACATTAAGTTTGAGGGGATCTTTTGTGAAATGGAAATGCGATTGCACCCACATATTTGAAAATTACTTGTTTCTATAGATCAATAAAAGTATGCAAAGTTTCAACAAAAATGTGACCACTGTTTTTATTTTTATGCGTAAATCTTGAATTGTTTGGAATGCTGATATGTGAATTGGGTGAATATGAATGAATATTGAACCTTCGATTTCTGGATGAATGATTGGAATTGCTTTAGTAATGAATGGATAATATTAACCCTTTAATCTTGAACTAACTTACCAATTGTAGCAACATTGTACTAATAAAAGACACTCCAATGTGAGTGTATTGTGACTTGTCAAGGGAGAACACTCCGCTGCATGTGTTAGAAAAATCATCTAGCCAAAGGCTATCACTGTAAGAGTGTGTGTCGGCGCAATTACATACCTCTTAGGGGTTTGTTGCACCTTATCATTACTACCCAGGAACAAAGGTAGAGTAATGCAATGACATCTCTCAGTCACTTATAAAAAAATCACAAAAAAAAGAAAAAGAAAGAAGAAGAAAAGAGAAAAGAAAAGAAATATATTGTCATAAATACTATATTGGTTAAGGAAAGGTTAAGATTCAAAGCATGTTGCTAACATTGGTGAAGTTGTAGTTTTAATTATTCATGTTTATAAATTATCGACGCATTATTCTATCATGTGAATGCAATTTATATATTAGAACTCAGGAAAATTTAAGTTGTTAGAATAATGATTGCGGTGACATGTTTGCTTGTGAAATTTGCTAATTTTTTTTTACTTAAGGACAAGTAAAAACTCAAGTTTGGGGGTGTGATAGCATTAGAAATGACACCTATTTTCTCCCTAAATTTGTGTATTAATTATCTTTTTTGTAGCATATTTAGCATGCATGATAGGCATTTCATATTTAGTATTTATATTCTCTAACTCATTGTTGTTTGGCTTAAATTCTCATTATTTTATCTCTTCTATGCACTAATGTCGACGTATACAGAATATGTTCATAATTATTAGCACAGGGATCCATCCCAAAAGATCGATGCTAGAAAGAATCTAAAGATGCAGTCACAAGTTAGCTTGGAATTGCAACCAGAGCTGTCACCACATAGAAACCTTTACTTTGTATGGGTCAATTCACGTTGCAAACACACTTGGAAGCACCAGCACAGTGGAAGAACATGTTGTCGCCGCAATTAAAGGTTCCAGATTACGCCCAGCAATGTCGCGATAACCTGCAGATTTATGAAGAACATACCAGATCTGCGTGAGTGCATAGCTGGATTTTAACAAACTTTGACTGTTGCAAAAGGAGTTAGATTTGAGAGGAAATGAGATCTACAATTCTTGAAGCCTATAAATAGAGGAAAGAAGAAGGAGAAGGATATCAAGAGGTGAAGGAATTTATTTTGCAAATACTTTGAGTTTTTAAAGCTTTATGCTGGAGTTCGGAGAGCTGATCGATCAAGCGAGCAACAACTTCTGACAAGAAGTGCTTGGTGCAATACAAAAGGGGCAGTTAAGAGATAATCCTAGTAGCCTAGGGAAAGTATGCTTCAATTTATTTGTTAATTCCTCTTTTTAATGCTGATAAATTCTATTGACATTTGATTGTATATGAGAATATCTTTTAATGTTAGAATACTTTGATTCATACTTAATTCTTCTTATCTGTTTATTATTAGATTCAACTGTTTGACCACGAGAGTGTAATTGCAGTCTACCAACACTGAGAGGTGCGGTGACAAGTTAAATTAACAATCAAGTCAGCGAGAGTTTCTTGAGACTAGAAGGGATTCTATCACTTGTTCTTAGGTGTGAAGCAATGCCAACGTTGAGAGGTGTGGTACTTGTGAGTGCTTAAGTCTTGATTAAACAGAGAGTGGTTATTAGTAAGTTTTCATTGGAACCTTATTGCAAGGAAAATTCATCTAGTCTGTACCTTGTCGACACTTCTAGCGTTGCTACTTAGTGAAATAAGTGATCCACTCCAATCCTTTACACTTGATCACATTTTTACTTCTACACATTTAAATTCTCCAAACTTCAACAACAATTTATTTACTTTCAGTTACTCTGACAATTAACTTTTATAATTACATTGACAACTTTGACTATTTTAACTGTGCAGTTTTGATTTAATTGCGTTGACATCCTTACTAGCATTTTCCCTAATCTTAGATTTAGTTTCTTTGACAATTTAAACATCAATAACTCTTTCCTCATGGGATCGATATCCGATAGAACTAATCTATCAACTATACTTGCACCGACGTGTGTCCGCTTGCACAATTGTTGTGATGTTATTGGCCGATTAAGGGGTGTTACAAGTCCTAAGTAGACTTACCTTGGCACTATGTTTGATATAGTCAATATTTTCAATGTGTTCTTCAAAGTCAATAGTTATGTATGATTTGCAGGTTCCCCAAGATGCTTGTTAGGTCTCCTCTAGAATTTTTTCCTTCAATTGCCATATAGATGTCTTGCACAAACTCTATGCTCAACCTTTGGTACCAAGTCAAAAATCTCCTCCATCAATCCTTAAATTTGAAAAAAAACAATAATATTAGATGGTTTGTTTAATAAATTAAGCATAATATCATATAATTATTTAAGTTACGTCTCTAACATACCTTTTTTTTTGTCAGTTATAAAAGTGATCCAAAACCATCACCAATTACTAAATCTGGAATAAGATTATTAAGAAACCACCTCCATGTTTCTCTGCTTTCATTCTTCACAACTTCTCATGAAATAGGGTATATTTAGTCATTATCATCTCTCCCCACAGCACACAAAATTTCCCCATTGAATCTTCCCTTCAGAAAGCATCCATCTAGACAAATAAAAGGTCTACAACACTTTAGAAACCCTTTTACCAAAGCACTAAACCCTACATAAAATCTCCTAAACTTTGGAACTTCAGTAGGGGTTGGTCTTTCTACCATAACCTCTAATTACCATCCGGATCTGCCTTTCTAACTGCATTTGCATAGTCCCATAGTCTGTTAAACTCATAGCTTACCCTTCCATTTATTTTCTTCAACACCCATTTCCTAGCCCCGCTGCATGTACCCCTGCTTAGATCAACTTTCAACTCTTCCTTGGCTAGTTTTTGCATCTCAATTAACTTCATCTTTGGATTCACTCTGATTTTACTTAAGAAATGTTCCCCAATAAACTTGTAAGATGCTCTTTCATTTTTAAAAGTTATAGAACACTTGTGGATTTCTAAGAAGGTTTTTATCTTGTAAAACCCATCACTATTATCTACAACAAAATATATTGTAAATGGACACCCATCTTCCTTACACTTAGGCCTAGTCCTCCCCTTTTCATTCCTAAGATAGACAATATCAAACCTTTTTTTTACTGCATACTTTGCTAATACAGTCTTAAATTCCTTTGGTCCCTTAAACACCATACAAAGCTCCAAATGTGGGATCGGGTTATTAGGATCGATACATACATGTTTACTTCTCTTACAGACTACCTCACCACCTGAATCACTTCCATAAGACCCCAAATTTGATGAATCAACGTAATCAATTCCCCTGCCTAATGGATCTTAAAACTCACCTTTTTTATCTCCCCATTCACCACTTTCACCTGCCTTTTCTAATTCTCTCTATTTTATTTCTTTATATTTTCTATACCAAGCCTTGATATTTCTCATTTTTTTCATCCTCAGATTCTGCCCTTAAAGGCCCTTCACTGCCCAATGAGTTGTTTATATCATTGGCCTCACTACTTTCAGAACTTTTCCCACTCTCAACACATGCATCACTACTCCAACTGAAGTCTGGTCCCACATTAGATTCCCCACCTAACTCTGTAAATGTTTCCTCAACCCCACCATTAACTCTCTCATTACTATTTGGTTCCCGAAAACCAATAGTTACATCATTTTCCCTATTGCCAGGCAACACCATGATATCATAAATAACATTAGGTGTGTCCATCTCGTGTTCAACATATACATCTATGAACCCTCTTTTTGTAATGTGGTTAATAATTACTATGAATGATGAATTATCATAGCAAATACTCAAAACAAACCTTGGGTAACAATCATCATTAACTAGGTTAGGAAAACTTTGACCTTTTAAACCAATAGTGGAGTAATTATTTATTTCCTCCATTTTTGCTGTTAATGTCCTTATATATAAATAGAAACTGAAGCAGAAAGAAAATCAAATCTCTTTAGCAATGAAAACATTAAGTAATAATCGTCATTAAATACCTAAGGAAAACTTCACTTTTTAAACCACAATGGAATAATTATTTATTTTTTCATTAATTAGTTGAGAAAAACCTGCGTTTTTAAACCCAAAACGAGTAATTATTTATTTCCTCCATTGCCACTTTTAATATCCTTATATATAAACAGAAACTGAAGGAGAAAAAAAAAGAACATCTATTTACAAAGAAAAACTTGAGGAATAATAATTATTATCTAGGTTGGAAAAACATGCCTTTGTAAACAAATAGTTGTGTAATTAAATATTTTATAATTAACTAGTTAAGGGAAACTTTACTTTTAAATCATAGTAGAGTAATTATTTATTTCCTTGATTGTCACATTTAACTACCATATATATAATCAGAACTTGATGCATAAAAAAAAGGAAAATCTCTTTAACAAGGAAACCTTGGATAATAATCATCATTAACTATTTTAGGAGAACTTTCCTTTTAAACTCATAGTGAAGTAATTATTTATTTCATTATTAACTAGTTGAGGAAAACTTGTCTTTTTAAACTCACAGCTGTCATAACGTTACCTACATAAGAGTACGAGGGCCTAGTAAGCAAAGCTAGACACAAACGACCTAAATTAATAGAGTCACCACTAACCAATTTGGGTTAGGTTGGTTAGCCACCTATCGTCTAAAAATCTAGAATTAATACTACGAAAAATCCTAAAAGTCTAGACTCGATTTCATCACCAAATTTCGGGTTGGGGAGTACGATTACATGTGAGCAAGGTTATAGCACCCCCACAACGCCTATCCGGAGATAGTCTTACGGGGGGGTCTTGGGAGCTATTTTTTTATTTAAGCATATTAATATCTTAAATAATAACTCTAAAAAATGCCTCCAATTTACTTGTAATTTGACTAAGTTGTGTTCACCAAACTTATCTAATTTAAAACTTAAATTAGAGATTTTTACTCCTAATAAGAACCCTAAAGGATACCTAAATAATTCTAGTAAAATACCTTCAATTCTTAAAATTAATTCTATTTTAGAATCCTAAAAAAAAGCCTAAAAGTTACTAATGAATTAAGAGAAATATTAAAATTCATCTACAACTTATTCGATCTTTTATCATCACTCCGATTTACTTGTAACTTGACTAAAACGTATTCACTAAACTTATCTAATTTAAAACTTAAATTAGATACTTTTACTCCTGATAAGAACCCTAAAGGATACCTAAATAATTCTAGTAAAATACCTTCAATTCTTAAAATTAATTCTATTTTAGAATCCTAAAAAAAAGCCTAAAAGTTACTAATGAATTAAGAGAAATATTAAAATTCATCTACAACTTATTCGATCTTTTATCATTATTATGATTTTAAGAGATTTAATTAATAACGTTAAACCTATCAAGAACTTACGAAAGAATCTTATGTCGGGTTTATGATTTATTTTACTTTAAAATTCTTGATCTAAATTTTAAATTCGTAAAAATTTTAAAATAATATATCTTAGATGACATTTATTAGCTATCTTAAAGAGTATCTAAAATAAAATACTTAAAAGGTCTACTCATGATTTACATTTCACCTACAAAAATCCTTAGTTTTAATCTTAAACAAAGTCCTAAAGAATATTTACATATTAATTATCCTATATGATATTTAAGGTTAGTTTAAAATCCTAATAATAAAAAATATCCTACATATTATTTATATTTTTTTAGGTTAAATGATAGATAAGATTTTAAAAACTATCATAAATTCAAATGTAAAAAAAAAACATAAATATAAATAGACATGAAAGTAAACAAATATGAAATAAGAATAAATAAAAATTATGCAAATGTGAGTAAATATAAAACATTAAACTAAAATGCATAATTGACATCAAATATATAAAGCATAAATGCAAATAAAATAAAATATAAGTATAAATAACTTATTAAAATGAAAACAAAATGACGTAGCTTGATTTTAGGATTAAAAAATAAATAATGTGGAAGCCAGAGAACTGATGTAGCAATTAATTTGCTTTTAATTTTGAAATTTTGGATTAAATAAAAGTTTTATTAAACAAAAGGGATACGAGTGTAAATATGCCAGAGAGTGAGGGCATCATTGCAAAAAAGGGGTATTTTCCATAAATTTAAAAGGTTTGGGGTGAAAATAAATTACTCATTTTGGCACTTATAAATAGGAAAAATCTATTTTTTTCTCTCATTTTCAGCACAATTTAAAAAAAAACTCTTCCTCTTTATCTTCCTCTTTCAATATTAGCCATGGCTCCACCACCAGAAAACCCAACGGTTCTCCGGCTCCGTTGGTGGAGCCGCCATATACGGTGGCCGAAAATTTCTTCTTCTTTTTTTTTTAAAAAAAAAAAGTTTTCATTTGATTAAACAAAAATCACTACTTTACTTAAAAATCCAAACTTATATTTCAAAATAGTTAAAAAAATCAGAACATTGTTAAAAATTTAAACTTTTTCTTTAAAATAACTGAAAAACAGATTTTTATTTTTTTAAAAATCTTAACTTTCTCTTTTTTTAAAGAAAATCATCATTTTGCTTAAAAATCCAAACTTTTATTTCGAAATAGTTAGAAAAAATCAAAACTTTGTTAAAAATTTAAACTTTTTCTTTAAAATAACTAAAAAATAGATTTTTATTTTTAAAAATATAAACTTTCTCTTTTTTAAAGAAAATCACTATTTTACCTAAAATTTAAATTTTTATTTCGAAATAGTTAAAAAATCAAAACTTTGTTAAAAATTTAAACTTTTTCTTTAAAATAACTAAAAAACAGATTTTTAGTTTTAAAAATCTAAACTTTCTCATTTTTAAAGAAAATCACTATTTCGCTTAAAAAAAATCAAAGCTTTTATTTTGAAATTGTTTAAAAAAAACCAAAACAATTCCCAAAATCAAGCTATTTTTCTTTAAAAAAACTTTTATTTTAGCAAATGAAAATGATAGGAAAATGGGATTTTTGGGACTCTTAGGGGCTAAGGACCGATGGTCCGATACCGTTCCCTTCATTAGAGCCCAAACCTCATGCTTAATGATATGTCCATGGCAAAAAAAAAGAGAAGAGAAGAAGAAAATAACATGCTTATTGTTGTTTTTTCTTCTTAACTTTTTTGTAAAAAATCAGAACATGAAAACACCTCCTCTTTTTTTCATTCATTTCATCTATATATATTGTCCATTAATCATATTTATTTGTAATTTTTTTGTCATTTTTCATTTGATCTTTTGATTAATAACTTGGTACTATTTTCGATGTTTGTGATATGTGGCAGAAGAGGATTATAGTTCATGAAACCTTAAAAAATTAAAAAAATAAGAAGAAGAAGAATATGAATAATAATGATGATGATAATAATAATTTGGGCTCTTGACAAACCCAAAAAAGAAAGAAAAAGAAAAGAAAAATAAAAACCTTTATTTGACACAAAATAGAGTGGGCTTCCAACGGGCCTAAGAGAGAACAAAAAGGCCTTCAACTAGGCTCGGACAAAATCGAGTGTCTACAATTGCCCCTCTTTGTTCATGGCTTGCATTGCAAGGAACGTACAAAGACGTAGACACCTAACCATGCCAAATCCCACTCAACATCGCAGTACAAAGAATCATAGATTTTGCAATCACCAAAAGTCTCAACCAAATCTTCGAAATAAGAATGCAAAGTAACACAAATAGACTTCTCACATGTGTCTTCATATACAATGAAATAAATAAATAAATAAATAAATCGACCTCTATGCTTAGGCCTCTAATTGCAATTAAAAGTAAATAGACCTCCACACCTAGGCCTCCGAATGCAATGAAAAATAAATGGACCTCCACACCTGGGCCTCTAAATGCAATGAAAAGTAAATGGGCCTCCACACCTAGGAATCTAAATGCAATGAAAAGTAAATGGACCTCCACACCTAGGCCTCTAAATGCGAAATGCGATGAAAAGTAAATGGACCTCCACACCTGGGCCTCTAAATGCAATGAAAAGTAAATGGACCTCTACACCTGGGCCTCTAAATGTGATGAAAAGTAAATGGGCCTCCACACTTAGGCCTCTGAATGCAATGAAAAGTAAATGGACCTCTACACCTAGGCCTCTGAATGCAATGAAAAATAAATAGACCTCCACACCTAGGCCTCTGAATGGACTGAAAAATAAATGGACCTCCACACCTAGGCCTCTAAATGCAATGAAATGTAAATGGGCCTTCACACATGGGCCTCTAAATGTGATGAAAAGTAAATGGACCTCTACACCTGGGCCTCTAAATGCGATGAAAAGTAAACAGGCCCCACATTTGGGCCTCTAAATGCAATGAAAAGTAAATGGACGTCTACACCTAGGCCTCTAAATGCAATGAATGCTTTTTTTTCTTCATTTCTTGAAATTTTCATAAAAGGTCATTATTTTGAGAATCATGTTTTCAAGTTGAAAAAGATCAAATCCCTATCCACACATAACAGATCATGAAAATCAAATTCCATGGGATATCACCTTAACAAATTTCAAAATGATTTTATGACCCGTAAATCAAATTCTCAGATTATAATTCACTTAACAAACTTGATACTACCGATTTCATAAATCCACCCTTGAAACATAAATTTCTTTCATTGAAAGTCAACTCGTTAATTCTCGTGAGGCCGAGTTTCCTTTTCCTAACTTTGGACCATTTCGATTGTGAACCCTGTATCATGCTCTTTTACAAAATTGCGTCTTAAAGTAGATATTCTTCAATATAATTTCTTTATCTTGCTCTCTCTTTCTATTTTTTTCTCTTTTTTTGTATTTTTTTTCTTGATTTAAACAAAATCTCCTTTCTATAGACCCTTACATTCTTCAAGTAGGTTAATTCCCTAATTTAAATCGATCATGAGCAATTAGAGTTGGACTTATTTCAAGGTTATAATGTCGACTCGAGTTTGGGTGCCAAAGAAAAGGCTAAAATAAATTATTTTAGGGCTCGTACCGAAAGATCAATTTCTTATGAAAATCTTCATTATCCTCCAGTGCATCTCGTACTCTTTTTTTTTTTCTTTTTTTAGAAATCTCTCTAGACTGCTCATTTTTTAGTTTTCACCCTAGAGTTCATCTCCCTCTTATGCTCTTGAAAATGTCATAAATTCTCAAGGATTAACTTCTTGATTTGAACAAACATATTTTATCAAAATGATATTTTAAGGGTTGTAACGTGGTCTAAGGGTTAAAGGTTAATCAGAAAAAGGTTTTTCAGGCTAAAAAAATGTGAAAAACAATGAGGAATTATTTTGAATCTTTTATTGCTCTTTCCATCTCCCAAACACTTTTCTTCTTTCTTACTCCTTCTACTTCCTTTATTTTTGTGTTATTTTTATTTTTTTTATCCGCTTTCTTTGTTTCTTCTTTTTTTCTTTTTTGGAAGGAGATTAAAAATTAAGAATTTCGCTTTCATTCTTCATGATCTTTCTTGTCAATCCATGATGTTCGATAGATGAATTTAATTAAGGTTCAAAATGAAGATAAATCAGACTCAAAATGGGGTAGCAAGAGATATAATTTTCTTCAAGTGACTGGGAGAACAAAAGGATGCCATTTATCATTTCAAAATATGGCTAATCTTATCAAAAAGGTCGTTCTTGGGAACGTGCACATCTTTTCATTTTGAATTTCTCATAATCTCACGTTTGCCTCACAATGTTGTAAAATCATCAATCCATACCCAAAACCTCACAATTTATCCTTCGACATGGAAGGTGATCCTTCGGTAAGGGTCAAATTTGAACAAACAAAATGGCCCAAAGTGGTTAGGAAATGATGAAATTTTCTTCAAGTGAAGGATATTTAAAAAATGTCATTCGTCACTTTAAACATAGCCAACTTATTAAGTAATTAACTTAAGGAGAATGCAAGATTCTAAAGCAAAATGTAACCTCAAACATTATGCACAAAGAAAAGCAAAACAGAAAAAACCAATATTACTTAATCTGAATAACTCTTTAAGAACAATTAAGCTCAATTTTTAAGCAAAATATTTTTTTACTGCATCAGAATTTACAGGGTTCGACATATCGTCTCTGTCCATTTCAGCGAGAATTAATGCTCCACCAGAGAAAGCTTTCTTCACCACATATGGTCCCTCTCATTTTGGCATCCATTTTTCGCGATGATCATGAAAATATGGCAGAATGTTCTTCAGTACTAGATCCCCTTCTCTGCATTGCCTTGGTCGCACCTTCTTGATATAGGCTTTCATCATTCTTTGCTAAACAACTAGCCATGACATAAAGCTGCTAATCTCTTTTCCTCAATTAAATTCAACTGCTCATATCTCTCTTGCACCCATTCAGCCTCCTCCAGTCGCACCTCCCTCAACACTCGTAAAGATGAGATTTGCACCTCGATAGGTAAAACGACCTCCATGCCATATACTAATGAAAATGGAGTAGCTCCAATCGAAGTCCTTACTGATATGCAGTATGCACGAAGAGCAAAAGAGAGTTTCTCATGCTAATCCTTGTACGTTTCTGTTGTCTTGGAAATGATCTTCTTGATATTCTTATTTGCGGCCTCAACTGCCCCGTTCATTTTTGGATAATATGGCGCAGAATTGTGATGCTTGATCTTAAATTGTGTGCAAACCTCTTCTATCAAGGCTTTGTTCAATTTCTTGGCATTGTCTAAGATGATTCTTTTCAGTAAACTGTACCGATAAATGGCCTCCTTTTTTTAGAAATTTACAGACTATTGATCGAGTTACATTGGCATATGAAGCGACTTCGACCCACTTGGTGAAATAGTCAATCACTACAAAGATGAAGCGATGCCTGTTTGATGCTTTTGGTGTGATAGGGAGAATGACATCCATGCCCCACATTGAGAGCGACCAAAGAGTTGTCAAACATGAAGATTAGTAGGAGGAGTGTTAATACTGTCTGTATAAATCTGGTATTTATGACACTTCTGAGCATAATTTAAACAATCTTGTTCCAACGTCAACCAGAAATATCTAGCCCTCATGATTTGCCTTGCCATCATATGTCTGTTACTATGTGCCCCACATACTCCATCATGGATTTCCTTCATTATCTGATTTGCCTCTTCTGTGTCGACACATCTCAACAGTGTTTGGTCGTGTCCTCTTTTGTACAAAAAATCACTGTCCAAGAAGAAACCCATAGCCAACCTCCTAATTATTCATTTATCACTTTCTGAGGCGCAATCTGGGTATTACTGGTATTGCAAATACTGTCTGATGTCAAAATACCATGGTTTCCCATCCGTTCTCGATTCTACTTCTACACAGTGGGCCGACGAGTCCTTGACCCTTAGCTATATAGATTAAATTTCTATTTCGGATCCTGCTTTGAACATGGCAGCTAGAGTAGCTAATGCATCTGCTAACTGGTTTTCTTCTCTTGGCAAATGACAAAATTTGACATCATCAAACTCTTTGATCAATCCATGCACATATGTTTGATAGTGAATCAGTTTGGAATCTCTTATTTCCTATTCTCCTCTTAATTGGTAAATAACTAAGCTAAGTCACCATAAACTTTTAAAACCCTGATCTTTTTCTCAATGGCTACCTGAAGTGCCAAAATGCATGCCTCGTATTCAGCTACATTGTTCGTACAGCTGAACATCAGTTTAGCTGTAGAAGGAAAATACTGACCACTTAGGGAGATTAGTACTGCCCCAATCCCATTCCCAATCATGTTGGATGCTCCATCGAAATATGCCCTCCGAATTTCTTCTTCGCACTTCGAAATTGACATAATCTCTTCATCTGAGAAATCAAAATTCATGGGTTCGTATTCCTCTTGCGCGCAATCCGCTATAAATTCTACGACTATGCTTCTTTTTATAGCCTTTTGGGACACGTAGATGATGTCATACTCGAACAATACCACTTGCCAACGAGCAACTCTTCCTGACAATGATGCCTTCTCGAAGATGTATTTCAAAGGGTCCAACTTTGCGATTAGGAAGGTGGTGTGGTACAACATGTATTGCCTCAGTCGACGCGCAGTCCATGCTAAAGCACAACACATCTTTTCCAAATGGGAATACTTGGTTTCATATTCTGTGAACTTCTTGCTCAGATAATAGATTGTATGCTCTTTCTTATTTGAACCATCTCATTGCCCCAAAACACAACCTATAGAATTATCCAGCACTACCAAAATACAAAATCAAAAGTCTTCTTGGCACCGGGGGAATCAAAATTGGTGGCTTAACCAAATACTCTTTTGCTTTCTCGAACGCTTTTTGACAATCTTCAGTCCATTCACCATCACTATCCTTACATAAAAGCTTTAAGATGGGATCACATTTATCCGTCAATTGTGAGATAAAACGAGACACGTAATTTAACTGTCCCAAAAAACCTCTTGCCTCCTTTTGAGTCTTAGGGGGTGTCAAATCTTGAATTGCTCGAACCTTGTCCGAATCTATTTCAATTCCTCGTTTACTCACTACAAAACCCAACAGCTTCCCCGACTTTACCTCGAAAGTACATGTTGCTGGATTCAATCTTAATTTGTATTTTCTCAACCTTTCAAATAATTTGTGAAGGTTTTCCACATGACTCTCCCCCTGACGAACTTTGCTGTCATATCGTCAACATAAACTTTAATCTCTTTATGTATCATGTCATGAAACAATGTCACCATTGCTTGTTGATACGTGGCCCCAAGAATTTTCAGACCAAACGCATGACCTTGTAACAAAAAGTTCCAAGTAGTGATGAACTTGGTCTTTTCCATGTCCTCCCTTGCCATTTTTCTTTAGTTATACCCCGAGAATCCATCCATGAAAGAGAAAACACAATGTTTAGCAGTGTTATCCACTAGTTTGTCTATATGAGGTAACGAAAAATTATCCTTCGGGCTGGCTCGATTCAAATATATATAATCGATGCACATTCTGACTTTCCTATCCTTCTTAGGCATTGCTACAATATTCGCCACCCACTTTAGGTATTTAGCTACTTCCAAAAATCCCGCATCGAATTGTTTCTTAACTTCTTCTTTAATCTTCAACAGCATCTCAGGTTTCATCCTCCTCAACTTCTATTGTACGGGCTTGCAATCTGATTTTAAAGGTAGCCTGTGTTCCACGATAGTGGTGTCCAAACTCGACATATCTTGGTATGACCATGCAAACACATCTGAAAACTCAATAAGTCCTTCAACAATTGACTTTGCTTTGGCATAAGAGTGGTTCCAATCCTAATTTCCTTTCTTACCTCATCATCACCCAGATTGATTAAATCTGTTCCCTCTAAGTGGGGTTCTATAAGCTTCTTTTCTGTTTCAATTAGCCTCAAAAACTTATTCGGTACAACTTCCTCCTCTTCCGTCTCATGATCATTATTATGAACATAATTATGATAATTTTATTCAAAGATGTCATTTGAATCATATATCAATTCATGATGTATATCCCTGAAATAAGTATGATTATGTATATTGGTATATGAATGAAAACGATTAAATGAATAACAGTGACTAGGGACGTGATCCAAATCTGATTTCATTAAAGGAAAAAAATAGTTTTACATGGATTTTTGAAGGAAATTAAATTAACTGAACTATATTAAACTTTGACATAAAAACTCTTAAAAATGATTACATCTCGAAGGACTCAAGGATAGTAGGTAACGGTATGAGCTGCCAGTTGTCTAAGCGGAAGGGTCATAATGAACCCAGTCTCTTGACATCAATACCCAATCACCAATCATGTTTAGATCCACTGCATCTCCATTAATCATTAACTTGATCGGGGTCATCTCTTGGTGCTCGAATCTCACTGGGTAAAAAGTCTTAGATAGTGGAGGACAAATTAAAAGAGGTTCCACCACCTTCTTTCCAGTCATGCGGGCCAACCTCTTTGCTCTACGCTCTTTACACATCCTTTCGACATCCTCCCTCATGGGCTTATATCCCAACTCTCTTGTATCCTTCTGAGTGGGAACAAAAATGGGTTCTGAGATACCTTGTAGGTTTTTTCCCAAACCTAAGTGGATTTGCTAACCCTTCTCTACTGTTTGGGAAAATAACATGTTCGTTGTTCGCGGTACATGAGGCTTAAGGGCTCGCATTCCCTCTGCCACATAAGATGCAGTGGCTACCTTAAAGGTTTGGAAAGAACTCTCTATTGCATCATCATCCACCTCTACAAAAGGAGAATTTGGCAAACTAGCTACCAACAGGTCCTCTTCACCTCGCACGATGCACAAATTTTGATAAATTACAAATTTCAATCTTTGGTGCAAAGACGATGGTACCACCCCAGCGAATGAATCTAGGGGTGACCCAATAGCATATTGTAAGAAGGTGTTATATCCATCACTTGAAAGCGAATAAGGAAATTAATGGCTCCTACCAACAAGGGAATCTCTATTTCACCAATCACACTTCTTTTGGTTCCATCAAAAGCTCACACCATTAAAGGGATTGATACCATGTACGAGGTGTCCACGGGTAGTTTGGACAATGTCGATCAAGGCAATATGTTGATCGATGACCCATTATCGATCAGGACTCTAGCCACAGAATAGGCTTTACACTTTACTGAGATGTGTAGTACCTTGGTACTTCCTGGTCCATCTAGGGTATCTCATCATCATTGAAAGATATGTAATTTGGGGCCAAGATGTTCCCTGCTAAGTGACTGACATTATCTACTGACATGTTGTGAGCGACGTAAGCTTGTTTTAGAATTCGTACAAGAGCCTCCCTATGTGGCTCCAAGTTCAAAAGTAATGACAGTAAAGAGATTCTTGTTTGTGTTTTATTTAACTACTCGACTACACTATATTCACTGTGCTTTATCAGACGCAAAAAATTGTTAACCTCATCATTCTCGACTTCTCCTTTTTGGTCTTCCTTCGTTTACTTATCAACTTCTTTATCATCAATTTCTGGTTGATTTTTCGAAATCACTTTCTTGCCACGGGGTTCTTTCTACACTGTGTTTGGCTTGTAACAATGCCCACTTCGAGTTATGCCACTAAGTCCTAAGATGTTGGAGGCATCAGATCCAACCACCTTACAATCATATCTCCAAGGAACTCGTTGGTCATCTCCATACTTAAAAGGTCGGGAACCCTGATGACCAATACAATATCTTGTACGACCTTTGAGGTAGACTCTTTTTCGATAGGGGTTTTCTTTCCATATAAGATGGTGACAGGTTTTGCATCTAACGTGTTTATCTCATTAGTATTAACATCCTCTCGTATTTCTAGCTGAAAAGAATCCAAGAGACACTGTATATGTTCCATAAATGTCGGGCAAACTTGGATGCAGTGTCCTCGATCTCCTTGGTGGAACTTACAGATTTTATCCATATCAATTCCCATTATAGATCTAACTTGCTTGATGTGAATTAGATTTGACTTTCTTAGGATGTCGAAGAGTTGTTCTAGTAGGGTTGTGATTTCCTCTACTTTTCTCTTTCGAAGGCTCTTCTCTTTAGTTATAGCATTAACTGTCCGATTATGGTTTAGTAACAGGTTCGTGTTAACATTCGGTGTATTCTCTTGCTGGATATTTATCTTTCCAACCCTTATAAGATCTTGCACCTAATATTTTACGCTAAACAGTTCTCGATGGTATGACCTGGCTTGCCAGAGTGATACTCACGTCGAGCATTGGCATCATACCACTTGGGAAATGGCGGTAGCATTGGTTCTTTGTGTACAGGTACAAGGAGATGCTTCCCTACGAGAATTGGAAAAAGTTTCACGTAGGAGATAGGAATTGGATCAAGCACTAGCCTTTACCGTGACGGTATTACTAAAGCTTAGGTCTGTTGAGATCGAGTTGGCATAGTAAACATGGGGGGATGTGTAACGGGTACAGGCGGACGATACATATATGGTGAAGTATTAGTAGTATTTACAACCGAGCATTAGGGGCGTGGAGGTGTCAGGCTTAGGTATAGAAAGTAAGAGTATGGGTATCTGCCCAGTGCAATCGTTTTCATTTCTACTTCCTTTTTCTTCCCAACGACACCTTTCTTTAAAGGATCATCTATTTTGCCTGACTTCAATGCATTTTCTATCATTTCCCTGGATAATACCATATCCGTAAAATTTTTAGAGGCATTTCCTACCATCTTTCATAGTATATTCCTTTCAATGTACCAACAAACAAAATAGTGGTCTTCTTTTCCGTGAATGAGGGCTGTATTTGCGATAACAAATCCCTCCATCGTTGTGCGTATTCCTTAAAACTCTCATTTGACTTTTTTTTCATGTTTTGTAAAGTTAGACGATTTGGGGCCATGCTACACTATTTTTGTATTGAGCAATAAATGCTCGTGCGAGCTCTCCCCAAGTTCGAATTCGGTTCCTGTCCAACTTTACATACCAACGAGCCGCAGATCCAGTCAGACTATTTTGAAATATGTGCATTAGCATCTTCTCATCTTTGGAGTGAGCAGCCATTTTCCTATAGTACATGGCAATGTGAGTAATGGGGCAAATGCTACCATTGAATTTTTCAAAGTTTGGAACTTTGAATTTTGGTGGGACGACCACATCAAGTACCAAACGTAGGCCTTCTGCTTTACAGATCCGAAGGTGCCTAATCCTTCGATGGCTTTCAAATGTTCCTCAATTAGGTTGAATTTATGAGCTTCTTCATCCATAATCGATTTTCCTTTATCCATTTTTCTTGGCTTCTCGTTTGCAGGCAACTCGTTTACTCTTGGGATTTGAATGGTCACAGCTGGAGCCTGAAGTGATAAATCTTCATGATATACCTCTGTATCACTATGAAGAGGGATTGGATTGTCCAAAGTGTCACTTTCTTTCCCTACCTTGGCTTTGCCTTTGACCATTATAGTCATTATTTCCATCATCTTTTCCATCTGTTCATCCAGTTTAGCCATGCGTGCTAATTCTTCTTCTGTCATCTTCTTTGCTTTTGAGCGAGTGTTATACCGGTGACTATCCTTGATCCTTTTTCGAATGACCTTTTTATTCCAAAGTTAGAAAAATATTTAGATTTGTCATAAAAATTTTCTTTTTTTTCAAATAATGTTTCTAAATAAACAAATGAGTGAATGAATGGATGAATAAGTGAATGAATGAAATTGGGGCACATTGTCGTAAATATACTCGAATATAACCATTTCTTTCATAGAAGGTTCAAAAGTTGTTCGGCTTACAAAGCTTTTTTTCATTTTTCATTCATAATTAAAGAAACTCCTAATTGATCCTATTGCCATAGGGTAAATCTCTACTCATCGTTCTTCTTCTTCCTCCTCATGACCTTGATGAACTTTTGGTAATATGCTTGAGCCACCTCCAGAAGTTTCATTGAAGTCTCGTTCCCATTCGCAAAAGGGGTAGATTCTTTTTTGAGTTCTTCAACCTATTCACATATGTCTTCGGCTTACTAAGCGAAAACCTGACATTCCATGTGCATTGTTGTAAACACTTCTTGTCGGTTTACTGTCATTTGTTCCACCGCAATGAAACGCTCCGTAAGCTCCGTATATTCTTCCATGACCTCTTTGTTTTGCTCTTCTTTTATCTTTAATTCTTTAGTCAAACGACAAATTTCCTCTTCCATCACCTCCATTTCATTACATTAGACACCCTCCTTCAGGTTCGCTCTTGTTCTCGCGCTTTTTGGAGTTCATTAGCTCGCAGACTCAGATCCACCTCCAACCTCTGAATCTGAGCAAACAAGTCAGATATTTCTCCTTAACATCGTTCTAACTGTATTCTTAGTTCGCCTTCTTTCCCCTTCATGTCTGAGCAGTGTTCTGTTGTTGTCTAATAATTTCTTCCTCCTTTTCCTTTACATATGCCTGATGATGCTGTCATTTTCCTCTGACCTCTTCATCTCTTCCCCTCAAACGTATCTCTAAATTACATATCTTTTCTGTTAGCTCATACTACGTCATCTGGGACCTTTCTTTTTCCCTTGAATTGCGCTGACACAAAGATTTTGCTTCTTTTTAGGCACCACTAGACATACGTTTTCGAGGGGGAATGGTTGAAAAAGGTTCCTGATTGTAAGCTCAAAGTTTGACCCCACTTGATTCGTATCTCCTCCAATTTCTTCCAAAATCTTGGGTCTTGAAGCGAAGCTTCCACTCTATTTAAACCAAAAGTAGTAGGTACGCATTGATCATACCTGTATTGTCTCAGAACCATCAACGAGGAATAACTAACGGGTCCCCATATGCCAATTAAAGGAACCCACAAATGACCACCGCACCCGATGAGTACTATGCTCTGAATCATCCATGGAGCCCTCCATTCTATTTCTTGGTATGTCAATGTACTAAAGTTCTGAACCCACTCCTCAATCGATTGATTTGGAGGCCACTCACTTTCCAAAAATTCCTTTGTAGGCTTGGTAAAAGGAAAAAACACCTGACGAAAGCGCTTATACAGGCACTTAAAATGAATTTTCATCCATACGAACAACAACATGCGCACCTCCTAAAAATCGTCCGTCTCTTTTTCTTTTGATAAATTTGAGAGAAATGGTGGTTTCAACGAAGACTGCTTTAGCAGGATTCGCCCCTTTTTCAATCTGAAACAGAAAATCAACTAGCTCCACACTTACATATCCCAAAGCTTTTGGGAACACAATTAACCCGTATACGGCAAATACGAATAGTGCCAAATGTCTATCATGACTAGCCTTTCCCATACGCTTTAACTGTATCTACAGGTAACCCCATCAGATTGGCTAAAGGTCCTCGAAAATCGATGTTCTGCTTCCAATATATCCTGAGCGGATCTCTAAAGTCATAGTGGAGAAGGGTAGAATATTCCTCGATAGTCGGTACCATATCCACTTCATTGAACGTAAAGCACCTATAAGTGGGATCCTAGAAACGTATCATGGCCTTCAACAAGGCATGATCCGATTTAACAAACAGAAGCTGTGTTACATCACCATACTTGTCTCGAAAGTGTGTTTTCTTAGTATCGCCCCATGATTACCATATTCCCTTTAACTCATTTTCGCGATTTCTCTCACAGTCCATGCGAACTATTTGAGGCAGGCTCGAGTCAAAACTAGCTACCTGGCAATCGCCTTCTCTACTCTGAGTATCCTCTAACATTCTCACTATTATCCCCACATTTTCCACCCCATGCTGAACAACTGAATCTTCTCGAAGTGTTTTGATAAAAAAAATCTTCTCGAAGTGTGTTCATGTTGAATATAGATGTGACATTGTGCCCCAAATATTTAAATGATGCTTTAATTATGTCAT
The DNA here is from genome assembly GCA_005610355.1 of Gossypioides kirkii. Taxonomy (NCBI): domain Eukaryota; kingdom Viridiplantae; phylum Streptophyta; class Magnoliopsida; order Malvales; family Malvaceae; genus Gossypioides; species Gossypioides kirkii. The sequence continues at coordinate 23,853,261 of CP032253.1, read as the reverse complement.
GGAGAGACAAAGACACAAGAAAAACAAAATCAGTAAAAAGATAAAGTCAAATGAAGCATAAAAAATGCGAAATTAAATCATAAAACATTACGAACAAATTTAAACGAATAAATGCTCATGAGGTTCTATAAGGTATTATTACGAGGGGTAAGGTACGGCTCTTATGTCTAGGCTTCACCTTTAAAATGGTCATTACATGCTGGCTTACGGCTGACTCTAATGCACGGGGAAACCCAAGGCTTAAATACGACATCCATAGGGATGTGTTCCCCTTTAAAAAGGGTTGGCCCTTAGGTGGTAAAACTTCCATAGCGTACACGGTAGCACTTGCTACACGAACATCTATGTCCATCTTAACCATAGAGTAGTCCTTAAACTTATGCGGTGACATATTGCCACACGAAAGCCTAAGGCTACTCCCTCTAAACGGGATGGGTCCGAGCGTAGGACCAAAAGCAAGTTGCAACATGAATGACAATTATAACCACCCCATGACGGTAGAATCGACATACGGATTAATCGATTTCATCGATAAAAGAATAAACAAACACATTGGCATACATATCAAAATAGGATAAACAAATGAAATGAACAAATAAATCAATATTCAACACTTATTCAACAATTTAAAAAGAATTAGAAAATTAAATGAATTAATGCACGAATAAATAAATCTAATATGCACAAATACTAAAAAGCCTAGCTCTCAAATCTAAGTAAGTCAACTCACAAATATCCCCAGTAGAGTCGCCAAGCTGTCATAACGTTGCCTACATAAGAGTACGAGGGCCTAGTAGGCAAAGCTAGACACTAACGACCTAAATTAATATAGAGTCCCACTAACCAATTTGGGCTAGGTTGGTTAGCCACCTATCGTCTAAAAGTCTAGAATTAATACTATGAAAAATCCTAAAAGTCTAGACTCGATCTTATCACCAAATTTCGGGTTCGGAAGTACGGTTATGTGTGGGGAAGGTTATAGCACCCCCACAATGCCTATCCAGAGATAGTCTTACGGGGGTCTTAGGAGCTAGTTTTTTTTATTTAAGCATATTAATACCTTAATTTAGGCTAAAATTTTATGTAAATCTTAAATAAAAACTCTAAAAAAGCCTTCAATTTACTTGTAATTTGACTAACACGTGTTCACCAAACTTATCTAATTTAAAACTTAAATTAGAGATTTTTACTCCTAATAATAACCCTAAAGGATACCTAAATAATTCTAATAAAATACCTTCAATTCTTAAAATTAATTCTATTTTAGAATCCTAAAAAAGCCTAAAAGTTACTAATGAATTAAGAGAAATATTAAGATTCATCTACATCTTATTCGATCTTTTATCATTACTCTTATTTACTTGTAACTTGAATATAATGTGTTCACCAAACTTATCTAATTTAAAACTTAAATTAGAAATTTTTACTCTAATAAGAATCCTAAAGGATGCCTAAATAATTTTAGTAAAATACCTTCAATTCTTAAAATTAATTCTATTTTAGAATCCTAAAAAAAAAGCCTAAAAGTTACCAATAAATTAAGAGAAATATTAAAATTCATCTACAACTTATTCGATCTTTTATCATTATTATGATTTTAAGAGATTTAATTAATAACGTTGAACCTATCAAGATCTTACGAAAGTATCCTATGTCGGGTTTATGATTTATCTTACTTTAAAATTCATGATTTAAATTTTAAATTCGTCAAAATTCTAAAATAATATATCTTAGATGACATTTATTAGCTATCTTAAAGAGTATCTAAAATAAAATACTTAAAAGGGCTACCCATGATTTACATTTCACCTACAAAAATCCTTAGTTTTAATCTTAAACAAAGTCCTAAAGAATATTTACATATTAATTATCCTATATGATATTTAAGATTAGTTTAAAATCTTAATAATAAAAAAATATCCTACATATTATTTATAATTTTTCTAGGGTAAATGATAGATAAGCTCTTAAAACTAACATAAATTCAAATGTTAAAAAAAAAACATAAATATAAATAGACATAAAAGTAAAAAAATATGAAATAAAAATAAATAAAAAATATACAATTGTTAAAAATATATAAATAAAAATAAAACTAACATAAATTCAAATGTTAAAATGCATAATTGACATCAAATATATAAAGCATAAATGCAAATAAAAGAAAATATAAGTATAAATAACTTATTAAAATGAAAACAAAATGACATAGCTTAATTTTGAGATTAAAAAATAAATAATGTGGAGGTCAGAGGACTGATATAGCAATTAATTTGCTTTTAATTTTGAAATTTCGGATTAAATTGAAAGTTTTTTTAAACAAAAGGGATATGAGTATAAATATGCCAGAGAGTGAGGGCATCACTGCAAAAAAAAGGGTATTTTCCATAAATTTAAAAGGTTTGGGGGTGAGAATAAATTATCCATTTTGGCACTTATAAATAGGGAAAATCTATTTTTTTCTCTCATTTTCAACCTCATTTTAAAAAAAAACTCTTCCTCTTTATCTTCCTCTTTCAATGTTGGCCATGGCTCCACCACTGGAAAACCCAACGATTCTCCAACTCCGGTGGTGGAGCCGCCATATACGGTGGCCAAAAATTTCTTTTTTTAAAAAAAAAAATCAAAAGTTTTCATTTGATTAAACAAAAATCACTACTTCACTTTAAAATTCAAACTTTTATTTCGAAATAGTTTAAAAAAAAATTTGTTAAAAATTTAAATTTTTCTTTAAAATAACTAAAAAATAGATTTTTATTTTTAAAACAATCTAAACTTTCTCTTTTTTTTAAAATAAAATCACTATTTTGCTTAAAAATCAAAATTTTTATTTCGAAATACTTAGAAAAAATCAAAACTTTGTTAAAAATTTAAACTTTTTCTTTAAAATAACTAAAAAAAATTGTATTTTTAAAAATATAAACCTTCTCTTTTTTAAAAAAAATCACTATTTTATCTAAAAATCCAAACTTTTATTTCGAAATAGTTAAAAAAAAATCAAAACTTTGTTAAAAATTTAAACTTTTTTTTAAAATAACTAAAAAACAGATTTTTATTTTTAAAAATCTAAACTTTCTCATTTTTAAAGAAAATCACTATTTTGCTTAAAAAAATCAAAGTTTTTATTTCAAAATTGTGTAATAAAAACAAAAACATTTCCCAAAATCAAGCTATTTTTCTTTAAAAAAAACTTTTATTTTAGCAAATGGAAAGGAAAAGAAAATGGGAATTTTGGGCCTCTTAGTGGTGAAGGACCGATGGTCCGATATCGTCCCCTTCATCGAAGTCCAAACCCCTTGCTTAATGATATGTCCATGGCAAAAAAAAAAAAGAGAAGAGAAGAAGAAAATAACATGCTTATTGTTGTTTTTTCTTCTTACCTTTTTTGTACAAAATCAAAATATGAAAAAGCCTCCTCTTTTTTTCATTCATTTCATCTATATATATTGTTCATTAATCTTGTTTATTTGTAAGTTTTTTGTCATATTTCATTTGATCCTTTGATTAATAACTTGATACTAGTTTGGATGTTTGTGATATAACCCTAAATAATAATAATAATAAGAAGAAGAAGAAGAAGAAGAACAAGAAGAACAAGAAGAAGAAGAAGAAAAATAATAATAATGATGATAATAATAATAATTTGAGCCCTTGACAAACCCGAAAAAGAAAGAAAAAGAACAGAAAACTAAAAATCTATATGACCCAAAATCAAGTGGGCTTCCAATGGACTTAAGAGAGAACAAAAGAACCTCCAACTAGGATCGGACAAAATCGAGTGTCTACAATAGTGGAATAATTATTTCTTTCCTTCACTGCCACCTTTAATGTCCTTATAAATAAACAAAAACTGAAGTAGAAAAAAAATGGAAAATCTCTTTAACAAAAAAAACTTTGGTAATAATCATGATTAACTAGCTGAGGAAAACTTTCTTTTTTAAACCCCTAATAAAGTAATTATTTATTTCATCATTAACTTGCATTGGAAAACTTGCCTTCTTATACCTATAGTGGAGTAATTATTTATTCCTTCCTATGCCACCATTAATGTCCTTATATAGAAATAGGGTAACAATCATCATTAACTATCTCAAGAAAACTTGCCTTTTAAAACCTATAGTGGAGTACTTAGTTATTTAACCATCAATTAGCTCAAGAAAACTTGTCCTTTTCATCCCAATAATTATTTATTTCCTCCATTGCCGCTGTTAATTTCCTTATATATAAATAGAAATTGAAGTTTAAGGAAACAAAAAATCTCTTTAACAATGAAAACCATAAGTAATTATCTTCATTAAAAACTTGAGTAAAACTTGTCTTTTTAAACCTATAGTGGAGTAATTACATATGTCATCCATTGTCACCTTTAATGTCTTTATATATAAACAAAAACTGAAGTAGAAAAAAAGGAAAATCTCTTTAACAAAGAAAACCTTGGGTAACAATCATGATTAACTAGCTGAGAAAAACTTGCCTTTTTAAGTCTATAGTGGAGTAATTGTTTATTTCATCATTAATAAGTTGAGGAAGACTTGCATTTTTAAACACACAGTGGAGTAATTATTTATTTCCTTTATTGCCACCTTTAATGTGCTTATATTTAGAAAAAGAAACTGAAGTAAAAAAGAAAAGGAAAATCTCTTTAACATAGAAAATCTTGGATAATAATGATCATTGTGATACCCAAAACTCGGTCGAGACGGTTCGACCCGAATTTTGAGCGGCAGATTAGCCATCAAGGTGACTCTCCTAGAAACTACCACATTCACACCAAACTAGTACTCACACCATCCATAAGCAGAGTAATACGCACAAAAAATTTCTAAGAGTGTGCTTGTCTAATATAATTGTCGGCAAACACATACACACAATAGCGGCAAATAGCGTACCTTAGCTCGACAGACTCTATCAGTTGCAAATTATCACGTTAGTCTAGCACGCAACAGTTTACATGATTTCAACAACAATTTAATGAACCAAGCACTCTTAGTGTTTTTCGTAAACCCAAACTTAAGAAGTCCATTTAAGTGCAATTACAACTCGTGAAGAATTTTTCAGAAAATTGTTTGAAAAAAATGTTTCAAGTCCTATTCTAAATTTCTAGCTTGGGATTTTCCACATTGCTTTCATGGGGGTTTTAAAATATCGACGCACATATAGTAGGAAAAGAAATTCTATGCATTGGATCACCACTATGCCACCCTCCTCGCTATCCCGTGAGCTATTTATCTAGAAAGGAAAAAGAAATAAAGGAGTGAGCTTGGCAAAGCTCAATGAATACAGATGCATACAACACTAGGAAACACATCAACAATTCAAATACCAAACAGCTTACACATAAATAGTTCGCATACAATAGTTCACATACGATCAGTTCACATACAACAGTTTGCATACAGCGGTTTGCATACAATAAGTTCGCATATAACCAGTTCACATATAAGCATTTTACACGCAAGTAAGAAAAATAATTCAATTTTGTGATATATTGGAAGGCAGTGAAATGGACACAGAATCATACGATTACACTCATTGGATAGATAGATCTCCTCATAACACCTCACTTTTGGACTCAAAGAGTCATTTGAATCACCATATAGGTGCAACACGAATGCTAACACCAAATCGTAACTCGTACATTTCCAATCTGTCATCCTGAATTGCTCGGCAACGGTGACCTATCACCTTGGATTGCTTGGTAACGATGGCCTACCACCCTGGATTGATCGACAACGATGGCCTACGACCCTGAATTGACCGACAATAATGGTTTATCGAATCGAATCTGTCATCCTGGGTTGTCCGACAACAATGGCCTATCATTGTACATTGGTGAGTTCTCACAATCCTATGGCATGCCATCCAACGGTTTTAGAATTCACTATGCCAACATAACACATTTATACACATTTACAATTCATATCATTTTAGGCTCGCAATATAGCAGAGCTCGTAGTTCACAATACACAGTTCAAAATTCACAATATGGTATCACAGGCAATAAGGCTCACAATACCCAGTTCGCATGAGCTTGCAACCCACTATAATATAGTTCGCGGAGCATTAAACTTGCCAATACAGAAACAAAGTTCACAAATGACAAATGATCACATACAATATAACAAATCTCACAGAATACATAGGTTCACATATCACGAATTAAGGTTCGCACATAAAATATACATTTATTATCATGGTTCGCATAATATGAGTGTTCACATTCAATATCATAGGTCCGCACACAACATAGTAGATCTCTCATATCACATGGGTTCACAAATCACTTCTAAGGTTCATATAACATGTAAGATCACATAAAAACAGATTCATACCATACGTAAGAGCTCACACAACATGTGAAAGAGTTTGCATATCATGTAAAAGAGTTCACATAACATAAAAGAGTTCGCATAACATATAACTAGCTTGCAACATTAAAGTAGGGGTTCGTACGTCTTACTTGGCTTCCAGTAGCATGCAACCTCGTTTTCAAGTGCAGTATACAGTGTACTCACCTTAGTTCACCTCTGCATCAAGTAGGTGACCTTCTGTTTGCCTGTATCCTTGTTGGTCGATGCACCACCTGTTTTCGTAGCTTCGTACAAAGCATACATATTACTTATTGTTCAAAGTAACTTAACACTTACTCTGCACAATTACAACTTACAACCTATGTGATCTCTACTAAGCTCTCACAGTTTACTTACATAACTTATCTTCTCTCTCTTAACCTTCCTACCTCACAAGTATTAACAAATCCAACTTATTAACGATGTGTGATCTAATTTAACTTTTTTTTAAAGCAGTTACTGTTCATTATCATCCTCAAGAACAAGAGAAAATAATTTATACATTTTCAGAAAAGTTTTGTTAAATCCGATGGTAAAAATCTCTTAATCACTTTAAATCTCATTCGAAAATCGTTTGGAAATCATTTTAGAAAACACTTCTTAGCTTCGCTAGCTTCGACCCACCGTTTTCATGAAACCGAACATTTAAAAACCAAAGTTCATTTATGTTTCTTATCTAAAACCATAAATACTTAAATCGAAAAGCATCTCATGCAAATTTGATATGAAAAATAGATTGCTTACCATCAATCTTACTATCCTTTGCGATCTTTGAGTGTTCACTCAATAACCGAACCAAAGTTTAAGAAGAAAATTTTGTTTTACTTGAGAAATCAAAGAAGAAAATAATGTTTGGCTGCCAAGAAAATGCAATGTACAGAAAATTTTGAGAGAAAATGCTAGCTACCAGATGCAGCTAACTTTTAAAATGCAAAGAGTGAAAAATAAAATGATTATGAGGAAGAAAGATGGTCAGTGAAGGGTTTATATAGCCAAACTCATTTATAAAATTGGTTTATTTATTCTATAAGTCCTTCATATTATTACCCTTGTTTTAACAACTACCCCATTATCCATTAGTTCTCATTTATCGATTTAGGTTCTCTACTTTAATTATTATTCAAATTTAGTCCTACTTACTAACACTATTTTCATTTATTTTATTGATCTCAGTTAACTATGATTTCCGATTCACTAATCCTTGATTTGCTATACTAATTCTACCAACCCGATTTTTGGGATGTGACAATCATCAACTAGTTGAGGAAAACTTGCCTTTTTAAACCTATAATGGAGAAATTGTTTATTTCATCATTAATTAGTCGAGGACAACTTGCCTTTTTAAACACACAGTAGAGTAATTATTTATTTTCTCCATTGTCGTCGGTAATGTCCTTATATATAAACATAAACTGAAGCTAAAAAAGGAAAATCTATTTAACAAAGAAAATATTAAGTAATAATCATCATCCACTAGCTGAGGAAAACTTGCCTTTCGAAACCCACAGTGAAATAATTATTTATTTCATCATTAATTAGCTTAGGAAAACTAATTATTTATTTACTTTATTGTTTCTGTTAATGTCCTTATATAGAAACAAAAATTAAAGTAGAAAGAATAGAAAATTCTCTTTAACAAAGAAAACCTTATGTAATAATAATCATTAATTACCAGAGGAAATTTTACATTTTTAAATCCACAATGGAGTAATTTTTTATTTTATCATTAACTAGTTTAGAAACACTTGCTTTTTAAAACCCACGGTGGAGTAATTATTTATTTCCTCCATTGTCACTTTTAATATCCAAATATATAAACAAAAACTAAAGAAGTTAAAAAAAGGACAATCACTTTAACAAAGAAAACCTTGGGTAATAATCATAATTTATTAATCGAAGAAAACTTGTCTTTTTAAACACACAATGGAGTAATTATTTATTTTATCATTAACTAGTTGAGAAAAATTTGTCTTTTTAAACCGACAGTGAAATTATTTATTTCCTCCATTGCCACATTTAATATCCTTATATATAAACTGAAACTGAAGCACAAAAAAAAAAGGAAAACCTCTTTAATAACGAAAATATTTGATAATAATCATCATCAACTAGTTGAGAAAAACTTATTTTTTTTAAACACATAGTGGAGTAATTATATATTTCATCATTAACTAGCTGAAGAAAACTTATCTTTTTAAACCCACAATGGAGTAATTATTTATTTCCTCCATTGTCACCTTTAATGTCCATATATATGAAAAAAACTGAAACAAAAAAATAAAGGAAAATATCTTTAACAAAAAAAACAATCTTGGGTAATAATCATCATTTACTATCTGAGAAAACTTACCTTTTAAAAACCACAATGAAATAATTATTTACTTTATCATTAACTAGTTGAAGAAAACTTGTCTTTAGAAACCGATAGTGGAGTAATTATTTATTTCCTCCATTGTCAGATTAATGTCCTTATATATAAATAGAAATTGAACCAGAAAAAAAAAGAAAAATCTATTTAACAAAGAAAATATTGTGTAATAATCATCATTAACTACTTGAGAAAAACTTTCCTTTTTAAACCCATAGTAGAGTAAATATTTAGTTGCTCCATTGCCGCTGTTAATGTCCTTATATATATAAACAGAAATTAAAGTAGAAGAAAAATGAGAAATCTCTTTAAAACATAAAACCTTGGGTAGTAATCATCATTAACTAGATAAGGAAACCTTGTCCTTTTAAACTCACGGTAGAGTAATTATTTAATTCTTTATTAATTAGCTGAGAAAAACTTGCCTTTTTAAACCTAAAGTGGAGTAATTATTTATTTCCTCCATTTCCACCTATAATGTCCTTTAGATATAAACTAAAATTGAAGCAAAAAAATTCACCAAAAAAATTGAAGTAGAAAAAGATCTCTTTAATAAAGAAAATTTTATTAATTAGCCGAGAAAAACTTGCCTTTTTAAACCAACAGTAAAATAATTATTTATTTCTACTATTGCCACCTTTAATGTCCTTATATAGAAAAAGACTGAAGCAGAAAAGAAAAGGAAAATCTCTTTAATATAGAAAATCTTGGGTAATAATAATTATTAACTAGTTGAGGAAAACTATCCTTTTTAAACCAACAGTGGAGTAATTATTTATTTCCTCCATTATTGCCATTAATGTCCCTATATATAAACAGAAACTGAAGCAAAAAAAAATGAAAATCTCTTTAACAAAGAAAACTTTAGGTAATAATCATGGTTATCTACTGGAGAAAAACTTACCTTTTTAAACTTACAGTGGAGTAATTGTTTATTTCATCATTAACTAACTAAGGAAAACTTGTATTTTTAAACCCATAATGGAGTAATGATTTATTTCTTCCATTGACACCTTTAATGTCTATATATATAAATAGAAACTGAAGCACAAAAAAATAAGGAAAACCTATTTAATAAAAAAAATATCTTGGGTTAATCATAATTAACTAGCTGAGGAAAACTTTCATTTTTATTAATATACTGGTGTGATTTCATGATAGTATCTATTCATACTTTCTTAACCCTATGATAATATACACACACCTTGCACATATAGGTGCTCGAACCAGAGACCCCTAGGATGAACAACATTTTTTTTCTACTGGAACCACTTGTTAAGTTCAAAAAAACTTTTATTTTTAAACACATAGTGGAGTAATTATTTATTTCATCATTAATTGAGGAAAACTTGTCCTTTTAAACCCGCAATGGAGTAATTATTTATTTTCTTCATTTTCACCTTTAATGTCCTTATATATAAACAGAAATTGAAGTAGAAAAAAAAAGAAAATCTCTTTAACAAAGAAAACCTTGGGTAATAATCATCATTAACTAGTTGAGAAAAACTTGCGTTTTTAAACCTATAGTGGAGTTATTATTTATTTCCTATTTTTTCATCATTATTGTCCTTATATATAAACAAAAATTAAAACAGAAAATGAAAATGAAAATCTCTTTAACAAAAAAAAACCTTGGGTAATAATTAACATTAACTAGCGGAGGAAAACTTGCCTTTTAAAACCCACAATGGAGTAATTATTTATTTCATCATTAACTAGATGAGGAAAACTTGCCTTTTTAAACCCACCATGGAGTAACTATTTATTTCCTCAATTTCTACCTTTAATGTCTTATATATCAACACAAAGTTAACTTGAAGAAAAAAGGTAAATCTCTTTAATAAAGAAAACCTTAGGTAATAATCATCATTAACTAGAAAGGAAAATTTCTCTTTTCAAACTTACAATGATGCAATTATTTATTTCATTATTAACTAGCTGAGAGAAACTTGCATTTTTAGACCCATAGTGGGGTAATTATTTATTTCCTCCATTGCAACCTTTAATGTTCTTATATTTAAATAGATATTGAAGCAGAAAAAGAAAAAGGAAAATCTCTTTAACAAATAAAATCTTAGGCAATAATCATCATTAACTAGTTGAGAAAAACATGTGTTTTTAAATTCATAGTGGAGTAATTATTTATTTTTCTCTATTGCCACCTTTAATTTCCTTATAGCACCACACATTGAATCAAAGTAAACAAGTCGTTAAAATACAAAAACTGTTGCAAAAAATCAATAAAAGCAAGAAAACGACTAGCAGCAACTGCAAAATTTTCAAAAGAATAGGAGGAAAAACAACTTCGAAGAAGAAAACCTAGAATATATAGGTATATTTCCCAAAACACATTGTTTGGAAGAACAACTAACATCCAATGGCATCTCACCGCCTATTTCAAAATGTTGTTAATCATTTTTACACCTCCCTAGAAACATAGTCTTCAAAGTACATTTATGGCATAATCTCAAGGGTTTTGATAGAACATTACACCAAAAAACAAAGTCATCGTTCGAAGCAACCTGTAAAAAATCTTAGTGGATCAAAGCGTTTCAAGGATTGCCATTTTATAACTCTCTTCTTAACTCAAAGGGACAGAATATTGTTATACCCTCATCCACGTCAAATCACGTGGCAAACTAGAAAAGCGTTGAAATAATAAGCCTGCCACCAGCAAGCCAAGAGGTAAACTACAAGCTCACCATTTCGGGATGACCATCTAAACATCGGATGGCCTAATCTTTATTGAAAACATGAAGTTATTGGTCACCAATTATCATGTGCGCTCAACTGTTTTATCCCATCAAGTTAGAATGACTAACAGGATCTGTCCTGTCACAGACATCCGCATTTCGTAATGATGTCTAGATGACAAGTCCCTACCTATAAATACCTCAAAGAATAATGAAAAGATGATCAAATCTTTAAGAATACTAAGCCTACACTTTGTCAACAGCTCTCAACCTCTACATTCTCTTTATCTCCACTCTTCATAACCTCCGACTCTCTGCCTGAGTGAATCAGCCTTCATAGCAACCACCCTACTCCCTTTTGTACTCCTCCCTTATTGTACACTATATCAACGGAATTCCAGTTTCAATAACTCAATTATACTAGTGAATGTTAATTGTTATATATTGGAACATGAGGGGAAAAACATATATAGCAGATCAATATTTATGACTCAAGGTTGAAGAAATATATAATTCCTATTATGACTAAATTGTTTTCTAGGACCAAATTAATAGAATTTGTATGTAACCTCCTTGACTCGGCCTAAACATTAAACCCGAATTCGAAAGATTACATTAGCCATCAAAATGGCCCAGGAAGGTATCAAAGTTCTGAAAACAATCATTTTAAAACATTTTTCAACTTAGAAAAAAACTTAGTTTATTTTCAAAAAAACTTACGAGTTATCAAAACCAGTTTAGATTAGCTAACCAATGTAATGGTACCTACTTTTTGAAAAATTTATTACTTACCTATTTATGTATTACTCAAAATTTTAATTATAACCTAGCAGAGGAAAAGTGATTTCAATTTATGTTTTTAATAAAAATCGGGGGTTCATGCATAACTAATTTATATTCATAATTTGAAGTCCTAATATCAAATTAAATGTCATGCAAGCTATAAAATAAAACCCAAGTTCTATGTCTCATGTCACAATTCAAAATAAAATGATACAGTCTCTGAATAATTAAGAGATAAAATAAAAAAATCTAAAATATATTTAACTAAAATCGAGCTGTGACCCTTCGAATGTCACATCCGCTGATACGAGTCTCAAGGCTCAATTTCAGACCCATGGCTGTGATGAGCTCACACCACCTCAAGGTCCAACAACAATATCAAAGGCCAAACAAATCAAACAAAGATTCGATCAAAGACAAGATTCGAGGAAATGGAGAATGATACGAGCACAGATGGAGTGAAATTTATTAAGTTCCATTCACCGAAGCTGTCAATTTTCAAGTTTGGGAAATTAACAGACTTGTGATGACTTTTTGGATGGGATCCAAGCATTTTTGGATTTAGATGTCTGTATGGTGTTCGAAGATCTGTCTCTTAGCTTCGAAACACACTTTAAATCACTGAATTTCGAGTTCAAGAGCTCAAGTTATGACCATTTTAATAAAGACTGTGTGGGCAGAATTTCTGGACGTGATTATGACGAGAATTACGAGTTTCGAGCTTTTAACTCGAGTTTAAATCATATTGGGTTCGGGTTTTGTGCTTAATTTTTATTCTATATGATCCCAATATTGTATTTATCAGCTCTTATTATTTTATTATTTCTAATTTTAATAATTATTACGTAGTTTAAGTTATTTAGGAGTTTTATGTCAATAAGAAAGTTTAGTTTAAACTACTTATTGTTTAGATTAATTAGAATTCTAGTATACGTAAGAGTTTTATTTAGATTTATTTAGCTAGCCTATATAAAGGCTTCTTCATCGTTTATTATGCACACAATTATTTTCATGAATAAAGTTTTTTAACTCTAGGAGTTTGTTTCTTGTGCAATATTTCATTCTTGTGATTTTTAGAAGTGGCTTTCTTCTTGATTTTCTTCAAGGAGTTTGATGGGATTCAAATCTCACAAGGTTCAACTGGATACTTATCCTTCTATCCATCATACCCATATGTTTAATCGTTCCATCTTCCACTTTTAATTTTCATTTTTTCATTTATTTATTATTATTTTAAATATTTAGTATTAGTTCTTCAATTTATTCTTTTAGTGTTTTTGTTTCTTTTAATTTTCTAAATTTGTTTATTTCTTCTTTCAGTTCAGATCCAAATCTTTTCGCCTTTGAGTCGACAATTTGAATTCGATCCTTCTTCTGCTTCCTTCCCTCTAATTTTGTATCATCCACGTCCTAACTTGGTGGGTTATCTATAGATATGGAAATAAAATTGGATTGAGCTATGACACTCAGTGTGAGTTCAATCACAAGAAAACCAATGCAACGATTAAGCATGCGAAAATATGTCACACAGAAATAATTTACAATGGCAATGCCAGAATATCAATGTTTCAGATCATTCAACATTATACATATGTATATATGTCACATTAGAAATTCTAGTTTTGTATACACATGTTTTTATGGATGTCATACAGTTTCAGTTTTAACAGAATAGATCCTACCCCACCACTACACACCACAATGGGAGTTGTAACACCCAAAACCCATAATTGTCACTAGTTTAGGATCTCAAGTTTTTCAACCCTTTCACAACTATTTAAGTTCCATATATCAGTAATACAATATCACATAAATAATCATGCTTTATTTTTTTGGGCTTTAATATCATTTCATTTTAATTCGGGTTAAATATATCATTTTATAAATTATGAGGGACTTCTACCAGTACCTATTGGACAAGTATTGGTAGAAGTCAAGTTAGTAACCTTTGCAAAATAACTGCAGATTTCTATCTGTAGAAGTGATAGATCTACTGATACAAGTATAGGTACTACTGATATGACCCACACTCCTATCGATACAACGAGTTCTAGAGAGCTAGATAAATTTTCCCTGTAACTTCTACCGGTACAAGTAATTAGACTACTGAAACTACCTTGAACTATCGATACTTTGAAAAACTCATACCAATACAACGCAAGTGAGTAGTCAAAGTTCAAGATACCTTGTACTTCTACCAAAACAAGCAAGAGTTCTACCAAAACAAGTATGCAGTACCAAAATATCAAGAAATGCAAATCTTCTAACTTTCCAAAACATCTCATAATATTCTTCCAAGCATAACCTAGAACTTAGCCTGCCCCTTACTCAAAATACCAACCAAATTTTCATACAAGTTTAATGTATTTCCTCACATTTGTGTTCATACTCAGTCAACTACAAACACATTAGACTTAGCAAACAAAAGATTTGTCAAACAACATTCCATATAAGCCAAGTGATACAAAATCTACAGAAGATGCTCCCGGGATAGTGTGATGCTTTGAGATGATCCAATCTTCACACAGGAAAATGAAATCTACAAGATAACAAACAAAACCATAGGCAAGTTTACAAAGCTTAGTAAATTCACAAGAACGATTAACTTACTGAATAACATATTCGGTTATAGGAGAGAATATAAAGAGTATCATCATTATCCTGTATCTACCAAACTAGGTAAGCCTCCTCGAGTCGTTACAGAGATGTAGCTCTTTTTGAGCCCAAAATAGAGTTTAGCTCATGCGAGCCCAGATAGAGTTTAACTCATTCGAGCCCAGACAGAGTTTAGCTCATAGGAGCCTAGACAAAATAACACTTTTATCGAGCCAGAGTCTAGAGTATTGCTCCTCCGAGCTAGAGTCTAGAGTATTGCTCCTCCGAGCTAGAGTCTAGAGTATCCAACAAGTCTTCCGTCTCGATCCATGCTCAAGAATAAAATCAAGATAAATGCAACTACAATTATCAAATACAAAATTTAATCGTACAAACTTATCAGACTAAGTTGCAATTATGTCTTAACACCAGAGATTATTTTGTAATTTTCCTTTTCCATCGATCAACGACACATTCTTTATCTATTACAACAATCCATTCAATTATTTAAATAAACATAAAGTTCAATTCATTTTATGCAATTAAGCCTTTTTTTGGTAATTTAAAAATTACCCTCAACTTTTTACTTTTATTCAATTTAGTCTTTAAGCCTTAAACATGCGAAATGACCAATTTTCTTTCAACCCATACTAGTCGAATATTCAAGGATCCCCTTACAGCCCTATCATGTAATTATTTCACATCAAGTACATTTATTTTTATCGTTTTAACAATCTAGTTCTCAAACCCTAAAATCATCAAAAATCACTTTACAAAATCATCAAAAACAACATCCAAGCTTATAAAATTTAGTCTTTATGCCATTGATGAATGAACTAGCTCATTCATCAATGGCATAGTTTATAAAATTTGATAGATTCACAAACTAGTCCCGGGTTAGCTAGATTAAGCTAATACGGACTCAAAAACATAAAAAATTTACTCACCAAAATGAAGAACCAAAGCTCAACAAAGCTTCCTCTAATGGTGACTAGGGTTTTTCAGTTTTAGAAGGTGAGAAATGAAAAAGATGATATGTTTTCTCACTTAATTTTTGTTATTAATTCATTTATTACCAATTTACCATTTTATCCTTTGTTCACACATGAAATTTTAACTAAAATAATAGCCAAAACTGTCCACTAACATTTCATATGGTTAATTAACCATATTGGCCCTTATACTTAGCTTCCCTAAGCTATTTACCATCTTTAGCTAACAGAATTCAACTTTCTCACCTTTTACTATTTAATCCTTCTCACTTAATTAATTGTATAAATGATAAAAAATTTTAACTATAATTTAATTTGACATTAATGACATCATAAATATTAAATAATTAATATTTACGATCCTACTTGTCGGAGTTTTGATCTCGAAACCACTATTTCTGACACCACTGAAAATCGAGCTATTATAGGAGTTCCCTTGAACTCCACCAGCACATCGAATTATGGTTTAACCACTACTGGTTCACAAATAAACTTTCGATGGCCATGGACACACAACAAAATCCTATAGATGGAACCTGCCTTTGGCTGTAGGTACATAGCAAAAGTCTCGTAGATGAAATCTGCCTTTGGCTGTGCATTACACTGCAAATAACCCGCATATGGAATCTACCTCTAGCTTTGGATACATAGCAAATACCTGCAGATGGAATTTGCCTCTGGTTGTGGATACACAATAAATTTTGTAGATAAACTATCAACCTTCCTTTGTTCACATTGTCCCACCCCATGTAATGTTATGCAATGTTTATCAATTTAGTAGCAAAAGTAGTGCTTTTCATGTGTTTGGCTTAATGGTAACATAAAAATGATAAGTCTAAATTATATAGGTTTATTTAGTACCTTTTTACTTGGAATTTATGCAAATCCCGAGCATTTGGATATCTAATTATATAATTTTAGTTCATACTGAGACGTTAGGACTAATTTTATTAAAGTTTTTAATTTTACATAATTAGGTGTTAATTTTATATAATTTCACTTTATTATACTACATGTTAATTCCTTTCTTAAAATTGCTAAAGTTTGTATCGTTGAATTGCTAAAGGTTGGGAGCTAATAAAGACACACATGTGTGTGAGCTAAGTATCCACTTCATGTGGACGCCTAAATGATGAATTGGATCCAGAATAGTTGATTAAACTCAGTTGAAAGATGTTTGCTGAGAAGGGCTAGTCTACTAATTAATTGGGTTGTCAAACCGTCCATTTGGAGGCAGAAGAGCCCAAATTTGGCAAGACATTAAGAGCAACCAAATCAACTACGGAATAACTAAAATGAAGGTCCCTACATGTATGAAAAATCACAAATCAGCCCCCAACTAATGCTTTGATTATCGTCCAACACCTTCCATGAATCAAACAAAACTCAAGCTTGAATCAAACAAAAATCAAGCATAAATCAAGCAACCACCAACCTCTCTCTGCACAAATCAAGGTTGGCCATGCAAAGAAGGATTACCAAGGGATGTGCGTGCTATTTTTAGCAAACTCCCAAGCTCTCCCTCAATTACAAATAGCACCTAACATTCACCTTTCAAATAATCCCTCACATCCCTCAACACTCAACATTTCTCTCATTTTTCTCTCCTCTCTTCCACGCTTAAAGCTCTCCACCCTCCCATTTTCTTTTAGCTAGCATTTCCTTGGAGAAAGACTCTCTTGGTCGGCCACCTTGAGGAGCAATTTGCGAAGGAGAAACCACGGGAATTAGAGGAAACCACCACGAACAATCTTCGGGGAATCAACGAATTCATCAAGAGTTTCTTCTTCCTTTATCTTTATTTTGTTCTTAGTTATTTAAACGTGTTTGCAAATTGTTTGATTGTTTTTCCGTTAATGATAATGACTTAAATTGTTTTAGCTAGAATAATTGCAATGTTTTGATTAAATTCATTCAATTCATGTTTATATTGTTCTGTACCTCAATTATTCATGCTTCCAATTAAAATCATTCATGTTATTCATGCATTAAAATATGTTTCGATGCATTAGAATTAGTTGCTTAATCTTAACCAGATGGTGATTAATGGGCGCAATAATTGGAAAGTGCATGCTTAATTTATATCCGACCCAGGATAAATTAAAGGTTCGCAATAATTCGAGAGAACACTATTACCTTGCATAACTTTAGGTTTATGTGATTAAATTGTTTCAAACCGACCAAGTCCTTGTTACTTCACATGAATTCTAAGGAATCCTTAGCTAAATATGGACATAGAAATATACATGTTTTCCTAAGTATAAGACTTCGAAAGAACTTATATTAGATTCCAAGTTAATGAATGATCGAGTTGTAACGACCCGAATTCGGGGTTGTTAAGAAGAAGGGTATTTGTGATATACCGCATTTATTAATTGGACTCGTAAATATTTAATAAAAATATTTACGAAAATAAATCGTATAATAATTAATTATGAACAAGTAAATTTAAGTGTGTAGTGCTTTAATTGAGTGTGGGGACTAAATTGCATAAGAGGTAAAAGTATAATTTATAAATGGGATTTAATTTGGAAGAAAATGGGAGGATCAAAGGAGTAAATTTCCCTTTGAAAATCATAGTGCCGTTAGGTGTCCAATATGTGGTTTAAAAAGCTTGTTTAAATTGTGTGAATTAAAAAAAGGGATTATTAAAATGAAGAAAAAGAAGGTAATGATGGCTTTAAGTATGGGAAATTTAAGAAAGAGAAAACAATGAAATGAAAATATCTTCTCTTTCTCTTTGGGTGAAATTCGGCAGCAAGGAGAAAGAAAGAATTGGAGAGAAAATGCTTTGGGTTTTGTTGAAGTTCAAGCTTCAATTGGTAAGCTTAATTAAATCTATCTTTAGTAATTTTTATGTTTTTAGAATTTCGGTATCTTAAGCTAATGAACTCATGTCATATTTTTCAATTTGGTTAAGGATACTAAATACTACAATTGTTGAGTAGATGTAGCTTGAAGGATTTATGTGTTAGATGAATTGGGTTGGAAGAGAAAAGAGATTAAATGGTGAAATTAGTTATTAATTTTAAGTGATGAGTACAAATTTGAAATTTAGTAAATTAATGTAAAAATGAGAAATAAGAAGTTAAATTCAATTAGAGTAAATTTTGTTTATTTATTTATGAATATGTGTATATTTAATTTCGTAGCTAACGTTGACCCGGGCTCCTCCAAAAGGAAGGGCAAAGACAAGGTTAACAATGAGTAGCTCGGAAATTACGCTTGGTGTTTCTATAACTTTAACTAGTTTATTAAATAGTCAAATTATAATTAATTGCTCAAAGTAGAAATCAAGATATGAAAATAAGGTATGAGATTCTCTACTCAATTGAATTGTTTTGAATAAATTGATGGTATGAGAATTTAATTGTATATTCTCGATGTACAAATATATGATATGAATTTGTGATATTGGTAAATTTATGCTTATTATTAGATTTCATTTTAAATACATTATTTATGAGTAAAATTAAATGTGGAAATGTGGTTTGATATTAAATGAAAATTATTACCCTATTAACTGTTTAGGCCGAGTCGGATATAGTTGGCATGCCATAGGATAGGAAGAGTTCAGGGTTACTTCGACTGCGAGTCGATGAGGCACTAGGTGCCAATTTACAACTGTTTAACCAATGAGACATTGGTTGTCAACTTTATTTTAGTGCAGGGCGTGATTTATTACTTCGGATTTATCCGATGAGGCACAGGGTGCTAAATCGATGTGTTGGTTGGATCTGTGTATCCGTCAGAGTCTGAGTCGTGTTAATAGGGAACTATAAATGATGAATATTATGATTATATGGAATGAAAATGTTATGAATGTTGTATTGAAAATCAATGAAATGAGAAATGATTATGCATGAATATAATATGCATAATAGACATGAGAAATTCATTGAGAAATCAAGAAATGGTATATAAGATATATGCATTGGTATTATGTATAAAATGAATAAAAGCGAAAATACAGAGTAATTGAGCATTGAGACCAAAGAAATGGTAATGGTGCATGTAATTAAATAATATGCATGAATGGAATCTGTATTGCAAAATAAATATGATCAAGGGTATTATGATACTCATATCGTATGTGTGGTTAGTATATTGATTCATGATTTTATTAGCTTAAATTCTATATAATGTATATGTATTGGTTAATGATTGTTATAAAAATGGAAATATTATGGAATGCACAATAAGGATTATAATGAGATGTAAACATGCATAAAGATCCCATGACATATGAATATAAATAAATAAGTAAATAAATAAATATATATGTGTGTGTGTATGAATTGATGAAATGCATAATGTAACTAAAATCTTTAAGTATATGGTATCATTAATTGATGTCGATATAGCATGAACAATAATTGAATAAATTCTTTAAATGTATTTACGTTTGTTTTTTTATATATATTTGAATATAGTAATACCACTGAGTTATACTCAGCGTATGTTTTGTATTACATGCGCAGGTTAGGTGCATTTTATAATTACGAAATTCAGCATCCAAGGACAAATCTCGTACTCAAGTAATTGTGAGTTTGATTTAATTTTGGGTCAGCATGTACCTTTTAGGGTTGAGTTTTAGGTCGTTTTGTATTTTGTAAAATTTAGGTGGAATGTATGTCTGTAGTATCTTTGGGAAATTGCAAGTTGACGTTTTGATATGGCTTGTTAATCTACTAATGCAATTGTTATGAAACCGTGGACTTGTTTCGGTAGTTTTACCCTTGTACGGGTAAAACTCTGATGGTTGATTGTGGTATCGGTAGAACCCATCAAAGTATCGGTAGAAGTGCAAGGGAAAAAGTATTTAGCTACTGACTTGTGTTGTGTTGGTAGAAGTCCTTTTAGTACCGGTAGTAACACTATAGGTTCAGTAGTTTGTCCCGGAGTATCGATAGAAATTCCAGACTAGATTTGCTTTGCTCTCTGGAGTTTCTAGTTTTGGTAGATGGATATGATGTATTGATAGATGATCGATGTTTTTACGACACAAGGATTGTGCAAGCGTACACACGTCGATGCAAGTATAGTTGATAGACAGAGCTATCGGATATAAATCCCATGAGGAAATGGTTCCCAATGTTTTAATGTCGGAGCAATCAATACTAAAAATCAATGTAATGCAAGTAAGGATGTCAACGCAATTATGTCAGATCTGCACACTAAAATAATCATTACTATCAACGCAATTAGAGTTAAATATCAGAGGTTAAATGTCAATGTACTGAAAATAAATCCAAATTGTGTTGAGTGTTGAGTACTAAAAATTTAAATGCAGGAAATATAAAAGTGATCAAGTGTAAAAGGGTGGAAGTGGTTCACTGATTTTATAGGTTGCAACGCTGGATGCATCGACAAGGTAGAGTATAGATGAATTGTCGCAGCAATGAAGTCCCTTCGAGTTCTTACCCATAATAGCTCCCTACTTAATCCTGACTCAAATACACTACTCCACCTCTCGGTGTGAGCAATGATGTGTATCCAAGAACAAGTAACTGGAATCTGTCCCAGTCCCAAGCTGCTCTCGCCTAACCCACTTGTTAATCTAACCTGTCACCACATCTCTCGATGTCGAGGTAGTACAATTTCACTTTTGTGTTTAGAGCGGTTAATTCCAAGAATAAACGGATAAGCAATGTAAAGTAAGAATCAAAATGATATAACATTAAAAGATACTCTCGTATTCATTTAACATCATCAGAATTCATCATTGTTTAAGAAGAATTAATGAGTACAACGAAGTTACTATCTCTAGACTACTAGGCTTACTCCCAAATTATTCCTCTTGCTTGGCATCTAGCACTTCTCGTCAAAAGCAGTTGTAGGCTTGCTTCATCAGTTCACCGGTTCCAGCTCAAATCTTCAATTCACACAGAATTTCTAGAATTAAGTCCCCTTTTCTCTTGATACCCTCTTCCTTCTTTGTTCTTCTATTTATAACCTCTAAAATGTTTCAGGATTCAGCCTTCATTTTCAGATCCAAATCTAGATCTTGCAACTGTCAAAATTAGTTAAATTACAGCTGTGCACTCATGCAGTTCTAGTGTGTTCTTTAGAGATCTACAGATTGTCGTTGTATCACTGGATGCATTCTGAAAGAATAATTGTGGCGACATTTGGGAAATTCCTGCGTCTGGTGCTTCCAGTTGTAAATTCAGCTTGATTCCTTTCAATTGAGGTTTAGTTTCAATACGGTGACATTTCATGGTCGCAATGTTTAGCTGATCTTGTGGCTGAAATTATCCAATATTCCATTCCTAGACTGCGTTCCTGTGCTAACAATATTAAGACACAATATATCGACTGTGTGCGTCGACATTAGTACAAAAATATGTGAAAATAACATGAATTCAAAATATCTAACAATGAATTGGAAAACATGTAAACTAAGTATAAAATGCTAATGATGTATGCTAAATTAACTACAAAAGGGGCAATTTAAACACTAAATTAGGACGAAAATCTATGTCATTTGTAATACCATCACACCCCCAAACTTGAGTTTTTACTTGTCCTCAAGTAAATAAAATTAACAAGCAACAATTAGAAATGTCACCATAATCTTTATTCACACAACTTGAATTCTCTAAATTTCTAATGTTCAAATTGCATTCATATAATAGAATGATAAGTTGACAATTTATAAGTAAGAACAACTAAAACTACAACTTCATCAATGTCAGTATCATGCATTGAATCTTATCCTTCCTTGAACCATTTCAACAATTTATTCTCTTTTTCTTTTCTTTCTTCTTTTCTCATTTTTGTTTTTCAAGTGATTGAGAGATGTCATTGCATTACTCTACCTTTATTCTTGGGCAGTAACGATGGGGTGCAACAAACCCCCAAGAGGCATGTAATTGCGCCAACACACACTTTTGCATATATAGCCTTTGGCTAGATAAGTTTTCTTTTCTTTAACTGCAGCAGAGTGTTCTCCCTTAAGAATCACGATGCACTCATGTTGGAGTGTCTTTTGTTCATACAATGTCGCTGTTTTGGTCAGTGAGTGCAAGATTCAAAAATCAACACTATACATTCATTACTGAAACAATTTCAATCATTCATTCCAAAATAGTAAATTCATCTTTCATTCATACTTATCCAATTTCCACATCAGCATTCAAACACTAAATTAGGACGAAAATCTATGTTATTTGTAATACTATCAGTAGAATGTAGGGTTGTTTCGATAGAATCCAAGCAAGTACTGATAGAATTCTGCAGTATTTTTCTAAATCTGTTCTGCCTATTGTACTACTGATACCTATCCATGCAAGTTTCGATAAAAGCCTTTTAATTATAAAAAATGTTTAAATAAAAAAGAATGAATGAAGTAAATCAACTTATTTTAATAGATTTGATTTCATTAACGTCTTTCAAATAAATTATATCCCCATAATTAATACAGAAATACATTTTTAATTATTTTCTTTTTAAATCAGAGTAGTTGTGACATCTCCTTGCTCAGGTTGGACGATCGGATCAGGTAAAAGGTGTTACAGTTAGTGGTATCAAAGTCACAGATTTAGCCGATTCTCAGACTA
The DNA here is from genome assembly GCA_005610355.1 of Gossypioides kirkii. Taxonomy (NCBI): domain Eukaryota; kingdom Viridiplantae; phylum Streptophyta; class Magnoliopsida; order Malvales; family Malvaceae; genus Gossypioides; species Gossypioides kirkii. The sequence goes on along the minus strand of CP032253.1, from coordinate 23,829,918 downwards.
GATGAAGCTCGAAATTGTGTTTAGGGGTACATGATAAGTTAAGCCAAATTTGAGTCGGGATTTAGATGCTGATTATTATTACTTGTTTGATCTTATAGTCACAAGAGATATCATTAGAATTGAATAATGAGGTGGACCTAGAGGTTCATATTAGTGGCAACTCTACAGAGAATCCTATTGGTGTTCTACCCATTGGTGTTCAACAACCTAAGCGGGTAGAGACCTTGGCGAAGGTCAAGGTGATTTTGATATACTTCGAGCTATAGCTAATGCTCTTCAGCATGTTGCGAGAGTCACTTCGGCAATTACATCTGCAATTAACACTCGACGAGCTCCATTCAAGGAGTTACGGAGATACAGTGCTATAGAATTTTTAGGTCTTAAAGGGGTTGATCCCTCAACTATTGAGGTTTGGTTAGAGTCGTCTAAACGTGTTCTTCAACAGCTTGAATGCACCTCACGTGAGAGTGTGATCTGTGTGGTTTCTCTTCTACAAAGAGAAGCATACACATGGTGGCAGATGACCACGTGCCACATACCTGCTGAGCATGTAAATTGGGAATTCTTCTAGAAGGAAATCCAGAAGAAGTATGTAAGGGAATTGTATCTCGAAGAAAGGAAGCAAGAGTTTTTACTGTTAAAACAAAGCGAGATGTTAGTGGTGAACTATGAACGAGAGTCTTTGTGACTTAACAAGTACGCCATTGAATTTCTTTCTTTCAAATATGATAATTGCAAGCGATTTCTGTGATGATTAAGTGATGAGATTCGAGTACAGCCAGTATCTCATAAAATATCAGAGTTTACTGATCTAGTTAAGCGAGCAAATATGGTAGAACAAGTTTTAGGCCTCGACAAGAAAACTGAGATATCTAAGGTGTCCATTAGAGATCCAAAGTATGACCTTTCCTGTCGATTTTTTGATTATGAAATTTGGTGATTTTGATTTAATCCTGGGTATGGATTAGCTCTCTGAGCATGCAGTAATTTTGGATAGCCGTAAAAAGAAGTTTGCTATTCAAAGTGTGGATGGAAAATTGATTGAAGTGAATGGAATTCAGACAAATGGATAAATTCATACAATTTTGACTATTCGAGCTAATAAGTTACTTAATCAAGATTGTGAAGCCTTTTTGGCTTATGTGATTAACTCGAATGGAGTCGATAGTCAAATTGACAAGATTTGAGTTATTTGTGAATTCCCTGATGTTTTTCTCGAGGAGTTATCGAAATTACCACTAGATCGAGAAGTGGAGTTTACTATTGAGATGTTACCTGGTTCGGCTTCAATGTCGATATCCCCTTATCGTATGACACCGACGGAGCTAAAGAAACTGAAAGTTCAGTTGCAAGATTTGTTAGATCATGGTTTTATTCGTCCTAGTATATTGTCATGGGGAGCACCAGTGTTATTCGTTAAAAAGAAAGATGATTCGATGAGACTTTGCATACATTATCAACGATTGAATAAGTTAACGATTAAGAATAGATACCCTCTGCCAAGAATTGATAACTTGTTTGATCAATTGAAAGAAGCTTTTGTGTTCTCCAAGATTGAGTTGAGATTAGGTTACTACCAACAAAAGATAAAAGATAGTGATATTCCTAAAACAACCTTTCGTACGCGTTATGGTCATTATGAATTCTTAGTGATGCCATCTGGTTTGACAAACGCTACGGCAGAATTCATGGACCTAATGAACTGTATTTTCCAGCCTTACCTGAACCAATTTGTGGTAGTCTTCCTAGATGATATTTTGATATATTCAAAATCTGAAGCAGAACATGAGCAGCATCTCCAAGTTGTTCTTCAGTACTTAGAGAAAAGCGATTATATGGAAAATTGAGCAAGTGCGAATTTTTGCTATCTGAAGTAGTGTTTTTCGGACATGTTTCTCGACCAATAGAATCAGAGTTGACCCCAAAAAAAGTCTAGGCCATTGTACAATGGAAAGCACCGAGGAATGTGTTAGAGGCTCATGGTTTCCTAGGGTTAGCTGGTTACTACCGAAGATTCGTAAATGGATTTTTGAAGATAGCTATACATATGGTGAAGCTCTTACAAAAGAATGTTTAGTTAAATTGGAATGATCGTTGCCAAGAAAGTTTCGAGCAATTAAAACAGATGTTGATAAAGCGTCAATTCTAACCTTATCTGAATCGGGAAAAGATTTTGTGGTTTATAGTGATGCTTCCTTGAATGGTTTGGGTTATGTGCTGATGCAAGACAGGAAAGTGATCACGTATGCTTCACACCAGTTGAAAATTTATGAGCGTAAATATATGACACACGATTTAGCGATAACTGCAGTGGTGTTTGCTCTGACGATCTGGAGACACTATTTATATGGTGAAAAGTATCACATTTTTACCGATCACAAGAGTCTTAAATACCTCTTAACTTAGAAGGAGTTGAATTCGAAACAGTGGCGATGGGTGGAACTTCTCAAGGATTATGATTGTGTCATAGATTACCACCGTAGAAAAGCTAACGTTGTAGCTGATGGTTTGAGCAGAAAGGTAGTAATTGAATTGCGAGCAATATTCGCTCAACTTGATATTAGTGATGATGGTAGCTTGATGGTTGAATTAAGAATTAAACTAGTGTTGGTTAATCAAATTAGAGAAGCGTAACTTTTTAATGTAAAACTGTTGAGGAAAAGAGAAATGGTTTGGTAGAAAACTTTAGCATGGATGACTAAGGTTGCTTGAGATTTTGTAATTGTATTTGTGTGCCTAATGTTGTAGAATTGAAAGGATTGATATTTCAAAAATCTTACGATAGTCCTTATGCTTTGCACCCTAGTGGAATGAAAATGTATTGCAATTGGTGGCCAGGAATGAAAAGAGAGATAGTAGAATTTGTGGCTAAGTGTTTGACTTGTTAGCGAGTTAAGGCGGAATATCAAGTTCCTTCAAGATTTTAGAAACAATTGCATGAATCCCTTGGTACGAGGCTTAACTTTAGTGCAGTCTTCCACTCTCAAACGAATGGGCAATCGGAACGTGTTATCCAGATTTTGGAAGATATGTTACGAGCTTGTGTGATAGAATTTGAATCAGGTTGGGAACATTATCTACCTTTAGCTGAGTTTGAGTATAATAGTAGTTTATATTCGAGTGTTCAGATGGCTTCATACGAAGCCGTATATGGTCGTAAATGTCGAACACCTGTGTTTTGGATAGAATTAAGCGAACAAAAAATAGTTGGTCCTGAGTTGATTCAAGGAACAGAGGGTATATTTAAGCTAATTCGAGTAAAATTGAAGACAACTTTTGACAGACAAAAATTGTATGCGGACTTGAAACGACAAGATATAGAGCATGATGTGGGAGATAGAGTTTTTTTTAAAGGTTTCAACGTGGAAGAAAGTCCTTAGATTTGGACGGAAAGGAAAAATTGAGTCCACGTTTTATTAGGCCTTATGAAATCACAGAAAGAGTGGGACCAGTGGCTTATCGTTTGGCCTTACCAGTAGAGTTTGAAAAGATCCACGACGTTTTTCATGTTTCAATGCTTAGAAGATATCATTCCGACCCGTCTCATGTCATTACAACTAGAGAAGTTGAAATCCAACCCAACTTGTCCTCTGAAGAAGAACCAGTAGAAATTCTAGCTCGAGAGGTGAAAGAGTTGTGCAATAAACGCATTTCACTAGTAAAAGTATTATGGTGTAGCCATAAAGTCGAGGAAACGACTTGGGAACCAGAGGAGACAATGAGATCTCAATACCCTCAACTCTTTTCAAGTAAATTTTGAGGATGAAATTTCTTTACGGGGAGAGAGTTGTAACAACCTAAATTCAGGATTGTTAAGAAGAAGGGTATTTGTGAGATAATGTATTTATTAACTAGACTCATAAATATTTAATAAAAATATTTACGGAAATAAATCTATAATAATTAATTATGAGAAAGTAAATTTAAGTGTGTAGTACTTTAATTGAGTATGGGGACTAAATTGCATAAGAGGTAAAAGTATAATTTATAAAAGGGATTTAATTTGGAAGAAAAGGGGAGGATCAAAGGAGTAAATTTCCCTTTGAAAATCATAGTGCCATTAGGTGGCCAATATGTGGTTTAAAAAGCTTGTTTAAATTGTGTGAATTAAAAAAAAGGGGATTATTAAAATGAAGAAAAAGGAGGTAATGATGTCTTTTAAGTATAGGCAATTGAAGAAAGAGAAAACAATGAAATGAAAATATCTTTTCTTTCTTTTTGGTGAAATTCGGCAGCAAGGAGAAAGAAAGAATTGGAGAGAAAAAGCTTTGGATTTTGTTTAAGTTCAAGCTTCAATTGGTAAGCTTAATTAAGTCTGTTTTTAGTAATTTTTATGTTTTTGGAATCCTGGTATCTTAAGCTAATGAACCCATGTCATATTTTTCAATTTGATTAAGGATACTAAATACTACCATTGTTGAGTAGATGTAGCTTGAGGGATTTATGTGATAGATGAATTGGGTTGGAAGAGAAAAGAGATTAAATGGTAAAATTAGTTATTAATTTTAAGTGATGAGGACAGATTTGAAATTTAGTGAATTAATGTAAAAATGAGAAATAAGAAGTTAAATTCAATTAGAGTAAATTTTGTTTATTTATTTATGAACATGTGTATATTTAATTTCGTAGCTAACGTTGACCCGGGCTCCTCCAAAAGGAAGGGCAAAGACAAGGTTAACAACGAGTAGCTCAGAAATTACGCTTGGTGTTTCTATAACTTTAACTAGTTTATTAAATAGTCAAATTATAATTAATTGCTCAAAGTAGAAATCAAGATACGAAAATAAGGTATGAGATTCTCTACTCAATTGGGTTGTTTTGAATAAATTAATAGTATGAGAATTTAATTGTATATTCTCGATGTACAAATGTATGATGTGAAATTGTGATATTGGTAAATTTATGCTTATATTAGATTTTATTTTAAATACATTTTTGTTATGAGTAAAATTAAATGTGGAAATGTAGTTAGATATTAAATGAAAATTATTACCCTATTAACTATTCGGATCGAGTTGGATATAGTTGGCATGCCATAGGATAGGAAGAGTTCAGGGTTACTTCGACTACGAGTCAATGAGGCACTGGGTGCCAATTTACTCTGGTTTAACCAATAAGACACTGGGTGTCAACTTTCTTTTAGCGCAGGATGCGATTTATTACTTCGGATTTATCCAATGAGGCATAGGGTGCCAAACTGGTGTGTTGGTTGGATCCGTGTATCCGTGAGAGTCCGAGTCGTGTTAATAGGGAACTATAAATGATGAATATTATGATTATATGGAATGAAAATGTTATGAATGTTGTATTGAAAATCAATGAAATGAGAAATGACTATGCATGAATATAATATGCATAATAGACATGAGAAATTCATTGAGAAATCAAGAAATGGTATATAAGATATATACATTGGTATTATGTATAAAATCAATAAAAGTGAAAATATAGATTAATTGAGTATTGAGACCAAAAAAATGGTAATGGTGCATGTAATTAAATAATATGCATGAATGGAATCTATATTGAAAAATAAATATGATCAAGGATATTATGATACTCATATAGTATGTGTGGTTAGTATATTGATTCATGAGTTTTATTAGCTTAAATTCTATATAATGTATATCTATTGTTTAATGATTGTTATAAAAATGGAAATATTATGAAATGCACAATAAGAATCATAATGAGATGTTAACATGCATAAAGATACCATGACATATAAATATAAATAAATGAGTGAATAAATAAATATATGTGTGTGTGTATGAATTGATGAAATGCATAATGTAACTAAAATCTTTAAGTATATGGTATCATTAATTGATGTCAATATAGCATGAACAATAATTGAATAAATTCTTTAAATGTATTTACGTTTGTTTTTTTTATATATATTTGAATATAGTAATACCACTGAGTTATACTCTATGTATGTTTTGTATTACATGCGCAGGTTAGGTGCATTTTATAAATACGAAATTCAGCATCCAAGGACAAATCCTTTACTCAAGTAATTGTGAGTTTGATCTAATTTTGGGTCAACATGTACCTTGGTAGGGTTGAGTTTTAGGGCATTTTGTATTTTGTAAAATTTAGGTGGAATGTATGTCTTTAGTATCTTCGAGAAATTGCAAGTTGATGTTTTGATGTGCCTTGTTTATCTGCTAATGCAATTGTCATGAAACTGTGGACTTGTTTTGGTAGAAGTGCAAGGGAAAAAGTATTTAGCTACTGACTTGTGTTGTGTCGGTAGAAGTCCCTTTAGAACCGGTAGTAACACTGTACGTTCGGTAGTTTGTCTAGGAGTATCGGTAGAAATTCTAGACTAAATTTGTTTTGCTCTCTGGAGTTTCTAGTTCCGGTAGATGGATATGATGTATCAGTAGAATGTAAGGTTGTTTCAATAGAATCCAAGCAAGTACCAATAGAATTCTGTAGCATTTTTCTAAATCTTTTCTGCCTATTGTACTACCGATACCTATCCATGCAAGTTTCGGTAGAAGCCTTTTAATTATAAAAAATGTTTAAAAAAAATAATGAATGAAGTAAATCAACTTGTTTTAATAGATTTGATTTCATTAACGTCTTTCAAATAAATTATAACCCCGTAATTAATACAGAAATACGTTTTTAATTAATTTCTTTTTAAATCAGAGTAGTTGTGACATCTCCTTGCTCAGGTCCGACGATCGGATTGGGTAAGGGGTGTTACATGAGTTACCATGGAATTTTTCCAGAATATTGGTAAACATGATAAAGAAAGAATTGAGTCAAGTATTGTAATTGTTCTACCTTATTCATGTTATTGTTGTTAAAACTTGTGAATCACTACCAAAACCATTTAATTGCATTTCATCTCATTGCATTTAGGTTAATTTGCATTTAGTTGATTAATTTAATTTTAACATCCATCACCTCAAAGAGTTTTCTTAACCAACTTGTAAATTCTCATTTTTACAATTATTGATTAACAAATATAGTCATTGTGGATACGATACTCTTTTACTTACTTATTACTTAATAACGACTGTGTACACTTGCACATTTCCTCTTGAACCAAGTTTTTGGCACCGTTGCTGGGGACTATTGCCTTAATCATTTTTTTGTGAAATTATTCTTTACAATTTGGTTTTTATTTTATATTTTATTTATTGTTTTTTTTTGTGGTTTCCTTTTCATGTGTTTATGAGCATTGATCGAATCATTGATTTACTCCCAATAGACTTTGAAACCGAGCAGACATTTAAACAAAGAAGACGAGAAAGATTAGCCTAAAGACAAGCTGCAGAAATGGACCATGGAAATCAAAATGATGTTCAAGGGAATGGAGTCGTTAATGCTAGTAATCTAATCCTTATTACTGATGATAGGGATTATTTTATAAGGCAGTACGTTGTGCCATTTTTTAATGAACTTAATCCGAGAGTTAAGAGACCAGAGATCGAGGCACCACAGTTTGTATTAAAGCCAATGATGTTTCAAATGCTTCAAATAGTGGGTCAGTTAGTGAAATGCCCATGGAAGAGCCATACCTTCACCATTAATTGTTCATAGAGGTGAGTGATTCCTTCAAGATAACTGGTGTAACTAAAGATGCATTGAGGTTGAAGTTGTTTTCGTACTCGTTGCGAGATAGAGCACGAGCATGGCTTAATTCGTTGCTACCTAGCTCAATTTCTACTTGGCATGAGTTAGTAAAACGCTTTCTGGTAAAGTATTTCCCACTTAGCAAGAATGCTAAGTTATGGAATGAGATTACCACTTTCCAACAAATGGATTACGAGTCCTTCTACGAGGCATGAAAAAGATTCAAAGAATTACTTCGCAAGTGCCCTCACAACGAAATTTAACATTACATCCAACTAGCGAGATTTTATAATGGTCTCAACACACACACACACACACTCTATGTTGGTGGTATATGCTTCTACGAATGGTGTTCTCCTTTTTAAGTCTTATAATGAGGCTTATGAAATCATCGTAAGAAAAGCCAGTAATAATTACTAATGGTCGACCAATCGAGCAGCATCAGGAAGACGAGTAAGAGGAGTGCATGAAGTAGACGCACTTACTTCACTCTCAGCTCAAGTATCTTCTATCTCTTCAATGTTGAAACAATTTACTACTAATGATTTTAATGATGTTACAGCCTAACCACCAAGTCAATTCGATAATATTTCTTTTGTTTATTTTGGGGATGGACATTTGTTTGAGAATTTTCCATCAAATCCCGAGTCTGTTTACTATGTAGGAAATCAACATAATAGAAATGGACAAGGACCATAGTCCAACTTCTACAATCCTTCATGGCAAAACCATCCAAACTTTTCTTGGAGTAACCAATGAGGTGGACCAACCAACACCTACATACAGCATAGATCAAATTAACCTCAAGGGTTCAATCAACAAGTTCAAAAACCATCACAAGCTGATAATTTGGAGAATTTTTTGAAGGCATACATGGATAAGAATGATGCCTTAATCCAAAGCCAAGTAGCAACAATGAAAAATTTGGAGAACCAAATGGGTCAGCTAGCTACGAAACTCCATAATAGATCGTAAGGAGCCTTGCCGAGTGACATGGAAAATCCAAGGAATACAAGTAAAGAACATTGCAAAACAGTTGCTTTACGAAGTACAAAGACTTTGGAACCCAAGGAAGTTGAGGTTGAAGATGAACCTTCCAATGGAGAGGAAAATCAACCAATAGTTGAAGTTCCTACACCGTAGATGCTAGACTATGGAAATTTTGATGAGGTAAAATCTAAACTAGTCAATTCTGATAAGCTAACCCCTTTTTTAGACGCAGATACAATACCTCAGAAAATTTGTCCTATCCAAGCCAAGATTCCATCACCTTTGTATCCATAAAGACTCAAGCAATAGAAACAGGAGGTGAAAATCAACAAGTTTTTGGACGCTCTAAAGCAGATTCATATCAATTTCCCATTGGTAGAAGCCTTAGAACAAAGGCCTAACTATGTCAAGCTCATGAAGGATATTTTGTCGAAAAAGAAGAGTCTTGGAGAGTTAGAGACTGTAGCATTAACAAAGGAGTGCAATGCGTTCCTACAAAACAAGCTACCTTCGAAAATGAAAGACCATAGAAGCTTTACTATACCCTATAACATTAGAGAATCTTACTGTGGTTCAACACCTTGCATGAATCAAGAAAAAATCAAACTTAAATCAAGCAACCACCAACCTCTCTCTACATAAATCATGGCCAGCCATGCAAGGGAGATTACCAAAGGATGTGCATGCTATTTTTAGCAAACTCTCAAGATCTCCCTCAAGTATAAATAGAACCTATCATTCACCTTTCATATCATCCCTCACATCCCTCCACACTCAACATTTCTCTCATATTTCTCTCTTCTCTTCCACGCCTAAAGCTCTATATCCTCTCATTTTCTTTTAGCTAGAATTTCCTCGAAAAAAAATCTCTTGGCTAGCCACCTTGAGGAGCAACTTGTGAAGGAGTAACCACGAGAATTGGAGTAAGCCACCACGAACAGTCTTCGGGGAAACACCGAATTCATCAAGAGTTTCTTCTTCCTTTATCTTTAATTTGTTCTTAGTTATTTAAACATGTTTTCAAATTGTTAGATTGTTTTTCCATTAATGATGATGACTTAAATTGTCTTAGCTAGAATAATTACAATGCTTTGATTAAATTCATTCAATTCAAGATTATATTGTTTTGCGCCTCAGTTGTTCATGCTTCCAATTAAAATCATTCATGTTATTCATGCATTAAAATATCTTTGGATGTATTAGAATTAGTTGCTTAATCCTAACTAGATGGTGATTAATGGACGCAATAATTGGAAAGTATATGCTTAATTTATATTCGACCCAGTATAAATTAAAGGTTCGTAATAATTCGAGAGAACACTATTACATTGCATAACTTTTGGTTTATGTGATTAAATTATTTCAAATCGACCAAGTCCCTGTTACTTCACATAAATTCTAAGAAAACCTTAGCTAAATATGGACAAAGAAATATACATGTTTTCTTAAGTATAAGACCTCGAAAGAACTTATATTAGATTCCAAGTTAATGAATGATCGAGTTGCCATTAAATTTTTTCAGAACATTGTTAAACATGATAAAGAATGAATTGAGTCAAGTGTTGTAATTATTCTAGCTCATTCATGTTATTGTCGTTAAAACTTGTGAATTGCTTCTAAAACGACTTGTAAATTCTTAATTTTACGATTATTGATTAGTAGATATAGTCCATGTGGAGACGATAATCTTTTACTTACTTATTGCTTGAAAACGATCATGTACACTTGCACATTCCGTCGCGAACCAACAATCACAAATACAAATACAATAAACATATGTATCATTCACAATTCATGCAAACATATATATAGTATTAATTCAACCAATCAAATCATAGTTTCTAATATTATTCATGATATCAAGGACTTATTCGAATAAAATAAAACACTAAAAATAGTTCGAAAACCATTCAAGGACTAAACTGAAGAAATCATAAAAATGTTTGGGTGAAACTGTAAAATCTGAATAACGGGGGACACACAATAATGTGATCAGGTCGTGTAACACCCCAAACCCGACCTAGACGTTACGATCGAATTATGAAGGTTACATCGATACATAAAACCTTGGCCATTTACATTCGTGCAAACTTAAGTTTAAATCGAGAGTAAATAAACTAAATTAATTTAATGAAAAACATAAAAGACAGAGATTCGTGTGAGTGCGCTTTGATGAAAACCTTGTCTTATTAATTATTTAACTACAAGCTCATTCGCTTTAGCTATTCGATTCATAAAACAACATTTTTTTATTTCAAAATTTTACAGCGGAAAATGCTTTGGAGTTCTTAATTTTTGATAAACGTAATGTTTCATCAGTTATGTTGTCTTTGTTAAAAATACTAATTAAAATTATATGTTTGCAAAATAAAACCAATACCAAAATAAATGTCCCAAAAACAAATTAAAATGTTTGTAAAGTCCGAAATATATCCATCATACTTAAAGATAAAAATGTTTGAACCGAGCTCCGGAGTCACTGCCAAATCTAAAGTCTGAGGATCACCTGAAAAGTATCAAAACAGATGAAGTGAGCTAGAAGCCAGTGTGTGACTTGGCCTACATACAAAATTTATTAATAACATGCTCAAATGCAAATCTCAGAACAGATAGAACAGATAATCCACATATTTAGAAGCATATATCATAACAGAATAAATCCTACCCCCATCCGTTACACACCAACTCCGTCCAACAAATCACACCAAATAAGGTTGCAAAAGTCCGTCCATCCAATCACACCGGTATGTGGTGGTATGCCACTCAAAAAGTTGCAACTAAGTTGCGAAATTAATATCGCGGTTTAACCGCCAAAATTACACTAATATTGCCAGAATACACTTCCTCCATCACATATCAAAGCTTATCTCGATGCACATGCATAATCGAACTAACATATATCCATAACAGGTGAGATGTATGAAATGCATACTTAAACGTCTTTTCACAGATCATATTGCATCATATCGTTTTCACAAAATTCATCATACTAATCATGCTTTCTAACATACTAACACAAAATATACCAAATTTATTTTATATATGCTCACAAAATAGCAATATATTCGATTTTTGAGTCTCCTAATTGACCTCAAATTGAGCATACAAATTGGCCAAAATGGGCCAACATGCCCGTGTGGCCCACATGACCCAACAGGCCAGACCGTGTGGCCTACACGCCCCACCTATCTAGCCCATGTAATTGCACACGCCCATATGCTCCACACAGACTGGCACATGGCTGACCACACGCCTGTATGGTGCACACATTCATGTTACGCAAAGCAATTTAAAAAACAACCTTTTTTTCGGGTTTTTCTAAGTTCTAATCAACGTTTCAGCTTAGAATCACACACCTGATGTTATTCCTAATTAATCACACAATTGAGAACTTCTGAATCTTACATACAACATTAAATCGTACCAATTAACAACCAAGAAATAAAATTGATACGTAAATTGGCAATCTCCTTTACTAAAAATCAGCCCCCAAAACTGCCATTCTAGCACTTACCCCGTAAAAATAGCATTCAAAACAACAACTAAACCACTGAATGATCACGTATCTCGCACCTTTTGCCTAATCAAAGATCACAAAAATGTTAAAAGCAATGAAGAACGAGGATTACACCGTTACCACTCCTACCTTGTTCAAGGAATGAATTAAAAATAAAATAATAGAAAATAGTTTGACGAAACTTACCCTACATTTGAACTACAATCAAAGAATGAATACCAAGCACGATCACAAAATAAAATGAGATGGTAGCAAGCAAGAATCAACGAAAAGAAGAAAAGAAAAGAAAACTCAAAACGAAAGGGAAGAAAAAAAAGAAAGTGAAAAGAGAGTGAGGGTTGATGGACAGTATTGTTGGTGAGAGAATTTTTGGATATTTTGATAATTCAAAATAAAATAAAAATAATTTTACAAAATCCTAACCCACCAAATTATTTAGAATTTGAATCAAACTCAACTTCGAACACACAACAAAGAAACAAAAAAAAATCTCACTTATGCGCACAACAAGGTTCAAACTCAAGATCCTCGGGTAGGCTAAAGCCTTTCAACTAAACTAATAGGCTCATCCTTGTCAGCAACTCACAAAAACAAAAGATAAGCCCTAAGACTCAAGTCTAACATAATTCCAAAATTAATGGGAAAATTCCAAAATAAAGGAGTCAAACTCAGGACCTAAAGCAAACATTCAAGGCACTTAAACATCAAACCAAATCAAATTATTTGACATAATTTAACAATCCAAACCTAATAAAATTTAGGGTGTTATATATTGTGTGGGGTGCTATAAACTGTGCGGAGGGGTTACATGGTTGTGTGGTCAGGCCGCGTAACAAACTATAATCGTGTGAAAGTTACAAAATTAAGCTATAAGGGAGACACGACCGTGTGGCAAGCCGTTTGGAGGGTCTTGGGCAGTGTGAGTTTCGAACTATCCTAGGGTTTCAAGGAGGATATAGTCATGTGAGGGATCGTGTGGTCCACACGCCAATGTGGCCCTATCCTAGGCACAGTTTTACCTCAATTCACTTGTAAAAGAACACACACCTTTTTTCGGGAGCTCAAACATCATCCCTCACGTTCCAACCTGATCCGATGCACATAAAACGAGTCCTTAGAATGCCATTTATACACGGGTTAATATTTGTTTTCAATATTCAATGATAATAATGAGAGCTTTTGGCAATAATCGATAAAGAACGTTTAAACAATTGCAAGACTGTCGTTAGATAGAAATTCTATAAGGATACGAGGTCAAACATCAGGATTTAGATGTACTTACCGCTTCTTGGCAAGGATTAAGAATGTTTCTAATGGCGATTATGAAACCGGCTGCAAAACGACTTGAATCAAGAATAGATTTTGATCCGGGAAGAAATAATTTCAGCAATTGAGAGAAAATATTTTGCGAAGAAAAAGACGAAGAAGAAAAAAAGAAGAAATAGGGAGATAAGAAAAAATTCTAGTCGATGTTTGAAGAGAAAACAAAATCATTGTCTAATTTGAAAAGATTGGACTAATTAGCTAGGTTTTTCAAAGTTTTAGTGGTTGTTTAGTAATTTACCCTTGGTTGCCGAAATTAAAATGAAAATGGGAGATTTGTGAAGCTCAAGCTTGGTTTTTAAGGGGGAAAGGAGTAAGTGCTTAACCGTTAAGCTACTACCCATTCTTATTAAGTTTTTACTTTCAATAATATTTGTTTTAGGCTTGTTTTCATCAGTTTACTGAAAATGAAAAAGAAAGAAATGGGAGAGGAGTGGGTTCAACCTAGGACCTTTATGAAGTGCACTAGCTAAATAACTATCAAGCCTTAATCCAACATTTGGTTAATTATTTTAATCAACCCTCATATTTTGGGGTGTGACATTGTAAATATGAAATTTAAATTTGTTGAATTGTTTAAAAACATAGACCAAATTATTAGAATGTGTAACTGTTGAAGACTAAATATGTTATTATACTCATTTTAAAAAGCCACATCATCACTTCTTTTAATTTGTTAATGGAAGGTAACCAAAATAGAAACGATTGAAAACGTTAGTGCCTAAATTGAAAATTTTTATAATTGGTAAGCAAAATAGAAACGATTGAAAATGTTAATATTTAAATTGGAAATATTTTTAATTGAATGACCAAAACAAAAACGTGCTAATAATTAAGTGACTATTTGTATGTTTACCCCATAAATTTATTTTAAAAATGATTAAATTTATTAATATTTACATTAGGGGCTGACTAAGTTTGGTGTCACCTATAAGCAGATCCAAACTTAGTCATGAAGTTACCAACACCCCCCTTTATTAAGCAATAAATATGATTTTGAGGGTATTTTTATATTTTCATTTTAAATCTAAAAGAATACTTAAACATTATGAGATTCAAATCCAAAATATTATATAATTTTTTTCATCTTAACTTTACCATCTCAAACAAAATCAAGTTTAATTATTTTTATCAATTTTTACAAATTTATTACATAAAATTTCCATCCTAATTGTACTTGTGTCATAATCTAATATTATTTAGACTTCTTCACGTGTATTTCTATCCAAACATAAGATCTTTATGCTCAAGCTAATTCAACATCAACATTTTATCTTAGCCTGACCCAAAATAAAATATCATTATTCCGGGCCCAAAAAAAAATCCAGGTTCAACATTTACCCAACTCTAAATTGAAAGGGCTTAACCTCGTATTATTGAACTTGAATATTACAAAAAAGTCTACCGAATGAAGTTTGTAGAAGTATAATTTTAGCCCTTTACCAAATATCTGTTTGCCTTTAAAATTGGATGCCATTTGCACACAAGAAACAGAAAACTGATAAAGCTTTACAGAATATATATATTATATAAAGAAACAAAGGCCTAACTCCAAAGATATGGTAGCAAGGAACATAGTCTTTAGGAGTTTGTTTGGATAAATCATTTAGTTGGTCAAAGTGTTCCACCAACAGGTACTTGTCAAAAAGTATCAGATTGGAGGGACCATCACCTGAAACATCCTTCAACTTCATTAAAACTGCAGCTAACCATTCATATATACATATATTTGTGTATGTATGTATGTATGTATATCTTCAGCAAAGTGCAGGAAACTCATTTCAAGATTGGCTAACCTATGGTGGCATCATCATCTTCTTTCATTGAGCCAAGAGTTATAAAAGAAAGGGGCTTATAAAGGTTTGAATGGTTAATGCTGAGCTACAAATGTGCCTCGTGTGAAAATAGTTAGGAAACTCACTTTAATCACTTTGCATTTCCAGAGTAGATGCCAACAAAGTTAATATCATATAGGAGAGTTGCATTAGCAGGTATGTTGCAGTCGCCTAAATAAAGAAGATCATGGAGTCAGTGAGGTGATAGTCACAACAATGATTGTCTAGCAAAACATCCAGTTATATCTGGGAACTCACCGGAAAAGCATCCCGCAGGTTCCGGTCCATATGCTAAGTTTGGTGGAATCTGAAGCCTACGTTTTCCACCTGTATCAAAATCAACATCATAAACAATTACTCGACAACAATATGAGAGGAAATAAAGTCATGCTAAAAGTAATATGCAGGGTCTAGTCAGTGTCTCGGAATTCTACCAACAAACATAGGAGGAACTCCTTCACCCCCTAAAATTCCCTGGTCCAATCCCTTAATGACCTGAAATGAAAGCATCGTATGAACTTAAATTAATGACCTGAAAGGAAAGATTGACAGTAGTATATCAGCAATAGACGAATGTATAGGGAAAACGTACCTTGCCAAGACCAATTCGCATGGTGAGAGGTCTAGCACGTTTATAGCTACTATCAAAGACTATCCCATCAGCAAATCTTGCAGTGTAGTGAATCTATGCAAAGAACAAATTAGAGAAAATAGTGTTAATTCGATCAATCTGATGTTCACATATTTTGCAGTGTCTCATGTCAATATGAATCATGCAATACATTCATATTATAAATATATTGGTATTTACACATCTGGGTCTTCAAAAATTTGCCATGGCATGTTTCTACCCCTTAGGATTTGAAGCCTAAATTATGTTCACGGTAAGTAGTAATGCTATTGAGTTCCTCAGTCATGTGCATATCTACTTGGCTGTAACATTAATTGTAGCATCAACCAATAACCAACAAAAAGATTAATCTGAAATCAAGAGATGAAGTTACATTGACAAGCTCCCCACGTGGAGCTCCCACACCAGATCCTACAATAACATCACAGTAACCAAGACCAGATTTGGCATAGTTGAGCTCACATTGAGGTTCCCCCACCGTTGCAAAATACTCGATCCTGGTAGCATCAGCCTCCAATGGTGAGCAAGCAAGAAGTGAAGCTGCTAAAAGCCCAACACCCACATTGAAAACACATTGTTTGGCAACAGGTTTTGAGTTGAAAGAGAGTTTGGGTTCGTTGGGAGGTGGGAGTGGCGTGGAAGAAGAGCAAAAACAGGAGAAGGATGGTGATGAAGTGTGCCTAGAGTTGGAGAAACGATGGGTGGTTGCAATGGCTAAAGCAGAGGTCGCCATTTTTCCTTTTTTATGATTCTTTGGATTTGGAAAGCAAAATTTTCTAAGCAGAGAGTTTGGATAGGAAAAATAAATGAACTCCTTTGGCAGGAAATTCTGTTCGTCGGAAATGGATAAGATTTAGGCTTTCATTTATAATTACACCGATGTTAAGTAATCCGGATTAACTTTTTTATTATAAATTATTACTGAACTTCTTAAATTGTACTTTATTCAAATTAAATTAAAAACATTATAATTAATATATGTTATTCTTGGGTTTAGTATCATTAAAAGTGTATGGGTCATTCTAAAAAATAATTATGGGTATGAATTAAAAATATTAAACGCATTTATACAGTGTTGTTTTTATGGGATAAATCAAAAAAATATTTTCACGTAAATGTTTTTTTTATTATGTTAAGTAAAAGCGCGTTGACGTGAAAACATTTTTCAAACAAACGTTCACATGGATGCACTTTTACCCGTGTTTTCCCTTAATGGTTACCTTTTCAACTGACAAAAGCATGTCCAAGTGGGTGCTTGTTTTGTAAAGCGCTTCCACGTCAACGCGTTTTTACCTAACACAAAAAAAAACGCTTACGTAGAAGCGTTTTTCTGATTTATGTCCTAAAAATGACACCACATAAATACATTTTTGTGTTTTTTACCCATACCCGTAATTAATTTTTAAGATGGTCCATTTTCGTAAATAATTTCGAAAATGAGCTTTTATTGTTACATAACCCATTATTCTTGTTTTGGTTAAACATATATTAAAAATATTTTTATTATAAAAATCAAACATTTTATTAAATATTGTTTTAAACCTAGACTAATTTAGGTTAAATTATTATTATGGTCTATGTACTGTATTTAAATTTAATATGTAATATTTATACTTTAAATTGACATAGTTTGATTTATCTACATAATATCATTAGTTCGTCAAAATAGTTTACACCCTTAATTATTATAGTTAAAACGTCGATGGAGAATTTTTTTTCTTAAAAAATTCATTCCAACTTATCATTTTTTTTACAGAGCAAAGGTATCTTCTATGTCCGTTTTTATGATCAATTGAGATTAATTCTTTTGGGATTTCTAGTTGCTCCTTCTAGTAATGCATCTTCAAGGTTCGAACTTGTGTCCTCTCTTGAGAGTAAAATGTGTCTTATTATTACACTCAATACTTATTGGTCTCATTCCAACTTATCAAGTCGAAAAAAAATTGTCTTAGAAAGGCTTTTAAAAGAAATTCACATCATCATTTTAATCAAAATAGTAAAGAATGTTAATTATTTGGATAAATTAATACCAAAAGGCAGGTAACTAAATTATGTCAAATTAATATATAAAAACTAAATCTCAAAAGTGAGTATAGTAGAAGATAGTGTAATGTCTTGTAATCTCTTGTACTATTCCAAGACTTGGTATAGTTAAATATAGAAGAAAATTTGAACATAAGTTTTACAAATGAAGCCTTAAAGGGTTGTTTTGATTCTTAAAAAAGGAAATTTGAGTGAATGATTGTGAATATGAGATTTTGGTATTAAGGACCAAATTGTAAAGTTGAAAAAGTTAGAGACGTTAGTGTCATTAATCAAATTGAAGAAATAAAGGTTAATAATGATTATAGAGCATAAAGATGACTTGGATTGAGTATTGATTTGTTGGAAGTCGTATTGGGATTAAATGAATAAATTAAAAAGCACAGAGACCTAATGTGTACATTTTATAAATTTTATGATTTAATCCTTACTTCGTTACCTACCAATTAATCACTAATAAAAGCATAATTATTGCACTAATTAATAACCCATGACTTAACCCGAAACTCATTTCTAGAAATCTCTCGATTTGACATTTCAAAATAGCTCAGTTCACAATTTTGATCCAAAATCAATTTTTTCGATTCTCAAAAAATTTAGGATGTTACAGCTTAACTAAAACCATTAAATTCATATATGTTTAATAAGTAGAAAAGCATACTAATAAGCATAAATCAAGTCATAACATAATGGGGTAAACATATA
The DNA here is from genome assembly GCA_005610355.1 of Gossypioides kirkii. Taxonomy (NCBI): domain Eukaryota; kingdom Viridiplantae; phylum Streptophyta; class Magnoliopsida; order Malvales; family Malvaceae; genus Gossypioides; species Gossypioides kirkii. The sequence goes on along the minus strand of CP032253.1, from coordinate 23,811,281 downwards.
AACAACAACATCAAGATAAAAGCATGGTATACCATAACTAAATCATCATATTTAATACTTGCCCCTGTTAACCAGCATGGAACAATGAACGGATACATGAAAAATACTCGAACACTCCAAATAGTGTGCACAAGCACCAAGTGAATAGCAATACTCCAAAGTGTGTATAACATGACTTCTCCAACCACTTCAAGAATGCAAACAAGTGCCTAATATAACGTGCACACAACACAAGTGTCGATTATAAGCTTCCAATCTCAAATGTATGTTTCTTATAGCATGCAAACTATACCCAAACATTTCCCGAGTGGTTTAATAAGATAATTTAACATTTAAAACTCAAATAAAATAAAAAAATTCCAACACTACAAACATGATTTCTCCATAGTTTATCATTCATCAGCAATATAGGTAGATCATATACCATTTCATTTCAAGATGATTGAAATCAACACTTAACATATTATACTCAAACAAGATTTTGAAGTCACTCAATACAATAATAATGTAATCATCACATATTCCTGAGCTTATCAACTTAATTCAACATATATTGATAATTGAATTTTATTGAGAACAAACTGGAACCATTACGCTTTCATAATTTTTCCTTCCCTTTGGTCTTAGATGATTTAGCCACTCCTTAGTTACAGGAGCGAAGTCAGAAAATTTTTTAGGGGGGATCGAAATTAAATTGTAATTTGTACGATAGTAAAAATATAATTTTTAAAGAATTAAATCAAAATTTTATCATTTTTAGAGGGCGCCAAAATATAGTTTTACTTTTACTAATATAAAAATTTTAAAAATTTTCAAAAGTCTAAATAAAAGTTTTTCCATTTTAGGATGACCGAAACCCTGCCAGCACCCCTGATTCGCCCCTGTACATTAAAAACTGTCTGTAAAGCAAATAAAGAAATCATAATAAAACATTTTAAACTACTAAATATATTAATGAAGTGTGAATTGATATATAAAAAATATATTTCGCTTACTAGAACCACTTAAGAGGACTATAATCTAAGCTTATCGAAGCTAAAATCAAAGATTATGACTATGTTTACAACCTAAAAATCACTCTAGAAACAGTCTATTTCTAGCAAAATCTGAAGATTACTAAGCTTATCTCTCAAGAACTCAACTATGTCATATCTCAAGAACTTGCTCCAATCTAACACAAATTTGAAATTTACTATTCTTACATTATTCTAAACTCAAAATCATCAAGAAGCTAACTTTAAAATGTCAAGAAATCAACATAACTGAAGCTCCCTGTCTCTTGCATATCACCAAAACGACACGTGAAAGAAAAATAAAAAATAAGGTGAAAGGGTTGAAATCAATTTTATGATGATGGAAATAAAAAGTTTATGATTAGAAAAACACATTACCTTGTTAAAAATAAGAGATTTGCTCAAGAAAATTTTCAAAAACTCATCACTTCCTTTCTTTCAAAAGCCAAAGACACTAGAAGACTAGAAGATGAGAGGGAAAATTGATACGAAGTAAGAAGAAAAGACAGGAAGAAGAAATGGAGGAAGAAGCTGAAGAAGTTTTGAGGAAGAAGAAGAATAGGAGAGGGTTAGAATTTCATTTCATTCATAACTGTCCCTCACCATGATAGGTGCTCAAATAGGGATGAATTTTTGGGTACACAAGATGACAAAATAATAGATGTCAATTCTGTTATCCTAGTATGCATCGTAGAACTTAAAGGACCTGGACCCTAAACGTTACATTTAAGCCCTCTCCCTTACGTACCGTTTACCTAAACATAAAATGCAGAGTTTAAAGGAAAACTAAAACAAAAACATTAATGATCTTATTAACAAAAATAACAGTAATTTAAAAGAACTAGCCCGTTGTAATGCTGGAGTGCTCTATCCCATATCAATTACTCCCCCTCGAACAAGATCCTTGTCCTCAAGGATCGAACTTTAGAAATCTCTGACAAAACTAGTTGAAATTTTCTCATGTAGAATCCTCAGGGAAGGTATTTTCCCATTGCACCAAAACTTCGGTTATAGCTTGGTTCCCTCGTTTGCCCATGCGTCAATACACAATCTTTGTTAGAATTTTTAAAAGTTCACCATCAATTCCCACTAGAGGTAGAAGATGAGAGTAAGGAGCTCGACCAATATGTTTCTTCAGCTGTGATACATGGAAGGTGGGATGGATTCTTGATCCCTCAGGGAAAGACAGTTTGTATGCAAATTGTCCTACTTTGGCCTCGATAGGGTAAGGGGTAAAGTATTTAGGTGATAACTTTTGGTTCATTATCCTCCTTATCGAATTCTATCGATAGGGTTGAAATTTTAAGTTACCAAGTCTCCTACCTGGAATTCCCTTTCAGGTATTCTTTTATTAACTAATTGTTTCATGCTCTCTTGGGACCTCTTTAAATGGAATTTGAGTAGCTGTTGAGCTACTTCCCTTGTCTGTAGGCAATGGTTGACAGTGGCAACTTGTGAGGAACCAGATAGATAAGGTTGGTGGAGAGGTGGATCTTGACCATAGAGTGTTGCATAAGGGGTAGTTTGATGGTAGTGTGGTGTGTAGTGTTCTACCACCATTCAACTAAAGGCAGCAAACTCACCCAGTCATTTGGTCTTTCACCTGTCATACATCTCAAGTAACCCTCCAAACATCTAATCAATACTTCTATTTGACCATCCATTTGAGGGTGGCATGCAATGGACAGCTATAATTTGGTTCCCATAAGTTTAAACAGTTCCTGCTAGGAACTGCTGATGAAGATCTTGTGTCGGTCAGATACTATGGATTCAAGGGCCCCGTGCAATTTGTAAATTTGACATAGAAATTCTTGAGCAAAAATAAATGTAGTGAATGTATGAGGCAATGTTAAGAAGTGACCATACTTGGTTAATCGATCAACCACCACCAATATGGTATTTTTGCCTTTTGAAGCTGGTAACCCCTCGATAAAATCCATGCTAATGGCTACCCAAGTCTTATCAGGAATGGGTAGGGGTTGAAGAAGCCTTGGGGAAGTAGTTAAGTCTGCCTTACATCTTTGATAAGTTAGGCACTCTCTGTCCCAAGTCTTAACATCCTTAGGTACGCCCTTCCAATAAAGCAACCTATAGATATTGTGCTTTGTAGCATTCACCCCCTAAGTGGCAACCTAAAGGTCCAACATGGAAATAATAAAAAAGGTCCTTTTTGAGTTTAATGTTGCTTCCAACGACCACCTTCCTATTTCTTCTTAAAACTATACCATCCCACATATTTGGAATGAAATTGTGCTTGTTATTGTAACTCATTAATCAACTACAGTAGCTTAGTGTCCCCCAGTACTGAATTAATAATTCTATCCTATATTTCAGACTATACAGTGCTAACCACACACTGCAAGAGTTGGCCTTCTTGTTGGTGTGGCTTTCTTGATAAGGCATCGGTCATGGTGTTCAAGGAGCCTTGCTTATAGGTAATGGAATAGTCATAAGATAGCGTTTTCACCACCCACTTTAGTTGATAGGGGTGATAACTTACCTATCAGATAAAAAATAAAGGCTCTGATAATCTGTCCAAATAAAAAAAGGTACCCCACTAAGTAACCATGCAAGTTCTTCACTGTCAACAGAATCGCTATCATTTCTTTTTCATAGATTGAGAGTGCTTGGTGTCTAACCCCCAATCCTTTGCTAAAAAATGCTATAGCTTTCCCTTTTAATGTAACACAACCCCAACCCCTTGGCTACAAGCCTCAGTATCAACACAAAACTGCTTTTGAAAGTTTGGAAAAGCTAACATTGGAGCTTGACATATTGCTTGCTTCAATTTCTTGAATGTTGTTTGTGTTTCTATTCCTCAATGCCACTCAACATCTTTTTTCCATAATGTAGTTAAAGGCCTAGCTAGCATTCCATAATCCTTAATGAATCTTCTATAGTACCCCGAGATCCCAAGAAACCCTCGAAGCTCTTTGACAGACTATGGTAGAGGCCAATTCAATACACCCACTACCTTGGTTACATCCATGGATACTGATCCATGGTGAATAATATGGCCAAGATACTCTATCTAAGATGTTTCAAAGCTACATTTTCTTAATTTTGCAAAGAGTTGATTATCCCTCAAGATATGCAAAACATCCTTCAAATTTGTCAAATGTTCTTGCTAGCCACTAGAGTACACCATGATGTCATAAAAAAACACTAATATTGGCTTCTTGAGGAGCCCTTTGAACATTGTAGTCATCAATGATTGAAACTAGAAGGGGAATTGGTCAAGATAAATGGCATGACCACAAACTCATAGTGCCCTTCATGAGTTTTAAAAGTTATTTTGTAGATGCCCTGGTCCTACACTCGAATATGGTAATAACCAGATATCAAATCTAGCTTAGAAAAGTAAGTTGCTACTCCAATTTCATCTAAAAGTTTTTTAATGAGAGGAATTAAAAATTGGTCCTTGATGGTGAGTTGATTTAATTGCATGTAGTCTATCCATAACCTCCAACTCCCATCCTTTTTCTTTACTATCACTACCAGTGAAGCAAAGTGGATATTGATGTTTCTAATGATACCAGTTTGCAGCATTTCTCCAATAAGTCTCTCAATTTCTGCATTTTAGAGAGGAGAGTACCTGTATGGTTTTACTTTGACCACTTTGGTTTCATCCACCAAGGGAATTCTATGGTCATGAAGTCTGTGGGGAGGTAGTGTTTTAGGAAATTGAAAGACATATTCAAAGTAAGCTAGTAAGTGAACCAAATCATCAAGAATTGGTGGAGCAGTCATCTTAAGCGTTTTCTGGACACTTATTGTTAATAACATAGGAGTATGGGCCTTCTCCTTCATAACAAAACATTTAAAGACTTGAGGACCTATCATCAACTGTAGGGCCCTAGGTGAGATTCCTTGTAATGTACACAAACTTCCCTGAAACTCAAACATCATGGTTAGAGTAGCAAAATTCCAAATAATTGAACCTAGGGATAGTAGCCACTAAATACCAAGCACCAAATCATAACCTTTAACTGACAACACCATAAAGTTTGTTTCAAACTCATGTTTTTGGGACTCCCATTTCACTACCTTTCACACTCCTTGAATCATCATACTGCCCCAATTAAGAATCATAACCTTGAGTTGGCCAAGAGGCTCTACAGGTAAGTGCAACCTTTTTGTCAACTTATGATCGATGAAATTTAGTTCTAATTATCTTTTAGAATTTAGATTGGGTTCAACTAGAAATTTATATGTACTATAAATAGGGGATGGAGTGATTGAATTATTCACTTCCCAATCATTGAAAAAATTCTCTATCTCTCAAAACCCTAGTTTCAATAAAAAGCTCTATTTTTATTATCTTGTGTTCTCTCCCAAAAACATGAGTAACTAAAAACCCCTCTAGCCGAAGGTTATCAAATATTCCTCTAAAGTTCATGAGGCTTAGAATCCACGCTTAATTTTTCTCACCCGAGTATTCATCAATTCTTTGTACTACGGGATTGACGCTTCCGTAAAAAATCCCTACAAAAGTAATCTTTTCATCTTGTGCAAATACGGTTGCTTTGTGTGTTTTGAGAAGGTTGCACAGTCGGTTTGCTAACTTACTGCGTCAGAGGTAGCTGAGCAAAAGAGACAAAATAGTGTGGCATTCATCATTGGGAAAAGGTGATCTAGTGTAAGATGGTCTCATTGGAGCGACAGTTGGCTAGAGTCAAGTTCCTCTAAAAAACTATATCTGGAGCTAGTGGTCGTAGGCGTCCTCTTCCACTATAACTAGCTTATTTAGGCACGAGAAGAGCCATCTAAAGTCTATGATTGAACCGAGGAAGAATCAAGATAATCGAAGGTTGGATCTCTAAATATTGATAAAACCCTTCTTCCTTCGACTTTGTTTATTTTATGCAATTTATTTTTATTTCGACACCTCTATTTTTTTTACTTCTTTTAATTCTTTTTTTTAATTTTTCCCTAGATTTCGCTGCTTTTCTTGGGTAAGATTTCGCCCACGATCTCGACTGACAAGATTCTTTACACTCTAGTCCTTGAGGATTAGACCTTACTTCCTTTTACTGTTATTTATTTTAATTTTAGAAATAGGTTATATTTGGTGTTCCCGATGATACATCAAATTTTGGCACCGTTACTAGGGACTGGTAACGTACTAATCTTATTTCTTTCTCTTACAACTAGATCTGCTTCAGGAAATCTTAAGATCTGCCACCACCACCTATGGATCAGACAATTCAGCAATTAGCTGAGGCCTTTGATGATCAACTACCATTATATATTGTGTATCCTACTGTGGATGCTAGCTTTGAGCTTAAATCAGGTTTAATCCAGTTATTATCGATTTTTCGTGGATTACAAAATGAGAATCCACATAAACATAAGGAATTCCATATGGTTTGTCTTAGTATGAAACCTCAAGGGGTAACTGAGGACCAAATTAAATTATGCGCTTTCCCTTTTTCTCTAATAAACTCTTTTAGGGAATGGTTATTTTATCTACCTCCTAGGTCTATTACAACTTGGGTTAATCTTTCTTGTTTGTTTCTTAACAGGTTTTTCCCAGCCTGGCGTGCTGTTGAGTTAAGGAGAGAAATTGTTGGGATCAGGCAAAAGGATGTGAAGTCTCTTTACGACTATTGGGAGTGATTTAAGAAGTTATGTCCGAGTTGCCCACAACATGGGATAAGTGAACAGTCTCTTCTCCTATACTTCTGTGAGGGCTTGAAACCTATGAAGATGAATATGATAAATCCCGCTAGTGGAGGAGCATTGGTTAATATGACTCCCCAATGAGTATGGGACTTGATATGCACAATGGCCGCAAACACTCAGCAATTTCGAGCCAATCCTGAACCTACTTGAAGGGTTCACCAACTAAGTAATTCAACCTTAGAAGATAAAGTTGATAGACTTACTAATCTTGTGAGCTCTCTTTTTGTAATAAAAACAAGACCGGCCCGACTATGTAGAATTTATACGGAACCCGAACATACAACTGACGCATGCCTTAGTTTGTATGATGACACTATGACCCATTCAGATGTTATAGGAAACTTCCCTAGACCACCCCAAAGGTGATATAATCCTTACACAAATACATACAACCCCAGGTGGAAAGACCATCCTAACTTGAGATATGGGACGAATCCATGCTATAACTAGCCATACCAAAATCGAACCCCACAACAAGCGTAAAATTCAGGTACTTCTCTAGAAGTCATGGTAAATAAATAAGCAGCTAATATGCTTGATTTTCAATAGAAAACTGAGGCATCTATACAGGAGTTAACCACATCGGTAGAGAAATTAAGCGCACAGGGTAGGCTGCCGTCACAAACAGAACCTAACCCAAGACAAAACATGAATGCAGTGATGCTACAAAGTAGAAGAGTACTGGAACCAAGTCATGTCACAAATCTTGGTCAAGATTCTGCCCAAGAAAAGCAGCAGAGCGATGAACAAGTTCGAACGAAACTTTCATTGCCCAAAATTCAACCTCTATTTTCCAGTACGGTTGAACTAACATCGGATAAGTAAGGAGGAAAAGAGATCCTCGCAACATTAAGAAATGTCGAGATCAATATACCGTTGTTAGATGCCATTAAAAAGATTCCACGGTATGTTAAATTTCTTAAGGAACTTTGCACCAACAAAGGAAAATTGTCTGGAAACGAAAAGGTAAACGTTGGTGAGAATGTGTCTGCGGTTTTGCAACGAAGGATGCCAACAAAATGTAAAGATAGAGGCATGTTTGCAATACCATGCAAAATAGGTCACTTCAAAATTAAAAAAGCTATGTGTGATTTGGGGGCTTCTATAAATGTAATGCTTTTTTCTATTTATAAATCACTTAACATGGGTTTTTGGAAGGAAACAAGTGTTACAATCCAATTGGCAGTCAGGTCCATTATGCATCCCGAAGGAGTCTTTGAAGATGTGTTAGTAAAAGTTAACGAACTAATTTTTCCTGCAAATTTTTATTAAGTAAAGATGGAAGAGGATAATACTCCTGGGTCTTCCGACATCTTGTTAAGGTGACCTTTCCTTAGTACCGTAAATACTAAGATTGGCGTGCGCAGCGGAATCGTCACAATGGAGTTTGACGGGGAGATCATGAAGTTTAATGTTTACAACGCCATTAGTCACCCTAGTGAAATCTTGAGCGTAAATCTTGTCGATATAGTTGAATCCTTAATAGAAGAGACTTCCAAATCACTCAAAGAAAATAAACCTAAAATATTGTTTGATGATTTAGAGCCCCCTATGAACACTAAACTTCTACCTTCTATTATGCAAGCACCAAATTTCCAAGCCCATACGATCAGAAATATTAAGTTGGAACGACCTCGATTCTAGTTCAAGCGTCAAGCTAGCGACTTTAAACAAGTGCTTGTTGGGAGGCAACCCAAATTTTTTCTTTTTACTTTTATATTTATTTATTTTTAATTTTCTATTTATTCATTATATGTCTAGGAAACTCGATGAATTTATTTCACAAAAAAAATCGGTGACGAAAACTACAGCACTACGAAAGCGACGATGACATTGGGAGTATTCTAAACCCTTTTTTTCGTATTTTTCTTCACATTGAGGGCAATGGTTTTAAGTAGAGGGAACGTTTCTCATTTTTTTTGCTGTTTTTATCTATTGTTTGTGCTGCCATGGGTTTATTGTTGCTACTGCTTTCTATTTTCTGTCTGTTTTACCCACATTTATATTTTTTAAGTATATCTTGTCCCTTTTCATGCTCAAGATTTTGCCCACGAATTGCCCACTGTTTCTTCTATGAGTATGCTTCTTGTCTGCTAAGTTAATTTTGATTTTGCTGTGGTTGATTTCGTCTCCACTATTTTATTTCTGTTAGGTGGACATGATTATGATTAATGAGGATAAACTTATCTCGTTTATGGTAAAATCGATTGAGTCTAAGAACAAGAGAACAATTAATTCTGATACACACTAAATTATTTTTCTTGATTGTTAGTTAGTTGCAAAAACTTATTTTTGATACTTGTTTATTTTGCCTAGTCCTCCTAAATTAAAGTTCTCTAACAAAAAGAAACAGAAAAAGACTTTGATGATTCCGCTGTTATGAGTACAGCTTTAAACATGACTAACTGAGTAATCGGGGTAGGGTGCTTAGGATGTCATCCTACTTCACGTAAAAAGGTTGTGTGACGTGATAAGTAAAACTCCGCTAACCGAAAATAAAAATAAATAAATAAATTCAAAGTGTGTTAGACTGAGTAACCGGGGTGGACTGCTTGGTTGTCATTTCATTTTGCGTCAAAAGGGCTAACACATTCTAAAAAAAATGATTGGGAGCATGTTGGGCTGACTACCGGGATGGAGTGCTTGTGTCACTTCATTTCGTGTCAAAAGGTCCAATATATTCTTAAAGAAAACAAAGAGAGAGAAAATTGACAAAATAAAAGGAAGAGAACTAAATTTGGAGACAAGGGTGAACAAATAGGTGTCTTGGTAAGTTTGGTAAATTATCTAACTCTCTTGAAATAATTCAAAACGTTTAATTATTGTGTGTTTTAATTGGGTTACTTTTTTGATTTTACTTACAGCAAGCTCAAGGTTCTCTTTATTTTCATAAACATTAAGTCTAATTATTTGTAGAACTTTGAAGTGATATTTTCCATGATAAAATTTAAATTACTTAATGGGTTAGGAAATATACTTGAGGGCAAGCACGGGCTAAGTAGGGGGGATATGACAACGTTTAAAAATAGCATGCTTTTGGGTATTAATTATATATATTTTGTGAGTATGATTCTATTAATTTGGGCTATTTGTGATCCTTTTATCTTGTAGGGATTAAATTGAAGACAAAGGACAAATTAGGGCAAAAAGCATGATTTTGAAACAGAAAGAGAAGTTGTGAAGAGGTGGAAGACTTGAAAAGAGTTTTTATAGAAAAAAAGACTTTATTTTTTTATTTTAAAACTTTATTTTTATTGGGATTAATATTTAGGTTATTATTTATATTTAATTTGTATTTAATTTATATTTATCTTTTTAGATTTATCTTTTAATGTTTAAAGTGGATCCAATTAGGAAATTAATATTTAGATATAGTTCTAATTATCTTTTAGAATTTAAATTGGATTCAACTAGAAATTTATATGTACTATAAATAGGGGATGGAGTGATTGAATTATTCACTTCCAAATCATTGGAAAAAATCCTTCATCTCTTAAAACCCTAGTTTCAATAAAAAGCTCTATTTTGTGTTCTCTCCCTAAAACATGAGCAACTAAAAACCCCTCTAGTGGAAGGTTATTAAATATTCCTCCAAAGTTCATGAGGCTTAGAATCCGCGCTTAATTCTTCTCACCCAAGTATTCATCAATTCTCTGTATTACGGGATTGACGTTTCCATCCAAAATCCCTACAAAAGTAATCTTTTCATCTTCTGCAAAGACGACCGCTTTGTGTGTTTTGAGAAGGTTGCACAGTCGGTTTGCTAACTTACTGCGTTAGAGGTTGCCAAGCCAAAAAGACAAAACGGTGTGGCATTCGTCATTGGGAAAATGTGTTCTAGTGTAAGACGATCTCATTGGAGCAACAGTTAGCTAGAGTCAGGTTCCTTTAAAAAACTATATCTGGAGCTGGTGGTCGTACGCGTCCTCTTCCACTATAACTGGCTTATTCGGGCACGAGAAAAACCATCCAAAGTCTATGATTGAATAAAGGAAGAATCAAGATAACCGGAGGCTAGATATCTAAATATTGATAAAACCCTTCTTCGTTCGACTTTGTTTATTTTATGTAATTTATTTTTATTTCGACACCTCTATTTTTTACTTCTTTTAATTCTATTTTTTTTAATTTTTCCCCATATTCCATCACTTTTCTTGGGCAAGATTTCGCCCACGATCTCGACAAACAAGATTCTTTACACTCCAGTCCCTGAGGATTATAACCTACTTCCCTTTACTGTTATTTATTTTAATTTTCGGAATAGGTTATATTTGGTGTTCCCGATGATACATCACCTCGTGTTGGTTTATTCACGTAGCTAAACACATTGTATTATGTCCCTGTGATCCCTTAAGTGCATGTATGGAGAGTCTTGGTGCAGAGGGTTCATTTTCAGGTTCCATTGTCTCCAATTACTCAAGATAATCTTTGAAGATTTTTGTTGTTTGAACCTTAGTGTCCCCTTTTGATTCTAAGGTTGCCTCCACCACCAACTGGAACATTTAAGATTTCAGGCACTTATGGCCTGGTGTGTATTTGGAGGTATACCAGAAACATAAGCTCTTTTTCCTATGCTCCTCCATCTCATTTTGAGATAGTGACTTAATAGGCACCTTATAACCCGAGTTAGAAGATTGATTTCTCCTGGTATCTACTAATGTATGCACATGGGTATGTTCTCTAAGGCTAGGAATAAACAGTTTTGAGTAGTTTTTCACTCTAGAGAAGTGGACCATCTTTTGAGGATTAAATATGATCTCCTCAACCTGTCTGGCTAATTGGTAAGCTTCCACCCATGTTTGAGGCTTGAACAACCTCAAGTACTGACCTATATCTCTCTTTAAGCCTTTAATAAATATACTAAGGGCATAAGTCTCATGTAAGTGTATTTGGTTTAAGAGACTTATAAAATCGTCATTGTATTGCTCCACTGTGCCCCGCTGCTTGTGAGATATCAGTTCATTCATGAGCTCCAAAAACGTGCCAAAACCAAATTGATCATGCTGACCCTTTGCATAGATATCCCAAGTAATGTGTTGTAACCCACCTTGTCTCTGTAAAAAGAAAGGGGGCCAATTGAGTGCCTTTCCCTCTAAGTGAAACATCATTACCCTCACTTTAGAATGATAAAAAATCTGTTGCATCTGTACCTAGCAGATTGAACTACTTTTCACACTTTAGGAGCTTGAATTTAAGCATTTTCCTTTTGTTTTCTTAGGATTTAGTTTAGTTTTCTTTTATGGAATAAATTGTGTAAAAAGTGCAAAAAGGTGTTTTTTGTTGTCTCTAAAGACGATTGAGACCTAAGGGTTAGCTAATGAACTTCCTGAGTGTGCAGAAGACCTTTAGAAGACAAATAAGTATGAAGTTGATCGCTATGTCACAACATGGACTGATCTATGTCACATCAAAGGGACCAGGCCTGAAGAATATCAAGACTGCCTTCTATGTCGCGACAACACCTTTAAGATTGACCTAAAGGAGTGGACAGACTTCATTCTCGCGACACAGCTCTTGTGTGTCACAATAACAACTCCTGGACGTAGATTTGACATCGAGTGAAGGGTGTTTCGATCTTTAAAATGCCACTTAAACACGGGGAATGACAACTGACCTAGGGTTGAGAAAAAATAGTCGTCCAACTCTATAAATAGGGCCTTTAGTACTTAGGTTTACACATCCTTAGTTTTAATTTTTAATTTCTTTTGTTATTTCATTTTTCGTTTTTATGTAAACGAGATTTGTAACTTCACATAAACGATTGTGGATTTTATTCCCAATAGATTGCTATACAAATTCCAATTTCTTTCACTTCATTTATTCAATCTTAAATTTCATGTTGATTTATATTATTGATTTTATAATGCTTAAAGAAACCGTGAGGAACTAATCTTATTGTGGGGATTAGGGAGTGGAAGTATGGTTATTTAATCATTCTATATAAGGATTTTCAATCGGATCAACTATTTGGAAAAGCAAGAACGTGAAACAAACACTAGGCCTGACAACCCTAGAAAGTCATCTGGTGGGAATTAACCCAAAATTGGTATTGTCTATTTGTGAATACCTTTACCCCAAACCAGTTTAGATTGTGACATCTAGCGATAAGTAGTCCCTACTGACTCGTTATGTTGGTGGAAGATCGGAAGATCCTGCTAGGATAGCGACTAGTTGATTGATGAAAAGTCCCCAAAACCGATGATTGAAAAACCCATACTAAAGTGAACTAATCTCCCCAAATCTGTTTATCAAATTTACCTATCTCCTTGCTTTGCTTTATTTCCTTTATTTTATGTTCTTTAATCACAAACTTTTTATTTCCTTTCGTACTATAAACCTTAAAGAAAGTACTAATTAATTCTTTTCTTTGTAGGGATCTAAATCACTATCACTTCACCTCCCTTGAGTGCGATCCTTGGAATACTTACCAAGTGTTTCGTTGTAAAACAAACTATTTTACAACCTGACCTATTACTTTTGGAAGCCCTAGAATACAAATCGAATGGGAGTACGTTCGGAGGCGGTCAAGTTGTTGGCGTCATTTTCGGGGAGGCAACGCTTTTAGTGACTTTTACTTTTGCACTATTATTAAGGATAATTAGGAAATTTTTAGGATATAGCTACGAGTTAACAAAACTAACAATTCTTTTGTTTAAGATTGAACCACTTTCAACCAACATTCTTACACTATTCTTATGTCATGGATGACTATTATTACATGTGTTCAGATGAGGAATACAATTACGATGATGACATCTATGAAGACGAATACTTTGAAGATTAGGAGATACAGGAAACTCAAAGGTTATTGATGCTCGAGTTAAGTCAGCTTCGAGGAGAGATCCCAATCCCCGAACAACATAGTAACGAACCTTTTCGAAGATTACATGAAGAACCCAAATGAAAAGAGCAAGAACAAGAGGTGAAGCCATGTGTTGATCAAGACAAGGAAACTTCTGAGGAACCATTTCGCTAGACCATCGAGCATAGCAAAGAGTCATCATTGGAAGAGGAAGTTGAACATATTTTGATAATCAAAAGGGAACCTCAATCCAGTGAAGAAGTGATTTCTTTAGATAGAAGTGATGGTCTCCACTTACAGAGCATAGATCTTCAATTAATCATTGTTATGGACAGACACACAGAAGAAATGTTAACAATTGAATAGTCTAAGGATCAAGGATTAGGTTTTGCATGGGAAGTGAACATAATGTACAATGTCTCTCTATTAAAGCAGATCCCCAGAGAAACCAATAATATTAGAATTTTTCATAACCTTCAGATAACTAGAAAGATCTACATTTATGAGTCTTCGCCCTGTTCTTCGAATGTCAAAGTAATGGTGCCCTAACGAAAGAAGGAAACATATTCATAGAGAATTCAACTCTTTCAATGGTTTCAAGAACCATGTACAAAAATATCATTCATGGGAATTTGTGATGATGGTTGTGAATGGAAGGATATAGCTACACTAACACAGATGCAATCAAATGAAAATTTATTAGGAGAACCATTTTTTCTCAATGAAATAATTTAGCAGGTATTAGGGTGCTACAATCCAATCTACGATTTTTATCACTGGCCTAATAACAGAAGCAGTCACAAGATCAAGTGGTGGCATCAATTCATGCCTATTATCGATAGATATGACCAACGGAAGGAAATGACGAATATTAATACAAGGCAAAAAGGAAAATTTTGAGAAAGAGACAAACACCAGAGAATAGCATGGCATGGCGACTGTTGGACTAAAAGTGACAGAATGGACCATTCCAGAATGCTGACATGCACACTAACTAGCTTGCCAGAAAATTCTGGCAAATGTTAACAAATATTTTTTACTTTAATATTTGTACTAACATATTAACATAGATATCATTTCAGGTTTAACATAGAGGAAACTGATGCATGTGTCACGAATAGCTTTCCATTGTCGTGACAAAGAAACCAAAATACCCCAAAGTCACCAAAACACCTCGATGACGCGACACACACATCTGGTGTTGCAACAAAGGAGCCAGACTACCCTCTTATAAGAAGTCTCAATACAGGCTGGTATGTCACGACACGAAGGACCTTGTGTTGCAACAAAGGCATACTGATGGGTATGTCACGACATCATCTGCAAATTCTGCAGGGTTGACCCGACTCAAACACGTAACCCAATGACTTTAAAACTATTTTATCCAATTTTCTTAACCTTAAAACCCTAAATTATGACCCCCTATAAATACTAAACTTAAGCTTAAACTCCTCTAACTCTTCCTCAAACTCCAAACCCTCACCATCCTTATTAAAACAAAGAGATTCCACAAGAATGATTTTAGCATCAAGAAAGCCAGCCTAAAAGTTCAGAAAATCAGGAATCAAGGTTCAAGTATCTCTTAAAACCTTTACTGTTTTATTGATTACTAGTCACTCCTATTTTGTTAGGTGTTTGATTATTGTGTTGAAAAGTTAGAATCATGCTCCAAGAAAAAGAACAATGATTCAAGAGACACAAGATGTCTCAGATCCGGTGCAGTTCCATCATCTCAACATAGAGAAATACTTTCTAGAAATACAGGGGCGACCATTGATACATGAACGAGGGTTCGAACCCTCCATGACACTTTGTAAAGAAATCTGGTCCTTCGATATCATCAATGGGAGCAATTTTGTGTCACTCCTAACGAAAATGCGGTAGTACCCATTCTTCAAGAATTCTATGCATCTCTTAAGAATAAAATGATTAAAGGAGGTTATGGTACAATTATAAAGAAAGTAACAGTAGGGGAATAGAAGTACAATAAATCCAGTCGATTTATGTGAATTCTATAATATTCCGTATTATGAAAAAGACTTTATTGAAGATACAGATTTGGATCAATTTCAGAATATCGACATGGAAGAGGTCATTAAATACTTAACTCAGGGTAGGGGCAATTGGAATTATAGGCCAGATACGGGGCTACCATAGAATTTTAATCAAGCAATTATTTTCCCAATAGTTAAAATGTGGATGCAATTTATTACTACTAGAATTGTTCCTACCTTGAATGTATCTAACGTGAATACTTTTCGATTTGTTTTGTTGTATAGCATTTTGAAGATAAAACAAGTTTGTGTAGGGCGATGGATATTTCGGGAAATGAAACGATGCACGCAAAGCTAAAAGGTTGGACTCTATTTTCCCCACTTGATAACTACATTATGCCGAAAAGCAAAGGTTCCAATCAATGAAAATATGCAAATTGTGAAGCCAACACAAAGCATTATTAGAGATTTAGTATACAAATAGTATGTCAAGCTTCAACAGAAGTAGATTAAGGAATAGAAGCTGTGGAGAAAAGAAAAGATAGATATACCAGATTCATTGAAAAGAAAAAAGAAATAAAAAACCGAAAGAAAAAGGCAAGGGAGCTTTGAAACAAAGCTTGATGGCATGATCTTTCGAATGCAAGAAACTGAACCGGTTCTTCAGGAGTTTATGCGAATGAATGGGCTATGAGTTCCAAATTATCCATCGAGCATGTTTGGAGTGGAAGGAGGAGTTGAAGAGGAGGCAGATTTGGAGGGGACTAATGTGGAGCACGAGGACCCCAACACGGAGGATGAATATGAGGCTATGTTTCAACTTCAACACTCAACTCCCAAAGGACTAGTGATTCGGAGTCCAACAAGACAACAAGGTGGGAGCTCTCACCAAAAGTACTCCGGCAAAGGCAAAACTCCAATGGAACCCCAATCCGATTCAGAGGAAGATTGAATGTTTTTTATCATTTTAGTGTAAAAACTTTATTTTATTTTAAAAAAGACTTGTAATTTTGGATGATTTTGTTTTGTGTTTTAGGACTTATTTATTAGTAGGAGTACGAGTAAAATTTATTTTTTCATACATATACATTAATATTTATGTAGGAACCCCACATGATGGAGACACAACATTTGGAGCTATTCACAACAAAAGGAGAAGGAACTCACCATTAGTATAGAAGCTTTCCACAATTAATCGGGCAACTTCCATCCTTACTTTTAAGGGCTACACATTGAGGACAATGTGTTTTCTAAAGTGTTGCGGGTAACATAAGAATTATTTCATTTTTCTTTATTTTATTTTTGATGTGTTCTTGAGCTTGTAGAAATACAAGTGATTGGTTAGGAGCATGTACAATAGGTTGATTGTATCTTTGAATAAATTTGGCATTATGATCAGTAACTTTTAAATTTTTTAGCATGAAACTACTAAGTTCTATAAGTTACACTAAGCATAGATTGAGAGATATTATTGGTACCAAATTATATGAATGATATAAGGAAATGAGCATGCTAGTATATATGATAGATAGTAATTTTGGGATTATGTGATTAAATTTATATTTATGCATATTGAGATGTTTAGGGATAACCTAAGGCATTGTTTGGATACATTTAGAGCCAAATAGCAAACCTTATTCCAATTCGTCATTTAGTACCCATATTTGAGCTTATTGACCCTTCTTGATAAACCACAGTACAAACCCTTAAGCCTACAAAGTTAATTTGTGTTTACTCTTTTTTTTGGTCCTATTTTGCACGATAATAAACATATGACCATACGTATTGAGGGTAAGTAGACACATTAAGGTGGAGTTTGTAAAATAAAGAGGGAAATAGGAAAATCAATAAGGAATATGAACTTTTGTATAGCCAGAAAGATGAAAACATATCCAAAAGAAAGAAAAAGATAAGTAGATACAAAAGAAAAATTCGTGAGTGAGAAAAAAGTATGAAAAGTGACAAATTGACAAAAACACACACAAAAAAAAGAAAAATATTGCTCAAGAAATAGAAGAATACTTATAGGCTAGCTAAAGGGATTAGACCATGTTGAGATTTCCTAAGTGGAGAGAAAAGGAAGGTGAGAAAAGAAGAAATAAGACGGTGAGAAGGAATAAGATACTAAAGGGGAAGAATAAGGAACAACACAATGTGTCAAACTATTTTCGTGTTTGTAACCTCTTGTGCTTACTATTTTTTGAACTTTATACTTGTGTTAAGCTTCAGAATGTTACAACCCAAAAAGACCTATGTGACCTAAAACAGCTCCATGCATAAATGAATATGGCATTACATAATTTCATTATGACTAACTATATTGTGCTAGGATAATTAAAGTAATTGTATTAGGCATTAATGGAGTTATACCTGAACTTAGATGTTTTTAATCGAAAATGGTAAAGTTACTTGCTCATCATGCTGAAATTATTGAAAGATAGATAATGTCTAAAGTAGATGTTGTAAACTCAATCCTTGTATGATATATACTTAATCTCCTATGTTTTTCTTTTCTTTTCGTTTCTTTTACTTTTATTTTGTTTGCTTGAGGACAAGTAATGACTTAAGTGTGAGGGAGTTTGATCTACTGGATTTGTACCTAGATGATTGAACTGCTTTTCGTACTTTAGGAGCTTGAATTTATGCATTTACCTTTTGTTTTCTTAGGATTTAGTTTAGTTTTCTTTCATGGAATAAATTGTGCAAAATGTGCAAAAAGGTGTTTTTTGTTGTCTCTAAGGTCGATTGAGGCCTAAGGGTTAGCTAATGAACTTCGTGAGTGTGCAGGAGACCTTTAGAAGACAAATAAGTATGAAGCTGATCACTATGTCATGATGTGGACTGATCTATGTCGCAACAAAGGGACCAAACCCGAAGAATATCAAAACTGTCTTCTATGTCGCGACATGGTTAAGGTATGTCGTGACAACGCCTGTAAGAATGACCCAAAAGAGTAGATAGACTTCATTGTAGCGACACAACTGCTGTTTGTCACGACATCGACTCTTAAACATGGATTTGACATCGAGTGAAAGGCGTTTCGATCTTTACAATGCCACTTAAACACGAGAAACAACAACTGACCTAGGGTTGAGGAAAATAACCGTCCAAGGCTATAAATAGGGCCTTTAGTACTTAGGTTTACACATCCTTAGTTTTAGTTTTTAATTTCTTTTGTTATTTCATTTTTTGTTTTTGTGCAAACGGGATTTGTAACTTCGCATAAACGATTGTGAATTTTATTCCCAATAGATTGCTATACAAATTCCAATTTCTTTCACTTCATTTATTCAATCTTAAATTTCATGTTGATTTATATTATTGGTTTTATAATGCTTAAAGAAACCATGAGGAACTAATCCCATTGTGTAGGATTAGGGAGTGGAAGTATGGTTATTTAATTATTGTATAAAGGGATTTTCAATCGGATCGACTGTTTGGAAAAAGAAGAATGTGAAACAAACACTAGGCTTGACAACCCTAGAAAGTCATTTGGTGGGGAATTAACCCAAAATTGATATTGTCCATTCGTGAACACCTTCACCCCAAACCAGTTTAGACTGTGACATCTAGCAATAAGTAGGCGCTACTGACTTGTTATGTTGGTGGAAGATCGAAAGATCCTGCTAGGTAACGACTAGTTGATTGAAGAAAAGTCCTCAAAATCGATGATTGAAGAACCCATACTGAAGCGAACTAATCTCCCCAAATCTATTTATCGAATTTCCCTATCTCCTCCCTTTGCTTTATTTCCTTTATTTTATGTTCTTTAATCACAAACTCTTTATTTCCTTTCGTACTATAAACCTTAAAAAAAGTAATTAATATGGAGCCGATGATGCTGGGGTTAAGAAATATGTTGTTGGTGAATGGCTTAAGTTCCAGATGACTGATGATAAGCCGATTATGGATCAAGTCCATATCTACGAGAAGTTGGTTTCGGATATCCTGGCAGAATAGATGAAGATGTGTGAGATTCTCCAAGCAAATGTCTTGATTGAGAAGCTATTGAAATCTTGGTCTAATTACCAAAATCTTCTAAAGCACAAAAAATGGGACATCCCTTTGGAAGAACTAATCAGCCATATAAAGATTGAGGAAACCAATCGTCTCAAAGATAAGGCTCTAGTTACCTCAAGTCAATTTCCTTTAAAAGCTAACTTTGTCGAATCTGGTTCTAGTTCTAAATTCAACAGGAATAAAGATGTTGGGAGGTTTAAAAAGGCAATAAAATTCCAGAATAAGAAGGCTATCACCTTCAAGAAATCTGAGAAAACCAACAAACCCAACAACCACATGCAGTGCTACATGTGTGGCAAAGATGGACACAAAGCCTATCAATGCTACCAACATTTTGACCGCCAGAATGAAAACAAACCACAAGAACATGTGGTCAAAAATCCAGATGACATTATAGTTGTTGTGGTTTCCAAAGTAAACTTGGTCGAAAATAACACCAAGTGGATTGTAGACACAGACGTCTCTAAATATTTCTGCGCCAACAGAGAAATGTTCACCGAATTTGAAAAGGAAACTGAAGGTGAGTAGGTTTACATGGGCAATTCAAGCACTTCGAAAGTACTCGGTAAAGGAAAAATCTTACTCAAACTCACCTCTAGTAAAACTTTGGCATTGAATAATGTTATGTATGTACCTACCCTTCATAGAAATTTGATTAGTGGTGGTCTATTAAACAAGGCAGGCATTAAACTAATATTTGAATCCAATAAAACTTTCCCGAAATGGGGATTATGTAGGGAAAGGTTATTTATATGGGGGTTTATTTGTGATTGAGACTATGTTTAATAATAATAATAAAGTCATCTCTTTCACTTATATTATTGAATTGTTTGATACATGACATACTAGATTAGGACATGTGAATAAACATTCTCTAAAGAAGCTTGTAAAAATGAATTTGTTGCCTAATCTAGATAGTAGTAGCCTCAATAAATGTGAAATATGTGTTGAAGCCAAGCATGCTAGACCTTTTTTAAATCCTATCACTAATAGGAAAATTGAACTTTTGGAATTAGTTCATACTGATCTAGCAGACTTTAGAAACATAGAAAGTAAAAATAGGAAACGCTACTATATTACCTTTGTAGACGACTACTCTAGGTATACAAAAATCTATCTTTTAAAAACAAAAGATGAAGTTGAACAAACATTTCTCCATTACAAAATGGAAGTAGAAAACCAACTTGATAGAAAAATAAAACGTCTTAGATCCGATAGAGGGAGCGAATATGGCACTAACTTCCTTAACGAGGTTTGTGAGAAAGACGAAATTATACATGAATTTTTTGCCCCTTATTTTCCACAACAAAATGGTATAGCTGAAAAGAAAAACAGAACTCTAAAAGAAATGATGAATACTTTACTACTTAGTTCTGGTTTACCTAATCACGTGTAGGGGGAGGTCATACTTTCTGCGAATCACATCCTTAATAAAGTGCCTCATAAAAAATTAGATTGTACCTCATACGAATTGTGGAAAGGTTATGCTCCTAATCTAAAATACTTGAAAGTGTAGGGGTGTCTAGCAAAATTAGGCATACTTATTTTTAAACAGAACTCTATTAGGTCTAAAATTGTTGATGCTATTTTTGTTGGTTACGCTTTGAATAGTGCTGCATATAGATTTATGTATTTTCATGATTCTTCCATATGAGAATCTAGAGATATTGTTTTCTTTGACAATATTTTTCCTCTAAAAAAATTGGTTGCAAATCATAAGACACAATTAGATGAGCATGTTTCTTCTTCTAATACGCGCAATAGAAATATTCTTAATAATGATGTGAAACCTAAAAAAAGTAAAAGACAAAGAAATGTCACTAATTTCGGATATGATTTTCTTACTTCTTTCATAACTGAATTTAATGATTTAAACTTAATAAATGATTCTATTGCTCATACTTTT
Source organism: Gossypioides kirkii (assembly GCA_005610355.1). NCBI lineage: Eukaryota > Viridiplantae > Streptophyta > Magnoliopsida > Malvales > Malvaceae > Gossypioides > Gossypioides kirkii. The sequence goes on along the minus strand of CP032253.1, from coordinate 23,789,861 downwards.
TTGATAGATGAGGATCCAAAAACTTACGATGATGCCATAAATTCAATAGATGCTAATTTTTGGAGAGATGTTATTAATAATGAGCTTTAATCTATTAAGTCTAATCACACTTGGGAATTAATATATTTGCCTAAAGGTTTTAAACCTATTAGTAATAAATGGGTCTTTCGAAAGAAATTTTGACCTGATGGGTCAATACAAAAGTATAAGGTAAGACTAGTGGTTAAAGGATTTACTCAGAAATTTGGAGTAGATTATATTGATACAAACTCTCCTGTGACTAAAATCTCTACCATTTGTATTTTGTTTGCTTTAGCTTTCATTTATAATTTGCTGGTACATCAGATGGATGTAAAGATAGGTTTTTTAAATGGTGATTTGGATGAGGAAATCTACATGGAGCAGCCTCTAGGATTTGTGACACCTGGTATGGAAGATAAAGTTTGCATACTTAAAAAATCTCTGTACGGTCTCAAACATGCTCCAAAACAATGGTATGAGAAATTTCATAAAACTATTCTCAGTTTCGATTTTATAGTTAATGGTTCATATGCATGTGTATATTCCAAAATGTTTGAATTTGATTGTGTCATCATAAGCTTATATGTAGATGACATGTTAATTTTCAGTCCTAATATAGAAGCTATTAATAAAACCAAGAATTTCCTATCTATTAGATTTGAAATGACGGATTTAGGAGAGGTAGATATAATCTTAGGAGTTAAAGTTACAAAATCAGAAAAGGGTTATTCATTAAATCAAGCTTACTATATAGAAAAAGTGTTAAAAAAGTTTAATAGTTTTGATGTAATCCCTGCGAGAACTCCTTATGATTCTAGCATACAACTATTAAAAATAGAGAGAATAGTATTTCTCAATTAGAGTATGCAAAGATTATTGGAAGTTTTATGTTCTTGATGAACTACACTCGATCGGACATTACTTATGCAGTTAGTAGACTAAGTAGATATATCCATAATTCGAGTAATGAACATTGGAATGCTCTAAAGCAGTTGCTTAAATACCTTAAAGGTACTTCATCTTGGGAATTAGAATTTGTCGGTTACCCTGCTGTCCTTAAAGGCTATTGTGATGCAAACTGGGTAACTGATAATGATGAGGTAAGTTCTACAAGTAGGTATGTCTTTATTTTGGGTGGAATAGCCATTTCGTCTACTAAACAGACTTGTATTGCTCGCTCCATGATGGAATTAGAATTTATAGCCCTTGACTTAGCTGGGCAAGAGATCGAGTGGCTTAGGAATCTACTTGTAAAGATTCCTTTATGGGAAAAACCAGTACCTCCCATTTCTTTATTATGTGACTCGCAAGCCGTAATTTGTGTTGCTAAGAGTCAAGCTTATAATGGTAAGAAGAGACATATTTGGATAAGACATGAATCTATGAGGCATTTAATAAATGGAGTACTTGTCTTGGACTACGTAAGGTCTGAAAGGAACATAGCTAATCCACTAACCAAAGGGTTAAGTAGGAAAATGATTCTTGATTCGTCGAAGGGATGGGTCTTAAGCCCAGTGGTTGAGGAATTCATGGTGGATACCCAACTTAGTTTCTAAGTTCAATGTAGTCAAACAAAACCATGGAAAGACTCATAATGTACATTTTACCTATCTCTATGGCGAATGATGTACATGAAGAAGGATGAGTTTTTACTCTTAATGAATTCATAGCCCAGATTTTGGGTGGTCCTATTGAGACGGACTTGATGAATTCACCGACTTGAGAGGTTGAATTTATTATTCTTAATGAGTTCATATCCTAGATTTTGGGTGGTCCTATTGAGACGGACTTGATGAATTCACCAAACTTAAATTTGAGAGGATAAGCTTAATAAAAGTTCTTAATGATTTCATAGTCCTAATACAGATGGTCTATATTGAGCTATACTTGATGTAATCACCTACGTAAGTGTGAAGGACTAGCCACCTTCTATGGAAAACATTTTGAGCTGCTTTTCTAGAGCACTTATTAGCATCTTGAGGTACGTTGGTTAAAAATTATTGATTTATCGCGGAACTTGAAATTGGATTCGAGGTTAGTTGTGTGTCATGAGTTAATTCTTATCTTAACAAGTTCAAGATTCGTTCACCTGTTAAAAAGAAGAATCATTTATTTTACTATGTGCTAGTTCAAATCCACAAGATATTAGTGCTTAAGCAACTAATTTCATCATTGCTCTTCTCACTTTTTAACAAAACTTCTCGTGTTTACAAAATAAATAAATAAATCTAAACTACTTTGCATTAGTGGGGGATTGTTGGTAATGCAAATTATTTGGGATTTAGAGAGATTGTTGAGGATTTTGTGGAGGGGTGGTTGTGGATTTTTTTATAAAATTGCCCATGCCTTTTTACCATTTTGTCCTTCTGTTACTAATATAAATAAAGGACTAGTTTCCTCATTTTTTCACACCAAAAACAGAAACAATTCTCTCTGGAAAAATTCCTCTTCCCCACTCTCTATGTTTTCTTTATAAATTAGTTGGTTTTAGCTCCTTAATCACTTTAGAGAAAATTCTGTCTAGGAGTTTGGGTTTTAAGTGAGACCAATTGTGACCCCTCCAAGTTTTTCTGAGAAATGTTCCTACTATGATATTCTCGAGAAGAGCAATACCAATTGAGTTTCATCTTCCATATTCGGGTATACGAATATCGAAGGACTGTGTTAACTTTGGGGGACGATGTCCACTACGCGATTATATCGATCAGAGCGAATTCGTTTCTAAGGCAGTGGATTTACCACAGCATAGAAATTTTTGATTTTATATTTAATTATTGATCTTTCTCAGTCAGTGCTAACATATTTGTTTTGCAGTAGATTATATTCCCAACAATAATGAGGGGATGGTGTTGGGGGTGTGTGTCCATTTCAATGCCGATGTACCGGATTCATTTGCAACCGAGGCACTCGCCTGTGTTCAAGCGCTGAGCTTTCCGAGGGACATGGATTTTCATGCGGTGGAGGTTGAAGGAGACTCAAGGACGGTCTTACTCTTATTGAAGCTTGTAGCTACAAAAATGGACTCATCTGGTATTAGTCCCATGGAGTAATCACTACAGTCAAAGGAAGAAGCCACAAAAATTGAATCATGCAATGGTTTCTTCCTTTGAGCTTTGTGGGTTCTTCCTTACTAAGCTGTAAGGTGGACGGTGTTTTCCTCTTTTCCTATGGTTCGTCCACACGATGAGTCTCACGTTGAGGTTTCGATCTGGGTAAGGGGATGGGAGATTCATCTGTTGCTGGCTTTTACTTTTCCAGTATTGAAGGATTGTTTGGGGGATCAGATTTTTGGGTTTCTTATTTTGGTTGGTGAATGGCATTGGGACTTGTATTTTGGTTTACTCGGAGGGTTCTTTTCTCCCTGCTTTTTCTCAAAATTAAACATAACTAATAACAAGTTCTTGCATTTGTTTTGTGTTTTTTCGATAATTATAATAATAGGATAAATTTTAAATAAAAAATATGATTAACACGATTCGAATTTAAATTATATTTGGAACGATGAATATTCTTTATCATCAGATGGAATTCATTTGTTTTGTGTTTTTTGTCTTCACTTCTTTTATGTATTTTGCTTCTTATTCTGTCGTGTTTCATTTTATTATAATTTTATTTTATTTCTTAATTTATTTAAAATAAATTATATCTCATACTACACAATATAAATATATTCAAAACTATAATTTAATTTCTTGAAACATATACAACTACTTAAAAATTGCACCTTTAATTGTTAATTGAAGAAAATGCACTTTTACTTAAAAAAAAAATTGCACTTGAACTCTAGCATTGGTCCCATTGCTTTTTAAGGATGTGTCTCTATATCCAAAAATAACTGATTGATCCGTAAATTTAACATGCATGGTAGCATAGTTATATGCATGTGTGAGTGTAAGTGTGTGAATTGTATTTAAATTTTTGTATATTTTAGTTTTTATTATCATGTAATTTATTTTTCATAATATTAACAATTTAATCAAGTAATTCATTATAATATCTTATTTCACATAAAAAAATTCATGCATATCACTTCTCTTGTTTCAATTATAAATTTCATTAAATTTACAATTTAATCCTTAACATCATGAAGATTCATTATTTACTATAATTTCACCTTAACATCACTTTGTAATCAATTCATTACTTTATTCAAACTCTTTATCATAAATATCAAATATATGTTTTTTTTTAAAAAAAACTTTTATGAAATATTTTTAGGAAATCTGTTAAACAATAAAAAATATTTGATACAAATTTATTTAAACACCAGAAAATATTAGGTTTTTTAGAAAAGTAAATTATTTTCTAGAAATCATTTTTCGAAAGTCATTTTCAGTGAAACAAACGAAGCCTTAAACCTTTCTCAAATAATTTTAATATTTTAATATTTTTAATTATAATTCAAATTGAGACAAGTTGGGAGACCAAGGTGAATCCAAGGCATACAATCCTCAATTTGTGAATTTTATGAAAATGGTATGTGAATTGTTTTTTTGGTGAATTATAATAATAGTAGAACAAAGTCTAAACAATAAACTCGACTAGTGCGATTCGAATTCAGATCACACTTGGAGCAGTGAATCCCTTTGACCATCAGACCATCATCGAGTTCAAAATGTTAATAATTAAAAACAATGTTGGTTGAATAGGATGTTATTCAAAACCATCTAATTAAGGATATGAAAGAGAGGGAGATAATTTCGCCCATTCACTATTTGGAAAACAAACTCTTCCACTCTTCTAGCTATGACTCTCACTCTATGCACTGCTTCTTTTTATTCGGTATCTCTATTTTGACCTCTTCATCTTCAACTATATAATCATATCACCCCCTCCAAACCTAAACATCCTGCTCCTTTCTTCTCTTTTCCTTCTCTCATGGGTCGTGTTAAACTTCAAATTAAAAGGATCGAGAATGATACCAACCGACAAGTCACCTTCTCCAAACGTAGAAATGGACTAATCAAGAAAGCTTACGAGCTTTCCATCCTTTGCGACATCGAAATTGCTCTCATCATGTTCTCGCCGTCCGGTCGTGTCAGCCATTTTTCAGGCAAGAAAAGGTACCCCTTACTCATCCCACCCCATTGATCTACAGCCATCATCTTCATGTTTATCATGTTTTTTTTTTAACTCTTTGTAGAATTGAAGATGTGCTTAGCCGATACATAAATTTGCCTGATCAAGATAGAGGATGGTATGGATTTTGATTGAAATGATTAATCTTTTTCGATAAAAGATTTTGTAGATATTAAAATTTGAATTTGAATATTAATCTTTCTGTTTTGATTGCAGCTTGGTACGGAATAAAGAGGTAATCTGACATTAGCTAATACATGCCTCCAAATATAACATATTTCATCATTTCTACCCTTCCTTTCCATGTTTCAGATTTTGCTAAGCACCTTGAAGAAACTTCAAGCTGAAAATGATTTTGTTCTTCAACTTGCAAGGTTTTTTCTTCCCTCCCTATTTTTGCATGACCCAATTTTCTTGTTCAGTGTTTTTTATGTGTTCCCTCAGATGGGTTAATTCGGTGTATTTATATGATAAGGTCATTGTTCATAGATGCATAATGACACGTACCCTATCTTAGGGTAGGGGCGAAACTAGAATTTTTTTTAGAGGCAAAATTAAATTGTAATTTTTACAATAGCAAAAATGCAATTCCACCATTTTAATAACATATAAGAATTAAATCAAATTTTTGTATTTTTAGGGGTCAAAGTATAATTTTTACCTTTATTAATTTAAAATTTTAAGAATTTTCTATTTTAGCACCTACCAACCCCTTAGTTTCATCCATGCCTTAAGGTTAACACATGCATACTCATATAGAATGTGGGTCAAGACCCCATCCACTAACAAATCGGTAAGTCAATAATAATGAGTATCATAACATTTCTTTATTTATATTTTTTGATATAAAATTTAACCATTTATTTTCATTTTCATTTTCATTTAAACACTCAGTTTATTATATGTTGACATTAACTCGTCTCAATTAATGTTTCCATGCAGTTCTACTGCAAATACTACCACTAACTCAAATGTTGAGGTACAAATTTTAATATTATTTCTCTTGTATGAAGCTTAATAATATAATTAAGACCTTTAGAAATATGAATAGGATCTTCAACGGGAAATCGATAATTTACGACAACAAATACAATTGGCCGAGGAACAATTAAGGTTAGGAGACTTATTATACTATTAAATACCCAAAGTTTTTTTTTTTTGTATATATTGCTTTGAATTAATTTAATTTACTCCATTTGATGATTATTTTAATTGAATAATTATAGTACTTAAATTGTATAAAGGGTGTATGAGCCCGACCCTTTAACACTCACATCCATGGCCGAGTTTGAATCGTGCGAGAAGAACCTTGAACAAGTTTTAACACGTATTACTCAAAGAAAGGTTCATATCATATTTATCTCTTTATGGATTAAGTGATAATACTAATTAATTATCTTAGTAAATTTTAAATCCTTTCTTTAATTAGGATTTCAAATAATGATTGTTTTTAAATTAATGATGCTGTAGAATTATCTCATGACCAATCATTTGTCCTCTTTCACTGATCCATCCAATGTACAGGTAAATTAATCTCAAACATATAAAATATAAAGGTGAAAGTATTATACAGGTCTTGTACAATAAGTTAAGTTACATTTTGTCTCTTTTATTAAAAATTGGGTAAATTAATCTCTGTACGTTAGATCCTATGTTAAATTAATTCTTTTGTTAAAAATTTCATTCACTTTTATTGTAAAAAAACTAGTCATTGTATGTCAACATAAAGTGCATATGACATGCAACCACGAATGAAATTTTTACTCTTAATGTACAAGGATTGATTTACCTATTTTAGGTAAGTGGGCAAAATGCTAGTACAAGAATTTTCATGATACTTTTACCAAAATTGAAAGTAATACAAAAATTCATAAATATAAACATTAAATTATTAATTATGAATCATATAAAACTGTAGATGTACTTGGATGCACAAGAAGGGATGCCAAGCTCATTTGGAAATGAGGTGGTGGGTTGGTTGCCAGACAATGGACAATCCCAAAACCCAACTCAGTATTGTGCAGGATCTGAATCTCCTTGCATTCCTGTTAGGTATACTAATTATACCATTCAATTCCCATATAAACAGGCTTAAATTCTCATCTTAATGTATGTATGTATATATGTATGTATGTATGTATGTATAGGAATCAATCATCGATGAATACGATGTATGATCCGATGGGACATGGAACAAACATGAGTGAGATGGGGGGTTGTCATGTCACCACCACCTCAAGCACCGATGGTCTTCCATCTTGGCATCACAACTACAGTTCAACGGAGCTCCTTTCTGCTTTCATGTCCTCTCCTACATCATTCCCTCTTATTAAGGTAGATACTTTTTAAGAATGACGATAACCATTGGTTTTTTGGGGAGAAACTTTCGAAAGGACATTTTCTGGGCTACTAGTCGAATCTCCAACAATATTACGTATTGTTTTTATGTTGAGATTTTGTTTCCCACCTCCATCAAAAGTTTTCTTAAAGGAGTCATGATGGAGGAATGCTTCGATTAGTGGAGTTACGATCTACAAGATTTGTAAGAGAAGTGTTTATATAATGTGTAACATTATTTATGCAAATCATATGAGCAAAAGTAAGAGACAAAACCCTACCCATTGTTAGAGATTTACGGTGGGTTTACATGGGTGGTGCATTTATTTGCGATTAGTGTAAAAATAATGATGACAGTGAAATTAGATACTATAGAAATACTATAACATGAAACAAAAAATAAACTAAACGTACCCCACTATTCATCCAAATCCACCCTAATTGATTGCATTGCGAATAGCACTTCGAATTTTTTTTTCCGGAAAAATCCTCTCATCTGATATTTATATATGAGATGGATGGAATGATTATATCTTTGCAGGATATAGGAGATGCAAGTATTTCGTCAAAGCAGGAGCAGGTGGAGAGTGGTACAAATTGCCCACAAATGCCATGTCGGGATGAAGGTGCAAGCAAGCTTCCACATCTTCATGTAGATTAATTCAATTGCATCAATTGTTAGACATTAGATTAATTAATTTTTGGGTGGTCTGCCACTTTGTAATTTTCTTATCTACTTAATTCTTTCTTCTTCTTTTTTCCCTTTTCTTTAAATCAATTTTCAGATCTATTAAAGATTCTGGATGAGATGACTAAAATGGTAAATGAGTAACCCACAAGTGTTAATCCAGTTGTTAAGGTAAGGATTTATTTTTTTTTCCCTTTTTTAATTAAAGTTCCGTTTGTTTCGATGTAAAAACTTTTACGGAAAATATTTTCAATCTTTTTTTATTTTTTGTTTCATGTAAAATAGGATGATAAACGTAAAAAATTTTCTAGTCAACATAAAATTATTTTATTATTCCTGTAAAATGTTTTACCAAAATTTTTTCCTTAAGACATTTTTCAAATTGATAAGGCTCTGTTCACCGTAATACCCCTCATATCTTACCTGAATATCAGGACAAAGCACCAGGATGTTACATTCTCTACTACTTATCAAATATTTTCTTATAAACTTTCATAACTTTTCAATTTAGTCTCTTTTTGTCATAAAAGTTCAATATTCACTAATTAATCATATTAAATCAATATTCTTTCTTGTTACACTTTAATCACATAATTTATCTCAATATCTTGTTTCACGTATCAAATTTCTATGTATTTCACTTTTATTATTTCATTCACATATTTTTTCAAGTTTAACAATTTAATCCTTATCATAAAATTTTCATATTTTTCCACAATTTCACTTTTACAATATTTTATACATATTTTATCATCTCATAACACATTCATTAAACTTTTATCATAATTTTCTTATTCACATGTTAAATTGTTTCACACTTAAACTTTTGTATATTTTTCAATTTAGTCCCTATTACCATGAAATTTATTTTTCACCATATAAGTACTTTAATCAAATAACTCATTATAATATCTTATTTCACATAACAAATTTTCATGCATATCACTTCTCTTATTTCAATTATAAATTTTACAAAATTTACAATTTAATCTTTAACATCATGAAGATTTTTTATTTACTATAATTTCACATTAACATCACTTTATAATCAATTCACTACTTATCATAGATCTCAAATTTATGTTTGTTTTATTGAAAACAACTTTTATAAAATATTTTCAGGGAAATTTGTCAAACAATAGAAATTATTTTAAACAGATTTATCGAAACACTAGAAAATATTAATTTTTCCAAAAAAATAGATCCCTTTTCAAAATTCATTTTTTGAAAATTATTTTCAGTGAAACAAACAGAACCTAAAATTTGATTATTGTGACAGTATTTCAAATATATATATATATAACTTGAATATAACTAATATGTAAGAGATTCAACTGATTTTAAAAGAAATTTTCTAAAATTACGTTTTAACTGGTTCAATATCTAATTTTGATTCTATGTAATGTAATGTAATTATATTTATGAAAATTAAATTTTTAATATAATTGTAACAAATCATTGATACCATTCTTGATGTGTGATTATTAACTATTCTATGAAGAAAAACAAGAAAAAATAAGTTCACAAAGCGGTTGAATTTTACGTTTTCTAAAATATCTATATTTCTATTAAAAAATGTATAAATATAGCATACACGATTTACGTAATTTGGAAAAATTATGAGAATAGATCGATAATTAAAAAATGCTTTCAATTGTAAGTGTTTTAAGGTGAAATGCAAAAAATTATTCCAGCTGGAAGCACTTTTCGCATGGTACTAGTAAAACGCTTCCACCTAAAAGCGTTAATGGAAAACACTTCCAGTTGAACGTGTTTTTCTCTCGTGTAATTTTAGGGTTTAAAATTTTTAAGGTTTTTTATTTTTAGATTAAATTTTGGCATGATAACAAAAATAGCCCCTAACGTTTGTGTGTTGAGTCACTTTGACCTTTAATTTTTTGGGGAGCACTTCCACACTTAACCTTTGTTTTTTGGTTAAATTGGTCAGTCTTTAACAGTGATGCTGACGTGGCCGTTAGTTGATTAACGGCCAACAGAAATCGCTGACGTGGCGGTCCAAATGTATTTAAATGCTGATGTGACACTATCTTGTCTTATATACCACATCAGTAAAGATTTTAAAATTATTAAAATTATTTTTCTAAAAAATAAAATTATTAAAATTATTTTTTGAAATAATAAAATTATTAAATAATTTTAATTTCCAATTTCATCTTCTTCCCCATTGTTTCTTCCCTAAAATCTGTTAATCCACCATATGAAAGCTGGGTTTTTGAAATCTGAAATTTTTTAATAAAAAACCCTAAATCTTTGCCCCTAATCCAGACAAATACTTTGAGGCTCCTTTGATATCTTCACGTTCCTTCTCTTTGGTGGAATAAAAGGGCAAAGTGGACGCAACACTGTAACCGTTGGTAGCCATTGCCTTCATTTTTAGTGGTTTTTGACTGGTTTGGTATTGTTGTAGGCTAAAGTAGCAGGCTGTTTGGGTTGTGGTATTTGTAATATGTTCACTGAGGTTTTTTGATCAGTGTTGATTGTTAGATCGTGATAGGAAGATGCAAAATGAGACATTTTTGTCTTTGACATGGCTTGGTTTGCCACAAGAAGAGCAAACAAGATTGGGAACAACTTTAGTGGACTCGGAGAATGTAACAGCCCATTTTTCAGTGGTGTCGGAAACAGTTATTTCGGGATCACAAATCCGACAAGAAAATTTTTATAATGAGTGATTAAATTAAATAAGTCAATATTAATTTTATATAGAATTTTGAATTGAGGAATTTTAATTATTGAATTAAAAGTTAGTAAGTGGTTTGTTCAAAAGTCAAGTGGTTTTAGAAAATGAGGTATCGGGACCTCGTTTCTGAAATTAAAGGCCGTAAATATTTTTATTAAATATTTACAGTCTTATTATACGTGAACTAAAGTTTGGTTGAGTAATTTTGATGATTAATTGCTTAATTAAGGAAAAAAGAGTAAATTGTAAAAGAGGTAAAAGTTAATTGCTATTGATTAAAAATAGTGAATGGACCAAAATGGTAATTAAACCATGGTCAAAAAGTCCAAGCGGTGGTGGATATGATTGCCATCCATTAACTTTTGGGTTATTGCTTCATTTAATCCTAATTAGTTTAGGACAAAATTGAAAACAAGTTTGTTTAATTAAATTTTAATATAATTGAAGGACCAATTATGAAATTGGATCCATTATGAAATTGGACCCTCTTTAAATGGCCTAATAATAGAAATGATGTAAGAATCTTTATATTTTGGGAAATTGCAATTAAATCCTAATAAAATGAGGATTTACTAATTAGTTTATTTTAATATGATTGGGATTGGTGATTTCGAGGCCATAAATTCGATATGTTAGATCGTAAATATTAATTATTTAATATTTAAGAGGTCTTTAGTATAGTATTAAATATTGGTTACGAAATTTTGTTGATTAGATAGTTAATTAAGCAAAAAAGATTAAATTGTAAAAAGTGTTGAAGTTGGATTTTAAAGTAGAAAATGCTAAATAGCTTAAGGCAGCTAATGATGAGGATCATTATGGTTAATAAACCATAAGAGTGGTAGGTGGACAAATATGAGTAAGTTTATATGAAATATTAAGTTAAAATAAGACAAAATAGTAATCAGGTAATTAAAGATTAAAATCAAAGTAAAAGAAAGAAAAGTGAGTGTTTTCTTCTTCACTTTTGTTTCTCCATAACCGAACTCTAGAAGAACAAGAGGAAGCTTGGGTCAAGTTTGGATCTTTGATAGATTACAATCGTGCCACGGATCGCGGAAAAAGAAAATTAGCAGAATAGTCCCTAAAATTTAGCCAAACTATAATTTCATCCGGTAAGTTTGTACAGTAAAATAATTGATTTAGTTTCTATTTGTAAATTATTAAAATAATTTAAGAATGTTGTATTTAAATTTATTTGCTTAGTAAATATTAAATTGGGGATTTGAATTAAGTTGAAATGAAATTTTATTGAGGAGCATGATTGAAACTAATGAAATGATAGAGTTGAAATCAGGTGACAACGAAACGCTTAAATGATTATGTGTTGTGTTAATTGTTATTCATGTTACGAATGAATTAATTTGGTCGATATATGACAAATAGTAAATTGAACTAAGCAACATGGTTAGTTAATTTGATATTATGTTTGATAAATAAGAATTATATAGATGTTTGCTCGAAATGGTATAATGTGATGAAAGTTTATTGAATTGGAAATGGTATATGACACATATGAACTTCGTGAACAACTGGAACACAAAGGACATGGCATTAAGGGCTATACAGTTTCTGGAGCTAGTCTTGGATGTCTTACTGAATGGTAGTCCCTATACTTAAGCCGTTACAACAAATTAATCCTGTAAGTTCGTTTGATGAATTTCATATTTGAACTGCTAAAATGCTAATTACTGCTTAATGTGGAAGTTCTCGAATCACTTTAAGTATAAATGGAAGACTCATGTCTCGAGATGAGCATGAGATTATATTAAAGGAAGACTCATGACTCAAAATGAGCATGAGATTATATTAAAAGAAGACTCGTGACTCAAAATGAACATGAGATTAAATTAAATGAAGACTCGTGTCTCAGGATGAGCATGAGATTATATTAAAGGAAGACTCATGTCTTGGGATGTGCATGAGATTATATTAAGGAAGACTCATGTCTCGGGATGAGATTGAGATTATATTAAAGGAAGACTCGTGACTCGGGATGAGCATGAGATTATATTTAAAGGAAGACTTATGACTCGGTAAAGCATAAGATTGTTTAAGAGGAAGGTCTACGACTCAGTTGTTAAATATCGTTGCAATGCTTAATACTATGTTGTGATACAATGATTGCGAACTTACTAAGCTTAAAAAGCTTACCTGTTTATTGTTGTTGTTTTGTAGATTTCGTTTTACTAGTTGAAGATCGGATTACCTCGAAGAAAATCACACGATCCCGGGAACTCGTTCGGTAGTTTTTATATCACTTGGCTTATATGGCATGTATTAGGATTGTGTTACTAGAGTTGTTTTGGTGTAATGGTTAAATAGCATGGTAACATTTTGATGAATGTTTTTATACATATTTCTTTGTTGTTATGTTAAGAATTTAAATATCAATATGAAATGTCTATGTAGGTGTGATTTTTAAGAAATTGGTAAATGCTGGAGACTATTGTGCAAACTTAGAAATTTATGTATATATTTAACATCTGCATACTTGCTCCGATAGTATTCTTGCTTGTATCGGTAGAAGTACAAAGGATGTGAGATGCTGGTTACTAACTTGTGTTGTTCATGTAGATACAAGATAAGTACTGGTAGTTCTACTCATAGAAGTATCGGTAGTCTATGAACTTGTATCGGTAGAAGTTGTAGGGTAGAACTTCTTAACTCTCTGGAGTTTTTAGTATCGGTAGAAGCATGATTTGTTTCGGTAGTTGTGTCACATGTATCGGTGGAACCATCTCGAGTATCGGTAGAACTCTACACTGCTCTTGAACTGTTTACTGACTTGATAACTACCGATACTTGTCCAACAAGTACCGGTAGAAGTATCTAAAAATCATGGAAATGACCTTTTGCCCTTGTTGAGTTATGATTATAATTAATTAATGATTTATGACATAATATTAAAAGATGAACAGTGATAAATGAATACAAAGACACCGGGACCCTAACCGACGACGATTTTCGGGTTTTAAGTGTTACAAACACGAAAAATAGATGTCATGATATATGATATGAATATTGATTCCTGATTGATTGAAATGTTGTAAATGAATGTGTAAGATTAATGGATTTAGTATTTTGAGTTGCAAGTTGGTAAATGTATAGATTGTGATTGATTTGTATGTAAAAAAAAACAATAAACTCGTAAAGTTCTGTAAACCTTGAGACCTTAGACCGGAGATGGTTACAATTTTTGGGTGTTACAAAGAAGTTGGAATGGGAGGTGAGTTCGGCATGTTCTTGGGTTCCTCAACTGATTTCAACAGAGCCCCACAGTCCCCACACTTCAAAGAAATTCCCGCCAATGATGGAATTTTGTTGATCAAAGCTCCCTCTTCAGATACTTGACTCTCCAGTTTGCTTAAGATTTTAGCTGTTGATTTTTCTGGGTAGTTTTAAAGTTTTTTTTTGTGAGGATTGAAATGATGAATCAAAATTCAAATCAATAATTGTTGAAAATGTCAAGAATGTGTCGTTTTTCATCATTTCCCTTCTGCAAAAAAAATGTAAGACCAAAAGAAGAATGCAACTTAAAAACAAAAAAGAAAACCCATAATTTGGATGCAAATTTTAAGGTTTTTTTATTTTATTTGAGGGCAAAGAAATTGTGAAAATTGGAAATTAAAATAATATAATAATTTTATATTTCAAAAAAATAATTTTAATAATTTTAAAATATTTCCTGACGTGTCACGTCAGCATTTAAATACATTTGGACCTTCACGCAGTTGTTTATGTTAACTGTTAGTCAACTAACAGCCACATCAGCATCACCGTTAAAAATTGATCAATTTGACCAAAAAAACAAATGTTAAGTATGAAAGTGATCCAAAAAAAATTTAAGGGTCAAAGTGACTCAACACCCAAACGTTAAGAGTTATTTTTGTCATTATGCCTTAATTTTTTTTATTAAATTGTAGGGTTTAGGATTTTATATAGATTTTTTTTACTTCTTACTTTTTAATTTTTTAAAATTAAATTTATTTTTTTAGAATTTTATATTTTAAATATAAAATTTATTTTTAGATAAATTATTTTTTTATTTTAAGATCTTACTTAATTAAATTAAAATTTAATGTTAAAATATTAAAACTAGTTAATATTGAATTATTAAGTTTAAATATAGTTTTTTTTATAAAAAGACACATTAATAACAATTGCTAAATTAAATTTATACTTTACAAATAAAATAAGAGATAATTACATTCATTGATTACGTAGAACAAAGATAAATATAAAATTATAAAAAAATTGTAAATTATCAATTTTAAATTTAAAATAGATTAATTTAAAATTTTATATAAAATAACTAATCTATAAAATAATTATTAATAATATTTTTAAATATTAAACATAAATATTAATATTCAAACCATTATAAATTTTTATACTGTTTTAATATTAAATAACATTAATATAATTGATTCTAAATTATTTAAATATTTTTAAAATATTTTGTAATTACTTTATCTTTTCAATTCATTAATGATTTTAAACAAAAATTAATATTATAAAAACATGTAATAACGTCTTTATATTCTTCATAAATTTGGAATTTGAAAAATGATAACAAATTACAACTTTAATTTTGTGAAATAATAACAAATACTAACATTCGATATAATGAAAATATAAATCAGTCGAAATGTCGGTTGCCATTTGTGCCACATAGGGGTGGTTGACGATTGCGCACTGGATTCCTTCTTGGTTTAGCCTTCGGCTAAGGTTGTGGTCGTTTGGTTTGTGATCTCGGTAGCTCCTCTTCTTCACCTTTGGTCTATTGTGATCCGTGCATCTTCGATTGCCACCATGCATCCTTCGGTCTAGGAATAGGTGGTTAGGAAGATGACCCGCCTTGGTAAAACAAAGATCCCGGAGGTGTTTGCATCACAATTGGTGAATGAGCATAATTATGTTGAGTCCTATACACCAATGGGATAACGAGTGGACTCTCCATTAGTGATTGAAACATAAATGACCTATACGTCGACATCGGAAAGGTAGATGGAATGGGTGTGCAATACATCAAGGAAGAATGTCCAAAAGTCCAACATAGGACTAGAAGCAAAAATATGTGGTGGAGTATACGGTGCTTATGTGAAGATGATAGGTTTAGAATACACACCATGATAAGACAATGAATATTAACTAGTGGGTGGTGCGGGCATCGGTGCCAATTCTTTCATGGGCGATGATGAAGAACCCGCCTCTCCAGTCCTTGGATTTAATAGGGGTCGTTTTGGCCTCCTTGTATGGGGATGTCGGCCCCTCGCCTCTTCCCCGTACAAATATGGCTTAGCATGTATCCTAAACCATGACATGTACTCCGGATCGCATGCTTAGGTAAGAAATCATACTGATTATTTCATATATTGATATGTTGGGAGTGAAATACCATTCAATTCACATACATAGCCATACGAGTAGAGCGACTGTAACAGCTCTTTTTTAGTGGTGTCAAAAATAGTGATTTCAGGATCACAAATTCGACGAGTCGAGTAGTAAATTTATTTATTTTAATATTTATGATGTTTTCAACATTGTATTAAATTTTGGTTAGAAAATTTTACCATTTGGATAATTAAGTGAAAAGGATTAAATCGTAAAAGACGTGAAAGTTGAAGTCTATTAACTAAGGGCATTATGAGTTAATTGAAAGAAGTGTTAAGGCACTCAAGTGGTAATTATACCTTTGAGAGGTTAGATGGATGGTTTAACCTTTTAAATTGGTGAAACATGAAGGAAATGCTTAAGGGTAAAATAGTAATTAGACAAATAATAATTATAAACAAAATGTAAACTAATTTCATCTTCTTATTCATTGAGAAAAAGAAAGAAGAAACCCTAGTTGAGAGCTTCAATATTCGACCAAAGCTAATCCACCTTTAGGTAGGTGATTTTTCATCCGTTTCTAGTAATTTCTATGTTTTTGAGTTCGTATTAGCTTAATCTAGCCAACTCAGGGACTAATTTGTGATTCTTTCAAAATTTAAATGTTTTTCCATTGATGAATAAGCTTATTCTTGATGTTTTATGAAAGTGTTGGAAGCTTGGTTGTAGGATTGGTTGGTTTTGTAAAGTGATTTTTGTTTGATTTTAGGGTTTGAGGACTAAATTACTAAAATGGTAGAATACTTGTACTTGATGTGAAATAAATTGTATGTATGAGTTGAGAATGTGTTCTAGTATATTCGACTAGCATGGGTTGAGTTTAGAAATGGTTATTTTGCTAGTTTAAGGTCTAAGGACTAAATTGAATGAAAATGAAAGTACAAAGGTAATTTTGTAAATTTCTCGAAAAGAACCTAAATGCAAGAAATGAGTGAAATATCAAGATTTTAATGTTGGATTTAATGATTTGTTAAATTAGATCACGAGCGAGCTGTAGATCGAGGGAAAGGGAAAATTATAGAGTAGTCCTTAAAGTTTAGTCGTAACTGCAATCTCATCCGGTAAGTTCGTGCAACTATAACTTTACTTAATTGTTCTAATTTCTTTTGCCTTTGTGATATTCTTGATGGAACAAGAAAGATAGAAAAAGATGAAGACATTCTGATTTTGGCTCATAAAAGCGTAATTTTGATTCTGGCTCGTAAGAGCGTAATTCTGATTCTGGCTCTTAAGAGCGATATTCTATCTGATCTCGTAAGAGCGATATTTTGTCTGGGCTCGTAAGAGATAAACTCTATCTGGGCTCGTAAGAGCTAAACTCTGTCTGGGCTCATAAGAGCTAAATTTCTAAAAGGCTCGTAGAGATCAATCTATTGCCAAAGACACGTGATGTCGAAGTTGTTTAATTACTTCCTCTCTGTATTTAATATGCTATGCTGTAAGTTAACTATTCTACGAACTTACTAAGCTCCGTAAGCTTACCAGTGTATCTGTTATTGTTTTGTAGATTCATTTTGCTGTCTAGAGATTGAATCACCTTAAAGAATCATAGTATCCCGAGAGTTCTTTCGGTAGACTTCGTTATCACCTGGATTATGTGGCATGTAGTAGGATTGTGAAACTTGTTTTGTTTGATACTTAATGAGTAATAGAATGTTTTGAACATGATGGTGACTCTTAAATGTAATTTGTGTTAGTTGAATTTGTGTCATTTAGTGTAGTCTTCATAGACATATTTTTGAATGAATTTCATGTAATATAAAAACTTTTGAAATGTTTTGTTATGAAAGTTGCAACACTTAGAAAATTTTATGCATTTTTCATGTTCTGCTTACTTGTTTCGGTAGAACCCATGTATGTATCGGTAGAAGTACAGTGTAGGAGGGAGGTTAGTTACTGGCTTACGTTGTATCGGTAGTCTCAGAAGTAGTATCGGTAGTTTTGCTTGTAATAGTATCGATAGTTTGAATACTTGTATCGGTAGAAGTATCTCAAGTATCGGTAGAAATCTGCATTGTTTCTAAATTGCTTACTACTTGACTTCTACTGATACTTGTCCAACAAGTACCGACAGAAGTCTCCCAAATTTGTGAAAATGACATTTTTGCCCTTAATAAGTTGCATTAATATTTAATTTCTGATTTATGACATTTGAGATGTATTACTTCATTAAAATACACTAAAATGAAATAATATTGAGAATTTCTTTGTGTTATAAGATCGGATGACCCCAGGACCCTAATCGACGACGATTATGGGTTTTGGGTGTTACATCGACCTCTTGCTTTGCTATCCGCATATAGATCAAGTTTGGAAACTTTCCCGATGGTTCCTCCAATTTCCATTAGGATTTTGCATTTGTACATGTAACCCAGTAATCCCAAAAATCTTAACCATGCCATCACCACACTCATGTATGGTTGTGTAGGATTGAACACCGCCGTCTAAGGTTATACCATTAGGTACTGCCCAAAAACAATCCATGGCCCTTCTAAAGGTACTTTCTTACAATTAAACTTGTTTTGGAATCTTGCCAGAATATTCTTGTTCTTCAAATCCATCAACTGGAAAGACGACAATGGTTCCAAAGACTGAAGATTTTATTTTGAAAGGTCGAATAACCAATATTGCAACCCAAAAGTTCGAGAACACTGTATTGTCCATGTCTTTGACGAGAATTTATTGGATCCTTTTGAGAATTTGATTAAAAGGATGCCATTGACGATTGATTTTTTAATGTCTTCATCCATTAAACAAACTCCTCCTCCAATTCCAGACTGGTCCTTAGAGCATGAGGGGAATTCCCTAATAACTTGTCTTTTCCAAGGAGTTATTGGTTCGGTTAGTTGATCTACAGTCATAACCCCATCTGAGTCACCATTCTTATCTCTAAATCAAACTATTTTAGGGATCAGCCCTTCTACCTAGGGGTGAGTAAAATTCGATTTGATTCGAAAAAAAAGTAGAATTTTGAGTTAATCGAATCGAGTCATTTGAGTTATTTGAATTATTCGAGTCAACTCGAATAAGAAATTTCGGATTTCAAGTTTGATTCGAATTGAATTTTTACAATTCGAATAACTAGAATAATTCGAATCACATTTTAGTATAAATACCCTTTTGGTCCCTATCAATTTTGAAAATGAGCAAATTAGTCTCTTTTAACAAAAATTAATAAAAATCAAAATAATTTTCAAAAATTGAACATAATTTTTAAAATTCAAAATATTTATAAAAATTCTAAAATTTGTATTTTTAAAAAATTATAATTTTTTTCAAAAAATCTAAAAATATATAAAAAGGTTAAAGATTTATAAAATTTATAAAAGACATAATGACAAAATTAGTCCCTAAAGTTTAGGTGTTTGGTCACTTTGGCCCTTAAAGGTTTTTTGGGCTCACTTTCATACATAATCTTTTTTTTTGGGTCAAATTAGTCATTTTTAACGGTCTTGCATACGTAGCCGTTAAGGGACTAACGGTGCTAACGTGGCAATTTTTTTTTTCACCTGGGCACTTCCACATATGAAGATGATGATGTGGCGCTATTTTGTCTTATATGCCATGTCAGCAAATGATTTTGAAATTATTAAAATTATTCTTTTAAAATATAAAATTATTAAAATTATTTTAAAATTAATTTAAAATTATTTTTAATAAAATTATTAAAATTATTTTAAAATTATAATCATCATCATTTCGTTCTTGAAGCCTCCATCTTTTTCTGGGTTTTTGAAATTTGTTCTTAAGTTTTGATAAGAAACAAATCTTTGCTTTCCAATTATGGTGTTTGCTTTCCAGTTAGGGTTTTATCAAGCAAATGAGTTTTCTATTTTAATTCAAACCAGATCAGGAAATTTGTTTTATCAAGCAAATGGATTTTTATTTTGAGTTTTTTATTTCGATTTCCACCACTAAGTAGTTAAGGTTCTCCATTTTTACTACCACGAGTGTCCCTTTCCTAGCATCCTTTGGCCACCAATTCGAGAAATCTAGCCATTTTCAGTTCAGTGGGTTTTACTCACATAACAACCAGCAAATAATGAATGTTGAAAACCCAGATCTCAAAGGTCAGATAATGAAGAAGACCAAAAGGAACCTAGACTCAAATGGTGAAAGAAGGAAGGTTGAGGGTATCCATTGTAGATAAAATGTAGAACCCAAACACCACCTCACCATTCATAGCCCTGCTTGAGAATCCATCCATGCAAGTATCTTCATCCATCAGAGCAGCACTAACCCAAATATGAAGAGCATTAACCCAAAATCTCCAAAATCAAAAAACCTAAACAAAAATCCCTAAATCAAAACTCTTACCCAAAATTCCCAAATTCGACCTCCTAAAACCCAAAATCCCCAAATTCAACAACCTAAAATCTCCAAATTCGATAACCATAAACAATTCATGGTGTTGAGAAACATTTAGGAAAACCTTAAAATTTTTAGGAACTCTTCAAACACCACAAAATCTTTCATCTAAATCATGAAAAAAACTGGGAAAAGACAAACTCAACAAACAAACTGTACAAAAACCGATTTGCAGATGATATATGATGGATTCAATAAAGAAATAAAAAGATTTGAAGAGAGGAAAAGAAAAACTCAAAAACTCCCCTCGTGATGATGAAACCAACTTCGAAAAAGAAAACTTCGCCATTGATGACTTCCAATCAGTTTTTCAAACAATATTTTCAAAGGAGATTAAAACCCACTAAATTTCAAGCTTCAATATCTAAAGAATTTGAATGGAGAAGGAAAGAATTTGGGATTTAAGGTTCAAAAGGGAGCTGTTAATTTTTTTCTACTGCCCGTGTGCTTGTGTTAAATAAAGGGTGTTTTAATTTTTTTAATTTTAATTATGTTTTAACTTTAAATTTTTTTTGCTGACGTGGCATATTTTTGTCTTATATGCCACGTTAGCAGATGCTTAAGCGGACTCTCCCAGTTGGAAAAAAATTGTCACGTCAGCGCCGTTAGTCCCTTAACGGCCACGTCAACAAGACCATTAAAAAATGACCCATTTGACAAAAAATAAGGTTATGTATGAAAGTGAGCAAAAAAAAATCATAAGGGCCAAAGTGACAAAACACCCAAACGCTAAGGGCTAATTTTGTTATTATACCTTTATAAAATAATAATTTTGGAATCTAAATAAGTGATTAATGATTCAAGTTTGTCATACTAAAATATCTTTTTTTTTTATTTTGCTTTAAAAAAGTTTTCAAATATATATGGTTTCAAATTTATGTTCTCTAACTTGGAAATAGTTATATTGTAACAAAATTTTAATTTAACATTATTAATTTTCTAATTTAACTCAAACAATTTCACTCGATTCGATCGAACGTTCACCCTTAATTCGAGTTATCCGAAAATTCAAATAAGAAAAAGGTAAAACTACGTCGTTTTGATAAATTTTTCCCAAATCCCCCTCACTTTCCTTTTTTCCTTTACTCAAAATTAATCTAAAAGCTTGTACTTCATCTACTAGTTAAATAATCAGTCCCTGTAAATACAACATTGAATATAAATAATAAAACTCATTAACTCGACTCTACTCGGCTCAAAATTTTTTTACTCGATTTGAAAAAAATTCAAATTGAGTTCGGTTGCTAAAATAGGATTCATCAACTCGAGTAACTCTAATTTTTTTACTCGATTCGATCAAATACTCACCCCTACTTCCCCCATACAATCCTCACATCCATTGTGGACTAGATCTATTATTAATTGAACATGCGAAATAAGGTGTGGGTCCTAACCATTAATGTTTGTGTGATTTATTTGAAATGGAAGATTATTTTCACATGTTTTAGCAATTCAACCAAATGTGGAAAGTGTTACTGTGATTGACCGATTGGACATATGATTCAAGTGATGACCACATATGATGATCATGTTTCCTTAATGTGGTCGAATGTGCCAATAATTTATTATCTTATCGATACTTTGAAAGTATGATTACACATGCATACTGTTTACGTTACTTTGAATGCGTGGTACACATACTAAGACTATTACAATACTGATTTTGATATATTTACCGAACTGATTTTGATATTGTTACCAAACTGATTTTGATGCTAAAAAAGCATGAAATGTCTTTTTGCAGTGCGTGGGGATTTGGTACTATTGAAGGAGGAAGATATGACAATTCATCTATAATTTATTGGTGGCTTGTCCACAAATTGGTGTGTTATTGGATGGAACGAGTTTTGGGAACTCTTATAGTGTGTAATAGAGTATGGGTAAGAATTTTTTCCTTAAATGCACAATTATGATATTTTTCTGGAAATCATAAGCTTACATTTGAGATTTATAAACTCTGTTTTTATGAAACTATTGACTTCACTCATACTAAGCTTTATAGCTTACCCCCTTTCGTTTTTCAATTTTACAAATAACTGCTGAGGTTAGGACATGGGTGCAACTCTAAGAGGTGCTTCTTGGATGTTTTTAATTTCAAATATTTTAAATATTATTATAATATTATTTTGAAATTGTAATAATTTTCTTTATGGACTGTGGTATGGGACTTTATTTTTGGATTATTATTTCAAGCTGCATGACATTAAGTTTTAAAAACTGCATAAATTGGTATTTGATAAGAATATGCATAAAACTTGATTTTTAATAAAATCCGACAAAATCACTCCTTTTCGATGTCATAATAAAAATAAGTTTTGAATGATAATATGATTTAATTTTTCGAAATATGTGATATTTACAAATAAATTTCTAAATGGAGTGTGATTTTTAAAATAAACATGTTTGTTGAAACGATTTTTTTTTAAAAAGGGTCTCGAAAAATATTTTTAATTGAAAAATGAGAGTCGCCACCAATCTTTTTTATTTGGTGTGATTGGATCACCATAAAACATTTTAAATCCGTTTTGACGAAAACATTTTTGTCTTCGAAATCCGAAAAACGGGTTCGGGAGTCGGTTACATGTGAGGAAGGATTAGCACTCTTACACGCCCAAAATTGGTACCACGTCAATTATTATCCGGTCTTAGTTGTTAAAAATTTGAAACCTTGAGTGAAGTTTAAAATACGATCCTTGTACACATAATTTAGTGTCGCATGATTTTCAAAAATTGAATTTGAAGATAAATGCCCGTGTATTTCGAATTTCTCAGAGGATTGAAGTCGTGTCCAACACGTTAGGGCACGACGTTCCCGGAATTTCAAAATTGAAGGACATTCTGAAAAGTTTGAAATAAAGTATTCGATTGTGCGAATTATATAAAAATAACACCCAGCACGTTAGGGCATAATTTTTCGAAATCTTCACACGAAAGGATATTGCCTCGGTTTTAAAATTATTTGTATGTATTATTTTAAACAGAAAATAATTTTCATTTAATTAAAATGAGTGTGTAAATTAAACACGAATATGCAATTTATTGGCAAATTAAATAGAACAATTAAGCAGACAAGTAAATGCAAAAATTAAGCATAAAATAAAATACGAAATATGATAGAATCCCGAATCAAAATAATTGAGAAAATAACAGGATTAATTTAAAATACGAAGAAAATAAATTAATTTTATGCACCAAAAATCGAAGAAAAAGAAAATAAAAAATGGGGTCGAAAAATGAAGTTTCAGAGACTTTGAGGTTAAAATGTAATTTTAGAAAAATTTAGGGGTTAAAATGTGATTTTGAGAAAGTTTGGAGGTCAAAATGTGATTTTGGAAACTTTAAGGATCAAAATGTAATTTGAAAAAGTTTGGGGGTGAACATGTAATTTTGGTAAAGTTTAGGGGCTAAATGTAATATTGGAAAATTTTAAGGGTTAAAATGCAATTTTAAAAAAATTGAGGGTCAAAATGTAATTTTTAAATGAAACAGAGGCTTTATATGCAAATAAACCCCAAAAAATGACACATGGCAACTTTCTGTGCGTCAAAAAAATTAAAGGACTAAATTGAAGAAGAAGTAAAATTAAAGGGGCAATTTGGAAATAAATTAAAAGTATAGAAAGGATTAAATTGTAAGAATTAAAAAATACGGAAGGATCAGGAGAATAAATATCCCATGGTTAAAAAACATGCGGACCTTGGCCTAGTGCAGGTCGGATTTGGGTGTAGGCACTTAATCGTTGTTGTTTTAGTGCTTAAACCCCTCTCAAAACGACGTCGCACCAGGGGGTATTTAAGCCAAAAAATTTGGTTGAAAATCTCATTTTTCATTTTGTTTTTTCAAAAAAAACTTTCTTTTTTCCCTCTTACTCTCTCAACTCTCTATCCCCTCTTCAACCCTAGGGTTCCATTGTGGCTGCCGTCACACCTTCATCGTCATACACCGTCGACTACGACGGCCCAGGTGTAGTCGGCCCAAGTATGAAAACAACCTCCTTTTTATTTCTTTTTTCTTTTAAAACGTAGATCTAGCTCGGATTTGTTGAGATCGAGCCTAGATCTTCAAAAAATCAAGGTTTTGTATGTTTTTTCTTTTTATTAAAAAATCTATTTTTATTTCTTTTGTTACTATTTTTTTTTTAGAAAAATTAAAACCTAGATCTTAAGTCAGATTTTTACAAAGAAAAGGGTTTGAAGATTATTTTTTTATATTTTCCCCTTTGAAATATGCCTTTTTTACATTATTTTTTATGTTTGTTTGTTTTTTTTTCACAGGTGTTCGAATAATGGAGTCCCTCGTGAACATGGAATGGCTCGGAGGGACTCCGTTCATGGCTCTGACGGCGGTGGCTAGGTCAAGTACGTCTCTTCAACTCCTTTTTTTGTTATTTATTATGTATTTATTATTTATTCATTAAATGTTTCGAAATAAATACTGATAAATAGTAATAATGGTATAATAAATAATATATTAATATATATTTAGAATATAAAAGGATTTTGAAATTCGAATAATAAATGATGATAAATAAGTATATATTTTGTACCTTGAGAACACTGGAAGTTTTGATGCTTCGAAATTTGATCTTTATTTCTAATATCAATTGCTTCTTGTATTTTTTCTATTGATTTCAGATGCACTCTTTGTGTTTTTTGTGTAACTTTCGAATGCACCGTTTGTCTGTGTATTGATTTCAAAAATCTTGTAACCATTACAATTGTTTTTGAATCGGTTTTTAAAGTTGATTTTACAATGATTCTCTTTTGTTTTTTGCAACTAAATTGATGTTGTTTCCCTTTTGCAGGTGATAGTGGCGGTGGTGCAAGTGGTGGCAAGTTGGCTGGTGGTGGTGCTGACGTGGCAGGAGTTGAGTGGAAGGGATAAGGCAGCAGCAGCAGCACAAGTTGTTTAGGGATTAGGGTTTTGAAAAAATTTATAAAATTGGGCTTGTTGGGCTTGGGTTTGTTGGGTTTGTAATTGGGCCTTTTAAATTTAAATAAATTTAAATTTAAAATTGTATTCGACATTTTAAATTTAAAATAAATTTAAATTTAAAATTTGTTTACTAATTTGGGTTTGGAACGGGCCTGGTCAAATTGGGCCTACTACAGCTACCCCTTTTTGTTCGTTATCGTATGATGGGAATGGAGCAAAGACCAAAAGGAGGCACAATTTTATCAGGTTTCATTTCTTTGACGCTCTTTCTTCAACTAGCTCACCTTTCTCTTTATCGGTCGTTCAACTTCACTGCATTCGCTTCTCTATAACTTTTTGTGTCGCGATTCCACCTTGCCCTAAGGCAATTCCAAAAAAAACAAAATTTTCTACTGTAGCTTCACTCAATTCCACTTGTAACTTCAGGGAGATTGAGATTTGTCATTTTATTCTTTGATTCAACCCACTGACACTTCGGGTGTTTGGTTTTTGTATCTTCATCTTTTGGTCCACTTCTCTGTATCTCATCAAGAAGATTGGGTTTGAAGTTTCACTCACATTGAGTCTCGCTTCATTGGTCTTCTTCTCTATATCTCCTCAGGAAGACGACCGCTTCCTTGATTTAATCCACTTCTCTATATCTAATCAGGAAGAAGGATTTGATCCACTTCTTTGTATCTCATCAAGAAGATGACCGCTTTATTGCTTTGACCTACTTCTCTGTATCTCATCAGGAAGATGGGGTTTGAAGTTTCACTCACATTGAGCTTTGCTTCATTGATTTGGTCTACTTCTCTGTATCTCATCAGGAAGATGACCGCATCATTGATTTGGTCTACTTCTTTTTATCTCATCAGGAAGATGATCACTTCATTGATTTAATCAACTTCTCTGTATCTCATCAGGAAGGCGAATTTGGTACAGTTCTCTGTATCTCATCAAGAAGATGATCGCTTTATTGCTTTGACCCTTTTCTCTGTATCTCATCAAGAAGATGGGGGTTTGAAGTTTCACTCACTTTGAGCTTTGCTTCATTGATTTGGTCTACTTCTTTGTATCTCATCAGGAAGATGACCGCTTCATTGATTTAATCTACTTCTCTGTATCTCATCAGGAAGGCAAATTTGGTCCACTTCTCTGTATCTCATCAGGAAGATGACCGCTTTATTTCTTTTACCCACTTCTCTGTATCTCATCAGAAAGATGGAGGTTTGAAGTGTCACTCACATTAAGCTTTGCTTTATTGATTTGGTCTACTTCTCTATATCTTATTAGGAAGATGATCGCTTAATTGTTTTAATCCACTCCTCTGTATCTCATCAAGAAGGCGGATTTCGTCCACTTCTCTGTATCTTATTAGGAAGATGACCACTTTATTACTTCGATCCACTTCTCTGTATCTTATCAGGAAGGTGAATTTGGTCCACTTCTCTATATCTTATTAGGAAGATGGTCGCTTTATTGGTTTGACCCACTTCTCTGTATCTTATTAGAAAGATGGGGTTTGAAGTCTCATTCGTATTGAGGTTCACTTCATTAATTTGGTCTACTTCTCTGTATCTCATCAGGAAGATGATCGCTTCATTGATTTAATCCACTTCTCTATATCTCATCAAGAAGGTGGATTTGGTTCACTTCTCTGCATCTCATCAAGAAGATGACCACTTTATTTCTTTGACCCACTTCTTTGTATCTCATCAAGAAAATAAGGTTTGAAGTATCATTCATATTGAGCTTTGCTTCATTGATTGGGTCTACTTCTCAATATCTCATCATGAAGATGACCACTTCATTGATTTAATCCACTTCTCTGTATCTCATCAGGAAGGCAGATTTGGTCCATTTCTCTGTATCTCATTAAAAAGATGACAGCTTTATTGCTTCGATCCACTTCTTTGTATCTCACCAAGAAGGCAGATTTGGTCCACTTCTCTGTATCTCATCAGGAAGATGGTCGTTTTATTGCTTTGACCCGCTTCTCTATATCTCATCAAGAAGATAGGGTTTGAAGTCTCATTCATATTGAGCTTCGCATCATTGATTTGGTCTACTTCTCTGTATCTCATCAAAAAGATGATCGCTTCATTGATTTAATCCACTTCTTTGTATCTCATTAGGAAGGCGGATTTGGTCCACTTCTCTATATCTCATTAGGAAGATGATCGCTTCATTGATTTAATCCACTTCTCTGTATCTCATCAAGAAGGCAGATTTGGTCCACTTCTCTATATCTCATCAAGAAGATGACCGCTTTATTACTTTAACCCACTTCTCTGTATCTTATCAGGAAGATAGGGTTTGAAGTTTTATTCGTATTGAGCTTCGCTTCGTTGATTTGGTCTACTTTTCTGTATATCATCAGGAAGATGACTGCTTCATTGATTTAATCCACTTCTCTGTATCTCATCAAGAAGGCAGATTTGGTCCACTTCTCTGTATCTCATCAGGAAGATGACCGCTTTATTGCTTTGACCCATTTCTTTGTATCTCATCAGAAAAATGAGATTTGAAGTCTCATTCGTATTGAGCTTCGCTTCATTGATTTGGTCTACTTTTCTGTATCTCATCAAGAAGGTGACCGCTTCATTGATTTAATCCACTTCTTTGTATCTCATCAGGAAGGCAGATTTAGTCCACTTCTCTGTATCTCATCAAAAAGATGACCGCTTTATTGCTTTGACCCACTTCTTTGTATCTCATTAGGAAAATGGGGTTTGAAGTCTCATTCGTATTGAGCTTCGCTTCATTGATTTGGTTTACTTTTCTGTATCTCATCAAGAAGATGACCGCTTCATTGATTTAATCCACTTCTTTGTATCTCATCAGGAAGGCAGATTTGGTCCACTTCTCTGTATCTCATCAGGAAAATGACTGCTTTATTGCTTTGATCCACTTCTCTGTATCTCATCAAGAAAGCGGATTTGGTTCACTTATTTGTATCTCATCAGGAAGATGGCCGCTTTATTGCTTTGATCCACTTCTCTGTATCTCATCAGAAAGATGAGGTTTGAAGTTTCTACTCTTTCCCATGATCAAGGTAAGAGATTATATGCTTCAATCTTCTTTTTGATTGAGGTCAGGTACTGCTGTGTCTTCGATCTACCCTCTGATTAGGGTAAAAGATCAGACGCTTCAATCTGCCCCCACGATCGGGGTAAGATTTGGTGCCTTCAATTGTCGCATCTTCAACATGCTCTTTTCCAATTTCAGGTTATAATATTCACCTTTGTGGTCTCAATCTTTCCCTCCATGCTCTAAAGCATCAGCTTCAATGTTTCCCTAGTTCATGTCGCCATTTTACGAGGATGTGACCTGTAAAGTATGCTTCTATAGACCTTTATATAGGCCCAAATTATTTAGGATGCCATGATCAGAATGAATCCAATACTCCTATCTAAATGGATGCGCATGATGAATGTCAGATACATTTATTATTATTCGGGTTGACATAGCCTATCGCTTGTCCAAATTCTGTCATTGGTGTGCTACTCTACCTTCTTCTAGGCTTAGCTTGAATAGCTTGTTTTCAAGTTTTCTTTCCAACTAGTGGTCTTGTTTCGGGCCCCTGTACTATTTAGGAAATTCCAGAATGATGCTCATGAATCTTTGTATGATTTATATTGTTAGTTCATTATCCGTTATTTTCAATGCAAGATGCTTGAACGAGATTATGAAAGAATAATGTCGAAATTTATTAAAGACACATTCAAAATAAAGAATCAAATATGGAAAACATTAGTCAACAATTGTCAAGTATATAACAAAAGATAATTGGATGCCCCGGATGTCGCAGGATGAGCTTTTCTGAGCCGACTCGCTGAGAATCATTCTAAGCCCGATATGTGTCTAGAAGATCTGGAGTGCTTTTTTTATGCTTCAAGCTGTAAAGTTTCCCCATCTTGTCATATTTGAGAGGAACAATCTCTTCAAACCCATTTTTCATTTCAAATTTGAGTCGCACTTTTCGGGTTTTCAACTCAAAATCACTTTGGTTTTAAGACGCCCTTTGCGGCCTTTCATCTTGACCTCTCGTTTCTTTTTAGGCGAAATATTTTTTCATTGAGTCTGAGTTGATGAGATTGTGCAGATCTTTACCGTTCATCTTTGTTAGAATAAGAGCTCCCCCTGAGAAAGCTTTCTTTACCACATAAGGCCCTTCCCAATTGGACATTCATTTCCCTCGAAAGTCTTTATGTATGGGGAGTATCTTTTTCAGCACTATATCTCCCTCATGAAATTCTCTAGGGTGGACCTTTTTGTCATAAGCTCGCATCATTCTTTTCTGGTTCATCTAACCATGAAGGATAACTCTTAACCTCTTTTCTTCAATTAAATTCAACTGATCATATCTAGCCTGAATCCATTCTGCCTCATCTAACTGTAATTCTGTCAAGACTCGGAGAGAAGGTATTTCAACCTCGATAGGTAAGTCTGCTTCCAAACCATATGCTAGTGAGAATGGTGTTACCCCAGTAGAAGTTCTGATCGAAGTTCTGTAAGCAAAGAGGGCAAATGGTAATTTTTCGTGTCAATCTCTATAGGTCTCAATCATTTTTGCAACAATCTTCTTGATGTTTTTATTGGCTGCCTCCACAACTCCATTTATTTTGGGGTGATGGAGAGATGAATTGTGATGCTTGATTTTGAATTTCTCGCAAACTTCTGCTATCGTGCTATTATTCAAATTCAAGGCATTATCGGATATGATCCTTTCTGGCATCCTATATCGACAGATGATCTCCTTTTTCAAGAATTTACCAACTGCTAACTTCGTGACGTTGGCATAAGAGGCGACTTATACCCATTTAATGAAGTAGTCGATAAGAATGAAAATAAATCTATGACCATTAGAAGCCTTTGGTGAAATTGGTCCAATGACATCCATGCCCCACATAGAGAAAGGCCAAGGAGAAGTCATGACATGAAGGTGTGATGAGGGTACATGAATCTTATCTCCATAGATCTGGCATTTATGGCACTTCTTAGCATAAGCGATGCAATCACCTTCCATGGTGGACCAATAATACCAAAATCTCATTATCTGCCTAGCCATTGTGAAACCATTGGCGTGTGTCCCACAAATGCCTTCGTGAACTTCTTCTAAGATCTTTCTAGCTTCGATTGCATCGACACATCTTAGCAACACCTGATCTTTTCTTCTTTTGTACAATATTTTCCCATTTAGGACATACTCATTTGCAAGCCTTCTCAACATCCTTTTATCATTTTCAGAAGCTTGCTCAGGATACCTGCGATCTCTTACATATTGGAAAATATCTTGGTACCACGGGCAATCATCCCTTTCTTCTTCTTCTTCTTCTTCAATATCATAACAATGAGCTAGAGCCTCATAAATGCTTATTTGAATAGGTTTCATATCTTCTGGTATGTTTACTTTAATCATCGAGGCTAGAGTGGCCAAAGCATCAGCCATCTGATTTTCTTCTCGTGGGAGATAATGGAATGTGACATCATCAAACTCCTTAGCTAACTCAAGAATCAACTTTCGGTAATTAATTAGCTTGGGATCTCTAGTTTTCCATTCTCCTTTCAGTTGATAGATTACTAGTGCGGAGTCCTCGTATACCTTCAAAACTTTGATCTCTCATTTTATAACTGCACGGATTCCCATGATACATGTTTTATATTCTACCATGTTATTTGTGCAATCAAAATTTATTGGTGAAAGGATAGTGGTTTCCTTCTAGTGATACCAAAACTACCCCAACTCTATTACCCGTGGCATTTGAAGCACCATCAAAATTTAATCTCCAAGGATGTTCTATCATGGTTCCCTCTTCCATAGTTGCAACATACATTAAGTCCTCGTTTGGGAAATCAAAGTTCATTGGCTCATAGTCCTCTAAAGCCCTACTAGCTAGGAAGTCTGCTATCGCACTCCCTTTTACTGTCTTTTGATTGACATAGACTATGTCGAATTCAGAAAGTAAGATTTACCACCTAGCCAATCTTTCATTCAGAGCGGCCAACTCCATCATGTATTTCAGAGGATCTAATTTTGAGATTAACCAAGTCGTGTGATACAGCATATATAGTCTCAATCTTCGCGTGGTCCAAACTAGAGCGCAACATAGTTTTTTGATTGGCGAGTATCGAGTTTCTCAATCGGTGAATTTCTTGCTAAGATAATATATCGCTCTTTCCTTCTTTCCAGACTCATCGTGCTGGCCTAGTACGCATCCCATAGAATTTTCAAAGACCGCCAAGTACAGGATTAACGGTTTATTAGGAATTGGAGGCACCAAGATGGGAGCATTGGACAAGTAATCCTTGACTTTATCAAAAGTTTCCTGGCATTCATCATTCCACACACCTGGGTTGTGTTTTCTAAGCAGACAAAAGATGAGATCACATTTGTCAGTCAGCTGTGAGATGAACCAAGCAATGTAATTTAATCTCCCTAAGAACCCTCGAACTTCTTTTGCGTACTGGGTGGTGGTAACTCCTGTATGGCTTTGACTTTATCTGGATCAATTTCAATCCCCTTTTTGCTGACCACAAAACCTAACAGCTTGGCCGAAGTGGCTCGAAAAGTGCACATGGCTGGTTTTAACTTTAGTTGATACTTTCGTAGCCTCACAAACAACTTTCTCAAGATCTTTACATGTTCTTCCTCTGTTCAGGATTTTGTAATCATATTATCGACATAAATTTCA
This sequence comes from Gossypioides kirkii, assembly GCA_005610355.1. NCBI lineage: Eukaryota > Viridiplantae > Streptophyta > Magnoliopsida > Malvales > Malvaceae > Gossypioides > Gossypioides kirkii. The sequence goes on along the minus strand of CP032253.1, from coordinate 23,757,658 downwards.
ATTTCTTTATGCATCGTGTCATGAAACAAAGTCACCATAGCTCTTTGATAGGTTGCCCCGCGTTTTTTGAGTCAAAAAGGCATCACCTTATAGCAAAATGTTCCTCACATTGTGACAAACGTGGTTTTATCCATATCTTCAAGATCCATCCTTATCTCGTTATACTTGGAGAAATCGTCCATGAATGAAATTAAGGAGTGACCTACTGTATTATCTACTAAGGTGTCGATGTGAGGTAATGGAAAGTTATCTTTTTGGCTAGCTTTATTTAAATCTCGATAATCCACACACATACGTACTTTCCCATTTTTTTTAGGGACAGGGACTATGTTGCCTATTTGACTACTTGGAGGAACCCAGCATCGAATTATTTTTTGACTTCTTCTTTTATCCTTAATAATACATCTGGTCTCATCCTTCGGAGCTTTTGTTGAACAGGTTTGCATTCTTCCTTTATGGGGAGTCTATGTACCACAATGTTAATACTCAAGCCAGGCATATCTTGGTAAGACCATGTGAAGACATCTTTAAACTCTTGAAGCAACTCGATAAGATCTTTTCTGGTTTCTATGGAGATGCTTGTCCCAATTTTATCTTCTTTCTTTTCATCTTCGTTTCCCAGGCTTATAACTTCCACCGGTTCCGAATAAGGCAAGATTTATTTTTCTTCTTGCTATATCATCCTTAACAGATCAGGAGATATACAATCTTAATCATCTTCAAAGTCTTGAAGTTCCTTTAAACACATATCTTGCTCAAAACGAAGCTCTAAGTTAGCATTAGGATCACTCATATTATTGATATTCAAAGGCTTGTCAAAACAGTAAAAAAAGGTCCAAAGAATAAAATAAATTTACGAAAGAATGATTGTATGGTATGACTATGAGTAAGAATGTATGTATTAAAGAATGATCAATCTTATATATTCGATATGAATAAATGGTTTGTTGAATTGGATAAGAATGAAAGAATAATTAGAGAAAAATTCGCCATGTAAGATAAAAAATGCATTTTCATTAAAAGTAACTAGATAATGACCATGAGCCCTTTTTACAAAAAGATCCATATTGCTTTTTGGCCTAAAGTAATAGGTGTGTTCTGAGCATTACTCTGAAGAGATTCTAAAAGTTACAAGGAGTTCCTCTACAGTCTAGTTGTCCAAGACATTTTCAAGGGTATAGGGACGAACTCTCGATAGGTTCCAGTTTGTTGTTTTCTTCGGATATGACTTTTGCTCAAAAAAATTTCTTTAACATTCTCCCATCATCTTGATTTATCATGTTTTCTCTCAGTTTTTATTTAGAGTTGTTAACACTCCCTTGACACAAACGTTTTAGATATGTGGGATTTTTTTATTTCTATGCATGTAATGAAATGCAATGCTAATGAATGCATATATGCATATGCAAGAAAAGGCATTGATTTTGAATTCAATTCCATTAGAACAACTTCTCTAGAAGACAAACTTCTTTACATAAAGCGAATTACATAAACGGCTTTGCCTTGCTACTTAAAGCTTTGATCTTTCTAAGAAGTCTAGCTAATTTTTGTCCCCACCTTGATTTTGATTCATATTGCATGCTCAATATATCAGCTTCAACGGCTAACGCTTGCATGTGATCAGCCACTTCTCTCATTTGGGTGAGTGCTTTTCCTATTACATAGTCTCTATTTTCAACCTATCTCTAAGCCTGTCGAAAGTGCCACTCATTAGTTTCTAGATTCCTTTCGAGGATCCCGATTCGAATTTCATTGTTATGGAGTGAGACCTCAAGTTCTTGCACCTTTTCCCTCAACTCCTTACTCTCAGCCAAACTCACCCTAAGTTCCATGACGGAGTTCCGATTGCGATGTCTACGTAGTGACTCTTCTAAATCCATTACTCTAGCTTTTAACCCGATTGTTTGGGCTTTCAGTTCAGCCTTCTCGACTAGCCTTTCTAGCAGTTTTCCTTTCACGGCGTTCTCTTGAGCTTGACCATCTTGGAATTTCCTTTTCCATTGTTCCGCTTGATCATTTTGCTTCTAAATTTCTTGTCGCCATTGTTCTGATGTCTTGCCTAATCCAATGGTTATCATGGACAGACGAAGTTTCTTATAACCCTTCTTCAAGTCTTCTAAGTCTTCTTCAGCTTTGTTGTTTCCTTTTCTTAATTTTTCGGCTTCCAACCTATGTATATCCACATCCAATTCTAACTTCATCTTTTTTTCTTCCAAAACCTCTATTCTCTTCCTGAATTCTGCACTCTTCTTCTCAAAGTCTTGTTTCATTATGTCTATCTCTAATGGGACCTCTTGTAAATATTTCTCTATTGGCCTAACATCTTCGAGATTTGGTGCTGGAGTGTTATCATTAACCCTTTTGTTTCTCCACCAATCATAGTTCGACATCATTAACGGGCCTGCGCTAAACTTCTTCATCCTATGTACTTTTTTCCATGCGTTCGCTATCTCTTTGACCCTTTTCTTGTAATCATTCCCTTTATAGGTGAATTCGCACTAAGCCAAACCGTGTGTCGCCGCGATAAACTACCTTGTCTTGTATTACCTCAATATGAGCAAATGAGCGTATCTTATAGCTTTCCATACCCCAAGTAAAGGAACCTAGTCGAAATTGCTTCAATGATAGAGAATCTCATCAAGGATAAACCAAGGCGCGCACCATTCAAAATCCTCATCCTGAAGGTTTTGAAGAATAATCATCCACTTTTCCTCAGATATATTCTGCTCCCTTTGTGTGGCAACAAATTCCCTCAAAGGTGAAAAATTTTCTCTACCTTTCAGAAATGACTGTGAAACCAAACCATTAAAAGTGGTGCACAACCGATAAACCTCCCTTGTCCTTCTATTCGACAAGCGTTTAATGATCTAAAAGTCTCGGCGACGATTATTGAGACCGGAGTGACTCCCTTGTTAAGTCGATCGAAAAGACTCGCAACTGCATCTTCTACATGCTTTAATACTTTTGGGAAAATGATTAACCCATATATGCCAAGAGCGAAAATCTCGATGCGTTTCTTCACATCCGAGTGTGCCAGTATTAGATCTCGTAAACTTTTCCAATTGATGCACTTATTATCTCCTTTTACTTTGATCCGAGATGTAACCCACTGTTCACTCATTCCGGTTATGTTCATCAATCTTTTCAAAAAGGTTGGGACACATGCATCTTTCAAGTATGCCTTGTCGACTTGAATCCTTGGGCAATGAATCAATACGGTGTATTCTTCCACCATGGGCGTCATGTCAAAATTTTCAAAGGTAAAACAACTATATGTAGGATTCCAATGTTGGGTGAGAGCTCGAAAGAAATGTTTGTCTATCTTCACCTCGAGTAAGTAAGGTAGGTCTCCGTATTCCCTATAAAACATATGCTTCGTCTCATTATCTCACTGATCCCAGATGTCTCTCAATTCTTGCAAACTGTTTTAAGTCATCTTAATCCGAGTATGATCCCAAAATTCTGATAAATGCCTCTCTTTCAAACTACCTCCCTTTTCACGTTATTTTCCCTCTTACCATAAGCGCACAGCCATGTTATCCTCCACTCTATCAAGAAATCCATTTTCCATAACAAAGCTCTCTATTTGGTAATCGAGCTTAAATCAATTCCTTTTCTTGTATGATGATGCAATGCAAGCAAAAGAGACAAAATAAAATAAGTTAGAAAAAACATCAATATCATTATACAGGTATAGAATAAAGAACCAAAGAACTTGTCTTCAATAATTGCTAAAAGGTTTTGTATAACTCCTTCTAAGGAAAGTATTTATGGCTCATTATATGTGGTTTAGGCTCTAGAGTAAAGGGTACCCAAACCAACAGATTTCTCGATCCTCACCCATTATAGGCTTATACGGATGAATTCGATTTAGGGGGACACATTTCCCACATGTTTGCACGAAAGTGAAAACTTCACGAAAACATGGGTACGGATGTAATCCCGAAAGAGATTCACTATCCTGCACGGAGGTGAAAACCTCATGAAGTAGTAGCTTCCCGCTTCCACTTAAAGGGACAATAACAGATGCATATGAATGCAAATTTATACTTGCAATATCGACATAATATAGCATCACACAAAAATGCAACGGATCGTATATTAAACAAAATCGAGTGTTTAAAATTTTTTAACAAAAAGATCCGAAAATAATCGGCTTTTGGCTTGACTCTCTTTTATTTTAAAAACTCCCCAGCGGAGTCGTCAAGCTGTCGAAACGTTTTTTTGAAAAAAAGAAAAAGGGTCTCGAAAAATATTTTCAATTGAAAAATGGGAGTCGCCACCAATCTTTTTTATTTGGTGTGATTGGATCACCATAAAACGTTTTAAATCCGTTTTGAAAAAAACATTTTGGTCTTCGAAATCCAGAAAACGGGTTCGGGAGTCGGTTACGTGTGAGGAAGGATTAGCACCCTTATACGCCCAAAATTGGTACCACGTCGATTATTATCTGGTCTTAGTTGTTAAAAAATTGAAATCTCGAGTGAAGTTTAAAATACGATCCTTGTACACATAATTTAGTTTCGCATGATTTTCAAAAATTGAATTTGAAGATAAATGCCCGTGTATTTCGAATTTCTCGGAGGATTGAAGTCGTGTGTAACACGTTAGGGCACGACGTTCCCGGAATTTCGAAATTGAAGGATATTTTGAAAAGTTTGAAAGAGGGTATTCGATTGTGCGAATTATACGAAAAATCACACTCAGCACGTTAGGGCATAATTTTTTGAAATCTTCACACGAAAGGATATTGCCTCGATTTTAAAATTATTTGTATGTATTATTATTTTTAAACAGAAAGCAATTTTAATTTAATAAAAATGAGTGCGTAAATTAAACACGAATATGCAATTTATTGACAAAATTAAATAGAACAATTAAGCAGATAAGTAGATGCAAAAATTAAGCATAAAATAAAATACGAAATATGATAGAATCGCGAATCAAAATCATTGAGAAAATAACAGGATAAATTTAAAATACGAAGAAAATAAATTATTTTTTTGTACCAAAAATTGAAGAAAAAGAAAATAAAAACGGATCGAAAAATGAAGTGAAAAATGAAGTTTCAGAGAATTTGGGGTTAAAATATAATTTTGGAAAAATTTAGGGGTCAAAATGTGATTTTAGGAAGGTTTGGAGGTCAAAATTTGATTTTGGGAAAATTTGAGGATCAAAATGTAATTTTGGAAAAGTTTGGGGGTTAACATGTAATTTTGGAAAAGTTTAGGGGTCAAAATGCAATTTTAGAAAAGTTTAAGGGTTAAAATGTAATATTAGAAAAATTTAGGGGTCAAAATATAATTTTGGAAAATTTTGATGGTTAAAATGTGATTTTTAAATAAAACAGAGGCTTTATGTGCAAATAAACCCAAAAAAAAGACACGTGACAGCTTTCTATGCGTCCAAAAGTCAAAGGACTAAATTGAAAAGGAAGTAAAATAAAAAGGGCAATTTGGAAATAAATTAAAAATATAAAAAAGATTAAATTGTAAGAATTAAAAAATGTGAAAGGACCAGGGAATAAATATCCCCTGGTCAAAAAACACGCGGACCTTGGCCTGGGGCGGGTCAGATTCAAATTTGAGCACCTAAACGGTGCCGTTTTAGTGCTTAAACCCCCTCAAAACGACGTCGCACCAGGGGGTATTTAAGCCAAAAAATTTGGTTGAAAATCTCATTTTTCATTTTGTTTTTTTCAAAAAAACTTTCTTTTTTCCCTCATTCTCTCTCAACTCTCTTTCTCCGATCCCCTCTTCGGCCCTAGAGTTCCACCGTGGCCGTTATCACCTCCGTTATCACGGCTCCGACTGCGGTGGCTAGGTCAGGTACGTCCCTTCAACTCCCTTTTTGTTATTTATTATTTATTTATTAAATGTTTCGAAATAAATACTGATAAATGACAATAATTGTATAATAAATAATATATCAATATATATTTAGAATATAAAAGGGTTTCAAAATTCGAATAATAAATGATGATAAATAAGTATATATTCTATACCTTGAGAATACTGGAAGTTTGGATGCTTCGAAATTTTATCTTTATTTTTTATATCAATTGCTTCTTGTATTTTTTCTATTGATTTCAGATACACTCTTTGTATTTTTTGTGCAACTTTCGAATGCACCATCTGTTTGTGTATTGATTTCGAAAATCTTGTAACAATTACAACTATTTTTGAATATGCTTTTAAAGTCGATTTTACAATGATTCTCTTTTGTATTTTGCAACTAAATTGATGTCTTTTCTCTTTTGCAGGTGACAGTGGCGATGGTGCAAGTGGTGGTAAGTTGGCTGGTGACGGTGCTAACGTGGCAGGAGTTGAGTGGAAGGGATGGAGGTGGCAGCAACACAAGTTGTTTATTGATTAGGGATTTGAAAAAATTTATAAAATTGGACTTGTTTAGCTTGGATTTGTTGGGTCTGTAATTGGGCCTTTTAAATTTAAATAAATTTAAATTTAAAATTTATTTACTAATTTGGGTTTGAAACGGCCCGGTCAAATTGAACCTACTACAATGTTTATCCCAAAACAAAGTAAAATTTATAAATTTTAAAATAACGTATTGAACGAAGTCATCAAATGGCCTTACAGTTTTATTGCCATAATAAGAACTTCTTTTATTCATGACATAATGAAAAAAAACATTCCTTTTATTTATTTTTTCGTTAATATATTTAAGAATGTGCATAATTCGATTTTAACTGAATTAATTGACGGAACAAAATTATTTTGACTAATCGGTCAGGGATTAATTAATTTTTTTTAAAATTTCGATTAAAAGAATTAACCAATTAATCAAATTGATTAATAATAAAAATATTATAGGCTCATTACATTAGATAGGTCCAATATATTATGTAAGCTCAAAATATAAAAATTAAAGAATGAGTTTAAAATTAATTAAATTTATACAAATTATTATAATATATATATATTTAAACTAAAAAATAATAAATAATAAAAGAAAAAAACCCTAATTTTTTTTTCTATGTCAAATTCATAATATCTTCTGTTCTTCTTGACTTCTTTCAATTTTTTTTTCAAGCCTTTTTTTCATTTCACCGCTCAAGTCTCAAACTTTTTTTTTTTTGTTTTTAATGTAGTGTTTGTTATAAAAATTTTAAATTAGTATTGTTATTGTGATTGGTTGTTTTTTATTTATTTCTTTTTTAAGTTAAAAGCAAACAAAAATAACATTGCAATGGTATTTTTTTCATGTTCCAAACTTATTTGAACAAAACAAAAAAAAATATGTAAAAATTTCGATTAATTTGATTAGTCGCCAAAATTAATTGAAATTAGTTCGGCTGATTAAAAGATTTTGAAAAGATTTTGATTCGGCTAACATTAAGATTTTTATGATTTTGATTAATTCGGATATTAGTCAAACTGACCGTTTAAACACCCCTATGCTCATTGCAACAATTTGGATCCATTATAAAAAAAAACTAACATGTCTTTTAACACATTATATGATCACAGTCTCTAAGTTTTTCAAACATGTTTCAAAATTAGATTTTAACATTACCACCCAAGATTCCAACTTACAATACAAATTTCAAACTCATATATAATTTATCAAAAATCTAACCAATAACCTAATCCTAATATCAATTAGGGACGAAATTAAATTGTAATTTTTATAATAGTGAAAATACAATTTCATCATTTTAATAGTTTATATTTATATAATTTTTAAAAGATCAAATCAAATTTTTATTATTTTTAAGAGATCAAAGTGTAATTTTATATTTATTAAATTAAAATTTTAAAAAATTTAAAAATCTTAAAAGACCTAAATAAAAAAAAATTCACTTTAGAAGAACCCCCTGCCAGTCCCTAATTATGCCTTTGATACCAATGCAATATTATGCTAACAACAAATTAGCATTCGCGAAATTAATAAATCAACTTACATGATCATTGTCGGATGGTTTGATATACTGATCAAAATGAAATCACAAATTTAAAATCGTCTTTGTTCTATAGCACTAAATTTCGAGTCAAAAGAGAGAATAATACTATAAATTTTTTATTTTTCCTCCAATCTCATATTGGTAAAATGAAAGACAAAAAAATGGATAGTGTTAAATTTATTGCTAATAGGGTGCCAAACCTAATAGTTTACAACTTCGAATAACTATTTAGTAGAATCAATTTAATATAAAAAACACAAATGAAAGAAAAACATAAATAAAATTAAATAAAATTCACGTATAACAATCGACATCATGAGACTAGAGACTTAGGCATATCACTTACATATAATACCTGAATCTGAATAATACATGACCTAATGTCTTAACTTTTGTCAACAATTCTAAGGCATGATTGAGCAATATTAATTTCATATATCTACCAATATTAATTTATTTTTCACTACGTCACCGTTTCTCTAAATTTGAGAAAGACTTAAGCCTAAATTCTATAAATTATAACATTTATTAATTAAATTTCATGACATCTTACGATTTTTTGTTAGAAAAAAATTGAAATAAATATTTGCAGGCTTGTGAATTGTGAGTAGGGAGGCAAAAAAAAGCCTAAATATGATTAAATTATAAAAAAATAATTAAGTCGGAATTAAATTTAAGGTAAATCCGTTCAATTTGTTCCGTAATATTTACAAAAATATTTTTGATATATATAAATATATATTAAATTTTTGTTTTCAATAAATATTAAATATATAAATAAATAATATATATTAAATTTTAAGTCTAAATTAAAAAATTATTTATTTCGAAATAAAAATAAAATAATTAAATTAAATTTAGATGGAATTAAATTGGTGTTGAAGTTAGAGTGGGGCAATTTGGGCATTTGATTAAAGTAAGATGTTGAAAATGAAATACAGGAGCGAGTAACTGGGAATCAGCATAGCAAGTTTTGAACCGTCTGATCAACAGAAATGAATTGATGACGAATTTAGACACTCCTTATAACCGTTTGATTAGAGTGTGAGGATGTACATAAACAACAACTCGGAAATGAATCTGAAAACGCAGCCAAAAGTCGTTTCTCGGTTCCCGCCAAAAATAACAGATTCGAAGGACACTTCTAACAAACCCCCTAAAACCGTCGGTGTCAGCCTCTTCATTCCCCAATTCCCACGCGCCTCCCCCCCCCCCCGCCCCACCTTATAAATAAATACCCATCCGCTTCCTCTCCCTTTCTATGATTTTTCTACTCTTTCCAAGAATCCTCCAAACAAACTCCCTCTCTGAAAAATGGCTATTCCCTCTCTCACTCTCATCATCTTCCTCGCTCTCTCCTTCCTCTTCGTCTCCCACTCCACTTTTGACCAATTTCTCACCTCCACCTCCACCGCTTACACCGCCACCATCAGCGCTCCACAACAATCACCCTTCTTCACAATCTCACCTTCGCCTCTACCACCTCAAGATCACGCCGACCACGGGTTCCTCCCCCACACTTCACTCCTTGCACCAATCCTGTCTCGTCTCGGCTTCAACGAGCTAGCCACCGCCGCTCCCTCCCTCTTCAGTGACTCTACTTCAGCCGCTGCTTGGTCTGGTCCGTACACTATCTTTGCTCCCTCTGATTCCTCTGTCCGCTCGTGTGTTTCTTGCTCTACTCCTTCCCTCCTCCGTGAACGCATGGTTCCTGGCCTCTTTACCAACGATTACCTCCGGAAACTCACCTTCGGTACCAAAGTCGAAACTCTCAGCCCCGGCCGTTGCTTAACCGTTACTTCCACAGCTAACAACCAGAAAAACTTCACCGTTCACAAGATCTTTATCGGCGGAGTTGAAATCACTCAGCCAGATCTGTTCAACAACGGCCTACTCATTATCCACGGCCTCCAAGGCTACATCTCACCTCTCTCGCCTTTCTCTTGTGACGTAGAACGGATGACGACACTCTCTTTCCCGTTCCACCACGGCCAGAGCCAAAACAACCAATTTAAGCAGCAACAGAATGTGGCTCTGATGCGATTCATGCTTCGAGACGCCATGCTACGGCTGAGAAATAACGGCTTCTCCGTTCTCTCACTCGCTATGAAAGTCAAGTACCCCGAACTCATTCCTCTCATCAATGTCACGATCTTTGGTCTTGAGGACGTGTCCATCTTCTCCGGTTCGTACGCTTACATCCACAGCGTAAGGTTCCATATCGTGCCAAATCAATTTTTGACTGTTGCGGATCTGGAGAGACTTCCAGTGGGGACCACGCTGCCGACATTGGAGAGAGGGCAGAGTTTGGTGGTGACGACGGCGGGAGAAGGCATTACGAAGAATCAATTGAGGATCAACTATGTGGCGATTAAGGTTGCTGACATGATAAGGAATTTGAATGTTATAGTGCATAGTATTTACTTGCCATTCCCACATCTTCATCCTATGGCGGCGGTGACTGATGCCATTTTAGGTGGAGATCAGACGTCGACGGCGGCAGGAACAAATGGGGATTGTGAAGCTTCCAATGGGCAAGGCCAAGGCAATTGTGGAATGAGCCAGGTGAATCAGATGGCGACTCAGCTCAAGCCCCACATGCTGGAACTTGAAGACCACCATGTCCATGACCATGGTCTTTGAAGGGTTTTGCTAATGCATGTACAGTGAACTGCAGGTTCGCCTTCTGTTTCCTAGCTTTGGTTCGCGGTTTATCTGTGTTTAGTCTACTGAGTACGACTTTGATTAGTCTGTTTGTTTTTAGGTTAAAAGAATTCGATTGTGAAGTGTCTGTTTGGGTGGAGATGACTCGTTGTTGTTGTTATGTTCCAGTACTTTAGCAAGAGATTAATGAAAATGTTACTGTTGTGAAAGAGATAATCATCTCTTTGCGAACGGTTGCATGTTAGCAAATGAGTAGATATCAGAGGAATCATTTGTTTTTTATATGTATATTTGTTTTAGTTCGGCAAAGATATCATTCATATAGCGGTAAGATTAGTAGAATATACTGGAATTCAAATAGGGCGATTAGGGTAGGTTATGTGAAAATTCATGCTAAAAATAAGCTTAATTCGTGAACCATTTCATAACCGATACGGGAACGTCATGAGTTCTGGGCTCCGTCTATCCCATTTGGATTTCTTCATTTTGGAGTCCAATCTGCAAAAATCTGGCTTGGGCCAGATGCTGTGCTCGATATATTTGATCATCTATTTCAGTTTGAATACATTTAAAATGAACAATATATGGCTGTTTTCAACACAATCTAAAGAAGCCAAGATGCTCAAAAGATAAACAAAAACATGTTCATGGAGAATGGAAATGCCAGGGATACTATTATTTTGAATTCATGGTGTTTGTATTCTGAGAATGATACATCGATCAGGCTAGAAGTGGGATAAATTTACCTTTGAGTAGCTGAGGATTGGGGAAAGTGTGAAGGTGACATTAGAGAGACTTATGGATGTTCTTACTAGTACTCAATTCACTTAAACTTTTAAATCGAAGAATAATGTATTTAAATACGTTGGAACCCATGGATGTTTACTTGTATATTACTACAGTTAGATGAGTTGTACTTGTTTTAGAAAATTAGTTATGAGGGAATGATACAGTGATACTTCATGGATTGATGATATTATTTCCTTTTTCTTTAAAATGTGGCTGGCTAAAGTAAATTTGTGTAGTATAAGCAAACTGTTGGAACTTGGAATTGTTAAGAGCACAGAAGCAAAATGCAAAGGGACAAATGATATCTATAGTTTCGTTAATTAGTCTTAATTCATGAATTTTTTTGGTTCCCCAATATATCCATAAATGATTTAAATCACGTATGTCTCAACCTGTAAGAATATGGTTTATTTCTTGTTCTTTTTCTTTCTCATGTGGCAATAATAAAGAGTAAACAAAAATTCATACAAATTAACATTTAACTGTGTAAGAAATTAAGATGCGATTTGGGCTTCTAAGAAAGCATTAAAATCCTCCTTAGCCTTGCGCTAGCTAGGGGTGATGCAGGAAGCAGGTGAGGCAGGGTATGATGTGCAGGGACGTATGCAGGAGGTGGCAGGTGACCTGACCTGAAATTTTTTTTATTTAAGATGTTAAAATTTTTTAAAATTTTAAATTATTAAAATTAAAATTTTAATTTGACCTCTTTTAAAAATAATAAAATTTTAATTTAATAATTTAAAAGTTATATTTTTATGATCGTAAAAGTCGATAAAATATTTTCTGGATTGTCACCTGCTCTTGCTCTTGTTGAGGAGTTCCTTTTTTATCTTTATTACCACACACAAAGGCAGCAGCAACTGGTAAATTTGCTTCCTTAGCAAGACAAGATTTTTTATCAACTCCAATGGCAGATCATAGTTGAGATTCATCGAGTCCTCCATCCTCATTTGGGTCTGGTATTATGGTGGATGAAGCCCAGGATCCGCATTCGAACTTCTCCAGGGAAATTGTTGTGGATACCACATTAAATTTATTCTCCATCACCACCATTGCTGCTGCTTTTCTTGGCCTCACTGACTTTGCCTTACCCAAGCCTGGTAAGAGAAAGCAAAGGGCGCTGCATTTGAAGTCGTCAACTTCATTATCCTTCCTCTTCTTACTGTTAGCATTGGCATGACATGATGACCATGATGCCAGTTCATCTGGTGTTGGTGGTGCATGCGTTCTTCAGCAGAGATTGATGATATTGCGATGCTGATGGGTGCCTAATTTTATTCACCAACTTTTCAACCTGTCGAGGAGAGGCTTGACTTACATTCCTCAAGGTCTTTTCCAAATCGAGGAGAAGAGGTTGGAAGGCTACAACTCAAGAAGTTGTTCTTTGGAGGTAACAAGAGGTTAAAACTGATTTCTCCCATGGATGGTCCTCTAAATGAGATAGGATAAAAAGATATCTGCTTTTCCTTTAGCAGGATTTTGGGTTGTTCAATTGGAATGAAATGGAGCAGATGTCGAGCCCTGTAAATTTCATACAGTTCTTGAGCAATACTGTTAGGTGTGGGAACTGCCATTGAATTGAAAACAACGAAACTGTGAGGACGAAGCGAAAGGAGAGGCCCCAACTGCATCAAAGAAGAAAAGATTTGGACGTGGATAGCATTAGTCAAAAGCATCTCAGTAGTGATTTGCATGTCCTATTACATTTTTCTTTTCCCATATTAAAAAAACGAGAAAGGATTGTATGAAATAGAGATATTATCCATTTTCAATAGTTTTATGACACATCAATAATTTCATCCTAAATTTCAGGATTTTAATTGTAATTTAATTTTTTTTAGGATAAAAATGTTGAAATTAAGAATGAAAATACTGATGTGACATAAAATTATTGAAAAAGAGACACAAATGACGTGGTGTCACTGTTTCATTCAATCCTTTTCCTAAAAAAACAGACTGAGGAACTGACATCACCAAATACAAAATAATTAGTTTTTAATGTAGGATTTGAAATTAATACATGTAAGACCAATATCCATAATTTTTTTTTCTAGTTAGTACATTTCTCTCCTCAATAATTTATCTATAATATATAATATATATAAAAGCAAAAAAAAATTGAATTAATGAAAATATAATTTTATTTTCATTATATTATTAAATTCACAATAAAAATAATTTATTAATATATTAATACTTATTATGTGATAATAGCAAAAATAATATTAACTAAGTATTAATTGGCATGATAATAGATTAACAAGAAATTAATTAACTTAGTCATATCTATTAAAAGTTTTATTGAAAGAAATAACATCACATATATTATTAATCAATAAAAATTAAAATATATAAAATTATTAAATATAATTAGATAAAGTAAAAAATAATAAAATCTAGACTTTTTTATATTTAAACATTTTAATTAAATAAATATAATTTTATCTATAAATTTTATTTTATTTTATATATTATAATGCTTAGATAAACATTTATGTATATATAGCATTTTTTCAACATAAAAATATATACTTTAAATAGTCGGACACAAATTAACCTAAAAATGATAGAAATGTCCTTAATTGATAAATGACTTAAGCTTGCCTAGACATTAAATTGTCCCTAGAAAATTTCACTCGTCATTTTTGATATCGTGACACCTTCGACAATCAACTTTTAAGAATATTTGAGAATTTCAATGTCGCAACAAGGTACACAGGCTACTTGGCTTCCCCACTCTGATGTCTAAGCTTGGAGTTGCAACTTTGGTGGTTTGAAGTTGCGACCATGGAGGTCAGTGTCACAACTTTAGAGGCGAACCACTTCGGATTGTGAGTTGGTGAAATCCAACTTCTTGAGTGGTGATGAAGCATTGGTGTCGCAACCTTGACCATAGTAGAGGCCTCTCTCCACGTTTTCACCTCAACCACTTCCTTGCATAATTTTTTCATTTTAGTTCTAAAAAGTATAAAAGTATAATAAAAACCAACATCTAACATAAATTCTAAGAGTTACAAGAAAGTACTAAAAAGATTTTGAAAATATTTGAAAACAAGCTCTTTTAAATGTCTAAAGAGCTTAATTTAACATATGAAATTACGACAAATCATTCATAGATCTAGATTAAAGTAAAATAAGTATTAGGGTTTGTATAAACAAAATAAGGATTAATGTTAAAAAAAGTAGATATTGCGTGTATATACTTTTTGAAAGAAATATCATATTCTTTATACGATAAATATATATCATATTTTGTTGGGAAGTGTCCATTTACGTCGATATAAAGCTAAAGTGGTTTTACATCATTCCATGATTTATTATATGATTAATATATAAAGAATCCAATTATTATATTTTATGTTCTATTCATGTAGATCATGCATGTCAAGTTTTGCATAAATTAAAATTTTTTAACTATTTGTTTTATATAAAAAAAATTTTTCTACCAATATATTTTTATATGGACAATATATTAGATCAATGTGATAGAGATCTCAAATCAATTCAAAAATTTACATGCATTACAAGTACATTTATATAAATAAATTTAATGGTTGAATTGTTAAAATATTAATTATACAAAAAAATACAAAATGGTGTGCAAGTGGATCCCTTGCCTCTTTTGAGTTATATATATATATATACACAAATTGGAATTTTTTGTATAATAAAATAAGTCCTCATCTGCTTTATTGTCTGATCCTAATTCTATTTAGGCTAGATATATATTCAGGTAAAACAACAAAACCGCTATTACTTAAACCACAAACTTTATCGATAATTAGTTTATGTTTACAATAATAAACTCATGATGCATGTGTCACAAAAAGGCAACTGATTGTTGAAATTAGAAAATAATTCAAATTAGTATTTATGCATGTTCATACTACATACTTAATCAACTGCTATGCATGTCTCTTTCGCAATTCAAAACCTATTCAGTCATAGGTATTATTTGATAAAATTGAAAAGGTCTCAATATGTTGTATATACTATCTTAATGTCCCAAATGATGTTGCAGTACATGTTGAAATAAGGCAAATTAACAATAGTTTTCAAATATAATAATAAACAGTAAATGCCATAAAATATTGTTAATGCAACTCAGATTCACGGTTGGAGTCCAATTTGTTCGGGCTCAACAAACACAAAATAAATAAACCCAAATAAAATAATAAATACATAAAAATCCTTTTTATTTAACAAAAATTACATAAATTTCCATTTATATGAAAACCCAATTTTACAAATGGCCCAATGCTCAAATGGCCTAACAAGCCCAAACTTTTGGAAAAGTTAGAAACCCTAGTTTGCTAGGGATTCCATCTGCCACTACTCACCCGTGCCCCGTGCCACGTCAGCAAAAGCATGTTCCTGAGGCTTTTGACACCCCATGCCGAGACCATGCCTCTGCCACCACCTACCATCGCCGTTCGGACCTGCAAAATACAGAGGAAAGTAGAGACAAACATAAGAAACAAATAGAAAAAGAACAAAATGAAATGATTGGTAGTCGGCTTTAAAAAGCCACAAAAAATCAATTGTAACCTCTCTTCTCTCTTTGATTTTTCACGAAGAACGAACACAATGAAATAAAAACAAGAAAATTCGAAAGTTGATATTGGTGTTTTATACAAATATATTTTATTTTATTTTTTCATTTCGAAAGTAAACAAAAATAAAGATAAAGAGGCAAGAAAACTAGGGTTCTTAAATTGGTTGTCGTGCCGTCGCCTCCTTCGGTGGCCTCCTCTTTGAATAAAGTCCCTTCGAACAACCAATATTCGTATGGGAACTTCAACAAATAAGAGAGATTACGACTTTCTTTCGAAAACTGATCGCATTAGAAATGACACCTATTTTTCCCTCAATTTGTGTATTAATTGTCTCTTTTGTAGCATATTTAGCATGTATGATAGGTATTTCATACTTAGTATTTATATTCTCTAACTCATTATTGTTTGGCTTAAATTCTCGTTATTTTATCTCTTCTATGCACTAATGTCGGCGTATGCAGAATATGTTCACAATTGTCAGCGTAGGGATCCATCTCAGAAGATCGATGCTAGAAAGAGTTCAAAGATGCAGCCACAAGTTTAGTTTGGTATTGTGGCCAGAAATGTCACCGCATGAAAACATCTACTTTGTATGAGTAAATTCACGCTGCAAGCACATCTGGAAGCACCAGCGCAGGAATTTCACATGATGTCTCCGCAATTAAAGATTATAGATCGCGCCCAGAAATGTGGCGACAATCTGTAGATTTATGAAGATCACACCAGATCTGCGTGAGTGCACAATTGGATTTCAACAAACTTTGACAACTACACAAGAAGTTGGATTTGAGAGGAGATGAGATCTACAATTCTCAAAGCTTATAAATAGAGGAGAGAAGAAGGAGATGGATATCAAGAGGTGAAGGAATTAATTCTGCAAATACTTTGAGTTTTTGAAGCTTTATGTTGGAGACCGGTGAGCTGATCGATCAGGTGAGCAACAACTTCTGACGAGAAGTGCTTGGTGCGATACAAGAGGAGCTGTTAAGAGATAATCCTAGTAGCCTAGGGATAGTATGCTTTGATTTATTTGTTAATCCCTTTTTGAATACTGATGAATTATTATTGACAGTTGATTTTATATGAGAATATCTTTCAATGTTAGATTACTTTGATTCATACTTCATTCTTCTCATCTGTTTATTCTTGGATTCAACTGTTTGACCACGAGAGTGTAATTGCAATCTACCGACACTGAGAGGTGCAGTGACAAGTTGAATTAACAAGCAAGTCAGCGAGAGTAGCTTGAGGCTAGAAGGGATTCTGTCACTTGTTCTTATTTGCGAAGTAATGCCAGCACTGAGAGGTGTGGTACTTGTGAGTGCTTGAGTCTTGATTAAACAGAGAGTTGTTATTGGAATGATTTCATTGGAACCTTATTGCGGTGATAATTCATCTACACTATACCTTGTCGACACATCTAGCGTTACTACTTAGTGAAATCAATGATTTACTCCAATCCTTTACACTTGATCACACTTTTACTTTTATGCATTTAAATTCTCCAAACTTCAACAACTATTTGATTTACTTGCAGTTGCTCTGACAATTAACTTTTATAATTACATTGACAACCTTAACTATTTTAACTGTGCAGTTCTGGTTTAATTGCGCTGACATCCTTACTAGCATTTTCCCTAATCTTAGCTTTAGTTGCTTCGACAATTTAAACATCAAGAACTTCTTTCTCGTGGGATCGATATCCGATAGAACTAATCTATTAACGATACTTGCATCGACGTGTGTCCGCTTGCACAATTGCTGTGATGTTACAGGTTAATCAAGTTTTGGCACCGTTTTCGGAGAATGGCGTTTGTTTAAGGTTTATTTTTGTAGTTGTAATTATTCTTTCTTACTTAATTTCTAATTTTTACTAACTTGTTTAATTTTCTTTTAATGATTTCTGTCAAAATTCTTCAGTTGTTGCATGTCCACAAGGAGAAATCCTAAGGATATTGTGAGCTTTGATCCAGAACTCGAGAGGACACTTAGGAGAAAAAGACAAGAACAAAAGAAAATGGCTGACAACAACAACAACAACCTACCACCATTGCGGCCACAAGATGTAGTTCCTCCAATACCACCATAAATAATAAATAATGTACCACCACTGCCTCTACAAGAAGAACAGGTGAAAAACAGGACAATCAGGGATTTTATTGTTCATGTACTTGACGATTTGCAACCAGGGGTTGTAAGGCCAGCTATACAAGTTGAAAATTTTGAATTGAAGCCGGTGATGTTCCAAATGCTCAATTCAAATGGGCAATATACGGGCCTACCTCATGAAGATGTGAGGGAGCATCTTAAATCATTTCTGCTTATTTGCGCATCTTTTAGTCAACATGGTGTTCCTAATGATGCTTTAAAAATGTAATTATTTCCTTATTCATTTCAGGGAAGAGCAAGAACATGGTTCTTGGGTTTGCCGGCTGGATCCATTACATCATGGAATGCATTAGCAACGCAATTTGTATTACGTTTAAGTCCGCCGATAATGAATGTAAGGTTGCACAATAACATCACAGCTTATCATCAATTGGATGATAAGAACCTACATACAACATGGAAGCGTTATAAAACTCTGCTTAGACGTTACCTTATGCATGGAATTCAGCAAGAGACTCAGATCGAGATCTTTTACAATGGATTGAATGCTCAAACAAGGAATCTTGTCGACGCATCTGCTAATGGTCCCTTGTTGGATTGTACCTACACTAAAGCTGTACGAATTTTAGAGAGAATTGCACAGAACGATTATCAATATCCTATCTCTTGTTCTGCTCAGGTAAAAACTAATTATGGTGTTCTTGAGTTAGATACAATTTCAGCCTTGAGAGCACAGGCATCGTCTTTGGCCAACATTATAAAGAACATGAAGGGAACAAGTGATGTTGCTCCCATTCAAGTGGAATAACAGATGGATGTCCCGACATTTTTCTGTGAAATTTATGGCGACAACCACAGTTATGAGGATTGCCCTCAACATGATGAGAACGCATTCTACGTCAACAACATCAGAGGAAATTCTTATGGTAACTCATATAGTAATTCTAATCGAAACCCACAACCTTCAGGGAATCAGAATGTATTTATATATAGATATGAAAATTCCTCACAACAAGGGAGTTACAACAACAATCAACAGCAGAACTATAATCAGAATTCTTAGGTACGTACACATCCTGATCAATTATAGGTACACAATCAGATGCAACCACGAGCGCGAATGTAGCCACAATAGACTGCGCTGCCACATATGCAAGAATAGCATCAACAATATCAGCAACAGTTTTCTCAATAAAGATCAAATTCTATGTCTTCCCTTGAAGCGCTGATGCGAGAGCATATTACACGAACTAAAGCAATTGTTCAAGGTAATTCTTCTTCTATCCGTGCGTTAGAAGCCCAGCTAGGATAGTTGGCTTCTAATATGAGTACAAGATCACCAGGCACTTGCCTAGTGATACTAGAAATCTGACGTAGAAGGGGAAGGAACATTGCAAAACTATCACGCTAAGAAGCGGAAAGTAGACTGCTAAACCATGCAGCAATTTCACTCAAGAAAATGTTGACGCAATCGAACCAACGCAACAAAGAGAAGTTATATCTGAAGAGAGCCCAGCAGAAATAAATGAGGAGAAGTCGACTATAGTGACTACTATACTTACAATTCGCCCAACAAAGACGTCGATGCAACCGGTTATTCCACAACAACCCACTGACAATATACCTTTGCCATTTCCATAGAGATTTAAAGAGAAAAATCATGAGAAGGATTGTCAGAAATTTGTTTCTACTTTGAAGCAATTACACATTAACATACCTCTTGTAGATGCTCTTGTGCAGATCCCTAGTTATGGGAAATTTATGAAAGAGCTGTTATCAAAGAAGAAAAAGTTGTTCGAAATCGAGATGATTGCTCTCACAGAGGGGTGCAAAAAAAATAAGTTGCCACCTAAAATGAAAGACCATGGCAGCTTCACAATTCTATGTTCCATTGGAAATCATTATCTAGGTAAAGCTTTATGCAACTTGGGAGCTAGTATTAACCTTATGCCTTTGTCCTCATTCAAGAAGTTAGGAATTGGATCGATGAAACCCACTGTGGTGACATTATAGCTTGCGGATAGATCTCTAGCACAACCTGAAGGGCAGATCAAAGATGTCCTTATCCAAGTTGATAAGCTTGCGTTCCTTGCCGATTTCATAATCCTCGACTGCGAAGCAAATAAGAAGGTGCCCATCATCTTGGGACACCCATTCTTAGCAACGGGATACATGCTCATTGACATTTTTAAGGACGAATCCATCATACAACATAATGACGAGCACGTTATCTTCAGTGTGTTTGAAGCATCTTCATCTTCAAGTAAAAAGAAATGTCACCACATTGACGTGCTGAATGAGATAATTATGCAAGAATTCAATGAACAAAGCTCAGCAATTCCAGACGAAGATGCAGTGACATCCACCGATGATATCCTAACTGAATGTGACCATAGAGCTGAAGCTAATAGTTGTGAGTTGAGACAAGGTTGGAAATTGGAATCATTGGATCTTTCCAATAGGATGATCTCGGTGTTTAAACCATTAATTGAACAAGCTCCTACCTTGAAGTTGAAGCCATTGCCGACGCATTTGAAGTATGTCTTTTTGGGTGACAATTTTGACATAATTCAAGAAGAAAAGCTCATCACAATTTTAAAGGAGCACAAAATAGCCATAGCTTGGAGTATTGTAGACATCAGAGGTATTAATCCCTCTTTTTGCATTCACAAAATCAGGTTGGAAGATGAAGGGAAGTAGTTCATTGAGTAACAACGAAGACTTAATGAGAAAATGAAAGAGGTAGTGAAGAAGGAGATTATTAAGTGGATAGATGCGGGCATCATTTACCCCATTTCAGACAGCATATGGGTGAGCCCTGTCCAATGTGTGCCTAAGAAAAGCAGCATTACAGTGGTGAGTAATGATAAGAACGAGCTGATCCCTACTCGCATAGCTACAGGTTGGCGGGTGTGCATGGATTATCAGCGTCTCAATGCGGCCACAAAGAAGGATCACTTCCCGCTACCATTCATTTACCAGATATTGGATAGGCTAGTTGGTAAAGCCTACTATTGCTTCCTAGATGGCAATTCTGAATATAATCAGATTGCCATTGCGTCGGAAGATCAAGCAAAGACCACATTCACGTGCCCATTTGGAACCTTTACCTTCCAACGTATGCCATTTTGATTGTGCAATGCACCAGCCACATTTCAGAGGTGCATGATGGCTATCTTCTCGGACATGATTGAAGATTCTTTAGAGGTATTCATGGACGATTTCTCTGTATATGGGAAGAACTTTGATCAATGCGCTGACAACTTGACAAAAGTATTAAAGAGATGCGAGGACACAAATCTAGTGCTGAACTGGGAGAAATGCCATTTCATGGCAACTGAAGGCATTGTTCTTGGTCACCGCATATTATGTCAGGGCATTGAGGTAGACAAAGCAAATGTTGAAATCATTGAGAAATTGCCACCACCTACCAATGTCAAAGGAATAAGAAGCTTTCTTGGTCACGCTGGCTTTTATAGGAGATTTATTCGAGATTTTTCCAAGATTGCTAAACCACTATACTCGTTGCTAGAGCAAAATAAAAAGTTTGTGTTTGATGACGAATGTTTGGACGCATTTGTCAAAATAAAGAAGCAGCTAGTACAAGCTCCAATTATCGTCGCACCGGATTGGACGCAACTGTTTGAATTAATGTGTGATGGAGTGACCTTGCTGTAGGAGCTGTGTTGGGACAATGCAAAGAGAAGGTATTTCACTCCATTTATTATGCTAGTAAAACTTTAACTAATGCACAGGTAAGCTATACAACTACCGAGAAGGAGTAACTAGCAGTCGTTTTTGCATTTGACAAATTTCGCTCATATCTTTTTGGCGTAAAAGTTACTGTCTACACAGATCACTCTGCGTTGAGATACCTTTTTGCTAAGAAAGACGCCAAACCGAGATTAATCAAATGGATCCTACTATTACAAGAATTTGATGTTAAAATCAGAGACAGGAAGGGATCCGAAAACCAAGTAGCAAACCACTTATCCCGTCTAGAAGCTGGAAGTGAGAATGGCAATCAATCACGCATTGTCGATGCATTTCTAGATGAGCAATTATTTTATGTCGACGCATCTCCATGGTATGCTAATATTGTCAATTATTTAGTTTGTGGTAAGCTACCCTTGAGTGCCATTAGCCACAAGAAAGTCAGATTTTTACACAATGCTGCGAAGTATCATTAAAACGAGCCATACCTATTCAAGGTATGCGCTGACTACATTATCCGTCGCTGCGTTCCTGAAGAGGAAATGACTTTCATCCTGAAACATTGCCATGATGCTCCATACGGAGGCTATTTTGGTGGTATGAGGACTACTGCAGAGGTCTTACAATCAGGATTCTATTGGCCCACATTGTTTCGAGACGCCTACAAATTTGCTTAACAATGCGATAGATGTCAACGTACTGGTTCTATATCTCGTCGAGAGGCTCCAACAACCTATTATGAAGGTGGAGCTATTCGATGTCTGGGGTATAGATTTCATGGGACCATTTCCAAACTCTTTTGGGAATGCGTACATTCTAGTTGTTGTTGACTATGTCTCTGACACTATGTTTGGTTGAGTGTAATGGCTATTCCATTATAGCTCAATTCAATGGACTCACCACATTCCTTTGTTTGGTTGGATGGAATACCCATTACTGGTGTATTCCATTACAACCTTATACAGAAAAAAAGCATTGTTTCCATTCCTTTCCCTCCTCACCGAATCCTCATTCCTTGTTAGACCTTTCCAATTTTACCCTCACCAGACTTCTTTCTTTTGTTTTTAATCTTTCATGCACCAACTCAGACCAGAAAAACAAGCAAAAGGAGAGAGAGTAAGAGAAAAAAGGTACAAATTTCATCTTAGTTTATTCTCTTATCGACAAATTAGTTTAGGTTTCATCTTTCTCTCTTTCAATTTTAAATTCATCAATGGATATAACTGATGTGTCGTTGGGAACACCAAATATAACCTATTCCAAAAATTAAAGTAAATAATAGTAAAGGGAAGTACGGTCTAATCCTCAGGGACTGGAGAGTCGTAAAGTCTTGTTTGTCGAGATTGTGAGCCAAATCGCGCCCAAGAAAAGGTCCGCGATCTAAGGAAAAATAAAAGAAACAAAATTAAAAATAATAGTAAATAGAATTAAAAGAAATAGAAAATAGGGAAGTCGAAGTAAAAATAAATAGCATAAAATAAACAAGTTGAAAAAAGAAGGGTTTTATCGATATTTAGAGATCCAGCCTCCGGTTATCTTGATTCTTCCTCGATTCAATCATAGACTTTGGTTGGTTCTTCTCATGCCCGAATAAGCCAGTTATAGTGGAAGAGGACGCCTACGACCACCAGCTCCGGATATAATTTTTAGAGGAACCTGACTCTAGCCAATCGTCGCTCCAATGGGACTGTCTTACACTAGATCACCTTTTCCTAACGACGAATGCCACGCCGTTTTGTCTCTTTGGCTCGTCAACCTCTGACGAAGTAAGTTAGCGAACCGATTGTGTAACCTTCTCAAAACACACAAAGTGGTGGGTTTTGCACAAGATGATAAGATTACTTTTGTAGGGATTTTGGACGGAAGCGTCGATATCGTAATAAAGAGAATTGATGAATACTCGAGTGAGAAGAATTAAGCGCAGATTCTAAGCCTCATGAACTTTGGAAGAATATTTGATAACCTTCAGCTAGAAGGGTTTTTAATTGCTCATGATTTTGGGGAAGAACACAAGATAATAAAATAAAGCTTTTATTGAACTAGGGATTTAGGGAGATGAAAGATTTTTCAATGAATGGTGAATGAATAATTCAATCACTCCACCCCCTATTTATAGTATATAATATTCCTAGTTGAATCCAATCTAAATTCTAAAAGATAATTAGAATTATATCTAACATTTAATTCCCCTAATTGGATCCAATTTAAACTCTAAAAGATAAATACAAAAAGATAAATATAAATTAAATACAAATTTAAATAATAAATAATATCTTAAATATTGAATCCTAATATAAAATATATTTAAAAAAATAAAATAAAATAAAATAAAAACAAATCTTTTTGTCCTATAACTCTCTCTTTTAGCATTCTCTCTTCACACAACTTCAAATTCTCCTCCAAAACCATGCTTTTTGTCTTCAATTTATCTTCTATCACCACTTGAGTCCTTACAAAATAAAAAGACAATAAATAGCCCAATTTAATAGGATCATACTCTAAAAATATATATATTTAATATCCAAAAGTATGTCATATTTAAGCATTATCATATTCCCCCATACTTAGCCCATGCTTGCCCTCAAGTATGACTCATAATCCACTAAGTAATTAAAATTCCACCATTGAAAATAATACTCCAAAGTTCTGCAAACAATTAGACTTAATGCTTATGAAAAATAAACAGAACCTTTAGCTTGCTGTAGGTAAAATCGAAAAAGTAACCCAATTAAAACACACAATAATTAAATCATCTTGAATTATTTCATGAGAGTTAGATAATTTACTAAACTTACCAAGACACCTATTTGTTCACCCTTGTTTCCAAATTTAGTTCTCTTCCTTTTATTTTCTCAATTTTTTCCTTTTTTTCTTGAAGAATACTTTGGACCTTTTGACGCGAAATGAAATGACACCCAAGCACTTCATCCTGGTTACTCAGCCCAACATGCTCTCAATTTTTTTCTTCTCTTCTTTTTTGTAGAATGTGTTAGCCCTTTTGACGCGAAGTGAAATGACAACCAAGCACTCCACCCCGGTTACTCAGTCTAACATATTCCGAATTTATTTATTTATTTTTCTTTTTTTTATTCGGGTTAGTGAAGTTTTTCTTAACACGTCAAACAACCTTTTTACGCGAAGTAGGATGACAACCCAAGCACCATACCTCGGTTACTCAGTTAGTCACGTTTTAAACTATGCTCATAACCGTAAAATCATCAAAGGGTTTTCTTTTTTTCTTTTTTTTTCGGACAGAACTTTAATTTAGGAGGACTAAGAAAAACAAACAAGTATCAAAAATAAATTTGGTAATTAACTAACAATCAAGAAAAACAATTTTAGCATGCATCAGAATTAACTGTTCTCTTATACTTAGACTTAATCAATTTTACCATAAGCAAGATAGAGTTTTCTTCATTAATCATAATCTTGTAAGCTTAATAGAAATAAAACAGTGGAGACAAATAGCAAAATCAAAATTAACTCAGCAAACAAGAATCATACTGATGGGCAAAACAGTGGGCATTTCGTGGGTAAAATCATGGGCATGAAATGAGATAAAATATACTTAAAAAGATAAAACAGGCAAAAAATAGCAAGGTAGCGGTAAAAATAAACCCATAGCAGCACAAACAGCAGATAAAAATAGCAAAAACAATGAGGAACGTCTCCCCCTACTTAAAATGCATTACCCTCAATGTGAAGATAAATACGAAAAGAAAAGGGTTTAGAATACTTCCCATGTTATCGTTGCTTTCGTAGTACTGTAGTTTCCATCATTAATATTTTTTTTGAAATAAATTCCTCGAGTTTCCTAGACAAAAATAAATAAATAAATAAAATAAGATAGAAAAATAAAATAAATAAAAATAATTGGGTTGCCTCCCAACAAGCACTTGTTTAATGTCGCTAGCTTGACGACCGAACTAGAGTTGGGGTCGTTTCCACTGAAATTTTTTGATCATATGAAGTTGGAAATTTGGTGCCTGCACAACAAAAGGTAGAAGTTTAGTGTTCATAGGGGGCAATAATTTCTTAATAGATTTGCAAGAGGGATCTAAATCATCAAATAATATTTTAGGTTCATTTTTATGGAGTGATTTGGAAGTCTCTTTTACTAAGGATTCCACTATATCGACATGGTTTATGTTCAAGATTTCACTAGGGTGACTGATGGTGTCATAAACATTAAACTTTACGATCTCCCCATCAAACTCCATCGTGAAGGTTCCACTTCACACATCAATCTTAGTATTTGCAGTATTAAGAAAAGGTCGCCCTAACAAGATATCGGAAGACCCAGGAGTTTTATTCTCTTCCATCTTTGCCACATAAAAATCTACAGGAAAAATTAGTTCATTGACTTTCACTAACACATCCTCAAGGATTCCTTCGGGATGTACAATAGACCTGTCCACCAATTGAATTATAACACTTGTTTCCTTCAAAGAACCCACGTTAAGTGATTCATAAATAGAAAAAGGCATTACATTTATAGAAGCTCCTAAGTTACACATAGCTTTCTTAATTCCAAAGTGACCTATTTTGCATGGAATTGCAAACATACCTCTATCCTTACATTTTGTTGGCATCCTTCATTGCAAAACCGCAGACACATTCTCACCAACATTTACCTTTTCGTTTCCAGTCAATTTTCTTTTGTTGGTGCAAAGTTCTTTCAGAAATTTAGCATACCGTGGAATCTGTTTAATAGCATCTAACAACGGTATATTTACCTCGACTTTTCTGAATGTTTCGAGGATCTCTTTTTCTTTATTACCTTTCTGGGTTTGCCTCAGTCGTCCAGGAAACAGAGGTTGAATTCTAGGTAATGGAGGTTTCGATCGGACCTATTCGTCGTCTTTCTGATTTTCATGGGCAGATTCTTGGGCATGATTTTTACCATGAATTGGTTCCAGTACTTTCCCACTTTGTAGAGTCATTGCATTTGTATTTTGTATTGGGTTAGGTTCTGTTTGTGACGGCAGCCTATCCTATGCATTTATTTTCTCCATTTGCATGGTTAACTCCTTAATAGATGCCTCAGTTTTCTTTTGGAAATCCACAGTTTTCTCCTTAATAGATTGTTGCTGAAATTCAAGAACATTAGCTGCTAATTTATTTACCATAGTTTCTAGAGAAGTACCTGAATTTTGCGTTTGTTGTAGAGCTCGATTTTGGAATGGTTGGTTATAACGTGAATTTGTCCCATATCATAAGTTAGGATGATCCTTCCACCCGGGATTGTATGCATTTGCATAAGGATCATATCGCCTTTGAGGTGGTCTAGAGAAGTTTCCCACAACATTAAAATGGGCCATAGTATCATTATATAAACTAGGGTATGCATCAGTTGTATGCTCGTATTCACCACAAATTCCACATTGACGGGCTGACCCTAATTTTCCTACAATAAGAGAACTCACAACATTAGTAAGTTTTTCAACTTTATCTTCTAAGGAGGAATTACTTAGCTGATGAACCCTTCGAGTAAGTTCAGGGTTGGCTAGGAATTGTTGAGTATTTACGACCATTGTAGAAATCAAGTCTCTTGCTCGTTGAGGAGTCATATTAACCAATGCTCCTCCACTGGTGGCTTCTATCATATTCATCTCCATCGGTTTCAAGCCTTCATAGAAATATTGGAGAAGAGACTGTTCAGTTATACCATGTTGTGGACAACTTGCACACAACTTCTTGAATCGTTCCCAATAGTCGTAAAGAAACTCCACATCTTTTTGCCTAATCCCCATAATTTCTCTTCTTAATTCAGTGGCACGAGAGGCTGGAAAAAACCTGTTAAGAAAAAAATGAGAAAGATCAGTCCAAGTTGTAATAGATCCAGGAGGTAGAGAGAATAACCATTCCCTAGCGGAGTCAGCTAAAGAAAAAGGAAAAATGCGTAATTTAATTTAATCCTCAGTTACTCCCTGAGGTTTCATACTCAAACAAATCATATGAAATTCCTTCAGATGTTATGTGGATTCTCATTCTGCAACCCACGAAAAATCGATAATAATTGGATTAAACCTTATTTAAGCTCAAAATTAGCATCCACAGTAGGATACGCAATGTACAACGGTGGTTGATAATCAGGAGCCTCGGCTAATTTCCAAATTATCTGATTCATAGGTGGTGGATCTCGATTTTCGTCAACCATAGCAATCGACACTTCCGTCGGCGGATCAACTCCTTGGTTTTCTAGTGTTGGATTAGGGTTTTCATTTACCTTAGATTCACCTTCGTCGCCTTCTTCTACTTCTAAAGGTGGGCTATGCTTAACTTTGCTTCCTTGCGATTGACTTTGACAGTCTATTCAATCTCAGGATCATACGGGTATGCAAGATTACCTGGAGCAAATCTAGTCATAAGCAGGAAAAAAAAACAAGATTAGTACGTTACCAGTCCCTGACAATGGTGCCAAAATTTGATGTGTCGTCGAGAACACCAAATATAACCTATTCAAAAATTAAAGTAAATAATAGTAAAAGGGAAGTAGGGTCTAATCCTCAAGGATTGGAGAGTCGTAAAGTCTTGTCTGTCGAGATCATGGGCCAAATCGCGCCCAAGAAAAGGTCCGCGATCTAAGGAAAAATAAAAGAAACAAAATTAAAAATAAAAGTAAATAGAATTAAAAGAAATAGAAAATAGGGAAGTCAAAGTAAAAATAAATAGCATAAAATAAACAAGTTGAAAGAAGAAGGGTTTTATCGATATTTAGAGATCCAGCCTCCGGTTATCTTGATTCTTCCTCGATTCAATCATAGACTTTGGTTGGTTCTTCTCATGCCCGAATAAGCCAGTTATAGTGGAAGAGGATGCCTATGACCACCAGCTTCGAATATAATTTTTAGAGGAACCTGACTCTAGCCAACCATCGCTCCAATGAGACTGTCTTACACTAGATCACCTTTTCCCAATGACGAATGCCACGTCGTTTTGTCTCTTTGGCTTGGCAACCTCTGACGTAGTAAATTAGTGAATCGACTGTGTAACCTTCTCAAAACACACAAAGTGGCTGGCTTTGCACAAGATGATAAGATTACTTTTGTAGGGATTTTGGACGAAAGCATCGATCCGGTAATACAGAGAATTGATGAATACCCGAGTGAGAAGAATTAAGTGCGGATTCTAAGCCTCATGAACTTTGGAGGAATATTTGATAACCTTCGGCTAGAAGGGTTTTCAGTTACTCATGATTTTGGGGAAGAACATAAGATAATAAAATAAAGCTTTTATTGAACTAGGGATTTAGAGAGATAGAGGATTTTTCAATGAATGGGGAATGAATAATTCAATCACTCCACCCCCTATTTATAGTACAAAATATTCCTAATTGGATCCAATCTAAATTCTAAAAGATAATTAGAATTATATCTAACATTTAATTCCCCTAATTGGATCCAATTTAAACTCTAAAAGATAAATACAAAAGATAAACATAAATTAAATACAAATTTAAATGATAAATAATATCTTAAATATTAAATCCTAATATAAAATATATTTTTAAAAAAAAACAAGTCTTTTTGTCCTATAACTCTCTTTTAGCATTCCATCTTCACACAACTTCAAATTCTCCTCCAAAATCATGTTTTTTGTCTCCAATTTATCTTCTATCACCACTTGAGTCCCTACAAAATAAAAAGACAATAAATAGCCCAATTTAATAGGATCATACTATAAAAATAGATATTTTTAATATTCAAAAGTATGTCATATTTAAGCATTATCAATAACGAACCCTAAACCATCTTCAAAACGCCTGCTATTCGACCAGCGTTATGGTTGGGTGTAAGACCCCTCAAATCTTTTTTCTTTATATCTAATTATGTATGTAATTTTGTCTTTTTGGTTTTAAATTCTCAAAGAATTTATATTTATATTCTTCATAATTAAGTTGCAGGTTTGATGCATGTAAAGACCCATCGGAAGAAGCTCTTGCTACTAGCCGACGAATGTAGGTTTTCTCTCTTTTCTTCCTTAATTAAATCAAATATTAGCAATTGCTTTACTTAATCACTCTTCTTTTTTTGGGTTTTTTCTTGGGGTTCATTTTCGAAAGGTTTTGCATAGTTCCTCTGACAAAAACTTTCTTGAAGATGGCTACAAATTTGGTATGTTGCTGTTAGAATTTTACAAATTTTTATCGCATGAAGCCTCTGCATGTTATGTTTGTTGTATTGTATTGTATCATATCCATTATTGCCCTTTTATTACTAACTTACCATTATTTCCCTTTTATCACTCTCAAACTACAAAACTTTCTTAATAGCTTTCCTCTCTCGTATTGCTTCTTACTGCCTCCACACTAAATCCGTGTGAGTCATAAAATACTAGAGGGAAACCCTGAGACAATAAAGACAGATGCATTATCCAACTAGAAGTTTGTAATTTATGTGCAATTTCCATTGTATGAAACAAAGCATATACCCTCTGAAATCTTCTATTGATTTGAAATTGTGCTTCTTCATAAAATCCTTGAGCTCTTCACAGAGTTTCTTCACAAGGCCATAGTCATGCATCATAACACTAGTATAGACCTACAAGCATATGCAATGATGATGATGAAAGCAAGCTTAAAAACATTTATGTTATTTCACTTAGTACATGTTTTAGTACATGAGTTAGTAACAAATTAATTTTACTTAGTAATTTGTAGTCACTCACATAACTTGTTTTCAGCAAAGGCAAGAACAATTGTTTACTTATTCTGAAAAGGTCTTTTTTTTTCAAGAGTTTTACTCCTCCTAATTTCAAGTTTAAAATTTGTACTAACTAGTCTTTATATTATGACAAACTATTTTAATAATAATCAAGTTCTTCCTTATGTTAAATACCTTAAATAACCAAACCAGGTAATATTTTAATAAGGAGCTAATGATATGACCTATGGCAACATGTCATTATATTGCTAATTGTGTTTTAGAAATAACAAAGATATTATCTTTTAATTAAAGGTTTATTAACCCTTTGAATTTTCTAGGGAATAATGGTTTATGGAGATAAATGGTAAGGAACCAAAGAGAAAGATAGTTCCTCATCCTGATTTCAATCCATTGTAATTAGCTATAACTGAAAAATATGTTATAGGTGGATATGTAGTGATGCAGGAGAAGTTGCCAAACTACATTGTTCCTGATTTGACTAGCTTCAAGGTAATCGTGAAGTACAGTTCTTAATTCTCTTCTTATTTTAAAAAGTATTCAAACTTTGATGAAAATCTTGGACTTTTAATGCCATGGCTTTCTTCTTGTTTTTCTGGTAAAACAGGGTTGTCTTGTTTTTTAGGCATTGAAGTACAAAAAGCTCTTCTCCAACCAGTCACCATTTTTGAATGCTCAGTTTCAAATTATAGATTTTAGTTTATGAAAAAAGATTCAATTTGATTGTGAAGGAGAAGAAATGGATTGAGCATATGGAAATGGAAATTCTGATAATAATAATAATAATAATAAATCTCTACTTTGCTTCTCTTTAGAAATACTACTCTCCCCACACAAGAAAAAGATTATTGTTGGTAATGCTATGAAAAGAAGAAAAAAGAATTTTAAAAAACAATATATAATATAATATAGTGTTATATATATACACACTACACCAGTCTGCAATGGAGATGGCTGATTTACAGAGTTAATAATTTGGAATTATAATAATGAGGCTTGTGTTGATCCAAAGAGCAGCTGTAAAATATAGACATTTGTTGGTGGAATATTTTGTGGTAAAATCATCAGCATACTAGCAATTATAACTTAAAACCTAAAGTTAAAAAAAAAAATCTCAACTGACATTGCCAACCCAAACAAAAGAAGTTGACAGGAGTTGGACAAGTGGGCAAGTTTAAGAAATAGGAAGATACTAATGATTGGAGGGATAATTTGTCTTTGGTTACTAAATGACCAATGCACTCGAGTGGTTCACCAACATCATTACTTGTATTTGGTTTAAGGTTACATTAAAACATAGATGTAAGTCAGTACTATTTTTGTTATTAAAGGTATTTGTGAAGAAACATAGATGAGTCCTATTTTTGTTGGTCCATTTGTTGGTTTTATCATATATAATTAGGATAAAGCATACTGTAAATCAATACTTTCTGGATATGGTGCATGGGAACCTGATTGAATATTTTGTTTGACCCTTCTTTGCCAAACTTTTGCAACAACTAACTTGTAACACTTAAAACCCAAAACCGTCGTTGGTCAGGATTCTGGTGTCTTACTGTTCATATATCACTGTTCATTTTTTTCATTCAATCTTATTTAATAAAGATATGCACCCAACACATCATAAATCATTAATCGATTATAATCACAACTCAATAAGGGCAAAAATATCATTTCCATGATTTTTGGATATTTCTACCGGTACCTGAAGAACAAGTATCGATAGTTATCAAGTCAGAAAATAGTTCAAAAATATTATAGAGTTCTACCGATACCCGAGATGATTCTACTGATACATGTAATACAACTACCGAAACAATTCATACTTCTACTGATACTAAAAACTCCAGAGAGCTATGATTCTCACCCTGGTACTTCTACCGACACAAGTATGCGAACTACCGATACTTCAAAACATATAACTACCGGTGCTCACAAATCAACTATCGATACAATACAAGTCAGTGAGCAACTTCTCTCTTACCCTGTACTTCTATCGAAACATACATGAGTTCTACCGAAACAAGTATGCAAGATCTTAAGATTTATACCAAACACAAGTTCATGAACTTCATACATACATATCTTTATTTAAGCATTTAAGTTAACACAATACATGATTTTTATGTCGATACAAGGTACCTAAAGCCTACTCTCAACATTTCATCAAACATAGCAAGGTTTTCCACAAACTCATTATATATAAGCAAAAAGGTAACGTTATCCTAGTACATGCCATAAGATCGAGTGATGTAAAATTCTACCATACAAGCTCCGCAATAGTGTGATTTCCTTGAGATGATCCGATCTTCAAATAGCAAAACGTATCTGCAAAACAACAACAGATTCACAAGTAAGCTTATTAAGCTTAGTAAGTTCGCAAATATCTTTTTCTTACAGAATAAACAAATCGGTTAAAAGATGATAACGAGTATGTATTCATAATTATGTATACAATAACGAACTTAATCTCTTTCAATTCTCCAGACTTTAATTCATTACGAGCACAGACAATATTTAGCCCATACGAGCCCCGAATGGTTAGCTCTTACGAGCCCATAATGGTTAGCTATTACGAGCCCAGAATCGTTAGCTCTTACGAGCCCAAAATCAGAATAATGCTCTTTTGAGCCAGAATCAGAATACTCCTCAAGCCTTCAGTCTCGATCCGTCATTAGGAATATATTCAAAATAAATATATAATTGCAAATATCAAATTTAAAAGTTAATAGTACGAACTTATAGGATGAAATTGTAGTTGGCTAAACTTCAGGGACTATTCTGCTAATTTCCCTTTTCCGTGATCCGGGGTACGATTGTAATCTAAATCAACAATTCATTCAAATTTCACATTAAAACACGTAATAAAATCATTTAACATATTTGATCCTTTTGGGAAAATTATAGTTTTACCCCTCATACTTTCTTTTTATTCAATCTAGTCCTTTCAACACAAAACATGCAAAATACTCATTTTCTCCTCAACCCATACCAGCCAAATATACATTGATCTCATACAAGCCCTTATAATCCATTTATTTCACCTAAAGTACATCCAATTTCATCATTTAGCATTTTAGTCCTTAAACCCTAATTTAATCAAAAATCACTTTACAAAAAGATCCAACTTAATCATCAAGTATCCAAAACTATCAAAAAATTTCAAAGACAAGCATATTCAACAATAGTAAAATTCACAACATTTGACAGATTCGCAATTTAGTCCTTAGATTAGTTAGATCAGGCTAACACGGACTCAAAAACATAAAAATTACTAAAAAAATCAAGGTTTGCTTACCCAAATCAAAGCTCAAAGTTCATCAATGGAAAACCCTAGGTTTTCTTGTCTCAATGGAAAACCCTAGGTTTTCTTGTCTTAGTCGTGAAGAAGAAGAAGAAATTAGGAGAAAAAATGTGATTTTTCTTCTTTAATATCATTTTTATACCTAATGGTAATTTTGTAAATATTTAATCTTTCATGATTAGTTTAATTAATCACTTATTTAGCCTTAATTAATTATACTCATGATCAATTTAACTCATAATAACTCATCCACTAAAATACCATAGGTTAATTTATCTATTTGATCCTTCAATTATAATTGAATTCCAATTAAACCCATTTTTTACAAATTAGCCTTAAACTAAAAAGGACTAAATAAATAAATAACCCAAAAGTTAGAGGAAGATAATCATATCCTCCACCGCTTGGACTTTTTGACCATGGTGTAATTACCACTTTGGTCCCTTTTATTTTATTTAATAGCAATTAACTTTTACCTCTTTTACAAATTACTCCTTTTTCCTTAATTAAACAATTAATCATAAAAATTACTCAACCAAACTTCAATTCACTTATAATAAGAATCTATAAATATTTAATAAAAATATTTATGACCCTTAACATTAGAAACGAGGTCCTGATACCACATTTTCTAAAGCC
The DNA here is from genome assembly GCA_005610355.1 of Gossypioides kirkii. Taxonomy (NCBI): domain Eukaryota; kingdom Viridiplantae; phylum Streptophyta; class Magnoliopsida; order Malvales; family Malvaceae; genus Gossypioides; species Gossypioides kirkii. The sequence continues at coordinate 23,723,293 of CP032253.1, read as the reverse complement.
ACTTAACCTTTGAACCAAACCACTTATATAAAATTTTAATTTAATAATTAAAATCCTTCAATTCAAAATTCCAAATAAATTTTTTTTGACTAATTTAATTTAATCACTCATTTATAAAAATTTCTCATTGGATTTGTGATCCCGTAATCACTGTTTTCGACACCACTGAAAAACGGGCTGTTGCATAACTCAATAAGCTACTCTGTTAAATGGTTGCATGTGTTTATAAACTCTTTATCTATTAATGAATGATTTTTTCCTTCATTTCTTTCTATACATCACATTCTGTTTTGAGATTAATTTATAATGTGGTTTGAAGATATCTAACACTATAATATCTTGCAGTAATGGCTCGTTTGCCTTTAATAGGACAAAGTGAGAGGCGAAAAAGAATTGGTCTTGTATTGACAGTATAGCTGCAAATGTGTACAATTGTGAGTTGGTTCTTAGTTAAATTGGGTGCTGTCTCTAACTTACATACTTATAGACCAAGGATTAGATCATATATTTTAGATTTTTATTCACGAAGAGATTATGTGAAAAGACTTGTATATGCTAGTGACGAGACCTGTATTGAACAAGTTAGGATGAATAGAATTATTTTTTTTAAACTATGTGAGATGTTACAAACTTTAGGAGGATTGAAGTCGTCAAGGAACATGCTTGTTGATGAGCAAGTGGCAATGTTTTTACATATCATTTCTCATCACCTTAAAAATCGAGTTATCAAGCATCACTTTAATTGGTCTGGGGAAACTGTTAGCAGATCATTTCACAATGTTTTAAATGCTGTTATATGCTTACAAGATGTGCTATTTAAAAAGGCAGATCTAGTTACAACTAATTCTACAAACCCAAGATGGAAATGGTTCAAGGTACTGAAGTGAGTTTCATATATAGTTCATACATAATTCAATTGATTTAGATTTAAATATAGTATCCTAATAAAATGTTTTGTACATGTAATGCAAAATTGCTTAGGTGCTTTAGATGGAACCCACATCAAGATGAGAGTTCCAAAAGTTGATAAACCTAGATATCGAATGCGAAAAGGTGACATAGCAACAAATATGTTAGGTGTTTGTACACCTAATATGCATTTTGTTTATGTTCTTCCTAGTTGGGAAGGTTTTGTTGCTGATGGACGGGTTCTTCAAGATGCCATTAGTAGAAGACATGGACTAAAAGTTCCTCATGGTAAAGTGCAGAATTGGAAGAATTTGAATTAATTTTTGCAATTAAACTTTTTTAGAAAGTTAATAATGATAAATTGTTTTTTTATAGGTTGTCATTATTTAGTTGATGCTGGTTACACAAACTGTGAGGGATTTCTTGCACCTTTTATAGGACAAAGATATCATTTGAATGAATGGTGTCAAGGTTACCAGCGAAGTACTCCAGAATAATTTTTCAATATGAAAGCACGCAATGTTATTGAAAGATGTTTTGGGTTATTAAAACTTAGATGGGGAATACTTAGGAGTCCATCATTCTATCCTGTGAGGGTGCACAATAAAATTATTATTGCATGTTGTTTGATCCATAATTTTATTCGAATCTATATGAGTCTTCATCCTATTGAAGCGGAGATGGGAGAAAGGTTACCTAATAATGTGATAGATGACGATGAACCGAATATAGTAAATATTCATCCATCAGATACATGGGCTACTTGGAGGATGGAACTAGCCAATCAAATGTTCTATGAATGGCAAGCATCTAGAAATTAGTTAGGTTTATTAAAACAAGGTAGAAGGTTAATTTTTATGTTATTTCATGTATCTAGTTTACGAAATTTTGGATTTGTTTGAATTGTTTTTATGTATTGTATTGACTTGTTGAATTTGCTTTTTTTTTAAAGATAGTTATGTTAAGTTTTTCACATTCAATTGCTTCTTCCCGAAATTCTCGAGGAGCCAAAAAGAAACGAGTTTCATAATAAGATGTTGCGTTGGTTGCTTGTACAGTCGACTTGCACAATGTTGAAACTTTTTTGATGTTATAAAATTTAACATATAAATTATGACATATAAGCTAATGGCATCATGTAATTTTTTTTGTTAATGTATGAACATTATGTTTGAATGTAAAATATAATTCTCAAGCTATCTATTAATTCTAATCCTTTACTTTTTAGTTTAAAAGATAAATTATTTATTTCGCTAATGATATTTAAGCACATTATAATGCATTGTAGTTTAAAACTAATAATGTAAATTATATATTATTTTTCTAATATTATATATTATGATTTTTACTAATTCATATTTTAATAATAATTATATTAAAAATTTATTAAATTGTATTTAATAATAAATATGTTAAAATATAATTAAATTATTTATTATTTTTATTAAATTATATTTAATAATAATCTTATTAAAATTTAATAACAATAATCATGTACATAAAAAAATTCTACTAAGGTTATTTTAGTCATTTAAGTCTTTTTTCTTATATTATTACAGCACCATTCCATTCAACCAAATACAAGAATACTATTACAGCTCTATTCTATTCCATTCCATTCAACCAAACAACTGAATTACTGATTACAGCCCTATTCCATTACAGCTCTATTCCATTACAACTCTATTCCATTACAGCGAACCAAACGTGGTGTAAGTGGATCGAAGCAATTGCGGTTCCAAAGGATGATGCTCGAACGATGTTGAAGTTTTTCCACACGTATATCCTTACACGATTTGGAACACCGAGGGCATTGATAAGTGATCAAGGTACTCATTTTCACAATAACCAAGTGGCGACGCATTAAAAAGATATGGTGTGAAGCATCGCATGGCCACACATATCATCCACAAACAAATGGCTAAGCGGAGGTGTCCAATCGACAAATTAAAAGCATCCTTGAGAAGGTGGTTAACCTATCTTGGAGAGATTAGTGTTCGCGGCTACATGATGTTGTGGGCACTTCGCACCGCATATAAAACCCCGTTGGGGATGTCGTCGTATCAATTAGTGTTTGGTAAACCTGTCACCTGCCAGTTGAGATTGAACACAAAGCCATGTGGGCAATCAAGCAGGTGAACATGGACTACGATGCTACTGGACGAAAAAGGTTGTTGGACATTGTTGAGTTGGAAGAAATTAGACGCAATGCCTATGAGAATGCTGCAATATACAAAGAAAAGACAACGAGATGATGTGACAATATCATATTGTGTTGACAATTTAGTCTTGGTCAATTAGTACTTTTGTTTAATTCACGTTTAAAATTGCATCCAGGTAAATTGCGTTCAAGATGGTCAGACCCTTTTAAGATTGTTGAAGCATTCCAGAATGGCGCGATGACAATTGAAAATATGAAGGATGGTCACCAGTTCAAGGTGAATGACCAACGACTAAAGCATTACGTGAGCCAACATGTAAAAGAACCAAACGAGACCATTAATCTGGTCACATTTCTTTAATGTCAACGTATTGTTACATTTACTTTTATCTTTTTACTTTTACTTGTTTCCTTTAAGTCTTATGTAGGAATAAAAAAAATCATCTTTTTATCGACGCATCATAAAGCACAACTTGTCTGCGCATTATGTGATGACTCAGCAAAGCTGTTTCAGTAAGAATCGTGCTGATTGATCTTTATCCATCCCTAACCGTTAGATCAATCAAAAGGTATGATCTGCAGCCTGGCATTTATTGGCTACAGACGCTACATTTCCCCAAGACAAACTGCAATAATCACATCTCTTGCCACTAAAAGGTTATAAAACCCTTTTTCTGTCGACTTCCTTCTCCCACTCACGATTGCCATTGCTGCTGCACTTATCTTCTTCATCATTCTTAAAGTTTTCTCTGTAGTTTCTCTTAATCTTTTTACCTAGCTATCATGGTAAGGACATGAGGCGCAAAGACTCCATCCAAAACCCCATTGAATCTTTCGACACCATGGTTCGGACCACAAACCAACCCCCACAAAACAAACCAGACTTATTTTTGTACAAGGCGACGAAGGATCGCTACCATGACATTATGCTTAAACGGAATTGCCACCCAGAGTAGGGGTGAGCAAAATCCCATTTGATTCGAAAAACTCAATAAAAAATTTAAATTTTGAATTAAATAGTTTGAGTTATTTGAGTTAATCGAGTTATTCGAATCAACTCGAATAAAAAATTTAAGTTTTTCAGTTTAACTCGGATACAAATTACACAATTCGAGTTATCCGAAAATTCGAATAAGAAAAGGCAAAACTGCATCGTTTTGATAAATGTTTACCCTTTCTAAAGTTAAAAGTCAAAACCATTAAGTTAAAAGGTAAAATTATGTCATTTTGATAAATGTTTACCCATTAAGTTAAAAGGAAAAACCATTATATTGTTTATGTAGTTAAATAATCTTTTACTTCATTTACTAGTTAAATAATCTATCCATATAAACGCAATATTGAGTATAAATAATAGGATTCGTTAACTTGACTCGACTCGATTCAATTCGACTCAAAAAAATTTCAAATTGAATTCAATTGCAAAAATAGGATTCGTCAACTCCACTAATTCAAAATTTTTTAAATCGATTCGACTCGACTCGATCGAATACTTACCCCTAACCCAGAGTAGGGTCTATAGTTGTCGCCACACTAAACATTGGGGAAGCAAATCACGAGAACGATCAGTCGTCTGGGCTGGGAATTTTTCTGCGACCACCCAGTTGGATATTCTCTCACCATGGTAAGGGAATTTTATGCCAATCTTATAGACTCTGAACAGGAGTTTATTTTTGTAAAGGAGGGCTTAGTACCCTGAAGTGCTGCCTACATCAACGCTCTATTCCGGATTGCTGAGAAGGAAGACACCCATACTGCATTTTTGGAAGAGTTGACCGATGAAGGTGCTGACCAGATAATGAGGGACCTTTGTGTTGAAGGCACTGTATGGACTAGCAAGGGTTTGCACAACTACATAATACACTAGCGTTATCTTACAACCCAAAGCAAAAGTGTGGTTCTACTTTGTTAACAGTCGCCTCCTACCTTCAACCCATAGCACAACTGCGACAATAGATTGCATGTGCCTCCTACGCTCTATCCTTAAAGGTCGCCACATCGATGTCGACGCAATTCTCCATGACCAGATTGTTGAAACCGCTACTAAGTAGAAAGGTATATTACCTTTCCCTTCTTTGATAATGCTGCTGTGTAAACAAAAGGGGATTGTACCTCGTGATGGTGACGAAGTGCTAAACAACAAGGGCCCCATTAACGACATCTCAATGGAGAGAATAACGAGAGGGCAATAAACCTCGCTGGTAAAAAAAATCGAAGAAGAAGGACAAAAGGAAAGGAAAGAAGAAGGAAAAGCAAGAAAATGCACCCACTGACTATCAGATTAAGAAGAAATTGGCTGAGATTGATGTACTCATTGAACGCATAGATATGCGTCAAATCAGACTTGGCAGCGCATTAGAGGAAATTGATTGTTAACAAAACCTCTTTTATGCATACACAAGATTATGGAACAAAACTATTGTCGATGCGTTAAGAAGTTTGAGCCCAAATCCCCTACCAGAGTTCCTTGTCTTCCCGCCTATTGTTAGGGAAGCTCCCTCATCCTTCGACCAGCCTACCCCTGATGGTAGGCCTCAAAATGTCCCATCCCCAACAATAATTCATATCTCCGATGACGAGGAGCGCGAGGGACATTCCAATGCCATAGAGGACTGTTACAAAACAATTGCCAGCCTGTTCGAGGAGGAATTTTTGAATAGCCTTGGGGCTACCATGGCAAATAGGACGATTGTTATTGAGGAGCTGTACACCTCGATCATATCTGTGGGGCGAGAAGCAGAGGAAGGCATTGACAAAGACACAACTGAGGAAGAGAAGCTTGCGAAAGAAGAAGCAGAGAAAGAAGAAGGAAATGAGAAGGAGAATGAAGGAAAGGAAGGGGAACCTGATGAGAAGGACCCTGCAGAAGAGAAGGAAGAGAAGAATGACGATGCCTTGATAAATTTTGAGGCAGAAATTATCAACACACCCACAAGTGTGGGGGCATCTAGTGAAGACGTGGCTTCACCTGAAGCGAGCCAGGCTGAGGCAGTTACCAGCAGTGCAGAAGATCTTAATCCTTTAGCCATTGTACCCTATGTGGCACCGCTTGTAGAAGTCCATACATCAAATGTAACTGTTGATGAGGTTGCCACCTAATTGGCTGTGGAGGAGCAATCTGCTGCTCTGGTTGATTCAAAGGACAAAAAGAGAAAGCGCAAGGATAAGAAAAAGAAGCGCAAAAAGCAAGGCGAGCGCCCAAAGAAAAAGAAGAAGAAAGCCAAGGTAGCCACTACATCGACTGCTGAATAATGAGTTAGTTTACTTTTTCAGTAGGTAGTTGCATGCATTTCATTGTCATTGCGTTGTTATTTGTCACTGCATTTTTTCTGTTAGTTTATCTGCATTGTAGTTGTATTTCCATTTTTATCTGTATATTATTGTTAGTACATTGGGGACAATGCAGACATTAAGTTCGGGGGATCTTGTGTGAAATGGAAATGAGATTGCACCCATATATTTGAAAAATTACTTGTATCTTTAGTTCAATGAAAGTATGCAGAGTTTTAACAAAAATGTGACAGCAATTTTTATTTTTATGCGTAAATCTTAAATTGTTTGGAATGCTAATATGTTAATTGGGTGAATATGAATGAATATTGAACCTTCTATTTTTGGATGAATGATTGGAATTGCTTTAGTAATGAATGGATAGTATCAACCTTTGAATATTGAACTAACTTACCAATTGCAGGGACAATGTACTAATAAAAGACACTCCAATGTGAGTGCATTGTTACTTGTCAAGAGAGAACACTCTATTGCATGTGTTAGAAAAATCATCTACCCAAAGGCTGTCACTGCAAGAGTGTGTGTTGGCACAATTATATACCTCCTTGGGGTTTATTGAACCCCATCGTTACAACCCAGGAATAAAGGTAGAGTAATGCAATGACATCTCTCAGTCACTTATAAAAAAAATCACAAAAAGAAAAGAAATATATTGCCATAAATGTTGTATTGGTTAAGGGTTAAGATTTAAAGCATGTTACTAACATTGGTGAAGTTACAGTTGTAACACCTAAAATCCCGAGTATTATCGTCGGTTAGGGTTCCAGTGTCATCTATTCATATTATACTATTCATCTTTTACACATATCCGATTGTTCACATCTTCATTCAATTTAAAAATCATTTCTCTCGATTTAAAACAATATCTAAACATAACATTATTTTGTTAAGGGTAAAAATGGAATTTCTAACATTTTAGGGGACTTCTACTGGACCTGAAGGTCAAGTATCGGTAGTAGTCAATTCAATGAACAATTCTAAACAATGCAGATTTCTATCGGTACCTGTACTAGTTCTATCGATACAAGTGAAATTTCTACCAATACAAGTCATGCATCTACCGATACTAAAAACTCCAGAGAGCTAAATTTCCATCCTGTAACTTCTACTGATACAAGCATGGAAACTATCGATACTTTTATACATATAACTATCGATACTCACAATTTAACTACCGATACAACTCAAGTCAGTATACATCCTCTCTCCTACCCTGCACTTCTACCGAAACACACATTGGTTCTATCGAAACAAGTAAGCTAAATCTCTAGAGTTTGTACCAAACACAAGTTCATTGTTTCCATAAAAGCACAACTTTTATCTATGCACTCAAGACAACACAAATACAAGATTTATATAAATACAAGGTACTTAGAACAACATCCAACATTTTATCAAACAAACAAGGTTTTTCACAAGCTCATTGTATAAAGAAAAAGTAACATCATCCTAGTACATGCCACGTTAACCAAGTGATGTAAAAATCTACCGAAGAACTCCGGGATAATGTGATGCTTCAAGATGATCCGATCTCCGAACAACAAAAGTGAATTTACAAAACAAATGTAAATCCACAAGTAAGCACTTTAGGGCTTAGTAAGTACATAAAGTTAAATAGATTTAACAAACTTCAAGAGTTGCAAAAATCTAATTAATCGAATGGAACACTGTTTACATCTGGGTAGGTTTCACTCGCATTTATTTCTCACGATGACACAAAGTCATCGGACCCTTGTTCTACATAGGAACTCATTTCATTTAATACTCACGATGACATATTGTCATCGGACCTTTAATTCGTCATGGATTCATTTACTCACGATAAAACTTAGTCATCGGACCTTTAATCCGTAAAGGATTCATTTACTCACGATGACACTTAGTCACCGGACCTTTAATCTATAAAGGATTCATTTACTCACGATGACACTTAGTCATCGGACCTTTAATCTGTAAAGGATTCATTTACTCACAATGACACTTAGCCATCGGACCTTTAATCTATAAAGGATTCATTTACTCACGATGACACTTAGTCATCAGACTCTTTCGTTTATAGCTCGAAACCGTTTATCTTCTGTATTTCATTCACACTTGTCTTCCACAATTTTGATTATCACTTCATCTCACTGCAATAATCATCTTACAAGAATAAGCAATTTAAGTTAAAATTTAACCATACGAACTTACCGGACTAGATTACAGTTGTGAATGGATCCTAGAGACTATTCTACTAATTTCCCTTTCCACGATCGGTGGTACGGTCGTAGTCTACATTCACAAATTATTCAATTTCTCATATTAATCACATCATTTAACACAATCAAACCCCTTTTTTGGTAAAATTATAATTTTACCCCTAACCTTTTCTTTTTATTCAATTTAGTCCTTACAACACAAAACATGCAAAATACTCATTTCCTCTTCAACCCATACTAGCGGAATACTCATAGTGTCCTTATACATCCAAGCGAATCCATTTATTTCACAACAAGTACAATAGTATTACCATTTTAACATTTTAGTCCTTAAACCCTAATTTCATCAAAAATCACTTTACAAAAAGATTTAACCCAAGTATCAAACACTCAAATATATCAAAAGCTTTCAAGAACAAAAAATTTCAACAATGGCAAGTTTTCTAACATTTAACAGATTCACAAATTAGTCATTGCATAAGCTAGATTAAGCTGATACGGACTCAAAAACATAAAAATTACTAAAAACGATCAAGGTTTGCTTACCCAAATCAAAGCTCAAAGGTTTGAGTTGAAAACCCTAATTATTTCTCCTTATTACCATTTGAACAAGAAGAAGATGAAGAAAATGGGATAAAAATTAATTTCTTTTCTTTTAATTCATATATATACATAATGGCAATTTTGTAATTATTGAAACTTTCTCCATTAAGCTTTAATTAACTATTTTTTAACCTTTATTAAGCCTATTTATAAACAATATAAATCATACTAATCCACTAACTAATATTCTTTTGGTTAATTTACCCATTTGGTCCTTCTAATTAAACATCAATACTTTTATCCTTTTTATGATTTAGTCCTTTCTATTCAATTAACTATCTACTTAATGCTATTTTCAACTCGTAATTCATATTATCCATATATCACCAGAAACATTTAAATTAACTAAATTTACGACCTGACTCGTCAGAGTTATGGTCCCGAAACCACGGTTTTCGACACCATTAAAAATTGAGCTATTACAACTCTCCCCCTTTAGGGTAATTTCGTACCGAAATTTCTTTCCGGTGAACAGAGTAGGGTATTGTGATTTCATTGAAGCCTCTGTTTCCCAAGTAGCTTCTTTGAGTCTGTGTCGATTCCATAAAACTTTTACCAATGGTACTCTTTTGTTTCGTAGTTCTTTTACTTCACGAGCTAGAATCTTAATTGGTTCTTCAGAATACGACAAATCTGATTGTATTTCAACCTCATAGGGTTAAATCACATGTGAAGGATCCGACCTGTACCGTCTCAACATCGAAACGTGAAACACATTATGAATCTTCTCTAATTCTGGCGGTAAAGTTAACTTGTATGCCATAGGACCAACCCGTTCAATAATATCATACGGCCCAATAAATCGGGGGCTTAGATTCCCTTTTCTTCCAAACCTTAGTACTTTCTTCCAAGGTGAGACTCGCAAGAAAACTCAGTCTCCCACTGCAAACTCTATATCTTTCCTTTTAAGATTTGCATAAGACTTCTGTTAGTCGGATACTGCTTTCAAGCAGTTGCGGATTACTCATACCTTGTCTTCGGTCTCATGAATCAAGTCGGCTCCAACTAACTTGTTTTCACTCAACTCTGACCAATACAAGGGCATTCTGCATTTCCTACCGTATAATGCTTCGAACGGGGCCATTTTGATACTAGTCTGATAGCTATTGTTATATGCAAACTCCACCAATGGCAAATATCTTTCCCAACTATCCTCAAATTCAAGTATACAACACCGTAGCATATCTTCAAGTATCTGTATCACTCTTTCTGACTAACCATCTGTCTACGGATGATATGCAGTACTGAAATTTAATCGGGTGCCCAAGGCTTCATGCAACTTACCCCAAAACTTTAAAGTAAAACGAGGATCTCTGTCAGAGATAATAGATGCTGGTACTCCATGTAATAATACTATCTCAGATACAAATAATTCTGCCAAGTTCTCTAGTGGAAAGTCCACTCGAATAGGAATAAAGTGAGCCGATTCGTCAATCTGTCCACTATAACCCAGATCGAGTCTTTCTTCCTCGATGTTGTCGGTAATCCTGTAACAAAATCCATGGTGACCCGTTCCCATTTCCACTCAGGAATAGTAATAGGTTGTAATAGTCCAAACGATACCTGGTGTTCAGCCTTTACTTGCTGACACACCAAACATCTAGTCACAAACTCTGAGACTTCTCGTTTCATACCTAGCCACCAATACATCTTCTTCAAGTCGTTGTACATTTTCACACTGTCCGGATGTATGGAGTAAGTACTGCTGTGAGCCTCTGACAAAATATCTTGTCTTAAGTCAGAATTATCAAGAATGCATATTCTGCCCCGAAAGTACAACATACCATCATTATCTATAGTAAATTCAGTTGTTGCATCATTTTGCATTAGTTCTTTTCTAGCCTTCAGCTTCGAGTCATCCTCTTGTAACTCTCGTATCTGTTGTAAGAATAACGGTTTCGTCCGAAGTTCTACTGTAACAGAACCATCACCTTCAAGTGACAAATGAGCATTCATTACTCTAAAAGCAAATAACGATTTCTGGCTCAAAGCATCAGCAACAACATTAGCTTTTCCTGGATGGTATTCAATTACTAAATCATAGTCTTTCAATAATTCTAACCACCTGCGTTGCCTCAAATTCAGTTCCTTCTGAGTTATCAGATACCTTAAACTTTTATGATTTGTGAATATGTGACACTTCTCTCTGTATAAATAATGTCGACAGATCTTCAAAGCAAATACAATGGTAGCTAACTCTCAGTTGTGGGTCGGATAATTTCGTTCATGCGGTTTTAATTGTCGGGAGGCATAAGCTATTACCTGTCCTGTTTGTCTGTTTGTATCAATACACAACCCAGGCCATTTAGAGATGCATCACTATACACAACAAACTCTTTACCCGTTTCAGGCTGCGTCAATACTAGAGCTTCAGTCAACAATTTCTTCAATTGATCAAAACTCCATTGACACCTTTCCGACCACACAAACTAAATATTCCTTTATAGCAGTTTCATCATCGGCAAGGCTACGATGGAGAAATTTTTCACGAATCGACGATAATAGCCTGCTAATCCCAAAAAATTACGTACCTCAAAAACATTCTTAGGTATCTTCCAATCGAGAATAGCTCGGATCTACCCGAATTCCTTCCGATGATACCACATGGCCTAGAAATCCCACTTTCCGGAGCCAGAATTCCCACTTGCTGAACTTAGCATACAACTATTTTTCTCGCATTATTTGCAAAACTTCCCTCAGATGTTGAACATGTTCCGTCTCTAACTTGGAATAAATCAATATATCATCAATAAACACCACTATAAATCTATCCAGCTGAGATTTAAAAACTTTGTTCATCAAATCCATAAACGTTGTCGAAGCGTTAGTTAATCCGAATGGCATTACTAGAAACTCATAGTGTCCGTATCGAGTTCTAAATGCGATTTTCTGCACACCATTATCTTTTACTCGCATCTGATAATAACCTGATCGGAGATCTATTTTAGAAAAGACGGTCGCTCCTCTCAGCTGATCAAACAACTCATCAATACAAGGTAACGAATATTTATTCTTGATTGTTACCTTGTTCAGCTGTTTGTAGTCTATGTACATTCTCATCGATCAATCCTTCTTCTTTACAAACAAAACTGGTGCGCCCCAAGGCAATATGCTTGGTCTGACAAAGCCCTTATCTAACAACTCTTGTACTGGTGGTCTGACAAAGCCTCTTCTCTAAATCTCTTCAGCGGTGGCGTAGAGAAGGTTCTAACAATGTTTTTCCTTCCAAATTCTTGAAATCTCTTTTCTCTCTATCTCTTGCTGTTGTAGATTTCTTCCATCTTTTAAGCTCTGTCAGCTAACACTACTAGTGGTCGAATTTCAGAATCACCCATCATCATTCTTATCTCGTCATTTATCCCTTCTTAAAAAGGGGCGCACAAAGCTTCATCAGTTGGTACCACCTCTCTAGCATACTTGCTCAGCTGCACAAACTCTCGTTCGTAATCTGTCACCGTTTTATTTCCCTGCCTCAATTCTAAAAATTCTTTCTTCTTCTTATCTAGATACCGTTTGCTGACATATTTCTTCTTAAACTCTGTTTGGAAAAAGTCCCAAGTAACTTCATTTTCCGGCATCATTACCGCGACCATAGCCCACCAGTGATAAGCCTCGTCCTTCAGTAGTGATGCAACACACCTTACATAGTCTTCAACAGGACAAGTCATTTCATTCAAGACTCTCAGCATATTTTTCAACCAGTATTCAGCTCTAGAAGGATTGTCTTCCACACTGCCGTAGAAATCTTTAGCCTCGTATTTCCTAACCTTATCTGTAGGGATACGATGCCTCAGTTCCACCACTAGAGGTGGGGGAGGCCTTTCTGGGGATGCTACCGGTCAGGCACCTGGCTGTGTGACAGGAGGCGTAGGGGATAGTGCTATCGGATTATTTCTCATGACTTTCGTGAACCACTGCCCTATTAAATCGAAGAACATATTCTTTGCTTCATTCTCCGTCATCGGTAATATTGATGCACTATGGCTAGCTCCAGAATCATTAGTCGGAGCATTGTTGTTTACCTCATTAGTTTCCTCTTTATCAGAGTTAGGCATCCTGTATTTATCTGCAAAAATCTTAGTTAGATCGGATTCATCTATATCACATTATCATAGGTTTAATATGGCATGTACTTCTAAATCATCAAACATGACCATTTAGTCTAAGAAATGGCTAAACAGAAAGCTTTGATACCACTAAATGTAACATCCAAAATCTCGAGTATTATCATCGGTTAGGATTCCGGTGTCATCTATTCATATTATACTATTCATCTTTTACACATATCCGATTGTTCACATCTTTATTCAATTTAAAAATCATTTCTCACGATTTAAAACAATATCTAAACATAACATTATTTTGTTAAGGGTAAAAATGGAATTTTTATATTTTAGGGGACTTCTACCGATACCTGAAGGTCAAGTATCGGTAGTAGTCAATTCAATGAACAATTCTATACAGTACAGAGTTCTACCGGTACCTGTACTAGTTCTATCGATACAAGTGAAATTTCTACCGATACAAGTCATGCATCTACCGGTACTAAAAACTCCAGAGAGCTAAATTTCCATCTTGTAACTTCTACCGATACAAGCATGGAAACTACCGATACTTTTATACATACAACTATCGATACTCACAATTTAACTACCGATACAACTCAAGTCAGTATACAACCTCTGTCCTACCCTGCACTTCTATCGAAACACACATGGGTTCTACCGAAACAAGTAAGCTAAATCTCTAGAGTTTGTACTAAACACAAGTTCATTGTTTCCATATAAGGACAACTTTTATCTATGCATTCAAAACAACACAAATACAAGATTTATATCAATACAAGGTACTTAGAACTACATCCAACATTTCATCAAACAAACAACGTTTTTCACAAACTCATTGTATAAAGAAAAATTAACACCATCCTAGTACATGCCACATTAACTAAGCGATGTAAAAATCTATCGAACAACTCCGGGATAGTGTGATTCTTCAAGATGATCCGATCTCCGAACAGCAAAAGTGAATTTACAAAACAAATGCAAATCCATAAGTAAGCACTTTAGGGCTTAGTAAGTACATAAAGTTAAATAGATTTAACAAACTTCAAGAGTTGCAAAAATCTAATTAACCGAATGGAACACTGTTTACATTTGGGGTAGGTTTCACTCGCATTTATTTCTCACGATGACACAAAGTCATCGGACCCTTGTTCTGCATAGGAACTCATCTCATTTAATACTCACAATGACATATTGTCATCGGACCTTTAATTCGTCATGGATTCATTTACTCACGATGACACTTAGTTATCGGACCTTTAATCCGTAAAGGATTCATTTACTCACGATGACACTTAGTCACCAGACCTTTAATCTGTAAAGGATTCATTTGCTCACGATGACACTTAGTCACTGAACCTTTAACCCGTAAAGGATTCATTTACTCACGATGACACTTAGTCATCAGACTCTTTCGTTTATAGCTCGAACCTGTTTATCTTCTGTATTTCATTCACACTTGTCTTTCACAATTTCGATTATCACTTCATCTCACTGCAATAGTCATATTACAAGAATAAGCAATTTAAGTTAAAATTTAACCATACAAACTTACCGGACTGGATTGTAGTTGTGAATGGATCCTAGGGACTATTTTACAAATTTTCCTTTTTCACGATCGATGGTACGGTCGTAGTCTACAATCAAAAATTATTCAATTTCTCATATTAATCACGCAATCAATTAATTTAACACAATCAAACCCCTTTTTGGTAAAATTATGATTTTACCCTTAACTTTTTCTTTTTATTCAATTTAGTCCTTACAACACAAAACATGCAAAATACCCATTTCCTCTTCAACCCATACCAGCCGAATACTCATAGTCTCCTTATACATCAAAGCAAATCCATTTATTTCACAACAAGTATCTCCTTATACATCCAAGCAAATCCATTTATTTCACAACAAGTACAACAATATTACCATTTTAATGTTTTAGTCCTTAAATCCTAATTTTATTAAAAATCAGTTTACAAAAAGATTTAACCCAAGTATCAAACACTCAAATATATCAAAAGCTTTCAAGAACAAGCAATTTCAATAATTGCAAGTTTTCTAACATTTGACAGATTCTCAAATTAGTCATTGCATAAGTTAGATTAAGCGGATACGGACTCAGAAACATAAAATTACTAAAAACGATCAAGGTTTTCTTACCCAAATCAAAGCTCAAAGGTTTGAGTTGAAAACCCTAATTCTTTTTCCTTATTGCCATTTGAAGAAGAAGATGATGAAGAAAATGAGATAAAAATTAATTTCTTTTCTTTTAATTCATATATATACATAATGTCAGTTTTGTAATTATTGAAACTTTCTCCATTAAGCTTTAATTAACTATTTTTTAACCTTTATTAAGCCTATTTATAAATAATATAAATCATGCTAATCCACTAACTAATATTCTTTTGGTTAATTTACCCATTTGGTCCTTCTAATTAAATATCAATACTTTTATCCTTTTTATGATTTAGTCCTTTCTATTCAATTAACTATCTAATCAATGTTATTTTCAACTCGTAATTCATATGATGCATATATCACCAAAAACATTTAAAATAACTAAATTTATGACCTAACTCGTCAGAGTTATGGTCCCAAAACCACGGTTTTCGACACCACTGAAAGTCGGGCTGTTATAGCAGTTTTAATTATTCATGTTTCTAAATTATCGGTAAATTATTCTATCATGTGAATGTAATTTATATATTAGAATTCCAGACAGTTTAAGTTGTTAGAATAATGATTGAGATGACATGTTTGCCTGTAAAGATTGCTAATTTTTGTTTACTTGAGGACAAGTAAAAACTCAAGTTTGGGAGTGTGATAGCATTAGAAATGACACCTATTTTTTCCCTAAATTTGTGTATTAATTGTCTTTTTTGTAGCATATTTAGCATGCATGATAGGTATTTCATACTTAGTATTTATATTCTCTAACTCATTATTGTTTGGCTTAAATTCTCGTTATTTTATCTCTTCTATGCACTGATGTCAGCGTATGCAGAATATGTTCACAATTGTCAACGCAAGGATCCATCTCAGAAGATCAATGCTAGAAAGAGTTCAAAGATGCAGCCACAAGTATAGTTTGGTATTGCGGCCAAAAATGCCACCGCATGAAAACATCTACTTTGTATGAGTAATTTCACGTTGCAAGCACATTTGGAAGCACCAGCGCAGGAATTTCACATGATATCTCCACAATAAAAGATTATAAATTGCGCTAAAAAATACGGAGACAATCTACAGATTTATGAAGATCACACTAGATCTGCGTGAGTGCACAGCTGGATATCAACAGGTGAAGGAATTAATTCTTCAAATACATTGAGTTTTTGAAGCTTTATGCTAAAGATTGGTGAGCTGATCGATCAGGCGAGCAATAACTTCTGACGAGAAGTGCTTCGTGCGATACAAGAGAAGTGGTTAAGAGAAGTGCTTCGATCTATTTGTTAATCCCTTTTTGAATACTGATGAATTATTATTGACAGTTGATTGTATATGAGAATATCTTTCAATGTTAGATTAGTTTGATTCATACTTCATTCTTCTCATCTGTTTATTCTTGGATTCAACTATTTGACCATGAAAGTGTAATTATAGTCTATAGACACTAAGAGGTGTAGTGCCAAGTTGAATTAACAAACAAGTCAGCGAGAGTTGCTTGAGACTAGAGGGGATTCTGTCACTTGTTCTTAGGTGTGAAGCAATGCCAGCACTGAGAGGTGTGGTACTTGTGAGCACTTGAGTCTTGATTAAATAGAGAATTGTTATTGCTATTATTTCATTGGAACCTTATTGCAGTGACAATTCATCTACACTATACCTTGTCGACACATCTAGCGTTGCTACTTAGTGAAATCAGTGATCCACTCCAATCTTTTACACTTGATCACACTTTTACTTTTATGCATTTAAATTCTCCAAACTTCAACAACTATTTGATTTACTTTCAGTTTCTCTGACAATTAACTTTTATAGTTACATTGGCAACCTTGACTATTTTAACTGTGCAGTTTTAATTTAATTGCGCTGACATCCTTACTAGCATTTTCTCTAATCTTAGCTTTAGTTGCTTCGATAGTTTAAACATCAAGAACTCCTTTCTCGTGCGATCGATATCCGATAGAACTAATCTATCAACTATACTTGCATTGATGTGTGTCCGCTTGCATAATTGCTGTGACGTTAAGGCCGATCAAGTTTTGGTGCCATTTTGGGGAATGACGTTTGTTTGATATTTATTTTTGTAGTTGTAATTATTCTTTCTTACTTAATTTCTAATTTTTACTAACTTGTTTAACTTTCTTTTATTGATTTCTGTCAAAATTCTTTAGGTGGTGCAAGTCCATAAGGAGAAATCCTAAGGATATTGTGAGCTTTGGTCCAGAACTCGAGAGGATACTCAGGAGAAAAAGACAAGAACAAAAGAAAATAATTGGCAACAACAACCTACCACCATTGCTGTCACAAGTTGTAGTTCCTCCAATACGACCACAAATAATAAATAATGTACCACCACCGCCTCCACAAGAAGAATAGGTGCAAAACAGGACAATTAGGGATTTTGTTGTTCATGTACTTGATGATTTGCAACCAGGGGTTGTAAGGCCAGCTATACAAGTTGAAAATTTTGAATTGAAGCCGGTGATGTTCGAAATGCTCAATTCAAAGGCGCAATATACGGGCCTACCTTATGAAGATGTGAGGGAGCATTTTAAATCATTTTTACTTATTTGCGCATCTTTTAGTCAACATGGTGTTCCTAATGGCACTTTAAAAATGCAATTATTTCCTTATTTGTTTTAGAGGAGAGCAAGAACATGGTTCTTGGGTTTGCTGGCTGGATCCATTACATCATGGAATGCATTAGCTACGCAATTTGTTTTACATTTCAATCCGCCGATAATGAATGCAAGGTTGCACAATGACATCACAGCTTATCATCAGTTGGATGATGAGAACCTACATACAACATGGGAGCGTTATAAAACTCTGCTTAGACGTTGCCCTATGCATGGAATTTAGCAAGAGACTCAGATCGAGATCTTTTACAACAGATTGAATGCTCATACAATGAATCTTGTAGACGCATCTGCTAATGGTCCCTTGCTGGATTGTACCTCTACTAAAGCTATATGAATTCTAGAGAGAATTGCATAGAACAATTATTAATATCCTATCTCTCGTTCTACTCAATTAAAAACTAATCATGGTGTTCTTGAGTTAGATGCAATTTCAGCCTTGAGCGCACAGGTATCCTCTTTGGCCAACATTATAAAGAACATGAAGGGAACAAGTGATGTTGCTCCCATTCAAGTGAAATAACAGAGGGATGTCCCGACATTTTCCTATGAAATTTACAGTGACAACCACAGTTTTGAGGATTTCCCTCAACATGATGAGAACGCATTCTACGTCAATAACATCGGAGGAAATTCTTATGGTAACTCATACAGTAACTTTAATTGAAACTCATAACTTTGGGGGAATCAGAATGTAGCTATATATAGTTATGGAAATTCGTCACAGCAAGGGAGTTATAGACAAGGGAGTTACAACAACAATCAACAGCAGAACTATAATCAGAATTCTCAGGTACGTACACATCCTGATCAATTGTAGGTACACAACTAGATGTAACCATAAGCGCGAATGCAGCCACAATAGACTGCGCTGCCACATATGCAAGAATATCATCAGCAACATCAGCAACAGTTTTCTCAATAAAGATCAGATCCTATGACCGCTCTTGAAGCGCTGATGCGAGAGCATATTACGCTAACTGAAGCAATTATTTAAGGTAATTCTTCTTCTATCCGTGCGTTAGAAGCCCAGCTAGGACAGTTGGCTTCTAATATGAGTACAAGATCACCAGGCACTTTGCCTAGTGATACTGAAAATCCAACATAGAAAGGGAAGGAACATTGCAAAGCTATCACGTTAAGGAACGGAAAGTAGACTATTGAAAACCAAGCAGCAATTTCACTCAAGAAAATGTTGACGCAATCGAACCAACACAACAAAGAGAAGTTATATCTGAAGAGAGGCCAACAGAAATAAATGAGGAGAAGACGACTATAATGACCTCTATGCCTACAATTTGCCCAACAAAGACGTCGACGCAATTGCATAAGTCGATGCAACCGGTTATTCCACAAAAACCCACAACAATATACCTTTGCCATTTCCACAGAGATTTAAAGAGAAAAACCATGATAAGGATTATCAAAAATTTGTTTCTACTTTGAAGCAATTACAGATTAACATACCTCTTATAGATGCTCTTATGCAGATCCGTAGTTATGGGAAATTTATGAAAGAGCTATTATCAAAGAAGAAAAAGTTATCCGAAATCGAGACGATTGTGCTCAAAGAGGGGTGTAGCGCTATGCTAACAAATAAGTTGCCACCTAAAATGAAAGACCATGACAGCTTCACAATCCCACACTCCATTTGGAAATCATTATCTAAGTAAAGCTTTATGCGACTTGGGAGCCAGTATTAACCTCATGCCTTTGTCCACATTCAGGAAGTTAGGAATTGGATCGATGAAACCCACTACGATGACATTACAACTTGCGGGCAGATCTCTAGCACAACCTGAAGGCCAGATCAAAGATGTCCTTGTCCAAGTTGGTAAGCTTGTGTTCCCTGCTGATTTCATAATCCTTGACATCGAAGCAGATAAGAAGGTGCTCATCATCTTGGGATGCCCATTCTTAGCAACTAGATGCACTCTCATTGACGTTTTCAAGGGTGAACTCATCATGCGACATAATGATGAGCACGTTATCTTCAATATGTTTGAAGCATCTTCATCTTCAAGTAAAGAGAAATGTCACCACATTGACGTGCTGGATGAGATAATTATGGAAGAATTCAATGAACGGAGCTCAACAGTTCCAAACGAAGATGCAGTGACATCCACCGATGATATCCTAACTGAATGTGACCATAGACCTTAAGCTAATAGTTGTGAGCTGAGATAAGGTTGGCAATTGGAATCATTAGATCTTTCCAATAGGATGATCTCGGTGTTTAAACCATCAATTGAACAAGCTCCTACCTTGGAGTTGAAGCCATTGCCGATGCATTTGAAGTATGTCTTTCTGGGTGACAATGACACACTACCCGTGATTGTCAGCGCAAATCTCGACACAATTCAAGAAGAAAAGCTCATCACAATTTTGAAAGAGCACAAAAGAGTCATAGCCTAGAGTATTGCAAACATCAGAGGTATTAGTCCCTCTTTTTGCATGCACAAAATTAGGTTGGAAGATGAAGGGAAGCAGTCCATTGAGCAATAACGAAGACTTAATGAAAAAATGAAAGAGGTAGTGAAGACAGAGATTATTAAGTGGCTAGACGCAGACATCATTTATCCCATTTCAGACAACATATGGGTGAGCCTTGTCCAATGTGTGCCCAAGAAAAACAGCATCACAGTGGTGAATAATGATAAGAACGAGCTGATCCCTACTCGCATAGCTATAGGTTGGCGAGTATGCATGGATTATTGGCATCTCAATACGGCCACAAAGAAGGATCACTTCCCACTACCATTCATTTACCAAATGCTGGATAGGCTAGTTGGTAAAGCCTACTATTGCTTCCTAGATGAAAATTCCAGATATAATCAGATTGCCATTGCGCCAGAAGATCAAGCAAAGACCGCATTCACGTGCCCATTTGGAACCTTTGCCTTCCGACATATGCCATTTAGATTGTGCAATGCACCAGCCACATTTTAGAGGTGCATGATGGCTATCTTTCGGACATAATTGAAGATTTTTTAGAGATATTTATGAACGATTTCTCTGTATATGCGAAGAACTTTGACCAATGCGTTGACAACTTGACTAAAGTATTAAAGAGATGCGAGGACACAAATCTAGTACTGAATTGGGAGAAATGTCATTTCATGACAACTAAAGGCATTGTCCTTGGTCATCGCATATCATGTCAAGGCATTAAGGTAGACAAAGCAAAGGTTGAAATCATTGAGAAATTGCCACCACCCACCAATGTCAAAGGAATAAGAAGCTTTCTTGGTCACGCTGGCTTTTATAGGAGATTTATTAGAGATTTTTCCAAGATTGCTAAACCACTATGCTCGTTGCTAGAGCAAAATAAAAAGTTTGTTTTTGATGACGAATGTCTGGACGCATTTGTCAAAATAAAGAAGTAGTTAGTACAAGCTCTAATTATCTTCGCATCAGATTGGACACAACCGTTTGAATTAATGTGTGATGCGAGTGACCCTACTGTAGGAGCTGTATTGGGACAATGCAAAGAGAAGGTATTTCACTCCATTTATTATGCTAGTAAAACTTTAACTAATGCGCAGGTGAGCTATAAAACTACCAAGAAGGAGTTACTAGCAGTCATTTTGCATTCGACAAATTTCGCTCATACCTTGTCAGTGTAAAAGTTACTGTCTACACAGATCACTCTACGCTGAGATACCTTTTTGCGAAGAAAGACGCCAAACCAAGATTAATCAGATGGATCCTACTCTTACAAGAATTTGATGTTGAAATCAAAGACAGAAAGGGATCCGAAATCCAAGTAGCAGACCACTTATCCCGTCTAGAAGCTGGAAGCGAGAATGACAATCAATCACGCATTGTCGATGCATTTCCAGATGAGCAATTATTTTATGCCGACACATTTCCATGGTATGCTGATATTGTCAATTATTTAGTTTGTGGTAAGCTACCCTTGAGTGTCAATGACACAAGAAAGTCCGATTTTTGCGCGACACTGCGAAGTATCATTAGAACGAGCTATACCTATTCAAGGTATGTGTTGACTACATTATCCGTTGTTGTGTTCCTGAAGAGGACTGCTGCAAAGGTCCTACAATTAGGATTCTATTGGCCCATATTGTTTCGAGATGCCCACAATTTTTCCAACAATGCGATAGATGTCAATGTACTGCTTCTGTATCTCGCCGTAATGAGATGCTCCAATAACCTATTATGGAGGTGAAGCTATTCGATGTCTGGGGTATAGACTTCATGGGACCATTTCCAAACTCTTTTGGGAATGCGTACATTCTAGTTGCTATTGACTATGTCTCTAAGTGGATCGAAGCAATTGCAGTTCCAAAGGATGATGCTCGAATGGTGTTAAAGTTTTTCCACATGTATATCCTTACATGATTTGGAACATCGAGGGCATTGATAAGTGATCAAGGTACTCATTTTCACAACAACCAAGTGGCGACAGCATTGAAAAGATATGGTGTGAAGCATTGCATGGCCACCACATATCATCCACAAATAAATGGCTAAGCGGGGGTGTCCAATCGGTAAATTAAAAGCATCCTTGAGAAGGTGGTTAACCCATCTAGGAGAGATTGGTCTTTGCGGCTACATGATGCATTGTAGGCACTCGCACAGCATATAAAACCCCGTTGGGATGTCGTCGTATCAATTAGTGTTTGGTAAATCCTGTCACCTGCCAGTTGAGCTTGAACACAAAGCCATGTGGACAATCAAGTAGGTGAACATGGACTACGATGTTGCTGGACAGAAAATGTTGTTGGACATTGCTGAGTTGGAAGAAATTAGACGCAATACCTATGAGAATGCTGCAATATACAAATAAAAGACCAAGAGATGGCATGATAATATCAACTTGTGTCGATAATTTAGTCTTGGTCAGTTAGTACTTTTGTTTAATTCACGTTTAAAATTACATCCAGGTAAATTGCGTTCAAGATGGTTAGACCCTTTTAAGGTTGTCGAAGCATTCTAGAATGGCACAGTGACAATTGAAAACATGAAGGATGGTCACCAGTTCAAGGTGAATGGCCAATGACTAAAGCATTATGTGAGCCAAGATGTCAAAGAACCAAACGACACCATTAATCTGGTCACATTTCATTAATGTCAACGCATTATTAAATTTACTTTTATCTTTTTACTTTTACTTGTTTCTTTTAAGTATTATGCAGAAATAAAAGAAATCGTCTTTTTGTCGATACATGATAAAGCACAACTTGTTTGCGCATTATGTGATGACTCAACAAAGCTGTTTCAGCAAGAATCACGTCGATTGATCTTTATCCATCCCTAGCCATTAGATCAATCAAAAGGTACGATCTGCAACCTCAAATTTATTGGCGGCAGACGCAACGTTTCCCCAAGACAAACTGTAATAATCACATCTCTTGCCACGAAAGGTTATAAAACCCTTTTCTATCGACTTCTTCTCCCACTGACAATTGCCATTGCTGCTGCACTTATCTTCTTCATCATTCTTAAAGTTTTCTCTGCAGTTTCTCTTAATATTTTTACCTAGCTATCATGGTAAGAACACGAGGCATAAAGACTCCGTCCAAAACTCCGCTGAATCTTTCGCCACCATGGTTCGGACCACAAACTAATCGTCACAAAATGAACCAGTCCTAACTTTGTCCAAGGCGGCGAAGGACCGCTACCATGACGTTATGCTTAAACGAAACTGCCACCCAGAGCAGGGTCTGTAGTTGTCACCATACCAAACATTCGGGAAGCAAATCACGAGAACGATCAGTCGTCTGGGCTGGGAATTTTTTTGCAACCACCCAGTCGGATATTCTCTCTCCATGGTAAGGGAATTTTATGCCAATCTTGTAGACTCTGAACAAGAGTTTATTTTTGTAAGGGAGGGCTTGGTACCCTAAAGTATTGCCCACATCAACGCTCTGTTTCGGATTATTGTGAAGGAAGACAATCACATTGCGTTTTTGGAAGAGTTGACCAATGAATGTGCTGGCTAGGTAATGAGAGACCTTTTTGTTGAAGGCACTGTGTAGACTGACAACAGTCTACACAACTACACAATGCACCGGCGTTATCTTACAACCTAAAGCAAAGTGTGGTTCCACTTTGTTAACAGTCGCCTTCTACTTTCAACCCATAACACAACTGCGGCACTAGATCGCATGTGCCTCCTACACTCTATCCTTAAAGGTCACCACATCAATGTCGGCACAATTCTTCATGACAAGATTTTTGAAGCCGTTCCTAAGCAAAAAGGTATATTTACTTTCCCTTCTTTGATAATGCTGTTGTGTAAACAAAGGGGGATTGTACCTCATGATGGTGAGGAAGTGCTAAACAACAAGGGCCCCATTAATGACATCTCAGTGGAGAGAATGACGAGAGGGCAAGAAACCCCGATGGTAAAAGAAGCACCAAAGAAGAAGGACAAAGGGAAAGGAAAGAAAAAGGAAAAGCAGGAAAATACACCCACAGACTATCAAATAAAGAAGAAATTGGCTGATATTGAAGTACTCGTTGAACGCATAGATATGCGTCAAATCAGACTTGTCAGCGCATTAGAGGAAATGGACTACAAACAAAACCTCTTTTATGCATACACAAAAGTATGGAACAAAACTATTATCGACGCATTGAAAAGATTGAGCCCAAATCCCCTGCCAGAGTTCCCTATCTTCCCGCCTATTGTTAGGGAAGCTCCCTCATCCTCCGACCAACTTACTCCTGATTGTAGGCCTCAGGATGTCCCATCCCCAACAAGAATTCATATCTCCGATGACGAGGAGCGCAAGGGACATTCCAACACCATAGAGGACTGTTACAGAAAAATTGCCAACCTGTTCGAGAAGGAATTTTCGAATAGCCTTAGGGCTACCATGGTAAATAGGGCAGTTATTATTGAGGAGCTGCACACCTTAATCGTATCTGTGGGGCAAGAAGCAGAGGAAGGTACTTACAAAGACACAACTGAGCAAGAGATGCCTGAGAAAGAAGAAGCAGAGAAAGAATAAGGAAATGAGGAGGAGAATGAAGGAAAGGAAGGGGAACCTGATGAGAAGGACCCTGCAGAAGAGAACGAAAAGAAGAAGGAAGATGCCCCAACAAATTTTAAGGAAGAAATTATTGGCATACCTACAAGTGCGGGGGCATCTAGTGAAGACTTGGCTCCACCTGAAGCGAGCCAGGCTGAGGCAGTTACCAACAGCGTAGAGAATCTTAATCCTCTAGCCATTGTGCCCTATGTGGCATCACTTATAGAAGTCCATCCATCAGATGTAAATGTCGATGAGGTCGCCACCCAACTGGCTATGGAGGAGCAATTCGCTGCTCCGATTGATTCAAAGGACAAAAAGATAAAGCGCAATGATAAGAAAAAGAAGCGCAAAGAGGAAGGCGAGCTCCCAAAGAAAAAGAAGAAGAAAGCCAAGGCAGCCACTATATCGGTTGCTAAATAATGAGTTAGTTTACATTTTAGTAGGTAGTTCCATGCATTTCATTGTCATTGCATTGTTATTTGTCACTGCATTTTTTCTATTAGTTTATCTACATTGTAGTTGCATTTCCATTTTTATCTTTATATTATTGTCAGTACATTGGGGACAATGCAGACATTAAGTTTGGAGGATCTTGTGTGAAATGGAAATGCGATTGCACCCACATATTTGAAAAATTATTTGTATCTTTAGTTCAATGAAAGTATGCAAAGTTTTAACAAAAATGTGACCGCAATTTTTATTTTTATGCGTAAATCTTGAATTGTTTGGAATGCTTATATGTTAATTGGGTGAACATGAATGAATATTGAACCTTCTATTTTTGGATGAATGATTGGAATTGCTTTAGTAATGAATGGATAGTATCAACCCTTGAATCTTGAACTAACTTACCAATTGCAGCGACATTGTACTAATAAAAGACACTCCAATGTGAGTGCACTGTGACTTGTCAAGGGAGAACACTCCGCTGTAGAAAAATCATCTAGCCAAAGGCTGTCATTGCAAGAGTGTGTATCGGCGCAATTACATACCTCTTGGGGGTTTGTTGCACCCCATTGTTACTACCCAAGAACAAAGGTAGAGTAATGCAATGACATCTCTCAGTCACTTATAAAAAAAATCACAAAAAGAAAAGAAATATATTGCCATAAATGCTGCATTGGTTAAGGAAGGGTTAAGATTCAAAGCATGTTACTAACATTGGTGAAGTTGCAATTTTAATTATTCATGTTTATAAATTGTTGGCACATTATTCTATCATGTGAATGCAAATTTATATATTAGAATTCCAGACAATTTAAGTTGTTAGAATAATGATTGGGGTGACATGTTTGCTTGTGAAGATTGCTAATTTTTGTTTACTTGAGAACAAGTAAAAACTCAAGTTTCGAGGTGTGATAGCATTAGAAATGACACTTATTTTTTCCCTAAATTTGTGTATTAATTGTCTCTTTTGTAGCATATTTAGCATGCATGATAGGTATTTCATACTTAGTATTTATATTCTCTAACTCATTGTTGTTTGGCTTAAATTCTCGTTATTTTATCTCTTTTATGCACTAATGTCGGCGTATGCAGAATATGTTCACAATTGTGAACGCAGGGATCTATCTCAGAAGATCGATGTTAAAAAGAGTTCAAAGATGCAGCCACAAGTTTAGTTTGGTATTGCGGCTAGAAATGTCACCGCATGAAAACATCTACTTTGTATGAGTAAATTCACGTTGCAAGCACATCTGGAAGCACCAGTGTAGGAATTTCACATGATGTCTCCGCAATTAAAGATTATATATCGTGCCCAGAAGTGCGGCGATAATATGCAGATTTATGAAGATCTCACCAGATCGACGTGAGTGCACAACTGGATTTCAACAAACTTTGACAACTGTATAAGAATTTCGATCTGAGAGGAGATGAGATCTACAATTCTCAAAGTTTATAAATAGAGGAGAGAAGAAGGAGATGGATATCAAGAGGTGAAGGAATTAATTCTTTAAATACTTTGAGTTTTTGAAGCTTTATGCTGGAGACCGGTGAGCTGATCGATCAGGCGAGCAACAACTTCTGACGAGAAGTGCTTCGTGCGATACAAGAGGAGCGGTTAAGAGATAATCTTAGTAGCCTAGGGATAGTATGCTTCGATTTATTTGTTAATCCCTTTTGAATACTGATGAATTATTATTGATAGTTGATTGTATATGAGAATATCTTTCAATTTTAGATTACTTTGATTCATACTTCATTCTTCTCATCTGTTTATTCTTGGATTCAACTATTTGATCACGAGAGTGTAATTGCATTATACCGACACTAAGAGGTGCGGTGCCAAGTTGAATTAACAAGCAAGTCAGCGAGAGTTGCTTGAGATTAGAAGAGATTCCGTCACTTCTTCTTAGGTGTGAAGCAATGCCAGCACTGAGAGGTGTGGTACTTGTGAGCGCTTGAGTCTTGATTGAACAGAGAGTTGTTATTGGTATGATTTCATTGGAACCTTATTGCAGCGATAATTCATCTACACTATACCTTGTCGACACATCTAGCATTACTACTTAGTGAAATCAGTGATTCACTCCAATCATTTACACTTGATCACACTTTTACTTTTATGCATTTAAATTCTCCAAACTTCAACAACTATTTGATTTACTTTCAGTTGCTCTGACAATTAACTTTTATAATTACATTGGCAACCTTGACTATTTTAACTGTGTAGTTCTGATTTAATTGCGCTAACATCCTTACTAGCATTTTCCCTAATCTTAGCTTTAGTTGCTTCGACGGTTTAAACATCAAAAACTCCTTCCTCGTGGGATTGATATCCAATAGAACTAATCTATCAACTATACTTGCATCAACGTGTGTCCGCTTGCACAATTGCTGTTACGTTACAGGCCGATCAAAAACCCTAAGAAACTGAAAGGCTTTCAAACGTTTTGGGGACTTTAGAGTTAGATTTGGGGGATTTTAACCTCAGATATGATTTCAGGATTAAAAAAGGGGCAAAAAGGGTTTTTTCTTAGTTTTTCAGGCCACCGGGGACGGTGGTCGCCGTCAACAGAGATTTGTGGCCGTGGTGGAGTGTGTGGTGGCCCTCGGTCCGACCATGTAAGTTGTTGAGAGAGAGAAAAAGAGTAGAAAATTATTTTTTTTAAAAGGAGGAACAAAATGATTTTTTTCAGATTTTTTTAAACTTATATAGGTTAGTTAAAACGACGTTGTTTTGGCCTAATCTCATAGGCCTCAAAATGACGTCATTTTGAGCTTCAACCCGCAAACCCGATCCAGCCACTAGGGGATCCGCGTGTTTTGCATTTAATGGGCTATTTATGCCCTTAGTACCTCCTCTTTTATAGTCTATTGCAATTTCATCCCTATTGTCCATTTTAAATTTATTTTGAATTTGCCTCTATATTTTTTGTCCCGTTTTCAATCTGATCCACTAATCAGTGACCATTGAGGGGTTGACACGTTTTAGGACCTTGGAAAATTTCCCACTTAGTCCCTATGTTTTTTGAATATCCGAATTTAAACCCAAATGTTTTTGTTTTTTTAAATTTGTGCTTTAGACTTCATTTTGGTTCTAATTTAGTCCTTTCATGTTTTATTCTTTTTTAAATTGGCCCTAATCATTCTGTTTTATTTATATTTTACTTTGAATTTCATTTGAATTTGAATTTAATCCCTTCATGGTTTTATTTCTTTTAAATTTTAATCATTTTATTCTGTTATTTATTTATTTAGTTTTTTTATTAATTTTTATTTACTTTGATAGTCAATTCATATTTATTTATTTTTTATATTGTATATTTATTTATTTAATAATTTTACTTCTTATTTAATTACTTGTTTTTATTTTTCTTTTAATTTAATTATGTTTGATTTTTTATGATTGTGTATCATATATCATCTTTGCATCATTAATTTATAGTTGTCTTTTTTTTTATTAATCGTATTGTGTTTTATTTTATGTATTTGTTTGTTAACTACATTACTTGCATTTTATCTATCTATTTAATTCGTGTAAGCATGTTTTATTTTGTCATTATTCAATTAAAATATGTGCATAATCATTCACACTTTGTAAAAATATTTCAATAAAATAAATTACATGACATTTTAATTTCTCTTTAAATGCATAAGTAATTTTCAAAACTGAGGCAATGTTCTTTTATTTTTGGGAATTCGAGAAATTGTGCCCTAACGTATTGGGTATGATTTTTCTTTGAACCTAAATAATTGAATATCCTATTCAAAATCGATAAATACTCAATGTTCTGTTATTTTAGGGAACTCGAAAAATTGTGTCCTAATGTGTTGGGTATGATTTTTCCTTGAACCTAAATAATTGAATTTCCTATTTAAAATTGAAAAATGTTCTTTGTTTAAAAGATTCGAAAATATTGTGCCCTAACTTACTAGACATGGTTTTTCTCTATTTAATTCGAAATAAATGAGCTTCCTCCACAAATTCAATTTTTAAATGACATTAAAACATCTCGTTCATGTATTTATGGATCGCATTTTAATTTTTATTCGAGTTTTCAAATTTTTAATAATTAAGACCTTTAAAAATTGACTAGATAACAATTTTGACCGTGTGAAGGTGCTAATCCTTCCTCACACGTAACTGACTCCCGAACCTATTTTCTGGATTTCGAAGACCAAATTATATTTTTAATAAAATTTAAATGTTTTAAGGTGCTCCAATTACACCAAATAAAAAGATTGGTAGCGACTCCATTTTTGGTTTTAAAATAAAATTCGAGACTTCTTCTAAAAAACGTTTCGACATTCACCAACCCTACTTTTTAAAGCCATGCTCAATAAATAATATTATTTAACAATAGATCTGGATGAAATTAAAATAAGGATTAAGGTTCTTACAAACAAAACAATATCTTGATAGTTTTCAATATTATAACCGTGAAAACAATTGATCAAGGCATCTTCAATCAATTCTATTACAAGGTAGGTCTTAGTTCTTGTGCCTTATTAATCGCTTACCACATGCAAGGGCTTCGATTGCAGTGACATCCTCTTCAACTTTGTAAGTGAAATCGAAAATCATCTTTGCTTCTTTAGATTGTTCTTTAGAGGTCCAATGATTGGTGCTTGAGTGCCCGATCACAAGTAAAGATTCTACTTTCGAAACAAGATTTGATTTGTTTACATCAACTTTTCTCGCGGCTGAGGGATCATTCAGAATCTTCATATTGTTCTTGATATCAAAGTTTGGTGGATTAATGAAGGGTGATTTTTAGTTTAGAGGGTACTCACTAACAAGACTCGTTTCCTTTCGCGACTATGAAAAGATAGTGAAAAATCTTGATACAAAATTTCAACATGAATTTTGAATTGGAGGACGATTATTAATAGTAGAAACGAAACAATAGTTCAAAACGATGGGATTTTGAGAAGGTAAGAAGAAATTGGGAGAAGGGTGAGAAAGTGAAATGAATGAATTCATGTCTCTTTTGTTTTCTGAAACCATTTTTGTCTAATCCTAAAAACTATGTAATTTTAATGTATTTTTTAAAAATTTAGTGTTCAAAGTAAAACTAATTTCTATTAAGTTTTTATAAAGGTAAACTACAAAAATAGTCACTTTTGTTTGCCTCATGTTACATTTTAGTCACTTTTGTTTGAAATGTTATGTTTTAGTTATTTATGTTATTATTTTGTTACGAAGTGATCACTCTGCCGTTAAGTTCCGTTATCTCCCTAATGGTAATCCTAAGTAGCAGTTCCACTAGATTTTAAGTGCCAACTTGGATTTTCAAATAAATGAAAATATATTTTTAATTAAATAAATTTAATTAATTAAAATTTTTAAACCCTAACCTTAGATTGAAAAAACCGTTCATATCCTCTCTCTTTTTTTATTTTTCTTTTTCGTCTTTTTTTAGTTTTTTTTTCATTTGATTGAAAAAACTATTATCATCTTTATTCAATTAAAATAATAGAAATCAAATTGAGTGCTTCATCAATTGATTGAATTTTTTATTCAACATAGAAAACAAAAGATGGATTCAATGGAGGGTCCAAGTATATCTTCTTTGCATCCTATCTCGTTTAAAAATCTTGATATTTTTTCCTTTTTGATATTTTCTTTTCAAAAGAAGAAACCCTTAAAAAACCCAAAAGATACAATCTTTGGTCTGAATACTATATAGTTTAGAAGGATGTGTAACACTTTATTTCTTATCGTGAAAGCGGGGACAGGAAATGTTAATAATGGTAGAAAGTTTCATTAATTAGTAATACAATCCTTTTGTTTTTTATCATGAAAGTGTTGATTGCTAAGCAATCTACAAATGGTTCTTACAGTGGATTAAAAATGTAGTTATCTGACATTTTTTTGATATACATGTATTCAAGTCATAGTTTTTGTCATAGTTATGCTTATAACTATGCAAGTCGTCTAATTTTGTTGCTCTTTACTTCATTTGCATCTGTTAATATTATTATGTTTTATTAGTAAATTGTTATGGGTATTACTTCATTTTCATCAGTTAATATGACTCCAATCCAACACAATTATCACAATTTGAAAAACACCCAAGGATGGATCAATTGCTTTAACTAAATTGGATTTCATTTTGTTACACAATTAGGAATATATTTTATTTGGAGAAATCTATTTTGTGGACAAATATTATATTTTATTGGAAGGATTGTTGAATCATGTTAACAATAGTGAGATTATACATTTTGTCTTAATTTGGGGTTTGCAAACAATATAATTTTGAAAATTTAAACACCATAATAGAACTGCAAGTGAAATTTGATGCATTATTTATTTGATGAAGAAAATAGGAAATATAAAGAAACAATTTCAATCATATGCCACTGTTGTGCTTTTCTTTGATTATTGTTATTCACAAAGATAATTTGATACTTGAGAAATAAAATATAAACTTGTTGCTCAAAAGCTAGACAAAGCTTTTTCATTTCCTTCTCGTAAAATGCCTTGCCAAGTACTTGGCTCTCTTCGTAAGATAGTTTGGATAAAATTGATAGGTAGGGGGATATTTTTCCATCGTAGCACGGGTTTAGACAAAAACAAAGCGAAAGACTAATCGGCTGTTTAACGTCACAGCAATATTGTGTAAGCGTACACTATCGATGCAAGTATAGTAGACAGATGTGAGTTTGTCGGATATCGATCCTACGAGGATGATTGTCTTTTGTTTATTAATGTCAATGCAATGAACAGATAAAACAAGATAAATTGTGATAATAGTTTTCGGAGCAATAACTTGAAAATAAAGATGAAATATGATAATGATAAAATGGGATCCCCAACGTGAATGTTCAACATAATGCTAAGTGCTCACAAGGTATAAAAGGATAGGTGATTGTCGACGCAATAAAGTGCAATGTATATTTTACCAAGCTTAACTTCTATATTTAACCTAAGACTTAAGCATGCACAATAACCACACCTTCCGATGATGGCAATGGAACACGATTAAGAACAAGTGGATTAAATTCCTCTAATCCTCAAGCAACTTCCATTGTCAAGCTTGTTAGTTTAAATTGTCGCTGCACCTTCCATTGACAGTGACTGCAATAACACTTTCGTGCTAAAAACATTCAAACCCAAAGATTAAACAGTAAAAGCAAGATTAAATAAAATAACATTCAGTTAAGAAATCATGAATACTTCCATACAAACATGAAATAAACAGTAATCACCAGCGTTTAGAAAGAAATGTAAAAGAACAAATGGAAACACTGGGAATTCTTAGAGTGGCTACAATAGAGCTCTTCTACTAGAACAAATTTTTTAATCCGTTTATATCCTCTATTGCAGCAATAAGCCTAATCTGCCTATTGTTGATGGAATTGGCCAACTTCTCAACAGCCTTCATTTTGTACAACAATGTTGTCTCTGCAGTAAGGTTCATTCCCTTGCTCTCTTCTTTGTCTTTGCCCTTACTTGTCTTGCTTGTTTCAACCTCCTTCATTATCGACGTATCTTTGCCACGAGTCATTCTTTCAATAGAGGCTTCCTTGATCGAGCCCTTATTATCCAGGATTTCTTCTTCATCACGGGGCACGATCCCTTTCTGCTGGCACAATAGCATTACCAACGATGGGAAAACCAAAATTCTCGTTTGCCTTGCGACGCAGTCAGCAATTTTCTGGTGGATTATTACACCGACATCAATCTTTATGCCCTTGATAATTGAATGTATCAGACACATTCTATCAAGGTTGATTGTGGTGCTGTGAGTAGAGGGCTTGAATTAGTGCAACAGAGTAGCTTTCAGGATGAATGCAGAAAGTCTCCCACTTCAACTTGGAGATGGTTTTGTGGATTTGCTTGCCCAAGTCTTACTGTTGCGACAAGAGAATGCTTTGTTCTGGATGGAAGTTTTGCTTCAAAATATTGTCTTGAAATTGATCTTTGGTCGCTTTCGTTAAAAATATCACCGGCTCCTTTTTCTCCGTTGGCTTGGAGGATTCCGGTTCATGAACTGCAGTTGCAGTACAGCTGTATGAATTGCATTGACAATGAAGTCCAAATGCGTCGACAATGTTTCCTGTTTAATCTACAAAAAACACGAAGTGAAACAAACTTGAATAAAAACAAAAATAAAAGAAAATAAATTGCATAATAAAAATTTCAAGAAAAATTTAAAAAAAAATCTCGACCAATTTAATTGTCTCTTCCTGCTTTTGATCAATGTTCCCAAAATATAGTTTCAGTCGTTGGCCATTCACTTTAAACTGATGTCGATCATGTAAATCCTTAATTGTGATTGCACCATGAGGAAATGTTTCGACAACTTCGAAAGGTCCAGACCAACGTGAGCGCAATTTACCCGGATGTAATTTCAACCTAGAATTGAATAATAAAACTCGTTGACCCGCGATAAATTGTCGCCACAAAATAATTCTGTCATGCCATCGTTTGGTCGTTTCCTTGTAAGTTGCAGCAATAAATTCCGAATTGCTTCGAGTCAAAAAACACCTAAAATAAAATGTAAAAGTGACAACAAAAAGAAAACAAGTTGGTAACAACTAAATATTATATAATAAAAATAAAGTACAAAAACAAAAACAAAAATAAAAATCAAACAAACGCCATCCTGGCAACGGCGCCAAAACTTGATCGGCTATTTAACGTCACAACAATATTGTGCAAACGTGCACTATAGATGCAAGTATAGTAGACAGATGTGAATCTGTCGGATATCGATCCCATGAGGATAGCTATCTTTAGTTTATTAATGTCAATGCAATGAATAGATAAAACAAGATAAATTGTGATAATAGTTGTTGGAGCAATAACTAGAAAATAAAGATGAAATATGATAATGATAAAATGAGATCGCCAACATGAATGTTCAACAGAATGCTAAGTGCTCACAAGGTATAAAAGGATAGGTGATTATCAACGCAATAAAGTGCAATGTATATTTTACCAAGCTTAACTTCTATATTTAATCTAAGACTTAAACATGCACATTAACCACACCTTCTGATGATGGCAATGGAACACGATTAAGAACAAGTGGATTAAATTCCTTTAATCCTCAAGCAACTTTCTTTGTCATGTGTGCTAGTTTAAACTGTCGCTGCACCTTCCAATGACAGTGACTGCAATAACACTTCCGTGCTAAAAACATTCAAACCCAAAGATTAAGCAGTAAAAGCAAGATTAAATAAAATAACATTCAGTTCAAAAATCATGAGTACTTCCATACAAACATGAAATAAACAGTAATCACCAGCATTTAGAAAGAAATGTAAAAGAACAAATGGAGAATACTATTCCTCGACAACTTGACTTGCTCTCTTACTTCCCTCTTGCGTCGCACTTAGGGCTCCTCGTTAGGGGCTGATCCGCTTCCTTTTCACATTGGTTCACCCGTGGGGATCTTAAGCCTTTGTAGCCGAAACGCTCAAAAGCTAGGTTAAGGAAGATAATGTCCAAAGAAGACTAAAGGAGACACCTTTTTCACTTTCCTTTGAATATTTATATTCCTCCAAATTGTACAGGTGTCTTTTCTGCAAAAGCAAGTTGTCTCTAGTTGTACAAGTTGGTTATACCAGATTGGATGGCTCACACATTTATATGCTTATCCGGATAGCTGTCAGATGCTGCGGCAATCTTAGATGCAATTTGGAATTACTTATGCAGCGACATCAGTACCAAAACAGGACAAATTTATGAGTAAATAGGCTAAGGACAATTGAGTTAAAAAATGAAATTTACTAAACTAAACAATGCTAAAATATGTGCTAAAGACAACTAAATGGGAACAACATAACCAATAAGTAAGGAGAAAACAATGGTTCTTTCTAGCACTATCAAAGATTAAGAACTCAAAGTAGCTTCACGTAAGAATCACAGGTGAAACAAACCTGGTCAATATCTTCACACACAGCAAGTTCCTTATAGCCATAGGGATAATTGTTTAACATGAAGTAGCATTTCAGATGTAACATTCAAACAAATCCAATACCCAAAATAAAGGAGCATAGTCAAGTTAGAGAGAATGAGCTTACAGTAGAGCAACACGCAACATAATACCCAATGGTATCTTAAAACTTTAAAATTGCTTCGAAAAGCAAAGTAACATGCTAGATAATACAAACTATGCTTTCCTTACTTTTTTTTAATGGAATAACCATGTTATATCCGACACGGGTTTCATAAAGAATATAAAAATATAACATTACAAATATCTTCCAAATACAATGAAAACTTAAAACAAATTTGACATATCTGTACCATAGATACACGAGCAATATAGTCAATAACACAATTATAGGCCACAATATGGGCTTCTTTTAATTACTGCATTCCAAAACAAGGTTCTCCAGTGCAAGAGATAAATTCCATAGCATCAAACTATGACCCTATGTTTAAACAATAATAAGTAAATAAAAAAATATAAAATCTTGTTGAGTTAAAGAATTCTCCAAAATCTTGGCGATTTTGCATCTTGTTTTCCGTCTTCGGTTGTGGTCGATTGGGCGGTTTGTGGTGGTGATGTAAGTCCATCTCGGGTGTCTTGGCAACTTGGCATGGTGGTGATCTTCGTGTTCTTCTCATTGATCTTAATCCTTGAGAAGGATAAGCTTTCTTTCTTTTTCTTTTCTATTTTCTTGTCATTAATAAGAACGTTTGATAATCCAAATGTTGACTTTCTTATCTTTTTTTTATTCTTATTGTGTTTTCCTTTCTATTCTTTTGTTTTCTTTGTGTTCTAAGGTCATCCAAGAAAGACTTCTATTTTGCTTTTATTATTTTTGATGTGATCAGAGTTGAAAGACTTCACTCTTGATTCGGGTGATAACTCGTAAAGGGGCTGGTTTCTGTCCATACTGTTGGGGAGATCGTTTCTTGGATATTGTTTCTTGGTAAGTGTGGTTGTCTGTTGGTGTTTAGAGCACAGATCTACCATGGTGGACGTTCTAAGGTATGTGCGTTGTATTATTTGTGCCTACGGGACAATCCTGTTTCCAAGCAATCTGTCTAGTTTTTCCTTGGATTGGTGGAGGCATCTTTGTCGTGGGTTGGAGCATAGTTGTGGTGCTATTAAGGGGCGTAAGATCATCATCTTGTCATGAAAGCGACAAATACGGGTTTTTTCTTTTCATTTTTTTACCGTGAATTTAGGTTCTTGGTGATTTATTCGTTATCTTTCTTTTGTCCCGCAAGGTTTTCTTGAAATTTTTTTGTGCTTCTTGTTGATTGTCTTGGACGTGTGTAATCTGGGTCTGTTCCATAAATTTTAGTGCATTATCTTCGTTGCTGTTCTGTCTTTGGGGTTGCTATTTGGGTGTTGTTTTTAATCTTGGCATATTTCATCCTTGCTTTCCTTTTTTATTATGTTTTATGACTGATTATTGCATTTTCTTGATGCATGGATTATATAATGTTTCATCGCTTTTAGTTTGAATTCTTGTAGAATTAAGATTGTATCGAATTAGTGCTTTCATTTAGAACTGTTTTTAACTCTCATCTTCTTAAAAATAATTTCACTATTTTGGCTCAATAATGTTGGTTCATTTTATTGGATTATTCTCCCTGTTAATTGAATATTTTTCTCTCCTGGATTAATTTTTGAAGCGTTTAATTGCTCTGCCTATTATTAATATTGTATCTCCCTTTCTTGGTTGCTCGATCTGAGAAGCTGTATCTTGTTTTGGTTACTAAATAATTGGATTTATCGTAATCTTCTTGTGCAACATGGTTGTGTGGCCTATTTCTTGTCTTCCTTTCGTCTGTGTAGGGGTGGATTTTCTTTGGTGCGTGGTGCATAATACCGGGATGTTGTTTGAAGGTTCTTGAATTCGTTGGTGTTTTGTTATCGCGGGGCTAGGGGTTGTGTTTTTGTTGTCCGTGCGGGGGGAGGGGGCTTCGACAGGTGGGACTGCTTTAGCTGGTTTACGGTTGTTGGAGTGTACCTAGAAATGGCAGAGGAAAGAGTGGGCATGAGGAGCTGCTTGTGAAACTAAAATTTCTCTAAAACTGAAAAGGAAAGAGTGGTGTCGCGGAGTGCAACAAAAGCGTATATGAGTGGGCATGAGGCTTGGGCTGTAGGGAAAATCATGTCCGAAGATAAAATAAATAAGGAAGCAATGTATTGTGTTTTAAGGTCTATTTGGTGTGTAATTGATCAAGTTCGGCTTAATTGAAGATAGGGAAAGAATTTTCAATCTCGCCCCATGGCTTTTCGATCAATGTATTTTTTCCATGGTTCCGTTTGTAAAGGGATTGGACTATAACAACTACACATTCCATTTGGTTTTTTTTATTCGGTTCTACAACATTCCTTTTGAACGAATGGATCGTCAATTGGTCCTTGATGTTGGAAGTGCTGTTGGTGAAGTCTTAGCCATTGGTTGGCGCAACAGGGAAGGGTGTTGGCTCAACTACATAAGGGTAAGGATAAAGCTTGATGTGTCGAAACCCTTAAGGCGAGTGGTGTATGTGGTGGGGGCCGAAGGGGATGAAATTATTTGTGTTATCAAGTATGAAAAACTTCCTACTTTTTTGCTATATTTACGGTTGCATTGGGCATAAAACTCGAAAGTGTGCACAATATGATTGAAATAACGGGATGGATGAATCTTCGTACCAATTTAGAAGCTAGTTGCGGTTAAATTGGGACAACCGAACCAAGTTATGGGTACTTGGCGAAATAGGCTGGAAATTATTACACCGAGCCAAGGGATTTTGTTATCGGGAGGTAGAACCGAGAGCATGGTTGAAGAAGGTGATGTTGTTTTGATTAACTGAGGAAAGGAAAAGGCAAAGGGAAAGTCAGGGGAAGAGGCATTGGTTTCTTGCTTGCTGTCAAATATGTGTGATAACCAACC
Source organism: Gossypioides kirkii (assembly GCA_005610355.1). Classification (NCBI taxonomy): domain Eukaryota; kingdom Viridiplantae; phylum Streptophyta; class Magnoliopsida; order Malvales; family Malvaceae; genus Gossypioides; species Gossypioides kirkii. Next base: position 23,684,950 of record CP032253.1, on the reverse strand, counting down.
AGCAAAGGAAGGCCCGAGCCACTTTAAAAACAATAGAAAAAAGGCCAAAGGTGTTATAAGGGAGGGGATTGACGGGAGCCCACACCTACTTGTGAGAAGGAAACTTTTAGAGGAAGTTTCTCCCTTCAAGGCGGCGGTTGGTGAGCAGCCCTATCGAGATCCATGAAACTCCTATGATGGAACTATCGTGGGCTTGGAAACCTTGCGACAGTGAGCGATTTGTGGTAGCTTCTCGCTGCTAATGTCCCTGATATGACTTTTATTAGTGAAATAAAAATGCGTGTGAATGAGATGCAAAGAATTCGAGTTTAATGTAAGATGGAAGGTTGCTTCGTTGTGGATTCTGTTGGGCACAAGAGGGGGCTAGCTATGCTATGGAGGGACGGTGTGGATGTGTGTATTCAAATTCAGTTTGAGAACCATGTGGATGCCTTGGTTAAGGTTGCAGGGAGTGCTCATTTTAGATTCATGGGCTTTTATGGTTTTCCCGAGCTCAATTTAAGACACAAATATTTGGACATTTTGTGTAACATTGGACAAAGGGTGGGGGAAGAGTGGATAATCGGAGGTGACTTTAACGAAATTATGGAGAACTCTGAAAAATATGATGGTTGCCACAAGCCTAGGGTGGCAATGTAGGATTTTTGAAAGGTTGTTGATGAGTTGGCTTTAGTGAACATTAAATCGGATAAGGGGTGGCTTACATGGACAAATAACCAGAAGGGGAAACTTGGTTAAGGAATGCCTCAACAAGTTCTTAATTTCGACTAGTTAGCTGAAGGATTTGCCCTTTTTAGCTACGGAGGTTTGTAGTCATACTTGCTCAAATCATTATGCGCTTGTGCTTGACACAAATGGGAGGATGCCTAGGAAGATGCCAAGGGATTCAAGACTTCTTTTTAGGTTCAAAGCTTGTTGGGCGAAAGAGAAAGAAGCAAAGGACGTAATCAAGAGGGCTTGCGGGAGGGTAATGAGAATGTGATCTTGGGCATTGAGAAGACCTGTATTCATCTTGTGGAGTGGCAGCATCATCGGTATAAAGGTAGAAAGAATGTATGAACAATTTGATTAACATAATTGATAGATTGATTGATGGATCGATATCCGATACAAATACCAATGTGCTTCGTAACACTTATGCTAAATTAAGTCATCTCTATACAGAGGAGGAGGCATATTGGGCCCAAAAATCTTGAATTCGATGGCTGAAAGAGGGTGATAGAAATACTTGTGTTTTCCATGTGTGGGCCACTTGTTATGAAAAGAGGAACTGTATCAAGGGATTGTGAGATAGTAATGGGAGTTGGGTGACTGACTCGAAAGGTGTGTGTGAGGTTGCTCGGGACTATTTTAATACTTTGTTTGAGTTCAATGGTAACGATGACTTTGATATGGTGCTCAATCAAATTTCGGTTTGCATTACAATAAATATTAATGAGACTTTTGAGGCTCGATTCACGGAGAGGGAAATCATGGAAGCCTTTAGACAAATAGACCCCAATAAGGCCTTGGGGATCGATGAGCTCTCCAGTCTTTTCTATAAAGAAATTGAAACGTTGTTGGCAATGATGTGTTACACTTTTGTGGTAAGGTTTCGAATGGCAATAAAGGGGTTTAGGAAATGTATGACATAATGGTGATCCTCATACCTAAATTTAATGATCCCAAAGACATAATACATTACTGTCCCATTAGTTTATGTAGAGTTATCTACAAAATTATTTCTAAAGTGCTTGCTAATCGTCTTAAACATGTTCTTTATAGGTGCATCAATTAGAACCAGAACTCATTTTTACCGGGTCGCATGATTCATGACAATGTTTTAATTACACATGAGATGATGCATTACCTCTAAAGTTTAAAGAACGAGTCGAACAAAGGTTTCGTTGCCAAGTTGGACATGAGAAAAGCATATGACAGTGTAGAGTAGAATTTTCTTGAAAAAGTCATGGGGCGAATGGGTTTCTCTTCGGGATGGGTTTATAGGATTATGGGTTGCATTAGCACAGTTAGATATGTGGTAAAGTGTAACACTTGTCTCTAGAATGTCATTATCACACATAGGGGCCCGCGACAAGGTGACCAGTTGTCACCTTATTTCTTTCTCTTTTGCATAGAGGCGCTCTCATAGATGTTCCTTAATGCTCAAAGTGAGGGTAACATTCGCGACATTTGGGTCAGCAAAAATGTACCTTGCATCAACATCTCTTCTTTGCAGTCGATGCACTCCTTTTTGTGAGGAATAAGAGGGATGATTCGGAAGCTGTTCGTGACATCTTATGTGAATTCGAGAGGGTGTCGGGTCAACAGGTTAATTTATCAAAATCCATGATTTATTTTAATCCTAACATATCGAATAACCAAAGACATATGCTTAGTGGCATCTTAGGCATGCGTGTGGTGGATACGTTGGATAAATACTTGGGGCTACCTTTGATCATTGGAAAGAATAAAATCGATGCCTTCAAGCACATCATCGATAGATTTTCTAGTAAGATTAAAAGCTGGTCAAAATGGTTTTTATCCTATAATGGTAAGGAGATTTTTTTTAAAGCAGTTTTACAATTTCTCCCTAGTTATTACCTATATGTTTTTCTTGTTTCTAGGGGCATTACTGATATTATGGAATCAAAGATGAGGAGCTTTTGGTGGGAAAGGAAGAAAAGGTGTCGTAGATCAGCTTTGATGAAGTGGGAAACTATGGATGGCCTCAGTTTTATAGATATGTAGTTGTTCAACATTTCTTTCCTCGACCGACAGGTGTGGCGCCTCATTAATTTTAAAGACACCCTTTGTTCCTAAGTCCTTACGTCGAAGTATTTTCTCGAGGGGAACATCTTTCAATCCAAAAAAGTAGACAAGCCTTCCTTTATGTGGTCGAGCATCCGTGCGGTTGCCAAGTGCCTCAAAGATGGATTTGGATGGCAAGTAAGGGACAGGAGGAGTGTGAAGATAAAGATTGACAATTGAGGATTTGAGGGACTCAATGGAACCTTTTTGTTAAATTTGAGTGATGATAACGGTGAGAATTTTATCCTTGATCTATGGGAGCCCGATGCTTGTGCTTGGAATAAAACAATGGTGTGCGAGCTATATGATAACTTTATGGATGAGAAAATTTGTGAACTTCCCCTTATTAATAATAGTTCTATTGATAGGATGGTATGATATCACGTGAAAAATGACTGTTATATGACAAAAGCTAGATACTCTTGGCTCGTTTTGAATAAATTAGGATTCAGCCCTCATCGATATTTTTGGAAACTTATATGAAAGTTGTGTATACCTTTAAAAGTTTAGATTTTTGCTTTGCATGTTGGACATGAACTATTGTAAACAAAATAAAAAATTTCCACCATAAATTTAAAGGCTAATTGCAACTGTTCGAGGCGTGGAAATATCAATGAGATTGCTCTCCATACCTTAATTGACTGTCTTAGCGCGCATTCTATTCTAGTCCTTAGGGGTATTGATGATCGCCTACTTGCAAATAATTGGGTGGGATGATTTGACTGGTTGAAAGACGCCATGCGATCCTTGGATAAATTAGCATTCAAAGTGTTTATTATCCTACTTTGGAATATATGGAACAACCAGAACAACTTCATGTTTCGGGACAAAGAGATGAAGCCAAGGTTATATGGATTTGCGCAAAGAATTTCGAGGGTGAATTTTGTCTCTATAATTTTACAAATGTTTCAATGCTCCCAAAACCTTCTAGGCCTATCAAGTGGAGCAAACCTCCCGATGGATTCACCAATATTAATGTGGACGTAGCCTGGAGTAATCATAAAATGGGCATTGGGATTTTAATGCGAGACAGTGAGGGCTTTGTGATCGATGGTTCCATGCGATTTGAGGAAAATGTTGCGAACTCAATCTAGGCTGAAATCAAAGCAATTCGTATGGGTATTCGTTAGGCTAGCGAGAGAAACATTAATAGAGTTATTATTAAGAGTAGCTTCACTAGTGTAATGAATCAAATAAATAAGATGCGTGATGACATTATGATTATTGGCTACTACATCAAAGAAATTAAGGCCATAGCATTGATTACTCCAGAGGTTGATTTTCGATGGAGTGCGCGTGAGAGCAACAAGGTAGTTGATAGGCTTAGCAAGATTGCTTTACTTAATCAGTGTAATTGTTTGTTTGAGTTTGATTATCCAAACGAAATTCATAACATTTTACTTAGTTATTCTTTTTAAATAAATGAGGTAGTGGCCTTCGGGTCCTTTTTATATAAAAAAAAAAGTAAATAAACAAGATCTAGAAAAGTATCAGAATTCGACATAATATTTTTTCATACAATCATTCGTACCAGAAGTAACTAGCTTCAAAGTTATGAAAAAGTTTGATACAAATTGATCTTCGATGTACCGACAACACTAAATGAGTCGTTTCAAGCAATCTCCTATAATTTTCAGCCAAAAAAAAGACCTTACAATGTTTAAGCAATGTAAGAATTTGATGCTAATGAATATGAGACATGCAGTTAGAGAAATGGGACGAATATAAAATGATACAATTTGTTCATATACAATGCAAGGGAATTCATGATTTGATTTTTCAAAGGCTTTTATCATAACTATGAGATAAATTGAATCTAAAAACGACAGTTGTATTTTCATCAAACGGTGAGGAATGCACCATTGTTTGTTGCAGTAAGATTGAGTATCTTTGTAGCTACCTTCAAAGACCTCCTTTCTATATGATTCCGGAATATAATAAAATTAGTATTACAACATAAATGCAGAACTACATAAACCAAGGAAAAAACATACCATGCATCAGGTGTCTAATATCAAGAGGTTGAATTTCCGAAGCAAGATTGAAGCATCTCGGTATTTATCACACCAGGACTAAGTGCTACAATAGCAAATCCATCAAGCATCTCCTTTGCTACTACTCTACTTAAACCTTGAACAACCAATTTTGATGCACAGTATGGTGCAACCTGTTGAGATACAATGATATTTTGAATCTCATTCAATAATTTCGAGAACAAAACAGATCTTGAAAGAACGAAATATGATCTCTACTAAGGATGGTAATAGATAAAATATCTATAATTCTTGTAATATATGAATCATTGTAACTATTTTAAAATCCAAATTAAATAATATTATCCTCCGAATATCTAAATCCACCAAAGTATCCGAATTTAGCAAGTCAACAAATTTTAAAAAGTAAAGTAGATAATCAATTTGTATATCAGAATCTACTATCCACAAAAACAAAATGGATTCAAATAGAGGATTCAATATCCTATCAACAAAAGTAAAGCAAATTCAAATATAACTCATTAAGATATTCAAATATGTATAAGTAATACAGATTCAAATAATAAATATAAGAAGGTTAAATTCTCTACAAATAGTACTATCATATCTAAATACACAATATCAAAATTTGCAAAAAGCAGATAAGATATCTACAAATACTAAAATCTATACTATCCAATGCCATCCTTACTCCTCAACTTGGCAACCATGACAGGCAACGACCATAAGAAGTTAGAAAAGACCAATGTCTTCTAAAGTTAGACTTTTACATGCTTCCTTCTAAAAGCTTTAAAAAAATTCAATTGGCTATAAATTCATTTTTATTATTTACGACAATGGCTCTTTCATTTCATGTAAACAACTATGAATTTTTATTCAGCTATGCCTTGGATGATTTCCTGTATTAAACATGAAATTCAAAAAAGAACAATTCAAGATGTACAAAAATGTGTACAAGATGGAAATCATGAATTTACTAAAGCAGCACCAGATCTTCCCCATCCAAAGGACATATTAACAATAATCCCTCAACTTTCTGGAAGCATCAACTGGATAAAATGGCGTAACACATTTGCAATCCCTTTTACATTAGTATCAATCACAATATCAAACTCTTCAACAAGAACCTCCCAAATTCTATTGTTTTTATTGATTGTACCTTCATTGTTTATTGTAAATACCTTACAATGTTAGTAAAGAACCAGATTTGTAATTGAAAAAAGCTATTAAATTGAATATCATGAAAGAGACTTACCATTTTGGAGATAAGGTCGTACTCGATGTCGGAAAGATGTATCTTGACATCTTTAAGGGTTTTGGAAACCACAATCATCCAAAAATCCAAACAGTGAGATTGTCAGAGGAGACCAAGACCTTCGCACTGGGTTACCATCGGGATATTATTTTTCTCGGGAAGGATTCAGTTATGCCAAATAGAGGAAGATGTTTGATGCAGAAAGTGAAGAAAACAAAACAAAAGAGAAGAGATAGAGATTAGAGATATGGAACGAGTGATTTTGGTTGATTTGGAGGAATTTGTGTGGGAAGAATGTGATGGTGAGGAAAGGTAGGGAATACTCATGAATGAAAGAGATTAATCGACTCTTTATTACCTTTTCCTAAAATTTATTTAATTAAAAATCTATTTTCATCTTATTTGAAAATTCAAGTTAGCACTTAAAATCTAGTTGGATTGTCACATAGGATTACCGTTACGGAGATAACGGAATTTAACTGAAGAGTGATCACTTCATAACTAAATAATAACACAAGTGACTAAAACGTAACAATTCAAACATAAATGACTAAAATATAACCTGAGGTAAATAAAAGTGACTATTTTTGTAGTTTATCCTTTTTATAATGTGACATAACATATCAATTAACATTATATAATAATTGAACTATATATTCTTACTAAGATATCGTATATATTGAATATAAGAATATCATGTATATAAATACTTTTGAAAGAAATATAATTTATTGTTTTCAAGACAAATATATATCATATTTTTTTAGGAGTGATACACTTACATCGGTATAAAATTGAAGTGGTTTTACACTCTTTCGCAATGTTTTATATGATTAAAATTTTAACAGTTCAACCATTATATTTCATGCTTCATTCATGTAGATTATGTATGTCAAGTTTTGCATAAATTAAAATTTTCTAACTATTCGTTTTATTTAAAAAGAATTTTCTACTTATATATATAGACAAGACCCAGATCGATATGATAGAGATTTCGAATCGATTCAAAAATTTACATGCATGACATGTACAATTATATCAATAAATTCAATGATTGGATTGCTAAAATATTAATTATACAAAATGATACGAAAGGGTGTAAAACTAGTTTAGTTATGTATATATCATATACAAATACACAATTTGTTAATGATCATACTTCAGGTAGAGATCATATTCAGGTAAAACCACGAAATGGCTATTACTTTAACCACAACCTTTATTGATAATTAGTTTATCTTTACAATAATTTGCTAATGATGCACACATTGCATGCCACAACAACACTAAGACAACTGATTGTTGAAATTTGAAAATAATACAAAGTATTATTTTGTGCACGTTCATACTTCATACTCAACCAATTGCTTTGTCTCTCTCTTTTTCAATTCAAAACCTATTCAATCTTTGGTATTATTTGATAAATTTGAAAAAAATATATAAGTTTGTTGTATATATTATCTTAATGTCACTTGATATTCCAATACATGTTCAAATAAGGTAGATTAACAACTATTTTGAAAGAGAGTAAAATAAAGACTAAATGGCACACAAGATTTATTAACGTAGTTGAGATTAGTCAATCCTACTATAATGTCCCAATTTTCTAAAGTTTGAATTGTTAAATTATGTCAAATAATTTGATCTACTATGGTGGTTAAGTGCCTTGGATGTCTGCTTTAGGTGTTGAGTTCAATTCCTTTGTTTTTGGAATTTTCCCATAAATTTTGAGTTATGTCAGACTTGAGTCTTAGGACATATCTTTAAATTTCGTTAGTTTCCTAATAAGAACATGTTGGTTCAGTAGTAAGGTTTCAACTTATTCAAAGGTCTTAAGTTTGAATCTTGTTGTGTGTAAAAATAGATTTCTTTTTGTTTCCCTACCCATCTGCTAGTAGTTGAGTTAAATTTGAACTCTAAATAATCGGGTGGGTTAAGATATTGTCAGATTATCTTGTTTTATTCTTTTTTTTAAATGTCAAAACCTCCCTATTTTTCCTCCCCACTTACAATCCAAATTCCCCTCCTTTTAACATGTCCTTTTCTTCACTTTCTTTTTACGTTTCTTTTTTTTCCTTTTCTTCCCCAAAATTCTATCATCCATTTCTTTCCTTCTAACGTTTTTCTTTCTGCCTTAATTCCAGGTTGTTGTGCTTTACAATTCCTTTTATAGTTGACTAAAGTTTTACTCTGTCATTTGCTTATTCTTCATTCTTCTCTTTTTCTTTTCGATGTACTCTATCGTTATCAACACTTTGTTTTTCCTTAATGTATTCTCTTTTGTCGTACTTTGTTTTGGTTTATTATCGTCTAAGTCTCGGCGTTTTGTGTATTGTTCCCTTTGGATTCGATGTTGATTGTGTGTGCTCGCAACGTTGGTATAGTTAAATAATTTTTTTTATTAACTTTCTATCATAATTATTCCTGTTTATTTATTAAAGGTTGTTTTGATTTTGGAGAGAATTTTGGTTTTATTACGTGATAATCACGAGTTATGTAATCCTCCAATAGTTTAATTATCGTTTAGCCGCTGATTTTTTCGGGGTAAGTGACCAAACAGCATGTTTGGGGGTTGTTCGTTAAGTAATTTTGTGTGGAATACTTTAACATTTTGATGTGTGGTTTAATTCGCTTGTTTTGGATGTCGTATGTAGGATTCGGGAGTGTGTTTTAGTGTTGTTAATCAAGAAATATCATGTGTGTGTTTCTAACTCAAAAACACCGATTTAAACTCGAAAAATCTGGAATATTATGTAATTTTGAAACTGCAGTCTGCATCGCATGGTCGTGTGGCTGGTTGTGTGCACCACACAAGCGTATGGTTGGCCGTGTGCCAGGCCATATGGAGCACACGGGCGTGTGCGATTACACGGTTAATTTATGTAGGGCGTGTGGGCCACAATGTCTGACTTGTTGGGTCGTGTAAGCCCATTTTAGGTTGGGGATGAGACTCTAAAATCGATTTTGTAGTAACTTTATAAGCTTATAAGACCTTAAATTCTGTAAATTTAAGAGTTGTATGTTAATAAGCATGATATTAATTAATCTCTTTATAAGCTTTGTGATAAAATCTATAATAATGACACTGATGAAAACATGTCATATTTCTAATTTGATATGATTATATGTTGCATGAGATAGTAGTATGATAATGTATGTGCATTAGGGTGGGATATGATATGTGTTGGAGGAAGTGTGATTTTGGTAGTATTACTGTATTATTTGGTGGTATATTCGCAATATCTGTTTGGCAGCTCAGCTGCAAACTTTTTGCGTGGCATACGACCACATTATAATGTGATAAATGGATAAGCTCTTGTAGTCTTTTTTGGTATGATTGATTGGATGGTGATGGTGTGTAACGAATGGAGGTAGGATTCATATGTTTTATTCTGTTATATTTTTATGAGTATGTGGGATTCCTGATCATTTATTCTGATAAATGCATATAAGCATGTAATGATATAAATTATGTTGTGGGCCAAGGCACGCACTGAACTTTTAGCTTACTTTATTAATTTAATATTTTTCATGTAATCTTCAAATTTAGGATTTAGCGGTGATCCTAGAGCTCAATTCGATTATTTGAACGTTAATTTTGTTTTGGATCTTACTACGAACTTTACGAACTTTTAAATTATTTATTTTCAGGAAATTTATTTAGGATTTTGGGTTTTGCAAAATATACTTTTAGTTGGTTATTTTTTATAAGTTGGAATGATTTATGATAAATTAAACTCGTCAAATGATTTATGAATTTTAATGATTTTCTAAAAACAATAACTCTAAGAGATTTTTTGCTGCAAATATTTAAACGGCTCATGGTGTTTTATGAAATAAGGAAATTAGGGTAAAATGGTTTCAATAAACTAATTTTATTAACTAATATTTCAAAACACTCATATGTTATTATTTCAAACACTTTTATCAAAATCAAAAGGTTTAAATAAAGATTTGTTTGAAATTGAACGATCTAAGTTATGAATATTAGTGTAACCTTCACAATATGGCCATGATGTCTGGGTCGGGTTTGGGGTGTTCCACCTACTCTCCGAAATTATGCTCAATGAATGATGTTATTTAATAATAGATCTGGATGAAATTAAAATAAGGATTAGGGTTCTTATAAAAAATATCTTTATAGTTTTCAATACCCTAACCCTGGAAACAATTGATCAAGGCATCTTTGACCAGTTTTGTTACAAGGTCGGTCTTCGTTCTTGGGCCTTCTTAATTGCTTACCAAGGCTTTGATTTTAGGGATATCCTTTTCAGTTTCTTCCCTTGTAAGTTTAACTGATAATTGTCGTCGCTTCTTTGGATTGTTCTTCAGAGGCCCGAACAATTGGTACTTGAGGTGGTTGAGTACCAATCACAGGTAAAGATTTTACTTTTAAAACAGGATTGGATTTGCTTGCACCATCCTTTCCGACGATAGAGGGATCATTCGGAATCTTGGTATTGTTCTTAATATCAATCTTTGAATAATTAATGATGGGTGATTTTTGGCTTGAAGGGTACTCACTAATGGGACTGGAATTATTATTTACAATGATAGAAAGATGGTGGAAATCTTGATATGAAATTCAACACATTTTCAGGTGAATTTTGAATTGGATGATGATTATTAGTAGTAGAAATGAAACCTAAGTTAAGAACGATATTTTGAGAACGTAAGTGAAAATTTAGAGAAAAGTGAGAAAGAAGAATGAATGAAGCCATTTCTCTTTCGTTTTCTAAAATCATTTTTTGTAAACCTTAAAAAATTTTAATTTAATCTAATTTTTTAAAACCCTCTTATAGTGTTTAAAGTAAATTAAGGCCTATTAGGTTTTTATAATGTGACATAACATATAAATTTTTATATTATCATTAAGATATTGCATATGTTATATATATATATATATATATATATAATATTCTCATATATATATTTCTTGAAAGAAAAAATGTATATTCTTTTTAAAGCAAATATATATCATTTTTTAGGGAGAAATCTATTTACATTAGTTTTAAAATTGTTTTACATCATTCGTAACTTTTTTGTATGATTAATATTTTAACAATCCAATTATTATATTTCATGCTCCTTTTATGTAGATCATGCTTGTCAAGCTTGCATAAATGAAAATTTTTTAACAATTCATTTAGCATAAAAACTTTCTACCGTTAAATATATTATAATATAAATAATATTTTAGATCGATATGATAAAGTTATTAAATCAATTAAAAAAATTTACATGCATGATAAGTAAAATTCTATCGATGAAGTTATTGGTTGGATTGTTAAAATATTAATTGTACAAAAAGATACAAAATGGTATAAAATTACTTTAGTTTTCCCTTCCCTCATCTTTGATATATATATATTGTATATATAAATACACAATTTGGGTTTCTGTATAATCAAAGGTGTTTTCATCCATTTTATTTTCTGAGCCTAATTATATTTGGGCTAGAGATCATATTCAAGTAAAGCCATCTTACTCGTGTTTTGTAACACTCTTAACCCATCTCCATCACTGGAACGAGATTACAGGGAGTTATATTACATATTGAAACATATTCTTAGGACACGGATCTCATAATCAATTTAAAGCTTTATTTATTTAGAACTCAAAATAATATGGAGTATAACTATATGAGCTTTAAGTTGAACTCTCGAGGCCTTATAAATAACATATGAACAACCAATGAATAAATTGAAACAAATCAGAACATTTAGATAAAAACTAAAAAAATTTCCATCTATAAGGGTCACACGGCTGTGTGGTTATTCCACACACCCATGTCGCTAACCGTGTGCTAGCCCGTGTAACTCTTTGACTTGATTCACATGGTCGTGTCCCAGATAATGTGCCAGACTATGTGGTTCACACAGTCGTGTCTCAAACCATGTGCTAGACCGTGTAACTCTCTAACTTGGGACACATGCCCGTGTCTCAACCCGTGTGAACCCTACATATAACACACTCAAGGCATACGCTCGTGTGGATTGCCCGTGTATGCTCAAAAGTGACTAAAATCATGGATAATCTTCACTTATTTGTTTAGGGACCTAAACCAATTCATAACCACATGTATTCCTATGGGTAAAACACAATAAAATCTCTTCAAACCATACCAAAACTCTTAAAATTACTCCAATCAAATGCATCATAAATCATATCATATTTTTATAAGCAAAAGATTCAACTAAGAATGTTCATCTATACACAAAAATCAAAAGTAAAGATTTACACAAAATAAGTTTCAAAACATTATCACAACTTTATAAGACTAACATCCTAAATACATGCCACGACCCAAAAGAAGGTACAAAAAACTACCAAAAGATGAATAGTGTGAGCTCTGTAGATGATCCTTCCAACTGTCTGAACTGTTAACTACAAAACAACATGAGAAAACTAATAAGCTTACATATCTTAGTAAGATCATAGTATTAATTTAACTAAACATATCAATTCACCATCTAGACAATATCTACTTCACAGGTTCACTTAATATTTTACTTTCGAGGGTATCATAGATACAAAAGAGGAGCAAATGTGTGCAGTTATAGGTACAAAGGTACCATAACGGGCATCGGAGTGCATACAGGGGTACGAATGTTCAACTAGGGGCACAAAAGTGCAAATAGGGGCACAAATGTGCAAATAGGGGCACCGAAGTGCAAACAATGGAACGAATGTGCAAACAAGGGCACAGAAGTGCAATCAGGGGCACAAATGTACAAACAGGGGATTTCATCTTATCCATATCACAACCAAATACACATCATTCATAATACCATTCTAATACCATTTCCATAATGATACATATACCCAAACCAAATCTACTCATTCATACATGAATTGATTATATAGTAAACAACAATGAAATTCTATTAGTAATTTATAATAAGAAGTAAATCACTATGAACTTACCTTGACTCACACGTTCGTTCAAATGAACCGATGATTACTCCGTAACATTCTCCTTTCCTCGATTTAGGTCCTGTTGTTACGTAACTTGATCCTTTTTCCCCTAAGAAGCTTGGACAAACCTTCTCCTAGTCTTTTATGGCTTTTCACATTTTGGGAGAGAAGAAGACAATGAAATTTTGGGAGAGAAGAAGATAATGAAATTCTTTTTCTTTTCTCATTTTTCTTTTATTTCCCTTAATTTCACATCTTTTTCTACCTAATATCCACTAATTTAATTAATTTTATTTTCAATATTAAACCAAAGCCACAAATATCAATAGTTGGTGACTCCAACCATACCTTAATCATTGATAGGAATAATTGCCACATTAGACAATCAAGTTCTCTTTCCTTGGATATTAGACACGCCTTAATCTAGCCCTTTTCATTTAATTAACAAACTAATCATTTAAATTTTCTTATAAGAATTTAATATGACATTACTAGATGTTCGTAAATATTAAATTAATAATATTTACTAACGCTCTCATCGAAATGTGTGGTTCCAAGCCACTGTTTTCGACAGCACTAAAATCGAGTTGTTACAACTCCTCCCCCTTAAGGAACTTTCGTCCTCGAAAATCTTATCAGAGAATATGTTCGGGTATTGCTATCTCATGGTTTCTTACGGTTCCCAAGTAGCTTCCTCAATCCTGTGTCAGTGCCAAAGAAATTTTACTAAAGCTATGCTTTTATTACTCAACTCTTTGACTTCTCGAGTTAAAATCTTAACTTGCTCTTCACTATAAGACATATCAGGCTATATCTCTACTTCAATTGGTGTAATCACATGTGAGGGATAAAATCTATATCTTCGCAACATCGACACGTGAAAAACATTATGGATCTTCTCTAGTTCTGACGACAATGCTAAACGGTAGGCTACTAGCCCAATTTTCTCTATGATCTCATACGACCCGATGCAACGTGAACTAAGTTTTCCTTTACGTCTAAAATGGAGTACTTTCTTCCAAGGCAATACCTTCAAGAATACTCTGTCACTGACTTGAAATTAAATATCTTTCCTTTTCAAATCTGCGTAAGACTTCTGGCAATCAGAAGCAGCGTTTAAACTATTTCGAATTACTTTAACTTTTTCTTTAGTTTCCTGGATTAATTTAGCTTCGAAAATTTTCTTCACTTAACTCGGACCAATATAACATAGTTCTACACTTGCGACCATACAATGCTTTAAACGGAGCCATTTTAATACTTGATTGGTATCTGTTATTATACATAAAATCAACCAACGGGAGGAATTTCTCCCAACTACCTTCAAATTCCAAAATGCAACAATGAAGCATATCTTCAAGTATCTGGATTACTCGTTCAGACTGACCGTCCATCTGTGGATGAAACGTGGTACTAAAATGCAATTTGGTGCCTAACGCTTCATGTAACTTACTCTAAAATCTGGAAGTAAACCATGGATCCCAATCAAAAGTAATCGACAACGGTACCTCGTGTAATCTGTCAATCTCTGCAACATAAAGCTCGACCAACCTCTCCATAGAATAGTCCATACGCACAGGTAGAAAATGTGTGAATTTCGTTAAGCAATCAACCACAACCCAAATGGCATCTCTTTTCCTCAAAGACATTGGTAATCCTGACACAAAATCCATAGTGACTCATTCTCATTTCTATTCTAGAATCATGACAAGTTGTAACAACCACGAAGGTAATTGGTGTTTTTACTTTAACTTGTTAACAAACTAAACACTTTGACACAAACTATGAGATCTCATGTTTCATACCCGACCACCAGTACATCTATCTCAAATCATTATACATTTTATTACTTCTAGGATGAATTGAGGAATTGCTGTTGTGAGCTTTGTGTAGGATATTCTGCTTAATCCTAGAATTCTTTGGAATACATAACCTGCTTTGGTAATACAAACCATCATTCTCACCAATGTGAAATTCTGAATTTGATAACTTCTCAACTTGTCTTCTTTTAGGGATCAACTCACAATCACTTTTCTGAGCTTCACAGATCAATTGTAAAAATGTCGGTTTAGCCCTTATCTTAGCTAAAATATGACTACCAATAACAAGTGTCAAACGAGTGTTCATAGCTCTCAAAGCAAACAATGATTTTTGACTCAAATCATCTGCGATAACATTTGCTTTATCCAGGTGATAGTCAATGATCACCTCAGAATCTTTTAACAACTCCAGCCATCTATGCTACCGTAAATTCAATTCTTTTTGAGACATTAAGTATTTTAAACTCTTATGATCCGTGAAAATATGGCATTTTTCCTGTATAGGTAGTGTCACCAAATTTTTAAGGCAAACATAATAGCTTCAAGCTCCAAGTCATGTGTCGGATAGTTTTTCTCATGCATTTTTAATTATCGAGAAGCATAAGCTACAACATTTCCTTCTTGCATCAAAACACAACCCAAGCCGCTATATGAAGCATCATTGTATATCATGAATTCTTTGTTCGTCTCTGGTTGAACTAAAATAGGGGCTTCGATTAACATTTCTTTTAATCGGTCGAAGCTTTGCTGACATTTATTAGAACAAACGAACTTCACATCTTTCTAAAGTAGCTTCGTCATCGGTGAAGCAATTATCGAGAATCCTTTTATAAAACATCAATAATATCCCGCCAAACCTAGAAGCTTCTGACCTCGATAACATTTATCGATGGTTTCCAATCCAAAATAGCTGATATTTTATTTAGATCCACTATGATGCTTTCTGCTAACACCATGTGACCCAAAAACCCAACTTCTCGAAGCCAGAATTCACATTTACTGAATTTTGCAAATAGTTATCTTTCGTGTAAAGTTTGTAAAACAATACTCAAATGTCGGGCATGCTCGATTTCATCTCTTGAGTAAATCAGTATATCATTGATAAAAACTACTACAAATTTATCCAAATACGGCAGAAATATTCATAGTGCAAACAGGTGCATTTGTTAACCCAAATAACATAATCAGAAATTCATAGTGCCCGTACCTGGTTTTGAAAGAAGTATTCGACACATCAGAATCTTTAACGCAAAGTTGGTAGTATCTTAAACACAGATCGATCTTGGAAAACACGATCGCACATTTTAACTGGTCAAACAAATCAGCTATACGCGGCAACAAATACTTGTTTTTAATTGTGACTTTATTAAGCTGTCGATGGTCAATACATAACTGCATCGTCCCATCCTTTTTATTGACAAATAGTACTGGTGCACCCTAGAGAGAAAAACTAGATCTAACAAACCCCCTATCTGTCAACTCCATAACTGAGTTTTCAACTCTTTCAATTTAGCGAGTGCCATTTTATACGGGGCAATTGATATTGGTGAAATTCATGGTATCAATTCAATAGAAAATTTTACTTCTCTAATCAGTGGTAGCCTTGGTAATTTTTCTAGAAACACATCTGAAAACTTACAAATAGTTGGAACTGAATCTAACTTCGAATCTGACACTCTATTGTCTAATATATGAGCTACATATGCCTCACACCCTTTTCAAATGCATTTTTGGACGGTCAAAGCAGAAATAATATGAGAGGTATTGTCAAATCTGTCTGATTCAAAATTAATTGACTCACCATTTCGACATGTCAATTCAATTTTTTTTCTTCTGCAGTTCACAACCACGTCATGCAATGTTAATCAATCCATGCCTAGAATCACATCAAATTCATCGAAAGGTAACAACATCAAATCATCTAGAAAGTCATAACCCCGTACGTTCAACGGACATAGTTTACAGATCAAATTAACTAAGGCACACTGACCTAGTGGATTTGTTATGGTAATAGTGAAATCAATGGACTCAACAGGAAAATTCTTTTTGCCTACTAGTGCAGTACATATATAAGAATGAGTTGATCTAAGATTAATCAGTGAATATACTTTAATGCCAAAAAGAGAAAATGTACTAGCAATAACATCTGGAGTAGTAGCTTCCTCACGAGCATTGACAACATATGCTATGACAGGTGCTCTAGCTTCCGACCGTTCATTCACATAATTAAACTTTCCACATCCTATAATAGTACTTCTACCATTTCCCGATCGTCTACCTTACTGTGAAGTTGTTTCATGTTTACTTGTCTAATCACTCGATTCATTCAGTCGTAATAGGCAACCACGTAGAAAGTGTTCAGTAGCTCCACAACGGAAGCAAGCTTCTAACTTCGACTGACATTCGCCGAAATGCTTTTTGCCACAGTCGTTACAATTTGCGACAACTCTCTCAACATTCTTTACACTGCCAACACTAGTTGCAGGAGTATTTACAGACTTTAAACTGCTTTGTTTCGGTTTGTCTTTGATAATGAACTCAGAAGGGGCAATCAAACTGTAACACCCAAAACCCAACACCGTCATCAGTTAGGGTCTCGGGGTCTTTCGATCATCTATCATACTTTATCCTTCAAATTTAATTCTTTTAATCTTATTTAAATAAATGGTACATCATGCATGACATGAATCATTAAATGAATATCAACACGATTCAAGAAGGGAAAAAATATCATTTCCACGATTTTGGAGACTTCTACCGGTACCTGTTGGACAAATTTTACTAGTTGTAAAGTTAGTAAACAATTCAGGAAATAGTGTAGAACTCTACCGATACTTATCACAGTTCTACCGATACTAGTGAAGATTCTACCAAAATAAATCATGCTTCTACCGGTATTAAAAACTCTAGAGAGCTAAGATGTCCTACCCTACAGCTTCTACCGATACAAGTACATAAACTACCAATACTCTTGTGAGCAGAACTGTCGATACTTATTATGTAACTACCGATACAACTCAAGTCAGTGAACAACCTCTCTCCTGCTCCGTACATTTATCGATACTTGTAGGGATTCTACCGAAACAAGTATGCAGAATTCAATTAATCATGCCAAAACTCAATTTTATCAATATTCAACATTTCATATCTTCAAGAAAACACATTAGACTAACACCTTGCTCGTAATTTCTAAGTTATTACATCACATTACTTAAAGTCTATATTTCACATTGAACAAGCATACAATATTTCATTTAGATCATATCAAGGAATCCAACAATCCCAAATAAGTAATATAAAGGATAACACCATCCTAGTACATGTCATATAACCAAGTGATTTAAAGTTTACCGAATAAGCTCCCGAGATAGTGTGATTTCTTTGAGACGATCCGATTTTCAAGAAGTAAAATAGAATCTACAAAACAACAACAATTTCACAGGTAAGCTTTTCATAACTTAGTAAGTTCATAGAGTTAAATAGGTTTACCAAACTTCAAAGTTGTACAATCTAAAATTTAACCAAGATGAGTAAGATGTATCCATTCGAGGTTGGCTTCAATTCGCATTTGCTAACTCACGATGACACAGAGTCATCGGATCTTTAATCCATAATAGGATTCATTTCTCATTTAATACTTACGATGACACATTGTCATCAGACCTCATAATCTGAAAAGGATTCATATACTCACGATGACACATAGTCATCGGACCTTATAATCCGTAAAGAATTCATATACTCACGATGACACATAGTCATCGGACCTTATAATCCATAAAGGATTCATATACTCACAATAACACATAGTCATCAGACCTTATAATCCGTAAAGGATTCATATACTCATGATGACACATAGTCATCGGACCTTATAATCCGTAAAGGATTCATATACTCACGATGACACATAGTCATCGGATCTTTTGCATTTACAACTCAAAGCCCGTTATCTTTTCCTTTCATTTGTTCTCGTCTTCCTCACTTTCGTTCATCATTCCAAATTTACAGCAATTGTATACAAGTACAAAATATGCAATTTAAATTGGAATTTGACAATACGAACTTACAGGATTGATTTGTAGTAACAGCTCAAGTACAGGAACTACCCGTCAGTAAGACATCCAAGACTAGCTCCCGATTCTGTATATCCCGGGATGACATGTCCTTTACGTCCAAATTATTTATGAGTTTCATTACAATTAACTTTCATCATGTTATACCATTTCGAGCAAACATCCATATAATCCTTATTTACCAAACATAATATCGAATTAACTTACAATGTCATTTAGTTCAATTTACTATTTGTCATATATCAATCAAATTTAATTCATTCGTAACATGAATAATAACTAACACAACACTTAATCATTTAAGCGTTTCATTGTCATCTGATTTCAGCTATATCATTTTGGCACTTTCAATCATACTTCCCAAAAAAATTTCATTTTTAATGTAATTCAATTCATCAATTTAATATTTACTAAGCAACAAATTTAAACACAGAATACCTAAATTATTTCAATAATTTACAAATAGAAACTAAACCAATTATCTTACTGTACGAACTTACCGGAATGATTTGCAGTAATTGTCAAAGTATAGGGACTATTGTGCTACTTTATCTTCTCCTCTGTTATCAACACATTCTTGATCTAATATAATAATTCCATTTAATTAACTTTACAAAATTACCCCTAATATTTTACTTTTATTCAATTTAGTCCCTAAGCCTTAAACATGCAAAATACCCATTTTTATTCCAATTTCAACCCAGAAGAATATCCGTGTGCCTTTCAACAGCCCACTTCTTTCATTATTTCACCTTAAGTCCTTGCAAATTTATCATTTTTAACATTTTAGTCCTTAAACATTAAAATCATCAAAAACTACTTTATAAAATAATCAAATCCAATAACCAAAATTAAAAATCCATCATAAAATTCCAAGAATATAAAAAAATCAACAATGGCATAACTCACAACATTTAACAGTTTTACAAATTAGCCACCGGATTAGCTAAATCGAGCTAAAACGAACTCAAAAACATAAAAATTACCAAAAAGGGACAAGGTTTACCTATCTAATTTGAAGCACTAAGCTTGGCCGAACTTCTTCTCTTCTCCTATGGCTGAATCAAGTTTCAATTGCTTAATGAGGAAGATGATTCTTTCCTTTTTATTTTGTTTATAAGATTTATTTCTTTATTTACTAATTTGTCGTCTATTAAAACATTCAAAATTCAACAAATTCAAGGCCATGACTGTCCACTTACCTCCTTAATGGTATAATTACCATCTAAGTACTTTAACTTACCTTTCAATTATCATTTAATACCTTTAATTAAGAGAATTCAACTTTTCACCTTTTACGATTTAATCCTTTTCATTTAATTAACTATCTAAACTATTAAATTTCATAACCAAATTTTAATATAATACTACTGACCTTGTAAATATTAAATAATTAATATTTACGGTCTGATATATCAAAGTCGTGACCTCAAAATCACCATTACTGATCATACTAAAAATAAGCTAATTAGTAAGTCTCCATTTTATTTGGATTTAATTGCAATTTACCAAAATCCAAAGAGTTTCACATCATTTCTATTATTAGGCCATTTAAAGAGGGCCCAATTTCATAATTGGTCCTTCAATTATATTAAATTTTAATTAAACAAACTTATTTGCAATTTAGTCCTAAACTAATTAGGACTTAATGAATAAATAACTCAAAAGTTAATGTATGGTAATCAAATCCACCACTGCTTGGACTTTTTGACCATGGTGTAATTACCACTTTGGTTCCTTTTATTTTTAATCAATAGCACTTAACTTTTACCTCTTTTACAATTTACTCCTTTTTCCTTAATTAAGCAATTAATCATCAAAATTACCCAACCAAACTTCAATTTACATATAATAAGACTCTATAAATATTTAATAAAAATATTTATGACCTTTAATTTCAGAAACGAGGTCCGATACCTCATTTTCTAAAACCACTTGACTTTTGAACCAAATCACTTATACTAACTTTTAATTAAATAATTAAAATTCCTCAATTCAAAATTCCATATAAAATTAATATTGACTTATTTAATTTAATCACTCATTATAAAAATTTTCCCGTCGGGTTTGTGGTCCCAAAACCAATGTTTTCGACACCACTGAAAAACGGGCTATTACACAAACGATTAGCTTCCCCCTTGAACTTCTTTGACAAAAAGGTTTGGGCAGACTTGAATGACCCTCTTTTACTGAATTCTGAAACCTAGCATCCGATTACCTTTTACTTTTACAAATTTCTTCAATCTTCTGGGCACGTTCAGATAACTCAACAAATTCGCATAATTTTAAAGCTGCCACAAACATCCGTATATCATCATTCAGAGCATATTCAAATCTGATGCACATTTCATCCCCATTCAACACTATATTTCGAGCATACCTACTTAGCTGTACAAATTCCCGTTCATACTCGACAACAGATTGATTTCCTTGTTTTAGCGCAAAGAACTCTTTCTTCTTCTTGTCCAGAAACAACCTACTAACATACTTCTTTCAGAATTCTCCTTAAAAGAAATCCCAATTGATACGGTCATAGGATGTCATCATACTAAAAGTGTCCCACCATTCATATGCTTCATCTTTCATCAATGAAAAATCACATCTTAGGTAGTCTTCAGAAGTACATATTAATTCTGCCAAAACTCTCTTCATATTTACCAACCAGTACTCAGCTTTTGCAGGATCATCTTCGAGTTTGCCTCTGAACTCTTTAGCTCCACATTTCAGTACTTTATCCACTGACAGTCGAGTAACTATCGTTGATATAGGATTTTGAGGATACAGGGTTGCTGAAGGAAGCATAACATGAGATTGAGACGACCGAGTTACAAGATTTGCTTGTTTAAATTCGGAGAATCATTGGTTCACATCCCGAAAAATGTGTCTCATTTCTTTGCCAAAAGTCTGGGGAATAGATGCATTAATACTTACTTCAAGATTCAAAGCTTGAACATTACTTTCAGCTTCATTAACCACAACTCGATTTGATCCGACTGACATATTGAATCTATAATAAAATATAATGTTAAAGTGGACCAAAATCATCACACTATCACAGGGTATATGTGGCATGTATACACTAGACTCTATATGTTAAATAAAGCCTTATTGAATAATATATTTTGATATAACAAATTAAAGTGTTTTTGAACAAAAAGTAAAGCTGAACAAATTGATAAAATCAAGTTGAAATGGTTCCAAATGAGTCAAACATTTTCAAATATGTTTTTACCATTTTCAAACAAGTTACAATTTCTCCAGGACAAAAAATATCGCTACTTTTTGTCTAAGTATCGATATTTTATGTGATATCGATACCCCTCTGATAAACGATACCAAAAGAGCATTCTATTTTATCAAACCCTAGGAAGTATAGATCTAGTATCGATACCTTTTTGTAAAGGTATCGATATTTTCACCATGGTATAGATAGTTCTGGTCCAACGGTCACTGAAATATGCATTAATTACAAAAAAATATCGATACCCTTTTAGTAGGTATCAATACTCGAAATTGCAAGTCACATTAATGAGCTGGTGTTTCATCCCTAACGACTACATTTACTTTCCCAACAACCACAACAATTGGAATTTAGTTAGAGGGCATAAATACTATCTTCCAAAGGTCTAGCAATAAGAAGAGAATCTGCAAAGCCTAAAGATCAATCAAAAACAATCTAGAGCTTAATTCTTTCTTACATTTTCTTATAAACACTTGTGAGCTTTCATTGTATTCATTTAGCTCAAGTGTTCTTCTTTGTGTAGAGACTCAATTTTGACCGGGCCCAAGAATAAAACCAAGACTTGAAAATTTTAAATTAAAATTTATTTTAAAAGTCTACTTACAAAAAGTCCATTTTACATTAAACCTAAAAATCTCAAAAACAAACCCATTTACAAATCTGACCCAAACACCCAAGCCTAAATTCACCAAAAAACATTGAAACCCTAATCTAATTAGGGTTTATTGCTTCAGTGTCGCATGCTCTCTTCCCTTGGCCACCCTTCGGCCACGTCAGCTGGCACGCACCCCAAGGCACCACTCCCCGAGGCCTGCCACCGTTGTTGCCACCATGTGAAGACCTGCAACAAAGAGCAAAACAAGCAACAGAGAACAAGCAAAATACAGAGCAAAAAGAACAGTAACAATGTAATGTTTCGCCTATAAAAGCCTAATCTAAAATCTGTAATAGAGAGGAGAGAGCAATAAAAATAGCAGAAAGCATTAATGATATTCGACTGTTTATGTGTTTTGATTTCAAATCTCTATGCACATAGAATAATAGAAATTAGAGAACAAATTCAATACAAGAGCAACTCAAGAAGTAATTTTCGTCTTGAAGGTATATTCATTTTTTATATGTACATATTTATGTTCATTCATTATATATATATACATCTGTAAGTTTTATTTATTTATTATTTCAGAAATAGCATTCAATACATATTAAATATAATATTTAATAAATAAAAACCAAAAAAGAAGTCAAAGGGGGCCGTACCGAGATTTGAATAGACGCTGCCGGAGTCGTGGACGGAATCCTTTCGAACTCATCTATGTTCGTTAGGGATTCCTCTGTTCAAGTGTTGATCGAAGGCAAAAGCAAAAGGTTGGAATAAAAAATTATAAAAAAAACAAATTCCAAAAAAGGGAAATAAAATAAGATCTTTGAAACCTTTTTAAATTTGTAAAAATCTAAGTAGATCTAAATTCATTTTTTTTTAAAAAGGTTTATAACAAAAAATATAAGAAAAATAATATAAAACAGATTTAAAAATTGAAAAATAAAAAAATATACAAAACGTCGCTTTTTATTTGAAGATCTGGAAATTTGATTTTAAATCTAGTTTGTAAATTATAATAAGAAAAAAAATCAAAAGCTTGTAAATCATTTCGATTTGAGAATCTTTTTAGTGTTATTTCAAAGATTCAAAGTTAGATCAGGTTGATTTGAACCCCGATCTATGTTTTCTGAAAAAGGAACACAAAAAAAGGGAAACTTTTGACTTACCTGCCAATGTACACGGTGGCACGTGGACAATCTAAGGCGACGGAAGACAACGGGTCATGACGAATCTCATCGAAGAGGAGTGCAAGCCTTTCAGGCATTTCAAAGAAAAATGGGGGGGTAGTGTTTTTGTTTCAAATGAATGAAAGAGTAATGTTTTTTTTTAAAAATGGCTTAAATGTCTGTCTCTTGCAACGTGGCTTAAGAGAGGGGACTTTGTGCCAGTGTCACGGGCCAAAGTTCGCAGCCCGTGACCATCACACACAATGAGTCCCATGGAGGTCTATCATTAACATTGGGATCATTTAGCCCACATGAGCTGGCCCGATTCAGAGAGCTGTTAGTCAAGCCTATCAGATTGAAGCCTGGGTGGCCCAATGATGAAGCTTTGTCAACTTAAGGCATCTTGGCAAATATGGGAATTAATCCTAGAAGATAAGAGAGAATCATATCTTTAGGATTAGATAGGATTTGATTTGAATATAATCTTGTAAATCCCAAAATTTAAGGGATAGGCCAATCTCATCCGTCGATGTAATTCGATCTTGACCGTCTATTGTGGGGAAGCTCAACTATAAATAGGGAGCCTCCCCTCATTTGTAAAGCACACTCCAAATACTCCATTCTTGTATTGTTTCTTTGTGAATACAATAGAGAGTATTTACTCAAACTCTTCTCTCTTGTTCTTGTTCTTGTGGCCTTTCTATTGTCTTTTGAGCCTTCTTTTGGCTAGTCGCTTCCGCTATACAAATTTGGTGCCTAAGAGGAATTCTATTGGTGAATCCTCATCGTGGAAATCAGGCTTACTTAGGCGTTGTTTTGATCAAAGAAGCGTCTAAGGTCGCACGCCCCAAGTATTCAAGTTTAGGGACGTGACAAAGTGGTATCCGAGCTAGTGTTGCGAAGGCACCATTCGTGATGTCGAAAGAAGATTCAAAACAGAAGTTGCCTTGGAGATCAGTGAGGGACATGCTGTCAGTTATAGAGGATCGAGTGAACAAACTTGACGTGCCCATGGGGGACGCGAATGAGTCCATCAATGGAACTTATGATCTCATAGATGACTTGAGGGAACAATCGAGGGACTATGTGACCATAAAACTCAACAGGACTAGGGATGAGGTATAAGAGTTACTCAATTCCCATAGGTCTAAGCTGATAAAAAGGAGCAATGCTCTCGAAGCCATGCTGGTGGCTTTGAAGGAGGAAACAATGGCCACGACGAAGGCTTTGAGCACAAGACTAGAGAAGCTCGAGGGAGAGCTTGCCTTGTGTCGAGCAGCCGTGGGGAATGGAGGAGTGTCAAGTGCAGCACTCAGTGATGTCTCAAAGCCGAAGGAGTTTACGGGGACAAAGTCTGCATGCTATGTGGACAATTTCTTGTGGAGAATGCAGAACTACTTCCGTGCCAAAGGCATCGAGGATGATGCAAGTAAGGTAAATATTGCTTCAATGTTTCTTACTGATAATGCGCTTTTATGGAGGCGAGACAGGACCACAAATAAAAGGCATAGTGAGATTGGAACATGGCAAAAGTTCCAAGATGAATTGAAGGGACAATATTACCCGAATGATGTCTAGGGCGAAGCTCGAGCAAGGTTACGATGGCTTACGCAACGAGGCACAGTTCAAGAGTATGTTCGAGAGTTCAAGGAACTCATGCTCCGAGTTAAAGATGTGACCGAGAAAGAAGCATTACTTGTTTTCAAGAATGGATTAAAGTCGTGGGTCAGATAGGAATTGGAACAAGGAGGTGTCCAAGAGCTGTCAAAAGCCATGATGGTAGCAAAGTCCATGGTCAAGCTTGGTCTAGGGAAAGACAAGCTTGAATCTTCCAAGTCCGATTAAAGGGGCACATGTGAAGGGAATCACAAGGAAGATGATAATGGCGAAGTCAACGGCAACAATGGTGGTAATGGGAAATCACAAGTTGGTAAGAAGAAACCCAACAAAAAGCGAGGCAAGTTAAAATGTTTCCTTTGCGACGATCCACATTTGCTGAAGAAATGTCCAAGGAAATCCGAGTTGTCTAAAAAGGGCAAGCCGAAAGGTAAGGCCGCAAGACTTGGTTCGAGCGCAAGGGGTGTCGAAGCCAAGAAGGAAGAAAGCGAGAAGAAGCCAGTCGAGTGCTTCTTGTGTCATGGTCCGCATAGGTTGCGGAAATGTCCAAAAAAGTCTGCCACTGATGAGATAGACAAGGTGCCCAAAAAGATTGGTTCGAGCGAAGCCAAGGGGGCAAAGAGGAGCAAAAAGAAGCGAGTCAAGTGCTTCTTGTGCCGTGGTCCGCATGAGTAACGGAACTGTCCAAAGTAACAATCCGTGAGGGTCAAAGAAAAGGCAACATCGAAGCTGGTTGAGTCATCAGAGGGGCTCCACCTAAAGAAGAGGTGAGTTTGTCATCAGACTTAATGGAGAAAGCCGCAATGAAAACAGTGAAGTTGTGACCAATGAGGCTCAATTCGAGAAAAGCGACGGAGTTGGCCGAGTCATCGGTGAGGCTTCAACCCATTGAAGGGGTGAGTTTGGCATCGAACTTAGAGGAAGAAGTTGCGATGCAAACTTGGAAGCTAGGTTCAATGAGGCTCATTTCTGTTGACACATCGGAGGAGCTTCCACTTATGGGAAAAGTGGGTGGTGCATCAAAGTTTGCGAGAATGACGATACAAGCTGGACAGTTGACCAGAGTAAATGCGACGAGTAAGGTACATTCGAAACACTTTGATAGTGTTTTGCATTCTAACTTGGTTGCTTGGCAAGAATGTAGATCAAGTGGATTCCGATCAAAGCGAGTCAGAATGTGGGCAAGTGAGTACGAAGACTTCTTGCCAACCTGATGTACCAACATGTGAGACGATTCAAGTTAAGAGGCGACATAAGCCGAGGCGAAAGTTCCGAAAGAGGGGACGACCCGATAGTGAGACTAATCGGGATAATGCTAAGGCAACGAGACGAGACCGAGGCGAATCAAGTCAGTTCCATTCTAGAGCCATAACGAGGGCGTTACGAGAATGGGTGGGGGAGAATGTCACAGGCCAAAGTTCGCAGCCCGTGACCATCGCACACAATGAGTCCCATGGAGGTCAATCATTGACATTGGGATCATTTAGCCCACATGAGCTGACCTGATTCAGAGAGCTGTTAGTCAAGCCTATCAGATTGAAGCTTGGGTGGCCCAATGATGAAGCTTTGTCAACTTAAGGCATCTTGGCAAATATGGGAACTAATCCTCGAAAATAAGAGAGAATCATATCTTTAGGATTAGATAGGATTTGATTTGAATATAATCTTGTAAATCCCAAAATTTAAGGGATAGGCCAATCTCATCCGTTGATGTAATTCGATCTTGACCGTTTATTGTGGGGGAGCTCAACTATAAATAGGGAGCCTCCCCTCATTTGTAAAGCACACTCCAAATACTCCATTCTTGTATTGTTTCTTTGTGAATACAATAGAGAGTATTTACTCAAACTCTTCTCTCTTGTTCTTGTTCTTGTGGCCTTTCTGTTGTCTTTTGAGCCTTCTTTTGGCTAGTCGCTTCCGCTATACCAATTTGGTGCCTAAGAGGAATTCTCTTGGTGAATCCTCATCGTGAAAATTAGGCTTACTTAGGCGTTGTTTTGATCAAAGAAGCGTCTAAGGCCGCACGCCCCAAGTATTCAAGTTTAGGGACATGACACCAGCGGAAGGTCTATTTCCTTGCCCAGTCCTTCTGTTCTTCTATCATTTTCGATTTAATCCTTTTATTTATTTTTTTAACTATTTTCGAATTTGCCTCTTTAATTTTATTTTGTTTATAATTTGTTCCCTCACACGTGGATTACCCCGGATCTGACATGTGTCAAGTTCCAGATTAATTGCACAAGAAGTCCTATATTTTCTAAATTTTCGGATTTGACCCCGTTTTTTTTCTTTTAATATTTTATGCTTTGAAATTTTGTTGTAATTTTAATTTAGCCGCTTTTCTTCTTTTAAAATTAGTTTTTTTCTTCAATTTATTTTTTTATTTTAGTCACTTTATTTAATACTATTACTTTCTCATTATTTAGAAATTAATTATTATTTCGATTCCATTTTGAGTTAATCCCTATTCTTTCAAATGGGTTTTAATAGATATTCTTTATTTATTTTTTGTACTTTTGAAATTTTTTTTGAGATTTTGATTACTGTTTTATTTTTAATTAAAAACTGTTTTTATATATTTATTATTTAATATTATTTTGATTGCTTTATATATTAAACATGCATATACATTATTGTTCATTTGCTTTATGTATTGCCTTCCTTTTATTTGTTTTGATATTATTTTTTTTAATTTAATTTGTTTCAGTTTGTTATTTTCAATGTCATATTGTCTTATCATTTAAATTATTAATTTGTTCATTCATATTTCTTCACCTTTTCAAAAGAGATATATATATATATTATATTAGGGTCTTTATGAATTAAATGATTTTGAAAATAGAGGTCATGTTTTTATTTCGGGGTGAGAAAGTCATGCCTTAACTCATTAGGCGTCTTTTTCTCTTCGACTCGAAATAATCGAGTACTTTAAAATTTTAAAATAGAGGCAACATCTTTTCGTGTGAAAACTTTGAAGAATTATGCCCTAACGTGTTGGGTATGATTTTTCGTAGAATTTGCATAATTGAATATCCTCTTCCAAATGTTTCACAATGTCCATCAATTTCGAAGTCTCGAAAACGTTGTGCCCTAACGTGTTGGACATGACTTCAATTCTTTGAGAAATTCGAAACACATGGACATTTTTCTCATCAAATTCTATTTTTAAATTTTGCATGAAATAAATTACGTATTTAAGGATCGTGTTCTAAATTTCACTCAAGTTTTCAAACTTTTAACAATTTAAACCCTAAAATAATCGACATGGTACCAATTTTGGGTGCGTGAGGATGCTAATCTTTCCTCACACGTAACCGACTCCCGAACCCCTTTTTTGGATTTCGAAGACCAAAACTTTTATTAAAATGCATTTTAACGTTTTAAGGTGGTCCAATCACACCTAATGAAAATGATTGGTGGTGACTCCTAAAAAAAATATAAGTCGGGATGCGTTTCAAAAACGTTTCGACACTTTGTATTTGTGCTTAATTGGCAAACATCTTGATCTTGTAAGGATTATTTCTTTGTTTGCTTATTTGTTTCTCTTTTGAGAGAAGGTTTATACTTAACGTTTGGGTAGAAATCTTAAAGAGTTATCTCTTAGGACTTTAGGGTATAAGTTTTAAGTGATTGTAAGGTTAAACCTTGTCCTCAAAGGTTATACAAATCTAGTGGATTTGGGAAAATCCTTAGTTGTGGAAAGCTAAGGTAGTGGAGTAGGCATTTGGAGTCGAACCACTATAAATCCTTGTGTTCTTTGTTGCAATATTAAATTGCTTCCACCACAACTTCTAAAAGGTCGATTCAACCTCCGTTACCGTCATTATCGAGTTGATCCATCGAGCTAACACTATACATGCTATATTAGTCTTAGAATCAACTAAATTGTAGTTTTGATACCACTAAATGTAACACCCCTAAACTGTCTCCATCTCCGAAACGAGATTGCGAGGAGTTACAGTACATATCGAAACATATTCTTAGTTTATAGATCTCAGAATCAATTTAAAACTTTATTTATTTAGAAGTAACTTGAAATAATATGTAGTATAACTATATGAGCTTTAAATCGGACTCCCGAGGCCTTATAAATAACATATGAACAACCAGGGACTAAATTGAAATAAATTGAATTTGAATCAAAACATTTAGAGAAAAACTAATTTTTTTCCATTTACAGGGGTCACACACTTGTGTGGTTATTCCACATGCCCATGTGGCCCTTTCACATGCCCATGTTGCTAATCGTGTGCTAGCCTGTATAAGTTTATGACTTGATTCACACACTCGTGTCTCAAACCGTGTGTTAGACCATGTAACTCTCTAACTTGAGACACACGTCCGTGTCTCAGCCTGTGTGAACCTTACACCTAACACACTCAAGGCACACGCCCATATGAGTTGCTCATGTGCACTACAAGCCCGTGTGAGTTGCCCATGTAAAGGCCATGTGTGCCCAAAATCATGCATAATCTTCACTTATTTGTTTAGGGACCTAAACCAATTCATACTCACATGTATTCCTATCGCAAAAACATAATAAAATGTCTTCAAACCACACCAAAACTCCTAAAATTACACCAATCAAATGCATCATAAATCATATCATATTTTTATATGCAAAAGATTCAACTAAGAATGTTAATCTATATCCAAAAATCAAAAGTAGAGATTTACACAAAACAAGTTCCAAAACATTGTCACAACTTAATAAGACTAACATCCTAAATACATTAGGGTTTTGTACCTTTTTAAAAATATTTAGGGGAATAGGTCGATTTCATGAAAAGCTCGTCCAGCTAGGCGAGCTTTTTGGAAAGCGCGTCCAGCTGGACGAGCTTTCCTTACACATGTCAGGAAAGCTCGCCTAGCTAGAAGTGCTTTCTTTACACATGTCCGAAAAGCTCGCCTAGCTAGACGTGCTTTCCCTTTAAGTTGCAATTTTTTAGTTTTTTTAATACAATTAATTTTTTTATTTCATGTTATTTTAAGCTTCTTTTTTATTCAATCAATCATTTAAGAAAAAAATTACCACAAAAATACTAAATCCAATCAATCATATTTAATAAACAGTAAATTAATTTAGGTAATTTTATTAAATATGATTTATTGGATTTAGTATTTTTATGGTAAATATTTTTTTCTTAAATGATTGATTGAATAAAAAAAGAAGATTAAAACAACATTAAATAAAAAATGAGAGGAAAATTTGGAAAGCGCGTCCAGCTATACGAGCTTTATTTACATGTGTCAAGAAAGCTCGCCCTGCTGAACGTGCTTTTCACGAAATCGACTTATTCTCCTAAATATTTTTTTTAAAACGACGCAAAACCTTAAATAATTATCAAAATCGACATATATGCCTTATTTTGCCGGGGAAATGGGTTTGGGATAGATAGGGGTGGGATGGAAGGGGAGTAAAAGTTTTGGGGGAAAAGTAAAAAGGTTTGGGGAATTGGAGTAAAAATATAAAATATTATAGTTTGATATTCGGTTTATTCAAATTATTTGAGTTATTCGAATTCGAAAACTCAACTCGATTCGAACTCAAAATTTGAAAAAGAAAATTGAGCTGTCTCGATTAAATTAATTCGTTTAACTCGAAATTCGAAATTTTTTTTGATTTTTTTGAGTCGAATCGAGTTTTATTCACCGTTATTAATTGATT
This sequence comes from Gossypioides kirkii, assembly GCA_005610355.1. Taxonomy (NCBI): domain Eukaryota; kingdom Viridiplantae; phylum Streptophyta; class Magnoliopsida; order Malvales; family Malvaceae; genus Gossypioides; species Gossypioides kirkii. Next base: position 23,653,801 of record CP032253.1, on the reverse strand, counting down.
CTAAAAAATGGGTAACGGCCTTGGCCAACTGGTTAAACCGCACCGTTTTAATAAATGGCACTCCCAAAACGATTCGTTTAAACAGCGTGTAAATTCCCCTGACCAACACGCACCGTTTCAGTAATGTTCACGGTTCTGCCAGTGATATATAATAATGAGAAATTGCCGCAAAAAAATTGCCGCTCGATAGAAGAAACATACAAAGCGAAATTGACGTTAAGAAATGGATATTTAAGAATTTAATTTTTTTTATTATTTCCTTAATTCGTTTTAATATTATCAATAAAAATTTTACTATTCGCTGATTTTAACCTTTGATTTTTTATTTACGTTTTTTATCTTAATTTTTAATGGTAATTTGAAGAAAAATGCATAATCGATGAAATTCTTTTTAAAAATATCACAAATCGAATACATAAAAAAAGTAATTTGGTCAAACAGAATCAAATTTTAATTTATTATTCCCTTAATTTTTCATACGATGATTTAGTGTAAAAATAAAAATTTAATTTGGTAAAACAGAATATGTTTAAAGAAATTCCACAAACAGTTTACATTAAGAAAATTAAAATTCAATTTTACAGAACTTCACGTGGCAACGTAAGGTGATGCCAATGTTGTCCTTCAAATTTATATATTTGATTTGAAAATAAACTTTCTACATTAATTTAAGAATTAATTATTTACATTAATTTATGAATCAAAATCTAAATTTAATTACAAAGACAAAATAGCCATAATTAACAAATTTTGCTTGACAGAAAATTTTAACTTCAATTTTTTTAACAAAAGTGTTAATTATTTAAATAACAATTATTGTTTAATATCTATATTAGCAATATTATGTTAATAAATAAAAAATTAACTAAAATCCATTATCTAAATTGTTAGTAAACAATTTTAAAATTTTCATATATTAAAAGAAAAATCTAACATTAGAATGTTTTTTACACAGACATTAATTTTTTTTTATGAGTAAAGAGGTATTACAATGCCTTTATTCTTTATTAACTTTCATAGTTCTTTAAAGAGTTCTGAAGTGACAAATTATGGACATAAAAGTAAGGAATATCAATAATACAGATATTAATATCTGCCATGCTGCAATTTCTAGCTAACCAATCCGCAACCGTATTCCCTTCTCTTCTAGTAAAAAGAAATTTGGATTCCTCAAAATGCCGGGTCACGTTACTAATTTCCTTTATGATGGTAGTCGAAAAATATCCATCCAAGCAGTTGTTGATCATTCTTAGTGCCTCGGAACTATCACTTCCAATAGCCACTCTTAAGCACCCTTGATGTTTTGCAACTTGAAGTTCATGGAGTATTGCCCACAACTCCGAGTCAAGGCCCGAACCTCCACCTACAAACCCCTGAAAACCAACTAACCATCTTCGATCTGAATTCCGTAATACACTCGCAGCTGCTGTCCATTTCCCTTCTATATCTGCTGCTCCATCAGTGTTTATCTCAGTTCATCTCGGGTCTGAAGGTATCCATTTCATGTCACCCTTACACATTTTTATCGGCTACCCCTGTTTGTTAAAGACGGTAGTTATATACGCAGCAAAACAAATTGCTGCATTAACAATGTTATAGACTGTATCAATTCAGTGTTGGAAAATAAAAGAATTTCGCTGCTTCCAAAAAATCCAACAGGTTACAGCGAACACGATACTACTTTCTACTCCATCAGCTTTCATCTGGTAATGCCCTCCTAGACTCCCTATAACCCACTCCTCTAAGTCAATACCAAAGAACTTCTGAACATCAGTGGGTGATAGAAAATGCTTCAAACTGAACTTGCAAATCTGCAATCTCGTAACACATGAAGTATAGATTCATCAACAGTGCCACTGAGGACACAACCAGCATCTGTAGTCATTCCCCGACGAGCTCGCTCATTATTTGTCAACAAACGACCACTCCGCACAAGCCATAGGAAACTTCTAATCTTAAGGGGTACCGAATTCTCCCAAATAAGCTTCCACTTGGTGTCCACCAAAATCAATTCATAAGTTACCAGACTTCTATAAGTCATTTGACAGAGAAGTTCCCATTTGAGGCACAACTGCTAAGAACAAAAACATCAGCACCAAATTCATCCTTTGGGGGATAAACAACCGTTATACATTCTAGGACGTCATTGCTGAATAAAGTCCTCAATAACGACCAATCCCATCCCCCTCTCTCATCCACTACATCATCAACTTTGGAATCATCCAGCAAACTACTTCCACTAAGCAAATGATTTTGAAGCTTCCAAAGCTAAGGGATCCATTCATCCTATAGAAAATTTGTTGTTCTCCCATCCACTATGCTCCAATAAATCCTCTCTTGAAATTGGTCCCAAACCTTCACTATTGAGCACCACACATAAGAACAAACCCGTCTTTCAATGTTAGACAAACAAGTATCAACTAACTTATATTTCGCTCGAAGAATGCAAACCCATAATGCATCCAATTTCGTAACAAAAAGGAAGGCTAACTTCATCAAGTATGGAATATTTTGGGGAGCCAATCTTCTTCACCCAAGTCCACCTTTTAGTAATGGTTTACAACATGTCTCCCATTTTACCAACGGAACTTTAGCACCACTTTCTGATGAGCCCTAGACAAACTTTTGCACAATTTGTTCAATTCGTTCACACACTCCAATCGAGATCATGGACGATTGCATAAAGTAGCCGAGGATAATAAGGAATACAGATTTTGCCAAAGTCACCCGCCCAGCCAAAGATAAAAGCCTACCATCAAAACCATTAAGTTTCCTTTGGACCTTATCCACAATGAACTGAAAAGTATTTTTGCTAGTTCTAGAATGAAAAATAGGCACCCCCAAGTAGCTCCCAAGATCATTGATCGATTGGAAGCCCATTATATTATCAATCATTCCCCTCAAGTTATCATCTGTATTATGAAAGAAGAATAATTTGGACTTACTATCATTGATCTTATGACCTGAATACAGTCAAAATGTATCCAAAGTCTCTTGCATTACCACTGCATTCTCAATACTTGCTTCACCAAATAACACTAAATCATCCCCAAATAAAAGGTGGGATAAGGGAGGCCCACCCTTTCCCATTGCGATCGACTTTCATTTATCTGATGATACTGCCGCAGTGATGGCATGCCCCAAACGTTCCATTATTAAAACAAAAAGATAGGGGGACATGGGATCCCCTTGTCGAACTCCTCTAGATGGAGCGAACTCCTCCGTATAACTCTTATTCCATAACACTTGCATCTTGGGCTTGGAAACATATTCCATGACTAGCCGAATTAAATCACTTGGGATTTTTGCATCTTCCAAGGTATCTCGGATAAAGTCCCACCTCAAATAATCGTACGCTTTCTCCATGTCAGTTTTGATTGCCATCCACCCTTTTTTACATTTCCTAATTCTTATCGAATGTATAACTTCTTGAGCAATGATGACATTATCCATTATATGCCACCCATGAAAAAAGCTCATTTGATTATCTGCAATCAGTTTAGGCATAATAGGTTGACAATGACTTTAGAAAATACCTTGTACGGGACTGTGCACAAATTGATAGGGCAAAATTGTGTGACCAACGCCGGGCCCACCACTTTTAGAATGAGCACAAGAAGGGTTTTGTTGAAGAAATCCTCGATCTCACCCTTCACAAATCCTTTTTGTACTAGGGAAACTATATCGTGGCCAACAAACTTCCACTATGATTGGTAAAATTGTGCATAAAGGTCAACAAGGAACCTATCACTCAACCTCCCTTCATTAGTGTATAACTGACAAAAATAATTAAGAACTTCACCTTTAATTTTGGCCTCATCATAACACCATTGCCCATCCTTCAATATTAAAGCTTTAATATGGTTGAAACTCCTTCGCTTGTTCACTTAACAATGAAAGTACTTAGTGTTTCAATCACCAAGCGACAACCAATCATTCCGAGACTTTTGCTTCTAAAAAAGTTCCTCACTATCAAGCACGTCTTCTAGTTCAGTTCATAACTCCTTGTCAAGCATAATAAGTTTCTGCGAATGGTATTTTTCAAAGCACCTCTGGATATCTTTGATTCTCGAAATTAGGATCCTCTTTTACCTCAGAATGTTTCTAAAGACCTTCATATTCCACTTCTTTGCCTCAACAATGAAGCCTGAAACAGACCTTTCTAGATGATTTTTCACGATCCAGTTATCATTAAGTAATTTCTCAAACCCAACATGAGATAGCCACCCACTTAAGAATCGGAAGGGACGAGGTGGTTTAGCATTTTATCTCAACCCAAAATTGATTGCTAAGGGTCTAGAGTTTGACTTGAGCTCATGCAAATGATATACCATTGTGTTGGGAGCAATGGATTCCCAAGAAAGATTGTAAAGTGCCCAGTCTAATCGCTCGAACAGAGAGCTTCTATTCCAAGTGAACCTCAAACCTTGAAAACCTACATCTTTCAAGCACTAGTCATTACAAAAGTTTTGAAAAAGTTGACAAAAATACCTGCCAGGTTTTGAGCCACCTTGTTTATCGTCATCATGAAGTAAGGCATTGAAGTCCCCGGCAAATAGCCACGATAACTGAACACCCTTCGTAATCAAACCCAATTTAGCCTAAAGCTCCCTCCTTGTCACCCAACGAGGACTTCCATACACCCCTGTAAATAGAACCCAATCTTGCAAATCCAAAAATTTCACTTTCAGTTGAATAAACTGAAAATTGCTCAACTCAACAACAACTTGAATATTAGCTTTCCACATCACTCAAATGCCACTCGAAAATCGCCTAGCTTCAACTCTATGGGATTTAGGGAATCTGATATTTTTAATGACATTGTATGCATTAACCCCGCTTATTTTGGTTTCAACTAGGACCACCATATCTGGATCAAACTCTTGCAAGTATTCCTTAAGAATTCTGTAAAAATTTGGGTTTCTTGCCCCTTGGAAATTCCAAACTAAAATATCAATCTTCATAATCAAAAGAGCACAAGAAATCCAATCTAAAGCAATAGTATGCTCCCTTGTAGTCATCCATACCTTCCACATCATCATTCTCAACCTTATCCTCTTCCAACAATCTAACATTCTGCAAAGCATCTTCCTTTTCTCCAGCATTTGATGCATCTACATTTTCCAAAGAACCACTTGCAGTAGCATCAAAACCCCCAGGTTCTAAACTAAACCAGTGATCACATTACCAATGGGAATCGAGTCCACCTTACTGGTTCGAGAACTGCCACCAAATATTTCCCCATTGTTCATGTTACTATTTTGCAGCTTCAATTTTATAGCATTTGGAAAAGATGAAAGAGGAATTAAATTTTTCAAACCCAGTGAAGGATTCGGATCCATATTTTCTTTAAAAGAAACAATAATATGGTGCTTTGGATCGAGAATTTGGAGCCTCGATGAGACTTCTTTCAATTTCTTATTAAGCCCCACATAAAACCCATTACCAAACCGATTTGACCCATCCCTTGCTTCCTTATTTTTAGACTCCAAACTGACCACCTTTAAGCTCAGTAGGTTTAGCATTCATTCTCTTGGGCTGTCCACCCCTTTCACCTCTTGACCCATGATACCCTTGTCAGCATCATCCTTATCTTTATTCCTCCCAATCATAAAATCAACATTTAAATCCCCCGAAATCATCTCCTCATGATTCCCTAATGTGTTATTATTACCAAATCGGAAAGGACCCATGGATTGCACCCTTTCCTCTTCTAATGTCTCATCGAATATGGAAAGTTAATGAAAATGGGATCTTGCCTGATTGTTTCCCGAAACAGGTCCAAATCTAGTTTCTCTCTGCTTCAACTGCCTTTTTTGCCGTCGTCTCACTACCATCCACTCTTCGAATTCTTCCTTCTTGATTCTTTCTTGTACAATTGTTTCTCCATTGCACTCCATGAAAGCCTTGTTCCCTTGACTGTTAAGCCCTTCTTCCTCCAACTTGTCTTCTAGTGGAACTTTGTTGCAAACATCCTTCATGTGTCCATACCTTCCACACTTGAAACATATAGAAAGCAAAGATTCATACTCAACTCCATGTAACCTATTCGCAATTCGTACCTTTGAAACAAGAGGCTCAGCTAGATTAATTTCAACAGCAAATCGAGCAAATTGTCCCCTTGCCTCTCTATCCATTTGTAATTTATTTTAACCACCTTTCCAACTAAACTTCCAATCTCTTGAAGAATGCTTCGGTTATAGACGGCACCCAACAACCTTGAGATACGAACCCAAGCCACCACACATTGAGGGAACGCTTCCATAGTAGAGAAATGAGTTGACCATTGTTGAATTGTAAGGTAGTGGCCGAAAATAACCTAAGGTCCCCTTGATAGAACATTGCTATAATCCACTTCTGATTCAAACTTTGCTAAGTAGTAATCATTATCAATGTCCATCAACTGAAATTTTTTGGACAGCTTCCATAAGGCACAAACCTTGTTCCATAGAGCATTATACACGATTTTCCTGCCCAGCAACTTGATGACAAGAGTTTTTGCCATACGATCATCTATCAGGCCATACACTCTATCTAAGAAATCAATTGTCGTGAACACCATCAACTACACACTTCCGAACATCTCCTTCATTAAGTTTAAGATCATTTGCACCCACTCATGCTCCATACTCACGTTTTCAGGGTTTGAATTCAAAACCGCATCTCGAAAAGAAAGACCCTGTGGTCTCCCTTCCTCCTGCATCACATCATCTCCACCAACATCTAGTGGCTCCTCTTCTCACTGCCAAACTTTTTTCCTACCATTCACCGTCATCGAAGTTTCCATGTTTTCTTATAAAATTAACTTTTGGTCTTATTTATTTATTATTAATTACATAAACATTAAATTAAAACATAAATAAATAAAAAATAATATTTGGTACGTTGCGAATAAAATTTTTAAACTTCACAAGTAAGATTATAGAGTTAATAAGTGCTTTATAGGGGTACAGTAAAATATTACAAAATAAATATTTTTTTTTAAAAAGAGATACACTATCAATATACCAAATCTAACACAATAAAAAAATCACCCACATATATATTTTTTAAATTTATTAAAATCAAAACAAAATAAATAGATACATGCATAAATAAATAAATCATAATATTTATTATTGTTTTTAAAATATAAAAAAAAAGTAATTATATAAAAATTATGACTTTTAAGTATAATTATTCAAAAGAGAACACTTAATTTACTTTTTAATAAATAGCAAGACAATAGAAATACCGATTGAGTCTTAGCTCGATTAGTATGAACACCATTATTAATATAAGAGGACATATAGGAAACAACGAATAGTCCTAAATTGATAAAAAAAAGGAATTAATTAATTGATTATTGAAATAAACAATTAATGAGGTTTAATTTATTATTGAGATATATTTGTAAGTATATTTAATTTTATATTATGAAATTGAATATAAACTTACATACTGGAATAATCATATTGATACATACTCTTATAGCTTAAGGGAAAATTGAGATATAACTATTGTGAAGGAAATACAGATCTATAAAGAATAAAATGAAAGAATTTTCATGAACGATATAAAGGTGTGGACAACAAACCTGAAGAATATCAAGTATAAAATGGATTGTGAGATGTGCAGAGTTTTAGTAGAGTAAGGTTGTGTTTGTTTCAATGAAAAAGATTTTCGAAAAATGATTTTTGAAAAATGATTTATTTTTTAAAAATTAATATTTTTTGATATTTAGATAAATTTGTATAAAGTATTTTCTGTTATTTGACAGATTTCCTAAAAATATTTTATAAAAGTTATTTTCAATGAAGCAAATATAAATTTGAGATTTTATTATCTTTTTATTGTTTAATTGAGTTTCTTTCATAAAATTTATTTATATTTTAATTTTAATCAATCTTAATTTACTTAATTAAGCTTAATTTTTTTTTTCGAGTAAAAACCAATGCATTGATTAATAGAAAAGGCCAAATGGTGAACAATCTAATTGCATGACACCCACCTGGCACATAACCACCTACTGCTAAAGGTAGTGCCATGGGCCCCTAAAGCTAATTAAACTAAGCAATAAAAACAAATAAATGAAAAGAACAGAAAACAAATGGACTATATTCGTATTTAAACAAAAGCCAAAATCAAAACCCTAAAAGAAAATCACTTAGCCCTTCCCTAACCTTTGAACTCCATTTACATTGGAAATTATGTTGGTGAGGAAACTGGGTGTCTTCATCATCTTCTGTTCTTCATTTCTAGCCTCCTCAGTCTCAGTGTTCGTTGAGATTCCTCGGATTCCTTAAAGTACTACCTTTTCCTCCAGTTTCAACCATCAACTACGCCATCAACTTTCATTTCTTACATCCATTAAAAGATGAGCCACTTCTGGAGAAATTTCTTCCACCTAGAACCTTGGTGATCCAAATAATCGTCCCCATGCGGTCAAGTCGTGTGCTACTTCATTTGTGTCCCTCAAGATGTGTTGAAAAGCTAAGTATTTAAATCTTGAAAATATGTTTTTTATCCCGATTATTATGTTTTCGATCGTCGATCTATCAACTTCCTTTGAATTAATTTTCTTGATAACAGTCAATGCGTCACCTTCCATGCAAATCTCTTTGAATCCCATATCCACCGCAAAGACCAACGCTTGCAAACATGCTTTAGCTTCAGTGGTGGTCGGATCACTAACATTCTCCTATGGGTAAACATACGAACCCATTACGAGTCCGGCATCCTTTTTGATGATTATGCCTGCTATCGCTATGTTTTTGTGTTTTGAAAAAGAGGCATCGAGATTGGCTTTAACTTTTCTTGCTATTGGTCGTTCCTAATAAACTCTACTTGAGGTAATTTTGCACTCTATTAAAATTTCCAACTGATGCAATTCTGCTCTGTAGGCTTTAATGAACCCTACCACTTCTTGCGACTTGTCTTTGATGCCTTTATGTAGTAACTTATTTTTACCAAACCATACTGCCCACATAGTTATAGCTAGGCAAGTGTATTGCTCTTGATTGTTACTTTTTAAAAAATTGAACTAACCATTGAGGCCATTCTTGTTGCAAGTTGTTGCTGTGGACATTTAAGCTGACTTCATTCAGAACCTGCCTTATGAAGGGACAATCGCGGAATATATGTGCTATCGTTTCCTCGCCCTGGTTGCAGATTAGGCACTAGGCATCTACACGAAGATGTATATGGACTAGTTTTTAAATGTCGGCATATAGTCATATGTAGCTTTCCATAGATTGATTTTTATTTTGGCTAGAATTTGAAGTTGCCATAGCTTTGTAAAATATTGGTGTGTATCTTCGTTATTGATTGTAAAATTTCTGATCTGGGGGGTTTGTTTTTCTGAAACAAGTCATTTGTAACCCCCCTTGACTGTGTAAACTCCAGTACTATCTCTCTTCCACACAATGACATACCTCTGTGACGAATTTACCAATGGGATGGATAAAATCCTTCCTACTTGATCTTCTTGGAATATACTCCTAACCACATCCTCCTTCCAGGTAAACGTCTCATTACTAATCAATTCTGCAACAGTTGTAAAATGTATGTCAATGTTCTATCCTTCAACTCTGTCATTCCTAAGTGGTGGTATCCCTGCTTCATTCCATAAGTTCACCAGTTATCCATTGCCGATTAACCATCCTAAGCCTTTTTCCAAAAGGCTTCAGGCCCCTAAATACTCTGCCAAATAAAAGAAGGGTAAGACCCTATTCTTGCACTAAAAAGATCCTTCTTGGGAAGTATCTAGCTTTTAAAACATGCGCAAGTAAATAACTAGGATCAACTATTAGTTTCTATCCCTGTTTAGCCAACAGGGCCATATTAAACAATGTGAGATCTATAAAGCCAATCCCCCTTAACGGTTTTGGGGTATACATTTCATTCCATCGGCACCAATGGATGCCTTATTGAATTACGCCACCAGAACTTACACATAAGTTTTTTCAACTCATGACATAACGAAATTGGTAATTTAAAACATTGCATCAAATATGTTGGGATGGCTTGGAGTATTGCTTTAATGAACACTTTTTTACCACCGATTAAGAGGTTTCAGATTCTTCAAGCGTTCATTCGCTTAATAAATTTTTCTTTTATCTCTATGAAAACATTTTTTTTCCTTCTCCCTATCATTGTTGGCAACCTTAAATATTTTTCAAGGTTGTTTGATATGCGGACTCCCAGCATGTTTCCAAGATATAGTTTAGTTTATTCTCGTATGTTAGAACTAAAGTAAATCAAGGACTTCTCAAAGTTTTCTAGTTGTCTCGAAATTGCTTCATACTCATTCACAACTGCCTTAGTAGCCAAAACTCCTTCTATGGTAGCCCTTCTAAAATAAAATACTATCATCTACAAAAAAATAAATGAGAGATCGATAGCCCTCCTCTACCAATACTTATTCCTTCTATCCTTCTATCCTTCTCCGCTAAATGGATCAGCCTAGTAAATCCTTCGGCACAGATAATAAATAAATATAGACTTAAGGGATCTCCTTGCCTCAAACCTCTTTATGGTTTAAACTCTTCTCCCCTTATGCCATTCAAGATGACAAAGCAAGAAACACTTTTAACAAACCCCATAATTAAAGCTATACATTCTTCATAGAGCCTTAAACTCCTCATCATTTGTTCCAAAAACTCTCACTCTACCCTATCATAAGCTTTGCTCATATCGAGCTTGAGAACGAACGATTCTTTCCCTCCCTATTTTTTCCATTTTAGAATGTGAAGGACCTCGTATACTACCAAAATGTTATTTTTTATTTGTCTCCCCGGTACGAATGCTCCCTGGTTTTCATCTATGCAAAAGCTTAAAGCTCTCCTAAATCTGTTTACTATCACTCTGAAAATTATTTTATAGATCACATTACAAAGGCTAATAGTTCTAAACTGACTCATGTTTTTTTGGCTTGCTAACTTTTGGAATGAGGACTATATTTATTTTATTGATCTCATGTAAATCCCTATGATTATTCAAAACCTCTAAACAAAAACGACTTACATCTTTACCCACTATGTGCCTATATTTTTGAAAAAATAGAGCGGGAAATCCATTAATACCTGATGCTTTAAGTGGGGCCATTGATTTGATTGCTTCTAAAACTTCCTTAGCTTTAAATTTTTCCATAAGTTCATCATTAAGAGTATTACTCACACATGACCTTATTTTTGACATGAGTTTGCTACTATCTTGTATTGGCTTGGATGCAAACAGATCTTTGAAGTAACTAGAAGCTAAGGATAGCAAACTCGTGTCCCCTTCAATCATATAACCATTGTCATCTTCCAACTTCTTTATCGTATTTCACTGTCTTCTCTGCGTAGCCAACTTGTGAAAGAATGAAGTATTTCGATTTCCCATGTGAATCCAATTTGTCCTTGTCTGTTGTTCCTATTAGAGTTCCTTTTTGTTTGCTTCAATGTTTAACGCGAATTTAACTTCCACAATCTCTACTAGCGTATCCTCCATTGGATCTTCTTTGTTCAGCTTGTCCAATCTTGACTTCAAATACTCCTTTCTCTTATGTCGCCTTTTTTTATTATCTTTCGCCCAATTTCGTAAATGCTTTCGCAACTCCCCAAGTTTCAAAGGTAAATCTATCTCATCCAATCTCCATCCTATTTTGACTTTATCTTCAAATTGCTCTTTTAGGATCCAATCCACATGAAATTTAAACCTATAACCTCCTTGTTTAGGAACCTCTCACTTCCCTTTTTTTGTATGCACCATTATTGGGTAATGGTTCGTTATGTTATGTGATAAATGACAAACTGAGTAATTAGGAAATGGGTCCACCATGTCGAATTAGCTAGTCCTCAATCTAGTCTCTCCCTTATCTTATTCTCTGGTAGGTTCCCTCTCTCCCACATAAATCGCTGCCTTACAAAGCCTAAATCATTTAGGTTACAATCCTCAAAGGCTTCTCTAAAAGTTGATGTTTGACGTTCTTCTGTTGGACGCCCTTTTTTTTCTTAAACGAAAACATCATTTTGTTGAAATCCCCCATCACAAGCCAAGGTCTTTGATTGTCTCCCTTAAGCTGTCTTATAGGTTCCACAACTCTTTCCTCAAGTTTTCGATTGAGGAGCTATAAAAACCCGTGAATCGCCAACTATCCTCCTATTCCCATCACTAACTGTTACGTCTATATGGTGTTTGGAAAATCTCTTTAGCGTGACTGAAAACTCTTCTTTCCAACCTAGCGAAAGTCCTCCTCTCGATCCTTCAACATCCACATCAATCACATTCGTAAACCCACACTTGCGCCAAATATATTCCATTCTTCTAGAGTCAACTTTTATTCCTATAAGAAACAAAAGTTGGGGCTGAGCTTGTCTCAAACTATTCTTGAGACACCTCACTGTTCGTGGCTACCCAAGCCACTAACATTCTAACTTAAAATTTTTATTGCAACCGGTTGGCCTGCTTTCTAGTGACTATCGATATATTTGTAATTGGATCAGTCTCCATTAGTGTATTGTTGCTACTCACTCTTGATTTGTTCTCTGTCGTTTTTTCTCGTCAACATTGCTTATTGAATCATCTTCCAGCTGGAAACTTGTCTCTCATTCTCCTCTAAAATCCCCTCCAGCCTTTAAATTATAGTTCTCTTCCAACTCACTTCTATTTGTTCCTCATAACTTCGATCTTCCTTTATAACTATTTAATGGCCTCTCGTTTGCTTTACACCTTCCAGTCTCACTGATAGCATTAGAAAAGACCATTAATTTCTCCTTATTTAAAATATAATTCGTTCCCATTATATCATGTTTAGCATGCATTTTTAGCATTTTATATTCAGTAATTGCATTTTCTAAGTCAGTGATGTTTGGTTAATTTTGACTTACTTTTGCTACTAATGTCACCACATTTAGTGTTCAGTTTTGCGTCTAAAGATGTCAATACAAGAATTTGTCCCAAAAGATCAACGAAAGAAGGTGTCCAAGGTTCTCACCGTAATTTAGAATCAAAATTGCGCCCAAACCTTTCGCCACATGAACATATCTAGAAGTATCAGTGCTTGAGAATATCAAGGTTGTCGTAGCAAATTAAAATCTAATTTTGCTTTCAGAGATGTCACGACAACCTTTAACTGCTTGTTGAATGCATCAGATCTGCGTGAATGTACGGCTGGATTAACTAACTTGTACAACTGTAAGGAAGTTAGATCTGAAGAAGGACACCTGTATTTGGCATTAAAGATAAATACTGATGAAGAAAAGAAAAGAGAGAAAAAAGAGAGGGAGGAATCTTGAAGCTCGTGACAAAAATCAATTCAGTTTTTCATCTTTTCTTTAAGCTTGCCTCCATGGCAGTTTAGTTTCTTGGAGGGTGAATTGACTGAGACGAGAAGGCAAATCCTGCTCCTAACGAGGAGTGTTCCTAAATGCAACACAAGAAGAGCATTAGGGAAGAGTTCTAGTATGCTAAGAATAGAATGCTTCAACTTGTTCTTTATTTTCTCTCAAATGCTGATAAATTCTAATGAAGTTAAAAGTGTATGGAAGTACCTTTTAATTTTAGATCTAATTTGATTCCTACTCAATTTTCTCTTATCTATTTATCTTTGGATTTAATTGCTTGATCACGGAAGTGCTATTGCAGTTACTAACATTGGAAAGTGCAGTGACAAATTAAATTAACAAGCAAGACAACGGAAGTTGCTTGGGGAATGAAGGAATTCTGCCCACTTGTTCTTGAATGTAAAGCATTGCCAACACTGGAAGGTGTGGTTAATGTGAGTATTTGGGTTTTTGATAAATAGGAAAGTCAAAGTTGGTAAGATCTCATTAAGCTTAATTGTGGCTACAATTTATCTATTATTTACCTTATGGTCACATTTAGTGGTTTGCCGACTTATAAGTCAGGGATCCCCCATTCGATTATTATTGTTTTTACTTCTTTAATTTTCTTAAATTACATCGACAAATTATCTTCAAACTTTCTCTAAATTTCTTATTAATTTGCTTCGACATATTTTATTACAGTCATACAATATTTGCTCTGACAGTTTAATTCATTCATTTCTGCACTATTTATTTTAATTGTGCTGACATTAATTATGCAATTTCTCTTATTTTAACTTTAATTGAATCAACAATTATAAACATAAACAGCCATCTCTGTGGGATCAATATCTAATAGTTTTAAGTTTATCAATTATACCTGCATTGACAAGTGTTCGCTTGTATAATTGCTATGACGTTAATAGCGTGATCAAGTTTTGGCGCCGTTGTCGGGGACGACATTTATTTGATGTTTATTTTTGTAGTTACAATTATTCTTTATTTCTTAAATTTTATTTGTTAATGATTTGTTTCAATTTTTGTTGACTCTTTTTCAAATTTCTTTTAGGTGTTTTATGACCATTAGGAGAAATCCTAAAAATATTGTTGAATTAGATCCGAAAATCGAGAGAACCATTCGAAGGAGAAAACAAGAACAAAGGAATATGGATTTTTCTAGAAATGATGCCATACCACAGTTATCGTCATAAAATCCTGTCCCTCCAATACAACCACAGAATTTAAACAACCCACCGCTGCCACAAGAAGAACAAATGCAAAACAGAACGATTAGGGACTTTGTTGTTCCTGTGCTGCATTATTTGCAGCTAGAGGTTGTTAGACCAGCTATCCAAGCTAGAAATTTAGAGTTAAAACCGGTTATGTTTCAAATGTTAAATTCGAATGGGTAATACGCTAGTTTACCTCATGAAGATGTGAGAGAGCATCTTAAATCTTTTCTACTAATCTGTGCTTCTTCTAGTTAGCATGGTGTTCCTGATGACGCTTTGAAGATGCAACTGTTTCCTTATTCATTTCAAGGAAGGGCTGTACTTGGTTCTTTGGATTACCTGCTGGATCGATTACATCGTGGAATGCACTTGCGACTCAATTTTTTTTGTGGTTTAATCCACCCACGATGAATGCTCGATTGAGGAATGATATTATTGCTTATCACCAGCTAGATGATGAGAATCTTCTTACCACATGGGAGTGTTACAAGACTTTGCTTCGACGTTGTTCCATGCATGGAATCCAACAAAAAACACAGATCGAAATTTTCTACAATGGATTAAATGCGCAGACAAGAAATCTTGTTGATGCATCTGCAAACGGTCCTTTGTTAGATTGCATCTATGATGAAGCTATGAGAATTTTGGAAAGAATCGCTCAGAATGACTATCAATACCCAATTTCTCGAGCTGCTCAAGTAAAAATGAATCTTGGAGTTATTGAATTAGACGTCATATCAGCTTTGAGTGCACAGGTATCTTCGTTGGCTAAAATGATTAAAAACATGAAGGGGACGAGTGAAGTTGCTCCCATTCAAGTTGCCCAGCAAATGGATGTCCCGACATTTTGTTGTGAAATTTGCGGTGACAATCATAGCTACGAGGATTGCCCACAGTATGCAAAAAATGTGTTTTATGTCAATAACATTAGAAGAAATTCGTATGATAACTCCTACAACAGTTTAACTAAGTATCAAAAACCTTGGGAAATCAAAATGTGTCCACATTTCGATATGAAAATTCCTCAAGCCAAGGAAATTTTCGTCAAGGGAGTTACAATCACTAGTAGCAAAACTACAACCACAGTCCTCAAACGCATGCACATCATGATCAAATGCAGCCATAGCAGACTGCAATGTCAAATGTGAATATGCAAGGACAATATCAATAACAGCAACAGTAGTACTCTCAACCACGAGCTGATCCATTAGTTTCCCTTGAAGCTCTGATGCGTGAACACATCACAAGAACTGAAGCTATTGTGCAATGAAATTCTTCTTCCATCCGAGCATTGGAAGCATAAGTAGGACAACTAGCTTCTAATATGAGCACAAGACCACTAGGTGCCTTACCCAGTGATACTAAAAATCCAATTTAAAAGGGGAAGGAGCATTGCAAAGCATCTCTCCGGAGTGGAAAGCAAATTGTTGAACAAAGTAGCAATTCCAATATAGCACCTGTCGACGCAAATGAAGCAGAGCAACGAGGAAAAGTTGTACCTGAAGAAGAAGCAGTAGAGGTAAATGAAGAGGAGGCATCAGTTTTTACTCTCATGCCAACCATTCGACCTATAAAATTATCGACGCAACTGCCAATGTCGACTCAGCCGGTTATGTCACGACAACTTAATGTTTTAATACCTTTGTCGTTTCCATAAAGATTTAAGGAAAAAGAAAATGACAGGGAATATCAGAAATTTTTGGCCACCCTGAAACAATTACATGTTAATATACCTCTTGTCGATGCTCTTGTACAAATTCCTAGCTATGGGAAATTTATGAAGGAGCTCTTATCCAAGAAAAAGAATTTAACCGACACAGAGACAATTGCACTCACAGAAGGTTGTAGCGTTGTGTTGACAAATAAATTATCACCCAAGATGAAAGATCCTGGTAGTTTTACAATTTCGTGCTCCATTGGAAATCCTTACTTAGGAAAAGCTTTCTATCATTTAAGTGCAAGCATTAACCTTATGTCACTATCAACATTTCGAAAATTGGGAATTGGTCACATGAAGCCTACTGTAGTGGCATTGCAGCTGGCGGATAGATCTTTGGCACAACCTAAAGGGTAAATCAAAGATGTTCTCGTCCAACTAGATAAGTTTGTGTTCCCAGCAGATTTCATTATTCTTGATTACCAAGCTAATAAAGAGGTGCCCATAATTGGGATGTCCATTCTTGCTTCGGGTTGCACTCTTGTAAACGTATTCAAAGGCGAGTTAATTATGCGACACACTGATGAACACATTACCTTCAGTGTTTTTAAAGCAATTTCCTGCAAAAGTAAAGAGGAATGTCACCATATTGATGTACTGGATGAATTAATTGTGAAAGAATTTCATGAGCGTAGTACAGCAGCTTTAAAAGTACTTGTGGTGACAACTTAAGACAATTTCCTGACTGATTGTGAGCACAAGGATGAAGAAAATATTGTTAAGCTTAGACATGGTTAGCAGATGGAATCCTTAGATCTGACCAATAGAAAGTCTCTGTATTTAAGCCGTCTGTTGAAGAAGCTCCGACCTTGTAATTGAAACCATTGCCAACACATTTAAAGTATATTTTCCTTGGTGACAAAGATACCTTGCCAATAATTGTCTCTGCAAATCTCAACGCAAGTCAAGAGGAGAAATTGATCCGAATACTGAAGTAACACAAGCGTGCCATCGCCTGGAGCATTCCGAATATCAAAGGCTTTAGTCCCTCTTTCTACATGCACAAAATCAGGTTGGAGGATGAGGGAAAGCAGTCCATTAAGCAGCAAAAGAGGTTAAATAAAAAATGAAGGAAGTTGTTAAAAAGGAGATCATCAAATGGTTGGATTTGGGCATTATTTACCCAATTTCTAATAGTACATGGGTGAGCCCAGTCCAATGCGTTCCAAAGAAGAGCAGTATTACGGTGGTAAGTAATGACAAGAATGAATTAATTCCTACTTGAATTGCTACAGGTTGGTGAGTTTGCATGGACTACCACCGTTTGAATGCTGCCACAAAAAAGATCACTTCCCACTTCCCTTCATTGATCAAATGCTGGACAGGCTTGCTGGTAAAGCCTATTACTACTTCCTTGATAGTTATTCTGGCTACAACTAGATTGCAATTACACCGAAAGACCAATCTAAAGCGACTTTCACTTGTCCGTTTGGCACCTTTGCTTTTCACCGAATGCCATTTGGTCTATGTAACGCACCAGCCACATTTCAAAGGTGCATGATGGTAATTTTTTCAGATATGATTGAAGACTCGTTTGAGGTATTCATGGATGATTTTTCTGTTTATGGTCACACTTTTGATAAATGCGCTAATAATTTAGCTAAAGTTTTAAAGTGATGCGGGGACACTAATCTGGTACTAAACTGGGAGATATGCCACTTCATGGCAACTGAAGGTATTGTCCTTGGACATCGTATCTCTTGTCAAGGCATCGAAGTGGACAAGGCAAAGGTGGAGATCATTGAGAAGTTACCCCCACCTAATAATGTTAAAGGAATAAGGAGTTTTCCCTGTCATGAAGGTTTCTATCGATGATTCACTCAAGATTTCTAAAAAATTGCAAAACCTCTATGCTCACTGTTGGAGCAAAATAAAAAGTTTATGTTTGATGCTGCCTGTATGAAAGCATTTTTGAAAATTAAGTAGCAATTAGTGCAGACACCTATTGTCATCGCACTAGACTGGTCACAACCGTTTGAAGTTATGTGTGATGCGAGCGACTATGCAGTAGGTGCAGTGCTTAGTCAATGCAAAGGTAAGGTATTTCATATAGTATATTATGCTAGCAAAACTCTTACCAAAGCGCAGGTCAATTATACAACCACAGAGAAAGAGTTGTTGGTAGTAGTTTTTGCATTCAACAATTTTCGTTCGTATATTATCGGTGCAAAAGTTACAATATATACTAATCACTCTGCATTGAGATACCTCTTTGCTAAAACAAGATGCCAAACCAAGACCGATTCAATGAATTATGCTGTTGCAAGAATTCGATATTGAAATTGAAGATCGAAAAGGATTAGAAAATCAAGTAGCAGATCATTTATCTCGCCTAGAATTTGGGAGTGAAGATGGTAATATCTCACAAATTGTCAATGCATTTCCAGACGAGAAGCTCTTTTCTATCAACGCATCCCCATGGTACGTGAATGTTGTAATTATTTGATCTGTGAAAGACTACCACTAAGTGTAACTGGTCACAGAAAGGTAAGATTTCTTCGAGATGCTGCAAAGTATTACTAGAACGAGTCATACTTGTTCAAGGTATGCACCGACAATATTATTCGTGGCTATGTCCCTGAAGAAGAAATGCTTCCTATCCTAAAGCATTGTCATGATGCTCCATATAGAGGTCATTTTGGTGGTGTTAAGACTGTTGCAAAGATCCTTCAGTCAGGATTTTATTGGCCATCATTGTTTCAAGACGCCCACAACTTTGTTCAACAATGTGATAAGTGTCAGCGTACTGGATCGATATCTCGACACAACGAGATGCTGCAACAGCCTATTATGGAAGTTGAGCTTTTGACATATGGGGTATGGATTTCATAGGACCATTTCCCAATTCTTTTGGAAATGTTTATATTTTGGTCGCTGTCGATTATGTCTCTAAATGGGTCGAAGCAATTGTTGTCCCTAGAGATGATGCTCGAACAGTGTTAAAATTCTTTCACACATACATCCTCACTCGATTCGGCACACCTAAAGCATTAATCAATGACCAAGGCACTCATTTTCATTGCAATCAAGTTACGACCGCATTAAATCGTTATGGTGTTAGACATCAAATGGTAACCACATATCGTCCACAAACGAATGGCCAAACTGAAATATCCAATTACCAAATTAAAAATATCCTTGAAAAGATGGTGAATACATCCAAACGAGATTGGTCTTCAAGGCTCAACGATGCATTGTGGGCGCTTCGCACAGCGTATAAAACATCATTAGGAATGTCGCCGTATCAAATTGTGTTTGGTAAATTTTGTCACTTGCTAGTGGGACTTGAACATAAAGCCATGTGGGCAATTAAGCAAGTAAATATAGATTATGATGTTGCTGGACAAAAGAGACTGTTGGACATTTCTGAATTAGAAGAGATTCAACGAAATGCATACAAGAATGTTGCCATTTACAAAGAAAAAACTAAGAGATGGCACGACAACATCATCTTGCGGCGATAATTTTCTGCAGGTCGGTTGGTACTTTTATTTAATTCGCATTTAAAATTGCATCCTGGAAAATTGCGTTCCAGATGGTCAGGATCATTCGAAGTTGTCGAAGCATTTCCTCATGGTGCGGGGACAATTGAAGACTTAAATGATGGGCACCAGTTCAAGGTAAATGGCTAACGGTTGAAGCATTATCTCAGCCCAAACGACCACGAGCAGAATGAGACCATTAATCTGGTCACATTTGATAAGTTAATGTGTTATAGCACATACATACATTATGAAATTAATCTATCTCTTGAACATACACCTATGCCAATATGACCAAGTAGTATTCTCCAATAAATCACAATTTTAACCCTCAACTTCCTTAAAGGATTAAGCATGCACAAATTAAATAGTGTGTCCATTAATCATAATTTCAACGCGCTTAAATGATTAATTCAATAGTTATATCACAAAGGTAATGCAATAATAACTTAAGCATGATAATATTAAATTAAACAACATATTCAGGGCCTATAACAGCATAAACATGGATTAAATATAAACAGGCAATTAAACACAATCAACCTAACACTTAAAGAATTTAAGTCATTTTAATTAAAGAATTAATAGCATTCATCATGATAACAAACAAGAATCTAAAAATATGAGAAAAAGAATAGGATTAAATCCAACAATTTCTCAAGAACTGCTTCCGC
Source organism: Gossypioides kirkii (assembly GCA_005610355.1). Lineage (NCBI taxonomy): Eukaryota > Viridiplantae > Streptophyta > Magnoliopsida > Malvales > Malvaceae > Gossypioides > Gossypioides kirkii. The sequence continues at coordinate 23,633,407 of CP032253.1, read as the reverse complement.
GTTCTTCGTCGTTCTTGCTCGATTCTTCCCAGATCGAGGTCTTTGATGCACACTTAACAAAGGCTATGGAAGGCTGAAGAACCACTCTTTTCCAAGAGAGGAAATAGACAAAGGAATGAGGGAAAATGTGGATGGAAGGCTAGAGAGAAAAAAGAGAAGTGTGAGTGAATTTGTGTGTTGAAGTGAAGGAATGAGGGGTGTATTTATAGGTGGAGTTGAGGAGAGGTTGTATGGCTATATTTAGCAATTAAATATCAGCCATACACAATGGGTGGCCGGCCATGCATAAGCAACTTTGACTTGATCAAAGTTTGCTTAAAATGAGCTAGGGGCATTGATATCATCCGGGACCTTATCCACATCGGGATCACTATCACTATCAAACTCGTGATCAGAAAGAATACTACTATCATATCCATCATCACCATCCACATCATTCTTGGGTGCAGCATTAAGATCGATGTCGATTCCGCGTACTATTGATTGACTTTCAACGTACGATATTGGAACCACCATACACGGATCTTGAGCTAATGGAGTTGGATATTCCTGTTCTACTAGAGTTGGATCTTCATCTTTAGTTGGCTCCACATTAACTAACTCAACAAATAACTGAATCAGTGTATTTTGGTCACTCTGATTCACACAATAAAGAGCGATCATTGTCTCCACATCTTTATCGTCTACAAGTTCTATTTCGGTGAATTTGATAAGATCTATCGAAACTGGAAACTTGTAGAAAAGTTTTGAGATCCTTCTCCCATAACGTCTAAATTTTTTTTGCACTAATCCTTGCCTTCATATAATCAACCGAGACATTTTGACGAAATCTCATTGCAATTTATTGGCAACATTCAAATATACATCCAACTGATGTTGTCAAAATTAGTCTATCGAAATAAATACATACGAAAAATTAATTATCCATCTTCAATATTAAATCTGTTAAAAAATAAATAAAAATTCTCAATAAATAAAATTTCAATAAAATTTCCTATAATCTACTCTACTAAACAAAAATTCATAACAAATCATAAGTATTAAACTAAACTTTATAATAATTAAAAATAAAATAATTTTAAAATAAATTAAAAACAACACCAACAAAAATTTACCTCTTTCCCTTTCTTCTCCTTTTTTCCCTTACTCTTACTCTTCTTCTTCTTCTATTTTTTTAGCTCTAAGTGAAATGAAAAATGAAACCCTAAACCCTTAAACTCCCCCTTATAAGCTCCCCCCACGCCATTTCCCCATGCATCGACAGACCCACTGATGTGACATGGGTGCCGCCTATAGGATAGGCGCTTTTGGTGTCGCCTATGGGACAGGCATTTTGGTGCCGCCTATTAATTGGGTACCACCTGTCAGGTATACCAAACTCGTATTTAAAATATGGGTATACCTTAAGTATGGTATATTTTGATGCTGCCTCTAAAAGACCCTTCACTAATAAAATATTATTTTTTATTTTAAAATTAAAAAAATTGTGTTAGTGATGAGCAGTGGTGTCGCCTCTAAGTCACCCTCCATCCCCCAAAACATACCATTTTGATAATTAATCTGGGTTCCATACCATTTAGGTTATTTTTTTTAATTATTTTGTATTATTTAGGAAAAAAACCCTCAAAAAGATACTCAATTTATTTTTTAAAAGGTAAATTTATTAATTTATTTAATGAATGAAACTATACACTTCAGGAAAAAATAGTAGAACTCGTCATAGATGATGAAGGAAAAGCTCCATCAGCACAATAAATGTTTTAGTCTCAACATGAATAGAACATTACGACACATTGATAATTGGTTTTGTCACAACTCAAGTACGACATATCTGGAGTGATTACAAACACTTAATACGATAAGGAAATAAACTCTGAATGGTCCAAAACAACGAGCAAAAATCGATAAAAGAATCGAGCATTCGCCAAATTAGAGAGGACGACAATAAAATCATCCTTAAAATCACTTGTGAAAGGAAGATTACATGCATAAGAAAGACTAAAAAATGTGCTACAATAGCATACAAAAACTTTTAAAATTGAAAACTTATTAAATAAAGAAACACAAACAAAAAATATATAAAAAAAATGAGTCCAGATTGACTCGTGAAATCATTTATTATTCTCAAATACTCTAAAAACAAAAATAAATTAAGAAGCTGATGAAGAGTCACCCACTTTCCTATAAAAACTACTGGCTCTGATGGAGTTTTAGCGAACGACAAACACCGTCATCTGTTCATCACAATTTGTTAAGACAACAAATATACCCACAAAATATATATGCAATGCCATTTAGAAAAGTTGATTTACTAAAATTTTACTTTCTGATGACTACAATTATTAATGGAAATTTTAAGAAAATATATTGGAAACGTTTTTTGCATTGCATGATTAATAGTAATTACAAAATTGGTTTTATGTAAATCTTGTGTGTTAACTTGATGGTCAGGGTGTTCACTGCCCGAGATATAACTTAGATTCAGGTCACACTAGTTGTGTTGATGTTAAGGCTTTTCTCTCTTCTTATAATTCGAAAAAAAAATTGATTTTATGTCACTTGTCAAAAAAAATAATTTGTTACACTTGGCAAGCAAATAATTACTCTAAAACTTAAACTTTCTAAAAATGCAACCTAACCTTCCTATAGAATATATATTATGTTATTAATTTAACTAGTATTATAAGTTAATTCGATATCAGTTTAAGATTGATAATAATATTATAATAAATAAATATAATACATTTAATATTTTGGTAAACTACACAAATAATCACTTAACTATAAAAATTTTCATTTGAGGCATTCGAAATAAAAAGTTTACAATTTAAACATTAATGTTACGTGGTGGCAGTGAAGGAGCCATGGTGAGGCCTAGAGGGCCATGGTCCTCCAAAGTTTAAATTTTTTCTATTTAGTCTTTTGTAAATTTACACTATGGCACTCCTAAAAATATAAGTAGGGCTTCCAAGGTTTAAGATTTTTGTAATTTTTTGCTTTGTATATATTATAGCCCCTTTAAAATGGTAAATTTTTAACTTTAGCCTTTTATAATTTATAAAATTTTAAATTAGTATTGATAAAATTACACTTTGGCCCCTCAAAAATAATAAAAATTTAATTTAACCCTTTAAAAATAATAAAGATATAGGCTATTAAAATGATAAAATTACATTTGTACTATCGTAAAAATATACAATTTAATTCCGCCAAAAAAAAATTCTGACTCTGCCATTGCATGGTGGGAAGAGGTCTGGTGAGAGAGAGGGAGAGGGAGAAGAGGAGGTGGGGGATTTTTATTATATTTAATATTAATATAATTATATTTATTTAATATTAAAATAAAATTTAAATTTAGTATTATATTTTTTGAAATTTTTTATGTATTTTTATATATTTCTTTAAATTTTTTAGAATTAAAATTAAATTAAAAATATTTATAAATTTTTAAGATTAATTATTTAAAATTATGACTAAATAGACATAGTATGAAAAAATTGAGGTTAAATTTTTTATTTTATCGATTTTTTAATTGTCACGTCAGCTTCTGATTTTAGCGAGAGTGATAAAAATGATTAAACTACATAATGTGGGTGCTTAAATTATAAATTTGTTATTTTAAGTGCCTAAAATAATTTTTTTTATAATTATTTCGTTCTATACCCAATTTAATTCAAGTTTCTCATCGTATTATTAATTAATTTCAGTTTAAATAGTTTAAAAAGGGGTTGGTAATTTCGAACTTGGACTGACCAAAAAAGAAAAAAAGGGGTAGGTAAGGTACAAGGTGTTCAATTATTGTTTGATATCTATATTAGCAATATTATGTTAATAAATAAACAATTAACTACAATCCATTATGTAAATTATTAGTAAACAGTTTCAAAATTTTCATAAATTAAAAGAAAACTCTTAACATTAGAATTTTTTTTACACGAACATTAAATTAAAAGATAAATAAATAAGGAATAATATTTGATACGTTGCGAATAAAATTTTTAAATTTCACAAGTAGGATTATAGAACTAACAAGTGTTTCATAAGGGTATAATAAAATATTAAAAAAATATCTTTTTAAAAAAAAGAAACACATAATAATTTTTTAAGTTTGCTTGTAAAATAAAAAAATTATATTATTAGTATACCAAATTTAAACCAAAAAAAATCACCCACACATATTTTTTAAAATTTATTAAAATCAAAACAAAATAAATAGATACATGAATAAATTACTGTTTTTAAAATATAAAAAAATAAATAATTATATAAAAATTTATGAGTTTTAAATATTATTATTCAAAAGAGAACACTTAATTTACTTTTTAATAAATAGCAAGATAATAAAAATATCGATTGAGTCTTAATTCGATTAGTATAAACATTGTTATCAAGAGAGGAGCGAATAATCCTAAATTGAAAAAAAAATTAATTAATTGATTATTGAAATACACAAATAATGAGGTTTAATTTATTATTGAAATATATTTGTAAGTATTATTTAATTTTATATTATAGAAATTGAATATAAACTTACATACTGGAACAATCATATTGATACATGCACTTACAGCTTAAGGGAAAATTGAGATATAACTATTGTGATGGAAATACATATCTGTAAAGAATAAATGAAGGAATTTTCATGAACAATACAAAGGTGTGGTAAAACTTACAGTGGACAACAAACCTGAAGAATATCAAGTATAAAATGGATGGTGAGATGTGCAGAGTTTTAATAGAACAAATGATTTTGGTGTGTCGTGGATAGAGCTAATTGTCGTTAGATCGAGCTTCAACATAATTTTAAACCTAATTGTTAGGTCTAGATTCGTCTCGACTTGAAAAATGAGTCTAAAATTTTGTCTAAGTCCAACCCAAATTATAAAAGCTAAACTCGAGTCAGGCCCATATTAATTTTTTTAAATTTTTTTATTATATACAACAAATTTAAAAAATATATAATATGTCAAATACACTTAAAAATATTAAAACAAATATTAATAAATAAAAAAATTTAAAATTTAAAATACATTAAAAATTATTTATATTAAGATAGTTGCAAATAAAATAGTAGAAAAATTAACAATAAAATATAAATTTTACAATATTCAAATAATATTAAAACGATAGCGAAACAATAGCAATAACACCCAAACAACAAAACCAACAATCAAAACAACAACAAAAATAGCAGTAAAAACAGCACTATAATAGCACCAAAACAATAATATAATTTTTTTTATTAAAAATGACTAATTTATTCAGGTCGGACTGAAAAACTCTTATCTAAGGCCTTACCTGTTTAGAAAACGAGCCTCATTTTTTGTTAAAGCCCACTTTTCAAGTCTATATTTTTGTTCAAATCCTCTCATTTTTTGAGCGATCCTTCGAATCGGATCGTATGACCTAACCCACGATCAGGTTTAATTGTAAAGTGGAATCAATGAGTGTAGTGAATACTTTTTATATTAAAATAAAGGTAAGAGCTAAAATTGATTAAAAAGATTATAGTGAATAATGGGTAAATATGACAAAAATATAGTTATGGGAAGGAAACTATATGTGGCAAAAGAATATCGAGTATTAATGCTTTTTTATAAATACTAAAAAAGTATTAGTAAGGGATGAAGCAATCAATTGATTGCATGTATGAAATTAGGGTGAAATTTTTCAATAGAGTTAATTAATGTTTGGGAGAAAAAGAAAAATATATCTTAAAGGGTGTTCTAGAAAAGATATCGAAATTATTTTTTTAAGGTAAATTTGTTACTTCATTTAATGAATGAAATTATATAGTTCAGGAAAAAAATAATTATTCTCATCGTAAATTATGAAGGACAAGTTTCATCAACAATGCATAAGACTAAAAAACATGCTACAAGAGTATACAAAAATTTATAAAACTGAAAACTTATTAAACAATAGAAAAACAAACAAAAAAACATATAAAATTTAAGACAATACAAGTTCAAATCGACTCGTGAAATTATTTATTATTCTAAAATATTCTCAAAACATAAATAGATTAAGAAGCTGATAAAGAGTAACCCATTTTCCTAGAAAAATTACTGACAGTTGATAGAGTTTTAACGAACGACAGACACCATCACCTGCTCATCACAACTTGTGAAGATAATAAAAATACCAACAAAATAAATATGTAATACCATTATTAATGGAAATTTTAAGAAAATATATTGGAAACGTTTTTTGTTTTGAATGACTATAGTAATTAAAAATTGGTTTTATGTGAATCTCGTGTGTTAACTTGATGGTTAGAGTATTCACTATCCGAGATGTGATCTAAATTTGAGTCATGCTAATTGCGTTATTGTTAGGGCTTTACCCTCCTCTTATAATTCGTCAAAAAAAAGTTTTATGTCACTTGTCCAAAAAATAATGTGACACTTGGCAAGCAAATAATTACTCTAAAACTTAAACTTTCTAAAAATGCAACGTAACCTTCCTATAGTGTATATATATATATATTATGGATGTTATTGATTTAATTAGTGCTACAAGTTAACTCGATATTACTTTAAGATTGATAATAATATCATAATAAATAAATATAATACATTTAATATTTGGATAAATTACACAAATAATCACTTAATTATAAAAAAAAATCATTTTAGGCACTCGAAATAAAAAGTTTGCAATTTAAACACTCACGTTACATGGTGGGAAGAGGTTTGGAGAGAGAGGGGGAGAAGGAGAGAGGGAGAGGAGAAGGTGGTGAATTTTTATTATATTTAATATTAATATAATTATATTTATTTAATATTAAAATAAAAATTAAATTTAGTATTATATTTTTTTGAAAATATTTATGTATTTTTATATATATATTTTTGAATTTTTTAGAATTAGGATCAAATTGAAAATATTTATAAATTTTGAAGGCTAATCTTTTAAATTATGACTAAATAGACATAATATGAAAAAAATAAGGGTTAAATTTGTTATTTTACCAATTTTCAATTGCCACGTCAACTTCTGATTTTAATGAGAATGACTAAAATGACCAAACTATATAATATTGGTGTTTAAATTGTAAACTTTTTTATAATTATTTCGTTTTATACCCAATTATTTTTGGTGGATAGAAAACTAATTACATCAAAAAAATCCTAATCCTATTAATACCTATCTACTGTCCTAATACTTATTCTAATAATTGTCTTGACTCTACATTAGAGGGTTTGAATGGATCGCACTTTTGAGTAGCAATGTACTGTTTTACCCAACATAATGATATCTAGATAATTTGTATTATGTTCCACGCTAAATCTTAAAAAAACAAATAAATTCTTATTCCATATATGCTATGCTATCAAACCAAAAAAAGAAGCCCAAGGAGTCTTCGCTCTTGGCAACCATCTACTAGTTTTTAAATTTGTCCTTACCCAATCAACGATGCTACTTGTAAAGAATTGGGATCTTGAGCTTGTGGGTATGAGATGTAACCACACTTCTTTAGTTGCTGGACAGTCTCTGAGTACCTGTAAAATATCTTCTATGTTATGGTGACAGATTGAGCAGGATGTGTAAATGACCTATCCCTCTACGGCTCTACATACTCTCTCTAAGTTGGTGAGCAACTATTGCTTGCAAACTAACCATAAGAAAAAACCAAATTCGATGTGGCCCTTGTTTCCCCCAGACTTCCGTTGGTTTTTTATCATTGAGGAAAAGTGCGTCCAGTTGACCGCATTTTCCTGTCACCTATGCAAAAAGCGCATCCAACTGAATGCGCTTTCCATTTCTCTCTCCTAAAAATGACCCATTTCCTTATATAAAAAAACTAAAACCCTAATTAAAAAAATAAAACAGCCTTTTAAGGCTAATTTAGTCGACAATAATAGTAATTTTGCGAAATTAATTAACAACAATGTTGATATTCATTTACTTGAAGCTCTAGAGCCCATGTTTATTACATTTATTCTGTAATTCAAATTGAAAACAAAATCAGAAAATAATACTAAATTTGCATTACATATTTCTTCTAAACAATTTGAACCCTTTGAAACCATGCAGAAAAAAAAAGGAATAAATAAAAAAGAAAAGTTGTAGTTAAATATGCATGTTTAAAATTTTAAAACAATATTGATTTTTTTTAATTTATGCAGGTAGGATATTTATAGCATGGAAAATGTGAATGAATATTAGTAATTATTTTTATTTCCATAGTAAAGGCAAGTTTGAGCGAAATCAACGAATTTTTCCATTATACTAAAATAGTTTATTTAGGGTAATAATATATGGAAACCTATCATATTGCCATTTTTTATATGATTCGAAATACACCAACCAATTAGAAATTAAGAATCTTTTAATAAAGGTCGATTGAGTTTTAATTTGATTGGTATAAATATTATTATCAATACAGGAAGACGTAAATTTGAATGCACTGAATGAATACTTTTTATATTAAAATAAAGGTAAGAGCTAAAATTGATAAAAAAAAAATTAAAGTGAATAATGGGTAAATATGGCAAAAATATAGTTATGGGAAGGAAACTATATGTGGCAAAAGAATATCGAGTATTAATGTTTTTGTTTTTTTTTTTTGTATTAGTAAGGGAAGTAGCAATCAATTGATTGCGTGCACGAAATTAGGGAGAAAATTTTCAATAAAGTTAATTAATGTTTGGGAGAAAAAGTAAAATATATTTTAAAGGGATTCCTCAAAAAGATATTGAATTTATTTTTTTTAAAAAGATAAATTTATTAATTCATTTAATGAATGAAATTATATAATTCAGAAAAAAAAATAATACTCATCGTAGATGGTGAAAGACAAGCTCTATCAATACAACAAATGCGTTAGTCTCAGTAGTAATAGAACATTACGACACGTTGATAATTGGCTTAATTTGTCACAACTCAAGCACGACATATCTGGAGTGATTGCAAGCACTTAATATAATAAGGAAATCAACTCTGAATGGTTCAAAACTATGAGCAAAATCTACAAAAAAAATTGAGCATTCACCAAATTAGACAGGAGGACAACAAAATCATCCCTAAAACTATTTGTGAAAGAAAGATTACATGAATAAGAAACAGTAAAAAAGTTCTACAAGAGCATACAAAAACTTTTAAAACAAAAGATTTATTAAACAATGGAAAAATAACTAAAAAACATATAAAACTTAAGACAACACGATTCCAAATCGACTCGTGAAATCATTTATTACTATGAAATACTCTCAAAATAAAAAATAGATTAAGAAGCTGAGGAAGAGTCACCCACTTTCCTAGAAAAACTACTGGCGGTCGATGGAGTTTTAGAGACCGACAGACACCATCATTTGTTCATCACAACTTGTGAAGACAACAATGATACCTACAAAATAAATCTGCAATACCATTTAGAAAAGTTAATTGTATTAAAATTGTAATTTCTGATGACTACCATTATTAATGGAAATTTTAAGAAATATATTGGAAACGTTTTTTGTATTGCATGATTTATAGTAATTAAAAATTGGTTTTATGTTAATCCCGTGTGTTGACTTGACGGTCAGGGTGCTCACTTCCTGAAATGTGATCTAGGTTCGAATCATGCTAGTTGCGTTGCTATTAAGGCTTTGCCCTCCTCTTATAATTCGTCAAAAATAAAATGGTTTTATGTCACTTGTCAAAAATATAATTTGTGATACTTGGCAAGGAAATAATTACGCTAAAACTTAAACTTTCTAAAAAGGCAACGTAACCTTCATATAGTATATATAATCTAATTAGTATTACAGGTTAACTCGACATCACTTTAAAATTGATAATAATATCATAATAAATAAATATAATGCATTTAACATTTGGATAAACTACACAAATAATCACTTAAATATAAAAAAATTCATTTTAGTCACTCAAAATAAAAAATTTAAAATTTAAAGACTCACGTTACATGATGGAAAAAGATCTGGTGAGAAAGGGGGAGAGGGAGGTGGGGGATTTTTATTATATTTAATATTAATATAATTATATTTATTTAATATTAAAATAAATTTAAATTTAGGCTGTGTTTGTTTGGCTGTAAAAGTTTTTCCAGAAAAGGTTTTCATTATTTTCCACCGTTTGTTTGGTGGAAAATGAAATCCTCAAGTAAAATCAATTCAAAAACACGGGAAAAACACCTTTATTTTTTGTAAAATATCTTACGGTTTTCATTTCAGTAAGACATTTTCCAACTCTTTCTCTCAAAACCTCTTCCCCATTTCCCCTTTCCCTTTCCCTTCCCCTTTCTCCTTTCTCCTTTCCACCATTGTTAAGTTTTTTATGCTGCCAAAGAAAGAAAAAAAATAGCAGAGCAAGAAACGGCCAAGCAGAAAAAAGAAAGTTGCAAAGCTAAAAACAGCAGCAAAAAATTTAACAGTATATTTCTTTTTTATCAATTTAAGAAGCTTCAATTGCTTTTCAGCCCATGCTTCAATTTCAAAAAAAATTGAGCATGTTTTTTTTCTTGCTTTCATCTAGGACAATCTAAAATGGGTTTTTTTTTTATCACAATCGCAATAAATTCTATATTAACAATTGTTTCTATTAATCTTTTATTTATATCTTTTTGATCAATTATTGCTATTGTTATTTGTTGATCTTTTTCTTCAATTTTTCTTTTTAATTCTTCAAGTGTTATTTTTATTGAATTTGTTTTGTCGACAAGTGTTAATATTTTTGTCTGATTATTCTATGTTGTTGAAGATGATGGTGTTGAAGAAGATTCTTCTTTGACTTCAAGAGCTAATTTGACAACTGCAAGGCCTTCGTTTAGCTTCTGGATTTCATCTTGACGTTGCTTGATGTATTGAGATGCTGCTTCTTGCTTCTTTTGGATCTCTTGTTGTTTAAGAGATATTTGATCTTCAATGGATTTGATTACTACTTCCATTCTCTTATCTATGTTATCTGCTGCTGAGTTTTCTTCTCCTGGGATATAACTTGAAATAAACTGAAATTGCTTAAGTTCAAGTTGCCACCTTATTAGGCGCCCTTGATTGTAATTGGTCTTTATCTTGTAATTATAAAGCCTTGAACATATTTTGAGTCTATTTTAACCAGAAAGGTTACTGGTAACAGATAGAGTTTCCATTTTTGACATGCTTTTAGCAATGCCAGAGTTTCTTTTTCATGTATTGGGTAATTTTTCTCAGAATTTGAGAACGTACCACAGAGATATTTACAAAGAAGTTCTTTCTTTGTGCTCTCCTTAGAGAGGATGTACTTAGAATTTAGACTGGTTTGAGACGCAACCTAAATTTAGAATTCCATTAGGTCCTAAAGTTCTATATATTACTTGACATTCTGTCGGAATTGGCTGTTTTTTCCATTTACTTCTATTATCTTTGTAATATCTTTTTCTATAATCATATTCATATGTATATGGTCCTGTTATGGGATTAGTTTCATCATACTGAGAGTATGGTCTTTTTTGAGGACTAATATTTTGATGATTTCTTTGATTACTACTTTGATCTTCTTTAACTTTGTAACAATCTCTTTCATATGAAGTCTTTCATTTGGTAAATCTACAAAAAATTCTAAGTTAGCTTCCAAAATGGATAAGGCACAATTCTCAGCAGCAAAATGTTCCTTCCCAATATTGCTCTACAAATTGGTGTCTACAACTTGGTTTAGTGAAGATGATATCGACTCTATCACCCAACTCTTCAAGCTTCTTTTTCCTGAAAACATTGCCATTAACTGGTTCTAGAACTTGTGGACTTTCACTGTTATTTCTACTTATAAAACAATGCCATTGACTAGTTCTACTTATAAGCTTAGATTTGATGTTATAACCACTTTGTTGGCTTTTTTCTCCTTTGATGTGTTGGATTGTATCCCATCAATACCTTCTAGAGTTTTGTTTGATGTTATGTTGAAACTTCTGAAGAACATGAACAATTAGAAGTTCCTCTTTTTCAATCTTGTTTAACACTCGAATATGCTTATTCTTGCCTTTAATTGCCTTTAAAAGTGCTTGTTTAGACTCAACGGACCACTCTGAAGAACATTAACTAACGTTATTTTAATTAATAAGCACACAAATGGCCTTAACTGCTATTAACATTACTAATAATTGAGACCGGTTAACAATTACATTTTATATTATTTTCATTGATTTAAAGAAAAAATATATAAATTATAGCATTTAAGCTAATAGCACTTAAGCATTGTTGACATTTACACCTCAATTTATAATTATTAATATATTTAATTTGATGTATTTATTTATAAATAAATTGTTGCAATATATGTAAAAATAATGTAAAATTTAAATTTAATAGATATAAAATAAACTTAATTAAACAATAAAAAAAATTATAAATTCTGAAATTTATATTTGTTTCATTTAAAACAGTTTTCCTGAAATATTTTCAGGAAATCTGCCAAACAATAGAAAATATTTTACACAGATTCATCCAAACAGCGGAAAATATTAACTTTTCTGGAAAAGTAATTCATTTTCCAAAAATCATTTTCCGGAAACCATTTTCAGTCAAACAAACGGAGCCTTAGTATTATAATTTTTTTGAAAATATTTATGTATTTTTATATATTTCTTTGAATTTTTTGGAATTAGGATAAAATTGAAAATATTTATAAATTTTGAAGGTTAAATTTTTAAAATCATAATATGAAAAAATAGAGGGCTAAATTTGTTGTTTTACCGATTTTTTAATTGCCATGTCAACTTCTGATCTTAACGAGAGTGACTAAATGACCGAACTATATAACGTGGATGCTTAAATTGCAAACTTTTTATTTTGGGTGCCTAAAATGAATTTTTTTTATAATTATTTTGTTTTTTACCCAATTTAATTCAAGTTTCTCATTTATTATTAATAAATTTCAGTTTAAATAGTTTAAAAAGGAGTTGGTAATTTAACTCTTAGTTGGGGAGAGATTGAATGAGTGTAATGAGTGGAATGCTTCCTACAGTGGATTTCACGACGGGCACCAATAGTTCAGGGTCCAACAAATGGTATTGGAAGGGCTACGAAAAAAGTATGCATTAGACCAGAAATACAATTAGAAATTGACGACTCGACTGTGGATATAAATGGCCAAAAAAATTATCTGGAGATCCTTAAAGCTTCTTACAAATCTACCTTCTTAGGGGCTTCATTGGAGAAGGAACAAAATGGTTTTATGGAAGAGGATTTTACGCTTTTGGAAGGCGATGTTGTTATTGAAGTGATTGAGGGTGTTCCGTCGATTACGTTTTCTGATAGAGTGAAGGATTATATCCAATGTCGAATGGCCAAAACAATTATTATGAAACTACTAGGAGGAAGATTAGGTTTAATGTATTATTGAATAAAATTACACTACTTTGGAATCCTTAGTGCCAAATTCAACTCATGGATCTTGAGAATGACTTCTACTTGGTTTGGTTTCAAGATGAAAATGACTACAATAAGGTATTAGTTGAAGTGCCAAATTTGACTGTCCGACCATGGTCATCAAACTTCTCGACAACCCAGAGTGGTACTGAACCGCAAGTAGTTTGGATAAGGTTACTTGGCCTGGTTGAAGGATATTACTCGAAAAGTCTTCTAAGGGTGATTGGTCAAGCAGTTGGTTTGATGGTGAATTTGGATGTACACATAGACTGTGCTTGAAGGGGACAGTTCGCACGGTTGGCGATCTGTGTCGATTTAAGGAAGCTGCTGGTGTCGAAAGTATGAATCAATGGACGACTCTAGTGAGTTGAATACGAAGCTTTACCAAATATTTGTTTCAAATGTGGTATGTATGGACATGCAACGGATGGTTGCTCGGGGGTTGTGACGGCTTCACCAGTGAAAATATCGAGTTGTGTTCAATCGACTATGGAGAAATCAGGTTTGGATAGGAAGGTTGAGGAAGAAATCTATGGTTCATGGATGGTGGTGGAACAACGGAGAGGACGTGGTCGAGTCTCTAGGGAAGGAAGAAACGACGTCTCTAGTGGTCTTGTTGGGGGATCTCACTTTGCGATGTTGGATGTTAATGAGGGAGAGGTTTTCATCGTGATTAATGGAGAGAATAATAGGAAGAATAAGGAAATAGATAAGGAGCAGACCTACAACATGAGTGAAAATACTTTATGGTTTTTAAGGAAAGGTATGGAGACAAAAGAGAGATAAGATAAGCAATGGGTCAAAAGGAAAAAGGTTTTGATAGGAAGTAGGCCAAAATTGGCCTTAAAGGTTTTGAAGCCCAATAATGGTAGATTAGGTCTACAACATAATATTGGGAGTGGTTCATTGGATGATGGTTCAAGATTGTCCCATATGGGTGCTATTGACCAAGGGAAAATGTAGTATTTGAACTAGTGTATGATAGCCCACATAATGTGAAGAGAAGGGAGCTACGACATTTTATCAGCTCATCGGCCAATTCGGTGAAGGTTCTTGAATGATTGTCGGTAATTTCAAGTCCATTCTTAATAGTTCTGAATGAAGAGGTGGTGCTTCTATCTCATGAGTGGGTTGCAAATGGTTCAAAGAATTTTTATTCAACAATACTTTACGAGACTTATGTACTAGTGGTGCAAAGTTTACATGGTGTAGGGGAGGTCTGTCATAAAAACTCGACAAGGCTATTGGCAATTTGGAATGGGATTCGTTCTTGCCGGACTGCTCGGTAAGAAATCTTCGCATATTGAAATCTGATCATAGACCGATATTAATTTCTCTAAAGCCGAGTGAAAGCAAAAGTATTAGGCCTTTTCGCTGTCTTGCTAATTGGTTATGCCATGTGGAGTTTCGAAATATTGTGAATAGCAGTTGGAATAATGAGATTGCGGTTGGGGATAATTTGGAGAGTTTTCAGGAGACTGTTACGAAATGGAATAAACAACTATATAGGAATATCTTTGTGCGTAAGAGGAAGTTGATTTCTGAGCTGGAAAGGGTTCAAAAAGTCATTGATGTTTGTTTCTCTCAAACACTTCATAGACAAGAATACAGACTGCGGAATGAAATTAAAGAAGTTTTAGCACATGAAGAATTGTTGTGGTTTAAAAAATCTAAAGCAGAATGGTTACATAATGGTGATAGGAATACATCCTATTTTCATAGTTGCACTTTGACGAGACGAAAGTGGAATAAGATAAAGGGTCTCATTGTGGATAATGAATAGTATTTTGAGGATGATGTGTTGAAGTAGTATGTGATGAGTTTCTTTAAGGAAGTTTATACTATGGATTACTTGGTCAGTAGTATTTTCCCTTGTTGAGGTAAATTTCTTGTGTTATCATGTGATGAGACCTATACCCTTCTTTCAATGGTGTCTGATGAGGAAGTACGTAGAGTAGTTTTTAGTATGGACCCTCTGAAGGCCCTTAGTGTGGATGGGTTTTAGGCTAGTTTCTTTCAGACACAATGGGAAATAGTGGGGTTATAACTGTGTTCATTTGTGTGCCTCAGTTTGGGTGAGTTGCGTTTGGATCCGAAATTGAACAGAATGTTACTAGTTCTTATTCTGAAGACTCAAAGTCCGAAGAGAATCACCCAATTTCAGCTAATAAGCTTGTGTTCAATGTTGTACAAGATTCTTACAAAGATGATTATTAACATATTGAGACCTATGATGGTGAAACTGACAGAGATATCATCGATAATATCATAGTGGCGCAAGAGGTGGTGCACTCTTTGAAGAACTTTAGAGGTAACAAATGTGGTATGATGTTAAAAATAGATCTCGAAAAGGCTTCTGATTGAATCAAATGAGACTTCCTATGATATATTTTATTAACGATTGGTTTACCGAAGCAGTTAATTGGTGTCATATTGCATTGTGTTTCTTCGTTTTCACTTTAGGTGTTATGGAATAAGACTATTATAGATGCTTTCCAACTATCACGTGGTATAAGATAGGAAGACCCATTATCACCTTATCTTGTTATCCTTTGCATTGAGAGACTTGGACACCTTATTGAGGAGGTGATTGAGAATGAGAGTTGGAAGCCTTTATTCCTTTCAAGAAGAGGTCTTGCCTTATCTCATCTTTTTTTTTTTGCTGATGACCTTATGCTTTTCTATGAAGCTAGTAAGGACCAAGCAGTTATGGTGAATAGCATATTGGAATCTTTCTATTACTTGTTTAGACAGAAGGTAAATAAAAATAAGTCGTAGGTATTTTTCTCTCCTAATACACCTAGTTATGTTGCTAAGATGATTTATAATAGTGTGGGCTTTAGTCGTGTGGACGACTTTGGGCTTTATCTTGGCTACTATTACTACATAACAAAGTTACTGTGAATACTTTCGATTTTGTAGTAAGCAAGGTTCGGCAAAAACTATCTAGATGGGATGTGAGGAAACTTTCAATAGTAGGACGAATTACTTTGGTTCGGTCAGTTCTTCTTTCTATTCCTAACTACTTTATGTATATTGTTTGAGTTCCTTTATCGATGTGCAATGAGATTGAGAGACTTACCTGTAATTTCATCTAGGGATCAACTGGTAATACAAGGAAATTGCGCTTCTTTCTTGGGAAGATTATTGTCAGCCTTTAGATAGTGGAGGATTGGGTCTGTGAAAATTATGTGACCAAAATAAATTTTTTTAATGAAGCATGGTTACTGTTTGTTATCTAATATTGATTCTCTGTGGGTTAGGGTGTTAAGAAAGAAATATAATGTACAAGAGACACTTCCAAACTCTATTTCTCGAAGTGATTGTTCCTTCATATGGAAGTTATTAATGCAGGTTTGGCCAAAAATTGTTGGTAATGTCTTTTTGTCAATTGGCGATGGACGTATAACGAACTTTTGGAGTGATGTGTGGATTCGACAGACTAGTCCCTTGCGAGAAATTCTTGGAGGATCTGATCAACCTAATAACAACTTGCATGTTTGTGATTTAGTGATTGAGAATGGTCTTTAGGATTGCGATTGTTTTAATAATCTTATTCCAAGACACATTATCCAACAGATTGTAGCGATTATGCCCCCAACTGCTGCGGCAAGACAAGATTGTTTGGCTTGGAAATGGAGGGAAAATGATGGTTTCTCATCCTCTACGACTTATAAGAATCTCTTTATTAGAGATAATGATGACTCTGCTATTTGGAAGATGATTTGGAAAGCTTGAATGCCACAAAGGGTACGTGTTTTTTTGTGGCTTTTATGACATGATATATTATTGACGAATAATGAGAGAAGACGAAGGCATATGATAGAGGATGGTAATTGTCCTTTGTGTGTTGATAGTTTGGAAATAAGGATTCATGCTTTTCAAGATTGCGCTTTTGCTAACACTATACGAAAAATAGTGGTTTCGAGGCAAACTCAAAATATTTTATTTTCTTTGCCAATTAAAGAATGATTAATATGGAACTTGCAGGATAAAGGTAATCTAAACTGCGACGATATGGAGCGGAAAACACTGTTTGCAAGTTTGTGTTGCCTACTTTAGAAGAATAGAAACGCATCAGTGTTTTCTATTAGTCATAGGAGTTCCCAAGCTATCGTGGATACAAGCTATATGTAGGCTAGGAGCTATTGGGATTTGGATGTGAAAATGAAATCACTAGGAACCATGAGGACCTTGTCGAGTTGGAATCCTCCAAAAACGGGTTGGATAAGGCTTAACTCTGATGGGGCTGTGTCGAATGTTGGGTGGTGTGCTTCTATTGGAGGAGTTCTCAAGGATTCAAATGCAAACTTGTTATGGGGCTATACGATGACAATGAATCAGTCTTTAAAGTTGAAGCACGAGCGACGTTGGAAGGATTATTTTAAGCTTAGGATAAAGGATTTAGGAAAATTAAAGTTGAGTGTGATAATGCATTGTTGGCTGAACTGCTTTTATCTGGTGGAGGAGCTAGTAGTAATTTAGTGGAGCTACGCCTACTACATCAGGTGATGTGTCGAAAATAGGAGGTTTATGTCCGTCATATCCCGAGAAGTCTTAATGAGGTTGCGAATTACATGACTAAATGTGCTAATACAGGCGATTCTTTGATCCGTTTATTAGAGCTCTACCAGATTCGATTATAAACTTGTTGGATAAAAATCGACATAGGTCTAATTCCTTTTAATTATGTTTCATCTATTGTAATCGCTTATGCTGCTTTTTCTTAAAAAAAAGATAATAAGGGTTTGGTAATTTCAAACTTGGACAGACCGAAAAAGAAAAAAAGGGGTAGGTAAGGTACAAGGTGATAAGCGAGGAGAGATGGAGTTGTTGGCCAACCAGTAATCCCAAAATTGGGTCAAGTCCCGACTTCTCTTCCATTGTTTGCTCCCACCTACCCATCTCTCTCCTTTCTCCTTTCATCGCCATTGATTGATGTAAATTTCAAGCCTTCAAATTCCACCTTATTACTTTATACCAACCATACATCACTTTCCAACATCAAGGGAGATAAAATAATCAACTATTAAGCCCACTTGTTCTCCCACCAACCCCCATCCCCTTATTTTCCTTAGACTAGTTTTGGGTTTGTTTTTATTTTTTTCACTCTCAAATTTGTTTTCTCTTCAATCTTCCTACGAATGGCAGTTTCTCTTCATAACTCAACAGGAATTTACCGTGTTGGCTTCGACTCCCAATTTTTGGGATCACATTCTGCCTTCAAGGCCTCCGTTTCCGTGTCTTTCCTTTCACCTCTTACTAATCTTTCCTTAAAGTAAGTTTTTTCCGGCATCTTATTGTTTCTAGCATTTTTTAAAAAATTCCTGGGGAGAAATTTTGGGTTGTGATTACATCTAACATAGAATCTGTCTATTCAGTTCATTGAAGAAAATGCAGAAATTTGTTTCTGGATCATCAGTTGAATCACTGATGCATTTGCAGATTTTACTTGACACTGCATCAATGTTAGCTTCTTTGCTTCTTTTGCAGATTTTAATTTATCCTGAGCAATCTGCAGAGACACTAATTTGTTGGTCATATAAATTTTCGTTTAATCTGTTTTGATTGCATCCGCTGTATCAGAGAGCATGGAACATTGAAATAAAGAGAGATATGTTATCAAATATTTTCTACGAAATTGCAATGGAAGTGGTTTCATGAGTATTGTCTCTTTTTTATGGAAGTGTAAAGGGAAACATCTTTATTCTTAGTTTATTCCATTCCTTAAGCTGATTCATTGAAGTTGTAGAACCATTTTAGTTTAAGAAACTTCCCTTTGTGACACTATCTATAAACTTGATGATTAAACAAGGAAAACATATTGTGCTAGCATTTTTTAGTTTGTGTGAGAATTAAAGAAAAGTTGTCTCAAAAGTCTAATTATTTCCCAAAGGGAGAAAGGAGCACTGGATATATTAGAGAATTTTATTGTCTGGTTGTATGTACTTCTTGGCAGATCTGTTGGGACTTCTAAACAAGAGTCATATAGAATAACTGCAATGTCAAAGGCAGAGAGTAGTAGCAGCGACCAAGTGAAACTTGATATATCTTTGAGCCCCAGAGTTAACTCTGTGAAGCCTTCAAAGACAGTGGCTATAACTGATCATGCAACTGCTCTTGCACAAGCTGGTGTCCCTGTTATTCGATTGGCTGCTGGAGAGCCTGATTTTGATACACCAGCGATCATAGCTGAGGTACAATAATGTTTCTAGTCCATCTTGGGTCCTTGTTTTCTCTGTTTAAGTTTTGACATCTTTTAGTTTAGGATTTCTTTTTCCACTAATTAGTATTTTAATTTATTGTACTTTTTTTTGTTTCTGAAAAGTAAGGCTGGGATAAATGCTATTCGTGAAGGTTACACAAGGTACACTCCCAATGCAGGTACTTTGGAACTTCGTACGGCAATTTGTCATAAGCTAAAAGGTAACTGTATATGTTATGCAAGTGATTTTCTGATGTAACAAGTGTAAATTTGATGTTCGTTTCCCTTTGGATGAGGCATGGTTTCTCATTTTTTGATACTTTCTAGTACTTTTTACTTATTTCCTTTTAATTTATTGTAGAGGAGAATGGAATCTCTTATACACATGATCAAATTGTGGTCAGTAATGGTGCTAAACAGAGTATCCTTCAAGCAGTTCTTGCAGTTTGTTCTCCTGGGGATGAGGTATTGGTTTTTTTTATTTGCAAACCTTTACCATAGAACATTTTGGAATATGCTTTAAGAAATCCTCCTCTCCCTCTTTTGACTTAGTTGTGAAATTACTATTATAGATGTGTTTCCTTTTTTCACAATTTCACTCAATTCTGAGCCATATTTACTTATTTTGCTTTCTTTCCCTTACATCTTTGATCAAATCAAAGTTCATAGAGCTGGGGACTTTCTAGTGATGGCATATTTACCTTTGATTTGAGTGCATATTCTTTGGAAGCTGAAATCCTTCCCATTGATTCATTGTTCCATCAGAACAAAAATCAAATGTGGACATGAATGCTGTGTATGACTTTTTGTCCTATTAGTTGAGCATTTGTTGAGTAAGACAATTGGTATTAGTTGTGTTTGGGAACATTAACAGGGATTGCACATTTGAATTTCATTTGTTAGGTAAATTGTACTAGTACTTTCAATATGTACGAAGGGGTTACATTCAAATACCATAGTTTCAGATTGCATATTGAAGTGTGTTTGAAAACTATATTCTCATCAAAGAATATCAAAGGTGCCTTCTACTTTGCAACTTATTTACTTTTTGTATATTGAATGCATCCTTAAGTAATATGAAGAATTAACCAAATTCAAATACCCTTTGAAGTTCATGTTTCCTTAACTTAACCATTGTTAAAATTACAGTTTTCTTTTACTAGAATGAAAGCTTGTGTTTGATGATCTGTTAAACTGATTACAGTATCAAATCTGAAATAAGAGATTATTGGTGTACCACTTCGTAGTGAAAGTCATAGATCAAATTTCTTCATTGCTTATGCTATCAAGGTTTTAGTTACACCATACATGTTTAACTTCAAGTTGCTAGGTTACAAATTTAGGCAATAGAAATACCATATTATTTTGAAACGCTTGGGATGAAATAGATCTAGTATTACCCTAGCTTTGTCGATAAAGTGAGGATAGGAAACCAAATAAATTAAAATAACCTATATAAAATAATATAAACTTTATAAATATTATAATATCTTCCTGCATGCCTGGTTATTTCTTGTCATGGTATTAGTTCTTTCTTCCAAATGTATTTCTGCGAGTAACCTTAATTAGGTACTCATAATCATGCTTCCAGCAAGTAGATTAGTAAGATGTGACTTGATTATGAACACATGATTTATTTCAGGTAATAATTCCTGCTCCATATTGGGTGAGTTACCCGGAAATGGCAAGGCTGGCTGACGCAACACCTATTATTCTTCCGACACTCATCTCTGACAATTTTCTATTGGATCCAGAGGTCCTTGAGTCTAAAATCTCTGAAAAGTCAAGACTGTTGATTCTATGCTCTCCATCAAATCCAACTGGATCTGTTTACCCTAAGAAACTGCTTGAAAAAATTGCAGAAATTGTAGCAAAGCATCCCAGGCTTCTGGTACTATTATATAGACAGAAATCTGAGACATGCTATGCTGATACTCAAACACTGAGCTACTTTGTTTTTGGCTTATTTAGGTGCTGTCTGATGAAATATATGAGCATATAATCTATGCACCGGCAACTCACACAAGCTTTGCATCATTGCCAGGCATGTGGGAACGGACTCTAACAGTCAATGGCTTTTCCAAGGTAACTCAATTGCATTTAAACCTTGGTTAATTTTCTACTTAATTGATGAATTTTCCATGCTTAACATTGGTGTAGTTCCTTCAGTGTTCATTTTGAGTATTGACATTTTCAAGATGACATGTAGGCTTTTGCGATGACTGGTTGGCGACTTGGATACATTGCTGGACCTAAACACTTTATCGCAGCATGTAATAAGATCCAGAGTCAGGTATATTGCATTATACTTGGCATTTTCATTTTTGGTAGAGCAAACTACATCCTGCATGCATTAGTGCAACAAGTTATTGTCTTTGCCTATAATAAACCCTGAGAAGAACTTTATTGGAGATCTAGTGGATTTTGTTGTCAGTCTGATATAGATAATGATCAGAAGATTTGGCACTTTTTCTTGGATTAGCTGTGTGGTATATTGGGTACTATGGGATATATAGATGCAACCAATACTAATCTCTGACATATACTGGTCAAGTATCTGAATATTGTGGTAACTTTCAATGTTGTTCACAAGAATAAACAATTAGGATTTAGTCGTCAATTTCCTTGGTAAGGCTCGTTGTATATCTTAGAACATGGCATGTGCACATTTATCTAAGGTTTAAACAGGTTACTGGATATGTTTAGTTTGAACCTCCTAATACTTCAATACTTGTTCAAGTTATTCAATGTTTCTACTTTTTATATTTTGCTTCTAGCTGCTGAAGAGTTTTGAGCCAAACCTTACCTTACATGCCCTTAAAATTTTGTTCTTTCACTTGGTACTTTAAAGTTGAAGCTATGCAGTAGTTAATGTTGTTTTCAAAAAGACAATATAGGATGAACTTGCTTGTTATTGTGATCGTGGACTTCAATAAAATACTGAACCATCTATCGACCAAATGCTAGGAAAGTATTATTAATGTTGAGCGAGAAAGCAATGTGAATAAAGAGAACATTTGAGCCAAATTAGGGTGGGAGGTGGGCTAGTAATGTCCTCGAATTTCATGTGAATGAGATTTTCAGACAGCTTGAAAACTAACATTGCTTTTGTATGGAGAGAGTCAAAACTTACGTCATTACTTAACATAACGATCATGTTTCACTGATCCTGGTTTGCAAGTGTTAAAAGGAAAGAAGAAAAATGCCGAGTATGCTTGAGTTGATGGTGCTAGATGGGCACCTCTAAATATCTTTATATTAAGAAGAATTGTAATTACTGACCTCATAAAATATAAGGCAATGGAATACAAATAAATCAATTAGCACCAATAGGTTGATATACCTATTAGTGTACTTATATGCTTATCAATTCATTAATTAAATCTGTAGTTTCAGTAGTTTAATTGATATGTGCAAAACTGAACCTTAATGTGGTTTATGTTTCTCAGTCCACTTCAGGAGCTAGTAGTATAGCACAAAAAGCAGCAGTTGCTGCATTAGGCTTGGGCTATGCTGGTGGGGAAGCAATTTCCACCATGGTGAAAGCATTCAGGGAACGACGAGATTTCTTGGTTAAGAGCTTTGGGGAATTGGAAGGTGTTAAGATATCAGAACCTCAGGTACCCCTATTGGCGCAGAGTCTCTTATTACCAAAAGAAAAAGGAAGCCTCATTTATGTAGTTCTCAGTTTGTTCAATGTTTAGATATTTAGCTCTTCAATTAACATGTTTCTTGCTTGCACGACTTCTGGTTTGCAGGGAGCTTTCTATCTATTCATTGATTTCAGCTCCTACTATGGAATAGAAGCTGAAGGTTTTGGCAAAATCAAAAATTCAGAGTCACTTTGTCGATACTTCCTGGACAAGGCTCAGGTATGCTTTGTTGAATGCTGTTCCAGGACTCTTTTCCTTTTTGAAGTGATTAAGAAGGCCTAGGGTGTGTTTCATGGATATTATTGGGAACTGATTGAATAATACGGTGATTAATGTTGAAGATGAAATAATCAAAGACTGCTGCAAATTATTGACAGGTTGCACTAGTCCCTGGAGATGCATTTGGGGATGATAGCTGCATTCGGATATCATATGCAGCATCCCTGACCACCTTACAAGCTGCTTTTGAGAGGATTAAGAAAGCACTCATCTCCCTCAGGCCTGCTGTTCCTGTTTAACACATGAATTATATATCATTTAGCATGTTGTAATTGTTGGTTGTATTTTGTTTTGGGATTTGAAATTTTCATGTTTTAATAAGCTTTTTTAATAAACTCTGGATTCTCTCGGTTCTCTTCTATAAATGTCATACATGTATCGATCCTGAGATGAGAATGTTCCCAAAGGAATATTTCATTGTAGGGTAACTAGATGTAGTGCTCCAAGGAATGAATTCACTAGCTAGTTAGATGTTACAGAATTAAGGAGAAGCAACCCTACCCTTTCCCTTTTTGGCAATATTAATACTATTGCTGCCCAACTTGAATATTCTCGCATAAGGCATCCCTAAGAAGCCAAGGAACCCTTCGTCCAAAGCCTGAAACTATGGACTTCAGCAACAAAACAATTAATCTCTAACGTCAAGAATTCTCTTCTTCCATCCATGCATTTCCTTCATTGCGATGTCAATGAACTTTACCCAAAAACCCTGAACCCAAAACTTGAAATGGAGGCTTCCATGCAATGGCAACAAAGGTCGGCAGAAATTGTGTTTGTTTTTTTCACTTACAGTACTACCCAAAGGTTTTGGGTATTGGAGTTTGGAGAAATTGTAGCGTGAAGCTGGTAGAGGTGGAGAGTAATAGCACCCTGATAAGGCCGAAGGACTGGTCTGCTGTTGCAAAAGCCCCTGAATTCGACCGAGTTGCTGACAAAATAATATTCAGGCTTTTGAATGGAAGGGTTTGGGCAGGCCATAACATTCAGAGATTCAATTGTGTGCGTATTAAGGAGGCCTTTGCTGCCATCATTGATTCTTTGGTTTGATTCCTTGCTGTTGAGGCTATTTGATGTAATGTTCACAAAATTTGTGGTGATCTAGTTACACTTGATGCAGATGGCAAGCTTAGCTACTTTGGCCTGGGCTACACAAGCAGAGGTATAAGAATTTGTTGGATGCCTGAATCCCTGTGGGAGGAACATGTTGTTGAACACATGCAACAGTACTTCCATTAAATTTTAATTATGTAGATTCATAAAATAACTTGGTGTTTATTTTGCTAGGAATCAAGCCTTCCTAGCATATTAATAGCAGTTGGCAAAGCTCCCCCCAATTCTATTGGACATCAGAGGACAGTACCCTATACAAGGCCAAGTTAAGCAAATGTTAATTTGTTTAAGCGAATGGTAAGTAATTAATAAGGAAGATATGGAATTCATCCAGTGGTTTCAGTGGTAAAGAGGATGTTGTTTATCCTAAGAGATTCGAATTCGAGCACCTATGTGTGTAAAATGTGTGTACCTTATCAGAGGGTTAAAAAGTATGAACAAATATTACATGTAATCTCACATTTATTATTTCTACTGATATAGCAACTGTTATTCCGTTCAAGCTGTTTGTTTGTTTTTTTTTAATTTTCTATAATTATAATTGTTATTAACAATTCTTTTTAATGATTTTGTAAAAGAACGTACCGCACTATGATATTTCATTATTTATAATTTTTTGATATTATATTGCAATATTCGTATAGAGAAAATTAAAACCGTTCTTAAATCTATAGATTTTTTATAGTACTTAATTAAATAAAAGTTAATAAAATATTTTTTTATATGTATTAACGGTTAGAAAAATACTAAATGACCAGAATTTTATAACACAAGTTAGAAGAGTTATATAGGTAATTTACTTTCATTTATTTAAAAATAAAATAAAAACCATTCTCTTTAGTATTTGAACATGGGTGCACAAGATGTTAATATCTCAACTTCCCAACGGTACCAAAATCTAATGGGTAGTTTACTTACCTTGAATGAACTTAGTTTCGATTCAATAAGCTATTTCCCCAAAAGTTTGGTTTAATTAATGATTAAATATTTTAAAATTTTGGTTAGTTACTTCGGCTAATAATCGAATCTAGAGTTGTAATCAAGATGAAAGAGTTCGAATAGTGATAAGTTTGAGCGCAACTCAAAACTTGAGGGTTGAGCTCAATCGAATATTAATTTTTAAGTTTGAGATATAATTAAATTACTTGTACTAGAGCACAATTAAACCGTTCATCAATTTTTACGCTCAAACTTAAGCTTGAAGTTGTCTAATTTTTTTTTATAAATTTTATATTCAAATTTGAACTAAGTCACTTTTGCATATAAAAATTTTATTATTACTTAATATTTGATAATTTAAAATGATTTTTGGTATCCATGAAAAATGCAGTCATTAAAAATTTGATTGACAGGTTTAGTCACTTTTGCATATAAAAATTTAATTGTATGTGATAAAGATATACAATATTTGATATTTGAGAGTGATTTGTGATAATTATGAAGAGTAATGCGAAATTAATTTTGAAAATGTGTAAATTTAAGTTTAACCATAAACTGTTTTAGAATTTTAGTGTGGTAAACAACGAGGCATTGGTATTAACGATAGAAGTTAGGCAGTTTCAAATTTTACTATGCCTGTTTGTTATATGTGAGTCTAGTTTGGTGGGTGAATTTTGTATAGATTATTTAGATTCTTGTTTATTTTTGAATTATAATAGTTTAATTTTATTTTGTGATTATTTGGACTTACATTTGTGCTTTTACTTGTGATTACACTGGATTTATGCTCATAAACTCTAAAAAATAGTTTAATAAATGCTTAATTTACTATTTAGCCCTTAAAGCATATCATTTTTTTTATTTTGATATCTAATTTTTTTAATCTAATTTCATACTTAAAAGTATTCCTCGATTATTGTTTTTGTCTAATTTTTTAACACTGTTTAAAATATTTTTTGGCCAATTAAGTCACGCGACATATCTTTTAACATTTCACTTAAAATAATTTTCATAATTTTTTAAAAATAAAAAACATATTTTGGAATTTAAAAGAAAACCATTATTTCCCCTTTAAACTCACTCTTCCCTCATCACTTCTGCTCATCACCAAGCCTCAAATCGCTTGACCTGCCTAACATTGTTCCACCCACGCAACACCACCACTGCCATTCGCATGATTCCTTTTCCCCAAGCCTTAGATCATTCACACGACTCCGTTGCTATTCGTGTGATTTCGTTGTCCCAAGCCATCGTCTTAACTCTTAACTGTGGATACTTATTCTGAATCTCAGCCAAATCTCCACTCCGTATCATTGACAGAAGAATGGTTAAACATGGGGATCATGCTGTGACAGAGGTGCTGGTGGAATGGGCAAATCCTTTTCCTGAGGACTCTACCTGGGAGCAGTTGACTAAGATTCAGAAGAAGTATCCATATTTTGATCCTTGAGGACCAGGATCCTTTTCGAGGATGGGGTATTTGATATGGGATTAGGTTTTGATGGATACTTAGGAAGGATTTGATTCATAATTCTGTTATTATTCGTTAATGTAATTAGACGTTATATTAAGTTTTAATGAAACGGTCGTTTTGGGGGTAGGGTTACTGAGTCAAGTGGAACGCATCGTTTTGTCTTGGCCAGCCTATCTTGCATGACCCTGTTCACGTGTCCTTATTTAGCCAACTTGTTAAGGAAAGGCGGTTATGAAAATACTTTTAGAATTTTCGTCTCTAAAATTCTCTATCTTTCTCTCATTCTTCTTCTTCAACCTCTGCTCTTTTTCTTAAATCTTTCTTTCTCAAGCTCCGTTCTCATCAAAGGTATCAAAGCATCGACGTACTCATGGCCACCGAAAGGGTAACCACCAAAATGCAGAAGGAATTGGGGACACTACAGCATAAGTTCTCTCAACTGGATAGTAAGCTCGATGCTAAGTTGGACACCAAATTGGAAGTTCGTTTTAAGGAATTTCGAGAGGAGATCAAGGGAGAAATTCGTGGGGAAGTTAGATCTGAGTTACAAACCTTTTTCGAGCAATATTTTGAGACTTTTTTAGCTTCTTCTCCAAACAAGGGCAAAGGCATTCTAGGGACACCACCTCCTGGCTTCCCACCTAAGGAAGGGTTGGTGTTGTCACCCTCTGTAAATGCGAGCAGTTCTAATCTCCAATCTCGGGCTTCTTCAGGTGATGAAGTAAATAGGGGTCTTTAACTGACCAGCCCTCGGTTTGATGGGAGTGATTTCCGAGGGTGGTGGTCAAAACTGAAATAGTATTTTGAAGCAGAAAATGTAGAGCAGGGAGTCAAGGTTAGAACCGTAATGTTAAACTTGGAAGGAAGGGCTTTGGAGTGGCACCGTTTTTTTGCACAACACAGTAGGGGTCTTTAGCAGCTCTAGTCAGAAACTTACGCTCGTGCCTTGTAAGAAAGGTTTGGATCTCGTAGGCATCTAGATGCCATGACCTAGTTGTTGGCTCTCAAATAAATAAGTACTATGGATCAGTTCTATATAAATTTGTGAGTCTGTTAAATCAACTACGGTTGCCAGAAAGCTATGCCGTTAGTGTTTTTGTGTTTAACCTTAGATGGATATTGGTCAGTATTTAAGGTTATTCAAACCTACTTCTCTTGTGGAAGCATTTACCCTAGCCCTTGAGATTGAGGATATAGTAGGTACGAGACCTAGGAAACAACCACACTGGGGAACATATCCCATTAAACCCTTGTTGCCTGTGATTAAAGGGAATTCTCAGGCTAGTCCTACTCATGCTCCTATGGCTCCACATACTACTAAAACTCCTGTTAAGTCTCTCTCAGAGTGAAATGGAGGAAAGAAGAAAGAAGGGTCTGTGTTTTGGTGTGCCTCCAAGTACACACCAGGGCATAAGTGTCTCAAATCACAGCTTTACCAATTGGTTATTGAGGCTTCAGTGGAGGAAGATATGGAACCACCACAGTCTCCCTCAGATGAGTTTCAAGACTGTCCAGAGAAGCTTGAAGTTGGGGAAGGGAGGTTGATTTAGGGCCTCCAACGTTGTCATTACATGCCCTCAATGGCTCACAAGGGTATAACACCATGAGACTATCAACTACCATTGACCAGTGTTAAGTCATTGTCTTAGTTGACTCTAGAAGCACTCACAACTTTATGGATTGCCATCTATTGAAGAAATTGAAGTTGCTAGTGGATCCTTCTTGCAAACTTAAGGTGATGGTTGCCAATAGGGTTCAATTAGCCACACAAGGAATTTGTCACTCAGTATCTTGGAAAGCTCAGGGCCATCAATTTTCAACAGATTTCATGGTGCTCCCTATCAAAGGATGTGATGTGGTTCTTGGAATTCAATGGCTTTTGACCTTGGGATCCATTTTTTGGAATTTTGCTTCTTTAACTATGCAGTTCAAATATGCAGGGAAGGTATGCACACTACAAGATTTGTTACATGGGGGATTACATATGGTGACTAAGGCAAAACTTCCTAAGTGTTTCAGTATATTGGGACAAGGTCCTCATCTAGTACTACTAACTACTTCCGAGCACATTACATTGAATTTACCTACTCAGACCCTACATGCAGATATTGAGAGATTACTGGTTGAGTTTGGGGATACATTTCAACTTCCCAAGGGCCTTCCTCCAATTAGGCTTTAGGATCACAGGATCAAGTGGTGAAGATTAAGCCTTATAGATACCCTGCAATTAAAAAAAATGAGATTGAAAGACTCATCAAGGAAATGCTCGAAGCTAGTATTGTAAGGGACAATTACAATTTATTTTCTTCCTCAATTGTGATGGTCAAAACGAACTTAGACTCTCTGTGGATTACAGACAGTTAAACCAGATGACAATCGGGGACAAATTTCCAATCCCTGTGACTAAGGAACTGCTAGATGAATTAAACCAAGCAGTGTACTTCCCCAAGCTCGATTTGAAGTCTGGGTACCATCAAATTAGGATGTGAGAAGGGGACATTCACAAAACCACATTTAGGACTCATGAGGGGCACTATGAGTTATTGGGCTTGCCTTTTGGCTTGAACAATGCCCCATCAACATTTCAGTCATTGATAAACAGTATCTTCAAACAGTAGCTCAGAAAATCTATAATAGTATTTTTCGATGATATTGGTGTATTCTACCACTTGGAAGGAGCATATCACACACTTGAAGAAGGTTTTTACCATTCTCAGACAACACCAGTTGTATGCCAACAAAGGGAAATGTAACTTTAGAAACACTCACATTGAGTACTTGGGACACATTATTTCAAAAGGCACTATATCTATGGACTCATCTAAGGTCGAAGGGGTTCTTCAGTGGCCTACTCCTATTTCAGTGAAGGAGCTGAGAGGATTTCTTAGTCTCTCAGGATACTATAGGAGGTTTGTGAGTCAATATGGGATACTGGCACGACCCTTAATAGCTCTGCTAAAGAAAGATGCTCCCTAGAGATGGTCTAAACAAGAGCAAGTAGCTTTTGAAAAGCTCAAACAAGCAGTTACACAGGCTCTTGTACTAGCTCTTCCAAACTTCCAAGAGGAATTCTGTGTTGAAATAGACGCTTGTGACTAAGGAGTAGATGCAGCACTGCAACAAAAAGGAAGGTCGATTGCATTTTTTAGTAAAGGGTTAGGGATCAAACACCAATCTTTATCAATTTATGATAAAGAGATGTTTGTAGTGCTGCTAGCTGTGAAGAAGTGGCATCCCTATCTTGTAGGCAGACACTTTCTCATTAAAATTGATCACCGTAGCCTTCGATTTCTCTCAGATAGGTAGGCAATCACTCCATATTAGCAGAAATGAGTTGCCAAAATGTTAGGATACGATTACTCAATTGTATTCAGGCAAAGGAGTCATATTATAGTAGCTGAGGCCTTATCTCATAGAGATCATCTAGAAGAAGGATAACTTTTTCAGTGTGTTGGTAGTTTTTCATGGTTTGAACTTTGGGGACAAGTCTTTGACTCTTGCTTTCGAGACCTTAAGTTGTAATAAATCTGCTCTGAGCTACAACAAGATGCTAAGTCACATTCTAGCTATTCTTGGGATGGGAAAATTTTGAAAAGAAAAGGCAACGTGGTAGTAGACCAAGACACTGATTTAAGAAAGAAGATCTGTAAATTATTCCATATTGGAGCTGTGGGAGGCCACTCAGGAGTACACGCAACCAGACATCGCATATCCAGCTTGGTCTACTAGAAAGGATTGTCTAAAGATGTCAAGCAATGGCTCAAAGAGTGTCTGATATGTCAGAGATGCAAGTATGATCATGCGACTTAACCAGGGCTATTGCAACCACGTTCAATCCTTGACAGAGCTTGGACAGTTGTGAGTCTAGACTTTATTGAGGGTCTTCCAGTATCAAAGGGGAAAGACACTATTCTCGTAGTAGTTGACAGGCTCACAAAATATAGGCAGTTCATACCTTTGGCCCATCCTTTCACAGCGTTAGCAGTAGCTCAACAGTATCTTGAATATATCTACAAATTACTTGGTGTTCTAGAGTGCATCATATCAGACAGAGACAAGATCTTTATCAGCTCCTTCTGGCAAGCCTTGTTCAAAAATTTGGGCGTAAAGCTACATTTGTCCACTGCTTACCATCCACAAACCAATGGCTAGACAGAGGTCTTAAATAGATGCCTTGAAAGTTACTTGTGTTGCATGTCAGGAGAGAGACCATTAGACTGGGTTCAGTGGTTACCTCTTGCTGAATGGTGGTATAACACTACCTATCACAGTTCCCTCCAGACTACTCCTTATGAGGCCATATACGGGCAAGAGCCACCCCACCATTTACCATACCTAGCTGGCACTACACAAGTAGCTACTATGGATAGGAGTTTGGTCCAAAGAGAAGCTGCTCGCAATATGTTTAAATTTCATTTGCGAAGGTCTCAGGAAAAAATGAAGCAAATGGCAGACAAGCATCGTTCTAAGAGAGAGTTTCAAGTAGGGGACTTTGTGTACTTAAAACTTCAACCTTACAAACAACATTCAGTAAGGAAAAAGGGGAACCAACAATTAGCTCCTCGATATTTTGGGCCATATCGAGTGGAAGCTAGGAAGGGACAGGTGGCTTATACACTTCGGTTGCCAGTTGATGCTCGGATCCATCCAACATTCCACGTCTCTCAGCTAAAGAAACATGTTGGGAAACATCCAAGTTCACCTACCTTGCCCCCTATAGATGCTGAAGGAGCCATTGCCAAATCTCCACTCCGTATCATTGACAGAAGAATGGTTAAACGTGGGAATCAAGCTGTGACAAAGGTGCTGGTGGAATGGGCAAACACTTTTCCTAAGGACTCTACCTTGGAGCAGTTGGCTAAGATTCAAAAGAAGTATCCACATTTTGATCCTTGAGGACAAGGATCCTTTTCGAGGATGGGGTATTTGATATGGGATTAGGTCCTAATGAATACTTAGGAAGGGTTTAATTCATAATTCTGTTATTATTCGTCAATGTAATTAGACGTTATATTAAGTTTTAATGAAAAGAGTCGTTTTTTTTTTGGGGGGGGGGGGGGGGGGGGGGAGGGTTATTGAGTCAAGTGGAACGCAATATTTCGTCTTGGCCAGCCTGTCTTGCATGGCCCTTTTCATGTGTCCTTATTTAGCCAGTCTGTTGAGGAAAGGCGGTTATCAAAATACATTCAGGCATTTTCTTCTCTAAAATTCTCTATCTTTCTCTCATTCTTCTTCTTCATCCTCTACTCTTTTTCTTAAATCTTTCTTTCTCAAGCCTCGGTCTAATCAACTCACTCCTCCACTGTTGTGAATTTGCTTTGCTTTTTATTGTTTCTGGGTTTTTGAATTTGATTTGGTTTTACCTTTTTTTATGTTTCTGGTTTTTAGAATATTTTTGGTTTAGTTCTTGGATTGATTTTAACACCTGATTTAATTATTATTTAATTCTAATTTAAGGTTCTTTTTTTTTCTATTTAATCACTTAATTAAATAAAAAATTCAAATGCCAAAATGAAAAAAATATAAATCGTGAATTAAACCTTAATCAGTTTTTTTTTCAACTGAAATTGTAATTTACTTTTGTTGACATTAGAAGTTTAATCCATATTTCAGCCCAATAAGCATATAATCCACAACTAATTTCTGACCTTTATAATCTAACCAATAATTCTCAACCGATTACATTAGAATCCATGCATTGAAAACCAACAAAAAGAAATTGGAAATTTTAAAAAATATTGACAACTTTCAGTTTTACGCGACTACAACTTCTTGAGTTTTTCGACTTAAGTAAGGTTTACCAAACTTGATTTTATTTGATTTTTTTTAATTTCGAATTAATCGAATTAAATTATTCGAGTTATTTAATTTTTTTGAATTAATTTGAATAAATAATTAAATTTCTCGAGTTCGAGTTGAATTGAAGTTTACAATTCGAATAATAAATTAGTGTACATACCTATTTGATCTCTATTAATTTCGAAAAGTGACTTAATCACTCTTGACAAAAATTACGAAAAAATTCAAAATAAATTTAAAAAATTCCAATATTTCATAAATTTTTTAATTAAATTTCTAAATTAATTTTAATTTTAATTTTTTTTTAAATTTTTTCATATAATGATGTGAAATCCAAGTAATCCATGCCATTTCATCATCCAATAAAAAAAATAGAAAATTGCAACATTAATAAACCTTAAAAATTAGTTCACAAGAACAAGGATTCAAATTAAATTAGGATTAATTAATGGCAATAAGGAAATGAAAAGGAAAAACAGGTAACCAAAATTAATCGCAAATTAGAATTTATTAATGCGTGAAGTACTAAAATTATTGAAATTAAAGCAGGACGAATTCTACAACGTGAGTAAAATAGAAGGACTAGTTATAGGATATGGCCTTTTAAATTTCTCCGTAGACGATCGAATCAAGAGATAAAAATCAAATTTAAATAGAAATTGATGCATCTGCATCTGCAGATACATATACTTTGTTATTATTCCAATCCTTTCATTCTTCTTTTTTTGAGATTAGTAAATATTAAACAAATAATATGATTACAATAACAAAAATAGAAAAGAATCAAAGGGTGGAAATGGGTGAAGGTAGGGCATCTTCTTCATTCAATATGTGTTTCTCCCTTTTCCATCTCTGGAGTTCTATGAATAACAATCCTTGGTTTTCCTCCTCTCCTTCATATTCCTTCACTCGAACAAGCTTTCCCTTCTTGATTTTGTATCCTATTTTTAAACACATGTTTTGGTGGAAATGAGAAGAAGAAGAAGAAACAGAATGCATTTTGTGGCATTTTTCTACTCTTTTGACGATGAGCACAAGAAATATTGAGATGACTTTAAGGACAAACAAGCTTAAGACCTTTCATGTTTGAGGATAGTTGATTCAATTAAGCATGTTTTTTTTTGTCACCCTTGTTTTGGGCAAACTTGGAGGTTGCCACCAACTACTTAAACGGGTCTAATTTTTTTGCCCATATCTATTTTCGGACCTAATATTTTTGCTCAAATCCTCCTAAATTTCGGGTGAGACTTGAGTCTGGACGGATAATTCAATCCATGAACATGTCTAATTGAGACTAATTAATCATAATAACATATAAAATATGTATGATATTAAAATATTTAGGGATTGAATCCATGTTTAATTGATGAATAGGTTATTGTATGTTATATTCAAGCGCATACCCCTATCCTAAATACATGGTTTCTACATGTGTACGCATGTGATACGTATTATTATGTATTATATGTTAAATTGTTTTTTTTTTAAATTTACTCAAATTATTATTGGTGTAATGGTTGAGAACTTGTTCATAACTCCATTAAACATGGTTGAATCCCAAACATGTTAATATAAATAATTTAAATAATTAATATATATTTTAAGAAAATTAAAAAAATCCAAACAACTTATAATAATGATCTAAATCTAAATTTATCTTCTAAAATCGCCCCATGGATTACCATTGAAAAGCTTGCGATCAAAGGAACAACCACTAATCTGATGCAACTTTTTGTTAATCGTTGTTTTTTTGGTAGTTTTGATGGGTCTCGAGTATTTGGGTTTGGAAGAAGTAAAGGAGGTTGTTAAACATGTGCTGAAGCTTGGAAGAATTGAAGAAAATTTGTAAAAGGAACTGAACCTTGTTTAAGTCTGGAACTTTAAACCACAAAATTGAATTTATTTTTGTACTATTGGAAACTTGGGAAAGAGGCACAATAGATGAAGGTGAAGGTGAAGGTGAAGGTGAAGGTGAGGATCTTAGGTAGGTATTTCATTGAATTGACCCATTGTCTGAAGGATCTGGAATTTGATTGGCTTTAGTTCGAATTGTTGTGCCTCGATCTCAAGTCTCCTAATATGTAGATTAAGCTTATGAAACAATGGCACGACATACTGTCGTAGAGCTCTATCCTATCATCGACAATAAGGATAGGATCTTGAGCATGATTTGCTCTATTTCCTTGATTCTAGTTTTGATTTTCGAAATTCATCTCTTCGTTCCTTCTTTGATTTACTTATCTCTTTTTTGTCGAAAAGTCTTTTCAATTTCAGGGTCTATGGGGGTAAGTTGATAATTCGATTAATATTCATAAATGCTTGAAGCAATCATAGAAAGTAATTAAATTAAAATTAAACAGAAAAATAAACCAAAATTAAAAATTTCACCAATAATGTATTTTAAAATAGTCCCCATCAACAACACCAAAAACTTAGATCGACAGAAATGTGCAAGTGTACACAATCGTATCAAGTAATAAAGTGACAAATAATGTCGAATTATCGTACCCACAAGGACTGTGTAAGAAAATATTTATGAAACGTAAATTTAAACAATTTGATCATGGAAAGTATAATGATTTGCAAAGGTGTTTATGAATACTAAAAATTAACTAAGTAATTTAACCAAGAAAATAAAAGTAAAAATATTCCAATGCACAATTTTAAAAAATGAGTTTAATCAATATGACATAAATGTGTTAGATCAATTTTATTCTTTAACTTAGAATTATCGAAACTATGTTTATATTGTTACGAATAATTTTTGTAACCCCCTATACCCGGCCCAAAAGATACGACCGGATCTAGAAGGTTATTTAAGTAATTTACCCACACCTCAACTCGACAATCCAAAATTATCCTCAAAAATAAGCATAAATATTCGTAAATAAAACTTTAAATCTATAATTAATAAGAAAATAAATTAACTAAACTTCCAAAAATAAAATATCAAAAAGTTCCAAAATAAATTATATTTACAACCTAAAATGCATATTTGCTAACATAATATGTTATGATCCCAAAATCCAAAATAATAATAATAATTATAAAAAAATAAAAAAAAAATATATTGTAAATTTTGCAACTAAGCCTCCGGGTACCAAGTCACCTAATTTCCGAATACCTGTAAGGAAACTACGGAGGTATGAGCTATAAAGCCCAGTGTGTCTTTAAAGTAAATACAACCTAATGCTAGAATACATCAACATAACAATTTATAACAAGATAGGGTAACCACAAATCATACTACATACACAAGCACAATGCAATGCACCCATACTCCATCACACCAACACAATGAAAAGGTTCCCCAGAACCCTTTCTCAGCCAACGTCACTAATCGCAGTATGGTTTTAGTATCAACCTTAAAAGGAATGATAACCACTTCTTCCACCTTACAATCCCGTCCCATGAACACACAATGGTATGATCACATGCTTATCAAATATTCATATTTTTCCCAATCTCAATCTCAATTAATATCGCACATATCACAATCACTGTAGCATAATTACATTAATTATCCGTCACATACTCAATGTAAAAATGTAAATGCATGCATGACATTAGCATCATACACTTGCACAACTTAATTAATCATACCATTAATTATTTTTATCACAGCACAATCATCTCAATATCAACATATCTTAATCAGCATGAAATCACATAATCCCAATAACATCACAAACATTAAGGTATATTACAATTAGAAACACACCTCAAGCAAATAAAACTCTAATGACGAGGAGGTCGTCCACCACGTACTACACGAGTTCCTGGTCTAACGGAATTAGATCCTACAAATACAACTAAAAATATTACAAACCTAGCCACCACTTAAACACAAAATTAAACTAAAATAACTTATGAGTAGCTCTCAGAACCGATGCAGGAATGGGTTGAACAGATGGAGGAGGTAAATCGTCTGCTTCGGAATCGTGATCACCTAAATACGAATACTATATATCAGTACTACTCAAATTAAAACTCTAAAATAATTTAAAGTACACAATTTAAAATAAAACCATCAAAACGAGACTTTCGAGTCAGAATTTGGCAAAACGGACAGTGGAAACGGACTCAGGATGTCGAAAAATGGTAGGGTAGGGTTTTTCGAGAAAGTTAACGGTCAACAGTCAAAGTCAACGGTTAACGATCGGTCAACGATTAGTCAACGGCCGGCCAACGGTCGGTCAACGGTTTGACTTGGTTTGGGTTTGGTCTTGGTTCAAATGGGTTTGGTTCACCTTGGTTTGGGCTTAATGGTTTTTCTAAAAGGTTAAAAGGCTTGGGTTTTAAAAAGGGTTGGTTTAAATAAAAAAAAAGATTTGGGTTAGGCAAAAAGTTAAGAAAAGGGTTTGGACTTAGGCACAACTTAGCCTACATCTCAACACATTCCAAAACACCCAACATGAAACATCTCCCCCCAACCGACGGCACCACCACACCACCACCACGCACAACACTCCACCACCACAATTTTACAAATAAAAAGTCTCAAAACTAACTACAACCCAATATTGCACTTACCAACACTCAAATCCCAAAGAAACACAAGAGAACCTTCAAAACAAATGCCCAAAATTTTTGGCTCTTGAATCACACGAATGGTGGTTGAAGGGAACGAGAAAAAAGACACGATTTACTCATATGTACTCAAAGAACGAATATATGATGGCGGTACCTAGCACAAACGACAATTGATTGAAGCTTGAAGGTTAAACAAAAGGGAAGATTGAAAGAAAAGGAAAAAGAAAATCGGCAGGCAAGAGCAAAATGGAAAAAGAGAGATTAAAAAAAATAGTTAAAGGTGTTTTTATACTAAAGTCAAATGGTTTATTTCCACAGGGGTCCCTAGAGTATACTAGGGTTTCTAAACTGACCTAAAACTTCCACACTCCTCGCAATCAAGTCCAAACTCCTCACTTGACGAAATTTTACCCAATAAGCCCTTAAAAATTTGCAATCACTACACTTAAATCCTTATAACTTTTAGAGTGTTACAAATTTCACAACAACTCAGTAAATTACTAACTAATGCATATACTTACCTACTAAAACTCATTTATCTCTTGACCATATCTCTATGTCAATTCAAACAATTAAATTTTTTTTTATAAGTACGTAAAAGATTAAATGAGGTAACAATATATCGCTATATTGAAACAATTTAATCATAATAATCGTGCAAGTTATACAAGGCTAATGTATTGTTTAATATTGTCGCTAATTTAACCACAACTACCTTAGAATATCAAACATGCACCAATTAAATATTGTGTCCATTAATTACAATTTCAATCCGTTTAGATAATTAATTCAATTGTCACCTTACAATTAAAATGTAAGCATAACATAAGCATAATTTTATTTAATTGAACAGTTTGTTGAGACCTAATAACAACATAAACACATTTTTAATAATCTAAGCGGACAAAATGCAATTAATCTAACACGAAAGGAATTTAAGTCTTTTTAATTAATTGAAGAACAACAACACAAATATCCATGTTCTTGATCAAAACAAAAACTAAAAAAATTAAGAGAATGGAACTAGAAAAATAAATCTCAATAGTCTTTTGAAGCTAGACTGCGCTTCTCTCTTCTTTGCTTGTTCTGTTGATCTAAGGTCTTCATAAACACTTGATTGCTACTGCTCCAAAAGGCATGCTAGCTCTTTTTCAAGAGGGGAAATCGACAAGGGAAGAAATAACTTGAAAGCAACAAGAAGAGAAAAAGAGAGAAAAAGTATGAAGTGAGGGATAAAAAATGAGGGAGTGAAGAGGGCTTTTTATAGGTGGAGATGACTGCTAAAAATAGCTAAAAATAACAGCCAATCCCCCTTCCCTTGGCTGGTCATGCATGATAGGAGGGATGGTTTGACTTGAATTTACTACTTTTAGCTTATGGCTAAAAATAGCAAGCTTGAAAAGGAGAGGGATTTGAGCGGAATTAAAGACAAGTTCAAGTGATGTTTTTCAATTATAAAAATCAGCTAAAATAAGTTGATTGAGTCAACCACATGAGACGGTTTGGGCTGCCAAATTTCTTAGTAGATCAATCTTCTTCACTTAGCACAATTGGATCCCTTTCTCTTCATCAGGCTTGAAATTTATTTTAACCCAATTTGTATTAGATCAAAATTAATTATAAAATATGTTCAATAATTATTATTGGACCGTCCATGGCTGAAAAAATGATTGACCATACTCTTGGGTCACTTTATACTAAAATTGCCTCAACGGTTCAAGCTTCTCAAGGTGATTGCCGAGCTGATTTTCACTCTTTGTGCAAAATTATCGAAAATACATTAAATTTGTGTAAATTTATTATAAAAATAATTAAAATTCAATATGTTCATAACTTGGGTGCAATTTAATTATTCTATAATTAAAATATAAATTTCGACAAAAATCACTACTGCATGAATTAGAACTCAAAAAAGGGTTGAAAAAGTGTATATATTTTTGCGTTTCCAGTAATTTACCCAAAAATTATTTTTTATAGATTCAGATATTATATTTATTATTTGTAATAGATTTAGAAGGAATATGGATATTAATTGTTGAATATCTATTATATGACTCTCATCTACTTTTGCTATAGAAGATGAAAATACTTTTAACATAATGCTTAGACCGTTTAATAGTCCTTCCCAAATCATAAATAAAATGATAATGCACTTCAAGACACTCAAACCACGTCCTTGTACATTTACAACAATAACATACTAATTGAGTGAAAACTCAATTGACATTTCTTTATTATTAAATCTAAGTATTTATCATAAAATTTTTCCCTTTTTCACCCAAAGTTTGTGTAAAATTAGGCAACAAAAAAAAGGAAAATATGGGCTCTTTCTTATTGTTGAAGGTTAAGTGATGCGACATTTAACTATAAAGTTCTTGGTTCGAGAGCTGATATTAAAAAAAAGGGAAAATAGTAATAAAAACAAGAAATAGAGAAGAATAATCTTTGATTCATAACATTGTAGGTACAATGAGTGTGCTTTTATACACTAATTACAATATCAAGAGAACAACTAAATAATAGACGAATGAAGTAATTAATTGAGAGTAGTTAATCTTTTTAAGTAGTTACTGCTGATATTCGCTCTACGTTTTCCTACTGAAAATCTTCAAAAGAAACAATATTCAACTTGTGGCAAAATCGAGAAAAAGTGCCAATGGTTAGTGGCTTTGTTAGAGCATCAGCCTCAGGAGCTATGTTATTGGAAACAATAAAAACAAAGTTGTGAGGAGTCGATGGGAGTAGTTGATAAAGACCATTCACCTCAATGCCTTGAAGCAAAATCCTATGCGTGACCAGGTCCTTTACATAACAACAGGAAGGCTGAAATTCAAAGAAACCTTGTTATCTTTTGCAAATTTGGACGTAGATAAAGATTCTTGTGAATGGCAAGAACATATAGCAAATCCTTTATGGGTAACTGATGAGAACCAGAATAGAGAGAAGACTCACCAACATTAGAGATGGGGGCAGAGTTACCATTACCAACAATTACTTTACTAGACCCACTGTGTTGGCTGCAGCTCGCAAATTGAGCGGGATCACTAGTGAGGTGAGTAATGGCATCACTGTCAGGATACCACGCCGAGTCGCCAACTAAACAAGAAGTAGCAGGTGTGGAGCAAGTATGTAACACCCATAACCCATATCCATCACCGAAACAAGATTACGGGGAGTTACAGAACATATCAGAACCTCTTTCTTAGCATACGAGTTTCAGAATCAATTTAAAAATTTGTTTAATTAGAATTAACCCGAAATTAATATGGAATGTGATTATATGAGCTTTAAATTGGCTCCCGAGGCCTTAAAAATAACTTACAAACAACCAGGAACTCAAGTGAAACTAATCAGAACATTTAAATAAAAACTGAAAAATTTCCTTCTATAGGGGTCACACAGCCATGTGACTCTCCCACACGCTCGTGCCGCAAGTCGTGTGCCAGATTGTGTGATTCACATTTCCATGTCTCAGACCGAGTGGTTCACACGGTTGTGTCTCAGACTATCGCTAAACCGTGTAATTCTTTGATTTGGGACACACGATCGTGTCCTAGACCGTGTGGATACTGCACCTAAAATGAACAGTGACACACGACCGTGTGGTTCGGTCATGTGTGGCACACGGTCGTGTGATATCCCGTGTCAAGGTCTTGTGCTACAAAAACTTCTCTAAATACAAGTCTTTTCCTTGAAATACCAAACCAAAACTACTAAATTTACTTAAATAAAATCCATCATAAATCATATCAGATTTTTTTATACGTAAAAGATTCAACTAAGAATGTTAATCTATACACAAAATTTAAAGAGATTTATACAAAATAATTTCCAAATCTATTCACGACTTTTTTATGAGTGACATCTTAAATACATGCCACGACTCAAAAGGAGATACAAAAACTACCAAAAGATGGATAGTGAAGCTTTGTAAACGATCCTTCCAACCGTTCGAACTGTTCACTACAAAACAACATGAGAAAACTAATAAGCTTATATAGCTTAGTAAGATCGTAGAATTAAATCAATTGAACATGTCAAGTACCCAGTTAACCAACATTAAATTTATGTACTCATTCATTACTTTAATTTCAGTACACCATAGATGCAAAACAGGAGTACAGTTGTACAAATAGGGTCACCGAAGTGTAACAAGGGCACCAAAGTGCAAACAGGGGCATTGAAGTGTAAACAGAGGCACTGAAGCGCAAATAGGGGCACCGAAGTGCAAACAGGGCATTTCATCTTATCCATATCCCAACCAAATATACATTATTCATATAACAATTTAAACACAAATTCCATAATGATACATATACGCAAAATAATTCTTCATATTCATACATGATTTGAGCATATAGAAAACAATTATAAAATCTATAAATTATTTACAATAGGAAATAAATCACTATGAACTTACCTCCATCCACACTTTGTTCAAAACAACCAACGACTACACTGTAACTTTAGTCTTCCCTCGATTCAAGTTCAGTTATTGCGTAGCTTGATCTATATACTAATTCCATTCAATTAAACAATTCACAATACTCAAAATAACTAATTTGAGTTTATGAGACACTTTATGGTCATTTTACTAGATTACCCACAATACTTTAGCATTTGTACAAGTGAGTCCTTAAACCAAAATTCATGATTTTAACCACCATCCATGTAAGAACAAGTAATCAAGACTTTTCATGTATTCATTTCAACCCTAAATTCCTACCATTGCACAACAAATACATAGCATTTTCTATTTTCTCAAATAGGTCCTTAAACACCTAATCATAAAAATCTCTTAGTAAAATACCCATGATTGACCATTAAATTTAAATATCTAACAACCAAGTTGACAAATACATCAACCCCATTCATGGTAAGTCCTTATACTTCTAATGATTTCACTAATCAACTCCCGGGTT
Organism: Gossypioides kirkii; assembly: GCA_005610355.1. Lineage (NCBI taxonomy): Eukaryota > Viridiplantae > Streptophyta > Magnoliopsida > Malvales > Malvaceae > Gossypioides > Gossypioides kirkii. The sequence continues at coordinate 23,591,141 of CP032253.1, read as the reverse complement.
GACTAAATTGAGTTAAGACTAACTCAAAAACATGAAAATATATAAAAACTAACTTCAAAACTCACCCATTTTTGCCCCAAATTAGCTTGGCTGAAATTTCTTTTGCTTATAATGGCCTTTCACGTTTGGGAGAGAAGATGACAACCCAAATTGTTTTTTTTCTTTTTTTTTTACTTTAACCCATACCTAACTTTCATCATTTCATCATATTAAATATTATTATTATTATTTTGCTAGCTCATTCCCATGAAAATATCATTAGTGGTTCAACCACCATCCACTATCCTACATCATGGTTTAATTGCCATTTCGGTCCTCTCATCTCCCTTTTGAAGATTATTTGACCCTTTTGACTTGTAGAAATTGATTTTTATAGCTTTTACGATTTAACCCTTTTCACTAATCTAATTAATCAAGCATTTGATTACCTTAAACAATGTCTCATGTGACTAAAATAATTACTCGTAAATATTAAATTAATAAAATTTACTGACTTAATCATCAAAAGGTGTGGTCTCAAACTACTGTTTTTGACACCATTGAAATCGAGCTGTTACAACTCTCCCCCTTAAGAAATTTTTGTCCTCGAAAATCTTAATAGAGAACAGGTTCAGGTAATGCAATCTTATAGCTTTTTCCAGTTCCCAGGTAGCTTCCTCAACTCCATGTCGGTGCCAAAGAACCTTTACTAAAGCTATACTTTTATTTCTCAACACTTTGATTTCCAGAGTCAAAATCTTAACTGACTCCTCACTATGTCATATCAGGTTGTATATCCACTTCAGCTAGCGTAATCGCATGTGAGGGATCAGATCTGTATCGTTGTAACAACATTGATACGTGAAAAACATTATGAATTTTCTTTAGATCCGATGGTAATGCTAAATGATAGGCTATCAGTCTAATTTTTTCAATGATCTTATACGATCCGATTAAACACAGACTAAACTTTCCTTTACATCCAAAATGGAGTGCCTTCTTCTAGGGTGATACCTTTAAGAACACTTTGTCACCGACTTGAAATTTAATATTCTTTCTTTTCGAATTCGCATAAGACTTTTGACGATCGGAAGCAACTTTTAAACAATCTCGAATCACTTTAAATTTTTCTTCGGTTTCACAGATCAGATCAGCATCGAAAATCTTCTTTTTACTTAACTTAGACCAGTATAATGGAGTTCTACACTTTCGACCATATACTGCTTCATACGGGGCCATTTTAATACCAGACTGGTAGTTGTTATTAACGCAAATTCAACCAACGGAAAGAACTTCTCCTAGCTACCTTCAAACTCTAAAGTGCAACAATAAAGGTATTTGGATCACACGTTCAGACTGACTGTTCACCTGTGGATGAAATGCGGTACTAAAATTTAGCTTTGTGTCTAACGCTTCATGTAACTTACCCCAAAATCTAAAAGTAAATTGTGGATCTCGATAAAAAATGATCGACAATAGTACCCCGTGTAATTTGACAATCTCAGCAACATATAACTCAGCCAATTTCTCCAAAGAATAGTTCATCCATACTGGGATAAAATGTGCAGACTTGGTTAAACGGTTATCCACCATCCAAATTGCGTCCCTTTTTCTTGGAGACAACGACAATCTTGTCACGAAGTCCATGGTGACTCATTCTCATTTCCATTCTAGTATAATAACTAGCTGCAGTAATCCTGAAGGTAATTGATGTTCGGCTTTAACCTGTTGGCTAACCAAATATTTTAACACAAATTCTGAAATTTCACGTTTCATACTCGACCACTAGTATATCTGTTTCAAATCATTATACATTTTATTACTACTCAGATGAATCGAGTAACGACTACTATGAGCTTCTTGCAGAATATTCTACTTAACTTCATAATTCTATAGAACACATAACCGACTTCGGTATTATAAATTATTATCCTTACCAATGTGAAATTCTGAATTTGGTGACATTTCAACTTGTTTTCTTTTAGCGACCAACTCGAGGTCATTTTTTTGGGCTTCACAAATTTGTTGTAAAAATGTTGGTTTAGCCTTTAACTCTACTAAAATATGACTACCATCAACAAGCTTCAATCGAGTGTTCAAAGCTCTTAGAGCAAAAAATGATTTCTGACTCAACGCAACTGTGACAATATTTGCTTTTCCTAGATGATAGTCGATAATAACCGCATAATCCTTTAATAACTCCAACCATTTGCGCTGTCGCAAATTTATTTTTTGGGACATCAAGTATTTTAAACTCTTGTGATCTATGAAAATGTGACATTTTCCCCCGTATAAATAGTGTCACCAAATTTTTAAGGCAAACATAATAGCCGCAAGCTCTAAGTCATGTGTTGGATAGTTTTTCTCATGTGGTTTCAATTGTCGGGAAGCATAAGCTACAAATTTACCCTTATGCATCAAAACATAGCTCAAACTGCTATGTGAAGCATCACTGTAAATCACAAATTCTTTGCCACTCTCTAGTTGAACTAAAACGGGGGCTTCAATTAACATTGCATTTAATCGGTTGAAGCTCTGTTGACATTTATCGAACCAAACTAACTTCACATCTTTCTGAAGCAGCCTCGTCAATGGTAAAGCAATTATCGAAAACCCTTTTACAAAACATCGATAATATCCCGCTAGTCCTAGAGAGCTTCTAATTTCGGTGACATTTCTCTGTGGTTTCAATCCAAAATAATCGATAACACCACGTGACCCAAAAACCCAACTTTTCGAAGCTAAAATTCGCACTTGCTTAATTTTGCAAATAGATGCATGTCACGTAAAGTCTATAAAACAATACTCAGATGTCGAGCATGCTCGATTTCAAAAACTGCTACAAATTTATCCAAATACGGTTGAAAGATTTTGTTCATCAAGTCCATAAACATAGGAGGTGTATTTGTTAACCCACCAAACGGCATAACCAAAATTCATAGTGTTCGTACTTGATCTTAAAAGCAGTTTTAGGCACATTAGAATCTTTAACACGAAGTTGGTAATATCCAAAGTGAAGATCGATCTTGGAAAATACGATCACACCTTTTAACTAGTCAAACAAATCATCTATACGAGACAACAGATACCTGTTTTTAATTGTGACCTTATTAAGCATCGATAATCAACATATAACTGCATCGTCCCATCCTTTTTCTTGACAAAAAGTACTGGTGCACCCCATGGAGAAAAACTAGGTCTAACAAACCCTTTGTCTATCAGTTCCTGTAACTGAGCTTTCAACTCTTTCAATTCTACGGGTGCCATTCTATATGGAGCAATCGATACTGGTGATGTTCTTGGTATTAATTCAATAGCAAACTCAACTTCTCTAACAGGTGGTAGACTTGATAATTCTTTCGAAAACACATATGAGAACTCACAAACAATAGGAACTGATTCTATCTTCGATTCTAAAATTTTGGTGTCTAATATACGTGCTATATATGCCTCATACCCTTTTTGAATGCATTTGAGCAGTCAAAGTAGAAATAATATTGGCGGTACTGTCAAATCTATCAGATTCAAAACTAACCGATTCAATATTTTGATATCTCAATATAATTTGTTTCCTTCTACAGTTCATAACCGTGTCATGCAAGGTCAACCAATCCATGCTAAGAATCACATCAAATTCGTCGAAAGGTAATAACATCAGATTAGTAGAAAAGTCATAATCTCGAATTTTCAATGGACAAGCTTGACAAATCAAGTTAACTAAGACACACTGACCTAGTGGATTTGTTACCGTGGTAGTGAAATCGGTGGACTCAATAGGCAGGTTCTTTTTGTCTACTAATGTAATGCAAATATAAGAATGAGTTGATCTAGGATCAATCAATGCATACACTGTAATGTCAAAAAATAGAATGCATCAACAATAATATCTCGAGTAGTGGCTTCCTTACGAGCTTTGATGGCATAAGCTCTAACCGATGCTCTAGCTCCCGACCATTCATGCACTTCACTAGGCTTTCCATGTCCAATAGTAGTGCTTCTACCATTTCTTGGTCGTCTACATTTCTATGAAGTAGTTTCATGTTTACTTGTCTGATTACCCTATACATTTTGTAAAAATGGGCAATCACACAAAAAGTTGATCGGCCTGTAATTGTCACATCATTTAAGTACAAGCAGACACATGTTGATGCAAGTATAGTTGATAGATTGCTCTATTGGATATCGATCCCACGAGGAAGGAGTTCTTGATGTTAAATTGTGCAATTAAAACTAAGATTAGGGAAAATGCTAGTAAGGATGTCAGCGTAATTAAATCAGATCTATATCATTAATTAATCAAAGTTGTCAATGTAATTATAAAAGCTAATTGTCAGAGCAACTGAAAGTAAATCAAATAGTTGTTGAAGTTTGGAGAATTTAAATGCATAAAAGTAAAAGTGTAATCAAGCGTAAAGGATTGGAATGGATCACTGATTTTACTAAGTAGCAAAGCTAGATGTGTCAACAAGGTATAGTGTATATGAATTGTCACCGCAATAGGGTTCCAATGAAATCATACCAATAACAACTCTCTATTTAATCAAGACTCAAGCGCTCACAAGTACCACACCTCTCAGTGCTAGCATTGCTTTACACCTAAGAACAAGTGACTGAATCTCTTCTAGTCTCAAGCAACTCTCACTGACTTGCTTGTTAATTCAACTTGTCACCACACCTCTCTGTGTCGGTAGACTGCAATTACACTCTCATGGTCAAGCAGTTAAATCCAAGAATAAATAGATGAGAAGAATTAAGTTTGAATCAGAGTAATCTAACATTGAAAGATATTCTCATATACAATCAAATGTCATTAGAATTCATCATCATTCAAAGAGGAATTAACAAATAGTCGAAGCATACTATCCCTAGGCTACTAGGATTATCTCTTAACTACTCCTTTTGTACAACACCAAGCAGTTCTCGTCAGAAGTTGTTGCTCGCCTGATCGATCAGCTCCTGGTCTCTAGCATAAAGCTTCAAAAACTCAAAGTATTTGTAGAATTAATTCCTTCACTCCTTGAGATTTTTCTCCTTCTTCTTTCCTCTATTTATAAGCTTTAAGAATTGTAGATCTCATCTCCTCTGAGATCCAACTTTTTGTGCAACTGTCAAAGTTTGTTGAAATCCAACTGTGCACTCACGCAGATCTGATGTGATCTTCATAAATCTGTAGATTGTCGTTGCATTTTTAGGCGCGATCTATAATCTTTAATTACGGCGATATCGTGTGAAATTCCTGCGCTGGTGCTTCCAGATGTGCTTGCAACATGAATTTACTTATACAAAGTAAATATTTCCATGCAGTGACATCTCTGGCCATAATTCCAAGCTAACTTGTGGCTGCATCTTTAAATTCTCTCTAGCATTGATCTTCTGAGATGGATCCCTATGCTAACAATTGTGAACATATTCTGCATACGCCGACATTAGTGCATAGAAGAGATAAAATAACGAGAATTTAAGCAAAACAACAATGAGTTAGAGAATGTAAATATTAAGTATGAAATGCTTATCATGCATGCTAAATATGCTATAAAAGAGACAATTAATACACAAATTTAAGGAGAAAATAGGTGTCATTTCTAATTCTATCACACCCCCAAACTTGAGTTTTTACTTGTCCTCAAGTAAACAAAAATTAGCAAACTTCACAAGTAAACATGTCACCGCAATCATTATTCTAACAACTTAAATTGTCACGAATTCTAATATATAAATTGCATTCACATGATAGAATAATGCGCCGATAATTTATAACAAGAATAATTAAAACTGCAACTTCACTAATGTTAGTAACATGCTTTGAATCTTAATCCTTCCTTAACTAATACAACATTTATGGCAATGTATTCTTTTTCTTTTCTCTTTTCTTTTTCTTTCTTTTTGTGATTTTTTATAAGTGACTGAGAGATGTCGTTGTATTACTCTACCTTTGTTCCGGGTAGTAATGATGGGATGCAACAAACCTCTAGGAGACATGTAATTGTGTTGACACACACTCTTGCAGTGACAGCCTTTAGCTACATGATTTTTCTAACACATGCAGCGGTGTATTCTCCCTTGACAAATCACAATGCACTCATATTAGAGTGTCTTTTATTAGTATAATGTCCTTGCAATTGGTAAGTTAGTTCAAGATTCAAGGGTTGATACTATCCATTTATTACTAAAGCAATTCCAATAATTCATCCAAAAATAGAAGGTTCAATATTCATTCATATTCACTCAATTCACATCTCAGCATTCCAAACAATTCAAGATTTACGCATAAAACTAAAAACTGTGGTCACATTTTTGTTGAAACTTTGCATACTTTCATTGAACTAAAGAAACAAGTAGTTTTTCAAATATGTGGGTGCAATCGTATTTCCATTTCACATAAAATCCCCCAAACTTAATGTCTGCATTGTCCCCAATGCACTGACAATACTATACATATAAGAATGGAAATGCAACTACAATGCAAATGCACTAACAAATGAAATGTAGTGACAAAGAAAAATGCAATGACAGCTAAATAAGATGAATGAAACTAACTACTGAAAAGTAAAACTAACTCATTGGTCAGCAGCCAATGAAGTGGCTGCTTTGGCTTTCTTCTTCTTCTTCTTCTTTGGGTGTTCGCCTTCCTCTTTGTGCTTCCTTTCTTATTCTTGCGCTTTCTCTTTTTGTCTTTTGAATCCTCTGCGCTGTTGGTAACTACCTCAACCTGGCTCGCTTCAGGTGGAGCCACATCTTCACTTGATGCCCTTACACTTGTGGGTGTGTCAATAATTTTTACCTCAAAATTTGTCGGGGCATCATCCTTCTTCTCTTCCTTCTCTTCATCAGGGTCTTTCTCATCAAGTTCCCCTTCCTCTTCTTCAATCTCCTTCTCATTTCCTTCTTGTTTCTCTTCTTCTTCTTCAAAGTCCTTTTTCTACTCAGTTGTGTCTTTGTCAGCGCCTTCCTCTACTTCTCGCCTCATAGATACGATTGGAGTGTGTAGCTCCTCAATAACAACCGCCCTGTCTGCCATGGTAGCCCTAAGGCTATTCAAAAATTCTTCCTCGAACAGGCTAGCAATTGTTTTGTAAAAGTCCTCCATGTTGTTAGAATGTCCCTCATGCTTCTCGTCATCGGAGATATGAATTCTTGTTGGGGATGAGACATTCTAAGGCCTACCATCAGGAGTAGGCTGGTCAGAGGATGAGGGAGCTTCCTTAACAATAGGTAGGAAGATAAAGAATTTTGGTAGGGGATTTGCGCTTAGACTTCTCAATGCGTCGACAATAGTTTTGTTCCACACTCTTGTGTATGCATAAAAGAGCTTTTGTCTATAATCCATTTGCTCTAATACGTTAACAAGTCTGATTTGACGTATATCTATGCGATCAATGTTTACTTCCATCGCAACCAACTTCTTCCCCAATTGAGGGTCTGTGGGCGCATTGTTTGACTGCTCCTTTTTCTTTCCTTTTCCCTTCTCCTTCTTATTCTTTCACTATCGAAGTCTCTTGCCTTCTTATCATTCTCTCCACCGAGATGTCATTAATGAGGCCCTTATTCTCTAACACCTCCTCACCATCACGGGGTACAATCCCCTTTGTTTACATAGAAACATTATCAAGGAAGGGAAGGGTAATATACCTATCTGCTTAGATGCAGCTTCAGCAATCTGGTCATGTAGAATTGCGCTGACATCGATGTGGCGACCCTTAAATATAAAGTGCAGGAGACACATGCGATCTAGTGTCGCAGTTGGGCTATGGGTTGAAGGTAGCAAGCGACTGTTAACAAAGTGGAACCACACTTTACTTTGGGTTGTAAGATAACATCTCTGCATTGTGTAATTGTGTGGACCATTGCCAGTCCTCACAACGCCTTCAACACAAAGGTCTCTCATCACCTTTCAGCACCTTCATTGGTCAACTCTTCCAAAAACACAGTGTGAGTGTCTTCCTTCTCAGCAATCCAGAACAGAGAGTTAATGTGGACAGTACCCCATGGTATCAAGCCCTCCCTTACAAAAATGAACTCCTGTTTAGAGTCTACAAGATTGACATAAAATTCCCTTACCATGGTAGGGAATATCCGGCTGGGTGGTCGTAGAAGAATTCCCAGCCTAGACAACTGATTGTTCTCGTGATTTGCTTGCCTAATGTCTGGTGTGGGGACAACTGTAGACCCTGCTTTGGGTGGTAGTTTCTTTTAAGAATAACGTTTTGGTAGTGGTCCTTCGTCGTCTTGGACAAAAATAAGACTGGTTCATTTTATGGGGGTTAGTTTGTGGTCCGAACCATGGTGGTGGAAGATTCAGTGAGGGTTTTGGATAGAGTTTTTGCACCTCTTGTTCTTGCCATAATAACTTGGTGTAGAAGGTAAAAGAATTTGCAGAAGAAACTTGAAGACAATAGAGATGATGGTTGTAGCAACAATGGAGAGTGTGAGTGGAAGAAAGAAGTCGGTAGAAAAAAAAGGTTTTATAAACTTTGTATTGGAGGAGACGTGATGATTGCAAAAATTGTGGGAAAATGTTACGTCTACAACCAATAAATGCCAGGATGCAGATCGTACCCCTTTGTTCGATCCAATGGCTAGGGATAGATGAAAATCAACCGACGTGATTCTTGCTGCAAAAGTTTCACTGAGTCATCACAGAATGTGCTGACAAGTTGTGCTTTATGATGCGTCGATAAAAAGACGATTTTTTTATTCCTTCATAATATTTAAAAGAAATAAGTAAAAGTAAAAAGATAAAAGAAATGTGACCAGATTAATGGTGTCATTTGGTTCTTTGACATTTGGGCTCACGTAATGCTTTAGTCGTTGGCTATTCATCTTGAACTGGTGACCATCTTTCATATTTTCAATTGTCACTGCACCATTCTGGAATGCTTCAAAAACCCTAAAAGGGCCTGACTATCTTGAACGTAATTTACCTGGATGCAGTTTTAGACGTGAATTAAACAAAAGTACTAACTGACCAGAATTAAATTGTCGACGCAAGATGATATTGTCATGCCATCTCTTGGTCTTTTCTTTTTATATTACAGCATTCTCATAGGCATTGCGTCTAATTTCTTCCAACTCAGCAATGTCCAACAATCTTTTTCGTTCAGGAACATCGTAGCCCATGTTCACCTGCTTGATTTCCCACATGGCTTTGTGTTCAAGTTCAACTGGCAGGTGATAGGTTTTACCAAACACTAATTGATATAGCAACATCCTCAATGAGGTTTTATATGCGGTGCGATGCGCTCACAATGCATCATGTAACCTCGAAGACCAATATGTCCTAGATGGGTTAACCATCTTTTCAAGGATGCTTTTAATTTGTTGATTGGACACCTCCACTTGGCCATTTGTTTGTGGGATGATATGTGGTGGCCATGCTATGCTTCACACCATATCTTTTCAATGTTGTCGCCAATTGGTTGTTGTGAAAATGAGTACCTTGATCACTTATCAACGCCCTCGATGTTCCAAATCATGTAAGGATATACGTATGGAAGAACTTCAACACCGTTCAAGCATAATCTTTTGGAACCGCAATTGCCTTGATCCACTTAAAGACATAGTCAACAGTAACTAGAATGTACACATTCCCAAAAGAGTTTGGAAATGGTCCCATGAAGTCTATACCCCAGACATCAAATATCTCCACCTCCATAATAGGTTGTTGGAGCATCTCATTGCGGCGAGATAAAGAACCAGTGCGTTGACATCTATCGCATTGTTGAGCAAAATTGTGTGTGTCGCGAAATAATATGGGCCAATAGAATCCTGATTGTAAGACCTTTGCAGCAGTCCTCACTCCACCAAAATGGCCTCCGTAGGGAGCATCATGGTAATGTTTCAAGATGGAAGTCATTTCCTCTTCAGGAACGCAGCAACGGATAATGTTGTCAGTGTATACCTTGAATAGGTAAGGCTCGTTCCATTGACACTTTGCAGCATCGCGCAAAAATCTGACTTTCTTGTGACTAATAGTAGTCAAGGGTAGCTTACCACAAACTAAATAATTGACAACATTAGCATACCATGGAGATTCGTCAACATGAAATAATTGCTCATCTGGAAATGCGTCGATAATGCTTAATTGATTACCATCCTCGCTTCCAGCTTCCAAACGGGATAAGTGGTTTGCTACTTGGTTCTCGGATCCTTTTCTGTCTCTGATTTCAACATCAAATTTTGGTAAGAGTAGGATCCATCTGATTAATCTTGGTTTGGCATCTTTCTTTGTAAAAAGGCATCTCAACATAGAGTGATCTGTGTAGACAGTAACTTTTGCGCAGACAAGATATGAGCGAAATTTGTCGAATACAAAAACGACTGCTAGTAACTCTTTTTCAGTAGTTGTATAGTTTACCTGCACGTCAGTTAAAGCTTTGCTAGCATAATAAATTGAGTGAAATACCTTCTCTTTACGTTGTCCTAGCTCAACTCCTATAGTGAAGTTGCTTGCGTCACACATTAATTCAAATGATTGCGTCCAATCCGGTACGACGACAATTAGAGCTTGTACTAGCTGCTTCTTTATTGTGACAAATGCGTCCAAACATGCGTCATCAAATACAAACTTTTTATTTTGCTCTAGTAACAAGCATAGTGGTTTAGCAATCTTGGAAAAATCTCGAATGAATCTTCTATAGAAACCAGCGTGACCAAGAAAGCTTCTTACTACTTTGATATTGGTTGGTGGTAGCAATTCCTCAATGATTTCAACCTTTGCTTTGTCTACCTCAATGCCCTGACATGATATGCGATGGCTAAGGATAATGCCTTCAGTTTCCATGAAATGACATTTCTCCTAGTTCAGCACTAGATTTGTGTCCTCGCATCTCTTTAATACTTTCGCTAGATTGTCAGCGCATTGGTCAAAGTTCTGCCCATATACAGAGAAGTCGTCCATGAATAGCTCTAAAGAATCTTCAATCATGTCCAAGAAGATAGCCATCATACACCTCTGGAATGTGGCTGGTGCATTGCATAATCTAAATGGCATACGTTGGAAGGCAAAAGTTCGAAATGGGCATGTGAACATGGTTTTTGCTTGATCTTCTAGCACAATGGCGATTTGATTATATCCAAAGTAGGCATCTATGAAGCACTAGTAGGCATTACCAGCTAGCTTGTCTAGCATTAGGTCAATGAATGGTAGTGGAAAGTGATCCTTCTTTGTGGCCGCATTGAGACGACGATAATCCATGCACACTTACCACCTTGTAGCGATTCGAGTAGGGATCAGCTCATTCTTCTCATTACTCACTACTGTGATGCTGCTTTTCTTGGGCACACATTGGACAGGGCTCACCCATGTGCTATCTGAAATACAATAGATGATGCCCGCGTCTAGCCACTTAATAATCTTCTTCTTCACTACCTCTTTCATTTTCTCATTAAGCCTTCACTATTGCTCAATTGATTGCTTCCCTTCATCTTTCAGCCTGATCTTGTGCATGCAAAAAGATGGGCTAATGCCTCTGATGTCTGCAATGCTCCAGGCTATTACTCGTCTGTGTTGCCTCAAAATTATGATGAGTTTTTCCTCTTGAATTGCATCGAGGCTTGCGCTAACAATCACGGGTAATGTGTCATTTTCACCCAGAAAGACATACTTCAGATGCGTAGGCAATGGCTTTAACTCCATGGTAGGAGCTTGTTCAACTGATGGTTTAAACATAGGGATCGTCCTGTTGGACAAATTGAAGGATTCCAATTGCCAATTCTATCTCAGCTTACAACTATTAGCCTCAGCTTTGTGGTCGCATTCAATTAGGATATCATCAGTGGATGTCACTGCATCTTCGTCTGAAACTGGTGAGCTTCATTCATTGAATTCTTCCATAATTATCTCATCTAGCATGTCAATGTGGTGACATTGCTCTTTACTTGAAGATGGAGATGCTTCAACCACACTGAAGGTAACATGCTTGTCATTATGTCGTATGATGAGTTCAGCTTTGAAAACATTAATAAGCTTGTGTCCCGTTGCTAAGAATGGGCGTCCCAAGATGATGGGCACCACCTTATCTACTTCGCTGTCAAGTATTATGAAATCAGCAAGGAATACGAGCTTATCAACTTGGACAAGGACATGTTTGATCTGGCCTTCAGGTTATGCTAGAGATCTAAGTAGAGTCTTATAATGCTCCCATGTTGTATGTAAGTTCTCATCATCTAACTGATGGTAAGCTGTGATGTCATTGCGCAGCCTTGCATTCATTATCGATGGATTGAATCTTAAAATAAATTACGTTGCTAACTCATTCCAGGATGTAATGATACAGTCGACAAACCCAAGAACCATGTTCTTACTCTTCCCTGCAATGAATAAGGAAATAATTGCATTTTTAAGGCGTCATCAAGAACACCATGTCGGCTAAAAGATGCGCAAATAAGAAGAAATGATTTAAGATACTCCCTCGTATCTTCATGAGGTAAGCCTACATATTTCCCATTTGAATTGAGCATTTGAAACATAACCGATTTCAATTCGAAGTTTCCAGCTTGTATAGCTGGCCTTACAACCTCTTATTGCAAATCGTCTAGTACAGGAACAACAAAGTCCCTGATTATCCTGTTTTGCACCTGCTCTTCTTGCAGAAGCGGTCATGGTACATTATATATTCGTTGTGGCTGTATTGGAGGAACTACATCTTATGGCAGCAATGGTGGTAGGTTGTTGTTGTTATTTCCAGCCATTTTCTTTTGTTCTTGCTTCCTCCTTCGAATAGTTTGTTCAAGTTCTGGGTCAAAGCTCGTAATATCCTTAGGATTTCTCCTTGTGGACATGAAACTCCTAAAGAATAAAGAGGAAATCAAAAGAAAGTTAAACAGATTAGTAAAAATAAAAAGTTAAGTAAGAAAGAATAATTACAACTACAAAAAATGAACATCAAACAAACGCCATTCCCCAACAACGACACCAAAACGAGGAAGGAGTTCTTAATGTTCAATTGTCAAAGCAACTAAAAATAAGATTAAGGAAAATGCTAGTAAGGATGTCAGCGCAATTAAATCAGATCTATACCACTAATTAATCAAAGTTGTCAATGTAATTATAAAAGTTAATTGTCAGAGGAACTGAAAGTAAATCAAATAGTTGTTGAAGTTTGTTGAATTTAAATGCATAAAAGTAAAAGTATGATCAAGTGTAAAGGATTGGAGTGGATCATTGATTTCACTAAGTAGCAACGCTAGTTGTGTCGACAAGGTATAGTGTAGATGAATTGTTGTCGCAATAAGGTTCCAATGAAATGTTACCGATAACAACTCTCCATTTAATCAAGACTTAATCGCTTACAAGAACCACACCTCTCAGTGTTGGCATTGCTTCACACCTAAGAACAAGTGACTGAATCTCTTCTAGTCTCAAGCAACTCTCGCTGACTTGCTTGTTAATTCAACTTGTCACCGCACCTCTCAGTGTCGGTAGACTGCAATTACACTCTCGTGGTCAAGCAGTTAAATCCAAGAATAAATAGATGAGAAGAATTAAGTTTAAATCAAAGTAATGTAACATTGAAAGATATTCTCATATACAATCAAATGTCATTAGAATTCATCATCATTCAAAGAGGAATTAACAAATAATCGAAGCATACTATCCGTAGGCTACTAGGATTATCTCTTAGCTACTCCTCTCGTACAACACCAAGCAGTTCTCGTCAGAAGTTATTGCTCGCCTAATCGATCAGCTCATCGGTCTCTAGCATAAAGCTTCAAAAACTCAAAGTATTTGCAGAATTAATTCCTTCACTCCTTGATATTTTTCTCCTTCTTCTTTCCACTATTTATAGGCTTCATGAATTGTAGATCTCATCTCCTCTCAGATCCAACTTTTTGTGCAACTGTCAAAGTTTGTTGAAATCCAACTGTGTACTCACGCAGATCTGGTGTGATCTTCATAAATCTGCAGATTGTCGCTGCATTTCTAGGCGCGATCTACAATCTTTAATTACAGCGATATCGTGTGAAATTCCTACGCTGGTTCTTCCAGATGTCCTTGCAACATGAATTTCCTTATACAAAGTAAATATTTCCATGCGGTGACATCTCTGGCCGTAATTCCAAGCTAACTTGTGGCTGCATCTTTAAATTCTCTCTAGCATTGATCTTCTGAGATGGATCCCTATGCTGACAATTGTGAACATATTCTGCATACGCCGACATTAGTGCATAGAAGAGATAAAATAACGAGAATTTAAGCAAAACAATAATGAGTTAGAAAATATAAATACTAAGTATGAAATGCTGATCATGCATGCTAAATATGCTACAAAAGAGAGAATTAATACACAAATTTAGGGAGAAAATATGTGTCATTTCTAATGTTATCAAAAGTTGTCAATAACTTCACAACAGAAACAAGCTCACAACTTTGATCGACATTCTCCAAAATGCTCTTTGCCACAATTATTACAGATTGGAACAACTCTCTCAACATTCCTGACACTACCAACACTATTTGCGGGAGAACTTACAAACTTTATGTTGGTTTGCCTCTATTTGTCTTTGCCCGTGAACTTTGAAGGGGCAGTCGAGCGATTATCTTCGCCCCTAAACTTCTTCGATAGAAATGTTTAGGCTGATTGAAAAGACCCTCTTTTGCTGAATTCTCAAAATCTAGCATCCAATTGTCTCTTACTTTTACAAATTTTCTCGATATTCTGCTCGCGCTCTGCTAATTCTATAAATTATCGTAATTTTAATGATGCCATAAACATCCGTATCTCATTATTCAGACCATCTTCAAATCTGATACACATTTCCTTCTCATTTGATAGTATGCCTCGAGCATACTTACTTAGCTGTACAAATTCCGTTCATACTCGGCAATGGATCGATTTCCTTGTTTTAGCTCAAGGAACTCTTTCTTCTTCTTCTTCTTGTCTAGAAACAACCTACTAACATACTTCTTATGGAATTTTCCTTGAAAGAAATCCCAATTGACATGGTTATTGGATGCCATTGAGCTCAAAGTGTCATACCACTCGAATGCTTTATCTTTCAGTAATGAAACAACACATTTTGGGTATTCTTCAGGGGTACACATCGATTTTGCAAAAACTCTCTTCGTATTTACTAACCAATACTTGGCTTTTGCAGGATCATTGATAGTACTAGAAAGAACCATTGATTTCTCCCTACTTATTGTTTAAGTTGTTCCCATTTAGTTATCCTTAGCACATGTTTTAGCAATTGTTAATTTAGTTTATTAGATTTTCTAACTCAATGGACCTTAGCCTAGTTGCCCTTAATTTTGTAATATTTTACTACTAATGTCGCTGCATAAGCATGTCCAGAATTGTCACTACATGAAAATTTCTAGAATTATTACCGCATGAGCATGTCCAGAATTGCGCCCAAATATGTCACTACATCTGACAGTTGTCCGGATAAAACCAGAATTGCGTTAGCTGTCCAGTCTGGTGTAACTAACTAGTATAGCCATAAACTGCTAGATTTGGAGGAAAGGACACCTGTACAACTAAGCTGAAGATAAAAATACTCATGAGGAGAGAGAGAAAGGGGGAATTATTCATGTTGGGGATTATTCTTCTTGAATCATTTTTGAAGCTTGCGGCGATGGAAGCTTAAACCTCTCAAGGGGTGAACTGAAGTGAAGAAGAAGGCAGATCTACGCTTGATGAGGAGCCCTAAGTGCGACGCAATAGGGAAGTAAGAGAGCAAGTCGAGTAGCCTTGGAATAGAATTCTCCATTGTTCTTTTACATTTTCTTTGAAAAACACTGGTGATTAATGTTTATTTCATGTTTGTATGAAAGTACTCATGATTTTTAACTAACCGTTATCTTATTTAATCTTGCTTCTACTATTTAATATTTGGGTTTGAAAGTTTTTAGCACAGAAGTGTTATTGCAGTCACTGTCACTGGAAGGTGCAATGACAGTTTAAACTAACAAGCAACAATGAAAGTTGCTTGGGGATTAGAGGAATTTGATCCACCTGTTCTTGAATGTGTTACATTGCCATCATCGGAAGGTGTGGTGAGTGTGCATGTTTAAGTCTTAGATCGAATAGAGAATCCAAGTTTGGTAAGATATTCATTGCGCCTAATTGCATAGATAGTGTACGCTTGCACATTATTGCTGTGACGTTTATAGCCAATCAAGTTTTGGAGTTGTTGCCAGGGATGGCATTAGTTTGATGTTTTTTTTTGCATTTTATTTTTATTATCTAACCTTTAGTTGTTACGAACTTGTTTTCTTTTTGTTGCTATTTTCACATTTTATTTTAGGTGTTTGATGACCCGAAGCAATTCAGAATTTATTGTTGGTTTGGACCTAGAAATTGAAAGAACTATTCGAAGAAAGCGTCAAGAACAAAGAGATATGACTTTATCGCGAATTTATGCATCCATACCACCGATGCAGCAATAAGATCTTGCTATACCTCTATTACAGACACAAAATGTTAATAATCCACCACTGCCGCAAGATGATCAAATATCAAATAGAACTATACGAGATTTTTTCGTACCTGTTTTGGATGATTTGCAACCTAGAGTTGTTAGGCCTGCAATCCAAGCTAGAAATTTTGAAGTCAAGACAATAATGTTCCAAATGTTGAATTCTAATGGGCGATATGTTGGATTTCCACATGAAGATGCTCGAGAACATTTAAAATCATTTCTATTGATTTGTGCTTCATTTAGTCAGCAAGGCGTTCCTGATGACGCTTTGAAAATACAGTTATTTCCTTATTCATCGCAAGGAAGAGCTCGTACATAGTTCGTTCGGCTACCTGCAGGTTCAATTACTCTGTGGAATGCACTCGCAACTCAGTTTGTTTTACGCTGTAACCCGTCGACAATGAACACTCGTCTCCGAAATGATATTATAGCTTATCATCAGCTGGATGAAGAGAATCTCCACACTATATGGGAACACTATCAATCTTTGCTTCGATGTTGCCCCATGAATGACATTCAATAAGAAACACATATTGAGATTTTCTATAATGGGCTGAACTCACAAACAAGAAATCTTGTCAACGCATCAGCCAATGGACCTTTGCTGGATTGTACTTATGATAAAGCTAATTAAATTCTTTAGAGAATTGCTTAGAATGATTATCAATATCCTATTTCTAGAGCTAAACAAGAAAAAGACATCTTATGATAAAGCTTTATGATCCTCTGCTCAATTGGCAACCACTATTTGGGTAAACCTTTATGCAATTTGGAAGCTAGCATCAACCTTATGCCACTGTCCACCTTCAGAAAGTCGTGAATTGGTAACATGAAACCAACTACAGTGACATTGTAGTTAGCGGATCGATCCTTGGCTCAACCTGAAGGGCAGATCAAAGACATCTTAGTTCGAGTAGATAAATTTATTTTTCCGACTGATTTTATTATACTTGACTACGAGGTAGACAAGAAGGTTCCTATAATCTTGGAACCACCGTTTCTAACTACAGGACGCACTCTCATCGATGTTTACAAAGGTGAATTAACCATACGACATAATTATGAGCATGTTACCTTTAGTGTTTTTGAATCTTTTCCATGCAAGGATAAAGAAGAATGTCACACTATTGATGTGCTGGATGATTTAATTGCTGAAGAATTCAATGACCAAAGCATATTACTTTCTAAAGAATTTGCGGTGACATCAGATGATAAATTTTTAGTTGACTATGACAGCATGGCTAAATCTAATAACATTGACTTAAGGCACGAATGGTAGATTGAATCTTTGGATTTAGCCAACAGAACGACTGTAGTTTTTAAGCATTTATTGAAGAAACTCCTACTGCAAAATTGAAGCCATTGCCTGCTCATCTAAAAT
Source organism: Gossypioides kirkii (assembly GCA_005610355.1). NCBI lineage: Eukaryota > Viridiplantae > Streptophyta > Magnoliopsida > Malvales > Malvaceae > Gossypioides > Gossypioides kirkii. The sequence continues at coordinate 23,573,359 of CP032253.1, read as the reverse complement.
ATGTCTTTCTTGACGATAATAGTACTCTTCCAATTATTGTCTCTGCAACACTGGGTGCAACTGAAGAGGAGAAATTGATCCATATTCTTAAGCAGCATAAACAAGCTATTAGTTGGAGTATTGCCGACATTCGAGGCATTAGTCCATCTTTTTGTATGCACAAAATCAAGTTGGAAGACGAAGGAAAGCAATCGATTGAACGAGAAAATGAAGGAAGTTGTTAAAAAGGAGATTATAAAGTGGCTTGATGCGGACATTATTATCCTATTTCTGTTAGCAATTGGGTAAGCTCAATGCAATGCGTTCCTAATAAGAGTGGTATCACTGTGGTACGTAACGACAAAGATGAGCTAATTCCTACACGTGTTCTTACGGGTTAGCGAGTATGTATGGAATACCGCAAACTTAATGTAGCCATAAGGAAGGACCACTTTCCACTTCCCTTCATTGATCAGATGTTGGATAGGCTTGCTGGAAAAGCCTACTATTGCATCCTAGACGGTTATTCTGACTACAATCAAATTGCTATTGCGCTGGAGGATCAAGCGAAAATGACTTTTACCTATCCCTTTAGCACTTTTTCTTTTCGTCGTATGCCGTTTGGTCTTTGTAACACACCAGCCACATTTCACATGTGCATGATGGAAATATTTTTAGATATGATCAAAGACTCTTTACAGGTCTTTATGGACTGTTTCTCAGTCTATGGGGATAATTTTGACCAATGCGTTGACAATCTAGATAAAGTTTTGAAGCGATGTGAAGACACACATCTAGTGCTAAATTGGGAAAAATGCCACTTCATGACAACTGAAGGCATTGTCTTAGGCCATCGCATTTCCAGTCAAGGCATTGAAGTGGATAGAGCTAAGGTGGAAATTATTGAGAAGCTAACTCCGCTGACAAATGTGAAGGGTATCCGTAGTTTTCTTTGGCATGCAGGGTTTTATCGCTGATTTATTTGAGATTTCTCCAAAATTACAAAATACCTATGCTCATTGTTGGAACATAATAATTTTTTTTTGGCAATGCATGTTTAGATTCATTCAGTCAAATAAAGAAGCAGCTTGTTAATGCACCCATTGTCGTGGCACCGAATTGGTCTCAATTGTTTAAAGTTATGTGCGATGCCAGCGACTTTGCTGTGGGTGCTGCCTTAGGATTCAGACAAAATATTTCATGCCATCTATTACGCCAGCAAGACTCTTACAGAGACTCAAATTAATTACATAACTATAGAGAAAGAATTGTTGGCTGTAGTCTTTGCTTTTGATAAATTCAGCTCATACCTTGTCGGTGCAAAGGTTACTGTATTTACTGATCACTTGACATTAAGATATCTTTTTGTGAAGAAGGATGCAAAACCATGACTGATACGTTGGATCCTATTATTGTAAGAATTTGATATAGAGATCAAAGATCGCAAGGGTTCAAAAAAACAAGTTGTAGACCTGCTATCTAGTTTGGAAGTTGGCAGCGATGAGTTGTTTGCTGTCGATGCAACCCCTTGGTATGCGGATATAGTTAATTATATGGTATGTGGAAAACTACCTTTGGGTGTCACAGGCCACAAGAAAGAAACATTTCTTCGAGAAGTAGAGAAATACCATTGGAACGAGCATTACTTATTCAAGGTATGTAATGACAATATCATTCCACGTTGTGTCTCAGAAGAAGAAATGCTTTCAATCCTAAAGTTTTGTCATGATGCTCCTTATAGAGGTCATTTTGGTGGAATAAGAAATGCTTCTAAGGTTCTTCAATTAGGATTCTACTGGCCTTTATTATTTAAGGATGCCCACAACTTTGTGAATCAATGCGATCGATGTCAGCATACTAGTTCTATATCTCGACGCAATGAAATGATACAGCAACCAATTATGGAGGTTGAAATTTTTGTTGTTTGGGGTATGGATTTCATAGGACCATTTCCAAGTTAATTTGGAAATGTCTACATTCTAGTTATTGTTGACTATGTCTCGAAGTGGATTGAAGCTGTTGTTGTCCCAAAGGATGATGCAAGGATAGTGCTTAAATTTTTCCACAAGCACATACTTACTCGCTTTGGCACACCAAAAGCATTGATCAGCGATTAGGGTTCTCACTTCCATTGCAACCAGGTGACAGTCGCATTGAAGAGATATGGCGTTAATCATCGAATGGCTACCACTCATTATCCGAAAACCAACAGACAAGTCGAGGTGTCAAATCGATAAATAAAAACTATTCTCGAGAAGGTGGTGAACCCTTCAAGAAAATATTGGTCTTCTAGACTTGGTCATGCTTTATGGGCATTGAGGACAGCATTCAAAACCCTACTAGGAGTGTCACCGTACCAGCTTATTTTGGGAAAAGCATGTCACTTGCCAGTTGAATTGGAGCATAAGGCAATGTGGGCGATTAAGCAAGTGAACATTGATTACGAAACTGCTGGAAAGAAGAGGCTGTTAGACATCATTGAACTCGAGGAAATTAGGCAGAATGCCTATGAGAATGCAACAATTTACAAGGAAAAGACCAAACGATGGCATGATAAAATCATTTTGCCACAACAATTTACTTCAGCTCAACAAGTGCTATTATTCAATTCTAGACTGAAATTACACCCAGGTAAATTGAGCTCACGTTGGTCTAGACCTTTTGAAGTTGTCGAAGCATTTCCTCATGGTGCAGTCACAATTAAGGATCTACATGATGGGCACCAATTTAAAGTGAGTGGACAACGACTGAAACATTATTTTGGGCATAGTGATCACAAATAGGAAGAGACCATTAAATTGGTCAAATTTTTCTAACCTTTCTTGAAATTTTTATCATGCAATTTTATTTTCTTTTGTTCTTGTTTAAGTTTATTTCATTTCGTATTTCTTGCAAAATAAATTTGATTCTTTTGTCAACAAATTTGTGTCTCCTTGTCGACATAACTCGTATCTCTGTATCGAAATTACTGACTCATCAAAAAATTAGATTATATCAAGAAATAGATCACACCGTTTCATCAATAAACCTCAATCGTTGGATCGGTTTGAATGGGTGTCATTTCCATTGGACACATTTATTTTGCCAAACTTTATGTCCTTTTCTCTATTACATAAAAAAACACGCATTTCCATCTTCACTTTTCACTCCCTATAAACAACCTCCTCTGTGCCGACTGTGATATTCACAAAGATGTCGTTTTTATTCACAACCTTTCTTAAAGCTTGCACCTTTTTACCTTAGAATTCTTTTTACTTACCAAAAAATGGCCAGAACTCGTGTAGCAGTGAAGAAAACAACTAAATATGTTACAGAACCTTCATCCTCTGCAACAGTCGTTCGCGAAACAGAGCCTCCCATGTCCAAAGATCCTGTGACATTCCTCACAAAAGCGGCCAAATATCATTTTTAGGAGAACATCCTAATAAGGAATTGTCACCCAGAACAGGGCTTTCTCCTGTCGTGACAACAAGACCTGGAAAAACAAATCCATGAGTCAAAATTTATTTTTGTCCAAGAAGGATTAATCCCTTGGGACGATGCACACATTAACGAGCTCTGCAACATCAAAGTAGACAAGGATGAACATGCTGAGTTTATTGAAGAACTCACTGATGACACAACAGATCTTTTGGTGAAGGATCTATGTGTTGAAGGAGCCACATGGATGGGTTTGAATCCCAACAACTACACCATGCACAGACGCTTTTTAACATTGTAAAGCAAAGTCTGGTTCCATTTTGTGAATTGCAGATTGAGGCCTTCTACACACAGTAGCACTGTCACCCTTAACAGGATGTGTTTGATACATTCTATCATCAAGGGAAACAAAATAGATATCGGGGCAATATTACACCAAGAAATCGCTAACTATGCTGCCAGGCAAACAAGTAACTTGGTTTTCCCCTCACTAGTGATACAACTATGCTAGCAAAGGGGAGTTATGCCCCGAGATGGAGAAGAGATTCTAGAGAACAAAGGCCCAAGCAAGAAAAAAGAAGGGAAAAGTAAAAGCAGAAGAAAGGGGAGCAAATGTGACTATAGAGACTCATTTGTGGCGCAAAATGAAGGAGTCAAGAAGATAACATATTCTGTAAGAATTAGGCAAATCAAGCTTGTTGCCACAGTGGAAGACATGGACAGAGCATAGAATCTATTTTACGCCTACACTAGGGCTTAAAATAGTGCTGTTGTGACCACATTGAGGCAATTGAGCAGAACCCCACTCCTAGAATTCCCAATATTTCCTCCAATCATCAGAGATTATGAACCCTCAATCGGGGAGGCTAACTCAGGGGACAAAGACCAATCGACGGCTTCCCCTCCAATGGTGCACATCTCTGATGACGAGAAGGAGGCAAAATCGAGGGATGTTGAGGAATGTTTGAGGAAAATTGAAAGCCTGTTTGAAGTTGAGTTCTTTGTTGGTTAGGATGCAAATGTTGCTGAAGAGGAAATCCCTACTAAAGGGAGGAAACCCAAGTTGAGGAAGAGGAAGAGAAAGATGAAGACAAAGAAGCTGAGGAAGATTTAGCTGAAGAAATTATCACCGCACCTGAAGTTGTGGGTGTAACTTCTGAGGGCTTGGAGCAAGATGGAGTAAGATGGGTGGAAGCTGTAGAGGAAATTAATGAGAACCACAGTAATCCTTTGTCAATAGTGGTCTACACTAGACCACTTGCAGTGATCCATCCGACACACGATGCAGCTGATGATGCCGAGGCACAGCCAGATGATACGAAGCAATCCGAGGATCGAGCATAGCCCAAAGAACGAAAGTGAAAGCGATCCAAGGAAAAGAAGCGCAGAAAGGAGGAAAAGAAGAGAAGGAAGAAAAAGTACCATGTAGCCACATTGACGGTGGCGAAAAATTGAATTAGTTTTATTTAAGTTTTTTTTAGCTGTAATTTTCATGCATAACATGTAGCTGTAATTTTCATCCATAACATGTAGCTGTAATTTTTAGTCTGTTAGTAAGCATTATCATCTCATTCCCATTGTCATTACATTTTAACTGTCATTGCATTTCCATTTGTCATGGTATTTTAGTGTTAGTGCATTGGGGATAATGTAGACTTTAAGTTTGGGGGAATGTATATGAGATTTGAAAATGCAATTGCACCCACATTTCAAAAATTTTTCTTTATGAGTTGAATGAAGCATGCAAGGTTATGATTGGTTATTGCAAATGTGTTTAAATTTTTTACATTCGATGCTTAATTCTTGAATCATGTGAACTGTCAATGAATGAGTTGGATAAATTTGACTGAATGTTGTATCTTCAATTCTTTGATGAATGATTTAGATTACATTAGTAATGGATGACTAGCATCACTCCTTGAATCTTGAATGAATTTGCCATTTACAACTGCTTGTATATGTATATAGTTATAAATAAAAGACACTCCAATGTGGGTGTATTGTGAACTGTTCAAGGGGGAACACTCAAATGCAAGTGTTAGAAAAAGTAATCTAGCCAAAGGCTATCACTGCAAGAGTGTGTGTCGGCACAATTACATACTTACTGGGGGTTTGTTGCACTCCATTGTTACTTCTCAGGAACAAGGGTATAGTAATGCAACGACATCCCTTAATCGCATAAAAAAAGAGAAGAAAAAAAAGGAAAAGAAAAAAAAAATATGTATATATTCCTGTACCATAAATGTTGTATTGGTAGATAGAATTTAGGATTTGAAGCATGATGTTGACAATGATGAAGTTGCAATTTTAGTTATTCATGCTTATGAATTATCGGCACAATATTTTGTCATTTGAATGTGATTCATTCATTGGGATTTTAGATGATTCAAGTTGCTAGAATGATCATTTGTCTTGATAAATATTTTGTTTAGCCTTGCTGGTTTCTATTTTACTTGAGGACAAGTAAAAACTCAAGTTTGGGGGTATGATAGTACTAGAAAGAACCATTGATTTCTCCCTATTTATTGTTTAAGTTGTTCCCATTTACTTATCCTTAGCACATATTTTAGCAATTTTTAATTTAGTTCATTACATTTTCTAATTCAATGGACCTTAGCCTAGTTTCCCTTAATTTTGTAATATTTTACTACTAATGTCGCTGCATGAGCATATCCAGAATTGTCACTGTATGAACATGTCCAGAATTGTCGCTGCATTTGATAGCTGTTCGGATAAAATCAGAATTGCGTGAGCTGTCCAGTCTTGTGTAACTAACTGGTACGACCATAAACTGCTAGATTTGGAGGAAAGGACACCTGGACAACTTAGTTTAAGATTAATACTCATGAGGAGAGAGAGAAAGGGGGAATTATTCACGTTGGGGATTATTCTTCTTGAATCCATTTTTGAAGCTTGCAGCGATGGAAGCTTAAACCTCTCAAGGGCCGAACTAACGTGAAGAACGAGGCAGACTTACTCTTGACGAGGAGGCCTAAGTGTGACGCAAGAGGAAAGTAAGAGAGCAAGTCGAGTAGCCTGGGAATAGTATTCTCCATTTGTTATTTTACGTTTTCTTTCTAAAACGCTAGTGATTAATGTTTATTTCATGTTTGTATGGAAATAAACATGATTTCTGAACTAAATGTTATCTTATTTAATCTTTGGGTTTGAAAGTTTTTAGCACGGAAGAGTTATTGCAGTCATTGACACTGAAAGGTGCAGTGACAGTTCAAACTAACAAGCAAGATAACAGAAGTTTCTTGGGGATTAGAGGAATTTGATCCACTTGTTCTTGAATGTGTTGCATTGCCATCATCAGAAGGTGTGGTGAGTGTGCATGTTTAAGTCTTAGATCGAATAGAGAAGCCAAGTTTGGTAAGATCTTCATTGGGCCTTATTGCAGCGACAATCACTTATTCTTTAAAATCTTGTGAGCCGCACTTAGTAGTCTGCTAACTATTCACGTTGGGGACCCCATTTCATTATTATTACATTTCATCTTTAATCTCGCATTATTGCTTCGACAATTACTCTCATAATTTTATTGCATTTACTTATTCATTGCACCGAAATTAATAGACAAAAAATATCCATCCTCGTGGGATCGATATCCGATAGATTCACACCTATCAACTATATTTGCATCGACAGTGTATGCTTGCACATTATTACTGTGACGTTTACAACCGATCAATCATCTTCAATTTTTCCTCTAAACTCTTCAGCTCTATATTTTCGTACTTTATCCACTAATAGTCGAGTGATTGTCATTGATATCGGATTCTGAGGATACAGGTGCCGGAGGAGGCACATAAGAGGTGGAGGCGACGGAGTCACAGGATTTGATTGTTTAAATTCATCGAACCATTGGTTCATCATCCTAAAAAAATATGATTCTCATATCCTCTCAAAAAGTCTGGGCAATAGATACACTATTACTTACTTCTGGATTCGAAGCTTGAACATTACTTTCAGCTTCATTTATTACAGCTCGATTCATTTCAGCTGACATTTTAAATCTATAAGAAAATATAATGTTAGAATGGATCAAAGGCATCACACTATCACAAAGTATATGTGGCATGTATGTACTAGAATTTATACGTGCTACGTTAGTCCTAGAATTGACTAAACCATAGCTTTGATACTACTAAACGTAACACCCATAATCCGTCTCCATCATCGAAATGAGATTACGGGGAGTTACAGTACATATCAAAACCTTTTTCTTAGCATACGGGTTTCAAAATTAATTTAAAATTTTGTTTACTTAGAAACAACTCGAAAATAATATGGAATGTGATTATATGAGATTTAAATTGGCTCTCGATGCCTTAAAAATAACTTACAAACAACCAGGGACTAAATTGGAACTAATCAGAACATTTAAAAAAAACTAAAATTTTTCGTTCTATAGGGGTCACAAGACCGTGTGACTCTCCCACACGACTGTGTGACCCTTCCACATGCTCGTGTTGCAAGTCGTACACTAGCCCATGTAACTTTCTAACTTGATACACACGATCGTGTCTCAGATCGTGTGATTCACACGACCGTGTCTCAGACCGTGTGCTAAATCGTGTAACTCTCAGACTTGGGACACACGGCCATATCACAGACCGTGTGGATATTGCACCTAAACTGAATAGTGACACACGACAGTGTGTGGCACACGGTCGTGTGATAGCCCGTGTCCAGGCCGTGTGCTACAAAAAATTCTCTAAAAACAAGTCTTGTCCTTGAAATACCAAACAAAAACTATTAAATTTACTCAAATCAAAGGCATCATAAATCATATGAATTTTTTTTCTATACAAAAGATTCAACTAAGAATGTTAATCTATACACATAGTTTAAAGTAGAGATTTACACAAAATAAGTTCCAAAATTTATACATAACTTTTTTTTTTACGAACAACATCCTAAATACATGCGACGACCCAAAATGAGACACAAAAACTACCAAAAGATGGATAGTGTGAGCTCTTAGACGATCCTTCTAACTAATAAGCTTATGTAGCCTAGTAAGATCGTAGAATTAGATAAACTGACATGTCAAGTCCCTTGTTAATCAACATTCAAATTTCGTGCTCATTCATTACTTTAATTTCATAACACCATAGATGCAAAACAAGAGTACAATTGTACAAACAGGGGCACCAAAGTGCAAACAGGGGCATTGAAGTGCAAATAGGGACATCGAAGCTCAAATAGGGGCACCAAAGGGCAAACACAACATTTCATCTTATCCATATCACAACCAAATACACATCATTCATATAACAATTTAAACACAAATCCTACATATACCCAAAATAATTCTTCATATTCATACATGATTTGAGTATATAGCAAACAACTATAAAATCTATAAATAATTTACAATAGGGAATAAATCTCTGTGAACTTACCAACACTCACACACTTGTTCAAAACAACCAACGACTACACTGTTACTTTAGCCTTCCCTAGGTCCAAGTCTGATTGTTGCGTAGCTTGATCTATATAATAATTCCATTCAATTAAACAATTCACAATACTCAAAATAACTAATTTGAGTTTATGAGACACTTTATGGTAATTTTACTAGATTACCTTCAATACTTTAGCATTTCTACAAGTGAGTCCTTAAACTGAAATTCATGATTTTAACCACCATCCATGCTAGAACATCTAATAAAGATTTTTTCATGTATTGATTTCAACCCTAAATTCCCACCATTGCATAACATATACATAGCATTTTCTATTTTCTCAAATAGGTCCTTAAAAACCTAACCATCAAAATCTCTTAGTAAAATACTCATGATTGACCATTAAATTTAAATATTTAACAACCAAGTTCACAAATACATCAATCTCATTCATGGTAAGTCCCTATACTTCTAATGATTTCACAAATCAACCTCAGGGTTGACTAAATTAAGTTAAGATTGACTCAAAAACATGAAAATATATAAAAACTAACTTCAAAACTCACCCCTTTTTGCCCCAAATTAGCTTGGCTGAAATTTCTTCTTGCTTACAATGTCCTTTCGCGTTTGGGAGAGAAGTAAACCCAAATTCTTTTATTTTCTTCTTCTGTTTTTTTTACTTTAACCCATACCTAATTTTCATCATTTCATCATATTAAATATTATTATTATTTTCCTAGCTCATTCCTATGAAAATATCATTAGTGGTTCAACCTCCATCCAGTATCCTACATCATGGTTTAATTGTCATTTTGGTCCTTTCATCTACCTTTTGAAGATTGTTGGAGCCCAATTTGTCCGGGCCCAACAGAAATAAAACAAAAATAAAAAAATAAAAGTTCATTTTATTTACAAAAAATACCTAAAATCCACTAAACCAACCCAAACCCAAATTACACCCAAAACAAACCCAAACCCAACTTACAAGCCCAACACCTAATCCCTCTATCTTAACCAAAATAAAAACCCTAATTGCTAGGGGTTCATTGACGCTGCAAGCCCTTGGCCACTTCAGCACACGCCTACAGGCACGCCTCTACCACTACCGTCAAACACCTGTAAAAAGAAAGGAAACAAAGAGCAAAACGATAAGGAGCAAAAAAAAAGAACCATGATGTGTATTCGACTATATAAAGCCATGAAAAAAACCTTGTAATCTTCTTCCTTCTGGTTTTTACGAATACCATTGAAAAAGGGTTGGGTACTCACCCGAACGCCTCCGTCGTGGTAACCGAAGCTTGCCCCGATGATGGACAGTGCGTCGCGACCACAAAGAACTCCTCCGGACCCATCGACGGTCGTCAGAGGGGCTAAGGGTAGATTTTTTTTAAAAAAAGGGAAGATAATTTTTTTCAGAAAACCTTAAAAAACGAAGAGGTTTTCATCTTTTTTAGGGGCTTAGGACTGAAACTTATGGATTTTGGCCCTAGATCCGAACTCTGGGAACCAAGGAGGATAAAAGAGGCCTTTTTTGGTAAAGTTCCAACCACCGGAGGCATCGATATCCGTTGCTAATGATCGGTGGCCACAATGGTCAACGGCTGACACCTAACGCCCCCCATGATCTGTCCTTGGGAGCTTTGAGCTGAAAATGAAGAGGGGTAGAGTTTTTTGTTGAAACAAATGAAATAATGAATTTGTTTTTAGTTTTTTAGCTTTTATATCCGCCCATATACGATGTTGTTTAGGGCTTGATTCATTTTTCCTAAAACGACATCGTTTAGCCCATGAACCAAACAAGATCCGGACCCGACCCTGGGTCCGTGTGTTTTCAAGAAATCGGTAAATTGCTTTTTAAGTCCTTCTTATCTTCCAGAACTTATAATTTAGTCCTTTTTTGCATAATTCTGACACCATATGGCGACGTTTCAGGCCGATTCTAATGGTCTTGAAACGTTGTCATTTTTTACGACCTGGACCCTAGATCAGGACCCTTTTTACAGTTCGCGTGTTTTTAAAAAGGGGCTATTTATGCCTTTGGTCCCTCCGCATTTAGGGACTTTCAATTCGGTCCCCTTTTTCGATTTTTTTAAAAATTTGCCCCTTTAACTTTGTTTGACTTACATTTTGGTCCTCTGACCAGTGATTTTTGGGTAGGGCACATGTCGGTGTTTGGGTAAATTTCCCACCAAGTCCTTTATGTTTTTAAATATTCGTTTTCGGCCCCATTTTCTCATTTTTTATATTTTTTTCACTAAAATTTTGTTTTAGTTTTAATTTAATCCCTTTATTATTTTATTTCTTTTTAAATTTTGGCCCTATTATTTTTTTTTATTTTAGTCCTCTTGATTTATTTTATTATTTTATTTATTTTCATATTCAACTGGCATTTATTTATTTATGTATATACTATTTACTTATTAATTATTGTTGCCTATTGTTTAATTATTTTATTTTATTTAATGTTGTTTGATTTATTATTTTTGTAATTTGAATTTAATTGTGTTCATTTAATATATTCCATGCACGTATATTTTTGTTATCTTGTTATTTTTTAATTGCAAATTAAATACATATTTATTCAATCCTTGCGAAAATAATTTTAATAAAATAAATTATACATTTTTATTACCTAAATTATTTGAAAAAGGAAATGTTATTTTATTTAAGAGATTCGAAAAATTATACCCTAACGTATTAGGTATGATTTTTCGTTGACCTTACATAATTAAATATCCTATTTAAAATTGATAAATATTCAATGTTCTTTTATTTTAGGGAACTCGAGAAATTGTGCCCTAACGTACTGGGTATGATTTTTCCTTGAACCTAAATAACTAAATATCCTAATTAAAATTGATAAATGTTCTTTCTTTTCAAAGATTCGAGAATGTTGTGTCCCAACTTACTGGACATGATTTTTCTCAATTGATTCAAAATAAATGAGCTTTCTTTGCAAAAATTCGATTTTTAAACGACATCGAAACATATCATTCACGCATGTAAGGATCGCATTTTAAATTCTTTTCGAGATTTCGATTTTCAGCAACTAAGGCATTAAATAATCGGCTAGGTACTAATTTTGGGCGTGTGAGGGTGCTAATCCTTCCTCACACGTAACTGACTCCCGAATCTATTTTCTAGATTTCGAGGACCAAAACCTTTATTTAAATAAACTTAAGTATTTCATGGTGATCTAATCACACCAAATAAAAAGATTGGTGGCGACTCCATTTTCGGTTTTAAAATACAATTCAAGACTTTTTTAAAAAAAACGTTTCGACAGCTTGGCGACTCCATTGGGACGAAAAAGAGAGTCAAGCCACAAGTCGATTATTTTCTTTTCTTTTTATCGAAAATTAAAGATTTGGTCTAATTGAATTTGCAATCCTTTGCATTTTATTTTTATGTGATACTTTGATAATATTGTGTTGATATTGCTGTAGTATAGAATTATTCACATTCATTGCATTTGTTACTACACCCTTTAAGTGGAAGTGAGAAGTTACTCCTTCGTGAGGTTTTCACATCCATGTAGGATAATGGATCGCTTTCGGTATATATCTGTACCTATGTTTTTGTGAAGTTTTCACTTCCATTCAAACATATGGGAAATGTATCACCCCTGAACTAAACTCATCCGTATGAGCCTATAATGGGTGAGGATTGAGGAATCTGCTAGTTCGGGTACCCTTACTTTAGGACCCAACCGCATGTAATGAGCCCTAAGAACCAACCTTAAGTAGAACTGTGCCGAACTTTTAGTGGTTACCCGAATAAGGTGTAAGAGATACGGTTATATTCTTGTTTCTTGCTTTTAATTGCAATTTGTTTTCAAGTTTTATTCCTGTATTAATCATACTAACTTGCTTCTTTTGAATCTATTTGCATTGCATTTTTCAGTTCAAAAAAGTGTTGATTCATGTTTAATTACTACATATAGAACTTGTCATAAGGAAAGAGGTTCCTTGATAAGGTAGAAGACAATGTGGCGGTGTGTATATGGTCAGAGAAAAAACAACGTGAAAGGTGATAGTCTGTCAAAGGGGCATATATCAGAGTTTTGGGATTTCACCAAGATAAATAACTCAGAATAGTTTGCAAGAGCTGAAAGAAAATTTGGGATCAATAGGACGATAAAATGAGGCAGATGTTTTACTGTGAATATGGTGATCTGTTTTACCTACTCAAGGCTAAAGTGAATACGTATCTCTTTTGAGCTCTAACACAGCATTGGGATCCAGCTTGTAGTTGCTTCACTATTGGGAACATGTGTCCATGGTAGAAGAGTACACGACTTTACTCCGTTTCCCGAGTATTCAAGTGGATAAGACCAACATTAGAGCCGTCAATGTCCCGGCTTTCTTAAAGAGGCTGATGAATATGATCGAGATGAGCGAACAATAGAATGTAGCCCAGATTAAGATAAAAGGAGATAATAAGTACATTACCTAGAGGAGTCTGCGAGACTTAGTTTTGGTACACCCTGACGCAAGGAAAAGCTTGACGTCTTTGCCTTAAGCTTTCATGAGTTAATCATTTTCCCTAAGGCATTAGGGCATAAATGAAGTGGTCTCAGATTTACGACTGAGCTAAAAGGTAAGCTAGGCCAAGAATGATGAATTAAAAGGTAGAAGAACTTGAGACCTCACAACGAAGTTGTGAATTATGAGTCGAGCTTCTCGAAGAAACTAGAGAAACAAAGAGTGAATATTGAAAAATAACAACAACAACTCCAATGCTCTCAGGAGAATGTCAGAGATGTGAGTCATGTTGCGAGCAAAGCTTTGACCCAAATACGAGAAGCAACTAACCACTTGCTGGCCTTATCCGTTCAAGACTGACGTATTGAACTTGAAATCAGAGTCAAATTAGGACAAAAAAATAGCTTGGCTTCTTAGGAAGGTTAAGACTTTGAGCATTAAGGGACGACCATATATGTATATGCCTTATGTAAAGAAATTTGTTTTCTAGTGAAGTTGTTCTAATGGAATTGAACTAAGAATCAACGCTTTTTTCATGCATTTTACCATTCCTTAGCTTTGCACTTCATGCATTAAATTTTAAAAAAAATCCCTACATATTTGAACGAAAACTGAGAGGAAACAATAAATCAAGATAAGGGGGAATTTTGAAAAAAATTTGAGTGAAAGTCATATCCGAAGGAGAGAACAGAGAGTGGAACCCATCGAGAGTTCGTCCTTACACCTTTGGAAGTGTTTTGGACAACTAGGCTATGGAGGAGCTTCTTGTAATTTCTAAGACTTTTCTAGAGTAATATTTAGAATACACTTATTGCTCTAAGCCCGAGAGCAGTAGGGATCCTTTTGTAAACCACTATTTTTTATTTCAATGAAAACGATGCATTTTTGTGTCTCACTTGGCAAATATTTTGTCAGTCTTTTTCAGTCATACTCATACCATATGGTTAATCATTCTTAAATTTATTTGTTATTTGAGTTTCTCTCATCCATATGCCGGGTCCCTTGATATCAAGGATACGAGCGACACTGCGCTTGACTCAGAGCCCCTTTTGAGAAGGACATGTGTCAAAGAAAACCTCAAGACTTCAAAGATGATCAAGAATGTAACTTGTGTCCCGATCTACTACAGATGTTTGAGCAAGACGAGAATCAAATATTACCTTACAAAGTATCAGCAAAAATTGCGAGTTTGGGGAATGAAAATGAAAAGAGATGAAAATGATAAAAATTGAGGCGTGTATCTCTGCAAAAACAAGGAGAAATCTTATAGAGCTACTTCGAGAATTCGAAAAGGTCTTCGCATGGTCCTATCAAAGCATGCCCGGTTTAAGGAATTGATATCGTGACACACATACTCCCTAAAGGAAGAATGTAATCTAAGTTCAACAAAAACTTCGAAGAATAAGGCCTGAAGTGCTATTAAAAAAGAGGTAAAAACTAAAAAAAGAGGGTCGAGATGAAAACCCGCAAAGGGCATCTTGAAACTCAAAGATAGAAAAAAAAGAAAAAAAAGAGGAAAGAAAAAGTCAAGAGCATCTCCTTCACCTCTTCACGTCATGGCCTTTTTCTATGAGAAATCACCATTTGCCCTCAAGGCTTATTAAACCTCTGTCAGAACATCCACCGGGCCAACAAGTTTCTCACTAGATTGTAAAATGGAAGCAGTCCTACCCATTGGAGTCAAGTTTCCTTCCCTTCAAATGTTGTTAGATCTGATGAAATAGAATGGATCCAGTCCAGATTCGGTCAGCTAAACTTGATTAAAGAAAAGAGGCTAAAAACTATCCATCATGGTCATATGTACCAAAAACGAATGATACGGGCGTGTGACAAAAAAGGCTTGCCCTAGAGAATTCCATGAGGGAGCTCTAATTTTGAAAAGGATTCTCCCTATACAAAAGGATTTTCGAGGAAAATGATTTCGAAATTAGGAAGAGCCTCATGAGATGAAGAAGTCCTTTTCCGGAGAAGCTCTAATCCCGACCAAGGTGGACAACAAAGATCTACCAAACCCCGTGAACTCGAGTTCGGTGAAAAAGTGTTTCACCTAAAAAATACAAGAAAAAAAACAAGCAAAAAAAAGAAAAAGAAAAGAAAAGAAAAAATAAGGAGAAAGCAAGATGAAAACCTGTAAAAGGCATCTCAAAACCTAAGGAGATTTGAGTTGAAAACCCAAAAGGGCAATTCAAATTCAAATTAAGGAAGGGGCATAAAATGGTCTTCTCTCTCAAAAGTAACGTGGTGGAGAAACTGTACACCTTAAGGCATCAACGAAGTACTCAAGGTTTAAAGGACACATATCAAGCTCAGAATGGACCTCATCAATTTTGCTCAGCGAAGCTCATACTTTGATATTTGGGGCACCTAATTTATTTCTTTGCTCACCTTATTTTTAACAATTGTTAACCAATTTTTTCCATTTTTTAAAAAAAAAACTTTTCATTCATTACCTTCATGCGAGTTTTGCCTCTAATAAAATTCAATTTTATCCAATTTACAATCCCGTTCAAGCATTTTTGCATTGAAGTAACGGTTAATGGTCTAACGATATAATGAATAAAAGGATTTCAGCATATCGCTTTAGAAAATTTCTAAATAGTATAGGGACCTGAAACAGGACTACTAGGTGGAAATAACTAAACCCGAGAGTCAAAGGGGTCCTGAAACAAATAGTTAAGATTACGATTACCTCTTCAGGTTTCATGTCAAAGATCTCATACCAAACGGAAGGCATGGTAACACATCAATGATAAAACTTAGGCAAACGACAAACAATGTTGACCTAAAGACCAAAAGGAAAAAATGACATGTTGAATTCATCATTCATACCCATCTATTCAGGGGTATTTGTTTCATTCAAATCATTATTTGGCCGAGACAGAGGCCCACAAAACAAGAATCTATAGGTCCTATTCCCCAAAGAATGGCACAAGGGATCAATACAAAAGTAAATCCTATACCCCTGAAGTTTCAGTGGGTTCGGATTAAAGCTAGAAGCAAATCTCAATGTCCCTAAGGTTACAGTAGAATGGAGTGAAGCTTCAACAACAAATCATATTTTCCTAAAGTTGTAGTGAAGTGGATTAAAACAAGTAGTATATCTCAATGTCATAGTGAAGCGGATTAAGACAAGTAGTAAATCTCAATGTCGTAGTGAAGCAAATTAAAACAAGTAGTAGATCTTAATGTCCCTGAGGTTACAGTGGAATGGAGTGAAGCTTCAACAAAGTTGCAGTGTAGTGGATTAAAACAAGTAGCAGATCTCAATGTCCCTGAGGTTATAGTGGAATGGAACAAAGCTACTACAACAAATCCTATACTCTTGAAGTTGCAGTGGGTCAGATTAAAGCCAGAAGCAGATCTCAATGTCCTTGAGGTTATAGTGAAATGGAGTGAAGCTTCAACAACAAATTCTATCTTCCTGAAGTTGCAGTGAAGTGAATTAAAACAAGTAGCAGATCTCAATGTCTCTTAGGTTACAGTGGAATAAAATGAAGCTACTACACCAAATCCTATATCCCTAATGTTGTAGTGGATCAAATTAAAATTAAGTAACAGATCTCAATGTACTTGAGGTTACAGTGGAATGAAGTGAAGTTACAGCACCAAATCCTATACCCCTAAAGTTGCAGTGAGTCAGATTAAAGCCAAAAGCAGATCTCAATGTCCTTGAGGTTACAGTGGAATGGAGTGAAGCTTCAAATCCTATCTTCCTGAAGCTACAGTGAAGCGGATTAAAACAAGTAACAGATCTCAATGTCCCTGAGGTTACAGTGAAATGGAGTGAAGGTACAATACCAAATCATACACCTAAAGCTGTAAAAGGGTAGATTGAAGTTGTAAGGGTGAATCTTATACCCTTAAAGCTATAGAGGAATAGATTGAAGACGCAAGGGCAAATATAATACACCTAGAGATGTGGAGGGAAAGATTGAAGCCGCAAAGATGAATCTTATACCTTAGAGATGTTGAGGGAATGATTAAAACCGTAACGGTGAATCTTATACCCTAGAAATATGGAGGGAAAGATTAAAGTCGCAACGATGAATCTTATACCCTAGAGATGTGGAGGGAAAGATTGAAGTCGCAACGGCGAATCTTATAACCTAAATATGTGAAGGAAAAGATTGAAGCCGCAACGACGAATCTTATACCCTAGAGATGTGGAGGGAAAGACTGAAGCTGCAATGACGAATCTTATACCCTAAAGATGTGGAGGGAAAGATTAAAGTCGCAACAGCGAATCTTATACCATAAGAGACATAGAGGGGCCGATTGAAGCTGCAAAGGTGAATCTTATACCGCAAAAGCGAATCTTATACTCTAAAGATAAAGAAGGGCTGATTGAAGCAACTAAGGAGAATCTTATACCCTAAAGATGAAGAAAGACAGATTGAAGCTGCAAAAAGAAAGTCTTCTTCTCTCTAAAGTCGCAGTAGATCAAGATTAAGCTATGATGCCAAAGAAACTGAGCTCAATAGGACCGGATGAAATTGGTCCTCCTTTTAGTCTTTGCTCCGTTTTCATTGCACGACAATAAGCAAAAAAGGCAGCTATTGGAGCCCAATTTGTCCAAACCCAATAGAAATAAAACAAAAATAAAAATAAATAAAAGTCTATTTTATTTACAAAAAATACCCAAAATCGACTAAACCAACCAAAACCCAAATTACAACCAAAACCCAAATTACACCCAAACCCAACTTACAAGCCTAACACCCAAGCTCACTATCTCAACCAAAATAAAAAAACCCTAATTGCTAGGGGTTCATCAGCGTCGCAAGCCCTTGGCCACATCAGCACACACCCACAAGCACGCTTCTACCACCACTTGTCACCTTCGTCAAACACCTGCAAAAAGAAAGGAAACAAAGAGCAAAATGACAATGAGCAAAAACAAAGAATCATGATGTGTATTCGGTTATATAAAGCCATGAAAAAACATTGTAATCTTATTCTTTTTGGTTTTTACGAACACAATTGAAATAAAAACAAGAGATTTCAAACATTTAGTTCACTGTTTTGGTATATTTTTTAAATATATTTTATTTCAGTTTTTTATTTTACATATTTCGAAAATAAGTATTAAACAAAAATAAAAGAAAAAGGGTCAGGGACTCACCTGAACGTCACCATCGTGATGACCGAAGCTTGCCTCGATAATGGGCAATGCGCCACGACCACAAGGAACTCCTCCAGACCCATCGATGTCCACTAGAGGGGCAAAGGGCGGATTTTTTTTAAAAAAAAAGGGAAGATAAAAAGTTTTTTCAGAAAAAACTAAAAACCGAAGAGATTATCATCTTTTTTAAGGGCTTAGGACTGGATCTTGTGGATTTCGGCCTCAGATCTGAACTCCGGGCACCAAGGAGGTTAAAAACGGCCTTTTTTGGAAAGTTTCGTCCACCAGAGGCGACGATCATTGTCGCCGATGATCGGTGACCACGACGGAGAGCTGATGCCCCCCATGATCGGCCCTTAGGAGCTTTGAGAGGAAAATGGAGAGAGTAAGAGTTTTTTGTTGAAACAAATAAAGGAATGAAGTTGTTTTTAGTTTTTTAGCTTTTATATCCGCCCTTATATGATGTCGTTTAGGGCATGATTCAATAGCTCGAAAATGTCATCATTTAGGTCATGACCCGAATAAGATCCGAACCTTCCCCTAAGGTCCTCGAGTTTCCAGGAAATGGGTAAATTGCTTCTGCAGTCCTTCTGATATTCCAGAACTCACAAGTTAGTCCTTATTCGCATAAGTCTAACACCATATGGCATTGTTTCAGGCCGATTCTAACGGCCTTAAAATGTCGTCTTTTTTTACAACCTGGAGACCCGATCCGGACCCTTTTTAGGGTCCGCGTGTCTTTAAAAAGGGGCTATTTATGCCCCTAGTCCCTCCGTGTTTAGGGACTTTCAATTCGGTCCCCTTTTCTAATATTTTTGTTTTTTTAAAATTTGTTTCTTTAATTTTGTTTGACTTACGATTTGGTCCTCAAACTAGTGATTCTTGGGCAGGGCATGTGTCGGGTTTCGAGCAAATTTCCCACCAAGTCCTTTGTGTTTTTAAATATTTGGTTTCGGCCCCATTTTCTCATTTTTTTATACTGTTTACACAAAAATATTTTTAGTTTTAATTTAATCCCTTTATTATTCTATTTCTTTTAAAGTTTGGCTCTTTTATTTCTTTTTCTAAATTTTAGTCCTCTTGATTTATTTTTATTATTTTATTTATTTTCATATTCAATTAGCATTTATTTATTTATGTATATGCTATTCAATTATTGATTATTGTTGTCTATTGTTTAATGATTTGCTTTTATTTAATGTTGTTTGATTTGTTATTTTTGTAATTTGAATTGAATTGTGTTCATTTAATAAATTTCATGCATGTATATTTTTGTTATCTTGTTATTTTTTAATTGCAAATTAAATACATATTTATTCAATCCATGCGAAAATAATTTTAATAAAATAAATTATACATTTTTATTACCTAAATTATTTGAAAAAAGGTAATGTTCTTTTATTTAAGAGATTCAAAAAATTATGCCCTAACGTATTGGTTATGATTTTCCGTTGACCTTACATAATTAAATATCCTATTTAAAATCGATAAATATTGAATGTTATTTTATTTTAGGGAATTCGAGAAATTGTGCCCTAACGTACTGAGTATGATTTTTCCTTGAACCTAAATAATTAAATATCTTATTTAAAATTGATAAATGTTATTTATTTTCGAAGATTCGAGAATGTTGTGCCCCAACTTACTAGATATGTTTTTTCTCGATTGATTCAAAATAAATGAGCTTTCTTTGCAAAAATTTGATTTTTAAACGACATCGAAACATATCATTCACTCATGTAAGAATCGCATTTTAAATTCTTTTCGAGTTTTCGATTTTCAACAACTAAGGCATTAAATAATCGGCTAGGTACCAATTTTGGGCGTGTGAGGGTGTTAATCCTTCCTCACATGTAACCGACTCCTGAACCTATTTTCTAGATTTCGAAGACAAAAACCTTTGTTTAAATAAACTTAAGTATTTCATGGTGATCCAATCACACCAAATAAAAAGATTAGTGGCGACTCCATTTTCGGTTTTAAAATAAAATTTTGGACTTTTAAAAAAAATGCTTCGACAAAGATTATTTGACCCTTTTGACTTCTAGATATTGATTTTTATAGCTTTTATGATTTAGCCCTTTTCACTAATCTAATTACTCAAGAATTTGATTATCTTAACCAAAGTCTCATGTGACTAAAATAATTACTCGTAAATATTAATTTAATAAAATTACTAACTCAATCGTCGGAAGGTGTGGTCTTAGACTACTGTTAACACTACCGAAGTCGGACTATTATAAATTAACTGCTTGCATCATGTGTTGATCTCCTACAGACGATAGATTAGAAGAAAAACCAGTTTGATGTATACTAGAGTAAGGAACATGTGTCTCAGACCTAGAAATCTTGGAGAAACCTTGATTCATATAGCATATATGGGCCGAAGGAAACCTAGAACCAACAAGACGTGAGAATCCTTTAGGATGCACCAAAGTTTATCCGAATTGAGAAACTACGGAGTTATCATCATCATAAGAAGAATTGTAACGATAGTAGCAATGACAAGCCACGTGGCCAATCTTTCCACAAATTTGGCACTGTGGTCTCAACGGAGCCTCAAAACAAGCATGCTCGCGATCGCAAGAAAAACTAGGCGCACGGTTGGATATGAAAGATTGAAGAGGTTGATTAGTATACGAAGGAAGAGATAGAGGAAGAGGATGTACCAGCTACAACAAGATTAATCGAGATCGTCACTGAGAAAGATGAGCTTGTTAACGGGCCTCAACCTCCAATAGAGTCGTTTTGATACCCTGAAGATCAAATGACACTCGACTAGTGTTGATAATAGAAACAACATGAACAAATTTTGGTGGAAGTCCATTTATAACAGTTGATTGAGGCTCCTCCATGGAAACACAATGATCACAACTCTCCAAACAATCGAAACGATGCTTAATTCTAACCAAATAAGCAGACATGGAAAGATCAGTTTTCTTAAAGTTATGTAAAAGGGAATGATATCACATACCTTTGGTGGTAGATCATGTGCCAAAGATTCTGGTTAGTGCTTCTCAAAAATTAAACATTGGTGACGAACAACCAATTAACTGATTTTGAAGAGATGCACTCACAGTGGAGAGTAACCAAGCCGAAAGTGCCGAGTCTTGCTGCTCATACTGAACAAACGCCAAATTTTCAACCAAATGACTAGCATCATCAATGATCGTACGAGGAGGAACAAAGACAAATCAATCAATGTATTGCTACAGACGATGAGGTTTGAGGACAACAGCACATGTTGCTTCCATGCCAAAAAATTGCTATCATCAACAAGAGTTGCTACCTTCTGAGTAGTAAACACAACAGGATACACCTCCTAGTTGTAGAATCAAAGGAACAGACAGATTCCATCATCGTAAGCAAGAAGAGAAAAGAAAGAAAAATTGCTCTTATACCATAACAGAAACAAAATATAAGAAAGAATAATCTTTGATTCATAACATTGTAGGTATAATGAGCATACTTTTATACACTAATTACAATATCAAGAGAACAACTAACTAATAGAAGCTAACTAACTAACAGACGAATGAACTAATTAACTGAGAATAGTTAATCTGTTTAAGTCATCTATGCACTTTCATTTCTATATTCCATAAACTTTTGAATAAGCTTTCTTAAAATTAGGATTCACTTTTTCTAAGTATGTTTGACAATGACGTGTACTCATTCGTAGTTCACAATATAATTATCTTTTGGAAATTAACGTGGTGCACTTTGATCAACTTCCTTCTTGATAATTGACCTTTTTGTTTCTTAATTATAAGCACACAAAAGAAAAAAAAATAACAGAGGAAGTAATTTCCATGAAAAATAGACGTGCAGCTCAAAAACACCTTGAACATTTGGTTGCAAGTTTGGGGCCACACCACTATACATCAAAATCCAAGTTGTGTAATGGCTTCTCCTTACTGTAACACACCATAATTTAGTTATCAGTCGCACTCGAATTCCTTTAGAAGTGTGCTTAAATCAATCATGCCTAGTACGTATCCCCACTTCTTTTTATGCATGTGATAACTTGTTGAATATCACTTATTGAACCAAAGATGTTAGGTAGGGTTTTTTTTTCTTTCCTTTTCTAATGTTAGGTAAGATTTTTTTAATTAAAAAATCAAACTAGACTTAAATCCGAAATTGACTTAAAATTTGAGAGAGTTTTGACAAAAATATTAGGTTAAAAAATTGAATTTGGGAAAAAAATTAATCTTGTTTAAAAAAAAGTCAGACTCAATGAACATTAAAGGCCCAAAGCTAGTTTGACCTTACCTGTTTTTAAATTTTTATTATATTATATTATATTATGTTACTTTTATATATTATATAATTTATAGCACAAAAATTAAATCTATAGTAAATTATAATGCTATATTAAAATGTTAAGAGGCTTATATATAAAATTTTAATAAATGAAAAAATATATATATATAATTATTAAATATTAAAACTAATATATATATACATATATTTCAAAAAAATTAAAAATAATATGGATAAGCTTAAAATGAATTTGAACTAACCATTTAAAAATATAAACGAGTTTAAATAAAATTTTAAATCCAAATTTATTATGCTTGAACACTTAAAAGTATTTAATATCATACTTAATCTGGCTCTATCTATAAACACCTCTACTATGAGTTTATGTCAGACTTTGTATCATATGAGATAGAAAACAACATAAAGAGTAGGGGATTCAAATTTCGGTTAAAACCGAATCAACCGACTGAACTGATCTAGTTCAGTTAATCGATTGGTTCATCGATCAAATTCGGTCGGTGATCGGTTATGACTTTTTGGAAATTCGGTTATCAATTAATTCTGAAATCGGGTAATTAACGCAACTTAATAATTAATAATACAATTTATATATAGTTCTAATTCAGTTAATTCTGTCAAATGAACATTATCAATTTATTTTTTTATGTGTTTTATACTTGTTTCAACAAAAAAATGAAAACGTATAAATTTCGATTAATTGACCGAATGAACATAAATATTTCGATTCAGTTAATATTTTTTTGAAAAAATTTTGATTCAATTAATAATTAAAAATTTTAATTAATTCGATTAATACTATTTCGATCCGATAAAGATAAAAGTAACAATTGTTGACATGAGAACTGGTGACTGGTGTTGCAGTTCGGAACAATTTTTTATGTCTACAAGACCATGCCAGAGAGTAATCCTGGAACAGAGTACCAAGATTTAGCAGGAAAAAAATATCAAAGAAGTTAGAAATTGAAAAAAAAATTAAAGGAATTGGAATAAAGGAAATTAAGAAAAGAAGAGAGACTTTATGACATTTTACTGGAAGTGGGCCAAAAAACTCAACTTGCTCACTAGACCTGGAGAGTCGGGATAGGAGAAAAAAGGTTCATATATATATATGTTAAACTACATAATTAGTTATTAAATTATGACTAAATTTTTATTTTAATCACAATTAAAAAAATTATAATTTGATTATTAAATTATTCAAAAAATTTCATTTAATTTATTGGGTTATTGAAATTGATGCTATATGATTTTTTTTTATTCTGCTTGCATCAATCAAAAGTTCTATTTCCCTTTCTTTTTTATAATTTCCCTGTTTTTTCATGAAACAACTTTGGACATCACGAAGGAATCTGCAAATCAAAATCCAAACAACTTTTTTTTCTTTGATCTCTGACATTGATCGTCAGATCAACTTGGGTCTAAAGTATATTCTTCTACTCGTTGATGGGTACTTATTCACTGTACCGATCAATGATTATCGCTTAGAACTCGCTAGCAGAACATTTAAAAAAAACTTAATAGCCTAATGACTTAAATAAAAAAATGAATAGTTCAATGACTTAAATGAAAATTTCTTAATAATTCAATGACAAAATTATAATTTTTTTAGTTAATTAACCAAAAAAAATACTCATAATTTAATGATTAATGATATAATTTACCCTATTTTTTATTTCAAAAGTAAACAAAAAGTAATTCAAAAGGAATAAAATAAAAAGAATTAGATAAGAAAGAGAGATGAATATGATTTGTCTTGTGGAACTCTATTAATTTATGATTAAAAATGTCAATGATTGAACTTATTAAAACACTTAAAATAATAAACTCCATGAGAAGTATCATTTAACTCTTAAAAAATTTGCTTCACCCAAAATAACATTCAACTATATTCTAGCCTCTAATTTGAAAGGTCAGTCCTTCATATGGACACTTAACTGATAAATTTTAAACGAAATCTAATTCCTAAAAAATATTTAAATATTCAAATTTACATTTTTTATATAAAAGAAACTCAAAGTAAACGAATATATAAATATTTAATCTCTTAAATTTCTACATAATATAAAACTTTAAAAACGTAGTCCTAAAGTATAGCAAGGGATGAAAAGGAAACTTCCTAATGGAAACAAATCCTCCCTTACCCCAAATATTTGTAAATTTTTGGTTAAAAAAAAATCAGCTTCAAACCAGTAAATCTTCCAAAGTGCAGCTTCCAAGTAACTTCTTTAACTTTTGAAATATAGTTATTTTTTGAGATTTGACGAAGATATCAGCAACTTGGTCTTCACTCCTACAATCAACCAAATCAATGACTCCATTATTTGTGAGGTTCCTCGAATAATGAAACTTTACATCTATATGTTTGCTTCTTCCTTGTAACATCGAATTCTTGAAAAGTTCAATTGCTGAATTATTGTCACGGAAGATTGTTGTTGCTCCTTGGTACAATAAGTGTAGTTCTTCAAGAATTTTTCTCAACCAAATCAACTTCAGTAGTAGACAAAGTGACAATTGGTTGCTTCTTCGAAGACCATGAAACAACCCCTGAACCCAGCATAAAGCATAACTTGAAGTACTCTTTCTATCATCAAGATCACCAGCATAATCACTATTTGTGAAGCCAAACAAATTTGCCTTTGCACCCTTTTTGTAAAACAATCCGTAACTAGCAGTACCTTTCAAATACCGAAGTATTCTTTTTGCAGCTAAAAGATGGATCTCCTTTGGGCACTTCATGAACCTGCTAATGAGACTTAAAGCATCTATAATGTCTGGTCTTGTTGCAGTCAAATACATCAAGCTTCCCACCATTTGTTTGTAAGAGGTGTTGTTAATCTTGTTTCCTTCAGGATTTAGAACAAGCTTTAGACCAACTTCAGTCGGTGTCCCAAAAAAATTGCAATTCTTCATCCTAAACCTGTCCAATATTTCTTGCACATTTTTTTGAGAAATAAAAATTCTAGAAGCAAGTTGTATCACTTCAATGCCAAAAAATAATGTAACATGCCAAGATCAGTCATATCAAAACTCAACCATCATGAACTTCTTAAAATTTTCAAACATGGCAACATCACTCCCAGTAAAAATAAGATCATCCACATACAAGCAAACAATAATCATCTTACCTCCTTCACCAACCTTAGTAAAAAGTGTATGCTCACATGGACACTTTGGAAAGCCTTCTTTTAGAAAGTAAGCTTCGATGTGACTATATCAAGCTCTTGAGGCTTGTTTCAATCTGTAAAAGGCTTTCTTTAACCTTTATACTTTGTTCTCATTTTCATGCTTCACCATATCTAGGAGGTTGATCAACAAATACTTGTTCTTTCAAATCACCATTTAGAAACACCGATTTCACATCTAATTTAAAAATAGGCCATGAATTTTGAGCTGCAAGAGCAATCACCAACCTGATTGTATCATGACGAGCAACAAGAGAAAACACCTCTTGGTAATCAACATCAAATTCTTGCATATAGCCTTTAGCTACTAAGTGCACCTTGTATTTGTCAACCTTACCATTTTCCTTTAATTTTGTCTTGTAAACCCACTTCACACCAATAGTTTAGTGCCCTTTTGGTTGATTAGTCAACTCCCAAGTGTTGTTACGTTCAATGGTTGCCATTTCTTCACTCATTGCCTTTTTCCATTTGGACTCTTTAACATCTTCTCCCTTATAGGATCACAATCTGAAAATAGAGCAAAATGAGTGACTTCCTCTTCATTAATTCCCTCTACCACAAAATTCTCCATCCATGCAGGTTTCCTCTTGTTACATTAGGACGCTCATTTCCTGGTTCAGCTACTTGTTGCTCATTTTGCATTCGCTCTATTGGCTACTGCCTTCCATCTTCATTCTCACCATCAAAGCCAACTTGTATTTTTTGCCTATGTTTAGCTGCATCCCAATTTCAAAATTGATCCTCATCAAACATCACATCACGACTAATAAAAATTTTCTTGGTAATAGGATTATACAATTTGTATGCTTTTGATTGCTCACTAACACCAAGAAAAATTCAATTTTCTCCTTTGTCATCAAGTTTTTTCCTTTTCTAATCTGGAACATGGGCATAGGCGACACACCTAAAAATTCTGAAGTAATCTATAGCTGGTTTATGTTCACTCCAAGATTCTTGTGGTGTGATATTTTGAACAACTTCGATAGGACTTCTGTTCAAAATATGAACATTCCAATTGATTGCTTTAGGCCAGAAACCTTTTGGAACTCCACTTCTTGTCAAAAGACTTTTTACCATATTTAGAATTGTGCAATTCTTCCTTTCTCGAATGCCATTTTATTGAGGCATGTATGCTGCGATTAGTTGCTTCTTTATTCCTTACTCAACAAAAAAAAAACAACAAACTCATCCGAATTGTATTCTCCACCACGATCACTACGCAACACCTTTATTGGAGTACTTGCTCCTTTTTCAATAAAGCTTTGAAACTTTTAAAAGCTGTGAGAGCTTTAGATTTTTCATGTCAATAATAAACCCAAGTTTTTCTATTGAAATCATTAATGAATGATATAAAATATCATTTACCTCTATTTGATATCGGATTGATGGGTCCACACAAGTCTGAATGCACCATTTCCAATGCCTTCCTCGCTCTCCATGATTTTCCTTTTTGAAATCATTCCCCATGGTGTTTATCGATGATACATTCTTCACATACATGAGAAGGAATCTGGATTTGTAAGAGGCTTGTTACCATATTCTTTTATTTCAATGTTTTTAAACCTCCAAAATTTAAATGCCTATATCGAAATTGCCAAAGCCAACTTTCATATTTCAACCTTGCAGAGAAGCATGAGTTGGTGACGGTGTGGAGGTATAACGGAAACATCATGTTAGGTGTCATATCAACTTGGGAAATTAACTCTAATTTTCAATCTTAATTTTTGCAAACTCCATCTTTAATGGAAATTTTATATCCCTTTTCTTGCAGCTAGCCAATACTCAACAAATTTCTCCTCAAGTATGAAATAAAGAGAACATTAGATATGGTTTGAACAACATTATTCTTGGTTTGAATTATTAACTCTCCTTTTCTCATCACAGAGACTCTTGAATTATCATAAAACTTCACATTGTCACAAAATGATTCATCCAACACTAAAAACGCAAACTTGTCACCACTCACATGGTTGCTGCAACCAGTGTCCAAGTATCATAGATTCTTCTACGTTTCTTCTTTAATATGACAAACCATCAACAAAGACACTTCTTCATTTTCTGAAAAATTAGTTCTTTCTCCATTTTCATTATTCAAATTAACTCAACATTCTAATTGACAATGACCATACCCATGACATCGAAAACACTCAACATCATACTTGTCAGTTGACTTTGTTCTAAAAGATGTAGAGTGATGGCCTCCACGTCCTCTTCCTCTCCTTTGGGAATGATTTTCATGCTGCTGGTGGTGTTTTTGGTAACTATAATCATTGTTTTCTCTACCTCTGCCTTTGCTTCTACTTCTTCCTCTACCACAATCTCCTTTAGTTGTAGAACGATTATTTGTAGAAGCCTTCAATGCATGCTCTTCTTTCTCCTACTAGTAAATTTTTCGCTCATGACTCAGTAAGGAACTCTGCAGCTCAACAATTGAAAGTTCCTCAATGACATGAGCTTCCTTAATGGAACAAACAACAAAATTGAATTTTGGGGACATGGAGCGAAATATCTTCTCAACGACAGCAACATCATCTGTTTTGTCACCATTGATCCGCATCTTGTTGATAATAGACATTGTACGTGAAAAATAATTAGTTACTAACTCATTCGATTTCAGTCGTAGTGTTTCAAACTCTAAGCGAAGTGCTTGAAGTTGTTGCCTCTTTTCCCTTTCAAAACCATGAATTGTTTTCTTCATGGAATCCCAAATATGCTTGGACGTGTTTTTGCAGAGGATGGTTTCCAAGATTGAACGATCAATAGCTTGGAAAAGATAATTTTTCACTTTTAAATTCTTCAAGCGCAAACATTCTATTTCTTTTTCAGAGCCTCTATAATTACTATGTCAATTGTTGGTTCCTCAATTCTCTCAGAAACAACCTGCCAATACTCCTTGGACCTCAAGAAGTTCTCCATCAACATACTCTAGTGATCGTAGTGATCATCAAAACGATGAATAGATGGTTGAACAAAGTTATCGGTGGCCATCATTTTGTTTGTTGTTGCTGTTACAAAAAAAAAAAATTAACCCAGCTCGGATACCACTATTGGAATGTATAGGAATTAAAAATAAAGACAGAGGAAAAATGAACTCAAAGTTCTTGTGAAACTGTTGTAATTTATTATTCACATGTCAAAGCTTTAAATAGACAAAAGAATCAACTATGAACTAGAAAATAGGAGCCACTACTAACATATATTCAAAAATAATGGAACAAACCAGGGAAAATATTAACCAAATCACTAACAGCTTAACTCCTAAATTCAAAGTTTGCAAACCACCTATTTTGACTCAATCAAACCCCATAATTGACACATACAACCTTAACAATTTAAAAATGAAATTCAAATAAATTTTTTGTAAAACCCCAAACTCGATCTAAAAGTTATGACCAAATCTAGAGAAATTGCATCGACTCGTTTGGAAACTGATTTCAGTAAGTATTTAGTTTTGGAAATCGAAATCCATTTTGTCGACTTAAGTTGATTTTGTAGTCACGCTTTAAAAATTAGTAATTACTGACGAATTAAACAAAAACCCAAAACAAGTTTAAAACCACATTATAGACCTAAAAGACCAAAACAAATAATTACAAAATTACCATATTTACATTAAATACGAAAACAATCCGAGCTCTCGCACGCCATATGGTCCTAAGTTAGAGAGTTACATGAATAGACAAAGATAAAGCAAAGGGGTAAGCTATAAAGCTCAGTGAATAACTCAACTCAAATAGAGATAAAACAAAACACAATATACAAATTAGAGTAACGCAAAGAATTCCAAAACGATCATATAACCAGAGCAGAACAAATCAAAGTATTACAGAGATTTTCATAACAATCCTGTAAATAGAACGGAGAATGATTATGCCAATTCAGTGTTTTTTAGAAAATCAGAATGTATATTTTTCAAAAATATTGATTTGTCATATTTCGACCTAGCAGATTGTAAATTAAACTACTTTTCTCACTTTAGTAGCTTGAAATTAAGCATTTTCCTTAGGCTTGCTTTAGATTTATTTCAGTTTTTAGTTATTGAATAAAATGTGTAAAAAGTGTAAAAAGGTACTTTTATTGTCTTTAGGTTTGAGTGAAGACTAAAGGTTAGCTAACGAATTTTGTGAGTGTGTAGGAGACTTTTAGAAGACGAACAAATATGAATCTGATCACTATGTCATGACACAGACTGATTTGTGTCATAACATAGGGACCAGACCAGAAGAATACAGAAGTTGTCTTTTGTGTCACGACACAGGCATAACGTGTCGCGACAATGCCTGGGAAATCTACCAAGGAGCGGACTGTCTTCTACGTCGCGACACGGCTCTTGTGTGTTGCGACATCGCCTCCTAAATGTGAAATTAATACCGAGTGAAGAGTGTTTTGGTCTTTATAATGCCATTTAAATACGAAGAACGACAGTTGACCTATGGTTAAGGAAAACGGTCATCCAAAGGCTATAAATAATGCCCCTTAGCAATTAGGTTTACACATCTTCTTTTTAGTCTTGAGTTTCGTTGTAGTTTAGGTTTTAGTTACTTTTCATTTCTTTGTTATTTTATTTTTTTCTAAGTGGAAACAAGATTTGTGACTTGCATAAACGATTGTGGATTTTTCCTAACAGATTGCTATACAAATTCTTAGTTTCTTTTTAATTCATATTTTCAATCTTCATTTTCATGTCTATTTCATAAAGAAGCCATGAGAAACTAATCTCATAGTGAGGGAATAGGGAGTGGAAGTATGATTATTCGATCATAATATATACAAATTTTCAAACGGATCAATTGTTTGGAAAAAGGAAGAATGTGAAACAAACCCTAAGTCTGACAACCTTAGAAAGTCATTTAGGTGGGAATTAACTCAAAATTTGTATTACCCATTCGTGAAAACCTTTACCCTAAACCAGTCTAGACTATGACATCGATAGATAAGTAGTTTTTATTGACTCATTATGTTAGTGAAAGATCAAAAGATCCTGCTAGGATAGCGACTAGTTGATTGAGGAAAAACCCTAAAAAGACTGTTGAAGAATTCATACTAAAGCGAGCTAATCCCCCACACATCTGTTCATCAAGTTTTCCTATCTCTTTTCCCTTACTTTATTTTATTTGCATGTACTTTAATTTAAACTCAAATTCTTTTATTTACTTTTCATACTATAAAACCTAAAAAGATTACTATGTACTTCTTTTCTTTGCAGGGATTTAAATCACTATCGCTCAACCTCCCTTGTGTACGGCCCTCAGAGTACTCGTACTTCGTTGTAACTAAATTACAACTCGACCCATATACTTGCTGAAGCCCAAAAAGACACACCGAACGGGAGTATATTCGAAGGTCAAGTTGTTGGCTCCGTTACTAGGGAGGCAATGCTTTTAGTGATTTTTATTTTTGCATTGTTATTAATAATAATTAGGAAATTTTTAGGCTATAGTTACGATTATTATTTAACAAAGTACTAACAATTATTTACTTGCAGAAAAACCACAATCAACATTATAGAAGCTGGGTGCCATGGATGATTATTACTATATGTGGTCAGATGAAGAACAAAATTATGACGATGATATTTGTGAGGATGGATTCTATAAGGATTGGGAGATATAGGAAAATCAGAGAATATTAATGCTCGAGTTGAGTTAACTTCTAGGAGAAACCCCAATTACCACACAAGATAGTGGCAAATCTTTTGAAAGACAACATGAAGAGCCCAAGCAATAAGAACAAGAACAAGAGGAGAAGTCATTTATCTCTCAAGAAAAAGAGATAAAAATTTCTTTGGAACCTATCGGCAAAACAAGTGAACATATAAAAAAGACATCATTGGAAGAGGAAATTGAACATATGTTGAGAATCGAAAGTGAGCCTCAATCTAGTGATTAATTGATTTCTTGGGATGATAGTGATAATCTCCACTTACAAAATATGGGTCTCCAATTAATATCTAGTATGAACAAATGAATAGAAGAAACGTTAGAGATTACAGAATTCATCGATCAAGGGTTCAACTTCGAGTGGGAAATGGCTATACGGTGTAATATCTCACCCTTAGAGCAAATTCCCAAGGAAATCAATAATATCAGGATTTTTCACACACTTTAGATGACAGGAAAAATATACGTTTACGAACCATCACATCATTCTACAGATGATAAATCCTCTTTGAAAGAAGAGATAGATCCATGGAGAGATCAAACCATTCAATGGTTTACAGTATCAGATACAGAGATAATATTCACCCCAATGGAAATATGCACCGACAATTGGGAATGGAAATTTGAAAAAATTACAATTGCACCATCATTTATTCAATTACATGGAAATTCATTGAGAAAATCATTTTTGTTGGATGAGGAGATTAAGCAGCTGTTAAGGCACCACGATCGAACCTACCATTTCCATAACTGGCACCACGAAGGAAGTAATCACAAGATCAAATGGTGGCATCGATTTATACCCGTTACCAAAAATACGATCGAAGTAAGGAGATATCAGTGGTTAGTGTAAGACAAAAGGGTAAATTTGAGAAAGAGACAAGCGTCAGAGGATAGCATGACATTATGGATGCTAGACTAATAGCGATAGAACGAACCACTCCGGAGTGTCGAGATGCACACTAATCGACTTGTTAGATAATTCTGGCAGTCACTAGTATTTTTATTTTCTTTATATTAACATACTAGCCATTAATTATTCCATTTCAAGCTAACTTCCTAGAGACACTGACGTCTGTGTCGTGACATGACTTACCTGTGCGCAATAGAGTAACCAAAGCACACCAAATCCATCAAGGCACTTCAATGACGGGACACACATACACGGTGTTACGACATAGGAGCCAAACTACCTATTTTACAAGGAAATTCAAAACTGGCAAGTATGTCGCGACACGAATGAGCCCGTGCTGTGAGAAAAGCATATTGATAGGTACGTTACGACATGAAATCCTCTATGTCACGACATCGTCTGTAATTTCTACAAGGGTGACCCAACTTACACACACAACACAACGACTTTAAATACAAAATTTACCTAATTTTAGCCTTAAAACCCTAATTATTTCACTACCTTATATATACTAAACACATTTTAACTTCTTAACCACACTTAACAAAATCTAAAACCCTAAAACCCATTAAAATCTTTCAAACTCTTAAACTCTTCTTCCAAAACCCCAAGCCTCCATCTTTATCATCCGACTAAGGAGGGTCGATTCTATCAACTAAGGACAGGTCAAACAATTTAGAAAAAGCACGGAATCAAGGTTAAAGTATCTTCAAAATTTTATTGTTCCATTGATTACTGCTCATCATTGTTTATTGTTTAGAGATTAGAGATGCCTCTTAGAAAGAACAAACGTACCACGGTACAACAAGAGCAAGATGATTCAAATTATGAGAGGATCGAGACCGCCGAGATTGAAAAATATTTCTTGGCTTTATAAGGAAACTCTTTAATCCAAGAATGAGGATTCGAACCTTCCATGGTTCACTGCAAAGAGATCTAGACATTAGTCAGGTACCATCAATAGGAACAATTTTGTGTTACCCCAACAGGTAATGTTGTTGTACCTATAGTTCAAGAGTTTTTTGCATCTCTAAAAAATGATATGATTAAAAGGGGTACCAGTAGGAAGGTAATAGTAAGAGGGAAAGAGATTCCCATTTTACTCGAAGATATTTGTGAGTATTATAACATACCATAATATGAGAAAGCTTATGTGCATAGTGTGGATTTAAATCTATTTAAAATGTCAACATGAAAGAAATTATTAAATTCTTGACACAAGGAAGGGGTGTTTGGAACTATGGACTGGAAATAGGTTCGCTTTTCAACTTCAATCAAGCCACCAAGTTTCCAGTCGCAAAAATGTGGATGCATTTCTTGGCGACTTGAGTTGCACCAGTTTTAAATGTTTATAATGTTAACACTTTTTGAGCTGTCTTATTGTATGGTATCTTGCAAGGGAAACAAATTTGTGTAGGTCTTGGATTTATAGGGAAATGAAGTGTTATATGCAAAGTTATAAGAATGACCTTTTCTTCCCCCATTTAGTAACAACACTGTGAAAAAAGGCGAGAGTGCCAATAGGCGAAAATGAACAAGTCCTGAAGCCAACTCAAAGCATCATCAGGGATTCTTTATACAAACAATATGTTAAGCTTCAGCGCAAGCAAATTACGGAATGAAACCAACAAAGGAAGGAAAAGATGGACGTACCAACTTCTCTTAAAAGGAAGGATAAAATAACGGTTCAAGGAGGACATCTTAGTAATATGGAAGGGAATTTGGACGGCATGATTCGATAGATACAAGAAACATGGCTGGTACTTACCGCATTCGTAAAGATGCATGGACTTCGTGCTCTAAATTATCCTCCAAACATGTTCCCATAGAATTCAGTTCAAGGAGAGGAAGGAGACAATAAGGAAGGAGAAGAGGTTGCACGAGAGTATCTAGGAACGGAGGACGAATATGAGGCTATGTTTCAGCCACAATACTTGACTCTTTAGGGACTAGTCATTCGAAGTCCAAAACGATAACAACGTGGGAGCTCTTACCAAAGGTACTTCAGTAAAGGTAAGGCTCCAATGGACCCACAATCTAATTCAAAGGAGGATTGACTGTTTTTAACATTTTTAGTTAAAAGACTTTATTTAAAAAAAATACTTGTAATTTGGATAGTTTGGTTTTTGTTTTAAAGAGTTATTTATTAAGTAGGAGTAGAAGTAGTGGTAGATTTTTTGTTGCATGCATATTTTTTAATTTTTATGTAGGAACCCCATATGATAGAAGCATAACATTTGGAGCGATTCACGACAAAAGGAGAAGGAACTCACCATTACTAGAAGAGCCTTTCATGATCAATCGGGTAACTTCTATCCTTACTTTTAAAGGCTACACATTGAGGATAATGAGTTTTCTAAAGTGTGGGGGTAACATAGAAATTTTTTTTATTACTTTTGATTTTGTTTGTTTTTGTCGTGTGCTTGAGCTTGTAGAAATACAAGTGATTGGTTAGGAGGATGTGCAATAGGTTGATTGTATCTTTTGAATAAATTTGGCATGATGATGAGTAGTTCTTAAATTTTTTAGCATAAAACTACTAAGTTCTATAGGTTACACTAAAATAGATAAAGAGATATTATTTGTACCAAATGACATGAATAATATGAGGAAATGAGCATGCTAGTATATATGATAAATGGTAATTTTGAGATCATGTGATTAAATTGACATTTATGCATATTGAGATGTTTAGGGATAACCTAAGGCATTGTTTGGATACATTTAGAGTAAAAAAGAAAGCCTTATTCTAATTTGCCATTTAGTACCCATATTTGAACTTATTGACCCTTCTTGATGAACCAAAATACAAACCATTAAGCCTAGAAAAGTCAATTTGTGTTTACTCGTTTTATTTGGTCTGAATTTGCACAAAGTATTGAGGGTAAGTAGACACATCAATGCAGAGTTTGTAAAACAAGAGTAAAATAGGAAAATCAATGTGAAATAAGAACTTTAAAATAGCTAGAAACATGAAAACAAGGAAAAAAATCCAAAAGAAAAGAAGAGACGAGTAAAAACAAAGAAAGAAAAAAAATTCTTGAGTGAGAAAAAGTATGAAAAATGACAAAGTCACATAAGCAAAAAAGAAGAAAAAAAAACCTTGTTCAAGAAATATAGAATACTTGTAGGCTAGCTAGAGGGATTAAACCATATTGAGATTTCCTAAGTGGAGAGACAAGGAAGGTGAAAGAAGGAGAAATACAGAGGTGAGAAGGAATGAGATACTAAGAGGGGAAGAATAGAGAACAATACAATATGCCAAACAATTTTCATGTTTGTAGCCTTTTGTGCTTACTATTCTTTTTGAACTTCATACCTATCCTAAGCCTCAAAACATTACAAGCCGAAAAAGACCTATGTGACCTAAACAATTTCATGCATGAATGGATATGGCATTACATAGTTCTATTATAATTATTTATATTGTACTAGGATAATTAAAGTACTTATGTTAGTCATTGATGGAGTACTACTAATAAAATATTTGTATTTGTCACTTTTGTAACTTACTAAACTTAAATGTTTTTAATAAAAAATGGTAGGATTACTCACTCATCCTATTGAAATTATGGGAAGGTATATAATGCCTAAAGTAGATGTTACGAACTCAATCCTTGTATGATACATACTCAAGCTCTTATGTTTTTCTTTCTTTTATTTTGTTTTTATTGCTTCAGGACAAGCAATGACTTAAGTGTGGGAGAGTTTGATCTGTCGTATTTCGACCTAGCAAATTAAACTACTTTTTATACTTTAGGAGCTTGAAATTAAGGATTTTCCTTAGGTTTGCTTTAGATTTATTTCAGTTTTTAGTTATTGAATAAAATGAGTAAAAAGTGTAAAAAAGGTGTTTTTATTGTCTTTAGGGTTGAGTAAGCCTAAAGGTTAGCTAACAAACTTTATGAGTGTGCAGGAGACCTTTAGAAGATGAACAAATATGAAGCTGATCACTATGTCACGACACAAACTGATCTGTGTCGTAGCATAGGGACCAGACCTGAAGAATACAAAAGTTGTCTTCTAAGTCGCGACATAAGCATAACGTGTTACAATAACGTCTGGGAAATCTACCAAGGAGCGGACTATCTTTTACGTCACGACACGACTCCTATGTGTCGTGACATCGCATCCTGAATGTGGAATTAACATTGAATGAATGGCATTTCGATTTTTACAACGCCACTTAAACATGAAGAACGAAAACTAACCTAGGGTTAAGGAAAACGACCGTCCAAAGGCTATAATAGGACCCTTTAGGACTTAGGTTTACACATCTTCTTTTTAGTCTTTAGTGTCGCTGCAGTTTAGGTTTTAGTTACTTTTAATTTCTTTTTTATTTTATTTCTATTCTAAGTGGAAATGAGATCTGTAACTTGCAGAAACGATTGTGGATTTTTCCCAACAGATTGTTATACAAATTCTTAGTTTCTTTTTAATTCATATTTTCAATCTTCATTTTCAAGTTTATTTCTATAATTAAAATCATGATGCCTAAAGAAGCCATGATGAACTAATCCCTTTATGGGGGATCAGGGAGTGGAAGTATGATTATTCGATCATAGTATAAAGGGATTTTCAAACAGATCAATTGTTTGGAAAATGAAGAACGTGAAACAAACCCTAAGCCTAACAACCCCAAGACGTCATTTAGGTGGGAATTAACTTAAAATTTGTATTGCCCATTCGTGAACACCTTTACCCCAAACCAGTCTAAATTGTAACATCGAGAGATAAGTAATCTTTATTGACTCATTATGTTAGTGGAAGATCGAAAGATCTTACTAGGGTAACGACTAGTTGATTGAGGAAAAACCCTAGAAACAATGGTTGAAGAATTCATACTGAAGCGAGCTAATCTCCCACACATCTGTTCATCAAGTTTTCTTATCTCTTTTCCCTTTATTTTATTTTCATGTGCTTTAATTTAAACCCAAGTTTTTTTATTTACTTTTCGTACTATAAAACCTAAAAGGATTACTAAGTACTTTTTTTTGCAGGGATTTAAATCACTGTCGCTCAAGTTCCCTTGGGTACGATCCTCGGAGCACTCGTACTTCATTATAACTATATTACAACTCAACCCGTATACTTGCGGAAGCCCAAAAATACACACCGTTTGGGAGTATGTTTGGAGGTGATCAAATATCCTACCCAGCTCTGCTACACACCAAACATAGAGTTATCTAGAACTCATCTAACCAAAACACACCAACAGATAATTGTGGACAATGCCACCAGAATTGCAGTTAAAACTGCCAGATCAGATATATGTAGTCAAACCATAATAATTGTAGATAAGCTACAAGACAGAATTGTGGATAAACCACCAGATAATACAGATCATTAAACTGCTAGAAACTTCATCCTTTCACATCATCCCAAACCCCATGTAATGTGTCATGGCATGCATATTCAGAGTTAGAATGATAAACATGTAGGACATGTTGTCATACAATAATAGAATTAGAAGGCATGGGAATCCATTCTTTGCAGAACAGATTGATAAAATCTTAATGAATCCTAACAGATTTGCCATGAAATCACATGCATGGTGACATATCAGAATCAGTATCAGACAAAACAACATATTCGAATATCACATGTTCTCATCTAACAAAGTAACGTAGTAACAAACCATCAAAATTAACAGAGCACAGATCATACTTGAATAAGTCACATACCTTAAACACGTACCAAGCAAAAGCACATTATACAGTAATAAACCATCCTTACTTAGCTTATATCATATCATACATACGTACAGATAACAAATTACATATCAATAGATCATCAAATATCAAGCTCTATAGCTTGTTTCATATCATTCGGACCCTACAAGAGGCCTATGTTCGATTCGAACACTGTTTACGCCTTTAGGGAAAAATTTTGGTTTTTGGGCCACACACCTGTGTGGATTCACACGGCGTACTTGGTTGGCCAGTATAGCCCACACGACCATGTGGCTCAAGTCAGTGGCTCAAACAGCCCAAACACACACTCGTGTCCCTTGCCCGTGTGACTCAAATCAAGTCAACTCCTAGCATGGTCTAGGCACACAGTCGTGTACATGTCCGTGTGACCCAAGTCAGTGTCTCACACAGCCCTGGCACATGATCGTGTGGCTCACATGATCTACCACAAGGCTTGACACACGACCGTGTGACGTCGACAATCATAATTTCAGCTTTTGTCGTTCGCTAAATTCTCAAGTTTTTGTTACACACTTGATACAATTTTGATGTAAAAGCAACAAAGATAATTCCGGAACCTAAAAACGACTATCAAATGACCAAATCAGATAATTTTACCGAATCAAATCACTAAAACTAACACCCAACACCGAAGTTATGTCGAAGAACTTTCAACACAAAACCCTGGATCGAAACTTACCGACAAATAAATTGAACCAAAAAAGAGAAGTCAAACCCTGTACAGAACCAATTTAATGCAAAATGGAAAAAGAAAAAGGTAAAGTGAGGAGTAGAAAGTGAGACAAATAAGAAGACGATAAAGAGGAAACGATAGAAACAAAATGGAAACTAAAACATGAAGCAAAAGGGAGTTTTGCGAAGTTTAATTAACTTTTAAAATAAATCTACCTCACAGGCAGCATAAAACGTTTCTTGAATGCTTTCGTAGAAATTCGAACACAAGACCAGAAAGGATAAGAAGCTTAACAACTGAACCACTACGCTCATCATTAGCATTAATTGATCGAAACTATTATTTATGCCAGATGATCATGGATAGAGGTTAAGACAAATAACAAAAATTTCAAAGAAGGGATTTAAGCACAAGACCTCAAACACACATCCAGAGAACTTAACCATTGAACCAAACTAAATCACTTTGCAATATTTTCAAAATCTTAACTCAAAATCAAGAGGTAACCGCTCTTGGTTTCACTAACTCAATTTCTTTTAACCCAATTTTTGGGATGTTACACTTTTACTCTTAATATTTTTTTTGAACAATCTTATTATAGTCTCTAATTATATCTGTTCTTTTTTACCTAATGTCTAGAATTACCCATAATCTTTCTCAAACTCATAAATAGGAGAACTTTTCTCTTGATATTTTAAATGAGAACTTAATAGCATATTTATCCAATTTAAATAATAAACATATATAGTTAAGATGACGTAGCTAATTGCAAAAAATAAATTAAAAAGTCAAATCCCATAATATTTATAATACTTTCTAGTTTAAAATATTTCATATATTTATGTATGGTTCATACATTTGAAATTTAATTTTTAGATTTTTATTTTTAAAAATTTAGGTAATTTATTTATTAAAATTTAAAATTTAATTCTAAGTATTATTATTATTATTATTGTTAAATATTTTGGTGTGATATTTTGAAATAAAATATATTCACTTTATAATAATGTAATTAAAAAATGACATTGTAATGAATTTGAATTTAACAAAATAGTTTTAACAATGTTAACATTCAAACGTTAATTTTGAAATCTGAAAAGCAGATGAACTAAGTTTCTAGAAATAAAAGTATAGTGACTAAATTTTAAATTTGTGAAGAGTATAAAGACTTATTGCATATTATAACTTATTTTGTAAACCCACAAGAATATCATCAACATAAACCAGCAAGTTCTTGGTATAGTTGTCAGTTACACTATACTCTCAATGAGAGAGCGTAACTTCAAATATTAAAAATAAAATTATTAAAAGGAAAAACTATGAACACTAAACATAAACAGATAAAGCAAACATAAATGATAACAAAAACAACACCAACATAATAACATGTCATGCCACACAAATTTTATCTTAGCTTAATTACTCTATCAAATGCAAACTAACAAATATGTTTTTTTATATATACTTGTTAGTCTTAACTTGGTTGATATCAACGCTCTTATCAATGTAAAAAGACGTGAATTTAAATACGTTCAAGCACGTTTATCTTCATATGTAAAGGTTAAAGTGAATTGTGAATAATTTTAAGCATTATATAAAAAATGTTTTTATATATTTTCTTTTTCTTCCCTATTATTTTCCCTTGCTTGTTTAATTTCCTCTTCTTCTTTCCTCATAGGATGACTGAATTAACCTCCCACATTTTGTTGCTTTCATTATAAATTCTCGATTAAAGACTATCAAACAATCGGGAGTTTATAGATTTGAAGGAGATATCTCTATTCACTTTTATCAAAGCCAATTGGACCACTTCGGCTTCTGTACCCTCACAAATGATTCAAAAAGGAAGCAAAACTGAACTACCTCTCATACGTATTGTCCAAGAAACCGGCTTAGGTTGTTGCCCCAGGAAAGGGATATTAGGGTTAACCTGCAGAAATTAAACATGGCTTGGGCCTTGGCTTCCCCAGCAAGCATAGGTTGTCGTACTTGGTGGGCTGAGAATGGCCACTCATGTCGATGGTGTTCGCATCACCACACAGCAATCTAGTGGTCCTCAGCAAGAGAGCAGACCACCATGATTATTATTGATGGTGGATGGATGATTATGACCCTTTTAATATTGACATGTGATGCACGGTTAATTTTATGATTTTGTCTTTTCCCGATAATTAGATCTACTATTCATTATACGGCAAAACATTTATCATTCATCCACTCAAGGGGGAATCGGGTTTCGTCTCTTAAAATAATTTTTTTTTAGATTTTTTAAAATTTTTAATTTGTAAAGATAAAATTATATTTTAATCACTTTAAAAATGATAAAAATTTAATTTAATTCTTTAAAAATTATATTTTTATTATCGTAAAAATTATAATTTAATTTCAAACCCTTAAAAACTATTTCTAACTTCACCCTGCATCCACTTTGGTCCTTCATTCATCAGTCTTCTTCTTCATTAATTATTGCATGTTGTCTATTTATTTGGATTGAAATTTGAGATAACTTGATCTCGTATAAATTCAAATTAATTAATAAAAATATTTTCAAATTAAATTGAAAATAGATATTAATATTAAAATAAAATTTTGAATATTTATAATCTATATAAAAACACGAGTTTAAAAAAACTTTTGAATTAGT
This sequence comes from Gossypioides kirkii, assembly GCA_005610355.1. Classification (NCBI taxonomy): domain Eukaryota; kingdom Viridiplantae; phylum Streptophyta; class Magnoliopsida; order Malvales; family Malvaceae; genus Gossypioides; species Gossypioides kirkii. The sequence continues at coordinate 23,531,867 of CP032253.1, read as the reverse complement.
TAATATAACAATTGTTGTTGATCATACTATTGAAATTGCCACTTTAAAAATATTTTATTATTTATAAGATTTATCACCTTTATAAATAAAAATTTTAATTATATTAAAGTAAGAATTTATATAATAATAAATAAAAAATTAAATTTTATATTGAATTAGTTTATGTTTTAAATAAAAAAAATTATTTATTTATACAGTAAATAACTTTATATCTCAAATATGAAATTTTAAAAATAATATGTTTATATAATCTAACATAATATATTATACTTATACTTATACTAATTATATATTTTCTATAAATTATTATGGTCAATTTCTTGATTATTAAGAAAAGAAAAATTGAATATTGAGTATTAAAAAAATTCAAGCCTGTTAGAGGAATTTGCCAGGGTGTCCCCTATCGTCATATCTCTTCGTTCTGTGTATAGAATGGCTAGGCCACATCATTCGCAAGGAAATAAGTGATGGTAAGTGGAATTCAATTCGTTTATCTAGATCTGGACCTGCTTTATCTCATCTCTTTTTTGCAGATGACTTGATTATTTTCAGCAAAGCAACGATTGAGTAAGCTAATTTATTGAAAGGAATTCTACAGCACTTTTGTGTTCTTTCAGGACATAAGATCAGTGCCAGGAAGAGCAACATGTTTTTTTCCAAAGAGGTTTCACAGGATTTGAGGACTCAGATCAGCTAGATTTTCGATTTTTGTATCGTTTCCAATCTTGGGACATACTTAGGGGTGCGTCTTCTTCATGAACGAATGACCAAGAGCACTTTGAGTTTTGTTGTTGATAGAGTCAGACGTAAACTGCAAAGTTAGGATGCTAGGAAGTTTTCCATAGCAGGAAGGGTTACCTTGGCACAGACGGTCCTTCTAGCTATCTCGAACTACTTTATGCAATATATGTTGATCCCCAAAGGAGTTTGTGATGAGATTGAGAAAATCGTAACGCAATTCATATAGGGTGCTTCTAATGGTCATCACAAACTTGCTTTGGTTAGTTGGGATTCCATTTCTCAACCTAGGTCTCATGGGGGTTTAGGTTTTCGCCATCTTTAAGACCAAAACCACTCCTTTCTTTTGAAGATTGGCTTTAATTTAGCTACTATGAAATATGCTCTTTAGGTTCGTGTCCTTCGTTCCAAATATGGGTGGAACGAGCATTTAACTGACTCCATAGCCAGATGCCAGAGTTCACATTTATGGCGATCCCTTTCCAAGGTATGGCTGCTCTTTCGAGAGAATTTAATGTGGTCTATTGGTAACGGTAGGAGTGTCAGTTGTTGGAAGGATTCTTGGGTTCCAAGTCTTGGCCCTTTACTCCCTTATGTACCTGCTCATGTGAATCTTGATTTGGATTGTAATTTGTGTGATTGGGTCTTGTTTGATGGATCTTGGAACATAGATTTGCTTCGTATTTGGCTACCAAGCGAGGTGATAGAACGCATTGTTAGTATTCCCCCTTCAAAACCTGACTAGTGGTGATGATAGAATTATTTGGGAATGTACCAGTTCAGGAATTTTCTCCATCCGTAGTGCTTATTGGTCATTAAAAGAAGCGTCTTGGAAACCGAAGGATGTTTGGTAGGCTAATACTTGGAAATATCAAGGACCTCAAAGAGTTAGATTTTCCTTATGGTCAGCTTCTAAACGTCGTCTTCTTACTAATGTAGAGCGAACTAGGAGAGGAATTGGGCACTCTAGTAGCTTTCCTCTATATGGCCATGATAATGAAGATATTTTTCATGTCCTTCACGATTGCATGACAGTAAAGGAAGCTTGGCGGATGGTCTTAACCCTAGAGATATAGAACAAGTTGTTTTTTTATCCCTTTCATAATTGGCTCTCTACTAATTTATGTTGTCATTCAAAATTACAGGGAATGGGAGCCACTTGGTCTTGCTTGTTTGGATTAATAGCTTAGAGACTTTGGATGAATAGAAACTTATTCATCTTCCAGAACATCTCGTGGACGGCATTTGAAGTTATCAAAGTTTCGTTGGGATGGGCACAACAATTGGAACCTTTCATCTGCAGCACCAAGGCTACACTTCACTCCCCAGCCATCCAAAACCATCCTGATGGGGTTTGGATTCATCTTTTTACTGATGGAACAGTGGCACGGTTTACTGGTGACGCTTCAGCTGGAGGAGTAGTTCGAGGTCAAGGTGGAAATTGGATTCTGGGCTTTAGTCACCATCTAGGTAAATGCTCCCCCTTTGAAGTAGAATTGTGGGACATTTTAGATGGTCTCCTCCTTCTCCTGGATAAGGGATACAAGAAAGGCATCATTCAGACAGATAATCTTGAAGTTGTGAATGCATTGACTATGGAAGAATGGTAGACTCAGAAATCACCTTACTTAGAAGGATTCAACGACTTATGCAATCAGGAGGACAATGGGTTCTTTGTCATGTCCATCGAAACTGTAACTTAATTGCTGACCAATTGGCAAAGATGGGTCTTTCATGGCAGAATTCCCTCCGTGTTTTCGAAGTGCCTTCGGATATAGTGTATAAGTTTATTCATGAGGACAAAGCATTTTGTTCTATGTAGTTAATAGTTTGATGTAATCTTTTACCTTTATTCACCAAAAAAAATTCTATTACCACTATATTTGAATTATCAAAATATATATTTTATTTTAATTATATTTTTAGTCTTATTTTGAATGATATTACTTTGCATTAATTAGATTATGTAAAACTATATGGTATATATTGATTATGGTACAAATAATTTAATTATAATTTTAAAATTCATTATTATATTTGAATTTTTAAATAAATTAATATATTTTAATTATGTTCAACAATTTAAATAAAAATTTAAAATTAATAATAATTAAAAATAAACGCATAAAATCACATGTAATGTGACATTAAAAACTAATATATATATAAACCACAAGTTTAGAGAAACTTTTAAACTAACTAAAATGCCCTTCCTTTCTTATTATATTACTAATTTTACCATTTTAAATATTATGCCCTTCCTTTATTTTATTTATAAGATTTATCACATTTATAAACTATCAAAATTTTTGGTTAAATGAATTTATTTGATATTTATCACAAATATAAATAATATTGTTAGACAATTTGTTAAATAAAATTATTTAATAATAAATAAAAGAGTTAAAATTTATATTGAATTACTTTATTTTTATGGATAATTACTTTATTTATTAAAGTATTAATTAAACCCAATAAACAGATGCTATTAAAAGATTTAGTTAATTGAATTTATTTGATATTTATCACAATTATAAAAAAATTTATGAAGAAGTTTTTTCAAATAAATTTATTTGATTATAAATAAAAGAGTTAAAATTATATTAAATTTATTTATTTATTAAAGTATTAATATATCAATTAAAATCAAGAAATATATGCGTTAGCATCAACCAATTAAATATTCATCAATTTCATATTTTTGTAAATTTACTTGCAACTTTTAATATTGGATTTTTCAATATTCAATTTCTGACCACTTTGAATAACTTTAAGTTTTTTTTTTTCAAAATAATTTATCTATTTTATAATGTTTTATAAATTATTCATAGTTATTTTATTATTATCATATCTAAATAACCAAATTTATTTTAAGTTCATGGAGTGACAAAACAGGAAAAAATTCATCCAAATATTTGAAGACGTTCTGTCATCCATTATCGACATTTCGTCTTTTTTTTCTTATTTTTATTTTTAATTTCTTTATATTATATTTCATATTTCTTTCCGTTGAATGTTTTAAGGTACTCTCCGTCCACTTGGAGCACACAAATCTCGAGATTATCATAATAACAAAGACTCGGCTTACTCAGGAAAGTTTTCTTGTTTGCACTTTAATTATTAAGGGTAAAATGTGTTCAAAAGTGTGGGAGAAAGTACATATGATTAATTTGTGCTTTATTTGATTATTTTGATTTTATTTCCTTTAAAACAAGAGAAAAATTATCATTATTATTGCATGGTGCTTGGATTATATTAATACTGTGAATAGTGGTTGGAAATAATGAAGCTTGTAATGATTTTTGTCAAGTATGAAATTTTTAATTGATGAGAAATAAGTTGATTACTTTTTAGAAGTTGATTAGGTTACCTAGTTAAATTACATAATGGATTAGAAGTACCTAAGTACGAATGTTTGATGATGTCATATGAGATATAAGTCTTATAGATAGTCATAGAGACATGAATGCTTGAATTAATAGTTATTTATTTGGTTTAATTTGATGCATGAATGAAATTGTGTATAGTGGGATGCTTAGGGAGGACCTAAGGCATTGTTTGAATAGCTAGTTCTCAAATGACCATACCTTAATGCTATGAATCCCTAGTCTCCTTATTTAAGCTTGATAACTCCTTTTTGATGAACCAACAAAATTGAAACCCAAAGCCACACATAAAACTTGAACTCTTCCCTATCCTTGGTTCGTTAATACGTTACGAAATATACACCATGGCATAGATATAAAGGGTTTAGGTAGATACATTATGGTGGTTTCTTAAAAAAAGAGCGAAAAAGGAAGAAATAATGTTATACAGTGGTTATAGGTCAGGTAAAAGTGTGCGAAAAAAAAGAAAAAAATTAGAAAAAAAAAGTCAAAAGAATGAACAAGAAGAAAAAGTACAAAACAAAAACAAAAATATTATGACTGAGAAAAAAGTAAAAAGTTAAGTGACAAAACAAAAAGTCATAAAAGTGAGAAAAAACTCAGTCATCATGCACCAAACCTTGTTAAGCCGACCATAGTTGTTAGTATTATATTGTATCTCCCTACATGGAGAGATAAGATAGGTGAGAGAGGGAGACAAAAGGCGGAGAGCTTGGATGGGACATTAAGGGGGAAGAGAGAGAACAATGTCATGTGCCTAACTATTTCTAGTGTTTGAACCGTTTTGAGCCATATCTTTCTTTGAACTCATACTGTCCTTGTAACACCCAAACTTGAAATCGTCGCCGATCAGGGTCTCCATGTCTAACTGTTCATCTATCACTGTTCATCTTTTACTTTAATTTCAATCAATCTTATTTTAATAAAGATGTACACCTAACACATCATAAATAATCAATCAATTATAATCACAACTCAACAAGGGCATAAAGGTCATTTCCATGATTTTTGGACACTTCTATCGGTACCTGATGAACAAGTACCAGTAGTTGTCAAGTCAAAAGACAGTTCAAAAATATTGCAAAGTTTTACCAATACTCGAGATGATTCTACTGATACATGTGACACAACTACCGAAACAATACATGCTTCTATAGATATCAAAAACTCCAGAGAGCAATAATTCCTACCCTGCAACTTCTACCGAAACAAGCATACATACTATCGATACATCAATGCTAAAAACTATCGATACTTGTTATTCAACTACTGGTACAACCCAAGTTAGAAGACAACCTCTCTCCTATCCTATACGTCTACTGATACATGCATAAGTTCTACCGAAACAAGTATGCAGAAATTCAAGAATTATACCAAGACACAAGATTAATAACTCAAACACACTCATCACAAGTTATACACTAAGCCATCACACAATGTGCAAAACTTCTAAGTTTTTACAAGTATCATAAACACAAACATCTAAGTTGTACTTCATGCATGTATACAACCAAAATAGTAATGTTGTATCATCTTCATTCAACAACAAAGGTTAATATTCTCCTAGTACATGTCAAATAATCGAGTGATGAAATACTACCGAACGAGCTCCCAGGATAGTATGATGTCTTCAAGATGATCCGATCTTCAAGTCACAAAACGAAATCTACAAAACAACAACAAGTTCACTAATAAGCTTCATAGCTTAATAAGTTCGCTAGTTTATCAATTTACCAAGTCTTATGTGATAAAAAACTCTATAAATCTATCAAGCCAGCACAATTGAACTTCAAAGGTTTATATTCGTTTAACTCTCTGTTGACACAAAGGTCATGGTGCTCATTTTCTCCCTACTGACCCAGGGGTCATGCCTGTTACTAGTATACGATGTTATTCTTAACTATCGATACGGTAAATCTGTTCCATACGATGCTGCTCACAATAAGCTGACGAAAAAATGCAATAAGCATAAATCCCTACTATTGTAGGGCCTGTAATCCATTCATGGATTCTATTCACATTTTGGTGACTCACGATGATGACGAGAATCCGCAACAAATGTAGGATCTTAGGCATCGGACCATTTTCTATCTTTGGCACAAGGGCGGGGAATTCTCATGTCATAGCTAATGTCTTTCACGTTTCCAATCGTCGTCCACATTTCCAATATTCATTAGAAAGCAGTTATAAGCATTTTTTAATAAGAATTTAACTATACGAACTTACCAGACTGGTTTGTAGTTTTGGAAAGACTTTAGGGGCTAATCTGCTAATTTCCCTTTTCTGCAATCGGTAGCACGATCATAATCTACATTCACAAATCATTCAATTTTCATATTAAATTACATAATTTAGTCACTCAACACAATTTAGTCATTTTGGAAAAATTATAGTTTTACCCCTACTAGTTTCTTTTTATTCAATCTAGTCCTTTCAACATAAAACATGCAAAATAATCATTCTCTTACATAACTAACCATAGCAGAATTCTCTTGGGTACCTATCTTACCCATTCACATATTTATTTTCACAATAATACAAGTAATTCCACCAATTTCACATTTTAGTCCTTTAATCCTCATTTCATCAAAAATCACTTTTCAAAAAGATTTAACCAAAGTATCAAACATTCAAATACATCAAAAGCTTTCAAGAACAAGTAATTTCAATAATGGCAAGTTTCCTAAGATTTGACAGATTCACAAATTAGTCCTTGCATAAGCTAGACTAAGCTAATACGGACTCAAAAACATAAAAATTACTAAAAACGATCAAGGTTTGCTTACCCAAATCAAAGGTCAAAGATTGGGATTGAGAACCCTAAATTTATCCCTTTTGTACCATGTGAAGAAGAAAGAAGAAAGAAAATGAAATGAAAATCCTAAATTTCTTTCTTTTAATTCATTATATATGTAATGGTAATTTTGTAATTATTGAGACTTTCATCATTAAGCTTAATTAACTATTTTTAACCTTTATTAAACCTATTTATATATAATATAAATCATACCAATCCACTAACTAATACTCCTTTGGTTAATTTATTCATTTGGTCATTCTAATTAAACATCTATACTTTTATCCTTTTTATGATTTAGTCCTTTCTATTCAATTAACTATCTAATCAATCATATTTTCGAATCATAGTTTCCTACGATGCATATATCTTCATAATATTTAAAATAAATAAATTAATGACTTGACTCATCGGAGTTGTGGTCTCGAAACCACTATTTTTAACGCCACTAAAAATGAGGCTGTTACAACTCTCCCCCCTTAGGGAAATTTCGTCCCAAAAATTCTTACCAGTAAACAAGTTAGGGTATGATCTCATCGAAGACTCCGTCTCTCAAGTAGCCTCTTCAAGCCCATGTCTGTTCCATAGTACCTTCACTAATGGTACCTTTTTGTTTCGTAACTCTTTCACCTCGCGAGCTAAAATTCTTATCAGTTCTTTCGAATACGACAAATTCGACTGTATCTCAACCTCGCAGGGTGCAATCACATGAGAAGGATCCGATCTATACCGTCTTAGCATCGAAACATGAAATACATTATGGATCTTTTTCAATTCTGGTGGTAAAGTCAACTTATATGCTTCGAGACCAACCCGTTCTATGATCTCATACGGCCCAAAAAATCGTGGACTCAACTTTCCCTTTCGATCGAACAGCAACACTTTTCTCCAAGGTGAAACTCTCAGGAAAACTTTGTCTCTTACAATAAATTTTATATCTTTCCTTTTAAGATCCGTATACGACTTTTGTCGATCAGACACTGCTTTCAATCACAAATTACCCGCACTTTGTTCTCAGTTCCCTAAACTAAATCGATTCCAATTACCTTAGGCTCGCTCAATTCTGACCAATACAGAGGTGTCTTGCACTTCCGACCATATAATGCTTCGAATGATGCCATTTCAATACTGGATTGGTAGCTGTTCTTGTATGCAAACTCCACCAACGGCAGGTACCTTTCCCAGCTTCCTTCAAACTCAAGTGTATAGCTTTGTAGCATATCCTCAAGAATTTGTATCATTCACTCTGACTGACCATCTGTTTGCGGATGATATGCAGTACTAAAATTTAACCTGGTCCCTAAAGCCTCATGTAGCTTACCCCAAAATCTTGAGGTAATGCGTGGATCCCTATCGGAGATGATAGAGGCTGGTACCCCGTGTAATCGAACTAGAGGCTGGTACCCCGTGTAATCGAACTATCTCGAACACGTATTGTAACAAGCTGATTTTTAGTAGTGTCAAAAATAGTGGTTTCGGGACCATAAATCTGATGAGTCGAGTCATAAATTCATTTATTTTAGATATTTCTGATGATAAATGCATCGTATAAGTTGTGATTCAAAAATTTCATTGTTTAGATAGTTAATTTAATAGAAAGGACTAATTCATAAAAAGGGTAAAAGTATAGATTTTTAATTAGAAGGACCAAATGAATAATATAACCAAATGAATATTAGTTTGTGGATTGACATTACTTATATTAATTATAAATAGGTTTAATTAAGACTAAAAAGGGGTTAATTAAAGCTTAATGATGAAAGTCCTAAAAATTACAAAATTACCATTAGTATATATATTAATTAAAGAAATTTTCAAGTGGAAATTTTATCATTTTCACTTCACCATCTTCTTCATTCGGCTAGGACAGAAAGAAACTAGGATTTTTGAAACTCAAACTTTGAGCTTTGATTTGGGTAAGCAAACCTTGATCGATTTTAGTAATTTTTACGTTTTTGAGTCCGTATAAGCTTAATCTAGCTTATGCAAGGACTAATTTGTGAATGTGTCAAAAGTTAGAAAACTTGCCATTGTTGAAATTGCTTGTTCTTGAAAGCTTTTGATGTTTTTGAATGTTTGATACTTGGGTTAAATCCTTTTGTAAAGTGATTTTTGATGAAATTAGGGTTAAAGGACTAAAATGTAAAATGGGTGAAATTATATGTATTGTTGTGAAAATAGATATATGAATGGGTTGGATAGGTACCCAAGAGAATTCGACTATGGTTAGTTGTATGAGAGAATAGTTGTTTTACATGTTTTGTGTTGAAAGGACTAGTTTGAATAAAAGGAAATAATTAGGGGTAAAATTATAATTTTCCTAAAAATGACTAAATTGTGTTGAATGACTAAATTATGTAATTTAATGTGATAATTGAATGATTTGTGATTGTAAACTACGATTGTGCTACCGACCGTGGGAATGGGAAATTAGCGGATTAGTCCTTGAAATCTTTCCTAAACTGCAATCCAGTCCGATAAGTTCGTAGTGTAAATCTTTCTTAATATCCTTGTATATGTATATATTGTTAATGTACAGCAAATTGGAAGCATTCGATATTGAAGATGATCGAAGAAATGCAATGCAAGAGATAGTCGACTTTATGCCGTTGAAATAGTACCAACACGATGGTTGGGGTACCGCATGTGTTGCAAGTCCGACAGCTCATGTGAGCAGCATCGTGACTCAAAAAAAGATATGTATCCTTTATGGATTACAAGTGCTACGATGGCTGGGACTTATGCTTATTGCATACTCCCCACAACTTGTGTGAGTAGTATCGTTAGGAAACAGTTTACAGTACAGATAGACACAATAACGATGGCTGGGGTACCGTATACGTTACGAGTCCTCGACAGCTCGTGTGAGCAGCATCGGGTACTGGTAACAGAAATTTATGAACGGGAAAAAAAGTTGTAAATATTCAAAGAGCAATGGAACTACGTTGGCTTGAATGAGTCATTGTTGCTTATTACCATGTGGCATTGCTTAACTATTGAACTTAGTAAGCTATAAAGCTTACCACAGTTATTGTTATTATTTTTGTAGATTGTTTTACTGACTGAAGATCGGATCATCGACCGCACCTGAAGTCATACTATCGCGGAGTTGTCGGTAGATTTTACATCACTTGGTCTATGGCATGTACTAGGATGTTATTAACCTTTGATATGAAATTAAAGATGTTGAAATCTTTCCATTTTGATCTTGTAAATGCATGAAGTATAACTTAGATGCTTACGCTTATATTGCTTGTAAAGACTTAGAAGTTATGTGTGTGTTATGATGTTTTAATGCATAACTTATACTGATTGGGTTTGAGGCATTAAACTTGTGTCTTGGCATTATTCTTGAAATTCTGCATACTTGTTTCGATAGAATTAATTCATGTAACAGTAGAAGTACAGGGTAGAAGAGAGGTTGTTCTCTAACTTGGATTGTATCGATAGTTGATTTGCAAGTATCGGTAGTTCATGGTACTGATGTATCAGTAGGTTACAAGCATATATCGGTAGAAGTTGTAGGGTTTGGATTTTTGCTCTCTGGAGTTTTTAGTATCGGTAGTTGCATGACTTATATCGGTAAAAATCATATTTTTATCAGTAGAACTAGTACATGTACCGATAGAAATCTGCATAGTTCTAAATTATTCATTGAATTGACTATTACCGATACTTGACCATCAGGTACCGGTAGAAGTCCCCTAAAATGTTGGAAATACCATTTTTACCCTTGATAAAATTGTGTTATATTTAGATATTGTTTAAAATTACGAGAAATGATTTTTGTATTGAATAAAGATGCAAATAGTCGGATATTTGAAAAGGATTAATAGTAATAAATGAATAGAAGACATCGGAATCCTAACCGATGATGGTGCTTGGGATTTGGGTGTTACACATATAGCTCGGCTAGCCTCTTAAGTGGATAATCTACCCGAATGTGGATAAAATTAGCGGACTTCGTCAATTTGTCTACAATTACCCAAACTAAATCTTTCTTTCTCGTTGTTATCGGAAGTCCTGTGATAAAATCCATTGTGACTCGTTCTCATTTCCACTCCGAGATGGAAATCGACTGTAGTAACCCAGATGACACCTGATGTTCGGCTTTCACTTGCTGACATATAAGAAATCTAGTCACAAACTCTAAGATCTCTTGTTTCATACCTGACCACCAATACATTTTCTTCAAGTCATTATACATTTTCATACTCCCCGAGTGTATGGTATAAGTGCTGCTATGAGCCTCTATCAAAATGTCTCGTCTCAGATCTGAATCGTTCGGAATACATGCCCTGCCTTTGTAATACAACATACCCTCTGTGTCAATTGTCAACTCCGTAGTGGCATCACCCTGTATCTGTTATCTTTTAGTTATAAGCTTTATATCATTTCTCTGTAATTCTTGAATCCACTAAAGAAATAATGGTCTCGCCCTAAGTTTCGCGGTGATAGAACCATCACCCTCCAAGGACAGATGGGCATTCATTACTTTCAAAGCAAACATCGATTTCCGACTCAAGGCATCAGCTACAACATTGGCCTTACCCAGATGATAATTGATCACAAGGCCATAGTCTTTTAACAGCTCTAACCAACGACGCTGTCACAGATTCAACTCTTTTGTATCATCAGATATCTCAAACTCTTGTGATCTGTAAATATGTGACATCTCTCCCCATATAGGTAATGTCACCAAATCTTCAATGCAAAAACTATAGCTGTTAACTCCAGATCATGAGTCAAAAAATTCTTTTCATGCGGTTTTAACTGTCGGGAAGCATAAGCTACCAGTTTCCCATCTTGCATCAGAACACACCCCAATCCGCTTAAAGATGCGTTATTGTAAACAATGAACTCCTTTCCCGACTCTGGTTGCATCAAGACCGGAGCTTCAGTTAATAACTTCTTCAACTGGTCGAAACTTTGCTGACACCTTTCAGACCACAAGAACTGGATGTTTTTCTGTAGCAACCTTGTCATCGACAAGGCTATGATGGAAAAGTCTTTTACGAACCGATGGTAATAACCTGCCAATCCCAAGAAACTGCATACCTCGGAGACATTCTTTGGTACATTCCAATCGAGAATAGCTGAAACTTTACTTAGATCGACACGTATTCCTTCCGAAGATACTACGTGACCCAAGAATCCAACTTCTCGAAGCCAGAATTCACATTTACTGAATTTTGCATATAACTATTTTTCTAGCAAAATCCGTAACACCTCACTCAAATGCTGAGTATGCTCTAATTTTGTTTTGGAGTAAATCAATATATCATCAATAAACACCACTACAAACCTGTCTAAATAGGGCTAAAATATTCTGTTCATCAGATCCATAAATGCTGCGGCGGCATTAGTCAACCCAAACGGCATAACTAAAATTCATAATGTCCGTACCGAGTTCTGAATGTCGTTTTCATTATATCACAATCTTTCACTCACATCTGATGATAACCTGACCGAAGGTCTATTTTGGAGAACAAGGTTACACCCTTTAACTGGTCAAATAACTCATCGATCCGAGGCAACAGATATTTGTTCTTGATCTTCACCTTATTTAGTTTCATGTAGTCTATACACATCCGCATCGATCCATCCTTCTTTTTCACGAATAATACGGGCGCACCTCGCGGTGACACACTAGGTCGTATGATCCTCTGTCTAACAATTCTTCTAGGTGGGCTTTCAATTCTTTCAATTCGATTGGTGCCATTCTGTACGACAGAATAGAGATTGGAGTGGTACCCGATAACAAATCAATACCGAACTCTATTTCTCTGACTGGTGGCCAACCCAGTAGTTCTTCCGGAAACACATCTGTATACTCTTGAATAATTGTACCTGATTCAAATCTGTTCTCGAGCCCCGAGTATCAAGTATGTATGCCAGGAATGCTTTACAGTCTCTATGCACCATCTTCTATGAATAAATAGCTGAAATCACTCTAGTTCCTCTATTCAATCTACCAGATTCCACTATAATTACTTCACCTGTTGGACATTTCATACTAATCTGTCTTTGCTTGCAATTTACTATCGCATCATGCTCAATTAACTAATCCACACCCAAGATCACATCAAACTCAATCAATGGCAATAACATTAAATCGACAGGAAATTTATAGCCTTTAACTTTCATTGGATATATACGACATATAAAGTTAATAATGACACTATGACCCAAAGGATTTGTGACTTGTACATCAAATTCAGTCGATTCAATGACCAATTTCTTATCAGTGGCTAGAGCAGTGCAAATATATGAATGAGTTGACCCTAGGTCAATCAAAACACATACAATATCATTAAAAAGATAGAATATGTCAGTCACCAAATCAGGAACGGTAGCCTCTTCTCCAGCTCTAATGGCATATGTCCATGTAAGTGCCCGTGTTTTAAATCGGGTTACATTACCCCTGTTGTCACCTTTGTTTACACTCGTACTACTACTCTATCCTAGGCGTTTACCTTTTGACTATAAAATAGGGGGTTTTACGCTCTGGTTCACCTTTACCTCCGAAGTCACTGAACAATTTCGCATAAAATGATCTGTACCCCCGCATTGATAACAAGCCCCTTTTATCTTTCGACATTCACCCGCATGGTATCTTCCTTAATGATTGCATGATGGGTTTGGCACATTTCGGACACTGGCTACACTGACTGTAGGATGGTTCTGAAATTTAGACTCTGGTGGACCCGATTTACTCCTGCTCAGAAACCTAGAAGGAACTGCTCCACGAGTTTCATTTTCTCTAAATTTCTTCGGTGGCGGCATGAAAAAAGTTCTGGTAATGTTCTTTCTCTCAGATTCTTGAAATCTTTTCTCTCCCTGCCTCTTGTTGTGGTAAATTTCTTCCATCTTTTGTGCTCTATTCACAAGAACCACAAGCGATCGCAGATCGAACCCTCCTACCATCATCTTGATTTTATCATTCAGCTTATCTTCGAAACGGAAGCACATTACCTCATCTGTCGGTACAATTTCCTGGGCATACTTACTAAGTTGTACGAATTCTCGTTCTTATTCTGCCACTGTTTTATTTCCTTGTCTCAATTCTAGGAACTCTTTCTTCCTCTTGTCCAGGTACCTTTTGCTGACATATTTATTTCTGAATTTCGTTTGGAAAAACTCCCAGGTAACTTCATTCTCAAGCATCACTGCTAAAACTGTCGTACACCAATTATAGGTCTCATCCTTCAACAACGAAGCTGCACACCTCAGGAAGTCTTCTGAGGGACAAGTCATCTCGTTCAAAACTCTTAATGTGTTTTCCAGCCAATATTCAGCTCTAGAAGGACCATCTTCTATATTTCCTCGAAGTTCTTCTGCACTATTATTTCTAACCCTATCCGTCAGAATACGACGTCTTTGTTCCACCACCGAAGAAGGTTGAGGCATAGCGAGAGGTACCACGGGTCGGGTGGTAGGTTGTGCAACAGGAGGTAGAGGAGGTGGTGCCATCGGGTTGTTCCTCATGATCTTTGAGAACCATTGTCCCATCAGTCTGAAAAACATATTCTTTGCTTCATTTTCTGTTATCGGTAATATCGGTGCCCCATGACTAGCTCCAGAATCATTAGTTGGGACATTACTGTTTACTTCATTAGTTTCCTCTCTTTCTGAATCAAACATCTCAAGTTTATCTGCAAGAATCATGGTTAGATCGGATTCATCTATATCACGCTATCACAGGTTCATTTGTCATGTACTTCTAAAGCATAAAACACTGTCATTATAGTCCAAAAAACAACTAAATTGAAGGCTCTGATACCACTAAATGTAACACCCAAAACTCAAAACCGTCGTTGATCAGGGTCTCGGTGTCTTACTGTTTATCTATCACAGTTCATCTTTTACTTTCATTTTAATCAATCTTATTTTAATAAAGATGTACACCTAACACATGATAAATCATTAATCGATTATAATCACAACTCAACAAGGGCATAAAGGTCATTTCCATGATTTTTGGACACTTCTACCAGTACTTGACGAACAAGTACCGGTAGTTGTCAAGTCAAAAGACAGTTCAGAAATATTACAGAGTTCTACCGATACTCGAGATGATTCTACCGGTATATGTGACACAACTACCGAAACAATCCATGCTTCTACCAATACTAAAAACTCCAGAGAGTAATAATTCCTACCCTGCAACTTCTACTGAAACAAGCATACGTACTACCGATACATTAATGCTAAAAACTACCAATACTTGTTATTCAACTATCGGTACAACCCAAGTCAGAAGATAATCTCTCTCCTACCCTGTACTTCTACCGATACATGTATAAGTTCTACCGAAACAAGTATGCAAAAATTCAAGAATTATACCAAGACACAAGATTAATAACTCAAACCCATCACAAGTAATACATTAAGCCATCACACAATGTGCAAAACTTCTAAGTACTTACAAGTATCATAAACACAAACACCTAAGTTGTACTTCATGCATGTATACAACCAAAATAGTAATGTTGTAGCATTTTCATTCAACAACAAAGGTTAATATTCTCCTAGTACATGCCAAATAACCGAGTGACGAAATACTACCGAACGAGCTCCCAGGATAGTGTGATGTCTTCAAGATAATCCGATCTTCAAGTCACAGAATGAAATCTACAAAACAACAACAAGTTCACTAATAAGCTTCATAGCTTAATAAGTTCACAAGTTTATCAATTTACCAAGTCTTATGTGATAAACAAATCTATAAATCTATCAAGCCAGCACAACTGAACTTCAAAGGTTGATATTCGTTTAACTCCCTATTGACATAAAGGTCATGGTGCTCATTTTCTCCTTATTGACCCAGGGTTCATGCCTGTTACCAGTATACGATGTTATTCTTAACTATCGATACGGTATATTTGTTCCCCACGATACTGCTCACACTAAGTTAACGAGAAAATGCAATAAGCATAAATCTTAGCCATTATAAGGCCTATAATCCATTCATTGATTCTATTCATCTTTTGGTGATTGACGATGCTGAGAGAATCCGCAACAAATGCAGGATCTCAGGCATCGGACCATTTTCTATTTTTGGCACATGGCCGAGAAATTCTCATGGCGTAGCTAATGTCTTTCACGTTTCCAATCGTCGTCCACATTTCCAATATTCATTAGAAAGAAGTTATAAGCAATTGTTAATAAGAATTTAACATTACGAACTTACCAGACTGGTTTGCAGTTTTGGAAAGACTTCAAGGGCTAATCTGCTTATTTCCCTTTTCGCGATCGGTAGCACGATCGTAGTCTACATTCACAAATCATTCAATTTTCACATTAAATTACATAATTTAGTCATTCAACACAATTTAGTCCTTTTTAGGAAAATTACAATTTTACCCCTACTAGTTTCTTTTTAATCAATCTAGTCCTTTCAACACAAAACATGCAAAATAATTATTCTCTTACATAACTAACCATATTCGAATTCTCTTGGGTACCTATCTTACCCATTCACATATCTATTTTAACAACAATACAAGTAGTTTCACCAATTTCATATTTTAGTCCTTTAATCCTCATTTCATCAAAAATCACTTTTCAAAAAGATTTAACCCAAGTATGAAACATTCAAATACATCAAAAGCTTTCAACAATAAGCAATTTCAATAATGGCAAGTTTTCTAAGATTTGACAGATTCACAAATTAGTCCTTACATAAGCTAGACTAAGTTGATACGGACTAAAAAACATAAAAATTACTAAAAACGATCAAAGTTTGGTTACCCAAATCAAAGGTCAAATATTGGGATTGAAAACCCTAAATTTATCCCTTTTGTGCCGTGTGAAGAAGAAAGAAGAAAGAAAATGAAATGAAAATCCTAAATTTCTTTCTTTTAATTCATTATATATGTACTGGCAATTTTGTAATTATTGAGACTTTCATCATTAAGCTTAATTAACTATTTTTAACCTTTATTAAACCTATTTATAAACAATATAAATCATACCAATCCACTAACTAATACTCCTTTGGTTAATTTACTCATTTGATCCTTCTAATTAAACATCTATACTTTTATCCTTTTTATGATTTAGTCCTTTCTATTCAATTAACTATCTAATCAATGATATTTTTGAATCATAGTTTCATACGATGCATATATCACCATAAATATTTAGAACAAATAAATTAACAACTTCACTCATCGAAGTTGTGGTCCCGAAACCACTGTTTTCGATGCCACTGAAAATAGAGCTGTTACAGTCCTAAGCCTTATAACATTAAAACCCTAGAACACCAATATGACTTAAGCGTTCTTTGTGCATAATCTTTCGGAATTGCTAATAATTATACTTAATGAATATACATGAATGTGTCTGCCACATATCTGTTTGATTTATGTTAATGGTAATATTGTTATAATTTTGACCATGGGAATTACTTCTAATTTGTTAGTAATGTAACTTTTTAAACTCATCCTAATTTACATTAAAAAGTCTTCAAGGCATCTGACTATTAAGATTAAGTTCCATGTGCGATAAGAATTATTATGCCTTTAATATTTGACAACCATGCTCTTAGTAGTGATAAAATTCAAGGGACGTCTCCTTATTGCATACTATGTGTCTAGAATTGGTTTGCTTGGGACAAGCAAATAGTTAAGTGTGGGGGAGTTTAGGTGTGAGGTTCTTATTTACATCGGTCTTCATTAACTCTAGCTTGTTTGAAGAAAGAAGCCAAGTCAATTTTTTTTATTTTTTCTTTTCCTTTTTGTTTTTGTTTATTTTTATTTTATGTTGTCTTTTTGTTTACTTTTATTTACAACTAAATTTTTTTCTTTCATATTTTTTAATTCAATCTTTTATTTATTTATTTTTACATTGCTTGAGGACAAGCAATGACTTAAGTGAGGGGGAGTTTGATCTGTCATGATTTAACTTAGCAGATTAAACTAGTTTTCACACTTCAAGAGCTTGGAATTAAACATTATTGTTAGATCTTACGTAGGATTTAGTCGTTTTTAATAGAGTCAATAAAATGTGTAAAAAGTGCAAAATCCAGTCTTTTATTGACCTCAGGGCCGATTGAGGCCTAAACCTTGGCTAATATACTTAGTAAGTGTGCAGGAGACCATTAGAAGGTGATCCATATCGAGACTGATCACTATGTCACGACACGGGACAAAAAATATTGCAACATAAGGACCAGAACGAGAGAATCTTGAAGTTGCCTTCTATGTCGCAACACAGCATTAGTGTGTTGTCACACAGCCTTGAAGATGTCCAAGAAGGAGTATACTGACTGCTATGTCGTGACACAGGAGCTAGTGTGTCATGACATTGACCTTTGGACGCAAAATTACACCTAGTGAGGGGCGTTTTGATCTTCATAATGCAACTTTAAACTCAAGAACGGTAGTTGACCTAGGGCTAAGGATGAAGGCCATCAAAATGCTATAAATAGGCTCCTTGAGCACTCATTTTACGTACACCATTTTCCATAGTTTAATTTTCTTTCTTAAATTTAGGTCTTTAGTTTATTTCTTTATTAGGTTTTAGTTATTTTATTTTTGTTCTTCTATTATTCGGAGATTCAATTTGTAGAAGCGCACAGACGCGGGGGAATTATTTCCAATCTTAACACAAATGCAAAGTTTTCTTAATCCTTATATCTTTAATTCGATTATTATGTTTATTCTTTATATTGAATTTATATTATTTATGAAAACCAAGAGGAACTAATCCCTTTATGAGGGATTAGTGAGTAGAGGCATGATGATTTAACTATTGTGTAGGGTTTCTTAATGGATCATCTGTTTGGGAAAGGAAGAACGTGAAACAAACCCTAGTCCTGACAACCCTAGGAAGTCATCACAGTGGGAACTAACCCAAAATTGCTATGGCCCATCCCTAAGCGCCAAAACCCCGAGCCAGTTTGGACTGTGAGGTCGAAAGATAAATACTCTCGATATTTAACAAGCTTACAGACCTTATGCTTCTGTCCTAGAACAACATCCATGTATAATTTGGTGAACAACATCCATGTACACCATTTAAAAATGCAATTTTAACATCCATTTGGTGAACAACCAAATTATTCATTGAGGTAAGTGATATTAAGAGTCTAATTGTAGCAATTCTTACTACTCGAGCATAGGTATCAAAGTAATCAATACATTGTTTTTGTGTAAAACCTTTGTCCCAACCTTGCTTTAAATTTATCAATGGTTTAATCAACTTTCATTTTCTTTTTGAAGATCCATTTACAACCTATTGGTTTGGAACCTGATGGAAGATCAACTAAGATTCAAGTTTGATTTCTCATTATTGAATCCATCTCATCATTTATTGCTTCTTTCCAAAAAACAGAGTCTTAAGATTTCATTTCCTCTTCAAATGTAATAGTATAAGATTTCGTATTATAACAATAAGGTATCTTATTACATATACTTTCACCTTTTCCTTCTACAAGGAACATAATGAAATCTGGTCCAAAATCTTTGACCTTTTTAATCCTTTTACTTCTTCTTAATTTTTGACAAGATTCATCATTATTATCAACTTGTTCCAATGAAATTTCATTCTCATTAGAAGAATGAATCAATTGTTGTGGTTGTAATTATCTTGAAATAGAATTAAATCTATTTTCATTAAAAATAGCATCTCTTGATTCAATAACAGTATTATTGAAATTGAATCATTTGGTTCAATTAGCATGAACATATATGCCTTGCTATTATGTGCATACCCTATAAATATTCATTCAATTCCTTTTTCACCTGACTTTTTACGTTTAAGTGTTGGAACTTTGACAATAGCTCTACAGCCCAAACCTTTAAATAATTAAGGTTTGATTTCCTTTTCTTCCATTTTTCATAGGGGTTTATTTTAGTTTCCTTATTAGGAATTCTATTAAAAAATATATGATAAGCCATTAGAGTAGCTTCTCCCCAAAAACCTTATCCAAGACGTAATATGATAACATTGAATTTACCATTTCAGTCAAAACTCTATTTTTCCTTTCAGCTACACCGTTTTGTTGTGGTATGTAAGGGGCTGAAACTTGATGGACAATCCCATTTGATTCAAAATAAATTGGATTATAGTATTCTCCACCACTATCTGATCTTAAGTAGTTGATAAATGATTCATACTGAACTTCAATTTCAAATTTATAAACTTTAATTTTATCAAGCGCTTCATATTTTGAATGCAATAAATATACATAGTAATATCTAGAATAATCATTAGTAAAAGTAACAAAATATTTCTTTCCACCTAATGTAGGAGTATTATGCATGTCACATAAATCACTATGTATCAAATCAAGCAACTTTCTTTTCCTTTAAACTTTTCTAGTAATTTTAGTCAACAAACAGGTATTGCATTTTTCAATATTATTATTAAAAACGAGAATTAAATCTAACTTATGCATGTCATTCAATTTTTTATACTTCAAATGACATAATCTATAATGTCATAAATAAGAAGATTCAACCATATTAGCAAAAACAACTTTTTTATTCTTATTAATAATATTGAGTTTGAACATGCTCTTATACATATACCCTTTCCCTACAAAAATTCCACTCTTAGACAGAATAAACTTATTTGCCTCAAAAACAAGTTTGAAACCAAACTTATTTAATAGACTTCTAGATACTAATTTCTTTCTAAATTTTGGTACATAATATACATCATTCAAGGTTAAAACCTTTCTAGAAGTAAATTTTAGTTCAGCAGACCCTTTGATTGCTGCAATGGAAGAATTTCCCATGTACAAGACATTGTCATATTCACAGTGTGCGAACTTTGTGAACATGCTTTTGTCTTTGCACAGATGTTTGGTTGCTCCAGTATCAATCCACCATGCATTATCATCTTGTGCCATATTAATTTCATAAATCATGGCAACAAACTCTTCGTTATTATCAGCCTTAAAAGATGATTTCTTCTTTAAAAATCGACATTCATTCTTGAAATGTTTCGGCTTACCACAATGATAGAATAAGGCCTTTTGTTTCTTTTTGAACTTAGGTACTCTATCAGTCTGTTTGAACTTTCTCTTTGATGGTTTAGTAGTCTGTACTTCCTCTGTAACATGCACTTTGGCATTTTCAGAATCTAGGTTCTAATCTTGTTTTCAATATTCTTCTTCATTATGAAGATGATTTCCAAAACCTCAAGAGATATTTCCTCTTTATTATGTTTTAGACTTCTTTTAAAGTCCTCCAAGATGGAGGAAGCTTATCTATTATGGAGGATATAACAATCATTTCATCCATTTTAATATCATATTGCTTAAACTGGTTTAACATTTTTCAATATCACGAAATTGTTCCATAACAGAACGACCATCAATCATTCGATAACTATTGAAACGACTGACAAGAAATTTCGTACTTATAGCATCTTCGGTCATGTATCTTGTCTCCAATTTGTCCCATAATTCCTTAGCGATGACCTTGTTTTGGTAGGTGTCGAACAAACCATCAAATAAACCATTCAATATGTGGTCTATGCACATGTAATCAACATTGTTCCATTTTTTCCTTTCTCGGGTTGTAGCAACAAATTCATTTTCATTCTCTTCTGATCTTGGAGTATCCAAAACATTGGCAATCTTAAAAGTTGATAATAATAAGTGCATCTTTTTTTGCCATTTTTGGAAATTGCCACCATCAAACTGATCAAGTTTGACAAAGTTGGAAGGCAACTCCCTCAGTGTTCCACTTTCATGTGAAGTGCTAGTCATCATGAATAGAACCTTAAAATTGTTAACATAAATCTCAGGTGAGGAAAATCTCGAACACATGAATGAAACTCGAGTAGAAATAAAGAAATATGATAAGGCTCCAAGGCATATATCAAGCCACTATCTTTAAGGTTCTATTCGCCCCCACTTATATTCAGTGTGCCAAAGAGTTTCAAGCAAATTAATCTTGAGGATACAATGAAGCCGATGACTATTTGTGTTTTGCAGTGACGAGAATAGTCCAATAAGCACTGAGTAATGCATAACAAGAAACTCAATTTCTACAAAGAATTTCTACAGTAATACTTTATAAAATAATCTAATACTCTTAGAAAATGGAGGAATGATAATTTTTTTTTTAGAATTTGTTGGTGTGATTTACAAATGATATCTCATTCTTATTTATAAGAATTTTCATGTCTCTTCATACAGAGATCTTTTAATAGGTATCTTTTCTGAATAATAACATATTTAAAATGACACATAATTATTCATCTAATATTATAACTATTCAAGTAATATTATTTAAAAAATTAAAATTCTTTCTCAAAAATCAAGTGACATAACTCTTGACCAATAACCAAAAATTTAACTTTTAATTAATTACACCCTTTTATTTATAATTATTAGAACACTATAAATATTTAAATTGATTTCAACATTTGTAACCATATATTTTTTTTGGTACTTATCACTTAATCAAAATTGAGTTAGCATACCAAATCAAATAAAATAAAGTTATTAAACTAACAACAAAGTAAATCATAATTGCATGTGCTTGCAACAAATAAAAAAAATATAAGAGATGGTTGATTAAACATATTAATTAAACTTTCATATTACCATTATCATATCTATTTCCACAAAAGAGATTGCTTGCTCAAGAGGCGACGGGAGCAGTAACATGAGCGCCATCCAAAACGAGAGAAACAAAGATGAAAATATATCAACCAGAAAACCATTACAAAGTGTGACAACATGGACCACATCTTTTATGAAAGAGAAAGGGAAAATGGTCCTAAAGGTGCAAGGACCAATGCTAGTTCCACTTTTTCTCTCCTCGATTTTCACTTGTACTCCAGAATCATGTTGTTTTCAGGGGACAAGCCAATACAGGCCCTCAGTATGTTCTCCAGCATTGCACGTTGCTTTGACAGTGCATTCACGACGGGTGTGCCTGATGGAACCTGTTTTCACCAAAACAAAGACTCATTACTGACCAAATTTAACCTGACGGAGTGAATCTCGTGATTCTCAAGATTCTGTTCACATTCTTGCATGACATAAAAAAACAAACGACTCACAAGAGGGGCCTTGGTGAGGTAACTGAGGATAGTAGCCACAGGGTGGAAAGAGTGGAACTTGCCCTGCACAATGAAACTTCATGTCAGTATTAATGGTCAAACCTAAAAGAGTTAACCACCGAGTCATACCTCTCCTTCAGCTTTGAGCTGGATCCTGGTGCTAAGCTCAGCAAGGAGAAGCAAATCTAGGATGATGGGAGCAGCCAACAGGGAGTCCTCGCATGTGTTATGCAACACAATGGTGTTCTTGCCTCCCATGAATATCTCTGATGTGTACTCATCCATGGCTCTCTTGCTATCTCCCACATATGGCACATACTACAACACACAGAAAGAGACAATAGTGCACATTAATTAATTTTGATGGTCTCAGTTTGCAAGTGCATGAAGAGGCAGAGATGGGTAAACTTATTACCTTGATGACCACAACATGATCAGGATGTTCACCGGGTTGATAAAGGATCCCATTGCTTGAGACCATGTCATCCACAACATTGCTCTTAGAGATCTCCTTGGAGCGGAAAGTTTGGGGAGCTGATAGATTCATGCCATCATTGTTTCCCAGATGGTTGTAGCTCACTATTGATGTTGGCTGTTAATTTGTCATCACCATTAGTACACCATTACTACCCATCAATGTCACATTATTATCTTTATCCTGACATAAGCTACTTTCAAACCACATGTATGTACTCCTAATTTTGTTGGTATCCTCTGCCTAGTCTACAAATTATTGTGATAGATAGTGTCATAAAGTTGAAAGATTTGTACCTTGATACCAGCCCCAACAAGGAAATCCACTAGGACGGATTTCATCTTGGTCTGGCCACTCTTAAAATCGTCTCCCCCAATCAGACAGTTCCTCTGAATAGCCAAATCAATTAACCCTGGATATGATTACAGATCATTAAAAGACCCATTCCATAACATTTCAAAGAATTAAAAGAGAAGATAGCTGAATTAGAACCTGGAACAAATGTGTTTTGTGGGCTTCCATTGATGAAGGGAACATCCTCAAAAACACAAGCGATAGCGTACAAAGTGGATGGAGAAATCTCTGACTCATTCTTCTCCAAAGAAGCCAAGAGGTTCTCTATGCTGTCGTTTAGCCCCACAACGACATTGCTGTACCTCTCAGTGTTTGCAGTCCAGAGTACAACCACCTTGTCCACCTTGTTTTCCTCCTTGAACTCCCTAATCCAAACACAAACAAACAGGTCAGCCACAGTCGTAATGCCAAAATACACTCCTTTCAGCTTTAACAAAATTCTCCGGAGGCTAGAATTAATTATAATACCTAATATCTTTAATGATTTGCTGAACTTGTTCTTTCTTGGTCCCCTTGATGATGTTATTCGCACGTTCACCTTGGTTGGCAGCAATGAAATCTGGGTCGTAGATTCCAGGGAGTGGGACCATGGATTCCATATAGGGCCTTAGCTGTTTTTGCAGATCAATATCAAAGACCTTGGCTTTAGCCATTGCATCAGCTAGGTTCATGTCACTTATGTCCCATCCTCCAAATACAATATCCTCTGGGTTCACCTGTTTATATATATTGTAACTTGTCTTTAGCATTCCGACGAATAGCTAGTTAAGAAACTATTCATAAAAAATGAAAAATCCAGTTCAATACCATAGGAAGAAGACTCTTAAAGGGAGCATAAATCTCCTCCCCATTGTAAGACCCAACTCTGATAGTTGATGCTTGAGTAAGTGAACCAAAGTAATTAGCTTGTTGCACCTTGTCCTTAGTGGCCCAGGACACTCCCCTGAAAATATCCATTACCCATATCCTCAAAATCAACAATCAAAACTAAAAGAAAAAAATATAATATAAATAAATAAAATAAAACTCACCATCGGTTAGCTATAACACCACCAGTCAGGGTTGAGCCATTGTTTCCTCCCCATCCAGCAAGCATTACCCTAGAACATAAAATAAATTTAATGCAAAGTTTTAACACAAACCCAGGAAAGAAAACCCGAAAGAAATGAGGGGTAGTTTTAGATTCTAACCCTAGTTTAGGGACATTGATATCAGTTCTGAATTCATATTTAACAGTCTTGGGCTTGACAACCCATTGATAGGTTCCATCCCTGTTCTCATGAACAAGCTCAGTAGTCTCATAGTTGTACACGGACTGGATTGCATTGTCTGTGTACTTGACATTTGGACTCTCAACCTTAAAGCTCTCAATGAACATTTTTACAGATCTTCTTTTCTTGAAACACTGATTTGTTTTAAAGCTTTGGTGCTCCATTGTTAGGGACTGGGGAAGTGTATTTATAGAGGAGATATCTACACGTGGAGTAGCGTGAATGCTTGATGCCCGCACGTAAAATTTTACAATTGGTGGTTTGGTTTTAGGAGAAGCTACGCCATGCAAGTTTCGTAACTGGACCATTGAATGCAGCCACAGGCACGGAAAGGCACGTGTGAGGAGGAGGTTTCGTCTGTGACACGTTTGGTTGTGATTAACACGTGGCGTGATCAAGTGCCAGAAAAGTATTTTCGGCAGCTGTGGGGTCCATGCCCTTTGAATGTAGTCGACCGAAAATGCATGACTCTACTCACCGCACCGGTAGGGTGACACCGTGACATCCAATGAAGTACTAAGTGGGCAATTGTCCCTAACTGTAACTGCACCGGTGTAGTCGGGCGCATATGAATTAGAGGCATCTATGGGTTTGGTTGGGTCTAGGTTTAGTTTTAAAATATTTAGTTTAAGTTTATTTTTGGGTTGGTTTGTTTGCTCAAAACGTCTATTTTACTATTTAAAAATAATAAAATAATAAAATTATATTTTAATTATATTTATATAATTAAATTTAAAATTTTAAAATATTTTTATTATTTAAATTAAATTCAAATCGAATCGAGTTATAATGTAAAATTTTTTATTCAAATTTAATTTAAATATCGAGTTGAACGAATTACTCGACTTTTGAACAAATTTAATATAAATACATTTTGCAGTGCAATTACCTCGGACTAAAATTCCATTTTCATCTTAAATTATAAAATTTAGTGAGTTTAGTGTTACTTTTAGAAATTCAATTTTCTTTAAAGTTGTTTTTCATACAATATTTTTCAAGTTGATTGTTTAGGTTTGTTAAATTCAATCTCGGGCTCTTAGAAAAGAAGAAAGTCAAGATAAAGGGATTTTCAAGAACTTTAAGAACTTGAAAATTCAATGGAAAATTTTAAAGTTAATTGTATCATATATATTTTTAAACTATAATTTTCATTTTCAATTGGTCTCTAAACTTTAAAATACTCTAATTCTATCCTTAAATTATTAATGTATATTAATAAGATTTTTTTATTATTAAAATAATTAATTTAACTGTTAAATGATTGTCAAATCTTATGTGACATAATTTAAAATGAAAATTTTTAAAAAAAATGAATGTTGTAAAAATGAAATTGTAAAAATATTAGTTTTGAGGTTTTCGAAGTTTTTACAAGAACTTTTATTGTTCACTCTCTCTTTTTAAATTTTATTATTTTATTTTTAGTTTTTACTTTTAAAAGTCATTTGGTAACATTTTACTTTTCTTTAAAAATTTTATTTTAAATTATGTCACACAAGATTTGACATACTATTTAACAATTAAATTAATAATTTTAATAATTGAAGAACTTAATTGATATAACATCAATAGTTTGAAGATATAATTAGAATGTTTTAAAAAAACTTAAGGACCAATTTAAAATAAGAGTTATAATTTTGGTATATTTGGTGCAATTAACTCAAAATTTTAAGATTCAAAGCAAAATTTCTACAATTAAAGACTTTAAACAATAATCAAAGATGGAAGAATGTAGTGATGAAACCGAAAATAAAAGGTGGATAATGAATAGTGGGTAGATGGATAGATAGCTTAACCTCCTTTGATGAACAAGCACCAATAATGAAATATAGGGACTTTTAATCAACCCCTCAATTGGCTTAAATTAGGCAAGTTAAACTTATGATGAATTTGAACCTTGCATTAGCATGATGGTTAAAAATGTTTATCGCCCTAACTGTGATCTGAATTCGTCTCAAATGTGATATGAATTCGAATCGTGCTAATTACTATTTATAATTCAAAAAAAAATTATGACCAACTCCTTCAATAACATTCCTTAAAGAATTGAAGCAAAAATTTATAAAAAAAAATCACAATAAGCATCAAAGATAAAATACATATAGTGGCTATAGAGACCATAATGTCATATATATATATATATATAGTTAAACTAATTGGAAAACATAGAAATATCTCTTCCTTTGTCTTCAAGCAATAGACCTAGTATAATATTACTCTGTAACCTAAATTAATTTAAAATAATTCACCTAGAATTTATAAATAAATTATTATGCTTACATAAAATAAAAATGAAACCTTAAAATTGAAATTAATATGATTTTAAAGCTTATACATAGTCTAAAACTCATCATTCTCGCTTAAATCATATATAAAAAATTATGTTCGTGCAATCTTCACAAAAAAGATTATAACATGAGCTCCCGAACACAAAATAAGGTGATTCAAAGTGTGTTTCGAAGTTAAAAGACAATTTTGTAATCAATATGAAGACATCTCAATCCAAAAATGCACCACAAGTCAATTGACTTGAAAATTGATAACTTTGGTGAACTTAATTAATGAGTTTCAACCCATCTATGGATGTAACACCCTTACTCTTCCTGATGATCGACATGGATAAGCAATGTTACCTCGACATAAACACTACGATTGCAGCTTAAAACTCAAGATAATACAATTTGAAAATCATTAAATAAAATCTTAGATCGAGTTTGATACGAATGAGAGGCTTTGGAAACATTTCAAAATCATTTTGAAACTAGGTGATTGGACTTATTCAAAACATAAAACAAACTTTCAGAAGCTTAAAACACTAAAAGTAATAAATTGTGTTAAAATGAGGGGCCATGTACAGGTACATCATGATGATGTATCGAAACAAAACCCTATTATAGTATCTTTTAGTTAATGGAGATACATGTCCTCCAAGTATTGATACTTCAGGTGCAAGGGACCCCAAATCACTTCAAAACACTTCTAAAATACATAAAAAAACATATCATACCATTAAGTTCTCAATAATTTAAAAAAAACTTTTAAAGCGTATTCATGTCCCACACATGTTCAAATCAGTATAAGAATTAAAGGTTAACTTAAAACCTCAATTCAATAACAAATGCAACATGATTACACAAGTCAATATACTAAAAGATACTCAACTAGTCTAAGCCATTATGTACTAATAAGTAAATACAAATCACTAACCTTTAGACCATGCATGTGATACAATCTTCCAATGGCTCGATCTCAAACTTCTTGGAAAAGCCTTTCACTAACGCATTTAACTGTTAACATGTTACGCTCAAAGAGCAAGGTAAGTACACAAGGATTTCCTATCTTACCTTATCTCTTATTAATGTTGAGGTTTTTACAACCATAAGGTTAAGTTCAGTTATGCCAACTTAATACAAATTTCACATTAGGACACAATGACACAAAAATGATTCATTTACAAATTCATAACACTTATTAAGAGGGTTCTCACTAATTCGTTCATTAAATGAGCTTTCACATATATCATACCATTCTTAATACTAATTCAAATTTAGATACATTCCTATCAATGATTTCATATTTTATTCACATTTCATAAGACTTACCATACTGAAATTAAATTATCTTTCTTATTAGGTCAAGGGCTTCTGAACATCAAAATCTTATTTCACATACTATTTACTATCATATTTAGTTCATATCTTAATGTACCTATGAACTTATAAGTTAAACGTTGTGGTGAATTAAGTTCATTACTTATTTCTTACATTCAAAATTATCTTAATATCAAATTCAATTTTGTATCCCTTTGTAGTCGTGCTTAGAATAGAATCGAACACGCGAAATCTCATCTAAACATATCAAAGATAATGTGATCTACCGTAATTCGACCTAGCAGATTAAACTAGTTTTCACACTTTAGGAGCTTGAAATTAAGCATTATTGTTAGATTTTACATAAGATTTAGTAGTTTTTAGTAAAGTCAGTAAAATGTGTAAAAAGTGCGAAATCGAGTCTTTTATTGACCTCGAGGCCTAAAGGTTGGCTAATATACTTAGTAAGTGTGCAGGAGACCATTAGAAGGTGATCTATATCGAGACTGGTCATTATGTGATGACACGGGACAATAGACATTGCAACATAGGGACCAAAACACAAGAATCCTGAAGTTGCCTTCTATGTCGTGATGAACCCCTGAAAACATCCCTAAGGAGTACAGTGATCACTATGTCGCAACATAGAACCTGGAGTGTCACGATATCAACCATTGGATGCAGAATTACACCGAGTAAAGAGCGTTTTGGTCTTCACAATGTAACATTAAACCCGAGAATGGCAGCTGACCTAGGGCTAAGGACAACGACCATTAGAATGCTATAAATTTAGGTTTTAGTTATTTTAGTTTCGATCTTTTGTTATCCAAAGATTCGATTTGTAAAAGTGCGCAGACTTTGTAGAATTACTTCCTTGTTAAGTTTTCTTCACCCTTATATCTTCAATTCATTCATTATGTTTATTCTTTATATTGAATTTATATTGTTTATGAAAACCATGAGGAACTAATCCCTTTATGGGGGATTAGCGAGTCCAGGCATGATGATTTAACTATTGTGTAGGATTTCTTAACGGATCAACTATTAGGGAAAGAAAGAACGTGAAACAAACCCTAGGCCTAATGATCGCACTATGAACGTCACAGCAAATGTGCAAGCGAACCCTTGTTGATGCAAGTATAGTTGATAGTTGTAAACTATTAGATATCGATTCCACAAAGATGGTTGTTTATCTTTAAATATGTCGAAGCAATTTGAGTTAAAATGAAAAAATTATTAAGAGTAATGTCAACGCAAATTGGTTAAAACTACACAAGTTAAGAGTAAAATTTGTCAATGCAAATGTAATATAAAATGTCAGAGCAAATTAATAAAAGATGAATTGATTGTTAAAGATGTTTGTAAATGTAAATTCAGTAATATAAATGAAATAGATCAAGTGTAAAGAATTGGAGAGGATCACTGACTTCACAAATTGGCAACGCTAAATTTGACTACAAGGTAACTAATAAATGAATTGTCACCGCAATTACGTTTTAATGAGATCTTATTGCTATCAAACTCTCTGTTTAACAAAAACCCAAGTACCCACAATTACCACACCTTTCAGTGCTGGTAACGCTTCGCACTCAAGAACAAGTGGCCAGAATTCCTTCTTGCCTCAAGCAACTTCCGTTGTCTTGCTTGTTAATCTAACTTGTCATCGCACCTTCCAATGACTAGGACTGCAATCGCACTTTCGTGGTCAAAACAGTTAAATCCAAATATAAACAGATGAGAAGATTTGAATAGAATAAAAGTAAATCTAACATTAATAGATACTTCCGTATACAATTAATAGTCAATAGAATTCATCAACATTTAAAAGGGATCAAAGAAGAAATTGAAGCATGCTATTCCTAGTCTACTAGAATCCTCCCTTAATCGCTCTGCTTGTGTCACACCTAGGCAGTTCTCGTCAGAAGCAGTTGCTTCTTTATTGCATCAGATCATCATCTTCTGGAATCAAGCTTTCATGGTAGCTGACTTAGGGAATGAATGAGAGAAATTGTAGAGTTGAATTCTTCACAGTTTGATGATGATCTTCTCTCTCTTCCTTCTATTTATAATCACTAGCAATTACAAATATTCCTCCCTTCTCAGATCTAACTCCCTTTTTGCAGCTATAAAAGTTTGTTTTTGCCAACTATGAACTCACGCAGATCTGGTTTGTTCATTTAGCAGTTGCAAATTATCGCGACATTTCTAGACGCAAATTATGATTTTAATTTCCTGCGACAACTTGACATTCTCCCGCGCTGGTGCTTCTGGATATGTTAGCAGCGTAAAATCCCTGATAAAATGTGCAAATCTGGATCAAAATAGTGGCCACAACTCTGAATGCTTTCCTATCTAATCTTCCAAGGTGGATTTCTATGCTGACAATTTGAGTCGCAAAAATAGTACTAAATGCAACGACATTAGTAGCACAAAAGGGATAAAATGAAAGAAAGTAAGACCATACAACACTGATTTATAAAATGCAAATACTAAGTATGAAATGCTAAAAATGTATGCTAAATTTGATACAAAAGGAACAAATTATACACTAATTTAAAGAGAAATTAAATGTCATTTCTAATGCTATCACACCCTCAAACTTGAGTTTTTACTTGTCCTCAAGTAAATAAAAGCTAGCAAAGTTATATTCAAATTCTTGTCACCACACTCATCATTCTAGCAACTTATATTCTCTGAAATCCTAATGTATAAATTGTATTCTATGTTGGAATATTGCGCCGACAATTTATAGGCATGAATAATCAAAATTGCAACTTCACTAATATTAACATCATGCTTTAAATCTTAAATCTTCTTAACCAATACAACATTTATTGTATAATAATATACATATATATATATATATATATTCTTTTTATCAACTTCTCTTTCTTTATCACTTTTTTTATGTGACTGAGAGATGTCATTGCATTACTATACCCTTGTTCCTGGATAGTAACGATAGGATGCAACAAACCCCCAAGGAGCATGTAATTGTGTCGACACACACTTTTGCAGTGACAGCCTTTGGCCAGATAATTTTTCTAACACTTGTATTGGAGTGTGAATGCCTCGGATTGAAATCCTCATTGTCAGATGTGAATGCCTCGGCCCAGCTCTCCCCAGATGGTTACAATTGTTCAATAGATGCATCCACATTAGTTGGTGCGTCGATAAATTTCTCTGATAAATTTGTCGGGGCAACATCTTCTTCTTTTTCTTTTCTTTCTTCTTCTTCTGCTTCAATACCCACAGAAGCAATTGGTGTGTGCTCCTCAGCAGTAGCAGCCTCTCTCTCGGCCATAGTGGCCCACAAACTGTTCGAGAGTTCATCTTCAAAGAGGCTACCTATGTTTCGAAAGCAATCTTTCATTTCTTTATATTGCATCTCTTGATCCTTATTATCAAAGATGTGGATTCTATTTGGAGACTGGACGGATTGAGTTCTTCCTTCTGAAGCATGCTGCTCTGATGATGGAGTGGCTTCATCAATAATAGGAGGAAACACAAGGAATCCTTTCCCTTTGTCCTTCTTTTGTAGCACCTCTTTCACCATAAGGGTTTCCTGCCCCCTTGTCATCCTTTTCACCGAAATATCATTAATCGACCCTTTGTTTTCCAAAGTCTCCTCCCCTTCGCGAGGCACAATACCCCTCTGTTTACATAGCATCATGATCAGAGAAGGGAAAGGCAGGATATTTGTCTGTTTGGTGGCTGCTTCAGCTATTTCTTGATGAAGGATTGCGTCGACATCAATTTGTCATCCCTTGAGTATAGAATGCAGTAAGCACATTCTGTCCTGCGTTGCAGTCGTACTGTGGGTGGATGGCAGGAGACGACAATTGATGAAATGAAACCACACCTTAGTTTAGATAGTGAGGTAGCAACGGTGCATAGTATAGTTGTTTGGATTGTTGCCAGTCCAAATTGCACCATCAACACATAAGTCTTTTAGCAATAGATCAGCACCGTCCTCTGTCGGGTTCTTCAAGAACTCAACATGCTCATCCTCTCCTTCAGCAATATGGAAGAGAGCATTGATGTGGTCGGTGCTCCACAACACCAACCCTTCACGAATGAATATAAATTCCTATTCAAGATCAACCAGGTTAGCATAAAATTCCCTTACCATGAAGGGAGAACATTCGGCCGGATGGTCACAAAACTGCTCCCATCCCAAACGAGAAATTATTCTGGTGACTTGTTTCCCTAGTGTCAGATGCAGGGACAACTAAAATCCTTGTTCAGGATGACAGTTCCTTTTCATCATCACCTCATGGTAACGGTCTTTCGCCACTTTTGATAAAAACAGGACAAGTTCCTTTGGTGGTGGTTTGTCGGCATTTCTGACCATAGCAGCCGACGATTCAACAACGAATTTGGATGGGGTTTTCGCACCACGAGTTCTCGCCATAACTACTGAAATAAAGAGAGTGAGAATAACTTGCAAAAATATTGAAGGTTGAAGAAAAAGAAAAATTCAGCAACAATGGTGGTTGTGAGTGTAAAGATTTAGTCGACACAAAAGGGTGTTTTATAAAAGATGGAGGTGAAAAGACGTGATGATTGCTACTGCTGTTGGGAGTACCTTGTGCCTGCAACCAATAAATGCCAGGACACAAATCTTACTTTTTCGGAATGATCCAACGGTTGGGGAAAGTGGTGAATCAACCAGCGTGATCCTTTCCCGAAACGCTTCATTGAGTCATCAATGAAATGCGTCGACAAGTTGTGCTTTTGTGTGCATCGATAAAAAGGAGATCTTTTATTCCTGTAAAAACTAAAGAAACAAATTAAAGTAAAATAAAAAATTAACAAAAAATTACAATGACATCCTAAAAAAATGTGACCAGGTTAATGGTCTCGTTTTGTTCGTTGATACCTGGGCTTTGGTAATGCTTCAATCATTGGCCATTTACTTTAAATTGGTGTTCATCATTCAAATCCTTGACTGTCACCGCACCATGTGGAAATGCTTCGGTAACTTCAAAAGGTCCTTACCATCTTGAGCGCAATTTTCCTGGATGCAATTTTAAACGTGATTTAAATAAAAGTAGTAATTGACCAGGAGAAAATTTTCGCCACAAAATGATGTTGTCATGCCATCTTTTAGGTTTTTCTTTGTAAATGGCAGCATTTTCATAAGCATTGCGTCGAATTTCTTCTAATTCTAAAATGTCCAACGATCTTTTCTATCCAGCAGCATCATAGTCCATGTTCACTTGCTTGATTGCCCACATGGCCTTATGTTCAAGTTCAATAGGCAAGTGACATGATTTACCAAAAACCAACTAATATGGCGACATCCCTAACGGAGTTTTGTAAGCGATGCGAAGCGCCCAAAATGCACCATTTAACCGCAAAGACCAATCTCGTCGAGATAGGTAACCACCTTCTCAAGAATGCCCTTGATTTACCGATTGGATACTTCCGTTTGTCCATTTTTTTTGTGGATGATATGTAGTTGCCATGCGATGTTTCACACCGTAACATTTCAAAGCTGTCGCCACTTGATTGTAATAGAAGTGAGTGCCTTGGTCGCTTATTAATGCTCGAGGTGTTCTGAATCGTGTAAGGATATATGTGTGAAAGAACTTTAACACCATCCGAGCATCGTCCTTTGGAATAACGATTGCTTCGATCCACTTGGAGACATAGTCAACAGCAACTAAAATATACACATTTGCAAAAGAATTTGGAAATGACCTCATAAAATCTATACCTTAAACATTAAAGAGTTCAACCTCCATAATAGGCTATTGAATCATCACATTGCGTCGAGATATAGAATTGGTGCCCTGACATTTGTCGCACTATTGAGCAAGATTGTGGGCATCTTGAAGCAATGTCGTCCTATAATATCCTAATTGTAGGACCTTTGCAGCAGTCTTAACACCATTAAAATGGCCTCCATAATGAGCATCATGGTAATGTTTCAGGATAGATATCATTTCTTCGTCAGGAACGTAGTGACGAATGATGTTGTAGAGGCATACCTTAAACAAGTATGGCTCATTCCAATGATACTTTGCAACATCCAAAAGAAATCTGACCTTCCTATGACCTCTTGCACTCAATGGTAGCTTTCCATAAACTAGATAATTGACGACATCTACATACCATGGAGATGCGTCGACAAAGAATAATTTCTTATCTGGAAATGCATCGACAATTTGTGACTTATTTCCATCTTCGCTTTCAGATTCCAGACGAGATAAGTGGTCTACTACTTGGTTTTTCGATCCTTTCCTGTCCTTAACTCAATATCAAATTCATGTAATAAAAGGATCCATCTAATCAGCCTAGGTTTTGCATCTTTCTTAGCAAAAAGGTATGAACGAAACTTGTCAAATGCAAAAACTACCGGCAGTAACTCCTTCTCAATGGTTGTGTAATTCACCTGTGCTTTAGTTAGAGTATTACTAGCATAATAGATTGAATGAAATACCTTATCTTTTCGTTTCCCAAGCACAGTACCCACAGCAAAGTCGCTCGCATCATACATCACCTCGAACGATTGCGACCAATCTGGTGCGACGACAATGGGTGCCTGCACTAACTACTATTTAATTTTTAGAAATGTTTCTAGACAAGCTTCATCGAACAAAAACTTTTTATTTTGCTCCAACAAGGAGCAGAGTGGTTTTGCTATTTTGGAGAAGTCTCGGATAAATCGTCTATAAAATCCGGCATGGCCGAGAAAACTCTTTATTCCCTTTACATTATTAGGTAAAGGTAGCTTTTAAATGATTTCCACTTTCGCTTTATCCACTTCAATGCCTTGACAAGATATACGATGGCCAAGAATAATGCCTTCAGTTGCCATGAAGTAGAATTTTTCCCAGTTTAGAGCCAAGTTGGTGTCCTCGCATCTTTTCAACACTTTTGCTAAATTGTCAGCGTATATATCAAAATTGTGGCCATAGACAGAGAAGTCATCCATAAATACCTCTAACAAATCCTCGATTATATTAGAGAAGATGGTCATCATGCACCTCTGGAATATGGCTGCGGTATTACACAAACTAAATGGCATTCGTCAGAAAGCAAAGGTTCCAAATGGGCAAGTAAAAGTTGGCTTTGCTTGATCCTCCGGCACGATTGTAATCTGGTTATACCCAGAGTATCCATCAAGAAAATAGTAATAGGCTTTACCAGCTAACCTATCTAACATTTGATCAATGGACGACAGTGGGAAGTGATCCCTTTTTGTGGCCGTATTTAGATGACGGTAATCCATACACACTCGCCAACTTGTAGCAATGCGAGTACGGATTAGCTCATTTTTATCGCTGCTTACATCGTGATGCCGCTCTTTTTAGGCTTACATTGGACCGGGCTTACTCATGTACTATCCGAAATTGGGTATATTATGCCTGCGTCTAGCCATTTGATAATCTCTTTCTTTATTATTCATTCATTTTCTAATTTAATCTTCGTTGTTGCTCAATTGATTATTTTCCTTCATCTTCCAACCTAATTTTATAAATGCAGAAAGAGGAACTAATACCTCTGATGTCCGTTATGCTCCAGGTGTTAGCTCTTTTGTGTTGCTTCAATATTCTGATTAATCTTTTTTCTTGGCTCGCGCCGAGACTTACGTTGACAATTATAGGCAATGTACCATTGTCACCCAGAAAAACATATTTTAGATGTGTTAGCAATGACTTTAACTCCAGAGTTGGATCTTTTTCAACTGATAGTTTGAACACAGTGATTGTCCTATTAGTCAGATCCAAAGATTCCAATTACCAGCCATGTCTAAGCTCACAGACATTATCCTCAACTTTGTGGTCACATTCATGTAAGGCATTATCTTCCGATGTCACCGAATATTCCTCTGGCATTGCTGAACTTCATTCATTAAATTCCTTTATAATTAACTCGTCTAGAACATCAATGTGATGACATTGTTCCTTACTTTGTGATGGAGATTCTTCGAAAACACTGAAGGTTACATGTTCATTGTTGTGACGCATGATCATTCGCCCTGGAAAACATCTATGAGTGTGCATCCCATTGTGAGAAATGAGCGTCCTAAAATAATGGGCACCTCCTTATCAGCTTCACAATCAAGTATGATGAAGTCGGCTGGGAACACAAACTTGTTGACTTGGACGAGAACATCTTTAATCTGTCCTTCAGGTTATGCCAAATATATGTCCGCAAGTTGTAATGTCACCGCAGTGGGCTTCATATGACCAATTCCTAATTTCCTAAAAGTTGACAATGACATAAGGTTAATGTTAGCTCCCAAATCACATAAGGGTTTACCTAAGTAATGGTTTCCAATGGAGCATGGAATTGTGAAACTATCAGGATCTTTCATTTTTTGTGGCAATTTATTTGTCAGTACAACGCTACTCCCTTTTGTGAGTGCAATTGTCTTAATATCAGATAACTTCTTCTTCTTTGATAGTAGCTCCTTCATAAATTTCCCATAGTTGGGAATCTGCACAAGAGCATCAACTAGAGGTATATTAATATGTAATTGTTTCAAGGTAGATACAAACTTTTGATAATCTCTGTCATGCTTTTTCTCCTTGAAGCACCGTGGAAATGGCAAAAGGTATGTTCACAGCGGGTTGTTTTGTTGTAATCAGTTGTGTCGACAATTTTGTAAGATGAATGGTCGGCATCGGTGTGACTACTGGTGGTTCCTCCTCATTAACTTCTGTCATGTCTTCTTCAAATGCGACTTCTCCTTGTTGCTTTGGTTTATTTGCGTTGATAGGTACCTGGTTTGAGCTGCTACTGTGTTTGGCAGTTTGCTTCCCACTCCGCAATGTAATAACCTTGCAATGCTCCTTACCTTTCTGAGTTGGATTTTCATTATCACTAGGCAAAACACCTGGTGGTCGTATGCTCATGTTAGAAGTCAGTTGTCCTAGTTGTGCTTCCAATGCTCGGATGGAAGATGAATTTTCTTGTACAATTTCTTCTGTTCTTGTAATATGCTCTCGCATCAAAGCTTCAAGAGTAGCTAATGGATCTGATCTTAGTTGAGAATACTGCTATTGTTGTTGTTGATGCTGTCCTTGCATATTAGGTAGCACGGTCTGTTGTGACTGCATTCGAGCTTGTGGTTGCATTTGATTATATGACTGCATCTGGTTCTGTGATCACATTTGGTTAGGCTGCGCATGCACTTGAGGATTGTGATTATAATTCTGCTACTGTTGACCGTAACTCCATTGTCTAAAATTACCTTGATTTGAGGAATTTCCATATTTGTATGTGGACGCATTCTAACTCCCTCAAGGTTGTTGAATCCTATTTGAATTATTTTACGAGTTACCATATGAATTCCCTCGGATGTGACATAAAATACATTTTCAGCATGCTGTGGACAGTCCTCACAACTATGGTTGTCATTGCAAATTTCACAAGAAAATGTTGGGACATCCATTTGTTGGGCTACTTGAATAGGGGCAACATCACTCGTCCCCTTCATGTTCTTAATCATGTTTGCCAAAGAGGATACTTGTGCACTAAAAGCTGAAATGACATCTAACTCAATAACTCTAGGATTTGTTTTCACCTGAGTAGAACGAGAAATCGAGTACTAATAATCATTTTACGCAATTCTTTCCAAGATTCGCACAACTTCATTGTAAGTGCAATCCAACAAAGGACCATTAGCAGATAAATCGACAAGATTTCTTGTCTGTGCATTTAATCCATTGTAGAAGATCTCGGTTTGTGTCTCCTGTTGAATTTCATGCATGGGACAACGTCTGAGCAGAGTTTTGCAACGTTCCCACGTAGTGTGGAAATTCTCATCATCTAATTGATGATATGTAGTGATATCATTTTGTAGTCTAGCATTCATTGTGGGTGGATTGAATCGCAAAACAAACTGAGTTACTAGCGTATTCCATGAAGTAATAGATCCAATCGGTAAACCAAGAAACCATGTATGTGCCCTTCCTTGCAAAGAATAAGGGAACAGTTGCATCTTCAAGCTATCATTACGAACACCATGTTGACTGAAAGAATTACATATAAGCAGAAAAGATTTGAGATGCTCCCTCTCATCTTCGTGAGGTAAACCTGTATATTGTCCATTCGAGTTAATCATTTGGAACATCAAACAAACATTAGAAAAGAACAATAAAAGTTAGAAAAGAAACAATAAATGCAACTACAAAAATAAACATCAAACAAACGCCATCCCCAGTAACGGTGCAAAAACTTGATCGCGCTATGAACGTCACAACAAATGTGCAAGAGAACACTTGTCGATGCAAGTATAGTTGATAGTTGTAAACTATCAGATATCGATCCCATAGAGATGGCTATATATGTTTAAAACTGTCGAAGCAATTTGAGTTAAAATGAAAAGAATTGTTAAGAGTAATGTCAACGTAAATTGGTTAAAACTACACAAGTTAAGAGTAAAATCTGTCAGTGCAAATGTAATATAAAATGTCAGAGAAAATTAATAAAAGATGAATTGATTGTTGAAGATGTTTGTAAATGTAAATTCAGCAATATAAATGAAATAGATCAACTGTAAATAATTGGAGAGGATTACTGACTTCTCAAGTTAGCAATGCTAAATGTGACTACAAGGTAACTAATAGATGAATTGTCACTGGAATTACGTTTTAATGCGATCTTACTGCTATCAAACTCTCTGTTTAACAAAGACCCAAGTACTCACAATTACCACACCTTTCAGTGCTGGTAATGCTTCGCACTCAAGAACAAGTGGCCAGAATTCCTTCTTACCTCAAGTAACTTCCGTTGTCTTGCTTGTTAATCTAACTTGTCATCACACCTTCCAGTGACTGTGACTGTGACTGTAATCGCACTTCCGTGGTCAAAACAGTTAAATCCAAATATAAACAGATGAGAAGATTTGAATAGAAATCAAAGTAAATCTAACATTAATAGATACTTCCATATACAATTAATAGTCAATAGAATTCATCAACATTTAAGAGGGATCAAAGAAGAAATTGAAGCATGCTATTCCTAGTCTATTAGAATCCTCCCTTAATTGCTCCTCTTGTGTCGCACCTAGGCAATTCTCGTCAAAAGCAGTTGCTTCCTTGTTGCATCTGATCACCGTCCTCTGGAATCAAGCTTCTATGGCAGCTGACTTTGGGAATGAATGAAAGAAATTGTAGAGTTGAATTCTTCACAGTTTGATTATGATCTTATCTCTCTTCCTTCTATTTATAACCACTGGCAATTACAGATCTTCCTCCCTTCTCAAATGTAACTCCCTTTTTGTAGCTGTAAAAGTTTGTTATTGCCAGCTATGCATTCACGCAGATCTGGTTTGTTCATTAAGCAGTTGCAGATTGTTGCGACATTTTTGGACACAAATTATGATTTTAATTTGCTGCGACAACTTGACATTCTCCTGCGCTGGTGCTTTAGGATATGTTAGTAGTGTAAAATCCCTGATAAAATGTAGAAGCATTCATGTGGTAACATATTTGGCCGTAAATCTAGATCAAACTTTTGGCCGTAACTCTTAATGCTTTCCTAATTTGATCTTCCAAGGTGGATTTCTGCTCTGACAATTTTAGATGCAAAACTAGTACTAAATACAGCGACATTAGTAGCACGAAAGGGATAAAACGAAAGAAAGTAAGACCATACAACACTGATTTATAAAATGCAAATACTAAGTATGAAACGCT
Source organism: Gossypioides kirkii (assembly GCA_005610355.1). Taxonomy (NCBI): domain Eukaryota; kingdom Viridiplantae; phylum Streptophyta; class Magnoliopsida; order Malvales; family Malvaceae; genus Gossypioides; species Gossypioides kirkii. The sequence continues at coordinate 23,491,573 of CP032253.1, read as the reverse complement.
AAAAATGTATGCTAAATATGATAAAAAAGAAACAAATTATACACTAATTTAATGAGAAATTAAGTGTCATTTCTAATACTATCAACTAACAACCCTAGGAAGTCATTGAGGTGGGAATTAACCCAAAATTGATATGACCCATTCGTGAACACCTTAAACCCGAGTTGATTTGGACTGTGAGGTTAGAAGGTAAGTACTCTCTATCGACTCATTACCTTAGTGGACATATTGGAAGATACTGTTAAGGTAATGACTAGTTGGGTGACGATAAGCCAGAAGCAATAGTTGAGGAAGCATGCCGAAGCGAGCTGATTTCCCATAATTAGATCTGAACAAATCATCAATTAAGTTTTCTAATAATTTATTTATTTATTTGCATTTAGTATTTTTCATTAATATTAAATCCAAAACCTTTTATTTATATTTCGTAATATAACTTGATCAAAGTACGAATTAGATCTTGTTTGTGTGAGAATTAGCGTTGATCTAGCACGACGTTTTCCTTGGGTATGATCCTCGGAGTACTCACCTACCCTGTTGTAACTATATTACAATCTGACCTTTATACTTGCATACACCACCTAAATTTACTATCTTTTGGATGTTGTATTTACACTTTAGAAGTTAGTACGTCTGAAGGCGATAAAGTCGTTGGCGTCGTTGCCAAGGAGGCAACGTCTCTAATCAATTTTAATTTTTACATTTGACATGAATAATTAGGAAATTTTTAGGTTGTACATACAATCTTTATTTTATCACTAACAGTTACTATTTTTTTAAGGAAACCCTAACATGTACATGTTCATAGGAACCGGCCAAATTTTCAAACGGAACTGATCGGCACGAGTTATAAACGATTTCAATTATATGTGGTCATATGAAGACTTCGATTACGATGATGATATCTATGAGGATTGGGGGATACTAGAGAATCAATAATTACTCGTGCTTGAACTAAGTTAACTTCGAGGAGAAATCCCAGTCCCTATTCAAAATATTGATGTGTATTCTAAAAATCAACAGGATGAGTCAAGAAAAAAGTTACAAAAAGAAGTGGAACTAATTACAGTTGTTGGTAAAGTAAAGGAATTCACTAACATTCAAACCTCTGGATCCATTGAAAAATTAGAAGAAACAACGTTAGAAGAAGGAATCAACACATCTAAAATATAGATATAAACAAAGGCATCAACCTAGCGATGAACTTGTTTCTTCAAAATATTCTAGTCTCACCAGTGAGATCAGTGCACAAAAAAAAAGACTTCCAATCAGAGGTCATAATAGTCATGATCAGATTGACGGAGGAAGTTCTAGTAAGATGATTACGTCTATAATGTCACAACAGTTGTGAAAGCGAACACACGTCGATGCAAGTATAGTTGATAGAACAATTCTATCAGATACCGATCCCACGAGGAATGGGTTCTTGATGTTCAGCTGTCGAAACAACTAATACTAAAATTAGATGAAATGTGAGTAAAGATGTTAGTGCAATTAAGTCAGATCTGCACATTAAAATTGTTAATACTGTCAATGCAATAAAGGTTAATTGTCAAAGCAACAAAAAGTAAATCAATTGTTGTGGAAGTTTTGAGAATTTAAATGCATAAAAGTAAAGGTTTGATCAAGTGTAAAGGATTGGAGTGGATCACAAATTTCGCTAAGTCGCAACGCTGGATGCGTCGACAAGGTACTATATAAACGAATTATCACAATAATAGAGCTCCAATGAAATCTTACCAATAACAGTCCTCCGTTTAATTAAGACTCAAGTAACCACAATCACCCACCTCTTGGTGTGAGCAACGTTATGCACTCAAGAACAAGTGACTAGAATCTCTTCTAATCCCAAGTAACTCTCGCTGTCTTGCTTGTTAACCTAACTTGTCACTGCATCTCTCGATGTCGGTAGACTGCAAATGCACTTTCATGTTTGATGTAGTTAGATCCAAGAAAAAATAGATGAAAAGTATTAAATAAGAATCAAAATAATCTAACAGTGAAAGATACTCTCGTATTCATTCAAATGTCATTAATATTCATCAACATAAAAGAGGGTTAACAAATACAATAGAAGCTTACTATCTCTAGACTACTAGGACTATTCCTCAATCGCTCCTCTTGCCTTGCATCAAGCACCTCTCGTCAGAAGTGGTTGCTCTTTTTCTCCATAAGCTCACCGTTTTCCAGCTTAAATCTCAAAAACACACAGTAATTGCAGTATTTAATTCCTCCACCTCTTGATATTTTCTTCCATCTTTCCTCTATTTATAGCCTTTAAAAGTTACAGGTTTCATCCTTCATTATCAGATACAAATCCAATTTATAGCTGTCAAAGTTAGTTACAGTATAGCTGTGCACTCACGCAGATTTAATGTGTACTTTAGAGATCTGCAGGTTGTCGCTACATTGCTGGGCGTGATTTGAAATCGTCAATTACAGCGACAACATGTGATTTTCCTATGCTGGTACTTCTAGTTGTATTTTTAGCTTGAGTTCACTTATCCAAAGCTCAGGTTTTATGCGGTGACATCTCTGGTCACAATTTCAAGCTGATCTTGTGGCTGCATTCTTCTTCCAGCATTGATCTTCTGAGATGACTTTCTGCGCTGACAATTCTAAAGCACAATATATAGGCTACTTGTAGCGACATTAGTACACAAAATATGTAAAAAATAACAAGAATTTAAATCAAACTATAATGAGTTAGAAAATATAAAAACTAAGTATGAAATGCTTACAATGCATGCTAAATACGATACGAAAGAGACAATTAAAACACCAATTTAGGGAGAAAATATATGTCATTTGCAATGCTATTACACCCTCAAATTTGAGTTTTTACTTGTCCTCAAGTGAACAAAAATTAGCAAAGTCACAAGCAAACATGTCACCGCAATCATTATTCTCGCAACTTAAATTTTCTGAAATCTTATTGCATAAATTGTATTCATATGATAGAATAATGCGTCGACAATTTATAGGTATGAATAAATAAAATTGTAATTTCATTAATGTTAGTATCATGCATTGAATCTTTATCTTCCTTGAACCAATAGAGCATTTATAACAAACATAATTTTTTTCTTTTTCTTTTTTCTTTTCTCTTTTCTCTTTTCTCTTTTCTTTCTTTCTTCTCATTTTTTCTTTTTAAGTGACTAAAGGATGTCATTGCATTACTCCACCTTTGTTCGTGGGTAGTAACGATGGGGTGCAACATACCCCTAGTAGGTATGTAATTACGCCGACACACACTCTTGCAGTGATAGCTTTTTGCTAGATATTTTTCTAAAGCCTGTAGCGGAGTGATCTCCCTTGAAAAGTCACAATACGCTCACATTGGAGTGTCTTTTATTAATACAATGTTATTGCAACTGGTAAGTTAGTTCAAGATTCAAACATTCACACTATTCATTTATTACTGAAGCAATTCCAATCATTCATTCAAAAATGGAAGACTCACTATTCATTCATATTCATCCAATTTTCACATAATCATCCCAAACAATTCAAGATTTACACATAAAAATAAAAATTGTGGTCACATTTTTGTTGAAATTCTGTATATTTTTATTAACAAAAGAAACATGTAAAATTCAAAGATATGGGTGTAATTGCATTTCCATTCCATAATATCCCCCCAAACTTAATGTCTGCATTGTCCCCAAAGCACTGACAATACTTATACAAATATAATGGAAATGCAACGACAATGCAACTAAATTAAAAAAAAATACAATGATAAAATAAAAATGCAATGACAATAAAGATGCATGCAAACTATCTATAGAGAAGTGTACTAACTCATTCCGTAGCAGCCGAGGTAGAGGTTGCTTTTGTCTTCTTTTTCTTCTTCCTTAGGCGCTCACCATTGTGTTTACGTTTCTTCTCTTTGTCCTTGCGACGCTTTCTTTTCTTATTCTTCAAACAAAATGGATCGGTATATTGCTCCTCCTCAGCTGGTTGGGTGATGGCTTCATCGATAGTTACCTCGGATGGGTGGATTTTAGCTAATGGTGCCACATATGGCACAATGGCAAGAGGATGAATCTCCTCAATGCTACTTGTAACTACCTCAATCTAGCTTGATTCAGGTGGAGCTTCGTTAGTACTAGATGCCCCCACACTCACAGGTGTGCCGATAATATCCTCAGCGATATCTATCGGGACATCTTCCTTTCTTTCTTTCTGCACCTTTGTAGGGTCCTTCAATGCATTATCTTTTTCTTCTTCTTCATTCTTTTTCTCTTGGCCATCTTCTTCCATTGCACCTTCATCCCTAGGCTTCTCTTGTTCAGTCGTGGCCATGTTAGCACCAACCTCTGTGTTCATACCTATGGGGCTATGCAACTCCTCAATGACAACACCCCTGCCTGCCATGGTCACCCCAAGGCTATTCAAAAATTCTTCGAATAGGCTGACAATTGTTCTGTAGCAGTCTTCCATGACATTAGAATGTCCCTCGCTCTCCTCATCATCGAATATATGAATTCTTGTTGGGGATGGAACATTCTGAGGCCTACCATCAGGAGTAGGCTGGTCAGAGGATGATGCTTGCATTGGGTGAGAAATAGAGGGGAAGGCTGGGAAGTTTGGCATCGGACTGGGACTCATGCTGCGCAATGTAGTGACAATTGCCTTATTCCAAGCTTTTGTATATGCATAGAAAATACTCTTTCTGTAATCCATATCTTCTAATACGCCGACACTGCGGATAGTGTGCGTGTCGATGCGATCAATATTGGCTTCCAAAGCAACCAACCTCTTTTCCAGTTGGGGATTTGTAGGCGTATCAGCCTATTTTTCCTTCTTCTTCCCTTTGCCCTTATCCTTCTTTTGTGGTGCTTCTTTCACAATCGACGTTTCTTGGCCTCTAGTAATTCTTTCAACTGATATATCATTGATGGGAATTTTGTTTTCCAACACTTCCTCACCATCCCGAGGTAGAATGCCCTTCTGTTTACGGAGCAACATTATTAAAGAAGGGAAGGGGAGTATACTAGCTTGTTTTACAATAGCTTCAACTATTTGATCATGGAGGATTTCACCGATATCAATATGACGGCCCTGTAAGATTTAGTGCAAAAAGCATAAATAGAGAGTGGTTATCGACCCCCTCAGGAATCCGAAATAGAATATTTATATGGCCGACACTCCATGGGATTAGACCTTCCCTCACAAAGACAAACTCTTGCTCTGAATTGACAAGGTTTGCATAGAATTCCCTTACTAGCTTAGGGGAGTAGCCAGCGGGCTGTTCAAAGATGGTCCTTGCGACGTGCTTCCTCAAAGTTTGATGCGGGGACAGTGGCAGACCTTGCTCCGGATGGATATTCCATTTCATCATCACATTCTAGTAACGGTCTTTGGCTACTTTTGACAAAAATAAGACCGACCCTGTTGATTGTGGTGGAGTGGTAGTTTGAACCACTGTGGCAGAAGTTGAAGGGGTGGTTTTAGAAGGATTCTTTGCTCCTCTGGTTTTGGCCATGGTATCTAGACAAGAAAGTTAATAGAAACTTTGCAAAGAAAAAATTAGACTGATAGAATAAAAATAAGAGCAAAAGCAAAGAATAAAATAGGCTGCAGTAACAATGGCTATTATGAATGGAAAAAGAGAAGTCGACAAAGTTTTATAACCTAGCCTTAGCAAAAGTCATGATGATTGTAAATAACTTGGGGAAACGTTGCGTCTACAGCCATTAAATGCCAGGCTATAGATTGTACCTTTTCATCTGATCGAACGGTTGGGAGAAGAGAAATATCAATCGGCATGATTCTTGCTGAAAAAGCTTTACTGAGTCAGCACAGAATGCATCGAAAAGTTGTGCTTTGGATGCATTGACAAAAAGATGATTTTTATTCCTGCAAAGAAATTAAAATGAAACAAGTAAAAGTAAAATAAATAAAAGAAAAGGGTTTGACCATCTTGATCGCAATTTACCTTGAACTGTTGTTTATCCTTTAGATTCTCAATTGTCATCGCACCACTCTAGGATGCTTCGATAACTTTGAAATGGCCTGACCATCTTGATCGCAATTTACTTGGATGTAGTTTTAATCGTGAATTAAACAAAAGTACGAACTGACCAAGGCTAAATTATCGACACAAGATGATGTTATCGTTCCATCTCTTGGTCTTTTCTTTATATATTGCAGCATTCTCATAAGCATGGCGGTGGATTTCTTCCAGTTCAGTAAAGTCCAACAATCTTTTTCTTTCGGCAGCGTTGTAATCCATATTCACCTGCTTGATAGCCCACATGGCTTTACGTTTAAGCTCAACTAGTAGGTGACAAGACTTACCGAACACTAACTGATACGGTGACATTCCCAACGGGGTCTTATATGTAGTGCAAAGCGCCCACAATGCATCATGTAACCACGAAGACCAATCCTTTCTAGATGAATTAACCACCTTCTCAATGATGATTTTGATTTAACGATTGGATACTTCAGCTTGGCCATTGGTTTATGGGTGGTATCTAGTAGCCATGCTTCACACCATATCTCTTTAATGTTGTCGCCACTTGATGGTTGTGAAAATGAGTACCTTAATCACTTATTAACGCTCTAGGTGTTCCAAATCTCATAAGGATGTAAGTGTGAAAGAACTTTAATACCGTTCGAGCATCATATTTTGGCACCACTATTGCCTCGATCCACTTCAAGACATAGTCAACCGCAACTAGAATGTACACATTCCCAAAAGAGTTAGGGAATGGTCCCATGAAATCTATACCCCAAACATCGAAGAGCTCTACTTCCATAATCGGTTGTTGGAGCATTTCGTTGTGTCGGGATATTGAACCAGTGCGTTGACACCTGTCACATTATTGTGCAAAGTTGTGGGCGTCTCGAAACAATGTGGGCCAACAGAATCCTAACTGCAGGACTTTTTATTAGTCCTTACACCACCAAAATGGCCTCCATATGGAGCATCATGACAATGTCGCAGGATAGAAGTCATTTCCTCTTTAGGAACGTAGAGACGGATAATATTGTCGGTGCATACCTTGAACAGGTATGGCTCGTTCCAGTGATATTTTACAGCGTCGCACAAAAATCTAACTTTCTTGTGACCAACAGCACTCAAAGGTAGCTTCCCACACACAAGGTAATTTACTACAACAGTATAGCAAGGCGATGCGACAATAAAGAACAACTGCTCGTCTCGAAATGCATCAACAATTTGGGCTTTATTCCCATCTTCACTTCAAACTTCTAGTTGAGACAAATGGTTAGCTACTTGGTTTTCGAATTCTTTCCTATCCCTAATTTCAACATTGATTTCTTGTAGGAGTAATATCAAGCGGATTAATCTAGGTTTGGCAAAAGGTATCTTAATGTAGAGTGGTCTGTGTAAACTGTAATCTTTGCACCGATAAAGTATGAGCGAAACTTATCAAATGCAAAGACTACTGCTAGCAACTCCTTCTCAGTAGTTGTATAATTGACTTGCACTTTAGTTAGAGTTTTACTAGCATAATAAATGGAATGAAATACCTTTTCTTTACATTGGCCTAGTACAACTCCCACAGCAAAGTTACTTGCATCACACATTAATTCAAACGGTTGCGTCCAGTCCGGTGCGACGACAATTGAAGTTTGTACCAACTGCTTTTTTATTGTCATGGATGCGTTCAGATAGGTGTCATCAAACACACTTTTTATTTTGCTCTAGCAATGAGCATAACGGTTTAGCAATCGTGAAAAAATCTTAGATGAATCTCCTGTAGAAACCAGCATGTCCAAGAAAGCTTCTTATTCCCTTGACGTTGGTGGGTAGTGGCAATTTCTCGATGATTTCAACCTTTTCTTTATCAACCTAAATGCCTTGACATGATATGCGATGGCCGAGGATAATGCCTTCAGTTGCCATGAAGTGGAATTTTTCCCAATTCAGAACCAAATTTGTGTCCTCGCATCTCTTCAGAACTTTTGCAAGATTGTCAGCGCATTGGTTAAAATTCTATCCATAGACAAAGAAATCATCCATGAATACCTATAGAGAGTCCTCAATCATGTTCGAGAAGATCGTCATCATGCATCTCTAAAATGTTGCTGGTGTATTGCACAACCCAAATGGCATACGTCGGAAGGCAAAGGTTCCAAAAAGACATGTGAACGTAGTCTTTGCTTGATCTTCTGGTGCAATGGCTATTTGGTTGTATCAAGAATAACCATCTAGGAAGCAATAATAGGCCTTACCAGATAACCTATCCAGCATTTGGTCAATAAAAGGTAGTAGGAAGTGGTCCTTCTTTGTGGTCGCATTCAGTCGATGATAATCCATGCATACTCGCCAGCTAGTGATAATACGAGTAGGGATCAACTCATTCTTGTCATTGCTCACAACTGTAAAACCACTTTTCTTGGACACACATTAGACGGGGCTCACCTAATCACTATCATAAATAGGGTAGATGATGCCCACGTCTAGCCACTTGATAATTTTCTTCTTCACTACTTCTTTCATCTTTTCGTTAAGTTACCTTTTTTGCTCAATTGATTGCTTCCCCTCATCTTCCAGCCTAATATTGTGCATGCAAAAAGAGGGACTAATGCCTCTGATATTAGCAATGATCCAAGCTATGGTTCTCTTATGCTGTTTCAAAATGGTGATGAGCTTATCTTCTGCGCTGCGTTGAGGGATGCGTTGACAAAACAGGTAACGTATTGTTTCACCCAAAAAGACATATTTCAGGTGCGTTGGCAATGGTTTCAACTCCAAGATAAGAGCTTGCTCAATTAATGGTTTAAACACAAGGATTATCCTGTTCGACAAATCCAAAGATTCTAATTGCCAATTCTACCTCAGCTCATAATTATTAACCTCCTCTTTGTGATCACATTCAGCTAGAATTTCCTCAACGGATGTCACTGCATTTTTATCTATGACGACTGAACTCCTTGCATTGAATTCTTCTAGAATTATCTCGTCTAGCACGTTGATGTGGTGACATTCCTCTTTAGTCTTGTACGAGGATGCTTTAAACACACTGAAGGTCACATGTTTGTCATTATGATGCATGGTAAGTTCTCCCTTGAACACGTCGATAAGTTCTCCCTTGAATACTTGCTCCTAAATCACATAAAGATTTACCTAGATAATGATTCCCAATAAAGCAAGGAATTGTGAAGCTGCTAGGGTATTTCATTTTAGGTGGTAACTTGTTTGTAAACACAGCGCTGCACCCCTCTGTGAGCGCAATTATCTCGATTTCGGATAATTTCTTCTTCTTTGATAGTAGCTCATTCATAAATTTCCCATAACTGGGTATCTGCACAAGAGCATCTACAAGAGGTATGTTAATGTGTAATTGTTTTAAAGTAGAAACAAACTGTTGATATTCTTTATCATGGACTTTTTCTTTAAATCTTTACGAAAATGGCAAAGGTATCGTAACAGTGGGTTGCTACGGAAAACTCAATGGTGTCGACAATGGTAGTTGCGTTGATAACTATGGTGAACAAACTGTAGGCATAGATGGTGCTACAATTGGTTCTTCCTCATGTGCTTCTGCTTTGTTTCCTTCAGCTACATCCTTTTCTCATTACTGTGGCTCAGATGCGTCGATATTGTTCTGATTAGAACTACTTGGTCTAGTCGTTTGCTTCCCACTTCTCTGCGTGATAGCCTTACAATGCTCCTTCCCTCTCTACGTTGGGTTCTTAGTATCACTAAGTAGAGTACTAGGTGATTTTGCACTCAGATTAGAAGCTAACTATCCTAGCTGGGCTTCCAACACTCGGATGGAAGAAGAGTTTCCTTGCACAATTGCTTCAGTCCTCGTGATATGCTCACGAATATGGCCTTTGCTAAGGAAACTGTTGCTATTGTTGTTGATGCTGTCCTTCCATATGTGGCAATGCAGACTGTTGTGACTGCATTCGAGATTGTGGTTGCATCTGATCAGGGTGCGAATATACTTGCAAATTCTGATTAAAATTCTACTATTGATGGTTGTTGTAACTCCCTTGTTTACAACTTCCTTGATTTGAGGAATTGCCATATCTGTATATGGAAACATTTTGATTCCCCCAAGGTTGTTGAGTTTTGTTGTTGTATGAGTTATCATATGAATTCCCTCTGATGTTATTGACACAGAAAGCATTTTCAGCATGTTGTGGGCATTCCTTGTAACTATGGCTGTCACCGCAAATTTCACAGGAAAATGTCAGCGCATCCATTTGTTGAGCCACTTGAATAGGGGAACATCACTTGTCCCTTTCATATTATTTATGATATTGGCCAACAAAGATACTTGCGCACTCAAAGCAAAAATAGCATCTAATTCAAGAACACCAGGGTTAGTCTTTACCAAAGCAGAACGAGAGATTGGATATTGGTAATCGTTCTGTGCAATCCTCTCCAGAATTCTTACAGCTTCAATGTAAGTACAATCCAACAAGGGACCATTGGCTGATGCGTCGACAAGATTTCTTGTCTGAGCATTCAATCCATTGTAAAAGATCTCTATCATGCATTGGACACCGTCTAAGTAGAGTTTTATAATGCTCCCATATTGTATGTAAGTTCTCATCATCTAGCTGATGATATGTTGTAATATCATTGTGCAACCTTGCGTTCATTGTCGGCGGATTAAAACGCAAAACAAATTACGTTGCTAGCGTATTCCAAGATGTAATGGATCCAGTCGGCAATCCCAAGAACCATGTTCTCGCTTTACCCTGCAACGAATAAGGAAATAATTGCATTTTCAAGGCATCATCAAGGTCACCATGTTGACTAAAAAATGCACAAATAAGTAGAAATGGTTTTAAATGTTTTCCTGCGTCTTCATGAGGCAAACCAAAATATTACCCATTTGAATTAAGCATCTGAAACATCACCGGTTTCAGCTCAAAATTTCTAGCTTGTATAGCTGGTCTCACAACCCCTGGCTGTAGATCATCAAGTATAGGTGATGGTGGTGTTAGATTATCAATAACTTGTGGTTGTATTGGAGGAACTACATCTTGTGGCAGCAATGGTGGTAAGTTGTTATTACCCGCCATTTTCTTTTGTTCTTGTCTTCTCCTTCTTAATGTCCTCTCAAGTTCCGGATCAAAGTTCACAATATCCTTCGGTTTTCTCCTTGTGGACATGCAATATCTAAAGAATTCCGAAAGAAATTAACAAAAGCAAGTAAACAAATTAGTAAAAGATAGAAGTTAAGTAATAAAATTAATTGCAGCTACAAAAACAAACATCAAACAAATGTCAATTCCCCGACAACGGTGCCAAAACTTGATCGCGTCTGTAACGTCATAGCAGTTGTGCAAGCGGACACATGTCGATGCAAGTATAGTTGATAGAACAATTCTATAGGATATCGATCCCACGAGTGCTAAATACGATACAAAAGAGAATTAAGACATCAATTTAGGGAGAAAATATATGTCATTTGCAATGCTATCATAAGACAAGAATTCACGAAGGAAAGAAAGAACACGAACACAATTCCAGAAAATAAGTTAGATTTGGCCTTTTTTTGCAAGCTATTAATCTTGAATCAAACTCCCCAAAATTTTAACAATTGTAGGACTTTTCAAGTCCTACAAGCAATTGGATGAATACTCAATAAGGGCATCCGATCATATCAAAAAAGTCAATTTAACCACACCATTGCAGTGCAATGAGATATGCTCGTGGGAGGCACGAGTCATTCAAATGTTTCAAGAACCATTTAACGGAATAATGCTCGACCAGGTGGAAATACCAAAATGTGATTGGAATATTGATTCAGGCGTTCTTGTAATTAAACCTCTATCTGCCAAACCACATGTGAACCTGACTGTCAAATCACTTCTATTAGAAAAAATAAATAAACAAACATAAAAATTATTTTTTTATTTTTTATTTAACTCCAAATAATTTTTTTAGAACCATAAAAAACTTTCAAAATATTAATTATGTTAACAGCAAATGACAATTTTTTGAGCGGTAAATGTTAACTTGGTTGAAATTTGGACGTATTTAATTATTTTCAATAGTTCAAGATTAAATTAATCAATTTAATAATAGAGAGATTAATTTGATTTGATCCTTATAGCATATTGACATACCAAGTAGTGGCGGAGCTTAGTAGATGGGTCCCCTAAAATAGTAAAATTTTAATTTAGGCCTTTTATAATTTATAAAATTTTTAATTAGTAATAATAAAATTAAAATGATAAAATTAAATTTTGACTCCCAAAAATGATAAAAATTTGATTTAACTCTTTAAAAATTATAAAGATATAAATTATTAAAACGTTGAAATTATATTTTTACTATTGTAAAAATATATAATTTAAATTCGAACCCCAAAAAAAATTTCTAACTCTATCACTGATGCCAAGTACATTCACCCATTTTTTAAACAGTAAATGTTACTTTCTTATTCTTTATAATAGTACAATGATTAATTTGATCCATATAATGATAGCGAGAATAATTTGATTCAATCCTTATAATAAAGAGATTTGCTGAATCTATTCATTTACAAATATATATAGGAATCATGGATAAATATTAAAATTATATATGAACTTTAGTACAATATACAATTTAATACATGAATTTTGATTTAGTGTAATTATACACATATAACTTTAATTATTGTTTAAATATATACATAAAAATTTAATTTTAATTTAATTATACATATTTAAAAAAATAAAAACACATACTGTTGACAACCTTCACCTATTCTTTTACCTTATTAATTGTATGTCCTGTCTTTTGTATATATATATATTGTTGAAGGAAACATAATGTTCCCTTTTGTATATATAGATATTTACAAAAGGAGACTACAATTCAAAGAAAACAGTAGGTCTAAAATTATGATGTGAAAATCGAATCAGATTGATTAAATAACAAAAAATTATTTGGAGTTAAATAACAAACCAAATAATAGCTCCTTTGTCACTTGTGCAATAAAAACATCAACTACAAATTAAGGGGCTGGTGCCAATATATGATTCAACAGGTCATTAATAACTATGATCGGTGGAAAGAAGTATTAGTGGTTAATGCAGGTCGAAAAGGCAGATTTAGAGAAAGAGACAAACTCCGACGAATAGAGTGGCATGATCGGTGCTGGACTAATTTTGATAGAACCAACCTTCCGTGAGCACGTAAGTGCACACTAATTGAGCTGAAGGATATATCCCATAGCAATTTCTAAAAATATTGATATTATGTTTCACTAACCAACAAATTTAAAGTTTTATAGGATAACCATAAATAAAGGTGACGTATGCCTTAAATCTGAAGCTGTTGTCGTGACATCACAGCCATATGTTGTGACAAGGCAATCAGTATAAAAAATCCTGAAAAACATCTTAATGTCACAACACTAGTCAATTGTGTTGTGACATAAAGTCTAGTGCCTAGAATTTTAAAATCTTCAAGACTGAAGGGTACGTTCTGACATGGAACCCCTATGTCGCAATAAAGGGAGCCTGATAGGGATGTCACGACACGGAATCCCTGTTTTGCAACATCGTTGAAATTTTTTGCAAGGTTAACTCGAATCATATGTGCAGCCCGGTGGGAATCTCTTTATTTTAATCAGTTTAAAACACTAAAACCCCTTATTTTCACTTACCTTCATTATAAAAATACCAATTAACACCTCTTAGCCCTTCAAAACCTCCCAAAAACTCCTAAATATCAAATTCCCAAATCATTCAAAAACCTAAACCCTCAAATCTCCATTTTTGATTTTGATGGAGACAATGTCAACTGATCGACAAGGAAGACTCGAGACTCAACTCTCGAAGGGTGAAGTTAAGTATTCTCAACTCTACTCTTCCATTCGTTACTATATATTTTTTTCGGTATTTTGATTGATAGTGCCTCCTAGAAAAGCAATAAGAACAACAGTCCAAGAGACACAAGATGTTTCAGACCCAATGCAATTCCATAATCTAAATATGGAAAAATATTTTGTTGAATTGCAAGGACGACCATTGATATAGGAACAGGGGTTCAAACCCTCTATGACCTTTTGTAGGGAAATTTGGACTTTGATTTGTTACCATCAATGGGAGCAGTTCTGTGTAACCCCTATAGGAAACATCATCATACTCATTGCACAAGAATTTTATGCATCTCTTAAGAACTAAATAATTAGAGGAGGGTATGATGCGATTGTGAGGAAGGTGACAGTGAGAGGGGTAAAAGTTCCGCTATCTCCTGTTGACTTATGTGCATTTTATGACATTACATATTATGAAAAAGATTTTATTGAGGAAATAAACTTAGATAAATTTGAAAATATCGATATGAAAGATGTTATAAAATATCAGACTCAAAGTAGGGATAGTTGGAACTATAGGCTAGATACTAGGTTACCATCAAATTTTAATCAGGCAATCATGTTTTCTGTTGCTAAAATGTGGATGTAATTTATCGACACTAGAATTGCACCCACATTAAATGTATCTAATGTTAATAATTTTTGAGTTGTTCTATTGTATGGTATTCTATAGCACAAACAAATTTGTGTAGGGCAATGGATCTTTCGGAGGATGAAACAATCCACCCAAACTCAAAAGACTGGACTTTATTTCCCTCATTTAGTAATGGCACTATGACGAAAATAAAAAATGCAAATAAATGAAAATGAGCAGTTTTTGAAGCCAACAAGAAGTATTATTGGAGAATCACTATACGAGCAGTATGTTAAGCTTCAAAGAAAAAAAATTTCGAATAGAACCAGCAGAGGAAGGAGAAGATGGACATCTCGACACTGCTTAATGGGAAGGAAAAATAAAAAACAAGAAAAGGAGTCTAAGGTAGTGTCGAAGCAAAGCTTGACGGCATGATTCGTTGGATGCATGATACCAGACCCGTGCTTTAAGAATTCGCGCTTATAAATGAACTAAGAGCTCCAAAGCCTTATAAAGGAGGTGATGGGGAGGATGATTCCGAGGAGGAAGGTGCAGATCATGAGTACCTGAATACAGAGGATGAGTACAAGGAAGCTTTCTAGCAAAAAAAATCTACTCCGAAAGGACCTGTCATTCAGAGCTCGGCAAGGAAACAACATTCATGGGGTTGGAGCTCCCACCACCAATATAGCTCAGGCAAGGGAAAGGCACCAATGGAGCAAAAAAATACCCCTCCTCTGAATGACTCAGAGGAGGATTGATTTTTAAGATTTTAAGATTTTTTAAGGGATTCTAATAACACTTTCATGGATGAGTTTTGAACTTATTTATTTTTAGTAGGAGTAGGAGTAATAGTAGAATAGAGATATTTTTTCTTTTATTTTAATTTTTATGTAGGAACCTCACACTAACATAAACACAAGCAATTGAAGCTTTTCATGATCAAAAGAGGAAGCACCCACCAATAGCCAATGAACCAACCATGATTAATCGGGTAACTTCTTTCCATATCTATTGTTGGGATTACACATTAAGGACACTATGTTTTTTAAAGTGTGGAGGGAATGTAGAGAAATTTTAATTTTTGCTTTGTTTATTTTGTCGTGTGCTTGAGCTTGTAGAAATGCTAGTAATCGGTTAGGAGCATGTACATAGGTTGCTTGTAATTTCGAATAAACTTCGCATGATAATGGGTGATTTTAAATTTTTGAGTATTAGACTACTAAGTTCTATATGTTACACTGTAAATAGGTAATAAGTAATTAACTGTACCAAGTAATATAATTGGTAACAGGAAATGAGCATGCTAGTATGTATGATAAATGGTTGAAATTGAGTTTGTTTAATTGGTTAAATTTATGCACATTAAGATATTTAGGGATGACCTAAGGCATTGTTTGGAACACATTTAAAGCAAAAAAGCTTACTTATTCTTATTTTACCTTTAGTACCAATTTTTGAGCCTATTAATACTTCTTGATGAACCTTATTACAAACCACAAGCTTGAAAATGTCAATTTGTATATATCCCTTCTTTGGTCTTGAACTGCACGACTATAGACATATGACCATGTGTATTGAGGGTAAGTAGATACATCAAGGTGAAGTTTGTAAAATCATAGAGAAATAGGAAAGATTGATGTGGTATGAGAACTTTAGGTTAGCTTGAAAAATACAAAACAAAAGGAAAAAAATTCAAAGAGAAAAAGACGACTAGAAAGAGTTAGTAAAAAGAGTAAAAGCATTCGTGAGTGAGAAAAATAGAAAAAGAAGAGTGACAAAGTCACAATAGCAAAAAAACTCGTTCATTAGTGCATAAAAACTCATAAGCTAACTAAAGTACTATATCATGTTGAGATTTCCTATAAGGAGAGATAAGGAAGGTAAGAGAAGGAGAAATAAGGTGGTGAGCGAGAAAGGGTCACTAAAGGGAAAGAATAGGGACCGATACGATGTGCCAAACTATTTTCATGTTAGTAACCCTCTTGATGCTTACGATTTTTTTAAATTTCATACCTATCCTAAGTCTTAGAACGTTACAAGCCATGGACACCTTATTGAACAATCGTATGAAAGACCGTTTGTTTTTTGCTAAGATAATTAAATTACTTGTATAATTTATTAATGGATTCTTACAGATAAGGCCCATAATACTTGTATATTTTGTAACATATTGAACTTGGATGTTTGTGGTCAAAAGTGGTAAATTACTTGTTCATCATGTTGAAATTGTTAGTAAATATGAAATACCTAAGTTATGCGCTCTAAAGCCATTATTTGTGTAAATGTGTTCAAGTGTCGTCTTTTCTTTAAGTTGTTTTTTTTATTTTGATTACTTGAGGACAAGTAATGAATCAAGTGTGAGGGGAGTTTGATTTGCCGTAATTTGACCTAGCAGATTAAACTAGTTTTCACACTTTAGGTGCTTGAATTAAGCATTATTGTTAGATTTTACTTAGGATTTAGTAGTTTTTAGTATAGTTAGTAAAATGTGTAAATAATACGAAATCAAGTCTTTTATTGACCTTGACGTCGATTGAGGCCTAAAATTTTGCTAATATACTTAGTGAGTGTGCAGGAGACCATTAGAAGGCGATCCATATCCAGATTGATCATTATGTCACAACATGGGACAACAAATGTCACAACATAGGGACCAGAACATAAGAATCCTGAACCTGCCTTCTACGTTGCGACATAGCATGAGGATGTCACGACAAACTCCTAAAAATGTCCCTAAGGAGTATACTAATCCCTATGTCTCGTCACAGGACTTGGTGTGTCACAACATCGACCTCTGGGCGCGAAACTAAACTAAGGGGACGTTTTGGTCTTCACAATGTAACTTTAAACCCGAGAATGACAGCTGACCTAGAGCTGAGGACGACGACCATTAGAATGCTATAAATAAACCTCTTGAGGACTCATTTTACACATATCTTTTTTCTTAATTTAGTTTCTTCTTAAATTTAGGTTTTAGTTTATTTATTTCTTAGGTTTTAGTTACTTTATTTTCGTTCTTTTGTTATTCGGAGATTCAATTTGTAGAAGTGTGAAGATGTTGTGGAATTATTTCCAATCTTAATACAAATCCAAAGTTTTCTTAACCCTTATATCTTCAACTCATTCATTATGTTTATTCTTTATATTGAATATATATTGCCATGAGGAACTAATCCCTTTATGGGGGATTAGTGAGTGGAGGCATGATGATTTAACTATTGTGTAGGGTTTCTCAATAGATTAACTATTCAGGAAAGGAGGAACGTGAAGCAAACTCTAGGCCTGATAACCCTAGAAGTTATCGAGGTGGGAATTAACCTAAAATTGGTATAGCCTATTCGTGAACACCTTAAACCCGAACTGATTTGGACTGTGAGGTCGAAAGATAAAGAACATCTTAAACCCGAATTGATTTGGACTGTGAGGTCGAAAGATAAATAGTCTTTGTCGACTCATTACCTTAGTGGACGTATCGAAAGATCCTACTAGGGAAATGATTGGTTAGGTGACGAGAAGCCAGAAGCAATAGTTAAGGAAGCATGCCGAAGAAAACTGATTTCTCAAAATTAGATCTGAACAAATCTTCAATTGAGTTTTCTAATCACTTATTTATTTAGTTGCATTTATCACTTTTCATTAATATTAAAACCCAAAACATTTTATTTATATTTTGTAGTATAACTTGATCAAAGTACTAATTAGATCTTATTTGTGCGAAAATCAGAGTTGATTTAGCGCGACGCCTCCTTTTGGGTATAATCCTCGGAGTAGTCACCTACCCTGTTGTAACTTTATTACAACCTGACCCATATTCTTCGGACACTACAATTCGCTATCTTTTAAAAGTCATATTTACACTCTGGACGTTAGTACATCCGGAGGCGGTCATAATGGACACGAGGAGCCCAAACCAAACACATCAAGATGTACTTAAGAATTGCACTATAAGTGCACACCTTCCAGACACACCAAGAGCACAAACTTGCCATGCTGTAAGGAATTGTATCAAAACACTCTCACACACACATACTATTGGAAAAAAATGTAATGATTTTCTTGCACAATGAAAAAGAAAATTTTTTAAAATTGGCCCAGTTTGTGATATTTATAGCAATAAACTCTTGACAGAACTCATACCTGTGTTTTAGGATAGACGGATCCTTGTCGTTCCTGATTTTCAGCCAAACAATCTTCTCCTCTATTCTCATATTACTAATTGGCTCGAGTGTGGGCTTGATCAAATCAAATCAAATCAAACACAAAAACTAGAAATAGTATTGTTTTCTTTTGGGGTGAAAACAAAAATTCTCTTTTCAAATAGAAACAGGCAGAATCATTATTCTGAAAAATATATTTAATTCGTAGAGAATAAAAGTCTCTCTATTTTCAGGTGGAATAACAATATTTGAAAGTTGTGTAAATATCTCTACCGGTGTCATCTATTTTTAGGGAGAGAAGGTAGAACCCTTGTTGAATTAGAGATGTTTATTTCAGTTAGAAAAATGAAATCCTAGTTCTAATAGGATGTAGGGGGCGACAACCCTAGTTTACTATACTAAGGCTTGTCGTCCCCTTTTATTACATAAAGGGCTTTTGGGCCTCTTCCATATTGAGTCTAATTACAAGTACTTTCCAAGACCCAATACTCTATAATTTGATCCAACCCAATATTTGTTTTTCTATTTACCAAAAATAAACTTTAACATTTATATTAAATAATTTTCTCATCCCAATTTTACCCCAAAAAAAGTATGATGATTTTACCCTTAAGTTTTTTTTCGAGAAAATATATTTAATATTTCACCATTCAACTTTTTCACTATGATTGTATAGTTTATTTTCATTTTTGAGTTTTAAAATAGTTCAAAAACATAAACTCAATTTTCTGATCATTTTTGACAAATCCTTGTCCATTTGTAAATGAATTCATTTCTCATTTTCATTTCCATTTTGAGAAAACCACAATTATTTCCAAATGACTCCATTTTCTCCAATTTCATTTCCATTTTTTTTATTTTTGTTCATTTGTTTCAACACACAATTCATTTTTTGTTTCAGCGATCTAGTTGTGGGACTAATTGGACATATGCAATTGACGCTTAAATGATTTATAATTAAGTTCCATCTTTTCTCCTATTAATTATAAACTCATTTAGTCACGAAGTCATTCCACTATAATATCGTGACTGAGCTCTCCCCAACGACATTCCTTCACAAAAGTAACTTTTTTAGTGCTCGTCCAATTACCTTGTCATAAGTGTGTTACCCTCATAGGATTTCCTTAATCTCTTTAGGATAATATTCTTTCTCCCAACATGATTTTAAGCTTCCCAACTCAACCCAGTTGTTATGGTTGAATTATGAAGGACACACTAGCCATTGGAATGGCCCAATAACCGTTTAGTTTAAACCATTTTATGAAAACATCAGTTTGTTTTAGTTTTTCCTTCATTCAATTTTTGTTCCAAAGTTGTTATAAAATCTTATTTGCAATTTTTTAAAAGTAATTTGACAATCTTGAAACGAATGCAAAAAAATAAAGCCTTTAATTTTCCTTATAAAACATTAAGTGTGTGTATAACAACAAAGGTCTTAGCCATGTTCGGGTTTAATGTCAATATATGCAATGCAAAATCCCAAAAACGATATGAATAATCAAGTCCATGCTACAGTCCATCTAAACAAGCGTAAATAGTAACGCGATTTGAATTGTTACCTCCTCCTTGGTTTCCTCCCCATCTCAAGTTTGGGTGATCTCCCCAACAGAGATTATAGGAATTTGAATAAGGGTTTCCACCCTTATTCCCGATGTAGTTTACATCCTGAGTAGGATAATTGATATAGAGGAAGAGTGGTTTGTCTCCTCTATATATAGATGATACACTATTTGTAGATTCAATACGATTAAGTCAATTGACCGCCCCCGAACGTACTCCCGTTCGGGGTAGATTTCGACTTTTCGCAAGTATACAAGTTAGGCAGTAAATATAGTGTGTTTACAATAGAACACTTGAAAGGATTCTGAGGATTGCACCCAAATGAGGCTTAAGGCGATAGTAAATAGAATCCATACAAAGAATAAAATCAATTAATACTAGTTTTATGGTTTATAGTATAAGGGAAAATAAGAGAGTTGTTTGAAAGCATAAAAGTAAAAAGATAAAAATAAAATAAAGTAAAATTGAGTTGTAGAAATTCTTATAAACGTCTTTGGGGAGATTAGGTCATTTCCGTATGATTTCCTTAATTGTTGGGTTTTGGGGATTTTCCTCTAATGAACTAGTAACTACCCTAACTGGATCTCTCGATCTTCCCCCGACATAGCAAGTCAATAGAAATTATTTATCGCTAGATATCACAATCTAAACTGGCTTGGGGAAAAGGTGTTCATGGATGGGAAATACCAATTTTGGGTTCATTCCCACCTAGATGACTTTCTAGGGTTGTCAAGCCCAGTGTTTATTTAATGTTCTTCCTTTCCCAAACAACTGATCTAAAAGGTAAAATCCCTGCAAAATAACAATTAATTACTCATACTTCTATTCCTTAATTCCCCAAAATGGAATTAGCTCCTCATGGTTTCTTTATTCATCAATAACACAATATATGACAACATATAAATGCAAAAGAGAATGAAAAAGAAACTAAATTGTTTTAAGTGATCTATCAAGAAAAACTCCTCGATCATTTATGTGAGTTTCTACAATCTCGTTTCCAAAGCAAAAAATAAATAAAACTAAAACTGAAAATTAAAAGTTAAGTAATCATGCTTAAACCCTGGTGCTTAAGGTCCTATATATAGCATTACATGGTCGCTTTTCCTTAACCCTTTATCAGCTACCGTCCTTCGTGTTTAAATTGCATTGTGAAGTCAAAAATGCCCCTCGCAAGATGCAGGGTTGGATTCTGAGGCTTATGTCGCGACACATCAAGACCTGTGTTGCAACGTAGCAGACAGTCTTGGAATTCTTCATTGCTGATCCCTATGTTACGACTTAGATCTGTCTATGTCGTGACGAGGTGGTCAGTATCACTATGACTTGCTGCTACTAGTCTCCTATGCACTCATGAAGTATGTTTGTAACAACCCGAATTTTAGTAGTGTCGGAAACAGTGATTTTGGATCACAACTCTGATGAGTCGAGTCTTAAATATTATTTATTTAATATTTAGGAATCCAATATCATCGTATTAAATTTTGGCTAAAATATTTTATTATTTAGATAGTCAATTGAGTTACAAGGATTGAAGTGTAAAGGTTGTGAAAATAGAGTTCCATTAACTAAAGGTATGAAATGCTTGCTAAAAAGGTAAGGTAAAGTCCTTAAATGGTAATTAAACCATTAGGAATTTTGGGTGGACGGTAATGGGTATGAGAATTGTTAAATTTGGTGTTAATTAAATAAGGGTAAATTGGTAATTTGTTAAATCAAGTGATAATAAGGAAGTATGGCATGACATTGGTCATCTTCTTCACAAAAACATAGAGAAAAGAAAAAAGAAACCCTAGAAAGAAAGCTTGAAGTTCGGCCAAGCCAGTTTCTTCATTTTGACTACGACCGTGCCACCGATCGTGGAAAGGGAAAAGTAGCAGAATAGTCCTTAGGATCCATACACAACTGCAACCCAGTCCGGTAAGTTCGTATGGTTAAATTTTAACTTAAATTGCTTATTCTTGTAATATGACTATTGCGGTGAGATGAAATGATAATCGAAATTGTGGAAGACAAGTGTGAATGAAATACGGAAGATAAATGGCTTCGAGCTATAAACGAAAGAGTCCGATGACTGAGTGTCATCGTGAGTAAATGAATCCTTTACAGATTAAACGTCCGATGACTGAGTGTCATCGTGAGTAAATGAATCCTTTACAGATTAAACGTCCGATGACTAAGTGTCATCATTAGTAAATGAATCCTTTATGGATTAAAGGTCTGATGACTAAGTGTCATCGTGAGTAAATGAATCCTTTACGGATTAAAGGTCCGATAACTAAGTGTCATTGTGAGTAAATGAATCCTTTACGGATTAAAGGTCTGATTACTAAGTGTCATCGTGAGTAAATGAATCCATGACGAATTAAATGGTCCGATGACAATATGTCATCGTGAGTATTAAACGAAATGAGTTCCTATGCGGAACAAGGGTCTGATGACTTTGTGTCATAGTAAGAAATAAATGCGAGTGAAACCTACCCCAGATGTAAATAGTGTTCCATTCGGTTAATTAGATTTTTACAACTCTTTAAGTTTGTTAAATCTATTTAACTTTATGTACTTACTAAGCCCTAAAGTGCTTACCTGTGGAATTGCATTTGTTTTCTAGATTCACTTTTGCTGTTCGGAGATCGAATCATCTTGAAGCATCACACTATCCCGAAGTTGTTCGGTAGATTTTACATCAGTTGGTTAATGTGGCATGTACTAGGATGATGTTATCTTTTCTTTGTACAATGAGTTTGTGAAAAACCTTGTTATGTTTGATATATTGGATGTAGTTCTAAGTACCTTGTATTGATATAAATCTTGTATTTGTGTTGTCTTGAATGCATAGATAAAGTTGTGCTTATATGGAAACAATGAACTTGTGTTTGGTACAAATTCTAGAGTTTTAGCTTACTTGTTTCGGTAGAACCCATGTGTGTTTCGGTAGAAGTGTAGGGTAGGAGAGAGGTTGTATACTGACTTGAGTTGTATCGGTAGTTAACTTGTGAGTATTGGTAGTTGTATGTATAAAAGTATCAATAGTTTCCATGCTTGTATCGGTTGAAGTTACAGGATGGATATTTATCTCTCTAGAGTTTTTAGTACTGGTAGATGCATGACTTGTATCGATAAAAATTTCACTTGTATCGGTAGAACTAGTACAGGTACCGATAGAAATCTGCACTGTTTAGAATTGTTCATTGAATTGACTACTATCGATAATTGACCTTCAAATATTGGTAGAAGTTCCCTAAAATGTTGAAAATTTCATTTTTACCATTGAAAAAATAATGTTATGTTTAGATATTGTTTTAAATCGTGAGAAGTGATTTTTGAATTGAATAAAGATGTGAACAATCGGATATGTGTAAAAGATGAATAGTATAATATGAATAGATGACACAAGAATCCTAATCGACGATAATACTCTGGATTTTGGGTGTTACATTTAGTGGTATTAGAGCTTTCGGTTTAGCCATTTCTTGGACTGAATGGTCATGTTTGATGATTTAAAAGTACATTCCATATTGAACCTGCGATAGTTTGATATAGATGAATCTGATCTAACTAATATTTTTGCAGATAAATACAGGACGCTTAACTCTGATAAAGAGGAAACTAATGAGGTAAATAGCAATGCTCCGACTAATGGTTCTGGAGCTAGCCATAGTGCATAAATATTACCGATGACAGAGAATGAAGCAAAGAATATGTTCTTCGATTTAATGGGGCAGTGGTTTACGAAATTCATGAGAACTAATCCGATGGCACCATCCTCTACGCCTACTGTCACACAGCTAGGTGCCCGACCGATAGCACCCCCTGAAAGGCCTCCCCTACCTCTAGTGGTGGAATCGAGGCATCGCATCCCTATAGATAGGGTTAGGAAATACGGAGCTGAAGACTTTCGAGGCAGTGTGGAAGACGATCCTTCTAGAGCTAAATACTGGTTGGAAAATACGTTGAGAGTCTTGAATGAGATGGCTTGCCCTGTTGAAGACTATGTAAGGTGTGCTGCATCACTGTTGAAGGACGAGGCTTATTACTGGTGGGCTATGGTCGCGGCAATCATGACGGAAAACAAAGTTACTTGGGACTTTTCCAAACAAAGTTTAAGAAGAAATATGTCAGCAAACGATGTCTGGATAAAAAGAAGAAAGAATTTTTAGAATTGAGGTAGGGAAATAAAACAGTGGCAAATTATGAACGAAAGTTTATGCAGCTGAGCAAGTATGCCTGAGAGGTGGTACCAATTGATGAAGCTATGTTCGTCCGTTTTGAAGAAGGGCTGAATGACGAGATAAGAATGATGGTGGGTGGTTCTGAAATTCGACCACTAGTAGTGTTAGCTGACAGAGCTCAAAATATGGAAGAAATCTACAACAGCAGGAGACAAAGAGAAAAGAGATTTCAAGAATCTGAAAGTAAAAATATTGTCAGGACCTTCTCTATGCCACCTCTGAAGAGATTCAGAGAAGAGGCTAGTCGGGGCCCAGTATCTTCTGGATTTCTGAGTAGAAGTAAGTCGGGACCACCATAATCTAAATTCTAGAATAGACCCACAAACAGTATGGCTAGTGTTCGTAATATACCTAGTCTGATATGTGGGTATTGTAAGAGGAACCATGCATGTGAGTATCGCAAGATAAAAGGGACATTTTATCGATGCGAAAGTGCAGATCACTTTCTGAGGAACTGTTCGATGAGATCTGAAGTAAAGGAGGAACAGAGTGTAAAACCTCTTACTACACCACAAAATAATAGACGCTTAGGATAGAGTAGCGGTACAGGTGGAAACCATGAAGATAACAAAAATACTATAGCTAGATCTGAGGCTTGAGCACATGCACAGACTTATGCTATTCGAGCTCGAGAAAAGGCTACTACTCCTGACGTTGTGACTAGTATATTCTATCTCCTTAATGATATTGTGTGTGGATTGATTGACCCGGGATCGACTCATTCATATATTTGTACTACATTAGCTACTGAAAAGAAATTATGTATTAAGTCGACTGAGTTTAATGTACAAGTCACAAACC
This sequence comes from Gossypioides kirkii, assembly GCA_005610355.1. NCBI lineage: Eukaryota > Viridiplantae > Streptophyta > Magnoliopsida > Malvales > Malvaceae > Gossypioides > Gossypioides kirkii. Next base: position 23,466,435 of record CP032253.1, on the reverse strand, counting down.
CATTGGGTCATAGTGTCATTATTAATTTGATATGTCGTAGATGTGCACTAAGACTTCGGGACTGTAAGCTCCCTGCTGATTTGATGTTGTTACCATTTACTGGGTTTGATGTAATTTTGGGAATGGACTGGTTAACTGAGCATGATGCAGTGGTTAATTGTAAGCGAAGACGGATCGATTTGAAACGGGTGGCGGGAGAAGTAATCACAGTTGAGTTTGGGAAGTTAAGTAATGACACTAGAATAATCTCATCGTTATCAGCATAGAAGATGGTTGATAAAGGTTGTAAAGCATTTTTAGCTTATATACTTGATACTCGGAGTACTGGAACAGAGTTAGAACAGGTACCGATTATCAAGGAATTTACAGATGTGTTTCCAGAGAAGTTACCGGGTTTACCGCCAGTCAAAGAAGTAGAATTTAGCATTGACTTAATACTTGGAACTGCACCGATCTCGACTCTACCGTACAGGATGGCACCCACCGAATTTAAAGAGTTGAAGGCACAATTACAAGAGTTGTTGGATAGGGGTTTTGTTCGACTAAGCATATTGCCTTGGGGCACACCAGTTTTGTTTGTAAAGAAGAAGGATAGATCAATGAGAATGTGCATAGACTACAAACAGCTGAACAAGGTAACAATCAAGAACAAATATCCGTTACCTCGTATTGATGAGTTGTTTGATCAGTTGAGAGGTGCGACCATCATTCAAAAATAGATCTCCGAGCGGGTTATTATCAGATGCGAGTAAAAGATAGTGATGTGCAGAAAATCGCATTAAGAACTCGATACGGACACTATGAGTTTCTAGTAATGCCATTTGGATTAACTAATGCTCCGGCAGCATTCATGGATTTGATGAACCGAGTTTTTAAATCTTAGCTGGATAGATTTGTAGTGGTGTTTATTAATGATATATTGATTTATTCCAAGTCAAAGATAGAGCATGTTCAATATTTGAGGGAAGTTTTGCAAATAATGCGAGAGAAACAGCTGTATGCTAAGTTCAGCAAGTACGAATTGTAGCTCCGGGAAGTTGGATTTCTAGGCCATGTGGTATCATCGGAAGGAATTCGGGTTGATCTGAATAAAGTGTCGGTTATTCTCGATTGGAAGATACCTATGAATGTTTCTAAGGTACATAGTTTTCTGGGATTAGCAAGCTATTATCGTTGATTCGTGAAAAATTTCTCTATCGCAGCCTTGCCAATGACGAAATTGCTATAGAAGAATATTCAGTTTGTGTGGTAAGAAAGGTGTCAGCAGAGTTTTGATCAGTTGAAGAAATTTCTTGACAGAAGCTCCGGTATTGACACAACCTGAATCGGGTAAAGAGTTTGTTGTATATAGTGATGCATCTCTAAATGGCCTGGGTTGTGTATTGATGGAAACAGGACAGGTAATAGCTTATGCCTCCCGATAATTAAAATCGCATGAACGGAACTATCCAATCCACGACTTAGAGTTGGTTGCCATTTTGTTTGCTTTGAAGATCTGGTGATATTATTTATACGAGGAGAAGTGTCACATATTCACAGATCATAAAAGTTTAAGGTATTTGATGACTTAGAAGGAATTGAATTTGAGGCAACGTCGGTGGAATTATTGAAAGACTATGATTTAGTAATTGAATACCATCCAAGAAAAGATAATGTTGTTGCTGATGCTTTGAGCTGGAAATCATTATTTGCTTTGAGAGTAATGAATGCTCATTTGTCACTTGAAGGTAATGGTTCTGTTACAACAGAACTTCAGATGAAGCCGTTATTCTTACAGCAGATACGAGAGTTGTAGGAGGATGACTCGAAGCTGAAGGTTAGAAAAGAACTGATGCAAAATGATGCAACAACTGAATTCACTACAGATAATGATGGTATGTTGTACTTCCGGGGCAGAATCTGCATTCCTGATAATTCTGACTTAAGACAGGATATTTTTTCAGAGGCTTACAACAGTACTTACTCCATTCATCCGGGCAGTGTGAAAATGTATAACGACTTGAAGAAGATGTATTGGTGGCCAGGTATGAAACGAGAAGTCCTAGAGTTCGTGAATAGATGTTTGGTGTGTCAGTAAGTAAAGCCTGAACACCAGGTACCATCTGGACTATTGCAACCTATTACTATTCCTGAGTGGAAATGAGAACGGATCACCATGGATTTCGTTACAGGATTATCGACAACACCGAGGAAGAAAGACTCGATCTGGGTAATAGTGGACAGATTGATGAAATCGGCTCACTTTATTCCTATTCGAGTGGACTTTCCACTAGAGAAGTTGGCGAAATTGTATGTCTCTGAGATAGTACGATTACATGAAGTACCAGCATCTATTATCTCTAACAGAGATCCCCGTTTTACTTCGTGGTTTTGGGGTAAGTTGCTTGAAGCTTTGGGCACCCGATTGAATTTCAGTACTGCATATCATGCGCAGATGGATGGTCAGTCGAAAAGAGTGATACAAATACTTGAAGATATGCTACGGTGTTGTATACTTGAATTTGAGGGTTGTTGGGAAAGATATTTTCCATTGGTGGAGTTTGCATATAACAATAGCTATCAGACTAGTATCAAAATGGCTCCGTTCAAAGCATTATACGGTAGGAAATGTAGAACACCCTTGTGTTGGTTAGACTTGAGTGAAAACAAGTTAGTTAGAGCCGATTTGATTCATGAGACCGAAGACAAGGTACGAGTAATCCGTGACTGTTTGAAAGTAGCATCTGACCGACAAAAGTCTTATGTAGAACTTAAAAGGAAAGATATAGAATTTCCAGTGGGAGACCGAGTTTTCTTGTGAGTCTCACCTTGGAAGAAAAGGGAAGCTAAGCCCCCGATTTATTGGGTTGTATGAGATTATTGAACAGATTGGTCCTGTGGCATACAAGTTAACTTTACTGCCAGAATTAAAGAAGACTCATATTGTGTTTCATGTTTCGATGCTGAGACAGTACAGGTCAGATCCTTCACATGTGATTTTGCCTTGTGAGATTGAATAGAACCAGATTTATCGTATTCCGAAGAACCAATTAAGATTCTAGCTCGTGAACTAAAAGAATTACGAAGCAAAAGAGTACCATTGGTAAAGGTTTTGTGGAATCGACACGGACTCAAAGAAGCTACTTGGGAAACAAAAGCTTCAATGAAATCACGATACCTTACACTGTTCACTGGTAAGAAATTTTGGGACAAAATTTCCCTAAGGGGGGAGAGTTATAACAGCCCAAATTTTAATGGTGTAGAAAATAGTGATTTTGGGATCACAACTCCGATAAATCGAATCTTAAATATTATTTATTTAATATTTAGGAATCCAATATTATAGTATTAAATTTTGGTTAAAAGATTTTCTCATTTAGATAGTTAATTGAATTACAAGGACTGAAGTGTAAAGGTTGTGAAAATAAAGTTCCATTAACTAAAGGTATGAAATGCTTGCTAAAAAGGTAAGGTAAAGTCCTTAAATGGTAATTAAACCATTAGGAATTTTGGGTGGACGGTAATGGGTGTGAGAATTGTTAAATTTGGTGATAATTAAATAAGGGTAAATTGGTAATTTGTTAAATCAAGTGATAATAAGGAAGTATAGCATGAAATTGGTCATCTTCTTCACAAAAACATAAAGAAAAGAAAAAAGAAACCCTAGAAAGAAAGCTTGAAGTTCGGTCAAGCTAGTTTCTTCATTTTGACTACGACCGTGCCACTGATCGTGGAAACGAAAAAGTAGCAGAATAGTCCCTAGGATCCATAAACAACTGCAACCCAGTCTGGTAAGTTTGTATGGTTAAATTTTAACTTAAATTGCTTATTCTTGTAATATGACTATTGCAGTGAGATGAAATGATGATCGAAATTGTGGAAGACAAGTGAATGAAATACGGAAGATAAACGGGTTCAAGCTATAAATGAAAGAATCCGATGACTAAGTGTCATCATCAGTAAATGAATCCTTTACGGATTAAAGGTCAGATGACTAAGTGTCATCGTGAGTAAATGAATCCTTTACGGATTAAAGGTCTGATGACTAAGTGTTATCGTGAGTAAATGAATCCATGACGAATTAAATGGTCCAATGACAATATGTCATCGTGAGTATTAAATGAAATGAGTTCCAATGCGGAACAAGGGTCCGATGACTTTGTGCCATCGTGAGAAATAAATGCGAGTGAAACCTACCCCAGATGTAAACAGTGTTGCATTCGGTTAATTAGATTTTTACAACTCTTGAAGTTTGTTAAATCTATTTAACTTTATGTACTCACTAAGCCTTAAAGTGCTTACCTGTGGAATTCCATTTGTTTTGTAGATTCACTTTTGCTGTTCGGAGATCGAATCATCTTGAAGCATCACACTATCCCAGAGTTGTTTGGTAGATTTTTACATCACTTGGTTAATGTGGCATGTACTAGGCTGATGTTACCTTTTCTTTATACAATGAGTTTGTGAAAAACCTTGTTATGTTTGATGAAATGTTGGATGTAGTTCTAAGTACCTTGTATTGATATAAATCTTGTATTTGTGTTGTCTTGAATGCATAGATAAAATTATGCTTATATGGAAACAATGAACTTGTGTTTGGTACAAATTCTTGAGATTTAGCTTACTTGTTTCAGTAGAACCCATGTGTGTTTCGGTAGATGTGTAGGGTAGGAGAGAGGTTGTATACTGACTTGAGTTGTATCGGTAGTTAAATTGTGAGTATCGGTAGTTGTATGTATAAAAGTATCGGTAGTTTGCATGCTTGTATCGGTAGAAGTTACAGGATGGAAATTTAGCTCTCTGGAGTTTTTAGTATCGGTAGATTGATGGCTTGTATCGGTAGAAATTTCACTTGTATCGGTAGAACTAGTACAGGTACCACTAGAAATCTGCACTGTTTAGAATTATTCATTGAATTGACTACTATCGATACTTGACCTTTAGGTACCGGTAGAAGTTCCCTAAAATGTTGGAAATTTCATTTTTACCCTTGACAAAATAATGTTATGTTTAGATATTGTTTTAAATCGTGAGAAATGATTTTTGAATTGAATGAAGATGTGAACAATTAAATATGTGTAAAAGATGAATAGTATAATATGAATAGATGACACCAGAATCCTAACCGACGACAATACTCGCGATTTTGGGTGTTACAATGTTAGCTAATCTTTTGGCCTCGTTTGGCCTTAAAAGCAATAATACAACCTTCTTAGCACATTTTTTTAGAAAATGAAACGAGACTAAAAATTCATAAAATATAAAGGAAATTACTTGATTTTAAGCTCATCAAATGTTGAAATAAGTTCAATCTTGTAGGTACGAAACTGGCAGATCAAACTCCCCCATACTTAAATCTTTGCTTGTCCTCAAGTAAACCAGAAAACAAAGCAACTAATAAGAAAAAGAAAAAGATAAGTGAGCATGAAACTGTATCATAAAAAGATAGGCTTGCAACATTTATTCTAGGTTTCGTGTATCTTTTGACAATCTTTGTAACACCTAAAACCCAAAACCATCGCCAATTAGGGTCTTGATGTTTTCCCGATCATTTATCAGCTCATAATACCATTTCATTCAATCATATTTTAATGAAGAAATGCATTAAAGACAACATAAATCACTAATTAAATATAGTTATAATGCAATAAGGGTAAAAATGTCATTTCTACGATTTCTGGAGACTTCTATCAGTACTTGTTGGACAAGTATCAGAAGTTGTCAAGTCAGAAAATAGTTTTGAAAATAGTGCAGAGTTCTACCGATACTCGAGTTGGTTCTACCAGTACATGTGACACAACTACCGAAACAAGTCATGCTTCTACCGATACTAAAAAATCTAGAGAGCTAAGAAGTTCCACCCTATCACTTCTACAGATACAAGTTCACAACCTACCGAGACTTCTAGAAGTAGAACTACCGATACTTATCTTGCATCTACAGATACAACTCAAGTTAGTGAGCAGCCTCTCTCTTACCCTGTACTTCTACCGATACAACCATGGGTCCTACCGAAACAAGTATGCAGAATTCAAATATTCACAAAAGTTCTCATTTCATACCTAAGGTACAAAGACAATTATTCTTAAAGTTCAAAACACATATGATAATACATTTCATTTCATTGTAAGCCTACTTTCACCCATAGTAACTTGCAAAATATGATGACTACCTAACCAAGGTTCCAACAATGAACCATCAACCAAAATCAAGAGTTAGATAAATAACATCATCCTAGAACATGCCATAAAACCACGTGATGTAAAAACTACCAAACGAGCTCCGCAATAGTGTGTTTTCTTTGAGATGATCTAATCTTCAGAATACACGGGTAAGCTTATTAAGCTTAGTAAGTTCATAGAAATCATTTTCTTACAGAATAGCCAAATCGGTTATAAAGATGATAACGAGTATATATTCATAAACTTGTGAATAGTATCGAATTTAATCTCTTTCAGTCTTCTAGAGTTTAGCTCATACGAGCGTATACAAAATTAGCTCTCATGAGCCCAGAAAGGTCCGCTCTTACGAACCCAAAAAGGTTAACCAGTATACGATGCTACTCATACAAGCTGATGAGAATACGTAATATACGCGGAGACTCAACCATCGATACGGTCTAGAATTTCCCACTCTCGATGTTGCTCACACAAACTGATGAAAATTCACGACATACGCGAAGACTCAGCCATCGGAAGGGTCCACAATTCAGTATTCATTCAGAATCTATCAACTTGTGATGCTGCTCACACAAGCTGTTAGGACACTACAACATATGTAAGATCCTAGCCATCGCTTTAAATTAGATAACCGGCCCTAGGCTTGACATTTCGTTTCTTCCTTCGTCTTTCCCATCATCACGAATGTTTTAACTTTTCTCGAGTTGCTGTAACAATAGTGAGTACAAAGAACATACAATGTATATAAACTAACACTACGAACTTACTGGATGAAATTGCAATTTGGCTAAACTTCAAGGACTATTTTACTAATTCCCTTTTTCCGCGATTCATGGCACGATCGCAATCTAAATCAACAATTCATCCAAATTTCACATTAAAACACATAATCAAATCATTTAACATAATTTGGTCCTTTTTAGGAAAATTATGATTTTATCCCCAATACTTTCCCTTTATTCAATCTAGTCCTTTCAACACAAAACATGCAAAATACCCATTTTCTTTTCAATCCTATACCAGCTGAATATACCTTGATCTCATACAAGTACCTACAATCCATTTATTTCACCCAAAGTACACCCAATTTCATTATTTAACATTTTAGTCCTTAAACCCTAGTTTAATAAAAAATCACTTTACAAAAAGATCCAACCAAATCTTCAAACATTCAAAACCATCAAAAAATTTCAAAGACAAGCATATTCAACAATGATAAGATTTATGACTTTTGATAGATTCACAAATTAGTCCTTAGGTTAACTAGTTCAAGTTAATACAGACTCAAAAACATAAAAATTACTAAAAGCGAACCTCATTTACTTACCCAATCAAATCTTCAAAGTTCATCAATGTAAAACCCTAGATTTTCCTCCTTAGCGTTGAAGAAGAAGAAGAAAACTAGAAGAAAAATGTGATTTTTCTTCTTTAATTTCATATTTATACCTAATGGCATAATTGTAAATTTTAAGACTTTCCTAATTAACTTAATTAATGACAATAAGTGTCATAATAAACCACTCACTAAAATATTTTGGTTAATTTGCCTATTTGGTCCTTCCATCATATTAAATTCAATTCAAACAACTTATTTACAATTTAGCCCTTAAGCTAATTAGGACTAAATGAATAAATATCTCAAAAGTTAGTGGAATGAAATCATATCCTCCACCACTTGGACTTTTTGACCTTGGTATAATTACCACTTTGGTCCCTTATTCTTAAATCAGTCGCAATTAACCTTTACCTCTTTTACAATTTAATCCTTTTTACTCAATTCACTATCTAAACATTAAAATTCCACAACCAATTTTAATCCGTTGCTAATGACATTATAAATGTAAAAATAAATAAATTTACGACTCGACTTGTTAGAATGGTAGTCTCGAAACCATTGTTTTCGACACCACTGTAAAATCGGGTTGTTACAATCTTAACATGATAATGAAGCAATTTCATTATTTCTGAGTAGAGATAATTTAAGTTCAGTAGGTTACAAAAGATACAAATATCAAAGTTCTATCAATATGACTCTATCAATGCCTAACATGAGTACTTTGATTATCCTAGTACAATACAAACAATTATAATGAGATTATGCAATGTCTATATCCATCTATGCATAGAGTCAGTCAAGTCACATAGGGATTTTTTGCTTGTAATGTGTTGAGGCTTAGGACAGGTATGATTTTCAAAGAACAGTTAAGTACACAAAGGGTTACCAAGCACAAAAACAGTTTGACACATTGTATTGTTCCCTATTCTCCTCCTTTACGACTCACTCCATCTCACATCCTTATTTCTCCTTCTCTCGCATTATTTCTCCATTTAGGAGATCAATCCAAATTACTCCTTCTAGATAGCATATAAGTATACGATTTGCTTTTTCAAGTAAGCTTTCTCTTTTTCTATCGATGACTTTGTTGATTTTGTCATTTTTCACACTTTTTCTTACTCTCGTATTTTTGTGTTTTTACTCATTTTCTTTTGTTCCTTTCACTTGTTTTTCGCTTCTTTGGCTAGATCTAAAATTCATACTTTGTCATGATTTCCTTCTTTTATTTTACAACCTTCACCGTAATGTGTGTACCTACCCTCAATACATATGACCATACATCCATTTTCATGCAAAATAGGACCAAAGAAAAGGATATATAAATCATTATTTAAAGCTTAGAAGGCTTATAGTGTGGCTCATTAAGAAGGTGTCATAAGGCTAAAAAATGGGTACTAATTGATAATTCAGAATAGGGTTTGACTTTTTAACTCTAGTTGTGTCAAACAATGCCTTAGGTCATCCCTAAACAACTCAATATGAACAAATGTCAATTTAATTACCTAATCACAGGATTATTGTCTATCATATATACTAGCATGCTCGTTTCCTCATTGTATGCATATCATTTAGTATCAATAAAACTTTTTCTTATCTATACATAGTGTAACCTATAAAACTTCAAAATCTCATGCTAAAAAATGTAAAATTCCTCATCATCATGTCAAATTTATCAAGAAAACACAATCAACCTATTATTCATGCTCTTAACCAATCACTTGTATTTCTACAAGCTCAAGCACACATAAAAAAGTCAAAATAGAAAAATTATATGCCAAATGTGTACCCCTATAAGTATTAAGGAAAGAAGTTACCCGATTGATTGTGAAGGCCCTTCTCTTCTCATGGTGGTTATCCTTCCTCCTTTTGGCTTGAGCGCTCAAAATTGTTGTCTCCAAAATGTGAGGTTCGTACAAAAGAATTAAAGCATATGTGCAAAAATAATTCCTAATCCTACTCCTATAAATTCTATAAGTGCTAAAAATTATCCCAAAATTACCCCAAAATTACAAGTTTTAAAATGAATCCGAAATAAAAAATTAAAGTTTAATCTTCTTCCTCTAAACCAAGTTGATGATCCATTGGAGCTTTGCCTTTGCCAATGTACTTTTGACTGGAGCTCCCGCCTTTTCGTCGTGTTGGGCTCTGAATCATCGGTCCTTTAGGAGTTGAGTAATGAGGTTGAAACATTGCATCATACTCGTTATCGGTGTTATGCTCGTCTTGCTCATCATTGCCCTCTCCTCACTCAGGTTCTTCTTCTTATCCTTCTTCTCCAAACATGTTTGAAGGGTAATTCGAAGTTGGTAACCCATGTTTCCGTGCAAACTCCATTAGCACAGGAGTCGTTTCTTTCATCCATCTAATCATGTCATCTAGTTTCCCTTCAATGCTTCCTCCAAACTCTTTTTTAGCTTTCCTCGTGCTTTTGGATTTCAAGTAGGCTAACACATCCATCTTTTCCTTTCTCATTTGATTCCACTCCTTAATTTGTTTCCTTTGAAGTTTAACGTACTATTTATACATAGAATCACCAATAATGCTTCTTGTTGGCTTCAAGAATGACTCATTTTCGCTCATCGACACATTCTCCCTTCTGCATAGCACCGTCACAAGGTGTGGAAAGAAGAGTCATGCTTTCGTGATTTTGGTACAATTCTTCATCTCTTTGTATATCCACCTCCCTACACATATTTTATTTTTTCTAAAAAATGGCATATAATAGAATAGCTCGAAAGGTGTTACGTTAAAAACATTCAAGGTAGGGGCTATTTGGTGGACAAAAATTGCATCCACATCTTTGCAATAGGGAACATGATGGCTTGGTTAAAAACTTAATAATTTCAACAACCCCTACCCTCAGTTAAGAACTTAATAATTTCCTCCATATCAATATTTCGAAATAAATCTAAATCTACCTCATTTAAATAATCTTTTTCATAAAAAGGTACGTTATAAAATTCACAAATTTGAAACGGTAAGATTGGGACATATTTCCCCCATACACGTACTTTTTCTAAAGCCCTATTTTTAATAACATCCTTTTTTAGTTAAGCATAAAATTCATGAACAATAGGTACAACAACATTATCTATTGGGGAAACACAAAATTGTTCCCGTTGGTGGTACCTTACTAGTGGCCAAACTTCCTTGTATAGAACCATTGATGGTTCGAATCCCCATTCTTGTACGAGGTTGGCCTTGTGAGGCAAGAAAATATCTTTCATCTTCGGCATTTATGAACTACTCGGAGTCACTATCGTTCGCATGCACCATATCTCTCTTTCGTGAAGGAATTATAATCTACACAGAGGAAAATGAATAATAACAAATAGAACGGTGAAAGTTTTGAGAAGTACCTTTGATTTTGTCTTGCCAATGAGGGTATGTTGAACCCTTGATTGATGGAGTAAAGCCTTTTGAAAGAGGAAGAGGTTTAGGTGAAGAGGAGTTTAAGTTTTAGGTTATTGAGTGATGAGGGAAGATAAGAGGGTTGGAGGGTTTGTTGATGAGTTTAGGGAGTGTTTTAGTGAGGGAAGATTTTTAGTTTAGGTTAGTATATATAAAAGTGTTAGAATATAGGTGTTTTTAGGGTTTAAATTTGGGTAAATAGGGTTTTAAGATACCAGGTTGCGTAATCCGGTTAGGTCAACGCTATAAAAATTGCAAACGATGTCGCGACGTAACCCTAAGTTTGTCACAACATACCTGTCAGTGCCTAGTTTTCGTGACGTAGTTCATCTTGTATCGCGATAAACCCTTCAATTCCTCTATTCTAGTAGATTGCCTCCTATGTCACAACGTAGGTCTCCGAATGTCACGACATAGCCCTCAGTTTTGAATTTTTGGCATCTGGTCGCTTGGTTGCGATGTACGAGAAGTATGTCACGTCATAGCATGCCTGGGCGTCTTTGGAGTAGTTTGGTTGCTTCATCGCGACGTGGGGTACCTATGTCGTGAGAAACTTGTTAGATTTAAGAAGAAACCCAAAATATAAACAAAATGTTATTACGTTAGTAAGTTAGTGACTAAATTTTAAAATTTTAAGGGTTAGTGCTTGTAAGAATTGTCTATGTCTAACAAGAGTGTTAGGGTGCACTTCGGTCGGTTTAATTTATTGTTATTCGTCTAGCAGTCATTGTGCCAAGCTATTCTTTGGCGATTATCTCTTTCTCAAAATTTTCCTTTTCTTCCTGCGTAAATTATCGCCAGTTCCTTTCGCCGATCATATCGATTGATGACGTCTGCCTGTTTGTACCACCACTTTCGCATACTTACTTTTATCAGTTATCCCCTCAAGAAATTCAGATGCCTTTGTGTGGTGGCATAATAGCTGCTCGATCACCTCATTTAAAAATGGTGAATTTATGACAAATTCATGCGTTGATGTTGCTGCAGCTATTTGTTTTCCATTGTAATTTCCATTACCGAACCCTGGTTCTTGTGGCTAGTGGTACCATTGCAGTAATTACCTCTCCCATGAATGCACACTTTCTTGTTCCATAGATGCAATTATTATGCTAGTTAAGGGTTGAGACTCTGGCTTGTAAATATTTTTGGCTTCTGTAAAAATTGAAAATTTTTCACATTAGAAATTTCGTTAGGGATTTGCTACACCAAGAAAGTATTATACATAATATCTAATCTCCATTGTAAATTGATTTTTTTATCATTGATATCTTCAACTAATATTTCTTCTATTAACAGTGTTGTAACCGTTACTAGTTGAAGATCTAACTTTGGAGTCTTGGAGCCATCTTCCTTTTATATAAGGATTGATTCGTCACTGGATTGGGAGTCAATCTTGATTTTTACATGACTATCTATTTCCCTTTCCAAAGGTGAGATCTTGTATTGCTCGGTGGTCCAGTCATCTAATTCAAAACATTCTCTTTCTGTCACCTCTTCCAACCATCGTTCCTGTTCTTATTCTATCTGTTCATATTCAAAGCACATCTCCCTAAAAGACTGACCCTCATGTGGCCGGGGATTTAGGTTTTTCCATGAAGTTGACTAATTCTAACATTAATAACTTCTGATTTTCTTGAATCTCCCAATCTTCATAATAATCGTTTTTGTAGATCTTGGCATCATAATCATCATTAAACATGAAATCTGAACAAAATAAGTCATAGGCATCCATGAGTTTAAATATAATGGAAATTAAAAGAAAATTATTAGATTTGAAAAAGAAAAAAAATGTTAGTATAGTTAAATCGTATCTATAACCTAAAATTTTCCTAATTATTTAAGTACAATGAAAGAACAAAATTTACTAAAGCGTTGGACGTAGCCAACAACTTGACCGCTCCCGAATGTACTCTCGTTCAGTGTAGATTTTTGCTTTCCGCAAGTATACGGGTCAGGTTCTAAATATAGTGTGTTTAAAACAGAACACTAGGATGTATTCCAAGGATCATACCCAAAGGAGGCTTAAGGCGATAATAAATAGAATCCTTGCAAAGAATAAAATTAATTAGTATTAGTTTTAGGGTTTATAGTATGAGGGAAAATAAGAGAGTTGTTTGAAAGCATAAAAGTAAAAAGATAAAAATAAAATAAAGTAAAATTGAGTTGTAGAAATTTTTATAAACATCTTTAGGGAGATTAGGTCATTTCCGTATGATTTCCTCAATTGTTGGGTTTCGGGGATTTTCCTCTAATCAACTAGTTACTACCCCAGTTGGATCTCTCGATCTTCCCCCGGCATATAGCATTACAAATGACATATATTTTCTCCCTAAATTGATGTTTTAATTATCTCTTTTGTATCTTATTTGGCATGCATCATGAGAATTTCATACTTAGTTTTTATATTTTCTAACTCATTGTAGTTTAGTTTAAATTCTTGTTATTTTTATCTCTTTTTGTACTAATGTCACCGCAAGCAGTCGATTATTGCACCTTAGAATTGTCAGTGCAGGAACTCAGCCCAGAAGATCAATGCTTGAAGAAGAATGTAACCACAAGATCAGCATGGAATTGGGACCAGAGATGTCGCCGCACAGAACCTGAACCTTGAATGAGTAACTCAAATTCATACCTGAAAGTACTAGTGCAGGAAAATCACAAGTTGTCGCCGCAATTAACTATCTCAGATTGCGCTAGTAATGCAGTGACAACCTACAGATCTCTGAAGAAAACATCAAATCTGCATGAGTGCACAGCTATACTATAACTAACTTTGATAGCTGCAAAAAATAGATCTGGATCTGAGAATGGGAGGCTGAAATCTGTAACTTTTGAAGGCTATAAATAGAGGAATGAAGATGGAAGAAATCATTAAGAGGTAGAGGAATTAAATTCTGCAATTACTTTATGTTTTGCAGATTTAAGCTGGAACGGTGAGCTAATGGAGCAAAGGAGCAACTACTTCTGACGAGGAGTGCTCGATGCAACACAAGAGGAGCGATTAAGGAATAGTCCTAGTAGTCTAGAGATAGTAAGCTTCGATTGTATTCGTTAATCCCTCTTTTATGCTGATGGATTCTAATGACATTTGAATGAATACGAGAGTATCTTTCATTGTTAGATTACTTTGATTCTTATTTAATGCTTTTTATCTGTTTATTCTTAGATCTAATTGCATCAAACACGAGAGTGGCTTTGCAGTCTACCAACATTGGGAGATGCGGTGACAAGTTAGGTTAACAAGCCAGACAACGTGAGTTCCTTGGGATTAGAAGAGATTTCAGTCACTTGTTCTTGAGTGCACAAAGTAGCTCACACCGAGAGGTAGGGTGATTGTGGGTACTTGAGTCTCGAGTAAATGGAGGACTGTTATTGGTAAGAATTCATTGGAGCGTCATTGCTACGACAATTCATCTATACAATACCTTGTTGGCGCATCCAGCGTTGTAACTTAGTAAAATCAGTGATCCACTCCAATCTTTTCCACTTGATCATAATTACATTTTCTGCATTTAAATATTCAACATTTAACACACTTTAATTTACTTTTAGTTGTTCTGACATTTGACCTTTGACATTTAACTCTGATTGCATTGACAGTATTAATCATTTTAGCGTGCAGATATGACATAATTGCACTTACATCTTTACTCATATTTTCTCTAATCCTAGCTTTAGTTTCATCAACATTTAAACATCAAGAACCTATTCCTCGTGGGATCGATATTCGATAGAATTGTTCTATCAACTATACTTGCATCGACTTATCTTCGCTTGCACAATCGCTGTGACGTTACAAATGCGATCAAGTTTTGGCGCCGTTACTGGGGAATTGGCATTTGTTTGATGTTTGATTTTGTAGTTGCAATTAATTTTAGTTACTTAATTTCTAATATTCAGTAATCTGTTTACTTTTCTGTTGTTTATTTTTAATTATAGGTATTGCATGTCCACAAGGAGAAATCTTAAGGATATTGAAAGCTTTGATTCAGAACTTGAGAGAACACTTAGGAGGAAAAGACAAAAACAAAGGAAAATAGCTGGAAAGAACAACAACTTACTACCAGTGCTGCCACAAGATGCAGTTCCTCCTATGCTACGATAAATAAATAATTTACCATCACCGCCTCCATAAGAAGAACAAGTGCAAAATAGGACAATCCGAGATTTTATTGTTCCTATCCTTGATGATTTGCAACCAGGGGTTGTGAGACTAGCTATTCAAGCTGGTAATTTTGAGCTTAAACCGGTGTTGTTTCAGATGCTCAATTCAAATGGGCAATATTCTGGTTTGCCTCATGAAGACGCAAGAGAACACTTAAAATCATTTATGCTTATTTGTGCATCCTTTAGTCAACATGGTGTCCCTGATAATGCCTTGAAAATGAAATTATTTCCTTATTCATTACAGGGTAAAATGAGAACATGGTTCTTGGGATTGCCGGCTAGATCCATTACATCTTGGAATGCGCTAGCAACGCAATTTGTTTTGCATTTAAATCCGCCTACAATGAATGCAAGGTTGCGCAATGATATTACTGCATATCATCAGCTGGATGATGAGAACTTACATACAACCTGGGAGCGTTACAAGGCATTACTTCGACGTTGCCCAATGCATGGTATTCAGCAAGAGACCCGAATAGAGATCTTCTATAATGGTTTGAATGCTCAGACAAGGAATCTTGTCGATGCATCTGCTAATGGCCCTTTGTTGGATTGTACCTACAATGAAGCTGTAAGAATTCTAGAGAGGATTGCTTAGAATGACTATCAATATCCAATCTCTCATTCTACACAAGTAAAGACTAACCTTGGAGTTCTTGAGTTAGATGCCATTACTGCTTTGAGTGCGTAGGTATCCTCGTTGGCCAATATCATAAAGAATATGAAGGGGAAAAGTGACATTGCTCCTATTCAAGTGGCCCAGCAATTGGATGCGTCGACATTTTCCTGTAAAATTTGCTGCTACAACCATAGTTATGAGGACTATCCACAACACGCGGAAAATGCATTCTATGTCAACAACATCAGAGGGGGTTCATATGGTAACTCATACAACAATTGAGCTCAACAACCTTGGGGGAATCAAAATTCTTCAACATTCAGATATGAAAATTCCTCATATCAAGGGGGTTATAGACAAGGAAGTTACATTAACAACCAACAGTAGAATTTTAATCAAAATTCTCAGGTAAATTCTCATTCTGAACAGATGCAGGCACATGGCCAGATGTAATCACAATCTCGATTACAGCCATAACAGTTTGTGCTGCCACATATGTAAGGACATCATCATTAGCATCAACAGCATTAACAGTAGCAGTTTTCTCAACCTCAGTTACATCCTATGGCTGCTCTTGAGGCATTGATGTGCGAGCATATCAAGAGAACTGAAGCAATAGTGCATAGAAATTCCTCTTCTATTTGAGCGTTGGAAGCCCAACTAGGACAGTTGGTTTCTAATTTGAGTGCAAGATCATCGGGTACTCTGCCTAGTGATACTGAGAATCCAACACAGAGGGGGAAGGAGCATTACAAGGTAATCTCACTGAGGAGTGAGAAGTAGATGGCTGAACCAAGCAGTTCTAATCAGGACCATGTTGACGCATCTGAACCACAGTAACAAGAAAAGGGTGCAGCTGAAGGAAGCCAAGCAAAAGTAAATTAAGAGGAACTAATTGTAGTGCCATCTATGCCTACAGTTTGCCCAACAAAGTTGTCGACGTAACTGCCAATAACGACATCACCAAGTTTTCCACAACAACCAAATGTTACAATACCTTTGCCATTTTCGCAAAGAATTAAAGAGAAAGTCCATGATAAAGAGTATCAAAAGTTTATTTCTTGTTTGAAACAATTACACATTAATATACCTCTTATTGATGCTCTTGTACAAATACCTAGCTACGGGAAAATTATGAAGGAGCTGTTGTCAAAGAAGAAGAAATTCTCACAGAGGGGTGAAGCGCTGTGCTTACAAATAAGTTGCCAATCAAGATGAAAGACCTTGACAGATTTACAATCCCATGCCCCATTGGGAATCATTATCTAGGTAAAGCTTTATGTGATTTGGGAGCAAGAATTAACCTTATGCCTTTATCTACTTTCAAGAAGTTAGGAATAGGATCGATGAAGCCCATTGCAGTGAGATTACAACTTGCCGATAGATCCTTAGCACAACCTAAAGGCAAAATTAAAGATGTCATTGTCCAAGTTGATAAGCTCGTGTTCCCTGCTGATTTCATAATCCTAGACTGCGAAGCAGATACGGAGGTGCCCATTATCTTTGGGCCACCATTTCTAGCAACGAGATGCACACTTATTGATGTGTTCAAAGGAGAACTTATCATGCGACATAACGATGAGCATGTGACCTTTACTGTGTTTGAGGCATCCCCGTCCAGAACTAAAGAGCAATTTCATCACATTGACGTGTTGGACGAAATCATTATGGAAGAATTCAATGCAAGAATTTCAGCAGTATCAGATGAGGATGCGGCGACATCCACCAATGAAATCCTAGCTGAATGTATCGACAAAGAAGAGGTTAATAATTGTGAGCTAAGACAGAATTGGAAACTGGAATCTTTGGATTTGTCGAACAGGACAATCCCGGTGTTTAAACCATCTATTGAGCAAGCTCCTACCTTGGAGTTGAAGTCGTTGCTGACGCATTTAAAGTATGTCTTTCTTGGTGACAATGATACATTATCAGTTATTGTCAATGCATCCCTCGATGCAACGCAGGAAGATAAGCTCATCACGATTTTGAAACAGCACAAAAGAGCTATAGCCTGGAGCATTACAAATATCAGAGGCATTACTCCTTCTTTTTGCATGCATAAGATAAGATTGGAAGACGAAGGGAAGCAATCAATTGAGCAATAACGAAGACTTAATGAAAAGATGAAAGAATTAGTGAAGAAGGAAATTATCAAGTGGCTAGATGCGGGCACCATCTATCCCATTTTTGATAGTAATTGGGTAAGCCCCGTCCAATGTGTGCCAAAGAAGAGTTGTTTCATAGTCGTGACCAAAGATAAGAACGAGTTGATCCCTACTCGCATTGCGACTGGCTGGCGAGTATGCATAAATTATCGTCGACTGAATGTGGCCACAAAAAAGGCCATTTCCCACTACTATTCATTGACCAATGCTAGATAGGCTGGCTGGTAAAGCTGATTATTGCTTCTTAGATGGCTACTCTGGGTACAACCAAATTGCCATTGCACCGGAAGATCAAGTAAAGACTACGTTCGCATGCCCTTTTGGAACCTTTACCTTTCGACGTATGTTGTTTGGGTTGTACAATGCGCCAGCAACATTTCAGAGGTGTATGATGGTGATCTTTTTGGACTTGATCGAGGACTCTCTAGAGGTATTCATGGATGATTTCTCTATCTATGGACAAAATTTTGACCAATGCGTTGACAACCTGGCAAAAGTTTTGAAGAGATGCGAGGACACAAATCTAGTTCTGAATTAGGAAAAATACCACTTTATGGCATTTGAAGGCATTGTCCTTGGCCATCGGATATCTTGTCAAGGCATTGAAGTTGATAAAGAAAAGGTCAAAATCATCAAGAAATTACCACAACCCACAAATGTCAAAGCAATAAGAAGCTTTCTTGGACATGCTGGTTTTTACAGAAGATTCATATGTGATTTTTCCAAGATTACTAAACCATTATGCTCATTGTTAGAGCAAAATAAAAGTTTGTGTTCGATGACGCCTATTTGGACACATTCATGACAATAAAGAAGCATCTGATACAAGCTCCAATTGTCGTCGCACCGGACTGGATGCAACCATTTGAATTAATGTGCGATGCAAGTGACTTTGCTGTGGGAGCTGTACTAGGCCAACGAAAAGAGAAGGTATTTCATTCTATTTATTATGCTAGTAAAACTCTAACTGAAGCACAGGCTAATTATACAACCACTAAAAATAAGTTGCTAGCAGTGGTCTTTGCATTTGACAAGTTTCGTTCATACCTTGTCGGTGCAAAGATTACAATGTAGACAGACCACTCCGTATTGAGA
Organism: Gossypioides kirkii; assembly: GCA_005610355.1. Classification (NCBI taxonomy): domain Eukaryota; kingdom Viridiplantae; phylum Streptophyta; class Magnoliopsida; order Malvales; family Malvaceae; genus Gossypioides; species Gossypioides kirkii. The sequence continues at coordinate 23,447,484 of CP032253.1, read as the reverse complement.
TATCTTTTTACAAACAAAGATTCCAAACCAAGACTAATTCGATGGATCCTACTCCTTCAAGAGTTTGATGTTGAAATTAGGGATAGGAAGGGATCTAAAAATGAAGTAATTGACCACTTGTCTCAATTGGAAGTTGGAAGTGAAGATGGACAGATGACCCAAATTGTAAAAGCATTTCTAGATGAGGAGCTATTCTTTGTCTACGCATCGCCTTGGTATGCCGATGTTATCAACTACCTTGTGTGTGGAAGGCTACCATTAAGTGCTATTGGTCACAAAAAGATCAGGTTTCTGCGCGACACTACGGAATACCATTGGAATGAGCCATACCTGTTCAAGGTATGCACCGACAACATTATCCGTCGTTGCGTATCTGAAGAAGAAATGAATTCAATCATACGACATTACGATGATGCCCCTTATGGAGGACATATTGGTGGAACAAGGACTACTGCAAAGGTCCTACAGTCAGGATTTTATTGGCCCACATTGTTTCGAGGTGCCCACAACTTTACTCAACAATGTGAGATGTCAATGGACTAGTTAGATATCTCGGTGCAATGAGATGCTCCAACAACCTATTATGGAAGTAGAGCTCTTCGATGTTTAGGGTATAAACTTTATGGGACCATTTCTCAACTCTTTTGGGAATGTGTACATCTTAGTTATTGTTGACTATGTCTCGAAGTTGATCGAGGCAATTGCGATGCCAAGGGATTATGCTCGGACGGTGTTGAAATTCTTTCACACTTACATTCTTACAAGGTTTGGAACATCGAGAGTGTTACTAAGTGACCAAAGAACTCATTTTTACAACCATCAAGTAGCGAGCATTAAAGAGATATGGTGTGAAGCATCGTATGGCCACTACATATCACCCATAAACCAATGGTCAAGCCGAAGTATCCAATCATCAAATCAAAAGCATCCTTAAGAAGGTGGTTAATCCATCTCGAAGAGATTGGTTTTCACAGCTACAAGATGCATTGTGGGTGCTTCGCACTGCATATAAAACCCCGCTGGAAATGTCGCCATATCAGTTAATGTTTGGTAAGTCTTGTTACCTGCTAGTTAAGCTTGAACATAAAGCCATGTGGGCAATCAAGGAGGTGAATATGGATTGTGATGCTGCCGAAAGAAAAAGATTGTTGGACATCACTAAACTGGAAGAAATATGCCGACATGCTTATGAAAATGCCGCAATATACAAGGAAAAGAACAATAGATGGCACGACAATATCATCTTGCGTCGACAATTTAGCCTTGGTCAATTAGTGCTTTTGTTTAACTCTCGTTTAAAATTGTATCCAGGTAAATTACGATCAGATGGTTAGGCCCTTTCAAAGTTGTTGAGGCATTCCAAAGCGTTGCGGTGACAATTAAGAATCTGAAAGATGGACAACAATTCAAGGGGAATGGCCAAAGGTTGAAACACTATGTGAGCCCAGATGTTAAGGAACCAAATGAGGCCATCGATCTGGTCACATTTAAATAATGTTGATGCATTTTTACATTTTCCTTTATTTGTTTCACTTTAACTTGTTTTGTTTTACATTCTTTGTAGAAATAAAAATTCTTTTTGTTGATGCATCGAAGCACAAATTGTCAACGCACTTTGTGATGAGTTAGCAAAACTTTTTTAGTAAGAATCATGCCGATTGATCTCTCTTCTTCCCAGCCGTAAGATCAAATGAAAACGTATGATTTGTAGCCCAAAAATTAATGGTTGCAGATGCAACGTTTCCCTACAACCTCTACAATCATCACGGTTTTACAATGCCTAGGTTATAAAATCTCTTTTTCCTACAGATTTATTTTTACTCACAGTCTCCATTGTTGCTACATCTTATCTCTTTCATTGCTTCTATTTTCCTTACGTTCACAAGTTAACTTATTTCTGCAAGTTTTTCTCATTTTCTTTTTCAGTCACCATGGCAAAAACCAGAGCATCAAAGAACACTTCCAAAACTCCTTCTAAAACCACCCCTTCAACTTCAACGAATATGGCTCCGACCACAACACCACCATCATCTTTAGAGTCTATCCTATTTTTGATGACTGCAGTTAAGGATTGTTATCAAAAATGACATGCTGAAACAGAATCTCCACCCAGAGCAAGGTTTGCAATTGTCCACGCATCAGACCTTGGGGAAACACGTTACCCGAACCATCAGCTACCTAGGATGGGAATTCTTCTGCGAACATCCCGCTGGCTACGCTCCTACACTGGTAAGGGAGTTCTACGCAAACCTCATTGATGCTGAACAAGAATTTGTGTTTGTGAGGGAGGGCCTCATCTCGTGGAGTGCCACCCAAATCAATGTGCTGTTACGGATCCTTGAGTGGGTGGACGACCATTCTCCGTTTATGCACTGATTGGATAATGAAGTCACTACTTAGATTATGAAGGATCTTTGTGTTGATGGTGTCACCTGGACAGGTAATAGGTTCCACAATTAAACTATGCATAGGAGGTATCTCACAACCTTCACCAAAGTGTGGTTCCACTTCATCAACAGCCTTGGTGCAAATATGGCTGAGCGTGCGACTATCGTGGAGGAAGTGACAGCCTCGATTACACCCATAGGTGTAGGCGCAGTGGATGAACATCATGCAAGTGAAGGTGAGGACCAAGAAGATAACCAGCAGAAGGAGAAGGAAGAGAAAGAAGAAGAGAATTACATGAAGGACCCTATCGGGGTGCAGGAGGAGAAGGAAGAAAATGCCCCGACAACGATCACTGAGGATATTATCAGCACACCTGAGAGTGTGGAGGCATCAAGCACTGATGAGGCTAGACCTGATTCAAGCTGGGATGAGATTATTACTAGCAGCATCGAGGAACTAAATCCTCTCGCCATTGTGCCCTATGTAGCACCACTCGCTAAAATCCACCCATATGAAGTAACAACCGATGAGGCCACCACCCAACAGAGATGCATCGACAAAGAATAGTTTCTCGTCTAGAAATGCATCAATAATTTGGGATTTTGCTATCTTGGAAAAGTCATCAAACACAAACTTTTTATTTTTCTCCAAAAAAGAGTATAGGGGTTTTGCTATCTTGGAAAAGTCTCAGATGAATCTTTTATAAAATCCAGCGTGACCAAGAAAACTCCTTATTCTTTTCACATTATTGGGTGGTGGTAGCTTCTCAATGATTTCCACCTTTGTTTTTTCTACTTCAATGCCCTGACATGACATGCAATGGCCAAGGACAATGCCTTCCACTGCCATGAAATGACATTTTTCCCAGTTCAGCACTAGATTTGTGTCCTCGCATCCCTTCAATACTTTCACCAGATTGTCAGTACATTAATCAAAATTGTGCCTTTACACAGAGAAATCATCCATGAATACCTTTAATGAATCTTCAATCATGTCAGAGAAAATAGCCATCATGCACCTCTAGAATGTAGCTGAGGCATTGCACAATCCAAATGGCATTCGCTGAAATGCAAAGGCTACAAATGGGCATGTGAACGTAGTCTTTGCTTAATCTTTCGGTGCAATTGCGATTTGATTGTATCCAGAGTAGCTATCAAGAAAACATTAGTAGGCCTTACCAGCTAGCCTGTCCAACATTTGATCAATAAATGGTAGTGGGAAATGGTTCTTCTTTGTTGTCGCATTTAAACGAAGGTAATCCATACACACTCACCAACCTATAGCAATGCGAGTAGGGATTAGGTCATTTTTATCGTTACTTACCAATGTGATGTCGTTCTTCTTGGGCACACATTGGACCGGGCTTATCCATGTGCTATTTGAAATGAGGTAGATGATGCTTGCGTCTAGCCAATTAATGATCTCTTTTTTCACTATTTCTTTCATTTTTCCATTCACCCTACGTTGTTGCTCAATTGACTGCTTCCCTTCATCTTCCAGCTTGATTTTATGCATGCAAAAAGAGGGACTGATGCCTCTGATGTCTGCAATGCTCCAGGCAATGGCTCTTTTGTGCTGCTTCAAAATTGCGATTAACTTTTCTTCTTAACTTGCATCGAGGCTTGCACTGACAATCATAGGTAATGTGTCATTGTCACCTAGAAAGAAATACTTCAGGTGCATTGGCAATGGCTTTAACTCCAAGGTCAGAGCTTGTTCAATTGATGGCTTGAAAATTGAGATTATCCTATTCGACAGATCCAAAGATTCCAATTTCCAGCCATGTCACATCTCACAGATATTAACCTCAACTATGTGGTCGCATTCAGGTAGGATTTGTTCTTTTGATGTCACCGCATATTCGTCTTGAACTGCTAAACTTCATTCATTAAATTCTTCTGTAATTAGCTCGTCTAACACGTCAATGTGATGACATTATTCTTTACTTCTTGACGGAGATGCTTCGAACACACTGAAGGTGACATGTTCATCATTATGACGCATAATTAGCTCACCTTTGAAAACATCGATAAGTGTACATCCCATTGCTAAAAATGGTCATCCCAAGATGATGGACACCTCTTTATCTACTTCGCAATCAAGAATGATAAAATCAGCTGGGAATACAAGCTTATCAACTTGGACAATGACATCCTTAATCTGTCCTTCAGGTTGTGCCAAGGATCTATCTACAAGCTGTAATGTCACTGTAGTTGGCTTCATAGATCTAATTCCTAATTTCCTGAAAGTGGATAACGGCATGAGGTTAATGCTAGCTCCTAAATCACATAAAGCTTTACCTAAGTAGTAGTTTCTAATGGAGCATGGAATCGTGAAACAGCCAGGGTCTATCATCTTTGGTGGTAACTTATTTGTTAGCACAGTGCTGCACCCCTTTGTGAGTGCAATCGTTTTGATGTCAGAAAGCTTTTTCTTTTTCGACAATAGCTCATTCATAAATTTCCATAGCTGGGGATCTGCACAAGAGCATCAACTAGAGGTATGTTAATGTGTAATTGCTTCAAGGTAGAGATAAACTTCTGATAATCTTTTTCATGGTCCTTTTCCTTGAATCTTTATGGAAATGGCAAAGGTATATTGTTAGTGGGTTGTTGTAAACGATTCAGTTGCGTCGACTTAAGCAGTTGCATCGACATCTTTATCGATCGAATTGTGGGCATAGGAGTGACTATAGGTGGCTCCTCTTCATTTATTTTTGTTGGATCTTCTTCATAGTTAACTTCTTTTTGTTGCTTTGGTTAGGATGCGTCGACATGTACTTGGTTGGAACTGTTGCTTAGCTCAGTAGTTTACTTTCCACTTCTCAGCTTGATAGCCATACAATGCTCTTTCCCCTTCTGAGTTAAATTTTCAGTGTCACTAGGCAAAGCACCAAGTGACCTTGTGCTCATGTTAGAAGCCAATTGTCCTAGCTGAGCTTCCAATACGCGAATAGAAGAAGAGTTGCCTTCAACGATTGCTTCGTTCTCTTGATATGCTCTCGCATCAACGCTTCAAGAGTAGCCAACGGGTCTGCTCTTGGTTGAGAATATTGTTGTTGATGTTAATGTTGTCCTTGCATATTTGGCATCCCATTCTATTGTGGTGGCATTCGAACTTGTGGCTGCATCTAGTTATATGAATGCATCTGATTTTGTGATTGCATCTGGTCATGTGATCTCATATTATTTGGTTACGCATGCAATTGCAGATTGTGATTATAGTTCTGCTATTGTTGGTTGTAACTCCTGTGTCTAAAGTTACCTTGAGTTGAGGAATTTCCATATCTGAATGTGGGTGCATTTTGACTCCCCCAAAGTTGTTGTGTACGATTAGGATTTCTGTATGAGTTACCATAGGAATTTCCTATAATGTTGTTTACATAAAATGCATTTTCAGCATGTTGTGGACAATCCTCATAACTGTGGTTGTCACCACAAATTTCACAGGAAAATGTCCAGACGTCCATCTGTTGGGCTACTTGAATAGGGGCAACTTCACTTGTCCCCTTCATGTTTTTGATCATGTTCGCTAATGAGGATACCTGTGCACTCAAAGCTGATATATCATCTAATTCCATAACACCAGGATTAGTTTTTACCTAAGGAAAACGAGAAATTTGATATTGATAGTCATTTTGTGCAATTCTCTCATATATTCGTATGGCTTCATTGTTGGTGCAATCCAACAATGGACCATTAGTAGATGCATAAAAAAAATTCTTGTCTGCACATTTAACCCATTGTAGAGGATCTAGATTTGAGTCTCTTGTTGGATTCCATGGATGGGACAACGTCTCAGCAAAGTTTTGTAACGTTCCCATGTAGTGTGTAAATTCTCATCATCTAGTTGATGATATGTCGTGATTATAGGACCATACGAGGTTATTGAGAGGATAGGTCCGGTGGCGTATAAATTAGCATTACCAATTGAATTAGAGAAAATCCACAACGTATTTCATGTGTCAATGCTTCGAAGATACCAATCAGATCCTATGCATGTAATTTGTCCAAGTGAAATCAAATTGCAAACAGACATGTCATATACTGAAGAACCGATAAGAATTGTGGCACGGGAGATTAAGGAACTCAGGAACAAAAAAGTGTCGTTAGTGAAGGTTATATGGCAAAGGCATGGGATGGAGGAAGCTACATGGGAAATCGAGGAAATAATGAGAAAGCAATATCCCAACTTATTTCTTGGTAAGATTTTCAAGGACGAAAATCCCCATAGGAGGGGAGAATTGTAACAACCCGATCAACAGTGGTGTGGAAAATTATGAAAAAAGAAAATAAAATGATAGAATTTATTATTACTATTAAATGTTTTACTAAGTTGGCATTTAAATAAGTAAAGAGTTAGGTTATTATGATAATGAGTTAAAATGAAAGGGATAAGATTGAAAGAAAGCATAAATTAAGAGGTATTAATTCAAAGGAGTTAATTGTTAAAAGGATTAAGGGTGATGCTTCAAGTAAATAAATTAAAGAAAAATGATGAAATGGATAATAATGGGATTGAGTAATATTAAGGTGAAAGAAGATAGTTGGGGGTGAATAGGTAAATTATTATTAAAGTCATAAAAACTAAAGTAAAATGTAAAGAAAGAGTTATTTTTTTCTCTCTTTCTCTTGTTCTTGCCAAAATTGTGAAGAAAAAGGGGAAAACTTAGCCATTTTTAAAGCTTGAAGATTTAAGTAGCTAAAGTGTCTTGCATGTAAGTGACTTTAACTTTATTTTGATTAGCTTGGATGTTTCCATGAAAGGTGAAGCTTAGATCATGCTAGATGGAGTTTATTTCTTAATAAAATGTGATTATTGGTTGAGCATTTGGGTAAAATTTTATATCATGTAGTTCATCGTGGATGAAAACATGATATGATGATGATGTTTTATTGAATTAACTTCATAACATATTTGGTTCGTTTCAATAGAATGTTGGTTGTGGTGAATTTAAGGGACGGTGGAATTTTTGTTAAGATGAGTAGTGAGCATGGTTGAAAATGTAGCATTTATTATATAAGTATCTTATTTATTTTGTTCAAATAGTCAAGTGGATGATTATTGTTAAAGGAATAACTCATATGGGAAGAGAAATTGTGGGTGCAAATATACAAATGTAGTAGTTTGAAAGATGGGAATTTCATGTGAAATTATGATGAATAAAGAATTGTTGGATTGGGTATAATCTAATTAAAATATTATTTAATTGTCTAGATCAAGAAACAAGTGCAATTGTGGATAACAGGGGAAAAAGTAAAGTCGTTGAGTAGACGTCCTCAAGAGTTCTCATTGCCGGGAAGGTAAGTTTATAACCACAAGTAATTTTACTTCATCATATTCCTTTTAATTATTATTGTAAATTTTATATATGTGAATACGATTTATGTACTGAAATTATTGAGGATTTAAATGAAGTACTATGAGGTGTCGATGTGTAAAATATTATGTTACGTGTGATAAAGTTCACGCTACGGCTTAGCAGGCTATGAGCAGATGATAAAGTTCAAGCTACAGCTTAGCAGGCTAGTCAGTGATAAAGTTCAAGCTACGGCTTAGCAGGCTAAGAGCTGGTGATAAAGTTCAAGCTACGGCTTAGCAAGCTATCAGCCGATCATAAAGTTCAAGTTATGGCTTAGCAGGCCATGAGCCGGTGATAGAATTTAAGCTACGGCTTAGTAGGCCATGAGCCGGTGATAGCATTCAAGCTACGGCCTAGCAGGCCATGAGCTGGTGATATTTTACAAGCTACGGTTTAGCAGGCTATGAGCCGGTATTAATACTCAAGCCATGTTTGGCTTAGTAGGTGGTAAGCTGGTGAAATCATGTGATACGTGTATGAGGTAATAAATTAAACAACTGGAAGGTTAGATATGAGTTAGTTTGGAAATGAATGAGATGATGATAATTTGGTTAAGGAGGTTTAACTACTAGAGAGGTTCACATTGGGTGGAGATGATGAAGTGGGTTTTGATGTATACTAATCTTTGTTTTAAATGATTATGTACCATGAAACGAGCTTTAGTTGTTATTTATTAAACTTATGTGTTTTTGTTTCTAATGTGTAGGTCATCAGATAAATATAAAGTAGATCAGACAACTTGGAAGATCACACTATCAAGTTTCTTTTGGTAGCTTTTATTTCCTTACCTTTTGGGTTGTTAGTGGCATGTACATAAAACTTTTGATCAAGGCTTTTGGGTAGTTCTTAGGATAGGCTAAAAATGTATAAGCAAGCATTTCCTTTTGGTTAACATGACATGGATGTAATATGGTATAATGACCTATAAATTATGAAATGCCATGAGAAATGTTTTAAATGTTGGTGTAGTGTTGTTGTGGATGCATTGAGTTATTCTTAAGTTTTGTAGTGACATACTTGATCCCTACCTACTTGTTTGGAAGGCTTATTATGCTTCATATGCTTTAATATAGGTAATTTTAAAAGTTTTAGATAGAATTTTGATTACTGGTGAGAGTTGTTTCGGAACAACTCTATGAGGTACCAATAGAAGTAGTTATGTAGGAAAAAAGATAGCTACTGACTTGAGTTGTGTCGGTACAACTCTACCAAGTATTGGTAGAAGTACAGGGGCCAAAACTTTAGGCTGCTGACTTATTTGGTTTCGGTAGTAAGAATCTAAGTATCGGTAAAATTATTTGCAAGTATCGGTATTAGGGATTGATATATCTGTAGAAAGCTGCAATTGGATAGTCTAGCTTACTGCCATTTGAAGTACCGGTAGAAGACTGACTAGTATCGGTAGAGGGAACTATTGTATCGGTAGAACTATGGTAGTTTCGGTAGTTTACTGTAGTTTTTTTCCTGTATTTATTCTTCTAGGCTCTACCGATACACAACTAACAAGGTATCAGTAGAAGTAAATTTTCATACTAAGGTTGTGCATTTAATTTCAAGTTTGAATTGATGTTGAAGAGAAAGTTTTATATGATTAATGGGGTATGTATTGTTGCATTGTATGGTGTTTACGAAACATAAACCGTGAATTGTAGTTCTGTGATGATTACTAATTGGTTGAATTGTATTGTAATTAAATTATTGATGTTATTATATACATGTATCGGGATTGGGGGTGTCTCAATTGTGCTAGGAAAAGTATTTTTGAAATATTTAATCAATAAATTGGTTAGAAAAAAGATAATAATTTGGAAGAGTATCAAACTAAACTAAAATTAATCTAAGTTAAAAATAAAAATAAAATTAAGTCTAATTCCAATGCACGATTTCTATGTTTAATCAATATGACATAATTGTGTTAGGTTAATTGCCTTAATTACTTAATTAAATCTAAATCATGTTCATGCTTATAATGAAATAAATTCATAGCAACCTGGTATTCTGCTAACTAATGAACAACACTACTTACTAAAATTCATGCATTTCTTGAACATATATCTATGTCAATTCAACCGATTAAACCAATTTTAATAAGTAAATGTGTTAGTTCACATACATACTTTATAAAAGTCAAATAATCTCTTGAACATATATCTATATCAATTCAACCGACTAATTAACGTTCATAAGCAAGTAAAGGATAAAGTGAAGTAACAACATATATCTATATGGAAATAATTTAATCACAAAAATCCTGCAAGTTATGCAAGGCTAATGTATTGTTTAATAGCATCGCTAAATCTAACGTTCAGCTCCCTTAGAAGGTTCAACATGCACAAATTAAATATTGTGTCCATTAATCACAATTTCTATCCGATTAAATGATTAATTCAATAGTTATATCACAAGGGTAATGCAATTATAACTTAGGCATGATAATATTTAATTAAACAAAATATTTAAGGTCTATAACAATATAAATATGATTCATGAATAATCAAGCAATCAACCCAATCAATCCAACACTTAAAGAAAATTAAGTCATTTTAATTAAATAAACAATAGCATTCATAATAGTATTCATCATAATAACAATCAAGAAACTAAAAGAGAGAAAAATAATAGGATTAAATCCGACAATTTCTGAAGAATTGGTGTCGCGTTCTTCGTCATTCTTGCTTGATTCTTCCCAGGTCGAGGTCTCTGATGAACACTCAACAAAGCAATTTTAAGGATGGAAACCACTCTTTCCCAAGGGGGAAATCGACAAGGGAATGGAAGAGGAAAATGGAAGGGAAAGCTAGAGACCAAATAATAGAAAAGAAGAGAGAATGGAGTGAATTAGTGTGTTGAAATAATAAGCTTAGGGGGGTTTTATAGGTGAGAGTTGAGGGCTATATTTAGTAAATAAATATCAATCACTCAACTCTCTTGGTCGGCCACACATGGAGCAAGTTTGACAAGTTCAACCTTTGCTTAATTTAGCTAGGGGCAAATCCATATAAGCATCAAAAGTGGAGGGGTTTGAATGGGATCTAGAGAAACCTTCGGGACTGATTTACGAGGATGAAAAATAAGCTAAAGTAGCTGATTGGGTCAGCCATTTGGACAGCACTTGGGATTGCCCAATTTTTGGTGGTTCGGTCCTCAGTTGTATGCACATCGAGCCACTTTGCACCAAGCTTTATAAATTAATTTCTAATCCAATTTAATTGAATTAAAAATATATTATAAAGTATAATAATGCTCATCAATTGGACCAAAATTTTTTGGAAATTAATCTTCTTAGCTTCTTAATTCACTCAATGTAAAAATTCCCTTAACGGTTCAGGCCTTCTATAGTGTCTGTCGAGCTGATTTTCACCAATTGTGCAAAACTATCAAAAAATCATCAAATTCATGCTTAATATTTATAAAAATAGTTAAAATCAATATGTTGGAAAATTGAGTACAAATTAATTATTTTATAATTAAATTTTATTTTTCGACATTAATTACTAAGAATTTGCATGAATTGAAGTTAAAAGGGGCATGAAAAAATCTATATATTTTTATTGTTCCACCTTAAGATGGTGTAATATGCTTATTTATATGATATGATATTGGTCATTGATAAGATAGACTAAGTAGGCTTCATGCACGTAGGCACGTACCCTACCCTACACTAATCACATGTTGCATGGTTTCAAGTCCATGCAATCTCGCAGTACAAGACCTCATAATATAGAGGTCGAGTTTGGCTTGTCATCCTACGAACTCACCCTACAAGCTTAGCTTTTGGGTCAAGCATGGGAGCCTACGAGCTCCATAGGATCTGATCCAGGCCCAAATCTAAGATAAGTTTAGGTCAATGATGAGAATCATGCTAACACTTTCTATTTATTTGAATTGAAAAAAAAAATTAAAGCACTTAAATAGGCTAATCCTTTATTGAGTTGCATTACATGTTGTTTGTATATCTACAATAAATTAAATTCATTATTTCCTATAAATTAATTAAAATTGATTTGCGTCGGTGTGAATATTAGGTAAAAAATTGATGTAGGAATGAGAAAAAAAATTTGAGTTGAAGTGGTAAAATGGGAAGATTTCTTTTCTTTTAAATATTCAAAAGGAAAGAGTTTTAATAGACAAAGAGAGAATAAAAGTGTTTTATCTAAACCCTATTTATTGTTATCTAATAGTTAAAAATGATGTAAAACTATTTAGTTTTACATTATTGCAGGTGGATCTCTCCTCATATTTTTATATCATATTAAGAATTAAGAATTATAAATTATAATAGAAAAAATACGGCGATGCATCTCTAGCAGTTTTTCAATACTACTAGTTTAGTGATCATTTTTATGCATATCTCTTATCTATTGAGCTTTTATTACCATTGTAATCTACAACTGTTAGACCAACGATGGTGCATGTCTAGTAGTTTTTTAATACTACTACTTTAGTCATAATTTTTGTGCATATCTCTTATCCACTGAGCTTTTATTACAGTCGTAGTATGCAATTGTTAGATCAATGGGATGTTCAGTATTGATTATTATAGTATTGTTCGGAGGGTTGATAAGTCTTTACTGTTGTTTATTTAGTGGGTTGAGTTGTCATTCTAGTTTGTTATCTCACTAAATTTTGTATTGTATGCCATTTTTAATTGATGGGATTGTTATTTCTCTAAGAGAAAACAAAAAAGTTAAAAAAACTCACAAACGAGCTTAGAAACCTTACCTTTCTTTATATAATATTTAGTTGGAGATTTTTAATTTCTCTATAAATATTTATATTATTATTAAGTCTTTGATAGAGTTTGTACTTCAAATTAATGAAAAATTATCAAAATATGCGTTTTTAGTAAATATAAAACATCCGAAGCGAAACAAGCAATTCTAATGTAGACTAGAAAGGTTGGAGTCAATCAGAAGTAGCTTCCTAAGAACTAGTGGGGGGATCCTCCAACATAGTCAAACGCGTCCAATCATGGCTAACAATTTTTATCAAACAATCTGCTACAACATTTTGAGTCTAGGGAATGTGTCGAATTTGAACTACCCAAGGACGGATGAGCATACCATGTAACAACCTTAGTTCTATAATCTTATTATCAGCAGCACCTCCCACAAGAATAGATTTAATTAACAAGCTATTACCGCTCTTCATCTCTACTTTTTGTACCCTCTATCCCATGACAATCAAAGCCCTTCAAGCATCGCCCATGCTTCTACCTAAAAATATAGAACCCTCTCGAATTGTCATTGTAAATCCACATTGCCACGCCCCAGCCACATTTCTAATAACACCTCCAATAGATGAACAATTCGTTAAAGAGAACACAACACCATCAATATTTAGTTTAACAAACCCCTCTTCAAGGAGCGACCATTGTGCCTCCAATATCCTTAGGTACGCAAAGGCCAGTTCAGACCCTGATGTGACAACACTCCTTGTCCAACTTATTCATGTATCAATAATCTGTTGCACACAACTATGGCCATCTGAAAATACAAACAAATTACGATTCTTCCATAGAGGCCAACAAATGATGGAAAATAAAGAGTTCCAAGGAATCACATCATCAAAGAAATTGGTAGCGTTCTCTAAGTTACACTACAGCCAATCATCAAAAGATTAGGAAAAGAAAAGTACCTGGTTTTGTAGTGAAAGGAGAATCATCCAACCGCTCTAGGAAACAAGCAGTCCCTTAGCGCATGCAGACTTGTTTCCTCCCCATCTTCACAATGCAAGCAACGACTGTCTGTAGTCGTACATCGTCTCAATCTTTCTCCATTAGTAAGGATCTTATTGTGCCAAAGTAACCATAGAAAAACCCTTACTCGTTGTGGCACCTCGGCCTTCTAAACGAGCTTCCAATGAGGTGATGATGTCATAGAGGTATCTTGGTACAACTTCTTAAAGGTTTCCTTGGATGAGAACTTGTCACTAACCCTCCACTTCCAGATCAACTGGTTGGGCATCCTTGAAGATTGCAATGGGATCATAGCAGCAACATAATTCAGTACCAAATAAGGAAGCCAACTCCTCAATCGTACCCAATCCCAATCACCCGTATTATCCATAACATCACAAACTCGTAAGGTAACATCCATCGGTACTATACCAATATAATAATCCTTAAGAGGTCTATGCAAATTAAGCCATATGTCATTCCAAAAGTTGATCGTTTGTCCATCACCAACAGCCCATAAGACATTATTTATAACCTCAGGCCAAACATTCAACAAGGACCTCCAAACAAAAGAGCAATTAGACCGTGTAATAGATGCCGGTAAAAGCCCAACCATCCTATACTTACTCCTCAAAATGCGAACCCAAAATGACTCTGTGTTAGATAGCAATTGGTAGCCAAGCTTGAGAATAAATACTTTATTTTGATCAACTAAATTACACATTCCAAGTCCACCATTCTCAACAGGGCGACAACAATCCTCCCAAGCAAGAAGCAACAGTTTACGGTTAGACGAAGAAGACCCTTAGGTAAAATTTCGCTCAAGCTTCTCAATCTATCTACATATGACAACAGGCAAGCAAACAGTGCCCATAAAATACTTGGGAATTGCTAACAAAATAGACTTAGCAAGTGTAATCCTACTTGCAATAGAAAGCCTCTTAACATCTCAACCATTAAACTTTCTTCTCACTTTGTCCATAACAACTTTGCTTTCCAACTCTCCCATGACACAATGGCATACCCAAATAAACTTCAGGTTATCCACATGTTCAAATCCAACAATATTACAAATATCATTCACGGATTCACCAGGAACATTAGGAGAAGGGAAAATTTGGGACTTACTTTTATTTACTATTTTCTCCGAGCACCGACAAAAAGTATTCAGGATGTCATTCATTAAACAAGCTTGTTCATTATCAGCCTCCTCAAATAAAAATAAGTCATCTACAAAGAATATATGTGTCAAAGCTGGCCCATTCCTATACAAGCAAAGTGGTTTCAACCTTCCTTGTGCCATGGAATACTCAATGAGATGACCCAACCTCTTCATATAGAGAATAAATAAGTATGACGGTAACGGATCTCCCTTCCAAATGCCACGTGAAGGCTGAAATTCCTCTATTAGGGAGCCATTCCATAGAACTTAGAGTGAAGAAGAGGATATACAATGCATAACGACTTTGAGTAAAGAGCTTGGAAGCCCTACTTCCACCAAAGTCTCCTCTAGAAAATCCCATCGGATGCGATCATATGCTTTCTCCAAATCTATCTTCAAAGCCATCCCAAATCTCTTACCCTTAAAATTCCATAATTAATGGATTATTTCCTGCGCAATAACAATGTTATCCCTAATACTACGCCCCATCACAAAACTAGCCTAATCCGGACTAGTGAGAAAACCCATCAACGGTAGTAACCGATTCACCACTATTTTAGTAATGACCTTGTAGAGCACAGTGCATAAACTAATCGATCGAAATTGTGTTATTCGCTCAGGGCCAATGACCTTCGGAATTAAGACCAATAGGGTTTGATTCAGAACTGGATCCATCAGCTGTCCCTCAAGCACACTGCGGACCATTGAGCAAACTAAAGAGCCAATCACATCCTAGTGTAATTGATAAAACTTTGCATAATACCCATCTACACCAAGCGCTTTCAAGGGATCCATACCAAACAAAGCATTACGAATTTCAATATCTATCATAGCCCCTTCAAGTGCACTTCTATCCGTTGGTGACAATCTCAAAAAATGACCCTTACATGGGAAAAGATCCACGTATGAACTATCTAAAGAGAGAGATTTGTAAAAAAAAACTCACCACATGTTGCTTCAACTACTATCCACAAAACACCACTCATCCCCATTAATCTTTACACCTTTAATTCAATTATTCCTCTATTTAGCTAAAGTACAACTATGGAAAAATTTCGTATTGCGGTCCCCATGAGCAAGCCACGTGGCACGTGACTTTTGAAATCACAAGAGCTCCTCATGTTTCAAGACTTCATCAAGTTCTTGTCAAATTTCCAATTCCCTTCTATGAAGTTTGTTAGAGAACCTTAACTCCAACACATGTTGAACACGAATGAGTTTAGCAGTGAGGTGCTTCTTACATTAAAAAATATTACCATACACTTTCTTGTTCCAACCTAGAACGATAGATCGAAAATTCTCCAAGTTCCCAATAATAGAAACCTCACCCTTCAAGTTTTGCTTTACCAAACGGTAAAAATCTCTGTGAAGCAACCAGCTATCCAGGCATCTAAATGGACGAGTTCTATTATTCCTTGACAAATTCAAGGCCACAAGGATAGGTAGATGATTAGATTTAAGGAGATGAATATTACGTACTCATCATTTCGAAAAGCTCATATCCCAGTATTCATTACAAATTGCTCTATCAAGTCTTTGAGACAACCCTCCCCTACTCCAAGTAAACTTGGAACCAATACATCCCAAATCTTGAAGACCATGATCAAACACAAAACTCTGAAATAAACTGCACCCTCTATACACCCTTAGAGATCGACCCACCCTCTTCGATGCATCCATAATAGAATTAAAATCTCCTACAATTAGCTAAGGCCCTTCAATCCTCAAGGCTAACGACCTAAGGTGATCCCATAGATATCTCCTAGCAGAAGTATGAGGACTCTCATAGACAGCTAAAAAAAGAAAATTAAAAGAGCCAGCACTATCTCGAACTTTCAAAGTAATAACCTGATGGTGCAAAGCCACGATGTCAACGGAAACCATATCTTTCCAAATAATCTAAATTCCACCCGAGAAACCCATAGCTTCAATTCTATAGGAATTATCAAACCCCGGCTTACTAATAATTTCATCCGCTCAGTCTCCACTAATTCGAGTCTCAAAAAAGCAGAAAATATTTGGATTAAATTCCCGCCTATACTCAACAACAAATTTATGGAAACCTCGAGTGTCTCATGTCTTGACAATTCCAAAATATAATATTTGTATTAATAGCTAACAATAATAAACCAGTAAACCAACTCACACCTATTAGAAAAAATAAACAAATCATGAGGAAGTAACCACGTTACCTTCACAATCCGCATCCATCTTTTCCATCCCTACAGACAGTTATACAACACCATCATTATCTTCAACAAAATTATCGATGGCCTCAACAATTTCTTCCATAGTTGTGCCAACCTCTACTGTAACATTTCTAGACTTACCCAACCCTCTATTCGAAGTTTTGCTTCCTAGGAGTCGTACATCCGAAGATAATGAACTTTTTGGATCGAAGTTACCTCAAACATGCCTACCAAAAATAAAAGCATTATTTTCTTTTCCTTTTAGTCCCGCTCCTTTGTCTACACCTAAAGGCCAAATAGTCTTATGCTTTCTAATATCCAATTTGAAAGTGACCTTTCTCATTTCAAAGCTATTACCCAATAAGTCTTCTTGGCCCAAACCAATCGGCCCACTAGCACTATTAAAAATCTTCAACGCGGGACGGGCTACTCTTAGCCCATTTCCAAAGCCAACCCCTTTTCCCTTTTTTCTTTTCCATTTCCTACCGAAACCCTAGCCCCTATTTCTTTAGCCACCACCCTAACCTTGTTACCAGCAAAGGCCACCGTTGAAGTCCGTTAAATTCTCAGTTTGATTATCCGTAGATCCTCCATGAATCACGGGATACTTTCTATTTATGTTTCATCAAGTGCAGCAAACCTCGAACCCGTCATCCCTATTTTTCGATCAGTCTCCTTATTGTCTCTCATCTCCTTCTTCTCTTTCCCCGTTGCCGGTGTTCGACTAGCATCCACGGACCATAAGCACCATCTCTACCAATTTTTGAACCGGATCTTTCACCACCTTTGTTGTTGAAAGATGCACCTCATCCACAGAATCACCTCCTTGGACTCTCCGAAAAGCTTCCGCCCTGTGGCCATACAACCCACACCTGAAACACACATTCGACAGCCCTTCATATTCAACTCTCTGAAGCCTTCCTTCCCTTTAATTTTAGAAACTAAAGGCTTCATCAAATCAATATTGACGATTAACTGGACAAATCTCTCTCGCCTTGCCTAAGAAGTATTCAAGTCAATCTTGATGACCGGTCCAATCAACTGTCCTATAGCCTTAAGGAGACATTCAAAGTAATAGCATTCTGGAAGCACTAGTAATCTAATCCAAACAACTTGGCTAGTCAGTGGAGAAAGCCGGAGTCCATGGTTGGACAGAGAGATAGTGTCCTAACATCATCCAAGGTCCTCTCATAATTGCCCTTTCCAGATCTCCTTTATCCACAAAATGATAATAGTTATTTTCTAAATCCATCAACTGAAATTGGTTCTTTGGTTTCCACAGGATTTGGATTTTACTAAGAAGTGCAGTGAACCTAATATTCCTCCCAATCAATTTTACCACTAGAGAGTTCTCCATTTTTTCCCCAATGAAACAATGAACCCGATTTGAGAATTTTACCAATGGAACCGCATCCACCATCTCCGTCATAAAGTCATCGTCTTGCAACTGAAAATCATCATCTACGGTTGCATGATTAGACAGTGAAGCACACACATCCATAAGGATCTCCTTGTACGAAACCCCTACATTCGAAACCTTGGACACTGATTGCCCGCTCATGTCCACCGTGGGATCCTTCGCCTCCGGTGGCTGATCCACATGCCTATGAACCTTTTTCGTAGCCCGACCAATGCCGCCATTGGATCCTACCACATTCGAACCAATCACAAATTCCACAGGCGATAAGTTTCAGACACAATTCCTTGTTATACACAAATTTATAACGATGAGCGAAAGACTTAATCATGAATATATATTAGGTTAAGATATGATATTAGTTGTTATACTTTATTATCAAAATATGCTTTAACAATTCTAATTACTTCACTAAATTCACATAACTAACATAACTGTTAAAGAAACTATATGTTTATGTTTTAAGTTTTACCTTATTTTTCTTTTAAAATATAATACTTGGAAACAGAGAAATGAGTGGTTTTAGAGGCACAATCCAATTCAAATCCCTAATGCTCTCCCAATCTTTTTCCAGCTTAAACACATGAAGATTTCAATCATAAGTAGGGAGTTTTCGGAATTGCAGAGCTTCACTCTAAGATAGAACAACAGCTCAACTCAGATTGATTCTGCTAATAATATTCTAATTAATGGGCATTCAGCTTTATCATTACGTATTTTATAGCAAAGCAGGTTCCAATGGTGTGGTGGCCCATCAATGGCAATGGATCCTAATGGAAACCCAGTTCTCATTTGTCGAAGCGCTGCAGCTACTTCGCAACACGACAAGGTTCTACTCTTACCATTAATTCTCAATAGTTTTAAGGATTTTAATTTTCCTAATTATCTTTGCATGGGAAACAAGGTAGAAGCATGGCGATCTTAGCGTCATAAACTTTCTTCTCACATAGCTAGCTTTAAGATGTCCTACTGTCAGGGTGAAGCTAAAAGAAAATATTTTTAGGGGTGGATATTAAATTATAATTTTATAATAATAAAAATATAATTTTTAAAAAATTAAATAAGGGAAATCAAACTAAAATTTTATTTTTATTAATTTTAAATTTTAAAAATTTTAAAATGTCTAAATAAAAATTTAGATTCGCCCCTATCAGTTCCCTAGATTCGCCCCTACCTACTATGTTATCATTATTTGTTGTATTATCAAATGACGAGACATTCACTACTTGTACGTTTCTGAAATATCTAATGTGGTATTGATACTTTAAAAATGTCTAATGTGGTACATAAATTATCAATATATTTTTATTATGGTACTTGTACTTTCATAAAATATTTAATGTAGTATTTGTACTTTGAAAATGTTTAATGTGATATCTAAACAATCAATATATATTTTATTATAGTACCTGATATTAATACCATTAATGACTTGTTAAACTAGCGCCAATGAAATTAAACACATATAATTTTGTTCTTAAATCATCAAGTCTACATGAATAATGAAACACTATCTGAACAACTAAATAAAACAAAAAGTTAAATTAAATTTAAAAATAAATGACACATATGATTAATAAAAAAATACTAAGTTTACATAAGCAAAAATTTCTATCTTCGCAAAAGTTTTTTTCATTTGAAATAGTGTTTCTAATTGATTTTTAAATAATATTTTTTATTACCCAAGAAAGTACAGGTACATTCACCTAAGTTTAGTGTTTATTTTTTTTACTAACCATATGTTTAGTTATTTGTTTTTAATTTAATTTATTTTTTTATTTATTTTTCACATAATATTAAATTACGTCTGTGGACTTGTGATTTGGAAAAAATTTCTATGTTGAATTTTCTTTAGCTAGTCTCAAAACAGTAGTCATACACGGTCTAGCACACGTTCGTGTGGCTAGTCTGTGTGATCACTGCAACTTATTTTTGTGACACACGGCTTGGACACACGCTCATGTGTCTTCGACAGCCCCGTTCTAACGACGAAAATGTAGAAAAAGAAAAGAGGGTTTCGATACTCACTTGTTATAGGGTCGATACGAAGTCGTTCCTACGATTCTTGAAACCTAAACAAGCAGTTTAAATGACTAATTCAACAACCAATTCAAACAATGCACCAAAACTCAACAATATTCTAAACCAAAACCTTTGACGTTCAACACAAAAATGAAAACAATCACTTACCGAAAAATAACAATACACACTCGAATCCTAAACAATACGAGGAGCGTTTGGCATCTCTTGATCCTCCACTATTGTACCGGAACACAAAAGAAACAATTTAGAAACAAATAGTCAACACTTCCAAACTTGAGAACTTTTCCCCCAAAATGTTCAACAATTCACAACAACAAAATAATCATTCTAAATTACCTTAAAACGATTCAGAGCAAGCAATACCGCAAAACGACGTAGTAATTATAGGAAGCGTGTCAAAACAGGAACAAACTTTTAAGAATAAAAAATAAAGCAAAGAGGAAAAAAATGAAGGGAAAAGAAAACGTCAAAAAGAAAAAAAAACAGTAACATTAGAGGGAAGGAAACCATTTAATAATTCAAACCAGTTTTATGGAAAAGTACAAAAATATAACTCTTTATTGCATGTGCAAAGATTCAAACACGAGATCAAATAATAGACAAATGATTAACAATTGAATAATTAGATTCATCATTAAAACAACAACGCACAAAAATTAACTTATGTAACAATTTCAAAGTTTAAAGTTCAAAGAAAGAAACATAGAATTTTTAGATAAACGATTCAAACCTCAAATCTTGAATGAACAAACTGAACACATAACCAAAAAAATAAAAACAAATTCATTGACATAATTCATATAGAAATATTTAAATTTTTGAAGCGTTACATTCAAAAAGTACGTCTATGGTTGTTTTTTCATAATAATCAAACCACTAAGGAGGAGAGGTGCAAGAAAGACCTTAAAGGTGACGGGACATGTCATTTATGTGGAGGGATTCTGATTATACTTTACATGTTCTTTGTGATTGCAATGGCGAAATCGATGTGGGGAAGATTGATCCCAAATCACTCCAAAAACAAGTTTTTCTCTCTTACCTTGGACTTGTGAGATGTAGAATATTCATAATTATGATACCTCTAAACCAAGTCACAGTAAGGGTAGCGTGAGTTGGAATAAACTGCATGGGGATTAAATAAAACTCATTTTGGATGGAGCGGTGAAAGAAAATCCAGCAAGGGCCTCAGCTGGAGGAATTTTTTCGAGATGACAATGGCGCTCGGCTAAAGGGTTTTCATAGTTACATTGGAATTTACTCAGTGGATCAAGTCGAATTATGGGCACTGTTCGGACTGTAACTGGCATCATGGTAGCTTGGTTACTGAAAGTTAGCTGTCGAGAGTGATAACCTTACAGTTGTGTGTATGTTCAACGAAAATTTGGAAGAGGTCTGAGGATTTGCAATGGCTAGAAGGATCAATGAATTTATGGGCAAATAATTGGAAGTTTAACCGCAATAGATTTACAAAGAAGCCAATCATGTTGCAGATTTCATGGCTAAGTTGGGTTTAATGTTGGGATTTCATTTTTCTTCTTTGCTTTTAAGGGACACCTTAGGCGTTTACTCTTCAATGTAATAAATTGTTTTAGCTGTAATATCACCTTTTTCAACAAAAGTAAAATAAAAAATATATAATACAGATCTTTGCACTCTTTTAAAATTGCTGACAACGTAATTGAGCTTCACCATCAAATTATCACATTATCACATTATATTTTGTAAGATTTAAACAAATTATTCCGAAAAAGAAATTATGATTTATAACTATGATCCACTTCTTAAATCACATTATATTTGAATGGGTGAATACATAGTGGAAGTGTACAAATCATAATGAATTTTAAGAAGAAAAAAAATATAATTCTGACGATATATTATATAATCAAACTCAAACATTGTCACTTTAAAATAAATATACGTTTTTGTTTTGTTGGGTGGGTTTGAATTCTGCCCCTTGCTTTTTTAGTGATATATATATTGTGATTACTCTACCTGAATCATGAATTGATGATAATGAATGAAGCTGAAATTTCAAGCAGCAACGACAGTCTCGGTTGAGGGAGGAGCTGCGGTGGTGGAGGTCGTGGTGGTTGAAGATGATTGGAGGTCTTGTTTCTTTGCAGCTACCATGTTCAATCTTCTTCGTCTTTCGTCTAGCTTCATCTGCTGTTCCCTGCATTTTTCACTGCAAAACGCTGTATCCCCCCTGCATTTTTCATTATTGTTGTATTAATTCTAACAGGCTGAAGAAAGAACAAAAACCAACAATAAGAAATGATTTCTCAAAAGCCTTATTATCTTAAAACAAGGAAAAAGATTGAGAAAAGAATTAGAACAAGGGAAAAGGAATATACCTATACATATAAATGTCTCGGTCAGGAGCTAAGCGGCGATTACAAAGGCAACAAAAGCGCAAGAAAGGAGCAATTTCAGCAACAGGTGACCTTCCAGAATCTGCACTTGTTGGCGACAACAAGGACAAGAAATTTTCATCAAAAACAAAGTTGTCTTTTGGGAATTCAGGCAAAGGGCTGAGTCGAGAGGGAGAATCATTGGATTGAATTGGGCCTCGGACATCCATGGACAGCCTTGTCACGCTTGTCGTCCTCTTCAATGAATTGTCTGAACGTTTTCCTGGCGACATCCTATTATTAATAATGTATATTTATAGATATATAGATATAACTTAGCGCTCTCTCCCTCCCTCTCTCTCTCTCTCTCTCTTTCCCTCTCTTTTATTTTCCAGAGAAGAAAGGAAAAGAAAATGAGAAAAAAGAGAGGGGAGAATGGAAGGAAAGGCGAGGGGGTGGGAAGAGGAAGACAAGATGAAGGATGGGAGAGAGAATTAGGACCGCTGCTTGCGGGCACGAGTCTTAATCAAGTCCAAATCACGTCTATCATTATTTTCCTTTTTTTTTCTTTGGTAAATGAAACTTCATTATAAAAAGCTAACTATAGATACAACCAAGCCCTCATGCAGATGTGTCAAAAAATTGGGTACTACCCTTGTTATCAACATTCATTTTAGCTAGACTAGTTGTTTCTTTTATTGAAATCTTTACAAATATGTTGAATCAATCATTAAGACAATTTAGCCACACAAGAAATAATTCTTCTAACCAAAACGGAATTTGACACCTTTGTAACACACCCCTGAATAGCTTGTGCCACCTCATGATTGTCGAAAACCATTAACACCTTGTCAAAACCCCTATTAACCAAAGCGGAATTTGACACATTTGTAAAACTCTCCTGAATAGCTTGTACCACCTCATGATTGTCGAAAACGATTAACACCTTTTTAAAACCCCTATCCATAGCTATCATCAAGCCTTCCAAAATGCTCCATAATTTGGAGTCGAGAACTGAACATAAGCCCACGCACCTGTTATACCCAGTAACTTATTCGTCGTATCTGTCACGAAGAACTCCTCTAATTGTGGCAAACTCAGATTCCTCTTTTACTTCTTCTTTAGAATTTAATTGTATCAAATTCCCAATCTTTGGCACTACTACTGTTGGAACTTGATGGTTGGAGATATTTACCTTAAGAGCTGATTTGTATTGTTTAGCCCAACTGAAGGAGATTTTAATCAATTCCTCAGTACTCCATGTTATGCCTTGAAAGATAAAAAGGTTTAGATTTTTCCAAATACACCAAGCTACCATACCAAAGAAGCATTGCCAGTATATCCCATCTAGTTGTAAATTGAGATGCTTTTGAAGATTAGCTGATATCCAATCTTGCAAATTACCTGAAAAAAAAGAATTATATTTGATCTTTGGAATAATATGTTTCCAAGTGTCCTTAACAGAAGGACAATCACGAATGGTGTATAAAATATCTTTATATTCATTGTCGCATAAACCATCTGGACCAATTCTTCTTTTCGCACGCTCGGAATTAGTAAGAAGACATTTATTAAGAACGAGCCAAATAAAATATCTAACTCATTGAGGGCCCTAAAACTTCCAAGGTAATTGCCATATGCCATTCTTGTGATTCCAAGTCTCTTCTCGAATTTTCCAAAATGTACTCTTGATTGAAATGGAACCATTAGAAGATCCTGCCCAAGTGATCATATCCGGACCGACTTCCAACTATGATGGAGGAATACCCATAATACGCCTAATCACATCCTCCGACACCTATGGGCGAAATAAATTAAGGTTCTAATGCCAATCCTCCATAACCATATTGCTCAGCATGTTCTCCCTATTCATATTCGAATGAGATGGAATATGATTTAACAAAAATCCGAAATTTGGAATCCAAGGGTCACTCCAACATTTGATCGAATTATCATCACAACTAACCATAAAATATTTTTTCTAACTAGTGGTCATATTTTAGTATCACCAAATATCAGCAAATGAGAATGAATTAATCTTCAAGGATTCATTATTTCAAGTTAACATACATGTATAGACTATTAGTCTTTTATACAACTTGTACAACTGCTTCATAACTGCTACACAACTGACTTAGCTAACAGACTTAACTTCTGCTAGCTGCTAACTACTGCTAACTGCTAACTACTAACTATAGTCATCTAATATACTCCCTGCTTTCTCTTTCAAAATCAGCAAGAGACATAACACACAACTGATCTCTAAACCTCTGAAAATTGCCAACACTCAAAGGCTTAGTCAATATGTCAGCAACCTAATCACTACCTGGCACAAAATTCACTTGTAAGTCACCTCTCAGCACTGTGTCACGAACAAAATGTAAATCAAGTTCAATGTGCTTAGCTCTAGCATGCAACACTGGATTTGCAGTAAGAGAGACAACACTCACATTGTCACACCAGATTGTTGGCACACCAGTAGGTGTAACTCCTATCTCAACAAGCAACGACTGGAACCATGCTAGTTTTGAAGTTGCATCAGCTAAACTCCTGTACTCTACTTTTGTTGTAGATCGAGATACACTCGACTGCTTCTTGGACGACCACCCTACAAGGTTTGCCCCAAGATGCATACAGTAACCAGAGGTTGACTTCCTATCCTCCAGAGAGCTTGCCCAATCAGCATCAGAAAATCCTGTGAGAGTGATAGCAGAAGACTGAAACCGTAGTCCAAAATCCACAGTTCCTTGAACATATCTCAAAATCCTTTCCACTGCACACCAATGCTCATCATGTGAAGAGTGCATGTACTGACTCACTTTGTTTACAACAAATGATATATCAGGTCTGGTTAGACACAAATATTGTAGTCCTCCCACAATTTGTCTATACAATGTACCATCAGTTAACTTAGTTCCAGTCAACGAAGACAAAGTAGGCACACTCACCATGGGTGTGGACACTGGTTTAGCAGCATTCATACGAGCTCGTTCTAGCAAGTTTCAAGCATACTTTTGTTGGGGCACATACATGCCTTGATCATTTCTATTCACCTCAAGACCTAGAAAGAAATGCAAATCACCAAGATCTTTAAGTGAAAACTGTTGATTCAAGGCTTGAATAACACCTATTAGCTCATCCTCTTGAGTACTCGTAACCAAAATATCATCAACATACACAACCAAAACTCATTAGATGTATCACCAGTAGTCTGAACAGCTTCCACTGCAGCTGATTCAGTTGAACATTTCATCTCAAGAACATGAGTTGGTCTCAAACTACTAACTTCAGAAGAAGAAGCACCTGCACCATTCACACATTCAGCAGTTGTTGGTGTATCAAGCATCACCCTTGGTGACTGAACAAACACAGGCAGAGATGCCACAGTCCAAGTAGACTCATTAACAGCCTGAGTAGTAGGAACCACTAACTCCTTGAAAGGAAATTCATCTTCAGCAAACTTGACATGTCTAGAAATGTAGACTCGTCCATGCTTGTCCACACATTTGTAACCCCTGTAACTATCAGCATATCCCAAAAAAATACACGGTGTTGACCAATACTGAAGTTTGTGTTTGTTATAGGGTCTCAAGAGTGGATAGCACCTACAGCCAAACACTTTGAGAAATTGAAAATTTGGTTTCCTACCAAATAACTTCATAACAGGAGACAAGCCTTCCAACACTTTTGTAGGCAAACAGTTCATGATATAGACTACTGTTGAAAAAGCATCAGACCAATATGACAATGGCAAAGAAGCTTGTGCCAACAAAACTAACCCAATCTCCACGATCTGTCTGTGTCTTCTCTCCACAAGACCGTTTTGCTCAAACGTGTGAGGGCAGGAGAGCTTGTGCTGAATGCCACACTCTTACAAATAAGGAACAAAGCTCTTGAACTCACCTCCCCCATCCGTTTTTAGCTGTTTAATCTTGTATCCCAGCTATAGCTCCACTTGTTTCTTAAGCAAAGTAAATGCTGTCAATTCACAAGATTTCTTGGTCAGAAAAAAATCCACGTGTGACGAGAAAAGGCATCAACGAAAGAGATGTAATATCTATTCCCATTTGAAAAACAGGGTTCAAGACCCTAAACATCTACTACAACCAAATCAAGAAGAGCATTATACACAGTTTAAGACAATGTGAAAGGTAACTTGTGAGCTTTTCCTAACTCACAAGCACTACACAAGGATCTAACAAAATCTCTAAGAATAGACAAATTACAAGCTTTTAAGCACTGAGTTACAACATCAATAGATGGATGACCAAGTCTCCTGTGCCACAACCCGAATCAAGTTACAGCAGATACACTCGAACTAGCATCAGCTACCAAACCAAACGAACATGGAGCAGCTTGTACTTGGTATAAACCATCATGCTCATTGCCTTGCAACAGTATCTGATGAGTGAACTTATCCTTCACATAGTAACAAGTGGGATGAAATTCAAAGTAGACATGGTTATCTTTTGTAAATTTTGAAACTGATAGCAGATTTTTATGAATCTGTGGTACATGCAACACATCATTAATGGCCAAAGAATTTAAAGAAGAATAACCAATCTGAGACATGGGAAGAGACCTACCATCACCGATTATTACTCTACTTGGTCCCTCATAGGCCAGTGTCTGCACAAGTCTAGAAGAGTCATTAGTCATGTGAGTAGAGGCCCAACTGTCAAGATACCATGCCTGATCAACAACTATCCTGGGGTTAGTAATCATGGCTTCCACATTAGCTTGAATAGGTTAACCACCATACCCTGTGGAAACACCTTTCACTGTAGAAGTCACTAGCTGAATAGTAGAAACCTGCATAGGCTGACCTACAGTAGGCTTAACATAGCAGTATTGAGCTACTGCAGGTTGATGAATTGACTGATACGATCGAGATGCTACAGGAGGCTCAAACCCAAACTCTTCCTCATACCTATGAAAACACGTTTCTGCCACATGGCCAACCCGATCACATATTTGACACTGTGGACAATTGCCACGACCAAACCTTCCTCTACCTCATCCATAACTCGGTCTTCCAAATCTAAATGACTGATACCCTAAATTTTTATCAAAACAAGAAGACTGAGAAGACGGAGAAGATACCTAAGATATAGTTACAAGTGTTTGTGCCTGTGTTGCCAAGTTTGCATTAATAGTAACATTTTCTAAGTGAGCATTCTGTCGAGCCTCTGCATCTAACAAAGCAGTAGCAATTCCTTGCAAATCAAAAGGCGTTTGGCTAGTTGTGATGATTGAGACAACATGATCATATTCAAGAGGTAAACCAGTGATAATTGCAGATTTGTGCTCCTCAACAAGTACCGTCTGACCACACCCAACAAGAGAATCACAAAGATGCTTGATACCTGCCAAATAGTCAGCCATGGACATATCGTTCTTGCAATAGTGATGAAGCAAAGATCGATATCGCATAGCCTTAGTTTCAGACTAAGAACCAAAAATTCTATTCAACGCAGACCATAACAACGTAACAGAATCAGAATCACCAATCAATCTATTATGTAAAGAAGGGCTTACAGTAGACAAAAGCCATGCACAGATCATCGCATCCTGCTGTTCATATTGAACAAATGTAGGATTTTCACTAGTCGTCCTAGTATCATCTACTACTATTGCAGAAGGAACTTCTACTGTACCATCAAGAAACCGTTGCAGAAGATGAGTCTTGAGCACCAACCACACATGTTGCTTCCATGCTAGGAAGTTGCTGTCATCAACCAAAGTAGCAACTTTTTGCGAAGAGAAAGCAAGAGGATTTACCTCCGATACCATATCAGCAAATATCAGCAAATGAGAATGAACTAATCTTCAAGAATTCATTATTTCAAGTTAACATACATGTACAGATTATTAGTCTTTTATACAACTTGTACAACTGCTTCGTAATTGCTATACAACTGACTTAGCTAACAGACTTAACTTCTTCTAGCTGCTAACTACTGCTAACTACTCACTGTAGTCATCTAATATTTAGAAAGATTTCTCCAAAAGAAAGAACAATATTTTTGAGTTAAGGACTCAAGTAGACCAATACGTACTCTATACTTTGCTCTAAGCATCTGAACCCATAGAGCATTTGAGCTGGAAACAAGATGAAGCCAAGTTTCATTAGGAAGAATGTATTCTGATCCTCCGATCGCCTGAAGCCAAGGCCCCCACAGGATGTTGGTTGACAAATAGACTCTCATATTTTAGTTCTTGTTATTGTTAGTATATTAAATAATTTCTTTTTTAAACATTTCCTTTCATGATAATTTTTTACTTGTTTAGTAAAAGTATTTTGATCAATTGGAATAACGAAAAATTAATTTGCTTTTTTTTCATATATATATATATTATAAAAGTCAAATCAAATCAAAATGGGTCCATTTACATATGGGGATCGATTATAAAGATCACTCTCATGAAATAAAGCAAAAATACATCGTTTCCTTGCGTATAGCATCGATTAACCAATGGTAGGAGTCTTTGATTATAACCAAATGATTTAATCCAATCATTCAGTTAATTAGAGATTGATTTAGTTTTATTGATTTAATCGAGATTATTTATGTGATGTTTTTATTTATTTTAAATCTATTTATAATATATTATTATAATATATCATTCAAATATATTTAAACATCTTTTTATAATAATAGTTTTTTTGGCATTGCACGTGGATATTCGTATTTATTTATTAAATTAAGAATAAGTAAAACAATTATATATAACAAATCTAATGTAAATAAACTTCAAATAAATAATACTTTGTAAGTAATAGTAGAATATTATAAAATGTTGTGAAAACTTTTTTTTTGTCCCGACTTTTGTTTTGAAAAATGAAAAAATAGAGTCGACAACAATTTTTTAAATTTGGTGTGATTGGATCACCTCGTAAAATATTTAAAATTATTAAAACGATGACTTTGGTCTTCAAAATAAAAAAATGGGTTCGTGTGTTGGTTACGTATAAGGAAAGATTAACATCCTCACACGTACAAAATTGGTACCTAGTCGATTATTTAATGTCTTAGTTGTTGAAAGATCAAGAACTCAAAGAAAATTTAAAATGCGACCCTTAAATGCGTGAATGATATGATTCGTTCCTGCATATAAATTGAATTTCCCGAAGAAAGCTCATTTATTTCGAGTCAATAGATATGAAAGGTCATATCCAGTAAGTTAGGGCACAACACCTTGAATCTTCGAAAATAACGAACGTTTCTAATTATTGCTCAAACCTTGTATATTTTTAAATTTTAAGTAGGATATTCAATTACATCGGTTTGAAGAGAAAATCATACCTAGTAAGTTAGGGCATAATTTTCTCGAGTCCCCTAAATAAAAACATTGCCTCGATGCATAAAATATTGGACAATTAATTTATTTGAACATTACATGTGAATTGAGGAATGCATGTAAACATAATTTACAATAAGGTGATGGCAAAATTTGTAATAAATATATTAATATAAAAAAATAAAACAATTAAATAAAAATAAAATAATAAAAATAATATCAATCCATGGCAATAATAACAATAATAAAAATTTACAATCATGACATAATTAAAAATAACAAACTAAAAAAATTAATTAAAAGATGAAAATAACAATGACATAATTTAAGGGGTAAATATGTAAATGCATGAACTAAAAATATTAAAAATATAAACAAAATAAACATAAAATAAAAAAAAGATAAATAAATAAAAACAATAAAAGGGACTAAATTAAAAAATAAAAAAGTAAAGCATAATTGAAAAAACAAAATAAAGAATTAAATTAAAACAATATAACAAATGCAAGGACTAAAAGGGAAAATATCCCAGGCTCTAACACGTGTCATTCCAAGAAAAGGGTCCACGATCAAGGGACTAAATTGCAAAAAAATAAAAATAAAAGGGGTACAATTAAAATAAATTAAAAGATAAAAAAGGATGCAATTAAAAGGTCAAAAAATGTAGGACTAAAACAAAAAATAGCCCTCTTTACGAAAACACGCGGATCCTAAGGGGATTCGGGTCAGATCTCGGGTTTGTCCTCAAAACGATGTCGTTTTGGGGCATTTTAAGCCTCTCCAAAATGAAGCTTTATAGGAGCCTTATATAAGCCTAAAAACTAAAAAAAATTTATTTATTCTTCCCTTTTTTTTAAAACTTTTTCATCTCCTTTTTTTCTCTCAAGTGACCCCTCGACTGGTCATCGGGGATGGTGGGGCTCCGTTGTGGGCCACCGATCATCAATGGCGGTAACCGCCGTCTACGGTGATCGGAGCTCACAAAAGAGAGCCCTTTCGATCTTTTTGGTTCCTCGAACCTAGATCCGAAGTTATTATACCCAAAAGCCCATTAAAAACTCAGAAAAAATCAGAAACCTCTTTGGTTTCTTAAAAAAAATCTCCCCTTCGATGAACCTTAAGCCACCAAGATGAGACAAGGGTAACTCACACTCGAAGGAAAGAGCTGTCCTTCATCGGGGACGACGTCCTCGTCCACCTACTGTGGCGGAAGTCGAACGGTCAGGTAAAAAAAACTAAATTTATGTTTATATTTTTAGTTTCGAAATAAAAAATATAAAAATATAAGTTTATTATCTTGAGTGGATTTTTCAATTTCTTTGTATGCGTAAAATATCTATAAAAACATTACAGAGGAAGTTTTGGGGTTTTTATAACCCCAAATTACAATTTTTTCGTACATTTTATTTTCTATTATATTTTCTATTTTGCAGGAACGACAGATCTAATAGACGCCCTTATATGCGGACGTGGCGAGGGGTTAGTGTTGACGTGGCGAACGTTAATGCTGATGTGGCGTTGGAACGGCGACCGAAGGGTAGCGGTTGGACGCTAAGGTTTCTTTTTTTGTTTTAAGTTTAGGTTGAGCTTTAGGAATGGGCTTTAGAATTGGGTTAGGGTAATTGGCTTTTGGGTTGTAATTTAGGTTATGGGTATTTAGGTTAGTTGGCCTTTGTATGAGGTATTTCATAATTGGGTTAATATCGTGTCTTTTAAATGGAATTTTAATTTATTTTATTTATTTATTGGGCTTTATTTATTTTATTTATTGGTTGGGTTTTTATTTAAATGGGTCTGGATAGATTTGGGTTCTTACAACTACTCCTCTTTGCTCATTATCGTGTAACGGGAATGGATCAAAGACTTAAAGGAGGACGAATTTCGATCGGTCCTGCTAGATTTCAACTAATGGTGTTTCCCTTCTTCAAGTAATCTAATCTTTCATCTCATTAGTTACACTACTCTATTGTATCCGCTTCGCTACAACTTTTGGAAGATATGATTTAGTGGCACAACTTCATCTTGCCCCATTGCAACTTCAAGGATATAAGATTTATTGTTATAGTTTCATCCCACTGCAAATTCAATAAGACTGGAATTGTTGTTTTCTCTACTTCACTGTAACTTCAGGAAAATAAGATTCGATATTGTAGCTTTAATCTGATCCACTGCAACTTTAGAGATATAGGATTTGATGTCGTAACTTCATCTTGCTCTACTGCATCTTTAGGGAGATAAAATTTGCTTTTGTAGCTCCAATCCGACCATTACAACTTCAGGGGTATAGGATCTGATGTGATAGCTTCATCTTGTTCCACTAAACCTTCAGGGAGATAAAGATTTGCTTCTATAGCTTCAATCCGACCCACTGTAACTTTAGGGGTATATTATTTGATGTCGTAACTTCATCTTTCTTCACTGCAACTTCAGGGAGACAAAGATTTGATCCTATAGCTTCAATCTGACCCACTGTAACTTCATGGGTATAGGATTTGATGACGTAACTTCATCTTGCTCCACTAAAACTTCAAGGAGATAAAGATTTGCTACTGTAGCTTCAATCCGACCCACTACAACTTCAAGGGTATGGGATTTGGTTTTGTAGCCTCATCTTGCTCCACTACAACTTTAGGGAGATAAGATTTGTCACTAAAGTTTCAATCTGATCCACTAGAGCATCAAAGATATAGGATTTGATGTTGTAACTTCACTCCATTCTACTGCAACTTCAGGGAGATTAAGATCCGCTACTGTAGTTTTAATCCATTCCACTGCAACTACAGGGGCACAGGAGTTGCCATTTCACTAATCTATCACATCATTCTCTGGGGAATATGACCTGTAGAATCTGTTTTATGGGCCTCTATCTAGGCCAAGCAATTAGGATACTATGATTGGAATGAATCAAATGCTCCTAACTAGATATGTATGAATGATATTGGTATGAATATAAAATGTCATATTTCAGAATGATTTTGTTTTTTTAATCCTTAGGTAAAAATTGTTCGTCATTTGCTTAAGTTCTATCACTGATGTATTACCACACCTTCCTTTTAAGTCTAGTATCCTCGACATAAAACCCAAAGAGGTAGTCATAATCTGAACTATTTGTTTCAAAACCCTTCCAACCTTTGGGTTTGGTTATTTCCACTAGTAGTCCTGTTTCAAGTTCCTGTACTATTTAGAAATTTTTCAGAGCGATATGCAGAAATCCTTTTATACCTTATATCGTTGTTAGTCCACTAACCATTATTTTAATGCAAAGATGCGTAAACAGGGTTATAAAGTGGATAAGATTAAATTTTATTAGAGACAAAGCTCGAATGAAAGAAATGAATTAAAAGATTAAAAATTACAAACATTGGTCAAAAATTGCCAAAAATAAGGTGAGAAAAAATGAAATTAGGTGCCCAGATATCAAAGTATGAGCTTCTTTGAGCAAACTTGATGGGGACCATTCTGAGCCTAATATGCATCCATAAAACCTGGAGTACTTTGTTGATGCCCAAGATATAAAGTTCCTCCACCTTGTTACTTTTGAGAGAGAAGACTTTTCATGCCCATTTTTTTATCTAAATTTGAGCCGCCATTTTGGGTTTTCGACTCAAATCTCCTTAGGCTTCGAGACGCCTTTTACGGGTTTTCATCTCGACCTCTCCTTTTTATTTTTCTTTTCTTTCTTTTTTGGTGAAATACTTCTTCACTTAATCTGAGTTCACAGGGTTGGACAGATCTTTTCCGTCCATCTCGATTAGAATCAGAGCTCCGCTAAAAAAGGTTTTCTTTACCACATAAGGGCCTTCCCAATTTGGCATCCATTTTCCTCGGAAGTCATTTTGTATAGGGAGGATCTTTTTCAAAACTAAATCTCTCTCATGGAATTCTCTAGGGCGGACCTTTTTGTCATAAGCTTGCATCATTCACTTTTGGTACATCTGACCATGTCGGATAGCTTTCAGTCTCCTTTCCTTAATCAAGTTTAACTGATCACATCTGAATTGGATCCATTCTACTTCATCCAAATTCACTTCTACCAAAATTCGAAGGGAAGAAATCTCGACTTCAATGAGTAAAACTACCTTCGTTCCGTAAACCAATGAGAAAAGTGTTGCCCTGGTGGAGGTTTTGATAGACGTTCAATAAGCACAGAGAGCAAATAGTAATTTATTATGTCAATCTTTATAGGTCTCTATCATTTTTCCTTAGAATCTTTGATGTTCTTATTAGCTGCCTCCACTACCCCATTCATTTTTAGGTGATATGGTGCTGAATTGTGATACTTGATCTTGAACTGACTGCAAAACTTTGAATCATGTTGTTGTTCAAATTCAACGCGTTGTCAGATATGATCCTTTCTTGCATTCCATAACGACATATAATTTCTTTTTTCAAGAATTTGCTAACCGTCAATTTCGTAACATTACGGTAGGAAGCAACTTCCACCCATTTGGTAAAGTAATCAATGACCATGAAAATGAATCGATGTCTATTAAAGGCCTTTGGCGAAATTGGCCCAATAACGTTCATGCCCCACATAGAAAGAGTTCATAGAGAAGTCATGACGTGAAGAGGTGAAGGAGATACATGGATTTTATCTCCATAAATTTGGTAATTTATGGCATCTATTGGCAAAACTGATGCAATATCCTTCTATGGTAGACCAATAATATTCAAATCTCATTATTTTCTCGGTTACTGTAAAATAATTGGCATGTGTTTTGTAAACACCCTCATGGACTTCTTCTAGGATTTTCTTGGTCTCGACAGTATCAACACATCTTAGTAAGACCTAATCCTTTCCCCCCTTCTATAGGATTTCTCTGTCTATGACTTACTCATTGGCCAGCCTTCTTAGCTTCCTTTTTTAATTTTTGGTTTCTTCCTTAGGGTATTTGAACACATAAAGTAAACCAGTGTAAAACTTCTTTTTTGGTTCCAAGATACCCTTTGCAGGTTTTCATCTCAACCTCTTTTTTTCCTTTTTTTTACCTTTCTTTTTTTGTTGAGCATCATTCTTCGAAATCTCTACTGAACCAGATTGCATTCTTCCTTTATAGAGAGCCTATGTGTTATGACATCAGTACTTAACCCCGAGATGCCTTGATTGGACCATGCAAAGACATCATTGAATTCTCTAAGCAGCTCTATGAGATCTTGCATTGTTTTTGCAGAGATACATGTCCAAATTTTTACCTCTTCCTTTTCATTTTTATCCCCCAAACTCACAATTTCCACTAAATTTTTGTGAGGTAGTATTTGTTTCTCTTCTTGATAATCTTCAAATTCCTAAGGTTTTTCTTGACATATATCCTTTTCAAAAGGAGCTCTGAGTCTGTAGTAGTGTCATTCATATCATTGATATCAAAAGACTAGCATAGGGAAAAAAGGAGATCCAAAGAATAATTGAATTTAAGAATGATTAATTGTGGTGTGAAACAAATGGAAAGAATAGTAAGATGTTTGCCAAATTGGATAAAAATGTATCATTTTTATTGAAATAAAAGATAGTGGTTGTGTGCCCTTTACAAAAGGATCCCTATTACTCTCGGGCTTAGAGTAATAACTGTGTTATGAATATTACTTTGGAAAAGTCCTAAAAACTACAAGAAACTCCTCCACTATCTAGTTGTCCAAAACACTTTCGAGGGTGTAGGGACGAATTCTCAATAGGTTCCCCTCTTTATTCCCTTCTTCGGATATGGTTTTAACGCTCATATTTTTTTCAATATTCCCCTCATTATCTTTATTATCTTGCTTTCTCTCAGTTTTCGTTTAGAGTTAATAACACCCCTCTTGACACGAATGTTTTAGATATGTGAAGGGTTTTTTAATTTAATGCATGTAATGAAATGCAATACTAATGAATGCATGTATGCACATGCAAGAAAGGCATTGATTCTTAGTTTAATTATGTTAGAACAACTTTACTAGAAAATGAATTTCTTTACATAAGGCAGATACAGTTCATATATATGATTTTGCTCTAATGCTCAAAGTCTTAATCTTTCTAAGGAGCCAAGCTAACTTTTGTCCCTGATTTAACTCTGATTCATACTTTAGGCTCAAAATGTTGGCTTGAACAGCTAATGTCTGCAAGTGTTCTGCCACTTCTCGCACTTGGGTCAAAGCTTCTCTCATAATGTAATCTCTTTCTCTGACCTTCCTCTAAGAATGTCAGAGTTTTCCCTCGTTTGTTTCCACGGTTCTTTCGAGAAACTCAATTCGTATCTCACAATTTTGTAGTGAAGCTTTAAGCTCTTCAACTCTCTTCCTCAACTCATCATTCTTTACTCAACTTGCCTTCAATTATGTCACAGAGTTACGAATGCAAAGACTCTTCTAACACGGGTATTCGGGCCTTTAACTCAGCTTCTTCTACTTGGCTTTCTAGCAACTTTCCTTTTATGGCATCTTCTTGAACTTGAGCATCTTGAAATTTTCTATTCCATTGATCTGCTCTATCTCTTTCCTCTTGGATTTCCCGTTTCCATTGCTTTGATATCCTGCCTAACTTGGTAGTCCTCATCGACAAGCGGAGTTTTTTGTAATCTCTCTTTAAATTGCCTAAGTCCTCCTCAACTTTATTCTTTCCTTTTCTCAACATTTCAACTTTAAATTTTTTGATGTCAACGTCTAATCCAACTGCATCTTTTTTCTTCCAACGTCTCTATCTTTTTCCCCAATTTAGAAGTCTACCTTTCAAAGTCTTGCTTTATGATATCTAATTCTGATAGGACAACCTGCAAATGTTCCTCTATTGGCTGAATATTTTTTGGATTTGACATGGTATTATTGTCATTGATTCTCTTGTTCCTCCACCAATCATATTCTGGGGTCGTCATGGGATTTGCAGCAAATTTCTTCATCCTATGAACCTGGCTCCATACATTCGATACTTCTAGGACCCTTTTTTTATAGTTGTCACCTTTGTATATAAAGTCGTATTAGGCCAAATCATGCATCACTGGAATGAATTATCTCTATCTATACTACCTCAGCACAAGCAAAGGGGCATATCCTACAGCTCTTCATATCCCAAGCAAGGGATCCAAATCAAAATCTCCATATCGATGAACGATCTCATCGAGAATTAACCAAGGTGCTCACCATTCGATGTCTTCGTCTTGGAGACTTTGGACGATTGTCATCCATTTCTCCTTGAAGATGTTTTCTTGTCTTTGCGTAGTCATAAATTCCTTTAACAGAGTAATTCTTGGAAAACACCCGATAGGAAACCTTCTCCACTTTCCAAAAGTGGTTATGGAACCAGACCATTAAGAGTGGTGCACAACCGATAAATCTCCCTTCACCCTCTCATCGACACGCATTAAAAGACTTTAAGGTCTCGACCAAAATTGTTGGAACAAGCGTGACCCTCTTATCAAATTGGTCGAATAAATAGTGACTGCGTCCTTTACATGTCCCAACGCCTTAGGGAAGATGAGTAACCTATACGTACTTAAAGCAAAAATGTTGACCCTTTTTCTTGTATCCGAGCACACCAAGATCAAGTCGTGCAGGCTCTTCCAAGTAATGCACTTGTTATCGCCTTCTACCTTAGTCCGAGCTGCAACTTATTACTCGCTCATCCCCATTATGTTCATCAATCTCTTGAGAAAAGTTGGGATATTGGCTGCTCTATAGTAAGCCTTATCAATTTGAATCTTCGGGAAATGAAGCAATGTAGTGTACTCCTCTATCGTGAGCACCATGTCCATGTTTCCGAAAGTGAAGCAATTATAAGCTTGTTTCCAATACTATGTAAGGGCTCGAAAAAGATACTTATCCACTTTAACCTCGAGTAGAGAAAGTAGATCACCATACTCAAGGTAGAAAATCTGCTTCATTTTGTCATCCCACTGATCCCATATTTCCTTCAGCTCTTGCAAACTATTTTGAGTCACGCTTATCTGAGTGTAATCCTAAAAATCTGATATGTGCCCTTCCGATAGACTATCACCCTTTTTGTGTTATTTTTCCTCTGACCACATACGCATAGGCACATTGTCCTCCACCTTATCAAGATATCACTTTTCCATGATCAGTTTTCTACTAGTAATCGAACACGAATCAATACCTTTACTAATATGAGGATGTAATGCAACCAAAATAAAATAAGGCAAGTCAGTACGATCAATACAAGAATAAAACTTGAAAACAAATTGCAATTAAAGCAAGGACAAAGAATATAAGCATCTCTCTTACACCTTATTCAAGTTACCACTAAAGGTTCGACGTGGCTCTACTTACGATGGCTCTTAAGGTCTATTACATGCGGTTTGAGTTCTAAAGTAATGGCACTTGAACCGACAGATTCCTCAATCCTCACCCATTATAGGCTCATATAGACCGAGTTCAGTTCAAGGGGATACATTTCCCATATGTTTGCACGGAAGTGAAAACTTCACGAAAACATAGGTACAAATATATCACGAAAGCGATCCACTATCCTACACGGAGGTGAAGACTTCAAGAAAGAGTAGCTTCTCACTTCCACTTAAAAGGTGTAGTAGAACAATTATGCAATGCATGTGAAAAATAATATTATATCTTAGCAATATTTACACAAACAATATCAACAAAGCAGTACATGAAGGATGATTTGCAAGGGATCGCAAATTAATTTAAGTCGAGTTTTCAATGTTCAACAAAAAAAATAATCAACTCGCGGCTTGACTCTCTTATTAGTTCCCAGTGGAGTCGCTAAGCTGTCGAAACCTTTTTTTTTAAAGTCTCGACTTTTGTTTTGAAAAATGAAAAAAATGGAGTCACCACCAATCCTTTTTAATTTGGTGTGATTGGATCACCTCGTAAAATATTTAAAATTATTAAAACGATGATTTTGGTCTTCGAAATAAAAAAAGGGGTTCGGGTGTCGATTATGTATAAGGAAGGATTAGCACCCTGACATACCCAAAAAGGGGTTCGGGTGTCGAGAGGAAAAATCATGTCTAGTAAGTTAGGGTACAACACCTCGAATCTTCAAAAATAACGAACGTTTCTAATTATTGCTTAAACCTTATATATTTTCAAATTTTAACTAAAATATTCAATTACGTTGATCTGAAGATAAAACCATACCTAGTAAGCTAGGGCATAATTTTCTCGAGTCCCTTAAATAAAGAATATTTCCTCGATTTTAAAATTTTACGCATACAATGCATATTGGGTAATTAATTTATTTGAACATTGCATGTGAATTGAGGAATGTATATAAACATAATTTACAATATGGTGATGGCAAAATTAGCAATAAATACATGAATATAAAAAAATACAACAATTAAATAAAAAATAAAATAAAATAATAAAAATATAAATAATATCAACCCATGACAATAATAACAATAATAAAAATTTGCAATCATGACATAACTAAAAATAACAAACTAAAAAATTAATTAAAAGATGAAAATAAAATTAACATAATTTAAGGGTCAAGTATGTAAATGCATGAACTAAAAATAGTAAAAATATAAAAAAAAATAAACATAAAATAAAAATAAAGATAAAAAAATAAAAAAACTATAAAAGGGACTAAATTAAAAAATAAAAAAAGCAAAGCATAAATTGAAAAAACAAAATAAAGAATTAAATTAAAACAATATAACAAATGTAGGGACTAAAACGGAAAATATGCTAGGCTCTGTACACGTGTCATTCCAAGAAAAGGGTCCACGATCAAGGGATTAAATTGCAAAAAAATAAAAATAAAAGGGGTGCAATTAAAATAAATAAAAGATAAAAAAGGATGCAATTAAAAGGTCAAAAAATGTGAAAGGACTAAAGTAGAAAATAGCCCCTTTACAAAAACACGCGGATCCTAAGGGGATTGGTCAGGTCTCGGGTTTGTCCTCAAAATAATGTCGTTTTTGCACATTTTAAGCCTCTCCAATACAACGTCGTATAGGAGTTTTATATAAGCCTAAAAACTAAAAAAAATTCATGTCTTCTTCCTTTTTTTTTTAAAAAAAAAAAAATTTCATTTCCTTTTTTTCTCTCAAGTGACCCCACGATCGGTCATCGAGGACGACAGGGCTCCGCCTTGGGCCACTGATCATCGGTAGCA
Organism: Gossypioides kirkii; assembly: GCA_005610355.1. Taxonomy (NCBI): domain Eukaryota; kingdom Viridiplantae; phylum Streptophyta; class Magnoliopsida; order Malvales; family Malvaceae; genus Gossypioides; species Gossypioides kirkii. The sequence goes on along the minus strand of CP032253.1, from coordinate 23,407,521 downwards.
ATGACCGTCGCTTACGGTGGTCGGAGCTCGCAAAAGAGAGTCCTTTCGATCGTTTTGGTTCTCTGAACTGGATCTGGAGTTATTATACCCAAAAGCCCACTAAAAAGTCAAAAAAAATAAGAACCCTCTTTGGTTTCTTAAAAAAAAATCTCCCTCTAACGAACACTAAGCCACCAAGATGAGACTAGGGTCACTCACACTCGAAGGAAAGAGTCGTCCTTCATCGGGAACGACGTATTGGTTCGCCTACAGTGACGGAAGCCAAACGATCAAGTAAAAAAACTAAATTTATGTTTATATTTTTAGTTTAGAAATAAAAAAAATTAAAAATAAAAGTTTTAACCTTGAATGGATTTTTCAATTTCTTTGTATGCGTAAAATATCTGTAAAAACATTAAAAATGAAGCTTTGGGGTGTTTATAACCCCAAATTACAATTTTTTTTGTACATTTTGTTTTCTATTTTGCAGGTACAGTAGATCTAGAAGACGTGCTTGCGTGCAAACATGGAGAGGCGTCGGTGTTGATGTGGCGCTGGAACGACGGGCGAAGGGTAGTGGTTGGAGGCTAGGGTTTCTTTTTTTTTTTTGAGTTTAGGTTGAGCTTTAGAATTGGGTCAGGGTAATTGGCTTTTGGGTTGTAATTTGGGTTATGGGTATTTAGGTTATTTAGGCTTTGTATTGGATTTTTTCTAATTGAGTCTTGTAAATGGACTTTTAATTTAATTTATTTATTTATTGGTTGGCCTTTTATTTAAATGGTGCCGGGCAGATTTGGGCTCTTACAAATGTTATTTGTGTACAATGTATAAAATGACTTTGTAGACTTATATATTTCACTTTTCAATTCTCATAAATTAGTTATATTATAGATACACGTAGTAATAATAATAACATTTATTCTGTTATAAAATCCATGTTGTATATATACCTATCTTGTTAGTAACACCTCTTTATAGACCACATTTTTCGTGATTTTTTTATTGTGGTTTTTTTGTTTGACTCAACTAGGAGCATAGCTAGGGGATTGGCAGGGGCCTCGATCCTCTCTAAAATGAAAAAATTTTCTTTTAGATCATTTACAATTTTTAGTAAAGGTAAAATTACACTTTGACCCTCTATAAATGATAAAATTTTGATTTAATCCTTTAAAAATTATAAATATATAGGCGATTCAAATGGTGAAATTGCATTTTTACTATTGTAAAAATTACAATTTAATTTCATCACCTAAAAAAATTTCTGGCTTTGTCTTTGTACTTGACTGAAACTTTTGATGAAGACATTGAAACCCCTCTAGATAATGCAACATATAGTTGTCCATTAGGAAAAAAAACATATTGTGGAAAATACACTCCTACTATCAATATTGTTTGGCCTTGTAATTTATTAATAGTCATAGCAAAACAAAGACTATTGGAAATTGTTTTCTCTTGAATTGAAAAGGATATCCTTCATTTTCTGCAAGTGAGAGTGAAATTCTTGGTAAAAGGACTTGTTTTCAAGCATGTTGATCGATTATTATCTCAGCGTGTATACATTATCATCGAAACATTTGCAGTCCTTGTTCCATTGCACAAGCCATTTGATGGATCCAAAATTCTCAAAAGTATTATTAGATGATTGACTTTTAAAACCAATTTGTGTGTAAGCAAACCATTTAGTAGAAGTGGATTCAAGAATTCTTCTTAATAGTTATTATATGTATCATCCACAACTTGGTTGAAACTATTGAATTTTTCATTATCAGTTGGAAACATTTTCATCATCTTCTCGTTTTTTCCACATAGTTATTTATTATTGCCAATTTTGCATTTTCATTTTGTAAGGCATTATTGTCGCTGCTACTCCAGAAGTTGTTGTAGTCAATGCTATCATTCCTCTTGATCTTTACTAGTAGTGCGCGATATAAGAATTTTTTGCTTGTTGCTCCTAGTCCATCAACGATGAAAACTCCACTTTTCTTAGATTTAACTCTTTCTATGATCATGTCTTATGCTCTTGATTGTTCGTCATTTAATTTTTTTGTTGCCTCATAATCTTGTTTTGGGGCTTTAATGGTCAACTCATCTGTTATTTCTTTTGGATTTGAAGTGTTAGCATCTAAAAAAGTATAATCAACTTTTGGCAAATTAAATTTTTTAATACTTTTCCCTATGTGTTCAACATAATATGTAATACTTTGTATTGTCAAGCAAATCTGTGTTCGTATCAAATTCTCCTGAAATCTTTTATATGTTGTGTGAATAGGGTAAAATAAAGTTAATTATTGTACTAGAAAATCATACTAGGTTCAATTTCTAAGAAAGATTGGAGGGATCACAAGCGGTTCTGCTTAAAACCCAACCTCCTGGACAAAATCTCCCTACAATGTAATTTAATAACACAATTTATCACTATAATTGTGCCTTACAAAACATTGAAAGATAAATAAAACAATAAAGAACACCAGGAATTTAACAAGGTTCGACAAATTACGCTTACATCCTCGAACACTACCAAATATATTTCACTGCAACAGATACAAGTGAAAATTACAAATAGGAAGAGAGAAAAATTGCCTTGTGAAGAAAATGACAAATTTTGGGATGATCTAAAGGTAGAGAAATTACCTCTATTCATAATAGTACAAACACTCCACAACTTTGTATTTGCTAGATGTGGGATTGTGCTAATTCAATAAATCTCCTCCTTACCAATTTTCCACATCTTCAATCTCCTTGCAAAACAAAATTTGATATTGTTTTCAAATTTTAACTTTCATGTTTTAACATTGATCAAGTCCAAACACAATTAAAACTTGACCGCATTCACAACCTTAGTCATCATATCAACAAGATTCTCAATGGTTGAAATTTTCTAGATCTTTACTCTACCTTTTTCAGTACAAAATGATTCGAAATCAATGTTCTCTTTCCTTGTATGATAAACTTGATTCTTTGATAATTGAATAGCACTCTGACTATCGCAATACACTTTAACATACTTTTGCTTAATTTCCAATTCACCAAGCAACCCTTGAAGTTAAATTGCCTCTTTTACAGCCTTTGTGATTACCATATACTTTGCTTTTGTAGTAGATAAGGAGACTGTTGACTGTAAAATAGATTTCTAACTAATTGATGCCTTTGCAAGAGTAAACACATAACTAGTAGTTCATCGTCATTTGTCTATATCACTAACATAGTATGAATCACAATATACAGCCACACGCTAATTATTTTTCTACTAAAAAAATCAATCCAATATCCATTGTATTCTAGATATATCGCAAAATCCATTTCAGAGCTTGACAATACTCCTATCCTAGATCATACATACATTAAGGTACCAACAAAATTTTCATATGGTATCTTTGACATGTTTAGTTGTTTTGCATCATTCTTTGGCAGCATAGAGGCATTAAACTTGAAATTATGAGCAAAAGGAGTGCTAATAGGTTTTGATTTCATTCATTCCGAAATGCTTTAGCAATTTTCTCAATATTATTTCTAAGTCAAAAAAGCCTTTTCAAGCTTCTATCTTTAGTTATATCCATGCCCAAAATCTTCTTTGCTTCTACTATATCCTTCATCTCAAACTTCTTTTTCAACCGTGTCTTTAGCTTCTCAATCTCTACTTGACTTTTGGAAGATATCAAAATATAGTCAACATAAAGAAGAAGAGATATGAGAGAACCATTTTTAAGCTTGCGAAAATACAAACATTGACATATTTACTTCTTGTATACCTCTGTTCTGTCATAAACTTGTTAAATCACTTGTACCATTACCTTGAGATTGCTTTAAACCGTACAAGATTTTCCAAGTTTACATACTAAAATTTCTTTTCTAGCAACATTGAATCCTTTGGCTGAGTCATATAGATTTCCTCTTCCAAGTCTCCATGTAAAACTGTAGTTTTTACATCCAATTGAACTAGCTTCAAATCCAACCATGCCACCAATGCCAATAAAATCCTAATGAAGGAATACTTCAAAATCAGAGAAAATACATCATTGTAATTAATTCCCTACTTTCAGGCATAACCTCTCGCCACCAATCTTGCTTTGTAGCAAACCTTATTTTGGTAAGAAAATCTGTCTTTCTTTGCAAACATCCACTTGCACCTAATTGTCTTCTTTCATTTCGATAGACTACCTAGTTTCCAAGTCTGATTCTTATGAAGGGAATACATTTCTTCATTCATGGAAATCCTCCACTTTTCTTCTTCAAAACTATAAATTACTTCATTAAAGGTGGTAGGAATGTCATCAACTATAACTAGATATGCATAAGGTGGATATGCAGAAGCTACCATATCAGCAAAGCGTGCAAACTTTCTGATTATCCTCCTTAGCTTATTAGTTGTAATTTATTCAAGTTGATGTGGAAATTATTGGGTCTAAACCTACTCTTCACTAAAGTCTCCTTTTTCCATTAGATCTTCCCTATTAGAGTCTCCTTCTTCTACTTCGAATAACCTGTAGTTCTAATACCATATGTTGTGTGAATAGGGTAAAAGAGAGTAAATTATTGTACTAGAAAACCATACAAGGTTCAACTTTCAAGAAAGATTGTAGGGGTCACAAATGATCCCACTTAAAACCCAACCTCCGAGATAGAATCTCCCTACAATGAAATTTTATAGCATAATATATCACTACAATTGTACCCTGCAAAATATTAAAAGATAAATAAAATAATAAAAAACACCAGAAATTTAATGAGGTTCGAAAAATTATGCTTACGTCCTCGACACTATGAAATATATTTCACTGTAAAAGATACAAGTGAATTAAAAATAAAAAGAGAGAAAACTTGCCATATGAAGAAAATGACAAATTTTGGGATGATTTAATGGTAGAGAAACCACCTGTAACACCCCACACCAAGTCCGATCGTTAAACCCAAGCTGTAGGATGCTACAACAATTAATAGAGCAAAACACATATAATCGACTTGAAAATTCAATTAAACAATAAAAACATTTCATAATCCATGCATAATATGATTTACAAACTAATCTGAGTCTTAATCGAGCTTACGAAAGCTCTTAAGTTGACCCGTGCACAAATAAGGACCAAATTGAAAACTTTTCAAAAGTAAGGCAATTTCTCAAAACAGAGGTCATACAGCCATGTGCCCAGGCTGTGTAACTCTTTGTGACCATGTGGTTTAAAACAACCTTTTCGTCCAATGGTCACACAATTGTGTCACTAGCTCGTGTGTGACACACGACCGTGTGATACTCAGGAACTTTGTGGCTTCAAAGACTTCCTTTTTTCATTGGTCACACAGCGGTGTCACCAACCCGTGTGGGATACATGATCGTATGGTGCAAAAATAGTTTATTTAGTACTTGTTTCAACCTAACCTTACAAGACATCAACTTAATGCGTTTAACATGAATAAAATTTGTTCAAAACATCTAATAACAATGCTATCACATATCGTACATAATCCTTTTAAAAATTTAAACCAATATGCCACATTTGACACCTAAAACACAACAGCTCAAACCACACTCTTCTTTCACTTATCTATGCCATTCAACCAATATGTCATCCAATGGCACCTCACATAATCAGTTCCAAGTTATATTTCAAATCTCGCCAAAATAGGCTAAAACAACCTATAAGTACCCTTTTGCATTCAATACATTCATATTCATCATACCATTTCCACATCAAAAAGCCATTTAACTCATCAAGTGTAACATGATCAAAGCATCAACCACACATTCATACATATAATTTACATTCTTCCCAATATTAAATATCATATACAGACCAAAGTAACAAATCTCGAAAACAACATATAACACAATGACACCTATGTACATGCCATGTATAACCGAGCCAAATGGACAAAAGTCTACCAAATTGTAGAACGAGTAGTATGAGCTCCGGTGTGATACGATCAAACCAAGCACAATCGACGATCTATAGAGAAGAAAAACGAAATGATGGTAAGCATACTAATGCTTAGTGTAACCTTCCTAACCTGGCCTAAATGTTATAACCGAATTTTGAAGACTACATTGGCCATCGAAATGACCTAATTGAACGTTTGTATTTCAAACGTACCTTTTAAACCATTTGCTTATTTGTTCAAAACTAGTGAAATCAAATATTTCTCTTAAGTTCACAAAAGTATGTTAATTTTAGAAATCGATTGATTTTAGTAGATTTTTTTATTAAAAACTTGTTTTCAGTATTGTAGTGAAAAATAGTGATATTGACAGATTTTTATAAAAACCAAGTTTATGCATAATCATTCCAAATACCAATTTAAACAGTTTTTAGAATTTTAATGCCATGCAATCAAAATAGTCCCAAATTAAAAACCCATGCCACAATCCAAAAAAAATTATTACAGTCCCAAACAAATAACAAAAATAAGTTTAAAATACTTTTATTGTAAAAACATTCGAGTTTCTCTTCCAAAAGTCGTGTCCAAGTCCTAACCTCAAGATATATCTGAAAATAAATCAGTAAACTAAAGAGTGAGCTAATGAGCTTAGTGTGAGTCATAACTCAAGTAATCAATATAAGGCAGTAAAAATAACATTCAAGCCAGTAATTAAATAGAGAATTAAAACAGTTCAGATTCTCAGTTTCAATATGAATGAACATGTGAATGCAATATTTTCAGAGAAGTTCCTACCCAACTCCGCTACACACTACTGTAAGAGTTCCCAGAACACATCCATCCAAAAACACACCAATTTGTGGACAAGCCACCAGATATGTAGATATACTGCCAAAAATATGTGGACAAGCCACCAATAATTGAAGTCAAGTTGCCAGAAATATGTGGTTAAACCACCAAAATTGCAGTTATACTACCAGAACTTCCTCCCTTCATAAATGTCTCTATTGGAACCCTTTTTTTTCGAGTCCCGACTTTTTATGTTGAGAAAATGAGAATGGAGTCGCCACCAATCCTTTTTTAATTCGGTGTGATTGGATCACCTCAAAATTTATTCATTTTAATAAAATATAAAAATTACTAAAATGATGGTTTTTGGTCTACAAAATCAAAAAAATTGGTTCGAGAGTCGGTTACGTATGAGGAACGATTAGCACCCTCATAACGCCCAAAATTGGTACCTAATTGATTACTTAGTGTCTTAGTGTTGGAAATTGAGAACTCGAGAAGAATTTAAAATGCGACCCTTAAACACGTGTGAATGGTGTTATTTAATGAGATGACAAAAAAATTTACTAAGTTAGATTTTACGAAGAAGACTCTTTTATTTCGAATCAATCGAGAAGAAAAGTCATGTCCAGAACATTAGGGCACAATATCTCGAATCTTCGAAAATAAAGAACATTTATTAGCTCATTATTAACTGAACCATATATATTTTGATTTTAAATAGGATATTCAATTACATAGGTTCAAGAAAAAAATCATACCCAATACATTAGGGCACAATTTCTCTAATACCCTAAATAAAGAACATTGCCTAGGTTTTTTAAATATTACTTATACATTACGCGAAAACGAATACGAGATTTAATTTGATATACAGTTAATTTATTCAAGCTTTATAAAAATGAATGAAGCAAAAAATGAAACAAAATAGCCACATAAAAAATTACATAATATTATTGTAAATAATAACGCAATAATAAAAATGATAGTAAAAAATAACAATAATAACAAAAAAAAGATAAAATGGCATGATAATAAAATAAAAAATAAAACAGGAAAGCTAAAGTAAAAACAAAATATAAAGGACAAAATATAAATTTCAGAATTTAAGGGACGAAATATAAATAATAAAGATTAAATGTGCTAGAAAATAAATAAGATAAAAAAGATAAATAAAAAAAATAAAGGACTGAATTGAAGAGAAATAGAAAAATTAAAGTATAAATTGTAAAAAACAGAAAATAAAGGGCTAAATTAAAATAAAATAAAAAGGGCGAGGGCTAAAAGAGAAAATAACTCTACCTTTGTACACATGTCATTCCCAAGTAGGTCCACTATAGGTCAATGGATTAAATGACGAAACAAATAAAATTAAAGGAGGAAAAATTAAATTAAATTAAGCTAAATAGGACTAAATTAAAACAAATTAAAAAATTCAAGGGTTAAAGGGACAATTATCTCGACCTATACACGTGTCACACCTTAAAAAATGGGGTCAACAGTTAGAGGGTCAAATTGCAAATAAAATAAAATTACTAGGGTAAATATAAAATAAAATGAAATGAAATGAAATAGAAGGACGAAATTAAGAAAGAAAGTAAAAACGAAAGGGCCTTGATGGCAATTAGACCCTCCCTTTGAAAACTTGCGGATCCTAGAGGATCCGAGTCAGGTCATCGGGACATTGGCCAAAACAACGTCGTTTTGGAGCTTATTGAACTAAGCCCAAAACGGCGTCGTATTAGAGAGCTATTTAAACTAAATCCTTTTTGAAAACTTCATTTCCTTTGTTCATTTAAAAAAACTTTATTTTGCTTTTATTTTTTCTCTCAATTGCTTTCCATGGTCGGCCCTAGAGTCCGATGAAGCACCGCCGCGGCGACCGGTCATCGACGGTAGAGATCGCCACCTCCGATGGCCTAACAATTCAAAAAAAAATTCTTTTTAAATATTTTAAACCTTTGAACCCAGATCCAAACCCTAAAATACCTAAAAAAACTACCCAAAGTTTTCTTTTTTTAAAAAAGGGACCTTTCGATCTCTCCCTTTCCAGTGAGGCTTCAGACAGATTCGAATAGATCTGGAGGTCTTGCATGCCAGAGGGTCGACTTTCCTCGGGGACGAGATCCTCTTCCACCTTCAACGGCGGTGGGACACGAATGGGCATCAAAAGGTAAGACTTAAAAAAACCTAATCCTATTCTTTTTCTTTTCCTTTTTTTATTTTTGAAAATAAAAGCAGATATACCTTGAACTTTTTTTGATTTCTTGATTGTGCATAAAAAATTACAGAATGATGGTGTAGCTTTTATAGCCAATTTTACATATTTTTTACATATTTTTTCTTTTTTGTCCATTTTTGTTTTCTGTTACAGGTTGTTTTTCACCATGGTGGCCACCTCGATAGCAAATTTAGGCCTAGTGTCCTCGGATAGTACATGGTGACGTGCCGAGGAACAGCGACTACTGATGTGGCACTGAGCGACAATGGCTGTTATTTTTTATTAGGGATTTAGGGTTTTTTGATAAGTTTAGGAGATGGGTTGTGTTTTTGCTATTGGGCCTTTGTTTTTAGGTCCTTGTAATTTGGGTTAGGTTTAGTTGGGCTCTCACTTTTGTTTTGTAAAATGGACGGTAACTAAAATTTGTAAAATGGACTATAATTTGTTTTGGCTCGAACGAATTCGGACCCTTACAGCTACCCCTCTTTGCTCATTGTCGTGTAACGGGAATGGAGCAAAGACTCAAAGGAGACCAATTTCGTCCGGTCCTACTGAATTTCAGCTTCTGGTGTTTCTCTTTTTCAAGGAACCCGCTCTTTCATTTCATGGGTTACTCTACTTCACTGTATTCGCTTTGTTACAACTTTAGGAAGACAAGATTTAGTGTCACAGATTCATCTTGCCTCATGGCAATTTCAAGGAGATAAGGTTTGCTATTGTACTTTCATTCCAACCCGCTGCAACTTCAGAGCGATGGGAATTGTTGTTTTATCCACTTCAATGCAACTTTAGAAAGACAGGATTTGACATTGTAATTTTATCTTGCTTCATTGTATTTTTAGGTTGATAGGACTTGCTAATATAATTTCAATTTGATTTACTACAACTTCAGGGATATAGGATTTGATGTCGTAACTTCATCTTACTCCATTACATCTTCAGGGAGATAAGATTTGCTTCAATAGCTTCAATCTGACCCACTGCAACTTCAAAGGTATAGGATTTGATGTGGTAGCTTCATCTTGCTTTGTTGCAACTTCAAAGAGATAAAGATTTGCTGTTGTAGTTTTAATCTGATCCCTGCAACTTCAAGAATATAGGATTTAATGTTGTTTCATCTTGCTCCACTGCAACTTCAAGGAGATAAGATTTGCCGATATAGCTTTAATCCGACCCACTGTAACTTTAAGGGTATAGGATTTGGTGTTATATCTTCATCTTACTCTACTGCATCTTCGGGGAGATAACATTTGTTGTTTGTAATTTCATTCCAACCCGCTATAACCTCAGCGGGACTAGAATTGTTGTTATAGCTTCATTTGCTCCATTGCATCTTTCGGGAGATGAGGTTTGCTATCTTAATTTTCATCCGATCCACTACAACCTCAAGGATATAAGATTTGATGTCGTAGCTTCATCTTGCTCCACTGCATCTTCATGGAGATAAAGATTTGCTACTGTAGTTTTAATTATATCCCTGCAACTTTAGGGATATAGGATTTGGTGTTGTACTAATCCATCACGCTATTCTCTAGGGAATAGAACTTGTGAAATCTATTTATGGGCCTTTTTCTAGGCCAAGCAATTAGGATGCTATGATTGGAATGCATCAAATGCTCCTAATTAGATGTGTATGAATGATATTGGCATGAATGCAAAATTTCATCTTATAGAATGATTTTGTCTTTTTAGTCTTTAGGTCAACATGGCTAGTCATTTGTTTGGGTCTTATCACTAATGTCTTACCACGCCTTCCTTTTAGTTCTGCTATCTTCGACATGAAACCCAAAGAGGCAATCATAATCTGAACTATTCATTTCAAGACCCTTCCAATCCTCGGGAACTATTCTTTTCAGGACCCCTCCAATCCTCGAGCTTGGTTATTTCCAACTAGTGGTCCTATTTCAAGTCCCTGTACTATTTAGAAATTTTCTAGAGCGATATGAGAAATCCTTTAATACCTTATAACGTTGTTAGTCCACTAACCATTTTTTTAATGTAAAAATGCTTGAACATGGCTGTAAACTGGATAATATTGAATTTTATTGGAGACAAAGCTCGAATGAAGTTAATGAATTAAAAGATTAAAAATGGTACACATTGGTCAAGAATTTCTAAACACAAGGTAAGCAAAAATGAAATTAGGTGCCTTAGATATCAAAGTATGAGCTTCTCCGAGCAAACTCGATGAGGACCATTTTGAGCCTAATATGTGTCCATGAAACCTGGAGTACTTCGTCGATGCCCAAGATGTAAAGTTTCTCCATCTTGTTACTTTTGAGAGAGAAGACCTTTTCATGCTCATTCTTTGATCCAAATTTGAGCCCCCCTTTCGAGCTTTTAACTCAAATCTCCTTAGGTTTCGAGATGCCCTTTACGGGTTTTCATCTGGACCTCTCCTAGTTTTTTGTTCTTTTTTTGTTTTCTTCTTTTTTTTTAAGGAAATGACCATTACATGCCCATTATTTGGTCCAAATTTGAGCTGCCTCTTCGGGTTTTTGACTCAAAACTCCTTAGGTTTTGAGACGCCCTTTACGGGTTTTCATCGCGAGCTCTTTTATTTTATTTTATTTTCTTTTCTTTTTTTAGGTAAAGTATTTCTTCATTGAATCTGAGTTCACGGGTTTGCGCAGATCTTTGTTGTCCATCTCGATTAGAATCAGAGCTTCTCTAGAAAAGACTTTCTTTACCACAAAAGGAGGTCCTTCCCAATTCGGCATCGATTTTCCTCGGAAGTCCTTTCGCATGGGAAATTTTTTTAAACACCAGATCTCCCTCATGGAATTCTATAGGGCGGAACTTTTTTTCATACGCTTGCATCATTCATTTTTGGTGAATTTGACCATGTCGGATAGCTTTCAGCCTCTTCTCCTCGATCAAGTTTAATTGATCATATCTGGATTGGATCCATTTTACTTCATCTAACTTAACTTCTAACAAAATTTGGAGGAAAGGAATCTCAACTTCAATGGGTAAAGCTGCCTCCATTTCATAAACAAATAAGAAAGGTATTACCCCGATGGAGGTCCTAACAGACATTCGATAAGCATAGAAAGCAATGATAATTTCTCATGCTAATTTTTGTATGTTTAAGCAATGGTAATTTCTCATGCTAATCTTTGTAAGTTTTCGTCATTTTCCCAACAATCTTCTTGATGCTCTTATTAGTTGTCACCACTGCTCCATTCATTTTTGGATGATATGGTGTTGAATTGTAATGCTTGATCTTGAACTGATTACAAACCTCTACTATTGTGCTATTGTTCAAATTTAATGTGTTGTTAAATATGATCTTTTCTGGCATTCCATACCGACACATAATTTCTTTCTTCAAGAATTTGCTAGCCATTGATTTCTTAACACTGGCATAGGAAGCAGCTTCTACCCCTTTGGTAAAGTAATCATTGACCACAAAGATGAATCAATACCAATTGAAAGCCATGGGCAAAATTGGCTCAATGGCGTTCATGCCCCACCTATAAAAGGGCTATGGAGAAGTCACGATGTGAAGAGGTGAAGGAGGTACATAAATTTTGTCCTCAAAAATTTGACATTTATGACATCCTTTAGCATAACTGACGCAATCCCCTTCCATGTTGGACCAATAATATCCAAATCTCATTATTTGCCTGGCCATTGTAAAACCATTGGCATGTGTTCAGCAACTGCCCTCATGGATTTCATCCAAGATTTTCTTGACCTCGATAGTGTCCACACATCTTAGTAAGACTTGATCCTTTCCCCATTGTATAAGATTTCTCCGTCTATGACAAACTCATTGGCCAGCCTTCTTAGCATGCTTTTATCATTCTTAGTTGCGTGCTCAAGGTATTTGACCACTTAGAGGAAACCAGCGTACAAAAATTTTTTTCAAGATGCCCTTTGTGGATTTTCATCTTGACCTTTTTTACCTCTTTTTTTTAATAGCACGTTGGGCCTCATTCTTCAAAGTTTTCTACTGAATCAAATTGTATTCTTTAACATCAATACTTAACCTCGACATGTCTTGATAGGACCATGTGAAGATATCTTTGAATTCTCAAAGCAGCTATGTGAGATCTCGCCTTGTTTCTGCAAAGATACATGTCCCAATTTTCACCTATTTTTTTTCATTTTCATACCTCAAACTCATAATTTCCATTAACTTTTTGTGAGGTAATATTTGTTTATTGTCTTGTTTGACCATTCGTAGCAGATCGGGAGACAAGTTACATTCTTGATCATCTTCAAAGTCCTGAGGTTCTTCTAAACACATATCTTGCTGAAAAGGAGGCTCTGAGTCAGTAGCAGTATCGCTCATATCATTGATATCAAATGACTTGTCATAGGGAACAAAAGGAGATCCAAAGAACAAATGAATTTAAGAATGATTAATTGTGATATGAGTTGAATGGAAAGAATAGTAAGATGTTTGCCAAATGGGACACAAAAAAATGCATAATTTTCATTGAAATAAAAGATAGTGGTCATGTGCCCTCTTACAAAAGGATCCCTAGTGCTCTCGGGCTTTAAGTAATAGGTATGTTCTAAACATTACTCTAAAAAAATCCTAAAAACTACACGAAGCTTCTCCATAGTCTAGTTGTTTAGAACACTTTCGAGGGTGTAGGGACAAATTCTTAATAGGTTCCCCTCTCCATTCCCTTCTTCAGACATGACATTAACGCTCTAATTTTTCAACATTCCCTCCATTATCTTGCTTTCTTTCATTTTTCATACAGGGTTGATGACTCCCCCTGACATGATTGTTTCAGATATATGAGTTTGGAGATTCTCAACAATTTTCATGGTAATTGTCACAATTTGGATTAATTAGGGGAATTTCTTGAACTTTAATGCATATAATAAAATGCAATGCTAATGAATGGTAAAAATGCATGCAAAAAGGCATTGATTCTTAGTTCAATTCCATTAGACAATTTTGACTAGAAAATATGTTTCTTTACATAAGGCGGATACATATATGGTCGTGCCTTAATGCTCCAAGCTTTAATCTTCCTAAGAAGCCAAACTAATTTTTGGCCCTGATTTGACTTTGATTTATATTTCAGGCTCAAAACGTCGGTTTCAATGACTAGTGTAAACACCCAAAAATCGTAACCATCTCCGGTCTAGGGTCTTAAGGTTTACAAAACTTTACGAGTCTTTTTTTTTCATACATACAAATCAATCACAAATAAAGTATATTCATAAAAGAACTTAGGATCACATAATTGTAACAGCCAATACCCGAAAACCATCGCCGGTTAAGGTCCTGGTGTCCTACTATTCATCTATCACTGTTCATCCTTTAATATCATGTCAATCAATCATACTTAATCAAAGAAATGCACTCAGCATGTTATAACTCATCAATTAATAATAACCACAACTCAACAAGGACAAAAGGGTCATTTCTATGATTTTTGAAGACTTTTACCAGTACTTGTTGGACAAGTATCGGTAGTTGTCAAGTCAGTAAATAGTTTAGGAACATTGTAGATTTCTACCGATACTTGAGGCAGTACTACTGATACTAGTGAGACCTCTACTGAAACATGTCATGCTTCTACCGATACTAAAAACTCTAGAGAGCTAAGAAGTCTTACCCTACAACTTCTATCGATACAAGTATACAAACTACCGATACTTTTATTCGCAGAACTTTCGATACCTACTATGCAAATACCGATACAACACAAGTCAGAGAACAACCTCTCTCCTACCCTGTACTTCTACCGATACATGCATTAGTTCTACCGAAACAAGCATGTAGAATTTCAAGAATCATGCCAAAACATAAGTTGACCAATACATAGTATTCATAACTTCAAAATGCATTAGGCAAATACCCAAAATTCATAGTTTCTAAATCATTACATTGTACATCTAAGTCTACATTTTATCTTGAACAAATGTACATTGCTAAATTTAATATTCATCAAACATAACAAGATCATCACAATCTCAAACAAGTAAAACAAAAGATAACATCATCCTAGTACATGCCATATAACCAAGTGATGAAGGACTACCAAATAAGCTCCGCGATAGTGTGACTTCATGGAGATGATTCGATCTTCAAGAAGCAAAGTAATCTACAAAACAACAATAACATCTTTGATAAGCTTCATTTCTTAGTAAGATCAAAGAGTCTAAAGAGTTATCAATCATATGTAAAAAGCAGTTATAACTCAACCGAGCTAGGATGAACTGTTGTTTCCTCAAACCATATTTGCTATTCCAACTTTCCTGTCTATAACTTTTTTGTTACCAATACCTGATGCTGCTCACACGAGCTGTCGAGAACTCGCAACGTATGCGATACCCCAGCCATCGGTATAATGTCTGTCTGTAAACTGTCCTCTAACGATGCTGCTCACACGAGCTATCGAGAATATGCATTTAAACATAAATCCCAGCCATCGTAAGGCCTATAATCCATTTAGGATTCATATCTCTTTTTCGACTCACGATGCTACTCACACGAGCTATCGAGGACTCGCAACATATGCGGTACCGCAGTTATCAATACAGTATCTGTGCATATAACTGTTCCCTAACGATGCTGCTCACACAAGCTGTCGAGAATATGCACTTATGCATAAATCTCAACCATCCTAGGTCATGTAATCCATTCTTGGATTCTTTACTCATTTCCCTACTCATGATGCTGCTTGCACAAGCTGTCGAGGACTCGCAACATATGCGATACCCCAGCTATCGCGTCGATTTCAAATTACCGGCTCAAAGCCTGATATCTCTTTCATTCATTTCTTTTTCATCTTTCTCAATTTCACGTACCCTAACCTATTCTGCAACAATCATAAAGAATACAAAATAATGTACTATTTAAATGTAAATTTAACGTTACAAACTTACTGAATGAATTTGCAGTTAAAGTGAACTCTAGGGACACATCCGTAATTTTTCCTTTTTCACGATTGGCGGCACCTTTTTGATCTATCACAATAATTTCAATCAATTATTTAAATCAACATGAAATTGTAATCATTTCATGGAAATAAGCTTTTTTTAGTATTTTTACAAAATTACCCTTAACTTTTCACTTTTATTCAATTTAGTCTTATAGCTCAAAACTTACAAATTAACCATTTTTATTTTAAATAACTCCAGCCGAATTATCTTGGGCATCTCTACAGCTCATATTTGTTGTTATTTAACAACAAGCCATTTTACTTTTACTACTTTTGCAATTTAGTCCTTTAACATAAAAATTACTAGAAATTACTTTACAAAATCATCAAATCTAACAACCAAGCTTATAAATCTTCCATAAACTTTCAAGAACAAGCTTATTCATCAATGGAAAAATTTATAACATTTGAAAAAAATCACGAAATGGTCCTTGGGTTAGCTAGATTAAGCTAATACGAGCTCAAAAACATAAAAATTACCAAAGACGGGTGAGATTTCACTCACCAATCAACACCTAAAGCTTGGTCGAATATAATAACTTGTTTCTTTAGGGTTTTCAACTAAGAAGAAGAAGAAAAAAAGGAGAAAATGAATTTTCCACCATTTTGTCTTAATTAATTTAGGTTTAATTTCGTAATTACACTTTTACCCTTTTTAATTCTTTCAATTCCAACCCATTTCAAAGGCTAAACCGTCTACTTACTCTTACAATGGTATAATTACCATTCAAGTACCTTAACTTACCTTCCCATTAATATAATTCAACTTTTACACTTTTTACGATTTAATCATTTTTACTTAATTAACTATCTAATCAACAAAATTTCGTAACCAAAATTTAATACTATACTAATGACCTCGTAAATATTAAATAATTAATATTTACGGTTTAACATATCGAATTTGTCGCATCGAAATCACCATTCTCGATCATATTAAAATAAATTAATTAGCAAATCCTCATTTTATTAAGATTTAATTGCAATTTATCAAAATCTAAAGATTTTCACATCATTTCTATTATTAGGTCATTTAAAGAGGGTCCAATTTCATAATTGGTCTTTCAATTATATTAAATTCCAATTAAACTAAAAAGGACTAAATGAATAAATAACCCAAAAGTTAGTGGATGGTAATCATGTCACCACCTCTTGGACTTTTTGATCATGGTTTAATTACCATTTTGGTCCCTTTTACTATTTTTAATCTATAGCAATTAACTTTTACCTCTTTTACAATTTACCCTTTTTTTAATTAAGCAATTAATCATCAAAATTACCTAACCAAACTTCAATTCACATATAATAAGACTCTATAAATATTTAATAAAAATACTTACGACACTTAATTTCAGAAATGAGGTCCCGATACCTCATTTTTAAAAACCACTTGACTTTTAAACCAAACCACTTATACTAACTTTTAATTTAATAATTAAAATTATTCAATTCAAAATTATTATTGACTTATTTAATTTAAACACTCATTATAAAAATTTTCTCGTCGGATTTATGATCCCTAAATCACTGTTGTACAAGCCCAATTTCGTCCAGGTCGATACGAAGCCCAAATACCAATTAAAAAATACAATTCCAATTTTGTTTTTATTTTTATTTATTTATTATTTTATAAATATAAATAAATATAAATAAAATTGAATACAAATTTAAAAACCATTGGCAAAGGCCCAAATCTATTTTAATTTTATTTATTTATTTATTTATTATTTGTAAATATAAATAAATACAAATGAAGAATAAATAAATAATAAAATTAAACAAATACAAACTCAATTAAGTAATCCAATACAAACTAAAACCCAAAATCCAAACAAGCCCAAACCTAAACCCAATCTTACAAATCCAAAACTTAAACAAAAAGGAAAACCCTAACCCTAGCTAAGTTTTCAGTCGTCGCCACCGTCAGCAATGCCCGCGTCGCCGTTGACGCCGTCACCCCCGGATCCTGGCTCCCCGATCTGCACGTCGCACGATTTACATCGAAAAATTCAAAATGTTGTTGTAAAAAGGGTTATAAAAACCCAGCAAAAATGTATTTTTCTACGCACAAAATACACAAAATTTGTACGAATAAATCACAAAAAAAATCAATTGAAAGAGGCTTTTTTAGCAACCACGCAAGGTATTTTCTTGTGTTTTTTTATATTTCGGTACTAGTAATTTCTTTTTTTTTTTGTATTTTCGAAAATATAAATAGAAGGAGATTTTGGGATTGATTTCTTTACCTTTCGCGCCAATCTCCTTGTCCCGCTGCCTTGGTTGTCCGTTGGAGGAGTCGTTAGGATATGGGTTTGAAACCCATGACTGACCATTGAAAAAGAAGGGGATGTGTTTTTGATTTTGTTGAGAGAAAGAAAAAGAAATGAAAAGGCTTTGATTTTGAGAGAAAAAAGAAAGGGGATTTGGGTTTGTTTTTTAGAAAGAAAAAGAAAAAGAAAAACATAAAAAATATAGGTTTTAAAACCCTAGTGAAACGGCATCATTTGGGAAAAGGGATTCTTCTTTTTTTTAAATTGAGCAAATTGCCCACTGGGTCTTTCTTGTTTTAAAAATTGTTTCAATCAAGTCTTTTTGCCCCTTTTTTTGTTATTTTCAATTCGACCCTATAATTTCACTTGGTTTTTAATTTTGGTCCTTGACCCAAAAGTGTCCAGGGACTGCCACGTGTCAAGATTTTTGTTTATTTCCCGTGAAGCCCCCTCTTTATTTTAAAATTATGATTTGACTCCTAAACATTCCAAAAATTCAAATTTGACCCTCAAACATTCAAAAAATTCAAATATGACCCCAAACTTTCCAAAAAATTTGAATTTGACCCCAAACTTTCTAAAAATTAAAATTTAACCCTCAAACTTTTCAAAAATTCTAATTTGACCCTTAGACTTTCCAAAAATCCAAATGTGACCCAGTTTTAATGTAATTTTTTTTATTTTATCCTAAATGTTTATAGTACATGCTTTTAATCTTTCTTATTTATCTTCTTTTTTATTAATCCTTTTATATGTATATGTATATGTATATTATTTTATTTGTTTGTTTCTTATTTATTGATTCATTTAGTTATTTATTTACTCGATTTATAATTTCTACCTATAAATTATGTACATATTTTTATTATTTCTACTTATAAATTATGTACATATTTTTTTTGCATAACATGGTAATTTTTTTAAAAGATACATAAATTGTTTTAATAAATCAAAGCAAAGTTTTTTTTGTTTCGGGAATTTGAAAGAATCATGCCCTAACTCACTGGGTGTCATTTTTTCTTTGAACCGGGATAATTGAATATCCTTTTACAATTTAAATGTGAGATTTTTTTGAAAAGCTCGTCCATTTTGAATATTCGAATTGTTATGTCCTAACTTACTGGATGTGACTTTTTTCTCGATTAATTCGAAATAACGAGCTTTCTTCGGAAACTAAATTTATTTTCAAATTTGAATAAATATGACATTCATGTATTTAAGGATCGCGATTTAAATTTTTCTCTGATTTTTAATTTTCAACAAATAAGATTTTGAATAATCGATTAGGTACCAATTTTGGGCGTGTAAGGGTGCTAATCCTTCCTTATGCGTAACCGACTCCTGAATTCGTTTTATGGTTTCAAAAGACCAAAATTATTTTAATGATTTTAAAAAAAAAACTCGAAAGGTGACCCAATTACACCTGTTTTAAAAATTATTGGTGGGGACTCCATTTTCATTTTCCAAAATATAAATCGAGACTTGTTTTTGTTTTTTTCAAAAAATGGTTTCGACAGCTTGGCGACTCCACTAGAGACCAATAAGAGAGTCAAGCCGTAAGTCGATAATTTTTGGTCTTTTTTGTTGAAAATTTTAAATTCGATGTAATTTAATTTGCGATCCTTTGCATTTCATTTTTGTGTTTTATATGTTTGTTGTGATAATAGCATGTTAATATTATATGTCTATGTTTTTGCATACATGCATTTGTTACTACACCGCTTAAGTGGAAGTGAGAAGCTACTCCTTCGTGAGGTTTTCACCTCCGTGCAGTATAGTGAATCGCTTTCGGGATACATCCGTAGCTATATTTTTATGAAGTTTTCACTTTCGTGCAAACATACGGGAAATGTATCCCCCTAAACTGAACTCGTCCGTATGAGCCTATAATGAGTGAGGACTGAGGAATCTGCTAGTTTGGGTACCATTACTTTAGAACCGAAAATCACATATAATGAGCCTTCAGTGCCCACCCTAGGTAGAACTATACCGAACCTTTAGAAACCACCTAATAGATGCGTAGGTTGATACATTTTATAGTTATTGGTACTAACTTGGTTTTTTGTCTTATTTTACATTTGCATCCTCATATTAGGAAACATATTGACTTGAGTTCGATTACTAGTAGAGAATTGGTCATAAGAAAACGAGTTTCTTGATAAGGTAGGAGATAATATGGTCGTGTATCTATGGTCGAAAGAAGGACGAAAAACTAGTGATTTACCAGACGAGTAAGATGGAAACGAAGACCGCACAACGAGCAACTTTGATCCAAGAACAAGAAGAAACTAATGACTTACCGGTTTTTAACCACTCAAGTTGACATTTTGGACTTAAAATCGGAGTCGAACTAGAGCGAAATTCGATGATTAAGACTTTTGAACACTAAGGCACGACCATGTACATATCTGCCTTATGTAAAGAAGTTTGTTTTCTAGTAAAGTTGTTATAATAGAATTGAGCTATGGGTCAATACTTTTCTTATGCATACATGCGCTCATAAGCAGCACATTTTATTTAACTTGCATTTAATTCCATGAGAGCATACCTTAAGTGGAACTGTGCCAAACCTTAGTGGTTACCAGGGTAAGAAATACGGTTACATTCTTGCTTCTTTGCTTTTAATTGCAAGTTATTTTCAAGTTTTATTCTTGAACATGTTTGCATTGCATTTTCATCAAAGAAATGGTGTTGATTTAAGCTCGATTACCAAATAGAGAACTTAACATGGAAAATAGGTTTTTTGATAAAGTGGAAGATAATGTGGCCGTGTGTATATGGTCAAAGAGAAGACAACTAGAGAATGATGACATCCGGCTAGAGGTGCATATATCAGAGTCTTGGAATTTCACCTAGATAAGCATGATTCAGAATAATTCGCAAAAGCTGAAAGAAATATGAGATCAATGGGATAATGAGACAAGGCAGACATTCTATCGACTATGGTGATTTGCTTTACTTACTCGAGATTAAGATGCTGATGAGCATAACCGGGGAGCAAGCATTAAGTTACGATTGGGATTAAGAAAAAGGGATAATAAGTGCATCGCCTAGAAGAGTTCGTGAAACTTAAATTTGGTGCACCTTGACACAAGGAAAAGGTAGGCATATTCGCCTTAAGAGTTTATGGATTAGTCATTTTCCCCAAGGCATCAGTGCATATAGTGGATATGGTCTTAGATTTGTGACTGAGCTAAAATGCAAGCCAAGCTAAGAATAAAGAGTTTAAAGGTAGAAGAACATGAGGTCTCATTGAGAACTTCGAGCCGAGCTTCTCAAAGAAACTATAGAAACAAATAGTAAATGTTGGAAAAAAACTTCAACGCTTTCACAGGCAGGTTAAAGATAAAAAGATTATATTGCGAACGAAGCTTTGTTCCAAAGACGAGAACTGACTAACCACTAGCAGACCTTAGCCATTCAAGATCGACATTTTGAGCTTGAAATTAGAGTTAAACCGGAGCAAAAATTAGCTTGGAAGATTAAGACTTTGAGCATTAAGGCACGACCATGTATGCATCTGCCTTATGTAAAGAAATTTTTTTCTAGTAAAGTTGTTCTAATGGAATTGAACTAGAATCAACGCCTTTTTGCATGCATTTTACCATTCATTTGCAATGCACTTCTTGCAATAAATTTCAATAAAATCCCCTATTTGTGAAACATTCGTGTGTGTGAGAGTCATCAACCTTAAATGAAAACTGAGAGGAAACAGGAAAGATGAAGATAATGAGGGAATTTGAGCAAAAGTCATGTGGACAGTGGAACCCATTTGAGAGTTCATCCCTATGCCCTTGGAAGTGTTTTGGACAACTAGACTATGGAGGAGCTTCTTATAGTTTTTAGGATTTTTACAGAGTAATATTCAGAATACACTTATTGCTTTAAGTCCGAGAGTAATAGGGATCCTTTTGTAAAGGGCACATGATCATATATGTTATTTCAAAACTGAAGCATTATTTTGTCCCGTTTGGCAAACATCTTACAATTCTTCTCATTCGATCATACCATAATTAACCATTCTTTGATTCAATTATTCTTTGGATCCCATTTTGTCTATATGTTGTGCATATGAGCGACATTGCTGTTAACTTGGAGCCTCATTTTGAGAATGACATATGTCCAGAAAAACTTCAGGACTTTGAAAATGATCAAGAATGTAACTTGTCTCCCAATCTGCTATGGATGGTTGAGCAAGACAAGAAACGAATATCACCTCGCAGAGTTGTGATTTTAAGTGAGAATTGAGGTATGTGTCTTTGCGAAAACAAGGCAAGATGCTTCGAGAATCCAAGGGTCTTTGTATGGTCCTATCAAAGTATACCGGGTTTAAGGAATTAATGTCGTGACACACAGGCTCCTATAAAGGAAGAATACAATCCAATTCAATAGAAACTTCAAAGAATAAGGCTTGACTTGTTATAAAAAAGGAGTTCAAAAAAAAAGAAAAAGTTAAGAGGAAAACTCGCAAAGGGCATTTTGAAAACATATATATCTCATTCACCTCTTCACGTCAAGGCCTTTTTCTATGTGGAGCATGGATGTTATCGGGCCAATTTTGCCAAAGGTTTCCAAAGAGCATAAATTCATCTTCATGATCAATGATTACTTCATCAAGATGGTAAAACCAGCTTTCTATGCCGATGTCACAAGATTTACACACAAGAGAAAGGGTCTGCAGTTAATTTAAAATCAAACATCACAAATTCATCATCATATTGCCCAAAAGGGAATGGGGCAATGGAGGCAGTCAATAAAATATCAAGAATATCTGGACCTAAAAAGGTTGGTATGTGAGGTTATCATTTTCTCTTTACGCTTATTGAGCATCTATCAAGACTTTGCTGGGGTAACACCTTTCCCATTGATTTACAGAATAGAAGTAGTCCTACCCATTGGAGTCGAGTTTCCTTCCCTCCAAATTTTGTTAGAGTTGATAAAGCAGAATGGATCCGATCCAAATGCAATTAGATAAACTTGATTGAAAAAAAGATGCTAAAAGTCATCTGTCATGATCAGATGTATCAATGATAAGGGCTTATGACAAAAAAGGATTCGGTCTAGAGAATTCCACAAAAGACCTCTGGTTTGGAAAAGGATCTTGCTTACAAAAGACTTCCAAGGAAAATGGATGTTGAATTGGGAAAGGCCTCATGAGGTGAAGAAAGCTTTTTTTGGAGGAGTTTTGATTTTGACCGAGATGGACGACAAAGACCGGCCCAACCTCGTGAACTCGAATTCGATGAGGAAGAAATTTCACCCAAAAAATAGAGAAAAAAAGAAAGAAAAGATAGAAAGAAAAAGGGAAAAAATAAAAGAAAAGGAGAGGTCGAGGTGAAAACTCGTAAAGGGCATCTCAAAACCTAAGGAGATTTGAGTTGAAAACATAAAAAGGTGGCTCAAACTTTAATAAAAAAAGGGAATGAAACTATCTTCTCTCTCAAAAGTAGCAAAATGGAGAAAATTTACACCTTGAGGCATCGACGAAGTACTCCAGGTTTCATGGACACATGTCAAGCTCAGAATGGTCCTTATCAAGTTTGCTTAGCGAAGTTCATACTTTGATATCTAGGGCACCAAACTTCTTCTTTACTCACTTGATGTTTGGCAACTTTTGATCAATGTTTAATTTTCTCATTCATACGAGCTTTGCCTCCAATAAAATTTAATTTTATCCACCTCACAACCCCATTCAAGCATTTTTGCATTGAAATGACGGTTAGTGGACTAATGATTTTTAATCTTTTCATTCATGCGAGCTTTGTCTCCAATCAAATTCAATTTTATCCACTTTAAAATCATGTTCAAGCATTTTTGCATTGAAATGACGGTTAATAGTCTAACAATATAAGGAATAAAAGGATTTCTGCATATCGCTTTGGAAAATTCCTAAATAGTATAAGAACCTGAAATAGGACTACTAGTTGGAAAAAACAAACCTAAAGGTTAGAGAGATCCTGAAACAAATAGTTTAAATTACGACTACCTTCTTAGGTTTTAGGTCAAAGCACCAAACCAAAAGGAGAACATGATAACATATCAATGATAGACTTAGACAAACGATGAATAATGTCAACCTAAGGACTAAAAAATAATTCTCAAAGATGACATTTTTGCATTCACCATTCATACCCATCTGGTTAGGAGCATTTGACTAATTCTGATCATGGCATCCTAATATTCTAGCCTACATAGAGGTCCATAAAAGCATTTTCTTAAGGTTTGAAAGGGAAGATTGAAGTCGCAACGCCAAATCTGATACCCAAGAGATATAGAGAGAAAGGTTAAAGCCGCAATGACGAACCTTGTACCTTAAAGACATGATAGGAAAGGTGGAAGCCGCAACAGCGACCCTTATATCCTAGAGATGTGAAGAGAAAGATTAAAGTTGTAACGGTGAATCATATACCTCGAAGATGAGGAGAAGCAAATTGAAGCCGTAAGGATAAATCTAAAGATTAAGGAGAAGCAGCTTGAAGCCGCAAAGGCGAAACTTAAAGCTGTAAAGGGTTAGATTGAAGCTACAAAGGTGAATCTTACATCCCTAAAATTGAAGAGGAGCAGATTGAAGCTGCAATGGCGAATCTTTTACCTCAAAATTGTAGTGAAGCAGATTAAAACAACAAAGCGTATCTCAACATCCCTGAGGTTACAGTGGAATGGAGTGAAGCACCAGAATACTATACACCTGAATTACAGTGGGTCAAAAAAAATAATGAAGTAGAGCTCAATGTCCTTGAGGTTATAATGGAGTGGAGTGAGACTTTAAAACCCCATCTTCTTGGTGAGGTACAGAGAAGTGGGTCAAAATAATGAAACAGAGCTCAATGTCTCTGAGGTTACAGTGGAGTGGAGTGAGACTTCGAATCTCATCTTCCTAGTGAGGTACAGAGAAGTGGGTCAAAACAGGTAGAAGAGCTCAATGTCCTTGAGGTTACAATAGAGTGGAGTGAAGCACTAGATCCTATATCCTTGAAGTTGTAGTGGATCAGATTCAAATGAATAATGAATCTCAATGTCCCTGAGGTTATAGTGGAATGGAGTGAAGTTGTATCACCATCCAATCTTTTACCTCGATCATGGGGCAGATTGAAGACATCATCCAATCTCTTATCCCAATCATGGGGTAGATTGACCAATCTCTTACCTCGATCATGGGGCAGATTAAAGCACCCGATCGTGGGGCAAATGGAAGGCATCATCCAGTCTCTTACCCCGATCATGGGGCAGATGATATCATCCAATCTTTTACCCTAATCAGAGGACAGATTAAAGATCATCCGATCTCTTACCCCGACCATGGGGCAGATTGAAGCAATCTAGTATTTTACCCTAATCAAAGGGCAAATTGAAGACCATTTAATCTTTTACCCTGACCATGGGGCAGATTGAAACAACCCAATCTTTTACCCTAACCATAGGGAAAATTGAAGACCATCCAATCTTTTACCCCTAAAGTTATAGAGGGGCAAATTTAAGCTATAGAAGCAAATCATATACCCTTAAAGTTATAGAGGGGTGGATTAAAACTCACAGTAGTAGACTTTGATCTTCACTGAAGTTGCAGAGAAATGGATTAAAGCTGTGAAGATGAATCCTTATTTCTCTGAAATTGCATTAGAGCAGGATGAAGCTACAAAACCAAATTCTATACCCCTGAAGTTGCAATGGGTAGGATTAAAGTCATGAAAGCAAATCTTTTTCTCCTTGAAGCAGCAGTGGAGCAAGATGAATCTATGACATCAAATCCTATATCCCTGAAGTTGCAGTGGATGGGATTGAGGCTACATTAGCAAATCCTATCTCCCTAAAGATAGAGTGGGGCAGGATAAGGCTAAAACATTAAATCTTATTTTCTTGATGTTGTAGTGAAATGGATACAGTGGAATCGAGCAGTTAATAAAGTGAAAGGACTGGTGGCTTAAGACAAGAAACATCAAAAGATGAAATTTAGTAGGATCGGATGAAACTGATCTTTTTCTTTGCTCCATTCCCGTTGCACGACAACGAGCAAAGAGGGGAAGCTGTAAAGCCCAATTTTGTTCGGGTCGATACGAAGCCCAAATACCAATTAAAAAATACAAGCCCAATTTTGTTTTTATTTTCATTTATTTATTTATTATTTTATAAATACAAATAAATAAATATAAATAAAATTGAATACAAATTTAAAAACCATTTGCAAAGGCCCAAATCTGTTTTAATTTTATTTATTTATCTATTTATTATTTATAAATATAAATAAATACAAATGAAGAATAAATAAATAATAAAATTAAACAAATACAAATCCAATTAAATAACAATACAAACTAAAACCCAGTACCCAAACAGGCCCAAACCTAAACCCAATCTTACAAACACAAAACTTAAACAAAAAAGGAAACCCTAACCTTAGCCAAGTTTTCAGCCGCCGCTATCGTCAGCCATGCTCGCGTCACCATAGCCGTCATCGATGTCATCGCTTTCGGATCAGGACTCCACGATCTGTACGTTGCACGATTTACACCAAAAAATCCGGAATATTGTTGTAAAAAGGATTATAAAAACCCAACAAAAAATATATTTTTCTACACATAAAATACACGAGATTTGTATGAAAAAAATCACAAAAAAATCAATTGAAAGTGGCATTTTTAGCAACCACGCAAGGTATTTTCTTATGTTTTTTTATATTTCGGTACTAATAATTTTTTTTTGGTATTTTTGAAAATCTAAATAGAATTAGATTTTAGGGTCAATTTCTTTACCTTTTCACGTCAATCTCCTTGTCTTGCCACCTTGGTCGTCCGTTGGAAGAGTCATCGGGGTACGGGTTTGAAACCCATGGCTGACCATTGAAAAATACAGGGATGTGGTTTTGATTTTGTGGAGAGAAAGAAAAAGAAAGGGAAAAGCTTTGATTTTGAGAGAAAAAAGAGGGGAATTGGGTTTGTTTTTTAGAAAGAAAAATAAAATGAAAAACATAAAAAAATGGGTTTTAAAACCCTGGTGAAACGGCGCAATTTGAGAAGGGATTCATGTTTTTTTTAAATTGGGCAAATTTCCATTGGGTCTTTCTTGTTTTAAAAATCGTTTCAATCAAGTCCTTTTGCACTTTTTTGTTATTATCAATTCGACCCTACAATTTCACTTGGTTTTTAATTTGGTCCTTGACCCAAAAGTGTCCAGTGGCTGCCACGTTTCAAGATTTTGGGTTTATTTCTCGTGAAGCCCCTTCTTTATTTTAAAATTATGATTTGACCCCAAAACTTTCAAAAAATTTAACTTTGACCCTCGAATGTTCCAAAAATTCAAATGTGACCCTAAACTTTCCAAAAATTCAAATTTAACCCCTAAACTTACCAAAAATTTGAATTTAACCCAAAAACTTTTCAAAGAATTGAGCCTTAAACTTTCCAAAAATCCAAATGTGACCCGATTTTAATGTAAATCAAGGCAATGTTTTTTTTGTTTCGAGAATTTGAAAGAATTATGCCCTAAATCACTAAAAGTTGTTTAATGTGTTCTTCAGAGATTTGCAGCTTGTCGCTGCATTGCTGGGAGCAATCTGAAACCTTTAATTGTGGAGACAACGGTGATTTTCCTGCGCTAGTGCTTCCAATTGTATTTTCAGCTTGAGTTCACTTATCCAAAGCTCAGGTTTTTATGCAGTGACATCTCTGGTCACAATTACAAGCTGATCTTGTGGCTATATTATTCTTCCAACATTGATCTTTTGAGATGAGTTCATGCACTGACAATTCTAACGCGCAATATATAGGTTACTTATAACGACATTAGTACACAAAAGATGTAAAAATGAATAGAATTTAAACCAAACTATAATAAGTTAGAAAATATAAAAACTAAGTATGAAATGTTTACAATGCATGCTGAATACGATACAAAAGAGACAATTAAAACATCAATTTAGGGAGAAAATATATGTCATTTGCAATGCTATCACACCCTCAAACTTGAGGTTTTACTTGTCCTCAAGTAAACAAAAATAAGCAAAGTCACAAGCAAACATGTCACCGCAATCATTATTCTCGCAACTTGAATTTCCTGAAATCCTAATACATAAATTGTATTCATATGATAGAATAATACGCCGACAATTTATAGGCATGAATCATTAAAGTTGTAACTTCATTAATGTTAGTATTATGTAATGAATTTTAATCTTCCCTGAACCAATACAGCATTAATAACAAACTATTTTTTCTTCTTTTCTTTTCTCCTTTCTTTTTCTCATTTTCCTTTTTCAAGTGACTGAGAGATGTCATTGCATTACTCTACCTTTATTCCTGGACAGTAACGATAGGGTGCGACAACTCCCCAGGAGGTATGTAATTGCGCTGACATACACTCTTGCAGTGACAGCCTTTGGCTAGATGATTTTTCTAAAATCTACAGCGGAGTGTTCTCCCTTGAAAAGTCACACTGCACTCACATTGAAGTGTCTTTTATTAATACAATGTCGCTGCAACTGGTCAGTTAGTTTAAGATTCAAACATTAACACTATCCATTCATTATTGAAGCAATTCCAATCATTCATTCAAAAATAGAAGACTCACTATTCATTCACATTCATCCAATTTACACATCAGCATCCCAAGTAATTCAAGAATGACGCATAAAAATTGTGGTCACATTTTTGTTAAAATTATGCATATTTTCATTAACTAAAAACAATGTAAAATTCAAATATGTGGGTGTAATTACATTTCCATTTCACAATATTCCCCCAAACTTAATGTCTGCATTGTCCCCAATGCATTTACAATAATATACAGATAAAAATGGAAATGCAACGACAATGCAACTAAATTAACAAAAAAAATGCAATGAAAAAATGAAAATGCAATGACAATAAAAATGCATGCAAACTATCTACAGAGAGGTGTACTAACTCATTCCTCAGCAGTTGATGCAGAGGCTGCTTTGGTTTTCTTTTTTTTCTTCCTTGGGCGCTTGCAATCGTCTTTATGTTTTTTCTTTTTGTCCTTGCGCTTCTATTTCTTATCCTTCGAACTAACCGGATCAGCGGATTACTCCTCCTCAGCTGGTTGGGTGATGGCCTTAACAATAGTTACCTTGGATGGATGGATTTCAGCTAATGGTGCCACATATGGCACAATGGCAAGAGGGTGAATCTCTTCAATGCTGCTTGTAACTACCTTAGCTCAGCTCGAATTAGGTGGAGCCTCATCACTACTAAATGCCCTTACACACATGGGTGTGGCAATAATATCCTCAGCGATAATTGTCAAGGCATCTTCCTTCCTTTCTTTCTGCACCTCTGTAGGGTCCTTCAGTGCATTCTCTTCTTCTTCTTCTTTATTCTCTTTCTCTTGGCCATCTTCTTTCACTGCTTTCTTTATGCACAGGCTATTCTTACTTAATTGTGGCAATGTCAGCGCCTTCCACTGCGTCTAAACCTATGGGTACAATCGAGGTAGTCAGTTCCTCAACTATAGCTGCCCGCTCTGCCATGTTTGCGTCGATATTATTCGAGAACTCGTCTTCAAATAGATTGGCGATAGTCCGGTAGCAATCTCCCTCAGCATTAGAGTGCCCCTCTTGCTCTTCATTATCAAAGATATAAATTCTTGTTGGGACATGGGCAGGCCTACCATCAAGAGTAGGTTGGTCAAAGGATGAGGCTTGCATTGGGTGAAAAATAGAGGGAAAGGTTGGGATGTCTGGTAGCGGATTGGGACTCATACTGCGCAATGCGACGACAATTGCCTCATTCATGACTTTTGTATACACATAGAAAATATGCTGTCTGTAATCCATATCTTCTAATACGCCGAAAGTGTAGATAGTGCGCATGTCAATGCGATCAAGATGAACTTCCATAATAGCCAACCTCTTTTCTAGTTAGGGATTTGTGGGCGCATCAGCCTATTTTCCCTTCTTCTTCCTTTTTCCCTTGTCCTTCTTTTGTGGTGCTTCATTCACAATCAGTGTTTTTTGGCCTCGATTCATTCTTTCAACTGATATATCATTGATGAGACTTTTTTTTCCAATACTTCCTTACCATCTCGGGGCACAATGCCCTTCTGTTTGTAGAGCAGCATTATTAAAGAAAGGAAAAGGAGTATACCAGTTTGTTTCGTAACAGCTTCAACTATTTGATCATGGAGGATTTCACCAATATCAATGTGATGGCCTTGTAAGATTGAGTGCAGAAGGCACATAAGGTCCAATGTCACCATAGTGCTGTGCGTAGAAGGCAGGATACAACTATTGATGAAGTGAAATCGTACCTTGCTGAAGATTGTGAGATACCTTCGATGCATGTGTAATTATGTGGCCCATTACCTGTCCAGACAGCCCCGTCAACATACAGGTCGCTCAGCACTTGGGCAGCTCTCTCATCAATTAGTTTGTGCACAAATAGAGAGTGGTCGTCGACCCTCTCAGGAATTTGAAGCAGAATATTAATATGAACGACACTCCATAGGATTAGACCTTCCCTCACAAAGATAAACTCTTGCTTTGAATCGACAAGGTTTGCATAGAATTCTCTTACTAGCGTAGGGGAGTAGCCAGCGGGGTGTTCACAGAAGAACTCCCATCCCAAACCGCTTATAGTCCTTGCTACGTGCTTCCGCAAAGTTTGATGTGGGGATACTTGCAAACCTTGCTCTAGATGGATATTCCATTTCAGCATCACATTTGATAACGATCTTTAGATGCTTTTGACAAAAATAAGATCAGCCTTGTTGAAAGTGGTAGAGTTGTGGTTTGAACCACTGTGGCAGAAGATGAAGGGGTGGTTTTAGAAGGACTCTTTGCTCTTCTGGTTTTGCACATGATCACTTTTCATCTGATCGAACGGCTAGGAGAAGAGAGAAATCAATCGGTGCGATTCTTGATGAAAAGCTTTTCTGAGTCATCACAGAATGCGCCAACAAGTTATGCTCGTGATGCATCGAAAAAAAGATGATTTTTACTCCTGGATAGAATTTTAAAACAAAACAAGTAAAAGTAAAATAAATAAAAGAAAATGTGACCAGATCGATGGCCTCGTTTGGTTCTTTGACTTTTGGGCTCACATAATGCTTAAGACGTTGGCCATTCACCTTGAACTGTTGCCCATCTTTCAGATTCTCAATTATCAACCGTTCTGGAATGCGTTGACAACCTTGAAAGGGTTCGACCATCTTGAACGCAATTTACCTGGGTGTAGTTTTAAACGTGAGTTAAACAAAAATACTAACTGACCAGGGCTAAATAGTTGACGCAAGATGATATTGTCGTTCCATCTATTGGTCTTTTCTTTGTATATTGCGACATTCTCATAAGCATGGCGGCAGATTTCTTCCAGTTCAGCAATGTCCAACAATCTTTTTCTTCTAGCAGCATTGTAATCCATATTCACCTACTTGATAGCCCACATGGCTTTATGTTCAAGCTCAACTGGTAGGTGACAAGACTTACCAAACACTAACTGATACGGTGACATCCCCAACGGGGTCTTATAAGCAGTGCGAAGCGCCTACAACGCGTCATGTAGCCATGAAGATCAATCCTTTCTAGATGGATTAACCACCTTCTTAAGGATGCTTTTGATTTGATGATTGGATACTTTAGCTTGGTAATTGATTTGTGGGTGGTATGTAGTAGCCATACGATTCTTTACACTATATCTCTTTAATGCTGTCGCCACTTGATTGTTGTGAAAATGAGAACCTTGATCACTTATTAACGCTCTAGGTGTTCTAAATCTCGTAAGGATGTAAGTGTGGAAGAACTTCAACACCGTTTGAGCATCATCTTTTAGCACCGTGATTGCCTCAATCCACTTTGAGACATAGTCAACCGCAACTGTACATATTCCCAAAAGAGTTAGGGAATGGGCCTATAAATTTTACACCCCAAACGTCGAATAGCTCCACCTCCATAATAGGCTGTTGGAGCATCTCGTTGCATTGAGATATTGAGCCAGTGTGTTAACATCGATCACATTATTGTACAAAGTTGTGGCGTCTCGAAACAATGTAGGCCAATAGAATCCTAACTGGAGGACTTTTGCAATAGTCCTTACACCACCAAAATGGCCTCTATAGGGAGCATCATGGCAATGTCGTAGGATAGGAGTCATCTCCTCTTCAGGAATGCATCAACGGATAATATTGTTAGCATATACTTTGAATAAGTATGGCTCGTTCCAGTGATATTTTGCGGTATCATGCAAAAATCTGACTTTCTTGTGACCAATAGCACTCAAAGATAGCTTCCCACACACAAGGTAATTGACTATATCAGCATACCAAGGTGATGCATCGACAAAGAACAACTGCTTGTCTGGAAATGCGTCAACAATCTGAGCTTTACTTCCATCTTCACTTCCAACTTCCAGTCGAGATAAGTGGTCAGCTACTTGATTTTCAAATCCTTTCCTAACCTTGATTTCAACATCGAATTCTTGTAGGAGTGGGATCTAATGGATTAATCTAGGTTTGACATCTTTTTTCTCAAAAAGGTATCTCAATGCAGAGTGGTCTGTGTACACTATAATCTTTGCACCGATAAGGTATGAGCAAAACTTGTCAAATGCAAAGACTACTGCTAGCAACTCCTTCTTAGTAGTTGTATAATTAACTTGCACTTCATTTAGAGTTTTACTAGCATAATAAATGGAATGAAATACCTTTTCCTTACATTGACCAAACACAGCTTCAACAATAAAGTCACTTGCGTCGTACATTAATTCAAACGGCTGTGTCTAGTCCGGTGCGATAATATTGGAGCTTGTACCAACTACTTCTTAATTGTGATGAATTCGTCTAGACAAGTGTCATCAAACACAAACTTTTTATTTTGCTCTAGCAATGAGCATAACGGTTTAGTAATCTTGGAAAAGTCACGAATGAATCTCCTATAAAAGCCAGCATGTCCAAGAAAGCTTCTTATTTGCTTAACATTTGTTGGGGTGGCAATTTCTTGATGATTTCAACCTTTGCTTTATCAACCTCAATGCCTTGACATGATATGCGATGGCCGAGGACAATGCCTTCAGTTGCCATGAAGTGGCATTTCTCCCAATTCAGAACTAAATTTGTGTCCTCACATCTCTTCAAAACTTTTACCAGATTGTCAAAGCATTGGTTAAAATTCAGTCCATAGACAGAGAAATCATCCATGAATACCTCTAAAGAGTCCTCGATCATGTCTGAGAAGATCGCCATCATGCATATCTTGAATGTTGCTGGTGCATTGTACAACCCAAATGGCATACGTCGAAAGGCAAAGGTTCCAAAAGGGCATGTGAACGTAGTCTTTGCTTGATCTTCCAGTGCAATGGCTATTTGGCTGTATCCAGAATAGCCATCTATGAAGTAATAATAGGCCTTACCAGCTAGCCTATCTAGCATCTGGTCAATGAAAGGTACTGGGAAGTGGTCCTTCTTTGTGGCCGCATTCAGTCTGCGATAATCCACGCATACTCGTCAGACAGTAGCAATGCGAGTAGGGATCAACTCATTCTTGTCATTGCTTACAATTGTGAAACCACTTTTCTTGGGTACACATTGGACGGGGCTCACCCAATCACTATAAAAAGTAAGGTTGATGATGCCCACGTCTAGCTAGTTGATAATTTCCTTCTTCACTACTTCTTTCATCTTTTCGTTAAGTCTCATTTGTTGCTCAATTGATTACTTCCCTCATCTTTCAGCCTGATCTTGTGCATGTAAAAAGATGGACTAATGCCTCTGATATCAACAATGCTTCAAGCTATGGCTCTTTTATGCTATTTCAAAATGGCGATGAGCTTATCTTCCTGCGTTACGTTGAGGGATGCGTTGACAATTACAGGTAATGTATCGTTGTCACCCAAAAAAGACATATTTTAGGTGCGTTGGCAAAGGCTTCAACTCCAAGGTAGGAGCTTGCTCAATTGATGGTTTAAACACAGGGATTGTCCTATTCGACAAATCTAAAGATTCGAATTGCCAATTCTACCTCAGCTCAAAATTATTAACCTCCTCTTTGTGGTCACATTCAGCTAGGATTTCCTCAACGGATGTCACTGCATCTTTATCTAGGACTGCTGAACTCCTTGCATTGAATTCTTCCATAATTATCTCGTCTAGCACGTCGATATGGTGACATTACTTTTTACTCTTGGATGGGGATGCTTCGAATACACTAAAGGTCACATGTTCGTCGTTATGACGCATGATAAGTTCTCCCTTGAACACGTCGATAAAAGTGTGTCCCATTGCCAAAAATGATCGCCCCAAAATAATAGGCACCTCCTTGTCTGCTTCAAAATCAAGGATTATGAAATCGGTAGGAAACACGAGCTTATCTAATTGAACAAGGACATCTTTGATTTGGCCTTCAGGTTGTGCTAAAAATCTGTCCGCAAGTTGCAATGTCACCACAGTAGGCTTCATTGATCCTATTCCTAACTTCTTGAAAGTAGATAAAGGCATAAGGTTAATACTTGCTCCCAAATCACAGAAAGCTTTACCTAAATAATGATTCCCAATGGAGCATGGGATTGTGAAGCTGCCACGATCTTTCATTTTAGGTGGCAACTTGTTTGTAAGCACAACGCTGCACCCCTCTGTGAGCACAATTGTCTCGATTTCGGATAATTTCTTTTTCTTCGATAATAACTATTTCATATATTTCCCATTACTGGGTATCTGCACAAGAGCATCAACAAGAGGTATGTTAATGTGTAATTGTTACAAAGTAGAAACAAACTGTTGATACTTTTTATCATGGACTTTCTCTTTAAATCTTTGCAGAAATGGAAAAGGTATCGTAACGTTGGGTTGTTGCGGAAAACTCGGTAGTGTCGACATTGGCAGTTGCGCTGACAACTGCGTTGGGCAAATTGTAGGCATAGATGTCACTACATTTGGGTCCTTCTCATTTATTTCTGCTTGGTTTCCTTCAGCTGCAACTTCTCCTTGTTGCGATGGTTCAGATGCATAGACATGTTCTTAATTCGAACTGCTTGGTTCAACCATTTGCTTTCCACTTCGCAATGTAATAGCCTTACAGTTCTCCTCCCCTGTTTGTGTTGGATTCTCAGTATCACTAGGTAGAGCACCTGGTGATCGTGTACTCAGATTAGAAGCCAACTGTCCTAGCTGGGCTTCTAAC
The DNA here is from genome assembly GCA_005610355.1 of Gossypioides kirkii. Taxonomy (NCBI): domain Eukaryota; kingdom Viridiplantae; phylum Streptophyta; class Magnoliopsida; order Malvales; family Malvaceae; genus Gossypioides; species Gossypioides kirkii. The sequence continues at coordinate 23,372,352 of CP032253.1, read as the reverse complement.
GCTTGAATAGTGGAAGAATTGCCTTGCACAATTGCTTCAGTCCTCGTGATATGCTCTCACACCAGTGCTTCAAGAGCAGCCATAGGATCTGACCTTTGTTGAGAAAACTGCTGTTGTTGCTGATGTTGTCCTTGCATATGTGGCATTACATTCTGTTGTGGCTGCAATCGCGATTATGGTTGCATCTGGCTATGTGCCTGCAATTGATCAGGATGCAAATCTACTTGTGAATTCTGATTAAAATTCTGCTGTTAATGGTTGTTGTAACTCTCTTGACTATAACTCCCTTGATTTGTGGAATTGCCATATCTGCATGTGGAAGCATTTTGATTCCCCCAAGGTTGTTGAGTTCTGTTGTTGTATGAGTTACTATATGAATTCCCTCTAATGTTATTGACATAGAAAGCATTTTCAGAATGTTGTGGGCAGTCTTCGTAACTATGGTTGTCGCTGCAAATCTCACAAGAAAATGTCGGTGCATCCATTTGTTAAGCCACTTGAATAGGGGTAACATCACTTGTCCCCTTCATATTCTTTATGATATTGGCCAACGAAGATACCTACACACTCAAAGCAGAAATAACATCTAATTCAAGAACACCAGGGTTAGTCTTTACCTGCGTAGAACTAGAGATTAGATACTGATAATCATTCTGTGCAATTCTCTCTAAAATTCGTACAGCTTCATTGTAGGTGCAATCCAACAAGGGACCACTGGCTGATGTGTTGACAAGATTTCTTGTCTGAGCATTCAATCCATTATAGAATATTTCAATTTGGGTTTCTTGTTGAATTCCATGCATTGGGCAGCATCTAATCAGATTCTTATAACGCTCCCATGTTGTATGTAAGTTCTCATCATCCAACTGATGATATGCTATAATATCATTGCGCAACCTTGAGTTCATTACCGACGAATTAAAACGCAAAACAAACCGTGTTGCTAATGCATTACAAGATGTAATGGACCCAGCTGGCAAACTCAAAAACCATGTTCTCGCTTTACCCTGCAACGAATAAGGAAATAGTTGCATTCTCAAGCCAACATCAGGGATACCATGTTTACTAAAAGATGCACAAATAAGCAGAAATGATTTTAAATGTTCTCTTGCATCTTCATGAGGCAAACCAGAATATTGCCCACTTGAATTAAGCATCTGAAACATCACCAGTTTCAGCTCAAAATTTCCAGCTTGTATAGCTGGTCTCACAATCCCTGGTTGTAGATCATCAAGTATAGGCATAACAAAATCTCTTATTGTTCTATTTTGCACTTGTTCAACTTGTGAAGGTGGTGGTGGTAGATTATTAATAACTTGTGGTTGTATTAGAGGAACATCATTGTGTGGTAGCAATGGTGGTAAATCATTGTTATTTCCATCCATTTTCCTTTGTTCTTGCCTTTTCCTCCTTAATGTCCTTTCAAGCTTCGGATCAAAACTAACGATAGTGTTAGGATTTCTCCTTGTGGACATACAACACCTAAAAAAAATTGAAAAAGAAAAAAACAGAAAAGTAAATAGATTACTAGAGATTAGAAGTTAAGTAAGTAAAATTAATTGTAACTACAAAAGCAAACATCAAACAAACGCCAGTCCCCGACAATAGCACCAAAACTTGATCGCGTTTATAACGTCACAGCAATTGTGCAAGTGGATGCATGTTGATGCAAGTATAGTTGATAGAACAATTCTATTGGATATCGATCCCACGAGAAATGGGTTCTTGATGTTTAGCTGTCGAAGCAACTAATACTAGAATTAGATGAAATGTGAGTAAAGATGTCAGCGCAATTAAGTTAGATCTATACACTAAAATTGTTAATACTGTCAATGCAATCAAGGTAATTGTCAAAGCAACAGAAGGTAAATCAATTGTTGTGGAAGTTTTAAGAATTTAAATGCATAAAAGTAAAGGTTTGATCAAGTGTAAAGGATTGGAGGGGATCACTGATTTCACTAAGTCCCAACACTGGATGCGTCGACAAGGTATTGTATAGACGAATTATCACAACAATAGAGCTCCAATGAAATCTTACCAATAACAGTCCTCCGTTTAATCAAGCCTCAAGTACCCAAAATCACCCCACCTCTCGGTGTGAGCAACGTTGTGCACTCAAGAACAAGTGACTAGAATCTCTTCTAATCCTAAGCAACTCTCGTTGTCTTGCTTGTTAACCTAACTTTTCACCGCATCTCTCGATATCGGTAGACTGCAAATGCACTCTCGTGTTTGATGCAGTTAGATCTAAGAATAAACAGATGGAAAGCATTAAATAAGAATCAAAGCAATCTAACAATGAAAGATACTCTCGTATTCATTCAAATGTCATTAAAATTCATCAACACAAAAGAGGGGTTAACGAATACAATCGAAGCTTACTATCTCTAGACTACTAGGACTATTCCTCAACCACTCCTCTTGTCTTGCATCAAGATCCTCTCATCAGAAGTGGTTGCTCCTATTCTCCATCAGCTCACCGTTTTTCCATCTTAAATCTCAAAAACACAGTAATTATAGTATTTAATTCCTCCATCTCTTGATGATTTCTTTCATCTTCTTTCCTCTATTTATAGCCTTCAAAAGTTGTAGGTTTCATCCTCCATTCTCAGATTCAGATCCAATTTGCACCTGTCAAAGTTAGTTATAGTACAGTTGTGCACTCACGCAGATTTAATGTGTTCTTCAGAGATCTGTAGGTTGTTGCTGCATTGCTGGGCTCGATCTGAAATGTTTAATTGTGGCAACAACGGGTGATTTTCCTGCGCTGGTGCTTCCAATTGTATTTTCTGCTTGAGTTCACTTATCCAAAGCTCAAGTTTTTATGCAGTGACAACTCTGGTCGCAATTTCAAGCTGATCTTGTGGTTGCATTCTTCTTTCAGCATTGATCTTCTGAGATGAGTTCCTGCGCTGACAATTCTAAGGCGCAATATATAGGCTACTTGTAATGACATTAGTACACAAAAGATGTAAAAATAACAAGAATTTAAACCAAACTATAATGAGTTAGAAAATATAAAAACTAAGTATGAAATGCTTACAGTGCATGTTAAATACAATACAAAAGAGACAATTAAAACATCAATTTAGGGAGAAAATATATGTCATTTGTAATGCTAACACCACAACATGCTGAGAACGCATTCTACATTAACAACAGCAGAGGAAATTCCTCAAATCAAGGTAATTTTAGACAAGAGAGTTACGGTCAACAGCAACAGAACTATAATCATAATCTGCAAATGTATTCGCAACGGGATCAGATGCGATCACAGACCCGGATGCAGTTGTTTAATCAGATGCAGCCACAAGTTCGAATGCCACCACAACAAACTGCAATGCTACATCTGCAAGGACAGCATCAATAATAGCAATAGCAGTAGTATTCTCAACAAAGATCAGACCTATTGACTGCTCTTGAAGCGTTGATGCGAGAGCATATCACGAGAATGGAAGCAATCGTTCAAGGTAACTCTTCTACTATTCGTGCGTTGGAAGCTCAGCTAGGACAATTGGTTTCTAACATGAGCACAAGGTCACCAGGTGCTTTGCCTAGCGACACTGAAAATCTGACTTAGAAGGGGAAGAAGCATTGTAAGGCTATCACGCTGAGAAGTGGAAAGAAAACTACTGAGCTAAGCAGCAATTCCAACCAAGTCCATGTCGACGCATCCAAACCATAGCAACAAAGAGAAGTTCCCTATGAAGAAGACTCAGGAAAAATAAATGAGGAGAAGCCACTTGTAATCACTCCCATGCCTACCATTCAACCACCGAAGTTATCGATGCAACTTCCCACATCGACATAGCCGAGTATTTCACAACAACCCACTATCAACAGACCTTTTCCATTTCCACAGAGATTCAAGGAGAAAGAGCATGACAGAGATTATCAACAGTTTGTATCTACCTTGAAACAAATACATATCAATATAACTCTAGTTGATGCTCTTGTGCAGATCCCCAGTTATGGGAAATTCATGAAGGAGCTACTGTCAAAGAAGAAAAAGCGTTACGATATTGAGACCATTGCACTCACAGAAAGGTGTAGTGTTGTGTTGACAAACAAGTTTCCACCAGAGATGAAAGACCTTAAAAGTTTCACAATTCCATGTTCCATTGGAAACCACTACTTAGGTAAAGCTTTATGTGATTTAGGAGTTAGTATTAACCTCATGCCATTGTCCACTTTCAGGAAATTAGGAATTAGATCTATGAAGCCTACTGCGGTGATATTACAACTTGCGAACAGATCCTTGGCACAACCTGAAGGACAGATTAAGGATATCCTCGTCCAAGTTGATAACCTTATGTTCCAAGCTGATTTTATCATTCTTGATTGCGAAGCCGATAAAGAGGTGTCTATTATATTGGGATGCCTATTTTTAGCAACAGGACGTACACTTATAGATGTTTTCAAAGGCAAGTTAATTATGCGCCATAATGACGAGCATGTAACCTTCATTATTTTCGGAGCATCTCCATCACGCAGTAGGGAACAATGTCACCACATTGATATTTTGATGAGCTAATTAAGGAGGAATTCAATGAATGAAGCTAAATAGTGCTAGAAGAATATGCGGTGACATCAGAAGAACAAAGTTTACTTGAATGTGACCATAAAGCTGAGGCTAATATTTGTGAGCTACGACATGGCTAGAAATTGGAATATTTGGATCTGACTAATAGGATGATCCCAATTTTCAAACCATCTATTAAACAAGCTCCGACCTTGAAGTTAAATCTATTGCCGACGCACCTGAAGTATGTTTTTCTAGGTGACAATGAAACATTGTCTGTAATTGTCAGCACAAGTCTCGATGCATGTAAAGAAGAAAAGCTAATCGCAATTTTGAAGCAGCACAAAAGAGCCATTACCTAGAGCATTGCAGATATAAGAGGCATTAGTCCATCTTTTTGCATGCATAAAATCAGGCTGAAAGATGAAAGGAAATAATCAATTGAGCAACAAAGACGATTGAACGAGAAAATGAAAGAAGTAATGAAAAAATAGATCATTAAGTGGCTAGACGCAGGCATCATCTATCCTATTTCAGATAGTACATGGGTGAGCCCAGTCCAATGTGTGCCCAAGAAGAGCGGTATCACAGTGGTGAGTAATGATAAAAATGAGCTAATCCCTACTCACATTGCTACAGGTTGACGAGTGTGTATGGATTACTATCGTCTAAATACGGCCACAAAGAAGGATCATTTCCCACTGCCGTTCATTAATAAAATACTGGATAGGCTAGCTGATAAGGCTTAGTACTGTTTCCTAGATGGATACTCTGGATACAACCAGATCGCTATTGCGTCGAAGGATCAAGCAAAGACGACTTTCACTTGCCCATTTCGAACTTTTGCTTTCCGACAAATGCCATTTGGATTATGCAATGCCCCAGCCACATTCTAAAGGTGTATGATGGCCATCTTCTCGGATATGATTGAAGACTCTTTAGAGGTATTTATGGATGATTTCTCTGTATATGGCCACAATTCTGACCAATGCGCTAACAATCTGGAAAAGGTTTTAAAAAGATGCGAGGACACAAATCTAATGCTGAATTGGGGAAAATGTCATTTCATAGCAACTAAAGGCATTGTCCTTAGACATTGCATATCATGTCAGGGCATTGAAGTAGACAAAGGAAAGGTGGAAATCATTAGGAACCTACCTCCACCCACAAATGTAAAAGGAATAAGGAGTTTTCTTGGTCACACGGGATTTTATAGAAGATTCATCCAAGATTTCTCCAAGATAGCAAAACCCCTATGCTCTTTATTATAGCAGAATAAAAAGTTTTTGTTTGATGATGCGTGTCTGGACGCATTTGTTACAATTAAAAAGCAGCTAGTACAAGCTCCAATTACCGTCGCACCAGACTGGTCGCAACCATTCAAGGTGATATGCGACGCAAGTGACTTTGCTTTGGGAGTTGTGCTTGAACAACACAACGAGAAGGTATTTCATTCCATTTATTATGCTAGCAAAACCCTAACTGAAGAGTAAGTGAATTACACGACTACTGAGAAGGAATTACTAGCAATAGTTTTTGCATTTGACAAGTTCCGTTCATATCTTGTCGGTGCAAAAATTACAGTTTACACAGATCACTCTGCCTTGAGATACCTTTTTGCGAAGAAAGATGCCAAACCAAACCGGATCAGATGGATCCTACTTTTACAAGAATTTGATATTGAAATCAAAGACAGTAAAGGATCTGAAAACCAAGTAGCAGATCACTTATCTCGCCTAGAAGCTGAAAGTGAGGATGGGAATAAATCCCAAAGTGTTACTGGTCAGAAGAAGGTCAAATTTATGCGTGACACTGTAAGATACATTGGAATGAGCCATACCTATTCAAGTTATACACTAATAACATTATCTTGTGTTCCTGTGGAAGAGATGTCTTTTATCTTGAGGCATTGCCATGATACCCCTTATGGAGGTCATTTTAATGGTGTGAGGACTGCTGCAAAGGTCCTACAATCAGGATTCTACTAGCTCACATTATTTCGAGATGCCCAAAATTTTGCGTAAAAATGTGACAAATGTCAACGCACAGGATCTATATCTCGATGCAATGAGATGCTCCAACAACCTATCATAGAGGTGGAGTTATTTGATGTCTAGGGTATAGACTTTATTAGACCATTTCCAAACTCTTTTGGGAATGTGTATATTTTGGTTGCTATTGACTACATCTCCAAGTTGATCGAGGTAATTGTGGTTCCAAAAGACGATGCTCTGATGGTGCTAAAGTTCTTCCACACATACATCCTTATAAGATTCGGAACACCTCGAGCATTGAGAAGTGACCAAGGCATCCATTTCCATAATAATCAGGTGGCGACAGCTTTAAAGCACTACGGTACGAACCATCATACGGTAACAATGTACCATCCACAAACGAATGGACAAGCGGTGCTCTCCAATCGATAAATTAAAAGCATTCTTGAAAAGGTGGTTAACCCATCTCGACGAGATTAATCCTCGTAGCTACATGATGCATTGTGGGCGCTTCGTACTGCATATAAAACTCTGTTAGGGATGTCACCGTATCAGTTGGTGTTTGGTAAATCATTTCACTTGCCTGTTGAACTTGAACATAAAGCCATGTGGACGATCAAACAAGTGAACATGAATTATGATGCTGCTGGGAAAAAACGATTGTTGGACATTTCCAAGCTTGAAGAAATTCGATGCAATGCGTATGAAAATACTGCCATATATAAGGAAAAAACCAAGAGATGGCATGACAATATCATTTTGCGGTGACAATTTTATCCTAGTCAGTTGGTACTTTTATTTAACTCACGTTTGAAATTGCATATAGGAAAATTAAGCTCAAAATGGTCAGGCCCTTTCAAAGTCGTCGAAGCATTCCAACATAGTGTAGTGACAATTTTGGATCTGAACTATGGTCACCAGTTTAAAGTAAATGGCCAACGATTAAAGCATTACTTGAACCCAAAGTCAGAGAACAAAGCAAGACCATTAATCTAGTCACATTTTCTTAATAATGTCATTGCAAAATTTTGGTTTTGATTTTTTGTCTTCTTTTAATTTGTTTTCTTAAGTATTATGCAGGAATAAAAAAATCTCCTTTTTTTAGACGTACTTTTCGATGCATTCTGTGATGACTCAACAAAGCATTTCAGGCAAGAATCGCGTCGGTTGATCTCCAATCATCCTCAACCGTTGATCAATCCAAAAAGTACAATTTGTGCCCTGGCATTTATTAGCTACAAGCACAACGTATTTCCACGCTAATAGAGATAATCACATCTCTTCACCTCAAAAGTTTATAAAATCCTTTTTCTGCCTACTTTATTCTTACACTCACAACCTCCATTGCTACTGCAATTGCCTTCTTTTTTTACTCTCAGTTTTTATGCACAAATATTCTCACTCTCTTTTCTCAGATATCATGGCCAGAACGCGAGAAGCTAAAACCCTATCAAAGTCATTTGCTGAATCATCAGCCGCCGTGGTTTGGAGCACCGAACAACCACCGTAAAAAGAGCATGTTCTATTTCTCTCCAAAGTGACGAAGGACAGATATCACGGTGTAATGATAAAAAGGAATTGTCACCCTGAACAGGGTTTCCAATTGTCTTCGCATCAAATGTTAGGGAGACAAGTTACCAGAACAATTTCTCATCTAGGGTGGGAACAGTTTTGTGATCATCCGTACGGCTACTTCCCAACCATGGTAAGAGAATTTTACGCTAATCTGATTGACTTCAAATAGGAATTTGTTTTTGTTCACGGAGGCTTGGTGCCTTGGAGCACCAATCACATTAATGGACTTTTTCATATTAAGGAAGGAGAAGACACGCATACTGAGTTCTTGGAGAACTTAACTGAAGAAAGTGTCGATATTGTGTTGCAAGACTTATGTGTCGACGGTGCAGGGTGGACGGGTAACAACCCAAATAACTACACTATGCACCAACGTTACCTAACCACTCAAAGCAAGGTGTGGTTCCACTTTGTCAACTATCACCTTCTACCGTCTACCCACAGCACCACTACGATGCCGAATCGCCTGTGCCTCTTGCATTCCATACTGAAAGGACGTCACATTGATGTCGGCGCAAGCTTGCATGATGAAATTGATGAAGCTACAAGCAAGCAGACAGGTATCTTACCTTTTCCCTCTCTAATAATGATGTTATGCAAGCAAAAAGGCATTGTGCCTCGTGATGATGAAGAAGTTTTAGAGAATAAGGGACCCATCAATGATATCTCGGTGGAAAGAATGACCAGAAGGAAAGAAACTTCTTTGGTGAAGGAGGTTCCCAAAAAGAAAGAGAAAGGAAAGGGGAAGAAAAAAGAGAAACAAGCAACTGCACCCACAGATCCTCAAATGACGAAGAAGCTGACTAGGATAGAACAACTTGTTGACCGCATGGATATGTGACAAGTTCGACTTGTAGGCATATTGGAAGAGATGGACTACAGACAAAATCTCTTCTATGCTTATACACGGGCATGGAACAATGTTATTGTCACTACATTGAGGAGTCTGAGCCCAAACCACATACCAAAGTCTCCTATTTTTCCCCCCATTGTTAGGGAAGACCCATCGTCCTCTGAGCAACCTGCTTCTGACGATCGGCCTCAGCCCATCCCATCCCCAACTAGGATTCACATTTTTGATAATGAGGATCACGAGGGACACTCCAAGGTTATGGAGGACTATTTCAGAAACATCGCCAGCCTTTTCAAGGATGAATTTTCCAACAGTCTTAGGGCTAACATGGCAGAACGGAGAGCTACTACTGAGGAAGTATGCACACCAGTTGTTTCTGTGGGTTTGGAAGTAGAAGTAGGAGAAGAAAAAGACGAGGAAGGCATAACAAAGAAGGAGAATGAAACAGAGAAGGAAAAACTTGAGCAAGAGAAAGGAACTGAAGAGGAGAAGGATGAAGATGGCCTGACAAATTTAGATGAGAAATTCGTCGACGCACCCACCATTATGGGGGCATTCGTTGAAGACTTGGCTATACCTAAAGCGAGCCAGGCTGAGCCTGCTGCATTTGGAAATGAGGATTCTAATCCTCTAGCTTTATACCTTACGAGGCACCACTTGCTGAAATCCATCCTTCGGATGTCACGGTCGATGAAGCCGATAATCAACCAGTTGTGGAGGAGCTGTCAACTCCACTTGTTGAATCATAAGAGAAGAGGCGCAAAAGAAAAGCAAAGAAGAAATCCAAAGAGGAGCTCCTGAAGAAGAAGAAGAAGAAGAAAAAGACTAAGGCAGCTACTTCCTCGGCTGCGACACATTGAGTTAGTTTACTTTTCGATAGTTAGTTGCATGCATTTACTTTAATTGTCATTGCATTTTTATTGTCTCTACATTTTATTTGTTTAGCATTTACATTTTAGTTGCATTTCCATTATTTTTGTATAGTATTGTCAGTGCATTGGGGACAATACAAGCACTAAGTTAGGGGGAGTTTAGAATGGAAATGCGATTACACCCACAAATTTAGGATGTTGACTGTCTTTTAATTAAATGAAAGTATGCAAAGTTTAGAGAAAAATGTGACCATAATTTTTCATTTGATGCGTAATTCTTGAATTATTTGGAATGCTAGTGCGTGAATTGAATGAATGTGATTGAATGTTGATTCCTTCTATTTTTTGCATGAATGATTGAGATTGCATTAGTAATAAATGTGTAGTATCATTCTTTATATATTGAATTAACTTACCATCTTGCAGCTATGTATATAATTATATCTATGAATGAAAGACACTCTAATGTGGGTGCATTGTGACTCAACAAGGGGGAACACTCCATTGCAAGTGTTAGAAAAAGTATCTAGCCAAAGGCTATCACTACAAGAGTGTGCGTCGGTGCAATTACATGCTCCCTAGGGTTTGTTGCATACCATCGTTACTACCCAGGACCAAAAGCATAGTAATGCAATGACATCTCTTAGTCACATAAGAAAAAGAGGAAGAGAAAAAGAAAGAAAATTGACAAAAAGAAAGAAAAAGAAAGAATATATATGTATTATAAATGCTGCATGAGGTTAAGAAGATTTGAGATTCGAAGCATGATGCTAGCATTATTGAAGTTGCAATTTTGATTATTCATGCCTATAAATTGTCGGCTCAATATTCCAACATGTGAATGCAATTTATACATTAGGATTTCGGAGAATATAAGTTACTAGAATGAGGATTATGGTGACAAAAATTTGATATAACTTTGCTGACTTTTATTTTACTTGAGGACAAGTAAAAGCTTGAGTTTGGGGGTGTGATAACATTAGAAATGACATTTAAATTCTCCTTAAATTAGTGTATTATTTGTTCCTTTTGTATCATTTCTAGCATGCATTTTTAGTATTTCATACTTAGGATGTGTAGTTTCTAACTCAATGTTGTCTGATCTTATTTTCTCGCATTTTATATCTTTTGTGCTACTAATGTCACCAAATACAGCATAAGTTTTGCGTCTGAAATTGTCAACGCAAAGATCCACTTGGAAAGATCAGTGCTAGAAAGTGTTCAAAAATGCAGCCGTAAATTTAACCTGGAATTGCTGCCAAAGATGTCACCGTAAAGATACCTTCACCTCGTACAAGTGAATTCACGCTACAAACATATTTGGAAGCACCAGTGCAGAAGAATGCTAAGTTGTTGCCGGAAGTAAAGATCATAGATTACTCCCAAAGATGCAGCGACAACCTACAGATATCTGATGAACACACCAGATCTGCGTGAGTACACAATTGGAAATAACCAACTTGTATGGCTGCCAAAATGGTTAGATCTGAGAAGGGAGGAGAGTTACAATTTTGGAGAGCTTATAAATAGGAGGAAAAAGAAGAAGATGGATATCAAGGAGTGAAGAAATTAAATTTGCAAAATCTCTCAATCTTTAAAGTCAGTTGCCATGGAGGTCTAACCCAGGAGGACGGTGATCTGATCAAGCAAAGGTGCAACAACTTCTGATGAGAAGTGCTTGGTGCGATGCAAGAGGAGAGGTTAAGGGATAATCCTAGTAGCCTAGGAGTAGTATGCTTCGATTTATTTGTTAACTCCTCTTTTAATGATGATGAATTTTATTGACAGTTGAATGTATATGAAAGTATCTTTCAATGTTAGATCACTTTCATTCCTACTCAATTCTTCTCATCTGTTTATCTTTGGATTTAACTATTTTGACCATGGAAGTGTAATTGCAGTCACAGACACTAAAAGGTGCAGTGACAAGTTAGATTAACAAGCAAGTCAGCGGAAGTTGATTGAGACTAGAAGAAATTCTGGTCACTTGTTCTTGAGTACAAAGCATTACCAGTACTGGAAGGTATGGTAATTGTGAGCGCTTGAGTCTTTGTTAAACAGAGAATTGTTATTAGTAAGATTTCATTAGTGCGTAATTGCAACGACAATTCATCTATAAAACACCTTGTAGTCACATTTAGCGTTGCTACTTTGTGAAGTCAGTGATCCTCTCCACTTATTTATACTTGATCAATTTATTTTAAGTTCTAAATTTAAATTTACAATATCTCAACAACAATTCATTTTTATCTTAACTTGCTCTGACAATTTATTTTTTTAGTTGCGTTGACATATTAACTCTTTTAGCTTTGCAGATCTAACGTAGTTGCGCTGACATTCTTAGTAGCAATTCCTCTAATTTTAACTTTAGTTTCTTTGACAATTAAACATCAAGAACTCTATCCTCGTGGGATCAATATCTGATAGATCAAATCTATCAACTATAATTGCATCGACAAGTGTCCACTTGAACTTAAATGCTGTAACGTTTACAGGCCGATCAATCACATAACTGTAACACCCAATACCCGAAAACTGTCACCAGTTAGGGTCCCGGTGTCTTGTTGTTCATCTATCATTGTTCATCCATTAATATCATGTTAATCAATCATACTAAATCAAACAAATGCACCCAACACGTTATAACTCGTCAATTAATAATAACCACAACTCAACAAGGACAAAAGGGTCATTTTCATGATTTTTGAAGACTTCTACCGGTACTTGTTGGATAATTATTGGTAGTTGTCAAGTTAGTAAATAGTTCAGGAACAGTGCAGACTTCTACCAATACTTGAGGTAGTGCTATCGATACTAGTGAGACATCTATCGAAACATTTCATGCTTCTACCAATACTAAAAACTCCAGAGAGCTAAGAAGTCTTACCCTACAACTTCTACCGATACAAGTACACAAAATACTGATACTTCTATGTGTAGAACTATCGATACCTACTATGCAACTACCGATACAACACAAGCCAGAGAACAACCTCTCTCCTACCCCGTACTTCTACCAATACATGTATTAGTTCTATCAAAACAAGTATGCAGAATTTCAAGAATCATGCCAAAACACAAGTTAATCAAAACATACCATTCATAACTTCAAAATGCATTAGGCAAATATCCAAAATTCATAGTTTCCAAATCATTACATCGTACTTCTAAGTCTACATTCTATCTTGAACAAACATACATTACTACATTCAATATTCATAAAAAATAACAAGATCATCACAATCTCGCACAAGTAAAATAAAAGATAACATCATCCTAGTACATGCCATATAACCAAGTGTTGAAGGACTACCAAACAAGCTCCACGATAGTGTGACTTCGTGGAGATGATTCGATCTTCAAGCAGCAAAGTAATATACAAAACAATAATAACATCTTTGGTAAGCTTCATTGCTTAGTATGTTCGAAGAGTCAAAAGAGTTACTAATCATATGCAAAAAGCAGTTATAACTCAACCGAGCTAGGATGAACTATTGTTTCCTCAACCCATATTTGGTGTTCCAACTTTCCTGTCTATAACTTTTCTGTTACCAGTACCTGATGTTGCTCACACGAGCTGTCAAGGACTTGCAACGTATGTGGTACCCCAACCATCGGTACAGTGTCTGTCTATAAACTGTCCCCTAACGATGCTGCTCACACGAGCTATCGAGAATATTCATTTAAATATAAATCCTAGTCATCTTAGGGCCTATAATCCATTTAGGATTAATATCTCTTTTTCGACTCACGATGCTGCTCACACGAGCTGTCGAGAATATGCACTTATGCATAAATCTCAGCCATCGTAGGGCTTATAATCCATTCTTGGATTCTTTACTCATTTCCTGACTCACGATGTTGCTCACACAAGCCGTCGAGGACTCGTAACATATACGTACCCCAACCATCGCATCGGTTTCATATTACCGGCTCAAAGCCTGATATCTCCTTCATTCATTTCTTTTTCATCTTTCTCAATTTCACGTACCCTAACCTATTTTGCAAAAATCATAAAGAATACAAAATGTACTATTTAAATGTAAATTTAATGTTACGAACTTACCGGACGAATTTGCAGTTAAAGTGAACTCTAGGGACATATTTGTAATTATTTCTTATCCATGATCGGCAGCACCTTTTTGATCTATCACAATAATTTCATTCAATTATTTAAATCAATATAAAAATTTAATCATTTATGCAAATAAGCTTTTGTTGGTATTTTTACAAAATTACCCTTAACTTTTCACTTTTATTCAATTTAGTCCTATAGCTCAAAACTTGCAAATTAACCATTTTTATTTTAAAATAACTCCAGCCAAATTATCTAGGGTGTCTCTACAGCTCATATTTTTTGTTATTTAACAACAAGCCCTTTTACTTTGACAACTTTCGTAATTTAGTCCTTTAACATAAAAATTACTAGAAATTACTTTACAAAATCATCAAATCTAACAACCAAGCTTATAAATCTTCAACAAAATTTCAAGAACAAGCTTATTCATCAATGGAAAAATTTATAACATTTGAAAAAAATCAAAAATTGGTCCTTGGGTTAGCTAGATTAAGCTAATACGAGCTCAGAAACATAAAAATTACCTAAGACGAGTGAGATTTCACTTACCTATCAACACCTAAAGCTTGGCTGAATATACTCACTTGTTCCTTTAGGGTTTTTGGCTAAAGAAGAAGAAGAAGAAGAAAGGAGAAAATGAATTTTCCACCCTTTTGTCTTAATTAATTTAGGTTTAATTTATGTAATTACACTTTTACCCTTTTTAATTCTTTAAATTCCAACCCATTTCAAAGGCTAAACCGTCCACTTACTCTTACAATGGTATAATAACCATTCAAGTACCTTAACTTACCTTACAATTAATAGAATTTAACTTATGCACATTTTACGATTTAATGCTTTTTACTTAATTAACTATCTAATCAACAAAATTTCATAACCGAAATTTAATACTATACTAATGACCTCGTAAATATTAAATAATTAATATTTACGGTCAACATATCAAATTTGTGGCCTCGAAAACACCATTCCCGATCATATTAAAATAAACTAATTAGTAAATCCTCATTTTATTAGGATTTAATTGTAATTTACCAAAATCTAAAGATTTTCACATCATTTCTATTATTAAGCCATTTAAATAGGGTCCAATTTCATAATTAGCCTTTCAACTATTTTAAATTCCAATTAAACAAACTTGTTTACAATTTAGCCTTAAACTAAAAAGGACTAAATGAATAAATAACCCAAAAGTTAGTGGATGGTAATCATGTCACCACCGCTTGGACTTTCTGATCATGATTTAATTACCATTTTGGTCCCTTTTACTATTTTTAATCTATAGCAATTAACTTTTACCTCTCTTACAATTTACCCCTTTTTTAATTAAGCAATTAATCATCAAAATTACCTAACCAAACTTCAATTCACATATAATAAGACTATAAATATTTAATAAAAATATTTATGGCCTTTAATTTCAAAAATGAGGTCTTGATACCTCATTTTCTAAAACCACTTGACTTTTGAACCAAACCACTTATACTAACTTTTAATTTAATAATTAAAATTTTTCAATTCAAAATTCCATATAAAATTATTATTAACTTATTTAATTTAAACACTCATTATAAAAAAATTTCTCGTCGAGTTTATGATTTCGAAATCACTGATTTCGACACCACTGAAAAACGGGTTGTTACAACTAGGGCCTGCAAGTGGTCAACTACTTCTCATACTTGGGCCAAAGCCTCGCTTGTAACATGATCTCTATCTCTAATCTGCCCCTCTGATAGGCTGTCACATTTCTCTTATTGCCTTTTCTCTGACCATATTCACACGACCACATTATCCTCCACTTTATCAAGAAACTCATTTTCCATGATAAGCTCTCTATCTAGCAATTGAACACGAATCAACAGCTTTTTTCTAACATGAAAGTGCAATGAAACCAAAAAAACGAAATGAAGTAATTTAATATTAGAATAATTAAAACAAAGAACAAAGGTTAAAAACGTCTCTCCCTTACACTCTATTCAGGTAATCATTAAAGGTTCGGCACGGTTCTACTTAGGGTAGGCTTTTAGGATTAGTTACATGCGGTTTGGGTTCTAAAGTAAAGGTACCTGAACTGGCAGATTTCTCAATCCTCACCCATTATAGGCTCATACAAACCGAGTTCAATTCAGGGGGATACGTTTCCTATATGGTTGCACAGAAGTAAAAATTTCACGAAAAAATAGGTTCGGATATATCCTGAAAGCAATCCACTATCCTGCACAGAGGTGAAGACCTCACGAATGAGTAGTTTCTCATTTCCACTTAAGAAGGTGTAGTAGAACAATTATGCAACGCATGAGAAAAAAATAACTCTCAAACCTATGTCCTAACAATATTAACACAAACATCGGTAACAAAGCAGCACATGAAGGATGAAATGCAAGGGATCACAAATTAAATTAAACGAGTTTTCAATTTTCAATAAAAAGACCAAAAAATAATCAACTCGTGGCTTGACTCTCTTATTAAGTCCCTAGTGAAGTTGTCAAGTTATCGAAACCCTTTTTTTGAGTCTCGACTTTTTATTTTAAAAAAACAAAAATTGAATCGCCACCAATCCTTTTTTAATTAGGTGTGATTGGATCACCTCAAAATTTATTCATTTTAATAAAATGTTAAAATTACTAAAATGATGGTAGTTGTCCAAACCTTTTTTTCGAGTCCCTACTTTTTATTGTAAAAATGAAAATGGAGTTGTCACCAATCCTTTTTAACTAGGTGTGATTGGATCACCTCGAAATTTATTCATTTCAATAAAATGTTAAAATTACTAAAATGATGATTTTTGGTATACAAAATTAGAAAAATGGATTCGGAAGTCGGTTACGTATGAGGAATGATTAGCACCCTCATAACGTCCAAAATTGGTACCTAATTGATTACTTGATGTCTTTGTGTTGGAAATTGAGAATTCAAGAAGAAATTAAAATGCGACCTTCAAATATGTGTAAATGGTGTTATTCAATTATATTACGAAAAATTTACTAAATTAGATTTTACGAAGAAGACTCTTTTATTTCGAATCAATCGAGAAGAAAAGTTATGTCCAGAACGTTAGGGCACAACATCTCGACTCTTCGAAAATATAGAACATTTATCAGCTAATTATTAACCAAGCCTTATATATTTCGATTTTAAATAGGATATTAAATTACATAGGTTCAAGGAAAAAACCATACCCAGTACGTTAGGGCACAATTTCTCGAATCCCCTAAATAAAGAACATTGCCTCAATTTTTTTAAATATTACTTATACATTGCACAGAAACGAATACGAGATTTAATGTGATATACAATTAATTTATTCAAGCTTTATAAAAATGAATGAAGCAAAAAATGAAACAAAATAGCCACATAAAAAATTACATAATATTATAGTAAATATTAACACAATAATAAAAATGATAGTAAAAAAATAACAATAATAACAAAAAAATATGATAAAATGCCATGATAATAAAATACAAAATAAAACACGAATGCAAAAGTAAAGACAAAATATAAAGGACTAAAATACAAATTTCAGAATTTAAGGGATGGAATATAAATAATAAAGATTAAATGTGCTAGATAATAAATAAAATAAAAAAGATAAATAAATAATAAATAATAATAATATAAAGGACTGAATTGAAGAGAAATAAAAAATTAAAGTATAAATTGTAAAATATAGAAAATAAAAGGCTAAATTAAAATAAAATAAAAATGGCAAGGGCAAAAGGAGCAAATAGCCCAGCCTTTGTACATATGCCATTCCCAAGTAGGTCCACTGTTGGTCAAGGGATTAAACTGGGAAACGAATAAAATTAAAGGAGGAAAAATTAAATTAAAATAAAATAAATAGGACTAAACTAAAACAAATTAAAAAATTTAGGGGTTAAAGGGATAATTATCTCGACCTATAAATGTGTCACTCCCTAAAATGGGGTCAACGATTAGAGGGTCAAATTGCAAAAAAATAAAATTACGGGTAAATATAAAATAAAATGAAATGAAATAAAAGGACGAAAACAAAACATAAAGGAAAAGCGAAAGGGCCTTGATGGCAATTAGACCCTCCCTTTGAAAACACGCGAATCCCAAGGGATCCAGGTCGAGTCATTAGCCAAAACGAAATTGCTTTGGAGCTTATTAAACTAAGCCCAAAACGGCGTCGTATTGGGAGCTATTTAAACTAAATTCTTTCTGAAAACTTCATTTCCTTTGTTCATTTAAAAAAAACTTTCTTTTGTTTTTATTTTTTCTCTCAATTACTTTCTATGGCCGGCCCTAGAGTCCGGCGAAACATCACCATGACCACCTATCATTAGTGGCGGAGACCATCGCCTCCGGTGGCTGAAAATTTCAAAAAGTTTTACTTTTTTTAGAAAAAATCTGTTAAACCTTTGAACCCAAATCCAAAGCCTAAAATACCTAAAAAAACTACCCAAAGTTTTCCTTTTAAAAAATAAGGCCCTTTCGATCTCTCCCTTTTCGACGAGGCCTTAGACAGATCCGAATAGATCTAAAGGTCTTGCACGCCAGAGGGCCATCCTTCCTCTGGGATGAGATCCTCTTCCACCTTCGATGACGGTGGGACACAAACGGACACCCAAAGGTAAGACTTAAAAAAAACCTAGTCCTATTCTTTTTCTTTTCCTTTTTAATTTTAAGAAAATAAAAAGCAGATATACCTTGAACTTTTTCTGTTTTCTTGATCGTGCGTAAAAAATTACAGAATGATGGTGTGGCTTTTATAGCATGATTTACATATTTTGTACATTTTTTTCTTTTCTGTCCTTTTTTGTTTTCTGTTGTAGGTTATTTTTCACCATGGTGGCCGCCTAGATAGCAGATCTAGGCCTGGTGTCCTTGGATAGTACATCTGATGTGGCGAGGAGCAGTTGCTACTAACGTGGCTGTAATAGCCTGATTTTTAATGGTGTCTGAAACAGTGATTTTGAGATCACAACTACGATGAGTCGAGTCGTTAATTTATTTATTTAAATATTTGTCACTTCCTTAGCATCATATTAAAATTTGGTTATGAAATTTTAATGTTTAGATAGTTAATTGAGTAGAAAAGGATTCAATTGTAATAAGTGCAAAAGTAGAGATGGTTAATTAGAAGGACCAAATGAGAAAATTAACTAGAGGTATGTTAGTGGGTGATTAGCTTGAGTTATATTAATTATAATTAGGTTAATTAATACTAAAAAGGTTTAATTAAAGCTTAATGGTGAAAGTCTTAAAATTTACAAAATTACCATTAGTATATATATTAAATTAAAAAAATTTTAAGTGAAAATTTCTTCATTTCACTTCATCTTCTTCCTCCATTTGGCCAAGGGAGAAAGAAAATAGGGTTTTTGCATTCAAACTTTAAGCTTTGATTTGGGTAAGTAAACCCTGCTCGTTTTTAGTAATTTTTAAGTTTTTGAGGCTGTATTAGCTTAATCTAGTTTATCTAAGGACCAATTTGTGAATCTGTCCAATGTTATAAAAGTTTCCATTGTTGAAACTACTTTTTCTTGAAAGTTTTGGATGGATTTATATGCTTGATGAATAGATTCATTGATTTTGTAAACTGATTTTTGAATGAAATTAGAGTTTAAGGACTAAAATGCAAAGGTGAAGAAATTGTATGCATTTGGTTGAAATAAATGGTTTTTAGATATTTATACTTGAGCTATGAGTGTTGGTTGGAATGTATATAGAAGAAAATGGGTACTTTTGCATGCTTTGTGTTAAAAGGACTAGATTGAATAAAAGGAAAATATTAGGGGTAAAATCATAATTTTTTCAAAAAAGATCAAATTGTGTTAAATGATCTAATTTTGTGTTTAATGTGGAAATTTGGATGATGTGTTGATTTAGATTACGAGCTTGCCATGGATCGCGAAAAAGGGAAATTGACAGAGTAGTCCCTAAAGCCTATCCGTAACTACAATTTAGTCCGATAAGTTCATAATATTAAATTCTTACTTGTAACTGTTTATAGCTTCCTTCTTTATGATTGTTGAAAAATGGGAAACGATAATTGAAGATGTGAAAGACGAGAACGACGAAAGGAGAATCACCCGGCGTTGTGCCAAAGATTTAAAAAGGTCTGATGGCTGAGATCCTGCATTTGTTGCAGATACTCTACAACATTGTGAGTCACTGTAAAGTGAATAGAATCTAAGATTGGATTACAGGACCTACGATGGCTGAGATTTATGCTAGTTTGCATATTCTTCTCAGCTTAGTGTGAACAGCATTGTAGAGAACAAATATACTATATCGATGGTTGAGGCACCGTATGTGATGCGAGTCTTTGTCAAATTAGTGTGGGTAGCATCATATACTGGTAACAGAAATGAACTTTGGGTCAACAGGAATGAAATCGGATAAATATCACTGAAGTACAGTTCTGTTTGCCTCGATTGAATTACAAATTGTACCACACTTGTTATTCGGTAACTTTATGAACTTTATGAACTTGATAAGCTATGAAACCTTACCTATGAAATTGTTGTTATTTTTTTGATTATTTTGCTGCTTGATGATCAGATAGTCTCTAAGAAGTCACACTGTCGCGGAGCTCATTTGGTAGTTTTTCATCACTTGGTTATATGGTATGTACTAGGATGAAGTTGCCTTTGTACTACTTGTATGAGATTATTGAATTCCTTGTTGTGAATTTTAGTTAAATGTTGAACATATTTTGTATGCTAGTTCTATGTGATATACATACTTTATGAGATGTATGAAATGTTTTGAAACTAATGAAATGTTTTGAAACTATGTACAATGTATTAGCATGTTGTATTTTGAAGTTATGAAATGATGAATGGTTGATAAACTTGAGTTTATGTATGATTCATTGAATTCTGCTTCCTTATTTCGATAGAACTCGTGCATGTATCAGTAGAAGTATAGGGTAGGAGAGAGGTTGGTCACTGACTTGAGTTGTATCGGTAGTTGTATAATAGGTATCGATAGTTCTGTTCATAGTAGTATCTGTAGCCTATGTACTTGTATCGATAAAAGATGCATGGTAGGACTTCTTAGCTCTCTCGAGTTTCTAGTATCGGTAGAAGCATGACTTGTATCAGTAAATGTCTTACTTGTATCGGTAGAACTATCATAAGTATCGGTAGAAGCCTGCACTATTTCTTGAATTGTTTACTGACTTGTAAACTACCGATACTTGTCCAACAAGTACCGATAGAAGTCTCCAAAAATTGTGAAAATGACATCTTTTCCCTTTTGCATCTTATTGATATTCATTTAATGATTTTTAATCATGCATGATGTAATATTTTATTAAATATGATTGAAAGGATTTAAAATTTGAAAGATAAATTACAATAGATGATCGAAAGACCCCTGGGACCCTAACCGTCGACAGTAATGGGTTTTGGGTGTTACAGTGGCATTGGAGCAACGACGACTACTATTTTTTTATTAGGGTGTTTTGATAAGTTTAGGAGATGGGTTGTGTTTTTTGAGATTGAGCCTTTGTTTTCCGGTCCTTGTAATTTGGGTTAGGTTTAGTAAAATGGACTGTAATTTGTTTTGGGCCGGACGAATTTAGGCCCTTACAGTCTCAATTTAAACATGCGATTAGATTTATCAGGAACAATGGGCATGTTTTCAACATGCATTCAAATTGATTAGATATAGTGAACATGATTTAACATGCTATCAGTAAAGTTGCAGAATAGTGACAATAACATGTGATCAGAATATCAGTAATCATATCATACCTTAATATCACCAAAACATGTGATTCAGAACCAAAAATACAACAACAATATACACAACTTCAGCCAATTCAATAGATCTTGGTTATAGACATCTACTTTCAATTAACTTTAGAAAAAGGGTACATATCTCATTCATCTATTATTCCAAAGACCATCAAGTCATCGATTAATCACAATTAACATATGGATTCATTAGATATTATTAAACACATACATAAACATTTATGACCAAATCATACTCATATCATACTTAGTTAGAACCCACACCTTCGAATGCAATTTCGTTTACACTAACTCTGATTCTTAACACTCCTACGATGCAGATTTGAACTTTGAACTACGTCCAATCCACAATCAACACCATGTTAGATTTGGCTATACTAAATCCGGAAGAAGATTTATAAATCTTATATTCAAAGCAAGAGGAAAACACTTACTCTTATCTTCGACCTACAAATTTGAATCAGTATCAATCTTATAAATTAGAGTTGATATAATGTATTAGATTCGTACTTCTAACAACCAGATACAAACTATTAGAATTGTTTTGACAAATTTATAAAAGAGTAATGAACTCTAATCTTTGAATACACTTACATTAACACGGATTTGATAGAAGAATTGTGATTGATCTCAATCATCAGTGGAGATTTAAACAATTCTAATCTATCCTTAGTGAAAAATTATATACACTCATTAAACTTGACTGAGATAATTTGAGATATATAAATACGAGATTAGAGTTATAATAATAAAGATCAATACTTACTCTTCATTGGAAATTTGATCAAGAACGAATATTCAGTAGGAATTTTAGATGAAAAAAAGAATTTGGGGAAAAGTTTCAAAAGAGAATAGAAGAAAAATGATAAAGGTGGAACGATGGTGGTGCGACAATGGCAAAAGAAAGGAAGAGGAAATGAGAGATGCAACTAAATAAGAGAAGAAGTAAAGGGAAAAAATGGAAGGTGGTAAAAAAGCAAAGGCTGTGGCAAATGACAACAATGATGGTGCAAGGTGGTACAATGGTGGTACAAGTAAAAAGGAAGAAGATGATCGAGGAGGAGATAGAAAGAGGGGGTGGCACAAGGTGGTGGTGGAAAGTAAAATTAATAAAAGAAAACAAAATAAGATCTATGGTCGAGTGACTAGGGGTGGCATAACTAGTCAAAGGGAGAGAAATGACAAGTGAGGGAAACAAAGAAGAAGAAAGGAAAAGGAGGGGACAAAGGAATAGAAAGAAGAGAATAAGGACAAGGGAATCTGTGAGGTTGACAACTCATCTAGGCGAAAAGGGAGGGTTGACCAAGAGGTGCCAAATTTCTTTAAAAAATACTCCAGGGGATTCGAACTTGGGTTACATAGATACTCGCACTAGCTCTTGAACACCAAGCCATAACTCATTCTTGTTCAAAAGTTAACGATAATAAAACGTAAATCGCAGCGTGACAATTCTCCCTTCCTTAAAAGAAATTTCGTCCTCGAAATTTACCTGGTCCGAACAGATGAGGATATTGTTGATGAATCGAGTCTTTCGGCTCCTACGTAACCTCTTCAATGCCATGATTTTGCAACAAAACTTTTACCAATAGAATCCGTTTTTCCTCAGAATCTTAACCTCACACTCCAAAATTCAAACAAGTTCCTCCTCAAAAGATAAATCTTATCTCACCTCAATCTCCTCAATCAAAACCACGTGAGATAAATTAGATCAGTATCGCCTCAACTTAGAGACATTGAACACGTCATGGATACGGTTTAGCTTAGGAGCTAACTCTAACTGATAAGCCATCAGTTCAATCCTCTTAAGAATCCTACAAGGCCCAATAAACCTTGGGCTTAACTTTCCCTTTGATCGAATCTCAAAACTTTCTTCCATGTCGACACTTTCAAAAATACCTAATCCTCGACACTGAACTCTATGTCATTCCTTTTCAAATCTGCATAAGACTTTTACCGATCCAAAGCCGCTTTCAATCTATCTTGAGTCAGCCTAACCATACCCTCAATCTCATGAACTAGTTTTGAACCCAACAATTTCTTCTCACCCAACTCAATCCAACATAAAGGTGTCTGATACTTTTCATACCTACCAACATTACCCTTTTTACTTTTAGGGGTGAGGTATACTACGCCCATTACCTAAAATAGAGTCTGCTATGTAGTGTCCTTTGGAGTTATTCTTTAGAGTTCACCCAGATTTCTATTACTTGATAGCTTACCACATATGTAACGTCTCCCCCAACGAAGTCCTAGTGCTCAGGTGTTGTTTTGAAAGTAAGAATTCTGGAATAAGTTCTGAATAAGTGAAGTGTTGGATTTATTTAAAAATTTGGAGTTTATGGGCATGTCCTTGGGCAAAGCCCTAAATGTTCAAAACATTATTTATAAGAATAAGGCTCAAGGAATAAGTTTCAAGTATCCAACATTAGGATATGATTAAGTGTTAGAACTTTCGAGTACACTAGTGACGCGCTAGTTTGGCGGAATCTGAAAGGGGTAAAACTTATGGTTGACTCTAAAGAAAGATAAGTATGACGAATCAATGAATAATAGTAAGAATATATGTAAATTTATGAATATGACGCATAGTCATGAAGAAGTATGATTGGCAAAGTAATGTTTGCCTAAAAGACCATTGTGGCATATATAGTGGGTGGATTTCGAATGGAAGATAAGTAAATAGGGATTCTTTGTCAGATAACTATGGGTAATGAAATAAAGGCTTATGGTTATGTAAAATTATTTTTAGATATGAGTCCACGACAGTATTGATGTGACAACTCAGTATTAAAGGACAACTCAGGATTGATGTGACGTTTATCAAGTTCCCATAGAAACTTGGGTTAAGTTAAGAGAAAGTTATTAATCGCCTCCGGACGTACTAACGTCCAAAGTGTAAATACGATTTCCAAAAGATAACAATTTCGGGCAATTTTCGCAAGTATATAGGTCAGGTTGTAATATAGTTTATAATGGAATAAGTGAGTACTCCGAGGATCGTACCCAAAGGAGGCGTCGCGCTAGATCAATCCTAAACTTTGCACAATAAGATCTAATTAGTACTTTTGATTAGGTTATATTACGAAAGGTAAATAAAAGGTTTTTTGGGTTTTAATAATAATAATAATAATGAATAGAAAAAAATAAATAAAAGAACTCAAAAACACGATTTGAAGATTTGCTTAGATCTAGTTATGGGAAATCAGCTCACTTCGACATGTTTCATCAACTATTGCTTCAGGTTTCTCATCAACCAACTAGTCATTACCCCAGCAAGATATTCTGATACATCTACTAAGGTAATGAGTTGATAGAGGCAACTTATCTTTCAACTTCACAGTCTAAACTAGCTCGAGTTTAAGGTATTCACGAATGTGGCATACCAATTTTGGGTTAATTTCCACCTTAATGACTTCTAAGGGTTGTCAGACCTAGGGTTTGTTTCACGTTCTTCTTTTCTCGAATAGTTGATCTGTTGAGAAACCCTACACAAAAGTTAAATCATCATGCCTAGAACTCGCTAATCCCCTATGAAGGGATTAGTTCCTCATGGTTTTCATAAACAATATAAATTCAATACAAAGAATAAACCTAATGAACAAATTGAAGATATAAGGATTAAGGAAACTTCGGATTTGTATTAAGATTGGAAACAATTCCATAGCCTCTACACACTTCTACAAACCGAATCTCCGAATAACAAAAGAATGAAAAGAAAAAACTAAAACCTAAGAAAGAAAAAACTAAATCCTAAATTTAAGAAAGGAAATTAAACTAAGGAAAATGGTGCATGTAAAATGGGTGCTTAAGGGATCTATTTATAGCATTATGATGATCGTCATCCTCAACCCTAGGTCAGCTGTCGTTCTTGGGTTTAAAGTTTCATTGTGAAGACCAAAATGCCCCATACTCTGTGTAATTCTGCATCTAGAGGTCGATGTCGCAACACATCAGGTCTTGTTTCGCGACATAGTGATCAGTGTACTCCTTCAGGGACCATTTTAGGGGTTTGTCACGACATCCTCATGCTATGTCATGACAGAGAAGGTAACTTCACGATTATTTTGTTTTGATCCCTATGTTGCGGCATTTGTTGTCCCGTGTCATGATATAGTGATCAGTCTTGATATGGATTGCCTTCTAATGGTCTCCTGCACACTCACTGAGTATATTAGCAGACCTTTAGGCTTTAATCGGTCTTAAGGTCAATAAAAAACTCAATTTCGCACTTTTTACACATTTTATTGACTCTACTAAAAACTACTAAATCCTAAGTAAAATCTAACAATAATGCTTAATTTGAAGCTTCTAAAGTATGAAAACTAGTTTAATATGATAGGTCAAATTACGGCAGATCAAATTCCCCTACACTTAAGTCGTTACTTATCCTCAAGGAATCTAAAAAACAAACAACTAAAAGAAAAGATGACACTTGAGCACATATTATACAAGTTTTGACTTTGGAGCGCATAACATAGGTATTTCATATTTACTAACAATTTCAGCATGATGAATAAGTGATTTACCACTTTTGAGTACAAACATCTAAGTTTAGTATGTTACAAAATATGCAAGTATTAAGGGTCTCATCTGTAAGAATCCATCAATAATTGATACAAGTACTTTAATTATCCTAGCGGAATACAAATGGTCTTTTATGAGAGTGTTCAATATAATATCCATTTATGCATAAAAATATTCAGGTCACATAGAACTTTTTAGCTTGTAACGTTCTGAGACTTAAGACAGGTATGAAATTCAGAAAAATAGTAAGCATCAAGAGAATTACAAACACAAAAATAGTTTGGCATATTGTATTGATCCTTATTCTTCCCTTTTAGTGCCCTTTTCCTGCTAGCCATCTTATTTCTCATTCTCTCACCTTTTTTTTCTCTCCCTTTAGGAAATCTCAATATGACATAGTACTTTTAGTTAGCCTACGAGTTTTTCTGCTCTTAATGAATGAGTTTTTCTACTTTTGTGACTTTGTCACTTTTCTTTTTTATTTTTCGTCACTAACTATTGCTTTTTGCTTTTTATGAACTTTCTCTACTTGTCTTTTTCTCTTTGAATTTTTTTCTTTGGTTTTTGTATTTTTCTGGCTAACCTAAAGTTCTCATGCCACATCAATCTTTCCTATTTCTCTCTGATTTTTACAAACTCCACCTTGATGCGTGAATTATTATAAATGCATTATTATATATAACAAATACAAAATTTGTTCATACTTACCAATAATGTGTTAATTAGAAATAATCTAATAAGCAATATAGCATATTTGATAAAAGTCACCAAATAAAAAATATGACTATCATTTTTTAATCTTTATCAACGAAATATCTAATGGAATATCACATATTTAAATAAAGATAATCTTATTGAAAATCTTAAATCATAAACAAACATATCATGAGATATATATAAAATATAAATTTATACTTAAATATGAAAAAAAACAATGAGCATTGTTTTTAAGTAGCTAACAAAATCTTATTCAATTTTTTCATTAAAAATATTGAAATATAAAATCTTTCAAGCACACATAAAAAAAATCACATAATTTAATATTATTGTTTTAAGAAGAATGTTGTATGTCTATATTAATTGTTCTCCGATAAAACATTGAATATTTTCAAGTAAGCTTCTATGATAATGTATTATAAAGCTATAAAAATTGAGATACTATAATTTATAGATACCCTCTATTTATAAAGTCTCAATTATCTTAAATTACTACATCATAAATAAAAGTACACCCTATAATTTTTTAGGGGTTACAAGAAATTAAATATTTGGATGTACGCCAATGGATTTATAACACCATGTTCTTTCTTTTCCTTTTTTTCATCACTAGAACCTCTCCATCACTGCCTCCAAACCCTTAAACCACCGGCGGCTAATCCATCATCACCACACAATAATCCTCACTGCCATAAGCACCTTGCCTCCATCTCCCCTACCTAACCCTCACCATCATTTCCATTTCATCATCAAAAACAGTCCCTAAACCCATAACCCCACATTCCCAACAACCCCACAACTTTCACCACTCTGGAACCCACAATCCCTACCAAAATTTAGAAACCATAACAAACTACCACAAGGAAACAAAATCTTCGAAAAGAGAAAAGATAAAAGAAACGAGAGGAGAAGCTCCAAACCGAAACCTGCACATAGAGAAAGAAGTGGAGCAAATTATCAATAAAGACCCGAGAAAATCATAAAAAGAAAAAAAAGGGAAGTTGGGTCAAAATTGGTAGAATTGAGTGTGCATTTAGCTTAATTTTTATTTCACATTACAATATCGTTATAATATCTAATTTCACATTCATTTTTTTTTTTCATATATTAACTATAAGTAAACACACCACCAATTCAAACTCACTTTGAATTGGAGGTGATCCGTTGATATGCCGGTTGATCCCAACGGTAAAAAATGAGTGGTCAATTAGGATAACACATATCGAAAAACTAATATTTGATAGCGCACAACAACAAATCGAATTTTTTGGGGTTGAAATTTTAAACTAAAGGATTAATAAATTTTAAACTTACACAAACATAAGTGTAGTTTATCCAATTTTAAACTAAAGACATAATAAATTTAGTTTCATTCAAACGGATCAATCTATGGATATGAGTGAGAAAACAGTAACTATACTCAAATATAAGATTTTACCCAGTATCTAATTAACTGTTTTAATATCCCAGATACCGTATACGTGCATGCCTTTAGAGCATCGGCTGATGACTTCATAGATGTTATGAAACTTGCTTATTTGGAAAAATAAAAATTACAAGAGATTGAAGCAAGAAATTGATGGTAGTAAAAGTAGTAAGATGTTAATAATTGATGATAAATTTTCAAAGAAACTCGAAACCCAGCGTTCCATTGGATATGACATTTGTTTTTTCCCTAACAGTAAAAAAGGCAAGCAAAAGGGGTAAAAGTGTTAAACGAGCTTTTCAGAAAACATTACCACAGGGAGCTAAAATATATATGAAAACAGCTTTGGGTCACGTCGATGAGGTCGAATCTCAAGACTCAATTGTACACTCCATGGACCATGAAAACCTTGATGCCAGCCCCTAAGATTGCCTTTTTTAGGCCAATCTACGGACCCTAAATGTGATCCTATTTACTGTAAAGAATGACCGAACGAGCAATATTATTTGTGTTTCAATCCATTCTCTTTGTGGCTAATGGCTATACATAAATTGAACTTGGATTCAACCATATTGGATTTCAACAACTTGAGTTAATTTCGAGTTCATATTTACTTGTTTGGTCTCTATACCATGGCCTGTTCATAGGTCAGGTTATTCGTTCAAGCCCAAAGATTTACCCGAAATTTGAGAGGATTTGGACAAAAATATTATGCCCGAAAATGGACTTGGAAAAAAAAATTAAGCTCGTTTAAAATATGGGTTAGACTCGGACTTGAACATTCAAGCCTGACTTGACCTGGCCGGTTTTAAGTTTATAATATTTTATATTATGTTCTTTTCATATAGAAAGTTTCAATAAATAAAAAAGTATAAAATATTAAATATTAAAATAATATAATATATGTTATGAATATTATTAAATGGATATTCAATCTTTCATCTCCCTTGACCTTTAACCTTTCATCTTCTTTAACCTTTCATATTTTTGTAACTACTTTTTTCTATTTATGTATTAAAATATGAAGAGTCGAATCCCCCTATATATATAGAGGAGCATACTACTTGTAAATTAGAGGAAAATATAGAATGCAATACAAATTCTCATATTCTTATATCCATCCTTTATCTATTATTTTTGTTTATAACACGTTATCAGCACGAGCTTGCTCGATAGTATTCAATATTTTTTGTTGGAGAATAAGTAATATAGACGTACAACATCCTTGTTGAAGCAACAAGGTTAAGGTATGTAAATTTCTATGTGTGCTTGAAAGATTTTGAGATTTCAATATTCTTAATGAAAAAAAAAAGTTAAAATGATACTCTTTTTTTCCGTATTTAAATATGAATTTATGTTTTATATATTCCATGATATGCTTGTTTATGATCTAAGATTTTGAATAAGATTGAAGTATTAACAACTTGAATATTTTTACTTAAATATGTGTATCTTTCATAACATATGTCATTGACACGATTAAAAAATAATAATCATTTTTAAAAAATTATTTTATTTGGTGACCTTTACCAAATGTACTACATTGCCTATTATATTATTATTTTTTACACTAAAAGCTCATGTTTAATATTTGGATATGTCGTATGAAAAACTTAGTAAAAAGTTAAATATACTTGTACTGAATATATATCCAGATGCATATGACATAACTTATGGCTATTTATTTTTTTGTGGATTTTTCTATGAAAATCTTGATTATAGTAAATAAAATAATGTGATATCTCTAGCTAATATTCCCTAAAATATTTTTGGGGTATTATATTGTTATGTTGATTAAATTGTAAGGTTGACCTTAGTTATCATAAGATTTTAATAGATATAGATGATCAAATTTTTATACTTAAGTTTAAATAAGATATGAATAATAGTGCTTTCTCGCTTTAATTGTTAGCTCAAAATACATAACTTGACATTACGTAAATAATGACGTAATAATTTGAAAGAATGATTTTACCATTAGAAAACGATAATACTCTCTAAAGCTTGCTATGATTGAACTATCTTATGTGCTCCTGGAGCAGTAATATTGTAAAAAAGACTTTAAAAAGTATTTTGAAACGATCTCATACATTTTAGTGAAAAAGATTTCATTCTCTGAAGTGAATGTTACAATACATAACAATTATGAAAAATCAGAATATAGAGATCGTGGTTGTCGTTGTAATTGAGGATGTGGTTGGAGACATACTAATAATTGTTATCATGATGGTTATAATAGTGGTATTTCTAACCACTAGTAAAATAATAATAAGGAAAATCAAGAAAACGACGGTTAAAAATATTCAAAAGTTATTGAAAATTTATGCTACCAATGTTGTATGAAAATATATTGGTCAGATACTTATCATATGTTTAAGCATCTAGTAAAATTTTATCAAAGCATCCATTAAAAAAAAGGAAACAATATTGAGACAAATTTTGTCCAAAATGATGAAATGGGGGATAATTTTTTCAGAAAAAGATTAAAATTTTCAATATGATGCTAAAGTTGGTGATGCATATAAGGATAATTAATATGTTTTTAGTTTGTGTCAAAATTTTGTTGAGATCCAAGCATTGAAATTTAATTGTTTGATTTAAGAATCATTAGAATCAATGTCTACTTGATATTTGCTTGGGGATAATCTATTTCTCTTCATTACAAAGGATGCTTATAATCACTACTTCTCATCTATAGTAACCTAAGTTAGTCTAATCAACTTCTTTTGAAATTTAAGAAGTTTAATTTATATAATTCTCTATCCATAATTCTATGAATTTTTAAATCTCTTCAAGTATTTAGTTATTGAGATTTTTTGTGGAGATAAATGTTTTTATTTTTATTGGTTCATTTTAAATAGAATTGATTGGTTTAATTTTGATTTTGATTAAGATATATGATTATGAAGAGCAAAAATGCTTGTCATGAATTTTGAGATATTCACCTTGTTTGGATAGTTTCATAATTGAGGTGAAGATTAGAAAATGTTTATGTTTAAACCTTTATAGTTGTAAAGTTACTTTAATACATTATAATATTTTGCATTTTGTTGTGTTATATGTTTAATATATGTTTTATTTATAACTATTCATTTTATTTTTATATGAATAAATTAAGTATTCATTAAGGATATATTGATTGCAGGCTCCTGAAGAGCTAATATTGCATCAAACTGTAAAAAACTCTTGAAGAGCTAATATTTTATCTCATTGAGATGCAAAATTTTATAAAATATAAGATTATTTTTCAGATCAATAAGATATATGTTAAAGAAAATTTTTATGTGTTTTACATTAAAATCATGAATAGAAATGACATGAGATACTCATGTTTTTGTACTATAAATATTTCCAGAAGGAATACATTACACTTGTATGAATGACATATGAGATAGTGAAAAGAAGTTCATAGTGTTGGTAATACTAGTTAGACCATCCCGTGTCAATGGTAATGCAAAATAATTTGATGAAAATTTATATGATTTTATTGAAGAATTAGAAGTTATATTTTAATAATTTTCATCAATACTAGTTATTTAGACAACATATTGAACTAACACCAACTAAAGTTAGAGGTCGGTTGCATTTTTAGATGATAATCAAATAATATATGAGATCATGTATCACATGTGTGCAACCAAAAGTTTGCAATACTATTTCTTGAAATAATTTGATTGTGCACAATCTCTATAGAATGCAATTTGTGCTAACAACGCTGGCGCATTATATCCCAAGCTTGATTTTCGTAGTTTTAGCTGAGATAATTTTAAGTTGTCTATTACTTATATATGTTATATTTAATGGTTAGCAAAACTATGCCTATATTTAGTTGCTTAACCATTAATATAAAAATTGTTTTATAATAAGCATGCAATTTTATTTGCATCAAGCCAACATGTAATAAATATTTGTCTTGTGAGAATTGACTTTTATGTATAAGTCAATAAATTCCATCTAAGAATATCTGGATGTGCAATATATATTTCATATTCCACTATAATGCACTAAGATGGATCATCAAATATGAAGTTCAAAAATTTTAGAATTTTCATTAGATGTTAAAAGGTGAAGGGAGATATATTTAAAATTTTGAAAAAAAAGTATTGTCATGTTGCAAATTTTCTCGAAATTAAGAGGAGATAAATTAGTTAAATAATTATGTCATCATTTTTTTTGTGATCTTCACTAATATTATGTGTACAAAGTTTGAAGGATAAAAATTATTTGCTAGATATGTTTACTGATGACATTTAGAGATTCCATATACTAGTTGATACATATACCAGCTAAAATGCTCCAAATAATTATATGTCTCAGAAGGACAATGTGATAAAAATAAGTCTTGAGCATGCTAGAAGCATGAAAAACAAGTCAATTCCATAAAACAAAAAAAAATTATTGAAAGAAAGGAGAAAGAAATGAAGATGATCACATACTAAAAAGAGGCGGGTACTCATGAAGAGATCCAAGGCATAACTTTTGATAAAACCCCAGAAGATGTTCAGGTACCTGAAATTATTAATATAATAAGATATCTTAATTAGTTATGTCATAACTAAATATGATGGAGTTAAAAAAAATGAAATTGTTGTCGACCACGATAATATACATAGAATACTTCAATATTATGGAAAAATGAGGATCTTGAATGAAAATATACTTGAAAGCATTGAGATGAGAACAAGTCATAAAAAAAATAAATAAGTGCTTCTATTATAACTTATGAAATGTATCTCGGACAAGTCCAAACACCCGGAAGGTGTAGGGCCAAAGGGAATACATGTTAGCATAATAGAGGAAAAAAATACAAATCATAATATATAGAATTGACTTGTAACAAGAACGTTCACAAGACACTTGATATTGATTTACGCCTAATGGATGTAGTTACAATCTATTTATATGACCCACTTGATAATAACATTTACATGAAACTCCTAGAAGGTTTTAATCTGCAAGAAGCATCTAATTCAGGTTCTCGAGAACATTACTCAATCAAATTAAACAGATCCCTTTATGGACTGAAACAATCTGAACGCATGTGGTATAATCGCCTTAGTGAATACTTATTGAGGGATGACTACAAGAATGATCTCAGTTCTCCATACATTTTTATAAAGAGGTTTAGATTAGGATTTGTATAGTTGCTGTGTATGTTGATGATTTAAATATCATTGCTGAAGAGAATTTAGTGATAATGGAGTGCTTAAAGAAAGAAATTGAAATGAAAGATCTTGAAAAGACAAGATTTTGTCTAGGGTTAGGATTACAAATTGAGCACCTAAAGAATGGAATCCTTATGCATCAAACAACATATATAGAAAAAGTGCTAAGAAGATTTTACATGCATAACGCACATCCGTTGAGCACCCCAATGGTTGTTAGGCCACTTGATGTAAATAAAGACCTTTTCTATCCTCGGGAAAATGATGAAGATTTTCTTGGTCCTAAAGTACCATATTTAAGTGCTATTGGTGTATTGATGTATCTTGCTAGTCATATATGACCTGATATATTATTTACTGTCAACTTATTAGCAAGATTTAGCTTTTGTTCAACCTGAAGACATTGGAATGGGGTTAAGCATGTTTTTTGTTATCTTCAAGGTACAAGAGATATGAGTTTATTTTTCCCTAACCTACCCAAAACAAAATTAGTTGGTTTTGCAGATGCAAGGTACTTATCTGATCCTCACAATGCTCGATCACAAACTAGTTATGTTTTCACATATGGTGGTATTGCAATTTCTTGGCGCTCTATGAAACAAACAATTACTGCTATATTTGATAAATTAATTTTCAACATTGGATTTCGTTATTTCAAAGATCACAAGTGATGCTTACGTGAGGGGAGTAAATTCACACACACACACACACACACACTATATATATATATATATAGGTTGTGATATACTATGTATCAAAGGATTATGTATTCTTTTTTCCTTCACTAGGTTTTTGTCCCACAGGGTTTTTTCTAGTAAGGTTTTTAACGAGGCATATCTTTTATATAATGAACATCCAAGGGGGAGTGTTATGAATATTATTAAATGGATGTTTAACCTTTCATCTTCCTTGACCTTAACTTTTCATATTCTTATAACTATTTTTTCCTATTTATATATTAGAATATGAAGAGTCGAATCTCCCTATATATATAGAGGAGTATAGTACTTGTAAATTAGAGGAAAATATAGAATGCAATACAAATTCTCATATTCTCATATCCATCATTTATCTATTATTTTTGTTTATAACAATATAAATACTTTTAAAAAATAAAAAATAATATGGACGAACCTAAAATGGACTTAAGTTAATATTTTACAAATACGAACGAGCTTAGGTAAAATTTTAGACACAAACTTTGGATCTAACCAAGCTTGGGTAAGCATAAAATATATTAATACTATACTTAAACCCGTCCAAACCCGGACTGACCCGGCCATGAGCTCCTCTACTATACCATTAGTTGATCTCTTTATAATAAATCAAAGCAATTAAGTCGTGGTTCTCCAAGTTTGCAGTTCTATAAAATACATCAAACTGAATTAGATATTTTGTTGAAATGAGAGCAGAAAAAATGTTGTTCAAGGATTTTCTACCAAAACTTATTTCTTTTGTCACTAAACCACGACAATTCAACATATTCAGTCCATCAATGGGGTTTGATATCTTCAATACCAGTGGCAGCTGCCCATGTGAAAACAATGGTGTGTGGAAAAGCAACTGGTAGTAGATAAGTAATGTGAAACATCAAATTAGCTTTGCAGGTGTTTGGTCTGATTTTGCTTCGTATATCACACCAGTGACTTCCTTTTTTTCCTGCACAGATAATAAACATATATTTAACGTACAGTCTAATATTTATGTATATAAAATCATTGTTTGTCTTCATTTGGAATCCAATCTCTCCAATTCAACTGATTTGTTTTTACTGCTGTTTTTTAGTTGTCAATCTTCTACTAAACTAATAATATATAAGAGTTAAAGATTCACTTTGTTTCTGAGACTAGGCAATTTACTTAGCTGCCAAAACGTACTGGCTGTCAGTAAGGTCCTTCGTTAAAAAAAAAATGGATGAACCAATTATTAGAGCAACGGCTAACTCTTTATGTATGGGGTGATGAAATTTGCCTACATTAACCGACAAGAAAATCAAAAGCAAATTCCATAGCAATATAACTTCTTCGCAACCTCCTTAGATCTAAACATTTTTATTTGTTAAGTTTGAGAGTTCATGCATATATGAATTTTAGTATTGTTATACATCTCTAATCACCAACCCGAGTCCTCGATAAAATTCGGGTCATCTACTTACGATTCAGATAGGTCCCACCAGATGATTGAGTGCAAGTCGAACAGCTAGAGGACAATAAGTCGTGTTCGCGGACCCAGCTCGCAAGGGGAGTTCGAGGGTCCAACTCGCACAAATTAAGGGAAGGCCACTGTATCAGTTCGCATATATCCAAGGAGCTCGCAGAAAGGACCGCGTGCTTCGTAGGCAACCTAGAACATGTTCGGCAGGCTCGAAGCCTGCTCAGAATGTCAGTCCCAAAAACAGAAAGGATCGCGTGCTCTGCAGGCAATCTAGACACGTGTCCAACAGGCCTCAAGCTCGCTCAGAATGTCAGTACTAAGGACAGAGACTGTTAGTAGTAGGAACAGTGGAGTCAAGACAAAATAGTGGGGTCATATTGTGAGATGTAATAGACTAATAGTAAGTATAAATACCCGAATACTCTCATCAATAACACACGAGATAAAATTACTCAACAAGTATATTGAAATTATATGTAAAATAATTTATTTTAGATAAATTTTCTTTTTTGTCAAAGATTTTAGTTCAATTTTTATAAGCTATTATGTATAGAAATTATTATATTCACTAAACGCTAATAAATATTGGATGAAATGGCAAGACCCGTTACATTTCTAGAAAACCTTAATTCCATTAAAATATATATTCATCCAACATGAAAGCAATTTAATTTATTTGATTCTTTTTTGAATATATACAACTGAGTTAAAATATAAGTTGTTGAGAGTGAGTGTCTTCTATTGAGTGTCTCACTCTTTTAATAGAAGATATTATCTTCGTGAAGGGTTTTGTTTCCCGTACTCCGAAAAGAGTCTAAAGGAGTTCACGGAATTTAGAAAACATTTCGATTGGTGATAATATGACCTACAAGCTTTCAGGGAAAGTGTCGATATTGTGCGAAATATTAATTATACATGTTGCGTCTGTGGAAGATTGAACTATCAACCAAAACTTAACATGCAAGCACAACGTGCATGATTAATATTCGTACGATACTAACACTTCTCCCATTAACTTACAAATCATTCCATCAACAGAAACGCTGTTTAATCTCTGTGAAAACAAAAGTTATGTATATAATACCAAGAATTGTATTCATAAAAAAAAAATTGTGTTCTTCGGCCTGTCAGGTTGTTCTAGGATTGTCTTTCAGGTTTGATCGAGTGTTAGGTTGTACAAAACATGCTTCAAGCTTAAGTCCAAGGATTGAGAAAAACAGATATTGAAACAAATGATTATATGAATCCTTACTTCACATGAATAGCAATTATTGCGATACTTAGTGCAAAGGTAGAGGCCAACAACCCCTTACTCAAATTAAATAAAACCATAAATCATGGGCTTTTTAAGGGGGGGCAAAAGTGAAAATTTCTCATGCATGAATCATCAATCGGACAAATTACCAAAACATGGTTTGAAACTCTAGAGAACAGTAACGACCCTTTAGACAAAACAATAGTCTTATTAACAAGAATTGGTTCCTTTAACCAGTTATTGTCGGATTCCCAACATCATGTGACACACTGGTGCTTGGTAATAAAGGCAGTTAACATCCTAGAATAATGAGCTATAGCAGAAAGCTTTGCTGGAGGGCTTCTCTGGAATGGTTTGTTACAGGCCAATTTTCATTTATCTCTTTTTTGCCTAAGATCGGGATCAGAGCATTGCAAAAAGTCAAAGTAAAATTCTACTATAATGACCGTGACCCACCACCACTCACATTCTCTCTCTCTCTCCCTAATTTTATTAGCCATAAAATCTAAGAGAATCCTAAGTTAATGCAGTTTTTTGCACCTTTTAATGACCCTTATACCTTTACACCATCTCCCAGTTGGGGGTGCAGTAAATGAGAATATAAAGGAAGACTTTGGGGTTTTGTCAAACCTGAAAATCCTAACAAGTCAAGATCAGGGACGAAGGAAGGAGTGCGAGTAA
The DNA here is from genome assembly GCA_005610355.1 of Gossypioides kirkii. Lineage (NCBI taxonomy): Eukaryota > Viridiplantae > Streptophyta > Magnoliopsida > Malvales > Malvaceae > Gossypioides > Gossypioides kirkii. The sequence continues at coordinate 23,334,800 of CP032253.1, read as the reverse complement.
ACAAACATGAATGCGAGAAACAGAAGAGCAAGAGAAAGCAGCCCAGGTAGGGCCAAAGTTTGTATTCTGCAACAACACAAGGCTGTGAAACCCATCAGAAAAGTTCAAGTTGTTTACTACCTAACCAGAAATGGCCAGCTTGAGCATCCTCATTACATGGAAGTCACCCATTTGGTCAATCAACCACTTCGTTTGAGAGGTAAATAATGAGAATTATATGTCACTCTTTCTTGCTTGTTGTTTATCTTGTTTGTTCTCACAGATGTAATTGAAAGACTCACTGCTCTTAGAGGCAAAGCAATGCCCTCTCTGTACTCTTGGTCTTGCAAAAGGTACATTTTTCCCTTTCCCTTTTCTTTTACTTTTTCCTTTTGATGTTTGTTTTTAAACTAATTTTAATGTTTGATTGTTAGGAGTTACAAGAATGGTTATGTATGGAATGACTTAGCAGACAATGATATTATTCCTCCATCTGATGGAGCGGAATATGTACTCAAAGGCTCGGAATTGGTTGATGGTTGCTCTGGTTAGCTATTTCATTACCTTGAATGTTTAACAAAAACTACACTTTTAACTCCAAACTTTAAGACTGAAACCATAGTTTGTTTTGTTGCAGAGGTATTACAGCAAGTGCAAATCAGCAATAAGGGACGACATTTTCAGGAACCAAACCTTCACCCCAAGCAAAAATCCCAAACTTTTGCTTTGACTCGACACAGGGGACCCCAAGAACCAGATAGGACTGCATATGAAGAACCAGAATTCGATGATGGCGGTGGTGAAGAAGAAGAAGAAGAAGAAGAGTATGAATTAGACGAGGAGAAAACATGTTACACAAGCTCAACAACTCCTCACTCTCGCTGCTCAAGAGGGGTTTCCACTGATGAACTTGAATACCAAGAAACCAATATCCAAGGACCCCAAAAGCCCATTTCTGATACACCTAAACAAGACTCTTCCATCCTCTCTGAAAACCAAAACCAAAACCAAAGCAAAAACAGTACTTCCAAGCGATTTGAAGATGGTGACCCAGTGACCAATGTGTCAACATCAGGTCGTAACTCCTCAGTTCTGCTTCAACTTATTGCATGTGGCAACTTAGCCGTTAACAAAGCCAAAAACATGCCCACTGTTGTAAAGCAACCGGTAGTACCGAACACTATGGTGAAGAAGAGTGAAAATTTGCATAGAGGGGTTCTTTGTAAGACTGCAAGAAAGGTTGCTGAAGATGATCAGATGATAAGCTGCATGTCTGAGAACCCAAGGTTTGGTAATTTACAGGCCCAAGAGAAAGAGTATTTCAGTGGCAGCATTGTGGAGTCAATGAATTCTGAGAACCGAGTTGTGGGTGATCAGCCAATGCTCAAAAGATCCAATTCCTATAATGAAGAAAGGTGATTCATTCGGTTCCTCTTCAACCCTGTCACTTTCCTGGTAAAACTGAACATGCAAATAACGTAGTTGTAATGTTTTTTTTCCTATTTCTTCACTTTTAGTTTTGATTTTGATTCATCAGGAGCTGCAAGGTTGGGCTGAGTGAACCAGTGGAAGAGGAGAAGGACAAAGCAGTAAAAGGGAATTGTATTCCTAGGAAGAAATTACCAAAGCAAACCAGAAAAATGGGGGTTGACTAGATTCATCAAGTTATTGGGGCTAAAATGAAAATTATTATCTGTTATGGAAGTATTAAAGCTATGGACTATATTGTTATCATGATTAAGAAAACTATTGTTCTTAATAGTAAATTAAAAAAAAAGGGGAAATTTTATGGTATGTTGCAATTCTGCCTTTTTAATCTGGTTTCAGGAATTACACCAACTTTAACTACTAATTTGAGTTAGAGTTTTTCTTTTTCCATTTCACATGCCTCATCCAACATGGCAAGTAAATTGCCCATGTCAGCTAATTAATTAGTCATATAACCTGTTTTATTAGGCATGTAACAAAAAATATTAATAAGTAACTGAATTATTACTTTTCATTAATAATTGTTTTACTATTTTTTAAAAGTTGGATGATTGAATTAAAATTAAAGTAATTATTTTTTCAATTAATTTATCCATATTTTTATGTTCTAAATGATATTAAGACAAGTAGGTAAATCATCAAGCTTCTATTAAAGTTGGAGTAAATTGCATAAAAAGTGTTACAATTTTATCCTTTAACTTTTTTAAATTTGTTTTAAATTCATCTGTCAATCAAAACATTATTAAAATAGGGAAGAAAGATGTCACATGAATGTCATTATTTAATTCATTTCTTCGATATAATCAATCATGTAACAAATTTTTTTTTCTAGATTTATATATTTAAGCGTGAATGAGGTTTTAAAATGGTTAAAGTTTCTGGAAGATCCTTATATTATAAGGATTAGATTAAATTAATTTTTTTATTATTAAATAGATTAATTTAGTATTTATATTATTGAAAAGAATCAAATTAGTCTTTCTATTTTTATTTATAGTTCAATTCTAAATAAAAGATTTAATTCACGAAGCCATAAGAACTTTAAAAATATTGATTTTGTTAAACAATAAATGATATTTTTTAAAAGGTAAATACTAAATTTATTACAAATTGACTTTGTTTGATTTTTTTAAAAGATAAACAACAACAGCGAAACAAAAATAAACTCTAATTCAAACTAGACAAATTGGAATCTACCATAAGCAGCTCCCTAACCGACGGTGGGGGATCCTCCATCAAATTAAATCGCATCAACTCTGGACTTACAATTTTTGTCAAACGATCCGCCACAGTATTTTGGGCCCGAGGAATATGTAGAACACGAGCTTCACAAGGACGAATAAGCATACTATGTAACAACCGTAGTTTCTTCATCCTGCAATCTGTGGCACCTCCAGCAAGAATGGTCTAAACCAACAAGCCATTGTCACATTCCAACTCCAATTTTCGGTACCCTTTATCCCATGCCAAGCGAAGCCCTTCAACCATCGCCCTTACTTCTACCTGAAATATAGCACTCTCTCCAATTGTCATTAAAACCACATTGCCAATTCCCATTAGCATATTTAATAACACCTCCAACAGAAGCACAATTCCTTGAAGAGAAAACAACACCATCATTATTAAGTTTAATGTAACCCTCCTCAGAACGTGACCAATGTGGAGTTGTTACCCTTGGATGAGAAAAAGATGACTCAGACCCTGAAGATAAAATACTCGTCGTCCAAGTTCATTTATCCACAAGTTCTTGCACACAACTATGACCATCTGAAAAAACAAAAAATTTTCAATTCTTCCAAAGTAACCAACAAATAATAGAGAAGAAAGAATTCCAAGAGATCCCATCAACAAAGCAAGTAGTAACATTTTTCTAAATTCTATTTCAGCCAATCCTCAAAAGATAGAGAAAAGAAAAGTACGTGGCGCGCAGTACTAACATAATCCAAACTGCCCTTGGAAAGAAGCAATCCCTCACCGCATGAAGACTCGTCTCAACCCCACATCCACACAACAAATAATGGCTATAAGTAGTCATATGCCTTCTCAATCTTTCCCCATTAGTCAAGATCCTATTATGCCAAAGGAGCCATAGAAAAACCCTTACTTGTTGGGGCGTCTTAGCCTTCCAAACTAGATTCCATTAAGTAGACGAGCCAGTAGAGACATCTTGGTACAGATTCTTAAACGTTTCCTTGGATGAAAACTTATCACTTACCCTCCACTTCCAAATCAATTGATCTGACATACTTGATGGTGACGGTGGAATCATCGCTGTAATGTAATTCAGTATCTAACGAGCAAGCCATCGCCTTAATCGAACCCAATCCCAACCTCTTACATCATCCACAACATCACAAACACATAATGTATTAACTAGTTGACCTGTACCCATATAGAAATCTCTAAGTGGTCTATGAAAATTTAGACAAATGTCATTCCAAAAATTAATTGTACGACCATCACCAATAGCCCATATGACATTATTTAGAACCTCAGGCCAAACCTTCGACAAGGACTTCCAAACAAAAGAGCAATTGGTCCGTGTAATAGATGTCGATAGAATCCCATCCATCCTATACTTATTCTGCAGAATGCAAACCCAAAACAACTTTGTATTAGTCAACAATTGGTAGCCGGGCTTGAGGAGAAAAACTTTATTTTTATCAACTAGATTCCACAGTACAAGGCGCCCTTTTTCAATAGCCTGGCAACAATCTTCCCAAGCTAAAAGCGCCAATTTACGATCTAACAAAAAAGATCTCAAATCAAATTATGAGCAAGCTTTTCAATTTCTCGACATATGGAAACAGGCAAGTGAATGGTGCCCAAAAAATAATTGGGTATAGCTAACAAAACATATTTACTCGCAATAGAAAGCTTCTTTGCATCCCATCCATTGAGCTTCCTTCGAACTTTATCCACAACAAACTCAAAGTTTTGCTTTCCAACTCTCCCATGAAACAATGACATACCCAAATTATCCACATGTTCAAAATCGATTATGTTGCAAAATATCATTCACAATGTCAACATGAACATTAAGAGATATTTATTTCTTTTTTTAATAGTATAGGAACTAAATTGATACATTTAATAGTGAAGAGACTAATTTGATCGGGTGCCTATAATTTAGGGACTTCTTAAGTACACTCACCGATTTAAAATGAAATACGAATATGAAAAAAATTAAAAATTTTAAATCTTTTTCTATAATTTGCTCATGAAATTCATAATAAGAAATTGAGAAATGTGAACAATTTTAGTAGACATTGTGTCACTTGAAGGGTTTTTTTTTTTTCTTTTTTTTTTTTTAGATTATTGAAGACGGCGCACATGATCATAACTTTTTAAATAGCATTTAATCTATAATTTTTTTTTTAAATTGATATTTAAAATGTGTTTGGATTAAAAAAATTTATATTTTAAAAATGTTAACATTTTATAGTTGATATTTAATATTTTTAAAATGCTAGCATTTAAAATAAGGTAGAAAGAATTTTTTAGTCTTTCAATTTTGAAATTGAGTAAATTGAACATTTTTAAAAAAGTCAAAGTAATTTTATCATTGTCAATTTTGAAAGCGAACAATTAAAGAGAATTAATCACATATTAATAATTTTCATAAATTGTATATGCTTTTGATTGGTATAATAACAAATTTAACCCACAAAATTTACACATTTTTATCAACTTGGTCCTTTTTAACAAATTAATCTCACAATATTTCTGTAAATATATAAATGTTGAGGTTGAAATTGTTGATGAAAGACAAAATATGTAAAATAGAAACAAGGTTTATGATTTATATGAAAATTGAAACAAGCTGGGTGATTAAGGAGGTAAATTACCCATTTAGTTATTGTCTAAATTCCTTACAAATCACTCCTTTTCCTTTTTCCGTTTTGGAAGAAAATGGCAAGTACCACATACCTCATGTTATTACCATTGCATATTCCTTCATTAGCTACACTTTTATGGTTAAAATCCAAATAATTTAGGATGGGTAATATTTTTCTGAGAAAGTTGATAGCTAGAAATTAGGTTTTAATCTTTTTTATATTTATAGGTTGCTAACTAATGGTGAAAAGTAACCCACCTCTTCACAACCACAAGCACTATGTAGAAACTTTATAACCCTTGTGACTCAGACAGAGTGTGACTGCCTTCCTACAAAAGGATTCATTATTCACCCATTGCTTCTTTATATCATTTCCTTTTATTTACTATGATTTTGTTAGTAACTGTTTCAGGATTAATGTAGCAAATCATTGTAAATTTTGTGTATTAATCTGATGATTAAATATGTTCATTATTCCAGATGTGGTCTGGGTTTAAGTTGCATCAGCCGCGTTACTGTTAAAGTTTTATCCCCCTTTTATAATTCACCAAACTTAAATCACAGTTTATAATTTCTTTGTAAAGTTACAAATAAATAATTATCTATATTGTTATTTAAGTCTCTAATTGAATTGATATTATAAGTCAATCGAACACCAACTCAATTAAAAAAATTACGAAAATGATTATTTTATAATTAAAATCAGTTACATTATTTGATAATATTTTAATTTTTTTATTTTTCTTTGAAAAAATAATTAAACATTTACATGGTGTGAAATTTGAATTCATATTATTTATATTAATAAAACATTAACATTGCCACTAAACTAAAATAAACTTTATTTAATATAATATTTACATTTTAATTTTGTTATACATATTTTATTACTTTCATCAATTATATATTTATATTTTAAATCTGTAATTTCCGTACATTTGCAATATGATTTTAGTATTTATTTATTTAACTGGATAAATAAATTATCTAATGGTAATTTCAAGAATTTGTAGTGAAAATTTGCCACAATGATCTTATTATTATGTTTTTAATACATTTGTACGTGTTTACGAAAAATCATTTTCATATCAATGTGGATATAGAGAAAAGAAAAAGTATATCTCCGAATCCTTGTATTGGTTTGATAGTTAATGATGTTCATTATTTTTAGTGTGGTCTAAATTTGAGTCGCGTCAATTGTATTATTAGTATATCTCCAATAAAAAATAAGTATAATAATTTATTTGATTCTTCAACTTTATAATAAAAAATTATTTTATTTTTCATTTAATTTTTGTCTTTCTTTAGACTTGTATTATTTATCAAATCACACAAAATGGATGCCAAAGTTAGCATCTGTTAACTTTACTAATGTGGTATACACGTGGATGCCACATCAGTAATTAATTTACTTTTAAATTTTAAAACATTAAAAAAATTATAAAAACTATTAAAAATTAAAGTGTATAAAAATTATAAAAAAAATATTTTTTATTTTTTAAAATTAATTAATTACTAACATGTCATGTATGAAAACTGCCACATGGATGTCATATCAGTAAATTTAACAGATGTTAACTTTTTTATTTATTTTGAAGATGATTTGACAAACAATACAAATTTTAGAGCTAAAAGAGATGAAAAATTAAATGAATAGTTAAAGTGACTTTTTTTTAAGTTGGAGGACCAAATAAGTCATTATCCCTAATATATATATATTACTTCAGCTGTTCATATTAAAACTTGAGGTTGATTGTGTTAAAAGTACCAAGGAAACTCCTATATTTAGAGATGGATTGCATTTCAACCTATCTATTTAGAAAATGAATAAATTAACCCTTAAACATTAAGAAACGTGCAAATTAATCTTTCCATAAATTTTATCTGTTAAATGATGACGTGAAACATTATTTTAAATGGCTAATTACTATTTTGGTCCTAAACTATGGTTAAAATATGATTTTGATTTTTTTAATTTTTCTTAACAATAATTCTAAAAAAAATAAAATTAAAATTATTAAATATAAATATAAATTATTTAAATTACGGAAAATTAAGTTAAAATATTTTATAAATAAGAATTTTCTAAAAATTCCAAATATATATGTAAAAAATCTAAAAAATTAAAAAAAAAGTCTTGAATTTTTTTTTATCAAACTCTCACGTCGAAACCGAGAAACCACAGCCTTTTTACAAGGCTTTCTTCCCTATTTTACAAAACCTTCCAAAAAAAAAAATCACATCCTTGATTGAAGTCATAAATAAATAAATAAAAACTTGATTGAAAAAAAATCAATTAAAAATTTTTAATACTCACTTTCAAATTTCTCATGTTTTTATTAGTGTTCAATTTCATCTTTATTGTCATGCTTCAAACTAAAAGGTACATAAAAATTATTTAATGTTTAATTTTTTCTACTTTAGTGAATACTCATTTTTACATCTCCTATGCTTTCGTATCTCTTGATGGTGTAATCACAGTTATAAAATTTCAATTACTCATTTTCGCATCCCCTTAGCTATTACAAATTTTCCCATTTGAAGATCTTATTGTTTAATACCCTAAGAAGCTTTAATATTTAAGTAACCGAGTTTAACAATTTATAGGTTTTGAATTTTTAATGTAAAATTTTGGAGTCTGAACAAGGACTATGGGGGTTTTGAAGTTTTAGAAAATAATATTTTAAATTTATAGGAATAAATAAAAGATAAAAAGTGGAATTTTAATTTCAAATAATTCTCCAAAGCCATCAACACGTCTCTAGAGGTGGAGAAGCAGCAAAAGGAGTTCCTTGTCTTTATCTTCTTCTTCGTCTCCAAAAAGATATGCAAAATCGAAAGATCTTGTTTACTATAAATGTGTTGCTTCTTTAGTTTGATTGTATTTCAATAGTAATAAAATCATGATTTTATTGAAATGGGGTATTTTTAGAATTGCACTAGAGAGTGTCTTCAACAGGTAAGGTTAATGTCTCATTGCATTAGATAGTTCTCATCAAATCGAGAATTTTATTGAAAATAAAAATGGTTTCCCATTATTAAAAAAGAGCTCAATTTAAAAAAAAAACTCCATGAATCATCAAAAAAAAAAAACTTCTTTGAATGTAAGGTTTGGCTTTAATATATCTGGGATTGGTTTTATTTTAATCTAAATTTAACTTGGATTTCTTAAGAAAAAAAGGATAACAAGATATATAAAAAAAATTAATAACTGGCTTGTTTTTTAAAAGAATATTTTTAATACTCAAACTGATCAAATGTAACAATTTGATAACGTTAGTGACTATTATGTAACTTTTGAAAGTTGGGTGACCGAAATGTAATTTTAAACAAAATTTAGGGACAATTGGTGTAGTTTACCCTAACTTTTTTTGTTTTATCCCAACTTTTTGTAGTTTTTTTAATATACTAGTGTGATTACATGATAGTATCTGTTCATACTTTCTTAACCCTTTGAAATTTGACAACGCATACAAACCTTGCACACACAAGTGCTCGAACCTAGGTCTCCTAGGATGAACATCATTCTGTTTTCCACTAGAGCCATTCGTTGGGTTCAACATTTTATAGTTCTTTTGCAACTAACTTGAAAGAGTGTACTCTTTTTCTTATTTTAGTATCTCACATGAGTTAGCCAATGGGCTATAAAAAGATCTGATCATATGCCGGACAATAATTACTTTCATTTTGCTTTGCATGCAAAAGTTGTTGAGGACAATATACAAAAGATGTTAATGATACTATTGGATTTTATTAAACCATTTTGTACCATATGGAAAGACGATTTTGATCACACATGGGTCGGACCCTCTTGACTTGAATTCTGAAGGAAAAATTCATAGATCCGATTTGTCTAACAACGGTTTGTCCCTAATTTTGAATTGGTTCATTCTCTTTACATGCACATCATGGCGTTGCTTTGTTACTTCATTTTGCTATCTCGATCTCTCATGAACCTTCATTCGCCATTCATCTAGTTCGTCGAGCTGCACTATTCGCTCTTCACTTGTCTCTCGAGTTTTATCACTTTGAATAAAATATGGTTCCAGCATGTTTTCATGAGTGCTTTCTTGCAAAGAACATTGAGCCACATGGTTACTAACATTAATAGAATAATTAAAATAATCTCGCTCACTAGGTATTCTAACAAAATCACGTGCTTAAAGAATAATCTTTTCATCACCTACACGAAGCACAAGTTCACCATTACCCACATCAATAACAGTTCTAGCAGTGGCTAAAAAAGGTTGACCTAAGATCATGGGTACCTCAATATCCCCGTCCATGTCCAATACAACAAAATCAACATGGAATATAAATTTATCTACTTTCACAAGTACATCCTCAATAATACCATTAGGATAACTAATTGATCTATTCACTAATTGAATACTCATCCTAGTGGGTTTTGGTTCCCCAAGACCAAGTTGTTTAAACATCTTATAAGGCATAAAATTTATACTAACTCCTAAATCAGCCAAAGTTTTTTCAACATTTAAACTACCAATGAGACAAGGAATTGTAAAACTCTCTGAATCTTAAAGTTTGTTGGGTAATTTGTTTTGGAGAATGGCCAAACAAATTGCATTGAACTCCACAATCGACAAGTCGTCTAAATTCTATATATTTGTTCATAACTCCTTTAAAAATTTTACATACTTTGGCATTTGCAAAAGGGCTTCAACAAAATGTAAGTTAATATGCAATATTTTAAGAGTTCAAGAATTTACCATATTTTTCTTTTATGTGGACTTTCTTCAATGCTGTAGGATATGAAATTCAAAGTTTGTATTCTTTGACCACCAAGTTATGTTCTTTCTTGATTTGCTCAAGCTCATCACTTTTCACAGCAACTTCTATCTTCGACTTATTTCCAGGCTCTACTAACCCTTCCATGTTTTGAGTTGTGATAGCGTGGATTTTCTCTTTTGGATTAGTTTTAGTGTTGCTAAGTAAGCTACCTTGTGGTCTTTCCGAAACAAGTTTTGCAAGCTGTCCAATTTGAATTTCAAGCCCTTGAATCGATTCTTGTTGATTTTTCAGAGTTGTCTCAGTGTTTTGAAATTGAGTTTCTGACACTGAAATAAATTTAGCTAACATCTCCTTAAGGTTTGATTTCTTCTCTTGCTGATAAGGTTACTGAAAAGCTGGAGGAGTTGTGTCATTTGATTACCTTGACCACCCCAAGAGAAATTTGGATGATTCCTCCATCCTCCATTATAATTATTGTTATAAGGGTTATTTTGAGGTTTAGAATTATTACCTATAAAGTTGACTTGCTTATGCCCCATGTTAGAATTGAGGGGGAAAAAATTCTGGATTGATCATCCCCGCTCCAGTCACATCACATTGCATTACTAGATTCACTTGCTTAGAAAAATTCAAACCATCAATTTTCTTACCAAGAGCTTTAACTTGACTTGCTAACGTAGAAACTGCATCAATATTAAAAACACTGGCTACTTTAATCGGTTTTGTTCTTATGACTTGCCACTGATAGTTATTCAGTGTTATTTCCTCAATAAACTCTTGAGCTGCATTGGGTGTTTTATTATTCAGTGTTCCACCAGCTGTTGCATTAATTAATTACCTAGTTGAGGGATTTAAACAATTGTAGAAGGTTTGAACTTGCAACCACAAAGGTAACTCATGATGAGGGCACCTTCTCAAAAGATTTTTAAATCTCTCTCATGTATCATATAATGTCTCCATATAAAATTGAACAAAAGAAGAGATGTCATTTCTCAACTTAGTTGTTTTGGCCGGTGGGACGTACTTTAATTGAAACTTTTCAATCATTTGATCCCAAGTCGTGATAGAACCCTGTGGAAGTGAATTCAGTCATTGTTTTGCCTTACACCTCAAAGAGAATGGGAATAATTGTAAGCGTATGACATCATCAGAAATGCCATTTATCTTGAATGTGTCATAAATATCTAGAAAGTTACCCAAATGAGTATTTTGATCTTCATATTGCAAACCATCAAACTAAACATACTATTGTACCATCTGAATTGTGTTCGGCTTCAACTCAAAATTGTTTACAGTAATGGTAGATCTCATAATACTCGATTTAGTCCCAATTAGAGTAGGCTTAGAATAATCATACATAGTCTGAGGGGCAAAACGCGTAGGAGGTAGCTGATTATTTTGATTATCACATATCTCCATAGTAATTTTCCTTTTCCTCTTGATCGTTTACTATATTCTGTTGACTTTGTCTTGCTTCTCTAACCTTTTTACTATTTTTGAAACCAGTCTTTTCAATCTCAATGTAAAAAAGTAATGGATCCAACGAGATTCTTCTAGTCATAAACCAAAAGAACCTACCAGAAACAAACAAACGAAAAATTAGAATATAAAATTAAATTAAAAATAAAAATATTAAATAAAAATAAAAAATGGTTAAATTAATAAAAAATAAAGTTTTCCTAATATTTTAGTCATTAGCAATGATGCCAAAAACTTGATGCAGTTGTAAACCAACTAAAAATCTTACTAAGGCAAGTGCACCTATCAATTAATAGTATAGCTACAATGAGCAAAGATATCGTTCCCATGAGAACTAAAAGTACTAGTAATTATTGTCTTTCTATTATTTAATCGACAAATCAGAGTGATTGATTAAAACTAAATTTAACTAAATTAATTAACTAAGGAATACGACAAAGAGCAAAGTAGGAAAATAAACGATTAATAACCAAGAAGCGAGACAATACCCAGGAAAGAATCCACCTAGCTTTCATATGTCATTATCAATCTAAATTATGCAATTTCTTGACTTAGTATCTTGATATGTAAAAATCCCTAAATTATGCTAATATCTCTCCAAGAATAAGAGCAACTAACTTTAGGTTGATTCATTGAAATTTTTTTCTAATTAAAACCCCTACTATCACATTAACTCGATATATGGACCCCCTATTAGATTTGACTCTAATCCAATAGATTTATGTCATCCTATTTCTTGGATTGCATGCAACTCCACTCAATTACGCTAGATCTACTCTTAAACAATGTCTATTCTTCCTTTGATTTAAGCACATCAAACATGGATTAATAGCCTAGAAATATTAAACCAAGAATTAAGCAAACATAATTGAGAGCAAGATCCAAGTATTTATTGCGTAAAAAGAGAAATCAAATAACAAAATCCATCCTAAGGTTTTTTTCCCTAGCTATTTGGAAAATTAGTTCATGATAGCAAATAAAAACATCCCAAAGATAGTACAACCACAAGAAACCAAGAAACTTATAATAAACTTCAAAGAAATCAAAAGGAGATTTTTAATCTTGATGGAAATCATCTTCAAATTCAGCTTCAATGGTGTTTTTCGAGTTGTTTTCTTGAGTATTCTCTGACGGTTCTCTCCCCTCTTCTTATCTTTCACAAATATAGGGCTTAGAATACCCAAAAAACCTAAAAATTACGTTTTTCAGCTATTGGGAGTGCAAATCACAATTTTGACACGACTTGGCACACATGGCCGCATGCTCAGCTCGTGTGGGAGGGTTCAACCCATATGGCCCTTGTACTTTGCTCCGATTTTTCGATTTTTGCTCATTTTTCACTCCTTTTTCTCCCAAATGCTCTCCTAAGCATAGAAACATGAATTCAAAGGATTAGGAGCATAAAGTTCACTATTTTACATCGAATAATCATCCAAAAATGCATTAAGAACGAGATTAAAACATGTTACCTGTAACACTTATCAAAAGATGACAGGCTATGATTATGAAGTAGTTTATAGGAAAGGGTCTAGCAATAGATGCCTTGTCCAAGAATTAGTCTTTGAAAAATGGCCAATTCGTACAACTCACTGTAGTATCATTAGTTTTCACCTACTTTCAAGAGGCTCTTATCAAGATAATCCCAAGGCTCAAAAATTGTGCTTAAAGGTTCAACAACAAGGAACTAAGCATCCAAAGTACAATTGGGATGAAAGGTTTTTAGAAGGAAAGGCAAAATTGTGGTAAGTGATATGGCTAACCTTAGACATGAATTGTTTCAGCTTTTTCCATACAAGTGCTTTGGGAGGGCACTCAGGAATCCATGCCACTAAAAGAAGAATAGGTAGTTTATTTTATTGGAAGGGACTATCTAATGATAATAGGAATTGGATAAAGAGTGTTTCTTTTGCCAAAAATGCAAGTAAGAAAATGTTGCACCTCTAAGCTTACTGTAGCCTTTTCCAATATTAGATAAGGCTCGGTCATCAATTCCTATGGATTTCATAGAAGGTATTTCAAGTTCATTTGGTAAAAGTGTTATTCTGGTAGTGGTAGACAGATTGACTAAGTGTACAAGTCTAATTTCGTCTGGGCCTCGAAACCCAATTCCATTTTTCTTATTTTTTTATTATTTTATTTATTTATCATTTTATGAATATAAATAAATAAATAATATTAATTTTATTTTATTATTTATTATTTATTATTGTATGAATATAAATAAATGTAAAATAATATTAATTTTGTTTTATTATTTATTTATTATTTTATGAATATAGATAAATAAATAATAAACTCAAATTACAAGCCCAAATATACCCAAAAAACCAAATACAATCCTAAAAGCTCAAATAGCCCAAAACATTAAACACAACTATGAAACCCTAACCCCCTTTGTTGCTCCAATCGCCACTGTCAGCACCACCCGTGCCACCACCGCCATCATTACCCTCGAATCTGGAGTCCACAATCTGCATGTCATTTGATTTACACCGAAAAATCCAGAAATTTGTTATACAAATGTGATAAAAACACAGAAAAATGAGATGCAAAGACATGAAATTTGTACGAAAAATCACGAGAAAAATCAATTGAAAGAGGCATTTAGCAACCAAAACACGAGCAAGTATTCGTAAATCACAGTCAAGCAAGGTACTCTTATTTTTTTTTCGAAATTTCGACATTAACAATTTCTTTTTTTGTTTGTTTTCTTGAAAATAAAAAGAGAAAAATAAAGGTAAAAGCTTACCCTTCGTGCCAACCGCCCTTCCTTGTCGCCGTGAATGCTAATGGGTGCCTGTTGGAGGAGTCGTCGGAGGGGTGATGTCTAGATCCGAACGGTCTCTACTCGTTTGAGGCTTGTGGGGTACGATTTTGGTAAGAAAAGTCACAGATCTGGGCTTGAGGAAGCCGAACGCATAAAAGGGTATTTTTTCGAACTTCTGACCATCCGTACGGTAGTTATTGACGGCGTCATGTGGTGAACGGATGGTGGAGGGATACACCGGGCATGAGTCGGTCGATTGGCCATTTGAGAGAAAACTAAAAACTTTTTTTTTTGTTTTTTTTAGAAAGAATGAACAAATGAAAAAGTTAAAAGAAAAACTGGCTTATATAGCCAATGAAAATGGCACCGTTTTGAGGGGAGTTTACTGCACATTTTTAAAAAAATTGGGAAATTTGCCTAATAGGTCCCTCCAAAATTTTAAAGGTTTCAATTTAATCTTTGATGCCATTCTTTTTGTTATTTTTAATTCAACCTAACAATTTTACTTGGTTTTTAATTTGGTCCTTGACTCAAAAGTGTCCCTAGGGCTGCCAAGTTCAAGTTTTTTGGGTTTTTTTCCCAAAAAGCCTCTGTTTTATTTTAAAATTATGTTTTACCCACGAACTTTTTAAAAATTCAAATTTGACCCTCGAACTTTCTAAAAATTCAAATTTGACCCTTGAATTTGACCAGATTTTAATGTAATTTTTTTTATTTTATCCTATATGTATATATATTACATGCTTTTAATTTTTCTTGTTTATCTTGTTTTTTATTAATCTCTTTTATATGAATATGTATGTTATTTTATTTATTTGTTTCTTTATTTATTCATTTATTCAGTTATTTATTTACTCGATTTATAATCTTATTGTATTTTATGTATATATTGTTTTCTTATTATTTATAGTATATTTTTTGCATAACATGATAATTTGATTTTTCAAGATACATAAATTGTTTTAATAAATCAAGACAATTTTTTTTTGTTTTGGGAATTTGAAAGAATCATGCCCTAACTCACTGGATGTCTTTTTTTCTTTGAATTGGGATAATTGAATATCCTTTTAAAAATTTAAATACGAGATTTTTTGAAAAGCTTGTTATTTTTAAATATTCGAATTGTTATATCCTAATTTACTGGATATAACTTTTTTTTCTCGATCAATTCGAAATAATGAGCTTTCTTCGGAAAATAAAATTTATTTTCAAAATAGAATAAATATGACATTCATGCATTTAAGGATCGCAAGTTAAATTTTTCTCAAATTTTTAATTTTCAACAAATAAGATTTTGAATAATTGATTAGGTACCAATTTTGGGCGTGTAAGGGTGCTAATCCTTTCTTATGTGTAACCGGCTCCTGAACTCGTTTTATGATTTCAAAGACCAAAATTATTTTAATGATTTTTTTAAAAAAAATCTCAAAAGGTTACCCAAATACACCTATTTTAAGAAAAATTATTGGTGGCGACTCCATTTTTATTTTTCAAAATATAAATCGAGACTGTTTTTGTTTTTTTTTTTCAAAAAAATGGTTTCGGCAGCTTAGCGATTCCGCTAGAGACCAATAAGAGAGTCAAGCCGTAGGTCAATTATTTTTGGTTTTTTTTTGTTGAAAACTTAAAATTCGATGTAATTTAATTTGCGATCCTATACATTTTTATGTTTTATATGTTTGTTGTGATAATAGCATGTTAATATTATATGTCTATGTTTTTGCATGCATGCATTTGTTACTACACTGCTTAAGTGGAAGTGAAAAGCTACTCCTTTGTGAGGGTTTCACTTCCGTGCAGGATAGTGAATCAGTTTCGAAATACATCCGTACCTATGTTTTCGTGAAGTTTTCACTTCCGTGCAAACATAGGGGAAATGTGTCCCCTGAATCGAACTCGTCCATATGAGCCTATAATGGGTGAAGATTGAGGAATCTGCTAGTTTGGGTACCATTACTTTAAAACCGAAAACCGCATATAATGAACCCTAAGTGCACACCCAAGGTGTAACTATATCGAACTTTTAGAAATAACCTAATAGATGCGTAGGTTCTCTGTGGTAAATTTGTTGATACATTTTATAACTATTGGTACTAACTCTTTTTTTTCTTATTTTGCATTGTATCCTTATATTAAGAAAGGTATTGACTTGAGTTCGATTACTAGTAGAGAATTGGTCATGGAAAAAAGGTATCTTGTTGAAGTAGAAGACAATGTGGTCGTGCGTATGTGGTCAGAGGATAAATAACGTGAGAAGGGTGATAGTTTAGCTAAAGGCCAAGTATCTGATTATTGGGATTTCACTCGGATCAGTGTGACTTAGAATAACTTGCAAGAGTTGAAAGAAATCTGGGATTAGTGGGATGATGGAATGAAGCAGATTTTTTCTAAGAGTTTAGGGATCTATCGTACTGCTAGAAATTAAGGTGGACAAGCATCTCTTTCGAGCTCTTGCACAACACTGGAACCCAGCTTATAGCTGCTTTACCTTTGGGAACATGGATATGGTGCCCACAATTGAGGAATATACCATTCTATTTCGTTGCCCCAAAATTCAGGTAAATAAAGCCTATTCGAGAGCCACTAATGTGCCAACTTTCCTTAAGAAGCTAATGAACATTACAAGAATGAGTGAGCAATGGGTCACAACTCGAATTAAGGTGAAGGGCGATAACAAATGTATTACCTAGAAAAGCTTGAGAGATTTGATCTTAGATAATCTTGATGCAAGGATAAAGGTTGATATCTTTGCTCTTAGTTTGTACGGACTAGTTATATTTCCCAAGGTATTGGGACACATAGATGAGGCAGTCACTAATTTATTCAATCGGCTCAACAAGGGGGTTACACCTATTTCAGTAATTTTAGTTGAAACTTTTAGGTCATTAAATGCATGCCGAAGAGAGGAGGAAGGGAGATTTATTGGTTGTGCACCACTACTGACAGTATGATTTCATAGCCACTTTTGGAAAGTGGAAAAGGTTCTTTGCCGAGTGTTTTCTGTGAGATATTCTCCTTTGAGGGAATTTGTTACTACATAAAGGCGAGAGGACATTTTTAAGGAAAAGTGGATGGAAATACTCCATAGTCTTCGAGACGAAGACATAGAATGGTAAGCACTATGGTTCATTCTCGACGAAATTATTTATTGATGCGGTGATTTTGATCGGGTTCCGTTACTGGGGATATGGGGAGTTGTAGGGTATGTTCCTTTGTTAGAAATGAGACAGTATCGATCAAGACATTTCATCCTAGCAACTCAGGGTTTGGCTCTGTGTGAGTTTGTATATAAAGGCGAGAATAATAAGAAAGGAGTCTGGGAGATATCAAATGCCTGAAACCCAGTTCGTAAAATGAAGCCATTTATTGGAAATCCCATGGTAACCCAAGAGTATGATGAATGGAGGGGTAGAAGAATCAATGATAATATCCCAATGCCAAATCCCGAAAATGTCCACCCAATTGAGGAGCATTTGTAATTAGTCCCATCATTATTAGAGCTCATCAAGCAAGACTTTAAAAAGAAAAGCTCCGAATTGGGGAAAAAGATAGAGTGATAGAAGAGGAAAAGATGCAGTTGGGTTTGGATGTTAATGTCCAAAAGTTAGAAGCCGAAAAGCTAAGGAAAGGGAAGAGAAAGGCTGAGGAAGACTTGGATGGATTGAAGGAGGACTATAAGAAGCTCCACCAATCAATGAGAACTGCTGGTTTGGGTAAGATGTCAGAATAGTCACAACTAGAAGTCCAAGAGGAAAGGACTCAAGCGAATCAGTGGAAGAGAAAATTCAAAGATGCTAAAGTCCAAAGGGGTGTCATAAAAAGTGAGCTGCTAGAAAGTGAAGTCGAGAAAGCTGAGTTGAAAGCTCGGGTAGCCGAGTTAAAGGAGTCATTGCATTGGCACCGCATTCATAACTCTACGATAAAATTAAGGGCAAGCAAGATTGAAAATGGAGAATTAAAGAGTATGGTAGTAGAGCTTGAAACTATATTACAAAATTTTGAAAATCGGATTGAGTTCCTCGAGGGAACCGTAGAAACAAGTATAGGCAACTTTAGCACTCTCAAAGGCAAGTGAGAGACCGAGACCATGTCATGGGTGAAGCTTAACACAAGTGAGAGAGGTGGCAGAGTACTTGCAGAAGTTAGTTAATGGCAGATGCTTTGAGCATAGAGTATGAGTCGGTGTCTGATAAAGGCCAAAAGTTAGCATGTCTCCTTCAAAAGATTAAGACTTTGAGCAATAAGGCAAGGCCTTATTTGTAATTATCTTATGTAAAGACATTCGTTTTCTAGTAAGTTTATTCTATCAGAATTTGATTGAGAGTCAATACCTTTTTTGCATATGCATTCATAAAGTTTCGCATCACATTTTCATGCATTAAAATTTCAAGAAAGACTTTTCTAATTAATTAAAGTTTTCCTTTAAAAGTTACTCTAGAAAAACCACACCGTTACTACACTCGTGCTAAGACAAGAGCAATGGATCAGCGATTGGAAAAGTTGGAGCAGAAGCAAAGGGAAATGCAGGATCAGCTGCATGAACAGTTAGCAAAAGTGTAGCAAGATATGAAGGACCAGATTATTGAGTCCCAAAAAGACATTATCAATCAGTTAACTCAATTATTGGTTGGGAAAACTGATAAGGGAAAGGGTATTGTAATTGACCCAAAGGAAGGGAGTGATGGTCTTTTGTGTCCTTCAAAAGTTACCCTCACGTCAGCCCAGGCTCTACAAGAAACGTGTGTTTGAGGAGCATCTATCACCATTAACCCTCAATCATGCTTGTTTGGCACACCAAAACCGATAAACTACCAAACGGGTTCTAGTACTAACCTAGGAAATAACCCTATCGACTTTGGCGTACCAGATTTAAATGATGTGATGGAGCTAGAAAAATAAGAGTCGAACTTCCTAACCATTTGGAGGAGTGCTGTAAATGGTTAGAGGATAGGTTTAAAGCTTTAGAAGGAGCTAAGGGGTGCTGTGGGATTGATGCTAAGAAGCTGAGTTTGGTTCCCAACCTGATACTTCCCCTCAAATTTAAAGTTTCAGAGTTCGAGAAATACAATGGGACAAGCTACCCGGAGGCAGATATCACCATGTTTTGTAAAGAGATGACGGGGTATGTCAATAATGATCAGTTGCTAATCCACTATTTTTAGGACAGTATGATAGGATCAACTGCAAGATGGTATAATCAATTAAGTCATGCTAAGATCAATTATTGGAAGGATTTGGCACAGGCTTTCATGAGGCAATACGGTCATGTCATCGGCATAGCTCAAGACAGGATCATGTTACAAAACGCTCAGAAAAGGCCGGGTGAAAGCTTCAGGCAGTACGCTCAAAGGTGGAGAGATATGGCCACCCAAGTACAACCACCACTATCTGAAAAAGAGACAACCATACTCTTTGTTAGTACCTTGAAGGCACCGTATATCAATCATCTGCTGGGAAATACTACTAAAAGTTTCTCTGATATGGTAATTTCGGGAGAAATGATTGAAAATGTAATTCAAAGCGAAAAATCGATGCCGGAGAGAGTACCAAAAGGTTCCCTCCTAGAAAGAAGGACAGTGAGGTGAATAAAATAAGCTTATACTGGGTAAATGTTACAAAATCGGTCATGGTAACAGTTTAAAGCCCCGATAACCGATTATCAAAGTAGACTGAGACAAGAATCGGGCTCGAGGTCGAACACTAAAAGAATCTAATTCACTCCCATCCCGATAACCTACAAGGAGCTTTACAAGAGTTTATACGATGCTCGAGTGGTGTCCCCCTATTATTTGAAGCCAATGCAACCTCCGTTCCTAGAATGGTATGGCACAAATGCTCAATGTGACTACCATGCAGGAATAACGGGTCACTTTATCGAGAATTGCACTATTTTTAAGAAGTTGATTGAAAGATTTATTAAGATGGGGATCATAAAGTTCGATAAATCCACAAGACCTAAAGTGACTGAAAATCTTTTGCCAAATCATCCCGATCAGGGGGTGAACGCAATAACGGAAGAGAGGAGTAAGAGGATTAAGAATGATGTGAGGGAGGTCAAGTCTTCATTGAAATGGGTTTGGCAACAAATGGTTAACAAGGGTTTGATTGTGCAAGAGAGAGAGGACATGGTAACAACAACTGAAAATTATTACGAGTTTCATGCCAGTTTCATGCCATGGAGGGGTATGAAATCTAATGGTGCGCCGAATTTCGAACCTTGGTACAAAAGTTGATGGATAATGAAAAACTTGAATTTTTTGAGGAGAGGAAAGATGAAGAGACGAATGATGTTTATGCTTCTGAGGAAGAGGCGCCGGAAAAGGCTTATAAGGCCAACCTACCAATGGTAATTATATCTAGGCCAATGGGTGAGGTTGAAGGTTGAATGACACCATAGGTCATCATTCAGAAACCCATGGCATTTCCTTATAAGGATAATAAAAGGGTATCGTGAAGCTATAACTGTAGCGTAACAGTACCGGATGTGGAAGGATCAAATGAAAATGCAAGTCTTATAGATACAGAGAAGGAGGTTAATATGAAAACCTTGATGTTTGGGCTTGAGAGGAGAGAAAATAGCAAATTCGGTATGCTAGTGAATAAGCTAGTAACTGAGGAGAAAGCCAAGGAATTTTTGAAATTCCTAAAGCATAGCGAGTACAATATGGTGGAACAGTTACATAGGCAACCAGATCAAGTATTAGTTTTAGCCCTACTATCAAGTTCAAAAGCCCACCGTAACGTGCTATTAAAAGTGTTTAACGAAACATATGTGGCGAAGGATATCTCAGTAAACAAGTTGGACTGGCTAATTAATAACTTAAGTGCAGATAATTTTATTTTCTTTAATGATGATGAAATACCTCTAGGGTGCATAAGCTCAACCAGAGCTCTTCACATTACGACTCGATGCAAATGGTACACTTTACCGGACCTATTGATAGATAATGGGTCAACCTTAAATGTGCTACCACTAACAACACTGAATAGATTACCAATAGACAGCTCTCACATAAAGGCATGCCACAGCATAGTAAGAGCCTTTGATGGAACGGAGAGACGAGTGATAGCTAGAATTGAGATTCCACTCCTAATTGGTCCAAACACATATGAGATGGACTTTTTAGTGATGGACATTAGGGCCACTTACAATTGCTTGTTAGGAAGACCGTGGATCTATTCGGCAGGGGCAGTACTGTCATCCCTGCATCAAAAGTTAAAATTGGTGACAGAAGATCGATTAATCACCATTAATGCTGAGGAGGACATCATTGCATCAGTGACTGGCAATGTGCCCTACATAAGTACAGATGAGGAGGCTATGGAGTTTGTGAATGCTACATTTATGGCTTAAGGAGATAAGATCCTCACACCGAAGATATCAATGACCACCAGGATGGGGTTGAAAATAATGATTGAAAAAAGAGCTTTACTTGGAAGAGGATTGAAGAGATATCTCAAAGGAAGGATTATAGCGTTGGTATTGGTAGAGAAACGTGATCAGTTTGGCTTAGGATTCAAGCCAAATATGAAATAGAGAAAGGAAAAATTACAGAAAAAATAGGATAAGAAAAGAGCACGAATAAGCGGGGAAGAGATCAAAAGCAAGCCTATGATATTTCCTCATATTTCAAAGTTATTCGTGTCGGAAGGTATTATTAACCCCAAGCGAAGGCCGACAGAAGATAGGTTGGTAGGAATAATAGAGAATCTGAACATCAGTACTATATTCGAAGGAATTTGTTAGGAATTCGCCTCTACACCTTCGAAACTGTTCTAGACAACTGAACTGCAGAAGAGCTCCCTGTAACTTTTAAGTCTGTTTTAGAGTAATGTTCAAAACACCCTTATTGCTCTAAGCCCGAGAGCAATTGAGATCTTTTTGTAATGGGCACATGTTTATTTGCTTTTTATTTTCAATAAAAAAGATGCAGTTTCTTTCACCCAAATTGGCAAAAATTCTCATTATTCTTTTCATTCATCTCATAACGCAATAAACATTCTTAAATTCATTTATCTTTCGAATCTTTTTGGTCCATATAATAGGTCCCTAGATATAAACGGTATGAGTAACGTCATTGTCGACTTAGAGCCTCATTTTGAGCAAGAAGTGTGCTTAGAGGAATCTCATGATTTTGAAGAAGCCCAAGATTGTAGTTTATCTCTTGATTTGCTACGGATGGTTGAGCAAGACGAAAAACAGATATTAACTCATAAAGAATCAATAGACGTTGTGAGTTTAGGGGATGAAGTTGACAAAATGGGGTGAAGATTGAAACCTATATCTCTGTAGAAGCAAGGCGATATCTCATTGATCTGCTTCAAGAGTTCAAGGATGTGTTTGCATGGTCGTATTAGGATGTGCTCGGTCTAAGCACTGATATCGTGGTACACAAGCTCCTTATAAGAGAGGAGTGTAAACCGGTTCAATAGAAGCTTCGAAGAATGAGACTGTACTCCTAAAGATAAAAGAAGAGGTTCAAAAATAGTTTGATGTCGGCTTTTTGCAAGTAGTAAAATACTCAAAATGGGTGACCAACATAGTGCTAGTTTCTAAGAAGGATGGAAAAGTAGGAATGTGCATGGACTATCGGGACTTAAACAAGGCTAGTCCAAAAGATAATTTCTCACTACCTCATATCGACACCTTGGTGGACAATACAGCAGATCATTCCTTATTGTCCTTCATGGGTGGTTTTTCTGGGTACAACCAAATAAAGATACATCCTAAGGATATGGGTAAAACTCATTCGTCACCATGTGGGGAACCTTTTGCTACAAAGTTATGCCATTTGGATTGAAGAATGTAGGGGCAACATATCAAAGGACTATGGTGACTCTGTTCTATGACACGATGCATAAGGAGATTGAGGTTTATGTCGACGATATAATCGCAAAGTCTCAAACAGAAGAGGAACATGTGGAAGTTTTGAGAAAGTTGTTCATAAGATTGAAAAAGTTCCAGTTGAAGTTGAACCCAAAAAAATGTACTTTCGGGGCTACTTCAGGCAAGCTATTAGGCTTTGTGGTTAGTAGAAAGGGAATTGAAATCGATCCTGATAAAGTTAGAGCTATACAAGAGTTTCCACCTCTACGTACTCAAAAGGAAGTTAGAGGTTTCCTAGCGAGATTGAATTAGTTCGCTATGTTCATCTCACAACCTAGGAGTTTGAGATGATGAAAGCCAAAAGACTTTTGACAAGGTTAAACATTACTTGTCTAATGCTCCAGTTTTGATGCCACCAAATCTGAAAAAACCTTTAATTCTATACTTGGTCGTATTTGAAAACTCTATGGGATGCGTATTGGGCCATCATGATGAGTCGAGAAAGAAAGAAAAAGCAATTTTTTATCTCAGCAAGAAGTTCACTGAATGTGAGATAAGATATTCGCTAATCGAGAAAATATGTTGTGCTCTAGTTTGGACTACCCGAAGGTTGAGGCAATACATGTTATATCATACGACCTGGTTGATTTCAAAATTGGATCCTCTCAAGTCTATGATGGGGTCGGCTGCATTGAATTGAAGGATGGCCAGATGGCAAATGCTACTTTCTGAATTTGACATAGTCTATTTGAACTAGAAGGCGATAAAAAGGAGTGCAATAGTAGATTTTCTAGCTAGCAGAGCTCTCGAGGATTATGAGCTATTAGATTTTGATTTCCCAAACGAATATCTAATGTATGTTGAAACCATAGCAGAAGAAGCTTTAGAAGAGCAACCATGGAAAATGCATTTTGACGGTGCTTCAAATGCTACTGGCAAAGGGATTGGGGCAGTTTTGGTATCCCCGAAAGGTGATCATTATCCCCTCACAAGCAAGCTTGACTTCGAATAAACAAATAACATGGAAGAATATGAAGCATGTGTCATGGGTATTCGGGCAGCTATAGAATGCAAAATCAAGATTCTGGAAGTGTACGGGGATTCTGCGTTGGTAATTTATCAACTTAAGGGAGAATGGGAAACGAGAGATTCCAAGTTGATGCATTATCGAAAGTTAGTTCTAGAGTTAATAAAGGAATTTGAGGACATCACCTTCCATTACCTTTCGCGAGAGGAAAATCAGATGGCCGATGCTTTGGCTACTCTTGCGTCCATGATCATGGTCAATAAGCAAAAAGATATAAAGCCTATTCAGATGAGTATCTATGAGGTTCCATCTCATTGCTACAGCATTGAAGGGGAAGAAAAGGATAATCACCCTTGGTACTAGGAAATTTCGTAATATGTAAAAGACCATAAGTACCCTGAGCAAGCCACCGAGAATGACAAAAGAACATTGAGAAGACTCGCAATTGACTATGTCCTCGATGAGAATATTCTATATAAAAAGAGAAAAGATCAAGTCCTGTTGAGGTGTGTTGATTCTGTTGAGGCTAAGAAAATCTTAGAAGAAGTTTATGAGGGTGTTTGTGTAACACATGCCAATGGTTTCACGATGGCCAAACAGATTATGAGATTCGGATATTACTGGTCAACCATGAAAGGAGATTGCATTAAATACGTTAAGAAATGTCACAAGTGTCAAATTTACGAAGACAAATTTCATGTACCTCCTTCACCTTTCCATGTTATGACTTCCCCATGGCCTTTTTCAATGTGGGGCATAGACGTCATCAGACCAATCTTGCCAAAAGCTTTTAATGGGCATAGATTCATTTTTGTGGTCATCGATTACTTTACTAAGTGGGTGGAAGCTTCTTCTTACGCTAATTTCATGAGATCAACGGTCAGCAAGTTCTTGAAGAAAGAAATTATATGTCGGTATGGAATGCTAGAGAAGATTATATCTGACAATGCGTTGAACCTGAACAATAGCACAATAGCAGAAATCTACAGTCAATTTAAGATCAAGCACCATAATTCAGCACCGTATCGCCTGAAAATGAACGGAGCTGTAAAGGCAGCTAATAAGAACATCAAGAAAATTGTGGGGAAAATGACAAAGACTTACAAAGATTGGCATGAGAAGTTACCATCTGCTCTCTATGCTTATCGAACGTCGGTCAGAACTTCTATAGGGCAACACCTTTCTCATTAGTATATGGAATAGAGGCAATCTTAGCCATTGAAGTCGAGATTCCTTCCCTCTGAGTTTTATCAGAAGTGAAGTTAGATGAGGCAGAATGGATTTAGTCAAGATATGACTAGCTAAACCTAATTGATGAGAAGAGGTTGAAGGCTATCTAGCATGACCAGGTGTACCAAAAATGGATGATGCAAGCTTATGATAAAAAGGTTCGCCCTAGAGAATTCCTCGAGGGAGATCTAGTTTTGAAAAAGATCCTTCCTATACAAAAGGACTTCCGAGGCAAATGGATGTCAAATTAGGAAGACCCATATGTGGTAAAGAAAGATTTCTCTGGAGGAGCTTTGATTCTAGTTGAGATGGACAGCAAGGATTTGTCAAACCCCGTGAACTCAGATTCAGTGAAGAAATACTTCGCCTAAAAAAAAGGTAAGGCCGAGATGAAAACCCGCAAAGGGCGTCTCGAAGCCTAGAGAGACTTGAGTCGAAAACCTGAAAGGGCGGCTCAGATTTAGATAAAAAATGGGGCGTGAAGTGGGCTTCCTTCTCAAAAGTAACAGGATGGAGAGACATTACATTTTGGGCATTGACGAAGTGTAATAGTTTTCATGGGTACACATCAGGCTCAAGGTATAAAAAGATTTTTGCATATTACTTTGGGAAATTCTAAATAGTACAGGGACATGAAACAAGACCATTAGTTCAAAATAACCGAATCCCAGGGTTGAAGGGATCCTGAAACGAATAAGTTCAACTTATGATCACCTCATTGAATTTCGTATCAAGAACACCAAACTTGAAGGAAAGGCATGGTGACACATCAATGTTAGAACTTAGGCAAAAGACGATTAGTGACAACCTAAGGACTAAAACAATAAAAGACCATTTTAAATATGACATCTTTGCATGCATATCAACATCATTCATGCGTATTTAAATAGAAGCATTTGATTCATTCAAATAATGGCATCCTAGTTACATGGCCTAGATAGAGGCCCGTAAAACAAGTTCTATAGGTCATGTTCTCAGAGAATGGCAATAGAACGACGAATCCTATTCCCCTAAAGTTGTAAAGAGGTAGATTAAAACAAGTAAAGAACCTTAATTTCCCTAAAGTTGCAATAAAATAGAGCGAAGTCATCACATCCAATCTTTTGCCCCGACCATGGGGAAGATTGAAGACCATCCAATCTTTTACCCCGACCATGGGGCAGATTGAAGCAATCCAATCTTTTACCCTAATTAGAGGGCAAATTGAAGACCATCCAATATTTTACCCTGACCATGGGGTAGATTGAAGCAACCCAATCTTTTACCCTAACTAGAGGCAGATTGAAGACCATCCGATCTCTTACCCCGACCATGGGGCAAATTGAAGCGATCCTATCTTTTACCCCTTAAGCTATAGAGGGGCAAATTAAAGCTACAGAAGCAAATCCTATACCCCTAAAGTTATAGAGGGACGGATTAAAACTCACAGTAGTAGACCTTGATCTTCACTGAAGTTGCAGAGAAATTGAGTGGAGCTACGAAGGTGAATCCTTATATCTTTGAAGTTGCAGTAGAGCAAGATGAAGCTACAAGAACAAATCCTATACCCTTAAAGTTACAGTGAGTCCGATTAAAGTCATGAAAGCAAATCTTTATCTCTCTGAAGCTGCAGTGGAGCAAGATGAAGCTACAACATCAAATCCTATATCCAATAGATTGGATGGAGACTATATTAGCAAATCCTATCTCCTTAAAGATGAAGTGGAGCAGGATAAGGCTACAACATTAAATCCTATCTTGAGGTTGCAGTAAAGCTAATACGGTGGAATAAAGTAGCTAATAAAGTGAAAGGATGGATGGCTGAAAATAAAAAACATCAAAAGTCGAAATTTAGTAAGAGGACGAAATTGGTCTCTTTTTTTTGCTCCATTCCCATTACACGACAACGAGCAAAGAGGGGTAGTAGTGCAAGCCTAATTTCATCCGGGCCTTGAAACCCAATTCCATTTTTCTTATTTCTTTATTATTTTATTTATCATTTTATGAATATAAATAAATATAAAATAATATTAATTTTGTTTTATTATTTATTTATTATTGTATGAATATAAATAAATAAATGTTAAATAATATTAATTTTGTTTTTTTATTTTATGAATATAGATAAATAAATAAATAAATAATAAACCCAAATTACAAGCCCAAATATACCCAAAAAAACCAAATACAGAACCCTAAAAGCCCAAATAACCTAAAACATTAAACACAAATATGAAACCTTAACCCCCTTTTCTGCTCCAACCGTCGTTATCGTAAGCACCAGTCGCGTCGCAATTGTCGTTGTCGATGCCGTTACCCTCGGATCTAGAGTCCACGATCTGCACGTCGCTTGATTTACATTGACAAATCCGAAAATTTGTTATACAAATGTGAAAAACACAAAAAAATAAGATGTAAAGACAAAATTTGTACGAAAAATCACGAGAAAAATCAATTGAAAGAGGCATTTTGCAACCAAAACACGAGCAAGTATTTGCAAATAACAGTCAAGCAAGGTACTTTTATTGTTTTTTGAAATTTCCGCAACAATTTCTTTTTTTTTTGTTTACTTGAAAATACAAAGAGAAAAAAAAGGTAAAAGTTTACCCTTCATGCCGACCGCCCTTCCTCGTCGCCGTGAATGCTCGTGGGTACCCGTTGGAGGAGTCGTCGGAGGGGTGATGTCAAGATCCGAACGGTTTTCACTCGTTTGAGGCTTGTGGGGTGCGATTTTGGTAAAAAAAGTCTTAGATCTGGGCTCGAGGATGCCGAACGCGTAGAAGGGTGATTTTTTAGGACTTTCGACCACCGCGTACGGTTGTTATCAATGACGTTGTGTGGTGGACGGATGGTGGAGGGACACACCGGGCATGGGTTGGGCGATTGGCCATTTGAGAGAAATTAAAAGCTTTTTTTTTAGAAATAATGAACAAATGAAAAAGTTAAAAGAAAAAATAGCTTATATAGCCAAGAAAATGGCACCGTTCTGAGGGGGTTTACTGCGCATTTAAAAAAAAGGAAAATTACCCAATAAGTCTCTCTGAATTTTTAAAGGTTTCAATTTAATCCTTGATGCCATTCTTTTTGTTATTTTTAATTCAACGTAACAATTTCACTTCGTTTTCAATTTGATCCTTGACCAAAAAGTGTCTTTGGGGTTGCCACGTGTCAAGATTTTTAGGTTATTACCGGAGAAGCCCTTGCTTTATTTTAAAATTATGTTTTTATTTTGGTTTATTTCTCGAGAAGCCCTTGCTTTATTTTAAAATTATGTTTTACCCCTAAATTTTCCAAAAATTTAAATTTGACCCTAAAACTTTCCAAAAATTCAATTTGACCCCTAAACTTTCTAAAAATTCAAATCTAACCCTTGAACTTTCCATAAATTCAAATTTGACCCTGTTTTAATGTAATTTTTTTTATTTTATCCCATATGTATATATATTACATGCTTTTAATTTTTCTTGTTTATCTTTTTTTATTAATCCCTTTTATATGCATATGCATATGTATATTATTTTATTTGTTTGTTTCTTTATTTATTCATTTATTCAGTTATTTATTTACTCGATTTATAATTTTATTGTATTTTATGTATATATTGTTTTCTTATTATTTATACCTGTAAATTATGTGCATATTTTTTGCATAACATGGTAATTTATTTTTTAAAGATACATAAATTGTTTTAATAAATCATGGCAATGTTTTTTTGTTTCGAGAATTTGAAAAAATCATGCCCTAACTCACTGGGTGTCATTTTTTTCTTTGAACAGGGATAATTGGATATCCTTTTAAAAATTTAAATACGAGATTTTTTGAAAAGCTCATTATTTTTAAATATTCGAATTGTTATGTCCTAACTTACTGGATGTGACTTTTTTCTCTCGACTAATTCGAAATAACGAGCTTTCTTCGGAAAACAAAATTTATTTTCAAAATAGAATAAATATGACTTTCATGCATTTAAGGATCGCGATTTAAATTTTTCTCAAATTTTTAATTTTCAACAAATAAGATTTTGAATAATCGATTAGGTACGAATTTTGGGCATGTAAGGGTACTAATCCTGCCTTATGTGTAACCGACTCCCGAACTCATTTTATGATTTCAAAGACCAAAATTATTTTAATATTTTTAAAAAAAAACTCAAATGGTGACCTAATTTCACTTGTTTTAAAAAAAATTATTGGTGACGACTCCATTTTCATTTTCCAAAATATAAATCGAGATCGTCTTTGTTTTTTTTTTCAAAAAAATGGCTTCGACACTAAGTATGGTCATTTTATTGCTTTGTATCATCCTTTTACTGCTGTAACAGTAGCTCAATTATTCATGAAAAATGTCGACAAGCTACATGGTATGCCATATTCGATTATTTTTGATAGGAGGAAGGTATTTATCAGTACCTTTTGGTAAGACCTATTTCGAAAGGTTGGTATAAGGCTTCTTCTTTCCACTACCTGCCATCCAGAGACAGATGAATAGATTGAGGTGTTGAATAAGTGCCTTGAAAGTTACCTAAGGTGTATGTCTAAAGAAAGGCTATAAGATTGGGTGAAGTGCCTCCTACTAGTTGAATGGTGGTATATTTCTACTTTTCATACTACTATTCACATAACACCCTACGAGGCATTGTATGGACAGAACCCTCCATATCACATGCCATGTCTGAGTAGTGCATCCTTAAGGCCATTGTTGATAGAAGTCTGCAGCATCAAGAGGTTGCAAGGAAGTTACTCCAGTTTCATCTTAATAGAGCACAAGACAGAATGAGACAATTGGCAGACGGGCATAGGACTGACATGCAATTTGAGGTGGGAGACCTGGTCTATTTGAAGCTCCTAGATTCTTTGGCCTCTTTAAGGTGGAAGAAAAGATAGGGAAGGCAGCTTACAAGTTATAGTTACCTTAAACCTCTCGAATTCATTCCACTTTCCATGTCTCTCAGCTTAGGAAACATGTGGGAGTTGCTCTTGTGCAAGCAGAGTTACCAGTGATTGATGACCATGGATCTTGAGCCAAAGAGCTTGTTAGAATCCTAGACAAGAGAATGATGATGCATGGTAATACAGCAGTCACGAAAGTACTAATTGAATGGGCAAATTCCTTTCTAGAAGATGCCACTTGGGAACCTTTCTAGCAAATCAAGGATGATTTCCCTCATATAGATCCTTGAGGATAAGGATTCTCTTCGAGGGGAGAGTATTGCTATTGACTAAAATCTATGTTGGGCCTAAGTAATGGGTTATAGAAAGTTTGGGTCGAGTCATAGCTTGGGAGAGTTAAACAAAACAGCACGTAGTAGGGATTAATGAAACACAACATATAGTCATCATCTGGTTTGTTATTTTAACTGCCTTAGCTGTAATTCCTTTATTTTCTTTTTATTTTATTTCCTATAAAACCGGTGTAATAGGAAGGTTGGTTATGAATGAAAACTGTTATTCACACTATCTCTTCCCTCAAAAATTCTCCTCACTTCATCTCTCCTCTCCAAATTGTGTTTCTTTTCCCCTCACCAATTCCAATCATAACATGAAAAGTATTCAAAACTAAGATATTATCATCAATTCCGCGTATATATATATTCTTTATGTGCGAAGAAAATGAATTAAGACTGATAAATTTCAAAAGCATTAACAAATTAAAAATGATATATAAAAGGTATTGTCGAAAAGTTTATTTTTGGGAAAACAAACAGGTTTCGAACAATATTTTAAAAATATCAAAAATTGGGAAAAATGGGAGTCGTCACCAATTTTTTATTCAGCGTGATTGGATCACCATAAAATATTTAAAATCCGTTTGGAAAACATTTTGGTCTTCGAAATCTAGAAAATGGGTTCGGGAGTCGGTTACGTGAGAGGAAGGGTTAGCACCTTCACACTCCCAAAATTGGTACCATGTTGATTATTTTAGTGTCTTGTTTGTAAAATTTTAAAAACTCGAATAAAGTTATAAAGTGCGATCCTTAAATGCATAAGTCATGTTTAAGAAAGAAATCGATTTTTGTTTAGAAGTCTCGCTATTTCGAGGTGATCGAGAAAGAAAGTCGCGTCCAGTGAGTTAGGACATAATGTTTCAAGATCCGAAAATAACGAGCTTTTCTTTGTTGTAAACTTTTAAACCTTAAAAAGGGTATTCGATTATCTTGATTTACAGAAAAGTTGCGCCTAGTAAATTAAGGCACAAATTTTCAAAACCCGAAATAAAAGAATATTGCCTCGATTTAAGGGTATTCGATTATCCCGAGTTGAAGAAAAATCATGCCTAGTAAGTTAAGGCACGAATTTTCAAAACCCGAAATAAAGGAATATTACCTCGATTTTAAATATTTTGGATAAAAATAAAAAAAGGACTTTAATTAAAAAATAGTGATAAAAATGAGTATGCAAATTAAATACGAGCTATGCAATTAATGATAAAGTTAAATAACATAAAGAATGAATAAATATACAAAAATAAATATGAGAAAAAAATAATATACGAATTATGAATCAAAATAAATAAGAAAATACAAAATTAATTTAAAAAAGGTTAAAAATTCATATACGAAAGTCAAAGAAAGAATAAAAATGGGGTCAAAAAATGAAGTTTTGGAGAGTCTGAGGGTTAAAATGCATTTTTGGAAAGTTTTAGGGGTAAAAATGTCATTTTAGGAAAATTCGGGGCAAAAAGGTGATTTTTGAAAGTTCGAGGGTAAAAAATGTGATTTTGGGAAGTTCAGGAGTAAAAATGGAATTTTTGGGAAGTTCGAGGGCAAAAATGTGATTTTTGGAAGTTCGAGGGTAAAAATAGAATTTTTGGAAGTTCGGGGGAAAAAATGTGATTTTTGGAAAGTTTAGGGGTAAAAATGTGATTTTTATGAAGTATAAGGGTCAAAATATGATTTTTGGACAGCTTAGAGATCTTTTAGACAATAAAACCAAAAAGATAGGACACGTGGCAGCTTCTCAAGCATTCTAGGGTCAAAAGACCAATTTGTAAATCTTTTAAAATTACTAGGCCAATTTAAAATAAAAAAACTTGATTTAAGGACGAAATTAAAACAAATAAAAAATAGAAAGGACCATTTATGCAAATAACCCAAAAGTAGACACGTGGCAGCTTCATGGACTTTCAAAAAGGTCAAAGGATTAAATTGAAAATGAAATGAAATTCATGGGCAAATTTAAAATTAATTAAAAGTTCAAAAAGGACAAGATTGTAAATTTAAAAAAAAGCGGAAGGACCGATTGCATAAATATACCATTTCATAAAAACACGTGGATCCTCTTGGGTCAAATTGGGTCATGGATCGGGTCGAGTGAAACGGTGCCGTTTTGGGGCCTTTAAGCCAATTCCAAAACGGCACCGTTTTGGATGGCTATAAAAGGCCCTTTCATCCCAAAAAAATCGCTTTCTCATCTCCTTTTAAAAAAAAAACCCTCTCTAATGCTCTCTCCTCTCTCTTTAAGCCTCTTCATGGTCGGTCAAGGTCCGATTACCGTATGGTCGTCGCACCACCGTCGTACCGCCACCACGCGCCGCCGTATACGGTGGTTCAAGGTAAAAACCTCTCCCTTCTTTATTTTTTTTACGTTTTAAACAAATCTGAGATCAGATCTAACTAGTTCGATCCCAATCCCCTTTTTAAAAACTTCAAAACCACCGATCTTTTTTTTTTATAAAAAATTTAGATCTATTTTCCTTTTCAGTTGGTTTTAAAACAGAGATCTGGCTTAGATCTTTCAAAAGATTAAAGGATTAATGCTGTTCCATTTTTCAAGTCTGTTTGTTCGTTATTTTTTATTCATTTTTATTTATTGATTTTCATTTATTATTGATATGTCTTGATCTTCTGGATTTGAGGCCACGAGCATGGCAATGTTCGATGCTGCAACGTCGATGGTGTTTCGAAGAGGCTCCGTTCAGGATTCCGATGAGTAAGGTGAGACTTTTCAACTTTCTTCTTATTTATTTATTATTTTTATCATTATTAATTATTTAATGAATTTATTATTAATAATAAATGAACCATTAATGGATATTAATATACTAAATAATAAATGAATATATTGTTATAAATTAAATATATTAATCCTTGAATGAAAGTAAATAGACAGTAAGTGTGTATTAATATGTTTAAAACATTCTGAATTTCTTATGATAGATAAAAAGAAATAAAAGGTAAGTGAATAGATGTACCTTGAGAATTGATATTATTTTGGCTGTTCAAAATTGTTGAACTTTTATTCTCTGACTTTGAATACTCCCTGCTTTCTTGTATTAAATTGAAACTGTCTGTATTGATTTCTAAAAGGTTTATTACAAATGCTGGAATTTTGTATTGACTTCTGAAAAAAGGCTTTCGTAAAAAATTACAATCGTTTGAATTTGGTTCTTATAACCAATTTTTACAATCATACTATTTTGTTTCTTCTAACTAAACGTTGGTCTTTTCTTCTTTTGCAGGTTGGCTTGGCAGTGGCGGTGGTGGCAGTTTCAGTTGCTGGTGCTGTGGTGCAACTTGGTTGCTGACGTGGCAACTCTTGATTGGGTGAAGGAGGGTGGCAGTAGCATAAGTGACTTAGCAGATTAGGGTTTTTGTATTGGGCTATTTGGGCCAAATTTAGGTTTGTTTGTAATTGGGCCATGTATTTAGGTTTGTTTGGGTTTAGAATTTGGGCCATTTGGATTGTAATTTTGTAATTGGGCCTTGTAATTGTTTTGGACTTTGAATTTGTATTTGGACATTATTAATTTAAATTTAGAATAAATTTAAACTTAAAATAAATTTAAATTTAAAAACAAATTTAAACTTAAAATAAATCTAAAAACTGGGTTTAGTCTGGGCCCGGACAAATTAGGCTTCAACAGTTGCCCCTCTTTGCTCGTTGCTGTGTAAGAGGAATGGAGCAAAGACCAAAAGGAGGCCCAATTTGGTCACGTTTCATTTTTTGACGTTCTTTCTTCGATTAGTCCACCCTTCACTCTGTTGGTCGTTTCTTTGCTGCATCTGCCTCTACAGCTTCTAGCGTCATGGCTCCATCTTGTCTTAAAACAAATTCGCTACTGTAGCTTTATTCAATTTATTTGCAACTTTAGGGATTTGGTGTCGTAGCTTTATTTATTGGTTCATTTTTTTGTATTTCACCAAAAAGATGGGATTTGAAGTTCCACTCCACTCAATTTCAGGGAAATTGATATTTGCTTTTGTGAGAGGGTTGCAACTGCTCCAGGTTCGGAGTAAGAGATTTGCTGATGATAATCTGCCCCAAGCTCGGGGTCAGAGATCGAATGGTTGCAATCTGCTCCAAGCTCAGGGTGAGTGATTGGTTAATGGTAATCTATCCCAAGCTCGGGGTAAAAGATCGAATGGCTACAATCTGCCCCAAGCTCGGGGTAAGAGATTTATTGATGGTGATCTGCATCAGGCTCGGGGTAAAAGATCGAATGGCTGCAATCTGCGCAGGCTCGAGGTAAGAGATTTACTGATGGTGATCTGCCCCAAGCTCGGGATAAAAGATCGAATGGCTACAATCTGCCTTAGGCTCGGGGTAAGAGATTTACTGATAATGATCTGCCCCAAGCTCAGGGTAAAAGATCGAATGGTTGCAATCTGCCCCAAGCTCGAGGTAAGAGATTTGCTGATGGTGATCTGCCCCAAGCTTGGGGTAAAAGATCGAATGGTTGCAATCTGCGCCAGGCTCAGGGTAAGAGATTGACTGGTGATGATCTGCCTCAGGCTCAGGGTAAGAGATCAGATGGTCGCAATCTGCCCCAAGCTCGGGATAAGAGATTGATTGGTGATGATCTGCCCTAGGCTCGGGGTAAGAGATCAAATGGCTACAATTTGCTCCACGATTGGGGTAAGAGAATTATTAATGATGATTTACCCCAAGTTCAGGGTAAGAGATCAAACGACTGCAATCTACCCCATGATAGAGGTAAGAGAATTACTGATGAGGATCTGCCCCAAGTTCGGGGTAAGAGATCGAATCTTCAATCTGTCCTTCTTGATTAAGGGTAAAATTGGAATGATGTAGTTTGAATCCAACTCCACTGCAATTTTAGGAAGATAGGATTTGATGTCGAAACTTCATCTTACTCTTATGAAAACTTGGTATTGTAGTTTAATCTCGATCCACTATAACTTCGAGGTAGAAGATTTACTGTTACGGCTTCAATCTACTCCTCTTCGTCTTTAGGGTATCAGCTCCAATATTTCCTTGGTTCCTCTCGCCATTTCGTGGGGATGTGACCTATAAAGTATGCTTCTATAGACCTCATATGTAGGCCCAAATCATCAGGATGCAATGATTAGAATGAATCAAATGCTCCTAACTATATGAATGCGTATGATGAATGACCGTTTATTATTTGGGTTAACATAGCCTGTCGCTTGTCCAAATTCTGTCATGGGTGCGCTGTCCTGTCTCCTTCTAGGTTAAGCCTGAACTGCTTGTTTTCAAGTTTTCCAATTGGTGGTCCTGTTTAGGGCCCCTGTACCATTTAGGGAATTCTAGGGTAATGCTCATGGATCTTTGTATGATTCATATTACTAGTTTATTATTCGTTATTTTAAATGCAAAAATGCTTGAACAAAATTATGGAAGAATAAGGTCGAAATTTATTGAAGACACAATTCGAAAGATCAATAGGAGGCAAATTTTTGTCAAGAAATTGCCAAGTATACAACAAAAGACAATTAGATGCCTCGAATATCGCAAGATGAGCTTCTCTGAGCCGACTTGCTGA
This sequence comes from Gossypioides kirkii, assembly GCA_005610355.1. Classification (NCBI taxonomy): domain Eukaryota; kingdom Viridiplantae; phylum Streptophyta; class Magnoliopsida; order Malvales; family Malvaceae; genus Gossypioides; species Gossypioides kirkii. The sequence goes on along the minus strand of CP032253.1, from coordinate 23,298,691 downwards.
GAATCATTATGAGCCCAAGTATGTGTCTAGAAGATCTGGAGTGCTTTGTTGATGCTTCGAGTTGTAATTTTCCTCTATCTTGTTACATTTGAGAGAAACGATCTCTTCGACCTGTTCTTGAATTTGAGCCGCCCTTTGCGGGTTTTCAACTCAAAATTTCTTTTGGTTTCAAGATGCCCTTTACGGGTTTTCATCCTAAACCTCTTTTTTTTTGGGACGCCCTTTACGGGTTTTCATCTCAATTTTAGGCAAAATATTTTTTCACCAAGTCTGAATTGACGGGGTTGTGCAGATCTTTGCTATCCATTTCTGTTAAAATGAGAGCTCCTCTTGTGAAAGCTTTCTTTACCACGTAAGGTCCTTCCCAATTTGGCATCCATTTTCTGCGGAAGTCTTTATGTATGAGAAGTATCTTTTTCAAAACTAGATCTCCCTCATGAAATTCTCTAAGATGAACTTTTTTGTTATAAGCTCTCATCATTCTTTTCTGGTACATCTGACCATGGCGAATAGCTCTTAATATCTTTTCTTCAATTAAGTTCAACTGATCATAACGAGCCTGGATCCATTCTGCCGCATTTAACTGTAGCTCAGTCAAGACTCGGAGAGAAGGTATTTCAACCTCAATAGGTAAGACTGCTTCCATACCATATGCTAGTGAAAATGGTGTTGCCCCAGTAGAAGTTCTATATGCAAATAGGGCAAATGGTAGTTTTTCGCGCTAGTCTTTGTAGGTCTCAGTCATTTTCGCAATGATCTTCTTGATGTTTTTGTTAGCTGCCTCTACCACTCCATTCATCTTTGGGCGATAAGGGGACGAATTGGGATGCTTGATCTTGAATTGCTCACAACCTTCCGCTATTGTTCTATTGTTCAAATTCAAGGCATTATCGGATATGATTCTCTCCGGTATCCTATATCGGCATATGATCTCTTTTTTCAAGAACTTACTAACTGCAAACTTCGTGACGTTAGCGTAAGAAGCTGCTTTTACCCATTTGGTGAAATAGTTGATAACCACGAAGATAAATCTATAACTATTAGAAGCCTTTGGAGACATTGGCCCAATGACATCCATGCCCCACATAGAAAATGGCCAAGAAGAGGTCATGACATGAAGGTATGATGGAGGTACATGAATCTTGTCTCCATAGATATGGCACTTATGGCATTTCTTGGCATAATTGATACAATCGCCTTCCATAGTAGACCAGTAATAACCAAATCTCATTATTTGTCTAGCCATTGTGAAACCATTGACATGTGTCCCACAAATGCCTTCATGAACTTCTTCTAAGATCTTTTTAGCTTCAAATGCGTCGACACATCTTAGCAACACCTGATCTTTTCTTCTTCTGTACAAGATTTCCCCATCTAGGACATATTCATTGGCAAGTCTTCTCAATGTCCTCTTTTCATTTTCGGAAGCTTGCTCGGGGTACTTGCGATCTCTCATATACTAAAGAATATCTTGGTACCATGGACGGTCATCCCTTTCTTTTTCTTCTTCTTTGATATCATAACAATGAGCAAGAGCCTCATAGATGCTTATTTGAATGGTCTTCACATCTTCTGGTTTATTTACTTTAATCATCGAGGTCAAAGTGGCAAGAGCATCAGCCATCTGATTTTCTTCTCGTGGGAGATAATGGAAGGTGACATCATCAAACTCCTTGATTAAATATAGAACCAATTTTCGGTAATCAATTAGCTTAGAATCTCTAGTTTCCCATTCTCCTTTAAGTTGATAGATTACAAGTGCGGAGTCTCCATATATCTCCAAAGCTTTGATTCCCCGTTCTATGGCTGCACGGATTCCCATGATACATGCCTTATATTTCGCCATGTTATTTGTGAAATCAAAATCGAGTTTACTGGTGAAGGGATAGTGGTCTCCTTTTGGTGATACCAGGACTGCCCCAACTCCATTACCTATGGCGTTTGAAGCTCTATCAAAATTTAATCTCCAAGGATGTTCCACTGTGGTTACCTCTTCAGTGGTCGCAACATACATTAAATCCTTGTTCGGAAAGTCAAAGTTTATTTGCTCATAGTCCTCTAAAGCCCTGCTAGCTAGGAAGTCTGCTATCGCACTCCCTTTTACTGCCTTTTGATTGACATAGACTATGTCGAACTCCGAAAGCAAGATCTGCCACCTAACCAATCTTTCATTCAATGCGGCCGACTCCATCATGTATTTCAGAGGGTCTAGTTTTGAGATTAACCAAGTGGTATGGTACAACATGTATTGCCTTAATCTTCGCATGGTCCAAACTAGAACATAACATAGTTTTTCAATTGGCGAGTATCGAGTCTCACAATCGGTGAAATTCTTGCTGAGATAATATATCACCCTTTCTTTCTTTCCAGATTCATCGTACTAGCCTAGTACACATCCCATAGAATTTTCAAAGATTGCTAGGTATAGGATCAACGGTTTATTAGGAATTGGAGGCACCAAGATGGAAGTATTGGACAAGTAATCTTTAACCTTGTCAAAAGTTTCCTGACATGCATCATCCCATACACCTGGGTTGTGTTTCCTAAGCAAATGGAAGATAGGATCACATTTCTCTGTCAACTGTGAGATGGACCAAGTGATGTAATTTAGTCTCCTTAAAAACCCTCGAACTTCTTTTTGCGTACTGGGTGGTGGTAGTTTTGTATGGCTTTGACCTTATCTGGATAAATTTCAATCCCTTTTTTGCTGACCACAAAGCCTAACAGCGTTCTTGATGTGGCTCCAAAAGTACACTTTGTTGGGTTTAGCTTTAACTGATACTTTTTTAGCCTCCCAAACAGCTTTCTTAAGATCCTTACATGCTCTTCCTCTGTTCGGGATTTCGCAATCATGTCGTTGACATAAACTTCAATTTCTTTATACATCATGTCATCAAACAAAGTCACCATGGCCCTTTGATAAGTTACCCTTGCATTCTTGAGTCCAAAAGGCATTATCTTGTAGCAGAATGTTCCCCATAGCGTGACAAACATGGTTTTCTCCATATCCTAAGGATCCATCCTTATCTGGTTATACCCGAAGAAACCGTTTATGAATGAAAATGAGTGACCTGTTGTATTATCCACTAAGGTGTCGATATGAGGTAAAGGAAAGTTATCCTTTGGGCTTGCTTTATTTAAATCCCGATAATCCATACACATACGCACTTTTCCATCTTTTTTAGGAGTAGGGACTATGTTGGCTACCCATTCTAAGTATTTAACTACTTGGAGAAACCTAGCGTCAAATTGCTTTCTGATCTTTTCTTTTATTTTTAATAACACATCAGGTCTCATCCTTCGGAGCTTTTGCTGAACAGGCTTGTATTCTTCCTTTATGGGGAGTTTATGTACCACGATGTTAGTACTCAAGCCAGGCATGTCTTGATAAGACCATGCGAAGACATCTTGGAACTCTTGAAGCAAGTCGATAAGATCTTTTCTGATTTCTAGGGAGATGCTTGTCCCAATTTTCACTTCTTTCTTTTCATCTTCATTCCCCAAATTGATTACCTCCACAGATTTCGACTGGGGCAAGATTTGTTTTTCTTCTTGTTTCATCATTCTTAACAGATCAGGAGACAAATTATAATCTTAATCATATTCGAAATCCTGAAGTTCTTCTAAACACATATCTTGCTCGAAACGAGGCTTTAAGTTAGCATCAGGGTTACTCATAGTATCGATATTTAAGGACCTGTCAAAAGAATAAAAAGGAGGTCCAAAGAACAGAATAAATTTACGAAAGAATGATTATATGGTATGAGTATGAGTATGTTGTCAAATTGGACAAGAATGTATATATTAAAGAATGATTAATTTTGTTTATTGGATATGTAAGAATGGTTTGTTAAGTTGGATTAAAAATGAAAGAATAATTAGTCAAAAAATTGGCCATGTAAGATAGAAAATGCGTTTTCATTCAAAATAACTAGATAATGATCGTAGGCTCTTTTACAGAAAGATTCATATTGCTTTCGAGCCTAAAGTAATAGGTGTGTTTTGAATATTACTCTGAAGAAGCCCTAAAGACTACAGGGAGCTCCTTTACAGTCCAATTGTCGAGAGTACTTTCGGGGGTGAAAGGACGAATTTCCCATGGGTTTATTCCTTCATTTCCTTCCTCTAATACAATATTGATGTTCAAACCCTTCATTATCCCCATTGGCCTTGAATTGATTATTCCTCCTAATATGACCGTTTTTGATATATGGGGAAAAATCATTGGCTCCCATTGAATCTCCTCTCTAGCTAGTCGAGCTCTCCTTCGTTCTTGCTTCTTTTCCAGCTCTCTTTTCTTTCCCTTCGCGTCTAGTTTATACCCTAGGCCAAAGCGATCTTGTTTCTTTTCCAACATTGGCACCTTGACTCTCCCTTGGAGAAACCTTCCTAATCCTTTTTCAGCTATGACTCCTTTGCCAATTGTCATTTTCAAGGCCATCTTCGTGATTTTTGATGTTTTGGGTACAAGGATTCTGCTTCTTTTGGCGATGAAAGTTGTATTAGCAAACTCCAATGACCGAAAAGAACATTCCAAAGCTTCTTTATCTGCACCGATGTATGGCGCATCATTTGTTATTGACGCTATTAAGTCCTCCTCAGCATTGATTGTGACAAAACATCTTTCGGTCGCTAATTTCAATTTTTGGTGTAATGATGATGGCACTACTCCTGCCGAATGGATCCACGGTCTTCCAAGCAAGCAGTTGTAGTTTGATTTGATATCCATTACTAAGAAATCTACTTTGTATGAGTTTGGACCAATTAACAATGGTATCTCGATCCGACCCATAACTTTCCTTTCTGTTCCATCGAAGGCTCTCACTACATTATTGCATGTCTTCATATGAGAACTATCGATTGGTAACCTCTTCAATATTGTCAATGACAGAACGTTCAAGGTTGAACCGTTATCAATCAATACACCGGGCAGTGTGTAACCTTTACAGCGGGTGGTGATATGTAGCGCTTTTGTTGACCACATACCTCTTGGGGGTATTTCATCATCAGTGAAAAAGATGAAATTATCAGCGTTGACATTATTGACTAAGCGATTTAATTTGTTTACTGAAATGTCCTCGGCTACATAAGTCTCATTTAACACTTTCATTAGCGTATTACGGTGTGCTTCCGAACTTTGTAATAGTGTTAAAATAGAAATACGAGCCGACTGCTTGTGTAATTGCTCTACCACATTATATTCGCTATGCTTGAGAAACTTCAAGAATTCCTTAGCCTCCTTTTGTCACTGGCTCATTAATTGGTGACTTTGGTTCACTAGTGCTCCCTCTTTTCTGCTCTTCTAGGTTCTTTCCAAATGTTTCATTTGTAGGGTCATAGTCTTTCCCACTACGTGTGATGAGACTTACGTCCTGAGTTCCTTCTGATTCAACCTTGGAACTTTCTCCTTTTGATACCGTTACATTGCAGTTGTAATTCCAAGGTACCTTTTTTCTATCCTTGTAAGGGAAGGTCATGGGATTTTGGATTATTATTGTGGGAGCAACTCTTGCTTCAGTTTCGTCATTTCTTGGCTGTGAGATGATTATCATTTGGTTGTTAACCCCAAAAGCTTTCTTAACTGTGCCCTCTTCGGAGGCACATACTTCTTTCACTTCTTCTTTTTCCTCGAAAAATTTTAACTCCTTATTGTCCATTAATCCCTATACCATAGCTTTGAACTTGTCGCATTCTTGAATCTCATGCTCTTCGTTATTATGGAACTCACAGTAACGTCTTTTTCTCACTACTTTTCCCAAATCTTGGGTAATTAAACCCACTTTTATCATTTGATGCCATACTCATTTTATGGGTGACCTTACTTCCTCAACGTGAGTTTTAATCTTCCTTCCTTTTTCTTCGACAATTGCATTCACTCCTTGATCAGGATGTTTGGGTAACGGATTCCCTGATACATTGAGATTTACAGGATCCTCGAATATCAGTGCCTTAGCATCAATAAGCTGCTGTACATGCCTTTTTAAGGCTGTGCAGTTCTCAATTGAATGTTCGGTTGTCCCTGCGTGATATTCACATCGTGTGTTTGTGTTGTACCAACTCAAGAATGGTGGTAGCAATAGCTTTACATGGATTGACGCCACGAGATGTTCCTCATACAATTTTGGATAGAGTTCCCTATATGTCATGGGAATAGGAGTGAATTCCATTTTTGGTCTCCCACCAAACCTCTACCTTGGACTTTTCTGATAGTTTCCTTCAGTGGTTCTGGGCGGCGCCATCACCATTGGCTTTGAGTAATTTATCTTGTAAGAGTCTGCGTTGTTGATCTCATTTTCCTTTTCTTTGGGAGTTATTCTTCTGACACCTCCTTCGGCCTCTATCTTGCCATTTTTAATGGCATTTCCTATCATTTCCCCTGATATGACCATATCAGAAAAACTCTTGGTGGCATTTCCTAACAGATGATTGAGATAAGGTGCCTTGAGAGTGTTAACAAACAACATCGTTGTTTCTTTTTCCGTTAGTGGTGGCTATACCTGAGTTGCCACATCTCTCCACCTTTGTGCATACTGTCTAAAACTCTCATTTGATCTTTTCTCCATGTTCTGCAGTGTGAGTCGATCAGGAGCTATTTCTGTTACATGGCCATACTGTTTTAAGAAAGCCTACGCTAATTCTCTCCACGAATGAATCTTTGCTTGGCTCAACTGATTATACCATCTAGCTACCGATCCTGCTAAATTGTCCTGAAAATAGTGAATTAATAACTGGTCATTATGGACATGCCTAGTTATCTTCCTGTAGAACATGGTAATGTATGCTTTAGGGCCCCGTTGTATTTGTCGAAATTTGGTGTCTTGAATTTCGGGGGAGCACAGGTTTGGGACGAGGCTCAGCTCTTTAGTGTTAATACCATATGAGCTTCAATTCTTTACATCGCCTCTATCTTCTCTTCTAATCGCTTGTATTTTTCTTTCATCTGTCTAGAAAGTTTTGTTCTTATCATCTCATCGAAATCTGGGACACCCAGATTTGTAACATTATCTTCAGGGTTTGATCCAGATCCTACTGAATAATTGGCTGGCCTTGATGTACCAATGGCCTGCTGTTGCGCCCTTATAATAATGGTTGCCTCTCGTGTTTGTGCCTCATGTGGAGCTTGGTTATGGAGTGGTGTAAAACTTGGAGGAATAATAGGATCCTCGTCTTCCTCAATTGCAGGACCTTTTCCCTTATCGGTCACGCTTTGCTTCATTTGTGCCAGTTCATTCATCAAACTCTTTTGCACTTCCATGAACTGATTTTTCATCTCCCTACATATCATCGTCATTTGTTCCTCCAAGTGCTCTTGCATTTGATCCTGTATCTCTTTTTGGATTTTCTCTAGCCTTTGTTTCATAGCCTTGGTTTTTTATTAGTGTTATAGTGATGTGAGTTTTCAATGATTACTGACGTTTGTTAAAGTTTTAATTAGTTAGAATTATTAAGCTAAAATATGTGAAAATGCAATGGAGATGAATGCATGAATGCAAAAGAAAGGTATTGACTTATAATTCAATTTCCATTAGAAAACTTCACTAGATAACAAGTTCCTTTACATAAAGCAAATTACATAAACAGTTTTGCCTTAATGCTCAGAGCTTTGATTTTCTTGAGAAGTCCTGCTAGCTTTTGACCTCGTTCTGTCTTCGTCTCATATTGTATGCTTAACTCATCTGCTTCGATTACTAGTGTTTGCATGTGGTTAGCTACTCCCCGTATTTGATTCAAAGCCTCGCCCATAACATAATCCCTCTCTCGAACTTGCTTCTGAGTTTGCTGAAGATGCCAATCATTTGTTTCCATTGTCCTCTCTAGAATCTCGGTTCATATTTCACTATTCTGCAACGAGGCTTCCAATTCTTCCACCCTATTATTCAATCTCTCGATCTTGACTCGACTTGCCTTCAGTTCTACCACTGAATTTTGGCTTTGATGTCTATACAAGGATTTCTCCAATTCCTTTATTTGGGCCTTTAACTCGATCATCTCAGCTTGACTTTCCAACAGGTTGCTCTTCATGGTATTTTCTTGGATCTGGGTATCATGAAACTTGTTCTTCCATTGACTTGTTCTATTTTTCTCTTCCCGGATTTCTCGTTGCCATTGTTCCGATGTCTTACCCAAACCAGCAGTCCTCATTGACAAACGAAGCTTCTTATAGTCCTTTTTCAGGCTATCGAGATCTTCTTTGACCTTATTTTTCCCTTTTCTCAATTTCTTTGCTTTTAACTTCTAGACATCGACGTCTAATCCTGAAAGCACATTTTCTTCTTCTAATTTTTCCATCATCTTTTCCATTTCAACATTCTTCCTCTCAAAATCTTGTTTAATAATTTCTAGTTCAGTCGGGACAACCTGCAAGTGCTCCTCAATTGGGCAAACGACCTCCGGGTTTGGCACAGGAATATTGTCAATGATCCTTCTATTTCTCCACCAATCATATTCTATAGTTGTCATGAGATTGGCGCCGTACACTTTCATCCTTCGAACCTGGTTCCATGCATTCGAGATCTCTCGAATCCTTTTCTTATTATTTTCTCGTCGGTATGCGAATTCACACTGAGCTAACCCTTGAGTTCCTGGTATGAACTGTCTCGATCTGTACTATCTTGAAACCAATAAAGGTGCGTCTCCTATTGCTCCCCAGATTTCAGCCAATGAGACCCAGTCGAAGTCTCCGCATCTATACAAAATTTCATCAGGATCAAACCATGATGCTCGCCATTCTATGTCTTCGTCTCGGAGACTTTGGAGTATTGCCATCCATTTTTCTTCTGATAAGTGTTCTTGTCTTTGCGTGGCTATAAACTCTTTCAAAGGAGAATAATCTTTAGACAAGTACTGATAGGAGACTTTTTCTATTTTCCAAAAGTGATTATGGAACCATACCATCAACAATGATGCTCAGCCAAGAAACCGACCTTCTCCCTCCTTTTCGCACGCATTTAAGGATCTGAAAGTTTCAGCTAATATTGCCGGGACTGGTGTAACCTTTTTACTCAATCGGTCAAATAAGTCTGTCACCGCATCTTCTATATATCCCAAAGCCTTAGGAAAAATGACTAACCCGTATATACTTAGAGATAGGATGCCAATCTCTTTCTTCGTATTTGGGTGGGCCAAGATCAAATCTCGCAAACTCTTTCACATAATGAATTTATTGTCACCTTTCACCTTAACCCGAGCTACAACCCATTGCTCACTCATGCCAGTGATGTTTATTAATCTCTTGACAAAATTCGGGACACTAGGGGCTCTAAAATAGGCTCTATCTATCGAGATCTTCGGACAACGGAGTAAAGTGGTGTATTCTTCTATCGTTGGTGTTATGTCCACATTCCCAAAAGTGAAGCAACTGTAGGCTGGGTTCCAATACTGCGCTAAGGCTCGAAAGAGGTACTTATCCACCTTAACCTCGAACAAGTATAGTAAATATCCGTACTCTTGGTAAAAGGTTTGCTTCATGTCATTATCCCAACAGTCCCATATCTCTTTCAATTCTTGCACACTGTTCTGAGCTGTACTAATCCTGGTATAATCCAAAAAGTCTGACTCATATCCTTCTACTAAGCTATCCCCTTTTTGGCATTGATTTTCCTTTGACCACATACGCACAACCATGTTGTCCTTCACCTTATCAAGGTACTTATTTTCCATGATCAATTCTCTTATCAGTAATTGAGTTTGAATCAATACCTTTCTTTGTATGATGATATAATGTAATGCAAAAGAAACAAAATAGAACAAGTTAGCAAAACACATCAGTATCAATATACAAGTATAAAGCAAAGAACCTAAGAATTCGTCTTGGATAGTTGCTAAAAGGTTTAGTATAACTCCTTCTAAGGCAAGTACTTATGGCTCATTACATGTGGTTTAGTCTCTAGAGTAAAGGGTACCAAAACCAGCAGATTCCTCGATCCTCACCCATTTCAGGCTCATACGGATGAGTTCAGTTTAGAGGGACACATTTTCCACATGTTTGCACGGAAGTGAAAGCTTCACGAAAACATTGGTACGGATGTAATCCCGAAAGCGATCCACTATCCTGCACGGAGGTGAAAACCTCACGAAGGAGTAGTTTCCCGCTTCCACTTAAGAAGGTAGTAGCAAAATGCATATGAATGCAAAATTACACTAGCAATATCAACAGATCATAGCGTCACACAAAAATGAAGGATCGTATATTAAACAAAATCGAGTACTGAAAGTTTTAATAAAAAGGCCCGAAATAATCAATTTTGGCTTGACTCTCTTTTATTTTAAAATTCCCTAGTGGAGTCGCCAAGCTGTCGAAACATTTATTTTTGGGAAAACAAACAGGTCTCGAACAATATTTTAAAAATATCAAAAATTGGAAAAAATGAGAGTCGCCATCAATCTTTTATTCGGTATGATTGGATTACCATAAAACATTTAAAATCCGTTTGGAAAACATTTTGGTCTTCGAAATCTAGAAAATTGGTTCGCGAGTCGGTTACGTGAGAGGAAGGATTAACACCCTCACACACCCAAAATTGGTACCACATTGATTATTTTAAGGTCTTGTTTGTAAAATTTTGAAAACTCGAATAAAGTTTTAAAGTACGATCCTTATATGCATAAGTTATGTTTAAGAAAGAAATAATTTTTGTTTGGAAGTCTCGCTATTTTGAGGTGATCGAGAAAGAAAGTCATGTCCAGTGAGTTAGGACATAACGTTTCGAGATCTGAAAATAACGAGCTTTCCTTTGTTGTAAACTTTTAAACCTTGAAAAAGGGTATTCGATTATCACGATTTAAAGAAAAGTCGCGCTTAGTAAGTTAAGGCACAAATTTTCAAAACCCGAAATAAAGGAAGATTGCCTCGATTTAAGGGTATTCGATTATCCTGGTTTGAATAAAAATTGCATCTAGTAAGTTAAGACACGAATTTTCAAAAACCGAAATAAAGGAATATTATCTCGATTTTAAATATTTTGGAGAAAAATAAAAAAAAATGACTTTAATTAAAAACAGAGATAAAAATGAGTATGCAAATTAAATATGAGCTCTGCAATTAATGATAAAGTTAAATAACATAAGGAATGAACAGATATACGAAAATAAATATGAGAAAAAAATAAAATGCGAATTATGAATCAAAATAAATGAGAAAATACAAAATTAATTTAAAAAAGGTTAAAAATTTATATACGAAAATAGAAGAAAGAAAAAAAGCGAGGTCAAAAAATGAAGTTTCGGAGAGTTCGAGGATTAAAATGCATTTTTGGAAATTTTAGGGGTAAAAATATCATTTTAGGAAAATTCGGGGCAAAAACATGATTTTTGGAAGTTCGAGGGCAAAAATGTGATTTTGGGAAGTTTAAGGGTAAAAATGGAATTTTTGGGAAGTTTGGGGGCAAAAATGTGATTTTTGGAAGTTCGAGGGTAAAATAGAATTTTTGGAAGTTCGGGGCAAAAATGTGATTTTTGGAAGTTTGAGGGCAAAAATGTAATTTTTGCAAAGTTCGGGGGCAAAAATGTAATTTTTGGAAGTTTAAGGGTAAAAATATAATTTTTGGAAAGTTTGGGGGTAAAAATATTATTTTGCGAAGTATAGGGGTCAAAATATGATTTTTGGACAGTTTAAGGACCTTTTGAATAATAAAACCAAAAAGATAGGACACATGGCAGCTTCTCAGCCATTCTGGGATTAAAGGACCAATTTGTAAATAATTTAAAATTATTAGGCCAATTTAAAATAAAACAAAACTTGATTTTAGGATGAAATTAAAACAAATCAAAAAAAGGGACCATTTACGCAAATAACCCAAAAATAGACACGTGGCAGCTTCTTGGACTTTCAAAAAGTTAAAGGATTAAATTGAAAATGAAATGAAATTCATGGGCAAATTTAAAATTAATTAAAAGTTTAAAAAAGACGAGATTGTAAATTTAAAAAAATGGAAGGACTGATTGCATAAATATACCATTTCATAAAAACACGTGGATCCTCTTGGATCAAATCAGGTCATGGATCGGGTCGAGTGAAACGGTGCTGTTTTGGGGCCTTTAAGCCAATGCCAAAACGACACCATTTTGGACGGCTATAAAAGGCCCTTTCATCCCAAAAAAATCACTTTCTCGTCTCCTTTTGTAAAAAAAACCTCTCTAATGCTCTCCCCTCTCTCTTCAAGCCTCTCCATGGCCAGCCAAGCTCCGGTCGTCGCACCGCCATCGCACCGCCACCACGCGTCGTCGCCTATGGTGGTTCAAGGTAAAAACCCCTCCCTTCTTTATCTTTTTATGTTTTAAACAGATTTGGGATCAGATTTGACTAGATCGATCCTAATCCCCTTTTTAAAAACTTCAAAACCACCGATCTTTTCTTTTTTAAAAAATGTTTTTTAAATCTGTTTTCCTTTTCAGTTGGTTTTAAAATAGAGATCTAGCTTAGATCTTTCAAAAGATTAAAGGATTAATGCTTTTCCATTTTTCAAGTCTGTTTGTTCGTTATTTTTTATTCGTTTTTATTTATTGATTTTCATTTATTATTGATATGTCTTGATCTTCTGGATTTGAGGCCTCGAGGATGGCAGTGTTCGGTGCTGCAACATCGATGGTGTTTCGAAGAGGCTCTGTTCACGATTTCGGTGGTGACCGATCGAAGTAAGGTCAGACTTTTCAACTTTCTTCTTATTTATTTATTATTTTTTATCATTATTAATTATTTAATGAATTTATTAATAATAATAAATGAACCATTAATGGATATTAATATACTAAAATAAATGAATATACTGTCATAAATTAAATATATTAATCCTTGAAGGAAAGTAAATAGACAGTAAGTATTAATATGTTTAAAACATTCCGAATTTCTTATGATAAATAAAAAGAAATAAAAGGTAAGTGAATAGATATACCTTGAGAATTGATATTATTCTGGCTGTTTGAAACTGTTGAACTTTTATTCTCTGACTTTGAATACTCCCTGCTTTCTTGTATTAAATTGAAACTGTCTGTATTGATTTCTAAAAGGTTTATTACAAATGCTGGAATTTTGAATTGACTTCTGAAAAAAGGCTTTCGTAAAAAATTACAATCGTTTGAATTTGGTTAATTTGGTTCTTATAACCAAATTTTACAATCATACTATTTTGTTTCTTCTAACTAAATGCTGGTCTTTTTTTCTTTTGCAAGTCAGCTTGGCAGTAGCGGTGGTGGCAGTTCCAGTTGCTGGTACTGTGGTGCAACTTGGTTGCTGACGTGGCAACTCTTGATTGGGTGAAGGAGGGTGGCAGCAGCACAAGTGGCCTAGCAGATTAGGGTTTCTGTATTGGGTTATTTGGGCCAAATTAAGGTTTGTTTGTAATTAGGCCATGTATTTGGGTTTGTTTGGGTTTAGAATTTGGGCCATTTGAATTGTAATTTTGTAATTGGACCTTGTAATGTTTTGGACTTTGAATTTCTATTTGAAAATGATTAATTTAAATTTAGAATAAATTTAAACTTAAATTAAATTTAAATTTAAAATAAATTTAAATTTAAAAATAAATTTAAACTTAAAATAAATCTAAAAAATGAGTTTAGTTTAGGCCCGGACAAATTGGGCTTCAATTGGTATATTTAGTCAAAACAAAAAATGGTATACTTAGGGGTAGATTTAGAAATTTTTTAGTGGGTTGGAATTGAATTGTAAACTTTTTAGAGGTTAAAATATATAATTTATCATATATTAATTTATAATTTTATCATGTTTAGGGGACTATACAGAATGTTTTTTTATTTTTTAAAAGGCTAAAGTGTAATTTCATTATGTATTAACTTATAAATTTATCATTATGAAGGACTAAATTATAGTTTTTCCATTTTGGGGCCAGGGCCCTGCTTTCGCACCTGGGTATGCGAGGCAAAAGAGTACTGGCTACTTTGAGCAGAAACCAACCAAGCCAGGCGAAGCCTGCACCCAAAAATCAAAGCAATTAAAGAAAAAGGTGATGTGAGAACTTGACAATGCATTGAGTTGCTGTTGGTGGCCAATGGCTAAGAACTTAGCTTAAGCTTAGGTTTGGTGATCACCCCTATCCTACAGTGACACCAATAGAATTCAATTTGGCATTGGGCAGATTAAAACAGATTCTATTAGAGGTAGATTAGCAGAAATTAACAGAGGTTGTTGTTAATTAAATAAATTAACTGCTTCATGAATTACAGTTACTTATAGAGCTTAAGTAGTGTCTGCAACACAGGCTTTAGCCCTGACAACTGACAAGGGCCTAGCTTCGGCCTGATTAGAACTCCCAGGCAGCTTGCCTGAAGTTGAGGGGATACTAACCTAAAACTTTTACCTACATCCACTTTTACCAATTAACACACACTTATTTCGATATTTTATTCTATTTATTTTTTAAATAAAAATACTTATCATTTAGAATTCGATTGAATCTAGTAGAAACGAGGATGTTGTTCATCTTAAGATACCTGGATTCGAGCACTTGTGTGTGCAAAATGTGTGTGTCTTATCAAAGAATTAAGAAAATATGAACAGATACTACTATGTAATCACATAAATATATTAAAGAAAAATACTTATCATTAAAAAAAAACAACAATAAATATATAGATATGACAATTCATAAAACATTATAAGTTAATGCACAATTGTGATTATCTTTATCAAAGCCTAAATAGAAAAAAAGTAAATTGACAGTAGTCATAACAATGAAAAAATTGAGAAGCAATTTAAATATCCATCGCCTAGATCAAACTTTTGATATTTGCATAGTCCCCTCCCCTATAATCAAACTAACATAACAACAAACAGCGGTCAATCAAGAAATTACTATCAAAAGCCTTAGAAAATTCATTTTATTAGATATACAAAAAAAATAAAGTTTCAAATGGATTATCTTTTTCGACATCTTGAAGTCTAGTTTTACGAACTCGTTCCTAATGAGGTCCTTTATGAATGATTCCCAATAAATTCGGTGCCACTTTTATATTAACAAATATCATATATATATATATATATAAACCAGAACACTATTAGAAATAAAACTAAAAATTCAAGTTGAATGGTTAGCTCAATTGTTTCTGCTACCTTTACTCATGTGTCGATTGACTTTCAAATATTATAGTTGTCATTTATGAGTTGGGTTTTGATAGTTTTTCATTGGTTGCTTGTTGATGAAAATGAAATTTACGTGGATAAATTTTATCAATGAATATAAATTATAAGAATTTTAATTATTTTTATTTAATAAAAGAGTTTCATATTTTTGGATAACTTTTGCACCATTAAATTTAAAATGCAAATTGAAAAGAAAATTACTACAATTGAAATAAGAAATTGTTTTGATTTGATGATTTGGTCGCAATTGATATGTCAATAGAGATTAATTTGAATGCTTAAGAATAAAGGCAACAATAATGAATGGAACAAATAATTTGATACCTTATGGCATAGCACATAAAAGACTCACCTCACACTTGAGATATAGGTAAAGTAATGATTTTTTTTAAATACTTACTGGGCTCATCGAGCTTTAACATGTTAATTATTTAAGCACATAAAGTGAAAGACTCATTTGAGGAAAGCATTATGGAGTTAGTTACTTCAATCACAACACTCCCTCTCAAGAATTAAAGCTCAAACTTTTGGTATAGTTTATGAACTCTAGAATGACAAGTACATAGGTTTTAAATATTGTATTAAGTGATTCATTAAGTTCTTAGTGTCTTAGATTGAACTTATGATGTTTTGGATAATGATAAGTGCTAAAGTAACATGTTGTAGCCTCATTTTTAATACGTTTTTGGATAATTAGTCGATTTAAAACAATGAATTTTTTGTTCATAATCCTTTAAATTCTTGTTTTTATACTTAGAAAAGCATTTGGGAGCGAAAGGAACGAAAAACAAGCGAAAACCAGACAAAAAGAGAAAATTTTAGGAGCCACACGGGCTGGACACATGGCAATGGACTAAATCGAAAACAAAAAGGAAAATTTGAGGCAAAAAGCGTGAATGTGAAAGAAAAAGTGCCGAAAGTGTGAAAGTGTGGAAGACTTAGGAAGAGATTTATTGGACAGAATACTTTATTTAAATTCAAACTCTATTTGTCAGGATTAATATTTAGGATTATTATTATTATATTGTTTCTATTTAATTTTAATTTATTTTTTTAGGTTTTTATAATTTAGAGTTTAATTTGGATCCAATTAGAGATTTTCATATATTATAAACATAGGATGGAGTGATATGAATGAGGCACTTCCAATTTTTTGTAAAATCCTCCATTCCCTAAACCCTAACCGTCGGAGATTATTCAAGAAAACAACTGGAAAAACATCACTGAAGCCGTCTTTGAAGTAGATTTCTACCAAGATTGAAGACCTCTTTTTAATTTCTTTTGATTTTATTATGAGTTTTTCTTTGTCTTGCGGTTATACTGTCTTTGAGATGTTTTTATTCGTTAGCATGAACTGATTTTCTAAATACCTAGGAGAGATGAACCCTATGATGAATTCTGTCATTTGATTTTTGATTTTACTCAATAAATACTTAGATTTTGTTCTCAATTGTATGCGCTTAATTCTTGATTTAGTATTTTCGGAATATTAACTCTTGTTTGATGTGCTTAAATCAGAGGAGGAATAGACCCTATTTAAGAGAAGATCTAGCATAATTGACTGGAGTTGCATGCAATTCTAAAAATAGGACGACATAAATCTACCGGATTAGAGTCAAAACTAATAGGGGAATCCATAGATCGAATTATTGCGACAATAGGGGTTTTAATTAGGAAGAAATTTCAATTAATCAATCTAGAGTCAGTTATTTTTATGATTGAATAGAGGAATTAGCATATTTTAGGGATTTTTATGGATCAAGATACTAAATGAATAAATTGCTTAATTCAGAATGATAATGGCAGATGAAATCTAGGTGGATTCTTTCCTGGGTTTTGTCTAGCTTCTTGGTATTAAACATCTGTTATTTCTTGATTTATTTTTTGTTGTCATTTTAGTTTATTAAATTAGTTAAATTTAGTTTTAAATAATCACTTCATTCAATCAGTTAAAAAATAGGAAGACAACTACTACTAGTAGTTTAGTCCTCGTGGGAACGTTATTTTTGCTTACCGTAACTATACTTTTAATTGATAAGTGGACTTGCCTTAGTCATATTTTTAGTTAATTTCGACTACATCAATTAATAATTCAATGTTATTTAAGGTTTTATTTTGAGGTCTCCTACATCAATTTTTGAGACTAAACTCTTTTAGTTTCGAGACACTAAAGTCAATAGCTAAATTATTATAGTACTACATATATGTCTCGAGACATACAACCATGATGTTTAAAACTTATGAAAAGGCTTGGATAAGGTCTAAATATAGTCGTAACAAAACTTTAGAAATGATTTATAAAGTGATATAAGATCCCGATGATGATTGTATATTGAATAAAAAGTGTAAAGTAACTTTGATGTTAAGTAAGATCTCTGTTCTTTTATTTACAAAATAGTTTGTGTTTTTAAGTTGATTGAGCAACCAAAGTTTGTCTTTATGTATTTGTAACCAGAGCACCAAGGAAATACTTTCATATGCTATTACAATCTTTGAAAATGTTGAAATTTGCTTATGGGATTTTGTTAAGCTGAACAAATGTTGATTTTGTTAAAAATAATTTATTTGGTTAAAAATAATATTTTTTTTGAATATATTGGTGTGATTATATGATAATATCTATTCATATTTTTTTAACTTTTTAACAAGATACACATAAGTGTTCAAACCTAAAATTCCTAAAATATATCCTTTTTTTTATTGGAATCACTTGTTGGGTCAAAAAAAATAATTTTTCTTAAAACAAATTATTGTGTAGTTCTGATATCGCCTATCAGTAACAATCGTTTGATTCGGTAAGAGGTGTCACCGCATACAATACGTTAGCTTCCATGAGTTAGGTATCAACACGAGACCTAATTAATTGTTTTTTTTTGTCAAATGGTCAAAATTTTTAAGTGCTTAATTAATTATTGATTTTTTACAGCTGTTTTTGACCTTAAACGTACATTATACAACATTGGGGAACACCAAGGTTAGAAAAGGTAGGAAAACAAAAGACAAAAAAAAAGGGTCAAAAAATTTTCTACAAATAAACAGATTTCCTTGAGCATATTCAATCTTCTGCAGTAAGTGAAGTCCCTCCAGCATTTGAAACATCATGTGGTGAGTTTGCAATGATAAAAAATATTGTAACTCATTCAAATCCCATATCCCAAATTGAAGTTACTTCTTGATCATCGTCCATGTTCTCTCGCAATACTCTGAACGTATTCAAGTCCATGTCTCCTCTTTGAATTTGAAGTTCTTCAGGCAATTGTAGATATTCAATTGTACCACTCAAATAGTCTAAATTATCTTGCAAAGTTAAGCTAAATATATCGCATTCGCAACATCATTCATTAGCTCACCAGCCTTTGTGAGTTCCATATTGTGCCAATCAATCCCAAAAAGTAGATTCTGAGCATCATCCTTGGTATTTGTCTGCGATATGCTCTGAGGACTAGATGAGTAATGACCATATGGAATGAGATTATTGTCATATAGATCAGATTCAGGATTTGTTTCTTCACTACTATCGTAGGAGCTACTAGATTCATGATCAGTCCTCCAGCTCTTGTTTAAGAAACCTAATCCAAATTCACTGGAATATTCCTCAAAAGTTTGAGCACACTTCCTTTTTTCTCCAGAGCTGGCAATCCGCTTACCATGCCTGCGGTTATCAGCTGGTAGACTATGCTGTGAATCGTCTTCTTCTCTATCATCTTTGGAAGGTGATATTTTGAGACACTTGTCAGTCAGTTTCGAAAGGGTCTCTTCATGATTAACCACTTTGGTCCAAGTTGCAGTCTCGTGGGCTGTCATCTTATGTTGCAAACACTTGGATTGTCTCACCAGCCTCCGTATCTTATCCAAATTTGGGGACATGTGCTTGATGACTGCTGCCAACCCGCTGACTTTCCAAGCCTTTTTAAGGTCATGGGGCTTTCTGTATGGAGGAGGGCCATATTGTTGGGATACCCCTTGTTCACCCCACCAAAGCTCGTTCCCTGTTGGCCACCAAGGAGGGGCTTGACCCCTCTCTAGTGGAAATCTCCTTTGTGGAGGCACGCAATGTTGCATAAGAGCAGAAAGTAGTGATCCAAGAGTAGTATCATGCAATTCGTGAAGGAGATGCATACAAGAAATAGGGTCCAATTCACTTTGTTCAATAATTGCTGGAAGGAATTCAGCAATCGCCAGAGGAGCATCTTTGTCAAAGTGAACCTTCTCTTTCCACCACTTGCGTAGATTGTCAGATGAACCAGTAATTGGCTTACCCTTCTCTGGAACTATCCCGTAAAGAACCTTTTACCCTTGCAAACTTCCATGATTTTCATCATGTATTTGAGGATGGCATCTTGTGCTCTAGACATTTTCTTACGCCGAGATGCTTCTTGCCTGGCCTCTGACAACTTATCAGGCTCCTCATTCATACGCCTCTCCTGCATCTTTTGCAGCCGTATACGATCCTTCCACATCCGCTTCTTGATCAGCTCCTCATAGCTGATTTCCTCCTCGTATTCTTCTTCATCCTCCATCGCCTCCATTTCGTTAATTTCCTCACCAGGATCACTCTCACCAAAAAATTTAACCATATTTGAATTCCTCTTCAAATCAACCCACTCTTTCTTGCTTCTTTGATTCTCTTTTTATATTTCTCGTTTCTTTTTTGGGAACGCAAAATGTCGCAAGTTCGTTTCCCAATAGAGAGTTAAACCTATATACTGGCAATGAATGGCGGTGTAAAGTAGGCAGGTATATAAACAAGATAACCCTAATATTAATGGCTTTGTCAGTTTTAAGAAAAAGTTTGGATCGTTTTGGAGACTCGGTTGGTAAAAGTGGTGATGTGAAGATAAGAGGAAATTGAGGAGAATGCTACAAGTATTCCAAAGTTGATGCAACTTTGGCTGTCAAGCAACTCACTGCCTAATATTATTTCTTGCAAACTAGCAGGCCGACCTATATACGTAATCATTCATATCTGTATATGCTTATCCACGCATTTGGATGTTATTTATTTAATTTTAAATATTATAAAAATATTATGAAACTTCAAATATATAATCAATAATTGACTAAGTTACTTTAAAATTTATATTTTTATTATAATTATATAGTTTCAATTAAGTATCATAAAGTTGATGATATATGAAAATATATCATTTTTACTTAACTGGTAAGTTATGTAAATTTTATAGTTATAATAACCATGAAAGTTATTATTATCTTCTATTATCAATAATTTTTTAATGTTATACTTTGTTTTTTTATTATTTTCTGTAATACTTCGTATTTGTGTCTCGCAAGTTATTTATTAGAATGTCATGAGGTGTTTACTATATATTAGGAAAACGATCAAATGAAATAGTGACACCACGTTATTTATATATTTTTTAATAATTTAATGTCACATCAGTATTTTCATCCAGAATTTTAGTATTTTCATCCTGAAGCAAATCAAATCCAAATGAAAATTTTGAAATTCAGGATGAAATTATTGATGTGGCTTTAAACTATTAGGAAGAGATACTATCCTTTTCATACAATCCTTACTCCTATACATTATATATAGAATAATTAAATGGTTTATATGGAGAATAAGGATTCAAACTATGCAACTTTTTTCATCTAGGTATTTAAAGTTTTTGGATCAATGTAAGATAGTGAGGGTTAAAAAATGGCATGATATAGTAGGTATAAGATTCTTGCAAGAAAAAGTGCCTAAATGAAAAATAGTGAGAGAACAAAAGCATTGTGAAGATTAAAAACCAAGCGAGAGACATAAAATCATAGAACGAGTTAGAAGCAGTGTGAGTGAAAAGGTAAGAAAATTTCATTCATGTTTCACAAAAAAAACTTGCTAAGCTGACTATACTTGCCAATATCATATCGTGTCTTACATAATGAGAAAAGGAAGATGAGAGAAGGGGATAAAAGGAGGTGAGCCGAAATTAATACTAGGTGTGCATAGGTGATCACCTATAAACGAGTTATTATTTATAGTAAAAATATAACACGAAAAATATAAAAATTTAGAACGGCAGTGTTCGCAAGTGCAAAGGTCAAATTGTAATATAGTTTAGTTACAACAAAATACTTGAAAGTATTTAGAGGTTCATACCTTAGGGAGGATGGAATAAATATAAGAAAACCATTTTACAAGAACAAGTCTATGTAATACTAATTAATTCTCGATAAACATTAAAATAGATTGAGAGAAATTAAATAACTAAAATAAATAAATAAGAAAACTAAACAAACAATTAAAATCAATAAACCAATTAGGAGGATTAGCTTGCTTCAGGGTTTGCAATTAACTTCAGATTAAGGTTTTAGGGTGGATTAGCTACCGGTTTACCAATTATTATCTCCCGACCTCCAATTAACTAATTGATTTGTTGATACTCGCTTATCTCCCAACCTCAATCTGTCAATCATGATAACTTACGATTTACTCGATTCAACTTATCTCCAGATCTCGTTTAGTGTAACGCGTAGGTTTGTGCAAGTGTGCACGATCGTTGTCAAGTAATAAGTAAGTAACGAGTTATCGTCTCCACAGGGATTGTATATGTGTTAAATCAATTAATTGCAAAATTATATTAACAACTTGGAGAATTAAAAAAAACACAATATGATATGATAAGTGATGATTAAAATTAAATATATTAAACTAAATGCAAATGATCCCTAATGCAAATTATCCTAAGTATGCAAACTAAATGTATGAAATAGATTTTAGCAAGATTAAACACAATTCACAACAATTATAACATAAATAAACTGGGACAATTACTCTAATTAAACTCAATTTATTATCAACATGCTTAATAATGTTCGGAATCCTTTCGGAATCCATGGCAACTCGATCTTTCATGAGTTTTGAAACCAAATTAGGTCATTTCAGAATCCTTTACTTAGTAAATATGCATTTTACTGATCCTTATTTACTAAGGGTTTCTTAGCATTCATGTGAGGTAGCAGGGACGTGTCAGGTTTGAAATAGTTTAATCACACAAATCTAAAAACTATGTAGATAACAGAGCTTGGTCAGAGTTGTTATGAACATACAATTTAATCGGGTCAAGACCTAAATTGAGCATGCACATTTCAATTATGTGTCTACTAGCCTTCGTCTGGTCAGGATCGCTCAGCTAATTCAGGTGCATTTCAATCACGTATGAACAAAATACAAACTTGATTTTAATTGAAAACATGATCGATTGAGGCAAACATCATAAGCATGAATCAAATAAATATTATTTAATCAAAGCAATTATGCTAGCTTAAATAAAACTAAGCTAACATTGTTGTAAACAAGAACAAAGAACACATAGCAAACATTTTAGATTAAATTAAAGAAAAGAAAGAATAAACCCAATCAAAGTGGTTATCACCCAAGACTTTGATCGAAGAGGGCTCCTTCGTTTCTTTGCTCATTTGCTAATGGCTCTTCGAGGTAGCCGACCAAGGGCTATTTAAGAGGCCTAATAAGCTAAAATCTCTATGATGAGATGATTCTAGGCGTGGGGAATAGGAAATGCTAGAGAGAAGAGAGAGTATTGGATGAAGGGATGATTTGAAATGATGAAAATAGGGTCTTATTTATAGGTGAAGAGAGGAGAGTTGTTTGCTAAAAATAGAGAAGTTTAATCTCTTCATGCTTCTTCAATGGGTGGCCGGCCATCACTCAAGGATTTTGAGGTATTTTTGCTTGATTTTTAAGCAATTTTAATGCCATATCAACTAAGGACTAAGACTCGGTCAACAGTAAATCTTTGGGCCAATCTCTAATTTCTTTAATATTGCAAGGACCTTGTGCAATTAAACCAAAAAGTGGTTTATTTGGGCAGCCATGTGTAGCCGAAATTGGGTTGACTTGGTCATCAATTTGGACGGTTTCGTGATCCAGCAAAGTTATCAAATCTGTCCAAAACAAATTAATTAAAGGACCAAAGAATAAAATTAACCCAATTTAAAGAATCAATTAAACCCAAATTATTAATGAAATATTTTATAATAAATTAGTAAATATAATTTTATATTTTATTATTTAATTTAATGATGCTTGGCCCACTTTATGTCTTAAAAATATAATATGTTCAAATAGTTATAAAATAAGTCATTTTATGCATGAAAACTGTATAATAAAGCATAAAATCGCATTTTAATAATTTCTATGTCCTAATTTCATATTTTCACATATTTCATTAATTTATTAAACATTTACTTAGTTTTAACAATGAATTTAAGTAAAAAGGTGATAAATTATATAGGAAAAACCTATATATTTTTTAGTTTACACACCCCCAAACTTAAATCATTGCTCGTCCCGAGTAATGTTCATGCACAACAAAAGGTTTTGCTAAGGTAAAATTGCTAGGTGTGTAAGCAGCATTAATCTTTGTCTCATAATCATGCATCAATAAATTCATGTTCATAGATCTTCTTTATTAATAAGTAATTTACACGCAAACATTTATTCTGAATTTTATACTAAGTTTCAAAATATGTTGACATGAATCATGGTTTGTATGTATGTCACAATCATAGATAACATTCTTCATTCAACATAATTTCTTATCATTCTAAACAAAACAATCATAAGGCTTATTTATGATCTTCATATGTTGACCTTAGTACTCCCTCTCCACTAATGTAGATGACATAATCATCAAATCAATAGGTCTTTTAAATAGTTGTAATGGGGCTTGGTTAAAGGTAAGGATTTTAAGAGATGCGAAATTTCGGTTTCAAAATCTTAACTTTTAACTTTGTCTTGGATTCCTCAAAATACAACCTTCTTCTTTAAGTGAACCTTTGGAACACCCCCAAACTTATTTTGAACTCATGCTCATGCATTTTTCTTTTCAGAGACTGAGCAAACTTTTCTTCGCTCTTTTCTTCCTCTGTTTTTTTTAGCATGAGCACATACATCTTTTTGAAATTTTCCTCAAATGTTGATCACCAAGCAATTTTAGTTAAGATGGGTGCACAAAAATAGGATAACTTAAAAAGATGGTAAAGTGGCTTATAATGTAGGTATATTGTAATAAACAGGCCTTTAATCTCAAAATCAAAGTTTCAAGGGTCTAATATCATAAGGTTGGCTTGAAAGGCTCAAACGATCCAAAGAAATAGTGCCTATATCATTTTAGATTTTTATGTCTCCTAGGATTTCACCTTAAGAAAGTTACTAAGTCAATTCTAAAGATATAAACCTTCATGCATGTCTAATATCAAGAGAAACTAAAAACAAATAAATAAAGACAAAAATCCCCCATTTTATTTTTTTGACTCATTCCCCTTGTCTTCTTCAGTTCCATCTTCGCTTTCATAGTTGTTATCTTCCTTCCATGTCTCAAAGATAGCATCTGGGAACTCAGGAACAAAAGTGTTAGAGATATTCTTAAAAGTATTTCAAATTGGTCATCTCTAATCTTCATATTTCCAGTAAGTCTGTTGTTGATTGTGCATGAACTTGCACATATCCATCATGATTGACAACTCCGATTTCTTTGAAGTATTTGCAAAAGTCGGTATTGGAGTTGTAAATTAAGGTTTAACACTTAGCTTGACTGTTTCTCCTTCTGGCTTAACTTTTGGTTCAGGGTTTGTAGATCCCTCAACTGGTTTAGGACAATTGGTTTCTTATCAGATTCTTGTTCTTCAGTGTCAGCTACTGGATCAGCTTCAATTTCAGTTTCATTTGTTGACTCCTCGGTATCTGACTCAGTTGGTTCTTCTTGCTCGCCTTGATTCAGTTCATGAACCTTCTCTACTAACCTTTCAAGATCATGATTTGTAATGCACCCTTAAATATATTGCCCTTCAAATTTGCTTGTGTTTTAACATGGGCCCTTAAGAAAAGTGAAGTGATTAATGATAGGAAATAAGTACTTCCTATCTTCTTTTTAGCACAATCATGAATCTCTTTGAGAATAATTTTCCCAACATTAAGGGACTGTCAAAATTGCATACAACAAGAGCATCCGTTCCATCGAGATGGTGGAACTATGTGAGATAAGCATGAAACTATAGCGAACGAAATAAAACCATACCTTTGCTACTAGTTTCAGGTATTCTCTTCAGCAAGAATGGCTCCCTGATCACATCTGTAACATCATAGCAGTTGTGCAAGCTGACACATGCCGATGCAAGTATAGTTGATAGAACAATTCTATCGGATGTCGATCCCACGAGGAATAGGTTCTTGATGTTCAACTGTTGAAGCAACTAATACTAGAATTAGATGAAATGTGAGTAAAGATGTCAGCGCATCAAATCTGCACACTAAAATTATTAATACTGTCAATGTAATAAAGGTTAATTGTCAAAGCAACAGAAAGTAAATCACTTGTTGTGGAAGTTTTAAGAATTTAAATGCATAAAAGTAAAGGTTTGATCAAGTGTAAAGGATTGGAGTGAATCATTGATTTCACTAAGTCGCAATGCTGAATGCGTCAACAAGGTATTATATAGACAAATTGTCGCAGTAATAGAGCTCTAATGAAATCTTACTAATAATAGTCCTCCATTTAATCAAGACTCAAGTGCCCACAATCACCCCACCTCTCGGTGTGAACAACGTTGTGCACTCAAGAACAAGTGACTAGATTCTCTTCTAATCTCAAGCAACTCTTGCCGTCTTGCTTGTTAATCTAACTTGTCACCACATCTCTCGATGTCGGTAGACTGCAAATGCATTCTAGTGTTTGATGCAGTTAGATCCAAGAATAAACAGATGAAAAGCATTAAATAAGAATCAAAGCAATCTAACAATGAAATATACTCGCATATTCATTCAAATGTCATTAAAATTCATCAGCATAAAAAAGGGGTAAACGAATACAATCGAAGCTTACTATCTCTAGACTATTAGGATTATTCCTCAACCGCTCCTCTTGCCATGCATCAAACACCTCTTATCAAAAGTGATTGCTCCTTTTCTCCATCAGCTCACTGTTTTTCCAGCTTAAATCTCAGAAACACACAGTAATTGCAGTATTTAATTCCTCCACCTCTTGATGATTTCTTCCATCTTCTTTCCTCTATTTATAGCCTTCAAAAGCTGCAGGTTTCATCCTCCATTCTCAGATTCAGATTTAATTTGCAGCTGTCAAAGTTAGTTACAGTACAGCTGTGCACTCACACAGATTTAATGCGTTCTTCAAAGATCTGTAGGTTGTCGCTGCATTGTTGGACGTGATTTGAAACCTTTAATTACGGCGACAACGAATGATTTTCTTGTGCTGGTGCTTCCAGTTGTATTTTCAGCTTAAGTTTACTTGTCCAAAGCTCAGGTTTTTATGTGGTGACATCTCTTGTTGCAATTTCAAGCTGATCTTATGGTTACATTCTTCTTCCAGTATTGATCTTTTAAGATGAGTTCCTGTGCTGACAATTCCAAAGCGCAATATATAGGCTGCTTGTAACGACATTAATACACAAAAGATGTAAAAATAACAAGAATTTAAACCAATCTATAATGAGTTAGAAAATATAAAAACTAAGTATGAAATGCTTACAATGCATGCTAAATACTATGCAAAAGAGGCAATTCAAACATCAATTTAGAGAGAAAATATGTCATTTGCAATGCTATCACACCCCTAAACTTGAGTTTTTACTTATCCTCAAGTAAATAAAAATTAGCAAAGTCACAAGCAAACATATCATCGCAATTATCATTCTTGTAACTTAAATTTTCTAAAATCCTAATGCATAAATTGTATTCACATGATTGAATAATGCGTCGACAATTTATATATAAGAATAATTAAAACTGCAACTTCATTAATGTTAGTTTCATGCATTGAATCTTAATCCTTCTTGAACCAATACAGCATTTATAGCAAACATAATTTTTTATTCTTCTTCTTCTTCTTCTCTCTTTTCTTTTTCTTTCTTTATCTCATTTTCCTTTTTACATGACTGAAAGATATCATTGCATTACTCTACCTTTGTTCCTGGGTAGTAACGATGGGGTGTAACAAACCCCCAGGAGGTATGTAATTGCGCTGATACACACTCTTGCAGTGACAGCCTTTGGCTAGAAAATTTTTCTAACATCTACAACGGAGTGTTCTCCCTTGAAAAATCACAGTGCACTCACATTGAAGTGTCTTTTATTAATAAAATGTTGCTGCAACTGATCAGTTAGTTCAAGATTCAAACATTAACACTATCCATTCATTACTAAAGCAATTCCAACCATTCATTCAAAAATAGAAGACTCATTATTCATTCACATTCATCCAATTCATACATCATCATCCCAAGTAATTCAAGAATGACGCATAAAAATAAAAATTATGGTCACATTTTTGTTGAAAATTTTCATATTTTCATTAACAAAAGAAACAGGTAAAATTCAAACATGTGGGTGTAATTGCATTTCCATTTCACAATATCCCCCCAAACTTAATGTCTGCATTGTCCCCAATGCAATGACAATACTATACAAATATAATGGAAATGCAACGACAATGCACTAAATTAACAAAAAAAATTCAATGACAAAATAAAAATGCAATGACAATAAAGATGCATGCAAACTATCTACAGTTAAGTGTACTAACTCATTCCTCAGCAGTCGAGGTAGAGGCTATTTTTGTCTTCTTTTTCTTCTTCCTTGGGCGCTCACCATCGTCTTTACGTTTCATCTTTTTGTCCTTGCGCTGCTTCCTTTTCTTATCCTTCGAACCAATCGGATCGACGAATTACTCCTCCTCAGCTGGTTGGGTGATGTCCTTATCAATATTTACATCGGATGGGTGGATTTCAGCTAATGGTGCCACATATGGCACAATGGCAAAAGGATGAATCTCCTCAATGCTGCTTGTAACTACCTCAGCTCGGCTCGAATCAGGTGGAGCCTCGTCACTACTAGATGCCTCCACACTCATAGGTGTGCCGATAATATCCTCAACGATAGTTGTTGGGGCATCTTCCTTCTCTTCTTCCTGTTCCTCAGCAGGGTCTTTCTTCTTCTTCCTTCTGTTGGCCTTCATCTTGGTTAGCACCTTCCCCCTAGGCTTCTCTGGTTCAGTTGTGGCAATGTCAGCACCATCTGCTGCGTCCACACCCATAGGGCTATGTAGCGCCTCAATGACAACCCCCTGCCTGCCATGGTTGCCTCAGGGCTATTCGAAAATTTTTCGAATAAGTTGGCAATTGTTCTGTAGTAGTCATCCATGGCATTAGAATGTCCCTCGCTCTCGTCATCATCAGAGACATGAATTCTTGTTGGGGATGGAACATTCTGAGGCCTACCATCAGGAGTAGGTTGATTGGAAGATGAGGCTTGCATTGGGTGAAATATAGAGGGAAAGGCTAGGAATTCTAGCATCGGACTAGGACTCATGCTGTGCAATGCGCCGACAATTGCCTCATTCCAGGCTTTTGTATATGCATAAAAAATATGAGGTCTGTAATCCGTATCTTCTAATACGCCAACAATGCGGATAGTGCGCGTGTCAATATGATCAAGATGGTCTTCCATAATAGCCAGCCTTTTTTCTAGTTAGAGATTTGTGGGTGCATCAGCCTATTGTTCCTTCCTCTTCCCTTTGCCTTTATCCTTCTTTTGTGGTGCTTCTTTCACAATCGGTGTTTCTTTACCTCGAGTCATTCTTTCAACTGATATATCATTGATGAGACTTTTGTTTTCTAATACTTTCTTGTCATCCCGAGGCACAATGCCCTTCTATTTGTAGAGTAACATTATTAAACAAGGGAAAGGGAGTATACCAGTTTGTTTTGCAGCAGCTTCAGCTATTTTATCATAGAGGATTTCGTTGATATCAATGTGACGGCCCTGTAAGATTGAGTCAAAAAGACACATACGGTCCAATGTCGCTATACTACTGTGTGTCCAAGGAAGGATGCGACTATTTATGAAGTGGAACCATACCTTGCTAAAGGTTGTGAGATACCTCCGATGCATGGTGTAGTTATGTGGCCCATTACCTGTCTATATAGCCCCGTCAACACACAGGTCGCTCAGCACTTGGGCAGCCCCCTCATCAGTAAGTTCGTGCACAAATGGAGAGTGGTTATCGACCCTCTCAGGAATCCGAAGCAGAACATTGATATGGTCGGCACTCCATGGGATTAGACCCTCCTTCATAAATACAAACTCTTGCTCCGAATCGACAAGGTTTGCATAGAATTCCTTTACTAATGTAGGGGAGTAGTCAGTGGGGTGTTCACAAAAGAACTCCCATCCCAGATGACTTATGGTCCTTACGACGTGCTTCCCTAAGTTTGATGCGGGGATAGTTGCAAACCTTGCTCCGGGTGGATATTTCGTTTCAGCATTATGTTTTGATAACGATCTTTGGCTGCTTTTGACAAGAACAAGATCGACCCTGTTGATGGTGTTGGAGTTGTGGTTGGAACCACTATAGCAGAAGTTGAAGAGGTGGTTTTAGAAAGATTCTTTACTCCTCTGGTTCTAGTCATGGTTGCTAGAGAAGAAAGTTAACAGAAACTTTTGTAAAGAGAAGATTAGACTAATAGAATAAAACTAAGAACAAAAGCAATGAAGAAAACAAGTTGCAGTAACAATGGCTATTGTGAATGAAGAAAGAGAAGTCGGTAGATTTTATAACCTAGCCTTGGAAAAAGTCGTGACGATTATAACCAACTTGGGGAAATGTTGCGTCTGTAGCTATTAAATGTCAACCTGCAGATCGCACTTTTTCATCTGATCGAATGGCTGGGGAAAGAGAGGAATCAATCGGTGCGATTCTTACTGAAAAAGTATTGTTGAGTCATCACAGAATGCGCCGACAAGTTGTGCTTTGGATGCTTTAAGAAAAAGATTATTTTTATTCTTGCAAAGAAATTAAAATGAAACAAGTAAAAGTAAAACAAATAAAAGAAAAATTGAAAATGAGTCGACATTATTTAAATGTAACCAGATCAATGGCCTCGTTTAGTTCCTTGACTTCTGGACTCACGTAATGTTTCAAACGTTGGCCATTCACCTTGCACTGTTATCCATCTTTCAGATTCTCAGTTGTCACTGTACCACTCTGTGATGCTTCGATAACTTCGAAAGGGCCTGACCATCTTGATCTCAATTTACCTGGATGCAGTTTTAATCGTGAATTAAACAAAAGCACTAATTGATCAGTGTTAAATTGTCGACACAAGATGATGTTGTCGTGCCATCTTTTGGTCTTTTCTTTATATATTACAGCATTCTCATAAGCATGACGATAGATTTCTTCTAGTTCAGTAATATCCAACAATCTTTTTCTTCCGGCAGGTGACAAGTTCTTCTAGTCGTAATCCATATTTACTTGCTTGATAGCCTACATGGCTTTTTGTTCAAGTTCAACTGGCAGGTGACAAGACTTACCAAACATTAACTGATATGGCGACATTCCAAGCGGGGTCTTATAAGCAGTGCGAAGTGCCCACAATGCGTCATGTAGCCGCGAAGACCAATCCCTTCTAGATGGATTAACCACCTTCTCAAGGATGCTTTTGATTTGACGATTGGATACTTCAGCTTGACCATTGGTTTGTGGGTGGTATGTAGTAGCCATACGATGCTTCATACCATATCTCTTTAATGTTATCGCCATTTGATGGTTTTGAAAATAAGTACCTTGATCGCTTATTAACGCTCTAGGTGTTCCAAATCTCATATGAATGTAAGTGTGAAAGAACTTCAACACCGTTCGAGCATCATCTTTTGGCATCGCGATTGCCTCGATCCACTTAAAGACATAATCAACCGCAACTAGAATGTATATATTCCTAAAGGAGTTAGAGAATGGTCTCATGAAATTTATACCTCAAACATGGAAAAGCTCTACTTCTATAATCGGCTGTTAGAGCATCTCATTGCATCGAGATATTGAACCAGTGCGTTGACATCTATCACATTGCTGTGCAAAATTGTAGGCGTCTCGAAACAATGTGGGCCAATTGAATCCTGACTGCAAGACCTTTGCAGTAGTCCTTACACCACTAAAATGGGGTTCATATGGAGCATCATGGCAATGTCGCAAGATAGAAGTCATCTCCTCTTTAGGAATGCAACGACGTATGATATTGTCAGCGTATAATTTAAATAAGTATGGCTTATTCCAGTGATATTTTGCAGCGTAGAGCAAGAATCTGGCTTTCTTGTGACCAACAGCACTCAAAGGTAGCTTTTCACATATAAGGTAATTGACTACATCAGCATACTAAGACGATGCGTCGACAAAGAACAACTGCTCGTTTGGAATGCATTAACAATTTGGGCTTTATTCCCATCTTCACTTCCAACTTCTAGTCAAGATAAGTGGTCAGCTACTTGATTTTTAAATCCTTTTCTATCCTTGATTTCAACATCGAATTCTTGTAGAAGTAGGATCCAATGGATTAATCTGGGTTTGGCATCTTTTTTCTCAAAAAGGTATCTCAATGCAGAGTGGTTTGTGTAAACTGTAATCTTTTCGCTGATAAGGTATGAGTGAAACTTGTCAAATGCAAAGACTACTGCTAGCAACTCCTTCTCAGTAGTTGTGTAATTGACCCGCGCTTCAGTTAGAGTTTTAATAACATAGTAAATGGAATGAAATACCTTTTCTTTACGTTGATTTAGTACAGCTTTCACAATAAAGTCGCTTGTATCACACATTAATTCAAATAGTTACGTCCAGTCCAATGCAACGATAATCGGAGCTTGTACCAGCTACTTCTTTATTGTCATGAATGCATCTAAACAAGTGTCATCAAACACAAACTTTTTATTTTGCTCTAGCAATGAGCATAAAGGTTTAGCAATCTTCGAAAAATCTCGGATGAATCTCCTATAGAAACTAGCATGTCTAAGAAAGCTTCTTATTCCCTTGACATTGGTGGGCGATGGCAATTTCTTAATGATTTCAACTTTTACTTTATCAACCTCAATTCCCTGACATGATATGCGATTGTCGAGGACAATGCCTTCAGTTGCCATGAAGTGGCATTTTTCCCAATTAAAAACTAGATTTGTGTCCTCGTATCTCTTCAGAACTTTTGCTAGGTTGTCAGAGTATTAGTTAAAATTCTATCCATAGACAGAGAAATCATCCATGAATACCTCTAGAGAGTCCTCGATCATGTCCGAGAAGATTGCCATCATGCATCTCTGGAATGTTGCTGGCGTATTGCACAACCCAAATGGAATACGTCGAAATGCAAAGGTTCCAAAAGGGCATGTGAACGTAGTCTTTGCTTGATCTTTCGACGTAATGGCTATTTTTTTGTATCCAGAATAGCATCTAGGAAGCAATAATAGGCCTTACCAGCTAGCCTATCCAGCATCTGGTCAATGAAAGGTAATGGGAAGTGGTCTTTCTTTGTGACCGCATTCAATCGGCGATAATCCATGCATACTCGTCAACCAGTCACAATACGAGTAGGGATCAACTCATTCTTGTCATTGCTCACAATTGTGAAACCACTTTTCTTGGGCACACATTGGACGGAGCTTACCCAATCACTATCAGAAATAGGGTAGATGATGCCCTCGTCTAGCCACTTGATAATTTCCTTTTTCACTACTTTCATTTTTTCGTTAAGTCTCCCTTATTGCTCAATTGATTACTTCCCCTCATCTTCCAGCCTGATCTTCTGCATACAAAAAGAGGGGCTAATACCTCTAATATCTGCAATGCTCAAGGCTATGACTTTCTTATGCTATTTTAAAATGGCGATGAGCTTATCTTCCTGCGTTACGTCGAGGGATGCATTGATAGTAACAGGTAATGTATCGTTGTCACCTAAAAAGACATATTTTAGGTGCGTTGGTAATGGCTTCAACTCTAACGTAGGAGCTTGCTAAATTGATGGTTTAAACACAAGAATTATTTTGTTTGACAAATCCAAAGATTCCAATTGCCAATTCTACCTCATCTCACAATTATTAACCTCCTCTTTGTGGTCACATTCAGCTAGGATTTCCTCAACGAATGTCACTGCATCTTTATTTAGGACAGCTGAATTCCTTACATTGAATTCTTCCAGAATTATCTTGTCTAGCACGTTGATGTGGTGACATTGTTCTTTACTCTTTGAAGGAGATGCTGCAAACACACTGAAGGTCACATATTCATCGTTATGACGTATGATAAGTTCTCCTTTGAACATGTCGATAAGCGTGCGTCCTATTGCCAAAAATGGTTGCCCCAGAATAATAGGCACCTCCTTGTCTACTTCGCAATCAAGGATTATGAAATCAGCAGGAAACACGAGCTTATCTACTTGAACAAGGACATCTTTAATTTGGCCTTCAGGTTTTGCTAAGGATCTGTCCACAAGTTACAATGTCATCGTAATGGGCTTCATTGATCCTATTCCTAACTTCTTGAAAGTAGATAAAGGCATAAGGTTAATACTTGCTCCTAAATCACATAAAGCTTTACCTAAATAATGATTTCCAACATGGAATTGTAAAGCTGCCAAGATCTTTCATTTTAGGTTGTAACTTGTTTGAAAGCACAACGCTACACCCTTCTATGAGCCCAATCGTCTCGATTTTGGAAAATTTCTTCTTCTTTAATAATAGCTCCTTCATAAATTTCCCATAACTGGGTATATGCACAAGAGCATCTACAAGAAGTATGTTAATGTGTAATTATTTCAGAGTAGAAACAAACTGTTGATACTCTTTATCATGGACTTTTTCTTTAAATCTTTGTGGAAATGCAAAAGGTATCGTAACTGTGGGTTATTACGAAAAACTCGATGGTGTCAATATTGGAAATTGTGTTGACAACTGCGGTGAGCAAACTGTAGGCATAGATGGTGCTATAGTTGGTTCTTCCTCATGTGCTTCTACTTTGCTTCCTTCAGCTACATCCTATTCTTGTTGTTGTGGCTCAGATACGTCGATAGTGTTCTGATTAGAACTACTTGGTTCAATCATTTGCTTTCCACTTCTCAATATGATAGCTTTACAGTGCTCCTTCCCTCTTTGCGTTGGGTTCTCAGTATCACTAGGTAGAGTACCAGGTAACCTTGCACTCAAATTAGAAGTCAACTGTCCTAACTGGGCTTCTAACGCTAGGATGGAAAAAGAGTTTCCTTGCACTATCGCATCAGTCCTCGTGATATGCTCTCGCATTAATGCTTCAGGAGCAGCCATCGGATCTGACCTTTACTGAGAAAAATGCTGTTATTGTTGTTAATGTTGTCCTTGCGTATGTGGCAATGTAGACTGTTGTAATTGCATTTGAGATTGTGGTTGCATCTAGCTATGTGCTTGCATCTAATCAAGATGCCAATGTACTTGCGAATTCTTTTTAAAATTCTGCTATTTATGGTTGTTGTAACTCCCTTGTCTATAACTCCCTTTATTTGAGGAATTATCATATCTGTATGTGGAGGCATTTTGATTCCCCCAAGGTTGTTGAGTTCTGTTATTGTATGAGTTACTATATGAATTCCCTCTGATGTTATTGACATAGAAAGCATTTTTAGCATGTTGTGGACAATCCTCGTAACTATGATTATCGCCGCAAATCTCACAGGAAAGTGTTGGCGCATCCATTTGTTGTGCCACTTGAATAGGGGCAATATCACTTGTCCCCTTCATATTCTTTATGATATTGGCCAACGAAGATTCCTGCGCACTCAAAACAGAAATAACATCTAATTCAAGAACACCAGGGTTAGTCTTTACCTGCGCAGAACGAGAGATTAGATATTAGTAATCGTTCTGGGCAATTCTCTCTATAATTCGTACAGCTTTATTGTAGGTGCAATCCAACAAGGGACCATTGGCTGATGCATTAACAAGATTTCTTGTTTGAGCATTCAATCCATTGTAAAAGATCTCTATTTGGGTCTCTTGTTGAATTCCATACGTTGGGCAACGTCTAAGTAGAGTTTTATAACGCTCCCATGTTGTATGTAAATTCTCATCATCCAATTGATGATATGCTATAATATCATTGCACAACCTTGTGTTCATTGTTGGCGGATTAAAACGCACAACAAACTACGTTGCTAGTGGATTCCAAGATGTAATGGATCCAGTCGACAATCCCAAGAACTATGTTCTCGCTTTACCTTGCAACGAATAAGGAAATAATTGCATTTTCAAGGCATCATCAGGGACACCATGTTTACTAAAGGAAGCACTAATAAGCAAAAATGATTTTAAATGTTCTGTTACGTCTTCATAAGGCAAACCAGAATATTGCCCATTTGAATTAAGCATCTAAAACATCACCGGTTTCAGCTCAAAATTTCCAGCTTGAATAGCTGGTCTCACAACCCCTGGTTGTAAATAATCAAGAATAGGAGCAACAAAATCTTGGATTGTCCTTTTTTGCACTTGTTTTTCTTGTGGCGGCAGTGGTGGTGGATTATTAATAACTTGTGGTTGTATTGGAGGGATTACATCTTGTGGCAGCAATGGTGGTAGGTTGTTGTTGTTATTATTACTAGCCATTTTCTTTTGTTTTTGCCTTTTCCTCTTTCATGTCCTTTCAAGCTTCGGATAAAAACTCACAATGTCCTTAGGATTTCTCTTTGTGGACATGCAATACCTA
Organism: Gossypioides kirkii; assembly: GCA_005610355.1. Taxonomy (NCBI): domain Eukaryota; kingdom Viridiplantae; phylum Streptophyta; class Magnoliopsida; order Malvales; family Malvaceae; genus Gossypioides; species Gossypioides kirkii. The sequence goes on along the minus strand of CP032253.1, from coordinate 23,263,063 downwards.
AACAATTTTGAAAGAAATTAACAAAAAGAAAGTAAACAAATTAGTAAAAATTAGAAGTTAAGTAAAAAGAATTAATTGCAACTACAAACATAAACACCAAACAAACACCAATTCCCCGGCGACGACGTCAAAACTCGATCGCATTTGTAATGTCATAGCAGTTGTGCAAGAGGACACATGTCGATGCAAGTATAGTTGATTGAATAATTCTATCGGATATCGATCCCATGAGGAATGGGTTCTTGATGTTCAGCTGTTGAAGCAACTAATACTAGAATTAGATGAAATGTGAGTAAAGATGTCAGCGCAATTAAGTCAGTTCTGCACACTAAAATTGTTAATATTGTCAATGTAATAAAGGTTAATTGTCAAAGCAACAAAAAGTAAATCAATTGCTGTGGAAGTTTTAAGAATTTAAATGTATAAAAGTAAAGGTTTAATCAAGTGTAAAGGATTGGAGTGGATCACTGAATTCGCTAAGTCGCAATGCTGAATGCATCAGCAAGGTATTGTATAGACAAATTGTCGCAGCAATAGAGCTCTAATGATATCTTACCAATAATAGTCCTTCGTTTAATCAAGACTCAAGTACCCACAATCATCCCACCTCTCGGTGTGAGCAACGTTGTGCATTGAAGAAAAAGTGTCTAGAATCTCTTCTAATCCCAAGCAACTCTCGCCGTCTTGCTTATTAATCTAACTTGTCACCGCATCTCTCGATGTTGGTAGACTGCAAATGCACTATCGTGTTTGATGCAGTTAGATCCAAAAATAAACAGATGAAAAGCATTAAATAAGAATCAAAGCAATCTAACAATGAAAGATACTCTCGTATTCATTTAAATGTCATTAAAATTTATCAGCATAAAAGAGGGGTAAACGAATACAATCGAAGCTTACTATCTCTAGACTACTAGGACTATTCCTCAACCGCTCCTCTTGCCTTGCATCAAACACCTCTTGACAGAAGTGATTGCTCCTTTTCTCCATCAGCTCACCGTTTTTCCAGCTTAAATCTTAAAAACACACAGTAATTGCAGTATTTAATTCCTCCACCTCTTGATGATTTCTTCCATCTTCTTTCCTCTATTTATGGCCTTCAAAAGTTGCAGGTTTCATCCTCCATTCTCAGATTCAGATTTAATTTGTAGCTGCCAAAGTTAGTTGCAGTATAGCTATGTACTCACGCAGATTTAATGTGTTCTTCATAGATCTGCAGGTTGTCGCGCTGCATTGCTGGACTCGATCTGAAACCTTTAATTGCAGTGACAACAAATGATTTTCCTATGCTGGTGCTTCCAGTTGTATTTTCAGCTTGAGTTTACTTGTCCAAAGCTTAGGTTTTTATGCGGCGACATCTTTTGTCACGTAATTTCAAGCTGATCTTGTGGTTGCATTCTTCTTCTAGTATTAAGCTTCTGAGATGAGTTCCTGTGCTGACAATTCTAAGGTGCAATATATAGGCTACTTGTAACAACATTAGTACACAAAAGATGTAAAAATAACAAGAATTTAAACGGAACTATAATAAGTTAGAAAATATAAAAACTATGTATGAAATGCTTACAATGCATGTTAAATACTATACAAAAGAGACAATTAAAACATCAATTTAGGAAGAAAATATATGTCATTTGCAATGCTATCACTCCCATACTTTCTTATAATCCATTGGGATCCTAGATTTGTCATAACACCAAGTACTTGCTGAAGAAAATCCCAATTGATATTATTCATCATAAGGTAGTACTCATCGTCTTCAACATCAGGTAAGTTAAACAAATCATTGATGGACTTAGAAGTAAGAGATACCTTTTTTCTTTCGAACGATTACTTTAGTGGCATCTTGTAGAGTCAAACTAGCATAGAACTCTCGAACTAGTTCATCATCGAGAAGTGAGCGAGCATCACAAAATTGTTTCCACTTGAGAGCATTGATTTTCTTTCTAATCGGTAAAGGATTAACCATCAAATCATGACTCTTCAAGAAAAAACCTTTTTCCGGCGTCATAGGTTGATGCTTGAAGATTGAAACAAATCTCTCTTTCACTTCTTCATCGATCAAAATAGGGTTTTCAGGTGTAGTCTTTGAAGATCAAATCTCTCTTTCACTTCTTCATCGATCAAAATAGGGTTACTTGGGCGGCAGACAATGGGAGTGGTGGCAAAGCATGGGTATTTTCCCTTTTTTTTCCTGTCTTGGGCTTGAGACTCAAACTGTATTTACAGACTCACTTAAAAAAAACAACTGCTTAGTACTTGGGCCAAATTTGACCCCTTTTATTAACATAAAAATTAAAATTAAAATTTTAAACAACAAAAAATGAAAGTTAAATTTTAAAACTCAGCTAAAAAATTTCTTCTCAACAAATTACATTAAATTAATTCCCAGGAAAGGTTGGAGGGGTCACAGTGGTCCCGCTTAAGTTCCAATCTCCTTAGACAGAATTAATTAAATGTACTAAGTTAATAAAATAAGTTCTAATTATTTATTTATTACAAATGAGTTCATGAAAAATCAAAGGTCTATTAATTTGAATGAGGATTCAACTCGCTCAACTTCACCATCCCAATAGTGTTTGAGACGTTGACCATTAAAGTTAAATGTACCTCCAAAATTGTTGTATAATTCAATGGCTCCATAAGGATAAACTTGGGAGATGGTATAGGGTCCTTTCCATCGGGATTTAAGCTTCTCAAGAAATAACTTCAGCCTTGAATTAAACAACAAAAACTTTTTACCTTCTTTAAACTCACGAGGTTGAATATGCCTATCATGCCATCTCTTTGATCTTTCTTTTCACATCTTGGCATTCTCATAGGAAAACAACCTCAGCTCTTCCAACTCATCAAGTTGTATCATCCTTCTCTCACCGACTTGCTTAAGATCAAAGTTCAACTGCTTCAAAGCCCAGTGAGCTCTATTCTCCAATTCTAACGACAAATGACATGCCTTTCGAAAGACTAATCGATAAGGAGTCATTCCTAACTGTGTCTTAAATGCTGTTTGATAGGGCCATAATGCATCATCGAGCCTTCGAGACCAATCTTTTCTGCTAGGGCATACTACTCTTTTAAGGATACCTTTAATTTCACTGTTCACTCTTTCAACTTGCCTATTCGATTGGGGGTGATAAGTAGTAGCATTCTTATGCTTCACATTATATTTGTCAAGCAACCACTTAAGTCATTTGTTCACAAAGTGAGAACCTTCATCACTAATAATAGCTCTTGGTGTCTCAAATCATGTAAACACATGCTTATGTAGGAATCACACTACCTTAGCATCATTTGTAGGGTATGCTTCGGCTTCAATCCACTTGGATACATAGTCCACAGCAACTAAGATGTATTTGTTCCCATACAAAGAAAGAAACGGGCCTAAGAAGTCAATGCCCCATATGTCAAATAATTCAATGTCCAAAATATCTGTCAAGGGCATGTCATTCCTCCTTGATATATTTTCAGTCCTTTGGCATCTATCACAGTTCTTCACATAACCATAAGCATCCTTAAACAATGTAGGCAAAAGAAACCTGCTTTCAAAATCTTTCTTACAGTATGTGAACCACCAAAGTGTCCCCCACTTGGAGATGAATGGCAATGATACAAGATCTCAACAATCTCACTTTCAGCTACACACTTTCGGATTATATTATATGCACACTATTTAAACAAAAACCGATCCTCCCAAAAATAATACCGACTATCATGAAGGAATTTCTTCCTTTGTTGGTATGTCATTTCTTAAGGAATTATTCCACATGCAAGATAATTGACAAAATCAGCAAACCAAGGTGTTTCATGAAATCGACTTGCCTCAAATAGCTGTTCATTTGGGAAATTCTCATTCATAGGCACACATGATTGAGCTACCTCATCTTGCTTCAACCTCGACAGATGATCAGCTACTTGATTCTCGACACCTTTTCTGTCTTGGATCTCAAGGTCAATTTATTGGAGTAAGAGTATCCAACGAATTAGCCTCAGTTTCGCATCTTTCTTCGTGAGCAAGTATTTAATGGCCGCATGGTCAGTAAATACTGTAACTTTGGTACCTATAAGATATGAGTGGAACTTGTCAAAAGCAAAAACTATAGCAAATAGTTCTTTTTCAGTTACCGTGTAATTGAGTTGGGCTCCAGTCAAAGTTTTGCTTGCATAGTAAATAGGGTGAAACACTTTGTTTCTTCTTTGACCCATCACAGCTCTAACGACATAATCGCTTGCATTGCACATCAAATCAAAAGGTGAGTTCCAATCAGGTGTAATGATTATTGGGGCTGAGATTAACCATCTTTTCAAATCTTCAAAAGCTTCCAAACATGCTTTGTTAAAATTAAACACTGTATCTTTCTCTAATAACAAACACAGAGGTTTAGAAATTTTTGAAAAATCCTTGATAAACCTTCGATAAAAACTGACATGGCCTAAAAAACTTCTGACTCCTTTCACATTAATTGGGGCTGGTAATCTTTCAATTACATCCACCTTTGCTTTATCGACTTCAATTCCTCTCTTTGAGATTTTATGCCCTAAGGCAGTCCCTTCCTTAACCATAAAGTGGCATTTCTCCCAGTTAAGGACAAGATTCGTCTCTTTGCCTCTCTTCAGTACCTTAGCCAAATTACTCAAACAAATATCGTAAGTGTTACCAAAAACAGAAAAATCATCCATGAAAACCTCAACAAAATTTTCAACCATATCAATGAAAATTGCCATCATGCATCGTTGAAATTTTGCAGGTACATTGCATAAACCAAAAGACATTCACCTAAATGCAGACGTACCGTACGAACAAGTAAAGGTTGTTTTATGTTGGTACTCTGGAGCTGCAACTATTTGGTTATATCACGAATAGCCATCTAAAAAACATTAGAATTCATTACTTGCTAGTCGATCTAACATCTGATCCATAAAAGGCAATGAAAAATGGTCTTTCTGAGTGGCTTTATTCAACTTTCTGTAGTCAATACAGATCCTCCAACTAGTAACAGTTCTCGTTGGAATCAACTCGTTACGCTCATTTTCAACAATCATGATTCCACCTTTCTTCGGCACACATTTCACCAGACTTACCCACGAACTATCTGAAATAGGGTAGATGATTCCCGCATCTAACCATTTTATCACTTTCTTTCTCATAACTTCTTTCAAACTAGGATTAAGCCATCTTTGCCCATCAATTTGAGCTCTCTCGCCTTCCTCTAAAATAATTTTATGTATGCAAAAAGAAGGGCTTATACCTCGAATATCAGCTATGGTCCAACCGGTTGCTTTCTTATATTTCTTTAGAACAACAATTAGTTGCTCCTCTTGATCTTTCGTCAATTCTGCTGAAATAATCATAGGCAAAGTAGAATAGTCACCTAAATAGATGAATTTTAAATGGGAAGGAAGTACCTTTTGTTCAAGTTTAGGCGGTTCTTTGATTGACAATTTTGTTGTACAAATTCTCTAGCTTCTAACTCCAACGGTTCAAACTGTGTGGATTGAATAAAATTTCTCGGATTGGCTTCCATCAAAGCCATGATTTCTTCACTTTCTTCATCCTCCAAAGGGTCAAACTCTAAGGCTTCCTCCAATGGATCTTCTTTAAAATTGCTTTCCATAGAAACCAAGGTTTCTATCTCTTCCATAATTGAACACTCTTCTGTCGGATCGAGAAATTTCATGGTTTTAAGAATGTTAAAGGTTACCTGATCATCTTGAACTCGCATGGTGAGTTTACCTTTCTGCACATCAATTAACGTTCTTCTCGTGGCTAGAAAAGGTCTCCCAACGATAATTGACACTTCCTTATCTGCTTCAAAATCTAAGACAATGAAATTAACAGGAAAAATAAATTTATCGACTCTTACCAAAATATCCTCGATCTTTCCCTCAGGATATGCTAAAGATCGATCCGCTAGCTGAAGCGTCACAATCTTTACGGATATGGAGGTGATGGAACTTTTGGTTGAATCAGACAACTCTTTTGAGGAAGTAAATCTGCATCTAAAGAAGATGTTAAATTATCAGAATTCATTAAGTTAGGATTTACCTTGTCAGACTTTGCAGATTCTGACTCTTTTGGTGTAGGAACTTCAACAGCTGGTTGACTTTCCTCCTTCTCAACAGGTTCATCTTCAACATTAATCATTCAGGGTTCCAGAATCTTACCACTTCGTAATGCCACTGCCTTGATATGTTCTTTACCCAAATTTCTTGGATTCTCAGTATCGCTCGGCAAGGTTCCTTGCGGTCCATTACGAAGCTCCGTAGCTAACTGACCCATTTGGTTTTCCAAATTTTTTAGTGTTGCTTCTTGGCACTGGATCAAAGCATCATTCTTTGCCATGTACGCTTTAAACAAGTTCTCTAAACTATTTGATGACTCAGCTTGAGGTGATTTTGGAGCTTGCTGATTAAACTCTTTAGATTAGTTGGGTCTATTCTGCATAGAGTTGTTATTCGATCCATTTCTTTGGTTGCTCCAAGAAAAGTTAGGATAATTACGCCATGAAGGATTGTAGAAGTTGGATTGGGGTCCTTGTCCACTCCTATTTTGATGTTGATTCCCCACATAGTATACTGACTCGAGATTTGATGGACAACTCTTGAAAGAATGACCTTCCCCACAGTACACATAGGAAACTACTTCAAACAGACTTGGTGGCTGAGCTGCAAAATTATTAGCACTATTAGTGGTAAACTGTTTTAACATAGAGGAAATAGACGATACCTGAGCTGATAACGAAGTGAAGGCGTCAACTTCATGAACTCCGGCTACACGTCTTCCTGAAGCTGCTCGATTTGTTGGCCATTGATAGTTGTTGCTAGTGATCCTCTCGATGATCTCATAAGCCTCATTATAAGACTTAGACAAAATTGCACCATTCGTAGAAGCATCTACCATCAATCTTGTATGTGCATTGAGACCATTATAGAACGTCTCCAACTAGATACAATGAGGAATCCCATGATGAGGACACTTACGAAGTAATTCCTTGAATCACTCCCAAGCCTCAAACAAAGACTCGTCATCCAATTGTTGGAAAGTTGTGATCTCGTTCCTCAACTTAGCATTTTTTTCTAGGCGGGAAATACTTAACCAAAAATCTCTCTGCTAATTCTTGCCATGTAGATATGGAACTTGGTGGCAATGAATTGAGCCATGCTCGTGCTCGATCTCACAACGAGTACGGAAACAAATTCAACTTAGCGTGTCTTCAGTCATACCAGCTATCTTGAATGAATCACTCACCTCCATAAACAATCGAAGGTGGAGATGTGGATCTTCCGTGGGCATACCACTGAATTGGCCCACCGTTTGTAGCATTTGAAACATCACTGGTTTCAACTCAAATTGGGGTGCCTCAATATCTGGCCTTCTAATTCCTAGATTTAACTCACTGAAAAGTGGCACAACATATTGTTTGATGCATCGATCCTTATCATTGGCAATAAGGATGAGATTTCGCACATGATCATTACCTTGGCCATGATTCTAATTTCCAACGTCCATCTCGGCTTGTGTTTGAGTTGATTGTTCACATCTTTTTTGTCTCAAAGTTTGCTCAATTTCAAGGTCTACAGGGAGTAAATCGATAATCCGATCTATGCTCATAAACACCTGAAAAGAAAATCACAAAATTAAAAAGAATAAGTTAGTAATGTTAGAAATAAAAAAAACCAAATTGAAAATAAATAATTTCACAAAAATGACTATGGCAACAGTTAACAATCCCCAGGAACGGCGCCAAAAACTTGTAACGCATAGGTTTGTGCAAGTGTACACAGTCGTTATCAAGTAATAAGTAAGTATCGAGTTATCGTCTCCACAGGGATTGTATATGTGTTAAATCAATTAATTGTAAAATTATATTAACAACTTGGTGAATTAAAAAAACACAATATGATATGATAAGTGATGATTAAAATTAAATATATTAAACTAAATGCAAATGATCCCTAATACAAATTATCCTAAGTATGCAAACTAAATGTATGAAATAGATTTTAGCAAGGTTAAACACAATTCACAACAATTATAACATAAATAAACTAGGACAATTACTCTAATTAAACTCAATTTATTATCAACATGCTTAATAATGTTCAGAAAAAAATATTCCATGGCAACTCGATATTTCATGAGTTTGGAAACTAAATTAGGTCCTTTCAAAATCCTTTACTTAGTAAATATGCATTTTACTGATCCTTATTTACTAAGGGTTTCTTAGCATTCATGTGAGGTAACAGGGACGTGTCAAGTTTGAAATAGTTTAATCACACGAATCTAAAAACTATGTAGATAACAGAGCTTGGTTGTTATGAACCTACAATTTAATCGGGTCAGGATCTAAATCGAGCATGCAGATTTCAATTATGTGTCTACTAGCCTTCGATTGGTCAGGATCGCTCAGCTAATTCAAGTGCATTTCAATCACGTATGAACGAAATACAAACTTGATTTTAATTGAAAATATGATCGATTAAGGCACAAACATCATAAGCATGAATCAAATAAATATTATTTAATTAAAGCAATTATCCTAGCTTAAATAAAATTAAGCTAAAATTGTTGTAAACAAGAATAAAGAACACATAGCAAACATTTTAGATTAAATTAAAGAAAATAAAGAATAAACCCAATCAAAGTGGCTATCACCTAAGACTCTGTTCGAAGAGGGCTCCTTCGTTTCTTCGCTTCGCTCCTTTGCTAACAGCTCTTCGAGGTAGCCGACCAAGGGCTCTTTAAGAGGCTTAATAAGCTAAAATCTCTATGAAGAGATGATACTAGGCATGGGGAATAGAAAATGCTAGAGAGGATTGAGAGAGAAGAGAGAGTGTTGGATGAAGGGATGATTTGAAATGGTGAAAATGGGGTCTTATTTATAGGTGAGGAGAGGATTGTTGTTTGCTAAAAATAGAGAAGTTTAATCTCTTCATGCTTCTTCAATGGGTGGCCTTCCATCACTCAAGGATTTTGAGTGATTTTTGCTTTATTTTTAAGCAATTTTAATGCCATATCAACTAAGGACTAAGACTCGATCAATAGTAAATCTTCGGGCCAATCTCTGATTTCTTCAATATTGCAAGGACCTTGTGCAATTAAACCAAAAAGTGGTTTATTTGGGCAGCCATGTGTAGTCGAAATTGGGTTGACTTGGTCTTCAATTTGGACGGTTTTGTGATCCAGCAAAGTTATCAGACCTGTCCAAAACAAATTAATTAAAGGACCAAAGAATAAAATTAACCCAATTTAAAGAATTAATTAAACCCAAATTATTAATGAAATATTTTATAATAAATTATTAAATATAATTTTATATTTTATTATTTAATTTAATGATGCTTGGCCCACTTTATGTCTTAAAAAAATACTATGTTCAAATAGTTATAAAATAAGCCATTTTATGCATGACAACTATATAATAAAGCATAAAATCACATTTTAATAATTTCTATGTCCTAATTTCATATTTTCATATATTTCATTAATTTATTAAAATTTACTTAGTTTTAATAATGAATTTAAGTGAAAAAGTGATAAATTATATAGGAAAAACCTATATATTTTTTAGTTTACATTTAGCCTATGATAACTTCTTAGGGTTGTCAATCCTAGTGGTTTAGGAACACATAATTCATACCAATTAACCCCTCTCGAGAAACCCTGAATCCTCCGTTAATCACACCCCAATCGTTAATCTCCCCTAAGGGATTTAGCCACTTATGTTATCTCAATTGAATAAATCATGTGAAGAACAAAATTGAATCGGAAGAGAAACGAGATTTGAATAATCATGGATTTGATATCGAATGGAGAACGAAGTAGCAAATCAATTGATAAAATAATGAAACAAATAGAATGCACGAATAGGTAAACTAAAATACTTTAATTAATTAAATAAACTCTTAGATCGAAATTGATTCCAAGAGGAAATTAAAGAGTTAGGAAAAGGCAGAAGAAAACTAATCTAATCTACTCCTAAACTACTAGGGTTTTTTATTGCATCTAGGACGACTTAGTTACATCAAACCCTTGATGTCTTATTTATAGAAGTGTTGGAAGCCCAAATTAGGTCTTATGCACGTCCTAGCTCTTTCTATAAGGTTGATTGCACGAAAAAAAATAACCCTGACATACTTGGGCAAGAAGTCGACCTGTGTCACGCCACACAATGTCTATTGTGTGACATGACACACAATTTTTACGTTCAATTATTCGTTTTGTGCTTTGACATCCAAAGAAGCTTGTGTGTCACTTGTGCCTTATTTCTACATCAATTGGGCCTTTAAATCTTCATCCTACTCCTTAATTGAACATATTAGAACTATCTAAGGTTTGTGTTGGCCTATTGCAATTGGATAAGAACACTTATAAAATGTGTTAAAAACACTTATTTTACGAATACTTAATCCAATGTACTAACTATCAGGAACATAATATAAATTACTATATTGCATAGAAAACAATCTTCTTAAGTGCGAAAATGACCCGAATTAATTGCTACATTTGACAGCAAGTCAAATACCCCCACACTTATGTCATTGTTTATCTTCTAGCAAACAAAACAAAACAAAATAATAACTAAAAATAAATTAAACTGAAAACAAGAAATAAACATGCAAAGTACTCGAAATGTACATAAATACATAATTCTAGAGTGATATACAATTGACTCTCCGTTTCTAAAGTCAGACGTGTTAGTTCAATAAATTACCAAGCAAACAAATAAAGGAATGTTAAGTATAGATTTCCGTCTAAACATATATAAAAATATACACGTATGCTCAAATGAATATAAATGGTAAATGATAAAAATTCGACTTGTAACATTCTGCGGTTTAGGTTGGTTTGGAATTCAAAGAAAAGTAAGTATTGTATTAAGTGATTCATTAAGCTCTTTGTAAAGTGTGTTTTGATTGAACTTATGATGCTTTGGATAATAATTTTAGGTTACTTAAGGTTTTAAAAAGGTTTTATTTTGACGTCCCCTACGTTAATTCTCGAGACTAGGCTATTTTGGTTTCGAGACATTAAAGCCAATAGTTAAAATCATTATAGTACTACATGTATGTCTTGAGACATACAACATTGATGCTGAAAACTTATGTTTTTTAGCCTCGAAAAGGCTTGGATAAGGTCTAAATATAGTTGCTTTGTAATAAAGCTTTAGAAATGATTTGTAAAGTGATGTAAAACCACGTTAATGACTGTTTAATGAATAAAGAGTGTAAAGTGACTTTGATGTTAAGTAAGATCTTTGTTCTTTTATTTACAAAATGGTTTGTGTTTTTAAGTTGATTGAGCAACCAAAAGTTTGCTTTTTGTATTTGTAACTAGAGTATTTTCATATGCTAGTACAATCTTTGAAAATGTTGAAATTTTCTTATGGGATTTTGTTAAGCCGAGCAAATGTTAATTTTGATAATAAAATTTTCTTTGTTAAAAATATTATTTTATTAAAACAAACTGTTATGTAGTTGTGATATTACCTATCAACAACAATCGTTTGATTAGGTATGAGGTGTCACCGCATACAGCATGTTAGCTTCGATGAGTTGCGTTAGTGATCAAATTGGTCAACGACGAGACCTAATTAAATGTTTTTTTTGTCAGCTCAAAATTTTTAAGGGCACGTTTCGTTCGCTGTAATGGAATAGGGCTGCAATTAGTAATTCAGTTGTTTGGTTGAATGGAATGGAATAGAGCTGTAATAATATTCTTGTGTTTGGTTGAATGAAATGATGTTGTAATAGCATAAGAAAAAAGACTTAAATGACTAAAGTACCCTTAACAAATTTTTTTTAATTAAATGATTACTGTTATTAAATTTTAATAAGATTATTATTTAATATAATTTAATAAAAATAATAATTAATTTAATTATATTTTAACATAATTATTATTAAATACAATATAATAAAATAAAATATAATTTAATAATATTTTTAATATAATTATTATTAAAATATGAATTAGTAAAAATTATAATATATAATATTAGAAAAATAATATATAACTTATTTTGTTAGTTTTAAACTACAATGCATATATAATGTACTTAAATATCATTAACAAAATAAACAATTTAATTATCTTCTAAACTAAAGAAAAAAAGATTAGAAGTATAAATAGCTTGAGAATTATATTTTACATTCAAACATAATCTACACGTCATAATCTATATGTTAAATTTTATAATATCAAAAAGTTACAATAGTCTGAGACATTCTATTAATGGCATCTTACCATCCATATATTACATATACAAAAAGTTAACAAAACTACACCAACACAATCATGATTTTTAATGGTCAGAAAGAAATCTTCTCACCCATTCCAATCGCACAGAAGAATGTAGACTAAAGAAAATGATCATTTGCGTTGGTTTGTCTGGGATTTTGCTCAACACATAATATCATTCATCCTCGGTTAATCCTTCTACTTCACATAAGGCCGAATATAATTTTTGAGCACTTTCTTGAATGATCATTTCTGACTTTTGTTGAATTAGCACTTCGAAAGCAATGCTTCTACTTATTTCAAGGCCAACAGTCTGTATATTTTTCCCTAATAACGTGGCAGCCTCAGTAAATGAAGTATAAGAAATTTGTTCACTTGCATCAGAAATCTTTTTTTTTCTTCTTTGAAAACGTGGAATCATCTTCATTTCTAGATGTTTGCGGTTGTGTAGATGAGAGATCCATCTCATCTAAAGAAACATCAGCTTCGCATTCATGGTAACTGTTTGTTTCTTCATGAGTATTTGCAGTAGCTACATCCTCAGCATCTATTTCTTCAATAATATTAGCGGCTATTTGAGCATATTTCTTGGTGGCACGATCTTTTGCGTAGATGGCAGTAAGTTGGTCATAATAAGGGAAACTGCGATGTCTGAATTGACCGGCTTCTTTATGACTATAAAAAAAGGAGAAATTCATATTAGATATAAGTTAGGTCAAAACAAGATAATAAAGAGATGAAATAATTCTTACACTTATATACGAGTTCCACACAGCATCTTCGGCAACAACAAGCTATCTATGCTGGTCCTAACCAAAGTCGCTATTGTTTTTTCCACTGAGCATGTCATAAACGATTGCCGAATCCCTTTTCAATATCCTAATCCTCGATTCAAGATTAGGTTTAGCCTTCAATATTGCATGAGGTAAAACTTTTTCTAACATCTTTTCTAGCTCAATTAAATAACCGACCTAGAACCTCGTATCTGCGTTAAAGGTTCCGACATTATTCAAGTTAACCATACAAGCAACCAACGCAGCATCTTCTTCTAGAACCCATTTCCTTTTGGTTCCTCGAGAATTTTGGGAAGAAACACTTGATTGTGAAAAACCTGACATAACTATCTTAAGAGAAAAACACAAATTAAAATTAGGCTTGATATTATGAATGAAAAGGTCAACACTGTATAAAATTATAATACATGACGAATCAAAAGAAAATAAATTAAATTTGTAATCCAACAAGTCTAGTACAATACATAAAGACAATTCAAACACCACCAAAGTTTCATAAACTAGATACATGAAATAAAATAAAGAAATTAACCTTCAACTATGTTTTAATAAACCTAACTAGTTTCTAGATGTTTGCCATTCATAGAACATTTGATTGGCTAGTTCCATCCTCCGAGTAGCCCATGCATCCGATGGATGAATATCTATGATATTTGATTCATGGTCATCCATCAAATTACTAGGTAATTGTTCTTCCAACTCCGCTTCAATAGGATCAAGACTCATATAGGTACGAATAAAATTATGGAGCAAACAACATGCAATAATGATTCTATTTTGCACTCTCACAGGATAAAATGATGGACTCCTAAGTATTCCCCATCTAAGTTTTAATAACCCAAAGCATCTTTCAATAACATTGCATGCTGAAGCATGTTTCATTTTGAAAAATTCTTCTGGAGTACTTGGTTGATAACCCTGACGCTACTCATTCAAATGATATCTTTATCCTCTAAAAGGTGCAAGAAATCCTTCACAGTTTGTGTAACCAACATCAACTAGATAATAACAACATATGAAAAAAAAGAAAAGAAACTAATTATCATGGTTAATTTTTCCAAAAAAAGTATGATCTTAAAAATTAATTGAAATTCCTCTAATTCTGCACTTTACCATGAGGAACCTTCAGTCCATGTCTCCTACTAATGGCATCTCGAAGAACCCGTCCATCAACAACAGAACCTTCCCAACCAGGAAGAACATAAACAAAATGCATATTAGGTGTACAAACACCTAACATATTTGTTGCTATGTCACCTTTTCGCGTTCGATATCTGGGTTTATCAACTGTTGGAACCCTAATCTTGATGTGGGTTCCATCTAAAGCACCTAAGTAATTCTACATCATGTATAAAACCTCTAGTTATGATACTATATTTAAATCTAAATCAACTAAAAGATGTACGAGCTATATACGAAACTCACTCCAATACCTTGAACCATTTCCACCTTGGGTCTATAGAATTAGCCATAATTGGCTCTGCCTTTTTAAATAGCACATCTTGTAAGCGTATGACAGCATTTAAAACATTGTGAAATGATCTGCTAACGGTTTCCCCAGACCTATTAAAGTGATGCTTGATAACTCGATTTTTAAGGTGATGAGAAATAATATGTAAAAACATTGCCACTTGCTTATCAACAAGCATGTTCCTTGACGAATTCAATTCTCCTAAAGTTTGTAACATCTCACATAGTTTAAAAAAATTAATTCTATTCATCCTAACTTGTTCAATACAAGTCTCAACACCAGCATATACAAGTCTTTTCACATAATCTCGTTTTGCATAAAAATCTAAAATATATGATCTAATCCTTGGTCTATAAGTATGTAGGCTATGGACAGTAACCAATGAAACTAAGAACCAAGTTGCAACTGTGCACATTTGTAACCATACTATCACAGCAAGACCAATTCTTTTACGCCTTTCACTTTGTACTATTAAAGGCAAACGAGTCATTACTGTAATATATTAAAGTGTTATAAATCTTCAAATCATATACTTGATACAATTCCAAATATAAATCATTGTTAACAACAAATGTTCCATTATTTCTACTAAACCAAATTTAAGTATGTTGAAAATGAGAATTTGAAAAGAAAGAGATGTTTGAATTGCCTTATAATATTTTAAATTAAAATATTAGTGAGAAACAAAAAGAATCAAATCAAACAAACTTTTATGAATAAACAATACTAGTGAGAAACAAAAAAAGTCAAATAAGGGAAAGCCTATAATATCCAAGAAAAAAGAATTTTGCAATCTTAAGAGTATAAAACATAACAAATAAGTCAGTTGCCTTCATGGCTAGTTAGTTTCTCTTTTGAACAGATTTAAATCCCAGAAACTTCACTTTTGTTCAACTTGACAATAAACACTTAGTTGGCTTTTACAACCAAGACATGGATGTAAGTATTTTTAAGGTTTAAAGCATATTAATGGTTTACAACATTTCTGTTTGACCTTTGCTTGAGCATATTAAGTTCTGGTATATTCTAAGTGGA
Source organism: Gossypioides kirkii (assembly GCA_005610355.1). NCBI lineage: Eukaryota > Viridiplantae > Streptophyta > Magnoliopsida > Malvales > Malvaceae > Gossypioides > Gossypioides kirkii. The sequence goes on along the minus strand of CP032253.1, from coordinate 23,247,525 downwards.
AGTTCCATAATAGTTGCACTTTGATATTTGATTTATAGATATGATTACTTGGACAGACATTTTGAAGTGATTGCATGCTATTAACTTCAAAAGTCCAACACTTGTTCGGGTTTTGCCTAAGCAATTTGAAAAAAAACTGTAACGTTCACATCAGTCCATACAAACTTCAAAAGTTCAACACTTGTTTGGGTTTTTCCTCGAGTCAAGGAAACTTTCAACAAGGAGTTACAATCAGTAGAAGCAGAATTACAATCAAAATCCTCAAGTGCATTCACATCCTGATCAGATGTAGTCACATACTCAGATGCAACCACATGCTCGTATGTAGCCACAGCAGACTATAATGCTAAATATAAATATGCAAGGACAACATTAATAATAGAAACAACAACAATAGTACTCTAAACCAAGATCAGATCCATTAACTACCCTTGAAGCATTGATGTGTACGCATATTACAAGAACAGAAGCTATCGTACAAGGAAATTCTTCTTCCATCCGCGCGTTAGAAGCACAATTAGGACAGCTGGCTTCCAATATGAGCACAAGACCACCAGGTGCTTTACCTAGTGACATTGAGAATCCAAATCAAAAGGGAAGGAGCATTGTAAGGCTATTACTCTGCGGAGTGGGAAGCAAACTATTGACCAAAGCAGCAGCTCCAATACAGCATCTATTGACACAAATGAACCAGAGCAATAGGAAAGGTTGTATCCGAAGAAGACTCAGTAAAAATAAATGAGGAGGAATCACCAGTAATCACACCCATGCTAACCATTTGATCTACAAAGTTGTCGATGAAACTGCCAATGTCGACGCAACCGGTGTATCAAAGCAGCCTAATGTCAATATACCTTTGTCGTTTCCACAATGATTCCAGGAGAAAGAACATGACAAAGAATATCAAAAGTTGTGACTACCTTGAAACAATTACATATTAATATATCTCTTGTTGATGCTCTTATGCAGATTCCCAACTATAGGAAATTTATGAAGGAGCTCTTATTAAAGAAAAAGAATTTGTCTGACATCGAGATAATTGCGCTCACAAAAGGTTGAGCATTGTACTGACAAATAAACTGCCACCCAAGATGAAAGATCCTGGCAGTTTTACAGTTCCATGCACCATTGAAAACCATTATTTAGGAAAAGCTCTTTGTGATCTAGGAGCAAGCATCAACCTTATGCTCTTGTCAACATTTAGAAAATTGGGAATTGGTTAAATGAAGCCCACTGCGGTGACATTGCAACTTGCGAACAGATCTTTAGCATAACCTGAAAGACAAATAAAAGATGTCCTCGTCCAAGTAGATAAGCTTGTGTTCCTAGTAGATTTCATCTTACTGGATTGCTAAGCTGATAAGGAGTTGCCAATAATTTTGGGACACCCATTTCTTGCAATAGGGCACACTTTTATAGACGTTTTCAAAGGTGAGTTAATCATGTGACATAACGATGAACACATTACCTTCAGTGTTTTTGGAACAACTCCCTGCAGGAGTAAAGAACAATGTCACCATATTGATGTCCTGGACGAGTTAATTGCAGCAGAATTTAATGAGCGTAGTTCAGTAGTGCCAGAAGAATTTGCAGTGACATCTGAAGATAATTTCTTACCTGATTGCGGCCACAAGGTTGATGCAAATATTTGTGAGCTAAGACATAGTTAGCAGATGGAATCTTTGGATCTGACAAATAGGATGATCCTTGTTTTCAAGCCGTCCATTGAAGAAGCTCCAACTTTGGAGTTAAAACCATTGCCAGCGTATCTAAAATATGTTTTCCTTGGTGACAACATACCTTGCCAATAATTGTCAGCGCAAGTCTCAACGCAAATCAAGAGGAGAAATTAATCGGAATACTGAAGCAGCACAAGCGAGCCATCTCCTGGAGTATCGCAGATATCAAAGGCATTAGTCCCTCTTTCTGCATGCATATGATCAGGCTGGAGGACGAGGGAAGGCAATCCAATGAACAGTAACGTAGATTAAATGAGAAAATGAAAGAAGTAGTGAAAAAAGAGATCAAAAAATGGTTGGATACAGGCATTATTTATCCCGATTTTTTATAGTACATGGGTGAGCCTGGTCTAATGTGTGCCAAAGAAGAGCGGTATTACGGTGGTAAGCAATCATAAAAATGAATTAATTCCTATTCGCATTGCTACAGGTTGACGAGTGTGCATGTATTACCTCCGTTTGAATGCTGCCACAAAAAAAGATCACTTACCAGTTTCATTCATTGATCAGATGTTAGATAGGCTAGCTGGTACGACTTATTACTACTTTCTTGATTGATATTCTGGCTACAACCAGATAGCAATCATGCTAGAGGACCAAGCCAAAACAACTTTTACTTGTCCATTTGGTACCTTTGCTTTTTGTCGAATGCCATTTGGTTTATGCAACGCACTGGCCATATTTCAGAGGTGCATAATGGCCATCTTTTTCAATATGAATGAGGATATGTTGGAGGTATTTATGGATGACTTCTCTATTTATGGTCATATGTTTGATAAATGCATTGACAATTTAGCTAAAGTGTTGAAGCGATGCGAGGACACCAATCTGGTACTAAATTGGGAAAAATGTCACTTTATGGAACTGAAGGCAGTATCCTTGGGCATCGTATCTCTTGTCAGGGCATAGAAGTTGATAAGGCAAAGGTGGAGATTATTGAAAAGCTACCCCCACTTACCAATTTCAAGGGAATAAGGAGTTTTCTCGGCCATGCCAGATTTTACCGACGATTCATCCGAGATTTCTCAAAAATTGCGAAACCTCTCTGTTCCCTGTTGGACCAAAATAAAAAATTTCTATTCGATGATGCTTGTCTAAAAGCATTCATTAAAATTAAGCAGCAGTTAGTGCAGACACCTATTATCGTTGCACCGGACTGGTCCCAACCGTTCGAAGTGATGTGTGATGCGAGCAATTATGCCGTAGGTGCTGTACTTGGACAACGCAAGGACAAGGTATTCCATACAATATATTATGCTAGCGAAACTCTTACTGAAGCACAGGTAAATTATACAACCATAGAAAAAGAGTTGCTGCCAGTAGTTTTTGCATTTGACAAGTTTCATTCGTATCTTTTCGATGCAAAAGTTACAGTTCATACTGATCACTCTGCATTGAGATACCTCTTTGCCAAAAAAAGATGTCAAACCTAGCCTGATTAGATGGATCCTGTTATTACAAGAATTTGATGTTAAAATTAAAGATAGAAAAGGATTGGAAAACTAGGTAGCAGCCTATTTATCTCGTCTGGAATCTGGGAGTGAAGATGGAAATACGTCACAAATTGTCGACGCATTTCCAGACGAGAAGCTATTTTTTGTCGACACATCTCCATGGTATACAGATGTCATAAATTATTTGGTTTGTGGGAAGCTACCACTGAGTGCAAATAATCACCGAAAGGTTAGATTTCTTCGAGATGCTACAAAGTACCATTGGAATGAGTCGTACCTGTTCAAGGTATGCACCGACAATATTATTCGTTGCTATGTCCCTGAAGAAGAAATGCTCTCTATCCTAAAGCATTACCATGATGCTCCTTATAGAGGTCATTTTGGTGGTGTTAGGACTGCTGCAAAGGTCTTTCAGTCAGTATTTTACTAGCCGACATTGTTTCGAGACGCCCACAAGTTTGTTCAACAATGTGATAAATGTAAATGTACTGGATCAATATCTCGACGCAACAAGATGCTGCAACAACCTGTCATAGAAGCTGAGCTTTTCGATGTTTGGGGTATGGATTTCATGGGACCATTTCCCAATTTTTTTTGGAAATACTTATATTCTGGTCGCTGTCGATTATGTATGAAAGTGGGTCGAAGCAATAGCTGTTCCTAAAGATGATGCTCGAACAGTGTTGAAGTTCTTTCACACATATATCCTTACACGATTTGACACACCTAGAGCATTAATAAGTGGTCGAGGAACTCATTTCCATTACAATCAAGTTGCGACAACATTAAAACGCAATGGTGTTAAGCATCGAATGGCAACCATATATCATCCGTAAACAAATGGCCAAACTGAAGTATCAAATCGAGAAATCAAGAATATTCTGAAAAAGGTGGTTAATCCATCCAGATGCGATTAGTCTTCATGGCTCAATGATGCATTATGGTCGCTTCTCACAGCTTACAAAAACCATTAGGAATGTCGCTGTATCAGCTGGTTTTTGGTAAATCCTGTCACTTGCCTGTAGAACTTGAACATAAGGGCATGTGGGCAATTAAACAAGTGAATATGGATTATGATGCTACTGGGAAGAAGAGATTTTGGAAATTTCAAAACTAGAGGAAATTCGACGTAATGCCTATGAAAATCCTGCCATCTACAAAGAAAAAATGAAGTGATGGACAACATCATCTTGCAGCGACAATTTTTTGCAGGTTAGTTAGTGCTTTTATTTAATTCACGCTTAAAATTGTATCCTGGTAAATTGCGCTCCAAATGGTCAGGACCTTTCGAAGATGTCGAAGCATTTCCTCATAGTGCGGTGGCAATTAAAGATTTAAATGATGGGTACCAATTCAAGGTGAATGGCGAACGACTGAAGCACTATCTCAATCCAGACAACCACGACCAGAACAAGACTATTAACCTGGTCATATTTTCTTAACATATCCCTACAAGTTTTTTATATACTTTTTGTATTTTATTTTCTTTTAAGTCTCTTCTTTAGTTCTCTATAGGAATAAAAGTTATCCTTTTTGTCGATGCACAGAAACAAAACTTGTCGACACATTTAATTGCTGAATCATCAAAGCGTTTCAAGAAAGAATCACACCGATTGATTCACCCTATTCTCCAACCATTGGATCGATTTGAAAAAAGGACAATCCATGTCATTGCATTTATTGGTTGCAGGCACAGTGTCCTTTCACTATAGTGGAAATCATCACGCCTCTTCATCTTAATCCTCTATAAAACACCACATTGTGCCGACGGTGTTCTTCACACTCACATCCACCAGTGTTGCTGCAATCCTTTCTTTTCTTCAATCTTTAAATTTTTTGAAATTTTTAATTACTTTCTCTCATATAACCATGGTTAGAACTAGAGGAGCAAAAACCCCTTCAAAACTAGTAGTTGAATGATCTACAGCGATGGTTCATAACGCCGAGCAACCACCACCCAAAGAGCCAGTCTTGTTTTTAACCAAAGCCGCCAAAGACCTCATCCACGACACTATGTTGAAGCGAAACTGCCACCCAGAGTAAGGATTCCAACTATCTTCACTGCTTACGCTGAAAAGTAAGTCAACAGAACCATCTCGCGTTTGGGGTGGGAGAAGTTTTGCAACCATCCAGAGGGGTATTCTCCGTCCTTGGTAAGAGAATTTTATGCCAATCTGATTGACAGGGAGCAAGAATTTATCTTTGTTCGAGAAGGACTGGTACTGTGGGGTGCTGACCATATAAATGCCTTGTACAACATCATTGAGGGGGAGGATTAGCATGTCGCTTTCATGGAATAACTAACAGAGGAAGGTGCTAACTTGCTGTTGAATGATTTGTTCATCGATGGTGCTATCTGGATTGAAAACAATCCTAACAATTATACAATTCATCACTGTTTCCTCACGGTCAAGAGCAAAGTCTGGTTCCATTTCATCAACTATCGCCTATTGCCCTCCACTCACAGCACCACGATCACTTTGGATAGAATGTGTCTTATCCATTTCATCATCAAAGGTCGTCAGATAGATGTCAGTGCAATCCTCCATAAAGAGATTACAAAGTCTGCAGTGAAACAAACAGGTATATTGCCATTCCCCTCTCTTATCATGTAGTTGTGTAGACAGAGGGGTGTTGTACCTCACAAGGGGGAAGAGTTATTGAAAAATAAAGGCTCCATTAATGATGTATCGATTGAGCGAATGATGAGGGGGCAAGAAACCCCTATTGTAAAAGAATCTGTGCAAAAGAAGGAGAAAGACAAAGCAAAGAAGAAGGACAAGCATCCTCATGCGCCTATAGATCCTTAACTTTGGAGGAATGTTACAGAAATTGAACAACTTGCTGATAGGATGAGTGTACGGTAAATCAAACTTGTCGTTGCAGTGGAAGATATGGAGCACTCACAGAACTTATTCTATGCCTACTCCAAGGCATGGAATACTGCAATCGTCAACACGCTACGTAGCATGAGCAAGAAGCCCTTGCCAGAATTCCCAGTATTTCCCCTATCATTAGGGAGGCGACACCATCAATAGAGAAGGATACTTTAGAAGAGAAGACTCAATCTGTCCAATCTCTGCACATGGTCTACATTTCTAATAATGAGGACCAAACTGTGCGTTTCAGAGATGTAGAGGAGTGTTTTCGGAATATCGCTAACCTCTTTGAAGATGAGTTTTCTAATAGTTTTAGGGGCAAATATGGTGGAGAAGGAAGCTACTGCTGCAAAAGAGGACACCACCATGAACTCTGTGGGTATTGAGGACGAGAAGGCAGAAGAGAAAGAAGAAGAAGGAAAGGAAGACGAGAAAGAGGAAGACTTTGTCGCGACAAATTTATTTGAGGAATTTATCGTCCCACCTGACAATGTGGGTGCAACTATTGAAGACTTGAAGCCATTTCTTACAAGTCAGGCCTAGGCTGTGACATTTAGGAATAAGGATTATAATCCTCTGGCTATTTTGCCTTATATGGCACAACTTGTTGAAATTCATCCTTCGAATGTTACAATCGATGAAGCTAGCATACAACCGAACTTGGAGGAGCAATCCACTACCCTGGTTGAATCAACGGAAAGGAAATGTACGCGTAAAGACAAAAACAAGCGCAAGGAAGAGTGCCCAAAGAAAAAGAAAAAGACCAAGACAACCACATCTTCAGCTGCAACACACTGAGTTAGTCTTTACTTTTCAGTACTTAGTTTAGTTTCATGCATATCATGTAGTTGTCGTCACATGTTTACTATCATTGCATCTTATTTGTCAACGCATTTGCATTATAGTTGCATTTCAATAAATATTTGTATACTTGTAACACGTGGGTTTGTGCAAGTGTACACAGTCGTTATCAAGTAATAAGTAAGTATTGAGTTATCATCTCCACAGAGATTGTATTTATGTTAAATCAATTAATTGTAAAATTATATTAACAACTTGGTAGATTTAAAAAACACAACATGATTGAGAAGTGATGATTAAAATTAAATATATTAAACTAAATGCAATGATCCCTAATGCAAATTAACCTAAGTATGCAAACTATATGTATGAAATGGATTTTAGCCAAATTAAACACAATACACAACAATTATAACATAAATAAACTAGGACAATTACTTTAATTAAACTCAATTTATTATCATCATGCTTAATAATATTCGGAAAAATATTCCATGGCAACTCGATCTTTCATGAGTTTTGAAACCAAATTAAGTCCTTTCAGAATCCTTTACTTAGTAAATATGCATTTTATTGATCCTTATTTACTAAGGGTTTCTTAGTATTCATGTGAGGTAATAGGGACGTGTTAGGTTTGAAACAGATTAATCACACAAATCTAAAAACTATGTAGATATCAGAGCTTAGTCAGAGTTGTTATGAACCTACAATTTAATCAGGTCAGGATCTAAATTGAGCATGCACATTTCAATTATGTGTCCACTAGCCGTCGTCTGGTCAGGATCGCTCAACTAATTCAGGTGCATTTCAATCATCTATGAACGAAATATAGACTTGATTTTAATTGAAAACATGATCGATTGAGGCACAGACATCATAAGCATGAATCAAATAAATCTTATTTAATCAAAGCAATTACCCTAGCTTAAATAAAATTAAGCTAACATTGTTGTAAACAAGAACAAAGAACACATAGCAAACATTTAAGATTAAATTAAAGAAAGAAAGATTAAACCCAAATCAAAGTGGCTATCACCCAAGACTCTGATTGAAGAGGGCTCCTTTGTTCCTTCGCTTCGCTCCTTTGTTGATGGCTCTCTGAGGTGGCCGATCAAGGGTTCTTTAAGAGGCTTAATTGATAAAATCTCTATGAAGAGATGATGTTAGGCGTGGGGAATGGGAAATTGCTAGAGAGAATTAAGAGAAAAAAGAGAATGTTGGATGAAGAGATGAGAGATGAGGGATGATTAGGAATTGTGAAATGAGGTCTTATTTATAGGTGAGGAGAGGAGAGTAGTTTGCTAAAAATAGAGAGGTTTGGTCTCTCCAAGCTTCTTCAATGGGTGGCTGGCCATCAATAATGGAATTTGAGTTGATTTTTGCTTAATATTTAAGCAATTTAACTTCCATAGAAATTAAGGATTGAGACTCGGTCAAATGTAACTCTTCAGGCCAATCTCTAATTTCTTCAATATCACAAGGACCTTGTGCAATTAAACCAAAAAGTAGTTTATTTAGGCAGCCATGTGTAGCCGAAATTGGGTTGACTTGGTCTTCAAGGACGGTTTTGTGATCCAACAAAGTTATCAGACCTATCAAAAATAAGTTAATTAATTAAAGGACTAAAGAATAAAATTAACCCAATTTAATTAATTAATTCAACCCAAATTATTTAATGAAATATTTTAGAATGAATTATTAAATATAATTTTATATTTTATTATTTAATTTAATCATGCATGACCCACTTTATGTCTTAAAAATATAATATGTTCAAATAATTATAAAATAAGCCATTTTATGCATGAAAAGTATATAATAAAACATAAAATCACATTTTAATAATTTCTATCTTAATTTCATATTTTCACATATTTCATTAATTTATTAAACAATTATTTAGTTTTAACAATGAATTTAATTAAAAAGGTGATAAATTACATAGGAAAAATCCTATATATTTTTTAATTTATACACCCCCAAACTTAAATCATTGCTCGTCCAGAGTAATGTTCATGCATAGCAAAAGGTCTTGCTAAGGCAAAATTGCTAGTTGTGTAAGCAGCATCAATCTTTGTCCCATAATCATGCATTAATAACTTCATGTTCATAGATCTTCTTTATTAATAAGTAATTCACATGCAAACATTTTCAGTTTCAAAATATGTCGACATGAATCATAGTTTGTATGTATGTCACAGTCATAGATAACATTCTTCATTCAACATAATTTCTTATCAATCAAGCAAAACAATCATAAGGCTTATTTATGATCTTCATATGTTGAACTTAGTACTTCATCTCCAGCAATGTAGGTGACATAATCATCAAATCAATAGGTCTTTTGTAAGGTTGTAATGGGGCTCGATTAAAGGTAGGGATTTTAAGAGATGAGAAATTTCGGTTTCAAAATCTTAACCTTTAACTTTGTCTTGGATTTCTCGAAATATAGCCTTTTTTTCTTTAAGTGAACCTTTTGAAACACCCCCAAACTTATTTTGAACTCATGCTCATACATTTTTCTTTTCAGAGACTGAGCAAACTTTTCTTCGCTTTTTATTTTAAGTATGAGCACGTACATCTTTTTGAAAATTTTCCTCAAATGTTGATCACCAAGACAACTTTAGTTAAGATGGGTGCAAAAAATTAGGATAACTTAAAAAGATGGTAATGTCGCTTATAATGTAGGTACATTGAAATAAACCGGCCTTTAAGCTCAAAATTACAGTTTCAAGGGTCTAATATCATAAGGTTGGCTTGAAAAGGCTCAAACATTCCAAAAAAATAGTGCCAATATCATTTTAGATTTTTATGTCTCCTAGGATTTCGCCTCAAGAAAGTTACTAAGTCAATTCTAAAGATATAAACCTTCATGTATGTCTAATCTCAAGAGAAAATAAGTTTTCATGGCAAACATTACCTAAGACTCTGATCATACAAGCCTTCCATTCTTCATGATAACATACATTCACTCAGATAGAATCATCATTCATGCTTGTATACAAATTATCTTATTAACAAAAATTTTCTCTAAACATGCATTTATTAAAACATACTTATGAAAAAAATGATTGAAACATACTTGAAAATTTTAAAAATTTAAGCAATTTATTTGCCTTACCCCCTTTTAAAAAGAAGCAATGTCCTCATTGCAAGATCAAAGTAATGAGTGAAAATTGAAAACCAGGTAGGGTTGTAAGAAAAGAGAGGTGAGTCATTAAGACTGCTTAAATACCACGTCTTTTTTTAACAATCCAATCCTAGACATGTTCATTCCCATTACCACATCACTTAGTCTTTTTCTTTCTAAAGAAGTGTTAAGTTTTTTCATGCTTGCTATGTTTTATTCTGAGGAAATTAAGTCCTAATTACGAAAGAAATAAATTCCTAAAGACCTAAAAACAAATAAATAAATAAACAAGACAAGAACCCCCCTTTTATTTTTCAGACTCATTCCCCTTGTCTTCTTCAACTCCATCTTCGCTTTCATAGTTGTTATCTTCCTTCCATGTCTCAAAGATAGCATCTGGCAACTCAGGAACAAAAGTGTTAGAGATATTCTTAAAAGTATTTTGAATTGAGTCATCTCTAATCTTTGCATATTTCTAGTAAGTTTGTTGTTGATTGTGCATGAACTTGCACATATCCATCATGATTGATAACTCTGATTTCTTTAAAGTATTTGCAGAAGTCGGCATTGGAGTTGTAAATTCAGTTTCAACACTTAGCTTGACTGTTTCTTCTTCTAGCTCAACCTTCGGTTCAGGGTTTGCAGATCCCTTAACTGGTTTAGGACTGTTTGATTCCTTATCAGATTCTTCTTCTTCAGTGTTTGCAACTGAATTAGCTTCAGTTTCAATTTCATTTATTGAGTCCTCGGTATCTGGCTCAGTTGGCTATTCTTGCTCGCCTTGATTCAGTTCATGAACCTTCTCTACTAGCCTTTCAAGATCATGATTTGTAATGCACCCTTGAACATATTGCCGCTTCAGATTTGCTTGTGTTTAACATGGGATCTTAAGCAAAGTGAAGTGATTAATGATGGGAAATAAGCACTTCCTGTCTTCTTTTTAGCACAATCATGAATCTCCTCGAGAATAATTTTCCTCACATTAATGGACTTTTCTGCAAAATTGCATACAACAAGAGCATCTGTTCCATCGAGATGGTGGAACTATGTGAAATAGGCATGAAACTATAGCGAACGAAATAAAACCATACCTTTGCTACCTGTTTTAAGTATTCCCTTCGGCAAGAATGACTCCCATACTTTCTTATAATCCATTGGGATCCTGGATTTGTCACAACATCAAACACTTGTTGAAGAAAACCCCAATTGATATTGTTCATCATTGGGCAGTACTCATCTTTTTCAACATCAAGTAAGTTAAACAAATCATTGATGGACTTAGAAGTAAGAGGAACCTTTTTCTTTCGAACAATAACTCAGTGGAATCTTACAGAGTCAAGCTAGCATAGAACTCTCGAACTAGTTCATCATCGGGAAGTGAATGAGCATCACAAAATTTTTCCCACTTGAGAGCATTGATTTTCTTTCTAATCGGCACAGGAATAACCATCAAGTCATGATTCTTCAAGTTAAAACCTTTTTCCCACATCATAGGTTGATGCTTGAAGATTGAATCGAATCTCTCTTTCACTTCTTTATCGATAAAAATAGGGTTTTCAGGAGTAGTCTTTGAAGATCTAGTTCTTTTTGCAAGACATGGTATATTTTCCCGAAAATTCGGCAAAGTTTCGGCACAAGGGACAGAAGAGAAATCGACAAGGTAGTGTAAGGACTTGTTACGGTGAAAACCTTACGACGGCAAGGATGGTACAGCGATGACGACAGAGTGCGATAGTAATGACGATGTGTGACAACGACAACGGAAATGTGCGATGGCAACGTTGGTGCTTCGGCAATCTTTTTGCGGCGGCAAAAGATGATTTCGACAACAAGGGAAGAAAAACTATGGTTTCCTTTGGGATTTGAGGCTAGCGGCATAAGAGGGAAATTTAGAGACTTTTAGGGTTAAGCAAATTACTTTGTGGGATATAAAAAATGGTGGAATAAAGAGGGGTTTATATAGGGAAATATTAGGGTAACATGTAGCAAAAATTTAGCTACATTAGGGTTACTTAGGGGCAAACAATGAGAGTGGCGGCAAAGCATGGGTATTTTCCCTCCTTTTTGCTGTCTTTGGGCCTCAAACTCAGACTATATTTATAGACTTATTCAAGAAAAAAACTAATTAGTACTTGGGCCCAATTTGACCCCTTTTATTAACATAAAAATTAAAGTTAAAATTTAAAGAACAAAGAATGAAACTTAAAAATTTTAAACTCAATTAGAAAATTTCTTCTTAACAAATTACATTAAATTAATTCCCAGGAAAGGTTGGAGGGGTCACAGTGGTCCCGCTTAAGTTCCAATCTCCGTAGTCAGAATTAATTAAACGTACTAGGTTAAGAAAATAAGTTCTAATTATTTATTTATTTACAAAATGAGTTAATGAAAAATCAAGGGTCTGTTAATTGTAACAATGATTTAACTCGCTCAACTTCACCACCCAAATAGTGTTTGAGACGTTGACCATTAACTTTAAATGTACCTCCAAAATTGTTGTATAATTCAATGGCTCCATAAGGATTTAAGCTTCCCAGGAAATAACTTCAGCCTTGAATTGAAAAACAAAACTTTTTGACCTTCTTTAAACTCACGAGGTTGTATATGACTATCATGCCATCTCTTTGATCTTTCTTTACACATCTTGGCATTCTCATAGGAAAACAACCTCAGCTCTTCCAACTCATCAAGTTGTAACATCCTTCTCTCATCGGCTTGCTTGAGTTCAAAGTTCAACTACTTCAAAGCCCAGTGAGCTCTATTCCCCAATTTTAATGGCAAATGACATGCCTTTCCAAAGACTAACCGATAAGAAGTCATTCCTAATGGTGTCTTAAATGTTGTTCAATAGGCCGATAATGCATCATCGAGCCTTTGAGACCAATCTTTTATGATAGGATGTACTACCCTTTCAAGGATACCTTTGTTTTCACGGTTCACTCTTTCAACTTGCCCATTCAACTAGGGTGATAAGTAGTAGCAATCTTGTGCTTCACATCATATTTGTCAAGCAACCACTTAAGCCATTTGTTAACAAAGTGAGAACCTTCATTACTAATAATAGCTCTTGGGGTCCCAAATCGTGTAAAAACATGCTTATGTAGGAATCGCATGACTACCTTAGCATCATTTGTAGGGTATGCTTCGGCTTCAACCCACTTGGATACATAGTCCACAACAACTAAGATGTATTGGTTCCCATACGAAGGAGGAAATGGGCTAAAGAAGTCAATGCCCCATACGTCGAATAATTCACTCTCTAAAATATTTGTCAATGGCATCTCATTCCTCCTTGAAATATTTTTGATCCTTTGGCATCTATTACAATTCTTCACATAAGCATAAGCATCTTTAAATAGTGTAGGCCAAAAGAAACTTGCTTGTAAAATCTTTGCTGCAGTATGTGAACCACCAAAGTGTCCCCCACTTGAAGATGAATGGCAATGATACAATATCTCAGCAATCTCACTTTTAGCAACACACTTTCGAATTATATTATTTGCACACTATTTAAACAAAAACAAATCCTCCCAAAAATAATACCGACTATCATGAAGGAATTTCTTTCTTTGTTGGTATGTAATTTCTCAAGGAATTATTCCACATGCAAGATAATTAGCAAAATCAGCAAACCAAGGTGTTTCATGAATTCGACTTACCTCAAATAGGTGTTTATCTGGGAAATTCTCGTTGATAGGCACACATGATTGAGTTACCTCACCTTGTTCCAATCTCGACAGATGATCAGCTACTTGATTCCTGACACCTATTCTATCTTGGATCTCAAGGTCAAATTCTTGGAGTAAGAGTATCCAAAGAATAGCCTTGGTTTCGCATCTTTCTTCGTGAGTAAGTATTTAATGGCCGCATGATCAGTAAATACTGTAACTTTGGTACCTATAAGATATGATTGGAACTTGCCAAAAGCAAAAACTATAGCAAAGAGTTCTTTTTCAGTTATCGTATAATAGAGTTGGGCTCTCGTCAAAGTTTTGCTTGCATAGTAAATAGGGTGGAACACTTTGTTTCTTCTTTGACCCATCACAACTCCAATGGCATAATCGCTTGCATCGCACATTAACTCAAAAGGTGAGTTCCAATCAAGTGTAATGATTATTGGGGCTGAGATTAACCGTCTTTTCAAATCTTCAAAAGCTTCCAAACATGCTTTGTTAAAATGAAACACTGCATCTTTCTCTAACAACAAACACAATGGTTTAGAAATTTTTGAAAAATCTTTGACAAACCTTTGGTAAAAACCGGCATGGCCTAAGAAACTTCTGACTCCTTTCACTTTAATTGGAGCCGATAATCTTTCAATTATGTCCACCTTTGCTTTATCGACTTCAATTCCTCTCTTTGAGATTTTATACCCTAAGACAATCCCTTCCTTAACCATAAAATGGCATTTCTCCCAATTAAGGTCAAGATTCGTCTCTTCGCATCTTTTCAATACCTGAGCCAAATTACTCAAACAAATATCGTAAGTGTTACCAAAAACGGAAAAATCATCCATGAAAACTTCAACAAAATTTTCAACCATATTAGTGAATATTGCCATCATGCATTGTTGAAATGTTGTAGGTGCATTGCATAAACCAAAAGGCATTAACCTAAAAGCAAATGTACTGTACGGACAAGTAAAGGTTGTTTTATGTTGGTCTTCCGAGGCTACAACTATTTGGTTATATCCCGAATAGCCATCTAAAAAATAATAGAATTCATTACCTGCCAGTCGATCTAACATCTAATCCATAAAAGGCAACAAAAAATGGTCCTTCTGAGTGGCTTTATTCAACTTTCTGTAGCCAATACAGATCCTTCAACCAATAATAGTTCTCGTTGGAATCAACTCGTTATGCTTATTTTCGACAATCATGATTCCACCTTTCTTCGGCATACAATGCATCGAACTTACCCACGAACTATCTGAAATAGGGTAGATGATTCCTGCATCTAACCATTTGATCACTTCCTTTCTCACAACTTCTTTCATAATAAGATTGAGCCTCCTTTGCCCATCAATTCGAGCTCTTTCACCTTCTTCTAAAATAATTTTATGCATGCAAAAAGAAGGGCTTATACCTCAAATATCAGCTATGGTCCAACCGATTGCTTTCTTAAATTTCTTTAGAACAGTAATTAGTTGCTTGATCTTTTATCAGTTCTGCTGAAATAATCACAGGCAAAGTAGAACAGTCACCTAAATAAGCATATTTTAAATGGGAAGGAAGTACCTTTAGTTCGAGTTTAGGCGGTTCTTCGATTGACAACTTTGGTTGCACAAATTCTCTAGCTTCTAACTCCAACGATTCAAACCATACAGATTGAATAAAATTTCTCGGATTGGCTTCCAACAAAGCCATGTTTTCTTCACCTTTTTCATCCTCCAAAGGGTCAAACTCTAAGGCTTTCTCCAATGGATCTTCTTCAAAACTGTTTTCCATAGAAACCAAGGTTTCTATCTCTTCCATAACTAAGCACTTCTCTGCCGGATCGAAAAATTTCATAGCTTTAAGAATGTTAAAGATTACCTAATCGTCTTGAACTCGCATGGTGAGTTCACCTTTCTGCACATCAATTAACGTTCTTCCCGTGGCTAGGAAAGGTCTCCCAAGGATGACCGACACTTTCTTATCTACTTCAAAATCTAAGACAATGAAATCAGCAGGAAAAATAAATTTATTGACTCTTACCAAAACATCCTCGATCTTTCCCTCGTGATATGCTAAAAATGGATCCGCTAGCTAAAGCATCACAATTGTAGGTCTTACTTCATCTATCCCTAGCATCTTGAAAATAGACTTAGGCATCAAGTTGATACTCACTCCTAAGTCACACAAAGCTTTACCACTGTAAGATTCTCCAATGTTACAAGGTATAGTAAAGATTCCTAGGTCTTTCAATTTCTACGGTAGCTTGTTCTGCAAGAACGCACTGCACTCCTTCGTCAAAGCAATAGTCTCGTACTCACTAAGTTATTTCTTCTTGGATAGTATATCCTTCATAGTTCAGCATTTGTTCTAAAGCTTCCACTAACGGAATATTGATGTGTAACTACTTCAGAACATCCAAGAACTTCTTAAATTGCACCTCATGTTTCTACTTGTGTTGCTGCAATATTTACGGATATGGAGGTGATGAAACTTTCGGTTAAATCAAACAACTCTTCTGAGTAGGTAAATCTGCATCTAAAGAAGATGTTAAATTATTAGAATTCACTAAGTTATGATTTACCTTGTCAAACTTTGTAGATTCTACCACTTTGGATGTAAGAACTTTAGCTGGTTGACTTTCCTCCTTCTCAACAGGCTCATCTTAAATATCAATCATTCGGGGTTCCAAAATCTTACCACTTCGCAATGCCACTACCTTGATATATTCTTTACCCAAATTTCTTGGATTATTAGTATCGCTTGGCAAGGTTCCTTGCGATCTATTACGAAGCTCCGTAGCTAACTGACCCATTTAGTTTTCCAAATTTTTCAGTGTTGTTGCTTGGCTCTAGATCAAAGCGTCATTCTTTGTCATGTACACTTTCAACAAGTTTTCCAAACTATTTGATGACTCAACTTGAGGTAGTTTTGGAGCTTGCTGATTAAACCCTTGAGATTGATTGGGTCTATGTTGTATAAAGTTTTTTTTCGGTTCATTTCCTTGGTTGCTCCAAGAAAAGTTGACATTATGCCATGAAGGATTATAGAAGTTGGACTAGGGTCCTTGTCCCCTACTATTTTGATGTTGGTTCCCCACATAGTATATAGACTCGGGATTTGATGGACAATTCTCGAAAGAATGACCTTCCCCACAGTAGACGCAGGAAACTACCTCAAACAGACTTGGTGGCTACGCTGCAAAACTATTAGCACTATTAGTGATAAACTATTTTGACATAAAGGAAATAGACTATACCTGAGCTGATAATGAAGTGAGGGCGTCAACTTCATGAACTTCGGCTACACATCTCCATGAAGCTGCTCGATTTGTTAGCCGTTGATAGTTGTTGCTAGCGATCTTCTTGATGATCTCATAGGCCTCATTATAAGACTTAGAAAAAATTGCACCATTCGCAAAAGCATCTATCATCAATCTTGTATGTGCATTGAGACCATTATAGAATGTCTCTAACTAGATACAATGAGGAATCCCATGATGAGGACACTTAGGAAGTAACTCCTTGAATCACTCCCAAGCCTTGTACAAAGACTCGTCATCCAATTGTTGAAAAGTTGTGATCTCCTTCCTCAACTTAGCAATCTTACCAGGCCGAAATTACTTAACCAAAAATCTCTTTGCTAATTCTTACCATGTAGATATGAAACTTGGTGGAAATGAATTGAGCCATGCTCGTTCTTGATCTCACAAGAGTACGGAAACAACTTCAACCTCAGCGCGTCTTCAGTCACACCGGCTATCTTGAATGAATCACTCACCTCCATAAACAATCGAAGGTGGAGATGTGGATCTTCCGTGAGCATACCACTGAACTGGCCCACTATTTGTAGAATTTGAAACATCACTGGTTTCAATTGAAATTGAGTTGCCTCAATACCTGGCCTTCTAATTCCCGGATTTAACTCAGCATATTGTCTAATGCATTGATCCCTATCATCGGCAATGAGGATGGGATTTTGCACATGATCGGCTTCATTACCTTGGTCGTGATTCTGATTTCTAAGGTCCATCTCGACTTGTCTTTGAGCTATTCGTTCACGTCTTCTTTGTCTGAAAGTTCACTCAATTTCAGGGTCTATAAGGAGTAAATCGATAATCCGATTTATGCTCATAAACACCTAAAAAGAAAATCACAAAATTAAAAAGAATAAGTTAGAAATGTTAGAAATAAAAAAAACCAAATTGAAAATAAATAATTTCACAAAAATGACTATGGCAACAATTAACAATCCCCGATAACGGAGCCAAAAACTTGTAACGCGTAGGTTTGTGCAAGTGTACACAGTTGTTATCAAGTAATAAGTAAGTATCGAGTTATCGTCTCCAAAGGGATTGTATTTGTCTTAAATCAATTAATTGTAAAATTATATTAACAACTTGGTATATTTAAAAAACACAATATGGTTGAGAAGTGATGATTAAAATTAAATATATTAAACTAAATGCAATGATCCCTGGTGCAAATTAACCTAAGTATGCAAAATATATGTATGAAATGGATTTTAGCAAAATTAAACATAATTCACAACAATTATAACATAAATAAACTAGGGCAATTACTTTAATTAAACTCAATTTATTATCATCATGCTTAATAATAATCGGAAAAATATTCCATGGCAACTCAATCTTTCATGAGTTTGGAAACCAAATTAGGTCCTTTTATAATCCTTTACTTAGTAAATATGCATTTTACTGATCCATATTTACTAAGGGTTTCTTAGTATTCATGTGAGGTAACGGGGACGTGTCAGGTTTGAAACAGTTTAATCACACGAATCTAAAAACTATGCAGATATCAGAGCTTGGTCAGAGTTGTT
The DNA here is from genome assembly GCA_005610355.1 of Gossypioides kirkii. Lineage (NCBI taxonomy): Eukaryota > Viridiplantae > Streptophyta > Magnoliopsida > Malvales > Malvaceae > Gossypioides > Gossypioides kirkii. The sequence continues at coordinate 23,229,027 of CP032253.1, read as the reverse complement.
ATGAACCTACAATTTAATCGGGTCAGGATCTAAATTGAGCATGCACATTTCAATTATGTGTCCACTAGCTGTAGTCTGGTCAACCCTAAAAGATTTTAGTGGGTGCTTTAACATGAGAAATATTAGTAGTAAACTTGATTAATTAAATATTAACAAGTGATTAACTAAACTAATTATGAAAGTCACTAAAATTACAATTATGCCATTAAGTATATATATGAATTAAAATAGAAAAAGATGATATTTTCTGTTATTCTTCATCTTCCCCACGAAAAGACAAAGAAAAACTAGGGTTTCCATTGTAGAGTTTGTGTGCTTGATTTGGGTAAGCAAACCTTGATCGTTTTTAGTAATTTCTATGTTTTTGAGTTCGTATTAGCTTAATCTAGCTAATCTAAGGACCAATTTATGAATCTATCAAATGTTATAAAACTTGCCATTGTTCAAATTGTTTGTTCTTGAAAGTTATGGATGAGTTTGTACGCTTGATGAATAGATCCATTGATTTTGCAAAGTGATTTTGAATGAAATTAGAGTTTAAGGACTAAATCAGCTAAGTAGCTATCATACCACAATAAAAACAAAATTAAAATGAAACTAACTTAATTTATTTATAACAATAAAGTTCAGATCTAATAGCTCTGTTTGCTGCTGCATTGTTGGCCAAACTTCAACACTCCTCCTTAGCCTCTTTACAGTAGACATAAATGCTTTTCCTTAAGAACTTAAACTTTGTACTTGGCAAAGGAGCTTGTCTCTGTTAGCTCCATCATTAAACTCAAAATATATCATCTTGCTCACAAATGTGCAGCAAATTTTCTTCATTTCTCTGTTATTTTCAGCAATAAAAAATGACTTGCTATTCTTTCAATCTTGGGAGAGAGACAAGCCAGTTAGCAGTAAAACAAGCTAAGTCTGCTCATTATGCTCTCTCTCGCATTCTCCAAAAATAGCCATGCAACTGGTTAGAGTCAACATGTTCCAGTTCTTATCTTAATCACAAATGTGCAGCAAGTTTTCTTCACGGACACAATTTGCCAATGTATGGACTGTCCGCCAATGTTTTTGGGCTTTGTTGCTTGCTCACACTTTGACACTTCGCAGAGCACCTCGCATTTGGTCAGCTCGCACCTTGTGTCTTTTGCTGAGTACCTTACATATTCAAAATATGAGAGAGTTGCAGCATGGATGGATCTCTCTCAACTAATCTTGAAACTGGCCATTTCAAGAGGCTTTTGTTCGAGTTTTTCATCCAAATCAACCTCACACACTTGACTAAGACACCTTTACTTTGCATGTCCCAATTTTGTTCCAAAGATTTATTTTAACAACTAAACTGGTGTTAGGTTGGCTTTTGAGGCCTCCAAATTTCAATCTCTGATATTGTTATTGGCTACAAAAAGTGAACATCAACTCCTCCTAAGCTTGGTTCTCATCAGCTGCCTTTGCCTAAGCATCTTGCTTCTATGGTTTCTGCTGCTGTGGTTGCTCGTTGTTCTTGGACACCCTCTCCAAACATACAAGTTGCATTCCCTCTTCACTTGGCTTCACTTTCTTCTTCATCTGCCTTTTCTTTTCCCTTAAAACATGAGGAGCTTCAGCCTTCCTTGTCTCTCACTTGGAAGGCTCCTTCAGCATGCTCATCAAGTAATCTCAAAAAAATGGCCCTTCAAAAACTTAGGCTTATGATACCATGTTGAGGATTTGACAGCAACAAAAGAAGAGAACAAAACATTGAGCAAGTGTTGAAGAAACAAAAATAATTTACTTGCCCTCAAACGTGCAACAACGAAGCAGATCGACCATGTTGAGGATCCAAGCAACAAAGAAAGAAAGAAAATGCAGAGCAAAACAATAAAGAAAATGATCAAAACTGATCTGCTTACTTATTCATTATGAAAACATTACATTTATAAAGAAAATACATTACCAAATATTCAACTAACCCCACTAACCATCATTGAGACTATTAAAACATTGCTTGTACACTTAGATAAGCTGACTTATCAGCTCAATCATCACCAAAACTGCTACTAAATCAGCTAAGTAGCTGTCATACCTCAATAAAAATAAAATTACAATGAAACTAACTTAGTTTATTTATAACAAAAGTTTCTAACAATAAAGTTCAGTCTAATAGCTCTGTTTGCTACTGCATTGCTGGACAAAATTCAACAAAACACAATCTAGAAAAACTAGTTGATTGATAGTGGATGCACTTATCACATGGCATCAGCTGAAAGCTTGTTTAAGGAGTTTGATACTAGCTTTATGAGCAAGATAAGAACTGGTGCATGTGGACTCTAACCAATTGCATGGCAATTTTTGGAGAAAGCAAGAGAGAGCATAATGAGCAAACTTAGCTTGTTTTATTACTAAATGGCTCGTCTCTCTCCCAAGATTGAAAGAATAGAAAGTCGTTTTTGATTGCTGAAAATAACAGAGAAATGAAGAAAATTTGCTGCACATTTGTGAGCAAGATGATATATTTTGAGTTTAATGATGGAGCTAACAGAGACAAGCTTCTTTGCCCAGTACAAAGTTTGAGTGCTTAAGGAAATGCATTTTGTGTCTGCTGTTGATTGCGCTATGAACATCACAGCAAATATGTGCAAGCATACATTGTCGATGCAAGTATAATAGATAGATATAAATATATCGAATATCGATCCCACAGGGATGGTTTTTTATGTATATAATTGTCAATGCAATGAAAGTTAAAACAAAAGAGATTGTGATGAATAATGTCAGAGCAATAAAATAAGACAATGCAGTAAAAGTATGAGAATAATTTGTCGAAGCAATTTAAGAAAATTTAAGAAATAAAACAGTGATAATGAAATGGGGTTCCCTGACTTGAAAAGTTGACAAAAAGCTAAATGTGATCACAAGGTTAATAACAGATAAATTGTAGCCACAATTAAGCACAATGAAATTTTACCAACCTTAACTTCCTTTTTTATCAAAGACTCAAATACTCACACTAACTATACCTTCCAGTGTTGGCAATGCTATATATTCAATAACAACTGGACTGAATTCCTTCGATCCTCAAGTAACTTCTATTGTCTTGCTTGTTAATTTAATTTATCATGCACTTTCCAGTGACAGTGACTGCAATCACACTTCCATGGTCAAACAATTAAATCCAAAGATAAAAAATGAAGGAAAGATTGAAATAGATAGCAAACTTTATTTGAAATTAAATTGTATTTCCATACAACTTCAAATTATCAAAACTTATCAGCGTTAAGCAAGAGAATAACATAATAAATTGAAGTATCCTATTCCTAGTCTACTTAAATCATTCTCTTACACTCCTCTTATGTCGCATTTAGGATGCTCGTCATCAGGAGTAAGGTTTCCTTCTCATCAATGTCAAGTTTCCCTCAGGGAATTTAAGCTGCCATTGATGCAAGCTTAAGAAGATGTTCAAGAAGAATTATTAATCCACCGAAAAATCAAGAAGATGATAAAAACTTCAAGAAAATCTTTTCTCTTCAGTATTTAACATCCACTGCCTAGTACAGGTGTCCTCCATTTCAGATCTAACTTCCTCTAGCTATACAAGTTGGTTATGTCAGTTGTACACTTACGCAAATCTGGTGTGTTCATTAGACAGTTATCAGTTGCGGTAACAATTCTGGGCGCAAATTTGGATGTTATTTTGCAGCAACAATTTTGTACACCTTCATGCATTGATCCTTCTGGATAAGTTCCTACAGTGACATCTCTGGGCACAATAATGAACAACTAATGATGCAACATTATTAGTAAAAACATGATACATTAAAGAAAATTAGGCCAAGCTTCACTAAGTTAGAAAATGCAATAACTAAGTTAAAAAGACTAAAAATGCATGCTAAAGATGATCAAATGGGAACAAATTATACCATAAGTAAGGAGAAATCAATGGTCTTTTCTAATGCTATCACACCCCCAAACTTGAATTTTTACTTGTGCTCAAGTAAACAAAAGCTAGCAAGGTTATAACAAAGTTTTTTGTCAAGTAATAGTCATTCTAGCAACTTGAATCATCTAAATTCCTAATGCATGAATTACATTCAAATGATGGAATATTGCACCGATAATTTATATGTATGAATAATTAAAATTGCAACTTCATTAATGCTAGCATCATACTTTAAATCTTAAATTCTTACCAAACCAGCATTTATTGTACAGTAATATATACATATATATTTTTTCTTCTTTTCCCCTTTTTTCTTTCCCTTTCTTTTTTTATATATGTGACTGAGGGATATCGTTGCATTACTATACCCTTGTTCTTGGGAAGTAACAATGGGGTGCAACAAACCCCTAAGGAGTATGTAATTATCCCGACACACACTCTTGTAGTGACAGCCTTTGGCTAGATTACTTTTTCTAACACTTGCATTGGAGTGTTCCCCCTTGATAGTTCACAACACACCCACATTGGAGTTTTTTTTATTCATAACTATACTTATATACAAGCAGCTATAAATGGTAAATTTATTCAAGATTCAAATAATGATACTATTCATTCATTACTAATGCAATCTAAATCATTCATCCAAAAATTGAAGATACATAATTCAATCATATTCATCCAACTCATTCATTAGCATTTCACATGATTCAAGAATTAAGCATCAAATGAAAAAAAATTCAAGCATATTTCTAACAACTTTGCATGCTTTTGTTAAACTTAAAAGGATAATTTTTTTTAAAATGTGGGTGCATTTGCATTTCCATCCCATATACATTGCCCCAAACTTAAAATCTGCATTGCCTCCAATGCACTGACATTAATTTACAAATATATATATGGAAATGCAATGACAATGTTGATGCAGCGACAATAAAAATGCAGTGACACTAAGAGTGCAGGGACAATTATACTACAGCTACATGATATGCATGAAAACAAAACTAAGTGCGAAAAATAAAAACTAACTCAGTGTGCTATAGCCAAAGATGTGGCTGTATGGATCTTCATTTTCTTGCGTTTACACTCTTCGTTGCGTCACTTTTTATCCTTGTTGCGCTTTCTCTTCCTTTCTTTTGGCTTGGTCAGATCCTTAGATTGCTCCTCGGCATCATCGACCGTGACATCAGATGGATGTATTTCAGCAAATGATACAGTACAAAGCACAATGGCTACATGGTTGGAATCCTCATTACTAATAGCACAACCTCCACCTGACTCACTTCAGGTGGTGCCAAGTTATCAAATGATGCACCCACAAGTTCAGGTGCGGTGATAAATTCCTCAGATGAATTTGTCGCGACATTAGGTTCTTCTCTTTTTACCTCTTTTCCTTCCTCTTCTGTCTCCACAAGTTCCAAGGGCGTGTTTCCTTCATCAACATTGGCCTCTTTCTCAACCATAGTAGCCTCTGGGCTGGTTGAAAATCATTCTAAAAAAGGCTGGCAATGTTTCGGAGGCAATCTTTGACTTCCTTCGAATTCACCTCGTGTTCATCATCAGAAATATGGACCATCTACGGAGATGCTACTGATTGGTCCTTTCCTTTTGATGTAGCCCTCTCAGTTGAAGGCATAGCTTCTCTGATGATTGAAGGGAACATAGGGAACTCGAGTGCTTTGCTCATATAGCGCAATGTGGTCATAATGGCACTATTCTATGCCCTTGTGTGGGCATAGAATAGGTTTTGAGATCTTTCCATTTCCTCCATTGCATCGACAAGTTTTATCTGTCGAATGTTAATTGTGTTAGCAATCTTCTCTACCTCTTTAACCTTACGCCAAAAATTAAGATCTATGGCGACATGACTCTTTTTTTCTTCCATCTTCGCATTGCCTTTCCTCTTCTTAGCTTCAGCTTCCTTCACAGCAAGAGTATCCTTCCCCCAAGTCATGCGCTCAATGGAGGCACCATTAATAAGGCCTTTATTGTCCAACATTTCTTCTCCTTAAGAAGGCATCACTCCTCGTTATTGGCACAGTTGCATGATCAGTGAAGGGAATGCCAGAATACCCGTTTGTCTTGCAGCACAGTCTGTAATTTCTTGGTTCAAAATTGCACTGACATCAATTTGTCTTCCTTTGATGATCAAATAGATTAAACACATTCGATCCAAAGTGACTGTTGTGCTATGAGTTGAAGGTATGACATGACAATTTATGAAGTGAAACCAGACCTTACTCTATATTGTGAGAAAGCGACGATGCATGGTGTAGTTGTTCGGATTATTACCCGTCCACACCGCTCCGTCAATGCAAAGATCCTGCATCACAATGTCAGCCCCTTCTTCTATGAGTTGTTCTAGGAAGGCTATGTGCTCGTCTTCTTCGACAGTGATATTATAAAGAGCATTAATGTGGGAGGCACCCCAAGGCACTAACCTTTCACGAACGAAGACGAACTCTTTTTCGCTGTTAGTTAGGTTTGTATAGAACTGTCTCACAAGTGATGATGAATGGATCAGTGCAGAAGGTTTCCCAACCCATTCTCGCAATAGTTTTGTTGACTTGTTTCCCAAGGTCTTGATGCTTTGAAAGCTAAAAGCCCTGTTCAGGGTGACAGTTGCGCTTCAACATGTTATCTTTGAAGCGGTCCTTCGCAGCCTTGGTCAGAAACATCACTGGTTCTTTCGTTGGGTGCTGCTCTGTTTCTCGTACCACTGCGGTGAGGAGGATTCTATAGTAGATTTGGACGGTGTTTTAGCACCTAGAGTTATGACCATATCTTTTTGGTAATAAAGGTATTAAAGAGCAGGAAAGGTGAAAGCTTTGAAGAAAATTTTAAGTAGCAATGGTGGTTTTTTCTAAGGAACACCGTCAGCACAGTGGATCGCTTTATAAGGAATGAAAAATAGAGATAGAGAGCTGTGTTCTTTTACTGCAGAGAGAGGACAGTCAGTCTACATCCGATAAATGCGTGCACTCGGATTGTCCTTTTTCAAACTGATCCAACGGTTAGGGAATAAGTGCTTGAAGCATCGTGGTTTCTTTCTTAAAATGTTTCGATTTTGTGATGAGTCAGTAGATAAGTTACGTCGATAAGGAGTATTTCATGCATCGATAAAAGGAAGAACTTTATTCCTGTAAAAAAAACTAAGAAAGATAACTGAAACATAAACAAAATAACTAAAAGTAAATAATACAAATGTAAAGAAAGGTTAGAAAAATGTGACCAGGTTAATGGTCTCTTTCTGGTTGTGATCATCCTTGCTAAAGTAGTGCTTCAACCCTTGGCCATTCACCTTAAATTGGTGCCCTTCATTTATGTCTTTAATTATGACCGCACCTTGAGGAAATGCTTAAACAACCTCGAATGGACCAAACCATCTTGAGCGTAATTTACCTGGGTGCAATTTTAGTCACGAATTAAATAAAAGGACCAGTTGATCTGCAGTAAATTATCGCTGCAAAATAATATTTTTACATCATCTCTCGGTCTTTTCCTTATATATTGCAGCATTCTCATATGCATTGCATTGAATTTCTTCCAATTCAGTGATGTCCAACAACCTTTTCTGTCTAGCAGCTTCATAATTCATGTTTACTCACTTGATTGCCCACATGGCTTTATGTTCTTATTCCACGGGCAAGAGACATGCTTTACCAAACACTAGTTGATACGGCAACAGTCCAAGTGGCATTTTATATGCTGCATGTGTTTGTGGATGATATGCGGTCGCCATTCTATGTTTAAGGTCATACCACTTCAGTGTGACCGTAACTTGATTGCAATGGACGTGAGTGCCTTGATCACTAATCAATGCCTTAGGTGTGTCGAAACAAGTATGTACTTGTGGAAAAATTATAGCACTAACCTAGCATCATCCTTTGGAACAGCAATTGCTTCCACCCACTTGGACACATAATCAATAGCGACCAGGATGTAAACATTTTCAAATGAACTTGGAAATGGTCCCATGAAGTCCATACCCTAGACATCAAAGAGCTCAACCTCCGTAATTGGCTGTTGCAACATCTCATTCCTTCGAGATATTGATCCAGTGTGCTAACATTTGTCACATTGTTGCACAAAATTATGGGCATCTCTAAACAATGAAGGCCAATAGAATCCTAACTAAAGGACCTTTGCAGTAATCCTTACACCACCAAAATGACCTCTATAAGGGGTATCATGGCAATGCTTCAGGATAGAAAGCATTTCTTCTTCTGGAACACAGCATTGAATAATATTATCGTTGCATACCTTCAATAGGTATGTCTCATTCAAGTAGTATTTTGCGATGTCGCGAAGAAACCTTTCCTTCTTGTGGCCTGTTGCACTCACGGGTAACCTTCCACACACCAAGTAATTGAAAACATCTACATACCATAGGGATACGTCGATAGCAAATAGTTTCTCATCAGGACATGCATCAATAATTTGGAATGTATTTCCATCATCACTTTCTACTTCCAGATGAGACAAATGATCTGCTACTTGGTTCTCTGATCCTTTGTGATCCTTTATCTCAATGTCAAATTCTTATAGTAACAGGATCCATCGAATTAATATTGGTTTGGCATCTTTCTTAGCAAAGAGGTATCTCAACACAAAATAATCAATGAATACTGTAACCTTTGTGCCGACAAGATATGAACGAAATTTGTCGAAGGCAATGACTACTAGCAATAGCTCCTTTTCTGTGGTTGTATAATTAATCTGTGCTTCAATGAGAGTCTTACTGGCATAATATATTGCATGAAATACTCTTACTTTATGTTTTCCTAGCATGTCACCCACTGCATAATCACTCGCATCACACATTACTTCGAATGGTTGCGACCAGTCCGGTGCAACGACAATAGGTGCCTTCACCAGCTGCTGCTTAATTTGCATAAATGCGTCCAGACATGCATCATCAAAAAAAAAATTTTTATTTTGCTCCAACAAGGAGCAGAGCGGTCTTGCAATCTTGGAGAAATCTCGGATAAATCTTCGATACCTAAATGATCGAGAAAACTCCGAATACCTTTTACATTGGTTGGCGGGGGTAGCTTCTCAATAATCTCAACTTTTTCTTTGTCCACTTCAATGCCCTTACAAGAGATTCGATGACTGAGGACAATGCCTTCTGTTTCCATGAAGTGACATTTCTCCCAATTCAACACTAAGTTTGTGTCCTCACATCGCTTTAGAACTTTGGCCAAATTGTTAGCACATTTATCAAGAGTATTGCCATAGACAGAGAAATCATCCATAAATACCTCCAATGAATCTTCAATCAAGTCTGAGAAGATTGTCATCATACACCTTTGAAATGTGGCTAGTGCATTACATAGACCAAATGGCATTCGGCGGAAGACAAAGGTACCAAAAGGACAAGTAAAAGTCGTCTTTCCTTAATCCTCCAACGAAATTGCTATTTGATTGTAGCCAAAATAGCCATCGAGAAAGCAATAATAGGCTTTTCCAACAAGCCTATCCAACATTTGATCAATGAAGGGAAGTGGGAAGTGATCCTTCTTTGTGGCTGCATTCAAATGACGATAGTCCATGCATACTCACCAGTCTGTAGGAATGCGAGTAGGGATTAATTCATCTTTGTCGTTACTTACCACTATGATACCACTCTTCTTTGGAACACATTGGACTAGGCTCACCTACATACTATCAAAAATTGGGTAGATGATGCCCGTATCCAACCACTTAATAATCTCCTTCTTAACAACCTCCTTCATTTTCTCATTTAATCTTCTCTGCTATTTAATGGACTACTTTCCCTCATCTTCCAACAGGATTTTGTGCATGCAGAAAGAGGGACTAGTACCTCTAATATCTGTAACACTCCAAGCAGTTGCATGCTTGTGCTGCTTCAGTGTGTGGATTAATTTTTTCTCTTGACTTACGTTGAGAGTTGTAGAGACAATTACTGGTAGTGTGTCATTCTCACCAAGGAAAACATACTTCAAATAGGTAGACAATGGCTTCAATTCCAAAGTAGGACCTTCTTCAATAGATGGCTTAAATACAGAAGTCGTTCTATTGGTCAAATTTAAAGATTCCATCTGCAATTTGTTCCTAAGCTCCACATTATTTGCCTTAACCTTGTAGTCACAATCACTTAGAAAATTTTCTTCAGTTGTCACTGTAAATTCTTTTGGGACTGCTGTTCTACACTCATTAAATTCCTCTTCAATTAATTCGTCCAGTACATCGATGTGGTGACATTCCTCTTTATTTCTATAAGGAATTGCTTCGAAAACACTAAAGGTGACATATTCATCGTTATGTCGCATTATCAGGTTGCCTTTGAACATGTCGATAAGAGTGCGGCCAGTGGCAAGAAATGGGCGTCCCAAGATTATAGGCACCTCTTTATCAGCTTCACAATCAAGGATAATAAAATCCGCTGGGAACACAAACTTATCTACTTGAACTAGGACGTCTTTAATTTTCCCTTCAGGTTGCGCTAATAATCTATCTGCCAACTACAATGTCACTGTAGTGGGTTTCATATGACCAATCCCTAATTTTTGAAATGCTGATAATGGCATGAGGTTGATACTTGCTCCTAAATCATAGAGAGCTTTTCCTAGGTAATCATTTCCAATTGAACATGGAATGGTAAAACTGTCAGGGTCCTTTATCTTTGGTGGAATTTATTTGTCAAGACTACACTGCATCCCTCTGTGAGCGTAATTGTCTCGATATCAATCAACTTCTTCTTCTTGGATAGGAGCTCTTTCATGAATTTCCCATAGCTAAGAATCTGTACGAGAGCATCTACAAGAGGTAGGTTAACATGCAGTTGTTTCAATGTGGCCAAAAACTTTTGATATTCTCTATTATTTTCATTCTCCTTAAATTTTTGTGGAAATGGCAAAGGTATTGATACATCATGTTGTCGTGATAAAACAGGTTGCGTCGACATCGGTAGTTGCGTCAACAATTTTGTTGGTCTAATGGTAGGCATAGCAGTAACAACTGGTGGATTCTCTTTATTTAGTTCGTCTGCTTCTTCTTTAGATACAACTTTTTCTCCCTGATCTGCTTCACTTGCAGCGACAGGTGCTGTATTAGAGCTGCTAGTTGGCTCGACAGTTTGCTTCCCACTCTGAAGATTAATAGCTTTACAATGCTCCTTCCCCTATTTTTTGGATTCTCGGTATTGCTGAGTAAAGCACTTGGTGGTCTTGTGCTCAAATTTGAAGCTAGTTGTCCTAACTGTGCTTCTAGTGCTCGAATAGAAGATGAGTTTCCTTGCACAATAGCTTTTGTTCTCATGATATGCTCTCGCATCAGAGCTTCAAGGGCTATTAATGGATCAGCTCGTGGTTGGGAATACTACTATTGTTGTTGTTATCCTTGCATATGCAGATTTGGCATTGCAGATTGTTATGGCTGCACACGAGTGTACGGTTGCAACTGATCTTGATGTACATGCATCTGAGGACTTTGATTAAAATTTTGCTGTTGTTGATTGTAATTCCCTTGTCAAAAATTACCTTGACTAGATGAATTGCCATATCTAAATATGGTCGCATCTTGATTTCCCCAAAGCTGCTGATTTCAAGCATAGCTGTTGTAGGAGTTACCATAGGAATTTCCTCGGATATTATTAACATAGAACACGTTTTTTGCATGCTGAGGACAATCCTCATAGCTATGATTGTCGTCGCAAATTTCACAACAAAATGTCGGGACATCCAGTTGTTGGGCAACTTGAATGGGAGCAACTTCACTGGTCCCCTTCATGTTCCTTATCATATTTGCTAACAAATATACTTATGCACTTAGAGTTGACATAACGTCTAATTCAATAAGTTCAGGCTTTGACTTGTGCAGCATGAGAGATTGGATATTGGTAGTCATTCTGAGCGATCCTCTTTAAAATTCTTACAGCTTTATCATAAGTACAGTCTAACAAAGGACCATTTGCAGGTGCATCGACAAGATTTCTTGTCTGTGCATGCAACCCATTGTAAAAGATCTCCATCTACGTTTCCTGTTGAATTCTATGCATGGGACAGTGTCGAAGCAAGGTTTTGTAATGCTTCCATGTAGTATGCAAGTTCTCATCATCCAGCTGATGATATGCATTAATGTCATTCCTCAATCGAGCATTCATTGTTGGTGGATTAAATTACAAAACAAACTGAGTTTCCAGCGCATTCCATGATGTAATTGATCCAGCAAGCAATCCAAGAAACCAAGTACGAGCCCATCCTTTCAATGAGTAAGGAAATAGTTGCAGCTTCAAGGCATCATCAGGAGCACCATGCTGACTAAAAGAAGCACAAATTAATAGAAAAGATTTAAGATGCTTTCTTGCATCCTCATGAGGCAATCCTACATACTGCCCATTCGAATTCAGCATCTGAAACATAACCGGCTTTAACTCAAAATTGCTAGCCTGAATAGCTGGTCGAACAACCCCTGGATGCAAATCATCTAACATAGGAGCAATGAAGTCTTGAATTGTTCTATTCTGCATCTGTTCTTCTGGTGGAAACAGTGGATTATTTATATTTTGTGGTTGTATCGGAGGGACAAGATTTTGTGGCGGCAATTGTGGTATGACTGCATCATTTCCAGGCAAAGTTATATTCCTTTGTTCTTGTCTTCTCCTTCTAATACTTCTCTCAATCTCAGGATCTAAGCCAACAACAAATTCAGGATTACTCCTAGTCATAAAACACCTAAAAAGAAAATTTAAAAGTAGTCAACAAGAAAGAAAACAAGTTAGTAACAAGTAAAGATTAGTAAATAGAAAGTAATTGCAAGTACAAGAGTAAACATAAAAAAAAGGTCATCCTTGGAAACAGTGCCAAAACTTGATCGCACTATGAATGTCACAACAAATATGTGGAAGCGTACATTGTCAATACAAGTATAATAGATAGATGTAAATCTATCGGATATCGATTCCACAGGGATGGTTGTTTATATTTATAATTATCAATGCAATGAAAGTTAAAACAAAAGAGATTTTTATGAATAATGTCAGAGCAATAAAATAAAAAAATGCAGTAAAAGTATGAGAATAATTTGTCGAAGCAATTTAAGAAAATTTAAGAAATAAAATAGTGATAATGAAATGGGGTTCCCTGACTTGAAAAGTTGGCAAAAAGCTAAATGTGATCACAAGGTTAATAACAGATAGATTATCGGCACAATTAAGCACAATGAAATCTTACCAACCTTGACTTCCTTGTTTATTAAAAACTCAAATATTCACACCAACCACACCTTCCAGTATTGGCAATGCTAAATATTCAAGAACAAGTGAACTAAATTCCTTCGATCCTCAAGCAACTTCCGTTGTCTTGCTTCTTAATTTAATTTTTCGCTGCACTTTCCAATGATAGTGACTACAATCACACTTCCATGGTCAAACAATTAAATCCAAAGATAAACAATGAAGGAAAGATTGAATAGATATCAAACTTGATTTGAAATTAAATTGTATTTCCATACAACTTCAAATTATCAAAACTTATCAGCGTTAAGCAAGAGAATAACGGAATAAATTGAAGTATCCTATTCCTAGTCTATTTGAATCACTCCCTTACACTCCTTTTGCATCGCATTAAGGATGCTCCTCTTCAGGAGCAAGATTGCCTACCCATCAATGTCAAGTTTCCTTCAGGGAATTTAAGTTGCCATGGATGCAAGCCTAAGAAGGAATTGAAGAAAAATCTTTAATCCACCGAAAAATCAAGAAGAAGATAAAAACTTCAAGAAAATCTTTTCTCTTCAGTATTTAACATCCACTGCATAGTACAAGTGTCCTCCTTTTCAGATTTAACTTCCTCTAGCTATACAAGTTGGTTATGCCAGCTGTACATTCACGCAAATCTGGTGTGTTCATTAGACATTGTCAATTGCGGCGACTGTTCTGGGCGCAAATTTGGATGTTATTTTACAGCGACAACTCTGTACACCTTCATGCATTGATCCTTCTGGACAGGTTCCTACAGTGACATCTTTGGGCGCAATACTGAATAACTAATGTAGCGACATTATTAGTAAAAACATGATAAAATTAAAGAAAATTAGGCCAAGCTTCATTAAGTTAGAAAATGCAATAACTAAGTTAAAAAAAAGACTAAAAATGCATGCTAAAGATGATCAAATGAGAACAAATTATACTATAAGTAAGGAGAAATCAATGGTCTTTTCTAATGTTATCAACTGCATAGAGGCCAAGGAAGACTATTGAATTTTGGCCAGTAATGCAGCAACAAATAGGGCTATTATATCTGAACTTTATTATTATAAATAAATTTAGTTAGTTTCATTGTAATTTTGTTTTTATTGAGGTATGACAGCTATTTAGTTGATTTAGTAGTTGTTTTGGTGATGATTGAGCTGATAAGTCAACTTATCTAAGTGTTCAAGCAATGTTTTAATAGTCCCAATGCTGATTAGTGGGGTTAGTTGAATATTTGGTAATATATTTTGTTTATAAATGTAATGTTTTCATATTGAACGAGAAAACAGATCAGTTTTGATCATTTTATTTGCTGTTTTGCTCTTCATTTTCTTTTTTTCTTGGTTGCTTGGATCCTCAACATGACTGATTTGCTTCCTTGCTGCACTTTTGTCAGCAAGTAAATTGTTTTTGTTTCTTCAACACTCTCAATGTTTTGTTCTCTTCTTTTGCTGCTGTCAAATCCTCAATAGTGCCAATCCATCCCGAAAAGTAGATTCTGAGCATCATCCTTAGTATTTGTCTGCGATATGGTCTGAGGACTAGACGAGCAATGACCATATGGAATGAGATTATTGTCATATAGATCAGATTCAGGATTTGTTTCTTCACTACTATCGTAGGAACTACTAGATTCATGATCTGTCCTCGAGCTCTTGTTAAGAAACCTAATCCAAATTCACTGGAGTATCCCTCAAAAGTTTGAGCACACTTCCTTTTTTCTCGGGAACTGGCAATCCGCTTACCATGCCTGCAGTTATCAGCTGGTGGACTATGCTGTGAATCGTCTTCTTCTCTATCATCTTTGGAAGGTGATATTTTGAGACACTTGTCAGTCAGTCTTGAAAGGGTCTCTTCATGGTTAACCACTTTGGACCAAGTTGCAGTCTCGTGGGCTGTCATCTTATGTTGCAAACACTTAGATTGTCTTACCAGCCTCCTTATCTTATCCATATTTGGAGACATGTGCTTGATGACTACTGCCAACACGCTGACTTTCCAAGCCTTTTTAAGGTCATGGGGCTTTCTGTATGGAGGAGGACCATATTGTTGGGTTACTCCTTGTTCACCCCACCAAAGCTCGTTCCGTGTTGGCCACCAAGGAGGGGCTTGACCCCTCTCTAGTCGAAATCTCCTTTGTGGAGGCACGCAATGTTGCATAAGAGATGAAATAAGTGATCAAGAGTAGTATCCTGCAATTCGTGAAGGAGATGCATACAAGAAATAGGGTCCAATTCACTTTGTTCAATAATTTACTGGAAGGAATTCAGCAATCGCCAGAGGAGCATCTTCGTCAAAGTCAAACTTTTCTTTCCACCACTTGCGTAGGCTGTCAGATGAACAAGTAATTGGCTTACCCTTCTCTGGAACTATCCCATAAACGAACCCTTTACCCTTGCAAACTTCCATGATTTTCATCATGTATTTGAGGATGGCATCTTGTGCCCTAGACATATTCTTATGCCGAGATGCTTCTTGCCTGGCCTCTGACAACTTATCAGGCTCCTCATTCATACGCCTCTCCTGCATCTTTTGCAGCCGTATACGATCCTTCCACATCCGCTTCTTCAGCTCCTCTTATCTGATTTCCTCCTCGTATTCTTCTTCATCCTCCAGCGACTCCATTTCGTTAATTTCCCCACCAGGATCACTCTCACCAAAAAATTTTACCATATCTGAATTCCTCGTCAAATCAACCCACTATTCCTTCCTTCTTTGATTCTCTTTTTATATTTTTCTTTTCTTTTCTGGGGACGCAAAATGTCGCAAGTTCGTCTCCCAATAGGGGGTTAAACATATATATTGGCAATGAATGGCGGTGTAAAGTAGGCAGGTACATAAACAAGATAACCCTAATATTAATGACTTTCTCAGTTTAACTAATAGTTTGGATCTTTTTGGAGACTCGATTGGTAAAAGAGGTGGTGAAGATGAGAGGAAATTGAGGAGAATGCTACAAGTATTCCAAAGTTGATGCATCTTTGGCTGTCAAGCAACTCACTGCCTAAGATTATTTCATGCAAACTAGCAGACCAACCTATATACGTAATCATTCATATCTGTATATCCTTATCCATGCATTTGGATATTATTTAAATATAAAATATTTTTATAATAAAAATTATTATGAAACTTCAAAAATATAATCAATAATTGACTAAGTTATTTAAAAACTTATATTTTTAATATAAATATATATGAAAATATATCATTTTTACTTCACTAGCAAGTTATGTAAATTTTATAGTTATAATAATCATAAAAGTGTTATAAAATAATCAAATAAAAAAATACTTAAGTAAGCAATAGATCAAATTGGTAAAGAATTTTCTTTTATTTCATTTTCACTTACATGAAGATTTTATTTATAAGTAATTGATATTCAATGCAATATAAATAAATGAAGCTTACTTAAGTGCTTCATTAACACATACATTAAATAATTTACATATTACTTTCATAATGAATGGGGGGGTTTATCTCATAAATGAGGGGGGTTAGAATATGGACATCCACATTTATTTATTTGTAACACTCGTCTATTAGAGAAAATTGTGCCTCATTAAAACCTTTATTTGGAAAAATCCTATGGGATAAAAACCTAATGAAAGAAAAATAATGCACAATCTCCTATTACAAGTTATCTCGTTTAAATCTTTTACCAGTAAAACCCAGTGGGACAAAATCTTGGTTAAAGAAAAAAAGTACAACGTGTTTTAGACTTCCCCTAATGCCAACATCACATTATATCTTTGAGTCGACGCATTCCAATCTTGTCTCGTAGTCTTTCAAATGTTGAAGTTGGCAATGCTTTGGTAAAAAGATCTACTAAATTATCACTAGAATGAATTTGTTGAACTTCTATGTCACCTTTCTTCTCAAGATCATTAGTGAAGAATAATTTTGGTGAAATATGTTTCGTTCTATCACCATTGACGTAACCACCCTTCAATTGAGCTATACATGTTGCATTATCTTCATATAAGATAGTTAGCAGCTTTTCATTTAAAGGCAAATTATATATCTTCAAGATATGTTGGGTTAATAACCTTAGCAAAACACACTCTCGGCTTGCCTCATGCATTGCAATTATTTCAGCATGATTTGAAGAGGCGAAAGCTAATGTTTGCTTTGTTGAACGCCATGATATGACCATATCTCCACATGTAAATAAATATCCTATTTGAGATTGACCTTTATGTGGATCCGATAAATATCCCGCATCAGCATAGCCGACTAATAGGGATTTTGAATCATTTGAATTAAATTAACCCCATATCAATGGTCCCTCTGAGATATCTAAATACTTGTTTAATTTCATTCCAATGTCTACGTGTTGGAGAAGAATTAAATCTTGCTAACAAGTTTACAGCAAATGCTATATCAAGTCTTGTGTTGTTTGTAAGATACATCAATTCTCCTATGGAACTTAGATATGGTACTTCAGGATCAAAAAACTCTTCATCGTTCTCATAAGGACGAAATTGATCTTTATTCACATTTAATGATCTTACAACCATCGGGGTACTCAATGGATGTGCTTTATCCATATAAAATTTCTTTAAGATCTTTTCTGTATAAGTTGACTAATGGACATGAATTCCATCTTTTAAATGTTTGATTTGCAGGCCAAGATAAAAACTTTATTTTTCTAAGATCTTTCATCTCAAGTTCTTTTTTCAAATAATTTACTGCATTTCAAAGCTCTTCAAGAGTTTCAATAATATTTAGATCATCAACACAAATAGCAATTATCACAAAACTTGATCCAGTCCTTTTTATAAAAACACATGGACAGATTGGATCATTTTTATAACCTTCTTTTAACAATATATTCACTAAGATGATTGTACCACATATGTCCAGATTGTTTTAATCCATATAATATTTTTCTTTAATTTCATTAAGCAATTTTCTCGAGAAACTTTATATCCTTTAGAGATTTTAAATCCTTCAGGGATTTTCATATAAATTTCACTATCAAGTGTACCATACAAATAGGCTGTAACAACATCCATTAGACATATACCAAGTTTTTCACGTACTGCCAGACTAATAAGGTATCTAAACATGATTGCATCCACCATAGGAGAATATGTCTCTTTGTAATCAATACCGGGCCTTTGCGAAAATTCTTGTGCTACAAGATGTCCTTTATATGTTATGACTTTATTTTTCTCATTTCGTTTTCACACAAATATACATTTATGTCTTACCGGCTTTACATATTTAGGTGTTTGAACTATAGGTCTAAAAACCTCACGTTTAGAAAGTGAATTTAGTTCTGCTTGAATTGTGTCTTTCCATTTTGGCTAATCTTTTCTATTTGTACATTCCTTAATAGATTTCGGCTCAGGATCCTCATTTTCTTTTGCTATTTCAATAGCAACATTATAAGAAAATTTGTTGTCGACAATTATATTTTTTCGGTTCCATCTTTTTCCTGAAGTAACATAACTATTTGAGATTTCTTCGTTATCATCATTTTCAGGTACCTGAACCTCTTTTGGGGTTTTCTTAATAGTTATATCTTTGGCCCCTTCTTGGGCACTTGCCTCCACAATATAACCATTTTGATTATTTTCTCCTTTCCTTTTACGAGGATTTTATCTTTGGAACTAACTAGTCTTCCACAGTTTAGGCGTGAATTACTTTCTTTTGCACTAACAGTTTTCCCTGTTGGGATATCAATTCGTATTGGAGCATTTTCAACTGATATGTGAGACTTTGTAATTCTCTTTAAGTCAGTAAATGAATTTGGTAGTTGATTGGCAATGTTTTGCAAATGTATGATCCTTTGAACTTCTTGTTCACATTGATTTGTATGAGGATCTAATTGAGATAATGATGATCCATTCCATGTAATCTCTTTTACCAGTTGTATTTTCTCTCCTCTTAATGTTAGGAATGTTGTTTCATCAAAATGACAATCAATAAATTATGTAGTAAATGAATCTTTAGTTAATGGTTCAATATACTTAATTATAGAAGGAGATTCATAACCAACATATATTCCCAACCTCCTTTGAGGACTCATCTTTGTGTGTCGTGGTGGAGCAATTGGAACATATACTGCACATCCAAAAATTCTAAGATCGAAAATATTTGGCTCCTGACCAAAAGCCAATTGTAATAGGGAGTATTTATTATAACTTGTTGGCCTGAAGCGCACAAGTGCTGCTGAATGCAAAATAGCATATCCCTAAGTTGTAATAGGGAGTTTTGTTCTCATAAACAATGGCCTAGCTATTAGTTGAAGGCGTTTGATAAACAACTCAGCTAAACTGTTTTGTGAGTGAACATGATGTTCAACTTTTATCCCAATATACAATAATCATTAAAAGTTTGGGACGTAAATTCACCAGTATTATCAAGACGAATAGTTTTGATTGCATAATCTAGGAATTGTGCTCTTAATCGAATTATTTGAGCAAGTAGTCGCGCAAATGTCAGGTTACGAGTCGATAAAAAACACACATGTGACCACCTATTAGATGTATCTATCAATACCATAAAATATCTGAATGGTCGACATGGTGGATGAATGGACCCACATATATCATGTAACAGCCCGTTTTTTAATGGTGTCGAAAACAGTGATTTTAGGATCATAAACCCGAAGAGAAAATTTTTATAATGAGTGTTTAAATTAAATAAGTCAATAATAATTTTATATGGAATTTTGAATTGAAGAATTTTAATTATTGAATTAAAAGTTAATGTAAGTGGTTTGGTTCAAAAGTCACGTAGTTTTAGAAAATGAGGTATCGAGACCTCATTTTTGAAATTAAGGGTCGTAAATATTTTTATTAAACATTTATAGGGTCTTATTATATGTGAATTAAAGTTTGGTTGGGTAATTTTGATGATTAATTGCTTAATTAAGGAAAAGGAGTAAATTGTAAAAGAGGTAAAAGTTAATTGGTATAGATTAAAATTAGTAAATAGACCAAAATGGTAATTAAACCATGGTCAAAAATCCAAGCGGTGGTGACATGATTATCATCGGCTAACTTTTGGGGTATTTATTCATTTAGTCCTAATTAGTTTAAGGTTAAATTGAAGAAAAGTTTATTTAGTTGGAATTTAATATAATTGAAGGACCAATTGTGAAATTGGACCCTCCTTAGATGGCCTAATAATAGAAATGATGTGAAACTCTTTAGATTATGGTAAATTACAATTTAAGTCCTAATTAAATAAGGATTTACTAATTAGTCTATTTTTCAGTATTATCAAAAAGGGTGTTTCGAGGTCACAAATTTAATGTGTCAGGCTGTAAATATTAATTTTTTAATATTTACGGGGTTATTAGTATAGTATTAAAATTTGGTGACGAAATTTTATTGTTTATATAGTTAATTAAGTAAAAATGATTAAATTGAAAAAGATGCAAAAGTTGAATTCTATTAATTAAAGGTGTTAGATGTTAATTGAAAGGTAAGTTTAAGCCCTTAATGGATAATTAGACCATCCTTAATGTGAGTGGACGGTCTTGACTAATTTAGTGGGAAAGTTATGAGAATTTAAAGGATAATTTTGTAATTTCATGAGAAAACCTAATTTAATTAAAAATCAAAAGAAACCATGGGAGACCATTCGGTCAAGCTTTGAGCTTCAATTTGGTGAGTGAAATCTCGTCCATTTTTAGTGATTTTTATGTTTTTGAGTCCAAATTAGCTTAATCTAGCTAACCCACGGACTATTTGTGATTTTATCAAATGTTATAAAATTTTCCATTGATGAATAAGCTTGTTCTTGAGAGTTTATGGAAGATTTATAAGCTTGGTTGTTATATTTGATTATTTTGTAAAGTAGTTTTTGATTATTTTAATGTTTAAGGACTAAAATATTAAAGTGATAAATTTGTAAGGACTTGAGGTGAAATAATTACAAAAGTGGGCTGTTTGTAGGCACTTAAATATTGGGTAAGCTGAAAATTTAAAATAAATGGTTAATTTGCAAGTTATGAGCTAAATGACTAAATTGAATAAAAGTGAAAAGTTAAGGGTAATTTTGTAAAAATACCAAAAAAGCTTATTTTCATAAATGATTAAAAATTCATTTTGATTTAAATAATTGAATGAAATTATTTTAATAGATCAAGATTGTGTCACCGATTGTGAAAAAGGGAAAATTACGAATTTGTCCCTGGAGTTTACTTTAACTGTAATTTCATCTGGTAAGTTTGTAACGTTAAATTTGCATTTTAATAGTACATTATTGTATTCTTTATAATTGTTGTAGAACAGATTATGGTACGTGAAATTGAGAAAGATGAAAAAGAAATGAATGAAAGAGATATCAAGCTTTGAGCCGGTGATTTGAAACCGACGCAATGGCTGAGGTACCACATACGTTGTGAGTTCTCGACAGCTCGTGTGAGCAGCATCATGATTTGGGAAATGAGAAATGAATCCAAGAATGGATTACAGGCCCTATGATGGCTGGGATTTATGCATGAGTGCATATTCTAGATAGCTCGTATGAGCAGCATCGTTACGGAACAGTTATATGCACAGATACCGTATCGATGGCTGGGGTACCGCATATGTTACGAGTCCTCGGTAGCTCGTGTGAGTAGCATCATATACTGATAACAAAGTTGATACAAACATGAGAATGAAATTCTGGATTATAGCACACTGTATCGATGGCTGGGGTACCGCATATGTTATGAGTCCTCGACAGCTCATGTGAGCAGCATCGTATACTGGTAACAGAGTTGATATAGATATGAGGATGAAATTCTGGATTATAGCTTGTGGAAGCAAGGCCTTATTTTGGTTCGAATGAGTCAAAGACTGTTCAAAACATGATGTTTGGCAATTTATTAAGCTCCACGAACTTACTAAGCTATGTAAGCTTACCTATGAAATTGTTGTTATTTTGTAGATTCTATTTTGCTGCTAGAAGATCGAATCATCTCAAGAAGTCGCACTATCTCGTGAGCTCGCTCGGTAGTATTTACATTACTTGGTTATATGGTATATACTAGGAATAATGTTATCTTTTGAAATGCTTGATTTTGGATTGTTCGATTCATTGTTGAAATCATCGTTAAATGTTGAACTTATACTTCCATGCTAGCTCAATGTTATAAGTAGGCAAATATGCATTGTAATGTAATGACATGTAAATTCATGGATACTTGAGTTGTTTCATTTGTATTTGTGGTTATGTGATGGAACAAGTATGATGGAACAAGTATTGTCATGTGATGATTTTGCTAGTTGTGTTCTTGATCAATTGTCTTATGATGAATAATGTTAGGTAAACTTGGGAAACTTATATGTATTTAAATTCTACACACTTGTTCTGTAGAACTCTTGCATGTACTAGTAGAAGTACAAGGTAGTTGAACTTTGGTTACTGACTTGCATTGTTTCGGTATAAGTTTTTGAGGTATCGGTAGTTTTATGCATAGTAGTATCACAATTCTGAACACGTGTATCGATAGAAGTTACAGGGTAAAAATTTCTTAGCTCTCTAGAATTTGTTGTATCGATAGAAGTAATAATTGTATCGGTAGTAGTCATACTTGTATCGGTAGAACCTTTCCAACTACCGGTAGGAAACTGCAACTATTATAAGGCTGTTTACTGACTTGATTTCTACAGATACTTGTTCAATAAGTACTAGTAAAAGTCCCCTAGAATTGTGAAATGACATTTTTGCCCTAAATAGATTGTATTGTTATTTAAGTTTATAATTATTTTCGTGTATGATATAATATTTTATTTAATTATATTAAAATGAAGTGATATTGGAAATTATTCAACAGTAAATGATCAGAAGGACCCTAAAACCCTAATCGACGACAGTGTCAGATTTGAGTA
This sequence comes from Gossypioides kirkii, assembly GCA_005610355.1. NCBI lineage: Eukaryota > Viridiplantae > Streptophyta > Magnoliopsida > Malvales > Malvaceae > Gossypioides > Gossypioides kirkii. The sequence continues at coordinate 23,206,064 of CP032253.1, read as the reverse complement.
CTACATAGTGATAAAAAGAATGATTGATATAACTTGGTTAATATTGTGGTAGTATGGTTTGAATTGATCCTTGATTGGTTGGAATGATTGCGAATGAATGTGTAAGTTTAAATGGAGCTAGTATTCTAGGTTACTAGTTTGTAATTGTATAGATTATAATTGTATAGATTATAATTGAATTGTTTGTATGAAAAAAAACTCGTAAAGTTCTGTAAATCATGGGACCCTAGATCGAAGATGGTTACGGTTATTGGGTATTACATATCACCTTAAATACGATCCAAAAATGCGGGAGATTCAATCCCAACTTTAGCTGGTGATGGTCTAATAATCAATTTTCCTTAAGAACAAGAAACACAAGATAAATCCTTGAATTAAAGAATCTTTTGGTTCTTTAAAGGGTGTCCAAATGAATTCTCAATTATTCTTCGCATCATAATAGATCCGGGATGGCCTATTCTATCATGCCAAATAGTAAAAGTATGTGGTTCTACAAACATCTGGTTTGTAGTGACATGTGTCTCAATTGCACTAATATGTGTATAATATAAACCTGATGAAAAAGAAGGTAACCTTTCCAAAACATATTTCTTTTCACATTCAACATTTGTAATGTATAGATATTCAATATTTTTCTCATTCATTGTCTCAATATGATATCCATTAAGAAAAATATCTTTAAAACTCAATAAATTTCTTTGAGACTTATTGGAATATAATCATCATCAATGACAATTTTTATACCTTTATGTAATAATATAATAGCTCTTCTAGAGCCCTCAATAAGTTTTGAACTCCCCGATATTGTATTAACATGAGCATCACTTATTGTCAAATTACAAAAATATTTTTTATCTTTGAGTATCATGTGTGTTTTAGCACTACCTACAAGACACATGTCTCCATTGATTTTGGATCCAACAAAACTTTCTTAAATATTCATATTCTTCATAAAAATAACAAAATATAATATGAGAAACATTGCAAATACTTATTAAATATATAAATTATTCTTTATGCAAGAAAATAAAGCATGCTTAAAACAACATGAAAATGTCAAAATAACATCAACTTTTCTAATGATTCTCCAAGAAATTTGTCATATCTAAGTGAGTTATATTATTAAGATCATGAAATTAATCACCCTCGTAAGCATGGTCAGTTTTAGTATCATAGTGAATATTTTCATCTTTTGCCTCCATTTCATCATTTTGAGATATAAAATTTATCTCCATATTATTTCCCTTCTTTTTAACGGATGCTTGATAAAGTTTCACTAAATGCTCAAATGTACGATAGGTACATGACCAATGTCCTTTCATACCACATTGGTAGCATAAATTCTCAACAATCTTTGAACGATTATTTTGACCACCTCTTTTTTGTCCTTCATTGTTTTTCTTTTTCTGGTGTTTAAAAATGTCACTATTATGATCACCATGATAACGATTACTAGTACATCCTTGACCACTTGCCCCACTACATTCACGACCACAGTCGCGACCGCAACCTCTATATTTTCCATGTTCATAATTATTGTGTATTGCTACATTCACTTCAAGGAATGGTGTAGAACTAGTGGGATGAATTCCATGATTTTACATCAATAGCTCATTATTTTGTTCAGCCATCAAAAGGCATGAAATCAATTCAAAATACCTTTTAAAACTTTTTTCATGGTATTGCTGATGTAGGAGCACATTACTAGCATGAAAGGTTGAAAATGTTTTCTCTAACAAGTCATCATCAGTTATGTTTTCTCCACATAATTTTAGTTGAGAACTAACTTTGAAAAGTTCTGAATTGTATTCACTTACAGTCTTAAAATCTTCCAACCGTAAGTGCATCCAATCATAACGAGCTTTAGGGAGTATCACTGTTTTCTGATGGTCAAAACTTTCTTTCAAATTATTCCACAACTTAAGAGGATCTTTCATAGTGAGATATTCCACTTTTAATCCTTCATGTAGATGATGACAAATGAAAATCATTACTTTTGCCTTGCCTTGATTAGGTGCTTCTTTATCTGCTAATATAATATTTCCTAGACCTTTAGCATCTAGGTGAATTTCAGCATCTAACACCCATGACAAATAATTCTTGCCTGATATGTCTAAGGCCGCAAATTCAAGTTTGGCAAGATTTGACATTATAATCACTTGAATCAAAATAAAATAAATTAGTAAAATAATAAGCATTCTCAACCATAAAATAAGTCAATTATATATATACCAAAATTTCTAAATAATAATATGTACGTCAAATATTGGCATATAGAAGAATAGTCATAATAATAACTTAACACAAATTACATTATTTGAAATTTCTTTTAGTAAAAAAAATATAAATATAATTATCATTATAACATTTGAGTTGTAAAAATAAATGTGCAAATGTTATCCAAAGCAAATATTTCATCTAGAAAATAAAATAAAAGAATGATGAAAATATGTATACCGTATATAGTTTAACGGGAGTTATGCGAACAAATTATATAAAGTCGAAATGACGTGAACTTCACTATAAACTTGTAGAGGCTCGTGTTGATAACATGTTATAAAATAATCAAATAAAAAAACACTTAAAGTAAACAATAGATCAAATTGGCAAAGAATTTTCTCTTATTTCATTTTCAATTCTATTTATACGTAATTAACATTTAATGCAATATAAATAAATGAAGCTTACTTAAGTGCTTCATTAACACATACATTAAATAATTTACATATTACTTTCATAATGAATGAGGTTTATCTCATAAATGAGGGATTAGAATATGAACATCCACATTTATTTATTTGTAACAAAAAAATATTATTATCTTCTATTATCTATAAATTTTTTAATGTTATACATTGTTTTTATTATTTTATCTGTAATACTTTGTACATTTGTCACACAAGTTATTTATTAGTATGTCATCAGGTGTTTACTATACATTACATGTAGAATTATTAAATGGTTTATATGGAGAATAAGGATTTAAACTATGCAACTTTTTTCATTTAGATATTTAAAGTTTTTGGATCAATGTAGGTAGTTAAAGTTTTATTTCGTTACAACTTTAGATATCAATTGTTAACTCCATCTAAAAAACCCATGAACCAATCAAATTATGGTATGGGTCAATTTTTTAAATAAATAAAAATATTTAAAATGTTAACTCTAGATAAAAAGAACTTTTTGAACCAATAAAATTATGATACATGTCATTTAAATTAAAGAAAATATTTTATTGATTGAAAGGGTTTTTTTTAACCAGAGCTAAAGATTTATATCTAAAGTGGTAACCTAATAAAATTTTAAGTGCCTACTTTAACCAAAAAAATCTTTAGGTACCTAAATGAGAAAAGTTGCATAGTTTGGGTTCCTATATTGCATATAAGCCTTGTTATATTTCTTTTAAACTTGGACACGTGTCATGATGACAAGCTACATGAGAAGTGCCCATAACTATCTGTCCAATTCCACTCGGGCGCCTTGATAGAAGTACGACTGATTTGTTCGAAGCATGTAAATAGAATTGATCGTACAAAACTGTAGAGTTGACATGATAGTAAATGATTCTAGGTTGCTTAATTTTTAGACTGACTAGTTTAATTTATTACACTGTGAATAGGGAAAAGTAATAGAGGATACCAAATAATTAATGTGTACATGGGGAATCATGCATGTTTTGAATTATAGATTGTTAGAATTTTATAACTTAATCAAATCCATGGATATTGAAGTGCCTAAGGATGACCGAAGGCATTATTTGGTTTAAACTAGATAAAAAAAAAGCCAACGATATGCATGTATACCCTAGTACCTTGATTGTGCCTAATCCACTTGCTTGATAAGCCTTAAAACAAAACCATGAGTCTAAAAGTAAAATTTATTTACCCTTGTTCTTGGTCATTGAATTAATGCACGAATTTAAACATTGGACCATAGATATTGAGGATTGGAAGATACATTAAGGAGGTTTCTAAAGTAAAAATTAGAGTGACAAAGTAAGAAATGATATGATATAGTAGGTATAAGATTCTTGGAAGAAAAAGTGCCTAAATGAAAAATAGTGAGAGAAGAAAAGCATTGTGAGGGTTAAAAATCAAGCGAGAGACATAAAAGCATAGAACAGGTTAGAAGCAATGTGAGTGAAAATGAGCGAAATCAATTGATTAAATCAAAATCATAATAAGGTAGGAAAATTTCATTCATGTTTTACAAAGAAAAAAACTTGCTAAGTTGACTGTACTTGCCAATATCATATCGTGTCTTACATAACTAGAGAAAAAAAAGTTGAGAGAAGGGGATATAAGGAGGTGAGCCAAAATTAATACTAGGCGTGAATAGGTGACCGCTTATAAACGAGTTATTATTTATAGTAACAATATAACACAAAGAATATAAAAATTTAAAATAGCGGTGTCCGCAAGTGCATGGGTAAAATTGTAATATAGTTTAGTTACAACAAAATACTTGGAAGTATTTTAAAGATCATACCTTAGGGAGGATGGAATAAATATAAGAAAACCTTTTTACAAGAACAAGTCAATGTAGTAGTAATTAATTCCTGTATTACAATAAACATTAAAATAGATTGAGAGAAATTAAATAACTAAAATAAATAAACAAGAAAACTAAACAAACAATTAAAATCAATAAACCAATTAGGAGGATTAACTCGTTTTAGGGTTTGTAATTAACTTTGGATTAAGGTTTTAGGATGGATTAGCTACCAATTAACAAATTATTACGTCCCGACCTCCAGTTAACTAATCGATTGGTTGATACTAGCTTATCTCCCAACCTCAATCTGTTATGATTGGATAAAATATGATTTACTCGATTTAACTTATCTCCCGACCTCTTTTAGCCCATGATAACTTCTTAGGGTTGTCAATCCTAGTGGTCTAGGAACACATAATTTATACCAACTAACCCCTCTCGAGAAACCATAAATCCTCTGTTAATCACATCCCAATCCACTTGTTAATCTCTCTTAAGGGATTTAGCTACTCATGTTATTCATAATCTCTATCTCAAGTGAAGAACAAAATTGAATCGGAAGAGAAACGAGATTTGAATAATCGTGGATTTGATATCGAATGGAGAATGAAGTAGCAAATTAATTGATCAAAATAAAGAAACAAATAGAACGCAAGAACAGGTAAACTAAAATACTTCAATAAAATAATTAAACTTTTAGATCAAAACTGATTCCAAGAAGAAAAATAAAGAGTTAGGAAAAGTCGAAAGAAAACTAATCTAATCCTACTCCTAAACTACTAGGATTTTTTTATTGCATCTAGGATGACTTAGTTACATCAAACCCTTAATGTCTTATTTATAAAAATGTTGGAAGCCCAAATTAGGTTTTTTGCACGTCGTAAGTCTTCGTATAAGGTTGATTGCACGGACAAAAATAACTCCGACACACTTGGATAGGAAGTAGACTTGTGTCGTGCCACACAATGTCTATCGCATGACATGGCACACAATTTTTTCCTTGAGTCGTTCGTTTTGTGCTTTGACATCCTGAGAAGCTTGTCCGTCACTCGTCTCCTACTTCCAAGTCAATTGGGCCTTTAAATCTTCATCCTACACACTTAATTGAACATATTACAACTGCTTAAGGTTCATGTCGACCTATTGCAATTGGATCATAACACTTATAAATATGTTAAAAACACTTATTTTATGAATACTTAATCCTATGTACTAACTACCTAGAACATAATATAAATTACTAAATTGCATAGAAAACAATATCCTTAAGTGCGAAAATGGCCCGAATTAACTACTACATTTGACGCAAGTCAAATACCCCACACTTATGTCATTGTTTGTCTTCAAGCAAACAAAACAAAACTGAAAATGAATTAAACTGAAAACAAGAAAGAAACATGCAAAGTACTCGAGCTAGCTTGATTCATGAAATTGGATAGAATTATATTAATAAGACAATGTAAATAAATACATAATTCTAGAGTGATATACAATTGACTCACCATTTCTAAAGTCAGACGTGTTAGTTCAATAAATTACAAAGCAAACAAATAAAAGAATGTTAAGTATAGATTTCCGTCAAAACATATATAAAAATATACACGTACGCTCAAATGAATATAAATGGTAAACCATCAAAATTCGGCACGATTTCAACTTGTAACATTCCGCGGCTTAGATTGATTTGGAATTTGAAGAATAGTAAATTCTTTGTAAAGTGTGTTTTGATTGAACTTATGATGCTTTGGATAATAATTTGAGGTTATTTAAGGTTTTAAAAAGGTTTTATTTTGACGTCATCTACATCTATTTTCAAAATTAAGTTATTTTAGTTTCGAGACATTAAAGTTAATAGTTAAATCACTATAGTACTACATGTATGTCTCGAGACATACAACATTGATGTTGAAAACTTATGTTTTTAAGCCTCGAAAAGGCTTGGATAAGGTCTAAATATAGTTGCTTTGTAATAGAGCATTAGAAATGAGTTGTAAAGTGATATAAAACCTGGTTCATGACTGTTAAATGAATAAAAAGTGTAAAGTGACTTTGATGTTAAGTGAGATATTTATTCTTTTATTTACAAAATGGTTTGTGTTTTTAAGTTGATTGAGGAACCAAAAGTTTGCTTTTTGTGTTTGTAACTAGAATATTTTCATATGCTATTACAATCTTTGAAAATGTTGAAATTTGCTTATGGGATTTTGTTAAGCCGAGCAAATGTTGATTTTGATAATAAAAGTTTTTTGGTTAAAAATATTTTTTATTAAAACAAACCGTTGTGTAGTTGTGATATCGCCTATCAGCAACAATGGTTTGATTAGGTATGAGGTGTCATCACATACAACTTGTTAACTTCGATGATTTGCGTTAATGATTAAATTAGTCAACGACGAGATCTATTTAATTTTTTTTTGTTAACTCAAAATTTTTAAGTGCTTAATTGATTACTGATTTTTTTTGATACAAATAAGATTAAACAAAAGCAATTAAATTAACCTTCTAATGGGGTTATTCAAAATGCGTACACCAAATTGAATTCTCCTAATCAAAGTTAATTTTTGACCTCCTGTAGGTTCTTAGCGAGTGTTGCTTCGAGACTATTAGTTGTAATCAAAATACATTTAAATCCTCAATCCAATGTGAGATGTAATCAATCCAAGATGACTCACAGTCAACATCCAAAACAGAACAATTGTCTAAATATCTGCAGAACCCAAACATTCAAGCCCTATTCAAGTCCCGTACTAGTTCCCCAACTGAAATGAAGTTGCCCTTGACTTTGACAGATCCATCAGTGTTCAAGCAAACCGAATCACGAGACAAAGGAGAAGTAGCAAAGATCGGACGAGATTTGTATAAAGGTGATTTTGAAGTGATAACATACTGTCTTAGCCAATTGTAGGAGGTCTTGATAATATCTTCTGTACTCCAAGCATTATCCTGAAACATAAAATAGTTGCGATTTTTTCAAATGCGCCAAGATATCATCCCAAAGATGCAAGCCCAATCAATTCCACCCAAGTTAAGAGAGAAGTTATTTTGGAGATTATCCACCATCCATTCATGGACCCAGAGAAAAAGCGAGTTCTCCTTTCAAACTCATGGCCACACAACTTACAGGAGCTATCGCTTCCGATACACTTTCTTACCCTTCCCAAATTCGTGAGTAACCGATGCTTAAAAATAAGCCAAATGAAGGTCCGAACTCGTTGTGGTCCTTGAAACTTCCAAGAGAGTTTCCAAATGACTTCTTTCGAATTCCATGTTTCCCCCCTTAGCTTGCCATATGCGATTTTCAGAGAGAAAGTGCCCCTCGTAGAACAACATCAAGTGATCCTATCGGGTCCGACAGGAGGGTGTGGTGGTGGTATTCCTACTATCTTGTAATGATGTCATCAGAACAATAAAGACGAAAGAATTCAAGATTCCATGATTTACAGCTGTTTTTTTACCTTAAACGTCCATTATACAACATTGGGGAACACCAAGGTTAGAAAAGGTAAGAAAACAAAAGACAAAAAAAAGGGTCAAAAAATTTCTACAAATAAACAGATTTCTTAGATCATATTCAATCTTCTGCTGTAAGTGAAGTCCCTCCAGCATTTAAAACATCATGTGTTGAGTTTGCAATGATAAAAAATTTTGCAACTCATTCAAATCCCATATCCCAAATTGAAGTTACTCTTTGCTCGTCGTCCATGTTCTCCCGCAGTACTCTGAACGTATTTAACTCCATGTCTCCTCTTTGAATTTGAAGTTCTTCAGGCAATTGTAGATATTCAATTGTACCACTCAAATAGTCTAAATAATCTTGCAAAGTTAAGCTAGATATATCCGCATTCGCAACATCATTTATTAGCTCACCAGCCTTTGTGAGTTCCATATTGTGCCAATCAATCCCAAAAAGTAGATTCTGAGCATCATCCTTGGTATTTGTCTGCGATATGGTCTGAGGACTAGATGAGTAATGACCATATGGAATGAGATTATTGTCATATAGATCAGATTCAGGATTTGTTTCTTCACTACTATCGTAGGAACTACTAGATTCATGATCGGTCCTCGAGCTCTTGTTTAAGAAACCTAATCCAAATTCACTGGAGTATACCTCAAAAGTTTGAGCACACTTCCTTTTTTTTCCAGAGCTGGCAATCCGCTTACCATGCCTGCGGTTATCAGCTGGTGGACTATGCTGTGAATCGTCTTCTTTTCTATCATCTTTGGAAGGTGAGAGTGTGAGAAACTTGTCAGTGAGTTTTGAAAGGGTCGCTTTACTGTTAACCACTTTGGACCAAGTTGCAGTCTCGTGGGCTGTCATCTTATGTTGCAAACACTTGGATTGTCTCTCCAGCCTCCTTGTCTTATCCAAATTTGGGAACATGTGCTTGATGATTGCTGCCAACACGCTGACTTTCCAAGGCTTTTTAAGGTCATGGGGCTTTCTGTATGGAGGAGGGCCATATTGTTGGGATACCCCTTGTTCACCCTACCAAAGCTCGTTCCCTGTTGGCCACCAAGCCCCTCTCTAGTGGAAATCTCCTTTGCGGAGGCACGCAATGTTGCATAAGAGCAGAAAGAAGTGATCCAAGAGTAGTATCCTGCAATTCGTGAAGGAGATGCATACAAGAAATAGGGTCCAATTCACTTTGTTCAATAATTTACCGGAAGGAATTCAGCAATCGCCAGAGGAGCATCTTCGTCAAAGTGAACCTTTTCTTTCCACCACTTGCGTAGGCTGTCAGATGAACAAGTAATTGGCTTACCCTTCTCTGGAACTATCCCATAAACGAACCCTTTACCCTTGCAAACTTCCATGATTTTCATCATGTATTTGAGGACGGTATCTTGTGCTCTAGACATCTTCTTACGCCGAGATGCTTCTTGCCTGGCCTCTGACAACTTATCAGGCTCCTCATTCATACGCCTCTCCTGCATCTTTTGCAGCCGTATACGATCCTTCCCCATCCGCTTCTTCAGCTCCTTATAGCTGATTTCCTCCTCGTATTCTTCTTCATCTTCCAGCGCCTCCATTTCGTTAATTTCCCCATCAGGATCACTCTCACCAAAAAATTTAACCATATCTGAATTCCTCTTCAAATCAACCCACTATTCCTCCCTTCTTTGATTCTCTTTTTATATTTATCTTTTCTTTTTTGGGGACGCAAAATGTCGCAAGTTCGTCTCCCAATAGAGGGTTAAACATATATATTGGCAATGAATGGCGGTGTAAAGTAGGCAAGTATATAAACAAGATAACCCTAATATTAATGACTTTGTCAGTTTAACTAAAAGTTTGGATATTTTTGGAGACTCGACTTTTCCCCTCTGGAAAAGGATTGAATGAAACAGTGACACCACGTCATTTGTGTCTCTTTTCCAATAGTTTTATGCCACATCAGTATTTTCATTCTTAATTTCAACATTTCATCCTGAAAAAAATCAAATTACAATTAAAATCCTGAAATTTAGGATGAAATTGTTGATGTGTCATAAAACTATTGGAAAGGGATAATATCCCTATTTCATACAATTCTTTCTCGTAAAAGAGGTGGTGTGAAGATAAGAAGAAATTGAGGAGAATGCTACAAGTATTCCAAAGTTGATGCAACTTTGGCTGTCAAGCAACTCACTGCCTAAGATTATTTCATGCAAACTAGCAGGCCAACCTTTATACGTAATCATTCATATCTGTATATCCTTATCCATGCATTTGGATATTATTTAAATATAAAATATTTTATAATAAAAAATTATTCTGAAACTTCAAAAATATAATCAATAATTAATGAAGTTATTTAAAATTATATTTTAATATAAATATATATGAAAATATATCATTTTTACTTAACTAATAAGTTATGTAAATTTTATAGTTATTATTGAAGTCTAATTTTGACCAAGTCCAACATTAAAATCAAAATAAAGAAAAAATTACAAACCTAATTGTCCAAGCCCTAGTTCAATTACAAACCCAATATCTCAAACCCTAAATCAAGCCCAAATTACTCAATTTTACAAAAATTTTCAAAAAACCCTAATCTAACAAGTTGTTGCTGTCGCCCTTGCCTTGCCCACTCAGATGCCATCACGTCAGCAACACCACCCCTTCAACTTGGATTGTCACCCTCGCCACTACCAAATTTGCACCTACAAAAAAGAAATGTCAATAAAGTTTAATGGCCAAAAAAAAAATTGCATGATTGTCAATATGGCTATAAAGAGCCAATCTCAAACGACTGTAATGGTTACAAGTTTTCTTTTAAAATCAATACAGTAAAAAAAAGCATTCAAAATCAGTTGAAAAACACAGCTCAAAGAATTTGATTTACTCAAGATTCAACTAAATTTCAGTGTTCCCAAGGTATACATTTATTATTGTTTATTATTTTAAAACCTTTTTTTTTTGTTTTTTAATATACATTAATGCATTTATCCATGCCTTTATTATTACCATTTATTACCATTTATTTCGAAACAGTCAATAGATAAATAATAAATATATAATAATAAAAAATAACAAAAAAGAATTCGAAGGGGCGTACCTTGATCTGAAATGTCGCCACCAGAGATGTGGACGGAATCACTCCGACTTCATCCATACTCGTGACGGTTTCAACACTTGAGAATTAGTCAAAGGGATTAAAAATAGAATACAAAGAAAAAATGAAAAATAAAAAAAAGGAAAAGTATTCATTCAAACTTTTTTCGAAGATAAAAAATAAACGCAGATCTTGTGTTAGAAGAAATAATAAGAAAATAAGAACAAGAAAATAAATAAGAAACAGGTTTAAAAAAAATGAAAACAGATTTGAAAAATAAAGGAAATCAAATGTTTTGATTGTTTTTCTAAAAATTTGGGTTTGATTTGGTTATATTCGAACCCAGATCTGTTTTAAATGAATAAAAATAAAAAAAAGGAGAAATTTTTTACCTTTGGACAGTCGTGTACGGTGGCGGTTGGCTGCGGTCTACGAAAAGGACGTTGATCGGACGACTGGTCAAAGCATGGCTGGCTAAGGGAAATGGCTTGAGGGTTTTTTTGAACAGAGGAGAGTTTTTTTTTTAGAGAGGGCGTAAAGAGATTTTTTTGGGGATAAAAGGGTTTATAGGGCACCAAAGCAGCACCGTTTTGGCCTTGGTGCCCAAGCCCAAAACGACATCGTTTTGACCCTATCTGAGCCGACCCGATCCGACTCAGCCTAGGATCCGCGTGTTTTTGAAGGATGGATTATTTATCCATTCAGTGCTTCCGTATTTTTTGATTTTTACAATTTCGTCCTTTTCACATTTTTTAATTTATTTTAAATTTTCCCAATAATTTTAAACTATTTTCAATTTAGTCCCTTGGCTTTAGGGGCACAGGAAGCTACCAAGTGTCATTCTTTTGGGTTATTTGCGTAAAGAGTCAAAAATTATATTTTAACCCCAAAACTTTTTCAAAATTACATTTTGACCTTCAAACTTCTCCAACATTACATTTTGACCCTCGAACTAAATTACATTTTAACCCTTAAACTTTCCTAAAATCGTATTTTGACCCTAAACCTTACCAAAATTACATTTTGACCCTCAAACTTTTCCAAAATTACTTTTTGACCTTAAATTCTCCGAAACTTCATTTTTCGACCCCGTTTTTTTGTTTTCTTCAATTCTCTGTAAATAAAATTTAATTATGATTCTTCGTATATTTAAGTAATCCTGTTTTTTTATTTTGTTTCACTTTTTTTCGTACTTTCATATATTATTAATCCTGTGTTTATTTTTGCATATTCATTTATCTACTTAATTGCTATGTCTTTCTATTATTTAATATTGTCATTAATCACACATTCGTGTTTAATTTACACGCTCATTTTTAATTAAATTAAAATTGCTTTCTCTTCCAAAAAATACAAATGATTTTGAAATCGAGGCAATATCCGATCGTGTGAAAACTTTGGAAAACCATGCCCTAACGTGCTGGGTGTGATTTTTCATATAATTCTCACAATTGAATATCCTCTTTTAAACCTTTCAAAATGTCCTTCAATTTCGAAATTTCGGGAACGTTGTGCCCTAACGTGTTGGACATGACTTCAATTCTCTGAGAAATTCAAAACACACGGGCATTTTTCTTCAAATTTAATTTTTGAAAGTCATGCGAAATAAGTTATGTGTAAAAGGATCGTATTTTAAACTTCATGCGAGGTTTCAAGTTTTTAACAATTAAGACCAGATAATAATCGACTTGGTACCAATTTTGGGCTTATGAAGGTGCTAATCCTTTCTCACACGTAACCGACTCCCGAACCCATTTTCTGGATTTCGAAGACCAAAATATTTTTTAAAACGGATTTTAAATGTTTTGTGGTGATCCAATCACACCGAATAAAAGATTGGTGGCGACACCCATTTTTCGATTGTTAAATATTTTTTCGAGACTCTTTTTCTTTTTCAAAAAAAAACGTTTCGACAGCTTGGCGACTCCGCTGGGGACATTTTTTAAAATAAAAGAGAGTCAAGCCAAAAAATCGATTATTTTCAGGTCTTTTTGTTAAAATTTTTAAACACTCGGTTTTGTTTAATATACGATCCTTTGTATTTTTGTGTGATGCTATATTATGTCGATATTGCTAGTATAAGTTTGCATTCATATGTATCTGTTACTGTCCCTTTAAGTCGAAGCGGGAAGCTACTCCTTCGTGAGGTTTTCACTTCCGTGCAGGATATTGAATCGCTTTCGGGATTACATCCGTACTCATGTTTTCATGAAGTTTTTACTTTCATGCAAACATGTAGGAAATGTGTCCCCCTAAATCGAACTCATCCGTATGAGCCTGTAATGGGTAAGAATCGAGGAATCTACTAGTTTGGGTACCCTTTACTCTAGAGTCTACACCACATATAATGAGCCATAAGTACTTGCCTAAGAAGGAGTTATACCGAACCTCTTAGCAATCCAAGATAAGTTCTTAGGTTATTTATTCTATACCTGTATATTGATATTGATGTGTTTTGCTAACTTGCTCTATTTTGTCTCTTTTTCTTGAATTGCATCATCATACAAGAAAAGGTACTAATTTAAGCTCGATTACCAAATAGGCAGTTTCGTCATGGAAGACAGATTTTTTGATAGAGTGGAAGATAACATGGCCGCACGCTTATGGTCAGAGAAACGACAACGTGAGAAAGGAGACAGTTTGAAAGAGAGGCATTTATCAGAATTTTGGGATCATACTAGGATTAAGGAGACTCAAAACAGTTTGTAAGAATTGAAAGACATTTGGGGTCAGTGGGATAATGAGATGAAGCAAATGTTTTATCAGGAATACGGAGACTTACCCTACTTACTCGAGGTGAAGATAGAAAACACCTCTTTCGAGCTCTCACCCAGCACTGGAATCCTGCATATAGTTATTTCACCTTTGGAAACTTCGACATGACGCCAACAGTGGAAAAATACACCGTATTGATTCGTTGCCAAGGATTCAAGCCTACAAGGCATATAATAAAGATGCATGTGTCTCAACCTTTTTGAAAAGATTGATGAACATAACTGGGATGAGTGAACAGTGGGTTGCGTCTCGGATAAAAGTAAAAGGAGATAATAAGTGTATCAATTGGAAAAGTCTATGAGATCTAATACTAGCACACCCAAATGTGAAGAAACACATTGACATTTTCGCTCTTGGCATATACAGATTAGTCCTTTTCCCAAAAGCATTAGGGCATGTGGAAGATGCAGCTACGATTCTGTTTGATCAGCTTAGTAAAGGAGTCATGCCAGTCCCAGCAATCCTCACTGAGACCTTCAGATCATTAAACGCTTATCGAAGAGAAGGAGAAGGGAGATTCATAGGTTGTGCACCACTTCTAATGGTTTGGTTTCAAAGTCATTTTTGGCAGGTAGAAAAATTTTCATGCAATGTTTTTTCAGTAGATTTCTCACCTTTGAGGGAATTCGTGCCATACAAAGGGAGCTGAATATATCCGAGGAAAAGTGGATAGCTATTCTTCAAAACCTTCGAGATGTGGATGTTGAATGCGCCTTGGTTTATCCCTGATGAGATTCTCAATCGTTGTGGTGGTTTCAACTGGGCCCCTTTACTCGGGGTATGGGAAGCTATAGGATACGCTTATTTACTCGTATTAAGGTAATACAATATAAGTCAGTTTATCCCTACGACACATGGTATAGCTTAGTGCGAATTAACCTAAAAAGGGAATAATTACAAGAAAAGGGTCAAAGAGATAGCGAATGCATGGAAAGAAGTACATAGGATGAAGAAGTTCAGTGCAGGCCCATTGACGACGTCGAATTATGATTGGTGGAGAAATAAAAGGGTTAATGATAACATTCCAGCACCAAATCTCGAAGATGTTCGACCAATAGAGGAATATTTGCAAGAGGTCCCGTCAGAGATAGACATTATGAAACAAGACTTTGACAAGAAGAGTACAGAATTTGGGAAAAGAATAGAGGTTTTGGAAGAAGAAAAGATGATGTTGGGATTGGATGTGGATATATATAGGTTAGAGGCCGAAAGATTAAGGAAAATAAAAAACTAAGCTAAAGAAGACTTAGAAGACCTAAAGAAGGTTTATAAAAAGTTTTGTTTGTCCAAGAGAATCACTGGATTAGGCAAGGCATCGAAACAATGGCGGCAAGAAATTCAAAAGCAAAAAGATCAAGCAGAACAGTGGCAAAGGAAATTCCATGATGGCCAAGCTCGAGAGAATGCTGTGAAAGGAGAATAGCTAGAAAGACAAGTCAAGAAGGCTAAACTGAAAGCTCAAATAGCCGGGTTAGAAGCTAGAATAATGGAGTAAGAAGAGTCACTATGTAGACACCGCAACCGAAACTCCATCTTGGAACTTAAAGCAAGTCTGGCCGAGAGTAAGGAATTAAGAGAAAAAGTGTAAGAACTTAAGGTTTCACTCAACAACAATGAGATTCGAATCAAGATCCTTGAAAGGAATCTAGAAACTAATGAATGACACTTTCGACAAGCTCAAAGACAGGTTAAAGATAGAGACTATGTAATGGGAAAAGCACTGACCCAAATGAGAAAAGCTGATGATCACATGCAAGAGTTAGTTGTTGAAGTTGATATTTTGAGCATGTAACATGAATCGAAATCAGGGCGGGGACAGAAATTAGCCAGACTTCTTAGGAAGATCAAAGCTTTAAGCAATAAGGCAAAGCCATTTGTGTAATTTCGCTTTACATAAAGAAGTTTATCTTCTAGAGAAATTGTTCTAATGTAATTGAATTCAAAGTCAATGCATTTTCTTACATTGCATACATGCATTCATTCGCATTGCATCTTTACATATTTTAGCACGATAATTCTGACTAATTAAAACTTTAATAGTTATATCAATAATCATTGAAAACCCATACCATTATAACACTCGCAAAAAAACCAAAGCCATGAAGCAAAGGCTAGAAAGACTTGAGCAAATCCAAAGAGAGATGCGGGAACAAATGCAAGAACAGTTATAGGAACAAATGAAAATGATGTATAGGGAGATGAAAGATCAGATAATGGAAGCCCAAAGAAATTTGATGAATGAATTGGCCCAAATAAGGCAAAACGGGGCTGACAAGGGAAAAGGTCCTGCGAAAAACCCAACCGAGGAAGATGAATATCCTATTAATCTCCTAGGATATACACTCCCTCATAACCAAGCTCCACAGGAGGTGACTATTATTATAAGGGCACAACAACATTGCACTGGTACATCAAGTCCAGTTAATTATCCAGTAGGATTATGATCTAACCCTGAAGATAATGCTGCAAATCTGGGTGTCCCTGATTTCGATGAGATGATGAGAGCACATCTTCCTAGACAGATGGAGGAAAAGTATAAGCGATTAAAGGAAAAGATTGAGGCGATACAAGGAACTGAAAACTTCTACGGGATAGACGCTAAAGAGTTAAGCTTGGTCCTAGATTTAGTACTCCCTCCCAAGTTCAAGGTCTCAGATTTTGAAAAGTATAATGGAACAAGTTGTCCCGATGCTCACTTTACCATGTTTTGTAAAAAAATGACAGGATATGTTCATGACGACCAACTGCTCATTCACTGTTTTCAGGACAGTTTGGTAGGGTCGGCAATTAAGTGGTATAACTAGCTGAGCTGGACAAAAATTCATTCATGGAGAGATTTGGAACAGGCCTTTTTAAAGCAATATGGCCATGTAACAAATATAGCTCCTGACTGAATTACACTGCAAAACATGGAGAAGAGATTGAATGAGAGTTTCAGACAATATGCACAGAGGTGGAGAGATGTGGTGACTCAGGTGCAACCACCGTTGACAGAAGTAGGGAAAGACTATATGACGAGCATGTAGTATCCCCACACCATGTAAGACAATATAATCCCCCGTTTTCAGCTTGGTACGATGCAAAATCACGGTGTGAATATCATGCAGGAGTAGACGGGCATTCAATTGAGAATTATCATACCTTCAAGAGGCGAGTTGAGGGACTTATTCGGTAGGGAATCGTGAGATTTGATGAACCAACGAGACCAAACATAGTTGGGAATCCCTTGCCCAATCACCCGAACCAAGGAGTGAATGCAATAATGGAAAAAGGAAGCAAAAGAATGAAAATGAATATCGAAGAAGTCAGGTCTCCACTCAAGTGGGTATGGTGTCAGATGATCAATGAGGGATTAATCACAAAAAATAGGGAGAATACAGTAGCAAAAACTGTTAACTACTGCGAATTTTATGCCATTGAGGGGCATAAGATTTAAGATTGTGTTGAATTTAAAATTTTAGTGCAAACATTAATGGACAATAGAGAGTTGGAATTTTTTGAGGAAGGGGAAGAGGTTAAGGACGTTTACACCTTCGAAGAAAGAGCAGTAAAGGCCCACGGGAATAATCGCCCAGTGTTGATTATTTCTAAGCCCACAAACATCATGATAAGGGAACAAATGACACCATGCATCATTATACAAAAGCCAACGGTATTTCCCTACAAAGATAGTAATAGAGTCCCGTGGAACTACAATTGTAATGTAGCAATACCAAGGAAGGAAGAACTTAGAAAAAACATAAGTCTTATTACTCGCAGTGGAAGGTGCTATGATTCAATGAGCAATGAGAAAGAAATAAATAAAGGGAAGACAGTGATGGTTGAGCCTGAGGAGGAAAATATTAGTGATCCTGAAATACCCATAAATGAACCTGTGTAAGAGAAAGAGGCAAAAGAGTTTCTGAAGTTCCTGAGACATAGCGAGTATAGTGTAATAGAATAGTTGCACAAGCAGCCAGCCCGAATATCAATTTTGGTCTTAGTCTTGAGCTTAGAGGCCCATCGAAGCGTACTAATGAAAGTGCTAAATGAGACTTATGTAGCTAATGATATTTCCGTTAGTAAGCTGGACTGTTTGATCAATAATGTGAGTGCGGATAACTTTATTTTCTTCAATGATGATGAGATACCAGCTAGGGGAATGGGATCTACAAAAGCCTTACACATTACCACCCGTTGCAATGGGTACACACTACCCGGAGTACTCATAGATAACGACTCAACTCTGAATGTGTTATTGGCTACCCTGTAGAGATTACCAATTGATAGCTCACACATGAAGGAATGCAATAATATAGTGAGAGCATTCGATGAGACTGAAAGGAAAGTGATGAGCAACATTGAAGTACCTCTTCAGATTAGACCAAATACATGTGAGGTGGATTTTTTAGTGATGGATATCAGGCCTACCTATAACTGTTTGTTAGGAAGACCGTGGATTCATTTAGCTGGGGCAGTACCTTTAGCTGCATCAGAAGCTAAAATTGATAAATAAGGGACGGCTAATCACGATCAATGCTGAGGAAGAAATTATTGCATCTATAACAAGTGACGCACCTTATGTTGGAACAAATGAAGAGGCTGTCGAATGTTCCTTACGCTCATTAGAATTCGTCAATGCAACCTTTATTACCGAAGGAAGCAAGGTCTTTGTGCCTAGGTTATCATCGACTACAAGGATGGGCTTGCATTTAACGGTTGGAAAGAGGGTGTTACTTAGAAAGGGGCCTGGAAAATACATCCAAGGGAGAGTCAGTATGCTAGTACTGATAAAAAACGAGATCGTTATGGCTTAGGGTATAAACCAGATACAAAGCAAAAGAAGAAAAAGTTGGAAAGAAAGTAAGAAAGATGGAGGGCAAGATTGTCCGGAGGAGAAATTTCGTGGGAACCCACGGTCTTCCCACACATATCTAAGACTTTTGTCTCAGGAGGGGTGATCAACCTGGAACAAAGGATGGAGAAGAAGCAAGTGCTAATAAAGACTGAAGGAATCACAAAGGATCTAGGCGTCAACATTATATCTGATGGAGGAAAAGAAGGGAATCTACCAAGAATCGGTCCATACGCACCCGAAAGCACTTTGGATAATTGGACTATAGACGAACTCTCTGTAACTTTTAAGATTTCTTCAGAGTAATGTTTAAAACACACCTTTTTGCTTTGATCTCGAAAGAAATATGGATCTTTTTGTAAGAAGGGCCCATGATCATTATCTAGTTATTTTGAATGAAAATGCATCTTCTATCTTACATGGAAAATCTTTTGCTAATTATTCTTTCATTATCCAATTCAACAAACCATTCGTACATATCCAATATACAAAATTGATCATTCTTTAGTACATACATTCTTACTCATAATCATACCATATAATCATTCTTTCATAAATTTATTTCGTTCTTTGGACCACCTTTTTTTTACTCCTTTGACAAGTCCTTGAATATCAATACTATGAGTGACCTTGATGCTAACTTAAAGCCTCGTTTTGAGCAAGATATGTGTTTAGAAGAACTTTAGGACTTTGAAGATGATTAAGGTTGTAATTTGTCTCCTGATCTGTTAAGGATGATGGAGCAAGAGGAAAAATAAATCTTGCCTCATTCGGAACCAGTGGAACTTATAAGCCTAGGAAACAAAGATGAAAATAAAGAAGTAAAAATTGGGACAAGAATCTATATAGAAACCAGAAAAGATCTTATCAAGTTGCTTCAAGAGTTCCAAGATGTCTTCGCATGGTCCTACCAAGACATGCCTGGCCTGAGTACTGACATTGTGGTACACAGACTCCCCATAAAGGAAGAATACAGACTTGTTCAGCAAATGCTCCGAAGGATGAGACCAGAAATATTATTAAAGATAATTGAAGAGGTCAAAAGAAATTTGACGTTGGGTTTCTCCAAGTAGTTAAATACTCGGAATGGGTAGCCAACATAGTCCCTGTTCCTAAAAAAGATGGGAAAGTACATATGTGTGTGGATTATCGGGATTTAAATAAAGCTAGCCCAAAGGATAACTTTTCATTGCCTCACATCAACACTTTAGTAGATAATACAGTAGGTCACTCCTTATTTTCATTCATGGACGGTTTCTCCGGGTATAACTAGATAAGGATGGCTCTTGAGGATATGAATAAAATTACATTTGTCACACTATGGGGAACATTCTACTATAAAGTGATGCCTTTTAGACTCAAAAACGCGGGGGCAACTTATTAAAGAGCCATGGTAACTTTGTTTCATGACATGAAGCATAAAGAAATTGAAGTTTATGTCAATGACATGATTGCAAAATCCCGAACAGAGGAGGAACATGTAAAGATCTTAAGGAAGCTGTTTGTGAGGCTAAGAAAGTATCAACTAAAGTTAAACCCAACTAAGTGTACTTTTGGAGCCACTTCGGGCAAGTTGTTAGGCTTTGTGGTCAGCAAAAAAGGGATTGAAATTGATCCAGATAAAGTCAAAGCCATACAGGAGTTACCACCACCCAATACACAAAAGAAAATTTGAGGGTTCTTAGGGAGATTAAATTACATTGCTCGGTTCAGCTCACAGCTGATTGAGAAATGTGCTCCTATCTTCTATTTGCTTAGGAAGCGCAACCCAGGTGTGTGAGATGATGAATGCGAGGAAACTTTTGACAAGGTCAAGGATTATTTGTCCAATGCTCCCCATCTTGGTGCCCCAAATTGCTAATAAACCATTGATCCTGTACTTGGCAGTTTTTGAAAATTCTATTGGATGCATACTAGGCCAACACGATGAGTCTAAAAAGAAGGAAAGGGTGATATATTATCTTATCACAGTGGTGAGTAATGATAAAACGAACTAATCCCTACTCGAATTGCTATTGGGTGGAGAGTGTGTATGGATTATCATCGTCTCAATGTGGCTACAAAGAAAGATCACTTCTCTTTACCATTCATTGATTAGATGCTGGATAGGCTAGTTGGTAAAGCCTACTATTGCTTCCTAGATGGCTACTCTAGATATAATCAAATTGCCATTGCGTCAGAAGATCAAGGAAAGACCACGTTTACATGCCCATTTGGAACCTTTGCCTTTCGACGTATGCCATTTGGCTTGTACAATGCACCAGCTACATTCTAGAGGTGTATGATGACTACCTTCTCGGACATAATTAAAGATTCATTAGAGGTATTTATGGACAACTTCTCTATATATGGGTAGAATTTTGACCAATGTGCCGATAATCTAGCGAAAATATTGAAAAGATGTGAGGACACAAATCTAGTACTGAACTGGAAAAAATGCCATTTCATGGCAAATGAAGGCATTGTCCTTAGTCATCAAATATCATGTCAGGGCATTGAAGTGGACAAAGAAAAGGTTGAAATCATTGAGAAATTGTTACCACCCACAAATTTCAAAGGAATAAGAAGCTTTCTTGGTCATGCTGGATTCTATAGGAGATTTATTTGAGATTTTTCCAGGATTGCCAAACCATTATGCTCATTGCTGGAGCAAAAGAAAAAGTTTTTTTTGATGATGCATGTTTGGATGCATTTGTCACAATAAAGAAGCAACTAGTGCAAGCTCCAATTATCGTCGCATTAGATTGGACGCAACCATTTGAAGTAATGTTTGACGTAAGTGATTTTGTTGTAGGAGCTATGCTGGGACAACGCAAAGAGAAGGTATTTCACTCAATTTACTATGCTAGTAAAACATTAACTGAAGCACAGGTGAATTATACAACTACTGAAAAGGAATTATTAGCAGTAGTTTTTGCATTCGACAAGTTCAGTTCATACCTTGTCGACATAAAAATTACAGTGTACATAGATCATTCTATGTTGAGATACCTTTTTGCGAAGAAAGACGTCAAACCGAGATTTATCAGATGGATCCTGCTCTTACAAGAATTTGATATTGAAATTAAGGATAGGAAAGGATCTGAGAATCAAGTAGCTGACCACTTATCTCGCTTAAAAGTGGAATGTGGGAATGGGAATAAATCCCAAATTGTTGACGCATCTTCTTGGTATGCGGATATTGTCAACTATCTTGTTTGTGGAAAGCTACCCTTGAGTGCCACTGGTCATAAGAAGATCAGATTTATGCGCGATGCTGCGAAGTTTCATTGGAATGAGCCATACTTATTCAAGGTAGGCGCCAACAACATTATCCGTCATTACGTTCCTGAGGAAGAGATGACGTCCATCCTGAGACATTATCATGATGCTCCCTATGGAGGCCATTTTTGCGGTGTGAGGATTGCTGCAAAGGTCCTACAGTCAGGATTCTTCTGGCCTACATAGTTTCGAGATGCCCATAATTTTACACAATAATATGATATATGTCAACGCAAGGGTTCTATATCTCGCCGCAACGAGATGCTCCAACAACCTATTATGGAGGTGGAGTTATTCAACGTCTGGGGTATAGACTTCATGGGACCATTTCCAAACTCTTTTGGGAATGTGTATATTGTAGTATCTGTTGACTATGTCTCTAAGTGGATCGAGGTAATTGTGATTCCAAAAGATGATGCTCGAACGGTGTTAAAGTTCTTCCACACGTATATCCTTACAAGATTTGGAACACCTAGGGCATTGATAAGTGATCAAGGTACTCATTTTCATAATAATCAAGTGACGACAGCCTTGAAACGATATGGTGTGAAGCATCGTATGGCCACAACGTACCATCCACAGACGAATGGCCAAGTGGAGGTTTCTAATCGACAGATTAAAAACATACTTGAGAAGGTGGAAAACCCATCTCGGAGAGATTGATCTTCGCAGCTACACAATACATTGTGGGCGCTTCGCACTGCATATAAAACCTCGTTGGGATGTTGCTGTATCAATTAGTGTTTGTTAAATCCTGCCACCTGCCAGTTGAACCTGAACATAAAGCCATGTGGGCGATCAAGCAAGTGAATATGGACTATGACGCTTCTGGACGGAAGAGGTTATTGGACATTGCTAAGCTTGAAGAAATTCGACGTAATGCGTATGAGAATGTAGAAACATACAAAGAAAAGACTAAGAGATGGCACAACAATATCATCTTGCGGCGACAATTTAACTCAGGTAAGTTAATACTCTTATTTAACTCACGTTTGAAACTGCATGTAGGTAAATTGCGTTCGAGATGGTAAGGCCCTTTCAAGGTTATCGAAGCATTCTAGAATGGTGCGATGACAATTGAAGATCTGAAGGATGATCACTAGTTTAAAGTAAATGGCCAACGAATAAAGCATTACGTGAACCCAGATATCAAAGAATAAAACGAGACCATAAATCTGGTCTCATTTAAATAATGTCATTGCATTCATACATTTACTTGTTATTTTTTCTTTTATTTGTTTCCTTTTAAATTCTATGCAGGAATAAAATTCGCTTTTTTGTCGATGCATCATAAAGCACTACTTGTCGGCGCATTCTATGATGACTCAGCAAAGCTTTTTCAGCAAGAATCGCACCGATTGGTCTTCATCCATCCCTAGCCGTTAGATCAAACCAAGAGGTATGATTTGCAGCTTGATGTTTATTGGCTGCAGATGCAATGTTTCCCCAAGCCTAATTGCAATAATCATGTCTCTTCCCCTAAAAAAATTATAAAACCCTTTTTCTACCGTTTCTCTTCTCCCACTCACAACTTTCATTGCTGCAACCATCTTCTTTATTGTCTTCAAACTTTTCTACCAGATCCCTTACTCTCTTTATTCAACTATTATGGTAAGAACACGAGGAGCAAAATCCCCTTCGAAATCCCCCACTGAATCCTCAGCCAATATGGTTTGAAATGTTGACCAGCCCTCACAGAAAGAACCAGTCCTGTTCCTCTCCAAGGTGGCGAAGGACCGCTACCACGATGTCATGCTCAAGAGAAACTGTCACCCTGAGCAGGGTTTCCAATTGTTCCCGCATCAAACGTTGGGGAAGCAAGTTACCAGAATGATTGCTCGCTTGGGTTGGGAGTCTTTCTGCGACCATCCAGCCAGTTATTCCCCTATTATGGTAAAGGAATTTTATGCTAACTTGGTAGACTCTGAACAAGAGTTTATTTTTGTAAGGGATGGTTTGGTACATTGGAGTGCTGTTCACATTAACGCCCTTTTCCGCATCGCTGAAAGAGAAGATACACACACTGCATTTTTGGAGGAGTTAACCGATGAAGGTGCTAACTTGGTGATGCGAGATCTTTGTGTCAAAGGCGCTGTGTGGACTAGAAACTTTCTGCATAATTACATTATGCATCAGCATTATCTCACCACTCAGAGCAAAGTGTGATTCCACTTTGTTAATAGCTGACTTCTACCCTCAATCCGTAGCACCACTGTGACACTGGATCGCATGTGCCTCCTGCACTCTATCCTAAAAGGACGCCACATCGATGTCAGCTTAATTTTACATGACCAGATTGCTGAAGCTGCGAATAAACAAACAGGTATCTTACCTTTCCCTTCTTTAATTATGATGCTCTACAAACAAAGGGATATTGTGCCTCGTGATGGTGAGAAGATACTGGACAACAAATGGTCAATAAATGATATCTAGATGGAGCGAATGACTAGGGGTGAAGCAACCCCTCTGGTGAAAGAGATGCCTAAGAAGAAGGAGCAAGGGAAAGGAAAGAAAAAGGAAAAGCAAGAAAATACAGCCACAAACCCTCAGGTTGGGAAAAAGCTGACTACAATTAAACTAAACATTGATCGCATGGATATACGACAGATTCGTCTTGTCAGCGTGTTGGAGGACATGAATTATAGGCAGAATCTGTTTTACGCATACACAAGGGCGTGGTACAATGCCATTATCGCTACATTCCGCAGTCTGAGTCTAACTCCCATGCCAGAATTCCCCACCTTCCCACCTATCATTTGGGAAGCCCCATCGTCGTCAGGCCAACCTACTCCTGACAGTAGGCCTCAACCTGTCCTATCCCAAACAAGGATTCATATCTTAGATGATGAGGAGAGCGAGGAATATTCCAACACCATGGAGGACTGTTTTAAAATAATTGCCAGCCTGTTTGAGGATGAAGTTTGGAACAGCCTTGGGGCTAACATGCCTAAAAGGGACACTGTTGTTCAAGAGATGCGTACACCGATTGTATTTGTGGGTTTGGAAGCAGAGGAAGGCACCGTAAGAGACACAACTGAGCAGGAGAAGCCTGAGGATGAAGAAGTAGAGAAAGAGGAAGGAATTGAGAATGAGAATGAAAGAGAAAAAGAAGGACTTGAAGAGAAGGACCCTGAAGAAGAGAAGGAAGAGGAGAAGACCGATGCCCCGACAAATTTCGAGGAAGAATTTGTCGATGCACCCACAAGTGTGGGGGCATCCAGTGAAGATGTAGCTCCACCAGAAGTGAGCCAGGCTGAGGCAGTCACCAACAGCACTGAGGATCTTAATCCTCTGGCCATTGTGCCCTACGTAGCACCACTTACTGAAGTCCATCCATCTAATGTGACTGTCGATGAGGTCTTTACTCAACCGGTTGTGGAAGAGCAATTCGCTGCTCCGGTTGATTCCAAGGACAAAAAGAGAAAGCATAAGGACAAGAAAAAGAGGCACAAAGAGGAAGGAGAGCACCCAAAGAAAAAGAAGAAAACCAAGGCAGTCACTTTATCGACTACTGAACAATGAGTTAGTTTAATTTTCAATAGTTAGTTGCATGCATCTCATTGTCATTGCATTTTTATTTGTCACTGTATTTTATTCGTTAGCACATCTGCATTGTAGTTGCATTTCCATTTTTATATATATAGTATTGTCAGTGCATTGGGAACAATGCAAACATTAAGTTTGAGGGGGTCTTGTGTGAAATGGAAATGCGATTGCACCCGCATATTTGAAAATTACTTGTTTCTTTAGTTCAATGAAAGTATGCGAAATTTCAACAAAAATGTGACCATAATTTTTATTTTATGCCTAAATCTTGAATTTCTTGAGATGCTGATATGTGAATTGAATGAATATGAATGAATATTGAGCTCTTCTATTTTTGAATGAATGATGGGAATTACATTAGTAATGGATGGATAGTATCAATTTTTGAGTTTTGAACTAACTTACCAATTGCAGCGACATTGTACTAATAAAATACACTCCAATATGAGTGCATTATGACTTATCAAGGGAGAACACTCCGCTGCATGTGTTAGAAAAATATCTAGCCAAAGGCTATCACTGCAAGAGTGTGTGTTAGCGCAATTACATACCTCCTAGGGGTTTGTAGCACCGCATCGTTACTGTCTAGAAACAAAGGTAGAGTAATGCAATGACATCTCTCAGTCACTTATAAAAAAAAGAAATAAAGAAATAAAAGGAAAAGAGGAAAGAAGGAAGAAGAAGTATATTGCTGGATTGTTTAAGAAGATTGATGCAGGGATCCACCTTAGGAGATCGATGCTAGAAAAAGTTTAAAGAATGCAGCCACAAATTGAACTTGGAATTACGGCCAGAGATGTCACCTTATAGAAACCTTTACTTTGTATGGGTGAATTCACGCTGCAAACACACCTAGAAGCACCAGCGTAAGAGAATAACACATTGTCGTCGTAATCAAAGATTACAAATTACGTCTAGCGATGTCGCAACAACCTATAAATTTATGAAGAACACACCAGATCTGCGTGAGTGCACAGCTGGATTTTAACAATCTTTATAGCTGCAAAAGAAGTTGGATCTGAAAAGGAATAAGATGTACAATTCTCAAAGCTTATAAATAGAGGAGAGAAGAGAAGAAGGAGAAAAGGAGAGGAAGGGGGTGAAGAAAGAAAATCTATAATTTCTCTAAATTGTTGAAGCTTTTTTCTAGAGATCGATGAGCTGATCGAGTAAGTGAGTGACAACGTCTGATGAGGAGTGCTTGATACGATACAAGAGGAGCGATTAAGGGATAATCCTAGTAGCCTAGGAATAGTATGCTTCGATTTATTTGTTAATCCCTCTTTTAATGCTGATGAATTTTTATTGACAGTTGATTGTATATGGAAATATCTTTCAATGTTAGATTACTTTGATTCCTATTCAATTGCTCTCATCTGTTTTCCCTTGGATTTAACTATTTTTGACCACGAAAGTGTAATTGCAGTCTATCAACACTGGAAAGTCTGGTGACAAGTTAGGTTAAAAAGCAAGTCAGCGGAAGTTGCTTGAGACTAGGAGGATTTCTGGTCACTTGTTCTTGAGTGTAAGGCATTGGCAACACTGGAAGGTAGGGTAAATGTGGTTGTTTGAGTTTTGGTTAAACAGAGAGTTGTTATTTGTATGATTCATTGGAACATTATTGCTGCGACAATTCATCTATAGAATACTTTGTCGTCACTTCCAGCGTTGCTACTTAGTGAAGTCAGTGATCCACTCCAATCTTTGCACTTGATCACATTTTTACTTTTCTGCTTTCAACTTCTCAAAACATCAACAATAATTTATTTTACTTTCAGTTGCTCTGACAATTTACTTTTATAATTGCATTGACAATTTAACTTTGTGCAGATCTAATTTAATTACGCTGACATCCTTACTAGTATTTTCTCTAATTTTAACTTTAGTTACTTCGACAATTGAACATCAAGAACTCTATCCTCATAGGATCGATATCTGATAGAGCAAATCTATCAACTATACTTGCATCAACGAGTGTCCACTTGCACTTAAATGCTGTGACGTTTACAGGCCGTCAATGGGCTTGGTAGTAGATGTGAATTCAATTGAAAAGGAGGATGGAATAAATGGGTCGGGTAAGGAGGTGGACCTACGATGTACAGCAGATGCATATCCATCAAGGGCAGTAAAGTCAGATGGATTAAGTGGTATAGGTGAAGGAAAAGAAAGTAAGATGGATTAAGTGCTATTAGTGAAATAGATTAAGGAGAGAAATTAAATAACTAAAATCAATAAACAAGAAAAATCAATAAACCAATAAGGAAGATTAACTCGCTTTAGGGTTTATAATTAACTTCGAATTAGGGTTTTAGGGTGGATTAGCTTCAGATTAACCAATTACTACCTCTAGGCTCTAATTAAGTAATCGATTGGTTGATACTCGCTTATCTCCCGACCTCACTTTTTCAACCAGGATAAATTACGATTTACTTGGTTCAACTTATCTTTCAACCTCATCTAGCCTATGATAACTTCCTAGGATTGTATTCCCTAGTGGGTCAAGAGCACATAATTCATACCAACTAACCCCTCTCAAGAAACCCTAAATCCTACATTAATCACATCTCCATGCACTCATTAATTTCCCCTAAGGGATTTAGCCATTCATGTAATTCACAATCTCTATCTCAATTGAGTAAATCATGTGAAGAACAAAATTGAATCGTAAGAGAAATAGTATTTAAATAGTCGTGAATTTGATATCGAATGGAGAACGGAGTAGCAAATCAATTGATCGAAATAAAGAAATAAATCGAATGTAAGAACAAGTAAATTGAAATAATTCAATAAAATAAATAAACTCTTGGATCGAAAAAGATTTCAAGAGGAAAAATAAAGAGACTAAATGTAACACCCCTTCCCGGGTCGGTCATTAGACTTGAGCAAGTGGTCGTTACAACATTCTTATACATTTCGGAAACAATTTAATGATCTTTAAAACCCCTTTATTTGTTTATTTATTATATAAAATATTGGGAAAAATCAACCTTTATAAATACTTTGAATTATCACGATTTAAAAATGAGTTTCTAAAGTTTTAGGGACTTCTACCGATACTTAGTTGAGCAAGTATCGGTAGAACTCAAGGAGTAAAAATTTCAAAAATAGCTACAAAGCCCTACCGGTAGAATTGGTAGTTTTCTCGATACAAGTGTAAGTTATACCAATACAACTCAGACAACTACCGGTATAATAAACTCTAGTAAGCAATGTAGTTTTGGCCTGGGACTTCTATCGATACCCAAATCCAAGCTACCAATACTTTGGTACCAACTATCGAAACAAGTCAAGTCAGTAACCAAAGTTCAGCATCCTCTATACTTCTACCGATACCTTATTGGTTTCTATCGAAAAAACCCTAGGCAGTAGCCAAATTTACTTAAGAAATACATCCGTATGGAAATCTCATGCTTCAATTACATAGAACATATCCATAAGGCTTATAACACATGTAGATAACATCCTAATTACATGCCACTTATAATCGGACCAACATAAACGAGTAATTACCAGATAGTGTGACCTCTAGAGTAATCCAATCGATAACTCGTATTTGACAATCTGCAAGGGAGAAAAATCAATTGAGGTAAGATTGCTTAAAGTTTAGTAAATTTGTTATAAACTTAAACTTCAACTTACCATAAATGATGTAATTTTAAACATTTTACAAGATAATTCAATATCTTGATCATAAGTTCGTTGAATCATGTATATGCCACAATTCTCACAATGTTAGTGAGTTTGTATGTAATACATATAATTTTTACCCTGATATAAACTTATTCATGAAAAACACATGTGGCATATAAACCAACATCATATTTGTACTTACCAATCACTTTTCATTTCAATTATCTAGATCAAATGTCTCCATTCATATATATATATATATATATTCACATAACCATTACATGAAATCATTCCCTATAACCATACCTTATAATAATTTCATATACCATTTCATTTACATCATAATCACACTGTACCACACATTTTGTTTCAACAATTCTTCCACTATATACTCAATATACATACTTTCCTATTTCAAACATTTTTATCAATGAATTCCAACTCACCTGTCTTGACTATATAACATTTCATATATATGTATATATGTATATACAATTTATTTGAGCCTTTATCACCTGTTGAACCAAAAGGAATAACATCAGATACTCGGGAAAATGCTCACACGAGTTGTGACTGTAACATGTAACCGTATATGCTCACACGAGCTGTGAAATGGGCCTACTCACACGAGCTATGGGTTGGGATGTTAGGCTACGTGATGCTGCTCACACGAGCTTTGGAGAATTTGCAACAAATGCAAGACCTCAGCCATCGGTAGGACACCCAAGACCAGTACCCGAAACTATAAATAACCCCTAATGACATGTCATTTGTATCCTAAGTATTCACATGGTTCAAACGGGACCTTGGTACATATCCAAACTCTTTCCTTTCATTCCATTGTATCATTCCATTATACATTATATGAAGTTCATACTTTTCATATATATATACATATATATATATATATATATATATAGAGAGAGAGAGAGAGAGACTTTGATTTTAATTAACTTCACAACCCAATCTGTTATACCAATTAACATATAATCATTTTAAAGTCTTACACTTACCTTTCTTCTATCCACAATACAACATCTCTAGGTTAATGGATATCACATAGAAACATATAATTTCAACAATTAATATAACTTGTAATAATAACACATTAAGTACATATTTCATCCATCATATGTTCGATAAACATACTTTCTCATTTCAAACAATTGTATCAACATTTTCCAATTCACATATCTAGACCATATACATTTCATTTATATATATACATATTTGTTTGAGCTTTTAACATCCGTTGAACCAATTGAAATATCACCGGATACTCGGGAAATGCTTACACGAGCTGTGACTTTAACATGTAATTGTATATGCTCACACGAGCTATGAAATGGGCTTGCTCACACGAGCTGTGGGTCGGGATATTGGACTACAAGATGCTGCTCACACGAGCTGTAGAGAATCCACAACAAATGCAGGACCTCAACCATCGGTAGGACATCTAAGGCCAACACCTTGAATTGTAAATACTCCCTAATAACATGTCATTTGTAACTTAAGTATTCACATGGTTCAAACGGGACACTTTTCAAACTTATATCCATGTGTTTCACTTTTTTCCAAACATAGTAATAAACTTAAATTCATATCATACTAATCTCAAGCAGTTAAGATTAATTAGAACATAAATAGATATGCATAGATCACTAAAACATTAAATAATTAATTAATTTAATAAATTTACTTTTTTGACCTTTTCATTTACTCGGGAATACCGAATGTATTGCCATGATGTCTTTCAACCATGGTCTTTTTTTATTTCAAGAAATATATCCTTGAAAATATAATACATAAATAGAAATCTATATAAAATGACATAAAATTATAAATTCACTTATAACTTTTTAAAGTGGAATACGAACTTACCTCGATTAAAACGG
This sequence comes from Gossypioides kirkii, assembly GCA_005610355.1. NCBI lineage: Eukaryota > Viridiplantae > Streptophyta > Magnoliopsida > Malvales > Malvaceae > Gossypioides > Gossypioides kirkii. The sequence continues at coordinate 23,175,087 of CP032253.1, read as the reverse complement.
TTGCAGAACAACATCGACGATTTGTCCAAAACTTTAACTTTTCCTCTACTTAAATCCAATTCTAGCACTTCTTGATCTAAATAATATAAATTCATTCAATTGAATAATTTTAAAAAAAAAATAAAGTAATTAATTCAAACTTATAACCCTTACACTGAAAATTTGCAAAATTACCCCAACATCTTTTCTTTTATTTAATTTAGACCTTAGACCCACAACTTGTAAAATTTACCATTTTTTTAAAAGAACACCATGTTAGACATTTTTCTTAGCGGTCTAAACAGCCCACATCTTTCACCAATTCACATTATTTCTCTTGAATTTTACTATTTTAACTATTTAATCTCTAACATTCAAAATCACTAAAAATCATTTAACAAAATACTTATATTTGACCATCAAGCACAAGGATCTAGCAAATAAGTTCACAAATACAACTATTCGAATCATAGTAAATTCCCAAACTTCTAATGATTTCACAAATCAACCTCAGGTTGACTAAATTAAGTCAAAACCAACTAAAACCATACAAATCTATAAAAAAATGAACTTCGAAAACTCACCCCAAAGTTTGATAGGAGCTTGGCTTAACCTCCTCAAGCTTAAAAATGGAGTTTCACGTTTTCTATTGGAAGAAGAAGGAAGATAGAAATTTTAAAATGGTTTTTCTTCTTTTATTTTTTTCTCACCAAAGCACCGTCATCATCATTTTATTATTAAACAAATTTTAGCCATAAAAATCACAATGGTAGTTCACTCACCGCCACTAACTTAAGCTTGGTATAATTACCATTTAAGTCCTCTTATTTCCCTTTTCATAGTTATTAGGTGCATTTAACTTTTAGGATTTAACTTCTGTAGTTTTTACAATTTAGCCCTTTTTACTTAATATCAATCTAATCACTAAAATTTTGGACCGCACTTCAATATGCCTATATAATAACTTCGTAAATATTTAATAAAAATATTTATGAGTTCAATTTATAGAAATGAGATCCTGAAATCTCGTTTTCCAAAAACCACTTGAACTTAACCATTAATTTCAAATAACATAAATTATCACATTAATACTTATTATTAATCAATAATTGACTCGTAAATATTAAATAATAATATTTACAGACTCAATCGTCGGATTTGTGGCTCCAAAATCATTGTTTCCGACACCACTGAAACGTGGGCTGTTACAAGTTATGAAAAGCCGAAAGAAAACTAATTTAATCTTACTCCTAAACTATTAGGATTTTTTATTGCGTCTAGGATGACTTAGTTATATCAAACCCCTAATGTCTTATTTATAGGAGTGTTGGAAGCCCAAATTAGGTGTTCGTACAAGGTTGATTGCATGGACGAATAACCCTATCATACTTGGGAAGAAAGTTAACCTGTGTTGTGGCACACAATGTCTATGGAGCGACACCACACACAATTTTTTCCTTGTGTCATTCATTTTGTGCTTTGACGACCCGAGAAGCTTGTGCATCACTCGTTCCTTGCTTCCATGTTAATTGGGGCTTTAAATCTTCATCATACACACTCAATTGAACATATTAGAACTACCTAAGGGTCGTGTCGACCTATTGGGTCAGAACACCTATAAAATATTTTAAAAAATACTTATTTTACAAATACTTAATCCTAAGTACTAACTACCGGAAACATAATATAAAATACTAAATTTCATAGAAAACAATCTCCTTATGTGCAGAAATGACCCAAATTACCTACTTCATTTGACGACAGGTCAAATACCCTTACACTTAAGTCTTTGCTTGTCTTTAAGCAAACTAAACAAAGTAGAATAAAAACTAAAAACAAGAAATAAACATGCAAAGTACTCGAGCTAGCTTGATACATGAAATTGGATAGAATTATATTAACAAGACAATGTAAATAAATACATAATTCTAGAGTGATATACAATTGACTCATCATTTCTAAAGTCAGAAGGGTTAATTCAATAAATTACAAAGCAAACAAATAAAGGAATGTTATGTATAGATTTTCGTCAAAACATATGTACAAATATATATATGTATGCTCAAATGAATATAAATGGTAAACCATCAAAATTCGGCATAATTTTGTCCACATAAGATACTACCTAAGTCACATAGGGCCTTTTGACTTGTAATACTTTGTGGCTTAGGTTGGTTTGGAATTCGAAGGATAGTAAGTATTGTATTAAGTGATTAATTAAGTTCTTTGCAAAGTGTGTTTTGATTGAATTTAAGATGCTTTGGATAATAATTTGAGGTTTTTTAAGGTTTTAAAAAGGATTTAATTTAGTTTTCTATTTCTGAATAAATTGTGTAAAAAGTGCAAAACGATGCTTTTTTTTTGTCTTTAAGGCCAATTGAGGCCTAAGGGTTAGCTAACATACTTTGTGAGTGTGTAGGAGACCGTTAGAAGTCAAATAAGTAATAAGCTAATCGCTATATCACGACCTAGACTGCTTTACGTCGCAACAAAGGGACCAGACTTGAAGAATATAGAAGCTGACTTATTTGTCGTGACATGCATTACCTACGTCGTGACAACACTTGTATGATTGCCCCAAATGGAGTGGACTGACCTCTTCGTCGTGAAACAGCTCCTATGTGTCGCGACATCGACTCTTGGACGCGAATTTAGCACCAAGTGCAGGGCATTTCGATCTTTACAACATCACTTAAATACGAGGAACGACAGCTAACCTAGGGTTGAGGAAAACAGTTGCCTAAGGCTATAAATAGGACCCTTAGCACTTAGGTTTTACACACCTTTTAGTTTAGTTTTAATTTCATTTTTTATTTTCTTTTACATTTTGGAAACGAGATTTGTAACTTCGCATAAACGATTGTGGAATTGATTCTCAACAGATTGCTATACAATTCGAGTTTCTTTTACTTCATGGATTCAATCTTATGTTAAATTCTATTATTTTTTTATGATGTTTAAAGAAACCATGAGGAACTAATCCTATTGTAGGGGATTAAGGAGTGGAAGTATGGTTATTTAACAATTGTATACAGGGATTTTCAATTGGATCAACTATTTGGGAAAGGAAGAACGTGAAACAAACACTTGTCTGACAACCCTAAAAAGTCATCTAGCAGGGAATGAACCCAAAATTGGTATTACCCATTTGTGAACACCTTTACCCCAAACTAGTTTAGACTGCGACATCTAGCGATAAGTAATCTTTATTGACTCGTTATGCTAGTGGAAGATCGAAAGATATTGTTAGGATAACGACTAGTTGATTAAAGCAAAGTCCCCAAAATCGATGGTTGAAGAGTCCATACTGAAGCGACCTAATCTCCCCAAATTTCTTTATCGAATCTACCTATCTCTTTCCTTTACTTTATTTACTTTATATTTATGTTCTACAATCACAAACTCTTTATTTCACTTTCGTACTATAAACCTAAAGAAAGTACTAATTACTTATTTTCTTTGCAGGGATCAAAATCACTATCGCTTCACCTCCTTTAAGTATAATTCTTGGAATACTACCAAGTTTTTCATTGAAACAAACTATATTACAACCTGATCCGTATACTTACGAAAGCCCTAAAATACACACCCAAACGGGAGTACGTTCGGAGACGATCAAGTTGTTGGCGCCGTTGTTGAGGAGGCAAGGCGTTTTAGTTATTTCTATTTCTACAATTATTTGAATAATTAGGAAATTTTTAGGTTATAAATCCATTTTTTTACTTTATTTTATTTCTTTTTATTTGTTTAATTCCAGTTTATGACTCGAAGCCAAGGAAACTTGGTAGAACCCATTTCTAATCCAGAAGCATTGATTCGAAGAAACAAAAGAAACCAACAATCAATGCAAAATTCTTACAGAAATTCTTTCCCATTAGTAAGACAGTCGAACTTCGGAGAGAGATCTCGTCATTCCGATAAATTGAAAGCGAAGGGTTACATGAAACATGGGAACAATTTAAATCACTGCTACAAAAATGCTCAACTCATGGTATGCCAGAGTGGTTACAATTACAGACGTTCTATAACGGGTTTAACGCATCTGCCAGATTTGGTTTAGACGGTGTGACAAGAGGAGCCCTAATGAACAGGACCTATAACGATGCTTATGGGTTAATTGAAAATATGGCGATCAACTCTTGCCAGTGGCCTATTGAGAAGTTCACATATAGGCAAAAATATGCTTTGATTAAAATTATCAAGGACGATGACAAATATCAACAACTATTGGAGAGACTGAACCAAATCAAATCTGCCATAAGGGTGCCATCATCACAAGCAGAAGATAAGCCTCTCTACTACTATTTTACCAACACTAAGGAGGTTAACTATGCTGAAAATAGAGGTGGAAATCCCTACTCAAATACCTACAATCCAAGACGGAAAGATCATCCAAATTTTAGATGAGAAGGAAATCAAGGAGGAAGTGGTAGTTGTAACCAATCGAGAAATTCAAACTACAAACCCCTATTCTTGTAGAGGCAATCAAAGAAAGCAGTCCAAAGTAACCGTACTGTATGTGGTCAAAGGTTAGATAGAATAGAAGAAGAGATTAATTGATACGAGCAGATGTAAGGCAAGTGCAGTCTGAGTGCACTAATTTTGCTAGATCCTTGACAAAGCTAGAGGAAAGGATGGACAAATTGGTAAGTATGATAGAAGATCTCACTAGGAAAGTTGGAACCAGTATACGTAGTAACATTGAAAATAATCCTTAGAGGGAGGGGAAAGAACATGTCAAGGTTATCGAGTTGAGATCAGGCAAAGTGTTGAGTAGCCCAAAAAAACCCAAAGAGGAGGAGGAATATAGAAAACCAAATAAGGTTATAGAAATCCCCTCCGAAGATGACACTAAGGTCATAATAGCCAAAGAGGTGCCATTAGAAGGAACATTAGGAAAGAAAGAGGAGACGTCGAAAGAGGATAAAGGCACCACTATTCCATTCTCTAAGAGGTTAGAGGGAAATAAAAGCAAGATGATGATGAATTTGTAAGTTTTTTGAATTTATTTAAATCCCTAAACGTTAACTTACCTTTGATTGAACTCATAGAAAAAGTCCCAAAATACACCAAGTTCTTAAAGGAGATCATGTTGAGCCGTAGAAAAATCAAAGTAGGTGAGCAGTTGGAAGTAAATGCATCTTGCAATGCCGTTATCTCTAAGTAGAATCCTCAAAAACTAAAGGATCTCGGTAGTTTTAATATTCCAATCAAGATTGGGAGCCTTCAGCTTAAGAGCTTTATGCAATCTCGGCACGAGCATAAATTTAATGCCTCTGTTAGTTTTTGAGAAACTTGGGAGTAGAGATCTCAAGAATATCCAAGTTACTCTATAACTAGTAGATAGATCATCTGTGTGACCGAAAGGGATTTTAGAGGATGTGTTGGTCCAAGTAAGAAGTTTTATCATCCCTACATTTTTTTGGTGTTAGATTTTGAAAAAGATAGGGATATACCTTTCTTGTTAGGAAGACCCTTTTTAGCCACATCTAGGTCTACCATTGACTTGAACACTAATGAGTTAACGATGAGAACTAATTGTGATGTAGAAATCTTCAAATGTGGGGATAAAATAGATGGCAAAGAGGATTGCAGAGAGCGTTGTCATTTGCTTGACATGGAAGAGGGTAAAGAACCCAATAAGATCCCTTTTATGAATAAGGAACGAATCAATAGGTTTAAGGAAAAGGATCGATTGAGGAAAATGGAGAAGAATGATGGAAGGTGGACGAATGTCAAAAAAAGATTGACAAGATCGACGAGGGTAAGCATACCGAATGAGTCCGGTAGTAAAACGTAGAGGTGGATTGGCGGAACTAACTTCTATATATTAGTGTACATATTTCTAACAAGTTTTTCTTTTAACTATTAACAAGAAACAGGGGTATGTTGTGACACGCCACCCTCCTTGTCGTAACAAAGGTGGCAGAATGAGTAAAATACGAAATTGACGCCAATGCCGTGATAAAGAAACCTTCATGTCGCGACAAAGAGTGCAGACTGGATGACCATTCAGAACTGAGGACGATGTCGTGAAAAAGTCTTGATCTTGTCGCGACAATGAGAGATTGATGACTTTTTCGCAACATAGCTACCCTATTTGCGACATCGACTACAATTTTTGTAGGATCGACCCAACCCGACTGCACAACCTGGTGGCTAAACACTTAATTTTTCCTATTATTAACATCCTAAAACCCTAATTTCCATTCCCTATAAATATTAAAATCCTCTCCTAAGCCTCACATTACACTCTAACTCTCTAAATCTTTTAAAACCCTTTCACTTTTCTAGTTCTCTTTTCACTTTTCAGGTTCTATCGATTTATCGAGCAAGGATGGATATCAATTGCAAGGAGAGTTATACCAAGTCAGGTTAAGGGTTCCATAACTCAATACACTTTGATTTCTTATACTTAAAATGCCTCCTAAAAAGGTTAGATGAACTATTGAAATGGAGCCATAAATGGGTACAAACCCTTTAGGCTTTGCAAATGCAAATATAGAAAAATATTTTAATGAGCTTCAAGACAAAACATTTATCCAAGAGAGGGGTTTTGATCCATTTATGGTTCTATGTAAAGAAATTTGGCCTCTAGTTAGGTACCATAGGTGGGAACGGTTTTGGAAGATCCCTAGAGAACCTGCAGTTATCACAGTATTTTAGGAATTTTATGCTTCCCTAAAAGATTATATCTTTAGGACTAATGATAAAACTACATGGGAAACCTTATTGGTAAGAGGAATTAGTGTTAAGGTAGCCCCTAAACTCATATTCAAATTCTTTGATGATCTATATTATGAATAGGATTTCCTATATCAAACTGATTTGGAATCTTTTTAGGATATATATATGAGTGAGGTAATAACCTATTTAATTGAGGGAAGGGAGAATGGAAATTTAGGCCAGACACTAGTGTTCCTACTTCATTTAACCAAGCTATTATGTTTTCAGAAGCCAAAATGTGGATCCAATTTGTCTGTATCCGTATGGTACCTACGTTAAATGTTTCTAATGTTAATGCTTTTCGAGCAGTGTTATTATTTGCGATTTTGCAGAAAAAATAGGTTTGTATAGGGAAATGGATCCATCAAAACATGAGTCGGTGTGTAAGAAGCCACAAGGTGGGAATCTTCTTTCAACACTTAGTCACAGCTTTGTCAAAGGGTAGGAGTGCCTATGACATCCACTGAGTAGTCATTAAAGCCGTCAAAAAGCATTATTGGTGATACTCTCTTCTAACAATATGTGGAGCTTTATTCCAAACAAATAATGAAAGGGAATAGGAGACATGAGATTCGGCGACCACACCAATTTCATCACACAGATTGGCACCAGCCCAACATGAAGTTGGTAAAGGAAGTCATCCAAAGCTCAATTGGATGATATAATGGATGCAAGAATCAAGGCCACTATTCCAAGAGTTTGCTAAGCAAAATAACATTAGGGTCTCTAATTACACACTGGACATGTTTGGGCCAACAATTGAGGAACATGATAAGGAGGAAGATGAAGAGGGGGGAGAAAGTGAAGAGGAGGAGGAGGAGATGGACGAAGGTTGAGTGTTTTTGAACTTTTAATTTAAAGACTTTACTATATTCTTAAGACTTGAAATTTTGGATATTTTGGGTTTTTGTTTTAAACTTTAAGTAGTAGAAGTAGATTTATTTTTGTATATGCATGCTTTAATTTTTTTATGTAGGAACCCCAAATGATGGAAACGCAACATTCGGAGCCACTTACGGAGAAAGGAGAAGGATAACCACCACTAGAAAAAGAGCTTTCACGATCAATCAGGTAACTTTGTTCTTTACTTTTTAAGGGTTGCACATTGAGGACAATGTGTTATCTAAAGTGTGGGGGTAGAATAGGAATTATTGCATTTAATTTTTATTTTTCCATTTATTTTTGTTTTTGATGTGCGCTTGAGCTTATAGAAATACAAGTGATTGCTTAGGAGCATGTACACTAGGTGAATTGTATTTTTGGATAAATGTAGCATGATGATGAGGAATTTTAAAATTTTCGAGCATGAAAATACTAAGTTCTATAGGTTACACTAAGTATAGATAGAAAGATATTATTGGTACCAAATGATGTGAATGATATGAGGCAACAAGCATGCTAATATATATGATATATAGTAATTTTGAGATTATGTGATTAAATTGGTATTTGTGCATATTGAGTTGTTTAGGGATGACCCAAGGCATTTTTTGGATACATCTAGAGCTAAAAAGCAAAACCTTATTTTGAATTGCCATTTAGTACCCATATTTAAGCTTATTGACCATTCTTAATGAACCACAATACAAGCCTTTAAGCCTTAAAAGATGATTTGTGTATAATCTTTTCTTTGGTCCTATTTTGCACGAAAATAGACGTATGCCATATGTATTGAGGGTAAGTAGACACATTAAGGTGGAGTTTGTAAAAACAAAGATTGAAATAGGAAAATCAATATGGAATATGAACCTTAGTATAGCCAGAAGGAGAAAAACAAAGAAAAATCAAAAAGAAAGAAAAAATGAGTAGAAATAAAAGAAAAATTCTCGAGTAAGAAAATATATGAAAAGTGAAAAAGTCACAAAAATACCAAAAAGAGAAAAATCTTACTCAAGAAATAAAGTATACTTATAGGATAGTGATAGCATTAGAAAAGACCATTGATTACTCCTTACTTAGGGTATAATTTTTTCCCATTTTATCATTTTTTAGCATGCATTTTTAGCATTTTTAACTTAGTGACTGCATTTTCTAACTCAGTAATGCCCGGTTTAATTTTCTTTAATTTTATCCTGTTTTTGCTATTTATGTCAGCACAATTAGTTGTTCAGTATTGCATCCAAAGATGTCAGCGTAGTAATCTATCTTGAAAGATCAATGCATGAAGGTATCCAGGGTTGCATCCGCAAAATAGAATCCAAATTTGCGCCCAAAAATGTCGCTACAAACTACAACTGTCTGATGAACACACCAGATCTGCGTGAGTGTATAGTTGGTATAACCAACTTGTACAGCTAGAGGAAGTTGGATCTAAAAGGGAAGACACATGTACTGGGCAGTGATGGATAAATACTGATGAGAGAAGATCTTCAAAAGAAAAAAGAGCGGTATTCTTCAGATTTCTTTGACGCTATAAAATTATTCCTTCAACAATTTCTTAAGCTAGCTTCCATGGTAGCTTAACTTCTTGAAGGGCAACCTGACTGTGACGAGAAGGCAAATCTACTCCTGACGAGGAGCATTTCTAAATGCGATGCAAGAGGAGTGTAAGGGAATAGTTCTAGTAGACTAGGAATAGGATGCTTCAATTATTTTTGTTATTCTCTCTTTAAACGTGATGAATGTTTGATTATTTGAGTTTGAATGGAAGTACAATTTAATTCTAGATCAAATATGATATCTACTCGATCTTTCCTTCATTGTTATCTTTGGATTTAATTGCTTGAACACGAAAGTGTAACTGCAGTCACTGTCATTGAAAACTGCAGTGACAAATTAAATTAACAAGCAAGTTAACAGAAGTTGCTTGAGGATCGAAGGGATTCTGTTCACTTGTTCTTGAATATTTTGCATGGCCAGTACTGGAAGGTGTGGTTAGTGTGAGTATTTGAGTATTTGATAAACAGAGAAGTCGAGGTTGGTAAGATTTCATTGAGCTTAATTGCGGAGACAATTTATCTATCATTTACCTTATGATTAAATTTAGTTGTTTGCCAACTTTTCAAGTCAGGGAACCCCATCTCATTATCACTGTTTTTACTTCTTAAATTTTCTGAAATTGCTTCGACAATTTATTCTCAAACTTTTATTGTATTTTGTTATTAATTTGCTCTGACATTATTCATCTTAATCTGTTTTGTTTTAACGTCCTTTGCATCGACAATTATAAACATAAGCAGTCATCTATGTGGGATCAAGATTTGATAGTTTTAAACTTATCTACTATACTTGCATCGACAGTGTACGCTTGCATATTATTGCTGTGACATTTATAGCGCGATCAAGTTTTGGTGTCGTTACTAGGGATGGCATTTACTTGATATTTATATTTGTCTTTTCATTTATTTGTTATTTCTTAATCTTTATTTGTTACTGATTTGTTTTTTGTTGTTACTATTTTTCACTTGTTTTTATTTTAGGTGTTTATGACCAGATGAAATCTTGAAAATATCGTTGACTTAGATCCGAAGATCAATCAAACCATTAGAAGGAGGAGACAAGAACAAAGAAACATGTCTTTGCCAGGAATCAATGCTGAAACACCACCGTTGCTACCACGAAATCCTCCAATAGAACCACAAGTTATTAATAATCCACCGCTTCCACAAGAAGATCAAATGCAAAATTGAACCATCCGAGATGTTTTTGTTCCAGTTTTGGATGATTTGTAACCAGTTGTGGTTCAGCCAGCAATTCAAGCTAAAACCGATCATGTTCCAGATGTTAAATTCTAATGGGCAGCATGTTAGATTGCCACATGAAGATGCGAGAGAGCATATTAAATCTTTTCTACTAATTTATGCTTCTTTCAGTCAGCAGGGTGTTCCTGTTGATGCCTTGTGAATGCAACTGTTTCCTTACTCATTGTAAGGACGGGCTCGAACCTGGTTCCTTGGATTACCTACTGGATCGATTACGTCATGGAATACAATCGCAACTCAATTTGTTTTTCAATCTACCGACAATGAATGCTAAGCTCAGACATGATATCACTGCATACCATCAGCTTGATGACGAGAATCTGCATACAACATTGAAGCGCTAGAAATCTCTTCTTAGACGGTGTCCCATGCATGGAATTCAACATGAAACAAAGATCGAGATTTTTTACAATAGGTTGAATGCGCAGACAAGAAATCTTGTCGATGCATCTGCGAATGGTCCTTTGTTGGACTGCACCTATGGTGAAGCTGTAGGAATTTTAGAGAGGATCGCTCAGAATGACTACCAATATCCAATCTCTCGAGCTGCTCAAGTCAAAACAAACCCTGGAGTTATCGAGTTAGACGTTATATCAGCTCTGAGTGCACAGGTATCTTCATTAGCAAATATGATAAAGAACATGAAGGGGAGAAGTGAAGTTGTTCCCATCCAAGTTGCCCAACAAATGGATGTCCTGACATTTTGTTGTGAAATTTGCAGCGACAATCATAGCTATGAAGATTTCCACAACATCCAGAGAATGCGTTTTATGTTAATAATATCAGAGGAAATTCTTATAGTAATTCCTACAACAGCTCAACTTGAAACCAACAACCATGGGGGAATCAAAATGCAACGACATTTAGATATGGCAATTCCACGAGCCAAGGGAATTTTCGACAAGGGAATTATAATCAACAGCAGTAAAATTTTAACCAAAGTCCTCAGTTGCATGTACATCAAGATCAGTTGCAGCTACACATTCGTGTGCAGTCACAACAATCTTCTATGCCAAATCTGCATATGAAAGGATAATAACAGCAACAGCAGTATTCCCAACCACGAGCTGATCCATTAGTAGCCCTTGAAGCCTTGATGGATGAACATATCACAAGAACAAAAGTTATTATGCTTGAAAATTCCTCTTTCATATGAGCATTGGAAGCACAAGTAGGATAACTAGCTTTGAATATGAACACAAGACCACTAGTGCTTTACCGAGCGATATGGAGAACCCAAGCTTAAGAGGGAAAGAGCATTATAAGGCTATCACTCCTCGAAGAGGAAAGTAAATTGTTGAGCCAAGCACTAATTCTAAGGCAGCACCTGACATCATTAATGATCTGGATCAGGGTAAGGATAGTGCACTTGAAGAAGCTACAAAAGAATCAGTCAAAGCAGCTCTAGCAGTTATTACTCCCATGCCTACGATCAGACCGACAAAGTTATCGATGCAGTTACCAATGTCGATGTAACCTGCTATGTCGAGGCAAACAGATGACCTTACACCCTTACCATTCCCAAAGCGATTCAAGGAATAAGAGCATGATAGACAATACCAGAAGTTTCTTAATACATTACACCAACTTCATGTCAACATCCCTTTTATGTATGCACCGGTGCAAATTCCCACTTATGGGAAATTCATGAAAAAGCTATTATCTTAGAGGAAAAAGCTGACTGCAATTGAAACAATTGTGTTTATAGAAGGATGTAGTGCAGTACTGACAAATAATTTGCCACCAAAGATAAAAGACCCTAGAAGCTTTACTATCCCATGCTCAATTGGTACTCATTATTTGGGTAAAGTTTTTTGTGACTTAGGTGCAAGTACCAATCTGATGTCACTATCTACATTCAATAAATTAGGAATTGGTTACATGAGGCCCACTGCAGTGACATTGCAAATGGCAGATAAGTCATTGGCGCAGCTTGAATGACAAATTAAAGACATCCTTGTTCGCGTAGACAAGTTTATGTTCCCTGCTGATTTCATTATACTTGATTGTGAAGCCGATAAAGAGGTACCCATAATCTTGGGATGTCCATTCCTAGCTACGGGACACACTCTCATCGATGTGTACAAGGGAGAATTAACAATGCGTCATAATGGGGAACATGTCACTTTCAATGTCTTCGAAACCACTCCTTGTTGCGACAAGGAAGAATGTCACTTGATAGCATTAGAAATGACACTTATTTTCTCCCTAAATTTATGTATTAATTGTTTCTTTTGTGCCATATTTAGTATGCATATTAGGCATTTCATACTTAGTTTTTATGTTTTCTAACTCATTATTGTTTAGTTTAAATTCTTACTATTCTATCTCTTTTTGTGAACTAATGTCGCCACATCTCAGTATATATATTGTGTTTTAAAATTGTCAGCGCAAGGACACATCTCAGTAGATCAAGACTAGAAAGAATCCAAAATGTAACCATAAATTTAGCTTGGAATTGCGATCAGTGATGTCGCCGCATAGGAATCTTTACTTTGGAATGAATGAATTCAAGCTGCAATTATACCTGGAAGCACCAATGCAAGAATTTCACACGTTGTCGCCGTAATTAAAGATTTCAGATGGCGGCAAAAAATGCGGTGACAATCTACAGATCCATGAAGTTCACACCAGATCTGCGTGAGTGCACAGCTGGACTGTAACAAACTTTTACAACTACAATTGGATCTGGATCTGAGGAGAGAGAAGGTTTACCATTCTTGAAGCCTATAAATTGAGGAGAAAAGATGAAGAAAAATCTCAAGAGCTGAGGAATTAAATTTGTAATTACTTTGTGTTTTTGATGTTTATTACTAGAGACCGGTGAGCTGATTGAGCCGACGAGCATCAACTCCTGATGAGGAGTGCTTGATGATAAGTAAGAGGAGTAGTTAGGGGATAATTCGAGTAGCCTAGAGATAGTATGCTCCGATGTATTTGTTAACTCCTCTCTTATTGATGATGAACTATTATTGATATTTTAATGAATACGAGAGTATCTTTCAGTGTTAGATTACCTTGATTCTTACTTAATGCTTTTCATCTGTTTATTCTTGGATCTAACTGCATCAAACACGAGAGTGCATTTGCAGTCTATCGACATCGAGAGATGCGGTGACAAGTTAGGTTAACAAGTAACCACAAACGTGATTGCAACTACAACAGAATGCAATGCCACATATGAGAGGACAGCATCAGCAGTAGTTTCCTCAACAAAGGTCAAATCCTATGGTTGCTCTTGAAGCATTGATGCGAGAGCATATCACGAGAACTGAAGCAATAGTGCAAGGCAATTCTTCTTTTATCCGAGCATTGGAAGCCCAGCTAGGACTGTTGGCTTCTAATCTGAGTACATGGTTACCAGGAGCTCTACCTAGTGATACTGAGAATCAAACGTAAAGAGGGAAGGAGCACTGTAAGGCTATTACGCTGCAAAGTTGAAAGCAAATAGTTGAACCATGTAGTTCTAACCAAAACTATGTCGACGCATCTGAACCAACGCAACAAGGAGAAGTTGCAGCTGAAGGAAACCAAACAAAAATAAGTGAGGAGGAGCAAATTGTAGTGACATCTATGCCTACAATTTGCCTAACGAAGTTTTTGTCACAATTGCCTGTGTCGATGCAACCGGTCATCTCACAACAACTCAATGCTACGATACCTTTGTCATTTCTGCAAAGATTTAAAGAAAAAAACCATGATAAAGAGTATCAAAAGTTTTTTTTTACCTTGAAACAGTTACATATTAATATACCTCTCGTAGATGCTCTTGTGCAGATCCCCAATTATCGGAAATTTATGAAGGAGCTATTATCAAAGAAAAAGAAATTATCCGAAATTGAGACGATTGCACTCACAGAGGGGTGCAGCGCTGTACTAACTAACAAGTTGCCACAAAAAATGAAAAACCCTAACAGCTTCACAATTCCTTGCTCCATTAGGGATCATTATCTAAGTAAAGCTTTATGTGGTTTGGGAGACAGTATTAATCTCATGCCTTTGTCTACATTCAGGAAATTAGGAATAGGATCAATGAAGCCCACTACGGTGATATTACAACTTGCGGACAGATCTCTAGCGCAACCTGAAGGCCAAATAAAAAATGTCCTTATGCAAGTTGATAAGCTCGTTTTCCCTACTGATTTCAAAATCCTTGATTGTGAGGCAAACAAGGAAGTGCCCATCATTCTAGGGTGATAATTCTTGGCAACAGGACGTACTCTTATCGATGTTTTCAAAGATAAACTTGTCATGCGACATAACGATGAGCATGTGACCTTTAGTGTATTTGAGGCATCTCCGTCCAAGAGTAAAGAGCAATGTCACCACATTTACATGCTATATGAAATAATTATGGAAGAGTTCAATGAATGAAGTTCAACAGTCCTAGATGAAGATGCAGTGATATCCGTTGATGAAATCCTAGCTGAATGTGACGAAAATGCTGAGGTTAATAGTTATGAGCTGAGATAGAATTGGCAATTGAAATCTTTGGATTTGTCTAATAGGACAATCCCTGTGTTTAAATCGTTTATTAAACAAGCTCCTACCTTGGAGTTGAAATCATTACCGACGCATTTGAAATATGTCTTTCTGGGTGACAATGAAACACTACCTGTTATTTTTAACGCATCCTTCGATGCAATTCAAGAAGAGAAGCTTGTCATGATTTAAAAGGAACACAAAAGAGCTATAGCCTGGATCATTACAGATATCAGAGGCATTAGCCCCTTTTTTTGCATGTACAATATCAAGTTGGAAGATGAAGAGAAGCAATCCATTGAGCAACAGCGACGACTCAATGAGAAGATGAAAGAAGTAGTGAAGAAGGATATTATCAAGTGGCTAGACGCGGGCATTATCTAACCCATTTTTTATAGCAATTGGGTAAGCCTTGTCTAATGTGTGCCCAAAAGAATGGCTTCATAGTTGTGAGAAATGATAAGAACGAGTTGATCCCTACTCGCATTGCAACTGGCTGGCGAGTATGCATGGATTATCATTGACTAAATGCGGCCACAAAGAAGGACCACTTTCCACTACCATTCATTGGCCAAATGCTGGATAGGCTAGCTGGTAAAGCCTATTATTGCTTCCTAGATGGCTACTCTGGATACAATCAAATAGCTATTACGCCGGAAGATCAAGAAAAGACTACTTTTACATGCCCATTTGAACCTTTGCCTTCTGACGTATGCCATTTGGATTGTGCAATGCACCAGCCACATTCTAGAGGTGTATGATGGCTATCTTCTCAGACATGATTGAAAATTCTTTAGAGGTATTCATGGATGATTTTTCGGTCTATATGCAAACTTTTGACTAGTGTGCTAACAACTCGCAAAAGTTCTGAAGAGATGCAAGGACACAAATCTAGTTCTAAATTGGGAGAAATGCCACTTCATGGCAACTGAAAGCATTATCCTCGGGCATCGCATATCATGTTAGGGCATTGAGGTAGATAAAGCAAAGGTTAAAATCATCGAGAAATTACCACCGTAATAAACGTTAAGGGAATAAGAAGCTTTCTTGGACATGCTGCCTTCTATAGGAGATTTATCTGTGATTTTTCCAAGATTGCTAAACCATTATGGTCATTGCTAGAGCAGAATAAAAAGTTTATGTTTGATGACACTTGTCTGGACGCATTCATTATAATAAGAAGAAGTTGGTACAAGCTCCGATTGTCGTCGCACAGGACTGGATGTAACCATTTGAATTGATGTACGACACAAGTGACTTTGTTGTAGGAGCTGTGTTGGGTCAACGCAAGGAAAAAGTATTTCATTCCATTTATTACGCTATTAAAACTTTGACTGAAGCACAGGTCAATTATACAACTACTGAGAAGGAATTACTAGCAATAGTTTTTGCATTCGACAAGTTTCGTTTATACCTCTTTGGCACAAAAATTATAGTGTACACAGACCATTCTGCATTGAGGTACCTTTTTGAAAAGAAAGATGCCAAACTGAGGTTGATTAGATGGATCCTGTTGCTACAAGAGTTTGATGTTGAAATCAGAGATAGAAAAGGATCTGAAAATCAAGTAGCTGATCACTTGTCTCGATTGGAAGTTAGAAGTGAAGATGAGAATAAAGTCCAAATTGTCGATGCATTTCCAGACGAGCAATTGTTCTTTGTCGATGCATCGCCTTGGTATGCTGATGTTATCAACTAACTTGTGTGTGGGAAGCTACCTTTGAGTGCTGTTAGTCACAAGAAAGTCAGATTTTTACGCGACGCTGCAAAGTACCATTGGAACGAGCCATACTTGTTCAAGGTATGCACCAACAATATCATTCGTTGCTGCGTTCTTGAAGAGGATATGGCTTCTATCCTGAGCCATTGCCATGATGCTCTTTATGGAGGCCATTTTGGTGGTATAAGGACTGCTACAAAAGTCCTCCAATCAGGATTCTATTGGCCGACATTGTTTCGAGATGCCCACAACTTTGCACAATAATGTGATCGATGTCAACACACTGGCTCAATATCTCGACGTAACGAGATGCTCCAACATCCTATTATGGAGGTGGACCTATTCGATGTTTGGGGTATAAACTTTATGGGGCCATTCCTAAACTCTTTTGGAGATGTATACATTTAGTTACTGTTGACTATGTCTCAAAGTGGATTGAAGCAATCGCGGTGCCAAAAGATGATGCTCGAACGGTGTTAAAGTTCTTTCACACTTACATCCTTACGAGATTTGGAACACCTAGAGCTTTAATAAGTGATCGAGGTACTCAATTTCACAATAATCCAGTTGCGATAGCGTTGAAAAGATATGGTGTGAAGCATCGTATGACTACTACATACCACCCACAAACAAATGGCCAAGCGGAGGTGTCTAATCGGTAAATCAAAAGCATTCTTGAAAAGGTGGTTAATCCATCTAGAAGGGATTGGTCTTCGCGGCTACATGATGCATTGTGGGCACTTCGTACCGCATCTAAAACCCCGTTGGGGATGTCGCCATATCAACCAGTGTTTGAAAAGTCATCCACCTGCAAGTTGAGCTTGAACACAAAGCCATGTGGGCAATCAAGCAGGTAAATATGGATTATGATGCTGCTGGTAGGAAAAAATTGTTGGACATTGCTGAACTAGAAGAAATTCACCGAAATACCTATGAGAATGCCACAATATACAAAGAAAAGACCAAGAGATGGCATGACATTATCATCTTGCTTCGATAATTTAGCCCTGGTCAGTTATTACTTTTGTTTAACTCACATTTAAAACTGCACCCAGGTAAATTGTGTTCAAGATGGTTGGGCCCTTTCAAGGTTGTCGATGCATTTTAGAACGGTCTGGTGACCATTGAGAATCTGAAGGATGAACAACAGTTCAAGGTGAATGGCCAATATCTGAAGCATTATGTGAGCCCAAAAGTCAAAGAACCAAACGAGGCCATTGATCTGGTCACATTTAAATAATGTCAACGTATTTTTACATTTTCTTTTATTCGTTTCACTTTTACTTGTTTCATTTTAAAATTCTATGCAGGAATAAAAATCACCTTTTTGTCGAAGCATCCCAAAGTACAACTTGTCGGTGCATTTTGTGATGACACAACAATACTTTTTCAGCAAGGATCTCCCCGGTTGATTTTCTTTTCTCCCCAGCCATTGGATCAAAACAAAGGGGTACGATCTGCAGCCTGGCATTGATTGGCTGCGGACATAACGTTTTCCCACAATTTTTGCAATCATCACGTCTCCTTAATTTTCAAGGTTATAAACCCTTCTCTACCATTTTCTTTTTCCAGTCATAGTAGCCATTATTGCTGCAACTTATCTTCCTTGTTGTTTTTACTCTTAAATCTCACCAGTTTACTATTTTCTCTGTAAATCTCTTTTCACCCTTTTTCTTGAGTTATTATGGCCAAGAGATAGGTGCCAAGACCCTTTCTAAAACAACACCTGCCACTTCCGCCACCGTGATTCAAACCACAACCCAACCTTCACCAAGAGAGTCGGTCTTATTTTTGTCGAAAGTTGCCAAAGACCGATATCAAAACGTGATGCTGAAAAGAAACTACCATCCAGAGAAAGGATTGTAGTTGTCCCCACAATAACCATTGGGGAAGAAAATTGCCAGAATCATCAGCTGTTTGGGATGGGAGTTCTTCTGTGAACACCTTGCTAGTTACTCCCCTACAATGGTAAGGGAATTCTATGCCAATATTGTTGATGCTGAACAAGAATTTGTGTTTGTGTGGGAAGGTTTAATTCCATGGAGTGCCGTGAATATCAATGCTCTGCTTCAGATTACTGAGGATATTGTCGGCACACCCGTAAGTGTAGGGGCATCTAGTGATGACATGACTCCACATGATGCGAGCCAGGTTGAGGTAGTTACCTGCAATACAGAGGAATTCAATCCGTTAGCTATCATGCCTTATATGACCCCGCTTGCTGAAGTCCATCCATCCGATGTGACTATCGATGAGGCCGCCACTCAACCGATTGAAGAGGAGCAATTTCTCGATACGGTTAGTTCGAAGGACAAGAAGAAGCGGCGCTAGGACAAGAAAAGAAAACACAAAGAGGAAGGTGAGCACCCAAGGAAGAAGAAAAAGAAAACCAAAGCAGCCTCTGCATCGACTGCGCAAGAATGAGTTAGTTTACTTTTTTGTAGGTAGATTGCATACATTTTTATTGTCATTGCATTTTATTTTGTCATTGCATTTCTTTTGTTAATTTAGCTGCATTGTAGTTGCATTTCAATTCTTATCTATATATATATTCTTGTTAGTGCATTGGGAACAATGCAGACATTAAGTTTGGGGGATATTGTGTGAATGGAAATACGATTGCACCCACATATTTGAATTTTATTTGTTTCTTTAGTTAATGAAAGTATGCAAAATTTCAGTAAAAATGTGACCACAATTTTTTTATTTGATGCATAAATCTTGAATTAATTGGGATGCTGACATATGAATTGGATGAATATGAATGAATATTGAGCTCTTCTATTTTTTTGAATGAATAATTGAATTGCTTCAGTAATGAATGGTTAGTAGCAATCTTTGAGTCTTGAACTAACTTGCCGATTGCAGTGACATTGTATTAATAAGAACACTCTAATTTGAGTGCATTGTGACTTATAAAGGGAGAACACTCCGCTGCATGTGTTAGAAAAATCATCTAGCCAAAGGCTGTCATTCAAGAGTGTGTGTCGATGCAATTACATACCTCCTGGGGTTTGTTGCACCCAATCGTTACTGCCCAGGAACTAAGGTAGAGTAATGCAATGACATCTCTAAGTCACTTATAAAAATTGTGAATGAGAAAAAGAAAAGAAAAAGAGAAAAAGAAAAAAAAAGAAATATTGCTATAAATGTTGTATTAGTTTAAGAAAGGATGAGTTGTAGTTTAATTGCTCATATCTCTAAATTGTCGACGCATTATTCTATCATGTGAATGCAATTTGTATATTAGGATCCCAAAAAATTTAAGTTGTGAGAATAATAATTGCGGTGACATATTTGATTGTGATTTAGCTAATTTTTGTTTCCTTAAGGACAAGTAAAAACTCAAGTTTGGGGGTGTCATAGCATTAGAAAATGTCATTTATTTTCTCCTTAAATATGTGTATTAATTGTCTCTTTTGTGCCATATTTAGTATGCATATTAGGCATTTCTTACTTATTTTTTATGTTTTCTAACTCATTGTTGTTTTGTTTAAATTCTTGCCATTCTATCTCTTTTTGTGAACTAATGTCGCCACATGCAGCATATATATATTGCGTTTTAAAATTGTCAGCGCAAGGACACATCTCAGTAGATCAAGGCTAGAAAGAATCCAGAATACAGCCACAAATTCAGCTTGAAATTGCGACCTTTGATGTCGTCGCATAGGAATCTTTACTTTGGAATGAATGAATTCAAGCTGCAATTACACCTGGAAGCACCAATGCAGGAATTTCACACGTTGTCGTTGTAATTAAAGATTTCAGATCGCGACCAAAAATGCGACGACAATCTGTAGATCCATGAAGTTCACACCAGATCTGCGCGAGTGCATAGCTGGACTGTAACAAACTTTTACAGCTGCAATTGGATCTAGATCTGAGGAGAGAGAAGGTTTACAATTCTTGAAGCCTATAAATTGAGGAGAAAAGATGAAGAAAAATATCAAGAGCTAAGGAATTAAATTTGCAATTGCTTTGTGTTTTTGAAGTTTATTACTAGAGATCGGTGAGCTGATTGAGCCGACGAGTAGCAACTCTTGACGAGGAGTGCTTGATGCTAAGCAAGAGCAGCAGTTAGGGGATAATCTGAGTAGCCTAGAGATAGTATGCTCCGATGGATTTGTTAACTCCTCTCTTATTGATGATGAACTATTATTGATATTTGAATGATTACGATAGTATCTTTCAATGTTAGATTGCTTTGATTCTTATTTAATGTTTTTCATCTGTTTATTCTTGGATCTAATTGCATCAAACACGAGAGTGCATTTTCAGTCTACCGACATCGAGAGATGCAGTGACAAGTTAGGTTAACAAGCAAGATAGTGAGAGTTACTTGGGATTAGAAGAGATTCTGATCACTTGTTCTTGGGTACACAACGTTGTTCACACAGAGAGGTGGAGTAATTATGGGTACTTGATTTATGCTAAATGAGGGATTGTTATTGATAAGATTTCATTGGAACTTCATTGCTGCGACAGTTCATATATTCAAACCCTTGTCGACACATCTTGCATTGTAAATTAGCGAAATCAGTAATCCACTCCAAATCTTCGCACTTGATCACATTTTACTTTTATGCATTTAAATTCTCAACACTTCAACAACATTTTGATTTACTTTCTATTGCACTGACATTTAACTTGCATTAACAACTTATTGGATTGACAGTTTTAACTATTTAGTGTGTAGATTTTACTTAATTGCGTTGACATCTTTACTCACATTAATTCTAATTTTAGTTTTAATTACCTCGAAATATAGACATTAAAAACCCATTCCCTGTAGGATCGATATCCGATAGAATTAATCTATCAACTATACTTGCATCGACGTGTGTCCGCTTTGCACAACTGCTGTGACGTTCTAGGCCGATCATCACCACATTGATGTGCTGGATCAATCATCTAAGGGAGAATTCAAGGAGCATAGCACAAGATTTATTAAAAAAAATTTGGCGACATCGTATAAAGATGTTCTACTAAACTGTGACAACAAGGTTAGAGCGAATAAGATTGAGATTAAGCCAAATTGGTCTATGTAGCCTCCTACGTTGACTAATAGAAGGAACCTAGCTTTGAGATCATCTATTGTTAAAGCTCTTACTATGGAATTGCAACCATCGTATACTTCTATGAAGTCAAAGACAACTCTTTTGTCGGTGCATAAATATATTATTATCCTTGCATTTCGTCTGCTTACTCACTAGAGGATCAAAATGTATTAGAAAAGAAATCATGGCGATTCATCCTTTCAAACATAACCGTCAGATTGATTTAAAAAAGGGCGATCTTATTGGATGCATTTATTGAGTGCAGAACTACTAACCCTTTTTTTGTAGTACATACAAACACGCCTTCTCTCTTTATAAAGTAATTTTTCTACACCGACTGTTTCACTCACATGGCTCCATTGCTAAACTTAGAAATTTGCTTCGATTTATCATCCTTCTTAATCTACTTTTGCAACCACCAGATATGGCCAAAATAAGAGGAGCAAAGACACCAACAAAGTTTGTTCCTGAATCATCCTCAGCTGTGATGACTCGTGAAATAGAGCAGTAACGCTCCAACGAACCAGTGATGTTCATAACCAGGGCAGCCAAGGAACGCTTCCAAGATAATATGCTAAAGAGAAATTTCCATCTAGAGCAAGGTTTCAACTTGTCGAAGCAAAGGGACCTTGGAAAGCAAGTAACTCGCACCATCGCGAGAATGGGCTGGAAGACATTCTATGACCTTCCTGGGCCTATTCCCCACCTATGGTGCGAGAATTTTACCCCAACCTTATGGACTAGGAGTCTAAATTTATATTTGTTCGTGAAAGGTTAAAACCATGGGATGCTGCAATCATCAACGTAATATATAATACTGCCATTGATGAGGATGAGCATGTGGAGTTCATTGAAGAATTAACTGAAGAAGGGACCAAAATGTTGATAAGAGACCTGTGTGTTGAAGGTGCTATGTGGACAG
This sequence comes from Gossypioides kirkii, assembly GCA_005610355.1. NCBI lineage: Eukaryota > Viridiplantae > Streptophyta > Magnoliopsida > Malvales > Malvaceae > Gossypioides > Gossypioides kirkii. The sequence goes on along the minus strand of CP032253.1, from coordinate 23,152,500 downwards.
GTTCAAATCCAAGCAACTACATGATGCATAAGAGATTTCTATCACTACAAACTAACGTGTGGTTTCATTTCAGTAACAGTCGTTTAATGCCTTCTACACATAGTACGACAGTCACCTTTGATCGAATGTGTTTGATACATTTGATCATAATGGGTAGAAAGATAGATGTCAGTGCAATATTGCATCAAAAAATTACGGAATGATCAACAAAGCAGATAGGTATCTTGGTATTTCCATCTTTGATAACACGATTATGTCAGCAGCAAGGTATAGTACCTCACGAAGGAGAGGAGATTCTAGAAAACAAGGGCCCGATCAATGACGATTAAGAGGATGGCTCGTGGTAAGAAGACTCCTATAATAAAGGAAGTAGATACCAGGAAGATGAAGAAGAGCAAGGAAAAAAGTGGTAACAACAGTACGCATGTGACTGCAAACCCAACATTGTAGCGCAAAGTAAAGGAGCTGGAGCAAATTGTAGATGCTATTAACATTAGACAAATAAAACTTGTAGCCACAATTGAAGAAATGGAACATTCACAGAATCTATTTTATGCCTACACTAGGGCATGGAATAGTACCATGCTAACCACCATGAGGAAAATGAGCACAACACCTCTGCCATAATTTTTTATCTTCCCTCCGATCATCAGGGAAGCCGAACCTTCAACTGATGAAGCAATTCTGGAGAGAAGGAACACTCCATAGCTTCTCCACCAATAGTGCATATTTCGGATGAAGAAAGAGAGGTAGAATCAAAGGAGGTAGAGGACTGCTTGAGGAACATTGCCAGCTTATTCGAGGAGGATTTCCTTGCTAATCTTGACACTGCTGATATTGCTAAAGAAGAAACTTCCACTAAGGGAGAAGCCACACCAGTTGAAAAAATGAGAAAATAGGAGAAGGAAGAAGAAAAAGAAAAGGAAGAAGCCAGAGCAAATTCATCCGAGGAATTTGTCCCTGCACCCACAGATGTGGGTGCAATAAATAAAGAAATGGCACAACCTGAGCTGAGTTAGGCGGAGGCCATGACGATGAGCAATGAGGATTCCAATCCTCTAGCCATAGTGCCTTATGTGGCACCACTAGCTGAGATACACCCTTTTGATGTCACGGTCGATGAAGTCGGGGCACAGTTTGATTTGGAGGAGTAATTTGAGGATCCAGCTAAGCCAAAAGAAAGGAAACGAAAGCATGCCAAGGATAAAAAGAAACACAAGGAGGAATGTAGGAGGAAGAAGAAGAAAACCGATGCAGCTACATCTTCGACTGCAGCATACTGAGTTAGTTTTTATTTTTCAACACTTAGTTTAGATTTCATGCATATCATGTAGTTGTAATATCATCGTCATCACATTTCTTTTGTCCCTGCATTTTTATTATCACTGCATCTCAATTTGTCATTACATTTCCATATATATTTGTACATTAATGTCAGTGCATTGGGGACAATGCAAACTTTAAGTTTGGGGGGAATGTATATGGATTGGAAATACAATGGTACCCACATTTAAAAAAAATTTGTCTTCAATGAAAGCATGCAATATTATGGGAAATGTGATTGAAATTTTTTTCATTCGATGCTTAATTCTTGAATCATGTGAGATGCTAATGAATGAGTTGGATAAATGTGATTGAATGTTGTGCCTTCTATTTTTGGATGAATGGTTGAGATTGCATTAGTAATGAATGAATAGTATCATTATTTGAATCTTGAATAAATTTCAATTTACAACTACTTGTTTATAAGTATAGTTATAAATAAAAGACACTCTAATGTTGGTGTATTGTGAACTATCAAGGGGGAACACTCCAATGCAAGTGTTAGAAAAAGTAATCTAGCCAAAGGTTGTCACTGCAAGAGTGTGTGTCGGCGCAATTACATACTCCTTGGGGGTTTGTTGCACCCCATCGTTACTTCCCAAGAACAAGAGTATAGTAATGCAATGACATCCATCAGCTACATATATATATATGTTTATAATAAATGTTGTGTTGGTAGAAAGAATTTAAGATTTAAAGCATGATCCTTGCATTGATGAAGTTACAGTTCTAATTATTCATACCTATAAATTGTCGGTGCAATATTCTGTCATGTGAGTGTAATTCATACAGTAGGATTTCAGAAGATTCAAGTTGCTAGAATGGCTATTGCTTTGACAAAGCTTTTTGCTATAACTTTGTTAGCTTTTGTTTACTTGAGGACAAGTAAAAATTCAAGTTTGAGGGTGTGATAAAATTAGAAAAGACCATTGATTTCTCCTTACTTAGGGTATAATTTGTTCCCATTTTATCATTTTTAGCATGCATTTTTAGCATTTTTAACTTAGTGACTGCATTTTCTAACTTAGTGATGCTCGGTTTAATTTTCTTTAATTTTATCTTGTTTTTACTACTAATGTCGCTACAATAGTTGTTCAGTACTGCATTCAAAGATGTCAGTGCAGGAATTTGTCCTTAAAGATCAATGCATGAAGGTATCCAGGGTTGTCGCTGCAAAATAGAATCCAAATTTGCTCCCAGAAATGTCGCTACAACCAACAACTGTCTGATGAACACACCAAATTTGCGTGAGTGTACATTTGGTATAACCAACTTGTACAGCTAAAGGAAGTTGGATCTGAAAGGGAGGACACCTGTACTGGGCAGTGGTGGATAAATACTAATGAGAGAGAATCTTCTTCAAGCTTCATCTTCTAGATTTTTGACGTATTAAAACTTTTTCTTCAACATTATTATTAAGTTTGCTTTCATGGTTGCTTAACTTCCTTAAGGGTAACCTGACTGTGACGAGAAGGCAAATCTACTCCTGACGAGGAGCATTCCTAATTGCGACGCATGAGGACTGTAAGGGAATGGTTCTAGTAGACTATGAATAGGATGCTACAATTCATTCTGTTATTCTCTCTTTGAACACTGATGAATTTTGATTATTTGAATTTGTATGGAAGTACAATTTAATTTCAGATCAAGTATGATATCTACTCAATCTTTCCTTCATTGTTTATCTTTGAATTTAATTGCTTGACCACAGAAGTATAATTACAGACACTGTTACTAGAAAGTGCAGCGACAAATTAAATTAACAAGCTAGTCAACGGAAGTTGCTTGAGGATCGAAGGAATTTTGTCCACTTGTTCTTAAATATTTTGCATGGCCAGTACTGAAAGGTGTGGTTAGTGTGAGTATTTGAGTCTTTGATAAACAGAGAAGTCGAGGTTAGTAAGATTTCATTAAGCTTAATTGTGGCGACAATTTATCTATCATTTACCTTGTGATCACATTTAGCTATTTGCCAACTTTTCAAGTTAGGGAATCCCATCTCATTATCACTATTTTTACTTCTTAAATTTTCTGATATTACTTCAACAATTTATTCTCAAACCTTTACTGCATTTTCTTATTAATTTGCTCCAACATTATTCATCACAATCTCTTTTGTTTTAACTTCCTTTGCATCGACAATTATAAACATAAGCAACCATCTTTGTGGGATCGATATCTAATAGTTTTAAACCTATCTACTATACTTGCATCGACAGTGTACACTTGCACATTATTGATGTGACGTTCATAGTGCGATCAGATAGCTAAAGGGATTAGACCATGTTGAGATATCCTAAGTGGAGAGAAAATGAAGGAGAGAGAAGGAACAAGACACTAAAGGGAAGAATATGGAACAATACAATGTGCCAAACTAATTAAATGTTTGTAACCTCTTGTGCTTTCTATTCTTTTAATTTCATACCTGTCCTAAGCCTTAGAACATTACAAGCCGAAAAGCCCTATGTGACCTAGACAACTCCATGCATAAAGGAATGTGGCATTACATGATTTCATTATGACTATCTATATTGTACTAGGATAATTAAAGTACTTGTATAAGGCATTGATGAAATTATACCAATGAAAATCTTAATATTTGTATCCTACGTAATTTACTGAACATAGATGTTTCTAATAAAAAATGGTAATGTTACTTGCTTATCATGTTGAAATTATTGAAAGAAACATAATGCCTAGAGTAGATGTTCCGAACTTAATCCTTGTATGATACATACTTAAGCTCCTATGTTTACTTTTCTGGTTTTGCTTGCTTGAGGATAAGCAATGACTTAAGTATAGGGGAGTTTGATATGCTGGTTTTTACCCAGCAGATTGAACTACTTTTCAAAATTTAGGAGCTTGAAATTAAGCATTTTCCTTTTATTTCATTAGGATTTAGTTTAGTTTTCTGTTTCTGAATAAATTGTGTAAAAAGTGCAAAATAGTGCTTTTTCTTGTCTTTAAGACCGATTGATGCCTAAAGGTTGGCTAACATACTTCGTGAGTGTGTAGGAGATCGTTAGAAGAAAAATAAGTATGAAGTTAATCTCTATGTCACGAAATAAACTGCTCTACATCGTAACAAAGGGACTAGACTTGAAGAATATTGAAGCTGACTTCTTTATCATGACATACATTACCTATGTCGCGACAACGCCTATATGATTGCCTCAAACGGAGTGGACTGACCTCTTCTTCACGACACGGCTCCTATGTGTCGCGATATCGACTCTTGGATGAGAATTTAGCACCGAGTGAAGGGCATTTTAGTCTTTACAATGTCACTTAAACACAAGGAATGGTAACTGACATATGGTTGAGGAAAACGATCATCTAAGGCTATAAATAGGACCTTTAGCACTTAAGGTTTACACACCTTTTAGTTTACTTTAATTTCATTTGTTATTTTCTTTTTTGTTTTGGAAACGAGACTTGTAACTTCGCATAAATGATTGTAGAATTGATTCCTAACAGATTGCTATACAATTCGAGTTTCTTTTACTTTATTAATTCAATCTTATGTTAAATTCTATTATTATTTTTATGATGTTTAAAGAAACCATGAGGAACTAATTCCATTGTGGGGGATTAGGGAGTCGAAGTATGGTCATTTAACTATTGTATACATGGATTTTCAATCGGATCAACTATTTGGGAAACCAAGAACATGAAACAAATACTAGGCCTGACAACCTTAGAAAGTCATCTAGGTGGGAATGAACCCAAAATTGGTATTGCCCATTCGTGAGCACCTTTACCCCAAACTAGTTTAGACTGTGACATCTAGCAATAAGTAGTCTCTATTGATTCGTTATGTTGATGGAAGATCGAAAGATCCTGCTAGGCTAGGGACTAGTTGATTGAAACAAAGTTCCCAAAACTGATAGTTGAAGAATCCATACTGAAGCGACCTAATCTCCCCAAATCATTTTTCGAATCTACCTATCTCTTTCCTTTACTTTGTCTCCTTTATTTTTATGTTCTACAATCACAAACTCTTTATTTCACTTTCGTACTATAAACCTAAGGAAAGTACTAATTACTTATTTTCTTTGTAGGGATCTAAATTACTATTGCTTCGCCTCCTTTTGGTATGATCCTCGGAATACTACCAAGTGATTCATTGTAACAAACTATATTACAATCTGACCTGTATACTTATGAAAGCCCTAAAATGCACACCAAACAGGAGTACGTTCAGAGGCGGTTGAGGTCCCCTACATCAATTCCCAGGGCTAGGCTCTTTTGGTTTCGAGACATTAAAGTTAATAACTAAATCACTATAGTACTACATGTATGTCTTAAGACATATAACATTGATGCTTAAGACATATTTATTGTGCCTCGAAAAGGCTTGGATTAGGTCTAAATATAGTCGCTTCATAATAGAGCTTTAGAAATGATTTGTAAAGTGATATAAGATCTCGATAATGACTGTATAATGAATAAAAAGTGTAAAGTGACATTGATGTTAAGTAAGATCTCTATTCTTTTATTTACAAAATGGTATGTGTTTTTTTAAGTCGATTTAGCCACCAAAATTTTGCTTTATGTATTTATAACGAGAGTATTTTCATATGCTATTACAATCTTTGAAAATGTTGAAATTTTCTTATGGGATTTTGTTAAGTCGAGCAAATGTTGATTTTGATAAAAAAAACTTTTTGGTTAAAAATAAACTTTTTTATTAAAACAAACCGTTGTGTAGTTGCGATATCGCCTATCAGCAACAATTGTTTGATTAGATAAGAGGTTGTCGCGTGTAAAAATGGTGTGTGAATGTGCAAGTGTACTGATCGCGCTATGAACGTCACAGCATATTATGTGCAAGTGTACACTATTGATCCAAGAATAGTAGATAGAAATGAATCTATCGGATATCGATCCCACAAAGATAGTTGTTTATTGTTTAATCTATCGAAGCATTCTGAGTTAAAATGAAAACTGTTAAAGTTATGTCAACGCAATTGCGTTAAATTTATACAAGTTAAGAATTAAATCTGTCAGCACAATTAGAATATCAAATGTCAGAGCAAGTTATAGAAAATGTATGGATTGTTGAGATGTTGTAAAGTAAATTCAAGAACTTTAAAATAAATGGATCAAGTGTAAAGAAGTGGAGAGGATCACTGACTTCACAAGTGGCAACACTAAATGTAACTACAAGGTATCTTATAGATGAATTGTCATCGCAATTACGCTGCAATGAAATCTTACTAATAATAACTCTCTGTTTAACAAAGACTCAAGCACTCACAATTACCACACCTTCCAGTGCTGGTAATACTTTGCACTCAAGAATAAGTGACCAGAATTCCTTCTAGTCTCAAGCAACTTCCGTTGTCTTGCTTGTTAATCTAACTTGTCACCGCACCTTCGAGTGTCTGTGACTGCAATTACACTTCCATGGTCAAAACAATTAAATCCAAAGATAAACAGATGAGAAGAATTGAGTAAGAATCAAAGTAATCTAACATTGAAAGATACTTCCATATACAATCAATTGTCAATAAAATTCATCAGCATTAAAAGAGGGATTAACAAATGAATTGAAGCATGCTATTCCTAGTCTACTAGAATTCTCCCTTAATCGCTCCTCTTGCATTGCACCAAGAACTTCTCGTCAGAAGCTGTTGTGCCCTTACTGGATCAGATCACCGTCCTCCAGAATCAAGCATCCATGGCAACTGATTTTTAGGATGAGAGAAACTTAGGAATTGAAATCTTCACCACTTGATATCAATATTCTCTTTCTTACTTCTATTTATAATCCCTGGTCCTTATAGTTCCTTCTCCATTCTCAGATCTAACTCCTTTGTGCAGCTATAAAAGTTTGTTATTGACAGCTATGCACTCACGCAGATTTGATTTGTTCAATGGACAGTTGCAGATTGTCACGACATCTCTGGACGCAAATTATGACTTTAAATTTTCTCCTGCGCTGATGCTTTTGGATATGTTAGTAGCGTGTAATCTTTGATAAATTATGGAAGCATTCATGTGACAACATATTTGGTCGCAATTCTAGATCATCTTGTGACCACACTTTGAATGTTTTCCAATTCTGATCTTCCCAAGTGGATTTCTGCGCTGACAACTCTAGACGCAAAACTAGTGCTAAATACAGTGACATTAGTGGCACAAAAGAGATAAAATGAAAGAAAGTAAGATCAAACAGCACTGAGTTAGAAAATGCACATCCTAAGTATGAAATGATAAAAATGCATGCTAAAAATGATACAAAAGGAACAAATTATACACTAAATTAAGGAGAAATTTAGTGTCATTTCTAGTGCTATCATGTACATGTTGAAATCAATTGTATACGCCATTTTAATATCAAATTAAATCAAGCATACCAATTACCAATTATCAATGTTCATTTATCAATTGAAATATCAACACATCATGAACCAAAAACTCCAACATACATGCTTAAATCATCATTATAATCAACCCAATCAAAGCACATAAAATCACTAGATGCTCACTTACCAACACCTAATAAAATTTTCAACATTTGGACATATATCAATAATCTTGCAAAATCAACCAACCAAAACTTAATTAAATATTTTTAATTAGTAATTAATCATCTAATTAAGCATAAATGAGGATCAATTTACCAAATCGCCCTTTAATAACAATCACCACACAATCAATTCAACCACAACCAAGCAAATCCAAGCTTTAATTTCGATTAGCTCGATCCTCTTCAAGATTCAGAGCTTTAACAAAGATAAAATAGAGATTACCACCTTTCAAAAGATATATTAAACACAAATTTTCATCAACTAGACTACACGAATTTCTCTCACAAAGTTACCTTACCGGATTTGTAACATCAAGTCGAAAACTCGATTCCTCACAAAATAGATCACTCCAGCCTCCTAATCACTTTTAAACATCAATACTAGACCAAATAAACTTATACTAAGCATCAATTTCACAAAAATCCAGAAAATTGGTTCATGAAGATGATGAAATTCGAATTTCTTTAAATTACCTTACAAAACATGTTTAATCTTGATAAATATGATCACAAACCTTTTAATAAATCCATTTTAAGTTGGAACATCCATTGATTTGTGGATTTCCTCTCAAAATTCAAGATCCGTCATTAAAGCACCTTAAGCTCTTGAAGAAGATGACGTGCTTCGAGTGTTGAATCAGCGATTTTTTGGAATTGTCATGGCATTCAAGTTGACAAATTATCCAACCTTTTGCCACGACAATACTTCACTCCTTAGTTTCTTTTTTTTTCTTTTTCTACCTTGATCTCTTGCTGTGAAATTTTATATCCCAAAACAATGCTCTCAGGAACCACGAAGTGACATTTTCCCAATTCAACGACCAAGGACTAACTCCAAAATTTTCAAACAATTCTCAAAGGTATCGGTAAATATAGAGAAATCATCCATAATACTTCAAGAAACTTTTCCTTCATATCCAAAAATATTGCCAGCACGTAACGCTGAAATCTTGTTGAGGCATTACACAACCCAAATGGCACTCTTTTGAAAGCGAAAGCTCCATAAGGACACATGAAAGTAGTATTGTCTTGATCATTGGGAGTTATAACAATCTGGTTATACCTTGATTAACCATCTAAGAAATAGTAAAAGGCTTTACCATCTAATTTGTCCAATATTTGATCGATGAACGACAAGGGAAAATGGTCTTTCCTGTTGCTGTGTTAAACTTGCGGTAATCCTTGGAAACTCTCCAACCAGTAACAATATGAGTTGGAATGAGCTCATTGTTATCGTTGCTTACCACCATGACACCCTATTGTGTATTTAATGAATAGGGCTCACCCATGAACTATCTGAAATAGGGTATATAATACCAATATCAAGCCATTTAATAATCTCTTTCTTAACCACCTTCGTTATGATAGGGTTTAGCCGTCTTTTCTACTCAATCGAATTGCTATGGTAATCCTCCAATAGAATCTTATGCATGCAAATAGTCAGACTGGATCCCTTGATATTAGTAATAATCCATCCCAACGCCTTCTTAGATTGTCGAACAACAACTAACAACTTTGCCTTTTGATCAGGTGTCAACATCGTAGAAATAACTATTGGCAGAGTGTTGTTGTCTCCTAAATAAGCATACTTTAAATGCAATGAAAAAGGCTTTAATTCCAATGTGGGAGGTTCCTCTATAGAAGGTTTCAGAGGCTTGGACGAATGATCTGATAACTCCAAGGATTCAAACCTCTTCCTTAGTCTATCCTCAAATTGCTTAGCTTCCATAATTTCACCAAATTCATCAAGAGTTCCTGATTCACTTATCTCAAAGGGAACTACATCACCATTAGAATTGCTGTGAAAAAATTTGCAAACTCCTCTATTGCTATCTCGATCAACCCAATGGTATAACACTCCTCACTTTCGTCAGCACACTTCAAGACATCAAAAACATTAAAAGTAATTTGATGACCATTAACCCCCATTGTTAACTCACCTTTTTGAATGTCAATTAGGGTTCTTCTTGTAGCAAAGAAAGGTCTTCCAAGGATAATGGGTACATCCTTGTTAGCTTCACATTCTAAAATAAGAAAATCGACTGGAAAAATAAACTTGTCTACTCTTACTGGTACATCTTCAATTTTACTTTATGGATGTGTATATGATCAATCAACTAGCTGCAGTGTAACTGTGGTACGTCTTATTTTTCCAACTCCTATCTTTTTGAAAATAGATGTAGGCATTAAATTTATATTTGCTCCTAAATCACATAATGCCTTAACAACATAATGATTTCTAATAGAACAAGGGACAGTGAAACTCCCTAGGTCCTTCAAATTTGGAGGCAATTTGTTCATCAGCATTATTGTGCACCCTTTAGTGAGAACAACAGTTTCAAATTCTCCCAATCTTTGATTCTTCGACAAAATATCTTTCATAAATTTCATGTAATTGGGCATCTTTTCTAAAGCTTCAACCAACGATATGTTGATATGAAGTTGCTTCAGGACATTTAAAAATCTTCTAAACTGAAAATCTTGCTTGGACTTTTGGATCGCTGAGGAAAAGGTGGTAGTGGCCTTCCTTCAAGCTGATGATATTGTTTTGTCGTGGCATTCTTGTTGACATCATGATCTGGCTCTGGTATGACATTCTTTTGCTTGGCTTCCTTATTTGTAGGTGGATTTTCAGATGGTTTTACAGCGTGTCAATGATTAGAATCCGAGCATTCCTCGTCTGTTGTGCCATCTTTGTTGGCAACAAGATCTAGCAATTGAATTCCACTTCTAAGCATGATAACCTTGCAATGCTTCTTCCCTTGAGATCTTGAATTTTCAGTATCACTTGGCAATAATTCTTGAGGTCTCGAATTCAATGCATTGGTTATTTGGCCCACTTGGTTTTCCAAGGCTCTCAAGGAAGCGGCTTGAATTTGGATCACAACATCATTTTTGGTCAAATATTCTTCCAAAAAGCTTCAATAGATGAAGAAGATGTCGAACTTTGTTGAATATTCTATCATGGCATTTGTTTATTATAACCAGGCTGAGCATTGGTGGAATTTTGTCTCACAACACTGTTTGAATTTCCTACTCCCTGATTATTCCAATTGAAGTTTGGATGTTCCTTCCACCCAAGATTGTAAGTATTGGAATAGGGGTTGTTATTGTGGTTAAAGTTATCCATGTAATACACAGATGCAGGATTTGATGGGCATTCATCGAACATATGGTCTTTACCAAAATAGACACATGATAGCTCAGCTGACTTCATCTCTTAAACTGCAATTGGTCTTTTCTTGTCTTGATCATATTCACTAAGGATGATACTTGAGCTGTTAATGAAGTGAACGCATTGAGCTCCATAGTACCAGCAGCTCTCCCGCTAGTCCCAACTCTCGTAGTAGGATATTGATAGTCATTATTGACAATCCTCTCCAAAATCTTATATTCTTCATTATACAGTTTATCCAACAATGTACCACTAGCAGAAACATTGACTACCATCCTTCTATGAATATTTAGTCCATTGTAAAACATTTTCATCTGCGTCCAATGCTGAAATTCATGCATCGGGCATTTTTGAAGTAATTCTTTAAATCACTCCCAAGCTTCATATAGCGTCTCAACCTTTGATTACTGGAAAGATGTAATGTCATTCATTAACTTGGCATTTATATTTGGAGGATTATACCATAGCAAAAACCTCTAGCTAAGATCATTCTAAGATGCCACCGTTCCTGACAACAAAGCATTCAACTATGCTCTAGCACGATCTCTCAATGAATATGGAAACAACTTAAGTCGCAAGGCGTCTTCAAGAACACCTTGTTGCCTGAATGAGTCACAAACTTCCAAGAAAAGTCTTGAATGCAGTCGTGGATCTTCAGTAAGCAACCCACTAAATTTCCCTACAGTTTGCAACATCTAGAACATTACCGATTTTAGCTCAAAATGAGGAGGCTTGAATTTTTTGTCGAACTATACCAGGATTTAGATCATCCAAAATAGGCACAACATGCTCACGAATAGGCTTGTCCTCATCTATTACTTAAGGAGTACGCAGATCGATTTCCCTACCATTTGGATGAAAGGGGTCTTCATTTCTAATTCTAGTCATCTCTCTCAATTCCCTTCTTCTTCTCCTCATAGTTCTCTCAATCTCCGGATCAGAAGGATAGTCTTCAGGAATCCCTCTACTCATGCACTAATGACAAACCTGTGAAAAGTAAAAACACTAAGTTAGACAAAACTAAATGGAATTAGATAGATAATAACAAAACCAAATTTTACCAAATTGTCGATCCCTGGCAATGGCACCAAAAACTTATCACGTGTAAAAATTATCACCCACAACCCGATATCGTCACTGATTAGAGTCTCGATGTATTTTCGATCATCTATCGCAGTTCATCTCTCAATACTATTTCATTTAATCATATTTTAATAAAGTAATGTATTAAGCACAATGCAAATCATCAATTAATCATAATCATAACTCAATAAGAGCAAAAATGTCATTTCCATATTTTTAGAGAGTCTACCAGTACTTATTGAACAAGTATTGGTAGTAGTCAAGTTAGTGACCAATTCAAAAACAGTGCAGATTTCTACCGATACAAGTGCAACCTTTACTGAAATAAGTAATGCTTCTACTAATACTAAAAACTCCAAAGAGCTAAAAAGTCTTACCCTGCAGCTTCTACCAAAACAAGTGTCTAATCTACTGATACCACTAAGTACAGAACTACTGATACTACTTATAGTACTACCAAAACAATGTAAGTCAAAAAGCAACCTCTATCCTACCCTATACTTCTACCGAAATAAGTAGGCAAATTTCAAAGATTTACTCAAGTTCATTAACCAAACATTCATTTCATAGACATATAGTATAAAGAGACAATACAAGTGATTAAGATCAACATGACATTACATTTTAGTACTAGATGCCTACTTTAACATAAACAAGCATTCCAAAAAGTACAACTAAGTCTTACAAAGTACCAATTAACTCGGTTTAAGCAATTACAAAATAATATCATCCTCGTACATGTCAAACAACCAAGTGATTTAAATACTACAGAATGAGCTCTCGGGATAGTGTGATTTCTTCGAGATGATTCGATCTTCAAGCAGTAAAATAGAATCTAAAAAAAATAACAAATTTACCGGTAAGCTTTAATAGCTTAGCAAGTTCGTAAAATTTATAAATTTATCGAATAACATGTGTGGTACAATCTGTAAATCAATCGAGCCAATACTTCAGTGATCTATATTTGATTTCATCCCTGTTTACCCAAAGGTCATTTCTGTTACCAATATATGATGCTGCTCAAACTAAGCTGACAAGGACTCGCATCACACACGGGACCTCAACCATAAATACGGTATATGTATGTAACATTGTCCCTTACGATGTTGCTCATACTAAGTTAACGAGAATATGTAAAATGACCATAAATCTCAGCCATTGTAGGGCCTGTTATCCATTCTTGGATTCATTTCAGTTTACAGTGACTCACGATGCTATAGAGAATCCGCAACAAATGCAGGATCTCAATCATCGGACCATTTTCAATCTTTGGCACAAGGTTGGGTAATTTTCCTTTCGTCATTTCCATTTTTCACGTTTCCAATCGTCGTTTCCCATTTTTGCAACAATCATAAGAAAAACAGTTATAAATAAGAATTAACATTACGAACTTACAAGATTAAATTACAATTGTGGATAGGCTCTAGGGACTATTCTAGTAATTTTCCTTTTTCGTGATCCATGCTACGATCGTAATCTAAATCAACAAATCATCAAAATTCTCACATTCAAACACACAATCAAATTATTTAACACAATTTGGTCTTTGGGGAAAATTACGATTTTACCCTTAATATCTTCCTTTTATTCAATCTAGTCCTTTCAACACAAAACATGCAAAAAAACCTATTTTATTCTAGATACACCCCAACCGAACACTCATAGTTCATATACAAATCCCTACAAACCAATTATTTCAACCAAATGCATACAATTTTATCACTTTTACATTTTAGTCCTTAAACTCTAATTTCAGCAAAAATCACTTTACAAAATGATCCAATCCCATCATCAAGCATTCAAAATTATCAAAAACTTTCAATAACAACCATTTTCAACAATGGTAAGATTTATGACATTTGACAGATTCACAAATTAGTCCTTAGATTAGCTAAATTAAGCTAATATGGACTCAGAAACATAGAAATTACTAAAAATGATCAACGTTTACTTACCTAAATCAAGCTCACAAATTCAACAATGGAAAACCCTAGTTTTCTTAGTTTTTTCCGTGGAGAAGATGAAGAAATTAGGTAAAGTGTTATTTTTCTCTTTTAATTTCATATATATAGTCAATGGAAATTTAGTAAATATTTAGACTTTCATCATTAATCTTTAATTAACCCTTTTTACTCTTAATTAAACCTATTGATAATTAATATACCTCATCCTAATTCACCCACTATAATACTTTAGGTTAATTTGTTCATTTAGTCCTTCTAATCAACCAATTCAACTTTTGCACCTTTTACGATTTAATTCTTTTTACTCAATTAACCATCTAGACATTAAAATTTCATAACCAAATTTTAATGCGATGCCAACGATGCCGTAAATATTAAAAATAACTAATTTATAACTCGAATCGTCGGAGTTGTGATTCTAAAATCACTGTTTTCGACACCATTGAAAATCGGGCTATTACAAAAATAGTGTGCGAATGTGCAAGTGTACACGTCGAATCAATTAATATAATGATGAGTGAGTATATTCTCCACAAGGATCAGGTAGGTATACTCTAGTTTCATTATTACTATAATGTGCATGAACTATGTTATGGCAAAAAATAATAGAAATGTGATGGCAATTTGAGTGGAAATGATGTGTAACAGACGTCAAACAAACAAATAACTAAATTGCAGTGGCAAAGATACTAAGATAAAGTAAAGAGGGTTTTCGTTGTTGAATGGGAACATCAGGTTGCTAGGAATCTACCCTTAGTAATCGATAATGTCTTGGAAAATCCTAAATTACTTTTTTGTTCAAGAGAGATCTACAATGGTTCACTTCTTTTGAGAGCAAAACCTCAAGATGTCTCACCCTAGGCACTATATGTCTATATGCTTCAGATGTGATCTCCAGCACTAATTTCTCTTCATCCTATACAAACGCTGCTCTATTTCTAGAGTCTGCTATGAGTATTTCGTCAAACACCCACTTGCATCATTCAATTTTAATCCAACTAACCTAACCTTTTCAGAATTAGATTATGTTTATGCACATGTCATACATTCACCTATGTCTAGAGTCTACATGCATGCACTTCAATAAACACAAATTGAATAAAACAGTAAAATAACTCAAATTAAAACTTCAACATTAAAAGAAAATTAAAGTATCATCCAGCATTCCAACCCGATGAGTTTTTAGCTCATGGGTTGACTAATCAAATCTGCATTTAGAATATCATTCAACATCTCAACAATTAAATCTCACGAAGAAACAAAGGAAGAACATCAAGAATCAAGCATTGTTGATTCAGCCCTTAACGTGAGTGCCACAATGTCTTGCATGGGCTGAGATGATTGCTTCTTCTTCCTCGCGCTCAACTTCGTTCCCAGCCTCTGCTGCTACCTCTCTTTTCACCTCAGATCTACATCTCCGAAAAAGACTATATTTTTCTCACAATTTTTCAACTCTCTGTCCGTGCTCTCTTTTTTTCGGGATCCTTCTCCTTTTTATTGAGGTAGTCAACACACAATCCATGCTCCCCCTTTTTCAGGTGGATCCTTCTAGTGCTTTGTACAGCCGGCTGAGATGAAGTGCTTTGTACAGCCGGCTGAGATGACGTGCTTTGAGCGCTGAATCAACAGTTTCCTTAAATTGTCATGGCATTCAAGTTGACAAATTATCCAACCTCTTGACATGGCAGTACTTCACTCCTTAGTTTCTTTTCCTTCTCCTGCAGCTCCTACTTAAAACACCAACAAATTCTTTCCAACAAGAAGTAAAAATAACATAAAATATCCTTTAAACACGCATTACACTCCAAGATGCAAAGTTCTAACAAATACAAATGAAATTACTTAAAATGCAACTTAATTTACTTAAATAAAAGCAATTAACCCAATTAAGAGGCCTGAAATATAACTCTTTTCCAGAGTTATCATAGGTGTCACCGCATACAACATGTTAGTTACCATGAGTTAAGTTAGCAATAAATTGGTCAACAGGAGACCTAATTAAATTTTTTTTTTGTCAAATGGTCAAAATTTTTGAGTGCTTAATTGATTATTGAGTTTTTACAGCTGTTTTTTTACCTTAAACGTACATTATACAACATTGGGGAACACCAAGGCTAGAAAGGTAGGAAAACAAACGACAAAGAAAAAAAGTCTAAAAATTTCTACAAATAAACAGATTTCTTTGAGCATATTCAATCTTCTGCTGTGTTGAGTTTGCAATTATAAAATTTCTTGTAACTCATTCAAATCCCATATCCCAAATTGAAGTTACTTCTTGATCATCGTCCATGTTCTCTCGCAATACTCTGATCGTATTTAAGTCCATGTCTCCTCTTTGAATTTGAAGTTCTTCAGGCAATTGTAGATATTCAATTGTACCACTCAAATAGTCTAAATAATCTTGCAAAGCTAAGCTAGATATATCCGCATTCGCAACTTCATTCATTTGTTCACCAGCCTTTGGGAGTTCCATATTGTGCCAATCAATCCCAAAAAGTAGATTCCGAGCATCATCCTTGGTATTTGTCTGCGATATGGTCTTAGGACTACATGAGTAATGACCATATGGAATGAGATTATTGTCATATAGATCAGATTGAGGATTGGTTTCTTCACTACTATCGTAGGAACTACTAGATTCATGATCAGTCCTCGAGCTCTTGTTTAAGAAACCTAATCCAAATTCACTGGAATATCCCTCAAAAGTTTGAGCGCACTTCCTTTTCTCTACAGAGCTGGCAATCCGCTTACCATGCCTGCGGTTATCAGCTGGTGGACTATGCTGTGAATCGTCTTCGTCTCTATCATCTTTAGAAGGTGAGATTTTGAGACAATTGTCAGTGAGTTTTGAAAGGGCCTCTTCATGGTTAACCACTTTGGACCAAGTTGAAGTCTCGTGGGCTGTCATCTTATGTTGCAAACACTTGGATTGTCTCACCAGCCTCCTTATCTTATTCAAATTCGGGGACATGTGCTTGATGACTGCTGCCAACACGCTGACTTTCCAAGCCTTTTTAAGGTCATGGGGCTTTCTGTATGGAGGAGGGCCATATTGTTCGGATACCCCTTGTTCACCCCACCAAAGCTCGTTCCCTGTTGGCCACCAAGGAGGGGCTTGACCCCTCTCTAGTGGAAATCTCCTTTGTGGAGGCACGCAATGTTGCATAAGAGACGAAAGAAGTGATCCAAGAGTAGTATCCTGCAATTCGTGAAGGAGATGCATACAAGAAATAGGGTCCAATTCACTTTGTTCAATAATTGCTGGAAGGAATTCAGCAATCGCCAAAGGAGCATCTTTGTCAAAGTGAACCTTCTCTTTCCACCACTTGCGTAGACTGTCAGATGAACCAGTAATTGGCTTACCCTTCTCTGTAACTATCCCATAAACGAACCCTTTACCCTTGCAAACTTCCATGATTTTCATCATGTATTTGAGGATGGCATCTTGTGCTCTAGACATCTTCTTACGCCGAGATGCTTCTTGCCTGGCCTCTGACAACTTATCAGGCTCCTCATTCATACGCCTCTCCTCCATCTTTAGCAGCCGTAGACGATCCTTCCACATCCGCTTCTTCAGCTCTTCATAGCTGATTTCCTCCTCGTATTCTTCTTCATCCTCCAGCACCTCCATTTCGTTAATTACCTCACCAGGATCACTCTCACCAAAAAATTTAACCATATCTGAATTCCTCTTTCAATCAACCCACTCTTTCTCCCTTCTTTGATTTTCCTTTTATATTTATATTTTCTTTTCTGGGAACGCAAAATTTCGCAAGTTAGTCTCCCAATAGAGGGTTAAACATATATATTGGCAATGAATGGCGGTGTAAAGTAGGCAGGTATTTAAACAAGATAACCCTAATATTAATGACTTTGTCAGTTTTAGGAAAAAGTTTGGATCGTTTTGGACACTCGGTTGGTAAAAGTGGTGGTGTGAAGATGAGAGGAAATTGAGGAGAATGCTACAAGTATTCCAAAGTTGATGCAACTTTGGCTGTCAAGCAACTCACTGCCTAATATTATTTCATGAAAACTAGAAGGCCAACCAATATACGTAATCATTCATATCTGTATATCCTTATCCATGCATTTGGATATTATTTATTTAAATATAAATATTATAATATTTTATAATAAAAAGTTATTATGAAACATAAAAAATATAATCAATAATTGACTAAGGTATTTAAAAAAATTTATATTTGAACCCAACAAGTGGCTCCAATGAAAAAAAGAATTTGTTCATTCTAGAGATTCCAGGTTCGAGCTCCACTGTGTGCAAAGTGTGTGTGCATTGTCAAATAATTAAGAAAATATGAATAGATATTACCATGTAATCACACCAATATATTAAAAAAATTATATTTTTAATATGAATATATAATTTCAATTAAGTATCATAAAGTTGATGATATATATGAAAATATATCATTTTTACTTAACTGATAACTTATGTAAATTTTATAGTTATAATAACCATAAAAGTTACTATTATATTGTATTATCAATAATATTTTTAATATTATACATTGTTTTTTATTATTTTATATGTAATATTTTGTACTTGTGTCACACAAGTTATTTATATACTAAGTAGAAAAATTAAATGGTTTATATGGAGAATAAGGATTCCAACTATCCAATTTTTTATTTATTTAGGTATTTAAAGTTTTGTGGTTTAAGCATATAGTTAAAGTTTTATTTCGTTACCACTTCAAGTATCAACTATTAACTCCAGTTAAAAAACTTATGAACACATCAAATTATGATCTAGGTCCATTTTTTAATTAAATAAAAATATTTAAAACACTATTTTTGATTAAAAAACTCTTTGAACCAATAAACTAATGACATGTGTCATTTTAATTAAATATAATATTTTATTGGTTGAAAGGTTTTTTTAACTGAGTTAAAGATTAAACTACGTCTAAGCCACACAGATGTTTTGGCGAGTTTGTTAGGTTTATAGCTGAATAGATTTGTTTATTATTTTAATAAGGTAATTTAGTTAGTTCAATTGTGACTTGGCTAGAATGGAACTAAGTTCCTATAAATGAAATGATTTAAATTATGATAAGCGCACTTAATCACGGGAATTAAGAGTGTAAGTGGAATTATTTTATTTCTCCACTAAAACTTATCTCTATGCTTAAGTATATAATGATAGTAGTGCCTTCACCGAAAGTCTTCGTATTTTTTGAGTATTCATCTTTCTCCTTGAACTTTTTTTGCAATTTCAAAAAACCAAAAGTCTAGAAATTGGTCTAAAATTGGGTTAGCTGTAGTCAGCCAACTTGTATTTTTGCTTTAGCTCTCTGGAAATTATTGATGAACCCTAGGTTATTTTTAAAGTCATTTACGTGATTTTGGCTCTCCATGCATAAGTGTTAGATTGGTGTAAAAGGAAAGAAACTTTTAGGTTCTGGATTAAGTGTTAATATCTCGTGCATATATGTTTAGATTTGATGAAGTAGTAACCTAATATGTTTAAATATCCTTATTTTTTAGATCAAGACGCTTCTGAAGACCCGAATGACAAGGGAAAAGGACTTTCTATTTGGTGAGTTCTTTCTTATTTTGTGTGTGTGATTATCTTTACTTTATAATATTGTAAGGTAAGCACTCTTACTCTGTAAATGTTTGTAATGATCCAAAAGTCAGTGATGTCGGAAAGTTTAGTTTTGAGACATCGTTTTTGTAAATTAAATATTTTTATTAAATATTTACAGAGTTATATTAGAAGTGAATTGAATTTGGTTAAGTAATTTTATCGAATTTAGGCTCAATTCAATAGTTTGTTTCAATAGGCGACATTTCTTGATTCACCAATGCCTCATTCTGTAATATTCTGATTGAGAAAAAAAATTAAGGCTTAATTTGACTACATGGACTAAATCGCGTAAATTAGAAACGTGTGATTTACTAAATAATTTTAATTATAATTTGTTAAAGGGGACTTAAAAGGTAATTAAACCAAATGGATTAATAGTGGACGGTAGTGTGGTTGTTTTAATTGTTGAATTGTGATAAAAAGTTTAATAAAATAATAAATAAAACAAAACCATGACTAATAAAATATAATTAATGGGAATAGATCAAAACATTTTTCATCTTTCTTTCATGAAAACACCGAAATAGCTAGGGGAAGAAGAAGAACTTGTGGCTTAGGGTCTTTGTTTGTGCAAGCTTCAATTGGTTATTCAATTTAGTCCATTTTCTTATAATTTTTATGTTTTTTGAATTTTGATACTATGAGCTAGAATATGTTCTACTTTTTGGTATTGTTTAAGATTTTAGATGTTACTATTGTTGAGTATTTAAGGCTTTAGAGACTACTTTGATATATTTTTAGGTTAGAAGTGAAAATAACTAAATTGTGAAGTTAATTGTTGATTTTGAGCAATAGGGATCAAATTGTGAAATTTTCCAAATTTTAAGGTAGAAATGAAGAATAGGGGGTAAATTTGGCTTAGATTGAAATTGATATAAAAATTTGGGGTTAAATGTGGAAGTTAGGCTTGTCTCAGTTTAAGGACTAAATTGAATGAAGTGTAAAAATTACGTAAATTAGTAATTAAATGTGAAATTGTTTGGGTATTGATGAAATGTGTTGTTTGTTTGATTTCGTAGCTAACCTCAACCCGAATTTCTCGAAAAAGAAGGGAAAAGACAAGACCATCAACGCATAGCTCGGAGTTTACGGTTTGTGTTTCTATAATTCAAACTAATTTACAATTTGCTACTTATTGATTTTTTTGCACACTAACTACCTTGTCAGATAATTCTGACAAGCACTGATAAGCATTTTCACTTTTATACATATACTAACCTACTAACTTCATTATTTTCTCTTTCCAGGGTGTTCCAAGCGAAACTAACGTGTTTGTCACGACATAGCCCACCTACGTCGCGACAAAGAAACCAGTCTACCCCTAAAGACACCCAAACAGGCTTTGACGCGACTTACCCCTTTGTATGTTGCGACAAAGGGGTCAAACTGCCAAATTCCAAAACTAATAGGTTTGTTGCGACATAGGGGGAGCTACGTCGCGATAAAAGGTATATTGGAGTGTTTGTCAAGACACACCATTGTCTACGTTGCGACATCGTCTGCAGAATTGTAGAGTTGACCTAAACCACTCACGCAACCCGGTGTTTTAATCCTTATTTAACCCCTTTATTAACCCCTAAACCCTAAATTTTCACACTCATGTATATATTAACTTAAACTAAACCTATTTTTCTCACTTAAACACTTCCAAAAACTCTTCAAAACTCTCTTATCTATTTTCCCTAAAACCTAAAAGCCCAAACTTTACTATTCCTCAAGAAGGCTCCATTCTAACACTCAAAGGTTCGATCTCGTCCTCTCGGCAAGGCACGAACTTGAAAGCAAGGGTATTTCTTATCTTTTACTGTTCCATTCGTTACTGTCCATCCTTGTTCAAAGTGTTTGCAGATTACAATGCCTCCAAAAAAGAGCAAAAGAACTATTGTTCAAGAAAGTAACAGTGATTTAGACTACAAGAGATTTGACAATGCCAAAACCAAAAATTACTTCCTCGCGATGCCACTAATTCAAGAATGAGGCGTTGAACCATCAATGATTCACTATAAAGACATATGACCACTGGTAAGATATCATCAATGGGAACAATTCTGTGTCTCCCTAATAGGTAACGTCATTGTACCAATTGTTCATGAATTTTATGCATCTTTTAAAGATGATATTATTAAAAGAAGAAGATACAAGGCAATAGCTATAAGGGGAAAATATGTTCCCATTTTACTTGCGAATATTTATGAGTATTACAATGTTCCATATTATGAGAAGAATTATGTAGACAATGTGGATTTTAACTTATTTTAAAATGTCGATATGGAAGAGATCATTAGGTTTTTAACAAAGAAAGAGGTGTATGTAACTATAGACCTGATATAGCCATGCCCTCTAACTTTAATCAAGCTATTATGTTTCCAGCTACTAAAATATGGATGCAATTTTTGTCAACATAAATTGCACCAGCTTTGAACATTTCTAATGTTAGTTCTTTTCGAGCCCTCCTATTATATGGCATTTTATAGAGGAAGCAGATTTGTGTAAGTGCTTGGATCTTTTGAGAAATGCAGCGGTGCACCCAAGGCCAAAAGAGTCACCTTTTCTTTCCATGATACCAAATGATGTGAATCATATAAGGAAACAAGCATGCTAGTATATATGATAGATAGTAATTTTGGGATTATGTGACTAAATTGATATTTGTGCATGTCGAAACCACCTCGAAAACGAATAGTTTCGAAAATATTTTATGTTTTGGAAAATGGGAATAAAAAGGGAGTCGCCACCAATCTTTTATTTGGGTGTGATTGGATCACCACAAAACGTTCAAAAACATTAAAACGTCGGTCCACGAAATCCAGAAAAATGGGTTCGGGAGTCGGTTACGCACGAGGAAGGGTTAGCACTCTCATACGCCCAGAATTGGTACCACGTGATCATTTTCGGGTCTTGCTTTATGAAAACAGTGAAAACTCGAGTTAAGTTTAAAACGCAGTGTTTATTTTGAAAGGCTCTGTATGATTTTAAAGGAGACCTTTTTAGGAAAAAACTCGTCCCCGCATTTTGATCCTCTTAAGAGAACCTGAAAATGTGTCCAACACATTAGGGCACTATATTCTCGGAGTTTCAAAATTTTTAGGAAGCTTTTTGAAGAGAGTATTCGTTCGCATGATTTATACGAAAATCATACCCAGCGCGTTAAGGTACGATTTTTTTCGAGGTTTCCACATGAAGGAACATTGTCTCGTTTACTTAAAAATTTGGATATAAATAGGGCGTGTTTAAAAACCTTTTTGAAGAGGATATTTCTTTCGCACGAATTACGAGAATCATACCCCGCACGTTAGGGCACGATTTTTGAAGTTTTCACACGAAATAACATTACCTTATTTTTGTCATGAAAGTTCTTCGTATATATTTTGAGAACTTGAAAATTTCGTATGAAGGTTAGAATGCAATCCTCGAACACATGATTTGAAGAATTAAAAGGAATACTCGTTCACTTCGATTTTCACGAAGACTTGAGGTCGCGACCAGCACGTTAGGACACGACATTCTCGGAGCCTCGAAGTGCACGGACGTAAAAAAACTTGAAAAGGATATTCAGTTCGCACGAATTATGCGAATAAATCGCACCCGACACGTTAGGGCGTGATTTTTTGAAATTACGCTCGAACCGGACATTGCCTCGATTTTTGAAGTAATTTATAAATGAAGGTGTATTTTTAAAATATATGAGTAGCGATTGATAATAGGAATTGGATACGAAGTATAAGTAAATAAATAATGTGCGAACATATAAAATGTAAATGCAAACAAATGCGAACATTGATAAATGATGAAATCGGGGTGAAAAACGGGACTTATGGATATCCGGGGGTAAAACGGTAATTTTTGGTGAAATCGGGGTTAAAAATGGAATTTTAGAAGCTTCGAGGGTAAAATGGTAATTTTTGGGGAAATCGAGGTTAAAAATGGAATTTTAGAAGCTTCGGGGGTAAAATGGTAATTTTTGGTGAAACCGGGGTTAAAAATGGAATTTTAGAAGTTTTGGGGGTAAAATGGTAATTTTCGGTGAAATCGGGGTTAAAAATGGAATTTTAGGAGATTCGGGGGTAAAATGGTAATTTTCGATGAAATCGGGGTTAAAAATGGAATTTTAGAAGCTTCGGGGGTAAAATGGTAATTTTCGGTGAAATCGGGTTTAAAAATGGAATTTTAAAAGATTCGGGGGTAAAATGGTAATTTTTGATGAAATCGGGGTTAAAATAGAATTTTAAAAGATTCGGGGGTAAAATGGTAATTTTTGATGAAATCGGGGTTAAAAATGGAATTTTAAAAGCTTCGGGGGTAAAATGGTAATTTTTGGTGAAAATGGGGTTAAAAATGGAATTTTAAAAGATTCGAGGGTAAAATGATAATTTTCGATGAAATCGGGGTTAAAATAGAATTTTAAAAGATTCGGGGGTAAAATGGTAATTTTCGATGAAATCAGGGTTAAAAATGGAATTTTAAAAGCTTCGGGGGTAAAATGGTAATTTTCGGTGAAATCGGGGTTAAAAATGGAATTTTGTAAGTTTTGGGGTAAAATGGTAATTTTTGAAAATTTTGGGGTCAAAGTATAATTTTGGAAAAGTTTTGGGGTCAAAATATAATTTTGGAAAAGTTTTAGGGGTAAAATGTAATTTCTGGACAATTTAGGGGCTTACAAAGTAATAAAACCAAAAACAGGTGACACGTGGCAGCCCCATAGGTATCCAGAAGTCAAGGGACCAATTTGGAATCTTGAAAAATTTTTGGACCAATTTTGTAATTAAATAAAAGTCGATTTAAGGATTAAATTAAAACAAATTAAAAATAAAAAGGACTAAATGAAGGAATAATCCAAAGAATGACACGTGGCAACTTCTGGTGCAGTCAAACAGTCAAAGGACTAGTTTATAAACCTTGAAAAATTATTGGGCCAATTTCGTAATTAAAATAAAGTTGATTTGGGGATTAAATTAAAACAAATAAAAAATAAAAAAGGACTAAATGCATAAATAATCCAATACATGACACGTGGCAACCTCTGGCACAGTCAAACAGTCAAAGGACTAATTATAAACCAATTAAAATTACAGGGCAAATTTGCAAATAATTAAAAAGATGCCATAAGGACTAAATTGAAGCAAATAAAAAAGTGGAAGAACTGATTGCGTAAATAGCCCTTTTGTTAAAAACACGCGGATCCTAGGTGGGTCGGGTCGGGTCGGGTCGGATCGGGCCAAAACAAGTCCTATATATGTATTTTTTCAGATTTTTTTTTCATTTCATTTTTCATTTTTTAGAAAATTCTCTCCTCTCCTCTCTTTTTTCTCTCAAAACCCCCCCTTTTCCTTGAATCCGGCCATGGCTGACCACTGGCCGTCCGGTGGAGGTGGGCCACACGTGCCGGCCCTGCGGGCACCCCGTCGTCCCGCCATCCTCGCCGTCGCCTGCACGCGCTCGTGCGCCGCCGTCCGGCCACCGGAGCTCCACGTAGGTACGGCCCTTCTTCTCCTTCCTTTTCTTCTTTTTGTTCTTTTATTTTTTCATTTATTTCATGTTTTTTTCAGTAAAAAAACAGGATTTTTTTTAAAATCCAGATCTGGAAACTTTTCAAAGATTATTTTTTTCCTTTTTTTTTTAAAGCCTATTTTATTTTTTAAAACCCTTTGTTTTGGTGTTATTAGTGCAAAGTCCGAATAGCATCGGCGGTGGCGGCTTCGGCGGTGGCAAAACGGCGGTGGACGATGGTCCGGCAGAAACAGATGAGTTTCTGCCCTTTCGATTTCCTCTTTTTTTTATTTAAAAATATTAATTAATATTAATATTTAATGCTATTAATATCTCTTTTTATTTTTATTAAATATTTATTTATTATTATTATTATTACTATTAATGATAAAAATATCTAATACTAAATGCGTATTTAATGCAATCTTGAAAAGAAAGAAGAGAAAAAAAAACTGAAATTAATTCGATGGATGATACTTTAATACATACGTATATACATGCTTTAAATGTAAAAGTTTGTAACAGCATGGTAGATGCACATTAATAATCAGAATGTATATAGTATTAGTATATAAATCAACGAACAATAATAAATAAACATGCATTTAAATGGTGTAACTTACCAACACTGAATCTGAGATTGCTTGAATAGCCTAATGCTTTGGATTTTCGAATCTGTCTGCTGCTTGGTATTTGTTTAAGTGTTGTCCACTATCAATTGTTTAAAGTGTTTCTGGAATGTGTAGCAAAGAGTTTGTGTATTGATTCTGAATCGGTTTTTTTGTACTGGGATTTCAAAGACTGGGTTTGTAACCCCTTGTACAGAAATTCAATTTGGCTTTTAAAGCCAATTTACAATCATTTCTTTTTGTTTTTTTTCAATTAAATGCATTTCTAATCTTTCTTTTCTCCTGCAGGTACTCCACAGTGGCGGTTGGAAGCAGTTGGCAGTGCAAGTTGAAGCTGAAGATGGTGACTGACTTGCTGACGTGGCGCGTTTCCAGTGGCTGAATTTAGAGGTGATAACAGCAGCAGATTTGGGTCAAAAATGGGTCATTGTAATTTGGGTCACTTGTAAAATTTGGACTCAATTTGGGTTTTTTTAAGATTTGGGCTCAATTTGGGCCCTTGTAATTGGACATTGGACTTTTAATTTTTAATAATATTTTAATCTTTATTTAAATTTAAATTTAAATTAAATTTAAATATCTAATTTTAAATTTAAAATAAATCTAAATTTAAACAAATTTAGAAAAAATCAATTTAACTCAAAAGTCCAAGCCCGGTCAAAATTGGGCTCCAACAGCTGCCCCTCTTTGCTTGTTGTCGTGTAAGGGGAACAGAGCAAAGATTAAAAGGAGACCCAATTTTGTCAAATTTCGCTGACGCTCAGCTCCTTTGTTGACAACACTTGACTTGCCGCTCTATTCCAATCTATCTTGACTGCGGAAGAATAGAATTCACCCTTGGCTTGCTGCGTCCTCCTGAGTGGGGCTTGGCGTGGTTTTGCTCTTCAGGGAGATAGAGACTTTGCTATCCAACTTTACTTCAATTTCAAGAGGATAACATTGCTCTTACTTCAATTTCAGAGATGAAGACGTGCTATCCACTCTACTTCAATTCCAAGGGATGAAGACGTGTTATCCACTCTACGTCAATTTAAAGGGGATGACGTTATGTTATCCACTCTACTTCAATTTCAAGGGGATGACGTTGCTCTTACTTCAATCTCGGAGATAAAGACTTGATATCCAACTCTACTTCAATTTCAAGAGGATGTCGTTGCTCTTACTTCAATTTCAGAGATAAAGACCCGATATCCAACTCTACTTCAATTTCGAGAGGATGACGTTGCTCTTACTTCAATTTCAGAGATAAAGACCCGATATCCAATTCTACTTCATTTCGAGAGGATGACGTTGCTCTTACTTCAATTTCAGAGATAAAGACCCGATATCCAATTCTACTTCAATTTCGAGGGGATGACGTTGCTCTTACTTCAATTTCGGAGATAAAGACTTGATATCCAACTCTACTTCAATTTCAAGAGGATGCCGTTGCTCTTACTTCAATTTCAGAGATAAAGACTCGATATCCAACTCTACTTCAATTTCGAGAGGATGACGTTGCTCTTACTTCAATTTCAGAGATAAAGACCCGATATCCAATTCTACTTCAATTTCGAGAGGATGACGTTGCTCTTACTTCAATTTCGGAGATAAAGACTTGATATCCAACTCTACTTCAATTTCAAGAGGATGACGTTGCTCTTACTTCAATTTCAGAGATAAAGACCCGATATCCAACTCTACTTCAATTTCGAGAGGATGACGTTGCTCTTACTTCAATTTCAGAGATAAAGACCCGATATCCAATTCTACTTCAATTTCGAGGGGATGACGTTGCTCTTACTTCAATTTCGGAGATAAAGACTTGATATCCAACTCTACTTCAATTTCAAGAGGATGCTGTTGCTCTTACTTCAATTTCAGAGATAAAGACCCGATATCCAACTCTACTTCAATTTTGAGAGGATGACGTTGCTCTTACTTCAATTTCAGAGATAAAGACGTGTTATCCACTCTACTTCAATTTCAAAGGGGATGACGTTGCTCTTACTTCAATTTCAGAGATGAAGACATGTTATCCACTCTACTTCAATTTCAAGGGGACGACGTTGCTCTTACTTCAATTTCAGAGATGAAGACATGCTATCCACTCTACTTCAATTTCAAGGGGATGACGTTGAGATCTGCAAAAATGCTCAAATGGTCCTCTACATAGGCCAGATATGTTTAAGATGTTATGCCTGGAAATGAGTTAGAATGCTCTAAACCTAAAATGAATGTGGATGATTCAATGTTTGCATTTTCAAAGATTAGTCTTTTATATTTGAAGCCATCTCTTGACGTTCTTTTGATTCAATTCGGCAAATTCGACTTTTGAATTGCTTTTTCCAAGTTTTAGCTCTTTCAACTAGCAGTTGCTTAGAAATCTCGCATCTTTAGGCAATTCCTAAAATAATACCCGCGAACCCTAGTTTCCTTTTTTATGACCTTTTATCCATCATTTTAATATGAGAATATTTGGACAATATGGAAAAGAATGAGATCAAATTTGGAGATTTATTGGCTATGGTATCAAATATTTACAAAGAACAAATAACGACCGATAGGAAAGTATTAGACCTAGATATCAGCTATAAGTTTCCCTGATCCAAAGATCATTTTCCGCTTGCCATATTTTCGGAGGTCTCGGAATTACTTCGTCGATGCCTCAAGATGTAAAATATTTCCATTTTGCCGCTTTTGAGGGAGCAATTGGTCGTCCTTGTTTTGTATTTGAGTTGCTCTTTTCGAGTTTTCAACTCAAAACCCCTTTGGTTTCGGGATGCCCTTTCACGGGTTTTCATCCTGACCTCTTCGTTTTTTTTTTTTTTTTTTCAGGTGTAATATTTCTTCACCGAGTTTGAATTCACCGGGTTGTATAGCTCTTTGCCATCCATCTCAGTCAAAATTAAAGCTCCTCCAGAGAAGGCTTTCTTTACAACGTACGGCCCTTCCTAATTAGGCATCCATTTTCCTCGAGAGTCTTTGTGTATTGGAAGTATTTTCTTCAAGACAAGGTCTCCCTCATGGAATTCTCTAGGACGAACTTTCTTGTTGTAAGCGCGCATCATCCGTTTTTGGTACATTTGACCATGGCGGATAGCTTTTAATCTCTTTTTCCTCAATCAAATTTAACTGATCATATCTAGCTTGAACCCATTCCGCTTCATCTAAATTTAGCTCTGATAAGACTCGGAGAGAAGGAATCTCCACCTCGATGGGTAAAACAGCTTCCATTCCATATACAAGTGAGAACGGTGTTGCCCCAGTAGACGTCCTGATGGAAGTCCTATAAGCAAGAAGGGCAAAAGGTAGTTTTTCATGCCAATCTCTATAGGTTTCTGTCATTTTTGCGACAATCTTCTTGATGTTTTTATTCGCTGCTTCTACTGCTTCGTTCATCTTTGGGCGATATGGGGATGAATTATGGTGTCTGATCTTAAACTGCTCACAAACCTCCGATATCGTGCTATTGTTTAAGTTTAACGCATTGTCTGATATGATCTTTTCAGGCATCCCATATCGACATATTATTTCTTTTTTCAGGAACTTGCTGACTGCGGACTTTGTAACATTAGCATAAGAGGAAGCTTCTACCCACTTGGTGAAGTAGTCGATAACCACAAAAATGAATCTATGTCCATTAGAGGTCTTTGGCGAAATTGGTCCAATAACATCCATGCCCCACATAGAAAATGGCCATGGGGATGTCATGACGTGCAGGGGTGAAGGAGGCACATGTATCTTGTCCCCATAGATCTGACATTTGTGGCATTTCTTGGCATAGTCGATACAATCAGTCTCCATGGTCGACCAGTAGTACCCAAATCTCATGATCTGCCTAGCCATCTTGAATCCATTCGCGTGTGTTCCACAAATCCCTTCATGGACTTCTTCTAAGATCTTTTTAGCCTCGATTGAGTCCACACATCGTAATAACACTTGATCCTTCCTTCTCTTATATAAGACCTCTCCGTCCAGGACGTACTCATTTGCGAGCCTTCTCAATGTCCTTTTGTCATTATCGGTAGCTCCCTCGGGGTATTTTCGATCCTTCACATAGTGGAAAATATCCTGGTACCAAGGATGCTCTTCTTTCTCTTCTTCTTCGATATCGCAGCAATGGGCTGGAGTCTCGTAAATACTCATTTGAATGGGCTTCATATCCTCTGGCCTATTCACTTTTATCATCGAAGCTAAGGTGGCCAAAGCATCAGCCATTTGGTTTTCTTCGCGTGGGAGGTACTTGAATGTGACTTCATCAAATTCTTTGATCAGTTCGAGGATCATATTTCTATATTCAATTAATTTGGAGTCTCTGGTCTCCCATTCTCCTCTGAGTTGGTAGATCACCAATGCTGAATCTCCGTAGATTTCTAAATCTTTGATCCCTCGATCTATGGCTGCTTGGATCCCCATGATACATGCCTCATATTCTGCCATATTATTTGTGCAGTCAAAGTCAAGCTTGCTGGTGAAGGGATAATGGTCTCCTTCTGGTGACACTAAAACTGCACCGATCCCATTACCCACAGCGTTTGAAGCACCATCGAAGTTTAATCGCCATGAATGCTCAGCGATTGTTTCTTCGGTATTCGCGACATACATTAGATCCTCATTCGGAAAGTCAAAATTTATCGGCTCGTAGTCTTCCAAAGCCCTACTGGCAAGGAAGTCCGCAATTGCACTTCCTTTAATTGCTTTTTGGCTCACATAGACGATATCAAATTCCGACAATAGGATCTGCCATCTAGCCATTCTCCCATTCAGCGTGGTTGACTCCATCATGTATTTTAGAGGATCCAACTTTGAGATCAACCATGTCGTGTGGTATAGCAAGTATTGTCGCAACCTTCGGGTAGTCCAAACCAGTGCGCAGCATAGTTTTTCTATTGGGGAGTATCTTATTTCACAGTCAGTAAATTTCTTACTGAGATAGTATATGGCCCTTTCTTTCCTTCCCGTCTCGTCGTGTTGGCCCAAGACACATCCCATAGAATTCTCGAAAACCGTTAAGTATAAAATCAATGGTTTGTTGGGATTTGGTGGTACTAGTACCGGAGCATCAGACAAATACTGTTTAACTTTATCGAAAGTCCTTTGACACTGATCATCCCAAACGCCTGGGTTATGCTTTCTAAGAAGGCGAAATATGGGGTCACACTTCTCCGTTAGCTGTGAAATAAACCGAGCGATATAATTCAGTCTCCCAAGAAAACCTCGAACTTCCTTTTGCGTACGAGGCGAGGGTAATTCTTGTATGGCTTTAACTTTGTCTGGGTCTATCTCGATCCCCTTTTGGCTGACCACAAAACCCAACAATTTTCCGGACGTAGCCCCAAAAGTGCACTTGGCAGGGTTCAATTTTAGCTGGAACTTCCTCAACCTCATGAACAGTTTCCTCAAGACGTTCACATGTTCCTCCTCCGTTCGGGACTTTGCAATCATGTCGTCGACGTAAACCTCAATTTCTTTGTGCATCATGTCGTGGAATAACGTCACCATGGCTCTTTGATATGTTGCCCCGGTATTTTTGAGTCCGAACGGCATCACTTTATAACAAAATGTTCCCCACATTATGACAAAGGTGGTTTTCGCCATGTCTTCAGGGTCCATCTTTATTTGATTATATCCAGAGAAACCATCAATGAAGGAGAAAAAGGCATGCCCTGCTGTATTATCTACCAAAGTGTCGATGTGTGGCAGTGGAAAGTTATCTTTTGGGCTGGCCCTATTCAAATCCCGGTAATCTACGTACATACGTACTTTACCATCTTTTTTGGGGACAAGAACTATATTGGCGACCCATTCCGAATATTCAACTACTCGGAGAAAACCCGCGTCGAACTGTTTTCGGACTTCTTCTTTTATTTTAAGCAACACATCGGGTCGCATTCTGCGAAGTTTTTGTTGGACGGGTTTGCATTCTTCTTTTATTGGGAGCTTGTGAACTACGATGTCGATGCTTAGCCCTGGCATGTCTTGGTAGGACAAAGTGAAGACGTCCTTGAATTCTCTTAGCAGCTCAATAAGATCTCCTCGTGTCTTTGCTGAGATGCTTGTCCCGATTCTTATTTCTTTCTTTTCATCCTCATCCCCTATGCTTACTGTTTCCACTACCTCTTTGTGGGGCAAGATTTGTTTTTCTTCCTGTTCCATCATTCGTTGCAATTCAGGAAATATGTTACAATCCTAATCATCTTCGAAATCCTGAGACTCTTCAAGACACATATCTTGTTCGAAATGAGGTTCGGAGTCAGTATCACTCATATTACTGATATCCCAAGATCTGTAAAGAATGAGAATGGGCTAATGAACAAAATAAATTAAAGAATGGCTGTATGACATGATTATGGGTATATATATTCAAGAATGATTTATTTATTCATATGTGTGAGTGTAATTAATTTATTTTGGGATTTGAAAGGCAAAGAATAAAGAGATAGTTTGTCAAAATGTATCTTCATTTAAAATAATGGATAAAAACTCAAAAGCCCTTTTACAAAAGATTTATATCATTCCTGGGCATAGAATGACAAAGGTTCAACGAATATTACTTTGGAATGTTCCTAAAAACTACGGGGAGCTCCTCTTCTGTCCAGTTGTCCAAATTACTCCCAGGTGCATACGGACATATTTGAAGCGAACTCCTTTCTTCAGCTTCTTCGGAAACGGCGTTTATGCTTAATTCCATTACCCGTCTCGCCACTCTTGCTTCCTCAAGCCTTAGCCCGCCAGAAATGAAAGTTTTTGAAATATGAGGGAAGGTCATTGGTCTCCAACCGATTTCTTCCCCGGCTTGTCGAGCTCTTCTTATCTCTCATTTCCGCTCTATCTCTTTCTTCTTTTCTTTCACATCCGGTTTGTACCCTAGCCCGAAACGGTCCCACTTTCCAAATAGCGACGGTGCGTATATTACTCCTTGGAGGTGTTTCCCGAGCCCTTTTCCCGGTAATGCTCCTTTTCCAATCGTCAAACGTAATCCCATCTTCGTCGTTTGCGATAATTTAGGTTCAGGAATTTTACTTCCCTCTCCAATGAATGTGGCATTGACAAATTCCAATGAACGGAAAGAGCATTCTATTGCCTCTTCATCCTTGTCTATGTACGGGGCATCATTAGTTACGGACGCGACAATATCCTCCTCAGCGTTGATTGTAACCAACCTTCCATCGGTTACCAGCTTGAGCTTTTGGTGAAGTGAGGACGGTACTGCCCCTGCTGCGTGAATCCAAGGTCTTCCTAATAAGCAATTATAGGAAGGCCTATTTGCAATGGTACCTCGATCTTACCCATCACTTTTCTTTCAGTTCCATCAAACGCTCTGACTATGTTGTGGCATGCCCTCATGTGGGAGCTATCGATGGGTAGTCTCTCGAGAGTGGCTAACGGTAGAACGTTCAGAGCTGAGCCGTTGTCAATAAGCACCCCGGGTAGAGTATACCCTTTGCAGCGAGTGGTAATATGCAATGCTTTGGTCGATCCCATACCTCCAGATGGGATTTCATCATCATTGAAGAAGATGAAATTATCAGCACTGATGTTGTTAATCAGTCGATCCAGCTTGCATACCAATATATCTTGGGTCACGTAGGTTTCGTTGAGTGCCCTCATTAATGCGTTACGGTGTGCCTCTGAACTCAACAGTAACGCCAAGATAGATATACGTGCGGGCTGCTTATGCAATTGTTCAACTACGCTGTACTCGCTATGTTTCAAGAATTTTAGGAACTCTTGTGCTTCTCTTTCTGCCACCGGCTCGTTTATTGGCTCTGACTTGTCAGTCATCTTTTCAGGTTCTACCGTGATACCTTTCCCTTTGGTAGCTGCTCTCTCTTCCATATTGTAAGTTTTACTGCTGCGTGTGACTAAGTTCACGTTTTGCAGCTGCTCATCCCTAGGTGCCACAATGTCGCACCCGTAATTCCAGGGAACTCTTTTACTGTTTTCATACGGAAACGGTGCGGGTTTCCGTATGATTACACATGGTGTCTCTTGTTTTCTCGACTCAGCTCCCCTGGATGTGGAGATGATTATTATTGGGCGTTCATGTTTCATCTTTCCTTCGGAGGAGCAAATGTCCCCTATCTCTTCCCCTTCTTCGAAGAACTCTAACTCCTTGCGATCCATCAGGTCTTGTATTAGGACCTTGAACTCCGTGCAATGCTGAATCTCATGACCTTCAGCGTTGTGGAAGTCGCAATAGTCCTTTGCTTTTACCATCCTTTCGCCATCCTGTCTGATCATTCCTCTAGCCACCAGCTGATGCCATACCCATCTCATGGGGGATCTGACCTCTTCAATGTGAGCTTTAACTCTTTTTCCGTCTATTCCCGTAATTGCATTTACCCCTTGGTCAGAGTGGACGGGCAGAGGGTTTCCAGCCACATTAGGTCTCGATGGCTCATCGAATCTTATTTTCTTCATCTTGATTAGTTTTTCCACTAATTTCTTGAAGGTGAAACAATTTTCAATGGAATGGCCAATCACTCCTCCATGAAATTCACATTGGGCGTTGGCATCGTACCACTTTGGAAATGGTGGTTGTACGGGCTCCGTGATATATGGGGCTACCACGTGTTGGTCATACAACTGCTGATAGAGGTCTTTGTAAGTGACGGGAATTGGAGTGAACTGAATCCTCTCGGTATTCTTTTTCCAGTTTGACTCTGTTCTTGGTAAATTCTGATAGTTGTCAGAAGGAGGTTTTGACTGCGTCATCGCAATTAGTTTCGAATAAGTTGGCCTGTACGTACTTACATTATTTACCCCGGCTTCCTTCCTCTTTGGGACTACCCTTTTTCCATTGTCCCCCGCGTCGATTTTTCCGCTTTTAATCGCGCTCTCAATCATTTCTCCTGACATTACTATGTCGGAGAAACTCCTTGTGGCATTACCCACCAAGCGATCGAGATATGGCGCCTTTAGTGTGTGGACAAAAAGCATCGTTGTTTCCTTTTCGGTTAAGGGCGGTTGTACTTGAGTGGCTAAATCCCTCCAACGTTGAGCATACTGTCGAAAGCTTTCACTCATTTTTTTCTCCATGTTCTGCAGGGTAATTCTATCTGGCGCAATATCAGTAACGTGGCCATATTGCTTCATAAAAGCTTGGGCCAAGTCTTTCCAGGAATTGATCTTTGCGCGGCTTAGTTGGTTGTACCATTTGGCAGCGGATCCAACCAAGCTATCTTGGAAACAATGAATTAATAATTTTTCATTGTGGACGTACCCTGTCATCTTCCGACAGAACATCGTAATGTGCGCTTCTGGGCAGCTGGTCCCGTTGTATTTTTCGAATTCGGGCATCTTGAATTTTAGGGGCAGTACTAGGTCTGGGACCAGACTTAGTTCTTTGGCATCGATTCCACTGTAAGCGTCAATCCCTTCCATTGCTCTAACCCTGTCTTCCAGCCACTTGTACTTTTCTTCTATCTGTTTAGATACTTCCATTTTGGTTCTTTCCGCTTCTATTGTATCATCGAGGTCGGGGTTGATGGGATTCGCAACGGTTTCTCCCGGTTCGATCCTGACCCGGCTAGGTAATTTGCTTGGCCTGATGCGCCGATGGGCTGAGGTTGCGCTCGAATCAAGACAAGTGTTTCTCGCGAGTTTATTTCTGGCGGGGCTTGATGATGCACGGGTGTGAAGCCAGGGGGATATTGGGGATCCTCATTTTCCTCTCTTGGGTCTTCAGCGGGTCCTTTTCCTTTATCCGAATCCCGCAACAACTGGGTTAGCTGATTAATTATATTGCTTTGGGATTCAATTATTTGGTCTCTCATGTCCCTTTGAACTTTCTCTAACTGGTCCTGCAACTGAGCTTGCATCTGTTCTTGAATTTCTTTTTGCATTTGTTCTAGCCTCTCTATTCTTTGATCCATCGCTTTTTCCTTCTTACGCGTGTAATAACGATGTGGGTTTTCAATGTTTACTGATGTTAACTGATATAATTAATTTTAATTAGTTTGGAGATGTTATGTCAATAATGTGCAAGATATGATGCAAAATGCATGTATGCAAATGTGAGAAAAGGCATTGATTCTAAAGTCCATTTTCATTTAGAGCAACTTCTCGAGAAGAAAAACTTCTTTACATAAAAGAGAGTTTATACAAATGGTTTGGCCTTTCGACCCAAATCCTTAATCTTTCCTAGCAATCCCGCTAATTTCCTTCCTCGTCCTGATTTTGACTCGTACTGAAGGCTCAAGACGTCGGCTTCAGCGGCTAGCTCCTGCACGTGATCGGCGCTTCTCTCATTTGAGTTAGTGCTTTATCCATGACATGATCTCGTTCCTTAACTTCTCTCTGGGCTTGACGGGCGTGCCATTCACTGGTTTCTAAATTTCTTTCCATGATCTCAAATCGGATCTCATTATTATGTAGTGTAGCCTCCAGTTCTTGCACTTTTTCTTTTAATTCTTGCTTCTCGGCCATGCATGCTTTCAGCTCCGATACTGTGTTTCGATTTCGGTGCCTCCATAATGATTCCTCTAACTCCTTTATTCTTGCTTCTAGACTGGCTATCTGAGCTTTCAACTCAGCCTCCTCGACCCGTTTTTCTAGTAGCTCTCCTTTCAAGGCGTTTTCTCGGGCTTGACCATCTTGGAACTTTCTCTGCCAATGCTCCGTTTGGTCTTTTTGTTCCTGAATTTCCTGACGCCATTGCTCAGAAGTTTTCCCTAACCCTGCAGTCCTCATGGATTGCCGAAGCTTCTTGTAGTGTTTCTTCAAGTCTTCAAGGTCTTCTTCGGCCTTATTTTTCCCTTTTCTCAACTTTTCGGCTTCTAATCTATGAAAATCCACATCTAATCCTAGCTGTATCTTATCTTCCTCCAGTATTCCTATTCTCTTTCCGAACTCTGAGCTCTTATTTTCAAAGTCATGCTTGAGGATGTCTATCTCTGTTGGGACCTCTTGTAAATATTCCTCTAGAGGGCGAACATTTTCTGGATTTGGAGCAGGGATGTTGTCATTTACTCTCTTGCTCCTTCACCAGTCATAATTCGGGGTTGTCAATGGTTTGGCACTGAACTTCTTTATTCTTTGTACCTTCTTCCACGAATTTGCTATTTCCCGAACCTTCTTCTTATAGTCGTTCCCTTTGTAAGAAAATTCGCAATGTGCCAGGCCGTGTGTAACAGGGATAAACTGCCTTGTCTTATATTGTCTTAGAACAAGCAACGGAGCATATCCGTAGCACCCCAGACTCCGAGTAACGGGACCCAATCGAAATCACCACACCGGTAGAGAATCTCGTCTGGGAGGAACCAAGGCGCACACCATTCAATATTTTCATCCTGCAGATTCTGGAGAACGGCTGCCCATTTTTCTTCGGATATATTTTGCTCACGTTGCGTGGCCACAAAGTCCTTTAGGGGTGAGAAATCTGTTGAAAACACTTTATAAGAGAATTTTTCCACTTTCCAGAAGTGACTGTGAAACCAGACCATTAATAGCTGAGCACAACCAATGAATCTCCCTTCTCCTTCCCTCCGGCAAGCACTTAGCGAGCGAAAGGTTTCTGCCAAAATAGCAGGGACGGGTGTAATTCCCCTACTTAGTCGGTCAAACAGTGCTACTACCGCGTCCTCGACGTGCCCCAACGCCTTTGGAAATAAGACCAAACCATATATGCCGAGGGCGAAGATATCAACACGTTTTCTCATATCTGGATGAGTTGTAATTATTTCCTGCAGACTATTCCAGTTTATACATTTGTTATCTCCTTTCACCTTAATTCGGGAAACAGCCCATTGCTCACTCATTCCTGTGACACTCATCAATCTTTTTAGAAATGTCGGAACACTTGCATCTTTCGAAAATGCTTTATCGGCTTGGATTCTAGGACAACGAACCAAGGCGGTGTATTCCTCTATTGTCGGTGTCAAGTCTAAATGACCAAAGGTGAAGCAGCTATAGGCAGGATTCCAATGTTGGGAGAGGGCTCGAAATAGGTGTTTGTCAATTCTTACCTCGAGTAGGTAAGACAGATCCCCATAATCTCGATAAAACATCTGCCTCATTTCATCATCCCATTGCCCCCAAATCTCTCTCAACTCTCGCAAGTCGTTCTGAGTTACATTAATACGAGTGTAGTCCCATAATTCTGACAGATGCCCGTCTTTCAAGCTGTCACCCTTTTCACGCTGTTGCTCCTTGGACCATAGGCGTGCCACCATATTGTCCTCTACTTTATCTAAAAATCCTTCTTCCATGATAAAACTGCCTAATTTGTAAACGGACCTCAATCAAACCTTTTCGTTCATAATGATGAAAATGCAAGTAGAAAGAGACAAAACAAATGCAGTTAGTAACATGTAATAGCAAAAAAGCATTCAAATATACATAACACAGAACTTAAAAAATACTTCGGGTATATGCTATCGGGGCTTGACCTAACTCCATCTAAGGTGAGTACTTATGGTTCACTATATGTAGTTTTAAGTTCTAAAAGGTGAGGGGTACCCAAACCAGCAGATTCCTCGGTCCTCACCCATTACAGGCTCATACGGACGAGTTTGGTTTAGGGGGACGCATTTCCCGCATGTTTGCACGGAAGTGAAAACTTCACGAAAACAAGGGTACTTTGTAATCCCGAAAGCGATTTACTATCCTGCACGGAGGTGAAGACCTCACGAAGGAGTAGTTTCTCACTTTCACTTAAAAGGGTAATATCGCGATGCACATGATGCCAAATTATGTTAGAAATATCACAGAGTACAATATTAGCGAAAAGATGTCGAGGATTGCATGTTTAAACAAAATCTAAGTTTAAAAGTTCTCAAAGAAAAAGACCCGAAAATCATCAATTTTGGCTTGACTCTCGTTTATTTTGAAAAATATCCCCAGTGGAGTCGCCAAGCTGTCGAAACCACCTCGAAAACGAATAGTTTCGAAAATATTTTATGTTTTGGAAAATGGGAATAAAAAGGGAGTCGCCACCAATCTTTTATTTGGGTGTGATTGGATCACCACAAAACGTTCAAAAACATTAAAACGTCGGTCCACGAAATCCAGAAAAATGGGTTCGGGAGTCGGTTACGCACGAGGAAGGGTTAGCACTCTCATACGCCCAGAATTGGTACCACGTGATCATTTTCGGGTCTTGCTTTATGAAAACAGTGAAAACTCGAGTTAAGTTTAAAACGCAGTGTTTATTTTGAAAGGCTCTGTATGATTTTAAAGGAGACCTTTTTAGGAAAAAACTCGTCCCCCGCATTTTGATCCTCTTAAGAGAACCTGAAAATGTGTCCAACACGTTAGGGCACTATATTCTCGGAGTTTCAAAATTTTTAGGAAGCTTTTTGAAGAGAGTATTCGTTCGCATGATTTATACGAAAATCATACCCAGCGCGTTAAGGTACGATTTTTTTCGAGGTTTCCACATGAAGGAACATTGTCTCGTTTACTTAAAAATTTGGATATAAATAGGGCGTGTTTAAAAACCTTTTTGAAGAGGATATTTCTTTCGCACGAATTACGAGAATCATACCCCGCACGTTAGGGCACGATTTTTGAAGTTTTCACACGAAATAACATTACCTTATTTTTGTCATGAAAGTTCTTCGTATATATTTTGGGAACTTGAAAATTTTGTATGAAGGTTAGAATGCAATCCTTGAACACATGATTTGAAGAATTAAAAGGAATACTCGTTCACTTCGATTTTCACGAAGACTTGAGGTCGCGACCAGCACGTTAGGACACGACATTCTCGGAGCCTCGAAGTTCACGGACGTAAAAAAACTTGAAAAGGATATTCGGTTTGCACGAATTATGCGAATAAATCGCACCCAACACGTTAGGGCGTGATTTTTCGAAATTGCGCTCGAACCGGACATTGCCTCGATTTTTGAAGTAATTTATAAATAAAGGTGTATTTTTAAAATATATGAGTAGCGATTGATAATAGGAATTGGATACGAAGTATAAGTAAATAAATAATGTGCGAACATATAAAATGTAAATGCAAACAAATGCGAACATTGATAAATGATGAAATCGGGGTGAAAAACGGGACTTATGGATACCCGGGGGCAAAATGGTAATTTTTGATGAAATCGGGGTTAAAAACGGAATTTTAGAAGCTTCGGGGGTAAAATGGTAATTTTTAGTGAAATTAGGGTTAAAAACGGAATTTTAGGAGATTCGGGGGTAAAATGGTAATTTTTGATGAAATCGGGGTTAAAAATGGAATTTTAGAAGCTTCAGGGGTAAAATGGTAATTTTCGGTGAAATCGGGTTTAAAAACGGAATTTTAAAAGATTCGGGGGTAAAATGGTAATTTTTGGTGAAATTGGGGTTAAAATAGAATTTTAAAAGATTCGGGGGTAAAATGGTAATTTTTGATGAAATCGGGGTTAAAAATGGAATTTTAGAAGCTTCGGGGGTAAAATAGTAATTTTCGGTGAAATCGGGGTTAAAATAGAATTTTAAAAGATTCGGGGGTAAAATGGCAATTTCCGATGAAATTAGGGTTAAAAATGGAATTTTAGAAGCTTCGGGGGTAAAATGGTAATTTTCGGTGAAATCAGGGTTAAAAATGGAATTTTGTAAGTTTCGGGGGTAAAATGGTAATTTTTGAAAATTTTGGGGTCAAAGTATAATTTTGGAAAAGTTTTGGGGTCAAAATATAATTTTGGAAAAGTTTCGGGGGTAAAATGTAATTTTTGGACAATTTAGGGGCTTACAAAGTAATAAAACCAAAAACAGGTGACACGTGGCAGCCCCATAGGTATCCAGAAGTCAAGGGACCAATTTGGAAATCTTGAAAAAATTTTGGACCAATTTTGTAATTAAATAAAAGTCGATTTAAGGATTAAATTAAAACAAATTAAAAATAAAAAGGACTAAATGAAGGAATAATCCAAAGAATGACACGTGGCAACCTCTGGTGCAGTCAAACAGTCAAAGGACTAGTTTATAAACCTTGAAAAATTATTGGGCCAATTTCGTAATTAAAATAAAGTTGATTTGGGGATTAAATTAAAACAAATAAAAAATAAAAAAGGACTAAATGCATAAATAATCCAATACATGACACGTGGCAACCTCTGGCACAGTCAAACAGTCAAAGGACTAAATTATAAACCAATTAAAATTACAGGGCAAATTTGCAAATAATTAAAAAGATGCCATAAGGACTAAATTGAAGCAAATAAAAAAGCGGAAGGACTGATTGCGTAAATAGCCCTTTTGTTAAAAACACGCGGATCCTAGGTGGGTCGGGTCGGGCCAAAACGGGTCCTATATATGTATTTTTTCAGATTTTTTTTTCATTTCATTTTTCATTTTTTAGAAAATTCTCTCCTCTCCCTCTCTTTTTTCTCTCAAAACCCCCCCTTTTCCTTGAATCTGGCCATGGCTGACCACCGGCCGTCCGGTGGAGGTGGGCCACACGTGCCGGCCCTGCGGGCACCCCGTCGTCCCGCCATCCTCGCCGTCGCCTGCACGAGCCCGTGCGCCGCCGTCCGGCCACCGGAGCTCCACGCAGGTACGACCCTTCTTCCTCCTTCCTTTTCTTCTTTTTGTTCTTTTATTTTTTCATTTATTTCATGTTTTTTTCAGTAAAAAAACAGGATTTTTTTAAAATCCAGATCTGGATTTTCAAGATCTGGAAACTTTTCAAAGATTATTTTTTTCCTTTTTTTTTTAAAAGCCTATTTTATTTTTTAAAACCCTTTGTTTTGGTGTTATTAGTGCAAAGTCCGAATAGCATCGGCGGTGGCGGCTTCGGCGGTGGCAACGGCGGTGGACGATGGTCCGGCAGAAACAGATGAGTTTCTGCCCTTTCGATTTCCTCTTTTTTTTATTTAAAAATATTAATTAATATTAATATTTAATGCTATTAATATCTCTTTTTATTTTTATTAAATATTTATTTATTATTATTATTAATACTATTAATGATAAAAATATCTAATACTAAATGCGTATTTAATGCAATCTTGAAAAGAAAGAAGAGAAAAAAAAACTGAAATTAATTCGATGGATGATACTTTAATACATACGTATATACATGCTTTAAATGTAAAAGTTTGTAACAGCATGGTAGATGCACATTAATAATCAGAATGTATATAGTATTAGTATATAAATCAACGAACAATAATAAATAAACATGCATTTAAATGGTGTAACTTACCAACACTGAATCTGAGATTACTTGAATAGCCTAATGCTTTGGATTTTCGAATCTGTCTGCTGCTTGGTATTTGTTTAAGTGTTGTCCACTATCAATTGTTTAAAGTGTTTCTGGAATGTGTAGCAAAGAGTTTGTGTATTGATTCTGAATCGGTTTTTTTGTACTGGGATTTCAAAGACTGGGTTTGTAACCCCTTGTACAGAAATTCGATTTGGCTTTTAAAGCCAATTTACAATCATTTCTTTTTGTTTTTTTTCAATTAAATGCATTTCTAATCTTTCTTTTCTCCTGCAGGTACTCCACAGTGGCGGTTGGAAGCAGTTGGCAGTGCAAGTTGAAGCTGAAGATGGTGACTGACTTGCTGACGTGGCGCATTTCCAGTGGCTGAATTTAGAGGTGATAACAGCAGCAGATTTGGGTCAAAAATGGGTCATTGTAATTTGGGTCACTTGTAAAATTTGGACTCAATTTGGGTTTTTTTAAGATTTGGGCTCAATTTGGGCCCTTGTAATTGGACATTGGACTTTTAATTTTTAATAATATTTTAATCTTTATTTAAATTTAAATTTAAATTAAATTTAAATATCTAATTTTAAATTTAAAATAAATCTAAATTTAAACAAATTTAGAAAAAATCAATTTAACTCAAAAGTCCAAGCCCGATCAAAATTGGGCTCCAACAGTGCATATTGAGGTGTCTAAGGATGACCTAAAGCATTGTTTGGTTATATCTAGAGCTAAAAAGCTAAACGTTATTATGAATTTCCAATTAGTACCTATCTTTGATCTTTATGACCCTTCTTAATGAATTATATTACAAGCCATTAAAGCCTAAAACGATGATTTGTGTGTACTCTTTTCTTTGGTTATATTTTGCACGATAATAGAGGTATGACCATATGTATCGAGGGTATGTAGACACATTATGGTGGAGGTTATAAAGCTAAGAGTGAAATAGGAAAATCAATATGGTGTATGAACATTAGTATAGCCAACAAGAGAGACAGTGAAAAATCAAAAAGAAAATAAATGAGTAGAGACAAAAAAGGAAAATTCATGAGTGAGAAAGCGTAGAAGAGTGACAAAGTCACAAAAATACCAAAAAGAATAAAAAGATATCTTACTCAAGAAACAAAAGAATACTCATAGGCTAGCTAAAGGGATTAGACTATATTGAGATTTCCTAATTTGAGGGAAAAGGAATGTGAGAGAAGGAGAAATAACATGATCTATGCATGAATGAATGAATGTGGAATTACATGATCTCACTATGGCTATTTATATTATACTAGGATAATTAAAGTACTTATATTAGACATTGATGGAGTTCTATCAATAAGATTTTGATATTTGTATTTATTGTAACTTACTGAACTTGTATTTTTTCTAAATAAGAATTGTAAAATTACTCACTCATCATGTTAAATTATTGAGAAATATATAATGCCTAGAGTAGATGTTACAAACCTAATCTTCATATGATATAGACACAAGCTCCTTTTCTATCTTTCTTTACTTTTCTTGCTTTATTTGCTTTTAATTATTATTTTTGCTTGAGACCAAGCAAAGACTTAAGTGTGGGGGAGTTTGATCTGCTGATTTTATACCTAGCATATTGAACTAGTTTTCACATTTGTAGAGCTTGAAATTAAGCATTTTCTTTATGATTCTTTAGAATTTAACTTAGTTTTCGTATTTGAATAAATTGTGTAAAGAAGTGTAAAAAGGTTATTTTATTGTCTTTAAGGCCGGTTAAGGCCTAAAGGCTAGCTAATGTACCTTGTGAGTGTGTAGGAGACCGTTGGAAGTCAAATAAATGGGAAGTTGATTACTATGTCACGACATAAGATGCTTTACATCGCAACAAAGGGACCAGACTTGAAGAAATGAGGGACTGACTTCTTTGTAGTGACATACATAGACTATGTCGCGACAACGCCTGCACGATGACACGAAATAAGGCGTTTGATCTTTTCATCTTGACACAGGTCTAGATGTGTCATGATATCGACCCTTGGATGTGATTTTTGCACTGAGTGAAGGGCGTTTTGATCTTTACAATGCCACTTAAACACAGGAAACAACAACTGACTTAGGGTTGAGGAAAACAGTCGCCAAGGCTATAAATAGGAAATTTAGCACTAGGGTTTTACACACCTTTTCTTAGTTTTCATTTTTACTTTGTATTTTCGTTTTAGAAACGAGATTGTAAATTTCACACAAACGATCATAGAATTATTTCCCGACAGATTGTCAATACAATAGAAGTTTGTTTTTCATGTCACTTATTCAATTATATGTTTTTATATATTATTTTTTATGATGATTAAGAAAACCATGAGGAACTAAATCCCATTTTGTAGAATTAGGGAGTGAGACAATGGATATTTAATTGTTGTATAAATAGGGATTTTCAATTGGATCAGCTGTTTGGGAAAGGAAGAACATGAAAGAAACACTAGGCTTGACAACACTAGAATGTCATTTAGGTGGGAATGAACCCGAAATTGGCATTGCTTATCCGTGAAGACCTTTTCCCCAAACTGATTTAATGTGTGACATCTAGCAATAAGTAGTCGCTATCGACTTGTTATGTTGGTGGAATATCGAAAGATCTTGCTGGGGTAACGACTAGTTGGTTGAAGAAAAATCCCTAAAACCGATAATGGAAGTCTCCATACTGAAGCGACCTAATATCCTCAAAGTCATCTATTGAAATCTCATTCTCTTTCATTTACTTTATTTATTTATTTTCTTTTATACTTTCCAAAACAAACTCTTTATTTTACTATCATAATATAATCCCTAAATATAGTACTAATTAATTCTTTTCCTTGCAGGGATACAATTCACTATTGCTAAAGCCTCATTTGGGTATGATTCTCGGAGTACTGCCAAGTATTTCACTATACAAACTATATTACAACCTGACCCATATACTTATGAAAGCCAAAAACACATACCGAACGGGAGTACG
The DNA here is from genome assembly GCA_005610355.1 of Gossypioides kirkii. Lineage (NCBI taxonomy): Eukaryota > Viridiplantae > Streptophyta > Magnoliopsida > Malvales > Malvaceae > Gossypioides > Gossypioides kirkii. Next base: position 23,107,593 of record CP032253.1, on the reverse strand, counting down.
TTCCAAGGCTGTCAGCCTTCTTAGCGACGACCCTTATCCGAATTTCCTTAATACCTTACTAGGCTTCTTTTCCTAATGATTCATTCTTGTCTAAGATAATACTCGCCATATTTCAATATCGCTTACGCACCCAATTGACACACCAATAGCATCAATGGGGTAGGTAATGCTTTGCCGCTCAGGGTCTCAGACTTAGCTTAGAAGAATACTTCATCTTTCTTTTAGCCCTATCATCTCCAAGAAAGGAAGGGGGAAGATATTTTTCCTTGACCTATCCTGAATACTTGACTTAACCCGAGTCTTTATTAGGACTTGATAAACATCACATTAGCACTGGGTAGTGTTATCAAAATCTACAACTTCCAAGAAAACCAATCGAGTATCTTCCTTTGGTCTTTAACTTTCTCGATTCACATTTGGTCGGTTTCTAACTAGCTTTCCTTTCTACTCAACTAGATTAAGGCCAGGATTACAAGGTGCACTGGACCACCGACGTAGCTATTATCATAAGGTTCATTTCTCTTATATCCATAATGAAGTTCGCCTACTATGTACGCCAACAACATTTTTGGCCGAATCTTTCTTTACCAAACATACTTCTTTACCATTTTGCGCCAGACCTTGTGATCGCCAATATTGAGGAATCATAAGCAAGCTGAAAGAGCTCTTATACATAGTCTTTTTCTAACACCGCACACATACCTACTCAAACTTATCTTATTCGTCTTATTTCCTTAGACAATATCCAAATACAAAGACTTCATCGAGTGGGATGCTACATAGGAGGTTAAGTTTAATGTTGTTTGAATGGCCAAATTGATACATGTTTAGTTTATAGTATGAGGTACTATAGAAAGCATATTGGAACGATATGATTGTGATTTTTTAGTTGATTTTTGGATTGTTAATTAAAGTGCCAATTGTGGCATATTGGTGATAATACTAGAAAGAACCATTGTTTTCTCCGTACTTATCAGTTAAGTTGTTCCCAATTAGTCATCATTAGCACACATTTTAGCAATTTTTAGTTTAGTTTATTGTATTTTCTAACTCAACGGACCTTAGCCTAGTTGCTCTTAATTTTGTCACATTTTGCTACTAATGTCGCTACATGAGTATTCCCAAATTGTGTCCAGGAATTATCGCCGCATTTGACAGCTGTTTGAATAAGAACAAAAAAGCGTAAGCTGTCTAGTCTGGTATAACCAACTGGTACGACCATAGACAACTCAATTCTGCAGAAGAGACACCTGTACAATTTGGAGGGATAAAAAATACTCACAAGGAAAGAGAAAGGGAGTCTTTTTCAGTTATTATTCTTCTTGAACCTAGCTTTTGGAGCTTGCAGCTATGAAGGCTTAAAGCTCTCATGATAGAACTGACATGGGAAAGATGTAGAACAGCTCCTGACGAGGAGTCCTAAGCACGACACAAGCAGGAAATCGAAGGATCAAGTCGAGTTCTTCTAGGAATATTATTCTCCACTTGCTTCTTTACATTCCTTTCCTAAAACGCTGGTGATTATTGTTTATTTCATATTTGTATGGAAGTATACTTGATTTTTAGTCTAAATGATATTTTTTTCAATCTTGCTTTTACTATTTAATCTTTGGATTTGAATGTTTTTACCATGAAAGTGTTATTATCGTCACTGTCACTCGAAGGTGCAGTGATAGTTTAAACTAACAGCAAGACAACGAAAGTTGCTTGGAGACTAGAGGAATTTGGTCTACTTGTTCTTAACTATGTTGCGTTGCCATCATCGAAGGTGTGGTTAATATGCATGTTTAAGTCTTAGATCGAATAGAGAAGCCAAATTTGGTAAGATATTCATTGCACCTTATTGCAGTGACAATCACCTACCCTTTAAAACCTTGTGAGCCACACTTAGTATTCTGCTGAACATTCACGTTGGGGACCCCATATTATTATTGCATTTCGTTTTTATTTTCACATTATTGCTCCAACAACCACCCTCACAATTTATTGCATTTACTTATTCATTGCACCAACATTAATAGATAACAGACAATCATCCTCGTGAGATCGATATCTGATAGATTCAGTTCTGTCTACTATACTTGCATCGATAGTGTACGCTCGTAAATTATTGCTGTGACGTTTACAGTCGATCAAGTTTTGGCACCTTTGCCGAGGATAGCGTTTGTTTGATGTTTATTTTTGTTTTTGTACTTTACTTCTATTTTTTAACCTTTAGTTGTCACTAACTTGTTTTCTTTTTGTTGCTATTTTCACATTTTATTTTAGGTGTTTTATGACCCGAAGCAATTCAGAGTTTATTGTTGGTTTGTATCCAAAAATTGAAAGAACTATTCGAAGGAGACGTCAAGAATAGTGAAATATGGCTTTACCAAGAAATGATACAGCCATACCACCGATGCAACAACAAAATCTTGTTATACCTCTGATACAGCCACAAAATTTTAATAATCCACTGTTGCCTCAAGAAGATCAAATACAAAACAGGACTATACGAGAGTTTGTCATACCTGTTTTTGATGATTTGTAACCTAGAGTTGTTAGGCTATCAATCCAAGCTGGGAACTTCGAACTCAAGCCAGTAATGTTTCAAATGTTGAATTCTATTGGGCAATATGCTAGACTGCCATATGAAGATGCACGAGAACATCTCAAATCATTTTTATTAATTTGTGCTTCCTTTAGTCAACAAGGCATTCCTGATGATGCTTTAAAAATGCAACTATTTCCTTATTCCTTGTAAGGAAGAGCTCGTATTTAGTTCCTTTGGCTACCTGTAGGCTCAATTACTTCGTCGAATGCACTTGCAGCACAGTATGTTTTGCGCTTTAATCCGCCAATAATGAATGCTCGTCTTCGAAATGATATTACAGCTTATAATCAACTAGATGATGAGAATCTTCACACTACATGGGAACGTTATAAATCTTTGCTTCGTTGTTGCCCTATACACGGCATTTAACAGGAAACACAAATTGAGATTTTCTATAATGGGCTGAATTCACAAATGAGGAATCTTGTCGAAACATCAGCCAATGGACCTTTGTTGGATTGTACTTATGATGAAGCTGTTAGAATTCTTGAGAGAATTACTCATAATGACTATCAATATTCTATATCAAGAGTTGTACAAGCAAAAAGTACTCTAGGAGTTATTGAATTGGACGCAATATCTGCACTTAGTGCTCAAGTTTCTTCTTTCGCGAATATGATAAAAAATATGAAAAGGACTAGTGTTGTTGCACCTATACAAGTCGCTCAACAAGTTGATGTGCCTACATTTTGTTATGAGATTTGCGGTGACAACCATAGCAATGAGGACTGTCCACAAGATGTAGAGAATGCCTTCTATGTCATAATATCTGCAACAATTCTTATGGCAACTCTTATAACAAATCTGCACGCAATCAATAGTCTTAGGGAACTCAAAATGCTAGACAAAATGCTGCGACATTTCGATATGGGAATTTGTCTAATAAAGGCAATTATAACCCAAGACAAGGGAATTACAGTCAACCACAGTAGAATTACAATCAGTAGACACAAATGAATCCATAACAAAACCAGATGTAGCCATATCAGAATCAGATGCAGCCACAACACTCTTCAATGAAAAATTAGAGTGTTTAAGGGCATCGACAACAACAGTATACACAAGCTTCCCCATCTGATCCGTTGGCAATACTTGAAGCTTTAATGCGGGAGCATATCACTAGCACGGAAGCTATTGTTCAAGGGAATTCATCTTCTATTCAGGCGTTGGAGGCAGAATTGGGACAAATTGCTTCGAATTTAAACACTCGACCACTAGGCACACTACCTAATGACACGAAAACTCCCAATCCAAAAGGGAAAGAACACTGCAAGGCTATCACTCTTAGGAGTGGTAAACAAATTGGCGAGCCGACCATCGACTCTACTGCAACACCTCTAGACACTAGTGAAGTGATCCATGGTAAGAAAGTTGAATCTGAAGGGTTTGTCGATGTACCAGACAAAGAAGTTCCACAAATTGTCACTCATATGCCTAATGTTCGACCCTCGAAACTGTCAACGCAATCGAAGTTGTCAGTGCAATCTAATGTATCTCCACCTTTGCCTTTTCCATAAAGATTCAGAGAAAATGAGCATGATAAACAGTATTAGTAGTTCCTGAACACACTGAAGCAACTTCATGTCAATATTCCTTTAGTGGACGCTCTTGTGCAAATTCCTAGTTATGGGAAATTTATGAACGAGCGTTTGTCCAAGAAGAAGAAGCTCACTGATATTAAAACTATTGCACTCACAGAGGGCTGTAGTGCTGTTTTGACAAATAAGTTGCTGCCCAAAATGAAAGATCCTGGGAGCTTTACTATCCCATGTTCAATTGGCATCCACTATTTGGGTAAAGCTTTATGCGATTTGGGAGTTAGCATCAACCTTATGCCACTGTCTAGTTTTAGAAAGTTGGGAATTGGTCATATGAAACCCACTACAGTGACACTGCAATTAACGGATCAATCCTTGGCTCAACCTGAAGGGTAGATCAAAGACATTTAGTTCGTGTGGATAAATTCGTTTTTCTGGCTGATTTTATTATACTTTACTGCGAGGTAGACAAGGAGGTTCCCATAATCTTGGGACGACCATTTTTAGCTACCAAACACACTCTCTTGATGTGTACAAAGGTGAGTTGACCATGCAACATAATGATAAGCATATTACCTTCAGTGTTTTTGAATCTATTCCATGCAAGGATAAAGAAGAATGTCACATTATTGATGTGCTGGATTATTTAATTGAGGAAGAATTCAATGACCAAAACACATTACTTTCTGAAGAATTAGCAGTGACATCTGATGATGAATTTTAGTCGATTGTGACAACATGGTTAAAGCTAATAACATTGACTTAAGCACCAATAACAGATTGAATATATAGACTTAACCAACAGAACGACTTTAGTTTTTAAGCCATCTATTAAAGAAGCTCCTACTGTAGAATTGAAGCCACTACCTGCTCATCTGAAATATGTCTTTCTTGGCGACAACATTTCTCTCCCAGTTATTGTCTTCGCAACACTGGATGCAAATCAAAAAGAGAAATTAATCCATATTCTTAAGTAGCATAAACGAGCTATTACTTGGAGTATTACCGATATTCGAGGCATTAGTCCATCTTTTTTGCATGTACGAAATCAAGTTGGAAGATGAAGGCAAGCAATTGATTGAGCAACAAAGAAGATTGAACGAGAAGATGAAGGAAGTTATTAAGAAGAAAATTATAAAGTGGCTCAATGCAGGCATTATTTATCCTATTTCTGATAGCAATTGGGTATGTCCAGTGCAATGCATTCCTAAAAAGAGTGGCATCACTATGATATGCAACGACAAAGATGAGCTAATTCCTACACGCATTCTTATAGGATGGCGAGTATGTATGGACTATCGCAAACTTAATGCAGCCACAAGGAAGGATCATTTTCCACTTCCCTTCATTGATCGGATGTTGGATAGGCTTGTTGGAAGAGCCTACTATTGTTTTTTAAATGGTTATTCTGGCTATAATCAGATTGCTATTGCACCAGAGGATCAAGCGTAAATAAATTTTACCTGCCCCTTTGGCATTTTTTCTTTTGTCGTATGTCGTTTGGTCTTTGCAACACACTAGCCACATTCCAAAGGTGCATGATGGCAATATTCTCGGATATGATCGAGGATTCTTTAGAGGTCTTTATGGATGATTTCTCAGTCTATGGGAATAATTTTGATCAATGCACTGACAATTTGGATAAAGTCTTAAAGCGATATGATGACACACATATTGTGCTAAATTGGGAAAAATGTCACTTCATGGCAACTGAAGGCATTGTGTTAGGCCATCACATATCTAGTCAAGGTATTAAAGTGGACAGAGCTAAGGTGGAAATTATTAAGAAGTTACCTCCATCGACAAATGTGAAGGGTATTCGTAGTTTTCTTGGGACAAATTCCGTTCATACCTTATCGGTACAAAGGTTATCGTATTTATTGATCACTAGACATTGAGATATCTTTTTGTGAAAAAGGATGCAAAACCACGACTGATACGCTATATCCTACTATTGCAAGAATTCAATATAGAGATCAAAGATTGTAAGCGTTCAGAGAATTAAGTTGTAGACCATTTGTCTCGTTTGGAAGTTGGCAGTGAAGATGGAAACATACTTCAAATTTTCGATGCATTTCCAAATGAGAAGTTATTTACTGTAGACGCAACCTCTTGGTATGCGGATTTGGTTAACAACATAGTGTGTGGAAAAATACCCTTGGGTGTCATGGGCCATAAGAAAGAAAGATTTCTTTGTGAAATAGTGAAATACCATTGGAACGAGCCGTATTTATTCAAGGTCTGCAATGACAATATCATTTGGTGTTATGTTTCGGAAGAAGAAATGCTTTTAATCCTGAAACGTTGTCACGATGCTCCTTATGGAGGTTATTTTGGTGGCATGAGAACTGCTGCTAAGGTTCTTCAATTAGGATTCTACTGGCCTTCACTATTTAAGGACGCCCATAATTTTGTAAATCAATGTGACAGATGTCAGCATACTGGTTCTATATCTTGATGCAATGAAATGTTACAGCAGCCAATTATGAAGGTTGAACTTTTCGATGTTTGAGGTATGAATTTCATGGGACCATTTCCAAGTTCATTTAAAAATGTCTATATACTAGTTACTGTTGACTACGTCTCAAAGTTGGTTGAAGTTGTTGCAATCCCAAAGGATGATGCAAGGACAATGCTTAAATTTTTCCACAAGCATATACTTACTCACTTTGGCACACCAAAAGCATTGATCAACAATCAGGGTACACACTTCCATTGCAACCAAGTAGAAGCCGCACTGAAGAGATATGGAGTCAATCATAAAATGGCTACCACTTATCATCCTCAAACCAACAGATAAGCTGAGGTGTCCAATCGACAAATTAAGAACATTCTTGAGAAGGTTGTAAACCCTTAAACAAAAGATTGGTCCTCCAAACTTGATGATGCTTTATGGGCATTATGGACAACATACAAAACTCCATTAGGGATGTTATCGTATCAGTTAGCTTTTGGAAAAGCATGTCACTTGCCAGTTGAAATGGAGCACAAAAAAATGTGGGAAATTAAGCAAATAAACATGGATTATGAAGCTGCTGGAAAGAAAAGTCTGTTGGACATCACTAAACTTAAGGAAATTAGGCGAAATGCCTATGAAAATGCTACAATTTACAAGGAAAAGACTAAATAATGGCATGATAGAATCATTTTACAGCGATAATTTACCGCAGGTTAACAAGTTCTATTATTCAATTCTAGGCTAAAATTGCACCCAGGTAAATTGCGCTCACGTTGGTCTGGACCTTTCAAAATTTGTCGAATCTTTTCCTCGTGGTGCAGTCAGAATTAAGGATTTACATGATGGGCACCAATTCAAAGTGAATGGACAGCGACTAAAGCATTATTTTGGGCATAATGATCAAAAGCAGGAAGAGACCATTAAATTGGTTGAATTTTTCTAATTTTTATTGAACTTATTATTATATAACTTTATTTTATTTTATTTTCACTTTTGTTTAAGTTTGTTTTATTTCTCATTTGTTTTTACAGATTACTTAGACTCCGTTGTCAATGTATTCAGCCTTCCTTGTCGATGCAATTCGTACGTGTGTACTACAACTGCTGACTCATAAAAAAATCAAAGCAAATCAGGGAGCAGATCCCACCATTTCATTAATAGGCACCCAGCCGTTGGATCTGTATGGACGGGTGTAATTCCTTGATAGCATTAGAAAATACCATAGATTTCTCATTACTTATGGTATAATTTGTTCCCATTCAATCATCTTTACGACGCATTTTTAGACTTTTTAACTTAGTTATTTCATTTTCTAACTTAGTGAAGCTTGGCCTAATTTTCTTTAATTTTATCATGTTTTTACTAATATTGTCGCTGCATTAGTTGTTCAGTATTATGCCCAAAGATTTCACTATAGGAATCTGTCCTGAAGGATCAATGCATAAAGGTGTACTGAGTTGTCGCTGCAAAATAACATCCAAATTTACGTCCAGAACTGTCGCTGCAACTGACAACTGTCTAATGAACACACCAAATTTGCATGAGTATACAGTTAGAATAACCAACTTGTACAGCTAGAGGAAGTTAGATTTGAAAGGGAGGACACCTATAATTGGCAGTGGATGTTAAATACTAAGGAAAAAAGATTTTCTTCATCTTCTTCTTGATTAGATTTCGGTGGATAAAATTTCTTCTTCAACACCTTCTTAAGCTTGCATCCATGGCAGCTTAAATTCCCTGAAGGCAACCTGACATTGAGGAGAAGGCAACACTGCTTCTAACGAGGAGCATCCAAAATGCGACATAATAAGAGTGTAAGGGAATGATTAAAGTAGTCTAAGAATAGGATACTTCGATTTATTCTGTTATTCTTTTGTTTAAACGCTGATAAGATTTGATAATTTGAAGTCGTATGGAAATATAATTTTATTTCAGATCAAGTTTGATATCTATTTCAATCTTTCCTTAATTTTTTATCTTTGGATTTAATTATTTGACCATGGAAGTGTGATTGCGGTCACTGTCACTGGAAAGTGCAGCGACAAATTAAGTTAACAAGCAAGTCAACGAAAGTTGTTTGAGGATTGAAGGAATTCAGTCCACTTGTTCTTGAATATATAGCATTACCAACACTGGAAGGTGTGGTTAGAGTGAGTATTTGAGTCTTTGATAAACAAGGAAGTCAAGGTTGGTAAGATTTTATTATACTTAATTGTGGCGACAATTTTTCTGTTATTAACCTTGTGATCACATTTAGCTTTTTGCCAACTTTCAAGTCAGGGAACTCCATCTCATTATCACTATTTTACTTCTTAAATTTTCTTAAAATGCTTTGACAAATTATTCTCATACTTTTACTGCATTTTATTATTTTATTGCTTCGACATTATTCATCACAATCTCTTTAGTTTTAACTTTCTTTGCATCGACAATTATAAACATAAGTAGCCATCCCTGTGAGATCGATATCCGATATATTTATATCTGTCTATTATACTTACATCGATAGTGTACACTTGTACATGTTTACTATGATGTTCATAGCACGATCAAGTTTTGGTGCCGTTGTCGGGGATGGCATTTGTTTGATGTTTATTCTTGTATTTGCAATTATTTTTTATTTCCTAATATTTACTTGTTACTAACTTGTTTTTGCTTTTGGTAAACTATTTTTCAATTTTCTTTCTAGGTGTTTATGACCATGAGAAATCCTGAATTTGTTGTTAGCTTAGATCCTGAAATTGAGAGAGCCATTACAAGAAGAAGACAAGAACAAAGAAACATAGCTCTGCCAGGAAACGATGCAACTATACCTCCATTACTGCCATAGAATCCTGTTATACCTCCTTGACAACCACAAATCATTAATAATCCATTGCTATCGCAAGATGATTAGATGCAAAATAGAACTATTCGAGACTTCATTGTTCCTCTGTTAGATGATTTACAGCCAGGGGTCGTTCGACCTGCAATTCAAGCTGGCAATTTTGAGTTTATGTTTCAGATGCTGAATTCGAATGGGCAGTATATTGGATTGCCTCTTGAGGATGCAAGAGAGCATCTTAAATCTTTTCTATTAATTTGTGCTTCTTTTAGTCAGCATGGTGTTCCTGATGATGCCTTAAAGATGCAACTATTTCCTTACTCATTGCAATGACGGGCTCGCACCTGGTTCATTGGATTGCTTGCTGGATCAATTACATCATGGAATGCGCTTGCAACTCAGTTCATTTTGCGATTTAATCCACCAATAATGAATGCTGGATTGAGGAATGACATTACTACGTATCATCAGCTGGATGATGAGAACTTGCATACTACATGGGAGCGTTACAAAACCTTTCTTCGACACTGTCCCATACATGGAATTCAATAGGAAACGCAGATTGAGATCTTTTACAATGGGTTGAATGCACAGACAAGAAATCTTGTCGATGCATCTGCAAATGGTCCTTTGTTGGATGGTAGTTACAATGAAGCTGTAAGAATTTTAGAGAGTATCGCTCAGAATGACTACTAATATCTGATCTCTCGTGCTGCACAAGTCAAAGCAAACCTCGGGGTTATCAAATTAGACACTATATCAGCTTTAAGTGCACAAGTATATTCATTAGCAAATATGATAAAGAACATGAAGGGGACCAATGAAGTTGCTCCCATTCAAGTTGCCCAACAACTAGATGTCCTGACATTTTGCTACGAAATTTACGGCGATAATCATAGCTACGAGGATTGTCCTCAACATGCAGAAAACACGTTCTATGTTGATAATATCCTAGGAAATTCTTATGGTAACTCCTACAACAACTCTGGAAATCAAAATGCGACCACATTTAGATATGACAATTCCTCTAGTCAAGGCAATTTTTGACAAGGGAATTACAATCAGCAGCAGCAAAATTTCAATCAAAGTCCTCATATGCATATACATCAAGATCAGTTGCAATCACATACTCGTGCGCATCCACAACAATCTTCAATGCCAAATCTGCATATGCAAGGACAACAACAGCAATAGCAGTATTCCCAACCACGAGCTTATCTATCAGTAGCCCTTGAAGCCCTGATGCGAGAGCATATCACGAGAACAGAAGCTATTGTGCAAGGAAACTCATCTTTCATCCGAGCACTGAAAGCACAATTAGGACAACTAGCTTCAAATTTGAGCACAAGACCACTAGGTGCTTTACCCAACTATACCGAGAATCTAAATCAAAAGGGTAAAGAGCATTACAAAGCTATTTCTCTTCAAAGTGGGAAGCAAACTGTCGAGCCAACTAGTAGCTCTAATATAGCACCTATCGACGCAAGTGAAGCAAATCAAGGAGAAAAAGTTGTATCTGATGAAGAAACAGACGAACCAAATAAAAAGGATCTACCAGTTGTTACTCCCATGCCTACCATTAGACCAACAAAATTGTCGATGCAACTACCGATGTCGACGCAACTGATTTTGTCACGACAACTTGATGTATCAATACCTTTGCCATTTCCACAAAGATTTAAGGAGAAGGAGAATAATAAAGAATATCAAAAGTTTATGGCCACATTAAAATAACTGCATGTCAACTTACCTCTTGTGGATGCTCTCGTACAAATTCCTAGCTATGGGAAATTAATGAAAGAGCGCCTATCCAAAAAGAAGTTAATTGATATCGAAACAATTACGCTTACAGAGGGATGCAGCGCAGTTCTGACAAATAAATTACCACCAAAGATGAAGGACCCTAGCAGTTTTACAATTCCATGTTCAATTAGAAATCATTAACTGGGAAAAGCTCTCTATGATTTAGGAGCAAGTATCAACCTCATGCCATTATCAACATTTCAAAAATTGGGGATTGGTCACATGAATCCCACTACAATGACTTTACATTTGGCAGATAGATCATTAATGCAACTTGAAGGGAAAATTAAAGACGTCCTAGTTCAAGTAGATAAGTTTGTGTTCCCAGTGGATTTTATTATCCTTGATTGTGAAGCTGATAAAGAGCTGCCCATAATCTTGGGATGCCCATTTCTTGCCATTGGTCACACTCTTATCGACTTGTTAAAAGGTGAATTGATAATGCGACATAACAATGAATAGGTCACCTTCAGTATTTTCGAAGCAATTCCCTGTAAGAATAGAGAGGAATGTCACCACATCGATGTGCTGGGCAAATTAATTGAACAGGAATTTAATCAGTGTAGCACAGCAATCCCAGAAGCAGAAGAAATTGCGGTGACAACTAAAGAAAAATTTCTATGTGTTTGTGACTTCAATGTTGAGGCAAATAAAATGAAGCTTAGGCACGAATGGCAGATGGAATCTTTGGATTTGACAAATTGAACAACATCTATATTTAAGCCATCTATTGAAGAAGCTCCTACTTTGGAGTTGAAGCCATTACCTACCCATTTGAAGTATGTGTTCCTTGGTCAGAATGACACACTGCTAGTAATTGTCTCTACAACTCTCGACGCAAGTTAGGAGAAAAAATTAATCCACATACTGAACCAATACACGCGTGTAATTTCCTGAAGTATTAAGGATATTATAGGTATTAGTCCCACTTTTTGCATGCACAAAATCTAGTTAAAAGATAAGGGAAAGCAGTCCATTGAACAACATAGAAGATTAAATGAAAAAATGAAAGAGGTTGTTAAGAAAGAGATCATTAAGTGGTTGGATGCGGGTATCATCTACCCAATTTCTGATAGTATGTACGTGAGCCCAGTCCAATGTGTTCCAAAGAAGAGTGGTATCACGGTGGTAAGTAACGACAAAGATGAATTAATCCCTACTCACATTCCTACAGGATGGCAAGTATACATGGACTATCGTCGTTTGAATGTATCCATACAGAAGGATCACTTCCCACTTCCCTTCATTGATCAAATGTTGGATAGGCTTGCTGGCAAAGCCTATTATTGCTTTCTCGATGGTTATTCTGGCTACAATCAGATAGAAATTGCATTGGAGGATCAAGCAAAGATGACTTTTACTTATCCTTTTGGCACCTTTGCCTTGCGCCGAATGTCATTTGGTCTATGCAATGCATCAGCCACATTTCAAAGGTGTATGATGGCAAAATTCTCAGACATTATTAAAGACTCATTAGAGGTATTTATGGATGATTTATCTGTCTATGACAATACTTTTGATAAATGCGCTGACAATTTGGCCAGAGTTCTAAAGCGATGTGAGGACACAAACCTAGTGCTAAATTGGGAGAAATGTCACTTCATGGCAACAGAAGGCATTTTCCGCAGTCATCGAATCTCTTATCAGGGCATTGAAGTGGACAAAGCAAAAGTTAAGATTATTGAGAAGTTACCCCCGCCAACCAATGTAAAAGGTATTCAGAGTTTTCTCGATCATGGAGGTTTTTATCGAAGATTTATCCGAGATTTCCCCAATATTGCAAAACCTCTTTGCTCCTTGTTGGAGCAAAATAAAAAATTTATGTTTGATGGTGCATGTTTGGACGCATTTATGGATATTAAGTAGCAGCTAGTGAAGGCACCTATTATCGTTGCACCGGACTGGATGCAATCGTTCGAAGTAATGTGTGATGCGAGTGATAATGCAATGAGTGTCGTGCTAGGACAACGCAAAGAAAGAGTATTTCATTTAATATATTATGCCAGCAAGACTCTCACTGAAGCGCAGATTAATTATACAACCATAGAAAAGGAGCTGTTGGTAGTAGTCTTTGCCTTCGACAAATTTTGTTTATATCTTATCGGCGCAAAGGTTACAGTAATCACTGATCATTTTACGTTGAGATACCTTTTTGCTGAGAAAGATGCCAAACCAAGATTAATTCGATGGATCCTATTGCTACAAGAATTTGACATTGAGATAAAGGATCACAAAGGATCGGAGAACCAAGTTGCAGATCATTTGTCTTGTCTGAAAGTAGGAAGTGAAGATGGAAATACATTCCAAATTTTTTACGCATTTCCTGACAAGAAGCTATTTGTTGTCAACGCATCCTTATGGTATGCAGATGTCGGTAACTACTTAGTGTGTGGAATGTTACCGTTAAGTGTAACAGGCCACAAGAAGGAAAGGTTTCTTTGCGACATCACAAAATACTACTGGAATGAGCCATACCTATTCAAGGTATGCAACGATAATATTATTCGACGCTGTGTTCCAGAAGAAGAAATGCTTTCTATCTTGAAGCATTGCCATGATGCCCCTTATGGAGGTCATTTTGGTGGTGTAAGGACTGCTGCAAAGGTCTTTCAGTTAGGATTCTATTGTCCTTCGTTGTTTAGAGATGCCCACAATTTTGTGCAACAATGTGACAAATGTCAACGTACTGGATCAATATCTCGATGCAATGAGATGCTGCAATAGCCAATTATGGAGGTTGAGCTCTTTGATGTCTGGGGTATGGACTTCATGGGACCATTTCCAAGTTCTTTTGGAAATGTTTACATCTTGGTCACTGTTGGTTATGTGTCCAAGTAGGTGGAAGCAATTGTTGTTCCAAAGGATGATGTTAGGACATTGCTGAAATTTTTTCACAAGTACATACTCACTCGTTTCAGCACACCTAATGCATTGATTAGTGATCAAGGCACTCACTTCCATTGTAATCAAGTTGCGGGTGTCTTGAAGCGGTATGATGTTAAACATAGAATGGTGACTACATATCATCCACAGACCAATGGTCAAGCTGAAGTTTCCAATTGCCAAATTAAGAATATCCTTGAAAAGATGGTGAACCCATCGAGGAGAGATTGGTCTTCAAGGCTTGATGATGCATTATGGGCGTTATGCACAGCATATAAAACGTCATTTGGAATATGGCCGTATCAACTAGTGTCGTTTGCTTGTGGAATTAGAACATAAAGCCATGTGGGCAATCAAGCGAGTAAAGGTGGATTATGAAGCTGCTGGATAGAAAAGGTTGTTGGACATCACTGAATTGGAGGAAATTCGATGCAATGCATATGAGAATGCTACAATATATAAGGAAAAGATCAAGAGATGACATGACAATTAACTGCAGGTCAACTGGTGCTTTTATTTAATTCGCAACTAAAATTGCACCCAGGTAAATTTTGCTTAAGATGGTCTGGTCTATTCGAGGTTGTCGAAGCATTTCCTCACGGTGCGGTCACAATTAAAGACATAAATGATGGGCACCAATTTAAGGTGAATGGCCAACGGTTGAAGGACTACTTTAGCAAGGATGATCACAACCAAAAAGAGACCATTAACCTGGTCACATTTTTCTAACCTTTCTCTACATTTGTATTATTTACTTTTAGTTATTTTGTTTATGTTTAAGTTATCTTTCTTAGTTTTTTTAGTAGGAATAAAGTTCTTCCTTTTGTCGACACATAAAAAACTCCTTGTTGACGCAACTTATCTGCTAACTCATCTCAAAATCGAAACATTTCAGGAAAGAAATCATGACACTTCAAGCATTTCTTCCCCAACTGTTGGATCGATTTGAAAAAGGACAATCCGAGTGGATCCATTTATTGGGTGCAAACTGACTGTCCTCTCTCTCCAGTGAAAAAAACACGACTCTCCATCTCCATTTTTATTTCCCTATAAAGCGATCCACTGTCCCAATGGTGTTCACCAAAAAAACCTCCATTGTTATTAAAACTTTTCTTCAAAAGCTCTCACCTTTCTGCTCTCTAATACCTTTATTACCAAAAAGATATGACTAGAACTCGAGCTGCTAAAACACCGTCCATATTTGCTGCAAAATCCTTCTTCGTTGCAATGGTGCGAGAAATAGAGCAGCACCCATCGAAAGAATCAGTGATGTTTCTGAACAAGACTGCAAAGGATCATTTCCATGACAACATGCTAAAGCGCAACTGTCACCCTGAACAAGGCTTCCAGTTGTTGCAGCATCAAAACCTGGGGAAGCAAGTTAGTAAAACTATTATGAGAATAGGGTGGGAAACCTTCTGCACCCATCCTAGGGGGTATTCACTATCCCTTGTGAGATAGTTCTATGCAAACTTGACTAATAAAGAACAAGAGTTCATCTTCGTTCGTGAAGGATTAGTACCTTGGGGTATCGCCCACATTAATGCTCTTTACAACATCACCGTCAAAGAAGACGAGCACATGGCCTTCTTAGAACAACTCAAAGAAGAGGGGGCTGACATCCTGACGCAGGATCTTTGTATTAATGGAGCGGTGTGGACGGGCAACAATCTGAACAACTACACCATGCACCACTGCTTCCTCACAATACAAAGTAAGGTCTGGTTTCACTTCATAAATTGTCGTCTCATGCCTTTTACTCATAGCACTACTGTTACTTTGGATCAGATGTGTTTAATCCATTTGATCACCAAAGGAAGACAACTTGATGTCGGTGCAATTTTGCACCAAGAAATTTCGGATTGTGCTGCAAAGCTGATGGGTATTCTAGCATTCCCTTCACTGATCATGCAGCTGTGCCAACAACGAGGAGTGATACCTCGTGAGGGAGAAGAAATGTTGGACAACAAAGGCCCTATTAATGATACCTCCATTGAGCGCATGACTAGGGGAAGGATACTCCTGTTGTTAAGGAAGCTGAAGCCAAGAAGAGGAAAGGCAGAGCAAAGATGGAAGAAAAGAAGGCTTATGTCGCCACATATCCTAAGTTATGGCGTAAGGTTAAAGAGGTAGAAAAGATTGTTGATACCATTAACATCCGACAGATCAAACTTGTTGGTGAAATCTAGGAAATAGAAAGATCTCAAAACCTATTTTATGCTTACACAAGGGTATGGAATAGTGCCATTGTGACTACATTGTGCTGTATGAGTAATGCACCTTTTCTCGAGTTCCTTGTGTTCCCTCCAATCATCAGAGAAGCTACGCCTTCAACTTAGAGGGCTGCATCAGAAGGAAAAGATCAATCAGTAGCATCTCCACAGATGGTCCATATTTCTGATGATGAATGCAAGGTGAATTCGAAAGAAGTCGAAGATTGCCTCTGAAACATTGTCAGCCTTTTTGAGGATGATTTTTCTACCAGCCCAAAGGTTAACATGGCTGAGAAGGAGGCCAATGTTAATGAAGGAAACACGCCCTTGGAAATAGTGGAGACAGAAGAAGAAAAAGAAGAGGAAGGAAAAGAAGTAAGAAGAGAAGAACCTGATGTCGTGACAAATTCGTATGCGGAACTTGTCACTGCACCTGAAATTGTGGGTGCATCTTTTGATGACTTGGCACCACCTGATGCGAGTCAGGTAGAGGCTATGACTATCAGTAATGAGGATTCTAATCCTCTAGCCATGGTGCTTTATGTTGCACTATTTGCTGAAATACACCCATCAGATGTCACCATCAATGATGTCGAGGCGCAGCTTAATGCGAAAGAGAAATCTGAGGATCCAACCAAGCCAAAAGAAAAGAAGAGAAAGCAGACCAAGGACAAAAAGCGACGCAAGGAGGAGTGCAAATGAAAGAAAAAGAAGACCCATGTTGCTAAATCTTCGGCTGCAGCACACTAAGTTAGTTTTTTTATTTTTCGCACTTAGTTTAGTTTCCATGCATATCATGTAGTTGTAGTATAATTGTCCCTGCATTTTTATTGTCGTTGCATCTACATTATCATTGCATTTTCATATATATTTGTAAATTAATGTTAGTTCATTGAGAATAATATAGACTTTAAGTTTGGGGGAATGTATATGGGATGGAAATGCAAATGCACCCACATTTTAAAAATTTGTCCTTTTAAATTTAATGAAAGCATGAAAAGTTATTGGAAATATGCTTAAATTGTTTTCATTTGATGCTTAAGTTTTGAATCATGTGAAATGCTAATGAATGAGTTAGATGAATGTGATTGAATTATGTATCTTCAACTTTTAGATGAATGATTTAGATTGCATTAGTAATGGATGAATAGTATTATTATTTGAATCTTAAATGAATTTGTCATTTACAACTGTATATAAATATAGTTATGAATAAAATACACTCCAATGTGGGTGTATTGTGAACTATCAAGGGGGAACACTCCAATGAAAGTGTTAGAAAAAAATAATCTAACCAAAGGTTGTCACTACAAGAGTGTATGTCGGCACAATTACATACTCCCTAGGTGTTTGTTGCACCCCATCGTTACTTCCTAGGAATAAGGGTATAGTAATGCAATGACATCCCTTAGTCACATAAAAAAAGAGAAGATAAAGTTAAGGTTTGAAGCATGATATTAGCATTGATGAAGTTATAATCTTGGTTATTCATACTTATGTATTGTCGATGCAATGTTTGGTCATTTGAATGTGATTCACTCATTGGGATTTTAGATGATTCAAGTTGCTAGAATGATCATTTGCCTTGGTGAATTTCTTTAAGTAGCCTTGCTAGTTTCTATTTTACTTGAGGACAAGTAAAAACTCAAGTTTTAGGGTGTAATAGTACTAAAAAAACCATTGTTTTCTCCCTTCTTATTAGTTAAGTTGATCCCAATTAGTCATCCTTAGCACACATTTTAGCAATTTTTAGTTTAGTTTATTGCATTTTCTAACTCAACGGACCTTAGCCTAGTTGCTCTTAATTTTGTCACATTTTGCTACTAATGTCGCTGCATGAGTATTCCTAGATTGCGTCCAGGAATTGTCACCGCATCTGATAGCTGTCTAGATAAGAACAGAAATGCGTGAGCTATCCAGTCTGGTATAACCAACTAGTAAGACCATAGTCAGCTCAATTCTACAAAAGAGACACTTGTACAATTTGGAAGGATAAAAAATACTCACAAGGAAAGAGAAAGGGAGTCTTCTTCGGTCATTATTCTTCTTGAACCTAGCTTTTGAAGCTTGCAGCTATGGAGGTTTAAAGCTCTCACAGGAGAATCGACATGGGAAAGATGCAGAAAAACTCCTGACGAGAAATCCTAAGCACAACACAAGAATGAAATCGAAGGATCAAGTCGAGTTCTTCTAGTAATAGTATTCTCCACTTGCTTCTTTACATTTGTTTTCTAAAACGCTGGTGATTATTGTTTATTTCATGTTTGTATGGAAGTACACTTGATTTTTAGACTAAATGATATTTTATTCAATCTTGCTTCTACTGTTTAATCTTTAGGTTTGAATGTTTTTACCATGAAAGTGTTATTGCAATCACTATCACTGGAAGGTGCAGCGACAGTTTAAACTAACAAGCAAGACAACGAAAGTTGCTTAGGGACTAGAGGAATTTGGTTCACTTGTTCTTAACTATGTTGCATTTCCATCATCAAAAGGTGTGGTTAATGTGCACTTTTAAGTCTTAAATCGAATAGAGAAGCCAAGTTTGGTAAGATATTCATTGCACCTTATTGAAGTGACAATCACCTACCCTTTAAAACCTTGTGAGCCGCACTTAGTATTCTACTAAACATTCATGTTGGGGACCCCATTTTATTCTTATTGCATTTTGTTTTTATTTTCACATTATTGCTTCGGTAACCACCCTTACAATTTATTGCATTTACTTATTCATTGCACCGACATTAATAGACAACAGACCCTTGTGGGACCGATATCCAACAGATTCACTTTTGTCTATTATGTTTGCATCAACAGTGTAC
The DNA here is from genome assembly GCA_005610355.1 of Gossypioides kirkii. Lineage (NCBI taxonomy): Eukaryota > Viridiplantae > Streptophyta > Magnoliopsida > Malvales > Malvaceae > Gossypioides > Gossypioides kirkii. The sequence continues at coordinate 23,088,459 of CP032253.1, read as the reverse complement.
TCTTGCACATTATTGCTATGACATTTACAACCGATCAATTGGTTAGGCACTTAGGATGGTTGATATAAGTGATGTTTTTTTGGCAAGAATTTGATGTTTTTGAATTGGTTGAGATATGATCTGATGTTTGCTTATGGTATAAGTGAACTAACGGTAGAAAACTTACATTGAAAGGTATTTCCAAGTACACACGGTCATGTGCCATACACAAGCATATGGCACGACCGTGTGGTCTGTAGGTTTTTGATGATTTTTGGTGCACATGGTTACAGTCTGTTACACAATCCAGTAACACGACAGTGTGACATATTTTTGAATATTTACACTTCGACCCACACGACATTGGTAAGTTTACACGGTCGTTCGAACGACTGTGTGACTCCAACCCCGCATGGAATAGGCTTTACCTAATGGTTGTGTGTTCCATCCCACACAGCCTTAGCCTTCCACATGGTCAGGGGACATGGCTGTGTGATCCCTGTTTGTAGATTTTTCCCATCTTTTTTTATTTCAAATTGATCCCTATTTGATACTGGGCTTGTTTTAAGCTTTTGTAAGTTCGATATAAACCCGAAATTGATTTAATTACATGTTATACTTGATCATTTGTGATGTAATAATATTTAATTGAGATTTTAATTTATAAATGGTATGTAATTATATTGTATTTGTTTATAGCATCCTATTACTTGGGTTCGACGGTCGAATTGGGTAAGGGGTGTTACATTTAGTAGTATCTAAGCTATAGGTTTAGTTTATCCTTAAGTTAAATCGAGCTCAGAATTGTGTCTAGAGGTACATGCTAAAGTTGAGTCGAGTCTTAGTCAGGATTTGGATGTTGAGTATATTATTTCCATTTTATAGCTAAATGATGTCGAGGGAATCTAGAAATGAAGTTAATAAGAGTATTGATAGTAGTGGTCACTCCGCTAAAAATGAAATTAGGATCGAATTGGTAGCACCAAGCGTTGATTCAGTTGGTGCTTAACAACCTAGGGTCGATAGAGAGAGAAATAAGGGACAAGGTGATTTAACTATAGTTCGTGCTATTGCTGCTGCTCTTCAGATAATGGCGGGAGCTACTCCTGCAGTAGTACTTGTTTCTATTGTTCAGCGTGCCTCGATTAAGGAATTGTAGAGGTACGATGCTATTGAATTTTTGGGTTTGAAAAGGGTTGATCCCTCACCGCTGGAGTTTGGTTGGAATCAACTAAACGAATTTTGGAAAAACTTGAATGCACCCCACAGGAAGGCATGATATGTGTTGTTACAAGAAGACACATATACGTGGTAACAGACAGCACAACGCCATGTACCCATTGAGCGAGCCGACTGAGAGTTGTTCCAAGCCAAATTTCAGAAAAAGTATGTTGGAAAGTTATACCTTTAGGATCAAAAGCAAGAATTTTTTTATTGAAACTGAATGAAATGCCGGTAGCTGATTATGAGCTAGAGTTTTTACGACTTAGTAAATCTGCCTTAGAGTTTGTACCTTTCGAATTTGAAAGTTGTAAACGTTTCTTGCATGGTTTGAGTAACTAACTCAAAGTTTAGCTCGTATCTCATCAAATTTAAGAATTTGACAATCTAGTCAAGTGAGCAAAAATGGTGGAACAAGATTTTGGCCTTAATAAGAAAACAAAGCCTACTCAGAGTTTAACCTGAGTACAATGGCCTTTATATAGGCTCAACTTGGAATATTAAAGTGCCTGAATTAATCTTGAAGTCCTTTAAGTTTGATTAGGATAAATACATCTAATTTTCCTCCAAAACATAGTTAAAAAGTGCAGGAATTTTGGGCTGCAGAAGGGGGTATGTCGTGACACACGAGAGCTTTGTCGTGACATAGACATCAAATTCACTCCAAGGCTTCGTTTTTGCTTCTGTCTTCGATGTTGCGACAATGGTGTCATGGTGTCGCGACATAGGCATCAGTGTTGGCCCGAATAAGCATCTTTAGCTCCCAACTTGACCTACAAGACCATGTTACCTTATTTAGATATATAAAATGTAATAAAAACTACTAGAAAGCATAAATTACTACTTTAAGTATAAAACCATAAATATATACTAAAATCTTTAATTTAACTATTAAACAAGCCAACATTATGTGTAAAAAGGATATAAATAATAGTATAATCCGTGGCATATTACTCCCCCACACTTAACTTGTTGCTTGTAATTAAGCAACCAAAACACATATAGGAAAAAAATGTAATACAGAAATTACTTGATTTCTTTCTTTAAACAAGCTAGAGTTAGTGAAGCTGGATATGAATAAGAACCTTACACATAAACTCCCCCACACTTAACTTTTTGCTTGTCCTCAAGCAAACCAAGCCTAGAGACATAACATGTAATAAAAGACATCCCTTGAATTTTATTACTACTAAGAACATGATTATATAGCATTTCTTATCACACATGTAAGTTAATCTTGATAGTTCAATGCCTAGAAAAGTTTTTAAAGTAAATTAGGATTAGTTTACAAAGTTACATCACGAACAAATTAGAAGTAATTCCCATAGCCAAATATTTAACAATATTACCATTAACATAGATTAAATAGATATGTAGCAGTCACATTCATGTGAATCAAAAATATTCATCAAGTATACTTGTTAGCAATTTCGAAAGATTATGCACAAAGAACACTTAAGTCACATTGGTCTTTTAGGCTTGTAACTCTGAGGCTTAGGACGATATGAGTTCAAAGAAAGATATGGCTCAAAACAGTTCAAACACTAAAAATAGTTAGGCACATGACATTGTTCCCTCTCTTCCCCCTTAATGTCCCATCCAAGCTCATTGCCTTTTGTCGCCCTCTCTCACGTGTCTTATCTCTCCATGTATGAAGATACAATATAATACTAGCAACTATGGTCGGCTTAACGAGTTTTGGTGTATGATGGCTGAGTTTTCTCTCAATTTTGTGACTTTTTGTTCTATCACTTGACTTTGTACTCTTTTCTCAGTCACAATGCTTTTGTCTTTGTTTTGTGCTTTTTCTTCTTGTTTTTTTTTTTATTTTTTAACACATTTTTTCCCGACCTATAATAATTGTATCACATTGTTTCTTCTTTTTTCACTCTTTTTTTTGAAACCATTGTAATGTATCTACCTAAACCCTTAATATCTATAGCCTAACATCTATTTCCTAATGTATTAAAGGACAATGGATAAGGAAGAGTTCAAGTTTTCAATTTATGTGTGGTCTTTAAGTTTCAATTTTTGTAGGTTCATCAAAAAGGAGTTATCATGCTCAAATAAGGAGACTAAGGATTAATAGCATTAAGGTATAGTCATTTGAGAACTGACTATTCAAACAATGTCTTAAGTCATCCCTAAACATCCATACACAATTTCTTTCATGCTTCAATTTAAACCAAAAGAATAATAATTAATTCAAGCATTCATGTCTCTACAACTATCTATAAGACTTATATCTCATATGGCATCATCAAACATTCTTACTTAGGTTCTTCTAATTTATTATGTAATTTAACTAAGTAACATAATCAATTTCCCTTAGGAAATAATCAAATTATCTTATATCAACAAAAAAATTCATGCTTGAAAAAAACCATTGCAATGCTTTATTTTTCTCAACCATTATTCACTGTATTAATATAATCCAAGGACCATGCAAAAAAAAAATTTTTAAAGGAAATAAATTATTAACTAAAACAAAGTAACCAAACAAATAAATAAAGCACAAATTAATCCTATGTACTTCCCCCTACACTTTAGAACATATATTGCCCTTAATGAAAAATAATTAAAGTGCAAACAAGAAAACTTCCCTAAGTAGGCCAAGTCCTTGTTGTTATGATAATCTTGGGATTTGTGTACTCCAAGCAAATGGAGAGTGCCTAAAAAATTCTACGAAGAGAAATATGAAATATAATATAAAGAAAATAAAAATAAGAATAAGAATAAAAAGACAAAGTGTCGATAATGGATGACAGACGTCTATTAAAATTCGGATGAACTTGGGCCTTCAATGTTGTGAGATGTGCTTTGTCTAGGATGCCACGACATTAAGGGGCGATATCGTGACATTGAGCCCAATGTCTAATTTCTTCATTTTTTTTTTCAATTATGTCACTCCGTGACATCTACACTTGCTATGAAAAAAAATTTTAAAGCATAACATAGAATTTCTTTAAAAATCGGGACGATCCGTGTCACCACCAAAGAAGAACTTCCAGCTGGTTCTTGATAGTTTGATCTGACGTTTGTTCCTCTGTCGATATAAATGAAGCAGCCATTTCTATCGATTCTAATGATGTTGCCTTATTTTTTACCGACGTGACATCCATATTACAAGCCATTTGGTACCAAATCCGAGCCAACTCAAATAGTTTTTCAGAGTATTATTGCTTCAAGCTTCCTCCCCTCAATGTCACGTGAAGTTTTGGTCACTCGAACTTTGTCGCCCTTGTCAAATGAGAATGAGTCGAACTCATCGATCTCTTCGGCTGGCACCTTCTCTGATATGGCCAGAAAGTGTATTGGCTCTTTTACACTTTCATTTAGAATCGGTTTACGCTCTATGTTAGTGGTTACTTCTACTTTTACGTCAGTGGCTACATCTATTGTTATGTTTGATTCTATGTAAATTAGATTAGAGACAGCTTCGGTCATATTCAATTCATCCTCATGATCTCCGACTCCAACCTCTTGTCGACTATTATTGTCTAATTCGGAGGGGTCAATGATAAAATAAGGGTCCACTGAATCAAGATTGAGAATATCATGCACGACCTACTCCCTTGGAGGTAGCGCCTCAGTTATCATTTGGAGCATTTTCCTCATCTATTCCATCATGTCTAACATGTTTGATAATCTTTCGAAATTAGAATGCTCAGCAGTTTCACATGAAGGAATCTTATGCAGAGGTTCGTATGAGTACTCATTGTCCTTGGGTATATCATTGTCTTTGCGTATGACTCATAAAGAGGTTCGTATGAGTACTCATTGTCCTCACACTTGTTATGTAGTTCCATTCGTCATCCCAAGAGGTCCTTTCATCATTAAACCACTTGCACTCAAAAGTTTCCATAATTAAATCGTTTAATCAACAAGGTAAATAAAAAAATTGAGAGTAACACAATTAATGAATATAAAAATTAGTACACTATCTAGATTGTTCATCTTTCGACTAATATTATTTGCAAGTAATCGATTCAATAAAAATTATCACAATCCCACACCCCGACAACGGTGCTAACAACTTGACCGCCTCCGGACGTACTAACGTCAAGTGTGTGAATACTACAACTGAAGATAAGGAATTGAGGTGGTGTCCGCAAGTATATGGGTCAGGCTGTAATATATTTTGTTTACAACGAAACACTTAGTAAGCATTCCGAGGATCGTACCCAAGGGATTACAGTTTGGGGGAAACTTTTACCAAACCTATTACGGGAAATAATTATTAATCTACTTGAGTCAAGAATTAGTAGTGTTAATCAAGAGGAAAGATGATAATAAAAATAAACTAAATAAATTTAACTAAACCTAAATCTACTCCTAGGTTTATGTATCGGCTTTTCCAATTCCTTGTTTTGACGACGGGAGTTCTTTTTAGCCTAGATCCAATAGTTTTACCTAATTAATTATTGATGTAGGGTTCTAATCAATCAACTAGTCGATACCCTAGTAGGATCTTCTGATCTTCCACTAGAATAATGAGTCGAGAAGAACTACTTATCTTCCAACCTTATAGTCTAGACTAGTTTGGGTTTAGGTGTTCACGAATAAGCCATACCAATTTTGGGCTAATTCTCACCTAAATGACTTCCTAAGGTCGTCTAGCCTAGGGTTTAAGTTCTTCCTCTCCCAAACAGTTGATCCGCTAAGAAACTCTATCATTCACTTAATTAATAAGATTAAAACAATTAAAACATGCAAGATATATATAAAGCATATATATATATATATTCTAATCGTTACACCAACATTCAATTAAACAATGTTAAAGAAAATGATATAAAGAATAGAATAAAGGAAAAGAGATGCTCATGGATTTATTGATGAAAGTGTGGCTTTGGAAAAATCTCCCCTTGCGAGAGTCTCACTTTGGAATAGGATCTTCCAATTACAAGAACATAAAATAACCTAAGTAAAAACTAGAAATGAAAGAAAAACCTAAGAATCAAACCCTAAAAATTGTGTGTTTAACTTGATTACAATAGCCTTTATATAGGCTCAACTTTGAAATATTAAAGTGCCTAAATTAATCTTGAAGTCCTTAGAGTTTGATTAGGATAAACAACCTAATTTCCCTCCAAAATGTAGTTAAAACGTGCAGAAAATTTGGGTTATGCAAGGGGGTTGATAACTCTTGAAAAGAGTTATATGGAAAACCTTAATTTGAGTTAATTGATTCTACTTAAGTAGGATTAGTGCCATTTTTAGAATGTTTTAATTACATTTGTGATTAAGTTGCATATTGGAGCTAAAGTAAACTTAAAGGATATTTTTAGATGTTTTTAACCTTGTTTTGGCAAAAGTGTTCATGGTGTTGTTGTAGCAAACTAGAGGAAAAGAGGAACCCAAGTAGTGAAGCATTGTCGGAATAAACAATTGACAGTTATTCCATGCCAAACACTGGCAATACCAGGATCGTTGATTCAACTAAACACAACCAGATTTAGAGGAAGCTGCACTAGAAGGATCTAAGGAGAAGCACTAGAAGGATCTCTTAAAAATAGGATCTACATGCATGGTGTGTAAAGACCTCTATTGTCTAAGATAGAAAATACAGAGAATTAGAAATAAAATCACACCGGAGAACACGAGCAAGAGACTCTTCTCCAAGGCAAGATCCAAAGTGTTGAGGCGAACGTTGGTGGCCATTGCTGGGAATGAAGCCAAGATGATGTCGTAGCTTTGATCTGCTGGTTTTGTACCTAGTAGATTGAACTACTTTTCATACTTTAGGTGCTTGAAATTAAGCATTTTCCTTCCATTTCATTCTAAATTAGTTTAGTTTTCTAGTTTGGAATAAAATGTGTAAAAAGTGCAAAAATGTGTGTTTTATTGACTTTAAGGCCAATTGAGGCCTAAGGGTTAGCTAACGTACTTCGTGAGTGTGCAGGAGACCTTTAGAAGCTAATCCAGTATGAAGTTGATCACTATGTCACGACATAAACTACTCTACGTTGCAACACAGGGACCAGACTTGAAGAATCTCAAAGTTGACTTCTTTATTGAGACATACATTACCTATGTCGCAACAACGTCTGTATGATTACACTAAAGGAGTAGACTAACCTCTTTGTCACAACATCGACTCTTGGACACGGATTTTACACTGAGTGAAGGGTGTTTCGGTGGTTATAATGGCACTTAAACACAAGGAACGACAGCTGACCTAAGGTTGAAGAAAACAACCGTCCAAAGCTATAAATAGGGCCTTTAGCACTTGGGTTTTACACACCTTTTAGCTTATATTCAATTTTAGTTTATTTTAGAAACGATATTTGTAACTTCGTATAAACGATCGTGGAATTATTTCCTGACAGACTGCTATACAATTCAAGTTTCTTTTTATTTCATTAATTCAATCTTATATTCAAATATATTATTATCTTTATGATGTTTGAAGAAACCATGAGGAACTAATCCCATTGTGGGGGATTAGGGAGTGGAAGTATGGTTATTTAATTGTTAAATACAAGGATTTTCAATTGGGTCAACTATTTGGGAAAGGAAGAACGTGAAACAAATGCTAGGTGTGACAACCTTAGAAAGTTATTTCGGTGGGAATGAACCCAAAATTGGTATTTCCTATCCATGAAGACCCTTTCCCTAAACCACTTTAGACTATGACATCTAGCGATATGTAGTCTCTATTAACTCGTTATGTTGGTAGAAGATTGGAAGATCCTGCTAGGGTAGTGACTAGTTGATTAAAGCAAAGTCCCGAAAACCAATAATTGAAGATTCCATACTGAAACGACCTAATCTCCCGAAATCTATTCATTGAATCTACAAAGCCCTTTCTCTTATTTTATTTACTTTATTTTTATGTTTCACAATCAAAACATTTTATTTTACTATTGTACTATAAACTCTAAAGATAGTACTAATTAATTCTTTTCTCTGTAGGAATCTAAATCACAACTACTTAAAAGCCTCCTTTGGGTATGATCCTCGAAATACTGCCAAGTGTTCCATTGTAACACACTATATTACAACCTGACCTCTATATTTGTGGAAGCCCTAAAAAACACATTGAAAGGGAGTACGTTCGGAGGCGGTCAAGTTGTTGGAGCCGTTGCTGGGCAGGCAATGCTTTCAATGACTTTTATCTCTACACTACTATTTGAATAATTAGGAAGTTTTTAGATTATATATTCGATTTCTTTTATTTTATTTTGTTTATCCCTTTTTATTATTTCTTTTTCTTTATTTTTTTAATTTCAATTTATGACTCGGAGTTAAGGAAATTTAGTAGATCCAATTTTTGACCCTGAAGCATTGATTAAACAAAACCGTAGAAGCCGACAGTTAATACAAAATCCATCACTATCTAAGGAATGAGAAGAGCCGAAAGATCCAATTGTTAATCCTGTACATTGAGGAGGATACCACCAGAACTCCCTACAAACGAACCAATGACGGAAGCTCAAAGAACTCTGAGGGAATACTCTATGCCTAACATAGACCTGACACGAGGGAGTATTGCTAGACCGACTATAGCCACAAATACTTTTGAGATTAAATCGACCATGATCGAAATGATTCAAAATAATTTACAGTTTAGAGGGACCATGGCTTAATATCCTAGTTTACACTTAAAGCGTTTTTTACAATTATGTGATACTTTCCATTACAATGGTATTATTGATGATGCCATTCGACTCAGATTATTTTCATTCTCTCTAACTGACAGTGCTTTTTCTTAGTTAGATGCACAGGAACCAGGATCCATTACTACATGGGACGAGCTCGTTGGAAAATTCCTAAAGAAATTCTTTCCCATTAGTAAAACAATCCAACTCCAGAGAGAGATCTCGACATTTCGATAATTTGAGGGCGAAGGTTTCCATAAAACATGGGCCCACACCATGGTATGCCGGAATAGTTGCAACTACAGACATTCTTTAACGGGTTGGACGCATCTGCCAGATCTGGGTTAGATGGCACGACAGGAGGAGCCTTAATTAATAGAACCTATAATGATGCTTATGGGCTAATTTAAAATATGGCAATGAACTTTTTCCAGTGGCCTACTGAGAGGTTCACATATGAACAGAAACCTACTTCGTTTAAAATGATTTAGGAAGATGACAAATACCAACAACTATTGGAGAGACTGAACTGAATTAAATCTGCAACAAGGGCACCATTACAAGTAGAAGATAAGCATCTCTACCACTATTTTACCAACATCGAGGATGTTTAATATGTTAGAAATAGAGGTGAAAATCCATTCGAATACCTACAATCTGGTATGGAAGGATCACCCTAATTTTAAAAAGAGGAAAATCAAAGAGGAAGTGGTAACAACAACCAGTCGAGAAACCCAACTTACCAACCTCCTTTCTTGTAAAGGCAACCAGAAAAAATAGTCCAAAGTGACCATACTATATGTGGTCAAAGGTTAGACAAGATAGAGGGAGAGATGCAATCAATGTGAGTGGAGATAAAGCAAGTGTAGTTTGGGTGAACTAGTTCTGCTAGGTCCTTGACAAAACTAAAGGCACGGATGGACTAATTGGTAAGTATGGTAGGAGATCTCACTAGGAAAATTAGAACCGGTATCTTTAGTAATACTGAAAACAATCCCTAGAGGGAGGGGAAAGAACATGTCAAGATGATCGAGTTAAGATCGGGCAAAGTACTAAGTAGCTTAGAAAAATCCAAAGAGGATGAGGAACACATGAAGTCAAATGAGACTATAGAAATCTCCTCTGAAGAAGACACTGAAATTGCAGTAGCAAAAGAGGTACCATTAGAAAGGGTATAAGAGGATATGCCGAAAGAGGATAAGGGTACCATTGTTCCATTCCCTAAGAGGTTAGAGGTGAAAAAGAAGCAAGATGATGATGACTTTGTAAGTTTTCTAAATTTATTTAAATCCTGAAATGTTAACTTACCTTTTATTGAACTCATAGAAAAGGTACAAAAATATGCCAAGTTCTTAAAGAAGATCATGTCGAGGCATAGAAAAATCAAGGTAGGTGAGCAAGTGGAAGTAAATGCATCTTGCAGCGCTATTATCCCTAAGAAAACCTCTCAAATGCTAAAAGATCCTGGGAATTTCACAATCCCAATCAAGATTGGGAGCCTTCAATTCAATAGAGCCTTCAATTTTTAAGAAACTTGGGAGTGGTGATCTTAAGAATACCCAAGTGACCTTATAATTAGTAGATCGATCATCTGTGCGACCGAAAGGGATTTTAGAAGATGTGCTGGTACAGGTGAGAAGTTTTATCATCCTATAGATTTCGTGGTGCTAAATTTTGAAGAAGACAGGGATATACCAATCTTGTTAGGAAGGCCTCATGTCTAGATCTATCATTGATTTGAATACCAACGAGTTCACAATGAGAGTTAATGGTGATGTAAAAATTTTCAAATGTAAGGATAAAACGGATGGAACAAAAGGACGTAAAGAGCGCTGTCATTTGCTTGACATAGATGAGAGTAAAGAACCTAGAAAGATCCCTTTTATGAACAAGGATTAAAAGGTTCAAAGAAAGGGACCAACTAAAGAAAATGGTGAAGAATGATGGGAGATGGACGAATTCCAAAAAAATTTGGACAAGATCAACAAGGATGAGCATACTAGATGAGTCAGGTATGAACATGTAAAGGTGGACAGGTGAAACTAACTTTTGTATATTATTGTACATATTTCTATCAGGTTTTTCTTTCAGCAATTAATAGGAAACAAGGGTATGATGCAACACACCACCCTTCGTTTCACAACATAGGTGGAAGAATGAGGAAAATACGAAACTGACACTGATGTCACGATGAAGAGAGCTTCATGTCACGATAAAGAGTACAGACTAGGTGACCATTCAGAACTAAGAACTATGTCACGACAATGAAGCACTAATGTGTTTGTCACGACATAGATACCCTATGTCATGACATCAACTGCAATTTTGTAGGGACAACCCAACTACGTAACCTGGTGGCTAAAACACTTATTTCTTTGAATTTTAACACTTTAAAACCCTAATTTTCATAGTCTATAAATACTAAATCACTATTATAACTCTCACATTAAAATCTAACTCTCTAAAATCCTAAAAATCTTTCACTTTTCTGGTTTTCTCAAATTTTACAAGCAAGGACGAACATCAAGCAAAAAGTGAATCATGCCAAGTCAGGTTAAAGGTTCCTAACTCAATACTACTTTATTGCTTATACATAAAATGCCTCCTAAAAACGTTAGATGAATTGTTGAATCAAAACCATCGATAGGTATGAACCCTTTAGGATTTGCAAATGCAAAAATAGAAAAATATTTAAATAAGGTTCAAGGCAAAACATTTATCCAAGAGAGGGGCTTTGATCCATTGATGGTTTTATGTAAAGAAATTTGGCCTCTAGTTAGGCACCATAAGTGGGAACGGTTTTGGACGATCCCTACGAAACCTGCAGTTATTCCGGTAGTTCAGGAATTTTACGCCTCTTTAAGAGATTATACTTTAGGACTAATGACGAAACTACATGGGAAACCTTAATGGTAAGAGGAACTAGTGTTAAGGTAACCCCTAAAATTATATGTAAATTCTTTGATACTTCATATTATGAACAGGATTTTTTAGATCAAACTGATTTGGAATCTTTTCAGGATATAAACATGAATGAGGTAATTACCTATTTAACTGTGGGAAGGGGAGAATGGAAATTTAGGCCAGGCACTAGTATCCTTACTTCTTTTAACTAAGTCATTATGTTCCCAGAAGCCAAAATGTGGATCCAATTTGTTTGTACCCGTATGATACATGCTTTAAATGTTTCTAACGTTAATGTTTTTTGAGCAGTGTTATTATTTGCAATTCTGCAGAAAAAGCAGGTTTGTATAGGGAAATGGATCCATCACAACATGAGCATATGTGTAGGAAGCCAAAAGGCGGGAATTTTCTTTCCAGACTTAGTCACGGCTTTGTGCAGAAGGCTCATGACATCCACTGAGCAATCATTGAAGTCGTCGAAGAGTATTATTGGTGATATACTCTTCCAACAATATGTGGAGCTTTGTGCTAAATAAATAAAGGAAGAGAAGAGGAGATCACGAGTTTCGACGACTACACCAACTTCATCACAAAGGTTGGTACCAGCCCAACAAGAAGTTTGTGAAGGAAGTCATCCAAAATGCGATTGGATGATACAATGGATGCAAGAATCAGGCCACTATTTGAAGAGTTTGCTCGATAAAATAACTTTAGAGTCCTTAATTACACACTGGACGTGTTTAGGCCAATCAATGAAGAACATGATGAGGAGGAAACTAAAGAGGGGGAAGAAAGTGAAGAGGAGGAAGAGGAGATGGATGAATATTGAGAGTTGTTGAACATTTTAGACTTTACTTTATTTTTGAAGACTTGTAATTTTGGATAATTTTGGTTTTACGACTTATTTAATTAGTAGGAGTAGGAATAGAAGTAGAATTTAGTTTTGCATATTGCTTTAATTTCTATGTAGGAACCCCAGAAACACTACATTTAGAACCATTCGCGACAAAAGGGATAAGGACAACCACCATCAGAAGAAGAGCTTTCACGATCAATCGAGTAACTTCATTCATTACTTTTTAGGGGCTACACATTAAGGATAATTTGTTGTCTAAAGTATGGGGGTAACATATGAATTATTGCATATAGTTCTATTTTTTTATTACTTTTTGTTTTTTATGTGTGCTTGAGCTTATAGAAATACAAATGATTAGTTAGGAGCAAGCATAATATGTTAATTGTATTTTAGATCAATTTAGCATGATAATGAGAAATTTTTAAACTTTTGAGCATGAAACTATTAAGTTTACACTAAGTATAGATAGAGAGATATTGTTAGTACCAAACGATGTGAATGATATGAGAAAACAAGCATGCTAGTATATATGATAGATAGTAATTTTGGGATGATTAAATTGACATTTGTACGTGTTGAGGTGTTTAGGGATGACCTAAGGCATTGTTTGGAAACATCTAGAGCTAAAAAGCAAAACCTTCCTCTGAATTATCATTTAGTACCCATCTTTAAGCTTAATGACCCTTCTTGTTTAACCGCATTACAAACCTTTAAGCCTAAAAGTTTATTTGTGTGTACTCTTTTCTTTGGTCCTATTTTGCCTGATAATAGACGTATAGTCATATGTATTAAGGGTAAGTAGACACATTAAGATGGAGATTGTAAAACAAAGAGTGAAATAGGAAAATCAATAAGAGATATGAACGTTAGTATAGTCATAAAGAAGAAAACAAGGAAAAAATCAAATAAAAGAAGGAAAAGATGAGTTGAAACAAAAGAAGAAAAAAATCCATGAGTGAGAAAAGTGACAAAGTCACAAAAAAACCAAAAAAAGAAAAATCTTGCTCAAGAAATAAAAGAATACTCGTAAACTAGCTAAAGAGATTAGACTATGTTAAGATTTCTTGAGTGGAGAGAAAAGGAAGGTAAGAGAAGGAGAAATAAGGAGGTGAGAAGGAATAGGACAGTAAAGGGGGAGAATAGGGAAGAATAAAATGTGTCAAACTATTTACGTGTTCGTAACCTCTTGTTCTTACTATTCTTTGAAATTCATACCAATCCTAAACCTCGGAACTTTACAACCTGAAAAGCCTTATGTGACCTAAACAACTCCATACATAAATGAATATGGCATTTCAGGCTCTCATTATAGCTATCTATATTGTACTATGATAATTAAAGTACTTGCTTTAGGCATTGATAGAGTTATACTAATGAAACCTTGATTTTTATATTTTTTTGTAACTTACTAAACTTATATGTTTTTAATCAAGAATGGTAAAGTTACTTGCTTATCATGTTGAAATTATTGAGAAATATATAAAGCCTATAGTAGATGTTGCAAACTTAATCCTTGCATGATACAGACTCAAGGTCCTTTGTTTATTTTTCTTGTTTTGATTACTTGAGGACAAGAAATGACTTAAGTGTGGCGGAGTTTGATCTACTGGTTTTGTACCTAGCAGATTGAACTACTTTTCGTACATTAGGAGCTTGAAATTAAGCATTTTCCTTTCATTTCCTTCGAAATTAATTTAGTTTTCTAGTTTGGAATAAAATGTGTAAAAAGTACAAAAAGGTGCATTTTTGCCTTTGAGGTCGATTGAGGCCTAAGGGTTACCTAACGTATTTTGTGAGTGTGCAGGAGAACTTTACAAGCCAATCTAGTATGAAGTTGATCACTATATCATGACATAGACTACTCTACATTGCAACAAAAGGACCAGACATGAAGAATCTCGAAGCTGACTTCTTTGTCGCGACATACATCACCTATGCCGCGACAACGCCTGTATAATTACACCAAAGGAGTAGACTAACCTCTTTGTCGCGACACAGAACCTGATGTGTGACATCATTGACTCCTGGACACATTCTACACTGAATGAAAGGCGTTTTGGTCTTTACAATGCCACTTAAAACGAGTAATGGCAGCTGACCTAGGGTTGAGGAAAATGACCGTCCAAGGATATAAATAGGGCCTTTAGCACTAGGGTTTTACACACCTTTTAGCTTAGATTTAATTTTAGTTTGTTATTTTCTTTCCATTTTAGAAACGATATTTGTAACTTTGCATAAACGATCGTGGAATCATTTCCCGATAGATTGCTATAAAATTCAAGTTTCTTTTTATTTCATTAATTCAATCTTATGTTCAAATATATTATTGTCTTTATGATGTTTGAAGAAACCATGAGAAACTAATCCCGTTGTGGGGGATTAGGGAGTGAAAGTATGGTTATATAATTTTTTTAATACAATGATTTTCAATCGGATTAATTGTTTGGGAAACGAAGAACGTGAAACAAACACTAGGTCTGACAACCTTAAAAAGTTATTTAGGTGGGAATGAACTCAAAATATGTAAGATTTTTCCTACGTAATTTATCACCTTTTTACTTAAATTCATTGTTAAAACTAAGTGATTATTTAATAAATTAATGAAATATGTGAAAATATGAAATTAGGACATAGAAATTATTAAAATGTGATTTTATGTTTTATTATATAGTTTTCATGCATAAAATGGCTTATTTTATAATTATTTGAACATATTATATTTTTAAAACATAAAGTTGGTCATGCATGATAAAATTAAACAATAAAATATAAAATTATATTTAATAATTCATTCTAAAATATTTCATTAAATAATTTGGGTTGAATTAATTAAATTAGGTTAATTTTATTCTTTAGTCCTTTAATTAATTAACTTATTTTTGACAGGTCTGATAACTTTGCTGGATCACAAAACCGTCCTGGAAGACCAAGTCAACCCAATTTCGACTACACATGGCTGCCTAAATAAACTACTTTTTGGTTTAACTGCACAAGACCCTTGTGATATTGAAGAAATTAGAGATTGGCTTGAAGAGTTACATTTGATCGAGTCTTAGTCCTTAGTTGCTATGGCATTTAAATTGCTTAAAAATCAAGCAAAAATAAACTCAAACTTCACTATTAATGGCCGGCCACCCATTGAGGAAGCTTGAAGAGACCAAACCTCTCTATTTTTAGCAAACTACTCTCTTTTCCTCACCTATAAATAAGACCCCATTTCACCATTCCTAATCATCCCTCATCCCTCATCTCTTCATCCAACATTCTCTCTTTTCTCTTAATTCTCTCTAGCAATTTCCCATTCCCCATGCCTAACATCATCTCTTCATAGAGATTTTAGCAATTAAGCCTCTTAAAGAGCCCTTGGTCGGCCACCTCGGAGAGCCATCAGCAAAGGAGCGAAGCGAAGGAACAAGGAGCCCTCTTCGATCAGACTCTTGGGTGACAGCCACTTTGATGTGGGTTTAATCATTCTTTTCTTTAATTTAATCATAAATGTTTGCTATGTGTTCTTTGTTCTTGTTTACAATTATGTTAGCTTAATTTTATTTAAGCTAGGACAATTGCTTTGATTAAATAATATTTATTTGATTCATGCTTATGATGTTTGTGCCTCATTCGATCATGTTTTCAATTAAAATCAAGTCTGTATTTCGTTCATACATTATTGAAATGCACCTGAATTAGCTGAGCGATCCTTACCAGACGATGGCTAGTGGACACATAATTGAAATGTGCATTCTTAATTTAGATCCTGACCCGATTAAATTGTAGGTTCATAACAACTCTGACCAAGCTCTATTATCTGCATAGTTTTTAGATTCGTGTGATTAAATTGTTTCAAACCTGACACGTCCCTGTTACCTCACATGAATACTAAGAAACCCTTAGTAAATAAGGATCAGTAAAATGCATATTTACTAAGTAAAGGATTATGAAAGGACCTAATTTGTTTTCCAAACTCATGAAAGATCGAGTTATCATGGAATATTTTTCCTGATATTATTAAGCAAGATGATAATAAATTGAGTTTAATTAAAGTAATTGGCCCAGTGTATTTATGTTATAATTGTTGAATTGTGTTTAATTTTGCTAAACTCCATTTCATACATATAGTTTGCATCCTTAGGTTAATTTGCATTAGGGATCATTGTATTTAGTTTAATATATTTAATTTTAATCATCACTTCTCATTCATATTGTTTTTTTGTTTTTTAAATCTACCAAGTTGTTAATATAATTTTACAATTAATTGATTTAACCCAAATACAATCCCTGTGGAGACGATAACTCGATACTTACTTATTACTTGATAACGACTGTGTACACTTGCACAAACTTACATGTTACAGTAGTCTCAATTGACTCGTTATTTTGGTGGAAGATCGAAAGATCCTGCTAGGGTAGTGACTAGTTGGTTAAAGCAAAGTCCTCAAAACCGATAATTGAAGAATCCATACTAAGGTGCCTTAATCTCCCCAAATCTGTTCATCAAATCTACAAATCTATTTCTATTATTTTATTTACTTTATTTTTATGTTTCACAATCAAAACATTTTATTTTACAATTGTACTATAAACCTTAAAGATAGTACTAATTAATTCTTTTCTCTGCAGTAATCTAAATCACTACTGCTTAAAACCTGCTTTGGGTACGATCCTCGAAACACTATCAAGTGTTCCGTTGTAACACACTATATTACAACCGTATACTTGCAAAAGCCTTAAAAACACACCGAACGAGAGTATGTTCGGAGGCGGTCAAGCTTCCACCGCACAAGACTTTGTTGTGGCAATTATGAAGGTCGAATCGTGAAGCAAACCTAATGTTCTTCCTGGGTTCTAAAAATGTTCTTTGTAGTGTTGTGGTTAAAGTTGAACTAAATACTTTTATTTTTTCACCCATAAGCTAATCACTCATTTGGTTGGGTACTTTGGATAATATTTCTATTTTTATGAATGTTATGAATTTAATCTCATTTTGCTAATTGTTCACTTGAATTTTGTTATTGAATTCTACATGCATGCAAAATCCTAGACATAGGAATTTGTTTGTCATGTGTATAATCTAATACTGAAAAGGTTAGGTTTATTGGGGCAAAATCAAGTGTAATGAGAAGGTAATTCGAAATATACCTGTAGGAGACTTTAGACATAAAGAACATTCATATAGGATTGAAATAGGTTTGTGCTGAAAAATTCTTCTTAAACATATAGACATATATTGTGTAAGATGGATTGCCTTTAAGTTTGCCTCTACAGAATAAGCCGCAACTGATCCGTTCGAAGCAGTAAACAAGATAAGAATTGTCATAGCATTGTTAGATTCAAAGATAAAGTCTAAGGAACCCCAACCATTTCATTCAACAAATGAAGTCTTGCATCAAGATCTTTGCCAATTATTTCCTTTGAACTTGTTTATATTTCATTTCAGATCTCATTCATATTTTGTTATCACATTATCATTTATTTTTTGTCACAACATTTAATTGTTAATAACCTAATACAAATTTTACTGAAAACTGATCCTTATGGAGATGATCTTTCTTATCACTTTATTACTTGTCACGACGTGTATACTTGCACGTATGGCAATAACATTTTGACAATGGTTGTGTCGTGACAAAGGGAGGTTCATGATACAACACAGAACTTCAAAGCTGTCAGGGCTGAAAACCACCCAACATCATGATGAGAGATTTTTCCCACGTCACGACGATACGACGAATTATGGAAATAGTATCTTACCGACGACATTGTGACAAGGAATTTCCCGACGTCACAATGACGTGATAAAACTTGGAAATATTCAACCGAATTTGGACAACTATTTAGGGTTATTCTCCCTAATTAAACCTTATTCACTCTAAGGGCATTTTAGGCACCTAGCACCCTAATGTTTGCCTATATAAATAGTTTTGTAACCTCTTTGAAGGGTTAGACTAAGACAATGATAGAATAGTTTTCAACCTTAGTTTTATTTTTATGTTCGACAGTCAGAATTCTTCCTATTCCGATGTGAAGATAATAATGAGTGAAGATTGCTCCGAAATCGCGCTTATATTTACTCATGAGCAATTTCTTTATTTTTTTTCTTTTATTCTTTTATTTCTGGTTCGTTAACCTGATCAATTAACTGTTGTATGAATATTTTAATAAATTATTGTGCTTTTAATCTGTTGTAATTCGACCTAGAAGATTAAATTAGTTTTTATACTTTACGAGCTTGAAATTAAGCATTATTGCTAAGATTTTCTTAGGATTTGGTAAGCTTTCATTAATAAAATAAAAGGTGTAAAATGTGTGAAAGCGAGTCTTTTATTCACCTCAAGGCCGATTGAGGCTTACTTAGCGAGTGTGAAGGAGACCTTTAGAAGGTGAACTATAACAAGACTGATCACTATGTCAAGACACGGGATTATGGATATTACAACTAGACCCAACAAATCCTAAAGCTACCTTCTTGGTTGCGACACCACACAAGGGTGTCGCAATAAAACCTTGAAAACATACCCAAAGGAATACATTGTCTACTATGTCGTGACACAAGACCTGAGTGTCACAACATCGACTCCTAGACGCAGAATAACACCGAGTGAGAGGCGTTTTGGTCTTCAAAATGCCTCATTAAACTTGAGAATGGTAGTTGACCTAAGTTTAAGGACAACGGTCATCAAAAGGCTATAAATAGGCCCCTTAAGCCTCCATTTTACACACACCGTTTCCTTAGCCAATTCTTTGTTTCCTAAATTTAGGTTTAGTTTATTTTCTTTCTTACATTTTTAATTATTTCATTTTTGTTCTTTCATTCTTCGAATACTTGATTTGTAGAAGCGCATAGACACTCAGGAATTATTTCCAAATCTTAATATAAATCAGGGATTTTCTTTTACTTTATATTTTCAATACATTTATCATGTTCAATCTTTATATTGAATTTATTTTGTTTATAAAAACCATAAGAAACTAATCCCTTTATGGGGGATTAGCTAGTGGAGGTATGATGATTCAACTATTGTGTAGGGTTTCTAAACAAACCAGGTGTTTGGGAAAGATAGAACGTGAAACAAACCTTAGGCCTCACAACCTTGGGAAGTCATCGAGGTGGGAATTAACCCAAAATTGGTATGGCCTATTTGTGAACACCTTAGCCCTAAGCCGATTTGAACTGTTAGGTCGAAAGATAAGTAGTCTCTGTCGACTCATTACCTTAGTGGACATATCGGAAGATCCTATTAGGATAATGATTAGTTGGTTGACGAGAAACCTAAAGCAATAGCCAATGAAGCATGCCGAAGCGAGCTGATCTCCCATGCTCAGATCTAGCAACTCTTTAAATTGTGTTTTCAAATTACTTTATTTATTTATCTTTCTTCAGTATTTTATTTATTTTCACTAAAACCCAAAAAACCTTTACTTATATCTCATACTATAACTCAACTAAAGTATTAATTAGATCTTGTTAGTGCAGGTGTTGAAGTTATTTAGATCACATACCCCATTATAACTATATTACAATGTAACGACCAGTTTTTTATTGGTGCCGAAAATAGTGGTTTTGAGGCCACAAATCTAACGAGTAAGTTTGCAAATATTATTACTTAACACTTACGAGTCAAATATAGCATTAAAATAATATTTGAATTTACAATTTATGCTATTTGAATGGGTAATTTGATTTATGTGGTAAATTTTTAAAGTCAAGTGGTTTTAGAAATTAAGGTATCAGGACCTCGTTTCTATAAACTGGGCCCGTAAATATTTATATTAAATATTTACTGAATTATTATATAGGTGTATTAAAGTTTGGTAAAGAAATTTTAATGTTTAAATAGTTAATTGAGTGAAAAGGGCTAAATTGTAAAAGATACAAAAGTTGAAGACTATATGTTAAAGGACTAAAATGAACTAAATTGCATGAAAGATTTAAATAATGGGTTTGAATGTCAATATTCCATAAAGTAAAGATAGTGGAGTTTTGTCGAGTATGAGCTATGAATATTTAATGATTTTAAAGGCTAAATTAAATAATAAGTATGTGAAATTAAAGAAATAAGGAATAAAATAAAACAACCAGTATCATCTTTCTTAATTTTGGAAGTCTCCACTGAAACTCCATGGCTTTGGCCTCTTCAAGCTTCGGTTCTTGCTATTCCTCATGCATGTAAGTCTTTAAGCTATCGTTTTTCATGAATTTTATGTTTTTGAGTTCGTCCTAGCTTAATCTAACTAACCCATGAGACAATTTGTTAAATTGTTAAATATTTAGAATTTTACTATGGATGAATTTGTGATATTCTTCAAATATTATGATAGATTCTTAAGCTTGGTTGTTAAAAATAAGTATTTTGTTAAATGATTTTTGATTATTTTAAGGTTTAAGGACTTATTTATGAAAATGGAAAAAGCCAAGGAAAATAGTGTAAATTTATTATAAATATGGCCTGTTAAGGATGGTAGAAAAATCGGCTAGCATGATTTTTTGTTAAAAATGATGAAATTACAAGTGTTAAAATTAAGGACTAAATTGCATAAAAAGTAAAGTTTGAGGGTAATTTCATAAATTTACATGAATAAAGGTTATAAGTTAATTTGGTTATATTAAATGCTGGAATAGAGTAAATTTAATAATAAAATATTTATTTAGATCAAGAAATAACTCGAACGGACACAAATCTCGGAAAAGTCGAAGTAGCGAAATAGTGGTCAAACTGTATTGGAAGTTATTACGTAATCGAGGTAAGTTCGTATAAGGATTAAATTATCATTATGTGTTATATGGTATGCCATGTAAATAATTATGATGTTATGAATGAATTAGATTAATGATTATTTAATATTTTGATTATGTGAATCAAAATATAATGTAAAGTAAATGGAATAACATGATGCTTTGATTTGGATGGATTATTATGGTTTACATGGTTAATTGTATTTTATAATCAAAGCAAGTTATTGATGAAATTATGGACATGTAAATCTAATGAATGGTTATATGAAATTTTATATATAGAAAGGGAAATTACAGCTAAATATGAAAAATGGGAATTTCATGGAAAATTATTGAAATATTAATGTGAAAGCAAAGGTCACGGATAAATCTATGGACTAAGACCCGTTTGAGCCTAGAGAATGAATAGGATACAAATGACATGTCATTAGGAAGTTTATGTATTGGGTGCTGGTCCTAGAGGTCTTACCGATGGTTGAGATCCAACATGTGTTGCAGATTCTCCACAGCTCGTGTGAGCAGCATCGTGTAGCTACCATCTTGACCCACAACTCGTGTGAGTAGGCCCACTTCATAGCTCGTGTGAGCACTATTGAAAAGGAAAAGGAAAAGGAAAAGGAAAGGTTACATTTACATGAAAAGGTATTCCGAGTATTCGATGTTATTCGAAAAGGTTTAACGGGTAAGTAAAGGTTAATGAAAACGCATGTATAAAAGCATTGATGTTATTAATGTTCATATGATATGGAAATATGAATATGCATATATGAAATGAAAAGAATGAGAATTTATCATATGATGAATGAAATATGCTTGGAATGTATTTCTTAATACATGTGATGTTTTATAGATGTTATGTTGAACTATTAGCTATTACTTATATGAATTCAATGAGAAGAATGAGTAATGGATATATGTATGTATGATGGATGACAGATAAAGTATAAATACTTATCATGTGTGAGCCATGAGTTACTTGGGGTTATATGTAATGTTATATTCACTAACTTTGTAAGGTGATGTGTATAGAAAGAAAGTTTGGCATAAGACATGAGGAAAGTAGGTTTGGTTATTTAATTTAATATTTTCAGTAAGTTTCTCTTATATGAATTTACTAAGCATTAAATGCTTATGTAATCATTTCCTCTATCTTGTAGTTTATTGGAAAGCTCAGCCGATTGGAATCTCATCAGAGTATCGTCACACTATCTATTCAGCATGTTGGTATTTATGGTTATTTCAGTTAATGGTTATAAATGACATGTGTTAGGGTTAAAAAGTTTATCAAAGGAATATGTTTGCCTTGAGTTGGGCCAAGCTTGTTATGGCTAATGCTTTAAATGTGGCATGTAAATAATAGGTGCAAATATGGATGAACAAACCCTTATGCATATTCTATTGATATTAGATATCATATGGTATTATGGCATGTTTTGGAATGATTATTTTGGCATGGTTGATATAGCTTTAAACGAGAACATTGAGATGTTGAATGGTTTTTGACATGTATAAGTGGTTGTTTTGTTGTGTAAAGAAGAATGGTTTTAAACTTGTGAATGTTATGGTCTAGTCATGTTTTTGTGTACATATTGGGTTGGACTTGTAGTACTCTAGTGTGGTATGCAATGTTACTCCTTTGTGAGTATATACATAAGTAGTTATTCAATATAAGAATATGGGTGTTTGAAAGCTTTATTGGTACAAAATATGGTGCCTACAAATGGTACATTGGTTGAATGATTAGATGAGTTATTGGTATGTGAGAAGGTGTTCTAAATGGTGTTTTTAGTCATGGGATTGCATATATAATTGTGGTGTCTTGTTAGGCGAGGTTTAGCTTTGATTTGGTTTGTGTTAGGGTCATTTGGTGGGCACACAGCCTTCCACACGGGCTGACACACGGTCGTGTGACCCTATTTCCAACATACACACGGACGGGCACACAAGCTAACACACGACCGTGTGACCCAACTTTGAAACCTATGGGCAAGCACCAATACAGAGCATGGACATAAGACTGTAGAAACCGCAAAGTATCCAATGGCTTCAAGAATCAATTAATGAAATAATACTAAACCAAATGGAAACACTTGAAGGTTATCAACTGAAGGATTTAGGAAACACTATCATCAAATCCATCGGATTAATAGTAGACATGATTACCAAGCCAGTCTTGTTAAGCGATGTACTTGAACAAATATTGAATAGGCAAGATGTATCATGACTCTCCCATCATTCGTGCAATGACCACATCATTTGTGAATCAAGGTGGTTGTATCAGTATGTAATTTAACAAGAAATTAATGGCTACAATCGGTAAAGGAAATTATTGGTATTTAATGCTGGTTGAAAGGGTAAATTTAGAGAAAGAGATAATCGTCGACGCATAGAATGGCATGATGGGTGTTGGACTAACATCGATAGATACGATGATCAAAAAAATACCTAAGTGCTTACTAACAGAGCTAACGAATATGTCTGGCAGCACTTTCTAACATTTTTATATTTGACTAACCCACTAACTTAAAGTTGTATAGGAAAAATCATAAAAAGAAGCTGACGCCCATTGACAAGATTATCGTGACATTGTTAGCCTTCATTGCGACGTAGTAGTCAGAATTATCAACCCCGAAAAACCTCCCAATGTCGTGACATGAGTAAGTTGTGTCGCAATATAGAAGCCAATACTCAACACATTTCAAAAAATTTCAAACTGAAGGGTATGTCGTGCCATAGGACCCTTGTGTCATGATCATAATAAATGGATGGATGTGTCACAACATGGAATCCTCGTGTCACGACATCGCTTACAAATTCTGCATGGTCAACCCGACCCATACGCACGAACCCGATAGAAATTTCATATTTTTAATTTTAAACTCTTAAAAACCTTTATTTTTCACAACTATATATTCTAAATACATTAATAAACTTCCATTAGCCACAAAAATCTCTATACTCTTCTCATTTATAATCTCCAACTCTTTAAAATCCTATGTTTTCATCTGATTCCTAGGATCTTCGAGACAACTTTGGCAATGAATACCACTCCGAGTTCAAATGAGAACGTATGTGTTGATTCAACATAGAGGTTATAAAGTATCTCCAATTTTCACTGTTACATTCATTAATGTTCATTGTTTTTCATTTTTTTATTTAGAATGTCTTCTAGAAAGAACAAAAGAGCAACGGTCCAAGAAACACTAGATGTTTCAGACCCAAATCGTCTTCATAGTTTGAATATGGAGAAATATTTTTTTTGGAATTACAAGGATGACCTCTAATCCAAGACAGAGGGTTCGAACCCTAAATGGTGCTCTATAAAGAAATATGGTCGTTAGTAAGATATCACCAATGGGAGCAATTCTGTGTTACTCCCACCAGGAACGCAGTCATACCCGTGGTGTAAGAATTCTATACATCACTTAAAAACCAAATAATTAGGGGTGGGTATGGTGCAGTCTTAAGATATGTAATAGTGACCGGGGAAAGAGTTTCTTTGAACCCAGATGAAATATGTGAATTTTACAGTGTCCCATACCATGAAATTTTTTTTGTCGATAACACTAATTTGGAAACATTTCTAAACATAGATATGGAGGATGTTGTAAAGTATTTGACTCAAGGCAGGGAGATTTGGAATTATAGGTTGGACACTAGACTGCCTCCAAATTTCAATCAAGCAATCATGTTTCTGGTTACCAAGATGTGGAGCAATTTATCGAGACAAGAATGTCACATGCACTAAATGTCTCTAACATTAATATTTTTTGAGTTGTGCTATTATATGGTATTTTGCAGGGAAAACAGATTTGCATAGGACGTTGGGTATTCCATGAAATGAAGCACTGCATACAAAGCCAAAAAGCTAGACTTTTCTTTCCACACATAGTGACAACACTATGTCGAAAGGCAGGAGTGTCAATGAATGAAAATGAACAATTCATAAAGCCAACAAGGAGCATTATTGGATATTTCTTATGCAAACAATACGTTAAGCTACAAAGGAAGTACATTACAGAGTGGAACCAACAAAAGAAAGTAAATATGGACGTACCTGCTTCACTGAAATGAAAAGATCAACCAAAGGCTTCAGGAGGAGTCAGTTACAGTGCTGAATAAAAACTCAATATCATGATTCATTGGATGCAGGAGACCGGGCCAGTGCTCCAAGAATTTCCACGAATAAACAGACTACGAGCTCCAAATTTCCCGTCATACATGTTTGGTTCGGAACCAACGTATCATGAGGGAGATGATAATGAGGCTAATTCTGAGGAGGAAGGTGAAGCCTAGGAATATTCGAGGACGAAGGATGAATATGAGGCGATGTTTCAACCACAATACTCTACCTCGAAAGGTCCCATGATCCGAAGCTCGTTGAGGCAAACACACTCAAAAGTTAGGAGCTCCCACCACCAATACAGCTCGAGTAAAGGCATCGATGGAACCACAACAAGCTCCTCTAGATGATTCAGAGGAGGATTGATGGTTTTTGGAAGCTTTTAGACACTTTGAAAAAGAACTGTAATAAATTTTTATGGATGATTGTTTAAACTTATTTATTTTAGGAGTAGGAGTAATAGTAGATAGTTTGTATACTGTTTAAGTTTTTATGTAGAAACCCTGCATAATGGAGACACAATATTTCGATCTATTCACAATAAAATGAGGGAGCACCCACCAATAGTTGATAAGTCAACCACGATCAACCGAGTATCTTTCCTTACTTTTTCGGGGCTAAACATTGAGGACAATGTTATTTCTAAAGAGTTAAGGGTGACATAAAAATTTTAGTTTTTCTTTTTGTTTTGATTTGTTTTTTTCGTGTGCTTGAGCTTGTAGAAATACAAGTGATTGGTTAGGAGCATATACATAGGTTGCTTGTGTTTGCAAACAAATTTGGCATGATAATCAATTATTTTTAAATTTTTGTGTATTAGGCTACTAAGTTCTATATGTTAAACTGTAAATAGGTAATAAGCTAATAATCATACCAAATTATATAAAAGATACAAAGAAACAAGCATGCTATTATATATGATAAATGGTTGCACTTTAGATTATTTAATTTGTTAAATTTGTACATATTGAGATATTTAAGGATGACCTAAGACATTGTTTAGAATATACCTAGGGCTTAAAACCTAACCTATTCTTATTTTACCTTTAGTACCAATTTTTGAGCCTATTGACACTTCTTGATGAACATTATTACAAACCATAAAGCCTGAAAATGTCAAATTATATTTACCCTTTTCTTTGGTCCTGAATTACACGATTATAGACGTATGACCATGTGTATTGAGGGTAAGTAGATACATCAAGGCAGAGTTTGTAAAAATAAAGTGAAATAGGAAAGATTGATGTGGTATGGGAACTTTAGATTAGCCTGAAAATTGTAAAATAGAAGAAAAATCCAAAGAAGAAAAAAATGAGTAGAAAAATATATGAAAAGATAGAAGCATTTTTTAGTGAGAAAAATCAACAAAAGTGACAAAGTCACAATTATTGATGGATTCCTACATATAAGACCTTTAATGCTTGTATACTTTGTAACATACTGAACTTAGATATTTGTGGTCAAAATTGGAAAAATTGCTTATTCATCATGTTGAAGGTGTCAGTGAATATGAAATGTCTAAGTTACATGCTCCGAAATCAATGCTTGTATGATATTTGCTTAAGTTGTAACACCCTAGGAATTTTGTTTAGGGATTAAAATGTGGTAAGTGTTAAATTTTTGGTTAATTTTTTGAAACCCTAGTAGACTATAGGAACCTTTGGTGAAATAACCCAAATTGTTTGGGTATTTAAGCACCTTAATTGCACTTTTTGAACCCTTTCTTCTTTATTTTTTGGCTCTGCCGTTTTGCTTCTCCCTTAAGCCTCTCATCTTTCCTTTCTCTTTTCTTTTTCTCATTCATTTCTTATTTCTTTCTCTTTTCTTTTCTATTTTCTTCCTCTTTTAATCAAACTTTTAAGTCTTCAAATCTACCGTCACCATTCGTGCGTGTTAACAAGGGACTTTCGGCTTTTGTTCCTCCTTACTTCGTTGCGTTTCGTCGTTTAGAACCTTGGTAAGTTTGGGAAATTATGATTGTGGACTGTTTTGGAGTTGTTGGTGTGTTGTTCATGGTGGTCGGACGTCCCTTGCGAAGCCGAGGAGTGGGCGGCGTCGGAATCGGGAAAATGGGGGTTGTTGCAGCCCTTAATTTTTGCCTTGCTTCTTTGTGGGCATTGTTGCAAATCTGTGGCCCAATTCTTTTGCCAAACTTTATCCAATCCCTTATTACCCAAACCAACCCAATAACTTTATTTCCTTAAAAACCCATTAAGCCCAAATTCTATTTAAACCAAACCCACATTCATTTAAACCAAACCCAAATTCATGTAAACCAAACCCAATTGAACCAAACCAAATGAACCAAGTTCAACCCAAACCAAGTCAAACCATTGACCGACGTTGATTGGCATTGACCGATGTTGACCGACCATTGACCGGTGTTGATTGACCGTTGACTTTGACCGTTGACCATTGACCGTTGACTTTGACCGTTGACTTTTTTGAAAACCCCTATCCTGCCATTTTTCGACGTCCTGAGTCCGTTTCCGCTATCCGTTTTGCCAAATTTCGACCCAAAAGTCTCGTTTTTGATGTCTTAATTTAAATTATGTACTTTAAATTATTTTAGAGTTTTAATTTGAGTGGTACTGATATTAAGTATTCGTATTTAGGTGATCACGAGTCCGAGGCAGACGATTTACCTCCTCCTACTGTTCAACCCGTTCCTGCATCGGTTCTGAAAGCTACTCGTAAGTTATTTTAGTTTAATTTTGTGTTTAAGTGGTGGCTAGGTTGTAATAATTTTTAGTTGTATTCGTAGGATCTAATTCCGTTAGACCGAGAACTCGTATTGTGCGTGGTGGACGATCTCCTCGTCGCTAGAGTTTTAATTGCTCGAGGTGTGTTTCTAATTGTAATTTACTCTAATGTTTGTGATGATACTGAGGTTATGTGATTTTATGCTGGTTGAGATGATTGTGCTGTGATAAAAATAATTAATGGTATGATTAAGTAAGTTGTGCAAGTGTATGATGCTAGTGTAATGCATACATTTATAATTTTACATTGAGCATGTGACAGATAATTAATGTACTATGCTTACAGGGGTTGTGATATGTGCAATATTAATTGAGCTTGAGATTGGGAAAAATATGAATATCTGATAAGCATGTGATCATACCATTGTGTGTTCATGGGGTGGGAGTGTAAGGTGGAAGAAGTGGTTATCATTCCTTTTAAGGTTGATACTAAAACCACACTGCGATTGGTGACGTTGGCTGGGAAAGGGTTCTGGGGAACCTTTTCATTATGTTGGTGTGATGGAGTATGGGTACATTGCATTGTGCTTGTGTGCAGTATGATTTGTGGTTACTCTTTCGTGTTTAAAATTGATATGTTGATGTATTCTAGCATTAGGTTGTATTTACTTTAGAGACACACTGGGCTTTATAGCTCATACCTCCACAGTTTCATTTCAGGTTTTCGGATATTAGGTGACTTGGTACCCGGAGGCTTAATTACAAAATTTAGAATATTCTATTCTATATTATTATTATTATTATTATTATTATTATTATTATTATTATTTTGGGATGTAAATATAATTTGTTTTGGGAATTTTTGGTATTTTGGTCTTTGAGGTTTAATTAATTTATTTTATTATTAATTATAGATTTAAAGTTTTATTTATGAATATTTATATGTATTTCTGAGGATGAGTTTGAGTTGTCAAGTCAAAGTGTGGGTAAATTACTTAAATAATCCTCTAGATCCGATCGTATCTTTTGGGCCGGGTTTAGGGGGTTACATAAGTATCATTTTTTCATTAGTTATTTTCATTTTGATTGCTTGAGGACAAGCAATGACTTAAGAGTGGGGGAGTTTGATCTGTCGTAATTCGACCTAGTAGATTAAACTAGTTTTCATACTTTACGAGCTTGAATTAAGCATTATTGCTAAGATTTGCTTACGATTTGGTAAGTTTACATTAAAACAATAAAAGGTGTAAAATGTGTGAAAACGAGTCTTTTATTAACCTCAGGGCCGATTGAGGTCAAAAGGTTGGCTAATCCACTTAGTAAGTGTGCAGGAGCCCTTTCGAAGGTGAACCATACCAAAACTGATCACTATGTCACGACACAGGACTATAGATGTTGCAATATAGAGACTAGACCCAACAAATCCTAAAGCTTCCTTCATTGTCGCGAAAAACCCAAGAAAACATACACAAAGGAGTACACTACCTGCTATGTTGTGACACAGGACCTGAGTGTCACAACATCGACTCCTTGATGCGAAATTACACTGAGTGAGAGGAATTTTTGTCTTCACAATGCCTCATTAAACCCAAGAACAACAACTAACCTAGGGCTGAGGACGACGACCATCAAAAGGTTATAAATAGGCCCCTTGAGCCTCCATTTTACACACACCATTTCCTTTGACAATTCTTTCTTTCTTAAATTTAGGTTTAGTTTATTTTCTTTCTTAGGTTTTTAGTTATTTCGATTTTGTTCTTTTGTTCTTCGAATACTTGATTTGTAGATGCGCATAGACGCTTGGGAATTATTTCCAGATCTTAATATAAATTAGAGATTTTTTTTACTTTATATTTTCAATACATTTATCATGTTCAATCTTTATATTGAATTTATTTTGTTTATGAAAACCATGAGGAACTAATCCTTTTATTAGTGATTAGCGAGTGGAGGTATGATGATTTAACTAGTATATAGGGTTTCTCAATTGACCAATTGTTCGGGAAAGGAAGAACGTGAAACAAACCCTAGGCTTGGTAACCCTGGGAAGTCATTGAGGTGGGAATTAACCCAAAATTAATATGGCCCATTTGTGAACACCTTAACCCCGAGCCGGTTTGGACTGTTAGGTTAGAAGATAAATGGTCTCTATTGACTCATTCATTAGTGGACGTATCGAAAGATCCTGCTATGAAAATGACTAGTTGGTTGACGAGAAACGAAAAGTAATAGTCAATGAAGCATGCCGAAGCGAGCTGATCTCCCATGCTCAGATCTAACAACTCTTCAACATTTTTTAATTACTTTATTTATTTATCTTTCTTCAGCATTTTATTTATTTTCACTAAAACCCCAAAAATTTTTACTTATATCTTGTACTATAACCAAACTAAAGTATTAATTAAATCTTGTTAGTGTTGGAGTTGAAGTTATTTAGTGCTATGCCTCCCTTGGGTACGATCCTCAGAGTACTCACATACCCCGTTGTAACTATATTACAACCTAACCTGTACACTTGCGAAAAGCCCTAATTACACTCTGGACGTTAGTACATCCGAAGGCGGTCAACTTTATTTATATCTGGCATGTTTTGGTTATGGAACAGATTGCTTAATTAAATAGTTTAAAGAACAAATGTGGAAGTACTTAGTAGAATAACGAGGGTTTCCCATACGAGTTACTCGGTATAAATTTATGTGTGCTTAAACCCTTGGATTGACGACCTTGGGAAGTAATCTAGGATAAACAAGGTCAAGAGATAAGTTTCCAAGTAAATTGTGAATTTATCCCGATTAAGAAAGTGAGGTCGAGAGATAAGCGTGTACTGATCAATTAATTAATTAGTAGAGACCGAGAGGTAATACTGGTTAGTTAATAACTAATTCATTATTAAAACCCTAGTTTTATGATTAATTACAACCATTGAAGTGAGTTATTCTTCTGTCTATTAACTGATCATATGGTAAAGCTCGCTTCATTGACACTAGGATTAGGAAATTCCATTAGTTTAATTTAGGTTGGTTAATTTAATTAGTTTAATACATACTTTAATTTAGATTTACTTTAACAATTCGTGACACGATTAGATTAGTAATTATTTTCGGTAATTAATTTAATAATAAGAACCTCCAATTTGCAATCTCTTGGGTACGATCCTCGGAACACTTATTAGTGTTTCGTGGTAACACAAAACTATATTACAATTTGACATGTTCGCTTGCAAATACCGAACTGATTTTATATATTTTTATTTGCACGATTTTTACTCTAAACATTCGCACGTTTGGAGGCGATCATACTATCATAACAAAATGGAGCCCACAATGCACGTCTTGCACGTCCTATACCTCCTACGCATACTTTATGATGGCAACCCTCTGCAACGGCCTACCACATCACTCTAGCAAACAAGAGGACCTTCACTATATATACCCTCTCAAACGATTAAAAAGGGATCTTTTGCCTCTCTAGCAACCTTTAGAATTCTCATATTTCCTTCACTCTTTATTTCGTTCTCAGCTTGTCCTTTTGTCTCTTTTTGGCTCTCCACATTATTAGGTGAACTTGCCTCCTTGCCACCACCACTCCCTCCTCCTTAACATTCTTTTTATTGTACACTATATCAACAAGTTTTATTAAGTTAATATATTATCTTCCAACAAAAAATTAATGTAATAATAAAATATATTACATTTTAAAAAAACATATACAAATTCAAATCTTTAAAACAATATTATTAAAATAAATAAACACAACCTTCAAATATAAATATCAACCTGAATTCCATCTAGTCGGAGCTCACTAAAATGCCTCTTAAATGTATCCCTAAACCTTCATAATTAACATCAATATTGATGGACACACCGAGCGCATCAATTAGCCTCTTCCTATATTAAATGCAGAAGTTCCCATTGGTGGATTTAATTTGTTTTTTTTTTTAAATTATAAAAGGAGGATGAAGTACTAAGAATAATATGATTGACGTAACTCGAATCCAAATCACGCTTAAAATAATGAAAATCTTTAACTATCAGATCAACATATGAAATTCAATAGAATCATTTTTATTTACACTATTTAAATAAAAAAAGGTCCTATTTTGGTTTTAAAAGTTTACAAGTTTCATTCTCCAATTTGTTTCAATCCAACATTTTCTTTTGGGTCTCTTGATGAAGCAATATCCGGCGTCAGAAAAACTAAACATTATCACTATTTTACAACCTGAAATCTCTGCACGTATTACGAAGATGGAAAACATACCTAGTTGGATAAAATTCCCCAAAAGAGAAAAAACGAAATGCTCTTCGAGAACACCAAAAGGTACAAGGTATGGACTCTTTTGGAGTACTACTTTAAAAGCATAATAAATTTTCTTGACTTGTTTGGTAGTAAGTTTCCCATGAAAGATGATGATGAGAATGTTTAATTATTTTTATTTAATGACGAATTTGATCACTAACGTTTATATGTTTTTTTTATAATTATTTTAATTATATTTTTGAGTTTTTTTTATCATCAACTTTTGTTTTTTTTCAATCTATTTTTTTAACAGATTTAATGAAAATATCGTTAAAAAGGTTAATAGGGATTAAGTGGAATTTCATATCTAGAATATTTTTAATGAGAAGTAATTTATTGCTTAGATAATCCAATAAGATAATTACATGTGAAAAATAATAAAATAAATAAATAATACATTAAATTAAAAATACTCTTAATTTAAAGAAAATAAACGTAATTTTCTATAAAAATTAACTCAGTAAAAAAGCTTTTCAATAAACAAATGTATGAAAGATTGAAACCTTTTGAAAAAAAAGAAAGATTGGAACCTTTTTAAAGAAAAGAAATATTGAAACATTAAATTTATTCATTAAATATATTAGAAAATGCAGTTTGAAAAAAAAATCAAAAGTTGATGGCCAAAAAAAAGCTCAAAATATAATTAGAGTCATTTTGACAAAGCATGCAAATGTTAGTGATCAAATTTATCATTAAGCCAATTTTTTTGGTGAATTATAAAAGGGGATCAAAACTTTAATAGTAACGCAATTAGTACAATTTAAATCAAAATCATATCTCCGATAGTAAACATCTTGATTATCAGGTCAAAATATAGAGTTCATAGATAAGTTATTTTTTACAATTAACATATTTGATATTTTATAATTATATTAGATTTTAATTAAATTAAAAATTGAGTGGAGTAGAAATTAAATAAATAAATTCTTTTTACATTTTTTTCATTTGCAAAATTAGAACTTGAAATTTTACATAAACAACTACAAAATTTTAAATTAAATCTAAAAAATATGGTTCCCTCTATTAAATTTTGGTTCCTATAATTCAAATGTTGACGTAATTATAAAAGAAATATACGTAAACAATAATTTCTTAGGGGACATGATTTTAATTTCATTTTCTCTCTTTTGATTAAGGAAATTGTCTTTTATTCGAACTTCATACTGTAACTGAGCAGAGTCAATCTAGAATACAGGATTGCTTCTGATTAAATGGTGACGACAAGTTGGTTGAACATTCATATGTACTAGAGGACTACAAGTAAGAACTCCAATCTAGTATAGGGAGTGAAACCACATTAATTTTTTCCCTTAAAAGTGATGGATTAGAGTAACAATATCGAAAACCGAAGTTAAATTTGAAGTATAAAGAGTAAGGTTGATCATACATAAATTGATTTATCTAAATTTATAGTTCTTTATAACTAAAACGTGTCGCGGGTAGTTTTCGTGTCCACGACTCGCGGCAATCTCTATGAGACAAAAGTGGAGATTAAAAAATATAAATTGATAAAAAAATATTAAATGAGAATAAAAACAAAAACAAAGTAAAAATGAGTGAAATGAAATTAAAATTGAATAAATCGATAAAACGAAAAATCTAGCTTCAAGTTTGATTTTGACTCTGAGTTTTAACTAATTTTGGTAAATAAATTTTCTCTTCCAATCAATAAGCCAATCATCGATATCAAAGAACAATCTCAAATCTCTTAATTTTTTTTGTAGTAGTAAATTAATTGCAAGAATAGCTCGACAGCTAACTCTTATTAAGTGAATAACATTGAAGGCAGCTTCCACGATTTAATTACTTGACGACCTTGTGAACTAGAAGAGGCCGACTCAAATCAGCATCATCTATTGTGTGTGTTGTTTAAACTTGATCATTAACTCCCTTAATAGATTCAACCGCTCACTCAATTTACCACGTTAATTTATTTTTAGGTAAACCAAATACGACAACTATGGATCGTATCGACTCACCATCAGTATGTCGTCCAACATTGGATTGAAGGATACCCTTCTCGATTTGATGCTACAACAACATTGGGAAATAATTGAGTTTATTTCCTAAATCGGAAAAATAACAAACATCGATATGAAAAATATAATTACGATTTCGAAGTCTCGTAATTCAAGCACCGGATCAATTAAAGAGTCCGACGCCTCGCCTGCTGAAAAAAGAATTTCAAACAAATGTAAGAATAAGATAAAAGATATTCAAGTAAAATCTTTTACTTGCTCTCAAAGATAAATCTAATCTAATTGTAATTAATTTTTTAAAAAGATTAAATAAATACAATAAAAATAAATAATCTTAAATTCTAAACATCTTGTAGCGAACTCGAGTTATGGTGCAAAAGTTTCCTTTCAATCTACATTTTATCTTGTTTTCCTACACATTGGACTATTACCTACATAAAAAAAATATCAATTAAGTACCAAAATTAGAACTTATATCTTAAATTGATTAATTTTTTAAAAAAATATGTCACTTAAGTGCGTTATCATAGTGTAAACGATATATTAGTCATTATAAATAAGGGTCGTTCTTAATTGGTCACTGCAAAATTTTTTTCTAAAAATGCACTGTTACTTTTTCATTATCATTTAATGGTAGAGTGATCAATTTGATCAATTTCCTTTTTAAATAACTAAATTAAAAAAAATTTAAAGTGACCAAAATAAAAATGATCCCTATTTAAAGTGACTAAAGGTGTAACTTACCCAAAAAAACCTTGCACTAAAATTTCATCATCCATGTTAAAAGGTTATATTTGTTTCACTACAAACAAATTTTGAAAAATGATTTGTAAAATACGGATTTATTTTTTTTTGGAAATGTTGATATTTTGTAGTGTTTGATTGATTTTGTGTAAATATTTTTTCGTTGATTGATAAATTTTCTCAAATCATTTTTTAAAACTTGTTTTTAGTGAAACAAATGTAACTTAAATTATATTCGTTACAAAATATTATAAAAACATTTTTTTTTACAGCCAAAATTCATTTTATAATAAGACAAAATTCTATAATAAATAATATCTTATTAAACTTAATAATAATCAATACCTAATTAAAATTTAATTTGAAGTTTCATATATTACATATATGAGAGTGAATGGTGGTACAATGGAGCTGGAAGGGATTAATGATGCATGATTTAAACAAGGACTCATATTTATATTATTAAAATATTAATATGAATATTTTTAATAAAATATTAATAATATTATTTAAATTTAAAATTTATTACTAAAATAAATTTTAATATTAATTAATTTAATTAAAATAATAAATCATATTAACTATATTAAGAATTTATTATATTATTAAAGATAAATATGTATGTTTAATAATACTAAAAATTTGGAAAGATAAATTGTCCCTTCATTTAGAGTTAGGTTTTCTCTCGTTTTTGTTTTGTCTGTCGTATCGCAGGCTTGGAATTTTTCCAATAGTAGTCTTAAATCAAGGCAACTTCCCAAGTCAATTAAGAAGAATTTTTATTGTTCAGTGCACCGGACTTCGTAGTATGGAAGAGGAACTCGCAAGGCTGAGTCTAGATGATTTAGAGAATGAGGCTGTGGACAGCATGGAGGAGGAAGACGATTATAAATTATGTTTGGTTGGAAGAGTTCTCACAGATGGGTCGGTTCACTTCCTGTCGATGAGGAATGTCTTATCAGAATTATGGCATCCGATTGAGGGGATTACCATTATAGAAATCGAAGTCAGGAGCTTTTTATTTCGATTTTATAATGAGGTGGATCTAAAGAGAATGATAAATGGAATCCCTTGGTTCTTTAATCGGCATCTGATTATCTTTCACAAAATCGAGAACAGGGAAGACCCATTGCAAGTACTGTTGGCTTTCACAAATTTCTAGGTACAAGTCCATGAATTACCCGTTGGTTTTCTGTCGGAAGGGATGGCACGACAACTTTGGAACTTTATAGGTGAATTCTTGGAATATGATGCAAAAATTTTGTTGAAAGGGTCCTGGAAGATCATGAGAGTCAGAGTGCGTCTGGATGTTCAGCAGCCCCTAAAAAGGAAAAAACAAATTATGATAACAAAAGATAAGTCAGCTTTTGTGTTCTTTCAATGTGAATGTCTCTCCTTGTTCTGCTTTTTATGTGGTAGACTGGGACATGGTGAAAATTACTGCCCTATCCGATTATCACAAGGTTTTAAGGATACAGAGTTCGGATGGGATATTTCTTTACGGGCCATTCCTCAAAGGGAAAATCTGAATGTTAGTCGTCGACATCGGGATGCCCTTACTAGTTTTATCAAAACTATTTTAGAAATTGAGGAAGCCAGACAAATGGGTAAACTAAGGGGACGGAGAATGAATGATCAGAATGGAAGGGGGCAAGTAGAGGAACGGGAACCAGGAAAATGTTTCCACCGATTAGCCCAGAGTAATGGGGGCTATGGTCGTGAAAATTCGATAGACCCTATGCTTTTAATTACGACTGAACAGGAGGACAGTATGGAAGATAGTCCAATGGATATTGTTGAAAGGGAAAAAAGGGTAAAGAGTCCAGCAACTAAAAGCACATTTTTCGACCACTATAGCGACTGATTCAGGTGTTGATTCATCGATGGCCACCTCGGAGCGGGCCGATCGGTCTTGAAGAAAGTCCTAAGTTAGAATGTTCGCGGTTTGGGGCAAGCACGAACAGTTAATCGTCTCAAGAATTTTTTGAGATAGGTATAGCCCCGAATTTTGTTTCTGATAGAAACAAAAGTTGATACAGACAAATGGAAGCTATTAGAAAGCGTTGTGGTTTCCCGAATGGCATAGATGTAAGCGATGGATTAAAGGGTGGCTTATCTCTTGGGTTGAAGGAAAATGTTATAGTCCAGCTAAAGAGTTTTTCTAATGTGCATATTGATGTTGAGGTCCAGGAAGAACAGATAGGAGAATCTTGGCATTTTACAGGATTTTATGGTGCTCCCGTAGAACATCAAAGAAGGTTGCCGTGGGATCTATTGAGAAGATTGAAATTAGAAAGTCAGTTACCATGGCTGGTAATGGGGGATTTCAATGAAATATTATTCTCTTTCGAGAAGTAAGGAGGACGAATTAGAGAAGGAAAACAAATGTGTGAGTTCAGAGAAGTGTTGGAAGAATGCGAACTAAGCGATTTAGGATTCTAGGTCAGTGGTACACATGAGAAAGAGGTAAGCTTCCCAACAATAATATTCGTGAAAGGTTGGACAGAGAAGTGGCCAATCCTCTTCGATGGGAAAATTTTCCAACTTATTCGGTGCAACACCATATCCACAATATTTTCGATCATTGTCTTATTTTATTGAGAACCTCGGCCCCTATGATGAACGACATTGGAGAGATGCCGATTCGATTCAACATGGATTGGGCTATGGTATTGAGCTTTGTTGAGTTTTTACGACAAGAGTGGTCTCAAAAGCAAATGGAGCTACCCGACAAGCTTTCTGAGATTTTGAAAAGCCTGAATAATTAGGCCAAAGATTAGTGTAAAGGGAAAAAAAGAAAGAAGGAAGGCCTCCAGCAGAAGCTGGCCATCTTGAATAAAGAGGATCCATCTGAAGAAATTTTGGGAGAAATTCTAGATGTCAAAATAGCACTTAATTTGGAGGCAGACAAAGAAGAAGCTTATTGGGAACAACGTGCTCAGGCCAACTAGTTAAAAACGAGAGATCGAAACACGAGTTTTTTCCATAGCTTTGCATCGTACCGAAAGCGGAAGAATACAATTCGACGGTTGAAAGAGACGGAGGGAATTGGGTGGAAGGAAATCAAGCTTTTATGGAGTTAACGAACTCGTATTTTAAACAGATTTTCTCCTCCAAACCATGCCGTAGTAATGATATACTCAGATCGAAATTTCAAACTTGTATCACGAATTCGATGAACGAAGAGTTGTGTCAGGAATTTAAAGAAGAAGAGGTTATTGAAGCAATGAAAGATATGGCACCCCATAAGGCCTCTGGGCTAGATGGTTTCATGAGTTTTTTCTAACAAAATAATTGGGCTAAAGTAGGGAAAGAAGTGGTGGAGTATGGTCTTAAACTACTGAATGAAGGAAAGGAGCTAGACACTATAAACAAAACAAATATAGTACTTATTCCCAAAACCCAAAGCCCTACTAATCTTAACCAGTTTCTGCCTATTAGCCTATGCAACATTAGTTATAAGATAATCTCTAAAATGGTAGTCAATAGGTTTCGTAAAGTTTTACATAATTGCATTTATGAAACACAAGGGGCTTTCGTTCCTGGTCGTCAGATTATTGATAACATACTCATAGTGTACGGAATTCTACACTCTTACAAGAAGAAAAGTAGAGGAATCGGATCGTTT
The DNA here is from genome assembly GCA_005610355.1 of Gossypioides kirkii. Classification (NCBI taxonomy): domain Eukaryota; kingdom Viridiplantae; phylum Streptophyta; class Magnoliopsida; order Malvales; family Malvaceae; genus Gossypioides; species Gossypioides kirkii. Next base: position 23,049,689 of record CP032253.1, on the reverse strand, counting down.
GCTTTCAAATTGGATATGTCTAAGGCATACAATAGAGTGGAATAGGATTATTTAGAAAACATAATGAGAATGTAGGGTTTTTGCGAAAAATGGGTGGAGATTATTATAAGGTGTGTTCGATCGATAACATATTCGATAATTTTAAACGAGAAAAGAGGAGAGGAATTTAAACCCACGAAAGGTATAAGGTAAGGGGACCCCTTAAGCCCTTACCTTTTTATCTTATGTGCTGAAGGTTTCTCCAAACTACTGAACAAAGCAAATCGCAAAGGAAAATTAGGGGAGCACGAATAAGAAGAGGTGGCATCCTGATTACCCATCTCTTCTTCACAGATGATAGAATCTTATTTGGGGATGTGACTGTCGAAGGAATGAATAGGGTAAGAGAAGTTATCAATGAGTATGAAGTTTTATCTAGCCAATTGGTGAATTTTGACAAAATGTTGATTTATTTTAGCAAAAGTGTCGATGATAATTTACAAAAGAAGTTAGGAGGGATACTAGGGGTGAGAATTGCCAACAACCCTGAAAAATACTTGGGGCTGCCGACGGTGATTGGGAGAAGGAAAAAAGGAGCATTTTTGGAGTTAAGAGAGGCTAGAGCAGAAGATTAAAGGTTGAAGTGTGCGTAATCTATTGATTGGAGGTAAAGAAATATTCATAAAAGCAGTTTTGCATGCGTTACCTATTTATGCTATGCAATATTTTAAATTACCGTTAACTGTTTTCCATGATTTTGAGCGAACTATGAGTAGATTTTGGTGGTGTAAAGCAAAGTCAAAACAAAAGGTATCCACTAGGCTTCATGGTTATCTATGAGCAAACCAAAATCGTTAGGTGGGTTGGGATTTAGAGACCTTGAATCGTTTAATATTGCCTTCTTAGCTAAACAAGAATAGAAACTATTCTCTCAACCTGACTATTTATTGGCACGCGTGTTAAGATTTAAATATTATCCGAGGGGTAATTTTATTAATGCGAATTTAGGTGCTTACCCATTATATACCTGAAAGAGCATTTAGGGAGCTTGTAGCTTGCTCAAGAAAGGTTTGGGCTGAAGAGTTGGCAACGAAAAATTGTCAACATTTGAAACGACGCCTGGCTACCATTATCTGGTAGGGAGCGAGTAAAAGTTCAGAACATAGACATTGATTATACAAAAGTCTCAGATTTAATTAATGCAGAGGAATTTAAATGGAATGAGGGGGTAGTTAAAAACTTACTTGATGACGACCAGGTAGAAGTAGTGCTGGCCATTCCGCTAGTGAGTAGGGATCAGCAGGACGTGCAGACTTGGAAGGGGGATCGGTCTGGTGAATATACAGTACAGAGTGGCTACAAACTACTAATTACAGAACATTGGCAGCGACAAGGGGAAATTAATACAAACCAAACCCTCCTACAAAATTACTTTGAAAAATCTGGAATCTCCCTATTCCCAACAAAATAAGAATCCACCTATGGCGGGTTACACACAACTACATTCCTACGCTGAGCAATTTACAGATCCAAAAATTATAATGTTTGATATCGATATTTTAATAATTTAAAAATTAAAATTTTATTACTAATACAATATTATTAATAATATTATTATTGATTTAAGTTATATTTTATATAAAAATTTAAGTTACTCATAAGATATTTTTTTCGAAAAATGATTTACTTTTTTTTCAAAATGAGAAATCAATATTAAAAAAAATTTATTTTCTATCGACTTGTAAATTATTTTCCATTTATTTAAATATTTTTCACGAAAAAATACAGAAAAATGTAGAAAACATTTTCCTTCAAACAATTTTTAATGATATTGTGAAAAAGGTCTTCATGTCGTAACATTATATATTGTTAGGGATTGATCCGATTAAGCAACGAACAAGTAAAAATAGGGGAAGAGATTGAGAAATTGAACACACAAATTTAACGTTGAAAAACCCCTCTGAAGAGGATAAAAAACCATGAGCAAAGATAATTTTACTATAATGGAAAAAGAACAAAGAGTACAAAAGATGGAAATAAAAACTAAACCCCGAAACTCGTAAAGAAAGAACCCTCAGAACGTAAACATAAAACTCTCCAAAAGTGTTATGAGCTCTATCTTTAATGGGTGTATTTTATAAGGTTGTAAAAGAACCTATTTATAGGCTAAATTCCTAGGTCAAATAATAATAAAATAAATTTGAAACAAATAAATAGAGTTTAACTGGAAGATTATTTCTCAAATTTGACTAGAAATATGAGTCATACTTAACAAATCTCCACCTTGACTCATATTTTCACAACGCCATCTTTGCCAAAGCCCGCCACGAGCTTATCTTGAACTATGCAGGGAATTAACTGAGTCGAATCTGTGCTTAGAAGCTAAAAGACTTCTAGCCTTTAACTTGTGCACTGCCAAATCAAAACTAACTCGGGTCTGATTTTCACTAACATAGTGACCTAACTTTTCAAAACCTACATCCAAAAGAAAATCCTTCTTAAACAAAACGGTCATACCTATTTCCCTCCTATGACCAAGTTGCCTTCACTCCAAACAAGTTAACTTCAATTCCGTAACGAATAAGGAACGTTCGATTTCATCAATCATTGTAAAACCTTCCAGAAAATAAAGATTGCCAGTCCTTTTAACAAAAAAAAGAGCCCCACAAGACACCTTAATGCTGCTAGACTCGATGTTGATCTTGCAACCTTTTCGAATCTAAAATACTATAGGAGATGAGATTCTTTCATAAATAAAGTACATACTTGACATTTGAGAGTGTCCAAATTGTTCCACCGTGAATCCTAATTTTAATAGTACCAATATCGATTACCTTATTGGATGAATAGTTTCCCTTGCGCACAATTCCACTTCAACTAAACTATATGTGGAGAATCATTCTCTATTGGGACACATGTGAAAAGAACATCCCAAATCTAGGATCCACTCAGACATAAGCTCGGAGCTTTCACTCATAGACACTAATAATAAATCATCACCACTTTTGTCGGCCAAATTAGCACTAGCTACATCTTTCTCGTTACTCTCAGCAACCCTTTTATTTCACTGTTTATAACCTAACTTCTTATAATAGCTACACCTTTTGTCTCGCTTCTTTGATGCTACCAAAATGGAAGCTTTCTTATCTGCCTTGCTATCCAAACCAAACTCATTGTTAAGTTTGTCTTTGCTTAACAAATGACCCTTTACATCCTTGAATGAGAGATTATCTCTCTCAAAAATCGTGGTTTCCCTAAAAGACTTGTATGAAGGGGGTAAAGAACACAATAATAGCATAGTCTGATCTTCATCGTCAATTTTAACCTTAACATTCTTTAAATCATTCAAAAGAGTAATTAACTGACTGATGTGATCTCTAAGAAGCTGACCTTCGTTCATGCGAAACGTAAATAGACATTGTTTCAATACTAAACAGTTAGCCAGAGATTAGTCGCATAAAGAGTTTCTAGCCTTTTTCACAATGTGGATGAGGTCTTCTCCATCAATACATCCTGCAATACCCTATTCGCGAGGCACAACTGTATTATAGATAGGGTCTTTTCATCAAGCTTTTCCCATTCTGACTGATATAGATTCTCAAGCTTTTTTCCGGTAATGACTTTTTAAGGCCGGCCTGAATTAGAATTGCCACCATCTGAACTTGCCACATATTGAAATTTGTGACACCATCGAACTTCTCACTGTCGAACATTATTGTTGCCATCTCTGAACGAGCCGATTTGCGAAAATTTAACTAGCTCTAATACCACTTGTTAGAGATCAACCCGATTAAATAATGAACAAGTAAAAATAACAGAAGAGATTGAGAAATTGAACGCACAAATTTAATATGGAAAAACCCCTCCGAAGAGGATAAAAAAATCACGGGTTAATATAATTTTACTATAATGAAAAAAGAACGAAGAGTACAAAAGATGGAGATAAATCCTAAACCCCGAAACCCAAAAAGAAAAAATTCTCAAAACGTAAACGCAAAATTTTTCAAAAGTGTTATGAGTTCTAATCTTTAATGGGTGTATGTTATAAAGTTGTAAAAGAGTCTATTTATAAACTAAATTCTTGGGTCAAATAAAAATAAAATATTCTAAACTAATCAAAATTTGATTGAAATAAATAAATAGAGTTTAACTGGAATATTATTTCTCAAATTTAACTTGAAATATGAGTCATACTTAACACATATAATTTACTGCTAATTAAATCTTACTTTTTCTTTTGTACAAAAAAAAAACAACTCAATTAAAGCAAACTAAAAGGCACATCCTTTATCAACCTTTATAACTTAACTATACGCCTAATTGTATGAACATTCCTATTCAAATTGATTTGGTTTGTAATATTTATAGTAATAAGATAGTTAGATGAAAAATAAGGATTCTAGCTTGCAATTGTGACTTTGCACATAGTTTCTTATAAACGAGTGTCTTATTTTTGTTTCCATCTATAGTTGTTGTTGTGCCCTTAAAGATGCCAACTCCTATTCCTTTTTGATTGCTAGTGACAAGCTACAATGAATCCCCTAACCATCATCGACTCTATGTTTTAACACCCTCGAATATTCAATCTATTATTATTCAAGGCCATGATAGTGCTATCACTTGCAAAGGAATCTAGGATGGAAGAATTGATGTATGATAAATACCAAATTCTTTAAAGGGTTTGGGTTTAGTTTTTCAAAAATCATTCAATTATTTTTTTTCGTATACCCTCATAAAATGCAAGTGAACAATGTGTGTTGGAAAAAATTCGATTCAATTTTTTTAAACAGTGGAAAATAAAAGTTTTGAAAATTGATCTGGTTTGTGATATTTATAGCAATAAATTCTACACCGAATTTGCACCTGTGTTCTCAGACAGACTGATCAAAGCCCGTGACTAACGCACAAAGAGCGTCTCACAGAGGTCAATTAATTAAATGGGGTTCAATCAACCCACTTGATCTGGAACATATGAAGAAGTCTATCTACTTAAAGCCTTGGTGACTCAGCAAAGCACTTCAGAAAAATTAGGGCTACCTTGGTTAATATGAAAAGTAACCTTTGAAGATTTATAATCTGATAAAATTTGATTTTGTAATTTTAGAGGATTGTATCAAACCATTAAGAACCTCAAATTGTAGATTGGTTTATTCTCAATCGTCAATGTAAAGTAAATTGTATCGTTGGATTTGGAGAGCTCAACTATAAACAGAGGTCTTCCCCTAATTTGTAATCATCCAATTGTATACCATTCAAAGTTAGTGAATATACTTTGAGAGCATTTACTAAAACACTTTGTGAGCATTGCTTTTGTGTGGCTATTTTGTTCTTTCTTTGCTTTTTTGTCTTTTGGTTACTTCTACTTTATTTTCGGTGCATTAGAGAATTTCTATTATGAATTTTCACTTTTTAAAAGTTAAATTAATTTAGACAAATTTGAAAATAAAAAAAATTAATTAAGATCGCACGAATTATAAAACTAAAATTCTATTATCATGACACTAGTCAATCTATAAATTTTGAAAAATTTCCTATTGTCTTTTAGTGAAAATGTTTCAGATCAGGTTTGCTCAGAGGTTCTTAATAGGTGGGAGATATAAGAAGCAGTGTTTCTAGGGCATTAGCAATAGAATAAAATAGAGAAAATATCTCAAAGGGATGTGAAGTTTTAATTAAATCTATATTACTTTAGACTGTATTTTTATTATGTGGTAAAAATGATTTCAATTATCAACTTTTATAGGTGGGAAAAAGGGCCTAACAAGCGTGGCATCTATTGGGTACAACTAGAGGTGTTCATGGTCAGGTTGAGTCGAGTTAGATCGGTTGTAAGCATGATATTATTATACTTTATGCTTGTTCAAGTTCGATCCGGCTCGAAGTCTAGGCCTAAAATTTTGCCCAAATTTGTCCATATTTGCAAAAGATTAACCCAAACCTATTTTAGGTCTTCCCATATTAATTTTTAATATTTTTTAAAAAATCATTTTATTTTATTTTAGTATTTAATAATTTAATAATTTTTTACTTATTGAAAATTTTTATTTACTCATCTTAACATTTTTTTAATATTTACATTAGAGTAGTATTATATATTTAGTATAAGTTTATTTTTTAATGTGATTTAAATTACATAATAAAAAAATAATATATTATAAAGTATTAAACATAAAATGGGTCGGGCCAAACTAAGTTCGAGACTTAAATGTTCAAGTTCGAGTCCACCTATATTTTAAACAGACCTAATTTTTTTGCCCAGGTCCATTTTTCAGACCTAATATTTTTTCACAAACCCTCACAAATTTCAGACGAACCTTCGAGCTCGATCGGATAAGCCAACCATGAACAAGTCTAGGTACAATGGCAACAATTGTGTGGACTTGGGAGGACTAGGTTTTTGTGATCTAACCAAGTTCAATATATCAATTTTAAGGTTTAATATTTTTCTATTTGTGAATTTTTACGGAATAATCTGTCTTTATCTTGCCATTCGTTTCGAAGTGCAAAATGGTATTCGGGTCTTTTCTTGTTATGTTACCATTGCTTGTTACTTACAATCAGGAAGTCTTGCTTGATTCATGTTCTCTCTTTTTCAACTATATCATTGAAAAATGGCATGCATCAAGTAAATCTAACATAGGTTGCTATTCTTTTATTCAAAAAAAGAAAAATATGTATGGTTCACAATACAGTTACAAACAAATCCGAGTTCAAGCTTTGGCATATGGTTCTTTCCAAGCCTAGGTTTCAGCAACTGCGTTAACCTTAACCCTTAATTTAATCTGGCAAAAGAATCAAATATATTTAAAAAATGCTATCTAATTATGGAAACCACTTGTTTGTTCCTCCTATTTTAGGGTCTCAATTAGAACCCCACAAGCCGTGTACTGAGAATATGCTTCTGACCGCATTGCGATCGGAGCCCTTAAAATATAAGTCGAAAGATCAAACGCATTTATAACTTCGCCGGCAATATTTCAAACTTGGAAACTCAAGTACTGTGTGAGCTTGTTGATTGCCTGCGTGGAGGAAAAATATAATGAAACCTCTCACAAAAATTGTATATCTAGCAAGTCTAATAACTAGAATATACAGATATATTAGGACATGTTACAACCTTGCATGAGATGTTTATATTCATTCTTGTTCTCCAGGGATGGTAACAATATAAAAAGAGCCCTTTTTATATCTTATAAAGTCTATAAGCTGTTCTGAATAACACAATACCTTAGATTTGTTTGGTGCAACATAATCAACATTACGGTATGTTCCTATGTCTTTCCAAATTCGCTCCAGGGCATACAGATAGCATAAAAGTTTTAGCGCAACTTGACTGCTTGCATCAGGACAGCTGAAAATTACATTCAAAACAATAAGAAACTCAAATTTATATATGTGGCAAGTAGAAAGAAAAGGAATGAATTTGGTAGCTGAGTTTAGGAAGTACTTCTGAACAGCTTCAATAAACTTTGCGAGGATGACAGATTCAATATGAGACTCTACAAGTGTGAGAAGGTGATTCAGACACCTATTCCAAGCACCAAAGCTGCCAAGAGTTTTGGTGTGCTTTTGAAGTCATGCGACTACACTTTGAAGAAGTCTTGACGTTCGGTACTGCATACCAAAATTATAAAAGGTTGTGTTTCTTGCAGTTTAAACTGACAAAACACTGAATTACAATAACGAAGAAAACATTCACTCGAAAAGCATCCAAATGGAATTTAGGGTCTCGTCAGTGATCTTCACTTTCCCAACGGGCAGTTACAGGATTTGGCTGAGACAAGTATGTGCTCATAGATTCTCTCAAGTAGTTTCATGTGATAGAAAGAGCACCACCTTAGAACTTGTCCTTGTATTGCTTCAATAAATCTGCAGCTACCTACATCCCAGCAAATGGTTCTTATGAAGTTTATCAATGTTAAGACCAGACTACAATACATATCAGGTTCCAGTGAATGAAAACAATCCAAAGGCCCTTGCATGCAGAACTGATTACTAATGACTAATGAAAAGATTGTTGTCATCGGTAAAAAACTGTTGTTAACAAACTAAATCCCCCCCGGGAAACGCATTTCCAGTCCCCGAAAAAAGAATAAAACACTTCAGAATAACAATGTCAACAAATTTCCCTTTTGCCTTAAATAAACATGACAAAAATATTTAATCAGACCCAAGGAGTCCATGTAAATGGATCAACAACAAGGTTCTATAACTCATTTTAAAAAAATGCAGGCCATAACGACAAAGAGCTTATATATGTCAGGAGAAGACATGAAGAGGCATTAAAGAAAGGATAAGCGGTGACCATATTTGAAGAATCATGATGAATGGATGTAGAAGGCATGAAAAGATTGGCAATCTAATTTCTAAGTAGTTCGCAACTGAATAGAGATTTGAAGAAAAACTCAGTTAGGCAGTGTACCTAAAGGCTTGGGGTAAAGATGACATTAAACACAAAAGCTATCTAAAGAGGTCACTCCTGATCCTTTTATCTATTGTATAGCTAACATATTTCGAGACACTTAATTCTTTATACCAAAACTAACATTGTAAATTCTCATGCAAGGTTGTGATATAAAGAGGTTTGTCTTATACCTGCTGCAGAAGTATTGTATTGTCTCCTTCAAATTTCTGGAAAATGTCATGATCATTCCTCAAGGTACCAAACCGGTTGACAGCAGCATACCCATGACCTCCACAGGCTTCCCTGCAGGTACTCAATGACTTTGCTGTAAATGATGTCGCATAGGACTTCAAGCCTGCAGAAAGAGCATGCACATCTCCAACCAGTTGTTCATCATGTGTCTTCTTCATCTCTGAATATTTCTCTACCAAATACTGAGTGGCAAAATGAAATGCATAAGTTGAAGCCAACATTGGCATGAGCTTGAGCTACTGAGATTGATAATCAAGAATGCTGACTTCAGGCTGTTTTGGAGGACCAAACTGTTGACGTAATAAGGAGTATCGTACTGCAATAGTGACAGCAATCTTGAGGATACCAACTGAAAACTGTGCAAGGCCAACCCTCCCACCTACAAGTTCACCAAGAGTAGCAGTAAAACGTTTATTTATTGTAGGGAGACTACTTGTGTATTTTCCATCTTGGGTGACACCCCCAAATCGATTAAGAAGATTATCTCAGGGAATTCTAACTGAACGGAATCTCAATGCTCCATTATCCACCCCATTCAGGCCAATTTTGTGGCCGCAATCATTTATTTCAATTCTGAGAACTGGCTAGTGAGTTTTTAGATCCCTTATTGGCACAATGAAGGCATGGACTCCCATATCAGAAACTCCTTTAGAGTCATGAGCTGGTAAAATTAACCTAGCAAAAACTGTTACAAACTTGCCATGAACAGCAGCATTGCCAATCCACCATTTAATAACCCCATCGTTTGGTGTGTCAATTATAAATTCATCTGTAACTGAATCAAATGTTGCAACGGCTTGGAAACCTTGAACATTTGAGCCTTTGAGCAAAAGTTTGACAGATTAGTTTGGCATGCAAGCTTGGTAGATTATGAACAAAAAAAATCACTTAAGGCAGAGACATGGGTGCACTTTGCAAGATTAGAATGATGCGCTAACATGAAAAGCACAGTAACCACTCACACTATATCATCACAAATATTTTCTTCAGCATAAATTGTCTTCTTTAACTTCCTTTATGATATAACATGAATTTATTAATAATATAATTACATATTTAATTCACACTCTGTTACCTGCCATGATGAGTTCTAGTGTAGAACAGTAGAAGGATAATGTCAAAGGAAGCACAACAATATACATCTAAGAAATAGAAAAGGGAAAAAATGTAAATATATAAAGAACAGACGGCTTACCATGATGTAGTTCTGTCATAGCTTAGCAACCAAGATAATCCAAATTGTCAGTACCATCAAAATACTTATCTCGATGCTTTTTAGTGCCCAAGTTCAGCACAGAACCTCCCCAAAGACTGCATAATAAAGCATTCAACATCAACTTACGATATAAATCTAGAAATTCTACAAGCTATATCACGTCGGTTAGCATCATGCATCTATACCAATGAATTTTCATCCATGATACATTTCATTCCATCATCACATTCAATACTTTAGCTAATAGTATTTTACCAAGAATCCTTTGTGTGCAAAACAATTTTGGAAGGCTTCAACTCCCCTGACTTTGGGGTCGCAAAAGATTCTGACTCAAAAAGACTTGACCTCGAGCAGCATTTCAACACATTCAAGACCTTGTAATTTGCACACCCTAAATCATTTTTAGCTCAAAACCCAAGCTCTTCTCTAGCTAGATTCACCAGAACCAAGTACCTCAACCTTGTTTATGCTAAAATGAAGTGTTCCTTTTTTGGGAACTTGAACCAAAGGAAGCTAGTTACCTCCAATGGTTTCCTGGATACAACTTTTTTCACAGCTTTTGCAGAGATGTCTTGGCGGTTTTGGCTCTTGTATTGCTTGGGATTTTCAATGCATGAACAAGTTTCAATCTTTTAGGTAAAGAAAGACAGTAGCTTCTCGAAGATTTACATGGAAATGTGACTGAAGAATCACTTTTATCAGGAAAAATCAATGATGTCAATGTTGACGTTAGGGTCAGTTTCACGGTGGTTCCAAAGTTTAAGATTGGTGCAACTATGATATAAAGTCAAGCTTATTTGTCTCCGGTGATTACTCCTCTGGTCAGTTGATGGGCGGTGAACTTGTAGTTGAGGACAGAAAGGTTAACTTCGATTACGACGAGTTCGATGACTATGGTGGGAGCCTCGGTGATCACGATGCGGTAGAGGGCGTTGGCCATGGAGGTGTCAATGTTGTGGAAGCGTAGTCGTCTTTGAGTTCCCAGATTTTGACCTTTGGGAATTGCTGGTATGAAGCGTGGAAGCTCCTTCCATTTTCCCTTCTTCTCCTCTTCATCTTATCTTCTTCTTCTCCATTTCTTATCAGCTAATTAATTTGTCACATCAATGATCCCGTTAAGATGGTAACGGAAAATGTTAATAAGTAATTGATTTGTCACTTTTTGATAATATTAATAATTGTTTTGTTATTTTTCTAAAGTTGAGTGACTGAAATGAAATCAAGGTGATTATTTTGACAGCTACCCCAAAGTTAAGTGACTGTTGGTGTAATTTACCCTTTAGTTATTAATTTTTATATTTTTGTCAATTTGATCTTTATTTCTTTTTAATTAAATTTAGCTCTTAAAATTTAAAAAAAGAGTCAAATTTAACCATCAATTTTTTGAAAAGAGTCGAAGTTTTTTTAACGAGAATACTAACTAAACTATTAATTTTTTAAATACAACCACCTACATGACAATTCATGTGTACTCCATAATTTTTATTTTAATTTTTATGAACTTTTTATATATCTTTTTAATTTTAATTTGATTTTATTTGGATTTTATAATTTTTGAATTAATTATAGACGTGACATATAAGACAAATTATATTATGTTAGCACGATATGTACATAGATTGCCATGCGAGTTGCCACATAAACTATAATACCTAAACTTTTTGTTTCTAAAAAAAAAATTAAGTATGCCAAAGGTGAATTAAATATTTGGAAATGAAATGTGAATGGTGGGTATTAGTGATAAATAAATTGATTTTTTTTTAAAAAAAAGTTGGAAGAAAAGAATAAAAAAAAAGAGAAAAAAAGGAAAATTGTTTATGCATTTTTTTTGAGTTTTTCCTTAAACCATAGCCAAATTTCATTTCCTAGAGTACTATGGAAATATTTTCTATCAAGAAAACTACTTAGTTGAAGAAGTGAAGGGAAAGCACTATAACAAAATAGTCTTAAGATGACATTTTTGGGGCGACACTTTTCTAAGTGTTGGAATAGACTTGCCAACATACGCTTTGGCCAACCTTTTGTATAAGGGTTGAGATATGTATGCCTAAGCCAACACTTAAATTAAAGTTGGCTTTGTTCAATACTATGCCGACACTTTTGGGGCGACACTTTCTTAAGTGTTGGCATAGACTTGCCGACATACGCTTTTGCCAACTCTTTTGTATAAGGGTTGGGATATGCATGCCTAAGGCAACGCTTAAATAAGAATCGACTTTGTCTAACACTATGGCAACACATTTGGGTCGGCACTTTCCTAGGTGTTGGGATAAACTTGCCGGCAAACGCTTTGGCCAACTCTTTGTATAAGGGTTGGGATATTCATGCCTAAGGCAACGCTTAAATAAGAGTTGGCTTTATCCAACACTATGCCAACCTTTTTAAGGTTGCCTTAGACATGGTCTATCCCAACCTTTTTAAGGTTGCCTTAGACAAGATCTATCCCAACCTTTTTAAAAGGTTACCTTAGACAAGGTTTATCCCAACCTTTTTAAGGTTACCTTAGACAAGATCTATCCCAACCTTTTTTATAGGTTGCCTCAAACAAGGTCTATCCCAACCTTTTTAAGGTTGCCTTAGACAAGGTCTATCCCAACATTTTTAAGGTTGCCTTAGACAGGTCTATCCCAACCTTTTTTAAAGGTTGCCTTAGACAAGGTCTGCCCTAATCTTTTTAAAGTTGCCTTAAACGAGTCTATCTCAACCCTTCAATAAAGGTCGGCTTATGTTGAATTATGCTGACGCTTTTTTTACTTAAGACGACGCAAAAAAAGGTTGGCATAAGTGTCAAGACACTTTTTTTGAGTTATTTGTTGAGAACTGTATTTATCTTATAATTTAGAGTTTTATTCATTCATTAACCTAGAATTTTTTTTATCTTGAATTTTTAATTGATTAGAATATAATAATTTCCTTTGTTTTTAATTTCTTTTCCCATAAATATTTTACTATATTTTGATGCGATGTTGAAGAATATTTTTTTTTGGTTTTTTTAATATTTTACAATATCTCTATGTGACAATAATCAACCCCTAACCTTACTTGTAAAGTTTAAAAATTTCACTAATAATGTATTAAATATTTTCTCATAAAATAAATTTATTAGCATCAAATATTTAAGCTTTTTAGTTCAACTAGAAGATAAATAGTGATCCTTAAACCCCAAACCCATAATCCCAAACCTTAAAATCATAAGCACTAAACACCAAACTCATAAACACACAACCTCAAATTCTTAAACCCTAAACATAAACCTTGAACCTTAAATATTGTATCCCGAATCCAAACCCTAAATTATGAGATTCGAGATTTAAAGTTTAAGATTTAGGGTTCATATTAATTACGTAAAATAAAAAGCATTATTTAATTAAAAAAAACTTAAATTTTTTTAATGTCAATAAATATTATTACAATATTTTTATATAAACTCTTTAAATAAAGAATTAAAAATAAATTGAGCACCAACAATTTTTTTATAAATAAATTTTTTTCTCATCCACAGTGATAATCTAACTTAATTTTATGTTTAAATAAAAAAATATCCTTAAACCTCAAACTCATAACCCCAAACTCTAAAACCATCAACACTAAACCCCAAACTCATACCTCATAATCCCATAACCTAAATCCTTAAACCTTAAACATAAGCCTTAAATCTTGAACATCAAACCCTAAATCTTGTATATAGAGCTCAAACTCTTAATCTTGGGAGGTTTGAGATTTGAGGTTTAAGAATCAGGGTTCGAGTTTAAGGTTCAAGGTTGTAGGTTTCGAGTAAAATAATTACCAAAATTATGTATCAATGACATGAGAAAAATTACACAAAAATTTCTAATTTTTTAAAAATTTGTTGCTTAAAAATTAAAAATATTAACTTTTGAAAAAAAAACTAAATGATCAAAATTTGTAAAAGAAGAAAAATTGTTTGTTTATAATTTAAAAAAAATTAATTATTCTATGTAATTCAATTAAAGTTAAATTAAGTTGGAAAATATACTAAATATAAATTAGTGTATAATAATATTATCAGATTATTTTTGTGAAAAAATAATATTTGTAAATATTTAAACAAAATGACTACGAATTTAAACAATTAATGAGAAATTTTTGAAAATGGAGTAATTGTAATTATTTCTGCAAATATTATCAGAGTATTTTTGTGATAAAAATAATTTGGAAAAAGAATGAGAAGTTGTAACAACCCGATCCTTCTCCTGCCATTAGGTCTAACCAGCCCACCTTCCCTAACTAACCACCTGCCTCAATTCCTACTGCTAAGCCACCAGCACCACCATCCAACCACCAGCTGTCCAAGACCCTACTCTTACACCTCCGCCGTCTGACGGTATCCCCTTTTCTTCAGTTTTTATTTATTTTACTCTATCTACTTTATTTTCCTCCATATTTCCAAAAATATAAAATATAAATTGTTGATTGAAAATTTTGGCGGGCAAATAAGAGAAATTCAAATAAAGAGCCATTCCTAGCCACCCATTCTCTTCCCTCTCTCTCACCGCTGTCTTTGAGTCTCTCTCAACACGCCTCTCACTGGAAGTTCCTCTCTTTAATCTTTATGAGTTTTCAAGCGGATATCTCTGCTATTTTAAGGCTGGTGAGTTTCTCTGTTGACTTGATTTAATTTAGGTTTTTTTCCCCAGTCATTCTTTGCTTCGTTTTACTAATGAAGTAGCTGCTGTCTTCCTTTGGTTGATTTATTTTCAGTTTTGAACTGAAGGGGAGATCGATTGACGAAGATTTTGACACCTCAAATCTTTAATCACTGTGAGTTTTGTGTGTTTAGCAGATTTAGTGTTTTCTTTTCCTGATTGTTTGTTGCCCTCATTTTGCATCTCTGGTTTTCTAGTTTTGATGGTTTATTTAATTGGAAAAAGGAACTAAATGCTGTTACAGTGTAAAAGGAAAATTCTAATTCTTGCATTTAGTTCCAGGTTTTAAATTTTCAATTGTTGGATTGATTATTTGGGAAAGAAGGGATATAAGTCAGTTAAGCGACAAATTCGAATAGAAGAGTGACACAAATATGGGAAAATTGTCTCCTAAAAAGAACAGGCGATTGAAGAGTTCGAGCAGTAAGTATCTCAAACCAGGTAGTATGATAATCTTTTGATCGAAAATATAGTTGTTGGGAAAATCCCTTTGATGTTATCGCCCATGGATTTGCGTAAGCAGAGTAGTATGATGCAGACTCCAAAGACACCTCGGCCTGAAGACTTCGAATCAGAGTCAAGGCTTGAGTCTCTTCCAATGGATTTACTGATATTTATTTGTACCCTTGATAAATCTGTTTGACTGGCATGGCTTAAAAATGCTTTATTCCTACTGCATTCAATAACTTCAAAAATGCTTTATCTCGACTGTAGGACAATACGAGGTTGAAAAGTATTTAAAAACCACTAGTTTGGTAGAATTTACTTATTGTCTTTTTTAATTTTTTGGTTGTAGGTATGATGTTTGTTTAAAGGTTCCTTACTGTCATATAGGATAGGCATCTTTCATATAGCATATATCATGTTGCATGTCATATATTTTTATAGACTTTGCTTCTATTTTGTGCTCAGAACCACTTATTACTGCAGTGTTGAGAATGTTAAACTTGTAAATGAATTTATTCAACTGCAATCATAGTGGCAAACTAGGCTTAAACTATTATTTTATGTTGACTTTTTTTACCCTTATAATTTGTTTAGCTTTGCTTTATTCTTTATGTACCTCAATTAAACTGGCATAGGGGAAGCCTACTCTGTTTTCATTCTTGAACGAATTAGTTTGTTTGAAATGCTTATATCTGGGTATTTAATTCTCAAATGCTTGTTGGGAGGATTTTCAGAATCACGGTAGGGGGAACTAATTAATGGATGTTACTGTGCAATTGGATGTTTCTTTTTCTTGTTATTTCTTGACCAATCATTTCCTTCCTATTTATGTTATTAAATATATTTGATTGCCTTTCTAACTAAAAGAGTCTTATGATTTCAGGAGATTCTAAAGTCTTCGAAGTTGCATTTGAAAAGAAAATTTGGTATCATGAAGGAGGAAGGAAGTTTTGATGGGGTGTGGTTGTGTAGGTGGTTCATCAGATTTAATTTTGGACCTCAGTGAATTTGTTCTGGCTTGTTTGCTGTTAGAGCAATTATTTTATTTTATTGTAAATTCTTTTTACAATGTCTGTGGCTTTTTTAACTAAGTAACGTGTTAGTGTATTTTAATTGTTAAATAAATTTTTGTAGTGAATATTCAATCTTTATTTTAATTTTAATTATATTTAAAGCATAATTTCTATCCTTATTTATTGTAAATGTTTATGAAAATATATTAATATTTTTTTAAATATATAACTAAAAAATATATATATTAATATTGAAATAATAAAAAAATAGAAAAAAATTATCTTAGACGTGCCTATTCCAACCTTTTTGAAGTTGCCTTAAACGAATTTATCTCAATCTTTTTTATAGGTTGTTTTAAACAAGGTTTATGCCAACCTTTTTAAGGTTGCTTTAGATGGATTTATCCCAACCTTTTTTAAAGGTTGTTTTAGATAATGTTTATCCCAACTTTTTTAAGGTTGTTTTAGATAGATTTATCTCAATCTTTTTCAAAGGTTGCCTTAAACAAGATTTTTCTCAACCTTTTTAAGGTTGGCTTAGATAAGTCTATCTCAACCTTTTTAAGGTTGCCTTAGACGAGTCTATCTCAACCTTTTTTAAAGATTGTCTTAGATAATGTTTATCTCAATCTTTCTAAGGTTGCCTTAGACGGATCTATTCTAACCTTTTTTTAAAAGGTTGTCTTAGATGGGTTTATTCCAACCTTTTTTAAAAGATTGCCTTCGACAAGACCTATCCCAACTTTTTTTTAAAGGTCGGCCTTGACTAGATCTTTGCAACCCTTCAATAAAGGTCGGTTTATGTTGACTTACGCCAATGCTTTTTCAAAAGCGTCGTGACGCAACTGTACTAAAGACAACCTTTTCAGAAGCGTCATGATACCTATGACAATTTTTTTTGCGTTGTCTTAAGTCAAAAAAAGTATCGCGGTAGACCTATTTTATTGTAGTGAAGCTTTAGAAAGTGAAGAGAAAATAAAGGATAAATGTAAGATTTGAGTATTTTTCTTAAGGTTTTCATGTTTTTTTAATATGAAATCATGAAAAGATTATATTGGATAAAAGATAATGATTATGTTTTGTATATGTATGCATGGAGAGGAAGAGAAAGAGATGAAGGAAATGTGATCAGAGTGAAGGAAAGCATTGAACAGAAAGAGGCAGGTTAAGTTCAAGCGAAGAGAATAGGTAAGTACTTAATTGAATGTATGTTTGCTTACCTTAATTTAGATGTTTGAGTAGTTAAGTTTAATATGAAATAACTGAGATATTAATTTGAAAGTATACTGTGATGAATAAAGTTTAGAAATTATGTGATTAAGTTAAATTATTGTAAGAATTATGTTTAAATAGAAATAAATCATGAATGCCAAATTTATAAATGAGTAAGTATGATAATTGAATATATTTATGATATAGAATATGACTATGATTATTGAGTATAGATACTGAATTTAATAGTGAATATATACATTTATAAGCATGTTAGTAAAATAGGAGAAAAAAGAATTTACAAGTGCATATGTATCAAAAGGAAAATAAATAAAAGTTAGTATAAGCTTTAAGAACTAATACAAGTTAAATATAATAATTTGAATGATAACAAGTATGATATATGATATGTAATATTCTTTTTGGTGTAACGAGGGGCCGAGGTTTGGTTGGTAAAATAGGGGTATCAGCGGGTTGAAGGAGTTCTAGAGTTTTGTTTATGCCTATGTTCTTTGGAATATGCTGTGTTGGTTGGAATCGAGTTATGTTATCAGAGTTTCGTTAAAGGTTAGGAATTTTTTTTTGCTCTCGAACTTTAGGAGTTCTGTTACTGAAATTTTGATTATGATTACAATTTGTTAATGATACATTAACATTTGTGAACATGTATGAATTGTATAATCAAATGATAGAAATCAATAATGAATTTAGTTAAATGATTTATGAATTGAATGGTGAAATGCATGAATTAAGTAAGATAATTTTATTAGATAGTATAAGTAACTTATTAATTTATTTTAGTTGAAATTATTTAATTATGTTTAAATGAATGGATGGTAAGCTATTGAATTCAATTAGTAACTTACTATGCTATTCACGTAACTTAGCACATTTGTTTTAAATGCATATGTGAAAGACAAAAGCAGTAAAAATTCGAAGATTTCTGCGTCAGTTTGGATCACACCACTTCTCAAGCTTGAAGTTCAAGCCCTTTGGTATTTAAATTTTGTGCCTTAGTTTGGCATGTACTTACTTACACTTATTATTAGTAATGTGAATTATGTATGTGATAATGTTATGTGACATAAGTTACTTCGGTTATAATGAGACATGAATAAATTTAATTGGTAGTTTAGTGTTTAAATGTAGCATATTTTACTCGGATTAGATGAGTTTAGTGTTTTAAAAAATTAATGTTTTAATAATCATTTCCGTTAAAAAAATGATTTGATTTTTTTAATGGTTAAGAATTAAATTTAATTAAAAAAGAATAATGATCAAATTGACAAAAAATATAAACATTGAAAGTTAAATTTATCATTATACTTTTTTTAATATATAGATGTCGTTTCAACAACCACAACAAAAAAAAATTAGATTTGATGTCAAATAAGAATCAACGTCGTAATTAGATAAAAAATTGGAAACCCTAAACCCTAAACCCCAAGCAATTACAAAGTAAATTATTATAATGCAAATGAGTTAGAATGGAAATAGTCTAAACTGAAATTAAATAATTGACTAATTAGATTAAAATTTTCAAATGATGAGGCTTAAAGATCTACTTATATAATAATTTTGGTACTCAATATCAAGACTTTTATTTTTATTGAGTGAGTTAAAATCAAGGACGTAGCAAGAGAGGTTGGAAGGGGTCTCGACTCCTCTAAAATAAATTTTTTTTATATTTTTAAAATTTTTAAAATTTTAAATTAGTAAAAATAAAAATATATTTTAATCCCCTAAAATAAAAAAATAATTTAATCTTTTAAAAATTATAAAAAATATAAACTATTAAAATAGTAAAATTATATTTTTATAATGACAAAAATTATAATTTAATTTCGATCTATTAAAAAATTTTTCTAACTTCGCTCTAAATTAAAACTTTATTCATATGTCACATAAGTATAATTAATTATCCCATTAGTTGTTTTATCAATTTGTGGCAAAAACAATACATTTAATACAATTAATAGAAAATGTCGGGGACTAATACAAATTTGGTGTCTATATTTACATGCCTGAACTCTGACTAGAATATAAACAGACAAATTCATGGTCGAGAGGTTAGGCGACCATAAAATTTGATATAGTTTTTTCATAAAAAAGGAAATCTAATATCGCACGTAAAAATAATATGAATTTTATGCGTTAAGAAATGCAACACTAAAATTATTCCAGCTTGGTCCTTAGACTTCAATGAAAATTGAAGGACACACGCTATATATATATATATATATATATTGTTGGAGTTCAATTTTGACCGAGTCCAACATTAAATCCAGAATAAATCAAAAATAAATTTTTAAATTTAAATTTATTTTAATTTAAAAATATCCAAATTATGAATTTTGAGACCAAACCCAATTACATGTCTAAAATACAAACCCTAAAATACCTAAATTACAAATCAGCCCAATGAGCCCAATACAATAAAAAATTTTGAGAAACCTTAATTGTAACAAGTTACTACCAGCCACCGTCACCCTTGTCTACTTGAGTATTGCCACGTCAGCTTCTACTACCAGTACCACCCCCAACTTGCCTCTGCCACCATGTCAAATCTGCCACCACCGTCATCATCACCTGCAAAACAAAGAGAAAAGATAGCAAAAGCAAGAAAAATGGAAAAATATACAAGTTGTAATGAATCTTTCGGCTATAAAAAGCTGAACAAAAAGCATTGTAATGGGGGGATTTGATTTTCAAAAAAAGGAATAGAAATAAAAAATCAAAAGCAATTTCTAAATAGCATTTTCGTGTTCATATATATTTATATACATATTTTATATATTTTTTTCATTTTATTTTCGAAATAGAATAAATAAAAAGAAAAAGAGAAAAGGGTTTGGGTTTACCTTGCGTGACGCAGTCGCCCATGGTCGTAGGGTGATCTCGAACGGCGCCCTCGTCTTGGTGTGGAGGGATCTACAAAAAAAAAGAGTAAAAAATAAAGATTTTAATAAAAAAAAACTAAAACCTATTTCAAAAACTAAAAAAAAATTGAATCTTTCTAACTTTTTTTTGAAAACGGGGCTTGATCTTGATAGATCTAGCCTCGATCTACGATTTTTAAAACAAAAAAAATTAAAAAAAAGAAATTTTTTTGATTTTCGATCACCGTGCACAGCAACGGCCAGTGATGGGGTGCGACGGACCGACAACCAGAATATGTCAAGCCATGGGAAAAGGCTTTGAGCCTTTGAGAGAAAAGAAGAAGGGAAGCAGATTTTTTTTGAAATAAAGAGAGTAAAGTGATTCTTTTTTTTAGTTTTCAAGGGTATTTAAAGCCTCCCAAAACGGCGTCGTTCTGGGCATGGCTTAAAACACCCAAAACAGTGTCGTTTTGATCGACTTGACCCGATCCGACCCGCTCCAACCCAACTCAAGATTTGCGTGTTTTCAAAAATTGAGCTATTTATGCCTTTGGTCATTCTGTATTTTTCATTTGTTTCAATTAAGTCCTCAAATTACCTTTTATTATTTTAAAATTTGCCCAGTAATTTTGAAAGCTTTACAAGTTAGTCCTTTGACTTCTTGATGCATGAGAGGCTGCCACGTGTCAACCATTTTGGGTTATTTATGCAAAAAGCCCTTATTTTCTTTAAAATCACATTTTGACCCCCAAACTTTCCCAAAACCACATTTTAACCCTTAAACTTCCCAAAATCACATTTTGACCCCTAAAACTTTCCCAAAATTACATTTTAACCCCTAAACTTCCCAAAATCACATTTTGACCTCCAAACTTTCTTAAAACCACATTTTGACCCTTAAATTTTCTTAAAACCACATTTTAACCCTTAAACTTCCTAAAATTACATTTTAACCCCTAAACTTTCCCAAAATTACATTTTAACCCCTAAACTTCCTAAAATCACATTTTAACCCCTTAACCTTTCCAAAATTACATTTTAACCTTTAAACTTCCCAAAATCACATTTTAACCCCTAAAATTTCCTAAAATTGCATTTTAACCCTCAAAACTTTCCAAAATGACATTTTGATCCCAAATTTTCCCAAAATCACATTTTAACCCTTAAACTTTCCCATAATTACATGTTTACCCTAAACTTTTTAAAATTACATTTTAACCCTAAATTCTCTAAAACTTCATTTTCGACCTCGTTTGTTTCCTTTTTCTTTGATTTTTGTATATGAAATTTAATTATTATTCTTCGTATTTTTAATTAATCCTGTTTTCTGATTTTGATTCACGATTCTTTCGTATTTCGTATTTTATTAATTTTATGCTTAATTATTGCATATCTATTTATCCGTATAATTGTTCTTTCTTTGTGATTATTTAATTTTTCCATTATTTGCACATTCATATTTAATTTACACACTCGTTTTTAAATTAAAATTGTTTTCTATCTCAAAAAAATGTACAAATAATTCTAAAATCGAGGCAATATTCTTTTATTTCGGATTTTGAAAAATTACGCCTTAACTTACTAGGCGCAATTTTTTCTTTAAGTTGGAATAATCGAATACCCTTTTCAAGGTTTGAAATTGACAATGAAGGAACGCTCGTTATTTACGAGAATTCGAGAAATTCATGCCTTAACTTACTAGGTGTGTTTTCTCCTCTTCGACTCGAAATAATTGAGTGCCTAATAATTTTAAAACCAAGGTAATGTCCTTTCGTGTGAAAATTTCAGAAAATTATGCCCTAACGTGCTGGGTGTGATTTTTCGTATATTTCGTATAATCGAATATCCTCTTTTAAACCTGTCAAAATGTCCTTCAATTTCAAAATTCTGAGAACTTCGTGCCCTAATGTGTTGGACACGATTTCAATTCTCCGAGAAATTCGAAACACATAGTCATTTTTCTCTTCAAATTCAATTTTTGAAAACCACGCTAAACAAATCATGCATACAAGGATCGTATTTTAAACTTTACTTGAGGTTTCAAATTTTAAAATTAAGACCAGATAATAATCGA
This sequence comes from Gossypioides kirkii, assembly GCA_005610355.1. Classification (NCBI taxonomy): domain Eukaryota; kingdom Viridiplantae; phylum Streptophyta; class Magnoliopsida; order Malvales; family Malvaceae; genus Gossypioides; species Gossypioides kirkii. The sequence continues at coordinate 23,027,546 of CP032253.1, read as the reverse complement.
TGTGGTACCAATTTTGGGTGTGTAAGGGCACTAATCCTTCCTCTCACATAACCGACTCCCGAATCCGTTTTTTGGATTTCGAAGACCAAAATATTTTTGAAAACAGATTTTAAATGTTTTGTGGTGATCCAATCACACCGAATAAAAAGATTGGTGGCGACTCCAAATTTTCGATTTCAAAAATAATTTTGGAGACTTTTTTTCTTTTTTCGAAAAAAACGTTTTGATATATATAAAACGAATACGAAAATATCTTTTATTTTTCAAGTTGTTACTAAATTCATTTTTAAAAATAATTAAAATTTAAATTACAACTATTAATTGTAAAAATTGTAACTTTCAAGTTATTACTAGTTTCATTTTTTAAAATAATTAAAATTTAAATTAGAATTATTAATTATAAAAATTGTGTTACATTTAAAACAAAGTTATTATTTAAATAAAAAAGAATGTAATTGCAAGTAGAGAAGAAAAAACCCTAATTCCGAGAGTGCTTCTCTGAGTTTCCTAGAGGAATAGCCTTGCTGTGGTTAGGTTGTAGAAGAGTGGTGGGATTAGAGGTTATTTTTTCTCGCTTTCTTCTTCTTCCTTTTTCTCCTTCTTTCAATCATGGTTCGAGATGTTGTTTCCCTCATTTAGGAGGAACTGGTTCAGTTATCAATAAGGAGCTCTAGGGTGGTTCCGTCCGAAAAACCTTCGCTGGTTTGTTCGGTTTGGATGAAAAAGACTTATAACCCTAACAACTTCAGGGCTCAGATGAGGAGTATTTGGAAGACACAAAAAAAGTTTGATATACAAGTTGTGGGGGCAAAATTTATTTCTTTTATCATTTGATGATGCTACTGATTTGGAGTCCATATTAGAGGGACGACCATGGTTGTTTGGCAAATAGCTTGTTCTCTTTGATCGATTGATTGAAGCAACGGAATGCAATCAGTTAAAGCTAGCTTGGTCTCCCTTCTGGTTTAAAATCGGCCCATGCCCCTCTGAAAGTGATAAAGAGGATTTGTTATGTGCAATCAGCTCTACATTTTGTTGGATCTTAAAATTTGAGATTAAAGGAGAGTTTTGCTGACTGCAAGTTGAGGTAGATGTTCAAAAATTGCTTCGCAAGGGGCTCTTTGTTGTTATTGACGAGGGAGAGAAGAATTGGATCCAATTAAAATAAGAGAATCTCCTCAGGTTTTGTTTTTGCTGCGAAAAGATGGGGCATAACGTTAATAACTATGCGAATTTCTATGCAGAAGAAAAGGAATAGTTTGGAGAGGATTTGTCATACTCAATTGCTTTGAAAGCAGAATTTAATCTGATTGGCAAGGAAGGACTAATGTTTGGTGTTGCAAATAGAAAATTTACTAAACAAAGTCAGTATACAGGTGACTTGGATGTTAATATGCGCCTGAAAGGGGTACTAGTTCCTACTGATACTGAGATTAACTGTCCAACTCCTACTACTCGTGATACCAATAGTTACGCTAAGAAGATGACATTCGGAGACGGAGAGGAAGACTCTAGCAAAAATTTCGTTGCCATCACTATTTACCCAGGGCATGACTCTTCCCTAATAGTAGGCGTATTTTTTAGGATATTGATAGCATTTTAGTGGGCAAGTCTATAGAGTTTGAGACCTCTTACGACTTAACTATAGAAGTGAGCCCCCCATTATTCTGCCCCAAGATGTAACTATTGTAGTTGATGAATCAAGGGCTAACAAAGCTAGGAAATAGTCTTCCTGGAAAAGACTAGCTAAGGGCCAATTGGCTGATGTGCAGATTGTTTTTACTAGCTCTTTGGGCAAACAAAATTTAGAGGATTTCTCATCAGATTTTGACTTATCTTCACCTTTCCTATTTGTCAAAAAATTTAGGGATTCAGGCTTTTCTTCTAACATGGTGATTGGATTCGCATTTACTACGTCACAGGTTTCTCACGGCTTAAGATCGGTGACTGCCTTGAGGCATGTCGATCGGGCGCAATGAAAACCCTAAGTTGGAATATTCATGGATTAAGGGGTCCACGAGCAATTCGGCAATTGTGAAGCCTGATTAAGCTGCATAATCCCCAATTGGTCTTCTTGATGGAGACCAAACTCGAAGTGAAACACATGGAAAAAGTTAGATTGAGATATTGTTTTTCTAGTGAAATTGAAGTTGGCGCTATAGGTTCCTATGGAGGGCTTTGCTTAACCTGGAAGGGGAATGCATCAATTTCCCTACATTCATTTTCTAAATACCACATTGATGTTACTGTTAGCGAAAGTCCTGATATTGATGATTAGTGCTTCATAAAGTTTTACGGTAGCCCTTTTCCTTCCCTTAGAAGTGAACCATGGGGATTATTAAAAAGTCTTAGTGATGATCAAAGCATGCCATGGTTAGTTTGTGTGGACTTTAATGAAATCCTCTATTCTTTCAAAAAGAAAGGTGGTGCACCTCGATGTGAGTGAAGGATGAAAGAATTTCGAAGGACTTTGGATGAAACGAAACTTGTTGATATTGGTTTTTCCGGTCCATGGTTCACTTAAGAGAGGGGAAACTTTCTGACAATAAATATCCGTAAGAGACTGGATAGGGGTGTGGTTAATAAAGCTTGGCTCCTACAATTCCCATTAGTAAAAGTGCGGTACCTTCCACACTCAATCTCTGATCACTGTCCTCTCTTGGTCAATATAGATATGCCACAGAACCGTCAAAAACAAAGGCCATTCCTATTTGAAGCATGGTGGATCTTGGAAGACTCTTTTAAAGATGAGGTTAAATGACTTTGGGAGTCTTCATAAGATTTCCTGCCTAATAAGCTTAAATTTCTCGGTACTGACTTATCGGTTTGGAGTTCAAATTTGTCAAAAAAAGAAAGAGTTACAGAACCAGCTTGCTTCATCGATTAGAAACTCTCATTGATGATGAGCGAACTGAGGAAAACATGGCCGAGCTTCTTGTCACCAAAGCCTATTTAAATTCTGAAATTGACAAGGATGAAATTTATTGGGAGCAACATGCTCGGGCAAATTAGAAAATATTGGGTGATCATAACACCAAATTTTTTCATCGTTTTATGTCCTCCCAAAAATAGGCTAACACCATTCAAAATTTGGAAAATAAAGAGGGTCGAATGGTGACTGATGAAAGTGAATTGGGTAATGTCGCTATTGATTATTTTGAGAACCTCTTTCACTCCTCCGAATTTGGTGATCTTTAGCATATTCTCTCAGGTGCGCGCCTGAATGTCCACACATGATAATGATTTCTTAACGGCACCTTACCAAGTTAAGGAGATTATTTCAGCACTTAAGAGCATGGGACCTACAAAGGCTCTTGGAGAGGATGGCTTTTTGGCCCTCTTTTTTCAAAAATTTTGGCACATTGTGAGTTCTAATGTTATCTCTTTTTGCTTAGGAATCTTGAATAAAGGGAAAGAGATTGATTCGATCAACAGTACTGAGATTGTTCTCATCCCTAAATCCCGAATCCCACGGGTATGGTAAATTTTTGCCCTATTAGTCTCTACACGGTACTATATAAGATCATTGCTAAAACCATTGCTAACCGTCTCCAAGGTATCATAGGAAAATGCATCGACGACGCCCAAAGCGCCTTCATCCCGGATAGGCTCATCTCCGATAACGTCTTAATAGCCTATAAAAAACTCTACACTTTTTACCGTAAGTGCCTTGGAAAGGAGGGTTCATTGGCTCTTAAACTCGACATGAGAATGGCCTTTAACAAAGTTGAATGGGGCTTTATTAAACGATGCTAGTTTGGATAAGGTTTGACCCGTGATTCGTTGCACTTATCATAAAATGCATCTTCTCGATTCATTACTCTGTCAACGTTAATGGTCTCAAAGCTTGACCTTTCATTTTGACATGGGATATTGACAAGGTGGTCCCCTCAGCCCTTAACTTTTCCTTATATATAGTGAAGGTCTCTCAACTTTATTTCGTTTAGCTATTTCTGATGGACGAATAAAGGGTTTTAGAACTAGTAGGGGCCAATTATTTCCCATTTGTTATTTGTTGATGATAGCATAATCTTTGGTGAAGCATCTTATAATGAAGTTATGGAGATTAGGATCATTTTGCATGAATATGTGGCATGCTCGGGGCAATGTGTTAACTTTGACAAATCTTCTATCTTTTTTAGCTCCAATATCCCAACGGAGGTGCAATAGAGTATCGCGTAATTGATGGGGGTGTGTACCTCTAATAATTAGGAACATTATTTGGGATTGCCTAATTTGGTTGGCTGAAATAAAAGATCATCTTTCCAGGCTATTAAGGATAAGATCAAATCTCGTATTGATGGATGGAATACACGAGTTCTCTCACAAAGGTAAGGAAATTTTAATAAAGTCCATTCTGCAAGCCACTCCTACTTATGTTATGTCTTGTTTCCTTTTGCCTATTTCCCTATGCACAGAGATGGAACATCTATTTGCAAGATTTTGGTGGCAAAGGAGTTGAGATAACAAAGGAATTCACTGGTGTGCTTGGAAATATCTATGCTGCTTAAAAGAAGAAGGAGGCTTGGTTTTCGAAATTTGGGGCTTTTTAACATTGCCCTTCTAGTTAAGCAAGGATGAAGGCTCTTAAACTTTCCAGATTCTCTTATTACTAAAGTTTTGAAGGGCAAGTACTCTCCGAATCATGATTTTCTTTAATCGACTCTAGGTAACTCTCCCTCTCTTACTTGACACAGTATTTGGGCTGTGAAAGGGGCTCTTAAGAATGGTTTATGATGGCGAGTAGGGTCGGGTAATTTCATTTCAATTAATAACGATGCATGGATAGATGGTTTTCCTTATTATCGTTTGCATTCCCCAATTATTAGCGTGCAAGATATGTTTGTTGAATCACTCATAAATAAAGATAACAAATTATGGAAAAGGAAGTTATCGAGTTTACTTTTACCAGAGAGCTAGTTGATCGTATCCTGTTCATTTCGTTGGGACTAGAGGCTCACCCTGATTAGCTTATTTGGGAAGGCGAGTCTTTTGATGTATTTTTTATCAGAAGCACTTATAAACTATTACAACAATTTCCTATTATTTCTGATGCTTATGCATTACAACCCAAAACTAAAGAATTCTACAGATTTCTATGGCAACTAAAGATTCCTAGCAAGATCAAAATTACAATATGGCATATCTCGTGGAATTATATCCCTACCTTTTGCAATATCAACTCTAAAAGGGTCTGCTCCCAGATTACATACCCATGATGCACAGCAGTTGAGGAATCGATCATGCATGTTTTCCTTCTCTGCTTTGCTTCGGAAGCGATCTGGTCAGAACTTAATTTCAACTGGGTTTTAAAAATTCAGCATGCGAACATACAAGACTGACTTACCTGGGTGTTCAGTCACTGCTTGCAACCCCAAAGATCTTTATTTGCATGTGCCTTCTGAGCTATTTGGGGAGATAAGAACTCATGGGTTCATGAGCACAAGAGGAAAACATGCCTAGAATTAGCTATTGTTATTATGTTTTATCTTCATGAGTCTACGGACCCATAAGAGCTAGTGAGATAACAAAAGTCCTACAACATTGGAGAATTACCTCTAAGCGGTTGCATTAAAATCAACTTTGACGCGGCCTTTGACCCTCACAATCTCCGTGCAGCCTCTGGCCTAATGGTTTGAGATTTTGAAGGTTCTGCCCTTCACTCATAATCAGTGCTTCATGAAAGAATTAGTTCGTCTTTCTCCGTTGAAGCCATCGCCTGTCAGGACGCGGTGGATCTTATGTATGAAATGAACTAGGCTTCGATAGTTATTGAAGGGAATTCTCTAACTACCATCAAAAAATTCTCTTCCAGTACCCAAGACAAATAAAAAATCTGTGCTATCATCCGTAACATTAAGAAAAACATACGCTTTTGTCATGTATTTTATCTGCGAATGCTCTAGCCAACATTATTGCAACAGAATCTCTCAAAAGACAGGAGGCGATTAACTTATTGAGAGTGTTCCCCTTTACGCGATTCGAACGATGGAAATGGATTGGAAGGAGCCGAATTAGGTCTCTTTTCAAACGGAGGGCTTTGTCGGAGGAGATTACTATTACTTTTCGACTTTAATCAAGAACCACCCCCCGATCTCTCTATATTAAGCGGCTTTAAACTTGCCAGAGCTCTTACCTTCGAATGTCGTAGAAATGTTCTAGATTGGGGTTTGTCTGCTCCCTCTAAGGTTTCCTTTTTCTTTAATTCTTTTAGGATGGTTTCCTTTCTTTAATTTTTGCTCTTGTTATTTTCTTTGCAAAAGACTATACTGTATTAGGCTCACTTTCTTTATCTTAATGAGTAGCCCAATCTATTTTTACCTAAAAAAAAGTTATTATTTAAATAATATTTTAATTATGACTTAATTAATATTAGAGTTAATTATATTAATTAATTATTATTTTAGATGATATTATTTTACATTAATTGGATAAAGTAAAATTATATTGTATGTTGATTGCGTTAAAAATGTTTTAATTATTGTTTGAAAATTTTTAATTGTAATACATTAATTAATAAATTAATTTATTTTAATTAAATTTAATAATTTAAATAAAATTATTATTTTACATAATTAAAAATATAATATTTAAAAATCAATTAAATATTAAACATTTAAAATTACATGTATATGAAAAGGACACAGTCTAATAAGTATTGGTGTCCATGGTCAGGACCGGCTAGATCGAGATTGATTTTAAAATATCTTTTTGGGTTTAAACCTGCTCAATTTGGTTGGGGTAAAATATTTGTTTTGAAAATATTAAAATATTATTTTTTATAATTAAATTTGAATAAAAATATTTTATTTGAATTCAGCCCAAATCCAGTAGGTTAGTGGACAAAATTCATTATCCAATTCTAATCCAAATCGGAAAAAACCAATCAGACTAGACAACTTTACTTATAATCAAGAAAAATATAAATATAAATATAAATATATATATATATATATATATTTATATTTATCAAATAACAAACAATGCTTATATTTATAAAAAAAAATAGTAATGTTTATATAATAGTTTACATGAATATTTTCTTGTCATAACGTAGAAGACAATATCTTTTAAGTTTAAGTAACATTTTATGTAAATTATTTGTATTTTAAAAGATATTGTAATTTAAGTCTCATTATGTGAGGATTCTGTTGGAACCTACAATCACGAATTGCACAGAAACAGTTGTTTAAATGGAAGTGTCTGATTATAGTGGCCACTTCGGTTGCCACTATCACAACCCGGAAACCTGGTCGGTAGTTTTGGCATTACATTAAAGGTTAAATAAAATAGAGTAGATAGAAATTGCACTAGAAATTAGGACTAAATGGGAATAATAGCTAAAGTAGAGAACTTAAAAAGGTAAATTAGGACTAATGGCTAATGAGGGATTTATTAAAGTAAGGGTAAAACTATGAGGGACTTATAGGATAAATAAACCAATTTTAGAAATAAGTTTGGCTATATATGTTAGCACTGTTTTCTTCATCCTCACGAGCTTTTCATTTTTTTCAAATCTCTGTGTAACAACCCGATTTTCAGTGGTATCGAAAATAGTGATTTCGGGATCACAACTCCGACGAGTCGAGTCGTTAATTTATTTATTTAAATAATTACGACTTCGTTAGCATCATATTAAAATTTGGAAGGGCCAAATGAGCAAATTGTAATATGTGCAAAAAAATAGAGATGGTTAATTAGAAGGGCCAAATGAGCAAATTGACCAAAGAAATGTTAGTGGGTGGATTAGCATGAGTTATATTAAGTATAAATAGGTTTAATTAAGACTAAAAAGGGGTAATTAAAGTTTAATGATAAAAGTCTTAAAATTTACAAAATTACCATTAATATATATATTAAATTAAAGAAATTTAAGTGAAAATTTCATCATTTCACTTTATCTTGTTCCTTTCTCATGACTAAAAGAGAGAAGAGTTAGGGTTTTTATATTCAATCGTTGAGCTTTGATTTGGGTAAGCAAACCTTGCTCATTTTAGCGATTTTTATGTTTTTGAGTCTGTATTAGCGTAATCTAGCTAATCTAAGGACTAATTTTTGAATCTGTCAAATGTTATAAAACTTGTCATTGATGAAAATGCTTGTTTTTGAAAGCTTTAGAAGGATTTGTATGTGTGATGTTGGGATTGAATCTTTTGTAAAGTGATTTTTGATGAAATTAAGGTTTGAGGACTAAAATGCTAAATAATGAAATTGGGTGTATTTTAGGTGAAAAAAATGGATTGTAGGGACTTGTATGAGATCAAGGTATATTCGATTGGTATGGGTTGAGAAGAGAATGGGCATTTTGCATGTTTTGTATTGAAAGGACTAGATTGAATAAAAGGAAAGTATTAGAGGTAAAATCGTAATTTTATCGAAAAGGACCTAGATTGTGTTAAATGAATTGATTGTGTGAAATATGAGAATTGAATGATTTGTGGATGTAGACTATGATCATGCCACCGATCACGAAAAAGAAAAATTAGCGGAATAGTTCCTAGAATCCATTCGCAACTGCAATTCAGTTCGGTAAGTTTGTATTGTTAAATTACAATTTAGATTGTATATTCTTGTATCGTAAACGAATGCTGTGAGTTGGAACGATGCTCAAAAATGTGAAAGGTGAGAGTCAAGGAAAGGAGAGGCTAACGAGTCTTGAACCGTAAACAAAAAAGGTCTGATGACTACGTGTCATCGTGAGTATATGAATCTGTTTCGGATTATGAGGTCCGATGGCTATGTGTCATCGTGAGTATATAAATCCTTTACGGATTATGAGGTCCGATAACTATGTGTCATCATGAGTGTAGGATTTCTTCTACGAATTAAAAGGTCCGATGACTATGTATCATCGTGAGTATTAAACAAAATGAATCCCATTATGGATTAAAGGTCTGATGACTTTGTGTCATCGTGAGTATTAAATACATATTGAAGCCTACCTCGGATGTATACAGTTTACTCAATACAGTTGATTAGATTTTATAACTCTCGAAGTTTGGTAAATCTATTTAACTTTATGAACTTACTAAGCTTTGTAATGCTTACCTATGGAAACTGTTGTTATTTTGTAAATTCAATTTTACCGTTAGGAGATCGGATCACCTAGGAGCATCACACTATCTCGGAGTTATGTGATAGTCCTTACATCACTTAGTTATATGGCATGTACTAGGATGATATTATCTTTTACTTTATGTACTTGAGATTGTGAAAACCTTATTATGTTTGATGAAATGTTGAAAGTAGAAATGTATGTTTGTGCAAGGTAGGATATAGACTCAAAAGCAATATGTAATGACTGTATTTTGTGTTAGCTTAATGCATAATTGGAGTTGTGAATTATTTGAGTTGATGACTTGTGTTTTGGCATGATTCTTTAGATTCTGCATACTTGTTTCGGTAGAACCCATGTATGTTTTGGTAGAAGTGCAGGATAGGAGAGAGGTTGCTCACTGACTTTGGTTGTATCGGTAGTCAAATAGTAAGTATCGGTAGTTCTGTAAATGGAAGTATCGGTAGATTGTGTGCTTGTATCGGTAGAAGTTGTAGGGTAGGATTTCTCAACTCTCTACAGTTTTTAGTATCGGTAATAGTATGACTTATATTGGTAGTTACCTCACTCGTATCGGTAGAACTATCAAGGGCATCGGTAGAAGCCTTCACTATTTCATGAACTGTTTACTGACTTGACAACTACCGATACTTGTCCATCAGGTATCGGTAAAAGTCTCCAAAATTCTTGAAAATGATATTTTTACCCTTGTTAAAATTCGATTATAATTAAATGATGTTATATGATGTGTTGGGTACATTTCTTTGATAAAATAAGATTGAATGTCATGATATTTAAAAGATGAATTGTGATAGATGATTTATGTGACATCGAAAACCTTACTAGCGATGGTGTTCGGGTTTTGGGTGTTACACTCTGCATTTAAAAAATCAGTTGCATCTGATAGTTACTATTTTCTCTCCAAATTTTTGCATTTATTAGTTTTCTTGGCAACAAAACATTATTTTCTTCTTTGATTTCTCAAGTAAAACATTATTTTCTTCTTATACTTTGGTTTGGTTATTGAGCAAAAACTTGGAGATCACAAAGGATAGTAAAATCGAAGGTAAATAGTTTGTTTCTCGTATTAAATCTGCATGAGATGCTTTTTGATTTGAGTTTTTATGGTTTTTAGATAAGAAACATAAATGATCTTTGGTTTTTAAAGTTAGGTTTCAAGAAGTAAGAAATCAAGGTTGACGAAGTTCGTATGTGATCTTTATTTCGAATGATTTCAAATGACATTCAAACTATTCGCTCGTGTTCTTGAGGAAGACGATGAACAATGACCTTCTCCGAGGTAAGAAGGTTAAGAAAAAGAAGAAAGGTTAAGTAAGTAAACTGTTTGAGTTTAGTAGAGATCGCGTAGGTCGTAAGTTGTGCTTGAGCAGAGTGAGTGATATTTCGAACGATAAGTAATATGTATGCTTTTTGGCGAAGCTGCGAACATTGGTGGTGCGTCGACTAGCAAGGACAAAGGCAAACAAAAGGTCACCTAATCAACACAACGTGGTGAACTAAGGTGAGTACACTATATACTGGACTTGAAAATGAGGTCGCGCGCTACTAAAAGCCAAGTAAGACGTGCAAACCCTTATCTTAATGTTACGAACTCTTTTGTATGTGTGCAAACTCTTTTACCTGATGTGCAAACTGTTTTTATATGTTATGCGAACACTTTAGGGTGTTGTGCAAATATTTTCACATGTTGTGCGAGCACTTATATATTGTATGAATTTGTTTGTATGTGATCTCACATGTTATGCGAACCCTGATAAAGATATATGTATTACAAGTGAACATATGTTACATGCGAATAGTGTTATTGCATGTTTGATGCTTTGTATTTGCAAACTATATTATAATGCATTGCAAACTGTGGTAATATGACAAACTGAATAGTCATTGCAAACTGTGCATTGGAAGCCATATTGCTTGTGAACTATGAACTGTATATTGCGAATTACGAGCTCTGCTTTACTATGAGCCTAAAATGATGTGAATTGTAAATGTGTATATATGTGTTATATTGACATAGTGAATTCTGGAACCGTTGGATATAGTTGGCATGCCATATGATTGTGAGTACTCACCAATATGTATAGTGATAGGGCATTTGTTGCCCTGGTGAATGAGTGGAGGGATAAAGGAATGTTGAGCAATGCTCCATTCACTAGTGATAATGTAAGGCGTTGTGAGGAGAGTGCGAGCATTCGTGCTGCACTTATATGGTGATTCGAATGATTCTTTGAGTCCAAAAGTGAGGTGTTATGAAGAGATCCGTTTATCCAATGAGTGTAATCGTATGATTTTCTGTCCATTTCATAGTTTGCCAATATATCACTGAACTGTTTATATGCGAACTGTTGTATGTGAACTATTTTATGTGTGGGTTTTTGGTCTGCGAGTCTTTAACGTGTTTTCTGGTGTTGTATGCATTTGTATTCATAGAGCTTTTCCATGCTCGCTCCTTTATTTTCCTTTTTCCTTCCAGATAAATAGCTTGCGGGATAGCGAGGAGGGTGGTATAATGGTGATCCTGCACACAGACTTTCTTTCCCACTGTATGTGCGCGAGCTTTTAAAACCCCTCCAGAAGGATATGTGGGAACAATCCCAAGCTAGAAAATTATAATAGGACATGAACATTTTCATACAATTTTTCTTAATAAATTTTCACGAGTTGTAATTGGACTTAAATGAACTTTTTAAATTTGGGTTTACCGAAAATCTTATGAGTGCTTGTTTGATTAAATTGATGTTAGAAATATATATATATTGTGACGTGTTTAACTAACAAGATATTTTGCAGTCGATAGAGTCTGCCGAGCTAAGGTGCACTATTTTCCATTGTTATGAGTGTTCATTAGAGACCTCGATTTGAGAAGATTCGAGCAAGAAGGACGAAGAACGCGAAAGCAGTTCTTGAGAAATTGCTGGATTTAATCCTATTCTTTTTCTCATAATTTTAGATTCTTGTTTGTTATTATGATGGATGCTATTAATTCTTTAATTAAAATGGCTTAAATTCTTTAAGTGTTGTGTTGATTGTGTTTAATTGCCTGTTTATATTTAATCCAAGTTTATGTTGTTATAGGCCCTGAATATGTTGTTTAATTAAATATTATCATGCCTAAGTTATTATTGCATTACCCTTGTGATATAACTATTGAATTAACCATTTAAGTGCGTTGAAATTGTGATTAATGGACACACTATTTAATCTGTACATGCTTAATCCTCTAAGGAAGCTGAGGGTTAAAATTGTGGTGTATTGGAGAATACTAGCCTTACATAACTTGCAGGATTTTTGTGATTAAACTATTTCAATATAGGTGTATATTGTTACTTCACTTGATCCTTTACATGCTTATGAATATTAATTTAATCGGTCATATTGGTATAGGTGTATGTTCAAGAGATAGATTAATTTCATAATATATGTATGTGCTATAACACATTAACTTATCAAAGGTTAGTTTAGTCGGTCGTATTGGCATAGGTGTATGTTCAAGAGATAAACTGATTTTGTAAGTGATGTTGTTCATAAGTTAGCAAGATACTCGATTGCCGTGAAAATTAATTCGTAACAAACATGAACATGGTTTATATTTAATTAAGTGATTAAAGCAATTAACCTGACACATTTATGTCATATTGATTAAAACCTTTAGAAATCGTGCATAGGAATATAATTTAGTCTTAGTTTAACTTAGTTTAATTTAGTTTAGAACACTTAGATTAAAATCTATCTCAAATTGTTGATTGATTATTTCATAAATACTTTTCATAGCACAGTCCCTGTGGGTACGATACTCGACATTTACTTGTCACTTTATTACTTGAATACGATTGTGTACACTTGCATATTTTAATCATTCTATGGCTCTGGATCAAAGCATCATTCTTCGCCATGTATGCTTTCAACAGATTTTCCAAACCATTAGAAGGTTCAACTTGGGTTGGTTTATGAACTTGCTGGGTAAATCCTTGTGGTTGGGTTAGTCTCGATTGAGTGTAATTGTTACTGAGTCCAGCCCTTTGATTGCTCCATGAGAAATTAGGGTGATTTCACCAAGATTGGTTGTACAAGTTCGACTGCAGTCCTTGCCTTCCTCGGTTTTGGTTCTGATTGCCCATGTAATACACTAATTCTAGGTTTGATGGGCATTCTTCGAACATGTGCCCTTCTCAATAATAGACACAGGCTACATTCTCAAATTGATTAGGTGGCTGAGCTGCAACATTATTAAACCATTAGTAGTAAAATTCTTAAGCATTAAGGAAATCGATGATACTTGAGTTGCAAGTGAAGTTAATGGATCAACATCATGAATTCCTGCAACTCATCTTCCTGAGTTTGCTTGTTTAGTTGACCATTGGTAATTATTGCTTGCGATCCTTTCTATAATTTCATAAGCCTCATTGTAAGACTTAGAAAGAATAGCTCCATTGGCTGAAGCGTCTACTACCATCCTTGTGTGTGAATTAAGCCCATTATAAAATGTCTCTAATTGAATGCAATGAGGAATTCCATGATGAGGGCATTTCCTTAACAACTCTTTAAATCTTTCCTATGCCTAATACAAAGATTCATCGTCCATCTATTAGAAAGTAGCGATTTCACTCCTCAGCTTAGCATTCTTGCTTGGAGGGAAATACTTCCTAAGGAATCGTTTAGCTAACTCTTACCATGTTGTAACAAAATTTGGTGGCAACGAGTTCAACCAGGCTCTAGCTCTGTCCCTTAGTGAAAATAGGAACAACTTCAATCGAAGTGCATCTTCTAACACTCCGGTTATCTTAAAAGAGTTGCTTACCTCCATGAATAGTCTCAAATGAAGATGAGGGTCTTTGGTAGGCATTCTACTGAATTGGCCACTTGTTTGAAGCATCTGAAACATCATTTGCTTCAGTTCGAATTGTTATGCCTCGATATCAGGTCTCATAATTCCCGAATTAAGTTTGTGAAACAATGGCACAGCATATTGTCTCAAAGCTCTATCCCTATCATCAGTAATAAGGATAGGATTATGAGCATGGTTAGCTCTATTTCCTTGATTCTAGTTCTCAAAATTCATCTCTTCAGTCCTACTTTGAGACGCTTGTCTTCTTCTTTCTTGGAAAGTTCGTTCAATTTCAAGGTCCACTGAGAGTATTCGGTCAATACTCATAAACACCTGAAATAATAAAAAAGAATAAGTTAGTAATTAGATAGAAAGATAAATAAACCAAAATGTAAACAAATAACTTCACAAATATTTTTGATAATTCTCAGCAACGATGCCAAAAACTTGGAACGATTAAAATGTGCAAGTGTATACAATCGTATTCAAATAATAAAGTGACAAGTAAATGTCAAGTATCGTATCCACAGGAACTATGCTATGAAAAGTATTTATGAAATATTTAATCAACAAATTGGTTATGAAAAAAATAATATTTGTGAGAGATCTTAATCTAAAGTATTCTAAACTAAATTAAACTAAGTTAAAATTAAATCTATGTTAAATTTCGATGCACGATTTCTAAGGGTTTTAATCAAAATGACATAAATGTTTCAGGTTAATTGCTTTAATTACTCAATTAAATCTAAATCATGTCCATGCTTGTTACGAAATAATATTCACAGTAACCCGATACTCTGCTAACTTATGAACAACATCACTTACTAAAATTCATTCATCTCTTGAACATATCTCTATGCCAATTCAATCGACTAAATCAATTCTAATAAGCAAATATGTTATTGCACATACATACTATATGAAAGCTAAAGAATCTCTTAAACATATCTCTATGTCAATTCAATCGACTAATTAACAATCATAAGCATGTAAAGGATCAAGTGAAGTAACAATCAAATCTCTATGTTGAAACACTTTAATCACAAAAATCCTGCAAGTTATGCAAAGCTATGTATTATTTAATACCATCACAATTCTAACCTTCATCTCCCTTAGAAGATTAGACATGCACAAATTAAATAGTGTGTCCATTAATCACAATTTCAATGCACTTAAATAATTGATTCAATAGGTATATCACAAGAGTAATGCAATAATAACTTAGGCATGATAATATTTAATTAAACAGAATATTCAGGGCCTATAAGATTATAAACATGGATTAAATATAAACAAGCAATTAAACACAATCAACCTAACACTTAAAAAATTTAAGTCATTTCAATTAGATAAATAATAGCATTCATAATAGCATTCATCATAATAACAAACAAGAATTTAAAATAAAGAAAAAGACTAGGATTAAATCCGTCGTTTTCTAAGAACTGATGTTGCGTTATTTGTCGTTCTTGCTCGATTCTTCTCAGATCTTGGTCTCTGATGAACACTCAACAAAGGCTATGAAAGGTTGAAGAACCACTCTTTCTCAAGAGGGGAAATCGACAAAGGAATGGAAGGGAAACTAGGATGGAAAGCTAGAGAGAAAATGAGAGAAAGAAGAGAGAATGAAGTGTGTTGGTGTGTTGAAATGAGGTGAGTGAGGGTGCTTTTATAGGTGAAATGTGGTGGTTATATTTAGCAAATAAATATCAGCCACACACATTGCTTGGCCGGCCATGCATAATCAAGTTTCGCTAGTTCAAACTTTGCTTAAAATTAGCTTGGGTTGAAATTTGAAACCATGAAAAGTGGAGGGGTTTGAATGATATTTTTGGAAACTTTAGGGGTTGCTTTGCAAAGTTGAAATGGTCAACATATCCGCTGATTAGATCACCATGTGGATGACACATGGCTAGCCCAATTAGAGGTGGTTCGACCCTCGGTTGCATGCACATCGAGTCACTTCACTTCAGCCTTTATAATTTACTTTTAATCCAAATTAATTAAATTAATAATATAATTATAAAGAATAATTTAGCTTCATATTAGACTTACCCTTAGCTGGAAAAATATTCTTCTTAGCTATTCATTAACTCGGTGTAAAAATTCCCTCAACGGTTTAAGCTGTCTGTAGTGTCTGTCGGGCTGATTTTCATCAATTGTGCAAAACTATCAAAAAATCATCAAATTCATGCTTAGTATTTATAAAAATAATTAAAAATAAATATGTCAGAAATTTTATCGCAAATTAATTATTTTATAATTAAATTATATTTTTCGACATTAATTAAAAATTTTATCACAAATTAATTATTTTATAATTAAATTATATTTTTCGACATTAATAACTCTGAATTTGCATAAATTTGGGTTAAAAATGTATGAAAAAATCTATATATTTTCATCGTTCCAACCACCTACGGTGGTGATGCTTAGGTATGCTTCGAAACCCTCCTTTTCTTTTTATTTTTATTTATTGATTTTTTGTTTACTTTTCTTTCAAAAAAAATAAATAAAAATAAATAAAAGTCCTTTCAAAAGCTTTCGATTCTATTGCTTGTTGTTTGTAAAAAAATTACATTCATGGTGATTGTGACTTTTATAGCTGAAATAAATGTTACAATATTATTTTTTATCTTTGATTTCTCCTTTTCTTGTTTGCGGGTCTTCTTTGGTGTCCGATGACAGAGGTCAACGGCGATGAGAGTCTCCAAATTTACCATTTCGATGAATGGGGAAGCAGAATGGTCAGATCTGTCTAGAGGGACGAGTGCTGATGTGGCCACGGAGAGAGCAACGCTAAAGGGACTTGAGGAAACTTAAGGTTTCTTGTTTAGGTTTAAGGTTATGGGCTTTGGGTTTAAGTAGTTTTGGGCTTTAATGGGTTTTGGGTAGTAGGTATTATTTATGGTATTTGAGTTTTAATTTTTATAAATGGACTTTTTTATATTTTATTTTGGTTTCATTTGTTTTGTTTTTTTTTTTGGTTTTTGGTTTTATTTATTGGGCCGAGTGAAATTGGGGTATTATAATATCTTTTTTTCAATATACATTTCCTTCACCATAATTCTTTTTTTAAATATTTTATCCAAATCAAAGCACTATGTCATTCAATTTAATTAGCGTCATATTTTGGTTCATATTATCAAAATAATGTGTAATTTTAATCTAATTTATCTATAACATAGTAATTATGAACATGACATAAAAAATAACATATACTAACTTAATCCTTATACGAACTTATCTTGATTAAAACGGTTGCTAAAACGGAATCGACAACTAGTCCAAAAGTTTTAACTTTTTCCCCGATTTAAATCCAATCGTAATGCTTCTTGATCTAAATAATAATTTTCATTCAATTAACCTCATTCCAGCATTTAAAATAATCAATTTAACTTATAACCTTTAATATTAAAATTTTATGAAATTACTCTCAAAATTACATTTTATACAACTTAGTCCTTAAACACAAAACTAGCAAATTTACCATTTTTAGCTAAAATCTATGTTAGCCGAATTTTCCCTAGCCTCAGATTAGCCTATATTTTCACATTTTATACATTATACAAGGAATTTTTACTATTTCTCAAATAGGTCCCTAACCTTAAAATCATTAAAAATCACTTAACAAAACATGTCTATTTAACAACCAAGTTTAATAATCTACAAATTAAAGTCAAAACACATTCAAACTCCTCCATGGAAGGTCCATAAACCTTTAACAATCTTACAATTTGACCTTCAGGTTAGCTAAATTAAGCTAAACCGATAACAAAAACATAAAAATCATAAGAAAATGGGATAAAAAATACTCACTTGCAAGCAAGAATAAAAACCAAACTTCTCCAAGCTATGCTTCCATGGTGGTCCGGCCAAAATAGGGTAAAAAGAAAGAAGATGCTACTTTTTTTTTTTACACTTTTTCCTTTTATTTATTAATTCAACCTTTAAACTTCATGAAATTTACCATGCAATCTATCCATAATTACCCACTAACTTTAAATATGGTATAATTACCATTAAAATCCACCAATTCACCTTTTCATAGTTATTAGACTCCTTTAACATATAGAATTCAACTTTTGAATTTTTTACAATTTAACCCTTTTCACTTAATTATTTAAATGTTAAAATTTCTTAAATAAAATTTAACATGGCTCTAACAACACTCCATAAATATTTTACGGGCTCGGTTTATAGAAATAAGATTCTGAAACCTCATTTTTTAAAACCACTTAACTTTAGGAACATACCACTTGAACCTAATTATTCTTTCAATTAATAAAAATCATTAAATCCAATTTCGACGTAATTCTATACTTCACTCGGAAATATTAAATAATAATTTTTACGAGCTCACTCATCGAGTCTGTGGCCTCGAAAGTACCTTTTCTGACACTGCTAAAAACGGGTTGTTACATGTTTGACATGGGTTCAAATCTTATAGCTCACATCCCTTACTTTTGATATTGTATGAGTAAAAAATGGATCAATATATGAACTAATGGATCAATATATGAACTAGCTATCAAACTTTGATTCTTGATTGAGAGTTTTTACTACTTTATTTAAAAATGAAATTTAATTTTTGTTAATGACGAATCAAAGTTGGAAGAAGAGATGACTATTCATAGGGTGGAACATATTGAGAGTCATAAAGGAAGGTGTTCTATTCTTAAGATGAAGACCAAGAGGAAAGACATAAGACCTTTCCAAGGCAAAGGACTAATATTTATAGGTGAGGGTGGCCATTTCTTAGCCTTGGATTTTGACACGTGTCTCATCTTGTTCAATCACTTAGGGAGCATAATAACCCTCTGGATAAGTCATGATGGGATAAAAATGATTAGACAAAGCCCCATGTGTAAGTCATTCAAGGAAGCACTCAACACATGTCATTATGAGGTAGGTCATAAGAGTTTCACGTGTTATGCATATATATGTTCACGAAATCCGACCTTGGCGAATTGTTGCTCTTGACAAGGTAATGGCCGACAAAGTTGTGCCACAATGAGATAAGGGTGGCGAAGCCTGCATTAGCAAAGTATTTTATAACAATTACCCTTCACGTTAAGGGAAGGTGTTATAAATCGACCTTTCTTGAGATGTTCATCATTTTTGTTTAGTGATGAATGTGCGTATAATGTACGTTTGGTGAAAAGGTAGCATGTGTTGTGCAAACGAGACTTTTGTAAAGTGTCTTTCTTGAATTTAAAAGGGCTTCATTTAAGTTTTCACTAGATAATATGGAGGACACATGTCCGACCATTATTGGTTAGTGGTTTTCACAGGTCATAATTTATGGAACTCATGTCATCTTCTTATGTGGATTCATTAATTTGGAAAAAATTGTATTAATCAATTTAATTGATTGATTTAGTAATTCATTAATATTGTTAACATGTAACATAATAAAAACACATATTGATAATTTAGGTATCATATTAAATATTTTCAATATACAAATATCACTAACAAATATGATTTTTTTTTCTTTTTTCATCAAAATTTAAGAAAAGACAATGTGAGTTCTTCAATTCTCTTTAATGTTTGTCCACAAACATATGGTTTGAAAGTCTAAAGAGGCCATATAGTAATTAATGATTTGGCCTAATTTTTCTTTTTCTTTAGTGGCAAGTAATTTGCTTTTTTGCTTATAGGTTAGATGTGCACATCAGGACATGGATCGAGTCGTATTTAGTCGAGATTCAAATCTAATTAAATTGTTATTTGAAAATATTTTATGTTTCACCAATTATTCATAAAATATTAAAATATATATTTATATTAAAATTTAAAAAATTATTTGATATACCGTTAATGAAATTTTTTAAACTCCACAAACATATTGAGAATTTAATAAATGTATTATAAAATGTAATAAAAAATCAATTATATAAATAAATATAACGTTTATCACTCATGAAATCTAAAAAACTCAATTAATAATATATTAAATAATTACCCTCAATATTAATATACTTCGTAATTAAATTTAAATTAAAACAATTTTTATTGCTAAGTACTTTTTTCGATCCTATCAAAACAGCCGAATTAAAAACTTTATCTAAGGCGGGCCTCAATCCAAAAAAGTAGGGCCTATTAGATGGAATAAGTAGTCCAAACCTTAAACAATTTAAATATTGAGATATAATAGAAATTATTTGACTTTTAAATCTCATTACTTTAAATGTAAGGCCTATATTTTTTTCGAAATGAAATGCTTAAAATAGGGATACGAAATTAGAGAATATTAATAATTGAGTTTTAGTTTGGTTGGAATCGACATTATCGTCTATACAGAAAAATGTTAATTCGAATGAAGCGTATTATTCTTTTATTTAAATATTGAAAAAAGTATGTAAATAACTCTAAATATTAGAAAACAAAATATATTCATAACTTTGATTAATTCTATTAGCAAATATATTCATAAAAAATAATCAAATTAAAATTTATTGATGGATTCATATATATAATTAAAACGAAAACCTAGCTATTGCTAACTATTAAACACCAATGATTATCAATCCAAAATTTAGATGAGATTGAGATCCTTTGCCCGCGATCTTGCTAGGCCCATCAAATGGATATGTATGAGGCATACAGCAAGAGGACAGTAAGGGGAGTTCACAGTGTCAACTCGCACAAGCCGAGGAGAGTTCGCAGTCTCATTTTGCACATACCTAAGGAGCTCGCTTGTGGAAGACCGAGAGGTCTGGCAGGCGACCCAATGTCCAGAATGCTCGAAGTCCGCTCAGAATGTCAATCCTATCAATACTGGGATCAAATCTATGAGCAGTGAAGTCAATCATAAACAATGATCATACATATAAATACTCGAATATTCCCTTTAATGAAACACGAGATAAAATTACTCAACACTAACTATGGTTTTATGAACTTTAAAACAAATCAATTAAACCACACTTCTCTTAAACATTCATTTCATTTGATCAAGATATGATTTAATAATGATTATACCTTTTACCCTACTTTAATAATTAATACTACCACAACACCAACCCCTAATATTTTAATCTATAATAGCCAAGAAAAATATATAACATAATTAACAATTTGTTCAAAGTAGACAAAACTAATTATGTTAGCATTAGCTTTATAATTGGGTAACTAGCAAAATAATTGCCATTGCTTTCAATAAAACCTAATCCATAATGGCGTTGGTGAACAAATTTTGGAATAACAAACTAATTTAAAGTCAAATCAAGCCGTCGTGTGGTTTAATATGCGCCACATTCGCTTTGTTGCTTCATCATTATGATGATCTCAACCACTATATTTCGACAATTTAGAGTTGACAATTACATCAAAGTCAATAATTTGTTTTTGTTTTTAAAAAGGTCAATGTCATCTAATTGAATAATTTGATTATTAAAAGACAAATTTATGAACTAGTGGCCTGGAAATGGTTTGCCATTTATCAAAGAAAAGCTATTTCAATTGAAATTGGATATGTATTTGATTATTTTATTGTAGTTTCGATTGATTAGTGTTCAGTTGGCTAGAAATTGACTTTTTGGATTGATATTTGCATACAGCTATTCAAATTACAAATAAAGTTACCACTTCCACAGGGAAGAAATCAAAAAAAATTTTAGGGTCGAAATTAAATTATATATTTTTATGATAATAAAAATATAATTTTATCATTTTAATAGTTTATATTTTTATAATTTTTAAAGAATTAAATTAATGTTTTATTATTTTCGGGGATAAAATATAATTTTACAATTAAAATTTTAAAAATTTAAAATGTCTAAATAAAAATTTTCAATTTTATGGGGACCAAGGAAAATATAATTAATTTAACATGCTTTTATATTTTTATGTATAATTGATGTTTTAATTTATGAATTATTAATTTAGCAATATAATTATACCTTTTTTTGCACATAAAATTTCGAATCATTTTTCTAAGAAAATAAATATATGTATCAATTTGATTTTGTATTATGTGGATAAAAATATCATCATTTAATGTGTATATATAAATCGAATAGTTTTGCGATTGAACTTGTTTAATGGTAAATAAAAGATATTGGAAATTTTAATGTCGCGGATTCAAATCATGAATTTATTTGAAATTTATTTTAATGAATTTTCTAAAAATATTTTGATTTTTCATTTTGAATTCAGTTAGTACTTGTATTTTTTTTTGGGTGGAGGAAACTAAAAATCATAAAATAAAACAAGAGTCTACTCAAAGAGAGCCTCACAAAACGAATTGGTTCTACTTTATAAGAATAAAGCGATATACCATAAGTTTTTGCATTTTTTATAATTTTGGAATTTAATTTTTTTTTTTACTTTCATATTTCATTTAAGATTTTTTTAAATTTGTTTATGTGATATTTTAAATTAAAAAATTATTTATTTGATATTCATCTAATTAAAAATATGATGTTGTAATGAAATTAAATTTAAAAAAATTTAATAATGTTAACATTTAAATTTAAAATATAACTAAATTCTTAAAAAATACAAAAAAAATATAAAAACTTGCGTATTTTAACCCACAAACAAAATAACACAAGGCATAATAGCTAGACAACTTCAATTACAAAACGGTAATTAGTGAGACTTTCTATTAACCCCCACCCTTAGCAAGGCAATTAACATTCCCATTTAACTCCCTCGAAATTTCACTAATCTCCCAACTCTAACTCTAACGGTGATCAATACAAAACTCTACAATAGACCTAACACACCGTGGGGCTTTTAAAGGTTACCTAAACCAAACAATAGCATTACAACAATCACTTTCAACAAAAGTGATGTTAGACCCGAAAATATCAAGAAGGGATGAATTGGTATTTTATATTTTTTATATTTTTTCTAAAATAAAAGAAAAATGAAAAAAAAAAAGCTTGCACAATCTATTTTATAGTGGTTTGACATCAATTATCTACTTCCACTACTTTGATATACCACAACCAAAGATTTCTCAATTCATTGTAAGATTTGATACATTTCAAGGAAAAAGTATAACCTTTACAAAACTATATTTTTTCTTAAAGTTTAGATAAAATCTCTCACCAAAAAAAAAAAGCTTAGATAGAATCTTGTCGCCTATCTTTTTTTTTCGCTAAACTTGAATCCTTAGTTTTTTTTTCACTCAACTAAAATGAGTGGCCAAACTAGGGGGACTGGCAGAGCCCTTAGTCCCCTAAAATAATTTTTTTTCATGTAGTACTTTTAAATTTTTTAAAATTTTAAATTAGTAAAGGTAAAAGTGTGCTTTGGTCCCTTTTAAAAATATAAAAATTTGATTTAATCTTTTAAAAATTAAAAAGACATAATCTATTAAAATTATGAAATTACATTTTTTTATCGTAAAAATTATAATTTAATTTCGATCCCTAAAAAATTTTATAATTTCGCCCATGACTAAAACCCTCTCAATTTACAATTGGTGATAAAAATGAATTAACAATAAGACCTTTCGGAAGGTACGTGTTTACAAAGTTTGTCTCACAAAATAAACTTTTGAGACTATTTACAAGAGAAAAATGAGAATATAAAGTTTTTCTTCTTGGATAAGTGTCTCTTGAGCCTTCAATTGTTCTTGACTTGTATTTACACCCTTTAACTGATTATTAGAAATTTGGAGTCATTGGAGGGAGTTCTGAGACATTGAAAGAATTCATTTCCGCATTTAATGTAGTATACAAAGTCAAATCTCGATACTTGAGAAATAGGTATCAAGACTTGGCTAAAAATAGCCATTACAAATCTTGAGGTCTCGAGACCTGACAGATACGTCTTGAGACTTATGAGTAAGTAAGTCTCAAGACTATATTGCTCTCACAAGGCGTGTGCTTACTGTTGGACAAGTCTTGGTACTAGAAGCCCAAAGTTTCAAGAATTGGTTGCTAAATATCAAGACTTGACACATATGTCACAATATTATATCTTTCTTAAAACCTTTATTAAAAACTGCTTAAGATATTGAGACTTGGGAGACTAAGTCTGGATACTTGGCATGGGATTGGACAAAAATAAAAGAGTCCAAAATATGAATCAAGTTTGAATTCTAATATTCAAAGTTTGAGCTTCACTTGACTCAGATTGTTTCTCATGTTTGTACTATGTTATTTTTCTTTATCTTTACAAGATTTTCTTTTATTTTTATATGATATAAAAATTAAATATATTATAATATAAAAATTAAAAATATTATTAGTATATTTAATTTACAAATTTAATAAAGAATAAATAAATTACTAAATATTACTTTAAAAATTTACTAATATTAAATAAAATTGGCGTCTTTTTAAAGTTTAACAAAATAATATGAATAGACTTAAGGCTTAATTCTTCATTGTTGTTGCAATTGAAAGGTGTTAATGAAAAGTGTCGTAAAAAAGTGTGCTTTGTTAATTTCAAGTGTTTAGCATGCAATGAAAAATTAAAGTATTTTTTCAGACACGGATGAATGTCGATCCCATAGGGATTGAGATATTTAAAATTGTTGTTCGATTTAACTAGGTTATGTAGCAGGCAACTGTCGTGCCTACGACATGTGTCGATCTGTACGAAAAATAAGAGGGTATTAAATTTGATCAAAATAAAAATAGCAATAAAGTAAACAAAAATGAAATAAGATTGAATAAACCGGTGTGACGATGCTTCAAGCTCAATTTTGACTCCGATTTCGAATCGATCCTTAATAATAGATTTTGTTCTTCAATAGATAAGTCAATTATAGTGATCAAGGAAATACCTCAAACCACAAACTCTTTCATGTGTAAATTAATTGCAGGAACTCTTGACAACTAACTCTTATTGAATGAACAACATTGAAACATGCTTTCACGATTTAGCTTTTTAGTAGACTTGAGAACTAGAAGGGCTTGTCTCGAATCAATGGCTTCAACTGCGCAAGTCGGTTAAATTCGATCATTATATCCCTTGACAAGTTTAATCACTTACTCAATTAGTCACATCAATTTTTTCTTTGGCAAACTGATTACGACAATTATGGATCGTATTAATTCTTCCAAATTGACGTGTACAACACCGAATCAACGAACCTTGTTTGACTTGATCTATTATGACTTTATGAAACAATAATGGCTATCTCTTAAATAAAAAAATGAATATCAAAATGAACGTTTTTAAGCACGATTTAAAATCTCATGGTTGTCTTATGACTTGACTATCAACCTAAATTAAATTAGGGGTTTAACTACTCAAGAGAAAGTGAAACAAAAGAAATAAACTTGTCGAGGATCGACCTGATTAAGTAACGAACAAGTAAAAATAGCAGAAGAAATTGAGAAATTGAACACGCAAATTTAACGTGGAAAAATCACTCCGGAGAGGATAAAAAATCACGGACAAAGATAATTTTACTATAATGGAAAAAGAATAAAGAGTATAAAAGATGGAGATAAAACTAAAACCCAAAAACTCGAAAACAAAGAATCCTCAAAACGTAAACACAAAATTTTCTAAAAGTGTTATGAGTTCTAATCTCTAATTTTTCTAAGGTTGTAAAATAGCCTATTTATAGGTTAAATTCCTGAGTCAAATAATAATAAAATAATCTAGATTAATTAAAGTTTGATTCAAACAAATAAACAAAGTTTAACTGAAAAATTATTTTTCAAATTTGATTGAAATATGAGTCATACTTCAACAAATCTCCACCTTTGACTCATATTTCCATAATGTCATCTTTGCCAAAACCCGCCATGGGCCTATCTTGAACTATGTAGGGAATTAACTGAGCCGAATCTGTGCTTAGAAGCTGAAAGACTTTTAGCCTTCGACTTGTGCACTACCAAATCAAAACTAACTCTGGTTTGATTTTCATGAATACAATGTCCTAACTTTTCAAAACCTACATCTAAAAGAGAACTTCTCTTCAACGAAACGGTCATTCATTTTTCCCTCCTATGATCAAGTTGCCTCCGCTCCAAATGAGTTGACTTCAACTCCATAACAAACGAGGGATGCTTGATTTTACTAGTCACTGTAGAACCTTCCAGAATATAAAGACTACTAACCGCCCTTGAACATACTCCCGTTCGGTGTAGATTTCGGCTTCTGCAAGTATACGGGTCAGGTTGTAAATATAGTGCGTTTACAACAAAACATTTGGAAGTATTTCGAGGATCGTACCCAAAGAAGGCTTAAGGCGATAGTAAATAGAATCCCTGTAAAGAATGAAATTAATTAGTACTAGTTTTAGGGTTTATAGTACGAGAGAAAATAAGAGGGTTTGTTGAAAGCATAAAAATAAAAAGATCGAAATAAAATAAAATAAAGGAAAGATGAGTTGTAGAAATTCTTATAAACGTCTTTGGGGAGATTAGGTCATTTCTGCATGATTTTCTTAATTGCTAGGTTTTGGGGTTTTTCTTGCAATCAACTAATTACTACACTAGTTGGATCTCTCGATCTTCCGCCGATATAGTGAGTCGATAGAGATTACTTATTGCTAGATGTCACAATCTAAACTGCTTTGGGGAAAAAGTGTTCACGAATCGGCAATTCCAACTTTGGGTTCATTCCTACTTAGATGACTTTTTAGGGTTGTCAAGCCTAGTGTTTGTTTGATGCTCTTCCTTTCCCCAAAAAGCTGATCTGAAAGGTAAAACCCCTGTAAAATAACAATTAATTATTCATACGTCCACTCCTTAATTCCCTAAAATTGAATTAGTTCCTCATGGTTTCTTTATTCATCAATAATATAATATATGAAAACATGTAAATCAAGAATTGAATGAAAAAGAAACTAAATTTTATTAAGCGATCTGTCGGGAAAAATTCCTCGATCATTTATGTAAGTTTTCACAATCTTGTTTCAAAAGCTAAAAACTAATAAACTAAAACTGAAAATTAAAATCTAAGTAATTGTGTCCAAACCCTTATGCTAAAGGTCTTATTTATAGCTTTTACATGGTCGTTTTTCCTCAACCCTAAGTCAGCTACCGTCCTTCATGTTTAAGTTGCATTGTGAAGATGAAAACGCCCCTCGCAGGATGTAGAGTTGAGTCTGAGGCCGATGTCGCGACACATTAGGGCCTGTGTCGTGACGTAGCAGGCAGTCTTGGAATTCTTCGCTGTTGATTCCTTTGTTGCGACATAGAGTTGTCTATGTCGTGACGAAGTGGTCAATATCACTCTGGTTTGCTGCTACTAGTCTCTTATGCACTCACGAAGTATGGTAGCTAACCTTTAGGCCTCATTTGGCCTTAAAAGCAATAATACAACCTATTTAGCACATTTTATTTAGAAAATGAAACTATACTAAAATTGCATAAAATATAAAGGAAATTACTTGATTTCAAACTCATCAAATGTGGAAATAAGTTCAATCTACTAGGTATGAAACCAGCAGATCAACTACCGGTCCTTTTACCTTTTAACAAAATAAGAGCCTTACGAGACACCTTAATGTCGCTCAACTCGATGTTGATTCTGCAACCTTTCGAGTCTAAAATACATAAAGAGATTAAATTCTTTCGTAAATCAAGTACATACCTGACATTTGAGAGTGTCCTAATCGTCCCATCGCGCATCCTAATTTTAACAGTACCAATATTGATTACCTTATTGGATGAATCATTTCTCATGCGCACAACTCCAATTTTATGTGGAGAACAATTCTCTGTTGGGACACATGTGGAAAGAAAATATTGAATCTAGGACTCACTCGGATGTAAGCTTGGAGCTTTCGCTCGTTGACACAAATAAGAAATCATCACCCCTTTCATCAGTCAAATTAGCACCAGCTACATCGTCCTTGTTGCTCTCAGGAACCTTTTTATTTCGTAGTTTATATCAATCTGCTTTGATGTAACCTAACTTCTTACAGTAACGACACTCCTTGTATCGCTTTTTATGCTACCAAAACGGAAGCTTTCTTATCAGTCTTGCTATCCGAACCAAACTCATTGTTGAGTTTGTATTTGCTCAACAAATGACCCTTCACTTTCTCGAATGAGATATTATTTCTCTCATAAATCATGGTTTCCCTAAAAGGCTTGTATGAAAGGATGAAGAGCATAATAATAGCATAGTTTGATCCTCATCGTTAATTTGAACTTCAACGTTATTTAAATAATTTAAAAGAGCAATGAATTGACTGATGTGATCTCTAAAAAGCTCACCTTTGTTTATGCAAAACGTCAATAGATGTTGTTTCAACACTAAACAATTAGCTAGAGATTTAGTCGCATAAAGAGTTTCTAACTTTTCCACAAGGCGGATGAGATCTTCTCTATCAATACCTCCTGTAATACCCTACTCGTGAGGCACAACTGGATTGCAGACAATACATTTTCATCAATCTCTTCATATTCTGATTGATATAGATCCTCGGGCTTTTTCCCAATAATGACTTTTTTTAGGCTGGTCTAAACTAGAATTGTCATCATCCGAACTTGCCATAGATTGAAATTTGTGACACCATCGAACTTCTCAGTGTTGAACCTTGTTATTGTCATCTCTGAACGGGTTGATTTACGAAAATCAAACTAACTTTGATACCACTTGCTAGGGATCAACCCGATTAAGCAATGAACAAATAAAAATAGCGAAAAAAATTGAGAAATTGAACACACAAATTTAATGTGGAAAAATTCTTCTGAAGAGGATAAAAAACCACGGGCAAAAATAATTTTACTATAATGGTAAAAGAACGAAGAGTACAAAAGATGAAAATAAAATTAAACCCCAAAAACCCTAAAATAAAAAATCCTCAAAACGTAAACACAAAATTCTCTAAAAGTATTATGAGTTTTAATCTCTAATGAATGTATTTTCTAATATTGTAAAAAAATCTATTTATAGATTAAACTCCTAAGTTAAATAACAATAAAATAATCTAAATTAATTAAAGTCTTATTCAAATAAATAAATAAAATTTAACTAAAAAATTATTTTTTAAATTTGATTGAAATATGAGTAATATTTCAACAAAACTAAAATCTGTAAAAAGCAAAGAATGACAGTGATGTGGTGAATTCCACCACTAATTACGAAAATAAGAAATTGAAGTTTATCTTAATTCATGCCAAAAGTACAGGGCCCAGGCGCAATCCCCTGTTCATCTTCCCTTTTTGTTTTTATAAAATAAAAATATAAAATCTTAATGCGACCTAAATTCATCACTATAATATTGAGGATTTATCTTAAAACAATTTAGAAATAATATACTAGAAAATAAAAATATAATTCTAATGAAAATTTAAAAGTATTATCTTTGCAATTATAATTCCAAATTTAAAATACAAAGTCTTTAATTTGCTCTCAAGCCCAAAAATTCTTTTGAGTTTGCTCTACATCTAATTAAAAATCAAGTAAAAACTCAAAATTAGTGACATTTTATTAAAGAAAATATAGCATAATAAAGCACAATAAATATATTAATTGGGTATAATATCATACACGAAGCTAAAAAGTAAAATTTTAGTTAATTTAAATATTTAAATAATTTAATAAATAATATATTAAATATAAATTTTAAATACTTTTAGCTACTTAATTTATTTTAAAATTTTTAAATAGTTAATATAAATTAAAATATTTTGATAATTTCACCTCAAAACGTAAAAATAAAAAATATCTAAATATCAAATTTTGCGTTTGGGTGAAAAGATATTTTTTAACAGCAAATTTTACTCCAAACACCTAGTGTTGTGCAATAATTGCGTGGTGAATAAATGCTTTTGGCATCTCAAAAACAATGAACAACAAATTTTAAATGGATTTGAATTAATTATTTAAAAATATAAGCAAATATTAGTAAAAATTGAAGTTTATATTTGCATATATAAATTAAATTAGTGTTATATTTAATGTAAGTGAATTTCTCTTTCGTTTAGACAAAAAAAATCCAAAAGGAATAGTGTTGGTATTTGACTATTTTGAGTTTAAAAGGCAAAAGTAGGGTCTCTCTTCTTCGGTTTTTGTGAAACTTAAACTCGTAATCTTTTGCTTACAGTTATTGAATACAAAGAGTGTACGAAAAGCATCAGCAGAATGTGAGATGTGACTAAAACTATAATATAAAAGATAAAAATCTGGGAATTATAATGGAAAAGAAGTACAGGGACAAGACATCAACAGCTTGGGCGTATATTCAAGCGTAAAAGCAACTTATTATTTGATGGGCATGGGCGGCTTGAGTCTAATCTCCAATGTTCCGAAGCATCAACTCCAAAGACACCCATATATTCGACCAGATCCGAATGGGACCCCTCACTCCACCCTCTTTATTTCACTAATTATATTTTATTTTTCTTATCATTTTAAGTATAAAAATTGGAATTCCACCTTATAGGCTACGCCGTTTTTTTTAATTTAATTTTGTTTGAATTTTTTTATTTTAATTAATGTTTATAATTAATAAAATATATTATTTTCAAATTTTTTCATTAATAACTTTTTTATTTATAAAATAAAATAATAAATATGTGGGAGAATACTTTTCATTTTAATCAAAGTTTATTTTGATTTTTTTTCTCCTAGATAAATTTTATTTTTAGTTTTCCACTTAAAATCTAATTATGTTGATGTAGTCATATATGCTAAGAATTTTAGCTTATAAATAAACCTTAGTTACTCTAGATTTTACACAACAAAGAATATTTAGATTGAGAGAATTTTGTTCTTTGTTTTGAAGGATTTTTTTTGTTGGGTTTCGAATTTTTTTAGATCTCTTTATCTTTTGTACTCTCCTTTATTATAATAAATTCTCTTTTTACATATGTTTTTTTTATCTTTTTTTGAAGAGTATTTTCACGTAAAATTTGTGTGTTTTATCTTTTCTTTTATTTTCTTTACTTTGTTCATTATTTAATTAGGTTTATCCCCTATAAATTGGTATCAGAATTAGTTTGATTTCCACAGTCAACCCATTCTGAGATGGCAGCGTTAAGGTTCAATATTGAGAAGTTCAACGAAATTGCAAATTTCAATTTGTGTCAAGTTCGGATGACAACAATACTAGTTGAGAATGGTTTGAAAAAAGTCGTTACAGGGAAGAAGCTCGTAGATATGGATCAATCAAAATGGGAAGAGCTTAATGAAAAGGCTCTATCTACTATTCAATTATGCACCATGAATAATGTGTGATAAGAGATTCTGACGAAGAAAACGTCTACATTATGGAGAAAATTGGAAGCCTTATATATGACAAAATCTTTGGCTAACAAGTTAGTATTAAAACGTCTCTAAATGTTCAAAATGGCTGACGATGAGTCCATTAGAACTCATATTAGTTAGTTTGTTACCCTTCTTAATGACTTAAATAATCTCGAAGCAGAGATTAGTGACGAGGATCAAGCTATGTTGTTGTTATGCTTTTTGCACTCTTCTTATAAAACTATCAGGGAAACTCTAATTTGTGGGAGAGATATTCTCTAATTCGAGGATGTGAAGAGGAATCTTTTGAGTAAGGATAAACTCGACAACGAGTTAGGCCCAAACAAAAAATCAAATAAGCAAGCCTCAGCTCTAGTTGCAAAAGGCAGATAACAAACCAAAAAGACAGATCGAAATAGGTCTAAAGCAAAGTCCAAATCGTAATCGTGACAAATATTGTGGCTATTGTAAAAATGTGGGCCACTTTAAGGCAAAATGTTGGAAACTTCAAAATAAAATCAAAAGGGATGCTGAAAATGATGAGAAAGATAAGTAGAAAGCTAAAGTTGTTGATGCTAGTGTAGTTTAGGATAGAGGTGATGATTTCTTGTTAGTTTTAACGAATGAAAGCTCTCATCTTACTTCCGAATGGATCTTAGATTTAGGTGCTCCTATCACATGTGTCCTAATAGGGATTAATTCTCCATGTACAGTTTAGTTGAAGGTAGAGTTATGCTGATAAGAAATAACTCTCCATGTAAAATATCTGGAATCAGAACAATACAAATTAGGATGCAAGATGAAATTATTCGAACACTGTCAAATGTTAGGTATGTTCCTGATTTAAAGAAAAATCTTATCTCATTGGAAATTTTGAATTCTATCGGTTGTAAGATAGTCATTCAATCAAATGGCTTAAATGTTTCTCGTGAGGCTCTTGTTTTGATGAGAGGATAAAAAATGGCAGTTTATAAGTTCTCCAAGGGTCAACGGTTACTTATGTGACTGCAATTATTGAAGAAAAGCCGAAATAGCCACCATGTTGCAATGAGAATCAATCTAACATCATGATGACACAACGAGACTCTTTTTCCACCTATTTTAATTTAACCAACTTTGGCACATGCAACTAGGTCATATGAGTAAGAAAGGTATGATAGTCTTGTGCAATAGAGGTCTTCTCAAATGCATTGGAGTTGGTAAGTTAGGTTTCTACGAGCATTGCGTTTTCAAAAACAAACTCGAGTGAGTTTCGATTCAACTGTGCGCAGAACAAAAGGGACTTTAGATTACATTCATTCTTATTTATGGGGTCCATTTTTTGTCATCTCAAAATGAGTTAATAAATATCTCTTAACTTTTATTGATGATCACTCCAGAAAAGTTTGTGTTTTTTCTTGAAACAGAAAAATGAAGTCTTCAGAATTTTCAAATAGTGGAAGACACCGTTAGAAAAACAAAACCAAAAAATTCATGAAGCGGATGAGAACGGATAATGGTATTGAGTTCTATTCGTAAGATTTTAATGATTTTTCCAAATGGAAAGGAATTGAAAGACATCGCACCGTTGTTGGAACTCCGCAGCAGAATGAAATTGCAAAAAGAATGAATAGAACCTTGTTGAAAAAAACTCGATGCATGCTTTCTAATGTAGACTTAGGGAAGAAATTTTGGGCTGAAGCCATAAATTTGATAAATTATTTGGTAAATTGATCTCCTCATTGAGCAATGAATGATAAATTTTTAAAGGTTATATGGTTAGGTAATACTCCTAATTATTCTAATCATAGAATTTTTAGTTGTCTTGCTTATGCTAAAGTTAGCCAGGGAAAGCTCAAACCAAGGGTCATTAAAAGCATCTTTTTGGATGCTCTATCGGTACAAAAGGTTTTAAGTTATGGTGCTCAAAATTTGACAAAATAATTGTTAGTATTGATGTTACGTTTGATGAATCTATCATGTTTCGATCAGAAAAAGGGACTTTAACTTTTAAAGACACAATAAATCAGAGTGTCTCGAGCAAGGTGGAGTCAAAAGTCGAAACAAGGGACAACATCCTGACAAGAAAATGTCCAACTTCTCAACAACGCGAAAACAGAGGTCTCGTCCCGATGAAGAGTCACACGACATCACAACACGAAAAAATTCTGATTCTTGCAAGTTT
The DNA here is from genome assembly GCA_005610355.1 of Gossypioides kirkii. Classification (NCBI taxonomy): domain Eukaryota; kingdom Viridiplantae; phylum Streptophyta; class Magnoliopsida; order Malvales; family Malvaceae; genus Gossypioides; species Gossypioides kirkii. The sequence goes on along the minus strand of CP032253.1, from coordinate 22,994,357 downwards.
GAAGTTGTTTCAGATCTGTTCAGGGCTCCATCTGACCTTAAGGTACCCTCACCATCTCAGTTAACTAATTATAAGTTGACTCATGATAAGAAAAGGTGAGAAATCCAACCGCCACAAAAATATTGTAAAGGAAACTTAATGGCTTATGCTTTAAGTATTGCCGAGAGTAATGATTCAATCGATCTTTCATGTTATTATGAAGCAGTTCAAGCCTCTGATTCTAGCAAATGACTTGTTACAATGGAAGAAGAGATTAAATCGCTTCAAAAGAATAAAACTTGCAGGCTAATTAAACCAACCATTTGTAAAAGAATCGTTAGTTGCAAATGAGTGTTTCAAAAGAACACTACAACAAAATAAGTTTTTAGCGGCGTTTGGACAGAAAACGCCACAAAAGGTCAAGCAATAGTGGTGTTTTTTTCATAAACGCCATAAAAGGTAAAGCAATAGCGACGTTTTTCCATAAACGCTGTAAAAGGTGAAGCAATAGCAGCGTTTATAGAAAAAAATGCCGCTAAAGGTTGTTGAAACGTTTTTGAAAGTTTCGAAAATCATTTTAAAATTGGAAAATGGGAGTCGCCACCAATCATTTTTTATTTGGTGTAATTGGATCATCGTAAAAAGTTTAAAAACCGTTTTGAAAAGGTTTTCGTCTTCGAAATCCAGAAAAATGGGTTCGGGAGTCGATTACGTGTAAGGAACGATTAGCATCCTCACACGCCCAAAATTGGTACCATGTCGATTATTTTAGGGTCTAAATTGTTAAAAATTTGAAAGCTCGGGCAAAAGCTCGATTGGTTACGTGATCTTTGTTTTCGTATTGCTCATCTGGTAGATCATCGATTTTCGTTCTCTTTTTTTTCCATGTAAGTCTGACCACATTGTCTTCTATTTTATCAAGGAACCCGTTTTCTTATGACCAGCTTTCTATTTAGTAATTGAGCTTAGAACTATACCTTTCTTGTATAGGGATGTAATGCAAGCAATAAGACAAAGTAAGACAAGTTAGTTTAAACATCAAGAATCAAAATACAGCAATGACAAAGAACCTACAGATTTATTTCGGGAAAATACTAAAAAGTTAGGTGTAGTTCTATCTTAAGGTAGGGATTCATTACATGTGGTTCAGGTTCTGGAGTAGGGGTACCTAAACCAACAGATTCCTCAATCCTCACCCATTATAGGCTCATACGGACAAGTTCAGTTTAGGGGGATACATTTCTCATATGTTTGCACGGAAGTGAAAACTTCACAAAAACATAGGTATAGATGTAATCCCGAAAGCAATTCACTATCCTACATGGAGGTGAAAACCTCACGAAGGAATAATTTCTCATTTTTACTTAAAAGGTGTAGTAACAGATGCAAATGAATGCGAACTTATACTAGCAATAATATTATCATGATATTTCACAGAAAATGCAAAGGATCGTGAATTAATTTAAATCGAGTTTTAATTTTCAATAAAAAGGACCGAAGAAAAATCGACTTTTGGCTTGACTCTCTTAAAAAGTCCCAGTGGAGTCGCCAAGCTGTCGAAACATTTTTGAAAATTTCAAAAATTATTTTTAAAATTGGAAAATAGGAGTCGCCACCAATCCTTTTTTATTTGGTGTGATTGGATCACCGCAAAAAGTTTAAAAACTGTTTTGAAAAGGTTTTGGTCTTTGAAATCCAAAAAAACGGGTTCGGGAGTCGGTTACGTGTAAGGAACGATTAGCACCCTCACACGCCCAAAATTGATACCATGTCGATTATTTTAAGGTCTAAATTGTTAAAAATTGGAAAGCTCGAGTGAGGTTTAAAATACGATCCTTGTATACGTGATTTGTTTAGCGTGATTTTCAAAATTTGAATTTGAAGAGAAAATTACCCGTTTGTTTCGAATTTCTCGAAGAATTGTAGTCGCATCCAGCATGTTAGGACACGACATTCTCGAAAACTTCGAAATTGGAGGACATTTGGAAAATTTTGAAAAAGGATATTCGATTGCGCAAATTTTACGAAAAATCACACCCAACACGTTAGGCACAATTCTTTGAGATTTTCGCGCAAAAGGATATTGTCTCAATTGTAAAATAGGATATTCAATTACTTAGGTCCAGAGAAAAATCATACTCAGTACGTTTGAGCACAAATTTTCGAGTTTCCTAAATAAAGAAACATTGCTTCGTTTTTCAAATAAGATGTTCAATTACTTAGGTTCAAAGAAAAATCATATCCAGTACATTTGAGCATCATTTCTCAAATTCCCTAAATAAAAGAACATTGCCTTAATTTGGAAACTGGTTTTATCACACGTAAATATTTATCATTTTTATATTTTTTAAAATAATGAGTGATATTATACAATATGTGTATATAAAAACAATACAAAACATGACATAAAATAATAGACTAATGGCATATGACAAAACAATACGTTTATAATTGCGAGAATAATATACGAACCAACAAAATAATATTTAAAACATAACAATGACTACTTGAAAAGATGAAACAACAATATACACATTTGATACTAGAAGCAACCAACCAATACAAATATATACAAAGCAGGGAAAAGAAGAAAGAAGATAAAAAACCGAATTCAAGCAAACAAAGATTTAAAAATCTAGGAAAAAAAAAAGATAAATCAAAACAAATCTACTTAATCATGGATTGAATTCAAAATACTATATTTTTTTTAGAAAATAAAAGTTTAAGGATTAAATTTTATATATATAAAAAAAATAGGTTGCTAGTTAATAAAAACAATTTAAGCAAAAACGAACAGATTCTAAAATGAAAAAAAGATGGAAGGGGTAATTATGAAATTTCCATTATTTATTAAAAAGAAAACGATGGCATGAGGATTGGGTTTAAAAAAAACGGAACTTGTTGGCTAATTTAAAAAAAAAATCTTTAAACAAAGAATGGATTAATTTAAAAATAAAAAGAACGGAGAGGGACCACGGAGAAAAAAATCATTTTTATTATTTAAAAGCCTTTCATTGAAACGACAGCGCATCTTAGGGGATTTAAAAACAAATTTTTCTTAAAAAATCTCATTTTTCATTTCTTTTTTCAAAAACCATTTTTAGTCCCTCACTTTTCTCTCAAACCTTCCACCTTTGATCCTTCACTAGCCCAAAGGTTCCGTCAAGCTCCTCCGTGCTCCGTCAGTCTCCGGGCAACGCGAACCACCATACACGGCGTCAGGTAAGTGAGAACCTTCTCCTTTATTGTTACTTCTTTTAAAAACCCAGATCTAGGTTCGAATCTCATGAAATCGAATCCGGATCTAAAAACTTTGAGATTTTCCAAGTTTTGATTTTTTTTTGATCTGTTTTTCCTTTCCTTTTATTATTATTTTTTTAAAAAAAACTCAGATTAAAAAAGTTTTACAGATCTGAAACAATATTTTGTTTTTTTTTATATTTTCTTATTACGATTTTTACTAAAATATTTTTAGATCTAATTAGATCTATACCAATCTAAAAAAGAGTTTTGAAGATCCCTTCTTATTTCTTTCCTTCGAAATCTATTCTTTTTTTATTTTTATTTTGTTTAACAAAATTTTTTTGACAGATCCATGAGTTAGAGTCCCTCTCGAGTATAGGTGAACTCGAAGGGACTCCGTTTGCGATCGACGGTGGCAGAGATCCGGGTAAGACTCTTCAATTTCTTTTTTTTATATATTAAATATTATATTTAATGTGCGTTAAATGCTATTTTTGAAATAATAAAAAAATAAAGCTATATAATATAATGAGTAAATATAAAAATATATAAATATAAAAAATGAATATACCTTCAGAATGAAAATTACTTCTTGAATTGCTTTTGTATTGAATCTATTCTCTGATCTCTATTACTATATGTGCGTATATAGATTTGAAATCAAAACACACAAACAGTAGAATATCTTTGATGTTTTCTACTATTTTTATTGCTCAGTATCCGTAAAAAAAATTACAAGTGCGTAGTAATGGCTTTTATAGCCGAAAACATATATTTTTTTCCTTGTCTTCTTGCTTTTGTTTTCTTGTTCTTGTCTTTGTTTCTTTTCTATTTTGCAGGTATCACTGGAATGGCAAAGTGGCAAGGTCAACGCCGTCATCGGGAGTCGTGCCCTTGCCATTTCGGTGCAAGGGGCAGATGAGGAGGCTTCAGACAAAGGAGCGGCCTTGGGCATAAGAAACATCTTGGGCAGAGGAACGGTCTCGAGAGCCAATGAGTCACGTGGCTGACGTGGTGTGTGCTGACGTGGCAGTGGCGGTTGAGGTGTTAGGCATATTAGGCTTTCTTTGTTTGTAAAATTTGGGCTTTTTGGGCAATACTTGTGTTTGGGTTTAATTTTTGGTATTTTGGGTATGTAATTGGACATTGGATTTTAGTTAATGGATCTCTCTCTCTTTTTTGTTTAATTTGTTGTTTTATTTTTCAAGCTCGAATAAAATTGGGCCTTTACAAAGGTCAGAGCATTAACAACGTTTATTAGAAAACGTCGCTAAAGGTTAGAGCATTAGCGGTGTTTATGAGAAAAACGCTGCTAAAGGTTAAGTAATAACGGTGTTTTCCCCATAAACACTGCTAATTTATTTACATTTTATATATCTTAAATTAAATTAAATTAACTAATAATTTTTTTATTTATACTGGTGTAATTACATATGGTAGTATCTGTTCATACTTTATTATCCCTTTGACAACTCACACACACCTTGCACACATAAGCACTTGAACCCGAGACCCCTGAGATGGACAACATCCTCTTTCCAATAGAGGAATGAGAAATCAGATTTTTTTTAAATCTTCTTACATATGGTACTAACTATTTAGGGTTGGTAATGGATGTCATCGTTATGGAGGGTATTTATAAGGGAGGCCCTCTTATTTGGAAGTGGTGATATGGCAAGTTGTTACCAATAGATTCTCATAATATAAAGTTTTCTACAATATTTTTACCTTGTTTTCCTGCTGCTATGGTGCTTTCTACCTATATTTCGTTTTCTGGATCAATGACATGTTTTATAGTAAAAAACAAGAGTAAACTATACCCATAGCCACTCTAAAATAGGGTTAGTCTTATTTTAATCACTCCAAAAAACATTATCACTTTATTCACTCTAAATAAGATAATTCTGTGAATAAGTCACTTCCGTTAAATTTTTCGTTCTTTTAATGGATTCCTAGTGTGGCACATTGAGTGACTGACACGTGGCATTTTTGTTGACTTTTGATTAAAATGTAGGGACCTCCTTATAATTAGTCCAAAACTTTTCCCCTTAAATTTTTAGAGAGGTTCCTAAACTTTAGTCAAAAGTCAACAAAAAGAATGTCACATGTCAGTCACTCAATGGGTTAATATACCACATCAATCCATTAAAAAAATTGGAAATTTTAATGGTAATAATTAATTCTCACAATTATCTTATTTAGAGTGACTAAATTGAGAAAAAATTTGAAGTGACCAAGATAAGACAAACTCTATTTTAGAATGACCATAGTTGAAGTTTGCCCAAAATTTAAACTTGCTTCACATTATGATGACGGATACCCATTAAACCTTTTAGTAGGCCCAATATCCATGTAAAACTCACTACCCAACCACAGCCAGAATACCTACATAGGTATACTATTCTATTTAGTCCCTTTTAAATTTATTAATTAATTCAACCTTTTTAACCCAAAACTACTCATGAAATTTCATTCAATATGAAATATTATATATAAATTTTGATTTTCTGCAATTTTATATATTAAATATTAATTTGATTCAATTTTCCTAAATCACTAACACAATTATCGATATAACATTATTTTACTTTGACATGTTGCATATATAAGTAATTATATTTTTCAATAAAAATAAATTGATATATTTATTTTTTTATATGTATATAATTGGAATCAAAATCAGAATTTCACACACATATATATATATATATATATTTGAGTTACAATCAAAGATTCATGTATATAATTATACCAAATTATATATTAGATCAAAGATCATATACAATTTTAATATTTATCACTAATTTAGATAAACAATTTTTATTTTCAACCGTAAAAAAAACTAATAATTTAATTTTAAATCATTTTATCATAATTTAAACCAAAATTTATAAAAATTTTAAGGATATTAATAATATTGTTTAAAAAAAATTAGAGGTCAAGCAATAGCGACGTTTATGGGAAAACGTTGCTATTCCTATACCTTTTGCAACGTTTTTCCATAAACGCCGCAAAAGGTAAAACAATAGCGACGTTTATGAAAAAAATGCCATAAAAGGTCCAGAGCATTAGCGGCGTTTATTCAAACGCCATTTTATTCTTCACACCGAAATTTTCTTTACGTCGGAATCTTCTTCACGCCGTTCTCTTCTTCACGCTCGAACCTCGTACCAGTGAATGTCAGTATGCTGATTTTATATTTTATGAAAACATCTATGGCTTCTTTTTGTTTTTAGAATTCCACATGTTTTTTTCAAGTACATATATTTTGTTCTTATGGAAAAAGAAGAAATTTTTAAATGGTTTTTGAGTGTGAAAGTTGATAGCAAAGGTGGGGTTTTGGATTCAGAAAATGAATTTAGTACAAAAACTATTTGCAATTTTGAATTAACATTGTTTGTCGCATTAATGTTTTGTATGGGTACCTTTTAATTATTAGCTGAAATGCTGAATCCATGTAGATAATGGGTTTTCTTGCTTTCCAAACACCTCAACTTTGTCGGTGTCATACTAGGGTTTTGGTGAAAGATTAAAAAAATCCATGAATGGCATTGGGATGAGTGCTTTTGATACTTTACAGTCAACCTTCTCTTCTGTTTGCATTAACCAAATCCCATTTTGTTATTAGGCTTAACTACCCTTTCCTAAATTCATATCTAAAATTTTTATTTTGTTCGAATTGATATCTAAACTATTAAATTTTTATCTATTTTACCTCAACTGATTAGAAAACAAAATCCCAGCCACTCACAACTTGCGACATAAATATCTATTTTCAGAGTGACTATTGCAATAAGCTTGATATGCTACTTTGCAGTACCCTAGGGTTGTTTTCAAACATTTTGCTTGCATGTTAGAAAATTGAACCATAGTAGTTATATTAATAATCCTTGTCCTAAAATCGTAATACTCTGCCATGAACTCAAATTGCATGCAACTTGACACCAATAAGCATTTCACTGATAGCTCTTAGTTCTTTTAATTGGAATGATGAGTTTGGTGTTCAAACCTTAGGAGTAATAAACAAAGAACGGAGCAATTCATTGATAGCTCTATTACTAATAACACTTTGAATAATATGTCTTCTTACTTTATGATATTCGTGTGGAAAGAAGAGTACACTTTAATTTTTAGTCTTGAAAAATTTTAGAAAAAAGAAATTTGGTATTCGAGATTTAAATTCATTTGAAAAGAAATCATGTTTTTTTTTCTTTTTTGGTGCAAATTCAATCATGTTTATGGTTATTGTGAAGTGGTTAAACTGATGTAGCTTAGGATGAGCTTTGATCTTGATGAAGGTTACTGTATTTGTTTTGAACTTTTAGTTTGGTTGCATATGGAGTATAAAAGTTCCATTATAGTTTTTAGCCAAAGTTTGCTGATGCTTTTAGCCAAAGTTTTGATGAAGGTGGCTGTATTGTTTTAAATTTGCAGATGCTTATAGTTGTTTCTTTGTTGTTGGAAGCAAATCAAAGCATGGAGAACTTTTAGAAAATATGTTGTAGACAATTTCGTGTCCTAAATTTGTTATTCTCTTCCATCTGACATGTTATCTTACATGATGAGATTCGTTTTATTTGTTCAGGTTCAACTGTGGCAGCTAGCTCAAAAGACTACTGCTCTCAGAGGTTATACCAGGAAGCTAGATTCTTAGAGGTTAGTAAAAAGACCAAAAAAATATCATCTTTGTTTTGGGGTATTGGTTTTAGTTGCTGAAATGTTGGTTTTCTTGTCTGATATAGTTGTTTTTTTTATTGTATTGATTGATTAGCTGATTGTGTATTTGAATTTGATATGATAAATTCTTGATGTTATATTGTTGAATGTTGTCTTTATGTTATTTATTTTTAAGATAGATTGAACTGAATTGCTAATCTTGTCTCTAGTTAATGAAACAAGCCTTTTGTTAGTTATTAATTGACTTTAAACAGTGTATTAAATGTAGTTAAAAGCATAATACATAGGTGGTTCTCTTGGTTTTGGCAATGAAGTTAAAAATCTTCTCCCTATTGTAGATGCATCCAGATCAGGACAAGTTAATCACATAAGTTTCCAGCACCAATTGCTTACTTTATCTAACAGGTATGCTTACTTTAATCACATAAGTTCGACTACTTTCTATTGCGATTGTTCATATTTTGTATGATGTTGAAGTTTGAGGCATGTTTAGTTGGAGAGGAAGTGCTTCAAGGTCTAAGGGAAAGATTTACCCTCTATTTAAGAAATTTAGCATAAAAAATGTATTCGTTTAACATTATACTTGATAAGAAAGAAATAAAATATGTATGCAACTTGAATATTTTTAAAAATAAAAAATCAAGCTGAAGGAATATGAACATTTGGCTGATTGAGGACTTTTATTCTTGTTATTTTTAACAATAATTTTACAAATCATTTAATCTTATCATACATTTATATATTTGTAGTTTTATGTGAAAGTAAAGTTCTTTAACTTGCTGAATCTGTGTCGACAAGCCTGTTCCAGAGGATTTCTGTGAACTGCCTCTTAGGCATTAGAGGAAAAAATCTTCTTGCCTTTCCCTGCAATTCGCTTTCCTGGGTCCTAAGATACAAGTCAGTTGTGCATAGGTAGTCAAACAGCTCATAAAGCATTTTCTTCTAATAATTGGCTTATCAGTTTTATTATTTTCATCATCATATGACAGCATTTGAACCTGGACTTAAATAAAATTGCTAATGGTTGGTTGTAGTTTGATAATAGTGTATCTTTCCATTGATCATATCCAAACAGAAAAAATTTCTATAGTTTATGTTATGCATAAAATTGCTAATGGTTGGTTGTAGTTTGAAGAAGATGGGATAATTCTTACTCATACTTTTTATTGACATTATCTTATTCTTTATCTTATTGCTCTAAATGATAACATATGATAGCAAGTTCTGTTATATTCATGGATAGGGAGAGATAGATAGAACATTTAGGTATCTTTTGGTATAAGACATTTAGGTGCCTCTTGCAAATTAACACAAGGAAAGAAAAAACATTTATTTCCCTTTAAAATGCTTCAGCTCAAGGTCTAACATCAGTTCTTAACTTGCGTACATTTGTTTGATATGATTAATTGCAGTGCTTTTTTGGACATAAATTAGAAACCCAATGTTAAATGTTATACTAAATTCATCAACGAGTTTTTAAACTAATCCGTCAAAATTAAGATAAAGACCAATCACATCATTCCACTAAAAAAAAGGGATACCTTATCTAGGTCTAACATAACATCATTTTGCTCATCTTACAAACCTAAACTCCAATTAAATCATCATACTTTGCTTCATTTTACACCTTTTCTTATGAAATAATATGTAATAATATTAATGTTAAGTATATAAAATATAAAATAATATTAATGATGAATTAAAGTTTAATGTTTGTTAATGTAAAAAAAAACCCAAATATTTAATTCAAAATGTTAAATTATTTCATTATATTTAAATAAATATTAAACTATTAAAAAAAATCAATTAAAATAATTAATTATTTAATTATTTATTTATTAAACCTAAACTCAAATATTTAATTCAAAATATTAAATTATTTAGTTATATTTAAATAAATATTAAATTATTAAAAATAGAACAATTATTAAAATAATTAGTTATTTATTAAACCATAAACCCAAATATTTAATTCAAAATATTAAATTAGTTAATTATATTTAAATAAATATTAAATTATTAAAAATAGAACTCAATTAAAATAATTAATTATTTAATTAGTTATTTATTAAACCCTAAACCCAACTATTTAATTCAAAATATTTAATTATTTAATTATTTGCAACTATGTGCATATGTCACGGGCCAGAGTTCAGAGCCTGTTACCATTACACACAATGAGTCTCATAAAAATCTATCATTGACATTGGGATCATTTAGCCTACATGAGCTGGCCTAATTCAGAGAGCTGTTGGTCAAGCCTATCAGATTGAAGCCTGGGTGGCCCAATGATGAAGCTTTGGTAATTTAAGGGATCTGGGCAAATATGAGAACTAATCCTAGAAGATAAGGGAGAATCATATCTTTAGGATTTGATTTGGATTCAATCTTGTAAATTTCATAAACTAAGGGATAGGCTAATCTCATCCGATGTAGCTTGATCTTGACCATTGGTTCTGAGGGAGCTCAACTATAAATAGGAGCCTCTCCTCATTTGTAAATAATCCATTGGAATTCATTCCATTCTTTGTATTCTTTGTATTCTTTGAGAGAAAGTAATACAATTGAGAGCATTTACTCAAACACTTGATGTTCTTATTTTTGTAGCTTTCTGTTGTCTTTTGAGCTTTCTTTTGGCTAGTCGCTTCCGCTATACAAGTTAGTGCCTTGGAAGAATTCCCTTAGTGAATCCTCAATCGTGGTGGTTAGGCTGACTTAGGCGTGTTTGCAAGAAAGGATCGCCTAAGGTCGCATGGATTGCGAGACTAAAGATCTAGCCCCGTGAAAAGTGGTATCAGAGCTAAGGTTACAAAAGCACCGCCCGTGATGTCAAAAGAAGTTACTGAACAGACTGAGCCAATGGAGACCCATGGGAGGGCCATGCATAAGAGTCGTTCGAGGGACGTACTGTTGACTTTGGAAAATCGAGTGGTCACTCTTGAAGAATCCATGAGGGATGTCAAGGAGAGGCTCAATGAAGTCGAGGAGGGACTCTCAAGTGGGTTGCAAACTATGAAGGAACTGTTGAGAGAGTATGTATGAGATACTCTTGGTTCCTTGGAGAACAAGATGACAAGGAAAGATGATGCTCTTGAGGCAATGGTGGTAGACTTGAAGGAAGAAATCGTCGAGCTTAAAGGGGAGCTCAAGATTTTCAATGTTACATTGGGAAATGGAATGTTGGCTTCGACACCAAAGCAACAGGTGATAGATGTGCCCAAATCGAAAGGGTTTAAAAGGGGTAAGGTTGGCAAGTGAGGTGGACAACTTTCTTTGGGTAATGGAGTAATACTTCCTACTGATAAGCATCGAGGATGACGCTACTAAGGTAAATACTGCTACTATGTATCTTACTTACGTTACATTGTTATGGTTGAGACGTAGGTCCACAGATGTGAAACGTGGTGGGATCAAGATTGGGAATTGGGTAGAGTTCCAACAGGAATTCAAGGCGCAATTTTACCCATAGTATGTCGAGGATGAAGCTCGAGCAAAGTTACGGTAGTTTACGCAATGAGGATCGATGAGGGAGTATGTGCTGGAGTTTAGTGAACTCATGCTTCAAACTTCAGATTTGAGTGAGAAGGAATCATTTTTCTCCTTTACAGATGATTTGAAACCATGGGTGAAGCAAGAATTGCAATGCCGAAGAGTCAAAGAGCTTACCAAACCTATGATGGTTACAGAGTTCATAGTAGAATTTGATTCGAGCAGAGACATGTTTGAATCTTCCAAGCCCAATGAGAAGGGCGATGGTGGGGGAGATCATGATGAGAATAAAGAAGGACATAGCGATTATGGTAGCGGTAATAGTAGTGATGGTGGGAAACCACAACGTGAGAAGTGGAGACCCAACAACCCAAAAGAGAAGAGGAGCAAGATGAGAAGCTACTTGTGTAAGGACCCGCATATAAAGAAGAATTGTCCAAAGGTATCTTTGTTTTCAGCTATCAAGACGCAAGATGAGCCGAAGGAAGGGAAACCTATTGAGAAGAAAGCATTAAAGGTTAATGCGATGGTGCTTATTCCTGCCAAAAGAGATGACAAGGAAGGGTTGATGTTTGTAGGCATCAACATTGCAGGCTAAAGGAAGAGTTCTCTTATTGACACGGGAGCATCTGACTTGTTGATATCGAAAAAAGCTACTAAGGAGCTTGGTCTCTCGATTCGGAAATCAAATAAGAAGATTAAGATGGTAAATTTCAAGGAAGACCCAACTGTTGGTGTAGCTAAAAAAGTGGAGCTACAAATTAGCGAATAAAAAGGAAAGGAAGACTTTGAGGTAATCAAATTAGTCGATTACGATTTTGTGCTTGGCTTGAACTTCCTTGACAGGATTCAAGCTACTATGTTTCCATTGGCCGATCAAATTCATATTGTTACCGGTCCGTTATTACGAATCATTGTGCCAGTATATCGAGATATGAAGGTTGGGACCAAGGTATTGTCATCAATCCAGCTAGTCGAGGATGTTTCGTATGGAAAGAACATCGACTCGATGGAACGGAGTGTTGCGAAAGCCCTTTCGGGAGAGTTAGTAGAGCTTGGGACCGATATAAGGCCTGTTGAGTCGTCTGTGGAGATATCACCTTTGGGTAAGGTGAAGTGTGCATCAAACTTTGAGGGAAAAGAAGCGATGCAAGCAGGATAAACGGGTCTTGTAAATGCTACGAGTAAGGTACATTGTGAACACTTTAGTAGTGTTGTGAATTCTGACTTGTCAGTTTGGCAAGGTTGTAGAGACCCTTTCAAAGTTCTTGAGCAAGGAGGCCAAGGGATTGTGGGAATTACGAAGCCAAGAAGTGTGAATCAAGAAGATTCCGAACAAGGCAAGTCAAAATTGGGGCAAGTTGGAGTGGAGACTTCTTGCCAACGAGATGTACCAACGAGTGCAACGGTTCAAGATAAGAGGAGACGAAAGTCGAGGCGAAAGTTCCGAAAGAAGGGATAGCTTGATAGCAAGACAAGTCGGGAAGAAGCTGAGGCAACGAGACGAGATCAAGGCGAATCAAGTTAGTGCCATTCTGAAGTCATAACGAGGATGTTGCGAGAATGGGTGGAGGAGAATGTCACGGGCCAAAGTTTAGAGCCCATGACCATTGCACACAATGAGTCCCATGGAGGTCTGTCATTGACATGGGATCATTTAGCCTACATGAGCTAGCCCGATTCAGAGAGCTGTTGGTCAAGCCTATCAAATTGAAGCCTGAGTGGCCCAATGATGAAGCTTTGGCAACTTAAGGCATCTGGGCAAATATGGGAACTAATCCTAGAAGATAAGGGAGAATCATATCTTTAGGATTAGATAGGATTTGATTTAGATGTAATCTTGTAAATCCCATAAATTAAGGGATAGACTAATCTCATCCGTTGATGTAGCTTAATCTTGACCGTTGGTTGTGAGAGAGATCAACTATAAATAGGAGTCTCTCCTCATTTGTAAATCATCCATTGGAATTCATTCCATTCATTGTATTCTTTGAGAGAAAGTAATACAATTAAGAGCATTTACTCAAACACTTGATGTTCTTGTTTTTGTGGCTTTCTATTGTCTTTTGAGCCTTCTTTTGGCTAGTCGCTTCTGCTATACAAGTTGGTGCCTTAGAGGAATTCCCTTAGTGAATCCTTAATCATAGTGGTTAGGTTAACTTAGGCATGTTTGTAAGAAAGGATCGCCTAAGGTCGCATGGATTACGAGACTAAACATCTAGCCACGTGACACAAATAAGTACTTCCATAAAATTTTTCCATAATTACATATTTAATTATTAAATAAAACCCAAATATAACGACTACATATAAACATAAGTGAGATTTAACTAAAGAAATTAACTTTGATAATTCTCTAGAGTTTGATGTAAAGAAAGTACTTCCATAAAATTTTGCCAACACTATAGGCTAGAGGTGTCATATGACATTATAGGCATAAATTTTTCCTACTAAGATTTAAGTAAAATGTTGTCACTAATATATATTTTTAAATTTAAATCTATTTACAACACTTAAGTAACCATAATTTATTGTCAACTTTTTCAAGAACTACGAAATGGATAAGAGTTGGATACAATTGTCAAGGGTAAGCAACGACTATTGAAATGGAGTGAAAACTTTTCTAAATTTTACATTTCAAAATGCAAGCCAAGAGAATATGATTCTTTGCCCGTGTAAGAATAGTGACAACATCAATTGGCATATTCGTGAAGTTGTCTACGAACATCTAATTGTTGATGGCTTTATTCGAGGGTATAAAAAATGGATTTTCCATGGAGAGTGTACACCTAGTAGAACCTCTTCAACGATTAATCTAGGTTATCCTCATTATGCTCATCATCAGTATGGTAGAGAAGATGACATGGAAGGTATGTTACGAGATGCATTTAATATGCACAGTCATGGTTTGCAAAAGTTTCCACCTGAATTTATTGTATCCGATAAACCCTAAACCCTACTATTAGAGCTTTTGACAGATATGTTTCCGTTTGCAAAAATCTCTCATTCATGCAAAGATATGAAGAAACTGATAAAGGATTTAGGCCTTGGGTATGAAAAAATTCATAGTTACCCAAATGACTGCATGTTGTATTGAGGTGATCGGAGAAACCAATAGTCTTGTCATGTTTACGGTACATCTCGTTGGATGAATAGGAATGCGAAAAATGTGAATGAGGATGAAGGTGAGGCACAATCAAGAAAGAAGCCAATAAAGATTTTGTGATGTTTTCCATTAATACCAAGACTTCAAAGGCTTTTAATGTCGTCGAAGACAACCGAGTCTATGAGGTGGCATCATGATGAATGTACCGATGATGGATTATTAAGGCATCCTACAGATTCTTTAGCTTGGAAATCATTTAACAGTAAATTTTCAAGCTTTGCAAGCGATCCTTGGAATGTGAGGTTTGGGCTAGCATTTGATGGATTTAATCCATTTAAACTCATGAGTACTTTGTACAGTACTTGGCCTATAGTGCTTGTTCCTTACAATTTGCCTCTTTGGGTTTGCATGAAGCAATTTTCTTTTATCTTATCTATGATTATCCCTAGAGAGAAAGGTCCCGGGAATGATATTAACATTTATATGCAGTCACTTATTGAAGAGTTGAAATAGTTATGGGCGGGTGTTAAAACATATGATGTCTTCAAAAAGGAGAACTTTTTTTTACGTGCAGCTTTGTTGTGGACTGTTAATGATTTCCTAACTTATGCCAATTTATCTGGTTGGAGTACCAAAGGACGTTATGCTTGTCCTTGTTGTGCAGCGCAAACATGTTTAAAGTGATTATATAATGGAAAGAAGTTCTCTTATATGGGGCATCGTCGGTGGTTAGATGGAAATCATAGATTAAATTTTAGAAGACTCAATTTGATGGTACTGAAGAGTTTAGAGAAGCTTCTGAATAGACCATTGGATCTGAAATCTTATTCATGTTGAAAGATATAGATTTCAGTTATGGGAAGATGAATCAACCATCCAACACGCAAAAAAATAGAAGACCAGGGGAGGCGTATGTTGGCGATGTTGACCGAGAGAGTGATGATGAATCTGATGAAGAGGATGATCCTAATGAGGCGGACTTGTGGAAAAAAAGAAGTATTTTTTTATTTGCCTTATTGGAGCATCATATTTTGCGACACAATCTTGTTGTCATGCATATTGAAAATAATGTTTGGGAGAACATAATCCGGACAATTCTTAATGTCAATAGGAAATCGAAAGACAATCTTAAGAATTGACTTGATCTAGTTGACATGGGAATTCGGCATGATCTTCATGCCCAACTATTTTTGAATGGAAAATGTCGATTGTCGCCTTCTATTTTTACAATGTCAAAGAAATAAAAAGAAATCTTTTGCACGGTGTTGAAGGATATAAAGGTCCCAGATGCATATGCATCAAATATATCTCGATGTGTGAGTCTTAAAGATTGAAGAATATATTCCCTAAAATCACATTATTATCACATCTTGATGCAAGATTTACTGCCAGTTGCTTTGCGGTGTTCTATGTCGAAAAAGGTGACATCTTGTATAATTGAATTATCCAATATAATGAAAGTTATTTGTGGAAAAGTTTTGAATGTTGAAGAACTTGAGAAAGTAAAAGATTGAGTCGCCTTGACGTTATGCAACTTGGAGAAGATCTTTCCACCTTCGTTCTTCACTATTATGGTGCACTTGTTAATCCATCTCCCTCATGAAGCAAAACTTGGTGGACTAATTTTCTATCGGTGGATGTATCCTTTAGAGAGGTGCTAATTAATTTGCAAAGTTTTCATTCATTCATTAATATACCTTTAGTTACAACTTTTGATAATATTGTATATCGTGTTTAGGTTCCTATGCAAATTGAAGTCATATTGTCGTAATAAGCGTTATATAGAAGGATCAATTACTGAAGGTTACTTAGCAGAGGAGTGTATGACTTTGTGCTCTAGATATTTAGAAGATGTTGAAACAAGATTGGATAGACCAAGTAGAAATGTTGGGCCTAATAATGATCATAGCTTAGCTGAAACTTATCTATTTCGAAGTTATGGACAACCAATCGAGAAACTTGAAATTGCACACTTAGATGATATATCTTGAGTACAAGCACATCGATATGTTCTTTTTCACCACGATTCAATTGAACCATTACGGAAGTAAGTTTTAGAATTTGATAAATATTCATCCTTTTCATTTGTTTATTTTTTCGATAACAAATTTATTCACTTTTTAACATAGCGAGTATAAACAACTCTTGAGATCTCATTCACGCTCCCGAATATTACAACATCGAGAGATTCATAAGTTATTCACATAATATTTTCATGAATGGTTAGGGTACACGGTATGCAACTGAAGCTTTCAATGAAAAATAATAATGTTTTCGTATAATATTATAATTAATCAATTTACTTTCAATTCGATAGGTTTGGAGTGGAAAGGACATCAGTGAAGAAGTTAAATGGCTTTCCCAAGGTCTGAATAGAGTAGTAAAAAGATATAATGCCTTTCTGATTAATGGATTCAGGTTTCATACAAAATCCCGCGAAAGATTGAAGAGGACTCAAAATTGTGGAATAGTTGTTAATTCTTCAATTACAAGTTATGCTAGTGCTGTAATCCTGTTGAGGGAAATGTGGAGTATTACGGACTTCTTACGAACATTATTGAGTTGGATTACTATGACAAATGGAAGGTTATTTTATTTCGATGTGATTGGGCTGATGTTAATATTGTTCACTGAATGAAAAAAGATCAATTTGGCTTTATAATGGTGAACTTCTCTCAATTAATTCACATTGGGAAACAATTGATGGACGGTATGTATTTTCTTTTCAAGTCAAACAAGTTTTTTACTCGAGAGATCCAACTGATGAGGGTTGGTACGTTGTACTCCGTAACACCCCTAGAGACTTGTTTGACATGGGCAATGGGAGTAGAGATGACAGGGACGAAAGATCAGAAACTTTGCCTTTTCCAGAACAAAACTTAAATGAAACTATCCCTAGTACTAGTACACAATTTCAATGGGTTAGCTAGGATGTGGATGAAGATATTTACGAATTATAATGTAGTAAGATTTTACGTTTTTTAATACTATGTAATATTATAATTTAAATCTTGATCTTGTTAAATATATCCATTACTATTATTGTTGTAATTAGTTACTAATATTTCAACTATTTTATGTGTATTGCAGATAATATGCCTAGAAGAAAATTCTGAGATCTAAGTATTATTCAAAATCCTCTGAATTCGAAAAAAACAAATAGTGATTAATAGACTGCTATTGGATCTTCAAATGTTTCGAAAACTGTAGAAAATCAAAGTAATGTTAAGTTTAATTTCAAGCATGTTGACTTTTATTTTTTATTTTTGTTTCAAATTCTAATATTATCATATAAAATTTTTTTAGCTGAAAATTCTGAGAGGCGCAGAACTTGAGGACGTACCCTATTAAAGGATTTATACAGTCTAAATCCTGAGGAGCGTGTCAAAGTATCTGCAAATAGTCATGGTCAGCCTGTTGGATCATAATCTCGACTTTTGGAAGAATACTTGGGCATTGTAACACGAAATGCCAATCTGTTGCTAATCAATTACGAGTCATGGCATCATATGCCTGATAGTAACAAAAATCAAGCTCTCGATAATATTAAGGTAATAAGGTGAATGTAATTTATAATACTTTGGTTTAATTTTAATTTATATTTACTTTCTAAACTTGTATTATTTGCAGGCGAGATTTATTTTAGAGGTCTCGGACGACTATGTGAAGAAAGCATTAGGAAAGGAATGGAGAGACCATAAGAGTATTATAAAGAAAGATTATTTTAAGAAAAATATGAGCCTCGAAGAGAAATTGCGAAATGTCCCGCCGGGAATGCTAAGGTACCAATGGGAAGAAAAAGTTAGATTTTGGAGCTCAAAGAAAGGAGAGGTATTATGTACTACTAAACTCTTATAATTATTTCGGTTTATAGTGCACTAACCCAATTTCATTCGGGCCCAGTACACTATTTTTCTTTTTTATTTTTATTATTATTTATTTATTTTATAAATACAATAAATAATAAAATAATGAAATTGAAAAATAAAGCCTAAATATTTCTTTTTACCAAGCCTAAATAACCTATTTTTTTTAAACAGGTCTAAATACTTGCCCAATCTTACAAAACCCTAAAGATTAAACAGAAACCCTAGCCCCATTTTAGTTTCCAATCGCCGCCACCGTCAGCCCTCCACGCAGTCGTCGCCACCGTCACAGTGATCCTCGGACACCACCTTTCCACGATTTGCACGATTCCACAACCGAAAAATTTGGAAAAGTGGTTGTAAAACAATGTTATAAATACACATGTACACACAATTTTTAGAGAGAAAAAGAAGATTCGAAATTAGAGGGAAATACACAAAGATTTGTACGAAAATCAATAGAAGTGTAGCTATTTTTTTAGCAACCAAGACCATCAATAAAAGTAAGGTATTAGTTTTAAATCTATACATTTTTTAACTTTTTTTTCTCTTTTTTTCCTATTCGAAAATACTAGTAAAAAAAAGGGATTTTGGAGGGTTTTATACCTTTTTGCACCACCCACGGTGGCCGTCGGTAGGTCGTCGACGCCAAGACGAACGACGGTGGGGCTCCTCAGCCCATGGTTAGTCGAATGGGGGTAGGAGCGGGAAGGAAAATTTTGTTTTTATTTTTGAGAGAAAAAAGAAAGGAAACTTGGGTTTTTTTGTAGAAAGTAAAAGAGAAATGAAATAAAAAAAGGGTTGGATAATCACACAGTGAAACGACGCGTAAGGGACAGAGGAATTCCTTTTTTAAAAAAATTAGGAAAATTCCCACTTGGTCCTTTTTTTAAACAATTGTTCAAGCAAGTCCTTTTGACCTAATTTTTGTCATTTTCAATTCGACCCAATAATTTCACTTGGTTTTCAATTTAGTCCTTGACCCAAAAGTATCCCTAGGGCTACCACGTGTTAATTTTTTGGGTTTATTACCCGTGAAGCCTTTATTTTATTTTACAATTATTTTTTAACCCTAAACTTTTCAAAAATTATGTTTTGCCCTCAAACTTTCCAAAAATTCAAATTTGACCTCAAAATTTTCCAAAAATTCTAATTTGACACTCAAACTTTCCAAAAATTTTGATTTGACCCATAAAGTTTTCAAAAATTCAAATTTGACCCAGTTTTAATGTAATTTTTTAATTCCTTTTATACATGCATATGTATGTTATTTTATTTTATTGTATTTTAAGTATGTATTGTTTTTATTATGTATACCTGTAAATCATGTGCATACTTTTGCATAAAATGAAAATTTGTTTTTTTTAAATACTCAAATTATTTTAATAAATCAAGGCAATATCCTTTGTCTCGGGAATTTGAAAAATCATGCCCTAACTCACTAGGTGTGATTTTTCTTTGAACCGGGATAATTGAATATCCTTTTAAAATAAATACAAGATATTTTTTGAAAAGATCGTCATTTTTCGAATATTCAAATTGTTACGTCCTAACTTATTGGATGTGACTTTTCCTCGATTAATTCGAAATAATGAGCTTTCTTCGGAAGTAAAATTTGTTTTCAAAATAGAATAAATTTAACATTCATGCATTTAAAGATCACGATTTAAATTTTTCTCAAATTTTTAATTTTCAACAAATAAGACTTTGAATAATCGATTAGGTACCAATTTTAGGCGTGTAAGGGTGCTAACCCTTCCTTATGCGTAACCAACTCCCAAACTCATTTTATGGTTTCAAGGTCCAAAATTCTTTTAATGATTTTTCTAAAAAAAATCTCGAGAGGTGACCCAGTTACAATTGTTTTAAAAAATTATTGGTGACGGCTCCATTTTCATTTTCCAAAATATAAATCAAGACTTATTTTTTTCTAAAAAATGGTTTTGATAGCTTGGCGACTCCGCTGAGGATTCATAATAAGAGAGTCAAGCCGTAAGTTGATTATTTTGTCTTTTTTATCGAAAATTTCAAATTCGATAATTTAATTTGCGATCCTATAATTTTTTTTATATGTTTGTTGTGATAATAGCATGTTGATATTATATGTTTATATTTTTGCATACATGCATCTATTACTACACCGCTTAAGTGGAAGTGAGAAGTTACTCCTTCGTGAGGTTTTCACCTCTGTGCAGGATAGTGAACCGCTTTGGGATACATCCGTACCTATGTTTTCGTGAAGTTTTCACTTCCATCCAAACATATGGGAAATGTGTCCCCTTGAACCAAACTCGTTCGTAGGAGCCTATAATGGGTGAGGACTAAGGAATCTACTGGTTTGGGTACCGTTACTTTAGAACCAAGAACCACATATAATAGGCCCTAAGTGCCCACCCTAGGTAGAACTATATTGAACCTTGAGAAACCAACTAATAGATATGTAGGTTTTATGTTGTATTTTTGTTGATACATTTTATGACTGTGGGTGCTAACTTGTTTTATTTTCTTATTTTGCATTGCATCCTCATATTAGGAAAGGTATTGACTTGAGTTCAATTACTAGTAGAGAACTGGTTATGGAAAAAGGGTATCTTGATGAGGTAGAAGATAATGTGGTCGTGCGTATGTGGTCAGAGGACAGACACTGTGAGAAGGGTGATAGTCTAGATGAAGGCCATGTATCAAATTATTGGGATTTCACTCGGATCAGTGTGACTCAAAATAGCTTGCAAGAGTTGAAAGAAATCTAGGATCGGTGGGATGATGGAATGAAGCAGATTTTCTACCGAGAGTTTGGGGATCTACCATACTTGCTAGAAGTTAAGGTGGACAAGCATCTCTTCCGAGCCCTTGCACAGCACTGGAACTCGGCTTACAGCTGTTTCACTTTTGGGGATATGGATATGATGCCCACCATTGAGGAATATATGCTCTATTTTGTTACCCCAAAATTCAAGTAAAAAAAGCCTATTCGAGAGTCGCCAATGTGCCAACTTTCCTTAAGAAGTTGATGAACATTACGGGGATGAGTGAGCAATGGGTCACAGCGCGAATTAAGGTGAAAGGAGACAATAAATGCGTCACTTTGAAAAGTTTGCTATATTTGATTGTAGCTCATCCTGATGCAAGGAAAAAGGTGGATATATTTGCTCTCAGTTTGTACGTACTGGTTATATTTCCCAGGGCGTTGCGACACATAGATGAGGCGATCACTGATTTATTCGATCAGCTCCACAAGGGGGTTACACCTATTCCAGCAAATTTGGTCGAAACTTTTAGGTCATTAAATGCATGCCAAAGAGAGAGAGAAGGGAGATTTATTGGTTGCGCACTACTGCTGATGGTTTGGTTTCATAGCCACTTTTGGAAAGTGGAAAAGGTTCCTTGTCGGGTATTTTCTGTAAGTTACTCTCCTTCGAGGGAATTTGTTGCAACACAAAGGCGAGAGGATATTTCTAAAGAAAAGTGAATCGCAATACTCCATAGTCTCCATGACGAAGACATTGAATGGCGAGCACTGTGGTTCATTCTCGATGAAATTGTTTATCGATCTAATGATTTCGACTGGGTTCCGTTACTAGGGATATGGAGAGCTATAGGGTATGCTCCTTTGTTAGTAATGAGACAGTATCGGTCGAGACATTTCATCCCCGTAACTCAGGGTTTGGCTCAGTGTGAGTTTGTATACAAAGGCGATAACAATAAGAAAAGAGTCTAAGAGATGTCAAATGTTTGGAATCAAGTCCGTAAAATGAAGCCATTTGCTGTAAATCCCATGAAAACCCAAGAGTATGATGAATGGAGGAGTAGGAGAGTCAATGATAACATCCCTATGCCAAATCCAGACAGTGTCCGCCTAGTTGAGGAGCATTTGCAAGTAGTCCCATCGGAATTAGAGCTTATCAAGTAAGACTTTGAGAAGAAAAGTTCTGAATTGGGGAAAAAGATAGAAGCATTAGAAGAGAAAAAGATGCTGTTGGGTTTGGATGTTCAAGAGGAGAGGGTTCGGACGAATCAGTGGAAGAGAAAATTTCAGGAAGCTCAAGTCTAAGGAGATGCGATAAAAAGCAAGCTTTTCCTCTTCCACTGATTCGTTCGAACCCTCTCCTCTTGAACATCTCCTTAGACTTGAGCATCCTGAAAATTTCAGAATAACCTTACAAGAAAACGAATGTCTTTACACTCTTTACATAAGATGCTTTAAGCATAGAGTATGAGTCAGTGTCTGATAAAGGCCAGAAGTTAGCATGTCTACTTCAAAAGATTAAGACTTTGAACATTAGGGCAAGACCTTATTTGTAATCATCTTATGTAAAGACATTCGTTTTCTAGTAAGGTTATTCTATCAGAATTCGATTGAGAGTCAATATCTTTCTTGCATTTTGCATTCATGCATTCATGAAGTTTCGTATTGTATTTTCATACATTAAAAAACTTCAAGAAAGACGTTTCTAACTAATTAAAATTTTCCTTTAAAAGTTACTCTGAAAAAAGCACACCGTTACTACACTCGTGCCAAGACAAGAGCGATGGATCAACGATTGGAAAGATTGGAGAAAATGCAAAAAGAAATGCAGGATCAGCTGCATGAACAGTTAGCAAAGGTGCATCAAGATATGAAAGACTAGATTATTGAGTCCCAGAATGAACTTATCAATAAGTTCGCTCAATTATTGGTTGAGAAAATTGATAGGGGAAGGGGTATTATAATTGACCCAAAGGAAGGGACTGATGGTCCTCCTTGTGTTACCCCCACGCCAGCCCAGGTTTTGCAAGAAACGGATGTTCGAGGAGCATCTGACACTATTAACCAGTAATCGTGCTTGTTTGGCACACCAAAACCAGCAAACTACCAAACGGGTTCTAGTTCTAACCCAGGAAATTAGCCAATCGACTTTCTCATAGCAGACTTAAATGAGATGATGGAACCAGAAAAAGCCAGAGTCGAATTTCCTAACCAGTTGGAGGAGCGTTGTAAATGGTTAGAGGAAAGGTTTAGATCTTTAGAAAGAGCTGAGAGGTGCTGTGGAATTGATGCTAAGGAGCTGAGTTTGGTTTCTAACTTGGTACTCCCCTCCAAATTTAACGTTCTAGAGTTTGAGAAACATAACGGGACAAGCTGCCCGAAGGCACATATCACTATATTCTACAGAAAGATGATTGGTTATGTCCATAATGATTAGCTGCTAATCCACTATTTCCAGGACAATCTAACGAGATCAGCTGCAAGGTGGTAGAATCAATTAAGTCGTGCTAATATCAATTCTTGAAAGCATTTGGCACAGGCTTTCATGAGATAATACGGTCATGTCACCGACATAGCTCCTGACATGATCATGTTACAAAATGCTGAGAAAAGGCCAGGTGAAAGTTGCAGGCAGTATGCTCTACGATGGAGAGATATGACCACCCAAGTACAGCCACCACTTTTTGAGAATGAGACAACCATGCTTTTCGTCAGTACTTTAAAGGCACCGTATATCAATCATCTACTAGGAAACGCTACTAAAAGTTTCTCCGATATGGTCATGTCAGGAGAAAGGATTGAAAATGCAATCCGAAGTGGAAAAATAGATGCTAGAGAGAAAACCAAAAGGCTCGCTCCTAGAAGGAAGGATAGTGAGGTGACTAATATAAGCTAATATCGAGCGAATGTTACAAAACCGGTCATGATAACACACTCTAAAGCCCCGACAACCAGTTATCAAAATATAACGAGGCAAGAATTGGGCTCGAGGCCGAACATCGAAAGAATCCAATTCACTCCCATCCCGATAACATACAAAGAGCTTTACAAAAGCTTATACGATGCCCGAGTGGTGTCCCCTTATTATTTGAAGCCAATGCAACCTCCGTTCCTGGAATGGTATGACACAAATGCTCAATGTGACTACCATGTAGGAATAACGGGTCACTCCATTGAGAATTGCACCGCTTCCAAAAAGCTGGTTGAAATATTTATTAAGATGGGGATCATAAGGTTTAATAAATCCGTAGGACCTAACATGGCTGGAAATCTCTTGCCAAATCATCCCGATCAGGCGGTGAATGCAATAACGAAAGAGAGAAGCAAGAGGATTAAGAATGATGTGGGAGAGGTCAAGTCTTCATTGAAATGAGTTTGGTAACAGATGGTTAATAAAGGTTTGATCATGTAAGAGAGAGAGAACATGGTGACAATAACTGAAAATTACTGCGAGTTTCATGCAGTGGAGGGGCATAAATTCCAAAGGTGTATCAAATTTCGAACCTTGGTACAGAAGTTGATGTATAATAAAGAACTTGAGTTTTTTGAGGAGAGGAAAAATGATGAGACAAATAATGTTTGTGCTTCTGAGGAAGAGGCACCGAAAAAGACTTATAAGGTCAACCTATCAGTGATAATTATATTCAGGCTAAGGGGTGAGGTTGGAGGTCAAATGACGCCACGGGTCATCATTCAAAAACCCGTGGCATTTCTTTATAAGGATAATAGAAGGGTACCATGGAGCTATGATTGCAGCATAGCGGTATTGAATGATGAAGGATCAAATGAAAATGCAAGTATTGCAGATGTAGAGAAAGAGGTTAATAAGAAAGCCTTGATGGATGGGCTTGAGAAGAGAGAAAACAACAAACTCGGGATGCAAGTGAATGAGCCAATAATTAAGGAAAAGGCCAAAGAAATTCTCAAATTCCTAAAGCATAGCGAGTACAACGTGGTGGAATAGTTACATAAGCAACTAGATGGATTATTAGTTTTAGCCCTACTATCAAGTTTAGAAGCCCACCGTAATGCGCTATTGAAAGTGTTGAACAAAATGTACGTGGTAGAGGATATCTCTGTAAACAAGTTAGACTGACTGGTTAATAACTTAAGTGCAAAAAATTTCATTTTCTTCAATGATGATGAAATACATCTAGGGGGCATGGGCTCAATGAAAGCTCTTCAGGTTACGACTCGATGCAAAGGGTACACGTTACTGAGAGTATTGATAGATAATGGCTCAACCTTGAATGTGCTACCACTAATAACACTGAAAAGGTTACCGATAGACAACTCTCACATGAAGGCATGTCACGGTGTAGTAAGGGCCTTTGATGGAATGGAGAGACGAGTGATGGGTAGAATTGAGATTCCACTCCTAATTGGTCCAAACACGTATGAGATGGACTTTTTGGTAATGGACATTAGGCCAACTTACAATTGCCTATTGGGAAGGCCGTGAATCCATTCGGTAAGGGCAGTATCGTCATCCCTACATCAAAAGTTAAAATTGGTGACAGAAGGTCGATTAATTACCATTAATGCTAAGAAGGACATCATTGCATTAGTGACTAGCCATGCGCCCTACATAAGTACAAATGAGGAGGCCATGGAGTGCTCCTTTAAATCGTTGGAGTTCATGAATGCTACTTTTGTGGCTGAGGGAGATAAGATTCTCACACCGAAGATTTCGGCGACCACTAGGATGGGGCTAAAATTGATGATTGGAAAAGGAGCTTCACCTGGTAGAGGATTGAGAAGATATCTCCAAGGAAGGATTACAGCACCAGTATTGGCAAAGAAACATGTTCAGTTTGGCTTAGGATTCAAGCCAAATATGAAATAGAAAAAGGAAAAGCTACAGAAAAAATAAGAGAAAAGAAGAGCACGAATAAGTGGGGAAGAGATCAAAAGCAAGCCACTTGTCCTTCCTTACATCTCAAGGTCATTCGTGTCGGGAGGTATTATGAACCCCGAGCGAAAGTCGACAGAAGATAGGTTGGCAGGAATAATGGAGAATCTAAACATCAGCGCTATTTTTGAAGGGATGAGTGAAGAAAGGAATTTGTCAGAAATTCGCCCCTACGCCCTCGGAAGCATTCTAGACAACTGGACTACGGAAGAGCTCCTTGTAACTTTTAAGTCTTTCCAGAGTAATGTTTAGAACACCCTTGTTGCTCTAAGCCCGAGAGCAATTGGGGTCTTTTTGTAATAGGGACATGTTCATTTACTTTTTATTTTCAATAAAGAAGATGCACTTTCTTTCACCCAAATTGGTAAAAATTCTCATTATTTTTTTCGTTCATCTCATTCCATGATAAACATTCTTAAATTCATTTATCCTTCGGATCATTTGGTCCATATGACACAGGTCCCTAGATATCAATAATATGAGTAACGTCGTTACCGACTCAGAGCCATATTTTGAGCAGGATGTGTGTTAAGAGGAATCTCAAGATTTTGAAGAAG
The DNA here is from genome assembly GCA_005610355.1 of Gossypioides kirkii. Taxonomy (NCBI): domain Eukaryota; kingdom Viridiplantae; phylum Streptophyta; class Magnoliopsida; order Malvales; family Malvaceae; genus Gossypioides; species Gossypioides kirkii. Next base: position 22,967,782 of record CP032253.1, on the reverse strand, counting down.
CCCAAGATTATAGTTTATCTCTTGATTTATTACGGATGGTTGAGCAAGATGAGAAACAGATCCTACCTCACAAAGAATTAATAGAAGTTGTGAGGTTAGGGGATGAAGTTGACAAAAGGGAGGTGAAGATTGAAACCTGTATCTCTACAGAAATGAGGCGAGATCTCATTGATATGCTTCAAGAGTCAAGGATGTGTTTGCATGGTCGTATTAGGATATGCCAGATCTAAATAGTGATATCGTGGTGCACAAGCTCCCTATAAGAGAAGAATGTAAACCGGTCCAACAAAAGCTTCGAAGAATGAGACTAGATGTTCTCCTAAAGATAAAAGAAGAGGTCCAAAAACAATTTGATGCTGGCTTCTTACGAGTAGTGGAATACTCAGAATAGGTGGCAAACATAATGCCAGTTCTTAAAAAGGACGTGAAAGTACGAATGTGCATCGACTATCGGGATTTAAACAAGGCAAGTCCAACAGATAATTTCCCGTACCTATTATTGACACTTTGGTGGACAATACAACAGGTCATTCCTTATTCTCTTTCATGGATGGTTTTTTTGGGTACAACCAAATAAAAATGCATCATGAGGATATGGATAAAACTACATTTGTCACCGTATGGGGATCCTTTTGCTACAAAGTTATGTCATTTGGACTGAAGATTGCAGGGGCAACATATTAAAGGGCTATGATTACTCAGTTCCATGACATGATGCATAAGGAGATTGAGGTTTATGTCGATAATATGATCGTAAAGTCTCAAACAGAAGAGGAACATGTGAAAGTTTTAAGAATATTGTTCTTAAGATTGAGAAAATTATAGCTGAAGTTAAACCCAAACAAATTACTTTCGGGGCTACTTTAGGCAAGTTATTAGGCTTTGTGATTAGTAGAAAAGGAATTCAAATCGATCATAATAAAGTTAGAGCTATACAAGAGTTGCCACCTCCACGTACTCAAAAAGAAGTTAAAGGGTTCCTAGGGAGATTGAATTACATCGCTCGGTTCATCTTACAACTAATTGAGAAATGTGATCCTATCTTTCGTTTTCTCAAGAAGTATAACCCAGGAGTTTGGGATGATGAATGCCAAAAGACTTTTGACAAAGTCAAACATTATTTGTCCAATGCTCCAGTTTTGATGCCACCGAATACGGACAAACCTTTGATCCTATACTTGGTTGTATTCGAAAACTTTATGGGAGGCATATTAGGCCAACACGATGAGTCAGGAAAGGAAGAAAGAGCAATTTATTATCTCAGCAAGAAGTTCACTGAATGCGAGATAAGATATTCGTCGATTGAGAAACTATGTTGTGCTCTGGTTTGGACTACCTGAAGGTTGAGGCAATACATGTTATATCATACAACTTGGTTGATTTCAAAATTAGATCCTCTTAAGTTTATGATGAGGTTGACTGCATGGAATAGAAGGATGGCCAGATGGCAAATGTTACTTTTTGAATTTGACAGAGTCTATGTAAACCAGAAGGCGATAAAAGGGAGTGCAATAGTAGATTTTCTGGCTAGCAGAGCTCTTGAGGATTATGAGCCATTAGATTTTGACTTCCCAAACGAAGATCTAATGCATGTTGCAACCACAGCAAAAGAAGCTTCAAAAGAGCAACCATGGGAAATGCATTTTGACGGTGCTTCAAATGCTACTGGCAAAGAGATTGGGGCAGTTCTGGTATCCTTGGATAGAGATCATTATCCCCTCACAAGCAAGCTTGACTTCGATTCCACAAATAACATGGCAGAATATGAAGCATGTGTCATGGGTATTCGGGCAACTATAGAACGTAAGATTAAGATTCTGCAAGTGTACGGGGATTCTACGTTAGTAATTTATCAACTCAAGGGAGAATGGGAAACGAGAGATTCCAAGTTGATGGATTATCAAAAGTTAGTTCTCGAGCTAATTAAAAAATTCGAGGACATCACCTTCCATTACCTCTCGTGAGAGGAAAATCAGATGGTCGATGCTTTGGCTACTCTTGCCTCTATGATCATGGTCAATAAGTAAGAAGATATGAAGCCTATTCAGATGAGTCTCTACGAGGTTTCAACTCATTGCTACAGCATTGAAGAGGAAGAAAAAGATAATCACCCTTGGTACCAAGAAATTTTGCAATACATAAAAGACCGTAAGTACCTTGAGCAAGCCACCGAGAATGACAAAAGAACATTGAGAAGGCTCGCGATTGACTATTTCCTTGACAAGGATATTCTATATAAAAGGAGAAAAGATCAGGTCCTGTTAAGGTGTGTTGATTCTGTTGAGGCTAAGAAAATCTTAAAAGAAGTTCATGAGGGTGTTTGTGGAACACATGCTATGGTTTCACGATGGCTAAATAGATTATGAGATTCGGGTATTACTAGTCAACCATGGAAGGAGATTGCATTAAATACGCTAAGAAATGTCACAAGTATTAAGTTTACGGAGACAAAATTCATGTACCACCTTCACCTCTCCATGTTATGACTTCCCTATGACCTTTTTCTATGTAGGGCATGGTCGTCATTGTACCAATCTTGCCAAAAGCTTCTAATGGGCATAGATTCATTTTTGTGGTCATCGATTACTTTACTAAGTAGGTGGAAGCTGCTTCCTACACTAATGTCATGAGATCAACGGTCAGTGAATTCTTGCAAACAGAAATTATATGTCGGTATGAAATGTCAGAGAAGATCATATCCGACAATGCTTTAAACCTGAAAATAGCACAATAACAGAAGTCTATAGTTAGTTCAAGATCAAGAACCACAATTTAGCACCATATCGTCCGAAAATGAATGGAGCAGTAGAGGTAGCTAATAAAAACATCAAGAAAATCATTGGGAAAATGACAGAAACCTGTAAAGTTTGGCATAAGAAGTTACCATTTGCTCTCTACGCTTATCGAACGTCTGTCAGAACTTCTACCGGGGCAACACCTTTCTTATAGTATATGGAATGGAAGTAGTTTTACCTATTGAAGTCGAAATTCCTTCCTTCCAAGTCTTGTCAGAAGTAAAGTTAGATGAGTCTGAGTGGATCCAATCAAGATATGACCAGCTAAATCTAATTGAAGAGAAAAGGTTGAAAGCTATCCGATATGGCCAAATGTACCAAAAACGGATGATGCGGGGTTATTATAAAAAAGTTCGCCCTAGAGAATTCCGTGAGGAAGATTTAGTTTTGAAAAAGATCCTTCCTATACAAAAGGACTTCTAAGGCAAATGAATGTCAAATTCTAGCTAAGATGGACGACAAAGATTTGTCAAACCCCGTGAACTCAGATTCAGTGAAGAAGTACTTCGCCTAAAAAAAAGAGAGGTTGAGTTGAAAACTCGTAAAGGGCAGCTCAAACCCCAAAAAAGGTAGAGCTGAGATGAAAACCCATAAAGGGCATCTCGAAGCCTAACGAGATTTGAATCGAAAACTCGAAAGGGCAGCTCATATTTGGATCAAGGATTGGGCATGAAGAGCTTCTTTCTCAGAAGTAGAAAGATGGAGAGACATTGCATCTTGAGCATCGACAGAGTGCAATAGCTTTCAGGGGTACACATCCGGCTTAAAGTGGTCCTCATCAAGTTTAGTCAAAGAAGTTCATACATTGATATATAGGGCAGCTGGTTTTATTTCTTGTTGCTCACTTTAGCAATTCTTGATTAATGTTTGCTAGTTTTTGACCAACATTTGTTATCTTGGATGATGCTTTTGATTAATGTTTGATGTCTTCTCATTTATTTCCATTCAAGCGTTATCACCAATAAATTCAATCATATCCATTTTTGTAACCCTGCTCAGAGCATTCTTTGCATAGAAATAGTGGTTAATGGACTTAATGATATAAGGTATAAAAATATTTTTGCATATTACTTTGGGAAATTTTAAATAGTATAGGGACATTAGACTTGAAGGAAAGGCATGGTGACACATCAATGTTAGAACTTAGGCAAAAGACGATCAGTGACAACCTAAGGACTAAAATAATAAAAAAACATTTTAAAATGACATCTTCGCATGCATATCAGTATCATTCATGCGTATTTAGAAAGGAGCATTTGATTCATTCAAATCATGGCATCCTAGTTACATGACCTAGATAGAGGCCCATAAAATAGGTTCTACAGGTCATATCCTCAGAGGATGGTAATAGAACGACAAATCCTATACCCCTAAAGCTATAGAGGAACGGATTGAAGCCGCAACGGCAAATCTCATACACCTAAAGCTGTAGAGGGGCAGATTGAAGCCGCAATGGTGAATCTCATTCACCTAAAGCTGTAGAGGGGCAAATTGAAGTCGCAAGGATGAATCTCATACTCTTGAAGCTGAAATGGAGCGAAGTTACAACCTCGAGTATTTTACCCCGACCATGGGGCAAATTGAAGCAATCCAATCTTTTACCCTAATTAGAGGGCAGATTGAAGACCATCAGATCCCTTTCCTTAACCAGAGGGCATATTGAAGACCATCAGATCTCTTTCCCTAACTAGAGGGTAGATTGAAGACTATCCGATCTCTTACCCCAACCATGAGGCAAATTGAAGCAATCCAATCCTTTACCCTAACCATGGGGCAGACTGAAGACCATACGATCTCTTACCCCGACCATCGGGCAGATTGAGGCAGTCCAATCTTTTACACCTAAACTTGTAGAGGTGCATATTGAAGCTACAATAGCAAATCTCATACACCTAAAGCTGTAGAGGAGCAGATTAAAGCCGCAAGGGCAAATCTTATACTCCTGAAACTGGAAATTGAAGCTACAAGAGCAAACCCTATACCCCTAAAGTTGTAGAGGGGCGAAATAAAACTCGTAGGAATAGACCTCGATCTCCACTAAAGTTGTAGTGGAATGGAGTGAAGCCAAATCCTATACCCTTGAAGTTACGGTGGGTCAGATTAAAGTCATGAAAACAAATATTTATCTCTCTAAAGTTGTAGTGGAGCAAGATAAAGCTACGACATCAAATCCTACATCCATGACGCAGATGTGGTGGAATAGAGCGGTTAATAAAATGAAAGAGGTAGGTTGCTGAAAATAAGAGACATTAAAAAAATAAAATTCAGTAGGATCGAATGAAACTGGTATTCTTTTGTTCTTTGCTCCATTCTAAGTTACACGAAAATGAGTAAAGAGGGGCAACTGTACTAACCTAATTTCATCCGGGCCAGTACACTTTTTTTCTTTTATTATTATTATTATTTATTTTATAAATACAATAAATAATAAAATAATGAAATTGAAAAATAAAACCCAAATATTTCTTTTTTACCAAGCCTAAATAACCCATTTTTTAAAAAAACCCAAATAGTAATTACAAACAGGCTCAAATACTAGCCAAATCTTACAAAACCCTAAAGATTAAACACAAACCCTAGCCCCCTTTTAGTTTCCATCCTTCTCCATCATCAGCCCTCCATGCAATCGTCGCCACCGTCACCGTGATCCTCGAACACCACCTCTCCACGATTTGCACGGTTCCACAACCGAAAAATCTGGAAAAGTGGTTGTAAAACAATGTTATAAATACACAACATGTACACACAAATTTTAGAGAGAAAAAGAAGTTACGAAATTAGAGGGAAATACACAAAGATTTGTACGAAAATCAATAGAAGTGTAGCTATTTATTTTAGGAACCAAGAGCATCAAAAAAAGCAAGGTATTAGTTTTAAATCTATACATTTTTTAACTTTTGTTTCTCTTTTTATCCTATTCGAAAATACAAGGAAAAAAAGGGATTTAGGGGGTTTTACCTTTTAGCACCACCCATGGTGGCTGTCGGCGGATCGTCGGCGTTGAGACGAACGACGGTGGGGCTCCTTAGCTGATGGTCGACCGAATGGGAGAAGGAGAGGGAAGGAAAATTTTGTTTTTATTTTTGAGAGAAAAAAGAAAGGAAACTTGGGTTTTTTGTAGAAAGTAAAAGAGAAATAAAAAAAAGAGGTTGGATGATCACATAATGAAACGACGCATATGGGGGAGAGGAATTCCTTTTTTTTAAATTACGAAAATTACCACTTGGTCCTTTTTTTAACAATTATTTCAATCAAGTCCTTTGACCCAATTTTTGTCATTTTCAATTCGACCCAACAATTTCACTTATTTTTCAATTTATTCCTTGACCCAAAAGTATCCTTAGGGTTGCCACGTGTCAATTTTTTGGGTTTATTACTCGTGAAGCCCTTACTTTATTTTAAAATTATTTTTAACCCCTAAACTTTCTAAAAATTATATTTTGCCCCCAAACTTTCCAAAAATTCAAATCTGAACCAAGAATTTTCCAAAAATTCAAATTTGACACCAAAATTTTTCAAAAATTCCAATTTGACCCTCAAACTTTTCAAAAATTACGATTTGACCCATAAAGTTTTCAAAAATTCAAATTTGACTTGATTTTAATGTAATTTTTTTAATTCCTTTTATATATGCATATGTATGTTATTTTATTTTATTGTATTTTATGTATGTATGGTTTTTATTATGTATCCTTGTAAATCATGTGCATAATTTTGCAAAACATGAATTTTTTTTAAAATAATCAAATTGTTTTAATAAATCAAGGCAATGTCCTTTATCTCGAAAGTTTGAAAAATCATGTCCTAACTCACTGGGTGTGGTTTTTCTTTGAACCCGGATAATTGAATATCCTTTTAAAATAAATACGAGTTTTTCTTTTGAAAGCTTGTCATTTTTCGAATATTCGAATTGTTATGTCCTAACTTACTGGATGTGACTTTTTCTCGATTAATTTGAAATAAAGAGCTTTCTTCGGAAGTAAAATTAATTTTCAAAATAGAATAAATTTGACATTCATGCATTTAAGGATCGCGATTTAAATTTTTCTCGAATTTTTAATTTTTAACAAATAAGACTTTGAATAATCGATTAGGTACCAATTTCGGGCATGTAAGGGTGCTAACCCTTTCTTATGCGTAACCGACTCCCAAACTCGTTTTATGGTTTCAAGGACCAAAATTCTTTTAATGATTGTTTTTAAAAAAAATCTCAAGAGGTGAGCCAATTACACTTATTTTAAAAAATTATTGGTGGCGACTCCATTTTCATATTCCAAAATATAAATCGAGACTTATTTTTATTTTTTTTAAAATGGTTTCAACATATAGTATTTATTATATACATAATAATAATAATTAATGTAGGATCGTGAGCGTATTGGAACAACAAGTAGGCAAAAACAAAAATTCACGCACATAGCTGGATTGAGAAGTTTTGCTTGTGTAGCTGATGATGAAGTATTTTGAATTTATTAATTGTGTCAAATATTAATTACTTTATACTAATTAATATTTTTCCTATTATAATGTAGGAACAGTCGTCAAGTCAAAAAGCTAGACGCCTTTAGCTTTTTGACATTACACATAGAAACAAAGATGGATCTCTTATGACTTCTGAAGCTGCAGAAATTATGGTATATTTACTTAATAAAATTTGAATTATTTTAAATATTTATCATGTTTAATTATAATAGTTTAATTCACCGTTTGTAATGCAAACAATGCCAAGTTATGTTGCATTTGATTGATTATATATTTCGTTTTTAACTCCTTGATTGACTTATTAAGATAAATTAAAGGATAAGAAGGCGGAGTATGAAGCGATGGCTTCAAGTGATAGTTCGGTTAATCTAGAGGACATTGATAACCGAGTTATTACTGAATTTTTGGATCCTAAAAGGTATGGTCGGGTTCGATTTCAAGGATCTTTTGTTAGCCCATCCCGATATTTTGGATCCAGTTCGCAAAGATACATGCCATCGGAGAGTCATGATCAAGCTGAAGTTTAGAGGTTAAGAGATCAAATGGCTCAAATGCAAGCAAGAAAAGTTGAGCAAATTGCCCAACTTAAAGCAGAGGCAGTAGCGAGAGAAGTAGAGGCTCAAAGAAAATATGATGAACTTCAGCTGCAACTTCAAAATATATTGAAAATGTTTCAGCAGAATCAACCATAGAATCTGCCATCTTAGACTTTTGTTTTTTTCTTATTGTGAGAATAATATACACAATACTACTTTTGAATATATTTTTGATTTATTTATTAATTTAAATCATATGCATATTTCTTTCGTGATAGTATCATTTACATTTAGATTTGAAGTTATTGGTTGGATTTGAATTTACAGAAAAAAATGTTAAAAATTCGGGTTCTATGTGAATTAAAATGAGTTGTTAAAATATGTTAATTTTAGCGGTGTTTGTGGGAAAAACGTCGCTAAAAAACATTATCTATAGCGGCGTTTGTGGGAAAAGCGCCGCTAAAGAACATTTTCTGTACCGGCGTTTGTGAGGAAAGCGCAGCTAAAGACCATGTTCTTTAGTGGCTTTTGTGAGAAAAGCGCCGCTAAAGACCATGTTCTTTAATGGCGTTTATGGGAAAGCGCCGCTAAAGGCCATGTTCTACAGCTGTATTTTTCCTCATAAACGTCGTGATTTTTAGCGGCATTTTTTGCGGCGCTTGTAAAAGTGTCACTAAATGTTTTAGAGGCCCAAAAAAGTCACTAAAAACCTATTTTCCTACAGTGAAAGGAAGGTTCGGGTCTAAACGACACTATGTACATGGGAAGACTGGTTGCAATGGGCTACAGTCAAGTGGAGGGAATTGATTTTCATGATGTTTTCTCTCTCATTGTGAAACATACGTCCATTCAAGCGCTTTTGGCCCTTGTTGCATAAAATAATCTTGAGTTAGAGTAGTTAGATGTAAAGACTGCTTTCCTTCATTGTGGCTTTGAGGAAGACATCTTCACGCAAAAACTAGAAGGCTTCAAATTTGAAAGTAAAGAAGATCATGTTTGTCTCTTACAAAAGTCTTTGTATTGTTTGAAGTAGTCTCCTCGACAGTGGTATAAAAAGTTTGACTCATTCATGTTGGGTATTGATTTTTCTCGAAGTAAGTATGACAATTATGTTTATCTACAATGTCTTGATGATGGTTCTTTTATATATTTATTACTTTATATTGATGATATGTTAATTGCGGGTAAGAATCCATCTAAAATTAATTAACTTAAAACTATGCTTAACACTAAGTTTGAGATGAAGGATTTAGGTGCAGCAAAGAAAATTTTGAGGATGGAAATTTTGAGAGATAGACATTCCGAGAGATTGTTTTTATAGAAAAAAAGGTACATTAAGAAGATCCTTGAGCGGTTTGAGATGCAAGTTGCAAAACCAGTAAGTACTCTTTTAGCTGCACACTTTAAACTCTCAATCTCATATTCCCTACAAAATAAAGAAAATGAAAGGTACATGTCAAAAGTACCTTATTCAAGAGCGATTGGAAGTTTGATGTATGCAATGGTATGCACTCGTCTCGATATTTCACATGATGTTAGTGTTGTTAGCCAATACATGGTCAACCCATGTAAGTTACATTGACATGTATAAGTGGATTTTAAGATATTTGTCTGGTACTTCTGACATGTGCTTAGAGTTTGAAAGAACTCAAAATGTTTTAGTCAGATATGTTGATTCTGATTATGTAGGAGACTTAGATCGAAAACGCTCTCTCACAGGTTACCTATTTGCTTTTGGGAATTGTGTCATTAGTTGAAAAGCGACACTTCAAGCTATAATGACTTTGTCGAGTACTGAAGCAGAATACATGGCAATTTTGAAAGCAGTAAAAGAAGCAATTTGGTTAAGGGACCTGCTCAGTGAACTGGTAAGTGAAAAAAGGAAAACTATCATATATTGTGATAGTTAAAGCGTCATACATCTCACCAAAGATCAAATGCATCACTAGAGAACAAAGCACATAGACATTCGTTATCATTTTGTTTAAGAGGTAACCATTCAAAGGGATGTTCAAATTTTTAAAAATGACACAGAACACAATTTGGCCCACATGTTGACAAAGAGCCTTCCAATTTCAAAGTTCAAGCATTGCTTGGACTTGGTAAGTATCCGACGAAGAATCAATTAAGCTTGTAACAAGGCTCGACAAGGGAGTTGTTCCAAATACGAGTCAATGTGGAAATTTATAGGAGAATGCCTCTTATTTTAACCAAAGTTTATTTTGACTTTTCGTCTCCTAGTTAAACTCTATTTTTAGTTTTCCTCTTAAATTCAAATTAACCTAGATTTGTTGTAGTCATATATGCTACGAATTTTAGCCTATAAATAGACCTTAGTTACTCTAGGTTTTACACAACAAATAATATTTAGATTGAGAGAATTTTATTCTTTGTTTTGAAGGGTTTTTGTTGTGGGGTTTCGAGATTTTTTAAATCTCTCCATCTTTTATACTCTTTTTTATTATAGTGAAATCTCTTTTTGCCCGTGATTTTTTATCCTCTTTTAAGGAGTTTTTTCACGTGAAATTTGCATGTTCGATCTTTTCGATTCTTATATTTTTCACTTTATTTTTTGTTTAATCGGGTTTATCCCCTATAAAATACTCTTTTATTTCTAAAATCAAATAATAAATATGTAATTATTTTTTAAAAACATGAACTAATTCTTTTGATATATTTTTCTTTATATGTATTATTTGTATATCAAATATTTTTTCCACCTATATTGTGGGTATGGTGATTTATAATATGGATTAAAAAATAAATATCCCTTTTCCTTGGAATTCTTTTGCTTTCATGAATGCACGTTGAATTGTGTTTGGCAAGAATAAACTATGGTGGCTATTCGATGTGTTGTTAATTTGATATTTATTTTCTCATTATTTTTTGAAAGTTTTTGATAATTTTGTTTGTATTTTTAACAATAATTGATATTGTGTTTTATTCGCTTTTAGATATATCAAAAAGGGGGGAAAAATTTAAAATTTGTAATTTTGTATTTAAATTTTTGTATATTAGTGCATAAGTTTTAAATACTTTCTTAAATATTACAATGTGTTGGTACTAATGAATTGATGTTTATTGTTATATAATTTGAATACATGACATTAGTAGGTACTTTATGAATATAAACTAAATTGTGTTTAAGTGCATGCATAAAGTCTTTTTTAAAAGTTTGGAATTTATTGAATTTCATTTATTTAGTTGTCATATTTCTTATTAAAATTTAATTTGGTTTAAGAATTGTGCTTGTCAATAAAAAATAAGAACTAATTATCCAAGCAACATGTCAAGAGAAAATATGTTAAGAGCTTTATTTTCTTCATCTTTCTATTGTATGTAGTCTTTAGTGCTTCATTATAAAATATTTGTATGTCTTATTCTATCTTGTATGTGCTTAAACCTTGTAAATATCCACTTTCGAGAGGTTTTTTTGGTTACATCATGTAGTAGGCCCAATTTGACTGAGCCCGTTCCAAATCAAATAAATTTTAAAATAAATTTATTTTTAATTGTCCAAAAACAAAGTCCATTTTACAAACTTAAATGCCCCAAATTACCCTAACCTAATTACATGATTGGCCCAACAGACCCAAGCTAAACCTAAAACAAAAAAGTCAAACCCTAAGCAAGCAACTTGCTGTTGCCACCTCTCCTTTACCCAATCAGTCTCTACCACATCAGCGCCAAGTTGCACCACCGCCCATCTGCCACTGCCGCCACCACCGCCACCTACAGAGAGGAAAAGACCGACATTTAGTGGAGAAAGAGAAATTAGAATGATTGTAATAAAGCTATATAAGCCGAATTAATTTCATGTGTAAGGGTTACAAGTTTGGAAGAAATAAATACAGACCTTCTGCATTTTGAAATCAATACAAAAAAGATAGACTTTCTAGTTTTCGAAATCCATACACTGACACAAGATATTTCGAAATTAATAGAGACAGAGCGCATTCAAAGCAGATTGCAAGGCATTCAAATATCAGTCAAGGTATAATATCAATAGACTGATATTCATTATCATTTATTAATCCAATTTTGAACTGTTTGAATACTATACATATATTTATTAATATATATATATATTTATTATATTACTGTTATTATTTATTATTTCTGAATATGCATTTAGTTCATGTAACACCCAAATTTCGTACACCGTTGCAGGTTAGAATTCTGGTGTTTACTATTCATTTACACTATTCATCTTTTACAATTATTTGACTATTCGTATCTTTAATCAATACAAAATCATTTCTCCCAATTTAGAACAATATCTAAACATGACATAATTTTTAGCGGATAAAAATGGTATTTCCAACATTTTAGGGGACTTCTACCGGTACCTAGTGGTCAAGTATCGGTAGCAGTCAATTCAATGAACAATTTTAGAACTGTGCAGATTTCTAGCGGTACCTGTACTAGTTCTACCGATACAAGTATGATTTCTACCGCTACAAGTCATGCAACTACCGATACCAAAAACTCCAGAGAGTAAAAATCCATACCCTGCAACTTCTACCGATACAAACTTACTTACTACCGATACATCAGTACTATGAACTACCGATACCTGCAATTCAACTACCGATTCAATACAAGTCAGAGAACAACCTCTCTCCTATCCTGTACTTCTACCAATACAGGCAATAATTCTCCCTAAACTAGTATGCAGAATTTCATTAATGACGCCAAGACACAAGTGTAATACCTCAAACATCACCAATATAAGTTATGGATTAAAACATCACAATACACACATAATTACTAAGTCTTTACAAGCATTATAAGCCGAGGCATCAAAGTTATACTACATGCATTTACAAAATCAAAATATTAAGTTTTCAACATCTATGGTTCCATATCAAAGGTTAACAACATCCTAGTACATGCCATAAGAACAAGTGATGCAAAAATCTACCGACGATTCCGCGATAGTGTGATTTCAGGTAAGGTCGATAATCCAATCTTCAGTCAACAAAACGATCTACAAAACAACAACAATAATTGTAGTAAGTTTTATAACTTAGTAAGTTCAATAGTTAAGGAATACCAATATGGTATTAGCAACAATGATTCATTCAAGCCAAGTAGTTTCCATTTCTCTAGAGTAATTTCAACTTCTCTTCCTATACATAACTTTCTGTTACCAGTACCCGATGCTGCTCACATGAGCTGTCGAGGACTTGCAACTTATGCTGTACCCCAGCCATCGGTACGATGTCAATCTGTTTTGTAAACTATTTCCTAACGATGCTGCTCACACGAGCTGTTAGGAGTATGCATAAAGCATAAGTCCCAGCCATCGTAGGACCTGTAATCCATATAGGATCCATATCTTTTTTTTTCTGAGTCATGATGCTGCTCACATGAGCTGTCGAGGACTCGCAACATATGTGGTACCCCAGCCATTGTGTCGGTACTATTTCAATGGCATAAAGTCTACTATCTTTTGCGTTTCATTTCTTTGATCATCTTCAACACCGGATGCTCTCAATTTGTTGTACATTGACAACATATATATACATATACAAGAAATATTAAGTAAGGTTCACACTACGAACTTACCGGACTGGATTGCAGTTTAGGAAAGACTTCAGGGACTAATCTGCTAATTTCCCTTTCCCCGATCAATAGCACGATCGTAGTCTATATTCACAAATCATTCAATTCTCAAATTAAATTTCATAATTTAGTATTTCAAAACAATTTAGTCCTTTTTGGGAAATTATAGTTTTACCCCTAATAGTTTCCTTTTATTCAATCTAGTCCTTCCAACACAAATCATGTCAATCAACCATTCTCTCACACAACTAACCATAGCTAAATTTTCTTGGGCACCTATCCAACCCATTCACATCTCTATTTCCACGTCAATCCATATAATTTCATTAATTTCATATTTTAGTCCTTTAACCCTAATTCATCAAAAATCACTTTGCACAAAAATTTAACCCAAGTATCAAACATTCACATACATCAAAAGCTTTCAAGAACAAGCAATTTCAACAATGGTAAGTTTTCTAACATTTGACAGATTCACAAATTAGTCCTTGCATAAGCTAGCTTAAGCTGATACGGACTCAAAAACATAAAAATTACTAAAAACGATCAAAGTTTTCTTACTCAAATCAAAGCTCAAAGTTTGAGTTTCAAAAACCCTAGTTTTCTTCCTCTCCTAGCCGAATGAAGAAGATGGTGAGATGAAAATGATGAAATTTTCACTTAAAATTTCTTTAATTAATATATATACTAATGGTAATTTTGTAATTTTTAGAACTTTCATCATTAGGCTTAATTAACCACTTTTTAGTTTTAATTAAACCTATTTAAAATTAATATAACTCATGCCAATCCACTAACTAACATTCATTTGGTTATTTTACTCATTTGATCTTTCTAATTTAACATCTATACTTTTATCCTTTTTATAAATTAGTCTATTCTATTCAATTAACTATCTAATCAAGGCTATTTTTCGAATCATGATTCATACAATGCATATATCACCAGAAATATTTAAAATAACTAAATTTATGACTTGACTCTTCAAAGCTGTGGTCCCGAAACCACTGTTTTCGACACCAAAAATATTTAAAATAATGACGGAGGATTCGGTGGAGCCGTGCCCGACTTTGGAGAGGGTTAGAGAGAAAAGAAAAAGGATTTTGAATTTTTTTTTTGGAAGGAAAGGAAATGAAATTTTGTTTGAAGAAAATAGCCTTTTATAGGCCTTAGAAACGGTGTCCTTTTGAGGGTTGAGTTTTAACCCCAAAACAACGTCATTTTGCCATGACCCGATCGACCCAACCCGCTCCAAGCTAAGGATCCGCATGTTTTTGGAAGATGGGATATTTATTCGTGCAGTCCTTTCACTTTTTTCACTTTTATAATTTAGTCCTTTTTATATTATTAATTATTTTTAAATTTACCTAGAAATTTTGATCACTTTACAATTTAGTCCTGTGACTCTCTTGAAGCCTGAGAAGCTGCCACATGTCAAATGATTTTCAAATTGGTCCTTTCACTTCTAGAGGCTTGGGAAGCTATCACATGTCAATCTATCTTTGGGTTTATTGCGCATAAAGCCTCTATTTTGTTTAAAAACTACATTATGACCCCCAAACTTTTCCAAAATCACATTTTCAACCTAAAATTTTCCAAGATTACATTTTTACCTTTGAACTTTCTTAAAATCACATTTTGACCCCTAAACTTTCCAAAATTGCATTTTTACCCTTAAACTTCCAAAATCACATTTTTACCTTCGAACTTTTCAAAAATCAGATTTTAACCCCAAACTTTTCCAAAAATTACCATTTTGCCCTCAAATTTCCAAAAGTCACATTTTCGACCTCGAATTTTTTACAAGTTCGATTTTAATCCCAAATTTTCCAAAAATTTTGATTTTGGATCCTAAATTTCTCGAAAATTACATTTTCATCCCGGATTCTCTGAAACTCCGTTTGTCTTGCTTTTCTTTTTCCTCAATGTTCATACATAAAATTTAATTATTATTCTTTCGTATTTTGTTTTATATTACTTTTATGTTTAATTTTCGTGTATTTATTTATCTACTTAATTATTTTGTTTCGTGTTATTTAATTCTTGCTATAAACTACCTATTCATATTTAATTCACCATTCGTTTTCAAAATTATTTTTATACAAATCAATCTTTAAAACCGAGGAAATATCCTTTTGTATAAAAACTTCGAAAAATCATGCCCTAACGTGCTAGGTGTGATTTTTCGTATAATTTACACAAATCAAATATCCTCTTCCAAACTTTTCAAATGCCTTTTAATTTCGAGATTTTGAGAACATCGTGCCCTAACGTGTTGGTCACGACTCCAATTCTCAGCGAAAGTCGAAACAAGCGGCATTTTTTTCAAATCTATTTTTTGAAAATCACATGAAATAAGCTATGTGTTTGAGGATCGTATTTTAAACTTAATTCAAAATTGAGTTCTCAAAGAATATACAAATAATTTTAAAACAAAAACGAAGCAATATCCTTTCATTTTCAAAAATATTTTACCTACAAATAAACCTTTAAAACTGAGGCAATATCCTTTCCATGTGGAAATCCCGAAAAACCATGCCCTAACGTGTTGGGTGTGATTTTCGTATAATTCACGCAATCGAATATTCTCTTATAAATCCTTTCAAAATGTCCTTCAATTTTGAAATTCCGAGATTATCGTGCCCTAACGTGTTGGACACAGCCTCAATGAAATTTGAAATACATGGTCGTTTTGTTCCTCGTATTTTAAACTTCACTCGAGATTTCAAAGTTTTAACAAACAAAGACCCGAAAGTAATCAACATGGTACCAATTTTGGGCGTGTGAGGGTGTTAATCATTCCTCATACGTAACCGACTCTCGAACCCATTTTCTAGATTTCGAAGACCAAAATATTTTTCAAAACGAATTTTAAACGTTTTGCGGTGATCCAATCACACCGTATAAAAAGATTGGTGGCGACTCCCATATTTCGATTTTTAAAATATTTTTCGAGACTTGTTTGTTTTCCCAAAAAAATAAACGTTTCGACAGCTTGACGACTCCACTGGGGATATTTTAAAAAAAAAAGAGAGTCAAGCCAAAAATTGATTATTTTCGGGTCTTTTTTAACAAACTTTTAAACCTTCGGTTTTGTTTAATATACGATCCTTTGCATTTTTGTGTGATGCTATATTATGTTGATATTGCTAGTATAAGTTTGCATTCATATGCATTTGTTACTACCTTTTTAAGTGGAAGCAAGAAACTACTCCTTCGTGAGGTTTTCACCTCCGTGCAGGATAGTGGATCGTTTTCGAGATTACATCCGTACCCGTGTTTTCGTGAAGTTTTCACTTCCATGCAAACATGTGAGAAATGTGTCCCCCTAAATCGAACTCATCCGTATGAGCCTGTAATGTGTGAGGATCGAGGAATCTGTTGGTTTGGGTACCCTTTACTCTAGAGACTAAACCGCATATAATGAGTCGTACGTACTTGCCTTAGAAAGAGTTATGTCGAACCTTTTAGCAATTATCCAAGACAAGTTCTTAGGTTCTTTGTGTTATACCTATATATTTATATTGATGTGCTCTGCTAACGTGTTCTTTTTTGTCTCTTTTCCTTGCATTGCATCATCATACAAGAAAAGGTGTTGATTTAAGGTTGATTACCAAATAGGCAATTTCATCATGGAAGACAGATTTCTTGATAGAGTGGAAGATAACATTGTTACGCGCTTATGGTCAGAGGAACGACAGCGTGAGAAAGGAGGCAGTTTGAAAGAGGGGCATTTATCAGAGTTTTGGGATTATACTCTGATTAAGCTAACTCAAAACAATTTGCAAGAATTGAGAGACATCTAGGGTCAGTGGGATAGTGAGATGAAGTAGATATTCTATCAAGAATATGGAGACTTACCCTACTTACTCGAAGTGAAGATAGACAAACATCTCTTTCGAGCTCTTGCCCAGCACTAGAATCCCGCATATAGTTGTTTCACCTTTGGAAATTTCGACATGACGCCCAGGGTGGAAGAGTATACCGCATTGATTCGTTGTCCCAGAATTCAAGTTGACAAAGCATACTCGAAAGATGAATGTGTCCCAACCTCTTTGAAAAGATTGATGAATGTAACCGGGATGAGTGAGTGGGTTGCGTCTCGGATCAAGGAAAAAAGAGAAATAAGTGTATCAATTGGAAGAGTCTGCGAGATCTGATATTGTCACACCTAGATATGAAGAAACGCATAGACATTTTTGCTCTTGGCATATACGGGTTAGTCCTTTTCCCAAAAGCATTAGGGTATGTAGAAGATGCTGTTGCGATTTTGTTTGATCGGCTTAGTAAAGGAGTCACGCTCGTCTCGGTAATTCTCGTCGAAACCTTTAGATCATTGAATGCTTGTCGAAGGGAATGGGAAGGAAGGTTCATTGGTTGTGCACCACTTCTAATTGTTTGGTTTCAAAGTTATTTCTGGAAGGTAGAGAAAATTTCATGCAAAGTGTTCTCAATCGATTTCTCGCCTTTAAGAGAATTTGTTGCCACACAAAGGGAATAAAATATATCCGAGGAAAAAAGGATGGCTATCCTTCAGAACCTTCAAGATGAAGACGTCGAATGGTGCGCGCCTTGGTTTATCTTAGATGAGATCCTCTATCGATGTGGTAGCTTTGATTAGGTCCCTTTACTCGGGGTATGGGGTGCTATAGGATATGTCCCTCTGCTCGTGTTGAGACAATACAAGATGAGACAATTTATCCTTACGATACATGGCCTAGCTCAGTGTGAATTCTCTTACAAAGGCAATGATTACAAGAAAAAGGTCTGAGAGGTAGCAAATGCATGGAAGAAGGTACATAAGATGAAGAAGTTTAGTGCAAACCCATTGACGACATCAAATTATGATTGGTGGAGAAGTAAAAGAGTTAATGATAACATTCCAGCACTAAATCCCGAAAATGTTCGCCAATAGAGGAATATTTGCAGGAGGTTCCGTCAGAAATAGACATAATGAAACAAGACTTTGAGAAGTAGAGCGCAAAATTCGGAAAGAGAATAGAGGTTCTGGAAGAAGAAAAGTTGAAGTTGGGATTGGATGTGGATATACATAGGTTAGAGGCTAAAAAATTAAGGAAAGGAAAAAAAAGGTTGAGGAAGACTTAGAAGACTTGAAGAAGGTTTATAAGAAGCTTCGTTTGTCAATGAGAACCGCGAGATTAGGCAAGACTTCGAAACAATGACAGCAGGAAATTCAGATGCAAAAAGATCAAACAGAGCAGTGGCAAAGGAAATTCCAAGATTGTTAGGCTCGAGAAAACACCATGAAAGGAAAACTGTTAGAAAAACAAGTCGAGAAGGCCGAACTGAAAGCCCAAATAGTTAGGTTAAAAGCTAGAATAATGGAGTTAGAAGAGTCACTACGTAGACACCGTAATCGAAACTCCGTCTTGGAACTTAAAGCGAGTATGGCCGAGAGCAAAGAATTAAGGGAAATGGTGTAGGATTTGGAGGCTGCACTCCACAACAATGAGATTCGAGTGGAGATCCTTAAAAGGAATCTGGAAACCAGCGAATGACACTTTCGACAAACTCAAAGATAAGGTCGAAGAAAGAGATTATGTAATGGGAAAAACACTGACCCAAATGAGAGAAGCCGCTGATCACGTGCAAGAGTTGGCTGTCGAAGCTGATATTTTGAGCCTCCAATATGAATCGAAATCAGAACGAGGAAAAAATTAGCTGGGCTTCTTGGGAAGATCAAAGCTTTAAGCAATAAGGCAAAGTCATTTGTGTAATTTCGCTTTATGTAAAGAAGTTTTTCTTCTAGAGAAGTTGTTCTAATGGAATTAAGTTCAAAGTCAATGTCTTTTCTTACATCACATACATGCATTCATTCGCATTGCATTTTCACATATTTTAGCATGATATTTCTAACTAATTAAAACTTTAATAGTTACATCAGTAATCATTAAAAATCCATATCACTCTAACACTCATAAAAAAACCAAAGCTATGGAGCAAAGGCTAGAGCAAATTCAAAAGGAAATGCAAGAGCAAGTGCAAATCTAGTTGCAAGACCATTTGGCAAAAGTACAGTAAGATATGAAGAACCAGATTATAGAATCACAAAAGAGCATTATAAGTGAGCTAACACAGCTGATAAGAGTAGGGGCGGATAAAGGAAAAGGTCCTATTATAAGCCCAAAGGAAGAGAGTGAGGAGCCTAGATATCTCCCAGGCTATGCTTCTATGCATACTCAAGCACGCCGAAAACATATCCACGTGGAGTACCTGTAACAATAAGAGCACAACAACACCTAGGCGGTACGTCAGGGCCAGCAAATTTTCAGATGGGATCCTGTTCTAACCCCGAAGATAATGTAACCATTCCTATCATCCATGACTTGGATGACGTAGAGGAGACAGAAAGAGCAAAGCCTAAGATCCTTAGACAGCTGAAAGACAAATACAAGTGGTTGGAAGAAAAAGTGAAAGCAATGGAAGGTGCTGATACCATCTATGGTACTGACGCTAAGGAGCTAAGCCTTGTCCCAAACCTAGTGCTCCCCTTGAAATTCAAAACACCTGATTTTGACAAATACAACGGGACCAATTACCCCGAGGCACACATTACCATGTTCTGCAGAAAGATGACTAGGTATGTCCATAATGACCAGTTATTAATACACTGTTTTCAAGATAGTCTAAAGGGATCTGCAGCCAAATGGTATAATCAGTTGAGTCGTGCCAAGATAAGCTCATGGAAGGATCTGGAACAAGCATTTATGAAGCAATACAGTCATGTAACTAACATGGCACCTGATAGACTGACCCTGCAAAGAATGGAGAAGAAGCCAAATTAGAGTTTCCGATAATACGCTCAAAGATGGAGAGACGTAGCAACTCAAGTACAGCTGCCGTTGTTGGAAAAAGAAATAACTATGTTGTTCGTGAATACTCTAAAGGCCCCTTTCATTAACCATATGTTGGGAAGCGCTACCAAAAGTTTCTCTGACATGGTTATGTTAGGGGAGATGGTCGAGAACGTAATTCGAAGCGAGAAAATTGAGACGGGAGAAGGTGTCAAAAGAATAACTCCCAAAAAAAAGGAAAATAAGGTCAACAACACAGATTCTTACAAAACAAGTTACTCAAAGCCAATGGTGATGGCATCACCCAAAACCACAGAAGGAAACTATCGAAGAAATCCAAGGCAGAGGTTTGATGCGAGACCAAAAGTGGAATTCACTCCTATTCCTATGACATATAGTGAACTTTATCCGAGATTGTACGAGGAACGTCTTGTGGTGCCAATCCATGTAAAGCCGTTGCTATCGCCATTCTCGAGTTGGTACGACTCGAACGCACGATGTGAATATCACGCAGGGATTATCGGACATTCAATTAAGAACTACGTGGCCCTAAAAAGACATGTACAGTAGCTCATCGATGCCAAGGTCTTAAGATTCGAGGGTCCGACGAATCCCAATGTATCAAGGAATCTGCTGCCCAAACATCTTGATCAAGGGGTGAATGTAATAGTCGGAGGAGAAGGAAGGAAGATCAAGACTCGCATTGAGGAAGTAAGATCACCCTTGAGATGGGTATGGCATGAAATGATAAAAGTGGGTTTAATTGCCCAAGTTTCAGGAAAAGCAGTGAGAAAAGGACGCTACTGTAAGTTCTACAATAATGAAGGGCATGAGATTCAAGAACGGACAAGTTCAAAACTATGGTACAATGATTGATGGACAATAAAAAGTCAGAATTTTTTTTGCAAAAAAAAGAAGTGGAAGAAGTATGTGCCTCCGAAGAGGGCACAGTTAAGAAAGCTTTTAGGGTTAATAACCCAATGATAATCATCTCACGGCCAAGGAATGATGAAACTAAAGCAAAAGTTGCTCCCACAATAATAATTCAAAAACCCGTAGCCTTCCCTTACAAGGATGACAAAAGGGTACCTTGGAATTACAACTATAATGTAACGGTGTCAAGAGGGGAAAATTCCAAGGTTGAATCAGAAGGAGCTCAAGATGTGAGCATTGTCACGCGTAGTGGGAAAAACTATGGCCCTGCAAGAGTAGAAAATGGAACATTTGAAAAAAACCTAGAAGAACCGAAAAGAGGAAGTACTAGTGAACTGAAGTCACCAATTAACGAGTCAGTGACAGAAAAAGAGGCTAAGGAATTCTTGAAGTTCCTCAAGCACAGCGAATACAGTGTGGTGGAGCAATTACACAAGCAGCCGGCTCATATATTCATTTTAACACTGTTGCAAAGCTCAAAAGCACATCGTAACGCACTGATGAAAGTATTAAATGAGACTTATGTAGCCAAGGACATTTCAGTGAACAAGCTAGATCGCTTGGTCAATAATGTCAGCGCCGATAATTTTATCATTTTTAATGATGATGAAATACCCTCAAGAGGTATGGGGTCAACAAAAGCACTACATATCACCACCCGCTGTAAAGGTTACACACTTCTTGGTGTAGTGATTGATAACGGTTCAGCCCTGAACGTTATGCCGTTAACAGCGTTAAAGAGGTTACAGATCGATAGTTCTCATATGAAGGTATTCCACAACATAGTGAGAGTGTTCGACGGAATAGAAAGGGAAGTTATGGGTCGGATCGAGATACCATTGTTAATCGAACTAAACTCATACGAAATAGACTTCTTAGTAATGGATATCAAACCAAGCTACAACTACTTGCTTGGAAGATCGTGGATCCATTCGGTAGGAGCCGTGTCGTCATCATTACACCAAAAGCTGAAATTGGTGACCGAAGGATGATTAGTCACAATCAATACTAAGGAGGACTTAATTGCGTCAATAACAAATGATGCGCCATACATTAGAGCAAATGAAGAAGCCTTGGAATGTTCTTTTCAATCCTTGGAGTTTGTTAATACAACTTTTGTTGCCGAAGGAAGCAAAATCTTTGTACCCAAAATATCAAAAATCACGAAGATGGCCCTAAAAATGACATTTGGTAAAGGGGCCCTAGTTGGAAAAGGACTGGGAAGGTTTCTCTAGGGGAGAATCAAGATGGCAATGTTGGAAGAGAAACAAGATCACTTTGACCTAGGGTATAAGCCAGACGCAAAGGGAAAGAAAAAAGAGCTGGAAAAGAAGCAAGAACGAAGGAGAGCTTGACTAGCTAGAGAGAAGATCCAATGGGAGCCCATGATTTTTCCCCATATATCAAAAACGTTCATATCAAGAGGAATAATCAATCCTAAGCCAAAGGTAGAAGAAAGAGAGAGAAGACTAATTGAAGCAATGGAGACAATGAAGGGTTTGAGCATCAACGTTGTATCAGAAGAAGGAAATGAAGGAAGAAACCCATGGGAAATTTGTCCTTTCGCCCTTGATAGTACTCTCGACAACTAGACTATAGAGGAACTCCCTGTAGTCTTTAGGGCTTCTTCAGAGTAATGCTCAGAACACACCTATTGCTTTAGGCTCGAAAGCAATATGGATCTTTTTGTAAAAGGGCCCATGATCATTATCTAGTTATTTTGAATGAAAATGCATTTTCTGTCTTACATGGCAAATATTTCGCTAATTATCTTTCATTCTTGATCCAACCCAACACACTGCTCGTACATATCCAGTAAACAAAATTAATCATTCTTTAAATAGATAAGTTCTTGACCAATTTGACAAACATACTCATACCATATAATCATTTTTTGTAAATTTATTTTGTTCTTTGGACCTCCTTTTTATTCCTTTGAAAGGTCCTTGAATATCAATAATATGAGTGACCCTGATGCTAACTTAGAGCCTCGTTTCGAGCAAGATGTGTTTTGAAGAACTTCAGGACTTCAAAGATGATCAAGATTGTAATTTGTCTCCTGATCTGTTAAGAATGATGGAGCAAGAAGAAAAACAAATATTGGCTCATTCGGAACCAGTGGAGGTTATCAGTTTGGGAAATGAAGATGAAAAGAAAAAAGTGAAAATTGGGACTAGCATCTCCCTAGAAACCAGAAAAGATCTTATCAGGTTGCTTCAAGAGTTCCAAGATGTCTTCGCAAGGAAAAATGCAGGCCTGTTCAACAAAAGCTCTGAAGGATGAGACCTGATGTGTTATTGAAAATAAAAGACGAGGTCAAAAAGCAATTTGACGCTGGGTTTCTCCAAGTAGTTAAATACTCAGAATGGGTAGCCAACATAGTCCTTGTTCCTAAAAAAGATGGGAAAGTGCGTATGTGTGTGGATTATCAAGATTTAAATAAAGCAAGCAAGCCCAAAGGATAACTTTTCATTACCTTACATCGGCACCTTAGTATATAATACAGCAGGTCACTCCTTATTCTCATTCATGGATGGATTCTCCAAGTATAACCAGATAAGGATAGATCCTGAAGATATGGAGAAAACCATGTTTTTCATGCTGTGGGGGAACATTCTGTTACAATATGATGCCTTTTGGACTAAAAAACGCAGGGGTAACTTATCAAAGGGTCATGGTGACTTTGTTTCATGACATGATGCATAAAGAAATTGAAGTTTATGTTGACGATATGATTGCGAAATCCTGAATAGAGGAAGAGCATGTAAGGATCTTGAGAAAGCTATTTGGCAGGCTAAGAAAGTGTCAACTAAAGCTAAACCCAGCAAAGTGCACCTTCGGAACCACTTCGGGAAAGCTGTTAGGCTTTGTGGTCAGCAAAAAGGGGATTGAAATTGATCCGATAAAGTCAAAGCCATACAAGAGCTACTACCACCTAGTATGCAAAAAGAAGTTTGAGGGTTCTTAGGGAGATTGAATTACATTGCTTGTTTCATCTCATAGCTAATTGAGAAATGTGATCCTATTTTCCGTTTGCTCAGAAAGCGCAACCCAGGTGTATGGGATGATGAATGTCAAGAAGCTTTTAACAAAGTCAAAGATTATTTATCCATTGCTCTCATCTTAGTGCCTCCAATTCCTAATAAACCATTGATCCTGTACTTGGCAGTCTTTGAAAATTCTATGGGATGCGTACTAGGCCAGCACGATGAATCCGGAAAGAAGGAAAGGGCGAAATATTATCTCAGCAAGAAATTCACCGATTGTGAGACTCGATACTCACTAATTGAAAAATTATGTTGCGCTCTAGTTTGGACTACGCGAAGATTAAGGCAATACATGTTGTACCACACCACTTGGTTAATCTCAAAACTATATCCTTTGAAGTACATGATGGAGTCGGTCGCATTGAATGGAAGATTGGCTAGATGGCAATTTTGCTTTCTCAATTTAACATAGTCTATGTCAATCAAAAGGCTGTAAAAGGGA
The DNA here is from genome assembly GCA_005610355.1 of Gossypioides kirkii. Lineage (NCBI taxonomy): Eukaryota > Viridiplantae > Streptophyta > Magnoliopsida > Malvales > Malvaceae > Gossypioides > Gossypioides kirkii. Next base: position 22,943,164 of record CP032253.1, on the reverse strand, counting down.
GTACGATAGCAAACTTCCTAGCTAGTAGGGCTTTAAAGGATTATGAGCCAATGAACTTCGACTTCCCGAAAGAGGATTTAATGTATGTTGCAAACACTGAAGAGGGAACCACAGTGGAACATCCTTGGAGATTTAATTTTGATGGAGCTTTAAACGCCACGAGTAATGGAGTTGGGGTAGTCTTGGTATCACCAGAAGGAGACCACCATCCTTTCACCAGTAAACTTGATTTTGATTGTACAAATAACATGGCAGAATACGAAGCATGTATCATGGGAATCCATGCAGCCATAAAACAGGGAATTAAAGTTTTAAAGATATACAAAGACTCCGTACTAGTAATCTACCAACTCAAAGGAGAATGGGAAACGAGAGATTCCAAGCTAATTGATTACCGAAAGTTGGTTCTTGAGTTAACCAAGGAGTTTGATGACATCACATTCCATTATCTCCCATAGGAAGAAAACCAGATGGTTGATGCTCTTGCCACATTGGCCTCGATGATTAAAGTAAATAGATCAGAAGATATGAAACCTATTCAAATGAGCATCTTTGAGGCTCCGGCTTATTATTATGATATTGAAGAAGAAGAAGAAGAAGAAAGGGATGATCGCCCATGGTACCAAGATATTCTTCAATATGTGAGAGATTGCAAATACCCCGAGCAAGCTTCTGAAAATGAGAAAAGGAAATTGAGAAGACTGGCCAATGAATATGTCCTAAATGGGAAAATCTTGTACAAAAGGAGAAAAGATCAGGTGTTGCTAAGATGTGTCGACGCAGTTGAAGCTAGAAAGATCTTAGAAGAAGTTCATGAAGGCATTTGTGGGACACACACCAAGGGTTTCACAATGGCTAGGCAGATAATGAGATTTGGGTATTACTGGTTTACCATGGAAGGGGATTGCATCAATTATGCTAAGAGGTACCATAAGTGCCAGATCTATGGAGACAAGATTCATGTACCTCCATCACACCTTCATGTCATGACTTCTCCTTGGCCATTTTCTATGTGGGGCATGGATGTCATTGGGCCGATTTCTCCAAAGGCTTCTAATGGTCATAGATTTATCTTCGTGGTTATCAACTACTTCACCAAATGGGTAGAGGTAGCTTCTTACGCCAACATTACGAAATCTGCGGTTAGCAAGTTCTTGAAAAAAAAGACCATCTGCCGATATGGGATGCCAGTGAGGATCATATCTGACAATACCTTGAATTTGAACAATAGCACAATAGCAGAAGTTTGCGAGTAATTCAAAATCAACCATCACAATTCATCTCCTTATCGTCCAAAAATGAATAGAGCTGTAGAGGTAGCTAACAAAAATATCAAGAAGATCATTGCAAAAATGATTGAGACCTACAAAGACTGGCACGAAAAACTACCATTTGCCCTCTTTGCTTACAGAACTTCAATCAGAACTTCTACCGGGGCAACACCATTCTCACTAGCATATGATATGGAAGCAGTCTTACCTATTGAGATTGAAATACCTTCTCTCCGAGTCTTGACTGAGCTACAATTAGATGAGGTGGAATGGATCTAGGCTCAATATGATTAGTTGAATTTAATCGAAGAAAAGAGTTTAAAGCTATTCGCCATGGTCAGATGTACCAAAAAAGAATGATGCGAGCTTATGACAAAAAGGTTCATCCTAGAGAATTTCATGAGGGATATCTAGTTTTGAAAAAGATATTTCCCATACAAAAAGACTTCCGTAGGAAATGGATGCCCAACTGGGAAGGACCTTACGTGGTAAAGAAAGCTTTCTCAAGAGGAGCTCTCATTCTAACAGAAATGGACGGCAAAGATCTACACAACCCCATCAATTCAGACATGATGAAAAAATATTTTGCCTAAAATTGATATGAAAACCTGTAAAGGGAATCTCAAAAAAAAAGAGAAAAAAAAAGATTCAAGATGAAAACCCGTAAAGGGCGTCCTGAAGCCAAAAGGAATTTAGAGTTAAAACCCCGCAAAGGGCGACTCAAATTCAAAGAATGGGTCGAAGTGATCGTTTCTCTCAAATGTAACAAGATGGAGGAAAATTACAACTTGAAGCATCAACCAAGCACTCTAGGTCTTCTAGACATATATTTGGGCTCAGAATGATTCTCAACAAGTCGGCTCAAAGAAGCTCATCCTGCGATATTCGAGGCATCTAATTGTCTTTTGTTGTATACTCGACAATTTCTTGACAAAAATTTACCTCTTATTGATCTTTTGAATTGTGTTTTCAATAAATTTCGACCTTATTCTTTCATAATCTTGTTCCAGCATTTTGCATTTAAAATAACGGATAATGAACTAATAATATGAATCATACAAAGATCCATGAGCATTACTCTGGAATTTCCTAAATGGTACAGGGGCCCGACACAAGACCACCAATTGGAAAACTTGAAAACAAGCAGTTCAGGCTGAGCCTAGAAGGAGACGGGATAGCGCACCCATGGCAGAATTCGGACAGGTGACAGACCATGCCAATCCAAAAAATATATAATCTGACACTCATCATGCGCATTCATATAGTTAGGAGCATTTGATTCATTCTGGTCATGATATCCAAATAATTCAGGCCTACATATGAGGTCTATAGAAGCATACTTTACAGGTTACATACCAGTAAAATGGCAAGATGAACCAAGAAAACATTAGAGTTGATACTCTAAAGATAAAGAGGAATAGATTGAAGCCATCTTTTGCCTGAAAGTTACAGTGGATCAGATCAAACGTCGATACCAAGTCTTTATCTCTCTGAAGTTGCAGTAAGAGCAAGATGAAATTTTTACATCAAATCATATCTTCCTAAAATGGCAGTGGAGTTAAATTCAAATTACATCATTTCATTGTTACCCTTAATCAAGAAGGGCAGATTGAAAATTCTGGTCTCTTACCCCGAGCCTGGGGCAAATCACCACCAGTCAATCTCTTACCCTAAGCTTGGGGTAAATTGCAGCCATTGGATCTCTTACCCCGAGCCTGGGGCAGATCGCCATCAGTCAATCTCTTACCCCAAGCCTAGGGCAGATTGCAGTTATTTGATCTTTTATCCCGAGCCTGAGGTAGATCACCATCAACCAATCTCTTACCCCAAGCTTGGGGCAGATCACCGTCAACCAATCTCTTACCCCGAGCCTGGGGCAGATTGCAACCATTCAATCTCTTACCCCGAGCCTGAGGCAGATCACTATCAGCCAATCTCTTATCCCGAGCCTGGGGTAGATCACCATCAGCCAATCTCTTCCCTCGAGCCTGGGTAGATTGCAGCCATTCGATCTCTTACCCCGAGCTTAGGGCAGATCACTATCAGCCAATCTCTTACCCCGAGCCTGAGGTAGATCACCATCAGCCAATCTCTTACCCAGAGCCAGGGGCAGATTGCAACCATCTAATGCTTAAAAAAAACCTATCTTTTGCCCTTAAATCAAGAAAGCAGAATATCAATTCCTCAGAAGTTGCAGTGGAATTTCAAGCCCGATCCTCCTAGAAATACAAAGAAGTGGGCCGAGATATGAAGCCACAACACTAAACACTCGAAGTGTCAGTGAATTGCATCAAAGGCTACGATGAAAAACCTCAATTTCCTTGAAGTTGCAAGTCAATTGAGTAAAGCTACATTAGCAGATTTTGCTTTTTTGAAATTGCCTCAAGGCAAGATGGAATCATAACACTGAAGAGGCAAAGAAGCAGATGCAGCAAAGTTGAACGACCAATAAAACGAAGGGTGGGCCAGCTGAAGAAAGAGCGTCGAAGAAATGAGACTAACAAAATTGGGCCTATTTTTTTGTCTTTCCTCTGTTCCCATCATATAGGAACGAGCAAATAGGGGTAGTTGTAGTAGGCCCAATTTGATCGGGCCATTCCAAATCAAATAAATTTTAAAATAAATTTATTTTTTAATTGTCCAAAATAAAAGCCCATTTTACAAACACAAATGCCCCAAATTACCCTAACCCAGTTACATGCTTGGCCCAACAGGCCCAAACTAAACCTAAAACAGAAAAGTCAAACCCTAAGCAGGCAACTTGCTGCTGCCACCCCTCTTTTGCCCAATCAGTCTCTACCACGTCAGCACCAAGTTGCACCACCACCTATCTGCCATTACCGCCACCTGCAAAGAGGAAAAGACCGACATTTAGTGGAGAAAGACAAATTAGAATGATTGTAATAAGGCTATATAAGCCGAATTAATTTCATGTGTAAGGGTTACAAGTTTGGAAGAAATCAATATACACCTTCTTCATTTTGAAATCAATACAAAAAAGACAGACTTTCTAGTTTTCGAAATCCATACACAGACACAAGATATTTCGAAATTAATAGAGACAGGCGCATTCAAAGCAAACTGCAAGACATTCAGATATCAGTTAAGGTATAATATCAATAGACAGATATTCATTGTCATTTATTAATCCAATTTTGAACTGTTTGAATACTATAAATATAATTATTAATATATATATATTTATTTATTATATTACTGTTATTATTTATTATTTATTATTTCTGAATATGCATTTAATTCATATTTAATATAGTAATAAATGTATAACAAATGTATTTAATAATTATTAAATAAATATTAATAATAACAATAAAAAAGAAAGTCGAAAGGGCGTATCTATTCCAGCCGAAGCACCACCACCGGAGCCGTGAACGACGTTCCACTGAGCTATCCACGTTCGCAAAATGCCTTTTTTGTTCGAACACTCGCAAAATAACATACCACAATAATGAATGGCAGATTTTAAAAAATAATAATAATAAAATATACTGTTTTAAAAACACAAAAAATTTCAAAAGCATTTTAGATCCGAAAGGATCTGAGTAGATCTGGGTTTTCTCGAACAGAATTTTTTTTAAAAAGGGATAAAACTAAAATCAAATTTTTTAAAAGATCTGGGTCCGATTTCAACAGATCTAAACCCAGATCTGTTTAAAATAAAAAAAGGGAATATTAAAAAGAAAGCTTTTTACCTTCCAACCGCCATGGACGGTGGTGCGTGACGACCACGCTCAACAGTCAGTGACGCACGTATGACGGAGGATTCGATGGAGCTGTGATCGACCTTGGAGAGGGTTAGAGAGAAAAGAAAAAGGATTTTGAATTTTTTTTAGAAGGAAAGGAAATGAATTTTTTTTGAAGAAAATAGCCTTTTATAGGCGTTAGAAACGTGCCATTTTGAGGGTTGAGTTTTAATCCCAAAACGACATCGTTTTGCCATGACTCGACCGACCCGACCCGCTCCAAGCTCAAGATCCGCGTGTTTTTTGAAGATGGGATATTTATTCGTACAGTCCTTTCATTTTTTTTCACTTTTATAATTTAGTCCTTTTTATATTTTTAATTGTTTTTAAATTTACCTAGAAATTTTGATCACTTTACAATTTAGTCCCCTGACTCTCTAGAAGCCCGAGAAGTTACCGCGTGTCCTTTTTTGGGTTATTTATGCAACTGGTCCTTTCTTATTTTTATTTGTTTTAATTTCATCCTTAAATCAAGTTTTATTTTATTATCAATTTGCTTAGTATTTTAAATTATTTTCAAATTGGTCCTTTCACTTCTCGAGGCCTGGGAAGTTACCACGTGTCACTCTATCTTTTCCAAAATCACATCTTGACCCTCAAACTTTACAAAAATTACATTTTAACCCTCGAACTTTTCCAAAATCACATTTTCACCCCAAACTTTTCCAAGATTACATTTTGACCCCCAAACTTTCCAAAAATCACATTTTAACCTCTAAACTTTCCAAAATTATATTTTTAACCCCAAACTTCCAAAAATCACATTTTTACCCTCGAATTTCTCAAAAATCACATTTTGACCCCAAACTTTTCCAAAAATTACCATTTTGCCCTTAAATTTCCACAAGTCACATTTTCGACTTCGAATTTTTCACAACTTCGATTTTAATCCCAAATTTTCCAAAAATTTTGATTTTGGACCCTAAATTTCTCGAAAATTACATTTTTATCCTAAATTCTCCGAAACTCCGTTTGTCTTGCTTTTTTTTTTCCTCAATGTTCATACATAGAATTTAATTATTATTCTTCCGTATTTTGTATTCTATTACTTTTATGTTAAAATTTTGTGTATTTATTTATCTGCTTAATTATTTTGTTTCATGTTATTTAATTCTTGCTATAAACCGTCTATTCATTTTTAATTCACCCATTCGTTTTCAAAATTATTTTTATACAAATCAATCTTTAAAACCGAGGCAATATCCTTTCATGTAAAAACTTCGAAAAACCATGCCCTAACGTGCTGGGTATGATTTTTCGTATAATTTACACAAATCGAATATCCTCTTCCAAACTTTTCAAATACCTTTTAATTTTGAGATTCCGAGAACGTCGTGCCTTAACGTGTTGGTCACGACTTCAATTCTCCAAGAAAGTCGAAACAAACGGGCATTTTTTCAAATCTATTTTTAAAATCACATGAAATAAGCTTTGTGTTCGAGGATTGTATTTTAAACTTAATTCGAAATTGAGTTCTCAAAGAATATACAAATAATTTTAAAACAAAAACTAAGCAATATCCTTTCATTTTCAAAATATTTTACCTACAAATAATCCTTTAAAACTGAGGCAATATCCTTTTCGTGTGAAAATCCCAAAAAACCATGCCCTAACGTGTTGGGTGTGATTTTCGTATAATTCGCGCAATCAAATATCCTCTTATAAATCCTTTCAAAACGTCCTTCAATTTCGAAATTCCGAGATTATCATGCCCTAATGTGTTGGACACAGCCTAAATGAAATTCGAAATACATTGCTGTTTTGTTCCTCGTATTTTAAACTTCACTCGAGATTTCAAAGTTTTAACAAACAAATACCCGAAAGCAATCAACATGGTACCAATTTTGGGTGTGTGATTGTGCTAATCCTTCCTCATACGTAACCAACTCCCGAACCCATTTTCTGGATTTCGAAGACGAAAATGTTTTTCAAAACGAATTTTAAACGTATTGTGGTAATCCAATCACACTATATAAAAAGATTGGTGGCGACTCTCATATTTCGATTTTTAAAATATTTTTCGAGACTTGTTTGTTTTCCTAAAAAAATAAATGTTTCGACACATCATGTTATCAATTTGTAATTTGAGAGGGCTGCTAATTGTGCCATAAAACTAGAGAGGTTCTAAGTTAAGCCTTGATAATTAGGAGAAAAAAGTTTCTATCTTAGCATTAGTAAAAGATATGGATTATAAATGTTATACATTTTCTTAAAAGGTTTCATTTTAAAGTAGTGAATTGGAAAAAAACCTTAGCAAGTGAAGTTAATGTAATGGAGGTAGGCCATTAATCCCAGGTCACTATAAATCTTTATGTTAATTTATTTTCAGCCTTTTAGCTTTCATTTGAAAAAAAAAAATAAAATACCAATTCATCCCCCTCTTTGTATTTTCAAGCAGTAATGGCGTTAGAGGAAAGGCAAGGACAAGTGAGAATGCAAGAATGGTTACAACAAAGAAGCTTGTTATGATTCCATTTTATGATTCTTTATTTTCATCCTCAAAGGGTGATACATCCAAATCTGAATAAAAGTCTTGATATTTGAGTGGTCATGCTTAATACTACAGTTATAGTTATAGTTATGATTGTTTTTGGATTATACATTTGTTTGTCATATGTTTATGGTTATTTATGGATTATGTCTCTAGATTATGAACTAACATATAAAAAAAATATTTCTAGTTAGAATGAAATATGATTATGATTGTTTGTTGGTATGCATTTTTTTAAACAATATTTCAATTCACCAAAAACAAAATATCAAAACAAACCTTAATTAAACAGTGTGGCTTTATTCTTAATCACGAGAATATAGTAACTACTTTTAGAAATCTTCACACCAATAATAAAACTTGAAATACAAGCACATATCAAATAAGCAAGAACTTCTTCAAAAGATTTGAGAGAGTTTAAGACTTATGTAAAACATTTTTTACATGTAACTCCGACACTTACACCATGTTTGGTTCAATGTAATGGCATAGCCATTACAATTCTATTCAATGGGCCCACAACAACAGTTGTTTGGTTGAGTGGAATACCCTATTATGGGTGTATTCTATTACAGGCTTATACGGCGAAAATGTAGCATTTCTATTCCCTCTCCACCTCACCGAATGGCTCATTCGTTGCTTAGAAAATCAATTTTACCTTCTCCAATTTCTCACCTAAAAAATGCTCTTACTTAGCTCGACCGATAACCACTCCCTTGTTGCTTCCTTCAACTTCGGCTAGTAGCACTCCTCTCACTCATTTCCTTTAGGTAAACATTTTTCTCTCTTTCTTTGTTCCTTTCATTTTTCTCTCTACAAATTTTTCTTACCCTCAAATTTTTCTACTCTTTTTGTTATCCATTTAAGTAGGATTTTGCTTCCTTTCACCTTCATCGAAGCCTCCTTTAGGTAAATCTTTTCACCTTTTCATTGTTCCTTTCATTTTTCCTCTTTGCCAATTTAAGTAGAGTTTGATGTAGGTTTTTTTCCAGAATTAATAACTTACTTGAATGGCCAGCCATGGCTAAGAACAACAGTGGAGAGATTAAAAAGCTTCATTTTTAATTAAAAAAACCCCTCTCTTTTCTCATTTGAAAATAACCATCCATTCTTCATAGAGTACTCATTTTGTTGTTGCTTCTTAGTTTTGACCTGCTAGCTCTAATGGGTTTTGGTTTCTTTGGTCCTTTACTAATTCTATCACTCTTCTAAAAAAATTAACTTGTCAACTTCCCAACACTGATGGGTTTTATGTCTTTAACTTCTTAAACAAAATGGGTCCAAACTCTTCTTTGTGGGATTTTAATATTTGTTTGACAACAAGATATGCTGGTTTCTTATTTTGATGTGGACAGCTTCCATTGTTAAATGTGTTTTGGATGGTTTCAACGAAAGATGTAAGATTAAAGCAATGTGGAACATGTTTTTGGACAACTTGTTTTTATCAATAGTTTTTTGTGATAATAATAAATTGGTGACAATTGTAACCTGTTTCAATTTTCGAGGCTTTGTTTCTATTATTTTTTCTTACTTTTTTTGGATTGAATTTTAGCTTTTTGGAAGTAAAAAAATGGGGTTTCAATTTCAATTTATTCTCCTGTTGGTGACCATATGTATTACTTTGAGTGCTATGTTAATTGATGGATAATCAGGTACTAATGATGTCTATATTTGTTTTCTTCTAAGTTAATCTTATATTTTTATAGTAGGCAAATTTTTTCATGCTTTTGTTTGCCTTTTTTTTATTAAGATCTTTCATGAAATTTGTACTCAAAATTCATTTTAAAATCTAGGTTGTTTAAGCTAGTTTCAGTGATGAAGAACTAGGATAATGAATGATGATGTACTTTGAGCTTGTTATGAAATTGGCAGAGTTGAAGTATTTGATGGAACCTACATTTCATGATCACTGAGAAAAGCCATCTGATTTTTAGAATTCTCCATCTAATTTCATACTATTCTTCAGCACTTTCAGACTTGGCTTGCTCAACTTCTAGCTGCTTCATCAACTCGACAATTTTTTTCTCATATGTTAGAGTGGTATCGGCTACTACTTTTTGGTATGTCCGTATTTTCTAGTTGATTTTGCTACTAACAATCAAAAGAACAACATAAATACTCTTGTTTTCTCGATGATAAAGAACCTCCATAAATATATTTTCCAGTATGTCTCAAGCAATACATTTTTTCCTATTGAAGGAAATTAGATTAAGTTTTAGGATTTAGGGTCACATGCATAAGAATATTACAAGAAAAAATGAGCAGCACCATTATGATAAAAATGCTAATGCATGCAGAATAAACTTTACTTCATCAAAATATAAGCATCAGTTCCATATATATCCTTTAAAGTAAAATATAGAATAATCTATCAAGTCAAAAACCTATTAATTAAGAAAACCAACAATTATATACTCATTTGAATATATATATATATATATATATGCATCACATTCTACTTTGAGATTAATTTATACTATGATTTGAAGATATGTAACATTTTAATATCTTGCAATAATGAGTCGTCTGCCTTTAATAATACAAAGTGAGATGCATAAAAGAATTGGTCTTGTTGTGACAATATGGATGCAAGTTGGTTCTAAAGATTAGATCATATATTTTAGATTTTTATGCAAAATGAGATTATGTGAAAAGACTTGTATATGCTAGTGATGAGACCTTTATTGAACAAGTTAGGATGAATAGAATTACCTTTTATTTTTAAACTATGTAAGATGTTACAAACTTTAGGAGAATTAAAGTCGTCAAAAAACATGCTTGTTGATGAGCAGGTGGCAATGTTTTTACAATAATTTCTCATCACCTTAAAAATCAAGTTATCAAGCATCACTTTAATAGGTCCAGGAAAACTGTTAGCAAATCATTTCACAATATTTTAAATGTTGTCATACGCTTGAAAAATGTCCTATTTAAAAAGACAGACTCAATTACAGCTAATTTTACAGACCCAAAGTGGAAATGGTTAAAGGTAATTGAGTGAGTTCCATATACAACTTGTACATTATTTAGTTGATTTAGGGTTTAAATATAGTATCCTAACCCAAGGTTTTATGCATGTGATGAAAAATTGTTTAGGTGCTTTAGATGGAACCCACATCAAGATTAGGGTTCCAACAGTTGATAAACCTAGATATCATACGGGAAAACATGATATAGCAACAAATATGTTAGGTGTTTGTACACCTGATATGCATTTTGTTTATGTTCTTCCTAGTTGGGAAGGTTCTATTGCTAATGGATAGGTTCTTCGAGATGTCATTAGTAAGAGATATGGACTAAAAGTTCCTCATGGTAGAGTGCAGAATTGGAGGAATTTGAATTAATTTTTAAGATCATATTTTTTTGGGAAAATTAATCATGATAAATAGTTTTTCTTTTTCCTTTTTTATAGTTTGTTATTATCTAGTTGATGTTGGTTACACAAACTGTGAGCGATTTTTTGCGTTATTATCTAGTTAATGCTGGTTACCAGCCAAGTACTCCAAAAAAAAATTTAATATGAAACATGCTTTAGCACACAATGTTATTGAAAGATGCTCTGGGTTATTAAATCTTAGATATTGAATACTTAGGAGTCTATCATTCTATCCTGTGAGGATGCACAATAGAATCATTATTGCATGTTGTTTGCTCCATAATTTTATTCGAAACTATATGAGTGTTAATCATATTGAAAAGGAGTTGGGAGAAGGATTACCTAGTAATGTGATAGATGACGATGAATTGAATATTGTAAATATTCATCCATCAGATGTATGGGCTACTTGAAAGGTGAAACTAGCCAATCAAATGTTCTATGAATGGCAAGCATCTCGAAATTAGTTAGGTTCAGGGTAAAAATAGTAGAAGGTTAATTTGTTTATGTTAGTTCATGTATCTAGTTTATGAAACTTTGATAGTGTTTGAATTTTCTTTATGTATTATAATAGACTTGTTGAATTAAAACTTTAATTTATTTTCTTTTGATTCGTCATGTGCTATAAATTTATAAAGTGTCGATCTTTTAATTTGTGTTTTTTCTTAAGATAATTATGCTAGGCTTTCCACAATCAAGTGTTTCTTTCCAAAATTCTTGAGGAACCAAAAGGAAATGGGTTCCAGAAGAAGATGTTGTGTTTGTTGGCTGTATGTTTGACTTTTACAATGTTGGAACCTTTAACACAGATATAGGATTCAAGGCTGGTTATTTAAATGAGCTAGAAAGAATGTTAGAAAAAGTTTAACCACATGCCATGTTGAAGGTTAAACCTAATCTTGAATCGAGGATTAGGACATTGAAAAGGGATTAGACAATCATTTATGACATGCTTAGTGGAAAACACAATAGTGGCTTTGGTTGGGACGAGCATAAGCAACTTGTTGTTGCTGAAGATGCTATGTGAGACTCATATATAAGTGTAAGAATTATTTCTTGTCTTTATTATCATGTTTTGACCAAACTTATATCTAATATGGGTTCCTCCTTTTTTATAGTTATAAAGAAGTCGGTCAATTCAGACATCGTAGTTTCCCTTATTATGACCAACTTACTGCCATTTACATAAAAGATCGAGCCGTTGAAAAAGATGCTCAAACAGCTGCTGATATTATTGAAGAAATAGATGTTAAGGATGTAGCTACTGTAAATACTCATGAAGAAAGAAACGATTTTTAGGAATGCGAAGCTGATGTTTCTTTAGATGAGATGGCTCTCTCAATTACAAAATCGCAACCATCTAAAAATCAAGATGATTCGACATTTTCAAAGAAGAAGAAAAAAAGAAATATGATGCAAGTGAACAAATTTCTTCTACTTCATTTATTGATGTTGCCACATTATTGGGGGAAAACATAAAGTCTATTGGCCTTGAAATAAGTAGGAGTATTGCTTCTGAAGTGCTAATTCAACAAAAGTCAAAAATGGTTATTCAAGAAAGTGCTCTAAAATTATATCCAACCTTATGTGAAGTAGAAGGATTAACTGAGGATGAGCACTATCGTGCGTTGAGCAAAATTCCAAACCATCCAACGCAAATGCTCATTTTCTTTAGTCTACCTTCTTCTATACGATAGGAATAGGTGAGAAGATTTCTTTCTGACCATTAAAAATCATGATTGTGTTGGTGATGTTTTGGTAACTTTTTGTATATGTAATATTTGGATGATATAATGACATGATAGAATGTCACAGACTGTTATAATTTTTGGATGTTGTAAATTTAACATATAGATTATGGCATATAAGCTAATGACATCATGTAACTTTTTGTTAATTTATGAACATTATGTTTGGATGTAAAATATAATTTTCAAGCTATTTATTACTTCTAATATTTTGCATTTTATATTAGAAGATAATTAAATTATTTGTTTCGTTAATGATATTTTAACACATTAAATATGTATTGTAGTTTAAAAATAACAACGTAGGTTATATACTATTTTTATAATGTTATATATTATAATTTTTTAATTCATATTTTAATAATAATTATATTAAGAATGTTCTTAAATTATATATTATTTTATTAAATTGCATTTAATAATAACTATGTCAAAATATGATTAAATTATTTTTTTATTATTAAAATATATTTAATAATAAATTAAAATTTAATAACAATAATAATAATCATCTACTTAAAAAATTCTGCTAAGGGTACTTTGGTCATTTAAACCTTTTTCTTATGCTATTGCAACATGTATTTCATTAACCAAACACAAGAATGCTATTACAGCTTTATTCCATTCCATTCAACCAAACAATTGAATTACTAATTACAACTATATTCCATTACTGTAAACCAAACGTACACTTAAGCTTTGATCTTTATAACGAATCATGCTTTCAAACCTCTTGAAGGCTTCTGATGCATCACTTTTAGATTCAAATGACTTGTACATATTTCTCTTAACTCCTATAATCACAAGAGCATATTGATTTCGTAAAAATAAATAAATGTCAAGTTTTTCTTACGAAAAACGACATATAACTTCCATATCATTTTCTTATGTTGATTCATTCTTCAAATTCTCTAGACTTCTCTTACCTCCAATAATCAAAGGTGTGCATTGTTTTCATAAAAAATAAATGTCAAGATTTTTTCTTACGAAAAATTGACATATAACTTCCCTATCTTTTCCTTATGTTGATTCATTCTTCAAAATCTCTAGAGTAAGGGTGAAGCCAGCTATTTTTTTTAAAGGGGCGAAATTAAATTATAATTTTTAATAGTTTATATCTTTATTATTTTTAAACGATTAAATCAAATTTTTATTATTTTTAAAAAAGTTTTAAGTGCAATTTTATGAAAAATATTTCCGAATATGTGTTAAATTTCAAATATGATAATTTAATTTAACATTAATAAAATTTAAATAAAATTGTTTTTTCATGTCTTGTGAAAATAACTAAAAACCACCAAAATGTTTAAACATGAGTGGTCACATAAAATTACTCATGCTTAAATAATTCCCAAAAAGAATAAAAAAAAAACAAATGAAAACAAAATTGATAATTGCCTTTCTTTGAACACATTGAAATTAGAAAAAAGAAAACAATAATTTTGGGAGACAAAGGATAATATTACGATAAACAAAGGCACATGAATTAACATGAAGGTGCACGTGCTTTGCCCTATCAAAACGCGATAAGCCGTTTCTTTTTTTTTTTCCTTTTTCAGTTATTTGATGGATTAAACATAATTAAACAAAGAAATTTGAGTGGCCATATATTTCCTTTAACATGTACTTGCCCCTTCATAAACGGCTATGAAAACAATTTGAGTGGCCACAAACTTGATCAATTATTAAGTAAAGTTAAGTTACCTTCAATTAGGGGAGAGATTCGATTAAAAAAATAAAAAAATAAAATTCGAGTTAAATTATTCTATTCAATTCGAATAAGTAATTCAATTTCGAGTTCGAGTTAAATTTTACAATTTAAATAATTAAAATAATTCGAATAACATATTGGTGTAAATATTTTTTTTGGTTCCTATCAAGTTTGAAAATGAGTAAATTGATCACTCTAAAAAAATTACAAAAAAGATTAAAATAATTTTTAAAATTCAAAATATTTATAAAAATTTCAAAATTTATATTTTTAAAAAATTATAAAAATTTCAAAAAAAATTCTAAAAGCATATAAAGAAAGTTAAAAATTAAAAATTTTGTAGGATAATAATTTTGGGGAGCTAAATAAGTTAAATAATTATTCAAGTTTATCATATTAAATTATTTTTTATTATTTTACTTTGAAAAAATTTTCAAATATATATGGTTTCAAATTTATGTGTTCTAACATGAAATTAATTATACTGTAACAAGATTTTAATTTGACATATTTAATTTTTTTTAATTTTACTCGATTCGACTCGACTCAAATTTTATTTCACTCGACTCGATTCAAAAAAATTTCAAATCAAATTAAAATGATAAAATATGACTCATCAACTTGATTAATTCATTTTTTTTCATTCAATTCGAAGACCCTTATTTCATTACCAACAAAAAAATCATTAACATTCCAATACATTTTAAATAAAATAATTATGTGGTTTCATTAACCCCCAATACTTTAGAAAAGAGAAAAACAAAAAAAACATAGATATGTAAAAAGATGATAGGGTAAAAATGGTGCTAAAGAGTAGAGTGTTCAATCGATTAACTGACCCGAATTATTATTAACTAAATTAATCGACTTTGTTAATCCTTTAATCGTTAATCGAATCGAATTTTTTTAAAAAAAATTAACCAAACCGAATTTTTTCTGTTAATTCGGTTGATTAACTGAATTAACTGAAGTTTATATGTTTTTTAGTTTTGATTAAAATAAGTATAAAAAATATAAAAAAATTAACCGAATTAACCAATCAATTAATATTTATATATTATAATATTATTTATTAAATTCAGTTAACCGATCAATTTCAAATCATATTAATCGTTAACTGAACTTTCAAAAAATTATTAATCGATCCCGATAAATTTAATTCAATTAATTGACCGATTAAACGAATTCAATCAATTAATTGAATTAATCCGATATTGCCCGAAATTTGCTCGCTACTACTAAAGAGGGTCGAAAGGACAACATATGAAACAAGCTATTAGCGTAGAATTGTAGATGTGGCACTCGTCGCTAAAGCATTCCATTTTTATCCACGAATTGCCTTTCACGTCCTTCAAAACATTCCTCTATTGTAAAATTTTATTTTTTCTTCACATTAATTAATTTCCTTTTGTTAAAAGTATTGAGTTTTCTAATTAATTTTTAGTCCAAAGTTGCTTTCAACCCCAAAATAAAAAATAATAATGCAAAAGGAGAATCCCACACATAAAAAAGTAGCAAAGTCAGTACAATTTTCGGAAAGCTGTGTTTTGAAACTATTACAAGTTAATTAACCTTTCAAACAAACAACATTTTTGAATTCATCAGTCTATTGTGCTCATTGTTTGACTTTAATTTCATATATTATATAAATTGGGATGGAAATTTGAAAATTTCTTTCAGCCTTGACCATCGAGACTATCAATGGTATATGATAATTTTATATAAATATAAGACAACAATTAAATTTTGATTATTGACACTTAATCATACTTTATTTTAGTCACAATCGAATTTAATTACTATGGGACAAAATATGTAGAAACGTCCTTACCTAATATTACAAAATCTATTTGTATATCCAACCCGTGTATTGATCTGATTGTTAAGGTGTTCGTCGTCTCAGGTGTAACTTGAATTCGAATAATGTTAATCGTTGTTTGTAATTTATCAAAAAAATATGTTCGTATATTAGTTAAATTTTATTTTTTTATAAAATAAAGAACAATGTTATATCAATGTTTAGTTAAATTGGTACCCAAACTTCAAAATATTCTAATGACATCATTAAACTATCAATGTTATATCAATCAAGCTTTGTTATTAAAATAATTAATTTGATCGTTAAATAACATGTCAAATCTTATGTGACATAATTTAAAATAAAAATTTTAAATAAAAGTAACATTTAACCACATAACTTTTAAAAGTTAAAACTAAAACTAAAGTAAAATCGAAAAAGAAGGGAGTGAACGATAAAACTTTTGTAAAAGCTTTTCAAAAATCTCAAAATCAAGATTTTTACTATATTCATTTTTTTTAAATTTTCATTTTAAACTATACCATATGAGATTTGACATCTCATTTAATGGCTAAATTAACAATTTTAGTAACATTTGGACCTTATTGATATAACCTTGATAGTTTGAAGGTGTAGTTATAATGTTTAAAGTTTGGGGACCAATTTAAAAAGAAGGTTATAGTTTGGGCGTGTATGGTGCAATTAAATCCTAATGCATCTATCTATCTATCTATCTATATATATATATATATATAAAGCCTTTGACTAAGGGATGTGTTTGATAAAAACTTAGTTGAAAAAAACCCAAAAGATAATTTTTAATAGGGTAAACTACACTGGTAGTCACCCAACTATCAAGTTATTTTTTTTAGTCACTCAACTATGAAAAGTTACAAACTGGTCATGTAACTATTCAATTTTTTCCTTTTTAGTCATATGTAACTTTTGAAATTAGTATAATAACAAATTTAACCCTTAACTTTTACACATTGTATCAATTTATTCTTAATTTTTGAAAATTTAGTGCTTAATATTTACAAACTAGATAATCCTCAAATACCTTGCTTTCCTTATACTTCAAATGACTATGGACTTGATATCTTTCAATGATAATTAATTCATTTTCTGTTAGCTTGAGTTGGTCATTAATGAAACAAATCAAAGCTCAGTTTTTTTTTACGTTGTTAGACTTACAATTAAATTGAATTAATGAAGTGAGTATTTTTTTTTTCAAGTAATTGAATTAGGTATCAAAATTTGGGTTGATTTGTTTCTTGTTGTTGTTCATTTTTACATTGAATCAAACGCAAGGACAATATAAAAAAATATTACAAAGAAAAACAAAATTGTAAAATGATCAAATTATACATTGTTTAAGTATTAAGGGTTTAATTTTTTAAAATCATTTAACAATTGATGACAAAAAAAGAAAAAAATTGAGTAATTATATGATAATTTTATAACTTTTCTTAATTGAGTTATAAAAAAATAACTTACTAATAATTGGTGACTAAGGTGTAGTTTACCATTTTTAATAAAATAACAAATATTATATTATAAGATATTTATATATTTATTTATCTATATTAATATAATACCTTTAACTCATCATCTATCACGAGTTAATTGTGCCCCAATCTAATTGTGAAAAATTGAAAGACTTTTTAAATAAATAAAAATATTTATGATTTTAAATAATTTATATAAAGTTTTTTTAAAAAAAGAATTACTTAAAAAACTTTATATCAATGTTTGATTTTAAAATAACCATAACTAAAATTAGAGGTGTTCAAACGGTTAACCGAATCGTATTAATATTAATCGAATTAATCAAAATTTTTAATTTTTTAATCGTTAACCGAATCAAAATTTTTTCAAAAAAAATTAATCGAACCAAAATATTTTGGTTAATTTGATCGGTTAACTGAATTAACCGAAATTTATATGGTTTTTATTTTTTGGTTAAAACAAGTATAAAACATATCAAAAAATAAATTAATAATATTCATTTGATTGAATTATCCGAATTAAAATTACATATAATTTGTATTATCAATTATTAAGTTTGGTTAATTCAGTTAATTACCTGATTTAAAATCAAATTAGTCGATAACTGAAGTTTCAAAAAATCATTAACTGACCTCGGATCGAATTACATTGATTAACCGAGTTAAATCAATTTGATTGATCAATCAATTTTAACCAAAATTTGAACACCCTGACTAAAACTTAACCAATACTTGGAAGGGTTAAGCATTTTAATTTTAAGATAAATATGTTGTTTTTAATATTTTTTTTTCTTATAGAATATAAATGATGATAACAGATGTATTTAAGAATAGGGGTGAGCAAATTCCTATTCAATTCGAAAAATTCGATAAAAAATTTAAATTTTGAATTAAATAGTTCGACTTATTTGAGTTAATCAAGTTATTCAGATCAATTCGATTAAAAATTTAAGCTTTTCGGTTTAATTCAAATATGAATTACATAATTTGAATTATTCGAAAATCTGAATAAAAAAAATAAAACTACGTCGTTTTGATAAATGTTTACCTTTTTTAAAGTTGAAAATAAAAATGATTAAGTTAAATGACAAAATTACGTCATTTTGATAAATGTTTACTCATTAAGTTAAAAAGGTAAAACCATTATATTGTTTATATAATTAAATAATATTGTATTTCGTTTACTAGTTAAATATTCGGTCCATGTAAATGCAACATTGAGTATAATTAATAAGATTCGTTAACTCGACTCAAAATTTTTTAACTCGATTCGATTCGATTCAAAAAATTCAAATTAAGTTTCAATGTTAAAATAAAATTCATCAACTGAACTAACTCAATTTTTTAATTCGATTCGATCAAATATTTACCCTTATTTAAAAACAGTCAAAAAGAAAAAACAAAAGAGGGAGTAGAGTAAGCGAATACAACGGCTAAAGTGATGTCCACGTAAGAAACGACGTGTAAGCGCGTCTGGGCAGGTCCCATGCCTTACTTACGTACATACCCACATCCGTTCACATGATCCAACATTTAATTATTTCAATTTCAGTGGCTTTCGAAATTGGGAATTGAGGTATATAATATAATATAATATTTATTTTCTTTTGAATGAGTTGAGGAATATAATATAATTATAATATAATATGAGATCCTTTTTTCGCTTCCTTTTTACGCATCTATTAACTCCTTTCATTTCTCAATGTTTTGACTATTCATTTATTTCAACCTTAAATTTAGTTTTTAAAATTTTAAAATTTAAATTTAATTGTTAAAATTATTTTATTAAATTTATCAATATAATATTTTAAAATAAAAAATACTTACTTAATAACCGTATAAAAACTATAAAAATTCTTTTATCAAATAAAATTTAAAAATTCAAATCTTAAATTTAATATAAAAATTAAAATTATAGAAAAGGTTAAAAAATATCTGTATAATATAAACCTATGCGTATTCATGGGGTTGGAAGGAATAGATGCACTCATAGAAATGTGTGATGCAGCGAACTCAAAGCACCTTTTTTTATTCTAATTACTATTATTTTATATATTTTAAAATATTATATAAACTAACCTTTGAGATGTGTGAAGAATCCAATGCCTATATTTTGGCTTTCCTCCAAATTAAATCCCAACAATCTTTTCTCTCAGCCTGGCGCCGCAATTGACGTTATCTTCACCTATCCCTATCTCTATCCGCATCCCTATCCCTATCTAGTTGGCTGTGTGTATTTTGTCATCGCCGCACGATTTCACCTATATAATAACATTAAAATATTATCCAAAAAATAAAAATACTCTTACAAAGTATAATTTATTTCAAATATGTACGAATAATTTAATAATTTTTTCAATAAAATTAATGTTTAATTGATTTATAATACTACTCAATCAACAATTTAAATAATCATATAAATGATGTTGGTATATGTATTATTTTAGTATATTTAATTTATATAAAAATATAAAATATATATAAAACGTGTGAAGGAATAAAATAGTAATTATCGAAGATAGTAGATTCAGAATGAAGTATTCGTTGACCAAACCTATTATGCTCCACCCCTTTCATGAAACTTTCATAAAGTCCTAAATCAATGAATTTAATGTGTGTAGAGAAACGCATAATAATGAATATACTTCTTCATTAAAAGAACTTACTTGAGTACATAGGATGATTGTGTATTTATACTGTATTTGTTTAACTTACTTAACAACCCTTCAACAACACAACGGCTGCTAACTACCTTAACTACTTAACTGAAAACAACTAACTCATTCCTTTACATTCACTCAACTAAGAAACTTCTTGCTAGCCCCTGCTTTGTAACTCCAAGCTTACTGCAAACTTTGAGATGTATTTTGAACCTGTTAAAACAATCAACAGAGAGGGGTTTTATGAGCACATCAGCCACTTGATCCTGAGTTGGAACATGACCAACCACTAGTTTCCCTGAAGTCACTCTCTCACGAACAAAGTACAAATCTAGTTCCATGTGTTTGAACTTGGAGTGCAAAACTGGATTTGCTAACACAGTTACAGTACTTGAATTGTCACACCACAAAACAGCTTTGCCATCAGGTTTAACATGTAACTCTCCCAATAAACCTTCCAACCACATAACCTCAGCTTTAGCATGAGCAAGGCTCCTGTACTCGGCCTCTGTGGAAGATCTAGATACCACTTGCTGCTTCTTGGAACCCCAAGACACAGGATTCCCACCAAAAAAGATACAAAACCCCGATGTTAACCTTCTGTCATCAAGATCATTTCCCCAACTAGCATCGGAGTAACAAACAAGAGACAATCGAGGGGCAAAAGTAAATGAGACACCATGATCTAGAGTTGACTGTAGATACCTTAGAATACATTTGACTGCCTTGAAGTATTGATCGAGGGGCTTGTGCATGAACTGACAAACTTTATTGACAGTATACGCAATATCAGGTCTGGTAATAACAATGTACTGAAGGGCTCTTACAATGCTCTCATTCTCAATGAGACTCCCTGCATGAGCAGACAGTACACAAGAGAACATCATGGGAGTTGGAGTGCCCTTGGCCTGCTCCACGTTACTCTTTTTTGACAGATCTAGTATGTATTTCCTTTGGCTGAGAAACAACCCAGTCCTTGTATGAGTGACTTCGATCCCCAAGAAATAACTCAACTGTCCTAAATCCTTGAGGGGGAACTTCGAATCCAAGGTGTTTACAAATGCATCAATACTTGGCTGATGATTTCTTGTGACAATAATGTCATCAACATAAACTAGAACATAAAGAAGACTGTCACCAGTTTGCTTAACAAACAAATAAGCATATGATTTTGACAACTCAAACCCTGATACTAGGAGATGATCCCTCAACTTCTAAAACCATGCCCGAGGTGCTTGTTTGAGTCCATATAGAGCTTTCTTGAGTTTGCACACCAAAGGTACACCCTCATTGTGCTGTTCAAATCCTGGTGGTTGTAGCATGTATATTTCTTCACTAAGATCTCCATTGAGAAAGGCGTTATTGATGTCTACTTGCCTTAAAGTCCAACCAAACTTAACAACAAGGGATAGGACCACTCATATTGTTGCAGGCTTAACCACTGGACTGAAAGTCTCATAAAAGTCTATCCCTGCTTCCTGAAGATATCCCAAAACAAGTCTGCCCTTATATCGAGTTATAGACCCATCAACATGCTTTTTTACTTTGAAAATCCACTTACAACCAACTGCTCTCGTGTGTTTTGGGGGGAACATTTGGACTCGAGGATTAACAAAACCCTTCTAGTATTAACCCCTAAGACTATTGGTGTTAATTCCATTACTCAATTTCGCCCAATTAGTCTCTGTATTGTATTATAAAAGTCATTATGAAGATAATTTCCATGCGCCTACAACAAGCAATGCAAAATTTGGTTAAACAGAACCAGTAAAGTTTTGTTGCTTCGAGGAACATATCTGATAATATTGTTATCGCCCAAGAAGCTATACACACTATGAGGATAACTAAAAGCAAAAAATGTTGGATGGTTATCAAGGTTGAGCTTGAGAATGCATATGACAGAGTGCGTTGGGACTTTCTTTGGGACACATTGGTTGATGTTGGTTTACCAAGCTCACTTATTGAAATGATTATGCGATGTGTCTGTTCGTCGTCGTTGCAACTATTGTGGAATGGAAGTCTTTCGGAAGAGTTCATTCCATTTAGAGGGATTAGGCAAGGAGACCTCTTATTTCCTTATTTGTTCGTTTTAGGTATGAAAAAACTAGGGCATCAAATAGAGAATTTGATTGAGGAAGGGAGATGGGAACAGATGATGCTCTCTAGAAGAGAACCGGGTATATCTCATCTATTCTTCGAGGATGATTTGTTGCTTTTTGGTAGAGCTACTGTGGAAGGAGCTACATGTCTTCGTCAGGTATTAGAATATTTTTGCTCCTTCTCTGGATATAAAGTTAGCTGATAGAAGACATATATTTTTCTCAGGCAATGTAGAAGAGGAGAGGGCTGCTGAGGTTTGTGCTAAATTGGGGTTTCAAAGAGCAGTGAGTTTGAGGAAGTATCTGGGTATGCCTCTGTTTCATCATAGAATTGGGAGAAATACTTTTTCTTTTACTCTTGATAAGGTCCATGATCGTTTGAATGGATGGGACGTCCGTAAACTGTCCTTTGCAAGAAGATTAACTTTGGTGAAATTGGTTCTCCTATCTATACCAAATTTCTTTATGGCTACCACACGAATACCAGTAACGATCTGCAAGGAGATTGAGAAACTTTCTCGATGCTTTCTATGGGGTCCACAGGTGTAGAGAAAAAGGTGGCACTTGTGAAATGGAAGGATATTTGTTAACCAATGGATAAAGGAGGGCTTGGCATTAGAACACTAAAGGATCATAATTATTTGTTTTTATTAAAGCTAGGATTTCAGCTTGCTATTGATACGGAAGCATTATGGGTCAAAATTAAGAGGAATAAGTATAACATTCATGGGCTTATTCCCGAAACTTTGACTCGTAGCAATTGCTCCCATGTTTGGAGATCGATTGCAAATGTTTAGGAGACAGTAAAGACGAAGCTGGTTTGGAATGTTCGAAATGGTGAACTTGTTAATTTTTGGAATGATATCTGGTTAAGTGATTTGGGTTCTTTAAAATAACACTTCATTACTATAATTTGTGTTGCCTTGTTTCTCAAGCACCATTTCGAATCGATGATTTCATTTGGAAGCTGCGTGCGCCCCAACGGATTAGGACCTTCCTATGGCTGCTCATCTGGGGGAAGCTATTAACAAATGCGGAGCGTGTGCAACGAGGTATGGCTTCTTACCCATGTTGTGAACAATGTGGTTGTTTTTTGAATCTGCTATACATGTGGTGCGTGACTGTGGTATTGCTCGTGTTGTTTGGAACTTTATGATTCCAAGGCATTGTAAAAATATCTTTTACAGTTTAGAGTTAAAGGAGTGGATGCACTGGAATCTAACTAATGCAGGGAGGATAAATTGAGATGAAAATGAATGGCAAATTTTATTTTCCATAATTGCTTGGTCTATCTGGAAGTTACATAATGAGTTTGCCTTTAAGGAAACTAGTAGCAGTAGTCATGACATAATTAATAAAGCCATAGCATGAGCTAAAGTTTGTGAGAGTAGAGATTCTTTGAACTCATTGGCTTGCGTCTCTCAGACCAAGCGTGGGTCAAAATTAATGTTTATGGTTCGGTGTCTGTAAGTACTATGAAGACGGGCATTGGAGGGGTTATTAGAGACAATGATGGGAAGTGGCTGTTAGGCTATGCCATGAAAATTGGGATGGCTAAGATTTTTCGGGTGGAAGCGCTTGCTATTTTAGAGGGAATGAAGCTGGCTTGGCAGAATGGATACAAGCAAGTAGAGGTTAACTGTAAGAATGTCTTGCTTGTTGATACTATATGTAATGGCTTTGCACCTATTAGTGACAACAATGAGGTTCGACAAATACGTGAATGGGGCAAAAAGAACTAGAAGGTCAAGTTTCGGCATATTATATGGGAAAGCAACAAAGTAGCGAATTACTTGGCGAAAGTAGCAGCAAGAAGTATGAACAAATTGGAGGTTCTCAGTGAACCACCACAGCAGG
Source organism: Gossypioides kirkii (assembly GCA_005610355.1). Classification (NCBI taxonomy): domain Eukaryota; kingdom Viridiplantae; phylum Streptophyta; class Magnoliopsida; order Malvales; family Malvaceae; genus Gossypioides; species Gossypioides kirkii. Next base: position 22,918,881 of record CP032253.1, on the reverse strand, counting down.
TCCTACGACTATTGGAAGAGTATAGACTTTCTTCTCGAGCTAATGGTGGCAATACTGGTTTTTGCTCCTAATATATAGGGGCACTCTCTATTATGTACCGAAAAAAAAAAGAATATATCCTTTACATATGGATCAATATATTTATAAATTTATTTGCATTTCACCAAAAAAAATAAATGTATTTGCCAAGATAACCTCGTATAAAAGGAATATTTTTTTTCTTCCTTGGCAACCATACTAGATTTTGGAGGTGATTCTGGCTTTATATTGAAAACTAATAATATTCACTTTGTCATCACTTAATTTTCTCCGCAAATACATCATTAAAAGTTACATTAATAATAGAATTTGTGTTAAAGCCATTGTTGGAGATGTAATCAAGGTCAAAACGGCATTTGCACTTGAAAGTGCTAGTGGGAATTCAATTCAAAACAAATAAAGAAGTCACTGCACTAGTGCTGCCAACATTATGGGTCTATAAATTTAATTAAGATAATTATTACCTAATTAATGCCTAGTGCAACTTGAACTCAAATTATATTTGGGATGATGAACCCTCTAACCATCAGGCTAACATACGGAATTCAAAAAACTTATTGCTTTAGTTCTTCTATCTATTAATTCATAACATCTTTACAAATTCCTAATTGAATTAGTCTTAAAAATTTAATTAAAAAAATTATCAAATATCTTCTCATATTTAAAATAATTTACATTTGAGAGGGGAATGAGTTTGGGGTAGATGGGGATGGGATAGGAGAGGAGTAAAAGTTTTAGGGGGAAAGTGAGAGGAAGTAAAAGTTTTTAGGGAAAATAAAAAAATTTGAGGGTTTTTGGAGAAAATAAATAGGGGAGTAAAATTATTAAAAAAAATTGGGGGGAAATGAGTTTAGGGTAGATGGGGGTGGGATGGGATGAGAGAGGGGTAAAAATTTTGGAAGAAAAGTGAGAAGTAAAAGTTTTTGGAGAAAAGTAAAAAAGTTTGGGGGTTTGGAGTAAAAATATAAAATATTATAGTTTGATATTCGGTTTATTCAAATCATTCGAGCTATTCGAATTCGAAAACTCAACTTGATTCGAACTCAAAATTCGAAAAAAATTCGAGTTGACTTGAATAACTCAATTTGTTTAACTCGAAATTTGATTTTTTTTCGATTTTTTCGAATTGAATCGAGTTTTGCTCGTCCCTAGAAATGATAACCAACAAACCGTCAAAGTGTGCTTCATGATGATATAACACTATTTATCTATATGGACCATTAATAAATAATTTAATAATTATAAAGCATTCAAAAATAATAATAAAGTAACTCAAAACTCTAAGAAAATATAAAATATTCATAATAATTTTAAAAAAAATTAACATGAAGTACACATAAATTATCATAGTATAAAAATATATCATTTTAATCAATATTTTCTTTAAAAAAAATAACAACTTGAGTACTTTTAAAATATTGATAATCACATGTAACTTTTTTAAAAGATTAAAAATTAAATTTTTAATATACAATAATAAAATTACTAACTCCACATTATAAAACTTATTAATAATTTATTTTATATATAACTATGATTAAAATTATCATTAAATATATATTTCATGCTAATTTAAATTGTGTTATTGGGTAAATTAAAAAAAATTAATAGAATTAAAATTAAATTATATATTTTTACAATAATAAAAATATAATTTTATCATTTTAATAATTTATATTTTTATAATTTTTAAAAAATTAAATCTAATTTTTATCCAAGATAAAAGTATAATTTTACCTTTATCTCACCTAATATTGTATAAAAAACTTGAAAAATTATAAGAAAAGAAGAAGAAGAAACCGTGTAGCCACCGTTTCAGAGCATCTAAAAGGTGCGGACCACAGAAGGCACCTATTTTGCTTTATGAATATGAAATTCCCGAAGACAGGTCAGCCTTTGCCGCAAATCAAACACAACAGGACAAAAACGATGCATTCAATTCTAAAAGGCAAACCCCAGCACAGTCAACCAAATTTTCACCAATCACGCTAACACACGTACGAAACCCACCGTTCTGCTGCCTGACACCTGCCGGTTAACCTTTCAAGTAAATGGCGAACCCCCATTGGAGCCCTGTAACTTCCTTCGTCCCCACCGAATAAAGGCATTGTTAGGCATCCTTGAAAGTTGACGAGAAGGAAGGTGATTAATTAAATAAAAAATCGAAAGGGGTTTGAGAGAGAAGCACATGGGTAGAGGGTTATATAAATAGAGATGAGGTGACCCTGGAAATGCATGAGAGTAAAACACCAAGGTGAGGCCACTCCAGAAAATAAAATAAAAAAAAATTGAGAGTTTTCAGAATTTTCAGCAGTGTTCGAGCATTTTCAGTTTTCTTCTTCATCCCCCCTTTTTCTGTAATTCCCCGCTTCTCTGAATCCCTTTCTGTAATCGTCTGTCTTTCAAGCCGAAAAAGTTTCTGTCAAGAGCAAACCTAAACTATCATAGCAGGTGTTTTTGGTTTTTCTGAAAGCCAGGTGATCCCAGAATAGAGATCCAGATTTCTGTTTTTTGTTTTGTTTTTCATTATTTATTATCATCAGCTAAGAGGGTTTATTTTTGGTCCCTCAAGGTTGTTTTTTTTTTAATCAAACTAGTACCTGTTCTTTAGTTTTGGTTAAGATACAGGTTTTTAACTAGTTATTGAATATGGCAGCAGCTATAGATATGTATAATAGCAGCAGCAACAGCTCAGTTTTCTCAGATCCTTTTAGTGCGGAGTTGATGAAAGCGCTTGAACCTTTTATGAAAAGTGCTTCATCTACCTCTCCTTTATCTTCTTCTTCTTCTTCATATTCACAGTCTAACTTGTATCCTGAATTTTGCTCCTCATGGAGGACCCATTTGTGCTCGGAACAAGGGTTCTGTAACTATAAAAACTTGATGGGTTTTGAGCAAACAGGTTCAATTGGGCTAAACCAACTCACCCCTTCTCAAATCCTCCAAATTCAAGCTCAAATCTATCAACAGCAACAGCAGCAGCAGCAGCTTGCTTCTAGGCCTACGACTGCATCCCTTAAAAACCGAAGGTCCAACTTTCTTTCCCCAAAAGCTGTCCCCATGAAACATGTGTCTACCACGCCTCCAAAGCCTACCAAGCTGTACAGAGGGGTGAGACAGAGGCACTGGGGCAAATGGGTAGCTGAAATCAGACTCCCCAAGAACCGAACTCGCCTTTGGCTTGGCACTTTCGATACAGCAGAAGAAGCAGCTTTGGCTTATGACAAAGCTGCCTATAAGCTTAGAGGAGAGTTTGCCAGGCTCAACTTCCCCCACCTCAAGCACCAAGGAGCTCATATTTCTGGAGAATTTGGTGACTACAAGCCCCTCCATTCTTCAGTTGATGCAAAGCTCCAAGCCATCTGCCAGAGCTTGCAGAAACAAGAGAATTCAGGAAAGGCCTGTTCTGTTCCCGATTCAAAGCCCAAGGTTGAGTTTGATTACCCTGTGAAGCGTGAGGAGTTTGATCAGTCTCCAAGATTTGCTGATCCTAAAGTTGAGATGAACTCCCTGTCATCATCCTCATCCTCATTCTCATCCTCATCCCCAGATTTATCCGATGAGTCATTGGCAGGATCTTCTTCACCAGAATCTGATATCACTTTCTTCGATTTCTCTGATTCAAAGTGGGATGACAACGAAATTTTCGGTTTGGAGAAGTACCCTTCAGTGGAAATTGATTGGGAAGCCATCAGGGAACTATCTGAGTCTTAAAAGAAAAAAAAAATTACAGCTACTACCATGTAATCTTGTTTTAATTTCTTAGGTCAAGTATCTTTTGTTTTGTCATGTAGGTCTTTCTAGTGGGTCTGCAGTGATCTCTACAATGAAATTTTTTGACATTTGTAGAGGTTAATTAGGTGTCAGTTTAGAATCTGTATGTTGTTAATATGTGTAACAGAGAGGCATCTCCTCCCTAGACTGCTCTTGCTGGTACCTTTTTTTCCTAGCAATGGCTTTTGGAGAGCTTCAAGTTTATGTTTATTTGCATCATTATTGGAGGTCGACTGTAAAGTTTTCTTTCGAATATCCATGTCTATATATTTAAATTATTCATAGTAAATGGTTTGCATGTGATGGTGTTCGATTCTGGTTCATCATGCATTGGTTCCCTTCATAATCTATCTGTTAAGACATCATTCATTGTCTCTAAGACAGTGCAAATCATACAAAATTTTGAGGTAATCTATGAAATGGTGCTGTATTACATAAATCAGAATAAAGCAATCGAAACCAATTGATTCCATTGTTTTATAATTGTTATCTGATTGTGGTATACGGTGGAGAATTGTTCATGTTCTAACCTGTCTAGACAATGTGCTACCCATTGAATTTTTTAGGTTGCATTCTAATTTATCAACACTTTTTTATTATTTTTAATTTTGTATTTTTTTTAAATTATCATTCATGTTTTATAGTTTATAAAAATTAAACTTTCGTGATTATTTTTTTCAACAATATTATTTTTAAGATTTAATGTAAACTTTTTCATTATAATGTACTTTACTATTACATCTAATATATATATATTATTTTAATTATATTTTTATTAATGGGTGCATATACAACAAATTAGTATAATTTTTTGTATTGGTTGCAGGATTTGTGGTGTTTTTATTTGACTTGCAAAATTATTCAAATGTGAGGCCAAAGGCTTGGGATTAACTTTTTTAAATTCAGCTGGGGTTTATTATTATTAGGTCTAATATGATATTTGGTATCTGAATTTGACATTTTTTTTAATTTTGTATCTGAACTTGACATTTTTTTTAATTTGGTACCTAAATTTTTTTTGGACCCATTTTGGTACCTAAACTTGGAATTTTTCCCTAATTTGACACCTAAGTTTTTTTAGATTTAATTTGGTACCTAAATTTATTAAAAATTTATAAAAATCACGCAAAACAATAATGGTGTTGAATTGTTTTTTGTGATGCTACAAAAATATTTTCAGTTTTAGAGAAAATTCATGTTAAAAATAGGTATTGAGCTATGCTTAACGAATTAATATTTAAAAAAAATTAGGTACTAAATTAGGAAAAAGAGTCAAGTTCAGGTACCAAATAGGATCCCAAAAAGTTTAAGTACTAACTTAAAAAAAAATCAAGTTTAGGTACCAAATTAGGAAAAAGTGTCAAGTTTGAGTATCAAATTGGACAAAAAAATTTTATGTACCAAATTAGGAAAAAAATGTCAAGTTTAAGTATCAAATGTTATATTAAGCATTATTATTATTATTTTTGAATTAAAACTTGGGATTAATATTTTTTTTAAAAAGCAAAAGGTCACAAAAAGCAATTTCATTCATCATAAAGAAACTGCAATGACAAAATCATGAAACTTGTGGGAATAATCCACACCAAAATGAGTTTCATGTTGGCAATCTTATTAACATACCTAGTGGTAAAATAAAAGTTTAAAAGTATTGAAGTTCGAAAACAGAAGACAAGCCTCAGAGGCAAATTGGGCAAAGAGAGTTAAATTCAATGTAACATGTAGATAATTTCGAAATTACCAAGAGATAATCGAATTAATTTAATTGAGTTAGTAGATAATTAAAATAAAATAAATAAGTGTCGAGTAAGGAATCAGGAAGTTAAATTAGTAACTGTGATTGAATTAAATCGATTATTAAAAATAATACAAGAATTAAAGTGTACATATATGTAAAGGAAGTGGGAGAGAAGATTTTCTTCTCCATTCTCTTCCACCATACACCAAGGAAAGCAAGAAACAAATTTTTCATTCATTTCCCCATTGTCGTCCACTAGCTTTGCTTAAAGAAGGTGAGTTTTAGTTTGAATTTTTGCTAGAAATTTGCTAAGGAATGTTAGATAAACTAGCCCATGCCTTGGATTATGTAATTGATGAGATTTAATTGAGTTTTTTTTTAATTATCGAAGAATCTTATAAAAATTAGATATTAGGAATTTGATTCATGCATATTTTTTTTTATAAAATCATGAGTAATTGAAGCTTAGATCGTTTGATAAATTAGATATTATTGACTAAATTGTAAGGGATATAAACTTTGAGGGTTGATAACAAATAACAGTTGTAGGAGGTCCCTGTACTAATTTATAAAATCGAATTTAAATTCGATAGGATAAATTGTGAGAAACGAATGTTTCAAATATTAAGGCTTATAAGGACTAAATCGAATAAAGTGCATTTATGTCTAATTGTTATGTTTCTATGTTCGAATTCTATAACTAATAAATTTTGCATATTCAAATTTATTGTTCGTAGATGATGCTTGTTGAGTAACCAAATATATACGAAAAAATAATACTAAAGAGTAGTATAGTGTAGTAGGGTCGAATCTTCAAAGACTAGATGTCTAATTTCGCTCTTTCTTGTGGAAAAAATTACTATTGCGGGAATAATCCCTTAACTTGTGATGAGCTTCCTGAAAATAAATTAAAGAGGGGTTTAGTGATAAAAATAATTTAAAAAGAACAAATATAAAATGAAATAAATAAAGTGAAATACGAAATTTAGTTGCAAAATAAATTAAATGAGATAAAATAAATTGTATATATATATATATATATATATATATATATATATTAAATTTTAGCCTCAGTCTCGATTCACTCTGAACTTGAGCCGATACTTGAAAAGTGGTTTTTCCCTTCTTCAATTGATAAGTTGGTTATAGTGCCCGAGAATGTTCAACCGCCAACTTTTCATTTTGTAGTCGGTTCCGGTACGGACTGTAAATTGACCCTTGCTGAATATCTAACCACGTTGCTCGTGCCCATAATTTAATATTTCGACAACTTTACGATCTAGAAAGCCTAACTCGAATTAACGACCTCAACAGCGTGAGTCGTTTAAATCCGATCACTGTCTCCCTTAACGGAATCCAACTAGCTTTCTCCACTTGAACATACCAATTTGTTCGCGGGAGTTTGAATACAGCACGACCGACTTGACTTTCAAACTATACGCCAAACGATCCCAACCAATACGCGCTTTTTGAATTGAAGTCAAATTAACTTTAAGGGATGAATTTGTACTATCCCATATACTAGAGAGACATTGAATACCGAGTTGAAAAGGTTTTTTTAGTGTGGGTTCATATCTCACAATTTTTTTCTTGTCGAAACGACAATCAAGCTAAGGCTAAAAGGGACTTAGTTGAGATGAAATTAATCATACACCGTAGGTGTATGGAAATGAATTTAATGGAAATGGTGGAAAATGGAAAGGGGAAGGACTTGAAAGGCAATTAAACAAATAAGGAAATGGAAATGAAATTGAAACGAAATTGGCAGAAAAATGCAACAGGAGTATGAAAAAGAAATAAAATGGAACCATTGCATTCAATTCCAATCAATTCAAGTGTGTCTTCAATTGTATCCAACACTAGCTATTTATATATAATTATTATGCTAAATTTAGCATGGATTTTCCTAAAAAAAAGTTTTCACTAACTAAAATAAAGATAATTTCAGCTAAAAATCAGAAAAATATCACCTAAAAAATCAGATTTGACTATTTATCTTATGCTTGCCCTCAAGTATGATGTGTATTCTATACTAAAACCATTCGATAATCTTTTTCGAAATCAAATCTCATTCCTTAGCCAAGCGTAATGCAAACAATTAGGTGAATCAAAAGTAAGCAATTGTTATGTTCAATCAACAAGCACTTATAAAATTTCAAACATTATGTATAAATCAATTACTTCACTAAATTAAGGCTTAATCAAACCTGTGAGATAATCTTACTCAATATTTACATTTTTATTTCTTTTTTAATTAACAAATTCGAGGAATAATCAAATCTTTTTACGTGAATTGAGATGACAACCCAAGCATCTCAACCCGGTTACTCAATTTGACATGTCCCTAGTTTGTTTCTCAAGGTAGCTCAGTTAGCAGAGTGTTACAAGTTTCGGTTTGTCACTCAAATCTTTTTACATAAGATGAGATGACAACCCAAGCACCTCATCCCGATTACTTAATTTGGTCACATTTCCGAACATTCACTCTTAACCAAGCTATTAACAGCTTTTATTTATTCAATAATTTGAGTACTTTTATTGGGCAAGTTTAAAGAACTTTCAAATTTTATGAAGTGTTTGACTTTCCCATAACATTTTCAACTCTACAAAATGCTTGTTGATCAAAGTAAGCATTAATTATTCATGAATTACTTAATTATTTAAATAAACTTAACATAGGAATTAAAAATTTATTTTCGAAACTAATTAAAAAATAATACTAATATAAGAATTAGCATATGCAAAGAAGAAATAGCATGACATGCGTAATCCCCCTACTTAGCCCGCATTTCCCCCAATATGCAAATTAAAAGAATAACAAAAGATAAGGATAAAGTGTACTCCCCATGTATATTTAACGAGGCGGATGGCGGTGGAAGTGACCGCTTTGTAGTATTGTGAGGATGCTTGATATGCTGGCTTCCATTATTTCTAAGCGAGCCTTAAAACAGTTTGGTTTCTCTTCCATAGCAGAATGAGGCTACTCCTTTCACTCTTTATGAGCAGAATTGCGTGTCCGTCGAAACACTCTATTACTTCGACGAGTATATGTACATGGGGGAACAAAATAAAAAGCAGTAAGGGTGCTGACAAGCAATCCCGTAGAATCCAAACAATATTCATCCAAAAGATCCATATTATAAGCATCTGTGAGAGATGAAAAATCAATTGATGAATAAATGATCATGGTTAAATGTGTGATGTATGGGCCTAGTATAAGAGGTCGACGACCCTAATTACAGTATGAAAACTACGTGCAAACCAAAATCCTAGGTTTACTTTATAACCGGATTACATACACCACAGAAAAATTAATTTCATCTTAGTTAAGATAGTTGAAGAATCATTATAGCCCAAATAATTAAAAGCAAGAAATATATGAATATACCTAAGCGTCAGTTCATGCACTAACAAGGCTTTCGAGGTTTTAGAATTGTAAGGGCATCAAATTGAGTTAGTCAAGGTCGAGTAAGCGACATTGGTATCAAAATCGCGAGGTATCTCTAGTAAAGCAGTATGGTACGAGTCGATTTTAACATCGTTAGGGTTAGCGAAGCCCATGACTATGTTAAAAATTGAAATAGACATATTAAAGGTATTACCAAGCAATCTAAATTCAATCACGTTTGGGGTTTCAACAGTCCAAACAACATACATATCAAAGCTAAAAGTTGCATAGAATTCGTACACGAGCTCATAAAATGTACCACAATGAGTATCAACATATGATGTCCAACTAATAAAATCAAAATAATTAGGGATAAATACAAAATTAGTACCTGAACTTGTCCACTTCTCCTAGATTGATATCTATAGTTTTTTTTGTCCTAGATTGGTACTCGAACTTTTTTCCGTCCATTGATTTGGTACTTGAGTCTAACATCGTTAAGTCTAAGACACGTGGCAGAATAGTATTATGACACGTGGCATAAATGACGTCATGGATAGTGATGTCATAATCTAAAAAAATAATAATATTTCCCTTTTTACATTTCTATCCCATCCTCACTCCCCAATTTTTCTACCATCTCTTCTTCTTCTTCTTCTTTTTCTTCTTCTTCTTCATTGGTTTCGAACCCTTCAAATCCCTCTTCTTTTGGCTCTCTTTCTCGAGAAGTTACAGGATTTCAAGTTTATTGGAAATGCTTCCGCCGGTTGTGCTTCCGCTGATTGTACTTCCACCGCTTAAGGTTAAAGCTCAATCCAATTCCTAATTTTGTTTTCTTTTTTACTGTAAGTGATTAAAACCCTTCTCTTTCATTTTTTTGTTTGTTTCTCGAGAAAAAAAATCTCACTCTTAATTTTTTTGTTTTTTACTATAAGTGATTAAAACTCTTCTCTTTCATTTTTTTTTGTTTCTTGAGAAAAAAACTCAATTCACAAGTTTTGGGACTATGTATTACATTACATTGAAGGCGATAGATGATGACAAGATAAAATTTTATGAAGCCAAGGTGTGGGACAAGCCATGGATGAATTTCAAGGAGTTACAAGATTTCAAGCATATTGGCGATGCTCCCGCGGGTTGTACCCATTCTTAATTTTGTTTTCTTTTCTTACTATAAGTGATTAAATGAAAATATGGGTTGTACCCATTCCTAATTTTGTTTTCTTTTCTTATTGTAGGTGATTAAATGAAAATATGGGTTGTACCTATTCCTAATTTTGTATTCAATCATGGAATCTCATTTGTTATTGGATATGGAGTTCATTTAAGTATTCAAATAATGAATTTTTCATAATTCATAGTTGGGGATTGAAACTCATTTCCCAAATTATAAAGAGTTGGTAAGAAAATTAATTATTGGGTAGTCTTTGGTTTAACAAAATTGAATTTTGAACTGTGGATTAATGCTTAGTGTAGTTGTGGAACCCATTACCTATCCAAGTGGCACTATCAACACTGTGATCCTTCATAATCTGAGTAGTGACTTCATCATCCAGTCGGTGGACAAACGGCGAATAGTCGTCTACCCTCTCAAGGATCTGTAACAACACATTGGTTTGAGCGACACTCCACAGAATGAGTCCCTCCCTTACAAACACAAATTCCTGTTCAACATCAATGAGATTTGCGTAGAATTCTCTTACCAGTGTGAGAGCATAACGAGCGGGATGTTCGCAAAAGAATTCCCATCCTAAGTGATTGATGGTTTGGTTAACGTGTTTTCCTAAGGTTTGAAGTGTGGATAATTGCAGACCTTGCTCTGGGTGGAGATTCTGCTTCAGCATGATATTTTGATAACAGTCCTTGATTGTAGTCATCAAAAATAGGATCGGCCCCAAAGATGATTATGGTGTTGTGGTTGGAGCCACAATGGTTGAAGTTGAAGGATTTTTGAAAGTGTTCTTTGATGCTCTAGTTTTCGTCGTGGTGACTAAAAAAGAAAGTGAGAAAAACTTGCTGAAAGGAGTTATCTTGTGAATGTAAAGAAAATAAAAGCAATGGAAGAGATGAGATGTAGCAATAATGGAGACTGTGAGTAAAATAAATCTACAGGGAAAGAGATTTTATAACCTAGGCTTTGTAAAATCGTGATGATTCCAAAGGTTATATGGAAACGTTGCTTCTACAACCATTAGTTACCAGGCTGCAAACTGTACGTTTTCACTTGATCTAACGGCTGAGATAGAAAAGAGATCAACTTGCGCGATTCTTGCTGAAAAAGTTTTGTTGACTCATTGCAGAATGCACCGATAAATTGTGCTTCGTTACATCAACAAAAAGATGATTTTTATTTCTGCAAAGAATATAAAACAAAACAAGTAAAAGTGAAACAAATAAAAGAAAATGTAAAAATGCATTGACATTATTTAAATGTGACCAAATCGATGTCCTCGTTTGGTTCCTTGACATCTGGGCTCACATAGTGCTTCAACCGTTGGCCATTCACCTTGAATTGTTATCCATCTTTCAAATTCTCAATTGTTATTGCACCATTCAAGAATGCCTCGACAACTTTGAAAGGGCTTGACCATCTTGATCGTAATTTACCTGGATGTAATTTTAAATGAGAATTAAACAAAAACACTAACTGACCAGGGTTAAATTGTCGATGCAAGATGATATTTTCGTGTCATCTCTTGGTCTTTTCCTTGTATATTACGGCATTCTCATAAGCATGTCGGCGTATTTCTTCCAATTCAGTGATGTTCAACAATCTTTTTCTTCCAACAGCATCATAATCCATATTCACCTGCTTGATTGCCCACATAACTTTGTGTTCAAGCTCAACTGGCGGGTGACAAGACTTACCAAACACTAACTGATATGGTGACATTCCCAACGAGGTTTTATATGCAGTGCGAAGCACCTACATGGCATCTTGTAGCCGCAAAGACCAATCTCTCCAAGATGGATTAACTACCTTCTCAAAGACGCTTTTGATTTGACGATTGGATACTTTAGCTTGACCATTGGTTTGTGGGTGATATGTAGTGGCAATATGATGCTTCACACCATATCTTTTTAATGCTGTCACCACTTGGTTGTTATGAAAATGAGTTCCTTAGTAACTTATTAATGCTCTCAGTGTTCCAAACCTTATAAGAATGTAAGTGTGAAAGAATTTCAACACCGTCCAAGCATCATCTTTTAGCACTGCAATTGCCTCGATCCACTTCGAGACATAGTCAATAGCAACTAAGATATATACATTCCCAAAGGAGTTGGGGAATGGTCCCATGAAATCTATACCCCAAACACCAAAGAGATCTACTTCCATAATCGGTTATTGGAGCATCTCATTGCACCGAGATATCGATCCAATGCGTTGACATCTATCACATTGTTGAGCGAAGTTGTGGGTGTCTCAAAACAATGTGGGCCAATAAAATCCTAACTGTAAGACCTTTGCAGTAATCCTTGTACCACCAAGATGTCCTCTATAAGAGGCATTATGGCAATGTCGCAGGATTGAAGTCATTTCTTCTTCAGGTACACAGCGATAGATAATGTTGTCGGTGTATACCTTAAATAAGTATGGCTCATTCCAATGGTATTTTGCAGTGTTGAGTAGAAACCTGATCTTTTTGTGACTAGTGGCATTTAGTGGTAACTTCCCACACACAAAGTAGTTGACAACATCGGCATACCAGGGCGATGCGTCGACAAAGAATAACTACTCATCTGGAAATGCTTCGACAATTTGGGACATCTGTCCATCTTCACTTCTAACTTCCAGTCGAGACAAGTGGTTAGCTACTTGATTTTCAGATCCCTTCTTATCCTTGATTTCAACATCAAACTCTTGAAGGAGTAGGATCCATATAATTAGTCTTGATTTGGCATCTTTCTTTGTAAAAAGATATTTAATGTAGAGTGGTCTGTGTACACTATAATCTTTGCACCGACAAGATATGAACGAAACTTGTCAAACGCGAAGACTACTACTAGCAACTCCTTCTCAGTAGTTGTATAATTAATATGCGCTTCAGTTAGAGTTTTACTAGCATAATAAATAGAATGAAATAACTTCTCTTTTCGTTGACCTAGTACAGCTCCCACAGTAAAGTCACTTGCATCGCACATTAATTCAAACGGTTGCATCCAGTCCGATGTGACCACAATTGGAGTTTGTACCAGCTGCTTCTTTATTATCATGAATGCGTCCAAACTGGCGTCATCGAACACAAACTTTTTATTTTGCTCTAACAGTGAGCATAATAGTTTTGCAATCTTGGAAAAATCACGTATGAATCTTCTGTAAAAACCAGCATGTCCAAGAAAGCTTCTTATTCCTTTCACATTGGTGGGCTGTGGTAATTTCTCGATTATTTCAACCTTTGCTTTATCAACCTGAATGCCCTGACAAGATATCCGATGGCCAAGGATAATGCCTTCAGTTGCCATGGAGTGGCATTTCTCCCAATTTAGAACTAGATTTGTGTCCTCGCATCTCTTCAAAACTTTTGCCAGGTTGTCAGCGTATTGGTCAAAATTTTGTCCATAGACAGAGAAATCATCCATGAATACCTCTAGAGAGTCCTCGATCGTATCCAAGAATATCGCCATCATACATCTCTGGAATGTTGCTGGCGCATTGCATAACCCAAACGACATAAGTCAGAAAGTAAAGGTTTCAAAAGGACATATGAACGTAGTCTTTGCTTAATCTTCCTGCATAATGGAAATTCGGTTGTACCTAGAGTAGCCATCTAAGCAGCAATAATAGGTTTTACTAGCCAGCCTATCCAGTATCTGGTCAATGAAAGGTAGTGGGAAATTATCCTTCTTTGTGGCCACATTCAGTCGACGATAATTCATACATACTCGTCAGCCAGTCACAATGCGAGTAGGTATCAACTCATTCTTGTCGTTGGTCACGATTGTGAAACCACTCTTCTTTGGCACACATTGGACAAGGCTTACCCAATTACTGTCAGAAATGGGATAAATGATGCCCACGTCTAGCCACTTGATAATTTCCTTCTTCACTACTTCTTTCATCTTTTCATTAAGTCTTCGTTGTTGCTTAATCGATTTCTTTCCTTCGTCTTCTAGCCTTGTCTTATGCATGCAAAAAAGAGGGACTAATGCCTCCGATATCTGCAATGCTCTAAGCTATGGCTCTTTTGTGCTATTTCAAAATTGCGATGAGCTTATCTTCTTGCATTGTGTCGAAGAATGCGTTGACAATAACTAGTAATGTATCATTGTCACTAAGAAAGACATACTTTAAATGCGTCAACAACGACTTCAACTCCAAGGTAGGAGCTTACTCAATAGATGGTTTAAACATCGAGATTGTCTTGTTCGACAAATCCAAAGATTCCAGTTACAAATTTTGTCTTAGTTCACAATTATTAACTTCTTCTTTGTTGAGATTTCATCGGTGGATGTCACCATCCTCATCTAACACTACTGAACTACTTGCGTTGAACTCTCCCATAATGATTTCATCCAACACGTCAATGTGATGACATTGCTCTTTAGTTTTGGACGGGGATGCCTCAAACACACTGAAGGTCACATGCTCATCATTATGTCGCATGATAAGTTCTCCTTTGAACACATCGATAAGTGTGCGCCTCGTTGCTAGAAATGGTTGCCTCAAGATAATGGGTACCTCCTTATCTGCTTCGCAGTTTAGGATCACGAACTTATCAACTTGGATAAGGACATCTTTAATATGGCCTTCAGGTTACACTAAGGATCTGTCTGCAAGTTGTAATGTCACCGCAGTGGGCTTTATCAATCCTATTCCTAACTTCTTGAAAGTAGATAAAGGCATAAGGTTAATACTTGCTCCTAAATCACATAAAGCTTTACCTAGATAATGATTCCCAATGGAGCATGGGACTGTGAAGTTGTCAGATTCTTTCATCTTGGTTGGTAACTTATCTGTAAGCACAGCGCTGTACCCCTCTATAAGCGCAATCGTCTTGATTTTGGATAATTTCTTCTTTTTTGACAACAGCTCTTTCATAAATTTCCCAGAGTTGGGTATTTGCACAAGAGCATCAATAAGAGGTATATTAATGTGAAATTGTTTCAAAGTAGAAACAAACTTTTGATACTCTTTATCATGGACTTTTTCTTTAAATCTTTATGGAAATGGCAAAGGTATTGTAGTAGTGGGTTGTTATGAAAAACTTGGTGGTATCGACATTGGCAATTGTGTCGACAACTTTGATAGACAAACTGTAGACATAGATGGTACTACAGTTGGTTCCTTTTCATTTACTTCTGCTTGGCTTCCTTCAGCTGCATTCTCTACTCGTTGCTGTGGTTCAGATTCGTCGACATGGTCCTGATTAGAACTGCTTGGTTCAGTTGTCTGCTTTTCACTCCTCAACGTAGTAGCCTTGCAGTGCTCCTTCCCCCTCTGTGTTGGATTCTCAGTATCATTAGGTAGAGTACCCGGTAACCTCGTGCTGAGATTAGAAGCTAACTGTCCTAGTTGAGCTTCCAATACTTGGATGGAAGAAGAGTTTCTTTGTACTATTACTTCAGTCCGCGTGATATGCTCGTGTATCAACGCCTCAAGAGTAGCCATAGGATTTGACTTAGGTTGAGAAAATTACTGTTGTTGATGTGATGATGCTGTCTTTGCATATGTGGCAGCACAAACTGTTGTGGCTGTAATCGAGATTGTGATTGCATTTGGCTATATGCCTACATATGTTCGAATGAGAATTTACATGAGAATTCTGATTGTATACTGTTGGTTACTATTGTAACTCCCTTTTCTATAACCCCCTTGATTTGAGGAATTTCCATATCTGAATGTGAAAGCATTTTGGTTCCCTCAAGGTTGTTGAGCTCGATTGTTGTTGACATAGAATGCATTTTTCACGTGTTGTGTTAGTCCTCATAACTATGGTTGTCGCCGCAAATTTCGCAAGAAAATGTTGACGCATCCAATTGCTGGGCCACTTGAATAGGAGCAACATCACTTGTCCTTTTCATATTCTTTATGATGTTGGCCAACGAGGATACCTGTGCACTCAAAGTAGTAATGACATCTAACTCGAGAACTCCAGGGTTAGTTTTCACCTATGCAAAATGAGAGATTGGATATTGATAGTTAATCTGAGCAATCCTCTCTAAAACTCTTACAGCTTCATTGTATGTACAATCCAACAAGGGACCATTAGTAGATGCGTCGACAAGATTCCTTATCTGGGCATTCAAACCATTGTAGAATATTTTAATCTAGGTCTCTTGCTGAATGCCATGCATTGGGCAACGTCGAAGCAATGTCTTGTAACGCTCCTACGTTGTAAGTAAGTTCTCATAATCCAGCTGATGATATGCAATAATATCATTCCGTAACCTTGCATTCATTATCAGCGGATTGAAACACAAAACAAACTGCGTTGCTAGCACATTCCAAGACATAATATATCCAACTGGCAATACCAAGAACCGTGTTCTCACTTTACCCTACAACGAATAAGGAAATAATTGCATTTTCAAGGCATCATCAGGGACACCATGTTGATTAAACGATGCACAAATAAGTAGAAATGATTTTAGATGCTCTCTTACGTCTTTATGAGGCAAACCTGAATATTGTCCATTTGAATTGAGCATTTGAAACATCACCGATTTTAGCTCGAAATTACCAGCCTGAATAGCTGGTCTCACAACCCCTGATTGTAAATCAAAGATAGGCACAACAAAATCTCTGATTATCCTATTTTGCACTTGTTCAACTTGTGGTGGAGGTGGTGGTATATCATTAACAAGTTGTGGCAGCGCTGGAGGAACTCCATCTTGTGGCACCAATGGTGGTAAATTATTATTGTTATTGTTACCAACCATGTTCCTTTGTTCTTGTCTTTTCCTCCTAAGTGTTCTCTCAAGTTCAGGATCAAAGCTTGCAATATCCTTAGAATTTCTTCTTGTGGACATGCAACTTTTAAAAAAATAAAAGAAAATCAACAAATGAAAATTAGATGGATTAGTAAAAACAAAAAGTTAAATAAGAAATAATTACTACTACAATAGTAAACATCAAACAAACGCCAATTCCCCGGTAATGGCACCAAAACTTGATCGCGTTTGTAACATCACAGCGATTGTGCAAGCGAACACACGTCGATGCAAGTATAGTTGATAGACAATTCTATCAGATATCGATCTCACGAGGAATGAGTTCTTGATGTTTAAATGTCGAAGCAAGTAAAGCTAGGATTAGAGAAATGTGAGTAAAGATGTCAGCGCAATTAAGTCAGATCTGCACACTGAAATTGTTAATACTGTCAATGCAATAAGAGTTAAATGCCAAAGGTTAAATGTCAGAGCAACGAAAAGTAAATCAAAACGTGTTGAGTGATAAGTGTTGAATATTTAAATGCAGAAAATATAAATGTGATCAAGTGTGAAGATCTAGAGTGGATCATTGATTTTGCTAAGTCGCAATGCAGGATGTGCCGACAAGGTTTTGAATAGATAAACTGTCACAGCAATGAAGCTCCAATGAATTCTTACCAATAACAATTTTCTGTTTAGTCATGACTCAAGTACCCACAATTACTCCACCTCTCGGTGTGAATAACGTTGTGTACCCAAGAACAAGTGATCAGAATCTCTTCTAATCCCAAGCAGCTCGCGTAACTTACTTGTTAACCTAACTTGTCACCACATCTCTCGATGTCGATAGACGAGAAAGCCACTCTCGTGTTTGATGCAGTTAGATCCAAGAATAAACAGATAAAAAGCATTAAATAAGAATCAAAGTGATCAAATACTGAAAGATACTCTCGTATTCATTCAAATATTAATATTAGTTCATCAACCATAAGAAAGGAGTTAACGGATACATCAAAATATATTATCTCTAGGCTACTCGGATTACCCTCTAACTGTTTCTCTTGCTCAGCATCAAGCACTCATCGTCAGGACTTGCTGCTCGTCAGCTCACCGATCTCCAGCAATAAATTCCAAAAAACACAGTAATTTGCAAATTTAATTCTTCAACTCTTGATGATTTTTCCTCCTCTTCTTTCCTCTATTTATAGCCTTCAAAAATTACAGGTTTCATCCTCCTCTATTCTCAGATCCAGAACTAAATTTTACAGTTGACAAAGTTAGTTACAATACAGTTGTGCACTCACACATATTTGACGTTTTCTTCAGAGATCTACAGGTTGTCGCTACATTACTGGGTGCAATTTGAGTCATTAATTGCGACGACGACTTGTGATTTTCCTGCGTTGGTGCTTCTAGGTGTGAATTCAGCTTGAGTTTACTCATTCGAGGTTCGGGTTTTGTGCGGCGACATCTCTGGTCACAATTCCAAGTTGATCTTATGGTTGCATTCTTCTTCCAGCATTGATCTTCTGGGCTAAGTTCCTGCACTGACAATTCTAAGGTGCAATACATCGACTGCGTGTCGCAACATTAGTACAAAAAGAGATAAAAAATCAAGAATTTAAACTAAACTACAATGAGTTAAACTAAGTATGAAATGCTTATGTTGCATGCTAAATAAGGTACAAAAGAGATAATTAAAACACCAATTTAGGGAGAAAATGTCATTTGTAATGCTATCAACTATATCAGCACATTGTTCATTACTCCGCTGGTATGTTGAAGCTTCATTCTTACATTGGCTCAGTTCTATCATGAACAATTTTTTATTTTCAATGATCTCTCATTCTTCATACACTCCCCTCTCGTATATTTCATTATCATAGTTCATCTCATCGTTAAACCATATGTAGTCAAACTTATCCATAGTTGAAAGATCTTCACTAATTTAGTCTCTATGAATCAATGATTGATGAGAAGGTTTGTTCCACTCCTCTACGGCATATACTGAAATTGGAAAAGAAAATAGTTAGTGAAAATAACTAAAAAAAACTCGTATCTATAACCTAAAGATTTCCCAATCATTCTTTAATAAAATGCAAAAATTAAAATCAACTAGTGATGTTGCCTCCCGACAATGGCGCCGGCAACTTCACCTCCTCCGAACGTACTTCTGTTCAGCATGTATTTTTGGGCTTCTACAAGTATACGGGTCGAGTTGTAATATAGTTACAACGAAGTATCGAGTACTTCGAAGATCGTACCCAAGGGAGGCGAGGCAATAGTAATTTCAATCTCTGCATAGGAAAGATCTAATTAGTACTATTTTCAGAATTATAGTACGAAAGTAAAATAAAGGGTTTGATTTTAAAATAATAATAAAAAACATAAAAACAAAATAAAGCAAAGGAAATGAGATAAGATAATTTGATAAACGAATTTATAAGGGATTAGCTCACTTTAGTATGATTTCTTCAATCGTCGCTTTTGGGGTTTCGTTAATCAACTAGTCGTTGCTCTAGTAGGATCTTCCAATCTTCCACTAGCATAACAAAGTCAACAAGACTACTTACCTTTCGACTTCACAGTCTAGATTGGTTTGGGGTAAAGGTGTTCACAAATAGGCAAAACTAATTTCGGGTTGATTCCCACCTAAATGACTTTTTTTGGTTGTCAAGCCTAGGGTTTATTTCACGTTCTTCCTTTTCCAAATAGTTGATCCATTGAAAATCCTTATACAATAATTAAATAATTATACTTCCACTCCCTCATCCCTTACAATGAGATTTGTTCCTCATAGGTCTTGGGATATTATAATTTCAATAAAAAGATAAAACATATGAAATAAATAATAAAAATATAATTTAAGAAACTTAGGAATTTATATTGCAATATACTGGGATGAATCCACAATCATTTATGCGAACATACAAATCTCATTTTCGTAAAACGAAAATGAAAAAAACTAAAACTTTAAAGAAAAGAAAAAACTAAAACCTAAATTACAAAAGGGAAATTAAACTAAAGAAAAGGTGTCTAAAACTAAGTGCTAAAGGGGCCTATTTATAGCATTTGGACAGTTGTTTTCCTTAGCCCTAGGTAAACTACCGTTCTTCTGGTTTAGGTTATGTTGTGAAGACCAAAACGCACCTCAATCAGTGTATTTCCACGTTTAGGAGTCGATGTCACGACACACAGGGTCCGTGTCACGACATGGCAAGCAGCCTACTCCTTTTGGTGTGATTTCCAAGCGTTGTCGTGACACGCTATGCTTCGTGTCGTGACATAGAAGATAGCTTTAGGATTCTTTGATTTTGGTCCCTTTGTTGTGACATCACTTGTCTCGTGTCGTGACATGAAAATCAATTTCAATGTAGTTCATCTTTTAAGGGTCTACTACATACACAAAGTTCATTAGCCAACCTTTAGGCCTCACTCGACCCCAAAGTCAATAAAAGATAACTTTTTACATGTTTTATTCAATATATTAAAATTGGACTAATCCTAAGCAATTCTAACTAAAATGCCTAATTTGAAGCTCTTAAGGTGTGAAAATTAATTTAATCTGCTAAGTTGAATTATGGTAGATCATTAGTCCTGGTAGGATTTTCCTTCCAAAGGTCTCTTGGACACTTACTAAGTGGATTAGCCAACCTTTAGGCCTTAATTGACCATGAAGTCAATAAAAGACTCATTTTTGCACATTTTACATATTTTGTTAACTTTCCAAAAACTTAACTAAATCTAATAAAACCTAGTAATAATACTTAATTTCAAACACGTAAAGTTCGAATACTAGTTTAATCTGCTAGGTCAAATTACAACAAATAAGTTTTTTAACACTTTCTTTCTATTTATTTTTCCCCTTTCCTTTATTTTTTTTAGGTAAACTTCTTCCCTTTTTATTATTGTTCTTTACCAAATGGTGAAGGAGAGAAATCTTCAGTTTGCATGTAGGAAAACTCCAATATTAGCTTGTAAAGAAGAGAATCTTCCAAGGAAATTACCGAGGACATGGGTGAAGGCCAATGTGGGAAGGAGAAGGCAAATCCCTAGTAGGTGGAACCGACAATTGGAGAGGAGACGTTTTGTAAGTTCTTTGAAATCTGTGATTCCAAGCTAGATAAATTGTTAGGACTTATGGGAGTTTCAACCTGAGGTATGCTTGATTATTTTCTTTTATTTAAAGTGTTGTTGTAAATTAGAAATTGACTACAAAATGTTGTTCAATTTTGGTTAATATACTGTAAAAAAATTATTGTATAATGCTGCACAATCGTGGTTAGATTGCTGTCGAACTCGACGGCAAAATGCTGTTCAATTATGGTTAATATACTGTCATAAAAATTATTGAGTAATGTTGTACAATTGTGGTTAGATGGTTTTCCAAATTGACTATAAAATGCTACTCAAATGTGGTTTTTCTATGTTGTCCAATGTGAAAATTTTAAGACAAATTTGGAGAACTAAGTACTGTTCTATTGAGGTTTAAATGCTATAAATCGAGATGTTTAAGTGCTGCAAATTTAGATGTTTAAGTGCTACAAATTGAGGTGTTTAATGTTGTACATTGAAGTGTTTAAATGCTATAAATTGTGATGTTTAAGTGCTGCAAATTGAGTTGTTTTAATGTTTTAAATTGAAGTGTTTAAATACCATAAATTGATATGTTTAAGTGTTGCAAATCGAGGTGTTTAAATGTTGTAAATTGAGGTGTATAAAGGTTGTAAATTGAGATGTTTAAGTGCTGTAAATTAAAGTCTATAGCTGTGTCTTATATTAATTTATTGCCATA
Organism: Gossypioides kirkii; assembly: GCA_005610355.1. NCBI lineage: Eukaryota > Viridiplantae > Streptophyta > Magnoliopsida > Malvales > Malvaceae > Gossypioides > Gossypioides kirkii. Next base: position 22,897,275 of record CP032253.1, on the reverse strand, counting down.
CATTTTTGGTTGATTAAATGTTGTCCAAAATAAGTTGAAAAAATGCAATTAATGTTATTTTTAAACATGTTATGTTATTGTTTTAAGCTGTTTGAATATTTATCTATGTTGTCTAAATGATCACGAATATAAGTCATATTACTATCGTAAAATAAGTCGCTTGAATGCTACAATTTAAGTTGTCTTAGTGCTACCATTTATGTTGTTTGAATGTGGTAATTTAAGATGTCTGATTGTGCTTTAATGATAATTTATTTATCTGCTCTTTCTTTGTTTATTACTATCCAAAGAAAAACAAAATAAATGTGTGTAATGTTGATTAAGTACCTTGCATGTTTGCTATTTCATGCTTTCAAATTAGAACAAAATAGAGGTGTCCTTGTCATTTTATATGTTTGTTATTTTTGTGCTTTCCACAATGGGACAAATTAATGGTGGTGAAGTTGAGTTGAATATGCAATTGATATGTTTGTGATATTGTGGATGTGGTTTGGGATGCTAAGAAATGAAATGGCCATAAATTAAATAGAAATGTATGAATTGTTAAAGAATGACAGTTGATTGAGAAGCTTGTAATGCTTGATAGAATTGCTTGTGTTATTAGATTGAATGGTGTATTTCAGTGTCAATCAACGCAGGGTAATAGAATTTGTTTTGTGTAGGAGGTATAGATGAATTGTTGAAGAACTGGTTAGTTTTTATAGGTCTATGAAGGTATCTAAAGGTCACCATTAGGGAATGTTTTGATTTTTGGCATGAAAATTGTTACTTAATGGCTCAATCATGCACTACACGGTCGTGTGACCCATGTTTCTCACAATTTCCTTATTTATTGAAAATATTACAATTTAATCCTTGTTTATTCTTGGAGGTTCCGTAAGCTAGATTTTAAAATCGATTTTGCTTGAAAAGCATGATTTATGTGAATGTAAGAGATTATTCAATGTTTAATTGAATTTTAAAGTTTACAGGTCAAGAATTTGAAGATCAATATGTTGTATGATTATAAATGCAATATAAAATGATTATGTTCTTGTATATAGTTTAATATATTAAATTGTTTACGAACCTTTGTTTATTTTATTTTATTTATGTCCTTACATAATTTATGTCATGTTATAGTATTAGTTACAAGAATGGCACTGAGTTGATTACTCAGTGTTTGATTTGTTTTTCGTGTTCAGGTTAGGTTCAATTGTGTGCACTTGTTGTTATCAGCATCCAGCAGAAAATCCCAAACTCATCAAGTTGGTGAAACTTTATGTTATATTAAGTTTAGTTGGAGAATTATATCATACTTTGAGATGTTTTATAAATCGACATTTGTAATAGTTGATAATGGTTTGTACTATGCATATGTTTGGTGTTGATGTTGCTATGTGAGTTTTTGGATGAAGATATAATGCTTAGGATGTGAATCGATATATATTATATAGGTGGAATAGGGGATGCATGAAATGCAATAAATAAATAGGTTAATAATCGAGATATTTGTACATTAATCATGACATGACTCTGTGTCTAAATGTATGAATTGATTTATATATATAGAACGAATGATATCATTTGCTCCAACAACAAATGAGACATCCCGTTGCTCGGACCCGACGATTGGGTCGAGCAACGGGGTGTTACATTTAGTGGTCTCAACACTAGTTCTATAACAAGCTCAACTTCTCATTCTAATTGCAAACTCAAAAATTTCTTTGAATAACCATTTGTAAACTTATAATATGTCAGTATCTAATAAATTTTCATTTATGATACTTTGGATTCCGAAACTTACACAGAATAAATAAATAAAATAATGGGTCGATGAAATTGTGCACGTATTATTGATAGTTGAGTAAAGTTATTATGAAGAAAAAATATTTGTTTCCTCCTATTGATAATTTATTTAATCAGCTGCCATAATAGTTGTGGAGGTTGATCACAAATTTGGTCATTATCAGATGCAAGTTAAATATATTGATATGTTGAAAATAGTGTTCAAACCAGTTACAGATACTACGAGTTTCTAGATATGTTATTTTGGATTTACTAATGCTCCAATGGTATTATTAGTTATGATGAAACAAGTTTCTCAACCACTTTTCGACAAATGAATTATTAAGAATTTATTGACAATTATATTATCGATGATGAAGCTATTATAGGGACACGTTGGATTTGTTTGATTAGTTAAGTGTCAGCAGAGTTTTTACCAGTTGAAAACTTTATAAATAGAAGCTCCGATATTGATTCAGTTTAAATCCATGTCAAAATTTTCTTAAATGATGTTGTTCGAATTTGTTAGCTAAATTGGAATGTGTTCAGAATTATCAGAGCACCAACTTGAATTTTGGTTGCGATAATCTATATTTCAGAAATTGAATATGTGTGTTGAACAGTTTTGAATTTATACAAGACATATTATTAGAGGTTCCTAGTAGCATCTTTGTGATCTTAATCTTGTAGCAGCAAAGTGTACAGTGACTTGAAACAGATATAGTGATGGGCGAGAATAAAATGTGAAACTTTAGAGTTCGTACCAAGATTGCCTAATCGGATTACTCATTAGAAAAGCTAGAAGAATTGCATATGCCTGAGTTTATCTTTAGATTCCGAAAAAAAAATTTATGAAGCTATGGCACAAACAGGTGAAAAGTTGGAAAGGTTTATTATTGATTGCATATACAGTTTGAAGTTTTCCACGGACATAAATCTAGAACTCCATTATGCTAATTAGAATGGAGCGAGAACAAGTTAGTATGGACAAATATAATATGGTCAATCAAAGAGTTTTTTTTTAGAACACAGTAATTGAAACTATTCCCATGTAAGAAAAATTCGAGGACGAAATTTCCTAAGGGGGAGAGTTGTAACAACTCGTTTTTCAATGGTTTCAGGATCACAAATTTGACGAGTGAATTTGTGAATATTATTAATTATATTTATGAGTCAAGTATATTATTATTGAAGTTTCGATTTAATAAATTTTGCTAATTAGTCATATAGTCAAGTTCAAGTGGTTAATTTCTAAAGTAAAGTGATTCTATAAAATGAGGTAGATGAACCTCATTTCCATAAATCGAGCCCGTAAATAGTTTATTAAATATTTATGGAATGTTATTAGGGTTATATTAAAATTTGATTAAGAAATTTTAACGTTTAAATAGTTAATGTAATAAAAAAATATTAAATCGCAAAAGTAAGTAATTATTAGTTTATATGTATTTTTTTTATCATAAAAGCAATAAAATTGAGGTTTCAAAAGGTAATTAAACCTTCTTTCATTTTGGTGGACGGTTAGGTGATAGATTTTGGGTGAAATTTGATTAAATAATTAAGGTTAAAATGGTATTTTAGTAATTAAATTAAAATAAAAGAAACAAAAGCAATGTTTTCATCATTCTTTTATCCATCATAGAATGAAAAAGGAAGGAAACACCATTGTTGAATGTTTGGTTTGGCCAAGCTTTGTCGTAATGCTTGGTATGTGTTTTTTAACCCGTTTTTCATGATTTTTATGTTTTTGAGATTGTTGGAACTACGTCCAGCTAACCCATACATTCGATATTGAAACTGTTAAAGATTTTGGATTTTATCATTAATGAATCTTATTTGTCCTTTATGTTAAATGATAAATTTATAGTTTTGGTTCAAGATTAAGATTATGTTGTAAAGTGATTTTGCTTAGTTTTAGTTAAAGGACCCGATTGTTAAAATATTAAAATTTATAGGGAATTCTTGTGAATTTGGAATAATTATGAGCTGTAGTTGTATAAATAAAAAATTCAACTAACTTGAGAAATTAAGAAATTTTGATAAATTTGGAGTTTCGGGTCAAGGACTAAATTGTGAGAAATATAAAAGTTTAGGGAAAATGGGTAATTAATGAAAAGTTGAGGTTCATATGTATTTTAATGTATGTGAATTTAATAAATTGAATAAATATCATTATTTAGATTAAGAAATGAGCCAAACAGATCAAAATCAAGGAAAAGCTAAATGTTGATTAGTCGTCGATTTCATTTTTACAATTGTATTTGTCGAGGTAAGTTTGTATTATATGCAATATGTTAAGTTAAATTTCTTAATAATTGTGTTATTTCAATACTTGTGGTGTTTGTTTGAACGTTGATTGATGAAAAAGTAATAATGAGATTGAATTAAATTGAATATATTAATTCAGGCTTTGTGCCTAGCAAACTTCACGCCGGTGTAATAATTCAGGCTTTGTGCCTAGTAGGTTTCATTCCAGTGTAATAATTCAGGCTTTGAGTCTAGTAGGCTTCAAGCCGATGTATTGTATCAGGACTTGAGCCTAGCAGGCTTCGTACCGGTGTACTGTATCGGGTAACTTGTACTAAAAATATTATTACGAGTATCTGATGTTATTTTATTAAGTTCAATGAGTAAATAAAGCTTTAATGAGTAAATGGATACATGAAATGAACCATGATTCGGATAAATGATATGAATTATAAAAATGTGTGAATTTGCAAGGAAAAGATGAATCATGACATATGTAACAGCAATAAATTTTGAAATTGAAATGCTTGATATTTTATGTCTTGTTTGGATGGGTATATATATATGCATTGATTCTCCTACTAACCTTATGATGTGTTGTGTATAGGAAAAGGAAATTTGGCCTATGATTAAATGGAATTATTCATGGTTATTTAATGCATTTGGCAAGTTTATATTCTTTGTACGAGCTCAAATGGTTGAAACCAATGTCGGAGCACGATCACACTGTCCACCGATCTATTTTGGTAGATTTTGATTATTTTGGATAATGGTTATAAATGACATGTAATAGGGTTATAATTGTTGTCTTGGTGATTAATGTGTTTTTAAATTGTGCCAAGTTCGTATATGTTTATGGTTTTTTATAAAGGCTTGTAAATGATGTGTTTTCATATGAGATGATAATAATTATGCATACTCTCATGTAAGTAGTAAGAAGATGGTTGTGTGATATGTTGTGATATGGTTATTTGGCATGTATAAGGCTAAAGGTTGATTTTGTAGTGTTTGAGTTAAGCTTAGCTTGAGCATGTTTTAAAACTTTATGGTTAACATGTAAATGCATAGGTAAGTGTTTTTTTGTGAGACACTTTAAATGACATCTAATTAGGTGACTTATGACTACCTATAGCAATGAGTAAAATCAATAATGTATGTGTTGGTATGGTGAATGTTTAAAATATTAGAGTGACTTGACACATATTGAATTTATGATTAAGTTGTGGTTCCTTTAAATGACATATTGGTTAGAACATATAGGAAGATTGAATTGGTATGTTTTTCATGTGTTTGAAGTCTGTTTCGGTCATGTAAATGTGTAGGAGAAATATGTGACTTGGTGTGAATGCATAGTCTTGAAATGGCTTGTTTTAGGAGCTTAAATTTGAGCACACGGGCTGTCACACAGCCGTGTCCCACACACGGCCGCTCCACACGGTCGTGTGTCTTTTTATTTGCAGGTGCAGGTCATACACGGTTTAGCACATGGCTTGCAACACGGCCGTGTGATCCCTGTTTTCTAATTTTTCAACTTTTCTCTAAAACTTCTTATTTATTTTGAATTGGTCTCTGATTGTTCTTAAACTATTGTTAGAGCCACTTAAGCTCGATTTAAGGCCGCAAGAGTAATTTTTTCATAAGTAAATTACGTTATTGAATGTTGATATGTAAATTGCATGTTGATCTCTATTTTAATGTTAAGGTTATATATTGTATAGTAATGCTCCGTAACCCTAACGCGACAACAAAGATAGGTTAAGGGTGTTACATTTTGGGTTAGGGTATATTTGGGTTTGTTTGGGGATTTAGGGTATTGAGATTATTTTGTAGGAAAATGAATTGGGTTTGGTTTTTTTCTAATTGGGTTATTGTTGGTTTTAGGTATTGGGTTTTTATTTGTTTTGGGGAGTTGGGTTTTGAAAAGTATAATTTGTCGCACTGAGAATAATATTCCCACACCATAATTTGTGTTCGATTTTCGAAGAATTGACGGCCTCCACCAACGTTCTTGGAAAATAACACATAAAATTGATTAAATAATAATATTTATTTTTTAACCTAAATTAAATTAAATTAATTAAAATAAATTTGGGTTGCCTCCCAAAAAGCGCTTTTGTTTAACGTCGTTGGCTCGACAACCTGAAGGTTTATTTGTATGGCTTCTCGAGGATCAATTCTTCCACCATGTGCACTTGGAAATTTTTGTAATATGGTTTTAACCTTTGCTCGTTCACTTTAAAACATTTTTCGGACTCCTCGCTTTTAATTTCAACTGCAACATGAGGAAATAATTCAATAATAACAAAAGGACCAAGCCATTTGGTTCAAAGCTTACCTGCACAAATTCTTAGCATGAGGTTGTAAAGTAACACTCTTTGACCAACTAAAAATTATTTACGAGATATTTTCTAGTCATGGAACGCCTTGGTTTTGGCCTTATAAATTTGGGCGTCACGTCGAATTTCCTCAAGTTCTTGAATATTCAATTTTTGATAATCACCTACGGCGTCCAACTCCATAGTGAATCATTTAACCGACCAAAATGCCTTGTGTTTTAGTTCGACTGAAAGGTGACACAGTTTACCAAATACGAGTCGATAAGGGGACATACCTAATCATCCCTTGAAGCTGTGCAGTATGCCCACAATGCATCATTAAAACGCAAGCTCCAATCTTTTCGATTCGGTTTCATGGTTTTCTCCAGAATTGATTTTATTTCTTAGTTCAAAACCTCCGCTTGACCGTTTGTTTGTTGGTGGTAAGTCATTGTCATGTGTTGTGTCACCCCATATTTTTTTAACAATTCACTAATTATCTTAATGCAAAAATGTGTACCTCGATCGTTGATCAATGCTCACGGAGTACTAGACCTGGAAAAAGTAAAGTTCTTTAGAAAATCCACTACAGTTTTAGCATAATCACGACGTGTAGCTCTAGCTTTTACCCATTTAGATACATAATCTACAACGAGAATAACATAAACATTACCAAAATATGGAACAAACGAACCCATGAAATTGATGCCCCGTACATAAAAAATTTCTTATACATGTACAGGAGTTAGGGGCATTTCATTTTTTTGGCTTAAATTTCCCACTTTTTGGCATCTCTCACAAGTTTTACAAAATAAGTAAGCATCACGAAAAATGTGTGGCCAAAACAATCCACATTCAAGTACTTTGTGTGTAGTGCGTTTAGGGCCAAAAAGCCCTCCACAAGCGTAAGAATGACAAAAAGTTAAGATAGATTGTACCTCTGTTTCGGCGACACATAGTCGAATTACTTGATCGGAATAGTGTTTCCATAGATATTGATCATTCCAAATGTAATACCATGAGTCTCGCTTGATTTTGTCCTTTTCGGAACGTGTTAAGTTAGAAGGGATAATACCTGTTACAAGATAATTTACAATATTCGCATACAATGGATAAGCTGCTTGTGTCAAAAATAGATACTTGTCCGAAAAATCATCCTTCACAGGTGTATTATCTTTTGAGGTTAATAGTCTTCTTAAATGGTCCGCTACTAAGTCTTATAGCCCTTTTTATCTTTTATTTTGAGGTCAAACTATTGCAAAAATAGAATCCATTTGATCAACTTTGGTTTCGCCTCTTTCCTGATTAAGTATTTCAAAGCTGCATGATCAGAGAAAGCAGTGATTTTAGTGCCTAATAAATATGATCTAAATTTTTCCAAAGCAAATACAATAGCTAAAAGTTCTCTCGGTGGTTGAATAATTGCTTTGGGCAGCAAATAATGTCTTAGAGGCGTAAGAAATGATGTGGGGATCTTTCCATAAAATGACTTAGAGACAATGTGTCTTAAAGATAATATGCCCTAGAATTAATCCCTTATCAATCATAAAATGACATTTTTCATAATTTAAAACAAGATTAAATTCTAGGCATCTTTCCAAAATTTTAGTGAGGTTTAAAAAATATTCATCGAAAGAATTACCATACACTGTGAAATCATCCATAAATATCTATTATTTTCTCGACATAGTAAGAAAATATGCTTGTCATACACCTCTGACATGTGGCTGGCACGTTGCAAAATCCAAACGACATTTGTCTATAGGCAAACGTGCCAAAAGGACACGTAAACGTCATCTTTTTTGGGTCCTCCGATGCTATTGAAATCTGGAAAAAACCTGAATAACCATCAAGAAAACAATAGTGAGATTTTCCTACTAAACGATCTAATATTTGATTTATAAAAGGAAGTGGAAAGTGGTCCTTTTGAGTTGAAGAATTCGACTTCCTGTAACCTATGCAAACTCTCCACCCGTTTTGGACCCAAGTGGGAACCATCTCAGCTGCCAAATTTTCAATTACTGTCACGCTGGTTTTCTTTGGCATTACATGAATTGGGCTAACCCAGTTATTGTTAGAGATTAGATAGATCATCCTAATGTCTAGTAATTTCTGAATTTCCTTTTCCACAACCTCCATCATCGGTGGATTGAGGCGTCTTTGAGCTTTTCTCTTTAGACTTGCATTCTCTTCAATCGAAATTCTGTGTATACAGGTTGGACTTAAACCTTTAATATCAGCAATCGACCATTCATTCGCCCCTTTGTAGTCCCTCAAGACTTGAACTAATTTCTCCTCCTCCAATCTTGAAAGTTTGCTAAAAACTATCACTGGTAAAGTGTTTCCATCTCCACCATTCATTCGCCCCTTTGTAGTCCCTCAAGACTTGAACTAAATTCTCCTCCTCCAATCTTGAAAGTTTGCTAGAAACTATCACTGGTAAAGTGTTTCCATCTCCTAAGGCGTACTTTAGGTGTTCTGATAGCGGTTTGAGTTCAAGTTTCGAAGCCTACAAAATAGAAGGCATCAATTTAGTCTTAGAAGGTGACAATTCAAAATATTTAGTTTTAGAAGGAAATTGTAGAGCCTCTATAAGAACAACGACTTCACGAATTGGAGCTTTAAACGTTATTAATTCCTCCAATTTTCCACAGTTTCGAGGTCTAAACTTCTGCAAAAGACAGTTTGTAACTCATCCTTCTCACAATATTCAAAATGTAACTTCATTAGTGGTTCAACAATATCAACACTAAAGACATTCAACATTGTATTAGGTCAACCCATCGCCTCATAAACATTAAATTTTACTACCTCACCGTCAAATTCCATAGTGAGCGTTCCATTACATTCATCAATTTTCGTACGTGTGATGCTTAAGAATTGTCTCCCAAGTAGAATATCAGAAGAATTTTTTGAGTTGTCACCCTCCATGTTAATGTTATAAAAATCCGCAGGAAAGATTTGTTCATTTACCTTAACGAGGACATCTTCCAGCACCCCTCCCGGATACACACATGACCTATCTGCCAATTAAATAATCATCCCTATTTCTTTCAAAGGACTCGTGTTTAGCAATTTAAAAATAGATAAAGGCATAACGTTAATAGATGCTCTTAAATCACACATGACTTTCTTTATGCCAACATTACCTATTTTGCAAGATATAGAGAACATACATTGGTCCTTACACTTAGCGGGATTTTTCTTTGTAACACTGCAGAGACGTTTTCTCTCATATTCATCCACTCATTCCCTTGGAGTTTCATTTTGCCAGTACACAATTCTTTTAAGAATTTTGCATAGCATGGAACTTGTTTGATTGCATCGAGTAAGTGAATATTAATTTTTACCTTCCGAAACATCTTTAGGATTTCTTTCTCTTCTCGCTCCTTTTTACATTGGGTGATCCTTCCAGGAAATGGGGATTGTACAATGAGCGATTTCTATGGTGACGATTCAGTTGGAGCCTCTGAATCAAGCTTTTTTCCCATCCAATGTCGTGGCCATGTCTTGTGACAGTCACGGGCTCCAAAATTGTGTCACTTCTCAAAGTCATAACACTTACATTATGTCGAGGATTGAGTTTAGTTTGAGATGGTAACCTACCTTGAGACTCCAAACGGCTAACTGTAAGCGTAAGCTTGCTCACCTGCTTATCTATAATAGCCCGTTTTTCAGTGGTATCAGAAACAGTGATTACGGTATCACAAATCCGACGAGAAATTTTTATAAATGAGTGATTAAATTAAATTAGTCAAAAAATAATTTTATTTGGAATTTTGAAGGATTTTAATTATTAAATTAAAATTTTGTATAAGTGGTTTGGTTCAAAGGTTAAGTGACTTTAGAAAATGAGGTATCAAGACCTTGTTTCTGATGTTAAGGGCCATAAATATTTTTATTAAATATGTATAGATTCTTATTATATGTGAATTGAAGTTTGGCTGGGTAATTTTGGTGATTAATTGTTTAATTAAGGAAAAAGGAGTAATTTGTAAAAGAGTTAAAAGTTAATTGCTATTGAATAAAATAAAAGGGACCAAAGTGGTAATTACACCATGGTTAAAAAGTCTAAGCGGTGGAGGATATGATTATCTTCCACTAACTTTTGGGTTATTTTTATTTAGTCCTTTTTAGTTTAAGGCTAATTTGTAAATAAGTGGGTTTAATTGGAATTCAATTATAATTGAATGATCAAATAGATAAATTAACCTATGGTATTTTAGTGGATGGGTTATTATGAGTTAAATTGATCATGAGTATAATTAATTAAGGCTAAATAAGTGATTAATTAAACTAATCATGAAAGACTAAATATTTACAAAATTGCTATTAGGTATAAAAATGAAATTAAAGAAGAAAAATCACATTTTTCTCCTAATTTCTTCTTCTCCTTCACAGCTAAGACAAGAAGACCTAGGGTTTTCCATTGACGAACTTTGAGCTTTGATTTGGGTAAGCAAACCTTGACCTTTTTTAGTAATTTTTATGTTTTTGAGTCCGTGTTAGCTTGATCTAGCTAATCTAAGGACTAAATTGCGAATCTATCCAATGTTGTGAATTTTACTATTATTGAAAATGCTTGTATTTGAAATTTTTTGATAGTTTTGGATACTTGATGATTAAATTGGATCTTTTTGTAAAGTGATTTTTGATGAAATTAAGGTTTAAGGACTAAAATGCTCAATGATAAAATTGGAAGTACTTTAGGTGAAATAAATGGATTATAAGGGCTTGTATGAGATCAATGTATATTTGGCTGGTACGGGTTGCAGAGAAAATGAGTATTTTGCATGTTTTGTGTTGAAATGACTAGATTGAATAAAAAGAAAGTATGAGGGGTAAAATTGTAAGTTTTCCAAAAAGGACCAAATTATGTTAATTCAGTTAATTATGTGTTTTAATGTGAAATTTGAATGAATTATTGATTTAGATTACAATCGTGTCACGGGTCGCGGAAAAGGGAAATTAGCAGAATAGTCACTGAAGTTGAACCAAACTGCAATTTCATTCGGTAAGTTCGTAGTGATAGTTTATATACATTGGTTATCTCTTGTGTTTTACTATTGTCACAGCAAATGGAGAAAGGTTAAACATTCGTGATAATGGAAAGGCAAAGAAAGAAACGAAATGTCAAGCTTGGGACCGATTATCTGAATTGAAGCGATGGCTAGGATCCTGCATAAGTTGCAGTATCCTATCAGCTTGTGTGAGCAGCATCGCAAGTTAATAAATTTTGAATGAATAATGAATTATAGATTCCTTCGATGGCCAAGTCTTCGCATATGTTGCGGATTCTCATCAGCTTGTGTGAGCAACATTGAGAGTGAGAAATTCTGGACCGTATCGATGGTTGAGTCTTCACATATGTTACGGGTTCTCATCAACTTGTGTGAGCAGCATCGTATACTGGTTAAACTCTATCTGGGCTCGTAAGAGCTAAACATTCTGGGCTTGTAAGAACTAATCATTCTGGGCTCGTAAGAGATAATCATTATGGGCTCGTGTTGGCTAAATGTCGTCTGTGCTCGTAATGAGTTAAAGTCTGAAGGATTGAGGAGATTTAGTTTTGTTATTATACATATGATTACGAATGCATACTCGTTATCATCTTTTAACTGATCTGTTTATTCTGTGAGAAATATGATAATCGCAAACTTACTAAGCTTAGTAAGCTTACTCGTGAATCTGTTGTTGTTTTGTAGATACGTTTTGCTGTCTGAAGATCGGATCATCTCTAGGAAATCACACTATTGCGGAGCTTGTATGGTAGATCTTACATCACTTGGTCTTATGGCATGTACTAGGATGATATTAACTTGAGATTTAACTAAAAGATGTTGAAATCCTTCTATTTCAATTGTGTAAATGGAATGAAGTATGACTTAGATGCTCAGGCTTATAATGCTTGTAAGACTTAGAAGTTATGTATGCTATGTGATGTTTTAATGCATAACTTATACTGGTTGTGTTTGAGATATTAAACTTGTATCTTGACAATTACTCTTGAGATCCTGCATACTTGTTTCTGTAGAAGTTATGTATGTATCGGTAGATGTGCAAGGTAGAAAAGAGGTTGTTCTCTGATTTGGGTTGTATCGGTAGTTTATATGTAAGTATTGGTAGTTTATGGTATTGATGTATCGGTAGTAAGAATGATTGTATCGGTAGAAGTTGCAAGATAAGGATTTTTGCTCTCTAGAGTTTTTGGTATCAGTAGTTGCATGAATTGTTTCGATAGTTGTGTCACATGTATTGGTAGAATCATCTCGAGTATCGGTAGAACTCTGCAATATTTCTAAATTATTTTCTGACTTGAGAACTACCGGTATGTGATCATCAAGTACTGGTAAAAGTGTCCAAAAATCATGGAAATGATCCTTTTGCCCTTGTTGAGTTGTGATTTTAATTGATTGATTAGGTTAAGTGCACATATTTATTAAAGTAAAATTGATTCAAATGAAAATAAAAGACGAACATTGATAAATGAACAGTAGGACACCAAGACCCTATTCGGTGACGGTTTCGGGTTTTGGGTGTTACATTATCTATTTCCTACAAATGCATGTTAGCTTTCTATTGAAATTTTTCAGTATTGCTGGCTCACCTTTCTACTATGGCTTCCAAAGATTATTTTGGAGGTGGTAATTACTGATTCAGAAGCGTCTTTTGTTGGTATGGCTGATTGAATCGAGGATTCGAACCATAACTCATATTTGGATGGTCTCTCGAAAGTTTCCAACAACATTCATTTGTTCTGTCAAATCCTCGTGCAAAATAGGACATGAGTTCGTAGGATGATCTAGCATATAAAAAATTCCACACAGCCATGCTGGGTTTGTCTTATCTATAAGAAAATTTTGAACAATATTAGTATGCTTATTAATTTTATCCTCTAAAGATAGAGAACTTAACTCATAAATCGTTCTCATGGATTCTACAGTCGGTCGAAATTGTTGAAAATTCAGTGTCATGATCGAAATCAACTCTCTCACTCTCTGAGGCATCATATTAACAAGTGTCCCTCCACTAGTAACATCTATCATCTTCATTTTCATTGGGAGTAACCCCTCATAGAAATATTACAGAATTGACTATTCAGACAGGCCATATTGTGGACAACTTGCACAACTTTTTGTACCGCTCTCAGTAATCATAGAGCGATTCATTCTCCTTTTGTCGGATTCCTATAATGTCTTATCTTAATTCAGCTGCCCGTGCTATTGGAAAAAATCTGTCAAGAAATAAAGGAGATATATTAGACCACATATTAACTGATCTAGGAGGTAAATAAAATAGCTACTCTCTAGCAGATTCATTTAACGAGAAATGAAAAGCACGAAGTTTAATTTGATCTTCGATTACTCCCTAAGGTTTCATGCTTGTGCAAACCATGTGAAACTCTTTTAGATGGGTGATAAGTGTCAAAAGTAACATGTTTTAGCCTCATTCTTAATGCATTTTCGGATGGTTATTCGGTTTAAATTAATGAATTTTATGTTCATAATCCTTTAAATTCATGTTTCTATACTTAGGAAAGCATTTGAGAGCCAAAACCGTACAAAAAGAGCAGATTTTAGGAGCCACATGGGCTAGACACATGGCCATGGACTAAATCGAAGACAAAAAGGAAATTTTAGGGCAAAAAGCGTGAATGTGGAAGAGTTAAGAAGAGATTTATTGGACATAAGACTTTATTTAAATTTAGACTCTATTTCTTATGATTAATATTTAGGATTATTATTGTTATATTGTTTATTTAATTTTAATTTATCTTTTAGGCTTTATAATTTAGAGTTTAATGTGGATCTAATTAGGGAATTATTGTTTAGATTTAATTCTAATTATCTTTTTAGAATTTAATTTGGATCCAACTAGAGATTTTCATGTATTATAAATAGGAGGTGGAGTGATATGAATTGACACTTCAAATTTTCTGTAAAATCCTCTATTCCCCAAACCCTAACCATCGGAGATTCTTCAAGAAAACAACTGAAGAAACACCATAGAAGCTGTCTTTGAAGCAGATTTCTACGAAGATTGAAGACCACTTTCTAATTTCTCTTGACTTTATTATGAGTTTTTCTTCATCTTGCGTTTATATTGTCTTTAAGATGTTTTTATTCGTTAGCATGAACTAAATTCCCAAATACCTAGGGAGATGAACCCTATGATGAATTCTGGCATTTGATTTTTGATTTTACATAATAAATACTTAGATTTTGTTCTTAATTATGTGTGGTTAATTCTTGTTTGATGTGCTTAAATCATAGGAGGAATAGACCCTATTTAAGAGTAGATCTAGCATAATTGAGTGGAGTTGCATGTAATCTTAGAAATAGGACAACATAAATCTATCGGATTAGAGTCAAATTTAATAGGGAAATCCATAGATCGAGTTAATACGATAATAAGGGTTTTAATTAGAAAGAAATTTCAATTAATCAACCTAGAGTCAGTTGCTTTTATGCTTGAATAGAAGTATTAGCATAATTTAGGGATTTTTACGGATCAAAATACTAAGTGAGTAAATTGTTTAATTCAGAATGATAATGGTAGATGAAATCTAGGTGGAGCCTTTCCTGGGTATTGTTTGCTTCTTGGTATTAAAACACTTGTTATTTCTTGCTTTAATCTTTATCGCACTTTTAGTTTATTAATTTAGTTAATTTTAGTTTAAACAATCACTTTATTCGATCGGTTAGATAAATAGGAAGACAATTATTACTAGTACTTTTAGTCCTCGTGGGAACAATATTTGTGCTCATCGTAACTATACTATTAATTGATAGGTGCACTTGCCTAAGTCATATTTTTAGTTAGTTTCGACTGCATCAATGAGTATGAGAATTTTCATTTTGAATTCTGCAAAAGGTAGGCAACTGATGAATTAAGCTCGATTGCAACTCGAACGGCGTTCCTCCCATCAGGTAAGTTATGCATAGTGGTTGTTGTTCATCTGGTGCTGCTACGTGTTGGCGTATAGTTTTATCTGTCATTGTGTTTGGTTCATCGAATAAGAAAGTATCTTCAGTAAAAGATTTTTCTTTGAATTCGGGTTGTGGTCACTTATCGCGCTGAATAATTTCTTTTTGCAGTGTGCGGGCCAACTTCTTTATTTCCGGTTCAAATTCGAGAGTCCTCGATTCTAACCTTGTCATAAAGAAAACAAAAGAAAATTATAAAAAGTATTACCAATTGATAGCATTAGAAAAGACCATTGATTTCTCCTTACTTAGGGTATAATTTGTTCCCATTCTATCATTTTTTAGCATGCATTTTTAGTATTTTTAACTTAGTGATTGTATTTTCTAACTCAGTGATGTTCAGTTTAATTTTCTTTTAATTTTATCCTATTTTTGCTACTAATGTCGCCACAATTAGTTTTTCAGTATTGCATCCAAAGATGTGAGTGCAAGAATCTGTCCTGAAAGATCAAAAGCATGAAGGTATCCAAGGTTGTCGTTGCAAAATAGAATCCAAATTTGTGCCCAAAACTGTCGCCGCAACTAAAAACTGCCTAATGAACACACCAGATTCGCGTGAGTGTACAGCTAGCATAACCAACTCGTACAGGTAGAGGAAGTTAGATCTGAAAGGGAGGACACCTGTACTTGGCAATGAATATTAAATACTGAGGAGAAAAGATTTGGGGGCATCTTCTTAATTTTTCGGTGGATAAAAATTTCTTCTAAAGTGCATTCTTGAGCTTGCTTCCATGGCAGCTTAAGCCTTTAAGGGCTACCTGACGAGAGGAGGAAGGCAATGTATTGCTCGTGACCAGAGCACCCTAAGTGCGACACAAGAGGGAGAGTAAGGGAGCATTTCGAGTAAACTAGGAATAGAGTACTCCATCTTTTTTTTTTCTTTCTTAAACGCTGATAAGTTTTGATAATTTGAATTGTATGGAAGTATGATTTAAATTCAGATCTGAATGATATCTATTTTAATCTTTCCTTCATTGTTTATCTTTGGATTTAATTGTTTGACCACGGAAGTGTGATTGCAGTCACTATCACTAGAAAGTGCAGCGACAAATTAAGTTAACAAGCAAGTCAACTAAAGTTGCTTGAGGATTGAAGGAATTCAATCCACTTGTTCTTGAATATATAACATTGCCAACACTGGAAGGTGTGGTTAGTGTGAGTATTTGAGTCTTTGATAAACAGGGAAGTCGAGGTTGGTAAGATTTCATTGAGCTTAATTGTAGTGACAACTTATCTATCATTTACCTTGAGATCACATTTAGCTGTTCGCCAACTTTTCAAGTCAGGGAACCTCATCTCATTATCACTATTTTTACTTATTAAATTTTCTTAAATTGCTTCGACAAATTATTCTCAAACATTAACTGCATTCTTTTATTAATTTGCTCCGATAGTATTCATCACAATCTCTTTTGTTTTAACTTCCTTTGCATCGACAATTATAAACATTAGTAGCCATCTCTATAGGATCGATATATGATAGTTTTAAACCTATCTACTATACTTGCATCGACAGTGTACGCTTGCACATTGCTGTGACGTTTATAGCGCGATCACCAATTCCCGACAACGACACCAAAATTTGATGCATGTCGAGTCGCCAAATATAATTTCTATGAAAAATAATACTAAAGAGTAGTATAGTGTAGTAAGGTTGAATACTCAGGGACTGGATGCCTAATTTCGCTCTTTCTTGTGGACAAGATTACTATCGCGAGAATGGTCTCTCGACTTGTGATGAGCTTTCTAAAAATAAATTAAAAGGCAGTTTAATGATAAAAATAATTTAAAAAGAACAAATATAAAATGAAATAAATAAATTGAAAAACAAAATTTAGTTGCAAAATAAATTAAATGAGATAAAATAAATTAGAGGAATACATACTAAATCTTAGCACCAGCCTCGGTTCACTCCAAACTTGAATCGATCCTCGAAAAGTGGTTTGTCTATTCTTTAATCGATAAGTTGGTTATAGCGTCCGACAACTTCCTAACCCCCAACTTTTCCTTTTGTAGTAGGTTTAGGTACGACCTGCAAATTGACCCTTATCGAATGTCTAACCACATTGCTCATGCCCGTAATTTAAGATTTCAATAGCTTTGCGGTCTAATAACCCAACTCGAATTAACGGCCTTAACCACCTGGGTCGTTTAAATTCTATCATTTTCTCCCTTGACAGAATCCAACTAAGTTTCTCCACTTGAACACGCCAATTTGTTCACGGAGTTTGAATACAACATGGCTGAGTCGACTTTCGAACTATACGCCAAACTATCCTAACCCAATGCACGATTTTTTAATTGAAATCAGATTAAATTTAAGGGACAAATTCATAGTATCCCATATACCAAAGAGACAACGAATACCGGTTGAAACGGTTTTTTAGTGTGGGTTCATATCTCACAATTTTTTTCTTACCGAAACGATAACCGGGCTAAGACTAAAAGAGACTTAGCTGAGCATGAAATTAATCATGTTTGGTAGGTGTATGGAAATGGATTTAATGGAAATGGTGGAAGATGGAAAGGGGAAGGACTTGGAAGGCAAATAAGGAAATGGAAATGAAATTGAAACGAAATTGGCAGAAAAATACAACAAGCGTATGAAAAAGAAATAAAATGGAACAATTGCATTCAATTCCAATCAATTCAAGTGTGTCTTCAATTGTGTCCAACACCAGCTATTTATATACAATTATTATGTTAAATTTAGTATGGACTTTCCTAAGAAAAAGTCTCCACTAATTAAAATAAATATAATTTCAATTAAAAATCATAAAAATATCACCTAAAAACTCATATTTGACTATTTGACCATTTGACAATTTCAAACAACCAAATTTTTGAACCAGTCAATCCACTAACTCTTCAACTTCTTTCAAATTGGTCCCTCTCTTGACTTTTCGTTCCATTTAATCCCTATTTTTCTTGATTTTGAATTGTGGCACTCATATTGTATACCTGATAAGAAAAACACAAGTTTAGAAGCATCTTATTCGTAATTTAGCCAAAAATAAATAAATAAAATGTACCAAATTAATTTACTATAAGTAGCTAATGATGACATTGGGACGTTGAAAGACAAAGGGAAAGCCAAGGCCGTTGACAAATAGATAATCTAGTTTGTGTTCTCATAATTCGAGTTCTTTAGATAGTTATATATACATATGAGCTTACTAAGCATTTAGTAATGCTTACTAACTGCCTCCGGACATACTAACATCCAGAGTGTGAATATTGCTTACTAAAAATATGGAATTGAGGCAGTGTCAACAAGTATACGGGTCATGTTGTAATATAGTTACAACGAAGTAGGTACGTACTCCGAGGATCGTACCCAAGGGATTATAGTTTGGGAAACTGCTATTAAGCCAACTACTAAAAATAATTACTAGTCCTACTCGAGTCACGAATTAGTAGTGTTAATCAAGAAGCAAGATGATAGTAATAATAATAAACTAAATAAATTTAACTAAACCTAAATCTACTTTTAAGTTCATGTATTAGCTTTTCCTATTCCTTGTTTCGACTATGCTAGTCCTTTAGCCTAAATCCAATTGTTTTACCTAAATTATTATTGATATAGGGTTCTAAATAGTTGGTTACTAATTAACCTAGCAGGGCTTCTTAACCTTTTACTAACCTAACTAGACGGCAAGAATTACTCACCTCTCGATGACACAATTCAAACAGGGGTAGGGTAATGTTTTCACGGATAAGCAATATCGATTTTGGGTTAATTTCTTCCTATATAACTTCCTAGGGTCATCAATCCTAGGGTTTAAGTTGTTCCTTCCCTAACAACTGATCTTCTAAGTGATGCTTGGTAAGCAATATCGATTTCGAGTTAATTCCTACCTAGATGAATTAGGGTTGTCAATTCTAGGGCTTAATAACACTCAACTAGATCTAACTAATCAATCAATTAATAAGATTAGTACAATTGAAACATGCAAAATATAGATAAAATATAAATTGAAACATTCAATTAATAATGTTAAAGAAAGAAATTAAAAGAATAGAATAAAGGAAAGAGATGCTCATGGATTTATCGATGAAAGCGTGGCTCCGGATCAATCTTTGCTCGTGAAAGTTTCATTTTGGAATTGGATCTTCCAATTACAAGAGCATAACATAAACTAAGTAAAAACTAAGAATAAAATAAAAAACCTAAGAATAATTTTTGTCTCCCTCAAATTGATTGTTTAAACTGATTATAATGGCCTTTATATAGGCTAAGCTCAGAATATTAAAATTCCTAAACTATCCTTGAAGTCCTTAGAGTTCAACTAGGAGAAATACTCCTAATTTTCCTAAAAAATGCAAGAATCACGTGCATGGACTTTTTGGATCGTGTAGAGGTGATGTTGCAACATTGGATATAGTGTTGTGACACCAAAGGCAGTTTCGCTCCAAAACTTATTTTTGCTTTTATCTTCAATGTCGCGACATTGGTGTCTTGGTGTCGCGACATAGACATCAAATTTGGCCCGAATATGCATCTTTAGCTTCAAAATTGTCCTACAAGACCATGTAACCTTATTTAGATATATAAAATGTAATAACAACTACTAAAAAGCATAAACTACTACTTTAAGCATGAAAACCTAAATATATACTAAGATGTTTTGATTTAGCTATTAAACAAGCTAAAGTTATGTGTCAAAAGGATGTAAATAATAGTGTAATACATTGCAGATCACCCCCCACACTTAATTTATTGCTTATCCTCAAGCAACCAAAACACATATATGGAAAAAAGGAAAAAAAAATATGCAAATGACTTGATTTGTTTCTTTAAACAAGCTAGAGTTAGTGAAGATGGATGTAAATAAGAACCTCACACCTAAACTCTCCCACACTTAACTTTTTGTTTTTCCTCAAGCAAACCAAGTCTAGACACCTAACATTCAATGAGAAGACGTCCCTTTGATTTTATTACTATTACAAATATGATTGTTAAATATTAAAGGTATAACAATTCTTATAGCACATGTAACTTAATCTTGATAGTTCGATGCCTTGAAAACTTCTAAAGTAAATTAGGATTAGTTTACAAAGTTACATTACTAACAAATTAGAAATAATTCCCATGACCAAATGTTTTAACAATATTACCATTAACATAAATCGAACAAATATGTAGCAGACACAATCATGTGAATAAAAAAAATATTCATTAAGTATAATTGTTAGTAACTCTGGAGGACTATGCATAGAGAATGCTTAAGTCTCATTTGTCTTCTAGGCTTGTAAAGTTCTGAAGCTTAAGACGATATGAGTTTAAAGAAAGATATGACTCAAAACGGTTCAAATATTAGAAATTGTTAGGCACATGACATTGTTCCCTCTCTTCTCCTAAGTGTCCCTTCGAAGCACACCGCTTTTTGTCTCCATCTCTCACCTTCCTTATCTCTCCATGTAATAAGATAAAATATAATACTAGTAACTATGATCGACTTAACGAGTTTTGGTGCATCGATGACTGAGTTTTCTCTCACTTTTGTTACTTATCATTTTGTCACTTGACTTTTTGCTCTTTTCTCAATCACAATGCTTTTGTTTCTGTCCTATATTTTTTCTTCTAGTTTTTACTTTTGACTTTTCTGGATTTTTCTTTTTTGCATGTTTTTTCCTGACATATAATCATTGTATCACATTATTTCTTTCTTTTTCACTCTATTTTTTAAACCATCGTGATGTATCTACCTAAACCCTCAATATTTATGGCCTAATGTCTATTTCGTAATGTATTAAAGTACCAAGGATATGAAGCACTCATAGGAGAGGGTCCAACTCTACCTCTTATCTTCCGTAAAGGAGGAAAATAATCCAGGATCCTCTAGATCTAATCCAAAAATGCTTCTTGAAGAAGGAAAGGGAAAAACTCCCCTTTTTGAATCCTAGTTATCTAATTATACAACCTTTGTTTTTATGGAAACTTGACACGCGTCATAATCTTATCCCATCTATTGTATGGGTGGTTCATAGCTATAAGGAAACGTGTATGATAATCTACCGCTATATATATAAATATTTTCGAGTCAAGTCTCTCGTTCATTTCTAACCATCTCGTTAGAACTTAATTGGCACCATAACTAGTCAGATTCGACATATAATGTCTTTTGGTGATATTCAATTACTCAATATTTCTTAACACTTAATCAAGTCCCTTTTCATAGAAACCTCTCACTTCCTGAGATATCTTCACTTGATATTTTTCACTGTCAAATATTTGCCCAATCTATTTGTTAAAAGTATCATTTGGGCGGGTAGTACCATGACACACCATATTCTTTCGACTTGCCTGCCTAACTAGAGACTTCGCCTAAGGGCGCACCCATGTAATTCAACTCTTTGTTGAATTTAACATTTTAATTACTTAGAACCTATTTCGGAATTTTTATTTCTAAAAACAATACTCAAGTACTAGGGTTTCGCCTGGCAGGATGTTACAAGGGGTGTTTTATATATATTGATAATGCTATTGATTGAGTTAGTGCCACAAGTTAACTCAACTTTAACTCAAGATTGATGATAGCACCATTGTAAATATTTGTAGTCCATTTAATATTTTTAATCCAATGTCATTTTATACGCAATTTAATCTATTTTTTTTCTTTTAATATCATACATATTCAATGTGTTCTTATTATTAATTAGTTACAACAATGATATAATAACTAAAAATTCTATTACATTCATATAAATATAGAAACTGTATATTTAAAATATAAGGTACCTTTGAAAAAAACATATAATGATTTTGTATATCTCACATGCCATGGGCAACTTAATTCTAAAATATCAACTAAACATAGTTACATAATTGTTCAAATAATAATAATAATAATAAAAAGGGGCTTGCGACTCCTTGCAAATTTTGTCCTTCACGTGAGGGGGGTAGGAAGCTAATCTTTTGTATTTTAAGATATTTTACATTTAAGTCCCCTAGTTTGAAATTTTTATTTAATTTCATTCTTAATTCATAGTTTTAATTTTTTTTTATTTAGCCATTGTTTTTAATATTTTCAAATTTACTTAACATCTTATGTGATTTTTTTTTTGGTGAATTACGAATAACGATTAGCGCGAGTCGAACCCAGATCACACCTAAGACAATAAACATCTTTAACCATCAGACCAATACATGGGGTTTTTATGTGATTTCTTTTCAATTATTAATGCCTTTGTATGTATAATAATTATAGTTATCTCTAATTACATGTCTCTTTTAATATAAATTAATTGTACAATAATTGGTAATCAATTTTCTAAAACTTCATCTTCTAAAGTAAGATACATTAACATATAATTAAAATTCATATTAACATACAAATTAAAAATTGACCAAGACTAAAATTATTTTACAATTAATCTACATTAAAAGAGACATGTGAATAGACACAACTAAAATTATTATACGACAAATTGAATATTCGCCATATATATAAAAGGCATTAATAATTATAAAAAATCATATAAGATGTAAATTAAATTTGAAAATATCAAAAACAAGGATTAAATAAAAAATATTGAAACTACAAATTAAGGATGGAGTTAAATCAAATTTTAAAATAGGGGACGTAAATGCATAATATCCCAAAATGCAAAATACTAGCTTCACTTTGTACTAATATTTTATAAATTTTATAAATTTATATTATAGGCCTTTTATATATTTTTATAAAATTGTATTATATATATTTAAGATAATACTGATAACCCAAAAACTGATATTTTATATAAAAAATATAAACTTAATAAATATATATAATGTCATCACAAACTAATGGTATTAATGCAAAAGTACTAATGTAGATGATGAAATACAAATTTAAGTATCAATTATATAAAAAAAATTTAGATGCCAACCATATAATTTTAGACAAATTCAAAAAGTAAATTACGTATTAATCCTTTTCTTATTTCAACAATTATATAATAATTATTTATTCATATTTTGGAATAAAGTCAATCATGACATGTGCCACACAGAAAATCACTGTAACTTTCATATTATTTTGATAAATAATTTATATAAGATATACTATTTTGGTTATTACTTTTATTTTTATTTTGTTTAAATAAAAAACCCTCAATAATCATATTTTTAAAAAATAACATTTTATTAGAATTGAAATAATCGAATAACCTTAAAAATTAATTTTTTGTTAAAAGTCATTTAAGGCACCCAACCACAGTATACTCCACTTTTTGTTAGTATTCTCAGCTCACCATCACAAATTAATAAATTCGAGTCGTGTTAGTTATATTAATTATTCGAATTTTATCCTATTATTATAAAAATGATATTAAAAGAAATACCTAAATCTATTTAAAGTTCACTACCTTCCCAAAAATATCAGTCATTTCCAAGATTCTGATTCTTGGTAGGAAGCAAAAACAGGTTCACATTACAAAAGCTCTTCTCCAGCCATTTGGAATCCATACATTCCCCAAACCCCATTTTGTCTCTCTCATAATAAAAATATATGCAATGAAATCTTCTTTATATCTCTTTGAATTGTTCCACCACTTTCCCTTAGAGTATGTCTAAAGTCAGGAGGAAAAGAAAGAATAAGAAAAAAAAAAAAGCAGTGTGAATGGAATGGAATGGAATTTGCATCCTCCTAAAGTCATTGAAGGATTACCTAGGGATAGAAATTCTCTCACCTTTTTATATGCCCCTTTCACTCAAGTGTGACGAATTTATTTTTTTAATTTTCAATGATAATAATTTTTTTAATGTTGTAAATGAAGAGAAAAATAATTTCTATAATTATTATCTATTGAATTATAAAGGTTTATATTTAAAATAAATGGTTAATTCCTATTAAAATATGGTTAATTAGATAAACAAGAATTTTAAAAAACAAATTCATTTAGTTTAACTTAAATAATTTTTATTTTCATTATTTATTATTTGTACTTATTTTATGTTTATAATAAATATTTAATTAGATAAAAAAATTAAAAATTAAATAAATGTTTAATTAAATAAATAGAATTTAAAAAAAAACCATCGGAGGCTCCTACGATACAGGATATGTTGAACAAATAGAATCCGTATAGAATTACATTTCTTTTATTTGTCAATGATTATAATAAGGTTTTTCAACCATACTACTCTTCATCTATTTGACATTGATTAGAATAAGTTTTTTTCAACCTTAAATAGATGTAATTGAAAATCTTTTCGGACAATAGTGAATTTTCTTTTTCTCTACGGTGATTTTATCTGAAAAATTTTCACGTAAAACCTGTATGTTTAAGTTTTCTTTTCTTATTACTGTGCAATCATTCTATTACCATTATTAAGATATATTATAACAGTTTTTGTTAATATCCTTCCCATAATATTGAGCACCTTCAAGAATATTTATATACTCCTCCTTTAATGTTTGAACATATTATTAAGGCTTAATGACAATTTTGATAACTAACATTTACATGTTTTGTCAAAATGATCCTAATTATATTTTTTAGTCTTTTTTGGCCATTCATTTTTGTTCTTTTTTCCAATATGTTTTTTTTTAACAAATTTAATGAATAAATTCAATATTTTAATCTTTTTTTCTTTACGTTTGTTTACTAAGAAGTTTTTCTATTGAATTAATTTTTTAGATAATTATTTTTATTTTCTTTAAATTAAGAATTATTGTTTAATTTAATATATTATTTATTTATTTTATTGGATTATCTAAATAATAAATTATATCTCATTAAATTATGAAAATACATAAATTAAATCATTTGTTGGATACTTAAATTATAAAAATGCATTAATTAACTCATTTCACCAATGTTTATCGTTATGTTCTAACGTTGATCATCCTTTTATCGTTAACTTGTATTTTTTGGGGGTTGTTTTTGTTAAATGGGACATCATATCACGCCATGCAGCAAAAAATGCCAAGAGTGACTTTTTCTTATTCTTTTACGTGAAAAAAATTTATTATAAAAATTATAAAAATAAATAAAAATTTTAAAATTTTAAAAATATTTGAAAATTAGAAAAAGAATAATATTATTAAAAATTACTAAAAATCTAAAAATTTATAAAAATTTGAAAAAGAGTATAAAATTTATTAAAAAATCTAGAATTTAAAAATAACTATAAAAATTTATTACAAATTAAGAATTATTTAAAAAATAATTATCATATTATTCATAAAAGTTATAAAAAATACAAAATAATTTAATATATTTATGAGGAGTGGTGCTTTCACTATTTTTTGTAGTTAATTTTCAATTTTTTATCCTAATATTTTTTTACATGAATGTTATATGTATATATATGAAACATAATTTTAAGATTATATGAAAATTTCTAAAATAAAAAAATGATATTTTTAAATTTCTAAAAACTGTAGCATTATCTATAAATTTAACTTTTAAATTTATGTTGAAAGTTAAAAGTTAATTTCATAGATAAAGCTGCACTTTTTTATAAATTTAAAAATATAAATTTTTTTTATTTTAGAATTTTTCGTATAATTTTAAGATTATATTTCTTTTATATATATTTAAAAACATTTTTGTAATTATTAAGATTACTTTTCTTTTATTTTATATCATATTTTAATTATTATTTTTCAAATCATAATATGCTATATAAATTTCGAATTAAAAATGCTTTTATTGGATTTTTATTTTATATGTTCAAATTTCATAAAATTATAACTATTTTCTAAAATTTTCAATGTCTTTGTCTAGATATGTAATTTAGTATATTACAATAACTGTTTTAAATATAAACAAAATATTTATAATGATAATATATTTGATTTCAATATTGAGTTCAATCTGTTTAAATTGTTATAAATTTTGTTAACTAATAATTCTTAAGGGTCAACTATAAAAATATCACCTAATTATACATTTCGTTATATTTTAATCACTGAATTATTAAATTTTTTTATTTAGTTATTAAATTTTTCAAAATTAACTATTTTAGTCACTCTCCTATTAATAAAGATGACATAGACTTTTTTTTTATCTAATAATAAATTTAATTCTCTAATGCTTACACATTCTATCAATTTAATCATCAATATAAAAAACCAACAAATTTAGACCTCAATATTTATAAAATTTATCAATTTAGTTCGAATTCTAAAAATTCAATAAAGCTAGCCCTCAACATTTACAAATTTGTCAATTTAGTTTTAATTCTAAAAATTTCAAAAATATTATTTCTTTTAAAAAAAATTAACTTTTAGTCCTTTATCAATTCGTTCACTAGCCACATCAATTTCTTTTCTTTTCTTGTGATACTCACAGGGGCGAAGCCAGAAAATTTTTTTAGGGGGGCTGAAGTTAAATTGTAATTTTTACGATAGTAAAAGTGAAATTTTTAAAGGATTAAATTAAAATTTTATCATTTTTAAGGGGCCAAAGTACAATTTTACCTTTACTAATTTAAAATTTTAAAAAATTTTAAAGGCCTAAATGAAAATTTTTCTATTTTAGGGGGGCCAGGTTCCCTACCAGCCTCCCTAATTTCGCCCCTAGATACTCATTTGATTTTTAGCCTTTGGATTTTTCGAATAAATTTATGATGCATGAATGCATTTCAATATTAGTTAATTTCAGCGTTTTTCTTTCATCATACAACATGGGGTTAGTTTTATGGGTTTAGTTACAATATATTCTATACATAAAGCCTAACATGAAAGAGTCTTGTCATCATATTTCCTCCTCAAAGCACTCATGTCCATCCTAAACTATAAATTCCAAGACTTAAAGCAAGGGATCCTGATCAATGTTAATACTATAAACACTGATCTAGATAATCTCCATGATTCATTTCTTTGTCAAGGGCATGAAGATGATGAAGAATTAAAGAATTAAAGAACTTGTCAAGGTTGTATTGAGGCGAAACCCTTTGGAACGCTTATCATCATCAACATGTTCTGATGGCAAAGTGATTGGGAGAACATTTTCAGTGATAGCTGATTTAGAGGATGAGAAACAAAGCTCATTATCATCATTAGGGATTGGGAAGGCTAAGAAGAGAGCCTCATCAGTTTCTTTTACCAACGATGTTGTTTATTGTAGGATAGCTCATCAATATGACTCAATTCTAGTTGCAAAGATGAAATTACAATCATGGCAGTCCATACACAAAAGGAGTCTAATAAAATGAGAAGCAAGATTCTTGAAGCTTGTAGGTGCTTCTTGGGTTTTTAGAATTAATTATTTTTGTTATACCTTAGCCAACTAACTTTGTAGACCTCACAGTATATCTCATGGAC
This sequence comes from Gossypioides kirkii, assembly GCA_005610355.1. Classification (NCBI taxonomy): domain Eukaryota; kingdom Viridiplantae; phylum Streptophyta; class Magnoliopsida; order Malvales; family Malvaceae; genus Gossypioides; species Gossypioides kirkii. Next base: position 22,869,699 of record CP032253.1, on the reverse strand, counting down.
ATCATAACGCTCCCATAGAAGAGCTTGAGATGTGTCGACTAATGAATCCAACAACATTGCGGACCCAAAGTTAACTCGTGAGCCTAGAGCTAATTTGTGAACCTTAGCTTGGCGAACTTTAGAATAAGGCATCTCCACCAAGATTACGTGAGGGCCACATGGAGAACCAGAGTAATTGATTGTCAGATTCCCTAAAACATCTCATTCTAGGACATAACATCATTGCTACTACCAAGAGTATCAAATTAGGCTTCCACGTCAATGGCCTTAAGACATATACCCAAGCCTGTTTCCTACCATAAAAGATCCATGTAAATAGCTCACAGACTCACATAAACACTCCATCTCCCAAAAAGTTCTTTAAATATCTTAAGACCAACCATCCTCCACTACCTACATTTCACTCTCCTCTTCTATCCAACCATCATCTTCCTCTCTTGTTCGCCTGACAGGTCAGCAATTGGTGTGGTGAGCGTGGACAAGCATGACACATTTAGGTAGAAGTGATCCTCCTATCACTAAGTTTGCTCCCATTAATGATCCAGTTACAAACCCCACTAGTCGCAATACTAGAGAAAATATGAAGCAAATAGGAAATTCAAACCAAGATCCCTTGTATGTTGGTAATGAATATCTCCCAAAAAATTAGACCAACCCACAAAACCAAAATCAACAAAACCTGTATCAACAAAATCCATACCAATAGTTTTACCAATATCCACCCATGGTATTATAACCCTCAAAATCAGCACCACGATGAAGCGTCACCAACAGATTAAGGGTCTCAACATCATTAGTTCAGTAATCAATAGTATTTGGATATGCAAGAGAGAATAAGAGTTATGGAGAAGCAAATGACCTCCCAGAAAAAGAGATACGAAGAGCAAAAAAAGTTTATCAAAGAGCAAATGGATAGACAAAAACAAGTAGATGAAAGAAATGAAAGAAACGAAAAGCTCATTGAGGAACTAAGAGTAACTAGGATTAATCATGAGCAAAACCTAATGCATAAAAAGGAAGAGTCTATCCATTCTGAACGCGATCGTCAACATGCAAGCCATGGTAATGAAAATTTAGTAGATGATGTTTATATGTATGATAGAGATGATAGCTATGATGATGATTATGATGATAATTATAGCTACTCGAGTCAAAATACCATGTAACAAAAAGTAGAGAAATTAGAGAAATATTTATAGGATTTAAAAAAAAATGAAATCCCTTGAATTAGTCAAGCAATATAAAAATGAGCCATTAGCTAAAAAAATATTGCGGTATCATGTTATTCGAACATTAAAATTCCCCCAAATGATGTATGATGGTCGAGGGGACACTTAAGACCATTTGGCCCATTATGTAAATCATATGAAAATATTTAGGGTTTCAGATGAGGTTAAGTGCAGGGTATTTTCAATGACATTAAAGGACTCATCTCAGGCGTAGTATTTGCAATTGCCACAACATTCTATAATGAATTTTGAACAACTGGAAAACTTGTTTATGACAAGGTTCTTGGCAAATAAGACATTGAAGCAATCTCTTGCATACTTCATGTCCATTATGAAGTGAGAGGAAGAGCCTTTGAAAGATTCTGTGAAAAGGATCTACGCAACAACTATGGTTAGACATTCGTTAAGAATTTTTTGTTTAGGCTTTCATGTTAGGAACAAATCACCGATTTTTGAAGTATAATTTGATTGACAAGGCTTCATCTAACTTGTCAGCATTATATGAGAAGGCTCACAATTTTGCTAAAAGTGATGAGTTAGAGAAATCTTAGGTGCAAGTGCAACGAATTAATGCGCGAACCTCAAGAGATTTCAATAATCCTTGATGAGGCAGACCCCCAATTGCATGATAGATTTGGGAGAACTTGTTCTCAACATTCGTACTTGGAGGTGACAAGGATATCATTCTAGTGACTTTCAAGGTTACCAGGTATAGATGAGAACAGATAGAGATTATCAAAAAAGTTAGCGAGGAAAATAAACGGCTCCTTATAGTTAGTTCCAATCCTACCATGGTTTAACAACAACTCCTGCACAAATTTGGACAAATTTTGAGTCAAATAGAGCACCAAGGAAGTTTAAAGCCATCACCTCCATAAATACCTAGTATCCATAGGGATAATTCAATGCATGTATGAGACTTTCACCATGACATAGGGCACACAACAGATGATGGTATCCATCTAAGTGATGGTATTAAGTTTTGGATCATAGAAGCTAGTTATAGCATTTTGTTTCTCATTAAGGGCAACCTTATGGCCATAGAAATAGAAATGATAGGGCTTCAAGTTCACAGGGAACAAATAAAGAAAAATACTAGTAAGTCGCAAGATCTTTACATACATAGTGTGATGTCATGACATCATCAGTAAAAAAATCTTGATATGAGTAACCATGGAGAGCTGGATTTTCAGATAGAGATGAAGCATATTTGAATGAATCGAAAGGTAATGATCTGTTGGTGGTTTCAGCTATGATAGTAGAGTTTGAGGTTTAGAGAATTTTGATTGATACTAAAAGTGTCATCGAAGTATTGAGTTGATAAACATTTAAACAAATGGGGTTATCTAATGCGTAGTTGAAAAAGCTAGTCCGATTTATGAATTTAGTAATTAGCCGATATAAGTCATAGGATCAATCACTTATCGATAGTAATGGGTGACATTTAGCGAATAGTCACCCAAATGGTGGAATTTCTAGTGTTGATCATCAAATGACATACAATGCCATCTTTGGTAGAACGTTAATGAAGAAAACATAAAAGTTAGTAGCCACTGGTAGCATTACAAATGACATATATTTTCTCCCTAAATTGATGTTTTAATTGTCTCTTTTGTATCTTATTTAGCATGCATTATAAGCATTTCGTACTTAGTTTTTATGTTTTCTAACTCATTGTTGTTTGGTTTAAATTCTTGTTATTTTATCTCTTTTTGTGCACTAATGTTACCACATATAGCATATATATATTGTGTCTGAAAATTGTCAGCGTAAGGACGCATCTCAATAGATCAAGGTTAAAAAGAATTCAGAATGCAGCCACAAGTATGGCTTGGAAATGCGGCCAGATATGTCGACGCATAGAAGTCTTTACTTTGTTTGAGTGAATTCAAGCCACAAGCACATCTAGAAGCACTAGCACAGGAATTTCACACGTTGCCGCAATTAAAGATTTCAGATCGCGACCAGAGATGCGGTGACAATTTGCAGATTTAAAAAGATCACACCATATTTGCGTGAGTGCACAGCTGGAATTTAACTAACTTTGACAGCTGTAATTAGATCTGGATCTGAGAAAAGATAAGATATATCATTCTTGAAGCCATTCAGAATTACGGCCACAAGTTGGTCCAGAAATGTGGCAAATTGTCGCCTCAAATTATAATTTGTGTCAATATTCTGCAACAGTCTAGTAAACAAATTAGATCTGCGTAGCTGTCAATAACAAACTTTTACAGCTGTACAAAGTAGTTGGATCTGAGAATGGAGGAAATCTGCAATTTCTTGAGCCTATAAATAGAGGAAAGAAGATGAAGAAAAATAATCAAGAGTTGAAGAATTAATTTGCAAATTACTTTGTGTTTTTGGAATTTATTGCTGGAGATTGGTGAGCTGACTGAGCCGACGAGCAGCAATTCTTGACGAGGAGTGCTTGATACTGAGCAAGAGAAGCAGTTAGGGGGTAATCCGAGTAGCCTAGAGATAGTATATTCTGATGTATCGTTAACTCCTTTCTTATGGATGATGAACTATTATTAATATTTGAATGAATACGAGAGTATCTTTCAGTATTTGATCACTTTGATTCTTATTTAATGCTTTTTATCTGTTTATTCTTGGATCTAACTGCATCAAACACGAGAGTGGCTTTACAGTCTACGGACATCAAGAGATGCGGTGACAAGTTAGGTTAAAAAGTAAGTTAGGCGAGAGCTGCTTGGGATTAGAAGAGATTTTGATCACTTGTTCTTAGGTACACAACGTTGTTTACACTGAGAGGTAGAGTAATTGTGGGTACTTGAATCGTGATTAAACAGGGAATTGTTATTGGTAAGAATTCATTGGAGCTTCATTGCTGCGATAATTTATCTATTCAAAACCTTGTCAACGCATCCTGCGTTGCGACTTAGCAAAGTCAATTATCCACTCCAAATCTTCGCACTTGATCACATTTATATTTTTTACATTTAAATATTCAACACTTATCACTCAACATATTTTGATTTACTTTCGTTGCTCTGACATTTAACCTTTGGCATTTAACTCTGATTGCATTGATAGTATTAACAATTTCAGTGTGCAGATCTGACTTAATTGCACTGACATCTTTACTCACATTTCATCTAAATTCCAGTATTAGTTGCTTCGACATCTGAACATTAAGAACCCATTCCTTGTGGGATCGATATCCGATAGAATTGTTTATCAACTATACTTGCATCGACGTGTGTTCGCTTGCACATTGCTGTGACGTTTTAGACACGATCAAGTTTTAACACCATTGTCGTGGAATGGTGTTTGTTTGATGTTTATTTTTGTCATTGCATTTATTCTTTATTATCTAAATTTTATTTGTCCCTAACTTGTTTCCTTTTTGTTGTTTACTTTTACATTTTTTAGTGAAATATGGCTAGGAACGAGGTATATAAAACCTCAAGATTTTGGACTGACATGAGTGATGCTGTAGAAATGGAGCTTGTTGCCATAACAACCCAAGTATCTTCTTTGACTAATATGTAGAATGCTACAGCAGTTGCAGAATGGAAATTTGCAGTGACAAATTTTAATTACTGTGGGGGCAACCATGAGTTTGAAGAATGCCTATCAAATCCAGTAAATATGTACCACATGGGGAATTTTGGTCAAAATGAAAATCCATATTCCAACAACTACACGCCAGAGTGAGAGCAAGATCCAAATTTTTGTTGGAACAATCAAGACCTTGGAAGTATAAACAACTATCGAAACGTTTATTTTTGGGAAAATAAACAGGTCTCAAATAATATTTATTTATTTAAAAATTGAAAAATTAAAAAATAAACAACAATCCGTTTTGGAAAACATTTTGGTCATCGAAATCCAGAAAATGGGTTCGAGAGTCGGTTACGTGAAAGGAAGGATTAGCACCCTCACACGCCCAAAATTTGTACCATATTGATTATTTTAGGGTCTTGTTTGTAAAATTTTGAAAACTCGAATAAAGTTTTAAAGTACGATCCTTAAATGCATAAGTCCTGTTTAAGAAAGAAATCGATTTTTTGTTTGGAAGTCTCACTATTTCGAGGTGATCGAGAAAGAAAGTCACGTCCAGTGAGTTAGGACATAACGTTTTGAGATCCGAAAATAACGAGTTTTCCTTTGTTGTAAACTTTAAACCTTGAAAAAGGGTATTCGATTATCCCAGTTTGAAGAAAAATCTCGCCTAGTAAGTTAAGGCACAAATTTTCAAAACCCGAAATAAAGGAATATTGCCTCGATTTTAAATATTTTGAAGAAAATAAAAAAAATGACTTTAATTAAAAAACAGAGATAAAAATGAGCATGCAAATTAAACACGAGCTATACAATTAATGATAAAGTTAAATAACATAAAGAATCAATAAATAAATGAAAATAAATATGAGAAAAATAAAATACGAATTATGAATCAAAATAAATGAGAAAATACAAAATTAATTTTAAAAAAAGTTAAAAATTTATATACGAAAGTCGAAGAAAGAAAAAAAAGGGGTCGAAAATGAAGTTTCAGAGAGTTTGGGGTTAATATGTAATTTTGGAATATTTTAGGCGTAAAAATGTCATTTTGAGAAAATTTGGGGTAAAAACGTGATTTTTCAGAAGTTCGAGGCAAAAAAGTGATTTTTGAAAGTTTGAGGGGAAAATGTAATTTTTGGAAGTTTGGGGGAAAAATCAAATTTTTAGAAGATCGGGGGTAAAAATGTGATTTTTGGAAGTTCGGGAGTAAAAAGGTTATTTTTAGAAGTTCAAGAGTAAAAATGTGATTTTTGTTAGAAGTTTGGAGGTAAAAATGTGATTTTTAGAAGTTCGAGGATAAAAATGTGATTTTTAAAAGTTCAAGGGCAAAAATGTAAGTTTTGGAAGTTTGGGGGTAAAATGTAATTTTTAGAAGTTTGAGGGTAAAAGTGTAATTATTGAGAAGTTTAAGGGTCAAAATGTAATTTGGAAAAGTTCGAGGGTCAAAATATAATTTTGGAAAAATTCAATGTCAAAATGTAATTTTGAAAAAGTTTGGGGGTCAAAATGTGATTTTTGGAAAGTTTAGGACCTTTTGGATAATAAAACCAAAAAGATGGGACACGTGGTAGCTTCTCAAGTATTTTTGGGTCAAGGACCAATTTGTAAAGCTTTTAAATTACTGGACTAATTTAAAATAAAACAAAACTTGATTTAAGGACGAAATTAGAACAAATCAAAAATAGAAAGGACCATTTGCAAAATAACCCAAAAATGGACACGTGGTAGCTTCTTAGGCTTCTAGAGAGTTAAAGGACTAAATTGAAAATGAAATAAAATCAATGGGCAAATTTAAAATTAATCAAAAGTTTAAAAAGGATGAGATTGTAAATTTAAAAAAAGCGGAAGGATCAATTGCATAAATAGACCATTTAATAAAAATACGCGGATCCTCTGAAGCGGGCCGAGTCTGAAAATGGGCAAGGTTCAAAACGACGTCGTTTTGGGGCTAAAACTTTGACACCAAAACGACGTCGTTTTGATGTGAGTATATAAAGTAAATTTTAATGAAAAAAATCATTCTTTCCTTTCATTTTACCAAAACATTTCTGCCTCCTTTTTTCTCTCATCTCTCTCCCCTCTCTCTTCATGCCCGGCCTAGCTCCGGTCGCCCGTCCGTCGCCAGCCGTTGTCGAGCGCCACTGTCCTCCAGGTAAAAAAAAAAAAACTCTCCCTTTTTAATTCTATTTCGTTTACTCATTTTAAAAATCAAATTTGAAGCAAATCTTCCAAAAAAAAGGTTTTCCATTTTCCTTTTTTTATTTTTATTTGTTTTAAACGTAAAATGGGTTTGAATCTTTACGGACTTCAAAAAGAAGTCTGAAAAATTTATGCTTTTCTTTGTATTTTGAATCTGTTTTCTTTTTCTTCTTTAGTTTAAAATGAAATCTATTTGTTCTCTTTTTTTTTGGTGTAACCGCATCGAAGCCCCCTCCATTGTGAACATGGAAGGGTCCGGGGAAGCTTCGTGCATGACTCCGACAGTAACGGGTCCGATCTGGTTATACTTTTTGGGTTCCCTTTATTATTATTATTAATATTATTTAAAATATTTTTTGAAAATAAATGAAGATATTAAATGATAATAAATAATAATATAATAAATATATTAATACATATATATATATATATATATATATATATGAAATGTCCTGAATATTAAAAAAGATAATAAATGTATTAAATATATAATAAACATCAAATAAATATATACTATTATATATTTAATATTTATAGAAATATTTTGAATTCAAAAGAAATAATGGACAAACAATGAATATTAATGTATTTATTATAGACCTTGAAAATGGAAACTGAAGTGCTTGAAATCTATCTTGTGTTGCTTCCAATGTTCTGTGTTCGAATATCTCTGTTTTGTATTGATTTTGGAAAATATTTGTGTGTATTGATTTCAAAGTGTAGAGGAAAAAAAAAATCTCCCTTACAATCTGTTTTGATTTGGTTTTATAACATTGCCTTACAATGATTGTAATTCGTTTTTTTCAATTTAATGTCTGTCTTTTCTTCTTGCTTGTTGCAGGTAAACCGACGATAATGGTGGCTGTGGCAGATGGGCGGTGGTGCAACTTGGTGTTGACGTGGCAGCTCCTGATTGGCGAGAGGGAGGCAGCAACTACAAGTTGGGGGTTTCTGACTTTAGGTTTAGTTTTTTCTTTTTTATTGGGCTTATTGGGTTGTAAAAGTTTGGGTAAAGGTTGAATTTTGGGGTTTTGTAATTGGGCTCAAAATTTTGTAATTGGACAATAATAAATTTAAACTTAAATTTACAATAAATTTAAATTTCAAATAAATTTTAATTTTAATTAAATTTAAATTTAAATTATGTTTGGGTCCAATTTTGTTTGAATTTGGCCCCGGATAAATTGGGCTTCAACAACAACGATGTTAGATCTGAGTGGAACTGCCCAATTATGATCAACATTTGTCAAAGCAAAATATCCAATAAGACGAAGCATCAAAGTTTTCATCAATTTGCTGAGACAATATATTGCCAAGATTGATGTTGTGCTTCAGAATCAAGCTGAATCCATACGAGCTCTTGAATATCAATTTGGCCAGATTGTGGGCGCACAAGAAACTTTGTTGGTTGATATTGAAAATTCGATATCACAAGGGCAAGAACATGATGAGGAAATCATTCCCAAAAGTGAAACTGAACTAAATTAAGTTGTTAGAGATGCTACAGCAAAAGAAGATAATTCAAATCTCAACAATGGAAAGATGTCAGCGCAATCTGAAAAGCAAACTGCAGCTGATGAGGTTAAACAAAATATTACGGTGGCAGAATCAGATCACTTTGTCGCCACAAATGTTACAGCAAAACAACCTGCATAATTAATGTCATTGCATTTTTATTGTCGTTGCATCTACATTGTCATTGCATTTCCATATATATATTTATTAATGTCAGTGCATTGGGGACAATGTACACTTTAAGTTTGGGGGGAATTTGTGTGAAAAAAATTGCAACTACACCCACATTCTTTTTTGAAAATTTACTTGTTTCTTTAGTTTAATGAAAAATATGCACAGTTTCAACAAAAACGTGAACACAATTTTTATTTTTATGCGTCATTCTTGAATTGCTTGGGATGTTGATGTGTGAATTGGATGAATGTGAATGAATAATGAGTCTTCTATTTTTGAATGAATGGTTAGAATTACTTTAGTAATGAATGGATAGTGTTAATGTTTGAATCTTGAACTAACTAACCAGTTGCAGCGACATTGTATTAATAAAAGACACTCCAATATGAGTGCACTGTGATTTTTCAAGGGAGAACACTCCGCTGCAGATGCTAGAAAAATTATCTAGCCAAAGGCTGTCACTACAAGAGTGTGTGTTGGCATAGTTACATACCTCTTGGGGGTTTGTTGCACCCCATTATTACTACCCAGGAACAAAGGTAGAGTAATGCAATGATATCTTTTAGTCACGTAAAAAGAAAAATGAGATAAAGAAAGAAAAAGAAAAGAGAGAAGAAAAAGAAGAAAAAATTATGTTTGCTATAAATGTTGTATTGGTTCAAGGAGGATTAAGATTCAACGCATGATACTAACATTAATGAAGTTGCAGTTTTAATTCTTCATACATATAAATTGTCGGCGCATTATTCTATCATGTGAATACAATTTATGCATTAGGATTTCAGAAAATTTAAGTTGCAAGAATGATAATTGCGGTAATATGTTTGTTTGTGATTTTGCTGATTTTTGTTTACTTGAGGACAAGTAAAAACTCAAGTTTGGGAGTGTGATAGCATTACAAATGACATATATTTTTTCCCTAAATTTATGTTTTAATTGTCTCTTTTGTATCTTATTTAACATGCATTATAAGCATTTCATACTTAGTTTTTATGTTTTCTAACTCATTGTTATTTGGTTTAAATTGTTGTTATTTTATCTCTTTTTGTGCACTAATGTTGCCACATATAGCATATATATATTGCGTCTAAAAATTGTCAGTGCAAGGATGCATCTCAGTAGATCAAGGCTAAAAAGAATTCAGAATGCAGCCAGAAGTATGGCTTGGAAATGCGGCCAGAGATGTCGACGTATAGAAATCTTTACTTTGTTTAAGTGAATTCAACCATAAGCACATCTGGAAGCACCAGCGTAGGAATTTCACACGTTGTCACCGCAATTAAAGATTTCACATCGCGACCAGAGATGCGACGATAATTTGCAGATTTATAAAGATCACACTAGATCTGCGTGAGTGCACAGCTAGAATTTAACTAACTTTGACAGCTGTAATTAGATCTGGATCTGAGAAAAGATGAGATCTATCGTTCTTGAAGCCATTCAGAGTTGCGACCATAAGTTGGTCCAAAAATGCGGCAAATTGTCGCCAAAAATTATAATTTGCGTCAACATTCTACAGCAGTCCAGTAAACAAATCAGATCTGCGTAGCTGTCAATAACAAACTTTTACAACTGTACATAGTTTGATCTGAGAATGGAGGAAATTTGCAATTTCTTGAGCCTATAAATAGAGGAAAGAAGATGAAGAAAAATCATCAAGAGTTGAAGAATTAAATTTGCAAATTATTGTGTTTTTGGAATTTATTACTAGAGATTGGTGAGCTAACGAGCAGCAACTCCTGACGAGAAGTGCTTGATGCTGAGCAAGAGAAGCAGTTAGGGGGTAATCCGAGTAGCCTAGAGATAGTATATTCCGATGTATTCATTAACTCCTTTCTTATGGATGACGAACTATTATTAATATTTGAATGAATACGAGAGTATCTTTCAGTATTTGATCACTTTGATTCTTATTTAATGCTTTTTATCTGTTTATTCCTGGATCTAACTGCATCAAACACGAGAGTGGCTTTGTAGTCTACCAACATTGAGAGATGCGGTGACAAGTTAGGTTAACAAGTAAGTTAGGTAAGAGCTGCTTGGGATTAGAAGAGATTCTTATCACTTGTTCTTGGGTACACAACGTTGTTCACACCGAGAGGTGGAGTAATTGTGGGTACTTGAGTCGTGACTAAACAGGGAATTGTTATTGGTAAGAATTCATTAGAGCTTCATTGCTGCGACAGTTTATCCATTCAAAACCTTGTCGACACATCCTGCGTTGCGACTTAGCAAAATCAGTGATCTACTCCAGATCTTCGCACTTGATCACATTTATATTTTCTGCATTTAAATATTCAACACTTATCACTCAACACATTTTGATTTACTTTTCGTTACTCTGACATTTAACCTTCGGCATTTAACTCTGATTGTATTGACAATATTAACAATTTCAGTGTGCAGATCTTACTTAATTGCACTAACATCTTTACTCACATTTCATCTAAATTCCAGTATTAGTTGCTTCGACATCTGAACATCAAGAACCTATTCCCTATGGGATCGATATCCGATAGAATTGTCTATCAACTATACTTGTATCGACGTGTGTTTACTTGCACATTTTTGTGACATTTTAGATGTGATCAGCCACCTACTACTTGAAAGTAAAATTTCCAACCCCAACGGGTGAAGGACACATGAAAAGAAAACAATAAGAACTTGCCACAATCTTTCTTTACAGATGGCATAGGATAAAAAAGGTCATGCCCGTGTTGAAAAATGAGGAGAAATTTCTAAAGGTGGGTCTGCAGTTAATATTTTGAACAAGTCAATTATGAATTTGGAAAGTTTGGATGTCAAAATTAAGGAGAGGTTTAGTAAAGCTAAATCAACAGAAAAGAAAAAATTGATTAAATTGTTCCTTGGAGACAAGGAGCAAACTAGAAAAATATCCTCTATATTGTCAAAATAAGAGAAAAGATCATTAGTGAGTCTCTTAAGGAATAACGCAAACATCTTTGTATGGTCCGCAACAAACATACCAAGAATTCATCCCATAGTGAAGCAACATTGTTTGAATGTTGATCTCAAAGTAAGGCCAACAAATCAAAGGAAAAATAAGTTCCTAGAACTGAAGATTCAAGCGATCATGTTAGAAACACAAAAAATCTTAGATGAACTTCATAAGCTAACATAATATTGACATTGCCAGCTCGAGAATTGATCAGAAAAGGGCGTGAGGCGTATCTAACCTATATTTTGGATACTAGAGTGCGGAAATCCAAAATAGATCAAGTTTCTATAGGTCTAGAATTTGCAGATGTATTTCCCAAAGAGTTTTCAAGCTTGCCACTTAAGAGAGAGGTTGAACTTGCTATTGAAGTAGTGTCTGGTAGTGCTCTGATTTCTATTGCACTGTATAGAATGGCTCTACAAAATTAAAAGAGTTAAAATCTTAGTTCAAGAACTTTTAGATCATGGATTTATTTGACCAAATGTATCGCCTTGGGGAGCCCTAATGTTGTTTGTGAAAAACAAAAGATGAAAACCTGAGATTGTGTATCGACTATCGATAGTTGAATAAAGTCACCATAAAGAACAAATATTTGTTACCTCACATTGATGGTTTGTTTGATCAACTAAAGGAAGCAACTGTGTTCTCTAATATTGATCTTTGATCAGGTTATTATTAGCTCAAAGTTAAAGAATTGGATGTGTCGAAAACTTCTTTTCAAACTCGATATGGACACTATAAGTTTCTGGTATTATCGTTTAGACCAGTTTGTTATTGTGTTTATATATGATATCTTGATTTACTCAAAGAATAAAAATGATCATGATTAGCGTTTACGAGTTATTTTGCAAAAAAAAAAAGTTGTATGTCAAGTCAGGAAATGTGAATCTTGGTTGTGAGAAGTGAGATTTCTAGGTCCCATGATATCAACTGAAGGTATTCAAGTAGATCCGAGTAAAATTTCAACTATTATTAACTAGAAGCCTCTAAAAATGTCATTGAAGTACGAAGTTTTTTGGGATTAACATGATATTATCGACGATTTGTAAAAGGATTCTCGTTGATAGCCCTCTAGTTAACAAAGTTTCTACAAAATATGTTAGTTTTGTTTGGTCTGAATAGTTGAAAGCAATGTTAACTTAGTTTTAACTCAACCTGATTCTAGAAAAGAATTTGTTGTGTTCACTGACGCATCACTCAACTGTTTGGATTGTGTATTGACGCAAGAAGGGAAAATGATTGCGCATGTTTCTCGAAAACTTAAGTCAGCCGAAAAGAATTATCCTACTCATGATCTAGAACTTGCAACAATGATTTTCACTCTGAAGATTTGGAGACACTACTTGTACGGAGAGAAATGTCACATTTTCACATATCACAAAAGCTTAAAATACTTTCTAACACAAAAATAATTGAATTTGAGATAGCATAGGTGGCTCGAACTACTTAAAGACTATGATTTGATTATTAACTATCATCCGAGCAAAGCTAATGTTGTGATGGAAGCTCTAAGTAAAAAAATCTATGTTTGTTTTAAAGTTGATGAATACATGTTTGAATCTGGAGTGAGATGACTCTATCTTAGCCAAGTTGAGAGCTAAACCTATATTTCTTCAGAAAATTTGGAAGTTATAAAAGATGACACCATGTTGCAAGCAAAACGAACACGTTGAAGACAATTAGACCTTTGAGTTCAGTATTGGTGATAATGGGAGTATACTTTCGGAACCATTTGTGTGTACAAACGAATTCAAAGTTTAAGTGAGATATTTTGCATGAAGCCCAAAATAGTACTTATATGATGCATCTAGGTGCCAAAAAAATGTCTATTGATTTGAAACCTTTAAAATGGTAGCCAGGGATGAAAAGAGAGACCACTGAATACGTGACAAAATGTTTGGTATGTTAGTAGATTAGGGCAGAACATTAGGCCCCGTCAGGTTTATTGTAGCCTATACTGATTTTGAAGTGGAAATATGATCAAATCACTATAGATTTCGTATCAAGGTTGGCGTTAACATCGAAAAAGAAAGATATGGTTTGGGTGATAGTTGACAGGTTGACTAAATCGACTCACTTCATTCTTGTGAGAACAAAATATTCACTTGAGAATTTGGTTGAAATTTATACTTTTTAGATTGTGAGATTGCAAGGTGTGCCCATATCATCATTTCAAAGTGGGATCCAAGATTTACCTCTTGATTTTGGGGTAAACTACACAAAACTCTCGACACTAAATTAAATTTTAGTATGATGTTTCACCTTGAGACCGATAGACAGCCAGAATGAGTAATTCATATACTCGAGGATATGTTGTTGTGTGGTTGAATTTGAAGGCAATTGGGAAAAAGATTCTTATCGTTAGTTCAGTTTGCTTACAATAATAGTTATCAGTTGAGCATCAAAATGGCATCTTACGAGGCTTTATATTGTCGTAAATTTCGAACTCCACTATGCTGGTCAGAGTTGAGTTAACATGAACAAATTTGATGCGTAAGACAAAAGAGAAAGTCTGAATTATACAAAATTGTTTGAAAGTTGCTTCCGATCGACAAAAGTCCTATGCTGACTTGAAAAAAGAATACATCAAAATTTTCCCTGAAAAAAGGTTTTATGTTTTGGCAGGAAAGGAAAACTCAATTCGAGGTTTATAGGATCATATGTATTTCTTAAGAGAATTGGGTCTTTAACCTATCGACTAGCTTTGCCTTTAGAATTGGATAAGATTCGTAATATCTTTTGAGTATTGGTGCTACAAAGATATAGATAAAATACCTCTCATGTGTTAACTACCGACGAAATCGAATTACAGCCTGTTTTGATGTATGGTGAAGAACCGATTAAGATTCTAGCTCGAGAAGTAAAAGAGTTAAGAAATAAAAGTGTGGAGTTAGTGAAAGTAATGTGGCATCGTCACTGTACATAAGAGGCTACATGGGAGCCAAATGAAACTATGAAATCTCAATACCCTTATATTTTTCTCAAGTAAATTTCGAGAGTGAAATTTCTTAAGGGAGAGAGTTGTAATAGACCGATTTTCAGTGGTGCTGGAAAAGGCAGTTTCAGAACTCTATTTTCGTAAATCGAGTCCGTAAATATTAAATATAAATAGTACGGAGTTAGTATTAAATTATATTAAAGTTTGACCGATCAATTTTGCCTATTAATCATCTAATTTTGGTACAATGACTAAATCTTAAAAGTCTTATCAGTATAGGTTTTTAATTGGCCAAAGACTTAGGGACTTAAATTGCAATTAGCCAAAGGTACAAAATGGTAAATAAACCATTTTATAATGTGTAATAGTGGATGGTGATGTTACCTTCCACTAAATTTGATTAATGGTGGTTAAGTTTAATTAATTAAAGTTTAATTCAGTGATTAAGATTTATTTAAGGTGTAAAAGGCTCAAATAAGTGAATTTGTCATCTTTTTTTCTTCTTCATCATTCCAACATAAGAAACAAAAAGGGAAGAAGGGTTTCAAAGCTTTTAACATTTAAACATGGAGAATTTAAGGTATTCAAGCATTTTTGTTATAATTTTTATGTTTTTTATGTCATCAAAGTTTAATTAGCTAACTCATGTACCAGCTTGCAAAACTGTTAAAGTTTTTAAAAGTTTTCATTGTTGAATTCTTGAATAATTTGGTGTTAAATTATAGGTTTTAAGCTTAGATTATGAAAAAGGATTAGATTTTAAATTTTAATTATTAGTTTTGTACATAGGGACTAAAGTGAGTAAAATACAAAAATTGATGTGAGATATCGGTATAACTAGATAGTAGAGGGTCCCTACGGGATGTAATTGAAATCAGTTTCCAAACCGAGGCTCAAATTGAAAGTAATTGCTATTTTAATTTGAGGGACTAAATTAAATAAAATTTAAAAATTTAGGGACATCAGAAAAATGAATTTATACAAGTTCATCATATCATTGCATAATATGAAAATGTTCTGTATTGATGAATTGCCTAAAATAATTTTTTAGATCAAGAATTGGATCAAACCAAAGATAAATGGAGAAAAGACAAAATTATTGATTAGTCCCTGAAGATTCAGCTTGATTGATTACAAATGTTATCGAGATCTAACATTTGTTGTGGACTCGCAAATACATGTGAGATAAATTTAGCTCAGACGTGTAACCTGATGTCATTTTAAAGGTTTAGTCTGGATGGGCAACTTGACATGTATATATATTCAGCTTGGACAAGTAATCGGATGTGTCGTTATAAAGGTTTAGATCGGAAAAGTAGCCTTAAAAAATATATTCAGATCGAACGAGCTAAATTGGTGTGGTCTACTTACTTGTGTATCCGAGTCCGTTTACTAGAGTTCATCAGGATAAATGATTAATGAGAAAATGAAAAATTGAAATGGAGTGATATGAGCTTGAAGTTCAAATGGGTAACTGTTGAATTATCATGAGCATGATACTGGAATATCGACTTTAACATGAATTGGTTTGTTATATAATTGAGATATTATGTGATTTGATTATAAGTTAAAACTCTCATAGTTTTGAATTGTCATATCTAGCCAAACTATGCCAAGTTATGGTAGTTTATTGTAGTTATATAAAGATAAGATAAGTTTTGTTTAATGTTTATGAACTTATTAAGCATCTTTTATGCTTACCTAGTTTCTTTTCCCTTTTCTTTGTAGGTTGTCACATTACGGAACACATCAAGCCAGATCATCTCAAAGCTCACATTATCCTCGTTTCGGTAGCTCTTTGGTCATCTTGAGTCAAGAATTGTGTCTTGTATATAAGTATTTTGGTATATAACCTGATGTATAAGATGACTTGATGAGTTTGGTAACTTGTGATGATTCAGTGCTTTGATTAAAATATGGACATGAACATATATGCATTTCATGCTTAATGATGTGATGATCTATGGCTAACTATGTGGCATATAGAATGACATTGAATGAGATATAAGTGGTAGATTGTTTGATAGGTGAATGAGATAGAAATTTATTTGAGCATGGTTAACTTGAAGTATGCTTGAAAAATGTGGCCTAATTTTGAGAGTGATGGTTATGTTTAATGCTTATAATTTACGGATATGTATAGGTGTTCATAAATGGTTATAATGAACTTGAAATGGTATGTTTTAAGGTAGTTCAACATAGGTAAAGTTTTGAAATTGCATAACTTGAATATTGGCTTGTAATGGCATTGAATTATTTAGGTTTAATTGGTGTATAAGTAGTGATTCAACTGATAAAAACTTGAAAACTTGAACATAGATGCTTGAACTATTTGGCATGATTCTAGTATATTTTGATTCAATTGAAATTGGTTTTTGTTGAATATGTTGATAGGTTATGTTAGAAACTTTAAAATAGGTACCAAATGGTTCATTTTTACCAAAAACAGAGTCCAAGTCTTGACGTCGAGTGGCCTGAGGTCATGACGTGACAAACTATTTGGTGATGACATGACGTGGGGAAGATGACGTTAAAATGTCAGCCAAGAACTTTTACAACTTTGCAATTTGGTCATATTTCGTGTCGAGTTAAAAAAAGAGTTTTCGTATGCTCAATTAAGACTTGAAATGTTTGTTAAACCTAAAATAAATGTAGTTGATATTACATTTCATGTGTGACCAATGATTTTGTTGTGAACTTGACTGTAGTTTTTTCGACAATGAATGTGACATCATGTAGTTGGAACCCGACGATCGGGTCGAGCGAGGTGTGATACACGAGCCCTGGTTAGAGCTTATGCCATAAGAAGAAAGGAAGATTATGGTACTCTAGATGTCATTTATGGTATATTATCTTTATTTAACTAATCTATTCATGCATTGGTTAACCCTTGGTCAACTCATTCACACATTTACACTGCATTAGTAAAGGAAAGATATTTATCAATAAAGTTTGCTAAGTTTGATGTCATAGTAACCATGTGATGGTATTACAAATGACATATATTTCTCCCTAAATTAGTGTTTTAATTGTCTCTTTTGTATCTCATTCAGCATGCATCATGAGCATTTCATACTTAGTTTTTATATTTTCCAACTCATTGCTAGTTAGTTTAAATTCTTGTTATTTTATATCTTTTTGTACTAATGTCGACGCAAGTAGCCGATATATTGCGCCTTAGAATTGTCAGTACGGGAACTCAGCCCAAGAACTCAATGCTGGAAGAAGAATGCAACCACAAGATCAGCTTAGAGTTACGACCAGCGATGTTGCCGCATTGAACATGAACTCCGAATTGGTAGACTCAAGCTGAATTCACATCTGGAAGCACCAGCGCAGGAAAATCACAGGTGTCGCCGCAATTATGATTTCAGATTGCACCCAGCAATGCAGTGACAACCTGCAGATCTCTGAAGAAAACATTAAATCTCCGTGAGTGCATAGTTGTACTCTAACCAGCTTTAACAGCTGCAAAATCTAGATCTAGATCTGAGAATGGGAGGCTGAAACCTGTAACTTTTGAAGGCTATAAATAGAAGAATGAAGAAATCATCAAGAGGTAGAGGATTAAATTCTGCAATTTCTGTGTGATTTGGAGATTTTAGCCGGAATGGTGAACTGATGGAGTAAGGGAGCAACGATTTCTGATGAGAGATGCTCGATGTTGCGCAAGAGGAACGATTAAGGAGTAGTCCTAATAGTCTAGAGATAGTAAGCTTTGATTGTATTCTTTAATCCTTCTTTTATGCTGATGGATTCCAATGACATTTGAATGAATAAGAGAGTATCTTTCATTGTTAGATCACTTTGATTCTTACTTAATGCTTTTTAACTATTTATTCTTGGATCTAACTACATCAAACATGAGAGTGGCTTTGCAGTCTACCGACATCGAGAGATGCGATGACAAGTTAGGTTAACAAGTAAGACAACGAGAGTTGCTTGGGACTAGAAGAGATTCTAGTTACTTGTTCTTAGATGCACATCATTGCTCACACCGAGAGGTGGGGTGATTGTGGGTATTTAAGTCTCGAGTAAATGGCAGACTGATATTGGTAAGATTTCATTGATGCATTATTGTTGCGACAATTCATCCATACAATACCTTGTCGACGCATCCAGCGTTGCAACTTAGAAAAATCAGTGATCCATTCCAATCATTTCCACTTGATCATATTTACATTTCATGCATTTAAATATTCAGCATTCAACACTCAAGACATTTGAGTTACTTTCAGTACATTAATATTTAACCTCTAACATTTAACTCTGATTGCGTTGACAGTATTAACTATTTTAGTGTGCAAATCTGACATAATTGCATTGACATCCTTACTCACAATTTACTTAATTTTAGTATTAGTTGCTCCGACATTTAAACATCAAGAACCAATTTCCTCGTGGGATCGATATCCGATAGAATTATCTATCAACTATATTTGCATCGACATGTGTTCGCTTGTACAATCACTGTGATTTTTCAGACGCGATCAAGTTTTAGCGCCGTTGCCGGGGAATTTGACATTTGTTTGATGTTTATATTTGTAGTTGCAATTAATTATTTATACTTAATTTTTAATTTTTACTAATTTGTTTGTTTTCTTTTTGATAATTTTTAGACTTCTTTAATTGTTGCATGTCCATAAGAAGAAATCCTAAGGACATTGTGAGCTTCGAACCGGAGCTTGAGAGGACACTTAGGAGGAGAAGGCAAGAATAAAGGAAAATGGCTGGTAACAATAACAACAATAATTTACAACCGTTGCTGCCACAAGATGGAGTTCCTCCAGCGCTGCCACAAATTGTTAATGATATACCACCACCACGTCCACAAGAAGAATAAGTGCAAAATAAAACAATAAGAGATTTTGTTGTGCCTATACTTGATGATTTACAACTAGGGGTTGTGAGACCAGCTATCCAAGCTGGAAATTTTGAGCTTAAACTGATGATGTTTCAGATGTTAAATTCAAATGGGCAATATTCTGGTTTTCCTCATGAAGACGTAAGAGAACACTTAAAATCATTTTTGCTTATTTGTGCATCCTTTAGTCAAGATGGTGTCCCTGATGATGCCTTAAAAATGTAATTATCTCCTTATTCGTTGCAGGGTAAAGCAAGAACATGGTTCTTGGGATTGCTGGTAGGATCCATTACATCTTGGAATTCATTAGAAACGCAGTTTATTTTGTGTTTCAATCCTTCGACAATGAATGCAAGGTTGCGTAACGATATTACTGCATATCATCAGCTAGATGTTGAGAACTTACATACAACATGGAAGCGTTACAAAACATTGCTTCAACGCTTCCCAATGCATGGAATTCAGCAAGAGACCCAAATCGAAATTTTTTACAATGGTTTGAATGCTCAGACAAGGAATCTTGTCGACTCATCGGCTAATGGTCCTTTGTTGGATTGTACCTATAATGAAACTGTAAGAATTCTAGAGAGGATTGCTCAAAACGACTATCAATATCCAATCTCTCGTTCTGCACAGGTAAAAACTAACCCTGGAGTTCTTGAGTTAAATGCTATTTCTGCTTTGTCAGCACAGGTATCCTCATTGGCCAATATCATAAAGAATATGAAAGGAACAAATGACATTGCTCCTATTCAAGTGATCCAGCAATTGGATGCGCCGATATTTTCTTGTGAAATATGCGATGACAATCATAGCTATGAGGACTACCCATAACATGCAGAAAATGCTTTCTACATCAACAACATTAGAGGGAGTTCTTTTGGTAACTCCGATCTCAACAACCATAGGGGAATCAAAATGCTTCCACATTCAGTTATGAAAATTCCTCAAATTAAGGGGGTTATAGATAAGGCAGTTACAATAGCAACCAACAGTAAAATTATAATCAGAATTTGCAAGTGAGTTCTCAACAGATGCATTCACATAGCCAAATGCACCCACAATCTCGATTACATCCACAATAGTCTGTGTTGCCACATATGCAAGGATAGCATCATCAACATCAATAGCAACAATTTTCTCAACCAACGTTAGATCCTATGGCTACTCTTAAGGCGTTGATGCGCGAGCATATCACATGAACTGAAGCAATAGTGCAAGGCAATTCTTCTTCCATCCGAGCATTGAAAGCCCAACTAAGATAGTTGGCTTCTAATCTCAGCACAAGACCACCAGGGACTCTGCCTAGTGATACGGAGAATCCATCACAGAGGGGAAGGAGCATTGCAAGGCTATTACATTGAGAAGTGGGAAGTAGACGGTTGAACCAAGCAATTCTGGCTAAGACCATGTCAACGCATTTGAACCACAGCAGCAAAGTTGTTGTTTGCCCAACAAAGTTGTCAACGCAACTGCTAATGTCGACACCATCGAGTTTTCCACAACAACCCAATGTCACAATACCTTTTCCATTTCCGCAAAGATTTAAAGAGAAAGTCCATGATAAAGAATATCAAAGGTTTGTTTCTACTTTGAAATAATTACAGATTAACATACCTATTGTAGATGCTCTTGTGCAGATACCCAGTTATGGAAAATTTATGATAGAGATCTTGTCAAAGAAGAAGAAATTGTTCGAAATCGAGACGATTGCGCTCACAGAGGGGTGCAACGTCGTGCTTACAGATAAGTTGCTAACCAAGATGAAAGATCCTGGTAGCTTTACAATCCCATGCTCCATTGGGAATCATTATCTAGGTAAGACTTTATGTTATTTGGGAGCAAGTATTAACCTTATGCCTCTATCTAGTTTCAGGAAATTAGGAATAGGTTCGATAAATCCCACTGCGGTAACATTGCAACTTGCGGATAGATCCTTAGCACAACCTGAAGGCCAAATCAAAGATATCCTTGTACAAGTAGATAAGCTCATGTTCCCTGCTGATTTCATTATCCTAGATCTGAAGCAGATAAAAAGGCATCTATTATCTTGGGGCGACCATTTCTAGCAACAGGACGAATACTTATCGACGTTTTCAAGGGAGAACTTATCATGCGTCATAACGATGAGCATGTGACCTTCAGTGTGTTTCGGGCATCTCCATCTAGAAGTAAAGAGCAATGTAACCACATCGACGTATTGGACGAGATCATTATGGAAGAATTCAATGCAAGAAGTTCAGCAATGTCAAATGAGGATGCGACGACATCCACTAATGAAATCCTAAATGACTGTGTCGACAAAGAGGAGGTTAACAATTGTGACCTTGGAGTTGAAGCCATTGCCAATGCATTTGAAATATGTCTTTCTTGGTGACAACGAGACATTGCCTGTTATTGTCAACGCATCCCTCGACACAACGCAAGAAGATAAGCTCATCGTCATTTTGAAAGAACACAAAAGAGCCCTAGCTTGGAGCATTGAAGATATCAAAGGCATTAGTCCTTCTTTTTGCATGCATAAGATAAGGCTAGAAGATGAAGGGAAGCAATCAATTGAGCAACAAAGATGACTTAATGAAAAGATGAAAGAAGTAGTGAAGAAGGAAATTATCAAGTGGCTAGCGCGAGCATCATTTACCTTATTTTCGACAGTAATTGGGTGAGCCCTATCCAATGTGTACCTAAGAAAAGTGGGTTCACGGTTGTGACCAACGACAAGAATGAGTTGATCCCTACTAGCATTGCGACTGGCTGGCGAGTATGCATGAATTATCGTCGACTGAATGTGGCCACAAAGAAGGACCATTTCCCATTGCCTTTCATTAACCAAATACTGGATAGGCTAGCTGGTAAAGCCTATTATTCTTCTTAGATGGCTACTCTAGATAAAACCAAATTGCCATTGCATCGGAAGATCAAGCAAAAACCACGTTCACATGCCTTTTTGGAACCTTTGCTTTCCGACGTATGCCATTTGGGTTGTGCAATGCGCCAGCAACATTCCAGAGGTGTATGATGGCAATCTTCTCGGACATGACAGAAGATTCCTTAGAGGTATTCATGGATGATTTCTCTGTCTATGGACATAATTTTGACCGCGCTGATAATCTGGCGAGAGTTTTGAAGAGATGCGAGGACACAAATTTAGTTTTGAATTGGGAGAAATGCCACTTCATGGCTACTGAAGGCATTGTCCCCGGGCATCGGATATCTTGTCAGGGTATTGAGGTTAATAAAGCAAAGGTAGAAATTATTGAGAAACTACCATCGCCCACCAACGTCAAAGAAATAAGAAGTTTTCTTGGACATGCTGGCTTTTATAGGAGATTCATCCGAGATTTTTCCAAGATAGCTAAACCGTTATGCTCATTGCTGGAGCAGAATAAAAAGTTTGTGTTTAGTTACAACTGTTTGGACGCATTCATGATAATAAAGAAGTAGCTGTTACAAACCCCAATTATCATTGCACCGGACTGGATGCAACCGTTTGAACTAATGTGTGACACAAGTGATTTTGCTGTGGGAGCTATACTTAGCCAACAAAAAGAAAAGGTGTTCCATTCTATTTTTTATGCTAGTAAAACTCTAACTGAAGTGTAGGTTAATTATACTACCACTGAAAAGGATTTTGCTAATAGTAGTCTTCGCATTTGACAAGTTTCGTTCATATCTTGTCGGCGCAAAGACTATAATATTCACAGACCACTCTGTGTTGAGATATCTTTTCACAAAGAAAGACGCTAAGCTTAGACTGATACGACGGATCCTACTCCTTCAAGTGTTTGATGTTAAAATTAAGGATAGGAAAGGATCTGAAAATCAAGTAGCTGACCACTTGTCTCAACTGAAAGTTGGAATTGAATATGGACACACATCCCAAATTATCAAAGCATTTCCAAACGAGCAATTGTTCTTTGTCGACACATCGCCCTGGTATGTCGATATAGTCAATTACCTAGTGTGTGGGAAGCTACCACTGAGTGCTATTGGTCACAAGAAGATCAGGTTCATACGCGATGCTGTAAGGATTTTATTGGCCCACATTGTTTCGAGATGCCTACAACTTTGCACAATAATGTGATCATTGTCAATGCACTGGTTCAATATCTCGGCGCAATGAGATGCTCCAACAACCGATCATGAGGGTAGAGCTCTTTGACATTTGGGATATATACTTCATGGGACCATTTCCAAACTCTTTTGGGAATGTGTGCATCTTAGTTGCTGTTGACTATGTATCGAAGTGGATCGAGGCAATTGTGGTGCCAAAAGATGAAGCTCGGACGGTGTTGAAGTTCTTTCACACATATATTCTCAGAAGGTTTGAAACACCAAGAGCATTAATAAGTGACCAAAGAACTCATTTTTATAACGACCAAGTGGTGACTGCATTAAAAAGATATTGTGTGAAGCATCATATGGCTACTACGTACCACCCACAAACCAATGGTCAAGCCAAAGTATCCAATTGACAAATTAAAAGCATACTTTGAGAAGGTGGTTAATCCTTCTAGAAAGGATTGGTCTTCGCGGCTACATGACGCATTGTGGGTGCTTTGTACTACATACAAGACCCTGTTGGGAATGTCACCGTATCAGTTAGTGTTTCGTAAGTCTTGTCACCTGCCAGTTGAGCTTGAACATAGAGCCATGATGGCAATTAAGCAGGTGAATATGAATTATGATGCTGCTGGAAGAAAAAGATTGTTGGACATCACTGAGTTAGAAGAAATACACTGCCATGCTTATGAGAATGCCGCAATATACAAGGAAAAGACAAAGAGATGACACGATAATATCAGCATCGACAATTTAACCCTGGTCAGTTAGTGCTTTTATTTAACTCACATTTAAAATTGCATCTAGGTAAATTGCGGTTAAGATGGTCAGGCCCTTTCAAAGTTGTCGAGGCATTCCAGAGTAGTATGGTGACAATTGAAAATCTAAAGGATGGACAACAATTTAAAGTAAATAGACAACGTCTAAAGCACTATGTGAGCCCAGATGTCAAAGAACAAAACGAGGCCATCAATCTGGTCACATTCAAATAATGTCGACCCATTTTTCTATTTACTTTTATTTGTTTCATTTTTACTTTTGTTGTTTCAAATTCCTTGCAAAAATAAAAAATCATATTTTTGTCGAAGCATTAAAGCACGAATTGTTAGCGCATTCTGTGATGAGTCAGCATAGCTTTTTCAGCAAGAATCGCACCGATTGATCTCTCTTCTCTCCCAGTTGTTCGATCAAACGAAACAATACCAGCTGCAGCCTGATAATTAATAACTACAGACGCAAAGTTTCCCTGTAAACTTTTCAATCATCACGCCTAGGTTATAAAACCTCTCTCCTGCAGATTTCTCTCTACTCACATCCTTCATTGTTGCTACATCTCGTCCCTTTCATTGCCTCTATATTCCTTTTTCCGTTCACAAGCTATATTTTTTTGCCAACTTCTCTAACTTTCTTCTTCAGTAACAATGGCTAAAACCGGAGCGTCGAAAAACTCTTCCAAGACTCCCTCTAAAAGCATCCCAACAACTTCAACCACTATGGCTCCGATCACAACACCATCTCCGTCTTCAGGCCCGATCCTATTTTTGATGTCTGCAATCAAGGACCGCTATCAGAATATCATGCTGAAACGAAACCTCCACCCTGAACAAGGTCTGTAATTACCCCTACATCAAACCTTGGGGAAACATGTTATCCGTACCATCAGTCACCTTAGGTGTGAGTTTTTCTGCGAAAATCCATCTAGTTACTCCCCTACACTAGTCAAGGAGTTCTATGTCAATCTTGTGGATCCTGAGCAAGAGTTCATTTTTGTAAGGGAGGGGCTCATCCCATGGAGTGTCGCCCAAATCAATGTGCTGTTAAGAATCCCCAAGTGGATGAACGACCACTCACCATTTATAAATAGCCTAGATGATGAAAGCAACGCTGAGATAATGAAGGACCTTTGTGTCGATGGAGCCACATGGACTGGTAATGGGTTCCACAACTACACCATGGGTTCCACATGGACCTTTGTGTCGATGGAGCCACATGAAGAACGTATGGTTCCACTTCACTAACAGCCGCATCATGCCTTCAACACATAGCACTATGGTGACATTAGATCGTATGTGTCTCTTGCATTCTATCCTACACTTTCGACACATCGACATCGAAGAGATAATCCACGATCAAGTCGTGGAAGTCACTGGCAAGCAAACTGGTATACTCCCATTCCCCTCTCTAATCATGTTGCTTTGTAAACATAAGGGCATTGTTCCCAGGGATGGTGAGGAGATATTATAAAGACCCGATCAACATCTCCGTTGAACGAATAACTCGTGACCAAGAGACATCGGTGGCCAAAGAAGCCTCGAAGAAGAAGGATAGAAACAAAGGGAAAAAGAAGGCAGAACAATCCGATGTGCCCACAATTTCACAAGTGGTGAAGAAGATGGCTTTAATGGAAGTACATCTTGACCGTATTAACATACGCTCAGTCCATACTAATGGTGTCGTCGATGGCATGGATTACACGTTGCATAAATTTTATGCTTACACAAAGGCCTGGAACGACGCTATTGTTACCGCACTACGCCAGATCAGCCATACTCCGTTACTAGACTTTCTAACCTTTCCATCAATATTTCGCTAGATGCAGTACTCGTCATCCCCTGATGGTAGGCATGCCCCTATACCAATCTGGATTCACATCTCAAATGATGACAAGGAAGAAGGGCACTCGAAATCTGATGAGGACTACTATCGTACCATTACCAATCTGTTCGAGGATGAGTTCTCTAATAGTCTTGGTGCGAATATGGCTGAATGTGAGGCTATTGTTGATGAATGTGTCGACGTAGTGAAATGCGCTAACATTAGCCCAAAAGAACCAGAGCAGCATGAGGATGAAGGTGTGGGCCATGGAGATGACCAACTGAAGGAAAAGGAAGAAAAAGAGAAGCAAGAAGAGAATGAAGAGAAGGACCCTGTCGAGGTGCAGGAAGAGAAGGAAAAGGATGCCCCGACAACAATCGTTGAGGATGTTGTCGGCACACCGGAGAGTGTGGGGGCATCAAGCTCTGATGAGGCTCGACCTGCTTCAAGCCAGGCTTAGGTTGTTATGAGCGAAATCAAGGAACTGAATCCTCTTGCTATTGTGCCCTATGTGGCACCGCTTGCCGAAATTCACCCCTTAGAAGTGACAATCGATGAGGCCAACACCCAACCTATCCAGGAGGAGTAATCTGTCAAGCCGGTTGGTGTGACGGATAAAAAGAGGAAGAGGCGCAAAGACAAGAAGAAGAAAAAGAAGCATAAAGAAGAGGTTGAGCGCCCAAAGAAGAAGAAGAAGAAAACGAAGGCAGCATCTGCATCAGCTGCTGACGAATAAGTTGGTACATTTCTTTTTAGATAGTTTTTATGCATTCTTATTGTCACTGCATTTTGTTTTGTCACTGCATTCCTTTTGTTAACTTAGTTGCATTTCCATTATTTCTGTGTAATATTGTTAGTGTATTGGAGACAATGCAGATATTAAGTTTGGGGGAGATAATGTGAAATGAAAATGCAATTACACCCACATATTTGAATTTTACTTGTTTCTTTTACTAATGAGAATATGCAAAATTTCAACAGAAATATGCCCACAATTTTTATTTTTATGCGCAATTCTTGAATTGTTTGGATGCTAATGTGGAAATTGGATGAATATGAATGAATGATGAGTCTATTATTTTTGAATGAATGATTAGAATTGCTTCAGCAATGAATGGATAGTGTTGATGTTTAAATCTTGAACTAACCGACCAGTTACTGTGGCATTATATGAATAAAAAACACTCCAATGTGAGTGCATTATGACTTTTCAAGGGAGAACACTCCACTGTAGGTTTAGAAAAATCATCTAGCCAAAGGCTGTCACTGCAAGAGTGTGTGTTGGCGCAATTACATACCTTCTGGGGGTTTGTTGCACCCCATCGTTACTGCCTAGGAACAAAGGTAGAGTGATGCAATGACATCTCTCAATCATTTGAAAAAGAAAAAAATG
Source organism: Gossypioides kirkii (assembly GCA_005610355.1). Taxonomy (NCBI): domain Eukaryota; kingdom Viridiplantae; phylum Streptophyta; class Magnoliopsida; order Malvales; family Malvaceae; genus Gossypioides; species Gossypioides kirkii. Next base: position 22,842,237 of record CP032253.1, on the reverse strand, counting down.
AGAAAAAGAAGGAAAAAGAAAAAAGATAGAAATTTTTGATAAATGCTGTATTGGTCCAAGGAAGATTAGGATTCAATGCATGACATTAACATTTATGAAGTTGCAGTTTTCAATTATTCATGCCTATAAATTGTCGGTGCATTAGTCTATCATGTAAATACAATTTGTGCATTAGGATTTCAGAAAATTCAAGTTAAGAGAATATTGATTGCGGTGACATTTTTGCTTGTGACTTTGTTAATTTTTGTTTACTTAAGGACACGTAAAAACTCAAGTTTGGGGGTGTGATGGTATTACAAATGACATATATTTTCTCCCTAAATTAGTGTTTTAATTGTCTCTTTTGTATCTCCTTTAGCATGCATCATGAGCATTTCATACTTAGTTTTTATATTTTCTAACTCATTTCTAGTTAGTTTAAATTCTTATTATTTTTATATCTTTTTGTACTAATGTCGACGCAATCAGTCGATATATTGCGCCTTAGAATTGTCAGTACAAGAACTCAACCCAGGAGCTTAATGCTAGAAGAAGAATGTAACCATAAGATCAGCATGAAGTTGTGACTAGTGACATCGCCGCACTGAACATGAACTCCGAATTGGTAGACTCAAGCTGAATTCACATCTGAAAGCACCAGAGCAAGAACATCATAGGTGTCGTCGCAATTATGGTTTTAGATTGCACCCAACAATGCAGCGACAACTTGCAGATCTTTGAAGAAAACATTAAATCTGCGTGAGTGCATAGCTATACTCTAACCAACTTTAACAGCTACAAAATCTAGCTCTGGATCTAAGAATGGGAGGCTAAAACCTGCCACTTTTGAAGGCTATAAATAGAAGAATGAAGAATGAAGAACTCATCAAGAGGTAAAGGATTAAATTCTGCAATTTCTATGTGATTTAGAGATTTTAGCCGGAATGGTGAACTGATGGAGAAAAGGAGCAACACTTTTGATGAGAGGTGCTCGATGCTACGCAAGAGGAAAGATTAAGGAGCAGTCCTAGTAGTCTAAAGATAGTAAGCTTCGATTGTATTCTTTAATTCTTCTTTTATGCTGATGGATTCTAATGACATTTGAATGAATACGAGAGTATCTTTCATTGTTAGATCACTTTAGTTCTTACTTAACGGTTTTTATCTATTTATTCTTAGATCTAACTGCATCAAACACGAGAGTGGCTTTGCAGTCTACCGACATCGAGAGATACGGTGACAAGTTAGGTTAACAAGTAAGACAACGAGAGTTGCTTAGGACTAAAAGAGATTCTAGTTACTTGTTCTTAGATGCACATCATTGCTCGCACCGAGAGGTGGGGAGATTGTGGGTATTTAAGTCTCGAGTAAACGGTAGACTGATATTGGGTAAGAGTTCATTGATGCATTATTACTGTGACAATTTGTCTATACAATACCTTGTCAATGCATCCAGCGTTGTGACATAGAAAAATCAGTGATCCATTGCAATCCTTTCCACTTGATCATCTTTACATTTCATCCATTTAAATATTCAACATTCAACACTCAACACATTTGATTTACTTTCAGTACATTGACATTTAACCTCTAACATTTAACTCTTATTACATTGACAATATTAACTATTTTAGCGTGCAGATCTGACATAATTGCACGACATCCTTGCTCACAGTTTACTTTATTTTAGTATTAATTGCTCTGACATTTAAACATCAAGAACCAATTTCCTCGTGGGATCAATATCTGATAGAATTGTCTATCAACTATACTTGCATCGACATGTGTTCTCTTGCAATCGCTGTGACGTTTCAGAGGTGATCGCCATCCAATTGGGATGGAGTGCTATAGTGGATAAAGTGTAAAAAGAGTGTCCACAAACAATACAAGTTCATGAGTTTTTGGCTAATTTTATGTCTCTCTCGTTTCATGAGTTTGATGTTATAATGGGTATAGGCTAGCTGACAAACATTAAGCCATTGTAGACTGCAAACGAAAAAGAATTTCTTAATAGCATCAAATTGTGAAGAAGTGGTAATAATTCGAATTGGAGAAAATTGTTTTGCTAATGTGGCATCGACCTTTGAGGCTCAGAAAATTGTGAGAAAATGGTACAAGACATACTAGGCTTACATCCTTGACACTAGGACTATTGAATCTAAGTTAGAAGATTTGCTTACGGTGCGAGAATTTCTTGATTTTTTCTTGAAAAATTACCTGGACTACCACCTAATTGAGAAATAGAATTTCTTATAGAGGTTGCTCCTAGTATAATAACGATTTCTATTGCACCTTATAGAATGACCCAAACTAAATTGAAGGAACTTAAAGCTCAATTGCAAGAATTATTAGATCGAGGCTTCATTCGGCCTAGTATATCCCCCTAGGGAGCTCTAATATTGTTCGTTAAAGAAAAGGATAGAAACCTAAGGTTATGTATTTGTTTCTGAAAATTTTAATAAGGCTAGAGTGAAGAATAAATATCTTTTACCAAGGATAGATAATTTGTTTGACCATTTAAGATAAGCCAGTGTGTTCTCTAAGTTTGATCTTTAACTAATTTATTATCAACTGAAAGTTATAGAGTCGAATTTTCCTAAGAAAACTTTCAAGACAAGGTACTGACCACCTCCAAATGTACTCCCATTCAGAGCATATTTTGGGCTTCAAGTATACGAGTCGAGCTGTAATATAGTGTTACAACGAAGTAACGAGTACTCCAAGGATCGTACCCAAGGGAGGCGAAACGCTTATAATTCAAACTACTTCACTAAAAAAGATCTAATTAGTACTTTCTTTAAGATTATAATACGAAATAGAAATAAGGATTTTAGGTTTTCTATAATGCTAAATAATAAAAGCAAAATAAAGTAAATGGGAAATGAGATAAGAGATAAGAGATCGATAAACTGGATTGTGGGGGATTAACTTGCTTCAATATGCTTTCTTCAACTGTTACTTTTGGGGTTTTCGTCGATCAACTAGTCGTTACCATAGCAGGATCTTCCAATCTTCCACTAACATAACAATTCAACAAAAACTAGTTATCTACGACCTCACAATTCAGATTGGGTTGGGGTAAAGGTGTCCACGAATGGTTAATACCAATTTTGGGTTAATTTCCATCTAAATGACTTTCTGGAATTGTCAAGCCTAGGGTTTGTTTCTCGTTCTTCCTTTTCGAAATAATTGATCCGTTGAAAATCCCTACACAATAATTAAATCATCATACCTCTACTTCCTAATCCCCCATAAAGGGATTAGTTCCTCATAGTTTCTTGAGACATTATAATTTCAACATAAAGAATATGCATAAAGAATTGAATTGAAAATATAAATGAAAAGTAACTTAGGGATTTATATTGTAATCTATTGGGAAGAATCCACAAGCGTTTATGTGCATCTTTCAAATCTCGTTTCCATCACAAGAATAATAAAACCAGCTAAAGCCTAAGGAAAAGAAAATGATTAAACCTAAATTACAAAGAGGGAAATAAACTAAGAGAAAATGTGTGCAAAACTAACTGCAAAAAGGGCCTATTTATAGCATTCTGATGGTTGTTTTCCTTAGCCCTGAGTCAACTACTGTCCCTTGGGATTAATGATACATTGTGAATACCAAAACGCCCTTTACTCGGTGTATTTTCGCGTCTAAGAGTTGATGTCGCGACACTCAGGATCTGTGTCGTGACATAGCCGGTAGTGTACTCCTTAGGTGTATTTTCCAAGGTTAGTCGCGACACAGAAGACAACTTCAGGAATCTTTTGGTTTTAGTCCCTACGTTGCGACATCCCATGACCTCTGTCGTGACATAGTGATCTGTCTTGATAAATTTTGTCTTCTAATGGTCTTCTACACACTCATAAAGCTCATTAGCCAATCTTTAGGCCTCAATCATCCCTAAAGTCAGTCAAAGACTCATTTTTACAAGTTTTACAAATTTTTTTCACTAGACTAAAACTAAAGTAAATCCTAGGAAAACCTAACGAAAATGCCTAATTTGAAGCTCCTAAAGTACGAAAACTAGTTCAATCTGCTAGGTCAAATTACAACAGATCAAACTCCCCCACACTTAAGTCATTGCTTGTTCTCAAGCAAACAAAAGAAAAAAAACTAAAAAGAACACAATGACTTGAGCACATATCATACAAGCACTAGATTTGAAACATGTATCTTAGGCATTTCATATTCTCTAATATCTTCAGAATGTTAAATAAGAAATCTTACCACTTTTGATGAAGACATCCAAGTTCAATATGTTACAAATGATACAAATGTAAAACATTTCATCTGTGGAATTCCATCAATGAATAATATAAGTACTTTAATTATCCTAGCACAATACAAATGGATGTTATGAGAATGTTCAATACCATATCCATTCATGCATAGATGTATTTAGGTCACATAGGTCTTTTCGGCTTGTAACGTTCTGAGGCTTAGGACAGGTGTGAAATTCAAAAGAATGGTAAGCATCAAGAGGTTAGAAACATGAAAATATTTTGGTACAATGTATTGCTTCCTATTTTTCCCTTTAGTATCCCTTTTTCCGCTCACCGCCTTATTTTTCCTTCTCTCATCTTTCTCCATTTAGGAAATCTCAACATGATATATTCCCCTTAGCTAGCCTATAAGTATTCATACATTTTTGAACGAGTTTTCTTTTAACTTTTTAACTTTATCACCTTTCATGTTTTTTCTCGCTTAATAATGTTTCTTCATTTTCCATACATTTCTACTCATTTTTTTCTTCTTTTTTGGATTTTTCTCTTATTTCACAATTCTTGTTATTTTAAAGTTCATATACCACATTGATTTTTCCTATTTCGCTCTTATTTTTACAAATTCCACCTTGATGTGTTTACTTACCCTCAATACATATGATCATACATCTATAAGCATGTAATTCAGGACCAAAGAAAAAGGATAAACACAAATTGACTTTTTTCAGGTTTTATGGTTTGTAGTGAAGTTCATCAAGAAGGGTCAATAGGCTCAAACATTGGTACTAATAGGCAAGAGTAGAATAAGTTTGCTTTTTTGGCTCTAGGTATTCTAAACAATGCCTTAGGTCATCCCTAAATATCTCAATATGCATAAACTTCAATTTAGTTAAACAATCCCAAATATATTATTTATCATATACACCAGCATGCTCGTTTCCTTATATCATTCAAGTCATTTGGTACAAATGATATCTCATGACCTATATTTAGTGGAACCTATAGAACTTTAGTAGTCTCATTCTCAAAAATTTATTCCAAAATACAATCAACCTATGTACATGCTCCTAATCAATCACTTGTAATTCTACAAGTTCAAGATCACAACAAAACAACCACAAAATGAATCGAAAGAGTTCTGCCACCCCCACACTTTAGAAACACATTGTCCTCAATGTGTAGCCCCTAAAAAGTAAGGAAAGAAGTTACCCGATTGATCGTGATTGGCTTTTCAACTATTGGTGGGTGCCTCTTTCTTTTGTCGTAAATAGCTCCAAACTGTCATGTTTTCTTTGTATGGGGTTCCTACATAGTTTTTTTCGAAATATATAATAAATAATATTTATAAAAAATCAGTACATTACCCTAAATCTAATTTTATAACAAATTTCTCTAAACCCTAATACTACTAAAAATATCCCTAAAACTAATTTGCCTATTCCTACTAGAGAACTATAACTCAAATTCCTACGTCCTACTCATCATCATCGTTTAGACCTCTCCTCCTTCGTTCTTCACTTTGCCTTTTCTGTAGAAGGGTAAACTATGCAAACACATCATCACCTAATAACTTGTTGGGAGGATTCATCGTTCGATCTAGTCGTTCCGTTGGCACTTCTTCTTTCTTACACATATCTGTTATCAGATGAGGTAAGAATGCTCCTTTCCCTAATTTTTTTGCACATTCCACCATGTTCCTATAAATCCATTTACTGATGTAGATTCTTTTTTTTGTAAGAATCTCATAAGTGAGGATAGCATGTATTGGGCGTATATCAGACATATCCGCAGTTGGATAAATTCCTGAACAAACAAATTTCATCCACATTGTGGCTTTAGGTGTAATTAACTCTTAATTAAAACTTTCTGGGATCGTTGTATTTTCCTAATACGTCCATAACACTTTTCTAGCTGTCAGAAATCACAAAATTTCTTATGTCTCTATATTCTTAAACTCTTTCAAATCAATCCTGTATAAGTAATCTTGCTAATAATATGGGACATTAATAAAACTTACAAACTTGTAATCCATTCACCGGTACATCTACCCCTCAAACTTTTACCAAACATTGTATCTGACAGAATGGTCGACTCGCTTCCCTTTTCTTCAATGCCAAATAAAATTCTTGCACTATTGGGATATTTACAGAATCCTTAGATGGTAAGCAGAATTGAGTCAACTCATGATCTGCTGCGTTCTCCCAAATTCCTCTTCAATTCCTTATTAAGGGATCAAACCCTTGTTCTTGAATGAATGTGTATGGTTGAAGTTGTTGAAGGTACCTATTCATGTCACTCTCTGGGAACTCAAAAGAGGGATTAAAACCGCTTACACTAGAACCCGCCATGTGATTGATTTTTTTCTTTTTTCTTTAGTTTCTCTTCTTTTCTCTTAATCGTAGTGAAGAATGGAGAAGGAGGGTGGTTTTATATATACTTAATATGCATAATGTGAATTTAAAGAAGTCTAACCTAATTATAATTGTTAGTAAGAAAAAATAAAGGAGTTTAGGTAAAATTAAACTATTCAAATGTCAAGAGTTAGTTTTTACCCAGATGTCTTGATTTATGCAGGTGTGTCGCAACAACCAAGTGTCATGTCGCGACATAAAAGCTCGATCCTCTGTTTCATTTGAAGGGGTTTGTCGTGACAAAGGGAATCAGTGTCGTAACTTTGGGACCAATACTCATCAGAAATTGATTCTCTATCATTGGTCTATCTTTGATCGTCTTCCTTGCTGTTCTTGTTCTCTAATGCTGCTAATTTTTTCATACTCCATAGAGTATGACATTGTAACAATTGTTCATCAACAATTACATCAGTTTTCCCCCCGAAATAGTGCTTTACCCTTTGCCCATTTACTAGAACGAGTTGTCCACTTTTCCTATCAACTCAATCGTGCCATATGGTGTTACTTTGTTGATCGTGTATGGTTCTATCCACCTTGGTTTGATTTTTCCAAGAAACAATTTTAATATTGAGTTAAATAGTAATACCTTTTGGCCTGGCATGAATGTTCATTTCCGTATTTCGGCATCATGCTGCAACCTACTTCTTTCTTTGTATAACTTTGTGTTCTCGTATGCCATGAAACGAAATTCATTTAATATCTGCAATTGGAACAATCTTTCCTTCTTCTCCAATTCTGGATCCAAATTCAAATCTTTAATGGCCCAATATGCCTTCTTCTCTATCTCAATTGGTAAATGGCAATTATTTCCATCAATGAGTTTGTTTGAGGACATTCCTAGTGGTCTTTTGTATGTTGTATAATAGGCCCAAAAGGCGTTATCCAATTTTCTTGTCTGGTCCTTCCTATTAGGGTTCACATTTTTTTCCAGTATTTGCTTAATTTCTCGATTTGACACCTCAGCTTATCCATTGGCTTGCGGGTGATACGCCATTTTCATCTTATGCCTTATACTGTACTTTGCAAGCGCAGCCTCAAATTGCTTGCTGCAGAAATTAGAACCCTCATCACTGACTAATGCATGAGGTGTTCCAAATCGTGCAAAGATATTTTTTCGTAAAAACCTAACCACTGATTTCATGTCATTGGTGGGTAATTCCAAGCTTCTACCAATTTAGATCCATAATCTACAACCAAGAAAATGTACTGATTTCCAAACGAGCTAAGGAAAAGCCCTATGAAATCAATCCCCAAAACATCAAATATTTCTACCTCAATAATTCCTGTTTGCGGCAATTCATCTCTTTTTGAGATATTCCCCATTCATTGACACTGATCGTAACCCTGTACAAATTCATATGCATCTCTATTCATAATTGGCCAATAAAACCCTAATTATAATACATTTTGTGCTATTCGTTTTCCTTCGAAGTGCCCACCACATGGGGAAGTATGACATCCCTCGAGAATATCTCATACTTCCTCTTCTACTACGCATTGTTGGACCAACTGATCAACACATTGTCGAAATACATAAGGTTTCTCCCAAATATAGTTTTTTGACTCATCAATGATCCGTTTTTTCTATTGCCACAACACTTTTTATGTGAATACACCTTTTCCAAGGTAATTCACATAATCTACATACCATGGTGTCCCTATTCGTACTTGTTATGTATCTACTCTAAATAACTGCTCATCCGCAAAAGTTTCCCTAATTTCCTCGGAAGAGTTAGCATAATTATTCTCTAGCTGAGAAAAATGATCTGCAACTTGATTTTCATTACCTTTTTTATCTATAATCCATAAATCAAATTCTTGAAGCAATAAAACCTATCGTATTAGTCGAGTCTTTGTCTCTTTCTTCTTTATCACATATTTCAATGCAGAATGATCTGTATAGACATAAACTTGATTTGCCATTAAGTATGGATGGAATTTTTCACAAGCAAACACTACTGCCAATGTTTCATTTTCAATGGTAGTGTAATTGCACTAAGCAGGGTTGAGAGTCTTACTTGTGTAATGAATGGCTCCAAAAAATGATTCCTCTTTTGGCCTAAAACAACACCTACAACATAGTCACTTACATCACACATAATAATAAATGGTTCTGACCAATTTGGCATGATAATTATAGGGGCTGATATTAGTCTTTTTTTAGTTTTCTCAAATGCCTCCACACAATCTTTATTAAACACAAAAGGGACATCCTTTTCCAATAATACATTCAATGGCTTTGAGATATGAGCAAAATCTTTGATGAATCTTTTGTAAAACCCTATATGTCCCAAAAAATTTCGAATAACTTTTATATTTGTTGGAGGCAGCAAGTTCTTAATTACTTCAATCTTGGCTTTATCCACTTATAACCCTTGTCGTGAAATCTGATGTCCTAAAACTAACCCTTCTTTTACCATAAAATGGAACTTCTCCCAATTAAGTACCAAGTTAGTTTCTTCGCACCTTCTTAACAATTCTTCCAAATTTCATAAGCATTCTTAAAATGAGTCTCCATATACAGAAAAGTCATCTATAAACACGTCTAATCCTTCCTCCAGCATATCTACAAAAATAGCTATCATACATCTCATAAAAGTAGCTAGAGCGTTACATAGCCCAAAGGGCATTCTTTTGAATGCATAAGTATCGAAAGGACATGTGAATGTAGTCTTTTCTTAATCATTAGGGTGTATTGGGATTTGATGATACCCTTAATATCCATCTAGAAAATAATAGTACTCCTTTCTCGTTAACTGATCAAGCATTTGATCAATGAAAAGTAACAAAAAATGGTCTTTTTTAGTCGCATCATTCAACTTCTTATAATCAATGCATACTCTCCACCCAGTAACCATCCGTGTAGGGATTAGTTCATTCTTGTCATTTTCCACTACAGTCAAGCACCTTTTTTTGGCATAAACTGTGTAAGACTAACTCATTTACTATCAGAAAATGCACCAACAATGCTTGCATCCAACCATTTGAGTAATTCTTATTTTACCACTTCTTTCATAGCTAGATTAAGTCTCCTCTGAGCGTCCACCATAGGTTTATTCCATTCTTCTAAAAGGATTTTATGCTAAAAAATGCAGGATTGATGCCTTTTATATTTTCAATCGTCCAACCTATTGCTTTCTTATGTTGTTTTAGAACAGCTAGCAAAGCTTATTCTTGTGCACCACTCAATCCTAAGGCAATGATTATGAGTAAAGTATTCTTTTCTCCCAAATACCCATATTTCAAGTGTTCAGGTAATGGTTTTAACTCCAACTCCGGTGGTTTTACTATAGATGGTATCATATTTGGAGTGCTAGGAATAGATTGTTCCAATACCCTTTTACTCTGCTACCACCAATCTAGATAAGTTGTCACACATTCTGCCCCTTGTTCATCTTCGGTGTTTTCTTCTTCTTCGGAATCGTTTATCATCTCAATTTATTTGGAATCTTGTTTCATGCTGTCAGTTTTGGATTCGCAATCCACACCCCATAGCATTTCATTCAAACTGGATATTTCTAGAATTTCTAAGACATCCTTGCAAGTTTTTGTCCAAACACTGTCTCCAAACATAATTTCCATATTCCTTCAATCTTCATTGTTCAACTCATCGTAAAAAATGTTGGATTTGAATAGCGATATGAATACATCCTCTTAGGATGGATCAGAGTATTGTTTTGAACCATTCCCAAGCTTTTCCTAAAGTTTCTATGATATTCTACCTAAAATGGAATAAATGTAGGTAACGTTGCATTATTTTATGCATAGGGATCATACGCTATAGAAATGATTGCATAAATTGTCTCCATGTGGTAATTGTGTTAGGTGGTAATGACTTCAACCAGAGTTTTGTTTTCCCATCTAAGGCGAAAGGAATCAAGAGTAGCTTAATAGCATCCTTCGAGACTCCTATATAAGCAATTGTACTACAAATATTCTAGAGTCTCCTCAGGAATTCAACAGCATCTTCTATTTAGGCATTAGAAAAATAAACACTATTAGCAATCCAAGAGAGTAAAGATGGTTTAATTCAAAATGGGGATTATGAATAGAAGGCCGAATAATACTAGACTGTAACCATTCTAAATCAAAGAACATCCTTAATGTATTTTTCATCATGTTAATTTTTTTAATAGTAATGAAATAAAAAAATGTATCTATAATCTAAAGATTCCCTAAATATTCTTTTACGAGTGCAATAATTAAAATTACTAAAGACATTACCTCCTCGACAACGTCCCGAACAACTTGACCACCTCCAAATGTACTCCCGTTTAGAGCATATTTTGGGCTTCCGCAAGTATACGAGTCGAGTTGTAATATAGTGTTACAATGAAGTAATGAGTACTCTAAGGATCGTATCCAAGGGAGGCGAAGCGCTAATAATTCTAACTCTTGCATTGAAAAAGATCTAATTAGTACTTTTTTAAGATTATAGTACGAAATAGAAATAGGGATTTTAGGTTTTCTACCATGATAAATAATAAAATCAAAATAAAGTAAATGGTAAATGAGATAAGAGATCGATAAACTGGATTATGGGGGATTACCTCACTTCTGTATGCTTTCTTCAACCATTTCTTTTGGGGTTTTCGTCGATCAACTAGTCGTTACCCTAGCAGGATCTTCCAATCTTCCACTAACATAACGAGTCAACAAGAACTAGTTATCTTTCGACCTCACAATTCATATTGGCTTGGGGTAAAGGTGTTCACGAATGGCTAATACTAATTTTAGGTTAATTCCCATCTAAATGACTTCCTGGGGTTGTCAAGCCTAGGGTTTGTTTCTTGTTCTTCCTTTTCCAAACAATTTATCCATTGAAAATCCCTACACAATAATTAAATCATCATACCTCTACTCCCTAATCCCACATAAAGGGATTAGTTCCTCATGGTTTCTTGAGACATTATAAATTCAACATAAAGAATATGCATAAAGAATTGAATTGAAAATATAAAAAGTAACCTAGGGATTTATATTGCAATCTATTGGGAAGAATCCACAAGCGTTTATGTGTGTCTTACAAATCTCGTTTCCGTAACAAGAACAATAAAACCAATTAAAGCCTAAGGAAAAGAAAATGTCTAAACCTAAATTACAAAGAGGGAAATAAACAAATGGAAAAGTGTGTAAAACTATGTGCTCAAAGGGCCTATTTATAGCATTTTGATGGTTGTTTTCCTTAACCCTAGGTCAACTACCGTCCTTTGAGTTTAATGATGCATTGTGAAGATCAAAACAACATTTACTTGGTGTATTTCCGTGTTTAGGAGTCGATGTCGCGAAACTCAAGATTCTTGTCGCGACATAGCCGACAGTGCATTCCTTAGGTGTACTTTATAAGGTTGGTCAGGAAACCCTGATGCTGTGTCATGACAAAGAAAATAGCTTAAGGAATCTTTTGGTTCTGGTCCTTATGTTGCGACACCTCATAACTTGTGTCGTGACATAGTGATCAGTTTTGATGCAATTTGTCTTCTAATGGTCTCCTGCATACTCACAAGCTCGTTAGCAACCTTTAGGCCTCAATCAGCCCTAATATCAATAAAAGACTCATTTTTACACATCTTACACATTTTATTCACTAGACTAAAACTGAAGTAAATTCTAAGTAAAACCTAACGAAAATGCCTAATTTTAAGCTCATAATGTGCGAAAACTAGTTTAATCTACTAGGTCAAATTAGGACACATTAGGTACGACCATTATAGTTTATGGTTATGCCATTTGGGCTTACGAATGCACTTGTTGCCTTTATGGATCTCATGAACTAGACTTTCCAACCATACTTGGATTAGTTCGTTGTGGGTTTTATTGTTGACATACTAGTGTACTCTAAGGACGAAGGGGACCATATTGAGTATATAAGGATAGTGTTACAAATACTAAGAGAAAGACGATTATATGCTAAGTTTAGTAAATGTGAATTTTAGCTCTGAAAAGTGACTTTTAGGTTTTCAAATTGATTTGAGTAAAAATATTGTTATTCTAAAATGGAAACCTCCAAAGAATGTTATTAAAGTGAAGAGTTTCCTTGGTTTAGTATGATATTATAGGAGGTTCATTAAAGGGTTCTCAATTATTGCTTCTCTATTGACCAAGTTGCTCTAAAAGAATGTTAGCTGCAAATGAACGAATAAATGCCAATAGAGTTTTGAGGAATTGAAGACAATATTGATTGAAGCTCTAATGTTAACCCAACTAGTTAAAGATTATGTAATTTATAATGATGCATCTCATACTGGATTAGGATGTATATTGGTGCATGAAGCTAAGGCGGTGACTTATGCATCTTGTCAACTCAAGCCTCATGAAAAGAATTATCCTACTCACGACTTAGACTTAGCTGTAGTGGTCTTTGCCTTAAAGATTTGAAGAGATTATCTGTATGGAGAACGATTCCACATTTTCACGAACCATAAAAGTTTGAAATATCTGTTCACTTAGAAAGAGTTAAACTTGAGACAAAAGAGATAGACTGAATTGCTAACGGATTATGATTTGATTATTGATTATCACTTGGGAAAAGCTAACATTGTGGTAGATGCACTAAGTCGAAAATCACTAGTAACTTTGAAAGCTATGAATGCACATATGGCTACAGAAAGAGATGGCGTAATATTAGTAGAGTTAAAGGTCTAATCGACATTTCAAAACAAATCCAAGAAGCTCAAAAAGTGGATACCAAATTGGAAGTAAAATGTGGAAAGTGGTTAACCAAATGGGTTTACTTGATTTGACGATGGGATTTTGTACTTCGAAGGGAGATTATTTGTTCCAAATGATGCTTAGTTGAAACAAGTCATTCTCAATAAATCATATAACAGAGTTTACACAATGCATCATGGAAGCAGCATGATGTACAATAATTTAAAACCACATTATTGGTGGTCAGGCATGAAAAGAGACATAATTGATTTCGTATCTAAATTCTTTATGTGCTAACAATTCAAAGTAGAACATCAAGTTCCATCAAGATTGTTGCAACCTATTTCAATTCCTCAATGGAAATGATAGCATGTCACCATGGATTTTGTGGTTGGACTACCCTTGAAACCAAGGAAAAAGGATTCAATTTGGGTTATTATTGATAGATTGACCAAGTCAAGTCACATTATACCTATTGGAGTTTACTTTCATTAGACTAATTGGTTGAACTTTACATTGTAGAGATTGTGAGATTACTTGGTGTGTCATCATTAATGCAATCGTAAATCAACTAAAAATTTGACTAAGGCAAGTGCACCTATCAATTAATAGTATAGCTACGATGAGCAAAGATATCATTCCCATGATAAATTGGAGTGATTGATTAAAACTAAAAATAACTAAATTAATTAACTAAAGAACACAACAAAGAACGAATCAGCAAAACAAACGATTAAACAACCAAGAAGTCAAACAGTACCCAGGAAAGAATCCACCTAGATTTCATTTGTCATTATCAATCTGAATTAAACAATTTCTTCACTTAGTATCTTGATCCATAAAAATCCCTAAATTATCCTAATATCTTTTTCAAGAGTAAGAGTAACTAACTCTAGGTTGATTAATTGAAATTTCTTTCTAATTAAAACCCCTATTATTGTATTAACTCAATCTATGAATCCCCTTATTAGATTTGACTCTAATCCGATAGATTTATGGAGTCCTATTTTTAGGATTGCATTTAATCCCACTCAATTATGCTAGATCTAATCTTAAATAGAGACTTTTCCTCCTCTATTTGAACACATCAAACATGGATTAATAGTCCAGAAATATTAAACCAATAATTAAGACACATAGTTAAGAACAAGATCTAAGTATTTATTACATAAAATAGAAATCAAAAGAGAGGATTCATCATACGGTTCATCTCCCTTAGATATTTAGGATGTTAGTTCATAATCGTAAATAAAAAATCCAAAAGACAGTATAACCACAAGAAACAAAAAAACTCATAATAATTTTCAGAGAAATCAAAAGGAGATCTTTAATCTTAATGGAAATATGCTCTATGTTGTGTGTCATGTTTATAATACACGGAAATCCAATATCGTCATATATCACATATCATGAGTATTAGGAAATCACATATCAACACATTTAATAGAAAAATCTTACGACCAAACAAACATCACGGATCTGAGTTTTAGAATTACTTACTTTGAATCCTCTGTTTTATCTGATTTAATCAATCCATATGAATACTTAATGTATTCATCCAATATCACTTTTTAGAGTTTTATTTAAATAATAATTAAATGTGTCATATATATATATATATATATATATATATATATTAAAAATAACATAAACTATTTTTATCAAAGTAAATCCCCACACCTGATTTCGCAAATCCGAAGACAATGACTCCATTTCTAACATCTAAAGGGAGAGATCGAATCTTGAGTCCTTACGTAAAAATATTTCATACCGAGTTAGAACAAAGTTATCTTAGTGAATAACTCTTATTTTTTGATTAAGTGTATTACCTACTAAATTAGTGGTCCAATCGCACTCTTCCAAAAAGTGGGGGTACGGATCCGGGATTTTGAATACCACTTCACGAAAGCACAAAAGTACACAATGTCAGAATCATCTTAACTGAAAATTAAATTACTAAAGAATATTATGAATAGAGGATCTTCCAACTTACAAAAATCGAAAGGATAGGGCTCAACAACTTCCCACGGAGATTAGTTGATTAAGGGGGAGGATTTGCAACTAGATAAAAAATTATAAAATAAATGAATTAGAATTAAGATGTAAATATAATGCTTTTAAAAGTCAAAATATCATAATTTAGCATTTAAAATTATCATTTACGAGAAAAGGAGAAGAAAAGAAGAAGAATAAAAAAAATTTGGTAATGGTCGACAACGGTGGTGCGACGGTGGCAGTAGTGGCAGTGGTTTGGTGTTGCTTTGGTGGCCTTTAGAGGTGGTGGAGTGGAGAAGAAATGAGGAGAAAGGGTGGTGAAAACAAAAGAAAATTGGAGAAAAGAGAGGAGCAAGTGGGAAGGGCGGCAAAAGGAAGTGGAGGAGAGCAAAGATGAGAAAAAAAATAAAAACTCAAATGAGTCTAAGTGCATGGCCGACCAAGGTATGGTAAGGGAGGGAAAAAGGCAATTGAGCGGACAATGGCACCAAAAGTGGATCATGGGAGTGAAAAAGGGGCTAAGTACGGTAAGTTGACTAAAAAGAAAAGGAAAGGAATCCTTGCCCAAATGACAAGTGTGGCGGACATCAAGAGTGGGTTTGACCATTTGGGTTGTCAAAAAAATTAAATAAGATTTATAAGAAGGTGGGGGCTTAAAATGGGACCTTTTGGAAACAAATCACACACTTAACCACTAAGCCATTTAATCCCTTGTGTCATAAAGTAACGCATAAATATAAATAAAATATGTGGTGTGACAGGTTATATATGTCATAGTAGTTTCCTTGAGCGTAATTCATGTTTCTTTGAGTATAGATGTGTTTTCGTATTGGTTTATGGAGTTTTAAAAGTGGTTTTTGGGTCTTCAAATCTTAATTATTAATATTGGAATGTTTTGAGTAAAAGCAGTGGTGTTTCAGGTTAATTTTTGGCTTCAAGGGTCACGGTTTCGGAATTTGGGTCTAGGAGTATTGTAACAACTCAATTTTCGTTGGTGTCGAAAATAGTGGTTTTGGGACCAAAAATCTGACAAGTAAGTTCATATAATTAATATTTAAATTATATGAATCAATAATATTTTTATATTGATTTTGATTTGATGAATTTTAATTATTGAATTAGTGGTCAATATAAGTGGTTCAGTCTAAAAGTTAAGTGGTTTTCGAAAATGAGGTATTGGACCTCGTTTCCATAATTTAAAGTCTTAAATATTTTTATTAAATATTTACAGATTCTTATTATAGGTGAATTGAAGTTTGGTCTGGTAATTTTCATCATTGATTGCTTAATTTAGGTAAAAGGACTAAATTGTAAAAAAGGTAAAAGTTAATTGCTATAAAGTTAAAATGCTAAAGGGACAAAAATGGTGATTAGACCATGGCCAAAGGACCAAACGGTTTTAGATGTCAATCATTTCACTAACTTTTGGATTATTTATTCATTAAATCCTAATTAGTTTAAGGTTAAATTGAAATAAAGTTTGTTTAATTGGAATTTAATATAATTGAAGGACCAATTGTGTACCTCCTTAAATAGCCTAATGACAGGAATGATGTGGGATTCTATAGTTTTATAGTTAAATTCTATTAGATCCTTATTAATTAATAATTAATGAAAACGGACTAAATCATAAAAACTATAAAAATCAATTGGTATTAGTTTAAAAGGGGGATTAAAATGGTATTTAAACCATAATTAAATATGGTGAGCGGTGGAATTTTTTTTAGTGTAAATATATGTCAATTTTATATTTTAAAATATAAACAAATTAATTTAAAAAGAGATAAATGAAAGAAAGAAAATTATTTTCTTATGTTCTTCCCCAAACCGAAACGACCATTTTTAAGACATGAGAGGTTCAGCCAAGCTTTAGTCCCTTGATTTGGTGAGTAAATCTCGCTCGCTTTTAGCAATTTTTATATTTTAGTTCGTTTTAGCTTGATCTAGCTAACTCGGGAACTAATTTGTAAAACTGTCAAATGTTTTGGATTATGTCATTAATGAGTTTGAGTTGTTTTTTAAATTTAATGACAAATTATTAAGCTTGGTTGTTAAATAGGACTTTTTTGTAAAGTAGTTTTTGCTAATTTTAATGTTAAAGGACTAAAATGTTAAAGTGATAAAAGTGTAAGTAATTGAGGTGAAATAACTAAAATTTGGGGTTGTAGAGAGACCCAATACAATTCAGTTGAATTTAGTTTAAATGAAAATTGGTTAAATTGCAAGTTTTGAGCTTAAGGACTAAATTGTTAAAACGATAAAATTTCTTGTCCTTGATATGAAATCATTGTAAAAAAGGGATGGAATGAAATCCTAGTATATTCGACCAAGCTTGGATTAAAATAAAAATGACACTAATTTGCATGTTTTGGGCCTAAGGACTAGATTGAATAAAAGTGAAAGGTTGGGGAAATTTTTTTAAATTTCAAAAAGGACCTTATTGCATATAATGGGTGATTTTATTGCTAGAATGAATTAATTGAATGAAATTATTATTCTAGATCAAGAATGGGATGACAATCGAGGCATAGAGAAGTTGCTAGATAGTCCTTGTACTTTTGTCATCGCTATAGTTTGGTCTGATAAGTTCGTTTGGTTTAATTTAGTATATTATTAAATTTATTATCTAAACTTAATTGCATAATGTTGGATTATATTAATGCAAGTAATTGAAAAAGGAAATAATAAATGAATAAAGTGAGTACATGATGTTCCTAAATATCAGGCTTTGTGTCGGTATTACCTATTAGGCTTTGAACCGGTGATACAAACCATATGGCTAAAATCCTACATATGTTTCTGATTCTCGATATTCTGTGTAAGTAGCATCGTGAGCTGGTGAATATTGAATGGATACTATGTTCTGATGACACACACTATTGCGATGACTGAGATCCTGCATATGTTACGAATTCTTAGCAGCTTGTGTGAGTAGCATCGTGAGCAGGTGATATAAGACCGTAGCGATGGCTGAGGTCTTACATATGTTACGGATTCTTAACAGCTTGTGTGACACATCGCGAGCCGATCAAGATTCTGAACTAGCTCTAACGAGCGATATTCTGTGATTTCTAAAATGAGACCTTACCATATAATGACTGCAAATATGTTTTGAATTAATGTATTGCATAATACTCACCTATTGTGAGCTGTGATTGATAAGAATTCTAATGATAACCTTGTTGATAGGAACTCTGTTTAGTAATCTCATTATTTGTTTATTTATGTTATTCAGTAAGCTTTATCGTTTTAATCGACGAACTTACTAAGTTATATGAAAGCTTACTCGTGTTATTATTTGTTTCTTTGTAGATTACACCTTGTAGACGGGAGATCTGATCAACTCGAGATATCGCACTATCCCGAGGAACACATGGTAGACTTTGTAAACAATTTGGCTTATATGGCATGTAATAGGCAAATGATTATGTTATAACGTTCATAGCTAAGTATGGTGTCTTAGTATGTTTATGTTGTTGAATGGTAGGCTTGGAAGTATGATATTATGTGTTTGATGTTTTGGAATGTGGATCTTAGTTAGTATGCCTACTAAAAGTTACACCAAATTTGTGTGAATGGTTGTGGACTGGTATGTGCCATTCTACCTTGGTATGAAATGGTTGAATTTGCTTGTTATGTATATGTTGGAACTTGTAAATGATAGTTAGGTAATATTGGATGTGAGCATTATAAAGTGTCATTATATAGCTTATTTGAATGTGATCTTAAGTGGATGAATGTGGCATGTTTTGGATACTTTTGGTGTGTTTTAGGTGTTGCAAAGTTGTGATATGGATTGGTTTAGGTACTTATGCAATTGGTAAAGGGTTAAACATGATTTAGGTCAATTTTGGACACACATGGGCTGACACATGGCAGTGTGATGCACATGGGCAACCTACATGGGTGTGTGCCCTGAGTGTGTTAGATGCAGGGTTCACATGGGCTGAGGCACGAGCGTGTGAGTCAAGTCAGTGAGTTACATGGGTAGACACACATGTCGACACATGGGCATGAGGAAAGCCACACGGGAGTGTGAGAGAGACACATGACCGTGTGACCCCTGTAAATGAAATTTCCAATTTTTTTTGAAAAGTTTTGATTTGTTTCGTTTCAATCGCTAATTTTCGTAAGCTATTTCTAGGGCCTTGGGGCCCTATTCGAAGCTCGTAAATGTATGTCTTACTCATTCTGATTTATAACAGTATTAAAAGAATTTGTTCGATATCTGATTGATAATTAAGGTGAGTAGTTCTGATAAGTACTATAACCCCTATAACCCTATTTCGATGACAAAAGCAAGATATAGGTGTTACAAGTATCAACACAAGTGTAACATAATGCCCTAGTGAGTAGTTGGTAAGTCTTGTATCGGTACAACTAGGTAATTGTACTGATACAACAGTGACAAGGAGGGGTCCCTGTAGTGTTTTGGTTGTTTTAAGCCCCTAAAGGCTCGAAATTGGTTTCAAACACCTACAAATAGCCCTGAATCTTTTCTTAGTGCTTTTAACATGATTTTAAATAGAAAAATTGGATTTACCTATTTTTTATTATTTATAAAAATGTTTTATTAGTTATTTTCTTAAAGAAAGCCTAGTATTTTGTTTCATAAGTGTTCTAGTGGCATCTCCCATCCGAACCGACCGTCAAGATAGCTGAAAGGTGTTACATTCTCCCTTTGTTGAAGTGGATAAACGTGTATATACAAAGTGTGTTAGTAGTGATTGTATGATAATAAGTTTATATGTTGATGATATGTTTATTTTCATTACTAATCATGAGTTAGTACTTGAGACATTGAGATATCTTGCTTCCAAATTTGGCATTAAAGATATGGGAGAAGCAAACATTATATTGGATGTTAAGATCATAAGGAAAGGCGATAGCTTGATGCTATCACAAGAACATTATGTTTATAAACTTCTAAAAATGTTTGGACAATTTGATGTCAAAGTAATGAGTACTCCTTATGATGCTAAAACTTGATTGAAGAAAAATAGAGGTAAGCCCATTGCTTAGTCAAAGATGCAGAGATTATTGGAAGTCAAAATAATTTAATGAATTTCACATGACCAAATATAGCATATGTTCTATGTCGACTGAGCAAATACACATATAAACTAAGTCATGAACATTTGGTGTTATAGTCAAAGTTATGAAACATTTGAAGGCGATCATTAGTTATGGTATTTTATTTAGTGGATTTCCCACTTTATTAAAATGATGCAGTGATACTAATTGCATCTTAGATTCAGATGAGACAAAATCCACTAGTAGTTATATATTCACCCTTGGTTGTGTTATATTGTGGAGATCAGGAAAACAAAAGCAAAATCTATTATATAGTCCGAGTTTATTTTGCTCTGGAGTTGGTTGATAATGAGGCTAAGTGGTTGTAAAACTTCTTAGCAAATATTCCATTCGGCATAAACGCAACAACTTTTTTGTCAATTCATTATGATTGCCAATCGACTATAACCATTGTAAAGAATAAAATTTTCAATGGAAAAATTAAACATATTCATCTAAGACATTATGTGACTAAGCAACTGCAAAACGACGGAGTAAAATCAATTGATTATGTGAAGTCAGAGTTGAATTCGATCTATCCTCTGACTAAACCCTTGGGGAAGGATCTAATAAATGAAACATCAAGGGAATGGGTTTACTGCCAAAGGATGAGGTAAAAAATGATGGAAACCTAAGCTATTTGATTCGAGATCCCATGAATTAGGTCCATATGGGTAAGAACAAAGTCATTAGTTATCTTGTTAAGAATTATAAGATTATGTCCCTCCTATGCTGTGAATAGTGCTAAAACAAAATTGCATGGATGGTGAGGAGGAGTAAAAACTCTTAATCAAATCCATATCCTTTATAGATGGTGTATTGATATGTAGATTACACTTGATGGATTGGCCTATATGATTGCAAAGTGAGGCCACTTTTATGAGATTTATCGTAGAGTCTCTAGAGCACACATAAAAACCAGGCACGTGCATGGCTTATTAGTTCACAATCGCTTTAAAAAATGAATCATAGATATAATGTGATAAATGAGAATGTTAGTTTACATAATGAATAATTGGTTCACCAATTCTTTTAGTAAATATGTCTCATTTGTCAAAAGCTTTGGTTCGTAGTCTAAAAAGACACCAAGATTATTACATTGTATCGAAATAGTTTGCTAAAATACTTTGCTAACATTATTAATCGGACAGTAATTCTCACACCTCAAATGACAACTACCAATTCCTACCCATTACTTTCACGACACTATTTAAGTGAATTGTGATGTGTCTGTTGTATGGTTTTGAAATATCTAAATTCAATTCGAAAAATTAAGGTCTTTTGTTGAAGAAATATGACTCTTATGTGTGGGTGGATATGATTTTTTATTTTCGAATGGTACATACCTACAAGCATTTTATGTGTTCCATATATACAAAAACATCCAACTAATCTTAATAAAATAAATACATTAATTAAAAATAAAAATAATTAAAAAAATCATCAAAACATTAATTAAAATTAAAAAAGTTGCAAAAAATATAAAATAAAAAATATATTAATATGCTTATAAAAATAATGGAGCTTCAGACTCAATGTAATTGTAATTATTTAACGATCTAACGAAAGAAATAAAATGTTAAAAAAAACATTAATTAAAAATTTAAAAAGCAAATAAAAATACAAATATGAATAGGAGAGGAATCCTATCCAGAATTCAAAGATAAAAGCACTAATATTCAACCATTTGACCAAAGCTAAAAGCACATTTAGTTAGAAGCATTTTATTGTCATATTCACTAAAAACGCGTCTAATTGAACACATTTTATCAAAAATGATCAAATCCGATAAATTTTATAAAAACCAATCTAATCCGATAATTATGATTAAAAATCAAAATTTTTGAATAATTCATCTCTGTAAATGACTTTAAAAAAGCATCAATAAACACCAAGTAATCAAATTTTTTTTTTTACTTTGCACGTGTGTTTCAATATTGGGAACTGAAGGCTTTCCAAATTGATCCAACCAGGCCCACTAAAATAACCATCCAAATATTGTGCAAGCCCATGTTATGGTAGAACAGACTTCAACTTCAACTCTCATTTGTTTCCACAAGGATCTGAGCCCCAAAAAATTCAAATTCATAATGATTTGAGTTTGAGAAAATTTCAAATCTAAGAAAGCTCGAATTAAAGAAAATTTGAGCTTTAAATAACTAGAGCCTAAAATCGACCTGGACCCAAGATTGATCCGATCTAAAACTCGAAAAAGTTTGAATTTATAATGAAACAAACATTAATAATTAGGTTAAAATATATAATAAGTCATTATACTCTTCACAAATTTGGAATTTAATTCATATAATTTTATTTTCAGGAATTTAGTTCATCTATTTTTCAAATTTTAAAATTCAAATCCAATTGTTAACTCTATTAATTTTTTTTGTTAAATTTGTTGATGTAACATTAATAATTAGGTCAAAATATGCCACATTAGCATACTTGTCAAGGTTGCACGCCACGTGTTAGCTTCACATTGATTTTGTCAGTCACGTAAACAACTGTTAACAATCAAATTGGTTAATAAGAGTTTTCATTATCAAAAGGGTCTAGTTGAATTTGTTTTTTTGTCATTGAAGGCTCAAATTTGTGCATTCTTGTAAGGGTTTAATTGATTTTTTTTTTGCTAAGAATTTTTTCACCCTTAAGCCTAAATATAATAAATATTTTTCAATTTTCAAAATTTAATAATAAAATAACAATGTTTCAAACCTCAATTTAATAATATAATAAATAATAAAATTTATTTTTGTTAATTAAAAAATTTTCAAACTCATGCCTTAAATATATTAGATAATAATTTAAATAAATAAAAGTTATATACATATCATATAATATGATTAATTATGTTTGCAAAAATCCTGTATATTAAATAATCATAAACATTTATTGTAGTTTTTAGTTATGTTATATACAATATTTTTATTAAAATAAAAATCTATATAAAATTTTTATTTTATATGAAGCGAATTTGTATTAGTTATTATTATGTGAAAGTGAAATTAATTATTACGATTGATATATAATTTATAGAATATTAAATTATTTAAATTTGATTAAATCCACTCAACCCACCAATCTGAATCTAAAACAATTCAAACTCGAAAAAATTCAAAATAAAAAAGCTCAAATTTGAGAATATTCTAACTCGAAAAAGTCTGAATCTAAAAAAAATCCAAACCTAAGAAAACTCTAACCAAAAAATATTCAAGCCTGAACTGATCCGAACCTAAAATAATCTAAGTATGAAATAATCCTAATACAAAGATAGCCGAATTTGATTCCATCCGAACCCACTTATTTGCCTTCTCTAAATTTAAGAACAAATCCAATGAAAACGAATTTAAAATTTTTCATTAAGTCCATACAAAATATTGTGTCTACATTTATATTTTATAATTAAAATTAAGTAAATATTTTTATTTATTTAATTTGAATTCTTGCTAGACTAATCTAATCCAAGTTAAAAATTTCCTTGCCCAAGCTCAGCCCATGAATAAGTATAAATATAACTAAATGACAGATTAAAATATTATTTTAATAGTATTAATATCTTATGTGTTACTACTAAATATTATCCATTTAAATATTTATATTAAAAATAATTTTAATAATGTTATTTTTTAAATATTAATATACAATCATTTCTTAATATTTTAAAGATTGGGTTGAAAGTTGTAATCTCAAAAAACAAAGGTATAAAAATTTATTAAAATTATTGTAAAGGGATTAAATATGTATTTCCATAAAAGTACAAAGGTTAAAAACATCATTTGACCTCCTAAGTATTGTAGTCGATATTTTATTTGTCAGTACATATTATTTCAGTCCTAAATCGATATCAAGTCTTGTATGTTCCTTTTTTCGATCAAAATTTCGTGTGTTCTGGTCATTTCAATAAATATCAGTGTGTATCGACCTGGATTTATTGATACAAAATTTTGATATTTTAAATCAATTTTTTTAAAAAGAACTTTTTAACCATTTTAATTTTTCTATAGTTACATTTAAAATCAATAATTATTAAATTAAATCATTGAACATAATTAATAATTTTAAAACTTATATTTCGATATAAATATATTTATATTGGTGTAATTGAGATATATTTAGATGTATATATAAATATAATATATTTATTTTTACCAAAATAATATATAATTTATTAAGAAATAAAAATTAAACTACTAATGTATATGTCAAAAATATTTAAATATATAATTTACAAGAAATTAAATTATATATATGTGTGTGTGAAAATATTAAAAAATCAACAAATCTAAAATAATACATCGAAATACGTTTACAGTCTAAGATAAAAACAATATATCTGTCGATACAATACTGGTTACTTTAATCTTACATTCTAAGCCAAAAAAAAAAATCCAAATCATCTATGTCAAAAAAAAATTGTTAATCAAGTTCGCTACATCAACAAGGTGATTGTCAAGTAAACAGGTCAAAGAATTGGACTAGAATTTCAAAAATCATGAAATATAAGGATCAGCATGTTAGACAAAAGGTAGCATATAAAAAATAAAAATATAATTTAAATTTAATAATAAATTTAAAAATAAATAACAAGTATATTTTACGTAGTATTTGTAGATGAATTATATATAAAAATTCGTTGAGGCCTGTATAAATAGTTTTCTAAAGATAGATTCGTCCTCTCCTAGGTGCTAAAGAAGTTTTGGACGTCTATCTCCCAAGATACAACAACGATCAGTTACCAAAAGTAGAACAACTTTTGTAACAGGCGAATGCTAACCAAGCCTCCTCTATCACCAAAAACAATATTGGAATTTTTGAGAGAATTTTGAGACAAAACAAAAGTGTTTCTTTCAACTTGATGTCTAAAATGAAAAGAAGAGAGGGCTACTTATAGTGAAATTTTCATGAAATGGTTTCAAGCAATTTAAAACAAAATATTATGAGAAGAGTTACAAAATAATGTTTTGTAGGTTACAAAAATAGTGAGTTACAAAAAATTAAAACAAATATAACTGCCTTTGGAACACCAAAGGACAGTTTTGTTGAAGAGGAAAAATATTTAAATGGGCTAAAAATTTCGGTAGGCCCAATAAGGATCGACCGATCCGGACATTTCACGTCACCCACGTCGTGTAAGTGCACCTCAACCCTAATGGGTTTGAATCTACACCCTTGCGCGCAAAGTAAAGCTTCAAGCTTAGTCATTCACTAACTAACATGTTGTTTTTAGCTTATAAACCCTTCCTATATATCACACTTTTAACAATGTGGGATATGAGGTTTTAAGCACCATTTTTCCTAAACAATCATTTTCATGTAGCTTACTTTGAGCTTCAATTTCTCATTCATTACTCAACCATTTTGAGCATATTATATATCGTTTTAAAGGTCTCATGGAGTAGAATATAATAATAAAATTTATTATTTAAAAACTCCAATTTTACCCTTAAATAATATGCCTAAAAGTTCCCTAGCAAACATTATCTTCCAATAATCCCCCACATGAATGAAATTGAAAGATCAACGAAATTCAATGACACAGAGTGGTGATAGAGTTTACGTTAGATATTTGCATAGGATAGGTAGGCATCAACCCTTGAACCTTCCTTTGTGAAAGTATATTTACTTTACTGGCTAACCAATAGATACGATGTCCTTGAACTGTTCTGCCTTCGGCGCAAACGATGATATACCTCACTCAAATACCTCCCTGGCAAGGTTTTTGATTCTCATGGGTATGTTCATTTGGCCATGAACATCTCCTGGTTCTACAAGAGTTTTAGACAACTATGCCCCACTAGTCTCTTTGAAGCGGTCTCACTTCACTCTCACATAGGTGACTTATGTTGTTCAGCTCACTAAAACTTACAATGGTCATTAAAAGCATTTGCTTAACATTTTTAACATTTTTAATCACTGTTATCATCATAGAAATGGACTTAAAGTAATAACCCCCATAGTGACCTTACAAGGTCTATGCAAGTAGGTTGTCCCTTTAAACCTAGATATTGGGATCTCCAGTCAATTAGGTTGGGTTTTCCTTCACATAGTGCCTTTAAATGTTCATGGGCTTCAATCTCATTCCTTTCGATGTTTTATCAACCTGATCTCGGTTTAATTCTTTGGTTAACGGATCCGTAATGTTATCTTTTGATTTTATAAAATCAATAGAGATAACCCCAATTAAGTTCAGTTGTTTAACGATATTATATCAACGACACATATGTCTAGACTTACAATTACGTTAACAAGTCACCCCTCACATTTTGAAGTGGTTCTAGGACATCCGCCCACTTTTCCAAGTGGTTGTCTTGTCTCTTTCCTTATGAGGAACATTATTTAAGAGATAATTAGCTAATAGAACAGCTTCCCCCCACATGTTTTGTGATAACTCAGAGCTTTTTAGCAATGAGTTCATCATTTTTGTTAGAGTCAGAATTATTCGTTCGACTACTCTATTTGATTTAAGGAAAATATGGTGGTATCATCAAATGATTTAACATATTCATAACCACAATCACTTGTCAACTTCTTGCTTATAAAAAAAAAGCTTCGTTTTTGCATTTAAGCAAATATACGTAGCAAAGTTTTGTGCTTTCATTAATAAAGGTAACAAAGTTTTTATTCTTTCTTCTCATTTGAACAAATTTTAAGTCACAAGCATTGCTACGATCAAGTGATTTTGTGTTTCTTTCAATTGTTTGAAATGAAGACCTCGTTAATTTTCCTCAACACATGTTTCACATTTTATGAATATAATTAATGTGAATTTTCTCTAAGTTAATTAATCTTCATAAAGTATTTAATTAACAAGTACGAGCCTGCCATGTCATAAATGACTCAAACATATAAATGGATGAAGCGACATTTTTATTTATTATCATTTCTTTTACAGAGATTACATATCCCCTTCCCACATAAAGCCAATATCAGGCACACAAGTTTATATCAGACATTTCTTTCGAAATATCGTCCACAACATTAGCTTCATTAGTTCTAACTCTTTTTGGCAGCCTACAGTCAGATGACTTGTGTCCCATCTTATTGCAATTGAAGCATTTCCCTTGAAATTTGGGCTTCTTAGAAACACCTCCTTTTGGTCCTAGTTTAGACCCAGTCTGAGATTGTTTCTTTTTATTGAAGTCTTTCTTGACGTTTGCCACATTTGCCTTAGCTACATTAAGATTAGCTTCTTTGTTGAGCTTTTTGGATTCACTTCTATTGTCTTCTTCAATCCGAAGTCTGACAATTAAATCTTCCACTGTCATTTCCTTTCTTTTATGCTTCAGATAGTTCTTGAAGTCATTCCAAGCAGGGGGTAGCTTTTCGATTATAACTTCCACCTAAAAGGATTCACTTATAACCATCCCTTCAACAAGAATGTCGTAAATGATCAGTTGAAATTCCTGCACCTGATTCACAACAACTTTAGAATCAATCATTACAAAATTTAAGAATTTGACAACTAAAAATTTCATAGCTCCAGCATCTTCAGTTTTGTATTTATGGTCTAATGACTCCCATAGTTCTTTAGCTGTCTTCTTCACACTATACACTTCATAGAGTGCATCAGTCAAACCATTCAGAATGTACTTACGGCATAGAAAATCAGAGTGCTTCCAAGCTTCAACAGCATTGAAGGCGGTAGCAGGATCTACCTCATCCTCTCTCACAGTAGGAGGATTATCCTTCAAAAATTTAACTAGGTTTAACATGGTTAAATAAAACAACATATTTTGTTGCTACGTTTTGAAATTCTCTCCAGTGAATTTCGCAGGTTTTTCATTATGGCTCATAGCCACCAGCAACATTTGACTTTGGCTTTGAGTTTGAGAAGGGACAATAGCAGCACCAAACTGAGGACTGGTTGAATTCTTAGATGTTTCAGATATTTTTCCCGTCTGGAATTCAGAAACAAAACCAATATTAGTAAGTTTATGAATCTGTTATGTAACAACCCAAATTTGAGTTTAATGACTAATTTATGATTTTAGTGAAACTTAGGGATTAAATTAGAATTTTTGAAAAAAGTTAGGGACTAATTTGAAATTTTAGTAAAGTTTGGAGACAAAATTGGGCTTTAATTAAAATTCTATGGTCAAATTGAGAATTTTAAGACTATTTTTTGAAGTGAGTAAAGTTTAACGGCTTTTTGAAAACCCTAATATTTTTAGGGTCTTTGAGTAATTGACCTATTTTGATGGGCATTTAAAACCCTTTTTGTTTGTTTCAAAACCCTTTAGCCTCCCTTTTAATTTTTTTCTTCCTTTTACCTTCAAACCAAAATCCTCCTAACAACCCGCATCCCTCTCGCTTTTCGACGACCCTCCTACCACCGTTCGTGTGCCACACCATCGATATCTTTGTACTCCCCATTGCTTCGCGAACAATTCGCCCTTCGAAAACACCCTATGTTGTCGTTCGTCGTGAGAATCGATGTTAGGATCGATTCAGCTTTTGCTCTGTCATTTCCTCCGTTGTTACATTGCTGTGGTTGGGTCGTCCTCGGTGTGGGTAAGATGATGGGATCCCCTTTTCTTTCCTTTTTATTTCGTCCACCGCCGTACGTCGCTCTGTCAAGGCTTCGACCGGTGTCGTCAAGGGAAAGGTTATAAACCCTAATTGCTTTGGTTGCTAAGTGTGTTGAAGTGGGCTTCTAATGCTTAAGCCCAATGTGGGTAAACCAAGACCAAGACCCAACCTAAGCCAAACCCAAAGACCCAATAACCCAAAGTATGTAAGACCCAATTGGACCAAGCCCAATGTTTAAAACCCAAACCCATTTTGACCCAAACCAAATTACTTAACCCCAAAACCATGACCCAAATTTTATGAGCTTGACCCAACCCGAACCTGTGAACCAACATGACTCATTGACCCGAGTTGATCGACCCGACTCGTTGACTTTGACAGTTAATTTTTTTGACCAACCCTAACTTACCATTTTTTGACGTCTTAATTTTGAATCTGCTATCTGTTTCGTCAAATTCAAACTCGAAAGCCTCATTTTAACTATTTGTAATTATTTTCGTACTCAGTAATTTCTAAGAAAAGTTGATTAAGGATTTAACTTTGGGATATTCCGTGTATAGGTGATTACAATTTTGAGAACAACGAGTTACCTCCTCCACCTGTACAGACTACCCCTTCACAAGCTCCGATAGTGACACGTGAGTATTTGTTTCGATTTAGTGTTGTGTTTAGTAGGTGGTATAGTGATAGATTTAATGTAGAATTTATTCTTGTAGGTTCTAATTCAGCTAGACCCGGTGATAGATCTGAGCGTGAGAGACGTTCTCCACGAGTTGGAGCTTCTGCCGCTAGAGGTGTATCTCTATCTGTGCTACATGTTGTTGTGTGTTTCTATCTGTGCTACGTATTTGCTTGTGTTCTGTCTGTGTTATATGATTGTTGAGTGATGTTATCTTGTGTTGAGATATCTGTGAGATTATTACTTGATGTTCTGTATCGCATGTTGATTTTCCATGCATATTTGTCAAATTGTCATGGGTACAGATTTTTGAACTCTAATTTAATATCATGAGATTGTGTTGAGACTGAGATTATTGTGACATCATATCATTGTGTGTACATGGGTTAGGTTGTATGGTGGAAGTCGTGGTAATCACCCCTTCAAACGGCTGATAGTAAAATCACTCTGATTGTTAACGATTGGATGGGGAGGAGTTCTGGGAAACCTCTCCACTATGTTGGTGTTCTAGAGGATTGGGTGCATTGCATTGTGCTTGTGATTTTACTACATTTGTGTTGTGATAAACTGTATGTTTATTTTAAAATGTTTTATGAAATTTCTGTGATACTATGTTTGTGATTGCTTGCACTTTAGAGACACACTAGACTTTTTAGCTCATTCCCCCTCAATTTTCCCCTTTTAGATTTATCAACCTTGTACTTGAATGATCTCTTCTATTTATTCATTTTCATTTATTATTTATTATGAATTTTTTTTTTGGATTTATTTTTCAAATTCTATTATTAAATTATTTTGGGCATGTAATGTTTTTTATTTAATTTGGGGTTGGATATTTGTTTAAGGTATTTGATTAATAATTTTTAAAGATTGGAATTATTCAGAAATGTGGGAAATTAACTGTTTTATTATGACTTAATTTATTTACAAATTAAAATATATATATTTGCTTTAAATGGTTTTTGAGGGCGAAATTGTAATAGTGACCTTCTAGTTTCGACAATATCTTGTAGGTCGGGTTTAAGGGGTTACATGTTAAACGTCAAGAATTTAGTTAGAAACTAAAAACCAGAAATAGAAACACAACTTTTTGTTAAACGATAGGAATTTAGTAAAACTAAAAATCTGAAACAAAAATTCACACGGACTAATAGAAAACATAATAATGAACAGTGCACCAAGTAGGTTCCTTTGAAAGAGAGGTGATGCACTAGGCACGCTTAAATACCAAGTCTTTCAAAAAACCAATCCTAGACATGCACTCCTAAATTATTTTTCAATTATCCGTACGTACTCACCTTTGATTTGTAGGTATCTATCTTAAGATTTTTAGATAAAAGACAATATATAAAAATATAAATATAATTTAAATTTAATAATAAATTTAAAAATAAATAACAAGTATACTTTACGTAGTATTTGTAGATGGATTGTATATAAAAATCCGCTAAGGGCTGTATAAATAGTCTCCTTAAGACAGATTCGCCCTCTCTTAGGTGCTAAAGAATTTTTGGACGTCTATCTCCCAGGATACAACAACGATCAGTTATCAAAAGTAGCACAACTTTTGTAACCTGCAAATGCTAACCAAGCCTCCTCTATCACCAAAAACAGAATTGGAAATTTTGAGAGAAATTTGACAGAGAGCAAAAATGTTTCTTTCAACTTGGTGTCTAAAATGAAAAGAAGAGAAGGCTATTTATAGTGAGATTTTCATGAAATAGTTACATGAAATTTAAAACAAAACATTATGAGGAGAGTTACAAAATAATGTTTTGCAGGTTACAAAAATTGTGAGTTACAAAAAATTAAAACAAATAAAGCTATGTAACTGTCTTTGAAACACCAAAGGATAGTTATGTTGAAGAGGAAAAATATTTAAATGGGTAAAAATTTCGATAAACCAAGTAAGGCTCAACCAATTCAAACATTTTTTAGAGAAATTTGACAGAGAGCAAAAATATTTCTTTCAACTTGGTGTCTAAAATGAAAAGAAGAGAAGGCTATTTATAGTGTGATTTTCATGAAATAGTTACATGAAATTTAAAACAAAACATTATGAGGAGAGTTACAAAATAATGTTTTGCAGGTTACAAAAATTGTGAGTTACAAAAATTAAAACAAATAAAACTATGTAACTGTCTTTGAAACACCAAAGGATAGTTATGCTGAAGAGGAAAAATAAATTTCGATAAACCAAGTAAGGCTCAACCAATTCAAACATTTTGCATCACCCACTTCATGCAAGTGCACCTCAACCCTGATGGATTTGGATCTACACCCCTTGTGTACAAAGGAAAGCTTCAAGCTTAATCATTCATTAACCAACATGTTTTTAGCTTATAAACCCTTCTCATATACCACACTTTTAACAATGTGGGATATGATGGTTTAAGCACCATTTTTTCTCAGCAATCATTTTCATGTAGCTTACTTTGAGCTTCAATTTCTCATTTATTACTCAACCATTTTGAGCATATGATATATCGTTTTAAAGGTCTCATGGAGTAGAATATAATAATAAAATTTATTATTTGAAAACTCAATTTTACCCATAAATAATATGCCTCAAAGTTCCCTAGTAAACATTATTTTCCAACACAACATTACTCTAAAGGGACTAATTCTACAACCTAAATAAAGTAAAGAAACTGTTCATATAATTTGACTAACTTTTATTCATATAATTAAATAAAGTAAAGACAACGGTCAATCGTTAAAGAGTAATGGTTACTACTTTATTCTATTTTTGGGTTATTTTATGCTACATGTCACACTAAGATTGTGTCACATGGTAAAAACTAGTATTTTTATTTAAAAACATAAAAAATTAAAGAAAATCATTATAAAATTATAAAAATAACAAAATAACAAAAAATGTTAAATATATATAATTACAAAAAATGTTAAATATTATTAAAAATAATATAAAATTACAAAAAATATAAAAAATTATATAAATTACAAACATATAATAAAACTATAATAAATATCTACAATTTTATATACAATCTCGATTATCACTTGGATACACCAGGAAATTATAATTTTTAATTAACAAACTTTTAAGAATTTTAAGAAGTTGGAATTTCAATAGGACTTTGAGTATTTGGTTAGAAGATTGTATTTTTCACTAGAAATTTGAGTTAATAGTTGATAGATTTGGTAGTTATCAGAGAATATTGATATTTAGTAAGATTTTTTTTTTGAACGTGATATTTAGTGAGATATATTGTTATTGAGGGGATATTTTGTTATGTGTCATATAAAGAGACTATGAATCAATGGCTGTTGGATTTGGTGCCCTAAGTGTAGCATTTTTGTTTATGAACACTTGTATTTTTCGAACAAATTGGTCTAATAATAATGTCCATTAATTACATTAATACTCTTTGTATATTGTCCTCAATGGTTTTTGCACACAAAGCAAAATGGAAGCAAATATTGGCTCACTAATTATCTAACGTTTAACTAATACTAAGCAATATTATAAGGTCGGATCGTAATACGGAAAGATAATTTGTATTGGTAGACGAACCTAAGCATGTCCTTAGTCTAATCAGAAACGAGCAAACCGATTGAAAGACTAATATGTCGTCTATCAAGTCCAATTGGGAAGATGTTTTGTCTTGAGTATTGGAGTGGATGACTTCTAAAAGATAGAGACATAGATTTGACTAACTAGACTGACAGTACATCGGACTGGACCCAAGCAGAATAGATCCTGAATCTGTTTATAGATTTATTCACATGTGAAGTTCATAGTGTGGCATACCTCAATTTTGAGTGGATGACGGACTATGTATGCATGACTCGTATACTTTGATGTAAGCAAAAGCCTGAGTTCAAATAGACCAAGAACTGAAAGCTGGTGCGTTGTAACAACATAATTTTCTACGATGTCGAAAATAGTGGTTCGGGGACCACAATTTCAATGACAGAGTCAGTAAATATTATTTAATAATACTTACGAGTCCATTATATTATTTTATTGATGTTTGAATTTTAGCAAGTTAGAAATGAAAATGTATGGATTAAATCGTAAGAATTAGTGAATAGTTGGTCAAAAGAGCTTAATATAGAATTGTTCAAGGCTCAAAGTGGTAAATAACCACTCTTACATGGTAGTGCCAATTGTGACAATGTTTAGTTGAGACACATGTTAATTTTCATTTAACAATGAGAATTAAGGTGTTAAGTGTTATAGGCTGAAGTGGATGGAAACAGAGTCGTATCTTGTCTTCCTCTACCAAAAGCATTGTTCTCTATAGAGGAAAGAAAAGCTCTAAGCTTTCTTGATTGGTAGGCTTTGCATGTAAGTGTTTTTAAAGCTTGTTCTTCATAAGTTTCATGTTTTTCAGATCCTTGTATTTCGATTTAGCTAACTTGCATGTTTGATTTCAAAACTCTTAAAGTTGAAAAGTTGAAATTGATTAAATGAGTGTATTAACTTATAGATCAAGAACCAAGTAAACCTTTGATAGCAGAGGGAAAGGAAAACTTCTAAAATAGCCTCTAATATCTTGTTTTGATGCTATACCAGGTATGTTCATAGGGTGTTGTTATGTTTATTCATGAAATTTTGAATATGAATGTATATGAAAAATTCTAGTAAACTTGTATTGATAAGGTGAGAAATGTGTTGTTTATTAAAAATAAATTTATATGATGTATATGGAGCCCAAATGAATAGAGGATACAATTGGCATGCCAATAAAGGTATTTGCTCACTGTATGGGAAGAGGGGAGATGTGAAGAAAAAGATAAAAGAAGTTACTGAGATTTTCTAGAATCCTGCATTTGTTGGGGATTTCAAATTTAATCTCTTCGGAGATTCTGGCGTGCTATCAGTTTGAAAGCTCGTATGAGAAAATTGGTGTGTTATCTGAGAGAATACTTAGCATACGAGCTTTGCACATGTGCATGTGGCATGTTATCGAATGGAATAGCTCTTATGAGCAAATCAGCGTGTTCTTGATTGGTTACCCACATATTCCTTCTATTCATAATGGTTTATTGGGTTGAAAGTTTTCTTTATGAAATGTTTATGATATGTTATATGCTTGAATGCAATTTACTCACCTTGTATACATGAATGTGTTGGCAGGATGTGGAATTTAGCTAAGTTATATGTATATATATAAATAAATTTTTTGGCTCAGTTTTATGTTTTTAAGCTATGAGCTTACTAAGCATATTTAATACTTACCCCGTTTCATTTTCCTCTTTCTTATAGAGTAATTGGCATAATTCGATAGGCGGATTAACGTACAACTCACACTATCCAACTTCTGTTTCGATAGAATTATTTTAACTCTACCTTGGGTCTACGACATGTATATAAGGTTTATTTTGTTGAATTCAATGTGAAATGAATGGTGATGTATTGAACAATATATTTATACCATTTTGTGATGCTAGTTTAATGTTGGCGTCCTTGAAATGAAAATAATTGCATGTGTTGAATATGTTAACTTATTTTAGATAACTAGTGAATTTATAAACGCGGACTGTTTGGGTGTATAATAATAAAATAATATAAATGCACGGTGAAAAGTGGACAAAAATAAATGCGAACCACGTTATCTTCGTCAGTTGTGGCATAGTATCCAAAAGCGGGTCTATGTGACAAATAAGACTAGATTGTTTGGTCACATCATTTGGATTATGTATAAGAATACGACGAACTACCTCTTGCATTCATTTGGCGGACATGCATTGGGCGCACATCAGGGGCGAAGCCAGAAAATCGTTTTAGGGAGTCGAAGTTAAATTGTAATTTTTATGATAGAAAAAATACAAATTTTAAAGGATTAAATCAAAATTTTATCATTTTTAAGAGGTCAAAGTGCAATTTTACCTTTACTAATTTAAAATTTTAAAAAATTTCAAGGGGCTAAATGGAAATTTTTTTCATTTTAGGGGAGGTCAAGGCCCTTGCTAGCCTCCCTTGGATTCGCCCCTGGCGGACATCCTTAAGTGGATCACCTTGGCATGCTTCGTCTAAAACTTTCAAATGGAAACTATAAATCACTTGAAACTAAGGTTGCCTATTTTAAAACTTGAACAGTCTCACTTATGTTATAACCTCTACTATATGTGTAGGATCTGAATAAAATAACATCAACAGTAAGAAAAAGAAAAGAAATTTATTCGATGGTTGTGCATGTGAATGTCTCTGTTTTATTGTGGCATCTCGTAACTCAGGTCCAGTGATCAGACTAGGTGAGGGATGTTACTTGTGTTGGGTATAAAACTTTTTTAGTATGTAGCATCATTCACAATAGTGGAATTTATAACCCAAGAAATGGTTAAATGATATTCGTTCATTGACATTACATGATAAATAGTAAACGTGGTCACAAGTCGTTTATCTTTGTGATAAATGACTTAATTACTATTTGATAGTAATTGATTTTTCATGAAGGAATATGTAATGATTACCATGAGATAAAATAGGATCATATTGGGAGAATGAGTTTATCCCAAATAGATTAAAAATATCTTATGGTAACACACTTATGACAAGGTCATTAGACGAGCATTGATTGAGTAGCTTCCGTAATGACATATAATTAGGTAGAGCGTAGTCACGATATTATAGTGGAATGCCTTTGTGATTAAATAAGTTTATAATTAATAGGCAAAAACTTAGAACTTAATTATAAATAATTTGAGCCGTAATTATATATGTCTAATTGGCCCCACCACTAGCTCGTTGAAACCATATATTAATTGCATAAATAATCAAATGAACAAAAATGAATGGAAATGATAAAGTTATGGCTCTACAAGTTATGAAAAGTAGGTCTATAAGAGTGCATGAAAAAATATTAATGCCTTGGTAGGGTTATTTGGGTATAAGATGATAGTAAAGGTTAATTTTAATGAGTTCTAATTGTTGCCTTCTGCTTTTAAAGACAGTGGTCGTTGTAAATCCTTACTTAAATAAATGATTTGGAGTTCAAGTTGCTACTCGTGGTTGTCAGGTGAGTTTCCATACTAGATATCGCATATATGATATTAATTGAGGTATTTCTGTAGATAGTTAGCAAACTATGAATTGAGATTTAGGGAAGTATGGCATGAATGTTAGATGAATCTTGCATGTGAAGTTTGTGTTAGATCTAACAAGTTGATCGACCTGTAACGTCACAGCAGTTGTGCAAGCGGACACACGTCGATGCAAGTATAGTTGATAGACTATTTCTATCGGATATCAATCCCACGAGGAATGGGTTCTTGATGTTCTGATGTCGAAGCAACTAATACTAGAATTATATGAAATGCGAGTATAGACGTCAACGCAATTAAGTCAATCTGCATACTAAAATAGTTAGTATTGTCAATTTAATCAAGGTTAATTGTTAAAGTAACTGAAAGTAAATCAAAGTGTTGTTTAAATGTTGAGAATTTAAATCATAAAAGTAAAAGTGTGATCAAGTGCAAAGGTCTGGAGTGGATCACTGATTTCACTAAGTAGCAACGCAGGATGTGTCGGCAAGGGTTTGAATAGATAAACTGTCGCAACAATCGAGTTCCAATGAAATCTTACCAATATCAATTCTCCGTTTAGTCAAGACTCAAGCACCCTCAATTACCCACCTCTTGGTGTGAGCAATATTGTGCACTCAAGAACAAGTGATCAAAATCTCTTCTAATCCCAAGCAACTCTCGCTGTCTTGTTTGTTAACCTAACTTGTCACCGCATCTCTCGATGTCGGTAGACTGCAAATGCACTCTTGTGTTTGATGCAATTAGATCCAAGAATAAACAGATGAAAAGAATTAAATAAGAATAAAAGTAAATCTAACAATGAAAGATACTCTCGTATTCATTCAAATGTCAATAATAGTTCATCATCATAAGAAGAGAGGAGTTAACAAATACATCAGAGCATACTATCTCTAGGCTACTCAGATTATCCCTTAACTGCTCCACTTGCATAGTATCAAGCACTCCTCGTCAGGAGTTATTCCTCATCGGCTTAGTCAGATCACCGTTCTCCAGTGTAAAATCTCCAAAAACACAAAGTAATTGCAAAATTTAATTTCTCTACCTCCTGATGATTTCTTCCATCTTTTCCCTTCTATTTATAGGCTTCAGAATTACAGATTTCTTCCCTTTCATTCTCAGATCCAGATCCGTTTTGTAGTTGTCAAAGTTTGTTACAGTCCAGCTGTGCACTCATGCAACTTTGGTGTGTTCTTCATAGATCTGCAAGATTTCGCTACATTGCTGGGTGCGATCTGAAATCCTCAATTGCGACGACAACATGTGAATTTCCTGCACTAGTGCTTCTAGTTGTATTTGCAACTTGACTTTACTCATCCAAGTAGAGGTTTCTATGCGGCGACATCGCTGGTTGTACTTTCAAGTTGATCTTGTGGCTGCATTCTTCTTCCAGCATTGATCTTTTGATATGAGTTCCCGCGCTGACAATTCTAAGACGCAATATATAGGTTGTTTGCAGCGACATTAATACGTAAAAGAGATAAAAAAAACAAGAATTTAAACCAATCAATAATGAGTTAGAAAACATAAAAAAACTAAGTATGAAATGCCTAATATGCATACTAAATATGGCACAAAAGAGAAAATTAATACACATATTTAGGGAGAAAATAAGTGTCATTTGCGATGCTATCACAAGTCAAGCATATGATGGATATTCTGATGATGAAATAGAATTGCATGAATGCTTCTAGAAAATTTTGAGATGATATGAAATAAAGTGAGTTAAGTCTTGAATGGTGTCAACTTCATGGTGTTGTATAAAGGGGTCTATCGAGACTTTAAACATGATATCTGAAAAAGCACATGTCCATGGCCATGGCCATGGCACCATATCGTGTAAGACCATAGATGGGCTATGGCATCATATGGAAAAGAACTAAAGGAAGGTATGTAACAGCCCATTTTTTAGTAGTGCTAGAAACAGTAATTTTGGGACCACAAATTCGACGAGTAAGTCCGTAAATATTATTATTTAATATTAATATAGTATAACAATAAATATTAACTTGATAATTTATGTTATTTGAATTAATGGTTAAGTTCAAGTGGTTATGAAAAACGAGGTTTCAGGATTCGTTTCTATATACCGAGTCTGTAAATATTTTTATTAAATATTTAAGGAGTTACTAAATATGCATATTGAAGTTCGGTTAGGAAATTTTAATGATTTGATGGTTAATTAAGTAAAAATCGGGCTAAATCATAAAAATTACAAAAGTTAAATCATATAAGTTAAATGTACCTAATAGCTATGAAAAGAGAAATAGAGGACTTAAATAGTAAATATATATATATCATGTCAAAAGATTAGTGGCGATTGGTGGCCAACATTAGATATTATATGGTAACGACCCAAAAGTCAAGGGTGTCGAAAAGTGTGTTTTCAGGACTCCGTATCTATGAACCGGATCCATAAATATTTAATGAAAATATTTACAAAGTTGATTTGTTGGCTATTTGATTTTTCAAATAGGTAATTTTAATTGCTTAATGCTTAATTTAAGTATAGAGACTAAATTACATAAGAGGTAAAAATGCAATTTATAAAAGAATTATAGTTGAAATTTCATAAAGGGACTAAAGTTGACATTAACCACTAAAGTTCATTGTGTGTCCGGTTAACATACATACGTTATATATATGTAAATAAACATAGGTTAATAATAAAATAAAATAAAAGAGAAAGAAAGAAGTTATAAAATGAAATTAAAATAAAGAAAGCAAAAGAATAAGAAGGGGTAGGTATACTGGATGGAAAGAGAAAAAAATACAACTTTCTCTTTTCAAACCAAAACTTTCGAAGCAAAATTAGCAGAGGGGAGAAGCACACGGACTTAGGGCTTGAAAGTTTCAAGCATTAATTGGTAAGCTTAAACTAGTCCTTTTTTTGTAAATTTTTATATTTTTGGAATCTCGGTATCTTGATCTAATTAATTTGGAGACTAATTTATGAATTTGTTAAAAATTTAGGGTTTTACTATGAATGAGATAAATGTGTTTGTAAAGTTATTTGTTAGATAAATGAAGTTAGTGATGAAATAAACATGTTTTGTTAAATGATTCTTAGTGAATTTAAGGTTTAATGATTTATTTGCTAAAATGGTAAAATTTAACATGGAATGTGTGAAATAATAAAAAATGTAGTTTTATATGTGAAGGGAAGAGTCAGTTATCATGAGATTATTTCAAAAAGGGTTAAAGTTGTAAGAATTAAATTGTTTTAAATGTTAAAACATTAGGGGCAAATATGTAATTTTATCTTAAAATGGATATTAAGTTGAATGAAATATTTGAAGTTATTATTTGGATGCTTAATTAAGTCAAATTGTATGTTATATCCAGAAAAGAATCAATCGAATTTAAATCGAGGAAAAATTAAAGTTTCAGACTAGTCGTTGGCTCTGTTTTAGCAACCGTCCTAATTGAGGTAAGTTTATATGGGACTTACTTTTTTAATTAATGATGCAATTTTATTATAATGTTTTGCTTAATATTTGAATTGTTATGTATATGGCCATATAGTGAAGGCGAGTGCTCCAGAAGAAACCCAAGACATAACTAATAAAAAGAGATTCAGGTACCTGAAACTGAAGATTAAAATAGTAAAAATAAGATATCTCGATAAGTTATGTCAATATGAGAAAATGTCGAACCAATAATAAAAGTGGTCGACAATGGTTTTACATGCAATATTATTATGAAAATAATGAAATAAAAGCAGGATATTGAATAAATCTATTGGGAAACATAGATATGGAATAAATTGACCAAAATAGAAAGACACAACTCAAATAAAATTAAATTCGTGGAGCTTTTGGATCAGCAATCCAAATATCTAAAGGCATAAAGTCAGTAAGGGTACAAATGAAGTAGTTTTGCAAAGGCAAAATAAAAATATGAAGTTTTTCGCTAAGTCCTAACATTGATTATGAGAAGATATAATATTATTTTGTGGTGGATGTAATAACCTTTAGATATATTATTAAACTGACAGATCATACTTGTGTCTCATTGTTGTTGTTACAATCTTTTTTGAATCACTATATAATAAAGTTTATATTAAAATCCTTGAAGGATTTGGAATGCCAGAAGTATATTGAAATTATTGGGAAATTGTTCATTTATATGAATTGAAATAATTGAACATGTGGTAAATTTGACTTAGTCAATAGTAGTTGAAGGAGGATTATAAAATGATCCAAAATACCTATTTGTGTTTTTATAGAAGAATCATGATTAAAGTTTGTTATGATTATTGTTGAAACTCCTGAAGAGATCAAAATATATTTCCTCCAAATTTTCCCACACTCATGACTTTCAAAAGAATGGTGATATAAATGCTTAGCAGATACATTCAAATAGTCATTTGAAAGACTAGTATTCAAGATTGAATACATAGAATATGAGATATCATGTGATGTTTTAATGAGGGGAAGTAAATACATGTTGTACTCTTTTTCCCTTAACCGAG
Source organism: Gossypioides kirkii (assembly GCA_005610355.1). Lineage (NCBI taxonomy): Eukaryota > Viridiplantae > Streptophyta > Magnoliopsida > Malvales > Malvaceae > Gossypioides > Gossypioides kirkii. The sequence goes on along the minus strand of CP032253.1, from coordinate 22,801,208 downwards.
GTTTTGTCCCATTAGGTTTTCCTAGTAAGGTTTTTAATGAATCAACATGTTATGCGTATTATAGATATGTGTACTCTCTTTTTTTCACTAGGAAAAATTTTTTCCCACAGGGTTTTTATTTTAATAAAGGTTTTAACGAGGCACATTATCTACCAATGGACATCCAAGGGGGAGTGCTATGAATATTTTATTAAGTAGATGTCCATCAAAATCAAGATAAGTTTGGATGAATTTTAAATTCTAGTTGTCATTAGAATTAGAGTTCTATTTCATTTATACTTTCTATGTCTATAAATATAGACCTTGGAGAAGCATTGTAATACACTTCTATTTATCAATAAAATACGCTCTCTCTTTTGCTCTCCCATTCTCTTTGTTATTTACTCTCTGTCTCTTTATTTTATAACAATATGTTAGTTATTATTTATGTTATATTTGATAAATAAGAATTACAGGGATGTATGCTCGTAATGGTATAATGTGACGTAAGTTTTGTACTAATGTCTTTGGTTAAACATTGATATTAATGATGTCAATTTTATTTATATACATATTGAGTTTTTATTATAGTAAATAATTCGATTTATAAGATGTATAAATGAATTTTACTAAAAGATTTGATGGATCGAGTAAAAGTCTCATGCGAGGGATTTCTATCTGATTATTTGTTCTAAATAGAGCTCCTGCATGTGTTGTGGATTCAGGTTATTATGAGACACGGATTTTGCTAAGAGTAGCTATTCATTGTCGTTTTATATGGATTTAGCTGACAAGTATCATACATTCTAGACTTACGCAATGAGTACTTCTACAAGGATCTATCAAAATAATAATAGTTATATGATATGAAAATGTTCAAGTGAAGTGTTACGGTAAATGTGTGGTTATCTTATATTTTTTGTTAATGATTTAATCCTTTAGTTCTATATCGTATAATTAAATGTTAATTCGTAAAGTATATCATAGAATTGAGTAATTTACAGTGTTTATTGGGCTTTGTTTTTAGCAGGCTTTGTGTCAGTATTTATCGGGCTTAGTGCCTAGTAGGCTTCGTGCCGGTGGTTATCGAGCTTAATGTCTAACAAGCTTCTTGCAGGTATGTTGAATCAGATAAATTAAATTGAAAATGTAACGCAAGTATTAGGATTAAAAGGTGACATTTGGATTATGTGAATGAATGACTTATATGGTGAAATTTTTTCCATGATATAATCGTGATAATAAAGCTTAAATGAGTATATAAAAATATGAAATGAATCATGATTTTAGATAATGAAATGGATTATAATGATGATTATGTGTTAATTAGTAAAGTGAAATACTTAGATGAAATATTTGCACGAATCGTTATTAAGAAAGTAGATGTATGAAACAATCATATGAATTATTTATTTGTAATATGATGTATGAAACGATTATATGAATTATTTATTCGTAATATTAACAAGAATGTTAAGATGTAAAAAGAGTGGCATTTGAATTGTATACTTGGAATGAAAATCTTAATCGATATACACATTGAATGCTTATGGTAATAGGTTGCATGAACCTTGGAAGGATTTTATGTTCATTAATACACCTACTAAACTCGTGAAGTGGTGTATAACTTGGTTGTTTAACATAATATGATCGGTAAGTTAAGTATCCTTTATATGAGCTTACTAAGCATTAGTAGATTATCTGGTTGTTTCTTTTATTTTGTAGATCATCGGAAGGCTCGATCGATTGAAATCTCGTTAGAGCATCGTCACACCTATTCATCATGTTGGTATTTATGATCGTTTTGGATTAATGGTTATAAATGGCATGTAATAGGGTTAATAATGATTATTTAATTAAAATTACTTGTTTTGATAGTAGCCCTAAAAGTATTAGTAGTTTGGACCCTGGTATCAATAGATGTCCCTCAAACTTCGAAATTTTTTTTAAAAAATTGAGTTAATTCAAGGTATTTTTAAAAGTTGATTTCTACTAATATATATATATAGCAATTTAAAGACTTTAAATTATTTCGTGAAGGTGTTTATTTGTGGTAACATTCATTCGCTCGGGTACGGTGATCGGACCGGGTGAGGGGTGTTACAAGGTAATTACCCAATGGGATTCCCTACATGACCTAAGACGATGATGGGCAAACCTCACGTAACTTAAGTTAGGCAAATCCACTTTGTAAACACATCAGGAAAGGAAAGCCTTTGTGGCACACTCTTAAAGGTCGTATTCATGGCGAGTTTTGAATGAAAGGATGCCTTTGTCGCATACTCTGTAAGGGATGCCTTAGTGGCACACCTTAAATAATGGCCCTAATAGTAACTGACTAAAGGGAACGCCTCTGTAGTGGACCCTGAAGGAAAGAAATGAAAAACTCTGAAAGAACATCATGATTGGTGAGCTCTAAAAGAACATTAAGAATGATGAACTCTGAAGGAACCAAAATGTGTGGCGAACTTTGAATAAACTGTATGTATGGCAAACTCTAAAGGAAGAGCACTTGTAGCGGACTCGGAGTTAAGTAAACGAACATAGTTCATGTTACTCTTAATTGAAAACAAGGAATTCATTAAGTATAAAACGATTTCATACAGGTCTTGTGGTAAGGTAATTATTTGACTAAGATACAAACAACATAAGGAAAACTACAAACATAGCAAAGCAAAATGAAATAAAGTTTGAATATGGGTGTAAACCTCAAACGTGATAAAGGTTTTAAAGGCACTAAAGAGAAGGAAACAGTTTCAGAGCAAGGTATGGTAATGAATGCATGCAAATGAACAAGAAATTGAAGAAGTAATCGCTCGAGACAAAGTTGAAGGACATGATAGTTAATGGAACCCATGGTTATGACGTACTAATATGATTCAACTAAACGATGGTTGTCTTACTAAGTTCTTTTGAACTTAACTCTGTGTATGTATGTTTCAAGTGAACTTTCAAAAGGATTACACCTGGAGGGATGATGCCAGGACTACACCAAGTGCACGCCGTATCAGGCTATTATGCATACAGCAAGCTTTTGGATGGAGTCAATCCTGAGTATATTTATAAAAACCTTATTATGAGATAATTGCGTTAGTTCAGGATATCAATTCAATCATAGTTGTAATCAAAATTCTTTATGTACAACAATTGGAAATTCCTCATTGTTTGCTCTTATGTAAATTACTTAAGAAACGTTGTAATCTGAATGTTGTAATAGAATGAAATTTTGTATAAGTAGAATTGAGTTTAATAGGTATTGCCGTAGTAATACCCTAGGTTCGGATCCAGTCCATCGAATCGAGCTTGGGGCGTTACATATCCTCCATAGAATTTAATTATTGATCTATATAATAATTAAATTCAATTTATCAAATCTAACATTTAATATAAAACTATATTTAACTCGTATGAATTAAATAGTACTAATTACGGACTCATTAGTCGGATTTGTGATCCTAAAATCACCATTTCGAACACGACTAAAAACAGACTGTTACAATACTGTTACTAAAGCTACTTGATCAGTGCTCGTCCAATAACCTTTTTATAAGTTTGTTACCCTCGTAGGGTATCCTTAATCTCTTTAGCATAAATCTGCTCTCCTAATATGATCATGTTTTATCTGATGGTAATCATTGCAACTTCCTTCATGAAAAGTCAATTACTATCAAATAGTAATCAAGTCATTCATCACAAAGGTGAATGACTCGTGGCCACGTTTACTTTTCATCTATAATGTAATGCCAATGAGAGGATATCATTTACCCATGTCTTGAGCTACGAATTCCACTATTGTGAATGATGCTACATACTGCAGAAGTTGTATGCCCAATGCACAAACTTTCGATTCTTTATCTATTTGAACTCAAGCTTTTACTTACATTAAAGTATGTTACACTATGAACATAACAAGTAAAGAAATCTATAAACGGATTCAGGATCTATTCTACTTAGGTCTAGTCTAATGTACTTACAGTCCAGTCAGTCACATTTATGCCTCTATCTTTTGGGAGTCATTCACTCTGATGCTCAAAACAAGACATCTTCCCAATTAACTTGATAGGCGGCATATTAGTCTTTCAATTGCTTTGCTCATTTCCAATTAGACTAAGGATACGTTTTGGTTCGTCTACTAATATAATTTGTCTTTTTGTATTACAATCCAACCATGTAATACTACTCAGTATTATTTAAGCATTATACAACCATTGAGCTAATATTTGCTTCTATTTTTTTTTCATGCAAAAACCACATGAGGACATTATGATGGGATCGCTAATACGCCCCGTGGCACAGCAGAAAAATATTTCGGTGATCCTCAGTCATGAATTCATGTACGAGGAACGAAACAGGTTGAAATAAGGTCGAAGATATACCTTCTTAACTAAAAAACGATGAAAGGATGTTGTTGATTTAATGTCGATCCCAAGCCACAACGAAAACGTATTGGCCTCTACGTAGTCCACCCAGTATTAAAATGAATGACAAAAACTCTCTTAGAACTTTTCCAGAGAAAATCTCCTAAAACGGTTGTTAAACCTTTTTCTTATTATTCTTTTTAAAACACTCTAACCCTAATTCGAGATTTTGGTATCCATATATTGAAAACGGAATAATCCTATAAGGAACATATAGAAAGCATTAAAAAGTTATATTCTTTTCAAAAAGAATTATAACTACCATGTTTCAATGTTTGATCAAAAAATAATTATAATAATTTTATTATAATAATTTCGGTAAACTAATTCTGTTAAAAATTTTGTATGAATCAAATTCATATATTAATTTTAACTGTGTTCTCTATTTGTGTACAATAAGCTTGTACATTTAACTCGTTTAATATTTAAATTTTGTTCATTTGGATTTTGTTCATGTGACAACTAAACACAATACCAACTGTGTTTTGGATTTTGTTAGTTTTAATCATAGGGTGTGACCTTGTAGGTTCTTGTAATGTTAGTAGTAATACTAGAACATTTCTAATAATACAAGCAATAAGTGGCATCTAGTAATACATCATTGCTACCTAAGTTACAAGAGGTCATAATTTGACATAACCTTTATTTGATAAACCTTTCATGTATTGCATCCTTTTGTCCTTTATATCTAGATTGGACACAAGTCATGCAATAGTCACACTTGCATAATCCAATCTCATGTTTCTTGATATCTTGAGTAGACTACAATAAACAAATAAGTATGATATCAATATCAACTTATTCGAGCATGGTCATGCATTTCTACTCGCACTCAATTAAGTGGCCTAAGATATTGCTCCCATTATGTAGGAGGGACAAATCCTATATTGATAAACCATATCCCATTACATAGATTGTGGCATATCCAATATCAGTCTTTTCAGTAAAACCTGTTACGAAAGACATTTGACTTTATCAAAATATACGACTCACGATGTTAAGGTAATGATGATCTTAAGTCTGAGAATCGAATACATAGTTATCACTATGAGTAATATTATTACTATTACATAATAATCCAAGAAACATACTCACAGCGGGTCAGTCCAATTCAAAACATAACCACGAATTTGCTAATTTAATCATTTGAAAACATATTCATCTCAATACATAATTTTATAAATATTAACTAAATCATTCAAACTCATTCAAAACTCATAAAAATAATATAAGAATAAAATTAATATAATTAAATATAATAATCTAAATATTTTAAAGCTTTATGTAATGAAAATAAGCTATTAGGACAAACCAAAGTGTCAATCGCTTTACTTCTTCTCTTCGCCTTTCTCCTTCAAGATGTTCACTTCGTTTTTAGCTACAATATAAGCAATTCAATACGAAATAATGTAATTTACCATTTTAATACTAAAACTATTAAAACAAACATAAATATCCATGGTTAATCATGTTAACATATTAAGTTTCCTAATCCGAAATTCTCATATCTTTTGACTCTATTATCTGTTTCCAATTCCGTCTTCACTGGAGCACTCACTACTTCACAAGCTATCATTTAGCATCAATATTACACAAAATAGTTAATGTTCTCTACTACCCTTTCACCATGGCCAAATAAACCAAGTAAACTTTTCATCAATTTTCATTTCTTTTTCAGACTTCTAACAAGCTAGAATTCTTCTTCTAATCATTATACATCAAGAAAATATACCTACTTCACTTAAATTTCCTAAGCTTCCATCAATCTTCTTTAATGACAACTTTCAAAATACTTAATGAGATAAAAAAATTATTGGTATATATATGTAAAACAAGCTTCAAATATTCAAAATATATAAAAAAAATTAGAAGAAAAACCATACCTTATGCTTGAATTTGAAGGAAAATGATCAAAGAAATTTTTTTCCCTCTATTTTGTTTCATTAAACAGAGAGCAAATGAAGAAAGAAGAAAAACTTTCTTTTACTTATAGTATAATAATAACTAATAAAATACTTATATTTTAAATAATTATTAAATAATAAATTTTTTTAATGAAAATATCACTGAAACCTAATCATGAAGTCTTTTTTTTAAATGGTAAAATTGTCATTAAATCCTTTCCATCAAAATAAAAATAGAATACTTGCACTTTAGTTCCTATACTTTTCCAACTTATTCAATTTAGTCCCTAAACTTGATGACGAATTTTTAACTAACCACATTCTCCTAATAATAATTCTCTATATTTCCATGTCTGACAGTTTCCTCTAAAAACGATCATAACTTCTTATACTACTATTTATTTATAAATCATTTATTCAAGGACTTCTACCATATATATATATATATTAAAGTGGGGATGTTACAATTCTCTCCCCCTTTAAAAAAATTTCATCCTCGAAATTTACCTGTAGAGTTGTGGATATTGAGATCGCATTGTATCCTCAGGTTCCCAAGTGGCTTCTTCTATATTATGATTCCTCCACAATACTTTTACCAGAGGAATTCGCTTGTTTCTCAATTCTTTTATGTCTCTTGCTAAAATTTGCACTAGTTCTTACTCATACGATAAATCAGGTCATACCTCAATGTTTTTCCATTGACACAACATATGATGGATTCGATCTATATATTTGGAGCATCGATACATGAAGCACATTATGGATTCGATCTAATTCTAGTGGCAAAGCCAGCTGATAAGCAACAAGTCCAACTCTTTCTATAATATCATATGGTCCAATGAACCTCGGACTTAATTTTCCTTTTCGACCAAATCTCATAATTTTTTTTTTGCGGAGAGACTTTTAGAAATACTTTATCTTCCACTTCATATTTAATTTCTCTTCTTTTTATATTAGCGTATGACTTCTGTCGATCTGAAGCTGCTTTTAATTTTTCTTTAATCAGTCAAACCTTTTCTTCTGTTTCTTGTATTAATTCTGGGCCAATCATCTTCTTTTCACCAAGTTTAGTCCAACACAAAGGTGTACGACATTTACGTCCATATAGAGCTTCATACAGTGCCATTTGAATACTTGATTGGAAACTATTATTATATGCAACTTCTGCAAGTGGTAGGTGCCATTCCCAATCAGTATCAAAGTCAATGACACAATCTCATAACATATCTTCTAACAGTTGAATCACGCGTTCTGATTAGCCATCTGTCTGAGGATGAAAGGCTGTGCTAAAATTCAATCTGGTGCCAAGTGATTCATGTAACTTCTTCCAAAATCTTGCAGTAAATCGAAGATCACGATTAGAAATAATAGACTTTGGCACACCATGCAATCTTACTATCTCAGTTATGTATAATTCTGTAAACTTATCTAATGACTAATTCGTCCTTACTGGTAGAAAATGAGCTGATTTCATCAATCGATCCACATAACCCATATGGTGTTATGCTTCTTTCTAGTGAGAGGTAAACCACTAATGAAATCCATAGTTATTTTGTCCCATTTCCATTCGAGAATCGATATAGGCTAAAGTAGCCCTGTTGGAACTTGATGTTTAGCTTTTACCCTTTGACAAGTTGGACACTTTTAGCATATTCTGTAATCTCTCTCTTCATACCTGGCCACCAATACAATTCTCGCAAATCCCGATACAATTTGGTACTTCCTAGATGCATAACATAAGGATTATTATGCGCCTCTTTAACTATCTCATTCTTCAATTCAACCTTGTTTGATACATAAATCCTTCCGTGAAATCTTACACAACCATTATCCCTAATATGAAAGTCTCCCGAGCTATTATGCTCAATTGATCTTCGTTTTTCCATCACCTTATCATCATTTTGCTGAGCCTCTCTAATCTGCTCAATTAACTACGGCTTCACTTTTAATTCAGCTAATAATGCACCATTATCACAAACACTCAACTGTGTAAACATTGATATCAAATCAGCAAGGGATTTTCGGCTCAAAGCATCAGCAACAACATTTGCTTTACCTAGATGATAATCAATCACACAATCATAATCTTTTAACAACTCTATCCAACGACCTTGTCTCAAGTTCAATTCTTTCTAGGTGAGAAGATATTTCAAGCTTTTGTGATCTATTAGATGTAGCACTTTTCACCATATAAATAGTATCTTCATATCTTTAATGCAAAAACCACTATTGTCAGTTTTAAATCATGCGTCAGATAGTTACATTCATATGGTCTTAGTTGTCGTGAAGCATATGCAATCACTTTTCTAGCTTGCATCAAAACACAACCAAGACCATTAAGTGAAGCATCACTATATGCCACAAACTCCTTTCTCGATTCTGGAAGCGTTAACACTAGAGCCTCTGTCAACAATTTCTTAAGCGTATCAAAGCTTTCTTGGCACCGTTCATCCCATTTGACTGGTACATTCTTCTGAAGTAGTCGGGTTACGGGCAAAGCTATCTTTGAAAATCCTTCAACGAATCTCCTGTAGTATCCCGCTAATCCTAAAAAGCTACAGATTTCTGAAACATTCTTCGGTTGTTTCCATTCCAAAATGGCCTCAACTTTCTTTGGATCTACACAGATACCTTCGATCGAGACTATATGCCCAAGGAACACTACTTCAGATAACCAAAACTCACATTTGCTAAGTTTCCCATAAAGCTACTTTTCTCGTAATTTCTACAATACAATCCTTAAATGCTGATCATGCTACTCCTCATTCTTTGAATAAATTAAAATATCATCAATAAACACCACTACAAACTGATCTAAATATAGCTGAAAAATATGATTCATGAGATCCATAAATGCTGCAGGAGCATTAGTCAACCCAAAAGGCATCACCAGGAATTCATAATGTCCATATCTGGTTCGAAAAGCAGTCTTCGGTATATCACTTTCTTTCACCTTTAATTGGTAATAACCAAATCTTAGATCAATCTTAAAGAACACTGTTGCGCTTTCAATTGATCAAATAAATCATCAATATGAGGCAAAGGATATTTATTGTTCATTGTCACCTTGTTTAACTGACGATAATCGATACACAACCGCAACTAACCATCTTTATTCTTTACAAACAACACTAGTGCGGCCCAAGGTGATACGCTAGATCGTATAAAGCCTCGATCTAATAAATCTTGCAACTGTATTTTCAATTATTTCAACTCTTTTGGTGACATGTGATAAAGGGCAATAGATACTGGAGTAGTTCCTGGATAAACTTCAATTGCAAAGTCCACTTCTTGATTAGGTGAAAGTCCTAGTAAATCTTCTGGAAACACGTCTGAAAATTCACACACTGTACGGATTTCCTCCAATTTCACACTTTTCGCAACCGAATTAATAACATAAGCAAGAAACGCTTCACAACCTTAATTAATCAACTTATCTGCCTTTATTACTGAGATTATTCGGGCAAGACCAACTGCTGCCATACCTTTCACTTCCATCTCTTCACCATGTGAATCTTGTATCATAAACTTTTTCTTTCGACAATCAAGAATTACACCATGCTCTGACAGCCAATCCATTTCCAAACTAACATCAAATTCATCAAATGGCATCAACAATAAGTCGGCCAGAAATATTTTACCCTAAATCTCAATAAGGCACCACCTACATACTTGATTTACTATCACTAATGTCCCATCGGATTTGAAACATTAATTTTAACCTCAGATATCTCAACTATTAGTTTCTCGGTATTAATCAACCTAGTTCTCATGTATGAATGTGTAGAACTCAGATCTATCAATGCATGAATAAATACATAAAATAGAGAAAAAATACCAGAAACAACAATCGGTGGCGTCACCTTCATCTCTAGTCCTGATAGTATAAACTCTGGCAAGAATGGAAGCCTCTACATGACTCACAGATAAATCAGTAACTTTCCCTTGACTGCCTCTGCTACTAGCACCCCCTCGGGTTCTGCCATGATCTCGAGCTATAGAAGTTGATTTTTGAGATGACACAGAAGTAACATCAACCGACTTCGGACAATCCCGAACATAATGCTCCATCGAACCACATCTAATACATGCTTCGAACTTACGCTAGCACTCTCCTTTACGACTCTTTCCATAATAATCACACTGAGATATCCAAACAGTACGACCAGGACGGTCTATTCTGGTTATTAGAGTAGATGACTGTCTGGATCAACTTTCGCTATCAGCACCAATCTGAAGTGAAGTGGATCTCCCTTGACTTTTGAAATCTCTAGCTCGTTTAGAAGGTGGCTGTGAGTTAGTACCAATCGACTTTTTTCCTCAAGCTTTATTATTCATTTTCTCTTTATGTAACTCATTGCTTGCTCTACCATTTTGGCTCTTTCTACCATATCAGCAATCTCTATAATCCTATGAGAAGCCAACTGAACTTTAATCTCATCTCTCAATCCCTAATGAAAGTGTTTGCAACTAGCTTCATCAATAAGAACCAATTCTGGAGCATACTTGAACAGGAGAAGAAATTCTCATTGATAATCAGTAATGTTCGTGTTTCAGCTCAATAAACACATTCCTCCTTTCTTCTAGATACAATTCTCCAACATACCTCTTGTTAAACTAGTTTGAAACAGCTTCCAATTAATCTCATCTACTCGATGAGAACGAACCACTATTCTCCACCAATGGAAGGCATCTCCTTGCAGTAAAGACACAGCACACTTCAAACACTCAGCTGAGGTGCATTCTAATTGTTCGAATATCCTTTCAACTGATTCTAACCACTCTTCAGCAATAGAAGGATCAACACCTCTCACACCTCTAAACTCAGTGGCCCCGTGCTTTCTTACTTCTTTAATCAAATACCCTCTCTATCTAACAGGAGGTATGGGTTGAGGTGCAATACCAGCAACTCTCTATAATAAATCAGCAATAATGGATCTTCACCTTGAGCCAACTGTCCCTGTCCTGAAGTTCTCGTGGACTGATGAACACTAGTTCCCTTTTCACCTGATGGATTGGGTTTATTTTCATCTTCTATTTCTTGTTCCATACTATCTCTCAATTCCTCAGACATTTTACTATACAAAATTTGAAATAAAGTAATTTTCAGCATCCGATTTCAGCTAAAACTAAATATTTAATGACGGCATGTACACTAGACTTATCCATACATAATACATCAAATTTTTACTCACCCGGTATCAAATTCGAAAAGCTCTGATACCACTCAAATGTGATACCTTATACTCGACCCAATTGTTGGATCTGAATATAAAATGTCACATTTCGTTGTCGAAACAACTTACTTTTCTATTATTTTTTTAAATGAATACGTAGTGGTAAAATTATTTTATAAAAATTTCGACAGCATTTCTGCTTATTTTCGTAAAATCCCCCTGCAAAATTTGAATTTTACAATATATTCATATTCGAATAATCTCCCAAATCAATTCTCAACACTTTAGTTTCTCAAAACATTCCAATAAACTAGATTTCTACGTTTAACTATTTCATCAAAACATTAATTATAAAGCACTAGCAAAGAGAACGTAACAAAAATATTTAAATTTAGTTTACGACACAGTATTATATATATAAGCCTAGGTACATGCCATTTATATCAACTAAAAGTAAAATTTTCACCAACTTTGATTGAGTTGATCTTCGGTTCTTCGGATGCTATTGGAACAATCTAGCAAATCTAACTACCTGCACACAGAAAAATAAACAAACTGTACGCTGAGCAATTTTTATGCTCAGTGGTGCTAATATCATATAATAAATAAATAAATATAGATTAGTTGATAAAAATAAATAAATAAATAAAAATAAGCCTTTTAATCAGATTTAAAATCACATAATCAATTTAATTCACACAATAAAGAAATTCAAATATATTCAATTTTTGTTTTTGCTTTTCTTTCAATCTAAACCCCGTACTAAAATTTAGACTCATAATCAGATACACAAATCCGCCACCCCGACTTTTTCGGCAACAATGGCTATCAGAGTAGTCCACGACCCTCAGAGAATAAGGACTGCCCACGACCCTTTGGGAATTGGGGCTAACAATAATAAAAATTGACCAATTTGACCTTTTCTCCCTCGACCCTCTAAGAATTGGGAAGATCTAAATCCTCTAATATAAAGACTCTATGGCATGCCAACTATATCTGATCTAGTCTAACTTAGTGTACCGGGGTAAAAATCAAGGTTCATAATCCGTTTCATCTCAATTCCATTTTCATATCATTCTCATTTTATTTTCATTTCATTATTAAATCATATATTGCCTAATGTAAAATTAGGCTTTCAATTCAAAAACATATTAAACATGTTCTTGCTCAAGCATCTAAAATCATAATACTCAAATTCAAAACATAACTACGAATTTGCTAATTTAATCATTTGAAAACATATTCATCTCAATACATAATTTTATAAATATTAACTAAATCATTCAAACTCATTCAAAACTCATAAAAATAATATAAAAATAAAATTAATATAATTAATCAATATAATCTAAATATTGTAAACCTTTATGTAATGAAAATAAGATATTAGCACAAACCGAAGTGTCAATCGCTTTACTTCTTCTCTTCGCCTTTCTCCTTCAAGATGTTCACTTCGTTTTTAGCTACAATATGAACAATTCAATACGAAATAATGCAATCTACCCATTTTAATACTAAAACTATTAAAACAAACATAAATATGCATGGTTAATTATGTTAACATATTAAGTTTCCTAATCCGAAATTCTCATATCTTTTGACTCGATTTTTCGTTTTCAATTTCGTCTTCACCGGAGCACTCACTACTTGACAAGCTATCATTTAGCACCAATATTACACAAAATGGTTAATATTCTCTACTACCCCTTCACCATGGCCAAATAAGCCAAGTAAACTTTTCATCAATTTTCATTTCTTTTTCACACTTCTAACAAGCGAGAATTCTTCTTCTAATCATTTTTTATCAAGAAAATATACCTACTTCACTTAAATTTCCTAAGCTCCCATCAATGTTCTTTAATGGCAACTTTCAAAATACTTAATGAAATAAAAAATTATTGGTATATATATGTAAAACAAGCTTCAAATATTCAAAATCTATGAAAAAATTGAAGAAAAACCATACCTTATGCTTGAATTTGAAGGAAAATGATGAAAGAAAAAAAAATTCCCTCTATTTTGTTTCATGAAATAGAGAGCAAATGAAGAAACAAGAAAAACTTTCTTTTACTTATATTATAATAATAACTAATAAAATACTTATATTTTAAATAATTATTAAATAATAAATTTTTTTAATGAAAATATCACTGAAACCTAATCATGAAGTCTTTTTTTAAATGGTAAAATTCCCATTAAATCCTTTCCACCAAAATAAAAATAGAATACTTGCACATTAGTTCCTATATTTTTCCAACTTATTCAATTTAGTCCCTAAATTTGATAACGAATTTTTAACTAACCTCATGCTCCTAATAATAATTCTTTATATTTCCATGTCTGACAGTTTCCTGTTAAAACGATCATAACTTCTTATACTAATATTTATTTATAAATCATTTATTCAAGTACTTTTACCATATATATATATTTTAAAGTGGGGATGTTACACGCACATGACTCGACTTGATCACCCCTACCATCCACCTCCTACACTAGAGCCAGAGCCAGAGCCAGAGCAAGAGTAAGAGAAAGAGGCATTGAATGATGATACTTATCATTCGGGCTTTGGGGGATCCTCACATATCCCTGGCTCATCAAGCCAAGGATATCATCCTTAGTTTATTGAGCCACAGCAATACTACGCTCCTTCCGGCCCATCATTATCACTGCAATACTCTACTCCTCCCGAGCATATGGCTGCTATTGATGACGTTGATCCTAACGAGCAACCTCGCCGTGAACGCCGACCACCACGAAGATATACCCCGAGGACCACACCATCTAATCATGGATATTAGGGTTGTATCTATGAGTGGTTAATTGTGTATGTTTGACTATTGATGAGTTTTATTGATGACTTTTTTACTTAAATTTCACATATATTTTAACTCATTTGACAATTTATTTAAATTTCATATTTATATATTGACTTAAATTTCACATATGGTTTAGGGTTTTATGTTTAAGGTTTAGGGTTTAGGGTTTTATGTTTAAGGTTTAAGGGTTTAAAATCGAACCAACTTTTAATTAAATTACCTAATAATTAAGAATTTAACTTGGAACAAACATAGTAGTGTAAATTGGTTGTATTAAAATAAACATGGTAATTTCATTTCATAATCGAGTACAAATAACTTAATTCCTACCCGATCCGGATGACTAACAAATATGGTAGGTTCATTGGGGGCAGTTACGCCGATTATGCCCAGCTAGTCTACACACTCCATAAAGCTTACCGCCGTCTGTTTTCTCCATAATGTCCATTTCGTTATGGATTCTAGTCACATGCTAACGACTTTTCGGATTCCTTCGCAAACCTTTGTTCGAGACAAGCTCAAAAGTTGTTGAAGGCACCTCCTATGTAGATAAGTCAGGCAAGACAAGGAACTCGTTTTCCTAAATACGTAATGTGCTCTTGAGACTGTAGATGAGGTCGATGAACTGTTCAACATTGAGCAACGCTTTAGCATAAGCTGCAATGACATGTGCACAAGGATAACGAAGTGTATCGAACCTGCTACACTCGTAATGTCTGTTATAAAGATCAACCCCGTAAGACCCTGGTGGGATACCATGTCGACGCCCAAAGGTCTCCATAATTTAAAATCTTTAAAACTATCGTGAATATATTTCAACGTTCATCGACCTCGCTCTCTGACGGTTTGCATCCATTGCCTTCTTGATAACTTCGACAAACACGTGTCCGGTGTTAATCTGATCGATTTGTCGTGTCCTCATTAATGGCATCAAGGTAGCTAACTTGAAGAACGTAGTTGAGAACACGGATGAAATCGAAAGATGTCATATTCTCTTGAGCATGTTGTTAACCGACTCTGCCAGGTTGGTCATCATTTGACCATATCAAAACCCGTCATCGAAACTTTGATACTATTGTCACGGCTCCATGGTACCTAACCACTCTCACAAAGGCTTGTTCGTTTGACCTTCCATGTCACACTTAAGTCTGGTCATTCTTTGCCAGAATCAGTGTAACTCTAACTCGTATGCTGTGTATGTATTAAGAAAAGATAAGTTACAGTCTTAAATTAAAACATTAAAAATATAAAATGAAACTAAATTTTTTTACTCATTTTCACAAGTCGTCTCTTCCAGTCTGCATTCTTATATTCTCTATAGAAGTTAGCCGTAATGTGTTGGCTGCAATAAATAGATCTCCATGGTACACTAGTACGCCTAATGGTGAAAATTTTTCCCTTCCCTCTATCGGAGATGATGCAAATATTATCGTTATGAACAACATACCTCCGCAGGTTCGTCAGGAAGAATTCCTATGATTCCATGTCTTCCTTGTCCACAATAGCAAATGCTATCGGGAGCATGTTTTGATTCCTGTCTTCAGCCACCGCAATAAGTAGAATCTACGTATATTTCCCGTATAGCCAAGTCCCATCTTTTTGGAGAAATGGCTTGCAATGAGGAAATGCTCGAACGCAGGGATCAAACGTCCAAAACATATATTGAAAAATTCTTCTTCCCATTTGTAGGTTATTATCCAGGCTATAATAAGGCCATGTCACCAACTCAATGTCAGTCCCCGGCACGTACTATCGCATTACGACAATCCACCCCTACAGCTCATTGTACGACACATCTCAATCATCAAACAATTGTTTCATTGCCATCTGTTTCACTATCCATGCTTTCCAATATGAAACCCGATACTATAATCGTGCTTGCATCTCGACAATCAGTGTGGAAACTTTGATGGTTGGCAAGTCCTTTACCATTGGCATGATATGTGTGCAGATAGTTTTGGAATCAAGTTTCCGGTGATCTTCTGACATACGTGTTGAATTGCATATGTGAGGCCTATCAAATTTTCTTATCTTCTACATCTGCGACTTCTGGATAAATGCAACTCCTACCTGCCGATTGCAACCTTTCATCGACTTCCAGCACTCCTCGATATATAATGTCGGTTTAGACACTGCGACTTTGTAGTCCACCGACACATTCATGCTATACCGCTTAATGGTAAATACACACTCTTCCTTGGATTCAAATTTTTGGCCCACAAATAACTCTTCAGGGTTTGCTGCTACGACCAATCAATGAGCAGGTAGTATATCAGGGTACTCCGCGAACTCGGTTGCATGTGCTGTATCAAGGTCTGTAAGCGACATGTGCGCCCCAACAGGATTATTGTGCATCACAATATGTCTAATTGGGTTCTCGACTGGAGACGCATTATAATTTCCATCGTCATTCGCCCCTTCATCGTCGATATCATCCGAGACCTCATCCACATCTAGATCACTATCAATATCGACCTCATGATCAGAAGGAATACTACTATCATATCCAGCATCTCCATCCACATCATTCTCGGATGCAGCAGCATTAAGATCGATGTCGATCCCGCGTACTATTGATTGACTTTCAACGTACAATACTGGAACTACCATACACGGAGTTTAATCTTAATTTTCTACTGAAATTGAATCTTCAGTTGGTTTCACATCAACTAACTCGGCAAACATCTGAACCGGTGCATTTTGGTCACTTTGATTCGTACAATAAAGAGCGATCATTGTCTCCACTTCTTCATCGTCTACAAGTTTCATCTCGGAGAATTTGATGGGATTTGTCGAAACTTGAAACTTGTAGAAAAGTTTCGAGATCCTTCTCCCACAACGTCTAAAAATTTTTGCACTAATCTTTTCTTTCCTATCATCAACAAAGATATTTCGACGAAATCTCATTGCTATTTGTTGTCGACACTCAACTATACATCCAACTTATGTTCTCAAAATTACACCATTAAAATAACTGCATACAACAAATTGATTATCCATCTTCAATAAATTTGTTAAAAAATAAATAAAATTTCAATAAAATAACCATTTAAAAATATCTCCTACTAAAAAAATTTTATAATAAATAAACATCAAACTAAACTAAAATATACTAAACAAAATTGTATAAAAATAACAAAAAAATTACCTTTTATTTTTCCCTTTCTTCTCCTTTTTTCTTCTACTATTTTTCTTCTTGTTTTTCTTTGATTTTTTTCGCAAATTTAAACATCCCAAAACCCTAACCCCCTTTTATAATGCCCCGATCTGGGTATTTTGGCACAGAGGTGCCGCCCATTAGAAGGGCACATTCAATGCCGCCACTCAAGTTGGCACCTTTAGTGCCGCCCTTCAAAAGGGCCTAATCCATGTGTCAAGTATTTTTTTTATCTCTATCAAAACCATTTTTTGAAAATGTCCCGAATTTTATTT
This sequence comes from Gossypioides kirkii, assembly GCA_005610355.1. Classification (NCBI taxonomy): domain Eukaryota; kingdom Viridiplantae; phylum Streptophyta; class Magnoliopsida; order Malvales; family Malvaceae; genus Gossypioides; species Gossypioides kirkii. Next base: position 22,783,479 of record CP032253.1, on the reverse strand, counting down.
TAAAAATGATAATGGAGTCGCCACCAGTTTTTTTAATTTAGTGTGATTGGATCACCATAAAATACTTAAGTTTATTTAAACAAAAGTTTTGGTCCTCGAAATCCAGAAAATAGGTTCGGAAGTCAGTTACGTGTGAGGAAGGATTAGCACCCTCACATGCCCAAATTTGATACCTAGTCAGTTATTTAATGCCTTAATTGTTGAAAATTTGAAAACTCGAGTAAAATTTAAAATGCGATCCATAAATGTATGAATGATATATTTAAAAGTCATTTTTTTTTAAAAATGAATTTTGTAGAGAAAATGCCCTTTTCGTTTCAAATCAATAGAAAAAATCATATCCAGTAAGTTAGGGCACAATATTTCAGATGTTTGAAAGATCAATGACATTTATCAATTTTAAATAGGATATTCAACTACTTAGGTTCAAAAAATATCATGCCCAGTACGTTTGAGTACAATTTCTCCAATTCCCTAAATAAAAGAACATCAAACATTTATTAATTTTAAATGGGATACTCGATTATTTAGGTTCAAAGAAAAAAATCATACTCAGTACGTTTGAGCACAATTTCTCAACTTCCCTAAATAAAAAAACATCGAACATTTATTGATTTTAAATGGGATACTCGATTATTTAGGTTCAAAAAAAAATCATATCCAATACGTTTGAGTACAATTTTTTGATTTCCCTAAAATAAAAGAATATTGCCTCCCTTTTTTAAAACAAATTATCTATTTTCTTAAAGGATAAAATACAATTTATTTTGTTAAAATATCTTACAAAAGATAAATGAATATGCATTAATTTAAAGATATCAAAACCAAAACATACATAGATAAATAAAGAGAGCATAATTAATGATGACATAGCAAATACTCAAGACACATTCATAAAAATAATAAATCAACAAATATTAAAGTAAAAGAAATATAAAAACAAGTGATTGAATAAGAAGTAAAAATATTAAATAAATAAATATACAATATAGATTAAAAAAAGAGTTGATTATCAAAGTAGGTAAAAAGTAATAAAAATTAAATAAAAGGTTACATAGATAAAAAAAAAAGCAAAAGGGTTAAATTTTAAGAAGAAAATAAAATAAAAATAGAATAGAATAAAATATCTCTATTTAAAAGAAAACAAAATAAAAGGGCCAAAAAAATTTTAAAGAAAAAAAATAATTTAAGGGTTAAATTAGAATAAAAATAGAGTTTAAGTTAAAAAAAACATAAAAATAGAAAAATTTGGGGCTTAAGTTTTAGATTCGAAAAAGTCCAAGGAGTGAGTGGGTAATAACCCCAAGTCTCAAGCACGTGTCACTCCTAGATACACTTAAAGTCAGGGGACTAGAATTTAAAAGAGAGCAAACTTCAGGGTGGATTTTGAAATAAAATGAAGGACGTGATTAAAAAAAGAAAAATGCGGAAGGACCGCAAAAATAATTTGACTAGTTTTAAAAACATGCGGATCTTTTTAGGGCATATTTGGGTTGAATCTGGGTCATCCAAAACGACAACGTTTTGTGACTATTGAGACTAGCCAAAAACGACGTTGTATGGAGTTTGATTGGGCTCAAAAGGACTAAATTGAACATTCATGGAAAAGCGGAGGCATCGATACGGCAAATCGACCCTTCGCTTGGGTAAAACGGGTCAGGTCTCATTTTATACCAAAATGACACCGTTTTGGAGCTTATTGCATTAAGACCAAACGACGCCGTATGGCATAGGGAATTTAAGTTTAAAATTTAATAAAACAAACCTCATTTTCCCTTACTCTTTTAAAAAAATCTTTTGAAACCCTGACATTTTCTCTCAAAAATTCCAAGGGCTGAACCTAGGGCTCCCCGTCCGTCCATTCGTCGTAGCCACCGATCATTGACGATAGAGTCCGTCGCCTACAGTGGTTGAGAAGTCAGAAAGGTATCTTTTTTTACTCCTTTTTTAAAAAAAAAAGTAGATCTGGGGTCGATCTATTTGAAACTAGTTTCGAAAGCCCTAAAAAAGAAAAAACAAGATTCGATTTTAGGTTTTTAAAACTGATTTTTTTTTGTGTGTTTCATTTTCTCTTAGTCGAAGGCCTCCTACGCGAGCATGAGGTTGTTCGGGGGCCCTCCGTTTTGAGAGATGTTCCTCCTCTCGAAGGCGCAAGAGATCGAAAAAGGTATGATTTTTAAACCCTAGTTTTTTTGTTTTATTTTCGAAATATAAAAAGAAAAACACAAAATTTTTTACCTTGAAATTGCTTGCCTTTTTTATTAATATTCAATGCTTCGTAAAAAATTACAATGGGTAGTTGGGGCTCTTTATAGCCCGAATATATTACAATTTACTATTTTTTTGAATCTGAGTTCTTCATCACTATTTGCAGGTTCTTCTTTTGTGTCAACAGCAGTGGCTTCTCCGGTCAACGGCGACGTGGCCTTGCCATTTCGATGCAAGGGGAAGCAGAGGAGTTAGAAAGCTTCAGGGCATGTGCGATGATGTGACAGCTGACGTGGCCACGAGGGAGCAGCGTCGGATGGGTGAGGGGATTGGGCTTAAGTTTAGTGGTTTGGGTTTGTAATTTGGGCTTTTGGGTGTATTTGGGCATACGGCAATTTTTATTTTGTTTTGTAAATGGACTTTTGGACTTTAAAATGAAAGCATTTGTGTTTTATAATTTATTATTTTATTTTTGTTTGTTTTTGTTGGGCCCGGACAAATTGGGCTCCAACAATTGCCCCTCTTTGCTTGTTGTTGTGTAACGGAACGGAGTAAAGACTAAAAGGAAGACCAATTTCATCTTGTCTCACTGAATTTGGTTTCTTTGACGCTCTTTCTTCAAGTAGTCTGCTCTTTCACTTCTTTTGTTATTTAATTTTACTGTATCCGCTTCTCTGCAACTTCAGAAGATAAGATTTGGTGTTTGAAACTTATGTGCATTCTATTGTAACCTCAGGGACATTGAGATCTGCTTCATTATTTTAAATCGACTTATTTCAACTCAAGGGTATGGGATTTGATGTTGTAACTTCTCTCCATTCCACTGTAACCTCAGGGAGATCGAGATTCACTATCGTAATCTTTGATATGATCCACTAGTACTTCAGGGGTATAAGGTTTGGTGTTATAGCTTTGTCTTGCTCAATTGTAACTTTAGGGTATAAGATTCACTTTTGTAGCTTCAATCTAAACCTCTACAAATTTTGAGATTCGCTTTTACGGCTTCAATTTGCTTCTCCATATCTCTAGGGTATAAGATTTGCCATTGCGGCTTCAATCTTTCCCTTCACATCTCTGGGGCGCAAGATTCGCCATTGTGATTTCAATCTTTCCCTTCGCATCTCTTGGGTGTAAGACTCGTCATTGCAGTTTCAATCTTTCCCTTCGCATCTCTAGGGTGTAAAACTCGCCATTGCGGCTTCAATCTTTCCCTTCGCATCTCTAGGGTGTAAGATTCGCCATTGCGGCTTCAATCTTTCCCTTCACATCTCTAGGGTGTAAGACTCGCCATTGCGGCTTCAACCTTTCCCTTTATAATTCTAAGGTGTAGGATTCAATGTTTCCTCGTTTCATCTTGCCATTTTTGCGGGAATGAAACCTGTAGAATATGCTTTAATGGACCTCCATGTAGGCCAAATTATTAGGATGTCATGACCAGAATGAGTCAAATGCTCCTAACTAAACGAGTGTGCATGATGGATGTCAGATTCAAAAATGATTTCCTTTTCTTTTCATTGTCCGTGGATTGAGATGGTTTGTCGCTTGTTGCAGTTTTATTACTACTGTGCTACCCTGTCTTCTTCTAGGCAGGGATTCAAATAGCAGTCGAGTAGCGGAATAGCGGCTGCCATATAGCAATAGCAGCACTGTCTGAAATTGTTATTGTTGAAAATAGGGGTGTGAAGCAGAACCACACCAATAGCGACGGATCGCGAAGCAATTTAATGGGTAACGGTCAATTGCGGCAACAACGGACTGCTATTCCTCTCTTTTTTTCATTACCGTAAAACTTTAAAAAATCAATAAAAGAAATTATGAATCAGAAAAGAAAAAGTAAAGTATGTAACTTACCAGAGAATATACTCTTCAGTCTTCACCAAGGTCCAAAACCTATAGTTCTCAATCAAAAAAGAAGAAGCAAAAGTCGTTCTAAACTTCTAATTTCAAAATAAATAGAAAAAAAAACACTTCGAAGCTTTGGACTTTGGAGAAGAAACTTACCTTTGGAGAGCACTTACCACTATTTTTGGGAGATTTGGACTTTGGAGAGCACCGGAGCAACGGAGCCTTCAAAGGTAGGAGACGTCAGTTTTTTTCTTTGAGTGTTGATTTTGTCTGTTTTGGTTTTTCCTATTCAATTTCATCGTGGCTTTTCATTTTTTGTTTGGTTTTGTTTTTTCAATTTCTTAGCAGACAGCTGGTTGTTGGTTATTGCTTTGTATTGGGGATAGGGTCATATGGGTGGCTGTTGTTTTTTGGTTTGTTTTCTTTCTTTAATGCTTCATTAATGCTGTTTGTTTTGGATTTTGAGGGATTTTTTTTGGTAATTTGAATCGGCAAGTTTGTTCTTTTACTCCCTTTAAGAACTGGCCTACAGAGCTTTAATGATAACCTTCAGAAGTTAGACGCTTGCTTATCTGATTGGGGATGATTTCGATGGTGTTTCATCAGTTTCCTATTTTTTTTTAATCCAATAGATTGGGCTTTTATTTCACTAAAGGATAAGGAAATCCAAAAAGACAAAAAGAGTTCAATAACATAAAAAGTCCAAAGCTAACAAAAATTAAAAGGCATAAAAAACTGAAAAATAGAAGAACTATCTAGAAGAAGTAATTGATTCCTTTGCCCAATCAGTAAAAAAGCAGCAATTGTTCCCAACAAGATAATTTTTTTAGATTAACATTTATGCAATATTTAATTTTTTATTGATGAAATGATTTTCAGATATTAATTTTAAATGATTATTTTATCACCTAACATCTTACTTGGGTAGCTATACATATATTATGTATCATTGACAACTGGTTAGTGTTTTATAAATTTTTTATTTGTTAATTTTTATATTACATTTATTTTTATTATCATGATAAATTAGTATAATTAAATAATAATTCAAATTTAAAAATACATTTGATTTTTTAACTTTATGAATAATAATATACTAATTGGAATTGATTAGAAAAATTTATTGGACATGAATGAATGTTAAATGAGATGAAGATTAAAATTAGATGATTAAATATAGGTGAAATAAGATATTATTTTGTTATTTATTAGCTTATGCAATAAATTTAATTTTTCAATGTTAGTGATGTTTACTTTTTTTTGTATTATATTATTGATAATATAAGTAATTCATTACTTATATTACATTTCTAAATATAATTTTATGTTTCTTGTATATAAATAAAAATAAAGCATGCCGCCACGTGAAGAGTTCCCGACTAAAGGATTGGAGGGTGCACTAAGTAATGATATAGGTTGACACTTTGGAACTTCAGTGCCAAATACAAAAGGAAATATCGTATGTAAACTCTGTGGTAAAGTTGTGACAGGAGGAATAACACGATTTAAAGAGCACATTGCTCATAAAATCGACAATGTTGTACCATGCCCTAATGTTACTAGTATGTGATAGTGATACTTTATTATTAATTTTAAATATTATTATAAATTTATCAATAAAGATTAAAGATTATACATAATTGATAATAATATAAAAGTGTGGATTATTTTTATTTTATTATCAGGTGTCATTAGAGAAAGTATGATGAATATATAGAAAGAAAGTAGGATAAAGAAAATAGACAAAAAGAGGAGAACAGATGAATTCTTATCCCAAATAAGAGGAGAGGAGGATGAACACGAGAAATTCATTGATGAGGTTTCTGCTATAAGGTAAGCAACTCGAGAAATTATCCAATCACAACACGAGTGACATAGAAGGGAAGAATTCAGACGAAGTACTGGTGGTTGGAGTAACATTTATGAAGAAGGGCGATCTTTTCATGGATCGGCTGGAGGATATCATGAAGAAAGAACAGGTAAATCCATCTCAAGTGAGTCTGAGTTTACCTTAAGGGGAGCTATACCTGAATTGGTTAAAAGCAAAAGCTCAAGCAACCAAAGGTTAATGACTCTTTTTTAAAGACTTTACGCATGAAGATAGGCGAAGCGGTATCTAAATTTTTAATATATGAACGGTTTTCTTTTCAATTAGCAAGCTCTCCATGGTTGTATAACCTAATTCAAGTGTCAATAGAACTTGGACAAGGTGTAAAGCTCCCAACGCCTCATGAGGTTTCAGATGTGTATTTGGAGTCAGAGTATCAACGAGTTTGTGATTGGGTAAATGGACTAAAAACTCATTGGAAAGAACTAGGTGCAACTCTAATTTGTGATGGTTGGACCAACAATTTGAATCAAATGCACATCATTGATTTCCTTGTTTATTGCAGTAAAGGTACTGTTTTTTGGAAGTCTGTGGATGTCTCGAGTGTTTGTAGTAGAGATGCTAAATTCTACTACAGTTTGTTAGATTCAGTTGTAGAAGAAATTGGAGAAAGTTACATAGTTCAAATAATAACTGATAATGAGACAACAATGAAAGCCGCTAGAAAAAAATTAATGTTGAAAAGAAAGCATCTATATTGGACCTCATGTGCAGCTCATTGTTTAGATTTATGCCTTGAAGATATTGGGAAAAAGCCCAGTGTAGCAAAAGTGTTAGATGAGGCTAAAAAAGTGACTTGCTTCATATACAACCACATTTGGACTGTTGATTTGATGAAGAAGTATACACAAGGGAAGCAAATACTTCAATCTGCTTTTACTCGATTTGCAACTTATTTCATTCAACTTGAAGAGATAACAAAGCAAAAGCAAGGTCTGAGAGAAATGTTTAATTCAAAGGTCAGTATTTTATAATTAGTTAATATAATTACTTAAATATAGTAACTGTTAATGATTTTATTAGTTCCAAATAATTTAAATTATATTATTTTAAAATTTTTCTTATGAATATATAAGAATTTAAAGAATCAAAATGGGGACAACAAAATTCATAAAAATTATTGAGCCCATAAAAATTGTTTTGGGAAAAGATTTTTGGAAAAAGGCCAATGACCTCATAAAAGTTTATGAGCCCCTAGTAAAAGTATTGAGACTTATGGATGGTGATGAAAAACCAACTATGGGCTTTATTTATGAGGCTGTTGATAGAGCTAAACGAGCAATTCAACAAAATTGTCGATATTTCACCGAGTACGAAAAAATTATTGACAATAGATGGAATTTTATTAATTCCGACTTGCATTCAACTGGTAAGATAAAATGTTCCATATAATTAAGAACTATTTTATATTTTATTATTTTAAGCTTTAGATTATTATTATTTGATGATATTCTTATAAATTATGCTTAGGTTATTTTCTCAATCCTCAATTTCAATTTGGGGTGGAGCATTCTGAGAATATACTAATAGAAACATTAGAAGGTACAAGATCAATAATTGAAATATTAGAACCTTCTCTTGATACTCAAGTCAGAATGGTTAATCAGCTTAGATTCAAGTACTATTATTTGTAACTTAATTAGTTACATAATTTGAAATGAAATTATTTTTTTCATTTTTACTATCTTTTATTTATGTAGTTGTTACTATTTAGAGATATACATGAGACATTTGGTACTCCACAAGCACAAAGATCTTGGAAGCAAATGAATCTGAGTAAATAATTAATTAAATTATTTAATTTAATTTAATTTATATTGTTTAATTATATTGTACATTTTGAAGTTATTTTGAAATTTAAATAATATTATGCAGCTGAGTGGTGGATAATATATGGCACATGTGTTCTTGAGTTACAAAGATTAGCAATTAAAGTGCTTAGTTAAACAACTTCTGCATCAAATTGCGAATGAAATTGGAGCACATTTAATTATATTCACACCAAAGCAAGAAATAGGTTTAAGTACAAAAAACTTAAGAAACTAGTGTTTACCTACTATAACATGAGGCTTCAGATAAGGCATCAAAAAAGAATGAGCATTAATGATATAAACGCTAGTTTTAATCCTATCAGCCTTGATCATATCTTTGAAGATGTTGATCCACTATCAGAATGGCTTTAAGAGAAAGAGAATCCATTGTTAGATGGTGAAAATGTGGGTGTGTTGTCTGTGGATACCTCTGATGATGATATGAATGTTGATCAATCTCAACAACATAACTTGTCTCATTCAAGTTCTAATACAATGCCAAGTCGGAGTGGTGATGGACTCGATGGTGGTGGTTTAAGTCCAATTGATGATGATGATGGACATAGTGGTGATAGAGGTGAAATTAGGTCTTCTAGTCGGTATGGAGGAGAATATGGGGTTGGTACCACTAGTGGATATTTCCGTGATAGATCAGAATTTGACGAAAATATGTTTCCTAAACCTAGGAGAGATAGAAGTGAACCTAGAGCTTCATCAAAAGGAAAAGGCAAGAAGCATACTTCTGTAGGCTCTTCATCTGGTAGGAGATCGATTTCTAGTAACCTTGGGTATAGTGATTCATCTACTAGCACTCAAGGTTTTTATCCGCCGAAACAACCTTCATATTTTCAACCTTCACATGGTTATCCACAACCATATGGTTATTATCCACCATTTCCTAATTATGGTGTGGCATACCATCCTCAAATGCATCCTCCACCCCCAATGTATCACCCACCTCCACCACCGATGTATCCTCCTCCTCAAATATATCCTTCATATTAGTTATATGGAAACCAAGGTGAAAATGTTACTTTTTATATATATATTTGGGCAAAGGCCACGATAACCAAGTCAAGAATGCTCTCAAAGTGAAGGTGAATGATCTGATCTTCCTCGTCATTCCACTACTTGGTGAAAACTAAATTGTACCACTACCACTATTTGTAGGGTATGCTTTTTTTAAAGAAAAATTTTATTAATGTTTTTAATTTTAATGATATTAAAACTTTTAAGATACATCTATACATAAATGAATGGTGTGTATTTTATGAAAACATAATTAAGAATTGAAGCATGTTAAACTATATATGAAAGTAGAATGTGAGTGAGAATAAGTGGTAGGAAATAGAAATAATTAAAGAGAATATATACATTTATCTATTTTTTTTTTCTTTCTGCAGGCTACAGCATAAAATGTTTTGATATCTTCACCATCTTCAAAGTTGTCAAGAAATACTGAAGACCTCTCTCATGTATGAATTTTTAATTATTTTATCTATAAAAATTTTCAAACTTATTAAATATGATGAATGTTTAATAATTCCTATTTTTTACTTTGTTATTAGTTAATATAATATTCTTAGAAAATTCGTAAATAAATATAAGAATAATTAATGATTGTAAAAATTGTGTTTTCATATTAATAAAAGTTCAGAAGTGTTGAAAAACACTCTAACAATCATTAAAAGTGATTTTTTTATAATTATAATTATAATTATTATGTTTTGCAATAAGTTGTGCGAATTTAAAAAAAATTCATGATCGCGATACTCGCAGTGATCACTATAACATCCGTTATGTCCGCAACCGTGACAAACGCAACGCGACCGAAAACGCAGCCGCAACTGCAATTTGAATCCCTGCTTTTAAGTCTCCGATGAGACTTGGCAAAGTAGTCTTAGTTTGACCTACTTGTTACACGTTGGTTCTTTTCAAATGGTGGTCTCGTTTCAGGTCCCCATACCCTTTAAGAGTTTTCTAAAGCAATACGCATAGATCCTTGTATACCTTGTAATGTTAGTCCATTATCCGTTATTTTAATGAAAAAATGCTTGAACAAGATTGTGGAAGAATAAGATCGAATTTAGTTAGAGACAAAGCTCAAAGAATTTGAAAAACATTGGTCAAAGAAAAATTGCAAAGTATAAAATAATAAAAAAGAAACAACACTAGGTGCCCCAGATATCAAAATATGAGCTTCTCTAGACTAACTTGACGAGAATAATTTTGAGCCTGATATGTATCTAGGGAACTTGGAGTGCTTTGTCAATGCCCCAAGATGTAAAGTTTCTCCACCTTGTTACTTCTGAGGAAAACACCCATTACAAGTCTTTTCTTAGCTCCGAATTTGAATGGCCCTTTATGGGTTTTCAATCCAAAATTGCTTTGGTTTCAAAATGCCCTTTGCGGGTTTTCATTTTGACCTCTCCTTTTTTTAAGGGAAGTATTTATTCACCGAGTCTGAATTGACGAGATTACGCAGATATTTGCCATCCATTTCAGTCAGAATGGGAGCTCCTCTCGAGAAGACTTTCTTTACCACATAAGGCCCTTCCTAATTGGGCATCCATTTTCCCCTGAAGTAATTGTGTATGGGAAGTATATTTTTCAGAACCAGATCTCCCTCATGAAACTCTCTGGATGGACCTTCTTGTTAAAAGCTCGCATCATTTGTTTTTGGTACATATGACCATGACGGATAACTCTTAATTTTTTTTCTTCGATCAAGTTCAGCTGATCATATCTGATTTGAATCCATTCTGCCTCATCTAACTGTAATTCTGACAAGATTCAGAGAGAAAGAATCTCAACCTAAATAGGCAAAACTGTCTCCATTTCGTACACTAGTGAAAACAGTGTAGCTCCAGCAGAGAAAATGTCATTTTCGTTTCGAATCAATAGAAAAAATCATATCCAGTAAGTTAGGGCACAATATTTTCGGATGTTTGAAAGATCAAGGATATTTATCAATTTTAAATAGGATATTCGACTACTTAGGTTCAAAGAAAAAATCATACTCAATACGTTTGAGCACAATTTCTCGAATTCCCTAAATAAAAAAATATCGAACATTTATTGATTTTAAATAGTATACTCGATTATTTAGGTTCAAAGAAAAAATCATACCTAGTATGTTTGAGCACAATTTCCCGAATTCTCTAAATAAAAGAACATCGAACATTTATTGATTTTAAATAGGATACTCGATTATTTAGGTTCAAAGAAAAAATCATACCCAGTACGTTTGAGCACCATTTTTTGAATTCTCTAAAATAAAAAAAAATATTACCTCCCTTTTTTAAAACAAATTATGTATTTTCTAAAAGGACAAAATATAATTTATTTTGTTAAAATATCTTACAAAAGATAAATGAATATGCATTAATTTAAAGATGTCAAAACCAAAACATACATAGACAAACAAAGAGAGCATAATTAATGATGACATAGCAAAAACTCAAGACACATTCATAAAATAATAAATCAAACAATATTAAAATAAAAGAAAAATAAAAGCAAGTGATTGAATAAGAAGCAAAAATATTAAATAAATAAATATACAATATAGAATAAAAAAAGAGTTGATTATCAAAGTAGATAAAAATTAATAAAAGGTTAAATAGATAATAATAAAAAAGAAAAAGGATTAAATTTTAAGAAGAAAATAAAATAAAAATAAAATAAAATAAAAGATCAAGAAAACAAAATAAAAGGGCCAAAAAAATTTTTTTAAAAAAAAACAATTTTAAGGTTAAATTAGAATAAAAATAGAGTTTAAGGTAAAAAAACATAAAAATAGAAAAATTCGGGGCTTAAGTTTTAGATTTGAAAAAGTCTAGGGACTGAGTGGGTAATAACCCCAAGTCCCAAGCACGTGTTACTCCCAAATACACTCAAAGTTAGGGGACCAAGATGTAAAAGAGGGCAAACTTCATGGTGGTTTTTGAAATAAAATGAAGGATGTGATTAAAAAAGAAAAATGCGGAAGGACCGCAAAAACAATTTGACCAATTTTAGAAACATGCGGATCTTTTTAGGGCGTATTTGGGTCGAATCCAAGTCATCCAAAACGACAACGTTTTGTGACTATTGAGATTAGCCAAAAACGACATCGTATGGAGTTTGATTGGGCTCAAAAGGACTAAATTGATCGTTCATGGAAAAGCAGAGAGATCGATATGGCAAATCGACCCTCAACTTAAAAACGCGCAAATCTTAAGGTAAAATGGGCTTAAAATTTTATCCAAGTCCGACCCGAATTATAATAGTCAGACTCGAGCCTAGCCCTATTAATTTTTCTTATATTATTTTATTACATACAACAAATTTAAAAAATATATAATATATCAAATACACTTAAAAACATTAAAACAAACATTAAAAATAAATAAATTTAAAATACATTAAAAAAATTTATATTAAGATAGTTGCAAATAATTAGTAAAAAAATTAACAATAAAACATAAGTTTTACAATATTCAAATAATATTAAAAAAAGATAGTGAAACAATAATAAAAACGCATAAAAATAACATCTAAAACAGCAGCCAAAATAACGGAAAAACAACATAAAAAACAACAAAAAAAAGTAACAAAAATAGCAACAAAAATAACAGTAAAAACAACACGAAAACAGTAACCAAAACAGTAAAAAAGCACTAAAACAGTAAAAAACAACACAAAAACAGTAAAAAATAGCAACCAAAACAGTAAAAAAAGCACCAAAACAACAATATAATTTTTTTTTATTAAAAATGGTTAATTTATTCGGGCTCGAGCCAAAAAACTCATACACGAGGCTCGGCCTATTTAGAAAATGGGCCTCATTTTTTGTCCAAGCCCATTTTTCGGGCCTATATTTTTGTCCAAACTCTCCCATTTTTCGGGCGGGTCTTCGGGTCGGGTCGAGTGGCCCAACCCATGATCAGGTCTAGGTCGGGTCGGGGGTGCTCCCTCCGCACCCATCCCTCCAAAAAATTTTCGTCCCCATTCCCACCTCGCGACCCTTTGTGGGTACAAAACCCAAAATCATCCTCGTCCCACAACCCGCAATACTAAAACCATCACCACCTTACCACCCACATGGATCTCCAAACTCACCTAATCATTGTTATACCCGCCTCGCAATCCACTTCATATAATATATTTATATGTATCAATTAAATAAATATAAACCATTTTTTATGAAAAAATATGAAATACTTGTCTCTGAACTCCCACCACATATGTGATATTATTCCAACTATCACCATTTAAAAAATAAGTTGTCGCGACCCTTTAATTGGTAAATAAAATATAACTTTAACACAAGTTTAAAAATTCAAAAAATAAAGTTCTCACATAATATCCAAATATAAACAATATCTCAAATACATCATAAATGTCTCCAAATGCAACACAAGTGTAAAAATTCCAAAAATCAATCAATACATGTTACTCCTATATTAGATTAAATTATCTAAGGCTCTCTTTATATAAGGAAAATTTAGAAAGTTCAGCTATAATTAAACTTAATCACTTTAATATTAAATTAATATAATACTTTTTAAGATAAATATTAGATTAAAATTAAACCCAATGAGTGGCTCCAGTGAAAAAAAATGTTGTTTATCCTAGGGGACCCGGATTCTAGCACTTATGTGTGCGGTGTCAAAGGGTTAAGAAAGTATGAACAGCTACTAACATGTAATCACCGATATATCCAAAAAAATATTAGATTAAAATTAATATTAAATCTTATTAAATTAATAGAATATTTATCAACAAGATAAACATTAAATTTAATATTAAGATAATCACTTTAATATTAAATTAATTAAATACTATTAAGATATTTATTAAATTAAATTTGTATAAATGTTTATTTTTAAATATGCTTATTATATTATGCGAGACGAGCGGGAATGGAGAGAGGTGGGTGGGGATATGGCGGGTACAAGGTAATACCTACGCTTGCCCCACCACCCACGACAGATCTAATTTTTGTCTCCATCCCCGCCCCACCACCCGCGAAACCCGCCTCACTGACATCCTTAGGTGGGGCAAGCGTGAGTATGACTTTGTACCCGCTTCATCCCGTCCGCCACACATAATATAATAAACATATTTAAAAATAAACATTTACAAAAATTTAATTAAATAATTATTTTAATAGTATTTTATTAATTTAATATTAAAGTGATTATTTTAATATTAAATTTAATCTAATATTTATTTTGAGAACTCTCTAAACTTTCCCTATATAAAAAGAGTCTTGGTTCATTATTTCACACAAGAAAAAGTTATAAAGAAAAAATTCTCTAAAGAGATTATTTCAGAAAATTTCTAGAGATGTTTTTTTTATTTATAACTTGGTTAAAAAATTTAGAAAAATTACGAAATTACCCTATTGATAACTTTTATATAAAAATTCTTGATTCGAAGCAAACCCACACTTAGTAGACGTGAGCTTGAGGATAACGGAGAAAGACTACTTGGTCGAATTATTCATATTTTTTTCATAAAAAATTTGATTTATATTAATTTAACTTATACTTATAAATATATTATATGAAGTGGGTCGCGGGATAGGTATAGCAGAGATTAGGTGGGTTTAGGGACTCACGTGGGTGATAGGACGGGAATAATTTTAATTTTACGGGTCGTAAGACGGGAATAATTTTGGGTTTTATACTCATAACGGATCGTGGGGCGAGAATGAGTGCATGAGAGGTTACAGTTTGATACTAACTAGGAATGATTTGACTTTACAAGTCTTGTTTTCTTTCTAATGTTTTTGGCTTTTGGCTTTCATTTTAGAGGTGAAAAAACAAAATGTAAATAAAGTTAGCCAATACAATTTTTCGATCCAGTCACTACCCATCTTTCCATGTCATATTGACTCCAAACACACTGATTTTAAGGAAAAAGAATGTAAATCAAAGCAGTAGTGAGCCAGGAATCGCTTTGAAATTATTTTTATACTTCTTTTAATAATTTAAGTTTAATATCTATTTTGGCCCTTATATTATGCATAAATTCTCAGTATAGTATTACAACAATTATTTTGGTCAGTTCAGCCCTTTATCCTATCCTTCTGTCAATATTATTACATGTTATTTGTTATAACTTAAAGGCAATTTAACCTAAATTATAAAAAAATGAATGATAAATTTATTATAAATGTAACATTTCAAACCGAATGACATAAACAAACACACAAATTTTCAACTTATAACAACAACAACAGACAAAATACTGAGGTTTTTAGAAATAAGCCGATGGTTGAATCAATTAGATTATTGGTTTTCGGTTTGATCAATCCGATCAATTTGTTCAATTTGATTAAAAAATAAAAAATCGATTTAATTACAGATACAATCAATCTTTTTTAATCTGATTTAATTGATTTATATTGATTTAAGAGTCAACCGATTCATCTCTCTCTTCACATAAATATATTAACAAGTTCTCAATTCAATTGATGGACTTAGAGATTGCCTTTTTTAGTTTATCATAACAGCTTACCATTCGTCGTCTTGTACCGAAGAAAAAAAAAGAAAAAGATTGAGAACAAGGGTGATAAGGTTTTGTCGAAAGGTCTGACTCAAAAGAAGTAGATTTTTTTGTAATTTATCGAAGGTGGGTTCTCATTATTAAAAAAGAAAATTCGATGGGGGCATTGTGTGTCCATAATCAGAAGTCCCATCAAACAAACAAAAATTGTCTGATATTTTTCCATTCTGGCAATTGGCTGGCAACCAACATATATTCACGACATTAATCTCCCTTGCCATCATTATAGGATTTAATCATTTGCAAATCAAGAGGTAAAGATCTTAAGTCTCAAAACCCAAATTTTATTTTTCTATTTCCACCAAAGAGACAATAGAGAACGAGCAAAAGTGCCGAATTAGCCAAGTGGGCGAGCAGTGGGCCGACATGTAAAACTAGGGGGTCACCTCGGGTGCATGCGCGCAGAGAAGTCGGCCATCAGACTGATGGTTTTGCCTCTTCCATTTTCAAACGTCAATGCATAAGTTATCACAATCTGAGATTAGCCCCCCCGCCCCCCCCCCCCCCAGGGGCCCCTGCCACTGCCACTACCTACCAAAAACATCCCTCGATTTATCGTCCTTCCTTTTTCCTCCTGTTTTTGAGTGTACTACATTGTATCTCCTTCAACCATCCCCCCCCCCCAAGTCAAAGATACTGACAAGCGAGACCCTGATCTTCATTGCTATAAATAGATATATTATCTCAAATTTGATAAAAATAACGATAAAATCTTTTATATAAAATATAAGTGTTATAAATCAATAGTCACCGACCCTATCCTTAGAAAGTGTAAGGCAAATCACGTGAGGATAGCGAGGTAAGTTCACAAACATAGCTCGCAAGGAGAGTTTACGGACACGGCTCGCAAAGGGGATCCACGAGCACAACTCGCAACATAGAGTCACAGATCTAGCTCGCAAGAACCCAGGGAAAGCCATGGTCTCAAATCGCATGCACCAAGGAACTCGCAAAAAAGACCGCGTACCCTGCAGGCCACCCAAACACGTGTCTAACAGGTACGGAGCCCACTTAGGATATCAGTCTCAAGAGCATAAATGACCGCGTGCTCTGTAGACGCTTGTCCAATAGGCCCAAAGTTCACAGAGAATGTTAGTACTAGAGGCAATGAAGTCAAGATAAAGTAGTAGGGTCCTGCTATAAGCTGTAATAGTACCTGTAACAACATGTATAAATACCTCAATGTTCCTATCAATAAAACACAAGCAAATATTACTCAACAATAAGATAATAAATAAGTTATAAATAAATACTAAAACTTTAGAAACTCAACCCTAACCCCTAAATTTTAAATTCAAGATCTTTAATCTTGTCAACCACCTCTTAACCTAATCACAAGAGTATTATATTACGATACATGAGAGCTTGGATTCATTTTGTGACTACTCCATCCCCCTCCCCCAATTATCCAAAAAAGTGAAAGCCCCAAACCTAAGAGTGATTAATATTTATTTATAAATCCTTCACAATTTTTTATTTTATTTAATGATGAGGTGTCAATATTATTATTGATTGATGATGCATGAGACACATACGTTGATGGTACATCAAATATTTTTCCAAAAATAAATTAATTAAATGATTAATTTGATTTTATTTGAAGAAACTAAACAGTTGTAATTAGTTTGTAAAGTTTTTTATGTTTTTAAAAAGGGACAAATCTTTAAATTATACATGAAATTTGATTTAATGTGTAATTTGATACATGAATTTTGATTTGGTGCAGTTATAGAAACTTTGATTGTGGTTCAAATATATATATATATATATATATATATATATATATGAAACTTTAATTTTGATTTAATTATACACATTCAAAAAAACAAATACAACAAATTATTTTATATTGGATAAATATAATTATTTGTGTATGCAATACATAAACATCAAATTATGTTATATCAAATATTGTGTTAATAATTTGTGATAGTTGGATTAAACCAAATTTCCATATTTAAAATTGCACAAAATCAAAGTTTATGTATAAAATTACACATTAGAGTAAATATATAATTTTAAAATTTATCCCTTTTAAAAACTGAATTAAAAAATATTTTTATTTGAATAGAATTAGTTCAAAAAATTTACTCTCTTTTTTATCTTTTATTTTTAGTTTTGTTTTTTAATTTATAGATACTAATTGAAAATGGAATTCAATTCAAGTAAAAAAATGCTTTTATTTGTGAACCAAAGATCAAATGAAAGAAATAAATTGAATCTTATGTGATAGCTTGATGATTAAGGGTATTTATTGTTTCAGGTGTGACTTGAGTTTGAATCTCGTTAATTGTATTTTTTATTCAAATTTTACCCTATCATTGTAATTTACCAAAAACAATGAAAGAAATAAGTTTAATTCAACAAAATTCATCAATAATAACATGAATGAAATGAAACTACGAGAATTGATTTTGATTTTGATTTTAATTTTAATTTTAATTTTGTTGCAAATAAAATTTAAAGAAAATTCCATTTGATGTTTGATTGACTTAACCCTCCCCGACAAAAAAGAAGTACCAATTATATGTGTAGTGCATGTATTTGACTATCTACCCAGAGGCCCAACCCCATTGTTGATGTTATTTCAAACGTCCTATCTTTCACCCCATGAGAAAAACCATGTGACCAAATATATAGTACAATCCATGTGACCAAATATATATATTCCCTTTCAAATTAGCATCTCTTATAATCTAGAGTTAGGTAAATATCCCTTCTTTTTTGGCAATCAAAATAATAGATGCAATCCATGCCATAATTTTTTATCCTTGTTTATTAAATATTTCAATTTTGTTTCCTTCCATTTCTGTATGAGTAAATCAAATGGGAAATTTAAGTATTTTTAAAATGTGACATTTAATTATACATCAGTAATCACTAATTCGAGTCTTAAAAAGGATTTTGGTCTCCGACTCATGATTCGGATAAATTCCATTAGAAGATTAAGTGTAAGGCGAGTTTGCGAGTCCTGCTCGCAAGGCAAGTTCGTGAACTCAACTCGGTCCTGTTTGCAAGGCGAAACCACATATCCGGCTCGTAGAGATCTTGGGGAGGTCATGTCCTCAGTTCGTGTACGCTCAAAGAACTCATAGAAAGGATCGTGCGCTCTGCAGGCAGCCCAAGCACGTGTCCAGCAGATACAAAGCCCATCCAGAATATTAGTCCTAAGAACAGAAAGGACAACGTGCTCTATAGACACGTGTCCAGCAGACCTGAAGCTCGCAAAAAATGTCAGTACTAAGGGTGGAGAATGTCGGTACTAGAGACAGCGGAGTCAAAACAAAATAATGGAACCCATCATAAACTGTAATAATATCGGTAACAATATATATAAATACGCAACATTCCTATCAATAAGACACGAGTAAAATATCACTCAATACATTTGTAATAATTTTATAATATGGGTTAGGGTAGGATAATAATTGGCCTTAAAACTGTTTTGGTCAGTCCACTTTTTTTATTATTTATATAATAGAAACTTGGTATATAATGTGACTTGACATCATTCAATTGCAAGCCATGTGCATAAGAAAGGAATCACAAAAGAAAAAGAAAAAAAAAAGTCCATATTTAATTCAATTTATACTATACCTACTACAACGATGTCCAGTGCCAGTGCCAGCATGCAGCTAAAGCTGTTTTTCTTTCCAGGAAAATATATTATTTATAATCTCCAACTGCATGAAAAAAAGAAAACAAAACCATTATCAGATGAAAACGAAAAAGTGCGAAAATAACACACACACAGTGGGAGGCACCCATTTTTAACCACAGAATCAGCCGATCGACCATCGCGGTGGCTTGCTGTTCCTCATACATGTGCCCCCCCCTCTTTTTTTGATTAATGTGTCCCTACAGAACACCAGGTCGTTTGATGTAATGACACGTGGACAAATTGATATCAGGGGAGGAGAGGCCCTTTAGCCACACACATGCGGTGTCGGCCATTGAACACGACAACCTGCGTGGCTATTGTCCCTGCCTGAGAAACCCACAAGTTAGAGGAAAGGGGCCGATTTATATAGCCTACACCAGACACGTAGGTTTCTATGGGTTTTTTTGGTCGTCTCTCGATGTTTGTTGTTTAATGGTGGAGCTAGAAAAATATTCTTAAAATCCAATAATTAATTTAAAATTTTATAAATTATAAAAAATTAAATAAAAAAAATCATTTTAAAGGATGAGGTCCTACTAGAACCCTGGCTCCGTCCGTCACAGTTGTTAATGTTGGGTAGATGGAAAAGGATGCCACTTACAGTTATTATGATGGGGAAATAAAAGAAACATTACGTAAAATTCATTCTTTATATAATGTAAAACGTATTTTTTTTTAATATATTGGTGTGATAACATGGTAGTATCAGTTCATATCATTTTCAACCCGTAAGTAAGTCGAATGATATCAACTTAGGTAAGCATGTTTATGGAATATGAAAGAGTACAATGTATGTAGTGATTTGATACATGTTTGTTGTGTTAGATAAGTATCTGTTTGATTTTTATAAAGTGTAGTGTAATGTTTTTATACTTGGTGTGAAATGATGAATGAATATATGATGACGCCTCACTAAGTTCTTGTGAACTTATTATCGATGTTTGTGATTGTAGGATATTTTAGAATGAAATGAGATGAGAGACGATGCTAAGGCTGCACCATAGGAGTGATAGCCCGTGTTGACATGCATATAGAGAAGAAAACGATTGTGGTGGAGTTATGGGCTACGCCAAAGGAAAGGCTAAGAGAACCAAGCGACTAGCTATAAGTAACGATAATACACGAGTTTATAAGAGATGCCTTATGGCGAAGTTAAAGCCTACGCATAAGCTATAATACTCTTATTGTATGTTGATAGGAGTTAGGCAAAAACTATAATTATATTAATCATATTGTAATGAAACTTTACATTGTACAAGAATTTATAAACAATAAGTAAAACGAGGTAATTCAGCTAGAAAGAAAATAGAAAATTTTTATTAAGTCATTGCTTCTCTAGTACATAGGTGAATAGAAGAGTTTACCTTACATATATTTTAGGAAGTAACACTTAATACTCGAATTCGATCGATCAAGTCGAGTGGAGGGCATTGTAGATTTCGTGGAGGGATGTTTAGATTTGGAGATCAAGTTGCAGTTCGAGGGTGCCGTGTGAGTCCCTATGTCGACTCTCGTATGTAAGGTAGTATTTGTGATGTTTTTATAGAAAATGGTCAGACTATGAACGTTAAACGATTCATGCATGTATAGTTCGTGTGGAATCTGATAAGTTTAGCATGTTATGGATGTTCTGATGATGAATCAAGATTACGTGAGTGCTTTTAGAATGCATGAGATGATATGAAATGAAATGTATGTTACGTTCTATATGGTATCAAAGCATGAATGGTCTATTAAGTGAGCCTGTGTATGTCTCCATGGAGTCATCTAAAGGGGCTCGTCGAGACTTTAAACACGATTCTCTAAAAGGAAAAGTCCATGACACCATATCGTGTAAGACCGTAATTGGTGGGTTATGGCATCATATGGAAAGAACTAAATGAAAGTTATTACTTGATGGGTTCTTAGTGTGACCCAAGGCGATGAGTGACAAACTTCACGAAATGTGAGTTTAGGCAAATCTCTACCATGAACACACCAGAAAATGGAAGCCTTGTGGCGATCTAGCCTTTATGGCGATCTATGCAATGGAAGCCTTTGTGGTGAACCTCTAAAAGGAAAGCCTTTGTGGCAACTTTTGAAAGGAAATGTCTTTGTGGCATAATCTAAATGAAGAGCCTCTATGACGATTCATGAAAGGAATTGCCTTTTGGCGCACTCTAAATGAAGAGCTTTTGTGGCAAACTATGAAAATGGAAGCCTTTGTGGTAATCTATAAAAATGGAAACATTTGCAGCAACCTATGAAGATGGAAGCCTTTGTGGCAATATCTATAAAGATGGAAGCCTTTGTGGCTAATAACGAAAGGAATGCCTTTGTGGCGCATTCTAAAGAATGACCCTTGTGGCAATCACTCTGAAGGAATAATATGTAAGACGAACTCTAAAAGAATGATATGTAAGGCGAGCTCTGAAGGAATCGTATGTAAGGCAATTCTAAAGGATTGGTGTGTAGCGAACTCAAAAGAGTAGGTCAAATAGACTTGAAGAACAAATTTGAATATAGGCTACGTCTGGTAAGGAATCACGAAAGGACCAAGGGAAGAACGTGAGTGATATATCGTGAAGAAAAGGGTGAGGCATAGGTTCGAAGAAAGATATGACATCTATGATATAAAGATAATGGAAGTATGGAAAGAGATACGCCAAAGACAGACTAAAGTACAAAGAAAAATGAGATGGATGATCAAGTTACCAGATGTGAAGAGCAAATACGAAACAGGTAGATTGATGTTTACCTCACTAAGTTCACATGAACTTACCTCTGTGCCTTATGTTTCAGGTAAGCTGAATTGGGTCTTCGATTGGAAGGACGACAAGGGATGACGAGATGAGCTATTATGTATGCAGAGCGAGTTTGGGGTGGTGTGTTCAAGTCTAGTTAAATAAATAGAAAAAATGTAAATAAGTTTATGTAATTGAAAATCTCGGTACAATTATCGTAATGGTCTATTGTATAATCATTTTTATTTTGGTAAGAAGATTATGTCATATGTGATGTAATGGTTGAAAATTTGTACGAATGTATCAAAAGTAAGTCTGTAATAGAGTTGCAATACTCGAGATCCGAATCCGAAGAATTGAATCGAGTTGAAGGTGTTACAGCTTTTAAAAGATGTTTTAATTAAATAATAATTTAATATTTTATTTAAAATAATAATATTTTAATAAGTAATATTATAATATATATATATATATATATATATATATGTAAAAGAAAGATAAACATCTTTCTTCATCTTTCTTTACCATTTACGAAAGTTAGGGGAAGAAAAAAAAATTCTTTCATTATTTTCCTTCAAATTTAAGCATAAGGTATGAATTTTTCTTCAAAATTTTCATAGATTTTGAATCTTTAAAGCTTGTTTTACATATATGTACTAATAATTTTTTTTATTTATCAAGTATATTGAAAGTTATCATTAAAGGACATTGATGAAAGCTTAGAAAATTCAAGTGAAATAGGTATATTTTTGGATAGGAAATGATTAGAAGATAGATTCTAGCTTGTTAGAAGTGTGAAAAAGAAATAAAAATGGATGGAAAGTCTACTTGGTACATTCGGCCATGATGAAAAGGAAGTAGAGAACCTTGGCCACTTAGTGTAGTATTGGTGCTAAATGATAGCTTGTGAAGCAATAAGTATTCTGGTGAAGATAGAATTGGAAACAGATATTCAAGTTGAAAGATATGTGAATTTCAAAATAGGAAACTTAAGTTGTCAAATTGATGAACCATGCATATTTAAGTTTGTTATTGTTACTTTTAGTATTAGAATGGATAAATGACATTGTTTCGTATTGAATTGTTTCTATTGTAGCTAAAAACGAAGCGAACATCTCGAAGAAGAAAGACAAAGAAAAAGAGTAAAGCGGTTGAAACTTCGGTTTGTGCTAATATCTTATTTTCATTAAATAATACTTTTAATATTTATTTTATTATGATTAACTATATAAATTTTTATTTTTATGAATTCTGAATGATTTAATTAGAATTTTAAAAGATTATGTTTTGAATTGAAATCTATGATTTCAATGATAAAATTAGTAAATTCAAGACTTTAAGTTGAATTTGAATACTAAAATTTCAAATGGTTCAACAAGAAAATGTATATCATGTTTTATATTGGAAGCCTAATTTTACATTAGGTGATATATGATTTGAACGTGAAATGAAACTGAAATGAGAATGATATGAAAATGGAATTGAATTGAAACGGATCATGAAACTTAGTTTTTACCCCCTTCCTTTAAGTTAGAGTAAATTAGATATAGTTGGCATGCCATAGAATCTTTATACCAAAGGATTTATAATTACTCAATTGCCAGAGGGTCGAGGGAGGAAAAGCTAAATTGGTCACTTATTATTATTAGCCCCAATTCCCAGAGGAAAGTGGACTACTCTGATAGTCATCGTTTTCGAATAATTCAAGGTGACAGATTCATATATCTGGTTATGAGTGTAAACGTTAGTTTGGAGTTTAAATTGGAAAAAAAAACAAAAACAAATGTCGAATTTATTTGAAATTTCATATTATGTGAATTAAATTAATTACGTGATTTTAAATTTGATTAAAAAAAAATTTTATTCGGTTTGTCAATACTGTAATATTAAAGTTCATTAATATTAGAAATTTTTATTGTTATGTTATTAATGATATTTATAATCCAGTTTTAATTTATTTTGTCAATTAATTTATATTCAATACTTATGTAATGATTTATATGATATTAGCACCACTAAACATAAAAAATGCTATTTGTTTATTTTCCGTGCACTATGTCGTAAACTAAATTTAAATATTTTCGTTATGTTTTCTTTAATAGTAATGTTTTGATGAAATAGTAAAATGCAGAAATTTAGTTTATTCGTATGTTTTGAAAAATCGAGCTGCTAAGAATTGATTTGGGACATTATTTGAATGTAAATATATTGTGAAGTCTAAAATTTGCAGGGTTTTGACATAAAATTATCAGAAATGCTGTTGAATTTCTTATAAAATAATTTTACCACTACGTTTCCATTTCGATAAAGTAAGATAAAAAAATAAATTGCTTCAGGAATGAAATATGATATTTTATATTCGGATCCAACAATTAAATCGAGTATAAGATTTCACATAGAAACTAAATTTGCAACTTATATATAGTGATGGCATAATAGCATAATTTAACCTAATAATTAATTAAAAGAAAACCGGTTGGCTAGCAAGAAGAAGAAACCGGTCCCAATAGTCCAAAACTCCAAATATGGAATATTTATCTTAAAAGTAAGCATTATTTGAGTATAATTCAGTTCACTCAGCACAACAACATCCCTAGAAAAAATAGGCAATCAAACTAAAGCAAGAAAGCAATTTGTTGTTTGTAGACTTGGACCGTTTACATTGATTGTTGATGATGGAATTTGTCGTGAAATTTCTAAGAAAGGACCAAAATCTTTTAACTTAATTAAGAAATAAACGAATTATTGTTAAGGGAGACTATAAGAACTGTTATATAAAATCCACATTTGAAAAATGCAAATTTTAATATAAGAATCTCTCTTAGAATAATATGAGATTCAAAACATGTTCCAGTCTCCTTTGATCCATCCAGTCAAAGGGGTTGGAGAATCAATTCCTTTTGATTGTTTCGTCTTGATTTGCATATAGAAAGAGGTTGATATGTGTTGGCCTATGTTTATTATTCCAGATATAGCTTGGATTCGAGTTATATCAGTCACGTTATGGTTAGGGATGTATAGAATCTTGTATCGTAAATTACATCCGGGGCATGCAAGTAATGGTAATCGACTGATGCTTCCACTTACAGAAACAAAAGCAGAGAAAATGAGGATAAACTATAAACAATAGTTATTTAATTAAATGAGCCCCAACATTGGGCAGAGCTGGGCACTGTTGTGTCTCAATTTTCAAGACTGGACTAGATTCAGCCAATAGAAACACAGCAATAATTTTCTATTGGATCAAATTAGATATACTGACTAGCTTCATGTGAAGTTTTAAAGAAGAAGATTTATTTATACAATAAAAACTTTTGCATACAGACCAAGCTAAATTATGCGATTTGGTAAGCACAGGTGGCACAAACCCATATGATGCGAGCCATCCAAGGCTATGGTCCAAATGGCATAACTGCTAGCAGCCTGTTAAAACTGCCTTTTTACTTCACACTGCTAAGGCTAAAGACGGCTGTTTAACAATGGCATGGGATTTGGGTTGTGAGACCACGTGGCGGTGGAGCCCCTTAAAGCAAAAACTCAGGATATGGTCATGGAGGACGATGGGTCCCATATTTAGGAGAGAGGCATAGTTAGTTTGTTTCGTCGCTTTGTGTCTGGTTTGCTATAAAATGGGCTTTCAATCCCCTTCTGTCTCTCTCACATACATTCTCTTCTCCATATTTCTCTGCCTATTCTCCCATTGAGTACTCTGTAGACTCCTCTGTTTCAAATATCCTCCTCCTCCTTACCTTCACCATTGACATCTAAACACTTGGTTCGTTTTAGCCACCTTAATTTCCACAAATGGGTAAGTTCTTTATTGTTGTTATTCTGTATGTTGGGGACTTAAGGTAGCTTTTTACTAAAAATGATTTGTTTTGTTATAGTGAGTTTCTTAGAAGAGAGAGCAAAGAATATGGGTGGTGGTGGTGGTCAAAATATAATGACTGATGCAAAATCTGTCCTCAACATGTCAATCACAGTGACGGTATCAGCTCAAAAGCCGCCAGCACCTCATGGTTATATCTCCATTTCAACAAAGAGGTTGCTTCATAACCTTGAAATCAATGCTGGGGCAAGAGCCAGTGTATGGGTTGATTCCATGAGAGCTTCTTCACCAACTCATATAAAATCCACACCTCATGATCAAGGTTCCTGGAATGTAAGTTCTAAAGCTATTTCAACCCTTCAACAAAACTGGGTTTGCTCTTTCTTCAACCCAATAAAGATTCTGATTTGTTTTGTAGCTACACCATCCATCTGCCTTGGAGATGTTTGAGCAGATAATAGATGCATCAAAAGGGAAACAAATAGTCATGTTTCTGGACTACGATGGCACACTTTCACCAATTGTTGAGGATCCAGATCGAGCTTTCATGTCCAACAAGGTTGCCTATTTGTCTTATATAAAACTATGGTTAACCTTTGAATAACCCTTTTGGGTATTTTCATCAATACTTAACTTTTTCATGCTTATGTACACCAGATGAGAAAGACAGTGAGAAAGCTAGCAAAGCGTTTTCCTACTGCTATAGTGAGTGGCAGATGCAGAGACAAGGTGCATTTCCAGGCCTCAAATTTATTTTTTAAAAAAACCAACCTTTTTTCCCCTAACTTAAATATTTTTTCCCATTGTTTTTGCAAATTGTAGGTTTATAAATTTGTGAAATTAGCTGAACTGTACTACGCTGGAAGTCATGGCATGGACATTAAAGGGCCAGAGAAACGTTCCGAAACTGACAAAGTGACAGAACATGTTCTTTTCCAACCAGCAAGTGAATTTCTTCCCATGATTGACGAGGTTTACAAACAATTGGTTGAGACCACCAAATCAACTCCAGGAGCTAAGGTGGAGAACAACAAGTTCTGTGTCTCTGTACACTTCCGTTGTGTTGATGAAAAGGTAATAAAAAAAAGCCAAATTACTATTATTAACTTAGAATTATTCCTTCTATTTTATCAGCACTTGACCCTTTGCTTCAAAACTACAGAAATGGAGTGAACTGGCACAACAGGTTAAGTCGGTTTTAAAGGAGTACCCCAAGCTACGACTAACTCAAGGCAGAAAGGTTCTTGAAATCCGTCCTACTATTAAATGGGACAAAGGGAAAGCCCTTGAATTTTTATTAGAATCTCTTGGTAAGTTTTTTTTTTTTTAAATATGAATAATATTTGATGTACTGACGGGACGATGCGTACTAACCGTTATTATAAACATCTTTCTATAGGATTCGCTAACTGTACTGATGTTTTCCCTGTTTATATCGGAGATGATCGCACCGATGAAGATGCATTTAAGGTATCCAATGCTCAAAACCAAGGACAAGCTTTGTTAAACTTGTAGATCTTGTGCTAACAGTTGTGTTTTTTCCCCATTGTTATTAGATATTGAGAGACAGAGGACAAGGCTTCGGAATTCTTGTCTCAAAGTACCCCAAGGACACCAATGCATCATATTCTTTACAAGAACCAGATGAGGTAAGTTCCAAAACTAGCACAAACAAGTATTATTTTATTTTTGTATTGGCAACTTGATCATAATCTTTCCTTTCTTGCAGGTTATGGATTTTTTACGGCGTCTGGTTGAATGGAAACAATTATCTATGGGAGCTTAATCCAAATTCTAGAAGTTAGGAAGATATGGAAAAATATTTGTCCACCCTAACAAAAAAAAGGGTTGGGACGAGACTATGTAGTAAATTCTTGTTCAAGATAAAAAAAAATGAACAGGAAAAAAACAATATATATATAATACATGTATTGTATCTTAAGGCTTGAAGGCCTTGCACATCTTGTAACTAGCATGGTACAAGGGTAATGACTTGTAGCTTCATAATTCGTCTATTACGCATAGAAATGTTACTCTCCTTGTTTATCTCTTTATCCCTCTTATTAGCAACGGAAAGGATTCATCTGTATTTCTTTTTCAATAGTTTTATGTCACATCATCAATTTCACCTTAAATCATGCAATCCTTTTTCTATTAAGGAAAATGATTGAATGAAACAGAGACGTCACATTATTTTTATCCTTCTTTCAATAGTTTTATGCCATCTCATCAATTTTACCCTAAATTTTAGCATTTTCATCCCGAACAAAAAAAATCCAAATTAAAATCTTAAATTTAGGTTGAAATTATTGATGTGACATAAAACTATTGAAAGAGAATCTGTTTCAATATTTATGTTGGATATATATTCAATGTTTTTTTTTGGTGAGTGGTATATATTGAATATTTAAGTCTATGCTTATGCTATTAACTTTAATCTAATTTCTTTTTTGGGGCCAAATTTCTCAGCTATTATCCAGCCTTGTCTGTGAATAAGTTCATTTTTCTTTCAACTTTTTCTGTAAAGAACGTTGCCTTTGTCACTTCATTAGTGGACAGACAGTTTGGTATTTAACTGAGTGGACACTGTAAAAGGACTAATTGAGGGTGGAGAAGATTTATACTCTTGAAAGTGAAAGAATTTGATAAAAACATGATGGATTTGGAATATAAAACAAATATATATAATTGTTGATATAAAGGTACAATAAGGAAGAAATATGGAGGAGGGTGTAATGGTGTTGATGGAGGTCGGTTCATTCAATCGAGACGGAGAATTGGAGGTGAAAAAAGTATGAAGGCCAAGTGCTGAAGGTTATAGTTCGCTCTTCATCGTTTTAGGGGCTCTTTATAGGCGAGGTCCTATGCAGAATAACATTAATGTGTTCGACCTGCAATCAAGACATCATTGTGGGATGCCTAGAATGGATATCTTCAATGAGAAAAGAATGTATGTAATGAGACATACTTTATCATTCAATTTGATTTGGGATACGAAGCAATTTAACCTACGTAGGATTTAGTGATTAAAATGATCATGTTCTTAACAAAAGGCTAAGTGACTAAGATGAGGAGTGAAACTTCTAGCGACCTCTTGGTCTTAGCAGGTGGAGTACATCTGCCACGTGTCCTTAATTATCGTGAAGGTATAACAATAACAATAGTCAAAAATCAATGTGAATATTTTAACGTTCTCAAGATCAAAATCATATGTGAAACGACAATTTAACTAATATTCATAGCCTTTGAAAATGATAGAATATGTATGCACACAAAACTTTGAATAAATTATAAGAATCGTAAAGATAGAAAAGGAATATTTGAGGGTATATATAGTGTCTTGAAAGTTCTTATAGAAGGTAACAAAATGAGTGAGGAGCCTCTAAATGGTTGCATTATTACCGTATCAATTCAGGATAAATAGATGCGAGTGTTATTGAGCTATAGGTTGCCACCTTTATATTCGCACCTTGCTTTCAACTCATCTCTAGGGGTTATAATTACATACATGTCTCTTGTTTTACGAAAATCTCTTATTCCATCAGCATCTTCAATAAAGGAAAAGGTGAATCCGTGTTAGTCTAATGGTTAAGGGTGTTCATTGTCTTAGGTATGATCTGAGTTCGAGTCGCGCCAATCACGTTTGTATTAAAGCTTTGTCCTCCTCTTATAATTCATAAAAAAATAAAGGAAAAGGTAAGAAAAAGGATATTCCAGCCCCTGATTTGGGACTGAAATCTAGAATGGAATAGATTCAAAAGTGGTCTCCTAATGCTCTTCCCATTTATTTTATTACTCTCTCTCTTTTGGTACATATAGTTTATTGTAATTATAAACGTAATGAATATTATCATATCAACAACAAATATCAATTAATTATACTAACATGTTTGTGATTTAATGGCAAATGCTTCGTTCCATTATGTTTGGAGTTTTTTTTTTGGTGAATTATATGGGAGAATAAAGTTCTATCAGCAATGCGACTGATGCAACTCAAATCCAGATCACATTTGGAACAATGAACACTCTTGACCATCAGACCATCACATGAGGTTCCATTATTTTTGGAGTTTAAACCTTGTGTGCAAATCATCCCTCTTTCAAATATTTGTATGCTTGTTTTGTTAACAACAAAAAAGAATGTCAACACTAAAAAACTTTAAATTCACATATTAAATCCATATTTTTTTTCTAATATAAACTATTTCAATCACTAAATTAGCCTTTTAACGTTTACATATTTTGCCAATTAGGTTCTCAATCTTTTAAAAAGAGTTGAATTATTATTTTTTTAACAAAAAATATTGACTAAAAAGTTAAACTTTTAAATATGATAACCCACATGACAATCCACATGTACTTTATGTTAGTTTTTCTTAATTTTTTTTTAAATTTTTGAATATTTTTATAATTTTTAAATTATTTGTTTATATGGCATATCAAAACAATAATGTCATGTCAGCATGAAGTGCGTATAGATTGTCATGTAGGATTTCACGCCAAAATCATTAAAAAATTAATGTTTTACTTAATATTTTCTTTTAAAAAAAAGTGTTATACTTAACTTAACGTCTATAATGGCAATAAGAATGATCACAAAATAATAAGAAAGAAAAATAAGAACATACAGATTTTACGTGGAAACTCTTATCAGGAAAGCCATGGGTAGAGGAGGAGAAATTCACTAATGTTGAAAAACCAATAATACAATAGGATTTTGACTACTTCTATTTTAAGGGTTAAACAACCCTGTTATAATCAATGTCTAATAGAAAAAGTATAGTTCTATACGAATTCAATTGTGCAGGATTCGTGTCTTTCGCCTCCCACAAATCCCCCTATTTTACCTCTCTATTTTATTTCATTAACAAGTGACGGGATTCGAATCATACAACTCTAACAAAAAGCGATTTAACACTTTTTTGAAAGTTTAATGACCAAATTTAACTTAAGAAAAGCATAAAAACTAAATTAACAAAAGATATAAAAATAGAGGGCTAAATTTATCATTCTACCAACTGTATAATTAATTCAATAATTTAACTTTAACCAAGTAACCAAAACCTACACATTTTAACATGAAATAAGAAAGACATTTAGTAAATTGGTCTTAATTGCACAACCTTATTATTGATATGATTAATGAGGTAAAAGAATTATGGAGGTTTTGTACTAAGAGTCGAATTGCATTTAGTTTTTTCTACTAAAAAAATAGATAAATTAGTCCTTGTATGTTAAAAAATATAAATTGATTTTTTTGTTAAAATTCATTCGTGCTGTTAAGTAATGATTTGGCATTTTAAAAAAATGCAAGTGACATGGAATTAAATGATGAGTAGGATTAGATAAAAGTATTATAGAAGTCATTATACTAGAAATCATATTGCATTTTGCTTCTTTTACTAAAAAAATAGACAAATTAGTTCTTATAAGTTAGATCAAATAAAAAACTCACCTTTTTGTTAAAAAAATTATGTAAGTGACATGGAATTTAAGGATAGTAGGATTAGATAAAAAGTACCATATAGGCCGTTATACTAGGAATCGGATTGCATTTTGTCTCTTTTACTAAAAAATAAGTAAATTAGTCCCTGTAAGTTAGATCAAAAAGCAAACTCACCTTTTTGTTAAAAAAAATTATGTAAGTGACATGGAATTTAAGGATACTAGGATTAGATAAAAGTGCCATATAAGCCCTTATACTAGAAATCAGATTGCATTTTTCATCTTTTACTAAAAAATAGCCAACTTAGTCCCTATAAGTTTCATCTATTTCTACTGTTTAGTGATGAAGTGGCTAATGAAGCAACTAAACAATGACAAATAATGTATCACAAGTGCCTTATGTTGATGCAACATTTTACCACGTCAACAAGTATTTAATTTTTTAAAAAAAATCTAAAAAAATAATTTTTTTAATAATTTAAGAAATCACTCTAAAATGAAATTTGACAAATGATTGTTAAGATTCATTTAAGTTTGAACAATTATTTATCTAGATTTTTTTAAGAATTTTTTAAATGCATTTATATTCCTCCATTATTGATCATCCTATGCAACTGACAACTGTCGTGGAAACTTAAAAACCCTCCATAATTGGCATTTATTAATGTCTACATTTCAGATTCTCCTATTATTTATTCCTCAAACAGAAAAGCTTATGAATACATTTAATGGCATCCCCTACAATAGCCTATTGACTTTTTCTTCTTCTTTTAGCTTAAAAATCATCATAGCCGGGGAAGATTTGGCAGAGGGTGGCCCCATTTTTAATATTCAATGTCAAGTATTATTTTACTATATCGTAAAAATGCATGAAATTTATTTCAGCTGACTGTAATCCAAAAAAGGTATACCTGCTGAGTCAGAAGGGTAGGTTTATGAGGGTAGATATTTGGAAAAAGGTTGCTCTCTTTTTTATTTTCTTTTTTTTTAACTAAGATTACTACGATTTAGATTAAGTTTTATTTGGAATAATGAATATTTTTAATCATTAGATCAACACACGAAGTTCGTTGCTATTTTTTTTATTGAAACGTGCTTGTTTGGTCACCTTATCAAAAACACAAAATTTTCTTCTTTCATTTAATCCAAAACTTAATCCAAGTTTTTGACCTCTTTTGTTTTATATATAAATCCAAAAGCTTGATGAACTCAACCAATAGTTAGACCTCGTAGAATGGGAAAATATTCTAAATTTATTGAAGCCCCTTTATTATTGGAGAAGGAAAGTAATAAAAATATCAAAGAATAGATATTTATTAGATATTGGGGGTATAGGTATGAGCCAAATGAGGAAAAAATATTGCCATTTATGTAAGTACACTATACATGTTAAGATTAATCTATGTTTTGCTTGTCCCAGTGTTGAATTATTATTATATTTAGCTGCCTCGATTTTCAAATACCATAGATCTACATACACCCTTTCCTCAGACAAGGGGATTGAGTTGCCATGACTAGCAAACATTAATTATTAGAAGAGTAATAAGCTTATGATCGGTGTTGGAACCCCACAAAGAATATAGAAATATTAGGGTATGATAATGTGTATGTTAGTAGTCCCTATAGAATTGCTCACAAACAGCCTGACCCATTGGGTACATAGATTTGGAGGAACCCCACAGGCGAGAAGAAGACTTCATTTGTTTTTATTCAGAGGCTATCTTTGTTTTGAAAGGATAGAATGGATAGTAATCTTTTTGGTTAGGTTTTTGAAAGGGAAACCCACCACTAAGGTTGGGGAATCTATGGTTGAATGAGGAGTTGGAATCCACTTAAAGGGCCTTGTTTGATGTGAATATATATATATAAACACATTGATTTCTTGAATAGGGACATTAACATGGTTCCAAAGCTGTTTCTTCTTCTTTTTTTACAACCTCGGCTATTTGTACGTGGAAAGATGGACTCCACTAGATTCATCCAACTCCCATGATTGGTGCCTTAGCTGAAATAATACCAAGTTTAAAGCCTCAATTATTGGTAATGGCAGAGAAAAGGAGACACCATTTCCCCATGCGCCCTCTTTCTCTATTCTAATCTACCCTACTCCTTCTGTCTTATTTCAGTCGGCATCCTTACTATTACATCAAATTACAGGTAATTAGCTTAAGATTTAAAGATTTATGAATAACCCTACATTCAAGAACCAATGCATGGGAGCCTCGTAGAGTTAAATAACGAAGCCAAACTCATTGTAAATGGTGATGAAGGAATATGTATTTTGGTATGAGAGAGGAAGCTTTGGTGCATTGAGTTGTCAGATTTCATGTTAGATCGATCAATGGGGAATGATCCTGTAGCGTTACGTGTCAAATACTTGGCAATACTTTTAAAAATAATAATGTTCCAACACGTGTAATGCTCTTGAGAGCCGGTCCCCGTCTTGAAATATACTATATATGCAGATATATGTAATTGATCATAATGATGAACATTGATTTGGCGGGATGCGTCTACAACTGGGTTGCACATGGATTCGCATGTGACACAGATGCTGAAGAGTAGCGTAGAAGAAGGCATGGAAGAAGAGGTTGATGAAAGCCGATGAATCATTGTGAAGCTGTTGATGGGCCATTGGTAGGGTTTACATTTGGAGTTGAATAAAATGATAATATGGGGGACGTGAGGACGTGTAAAAAGAGTTCATGTTTCGATTCTTGCTGTTACTTTATTTGGTAACTTGCATGGAAAGGAAATGTGGAATGAAAATAAAACAAGAAAAA
This sequence comes from Gossypioides kirkii, assembly GCA_005610355.1. Taxonomy (NCBI): domain Eukaryota; kingdom Viridiplantae; phylum Streptophyta; class Magnoliopsida; order Malvales; family Malvaceae; genus Gossypioides; species Gossypioides kirkii. The sequence goes on along the minus strand of CP032253.1, from coordinate 22,749,729 downwards.
ACCAAAGGACAGGGAAAACTACAAAAACCATATCTTCACTTAACCTAATTTTTCTTTCTGTAAGTACTTAAATTAACTTTAAAATGCATGAATTTTGTCTTTTTTTCTTTATATATTATAGACATATTGACAAATTAAGTCATTAATATTTGGCTTAATATAACATTTGGCACTTGAACTTGACACTTTTTTTTTAATTTGGTACTTAAACTTGACACTTTTTTTAAGTTGGTACTTAAACTTTTTAGGGTCCAATTTGGCACCTAAACTTGACTCTTTTTTCTAATTTGATATCTAATCTTTTTTAATATTAATTCATTAAGCATAACTCAATACCTATTTCTATCATGATTTTTCTCTAAAACTGACAATATTTTTGTAGCATAACAAAAAAAAATTCAATAGTACCATTATTGTTTTGCGTAATTTTTATAATATTTAATAAATTTATGTACCAAATTGAATCTAAAAAATCTTAGGTACCAAATTAGGAAAAAATTCCAAGTTTAGGTACCAAATTTGGTCCAAAAAAAGTTTAGTACCAAATTAAGAAAAAGTGTCAAATTTAGGTACCAAATTGGGTCCAAAAAAGTTAGGTATCAAATTAATAAAATATGTCAAGTTCAGGTACAAAATATTGCTTAATATTTACTCTTTTTTGTCAATTTGGCTATTTTTTTAGCTAAATTTGACTTTTAACCATTTAAAAAGAGTAAAATTTGATCATAACGTTTCAAGAAAAGCGAATTGATTTTTTTCAAGGCTTAAGGGTGTAAAAAACCCTCCAACTTCTTCAAAAAAGCAATTAAGTCCTTGTTTTTCTTTTGCACTCAATTGGGTACCTAAATTACCAAAATACAACAAAAGATCGATCATTAACTTTAACAGTTTACCGTTAAAGTTAACGACCCAAATTTTTTTCTTTTGTCAGGTATCTTCACCACGTGTCATGATGTGGTTGTCAAACTAATATCATTAAAAATTAATATTTTATTTAATATTTTCATAAAAAATAAATAATTTCACTTTTTTTGAAAGATTAATCACTAAATTTAGCTTAAAATTATAAACATTAAAAGTTAAATTTATCATTATATATACTTGAAGCTATAACTAAATTAATCTTGAATTATGTATGAGAATATGAGATTTAAAATTTAAACCTATTAAATATCAACTTCTAAACATAATTAAATAAGATGAATAAATTAAGTTTATGAATTTATTCCCTTTATGATCATAAAGTTAGATTTATTTCATTGTCTTTTACCTTTACCTTCTTCATCCTCACTAATTGCCTGTTATTTTCAAAACAAAGCATGTTGTACCATATGCCGCCTGCGATTTTTTTTTTATGAAAGCAAATGAAAGGGAAAAAAAAGAAGAGTTAGTGCGTACCAACTTCACGTAATTTGCGTTAATCATAAATAAATATAAGTGAATCATTGGTGATCGAACTCAAACCCAATTTTTAATTCTTGTGGTGATTGCGGGTGTTTGCGAGCTTCAATAAACTTCCCACCAACCAGATCAATAAATTAAGAAATAGTAAATTTTGTGTTAGTTTGATGGTAAAAGATCTTCATTATTTTATGTGTGATTTAAGTTTGAATCGCGTCAATTGCATTATTGTTAGGATTTTACTCTTCTTTTTGTAATTTATCAAAAAATAAATAAATAAAAGGAATAGTGGAGCTTTTTTACTTACATAACACAAAAATAAAAAATAAATACCTAAATGGTATGTCAAAACCATTATTTATGAAAATGGTATGTTTGTAACAGTACCAAGGGGCGAAGGGCATGGAAGAGGCGGTATTCGATTTTTTTCTAACACAATCCTTGAAATATCATTACAAGATTATGTGTTTTTTTTAATATATATATATTTAAGGGTGGAAAGTGTGAGAGAGACGACACTAATATTTTCTGGTATAGAAATACAGTTTAATTGGTGGAGGGTGAGAGAGAATGTTATTTAATACATGTGTTAAAATAGTTAGAAATGAAATAAAGAATAATTAGTACAAAATTAAATGGTAAACTATACAAACAGTCGCCTAACTATTAGCATGCTTCTAATTTGTAACCTAGGTTTAAAATTTTTTATTTTAGTAATTAGCATTATTGAAATCAAATATTTTAGTCACTCCTATGTTAAATCACTAAACTTTTATCGGTGCCGCCTCACTCACACCTTCCACCCTTAAAAAAATATATATTTTAAAAAACATATCATTTTATAATGATGTTTCAATGATTATGTCAAAAAAAAAATTGAACGCCGCCTTCTTCATGCCCTCTACCTCTTAGTATTGTTGCAAACATATCATTTTGATAAATAACAGTATTGACATACCATTAAGGTATTTATTTTTTTATTTTTACATTATGTAAATAAAAAATCAAATAGTGGTAAGGCATATTTTACTTTCTGATAAAGAATATTAATGAGTTCAAAAAAGTTTGTTATCATAAATCGTAAAATGAAAATAAAATATATCTTAATGGAAAAAATTTTGCACCAACAAAGTGCTTTAAAACTAAATGAAATAATTTAATCCAAGACTTAAACATCTCATGTTTAAATGTCATCATGTTAATTTGATCTAGATTTATTTCGGTGAACTAATTATTTAATTTGGTATTTGTAATTATTAATTTTGATTGTAATTATTGTCAGTTGTAGTTTTTTCTTTAAAAAATTAATTTCCCTTTTAATTTTTGTAAAATATGTGTTGTGGGATTAAAGAAAAGAAAAGAAAGGAAAAAATATATTTTTTTTAACAGATTTGATCATCGTGTAATAACACGAGGAAAAATGTTATTTAATACATATGTGTTAAAATAGTTAGAAATAAAATAAAGAATAATTGAAATCTCGTGTGTTGGCCTGATGGTCAGGGTATTCACCATTTCAGGTGTGATTTGGGTTCAAGTCACGCTAGTCACGTTGTTGTTAGGGATTTGTCCTTCTCTTATAATTCACCAAAAAATAAAGAATAATTAGTACAAAATTAAATGATAAACTAAACAAATAGTCGCCTAACTATTAGCGTGTTTCTGCTTTGTCACCTAAGTTTTAAAAAAATTCTTTTAGTAATTAATATTATTGAAATAAAATATTTTAGTCACTCATTTATTAAATCACAACCAAAATGTTGATGTGACTTTTTTTTTGACATAATAACAAATTTAGTTCTCAATGTTTACAAATTATATCAATTTAGTCCTAATTTTTAAAAAGCTCAACAAATTTAGTCCTCAACTTCACACATTTTATTAATTTAATTTTCATTCTTAAAAAATAAAATTTAATATTTTAAAAATTCAAAAAACAAAAAAATTATTTAAAAGTTCATTTTCCGATAAAGTTATATAAGATTTTATTAAAATACATGCAAAATTATAAATAAATGAATACCATTTTTTTCTTTTTTTCTAACATAAAATTTATTTATTAAAATAATAATTTTATAAATAAAATATTTTTAAAAAACCCACAAAAAAAAACTTAAACTAGATTCAACCTTTCCTTTTATTAGTTTTATTTTATAGATATAATTTATTTATTATAGGTCTTGCTTTGTTCTTTAGTCCTCGTCAAATTTGTCGAGTGTGAGCATTGCCTTCACTCACAACCATCGACACTAATAATCCTTATTTTGAAATCCTTGGTTTCCACGTTCTCTGACGCCACACCATCGCCAAAGATTATTTTTAATTTTTAAGAATCAAGACTAAATTAAAAAAAATGTGTAAAGTTGAGGGCTAAATTAATTGAATTTTTTAGAATTAAAATCAAATTGGTAGAATGTATAAACATTGAAAGGTTAAATTTGTTATTATAGAAATAAAGAGAATAGCAAAACCCTAACAACAACGTAACAACGTGACTCGAACCCAGACTACACTTGAGATAATGAACACTTTAACTATCAAACCAATCCATAAAATTCAAAATGTAACATTTGTTTATAATAAATTAAACATTAAACCCTATAAAGAAGGGAAATATATTGTTTCCAACTAACCATGTCCAAGTGCATGTAAAGAAAAGAAAAAGATTGAAAGCAAGAATAAAGGTGGGATTGATGAAAGCCTTTCAAAACTTCCATAATTACTACTAAGGTGTAAAGTACATTAAATATGTGTAGAAATAAAAAAGAGAAGTAAAGGCTGTCGTAAAGTTTCCCATCACCATTCATTGTGTGTACAACAGTGTAAAGCCCTTTTTAAAGTTTTCCCCCTTTAATCCAACACTCTTTTAAAAGTACTCTACAGTAAGTGTTTCAGATCTTTCCAGGGAAAACGACTTGAGATTCCAACAGTGAAATGCTAGCTTAATTGAGGGTTTTAAGGTTTCTAATTACCAATTAAGTATTTTGTGACACTTAAATCATTGCTGAGTAAACTGATTTTTGTAGCAAAAGCATTTCATTTAAACCACGAAAGGAAATAACTAAAATAACCTTATTTATATTTAAATCGAGACCGTTAATGTTATTCAAAATTGTTCTTCAAAAAACTTTAATTCTGCTCTAATTAGAAGAATTCACTAAATCCTGAAAGGGTTAAGAATTGGAAGATTCAACACATACCTCAAGAGGAAAACTCAATCGCAAACAATCTTGCTAAGTCAATTTGTACTAAAAACCTAGGTTTGAGATTAATTGAAGATCCTCTTTTAAGGATCTAGTCTCTTTGTGTTGTAATTTATCTTTTCACCCATATAAATATTTAATTCCTCACAACAAATTTTCATAAGATATTAATTCTTTTAAATTCTTAAAAAATTAATATATTTTGTATATCACTTTTCAAATTCACTTTTTATTAATCATGCTTTTTAAAACCATAAACAATATTAAATTAAGTCTTAATATCATTAGGGTTAGCTTGATTTGCACTGTATTTCTACTCGCTACACTCCATTACATCTTTAATAATTTTTCATAAGTTCATAAAACGCATAATAATTTAAAGCATTTTAACTTTATAAAATAAAAAATATTTAAATATTTCATTTAATTTTCCGTTTCTTTTAACTATTGAATTCACGTTTTTATTATAAAATCTAAAGTAAAAAAAGTAATTGTCTAAAAAGACTTATATAAATTAATTATATATTGAAATATTGTTTCTTCTTAAATTTAAATCAATTAGATTTCAAAATTTTAGGAATTTAAGTATTATATTAATTATAAAATATTAAAAACGTTCAAGTAAAAAGTATGTTTTAATTTTAAAATTGTAATAATATACAACAATTAACTCAATTTTTTATGTTAACGATTTAAAACTATTTTTTTCCACAATTTAAATATTATTTTTCATGATGTATGTAACACCTCATATCCGATTCGATCGTCGGGCCCAAGCTGCAAGACGTCACATTCGTTGCTAGAGCAACTACAGTTACAATATCTATAGATTCAAAATTCATTAACATGTTCATTACATCATCATATTATAATACATAATCTTTTCTGGAGTTTATCCGAACTTACGAAAGCTCTTTTGATAAAACGAGACCATTTGAGGACTAAAATGCAAAGTTGACAAAATGTTCAAGCTAAAACCGTGACTCTTATGATGGAGTGCTGCAACCTCAAATACAGTAAGTAGACGTCGCGATATCAAACAGGAGACGTTGCAACGATGAAGGCTGGTGTCACGACATCACTACAGCAAAACAGGTTTTTAGAGGCGTTTTTAGTGGCGTTTGGATCAAACATGCCGTAAAAAGTAAAGCAATAGCGGCGTTTTTCAATAAACGCCGCAAAAGGTAAAGCAATAGTGACACTTACCCATAAACGCTGCAAAAGGTAAAGAGCAATAGTGGCGTTATAGGAAAACGCCACAAAAGGAAAAACAATAGCGGTGCTTTACCATAAACACTGCAAAAGGTAAAGCGCAATAGCGGCGTTTATGGTAAAACATCGCAAAAGGTAAAGCAATAGCGGCGCTTTCCCATAAACACCGCAAAAGGTAAAGAGCAATAGTGGTGTTTATGAGAAAACGCCACAAAAGGTAAACCAATAGCGACATTTATGGGAAAACGGCGCAAAAGGTAAAAACAATAGTGGCACTTACCCATAAACGCTTTAAAAGGTAAAGCAAAAACGGCGTTTATAGGGAAAAAGCCGCAAAAAGTAAAGAGCAATAGCGGCGTTATGGGAAAACGCCGCAAAAGGTAAAGCAATAGTGGTGCTTTACCATAAACACTGCAAAAGGTAAAACGTAATAGCCATGTTTATGGTAAAATGCCACAAAAGGTAAAGCAATAGCGGCACTTTCCCATAAACGCCACTGTCGAAACCATTTTTTAACGTATTTCGAAAAATAATTTTTAAGGTTGAAAAGGGAGTCGCCACCAATTTTTTAATTTAGGTGTGATTGGATCACCTAAAACATTTGAATTTGTTTTGTAGAAAACGTTTGGTCTTCAAAATCCAGAAAAATAGGTTCGGGAGTCGGTTACGTGTAAGGAAGGGTTAGCACCCTCACACGCCCAAAATTGGAATCTAGTCGATTATTTAGTGTCTTAATTGTTGAAAAATCGAAAATTCGAGTAGAAATTCAAAATGCCATTCATGAACTAGATGTTAAAATGAGATATTCAATTATCTAGGTTCAAAATAAAATTACACCCAACACATTAGGGCACAATTTTGAATCCCCTAAATCAATTGAATATCGAATAATTATAGATTTTGATGCTCAATTATTTAAGTTCAAAGAAAGATCACACCCAACACGTTAGGGTGCAATTTCTCAACTTCCTTTAAATAAAAGAGCATTGCTTTTTTAATTTGAAACAATTTACAAGTCTTGAAAAGTGAGGTACATTTATCTTCTTTTTTTTTAAATGATTTCGTAAAAGATGAGAGGAAATATACAATTTCCAAGTGGAATAGTCATTATCGATTTTAAAGAGGTCATTCGATATTTTAGGTTCAAAAAAAATAATACCCAATTCGTTAAGGCATTACCTTCCAAATTCCCCAAAACAAAAGCATTTTGCCTTAAAAAGGATAATGTATTTTCAAAACATATAATTTAGCTAGAATATTTTACTAGAATATTTGAATGAATGTGCCTTAAAATTGAAAGGACTGAAAGTGACTAAAACATGAATAAAAATAGATTACGTGAAGTATAATCTGTAAAAAAACATAAATAAAACAATGGCATACAAAATAACAATGTAGTGTTAATAATAAACGATAAATAAAAATTATACTAAGTAAAATAAGTAATAAAACAATGGCATACAAAATAACAATGTAGTGTTAATAATAAACGATAAATAAAAATTATACTAAGTATTCGTTAAGGCATTACCTTCCAAATTCCCCAAAACAAAAGCATTTTGTCTTAAAAAGGATAATGTATTTTCAAAACATATAATTTAGCTAGAATATTTTACTAGAATATTTGAATGAATGTGCCTTAAAATTGAAAGGACTGAAAGTGACTAAAACATGAATAAAAATAGATTACGTGAAGTATAATCTGTAAAAAAACATAAATAAAACAATGGCATACAAAATAACAATGTAGTGTTAATAATAAACGATAAATAAAAATTATACTAAGTAAAATAAGTAATAAAATAATTAAAAAAGCTTAAAATTTAATAAAATGAAATAAAAAATTGATTTTAGCAAAAAAGAATGAAAACAATCGATTCGAAAGAAAAAAAAATTTGAATATTAGTTTAAAACAAAATAAAATTTAAGGTAAAATAAAAAGATTCAAGGTTGAAATTCGAAGTTTGAAAAAAAAATAAGGGTCAAATTGGAATTTTCTACTATTATTTTTTTAAAAAAAAAAAACTTGAGGATTAAATTAAAAGAAAAAGTAAAATTTGTTTGTTAAATAAAAAACAAAGTGACTGATTAAAAAAACAAAATAAAGAGGGGCTTTTCTAGAAATTTTCATTTTTTATACACGTGGTAGTCTCAGAAGAGATCCATAGTCAGGAGACTGAATCGCAACCAACACAAAATTATTGGGGTGGATTTTAAAGGATTAAAACTTGAAAACAGGGACCAAATTGAAAGCTCAGGAAAAGAAGAAGGATTGCAGTGATAAATCTACTGAGATATGAAAACGCGCGGATCCCTGAAAGGAGCGGGTTGGGTCTTCAATTTTGTAGGTTGAAACGGTAGCGCTTTGCCCTTGAGTCTTTTAATCAAAACGGCGTCGTTTCCATAATCATATTTAACTTCAAAAAAACTTCTAAAACCTCATTTTTTCATTTTATTTTTAAAAAAAACAATTTATTTTTTTTATTTACTTTGAAAACCCTTCCCTTCTCCGACCCTCGTCGCCACTTTGACTCGTCGCAGCCCCATCACTCCTTCGCCGTCCAGATTGCCACACGTGCCGTATAAGTAAGCAAAACAATACCTTTTTTGTAGTTTTTTTTCTTAAAACACAGATCTAGGTTCGAATCTCCTCAGATTGAACCTGGATCTCTTTCCAAAATGTGATTTTTGTTCAAAAACTCTTGATTTGCTTTATTATTTCTGTTTTTTATTTCCCTCTCTTGTTTTTTTTTAAAAAGACTGTTGGGTTTGTTTAGATTTTTTTAGATTTATAAAAGGGATTGGGTTATTCTTAGTTCTCGTTTTATTTCAAAACTTATTTTCAAACAGATAAAAAGTATGTATATGCTTGCTTTCGAATATATATATATGAGATAATATACCTTACGAGATTGATAGATTCTTGATGGTTGTATCCGAATCTGCTTCTTTAATTTTTTATTTCTTGTGTGTTGGTTTCGTGTGTTTACAGATTCAAAGTAATGGCTTTTATAACCAAGATATATTACACAATATTATTGTTTGCTGTGTCTCTGTTCTTTTTGTTGTTTCTGCTTTCCTTTTTGCAGGTATCATCGGAGTAGCGATCTTTTGTGGTCAAACCGACGCCGGGGAGAGTGCCCCTTACCATTTCGGTTCAAGGGGCGGCAGCAGGTTGCTTCAGGCAGAGGAACGCTCTCGGGGCAGCAGAAGGGTTTCGGGCAGAGGGAGAGTCTCGGGCAGAGGAGCAGTCAATGGTCAGCAGATGAAGGGTCACATGGCTGACTTGGCGCTGACGTAGTTAGTGCTGATGTGGCATGTGGCCGCTGGAGCAATAAACCTTAACATATTAGAGTTTCAACATTTTGAGTGAATTTGGGCTTGGGTGTATTTGGGTATTTGGGCTTGCTAGTATTGGGTCTGCTTGTAATTTTGGGACTGTAAATGGACTTTCAAAATTAATTTAATTTTAAAATTTGGATCCTATTTCTGTTAGGCTTGTAATTGGAAGATTTTATTTGAAGATTTTTTTTATTTTTGGATTTTATTTTTCTGGGCCTGGTAAAGCAATAGCGACACTTTCTCGTAAGCGCCGCAAAAGGTAAAGAGCAATAGTAGTGTTTATGGAAAAATGCCACAAAAGGTAAATCAATAACAGCGTTTATGGGAAAATGCCACAAAAGGTAAAGAGCATTAGCGGCGTTTTTGAGAAAAACCCCGCTAATGCTCTTTACCTTTTAATTTTAATATAAATAAAAATTATAGTAAATACAAGACTAAAAATTTTCTAGTGTCGTTCCTAAAATATCAATTTTTGTATGATTATATAGTACCTGGAGTTAACAACATTAGTGAATGCTAAACCAACCAACTAAAATTTAACATGTGAATTTTTTTTTCAAATTATCAACCACATGGATAATATATCACTAAGTGAAAAACTAAGTGAAAAACTAAATGAAAAATTAAACTAAATTAAATTTTAAAAAATAAATAATTGAACATAGACCACATATAATTAATAAAAAAAGTAAATACAAGACTTACAAGCAAAAACATATATAATATCATATTGTCCAATAAAGTAAATACTAAAGTCATCTTCTCCGAAGAGCGTCTCATTTGAAATCAAAGTTACTACACATGATAAGTTGTGGAGAGTTTGAGAGTTTGAGAGAATTAGAGAGTTTGAATAAAAAGAAAGGAGGAATGAGAGTAGGTATTTACAAAGTGAAAGTCGACATCTGTGGAGTCAACTTCCACTAATTTTAATTCGGTTGATAGAGCCAACAGCTAAATAAACACCCTCTAATCTTGAAATCAACTTTCACAAGCTTTAAAGTATCGTCTCCTGATATTCACAGCATGTCTTAGTGTAGTGATTTGATATGCACCAAATTCAACACTTGTGAGTATTAGGGTAACCTTAAAAAAGGTATTATGAAAAATAACTTTGATACATATAATGATAATTAATATTAGAATATACAATATAAAAGTAAAAAAAAGGCGTCTTTATATTAGTTAACAAAATAATAAAAATAAGAAACAAAATAAGATAATAGTTAATTATATTTGTGAAGTTTTTAAATTAACTAAATTTTACTAGTGAGTACCTAACTGTCATTAAATTTAAAAATAAAAAATAAAATTACTAGTTGTAGATAATATTATATATATTATAATTAAATTTAAATAAATTTAAATTTTTTCATGAAATATGAATTAGACTAACTCGATTTTATGAATCTTTATTCAAAGCATAATAATTTGATTTAGATCAATGATTAATTTAACTCTTAAATAGATCTATTTTTATAACTAATATTATATTACTACTTAAAATATATTTTAATTTTTAAAATTTGATATAAAAATAATGTTAGTGGCATTTATGGGAAAAATGCCGCTAAAAGTTAAGCAATAACGGCATTTTTCCATAAACACTGCTAATACTCTTATTTTTATTGAAACGGCGTCATTTCTTCTCCCTCGAATTAAACAAAAAAAAATCCAATCAACCCCAAATTAAAGAAACCCTAATTCTAAACTCTCTCTGTCCCCGTTTCTCTATTCTCGCCTCCTATCTGTCGATTTCTTCCGATATCTAGTAATAACATATTTTCCCATCTGCTACATATCTTTTCTTTCTAAAAACTCTCTGAACTTTCTACAGTTTTTTTATTTGACAATGTAACTTTCTTGACTTCCAAACAGGTTTTCCGGGCCCCTGTTTCAAGCTCTCAATCTCCTTTTTCAAGTTTTTTTTCTTGCATGACCTGCTTTACAACGTTTGATTTCTTAAACTTTTTTGTTAAATTATTGTTTATGTTGAAATTCATTGATGATTTCATTACGGGTTATATCATTACTTTCTAATTCTTTCAATTGTCTCTAGAGCTAAAATGATTATTCAGTTTATTTTAAAGTTGAGTATAGTATCATCAACACATTTACAGTACTGATTTTGGTTTAAACTAGTAATTTTAAGAATAGCAACAAATATTAGAATATTTCTGCTACTGATTTTGGATTTAACCATCGAATGGAGTAATGCTTATAAGTTATAAGGGATGAAAAGTAATTATAAAAGCTGTAAAAATTGCATGGTTTTGAGACGGCTAAGTGCCATATTTTTAGACACATGCCAAATACTAAAGTAATTGAGTGGAAATTTAAGAATGTTGGCAAAGTCAAATGTTTCCAAATACTCCATTATGCATACAACACATTCATGAGAAAGAGAAGAAAGGGAAATTAGTAGTCCAAGTACTTGATGCCAAAGGGCTAAATTTTAATTTTCAGTTGCTGAATTCTTTTCCAAATATTAGCTTCTGATGCTATTTATGGATCTGCCTCCTTGATATCGTTCTTTGCTGCTACATGTTCTTGGCCATTCCTTGCTTCAATGATTTTACAATTGCTTGAGGAGCTGCTATTATTACACCGACTATAGCAGCTGGTTGCTGCTACCTGCACTGATTTTAGTCCATGTAGAAATCCCTGTATCTGAAAACATACATTTTTTTCAAAACATTATTTTAGATTATTTTTTAGAATGTGTTGTAGGTTATTTTGATTATTGGTGAAAAATGTGTATGGACCAGAATAAAATTAAGAATGGTATAATATAAGTGAATGTTGGTTAAAGAACTAAATAAAATATAAAGTGGTGATCACCTTAAATAAGTAAAGTGAATAAATAAAAGAACCATACTTGTGTGCTTGAGTCTTAATGAAGAATTGATAAGTAAGAGGAATTAAATTCTCATTAGTAAGTGACAAAATTGAATATAAGTTCTATATCTTTAAAAGATTCAACAGTAATATGAGATAAAGTAAGGTAAGAAATTTCGATGTATTTTCAAATTTAATGGGTTAGTTGTTTAAAACGTATAAGTAATAAGACTTTACGAAAAATTTAAAATCATTTATTGATAGGATCACATCATTGTACGAAATTTGAAGATTGTAAAGATGTTGATCTATATTAACTTATGTTAGTGTACTGTAAAAGGATGTTCGTGAATGTTGTTCAACTTTGTTTTTTTTTTGTGCAACTGTGTTGGTATGCTGATTGCTATTCTTTTCAATTATATATGTATATATATATTTAAGAATCGACTTTATTTTGGATGTGTTAGTATTTGCACGTTTGGTTTTCAATAAGAAATTCCTTGCTACCAAATGTAAGGGTGAGCAAAATCTGATTCGATTCGAAAAACTCGATAAAAAATTCAAATTTTGAATTAAATAGTTCGAGTTATTTGAGTTAATCGAGTTATTCGAATCAACTCGAATAAAATATTAAATTTTTCGGTTTAACTCGGATACAAATTACATAATTCGAGTTATCCGAAAATCCGAATAAGAAAATGCAAAACTACGTCATTTTGATAAATGTTTACCCTTTTTAAAGTTAAAAGTCAAAACCATTAAGTTAAAAGATAAAATTATATCATTTTGATAAATGTTTACCCATTAAGTTAAAAGGTAAAACCATTATATTGTTTATGTAGTTAAATAATCTTGTACTTCGTTTACTAGTTAAATAATCGGTCTATGTAAATGCAACATTGAGTATAAATAATAGGATTCGTTAACTCGACTCGACTCGATTCGAAATTTTTTGACTCGATTCTATTCGATTTGAAAAAAATTTCAAATTGAACTAGATTGCAAAAGTAAGATTTGTCAACTCGACTAACTCGAAATTTTTTGACTCGATTCGACTCGACTCGATCAAACATTCACCCCTAACCAAATGCATAAACATAGTAAAAGTACCACACCAAGTTTCCCAATACTTGACCTTCTCTGTGATTATAAAAAGCATAGTACAATTGTTTGATGAAAATAAATTATATTTTATTAACTTATTAAACTTAAATTTTTATTTTTTTTTAAAATTTTAATTTTACCGTAATTATAAAAAAAATTTACTTATAAAATTAAAAGAAAATAATGTGATGTGTTGAGGATTATACTTCAAATTTTAACCCATTAACATAATGTAGTCTCAAATTCAAACATTTTATTTTTTTATAAAATTTGTTGTATAATATTTTAAATTAAAAAAATATTTACTTAATAATCATGTAACAAAAAGATATTAATAAAATCTTCATAACAAAAAAAAATTAATAATTTCATAACTAATTTTATATTCAATTAATTTGTAATACTAATTCAATAAAAATTTTAAAATAAATATTAATAAAATTTAAAAATATAAATAAAATCATCATAATGCCTTGACTACCTATATATTAGTCAAATGTTAAGATACTTATAACTTAGTTAAACCCCCAAGAAAAATGTAAAGATGTCCTAATTCAACTTCTTTGGCAATTATATATTAGTCAAACTTTTTGGAATGTTAATTCTACAAAATAATTATTTAATTATTAAAAACAATTCAAATATTTAACTATTTAATTAATAAAAACAACTTAAATATTCGGTTTAAATTAAAATTAATAAATTTAAACTGAAACAAAGAAAAAAACCATTAGAAAACGAATATAATCCAAACAAATTTAATTAAAAATAATAGTTTAAATATTAATAAATTTGAAATTAATTTTATTGTGTTTTAAATTTTAAAATATAATTTAAATAATACAAGTAAAATAAAAAATCTAAAAATTATAAAATAGTAACCAATATCTACTAGGATGATAAAATCTAAATCTAAATCTAAATCTAAATCTAAATCTAAGCATATAACAACTATGTGCATATAAGTGAGATTTAACTAAAAAAATAAATTTTGATGATTCTCTAGAGTTTGATGCAAATAAAGTATTTCCATAAAAAATTTTCAACACTATAGGCTAAAGGGAAAAAGCAAAGAAAATACTTCCATAAAATTTTTCCAACACTATAAGCTAAAGGTGCCATATGGCACCATAGGCTAAAATTTTTCCTAATAAGATTTAAGTGAAATGTTGTCACTAATATATATTTTTAAAATAATTAGATACTTGATACTTGATATATATTATCTATTTTAGTACAATGACTTGATTTAAATCTATTTACAACACTTAAGTAACCGTAATTTATTATCAACTTTAGACTTCAAGAACTACGAAATGGATAAGAGTTGGATGAAATTGTCAAGGGTAAGTAACGACTATCGAAATGGAGTACAAAATTTTCTAAATTTTGCATTTCAAAATGCAAGCCAAGAGAATATGATTCTTTGCCCGTGTAAGAAGTGTGACAACATTAATTGGCATATTCGTGAAGTTGTCTACGAACATCTAATTGTTGATGGCTTTATTCGGGGTATAAAAAATGGATTTTTCATGGAGAGTGTACACCTCGTAGAACCTCTTCAACGATTAATCTGGGTTATCCTCATAATGCTCATCATCAGTATGTTAGAGAAGATGACATGGAAGGTATGTTGTGGGATGCATTTAATATGCACAATCATGGTTTATAATCATTTCCACTTAAATTTATTGCACCCGATGATTGTGATATTGGTGAAAATGCTTTTACCGAAACGAGAACAAGCACACCTGATGAAGAGTCGAATGGAGAAGAGGCGAAGTTCTACAAGTTACTTAATGAAATGAATGAAGAACTTTATGAGGGATCGAAATTTTCAAAACTGCCCTTCTGCATTCATCTTTTTCACTTAAAATGTTTGGGAGGGTAGACCAAAAACTCTTGTACGTTGCTGTTAGAGTTTTGGAGAGATATGTTTCCGTTTGCAAAAATCCCTCATTCATGCAAAGATATGAAGAAACTGATAAAGGATTTAGGCCTTAGGTACAAAAAAGTTCATAGTTGCCCAAATGACTGCATGTTGTATTGGGGTGATCGGAGAAACCAACAATCTTTTCATGTTTGCGGTACATCTCGTTGGATAAATAGGAATGCAAAAAATGTGAATGAGGATGAAGGTGACACACAATTAAGAAAGAAGACAGTAAAGATTTTGCGATAGTTTCACTAATACCAAGGCTTCAAAGGCTTTTCATGTCATCGGAGACAGCCGAGTCTATGAGGTGGCATCATGATGAATGAACTGATGCTGGATTATTAATGCATTTGCGGATTCTATCGCTTGAAAATCTTTTGACAGTAAATTTCCAAGTTTTGCAAGTGATCCTCAGAATGTGAGGCTTAGGCTAGCATCTGATAGATTTAATCCATTTAAATACATGAGTACTTCGTACAGTACTTGGCCTGTAGTGCTTGTTCCTTACAATTTGCCTCCGTGGATTTGCAAGAAGCAATCTTCTTTTATCTTATCTATGATTATCCCTGGAGAGAAAGGTCCCGGGAATGATATTGACATTTATATGCATCCACTTATTGAAGAGTTGAAACAATTATGGACGGGTGTTGAAACATGTGATGTCTTCAAAAAGGAAAACTTTTATTTACGTGCAGCTTTGTTGTGGACTATTAATGATTTTTCGACTTATGCCAATTTATCTAGTTGGAGTACCAAAGGACATTATGCTTGCCCTTGTTATGCAACGCAAACATGTTCGAAGTGGTTATATATGAGAAGAAGTTCTCTTATATGGGGCATCGTCGGTGGTTAGATGGAAATCATAGATTTAGATTTCAGAGGACTTAATTTGATGGTACTGAAGAGTTCAGAGAAGCTCTTGAGCAAACCATTGGATCTGAAATCTTGTTCATGTTAAAAGATATAAATTTCAGTTATTGGAAGATGAATCAACCACCCAACACGCAAAGAAACAAAAGACAGAGGGAGGCGTATGTTGGCTATGTTGACCGACAAAGTGATGATGAATTTGATGAAGAGGATGATTCTAATGAGGTGGACTTGTGGAAAAAAAGAAGTATTTTTTTTATTTGCCTTATTGGGAGCATCATATTTTGAGACACAATCTTGATGTCATGCATATTGAAAAGAATGTTTGCGAGAACATAATCGGGACAATTCTCAATGTCGATAGAAAATCGAAAGACAATATTAAGAGTCGACTTGATCTAGTTGACATGGGAATTCTGTATGATCTTCATCCCCAATTACTTTCAAATGGAAAATGTTGGCTGCCGTCTTCTTTTTTTACAATGTCGAAGAAAGAAAAAGAATTGTTCTGCATGGTGTTGAAGGATATTAAGGTCCCAGATACGTATGCATCAAATATATATCGATGTGTGAGTCTAAAAGATCGAAGACTATATTCTCTAAAATCACATGATTATCATATATTGATGCAAGATTTACTGCCGGTTGCTTTGCAGTGTTATATGTCAAAAAAGCTGACGTCTTGTATAATTGAACTATCCAATATAATGAAAGTTATTTGTGGCAAAGTTTTGAATGTTAAAGAACTTGAGAAAGGACAAGATCGAGCCGCCTTGACTTTATGCAACTTGGAGAAGATCTTTCCACCTTCGTTTTTCACTATTATGGTGCACTTGTTAATCCATCTCCCTCATGAAGCAAAACTTGGTGGACCAATTTTCTATCGGTGGATGTATCCTATAGAGAGATGCTAATTAATTTGCAAAGTTTTCATTCATTCATACTTTTAGTTTCAAATTTTGATAATGTTGTATATCGTTTTTAGGTTCCTATGCAAATTGAAGTCTTATTGTCGTAATAAGCGTTATTCAAAAGGATCAATTGATGAAGGTTACTTAGCAGAGGAGTGTATGACTTTCTGCTCTAGATATTTAGAAGATGTTGAAACAAGACTGAATAGACCAAGTAGAAATGCTAGGTTCACTAATGATCATAGCTTAGCTGAAACTTACCTATTTCGAAGTTATGGATAACCAATCGGGAAAATTGAAATTGCACACTTAGATGATATATCTTGGGTACAAACACATCGATATGTTCTTTTTCACCACGATTCAATTGAACCATTACGCAAGTAAGTTCTAGAATTTGATAAATATTCATCCTTTTCATTTGTTTATTTTCTAACCAAGTTATTCACTTTTTAACATAGTGAGTATAAACAACTCTTGAGATCTCGTTCACGCTCCCAAAGATTACAACATCGAGAGATTCATAAGTTATTCACAGAATCTTTTCATGAATGGTTAGGGCAAACGATATGCAACTGAAGCTTTTAATGACAAATAATAATGTTTTCGTACAACATTATAATTAATAAATTTACTTTCAATTCAATAGGTTTGAAGTGGAAAGGACGTCAGTGAAAAAGTTAAATGGCTTTCCCAAGGTCCGAATAGAGTAGTAAAAAGATATAATGCCTTCTTGATTAATGGATTCAGGTTTCATACAAAATCTCGCGAAATATTGAGGAGGACTCAAAATTGTGGAATAGTTGTTAATTCTTCAATCACAAGCTATGCTAGTGTTAGGGACAGTAATCCTGTTGAGAGAAATGTGGAGTATTACGGACTTCTTACGGAAATTATTGATTTGGATTACTATGGCAAATGGCAGGTTGTTTTATTTCGATATGATTGGGCTGATGTTAATATTGCTAGTGGAATTAAAAAAGATCAATTTGGTTTTACAATGGTGAACTTCTCTCGATTAATTCACACTAGGCAATAATTGATGGAGGAGCCGTATGTATTTTCTTCTCAAGTCAAACAAGTTTTTTAGTCGAGAGATCCAACTGATGAGGGTTGGTACGTTGTACTCCGTAACACCCTTAGAGACTTGTTTGACATGGGTAATGGAAGTAGAGATGACATGGACAAAAGATCATAAACTTTGCCTTTTTCAAAACAAAACTTAAATGAAACTATCCCTAGTATTAGTACACAATTTCAATGGATTCACCAGGATATGGATGAAGATATTTACGAATCATGATGTAGTAAGATTTTACGTTTTTTTAATTATATGTAATATTATAATTTAAATCTTGATCTTGTTAAATATATCAATTACTATTATTGTTGTAATTAATTACTAATATTTCAACTATTTTATGTGTATTGCAGATAATATGCGTAGAAGAAAATTCCGAGATTTAAGTATTATTCAAAATCCTCCAAATTCGGAAGAAACAAATAGTGATCAACAGATTGCTATTGGATCTTCGAATGTTCCGAATACAGTTGTCGAAACTGTAGAAAATCAAGGTAATGTTAACTTTAATTTACATGCATTTTCACTTTTATTTTTTATTTTTGTTTCAAATTCTAATATTATCATATACAATTTTTTTAGCTAAAATTTTTGAAAGGCACAGAACTCGAGGACGTACATTATCAAAGGATTTATATACTCTAAATCCTGAGGAGCATGTCAAAGTATCTGTAAATAGTCATGGTTAACCTGTTGGATCAGAAGCTCGAGTTTTGGGAGGATACTTAGGCATTATAACACGAAATGCCAATATGTTGCCAATCAACTATGAGTTATGGCATCATATGCCTGATAGTAACCAAAATCAAGCTCTCGATAATATTAAGGTAATAAGGTGAATGTAATTTATAATACTTTGGCGTATTTTTAATTTATATTTACTTTCTAAACTTGTATTATTTGTAAGAGAGATTTATTTTAGAGATCTAGGACAACCATGTGAAGAAAGCATTAGAAAATAAATGGAGAGACCATAAAAGTACTTTAAACAAAAGAATATTTTAAGAAAAATATAAGTCTCGAAAAGAAATTGCAAAACGTCCCATCGAGAATGCTGAGGTACCAATGAGAAGAACAAGTTAGATTTTGGAGTTCAAAGAAAGGAGAGGTATTACATACTACCAAACTCTTATAATTATTTCGGTTTATAGTATTTATTATATACGTAATAATAATTTTATAATGTAGGATCGTGAGCGTGTTGGAACTACAAGTAGGCAAAAATAAAAATTCACGCACACAACTAGATTGAGAAGTTTTGCTTGTGTAGCTAATGATAAGGTATTTTGAATTTATTAATTGTGTCAAATATTAATTACTTTCTACTAAATAATATTTTTCCTACTATAATGTAGGAACTATCGTCTGGTGAAAAAGTTGGAATTTTTTACATTACACATAGAAAGAAAGATAGATCTCTTATGACTACTGAAGCTGCAGAAATTATTGTATATTTACTTAATAAATTTTGAATCATTTTAAATATTTATCATGTTTAATTATAATGGTTTAATTCGTTGTTTGTAATGCAAATAATGGTAAGTTATGTTGCATTTATTTGATTATATATTTCGTTTCTAACTCCTTGATTGATTTATTAGGATAAATTAAAAGATAAGAAGGCGGAGTATGAAGCGATGGCTTCAAGTGATAGTTCGGTTAATCTAGAGGACATTGATAACCGAGTTATTACTGAAGTTTTGCGTCCTGGCCAGGTTCTATTTCAAGGATCTTTTGTTAGCCCAACCCAATATTTTGGATCTAACTCACAGAGATACATGCCTTCGAGGGGTTAGGATCAAGTTGAAGTTTAGAGGTTAAGAGATCAAATGGCTCTAATGCAAGCAAGTACAGTTGAGCAAATTGCTCAACTTAAAGCGGAGGCAGCAGCGAGAGAACCAGAGGCTTAAAGAAAATATGATGAACTTCAGCTACAACTTGAAGCCAAGGTAGCAGCGAGGGAAGCAGAGTCTCAAAGAAAGTATGACGAACTGTAGCTACAACTTCAAAATATGATGAAAATGTTTTAGTAGAATCAATCGCAGAATCCGCCATCTTAGACTTTTATTTTTTCTTATTGTGAGAATAATATATAGAATACTACTTTTGAATATATTTTTCATTTATTTAGTAATTTAAATCATATACATATTTCTTTCGTGATAGTATCATTTAGTTTTGAAGTTATTGGTTTGATTTGAATTTACAGGAAAAAATGTTAAAAATTCGGGTTTTATATGAATTAAAATGAGTTGGTAAACTATGTTAATGTTAGTGGCGTTTGCGGGAAAAACGCCACCAAAGAATAGTGGTTTTTGTGGGAAAAATACCGATAAAGAACATGTTCTATAGCGACATTTATGGTAAAAACGCCGCTAAAGACCATGTTCTATAGTGGCATTTGTCGAAAAGCGTCGTTAAAGATCATGTTCTATAGTGGCGTTTTTTCGCATAAACACCGCGAGTTTTAGCGGCGTTTTTCAAGTGCCACAAAATGTTTTAGCAGCACTTATTAGCATCGCTATAGGGCCAAAAAACACCACTAAAAACTTGTTTTCCTGTAGTGCATCCAAAAGGTGGTGTCGTGATAATGGAAACAAATTCCTTCAACTCTTATCTCCTTTGATTCAATATATCATCTAATAAAATATGGTTGGTCTTAAGGACACCAAAATGGCAATTCAACATAATCAACAAGTTCAATTATACATCTCAATTCCAAAAAGATCTTAGCCATGCATTAACCATTGCATTATCATTCATCCATTACTCAATCACACAACATTTACCATTTACAACCTAAAACCCAATTCAACCCTAAGTACATTCTATTTATCAACCTAAAACTTTGTTGAGTCGAGAGTAGCAAACTGGATGCTGAATTGACCTCTAAAGACTTCGAGGTCCACCTATACTTATGCACGGAGTAAACAAACCATATGTTGAGCAATAAACTCAATGATACTTTTATGATTCAAGTCAATATAACACAAACATTAACTAATTGCATACTATCAATTCAAGATCATTCCTTAGCCATTTCATATAAGCTTTCATACCAAAAGCTTCCATTAACATATGAACTATGTGCTGGAAACTAATTACTATTGCAAAATGAAACCGTTAGCACTGATTGGTAAAACATAATAAAATAAGTAGAACAGAAATTGACCGTGTCGTGAAATAACCACTGCCTTAGAAGTGAAATCGTCCTGATTTGTGTAATCCTCGAAATTAGACATTGCCCCCTAAGGTTAACACGATCCTTTAGAATTTTGTACACCCAAAAATCTAAAGTGGATACCGGCGGTATTGCTCTCCTCGGAACAAATTTGAAAAGGGAAAAGTATTTTCCGTTAAACGGAACAAGCTTTATAAATAGAGAGGAGAGAAAAGCTAATATGTTTTTATTTGTGTTTTGCAAATGAGAAATCCTTCTCTATTTATAGGCTTAAGGTTGAGGCTAAACATATCCAGAAAATAACCGAATTTATGACATTAAATTCGTTGTCTCCAATCAATCTTTAACAGACTGCAGAAAACGGAATAATTTATTCAATTTTAAATTCAAATAGAATAATTTATTTCAATTTAAAATTAATCAGAATAATTTATTCAATCGATTAGAATAATTTATTGAATTTAAAATCAATCAGAACAATTTATTCAATCAATCAGAATAATTTATTCAATTTAAATTCAAACGGAATAATTTATTCAAATTAAAATCAATCAAAATAATTTATTCAAATTAAAATCAATCAGAATAATTTATTCAATTTAAAATCAATAAGAATAATTTTGGGATTGACAACCTTAATATTCTGGAAAGATCCAAGCATCAGCCTATAAATACTGGAGCATTTTTTTCATTTGAAAAAACTTTAGAGAAAAACTTTCGAATTTCCCCCAAAAAATATATACACACGTGATATGTGTCGAAGACATGTAATTACCACGAACCATAACCGGACCAGACTTGACAGGCGGTACACGCACGCGTGCGAGGGATGTATCCACCAATGCTCAACAAATGAGGGAAATGGTGACTCACTACATAACATCACCAATTTGTATACCTTTCCCATGTGGGATTCCCTCACTATTTGTTTCTTTGCATTTCTAACATTACCCCATATATGCACAACAATTTTTTTGTTGAAAACCAAGAAGAAGTCTTTTGAAAATTTGAGAAGAGCAATAGAAAAGTCAGTTGCTTAAGTATTAGTGAACGTATCTGGAACTAATACATAGTGAAATAAGCTATTCTTCTCTTAAACAAGTGAACGAATCTGAAACTTGTTTAAGATAGGAGTAAACTCATGACACACAACTAACTCCATTCATCCACCGAAATCCGCGATAAATCAACAATATGGCTAATATTTCTCAAGATGCTGGTAAGTGCTCTAGAGAGACAACCCAATGTCCCCCATAGAAGGTGACTAATCCTTCACACTTATGTAGGTGATTTCATCAAGTCTATCTCAACATAGGCCACCCTAATCAGGGATATGAAATCATTAAGACCTTTTCTATAAGTTCATCCTCTCATAAAATTAAAGTGATTTTATCGTGTCCTTTAAAAGAATTAATCAACCTTTGGGATATAAATTCATTAAAAAGAAAAAACTCAACCTTTAACTTCATCAAGTCCTTCTCATTAGGACCACTCATACAGATTGGGATATGAATTCATTAAGAGAAATTATTTTTCCTTTTATATTGGTGAACTCATCAAATCCTTCTCATTAGGACCACCCAAAATTTAGGCTATGAATTCATTAAGATTGTGAGCATAACCTTTTCATGTACATTATTCACTGTAGGGATATGTAACACCCAAAAACTGTAACCATCTTCGATCTAAGGTCTTAGGGTTTACAGAACTTTACGAGTCTTCTTTTTTTTTTACATACAAATCAATCACAATTTATTTAATTACAAACTTGCAATTCAGATTACTAACTCCTTTTAATCTCACACATTCATTTACAACCTCTCAATCAATCAAGAATCAAATTCAATCACGCAAGAATTTAGGAGTCACGTACGAATATTTTCCACCTGGGATCACATGGCCTTGTGTCTTAAACACACAGTTTTCACCACAAGCTAACCAAACTATAACCCAAACATATTCATCATTACATTGCAAGAAGAATTAATATTCATATCATAAATCATGATATCCGTATTCCATGCCAACCATAATATCACAATATCATCCAAACTACATCAATCCTTCTTACTAACATTTTATAGTACTCAAACCCAACACGTCACTGGTTAGGGTTTCGAGATCACATGCATTCGTGCGTCAAATCGTTACATATTCAAATCTTATTTTAACATCTTTCTTGATTTAATAATATATATACATTTATAATTCGTTATTTTTACTTTGTTTACAACTTAAGTAAGAGTAGAAATGTCATTACCACAATTCTAGGAGACTTTTACTGGTACTTGTTGGACAAATATCGGTAGTTGTCAAGTCAATAAACAATTTAGGGAAAACAGTGCAGATTCCTATCGATACCTATGACAGTTCTACCGATACGAGTGAAGCTTCTATCGAAACAAATCATACTTCTACCGGTATTAAAAACTCCAGAGAGCTAAGATGTCTTACACTGCAGCTTCTACCAATACAAGTACATAAACTACTGATACTCCTATGGGCAAAACTACCGGTACTTATTATGTAACTACTGATATAACTCAAGTCAGTGAATAACATCTCTCATGCCCTATACTTCTATCGATACATGTAGGAATTCTACCGAAACAAGTATGCAGAATTCATGTAATAACACAAGTCCTCCAATTTATCAATCATCATGCAATACAAGGCTCTTATTCAAATTCTCATCTTGCAAAATCTATACATGACAATACTTATTTCATCATATAACATAAAATACAATTAATCAACACAAGAATTCTTAAATTCATATGTCAACTCATTACTAAACACATTTGCTTAATTAGAACATCAAGCAAGCATGAATGTTTAGTTCAACAATCTAAAATCAAGCATTTCAAGAGCAACATAATCCTAGTACATGCCATATAACCAAGTGATGTAAATACTACCGAACGAGCTCCTGAGATAGTGTGATTTCTTCGAGGTGATCCGATCTTCAAGCAGCAAATTAGAATTTACAAAACAACAATAAATTCACTGGTAAGCTTTCATAGCTTAATAAGTTCGCAAGGTTTATCAGTTTACCGAATATCAGGTGTTGAACAAATCTATAAATCAGTCTAGCCAAATCAGAACTGTACTTTGATGATCATTATTCGATTTACTCCGTGTTGACCCAAACGTCATGCTTACTCCCTGTTGACCCAAAGGTCATACCTGATACCAATATACGATGCTAGTCTTAGCCATCGATACGGTATATCTATTTCCTACGATGCTACTCACACTAAGCTGATGAGAATATGAAAACAAGCATAAATCTCAGCCATCGTAGGGCTTGTAATCCATTCTTGGATTCTATTCACCTTACGATGACTCACGATGGTTTAGAGAATCCGCAACAAATGCAGGACCTTAGCCATCAGACCATTTTCTATCTTTGGCACAAGGTCGGGAAATCCTCATCTCGTCGTTTCTATCTTTCACGTTTCCAATCGTCGTTTCACATTTCCAACAATCATTAGAAAGGCAGTTATAAGCAGTTATTAATAAGTATTTAATATTACGAACTTACTGGATGAAATTGTAGCTAAAGTGAACTCCAGGGGCAAATCCATAATTTTCCTTTTTTAACGATCGACAACACCTTCTTGAGCTATCTAATTTGAAGCCCTAAGCTTGGCCGAACTTCTTCTCTTCTCCTATGGCTGAATCGAGTTTCAATTGCTTAATGAGGAGGATGATTCTTTCCTTTTTTTTGTTTATAATATTTATCTCTTTATTTACCAATTTGCCCTTCATTAAAACATTCAAAATTCAACAAATTCAAGGCCATGACCATCCACTTACCTCCTTAATGGTATAATTACCATCTAAGTACTTAAACTTGCCTTTCAATTAGCATTTAATACCTTTAATTAAGAGAATTCAACTTTTGCACCTTTTACAATTTAATCCTTTTTGTTTAATTAACTATCTAAACGATTAAATTTTATAACCAAATTTTAATACAATACTAGTGACCTCGTAAATATTAATTATTAATATTTACGGTATGACATATCGAAGTCGTGACCTCAAAATTACCATTCTCAATCATACTAAAAATAAACTAATTAGTAAGTCCCCATTTTGTTTGGATTTAATTGAAATTTACCAAAATCTAAAGAGTTTCACATCATTTCTACTATTAGGCCATTTAAATAGGGTCCAATTTCATAATTGGTCCTTCAATTATTTTAAATTTTAACTAAACAAACTTATTTGCAATTTAGTCCTAACTAATTAGGACTTAATGAATAAATAACTCAAAAGTTAGTGGATGGTAATCATATCCACCACCGGTTAGACTTTTTGACCATGGTGTAATTACCACTTTGGCCCCTTTTATTTTTAACCAATAGTAATTAACTATTACCTCTTTTACAATTTATTCATTTTTCCTTAATTAAGTAATTAATCATCAAAATTACCCAACCAAACTTCAATTCACATATAATAAAACTCTGTAAATATTTAATAAAAATATTTATGACCCTTAATTTCAGAAACGAGGTCTCGATACCTCATTTTCTAAAATCACTTAACTTTTGAACCAAACCACTTATACTAACTTTTAATTCAATAATTAAAATTCCTCAATTCAAAATTCCATATAAAATTAATATTGACTTATTTGATTTAATCACTAAT
Organism: Gossypioides kirkii; assembly: GCA_005610355.1. Taxonomy (NCBI): domain Eukaryota; kingdom Viridiplantae; phylum Streptophyta; class Magnoliopsida; order Malvales; family Malvaceae; genus Gossypioides; species Gossypioides kirkii. The sequence goes on along the minus strand of CP032253.1, from coordinate 22,723,991 downwards.
TATAAAACTTTTCTTGTCGGGTTTGTGATCCCGAAATCACTATTTTCGACACCACTGAAAAACGAGCTTTATAGGATAGGTAGGTATGTACATTATGAGTATTTCCATAGCTTCATTAACCTATGAAACTTAGTAAAATAAGTTGGGTATCCACTACGAATTCCCTCAACCAATTGGCTTAAGACTCATCCCTCTCGACGAATCTAGAACCAATTTCTTACTTAATCCCTTGGTAAGTAGATCAGCTAGGTTCCTTTTCGACCTCACATACTCCAATGAGAGTACTCCGTTCCTTATTAGATGTCTCAAAGACTCATGCCTTATACACATGTGTCTTTTCTTTCTATTATGTACATGACTATGAGCTACACAAATAGTTGCTTGTGAGTCACATAATAAGGACATCAGAGGAGTCGATTTTCCCCACCAAGGAATTTCTACAAGTAAATTCCTAAGCTACTCAGCTTCTTACCCAGCTAGGTCGAGAGTAATAAATTCTGACTCCATGATAGAGTGAGCAATTCATGTCTGTTTAGCAGACTTTCACGAGATAGTTGCTCTGCCTAAAGTAAATACATACCCACTAGTAGAGCTTACTTCATCATTGTCAGCTACCCAGTTTGCATCACAGTATCCCTCAAGGACTGCAGGGTATCCAAAAAATTCTAATTTCCAATCAATAGTACCTTTAAGATACTTTAGCAAGCGATTAAGTGCATTCCAATGCTTATTACTAGGATTATGGGTGTATCTACTTAGTCTACTCACTGTATAGGCAATATCGGGCCGAGTATAATTCATTAAGAACATCAAGCTTCCAATTATCTTAGCATATTCAGTTTGGGAAACACTTTTTCCTTTATTCTTTACCAACTAGATGCTAGAGTCATAAGGAGTTTTAACAGGAATTACCTCATACCTATTGAATTTCTTTAGCACTGTTTCAATGTAATGAGATTAACTCAAAGAGAATCTTTTTTCTATCTTTGTAACATTTACCCCTAAGATTACATCTACCTCTTCCAAATCTGTCATGTTAAATTGGGTAGACAAAATGTTTTTGGTTTTATTAATGGCCTCTATGTTGGTACTAAAAATCAACATGTCATCTACATATAAACTTATGATGACACAATATGTACCAAACATCTTGGAATAAATACATGCATCAACAGTATTAACTATAAAACCAAAACGAAGAATAGTTTTATGAAATTTCTTGTACCATTGTTTTAGAGCATGCTTAAGATCGTAAAGAGACTTCTTGAGTCTACACACTTTGTCTTCCTTACCAAGAGCTGCAAATCTTGGAGGCTACTCCATTTAGATCTCTTTGTCCAGATCTCCATTCAAGAAGGCAGACTTTACATCCATCTGATGCACTTACAATCTATAAATAAAGGCTGAAGCAAATAAAGAATGAATAGTTGAGATCAAAGTCATAAGAGAGTAAGTATAAAAGAAATTAGTTACATATTTCTGATTAAACCCCTTGACAACTAGCATCTATTGACCTTACAGCCTCATCATAGGTTTTAAGATTTGTATCTATTAGGAACGTCTGAGCTATGGGATCAGAAATTAAGTCTAAGTCATTTATACCAATTATGAAAGACGTAATAAATTTTGGCTCAAAACTAGTGGCAAATCTTTGTCTTTTCCTCCTAGGTTTTAAGTTTTTATTTGGACTTTCTCTAATAGGTACACTAGAAGAAGTAGATGCATGATTATCAGCTTGTATAGCAATTCTTATGCTAGATTTCTTTAATGGAAGGACATCTTTAAAGAAAACATCTCTAGATTCACAGATAGAATAATCATGTAAAGACATAAAACTATAAGTAGCACTATTAACAATATATCCAATAAACACGACATCAATAGTTTTAGGTCCGATAGTAATCTTCTTAAAAGAAGGCAAACCCACTTTTATCAAACACCCCCACACTTTCAAGTATTTAGGATTAGGTCCATGGACTTTCCACAATTCATAAGGGGTGCAATCTAACTTCTTATGAGATACACTCTTTAAAATATGGTTTGCAGAAAGAATGGCTTCTCGCACATATTATTAGCTAAACTGAAACTTATTAATAAAGCATTCATCATTTTTTAAGGTTCTATTTTTTTGTTCAACAATAACATTTTGTTAAGGAAAATAAGAAGCAAATGTTTCATGTATTATGCCATTCTTTTCACACACCTCTTTAAGAAAATTAGAGCCATACTCACCACCTTTATCGAATCTAAGCCGTTTTATTCTCTTATCGAGCTGATTTTTTACTTCTACTTTATAAATTAAAAATAAGTTTTCAGCTTCATCTTTAGTCTTTAGGAGATAAACCTTTGTGTTATGTAATAGTATTTTCTCCCTTTACTCTTTGGGTTTTTGAAATCTGCTAGATCAGTATGAATTAACTCTAACAATTCAGTTTTTCTATCAATTACTGATTTTAAAGCAAGCCTGGAGTGTTTAGCTTCTACACAAATATCTCATTTATTTAAGCTACGTTCGTTAATAGACTTTTACTAATTCAATAAGGGTTTTACTTCTTCCTATAAATAGATGACATCGGTAGAGCTAAATATACAATAAGTTTTACACAACTTTGAGATATTGTTATTCTACTTGAAAATAGTGAGAATTTACTTCAAAGTATAAATTCTATTTTTCAAAAATAACAATTCTATCGATTTCTATTAAAGAGAGATTTTTGCTTTCCCACTGAAAGTAAAGCAAATAATTTATGGTTCTGTGTTTGATTCAAATTCGTTCGAGCCCATACTCGAAGCAGTTCATGGCATGAGAATAGCGGAGAAGGTTGTTCGGTTGAAAAGAGGAAAAAATAAGAATCTGTCTAACCAAAAACACATGTGAGATTTCGAGAAAAGTTTATTGCTATAAACATTACAAACTGACTCGATTTTCAAAATTTTAATTTTCCTATGTATAAGAAAACCGTTTTTGAACCGAATTTTTCCAATAATTTACCCTTAGGGTTTACAATAATTACCCTAGTAACTCTAATTTTATTGGAGCATTTCACTAGGCTAGCAAGAATTCAAATAGATGGATTTCTCCATGGGTTCCATGAATCAAGCCAATTCAAGTGAATTAAATGATCACTATTGTCGAAACCACCTCGAGAACGGGGCTTCGAAAAATCATTTTAAAGTTTTAAAAAAATGGGAGTAAAAGGGAGTCGCCACCAATCTTTTATTTCAGGTGTGATTGGATCACCACAAAACGTTTGAAAACATTTTAGAAAGTTGGTCTTCGAAATCCAGAGAAACAGGTTCGGGAGTCGCTTACACACGAGGAAGGATTAGCACCCTCATACGCCCAGAATTGGTACCACATGATTATTTTCGGGTCTTATTCTTATGAAAACAATGAAAACTCGAGTCAAGTTTAAAATGCGATGTTTATTTTAAAAGGCTCTGTAATCTCATAAATTCTTTTGAGAAATTTCATCCTCGTGTTTCGAATCTCTTATGAGAACTAGAAATCGTGTCCAACACATTGGGGCACTATATTCTCGGAGTTTCAAAATTGAAGGATGTTTCGGGAAATTTTAAAGAGAGTACTCCATCACGTGAATTATACGAAACTCACACCCAGCACGTTAGGGCATGGTGTTTCGAGGTTTTCACACGAAAGAACATTGTCTCTTTTTTGGTCTTAAAATCCTTTGTAAATATATAAGATTGAAGAATATTTTTAAAAAAAAACTTTTGAAAAGGATATCCGATTTGCATGAATTACAAAAATCACACACGTTAAAGCACGATTTTTCGAAGTTTTCACACAAAGGAATTGCCTCGTTTTAAAATTATTTGTGACATATGCATATAGATATATTTGAGAACTTGAAAAATTCATATTAAATTTAAAATGCAATCCTCGAACATATGATTTGAAGGATTAAAAAAAGATTACCCGTTTACTTCGATTTTCACGAAGAATTAAAGTCGCGACCAACATGTTAGGACACGACATTCTCGGAGCCTCGAAGTGAACGGGCGTAAAAACTGGAAAAGGATATTCGGTTCGCGCGAGTTATACGAAGAAATCACACCCGACACGTTAGGGCGTGATTTTTCGAAGTTTACGCTCGGACGGAATATTACCTCGATTTTTAAAATGTAAATGAATGCGTAAGTTTAAAACACGAATAACGATTAATAAGAGAAGTTAAATACGAAGCAATATAGTAAGCAGATAAATAATATGCAAAAATATAAGATGCAGATGCAAATAAATGCGAATATTGGTGAGGAAGAAAAAACGACGAAATCGGGGTTAAAACGGGACTTTTGGATACTCGAGGGCAAAAATGGTAATTTTGGACTTTCGGGGGGCAAAATGGTAATCTCGTGAAATCGAGGCTAAAATGGAACTTTGGAAAGTTTCGGGGGGATAAAATGAGATAAATTTTGGCAAAATCGAGGTCAAAATGCAATTTTTAGAAAGTTTTAGGGTCAAAATGTAATTTTTTTGGGGTTAAAATATAATTTTGGAAAAGTTTTTAGGGTTAAAATGTAATTTTGGAAAAATTTTGGGGTCAAAAAGTAATTTTTAGAAAGTTTTGAGGTCAAAATGTAATTTTGGAAAAGTTTTAGGGTTAAAATGTAATTTTGGAAAAATTTTAGGGTTAAAATGCAATTTTTAGAAAGTTTTAGGGTTAAAATGTAATTTTTAGAAAGTTTTGGGGTCAAAATGTAATTTTTGGGTAGTTTAAAGACCTACAGAGCAATAAAACCAAAAATAAGTGACACGTGGCAGCCCCACAGGCATCCAGAAGTCAAAGGACTAATTTAAAAATCTCAAAAAATTCTTGGGTCAATTTTGTAATTAAGCAAAAGTTGATTTAATGTTAAATTAAAACAAATTAAAAATAAAAGGGACTAATTGCACAAATAAGTCGAAATAGTGCCACGTGGCAGCCTCTGGTGTATCGAAAATGTCAAAGGATTAAATTAAAAAGTAAACAAAATTACTGGGCCAAATTAAAAATAATTAAAAGTATGAAAAGAACTAAATTAAAACAATAAAAAATACGGAAGGACCAAACGCGCAAATATCCTAATTATCGAAAACGCGCGGATCCTAGAGGCGGGTTCGGGTCGGACCGGGTCGAGTCTGCGGGTACTATAAATATCATTTTTTAGGTTTTTTTAATTCATTTTTTCCATTTTCTTAAAATCAACCCCTCTTTTCTTCTTTTCTCTCTTCTCTCTCATGGCCGGCCGAACTCCGGTCGAGCCTTGCCCTTCTTCCGCCGTGCGTCCACGGCCACGCGCCACTGCCGTGGGCTCCACGGCCCGTCCCGACGCTTCCCCAGCCTGTCGCCGTTGGCACGCGTCTCACCAGTCGTCCACGCGCCACCTTCTCCGGCCGCTGGCGTAAATACTTCAAAGGTGAGACTCTTCTTTTCCATTTTTATTCTATTTCTTCCTTTGTTCTTTTTTAAAAAAACAATCTTTTCATTCCAAAAAGAGCCAAATCCAGATCTGCCAGATCTGGATTTAAAACCATTTCCTTCCTCGTTTTTTTTTAAAAAAATTCCTTTGATTTTTAAAACCTTTTGTTTTTCGTTCAAACCCGGATCTGGATTTTCCAGATCTGGAAATCCCTAAACACCGATGTTCATCTTTTAGTTTTTTTTTTTAAAAAATGTTTAGTTTAGTCCTTAATCCGTTCTCTTGGTGTTATCCGCATGTATCCAAGCCCACGGGGCGTGACGGAGGCAAATCAGCGGGTTTCGGCGACGGCTCTGCAGTGGTGAATGGCGACGACAGTCAGGGAGGATCCCGCCCTTTCGTTTTCTCCTTTTTTATTTTTATTAAAATATTATTAATTATTAATGTTTTTTATTAATGTCATTTATTATTATTTTATTATTTAAACCAGTCATTATTATTAATGCCAATATTATTTATTACTGATATTGTATTTAATACTTTATTTAATGCATTTCAATAACCGAAAATGGGATATAATAATGATGATGGTAGTGTAGTTAATAGGTGAATGCATACATTGGTGACGAAACAGTTTTGAAATTCAAGCATTAAATATAAGAAATGAAAGACTGTTACACATATTTAATTTACCTTGAAACTATTGGATGCAATATTCTGGTTTGTACTCCGCTTTTGTGCCTTGCGGTTGTTCGTATAACTGCGCTGGAATTGATTGCTTCTATTTAGGAAAGGGATGAATGTATATTGATTTTTTGAAAAAAGGAAGAGGTCCGAACCCTTTACAATCGAAATCAATTTGGCTTTTATAGCCAAATATCAATCATGCAATTTTGTTTTGTACATTTAAATGCTTGTCCTAATCTATCTATTCTTTTGCAGGTTCCATGGCAGTGGCGGTTGGTGCAGTTGGTGAAGATGATGGCCGTGGCAACGACTTGCTTGGAGGTGACCATTGGATTGCTGACGTGGCATCATACCATTGGTGGGAGTGGAGGTGGGCAGTGCAAGTGGGATACTCGGGTCAGATGGCCTTCTGCTTAGATTTAGGGTTTGGGCTACTGTAACTCATTATTTTTTTTGGTTTGGGCCTTATTCGGGCCATTGTGATTGTGATTGGGCCTCAATTTGGACTTTATTTTTGTAATGGGACATTTGTAAATGGATTTTAATTTTAATTTTTTAGTTTACTATTATTTTAAATTTGATTAAACTTAAATTTAAAGTAAATTTAAATAAGTAAATTTAAATTTAAAATAAATTTAAATTTAAAATAAATTTAAAACCCATTTAAACTTCAATTAAAACCAAAGGCCCAAACCCGATTAAAATTGGGCTTTAACAACTATTTTATTAGTTGACCTCTATGGGACATTCCATGTTCATTTGTCACGGGTTTTAATCCGCAACACGTGACAGTTATACGTGACACGGGTTTTAATATGTCTAAACTTAAGATTTAATCTTTATACTTTAATTTTAATATAATTTGATCTCTATATTTTTATAACATTATTAATTAGTCCAAATAATTAATATCATTAACTTTTATGTTAAAATATTACATGGTTATAACTCTGAAGGGTCTTAGAGACTGACAGGTGATTTCCTATTTCTTTAGGTTTGCGTCAGTCTTACCCCCTTGTTTTGCAGCTTTATAAAATAATGAAATTTTAATTTTGGTCCCTCTATTATGCCTAAGTTTGAGATTTAACTGCTACACTTTATTTTCTAATTCAATTCGGTTCTTCTAATTTTATAATGTTATTAATTAATCCAAATAGTTAATATCATTAATTTTTCGATTAAAATATTCCTAGGTTATATATAATTTGAATGTTCTAAGGGTCTTAGAGACAGATATGTAGTTTCTTTATTTCATTTATAATGTCAATAATTAGTCTAAATATTTAATATTATTAATTATTTCAATCAAAATATTTACATTAATTTTTCTTAAGAACAATATTTCAACAAAAATATTACTTTATCATGATGAATTCAAATGAATGTTTTCAACAAAAAAATCCATATAAACATTTCCAATGTTATTTTTATTGTTACATGACTACTAAGTGATTTTTTAAAATTTTAAAATGACACATCAATGAATCTAATAAAAGAATTTTAATCATGGGAACAATTGAACCTAAATCTTTAAATTTAAAAACTAGTGGGTCTAAATTTCTAAAACTAAGTAGGATTAAAGTATATTTTAATTTTCAAATTTATATTCCATAATTTGACACAAATAAATAATCAATCCAATGCAAAGAGAAAGAATCATACTAATTATATTTAAAATATTACTTATAAAATAAATAAACTTTTTGTGGAAAATTTTTATTATTGCATGGTCAGAAAATATATATAGAATATACTAATTAATTTTAATATCTTCACAATTTTATATGATTATGAAATCTTAATAACCCTTCTTAATTGTATATATTCAATATTTATATTAATAGAGTTAAGACTTAATCAGTAAATATTATAAAATACTTTCAATTTCAATTCAAATAAAATTACAATTAATTCAAAATAATCCCACTTATTTATTTGGTATAATAAATAATATTTTTAATTATTCTACTTAATTAATTTATGAATTTAAAATAATTACCATTATTAAAGTACACCGAATTTTTGATTTTGCAGCTTACTACAATCTATTCCACGTTACTAAAACTTTTTGATCTAAATATTTTATAACTTAAATTCAACACTCTCATCATTTAAAATATTTCGAAAGGTTAAAGAATCTATGTAAATATATTTCACAAAAGATTACTATATCATATTTAAATTACTCATATATAATATATACTAAAGTAAGGTTTAGACATAATTCAATTTTATGTTTATAATTTCATTTTTATTATATATTATTTATTTAATATTAATATTTTTCTTTCGTAATCTTTATGCATTTAATATATTTAAAATATTATAAATTCATTATATTTTAATTATTTTATATACATATTAAATTTGTGCATCACATGAAAAAAAAAACAAAATATATAGTATATTGCAAAAATATTAAATTTCGAATGTGTTTAAATTTTGAATATGTAACATGTGACAAAGGAAAGAAAGTAAGCATTAATAGAAGAAAATTTTGCAACATAAACCTTTGCACCTTTTTTATATAATTCTTAATCATCTATCATAAGTTATATTTTTATAATAAATCCTTTCAATTTATTTATATTCAATAATTTAAAAATTAAACTTATAATTTTATATAATAAATTATTATAAATTTTAAAACAGTTAAACTTTTTAAAGTTTATGGCTATTTTTAGAAATTAAATACATTATTAAAATTGAAATAAAATAATATATATATATGACATTAGTAGAGGGGATATTGCAACCTAAACCCTCAGCCTCTTTTATATAAATTTTAATGGTGTTCGCAAATTATAATTTTATAATAAATCCTTTTAATTTGTTTATATAAAACATTTTAGAAATTCAACTTACAATTTTACAAAATAAGTTATTGTCAATTTTAAAGCCATTCAATTTTTTTTTAAATTTATCACTAAAATTGAAATAAATATTTAAAAATAAATAATGTTGATAACATTATTTTAGTGAATACATATAATATTTACATATGTGAAATTCACCCTTAATTGAATGTTTACAAATTGGCATTTGTAGCACTAGGAGCGGAGCCTGGGGGTTGATAAAGGTCCCGAAACTCTCTATAATAGAAAAATTTTCATTTAGATATTTTGTAATTGATAAAACTTTAAATTAGTAATAGTAAAATTACATTTTGACTCCTAAAATGATAAAAATTAGATTTAATCCTTAAAAAAGATATAAACTATTAAAATGATGAAATTACATTTTTATTATTATAAAAAATATATAATTTAACTTCGACCCCTCTTTAAAAAATTTTCTGACTTCTCCACCGGTGAAACTTGCTTTGGGCTAATTAATTAAGCACTTACACTCATCTCCCAAGTTGAATTTGTTCTTTTTTTCTTTTCTTTTGACCAATTGTCTCTACTTTCTCCCCTTATACAATGAAGGTTTGTAAAATAATAAAAGATATGTTAGAATGATAAAATTTGAAGATAAATTTCAAAATTCAAAATATAAATATAATTATATAAATTAATTGAAATAAATTTTCTAGAGCCATATATAGTAAATACAAGTATTCATTTGGTGAAAGTGTTGGACATTGGGATTTTGGAAAGGCCTGACAGTTTTGGCCCATAATATTGGAGAATAAGCTTCTTCTTCTTCTTCTTTTTTTTAATATTTTTTAATGTAATCTCAAAATGGGCTTCTCAATTAAAACCTTTAGCCTAGTCCCTCAAATGATGCTAAATTTTGTTCTCAAAAACAAGGTTAAGGGCCTTCAAAATGATTTTATTGCTAAAACAATTTTCCCTATATTCTAAAACAAAATTGACATTATTAAAATTAAAAGGATAATTATTTGGTATATAAATATGTAAAATTTTAATTTCATAAACGGTTTAATATTTTACTATATGTACTTAATTTGTATATAAAAATTAAAAAATTATATATATAGAACAAAATTTTAACCCTATTTGTTATGATTAAAAATTTACACCATCTAGTGGTGTTTCCTCCAAGATTCTGGCATTTCTCTTTCTTGAAAAATTTTCGAGAGTATGCCTTCGTGCCTTGGCCGATTGGGCAGTGGTTTTGTCTTTTCCGGTCCACTTTCTTCCCTTTTTTTAAAGGAAGTTAAGGTGGTGAGTGTTTTGTGTTGTTTTCGAGGCGTTTTGTCGTCTTTCGTGTTCGTTTCTTCTTCGTACGATCAAGTTGTGGTGGTGATCTTCTTGTTTTTTCTTCTTTCTTTTTTTCATTAGGTTGTTTCTTGATGTATTTCGGCATTCTTGTGGATGGCTGGAGCGTTAATGGAACAGACGTAGATTGTGATCTGATTGCATGCCCATGCAATTCGAAATCTGGGAGTTTTCTTGTTTTCTTTTGTCGTTTTAATAAATTTTCTTATCGTTTTGTTGCATTTTAATTTTGTCTTTAATTTTGGTATTGATCTCTCTTGGTTGATTTTTGGCAGGAATTTTATCTTCATCATCCCTCCTATTTGTATATGCATGGAGGGCTCGTTTCTCTATATTTTCGGTGTCGTCTTTGTTTAATTTTTCAGCCCGTAAGGTGGTGTGGAACGGGATACAGTGGTGCTCTTCTTGATTCCGGCTTCCTTGCCTGATCAAGATTGCGTTCTTTGGCTGTTATTTTTTACGTCAATTCTGTTTTTTGGTTTCTTTTATTATTTTTCGACCTGTCGAGTTTTGTATCAAGGGATTGTATAAACTCTTCTTGGTTTTTTCCCTAATAATTTGTGTTGTATATCTTGCTTATCGTCTTTTCTTAATTTTGTTGCATCGTCGTGCTGGAATTTGAGTCTAGTTATTTGAAATTGCATTAGGAGTAGAGAATTAGTTTCATGTGATCTTAGAACTTTTTAGCATTTTATTTTCTGGAATTTTCTATATTATTTGCATTAACATACTGTGTTATTTGGGGTATTTTGTCTTGTTCTTGTTTTATTATTTTGTCAGGGAGTTTTATCGATACTGGACGGTGCTTCGGCTGTTTGTGCCTGACGGTCGGTGCGGTTTGGTTGTTACTAGAAAGTGGGTATTGCGTGGATTGGTGGTAGTGGCGTTGAGTCGTGCTGCTGGTAGATGGTGGTTTTCTTTGAACAAAATGGCGGAGGAATTGAATGTGATGATGGAAAAATTGAAATTTTCAGAAACCGAGCAGGAGAAAGTGACGTGAGGGACTTGTGGAAACAGATATGATGGGATATGAGGCATAGGCAGTGGAAAAATTATTGGCAAAAGAGAAGATAAATAGAGAAGCCATGTATCGTGTCTTGAAACCTTTATGGTTTACAAGGGAGCCCGTGAATTTCGTGTTAATGCTTGGTGACCTCTTCCTTGTTAAATTTGGCATGGTGGAATATAGGGAGAGAATATTTAGTCTAGCCCCGTGGTTATTTGATCAATGTATTTTTTGATGGTGCCCTTTGTGAAAGGAATGGAGTTGGATTGCTATGTATTCCATTTTGGATTAGAGTCTACAACATACCTTTCGAATGGATGGATCGTAAGGTTGCCTTGGAAGTGGGAGGGGCTGTAGGAGAGATTTTGGCAATTGATTGGAGAGATAGGGAGGGTTGCTGGCTGGAATATATTTGGGTGCGTGAAGGCTTAACACCTCCAAACTCCTACGGAGGATTGTGCGGATGGTTGGGGCAAAAGGAAAGGAAGTGGTGTGTGCAATAAAATACGATAGGCTCTTGGTTTTTTGCTACTGGTGTGGATGTATTGGCCATAGCACACAAAAGTGTGATGTGGATTCTCAAGGCATGAGTAGTTCGGACTAACAGTATAGGAATTGGTTGAAGGTTCAATTGGGGTAGCCATCTCGTGGGTCGGGCAATGGCGTAATGGGATAGATATTTTGGAATTTAAAGATAGCCACAGGGAGGTTGGAGCGACCTCGTCTAATATTGAGGAGGGTTGGTTAATGGTGTGGTAGGGAGAAAAATTAAAATTACATGGTAGCATATTGACATCGGACTCGAGCTCTTTATCTGGGAAAAGCATGATTCGCACTGCTAAGGAAAAAGAAAGCAAGGCATGAAATAAAAAGAAAAAAACAAAAGGGATTAATGATGGAATTGATGGTAGTCCTTTGAGGATGGTACATCGGAAATTATCCAAGGGTGTGTCTCCCTTTAAGGCGGTGGCTGGTGAGCAACCCCGCCCGAAACCATGAGAATCCTATGTTGGAACTATCAAGGGCTCGGTAATCCTATGTAGGAAATTATCGAAGGGTGCATCCTCGCTGCTAATAATCCTGACATTGTTTTTTTAAGTGAGAAAAAACAGATGGCTAGGGAATTTGAGAGTGTTCATGTACAATGTAAGATGGAGGGATGTTTCGTTATGGATGCAGATGGTCGAAGGGGCAGTCTGCCTATGCTTTGGAATGTCAATGTGTAGGTCCAGAATCATTGTCGGAACCACATTGATTCTATCATTGAGTCCACTAGTTGCAGTCGCATGCCTTCTACGGGTTCTTGAAGCTCCATAGGAGGAATGAATAATGGAGCATCCTTAGAAATGTGGGTAATCGGGTCAAAGAGGACTGGATTATCGGTGGCGACTTCCACAAAATCATGGATGATGCTGAGAAAGATAGGGGAAGGCATAAATCGAGGGCTCCGATGGAGGAATTCTACAAGGTTATCAAGGAGCTTGAGGTGGTGGATATCAAACCAGATAGGGGTTGGTATACTTGGATGAATAGTCAGTTGGGGGATCGCCTTGTGAAGGGGAGGATTGATAGATTTTTGCTTTGGAGGGGTGGTTAGACAAGGTTCCGCTCCTATCTACGGATGTCATTCGACAAGCCAATTCTGATCATGACACTATTTTACTTGATAACTTGGGCCTGAAGTCGATGGATGACATTAGGAACCCGAGGCTCTCTTTTAAGTATGAAGATTGTTGGGCGGATGAGGATAAGGCTCGTGATATTATTCAAAGGGCGTGGGGTAGTCTTGATAGGGATATTGCTGGTAAAATTGACGAGGTCCGGCATCGGCTTGGCAAGTGACAACATACTCAGTTGATTAAGAATAGAAGTCGCATTTGCCGCTAGATCGAGAGAATTGACAGACTTGTTGACCGTGGAGTCTAACACCGAGATGATTAGAGCTGCTCGCATGGAGTTGGATCGATTATATTTTGAGGAAGAGCGTTTTTGGGCCCAAAGGTATAGGATAATGTGGTTTAAGGAGGGGGACCGTAACACGTGGTTTTTTCATGTTCGGGCTTCTCACCATAATAGAAAAAATTTGATCGATGGGATTAGGAATGCGGACGGCTTGAAGGTTGTGCATGGTTGTTAAGGAGCATTTTCTCTCGTTGTTTAAAACCAAGGCTAACATGGATTAGGATGGCATGCTTAGTCACATTCAGGGGTGCATCACCGCGGACATGAACATGGATCTTGAGAGAGAGGTGACAGACTCGGAGATTGTGGAAGCTTTTCGCCAAATGGATCCCCATAAAGCTCCCTGTCTTGATGGTATGTCATTCCTCTTCTTTAAGAAAAAATGGGACATTGTGGGTCTTGATATGATTAATTTTTATAACGATATCTTTAGTGGCAAGAGAAATGTGGCGGAGGTGAACGACACTATGATTGTTCTTATTCCGAAAGTTAAGGATCCAGAGGATATGACTCAATATAGATCTATAAGTCTTTGTGAGGTGGTGTATAAAATCATTTCAAAGGTCCTTGCTAACAGGTTAAAGCCTCTGCTCTCGATGTGTATCAGTCATAACTAGAGCGCTTTTGTGAAGGGGAGGATGATTCACGTCAATGTTCTTATTGCTCACGAGTTGATCCATTACTTACAGAGTTCCAAAAATGGGCCTAAAAATGGTTTGGTTGTCAAACTTGACATGAGTAAGGCATACGACTGTGTGGAGTGGAACTTCCTTTAGAATGTCATGTTAAAGATGGGTTTTTCTGTTTGGTAGGTCTTTAAAATTACGGAGTGTGTCCGGTTGATTAACTATGTGGTCAAGTGTAACATGATGCTTTTTGATATTTTTACTTCGGAGAGAGGCTTGAGGCAAGGAGATCCCTTCTCTCCCTACCTATTCTTATTTTGTATGGAAGCTCTTTCGAGGATGCTCTATCAAGCCCTAGCCGAAGGTGTCATTCGTGGTATCCTAGTTAGTTAGAACGGTCCTAGAATTAACCATTTGTTTTTTGCTGACGATGTGTAACACCCCTTACTCGGCCAAATCACTGGACCCGAGCAAAAGGATGTTACAGTAGATAATACACATTTATTGAACAATTTCAAGTCCTTAAAACCCTTTTTTTAGCAAATCTGACATTTTAAAAAATAATTTGAGTTACTTAAAATTTAAAACAGATTTAAAAGTTGAAATCTTGATGACTTCTACCAATACTATCAAGGCTTTTATCGACACAACGAACTCCAGTAAGCAAAGTAGTTTTGGCTAAGACTTCTATCGATATCCAGGTCTAAACTACCGAAACAACTCAAATCAGTAACAAAACTTAACCAAAAATTTCCCAGACATTAGGGGTGAGCAAAACTCAATTTGAATAGAAAAATTTGAAAAAATTTCGAATTTCAAATTATTCGAATCGAGTTATTCGAGTTAAACGAATCGAGTTGAATTTTTTTCGAATTTCGAGTTCGAATCGAGTTGAATTTTCGAATTCAAATAAATCGAATAAAATTATATTATTTTTAATTTTAATTTTATAATACCCATGCCCAAATCTTTTTACTTTACCCTATTTTCCCCCAAATGCCAAACCTTTTACCTTACCCTATTTTTTCCCCTAAATGCCATTATTCCCAAATATAATTTCGTTCTTAAAAGAAAACTCATAAACTAAACCAAAAATCAATTTTCTCTTCTTAAAAAGACCCCTAAATTAAATCCCATTATTCTTCTTCATCGTGAGTTCATTCAAGATTCAACCCCTCAATATTAAGATGACTTTGGTGCGGATGTAATGGATAAACGACTAGAAAAAGAGGTTAGCAATTAAAGCATGGTGGTGATTTATTGATTTTAATCTAGAGTAAAATGTTGTGTTTATTGTGGAAAGGATATTTGTTTTGAGTCGAAGATCAGTAGATGATGCGGAGAAAATGTTTCTATGTTTTAATATTTTTGGTGAAAATGTACATGTAATAAGCTTACAGTTATTATACGAAGTGGTAATTTTTTTACGTTGTAGATTCTTTTTCTTGGATAAAATGAGTAGTAAAAAAATAGTTTTATGATATTTTAAATGATTGATACATTTACTTTCAATTTTGTGATTTTATCGACGGAGTTGATAACACTTATCTTATAAACATCAAATTTAGTTAAAGATTAAATAAATAGATAAAAATTTTGTTTAGAGCAAAAAAATGACTTGTTTGTGATTGAAACTTAAGGTTTAACTTGACTGTTAGAAGGGAGAGGGAACAATCATTATATTGTGGTTGAAAACCTGGCAGGCTTCTATACCCATTTTTATCCATTTTCACCCACTTCGTAAAAAAACACTGTTTGACATTAAAACTACCATGATTTCAATTTAGCAGAAAATAATTTCAGTTTGGCATGCGAGTTCTTAAATTTATTTCAAGTTTTGGCTATCCCTGTTTATTTATTTACTTTTCCCCCATTCGTAGGCATGAATAACAATGTAGACAGTAGACACTCTTACTTATCAATTATCACATGCACTAACCCATATTAATCAGTCATTCAATTATTACAGGGATTTCCTTCTTTGGTTGTTTATGCAACAATTCAATATTTATTTATAGTTTTGGCATGAATAACAATTGATGAAAATGGTTGAAAATTTCATGCAAATATAGTTTTGGAACATTTTTTAGGCTCAAATGTTTTTATGTTGAAAGTCCCACTGTATACAAAGGTTTAGATATTAGAAACTCAATGTTAGAGGTTATAGTACTATATTTTTAATTGAACTCAAATAATAAATTTTTGACTCTACCTTTAGTTAATTTGTTTTTTTAACTTATAGATGAGTGATCCAATTCCAAAGCGAGATGGTTCAACTCAAAGTTCACAAAATTATTCGCCAAGTAGGGATGATCAAACAACAACCAAGGGAAATGTACGAAGAAAGGTTTCTCTGAGGGCAGCTTGTTGGAGCCATTTCACCAAATATGTAACTGAAGAGGGGGTGGAGCCATTTCACCAAATATGTAACTGAAGAGGGGGAGAAGAGAGCAAGGTGCAATGCTTGTGATACTACTTACACCATGGAGAAAACTTCGGGTTCTACAACGAATTTGAACAATCATTTGAAAACATGTGTAAAAAGACCTCGAGGTAATACTTCTAACCTAAAGCAATTAGAATTAACATTTGTGAAGACTAACCAAGAAACAATGGATTTATCAACTAGGGTGTTTGATGAAGATGTTGTTAGAAAGGCATTGGTTCATATGATAATTGTGGATGAACTTCCTTTTATAATTGTAGAGGGAGAGGGTTTCAAACACTTTCTTTCTATAGCATGCCCACAGTTTAGTATTCCATCTCGTTGGACAATTAGAATGGATTATCTAGATTTATTTAACTCCATGAAGAGTGTAATGAAGAAATGTTTTGAAAAAGATATGAGTAGAGTTTGTTTAACGATAGACACTTGGACTTCATTACAGAGGATATCTTACATGGTTTTAATGACACAGTGGGTGGATGATGAATGGAGGTTGCAAAAAAGGATTATAATTTTTTGCCCAATATTTGCTCATAGAGGTGAAAGCATAGGTCAAGCCGTTGAAAAATGTCTTCGAGATTAGGGGATTGAGAGGGTCTTCACTATTACGACTGATAATGCCTCCGCCAATAATGTTGCAATTGAATATTTGAGAAATAAATTGAATCATCGAAATGCGTCTGTTGCAAATGGGAAATTTATGCATATGGGATGTGTTGCAATTCTTAATTTGGTGATTGAAAACTTCAGTTTGGCCATTTATTTGTGGATGATATGTAGCCGCCATTCGATGCTTAATACTATAACGTCTTAATGTTGCTGCAACTTGATTGCAATGGAAGTGAGTGGCTTGATCACTAATTAATGCTTTAGGTGTGTCGAAACGAGTGAGTATGTATGTGTGGAAAAATTTTAGCACTGTCCTAGCATCGTCTTTTGGAACAACAATTGCTTCCACCCACTTAGACACATAATCTACAGTGACTAGGATGTAAGCATTTCTAAAAGAACTTGGAAATGGCTCCATGAAATCTATACCCCAGACATCAAAGAGCTCAACCTCCTTAATAGGCTGTTGCAGCATGTCGTTGCGTCGAGATATCGATCCAGTGTGTTGACATTTGTCACATTGTTGCACGAAATTGTGGGCATCTTTAAACAATGAAGGCCAGTAGAATCCTGATTGAAGGACCTTTGCAGTAGTCCTTACACCACCAAATGACTTCCATAAGGAGCATCATGGCAATGCTTCAGGATAGGAAACATCTCTTCTTCTGGAACACAGCGTCGAATAATATTGTCGTTGCATACCTTGAATAGGTAAGGCTCATTCCAGTAGTATTTTATGATGTCGCAAAGAAATCTTTCCTTTCAATGTCCTGTTACACTCAATGGTAATCTTCGACACAACAAGTAGTTTACGACATCCGCATACCATGGAGATGCGTCGACAGCAAAAAGTTTCTCATCCGGAAATGCGTCGATAATTTGTGATGTATTTCCATCTTCACTTCCTACCTCTAGACGAGATAAATGATCTACTATTTGGTTTTTTGATCCTTTGCGATCCTTAATCTCAATGTCAAATTCTTGTAATAGCAGGATCCAGCGAACCAATCTTGGTTTGGAATCTTTTTTAGCAAAGAGGTACCACAATGCAGAATGATCACTATAAACTGTAACTTTTACACCAACAAGATACACACGAAATTTTTCAAAAGCAAAAACTACTACTAATAACTTTTTTTTTTGTGGTTGTATAATTGATCTACGCTTCAGTAAGAGTTTTGCTAGTATAGTATATTGCATGAAATACCTTTTCTTTGCGTTGACCTAACACGAAACCAACTGCATAGTCACTCGCATCACACATAACCTCAAATGGTTGTGACCAGTCTGTTACAACGACAATAGGTGCAACGACAATAGGTGCATTCACTAGTTGTTGTTTAATTTGCATTAATGTAGCTAGACATGCAGCATCAAACAAAAATTTTTTATTTTTCTCTAACAAGGAGCAGAGAGGTTTTGCAATCTTAGAGAAATCTCGGATGAATCGTCGATAGAAGCCCGCATGGCTGAGAAAACTCCTAATACCTTTTACATTTGTGGGCGAAGGTAACTTCTCAATGATCTTAACTTTTGCTCTGTCTACTTCAATGCCTTGACAGGAGATACGATGACCAAGGACAATGCCTTCTGTTGCCATGAAGTGACATTTCTCCCAATTCAGCACTAGATTTATGTCCTCACATCGCTTTAGAACTCTGGCTAAATTGTCAGCGCATTTATTAAAAGTATTATCATATATAGAAAAATCATCCATAATTACCTCCAATAAGTCTTCAATCATATCTGAGAAAATTACCATCATGCATATTTGAAATGTGTCCGGTGCATTGCATAGACCAAATGACATTCGGTAGAAGGCAAAGGTACCAAAAGGATAAGTGAAAGTCGTTTTTGCTTGGTCCTCCGACGCAATTGCTATCTGATTGTAGCCAGAATAGCCATCGAGAAAACAATAATAGGCTTTACTAGCAAACCTGTCTAGCATTTGATCAATGAAGGGAAGTGGAAAATGATCCTGCTTTGTCGATGCATTCAAACGGCGATAATCCATGCATACTCACCAACTTGTAGGAATGTGAGTAGGGATTAATTCATCTTTGTCGTTACTTACCATCGTGATACCACTCTTTTTTGGGGCACATTGAACTAGGCTCACTCACTGATCGGCCTGTAACATTACAAAAGTTGTGCAAGCGGACACACGTCGATGCATGTATAGTTAATAGATTGATTCTATCATATATCAATCCCACGAGGAATGGGTTCTTGATGTTTAAATGTCGAACAACTAAAACTAAGATTAAAGAAAATGCTAGTAAGGATGTCAGTGCAACTAAATTAGATCTGCACACTAAGACAGTCAAAATTATCAATGTAATTATAAAAGTTGATTGTCAAAGCAACTGAAAGTAAATCAAATTGTTGTTGAAGTGTTGAGAATTTAAATGCATGAAAGTAAAAGTGTGATCAAGTGCAAAAAATTCATGTGGATCACTGATTTTACAAAGTAGCAACGCTAGATGCATCGATAAGGTATTGTATAGACGAATTGTTATAGCAATAAGGCTCCAATGAAATCTTACCAATTACAGCTCTCTGTTTAATCCAAACTTAAGCACCCATAATTACAACACCTCCAAGTGTTGGCAATGTTGTGCACTCAAGAACAAGTGATCAGAATCCCTTCTAATCCCAAGCAATTCTCGCTGACTTACTTGTTAACCTAACTTGTCACCGCATCTCCCGATGTCAGTAGACTGCAATTCCACTCCCGTGTTTAATGCAGTTAAGTCCAAGAATAAACAGATGAGAAGAATCAAATAAGAATCAAAGTAATCTAATACTGAAAGATATTCCCATATTCATTCAATTGTTAATAATAATTCATCAACATAAAGAGAGGGGTCGACAAATATATCGAAGCTTACTATCCCTGGACTACTAGGACTATTTCCTAATCGCTCCTCTTGCGTTGCATTGAGCACTTCTTATCAAAAGTTGTTGCTCCTTTGCTCAATCAATTCACCGTTCTCCATCATAAATCTCCTAAAACTTGAAGTAATTATAGAATTAATTCCTTCACCTCTTGATATCTTTCTCCATCTTTTCTCATCTATTTATAAGCTTCAAGAATTATAGATCTCATCTCCTTTTAGATCCAACTTCTTGTGCAGTTGTCAAATTTTGTTAAAATCCAGCTGTGCACTCATGTAGATCTGGTGTGATCTTCATTAATCTGCAGATCGTCGTTGCATTTCTGGGAACGATCTACAATCTTTAATTACGATGACATTGTGTGAATTTCTTACGTTGGTGCTTTTAGATGTGCTTGTAGGGTGAATTCACCCATACAAAGTAGAGGTTTCTATGCGGTGACATCTCTGGCTGCAATTCCAAGCTAACTTGTGGTTGCATTCTTTAAATTTGTTCTATCATCGATCTTCTAAGATGGATCCCTGCGTTGACAATTTTTACACACAATACATAGGCTGCATGTGGCGACATTAGTGCACAAAAGAGATAAAATAACAAGAATTTAGGCCAAACAATAATGAGTTAGAAAATATAAATACTAAGTATGAAATGCCTATTATGCATGCTAAATATAATACAAAAGAGACAATTAATACACAAATTTAGGGAGAAAATAGGTTTCATTTCTAATGCTATCATACCCCAAAACTTGAGTGTTTATCTATCCTCAAGTAAACAAAAGTAAATGAAATCTCAAACAAAACACGTCACCGCAATCATTATTCTAACAACTTAAAATCTCTGGAATCCTGATATATAAATTGTATTCACATGATAGATTATTGCGCCGACAATTTATAGACATGAATAATTAGACTTGCACTTTCACTAATGTTAGTATCATACTTTGAATCTTAACTTTTCTCAACCAATACAACAAATTATTTCTTTTTTTCATTCTTTTCTCTTTTTCTTTTCTTTCTTTTTTTATAGGCAACTGAGAGATATCATTGCATTACTCTACCTTTATTCCTAGGCAGTAACGATGGGGTGCAACAAATCCCTAGGAGGTATGTAATTGCCCCGACACACACTCTTGTAGTGACAGCCTTTGGCTAGATGATTTTTCTAACACATGCAGCGGAGTGTTCTCCCTTGACAAGTCACAATGCACTCATATTGGAGTGTCTTTTATTAGTACAATGTCGCTACAATTGGCAAGTCAGTTTAAAACTCAAAACTGCTACTATCCATTCATTACTAGTACAAATCTCACCATTCATCCAAAAATAGAAGAGCTTAATATTCATTCATATTCACCCAATTCACATATCAACATCCCAAACAATTCAAGAATTACGCATAAAATAAAATTGTGGTCACATTTTTGTTGAAATTTAGCATACTTTCATTCAACTAAAGAAAAAAGTAAATTTTCAAAAATGTGGGTGCAATCGCATTTCCATGTCACATAAGATCCCCCCAAACTTAATGTCTGCATTGTCCCCAATGAATTGACAATATTATACATACAAACATGGAAATGCAACTACAATGCAGATAAACTAACAAATAAAATGCAGTGACAAATAAAAATGCAATGACAACTAAATAAAATGCATGTAACTAACTATTGAAAAGTAAAACTAACTCATTGTAGAGCAGCCGACATCGTAGCTGATTTAGTTTTCTTCTTCTTTTTCTTGGGGCGCTCTCCTTCCTCCTTGTGTCTCTTTTTCTTGTCTTTGCGCTTCCTCTTTTTGTCCTTCAAACCAACCGGAGCAGCAGACTGCTCCTCTACAGTCGGTTGGTTGGCAGCCTCATTGGCAGTAACATCTAATGGGTGGACCTTAGCAAGTGGTGCCACATAGAGCACGATGGCTAGAGAATTCGGTTCCTTAATACTGCTAGTAACTGCCTCAGCCTGGCTACCTTCAGGTGAAGCCATATCTTCACTAGATGCCCCCATACTGGTGGGTGCTTCAAAAGTATCCTCCGCGATATTTGTCAGAGCATCGTCCTTCTTCTCTGCCTCCTTTTCTTCAGGAGTCTCCTTCTCAAGTTCGTCTTCCTCTCCTTCCTTATTCTTCCCATGGCCTTTTTCTTGCTCTTCTTTTTCTTCCCCAAGCTTTTCCTGCTTAGTGGTGTCTTTTTCGGTGCCTTCCTATGCATCCACACCTGCTCTACCATATTAGCCACAAGGCTGTTCGAGAACTCTTCTTCGAACAAGCTGGCTATAGTTCTGTAGCAATCCTTCATAGCATTAGAATGCCCCTCTTCATCTGAAATGTGGATTCTCGTTGGAGAGGAGACATGTTGAGGCTTACCATCAAGAGGAGGCTGGTCGGAGGATGAGGGTATTGGTCGAAAGATAGATGGGAAGACGGGGAAATCTGGTAGCGGACTTGGGCTCATACTCTTTAATGCAGTGACAATAACGTCGTTCCACGCTTTTGTGTATGCATAAAATATGTTCTGCCTATAGTCCATGTCTTTCAACACGCTAACAATACGGATATTGTGCATGTCGATGTGATCAATATTACTTCCATAACAGCCAACCCCTTCCCCAACTTAGGATTTGTGGGTGCATTTGCCTGCTTTTCCTTCTTCTTGCCTTTCTCCTTTTTTTACTAGTGGTGTCTTTTGGCCTCTCGTCATTCTCTCTATTGAGATATCATTAATGGGGCCTTTTTTCTCTAGCACCTCCTCATCATTACGGGGCACAATCCCCCTTTGTTTACACATCAACATTATGAAAGAAGAAAAGGGTAATATACCTGTCTATTTAGATGCTGCTTCAGCAATCTGGTCATAGAGAATTACGCTGACATCGATGTGATGACCCTTTATGATGGAGTGCAGGATGCTCATGTGATCTAATGTCACCGTAGTGCTGTGTGTTTAAGGTAGTAGTCGCTTATTCATAAAGTGAAACTATACTTTACTTTGGGTTGTCAGATAACGTTGGTGCATGGTATAGTTGTGTGGACCATTACCCGTCCAGATAGCACCTTCAACACAAGGGTCTTTCATCACCTGGTCAGCTCCGTCATCAATCAGCTCTTCCAAAAACGTAGTGTGGGTGTTCTCTTTCTCAACAATTCGAAACAGAGTGTTGATGTGGGTAGCACTCCATAGTATTAAGCCCCCATCACAAAGATGAACTCCTGTTCAGAGTCTACAAGATTGGCATAAAATTTCCTTACCATGGTAGAGGAATATCCGGCTGGGTGCTCACAGAATAATTCCCAACCTAGACGATTGATTGTTCCCAATGTCTAGTGTGGAGACAACTGTATGCCCTGCTCTAGGAGGCAGTTCCATTTAAGCATAATGTCATGGTAGCGGTCCTTCGTTGCTTTGGACAAGAATAGGACTGATTCATTTTGTGGAGGTTTGTCTGTGGTCTGAACCATGGTGGTTGAAGATTCAGCGGGGGCTTTGGAAGAAGTTTTCACTCCTTTTGTTCTTGCCATAATAGCTTAGTAAAAAGGTTAAAAGAAACTTGTAGAGAAAAGAAAAACTTGAGAGAGTAAGAGTAAAAACAACAAAGAAGATGAGTTGCAACAACAATGGCGATTGTGAGTGGGAGAAGGAAGTCGACAGAGAAGGGTTTTATAAACTTTGGATTGGAGGAAATGTGATGATTGTAAAAGGTGTGAGAAAATCAATCGGCACGATTCTTGCTGAAAAAGCTTTGTTGAGTCACCATAGAATGCATCGACAAGTTGTGCTTTATGATGCATCGACAAAAAGACGACTTTTATTCCTGCATAGAATTTAAAAGGAAACAAATAAAAGTGAAAAGATAGAATGAAATGAAAAAATTCGTTGACATTATTTAAATGTGACCAAATCTATGGTCTCTTTTGGTTCTTTGACATCTCTGCTCACATAGTGCTTCAGTCATTGGCCATTCACCTTGAATTGTTGTCTATCCTTTAGATTTTCAATTGTCACCTCACCATTTTGGAATGCTTTGGAAACCTTAAAAGGGCCTGACCATCTTGAACGCAATTTACATGGATGCAATTTTAAACGTGAATTAAACAAAAGTACTAACTGACCAGGATTAAATTGTCGATGTAAGATAATATTGTCGTGTCATCTCTTAGTCTTTTCTTTGTATATTGCAGTATTCTCATAAGCATTACGACGAATTTCTTCTAGTTCAGTGATGTCCAACAACCTCTTCCTTCCAGCAGCATCATAATCCATATTCACCTGCTTGATTTCCCACATGGCTTTATGCTCAAGCTCATCTGGTAGGTGACATGACTTACCAAACACGAGTTGATACGGTGACATCCCCAACGAGGTTTTATAAGCGATGCGAAGTGCCCACAATGCATCATGTAGCCACGAAGACCAATCCCTCCTAGATGGATTAACCACCTTCTCAAGGATACTTTTAATTTACCGATTGGAAACGTCCGCTTGGCCATTTGTTTGTGGATGGTACGTTGTGGCCATGCGAACTTCACACCATATATTTTTAAGGTTGTCGTGATAGCATTAGAAATTACACCTATTTTCTCCCTAAATTTGTATATAATTATCTTTTTTGTGCCATATTTAGTATGCATATTAGGCATTTCATACTTAGTTTATGTTTTCTGACTCTTTGTTGTTTGGTTTAAATTCTTGCTATTTTATCTCTTTTTTATGCACTAATGTCATCATATGCAGCATATATATATTGCGTTTTAAAATTGTCAGCGTAAGGACACATCTCAGTAGAGCAAGGCTAGAAAGAATCCAGAATGCAGCCACAAATTCAGCTTGAATTACGACCCGTGATGTCACCGCATAGGAATCTTTTCTTTGGAATGAATGAATTCAAGCTGCAATTACACTTGGAAGCACAAACACAGGAATTTCACACGTTGTTGCCGCAATTAAAGATTTCAGATCGCGACCAGAAATGCAGTGACAATCTGCAAATCCATGAAGTTCACACCAGATCTGCGTGAGTGCACAGCTAGACTGTAACAAACTTTTAGAGCTGCAATTGGATCTGGAGTTGAGGAGAGAGAAGGTTTACCATTTTTGAAGCCTATAAATTGAGGAGAAAAAATGAAGAAAAATATCAAGAGGTAGAGGAATTAAATTCAGCAAATACTGTGTGTTTTTGGAGATTTAAGCTGGAGAACGATGAGCTGACTGAGCCGACGAATAACAACTCCTGACAAGGAGTGCTTGATGCTGTGCAAGTGGAGCAGTTAGGGGATAATCCGAGTAGCCTAGAGATAGTATGATCCGATGTATTTGTTAACTCCTCTCTTGTTATGATGATGAACTATTACTGACATTTGAATGAATACGAGAGTATCTTTCATTGTTAGATTTACTTTGATTCTTATTTAATTCTTTTCATTTGTTTATTCTTGGATCTAATTACATCAAACACGAGAGTGCATTTGCAGTCTACCGATATCGAGAGATACGGTGACACGTTAGGTTAACAAGCAAGTCGGTGAGAGTTGGTTGGGATTAGAAGAGATTCTGATAACTTGTTCTTGAGTGCACAATGTTGCTCACACCGAGAGGTAGGGTAAGTGGGGTTCTTGAGTCTTGACTAAACGGAGAATTGATATTGGCAAGATTTCATTGAAACTCGATTGCTGCGACAGTTCATCTATTCAAACCCTTGTCGACACATCTTGCATTGCGACTGTGAAATCAGTGATCCACTCCAGACCTTTGCACTTGATCGCACACTTTTCTGCATTTAAATTCTCAACACTTCAACAACATTTTGATTTACTTTTAGTTGCTTTGACAATTAACCTTGATTGCATTGACAATAGTAACTATTTTAGTGTGCAGATTGACTTAAATGCGCTGACATCTTTACTCGTATTTTATCTAATTCTAGTATTAGTTGCTTTGACATCTGAACATTAAGAACCAATTTCCTGTGGGATCAATATCCGATAGAATTAATCTATCAACTATACTTGCATTGACGTGTGTCCGCTTGCATAACTACTGTGACGTTACAGGCCGATCATGTCGCCACTTGATTATTGTGAAAATGAGTACCTTGATCACTTATTAATGCCCTAGGTGTTCCAAATCTCGTAAGGATGTATGTGTGGAAAAACTTCAACACCATTTGAGCATCATCTTTTGGCACCGCAATTGCCTCGATCCACTTTGAGACATAGTCTACAGCCACTAGAATGTACACATTCCCAAAAGAGTTTGGAAATGGCCCAATGAAGTCTATACCTTAAATGTGGAATAACTCCACCTCCATAATAGGTTGTTGGAGCATCTCGTTGTGTTGAGATATAGAACCCGTACGTTGACATCTATCACATTATTGTGCAAAGTTGTGGGCATCTCGAAAAAATGTGGGCCAAAAGAATCTTGACTGTAGTACCTTTGCAGCAGTCCTCACACCACCAAAATGGCCTCCGTAGGGAGCATCATGGCAATGTCTCAAGATAAAAGTCATTTCTTCTTCAGGAACGTAGGGACGAATAATGTTGTCGGCGCATACCTTGAATAGGTATGGCTCGTTCCAGTGATATTTCGTAGCGTCGCGTAAAAATCTGACCTTCTTGTGACCAGTGGCACTCCAAGGTAGCTTTTCACAAACAAGATAGTTAACAACATCGGCATACTAGGGTGATACGTCGATAAAGAATAACTGCGCGTCTAGAAATGTATCAACAATTTGGGATTCCTTCCCATCCTCACTTCCAACTTCCAGGCGAGATAAGTGGCCAGCTACTTGATTCTCGGATCCTTTTCTATCCTTGATTTCCATATCAAATTCTTGTAGCAGCAGGATCCACCTGATCAACCTCGGTTTGGTGTCCTTCTTTGCAAAAAGGTATCGTAATGTAGAATAATCTGTGTACACTGTAATTTTTACGCCGACAAGGTATGAACGAAACTTGTCGAATGCAAAAACTACTACTAGCAATTCCTTCTTAGTAGTTGTATAGTTTACCTGTTAATTAGTTAAACTTTTCCTAGCATAATAAATGGAGTGAAATACCTTCTCTTTGCATTGTCCCAGCACAACTCCTACAGCAAAGTCACTTGCGTCACACATTAATTCAAACGGTTGCATCCAATCCTGTGCGACGATAATCAGAGCTTGTACTAGCTGCTTCTTTATTGTGATGAATGCGTCCAAACATGTATCATCAAACACAAACTTTTTATTTTGCTCCAACAATGAGCATAATGGTTTAACAATCTTGGAAAAATCATGGATAAATCTCCTGTAAAAACCAGCATGTCCAAGAAAGCTTCTTATTCCTTTGACATTAGTAGGTGGTGGCAATTTCTCGATGATTTCAACCTTTGCTTTGTCTACCTCAATGCCCTGACATGATATGCGATGGCCAAGGACAATGCCTTCAGTTGCCATGAAAGGACATTTTTCCCAGTTCAAATTAGATTTGTGTCCTCGCATCTCTTCAGAACTTTCGCCAAATTATCAGCGTATTAGTCACATGTCTGCTCATAAATAGAGAAATTATCCATGAACACCTTTAGAGAATCTTCAATCATGTCCGAGAAGATGACTATCATGCACCTCTAGAATGTGGCTGGTGCATTGCACAATCCAAATGGCATACGTCGGAATGCAAAGGTTCCAAATGGGCATGTGAACGTGGTCTTTGCTTGATCTTCTAGCGCAATGGCAATTTAATTGTATCTAGAGTAGCCATCTAAGAAACAATAATAGGCTTTACTAGCTAGCCTATACAACATCTAATCAATAAATGGTAGTGGGAAGTGGTCCTTCTTTGTGGCCGCATTGAGTCGACGATAATCCATGCACACTCGCCATCCAATAGTAATGCGAGTAGGGATTAACTCGTTCTTGTCATTACTCACAACAGTGATGCCGCTCTTCTTGGGCACACATTGGACAAGGCTTACCCAATTGCTATCAGAAATGGGGTAAATGATGCTCGCGTCTAACCACTTGATAATCTGCTTCTTCACTACTTCTTTCATTTTCTCATTAAGTCTTCACTGTTGCTCAATGGATTGCTTCCCTTAATCTTTCAACCTGATCTTATGCATGCAAAAAGAGGGACTAATGCCTTTGATATCTACAATGCTCCAGGCGATGACTCTTTTATGCTCCTTTAAAATTGCAACAAGCTTTTCTTCTTGCGTTGCATCTAGGGTTGCGCTGACAATTACAGGTAACATGTCATTGTCACCTAGAAAGACATACTTCAGATGCATCGGCAATGGCTTCAACTCCAACGTATGAGCTTGTTCAATCGACAGTTTAAACACAAGGACCGTCCTTTTAGACAGGTCCAAAGATTCCAATTGCCAATTCTATTTCAGCTCACAACTATTAGCCTCGGCTTTGTGGTCACATTAAGTGAGAATTTCATCCATGAATGTCACTCCATTTTCATCTGGAACTGCTGAATTTCATTCGTTGAATTCTTCTATAATTATCTCATCCAGCACGTTAATGTGGTGACATTTCTCTTTACTTCTCGACGGAGATGCTTCGAACACACTGAAGGTAATGTGTTTGTCATTATGACGCATAATGAGCTCGCCCTTGAAAACGTCAACAAGAGTGCTTCCCATTGCTAAGAATGGTTGTCCCAAGATAATGGGTACCTCCTTATCTGCTTCACAGTCAAGGATTATAAAATCAGCAGGGAACACGAGCTTATCAACTTGGACAAGGACATCTTTGATTTGACCTTCAGGTTGCGGTAGAGATCTGTCCTCAAGCTGTAATGTCACCGCAGTGGGCTTCATTGATCCTATTACTAACTTTCTGAATATGGACAAAGGCATGAGATTATACTAGCTCCCAAATCACATAAAGCTTTACTTAGATAATGATTTCTAATGGAGCATGAGATTGTGAAGCTGCCAGGATCTTTCATCTTTAGTGGCAACTTATTTGTTAGCACAATGCTGAACCCCTCTGTGAGCGCAATCATCTCAATTTTGGATAACTTTTTCTTCTTAGATAACATCTCTTTCATATATTTCCCATAGCTGGGTATCTGCACAAGAGCATCTACAAGAGGTATGTTAAAATGTAATTGCTTCAAAGTAGAAACAAACTTTTGATAGTCCTTATCATGGTCTTTCTCTTTAAATCTTTGCGGAAATGGAAAAGGTATATTGCCAGTGGGTTGTTATGGAATAACCAGTTACATCGACACAAGCAGTTGCATCAATGTTTTTGTTGGGCGAATTGTAGGCATAGAAGTCACTACAATTGGCTCTTCCTTATTTATTTCTGCTTGGTTCTTTTTAGCTGCAATTTCTCCTTGTTGCGTTGGTTCAGACACATCGACATGTTCTTGGTTGGAATGTCTGCTTGGTTCTGTAGTTTGCTTCCCACTTGGCAGCGAGATAGCCTTACAATGTTTCTTCCCCTTTTACGTCGAATTCTCCGATCACTAGGCAGAGTACCTGGTGACCTTGAACTTAAGTTAGAAGCCAACTATCCTAGCTGTGCTTCCAACGTATGAATAGAAGAGGAGTTGCCTTGAACGATCGCTTCAGTTTGCGTAATATGCTCCCTCATCAGCACTTCAAGAGCAGCCATAGGATCTGATCTTTGTTTAGAAAACTATTATTGCTGTTGCTGATGCTGTCCTTGCATATGTGGTAGTGCAGTTTGTTGTGACTGCATCCGCACTTGTGGTTGCATCTGATTATATGTCTGCATTTGATCAAAATGTGAACGTACTTGAGAATTCTGATTATATTTCTGCTGCTGAATGTTGTTTTAACTCCCTTGTCTATAACTCCCTTGCTGCGAGGAATTTCCATATCTATATGTAGACACATTCTGATTCCCCCAAGGTTGTGGATTTCGATTATTGTATGAGTTACCATAAGAATTTCCTCTGATATTGTTAACATAAAATTCATTCTCAACATGTTGTGGATAGTCTTCATAATTGTGATTGTCGCCGCAAATTTCACATGAAAATGTCGAGACATCCATCTGTTGGGCTACTTGAATAGGGGCAACGTCACTTGTCCCCTTCATGTTCTTTATAATGTTGGCCAAAGAGGATACCTGTTCACTCAAAGCTGAAATTGCATCTAATTCAAGAACACCAGGATTAGGTTTTACCTTAGCAGAATGAGAGAGAGGATATTAATAATCATTCTGTGTAATTCTCTCTAGAATTCATACAATTCAGTGTAGGTGCAATCCAACAAGGGACCATTTGCAGATGCGTCGACAAGATTTCTTGTCTGAGCATTCAATCCATTGTAAAGGATCTCAATCTGAGTCTCTTGCTGAATTCCATGCATAGGACAACGTCTAAGTAGAGTCTTATAACGCTCCCATGTTATGTGTAAGTTTTCATCATCCAGCTGATGATATGCTATAATGTCATTTCGCAACCTTACATTCATTGTCGGCGAGTTGAATCATAAAACGAACTGCATTGCTAGTGCATTCCATGATGTAATGAATCCACCCGACAAACCCATGAACCATGTTCTCGCTCTTCCTTACAACGAATAAGGAAATAATTTCATTTTTAAGGCGTCATCAGGAATACCATGTTGACTAAAAGATGCACAAATAAGCAAAAATGATTTTAGATTCTCTCTTGCATCTTCATGAGGTAAGCTTACATATTGCCTATTTGAATTTAGCATTTGAAACATAATTGATTTCAATTCAAAATTTCCAGCTTGTATAGCTAGCCTTACAACCCCTGGTTGTAAATCATCAAGGACAGGAACAAAAAAATCTCGGATTGTCATTTTTGCACTTGTTCTTCTTGTGGAGGCGGTGTTATAATATTAACGAGTTGTTGTTGCACCGGAGGAACAACATTTTGTGGCATCAATGGTGGTAGATTGTTGTTGTTGCCAGCCATTTTCTTTTGCTCTTGTTTTCTCCTCTTATGTGTACTCTCGAGTTTTAGATCAAAGCTCGCAATATCCTTAGGATTTCTCCTTGTGGACATGTAAGACCTAAAATTTTTTTTTTGAATGAAATCAACAAAAGAAAATTAAACAAGTTAGTGAAAATTAGAGGGTAAGTAAGAAAGATTAATTGCAACTACAAAAATAAACATCAACAAATTCCAATCCCTGGTAACGGTGCCAAAACTTGATCGACCTGTAACGTCACAGCAGTTGTGCAAGCGGACACA
Source organism: Gossypioides kirkii (assembly GCA_005610355.1). Taxonomy (NCBI): domain Eukaryota; kingdom Viridiplantae; phylum Streptophyta; class Magnoliopsida; order Malvales; family Malvaceae; genus Gossypioides; species Gossypioides kirkii. The sequence goes on along the minus strand of CP032253.1, from coordinate 22,692,960 downwards.
CGTCGATACAAGTATAGTTGATAGATTGATTCTATCGGTTATCGATCCCACAAGGAATGGGTTCTTGATGTTTGAATGTCGAAGCAACTAAAACTAAGATTAGAGAAAATGCTAGTAAGAATGTTAGTGCAACTAAATTAAATCTGCACACTAAGACAGTCAAAATTGTCAATGTAATTATAAAAGTTAATTGTCAAAGCAACTGAAAGTAAATCAAATTGTTGTTGAAGTGTTGAGAATTTAAATGCATGAAAGTAAAAGTGTGATCAAGTGCGAAGAATTGGAGTGGATCACTGATTTTACAAAGTAGCAATGCTAGATGCATCGACAAGGTATTGTATAGATGAATTGTTGCAGCAATAAGGATCCAATGAAATCTTACAAAATACAGCTCTCTATTTAATCGAGACTGAAGCACCCATAATTACCACACCTCCCAATGTTGGCAATGTTGTGCACTCAAGAACAAGTGATCAGAATCCCTTCTAATCCCAAGCAACTCTCGCTGACTTGCTTGTTAACCTAACTTGTCACCGCATCTCCCAATGTCAGTAGACTGTAATTCCACCCCCGTGTTTAATGCAGTTAAGTCCAAGAATAAACAGATGAGAAGAATCAAATAAGAATCAAAGTAATCTAACACTAAAAGATATTCCCATATTCATTCAATTGTCAATAATAATTCATCAACATAAAGAGAGGGGTCAACAAATATATCGAAGCTTACTATCCCTAGACTACTAGGACTATTTCTTAACCACTCTTCTTGCGTTGTATCGAGCACTTCTCGTTAGAAGTAGTTGCTCCTTCGCTCAATCAGCTCACCGTTCTTTAGCATAATCTCCAAAAACACGAATTAATTGCAGAATTAATTCCTTCACCTCTTGATATCTTTCTCTATCTTTTCTCATCTATTTATAAGCTTCAAGAAATGTAAATATCATCTCCTCTTAGATCCAACTTCTTGTATAGTTGTCAAAGTTTGTTGAAATCCAGCTATTCACTCACGCAGATTTGGTGTAATCTTTAATAATCTGCAGATTGTAGCTGCATTTTGGGCACGATCTACAATCTTTAATTGTGTCGACATCGTGTGAAATTCCTGCACTGGTGCTTCTAGATGTGCTTGCAGGGTGAATTCACCCATACAAAGTAGAGGTTTCTATGCGGTGACGTCTCTGGCTGCAATTCCAAGCTAACTTGTGGCTGTATTCTTTAAATTCGTTCTAGCATCGATCTTCTAAGATGGATCCCTGCGCTGGCAATTTCTACACACAATACACAGGCTGCATGTGGCGACATTAGTGTACAGAAGAGATAAAATAACAAGAATTTAATCCAAATAACAATGAGTTAGAAAATATAAATACTAAGTATGAAATGCCTATTATGCATGCTAAATATAATACAAAAGAGACAATTAATACACAAATTTAGGGAGAAAATAGGTGTCATTTCTAATGCTATCACCCACATACTATCAGAAATTGGGTAGATGATGCCCATATGCAACCACTTAATGATCTCCTTTTTAACAACCTCCTTCATTTTTTCATTTAATCTTCTTTGCTGTTCAATGAACTGTTTTCCCTCGTCTTCTAGCTAGATCTTGTGCATACAGAAAGAGGGACTAATGCCTCTAATATCCGCAATACTCCAGGCAATAGCTCACTTATGTTGCTTTAGTATTTGGATTAATTTTTCTTCCTGACTTACATCGAGAGTTGCAAAGACAATTACTGGCAAGATGTCATTCTCACCAAGGAAAACATACTTCAAATGGGTAGGTAATGGTTTCAAAGTAGGAGCTTCTTCAATAGATGGCTTAAATACAAGAGTCGTTCTATTAGTCAAATCCAACGATTCCATCTGCCATTCGTGCCTAAGCTTAACCTTATTTGCCTCAACCTTGTAGTCACAGTCACTTAGAAATTTTCTTCAATTGTCACGACAAATTATTCTGGGACTACTGTGCGACGCTCATTAAATTCCTCCTCTATTAATTTGTCCAACACATCGACGTGGTGACATTCCTCTTTATTTCTGCAGGGAATTGCTTCAAAAACATTGAAGGTGACATGTTCGTTGTTATGTCGCATTATCAATTCACCTTTGAATACGTCTATAAGAGTGTGACCAGTGGCAAGAAATGGGCGCTCTAATATTATGGGAACTTCCTTATCAGGTTCACAATCAAAGATAATAAAATCCGCTGGGAACACAAACTTATATACTCAAACTAGAACGTCTTTAATTTGCCCCTCAGGTTGCGCTTACCTGATTAATAATATATGGCCCTGCCCATTATTATTTGAGTTTCACTGGAAATAATTTGAGTCTAGAATTAAACAAGAGTACCTTTTTTCCTAACTCGAAGTTTCGTTTCTGAATCTTGCCATCATGACGCAACCTACTTCTTTTTTTTAAAGTTTCGTGTTTTTGTAGGCCATGAATCTAAACTCTTCGAATTCTTGTAATTGGAACAATCTTTCTTTCTTTTCTAATTCAATATCTAAATTAAATTCTTTAGTAGTCCAATATGCTTTTTTCTCTAATTCAATAGGTTGGTGACAATTTTTTCTATACACAAGTTTATAATGGGACATACTAAGAGGTGTTTTATATGTTGCTCAATAGGCCCATAAAACGTTATCCAATTTTGCTGCCCAGTCCTTATGATTGGGATTTACTGTCTTTTCAAGGATCTGTTTAATCTCTCTATTGGAAACTTTAGCTTGACCATTCGCTTGTGGATGATATGTAGTTGTCATCTTATATCAAATACTATATTTTGCAAGAGCGGCTTCAAATTGTGTACTGCAAAAATGTAAGCCTTCATCGCTAATCAATGCCTTGGGAGTGCCAAATCTTGAAAAGATGTTTTTCCTTAAGAATTTTACCATGGATTTGGTATCATTAGTAGGTAATGCCAGTGCTTCTACCCATTTGGAAACATAATCAACTGCTAACAAGATATATTGGTTCCCAAATGAGCTAGGGAAAGGACCCATGAAATCAATTCTCCAAACATCAAAGACTTCTACCTCAATAATTCCCACCTATGACATTTCATCCCTCTTAGATATATTCCCCATTCACTGGCATCGATCATAGTTTTGTACGAACATATGGGAATCCTGATTCATAGTAAGCCAATAGAATTCAGACTGCAAGATTTTCTGAGCTGTATGTTTTCTGCTGAAATGTCCTCCATAAGGAGATTCATGACATCCTTTAAGGATGTCATGGATTTCTTCCTCAGCCATACATCTTTGCACCAACTGATCTGCGCATTGCCGAAATACATAAGGATCCTCCCAGATATAATTTTTTTGCTTCATGCATAATTCGTTTCTTTTGTTATCAGGATGCTTTTGTTGGGAATACCCGTTTTGTTAAATATTCACGTAATCTGCATACCACGGTGTTCTTATATTTGGAGATCGAGTTTCCACTCTAAAAAGTTTCTCATCTGTAAAAGTTTCCTTTATTTCTCCCAAAGATGCAGTAAAGGTAGAATTTTCTAACCTCTACAGATGTTTTGCTATCTAGTTCTTTGTTCCTTTTCGATCCATGATCCTTAAGTCAAATTCTTGTATGAACAATACCCATCTCATTAGACTTGCTTTGGTTTCTTTTTTCTTCATCACATATTTCAAAGCTAAATGATTTGTGTAAATATACACACAATTAGCCATTAAATAAGGATGAAATTTATCATAAGCAAAAACTACCGCTAACATTTCCTTCTTAGTAGTAGTATAATTGCATTGAGCGAGGTTAAGAGTCTTATTGACATAATGAATTGCTCCAAATATACTGTCTTTCTTTTGCCCTAAGACAGCACCTATAGCATACTCATTGGCATCACACATAATAATAAAAAGGTCATTCCAATTTGGTGTGATAATAATGGGGGCAGTTATTAGCTTCTCTTTTATTGTCTCAAAAGCTTTAATGCAATTATTATCAAATATGAATGAAACATCTTTTTTGCAGTAATAAATCTAAAGGTCTAGAAATGTTCATAAAATCTTTTATAAACCTTCTATAAAACCCAACGTGTCCTAAAAAATTTCGAATACCTTTGACATTTGTGGGAGGTGGTATGTTTTTTATTACCTCGATCTTTGCTTTATCCACTTCTAACCCTCTCTGTGATATTTGATGCCCTAAAACCAACCCTTCTCTTACCATGAAATAACATTTTTCCCAATTGAGTACTAGGTTAGTTTCCTCGCACCTCTGTAAAACTTTCTCCAAATTCAGCAAGTAATCCTCGAAAGAGTCTCTATATACTGAGAAATCATCCATGAAAATGTCTAACCCTTCTTCTAACATATCTGCAAAAATAGCGGTCATACATCTCATAAAACTAGCAACTGCATTACAGAATTCGAAAGGCATACGTATAAAAACATATGTCCTAAAAGGGCATGTAAATGTTGTTTTTTCCTGATCGTCGGGATGTATTGGAAATTGATGATACTTTGAATATCCATCCAAGAAATAGTAATATTTTTTATCTACCAACCAATCCAACAGTTGGTCAATGAAAGGTAGTGGAAAGTGATATATTTTTGTTGCATCGTTTACTTTCTTGTAATCAATACAAACTCTTCATTCGGTAATTTTTCTTGTAAGGATTAGCTCGTTGTGATCATTCTCTACAATTATCAACCTACCTTTTTTTGGTACACACTACGTAGGGCTCACCCATTCACTATCGGAGATGGCATAAACTATACCTGCATCTAACCATTTTACCAATTCCTTTTTTACTACTTCCTTCATGACCGAATTGAGTCTTCTTTGTGTGTCAACAACGAGTTTCTTACCTTCTTCCAATCGAATTTTGTGTTGACAGAAGGCTAGGTTTATCCCTTTTATATCAGCAGTTGTCCACCCAATAGTCATTTTCTTACCTGATGCAATTATAACAGGTAAAGTATTTTTCTCATCTAGATATCCATATTTTAAATGTTCTGGTAATGGTTTTAACTCCACTTCTGGTGGCTTCACAATTGATGGTACCATTTTAGTAGCATTTGGCATCGATTGATCTTCCACCCCTTTACTTTGCTGTCACCACTCTAATTGAGCCTTTAAAGATCCCTCATTCATCTCATCTTCCATGAGTTCCTCATCCTCGGAATCTTACTCTTTGAAATGATTAGTCACAAGTTGGCCGCACACTTTTGGAGGTTCCGATTGTTCCTCCCAAAATATTTCATTCACACTTGCTACTTCAAATATATCTGTAACATCTTGCCACATACTAGTCCAAATGCTTCCTCCCGTCATTATATCTACCTTGCATGTATTTTTCGAACTCAACCCGTCATAAAAATGATGAAGTTGTATAGCAATACGGATTCCTCACCTAATATGGATTGAAGTATGGCTTTGAACCTTTCCCAAGCTTGTCCTAAGGTTTTCGTCATGGTTCGCCTGAAATGAAACATTTCTATATATCCCTGCATAACCTTAGGCATAGAAATCATACTTTGAAAAAACATATGCTCAAATTCTTCCCAAGTAGTAATAGTATTTGGGGGTAGAGAATCCAACTATGACATGGCTTTTCCGTTTAAGGTGAAAGGAATTAACAACAATCGAATCACACCTGGCGCCACCCTTACATAAGAAATTGTGCTACAAATTACCTCGAATTTCCCTAAAAATGTGATGGGATCTTCTGTCAAGGGATCAGAAAAAGTAACATTATTAGTAATCCATGATATTAAGGATGAATTTAATTCAAAATGATTTTGATAAATTGATAGTCTAGCAATACTAGATTGTAACCATTTTAAATCAAAAAACATCCTTAATGTATTTTTCATCATTTTGTTAGTCGATGTAGGAAAAGAAATAAGATTAAAACAAGAATTTAAAGATAATCGTATCTATAACCTAATTTTTTCCTAATTATTTTATTAGCAATGGCAAAAAATGTACTAAAGTGTTGCCTCCCCCGCAACGGCGTCAACAACTTAACCTCCCACGAATGTACTCCCATTCGACGTAGATTTTGGCTTTCCGCAAGTATACGGGTTAGGTTGTAAATCTAGTGTGTTACAACGGAACACTTGGTAGTATTCCGAGGATCGAACCCAAAAGAGGCTTAAGGCGATAGTAAATAAAATACCTGCAAAGAATAAAATTAATTAGTACCAATTTTAGGGTTTATAGTACGATGGAAAATAAGAAAGGTGTTTGAAAGCATAAAAAATAAAATAAAGTAAAGTTTGAGTTGTAGAAATTATTATAAATGGATTTGGAGAGATTATGTCATTTTCATATGATTTCTTCAATTATTGGGTTTTGGGGATTTTCCTCCAATCAACTAGTCACTACTCGAGTTTGATCTCTTGATCTTCCGTCGGTATAGCAAGTCGATAGAGATTACTTATAGCTAGATGTCACAATCTAAATCGATTTGGGGAAAAGGTGTTCACGGATGGGTAATACAAATTTTGGATTCATTCCCACCTAGATGACTTTCTAGGGTTGTCAGGCCTAATGTTTTCCCAAATAGCTGATCCGAAACATAAAATCCTTGTAAAACAATAATTAATTATTCATACTTCCACTCCTTAATTCCCCAAAATGGAATTAGTTCCTCATGGTTTCTTTATTCATCAACGAAACAATATATGAAAACATATAAGTGCAAAAGAGAATGAAAAAGAAACTAAATTGTATTAAGCAATATGTCGAGAAAAACTCCTCGATCATTTACACAAGTTTCTACAATCTCATTTCAAAAGCTGAAAATAAATAAAACTATAACTGAATATTAAAGTCTAAGTAATGATGCATAAAACCCTAGTGCTAAAGGTCCTATTTATAGCTTTAGATGGTCATTTTTCCTCAACCCTAGGTCAACTGTCGTTCCTCGTGTTTAAGTCGTATTGTAAAAACCAAAACGCCCTTAATTAAGTGTGCAAGTTGCATCCAGAGGTCAATGTCACGACACACCAGGTCCTGTGTCATGACACAGGCATCAGTCTCCATGTGAAGCGTCATCCTATAGGCATTGTCATGACATAGCTCCTGTGTGTCACGACAAAGAAGTCAGATTTCAAATTCCTTAAGTCTGGTCCCTTGGTTGTAATGTAGCTCACCCTATGTCGTGAAAAAGTTATCAGTATCCTATTAGTACACTTTTGTTATCTCCTGTACACTCACCACATACATTAGCTAACCTTTAAGCCTTATTTGCCCTTAAAGACAAATAAAACGGTATTTTAACACTTAAGTTACACAATTTATTCAAATAAGAAATCTAAACTAAATCTTATGAAAACATATTAAAATACTTGATTTCAAGCTCTTCAAGTGTGAAAAATAGTTCAATCTACTAGGTATGAATCGACAGATCAACAATGAAGATCAATGGTGAGTTAAAAACTTTTAAATGTAGGGATAAGCTAGAAGGAAACGATGAGCAAAGGGAACGATGTCATGAATAAAGAACGAATCAATCGATTCAAACAAAGGGATAGGTTCAAAAGGGTGGAACAGCATGATGGAAGGTGGACAAATGTCGAAAAAACTTTGAGCCAACAAGCGGGGGTAAGCTTGTCGGATGAGTCCGACAGAAAAATATGATGGTAGACATGACAACTTCTTTTCTGTATATTATTGTAAATATTTATAACAATTTTTCTTTTATAGTATAGGCAGCAGGAAAAAGGGTTTTGTCACGACAAACTACTCTCAATTTTGCGATAGAGGTAGCATATTGGAGAAAATTGAAACTGATAAAGATGTCATGACACAGAGTCTCAATGTCGCTTCAAAGTAGGAATGCACATCGCGACACTAACATCTCCATGTCGCAACATCGGTTGTAATTTTTGCAGGGTCGACCCGACTCAACTGTGCAACTTGTCGACCAACCCTTAAAATTATCAATTTTAAACACTCCTTAACCCTAAATTCCACTCACTATATATATTAAACATATTATTAAGTCTACTTTACTTCCTAGGAAAATTAGGCGTACGATTGAATCGGAGCCATCAATGGGTCCAACCCCTTCAAGATTTCTAAGTGAGAATGTTGAAAAATATTTTAATGAACTTCAAGGGAAAACATTCATTCAAGAAAGCGGCTTTTATCCATTTATGGTAATTTGTAAAGAAATATGACCACTAGTTTGATATCATAGGTGGGAACGATTCTGGAAGATTCCCAAAGAACCAGCTGTAGTCCCAATAGTACAAGAATTTTATACTTCATTATGAGATTATACATCTAAGACTACAATGATTCTACATGGGATACGATAGTAGTAAAAGGGATCAATGTATAGGTCACCCCCTAAAATTATTTGTAAATTCTTTGCTACTCCATACTATGAATAGGATTTCTTAGACCAAACTAATCTAGAATATTTTAAAGACATAGATATGGACAATGTGATAAATTATTTGACTGAGGGGAGGGGTGAATGAAAATATCGACCTGGTACTAGTATTCCAACGTCTTTTAATCAAGTCATTATGTTTATTGAAGAGAAAATGTGGATTCAATTTATATGGACACGAATTGTACTTGCTTTAAATGTCTCTAATGTCAATACCTTTCAAGCGGTATTATTGTTTGCAATTTTGTAGAAAAAACAGGTTTGTATCAGTAAATGGATCCACCAAACATGAGTAGGTGTGTGGGAGGCCAAAGAGTTGGTGTATTCTTTCCCCACTTAGTGACGGCTTTATGCAAAAGGGCAAGAGTGCCCATGACAACCACTAAACAATTACTGAACCTATCAAGGAGCATCATTGGTGATACTCTCTTTTAACAATACATAGAGCTGCATGCTAAGCAAATTAAGGAAGAGAAAAATAGACAAAGAGAAACGACGACCACACCGGCTTCATCGCAAAGGTTGGCGGTAGCCCAACAGGAAGTTGGTAAGGGAACTCATCCAAAACTAGATTGGATGATACAGTGGATGCAAGAATCGGGACCGTTGTTTTAAAGATTCGCTAGACAGAACAATATTTGGGTCCCTAACTACACACCTGATATGTTTAGACCAACAACAGAGGAGCATGAGGAGGAAGAAACCAAGAATGACGAGGGAAGCGATGAGGAAGATGATGAAATGGAGGAGGATTGATTGTTTTTTATGTAAGACTTTATTTTAAAGGATTGTAATACTTGGATAATTTTCTTTTGATGACTTATTTACTAGTAGGAGTAAGGTTAATATTAGATTTCTTTTCATATGCTTATTTTGAATTTTTATGTAGGAATCCCATATAAAGAAGACACGACATTTTGGAGCTATTCATGCCACAAGGAGGAGGAACCCACCAAAAGCTGAAGAGACAATCACAATCAATCAGGTAACTTCTTTTCTTACTTTTTAGGGGCTACACTTTGAGAACAATGTGTTTTCTAAAGTGTGGGGGGTAACATAGAATTTTTTTTTGTTATGTCGTGTGCTTGAGCTTGTAGAAACAAAAATGATTGGTTAGGAGCATGTACATAGGTTGCTTCTATTTTGAATAAATTTGGAAAGATGATAAGTGATTTTTAAATTTTTTAGCATGAGACTACTAAAGTTCTATAGGTTACAATAAATATAGGTTATAAGAAATTATTTGTACCAAATGACATGAGTAATATAAGGAAACAAGCATGCTAGTATATATGATATATGGTGAATTTGAGACTATTTAATTAAATTGAAATTTATGCATATTGAGATGTTTAGAGATGACTTAAGGCATTGTTTGGAAAACCTTATTAGTACAAATGTTTGAGCCTATTGACCCTTCTTGATGAACCTTATTACAAACCATAAAACCTGAAAAGAAATTTTAATTGTCGTTTATCCTTTTCTTTGGTCCTGAATTACACGATTATAGACGTATGACCATATGTATTGAGGGTAAGTAGATACATCAAGGCGGAGTTTGTAAAATTAAGAGAGAAATAGGAAAAAATCAATGTGGTATATGAACTTTAGATTAGCCAGAATTGTGAAATAAGAAAAAAATTCAAAAAGAAGAAAAAGACGAGTAGAAATGTATAAAAAATGAAAAAACATTCTTAGGTGAGAAAAAGCATGAAAGGTGACAAAGTCACAAAGTAAAAAAGAAAACTCGTTCAAAAATGTATGAATCCTTGTAGGCTAGCTAAAGGGACTATACCATGTTGAGATTTCCTAAATAGAGAGATTAAGAAGGTGAGAGAAGGAGAAATAAGGCTGTGAGCGGGAAAAGAGATACTAAAGGGAAGAATAGGGAACAATGCAGTGTGCCAAACTATTTTCGTGTTTGTAACCTCTTGATACTTGCCATTCTTTTGAAATTCATACTTGTCCTAAGCCTTAGAACGTTACAAGCCGAAAAGACCAATGTGACTTAAATAAATCTATGCATTAATGAATATGACATTAAACAATCCCATAACAACTATTTGTATTGTACTAGGATAATTAAAGTACTTATATTAGTCATTAATGGAACTCTACAGATAAGCTCTTTACATTTGTGTCTTTTGTAACTACTAAACTTAGATGCCTTAACCAAAAGTGGTAATGTTACCTATTTATCATGTTAAAATTATTAGAAAATATGAAATGCCTAAGGTACATGTTTCGGATCTAATACTTGTATGATATGTGCTCAAGCTCTTATGTTCTTTTCATTATTTTTGCTTTTGTTTGCTTGAGGACAAGCCATGACTTAAGTGTGAGGGAGTTTGATCTGCCATAATACGACCTAACCGATTAACCTAGTTTTCCCAATTTAAGAGCTTGAAATTAGGCAATTTCATTAGGTTTTTTTTAGGATTTACTTTAGTTTTAGTAAAGTGAACAAAATGTGTAAAAAGTGTGAAAATGAGTCTTTTATTGACTTTAAGGCCAATTGAGACCTAAAGGTTGGCTAATGAACTTTGTGAGTGTATAGGAAACCCTTAGAAGATGAACTACATCGAAGCTGATCACTATGTCACAACACGAGACAAGCGATGTCATAACATAAGGACCAAAACCAAAGAATCTTGAAGTTACCTTCTATGTCGCGACACAAGCATAGCATGTCGCGACAACGCTTGGAAAAACACACCAAAGGAGTAGATTGCCTTCCATGTCACAACACAGATCCTATGTGTCACGACATAGACTCCTGAACGCAAAAATATATCGAGTGAGAAGCGTTTTGGTCTTCACAACATAACCCAAACTCGAAGAACGACAGCTGATCTAGGGCTAAGGAAAATGACCATCCAAATGCTATAAATAGGCCCCTTAAGCACTTAGTTTTACACACCTTTCTCTTAGCTTTATTTTCCTTCTTGTAATTTAGGTTTAGTTATTTTCTTTCTTTAGGTTTTAGTTATTTTTACTCTTGTTTTACAAAAACGAGATTTGTAAGTTTTGCATAAATGATTATGGATTCATCCTAACAGATTGCAATACAAATCCTTGAGTTTCTTTTGAATTATATTTTTAATTCAATTTCTTATGCATACTTTTTATATTGAAATTATAATGTCTCAAGAAATCATGAGAAACTAATCCCTTTGTGGGGGATTAGGGAGTGTGATAATACTCTAAAATGACATACTTTTATGAGTTAATTACATATATATTTTGAGTATGATCTTACTAATTTGGGTTGTTTATGGTTCTTTTATCTTGTAGGGGCTAAATTAAAGGAAAAAATAAATTTGAGGGCAAAAAGTGTGACTTTAAAGACAAAATGGGTTAGCATGCGAAATAGGGAAGAAGTGGAATCAAAAATACAAAGTGTGGAAGACTTGGGGCAAAATTTCAAAGAAGAGATTTATGGACATAAAACTTTGTTTAGATTTGAATTCTATTTTTAGGATTATTGTTAGGATTATTATGATATTGTTTAGATTTAATTTTATTATATCTTTTAAACATTATCATCTAGAATTTAATTAGAAACCAACTAGGGTTTTTCATTTACTATAAATAGGGGATGGAGTCACATGAATACAATCATCTCATCACTTCTGTAAAAACTCCTTCCCCCTGAGGCTCTTAGCCTTTGGTTTCCTTTCCTTTTCAATAAAATTATGTTTCATTAAACTTATGTTTTTATTCCTAAAAAGCATGAGTAACTAAACTCATCTAGCTAAAGGTTGTCAAGATTCCTCAAAAGGAGTTCATGAGGCTTAGAACCCGCACTTAACCTTTCTCAATGAGTATTCATCATTTCTCCGCATTACAGGACTGATGTTTCCGTCCATGTCCTTTCAAAAGTAATCTTTTCATCTTGTGCAAAGGCGGCTGCTTTATATGTTTTGAGAAGGTTGCATAGTTGGTTCGCTAACTTACTGCATCAGTGGTTTTTTAGCATGAGAGATGAAATGACGTGACATTCACCATTGAGAAATGATGATCTAGTGTAAGACGGTCCTATAGGAGTGACGGTTGGCTAGAGTCAGATTCCTCTAAATCGTAAGGCTATAACCTAAAGTGGAGCTGGTGGTTGAAGGCGTCCTCTTCCACTATAACTGGCTTATTCGATCATAAGAAGAACCACCTAAAGGGAGGATCGAGATAACCAGAGGCTGGAATCCCTCAAATTGAAAAACCCCTTTACTCAACTCTATTTCATTTCACAATTGAGATTTCAATTTATTTAATCTCAACTCGCCCATATTCTTAATTCTGTTTTTTTATTTTTCCAGGTTAGACGTTTTTCTTGGGCATGACTACGCCTAAGATTTTGAGGAGCAAGAAGCTGTAGCAATCCAATCCCTACTTCCCTTATACTATTATTTTCATTATTTCTTAGGGATAGGTTATATTTTGTGCTTTCAATGACTCACCAGAGTGGAGGCATGATAAATTAATTATTGCATAGGGATTTTTCAACATATTAATTGTTTGGAAAAGGAAGAACGAGAAACAAACACTAGGCCCGACAACCCTAGGAAGTCATTTAGATGGGAATTAACCCAAAATTAGTATTGTCCATTCGTGAACACTTTTACCCCAAACCAATCTAAATTATGTGGTCGAAAGATAAGTAGTTCTTATTGACTCATTATGTTAGTGGAAGATCGGAAGATCTTGCTAGAATAAAGACTAGTTGATTGACAAAAACCACAAAAGCAACAGTTGAAGAAATCGTGTTGATTATAAAATATAAATTTAGGGTATACCTGACACTTGGTGCCCATGCAGTAGGCGGCACCAGTTACGCCTCTCCCACAAGTGGCAATGTTGTCCCATTCATGCAGCCTTGCAGGTGGTCTGCCGAAGCATGGGGAAAGGGGAAATGCTTGGGGAATTCGTTTTGGAGGCATGCATGCATGCATACAGGGGTAGAGATTCGAAAATGGGGGACCTTATAACCATGATCCCCCTTAGGCTTTGTTACCTTACTTTCATTTCATTAAAGCTAAAAAAAAAGAAGAAGAAGAAGAGTGGAGGAGAAGGAGAAGGAGAAGGAGAAGAAAGGGAAAGAGAGGTGATTTTTTTTGTTTTTAATTTATTTTATTTGTTTTTAATTATTATAAAGTTTAGTTTAATGTTTATGATATGTTATAGATTTTTTGTTTAGTAGAGTAGATTAATGGAAAAAAAAGCCAAAAGAGAGAACTTTTTTGTTGCTTTTAATTTAATTTAAAATTATTTTGTTAGTAATTATTATAAATTATTTGTTTAGTTTAATGTTTATATGATTTGTTATAAATTTTTTGTTTAGTAGAGTAGATTAAAAGGAAGAAAGATAAATTGTTTTGTTGCTTTTAATTTAATTTAAACTTATTTTGTTAGTAATTATTATAAATTATTTGTTTAGTTTAATTTTTTTGTGATTTGTTATTAATTTTTTTATTTAGTAGAGTAGATTAAAGGGAAAGAAAGATAAATTGTTAAGTTTTTTTTTAAATTTAATTTAAATTTATTTTTTAGTAATTATTATAAATTATTTGTTTAGTTTAATGTTTATGTGATTTGTTTTAAAAAAATTGTTTAGTAAGGGAAAGAAAGGTAATTTTTTTTAATTATTTTAAAGTTATTTTGTTTTTAATTATTATAAATTGTTTTGTTTTGTTTAAATTTTATTGTGATTTGATATGAATGTAAATTGTTTTGCTGTTATTTATTTATTTTAAAGTTATTTTGTTTTTAATTAAATTTATTTATGTGATTTGTTATTAAATTTGTCGTTTTTATTTATTTTGATAGGTTGTTTGAAATAAACTAAACAAGTATTTTTTGATTTATATGTTTTTATGTTTAGATAATTTCTTGTTTTTTAACATAAATTTTTTATGTAGGTAAAATATAAGAATTTACCGAAAATTGTTATTAATTTTTTACCAAAATAATTATTTATGTACTGAACTAATTGAATTCATTTTTTTAAATTACAGATATCTGAATGGGTTTTTTGATAAACAAAGATTATCCTCACATATCAATAGAATTATTATTTGTTACTCACGTCATTTATAGAATTAAATTAGGTTATATTAAGTATTCTGGTAAATTAATAGCGTAAGGATCAATACCGCACATTGAGGGGTCGTGTGAATGGTCTAGGCTATTTGCCAGATGAACGCCTCAAACCATACTTGCAGTTAGCCGGATTCGAATCAACGACATTGATCCAGAACTTTGATTTGCGGTACAACTTAATATCCACATTGGTGGAGCGGTGGCACCCCGAAGAACCACACATTTAATTTGCCGTGTGGAAAGTGCACCATCACTTTGCAGGATGTTGCACTGTAACTCAAGCTCCCCATCGATAGGGCTGCGGTCATGGGCGTAAGTTAGATCTCTGAGTCGGTCGTCCTTTGCTATGACTTACTAGGACACTCGTCCAGTGATGTTGAGACGAAGTTTTTGGGTTTGAAGTTTTCATGGCTGAAGGCCAATTTCGAGCATTTACCGAGTATTGCCACTGAATTGAAGGTGATGTAGGTCGTTCGAGCATACATTATGCACATTATAGGGGGTGTTCTCATGCCGGATGCAAACAACAACAAAGTCCACTTGATATACTTTTGTACTTGCCCCTATTATCTAATTTGCATAACATTCATTAGTATAGTTGGGGTTTCACGGTGCTAGCTATGTTGTATCGCGAACTTTATTGGACGACAAATCCTTCTGTCATGGATATAGGCATTTTCCTCATATTGTTGTAGTCTTGGACACTTTATTGGATGTCATTCCTGACATCGATTACTCACCAAGCATATGTATTTTCACTCGTTAATAGGTAATAAAATATTACCCAATATAGCAATTATTTGACATATTTTTGTAATGATATTATTCTAACAAGTTTTTTTGTTTTCTTAGATGGAATACTAATCCGGGTATCGGGAGGCCATACACGGTTCCCATATATCGTCTAACGATCGAGCAATATGTCGGGGATGGGGTAAGTTATTCCAATTATTGTGACATGTTATTAATTTATATTACTTGACCCATGTTAATATAACATATTATTAGTTGTGCAGTTCATCTAGATGCCCTATTCCTTATCACAAATCGCCACTGTTATTTCCCTCTTTTGCCTACATCCACTCAGACCTATGGTGGATTAATGCACCCATTATCAATTTTCAGACAGTGGAGTGGTATCACGGTGATCGAGTACTTCAGCAATTCGATTGTAAACGGTATATCCCGGCATCGCCAATGCAATTAGGGAATATCTACAGGATTAATAAGAGGGGGAAACATGGAAATAATTGGGTGATTGTGCATCGACAATATATTGAAGTGTGGAACAGCCATAGCCATCTGATAATTCTTATCATCCGGACGTTGAGGAATCCTCACATATCCCGGGCTCATTAGGTCGCGGATATCATCCTAAGTTTGTCGAGCCACTGCAGTACTCCACTCCTTCCAGCCCATTACCAACGCAGTACTCCACTCTTCCCAAACAAATGTTTGATATCGATGACGTTAATAATCACCAGCACCCTTGACGTGAACGCCATCCACCACAACAATATACCCCTAAGACCACACCATCTAACCATCAATATTAAGGGTTTCTCAAATTTCAGTGGCCAAGTTTGTATTTATTCAATTCCATCAATAAAAGTTCAAGTAAAACAATTCTTTTGCTACTTTTGAATCTTTTGATTTTTATATATACTAATCTTGTGAATTGTTGAATCTTCTGATTTTTTGTTGCACAAAATGCAAGAGAAAATTTTTTGCTACTCTTGAATATTTTGATTTATTGTTGCCTTTCTTCTCCTTCTCCTCTTCTTCTCTATTGCTTTCTTTTTTTTAAGCTCCCTTGTTCTCCTCTTCTTTGATAATTTGAAAACAAAATCCTAAACAAAACCTATATATATATATATATATATATATATATATATAACAAATCTGCTCTTCTCTATTGATATGACAGTAGTGCCGCATGTGGGAGAGGAGTGACTGGTGTCGCCTACTGTATAGGCACCACCTATCGGCACCTGCATCAGTATTTGATGTGACATCAGTGCCGCTTGTGGGAGAGGCGTGATTAGTGTCGCCTACTGCATTGAAACCACCTGTCAGGCACCCTAAACCCGTATTTTATAATCAAGTATACCTTATACCCGTATAAAATTTCAGTGTCGCCTATCTCTAAGCATATCTAATAAAAATATTTTTTTATTTTAAAATTGAAAAATAAAAAAAAGCAGCTTTTGTCAGCTATAAACAGTGGTGCCGCCTTTGCACCACCCTCTACCCCCCAAAACAAACCATTTTGGTAATTAATCTGGATTCTATACCATTTTGGTATTTTTTATATTATTTTAGTAAAAAACTCATATAAAATATATGTCTAAGGATCCAATTAATTATATTTAATTAAAGAATTAGCCACAACAACTTTAATTAAATAAAACTATTTATTATAGTAAGGATCTCATAAGGTTTATATACATTAGATGTTGCATAATGACTTAGCAACAATCTTGAATAAAGTTTAAGAATTAATATCTAGCTAATTGATTTTCATATTTTTACTTAGTTAAAGACTAGCCACAGCATCTTTAGTTAAATAAAATTATTAAAATTAAAAGTCACATATGAAAAGCATAGATATTGAATCTCATTACATAATTTATTAAAATAAAATTATTAAATGATTTTTTATAGTTACCCACAGGAATTATGAAAATGAATCTAATAATTATTATCAAAAGGATAGTAAATAATTCTATCATAAAATGAACCTAATTGAATTAAAAATTTAGCCCACAGGCAATTTTTATGTCACTATATTCATTATTTACATAATTTGCATTGGTAGATTATGATTTATGTTTGCCTCAGATTTCTGTTAAGCATGTATGTTCATTTATTTTGCAGTTTTACAACTTGTGATTATGTCTCATAATAAAGTAGATATCCCTGAATTAACTAGTGAGAATTTTAAGTCTGGAAGGAGAGTATTCTTCTCCAATTGTGGTGCTTGGATATTGACTATGCTATAAGAAAATCTGAGCCATATATTATTGAAACCAGCACTCAGGTTGATCTTGCTCTGTATGAAAAATGGGAGCGATCTAATCGCTTAAGTATCATGTTCATAAAGAGTAAGGTTCCTGTTGATGTACATGGCTCAATTAAGCATTATAAGAATGTCCAAGAATTATTAACGGCTATTGAGAAACAGTTCAAAACTTCTCAAAATTCATTAACCAGCACCCTAATCATGAAGTTCACATCACTGAAACTCACTACTATGAAAGGTGTACGTGACCACATCAACAAGATGAGAGATTTAGTAGCTCGATTAAGAGCACTTGAGGTTGAAATGTTTGAAGCTTTCCTAGTGCATTGAACACTCTTCCACTTCAGTATGGGCCATTTAAGATCTCTTATAACACACATAAAAATATCTAGAGGAGGCTAGACTCATACTAGAGATGGGAGAGAGTGCCCTGACGGTTACTTAAGAAAAGAAGACGATCCAAGCCAAGCAAAAGGGGAAGGCTAAAATGCAACCCCAACCTGGCGTAAAGAAAGAGTCCAAGTGTTTCTTTTGTAAAAAGAAGGGACACTTAAAAAAGGACCGTGTCAAATTTAAAAACTGGCTTGAAAAGAAAGGTAAATCAATCTCACTTATTTGCTTTGAGTCTAATATGGTTGATGTTAGTTATAACACATGGTGGATTGATTCTGGTTCTACAATCCATATCTCAAATTCCTTACAGGGATTAAGAAACCTGAGGGAACCACTGGGACCTGAGAGACACATCTATTCAGGAAATAGGATGGAGTCGCATGTGGAAGCAATTGGAACATGCGGATTAGTGCTTATGAGTGGCTTTGTTTTAATTTTAGAAAAGACTTTTCATATTCCTATTTTTTCTAGAAATTTAGTTTCTATTTCAAGAAATGTACCTTTTGGGTATTGTTCTAATTGTTCAAACACTGATTTCAATTTGTTTTATAAATGTGAAATTGTTGGAAATGGATTTTTGTCTGATGGTCTTTATTATCTTAATTTGCAAAACAATGCCACTCATAATGTTATGCATGTTCAAACTGGTACTAAAAATTATATTATAAATGAAGATTCTTCTATTTTATAGCACCGGAGATTAGGATACATCTCCATTGAAAGGATTAAGAGATTAATAAATGATGTGGTACTTAGTACTTTAGATTTTCCTGAATCCAATACTTGTATAGATTGCATTAAGGGCAAGCAGGCTAACAAGTCAAAGAAAGGTGCCAAGAGGAGTTCGACCATATTGGAAATCATCCATTCTGATATATGTTGCCTAGATATGGATGTGCAAGGTCAGAAATACTTCATCACTTTCATAGATTATTACTCACGATACATGTACCTCTACATGCTTCATCACAAGAGCGAAGCATTAGAATCCTTTAAAGTTTTCAAGGTTGAAGTAGAGAAACAATATGATATGCAAATTAAGATTGTAATAACCGATAGAGGTGGTGAGTATTACGGTAGATACACTAAGAATGGACAAGCACTTGGTCCATTTGTGTAGTCTTCAAGATAACGGTATAGTTTCCCAATGAACCATGGCAGACTCACCTGATCAGAATTGTGTTGTGAAAAGAAGAAACCGAACTTTAATGGACATGGTGTGAAGTATGCTTAGTAGCTCTAGGCTGCCCAAGTCCTTAGGGGTTAAAGCTCTCAAAATGGTTATGTATATATTAAATTGAGTTCCAACCAAGGTTGTCCCAAAGACACCTTTTGAGTTGTTTAAAGGTTGGAAATAGAGTTTGCGACATATACACGTATGGCGATGCCCATTTGAAGTAAGAATTTATAACCCATAAGAAAAGAAACTGGACCCAAGGACCATTAGTGGGTATTTCATTGGATATGCCGAAAGGTCCAAAAGATACAAATTTATTGTCCATCTCATAGCACTAGAATTGTGAAATCAACAAATGCAAAGTTTCTTGAGAATGACTTAATTAGTGAGAGAGATTTTTCTCGGGACATGTCACATCCCCAAAATTGGGTTGGTAGAATCGGGGATAGCAATTCGGGGATTAATGAACAGGAATTCGTAATTAAGTTAGATCATTAAAATAATTAGAAATTTATTAAATAAAATAATAAAATTAATAATTTTAGGTTAAGAAATTAACATTAAGTGTTCGATAATTAATTTGGTTAAAACGAATTTTAAAAATAAAATCGGGTTTGAAAATAATTGAGGAAAAATGTGTATTAATTAAATAAAGATTGATTTGAAAAACAAGGGAAAGATAGGGGTTTTTAAAAGGGAATTTTTCCTTATTTAAAAAAACTGCACATCTTCTTCTACCTTAAAACCCCCACGTCCCTTCCCTCCCATTTTAGCTTCTCATTCAAAAAATTTCCCAAATTCAAATATGATAATTTCTCTCAAAATAAACTCATCCTTGGTGATTTCCTAGCTATCCAAACACAGCAACACCTTTCAATTTTAAAGAAAAATCATTAAATGCTAATCAATTTCATCATTATTCTTCTCATGTTCAACTTCGAATTAGCTCCACTACTTGTTGTTTTCTTGAAATTGAGGTGATTTATAGACTTATTATTATTAGATTAAGGTTTTTGTTTTTCTAATTCGGAATTTAATCGAGTGTGTTGAGAGTTTTTAAGATTTAAAATTTTTTTAATCAAATTTCAGTTCAACAATGGTGAAATCCGAAATAATGAGTAAACCTATTGTTTTTTATTGATTTGTAATCTATTTTTAACTAAATAGAAGGTATTTTAACTTAATTTGATAGATAGGTATCTAATTTTAATGAATTTCGAATTTCCCCTTTTGTGTGTTCATACTAGCTTGATTTTTCGGGAAACTTTAAATTCATGAGATTAGGTAGAATTAAAGGTTTAAAAGTGAAATTAGATGACATTTAGGAATATTAGAATCAAAATTAAGGCTTAAAAATGATATTTGAGTGGTTAAACACCTATTCCGGTAAAACTAGTTAAATTTTCGGTATGAGTAAAGTGAGCTTAGATTGATGATTTTGCTGCTTTTTTTTAGTTTAAGGCTGTTAATAATGAGTTTATATTGTATTTAAAGTGTATTCAAATTTTTGGATCCATTGGAAGGTTGCATGAGTAATGCGAAAGAAAAATAAAAGCTTATTTGACATTGTTATGCAAGAGGTATTGATTAAAATGAGTGGTTTGATATACTACATTTAAACTTCGGTACACAGGGTAATGTAACATATCCAAATCCCCTGCTTAATTAGTATGCTAAACTTGACACTAGGTGCTAGATGCGCGCGCGTGTGTGTGTGTGTGTGAATTGTGAATTTGATCGTTGCATGTGTGTGTAGATTGTTAACTATGTTGTTGTATTAGTTAGGTTTATATATAATATAAATGTGCATGTGGGGCTTGAAAAGCTTGCTGAAATTTAACGTGAATCGAGTTATAAATATATATGGATAATATATATATGGTTATGTAATGCTTATGAACGGATATATAAATAAATATTATAGTATGGATTTTTATAATTTATGAATTTTATTGACAATGCACATTTATGCATGTACGAACCCGTAAGTGAATTATGAGTTTTACGATATTGCGAGCTTTGATTAGTACAACATTATATTATCGTGAAATGCTAAGTGTGAGCTTAACTGTAGAGCGAGCCAATTATATTTGTGTACTGTTGTGAACCATGTTAACTTAGCGAATTATATTATTATGATGAACTATGTCAATTTAGTTGAAGAAAATTTGAAAATTATTGAACAATCAGTTAAACAAAATGATCCGCAAGAAAATGTTGGTTCAACATTCTGGAGATCTATTAGAGAAAGGAAATCAGTAATTTCTAGTGACTATATTGTGTATATGCAAGAGTCTGACTATAATATTAGAGCTGAAAATGATCTTGAGTCATTTTCACAAGCCATGAGTTGCAAAGAGTCAAAATTGTGCTATAATGCTATGAAAAAATAGATGAATTCCATGAAAAGTAATGATCTTTGGGATCTTGTGTCGTTTCCTAAAGGCATAAAAGCCATGGATGTAAATAGGCCTTCAAAACAAAAAGAGACTCAATGGACAACATAGAAAGATATAAAGCTAGACTCGTTGTGAAAGGATTCACTCAACGAGAAGGAATCGATTATACTAAGACTTTCAGTCCTGTATTTAAAAAGATTCCTTGCGTGTTGTGTTAGCATTAGTAGCTCATTTTGACCTTGAATTGCAACAAATGGATGTGAAAACCGTCTTTCTTAATGTTAACCTAGAGGAATTGGTATACATGAAACAACTTGAAGGATTCTTCTCTAGTGATGATGAACACTTAGTATGCAAGCTAAATAAATTCATATATGGATTAAAACATGCCTCCTATCATTGGTATTTAAAATTTCATGAAGTTATCTCTTCATTTGATTTTGTTAAGAATGTCATGGATTAATGCATATACCAAAAGGTAAGTGAGAGTAAAATTTATTTCCTTATTCTATATGTGGATGATATTTTACTTGCAACAAATGACAGGGGTATGCTACATGAGGTGAAATAATTTCTTTCTAAAAATTTTGATATGAAAGATATGGGTGATGCATCTTATGTCATTGGAATTAAGATTCATCATGATAAACATCGCGGTATCTTAAATCTATATTAAGAAACTTATATCAACAAAGTTTTAGAAAGATTTTGAATGAAAGATTGTTCACCGAGTGTTGCTAAAGATTGTTCACCGAGTGTTGCTCCTACCGTGAAGGGTGATAAGTTCAATTTGAACTAGTGGCCAATGAACGAATTTGAGAGGGAGCAAATGAAAAACATTTCATATGCTTCTATTGTTGGAAGTTTGATGTATGTTCAAGTCTGCACAAGACTTGACATTGCATGTATAGTTGGAATGATGGGAAGATATCAGAGTAATCCAGATATTGACCACTGGAGAGCAGGAAAGAAAGTTTTGAGATATCTTAAAGGGACAAAGGACTACATTCTTATGTACAAACGATCAAACAATTTGGAGGTGATTGGCTACTTCGATTCACACTTGTCGACTATGTTGATTCACGTAAATCAACATCAGGTTACATATTTATGTTTGCTGACGGAGTTATATCTTGGAGGAGTGTCAAGCAGTCTTTAACTGCTACTTCCACTACGGAGGCTGTAACACCCAAAAACCCAAAACCATCTTCGGTCTAAAGTCTTAAGGTTTACTGAACTTTTCGAGTCTTTTTTTTCTTTTTTTTACATACAATTCAATCACAACTTTTACAATTATAATTTGTAGCTCAGAATACTAACTACATTTCATTTTTACACATTCATTTACAACCTTTCAATCAATAAATAATCAAATTCAATCACGCAAGAACTTAGAAATCAAGTACAAATATTTTCCATCAGGGATCACATGGTCCTATATTCTAAACACACAGTTCTCACAATTAGTTAACCAAACTATAACCAAACAAACTTATAATTACATCGTAGAAGGAATCAATATTCATTTCATAAATCATGACATCCATTTTTCATGTCTGTAATACCCAAAACCTAAAAACTGTCGCCAGTTAGGGTCCTGGTGTCTTTCTATTCATTTACCACTATTCATCTTTTAATATCATGTCATACAGAATCATTTAAATATAATCATAATTCAACAAGGGCAAAAAGGTCATTTCCATGATTTTTGGATACTACTATCGGTACTTGTTGGACAAGTATCAGTAGTTGTTAAGTCAATAAACAGTTCAAGAATAGTGTAGACTTCTACCGGTACTTGAGACAATACTACCGATACAAGTATGACTTCTACCGAAACATGTAATGCTTCTACTGATACTAAAAACTCAAGAGAGCTAAGAAGTTTTACCCTACAACTTCTACGGATACAAGTATGCAGACTACCGATGCTACTATGAACAAAACTTTCGATACTTCGTATGTTACCTACCGATACAATGTAAGTCAGTAACCAACCTCTCCCCCACTCTGTACTTCTACCGATACATGCAAGAATTCTATCGAAACAAGTATACAGAATTCGATTATTCACACATGTCCTCAAGTTTATCAACCATCATTCAACACAAGATTCTTATTCAAATCCTCATCCTTCAAAATCTATACATGACAATACTTGTTTCATCATATGATACAAAATACAACCAATCATCACAAGTATTCTTAAATTCACATGCCAATTCATTACCAAACATATTTGCTTAATTACAACATCAAGCAAGTAAGCAAGTTTAGTTCAACAAAGAACTAACAATCCAAAATCAAACATTTCAAGGGTAACATCATCCTAGTACATGCCATATAACCAAGTGATGAAAATACTACCGAATGAGCTCTCGAGATAGTGTGATTTCTTTGAGATGATCCGATCTTCAAACAGCAAACAAGCTAAAAGCAACAATAACATCTTTGGTAAGCTTCAAAGCTTAGTAAGTTTGAAGAGTTTAAAGAGTTACCAATCATATGCATTAAGCAATTATATCTCAACCGAGCTAGAATGAATTGTTGCTTCCTTAAGCCATATTTGGTGTTCCAACTTTCCTGTCTAACTTTTCTATTACTAGTACTCGATGCTGCTTGCATGAGCTATCGAGGACTCATAACATATGCGGTACCCCAGCCATCGGTATGGTGCCTATCTGTACAATAAACTATTCCCTAACGATGCTGCTCACATGAGCTGTCGAGAGTATGCAATAAGCATAGTCCCAGCCATCATAGGGCATGTGATCCATTTAGGATCCATATCTCTTTCCCGAGTCACGATGCTGATCACACGAGCTGTCGAGGACTCGTAACATATGCAGTACCTCAGCCATCGATACGGTATCTGTGCATATAACTGTTCCTGAATGATGCTGCTCACACGAGCTGTCGAGAATATGCACTTATGCATAAATCTCAGCCATCGTAGGGCCTGTAATCCATTTAGGATCCATATTCCTTTTCTCATTTCCCGACTCACAATGCTGCTCACACGAGCTGTAGAGGACTCGCAACATATGCAGTACCTCAGCCATCGTGTCGGTTTCAAATCATCAGCTCAAAGCTTGATATCTCTTTCATTCATTTCTTTTTCATCTTTCTCAATTTCATGTACCATAACCTGTTTTGTAACAATTATAAAGAATACAAATAATATACTATTTAAATGTAAATTTAACGTTATGAACTTACCGGACGAAATTGCAGTTATAGTGAACTTCAGAGGCAAATCCGTAATTTTCCTTTTTTCACGATCGGGACACGATCTTGATCTATTACAATAATTTCCTTTAATTATTTAAATAAACATTAAATTTCTAATCATTTTATGCAAATAAGCCTTTTTGGTATTTTTACAAAATTTCCCTTAACTTTTCATTTTTATTCAATTTAGTCCTTTAGCTCAAAACTTGCAAATTAACCATTTTATTTTAAATTTTTAGCTTACGGAATATTCATGTGTCTCTCAAGAGCCTACTTTTTCATTATTTCATCTTAAGTCCTTGCAAATTTAATAGTTTAATAATTTAGTCCTTAAACATTAAAATCATCAAAAATCACTTTACAAAATAATCAAATCCAACAACCAAGCTTAATAAACTTCAATAAATTTTCAAGAAACAACACATTCATCAATGGAAAAATTTATAACATTTAACAGATTTACAAATTAGTCCCCGGGTTAGCTAGATTAAGCTAATACGAACTCAAAAACATAAAAATTACTAAAAACGGGTGAGAAATCACCTACCAATCAAGGGACCTATCTAATCGAATGTTTTTCAAGCTCCTTTAGGGTTCGACTATGGTGGAAAGAAGAAAAATGAGGAAGATAACTGATTTCTTTCACTTTAAGTTTTGTTTTTACTTTAATTTATTTATTTACTCTTTTACCCTTTAGTAATTAATTAAATTTTCATGTTTATAATGACCAAAAACGTCCACTACCATTCCTTAGGGTTTATTTACTCCTTAAGGACCTTGCCAAACCTTCCTTCTACTAATAAACACATTTAACTAATGAATTTCACCTTTTTTAGCTTTTACAAATTAGTCCTTTTTACTTAATTGACTATCTAAACGATAAAATTTTGTCACCAAATTTTAATACTATACTAATTAATATTTACTGTCTAACACATCAAATTTGTGACCTCGAAACCACCATTCTCGATCATACTAAATTAAATTAGTTAGTAAATCCTCATTTTTATTATGATTTAATTGCAATTTATAAAAATCTAAAGAGTTTCACATCATTTCTATTTTTAGGCTATTTGAAAAGGATCTAATTTCTTAATTGGTCCCTCAATTATATTAAATTCCAATTAAACAAACTTGTATACAATTTAGCCTTAAACTAAAAAGGACTAAATGAATAAATAACCTAAAAGTTAGTGGAAGGTAATCATATCCTCCACCACTTGGACTTTTTTACCATGGTGTAATTACCACTTTGGTCCCTTTTATTTTTAATCAACAGCAATTAACTTTTACCCCTTTTACAATTTACTCCTTTTTCCTTAATTAAGCAATTAAACATCAAAATTATCCAATCGAACTTCAATTCACATATAATAAGACTTTGTAAATATTTAATAAAAATATTTTCGACCCTTAATTTCAAAAACGCTATCCCAATACCTCATTTTCTAAAACCACTTGACTTTTGAACCAAATCACTTATACTAACTTTTAATTCAATTATTAAAATTCTTCAATTCAAAATTCCATATAAAATTATTATAAAATTTTCTCGTCGGGTTTGTGGTCCCGAAATTATTGTTTCCGACACCACTGAAAAATGTACTGTTATAACTCTCCCCCTTAGGAAATTTCGTCCTCGAAATTTTAATTTAACAGTTCCTGATTATTCTTAAGTTTTCATATAACAATAGAGAAATCTTTTACCTGAGCTTACTAAACCCATCTGTCAACTTTACCTAACCAAGAAAATCAACCTCACTAAACCAAAACTCACCGCTGATAATTTTCACATAAATTATTTCTCACATATAGTCTATAATACATTTCTCACATATTCCACATATACAGATTTTATTTGAGATATATCAAAATATCATCAATAATCATAGTACGAATGTATCCAAATTACTAAATAAGATTGAACAATCTGATTCATTATATTCATAAATCAACAAAGACATTGGTTGATTTAGGCAATATTACCAGAATTCTTAATTATTATCTCAATTTTAAAAAAAAAAATTCAGCATCTCATATTCTTAACTAGAACTGAATAACTGAATCTTTATTAACTTTCAAATATACTATTACGCCCTTATAACTTATTAAACAAATCCTCTGTATGATATATATATATTTCCTATATCTTGAATTTATTTCCTTATCGGATTTAGATAGGATTCTCAAAAATCTTTTAAGAGACAAATCAAAATACCCATTGGTGGACGGTACACAGTTCTCCTCAAATTCAAAAATTTTTAATTGAGTAGTCAATTATATATATATCATTTTAGGTCATTTCCTGTACAAAGTCATCTAAACGACTCTGATTTATACTATCTAATTTACCTGACTCAACCATAATAAGCACACCAGTCCTCCATTTAAGTCATTTCATATTAGACTATAGGTCACTATAGTATCATATAACTTTAATCAATCTATTCTCGGAATAATATCAATTTCATGATTTAATAATAACATCAAATCATCAAGAAAAATCAAAGTCACAAATTTTCAGCAGATAGTTTTGACATACCAACTCCAGCCTATCGGATTATGATCCAAACATTAATCTCATTAGTTAAGAAATATACCCTTTTTCATTATTAATACAATGCAATGTGAGAATAAGCAACCCCATCGCAATCAGTGCTTCCACAATAAATAATATCGAGAGAATAGAACATACCATAAATAATATCAAGCACTATAACTTCAGATCCATCATTATGTCCTCGTTCTCACCTTGTTTACCTATACTCAGGGATAACAATCGCAAAGCTACTAAATTGGCTTGCACAATTTCTATAAATCACTGTCTCATCAAATCCAAAAGACATTTGACTTTACCATCAGGCATTTGTAAAACTAATAAACTTTGACTCACCTCTTCATTATCAAATATTTATGAAACCAGTGTATTATGAGTGGTACCAGAATCAGTACTCAAAATATTACTATTAAATTCATTAATTTCATCACGATCAGATTCATATAACATCTTTAAAATCTGCAATAAAATAGGTGTTAGATCGGATCAATCAATATCACACTATCACAGGTTTATATGGCATGTATTTTCTAGACTTTATTCACACTATGCTTAGTCCGAGAATCGACTAAATCGTAAACTTTGATATCATTAAATGTAACACCCAAAACTCAAAACCATCTCCGGTCTAAAGTCTCAGGGTTTACTGAACTTTTCGAGTCTTTTTTTTTTCTTTTTCTTTTTTTTACATACAATTCAATCACAATTTTTACAATTATAATTTGTAGCTCAGAATACTAACTACATTTAATTTTTACACATTCATTTACAGCCTTTCAATCAATAAATAATCAAATTCAATCACGCAAAAACATAGAAATCAAGTACAAATATTTTCCATCAGGGACCACATGGTACTGTATCTCAAACACTCAGTTCTCACCATTAGTTAACCAAACTATAACCAAACATACTTATCATTACGTCGCAGAAGGTATCAATACTCATTTCACAAATCATGACATCCATTTTTCATGTTTGTAATACCCAAAACCCCAAAATCGTCGCCAGTTAGGGTCCTGGTGTCTTTCTATTCATTTACCACTATTCATCTTTTAATATCATGTCATACATAATCATTTAAATATAATCATAATTCAAATAGGGCAAAAAGGTTATTTCCACGATTTTTGGATACTTCTACCGGTACTTGTTGGATAAGTATTGGTAGTTGTCAAGTCAATAAATAGTTCAAGAATAGTGTAGACTTCTATCGGTACTTGAGACAATACTACCGATACAAGTATGACTTCTATCGAAACATGTAATGCTTCTACCGATACTAAAAACTCCAAAGAGCTAAGAATACCCTACAACTTCTACAGATACAAGTATGCAGACTACCGATACTACTATGAACAAAACTTTCGATACTTCATATGTTACCTACCTATACAATGTAAGTCAGTAACCAACCTCTCCCCTACTCTATACTTCTACCGATACATACAAGAATTCTACCGAAAAAAGTATACAAAATTTGATTATTCACACATGTCCTCAAGTTTATCAACCATCATTCAACACAAGATTCTTATTCAAATCCTCATCCTGCAAAATCTATACATGACAATACTTGTTTCATCATATGATACAAAATACAACCAATCATCACAAGTATTCTTATATTCACATGCCAATTCATTACCAAACATATTTTCTTAATTACAACATCAAGCAAGCAAGCAAGTTTAGTTCAACAAAGAACCAACAATCCAAAATCAAACATTTCAAGTGTAACATCATCCAGTACATGCCATATAACCAAGTGATGAAAATACTACCGAATGAGCTCCCGAGATAGTGTGATTTCTTCGAGATGATCCAATCTTCAAACAGCAAACAATCTACAAAATAACAATAACTGTCGAAACCACCTCGAGAACGGGGCTTCGAAAAAAAATTCTTTTAAATCTTTTAAAAATGGGAATAAAAAAGGAGTCGCCACCAATCTTTTATTTGGGTGTGATTGAGTCACCTCAAAACAATTAAAACGTTAAAAATGTCGGTCTACGAAATCTAGAAGAAAATGGGTGCAGCAGTCGGTTACACATGAGGAAGGATTAGCACCCTCATACGCCAAAATTGGTACCACATGATTATTTTCGGGTCTTGTTTTATGAAAACAGTGAAAACTTGAGTAAAGTTTAAAATACGATGTTTATTTTGAAAGGTTTCGTGCATTTTTTAAATAAATCTTTTTAAGAACATTTGTCTCCGTATTCCGAGCCTCTATGAGAACTAAGGTCGTGTCCAACACATTAGGGCACCATATTCTCGGAGCTTCAAAATTGAAAAACATTTCGGGAAATTTTAAAGAGAGTATTCTATCGCATGAATTATACGAAATTCACACCTAGCACGTTAGGGCATGATGTTTCGAGGTTTTCACACGAAAGAACATTGTTTTTTTTTGTCTTAAAATCCTTTGTAAACATATAAGATTGAAGAATAGTTTGGAAAACTTTTGAAAAGGATATCTGATTTGCATGAATTACGAAAATCACACTTAACACGTTAAAGCACGATTTTTCAAAGTTTTCACACAAAGGACATTGCCTCGTTTTAAAATTATTTGTGACATATGCATATAGATATACTTTGAGAATTAATTAAAAAAATTCATATTAAATTTAAAATGCAATCCTCGAACATATGATTTGAAGGATTTTTTTAAAAAAAAAAAACTTTACCCGTTTACTTCGATTTTCGCAAAGAATTAAAGTTGCGACCAACACGTTAGGACACAACATTCTCGGAGCCTCGAAGTGAACAGGCGTAAAAAGCTTGAAAAGGATATCCGATTTGCGCGAGTTATACGAAGAAATCACACCCGACACGTTAGGGCGTGATTTTTCGAAGTTTACACTCAGACGAAATATTGCCTCGATTTTTTTTAAAATAACCTGTAAATAGATGCGTAAGTTTAAAACACAAATAGCGATTAATAAGAGAAGTTAAATACGAAGCAATATAATAAGCAGATAAATAATATGCGAAAATATAAAACGCGGGTGCAAATAAATGCAAACATTGGTAAGGGAGAAGAAACGAGGAAATCGGGGTTGAAAACGGGACTTTTGGATGCTCGGGAGCAAAATGATAATTTTGGACGCGCGGGGGCAAAATGGTAATTTTGGACGCATGGGGGAAAAATGGTAATTTTTGATGAAACCGGGGTTAAAAATGGAATCTTGGAAAGTTTGGGGGTAAAATGGTAATTTTTGATGAAATCGAGGTTAATAATGGAATTTTGGAAAGTTTAGGGGTAAAATGGTAATTTTTGATGAAATTGGGGTTAAAAATGGAATTTTGGAAAGTTTAGGGGTAAAATGGTAATTTTTGATGAAACTGAGGTTAATAATGAAATTTTGGAAAGTTTAGGGGTAAAATGGTAATTTTTGATGAAATCGGGGTTAAAAATGGAATTTTGGAAAGTTTAGGGGTAAAATGGTAATTTTTGATGAAACCGGGGTTAATAATGGAGTTTTGGAAAGTTTAGGGGTAAAATGGTAACTTTTGGTGAAATCGGGGTTAAAAATGGAATTTTGGAAACTTCAGGGGGTAAAATGGTAATTTTTGATGAAATCGGGGTCAAAAATAGAATTTTGGAAAGTTCGGGGGTAAAATGGTAATTTTTGGATAGTCTAGGGACCTACAAAATAATAAAACCAAGAAAGGGTGACACGTGGCAGCCCTACAGGCATCCAGAAGTCAAAGGACTAATTTAAAAATCTAAAAAATTCCTGGGTCAACTTTGTAATTAAGCAAAAGTTGATTTGAGGATTAAATTAAAACAAATTAAAAATGACAGGGACTAAATACACAAATAAGCCGAAAAGTGACACGTGGCGGCCTCTGGTGCAGTCAAATAGTCAAAGGATTAAATTGAAAATCAATTAAAATTATCGGGCAGAATTGTAAATAATTAAAAAAATGCAAAAAGGACTAAATTGAAACAAATCAAAAATACGGAAGGACCAAACGCACAAATAGACCATTAAGCGAAAACACGCGGATCCTAGAGCGGGTTCGGGTCGGATCGGGTCGGGTCTGTGGGTACTATAAATATCATTTTTAGGTTTTTTTTATTTCATTTTTTTCATTTTCTTAAAAAACAGCCCCCCTTTCCTTTCTTTTCTCTCTTCTCTCTCATCCCTCTCCCCTGTCCGGCCACACTCCGGCCAAGCCAGACACCGACCGTCCGTCGCGCGTTGGGTGCCACGCGCGCCTTGCGCGGCCAGCCGACGTCGTCGCCGTTCAAAATTCGTCGTCGAACCTTCCTGTTCATCGTCCACGCGCCCTCTCGGTACACGCGCCGTCGATCTTGAAGGTAAACCGCCCTTTTCTTTCTTCTTTTTTTGTTGTTCAGTGTTTTTAAAACTAGATCTGGTTTTTGAACCAGATCTAAGCATTTCAAACCCCCTTTCTTTCTTTTTCTTGTTATTTAAAAAAGTCTCGGTTATTATTACAAGTGTTCAACGCGGTGTAATCGGTGACGACTAGAGGATTCGAACGGCGCTCCGACAACGGCGTATCTAAGGAAGTTTCGGCCCTTTCAAATTCCTTTTTTTTTAAAAAAATCATTAATAATGATATTAATTATAAATATTATTTATTATTATTTATTATTATTATTATTAATATTATTAATCATATTCAAAGAGTTGTAACTTACCATATTAATTTCCATTAATGCATTTATTCACTACTTCAGGAGTTTAAAAGACTGATGCATGCTGGCAGTAAAGTAGTTAATGCATGATCATGTGTATTAAAGACCCAAACCTTGACAGCTTCAGTTATGAATGCATGTATACCTGGTTATTGATGCTTGAATGGCCTGGTATTGACTTGAACCTTTTCTTTGCTGTCTGTTTGGTATTTGGCTGAATATTCTTTGGTGACTGTTCGAATATTTGCTAGAAAAGGGGTAGTATGAGAGTGGATCTGTATTGATTTCCAGAAAGTTTTGATTTCAAGAATTGGGTTCGTTTTAGAACAGGGTTTGTAACCCTTTTACAATGAAATCAATTCGGCTTTTATAGCCAAATGCACAATGATCTTCTTTTGTTTCTTACAATTGAATGCATTTCTAATCTTTCTTTTCTTTTGCAGGTTCCATGGCAGTGGCGGTTGGTGCAGCTGGTGAAGATGATGACCGTGGCAGCAACTTGCTTGGAGGTGACCATTGGATTGCTGACGTGGCATCACACCATTGGCTGAGGTGGCCGGTAGGTAGTGCAAGTGGGAGCTGAC
Source organism: Gossypioides kirkii (assembly GCA_005610355.1). Classification (NCBI taxonomy): domain Eukaryota; kingdom Viridiplantae; phylum Streptophyta; class Magnoliopsida; order Malvales; family Malvaceae; genus Gossypioides; species Gossypioides kirkii. Next base: position 22,660,452 of record CP032253.1, on the reverse strand, counting down.
TGCCAGATTTTTGTTTGGGCTACTGTAATTTGGGCTTAAAGGGCTAAATGGGTTAAGGGAATTGGGCCGAATTAGGCCTTTATTGTTGGGGTTATTTAAGTTGGGCCCTTTTGATTATTGTAAATGGACTTTTATTTATTAAGTTTAATATTATTTTAAATTTAAAATAAATTTAAATCAGTAAATTTAAATTTAAGATAAATTTAAAAATTAATTTAAAATTAATTTAAACTTTAAAAAAATCAAAAGCCCAGGCCCGGTCAAAATTGGGCTCCAACAGCTGCCCCTCTTTGCTCGTTGCTGTGTAACAGGAATGGAGTAAAGATTAAAATGGGGCCCAATTTTGTCAAGTTTCATTGAATCTCGGCTCCCTCGTTGACTACTTCATATTGATAACACTTGACTTGTAGCTCTATTTCAATCCACTGTGACTGCGGGGAGAATGGGATCTGCTATCTGACTTGCTGCATCCTCAAAAGTAGGGTTTGATGTCGAGGCTTCATCTTGCTCTTACTTCAATTCCAGAGAGATAAAGACTTGCTATCCAACTTCAATTTCAAGAGGATAGGAAATGATCTTGTTCTTATTTCAATTTCAGAGATAAAGACTTGATATCTAGCTTTACTTCAATTTCAAGAGGATAGGAAATGATCTTGCTCTTACTTCAATTTCAGAGATGAAGATTTGATATCCAGCTTTACTTCAATTTCAAGAGGATAGGAAATGATCTTGCTCTTACTTCAATTTCAAAGATAAAGACTTGATATCCAACTTTACTTCAATTTCAAGAGGATAGGAAATAATCTTGCTCTTACTTCAATTTCAGAGATGAAGATTTGATATCCAACTTTACTTCAATTTCAAGAGGATAGGAAAATGATGTTGGTCCTTCTTCTTACTCTTATTTCGATTTCAGAGGGACGAAGACTTGTTATCCAAGTTTACTTCAATTTCAAGAGGATAGGAAAATGATGTTGGTGCTTCATTTTACTCTTACTTCAATTTCTGAGGGACGAAGGCTTGTTATCCAGCTTTACTTCAATTTCAAGAGGATAGGGAAATGATGTTGGTGCTTCATTTTACTCTTACTTCAATTTCTGAGGGACGAAGGCTTGTTATCCAGCTTTACTTCAATTTCAAAAGGATAGGAAAATAATGTTGGTCCTTCTTCTCAATCTTACTTCAATTTCAGAGGGACGAAGGCTTGTTATCCAGCTTTACTTCAATTTCAAGAGGATAGGAAAATGATGTTGGATTGACGTGATCCACCGTGATCTCAAGGTAGAGGATTTATTGTCGTGATTCAATCTTTCATGCTTCTAAGGTACCGGGTTCGTCGTAACGACCTAAACCTTCCCTTTCGAATCTTCATGGTACTGGATCCGCCGTTGCGATCTTAGATCTTTCCCATTGTGTGTCACGATGCTGACCTGTAGGATATGCTCAAATGGGCCTCTAGGTAGGCCAGATATGTTTAGGATGTCATGCTTGAAATGAGTAAAATGCTCCTATTCTTAGAATGAATGTACATGATTTAATGTCTTAACTTTCCAAAGATTAGTCTTTTCTGTTTCGAAGTCATCTCCTGACATTTCCTTGAATTCAACTCGGCAGATTCATCATTTGAATCGCTCCTTCCAGATTTTAATTCTTTCAACTGGCAGTTGTTTTAGGTTTCTCGTGTCTTTTAGGAATTTCCTAAAATAATTCTCGTGAATCCTTGTTTTCTTTCATGACCTTTTATCCATCATCTTACTATGAAAATACTTGGACAATATGGGAAAGAATGGGGTTGTATTAAATTTGGAGATTTATTGGCTATGATATCAAATATTTACAAATAGCAAACAATGTCAAAAGAACAGTATTAGACTTAGATATCAGATATGAGTTTCCCTGATCCAAAGATCATCTTTACTTGATATGTTTTTGGAGGTCTTGGAACTACTTCGTCGATGCCCCAAGATGTAAAATATTTTCCCTTTCGCCCTTTTTTGAAGGAATAATTGGTTGCCCTTGTTTTTGCATTTGAGCCGCCCTTTCCGGGTTTTCAACTCAAACCCCTTTGGTTTTCAGGATGCCCTATCTACGGGTTTTCATCCTGACCCCTCCATTTTTTTATGCATAATATTTCTTCACCGAATCTGCATTCACCGGGTTGTATAGCTCTTTGCCATCCATTTCAGTCAAAATTAAGGCTCCTCCAGAGAAGGCTTTCTTTACCATGTACGGCCCCTCCCAATTGGGCATCCATTTTCCTCAAGAGTCTTTGTGTATCGGAAGTATCTTTTTTAAGACTAGATCTCCCTCATGGAATTCTCTTGGGCGAACTTTCTTGTTGTAAGCACGCATCATCCGTTTTTGGTACATTTGACCATGGCGGATAGCCTTTAATCTCTTCTCTTCAATCAAATTTAACTGATCATATCTGGCCTGGACCCATTCTGCTTCATCCAAATTCAACTCTGACAAGACTCGGAGAGAAGGAATCTCTACTTCGATGGGTAAAACAGCCTCCATTCCGTATACAAGTGAGAACGGCGTTGCCCCAGTAGACGTTCTGACAGTAGTTCTATAAGCAAGGAGAGCGAATGGAATTTCTCATGCCAATCCCTATAGGTTTCTATCATTTTTGCAATAATCTTCTTGATGTTTTTGTTTGTCGCTTCCACTGCTCCATTCATCTTTGGGCGATATGGGGACGAATTATGGTGTTTGATCTTGAATTGCTCACAGACCTCCGATATTGAGCTGTTGTTCAAGTTCAGTGAATTGTCTGATATGATCTTTTCTGGCATTCCATATCGACATATGATTTCCTTTTTCAGGAACTTGCTGACCGCAGACTTTGTAACATTAGTATAAGAGGTAGCTTCTACCCACTTGGTGAAGTAGTCGATAACCACAAAAATGAATCTATGTCCGTTAGAGGCCTTTGGTGAAATTGGTCCAATAACGTCCATGCCCCACATAGAAAAAGGCCATGGGATGTCATGACGTGCAGAGGTGAGGGGGGCACATGGATCTTATCCCCATAGATCTGACATTTGTGGCATTTCTTGGCATAATTGATACAATCAGTCTCCATAGTCGACCAATAGTACCCAAATCTCATGATCTGCCTAGCCATTTTGAATCCATTTGCGTGTGTTCCACAAATCCTGTCATGGACTTCTTCTAGGATCTTTTTAGCCTCGATTGAGTCCACACACCTCAATAACACTTGATCATTTCTTCTCTTATACAGGATCTCTCTATCTAGGATGTACTCGTTCGCGAGCCTTCTCAATGTCCTTTTGTCATTTTCAGTAGCTCCTTCGGGGTATTTTCGGTCTTTCACATACTGGAGAATGTCTTGGTACCAAGGATACCCCTCTTTTCCTTCTTCTTCGATGTCACAGCAATGGGCTGGAGTTTCGTAAATGCTCATTCGAATGGGCTTCATATCCTCTGGCCTATTCACTTTTATCATCGAAGCAAGAGTAGCCAAAGCATCAGCCATTTGGTTTTCCTCGCGTGGGAGGTATCTGAACGTGACCTCGTCAAATTCTTTGATCAGTTCGAGGACTATATTTCGATATTCAATTAATTTGGAGTCCCTCGTCTCCCATTCTCCTTTGAGCTGGTAGATTACCAATGCTGAATCTCCATAGATTTTTAAGACCTTGATCCCCTGATCCATGGCTGCTTGGATCCCATGATACATGCCTCATATTCTTCCATATTATTTGTGCAATCAAAGTCAAGCTTACTGGTGAAGGGATAATGGTCTCCTTCTGGCGACACTAAAACTGCACCGATCCCGTTGCCCATAGCGTTTGAAGCACCATCGAAGTTCAATCGCCACGAATGCTTGGTCATTGTCTCCTCTTCGGTAGTTGTGACATACATCAGATCCTCATTTGGAAAGTCAAAATTTATCGGCTCATAGTCCTCCAAAGCCCTACTGGCTAGGAAGTCTGCGATTGCACTTCCTTTAATTGCCTTTTGGCTTACATAGATGATATCAAATTCCGACAACAGGATCTGCCATCTAGCCATTCTCCCATTTAGCGCGGTTGACTCCATCATGTACTTTAGAGGATCTAGTTTCGAGATTAACCATGTAGTGTGGTATAGCATGTATTGTCGCAACCTTCGGGTAGTCCAGACCAGTGCACAGCATAATTTTTCTATTGGAGAGTATCTCATTTCACAGTCAGTAAATTTCTTACTGAGATAGTATATGGCTCTTTCTTTCCTTCCCGTCTCGTTGTGTTGACCCAAGACACATCCCATAGAATTCTCGAAAATCGTTAAGTACAAGATTAATGGTTTGTTGGGATTTGGTGGTACTAGTACCGGAGCATCAGACAAATACTGCTTAACTTTATCGAAATTTCTTTGGCACTGGTCATCCCAAACGCCTGGGTTATGTTTTCTAAGAAGGCGAAATGTGGGGTCACATTTCTCCGTTAATTGCGAGATAAATCGAGCAATATAATTCAACCTCCCAAGAAAACCTCGAACCTCCTTTTGCGTACGAGGTGGGGGTAACTCTTGTATGGCTTTAACCTTGTCTAGGTCTATCTCGATTCCTTTTTGGCTGACCACAAAACCTAACAATTTGCCAGAAGTAGCCCCGAAAGTGCATTTGGCAGGATTCAATTTTAGTTGGAACTTCCTTAATCTCAAGAATAACTTTCTCAAGAGCGTTATATGTTCCTCCTCGGTTCGAGACTTAGCGATCATGTCATCAACATAGACCTCGATTTCTTTGTGCATCATATCATGAAACAATGTCACCATGGCTCTTTGATATGTCGCCCCTGCGTTTTTGAGTCCGAATGGCATTACCTTATAACAGAATGTTCCCCACATTGTGACAAAAGTAGTTTTCGCCATGTCTGTAGGGTCTATCTTTATTTGGTTATATCCGGAGAAACCATCCATAAAAGAGAAAAAGGCATGCCCCGCTGTGTTATCTACCAGGGTATCGATGTGAGGCAGCAGAAAGTTATCTTTTGGGCTGGCCTTATTTAAATCCCGGTAATCTACGCACATACGTACTTTACCATCTTTCTTGGGGACAGGAACTATATTGGCGACCCATTCCGAATATTCAACCACTCGGAGGAAACCTACGTCGAATTATTTTCGGACATCTTCTTTTATTTTAAGAAGCACATCAGGTCGCATTCTACGAAGCTTTTGTTAGACGGGCTTGCATTCTTCCTTTATTGGGAGCTTGTGAACCACGATGTCGGTGTTTAGCCCCGGCATGTCTTGGTAGGACCAGGCGAGGACGTCTTTGAATTCTCTTAGCAGCTCAATAAGATCTCTTCGTGTTTTCACTGAGATGCTGGTTTCAATTTTCACTTCCTTATTTTCCTCTCCCTCTCCTATGCTTACAGTTTCAATCGCTTCTTTGTGAGGCAAAATCTGTTTTTCCTCTTGTTCCATCATTCGTAGCAATTCAGGAGATATATTACTATCCGGGTCATCTTCGGAGTTCTGAGATTCTTCTAGACACATATCTTGTTCGAAATGAGGTTCGGAGTCAGTGTCACTCATATTACTGATATCCCAAGATCTGTAAAGAATAAGAATGGCCTAATGAACGAAATAATTTAAAGAATGTTTGTATGGTATGATTATGGGTGTATGTGTTCAAGATTGATTTATTTTTTTTTACCGGTAAATAATTTATTTAGAATTGAGAGGAAAAGAATAAAGAGATAGTTGTCAAAATGCATCTTCATTTAAGATAATGGATAAAAACTCAAATGCCCTTTTACAAAAGATTTCTATCATTCCCGGGCATAGAATGATAGAGGTGTAACGAGTATTACTTTAGAATGTTCCTAAAAGCTACGGGGAACTCCTCTTCTACCCAGTTGTCCAAATTACTCCCAGGCGCATACGGATAGATCTGAAGCGAACTCCTTTTTTCAGCTTCTTCGGAAACATCATTTATGTTCAGTTCCATCACAGGTTTTGCAACTTTTTCCTCCTCAAGCCTTAGCCCACCAGAAATGAAAGTTTTCGAAATATGAGGGAAGGTCATCGGTCTCCAACTGATTTCTTCCCCGGCTTGTCGTGCTCTTCTTGTCTCTCGTTTCCGCTCTATCTCTTTCTTCTTTTCTTTCACATCTGGCTTGTACCCTAGCCCGAAACAGTCCCACTTTCCAAATGGCGACGGCGCGCTAACTATTCCTTGAAGATATCTCCCGATCCCTTTTCCCGGTAATGCCCCTTTTTCAACCGTCAAACGCAACCCCATCTTCATTGTTTGTGATAATTTAGGTTCAGGAATTTTACTTCCCTCTCCGATAAATGTGGCATTGACAAATTCTAACTTATTCTACTACATCTTCATCTTTGTCTATATACGGGGCATCATTTGTTACAGACGCAACAATATCCTCCTCGGTATTGATTGTAACCAACCTTCCGTCGGTTACCAGTTTGAGCTTCTGGTGAAGTGAGGACGGTACTGCCCCTACTGCGTGAATCCAAGGTCTTCCTAATAAGCAATTGTAGGAAGGCTTGATATCCATCACCAAGAAATCAACCTCGTAAGTATTTGGGCCTATTTGCAATGGTACTTCAATCCTGCCCATAACTTTTCTTTCAGTTCCATCAAAAGCTCTGACTATGTTGTGGCACTCCTCATATAGGAGCTATCGATGGGTAGTCTTTCGAGAGTGGCCAACGGTAGAACGTTTAAAGCTGAGCCGTTGTCGATAAGTGCTCCGGGTAGAGTGTACCCTTTACAGCGAGTGGTAATATGCAATGCCTTGGTCGATCCCATACCTTCAGATGGGATTTCATCGTCGCTGAAGGAAATAAAATTATCAACGCTAATGTTGTTAATCAGTCGATCTAGCTTGCATACAGATATATCCTGAGTCACATAAGTCTCGTTGAGCGCCCTCATTAATGCGTTACGGTGTGCCTCTGAACTTAGCAGTAACGTCAAGATCGATATGCGTGCGGGCTGCTTATGTAACTGCTCAACTACGCTATATTCCCTGTGTTTTAAGAATTTCAGGAACTCTTGTGCTTCTCTTTCTGCCACTGGCTCATTTATCGGTTCCATCTTGCCAGTCACTATTTCGGGCTCGACCGCTAGAGCTTTTCCTTTGGCAGTTGCTTTCTCTTCCAAGTTGTAAGTTTTACAGCTACGTATGACCAGGTTCACATTTTGCAGCTGCTCCTCCTTGGGTGCTACAATGTTGCACTCGTAGTTCCAAGGAACTTTTTTGCTGTCTTCATAAGGAAATGGCGTACGTTTCCATATGATAACACATGGTGTCTCTTGTCTTCTCGTCTCAGCTCCCTTGGATGTGGAGATAATTATTATCGGGCGATCAGGCTCATGTGTCCTCTTTCCTTCGGAGGAGCAAATGTCCCCCATCTCTTCTCCCTCTTCGAAGAATTCCATTTCTTTACGGTCCATCAAATCTTGTATTAGAACCTTGAACTCCATACAATGCTGAATCTCATGACCTTCAGCGTTGTGAAAGTCACAATAGTTCTTCGTCATTACCATCTTTTCGCCGTTCTGTGCAATTATTCCTCTAGCCACCAGCTGACGCCATACCCATTTCATAGGAGATCTGACCTCTTCAATGTGAGCCTTAACCTTTTTTCCTTCTATACTCGTAATCGCATTTACTCCTTGATCAGAATGGACGGGTAAAGGGTTCCCGGCTACATTAGGTCTCGATGGCTCATCAAATCTTATTTTCTTCATCTTAATTAATTTTTCTACCAATTTCTTGAAAGTGAAACAATTTTCGATGGAGTGCCCAATCACTCCTCCATGAAATTCACATTGGACGTTGGCATCGTACCATTTCGAAAATGGTGGTGGTACGGGCTCCGTGACATATGGGGCCACCACGTGTTGATCATATAACTGCTGGTAGAGGTCTTTGTATGTAACAGGAATTGGAGTAAACTGAATCTTCTCGGTATTCTTCTTCCAATTTGATTCTGATCTTGGTAAACTTTGATAATTGTCAGAAGGAGATTTTGATTGCGTCATCATAATTGATTTCGCATAATTTGGTCTGTATGTGCTTACATTATTCACCCCGGCTTCCTTCCTCTTAGGTGTTGCCCTTTTTCCACTATCTCCTACGTCGATTTTTTCGCTTTTAATCGTGCTCTCGATCATTTCTCCTGACATCACTACATCCGAAAAACTCCTTGTAGCATTACCCACTAAGCGATCAAGATACGGTGCCTTTAGTGTGTGGATAAAAAGCATCATTGTCTCTTTTTCTGTCAGGGGTGGTTGTACTTGGGTAGCTACATCTCTCCAACGTTGAGTGTATTGTCGGAAGCCTCCATTTGGTTTCTTCTCCATGTTTTGCAAGGTAATTCTGTCTGGAGCGATATCAGTAACATGGTCGTATTGCTTCATAAAAGCTTGGGCCAAGTCCTTCAATGAATTGATCTTTGTGCGGCTTAGTTGGTTGTACCATTTTGCAGCGGATCCAACCAAACTATCTTGGAAACAATGAATTAATAATTTTTCATTGTGGACATATCCTGTCATCTTCCGACAGAACATCGTAATGTATGCTTCTAGGCAGCTTGTCTCGTTGTATTTTTCAAATTCAGGCATCTTGAACTTCGGGGGTAGTACTAGGTTTGGAACCAGACTTAGTTCTTTGGCATCAATTCCACTATAGGCATCAATCCCCTCCATTGCTCTAACCTTGTCTTCCAACCATTTGTACCTTTCTTCTATTTGTTTGGATACTTCTATTTTCGTTCTTTCTGCCTCCATCGTATCATCGAAGTCAGGGTGGATGGGATTCGCAACGGTTTCACCCAGGTTCGACCCTGATCCGACCAGGTAATTAGTTTGGCTTGATCCGCCAATGGGCTGTCGTTGTGCCCGAATGAGGAGGGTATTTCTCGCGAGTTTGTTTCTGGCGGGGCCTGATGGTGTATGGGTGTAAAGCCGGGAGGATATTGAGGATCCTCGTTTTCCTCTCTTGGGCCTTTAGCGAGACCTTTTCCTTTATCTGAATCTCGCAACAGCTGGGTTAACTGATTAATTATATTGCTTTGAGATTCGATTATTTGGTCTCTCATGTCCCTTTGTACTCTCTCTAGCTGGTCTTGTAACTGAGCTTGCATCTGCTCTTGTATTTCTTTTTACATTTGCTCTAGCCTCTCTATTCTCTGATCCATAGCTTTGGCTTTCTTACGCGTATAATAACGATGTGGATTTTTAATGTTTACTGTCGTTAACTGGTTAACTTTAATTAGTTAGGAGATGTTATGTCAATAATATGCAAGATACGATGCAAAATGCATGTATGCAAATGTGAGAAAAGGCATTGATTCTAAAGTCCATTTTCATTTAGAGCAACTTCTCGAGAAGAAAAACTTCTTTACATAAAATAAAGTTTATACAAATGGTTTGGCCTTTCGGCCCAGATCCTTAATCTTTCCTAGCAACCCTGCTAACTTCTTTCCTCGTTCCGACCTTGACTCGTACTGAAGGCTCAAAACGTCAGCTTCAGCGGCCAGCTCCTGCATGTGATCGGCCGCTTCTCTCATTTGAGTTAGTGCCTTGCTCATGATATGATCTCGTTCCCCGACCTCTCTTTGGGCTTGACGGGTGTGCCATTCACTGGTTTTTAAATTTCTTTCCATGATCTCGAGTCGGATTTCATTATTATGGAGTGTGGCCTCCAGTTCTTGCACTCTTTCTCTCAGTTCTTGTCTTTCGGCCATGCACGCTTTCAGCTCCGATACTGTGTTTCGATTTTGATGCCTCCATAATGACTCCTCTAACTCCTTTATCCTCGCTTCTAGACTGGCCATCTGAGCTTTCAACTCGGTCTCCTCGACTCGTTTTTCTAGTAGCTCTCCCTTCAAGGCGTTCTCTCGCGCTTGACTATCTTGGAATTTTCTTTGCCAATGCTCCGTTTGGTCCTTTTGCTCCTGAATTTCCTGACGCCATTGCTCAGAAGTTTCCCCTAACCCCGCAGTTCTCATGGATTGACGAAGCTTTTTGTAGTGTTTCTTCAAATCTTCAAGGTCTTCTTCAGCCTTATTTTTCCCTTTTCTCAATTTCTCGACCTCTAACATGTGAAAATCCACATCTAGCCCTAGCTGCATCTTGTCTTCCTCTAGTACTTCTATCCTCTTTCCGAACTCTGAGCTTTTCTTTTCAAAGTCATGCTTAAGGATGTCTAACTTCGTCGGGACCTCTTGCAAATATTCCTCCACAGGGCGAACATTTTCTGGATTTGGCGCAGGGACGTTGTCATTCACTCTCTTACTCCTCCACCAGTCATAATTCGAGGTTGTTAATGGATTGGCACTGAACTTCTTCATTCTTTGCACCTTTTTCCACGAATTCGCCATTTCCCGAACTTTCTTCTTATAGTCGTTCCCTTTATAAGAAAATTCGCAATGTGTCAGGCCATGTGTAGCCGGGATAAACTGTCTTGTCTTATATTGTCTCAAAACAAGCAGCGGAGCATATCCAGTAGCACCCCAGACTCCGAGTAACGGGACCCAATCAAAATCGCCATATCGGTAGAGAATCTCATCTGGGAGGAACCAAGGTGCACACCATTCAATGTTTTCATCTCGAAGATTTTAGAGAACAGCTGCCCATTTTTCTTTGGATATATTTTGTTCACGTTGTGTGTCCACAAAGTCCCTTAAAGGTGAGAAGTCCGTTGAAAATACCTTACAAGAGAATTTCTCTACCTTCCAGAGGTGACTGTGAAACCAGACCGTTAAAAGCTGAGCACACCCAATGAATCTTCCTTCTCCTTCTCTCTGGTATGCACTTAACGAGCGAAATGTTTCTGCCAAGATAGCAGGGACTGGGGTGATTCCCCTACTAAGTCGATCAAACAATGCTACTACCGCATCCTCGACGTGTCCCAATGCTTTCGGGAATAAAACCAACCCGTATATGTCGAGGGTGAAGATATCAATGCGTCTTCTCATATCTGGATGTGTTGCAATCAGTTCTTGCAAACTCTTCCAGTTAATACATTTGTTATCTCCTTTCGCCTTTATTCGAGAAGCGACCCATTGTTCACTCATCCTTGTGATACTCATTAATCTTTTCAGAAAGGTACTAATACTTGCGTCTTTTGAATATTCTTTGTCGACTTGGACTCTAGGACAACGAATTAAAGTAGTGTATTCTTCTATTGTTGGTACCAAGTCTAGACGCCCGAAGGTGAAGCAGCTATAGGCAGGATTCCAATATTGGGAAAGAGCTCGAAACAGATGCTTATCGATCTTTACTTCGAGTAGGTAAGATAGATCTCCATAATCTCGGTGAAACATCTGCCTCATTTCATCATCCCAATCCCCCCAAATCTCTCTTAACCCTTACAAGTTGTTCTGAGTTACATTAATACGAGTGTAGTCCCAGAATTCTGACAAATGCCCGTCTTTCAGGCTGTCACCCGTTTCGCGTTGTTGCTCTTTGGACCAAAGGCGTGCCACCATATTGTCTTTTACTTTATCTAGAAATCCTTCTTCCATGATGAAACTGCCTAATTTGTAAACGGACTTAAATCAAACCTTTTCGTTCATAATGATGCAAATGCAAGTAAAAAGCGACAAAACAAACACGGTTAGTAGCATGTAATAATCAAAGCCAGCATATAACACAGTACCTAAGAATTAATCTTGGGTGAATACTAAAAAAAGGTTCGGCCTAACTCCATCTAAGGCGAGTACTTACGGTTCACTATATGTAGTTTAGGTTCTAAAGGTGAAGGGTACCCAAACCAGCAGATTCCTCGGTCCTCACCCATTACAGGCTCATACAGACAAGTTCGGTTTAGAGGGACGCATTTTCCGCATGTTTACACGGAAGTGAAAACTTCACGAAAACTAGGGTACTTTGTAATCTCGAAAGCGATCCACTATCCTACACGGAGGTAAAGACCTCACGAAGGAGTAGTTTCCCACTTTCACTTAAAAGGGTAATAACACGATGCACGTGGATGCAAAAATTATACTAACAATATAACAGAACATAATGCCATACAAAAATGCCGAGGATCGCATGTTAAATAAAATTGAAGTTTAGACGTTCTCAAAAAGACCCGAAATTTATCAATATTGGCTTGACTCTCGTTTGTTTTAAAATGTCCCCAGTGGAGTCGCCAAGCTGTCGAAACCACCTCGAGAACGGGGCTTCAAAAAAAATTCTTTTAAATCTTTTAAAAATGGGAATAAAAAGGGAGTCGTCACCAATCTTTTATTTGGGTGTGATTGAGTCACCTCAAAACGTTTAAAACGTTAAAAATGTCGGTCTACGAAATCCAGAAGAAAATGGGTTCGGGAGTCGGTTACACATGAGGAAGGATTAACACCCTCATACGCCCAAAATTGGTACCACATGATTATTTTCGGGTCTTGTTTTATGAAAACAGTGAAAACTTGAGTAAAGTTTAAAATGTGATGTTTATTTTGAAAGGTTTCGTGCATTTTTTAAATAAACCTTTTTAAGAACATTTGTCCCCGTATTCCGAGCCTCTATGAGAACTAAGGTCGTGTCCAACACATTAGGGCACCATATTCTCGGAGCTTCAAAATTGAAGGACATTTCAAGAAATTTTAAAGAGAGTATTCTATCGCATGAATTATACGAAATTCACACCCAGCACGTTAGGGCATGATGTTTCGAGGTTTTCACACGAAAGAACATTATTTTTTTTGGTCTTAAAATCCTTTGTAAACATATAAGATTGAAGAATAGTTTGGAAAACTTTTGAAAAGGATATCCAATTTGCATGAATTACGAAAATTACACTTAACACGTTAAAGCACGATTTTTCGAAGTTTTCACACAAAGGACATTGCCTCGTTTTAAAATTATTTGTGACATATGCATATAGATATACTTTGAGAATTAATTAAAAAAATTCGTATTAAATTTAAAATGCAATCCTCGAACATATGATTTGAAGGATTTTTTTTAAAAAAAACCTTTACCCATTTACTTCAATTTTCGCAAAGAATTAAAGTCGCGACCAACACGTTTGGACACGACATTCTCGGAGCCTCGAAGTGAACAGGCGTAAAAAGCTTGAAAAGGATATCCGGTTTGCGCGAGTTATACGAATAAATCACACCCGACACGTTAGGGCGTGATTTTTCGAAGTTTACATCGAACGAAATTTTGCCTCGATTTTTTTTAAAATAACTTGTAAATAGATGCGTAAGTTTAAAACACAAATAGCGATTAATAAGAGAAGCTAAATACGAAGCAATATAATAAGCAGATAAATAATATGCGAAAATATAAAACGTGGGTGCAAATAAATGCAAACATTGGTAAGGGAGAACGAGGAAATCAGGGTCGAAAATGAGACTTTTGGATGTCGGGGGCAAAATGGTAATTTTGGATGTGCGGGGGCAAAATGGTAACTTTTGGTGAAACCGAGGTTAATAATGGAATTTTGGAAAGTTTAGGGGTAAAATGGTAACTTTTGATGAAATCGGGGTTAAAAATAATGGAATTTTGGAAAGTTTAGGGGTAAAATGGTAACTTTTGATGAAACTAGGGTTAAAAATAGAATTTTGGAAAGTTTAAGGGTAAAATGGTAATTTTTGATGAAACCGGGGTTAATAATGGAATTTTAGAAAGTTTAGGGGTAAAATGGTAATTTTTGATGAAACTGGGGTTAAAAATGGAATTTTGGAAAGTTTAGGGGTAAAATGGTAATTTTTGATGAAATTGGGGTTAATAATGGAGTTTTGGAAAGTTTAGGGGTAAAATGGTAATTTTTGATGAAATCGGGGTTAAAAACAAATTTTGGAATGTTTAGGGGTAAAATGGTAATTTTTGATGAATTTGGGGTTAAAAATTGAATTTTGGAAAGTTTAGGGGTAAAATGGTAACTTTTGGTGAAACTGGGGTTAAAATGGAATTTTGGAAAGTTCGGGGGTAAAATGGTAATTTTTGATGAAATCGGGGTTAAAAATGGAATTTTGAAAAGTTCGGGGGTAAAATGGTAATTTTTGATGAAATCGGGGTCAAAAATGAAATTTTGGAAAGTTCGGGGGTAAAATGGTAATTTTTGGACAGTCTAGGGAACTACAAAATAATAAAACCAAAAAAAGGGGTGACACGTGGCAGCCCTATAGGCATCCAGAAGTCAAAGGACTAATTTAAAAATCTAAAAAATTCCTCGGTCAACTTTGTAACTAAGCAAAAGTTGATTTGAGGATTAAATTAAAACAAATTAAAAATGACAAGGATTAAATGCATAAATAAGCCGAAAAGTGACACGTGGCGGCCTCTGGTGCACTCAAACAGTCAAAGGATTAAATTGAAAATCAATTAAAATTATCGGGCAGAATTACAAATAATTAAAAAAATGCAAAAAGGACTAAATTGGAACAAATAAAAAATGCGGAAGGACCAAACGCACAAATAGACCATTATGCGAAAACACGCGGATCCCAGAGCGGGTTCGGTTGGATCGGGTCGGGTCTGTGGGTACTATAAATATCATTTTTAGGTTTTTTTTATTTCATTTTTTTCATTTTCTTAAAAAACAGCCCCCCTCTCCCCTGTCCGGCCACACTCCGACCAAGCCAGACCCCGGCCGTCCGTCACGCGTTGGGTGCCACGCGCGCCTTGCGCGGCCAGCCAACGCCGTTGCCGTTCAAAATCCGTCGTCGAACCTTCCTGTTCATCGTCCACTCGCCCTCTCGGTACACGCGCCGCCGATCTTGAAGGTAAACCGCCCTTTTCTTTCTTCTTTTTTGTTGTTCAGTGTTTCATTTTAAAACTAGATCTGGTTTTTGAACCAGATCTAAGCATTTCAAACCCCCTTTCTTTCTTTTTCTTGTTATTTAAAAAAGTCTCGGTTATTATTACAGGTGTTCAACGCGGTGTAATCGGCGACGACCAGAGGATTCGAACGGCGCTCCGGCAACGGCGTATCCAGGGAAGTTTCGGCCCTTTCAAATTCCTTTTTTTTTTAAAATCATTAATAATGATATTAATTATAAATATTTATTATTATTTATTATTATAATTATTATTAATATTATTAATAATATTCAAAGAGTTGTAACTTACCATATTAATTTCCATTAATGCATTTATTCACTACTTCGGGAGTTTAAAAGACTGATGCATGTTGGTAGTAAAGTAGTTAATGCATGATCATGTGTATTAAAGACCCAAACCTTGACAGCTTCAGTTATGAATGCATGTATACCTGGTTATTAATGCTTGAATGGCCTGGTATTGACTTGAACCTTTTCTTTGTTGTCTGTTTGGTATTTGGCTAAATATTCTTTGGTGATTGCTCGAATATTTGCTAAAAAAGGGGTAGTATGAGAGTGGATTTGTATTGATTTCTAGAAAGTTTTGATTTCAAGAATTGGGTTCGTTTCAGAACAGGGTTTGTATCCCTTTTACAATGAAATCAATTCGGCTTTTATAGCCAAATGCACAATGATCTTCTTTTGTTTTTACAATTAAATGCATTTCTAATCTTTCTTTTCTTTTGCAGGTTCCATGGCAGTGGCGGTTGGTGCAGCTGGTGAAGATGATGGCCGTGGCAGCAACTTGCTTGGAGGTGACCATTAGATTGCTGACGTGGCATCACACCATTGGCTGAGGTGGCCGGCAGGCAGTGCAAGTGGGAGCTGACTGCCAGATTTCTGTTTGGGCTACTGTAATTTGGGCTTAAAGGGCTAAATGGGTTAAGGGAATTGGGCCGAATTGGGCCTTTATTGTTGGGGTTATTTAAGTTGGGCCCTTTTGATTATTGTAAATGAACTTTGTAAATGGACTTTTATTTATTAAGTTTAATATTATTTTAAATTTAATTAAATTTAAATTTAAAATAAATTTAAACCAGTAAATTTAAATTTAAGATAAATTTAAAAATTAATTTAAACTTTAAAAAAATCAAAAGCCCAGGCCCGGTCAAAATTGGGCTCCAACAATAACATCTTTGGTAAGCTTCAAAGCTTAGTAAGTTCGAAGAGTTTAAAAAGTTACCAATCATATGCATAAAGCAATTATATCTCAATCGAGCTAGAATGAACTGTTGCTTCCTCAAGCCATATTTGGTGTTCCAACTTTCCTGTCTATAGTTTTTCTGTTACCAACCACTACTCGATGCTGATCACATGAGCTGTCGAGGACTCGTAACGTATGCGGTACCCCAGCCATCGGTACGATGCTTGTTTGTACTATAAAGTGTTCCCTAACGATGCTGCTCACACGAGCTGTCGAGAGTATGCAATAAGCATAGTCCCAACCATCGTAAGGCATGTGATCCATTTAGGATCCATATCTCTTTCTCGAGTCACGATGCTACTCACACGAGCTGTCGAGGACTCGCAACATATGCAGTACCTCAGCCATCGATACGGTATCTGTGCATATAACTGTTCCTTAATGATGCTGCTCACACGAGCTGTCGAGAATATGCACTTATGCATAAATCTCAGCCATCGTAGGGTCTGTAATCCATTTAGGATCCATATTTCTTTTCTCATTTCCTGACTCACGATGCTACTCGCACGAGCTGTCGAGGACTTGCAATATATGCGGTACCTCAGCCATCGCGTCGGTTTCAAATCATCGGCTCAAAGCCTGATATCTCTTTCATTCATTTCTTTTTCATCTTTCTCAATTTCACGTACCATAAACTGTTCTGTAACAATTATAAAGAATACAAATAATATACTATTTAAATGTAAATTTAACATTACGAACTTACTGGACGAAATTGCAGTTATAGTGAACTTCAGGGGCAAATCCGTAATTTTCCTTTTTCCACGATCTTGATCTATTACAATAATTTCCTTTAATTATTTAAATAAACATTAAATTTCTAATCATTTTATGCAAATAAGCCTTTTTGGTATTTTTACAAAATTTCCCTTAACTTTTCATTTTTATTCAATTTAGTCATTTAGCTCAAAACTTGCAAATTAACCATTTTATTTTAAATTTTTAGCTTGCCGAATATTCATGTGTCTCTCAACAGCCCAATTTTTCATTATTTCATCTTAAGTCCTTGCAGATTTAACACTTTAATAATTTAGTCCTTAAGCATTAAAATCATCAAAAATCACTTTACAAAATAATCAAATCCAACAACCAAGCTTAATAAACTTCAATAAATTTTCAAGAAACAACACATTCATTAATGGAAAAATTTATAACATTTAACGGATTCACAAATTAGTCCCCGAGTTGCTAGATTAAGCTAATACGAACTCAAAAACATAAAAATTACTAAAAACGGGTGAGAAATCACTTACCAATCAAGGGGCCTATCTAACCGATTGTTCTTCAAGCTCCTTTAGGGTTCGGCTATGGTGGAAAGAAGAAAAATGAGGAAGATAACTCATTTCTTTCACTTTAAGTTTTGTTTTTACTTTAATTTATTTATTTGCTCTTTTACCCTTTAGTAATTAATTAGATTTTCATGTTTATAATGACCAAAAATGTCCACTACCCTTCCTTAAGGTTTATTTACTTCTTAAGGATCTTGCTAAACCTTCCTTCTACTAAAAAACACATTTAACTAATGAATTTCACCTTTTTCAGCTTTTACGATTTAGTCCTTTTTACTTAATTCACTATCTAAACGATAAAATTTCATCACCAAATTCTAATACGATACTAATGACCTCTTAAATATTAAAATAATTAATATTTACTGTCTAACACATCAAATTTGTGACCTCGAAACCACCATTCTCGATCATACTAAATTAAACTAGTTAGTAAATCCTCAGTTTTATTAGGATTTAATTGCAATTTATAAAAATCTAAAGATTTTTACATCGTTTCTATTTTTAAGCTATTTAAAAAGGATCTAATTTCATAATTGGACCCTCAATTATATTAAATTCCAATTAAACAAACTTGTTTACAATTTAGCCTTAAACTAAAAAGGACTAAATGAATAAATAACCCAAAAGTTAGTGGAATGTAACCATATCCTCCACCGCTTGGACTTTTTAACCATGGTGTAATTACCACTTTGGTCCCTTTATTTTTAATCAATAGCAATTAACTTTTACCCCTTTTACAGTTTACTCATTTTTCCTTAATTAAGCAATTAATCATCAAAATTATCCAACTGAACTTCAATTCACATATAATAAGACTCTGTAAATATTTAATAAAAATATTTTCGACCCTTAATTTCAGAAACAAGATCCCAATACCTCGTTTTCTAAAACCACTTGAGTTTTGAACCAAACCACTTATATTAACTTTTAATTCAATTATTAAAATTCTTCAATTCAAAATTCCATATAAAATTAGTATTGACTTATTTAATTTAAACACTCATTATAAAATTTTCTCGTCAGGTTTGTGGTCTCGAAATTACTGTTTCTGACACCCTTGAAAAACAGGCTGTTACAGAGGCTGAGTTCGTTTCATGTTTTGAGGTTACCTCATATGGAGTATGATTGAAGAGTTTCATATCTGGGCTTAAACTTGTAGATTCGATTTCTAGGCCGTTGATGATATATTGTGACAATTCAACTGCTGTATTTATGGCTAAAAGCAACAAAAGTGGAAGCCGAAGCAAACATATCAACATTAAGTATTTAGCCATAAGAGAACTTGTTAAAGAAAAGAATGTGGTCATTGAGCACAGTAACACTAAGCATATGTTAGCTGATGCTTTAACTAAAGGCATGTCACCACACAAATTTAAGGATCATGTTGTTTCTATGAGACTTGTTCCCATTTTGCAAATTTCGTTATAAGAACGATTATAATGAAACTTTGTTAAGTTTGATGTTTCTCATATCTTGTGTGCACATTAATTTGATTGTTTCAAGAAATGTCACTAAAGTTTGGACCTTGAATAAACATTGGGTTTATTCATTAAGAAATTTGAGCTAAGGTGTCGAGACATGATACATTGTGATACATGGAAGATACTACTCAACTTCTAAGAGAAAATATCGCCATGATTCGTACATTATGTTATGACTTTAAGTATTTATGGGCAATACGAACCAAGTGGGAGAATGTTATGGTTATGGTTCGTAGGAAGAACCCTTACGTTTCATTCCCATATTTTCCCACATTTTACCCACTACCTTCACTTTGTGTGATAGTGAGGTATGTGATGGGTGGTTTTTTTATGGGGAACCACCATTATAAATACCCCAAGCCTAAGGTCCCTAAGCATCGAAAAAAGGTTTTCTGAAAAACAATTCCATTTAGTGAGGTTTTCGAGAGCTTAAAAGACCTTGGCGATTTATTTTTCGAGTTTCCGTATAGCTAAATACGGCGTCCTCGTCGATTTTTTGACGCGATAGATAAGTGGTGTTACAATATTTTGATTTTTTCATTTTGGTTCGGACAATAGCTAGAGGTACTTGTATTCGATCTTTCCGCTACTTACATTTTGTTTAAACCGTAATTTATGGTTATTTATGCTTACATTTTTATCCTACATAAGGTATTGCTATATAAACAAATTATTTTGTATCACTAACGACATTAGTCAATGAGAAAGTGGTAAAAATAGTGTTTAAACGAGAAAGAGACATGTGGAAAAAATGACGACTCAAGATTTACAAGTCAATATTAATGGAAATAATTCAATAAAAGGAAAAATTATAAATTTTAAAGTAAAATGATAGAAAATATTTATAAATTATATAAAGATAAAATATTTATAAAAATATAAAGTATTTTTTGAATTTTATAATATAAAAATTATATCAATTATGTAGAATTAAAAACTGTAAAAATATTAATTACTAAATTGCGTGAAACTTTTTTAATAAACCGGTGTGATTACATGGTAGTATAAATTCTTTCTTAACCCTTTGACAACGCATACACACCTTGCACAAAAATCTAAACTTTATCATATATTAAGTTCTAATGTCATATGCGTTACGTGTGAATTTATGTATTTAATATTTAATTAGTATTTTTAATATTGTATTTTTAATTACAGTAATTAACGCAAAATAATATTTCTTATTTGAATTATTAAATAAAATTCAAATATATTAACTTATCAAATCATATATTATAATAGAAAGTTCTCAAATAATAATTAAAACATTTTTAACATATTCAACGTACAATATAATTTTACTTTATGTAATTAATGTAAAATAACTTTTTTTAAGTAAAACAGGCTGGGTTTATCATAATATCAAACTTTAACAGTACATTTGGTTCAATAAAGAAAAGCCCATAGACCAAACCAAAAGAAATAAAATAATGAAAACTGACAAACAAAATAAATACTTTCCCAGCCACATTTAATATCAAAACCGTTCAGATCCTTTATCATTACTCAAAACTGACGGTTTCCAATTTCCAAAGGCTCATTCATTTTCTTCTGCATGCTTAGAGCCTTGCAAGTTCATTCCAAATTCTACTAATCTGGTTCTCTTTAAAACTCAATCAATGCTTGCTACTGCTTCGATGGTGATATCCTCTCCCTATCATCCGATTCGCCTTCAACCATGTAAGTTTTCTCGGCCCCTGTCAGTCCTTTTGTAGCTAGATCATGCGCCATTCGATTTGCCTCTCTTTGCACGTAGTTAAAATCAATCTTTTGAATCTGTTGAGAAATTAATTTAATATTTCTTATAAGAGCTCCGATCTCCGACCGATCTACTGTGACTGATTGACATTTTTTTAATAATGGAGAGAGCATCTCCTTCAATTATGACCTCTGACCATCCATTTTCTATCCCTATTTTGATTGCCCACCAACATGCGATAGCCTCCGCCATAAAAGGGGAACTGACATTTTGAGTGACCACCGCCCTTGTGGTTAGGACTTCACCTTGAGAGTTATGAGCCATGATTCCAGAGCACTATCTGTGTCCAACCCTCTCAAAAGAACCGTCAAAATTAATCTTCATCACCACTTCAGATGGTGGCTCCCAATTTACCTCTTGTCGAATAAGAGGGGTCTTCCTACTCATAGCATGATCGATCTCTTGGAGGTAAGAAATTATTGCACTTGCAATGGAATCCCCTTTCCTATGTTTGATTTTACGAACTTTTTTGTTTCTTTCAACCCAAATCATCCACAAAGCGCGGTCGAAAAGTCTACATTGTTGCTGCGATGATTGTTTAAAAATCCAGGTAAGCTAGTCAAGAAACTCCAAATCTGGTTTGCTTAAAATCCATTGAAGGTCTCATGAATTCCAAATTTCCATCGATACAAGATAGTCCCTAAAAACGTGCACCAAGGATTCCAAATAATAATTGTAATTTAAATTCTAATTATTTTTAAATGTGTAATTATCAAAATTTCTATTAAATTATAATTATTTTTAAATTTATAGTTATCATAAATTTTATGTTATTTCAATATTTTAAACTAATAATTATAAATTAAATAATATAATTATTTTTAAATGTGAATTTAGTAATATGATAGAAAATTAATGGTATTCTAATTAGTTCAAAAGTTTATGTTTAGAGTTTTATTCAAGTAATAACTTTATTTCAAAACACAACATTTTTTTACTAATAATTGTAATTTAAATTCCAATTATTTTTAAATCTGTAATTATCACAACATCTATTAAATTATAATTATTTTTAAATGTATAATTATCACAAATATTTTATTTCAACTTTTTAAACTAATAATTATAAATTAAATATTTTAATTATTTTTAAATGTGAATTTAGTAATATGATGAAAACTAAAGAGTATTTTCATTATTTCAAAAGTTTTCCAAACTTATGCTTTTATATATACTAACTTCTAATGTTACATATGTCACACCCGGTTTCCTTTGAACCCGAAAATTTGGAACAATTTGGTGGTCGGATTGAAAGAGACTGTAAGTTGGCAGTCTCTGCTGAAAAATCAGGAAAAGTTAGAAACCAAATTGGGCATGGTTGAAATCCAATTCTGGTTCAGCTGGATTAAAACCAACTGGTTTAAAGTGGGAGACAAAATGATTACCAACGGACAGTTTCTGTGAGTTTGATAGTCGAGTGAGATGAGCTATAAATAGTTGAGAAATGACTTCCCGAGGAAGAACCGCCAAGACTGAACTAAGGGTGATAGGATGGCCTAGAAGAAAATCACTTAACGATCTATCTGGCAATGGATAGGATCAGGAATCAGATTGAGTCTGCTACGTTGGACTTAAGGGAAATTTACCCACAAGTAGGGACTTAATTGCATTTAGCTTCTTTTCTTTTATTACCCCTACGAGACGGGGTTTAAGTATAAGTAAGCCAGTTAGGAGACTCACTATGTTCTTTTGGGACTTATAGATGTTTGATCTGTGATTGAAAGATTTGCGGAATAAGAAACTTGAGAATGGACCAAGTCAAATCTTGTCAAATCAAGGAGCTTCGTTAGTAAAGTATCATGCACGTAGGAAAGGGATACCTTCAGGGGCTTTACCTCATGATCAAATATATTATAGCTGAATAGTTCCCTTAGTGTTGAGATTAGAGATATCAAACTTTTATTTTAATTAAGAATTCTATTGTAAAACACATTTAATTTTCAATAATATTTGTTTTAAATAGTTAAGTTTGAAATTGGTGGTTAAGATCAATCGGGTTTAGTTGTGGTATTTCATACTCGAATCCAGCGGCTAGATAGAGTAATGGTGTTTCAACATATGTTAATGCGATTTTACGCATTTAATATTTAATCAATTTTTTAAATATGATACTTTTAATTGCAATAATTAACATAAAATAATATTTCTTATTTGAGTTATTAAATATAATTAAAATATATTAACTTATTAATTCAAATATCATAATAAAAAAATTTTAAATTATAATTAAAGAGTTTTTAACATATTCAATATACCAGATAGTTTTACTTTATGTAATTAATGCAAAGTAACGTTAATCAAAATAAGAACTAATTAATATCATTAGCTCTAATATTAATTAAGTGACAATTAAGATGAATAAAATTCTATTAAAGTAATAACTTGATTATACATTAATAAAATTAACAAAACTTTTTTTTTTGCGTCTAAGTTGTTTAACTAATAATCGTGGTTGTAATTGTGATTGGAATGATCATTTTTTATAATTTATGCTCAGAGTTTTATTCAAGTAATATCTCTATTTTCAAATTAACACAACTTTTTAATTAAAAATTTTAAATTAAATTATAGTTATTTATAAATGTGTAATTATCACCACGTCTATTTTACTTTTTTTATTTTTAAATGTGAATTTCATAATATGATGAAAAATAAATAGTATTCTCATCAATTAAAAAGTTTTTTTTTTACCTCATGCTTTTATACATATTATAAATTATAGATAAAAATTATTTAAAATCAAAATAAAAATTGTAAACAATAAATATATATATATTTAAAATTTTCTAAAAATTCTATAGTTTTACATACTATTCGTCTCAAGTGGGATTTAATATGCCAGAGTGGTGGGAAACCTCAAAAGCTATCTCAATAAATGGAATGTCAACAAGCCCTTCAAGATTATGGTAAGATAAGGAGTCCGTCACGGACTAAACAAATTTGGAATGGTCACCAAGGGGGAACATACCTAAGGTCCTTTAGGAGGATAGGCCTAAGTGACGCCTTATAAGTACATGGTGGAAAGAAGAATCCAAATTGGTAATAAATGAAAGAAAGAATCTAAGTAAAGGAAAGGGCAGAGCCGTAGAGATGACGGGACATTCGAGGAATTGTCAAGGTTGAGTTAAGGGTGATAGGAGACTCACTATGTTCTTTTAGGACTTGCAAAGGTTTGATCTGTGATTATATTTTTTTCCAAAATAAGGAACTCGAGAAGGGACCAAGCCAAATCATGTCAGAACAATGAGCTCCGTTAATAAAGTATCATGCATATAAAAAGGGGTACTTTCAAGAGCTTCGCCTCATGATCCAATATATTATAGTTGAATAATTTCCTTAGTGTTGAGATTGGAGATACCAAACTTTTATTTTAATTAAGGCTTCTATTGTAAGAGACATTTAATTTTCAATAATAACGGCCTATAAATAGTTAAGTTTGAAATTGGTGGCTAGGATCAGTCGTGTTTAGTTGTGGTATTTCATATTCGGATCCGAAGATCGGGTTGGATAAGGGTGTTACAACATACGTTAATGTGATTTTATGCATTTAATATTTAATCAATTTTTTTAAATATGGTACTTTTAATTTCAATAATTAACATAAAATAATATTCTTATTTGAATTATTGAATATAATTAAACTATATTAACTTATTAATTCAAATATTATAATAGAAAATTTTCAAATTATAATTAAAGAGTTTTTAACATATTCAACATACGATATAGTTTTACTTTATGTAATTAATACAAAGTAACAATATTCAAAATAATAACTAATTAATACCATTAGCTCTAATATTAATAAAGTGAAATTAATATGCATAAAATTCTATTACAGTAATAAGTCGATTATCCATTAATAAAATTAACACAATTTTGTTTTGCGTCTAAATTTTTTAACTAATAATTGTAGTTGTAATTGTAATTGGAATGATCACATTTTTTTTATAATTTATGAGTTTTATTCAATTAATAACTCTATTTCAAATTAGCACAATTTTTTTATCTAACAGTTTTAAATTAAATTATAATTATTTATAAATGTGTAATTATCACAGCTTCGACAGATGCTGAGGCTTCATAGACCCCAACTTATCTTCTTGATGGAGACTAAGCTTACAAAGAAACGTATGGAATTTGTTCGGCGTAGATGTGGTTTTTTGAAAGGCATTGATGTGGATGCAGATGGAAGCAAAGGTGGACTTTGCCTAGCCTAGAGAGATGATGTCCATGTGGAACATAGGAGTTTTTCTAATTTTTTTATTGATGCAGTAATTATGGATGGAAAATCGATTGAGAATTGGAGATTCATGGGATTTTATAGGTCCCCGTTTGAGCAAAGTAAGTGTATTTCGTGGAATGAGTTGCGAGTTCTAGGAATGGATAGATCCCTCCCATGGTTAATGTGTGGAGACTTCAATGAAATCATGTATGCACACGAGAAGGTGGGAGGAGTTCCTAGGGAAGAAACGGATCGAATCTTTTCGTAATACTTTAGAAACATGTGGATTGTTTGATATTGGCTATTCCGGAAGATGGTATACTTGTGAAAGAGGTAATATACCAACTACGAATATTAGGGAGCGATTGGATCGGGTTGTGACGAATGTTGATTGGCTAGGAAAGTTTCCCACGGCAACTCTTCGGCACTTGCCCCATTCCTATTCTGATTATTGTCCTCTCTTATTACACCTGAATTTCAAGGCACCTACCATGAGTCTCAAGAGTTTTAAATTTGAACCATGGTGAACTCTAGAGCCGACTTTCGAAGAAGAGGTTAAAAGGAGTTGGGAATCATTGATATTTTTATGAATTTGGTGAAGCTTCGATCTGTAGTGGGTTATTGGGATAAAAAGCGACGGAAGGAACTGGTTAGTAGAAAAGAAGATTTATCAAAGAGACTTGACAAGCTTTTACAAGGGGGTTGTGAGTTTGATAATCTAACGGAGATAATTGATGCCAAACTTCAATTGAATTGGGAAATTGATAAAGAGGAGTTTTTTTGGGAACAACGGGCTAGGGTTAACTGGTTGAAAAGTGGGGATAAGAATACCTCCTTCCATAAGCATGCGACACAGAGGAGAAGAATGAACACTGTTAGAGAACTAGAGGTCGAGGGTGGTGAGAGCCGACCAATCATTGTCGAATGTTGGAGATAACTAATTCATAATTTATTGATTTGTTCTCTTTTAGATAGGGTTAAACGATGCATCGCATATTCTGGCAGAGATTCCTCGAACTATCTTATATGAAGACAATGTCGAGCTTAACATGGAGTTCACAAGAGAAGAGATTCTAGCAGCTTTGAAAGATATGGGGCTGCTAAAAGCCCTTAGTATTGATGGTTTCCCGGCTCTTTTCTATCAAAAGTGTTGGCATATTGTGGGCGAAGATGTGAGTACGTTTTGTTTAGCTGTCCTCAACAGCGAAACAAATTTGGAAGTTGTTAATGCTACAAGTATAATTTTAATCCCCAAAAAATAAATCCCATGAAGATGATAAATTTTCGTTCGATTAGTCTCTGTAATGTTTTATATAAAATTATCACTAAAACAATTGCTAATCGATTTCGAAAAGTTTTAGACAGGTGTAGTGATAGTGTTCAGAGTGCTTTTGTCCCAAGTAGGTTGATTTCTTACAATGTTTTACTTGCTTATGAGTTACTACACACTTTTGGACAAAAGAGGAGTGGGAGGAAAGGGCTCATGGCTCTCAAACTTGACATGAGTAAGGCATACGATAGAGTTGAGTGGCGCTTCTTGAGTAAAATCATGGAAAAAATTGGGTTTGACATAGTTTGGATAAATCACATAATAGGGTGTATGTCTGTAACACCCAAAACCCAATATCGTTGCAGGTTAGGGTCCCGGTGTCTTTCTGATCATTTTTCACAGTTTATCACATTTTATTATTTCATATAATCATATTTTACTAAAGTAATGTGTTAAGCTCGATGTAAATCAATAATTGAACATCAACACAACTCAATAAGGGTAAAAATGTCATTTTCAAGATTTTTGGAGACTTCTATCGGTACCAGTTGGACAAGTATCAGTAGTAGTCAGGTCTGTAAACAGTTCAAAAATAATGCAGATTTCTACCGGTACCTATGCTAGTTCTATCGATTCAAGTATAACTTCTATCGATACAAGCACTCAAACTACCGCTACTTCTATTAACAGAACTACCAATACTTATTATACAGCTACCAATACAACTCAAGTCAATAAACAACCTCTCTCCTACTCTATACTTCTATCGATACATGCAAAAGTTCTACCGAAATAAGTATGCAGAAATCAAATATTCAAACAAGTTCTAAAGTGTTACAACATACTTCAATTGTATAACTTCAAAATGCATTAAAAACTACTCATGATGTCATGAATTCAAGTTTCATTACACTTCATTACAAAATGTCTACTTTTATCGTTAAGCAAACATTCAAAACAAAGATCAACACTCAACTATGGTTTAACAAGGAACTAATAAACTCAAAATCAAGCAATATATAGATAACATCATCCTAGTACATGACATATAACCAAGTGATGTAAGAACTATCGAACAAGCTCCCGGATAGTGTGATGTCCTCGAGGTAATCCAATCTTCAACCAGCAAAATGAAATCTACAAAACAACAATAATATACAGGTAAGCTTTCTAAGCTTAGTAAGTTAGCAATCATTGTATCACAGCACAATATTAAGCCTTTCAATGACATTTAACAATTGAGTCATAAATTTTCCTTTTTAAACAATCTTATGCTTTACCGAGTTATAAGTCTTCCTTTACACATAATCTCATGCTCATTCCGAGTCACGAGTCTTCCTTAAACATAATCTCATGCTCATTCTGAGTCATGAGTCTTCCTTAAACATAATCTCATGCTCATTCCAAGTCATGAGTCTTCCATTTATACATAATCTCATGCTTGTCCCGAGACATGAGTATTCCATTTATACATAATCTCATACTCATCCCGAGACATGAGTCTTCCATTTACGCCAAGTGATTAAAGAAATTCCACATTCAACAATAATTAGCAGTTCAAATATGAAATATAACAAACGAACTTACCGGATTAATTTGTAGTAACGGATCAAGTACAAAGACTACCCGTGAGTAAGATATCCAAGACTAGCTTTCGATTTTGTATAACCCCTAATGACATGTCCTTTGTGTCCCAATTATTTACGAAGTTCATATGCATCATATACTATGTTCATTGCAATTAACTTTCATCATGTTTATTGCAATTAACTTTCATCACGTTATACCATTTCCAGCAAACATCCATATAATACCTAACACAACACAACACTTAATCAAATTAATTCAATTTACTATTTGTCATATATCAATCAAATTAATTCCTTCGTAACATGAATAATAACTAACACAACACTTAATCATTTAAGCGTTTCATTGTCACTTGATTTCAACTATATCATTTCGTCACTATCAATCATGTTTCTCAATATAATTTCATTTCAATGTAATTCAATTCATCAATTTAATATTTACTAAGCAAACAAATTTAAATACAACATACTTAAATTATTTCAATAATTTACAAACAGAAACTAAATCAATTATCTTACTATACGAACTTACCGGACTGATTTGCAGCAATCATCAAAGTACAGGGACTACTGTGCTACTTTATTTTCTCCTCCGTTATCAATACATTCTTGATCTAACATAATGATTCCTTTTAATTAACTAATTCCAATAGTAGAATAAACTTATTTTATGCAATTTAGCCCTTTTTAATAATTTTACAAATTTACCTCTAATATTTTATTTTTATGCAATTTAATCCCACCTTAAGTCCTTTCAAATTTATCACTTTAACATTTTAATCCTTAAACATTAAAATCTTCAAAAACTACTTTACAAAATAATCAAATCCAACAACCATGCTTAATAAACTTGAATAAATTTTCAAGAAACAACTCATTCATCAAATGGAAAAATTTATAACATTTAACAGATTCATAAATTAGTCCCCGAGTTAGCTAGATTAAAGCTAACATGAACTCAAAAACATAAAAATTACCAAAAAGGGACAAAAATTTACTCACCAATCAAAGCTTCAAATTAGGAGAAATGGAACCCTAATTCTTCCCCCCTATCCGGCCGTGTGAAAGAAAGAAGAAGAAAGAGATGAAAAATCTCATCTTTGTTTCCTTATTTTATCATTTATAAACCTTGATTTTTTTTGTAATTTTTAAGACTTCATAATTTATGCTTTAATTTATTCTATCTTCAATTAATTAAAACCCCATTTTCATGCATAATAATATTTAAATTTACAAATTGCAAATTCTTGGGTTAATCATTACTTTAGTCCCCTTAACTAATAATACTTAACTCTTAAGGTTCTTACGATCTAGTCCTCTTCCCTAATTACTATCTTTAACGATTAAATTCCTTAACTAAAATTTAATACAATACTAATGACTTTGTAAATATTAATATTTACGGTATGACACATCAAAGTTGTGGGCTCGAAACCACCATTCCCAATCATACTAAAAATAAACTAATTAATAAATCCTCATTTTATTAGGATTTAATTGCAATTTACCAAAATCTAAAGAGTTTCACATCATTTCTATTATTAAGCCATTTAAAGAGGGTTCGATTTCATAATTGGTCCTTCAATTATATTAAATTTTAATTAAACAACTTGTTTACAATTTGGCCTTAAAGTAAATAGGACTATACGAAAAAATAACCCAAAAATTTAGTGGATTATAATCATGTCACCACCGCTTTGACTTTTTGACCATGGTTTAATTATCATTTTGGTCCCTTTACTATTTTTAATCTATAGCAATTAACTTTTACCTCTTTTACAATTTACTCATTTTTCTTTAATTAAGCAATTAATAATCAAAATTACCCAACCAAACTTTAATTCACATATAATAAGACTGTAAATATTTAATAAAAATATTTACGACCCTTAATTTCAAAAACGAGATCCCAATACCTTATTTTCTAAAATCACTTGACTTTTGAATCAAACTACTTGTACTAACTTTTAATTCAATAATTAAAATTCTTCAATTCAAAATTCCATATAAAATTATTATTAACTTATTTAATTTAAACACTCATTATAAAAAAAATTTCGTCGGGTTTGTGGTCCCGAAATCACTGTTTTAAACACCACTGAAAAATGGGTTGTTACAATGTCAACGATTTCCTACTCTGTTCTTTTGAATGGGCAAGTAAGACCTTCCTTTCGACCAACTAGGGGATTACGACAAGGCGATCTACTTAGCCCTTTCCTCTTCCTAGTTTGCAGTGAAGGCTTGTCGACTGTAATGAGACTTGCAGTGAGAGATGACCTCTTGAGGGTGTCAAAGCATGCCGAAATGGATCGCAAGTATCCCATTTACTTTTTGTGGATGACTGCATTTTGTTTGGTCAGGATTCAAGGTGCTTAAAGATATTCTAAAGTAGTATGAATCTAATTCAGGGCAATGTGAAAATTTTGAAAAATCCACAGTTTTCTTTAGTTGTAATATAGCAGATGTTGTACGTGAAAGGATTATTAGTAATTTGGGGGTACGATTATCTACCAATTCGGAACATTATCTTGGCTTACCTAATATGGTGGGTAGACGAAAAAAAGCTTCGTTTCAAGCTCTTAAAGATCATAATAAGAAAGGGACTAATTGGTGAAGTTCGAGGTTTATTTCTCAAGTGGCAAGGAGATCTTCATCAAATCCGTTCTTCAGGCAATTCCCACATACACCATGGCATGTGTTCTTCTACCCAAGACTTTGTGCGATGAGATGGAGGCTTTAGTGGCCCGATTTTGGTGGTAGAAAGCACATGGTAAGAAGGGACTACATTGGTATAAATGGGGTAAACTTTGTGTCTCAAAGGATGAGGGTGGTTTAAGGTTTCCTAGTTTTGCACAATTTAATATTGCCTTGTTGGCAAAGCAAGGGTGGCATCTCTTGATAGACCTTAGTTCTTTAATTGCTCAAGTTTTAAAAGCTAAATACTACCCTACCACAGATTTTCTACATTCGTCCTTAAGAGGTAGAACTTCTTACACATGGCGAAGCATTTGGATGTCAAAAAAGGTGTTACTTGATGGTTTGGGGTGGCGAGTTGGTAACTGGGATTATGTTTCTATTATTAATGATGTATAGGTTTCAACTTCGTTTAATTATAGATTAGCTCATCAAGCTGTTAATTACGTGATGGAGAATGTAGCTGAATTAATAGACTCTAATAATCGAGAGTGGAAGAGAGATGTTATCTTCAATACCTTTCATGTAGAGGATTTAAAGCGAATATTGCGTATTCCTTTTGCGTGGGCTTCCCATGATGATGAACTGGTGTGGAGGTGCGAGGCATCGGGCGAATTCTCAGTTAAAAGCGCCTATAAACTATTACATAGTGAGCTATCTAATCCTAACATTAATAAATAAAACAAGCCAATTCTAAACCTCTTTACAGAAAGATGTAAAGGCTCGACATTCCCACAAAAATTAAGGTTATGGTTTGGCATGCGACAAAGAATTTCCTCCCTAATAAGGCTCCCCTCTTCAATAGGCGATTGGTGTTGGATGGCATGTGTCCAGAGTATAGAGATGGCATAGAATCGTTGTTACATGTTTTCACCAAATGTCCTATTACAAAAACAGTGTGGAGTTTAGTTGAATTATCATGGCTGATCTCTAATCGTTTCGTTGAGTTCATGGACTGGATTACTTGGGTTTTTAGTATTGGCTCTATACTGCAGTGTCGATTGATTTGCTGCTCCTTGTGGGCTCTCTAGACGGCACGAAATAAAAGGCTGAATAAGGGGCTAGTACAGGATAGTAGAAGAGGCACAAAATAAAAGGGTGAATGAGGGGCTTGTACAAGATAATAGAAGAATCTCACAATTTATTTCGCAATATATTTTTGAATTAGATGGGACAAAAGCGGAAGGTCTTACCAGTGAGAATATGGGCATAAATTAGGAACCGCCATCAAAGGGAGAAAGAAAGATCAATACAGATGTAGTGTTTGACAGTTCCAATTTCAGATCTAGTTCGGGGATGGTGGTTCATAACTTTCTGGGCGAAATCCTTGTTTCCAAATCAACCATTCACTGACATGTGGACTCTGCTTTCGCGACAGAAGCCCTTGCTTGCTCGGAGACAATAAAAATGGCAACAGCATTAGAATCAGATAGGGTTATAATCGAAAGTGACTCATTAACCGTGATCAAGAAATGTAAAATGACATGCGAAGACAGATCCATGATTGTCCCATATATTAGAGATATTCAGTCTCTTCTTCCAAGGCTTCGAAGCATTCGGTTTCATCATGTCAACAGATCGATAAATAGCCTAGCCGATCTGATAGTAAAAGAAAATCTAAGAAGATCTGAGGAGATTTACCTGATCGAAGATGTCCCCCATTTCGATGCAACGGCTCAAATCGACGAATATATCCGAGAATTGGATTAAGGATGAAATGGACCTGAGAGGAAGCTTTCTTCCAGCACTGATGGCGGAATCCACATTTGTTTGGTGGGTGGGCAATGAAGATAGGGTTTGATGGAAGAAGGGTTTTCTGACCTAAATGGGGATAGTGAACTGTCTTTGTATGATTAGTGTTTCTTCAAGAAAGGACAGGCTATACGATTCCCGTGTTTTTTGGTTTTGGGCATTTACTATTTTTTTCTTTTTCTTTTTTTAATTTCGTTGGGGTTTTTCTAGATTCCTTTTCTTCATTTATTTGTTGTTTTAATTTGTTAGGGTCGTTTTTCTTTGTCTTCAAAGTTAAGTTTAGTTTAAGTTTTTCTATAAACAGTTTGTATTCTTTTTTGATCCAATAAAGCTCATTACATTTTCCTCAAAAAAAAAATAAAGAATATTTTTGTCAGTTCAAATGTTTTTTTAACCTCGTGTTTTTATATATTATAGATTATAAATAAAAATTGTAAAAAATAAAACTACATTATTTTTAAAATTTTCTAAAAATTTTATAGTTTTACATACTATTTGTATTATATAGAGTTATATAATTTAGAAAATAAAAATATTAAAATTCTAAAAAAGGAACAATATTGTTTTTGGAAATATCTAAAAACTTTATATTTTTCATAGTTTTTAACAAAAAATATTTAAATATTTTTTATAATTTTAAATAATTTTTAAAAAACTACATTTAGAATAAACTTTAGAATAAATTTGCTTGCTAAATTTTTTCAGCTTTAAAGATACAGATATAAATTTTTTGAAAACTTAAGTGACATTTTAATTTTTCTGACTTTTTTATGAACCCTATCACAACTTTGTACAGATTCTCTTTCCAAGATCTGTCAAAAACTATAAATCAGCAGCAAAATTAACTCCAGAATAGCGTTGGGACCCACATTTGTTTAAGATCTGCAATTGGAATGATAAAAATGTCATGCTATATATTATCATCAAGGTATAAAGGGTTCATTGTTTTCTTCTTTTCAAGCCAAGATCATTTCGATAAATATCTGTTTAACTCTGTCTCATTACAGCCTTTAATTTTGTTTGAATCGAGCCTTTAATTTTAAACTTTTAATTTTGAAAATGTATTATATGTTAAATATTTATTTAGATAATATATAATTATATTATCAATAATTTAATAAAATTATTTTACTTAAATAACCTAAAAAATTAATTAATTACATAAGTAATCCTTCTTCAAAAACATTTATTTAAATGGCTTGAAATGAATTATACAAATTATTTTTGGTTAAATAATGACTGGTACTCCTTCGAAATTATATTCAATCATTACTTAATTTTTATGTCAAGTAATAAAAATTAATTTTTTGGGTTTTAGTCACATAATTGCTGACACCAAAAAATATAAAATAAAAAAATAATTTTTTTGAGTGTTGACTATTTAATGGTCGATATCAAATCTTATCACAAATAAAAAAAATAATTATTTTGGTTTTGATCTATAAATAAAAAATATATTTAATTTAAAATAAATAAATCTATTAAAAATTTAATATATATTTAAAAAATAAAAAAATTTATTGGACAACACACACCTATAATTATAAGTCATGGCCATGTAATGGTTGGGAACAAACCAGCAAAAGTAGGCTTTGGCCAAACAATGGTTGGGTAATGAACTTTTAACTTTTATTTCAATTAGAAAAACAAGAAATTGACATTTTTTTGGCTATTTGGGTAAAATGACCCCCAAGACCCCCTTGTTTCAATTTTTTTATTTTCGTTTTCTTAATTAATTTTTTAAATCAAATTTAGATTTGTTTTTTATTTTTTATTTTGTTACTATTTCGGTTTAAAATCAATTTCATTTTTTTATTTTGTTACCATTTCGGTTTAAAATCGATTTTAATTAAATTTATTTTGTTACTATTTGAAGTTCTTAATTTGTATAATTTTACAATCATATTTTAATTTTTTTTATCATTAGACAAAAAAATGATTTATGGATACAAAATTGATTTAATCAAGAAATTTTTTTAAATAGAATTAAAATAAATTTAATTTTAAATAAACTTTAAAAAATTAATTTTAAATAAACTTAAAGCCCCAACTAATAAATATATAGTATATATCTATAAACCCACTAATATTTTATTTGAAATTGGGAATATCTATCTAAAAAAATTTGATTTTAGTATAATAAATAAACTCTAAACTAATAAATAAGACCTCATTTTAATAAATAAAAAATTGATTCAAAATAGATGAGAGATCAAATCAATGTCAGGGGTTTATTTATTAATTGGAGGTTTTATTTATTAAAACAACAAATCACCAATCTTTTGGTCTATTGGTTATGAATGAATTAATAAATTAGTGTCCCAAAATAACAAAAAAAAAATTTGAGTTTTAAAAAATGTGGTGTTGACTATCTATAGGCCAAAACAAAAAAAAAGTTATTTTTTTATCTGTGATAGGATTTGATGCTGACAATTAGATGGTTAAAACAAAAAAAAATATTTTTTTATCTGTTATGGGACTTGGTGTCGACCATTAGATGATCAAAAAAAAAATTTATCTGTGATGGGATTTGTTGCTGGTCATTAGGTGACCAAGACTTAAAATTATTTTTTTCAAAAACTAGTATATTTATACACCAATATAATACGGAGTAAAAAAATACTCTAATGTCGATCATCACATGACCAAAACCCAAAAAAATATTACTTTTATCTGTGATGGGACTTGGTGCTGGTCATTAGGTGACCAAGACTCAAAATTATTTTTTTCAAAAACTAGTATATTTATACACCAATATAATACGGAGTAAAAAATACTCTAATGTCGATCATCACATGACCAAAACCCAAAAATTAATTTTTTAATACTTGACACAAAAGTCAAGTAATGATTGGATATAATTTTGAAGGAGTGTCGACCATTATTTAACCAAAACAAATTTA
The DNA here is from genome assembly GCA_005610355.1 of Gossypioides kirkii. Lineage (NCBI taxonomy): Eukaryota > Viridiplantae > Streptophyta > Magnoliopsida > Malvales > Malvaceae > Gossypioides > Gossypioides kirkii. The sequence goes on along the minus strand of CP032253.1, from coordinate 22,625,448 downwards.
CAATGTTCATTTCAGGCTATTTCGATGAATGCTTTTGAAGAATGGTCATTTATGTAATTAATTATTTTTTAGACTATTTAAGTAAAAAAACCTAAAATTATCAGTTTTATGCCCTTTCATTTTTTTCCTTGAATTAACTTTATGTACTTTCATATTTCTTACTGCAATTAATATTTTATCGATTTAATTGTTATATTTTATAATTTTATTATACAAAATTATAAATATTTACTAAGATATACTATAATTGTTTATGAAGATGATGTCATTTAAGCTGGGTTTCTAAAACCTATAGAGTAAACTATATAGATAGTCATTTAACTATAAAAAAAATTCATTTTAGACACGCAAAATATAAAGCTTGCAATTTAGGTACCTACATTATATAGTTCGCTCATTTGGGTCATTCCCTTTAAAAACTAACAGAAGTTAGACATAACATTTTTTCTTACATGTGGATCAATCATTAGATGTCATGTAATGACTTGATTAAAAGTGGTGTTAGAAAATGCGGTATCGAAATCTTCATTTCTGTAAATCAAATCCGTAAATATAAAATAAAAATATTTATAAAGTTATTATGAAAATATATTGAAATTCGATTAAGTAATTATACGGGAAATTAATTAATTAAAGCTTAGGAACTAAATTATAAAAGTTCGATCACTATTATTTTTAAATTAGAAAAATGCTTGGGAACCTAGATGGTAATTATCTTAAGGGCTTAAATGGTTATTAAACCATTGTTTTTCATGTGGTTAGATGGAAATGATGATAATATTCATTAACATTAATAATAAATATTAAATAAAGTAAATATTATATTAATTAATTTAATTAAGATTAATTAAAGTTTAATTAAGGTGTATAAACAATAAATAGTGGAAAGAAAGATGAAAATTCATCATCTTCCTCCATCAAACCATAGCCATTAAAGAAAGAAAGCTCAAGCATTCATCAAGCAATCTGCCATCTATTTAAGAAAGTCCCTAAGCTATTTTCTTTGATTTATATGAAAATTGAATTATGAGAGCTTGATTTAACTAGCACATGTATCAATCTGATCAATTGTAAAGTTTTTAGCAAGTTTCCATTAATGAGAAATTGATGAATTAGGCTTGAATTTGGTAGATATTAAGCTTAGATAATGATAATGACTAAATTGTAAAGTTAAATAAGCCTGTTAGTAACATTGTCACATTAGAGACCAAATTGAATAACAATGAATGTCACATCCCATATTTTTTTTTTATTATCGGCGCAAAAATGAGAAATGGTCTAGTGATTTAATACTCTTTAACTATCATAATGGTCCAATGTTCAAATCCTATTGTTTACATCTATTCATTTAATTTTTTACAGTTTTTCCCATGTGTTTATGAGCTTTTCATCCACCTACAGCTACCATGATTAGAAGGATTCATTTCCTCCATTATGGGTTAAACTTGCCTTAAGTTGAGGGTGCATGATCCCCTTTTCACTCCATGTCTCCCTCCGTTGCCAAAACTTCTCATCCTTGTCATAGAAGAGGTTTATTGAACCTAGACCATGTTGACCAAGCCCTCCTTTCACTCACCGACCTCTTTTTGTCATCCCCTCCCCCATCTCTCTCCCATTTCTCTCTTTTTCCTCTTCATTTCTCACATATATTCTCTCTAGTTGCAAAAACACCACCCTATCTCTTTTCCACTTTTGTTTCTTTCCTCCACCGTGATCGAATCCTTAACCACCAAACACTGTGCCTCGTGGCCACTGCCCTTCTTCTTCTCCTTTTTCTTTCCCATCATCATTGTGATTGTTGCCGCGCGCCACCATGAGCCTCTTTTCTCCTCCATTTCTCTCATCATTTTTATCTTCTTCTCCACCCTTGTTACGCCAAACCCATGTAGTTTTTTTTCTTCACCCATCATTAGACCATCGCTCCCTCATCGCCGGACCATGGACCATCTCTGTCGCTGCCATCAGACCACCGTCTCCATCATCACCGGTGGTTGAGTTTCTCTTTTCTTTCTCCTGTTTCATTGCCAATCTTTTATTTTGATTAATCTTATACCCCTTTACTTTAATGATTCTTTTAGATCGCTCAACTCTCCGATCTAATGTCTATTTTGATCCATTGCCCATCTCAATTTGATCAAGTGTGTAAGTGTGGATTATTTGATCATTCATTTCCCCCTTAAGTGTTTTCCTTTCTTGGTCGAATGGTATAGGGACTATAAGAATTATTTTTATTTATTTATTTATGAGTTAACTCTATCCCTTACGCTCTTTAAAGGTCCAATCGATAATCATAGGGGAGATCCTTAATTTCGGATCAGAGATCATCAACTCGAGTGTCTAAAATCGTGGGATAAGTATTGGTGACTTTTAGCAACTGATTTATTAGTGAAAATTACCTTCAACGGATGCTAACCAAAAAACATTATTCGTGTGTTAGATACGTCTTTCGAGTTAGATCAAAGCAAAATCGATACTAGGGATTGTGGCATTTTGGATCTATGATAAAAGGTGTGGGAATGATACTACATGTTATATGTGATATAGTTACATTTGTTATATTAATAACTTAAATCATAATAGATCATGATTACAATAAATATTCAAAGAAGAGTTGAAAAACTCATCAAGAAGAACACCAAGTGACTCTAACCGAGTGATTTTATGAAATGCATGATATGTGATGTGACTGTAACTTTTGACAATGATGTAGGTGTAGAACTCATCCTCATGATATGTGATGTATGGCTTATGTGATATGTTTGATGATTTAAGCATGTGATATTTATTTTTGAGTATGCTAATATTGAGATATATGATCAAGTGTGAAAAGCATGTTAGTGATTATTAAGTGATATATGATTATGTGAGCATGTACAAATGCCTAAGTGTAAAAGTGATTCATATGTATTAAAAAGTGAAATTGCCATATTACATTCATGGGGTGGATTTTGTGAAAGGCGGAATTAAGTGGCAGTAGATCTGCATATCAATGGTGGCTTGTCCACAAATGGTGTTTCGGATGGACGAGTTATGGGGAACTTGATAATTGGCGTGTAGCGGAGATGGGTAGGAGATTTTACAAAATGTGCATCATTTTAAAATATGCATTGATATGTTCATGCATAAGTATCAATGTTATAATTTGTGAATATTATGATGTTTAATATGTCATGATTGATATACTTTGATATGTATGTTGTAACGCGTAGGTTTGTGCAAGTGTACACAGTCGTTATCAAGTAATAAGTAAGTACAAGAGTTATTTTCTCCACAAGGACTGTATATGTTAATCAATATTTTGTAAAATTAAAGTTAATAACTTGGTGAGAAAAACACAATATTTTGAGTGATGATGATTAAACTAAATAAATGTAACTAGATGCAATTGATCCCTAATTCAAACTTAATCTAAATATGAAAATTATCTAAATGAAATTAATGAATTTAGCAGCAGAACACAAGTTCAACAATCAATAACATGAATAGGTTAGGATAATTACATCAATCAACTTAATTCATTCTTATCATGCTTAACAGTATTCGAAAAACATTTCATTACAACTCGATTTTTCATGAATTTGGAAACAAAATTAAGTCCTTTTGAAATCTTTTACTTAGTGAAACATGCATTTTACTGATCATATTAAACTAAAGGTTTCGTAGCATTCATGTGAAGTAACAAGGACGTATTAGGTTTGAAATAATTTAATCACATAAATCTAAAAACTATGCAAGATAATAGAGCTCGTCAAAGTTATTATGAACCTTCAATTTAGTCAGGTCAGGATCTAAATTAAGCATTACTTTTCAATTATTGCGTCCATTAGCTGTCGTCTGGTCAGGATCGCTCAGATAATTCTACTACATCCAATCACGTATGGATGAAAATACATACTTGAGTTTAATTGAAAACATGATTGATTGAGGGACAAATACCATGATCATTATTCAAATGAATTTCATTGAATTAATGCAATCATCCAAGCTAAACAAATTTAAGCTACCATTTTTTATGACAAGATCAAAAAGCACATTGCAAACATGATCAAATTAAATAACAAGAAGGGAAAGAATAAACTCTATCGAAATGGTTGTCGTGCAGATTCCGACTAAAGATGTCTTCCTTTAGTCCTTGTGTTGCTCTTTTACTGATGGTTTCTCTCGGTGACCTGCCAAGAGACAACCTTATCAAGGTTTTGCTGGCTAATGAAAAAGGGAAGATGAAATGGCTATGTCTGGAAAAGAAGAAAGCAAGAGAGGAAAGAAAGAATGATGAATGAAATGAAGTGAAGTGATGAGGGATGAAGGATGAAGGAAAAGGTGAGATGGGGGTGGTATTTATACTTAAGGTTAGTGGCTGAATTTACTATATTTGGCATCCAAAATCCCTTAGTTATCCACACATAATGGTCAGCCATAACAAGTGGAAAGAAAGGTGAGCTGGTTGCTTGATTCAAGCATGTAGTCATGCTTGAATCAAGCTAGGAGTGGACGGTTTCTTGAGCAATCTTGGTGTGCTGATTTCTGATGATTTTCAAAGTGTAAGGACCTCCAAATAATTGTCCCAAAAGTTAATTTGTGGTTGCCCAATCATGATTACCGAATTGGGCCTCTCTCCTCTTGGATTGGACGATTCCATGACCCGTTAAGCTTGCAGATTGATCCAACATGTATCATCTTTTTAATTGGGTTAAAGTGATAATTAACTGACCTAACTTTGCATGGTATTGTCATCCAACACATGAGAAAATAACTAATGTCAATGCATATTATAATAAGCTCACTTATTAAATCAACTCTATGGCCCACTGCATAATTACAATTACACACATTAATAAATAACATGAAATAATTTAATTTATGCACAAAAATCATATAAACAAACACATATTCAAATATTTTATAAATTCATGTCCATTATTAACATTTAAGCAATATTTACTTAATTAATTAACAAATACTCAGAATTAATTTTATTTTTAAGTAAAAAGATGGTTAAAATTACTAGAAAAATCCTATATAATTTGGAGTTTACATATGTGAATATATTTGGGTTGATCTCACACTGGGCCTTTTAAGGCTCACTCACGTTACTTATGTGTTTAAGATAATCCTCGTGGTTAGGAATTCAATTCGGTCATCGATGATGCTCTTGAAAATGGTTTACATAATTATGGATTTTTATCATGTTTCGAACTTTTATGGATTTCAATACTTTTTGGGATTTTATTTTATGTTGGACTATTGAACGGTGGCATGGAATTTTAAACTTTGCACATTTGATGTTTTGCATGAATTAAATAATTTGGTATTTTCATAATAAAACTGTTTCTCGCAAACTCAATTTATCGAATTTTAATTTAAAGGTCATTAAGTTGTTATCCAAATAGTAAACAAGGTTTCTTTCAAAGTTATATTAAAAACATCGCTTTTAAGAGAAATATTAGCATGTGTTTCGCAAAGATAAACCAATTTACTTCAACTCAAGTTTTCACCATGTCTGTGGCCCATGTAATTGCTTAGATTAGGCCGTAATATCTATGCCCAATTTGAGAGGTTACATTTAGTGGTATCATAGCTTAGTTCAAAACTCAAACTATGGGTAAAGTGTTTTCAAAAAATTTCATGCATTATAAAGGGGTATTTTGGGAAAAAAAACATGCCACGTGTTAAAATTGTTCTAAAAATTTGAGACTCCCGAAGTCGACCCGAGGTAAGTGTTCTTTAGATTTGAAACTATAGATTGTGAAAACTATGACTTTTTTATAAAAAAATAACTCAAAAATTAATTAATTAAAAAATGACTCACTTTTTTTGTTATACACGTAAATGACCTGAAATCTACAGTAAACTTTGATGGAGTCAAATAATATGACACCACCAACATGCCACGTCGGCAAAGGGGGTAAAAAACCAATTTTTTGGTGGAGCCATGTAGAATAGTGCCACTTGTATAAATACTAGGAAAATACTGTAATTTTTGAAAAAATGAAAGAGCTTTAAAAAATTTTCTTTTTGGTGGAGTCATTCTAAATGGCGCCACCAATTTCTAATGTCTATTGTCAGCTTTTTTTGTCTATTATTTATTTTTTGTTTATTATTTGTTTTATAATATTTTAAATGTACATTTTTAAGTGAATGAGGTGTAAGGAACATTTTAAGTAAATGAGTGTTTTGTTTTTTTTCTCTTTATTGAGTTGTTTTGGATGAGGATGTAAATAGGTTCTTTAGAAATTCCAATTTCCTTGAAGAGAGTTGGTAGTCGGAAAGAAAGGAACCCTTTTTTGAGCCAAACTAGATCAAGGTTTTCTTATTTCTTGCTCTTCAACAAGCTAGATTACATCAAATGAATTTGCACAGTTGTTGTTTTCCTCTTCTTTGTGGTGTTCTTTCAAATGTTTTTGCATGGTTCAGTAATGGACAAATCTCTAGATTCCTTGGATGATAAAGATTTGGTACTTTGTGAATTGCGATACTTGAAAGAGATGGGTGGGTTAATTTTTGGTAAAGATATCACTTTGGAACCTGTAAGCTTTTATAGAAATTTCAGAGTCAAAATAAACAACTTCACTTGGAATCTTCATCCACTCCCAACCATATCCAACACTGTTTTCAATATACATTTAAAATATCATAAAACAAATAATAAACAAAAAAAATACTGACAACAAACATTGGAAACTGGTGGCGTCATTTAGAATGGCTCCACCATAAAAAGGAAAAAAACTTTAAAGTGCCCCCATTTTTTCAAAAATTGCAATATTTCCATGATATTTATACATGTGGCACCATTCTACATGGCTCCACAAAAAAATAATTTTTTTATCCCGGTAGCTGACGTGACATGTTGGTGACTCCATATTATTTGGCTCCATCAAAGTTTACTGTAGATTTCAAGTCATTTACGTGTATAATAAAAAAGTGGGTCATTATCATAATTAATTAAATTTTTTAGGTTATTTTATAAAAAAGCTAAAAACTATAGATTGTGAAAGCTATAGACTGTGAAAACTCTAGATTGTGAAATCGATAGATAGAGAGATAAGTGTTAATTAAAAGAATAAAACCTCAATTGAAAAATATTCAAGTGATAACTTACCTCTATTAACAGACATTCATAAAACTTAAAATGAGTACTCGATGGAGTTAGAACTCGAGGAATGAAAGCTTGCAAAGAGTCGGGTCAAGGAACCCATATTGAATCGTTCGTATCCCAAGTACAAACCCTTGATCTAGTAGTAAAAAACGTGGAACGTGCATCCACTGTTAAGGAGAGTCAACATGAGACTGCGAACGAGGCTATATCGTAGGCCATGTTACGAGTATTAGAGTGAGTGACGGGTGCTCAAACTGGGGCCAATAGTCGTGCTCAAGCTAGGATGAACCCTACCGTAGATGAATATTGGCTGGAGGTAAAAAAGAGAGGATTTTAGATGATATGGAGTGCACTCGTGAACAAAAGCTTAAGGAGACCATGTCACTACTACGAGATGAGGCCTATCGCTAGTGGCAGGCCATTGTGAGAGGTACCCAAGTCGATCAATTGATGTCGAATTATTTTCTGAATGCCTTCCAAAAGAAGTATGTGGGCATGAAGTAAGTTGAGGTAGGAGGATAGAATTTATTGAGCTTAAGCAAGGTGACATGTCTGTGACTGAATACGAGGCTGAGTCCTTAAGGCTTAGTCATTATGCTCTAGGTATGGTTACGATCGAATAGGATAAGTGCATTAGATTTGAGTTTAGGTTAAGATCCAAGCTAATGATGCAAGTGGCCTTGCTTCAAGAAAAGGTTTTTGAAACTTTGGTGGGGAAAACCAAAATCTGTGAGGAAGTTTGATGCATTGAGTGCAAAAGGAAGGAGCATGTGAGAGTTCCTGTGAAGAGAGAATCGAGCCCTAATTTACAGGCTTGGCATCCAGTTAAGCGGGCCAGAGATGATCAACCCCACGAAAATTTATCACAACAAGAGGTAGATTCAGGATTGTGTCACTTGTAGCAAGAGGCATTCAGGTGATTATTGGAGGAGCATGGGTGCATGTTTAAAATACGGATCATTGAAACATAAGATTCGAGATTGTCCATAACTCAGTGATTAGATGTAAGCACTAGAACAGAATCGAGCCTTAAATCAGAAAATTAGACAGTAACCCTAGAGGGCTCAAGGATAGAACAGAGGCGAAAACGCTGGGCAGAGGTAACGAGCACCGAGTTAAGGTGCTAATGGGGCAGATGCGAGGCAACCAGCTTTTGTTTACAGGTAGACGCAGAGAGGATATTGATACAGTAGACGTGATAGCAGGTACTTTTTACAATTAATGTTATACGATACTTTGCATTAATTGATATTGGATCTACCCATCCGTAATTGTCTTGTGAAATGGTTGATAAGCTAGGAATTCGGGTAGAAGAGACTGTAAGTGATGTATTTGTCCTTAGTCCCTTAAGACAATTTGTGCATGTGAACAAAATATATAAGTGATGTCCATTGCAAATCCAAGGTGAGGTATTTTATGCAGATCTAATGGGTATGGATTGGTTGAGTGAGTATAGGGTAAGCCTTGACTGTGATATGAAACGGGTTACCCTAAGGACTACGGATGGGAGCAAGATAATCATGATTGAGGAACGTCAAAATTACTTATCGAATGTGATCTTTGCTTTAGTAGCAGATTGTAACGCCCCAAAAATTTAAGCCTTTCTAGTTGAGTTGTGCCAACGACGAGCCTAGTGGTTCAATGGTCTGGTATCTGTTTATCTGCTTGGAGGTCGAGTGTTCAAATCTCCATATGCGCGTAATTGAGTATATTTTGGGTACCTCCTGTGAGTTGGTACTTTTTATTTTATTTTTTATTTATTAAATTATTCCATTTTAGAAACCAACCAAAAACTATCGTCTTCTTCAAAAGAAAAATAGAACGTTTCACACACAACACGAATTTTGTCTTTGCTTTCGGTTGTCGCTCTACTGTTCGTTAATTTTCTTTTTACTCGAGATTGTTAACGTCGTTATTATCGGTGGTAAGAACAATGAATTGTTGTTATTGTTAGTGTTTAATTGAGATCGTTCCCTATGTTTAACTTTGTTGGATTTTGGGAAAATGATTAGAATTTGTACCATAACTAATTGCGTTTGTTTTAGGTAAGCGCCTTGCTGTGTCGGTTTAGGCAATGGAAGTACTCGTTTAGCGAAACATCGTCACTCAAAGGTAGGGTATCTGCTTCCCTTGAGTTACGCCATTTATTTTCTATAAAAATGTACCAGGTTTGCTGCTGCTCGACGGACACAGGCATGTGTCTAGGCCATTTGCCTTATAAAAGAGAAACAGTGAGTTACATAGTCTGGACACACGAATGTGGGCCAGACCGTGTGTGTGTGCTTGTCTCACGAAATTGGAAAAAGTGAGTTACAAGGTCTGGGCACACGGACGTGTGTCCAGACTATGGGAACACCTTGTTGCATGAAATTGGAAACAGTGAGTTACATGGTTTGGACCCACGGACGTGTGCTAGACCATGTAAACATGATAAACTTTAAACTAAAAAATAGAGAGTTACATGGTCTGGACACACAAGCATGGGCCAGACCGTGTGCCAACCACGGGCCAGTACATGGCTGTGTGATAGGTTGTGTGCAGTGTATTTTTGAGTGTTTATTGTGAGCTACTAAAAACTATCGACTACTAAATTGGTAGTGACACTGTAACCACTGTAATACTAGATCGAACGGGTGGTGACACTGTAAACATTACCAGATCGATATTGAGTACTGTATAACTGTTCCTATAAGTTGTGTGTGGGAAGTCACGGTGACTACGTAGAATGTATAATGCTAGTATTGTTACCTTTCCTTACATTATAACATTGTGATTCGTACTAACTATTATTGTGATGTTTAGGCCCTTCTCGAACTTGACGGCTGGCAGACTTGTAGGGTTTAAAGTTATTAACTTGAAACTAAATTGGGAACTTATGTAAGCAATTTCATATTCGTAATGATACTTTCTAGGACGGTGATGAACATATTAGGCTATTTCAATATATAAATGTATGTTTCTTCTTCCGTTGGTTTATTGATGTGATGACGACCTATTCTTAGCTTTATCTTCTAGGCTGGGTTTTGGGTATTACATTTAGTGGTATCAGAGTCAAGTTTAATAACACTTGGATTGTGTAGTGGATCTAGTCGTGAGGCTAGAATGAGGTAGAGTTATTATAGGGACTAAATGGTTAACTTTGAGGGATAGAGCTTCCGACACCATGCCAATAAGTGTTTGTAAATATTAATCTGTCTGTTGTGCTATGTTAATCGATTTGTTATTGAACTGTTACCAACTGAATCTTGACTAAACTGATATTAGTTGCTATGCGACGGAATTGTTAACTATTGTAACATGAGGAAAGTTAATTTAGCTCCGATCTGAATTGAGTGCTTCTAATATTGTAGACATTGACAGATGAGTTCATGCGGGAGTCGTGGGCATGAAACACGAGGGCACCGTGGGCGTTGAGAAAGGCTTCGAACCTAATCATCTTCCATATAGAGTATTCATATACTAGAGATGAGTGAAACTGTTGGCACTCCTACTATTGAGACACAGCCTTAGGTTGAGCCAACTGGGGACGACCTTATGTCCCAAGCTATGTTGAGGGTGTTAGAGAGAGTCGTTGGGACTCGTACTGGACCCATACCTCGAGCTTCTACTACTAAGCGGCTCCGATCTAATGGGGTTGAGTTATTCAAGGGCATCATTGGAGTGTCCTCTACTGTGGTGAAATGTTGGCTGGAAGCCATTGAGCGCATTATGGACGACATAGAGTGTACATCTATGCAGAAGCTCAGAGGTGTTGTATCTCTACTAAAGGACGAGGCATATTAGTAGTGGTTGACTGTGGAACAGGGCACTCAACCTGAGTTAGTGACTTGAGAATATTTCAAGACAATCTTCTAGGACAAGTATGTAGGACCCAGTTACATTGAGGCTCGTCGAAGAGAGTTTATGAGTTTGGAGCAGGGAGATCGATCTATAGCTGAATATGAGGTTGAGTTCTTACGTTTGAGTAGGTATGCCCGAGTAGTGGTTGTGACTGAATATGATAAGTATGTTAGGTTCGAAGTAGGGTTAAGATATGAACAGAGAGTGTTGATAGCTTCTAAGAGGGAGCATGTATTTACTGTGTTGGTAGACAAAATGAAAGCAGTTGAAGAGGTCAAGTGTCTTGTGCGCGAGAAGAAAGACCAAGAAAAGGTACAGGGCAAAGTGAAGAGAGAGACTAGAAATATTAGTAATGTTCCTCGTCCTAAAAAGCGGGGCAGGTTTGATGGATCTCTGATGGCAGAAGCATCAGTTGGTTCTAGCTTGATGGCACGCTGTGATTATTGTGGGAGACGCCATCAAGACGAGTGCTGGAGGAAGACAAGAGCATGTCTTCGTTGTGGGTTATTGGAGCATAAAATGCGAGACTATTCGCATCGATCCGATTAAGCACAGTGTCCACACCAGAGATAGTTACAAGCACTGTTCAGCCTGTGAGAGTGACACTACCACCATATAAGGGATTAGGTACCGGCAAGGGTAGTACTGTATCTGGTAAAGGTAATATTGGGTTTCGTAAAGGTCGTAGGGCACTGGACAGAGGTGTGACCCAGACTAAGGCTCGCTAGCCAGCACTTGTTTACGCAGCCAGACATCGCGAGAATACGGATAACGCTGATGTCATTGTAGGTACGTTCTTTATATATTCATTACTATATTTTGCATTGATTGATATTGGTTCTACCCATTCATACATAGCTAGCACAATATCTGTGAAATTAAATATAACTGCTAAATGTACTGTTAGTACAATCTTCGTGATTAGTCCATTGGGTCAGTCTATACTAATTGATCGAGTGTATAAAAGAGTGCCATTAGAGATTTAGGGAGTTGTGTTTGAGGTTGATTTAATGGAACTATTGTTTGGGGAGTTTAACTTGATATTTGGTATGGACTAGCTTGTGGAACATTGGATCAGCCTTGGTTATGCATCTAAGAGGTTTATTTTGATAACAAAAGAAAATAGTGAGATAGAGATGATTGCGGATCGCAGAAATTATTTTTCCAATGTCGTCTCCGCACTAACAGCTGAAAATCTGGTTAGGAAAGGATGCGAAGCATACCTTGCCTTTGTTATAGAAACTGCAACTACTAAGTTAACTGTCAATGACATCCGGACTGTTAAGGAATTTTTAGATGTTTTTTCGGATGAATTACTAGGTGTGGCTCCAACCTGAGAGGTGGAGTTTGGTATCGATCTGTTACCTAGGACTACATCGGTATTCATTGCTCCCTCTCACATGACATCGAAGGAGTTTATAGAGTTGAAGGCTCAGTTAGAGGAACTTCTCAACCGAGAGTTCATCGGACCAAACGTGTCTCCGTGGGGGGCACTTGTGTTATTTGTCAAGAAAAAGTATGGTACGATGAGGATATGCATCGATTATCGATAGTTGAACAAGTTAACCATAAAAAACAAGTACCTTTTGCCACGAATTGATGATCTGTTCGATCAGTTCCGTGGGGCTTCAGAATTCTCTAAGATAGACCTTAGGCCCTAGTACCATCATCTTAAAGTTAAAGACGAGGATTTGCACAAAATGGCTTTCAGTACTGACGAATGCTCCGGCAGTGTTTATGGATCTGATGAACCGAGTATTTCAATCGTACTTAAATCGGTTTGTTGTAGTATTTATTGATGATATTCTGATATACTCTAAAACTGAGATTGAGCATGACGATCATCTACGTATCGTACTACAGACACTCCGTGAAAAGTAACTTTATGCGGAGTTTAGTGAGTGTGACTTCTAGTTGTCTAAAGTTGCTTTTCTAGGGCATGCAGTGACTGTTGAAGGGATCCAGGATGATCCTAAAAAAATTGAAGCTGTGGTTAAGTGGAAACAGCTGAAAAATGTCGCTAAACTACGAAGTTTCCTCGGTTTGGCGGGTTACTATCATAGGTTATTTCAGGGTTTCTCTTTGATAACATCCCCTCTAATGAAACTCCTGTGCAAAACTATTCTATTCAAGTGGTTTGAGAAGCATCAGTTGAGTTTCGAGAAGCTCAAGATTGTGTTAACTCAAGCTCCTGTGCTAGTTCAGCCTGAATCAGGTAAGGAGTTTGTAGTTTACAATGATGCATCTCATGTCGGGTTGGGTTGTGTCCTGATGCAAGAGGGTAAAGTGGTAGCGTACTTGTCACATCAGCTTAAGGCTCATGAGGGTAACTATCCGACCCATGATCTTGAGCTAGCGGTAGTTGTGTTTGTGTTGAAGATATGGAGGCATTATCTGTACGGGGAGAGGTGTACGATCTACACAAATCATAAAAGTCTTAAATATCTGTTAACTCAGAAAGAGTTGAGCCTCAGACAGTGTAGATGGGTGGAGTTACTCAAAGATTACGACTGTACCATAGAGTATCACCCTGGCAAGGTAAATGTTATGGTCGACGCCCTTAGTCGTCGAACGATGGCTGAGCTGTGAGCATTGTTATCTTGATTAAGCGTTAGAGGTGATAGTAGTTTGATAGCTGAACTTCAATTGAAACCGAGTTGGATTAAACAGATTTAAGTGAAGCAGGTGTAAAATGACTCTTTGGTTCAGCGTATGGTTGAGATGGGTGTCGAGATAAAATTTAGTTTGAATCGAGATAAGGTATTATGTTTTTAAAAATCGTGTCTGTGTGCCTCAAGATTTGGAACTGATATTGTCCATCCTACAGGAAGCACATAGCAATCCGTATGCCATGCATCCTAGCGGTAACAAAATGTATAGGGATTTGCGAGAATTATATTGGTGGCCTGGGTTGAAACGAGAGGTGACCACCTTTGTCTCGCAGTGCCTAACTTGCCAAAAAGTGGAGGTTGAGCATCAATTACCATCGGGGGTATTACAACCTGTTAAGATACCCAAGTGGAAGTGGGAGTGAGTGATGATGAATTTCATCTGTAGGTTACCCTTAACGCCTACTAAGAAGGATTCTATGAGGGTCATCGTTGATAGACTGACCAAGGCTACTCACTTTCTACCAATTCGGACTGATTATACGTTACAGAAGCTAGCCAAGCTTTACGTAGCAGAGATTATTAGATTGCACGGGTTTCTAGTTTCAATCATCTTATATCAGGATCCACGTTTTACCTCACGGTTTTTGAAGAAATCGTATGAGGTGTTAGGTACATGACTAGACTTCAGTATCGCGTATCATCCTTAGACGGATAGGTAGTCTGAGCGAGTTATACAGATTTTAGAGGATATGCTTCGGAGTTGTATAATCGATTTTAAGGGCAGTTAGGAGGATCACTTGTCGCTAGTTGAGTTTACCTATAATAATAGCTTCCAATCTAGTATATAGATAGCGCCTTATGAGGCCTTGTACGGGCGTAAGTGTCGAACTCCTTTGTGTTGGATAGAGTTGGGAAAGAGGCGAGCAATAGGCCCTGAGTTAGTGTCTGAAACTGAGAACATGGTTAGGTTGATTCCGGATCGCTTGAAAGCTACCTATGACCGATAAAGTCATATGCGGACCTAAAAAGGAAGGACATAGAATACTCAATCGGGGATCAGGTGTTCTTGAAAGTATCATCGTGGAAAAAGGTTCTCCGTTTTGGACGAAACGGTAAACTGAGTCTAAGGTTCATCGGACCTTATCGAGTTGTGAAGCGGGTTGGACCTATATCGTACCAACTTGAGTTACCACTGGAACTTAACCGAATCTATTACGTGTTTCGTTCTCTATGCTGAGATGGTACTGTTCCAATCCCTCTCACATTGTTCTAGTGGAAGAGATTGAGGTGCGATAGGATTTAACGTTTGAGGAACAACCGGTATAAATCCTTGAGTGGGACATTAAGGTCTTGCGAAGAAAAATTGTACCGCTAGTGAAGGTATTATGGCGGAATCATAACACTGAGAAAGCCACTTGAGAACCCGAAGATTTGATTCGTCAACAGTATCCGCACTTGTTTGACTCAGGTAAATTTAGACGAAATTTTCTTTAGGGGGAGAGAGTTGTAAGGCCCCAAAAATTTAAGCCTCTATAGTTGAGTTGTGTCAACGATGAGCCTAGTGGTTTAATGGTCTGGTATCTATTTATTTGCTTGGAGGTCGGGTGTTCAAATCTCCATATACACGTAATTGAGTATATTTTGGTTACCTCTTGTGAGTTGATACTTTTTATTTTATTTTTTATTTATTAAATTATTCCATTTTAGAAACCAACCAAAAACTATCGTGTTCTTCAAAAGAAAAATAGAACGTTTCACACATAGCACGAATTTTATCTTTTGCTTTCAATCGTCACTCTACTGTTCGTTGATTTTTTTACTCGAGATTGTTAACGTCGTTGTTATCGGTGGTAAGAACAGTGAATTGTTGTTATTTTTAGTGTTTAGCTGAGATCGTTCCCCATGTTGAACTTTGTTGGATTTTGGGACCATAACTAATTGCGTTTGTTTTGGGTGAGCGCCTTGCTGTGCACGATTCTTCTAGCATGCAGAAGGAGTGAATCGTTGGGAAAGGTATTGGGATGTGTTTTGACTGTGTTAATGCCTTCTCCGAAAGGGAGATTTATTTGAGAATTATGCATTGTTGAGGAATTAATTGTGTATATGGTTGTTCTATGTCGGTTTAGGCTACGGAAGTACTCGTTTAGCGGAACTTCGTCATTCAAAGGTAGGGTATCTATTTCCCTTGAGTTACGCCATTCATTTTTTGCAAAAATGTATCAGGTTTGCTACTGTTCGACGGCACATGGGCGAACCCATCATCTTATCTTAACTCTTTTAAGTAAAACAACACTATATAAACATCATTTTGATAGGTGTATTTAAAGGATGTGGGATTTGTGTAATTCTTTGAAATACATTAAACTTCCAGCACCATCGTCCACATGCCCTTCGGTGCCTCCCTCGCTTTCCTCCTCATCGACGTGTGGGATTTTTATGTACAATACGCGTTCGTCTACAGGAATTAGTTGTTTAAATGTTAGAAAATAATAAAATGTTTTATTTCGGTTAATAATTAGTATTGGGTAAATTATATATTAATCTTTTAAAGTTTAAAGTGCTATGCAATGGTAAATTGTGTCATGTTGCATCCAATGATTGGTTCACATTTAAAAAAATTGTCATGTCAGATTTTTGTTAAAGTTTTTAACGAGAGTAACCAAAATGAACGAGCTATACAATATGGTGTCTAAATTATAAACTTTTAATAGTTGGATGACTATTTGTATAGTTTACCCAAACTTATATAATTTTAATTAATAAATTTTAAATCGGTATAATAATGATAGTATTTATTTTAACTTAATAAAAAATAAAAGTGAATTTTAAAAAAAGTAAATGTGTTTGGATAAAATAAAATTTAATATTATTATATTATAAAAAAATTGTATTATTTTTATTTTATAACTTACTGAAAAAAATTACTTTTTAAACTATGAGATTTTTTTGGCTCACAACATTTATTTTGAACAAATAATTGAAAAATTAAATTGAAGATTTTGATATATGTCATATTGTATTTGAGGTTAATATTTGATGCAAGGTTTATAATTTTATTTAGGATAAATTACTTAGGTGGTTATTTAATTTTTAAGGAATTTTTATTTTGATCATTTTAAAAAATATTTTTTAGGTATTAATCGGGGTAAATTTTATTAAGGATTAAAGAGAAAAAGTAATATAAACTAAAACAATGCATTAAAAATTGTCAATTTGTTTTTGTTTATCCTATTGTCAAAAATTCTAATTATTTTTTTCAATATTGAAATTTTAAATTTTTAAACATCAAAATCAATTAAATAAATTGTTGAAATTTTTTGGCTTAAGGGTGTAAAAAGCCTTCAAACCATTTCAAAAAAAGAAATTAATCCTTTGTTTTTTTTTTTGCACTCAATTAAGCCCCTGCTTTTTTTTTTTGCATTGTCAAAATGCATCAAAAAGACCTTCAAACTTTTTTAAAAAAAGCAAAAAGCCCCTGCCTTTTTTTGCACTCAATTGGATGCTTAAACTTTTAAAATACATCAAAAGACCCTCAATTTAAAAAAAACAATTAAGCCTTTGATTTTTTCACTCAATTGGGTACTTGAATTATCAAATGCATCAAGAAGGCATTTTGGCCGTTAACTTTAACAGTTGATAGTTAAAGTTAACTGCCCCTATTTATTTTCAATTAAAGCCACATCGTGTCACAACCACGGCGTGACATGTGACAAAAAACTATAAAAAAATAAAAATAAATAAAATTTATTAAATTTTGATTAAAAAATATAAGATTTAATAAAAATTAGAATTTTCTTATAAAATCGTAAAAAATTGTAAATTTATATAAAAATTATAAAAAAAATATAAAATGAATCGAAAAAATCCTTTAACTATTAACTTTTACTATTGATCGTTAAAGTTAACAACCCCCTGTTTTTTTTAGTTAAAGCCATCATGTGTCGCAACACAGTGTGACATGTGGAGAAAAATGGTAAACAATAAAAATAAATAAAAGTTATAAAAAATTACAAGATGTTTCTTTTAGTACGATAATTTTTTAGTACGATTTTATAAAATTTTTTACGAATTTTATATTCCTTTACATTTTCTATAATTTTCTTATGATTTTATAAAATTTTATAATTTTTTATATATTTCTATAACACCCTAAACTCGTATCCGTCGCCGTATTAGAATTCCAGAGTATTACCAATTCATTTAGTACAATAGTCTTCCCAAAGCAATTTAATTTAACTAATTAAAACATTCATATACAATTTAATCATAGCACAATCACATTTAAACATCTTATTTCTTATATACGAAGCAACGAAAATAAATTAACAACATTCGAGGATTGAATTGAATCAAATTAGAAAATTTGAAAAAAAATTTGAAATTTTCAGATATAGGGGTCACACAACTGTGTTGTTAGATCGTGTGCCTGAGGTCAGCCTGTGTGGCCTAAGACATGGCCCTGTGATCGACACACACGCCCGTGTGGCTACAACACATGCCTGTGCCTCTAACCGTGTAACTCACTGACTTGGCTAACACGATCGTGTCACAAACTGTGTTCCAGACCGTGTGGGTACTGCACTTGATTCTAAAATGGCACACGATCATGTGCCAGCCCGTCTCACTGGCCGTGTGCAGCCTAATTAACCTCTAATACAAGTCATTCAATCAACATTTCTTGCATAACACAGTACACCAAAACTAGATCAAGATCTTACATTCCAAAACACATTCAAAACATTAAATTCATGTCAAAATATCATCAATCCTAAACCTAACCAATATGTCATTTAAGACACTACAACAAGTTTTAAACAACCAAGCAAGTAATTTGAGTAAATGCATAACCTAAATCCACCATAATACACACTCAGAATCAATCAACCAAGCAAAATAAGTATACCTTATTTTCTAGTTCCATTTCATGAATGTTAGATAAGCCTAGTTTAATGAGTCTATTTTTGCCTACAATAATTACATACATACCAAAATAACCAATTCAACAAAACATTCATCATATAATAACATTTACATAAACATTCAAAAAAACTATACATGTATATACATATGTCAAAAGTTAACATATCATTCACAAAAAAATATATCCTATACTCCATACAAGTAATTTTCCAAGACCAACTATAATCAAAAGATCATTAATCAAACTATTGACTTCCTAAATACATGTCAAAACTCAAAAGAAAACAACACCGACATTGAGTGTGAGATTATCATAGGATGTTGAGTCGTTGAACCAAAAGTAAGTACCTAACCTACATTCAAAGAAGGTTTAAACGTTAAGCAACTCTTTCAATCAAGATTTCACACTTGTACCAAGCTACTAATTTTTTTTATATTCCACAACATAGAAGTTTAACTTCATGAGATTTACCATACTATTAAAGGCTTCAAATTAAACATTTTCCAATATACCTTTCATGTATCGAACTTCTCAATTGAATTTATTTTACCTGGTCAAATGCCTTAATCGATAAATAGCACCCAGTGTCTAGCGGATAAACAGTAACAGAGTTGTGATGGCACTAGTCGGATAAATCGGCGATAAGAAATGTGAGCCCAGCTCTAGTTGGATATACCAACACTATTTTGCGTCCAATGCTAGTTGGATAAACCAACGATAAGAAATGTGAGCCCATCTCTAGTTGGATATACCAATGATGTTTTGCGCCCAGCGTTAGTCGGATAACTGATGAATTATGTGTCCAGCACTAGTCAGATAAACTGACAGAGGTTGCGGCCAGCGCTAGTCGGATAACCTACAGATATCAAAGGTGAGCTCAGCTCTAGTCAGATAAACTGACGGAGGTTGCGCCCAACGCTAGTCAGATAACCGACAGATATCAAAGGTGAGCTCAGCTCTAGTCAAATATATTGACAAAGGTTGCGCCCAACGCTAGTCTGATAACTGATAGATATGTTTATTAGTTTCATATTTCATCATTTACCATTTAATACATCACAAGTTTATAGACAATATTAAGTATCAATATAAATAACACTTAACTAAAATAATTGCATAATTAAATAATGGAAAGAGTTCGAGTTCAAGACTACGAACTTACCGAAATTACAATTGCAGGCAATTATTCGGTAGCCTTCTTTTTCCACGGTTAACAACGGGGTCTCTAATTTCTCGATCTATAAATAATAATTTAATTTAATCATCTCAATCATCAAATATTTATATAATTACATACTATAATTCGACCCCTCCCTTTTTTAATATTTTACACATTTATACCCTACATTTTCTTTTATACATTTCGATCCTTATCCCCAAACTTTAGTTGTTTAACTTCATTGAATTCATTTACTAATTCAAAACCAAATATTTAAACTTGAACAATTTATCCACCACAATTTTGTACCCTTCATCAAATACCATAAACATAACCTCATTTACTTAAGCCATTACTTCACATTTAACTCAATTATCATTGTAAAAATTTAATCTATAGTAAACCAAATTCTTAGGGTCTCCAAATAGTCCCATAACAGCAACAATTTCTTCAATTTACACCATGAAATTTTCAATTTCTATCATTTAAGTCCTTGAAGCTAAAACAAATAAAATTACTATGCAAGATAAACATTTTTCAAACCATCAAACATGTTAGCACAACCAGCACCTCCAGCACAAAGAACAGTCCTAAAATCAATCCTTATACTTTTCATAATCTACTAATTTAGTCCCCCAACTAACTTGCTCAGGCTAAAGTGGTTCCAAAAACGTAAAATTTATTAAAAACAGACGTCACTAACACATGCATGTAAGGGTAAAAGCTTAACCGAACTTCAAATGCTCTCCAATGGCTTATTTCTTTTCTAATTTTCAGTGGTGAAATGGGTAGAAACATTTTTTTTTGAAAAAGTCCTGAATTTTATTTTTAAATCGAAAATGGAGTCGCCACCAATCTTTTTTACTCGATGTAATTGGATCAACATAAAATATTTAAATTTATTAAAAAAAATTTGGTCTTCGAAATACAGAAAACAGGTTTGAGAGTCGATTATGTGTAAGGAAGAATTAGCACCCTCACACGCCCAAAATTGATACCTAGCCGATTTTTTTATGTCTTACTTGTTAAAAATTTAAAAACTCGAGTTAAATTTAAAATCTGATCCCTACATGCATGAATGATAGGTTCAATATTATTTTTGAAAAATTGAATTTTGCGAGGAAGGCTTGTTTACTTCGAAATAATCGAGAAGGGAAGTCATGTCCAATAAGTTAGGGCACAACACCTCGAATTTCCGGAAATAACGAGCATTCTTTCTATTCCAAATCTCATATTTTTTATTTTAAAGAAGGTTATTCGATTATTTCAATTCGAAGAAAAAACTGCACCTAGTAAATTAAGACGTGATTTTCTCGAATCCCCAAAATAAGGAATATTACCTCGATTTTGAGATAATTTATTTTATCGAAACATATTTTTTATAAAAAAATTGAACGAATATAAATTAGCATAATTTACAATTTAATAATGATGACATGACATAAAGAATAAATGACAAGTAAATACACCATGAATTAAAAACCGTAGTTGATGCAAAATTAAGAACACAAAACAAATAAAATAGTACTAATAAGTAAATATATATATTAGAAGGGATTAAATTGAAAATAAACAAAAATAGTGATCTAATTTTAAAAATATTAAAAGATTTTAAAAAATAAATAAAAAGTTATATTAAAATAATTTTAAAAGGCAAGGACTAAATTAAAATCAAAACAGAAATGATGAAACAAATTTTAAAATAAAAAATGAAAGGATCTTAAAAAAAAAAAAAAAAAAAAATAAAAAACAGTTTAAAAAGCAAGGACTAAATGGGAAATTTCCCCAATCCCACATGTCATTTAAAAAGCCACTAGTCAAAGGACTGATTTGTAGGAGGGATAAAATTACAGAGCTAAAATTAAAACAAAATAAAAAAGATTTGGGACCAGATTGAACAAAATTCAAAGGCAAAAAGACCAAGGCATAAATTCCCCTTCTTTTTAAAACACGCAGGTTCTTGGGTCAGGTAAAACGATGGCGTTTCAAGGCCATGGGAATTAGCTTGAAACGACGTCGTATGATGCCTGATTTGTTGTGGAAAAGGGACCAAATTGAAAGTTTCTAAAATGGGAAAGGACCGTGGGGATAAATATCCCTTTTTACAAAAACACGCGGATCCTATGCGGATCTAGTGCGGGTTGGCCAATACGGTGTCATTTTAGGGCTATTAAGGGAAGCCCAAAATGGCGCCGTTTCTAAAGCCTATATAAACCATTTTTTTTAAAAAAAATCCTTCATTTTCAATCTTTCATTTAAAAAACTCAAATCCTCTCTTTTTTCTCTCTAAAGCCTCCCATATCCAGTCATAAGAGGTCGTCGTGGCTCCACCACGGCTATTGGCCACCGGTCGTCGGCGACGGAGTTTGTTGTACTTGGTGGCTGAAAAATCCTCAAAAAACCTCAATGCTTTTCTTTTTAGCCCCAATGTTAGATCTGGGTTTCGATTTATCGAAAATCGAGCAAAAAACCCTCAAAACAACTTTAAACTTTCAGTTTTCTAGGTTTTTGAAAGTGTTTTGTTTTTTTTCTTTTCTTTTTTTAAAATCCCTTTATCGGAGCCCCCCACGAACATGGATGAGTTCTGAGGAACTCCTTATGGCCACGACAATGATAACAGCGACATTACAGTATTAAATCCTAACCACCCCCTCTTTTGTTTTTGATTTGTTTGTTTTGAGATGAAAAAAAAGAAAAATAATAATATATATAATAAATTAAATACTATATATATTTATGTGTACACAACACCCGATTATACCTTGAAACAAACTGATTTTATTTCGAATCTGCTGTGTTTTTACAAACATTACAAAGAGAAAATCAAAGGCTTTTATAGCCAAGATACAATCATTGTGCTTTGTTTTTTGCTATTTGTTTCTTTTCTTTTGTCATTTTTCTTTGTCTTGCAGGTTCGATGATGGTGGCAGAGGCATCTTCGACGAGCCAATGGTTGTCTCAAGCGTTAAAGGCGTGGTAGCAGATGAGAGGACGCGTGTTGACGTGGCCTGGAAGCTTGCGACGCCGAGGGTGTGTTTGAGTGTTAGGGTTTCTGATTTGTTAAGTGTTTTGGGCTTGTTAGGCTTAGGTTTAGATGGGTCATGGGTAGTTTAAGGTTTGACCTTGAATAGGTTTAATGGGTTAGTGGTATGGGGCTTATTTATTGTAAATGGACATTTAAAATTAAAGTGATTTTGAATTTTTTATTTTTTTATTTTTTATTATTGGATTCGGTTTTTATTTGGGCTCGGATAAATTGGGCTCCAATGGCTACCTGTCTTTGCTCATTTTCGTGCAACGAGAACGGAGCATAGACTAAAAGGAGGACTAATTTTGTCTGATCCCACTGACTTTGGCTTTTTTGGCGTTTCTTCTTTTTCAAGTAGCCCGCTTTTCGTTTCACTGGTCATTTAACTTCACTGTATTCGCTTCTCTACAACTTTAGGAAGATAGGATTTGGTGTTGAAGCTTCTCTCCATTCCACTAGAACCTTAGGGACATTAAGATCTGCTTTTGTTGTTTTAATCTGACCCACTACAACTTCAAGTGTATAGAATTTGGTGTTGTAACTTCACTCCATTTCACTATAACCTTAGGGACATTGAGATCTGTTACCTATTTTGATCCACTTCACTGTAACCTCAGGGACATTAAGATCCGCTTCGTTGTTTTAATCTGACCCATTGCAACTTAGGGGTATAGGATTTGGGGTTGTAACTTCTCTCTATTCCACTGTAACCTCAGGGACATTGAGATCCATTACTCATTTTAATCCGATCCACTACAACTTCAGGGATACAGGTTCTGGTGCTTTACTGCATTCCACTATAACCTCAACGACGTTGAGATCTGCTTCGTTACTTTAATCTGACCCATTGCAACTCAAAGGTATAGGATTTGGTGTTGTAACTTCTCTCCATTCCACTATAACCTCAGGGACATTGAGACCTGTTACTCATTTTAATTCGATCCATTGCAACTTCAAGGATATATGATCTGGTGCTTCACTCTATTCCATTGTAACATCAGGGAAATTGAGATCTACTTCGTTGCATTAATTCGACCCACTACAACTCAAAGGTATAGGATTTGATGTTTACTTGGTCCATCATGCCATTTCATGGGGAATGAAACCTGTAGAATATGCTTCTATGGACCTCTATGCAAGCCAAACAATTAGGATGCCATGATAAAAATGGGTCAAATGCTCCTAACTAAATGAGTATGCATGATATCGACATGAATGTCATATTTCAGAATGATTTTTTTATTGCTTTTTTTTCTTTATTGTCCTTGGATCGACATGGTTTGTCATTTGTCCAAGTTCTATCACTAGTGTGCTACCCTATCTCTTTTTTGGGCCTCGATGAAATTTAGCGGAGTGGTCTCAGTTTGAACTACTTATTTTAAGTTGGGTTCTTTTCGACTGGTGGCTTTATTTCGGGTCTCTGTACCATTTAGGAATTTTTTAAAGTGATACACTTAGAACCTTGTATGTTTTATAACATTAGTCCATTATTCGTTATCTTGCAAAAAAATGCTTGAACAAGGTCGTGAAAGGATAAGACTGAATTTTATTAGAGACAAAGCTCAAATGAAAGAATTGACAAATAACAAACATTGGTTAGTACAAAATGAGAAAAAAACAAAATTAGGCGCCCCAGATATCAAAGTATGAGCTTCTCTGAGTAGACTTGATGAGGACCACTCTGAGCCTGATACGTATTTAGGGAATCTGGAGTACTTCGTCGATGCCCCAAGATGTAAAGTTCCTCCACCCTGTTATTTTTGAAGGAAACGACCATTACAAGTCCATTCTTTGCTCCAAATTTGAGTCACCCTTTTCGGGTTTTTAACTCAAAACTCCTTTGGTTTCAAGACGCCCTTTGTGGGTTTTCATCTTGACCTTTCCTTTTTTTTCTTTCTTTCTTTTTTTAGGAGAAATATTTCTTCATCGATTCTGAATTCACGGGATTATGCAAATCCTTGATATCCATTTCAATTAGAATAAGAGCCCCTCTAGAGAAGGCTTTCTTCACTACATAAGGCCCTTCCCAATTGGGCATCCATTTTCCTTAGAAGTCTTTTTGTATGGGAAGTATCTTTTTCAAAATTAGATCTCCCTTATGGAATTCCCTAGGACGGACCTTTTTGTCATAAGCTCGCATCATTCTTTTCTAGTACATTTGACCATGACGGATAGCTCTTAATCTCTTTTCTTCGATCAAGTTCAACTGATCATATTTGGCTTGGATCCATTCTGCCTCATCTAATCGTAATTCTGACAAGACTCGAAGAGAAGGAATATCAACCTCAATAGGTAAAACTACTTCCATTCCATAAACTAATGAGAACGATGTAGCTTTTATAGAAGGTTTGACCGAGGTTCTATAAGAAAAAAGGGCAAATGGTAACTTCTCGTGCCAGTCTTTATATGTCTTTGTCATCTTTGCAACAATCTTCTTGATGTTTTTATTAGTTTCCTCTAAGGCCCCATTCATTTTTGGGCGATAGGGAGATGAATTGTGGTGTTTGATCTTGAATTGATTGCAAACCTCCGCTATCGTGTTGTTATTCAAATTCAATGCATTGTCAGATATGATCCTTTCTGGCATCCCATATCAGCATATGATCTCCTTTTTCAAGAATTTCCTAACTGCAGACTTTGTAACGTTGGCGGTAGGAAGCAGCTTCTACCCATTTAGTGAAATAGTCGATAACCACGAAGATGAACTTATGCCTATTAGAAGCCTTCAGCGAAATTGGTCCAATGACATCCATGCCCCACATAGAGAAAGGCTACAAAGAAGTCATGACATGAAGATGTGACGGAGGAACATGAATTTTATCTCCATAGATCCGACATTTGTGACACCTCTTAGCATAGTCAATGCAGTCACCCTCCATGGTGGACTAATAGTATCCAAATATCATAATTTGCCTAGCCATTTTGAAACCATTGACGTGTGTATAGCAAATGCCCTCGTGAACTTCTTCCAATATTTTTCGGGCTTCAGTGGTGTCGATACATCTTAGCAACACCTGATCATTTCTCCTTTTATACAAGATCTCTCCATCTAGGACATATTCATTTGCAAATTCTCAGTAGCTTGCTCTAAATATTTGTGATCTTTCATATACTGTAGGATGTCTTGGTACCAAGGATGCTCATCCCTTTCTTCTTCAATGTCGTAACAATAGGCTGGAGCCTCGTAGATGCTCATTTGGACGAGTTTTATATCTTTTGGCATGTTTACTTTAATAATTGAAGCAAGAGTGGCCAAAGCATCAACCATCTAATTTTCTTCTCGTGGGAAGTAATGGAATGTGATGTCATCAAACTCCTTAATTAACTCGAGAACCAGCTTTTGATAATCAATTAACTTAGAATCTCTTGTTTCCCATTCTCCCTTGAGTTGATAGTTCACTAGTGTGGAATCCTCATATACCTCCAAAACTTTGATCTTTCGTTCTATGGGAGCATGGATTCCCATGATGCACACCTCATACTCTGCCATGTTATTTGTGCAATCGAAGTCGAGTTTACTGGTGTAAGGATAATGGTCTACTTCTGGTGATAACAAGACTGCCCCAATTCCATTACCCGTGGCGTTTGAAGCACCATCAAATTTAGTTTCCAAGGATATTTTACAGCGGTGCCCTCTTCAATGGTTGCAATGTACATTAGATCTTCATTTGAGAAGTCAAAATTTAAAGGCTCGTAGTCTACATTAGATACAACTCAAGTCAGAGGACAACCTCTCTCCTACCCTATAATTCTATCGATACATGCACAAGTTCTACCGAAACAAGTATTTAGAATCTCAAGAATTGAGCCAAGTCACAAGTTTAACATTCAAGTACTTTCAATACAAGTTATACATTAAGCCATCACACATCATACATAACTTCTAAATCTTTACAAGCATCTGAAGCTTAAACATCTAAGTTGTACTTCATGCATTTACACAATCAAAATAGTATGATTTCAACATCTATAGTTCAATATTAAAGGTTAATATCATCCTAGTACATGTCAAATAACCGAGTGATGTAAATACTACCGAACGAGCTCTCAGGATATGTGATGTCTTCAAGATGATCCGATCTTCAAGTCACAAAACGAGATCTACAAAACAACAACAAGTTCACTGGTAAGCTACATAGCTTAATAAGTTTGCAAGTTCATTAATTTACCAAGTCTTATGTGATAAGAAACTCTATAAATCTATCAAGCCAGCACAACTGAACTCCAAAGGTCGTTATTCATTTTACTCCCTGTTGACACCAAGGTCATAATGCTCATTTGCTCCCTATTGACCCAAGGGTCATGCCTGTTACTAGTATACGACGTTATTCTTAACCATCGATACGGTATATCTGTTCCCTACGGTGGTGCTCACACTAAGCTGACGAGAATATGCAAACAAGCATAAATCTCAGCCATCGTAGGACCTGTAATCCATTCTTAGATTCTATTCACCTTACAGTGACTCACGATGCTATAGAGAATCCATAACAAATGCAGGATCTCATCCATCGGACAATTTTCTATCTTTGGCACAAGGTCGGGATATTCTCATCTCATCGTTTCTAATTTTTAATAATCATTAGAAAGACAGTTATGAGCAGTTAATAATAAGAATTTAACATTATGAACTTACCGGACTAGTTGCGGTTGTGAATGGATTCTAAGGACTACTCCGTAAATTTTTCTTTTCCTCGATCGATGGCACGATCGTAGTCTACATCCACAAATCATTCAATTCTCACATTAAGTTACATAATTTAGTATTCAACATAATTTAGTCCTTTTTGGTAATATTATACTTTTACCCCTACTAGTTTCATTTTATTCAATTTAGTCCTTTTAACACAAAACATGCAAAATAACTATTTTCTCCCACAACCAACCATAGCCGAATTTTCTTAGGTGCCCATTCAACCCATTCACACATTTATTTTCATAGCAATACATGTCATTTCACCATTTTCACATTTTAATACTTAAACCCTATTTTTATCAAAAATCGCTTTACAAAAAGATTTAACCCAAGTATCAAACATTCAACTACATCAAAGCTTCCAAGAATAAGAAATTTCAACAACGGTAAGTTTTCTAACATTTGATAGATTTACAAATTAGTCCTGGCATAAGCTAGATTAAACTGATACGGACTCAAAAACAAAAAAATTACCAAAAACGATCAAGGTTTGCTTACCCAAATCAAAGCTCAAAGATTTGAATTGAAAACCCTAACTAATATTCATTTAGTTATTTTATTCCTTTGGTCCTTCTAATTAAACATATATACTTTTACCCTTTTATGATTTTGTCCTTCCTATTCAATTGACTATTTAATCTATGAAATTTTCAAATCATAATTTCATACGATGCATATATCACCAAAAATATTCAAAACAAATAAATTTACGACTCGACTTGTTGGAGCTATGGTCCCGAAACCATTATTTTTGACACCACTGAAAATCGAGCTGTTACAACTCTCCCTCCTTAAGGAAATTTCATCACGAAAGTTCTTACCAATAAACGGGTGAGCGTACTGTGATCTCATCGAAGCCTTTGTCTCCCATGTAGCTTCCTCAAACCCGTGACGATTCCACAATACTTTCACCAATGGTACTCTCTTGTTCCTGAGTTCTTTTACTTCGCTAGATAGTATTCTAACCGATTCTTCTGAATATGACAAATCTGGCTGAATCTCAACTTCCATGGGTGTAATTACATGTGAGGGATCTGATTTGTACCATCTCAGCATCAAAACATGAAATACATTATGGATCTTCTCCAATTCTGGCGGTAAAGTCAACTTATACGCTACAAGACCAACTCATTCTATGATCTCATACGGCCCAATAAACCGTGGACCCAACTTTCCCTTTCGATCGAACCGTAGCACCTTTTTCTAAGGTGAACCTCTTAAGAAAACTCTTTCTCCTATAGAAAATTCTATATCTTTCCTTTTAAGATATACGTATGACTTTTGTCGATCAGACGTTGCTTTCAAACAATCACAAATTACCCGTACTTTGTCCTCAGTTTCATGAACTAAATCAGTTCCAATCAACTTAGACTCGCTCAATTCTGACTAGTACAGAGGTGTCCTGTACTTCCGACCATATAATGCTTCGAATGGTACCATTTCAATACTAGTTGGTAGCTGTTATTATATGCAAACTCCACCAACGACAAATACTTTTCCCAGCTTCCTTCAAACTCAAGTGTACAGCATCGTAGCATATCCTCAAGAATTTGTATCACTCGCTCTGACTAACCATTTGTTTGCGGATGATACATAGTACTAAAATTGAACCTGGTCCCTAGAGCTTCATGTAGCTTATCCCAAAATCTCGAGGTAAAGCGTAGATCCCTATCGGAGATGATAGAGGCTGGTACCCCGTGCAGTTGAACTATTTCAGACACGTATAGCTCAGCCAGTCTCTCAAGTGGATAATCTACTCGAATGGGGATGAAATGAGCGTACTTTGTCAATCCGTCTACAATTACCCAGATTGAATCTTTCTTTCTTAGTGTTACCGAAAGTCCTATGACAAAATCCATTGTGACTCATTCTCATTTTCATTCCGGGATGGAAATCGACTGTAGTAACCCAAATGGCACCTGGTGTTCGGCTTTCACTTGCTGACATATAAGACATCTAGTCACAAACTCTAAAATTTCTCGTTTCATACCTAACCACCAATACAATTTCTTCAGGTCATTATACATTTTCACACTCCCCGAGTGTATGGAATAAGTGCTGCTATGAGCCTCTGTCAGAATGTCTCGTCTCAAATCTAAATTGTTTTGGATACATGCCCTGCCTCTATATACAACATACCCTCAGTATCAACTGTAAACCCTACAACAGCATTATCTTATATCTGCTCCCTTTTAGCTATAAGCTTTGGATCCTTTCTCTGTAATTCTTGAATCTGCTGTAGAAATAACAGCCTCATTCTAAGCTCCACGGTAATAGAATTGTCACCTTCCAATGATAGATGGGCATTCATTGTTCTGAAAGAAAACATCGATTTCTGACTTAGAGCATCGGCTACAACATTGGCTCTACCTGGATGATAATCGATCATAAGGTCAAAGTCTTTTAATAGCTCTAACCATCGGCGTTGTCGTAGATTCAACTCCTTCTGTGTCATCAGATATCTCAAACTCTTGTGATCTATAAATATATGGCATCTCTCCCCATAGTGGTAGTGTCTCCAAATCTTCAATGCAAAAACTACAGTAGTTAACTCCAGATCGTGAGTCGGATAATTCTTTTCATGTGGTTTTAACTGTCGGGAAGCATAAGCTATCACTTTCCCATCTTGCATCAAAACACACCCCAATCCACTTAAAGATGCGTCACTGTAGACAATAAACTCTTTTCCCGTCTCTGGTTGCGTTAAGATTGGAGCTTCAGTTAACAAATTTTTCAACTGGTCAAAACTTTTCTGACATTTTTCATACTACACGAACTGAATGTTTTTCTATAGCAACCTCGTCATCGGTAAGGCTATGATGGAAAAGTCTTTCACGAACCGACGGTAATAACCTGCCAATCCCAAGAAACTGCATACTTCAAAAACATTCTTCAGTACCATCCAATCGAGAATAGCTAAAACTTTGCTTGGATCAACACGTATTCCTTCCGAAGATACTACGTGACCCAAGAATCCAACTTCTCGAAGCCAGAATTTACATTTACTGAATTTTGCATACAACTACTTTTCTCGTAAAATCCGTAACACCTCTCTCAAATGCTAAGTATGCTCTGATTCTATCTTGGAATAAATCAATATATCATCAATAAACACAACCATAAACCTATCAACTAGAGCTGAAATATTCCGTTCATCAGATCTCTAAATGTTGCGGGGGCATTAGTCAACCCAAGCAGCATAATTAAAAACTCATAATGTCCGTTCCGAGTTCTGAATGGCATTTTCATTATATCACCATCTTTCACTCGCATCTAATAATAACCTGACCGAAGGTTTATTTTAGAGAACACAGTTGCACCCTTTAACTGGTCAAATAACTCATTGATCCGTGGCAACAGATACTTGTTCTTGATCGTCACCTTATTTAGCATCCTGTAGTCTATACACATCCGCATCGATCCATCCTTCTTTTTCATGAATAATACGGGTGCACCCCACGATGACACACTAGGTCGTATAAATCCTCTATCTAACAATTATTGCAGCTGAGCTTTCAATTCTTTCAATTCGGTAGGTGCCATTCTGTACGATGGAGTAGAGATCGAAACGGTACTAGGTAGCAAATCAATACTGAACTCTACCTCTCTGACTAGTAGCAACCTTAATAGTTCCTTCGGAAACACATCTATATACTCTTGAACAACTGGTACCTAATCCAATTTTGTTCTCGAGCCCCAAGTATCAAATATGTATGCCAGGAATGCTTTACAACCTCTATGAATCATCTTCTATGCTAAAATAGCCGAAATCACTCTGGTTTCACTGTTTAACCTATCAGATTCCACTGTGATTACCTCACCTGTCGAACATTTAAAACTAATCTGTCTCTGCTTGCAATTTACTATCGCATCATGCTCAGATAACCAATCCAACCCCAAGATCACATCAAACTCGGTGAAGGGCAATAGCATTAGATCAGCAAAAAATTCACAGCACTGAACTTTTAGTGATCAGTTACGACATACCAAGTTAACAATGACATTATGACCCAAAGGGCTTGTGACTTGCACATCAAATTCAGTAGATTCAGCGACCAATTTCTTATCAGTGGCTAAAGCAGTGCAAATATATGAATGAGTTGACCCTAGGTCAATCAAAGCACATACAATATCATTAAAAGATAGAATATACCAATCACCACATCAGGAGCGGTAGCCTCTTCTTTAGCTCTGATGGCAAATGTCCGTGCAGGTGCCCATGCCTCAAACTGGGTTACATTATCCCTGTCGTCACCTCGATTTCCACCCGTACTGCTGCTCTATCCTGGGCGTTTACCTTTTCACGGTGAAACAGGGGTTTTCACATTCTGGTTCTCTTTTACCTCCAAAGTTATCGGGCAATTTCGCATAAAATGATCTGTACCTCCATATCGATAACAAGCTCCTTTTATCTTTCAACACTCACCTGCATGATACCTTCCGCAATGATCACATGATGGGTTTGGCACATTTTGGACACTGGCTATACTGGCTGTAGGACGGTTCTAAAATTTAGACTCTGGTGGTCCCGATCTACTCCTACTCAAAAACCCAGAAGGAACTGCTCCACAAGTTTCATTTTCTCTAAATTTCTTCGACGGCGGCATAGAAAAAATTTTGGTGATGTTCTTTCTCCCAGATTCTCGAAACCTCTTCTCTCTCTGTCTCTTGTTGTGGTAATCTCGAACTCCGATGCCGGATAGGATTCTGGTATTACTATTCATTTAATACTGTTCATCTTTTAAAATATCCAAATATTTTAAACTTTAATCATTACGAAATTCACCTCTCATATTTTAGATCAATATTTAATCATAACACAATTTTATCAAGGGTAAAAATGGCATTTCCAATAATTTAGGAGACTTTTACCGGTACCTAATGGTCAAGTATCTGTAGTAGTCATGTCAGTGAATAATTTAGAAACTATGCAGACTTCTACCGGTACTTGTGTTAGATCTACCGATACAAGTATGGTTTTTACCGGTACAAGTTATGCATCTACCGATACCAAAAACTCCAGAGAGCAAAAATCCTCACCCTACAACTTCTACCGATATATGCATACATACTAACGATACATCAAAGAAAAAAACTACCGATACTCATTATTCAACTACCGATACAACTCAAGTCAAAAGACAACCTCTCTCCTACCCTATACTTTTACCAATACATGCACAAGTTCTACCGAAACAAGTATGCAGAATCTCAAGAATTGAGCCAAGTCACAAGTTTAACATTCAAGTACTTTCAATATAAGTTATGCATTAAGTCATCACACATCATACATAACTTCTAAATCTTTAAAAGCATCTTAAGCTTAAACATCTAAGTTGTACTTCATTGATTTACACAATCAAAATAGTAAGATTTCAACATCTATAGTTCAATATTAAAGGTTAATATCATCCTAGTACATACCAAATAACTGAGTGATGTAAATACTACCTAACGAGCTCTCAGGATAGTGTGATGTCTTCAAGATGATCCGATCTTCAAGTCACAAAACGAGATCTACAAAACAACAACAAGTTCACTGGTAAGCTACATAGCTTAATAACTTCACAAGTTCATCAATTTACCAAGTCTCATGTGATAAGCAACTCTATAAATCTGTCAAGCTAGCACAACTGAACTCCAAAGGTCGTTATTCGCTTTACTCCCTGTTGACACCAAGGTCATAATGCTCATTTGCTCCCTATTGACCCAAGGGTCATGCCTGTTACCAGTATACGACGTTATTCTTAACCATCGATACGGTATATTTGCTCCCTACGGTAGTGCTCACACTAAGCTGACGAGAATATGAAAACACGCATAAATCTCAACCATCGTAGGACCTATAATCTATTATTAGATTCTATTCACCTTACAGTGACTCACGATGCTATAGAGAATCCATAACAAATGCAGGATCTCAGCCATTGGACCATTTTTTATCTTTAGCACAAGGCTAGAAAATTCTCATCTCGTCGTTTCTAATTGTCAAAAATCATTAGAAAGGCAGTTATGAGCAGTTAATAATAAGAATTTAACATTATGAACTTACCAGACTAGATTGCAGTTGTGAATGGATTCTAGGGACTACTCCGTAAATTTTCCTTTTCCTCGATCGATGGCACGATCGTAGTCTACATCTACAAATCATTCAATTTTCACATTAAGTTACATAATTTAGTCATTCAACACAATTTAGTCCTTTTTAGGGAAATTATGATTTTACCCCTACTAGTTTCCTTTTATTCAATCTAGTCCTTTCAACACAAAACATGCAAAATAACTATTGTCTCCCATAACCAACCATAGCTGAATTTTCTTAGGTGTCCATTCAACCCATTCACGTATTTATTTTCATAACAATACATTTAATTTCACCATTTTCACATTTTAATCCTTAAACCCTATTTTCATCAAAAATCACTTTATAAAAAGATTTAACCCAAGTATCAAACATTAAAATACATCAAAAGCTTCCAAGAATAAGAAATTTCAAAAATGGTATGTTTTCTAACATTTGACAGATTCACAAATTAGTCCTCGCATAAGCTAGATTAAACTGATACGGACTCAAAAACACAAAAATTACCAAAAACGATCAAGGTTTGCTTACCCAAATCAAAGCTCAAAGATTTGAATTGAAAACCCTAACTTTTCTCTCCTTGTTTCCGTGTGAAGAAGAAAGAAGAAGAAAAATGGGATGAAAATAGTAATGACATTTTTGTAATTATTGAGACTTTCATCATTAAGCTTTAATTAATCATTTTTAATCTTAATTAAATCTATTTACACTTAATATAAACCATCCCAATCCACTAACTAATATTCATTTAGTCCTTTTAATTAAACATCTATACTTTTACCCTTTTATGATTTAGTCCTTTCTATTCAATTGACTATTTAATCTATGAAATTTTCAAATCATAATTTCATACGATGTATATAGCACCAGAAATATTCAAAATAAATAAATTTACTACCCGACTTGTCGAAGCTGTGGTCCCAAAACCACTATTTTCGACACCAGTAAAAATCGAGCTGTTACAATATTTCTCATTTAACTGTGAGATGAGCCAAGTGATGTAATTTAATCTCCTTAAGAAACCTCGAACTTCTTTTTGTGTATTGGGTGATGGTAACTCCTGAATGGCCTTATCCTTATCTGGATCGATATCAATTCCATTCTTGCTGACCACGAAGTCTAACAGTTTTCTTGAAGTAGCTCTAAAAGTGCACTTTGTTGGGTTCAACTTTAGTTGAAATTTTCTCAATCTTAAGAATAGCTTCCTTAGGACCTTCACATGTTCTTCCCCTGCTTGGGACTTTGCAATCATATCATTGACATAAATCTCAATTTCCTTGCGCGTCATATCGTGAAACAAAGTCACCATGGCTCTTTGATATGTTACCCCCACGTTTTTTAGTCCAAACAGCATCACTTTATAACAGAACATCCCGCACATTGTGACAAACGTAGTTTTCTCCAAATCTTCAAGATTCATTTTTATCTGGTTGAATCCAAAAAAATCGTTCATGAAGGAGAATAGTGAATGACCTGCCGTGTTATCTACTAGAGTGTCGATGTGAGGTAGTGTAAAGTTGTCCTTTGGGCTAGCTTTGTTCAAATAGCGATATTCTACACACATACGCACCTTTCTATCCTTTTTAGGAACAGGGACTATGTTGGCTACCCATTCTGAATATTTGACCACTTGGAGGAAACCAGCATCAAATTACTTTTTGACCTCTTCTTTTATCTTTAACAATACATTAGGTCTCATCTTTTGGAGATTTTGCTGAACAAGTTTGCATTCTTCCTTTATGGGAAGCCTATGTACCACAATACCACTGCCTAGCCTAGGCATGCCTTGGTAGGACTATGCGAAGACATCAATAAACTCTTGGAGTAACTCAATAAGAACTTTTCTTATTCACCTCTTTCTTTTCATATTTATTCCCTAAGCTCATGACTTCCATCGTCTCCTTATGAGGCAAGATTTGTTTCTTCTCTTGTTCGATCATTCTTAACAAATCGGGAGACAAGTTACAACCCTAATCATCTTCAAAGTCCTGAGGTTCCTCTGAACACATGTTTTGCTAAAAATGAGGCTTTAGGTCAGTAGCAGCATCACTCATATCATTGATATCTAAGAACCTGTCAAAGGGATAAAAGATAACCCAAAGAATGAAATAAATTTAAGAATGATTGATTGTGTGGTATGAGTATGAGTATATAAAAATTGTTTGTTAAATTGGACAAGAACGAATTAATTTAAGAATGATTTGTGTAACTTGAATATGGACGAAATGTTTGTTGAATTGGATAAGAATGAAAAAATAATTAGTAAGATATTTGCCAAATGGGATAGAAAAATGCATTTTTTATTAAAGATAACTGATAATGGTTAAGTGCCCTATTGCAAAGGATTCTTATTGCTTTCGGGCTTAAAACAATAGGTATGTTTCGACTATTACTTTGAAGAAATCTTAAAGGTGACATGGAGTTCCACTACAGTCAAGTTGCTTAGAATACTTCTTGGGGTGCATGGACGAATTCCTGATAAGCTCCCTTCTTCATCTCCTTCTTCAAATATAGTGTTGATGCTCAAACTCATTATTCCTTCAGTCTCAATTATCTTCTTTTCCCTCTCCTTCATCCTTTGTTTTGAGTTGATTATTCCACTAAATATGAACATTTTGGATATATAGGGAAAGATAATCGGTTCCCACCTGATCTCTTCCCCAATCAATCGTGCTCTTCTTCTTTCTTCTTTCCTTTCCAACTCCTTTTTCTTTTGCCTTGCATCTATTTTGTATCCCAAGTCGAAGCGATCTTGCTTTTCCACCAATATTGGCGCCTTGAATCTCCCTTAGAGGTACCTTCCAAGTTTTTTCCCAAGTAATCCTCCTTTTCCAACTGTTAATCGTAATCCCATTCTTGTAGTTAGAGATAATTTTGGTGTAGGGACCTTACTTTCTTCAGCAATGAAGGTTGCGTTAACAAACTCTAATAACCAAAAAGAGAACTATATGGCCTCCTTATCTAACCCTACGTAGGGT
Organism: Gossypioides kirkii; assembly: GCA_005610355.1. Classification (NCBI taxonomy): domain Eukaryota; kingdom Viridiplantae; phylum Streptophyta; class Magnoliopsida; order Malvales; family Malvaceae; genus Gossypioides; species Gossypioides kirkii. Next base: position 22,589,036 of record CP032253.1, on the reverse strand, counting down.
GCATCACTTGTCACAGATGCAATGATGTCCTCTTCCACGTTTATCATAACCAAGCGACCTTCAGTTAACAATTTCAACTTTAGACACAATGATGACGGTACTGCCCCCGCTGAATGGATCCAAGGCCTCCTCAGCAAGCAATTATAGGTGTGTTTAATGTCCATCACTAGAAAATCCACCTCATATGTGTTTGAACCAATTTGGAGAGGTATCTCAATCTTGCCCGTCACCCTTCTTTCGATCTCATCAAACGCCCTTCTATGTTATGACACATTTTAATATGGGAATTATCAGTTGGTAACCTCTATAAGGTAGCTAGTGGTAGTACGTTCAGAGCTGAGCCATCGTCGATTAGCACCCCGGGCAATGTATACCCTTTATAGCGAGTAGTAATGTGTAGGGCCTTTGTCGATCTCGTTCCTCCTGATGGTATCTTATCGTCGCTAAAGAAGGTGAAATTGTCAGCGCTCACGTTATTGATCAAACGGTCCAGCTTATTTATTGAGATGTCATTAACCACGTATGTCTCATTTAGCACTTTCATCAGTGCATTATGATGGGCCTTCGAGTTTAGTAATAAGGTTAAAATCGATATACGAGCTGGCTATTTATGCAATTCTTTTACCACATTGTACTCGTGTTTTAGGAATTTTAAGAATTCATTAGCCTTTTTCTCTATTATGGGCTCATTTATCAATGGCTCGGGTTCATTGATCCTTCCTTCCTCAAGCTCAACTGTCAATGATTTCTCTTTGTTTACTCTATTTTCTTCGTCTGTTTGGTTGTAACATTTCTCACTACGTGTGACCAGATTCACATTTCCTTGGGTCTTTCCCCTTTTGGTACCATCATATAACAGTCATAGTTCCACGAGATTCTCTTGTTGTCTTTGTATGAAAATGCCGTAGGTTTTTGTATAATGACACGCGGTGTCATTCGCTCTCCCATTTAGTACCCTTGGGCCTAAAAATAATTACCATTGAGCGATTGACCTCATAGATTTTTGTTTTTCTCTCCTCAAAAGCGTAAACATCCTTCACTTCTCATTCTTCTTCAAAAAACTTTAGTTCTTTATTGCCCATCAAATCTTGTACCAAGGCTCTAAATTCTTCACAATCTTGGATTTTATACCCTTTACTGGCATGAAACTCACAATAACTCTCGGCCGTTGTTATTGTGTCCTCCCCTTATTATGTGATCAATCTCATGTTAATCATCTGACACCAAACTCGTTTTAGTAGAGATTTGATCACTCCAACATCAATTTTGGTCCTCTTGCTTTTTTCCTCTACTATCGCGTTTACTCCTTGATTAGGATGATTAGGCAAGGGATTTCCAGCTACATTAGGTATTGCCAACTCGTCGAACCTCACGACTCCCAACTGAATAAGCCTCTCAATTAGCTTTTTGAAGGAAGGGAAATTCTCAATTGAATATCCAACTACTCCCGCATGATATTTTCATTGAGTATTTGCGTCGTACCATTTTGGGAACGGGGGTTGTAGTGGTCTCAAATAGTACGGGGACACTACATGAGCATCATATAACTTTGGTAGAGTTCCTGCATGTCATTGGGATAGGGGTGAATTGGTCTCTTTCTGTGTTTATCCTCGAACTTGATTCTCGTTTTGGAGTGTTTCGATAATTGATCATTGGGGCTTTTGGTTATGACATCATGATCGGCTTTGAACAATTTGGCTTATACATGCCCGCATTGTTTATTTCTTATCCTTTTTCTTGGGAGCAGGCCTTCTGGTGCTTTCTTTGACATAAATCTTTCCACTTTTAATTGCACTCTCAATCATTTCTCCAAACATTACCATATCGGAGAAACTCTTGGTAGCATTACCTAGCAAATGATTAAGGTAAGGCGCTTTTAGGGTATTAACGAAAAGCAAAGTCGTTTCTTTTTTAGTCAGTGGTGGCTGTACTTAAGTTACTACGTCCCTCTATCTTTAGGCATACTGCCTGAAGCTTTTGCTTGACTTTTTCTCCATATTTTGCAACGTGATTCTATCAGGGGCTATGTTAGTAACATGGCCGTACTATTTCATGAAAGCTTGAGCCAAGTCCTTCTATGAACTAATCTTTGCATGATTTAGTTGATTGTGCCATCTAGCTGCAAATCCTGTCAGACTGTCTTGGAAACAGTGGACTAGTAGTTGGTCATTATGGATGTATCCCGTCATATTCTTGCTGAACATTGTAATATGCACCTCTAGGCAACTCATTCCATTATACTTTTCAAATTCTAGACCCTTGAATTTGGGAGGAAGTACCAGATTTGGGACAAAACTTAATTCTTTAGCATCTATCCCACAGAAGATTTCGGCTCTTTGCATTGCTTGGACTTTTTCTTCTAACAGTTTGTATCGCTCTTCCAACTGTTTGGAGAGCTCCATTATTGTTATTTCATCATAGTCAAAAATGACAAGATTCATGATGTTATCCCCTAGGTTGGATCCTGATCCTATTGGACAATTAGTTGGCCCTAAAGTGCCAACAGGGTGTTGTTTTGCTCTTATGGTAACAAGAGCTCCCCGTGCGTACGTTTTTGGTGGAACTTAGTTGTATGGAGGTGTATAGCCTGGGGGTGATTGGGATCCTCACCTTCCTCTGTAAGATTTATTGTGAGACCTTTTCCTTTATCAACCTCGTCTTTCAACATTTGAGCTAACTAGTTTATCATGTCCCTTTATGCTTCAATAATCAGGTCTTTCATTACTTGTTGCATTCGTGCCATTTGGTCTTGTGTTTACTCTTGTATGTCCCTTTGAGTTTGTTCGAGTCTTTCTAACCTCTACTCTATGGCTTTAAATTTACCGCGAGTATTGTAATGGTGTAGGTTCTCAATGGTTTTTGATGTAACCGTTACAAATTAAATTAATTAGGGATATTTTCTTAGAATTAGATGCATGTTAATAAAATGCGATGCTTATGAATGCATGTATGCATAAGAAAGGCATTGACTTTTAATTCACTTTCATTAGAAAACTTCACTAGATAACAAGTTTCTTTACATATATGGCTTTGCCCTAATGCTCAGAATTTCACTTCAACATCCACTATCCTCATTTTGGTGAATTTACTACTTTAAACACTCAACTTCTAAAGTCCATAATTTATCAATATAATTTGACACATAATACTAACTTTAAGGACTTTTACGATTAAATCCTTATTCTCCAATTAATATATTAACCATCAAAATTTCCTAACTCAATTTAATTACTACTTTACTCCAACTAATTAAACATAATTAAATAATAATTCACCGACTCATATGTCAGAATTAAGATCTCGAAACCATCGTTTCCAATACTACCAAAATACGAGTCGTTACAATTTCTATATATTTTATAATTTTTTACAATTTTTATATTTTTATTAAAATTTAATAATTTTTTGTAAATGTTATTGTTTTATTAATCATTTTTGCCACATGTCACGTTGTGGTTGTGACAAGTGGTGGCTTTAACTGGAAAAAATTAGGGATAATTCAAGTATCCAATTGAGTGCAAAAGAATTAAGGGCTTAATTGCTTTTTTGAAAAAGTTTAAGGGCCTTTTGATGCATTTTTGTTGTTCAAGTGTCCAATTTAGTGCAAAAATAAAGCAGTGGCTTAATTGCTTTTTTTTTAATTTAAGGGTTTTTTATACCCTTAAGCAAATTTTTTTATCTCTTAATAATGTCAACTGATTTGTTAATATTGTAACATCATAAATTTAGTAACGTTAAGAGAGAGAGGGAGACTAAAGGTTGAGATCTCGTATTTTCGAAAAATAAGTTAACAAATAGTACAAATTAAATATTGGGTAAAGTCATATTGAAATAAAAGAATTTTAGTGTTAAAAGTGGGAAAAAAAAAGGACTTTAGATCATTCTCCTTTTTCTCTTCTTTCTTCAATGTGAGAACCCCCACTTTGGGAAAGAATTAAAGCTTTCAAACCCTTTGTCTTCAATTAAGTAAGATTTTGAAATTTCCCTTCTATGATTTCTCATATTTGAGTTATTTTAAGTTTAACCCAGCTCATTTGGGAAAATTGATATGTAAATCCTTGTAAATCTAGGGTTTTAGCAATTTTGCTTTGATAGTTTAGGTTCCTTGAATTGGTTGCTAGGGTTAAATGATGAGTATAAATATTTTGATTAGAAAATCAGGGATTATGGAAGCTAAGAACTAAATATCTAAGGATAATCCTTCAAGAGGGACTTTGATTAGATGATATAATTATGATTATTCTTTGTGTATATGAGTTGGAGCTAACATGAGCTAAATTAGTTCTTGAGCTTTAAAATGAAACTTCAATTTAGGCTAGTTACTTATCTCATAAAAGTTGAAACATTAAGGAAAATAATTGTGTAAAAATTTATTCTAAGAGAAGGTTATCAAAAGTAATTTGATTTGTTTAAGTGGGAATGGAATGTTTAATGAAATTATCCATTGTTGTTTAGATCAAGGATCGTATCAAGTGGAGGACGTATGTGGGAAAGGAAAGACCATCGAATAGTCTCGGTTGGCAAATACTTAACAGGTAAGCCCTTAACTGTACATTTGATTTATTTTCTATATCTTGAATTTACTAAATTCAATGACAAGGTATGGTCTTTGAAAATGAACGAATAGTGATATAGAGTGAAATATTGAAAGTGTTGAATATTCGATTTAGAAAGTGAACTCTGGTAGCGTAAATGTATATTCATGCTAGCGAGCGTAAACGCATAATCATGCTGACGAGCATAAACGTATATCCATGCTGACGAGCGTAAACGTATATTCATGCTAGCGAGCGTAAACGCATAATCATGCTAACGAGCGTAAACGTATATCCATGCTGACGAGCATAAACGTATATTCATGCTGGCGAGCATAAATTCATAATCATGCTGACGAGCGTAAATGTATATTCATGCTGACGAGCATAAAGGTATAATCTTGAAGGCAAATGGAATTGCATGTTTTGTAGAAGAATGTGAACATGGTAGTGATACAGTTATAATTGCATGAGTAATGGTATTTCTAAAGGTTATGTTGTGTTATGTTAATCTCCATGAAAATTTACTGGGTTTATTAGTACTTACCAAATTATATTTTCTTTTGTAGATTTTGAGCTTTTGATATTCTACGGGTTGGATCATCGGAGCAAATCACATCAGCCTATACTTCTTTTGGTAGACAATGTCATCCCGAATTTTTGGTTGAATATGGCATGTACTTAGGTGGTCGTGCTTTAGAAGCGTTCAAATTTGGTTATGTCCATGCTTTGTATATCTTTTACTTAAGATATTGTATGTTTTGAAAACTTCTTTTGATGATCTTTAAATTTAGAAGTGGTAATTTTGGATAGGTTATATGTTGAAATAATATGCATAGTTTGCTTGCATGTTGAAATGTGACTACGTGTGTTGTTTAAAGAATATCTAGAGCATGATTTAAAGGCTTTTGAGTGAGTTTTAGGTCTTAGGATTGTTGAGAAATGGTTATATGCAGGTGTTTGAGTCTTAAATTTGAACTTTTAAAGACTCACAAACTGGCCACGGGCGTGTGCCTTGGGCGTGTGGACTACAGGACTTATGCTGGCGTGTAATTTAAGTTCGAATAGAGCCACAGCCTGGTACACGGCCTACCCCACAGTCGTGTGGTTTAATTTCGCAACAACACACGGTTTGGCACACAACCTGGCGTACGGTCGTGTGAAATTTTACAAAAATGGTGCAGTAGTCACACAATCTGGCACACAGCTTAGCCCACAACCGTGTGACCCATTTTCGAAGCTACACACGGGCAAGCACACTGGTTGGCACACGACCATGTGCGCCTGTTTTCCAAGTTTTTCATATTCCATTCAAATTTTTAAAATTATTTCAAATTGGTCCTGAATTGTTCGAATGCTACGTATAAGGTCTTGAAGGCCCAATAAAACAATAATAAATCTACTTCCCATGTATTGATTTTCTTATGTTGTATATTATGAGAATGTTCTAATTTGTATGGTAACTCCCCATATCCCTACTCCTGTGATAAAAACGAGATATGAGTGTTACATTTATTGGTATCAGAGTCCCAATTTAGTTTATTTTAGGACTAAATATTATGTGCATAGAGTCTAGAAGTTACATTCCATATTTACCTAAAATTTATGTGATGCTTGTGATCCAATCTAATGTGTTTTTCTTTTAAAATTGAGTAAAAATGGTGGACAGAAATAATCCTCCGATAAATGATGAGGTAGGAAGTCATGCTCCGTCAACTAGTGAGGGAGCTAACCCGGATGTGTCCGGATCTTAAACGGTTGGAAGCAGGAATCGTGAAATGTTCTTTCAATAATGATCATGAAAAATAATCCTATGGCTCCCCGACCTCCACCCATACAAGCGCCTTCTACCATGCCGATACCTAATCGGCCTCAGGTTACTGAACAAGTACCAGTTCACCGTCCACCCGCTAATAAAGTACGTAAGCGTGGGGTTGAAGAGTTTCTCGGATTGTATAATGATGATCCTGGCAAAGCAGAGTATTGGCTAGTAAATGTAAAACGAGTTTTTGATGAATTAAACTGTTCTCCGAAAGACTGTTTAAAAATGCGTTATTTCGCTCTTGAAGAAAGATGCATACTAGTGGTGGATCACTTTAATCTCCGAGATTCCTCGTGAACAAGTAACATGGGAGTTTTTTCAACTGGAATTCAATAAGAAATATATCAGTCAACTGTATTTGGAAGACAAGAAAAGGGAATTCTTTGACTTGAAACAAGGGAATATGTCTGTAGTAGAATATGAACGCAAGTTTGTGAATTTAAGTAAAAATGCAAGAGAACAATTAACTTTAGAGGCTGAGATGTGTGCCAGGTTCGAGAGAGGACTAAATGAAGACATTTGGGCTATGGTAGGGAAGTTGGAAATTAAAAAATTCGTGATATTATCACAATGTGCTCAGAAAATGGAAGCTATATGGAAGGAGAAGAAGCAAGCCAAGGCCAAGAAAGGGGTCCCAAGTAAAAGAAATGAATTTAGAAATTTCTCTGCTCCTCTCCCAAATAAACCAAGAGACTTTAGTAGTCACTCAACTCCTACTGCAGGGAATCTGAAGAGAAGTATGTTCAATCAAACTTCTTCGAAATATCAAGCTACTTTAGTGGCTAGTGTTGTTAGTGTACGAAATGTAGACACTCTTGTGTCTAAGCTATGTGGCAAGTCCCACAAGGGAGAATGTAGAGTCAAAAGTGGAGCTTGTTTTCGTTGTAAGTCCTTTGAGCATCGGATAAATGATTGTCCATACAGAGGCGAGTTTAGCTCAGAACAACAAACAAAGCCTACAAGTACTTTCCAGAGATGTAGGAAGACAAGGTCGAGAAATATCTCAAAAATGAATCGAAATGAATCTTGTGAGACAACTTTAAAAGCTAAGGGTCAAGCTCCAGCTAGAACATATGCAATACGAGCTAAAGAAGAAGTTGCAGCACCGGATGTCATTGCTGGTATTTTTACTCTTCTTAATATTATTGCTATTGCATTAATTGATCCTAGATCTACCCATTCCTACATATGCACAACTCTAGTTAACGAAAAGAGATTGCCAATGGAGTCCAATGAACTTGATGTTAGAGTGTCTAATCCGATAGGGCAAAGTGTCATAGTTAATAAAATTTGTAGAAATTGCCCGTTAAAAACTCGAGGTTATGAATTTCCTACGAATTTAATGGTGTTACCATTTGATGAGTTTGATGTGATTCTGGGAATGGATTGGCTGACCACTCATGATGCAATTGTTAGTTGTAAACATAAACAAATTGGGTTGAGGTGTAAGAATGGGGAGTTGATTTGTGTTAGAACAGAACCATCTAACTGTACGCCTAGTATAATAACTGCTCTAACTGCTCAGTAGTTGATCCACAAAGGCACTAAGGCTTTTCTACCTTATATACTAAACACTCGTGCGTCTTAATAAGAAATAAAGCAGGTGCCAACGGTAAGGGAATTTATAGATGTTTTTCCCGAAGGATTACCAAGCTTATCACCAGAAAGAGAGTTAGAGTTTGATATTGATGTGATACCAAGAACAGCTCCAAAAATCTATGGCACCATACAAACTGGCTCTAATGGAGTTGAAAGAACTGAAGACTCAGTTACAAGAGTTGTTAGACCATGAATTCATTAAACTGAGTGTGTCACCCTGGGGAGCTCCTGTCTTATTTGTTAAAAAGAAAGATGGTACCTTGAGGTTGTGTATAGACTACCGATAATTAAATAAAGTAATAATAAAGAAAAAGTATCTGTTACCCCGAATAGATGACTTGTTTGACCAAATGAAGGGAGCAACTATGTTTTCAAAAATTGATTTGAGATCAAGGTACTATCAATTGCAAGTTAAAGAGTCCAACATTCCGAAGATGACTTTCAGAACTCGAAATGGTCACTATAAATTTCTGGTAATGCCATTAAGCTTGACGAACGCACTTGTCGCATTTATGGAAATGATGAATAGAGTGTTCCAACCGCATCTAGATCATTTCATAGTAGTGTTTATTGATGACATTTTGGTTTATTCGAAAACTACAGATGAGCATGATCAGCATTTGAGGATAGTATTGCAAATTTTGCAAGAAAAGAAACTTTACGCAAAGTTTAGCAAGTGCGAGTTCTGGTTATCTGAGGTGGGATTTTTGGGACATGTAATTTCAGCTGAGGGCATTTGTGTTGATTCGAACAAAATTTCAACGATTGGGAACTGGAAACCTCCGAGAAATATCACCGAGGTACGAAGTTTTCTGAGATTAATGGGTTACTATCGACGCTTTGTGAAGGGTTTTTCGATTATAGCGTCTCCAATGATGAAACTATTACAAAAAAGTGTTCCATTTGTTTGGATTGAGAAATGCCAACAAAGTTTTGAGAAATTGAAAATGATGTTAATTGAAGCTTCGATTTTGACATAATCCGAATCTGAGAATGAGTACGTAATTTTCAGTGATACGTGATTAAATGGATTGGGTTGTGTACTCATGCAATAAGGTAAAGTAGTAGCTTATGCCTCTCGATAACTTAAGACGCATGAGTGAAATTATCCAACACACGATTTAGAGTTTGCATCAATAGTGTTTGCTTTGAAGATTTGGCGGCTTTACCTCTATGGTGAGAAGTGTCACATTTATTCGGGCCACAAAAGTTTGAAATACTTAATTACTCAAAAGGAGCTCAATCTTCGTTAGAGGAGGTGGCTTGAGTTTAAAAGATTATGATTTGATTATAGATTACCATCCGGGGAAAGCAAATATTATCGCGGATGCTTTGAGCCGAAAATTGTTGTTTAGTTTGAAAGCGTTAAATGCTCAATTATTGGTGGAAAGTGATGGTTGCATAGATGTCGAGTTAAAGGCTAGGCCATGTTCCTTCAAAGAATTAAAGAATTACAAGAAAAAGATTTGAAATTGTCAGCTAAACATGAGCAACTTCAAGACGATTCGACTACGGGATTTACGATGGGTGTGGATGGCATAATGTATTTCCGCAACAGGCTATGCATCCCAAATGACCTAGAACTTAAAAATGACATCTTGTCTAAGGCTCATAGTAGCTTGTGTTCTATACGCCCGGGTAGTTCTAAGATGTTTAATGATTTGAAGAAATTGTACTGGTGGTTGGGTATGAAATGAGAGATTTCAAAGTTTGTAGCCAAATGTTTGGTTTGTCAATAAGTAAAGACTGAAGATCAAGTACCATTGAGATTATTACATCCCATCACAATTCCTGAATGGAAATGGGAAAGGATCACCATGGATTCTGTTTCAGGTTTACCATTAATGTCAAGGAAAAAAGACTCGATTTGGGTGATTGTTGATAGGTTGATGAAATCAGCCCATTTTATCCCTGTTCATATTGACTACTTATTAGAAAAGCTAGCAGAGTTATATGTATCAGAGATAGTCAAATTGCATGGAGTGTCGTTATCCATTATTTCAAACAGAGATCCGAGATTTACCTCAAGATTTTAGGATAAATTACATGAAGCTCTCGGTACTAGATTAAATTTCAACATAGCTTATCACCCGCAGACTGATGGACAATCTGAGTGAACAATTCAGATTTTAGAAGACATGTTGAGATGTTGCATACTGGATTTTGAGGGTAGTTGGGAAATGTATTTACCCTTGGCAGAATTGGCATACAACAATAGCTATCAATCTAGTATTAAAATGGCACCATTTGAAGCCTTGTATGGTAGGAAATGTAGAACGCCATTATATTGGACAGAGCTGAGCGAATCCAAGTTAGTTGGTACCGGTCTAGTTCGTGAGACAGAAGATAAGGTCCGAATAATTAGAGATCATTTGAAAGCAGACTGGGATCGCCAAAAGTCTTATGCATATTTAAAAAAAATACATAGCATTTGCAGTTAGTGATAAGGTATTCTTGAAAGTTTCATCATGGAAGAAAGTACTGCGTTTTGGGAAAAAAGGGAAGTTAAGTCCAAGGTTTATTGGACCTTATGAAATTATAGAGAGAATTGGTCTAGTGGCTTACCGATTGGCGTTACCTCCAGAGCTTGAAAAGATCCATAATGTTTTCCATGTATCGATGCTGAGGCAATATTGATCGAATCCTTCACACGTAAATACTCCTTGTGAGGTGGAAATACAACCAGACCTGTCATATTCTGAAGAATCTATCAAAATTTTAGCTCGTGAGATAAAGTAACTTAGAAACAATAGAGTACCTTTAGTGAAAGTATTGTGGAACCGACATGGGGTCGAGGAGGCTACCTGGGAGACTGGACATTCGATGAGGTCACAATATCCAAATCTATTTCCTGGTAAGAAATTTTGAGGACGAAATTTTCTAAGGGGTGGAGAGTTGTAACATCTCGAATTTAGTAACGTTAAGAGAGAGAGGGAGATCGAGGGTTGAGACCTCGTATTTCTGACAACTAAGTTAACAAATAGTACAAATTAAATATTTAATTTATATTTGGGTAAAGTCATATTGGAATTTAACTATGAAATCTAGATAATAAAGTAAATGATTAAATTTAGGGGCTAAATTATAAGAGTTATAGAGTTTAGGTAAAATTACAATAAAATTTAATTGTGTTGTATTTATATTAGTGAAATTGGAGAGTTAGTGGGTGATGACATCACACCTAGGAAGAATTAGTGGATATAAAGAAGTTTAAGTAATGATATTTTTAATAGGAAATGAATATTAAATTGAAATAAAAGAATTTTAGTGTTAAAAGTGGAAAAAGAAAGGATTTTATATCATTCTCCTTTTTCTCTTCTTTCTTCAACGTGAGGCTTTCAAGCCCTTTGTCTTTAATTAAGTAAGATTTTGAGATTTTACTTCTATGATTTTCGCATATTTGAGTTATTTTAAGTTTAACCCAACTCATTTGGGAAAATTGATATGTAAATCTTTGTAAATCTAGGGTTTTAGCAATTGCGCTTTGATAGTTTGGGTTCCTTGAATTGGTTGCTAGTGTTAAATGATGAGTATAAATATTTTGATCAGAAAATTAGAGATTTTGGAAGCTAAGAACTAAATGCCCAAAGATAATCCTTCAAGAGGGACTTGATTAGATGATATAATTATGAGTATTCTTTGTGCATATGAGTTGAAGCTAACATAAGCTAAATTAGTTCTTGAGCTTTAAAATGAAACTTGAATTTAGGCTAGTTACTTGTCTCATAAAAGTTGAAACATTAAGGAAAGTAATTGTGTAAAATTTATTCTAAGAGAAGGTTATCAAAAGTAATTTGATTTGTTTAAGTGGGAATGGAATGTTTAATGAAGTTACACATTGTTGTGTAGATCAAGGATCGCATCAAGTGGAGGACGTACATGGGAAAGGAAAGACCATCGAATAGTCTCGATTGTCAAATACTTAACAGGTAAGCCCTTAACCGTACATTTGATTTATTTTCTATATCTTGAATTTACTTAATTTAGTGACAGGGTATGGTCTTTGAAAATGAACGAATACTGATATAGAGTGAAATATTGAAAGTGTTGAATATTCGATTTAGAAAGTAAACTCTAATAGTGTAAATGTATATTCATGTCGGCGAGCGTAAACGCATAATCATGCTGACAAGCGTAAACGCATATTCATGTTGGTGAGCGTAAACGCATAATCATGATGACAAGCGTAAATGTATATTCATGCTAGCGAGCTTAAACACATAATCATGCTGACAAGCATAAACGTATAATCTTGAAGGCGAACAAAATTGCATGTTTTGTAGATGAATGTGAACATGGTAGTGATACATATAATTGCATAAGTAATGGTATTTCTAAAGGTTATGTTATGTTGTGTTAATCTCCATGAAAATTTACTGGGTTTATTAGTACTTACCAAATTATATTTTTTTGTAAACTTTGACCTTTTGATATTCTACAGGTTGGATCACCGGAGCAAATCACATTAGCCTATACTTCTTTTGGTAGACAATGTCATCCCGGCTTTTTGGTTGAATATGGCATGTATTTAGGTGGTCATGTTTTAGAAGCGTTCAAATTTGGTTATGTCCATGCTTTGTATATCTTTTACTTTAGATATTGTATGTTTTGAAAACTTCTTTTGATGATCTTTAAATTTAAAAGTGGTTATTTTGGATAGGTTATATATTGAAATAATATGCATAGTCTGCTTGCATGTTGAAATGCGACTACGTGTGTTGTTTAAAGAATATATAGAGCATGAGTTAAAGGCTTTTGAGTGAGTTTTAGGTCTTAGGATCGTTGAGAAATGGTTATATGCAAGTGTTTGAGTCTTAAATTTGAACTTTTAAACACTCACAGGCTACCCACAGGTGTGTGCCTTGGGCGTGTAGACTGCATGACTTACACGGCACGTGTAATTTAAGTTCGAATAGACCCACGGCCTAGTACATGGCCTACCCCATGGCCGTGTGGTTTAATTTCACAACAACACACGGTCTGACACACGGCCTAGCCCATAGCCATGTGACCCATTTTCGAAGCTACACACAGGCAAGCATACGGGCTAACACACGACCGTGTGCCCCTATTTTCCACGTTTTTCATATTCCGTTCAAACTTTCTAAATTATTTCAATTTGGTTCTAAATTGTCAAAATGTTACGTATAAGGTCTTGAAGGCCCGATTAAACAATAATATAAATCTATTTCTCGTGTATTTATTTTCTTATGTCGTATATTATGAGAATATTCTGATTTGTACAGTAACTCCTCGTATCCCTACTCCGGTGATAAAAACGGGATACGAGTGTTACAACTATAATATTAAAATTAATTAATTAAACCTCCTTTTAAATTTTATTTTATGTTTCTAGATTATCTAAATCAACTCAATTATCACATATTAATAATTTTCTATAAAACTTAAATTTCTTTTGATTATATAATATTTAATCTTTCATTCCAAGCTAAAAGCAAAGAAAAATTATTGCAAATAATTAAATTAATTATTTGTTTTTCGTTTGGGTAAAAAAGTAATGAAAAACATTCTAGGTTTTGTTTGGAATGGAAGATCAAATTAATTAATTTAATTAATTATAAGGATTTTTCTTTACTTTTAATTTAATATGAAAGATTCAAGATCATATAATTAAAAAAATTGAATTTCATAGACAATTATTAAAGATGACTTATTTGGCATGCTTCTAATTTGGAAACATAAAATGAAATTTTAAATTATATAAGAAGATTTAATTAATTAATTTCAATATTATAGTAACAAATCATCTAAGGATAAACAAAATTATTGATATGCATTAAATCCCGTGTATTGACATTATAATAAAAAATGTTCATCACTTCATGTGTGAATTTTGAATTCAAATCGCATTAATCGTATTATTATAAAAGTTTTGTCCTTCCCTTATAATTTTGTTGATATGCATTAAATATAAATAATTGTATTAGATCCATTTTTTTTACAAAGAAAAAGAAAAAAAAAGAGCATGTGCTGTCCCAAACTTGCATTTATTTATACACAACAAGTATAGTTATCATTCCAATGAATATCAAAAAGTTTTAAACACAATGGCAATCCCAGCGCAGTTGATATTCTCTTTCTTCCTCCTATTCTCTTTCTCCACCATCGCACTTGCCGTAAGTACCCTTCTACAACCCCTATAATTCTCTCCCCATCCCCATCTCTAAGCTCTTTATCTTTCTTCCCTTGCTTGCAGGACGATGAAGATTGTGTATATTCGGTGTACATAAGAACGGGATCTATCATCAAAGGCGGAACCGACTCCATCATCAGCCTAAAACTCGAAGATGCCTACGGCGAGTCCGTCGAGATCAGCAACCTGGAAACATGGGGTGGGTTAATGGAGCCAGGACACGACTATTTCGAGAGGGGTAACTTGGACATTTTCTCCGGTAGGGGTCGTTGCTTGGGTGCCCCTGTATGTTCCATGAACTTGACCTCAGATGGGTCGGGTTCGGGCCATGGATGGTACTGTAACTACGTGGAGGTCACCATGACAGGCGTCCATACAACTTGTAGCCAGCAGCAGTTCACGGTGGAGCAATGGTTGGCGCTGGACACCTCACCCTACACCCTCACTGCCATCAGGAACTACTGTCCATCGAAGATTCCTGATGATCAGCGTGATCGTAAGTCTAGCTTTGCCATGTGATCGCTGATTAGGCTTGTGTACCGTATTAATTAATGTAATAATTAGAACAATAATAATGAAGAGGAGTGGGGGTAAGGTTTGATTTTGTTTGATCTGCCACAGTTTGGTCATGTGATGTTTGTCTTGTAATGGGAAATCTTGGATCCCAGATGTTGTATTTCCTTTCCCACGTTAATGTTGTCGGATATTTTCAGAAGAAAAAGAAGAGTTGTCAGGTATGAAAATCACCATTATGTGGTTTCAATTTTAGGCCGAAAGAGGTTTTTTTTTCCCATAAACTTTTAGGTTTTATGTTTTGAAGCGTAAATTATCAGAATATTATTATTGATGTATTAACCATTTAAATTATACTTAAAATTTTGAATTAATGTATATTTTATATATTATATTAAATTATTTAAATACTATTTATTATTTAAAAGTTTTTAAATATATAAAATTACATGTTTTTTATTATTTGAATTAATAAAAAAAAAAAGCTTTAACTATTGAAATTAACTTTAAATTTCAAACTTTAACCAACCCAAAGGTAAAACTTTAAAGTTTAAATCTAAAATAAAAATGTCACGGACCTCGATCTCTCTTAAAATAAAATAAAAATTATTTTATAATTTATAAAATTTTAAATTATTAATAATAAAATTGTACTTGTTGAAGATTTCGAGGAAAGATAGTCTCGGAGACGATAGTAAACTTCGAGGCACGAATGACGCTTTCCAAAGAGAACTATTTGTCCTCACACAAAGTTGCTAGAGGGTTAAGACAAAAGTCTTTCCGGGATACAATGAAATTTTGAATTTCCTTTGATTAGCAAAATCACAGAATTTCCTAACTCTTATTCTAATTTCTGAAAATTGTAATTGATTGCAAAAGAAAAAAAATATGAATTCTTGTGAGCATCATAGTCCATCTATTTATATGCATTCAATGGACACCTTTTGAAGAGTCACAACCCTTTCAAATTGGATGGACACTTTTTGAAAAGTCACAACCCTTTTCATATTGGACATACCTCTTGGAAGAGACTTGTCCCATGTCCATTGGATGATAAGTCATCATTTTTCAATTAAATTTGAAAGATCATCACTTTTAATTTGCAATCTATATATTTCCAACAATCTCCCACTAGATTGCTAATTCCAGAAAATAAGTACACAATGATTAAGCATAAAGAAGGGTGTCTGCAGATTGAACCTTTTTTTAGTGCAAATTTCTCAAAGTATCAAAAAAGTGAATGGTGGCTAGTCGTTTGAACCATCACTCTTAAATTCAATATCGAAAAAATTTCACACATAATCGTAAAGAAATAGAGTAAGAGTTTAATTGTTTTAGCACCGTTATGGCCATGTGCTCATCCCGTTTCATGAACATGTATGAGATAAACCATAAATAAAATCTCGTTGAAGCAGCACCACTTCATGTCCACATAGGTGGATTTCATGTCAATTAATGTCCATCCATTAAGAGTAAAACTCATCCTCCTAAAATATAATCACTAAATCATAGTTTTTAGTGCACATTATCATTCGATAACTTGTTATTACCCTTTAAACCTTGAAACTAACTTTTAGCTAGAAAAAGGTAGGGTTTCCATTATCAATGACTCAATTAGAATGGTTTTAATCCCATCTTAGTGGTGTTACTTTTAACTAAATCCCTTGACAAACCTTTTGTCAATGGATCCGCTAAATTGTCGATTGACTTAACATAGGTAACAATTATCACACCGTCCCTAACCAATTGTCTCACATACTCATGTCTCAAACTTATATGTCTAGACTTTCCATTGTACACCTTTTTGTACGCTCGAGACATGATTGATTCACTATCACAATATACGAAAATGGCGAACCTATGTTGTGGTCACAATTTTATATCTAGTAATAGATTTCTTAGCCATTCTGCTTCCTTGCCCGTAGTCGCTAAGGCTATAAATTCAGCCTTCATAGTTGAATGTGAGATGCAAGTTTGTTTCTTGGAGGTCCAACTAATGGCTCCAACTCCGATTATAAAAATTCATCCAGATGTGGACTTATTGTCACTTAAACTTGTAATCCAACTTGCATCCGAGTAACCTTCTAGTACCGCAGGATAATCACTATAGAATAATCCCAAATTTTTTGTTTTCTTAAGATAACCAAAAATCCTACAAATTTCTTTCCAATGATCGATACCAGGACAATTTGTAAATCTCGCCAATTTGTACACAGCAAATGCGATATCGGGTCTAGTGCAATGCATTGCATACATTAAACTTCCAATTGCGCTGACATACTCAAGTTGCGCTATAGCCCTGCCTTTATTCTCACTTAACTTGAAGTTCGAATCGTATGGAGTGTTCGAATCCTTGATATTCAAGTGTTTGAACTTTTCCAATACTTTCTCAATGTAGTGAGATTGGCTTAATGCAAAGCCCCTTTCATGCTTTTTCACCTTTATACCAAGAATTGTATCTACCTCATTAAGATCTTTCATCTTAAAATTTGAGGCTAGATACTCTTTAGTCTCACGAACACCTTCCATGTTCGTCCCAAAAATCAACAAATCATCTACATAGAGGCAAATAATTACACCGTATCTATCAGTGAATTTAGTGTAAATACATTTATCCGCACCATTATGTAAAAAACCATATGAAAAAATAACAGAGTCAAATTTCTCATGCCACTGTTTAGGGGCATGTTTTAAACCATATAATGATTTGATCAACTTACACACCTTGTGTTCATTCCCAGGAAGCACAAAGCCTTCTAGTTGTTCCATGTAAACTTCTTCTTTGAGATCACCATTCAAAAAATTCATCTTAACATCCATTTGATGTACATGTAACTTATTAATGGATGCAAGTGCTATAAGAATTCAAATGGAGGTCATCCTAGCCATTGGTGCATAGGTGTCAAAATAATCTATGCCTTCTTTTTGCCTAAATCCTTTAGCCTCCAACCTAGCCTTAAAAATTGGAGAACCCCATGTTGGAGTGTTCTTCCTCTTAAACACCCATTTACACCCGATAGGCTTCGATCCCTGAGGAAGATAAACTAGAATCCAAGTATTATTGGATAATATTGAATCCATTTCATCATTGATCGCCTCTTTCCAAAATGCCGCATTCCTAGAAGTCATGGCCTTACCATAGGATTGTGGATCACTATCCACATTAAACATTATGGGGATCTTCTTAATTACAGATTCTCTATTTCCCTCAAGAAGGAATGCTAGAGATTGTGAGGAAATGAAATCGGGACCAAAGTCATTTACTTTTCTCACTCTTTGACTTTTTCTCGGTTTCATATCCTTATTGTCACAAAGACTTCGTTTGGTTTGATCACTTGAGATCATTGGTTGATATTCTTTTTCCGAATCCGTTGAATCATCGAAAAACTTATTTTCAATGAATACAACATCTCTTGTTTCAATTATCGTATTTAACACTAAGTCAAGAACACAATATGCTTTAGAATGTTGGGCATATCCAACGAATGCACCTTTGACGGCTCTTGGGCCTAACTTTGTTCTACGTTGGTCGAGAACTCTATAGTAAGCCAAACACCCCCACACTTTGAAATAATATAAGTTTGGCATCCAACCCTTCCATAACTCATATGGAGATACTTTGAATTTTCTCTATGGTATTCTGTTAAGGATATAACACGCAGTCAATAATGCTTCACCCCATAAATTATATGGAAGTTTAGCATTTAACAACATCGAGTTAACCATATCCACTAAAGTACGATTCTTTCTTTCTATCAAACCATTTTGTTGCGGAGTATAAGGCGCAGAACACTCATGTACCACACCTTGTTCCTCACAAAATACATTAAATTCGTTTGAAAAATATTCACCACCTCTATCACTACGAAGCACTTTGATTTTCTTACTAAACAAATTCTCAACCTCATTTTTAAAACGTTTAAACATATCAAAAGCCTCATCTTTACTTTTCATGAGATACACATAAGTAAATCTAGAAAAGTCATCTATAAAAGTGATAAAGTATCGTTTTCCACCTCTTGTTAGAGTTCCATTTAATTTACAAATATCTGAATGAATTAAATCTAACACTTGCGAATTCCTTTCACATTTATTAGGAAATGGCTTCTTGGTAATTTTTTATTGAATACAAATTTCACATTTATCCATAAATTCATCATTACTTAGATTGATATAACCATTCTTTTGCATATATTGTAAAGTTTTAAAATTAAAATGTGCTAAACGTGAATGCCACAAAGAATAAGACTCAACAATATAAGTAGAAGAATTGACTTTATTTATATCAATGCTCAACTTGAACATACCCTCATTACAATATCCTTTTCCTACATATATATCACCCTTAAGCAAATCAAACTTATCGGATTCCAAGATAACCTTGAACCCCTTGTTACACAGAAGACTCACAGACACTAAATTCTTTCTCACATCAGGAACATGCAACACATTGGTCAAAGTCAATTTCTTCCTAGATGTGAAGTTGAGCTCCAACATCCCTTGACCGAGCACCTTAACCGATTGATAGTTGCCCATAAGCACTTCACGGTTTGCCACTAATTCATAATTCTTGAATTGTTGTCGATCATTACACACATGGACAGTAGCACCAGAGTCAAGCCATCAATTATGAGACTTATCAGTCATGGCTATTTTGAGTTCGGTAATCATACCAATCTCCAAATTCTCAACCCCTTCTGTAACCATGGCCACTATGTTCATATCCTCCATCATATTGGCTTTGGAAATTGTGGTATCTTGCTTCTTTTTGAGAAGTTTACAATCTTTAATGTAGTGTCCTTTCTTATTGCAATTATAGCAATTGCGAGTTTTTTTCTTCGTGTTTTGCATGTCATTGGTCTCGAATGTGGCCTTTCTCTTACCATTTCGAGAGTTCTTGGACTCGCTCACATGGTTCACTTTAGAACTTTAGGGAAGATACACTGCATCACGCTTTCGAGTTTCCTCTTCAATGCGCAAATGCCTAAGTATTTTCTCCACAGTGAAGTCCTCTACCATATGCAGAAGTTTCTTCCGATAATTGTTCCAAGACGAGGGCAATTTTAAGATGATAGCCCCGACTTGTAACATTTCCGGAATAACAACTTTCAAATCACGAAGTCTGCTTACAAGGACTTGTAATTCATAGACTTGATCCATGATCGGGATATTGTCAAGCATTTTGAATTCAAAATATTTCATCATTAAAAATTTATCGGTACTTTGTCGCTCGGTGTTGTATTTCTCTTCAAGAGCTTTCCATATTTCCACCGAGGATTGCATCGACATGTAAAGATCATACAATCAATTGGACAAGGTGTTAAGAATGTGTCCACGACATGTGAAATTGTCTTCCTCACGCTTCTTCTTGAGTTCGACCACTTTCACAATTTCCTCGGAATTTGCATTAGGGGCGGGATCTTCCACGGGTTGTAAGTTTGGATCCAGAACGTATGCCACATTCAAGACAGTAAGAAGGAACAACATCTTATCCTTCCAACGATTGAAGTTTGAACCATCAAATCGGTCAAGTTTCACAAACTCTTGGTTCATCACTTTGAATGCGGTGGTAGCCTCCGTCGCCATCTTCATAATAGTTCTCTTTGATTATTGAAGATTTCGAGCGAAGATAGTTCCGGAGACGATAGTGACTTCGAGGCACGGATGACACTTTCCAAAGAGAACTATTTGCCCCCACACAAAGTTGCTAGAGGGTTAAGACAAAGGTCTTCCCAGGATACAACGAAGTTTTGAATTTCCTTTGATTAGCAAAATCACAGAATTCTCTAACTCTTATTCTAATTTCTGAAAATTGTAATTGATTGCAAAAGAAAAAAATATGAATTCTTGTGAGCATCATAGTCCATCTATTTATATGCATTCAATGGACACCTTTTGAAGAGTCACAACCCTTTCAAATTAGATAGACACCTTTTGAATAGTCACAACCCTTTTCATATTGGACATACCTCTTGGAAGAGACTTGTCCCATGTCCATTGGATGATAAGTCATCATTTTTCAATTAGATTTGAAAGATCATCAGTTTTAATTTGCAATCTATATATTTCCAACAGTACTTTAATCTCAAAAAATAATAAAAATTTGATTTAATCTTTTAAAAATGATAAATATATAAACTATTAAAATGGTGAAATTATATTTTTTTTTCTATTGTAAAAATATACAATTTAATTTTGACTCAAAAAATTTTTTCTGATTCCGCCACTAAATAAAGGAGTTAAAGAACTTATATAATGTGAAATGAACTGAGTACACTTAATCACATATTATTCTTCAATTTACAGGATAAAATTATTCGATTTAATTTATTTAATTTCATTCATTTGATATTTTTAAATTATATATATTAAATATATTTTTTAAAATATTAATAAATATAAAATGGTAGAATGAAATAAATCAATATTAAAACATATTAGTTTCAGTAAAAAAAAGGTGTGTCCCTAATACAATTCTGCCTTTTTTTTTGTTATGATTCGGTGGGTTTTTTTATTGAATATATTGGTGTAATTACATGGTAGTATCTGTTCATACTTTTTTAATTCTTTGATAACATACACACTTTACACATATAAGTGCTCGAATCCAAATCTCTTAGGATAAACTTCTTCCTCTTTTCCATTAGAACCACTCGTTGAGTTCATGTTTAGTGATTCTCCTTGAGTCAAATCAAGAAATTTGTTTCTAATAATATTTAAATTTTTAATATAGTATCTGAGTTAAATATCAACAATTTAATTAAGATTAACTAAAAAAACAAAATCATTTATCTATAATCTCTTTCTAAAGTTTTCTTTTATGTTAACTTTTATTGCTTTATTTCTTAAAAAATTCACTAAAAGAATAGGTGTAGTGTTTGGTATTAATTTTTTTTAGTGAATTACAGTAATAGGATAAAATTCGAACAATGCGATTAGTACGATTCAAATTCAAGTTATGCCTAAGACAATAAATACCTTTGACTATCATGTTATCACATAAAATTCTCGTGTCTGGTATTATTTAAATGAGTATATACTGACATTATCATGACTTACTCCATAATAAAACCTATCATAATTGTGATTTAATCAGTTAAATAAAAAATTTTGGTTAATTTAACAATTCAATTATACAAGTTGAATAATAAGAAAAACCGAACATTTAAATCTTTGATTTTTAATATTATTAATTTATTTATATTATTATTTTAAGTTTCTGGCTTAATTGGTATTACGAATTAATCAATAACTAATTTAATTAAGAAAATAATAATAATATCTTTCTGTAATAAAAAAATTTATATTATTTGAGAATATTTTAATTTTTTATATTAATAAAAATTAATAAAATTAAAAATGTCGACACCACCTTTAAAACGAAGTTTCGAAAAATTATTTTAAATTTGGAAAAAATGAGAAAAATGGGAGTCGTCACCAATCTTTTATTTGGGTGAGATTAGATCACCACAAAACGTTTAAAACGTTAAAAATGTCGGTCTACGAAATCCAGAAAAAATAGGTTTGGGAGTCGGTTACGCACGAGGAAGGATTAGCACCCTCGTACGCCCAGAATTGGTACCACATGATCATTTTCGGGTCTTGTTTTATGAAAACAATAAAAATTTGAGTAAAGTTTAAAATGCGATGTTTATTTTAAATGGCTTTGTGTAATTTTAAAGGAGACCTTTTTAAGAAAAAATTCATCCCCGTATTTCGATCCTCTTATGAGAACTAGAAGACGTGTCCAACACATTAGGCCACTATATTCTCGTAGATTTAAAATTGAAGGACGTTTCGGGAGCTTTTTAAGAAAGTATTCGATCGCGTGATTTGTACGAAAATCACACCCAGCACGTTAGGGCACGATTTTTCGAGGTCTTCACGCGAAGGAACATTGTCTCGTTTACTTCAAAATCTTTTGGATATAGATAGGGATGTGTTTGAAAACTTTTGAAGAGGATATTTCTTTCGCACGAATTACGAAAATCACACCCCGCACGTTAGAGCACGATTTTCAAAGTTTTCATACGAAATAATATTACCTCGTTTTTGTCACGAAATCATTCGTATATATATTTTGAGAACTTGAAAATTTCGTATTAGGGTTAAAATGCAATCCTTGAACATATGATTTGAAGGATTTGGAAATGGGTTACCCGTTTACTTCGATTTTCACGAAGAATTAAAGTTGCGACCAACACGTTAGGACACGACATTCTCGGAATCTCGAGGTGAACGGGCATAAAAACTTGAAAAGGATATTCGGTTTGCGTGAATTATACGAAGAAATCACACCCGACACGTTAGGGTGTGATTTTTCGAAGTTTTACGCTCGAACGAAATATTGCCTCGATTTTTTAAAATAATTTGTAAATGAATGCGTAAGTTTAAAACACGAATAGCGATTAATAAGAGAAATTAGATACGAAGCAATATAATAAGCAGATAAATAATATGCGAAAGTATAAAATGCAGATGCAAATAAATGCAAACATTGATAAGGAAGAAGAAACGATGAAATCGGGGTTGAAAACGAGACTTTTGGATACACAGGGGCAAAATGGTAATTTTGGACTCTCGAGGGCAAAATGGTAAATTTCGGTGAAATCAGGGTTAAAAATGGAATTTTGAAAAGTTCGGGGGTAAAATGGTAATTTTGGTGAAATCAGGGTCAAAAATGGAATTTTGGAAAGTTTAGGGGTAAAATGGTAATTTTTGGAAGTTTCGGGGTCAAAATATAATTTTCTAAAATTTTGGGGTCAAAATGCAATTTCTAGACTGTTTGGAGACCCATAAACAATAAAACCAAAGAGTGGGTGACACGTGGCAGCCTCACAGGCATCCAGCAGTCAAGGGACTAAATTGTAAATCTTGAAAAATTTTGGGGGCTAATTTTGTAATTAAATAAAAGTTGATTTAGGGATTAAATTAAAACAAATTAAAAATAACAAGGGCTAAATGCATAAATAAGCCAAAAAGTGACACGTGGCAGCCTCTGGTGTGGTCAAACAGTCAAAGGATTAAATTGAAAAGCAATTAAAATTACTGGGCAAAATTGCAAATAATTAAAAAGGGCAGAAAGGACTAAATTGAAGCAAATAAAAAATGCGAAAGGACCAATTGAATAAATAACCCATTACTTGAAAACGCGCGGATCCTCCGTGCGGGTCGGGTCGAATTCGGGTCGTCCAAATGGGTTACTATAAATGTCAATTTAAGGTTTTTTTTTATTTTCATTTTATTTAAAAAAACCAAAAGCATTCTCTCTCTCTCTCTTTTCTTTTCTCAAACTCCCCCTCTCATTCTCATCGGCTGGCCAATCTCCAACCCAGTTCCGGCCGGCGTCCGTCGAGGTTGTGCTACACACGCCCCACCAAATGATGCGCGTAACCAGCCCGCTCCGAGATCCGTCGACCGCCAGTGCAACGCGCCGTTGCTCCGCCGTTCATGCGCCTCCGATCAGGTGAGTTTAAAGCCTCCCCCTTCTCTTTTCATTTCTTTTCCTTTTTTCTTTTTAAAAAATTTATTTTCCCCTTATTAGATTTTTAAAACCATTTGAAAAAAAAACCAATCTTTTAGACTTTAAGATCCCTTTTCTTCGAAAAGGGTCGGATCTAGTTTATACCAGATCTTAAACCCCTTCTTTATTTTTTTAAAAAACATTTTTGTTCTAAAATCCATTTTTAAAGAAACTATTTTCATATTCCCTTGATTCGGTTATTGCGTATTTTAGGTTTATTTTAATCCCTATTTTCATGCTTTGCAGATATGTTCGTGAGTGGCTCTTTATGACGAAGGGGTGGCCGGAGAAGAAAAGATTGGGCCGGAGACAACGGTGGCACTTGGAGCTCCGGTGGTGGCCGATTCCGGCGATGGTTCAGATCAGGGGGTAACTTTTCAAATCTCTTTTTTATTTATTATTTATTAAAACATTTATTATTATTATTAATGCTTTTATTTAAAATTAATTAATACTATTTAAAACATTAATTAATGCATTTAAAATATTCAATGAGCAGATGTATATACATAAGAACGTTTGAGTTAATAAATGTAAACTTAATAACAACATTAATGCATGTTTAAAAGGAAAAATAAGGATGTTAATGTATAATATAAACTGATGAATAAAGTTTTACAACATTAATGATAATAAGTGCATTGTATGTACCTGGCTAACTTCAATGGCTGCTTTTATTTGAGTGAATATTATTTGGTGATGGTTCGAATGTTTTGTTAAGAAAGGATTTGTATTTTCTATTTTCAGAATTCGGTTTTGTACTGGGATTTTAAAGTCTGGGTTTGTAACCCTTTACAATGCAATTCAATTTGGCTTTTATAGCCAAACTTACAATCATTCTGATTTGTTTCTTTCAATTCAATGCTAGTCCTAATCTTTCTCTTCTTTTTGCAGGTTCCAGCAGTGAAGCTTGTAGCAGTGGCGGTGGCAGGTGAGCTGAGGATGGTGGCTGATCAGAGCAAGTGGCTGCTGACGTGGCGCACTCCCATTGGCCAAGCTGGAGGTGGCAACAGCACAAGTGGGCAGATTTTTCTGCTTTGGGCTAGTGCTTAGTTGGGTCAAAAAAATGGGTATAAATGGGCTAAGGGAATTGGGCCAATTGGGCCTTGTAAATGGACTTTATGGACTTTTAATTTTAATGTTTAAATTTAGTATTTTCATAATTTGATTTAAATTTAAATTTAAATAGTTGAATTTAAATTTTAATAAATTCAAAATTTAAAACATAAAAGCCCAAGCCCAGTCAAAATTGGGCTTCAACAGCTGCCCCTCTTTGCTTGTTGCTGTGTAATAGGAACGGAGCAAAGATTAAAAAGGAGGCCCAATTTTGTCAAGTTTCGCTGAATCTCGACTCCATCGTTGACTACTTCATATTGATAACACTTGACTTGCAGCTCTATTCCAATCCACCGTGAGTGCGGGAAAAATGGGATCTGCCATCTAACTTGCTGCATCCTCAACAGTAGGGTATGACGTCGAGGTTTTATCTTGCTCTTCAGAGAGATAAAGACCAGCTATCCAACTTTACTTCAATTTCAAGAGGATAGGAAATGATATTTGATGCTTTGTCCAGCTCTTACTTCAATTTCAGAGATAAAGACTTGATATCTAGCTTTACTTCAATTTCAAGAGGATAGGAAATGAGGTCGCTCTTACTTCAATTTCAGAGATAAAGACTTAATATCCAGCTTTACTTCAATTTCAAGAGAATAGGAAATGATGTGGCTCTTACTTCAATTTTAGAGATAAAGACTTGATATCCAGCTTTACTTCAATTTCAAGAGGATAGAAAATGATGTTGCTCTTACTTCAATTTCAGAGATAAAGACTTGTTATCCAACTCTACTTCAATTTCAAGCGGATAGGAAATGACGTTGCTCTTACTTCAATTTCAGAGATAAAGACTTGTTATCCAACTCTACTTCAATTTCAAGAGGATAGGAGACGATCTTGCTCTGATTTCAATTTCAGAGATAAAGACTTGATATCCAGCTTTACTTCAATTTCAAGAGGATGGGAAACGATCTTGCTCTTACTTCAATTTTAGAGATAAAGACTTGATATCCAGCTTTACTTCAATTTCAAGAGGATGGGAAACGATCTTGCTCTTACTTCAATTTCAAAGATAATGACTTGTTATCCAACTCTACTTCAATTTCAAGAGGATAGGAAATGATCTTACTCTTACTTCAATTTCAGAGATAAAGACTTGATATCCAACTCTACTTCAATTTCAAGAGGATAGGAAATGACGTTGCTTTTACTTCAATTTCAGAGATAAAGACGTGTTATCCACTCTACTTCAATTTCAAGAGGATAGGAAAAGATCTTGGTCTTACTTCAATTTCAGAGATAAAGACGTGTTATCCACTCTACTTCAATTTCAAGAGGATAGGAAAAGATCTTGCTCTTACTTCAATTTCAGAGATAAAGACGTGTTATCCAACTCTACTTCAATTTCAAGAGGATAGGGAATGATCTTGCTGCGGTCTGATCCACCTTGACTTCTAGGTGGAAGGTCCATCGTCGTGGATTCGACCCTTCATGTTCGTAAAATGCTAGATTATTCGTTGTGACTTTTCCCTTCAAATCGCCGTGATGCGGGATCTTCTATCGCTGCCTTGGCTTTTCATCGTGCATCCTCTGACGCTGAGACCTGTAGAAAATGCTCAAATGGTCCTCTAGGTAGGCCAGGTATGTTTAGGATGTTATGCTTGGAAATGAGTTAGAATGCTCTTAACCTAGAATGAATGTGTATGATTTAATGTTTTAAATTTTCAAAGATTAGTCTTTTCTATTTTGAAGCCATCTCTTGACGTTTCCTTGAATTCAACTTGGCAGATTCAACATTTGAATTGCTTCTTTCAGGTTTTAACTCTTTCAACTGGCAGTTGTTTAGGACTCTCGTGTCTTTTAGGAAATTCCTAAAACAATACTCACGAATCCTTGTTTCCTTTTATGACCTTTTATCCATCATCTTAATATGAAAATACTTGGACAATATTGAAAAGAATGAGATTAAATTTGGAGATTTATTGGCTATGATATCAAATATTTACAAAGAACAAATAACGACAAAAGAACGGTTTCAGACTTAGATATCAGATATGAGTTTCCCTGATCCAAAGACCATTTTTTTGCTTGCTATGTTTCTAGAGGTCCTGGGATTACTTCGTTGATGCCCCAAGATGTAAAATATTTTCATTTTGCCACTTTTGAGGGAGCAATTGGTTGTCCTTGTTTTGCATTTGAGTTGCTCTTTTCGAGTTTTCAACTCAAAACCCCTTTGGTTTCAAGATGCCCTTCCATGGGTTTTCATCCTAACCTCTCCGATTTTTTTTTATGTGTAATATTTCTTCACCGAGTCTGAATTCATCGGGTTGTATAATTCTTTGCCATCAATTTCAGTCAAAATTAAGGCTCCTCCAAAGAAGGCTTTCTTTACCACGTACGGCCCCTCCCAATTAGGCATCCATTTTCCTCGAGAGTCTTTATGTATTGGAAGTATCTTTTCAAGACTAAATCTCCCTCATGGAATTCTCTAGGACGAACCTTCTTGTTGCAAGCACGCATCATCCGCTTTTGGTACATCTGACCATGACGGATAGCCTTTAATCTCTTTTCCTCAATCAAATTTAACTGATCATATCTGGCTTGGACCCATTCAGCTTCATCCAAATTTAGCTCTGATAAGACTCGGAGAGAAGGGATCTCCACCTCGATGGGTAAAACAGCCTCCATTCCATATACAAGTGAAAACGGCGTTGCCCCAATAGATGTTCTGACAGAAGTTCTATAAGCAAGGAGAGTAAAAGGTAATTTTTCATGCCAATCTTTATAGGTTTCTGTCATTTTTGCAATAATCTTCTTGATGTTTTTATTGGCCGCTTCCACTGCTCCGTTCATCTTTGGACGATATGGGGACGAGTTATGATGTCTGATCTTGAATTGCTCACAGACCTCCGATATCGTGCTGTTGTTCAAGTTTAGTGCATTGTCTGATATGATCTTTTCTGGCATTCCATATCGACATATGATTTCCTTTTTCAGGAACTTGCTGACCGCAGACTTTGTAACATTAGCTTAAGAGGCAGCTTCTACCCACTTGGTAAAGTAGTCGATAACCACAAAAATAAATCAATGTCCATTAGAGGCCTTTGGTGAAATTGGTCCAATAACATCCGTGCCCCACATAGAAAAAGGCCATGGGGATGTCATGACGTGTAGAGGTGAGGGAGGCACATGGATCTTGTCCCCATAGATCTGGCATTTGTGGCATTTCTTGGCATAATTGATACAATCAATCTCCATAGCCGACCAATAGTACCCAAATCTCATGATCTGCCTAGCCATTTTGAATCCATTCGCGTGTGTTCCACAAATCCCTTCATGGACTTCTTCTAGGATCTTTTTAGCCTCGATTGAGTCCACACATCTCAATAACACCTAATCCTTTCTTCTCTTATACAGGACCTCTCCATCTAGGATGTACTCGTTCGCGAGCCTTCTCAATGTTCTTTTGTTATTTTTAGTAGCTCCCTCGGGGTATTTTCGATCTTTCACATATTGGAGAATATCCTGGTACCAAGGATGCCCCTCTTTTCCTTCATCTTCAATCTTGCAGCAATGGGCTGGAGTTTCGTAAATACTCATCCGAATGGGCTTCATGTCCTCTGGCCTATTTACTTTTATCATCGAAGCTAAAGTAGCCAAAGCATCAGCCATTTGGTTTTCCTCGCGTGGGAGGTATCTGAACGTGACCTCGTCAAATTCTTTGATCAGTTCGAGGACCATATTTCGATATTCAATTAACTTGGAGTCCCTTGTCTCCCATTCTCCTCTCAGCTGGTAAATCACCAATGCTGAATCTCCATAGATTTTTAAGACCTTGATCCCTCGATCTATGGCTACTTGAATCCCCATGATACACGCTTCATATTCTGCCATATTATTTGTGCAATCAAAGTCAAGCTTACTGGTGAAGGGATAATGGTCTCCTTTTGGCGACACTAAAACTGCACCGATCCCGTTGCCCATAGCGTTTGAAGCGCCATCGAAGTTCAATCGCCACGAATGTTCAGTCATTGTCTCCTCTTCAGTAGTTACGACATACATCAGATCCTCATTTGGAAAGTCAAAATTTATCGGCTCATAGTCTTCCAAATCCCTACTGGCCAGGCAGTCTGCGATTGCACTTCCTTTAATTTCCTTTTGGCTTACATAGACGATATCAAATTCCGACAACAGAATCTGCCATCTAGCCATTCTTCCATTTAATGCAGTTGACTCCATCATGTATTTTAGAGGATCCAACTTCGAGATTAACCATGTCGTGTGGTATAGCATGTACTGTCGCAATCTTCGGGTAGTCCAAACCAGTGCGCAGCATAGTTTTTCTATTGGAGAGTATCTTGCTTCATAGTCAGTAAATTTCTTACTGAGATAGTATATGGCTCTTTCTTTTCTTCCAGTCTCATCATGTTGTCCCAAGACACATCCCATAGAATTCTCGAAGATCGTTAAGTACAAGATTAATGGTTTGTTGGGATTTGGCGGTACTAGTACCAAAGCATCAGACAAATACTGCTTAACTTTATCAAAAGTTCTTTGGCACTGGTCATCCCAAATGCTTGGGTTATGCTTTTTAAGAAGGCGAAATATGGGGTCACATTTCTCCGTTAATTATGAAATAAACCGAGCAATATAATTCAACCTCCCAAGAAAACCTCGAACCTTCTTTTGCGTACAAGGCGGGGGAAACTCTTGTATAGCTTTAACCTTGTCTGGGTCTATTTCGATTCCCTTCTAGCTGACCACAAAACCCAACAATTTTTCGGATGTAGCCCCAAAAGTGCACTTGGCAAGGTTCAATTTTAGCTGGAACTTCCTCAACCTCATGAACAATTTTCTTAAGACATTCACATGTTCTTCCTCTGTTCGGGACTTTGCAATCATGTCGTCGACGTAGACCTCAATTTCTTTGTGCATCATATCATGAAACAATGTTACCATGGCTCTTTGATATGTTGCCCCCCGTTTTTAAGTCTGAATGGCATCACCTTATAACAGAATGTTCCCCACATTATGACAAAGGTAGTTTTTGCCATGTCTGTAGGGTCCATCTTTATTTGGTTATATCCGGAGAAACCATCCATGAAGGAGAAAAAGGCATGCCCCGCTGTATTATCTACCAGGGTGTCGATATGAGGCAGCGAAAAGTTATCTTTTAGGCTAGCCCTATTCAAATCCCGATAATCTACGCACATACGTACTTTACCATCTTTCTTGGGGACAGGAACAATATTGGCAACCCATTTCGAATATTCAACCACTCGGAGGAAACCTGCGTCAAACTATTTTCGGACCTCTTCTTTTATTTTAAGCAGCACATCAGGTCACATTTTACGGAGCTTTTGTTGGACGGGTTTGCATTCTTTCTTTATTGGGAGCTTGTGAACCACGATGTCGGTGTTTAGCCCCAGCATGTCTTGGTAGGACCAGGCGAAGACGTCTTTGAATTCTCTTAGCAGCTCAATGAGATCTCTTCGTGTTTTTGCTGAGATGCTCAAGAATGATTTATTTTTATGTGTTACTGCAAATAATTTATTTGGAATTGAAAGGAAAAGAATAAAGAGATAGTTATCAAAATGTATCTTCATTTAAGATAATGGATAAAAACTCAAAAGCCCTTTTACAAAAGATTTCTATCATTCCCGGGCATAGAATGATAGAGGTGTAACGAGTATTACTTTGAAATGTTCCTAAAAGCTACGGGGAGCTCCTCTTCTACCCAGTTGTCCAAACTACTCCCAGGTGCATACGGACAGATTTGAAGCGAACTCCTTTCTTCAGCTTCTTCGGAAATAGCATTTATGTTCAGTTCCATCACAAGTTTTGCAACTTTTTCCTCCTCAAGCCTTAGCCCACCAGAAACGAAAGTTTTAGAAATATGAGGGAAGGTCATCGATCTCCAACTGATTTCTTCCCCGGTTTGTCGTGCTCTTCTTGTCTCTCTCTTTCTTTCTATTTCTTTCTTCCTTTCTTTCACATCTGGCTTGTACCCTAACTCGAAACGATCCCACTTTCTAAATGGCGACGGCGCGCTAACTATTCCTTGGAGATATTTCTCGAGCCCTTTTCCCGTCAATGCTCCTTTTCCAATCGTCAAGCGCAACCCCATCTTCGTTGTTTGTGACAATTTAGGTTCAAGAATTTTACTTCCCTCTCCAATAAATGTGGCATTGAAAAATTCCAACGAACAGAAAGAGCATTCTATTGCCTCTTCATCTTTGTCTATGTACGGGGCATCATTTGTTACAGACGCAACAATATCCTCCTCGGCATTGATTGTAACCAACCTTCCTTCGGTTACCAGCTTGAGCTTTTGGTGAAGTGAGGATGGTACTGCCCCTGCTGCGTGAATCCAAGTCTTCCTAATAAGCAATTGTAGGAAGGCTTGATATCCATCACCAAGAAATCAACCTCGTAAGTATTTGGGCCTATTTGTAATGGTACTTCGATCCTGCCCATCACTTTTCTTTCAGTTCAATGGAAAGCTCTGATTATGTTGTGGCACATCCTCATATAAGAGCTATCGATGGGTAGTCTTTCGAGAGTGGCCAATGGTAGAACATTTAAAGCTGAGCCATTGTCGATAAGCACTCCGGGTAGAGTGTACCCTTTACAGCGAGTGGTAATATGCAATGCCTTGGTCGATCCCATACCTCCAGATGAGATTTCATCGTCATTGAAGAAAATGAAATTATCAGCGCTAATGTTGTTAATCAGTCGTTCCAGCTTGCATACCGATATATCCTGGGTCACATAAGTCTCGTTGAGCACCCTCATTAATGCGTTACGGTGTGCCTCTGAACTTAGTAGTAACGCCAAGATAGATATGCGTGCGGGCTGCTTATGTAACTACTCAACTACGCTATATTCGCTGTGTTTCAAGAATTTCAGGAACTCTTTTGCTTCTCTTTCTGCCACCGGCTCATTTATCGGTTCCAACTTGCCAGTCACTTTCTCGGGTTCAACCGTTACAGCTTTTCCTTTGGCAGCTACTTTCTCTTCCAAGTTGTAAGTTTTACCGCTACGTGTGACCAGGTTCACATTTTGCAACTGCTCCTCCTTGGGTGCTACAATGTTGCACTCGTAGCTCTAGGGAACTCTTTTGCTATCTTCATAAGTAAACGGTGCAGCTTTCCGTATGATAACACATGATGTCTCTTGTCTTCTCGTCTCTGCTCCCCTGGATGTGGAGAATTATTATCGGGCGATCAGGCTCATGTGTCCTCTTTTCTTCGGAGGAGCAAATATCTCTCACCTCTTCTCCCTCTTCGAAGAACTCCAATTCCTTGCGGTCCATCAAATCCTGTACTAGAACCTTGAACTCCGTACAATGCTGAATTTCGTGTCCTTTAACATTGTGGAAATCACAATGGTTCTTGGCCATTACCATCTTTTCGTCGTTCTGTACAATCATTTCTCTAGCCACCAGCTGATGCCATACCCATCTCATAGGAGATTTGACCTCTTCAATGTGAGCTTTAATCTTTTTCCCTCCTACACTCGTAATCGCATTTACTCCTTGATCAGAATGGACGGGTAAAGGGTTTCCGGCTACATTGGGTCTCGATGGCTTATCAAATCTTAATTTCTTCATCTTAATTAATTTTTCTACCAATTTCTTGAAAGTGAAACAATTTTCGATGGAGTGCCCAATCACTCCTCCATGAAATTCACATTGGACGTTGGCGTCGTACCACTTTGGAAATGGTGGAGGTACGGGCTCCGTGATATATGGGGCTACCACGTGTTGATCATATAACTGCTGATAGAGGTCTTTGTACGTAACGAAAATTGGAGTGAACTACATCTTCTCGGTATTCTTTTTCCAGTTTGATTCTGATCTTGGTAAACTTTGATAATTGTCAGAAGGAGGTTTTGATTGCGTCATCTTAATTGACTTGGCATAATTTGGTCTGTATGTGCTTACATTATTCACCTCGGCTTCCTTCCTCTTAGGTGCTACCCTTTTTCCATCGTCTCCTGCGTCAATTTTTCCGCTTTTAATCGCGTTCTCAATCATTTCTCCTGACATCACTACATCCGAAAAACTCCTTGTAGCGTTACTCACCAAGCGATCGAGATACGGTGCCTTTAGCGTATGGATAAAAAGCATCGTTGTCTCTTTTTCTATCAAGGGCGGTTGTACCTAGGTAGCTATATCCCTCCAACGTTGAGCATATTGTCAAAAGCTTTCACTTGGTTTATTCTCCATGTTTTGCAAGGTAATTCTGTCTGGAGCAATATCAGTAACATGGCCGTATTGCTTCATAAAAGCTTGGGCCAAATCCTTCCAGGAATTGATCTTTGTGCGGCTTAGTTGGTTGTACCATTTTGCAGCAGATCCAACCAAACTATCTTGGAAACAGTGAATTAATAATTTTTCATTGTGGACATATCCTGTCATCTTCCGACAGAACATTGTAATGTGTGCTTCTGGGCAGCTTATCCCGTTGTATTTTTCAAATTCGGGCATCTTGAACTTCGGGGGTAGCACTAGGTCTGGAACTAGACTTAGTTCTTTGGCATCGATTCCACTATAGGCGTCAATCCCCTCCATTGCCCTAACCTTGTCTTCCAACCATTTGTACCTTTCTTCTATTTGTTTGGATACCTCTATTTTCATTCTTTTTGCCTCCATCGTATCGTTGAGGTCAGGGTGGATGGGATTCGCAGCGGTTTCACCCGGGTTTGATCCTGATCCGACCAGGTAATTAGTTTGTCCTGATGCGCCAATGGGCTGTGATTGCGCCCGAATGAGGATGGGTGTCTCTCGTGGGTTTGTTTCTGGCGGGGCCTGATGGTGTGTGGGTGTAAAGCCGGGAGGATATGGAGGATCCTCATTTTCCTCTCTCGGGCCTTCAGCGGGACCTTTTCCTTTGTCTGAATCTCGCAACAGCTGGGTTAACTGATTAATTATATTGCTTTGAGATTCGATTATTTGGTCTCTCATATCCCTTTGTACTCTCTCTAGCTGGTCTTGTAACTAAGCTTGCATCTGCTCTTGTATTTCTTTTTGCATTTGCTCTAGCCTCTCTATTCTCTGATCCATAGCTTTGGCCCTCTTACGCGTATAATAACGATGTGGGTTTTCAATGTTTACTATTGTTAACTATTAAATTAACTTTAATTAGGTAGGAGATGTTATGTCAATAATATGCAAGATATGATGCAAAATGCATGTATGCAAAAGCGAGAAAAGGCATTGATTCTAAAGTCCATTTTCATTTAGAGCAACTTCTCGAGAAGAAAAACTTCTTTACATAAAATAAAGTTTATACAAATGGTTTGGCCATTGATATGATCTCGTTCCCCGACCTCTCTTTGAGCTTGACAGGTGTGCCTTTCACTGGTTTCTAAATTTCTTTCCATTATCTCGAGTCGGATTTCATTATTATGGAGTGTGGCCTCCAGTTCTTGCACTCTTTCTCTTAGTTCTTGTCTTTCGACCATGCACGCTTTCAGCTTCGATACTGTGTTTCGATTTCGGTGCCTCCATAATGACTCTTCTAACTCCTTTACCCTCGCTTCTAAACTGGCCATTTGAGCTTTCAACTCGGTCTCCTCGACTCGTTTTTCTAGTAGCTCTCCTTTCAAGGCGTTCTCTCGGGCTTGACCATCTTGGAACTTTCTTTGCCAATGCTCCGTTTGGTCCTTTTGTTCCTGAATTTCCTGACGCCATTACTCAGAAGTTTTCCCTAACCCCGCAATCCTCATAGATTGACGAAGCTTTTTGTAGTGTTTCTTCAAATCTTCAAGGTCTTCTTCAGCCTTATTTTTCCCTTTTCTCAATTTCTCGGCCTCTAACCTGTGAAAATCCACATCTAGCCCTAGCTGTATCTTGTCTTCCTCTAGTACTTCTATCCTTTTTCCGAACTCTGAGCTTTTCCTTTCAAAGTCATGCTTAAGGATGTCTATTTCTGTCGAGACCTCTTGCAAATATTCCTCCAAAGGGCGAACATTTTCTGGATTTGGCGCAGGGATGTTGTCATTCACTCTGTTACCCCTCCACCAGTCATAATTCGAGGTTGTCAATGGATTGGCACTGAACTTTTTCATTTTTTGCACCTTTTTCCATGAATTCGCCATTTCCCGAACTTTCTTCTTATAGTCGTTCCCTTTATAAGAAAATTCGCAATGTGCCAGGCCATGTGTAGCAGGGATAAACTGTCTTGTCTTATATTATCTCAAAACAAGCAGCGGAGCATATCCAGTAGCACCCCAGACTCCGAGTAACGGGACCCAATCGAAATCACCACATCGGTAGAGAATCTCATCTGGGAGGAACCAAAGTGCACACCATTCAATATTTTCATCTCGAAGATTCTAGAGAACAGCTGCCCATTTTTCTTCGGATATATTTTGTTCACGTTGCGTGGCCACAAAGCCCTTTAAAGGCGAAAATCTGTTGAAAATACCTTACAAGAGAATTTCTCCACTTTCCAAAGGTGGCTGTGAAACCAGACCATTAAAAGCTAAGCACAACCAATGAATCTTCCTTCTCCCTCTCTTCGACATGCACTTAACGAGCGAAAAGTTTCTGCCAGAATAGCAGGGACGGGTGTAATTCCTCTACTTGTCGGTCGAACAAGGCTACCACTGCATCCTCAACGTGTCCTAATGCTTTCGAAAACAAGACTAATCCGTATATGCCGAGGACGAAGATGTCAATACGTTTTTTCATATCTGGATGTGTTGCAATCAGATCTTGCAAACTCTTCCAATTAACACACTTATTATCTCCCTTTACCTTTATTCGAGAAGCAACCCACTGTTCACTCATTTCTGTAATACTCATTAATCTTTTCAGAAATGTAGGAACACTTGCGTCTTTCGAATATGCTTTATCGGCTTGGACTCTAGGACAACGAATTAAAGCAGTGTATTCTTCTATTATTGGTACCAAGTCTAGGTGCCCGAAGGTGAAGCAACTATAGGCAAGATTCCAATGTTGGGAGAGAGCTCGGAACAGATGCTTGTCGATCTTTACTTCGAGTAGGTAAGATAGATCTTCATAATCTCGATAAAACATCTGCCTCATTTCATCATCCCAGAGCCCCCAAATCTCTCTTAACCCTTGCAAGTTATTCTGAGTTACGTTAATACGAGTGTAGTCCCAGAATTCTGACAAATGCCCGTCTTTCAGGCTATCACCCTTCTCGCGTTGTTGCTCTTCGGACCATAGGCGTGCCACCATATTATCTTCTACTTTATCTAGAAATCCTTCTTCCATGATGAAACTGCCTAGTTTGTAAACGGACTTAAATCAAACCTTTTTGTTCATAATGATGCAAATGCAAGTAAAAAGAGACAAAACAAACACGGTTAGTAGCATGTAAGAATCAAAATCAGCATACAAACGTATAACACAGTACCTAAGAATTAATCTTGGGTGAATGCTAAAAGGTTCGGCCTAACTCCATCTAAGGCGAGTACTTACGGTTCACTATATGTAGTTTAGGTTCTAAAGATGAAGGGTACCCAAACCAGCAGATTCCTCGGTCCTCACCCATTACAGGCTCATACAGACGAGTTCGATTTAGGGGGACGCATTTCCCGCATGTTTGCATGGAAGTGAAAACTTCACGAAAACAAGGGTACTTTGTAATCTCGAAAGCGATCCACTATCCTGCACGGAGGTGAAGACCTCACGAAGGAGTAGTTTCCCACTTTCACTTAAAAGGGTAATAACGCGATGCACATGATGCCAAATTATACTAGAAATATCACAGAGCATAATATTACACAAAAAGATGTCGAGGATCGCATGTTAAACAAAATCAAAGCTGGAAAAGTTATCAAAAGAGACCCGAAAATAATCAATTTGGCTTGACTCTCGTTTGTTTTAGAAAAAAAAAGTCCCCAGCAGAGTCGTCAAGCTGTCGAAACCACCTTTAAAACGAAGTTTCGAAAAATTATTTTAAATTTGGAAAAAATGAGAAAAATGGGAGTCGCCACCAATCTTTTATTTGGGTGTGATTAGATCACCACAAAACGTTTAAAACGTTAAAAATGTCGGTCTACGAAATCCAGAAAAAATAGGTTCGGGAGTCGGTTACGCACGATGAAGGATTAGCACCCTCGTACGCCCAGAATTGGTACCACATGATCATTTTTGGGTCTTGTTTTATGAAAACAATAAAAATTCGAGTAAAGTTTAAAATGCGATGTTTATTTTAAATGGCTTTGTGTAATTTTAAAAGAGACCTTTTTAAGAAAAAATTCGTCCTCGTATTTCGATCCTCTTATGAGAACTAGAAGACGTGTCCAACACATTAGGGCACTATATTCTCGTAGTTTCAAAATTGAAGGACGTTTCGGGAGCTTTTGAAGAAAGAATTTGATCGCGTGATTTGTACGAAAATCACACCCAGCACGTTAGGGCACGATTTTTTGAGGTCTTCACGCGAAGGAACATTGTCTCGTTTACTTCAAAATCTTTTGGATATAGATAGGGATGTGTTTGAAAACTTTTGAAGAGGATATTTTTTTCGCACGAATTACGAAAATCACACCCCGCACGTTAGGGCACGATTTTTGAAGTTTTCATACGAAATAATATTACCTCGTTTTTTTCAAGAAAATCATTCGTATATATATTTTGAGAACTTGAAAATTTCGTATTAGGGTTAAAATATAATCCTCGAACATATGATTTGAAGGATTTGGAAATGGGTTACCCGTGTACTTCGATTTTCATGAAGAATTAAAGTCGCGACCAACACGTTAGGACACGACATTCTCGGAATCTCGAGGTGAACGGGCGTAAAAACTTGAAAAGGATATCTGGTTCGCGTGAATTATACGAAGAAATCACACCCGACACGTTAGGGCGTGATTTTTCGAAGTTTTACGCTCGAACGGAATATTGCCTTGATTTTTTAAAATAATTTGTAAATGAATGCGTAAGTTTAAAACACGAATAGCGATTAATAAGAGAAATTAGATACGAAGCAATATAATAAGCAGATAAATAATATGCGAAAGTATAAAATGCAGATGCAAATAAATGCAAACATTGATAAGGAAGAAAAAACGATGAAATCGGGGTTGAAAATGGGACTTTTGGATACTCGAGGGCAAAATGGTAATTTTGGACTCTCAGGGGTAAAATGGTAAATTCCGGTGAAATCGAGGTTAAAAATGGAATTTTGGAAAGTTCGGGGGTAAAATGGTAATTTTTGGTGAAATTGGGGTTAAAATGGAATTTTGGAAAGTTCGAGGGTAAAATGGTAATTTTTGATGAAATTGGGGTCAAAAATGGAATTTTGGAAAGTTTGGGGGTAAAATGGTAATTTTTGGAAGTTTTGGGGTCAAAATATAATTTTTTGAAATTTTAGGGTCAAAATGCAATTTTTGGACTGTTTGGAGACCCATAAACAATAAAACCAAAGAGTGGGTGACACGTGGCAGCCCCACAGGCATCCAGCAGATAAGGGACTAAATTGTAAATCTTGAAAAATTCTGGGGGCTAATTTTGTAATTAAATAAAAGTTGATTTAGGGATTAAATTAAAACAAATTAAAAATAACAAGGGCTAAATGCAGAAATAAGCCAAAAAGTGACACGTGGCAGCCTCTGGTGTGGTCAAACAGTCAAAGGATTAAATTGAAAAGCAATTAAAATTACTGGGCAAAATTGTAAATAATTAAAAAGGGCAGAAAGGACTAAATTGAAGCAAATAAAAAATGCGAAAGGACCAATTGAATAAATAACCCATTACTTGAAAACGCGCGGATCCTCCGTGCGGGTCGGATCGAATTCGGGTTGTCCAAATGGGTTACTATAAATGTCAATTTAAGGTTTTTTTTTATTTTCATTTTATTTAAAAAAAACCAAAAGCATTCTCTCTCTCTCTCTCTTTTCTTCTCTCAAACTCCCCCTCTCCTTCACATCGGCTGGCCAATGTCCAACCCAGTTCCGGCCGGCGTCCGTCGAGGTTGTGCTACACGCGCCCCACCAGATGATGCGCGTAACCAGCCCGCTCCGAGATCCGTCGACCGCCAGTGCAACGCGCTGTTGCTCCGCCGTTCATGCGCCTCCGATCAGGTGAGTTCCCCTTCTCTTTTCATTTCTTTTCCTTTTTTCTTTTTAAAAAATTTATTTTCCCCTTATTAGATTTTTAAAACCATTTGAAAAAAAAACCAATCTTTTAGACTTTAAGATCCCTTTTCGAACGGATCTGGTTTATACCAGATCTTAAACCCCTTCTTTATTTTTTTAAAAAATATTTTTGTTCTAAAATCCATTTTTAAAGAAACTATTTTCATATTCCCTTGATTCGGTTATTGCGTATTTTAGGTTTATTTTAATCCCTATTTTCATGCTTTGCAGATATGTTCGTGAGTGGCTCTTTATGACGAAGAGGTGGCCGGAGAAGAAAAGATTGGGCCGAAGACAACGGCGGCACTTGGAGCTCCGACGGTGGCCGATTCCGGCGATGGTTCAGATCAGGGGGTAACTTTTCAAATCTCTTTTTTATTTATTATTTATTAAAACATTTATTATTATTATTATTAATGCTTTTATTTAAAATTAATTAATACTATTTAAAACATTAATTAATGCATTTAAAATATTCAATGAGCAGATGTATATACATAAAAACGTTTGAGTTAATAAATGTAAACTTAATAACAACATTAATGCATGTTTAAAAGGAAAAATAAGGATGTTAATGTATAATATAAACTGATGAATAAAGTTTTACAACATTAATGATAATAAGTGCATTGTATGTACCTGGCTAACTTCAATGGTTGCTCTTATTTGATTGAATATTATTTGGTGATGGTTCGAATGTTTTGTTAAGAAAGGATTTGTATTTTCTATTTTCAGAATTCGATTTTGTACTGGGATTTTAAAGTCTGGGTTTGTAACCCTTTACAATGCAATTCAATTTGGCTTTTATAGCCAAACTTACTATCATTCTGATTTGTTTCTTTCAATTCAATGCTAGTCCTAATCTTTCTCTTCTTTTTGCAGGTTCCAGCAGTGAAGCTTGTAGCAGTGGCGGTGGCAGGTGAGCTGAGGATGGTGGCTGATCAGAGCAAGTGGCTGCTGATGTGGCGCACTCCCATTGGCCAAGCTGGAGGTAGCAACAGCACAAGTGGGCAGATTTTTTTGCTTTGGGCTAGTGCTTAGTTGGGTCAAAAAAATGGGTGTAAATGGGTTAAGGGAATTGGGCCAATTGGGCCTTGTAAATAGACTTTATGGACTTTTAATTTTAATGTTTAAATTTAGTATTTTTATAATTTGATTTAAATTTAAATTTAAAATAAATTTAAATAGTTGAATTTAAATTTAAAATAAATTTAAATTTAAATAAATTCAAAATTTAAAACATAAAAATCCAAGCGCAGTCAAAATTGGGCTTCAACAAAAAATATGTATATTATTGGATTTAAATTTACACCAATTAAATTGATAAAATCTTAAATTTACCACTCAATCAGAATTTCATTATTTATTATATGTTATTTCTAAAGAAATATCTCTATTTTAAATTTGTGATTTCTTCACATATATATAATAGGATTTTTTAATATTTTTTATTATTTTAATAATTTGACTATTGAGTTTAATAAATTAAATTGATTTTTTCAAGAACCGAAAACCATTTTCAGTTTGATTTTCTTTTTTCTTTTTAACTATGACCATTATTTAAAATACCTATAGAAATTAGGTATAGGTAATTTTTTTCTATCAATTTGTTTTTGTAATTTATATTTTCATTTTCATTTTCATTTTTTTCATTAAAAATATTTTGGATCTTACTATTGCAATAAACCATTGTTGCTTGTCAAGGATGGTTGCATCTTTTTATTATGAAATATTGTAGCATTTTTGGGTGAAATTAATATTGACTTATTAAGGTGGTATATGACGAATCATTTAATTTATTATCATTATTAAGGTGGTATATTGTAGCATGTCGGCATTTTATTAAATGAAAAAAAAGTTAAATTATCATTATATCTTTAGATTTTATTAGATATTTTTATTTCATTGTATAATTATAATTTTATCATTTTTTTTATATTATTCATGTTTGTTTTACGGTCCATGTTTGGGGTGTGTGGCTACCCCTCCCAACAATGTCGTATTCAAGATTTGAACCTAGGTCCTTCCCTTAAGAGCGTAATATGCTTTACCATTACACCCAACCAATTGTTGATATAATTTTATCATTTTTTAAAATAAACGAAATTAATAAAAAATTTCAAAGAGTCTTATGGTAAAAGCTACTAAGGACGTTCCATATATAGATAAAATATAACTTCCATTATAGGAGTCTTGGAAATTACTTGGAAATTGCATGCTCTCTTGCAAGTTTCATAATTGACTATTGTCAATTTCTCATTAAGATTTTTATTGCTTCTGAATTAAAAAAAAAAAATCAAAGCATAGCAAATTTATGGGCTAAAGTTATTAATTGACTGTGTCTAAAAAAGTGCAACTACTCAAAATAATTTTTTCTTGATTTTTTTGCTAAGTCTTTAAGAACTAATCAAGTCAGCCATAAAATACGAAGCTAAATTATTTGACTTAGTAAAAATTAAAATCAAAACAGAGATAATTTTAAGTAAGATGCACTAAATTTTTTATTCTTTCCCTTAGTGCATGTTTACAACCAACAACTCCAAGTGCATCTCTAAGCTCTCCAAACTTAGGCTTTTTCACTGTTTTAGTGAAAATGTTTGTCACTAGAGTTGTTCATGAGTTAGGCTGGGTCCTAAACAACTTCTAGGCTCATTTGATAAGTTTGGGTCCGATCCAAATAAAAATGTTAAAATTCAGATTCAGTTCGACTTGTATTAAAAAAAATTATTTTATTTTTTATATAAAAAATTAAAAATATAATATATCAAAAACACTGTAAACATTAAAATAAATGTTTCTCAATAAATTAAAAATAAATTTAAAAAAATCTTTATACTTAAACAACACTAATATAGGATGAAACTTAATAAACAAATGCATCTAAAATGATAGCAAAATTAACAATAAAACAATAACAACAAAATAGTAACAACATAATAATGAAATAACAGTAAAATAGTGAGAAAATAGTATGAAAGATCAGTAAAATAGTGGAAAACAACAACTAGACAACAAGTTCCTTATTTTTTTTTTGCAAAGTCGGGTTGACCACCGTGGTAGGTATTATCATACAATATAGTAAGAAGTTTTGTCTTAAAAAAAGGACATTTTTTCATAGCATGCTATTCGATGAGATTGTCTCACGATACTCATTTGTAGTGCATGATGCGATAGGAGTTGAGTTGATGGTTATACACTCAAGATCTTCTAGTTAAGTAACTCCCCACGAAGCTCTACTTAAGTTCAAAAAATGATCAAATGTTACATGACAATTAGTACGTGTGAATGCCTAAGGAATTAGGTTCATGTGCTAATTGGATGGAAATTCATGTTTTTACTAGTTGATCATGATCACTCGTAATGGCTTGATTAAATTGGTGTAGGAATTATTGTTGCAACGACTTACAAATATTTTCAAGGTTTAATGTAAGACACATGCACCATCTTAATGCATATCGTGATGTTGCAAAACCTTTTCAAATATTTGCTTATACAAATATATTAATAAATGACTGTTTTATTTTTCAGTTAAAAAATTACAGTTACTCCCTTATTGAACATACTCATTGAAAACAAACTAAATGAAAATAATTATGAGGAATGAAAAAGGAACTTGATGGTTGTCCTGAGCTGTGAGAAACTTAAAACAGATCTTGATAATAAGTGTCCTCTAACCACTCAAGCTGAGGCTAGAAAATATTGGGAGGAGTCTGATGAGATAGCTCGTTGATATATGCTGGCAAGCATGATCAACACCCTATATCAAAAATTGGAGAGTTGCAAGACCGCCAAAGTGATTCTAGATAAGCTAGAAGATGTGTTCAGAGGCCAAGCTGTCTTGGCTCGACAGTTAGCTATAACTAGCTTGATGAATGCCTAACAAAAGTCCGACACTCCCATAAAAAACCATATGATTATTCTTATAGACCAAAACACTCAAATTGAGATGATATTCGACCATTGTCTAATTAAAAGACATTACCGATAGCTTTTATAAAGTACTAGATCATCCTCTTACCATGCTTCAAGTAATTAGAGCATGTTTTGAATATAATATTTATATTAATATATAAATACTTTATGAAAAATATACAACGTAATTATTTGAACCTCAAATAAATAAACTTAGAATTAAACAGAATGACAAAAAATACAAACT
This sequence comes from Gossypioides kirkii, assembly GCA_005610355.1. Classification (NCBI taxonomy): domain Eukaryota; kingdom Viridiplantae; phylum Streptophyta; class Magnoliopsida; order Malvales; family Malvaceae; genus Gossypioides; species Gossypioides kirkii. The sequence goes on along the minus strand of CP032253.1, from coordinate 22,545,560 downwards.
ATGTAACAAACTCACACTTGATACAAAAATAATAAATTATTAAATGACAAAAAATTACATGAACATACCATAAATACACAAATGTATCAAAATCTATATAAAATTAATTTCTTATTAACACATAAAATTTAAATCAATTCATAATAATTTATACACATAAAAATATAATGTGAATACAATACGAACATATTTTTGTCCTTAAATTAAATCATTAAGATAAATTATACAAAATATAGGATGAAGTAAGACAAAATATAAACATGACAACAAACAACAAATTAATCTTTAAATTGAACCATTATGATATACAAAATATAAATTCATGATACTTTAAATAAAAAAAACACGAATATCTGTAAAAAAAATAATATGAGCACACAACTGTGACAAAATCAATACAAATAAATTATGATATAATGATTTATTTGATCTTTCAACTTATAAAAAATTTATTTTAGTTATTTATTTAATTTTTCGTTTTTTTTAATCTTTAAATTTATATTTTTGTTGAGTCACTCAAAATAGATGAAAAATTAATATTTTTTAATTTTGATAACGTAATATGCATGTGAATGATACATTATCATTTAAATAATTTTTTAAAATTTTTAAATTCAAAAAAATCATAACAAATATTTTTAAAAATTAAAAATCATTAAAGTTACTAAAAAGTATAAAAATTTTAAAATTTGTTTTCATATTTTAAAATTTAAATGTACAAATATTTATTATTTATTTATTTATTTTGAAGTGATTTGATAAAAATATAAATGAAGAAGGATAAAAAATTAAATAAAGAAAGAAAATAACTTAATTTGTAAAGTTGCAGGGAAAAAATCAGAAACATTTACTGCCGACGGTTTCGCATCTGCACCAGAAACACTCATCCACTCTTCACTGCTCTTTCTCTGCAACCAAAGCTAAGCTTGAACTCAGCGGTATGATCCAGGAAGAGAAGTGCCTCTTTTTAAAAAAAACTTGTGAAAATCAGTCCGGTTCTCTTGCCGATTCGTCGAATACCAGCGAGGCAACAAATCCTTTCGCCGAATCTCAGGTAAAATCCCTCACCTCTCATAAGACTCTCGTGCAATGGCATCTGCAACTCGGTCCCTAAATTATGGCTCTTTAAATGTATAATTTTTACCTTACCAAAATTATCGTCTTGAAATCATTAAACACTTTGGTGATTTGGCTAAAAATTAGCAAGAGTTAATTTTCAATTAAGCTCTGGCATGCGTTGGGAAGAGCATAATGCTTGTTTGCTGGGAATTGGTGGTTTACAATGTTTAGATGTGCTCAGAGTATTGGGGTTAGGCTAGTAGCTCAAATAGTTTCAGCCCAAAGCTCTTGGGTTGACCCATCGTCATGAATCAAAGCATTTGACTTAAGGGTATCCAAAATCCAGTGAAGCATATCGGCAACCAGTACCCTTTTCCCGCTTGGTTTTGGGCGATTAGCATCAGCATAGTGTAAGAATGGAGTCAGGGGCGAAGGAGGAAGGGAAGGTGATGGGATACAACAGCAAAAACGTAAAGAAAGCGGCGTTACTTTCAACACTGGCCGCACTCCTCGACGATCCAATTCTCGCCGATGTCCCTAAGAAACCCAGTTTGTCCGATGTCGATACCCTAATCAACCTTGAGCTGGGGAGTGCCATGTGTATCTCCATCCTCAAATTAGATGGAACCTCCTTCGGTACACTTCAAATGCTCTCTCTCTTTCTCTCAGCTAGTCAGGGCTTTAGCCACATATAATTTGTGTTTGAAATTCAGTACTAATTTGGATTGGTTTTCCTTGGAATTTGAAGATGCTGCGGTGATGAATTCAGCCACGGTGAAGGACTTGAAGCTCGCAATCAAGAAGAAAGTGACCGAGTTAGAGCAATCCAAGATGGGTCATCGACACATTTCATGGTTTATCATCTTGCGTTTGCTCATACTTCTGAGCAATTACGTTTACTATAAAGTTCTGATTTTGAAGATTTTTTTTTTCTTTTAATGTTTACTTTGTTTGTGGTTATAGGAGGCACGTTTGGGCTAATTTCTGCCTAGCACACCGCAGTGAGAAGCTCCTTGATGATGGCGCTGCACTTCAGGATTTTGGTGTTCGAAATAATTCTCAGGTTTTGTTTTTGCCCCCTTCACTTTTCTGGAAATTGTTTTTTTTTTTTGTTATGATCATTCTTGCTCGTTTCCTGCTAATGATCTCACCGTGGAGCCTTTAACATCCATTGACCTTGCAAATATAAACTTAAACAGCAGCAGGCGGCATATAAAATTATAAACATGAAGAGTTTCTCCTCCTGAGATGTTATGATGTGTATTGCAGGTACATTTTTTACCCTATGTTGTCTCAAAAGGTTCTGGGAGACATTCTAAGAGGAGAAAGCACCGCTTCTTCCATGGCCTGAACAAGCTTTCATGATGACATTCAATCATTTGGGCATCCCTGTTTTCTGATCCAACTCATTCCACAAATTCACAATGTTCCATAGCAGAGTAAATGTGGTACAAGTACATTGATTTCTAGTTGACATTTTAAATAAATTTTAAAGCTCTTCTAATACTAAATTATTAGAAAAATTAGCTTTATCATATGTTGGATTCTGAAAACCAAATACATTGATCATGTCATCATCTCCAAGTGTAAACGACAAAGGCAATAACAAGAAGGAATTACAGCAAATCCCTCGTAGAGTTCAACAACAAGAGTAGCATGTAAGAAAAGGCAAGCAAGCAGAGCAAGGCTCTATCAAGTGTTGTGCTTCTGCATATCAACGACCTTTTTCCAGGAATCACGGCTGGAAATCTCAGCCCACCACCTCCCTACATTTTTCTTGGAAGTGAAGAGCTCACCCCTATCAGTAGCATTCACCAAATAATGTGTGTTAGGCAAGTGGGAAAGATCCGCTAAAGAAAACTCATCCCCGGCCAAGAACCGACTTTCTCCTAGCCTTTTCTCGTACACCTCCAGCACTTTAGTCAGCTTATCATGGTTTTGGTTGATCAAGGATTGGTCTTGCTTAATCTTCATTCGGGGTGCAAATGCAAGTTGGAATACCAGAACTGAGCTTGGGGGGTTAAAGCTCTGCCCTTCTGCCTCCAACCATTGATCTATTGAAGCTTTCGCCAACGGGTTGCTCCCGTACAATCCCTTGTTCCCCTTCTCTGCATACTTTTCACATACGTACCTACAAATCGCCCGTGACTCTACAAAATTCAAGCCCCCAAATCAAGATCTTAGCCACTCTATTAAAAAAAAAAGAACCAACCACAAAATGCAAGTTTGGGAATGATTGATTACCAAACAGGGAGGTGCTTTCGTCCTGAAATGCAGGTACTTGACCAAAGGGCTGTGGAAGCCAAGAATTAGAACAGTTCAGTTCAATTTCAGGAAGCAGATAGTTCATTCATGTATGTATGTACCTGGATCTTGAGGTAATCAGGACTTTTATGCTCGCCCTTGGACATGTTAATGGGAATAAGCTGGAATTGAACATCTTTCTCATTGAGACAAGCTAAGACCCTAGACACAGCAGAAGACAATGGGGGGCCGTGCACTTTCACCGGAGTTGCCATTTGGAAGTGCCGTCTCCTTTGTCCTGCGTTAACACTCTCCACCATATAAAAGGAACTTGCACCTAATCCACCACCCACTTTATCCCTTGCTTAACGAGTGGAGTCAAGAGGGTCCACCTAGGACATAATCTCATAAAGAGGGTGTTTTGTACCTACAGCATTACGGCCTCCATTGGGCTAAGTTTGGGTCTTCAAAATACTTCAAGAAATGGACTACAAACAGAAATCTTGGCTGCTACTCTGGAAACCCTTTGCTCTGTGATTTTTATTTTCTTTTTATGTTTTTATTATGCTTTTGGTTCTATTGATTTATCATGTAAAAATAAAAATAAGTGAAAATTTAGTTGAAATAATAAATTGAGCATTTATTTGTTCTTGTCAAATCAACGTGTAAATTAAATAATGTTGAAGCTTTGGGTACATTAATATATGGTAGAATAGAATAAGTACCAAATTCGATATTTTCTTAAATAATGTACTATATTTCACATTAGAAAAAATTTTAGGGGCCAATTATGATATTAACCTAAATACAAACTTTTAACCTCCTGTTCACATGCAACTAGATATAATCCAAATATTAGCCCCATTTAGAAGCTTAATATAACAAAAAGTCATTTAAAATAATTTAATAATCAATTGAGCCATCAATCGAAAACAATATTCAAATGTGTCCTTAATTGAATGTAAAAAATCAATTAACCCCTTGAATTACCAAGTTCTATGTAAGCCTCTAATGGTAGTTATTTTCGTCAAGTGGCACATCAAGAGTGTGCCATGTGGCGAAAGATGTTATATCCTCTTTAAAATTGTTAAAAAATTATAAAAAAATATAGCATATTATAAAATTATAAATTTTTTATTAAAAACATTAAAACTAAAAAATATTATAAAAATAGAAAAATACAAAAGAAATGATAAACATGTAAAAATAATAATAAAACCCAAAATTTTCTAGATTTTAAATCTTATTCTTTTAATGCTGGTTACCATCAGTCACTGGCTCGAAAGAGTTGGGAGATATCAAACAATCTAATTTTAAAAAATTATATATGATGAGTTCTCAAACAAAACTCACGTAATAGAGAGTTTACTCACTAAGTTCTATTGAATTTATCTCTATATGTTTATATCACAGGTAAGTTGATCGAGATTACGTCATGAAAGACGATGCTAGAGCTATGCCGAAGAAAGGACGTGTTGAGCCGTTATGTATACAAAGCGAGATTGGCGGTAAATTGAGTCGTATAGGAAAAATGTAAACGTACCATGAGAAATTATTCGTAAGTCCTTGTGACAGTGTAAACTTTGTCTAGTAATATTACTTGAGGGTAGAGTGTTGTAATTAAATGGTGTTAACCACTCGTAAGTCCTTGTTATTGTAAGGTCTACCATAATGATTGTAATCCCCTATAGTATTGTAAAAATTTTTGGATGTTCTGTTGAAGTCTACATTAGAATGGTAACACTTGAGATTCGGATCAGGCAAATCAAAATTATATTTTTTTCAATCAGATTTCCAACTGTATGCATGGTACCTATGATTAACTGCACTTCCACAATCACTGAAGTTATGAATCCCTCCTCTCCTCTTTCGACACTCTTTGCCTTTCAAAGCTTCCTTATTCTTTAGTTGAGTATTTAACTGATAAGTTCTTCCTGTTTCATGTTTTCCTTTACTTAACATAATTACTTGTTGAATCTTGGGGATACATGAATCCACGAAATATCCTTAAGGACGGTACTAGTCATGCCTCAAGCAACATCCTCTTATTTCTAGTCTCCATTTTTCAACAATAACTACACAAAAAATTACAATTATCCAACTCAAAAAGCCTTAACATATTTATATTAAAATATTTAATTGAAAACCTAAAAAATAATAAAGTGACTATAAAAAAGATATAAAAGAAATAGAATACAACAAATAAGGGTATGATAATTGTCGAAATCATTTTTTGAAAAAAATAAAAACAAGTCTCGATTTATATTTTGAAAAATGAAAATAGAGTCGCCACCAATAATTTTTTTAAAACAGATGTAATTGGGTCACCTTTCGAGATTTTTTTAAAAAAAAAATCATTAAAATAATTTTGGTCTTTAAAACCATAAAACGAGTTCGAGTCAATTACGCATAAGGAAGGATTAACACCCTTACATGCCCAAAATTGATACTTAATCGATGATTCAAAATCTTATTTGTTGAAAATTAAAAATTTGAGAAAAATTTAAATTACTATCCTTAAAGACATGAATGTCATGTTTATTCTATTTTGAAAATAAATTTTATTCCTGAAGAAAACTCGCTATTTCAAATTAATCGAGAAAAAAGTCATATCCAGTAAATTTGGATATAACAATTCGAATATTAAAAAATAACGAGCTTTTTCAAAAAATCTTGTATTTAAATTTCTAAAAGGATATTCAATTATCTCGATTCAAAGAAAAAAAATGACACCCAATGAGTTAGGGCATGATTCTTTCAAATTCTCGAAACAAAAAAAAATATTGCCTTGATTTATTAAAACAATTTATGTATTTTAAAAAGCAAATTACCATGTTATACAAAAAATATGCACATAATTTACAGTTATAAATAATAAGAAAACAATATATACATAAAATATAATAAAATAATAAATTGAGTAAATAAATAACCGAATAAATGAGTAAATAAAGAAACAAACGAATAAGATAATATACATATGCATATAAAGGGATCTAATAAAAAAACGAGATAAACAAGAGGGAAAAAAATAAAAGCATGTAATATATACATATAGGAAATTTAAAACAAATTACATTAAAACTGGGTCAAATTCGATTTTTTAGAAAGTTTGGGGTTAAAATATAATTTTAAAATAAAAAAGGGGCTTCACGGGTAATAAACTCAAAAAACTTGACATGTGGCAGCTTAGGGATACTTTTGGGTCAAGGACTATATTGAAAACCAAGTGAAATTATTGGGCCGAATTAAAAATGAAAAAAATTGAGGTAAAAAGACTTGATTGAAACAATTTTTTAAAAAAGGACCCAATGGGCAATTTGCCCAATTTTAAAAAAATAACAGAAATTCCTCCGCCTAGATGCACTGTTTCACTATGTGTATAAAATTCAATCTTTTTTTTTAATTTCATTTCTCTTTTATTTTTTTACAAAAAACCAAGTTTTCTTTCTTTTTTCTCTCAAAAAAATAAAACCCTTTTTTCTTTTTCCTTGGCCGATCGAATGGGGAAGCTTTCATCGCCGCACGTCCATCAGAGAACGACGCCGATGGTATAGATTTTTCAACTTTTCTTTGTCTTCTCTTTATATTTTCAAGAAAATAAAGGAAAAAATGGTGTTATTAGTTTCGAAAATAAACAAACACAAATAAAAAAAATACCTTGTTCTTGTTGTTGATTTGCCCAGATATTTCTGCTGCTAAAGAAATTTTGCTACTGATTTTTCTATCAATTCCTTGTGTATTTGTATCAAATTTGTGTGTATTTTTGTGTGTGTACATATTGTGTATTTATAACACTATTTTACAACCACTTTTCTAGATTTTTCGATTGTGGAATATGCAAATCGTGGAGAGGTGGTGTCAGAGGATCACGACGGTGGTGGCAGTAGTGGCTGTGTGCAGGGTTGACGACAGCGATAGCGACAGATTTGTTAGGGTTAGGGTTTCCCTTTTTTTGTTTAGGTTATGAGTTTGTAATGTTAGGCTTAAGTTTGGGCTATTTGGTTTTGTTTAGGTATTGGGTAGTTAAGTTTGAGTTTTGGGTTATTAAAATGGGTTTGTATTTGTTTAATTTTATTATTTATTTATTTTTCATTTGTATTTATTTATATCTATAAATAATAAATAGATAAATAAAAATAAAATAGATTTGGGCTTTTGCAAATGGGTTTTTAAATTTATATTCAATTATATTTATATTTATAAAATAATAAATAAATAAATAAAAATAAAAACAAAATTGGGCTTGTATTTTTTAATTGGTATTTGGGCTTCATATTGGCTCGGACGAAATTGGGCTTATACAGCTGCCCCCTTTTGCTCGTTGTCGTGTAACAAGAACGAAGCAAAGACTCAAAAGAAGACAAATTTCGTCTTCTGGTGTTTCTTATCTTAAGCCACACGTCCTTCCATTTTATTAACTGCTCTATTCCACCGTATTCGCTTCACTACAACCTAAAGAAGATAAGATATAATGTTGTAGTTTTATCCTGCTCCACTCTATCTTTAGGGAGATAGGATTTTCTAATGTAGTCTCCATCCAACCTACTAGATATAGGATTTGCTGTTGTAACTTCATCTTGCTCCACTACGGCTTTAAGGAGATAAAGATTTGCTTTCGTGACTTTAATCCGACCTACTGTAGCTTCAGGGGTATAGGATTTGTTCTTGTAGCTTCATCTTACTCTACTGCAACTTCAGGGAGACAAGGATTTGCCTTTGTAGCTTTACTCCATTTTTCTTCAACTTCAGTGAAGATAGAGGTCTACTATTGTGAGTTTTAATCTACCCCTCTATAATTTTAGGGGTATAAGATTTGCTTTTGTAGCTTCAATTTACCCCTCTATAACTTTAGGGGTAAAGGATTGAATGGTCTTCAATCTGTCCTCTGGTTAGGGTAAAAGATTGGATTGCTTCAATCTGCCTCATGGTCGGGGTAAAAGATTGGATGGTCTTCAATCTGCCCCATGGTCAGGGTAAAAGATTGGATGTAGTGACTTCTCTCCATTCCATTGCAACTCCAGGGAGATTGAGGTTCGTTACTTGTTTTAATTCGCCCCTCTACAAATTTAAGGGTATGAGATTCGCCATTACTGCTTCAATCTGCCCTTCTATAGCTTTAGGTATATGAGATTCGCCATTGCGGCTTCAATTTGTTCCTCTACGGCTTCAGGGGTATAGGATTCGATTTGTCACACCATTCTTTGAGAATATGACCTGTGGAATCTGTTTTATGGGCCTCTATTATTGTCATGTAACTAGGATGCTATGATTTGAATGAATCAAATGCTCCTATCTAAATGCGCATGAATGATGCTAATACAAATGCAAAGATATCATATTTTGGAGTGTTTTTGTTTTTAGTCCTTAGGTCGTCATTGATGGTCTTTTGCCTAAGTTCTAACATCGATGTGTCACCATGCCTTTTCTTCAAGTTTGGTGTTCTTGATACAAAATTCGATGAGGTAATCATAAGCTAAACTTATTCATTTCAAGATCCCTTCAACCCTCGGATTCAGTTATTTTCGACTAATGGTCTGGTTTCAAGTCTTTGTACTATTTAGAATTTCCCAAAGTAATATGCAGAAATCTTTTTATACCTTATCATCAAGTCCATTAACCGTTATTTCAATGCAAAGAATGCTCTAAGCAGCGAAATTGAATTTATTGGCGATAATGCTTGAATGGAAATAAATGAGAAGACATCAAATATTAATCAAAACATCAGCTAAAATAGCTAATGTTAGTCAAATAGTGAGCAAAAGAAATAAAATTGGATGCCCTATATATCAACGTATGAACTTCTTCAAGCAAACTTGATGAGGACCACTTTGAGCTTGATGTGTACCCATGAAAACTATTACATTTCGTCGATGCCCAAAATGTAATGTCTATCCATCCTGTTACTATTGAGAAGGAAGCCCACTTCGTGCTCCATTTTTTATCCAAATTTGAGCTGCCTTTTCATGTTTTCGACTCAAATCTCCTTAGGCTTTGAGACGCCTTTTGCGGGTTTTCATCACGGCCCCACCTATTTTTAGGCAAAATATTTCTTCACTGAATCTGAGTTCACGGGGTTTGACAAACCCTTGTCGTCCATCTCAGCTAGAATCAAAGCTCCTCTAGAGAAAGCTTTCTTTACCACATATGGGTCTTCCTAATTTGGCATCTATTTGCCCCGAAAGTCTTTTTGCATAGGAAAGATCTTTTTCAAAACTAGATCTTCCTCATGGAATCCTCTAGGGCAAACTTTTTTATCATAAGCCCGTATCATCCGTTTCTAGTACATCTGGCCATGTCGGATAGCTTTCAGCCTTTTCTTTCCAATTAAGTTTAGCTGGTCATATCTTGACTGAATCCACTCAGCCTCGGAGGGAAGGAATTTCGACTTCAATGGGCAAAACTGCCTCCATTCCATATACTAATGAGAAAGGTGTTGCCCTAATAGAAGTTCTAACTGACGTTCGATAAGCGTAAAGAGCAAAAGGTACCTTCTCATGCCAATCTTTGTAGGTCTCTGTCATTTTCCCCACGATTTTCTTGATGTTTTTATTAGCTGCTTCCACAGCTCCGTCCATTTTCAAGTGATACGATGCTGAATTGTGGTGTTTAATCTTGAACTGACTGCAGACCTCTACTATTGTGCTATTATTCAGGTTCAAAGCATTGTTGAATATGATCTTCTTTGTCATTCCATACGACATATAATTTCTTTCTTCAAGAATTTGCTGATCGTTGATCTCGTGACATTAGCGTAGGAAGTAGCTTCCACCCACTTAGTAAAGTAATCGATGACCACAAAAATGAATCTATGCCCATTAAAAGCTTTTGGCAAGATTGGTTCGATGATGTCCATGCCCCACATAAAAAAAGGCATGGGGAAGTCATAACATGGAGAGGTGAAGGAGGTACATGAATTTGGTCTTCGTAAATTTGACACTTGTGACATTTCTTAGCGTATTTAATGCAATCTCCTTCCATGGTTGACTAGTAATACACGAATCTCATAATCTGTCTAGCCATTGTGAAACCATTGGCATGTGTTCCACAAACACCCTCATGAACTTCTTCTAAGATTTTCTTAGCCTCAACTTAATCAACACACCTCAACAAGACTTGATGTTTTCTCTTTTTATACAAAATATCCCCATCAAGGACATAGTCAATTGCGAGCCTTCTCAATGTTCTTTTGTCATTCTCGGTGGCTTGCTCAGGGTAGTTACGGTTTTTTACATATTGCAAAATTTCTTGGTACCAAGGGTGATTATCCTTTTCTTCCCGTTCAATGCTGTAGCAATGAGCTGGAACCTCGTAGATACTTATCTGAATAGGCTTCATATCTTCTTGCTTATTGACCATGATCATGGAGTCAAGAGTGGCCAAAGCATCGGCCATCTGATTTTCCTCTCGCGGGAGGTAATGAAAGGTGATGTCCTCGAATTCTTCAATTAGCTCGAGAACTAACTTTCGATAATCCATCAACTTGGAATCTCTCATTTCCTATTCTCCTTTGAGTTGATAAATTATCAACGCAGAATCCTCGTACACTTCTAGAATCTTAATCTTGCATTCTATAGTTGCCCGAATACCCATGACACATGCTTCATAATCTGCCATGTTGTTCGTGCAATCGAAGTCAAGCTTGCTTGTGAGGGGATAATGATCTCCTTTCGAGGATACCAAGATTACCCCAATCCCTTTGCCAGTAGTATTTGAAGCACCATCAAAATGCATTTTCCATGGTTGCTCTTCCGAAGCTTGTTCTTTTGTGGTTGTAACATATATTAGATCCTCGTTTGGGAAATTAAAATCAAATGGCTCATAATCCTCGAGAGCTCTACTAGCTAGAAAATCTACTATTGCACTTCCTTTTATCGTCTTCTAGTTCACATAGACTATGTCAAATTCAGAAAGTAGCATTTGCCATCTGGCCATCCTTCCATTCAATGCAACCGACCCCATCATAAACTTGAGAGGATCCAATTTTGAAATCAACCAAGTCATATGATATAACATGCATTGTCTCAACCTTCAGGTAGTCCAAACCAGAGCACAACATAGTTTCTCGATCGGCAAATATCTTATCTCGCATTCAGTAAACTTCTTACTAAGATAATAAGTTGCTCTCTCTTTCTTTCCTGACTCATCATGCTGGCCTAATACGCATCCCATGTTTGTCCGGATTCGGTGGAATCAAAACTGGAGCATTGGACAAATAATGTTTGACTTTGTCAAAAGTCTTTTGGCATTCATCATCCCAAACTCTTGGGTTGTGCTTCTTGAGAAGACGAAAGATAGGATCACATTTCTCAATTAGTTGTGAGATGAACCGAGCAATGTAATTCAATCTCCGTAGGAAACCTCTAACTTCTTTTTAAGTACGTAGAGGTGGCAACTCCTGTATAGCTCTAACTTTATAAGGATTGATTTCAATTCCCTTTTTACTAACCACAAAGCCAAATAGCTTGCCTAAAGTAGCTTTGAAAGTACATTTGTTTGGGTTCAACTTCAACTAGAACTTTCTCAATCTTAAGAACAACTTTCTTAAAACTTCCACATGTTCCTCTTCTGTTAGAGACTTTGCAATCATATCGTCGACATAGACCTCAATCTCCTTGTGTATTATGTCATGGAACAGAGTCACCACAGCCCTTTGGTATGTTGCCCCTGCATTCTTCAGTCCAAATGACATAACTTTGTAGCAAAAGGTTCCCCACACGGCGACGAATGTAGTTTTATCCATATCCTCAAGATGCATTTTTATTTGGCTGTATCCAAAAAAACCATCCATGAAAGAGAATAAAGAATGACTTGCTGTATTGTCCACCAAGGTGTCGATATGAGGTAGCAAGAAATTATCTTTTGACTAGCCTTTTTTAAGTCTCGATAGTCCATGCACATTCGTACTTTCCCGTCCTTTTTAGGAACTGGTAGTATGTTGGCCACCCATTCTGAGTATTCTACCACTCATAAGAAGCCGACATCAAACTATTTTCGGACCTCTTCTTTTATCTTTAGGAGTACATCCGATCTCATTCTTCGAAGCTTCTATTGGACCAGTTTATATTATTCTCTTATTAGGAGCTTATGCACCACGATATCAGTGCTTAGACCGAGCATATCCTGATACGACCATGCAAACACATCCTTGAACTTTTAAAGCAGATCAATGAGATCTCGCCACGTTTCTATAGAGATATAGACTCTAATCTTCACCTCACTTTTGTCAACTTCATCCCCTAAACTCACAACTTCTATTGATTCTTTGTGAGGAAGGATCTGTTTCTCGTCTTGCTCAACCATCCGTAACAAATAAGGAGATAAACGACAATTTTGGGCTTCTTCAAAATCCTGAGATTCCTCTAAACACACATCTTACTCAAAATAAGGCTCTAAGTCGGCAACGACATTACTCATATCGTTGATATCTGAGAACCTGTCATATGGATCAAAAGATCCGAAAGATAAATGAATTTAAGAATGTTTATTGCGATATGAGATGAATAAAAAGAATAATGAGAAATTTTCCAATTTCGGTGAAAGAAAGTGCATCTTTTTTATTGAAAATAAAAAGCCAATGAGCATGTGCCATTTACAAAAATATCCCAATTGCTCTCGGGCTTAGAGCAACAAGGGTGTTCTAAACATTACTTTGGAAAAGACTTAAAAGTTACAGGGAGCTCTTCTGTAATCCAGTTGTCTAGAACTCTTCCGAGGGCGTAGGGGCGAATTCTTGACAAATTCCTTTGTTCACTCATCCCTTTGAAAATAGCATTGATGTTCAGATTCTCCATTATTCCTGCCAACCTATCTTCTATCGGCTTTCGCTCGGGGTTAATAATACCTCCCGACACGAATGACTTTGAGATATGAGGAAGGACCATTGGCTTGCTTTTGATCTCTTCCTCACTTATTCATGTTCTTCTCTTCTTTTGTTTTTTCTGTAGTTCTTCCTTTCTCTATTTCATATTTGGCTTGAATCCTAAGCCAAACTAGTCACGTTTCTCTGCCAATATTAGCGTTATAATCCTTCCTTGGAGATATCTCCCCAATCCTCTTCCAGGTGAAGCTCCTTTCCCAATCATCATTTTTAGCCTTATCCTAGTGGTCGCCAAAATCTTCGGTGTGAGGATCTTATCTCCTTCAGCTACAAAGGTAGCATTCACAAACTCCAACGATCTAAAGGAGCACTCTATGACCTTCTCATCTGTACTTATGTAGGGCTCATCGCTAGTCACTGATGCAATGATGTCCTCCTCAGCATTAATGGTGATTAATCAACCCTCTATCACCAATTTTAACTTTTGATGCAGGGATGACGGTACTGCCCCTGCCGAATGGATCCACGGTCTTCCCAACAGGCAATTGTAAGTCGACTTAATATCCATTACCAAAAAGTACATCTCATACGTGTTTGGACCAATTAAGAGTGAAATCTCAATTCTGCCCATCACTCGTCTCTCTATTCCATCAAAGGCCCTTACTACGCTATGGCATGCCTTCATGTGAGAGCTGTCTATCAGCAACCTATTCAGTGTTGTCAGTGGTAGCACATTCAAGGTTGAGTCATTAGCTATCAATACATCCGATAAAGTGTACCCTTTGTATTGAGTCGTAATGTGAAGAGCTTTTGTTGAGCCTATGCCCCTTAGAGGTATTTCATCATTAATGAAGAAAATAAAATTATTTGCACTTAAGTTATTAACCACCTGGTCCAATTTGTTTATCGAGATATCCTCCGCCACATACGTTTCGTTTTACACTTTCAGTAGCGCGTTACGGTGGGCTTCTGAACTTGATAACAAGGCTAAAACTGATACTCGATCTTGTTGCCTATTTAATTGTTCCACCATGTTGTACTCCTATGCTTTAGGTATTTCAAAAATTTCTTGGCCTTCTCCTCAGTTATTGGCTCATTCACTGGCATTTCGAGTTTACTATTTTTCTCTCTTTTCAAGCCTAACCATCAAGGCTTTCTTATTAAGCTCCTCTCTGCATTTGTAATACTTGCATTTTCATTCGATCCTTCCTCATTCGGTATCGTTACACTGCAGCCATAGTTCCATGGTACCCTTTTATTATCTTTATAAGGAAATGCCACGGGTTTCTGAATGATGACTTCTTGGTGTCATTCAACCTCCAACCTCACCCCTTGGCTTAAATATAATTACCACTGGTAGGTTGACATTATAAGCTTTTTCTGATACCCCTTCCTCAAAAGTAGAAACATGATTTGTCTCTTCATCTTTCCTCTCCTCAAATAACTCAAGTTCTTTATTATCCATCAATTTTTGTACCAAGGTTCGGAATTCAACACACCCTTAGATTTTATGCCCCTTCATTGCATGAAACTCACAGTAATTTTCAGCTGTTGTCACTCTGTCCTCTCTCTTGCACGATTAAATCCCTGTTGACCATCTGTTGCTAAACCCATTTCAATAGAGAATTAACCTCCCCTACATCATTCTTTATCCTCTTGCTTCTCTCTTCCGTTATTGTGTTCACCCTCTAGTCGAGATGATTTGGCAAGGGATTTTCAGCCACGTTAGGTCTTGCGAATTTATCGAATCTTATGATCTCCATCTTAATAAATCTTTCAACCAGCTTCTTGAAAGCAGTGCAATTCTTGATGGAGTGACCCGTTATTCCTGCATAGTAGTCACATTGAGCATTTATGTAATACCATTTTAGGAACGGGGGTTGCATTAGCTTTAAATAATAGGGGGACACCACTCAGGCATCGTATAAACTCTTGTAAAGCTCCTTGTAGGTTATCGAGATGGGAGCGAATTGAATTCTTTTAATGTTCAGCCTTGAGCCTGACTCTTGTCTCGGTCTGCTTTGATAATTGGTTGTTGAGGCTTTAGACTGTGTCACCATGATCGGTTTTGTAACATTCGCCCGATATAAGCTTATATTAGTCACCTCACTGTCCTTCCTTCTAGGAACAGACTTTTTGTTACTTTCCCCAGCATTGATTTTTTTGCTTTGGATTGTATTTTCAATATTTCTCCTGACATGACTATATCGGAGAAACTTTTAGTAGTGTTTCTCAGCATATGATTGATATACGATGCTTTCAAAGTACTAACAAAAAGCATGGTTGTCTCCTTTTCGAACAGTGGTGGTTGTACTTGGGTGGTCATATCTCTCCAACTTTGAGCATATTGGCTGAAGCTTTCACCTGGCCTTTTCTCAGCATTTTGCAATATGATCCTGTCAGAAGCTATGTCGGTGACATGACCGTATTACCTCATGAAAGCCTGTGTCAAATCCTTCCAAGAATTGATCTTGGCACGACTTAATTGATTATACCACCTTGTAATTGATCCCGTCAGACTCTCTTGGAAACAGTGGATTAGCAGCTGATCATTATGGACATACCTCGTCATCTTTCTACAAAACATGGTGATATGTGCCTCTGGGCAGCTTGTCCCACTATATTTCTCGAACTCCGAAACTTTAAATTTGGAGGGAAGTACCAGGTTAGGAACCAAACTCATCTCCTTAGCATCAATCCTATAGCACCCCTCAACTCCTTCTAAAGCTTTGAACCTCTCTTCTAACCATTTGCAGCGCTCCTCCAATTAGTTAGGAAGTTCAACTCTTATTTTTTTTTGGCTCCATCACCTCATTTAAATCTGGTATGCCAAAGTCGACAGGTTTATTTCCTAGGTTAGAACTAGAACCAATTTGGTAATTTACCGATTTTGGTGTGCTAAACAAGCACAATTGCGGGTTAATAATGACAGATGCTCTTCGAGCACACGTTTCTTATGGAACTTGGGTCGACGTTGAGGTAACATTTGAAGGACACGGAAGACCATCACCCCTTTCCTTTGGGTCAATTACAATACCCTTTCCCTTATCAGTTTTCCCAACTAGTAATTGAGTTAACTGATTGATAATGTCTTTTAGGGACTCAATAATCTAGTCCTTTATATCTTGCTGTACTTTTGCTAACTGTTCATGCAACTGATCTTGCATTTCTTTTTGCGTTTGTTCCAATTTTTCCAATCGCTAATCCATTGCTCTTGTCTTAGCACGAGTGTAGTAACGGTGTGGTTTTTCTAGAGTAATTTTTAAAGGAAAATTTAATTAATTAGAAACATCTTTCTTGTATGAAAATGCAATGCGAAACTTTATGAATGCATGAATGCAAATGCAAGAAATGTATTGACTCTCAATTGAATTCTGATAGAATAACCTTACTAGAAAATGAATGTCTTTACATAAGATAATTACGAATAAGGCCTTGCTCTAATGCTTAAAGTCTTAATCTTTTGAAGGAGACATGCTAACTTTTGGCTTTAATCAGACACCGACTTATACTCTATGCTCAAAGCATCTGCCTAGATAGCTAACTTCTGCAAGTATTCCGCCACTTCTCTCACTTGTGTTAATGCTTCACCCATGACATGGTCTCGGTCTCTGACTTGTCTCTGAGAGTGCTAGAGTTGCCTATTACTTGTCTCTAAAGTTTTTTCAAGGAACTCGATCCGAATCTCACAGTTCTACAATAAAGCTTCAAGTTTTCCAACCATTCTCTTTAATTCCACATTTTCAACCTAGCTTGCCCTCAATTCTGTTGCAGAGTTACAATTACGGTGTCTTTGCAATGACTTCTCTAACTTGGTTACCCGAGCTTTCAACTCAGCTTTCGCGATTTGGCTTTCTAGCAGCTCACTTTTTATGGTATCTCCTTGGACTTAGCATCTTTGAATTTTCTCTTCCACTGATCCGCCCGAGTTCTTTCCTCTTGGACTTCTTGTTGCCACTGTTCTGATGTCTTACCCAAACCAACAGTTTTCATTGATTGGCGGAGCTTCTTATAGTCCTCCTTCAAGCCATCCAAGTCTTCCTCAGCCTTTCTCTTCCCTTTCCTTAACTTTTTGGCTTCTAACTTTTGGACATCAACATCCAAACCCAACTGCATCTTTTCCTCTTCTAATGCTTCTATCTTTTTCCCCAATTCAGAACTTTTCTTTTCAAAGTCTTGCTTGATGAGCTCTAATTCTGATGAGACTACTTGCAAATGCTCCTCAATTGGCGGACATTGTCGAGATTTTGCACAGGGATGTTATCATTGACTCTCCTACCCCTTCATTCATCATACTCTTTGATTTTCATGGGATTTGTAGCAAATGGATTCATTTTACGGACTTGATTCCAAGCATTTGACATCTCCCGGACTCTTTTCTTATTGTTCTCGCCTTTGTATACAAACTCACACTGAGCCAAACCTTGAGTTGTTGGGATGTACTGTCTTGATTGATACTATCTCATTACTAATAAAAGAGCATACCTTATAGCTCCTCATATCCCCAGTAATGGAACCCAGTCGAAGTCACCGCATCGATAAATAATTTCGTAGGAAATGAACACGGTGCTCGCCATTCTATGTCTTCATCTTAGAGACTATGGAGTATTGCCATCTACTTTTCCTCAGAAATGTCCTCTAGCCTTTGTGTAGTATCAAATTCCCTTAAAGGAGAATAACTCACAGAAAACACTCGGCAATGAACCTTTTCCACTTTCCAAAAGTGGCTACGAAACCATACCATCAATAGTGGTACGCAACCAATAAATCTCCCTCCTCCCTCTCTTCGGCATGCATTTAATGACCTAAAAGTTTTGGTCAAAATTACTGGAATAGGTGTAACCCCCTTGTTGAGATGATCGAATGAATTAGTGACCGCCTCATCTATGTGTCCCAATGCCTTGGGAAATATAATCAGTCCGTACAAACTGAGAGCAAATATATCAACCTTTTTCCTTACATCAGGATGAACTAAGATCAAATCTCTCAATCTTTTCCAGGTAATACATTTGTTATCGCCCTTCACATTAATTCGAGCTATGACCCATTGCTCACTCATTCCTGTAATGTTCATTAGCTTCTTAAGGAAAGTTGGCACATTAACGATTCTCGAATAGGCTTTATTTACCTAAATTTTGGGGCAACAAAATAGAGCGGTGTCAAAGCCCATTTCCATTCGGCCCAAGAATGAAGTAAACCAAACCAAAATAAAACAAAACAAATTAAACAAAAAAAGATCCATTAAATAAAATCTAATGTCCAAATTACATACCCAAAATACCCAAATTAAAACCCAAAAAATACAAGCCCAATGCCTAATTACCTAAACCTAAGCCCAACACTAACTAAGCCCAAAAACCTTAAACAAAATAGAAACCCTAGTTTGCTAAGGAGATCTCGGCGTCGCTCCTCCTTATGGCCACGTCAGCGCCACGTCAACCACCATGTCATCGGGCACGTAAATAAAGACTCATGCCCCGAGGCCTAACCTCTGCCACCACCATTGACCTGGAAATCGCGCTGCCACCGCCGATGAAGCCTGCAAATAGAGAAACAGAGAAAAAACCAATGGATAAAACATTGTATTTCGATCGGCTATAAAAGCCATCATCAACTTGTAATTTTTTGGAGGAGGAAATCAATGAAAAAACACAAAATTTACAGACAATTACGAAAAAATAGATCGAAAAACAACATTCAAATACAAAAATATAGTCCAAGAATCATCTGCATTTAAGGTACGTCGTTTGTTATATATTTATCTTTATTTCATTTTATATACTGCCCCTTTTTATATATTTCGAAGTAAGTTTATAAATAATATATAGTGAAAATAAAAAAGGAAGGGGTTAAGGTCGTAGCTAGCGTTGGATCTCGAGGTTGCGGGGCCGTGGCATGCCCTGTCGATGCGTAGAGTCGTTGCCGTACTCGAAAATCTTTTGAGTCCATGTAGATTCATAAAAAAGGAGGTTTCATCAAAATAAAAAGAAAAATAATAGAAAAAATAAAAAAAAGGATTTTAAAAAAAACCCTAAAAACTTGAAACCAAAAGGTTTTTGTCCTTTTTTCAAAAAAATTCCAAAACCTTTTCTTCGTTTTGACACCAAATCTATATTCGAAAGGCCAAAACACATTAAAAACAAAAAAATAAAAAAGGAGGAAGTTTTACCTTCGCGCCGTCGTGCATAGTGGCGGACGACGGCAGCGGATGGCGACCAGGGAGAAATGACATTGGTGACAGCCGACCGACCATTGACCGGTCATGGTCGGCCTTGAAGAGAGAGGGGAGAGAGATTTGAGAGTTTTAGGATTTTTTTGAGAAAGGAATGAAAAATGAAAAAAAAATGGTATTTATAAACACCCAAAACGGTGCCGTTTTGGGAGACCTGACTCAACCCATTTAGTCCTTCCGCATTTTTTAATTTTTACAATTTCATCCTTTTTAATATTTTAAATTTATTTTAAAATTTCCTTTTAATTTTACTTTCTTTTTAATTTAGTCCTTTTACTTTTGGAGGCACAAAAAGTTGCACGTGTCATTTTTGGGGTTTATTATCCAAAAGGTTTCTAAACTTTATAAAAATCATATTTTGACCCCTAAACTTTCTTAAAATTTAAATTTAACCCTCGAACTTTCTAAAAATTACATTTTAACCCTAAACTTTGTAAAAATCACATTTTAACCCTTAAACTTTCTAAAAAATTAGATTTGACCCTTGAACTTCCAAAAATTTAGATTTGATCTTTGAACTTTCCAAAATTTAGGTTTGACCCTTGAAAGCCCTAAAAATTTGATTTTGACCACTGAATGTCCAAAAATTTCGGATTTTGATCCTCTTTTAGTTTTTTTTATCTATCTTATATGTTTACTTAAAAATTTGATTATTTTTCGTATTTTAAATTGATCCTTTTTTGTTTCGATAATTTGATTGGCGTTTTCATTCGCATTTTGTATTTTATTCATTTTATGTTCATGGCACATATTTATTATTTGTCTAATTGTATTTTTTCATATTATTCAATCTCGTCATTAATTGCACACTTGTATTTAATTGATATGTTCATTTTAAAAAATAATAATAATAAAAATACATTCTAATCAAATTATTTTCGATTTTCTTCAAAAATATAAATAATTCTCAAAATCGAGGCAATGTTCTTTTATCTTAGGGAATTCAAGAAACTGTGCCCTAATGTACTAGGTATGGTTTTTCTTTGTACCTAAATAATAAAATATCCTATTTAAAAATCGAGGAAATGTTTCTTTATTTAAGGAACTCAAGAAATTATGCTCAAACGTATTGGGTATGATTTTTCTCCGAACCTAAGTAATTGAACATCCTATTTTAAAATCTATTAGTGTTTTTTATTTTCGAAAAGTCGAAATATTGTGTCCTAACTTACTGGACGCGATTTTTCTCGGTTAATTCGAAATAAAGGAGCTTTCTTTACGAAATTCAATTTCTAAATGGCATCAAAACATCTTGTTCATGTATATATGGATCGCATTTTAAATTTTACTTGAGTTTTCAGATTTTTAATAATCAAGACCGAAAAATAATCGATTAGGTACCAATTTTGGGCGTGTGAAGGTGCTAATCCTTCCTCACACATAATTTACTCCCGAACCCGTTTTCTGGATTTCGAAGACTAATATGTTTGTTAAAACGGATTTAAAACATTTTACGGTGATCCAATCACACCAAATAAAAAGATTGGTGACGACTCCATATTTTGATTTCAAAAATATTTTCGTGACTTTTTTCAAAAAAATGGTTTCGACAGCTTGGCGACTCTACTGGGGACTTAAAAATAAAGAGAGAGTCAAGCCAAAAGTCGATTATTTTCGGGTCTCTTTGTTAAAATTTTAAAAACTCATTTCAAATTGATATATGATCCTTTGCATTTTCTATGAAATACCATGATAATATTATTGCTAGTATAAGTTCGCATTCATTTGCATATATTACTACACCTTTTAAGTGAAAGTAACAAACTACTCATTCGTGAGGTCTTCACCTCCGTGCAGGATCAGGATTACATACGTACTTATGTTTTCGTGAAGTTTTCACTTCTATGCAAACATATCGGAAATGTGTCCCCCTAAACCGAACTCATCCATATGAGCCTGTAATGAGTGAGGATCGAGGAATCTGTTGGTTTAGGTACCTTAACTCTAGGACTTAAACCGCATATAGTGAGCCCTAAGTGCTTGCCTTAGGATAGAACTACACCAAACTGTTAGCAGTTTCCCAAGCCTAGGTTCCTTGTTTTATATCTGTATTACGTTACCATACTAACTTGTTTTCTTTTGCTTTTTGATTTTGTTTGCATTACATCCTCATATAAGGAAAGGTGTGGATTTAAGCTCAATTACTAAATAGAAAACTTGTCATAAGAAAGCGAGTTCCTTGATAAGGTAAAAGACAATATGGTTGCGCGCGTATGGTAAAAAAAAGATGAAAATCGATGATTTACCAAACGAGTAAGATGGAAACGAAGACCGCATAACGAACCAAACTTTGAACCAACTACGAGAAGTGACAGATCACTTAACCATTCAAGCTGACATTTTGGACAAAAAAATGATGAACCAAGGCAAAATTGGATGATTTCCTACGAAGATTAAGGCTTTTGAATACTAAGACACTAACATATGCGTATCTACCTTATGTAAAGAAATTTGTTTTCTAGTAAAGTTTTCTAATAAAATTGAGCTATGAGTCAATGCCTTTCTTATGCATACATGCATTCATAAGCAGCACATTTTATTAACTTGTATATAATTCTATGAGAGCCTACCTTTAGAAGAACTGTGCCAAACCTTTAGTGGTTACCCGAATAAGGTAAGAGACAGTTATATTTTTTTTTGCTTTTTTATTCATATATTAACTACACTTATTTATTTTGAATCTGTTTGCATTGCATTTTCATCTAAAAAAGGTGTTGATTCATGTTCTATTGCTAAATAGAGAACTGGTCATAAGAAAACGGATTCCTTGATAAGGTAAAAGTCAATGTGGCCATGCGTATGTGGTCAAAGAAAACAACGCGAGAAGGGTGATAGCCTATCAAAGGGGCACATATCAGAGCTTTGGAATTACACCCAAATGAACGTAACCCATAACAATTTGCAAGAGCTGAAAAAAATATGGATGATGAAACGAGGCGGATGTCCAATCATGAATATTTTGACTTAGTCGATGTTAAAAGGAATAGGCATCAGTTCCGAGCTCTCACCTAGTATTGGAATCCAACTTCTAATGGTTTCACATTTGGAAAGGAGGACATGATATCCACGATAGAAGAGTACATCACTTTACCCAGTTGCCCGAGGATTCAGAATAATAAAGCCTACTTCGAATATGATGATCGACCTTACCTTCTTAAGGTTAAAGTAGGATGCACCTTTTTCAAGTCCTAACACATTAGTGAGATCCAGCTTAGTTGCTTCACCTTCAGAAACATGGAAGAATACACTACGTTGCTTAATTGCCCAAGAACTCAAGTTGATAAGGCCTACTCTAGAGGAGCGAGCATTAGGTCACAGCCCTGATCAAGGAGAAAGGGAATAACAAGGGTATTGCTTTGAAAACACCACAAGACATAGTACACTCAGATTCAAGAAGGAATGTTGACATCTTTACCTCAGACACGTATGAGTTAGTTGTCTTCCCTAAAGTGTTAAGGCAAATAGAGAACACGGTTGTAGATTTGTTTATCCAACTTGACAAGAGAATCGCTCTGAAAAAGGTCTTTTATTGAGTATTCTCTAAAGACTACTCTCTATTAAAGGAATTTATGGATATCCAGAGACAAGAAGATATCGCCAAAGAAAAGTGGAAATAAACGAGGAATGACTCCAACGCTCTTAGGGGCAGGTCAAAGGCATGGACCATGTTGTAAGTAAAAATTAAATCCAAGTGCGAGAAACAACTAAACACTCGCGGGCCCAAACCATCCAATCCGATTTTGAGCCTGAAATCGGAGTTGAATCGAGGCAAAAATTAGCTTCGCTTCTTAAGAAGATTAAGACTTTGAGCATTAAGGCAAGACCATACATGTATCTGCCATATGTACAGAAATTTATTTTTTAGTGAAGTTGTTTTAATGGAATGGAACCAAGAATCAACGCCTTTTTGCATGCATTCATTTGCATTGCAGTTCATACATTAAATTTTAATAAGATCCCACATATCTGAAACATTCGTGTGTGAAAGAGTCACCAACCCTAATTGAAAACTAAAAGGAAACTTGATAAATCAAGATAATGTAAGCAAAAGTCATATGGAGAGTGAACCCATCGAGTGTTCATCCCTACACCCTTGGAAGTGTTTTGGATAACTAGACTGTGGAGGAGCTTCCTGTAGTTTTTAGGACATTTCCAGAAGTAATATTCAGAATACACTTATTGCTCTAAGTCCGAGAGTAATAGGGATCCTTTTGTAAAGGGCACATGATCACTATTTGTTATTTCAATAAAAATAATACATTGTTTTTGTCCCATTTGGCAAACACCTTATCATTCTTCTCATTCGTTCATACCACAATTAACCATTCTTTGATTCAATTATTCTTTGGATCCCATTTTATCTCTATGTTGTGTCCCTTAATATCAAGTAAATAAGCGATGTTGCTATTAACTTGGAGACTCATTTTGATAAGGACATGTGTCTAGAAAAACTTCAGGACTTTGAAAAGGATCAAGAATGTAACTTGTCTTTCGATCTGCTACGAATGGTTGAGCAAGATAGGAAATGAATATCACCTTGAAGAGTTGTGGTTTTAAGATTTGAGGCATGTATCTTAATGGAAACAAGGCAAACACTTCAAGAATACAAAGGTCTTTGCATGGTCCTATCAAAGCATGCCGGGCTTAAGGAACTGATGTCGTGACACACAGACTTCCATAAAAGAATAATGCAATCCAATTCAACAGAAACTTCAAATATTAAGGCTAGACGTGTTATCAAAAAAGTGGTCAAAAAAAAGAGGGGTCGACATAAAAAAAAACCGTAAAAGGCATCTTGAAACCCAAGAAAAAAAAAGGAAAAAACAAAGAAGGGGAAAGAAAAAGTCAAGATGAAAACCCGTAAAGGACATCTTTTTAAAAAAAAAAAAAAGAAAAAGAAAAAAAGGAAAGAAGAAGAAAAGAAAAAAGGAAGAAAAAAGAAAGTCAAGATGAAAACCCGCAAAGGGCATCTTGAAAACCTATATATCTCCTTCACCTCTTCAGATCATGGCTTCTTTTTATGTGGGGCATGGACGTCACCGAGCCAAATTCGTCAAAAGCTTCCAATGGATATCAATTCATTACTTCACCAAATAGGTAGAAATTACTTCTTATGTCAATCAGCGGTTAAGCAAATTCTTGAAAAAGAGATCATATGTCGAAATGGAATGCCTAAAAGGGTCATATCTAACGACAACTTGAAACAACGGCACGACAGCTGAAGTCTGCGGCCAATTCAACATCAAATATCACAACTTAGCACCATATCACCAAAAAGTGAATGGGACAATGAAAGCAACCAATAAGAACATTAAAGGATTGATTAGAAAATAGCAGAGACCTATAAAGGCTTGACATGAAAAGTCAGCATTTACTGTCTATGCTTATTTGAACGTCCATCGAGGCCTACATCGGGACGACACCTCTTCCAAAGGCAGTTTTATCTCTTTGAAGTCAAGATTCCCTCCATCCAAAGCAGAACGAAGCCAATCCAGATTTAATTAGTTAAACATCGATAGAGGAAAGGGTACTAAAAGCCATCTATCATGATCATATGAACCAAAAATGAATAACAATAGCTTATGAAAAAGAAGGACCCACTCTAGAGAATTCCACAAGGGAGCTCTAGTTTTGAAAAAGATCTTACCTACAAAAGACATCCGAGGAAAATGGATGTCAAATTAGGAATTGCCTTATGAGGTGAGGTTAAGAAAACCTTTTCGGAGAAGCTCTGATTTTGACCAAGATGGGGAAAGAAAAAAAACAAAGAAGGGAAAAGAAAAAGTCAAGATAAAACCCCATAAAGGTCATCTTTTTTAAAAAAAGGAAAAAGAAAAGAAAAGAAGGAGAAAAGAAAAAAGGAAGAAAAAAGAAAGTCAAGATGAAAACACATAAAGGGCATCTTGAAAATCTATATATCTTCTTCACCTCTTCACGTCATGGCTTCTTTTTATGTGGGGCATGAACGTCACCCAGCCAAATTCGTCAAAATGGGCATTGATTCATTCCTTCACCAAATGAGTAGAAGTTGCTTCTTATATCAATCAGCAGTTAAGCAAATTCTTGAAAAAGAGATCATATGTCGATATGGAATGCGAAAAAGGGTCGTATCCAACGACAACTTGAAACAATGGTACGACAGCAGAAGTCTGCGGCCAATTCAAGATCAAATATCATAACTCAACATCACATCACCAAAAAGTGAATGGGACAGTGAAGACAACCAATGAGAACATTAAAGGATTGATTAGAAAATAGCAGAGACCTACAAAGGCTTGGCATGAGAAGTCAGCATTTACTCTCTACGCTTATTTGAACGTCCATCGGGGCCTACATTGAGGCAACACTTCTTTCAAAGGCAGTTTTACCTCTTTGAATTTAAGATTCCCTCCATCCAAAGCAAAATGAAGTCAATCTAGATTTGATTAGTTAAACATTGATCGAGGAAAGGGTGCTAAAAGCCATTCGTCATGATCATATGAACCAAAATCGAATAATAATGGCTTATGACAAAGAAGGACCCGCTCTAGAGAATTTCACAAGGGAGCTCTAGTTTTGAAAAAGATCTTACCTACAAAAGACCTCCGAGGAAAATGGATGTAAAATTAGGAATTGCCTTATAAGGTAAAGAAAATCTTTTCGGAGAAGCTCTGATTTTGACCAAGATGAACAGGAAAGATATGCTCAAACTCGTGAACGTAAATTTGGTGAAGAAGTATTTCACCCAAAAAAAGAAGAAAAAAGAAAGAAAAAGAAAGAAAAAGAAAAGGAGAGGTCGAGGTGAAAATCCATAAAGGGCATCTCGAAACCTAAGGAGATTTGAGTTGAAAACCTGAAAGGGCGGCTCAATTTTGAACAAAAGAAAGGGACATGAAACAGTCTTCTCTCTCAAAAGTAACAAGGTGGAGAAACATTACACCTTGAGGCATCAACGAAGTACTCTAGATTTCATGGACACATATCAAGCTCAAAATGGTCCTCATCAAGTTTTCTCAGTGAAGCTTATACTATGATATCTGGGGCACCTAACTTCATTATTTGCTGACCTAATAACTTTTGATCAATGTTTGTCATTTTTTAATGTTTTCATTCATACAAGCTTTGCCTCTAATAAAATTCAATTTCATCCACCTTACAACCTTGTTCAAACATTTTTGCATCGAAATAATGGTTAGTGGACCAATGATTTGTAATCTTTTCATTCATACGAGCTTTGTCTCCAATAAAATTCAATTTTATCCACCTTACAGCCCTGTTCAAGCATTTTTGAATTGAAATGATGGTTAGTGGTCTAACGATATAAGGAATAAAAGGATTTTTGCATATCGTTCTAGAAAATTTCTAAATAGTAAAGGGACATGAAATAGGACCACTAGTTGGAAATAACCAAACCCGAGGGTTGGAAGGGTCTTAAAACAAAAATTTCAAACTATGACTACCTCTTTAGGTTTCATGTCAAAAGATTCCAAACCAAAAGAAGAACATAATAGCACATCAGTGATAGGACTTACACAAACGACAAAGGATGTCGACTAAGGACTAAAAATAAAATCATTCTCAAAGATGACATTTTTTTCATTCATCATTCATACCCATCTATTTAGGAGCGTTTGACTCATCCTGATCATGGCATCCTAAATAATCTGGCCTACATAGAGGTCCATTAAAGCATATTCTACAGGTTTGACAAGGAAGATTGAGGCCGCAACGGTGAATTTGATACCCTGAAAATACGAAGGGAAAGGTTGAAGCCAAAACAGCAAGCCTTGTACCTTAGAAGACATGATAGGAAAGATCAAGGCCACAACGACAGATCTAGCACCATGGAAATAAAGGGAAAGGTTGAGGCTGCAACGGTGAACCCTATACCTTAGAAGATGTGATGAAAAGGATTGAGGTCGCAACGGTGAACCTTGTAACTTAGAAGATGTGATGAGAAGGATTGAGGCTGCAACAGCGAATCAGATACCATAAAGATATGAAGGGAAAGGTTGAGGCTACAACGGCAAACCCTGTACCTTAGAATATATGATAGGAAAGATTGAGGCAGCAACAACGAATTCGGTACCATGAAGATATGAAGGGAAAGGTTGAGGCTGCAACAGCAAACCCTGTACCTTAGAAGATGTGATGAGAAGGATTGAGGTTACAACGATGAATTCGATATCATGAAGATATGAAGGGAAAGGTTGAGGCCGCAACGGCAAACCCTGTACCTTAGAAGATGTGATGGGTAGGATTGGTAGGATTGAGGTTGCAACGGCGAATCCGGTACCATGAAGATATAAAGGGAAAGGTTGAGGCCGTAACGGTGAACCCTATACCTTAAAAGATGTGATAGGAAAGATTGAGGCCACAATAGCTAATCTAGTACCATGAAGATATGAAGGGAAATGTTGAGGTCGCAACGGCAAACCTAGTACCTTAAAGACGTGATGGGAAATATCGAAGCCGCAACGACGAATCTAGTACCATGAAAATATAAATGGGAAAGATTAAAGTCGCAATGGAAAATCTTGTACCATGGAGATATGGAGGGAAATGTTGAAGCCACAACGGTGAACCTTATACCTTAGAGATATGAAGGGAAATATTGAGGCCACAATGGTAAACCCCACACACTGAAAATGAGGAAAAGAAAATTAAAGCCATAAATGCAAATCTCAAAGTTATGAAGGGCTAGATTGAAGCTGCAAAGGCGAATCTTACGTCCCAAAAGCTGAAGAGGAGTAAATTGAAGCCGTAACAGCGAATCTTCTAGGTCGAAGTTACAGTGGGTCATATCAAAGCTGCAATAGCAAGTTTTTATCTCTCTGAAGTTACAGTAGAGCAAAGCGAAGCTACAATCTCTTACCCCGATCATAGGGCAGATTGAAGACACCATCCAATCTTTTACCCCGATCATGGGGCAGATTGAACACATCATCCAATCTCTTACCTTATCATGGGGTAAATTGAAAATACCATCCAATCTCTTACCCCGATCATGGGGCAGATTGAAGACATCATCTAATCTCTTACCCTGATCATGGGGCAAATTGAAGTCATTCAATCTCTTACCCTAATCATGCGGCAGATTGAAGACATCATCTAATCTTTTACCCTGTTAATGAGGCAGATTGAAGCTACCATCCAATCTATTACCCTGATCATAAGGCAGATTAAAGCCATCCAATCTCTTACCCCGATCATAGGGCAGATTAAAGACATCATCCAATCTCTTACCCCGATCATGGGGCAAATTGAAGCCATCCAATCTCTTACCCTGATCATGAGGCAGCTTGAAGACATCATCCAAACTTTTACCTCAATCATGGGGTAGATTGAAGCCACCCAATCTTTTACCCCTAAGTTAAGAGGGGCAAATTGAAGCCACTATCCAATCTTTTACCGCTAAAATCAATAGGGGCATATTGAAGCTACCATCTCACAGAAGCGAATCTCAATCTCCCTGAACTTGCAGTGGAATGGAGTGAAGCTTTAACACCAACACTAAATCCCTGAAGTTTTAATGGATTGAATCAAAGACTACGATAGCAACTCTCAATCTCCTTGAAGTTGCAGTGGAAAGTGAAGCTACAGTAGCAAATTTTATTTCTTTAAAGTTACCTTAGGGCAAGATGAAGTCATAGCACCAAAACATATCTTCCTAAGTTGTATCGAAGCGGATACAATGCAGTAGAGTGACTGTTGATTTGAAAGGGTGAGTTACGTGAAGAAGAGAAAACGAGATCCAGTAGGACCGGATAAAATTGGTCTTCCTTAGAGTTTTTGCTCCATTCTCGTTCCACGACAATGAGCAAAGAGGGGTAGTTGTAGAAGCTCATTTTCATCTAGCCCAAGAATGAAGCAAACCAAACCAAAATAAAACAAAACAAATTAAAAAAAAAGATCAATTAAATAAAATCTAATATCCAAATCACATACCCAAAATACTCAAATTAAAACCCAAAAAATACAAGCCCAATGACCAATTACCTAACCTTAAGCCCAACACTAACTAAGCCCAAAAACCTTAAACAAAATAGAAACCGTAGTTTGCTAAGGAGATCTCAACGTCGCTCCTCCCCATGGCCACGTCAGCGCCACATCAACCACCACATCATCGGGCATGCAAATCAAGACCCACGCCCCGAGGCTTGACCTCTTCCATCATCGTTGACCTGAAAATCGCACTGCCACCGCCAATGAAGCCTGTAAATAGAGAAATAGAGAAAAAAACCAATGGATAAAACATTGTATTTCGATTGACTATAAAAGCCATCATCAACTTGTAATTTTTTTGAGGGGAAAATCAATGAAAAAAACACAAAATTTATAGACAATTACGAAGCAATAGATCAAAAAACAACATTCAAATACAAAAAACAGTCCAAGAATCATTTGCATTTAAGGTATATTGTTTGTAATATATTTATCTTTATTTCATTTTACATACTGCCCCTTTTTATTTTTTATTTATTTCGAAGTAAGTTTATAAATAATATAAAGTGAAAATAAAAAAGGAAGGGATTAGGGTCGTACCTAGGGTTGGATCTCGAGGTTGCACGATCATGGCATGCCCCATCGATGAGTAGAGTCACTATCGTACTCGAAAATCTTTCGAGTCCATGTAGATTCATAAAAAAGGAGGTTTCATCAAAATAAAAAGAAAAATAATAATAAAAGAATAAAAAAGATTTTTAAATAAAACCCTAAAAACTTAAAACCGAAAAGTTTCTACCCTTATTTTCAAAAAAATTTCGACGCATTTTCTTCGTTTTGACACTGGATATATATCCGGAAGGCCAAAACACATCAAAAAAACAAAAAAGAAGGAATTTTTACCTTGGCGTCGCCGTACATGGTGGAGGACGACGACAACGGACGGTGGCCGAAGAGGAATGGCAACAGCTACGATCAGTCAACCATTAATCGGTCATGGCCGGCCTTGAAGAGAGAGGGGAGAGAGATTTGAGAGAGTTTTAGGATTCTTTTTTGAGAAAGCAATGAAAAATGAAAAATGAAAAAAAAATCAAAAACATGGTATTTATAAACACCCAAAACGGTGTCGTTTTGGGTGTGACCTAAAACACCCCAAAACGACGCCGTTTTGGGAGACCCGACCCGACCCGACCCATGCGGATCCCCCTTAGGATCCGCGTGTTTTCAAAAAAATGAGTTATTTACTCATTTAGTCCTTCAGTATTTTTAAATTTTTACAATTTCATCCTGTTAAATATTTTAAATTTATTTTAAAATTTCCCTTTAATTTTACTTTCTTTTTTATTTAGTCTTTTTACTTTTTAAGGCACAAAAAGCTGCCACATGTCATTTTTTGGGGTTTAAAGCTCAAAGGTTTCTTAATTTTACAAAAATCACATTTTGACCCTTAAACTTTCCAAAAATTTGAATTTGACCCCTAAACTTTCTAAAATTTAGATTTGACCCCTAAACTTTCCAAAAATTTGAATTTAACCCTTAGACTCTCTAAAAATTCAAATTTAACCCTCAAACTTTTCAAAATTTAGTTTTAACCCCTAAAAGCCTTAAAAATTTGATTTTGATCCCCGAACGTCCAAAAATTTGATTTTGACCCCTAAACATCCAAAAATTTGATTTTGACCCCTAAACATCTAAAAAGTTCGAAATATTGTGCCCTAACTTACTAGACGCGATTTTTCTCGATTAATTCGAAATAAAGGAGATTTCTCTACGAAATTCATTTTCTAAATGTCATCAAAACATCTTGTTCATGTATTTATGGATCCCATTTTAAATTTTACTTGAGTTTTTAGATTTTTAATAATCAAGACCGAAAAATAATTGATTAAGTACCAATTTTGGGCATGTGAGGATGCTAAACCTTCCTCACACGTAACCTACTCCTGAACCCATTTTTTGGATTTTGAAGACTAAGATGTTTGTTAAAACGAATTTAAAACGTTTTACAGTGATCCAATCACACCAAATAAAAAGATTGGTGGCGACTCCATATTTCGATTTTAAAAATATTTTCAAGACTTTTTTCAAAAAAATGGTTTCGACAAGTGGTATATTCCTCAATCGTGGGTACCATATCCATGTTCCCAAAGGTGAAACAGCTATAAGTCAAGTTCCAGTGCTATGCAAGGGCTTGGAAGAGATGCTTGTCCACCTTAACTTCTAGCAAGTACGGTAGATCTCCATTCTCTCAGTAGAAAATTTGCTTCATTCCATCATTCCACTGATCCCAGATTTCTTTCAACTCTTGTAAGCTATTTTGAGTCACATTGATCGAGTGAAATCCCAATAACCCGATACATGGTCTTCATCTATACTATCACCCTTCTCACATTATCTATCCTCTAACCACATACTCATGGTCACATTGTCTTCTACCTCATCAAGATACCCTTTTTTCATGACCAGTTCTCTACTAGTAATCTAACTCAATTCAATACCTTTCCTAATATGAGGATGCAATGCAAAATAAGATAAAAAAACAAGTCAGTACCAACAGTTATAAAATGTATCAACCATAGAGAACCTACGCATATATTAGGTGGTTTCTAAAGGTTCGGTATAGTTTTACTTAGGGTGTGCACTTAGGTTTCATTATATGCGATTTTCGGTTCTAAAGTAGTAGTACCCAAACTAGCAGATTCCTCAATCCTCACCCATTATAGGCTCATACGGATGAGTTCGGTTCAAGGGGACACATTTTCCGTATGTTTGCACGGAAGTGAAAACTTCATGAAAATATAGGTACGAGTGTATCTAGAAAGCGATTCACTATCCTGCATGGAGGTCAAAACCTCACGAAGGAGTAGCTTCTCACTTCCACTTAAGCAGTGTAGTAACAAATGCATGTATGCAGAAACATAGACATATGTAGCAATATCAACATACATTTATCAAACAACATATAAATCACAAAAATGAAATCCAAAGGATCACAAATTAAATTAAATTAAATTTGAAATTTTCAACAAAAAAGACCAAAAATAATCGACCTACGGCTTGACTCTCTTATTGGTCCCCAGTAGAGTCACCAAGCTGTCGAAACCATTTTTGAAAAAAACAAAAACAAGTCTTGATTTATATTTTGGAAAATGAAAATGGAGTCGCCACTAATAATTTTTTTAAAACAGATGTAATTGGGTCATTTTTCGAGATTTTTTTTAAAAATCATTAAAATAATTTTGGCCTTTGAAACCATAAAACGAGTTCAGGAGTCGGTTACGCATAAGGAAGGATTAGCACCCTTACACGCCCAAAATTGGTACCTAATTGATTATTCAAAATCTTATTTGTTGAAAATTAAAAATTCGAGAAAAATTTAAATCGCGATTCTTAAATGCATGAATGTTATATTTATTCTATTTTGAAAATAAATTTTGTTCTCAAAGAAAGCCCGCTATTTTGAATTAATCGAGAAAAAAGTCACATCCAGTAAGTTAGGACATAACAATTCGAATATTCAAAAATAAAGAACTTTTCAAAAAATCTCGTATTTAAATTTCTAAAAGGATATTCAATTATACCAGTTCAAAGAAAAAAAGACATCCAATGAGTTAGGGCATAATCCTTTCAAATTCCCGAAACAAAAAAAAACATTACCTTGATTTATTAAAACAATTTATGTATTTTAAAAAAACAAATTACCATGTTATGCAAAAAATATGCACATAATTTACAGGTATAAATAATAAGAAAATAATATATACATAAAATACAATAAGATAATAAATTGAGTAAATAAATAACCGAATAAATGAGTAAATAAAGAAACAAACGAATAAGATAATATACATATGCATAAAAAAAGGGATCTAATAAAAAAATGAGATAAACAAGAAGGAAAAAAATAAAAGCATGTAATATATACATATAGGAAAAAATTTAAAAAAAATTACTTTAAAATCGGATCAAATTTGAATTTTTTTGGAAGGTTCAAGGGTCAAATTGGAATTTTTGGAAAGTTTAGGGGTCAAATTCAAAATTTTGGAAAGTTCGGGGGTCAAATTTAAATTTTTGGAAAGTTTAAGAGTTAAAACATAATTTTAAAATAAAGTAAGGGCTTCACGGGTAATAAACTCAAAAAACTTGACACGTGGCAACCTAGGGACACTTTGAGTCAAGGACTAAATTGAAAACCAAGTGAAATTGTTAGGCCGAATTAAAAATGATAAAAATTGGGACAAAAAGACTTGATTGAAATAAATTTTTTTTAAAAAAGGATCCAGTGAGAAATTTGCCTAATTTTAAAACAGTAACAGGAATTCCTCCCCCCAAATGCACCGTTTCACTATGTGTATAAAATCCAACCCTTTTTTTTAATTTCATTTCTCTTTTATTTTCTACAAAAAATCAAGTTTTCTTTCTTTTTTCTCTTAAAAAAAAACCTTTTTCCTTTTTCCTTGGTCGATCGAGTGAGGAAGCTTTCACCGCCGCGCGTTTGTCGGAGAATGATGCCGATGGTATAGATTTTTCAACTTTTTTTGTCTTCTCTTTATATTTTCGAGCAAATAAAGGAAAAATGGTGTTATTAGTTTCGAAAATAAGCAAACACAAATAAAAAAATACCTTGCTCTTGTTGTTGATTTGTCCAGATATTTTTGCTGCTAAAGAAATTTTACTACTGATTTTTCTATCAATTCCTTGTGTATTTGTATCAAATTCGTGTGTATTTTTGTGTGTGTATATATAGTGTATTTATAACACTATTTTACAATCACTTTTTCGAATTTTTCAATTGTGGAATCGCGCAAATCGTGGAGATGTGGCGTCCAAGGATCACAGCGATGGTGGCGACGGCGACTGCCCGAAGGGTTGACGGCGACATATTTGTTAGGGTTAGGTTTTTCCTTTTTTTTGTTTATGTTATGGGTTTGTAAGGTTGAGCTTAAGTTTGAGCTATTTGGTTTTGTTTAGGTATTGGATAGTTAGATTTGGGTTTTGGGTTATTAAAATGAGTTTATATTTGTTTAATTTTATTATTTATTTATTTTTTATTTGTATTTATTTATATCTATAAATAATAAATAGATAAATAAATAAAATTAAAATAGATTTGGGCCTTTGCAAATGAGTTTTTAAATTTGTATTCAATTTTATTTATATTTATTTATAAAAACAAAATTGAGCTTGTATTTTTTAATTGGTATTTAGGCTTTGTATTGGCTTGGACGAAATTGAGCTTATACAATAATGATTTTTTCAAACTCTTTGTGACCTCTCCAAACATCCTATATTTTAGAGATTGAAGTTGAATCTTAGAAGGATATACACATTGATAATCTATAATAAAAAAGATTATTTTTTGGTGGATTACAAGGGAAGGATAAAGCTCTAATAATAATGCAACTAGCTCGACTCGAACACAAACCACACCTGGGACAATAAATACTCTTGACCACACAGGGTTCAAAATTTTATTTTACAAAAATTTATTTTACACATTGTTGAGAGATGCAATGTTGAGAAAATATTAACATTAAATAAACAAACTAATAAATGAGCGAATATAAATAAAATAAATACATCTTTCTTCAAATTCTTTCACTTGATAAATGAATATAAAAATTTGTCGATATTAGTTTGTTTAATAAATGGTTAAAAGGTCAAAAAGTCCTCAATAAAAAAATCAATTAAGTCCTTATGAAAAAGTGTACTCAAGTGAGTCCTCCATGACAAAAAAAAAAACAATTAGCCCCTTCCGTTAATGAAAACCATCAATTAAATGGTTTGACCATTAACCTCGTTGACATGATTAATAGAAGCCAAAGAAAATTGCCATGTGACAGTATACTAGCGTTCCATATCAGCAAAAATAAAATATATATTTTAAAATAGTTAGTGCATATGTAGAATAAATTTAAACAACCATATATCTAAATACATTTTGGATGAGTGCAAAGTCAAAAGAAATTTCAAAAGTTATAAAAAAATATATTAAAAATTATAATAAAATTTTAATATGTTTTCCAAATGTATAAAAGTTAGAACCCAATGAGTGGTTTCGGTGAAAAAGAGGATGATATTCATCTTAAGAGATTTGAGTTCGAGCACTTATGTGTAAGGGTGTGTGTGCCTTGTCAAAGAGTTAAGAAAATAGAAACTAAAAAATATATATAAAAACTAAAAAAATATATAAAAATTCATATTGGATACACATATGTTGAACTGATTGCATTATTTTCTTAAACTAGTTGCATGTAATGACGAACCAAGAAACGGTCGATGCAATTAGCAACGATTCTCGGTCCATAGCAAAGCTCCTAACTCACCAATAGTAGCGAAGTTAGAATTTTTTTTTAGCAAGTCGAAATTAAATTTTAAATTTTAATAGTTTATATCTTTATAATTTTTAAAGAATTAAATCAAAGTTTTATAATTTTAGAAGGTCAAAGTTTAATTTTACCTTTATTAATTTAAAATTTTAAAAAAACTTAAAGAGCTTAAACAATAATTTTCTATTTTAGGGGAGGAGTTAGGCCCCTATCAACCCCTTTAGATTCGTCTCTGCTGATGAAGCTTTTAAGAGGCCCAGTAGGGATGACATTTCCTACATCCTTGTAAGATTTTAGTATGGCATTGGCCATTTGACCTTCTTTTTCATTTAAAAAATGACACTTTTCAAATAATGTGTAAACACCAAGTTTGGTCTTGGGATTCTTTGGAAGTGTAGTTGTTCAGGGTTCAAGGTTGAAAGAGGTCAAAAAAGCAAATTTTTTCAGCTTTTAATGTGGAAACAAAATTCAACCTTTTAAATTTTTTTATCGACGTTTTATTATAAGCCAAAAAGAAAAGAAAAGAAAAAAACTTGGAACCAATTTTTTTATTTTATTACTAGTATACGTTTTTATTTTATTATATTATATTTTATAATTTTTTTTAAAGTGTCTTAATTTATTAATTTTTCTAGGACCTCAAAAATATCAAGAACGGGCCAAGCACCCTTTATTATGCATATTTTGTCATATCAAAATCTTTCTCATACATAAGCAAAAATGTACTGAAGCTGTTTAAATGAAGTAAATGAAGATTCAGATTTTTGTGCTTTGCTCAATGTTACATAATATGTACATGATTGATACAATAGAAAACTCCATAGATAATTTTTGAAATTTTCTAAGTTTTACAGTCATCCAAAATGAATAAACACAAATGGTTTTATTATATGTGTAGATTCATTTTATATATATGCAGATTTTAATTAATTTTTTTAAAAGAATTTATTTTTTGTTGATCTAACATATTATTATGTGATAATTTTTAGTGACTTTTGTTAACCACGTCAATAAGGTTAATGGTCAAACTAATTAACTGACAATTTCCAATTTCCATTAACAGAAAGAGCCAATTAATTTTTTTTAGTCAATAAGATTCAATTTGATACATTTTTTCCATGAAAACTCAATTAATTTTATTTATTACTGAGAGCATTTTTTACCTTTTAACTTTTAATAAGCACACATAAACTTTACAATTCATTGAACGCTTAGATTGTATACAAACTCTAATTATTTTTGTTATCGTATTGATAACCATCTAAAGATTCAAGTTCGATTATTTGTGAATCCCGTGTGTTGGTTTGATGATTAAGGGTGTTCATTGTCTCAAGTGTGGTTTGGATTCGAGTCGCGCCAGTCGCGTTGTTGTTAAAGCTTTGCCCTACCCTTGTAATTCAAAAAAAAAAATTAAGTTTGATTGCTTGTGCTACAATCTTGGCACAATAAAGTCCTAGATTTAAAACATTTCTTAAATGAATTTGGATTATTTGGACAATCATTTGCTTAAATTCATTCGAGATTTTTTGCTTTTATGAATCTTTAAATTATTTTTATTATTTTAAATATTTGTTGATGTAGCATTTTGTTATATCAACATTATGTACACGTGACATGCTATGTGTTGTCGATAGTTATGTCAGTGAAAAGTAACAGTTAAACTTGGTCAATATTAATGGAAGGCTTAATTGATTAATATTTTATCTTTAATGACTCAATTGAGTGAAAATTTTCGATGAATACTTAATTAATTTTTTTATATTTTAATGAGGTCGTTTTTGACTCATAAGTCTTAAAAAATGAAATAGTAAAAAGAATATTTTTTTATATTTATGACATGGTAGCTTTTTATTGGCTAAATTTTTTTAAATGAAGGTTATGATTTGGGGTGAAATGGGTAATAAAAAAATGGTTTAGGTGTATTTTTGGAAAGAAAAAAGTTTTGGTATCAATTTGAGTCCTATTTTGTCATCCTAAGTCAAGTGAAATAAAATTCAAGTCAAGTCGAATTAAGTGAAATTGTTAAGTTAAATTAAAAATTAAACATGTCAAATTAAAATTTATTACAGTATAACTAATTCCCTGTTAGAATACATAAATTTGAAACCATATATATCTGAAAACTTTTTCAAAGCAAAATAAAAAAAAATTAGTATGATAAACTTAAAGTATTAATTAACTTATTTAGGTTCCAAAAATTATTATTCTAGAAAATTTTTAATTTTCTTTATATATTTTTTAGATTTTTTTAAAAATATAAATTTTGAAATTTTTATAATTATTTTGAATTTTAAAAATTATTTTGGATTTCAGAAAATTATTTTAAATTTTTTTATAATTTTTATTGAAAGAGAGACCAATTTGTTCATTTTCAAACTTTACAGGGACCAAAAGGTTATTTACAATAATTTGTTATTTAAATTGGAAAATTCAACTCGATTCGAAGTTGAAACTCAAATTAATTATTTGAGTTAGCTCGAATGATTTGAATAACTCGACTAAAATTTTGAATCTTTTTAATTGAATCGAGTTTTGCTATGCAGGGGGTTTAATGCTCAACTCCATTTCCATTATATCTTGGAAAATATACAGATTGAGCGACTAACTAGGGAAGCCTGAGACTATAATGCTAAATTAGCTTCAGAAAATATACAAATACTATCAAATTTTCCTTCCCCAAAATTCCTCCAACAACAACAAAGCAACCCTTCTCTTATGCTTTACATAATCCTTTTCAAGCTCCTAACTTCACATTTGCTCCTAGCACCCTACATAAAACTAGACCCTTTCTCTTCTTAATTTGTTTCTTTGCTGCTCTATATTGTAATCCATTTGTCCCTGCCTGTGATCTTTTATATTGTTTGTCCATGTCTAGGATTCATCTTTGGTCTTGATCAAAGCTCTCTCGTACATACTCGTTCTTATCTTCCAACACTTCACACATGTTGTTTCTTGAGTTGCATTCTGGCCTCGGACAAGCCCCGTTGAACCTCCTCGTTGTCTGGTGCTTCTTTTTGCAATATCTCATAGTCTTGTATCGAAGCCTCCCATTTCCCCAACTATTACATTATATCCAATGAAATATTATTAGGTAGAGTTGAAGCTGTCAAGCTATTCTGGAATTGAACATGTAAAATGAGTGGCAAATTGTTAATAGTCTAACCTTGGAATTACAATTGGCTCTTCTTAGTCTAGCTTTGTTGTAACCAGGGCGCACCTTAAGGGCACGGGTGCAGTCCTCTACTGCATTATCGTAGTGGCCAAGCTTGGAGAGGCAAGCTGCTCGGTTGCACAACAAGACGGAATTGTGCGGGTCATGATCAAGCCCCTCGCCATATGTAACACACGCCTCTGAGAACCTAGAGGCCTTGAAATGCTCATTGCCATTTGATCGAGCATCTGCCACTACTTTAGCTTTCATCATTACAGTGTTTGCTTCTTTGTTATTTGAGTCAAGCCTAGCAGCTCGCTGAAGCATCGCTAAGGCATCCTCAAATCTTCATATAATAATCACAAAGTCATTATAATGACTGAAACAATATTTTTCTAGTATGACTTGAAGTTACGGATGATAGATTCCTAACCTGCCAGAAACGATGTCCACCTGAGCTCGAACAACAAGCAAATTCGCGTTAGCAATAGGGCCAAAGTATTTAGTGTTGTCATCAACATTAAAATTTGGACCTTTTAATAAAACTTCATCGGCCTCTTGGTGTCTGTGAAGCTTTAGCAGGGCCTCGGCTTTCAATGCATATATCTTGACATAAAAAAAGAAAAAAAGTTATATATAGTAAACTGGCAGGCCATAATACTAAATTTTGATGGAATTTGAGGGTTTTCTTTTAGGATTATTTTGATCGTGTATGCACCTGGGGAGCTGAATCAGCACCAGCATTAATGGTGGAATCTGTTTCTTTTATCAGGTTTTTCCAATCTCGTTGTATTTTAGCTTCAGTACATTTGTTTAAATGTGTCTGAAGTGTTTTAGCTTTACTAATGTCATCAGGATCAGCCTCGGGGCCTACTTGCTTGTAATGATATATTGCCTTATCCACCTCCCCTAACCTGAGACTTAAGTTTGCTAAACGATGGTGAGCTCTATGATAATGAGGTTCAATTCGAATGGCTTCTCTACACTCAAAAACTGCCTCAAGAATCCTGCCTAAAGCTGTTAAGGCTGCACTTTTATTGCTTCGGTAGGAAGCCTTGTTTGGATCAATGGCGATGGCTGCTTCATATAAAGCCAATGCTTCCACAAATTTCCCATTCTTATAATCTTCGTTTCCCATGATTTTCAATCTTTCCGGGTCCATTCTCGTAGAAAGAGCTCTACATAGGGAAGCTGGCTGTCGTTCTACACGCTTCTCCTCATCATGTTTCTTCACACCATTGGAATATTTCCCGTTCGGCGTTGAGCCCTCTGTTTCAATCTTGGGAACGTTATACGAAGTCATGTTTCCTCCTCCTCCACCAGGTTGTCTCAAGTTGCCTAAACTACCGTGAAGCATCATGTTGCTGGACGAGGCTCGTACTAGGTTGTTGCTTCCTTTTGTTTTTTGATGATCCACAATCATGCTTTCAAGCTCACCAGATATACTAATACTTTCTTTAGCCACCTTTTTACCAGGGTTCATAGACGCTTGAAGAGGTTTCGGAACCTGGTTTTGTTGATATACCGCAACGGGCTTAATATGAATTGGAGGCTGTTTCGTGCATGCTTTTGGAATTGCTTCTGGTCCATTCACCGAAGAGTCAAGAAAGGAAGGCTCATCGGAACCACTTGGCCCATTGTTTGTCTTCGAGCTTATGCTTTTAACATCGTTGTTTTGGACTGTCAATGAATCTACCGTAGTAGACCTCTTATTACGCTTCCGAAAAACGACACTCAATATCCCACAACCCGACTTCTTTTCTTGTGAATGCTCCCCCATATTTGCCTACTCAACTCGATATTTAGGATGCATGGGAGGGTTGAAATTCATGGCAAGAGACAAATTTCTCTTTGTTTAACCCTCTCTTTTAGGAAAAAGTTGGTTGTAATGATACGCAGAGGTGGTGTTTTATTAAAATAGCAAGTTGGGTTCTATTGTTGAAACCAAATTTGTTCCCTGTCTCCTTAGATTAAGTTTTCCTGTGTGATGTAAATAGGCATAGCAGGAGACCAGGTCTATGTGTAAATGAGGATCTCAAAAATTTTAGAAAGAAGATAATTAGGGGTTTGTTTTATTTGTTCTTACTGAACCAAAATTCGCTGCCCTTAATTTATGTCCCTCTTTGTGCCCTCCTAATTGGGTTGTTGGTTGAGGAGTGCAATTAATTGGAACCTCCAAATTGTCGTTTCCGTTAAGGAAAAGGATTGAATGAAACAGTGACACCATGTCATTTGTGTCCCTTTTCCAATAGTTTTATGCCACATCAGTATTTTCATTCTTAATTTCAACATTTTCATCCTGAAAAAAAAAATCAAATTACAATTAAAATCCTGAAATTTAGGATAAAATTGTTGATGTGTCATAAAACTATTGGAAAGGGATAATATCCCTGTTTCATACAATCTTTTCTCTTTCGTTAAGGCTCCTGAAAGATTGTTAATTGTTAACATGGTAGGTGACGTAAAATTTTTTATGGTGTGGCAACTGACATGGAAAATACTAATGTGGAAGGCTTTAATTAATTTTTTTTATGATTTTAAGAGGGCTTAAATGACTTTTAAATTATTTTAGGGGCTTGATTGATTTTTAAGCATTATATAAAAATTCTCAAAAATTATAAAAGGAGTAACTTTTTTAATTTTCTAAAAAATTATAATATTTTAGTAATTTTTAATAATTTTAACATTTTCAATAAAATTGCTACTCATTTTTGTTTTCCCACACATGTTGCCCTACATCATAGAGCAAATCATCCTTATCAAAATCCATCAATCACCTCTTTCCAACCAAAACCATTACTCATCATTCACCTTAAAGTGTCGAACACTAAATCCATTATTTGTTGAACCTTTTACTCAACACTCAATCAAAATTTGATTACCATCACATTTCGCTCTTCATTAAAATCTAATCCAAACTTTCAAGATAATAAAATTATATGTATTATATATATATTAGTTTTACAACTTTTTATACTTCTAATAAGTTTTTATAACTTTTTTATGAATTTCTATAGATTTTTTATCATTTTCATTATTTATATATAATAATTTTCAAAATTTTTATTTTTCACTTTATTTATTTTTTGAAATTTTTATATAATTCCAAAAAATTAATTAAGTCCTCTTTAAATAATTATTTTTTAATATACTGATATGATTACAAGCCACACACCATAAACACATAGATGCTCGAACTCAGATCTTTTAAAATAATAAAAAAATCAATTAAATTCCCTATGTCATCTACCATGTCAATTATCACGTCATCATAAATTTTATGTTAATCGTTACATCAACGCTTAACAATCGGCTGAAAGCTTTAATGAAAATGACAGTTAAAAGACGCAATTGATTATTATTCTTGGATTTGAGTTCGAATAAGGACCCAATTAAATTTCGAATTATTTTCGTGTAGCTATTTAGCCAAAATGTTTTAAATTGTTTAGAAATGGTTAATCTAATTAAGAGGTCCCTTTGTAGTGTTTGAAAGTTATAAGTGTTGAATCTGACAAGTCTCGTCCTTTGTTGGTGATGATGTGAGATTTGCGAAAGTTAGTGTTTCCTCTATTTAAAGAGGGATCAACGGCGTTTATGTCAATTTTATATTATAGAAAAAGATGACGTAAATTAATCGAGTTTGAACGAATAATTTTTTGTTTATATTTATTTATTTATTTTTAAGTTTATTCATATTCAGTTTATGTTCGTTAAAAATTTTAAATTTTTATTCATTTTCGTTTATTTAAAATTATGTGCTTTCATATTTATTTATTTAATGTTCAAGAATAATGTTAATAAATAATAAACAAACAAACAATAAATACATACATGTCGAAACGTTTATTTTTCGGGAAAACAAACAGGTCTCAAACGATATTTTTAAATTGAAAAATTGGAGTCGCCACCAATCTTTTATTTGATGTGATTGGATCACCACAAAACGTTTAAAATTTATTTTAAAAAATATTTTGGTCTTCGAAATCAAAAAAATGGGTTCGGGAGTCGGTTATGTATGAGGAAGGATTAGCACCCTCACACGCCCAAAATTGGTACCATGTTAATTACTTTCGGGTCTTTGTTTGTTAAAACTTTGAAATCTCGAGCGAAGTTTTAAAATACAAGGAACAAAACGTCCGTATGTTTCGAATTTCATTGAGGTCGTGTTCAACACATTAGGGCACGATATTCTCAGAATTTCGAAATTGAAGAACATTTTGAAAGGATTTAAAAGAGGATATTCGATCACGTGAATTATATGAAAAAAAATCACACCCAGCACATTAGGACACGATTTTTCGAGATTTCCACACGAAAGGAATATTGCCTCGCTTTTGTTTAAAATTATTTGTATATTTTTTGAGAACTTGAAATTTCAAATTAAGTTTAAAATACGCTCCTCGGACACATAACTTATTTCATGTGACTTTCGAAAATTAGATTTGAAGAAAAAATGTCCGTTTGTTTCGACTTTCGAGGAGAATTGAAGTCATGACCAACATGTTAGGGCACGACGTTCTTGGAATCTCGAAATTAAAAAGCATTTGAAAAGTTT
The DNA here is from genome assembly GCA_005610355.1 of Gossypioides kirkii. NCBI lineage: Eukaryota > Viridiplantae > Streptophyta > Magnoliopsida > Malvales > Malvaceae > Gossypioides > Gossypioides kirkii. The sequence continues at coordinate 22,502,246 of CP032253.1, read as the reverse complement.
GAAAGAGGATATTTGATTCGTGTAGATTATACGAAAAATCACACCCAGCACGTTAAGGCATGGTTTTCCGAGATTTCCACATGAAAAGGACATTGCCTCGATTTTAAAGGTTTATTCGTATGTAAAATAATTTTGAAAAACGAACAAATAAATTAAATATGGATGGGCAGTTAAAAACGAAGATTAAATAACAGGAAACAAAATAATTAAACAGATAAAGGAATACACAAAATTTAAACATAAAATTAATAGAATACAAAATACGAAAGAATAATAATTAAACTTTGTCTAGGAACATCGAAAAAAAGAAAAAAAAACAAAACAAACGGGGTCAAAAATGGAGTTTCAGAGAATTCGAAATGAAAACGTAATTTTCGAGGAATTTGGGGTCAAAATTGAAATTTTTGGAAAACTTGGGATTAAAATCGAACTTTTGGAAAAATTGAGGTTGAAAATGTAACTTTTGGAAATTTAAGGGCGAAATGGTAATTATTGGATATTCAGGGGCAAAATGGTAATTTTTTGAAAATTTGGAGGGAGAATCATAATTTTAGAGAAGTTTGGGGTTAAATGTAATTTTGGAAAAGTTCAAGGGTTAAAATGTGATTTTGGAAAAGTTTAGGGGTTAAAATGTAATTTTTGAGAAGTTAAGGGGTTAAAATGTGATTTTGGAAAAGTTCAGGGGTAAAAATGTGATTTTGGAAAAGTTTTAAGGGTCAAAATGAGATTTTTAAAGAAAATAGGGGCCTTTTGTGCAATAAACCCAAAAACATGCCACGTGGTAGCTTCTCAGAACTCTAAAAGTTAAAGTACTAAAGTGAAAATTATTTAAAATTTCTAAGCACATTTAAAAATAAATCAAAATTTGAATTGAGGATAAAATTGAATCAAAAATAAAAAAGGAAGGACCAATTGCATAAATAAACCAAAAAAGGACACGTGGCAGTTTCTCAGGCTTCTAGAGAATTAAAGGACTAAATTGAAAATGATTTAAAACTGTTGGGCAAATTTAAAATAAATTAAAAATGGTATTACGGATGAAATTGAAACAACCAAAAAATGTGAAAGGACTGAATAAGTAAATAACCCATCTTTAAAAAACACGCGGATCCTCTGGAGCGGGTAGGGTCCGAAAATGGGTAAAGGTCAAAACTACGTCGTTTGGTCGCTATACTCTGCATACCAAAACGGCGTTGTGTGCTTCTAGTATTTAAACCAAAAAAATTTCTGAAAAGTCATTTGTCCATTTCATTTTTGCAAAATCAACTTTCTTTCCTTATGCTTTTCTCTCCAAGCTCTCTCTGTCCGACTATTAGTCTGTCGTGGTCCACGCCGTCCGCCGCCGCACACGATGGTTCGAAGGTAAAAAATTTCCTTTTTTTATTTTTTTTGTTTTAAACAGATCTGGGTTTAGATCTGTTGAGATCGGACCCAAATCTTTTTAAAAAAATTTTGATTTTTGTTTTCCTTTTTTTAAAAAACGTAGATCTAAGTTCAGATCTGACTAGATCGAACCCAGATTTCTAAAATTTCCAAAAAACATTCGACCTTCCATTTTGTATTTTTCAAAACTATTTTTAGTTATACTCCCTTTTTAACTGTTTTTATTTTCTTTTATGTTCTTTTTTTTTAAATGGTAAAAATCTTTTATCGGAGCCTCTCCCTGAATACGAACGATGGTCTGACGGGCTCCAAGCGCGACTGTGATGACAGCGTTTCAACTACTTGTAAGACCTTTCGAATTTTTTTTGATATTTAATATGTATTTTATTAATTAATTATTTAATGTCATGTATTTAATGTAGTCATTTATTACGTTTGGAAATACTATGCTAATAATGACATTAATAATATAATAAATTATATTAATATGTAATAAAAATGCTTTGAACCTCAGCAAGCAAATAAGCAATAATTAAAATGTACCTAACTAACAGAAACTAAGAAGCATCGATTCTACTTTCCTGATCTGTATATTTCCTATTGCTCTGTTTGTGCTAAATATGAATTTCAAAACTGTTTGTATATATTTCCAATGCTCGTCCCCAAAAAAAAAGATCCTTTACAATCTGTTTTGATTTGGTTTTATAGCATTGTTTACAATCATGCTCTTTTGTCTCTTGTAATTGATTTGCTGTCATTTCCCCTTTTTTTGCAGGTGTAGACTCGGCGGTGGTGCAGGTTGGTGATGTAACTGGTGGCAGTGGTGCTAACGTGGCAGTACGTGAGTGGCTAGGATGGAGGTGGCAGATCTACTTGTTAGGGTTTCTCAGTTTTTGGTTTTGGGCCAATTAGGCTTAGTTTAGGATTTGGGTTTGTTTTGTAATTGGGCTTGGGGTATGGGTTTTAGACAATTGGGTGTAATTGGGTTTATTGGGCTATGTAATTGGGCTTGTTTGTAATTGTGGACATTTCAAATTTAAATTTAAAATAAATTTAAATTCAAAATTTGTTTATTATGGATTTTAATGTTTAGAACGGGCTCGATCAAATTGGGCCTACTACAGCTGCCGCTCTTTGCTCGTTGATATGGAACAGGAACGGAGCAAAGACTAAAAGGAGGCCCAATTTTGTCAGTCTCATTTCTTCAACGCTCTTTCTTCAATTGGCCCACCCTTCGCTTTATTGGCCGTTCAACTTCACTGTATCCGCTTCTCTACATCTTCGGTGTTGTGATCCCATCTTGCCCTAAGGCAATTTCAAAAAGACAAAATTTGATACTGTAACTTCACTCAATACACTTGCAACTTCAAGGAGATTGAGATTCGTCATCGTAGTCTTTGATTTAATTTAATGACGCTTCGAGGTAAAAAATTCACCATTATATCTTCAATTTGTTCCTGTTCGACTTTAGGGTATAAGATTCGTCATTGTGGCTTCAATCTTTCTCGTCACTTTTCTATTAGATTCGCCATTGCGGCATCAACCTTTCCCTTTATATCTTCATGGTATCGGATTCACCGTTGAAACCTCAATCCTTCCCATCGTATCTTCTAAGGTACCGAGTTCGTCGTTGCAACCTCAACCTGTCCCTTCATATCTCCGTGGTACCGGGTTTACCGTTGCGACCTTAACCTTTCCCATCATATCTCCGTGGTATCGGGTTTACCGTTGCGGCCTCAACCTTTCTCATCACATCTTCTTAGGTATTGGGCTCACCGTTGCGGCCTCAACCTTTCCCTTTGCATCTTCGTGGTACCGGGTTTGCCGTTGCGGCCTCAACCTTTCCTATCACATCTTCTAAGGTACCGAATTCACCGTCACGGCCTCAATCCTTCCCTTCATCTCTTCATGGTACTAGGTTCGCCGTTGCGGCCTCAACCTTTCCCATCACATCTTCTTAGGTACCGGGTTCGCCGTTGCGGCCTCAACCTTTCCCTTCACATCTTTTAAGGTACCGAATTGGCCGTTGCAGCCTCAATCCTTCCCTATCAAACCTGTAGAATATGCTTTCATGGACTTCTATGTAGCCCAAGTTATTATGATGCTTTGATCAGAAAGAATTACATGCCCCTAACTAAATGATTGTGTATGATTGATGTAAGATTCTATTTTATTAGTTCTTTTTTCTGTTTTAATCTCTTGAGTGATATAGTCTGTCGCTCGTTGCAGTTTTATCACTAGCGTACCACCCTATCTTCTTTTAGCTTGAACTTGCTTGTTTTCAAGTCGGTTTTCCAATTGGTAGTCCTGTTTCGGGCCCTTGTACTATTTAGGAAATTCCAGAGTAATGCTCATAGATCTTTGTATAATTCATATTATTAGTTCATTATCCGTTATTTTAAATGCAAAATGCTTGAACGAGATTATGAAATAATAAAGTCAAAATTTATTGAAGATACAATTCAAAAGAAAAAATCAAAATGAGGCAAATTTTGGTCAAGAATTGTCAAGTATACAACAAAAGACAATTAGATGCCCCGAATATCGCAAAATGAGCTTCTCTGAGTTGACTTGCTGAGAATCATTCTGAGCTCGGATATGTGTCTAGAAGACCTAGAGTGCTTTGTTGATGCTTCAAGCTGTAATTTTCTTCCACCTTGTTATATCTGAGAGAAACGATCACTTCGAACCTGTTCTTTGAGCTGCCCTTTGCGGGTTTTCAACTCAAAATTTCTTTGGTTTCAAGACGCCCTTTGCGGGTTTTCATATTGAACCCTTTTTTTAGACGCCTTTTACAGGTTTTCATCTCATTTTTAGGCAAAATATTTTTTCACCGAGTCTGAATTGACGGGGTTTTGCAGATCTTTGTCGTCCATTTCTATTAGAACTCCTCTTGAGAAAGCTTTCTTTACTACATAAGGTCCTTCCCAGTTAGGCATCCATTTCCCGCGAAAGTCTTTATGTATGGGAAGTATCTTTTTCAAAACTAGATCTCCCTCATGAAATTCTCTAGGATAAACCTTTTTGTCATAAGATCGCATCATTCTTTTCTAGTACATCTGACCATGGCGGATAGCTTTTAACCTCTTTTCTTCGATTAAATTCAACTAATCATATCGGGCCTGAATCCATTCTGCCTCATCTAACTGTAACTCAGTCAAGACTTGGCGAGAAGGTATCTCAACCTCAATAGGTAAGACTGCTTCCATATGCTAGTGAGAATGGTGTTGCCCCTATTGAAGTTCTGATTGAAGTTCTATAAGAAAAGAGGGCAAATGGTAGTTTTTTGTGCCAATCTTTGTAGGTCTCAGTCATTTTCGCAACGATCTTCTTGATATTTTTGTTAGCTACCTCTACAGCTCCATTCATCTTTGGGTGATAGGGAGACGAATTGTGATGCTTGATTTTGAATTGCTCGTAAACTTCCGCTATTGTGCTATTGTTCAAATTCAAGGAATTGTCAGATATGATCCTTTCTGGCATCCCATATCAGTAAATGATCTCCTTTTTCAAGAACTTTTTAATCGCAGACTTCGTGATGTTAGCATAAGAAGCTGCTTCTACCCATTTGGTGAAATAGTCGATAACCACGAAGATAAATCTATGACCATTAGAAGCCTTTTGAGAAATTGGCCCAATGACATCCATTCCCCACATAGAAAATGGCCAAGGAGAAGTCATGACATGAAGGTGTGATGGAGGAACATGAATCTTGTCTCCATAAATCTGGCACTTATGGTACCTCTTAGCATAATTGATGCAATCCCCTTCTATGGTAGACCAGTAATACCCAAATCTCATTATCTGTCTGGCCATTATGAAACCATTGGCGTGTGTACCACAAATGCCTTCATGAACTTCTTCTAAGATCTTTCTAGTTTCAACTGTATCGACACATCTTAGCAACACCTGATCTTTTCTCATTTTGTACAAGATTTCCCCATCTAAGACATATTGATTAGGGAGTCTTCTCAACGTCCTCTTTTCATTTTCAGAAGCTTGCTCGAGGTATTTGCGATCTCTTACATACTAAAGAATATCTTGGTACCATGGGCGATCATCCCTTTCTTCTTCTTCTTTTTCTTCTAATCATAACAATGAGCCGGAGTCTCATAGATGCTCATTTGAATAGATTTCATATCTTCTGGTCTATTTACTTTAATCATCGAGGCCAAAGTGGCAAGAACATCAGCCATCTGATTTTCTTCTCGTGGGAGATAATGGAATGTGACATTATCAAACTCCTTGGTTAACTCGAGAACCAATTTTCGGTAATCAATTAACTTAAAATCTCTCATTTCCCATTCTCCTTTGAGTTGATAGATTACTTATGCGGAGTCTCCATATATCTCCAAAACTTTGATCCTCCGCTCTATGGTTGCACGAATTCCCATGATACATGTTTCATATTCTACCATGTTATTTGTGCAATCAAAATCGAGTTTACTGGTGAAAGGATAGTGGTCTCTTTCTGGTGATACCAAGACTGCCTCAACTCTATTACGCCACGACTGCCCCAACTCTATTACCCGTGGCGTTTGAAGCTCCATCAAAATTCAATCTCCAAGGATGTTCCACTGTGATTCCCTCTTCAGTGGTTGCAACATACATTAAATCCTCATTCGAAAAATTGAAGTTTATTGGCTCATAGTCTTTTAAATCCCTGCTAGCTAGGAAGTCTGCTATCGCACTCCTTTTTACTGCTTTTTGATTGACATAGACTATGTCGAATTCAGAGAGTAAAATCTGCCACCTAGCCAATCTTCTATTCAATGCGGTCGACTCCATCATGTACTTCAAAGGATCTAGTTTTGAGATTAACCGGGTGGTGTGGTACAACATATATTGCCTTAATCTTCGCGTGGTCTAAAGTAGAGCACAACATAATTTTTCAATTGGTGAGTATCGAGTCTCACAATCGGTGAATAATATATCGCATTTCCTTCTTTCCAGATTCATCGTGCTGGCCTAGTACGCATCCCATAGAATTTTCAAAGACTGCCAAGTACAGGATCAATGGTTTATTAGGAATTGAAGGCACCAAGATGGGAGCATTAGACAAATAATCTTTGACCTTGTTAAAAGTTTCTTGACATTCATCATCCCATACACCGGGGTTGCGCTCTAAGCAAACGGAAAATAGGATTACATTTCTCAGTCAACTGTGAGATGAAACGAGCAATGAATTCAACCTCCCTAAGAACCCTCAAACTTATTTTTGCGTACTGGGTGGTGGTAACTCTTGTATGGTTGACTTTATCTGGATCAATTTCAATCCTCTTTTTGCTGACCACAAAGCCTAACAGCTTTCTCAAAGTGACTCCGAAGGTGCACTTTGCTGGGTTTAGCTTTAGTTGATACTTTTTTATACTCCCAAATAGCTTTCTCAAGATCCTTACATGCTCTTCCTCTACTCGGGATTTCGCAATCATATCATCAACATAAACTTCAATTTTTTTATGCACATGTCATGAAACAAAGTCACTATGGCCCTTTGATAAGTTGCCCCTGCGTTTTCGAGTCCAAAAGGCATCACCTTGTAACAAAATGTTCCCCACAGCGTGACAAACGTGGTTTTCTCCATATCTTCAGGATCCATCCTTATCTAGTTATACCCGGAGAAACCGTCCATGAATGAAAATAAAAAGTAACCTACTGTATTATCTACTAAGGTGTCGATATGAGGCAATGAAAAATTTTCCTTTGGGTTAGCTTTATTTAAATCCCGATAATCCACACACATACGCACTTTCTCATATTTTTTAGGAACAGGGACTATGTTGGCTACTCATTCTGAGTATTTAACTACTTGGAGAAACCCAGCGTCAAATTTCTTTCTGACCTCCTCTTTTATTTTCAATAACACATCAGGTCTCATCCTTCGGAGCTTTTGCTGAACAGGCTTGCATTCTTCCTTTATGGGGAGTTTATGTACCATAATGTCAGTACTCAGGCCAGGCATGTCTTGGTAGGACCATGTGAAAACGTCTTGGAACAGTTAAAGCAACTTGATAAGATCTGTTCTTATTTTTAGGGAGATGCTTGTCCCAATTTTTACTTCTCTCTTTTCATCTTCGTTCCCTAGGCTTATAACTTTCACCGGTTCCGAATGAGGTAAGATTTGTTTTTCTTCTTACTCCATCATTCTTAACAAATCAGAAGACAAATTACAATCTTGATCATCTTCAAAGTCCTGAAGTTCTTCTAAACACATATCTTGCTCGAAACGAGGCTCTAAGTTAGCATCAGGGTCACTCATATTATTGATATTCAAGGACCTGTCAAAGGAATAAAAAGAAGGTCCAAAGAATAAAATAAATTTACGAAAGAATGATTATATGGTATGAGTATGAGTATGTTTGTCAAATCGATCAAGAATGTATGTACTAAAGAATGATTAATTTTGTTTATTGGATATGTACGAACGGTTTGTTGAGTTGGTTTAAGAATGAAAGAATAATTAGCGAAAGATTTGCCATGTAAGATAGAAGATGCATTTTCATTCAAAATAACCAAATAATGATCATGGGTCATTTTACAAAAAGATCCATATTGCTTTTGAGCCTAAAGCAATAGGTGTGTTCTGAGCATTACTCTGAAGAAGCCCTAAAGACTACAGGGAGTTTCTCCACAGTCCAGTTATCGAGAGTACTCCCGGGGGTGAAAGGACGAATTTCTGCTGAGCATCCTTCTCCATTTTCTTCCCCTATAACATTGATACACAAATCTTCACTAATCGCATTCACTCCCTGATCGGGATGGTTAGGCAAAGGGTTTCCCGCCACATTGGGTCCAGATGACTCGTCAAATCTTATTTTGTTTTTCTTGATCATTCTCTCCACCAGTTTTTTGAAATTAAAGCAATTCTCAATAGAGTGTCCCACTACCCCGTCATGATACTCGCATCGAGCATTCACATTATACCATTTCAGGAACGGGGTAGTACTGGATTCGACTAATATGGAGCAACCGTGTGCTGATCATACAGTTACTGGTAAGCTCTTTGTATGTCATCAGGATGGGCGTGAATGAGGTTCTTTCAGTATTCTGCCTTGAGCTTAGTCCCGACCTTGGAGGATTTCGTTTGTCGGTCATTAGCGCATTTGATGGCGTCATTATGATCGGTCCTACGTGGTTCAACTTGTACATGCTTGCATTATTTATTTCGGCCTTTTTTTTCTTGAAAACAGGTCTCTTAGTGCTCTCCCCAATGTCTATCTTCCCACTTTTGATTTCGTTTTCGATCATTTCTCCGGACAGAACCATGTCAAAAAAGCTTTTAGTGGCATTCCCCAGCATATGGTTGATGAACGGAGCCTTCAAGGTATTGACAAACAACATTTTCGTTTCTTTTTCTAATAGAGGTGGTTGCACTTGAGTTACCACATCTCTCTATCTTTGGGCTTATTGCCTGAAGCTTTCGTTAAGCTTCTTCTCCATATTTTGTAATATGATCCTATTGGGGATTATGTCGGTAACATGACCGTACTGCTTCATAAAAGCCTGTGTCAAGTCTTTCCATGAACTAATTTTTGCACGACTAAGCTGATTATACCATCTAGCAGCAAAAACTACCAAGCTGTCTTGGAAATAGTGGATAAGTAATTGGTCATTGTGGACGTGTCCTGTCATTTTTTGCAGAACATAGTGATGTGAGCCTCTAGGCAACTAGTCCCGTTATATTTTCCAAATTCTGGGGCCTTGAATTTAGACGGGAGTACTAAGTCTGGGACCAAGCTCAACTCATTGGCATCCATCCCATAGAAGTTTTCAGATCCTTGCATTACTTGGATTTTCTCTTCCAACACTTTGTATTTTTCCTCCATTTGTCTAGGGAGATCCATTCTTTCTATTTCATCAAAGTCAGGAACACCAGCATTAGCGGTATTTTCTCCTGGGTTGGATCTTGACCCCATTGGACAATTATTTGGTCTCGATGAACTAGTGGGATGTTGTTGCTTTCTTATTGTGACAGGAGCACCATGCGTATATACTTCAGGTGGGATTTGATTATATGAGGGAGTAAAGCCTAGGGGATTAATAGGATCCTTTTCTTCTTCCTCGAGATTTATTGCGGGACATTTTTCTTTATCAGCCCTCTCTCTTAGCATTTGGGCTAATTGATTGATTATATCCCTTTGATCTTTCATGTCTTGTTGCATCTTTTCCATTTGATCTCATAATTGTGCATGCATTTGCTCCTGCATGTCTCTTTGTGTTTGCTCAAGCCTTTCAATCCTCTGTTACATCACTTTCGATTTCGTGCGAGTGTAGTAACGATGGGGGTTCTCAATGGTTTCAATATAACTGTTTCAAGTTTAATTAATTAGGTGTATTTTTTTGAATTTAATGCATGTTAACAGATGCAATGCTCATGAATGCATGTATGCATAAGAAAAGGCATTGATTTTGAATTCAATCCCATTAGAACAACTTCTCTAGAAGACAAAATTCTCCACATAAAACGGATTACATACGGCTTTGCCTTATGGCCTAGAGCTTTGATCTTTCTAGAAGTTTGACTAATTTTCGTCCCCGCTCCGATCTTGATTCATATTGCATGCTCAATTTATCAGCTTCGATGACTAATGCTCGCATGCGATCAGCCGCTTTTTCATCATTTGCATAATCTTTATCTCGAACATGTCTCTGAGCTTGTCGAAAGTGCCCCTCACTTGATTCTTGATTCCTTTCAAGGATCTTGATCTAAATTTGCGTAATCTTTCTTCAAGTCTTCTAAATCTTCTTCGACTCTGTACTTTCTTTCGACCATAAGCTCAAAACCATGTTATCTTCCACTTTATTAAGATATCTGTCCCCCATGATGAAACTGCCTATTTGGTAACTGAATTTAAATCAACACCTTTTCTTGTATGATGATGCAAATGCAAGCAAAAGAAAAAAGACAAAAAAGAAAGAGTTAGCAAAAACATCGATACAAGTATAGAACAAAAAACCTAAGAACTTGTCTTGGATGATTGCTAAACAGTTCGGTATAACTCCTTCTAAGGCAAGTACTTACGGCTCATTACATGTGGTTTAGTCTCTAGAGTAAAAGGGTACCCAAACCAGCAGATTCGTCGATCCTCACCCATTGCAGGCTCATACGGATGAGTTCAGTTTAGGGGGACACATTTCCCACATGTTTGCACGGAAGTGACAACTTGACGAAAACATGGGTACGGATGTAATCCCGAAAGCGATCCACTATCCTGCACGGAGGTGAAAACCTCACAAAAAAGTAGTTTCTCGCTTCCACTTAAAGGGTAGTAACAAATGCATATGAATGCTAACTTATATTAGTAATATCAACATAATATAACATCACACAAAAATGCAAAGGATCGTATATTAAACAAAACAGAAGATTTAAAATTTTTTAACAAAAGACCCGAAAATAACAAACTTTTGGCTTGACTCTCTTTTATTTTTAAAAAATGTCCCCAGCGGAGTCACCAAGCTGTCGAAACGTTTATTTTTTGAGAAAACAAACAGGCCTCGAACGATATTTTTAAATCGAAAAATGGGAGTCACCGCCAATCTTTTATTCGGTGTGATTCGATCACCACAAAACGTTTAAAATCCGTTTTGAAAAATATTTTGGTTTTCGAAATCCAAAAAATGGGTTCGAGAGTCGGTTACGTATGAGGAAGAATTAGCACCCTCACACGCCCAAAATTGGTACCATGTTGATTACTTTCGGGTCTTTGTTTGTTAAAACTTTGAAATCTCAAGCGATGTTTTAAAATACGAGGAACAAAACGTCCTGTGTTTCAAATTTCATTGAGGCCGTGTCCAACATGTTAGGGCACGATATTCTCGGAATTTTGAAATTGAAGAACATTTTGAAAGGATTTAAAAGAGGTTATTCAATCGCATGAATTATACGAAAAAAATACACCCAACACATTAGGACACGATTTTTCTATATTTTCACACGAAAGGAATATTGCCTCGCTTTTGCTTAAAATTGATTGTCTATTTTTTGAGAACTTGAAATTTCGAATTAAGTTTAAAATACGATCCTCGGACTCATAGCTTATTTCATGTGATTTTCGAAAATTAGATTTGAAGAAAAAATGGCCGTTTGTTTCGACTTTCGTGGAGAATTGAAGTTGTAACCAACACGTTAGGGCACGACGTTCTCGGAATCTCGAAATTAAAAAGCATTTGAAAAGTTTGAAAAAGGATACTCGATTCGTGTAGATTATACGAAAAATCACACCCAGCACATTAAGGCATGATTTTTTGAGATTTCTACACAAAAAGGACATTGCCTCGGTTTTAAAGGTTTATTCGTATGTAAAATAATTTTGAAAAACGAACATGTAAATTAAATATGGATGGCCAGTTAATAACGAAGATTAAATAACACAAAACAAAATAATTAAACAGATAAAGGAATACACAAAATTTAAACATAAAATTAATAGAATACAAAATATGAAAGAATAATAATTAAATTCTGTGTAGGAACATCGAAAAAACAAACAAACGAGATCAAAAATAGAGTTTCGAAGAATTCAGGATAAAAACGTAATTTTTGAGAAATTTGGGGTCAAAATTGGAATTTTTGGAAAATTTGGGATTAAAATCAAACTTTTGGAAAAAATGAGGTTGAAAATGTGACTTTTGGAAATTTGAGGGCGAAATGGTAATTTTTGAGTGTTTAGGGGTAAAATGGTAATTTTTTGGAAATTCAGGGGGAGAATTATAATTTTGGAGAAGTTTGGGGTCAAAATGTAATTTTGGAAAAGTTTAAGGGTTAAAATGTGATTTTGGAAAAGTTCAGGGGTAAAAATATGATTTTAGAAAAATTTTAGGGGTTAAAATGTAATTTTTGAGAAGTTTAAGGGTCAAAATGAGATTTTTAAATAAAACAGGGGCCTTTTGTGGAATAAACCCTAAAACATGCCACGTGGTAGCTTCTCAGAACTCCAAAAGTCAAAGGATAAAAGTGAAAATCTTTTAAAATTTCTGGGCACATTTAAAAATAAATCAAAATTTGAATTGAGGATGAAATTGAAACAAAAATAAAAAAGGGAGGACCAATTGCATAAATAAACCAAAAAGGACACTTGGCAGTTTCTCAGGCTTCCAGAGAATTAAAGGACTAAATTAAAAATGATTTAAAACTGTTAGACAAATTTAAAATAAATTAAAAATAGCATTAAAGACGAAATTGAAACAACCAAAAAGATGCGGAAAGACTGAATGAGTAAATAACCCATCTTTAAAAAACACGCGGATCCTCTGGAGCGGAGCGGATCGGGTCCGAAAATGGGTAAGGGTCAAAACTACACCATTTGGTCGCCATACTTTGCAAACCAAAACGGCATCGTGTGCTTCTAGTATTGAAACCAAATTTTTTTCCTAAAAAGTCATTTGTCCATTTCATTTCTACAAAAACAACTTTCTTATGCTTTTCTCTCCAAGCTCTCTCTGTCCGGCCATCGGTCTACTGTGGTCCACGCCGTTCGCCGTCGCACGCGGTGGCGGTGGCTCGAAGGTAAAAAATTTTCTTTTTTTCTTTTTTTGTTTTAAACAGATTTAGGTTTAGATCTGCTGAGATCGGACCCAGATCTTTTTAAAAAAAATTCATTTTTATTTTCCTTTTTTTTAAAAACGTAAATCTGGGTTCATTTTGACTAGATCGAACCTAGATTTCTAAAATTTCCAAAAAACATTCGACCTTCCATTTTGTATTTTTCAAAATTATTTTTAGTTATACTCCCTTTTTAACTATTTTTATTATTTTTTTGTGTTCTTTTTTTTTTTGAAATGGTGAAAATCCTCTATCGGAGCCTCTCCCCGAATACGAACGATGGTCGGACAGACTCCAAGCGTGACTGTGACGACGGCATTTCAGCTACTGGTAAGACCTTTCAAATTCTTTTTGTTATTTAATATGTATTTTATTAATTATTTATTTAATGTCATGTATTTAATGTAGTCATTTATTACGTTTGGAAATACTATGCTAATAATGACATTAATAATATAATAAATTATATTAATATGTAATAAAAATGCTTTGAACCTCAGCAAGCAAATAAGCAATAATTAAAATGTACCTAACTAACAGAAACTAAGAAGCATCGATTCTGCTTTCCTGATCTGTATATTTCCTATTGCTCTGTTTGTGCTAAATATGAATTTCAAAACTGTTTGTATATATTTCCAATGCTCGTCCCCAAAAAAAAAGATCCTTTACAATCTGTTTTGATTTGGTTTTATAGCATTGTTTACAATCATGCTCTTTTGTTTCTTGTAATTGATTTGCCGTCATTTCCCCTTTTTTTGCAGGCTTGGCGGTGGTGCAAGTTGGTGATGTAGCTGGTGGCGGTGGTGCTGACTTGGCAGCACGTGAGTGGCTGGGATGGAAGTGGCAGATCCACTTGCTAGGGTTTCTCAATTTTTGGTTTTGGGCCAATTGGACTTAGTTTAGGATTTGGGTTTGTTTTGTAATTGGGTTTGGGGTATGGGTTTTAGATAATTGGGTGTAATTGGGTTTATTGGGCTTGTTTGTAATTGTGGACATTTCAAATTTAAATTTAAAATAAATTTAAATTCAAAATTTATTTATTATGGATTTTAATTTTTAGAAAGGGTCTGGTCAAATTGGGCCTACTACAATACATACATACACACAAATATTATTTTAATTTTTTACAAGAAAATATCATTAATAAATAAACGAGCTTGTTTGTTAATATAAATGAATTGAGCACACCTTTGTTCAAGGGCGAAGCCAGAAAATTTTTTTAGGGGGGCCAAAATTAAATTTTAATTTTTAATAGTCTATATCTTTATAATTTTTAAAGGATTAAATCAAAATTTTATAATTTTATGGGGTCAAAGTACAATTTTGCTTTTACTAATTTAAAATTTTAAAAAATTTTAAAACGCCTGAACAATAATTTTCCATTTTAGAGGGGACCAAGGCCCCTGCTAACCCTCTAAATTCGCCTCTGTCTCTATTCGTGTTCATTCGTTTATTAAACAAACATAAAAATTTTGTTCATACTCGTTTATTTAACTCAATAAACGAACATAAACAAACATTATATAAGCGGTTCACGAAAAATTAATCGAACTTTCTATTCATTTACATATCTAAACATAATGAAGGGGTAGAAGATTTTTATTCGTCTTCACATACCTATATTTGTGCTTTTTGATGTACATGAGACAATTTTATTAGCATTTTTCTTTTCGAATTATTGGATGCCATTTTTTCTTAATTGTGGGAATAAATCTTAAATAATATAATTAAAATAATTTCTTTAAATTTTAATAATATGTTAGGTTATATTTGTTGAAACTGTTTTTGCAACTGACAAAAACAATAATACCTTAGGTTATATTTATATTTTTTTATGAATTACAAACACAGACTAAAACAATAGGTTATATTTATATTTTTTTATGAATTACAAATGCTGACTAAAACGATCTAAATTCAAATCACAGCTAAGATAATAAACACCTTTAACCATCAAGTCAATACACAAGTATTTATATATTTATTATTTATTATTAACATTTGGAAGGAACAGTGAAAGATTCCAGATTATTCTAAACCCAGACTTAATGACTGACATGGTCAAAGGCTTTGGCTACCAAATATTTAATTTTTTCTGTATATTTGTTTTTATTAGACCAAATAATTGTAAAGCAAAGATTGATTTAATCTTACTTACCTAACCAATTTAAAAATGACAAATTTCTATTTTAATTTATGTTAATAATACATGTCAGACTTCCTCTTCTTTATTTATGCAATTTAATTAATGTTATCTAAAAATCATTAGGGATAAATATAACGGTGGAGTCAGAAAATTATTTTATGGTCGGAATTAAATTGTATATTTTTATATTAGTATAAATGTAATTTTATTATTTTAATAGTCTATGTCTTTATAATTTTTAAAAGGTTAAATTAAATTTTTATTATTTTTGAGGGGGTCAAAGTGCAATTTTTCCATTATTAATTTAAAATTTTATAAATTATAAAGGACCTAAATTAAAAATTTACCATTTTAAGGTGGCTATAATATATCAACAAAGGGAGAAATTGCAAAAATCTTAAATTTTAGGGGTCTACTTATATTTTTGGGAGGATCATAGGATATTTACTAAGGGCTAAATTGAAAAACTTTTAAACTTTTGGGAGGGCCATGGATAAATAGTAATATTATATGTGAATTATGGTTTAATGTGCAATTGTATACATAAATTTTGATTTTGTGTAATTTTATACATGAAATTTTGATTTAATCCAATTTTTGTAAATTATTAACATTATTATTGATGTAACATCATTTTATATTTATATATAACATACATAAATAATTATATTTATCCAATATAAAAAAATTGATGTATTTATTTCTTTAAATGTGCATGATTAAATCAAAATTAAAGTTTAAAGTATAAATTTAACGGGTATAATTACACCAAATTAAAGTTCATGTATACAATTGCACATTAAATCAAAATTGATGTGTAATTTTTAGATTTATCCCAAATCATTAATATTGGTCTTCCTTACTACTCACCATACTATTTTATTTAAAAAATTACTTATTCATCTTTGATAATTTTTTTTAAAAAAAACTCTCTAACTATAATTTTATATTTATATCTATATATTATTATTATTTAAGAATTTAATTGAGTTGATGTCACTTATCAATTAATTTTTAACTTAAATTATAAAACATTATTATTTTTATAAGGTAATAAACATTATTTTGAGGGTATTTTTATATTTACTTAATATAACATTTGGTATATGAACTTGACACTTTGTTCTAATTTGGTACCTAAATTTGACATTTTTTCTTAAGTTGATACTTAATCTTTTTGGAGGTTCAATTTGGTACCTGAACTTGACTCTTTATCCTAATTTGATACCTAATCTTTTTTGTTCAATTTGGTACTTGTCAAATGTTTTACAAATTACTCCACTATACTAAAAATATTTTTATGAGGTACCAAAAATAATCAATATATGATCAACATGTGATAGATGATATGATTATTTTTTTGTATTTTATATGTTCAATTACTTTTAGTTTTATTTAATTAATTATTTTTATTAATTGAAAACAATGAATTTCTTTTAGTTTGGGTTTTAAAAATCATTTATTTCTTATTTAATATTAATTCGTTAAGTATAGCTCAATACCTATTCTTTTAACATGAATTTCCTTTAATAAGGACAATATTTTTGTAGCATAATAAAAAAAATTAACACTGTTAATATTTTGCGTAATTTTTATAACATTTAATAAATTTAGATGCCAAATTGAACCTAAAAAAAGCTTAGGTACCAAATTTAAAAAAATGCCAAGTTCAAATACCAAATTGGGCTCAAAAAAGTTTAGGTACCAAATTAGGAAAAAGTGTCAAGTTCAAGTATCAAATTGGGTCAAAAAATTTAGGTACCAAATTAGGAAAAAGTGTCAAGTTCATGTACCAAATTGAAAAAAAAAGTGTCAAATTTAGGTACCAAATGTTATATTAAACTTTTTATTATTTTATATTAAATATAGAAAAGCAAATACACATTATAAGATTTAAACAAAAATTATTATAATATTCATTATCTCAACTTTATTATTTTAACTAAAATTATATTTATCACACCAGTATATTAAAAAAATTAAAATCATATTTAATTTTATATAATTTCTATAAATTTATTACATAATTTTTTTATCCGCTTAAGTTTCCAAATGTATCCGAGTAGTAACATTTTTATAAAGAGTTCTCCGTGTTATTGGATTTAAAAAATGATCTAAAAAGAATTTCTTTTACTTTTTGGATAAATTCTTTTAATTAATGTTACGAATAATATATGTTGGTCTATTAGACCTGTTCATGATCAGGTTATTTGTTCAAGCTTGAAGGCTCGCTCAAAATTTGAGAAGATTTGGATAAAAATATTAGGCCTGAAATTTGGGTTGAGCTCAAGCTTGAACATTCAAGGCTCGAGACTAACCCAACATGACCCGTTTTTAAGTTTATAATACTTTATAGGGTAAATTACACCAACAATCACTCAACTTTGATATTGGGAAACAAACAGTCATCGAGTTTACATTTCAGTCCCTCAACTTTGAAAATGTGACAAAACAATCCTTTTTTTACGTTTTTCGTCACAGACGTCACGGAATAGTGACATGGCAGTTGAAGGCATCAAAGGAGTGTGGAAAACGTCTAGCTGACCGATTACATGTAACAAAATAGTCACTCAACTTTGAAAATGTGACAAAACAGTCACTAAAGTTATCGAAAAGTGACAAAACAGTCCTTTACTTACTATTCAATTATCTCTCTTGAATTTTCTCAAAAAATTTTGGTAAAAGCCTTGTGAGATGTGAAAGGAAAGGGAAGTCTGGGTGTTGTTCTGTTTGACTCCAAAAATGGCTTCTTTGTATTGTAATAATCAGGTAAGAGATTCTTGTTTTACCAACACACGCCGTGGAAGATCATGTTCCAAAGCTCAAGCTTGTCTCGAAAAGATTCTTCATTTAATTTCAAGCATCCCACCACCATGTGAAATTAACCCAAACCCTTTCAAGAAGAGAGGGTTCAATATTGATTTAAACTTGAGATTAGGCTCTTTTGTCGACAACGATGATGAAAGCAAAGAAAAATCTAATTATTTTGCTAAGAAAAGTTTCGATGAAGAGAAAGGTACAGGTGAAGCTACAACGATGGATGTTTCTTTTGATGTTACATATATTCAAAAAAATGAAGAGTTTAAGAGCGACACTGAGGGTGAAGTTAAAGCTTCAACGGCGGCGTTTCATGATTCATTGGATTTGCTAATAGAAGCGGCAGAGATGATTTCAACCAAGGATTTTTACTTGAATCAAAAGAGAAAGGAAGTCGAAGAGATTGAAAAGAGTGGCGGCGGTGGTGGCAAGGAGTCAATGAAAAGGGTTAAATACGACACGATTAACGTTGTGAAAGAAGTGTTGGAGGAATTTGAGGATATAACGTCGTCGGTGGTTCGATCAAAGAGAGGGTGGAGTCAGGTTTTGCCACTCAGGTTTAGAGACTCGATTTTGAAGCCATGGAAGAAGCCAAAAGGACTGTTTTGTCACTTTTCAATAACTTTAGTGATTGTTTTGTTAAATGTAACCGACCAGCTGGATGTTTTCTACACTCCTCTGACGCCGTCAATTGCCATGTCACTGTTCCGTGATGTCTGTGACGGAAAACATGAAAAATGATTGTTTTGTCACATTTTCAAAGTTGAAGGACTGAAATGTAAACCCGGTGATTGTTTGTTTCCCAATATCAAAGTTGAGTGATTATTGGTGTAATTTACCCTACTTTATATTATGTTATTTTTATATATTATTTAATTTATAACACATTAAAAAAATAAACTTATATTAAATATATAATACTGTTCTAATATAAATATTAAAATAATGTTAAGATGACTATAAAAAAAATTCAATAAATAAAAATATAAAATTATTAAATGTTAAAATAAAATATTATAAATATTTTTCAAAAAAAAAAATTTAAAAATAACATGAGCAAGCCTAAAATGTATTTGGATTAGTGTTTTGCAAACATGGACGAGTTTGGACAAAATTTTAGGCATATATTTTAGACTGAACCAAACTTAAACAAGCATAAAATATATTAATATCATAGTTAGACCCGACCATAATCACCTCTAATATATATACATTAATAATATTAAGATGCTACTCAAAACCTAGGTTAACTAGCATATTTTTTTTATTTGAGTACATATTAGATTTGTTTGCATATGTTTTATGTGTGCACATTAGATTTAAATATTTACCAAAATTAAGCAGGGTGAAGATGAACTTATTTGCTTTTATTAAATCAAATTTATTTTACTGTATTTTGTACATTGTATATTTTGCATTATTGTTAGTTAATTTATAAATGCAAAATATCTTTCTAGACTTTTTCAATTTTAATATGATTAAATTGGTCTTTTTTAAAAAAGAACGAAATAATTTAATTTCTACCAATTTTGAAAGTGAACAATCAAGGTCAATTAATCACAACATTAATGTTTTCCGTCAGTTTTACATAAATTTGATTGGTACAATAACACATTTAACTCTCATAATTTATACATTCTATCAATTTAGTCATGATTTAACAAATTTAACTTATGATATTTTAGTAAATATATAAGTGTTGAGGCTAAATTTTTTGAATTTTGTAGAATCAAAGCTAAATTTATTATTATATTAATTAAAATTATGCACCATTGACAAGACATTAATCCTGTATTTAATTACTCCATTTTCTTTAAAGAGATTATATTTCAAGAAATTGGAGAGTTTTTTTACCTCTTATGAATTATTTATATAATTTTTTTGGTGAATTGTAAAAAGAAGGTAAAACACTAATAACAACGCAATTGATGCAATTCGAACCTAAATTATATTTGAAATAATGAACACTTTTAATGATCAGACACGAAATTCCTTATACATTATATATTTCAATATTTACAACATGCATTTATATGTGTCCGAATTACTAATGGTTCTTTTCTATGGGTTTTGAAAAGGAATGGCGGTGATTGTTGTTATCTTTTTCCTTTATACAATTCACTCAACAACCATGTTCCCAAAATTGTTTGCTTTCTCACCTCATTATTCCCCAACAAATTGAAAATTATTTTTTAATAGAACTTTAAAATTTCAAAGAGATATTCTTTAATAGTAACCATATGTAGTAGTATATATCTTTTTTTCTTCTTTTCACACTGTAAGGATCAAAAGCCGCAAGTATGTTATACTCAGAACCCAATTGCCCTTCATCACTCACACATGGCTGCCCCATCCACCCCCTCTTCTTTTTTAGAAAGAAAAAGGCTTAGAGAACCAAACGTCTTTCAAGTTTCACCCCCCCCCCCCCCAAATGGTTGTCTTTAACACTTTGTTCAAACCCAAGTTTACTTTCATTTAACCTCTGCTGGGCAACCATTTAGTTTGATTTATGTCCCTGAGCTTGTTAATTCCTTGCTTTACCGCATACACAAAGTAAAAGCAAACTATACTGTGTTCCTTGCAGATCAGAGCTTAAAGACAAGATGGGTACTTTCTGATTGCTCTTCTTCCAGAAGATCTTCCTCTTTTTCTTCCTTTTTTCCATTTCTTTCTCTCTCCCTTTTGTATTACCTCATGCTTTGTTTTGTAGCTTCCATTCTTATATGAGTATTTGAGTAAAAGTAACGTAAGAAAGCAATCTCCGTCTCCTTTTAAGTCCTTTTTTTTTTTTTTGCTGTAATGGATTCTGGTAATAGTGGTAGTATGCAATCTTCGAGTGGTGATAGTGAAGAGTATGATTCACACAGTGAGTCAATCTCAGCTCTTTTGGACAATAACGCATCGAGTCATATTGGTCATGTTGACTTGGTTAACCAACCACCGCAGCTGCCGTCTCCACCTCCGCAACACCAGCAATACCAGAACCACTCTTTATCGGCTATGTTTGACCCTTTATCAAACTACTTTGATCAAAGATCACAGCATCTTACAACAAACCCAAATCCTCTTGGAAATCTTGATGCAGTTTGGTCCAAAAATCTAAGATCTGAGTCCGGTAGCCCTGGTGTTGGTGGGTTCGTAGCCTCATCATCACCAACACAACAACAGTTGACCAACACCAACCAACAAGCGCAAAGCAGAGCCACTTTTCCTTCTGTGCAAATCCCTCAAGGACCTGATAGTGATACAAGAAGTTCAGTCTCAGGCGTAAGGGTGCGGAACCCAAAGAAGAGATCAAGAGCTTCAAGGCGTGCACCAACAACTGTTTTGACCACAGACACCACTAATTTCCGAGCCATGGTTCAGGAATTCACTGGGATCCCTGCACCACCCTTTACGTCCTCAGCTTTCCCGAGAACTAGGCTTGATATATTTGCTGGTACACCCTCCTCCACTCTAAGATCGATTCATTTAGACCCTTCAACTTCGCATTATCTGTTAAGACCCTTTGCCCCCCAAATCCATCCTCCCTCGTTTGTTTCCTCTTCTGTAGCTTCTACTCCTATTACCAATATCACTTCTGCTTCCGCTACTAACGACAGCACTACTTCTAGTTCAACCCCCATTAACTACCAACTACCATCAGAGTTAGGCCTTTTAAAACAGCCTCAAAATCTCCTCAACATCAACATGCAAAACCCAGTTCTTAACTTTCAACCTCTCCTTGGAAACCCTCAAAAATACCCACTTCCCAGTTCAACCATTCAAGGCTGCTTAGATATTCCATCAAATGGCACTCCTCTCAAAATGGGTGTTTTAGAAGATAAGTTTGGGTTGAGCCAGGGTCACGTTAATACCGACCTCAACGGGGTCCAAAACATGGTATCATCAGAAGGGGCATTGCCAAGAAATGAAAGAAGAGGGTTCCAAGAACATGATCAAAGTCTTCCACGGTCCATCAATGGCAGCTACAACAGTAACTCCCACAGAGTCTCGAATGGGAAAGTGGAGAGCTTGTCTTCTTCTTCGGATTTTAATGGCGATAAAGGGGCAGAAGAAAATGTGGCTACAAGAAGTGAAGGTATGGTGGAATCATGGATATGTTCTTCAGATTAGGAGTATCTATATATTACTAAAAAATATCGAAGGAGATGATGCATGAAAGAGATGGAATCTTTCTTGTTCTCTCCCATATTAACCATGACTTGAACATAATTTATAACACTAATCCCCCCCCCCTCAGTCCTTTTTATTTATAAGTATTTATCAAAAAAATATTATATATATATGTAAATGGTTCTGCTTTGGTTTTAATTTCGAATTTTAAATTTCTTATCTGGTTTTGACTATTGTAAGAATCATAATGTGAACATTGAAAAAGAAACCATGAAAATCTGTGCTCTTTTATCGTACTGGACATTTCTTTCTGTGTGAATTTTTAATTTTATGTTATGTCAAATAAATGAAATTTGCAACGAAGAGGAAAAAGAAACGACAGGAGTAGTTTATTGAAAGAAATAGCAAACTGCCCGGAGTTGTTTTTTTTTTTTTCTTAAGCTTGTCCAGTTTCTTTTTGTATCATTATTTTTATATATAAAAAAAAGTGGAAGAAGATGAAAAGGAAATATATTTATTGTTTTGAAAATGTTGGTATAATGGTGGGGAGGAGTGATCGGTGGCGAGATTTGGGGAATCGAAAGCCGCCGCAATCTCACTTTTAATTACATTTCAAATATTCTTTTAGTTAGTGTGAGTTTGTGCTTCAATATATAATTAATTCTTTTTTCGAAACAATTTCATCATTCATTACTTTTTGCTTTTTAATTTATAGTAACGTAAGATACAAGGATGGATTCCCTTATACATAATATGTTTTTTAAATTATAAGAAAAAAAATAAATTTTTAACAATAATACGATAAACTCGATTTAAATTTATATTACATCTAAAATAATAAATATTTTAATCTTTAAATCAATACATAAAATTTAAATAATATATATTTTAAATATTATATTTTTATACAACATTTATCAATTTCTTAATCCAAATTTAAAAACTTACCGAATGTTATTCTTTGTTTATAAGACCATGTATGTATTAAGATATATTTTTTTATCTAAATTTATATTAGTATAGCAAAGTCTATATATGAGGCATTGGCTTATTTCGCACGTAAAATCATGGTTCTAAGTTCACAAAAGAAACTTTTTATTGGAATTGGTGAGACACAACCATGATTTTTTCCTCCTCTTTTGTCTTATGCTATTGGCATGATCCAGTGTACCTCTCCCTTCACACCCAATCCCATATTTTTAAATTTCAATTTCGAAATCCCAATTAAATATAATTATTCCTCCAATTTATAAGATAGACTCGATTAAATAATAAATATGTAAAAATAGTGAAAGAAATTAAAAAGTTAAACACACAAATTTAATATAAAAAAAAATTTTCGACGAGAAAAATAAATCACAGATAAAGATAAATTTATTATAATAGTAAAAAAAAGTATAAAAAATAGAGATAAAAACTAAATCTTGATATTCGGAAACAAAAACATAAACACAAAATTCTCCAAAAGTGTTATGAGTACTAATATCTAATGAATGTATTTTCTAAAGTTGTAAAAAAAACTATTTATAGACTAAATTTATAGGTAAATAATGAAAAAATAATCTAAACTAATCAAAATTTGATTGAAATAAATAAACAAAATTTAATTAAAAAATTAATTCTCAAATTTTATTGAAATATAAGACATATTCAACACCTTCACCTTTAAACACATAATTCTAAAGGATTCCAACATATAATATTTGAAAATTAAAATTATGCTTTCTAAAGTTAATCCTCAACTTTGATTAAACTTTATACAAACTAATAAATAACATATAAATATCAATAAAATAAAATTTAAATTTTAATATAATAATTATAAAAAATATATCCTTTAAATCTCATAAAAATTGTTTAAAAGAATTATTAAAAAATATATATCTCGTTTAACATCTTATGGTTTTAAATATCATGTAGTTTCTGTAAAATCTTTTCTTTTCTATTTATAGATTTAATTGAACAATAAAATGAAATTTTCAGAATTTATTATTTAATCAATTCAATTAGTTAATTTTTTAAAACAAATTAATATTTATATAATTAAAATAAATATTTTGATATGAATTTATTTCATAATGTCACATAATTATATTTAGCACATATTATATAAAATAGTATACATACATGTTTAAGGACATAATATATTAATTATTATATAATTAAATTATGAATGCAATAAAATAATTATTTTAACATTACGATATACAATGTGCATTTTTCTGTTAACGATATGCAATCTAAATCTTAAATATGTAACTAATTGTATATAGGCTAGGCTCCTCCATTACATCAATTAGACTCCTACAAAAAAAGTGTCAATCTTAATTTCAAATAAATTTTGTCTAAATCTATCCATATTTACAAAAGATTAATTCAAATTTATTTTAGGCTCGTCTGTATTATTTTTTATTTTTTTAAAAAATATTATATTATATTATGTTATTTTAATATTTAATATTTTTATAATTTTTTTATTTATTGAAATTTTTTATATAATCATCTTAACATTATTTTAATCTTTATATTAGAGTAGTATTATCTATTTAGTATATTTTTATTTTTTAATGTGTTTTAAATTATATAATATAAAGTATTATAAATTTAAAAACGGGTCAGGTGCCGGGCTCGGGCATTGAATGTTCAAGCCCGAACCAAACTCATGTTTTAAATAGACTTAATTTTTTTATCCAAACCTATTTTTTAGACCTAATATTCTTATCAAACCCTCCCAAATTTCAGGTGGACCTTCGGACCTGGACGGACTAAACCCTTGAACAGACCTACTTGAAATTTATAAAATTTTATATCAATACAATAATAAATTTACAATTTTAACTCTGCCAAAAACTTATAATTAAAAATTGATCCTCCAAAAAAAATTCTAACTTTTACCCCTCCACGTGATAAAATATCTATTAGAATGTTAGAAGTTATTTTTATTTTATTTGTTCACAAATTCAATAATATTCTTTAAAATAAACCTAACTATTACTATTTCCTTGCAAAAACTTTGATATGCATCAAATGCATTAAAAATATTGTAAATAAATAAATAAATTTTAATTAATTTGTTTTCTAACAAAACAATATTACAAAAATTCTAACTCTTATCTTATAAGAAAATGACCATTTTTTAAAAAGCAATTCAGGAAAAAAACATTTAGTTCACTATTTTAAATTACATTATTCTTTAATACATTTAGTTTTTTTCATCTACATTTTTCCTAAGACTCAATATTCTTTAATTATTGTGCATTTCTATATTATTTTTATTAAATATTCCTCCAATAACAAAATAATACATTTCTACTTAATAAATAATATTTTAAAAAGTTTATACATGTTGAGTAATATTTTTCTTATGTCTTATTGATAGAAATAATGGGGTATTTATACATGTCCTCATGGATACTATTACAGTTCATAGTAGGATCGACTATTTTGTCTTGGCTCTATGGCCTTCGGTATTGACATTTTCTGTCCTTAAATTGACATTCTCGATGGCCTTCGTACTCCTAGACGCGTGTCTATAGCACACGATCCTTTTTGTTCCTAGGACTAGGGTCCTCTATGAGCTTCGTATCTACTGGCCACATGCCTGGACAATTTGCAGAGCAAATGGACTTGCTCGCTGGTCTTTCTGCGAGCTCTTCTTGTGAGTTATGTCCGCGAGCTTTTCTTGCGAGCAGTGACTGTGGGCTCTCCTTACGAGCCTTGTTTGCAAGTTCTCCTTGTGAGCCATATATGCAGGCTCCTATTGCAAGCTATGTCTGCGAGCTCCTCTTTTGAGTTATGTCTACGAGTTGTCCGTCTTCAAGTGGAGCCTATTCGGGTTATGGGTCAAAGATTCAGGTCCTTTCTAGGATTCAGGTTAATGATTACAGATGTATAACAATCTAATCCCTCTAGTGGGCCTAAGGGGTATTACAAAGTGGTACTCCTTAAGCTTACTGTATTAAATGTAATTGCAGCTTGCTCAGCACGCTGCGAGTTGTCATACATAACAGCTGTTTCGTCATGTGTTCGGCTAAGTATTAGGTGCGTGCATCTGACCGTTGAGAGTTGAACCGTTTTTGTATTCTCGCATCTAAGCCATCAATTTTACTTGGTTACATGAAACATCGAGGAGCGAGAAAGGAAATTTCTCTTTAAAAGGGGAAGGGTTTTCGGTGCCTTTGCGGGGTTCTATTATTTTCTCGCAACCAAACACGAACTATAATCCGAAATTATACCAGCAATCTTCGCTTGAATCAAGGGAAGTACATCTGGGTCTGCAGCCTATTTGGTGATGATTTCAGGTTCCTTACCAAGTGGTTTGCTCTTAATGGGGAAATGTGATCGTTTCAATGATGTCTCGCTACTAATGAGGTCGTTGCGTAGTTTCAAAGGCTTTGCGAGGGCCGCATGTTGACTTTGGAGACCTTTCTCATTGCACATAATGTTTTTAGATTTTGTTTAGAAGGTCTCAATGTAACAGCTCGTTTTTCAGTGGTGTCGAAAATAGTGGATTCGAGACCACAAACTCGAAGAGAAAATTTTTATAATGAGTTTTTAAATTAAATAAGTTAATAATTTTATATGAAATTCTGAATTGAAAAATTTTAATTATTGAATTAAAAGTTAGTATAAGTGGTTTGGTTCAAAAGTCAAGTGGTTTTAAAAAATGAGGTATCGAGATTTCGTTTATGAGATTTAGGGCCATAAATATTTTATTAAATATTTATAGAGTCTTATTATTTGTGAATTGAAGTTTGGTCGAGTAATTTTGATGATTAATTATTTAAGGAAAAAGGAGTAAATTGTAAAAGAGGTAAAAGTTAATAGTTATTGATTAAAAAATAGTAAAGGGACCAAAATGATAATTAAACCATGGTCAAAAAATCCAAGCGGTGGTGACATGATTACCATCCACTAAGTTTTGGGTTATTTTTTCATTTAGTCTTAATTAGTTTAAGGTTAAATTGAAAAAAAGTTTGTTTAATTGAAATTTAATATAATTGAAGGGCCAATTAGGTAATTGGACTCTTCTTAAAGGGCCTAATAATGGAAATGATGTGAAATTCTTTAGATTGTGGCAAATTGTGATTAAATCCTAAATGAATGCGGATTTACTAGTTGGTTTATTTTTCAGTATGGTTAGAAATGGTGGTTTCGAGGCACCACTTCGATGTTAATTAATATTTATGAGATCATTAGTATTGTATTGAAATTTGGTTATGAAATTTTATTGTTTAGATAGTTAATTAAGTAAAAAGGATTAAATTGAAAAAATGCAAAAATTGAATTCTATTAATTAAAAGTATTAGATACTAATTAAAATGTAAGTTAAAGTCCTTAAGGGGTAATTAGACCATTCATATTATGATTGGACGGTCTTGACCATTTTTGGTTGGAAATTTAAGAGAATTTTAAAAGGGTAATTTTGTAATTTCATGAGAAACTTTAATTAAATTAAAAAGTGAAGGGTTGAAAATTCATTTTTCTTCTTTTCTTCTTCTTCAAGCCGAAACACCATGGAAGAGAGAAGGTTTATTTGGCTAAGCTAGGGTTTATTGTTTTGGAAGGTAAATCTTATCCGTTTTTAGTAATTTTTATGTTTTTGAGTCCGTATTAGCTTAATCTAGCTAAATCAAGGACTAATTTGTGATTCTGTCAATGTTTATGGAAGTATTTTGAGCTTGGTTGTTAGATTGATGATTTTGTAAAGTAGTTTTTGATGATTTTAATATTTAAGGACTAAAATGTTAAAGTGATAAATTTGTAAGGACTTGAGGTGAAATAATTACAAAGGTGGGCTGTTGGTAGGCACTTAAATATTCAGCAAGCTTAAAATTTAAAATAAAATTGTTAATTTGTAAGTTTTGAGCTAAAGGACTAAATTGAATAAAAGTGAAAAGTTAAGGGTAAATTTGTAGAAATACCAAAACGCTTATTTGCATAAAATGATTAAAAATTCACGCTGATTTAAATAATTGAATGAAATTATCGTAATAGATCAAGATCATGCTACCGCTCGTGGAAAGGGAAAATTATAGATTAGTCCTTAGAGTTCACTTTAACTGCAATTTCGTCCGGTAAGTTTGTAACGTTAAATTTGAATTTAAATAGTACATTATTTGTATTCTTTATGATTGTTGCAAAACAGGTTATGGTACATGAAATTGAGAAAGATGAAAAATAAATGAATGAAAGAGATATCAAGGTTTGAGCTGATGTTTGAACCGACGCGATGACTGAGGTCTTGATTATGTTGCTGATTCTCAACGGCTTGTGTGAGCAGCATCGCGAGTCGAGAAAATATTGAAATGAATGCTGGATTGGATTATATGGCCTTACGATGGTTGAGATTTATGCGTGAATTGCATATTCTCAACAGCTTGTGTGAGCAACATCGTTAAGGAACAGTTATATGTATAAATATCGTATCGATGGCTAAGGTACCACATATATTGCGAGTCCTCATCAGCTTGTGTGAGTAGCATCGTATACTGGTAACAAAGTTGATACAGACAAGAGGATGAAATTCTGGATTATACTTGTGGAAGCAAGGCCCTATTCTGGTTCGAATGATTCAAAGACTGTTAAACACATGATGTTTGGTAATTTATTAAACTCTACGAACTTACTAAGCTATGTAAACTTACCTATGAAATTGTTGTTGTTTTGTAAATTCTATTTTGCTGCTAAAAGATCGGATCACCTTAAGAAATCACACTATCTCGGGAGCTCGCTTGGTAGTATTTACATCACTTGGTTATATGACATGTACTAGGATGTTGTTATCTTCAATAGTACTTGATTTGGATGAGCTGTAAAATGACTTGTTGAATGTTGAACTTATGTTTTTGTAAGTTTTTTTTTATGTTCAAATAGGCACATATGCATAAGATATAATGTCTTGTGAATCCATGAGTATTGATATCTTATGCTTCCTTCTCCTGAGAAATTATATTTTGTGTTGTGAATTGATGGAAGTTTTGGTATCATTCAGTTATAAACTTAGACGATTTAGGTGCATATTAGAAATCTGCATACTTGTTTCGATAGTACTCTGGCATGTTTCGGTAGAAGTATAGGGTATTTGAGACTTTGACTATTGACTTGCATTGTATCGGTAGCATTACAGAAGTATTGGTAGTTTTGGTCATAGTAGTATTGGTAGTCTGAATACTTGTATCGGTAAAAGCTACAGGGTAAAACTTCTTAGCTCTTTGGAGTTTGTTGTATTGATAGAAGTGTAAATTGTATCGGTAATAGTCATACTTGTATCGGTAAAACCTTCACAACTATCGGTAGGAAACTGTAGTTATTTTTAATTTGTTTACTTACTTGACTTTTACCGATACATGTCCAACAGGTATTGGTAGAAGTCCTTCAGATTTTGTAAAATGACAATTTTACCCTTATTGATTGATATTGTTATTAAAGCTTATAATTTGTCGTGAGCATGTTTTTTCGGAAATATAGAAAATAATGAGATGTGAGGTTTTACAACAGTAAATAATTGGAAAGACCTCGAAACCCTAATCGGAGACGGTGTCGAGTTTTGGGCGTTACTGGGTAAGAACTATGAATAGAGTTAAATGTACTTATTTTAATCAGCATGATATTGAAATGTATGTGATTCAGAAGTTGTTCCGTGATGTGAATGCTACTAGCCTTGGAACCCTAACTAATGACGGTGACGGGTTTGGGTGTTACACATGGTGATAGTGAGATGAGTATTGATTCTTTCTTGGCTGGTTAGAAATGAAAGTTGTGTGTTAGAGACAAAGGGCCATGTGACTCCTAATGGAAAGTTTTTTAATTTGATTCTAAGTTCTTGTATTATTACACTTGATCCGTGATTGGTTTTGTTGAAAAAGAAAGTGTAAGATTAAATGGAGCTAGTATTCTGGGTCGCTAGTTTGTAATTGTATAGATTGTGATTGATTTGTTTGTATGAAAAAAAACTGGTAAAGTTCTGTAAACCTTGAAATTTTAGATTAAAGATGGTTATGGTTTTTAGGTGTTACACTCAATCCCAATGGGTGAAGGTCGGGTGATAACCAAGAGGTCGCTCGATCTGTTGGCGCTGTTAGAGCCTAATTTTGACCGGGCCCAAACTAACCAACTTTAAATTTATTTTATTTATTTTAAGATTAAATTTATTTTTAAATTTAAATTTGTTTTAAAATTTTAATTTAATTTAATTTTAAATTTATATTTAAATTTAAATAAATAAAAGTCCAAAATTACAGGCCCAAATAAAAATGTCCAAATACAATTTGAAAGACCCAAAATTCTAAACCATCATACAAAGCCTTATTGGGCCCAATTACAAATGGCCTAAATTGCCTAAACCCAAACCTAAAGTTTCTACCCCAAAATACCCAAATCCTGACACTAAGCCAGAAGGGTCAAACCCTAGAAGGCAACTTGAGCTGCTGCCTCTACCACCAGCCACTGGAAGGATGCCACGTCAGCACCAGCAACACCAGCCACTTGCCTCTGCACCAACACCATTGCAAGCTGACCCTGCACTGCAAAAGAAAGAAAAGACAGACATTAAATTGGAAGAAACAAAAGAAAATCATTGTAAACATAGCTATAAAGCCAGAATAGAAATCAATTGTAGGAGATTACTGACTTTCTGTAACGCATTCAAAAATCAATACAAAGACAGTTTCATAAGAAATCAATAAAGAGGCAACAATCATTTGCAATTCAAAAAATAGGAGCAGTTAATAGCAAGTAGAGGTACTCGAATAGCATACCAAGCAGCAGAAACAGATACGAGTTAGATTCACAAAGCATTAAGTTATCCAGGTACTCTTAATGCATATTTATTATCATTTATGATTTAAAATCCTAACCCTATCAGTTTCTAAATATGCATTAATGCATGCATTGAACACCTCAATGTCCCTATTTATTATTTTTTTATCTGTTTCAAAAAAATGTAATAAATATATATTGAATGTTTTTTTACAGCCTTAATAATGATGATAATAATAATAATAATAATTTTTTTAATAATAATAATAATTTTAAAAAACCCGAATGGTCAGTAAGGGTCCCCATCTTTTGTTGGCTCGATCGTCGCTGGAGTTTGTACCAGAATCCTCTTTGAGCGCCGTCACAGCCACGCCGGGGGTAAATCTGTATAAGAGAATAACAGATTTGAGATAATAAATAAAAATACAATAGATTTTAAAGAAAAATCTCAAAGAACAGATCTTAAACGAAGTGGAAATAAGGAACCAAAGCCTGGACTTTTAACAAATCAAACCCGATCTATTTGAGTTTTTGAAATAGATGTTTAAAGAAAAAAGAAAGAGATTAAAAGTCTTTTTTAGAACTGGGTTTAGATCCAGATCTAGGTATAAAAATCTTAAAAATGGAATAAAAACGAAAGAAAAAAGACGTTTTACCTTCGACTTGGACGGTGCATGCACCGGAGGACAGCGGACGACGTGGTGCGCACAACGATCGGTGACAAAGATGATGGGCCGGCGAGGTTACCCACAGTCGGATGGTAGGGAGGCCAGGGAGAGCACTAAGGTAAGGGGCTGAGTTTTTTTTTGAAGAAATCTTTTTCCTCAAAATTCAGCCTTTTGCCTAGCCCGATCTGACCCGACTCAACCCGCTCCGACCTCAGGATCCGCTTGTTTTCGTTAAATGGTATATTTATTGCATTGGTCCTCTTGCTTTTTCTATTTTTTACAATTTAGTCCTTTTCATATTTTTAATTAATTTTCAATTAGCCTAACAATTTTCAATGTTTTTTAATTCGATCCTTTGACCTTGTTGAAAGTCTAAGAAGCTGCCACGTGTCAATATTTGGATTATTTATGCAATTGACCTCTCCCATTCAATTTTGGTTTTAATTTCACCCTTAAATCAAGTCCTGTTTAATTATAAAATTAACCCAAAAATTTTAAATTATTTTCAAATTAGTCCTTTGACTTCAGAATGCCTGAGAAACTGCCACGTGTCACCTTCTTTTGGTTTTATTGACCAGAAGGTCCTTGAACTGTCCAAAAATCATATTTTGACCCTTAAACTTTCCAAAAATTACATTTTAACCCCCAAACTTACTAAAAATTACATTTTGACTCTCGAACTTACCAAAAATTACATTTTAACCCTCAAACTTTTCAAAAATTATATTATTGCCCCAAAACTTCACAAAAATTACCATTTTACCCTTAAATTTCCAAAAATTCCATTTTGACTTCAAACTTTCTTAAAATTACCATTTTACCCCCGAACATCCAAAAATTCCATTTTTGACCCTATACTTTTCAAAAATTATAATTTTACCCTCGAACGTCCAAAAATTCCATTTTTGACCCTAAACTTCTCAAAAATTACCACTTTACCCTCGAATATCCAAAAATTATCGTTTTACCCCCAAACCTCCAAAAATTATCATTTTACCTTGAGTATCCAAAAATTGTATTTAATCCTGACCGCTTTGTTTCTTTTCCTTTCTTTTCAACATCCATACCTAGATTTTAATTAATATGCTTTTGAATTTTGTATTTTTGATTTTTGTGCATGTAATTATCTGCCTAATTATTTTGCTCGTCGTGTTATTTAATCATCGTTATTAATCGATCATATTTCACGCATTTGTTTTATTAAAATTATTTTCTCATAAACCTTTAAAATCAAGGCACTGTCCTTTTCGTGTGTAAACTTCAAAAAATCATGCCCTAACGTGTCGGGTGTGATTTTTTCGTATAATTCATACGAATTGAATATCCTCTTCCAAGTTTTATGCTTGTTAACTTTGAGATTTCGAGAATGTCGTGCCCTAACGTGTTGGTCACGACTTTAATTATCCGCGAAAGTCGAAGTAAACGGGCATTTAATCTTCAAATCTTTTAAGTCATATGTCTGAGGATTGTATTTTAAACTCAATGCGAAATTTTGAGTTCTAAAAAAAAATATGTATACAAATAAGTTTAAAACAAAAACGAGGCAATGTCCGTTAATGTGAAAACTTCAAAAAATCATGCCCTAACGTGCTAGGTGTGACTTTCGTATAATTCACACGATCGAATATCCTCTTTAAAAGAGTCCTGCAAAACGTCCTTCAATTTTGAAAGTTCGAGAACATAGTGCCATAATGTGTTGGACACGACTTACAGTTTTCTTAGAAATTCGAAAAACACGGACGATTTTCCTCAAATAAGATTGTTTGAAAATCATGCAAAGTTTTTTAAAGACAAAGATCGTATTTTAAATTGTTACTCAAGTTTTCAAAAGTTTAATAAACAAAGACCCGAAGGTAATCAATGTGGTATCAATTTTGGGCGTATGAGGGTGCTAATCCTTCCTCATGCGTAACCGACTCCCGAACCTATTTTCTGGATTTTGAAGACCAACATATTTTTCAAAACGGATTTTAAACGTTTTGTGGTGATCCAATCACACCAAATAAAAGATTGGTGGCGACTCTCATTTTTTCAATTTTAAAATATTTTCGAGACTTGTTTGTTTTTTTAAAATAAACGTTTTGACAGCTTGGCAACTCCACTGGGGACCTTTTAAAATAAACGAGAGTCAAGCCAAAATTGATTATTTCTGGGTCTTCTTTGAAAACTTTTAAAGCTTTGATTTTGTTTAATATACGATCCTCGGCATCTTTTGCGTGACATTATATTATGTGATATTGCTAGTGTAAGTTTGCATCCATATACATTTTGTTGTTACCTTTTTAAGTGGAAGCGGGAAACTACTCCTTCGTGAGGTCTTCACCTTCGTGCAGGATAGTGAATCGCTTTCAGGATTACATCCGTACCCATGTTTTCGTGAAGTTTTCACTTTCGTGCAAACATGTGAGAAATGTGTCCCCCTGAACCGAACTCATCCGTTTGAGCCTATAATGGGTGAGGATCGAGGAATCTGCTGGTTTGGGTACCTTTTACTCTAGAGCCTAAAACCACATATAGTGAGCCGTAAGTACTTGCCTTAGAAGAAGTTGTACCGAACCTTTTAGCATTTATCCAAGATAATTTCTTAGGTTCTTTGTTGTATACTTGTATGTTGATATTATTATGTTTTGCTAACGTGTTCTGTTTTGTCCCTTTTGTTTGCATTGCATCATCATAAATGAAAAGGTGTTGATTTAAGTTCGATTACCAAATAGGCAGTTTTATCATGGAAGGCGGATTTCTTGATAAAGTGAAAAATAACATGGTTACGCGCTTATGGTCAGAGGAACAGCAGCGTGAAAAAGGAGATAGTTTAAGAGAAGGGCATTTATCAGAGTTTTGGGATTACACTCGGATTAAGGTGACTCAAAATAATCTGCAAGAATTAAGAGATATCTAGGGTCAGTGGGATAGCGAGATGAAACAGATGTTCTATTAGGAATATGGAGACTTGCCTTACTTGAAGTGAAAATCGACAAACATCTCTTCCGAGCCCTCGCCCAGCATTGGAATCCCGTCTATAGTTGTTTCACCTTCGGGAACCTAGATATGACGCCTACGGTAGAGGAGTATGCTACTTTAATTTGTTGTCCCAGAATCCAAGTCGATAAAGCATACTTAAAGGATGTATGTGTCCCGACGTTTCTGAAAAGGCTGATGAATGTAACTGGGATGAGTGAACAGTGGATCGCAGCTCGGATTAAAGTAAAAGGAGACAATAAGTGCATCAATTGGAAGAGTTTGCAAGATCTAATTTTGACACATCCAGATATGAAGAAGCGCATTGACATCTTTGCTCTTGGCATTTACGGGTTAGTCCTTTTCCCAAAAGCATTAGGGCATGTGGAGGACGCGGTAGTAGTGTTGTTTGATTGGTTTAGTAAAGGTGTCACGCCTGTTCCAGCAATTTTGGTCGAAACCTTCAGATCATTAAGTGCTTGCCGAAGAGAAGGGGAAGGAAGGTTCATTGGTTGTGCACAGCTTCTGATGGTTTGGTTCCAAAGTCATTTCTGGAAAGTAGAAAGGTTTTCATACAAAGTGTTCTCAACCGACTTCTCACCTTTGAAGGAATTTGTTGCCACACAAAAGGAACAAAATGTGTCTTAGGAAAAATGGATGGCTACCCTTCAGAACCTTCAGGATGAAGATGTCGAGTGGTGCGCACCTTGGTTTGTTCCAGATGAGATCCTTTATCGTTGTGGTAACTTTGATTGGGTCCCTCTACTCGAGGTATGAGGTGCCACAGGATATGCCCTTTTGCTCGTGTTGAGGCAGTACAAGACAAGATAATTTATCCTTATGACATATGGCCTAGCTCAGTGTGAGTTCTCCTACAGAGGGAATGACTACAAAAAGAGGGTCCAAGAGGTAGAGAATGAATGGAAGAAAGTTCATAGAATGAGGAAATTTAGTGCAAACCCGTTGACAACACCAAATTATGACTGGTGGAGAAGTAAAAGAGTTAACGATAACATTCCAGCGCCAAATCTTGAAAATGTTCGGTCGATAGAAGAATATTTGCAAGAAGTCCCATCAGAAATAGACATCATGAAACAAGACTTCGAGAAAAAGAGCGCAGAGTTCGGAAAGAGAATAGAAGTCATGGAAGAAGAAAAGATAAAGTTGGGACTGGATGTGGATATACACAGGTTAGAGGCTAAAAAGTTGAGGAAAGACAAAAATAAAGTCGAGGAAGACCTAGTAGACTTGAATAAGGTTTACAAGAAGCTCCATTTGTCTATGAGAACCGCGGGATTGGACAAGACATTGGAGCAATGGTAACAGGAAATGCAGATGCAGAAAGACCTAGATAGCTGGTTTAGAAGCAAGAATAAAAGAGTTAGAAGAATCACTACGAAGAATTAAGAGAAAGGGTACAGGAACTAGAGGCCGCACTCCACAACAATGAGATTCGATTTGAGATCATGGAGAGAAATCTAGAAACCAGCGAATGACACTCTCGATAAGCCTAGAGACAAGTCGAAGAAATATATTATGTAATAGGAAGAGCATTGACCCAAATGAGGGAGGCTGTTGATCACATGCAAGAGCTAGCTGCCGAAGTTGATATTTTGAGTCTTCAATATGAATCGAAATCAGAACGAGGACAGAAGTTAGCTGGACTTTCTAGAAAAATCAAAGCTCTAGGTAATAAGGCAAAGCCATTTGTGTAATTTCACTCTATGTAAAGAAGTTTTTCTTTTGAAGAAGTTGTTCTAATGGAAAATGAGCTTTAAAATCAATGTCTTTTCTTGCATTACATACATGCATTTTATTAGCATTACATCTGTGCATATTTTCGCATAATTAATTCTAACTCATTAAAAACTTTAACAGTTACATCGGTAATCATTGAAAACTTACATTGCTATAATACTCGTAAAATAACAAAGGCCATTGAGCAAAGACTCGAACAAATTCAGAAAGAATTGCAAGATGAATGCAATGGCACATTCAGGAACAAATAACGGCGATGTGTAAGGAAATGAAAAATTAGTTTTAGAAGTGCGAAAGAATTTGATGAATGAATTAGCACAAGTGAAGCAAAGCATGGCTAATAAAGGAAAAGACCCTACAATTGAGGAAGACGAGGACCCAATTATTCCCCCAGGCTTCACACCTCTCCATAACCCAGCTTCGCATGAGATGCCAACATGGGAGGCCACCGTTACTATAAGAGCGCAACAGCAAGCTAGTGGGATATCTAGACCGGCCAATTATCCAGTAGGGTCTGGATCAAACCTTAAGGATAATGCTGCAAATCTGGGTGTCCTGAATTTTGATGAAATGTGAGGATCGATATTCCCCGACAGATAGAAGAAAAATACAAGCGATTAGAAGAGAGGATTGAAGCAATGCAGGGAATTGAAAATTCTTACAGGATGGACGCTAAAGAATTAAGTCTGGTCCCAGATTTAGTCCTCCCTCCTAAATTCAAGGCCTCGAAATTTGAGAAATATAATGGAACAAGCTACCCCGAAACTCACCTTACCATGTTTTGTAGGAAAATGGCAGGGCATGTCCATAATGACCAACTGCTGATTCATTGTTTTCAAGACAGCCTGGCAGGATCAACAATTAGATGGTATAATCAATTGAACCGAGCAAAAATTTATTTATGGAGAGATTTAGCGTAGGCCTTCTTAAAACAATACGGCCATGTAACGAAAATAGCTCCTGATCGACTCACACTACAAAACATGGGAAAAAGGTCAAACAAGAGTTTCAGACAGTATGCACAGAGGTGGCGAGATATGGTAACTCAGGTGCAACCACCACTAATAAAAAAAGAAATAACGATGCTGTTTGTTAGCACCCTCAAGGAACCTTATCTCAATCATCTGTTAGGGAACGCCACTAAGAGTTTTTTCGATATGGTCTTATCGAGAGAGATGATCGAAAATGCGATCAAAACTGGCAAGATTGAGGCCAGAGAAAGCACTAAAGGGCCTGCACCCAGAAGAAGGGATAATGAAGTCAATAACACAAGTGTGTATAGGCCAA
Source organism: Gossypioides kirkii (assembly GCA_005610355.1). NCBI lineage: Eukaryota > Viridiplantae > Streptophyta > Magnoliopsida > Malvales > Malvaceae > Gossypioides > Gossypioides kirkii. The sequence continues at coordinate 22,464,808 of CP032253.1, read as the reverse complement.
GTTACGCCAAGCCATTCGTAGTAGGACAGCCTAAAGCCCCAACAAGCAATTATCAAAGTGCCCCAAGGCAAGAACCGGGCTTAAGGCCGAATAGTGGAAGGATTCAGTATACTCCCCTTCCTATTTCATATGGAGAACTTTACAAAATATTGTATGGCGCGCATAAAGTATCTCCACAGCTCATGAAGCCATATAAACTCCCGTTCTCGGCCTGGTACGATGCGAGCGCTTATTGTGAATACCATGCAGGGGCAGAAGGTCATTCGATTGAGAATTACCCTGCCTTCAAGAGGCGAGTGGAGGGACTCATCGAGCATGGAGTAGTGAGATTAGAAGAACCGAAAAAACCTAACATAGCTGGGAATCCCCTGCCCAATCATCTAGAGTAGGGGGTGAATGCCTTGATGGAAGGAAGGGGCCAGAAAATCAAAAGAAATATTAATGAAGTTAGATCCCCACTCCAATGGGTATGGCAACAGTTGGTCAAGGAGGGGGTAATCGCAGAGGATAAGGAGAGCATAATAGCGAGGACTGACAGCTACTGCAAGTTTCATACCATTGAGGGGCATGAGATTCAAGATTGCGTCGAATTCAAAGCTATAGTGCAGACGCTGATAGATAACAAAGAATTAGAATTTTTCGAAGAAGAAGAGGTTGATGATGTTTACGCCTCCGAGGATGGAGCAGCTAAGGTTTATGAGATTAATCGCCCAAAGGTGAATATTTCTAAACCCATAAACAGCGCGAAAAGGGAGCAAGTAGTCCCGCGCGTCATCTTACAAAAGCCAGCAACATTCCCTTACAAAGATAGTAAGAAGGTCCCGTGGAATTACAATTGCAACGTAACTATCCCAAGGGAAGGGAAACTCAAGAAGGACGTAAATCTTGTTACCCGTAGCGGTAAGAATTATGACCCAGTGAATAAAGAGAAAGAGATCAGCATAGGGAAGATAATAATGTGTGAGCCAGAGGAAGACATAATTAGCAAGCCCGAAGCACCCACGAACGAGCTTGTATCCGAGAAAGAGACGAAAGAGTTTTTGAAGTTTTTAAGACATAGTGAATATAGTGTAGTGGAACAATTACACAAATAGCCTGCTCGGATATCAATCTTGTCCATGCTCTTAAATTCAGAAGCCCATCGAAGCACGCTAATGAAGGTGCTGAACGAAACATATGTAGTAAATGGCATCTCTGTCAGTAAGCTGGATCGATTAGTCAATAACGTGAGTGTTGATAACTTTATTTTCTTTAGTGATGATGAAATACCAACGGGAGGTATAGGAACTACCAAAGCCTTACACATCACTACCCGTTGTAAGGGGTACACGCTACCTAGGGTATTCATAGACAACGATTCAGCTTTGAATGTGCTACCGTTAGCTACCCTGCAGAGATTACCAATTGATAGCTCTCACATGAAAGGGTGTAATAATATAGTGAGAGTATTTGATGGGACTGAGAGGAAGGTACTGGGCAAGATCGAAGTACCCCTTCAAATTGGGCCGAGTACATATGAGGTGGATTTTCTAGTGATGGATATCAGACCCAAGTATAACTATCTATTGGGAAGACCATGGATTCACTCAGCTGGAGCAATACCATCTTCGTTGCACCAAAAAGTGAAATTAATAAGTGAAAGACGGTTAATCACAATCAACGCTGAGGAGGAAATTATCACATCCATAACGAGCGATTCACTTTACGTTGGAATAGATGAGGAAGCTATGGAATGTTCCTTCCACTCACTAGAATTTGTCAATGCGAACTTCATTTTTGAAGGAAACAAAATCCCTGTGCCTACGATATCATCAACCACTAGGATGGGCCTGCGACTAACAGTTGGAAAAGGGTATTACCTGGAAGAAGACTAGGAAAATACATCTAAGGAAGAACCAGCGTGCCAATGCTGATAGAAAAGAGGGATCATTATGGCCTAGAGTACAAACCGGACACAAAAAAAAGAAGAAGAAGGAGCTAGAAAGAAAGCAAAAAAGAAGGAGGGCGAGGTTGTCTGGAAAAGAAATTTCGTGGGAACCCATGATCTTCTCACACATATATGAGACTTTTGTCTCAGGAGAGGTGATCAACCAAACGTCAGGGCCAGAAAAAGAGCAAGTAACGATCAAGATTAGAGGAATCATGAAAGATATAGGCATCAATGTTATACCTGATGAAAGAGAAGAGGGGAACATATCAAGAATCAGTCCATGTGCACCTGGAAGCACTCTGAATAATTGGACTGCAGAGGAACTCCCTGTAATTTTTAAGATTTCTTCAGAGTAATGCTCAGAAACACCTATTGCTTTTGGCTCGAAAGCAATATGGATCCTTTTGTAAAAGAGCACATGATCATTATCCAGTTATTTTGAATGAAATGAATTTTCCTTCTTATATGACAATTTTTTCTTTTCTCCAATTATTCTTTCATTCTTAATCCAACTTAATAAACCATTCGTACATAACTAATAAACAAGATTAATCATTCTTTAATACATACATTCTTGACCAATTTGACAAACATATTCATACACATACCATATAATCATTCTTTCGTAAATTTATTTTGTTCTTTGGGCCTCCCTTTCATCCCTTGACAGGTCCTCAAATATCAATAATATGAGTAACCCTGATGCTAGCTTAGAGCCTCACTTCGAGCAGGATATGTGTTTAGAAGAGCTTTAGGACCTTGAAGATGATTAAGATTGTAATTTGCCTCCGGATCTGTTAAGAATGATGGAACAAGAAGAAAAGAAAATCTTGCCTCATTCAAACCCAGTGGAAGTTATTAATCTGGGAAACGAAGATGAAAAGAAAGAGGTGAAAATTGGGACATGCATCTCTTTAGAAACTAGAAAGGATCTTATTGAGTTTCTTCAAGAGTTCCAAGATATCTTCGCGTGGTCTTACCAAGACATGCTTGGCTTGAGCACTGACATTGTGGTACACAAACTCCCTATCAAAGAAGAATGCAAGCCTGTGCAACAAAAGCGCCGAAGGATGAGACCAGATGTGTTATTGAAAATAAAAGAAGAGGTCAAGAAGCAATTTGACGCCGGATTTCTCCAAGTAGTCAAATACTCGGAATGGGCAGCTAACATAGTCCCTATTCCTAAAAAAGATGGAAAAGTATGCATGTGTGTGGACTATCGAGATTTAAATAAAGCTAGCCCAAAAGATAACTTCCCATTACCTCACATCGACACATTAGTCGATAACACAGCAGGTCATTCCTTGTTTTCATTCATAGATGGTTTCTCAAGGTATAATCAGATAAGGATGGACCCTAAGGATATGATCAAAACCACGTTTGTCACATTGTGGGGAATGTTTTGCTATAAGGTGATGCCCTTCGGACTCAAAAACGTAGGGGCAACTTATCAAAGGGTTGTGGTAACCTTGTTCCATGACATGATGCATAAGGAGATTGAAGTTTATGTCGAGGACATGATTGCGAAATCCCAAACGGAGAAAGACCATGTAAGAATCCTAAGAAAGTTATTTGGAAGGCTAAGAAAGTATCAATTAAAGCTAAACCCAGCAAAATGCACTTTCGGAGCCACGTCGGGAAAACTGTTAGGCTTTGTAGTCAGTAAAAGAGGAATTGAAATAGATCCAGATAAAGTCAAAGCCATACAGGAGCTACCGCCACCTAGCACACAAAAGGAAGTTCGAGGGTTTCTAGGAAGGTTAAATTAGATTGCTTGGTTCATTTCACAATTGATTGAGAAATGTGATCCTATTTTTCACCTGCTTAGAAGCGAAACCCCGATGTATGGGATGATGAATGTTAGGAGACTTTTAACAAGGTCAAAGATTATTTATCCAAAGCTCCCATTTTAGTACCTCCAATTCCTAATAAACTGTTGATCCTGTACTTGGTGATCTTTGAAAATTCTATGGGATGCGTACTAGGCCAACACGATGAATCCAGAAAGAAAGAAAGGGCGATATATTATCTCAGCAAGAAATTCACTGATTGTTAGACTCGATACTCGCCAATTACAAAATTGTGTTATGCTCTAGTCTAGACCACGCGAAGATTAAGGTAATACATGTTGTACCATACCACTTGGTTAATCTCAAAATTAGATTCTCTGAAGTACATGATGGAGTTGGCTACATTAAATGAGAGATTGGCTAGATGACAGATCTTGCTTTCGGAGTTTGACATAATCTATGTCAATCAAAAGGTAATAAAAGGAAGTGCGATAGCAGACTTCCTAGCTAGCAGGGCTTTAGAGGACTATGAGCCGATAAACTTCGACTTCCCAAATGAGGATTTAATATGTATTGCGACCGCTGAAGAGGTAACCACAAGAGAACATCCTTGGAGATTAAATTTTGATGGAGCTTCAAATGCAAAGGGTAATGGATTCGGGGCAGTCTTGGTATCACCAGAAGGAGATCGCTACCCATTCACCAGCAAACTCGATTTTGATTGTACAAATAACATGGCAGAATACGAGGCATGTATTATAGGAATCCGTGCAGCCATAGAGCGGGGAATCAAGGTTTTGGAGATATATGGGGACTCCGCGCTAGTGATCTATCAACTCAAAGGAGAATGAGAAACAAGAGATTCAAAGCTAGTGGATTACCGCAAATTAGTTCTCGAGTTAATCAAGAAGTTTGATGACGTCACTTTCCATTATCTCCCACGAAAAGAAAACCAGATGGCTGATGTTCTTGCCATGTTAGCCTCGATGATTAAAGTAAATAGACCGAAAGATGTAAAGACTATTCAAATGAGCATCTATGAAGTTCCAGCTTATTGTTATGATATCGAGGCATAAGAAGAAGAAGAAAGGGATGACTGCCCATGGTACCAAGATATCCTTCAGTTTGTAAGAGATCGCAAGTACCTCGAGCAAGCTTCAGAAAATGAAAAGAGGACATTGAGAAGACTTGCTAATGAATATGTCCTAGACGAGGAAATATTGTACAAAAGGAGAAAAGATCAAGTGTTACTAAGATGCGTTGACGCAGTTGAAGCTAAGAAGATCTTAGACGAAGTTCATGAAGGCATTTGTGGGACACATGCCAATGATTTCACAATGGCCCGACAAATAATGAGATTTGGATATCACTGGTCTACTATGGAAGGCGATTGCATCAATTATGCTAAGAGGTGGCATAAGTGCCATATCTATGGTGATAAAATTCATGTACCTCCATCATACCTTCATGTCATGACTTCTCCTTGGCCATTTTCTATGTGGGGCATGGATGTTATTGGACTAATTTCTCTAAATGCTTCTAATAGTCACAGATTTTTCTTCGTGGTTATTGACTACTTCACCAAATAGGTAGAGGCAGCTTCTTATGCCAACGTCACGAAGTCTGTGGTTAGCAAGTTCTTGAAAAAAGAGATCATCTGTCGATATGGGATGCCAGAGAGGATCATATCCGACAATGTCCTAAATTTGAACAATAGCACGATAGCGGAAGTTTGCGAGCAATTCAAAATCAAGCATCACAATTCCTCTCCCTATCGCCCAAAGATGAATGGAACTGTGGAGGCAGCTAATAAAAACATCAAGAAAATTGTTGCAAAAATGACTGAGACTTATAAGGACTGGCATGAAAAACTACCATTCGTCCTCTTTGCCTATAGAACTTCAGTCAGAACTTCTACTAGGGTAACACCGTTCTCATTGGCATACGATATAGAAGCAGTCTTGCCTATTAAGGTTGAAATACCTTCTCTCCGAGTCTTGACTAAGCTCTAATTAGATGAGGCAGAATTGGTCCTAACCCAATATGATCAGTTGAATTTAATCGAGGAAAAGAGATTAAGAGCTATCAGCCATGGTTAGATGTACCAGAAAAGAATGATGCAAGCTTACGACAAAAAGGTTCGTCTTAGAGAATTTCATAAGGGAGATCTAGTTTTGAAAAAGATACTTCCCATACACAAAGACTTCCGCGAAAAATGGATGCCCAACTGGGAAGGACCTTACGTGGTAAAGAAAGCTTTCTCTAGAGGAGCTCTCATTCTCACAGAAATGGACGGCAAGGATCTGTACAACCCCATCAACTCGAACTCGGTGAAAAAATACTTCGCCTAAAAAAAAGGATTGAGATGAATACCCATAAAAGTGCGTCTCAATGTAAAAAAAAAGGTTAAGATGAAAATCCGCAAAGGGCATCTTGAAACAAAAGGTTTTTGAGTTGAAAGCCCACAAAGAGCGACTCAAAATTCAAAATGAAGAGGTGGGTATGAAGCAACTATCTAGCAGTACAGAGAAACTTCATAGCTTGAAACATCAACAAGGCACTTCAGGTCTTCTAGACACATATCCGAGCTCAAAAGTGATTCTCAGCAAGGCAGTGTAGGGAAGCTCATTTTGCGATATCCGGGGGAACTAATTGTCTTTTGTTGTTATAATTAGGCAATTTTTGACTAATATTGCCTTTTTCAATCCTCTCAATTAAAAATTTTTTCAATAAAATCACGACTTTATTTCTTCTCAAATTTGTTTGAGCATTTTACATCTAAAATAATGGATAATGAACTAATAAATCATACAAAGATCCATGAGTATTATTCTGGAATTTTTGAAAAAGTACAGGGGTCCAAAACAGGACTATCAATTAGAAAATAAACTTGAAAACAAGCAGTTCAAGATCAGCTTAGAAGAAGACAGGGCGACACATTAACAGCAAAGTTTGGACAGACCATAGACCATGTCAACCTGAATAATAATAAATGAATCTGACATTTATCATGCAGATTCATGCAGTTAGGAGCATTTGAATCATTCTAATCATGACTTTCTAATTTAGGCCTATATAGAGGTCCATAGAAGCATACTTTACAGGTCACATCCCCGTAAAATGGCGAGATGAATCAGGGAAACTTGGAGCATTGAAGGAAAAGATTGAGACCACAAAGGCGAAGTTAAAAAGGAGTAGGACTCCCATACCTTACCTCGATCAGGGGTAGATTGCGATTACCTAAAACAACGAGCTGGTCATCTTCCTAATGAGATACAGAGAAGTATTCCAACTCAATGAAATAAGCTCAAAGTGAGCAAATCTTCGAACGTCAGCTTCCTGATGAGATACTGGGAAGAAGATCAAAGCAATAAAATGGTTAGTTTCCTGATGAGATACTAAGAATTGGACCAAATCTGTCTTCCTGATGAGATATAGAGAAGTAGAGTAAAACATGTGATGCGGCCATCTTTCTAATGAGATACTGAGAAGTAGACCAAATCAATGAAACAAAGCTCAATGTGAGCGAAACTTCGAACCCTAGCTTCCTGATGAGATACTGAGAAGCAGGTCGAAACAATAAAATGGTCAGCTTCCTAATGAGATACTGAGAAGTGGACCAAATTCGTCTTCCTGATGAGATACAAAGAAGCAGATTGAAACAAGTGAGGCGGTCATCTTCTTGATGAGATACCGAGAAGTATACCAACTCAATGAAACAAAGCTCAATGTGAGTGAAACTTTGAACCCCAGCTTCCTGATGAGATACTGAGAAGCAGGTCAAAGCAATAAAGCGGTCACCTCCCTGATAAGATACAGAGAAATGAACCAGATCAGTCTTCCTGATGAGACACAGAGAAGTGGATCAAAACAAGTGATGCGGTCATCTTCCTGATAAAATACAAAGAAGCATACCAAATAAATGAAACAAAGCTCAATATGAGCGAAACTCCGAACCCCAGCTTCTTTATGAGATACTGAGAAGTGGGTCGAAGCAATAAAGCGGTCATCTTCCTGATGAGACATAGAGAAGTGGATCAAATCCGTCTTCCTGATGAGATACAGAGAAGTGGGTCGAAGCAATAAATCGGTCATCTTCCTGATGAGATACAGAGAATTAGACTAAGAGATGAAGTTACGAAGCACAACACACCTAAAGTGTCAGTGAATTGAATCGAAGACTGCGATGACGAATCTCAATCTCCTTGAAGTTGCAAGTGAATTGAGTAAAGTTACAGTAGCAAATTTTGTCTTTCTGAAATTGCTCTAAGGCAGGATGGAATATCAACAGCGAAGATGTAGAGAAGTGGATGCAGTGAAAATTAGACAACTGACAAAGCGAAAGATGGGCCAGTTAAGGAAGAGCCTCAAAGAGATGAGACCTAACAAATTGGGCATCCTTTTGGTCTTTGTTCCGTTCTTCTTACATAGCAACGAGCAAAGAGGGGTAGCTGTTAGAGCCCAATTTTGATCGGGCCCAAACTAAACCCAGTTTAAATTTATTTTAAATTTAAATTTGTTTTAAAATTTAAATTTAAATTTAAATTTAAAATTATTTTAAATTTAAATAAATAAAAGTCCAAAATTACAGGCCCAAATAAAATGTCCAAATACAATTTGAAAGGCCCAAAATTCTAAACAATCTTACAAAGCCCTATTTGGCCCAATTACAAATGGCCCAAATTGCCTAAACCCAAACCCTAAGTTTCTACCCCAAAATACCCAAATCTTGACACTAAGCCAAAAAGGTCAAACCCTAAAAGGTAACTTGAGTTGCTGCCTCTACCACTAGCCACTAGAAGGATGCCATGTCAGCACCAGCAGCACCAACAACACCAGCCACTTGCCTCTGCACCAGCACCACTGCAAGCTGACCCTGCACTGCAAAAGAAAGAAAAGACAGACATTAAATTGGAAGAAACAAAAGAAAATCATTGTAAACATGACTATAAAGCCAGAATAAAAATCAGTTGTAGAAGGTTATTGACTTTCTGTAATGCATTCAAAAATCAATACAAAGACAGTTTCATAAGAAATCAATAAAGAGGCAATAAGCATTTGCAATTCAAAAAAATAGGAGCAGTTAATAGCAAGCAGAGGTACTCGAATAGCATACCAAGAAGCAGAAACAGATACGAGTTAGATTCACAAAGCATTAAGTTATCCAAGTACTCTTAATGCATATTTATTATCATTTATGATCTAAAATCCTAACCCTATTAGTTTCCAAATATGCATTAATGCATGCATTGAACACCTCACTGTCCCCATTTATTATTATTTTTATCTGTTTCAAAAAAATGTAATAAATATATATTAAATGTTTTTTTACAGCCTAAATAACGATAATAATAATAATATTTGTAATAATAATAATTTTAAAGAAAAAACCGAATGGTCAAAAAGGGTCCTCATCTTTTGTTGGCTCGGCCATCGTCGAAGTCTGCGCCGAAATCCTCTCTAAACGTCGTCACCCCCACACCGGGGTAAATCTGCAGAAGAGAATAACAGATTTGAGATAATAAATAAAAATACAATAGATTTTAAAGAAAAATCTCAAAGAATAGAGCTGAAACGAAAAGGAAATAAGGAACCAAAGTTGGGACTTTTAACAAATAAAACTTGATCTGTTTGAGTTTTTGAAATAGATGTTTAAAGAAAAAAGAAAGAAATTAAAAGTCTTCTTTAGATTTGGGTTTAGATCCAGATCTAAGTATAAAAATCTTAAAAATGGAATAAAAACGAAAGAAAAAAGACGTTTTACCTTCGAAGTTTGGACGACGCGTGCACCGGAGGACGACGGACGGTGTGGTGCGCACAACGATCGGCAACGGAGATGATGGGCCGATGAGGTTACCCACGGTTGGATGGCAGGGAGGCCAGAGAGAGCAAAAAGGGAAGGGGCTGAGTTTTTTTTTTGAAGAACTGGAGAAAAATGATTTTTTTCCCAAAATTCAGCCTTTTATAAGCCCTTGAAACTGTACCGTTTTGAGGGCTAAGTTTCAGCCCCAAAACGACGCCGTTTTGCCTAGCCCGATTCGACCCGACCCACTCAGACCACAGGATCCGCATGTTTTGGTTAAATGGTATATTTATTGCATTAGTCCTCCCGCTTTTTTTGATTTTAACAATTTTGTCCTTTTCATATTTTTAATTAATTTTCAATTAGCCCAACAATTTTTAATGGTTTTTAATTCGGTCCTTTGACCTTTTTGAAAGTTCAGGAAGCTACCACGTGTCAATATTTAGGTTATTTATATAATTGGCCCCTCCCATTCTATTTTGGTTTTAATTTCATCCTTAAATCAAGTCGTGTTTGATTATAAAATTAACCCAGAAATTTTAAATTATTTTCAAATTAGTCCTTTGACTTAAGAATGTCTGAAAAGTTGCCACGTGTTACGCTTTTTTGGTTTTATTGCCTAGAAGGTCCTTGAACTGTCTAAAAATCATATTTTGACCCTTGAACTTTCCAAAAATTACATTTTAACCCTTAAACTTACCAAAAATTATATTTTAACCCCTAAACTTTCCAAAAATTACATTATCACCCCCAAACTTCACAAAAATTACCATTTTACCCTTAAATTTCCAAAAATTCCATTTTTGACCCTAAACTTTCCTAAAATTACCATTTTACCCCTAAACATTCAAAATTTCCATTTTTAACCTTAAACTTTTCAAAAATTACTATTTTACCCCCGAACATCCAAAAATTCAATTTTTGACCTTGAACTTTCCCAAAATTACCATTTTACCCCTGAATGTCCAAAAATTTCATTTTTGACCCCGAACTTCCTAAGAATTACCATTAAACCCTTGGATGTCCAAAAATTACCGTTTTACGCCCAAACCTCTGAAAATTACTATTTTACCTCGAGCATCCAAAAATTGCATTTAATCCCGATCGCTTTGTTTCTTTTCCTTTCTTTTCAACATCCATACTTAGATTTTAATTTATATGCTTTTGAATTTTGTATTTTTGATTTTTCTACATGTAATTATCTGCCTAATTATTTTGCTCTTCGTGTTATTTAATCATCGTTATTAATCGATCATATTTCACGCATTTGTTTTTTTAAAATTATTTTCTCATAAACCTTTAAAATCGAGGCATTGTCCTTGTCATGTGTAAACTTCAGAAAATCATGCCCTAACATGTCGGGTGTGATTTTTTCGCATAATTCATACAAATTGAATATCATCTTCCAAGTTTTTATACTTGTTAACTTCGAGATTCTGAGAACGTCATGCCCTAACGTGTTGGTCACGACTTTAATTCTCCGCGAAAGTTGAAGTAAACGGGCATTTAATCTTCAAATCTTTTAAGTCATATGTCTGAGGATTGTATTTTAAACTCAATGCAAAATTTTGAGCTCTAAAAAAAATATATGTATACAAATAACTTCAAAACAAAAACGAGGAAATGTTCGTTAGTGTGAAATCTTCGAAAAACCATGCCCTAACATGCTGGGTGTGAATTTCGTATAATTCACACGATCGAATATCCTCTTTAAAAAAGTCCTTCAAAAAGTCCTTCAAAACGTCCTTCAATTTCGAAAGTTTGGGAACATAGTGCCCTAATGTGTTGGACACGACTTATAATTTTCCTAGAAATTTGAAACACACGGACGATTTTCCTCAAATAAGATTTTTTGAAAATCATGCAAAGTTTTTTAAAGACAAAGATAGTATTTTAAATTTTTACTCGAGTTTTCAAAAGTTTAATAAACAAAGACCCGAAGGTAATCAATGTGGTACCAATTTTAGGCGTATGAGGGTGCTAATCCTTCCTCATGCGTAACCGACTCCCAAACCTGTTTTCTGGATTTCGAAGACCAACATATTTTTCAAAATGGATTTTAAACGTTTTGTGGTGATCCAATCACACCAAATAAAAGATTGGTGGTGACTCCCACTTTTTCAAATTTAAAATATTTTCGAGACTTGTTTGTTTTTTTTAAATAAACGTTTCGACAGGCGCATTGCCTGAAGGAAATACTTGGCCCCATAACTCTCGCAATCAACTGGGTCGCATCTTAATTAGTGAAGAGGAGGAGCCCATGAACTTCTTCTATAATTATTGTGAGATGAAACTTCACCTGTTTGTCCTTCTTGAGTTTATACAGAGAGAGGATAGGGGTAAGGAAAATGCTAAATGTTAATTACTCCAGCTGATGATAGGGTTATTGCTAGTGCAGGAAATAATGAGGGGTCTTCAAGCAGCACCACCGATTCAGTTAATCTTTCTCGCGAGCTAAACGAGGCAATGGATATCCGGGCAATGATAACCAGTTTTCATTCAAAACGCAAAGCCACCACCGTTGCTGGGCCTTCGAGTGTTGTTCTGCCAGCGAGGGAGAGGAAAGTGACATGCAACTAGAGTACCGTAGCAAAAAAAGGATGGATTCTGTTGCTCCTGTCGTTGAAGCTTCTCCACCGCCTTCTCTCGGGACGAGCTCATTATCTACTGCTCGGGCCTGCTCACCCATTGAAGTGCTCGAGAATACTTTTCCCCATATTCCTCCAATCTCTGCCCTTGTTCCTATAGTTGAGAAGACTTCATCTCGTCGCGAAAGTGCGCAGGAACTCTTCGCTTACCTTTAGTTTGTAATGGCTAGGTACGTCGAGGCTCACCAGAATAAGCTCGCTAAAACTATGGCTGAGTTGGATAGAGTGCGCGAGCTCTACCAAAAGTCCAGGGAAGAATTCCAGAACAAACTTATTGAAACCATTGTTGAGCTGGAGAGGGCACTCGAGCTATACAAGAAAATAAGGGAGGAGAGTGAAGTTATATATAGGGAGAATGTGGGGCTTACTGAGCACTTTGCTATGCTTGAGATGAAGGTAGAGGAGTTCATTGCTGATTATCACACAGAAAAGAAAAAGAGGATCAAGGTGAAGATTGAGTTGGCTAGAGTTCAAGCTGATATGGAGAGGGCCATAAAGGACTATAAATCTCGTATGCAGAAGCAGGTTGATATCCTAGAGGCCTTCAAGAGGGAGACTTTGAAGAATCTTAGTGTTTGCATCCTAGAGTTGAAGCTAAACATCTTGCTTTATGCCCAAATTTCCTTCAATCCTTTTGATTTTCGTAATGTGAACCTCGATGCTCTCGATGGGTTGAACCGAGGCAAGCTGGGATTTAATGTTTTTGCCTCTCAGGACCTACTTGGGAATCATTTGCTTCCACTTACAAAAGTTCTTAAAATTTTTATTTAGGAGATGGTCTTGTTGGTCAAGCTGGTCAAGCATAGTTCCCTCTACTACAAACTAATATGCTACCCTCTTTCTACGAACGAAGATGCTATCCCTCTTACTATGAGCAAAGCTGCTACCTCTCTTGCTATAAACTTAGGCGATAACATTTAACCATTTTGTACTTGTATTGATTTTTATTTATGGAATGAAGATTTGTTTTAAGAAGGATTTGTCTTTTGTGAGTATCGTATATTTATAAAAAATTTTGAGGTAGTCAATTGGGACTTCAATTTTTTTGAAAAATAATAAGCTACAGTGTGAATTTGCGAACTCTTTTAGACTTAAAATTTTTAAAAAAATAGTCAAGCTGAAAGTTTCACTAACTGTGTTAGAGGTTACGACTCTTAGCTTGTGAACTCTAAATAATAGCTGGAAGCTTTGCTGTCGCTAACTGTGTTGAAGGTTGCAGCCCTTCGCTTGCGAACCTTAAAATGACAGGTAGGAGCTTTGCTCTCGCTAACTATGTTGAAGATTACGACTCTTTGCCTGTGAACTTGAGAATGATAGTTGAGAGCTTTTCTCTCGTAAATTATGTTGGAGGTTGTGGCTTTTCACATACGAACCTTAGAATGACAATTGAGAGCTTTGCTCTCACTAACTATGTTAGAGGCTGTGGCTCTTCGCCTGCGAACCTTAGAATGACAACTGGGAGATTTCCTCTCATTAACTGTGTTAAAGGTTACGGCTCATCGCCTGCGAACCTTAGAATAATAGTTGGGAGCTTTGCTCTCGCTAAATGTGTTAGAGGTTGCGACTCTTCGCCTGCGAACCTTAGAATGACATAAGTGTTTGTTAAGAAAAATTTTTTGTTCATGGGGTAAAGAGTCAGACATAATAATTTTTTTGATGTCGAGTATTCCATGTTCGCGGTACAACTGTGCCCTCCATTCTTGCTAACTTATATGTTCTATAGCCTATCTTCTCCATTACTTTTTATGGCCCTTCCCAATTTAGAGCCATTTTCCCTCATTGGGAAGCGAGTAAGCTAGCCTCAATGTTTTATAGAACGAGGTCGCCTACTTGAAATTGCTTGTTTCTAATCTTGTTGAGTGTGTGCAGCGTTCCTAATCTCAACTGTTTCTCTTAGTTCATCAATCAAATTGAGGTTGAGCCTAAGGGCTTCCTAATTAGCTTCCTCACTAAAATGTTGTGTCTTATGTGATCTCATTATAATTTTTGTAGGGATTACAACTTCTATGCCATAAACAAGCGAGAAAGTTGTTTCTCCTGTTGCAGTGTGGGGCAAAGTTTGCAAGGCCTATAAAATTCCTAGTAGTTCCTCCAACCAAGCCTCCTTAGCCTCATTAACCTTTTTCTTAAGGGCTGTCAGGATCTTTTTGTTTATAGTCTCTACTTGCTCGTTACTTTGTAGTGCTTTTACAAAACTTTGGGCTAGGGCTATCTAGAGATTTGCATAGAATTGCTTGAAGTTTCCTTGGAACAGTGTACCGTTATCTGTGATGGTTATGTGAGGAATCTCGAATCTGTAGAAAATTGACTTTCAAAAGAAGGATTCCATTTGCTTTTCTATGATGGTTGCTAGGGCTTTGGCCTCATTCCACTTGTGAAGTAGTCCATAGTTACCAATATGAATTTCTTTTGTGTTGCGGTAATGAGAAATGAGCCAAGTATATCAACTCCCCAAGTCGTAAAGGGCCAAGGGCTTGACATGATCTGAAGGGAATCTGCCAGTTGTCGCTGAATTCTTGCATTCCTTTTGGCAAGAATCATATTCATGAACTAGTTGATGGCCATCCTCATGCACTAGCTAGTAATATCCTTGTCTGAATATTTTGTGCGAATGATCTTCCTCCCAAATGGTCCTCGCAAATCCCTTCGTGGATTTCTCTTATTATGTATTCAGCTTTAGATGGGGAAAAACATCTCAACATCGAATAGGAAAACCCTTTTTTATGTAGTACACCCTCCTAGCTGGTGAATCTATTGGACGCAGGATAGGACACGTTGGTTTAATTTAGCATGTTGTTTGTTTGCAATATTCAGTTCCCTAATCAGGGTTTAATAAATATTCGTAACTTGTAATAATAACATATCTCGTAGCTTTGCGTTGCAGCTTTGTGAGCTATTTTCTGTCCAGATTTTCTTGTTCTCTTTGTAGTGTTTGAATTATTGGTGTCATCCACGTCTCTTTTTAGGTCATGCAGAGCACCTGAGGTGAGTCGTAGCAGAGCACCTGAGGTGCATGTGTTATCGCTTTTTGAGAGTTGTTTAATTTCAGCCTTGTCGAATCCTGTGAGCAACTGGGTTGCCATTGTATTGTACATTTTTAGCGCTGCTTCTTTTACATTGTACTTGCCGTTCATTTATTTCGCAACTAGTTGGGAGTCCGTGTAAACTATCAGATTCCTTGCCTCTAGTTGGTGTGCTGGTTGTAATTCAAAAACTAGCTTTTCGTATTCAGTAGTGTTATTTGATGTTTGCAACCCGAACGATAATTCGTATTGCCATTCGTTGACATTGGGGTCGATTATTAGTACACCTAATTCTGATCCTGTTTTGGTTGCAAAGCCATTAACATAAACTAGCCAACTCTTTAGGCTGTTAGTTGTATGTGTTGTTTCCGGAGGTGAGTTTACTATTAAGTGTTGTTAAACAGATAAAAAGACAATTATTAGTATAAAGTGAGTAACGCATAATATCTTGGTATAAAATTCAAGAACTGTCAAATTAAATTTTTAATTCTTAATAATGTTCATACAGCATTTTGTTTTTACAAAATATTCATCATACAAGATACTTGTTATCTAACATATAAAGTTGTATATTGTATTACTTACCGCGTTACCGATTTTCTTGAACGTGAACTCCACCATGAAGTTCGCTAGTACTTGTCCCTTGATTTTTGTTCGCGGAGTGAAGTCTAGTCCAAACTCTACGAGGTCAATACTGCACTTTGGTACACTCCCCAAGGTGTCTGCATTAGAGAGCACTTCTTTTATAAGTTGGTTGGCGACTACGACCATTGGATGAGCTTGAAAATACGATTGCAATTTGCGAGTTACAATAACCAAAGCATATACATTTTTTATTTTTGTGTGCCTTAGCTTGTAGTTTTGGAGTACCTTATTGACATAGTACACTGGAAATTGGTGGGCATCCTCTACCTTAACCAATACCGTCACGACTATTTCCTCTGAAGTGGCCAGGTAAATATGGAGTGTTTCTCCTGTGGAGGGGAGGTAAGATACTATTTTAATTCTTCGAAAGCGGCCTGACAATTTTTGGTCCATGTGAAAGAGGTCTTCAAGGCCTTGAAGAAAGGAAGACACATATCCATTATCCTTGAGATACACTTATTTAATGCCACCACCTTAACTGTGAGGCATTGGATCTCCTTTATAGTTCGTGGAGGGGGCATCTCCATAATAGCTTGAATTTTTATTGGGTTCACCTCGATTCCCCTCTCTGAGATCATGAATCCTAAGAATCTACCAGCTCGCACGCTAAAGGCACATTTCTTCGAGTTTAACTTCATGTTGTGAGCTCTCAACATTGCAAATGTCTCTTATAGTCTTCGCAAGTGTTCCCCCATGGATCCACTCTTTACCATCATGTCGTCCACGTAGATCTCTAGACTGCGACCTATCTGGTTTTTAAATATTCGATTTACCAGCCTTTGGTAAGTCGCCCCCTGCATTTTTTAGGCCAAAGGGCATGACTTTGTAGTAGGAAAGACCTTCCTTGGTGATGAAGGTTGTTTTCTCTTGGTCTAGTAAGATCTAGATATAGCCTAAGAATGCATCCATTAAGCTCATGAATCGATGACCTACGGAGGCGACCACTAGGCGGTTGATTGGTGAAGTCAATGCATTTTCTCTATTTACCATTGGCCTTCTTCACCATTACCACGTTCGACACCCAATTCGGATACTTTACTTCTCTAATAAACCCAACCGATAACAATTCGGCAACTTCTTGTCTTATCGCTTCTATAACTTATGGCATGAACTTTCTTCTCTTCTGCTTTATTGGTTTTGATTTTGGGAATACATTCAACTTATGCACCATAATTCGTGGGTTTACACCTGGCATATCTGCTACGGACCAGGTGAAGACATCTGAATTTTTCCTAAGGCATTCAACTAACATCTTTTTCTATCAATACCGATGAAATCTTGAGATTTTTTCATTATGATCGCAAAATAGCTGCATGGTCTCGATGTGCTCTTTTCAGGTTTTTTGCTTCTATACTCGTCTTTGACATCCAAATCATCTAAATCCAAAAATTTGACCCACTAATTCTTTAGTTTGTGAGCTTTGACCCTCGATTGTAGGCTTCCTAACCTACTTCATGGATAACATGTGGCACTGCCTTGTTGTGTGCTGATCAGATTATAGAAAACTAACTCCGATTTTCATTGGAAACTTGATTTTCATGCAAAAGGTTGCCACCACCATTCTTACTATCCTCATAATTGGCTTTCCGAAGATGGCGTTGTATGCCATCTGATGGTCTACTATGCAGAATTGGACATACTTTGTGATCGTGTGTTCACCCTCTCCTAAAGTGATTAGCAGGGTAATCGATCCTTTTATATCGACAAGATGGTTCGCAGAGCCATACAGCAGATTGGCCTTTGTCAATAATTGCTCTTCCAAACCCATCTTTTTTTTGCGCTTCCCAAGATAAGATTTCTATTGCGCTTCTATTATCGACCATGATCCTCTTCACCTTGAAACCGATGACTGTGGCTGAGACTACGATTGGTTCATTTCCTTCTTCGTCGTGGATTAATTCCTCATCATCGCTTCAGAACTCTACATTCCACTTTTCCTATCGTCGTGGCTTCTTTGGAGTAGTAAGCAACTTCACACTTCTCATTTGAGCTCTCCTTTTCGTGCTTGAGCCTAACCAATCATCGTCAATTCCCACAATCGCATGAATGGTGCCCCACACCTTGTGTTTTTCATTAGGGTCATCGTGCGAACTCTGACCTTGTTACAAACCGTTTCAATTTAAGAACTCCACGAGCTCGACAAGCTAATAGTCTCGTACCGCCTCTTCAATGGCATCCTTCCACGTGTAGTAATCTTCCGTCTTGTGTCCCATATTGTGGAAGGCACATTAGTTCTTGAAGTTTATCCTTCTACCTACGCTCCTCATTGGGGACGGTTTAGGCAAAATGTCGAGGCTCTTGACCTGGTTGAGATTATAAGTTCGTATGGTGTTTAAAGGTGTGTAGGCCTCGAACCTTCCTTGGGGGTATACCTCTTAGTTTGTTCCTGTTACGACCTCAATGGTTTCCTGAACGTGTCAATCTAGGCTTGGTTTCTCTGTGGCCTATCTATTTTGACTCGTAAGGACTGGTTGAAAGGGCATTGCCTTTTGCAAGGTTCTCCTTTGCCTCCGGACTGTCTTGCTTCTCATTAAGAGGCAGCTCGCGAGACTCTTTTTATCTCCTTCGCCTCTGCCAACTTGTGGGCTCATTCGTCCGCCAGGCTCTGAGGCGTGTTGTTTGTGAAGGAGTATTGCATGTGGTCATTCTATACTCCCAAGATGAAGGCATCTGTAGCCCATTGATTTTTTAGGTTCTTGGAACCTTTTGACGTAGTTTAGGAGGGACTCGCTTTCTTATTGCTTCATCGACATTAGTTTCATGGGGGTACTCATAATTGCTCAATGGGCCCTAAATCGTCCCAAAAACATTTGACCCAATTGCGAGAAATTGTAGACTGAGCCTCGGGGAAGAGACTAGTACCAACCTTTGGCGCTTCCTTTTAGTGTCGTTGAAAAGGCTTTGCACTTCGCTACGCTCGCTGCGCCGAGCACGTTCATGTACTCATTATATTGCATCAAGTGGGCTTGTGTGTCCTTCCTACCTTCAAACATGTCTTTTAGGACATTGAAGTCATGTGGTAAGCTTACAGTTGAGACTTTGAGGGCCAATGGGTTGTTGGAGTAAAATAGCTAATCCATGTCTTGTGACTCGTGGGGCAACACCTTTATGTCTCTGTGTAACTCCTCCATTTCATTCTGCCACTCCTTCACTTGTATGGCTAGGACCTCGTCTCGCATGTCTATATTATCATAGGATTCAGAGTTACCCTTCATCCCTTTTTCCGTAGCTCCTTATTTTACCTCAACTGTTCTTGTTGGAAAGCCAGTTGCTTTATGAAACATGCTTCTTGGGCAGCCATCTATCTCACATGAACTTCATCTATTTTTGGAGTGCCAGGAATTGCTGTAAGGATGCTTCTTGATTGAGAGGAAGCGGTGATCCTTGGTTAGTGGATAAATTCATGTTTAAAGGTAAAGAGGCTTCTTGATAGATCGCATTGTCGAAATTATCCGATTGATCGACAAACCATGCAGTAAAGAGGTCAATGTCGTCAAGTTGGGCGTCGGAGCCTAATGCTCCCTGTCCCGATGAAGAGTTTAAGGGGATATTGTAACTTGGGTGAGCCATTTTCTATTTAAATAAAGAAATCTTAACCAAACTTTGAAAAATCTAATGGCCGAAAGTGTTTCCACGTTCACCGCATCAATTATTGAGTAATATTTTTCTTACGTCTTATTGATAGGAATAACGAGGGTATTTATATATGTCTTTATGGGTACTATTACAGTTCATAGTATGACCTACTATTTTGTCTTTACCCTATGGTCTCCAGTGCTTACATTCCCTATTTTTAGCACTGACATTCTCTGTGGCCTTCGTAGCCCGTTGGCTATACGCGTGTTTGTGGAGCACGTAATCCTTTCTGATCCTAGGACTGTTGTCCCCTATGAGCTCCATATCTGCGAGCTCTTCTTGCAAGCTATGTTCATGAGCTCTTCTTGCGAGCAGTACCTATGAACTGTTCGTCTTTAAGTGGGGCCCATTTGAGTTATGGGTCGAAAATCCGGGTCCTTTCCAAGATTCAAGTTGATGATTATAGATGTATAACAATACATTAAAAAAAATTCACACTTACTAATATATACCTCATAATAAAATTAACTAGAATGCTTTTACATTTATAAAATATTTTTAAGCATAAGTAAGGTTAATATTTTTAAATAAATCTACTTTTAATATATTTATTTTAAAATATGATTGAATTGATATATTTCCATTACTAAAAAAAAACTTAACCCGTTGTTGATCTGATAGTTAGGGTGTTTCCAACCTCAAGTATAGCCTGAGTTCAAGTTGCATTAGTCGGATTATTGATAGTACTTTGTCCTCTTGTAATTCACAAAAAAACTAGTATTTTTCCATAATTGTGTTATACAATAAACAATATCTTTAAATTATATTTCTCAAGTTAGGTATTAAAGGAAACAAATATTCTTAATTATAGATTATTATTTGATATACTCTATTCAAATTATTTGTATATATTTTAATATTTTAGTTATAATTTTATATTATATTATAAGGTTAAATAATTATTTGGGGCTTAAATTTGGTAATTATTCTCACATTGAGGGTTAAACTTTTTTTTTATCCAAATTAGATATTTGTTTAGTTGTGCTTCCAAAAAGCACTTTTCACTCAAAAAGTACTTTTGGCCTTAAAGCACTACTAAACAAACACCATTTCAATCAAAATTTTAACTTTTAAAAAGCATTTTTCATCAGATGAAAAAGCTAAAAATTTTAGCTTTTTCTAAGCCAAAAGTGCTTTGGCTGGCTAATTTCATTTTTGTCCTCCGTTTAATTGTGCTATAGGGACAATTTCATTTTCATTTTTTCTTACAGAAGGTCTCTCTGGTTCTTCTCTTTTATTTCCTTCCATTCTTCCAGTTTCTTCAAGGTTAAGGTGCTCTCTCTCTCTCTCTCTACTTGTGCTTTCTTTCTGATCTATATTTTTGAGCATAAGACCTCTTCAAGGTAAAATTTTTACCTCTTTTGTTTTTATTTTTCTTGCATAATTGGTTTCTTTTAGCTGTTTTTTGATTTGCGTATGTTTTGTTTTCAAATGTTTTTTTATCAATAATATTGGAATAAAGTGTTTTCTGTTTGGGTTTCTTTTAGCATGTATGAATTCTGAAAAAAGGGAAATTTGTGAAAAGATTGTCTAGTTTAGACAAAACTATTGCAAAGGTTCCAGCTAAGTGTTAGTACAAATGTTAGAAGATTAATTCTTCAAAATTCAAGAAATAGCTACTTAGGGCCACCCTCTAATCTTATAAAACTTAATTAGATAGAATGCATCAAAGAAAGCAACTGAAACTGCATAAATCCTATACAAGAAACCTATCACTTGAAACAACAGGTAAAATATATAGATAAATAGCAATTGATCCAATATAAAATACATATAAAACTAATCTACAATGAATCACCCAAAGATTTGTCTAGAAAAGAAACAATTATTTGACAATGAAAGTTTAAATGATTTTATCTTGGTTCTTTTCTACTCCAAAGACCTCGATCAAGAAGTCTGAGAAACAATATTGAAGTTGAGGTATAAGTCTTCCAACCAAAATTCTAGGAAATCATATCATACTCCCAAACTTCCTTCACTCAAAAGTTTGACGTTCAATGTCTTAACCCTCAATTTACAAGAACATAATTTTATTACCCTTTTCTTAAACAAGTTGAAAAGAAGCATGTAAGTATAATATCCAATATTACAAAAGAACTGCATGAGAAAGGAGCTAATACCTCTCTCCTTTAACAACAAGCACGCCTACCATGAGGTCACTATGCCCAACTATAAATTTAGTAGCAAAATGCATGAAGATGTTTGAAACAAAATCAACCAAGTGAAATTACCAATAATTTGAACCATAAAATCCTACTTGCTTAAAAATTTAGAACTGAACCCAATGATATGTATATTCTTGATACCTGCTCCAAGTTCCAATGGCCTTGACAATAATGGGGTCATAACGTTGTTGTCCACCAACAAAATGGCCCCATTAATATGAGCATTTCTGCAATTCTCAGAAAATTACACAAACAAGTTAAGTGGTGTTATTTCACATCCATTATGTATTGGGTCTCCAGTTTTTTCCCTGACAATGTTGGGTTTCTTCACTAATTACCAATTGGTTTTAAGTTAGATGCTAATATGATATCAGTAGTTTTCTTCTTCTATACGGTAAATACATGAAAGAATAAAGTTAAGCTTTGAATTCAAATAGCTTTGTTTTGTTTCTTTTTTTATGAGAGGAATAAAATTTCTATGCATGATAGTCTTTTACCCTTGTAATAAACTAGTTAGAAGACTTTGAAGCCAAAAATCAAGGCAGAATTCTGTATAATAATTTTTTCACCTTTTCTTAAAATTTACCGTATGATTCAATAAATGTAAAAAATATACTTATGTGACATTTGATTTTTTGATTGCTTTACTAGTTGAAATGAATATGTTCGTATACACAATAGATGAGTACTTCGACAGTTGAAGTTAGTGGTGAAAAAGTCAAAACAATGTGGGATAAGAGATTGATAGAAATATTCTGTGATATTTGTACTAAAGAGATTTAGAAAGGCAATAGACCTAGTACTCATTTCACAAAAGATGGATGGTTGAAAATAATGACCAACTTCGAGAAGGAAACAAGCAAGGCTTATTCATAAAAACAACTCAAAAATAGGTAGGATGTCTTGAAAAAAGATTGGAAGACTTGGAAGAAACTTAAAGACGTAGATACTAATGATGTTCACATTTCAAATGATGTTCACATTGAAGGAAACGGTTAAAAAAGGAAAACAACCGAGATATCAACTTCACATTTTAAAATTGGAAGGAAGAAATCCTCAAAGCAAATTGGAGGGGTTACAAGATTGTCTAGTCAAATAGATAAATTATGCAATGCAGCTAACAATATGAGTTAAGTCACATTTAGTTTGACACTTGTTATGGATCCATATGGTATTTCACAAGTAGTAATAGTGCTTGATAGCATGTCGGAGGAAGTTTCAGAAGCTAGTCCGTTATACTTTTTCTCACTGAAATTATTACTCAATAATGACAAGCGAATTATGTTTTTATCAATTAATCCCAAGATTAGAGCTTTGTGGCTTAAGACGAAAATGGAGGATAGCTGAAAATTTTCTAGTCTTCTAGGGTCTAGAGATATATACTATGTGAATAAACAACAATGCTAAACTAGTTTTATCAATAGTTGATTATGTTTGATTTTTGGATATTGAATTTATGTTCTATTTATTTATGGGAAATCTAGTTTTATCAATAGTTGTTTATATTTAATTTTGGATATAAAGTTTGTTCACAGGTGATGAGTATGGTTGACAATTTCAGTGGTCATGATGAAAGGGAAAAGAAAGAGATTTTACAATGCATGAAATGTTTTAATAGATTATTTGTTGTTGCATCTTCTTCCATGCAATTATATTATGAGAAGTATATATTAAAGCAACCATGCATGGATTCAAAATAGTCAGGTGAGGCATGGATTCGAGAGATCCTTGACGGTCATAAATCACGTTATATGATTAATTTTAGGATATCTAAAATCGTATTCACAAATTTGTTGAGAGCTTTGGAGACAACATAAAACTTGCAAACTTTAAGGCACATATCTTCTCGTGAAATTTTGGGATTTTTTTGTACATCTTGGGCACCGTTGCAAAAGTTTCCCAATGTTGAGAAAGATTTCAAAGGTCTGAAGCAAAAATAAGTCGATACTTTATAATTGTGCTTGAGAAAGTTTTAAGGATGACAATTGATCTAATTGCACCAGAAAATCATGTTTAGGTCAATACCCTAACAAATACGTAATGATTCGAGATATATGCTGCATTTTAAGGTTAAAACTTAATATTATATTATTATATTTTAATATTTTTGGTCGATTACAAATATGCATGAGACTAATATGATTATTTGTTCAGGATTGCATAGGTGCAATTGATGCTACTCAGATTGCCGCTATTCTTCCACCAAATGAACAAATTCCCTACATTGGAAGAAAATGCATCTTGACTCAGAATGTTACAGTAGTGTGTGATTTTAATATGTGTTTTACCTTTGTTATGGCTGGATGAGAAGGACCAGCACATGACTCTAAAATATTTCTTAATGCAATTCGAGATCCAAAATACAAATTTTCTCACCCACCAAATGGTAAGATATTTCATTTATTTCTTTTTTTAAAATAATAAAGTATAAGTTCTTTAATTGATAATTTAAAAAATAAACAATTGTTGAATTAATTGTTTGTTATATTATTGCATGTAGAAAAATATTATCTTATTGATTTTAGATATCTTCAAATGAAAGGTTATCTTAGACCATATAGAGGTGAACAATATCATTTACCAAACTTTCGTAGAGGTAGATCGATATCTAGTAAAGAAGAGATATTTAATCATTCACATTCATCATTACGTAGTGTGATTGAACGAACTTTTGTTGTTTTGAAAAAAAAAATGGGTCATTTTAAGGGATATGTCAAGTTATAGTTTTGAAAAGCAAATGATGATCATTGTTGCTACAATGGCAATACACAATTTTATTCAAAAACATATCAGTCGAAATGATGTAGGTTTTATGAAATACGAAAATATTAATAAGGCATATGAGGATATTATTGATCCAGAAGATGTGCATGATGGAGAAAGTTATGATGATGATGATGGTGAATCAAACAATTCAAGTGGTTTTGAACTGGAATTAACAAGAAATGCTATAGCTTCTAGTTTAATGAATTCACTTTAAATAGTAAATGATGATGTATTTGTTATATAAATATTATCCCTTTTTGAAACTTTAATCCAACTGCATGTAATATTTTAATTTGTTAGGTTTATATTTACTATGTTATTTTAATATCTAATACTAGTTATATTTTTAAATTACATTTTAAAATAAAATAATACAAATGTGTTAAAATTATTAATTAAAAATTTAAAAAAACTTTTTTTAAAATAATACAACTGTGTTAATATCTAATTACAAATATTTAATGATTGTATTTAAATATTTAAAATATAGTTTATATATTCTAATTAAATTTTATAAATAATTAATATTAATTACTTAGAAATATTTAAAATTAATATTGCATATATTAAAACATTAACAATAAATTGTAATAAATTATTTTTATATTCTTGCTAAAATATCATAATATTAACTATTTTAAACATTATTTAAATGCATATTTGTTATTTTATAATACCATATCTAAAATTGACATTTTATTTATTAAAAAAACTTTTTGACAGTAATATTAAACACTTAAATTTTAAATCAAACTTTTCAAAAGTACTTTTCCACCATACTTTTAAAAGCACTTTTCAAAAACAATCAACGCTAAACTAACCCTTAATCATTGAACTCAACATTTATTCTCACATTAAAACTTCAACTTTAAAATTTTCAAAAAAAAAATATAATAAATTTAACTCACGAGTAATAATATCACCCACCCTAAAAATAATATTATCTCGATAATTATTAGATGCTTTTGATAAAATTTAAAATGATACCAAAAAACTTCGTAAGAGAAAACTAAGTTGTTGTTTTCTCTCTAGGATGAGACTGATAAATATTTTTAGGATTATTATTTTATATATTACTGGTAAATTTTTTTAACTCTATAAGTGAGTTTAAGATATTATTAAGTGTTTTTAATTGATATTTTAAATAAGATATATGACAATTTTTTAAATTCGTTTGAGAAATTAAAAAATTCAATTTAATAACATATCAGAAGAAAAAAATTATAACAGATTTTTTATAAAAAAACTATAAATATTGTCAAAAATAAATTTTTACTTTAATAAATATATATGGACACCTAATCATGTTTTAAGTGCTTGTTTTTGGGAAGGAACCCACTTTTGATATATAAGATTTGATATAATCCTAGGATCTAAGCTAGCCATTCACCTAAATGGATTTGAAAAGAAAAGAAAAACTAAAATAGTATATAAATATATGCAGAATTAGTTAATTAATGGCAAATGGGGAGACAGTTAGTTTAGGTTTGGCCAATGACCAAATTCATAAGAAAGTGGAGGAATCGATTCTTGTCTACAAAACTATGAAGGTAGGATAATGATAATTAATTTGTGGGTACACAACAAGGAACACGTTGGATGCTCCCCATTAATCATGCACAACTTCTTGCTTTTTCTAAGTATGGACACAATATTTGATTATAAAAATAAATCTATACTAAATATATAATACTATTCTAATGTAAAGATGATTATATAAAAAAATTTTAATAAATAAAAAAATATATAATTATTAAATATTAAGATAATATAATATAATTTTAAAAAAATAAAAAATAATACGGGTGAATTTAAAATGGACTTGGATTAATTATTTATGTTGTCTTATTAGTGTTTAAATTTGAGATGTTTATTTACATTTAAGATTAAAGATAGTAGTGATAATGAAATTAATTACTATAACAATAAAATTAAAATCAACGGTAACATGTGTGTTTGTTTCATATGCAATCGTTGTAATGGGTTAAAAGTATAAAATTATCATTAAAAATATTAAATTTAAATATATATGCAAAAAAAATTATATTTATATTAAATAAAAAATTTATGTCCAGAAAATTGAAGTTTTCTTAACCGGCCAAAAGCAAGTTATCCGAACAGATGACTGTGGTACGTTTGCACCAAACTATGCCTCATTGGAGGCTAAGCAAATCACATAAACAAACTAACCCTTTCCAAAACAAGAAAGATAAAATAATGGACTTCACAGAAAATGTGCTCATGAGCAGGGTTAGGTTTGAATCTAAACATGATATTAACATATTTTATATTTGTTTAAGTTTGACTTAAGTTGAAATATGAGCTTAAAATTTTACTTAAACCCATTAATATTTGTAAAAAATTAATTCAAGCCCATTTTAAGCCAACCCATTTTATTTTTAATTTTTTTAAAAATATTTATATTATATTGTTTTAATATTTAATAATTTTATACAATTTTTATTTATTAAATTTTTTTATATAGTCATATTAACATTATTTTAATGTTTACATTAGAGTAATATTATATATTTAGTATAGATTTATTTTCTTAATGTGTTGCATAGTATATAAAAATAACATAATGTAAAATATTATAAACTTAAAAATAAGCCAGATTAGGTTAGACTCCGTTCAAGCCCGAGCCCGACCATATTTTAAACAGGATTAATTTTTTTGCACAAACCTATTTTTGAACCTAATATTTTTACTCAAACCCTCCTAATTTTTGGGCAAACCTTTGAATCTATACAAATAACTCTACTCATAACTTACCTTGGAAAATTAAACAAAACATCGTCAAATCTTTATAAAAAACAAATGTTTATTGCATTCACCATCAATGCCTAAAATGTTAGTTTTACTTCTCCTATCAACTAGGTTTGCATAATTAATGCTACAGTAGGAATTTGTTTATCTAATTTCACTCCAAACAGATATAAAAAGAAAACCCTAAATAACAGATTACATAAACACATTATAAAAAAATTATTTTAATGCTCTATTCCTTTTGAGAAATTTCAAGTCAAACATTACTTGATTAAAAATCAGGAGCATATCTAAAGGGTTAACAAAGACCTCGACCTCTCTAAAATTATTATTTTTTCATTTAGATTCTTTAAAATTTTTAAAATTTTAAATTAATAAAAATGAAATTGTACTCTGTTACTCTAAAAATGATAAAATTTTGATTTAATCATTTAAAAATTACATTTTTATTATTGTAAAAATTACAATTTAATTTCGACCCTTAAAATTTTTTTTGACTTCACTCCTATCAAAACCATCAAACTATAAAATGTTATTTATAGAGCTAAATTTAAATTTAATTTGGTATAAATAAAAATCTATATTAATCTAAGACTTCATTCTATGTTATAATTCTACCAAATAAAACAATTATTATTAAACCGCTTACAAATATCACTATCACTGGAGTATCTAATAATGGTTAATTATAATTTTGTTTTATACTTAAACTCCTTAAATATACATTACCAAATAAAAAAAAATTATTGACATGAATTCAAAATATAAAATCAATCTCTATTGTATCACTATCACTATCACTATCACTATCACTATCACCATCATAACTAATAATTTTTAATTATATTTCTATTTTATGCTTACACTCTTTAAAAATATAATACCAAATAAAAGAAATACTTTACCCACATAAACTTAAACATAAAACCAATCTCTATTTATGTTTGCTTAGACTTTTTTCATGATAGAAATCTATTTTATAACTATAATTATCTTTAAATTTCAATTTAATAATATGATATAAATACAATTTAAAAGTATCTTTAAACTCGTATTTTATATATGCGTTGCATGTGTTTTAATTATATTAATAATGATAATTAAAAAATAACTATTGAAATTTGACCTTGACCTTCTTTTCAAAAAAACACAAAATATTTTCTACACATACCAAACAAATAACAGATAGATAAAAAAAAACAATTTTAAGAGTGCTTGCTTTATATGGTATAAACAACATAAGCACATTATGGGTCCAAGTGCAACGATCAAAGTACGGGGTCAAGGAAACAATACATGAAAATATCACAAAAAGGAATTGTTCCAGTCTATTGCGGTCAGTTACAAAAGTCTGACATTTATTAAGAGAAAATCTGTACTGGACAATTGGAACAGAAGCAGAGATCCATTGTTGGAAAGATAATTGGTTCCTAACATTGGCCCATTAATAGAGCACATGAGGGATCAAACTAGTGAAGCACCAAACAATATGCTTAAAGATATGGTAACTAATGATGGGACATGGGATCTAGATGCATTTAGAAGTTTTGTCCTAAAGGAAATAATTCAAAGAATAAACAATCTAATTCCACCTCACCTATCAACAGGGCCCGAAAAAGTTAGATGGAACCACAGATCCACTGGAATATTTTTGATTAAGAATGCCTATGGTAAGCTAACGGGAGATACATGGAACGTACGAGATATTTGGTGGAAGGACGTATGGAAGTATCAAGGCCCACATCGAGTTTGTTTCTTCCTATGGCTAGTTTGCAGGCAAAAGCTACTTACTAATTCAAAGCGAGCAGGAAGAGGGATAAGGCAGAGTACTTCTTGCCCAGTCTGTCAGCACCACATAAAAGATATCTTACATGTGCTTCGAGATTGTCCTGCAGCAAGAGAAGTATGGTTGCAACTCATACCTACCAATTGGAAGTCTCAATTTTTTTCAAGTGGTCTATTAGATTGGGTAAAAACAAATTTAAAAACTAGCAATTGGAGGCCACAAGCAACGACCCCTTGGGGATCCATCTTCGGTCTAATAACATGACGACTATGGAAAAAAAAATCTATTTGTCTTTCAAGGAATAAAGAAACTATTGAAACAACATTATGTTGGGCAAGGCAATATATAACTACTCATAAGTGGGCCTCATCTAATGCTCACATTATAGAGTCAAAGCAACTGATAGGAGAAGTATTAGGATAATAAAGTAGGTGATAGGAGGATTAGGACTTTCACGTTTTGAGTTTTTTTTTTACACAAAAAATAATAATCTTCCATTTTTCTTCGATGCCATTGTAGTTTGAATATGATTCAATATTGTGAAGAACCATTACTTTATATATATATATTTAACTTATTAATGCTAATAATCTCTAATTTTTTATTAATAATTTTTCTTAGATGCTACTTGACCAAATATGTCTAAGTTTATAAACCTAAACTTAAATTTTAATTGGTATGTAACTCTAATATTAATTAAGTGATAATTAAGATACTCATAATTCTATTCAAGTAGTAACTCTATTTTACATCAATAAAATTAGCACAATTTAAAAAATACAATAAAATTAGCACAAGTTTTTTAGGTCAAGTATTTTTAACTAATAATTCTATTTATCATAGCTTTTCCCCCATATGTTATACTTAAAAGTTCTATTTAAATAATAACTCTATTTTAAAATTTGCACAATTTTTTAACTAATAATGATAAATTAACTTATTATTATTTTTAAATATGTGATTATCACAACTTCTATTAAATTATAATTATTTTTAAATGTATAATTATCACAACTTTCATTTTACTTCAACTTTTTAACTAATAATTCTAAATTAAATATTATAATTATTTTTTAATTTGAATTTAGAAATATAATGAAAAATAAATTTATTATTGTCAATTCAAAAGTTTTCTCAAACTCGTATTTTTATATATATTAGAACTTTTGTTCTACTCATTCCATGTTTTGTTCGAACGAAATCATTTTCGTCTTGGGCTGGACGAACACGTATAGTTACAACATTCTTAGGTTGAAAAGATCAAGTGGCATATTTGACAAAACATGATTGTGGGCCTCTCATTCAATTACCTTGGCATTAGAAACTTTGACACTTTCATCATTTTTTAAGGCATAATACAAAATTATCCTCTAATGTTTGGTTGTTTTGTCACTTTGGTCTTTATAATTTTTTTTGGCTCACTTTTATACATAACCTTTTTTTGGGTCAAATTGATCATTTTTTAATAGTCTTGCTGATGTGGCAATTTTTTTTCCATCTGGACACGTCCACGTAAGCATCTATTGACGTGGCACTATTTTGTCTTATATGCCACATCAACAAATGATTTTAAAATTATTAAAATTATTTTAACATTAATTTAAATATATTAAAATTATTTTTTTGAAAAAATAAAATTATTAAATAATTTTAATTTTCAATTTCATCTTTTTCTTCAATAACAAGAAATTCCAGATTTTTTTACATTTTTACATTTTTCCATCAACCAAACACCCAATTTTTTTTTCTTACATAATCCCATGCTTCCTCATTTTTTTCCCGAAGAACCCCAAAATTCCTCCATTTTTGTCTTGTGTTTCAAAATCCCTAACTCCAAATACCCAACAATTCTATGCGCCAAAGCCAGTGGATTGGCTCCTCCGTAATTGATGTTCATGATGTTCTTTGCTAGACTGATTCCGAGAAAGCATCGTATTTAAGCGCGACACACCAAGCTGTAGAGGTAAAAGCGTGTCCAAATGAAATACAATACTTTGCAAGAAAGCCAAGAACTAGTTGCAGAGATAAATGCACAAAATCATCATGGAATTCAGGTGAGCAAATTCAAAATCTGACTCTGCCTCTGGTGACTAAGGAGAACCATGCATGTTTATTCCTTTCGTTGTTGTTATGGGAAGTCCAGTACTGGAGAGGGGTTGATGGGGCTCCTCTGTTGACGTCGGGTCTTGCGGTGAGCGGTGACTGAAGGGTGGGTCTCGCCAGTTGAGTTCATTGGGATGGCGATGGCATTAAGAGACAATAACAAAAGAGGGCTCGGGTTTTGGTGAGTTTGTTGGGTATTTGGAGTCAGGGATTTTGAAATAGAAGACAAAAATGGAGGAATTTGGTGGGTTTTTTGGGAAAAAAATGATGAAGCATGGGATTATGTAAGAAAAACAAATTTTTTTAGGTGTTTGGTTGATGGGAAAATGTAAGAAAATCTGAAATTTCTTATTGTTGAAGAAGAAGATTTATGAAATTGGAAATTAAAATTATTTAATAATTTTATTATTTCAAAAAATAATTTTAAATTAATTTTAAAATTTTTATATTTTAAAAAATAATTTTAAAATCATTTGCTGATGTGGCATATAAGGCAAAATAATACCACGTCAACAGATGCTTACGTGGACATGCCAAGCTGGAAAAAATCACCACGTTAACATCGTTAATCCCTTAACGGCCACGTCAGGAAGACCGTTAAAAAATGATCAATTTGACAAAAAAAAGGTTATATATGAAAGCGAGCCAAAAAAACATAAAGGCCAAAGCGACAAAACACCCAAACGTTAGGGGTTAATTTTGTCATTATGACTTTTCTTAACTAAATGGATAAGTGATTATGAGTAGCCTATTGGATAAGGATTGATGGTTTATCATTATCAACTGTCCTTTAAATATGAAGTTGTGGTTTGAAAGACTTATAAACTATTTAGCAAGGCTTATCAAGATCATTTCAACTTCCTGGTTGACTCTATATAAAGGAAGCTTATTCCCTTAGTGTAGGTGTGACTTTTGTATGCTGGAATAGAATAATCTTGTTCAAAGTGCTTGTTACCAACTTTTGTTTATTTCGTTGTTCTAATATTTTCATACTTTTATCTAATACTGAAGTACTCTCATGTGTTATATTGAGAGTGATAGTTGGTGTATGTTGGTAAATTCATTGCTCTCTCTATTGGGGCTGCATAGACTTTACTTGTAAAGGAGTTTTTGGGCTTTAGCCGATAGAGCCATGTTGATTGATTAGTTGAGTTGGTTGATTGAGTAAAAGTATATCCTGAGTGAGGCTTTGCAGGCGTAGGATTATTGTCTGAATTACGTTACCAAAACTTGTTTTTGCATTATTTATTTTGTTGTTATTGTGTTATTGCTCACATCATCATTTTTTTATTCTTTGTTACAACAATATTTAGAATAATTTGTTATTTCATTATTGCATACTAATCTTTTTCAATTGGTATCAGAGCTTGATTTCATAGGATACTTGAAGATGATTCGGTGACAAGATTGCAACTATGAAACCTATAAAAGAAGGAAGTTCGGTATATCGAGATCCGCTTCTAATAGGCTCGTCGAATTATGCCTATTGGAAATCACGTATGAAAGCATTCATTATGTCTATTGATATTGCTGCTGGAGAGGTCGTTGAAGAAGGTTGGACCCTGCCAATTATTACTAGGACAGATGGAACTAGTCATCCAAAAGCAAAAGCTTAGTACTCTATCGAAGAGGAGAATGGCTGTTGAAAATTCAAATGTATTGAATGATGTTTTCAATGGTATGGATAAAAAGCAATTTAAGGTTATACCAATGTGCGAAATTACCAAGGAAGCTTGGACAATCCTTCAAAATTGGCATGAGGGAAATATTATTGTAAGAATGTTAAAACTACAAATTATGACCACTTGGTTTGAAGATTTGAAGATGAATGAGGTGGAAACAATCTTTGAGTTTTATGCATGTCATATGACATCTTAAATGAAACTTTTTTCCTTAGCGAGCAATTCTCTAAGACCAAATTAGCGCGAAAAGTTCTACGATCACTGCAGAACAGTTTGTTATCAATATGATAACGATTGAAGAAGCCAAAGACATTACTTCGCTCAGGTTAGATGAGTTGTTCGGCTCCGTCGAAACTTTTTAACTAAACCTACTAGAAGCTAAACGGGACAAGGTGAAACTGAACATGACTCTCAATTTCCAAAATATCATTGCAACAAAAAAACTTACTATAAAAGTTATGGACAAGATTAAGGAACAAATAACACTAGTTTTTAAAATTTTTTAATAGAACTTTGAAATGTATCTCTAAAAATAGTATGGTTACCAACGATTGTGAAATAATGTGTTACGAATGTGTTGTTGAGAAGGAAATCCATGTTGTGTTACGAATGTAAGGAGTTTGGACACATTCAATCCGAATGTACAAATACTAAGAAAAAAAAAACTTTAGTTGCCACTTGGAGTAATGAAGAGACCAATGATGAAGGTCAGCCATTAACTCCTCATTTAGATTTTTTGAAATATATGGTTGAACTTCGATAATTAGTCGATCATAACTCTTAATCGATTTTGATGAAAATAGTTCCTTGAAATAATTTGTTGCGAGCCCAAACATCTCATTTCTCCCTTTAACACATGCTTTATTCCCATTCTTCAACCCTTTAACAGAATTCCTTTTTTTTTCAAGAAGAGGCAAAATTATGAAAGAAAGATGTATTGCGATCCCCCACTCAAAGCCAATTTACTCTTTCCAACTGTTCCCAAAATAATTCATCCCTATCTACTTCCATATTCAAAGCCAATTTTACATCAGTAATTTTTGCAAAGGCTTCTTCATCTGGGTCTTTCTTGTTCAACTTGCTTAGCCTATAATTCAGTTTTTCCTTTTTATTATTCTAGATTCCTTTATTTATTTTTACCCGTCCACTTAAAGTATCTCCCAAACCATCAAGCTTTGTTGGGAGCTCATTTTCATCTAACTCCCAACCCCTTTTAATTTGATCCTCAAAGTCCTCTTCCATCACCCAATTCGCATTAAAACAAAACAGAAAATCTCCTCGTATTGAGCTACCCATCCTACCTCCGACCATATCCACTAATATCGGGTAATGATCCGAAAAACTATGATGGTGATGATTCACCAAATACCCTAGAACAAGCTCCCACTATGCCGAATTAGCAACCATCTATCTAGCCTTTCTCTTATGTTTATCAGGTAACCTTCCCCTTTCCAATGTAAACCATTATCCCAAAAAAGCCAAATCATTTAAGTCACATTCCTCTAGTACTTCTCTAAAGGTAGATGTCGAAACCATTTTTTATAGGCGAGTTTCAAAAATTATATTTAGAATTTGAAAACTGGAGTCGCTACCAACCCCTTTAATTTGGTGTGGTTGGATCACCATAAAACATTTGAATTTGCTTTACAAAAACATTTGGTCTTTAAAATCCAGAAAATAGGTTCGGGAGTCGGTTACGTGTAAGGAAGAGTTAGCACCTTTGCACGCCCAAAATTGGTACCTAGTCGATTATTTATGGTCTTAATTTGTTGAAAATCGAAAATTCGAGTAAAAATTCAAAATGACATTTATAAATTAGATGTTAAAATGAGATATTCAATTATTTAGGTTCAAAGCAAAATCATACCTATCACATTAAGGCACGATTTTTGATCCCCTAAACTAAAAGAATATCGAACAATCATCAATTTTCATACTCAATTATTCGAGTTTAAAGGAAGATCACTCTCAATACATTACGGTACGATCTCTCCATGTCCCTTGAATAAAAGAGTATTGCTTTTCAATTTAAAATGACTTGTATATTCTTTTAACATTTGTCCAAAAAAAGTTCAAGCAATTTCAACTTTTTACGTAGGACGTTCGGTGTTTTGGTTCAAAAGAAAATAACACCCAATGCTTTAGGGCACTACTTTCCAAATTCCCAAAATACGAGAACTTTGTTTACAAATGATAATTTATGTATCTTCGAAACAAACGACTTAGCTAAACTATTTATTTATTTTTTTTTATTTTTTTTAAAAAAATGAACCAACATGCATTCCATTTTAAAATCGACATGACGCCCACCGTAGAGGAGTACACCACACTAATTCATTGCTCGAAGATTCAAGTTGACAAGGTTTACTCGAGAATTGTGAGTGTCCCGACCCTTTTGAAAAGGTTGATGAATATAACCGGGATGAGTGAGTAGTGGGTGATGTCTAGAATCAAGGTAAAAGGGGACAATAAATACATCACATGGAAGAGTCTGAAAGATCTGATATTGACGCATCCGAACATGAAGAAATGTGTTGACCTTTTCGTTTTGAGTATTTATGGGCTGGTTATCTTCCTGAAAGCATTAGGGCACATAGAGGATGCAGTTGTGGATCTCTTTGACCGCCTTAGTAGGAGCGTCACACCTGTCCCGGCAATCCTCACTGAGACCTTCAGATTGTTAAGTGCTTGTCAACGGGAGGGTGAAGGAAGGTTCATTGGCTGTGCACCACTTTTGATGGTCTGGTTTCATAGCCATTTTTGGAAGAAGGAAAGGATCTCGTATAAGGCATACTCAGTGGACTACTCGCCTTTGAAGGAATTTGTAGCGATGCAAAAGGAGTTGAATATATCTGGAGAAAAATGGATAGTAGTTCTTCAAAATCTCCTAGAAGAGGACATAGAGTGGAAGGCATCGTGGCTTATCATCGCTGTGGTAATTTTGATTGGGTTCCCTTACTTGGAGTATGGGGAGCCATAGGATATGCACCTTTACTCGCGTTGAGACAATACAAGTCAAGGCAGTTTATACCGACAACACATGGTTTGGCCTAGTGGGAATTCACTTACAAAGGAGATAACCTATGCGTGGAGGCAAACGCACAAGATGAAGGTATTCGCTGCAAACCCAATGACAACGCCGGAATATGATTGGTGGAGGAGTAAAAGGGTTTATGATAATATTCTAGCCTCGAACACTGATGATGCCAGATCGTTAGAAGAATGCTTACAAGTGATTCCATCGGAGTTGGACATCATAAAGCAAGATTTTGAAAGAAAGAGCTTGGAGTTCGGGAAAAAAGATAGAAGTCCTAGAAGAGGATAAGATAAGTTGGGGTTGGGGTTGGATGTAGATATTCACAAGTTAAAGGCTGAAAAGTTGAGAAAAGGGAAGAATAAAGCAGAGGAAGACTTGGAAGATTTGAAGTAACACTATAAGAAACTTCGTCAATTCATGAAGAATGCTGCACTTGGTAAGACTTTCGAGCAATGGCAACGAGAGATCTGGGAACAAGAGGACCAAGCAGAGCAATGAAAAAGGAATTTTCAAGATGGTCAAGCTCGGGTAAATGCCATAAAAGGAGAGTTGTTAGAAACCAAGTTGAAAAAGTTGAATTAAAAGCCCAAATAACTGAGATGGAGGCTAGAATCGTTGAATTGGAAGAATCTCTGCATAGACATCACAGCCGAAACTCTGTCACAGAACTCAAGGCAAGTCAAGTTGAAAATAGGGAATTAAGGAAAAGAGTACAAGATCTTGAAGCTTCACTCCAGAATAACGAAATAAGGGTCGAAATTCTTGAAAGGGACTTAGAAACAAGCGAATGGCACACCCAGCTGGCCCAAAGGCAAGTAGGAGAGAGAGACTACGTCATAGGTGAAGCACTTACGCAGATGCGAGAAGCTACTGATCACGTGCAGATGCTAGCCATGGAAGCTAATGAGTTAAGCTTACAGTATGAGTCGAAGTCAACACGAGGACAAAAATTGGCCGAACTTCTTAGAAAAATTAGGGCTTTAGGCATTAAAGCAAAGCCATTTATGTAACTTTTTCTATGTAAAGAAATTTGTCTTCCGGTGAAGTTTATCTAATGGAATTGAATTTAGAATCAACACCTTCTCTTACGTTGCATACATACATTCATTCGCATTTCATTCTCACATTTTAACATAACAACTCTAACTATATAAAATTTGAAATAGTTTAACCTGAAAACATGGAGAACTCACATCTTTACGGTACTCGGAGAGCGATAGACTAAAGAATAGAAAGGTTAGAGTAGTTACAAAAAGAGATGCAAGAACAAATGCAAGCATAGTTGCAAGACCAGTGGGCGAGGGTCCAATAGGATATGAAAGAACAAATTATTGAGTCTTAGGGGAATATAATCAACCGATTGACTCAACTTTTACAAGAAGCAGAAAAAGGAAAAAATTCGGTAGTAAGCCCAAGAGAGGAGAACGAAGACCCCCGATACCCTCCTGGCTTTACTCCTGTGCACAATCAAGTCCTGCCAGAAACAAACTCGCGAGGGGCTCCCATCTTCATCAGACCCTAGCAACATCCCATTGGCACCATGGGCCAAGTTAATTACTCGACTGGATCAGGGTCTAATACAGGGGAAAATATCGTAAACCCCATCAATCCCAATTTTGATGAAATCATGGAGACGGAGAAAACAAAACTGAAAGTCTCTAAACAGATAGAGGAAAGCTACAAATGGCTGGAAGACAAGGTCAAAGCAATGAAAGGAGCTAACACCTGTTGTGGGATAGATGCTAAAGAACTGAGTCTAGTCTCAAACTTAGTACAGCCTCCAAAATTAAAAGCTCTAGAGTTTGAGAAATACAATGGGACGAGTTGCCCAGAAGCTCACATCACCATGTTTTACAGCAAAATGACAGGATATGTCCATCATGAT
The DNA here is from genome assembly GCA_005610355.1 of Gossypioides kirkii. Classification (NCBI taxonomy): domain Eukaryota; kingdom Viridiplantae; phylum Streptophyta; class Magnoliopsida; order Malvales; family Malvaceae; genus Gossypioides; species Gossypioides kirkii. The sequence continues at coordinate 22,427,140 of CP032253.1, read as the reverse complement.
CAATTACTGACTGTTTCCAGGACAGTTTGGTGGGATCCGCGGCAAAGTGGTACAATTAGTTGAGTCACACAAAGATCAGTTCATGGAAGGACTTAGCCTAGGCCTTATGAGACAATACGACCATGTCACCGATATAGCTCCTGATAGGATCACCCTGCAAAACATGGAAAAAAGGCCGAGTGAGAGCTTCAGGAAATATGCTCAACGATGGAGAGATAAGACTACTCAAGTGCAGCCACTGTTAACGGAAAAAGAGACGATCATGCTCTTCGTCCATACTCTGAAAGCCCCTTATGTTAACCACTTGTTGGGAAATCCTACGAGAAGCTTCTCGGACATGGTTATATCCAGAGAAATGATTGAAAGCACAATCAAGAGCAGAAAGATTGATGCCGGGGAAAGCAAAAAGAGAGGGGGCCCCAGAAGAAAAGATGCTGAAGTAAATAATACAGGCATGTATAGGCCAAACTATAAAAAGTTGATCATGATGACGCAAGCCAGAACCCTCGTAAACAACTATCAAAATCCTTCGAAGGCGGAACCCAGCTCTAGAAAGAACATAGAAAGAATACAGTTCACCCCCATTCCAGTGACATATAAAGAGCTTTACCAGTAACTGTACGATCAACATGCGGTAGCCCCGTATTACACAGATCCGATAAAACCCCCTTTTTCAAAATGGTATGACGTAAACGCTCAGTGTGAGTACCATGGAGTAGTAGCCGGACACTCCATTGAAAATTGTTTCGCTTTCAAGAAGATAGTGGAAAGGCTAATCAAGACGAAGCGTATACGATTCGATGAGTCGTTTGGACTTAACGTGGCTGAAAATCCCTTACCTGCTCACCTTGATCAAGGGATCAATGCGATCGCGAGAGTAAAATGTAAGAGGGTAAAGACCAATATCAGAGAGGTTAAATCACCTTTGACATGGGTATGGCGTCAAATAATGGATAGAGGAGTAATGGGTATGGCGTCAAATAATGGATAGAGGAGTAATCAAACGAAACAATAGAGAGACAACGATGACAGTTGGGAACTATTGTGATTTTCATGACACAAAAGGACATGAGATTCAACATTGCACAGAGTTCAAGACTTTGGTTCAGGACCTGATGGGTAGTAAAGGTGAAATACATTTGTTCCTCTGAAGAGAAAGGGTCAAACAGGCTTGATTGCCCTATAATAATTATCTCCGTGCCCAAGGTTGCCGAAATGAGAAAGCAAATGACACCTTGTGTCATCATACAAAAGCCTTCGCCATTCCCTTATGAGGATAGTAGGAGAGTCCCTTGGAACTATGGATGTAACATAATAACGCCTAAAGAAGAGCAATCCAAAGAAGACGTAAACTTTATTACCCGTAGTGAGAAATTCTATGACTCGAAAGAGGAAAAGAAAGAGACAGCTAAAGGGAAGTCCTTGGCAATTGAACCAGAAGAGAATGAAACCAACAAGCTTGAGTCGGTAAATGAGCCGGTAGTAGAAAAAGAAGCGAAAGAATTCTTAAAATTCTTAAAACACAGCGAGTATAGCATGGTTGAGCAAGTGCACAAACAACCAGCACGCATATCAATCTTAGCCTTGTTGCTAAGTTCAGAAGCCTACCGTAATGCACTGATGAGGGTACTCAATGAAACGTATGCGATTGATGACATATCCGTGTGCAAGCTGGATCGCCTAATTAATAACATCAGCACTGACAACTTTATTTTCTTTAGTGACTACGAGATCCCGTTTGAGGGAATGGGGTCGACAAAGGCTTTGCACATCACTACTCGCTGCAAGGGGTATACTTTTCCCGGAGTGCTCTTTGATAATGGCTCAGCTTTGAATGTATTGCCACTAGCCACCCCGGAACGATTACCAATCGACAGCTCCCACATGAAAACATGCCACAATGTAGTCAGAGCTTTCAACGGAACGGAAAGAAGAGTGATTGGCCGAATTGAAATACCATTGCAGATTGGCCCAAATACCTACGAGGTAGATTTCTTAGTAATGAACATTAAGCCCTCGTACAACTGTTTGTTGGGAAGACCCTGGATTCATTCAGCAAGGGCAGTACCGTTCTCACTTTACCAAAAGCTTAAATTGGTAACCGAAGGAAGATTGGTTACAATAAATGCAGAGGAGGATGTTATCGCATCAGTGACGAGTGACGCCCCGTATGTGGAGAGAGACAAAGAGGCCGTGGAATGCTCCTTTCGGTCATTAGAGTTCGTTAATGCAACATTCATCACAGAAGGGAGAAAAATTCCCAAACCAAAATTATCACGGACTACGAAGATGGGTTTACGATTGACAATTACAAAAGGGGCACTACTAAGAAAAGGGCTTGGAAAAGATCTGCAAGGGGCAATCAATGTACCGGTACCATTAGGAAAATGGGATCGTTTCAGCCTAGGGTACAAGCCAAGTATGAAAGAAAAGAAGAAAGAAATTGAAAGGAAGCGAGAAATGTGAAAAGCACGACTGACCGGTGGAGAGATCAAGTGGGAGCCAATGATCTTTCCCCACATATCAAAGACTTTCGTTTCCGGTGGAATGAGGATTGAAGAAGAGAAGAAGACTAGAAGAGTTGCAACAAACTTGGACATCAATGCCATCTCTGAAGAAGACGAAGGAAGGAGCTTATCATGAATTTGCCCGTACACACCAGAAAGCATTCTAGATATCTGGACTGAGGAGGAGCTCCCTGTAGACTTTAGGATCGTTTCAAAGTAATACTCGATGTACATCTATCGTCCTATGCCCGAGAATGATAGAGATCTTTTGTAAAGGGCATTTGGTTATAATCCATTATTTTAATGAAAATGCATTTTATCCCTCTCACAACTATCTCTTCATATTCTTTCATTCAGACAATTTATTCACACTTAATTTACACAAATAATCACTCTTGAATTCTGTATATATATACTCATACTCATACCATATAATCATTCTTAAATTTACTTTGTTCATTGGACCTTTCTAATTCTTTAAACAGATCTTTGGATATCAATAATATGAGTAACGCTATCACTAACTCTGAGCCTCATTTTGAGCAAGATATGTGTCTTGAAAAGCCTCAAGACTTTGAAGATGACCAAGCCAGTAACTTCTCTCCTAATTTACTGTGAATGATGGAACAAGAGGAAAAACAGATCTTGCCCCATAAAGAGATAGTCAAAACTGTGAGCATAGGGGAGGAAGATGAAAAGAAGGAGGTGAAAATCGGAACTAGTATTTCAGCAGAAACACGAAAAGATGTTTTTGCATGGTCTTACCAAGAATGCCTGAGTTAAACACCGACATTGTAGTCCATAAGCTCCTAATAAAAGAGGAATGCAAGCTTGTCTAGCAAAAGCTTCGAAGGATGCGACCATATGTATTGCTAAAAATAAAAGAAGAGGTTCAAAAGCAGTTTGACGTGGGTTTTCTCCAAGTGGTCAAATATTCAAAATGGGTTGCCAACATAGTCCTTGTTCCCAAAAAGGATGGAAAAGTACGTATGTACATGGATTATCGAGACTTGAACAAGGCCAGCCCAAAAGGCAACTTTCCATTACCTCACATTGATACCTTGGTAAACAACACAGTAGGTCATTCACTATTCTTTTTCATGGATAGTTTCTCTAGGTATAATCAAATAAAGATGGATCCTGAAGATATGGCAAAAACTACATTCGTCACAATGTGGGGAACATTCTGCTATAAGGTTATACCATTCGGACTTAAGAACGCGGAGGCAACATATCAAAGGGCCATGGTGACGCTATTCCATGATATGATGTATAAAGAGATCGAGGTATACGTGGATGATATGATCGTAAAGTCTCGAATAGGGGAAGAACATGTAAAGGTCTTGAGGAAGTTGTTCCTAAGATTAAGAAAGTTTCAGTTAAAGTTGAACCTTGCAAAATGCACTTTTGAAGCTACTTCGGGTAAATTGTTAGGCTTCATGGTCAGCCAAAGAGGAATTGAGATCAATTTAGATAAGGTGAAGGCCATGCAAGAATTGCCACCACCCCGTACGCAAAAGGAAGTTCGAGGATTTCTCAGAAGATTAAATTACATCGCTCGATTCATCTCACAATTAACTGAGAAATGTGATCCTATCTTTTGTCTTCTCAAAAAACACAATCCAAGTGTGTGGGATGATGAGTGCCAAATGACTTTCGACAAGGTTAAACAGTATTTGTCAGATGCTCCAATCTTAGTACCACCAAGTCCCAACAAGCCATTGATCTTGTACTTAACAGTTTTTGAAAACTCTATGGGATATGTGCTGGGCCAACATGACAAGTCTGGAAAGAAAGAAAGAGCCATATACTACCTCAGTAAAAAGTTTACCGACTGTGAAGCAAGATATTCATCGATCGAAAAGCTATGTTCGGCGTTAGTTTGGACTACCTGAAGATTACGACAGTACATGCTGTACCACACAACTTGGTTAATCTCGAAATTAGATCCTCTTAAATACATGATGGAGTCAACTGCATTGAATGGAAGAATGGCTAGGTGGCAAATCCTACTTTCAGAATTCGATATAGTCTACGTAAGCCAAAAGGTAATAAAAGGAAGTGCGATAGCAGATTTCCTAGCCACCAGAGCTCTAGAGGATTATGAGCCAATAAATTTTGACTTCCCAAACGAGGACCTGATGTACATTGCAACTACTGAAGAGGGGACCGCGTCAAAGCATCCTTGGCGATTAAATTTTGATGGAGCCTCAAATGCCACGGGCAATGGAATCGGGCAATTTTGGTATCGCCAGAAGGAGACCATTATCCTTTCACTAGTAAACTTGACTTCGATTGCACAAACAACATGGCAGAGTATGAGGCATGTATTATGGGCATTCAAGAAGCCATAGAACGATGAATCAAGGTCTTGGAAATATATGGAGATTCAGCGTTGGTGATCTACCAGCTTAGAGGAGAATGAGGGACAAGAGATTCCAAGTTACTCGATTATCGAAAGATGGTTCTTGAGTTGATCAAGGAATTTGATGAGGTTACGTTTCAGTACCTCTCACGAGAGGAAAACCAAATGGCTGACGCTTTGACTACTCTAGCCTCAATGATAAAAGTAAACAGACTTGAGGATATGAAGCCCATTCAAATGAGTATTTACGAGACTCCAACCCATTGCTACGAGATTGAAGAGGAAGAAAAGGACGATCATCCATGGTATTAAGACATCCTCCAATATGTGAAAAACTGTAAATACCTTGAAGAAGCTATTGAAAATGATAAGAGGACATTGAGAAGATTCGTAAATGAGTACGTCCTAGATAGGGAGATTTTGTACAAGAGGAGAAAGGATCAGGTGTTGCTAAGATGTGTTGATGCAATCGAGGCTAAGAAAATCCTAGAAGAAGTCCATGAAGGTATCTGTGGAACATACGCCAATGGATTCAAAATGGCTAGGCAGATCATGAGGTTTGGTTACTAATGGTCAACTATGGAGAGTGACTGCATCAACTATGCTAAGAGATGTCACAAATGCCAAATCTATGGGGATAAGATTCATGTACCCTCGTCACATCTACATGTCATGACTTCTCCGTGACCTTTCTCTATGTGGAGCATGAACGTTATTGGGCTAATTTCTCTGAAGGCTTCTAACGGGCATAGATTCATCTTTGTTGTCATTGACTATTTTAGTAAGTGGGTGGAGGCCGCCTCTTATGCCAATGTTACAAAGTCTACAGTTAGCAAGTTTCTAAAAAAGGAAATCATATGTCGATATGGAATGCTAGAAAGGATCATATCGGATAATGCATTGAACTTGAATAACAGCACGATATCAGAAGTTTGTGAGCAATTCAAGATCAAGCATCATAATTCATCTCCATATTACCCAAAAATGAATGGAACAGTGGAGGCGGCAAATAAAAACATCAAAAAGATCGTAGCAAAAATGACAGAAACCTATAAAGATTGGCATGAAAAATTACCATTTGCCCTTCTTTCGTATAGAACTTTAGTCAGAACTTCTACTGGGGTAACTCTATTCTCACTCGTATACGGGATAGAGGCCGTTTTACCTATCGAGGTGGAGATTCCCTCTCTACGAGTCTTGCCAGAGCTGAATTTGGATGAAGCAGAATGGATCCAAGCCAGATATGATCAGTTGAACTTGATCGAAGAAAAGAGATTAAGAGCTATCCGTCATGGTCAAATATACCAAAAGCGAATGATGCGAGCTTACAGCAAAAAGGTCCGCCCTAGAGAATTCTATGAGGGAGATCAAGTCTTGAAAAAAATACTCCCCATACACAAAGACTCTCGAGGAAAATGGATGCCTAACTGGGAAGGGCCATATATGGTGAAGAAAGCTTTCTCTGGAGGAGCTTTCATTCTGACCGAGATGGACGGCAAAGAGTTATACAATCCAGTAAATTCAGACTCGATGAAGAAATATTTCACCTAAAAAAAACGGAGAGGTCAAGGTGAAAACCCATAAAAGGGAATTTTGAAACCAAAGGGGTTTTGAGTTGAAAACCCAAAAAGGGCAGCTCAAACATGAGGGAAAGACGGTCAATTGTTCCTTCAAATGTGACAAGACGAAGAAATTTTACATCTTGGGGCATCAACGAAGTACTCTAGGTCTTCTAGACGCATGCCATGTTGGAAATTGATTCTCAAACCAGAGAAACTCATATTTGATATCTAGGCATCTGAAATTGTTCTTTGTAATTGTTTTACTCCTTGTAAATATTTGGCAATTTTTCTATGACCAATATTTCTTCGAGCTTTGACTCTAATACAATCTCATTCTTTCCCACTGCCCAAGTGTTTTCATACCAAGATAATGGATAATAGACTAGTATCATAAGGTATGCAAGGATCTGCGAATGTTATTTAGAAATTTCCTAAACGATATAGGGACCTTAAATAGGACCACCAGTTAAAAGAATCAAACCTGGAAAGAATGGTTCAAATTAAGAGTATTCTGCCGAATCCCGTCGTAGATTTGAGAAAACAAAAGGAGATAATCCCAAAGCAAAAAAAATTAATTAACATTAATCATGCACATTCATCTAGTTAGGAGCATTTGATTCATCTTGATCATGACATCCTAAAAAATCTGGCCTGAAGGCCTATCTGAGCACATTCTATAGGTTTTATTACCGTGAAGGGAAAGATTTAAGCAGTAACGATGAATCTAGTACCACGAAAATACAAAGGGAAAGGTAAGTCGCAATGGCAAACCTTATACCTCAGAAGACATGAAGGAAAAGATTTAAGCTGCAATGGTGAATCAAGATAATGGAAGAAAAGGTTTAAGTCGCAACGACGAACCTCATACCTCAAAAGCATGAAGGGAAAGATTTAAGCCGCAACGGTGAATCTAGTACCACGAAGATACAAAGGAAAAGGTTTAAGCCGCAATGGCGAACCTTGTACCGCAAAAATAAAGGGTAAGATTTTAGCCGCAACGGCAAATCCAGTGCCACGAATACGCAAAAGGAAAGGTTTAAGTCATAACGGTGAACCTTGCACCTCGAAAGCATGAAGTGAAAGATTTAAGCCGCAGTGGCGAATCTAGCACCATGAAAACATTACAACCGCAATGGCAAATCTCATACCCTAAATTAAAGAGGGGCAGATTCAAGGCATAATGAAGAATCTTCTACCTCGAAGCTACAGTAGATCATATCAAAACAACGAGTCTTCATTTCTCTGAAGTTATAGTAAGAGCAGGATGAAGCTCCAAATCAAATCCTATTCACTTAAAGTTGCAGCGGAGTAGGATAACAAATCTCTTTTCCCCTGAAGTCATGGTGGAGTGGAATAGAAGTACAAGTAACAAATATTGTCATTTTGAAGCAATCAAGTGTTGGGCCATGTTTCAGCAGGACTGGGCAAAATTGGTCTTCTATTAGTCTTTGCTCTATTCCCGTTACACAGCAATGAGCAAAGAGGGGCAGCTGTAGAAGCCCAATTTTAATCAGGCTATAAAATAATAAATAAATAAAATAAACTTTTATTTAAAAGTCCATTTACAAAAATCCATTTACAAATACCCAAATCCTAAAGCCCAATGCTTATACAAGCCCAATAAGCCTAGAAATTTTATAACAGAAGCCCTAAAAGCTACTCCAGCCGTCGTTACCACGTCAGCACCACGTCAACCACATGACCCTTTAGTGGCTGACTATTGACTCTCCCACTGCCCAAGACTCCTTTGTTGCCCTGAGACCATTTCTCTGCCCAACATTGCACCACTGCCCAATGTCTCCTCATCTGCCTTACACTAAAACGGCAAGGGCACTCTCCCCGGTGCCGGTGTTGACCGCAAGAAGTCATCACTTCAATGAAACTTGCAAAAAAGGGAGAAATAAAGCAGAACAGGGCAAAAAGAACATTCTATGTAATTTTGTTTTTTCTTTCGGCTATAAAGGCCGATTTCAAAATCTGTAATTTACGGAGACGATCAATAGAAAACACAAAAATATATACAAAAAATCAATACAACCAAAAGATCTCAGATTCAAACAAGCCCTCAAGAATATTTTCGTTTCAAGGTATATCGATCTAAGCACATTTACATGCTGTTCATATATTTGCATGCTTGAAAACCTAGAGAAGAAAAAAGAAATCGATCAAAACTTTAAAGGTTTCGAAGTAAAATAATATTTTCGAAAATCTTTAAAGTTCTAATCTTGTATTTGTCAAAATTTTCATAATAGATCGGAAACCCTTTTTTATGTCTTGAATCTAGATTTAGATTCGAGCCTTTCTGAAAATATGCGAACAAATCGAAGGAGACAAGGGATTGAAGGGTAGCCTTTTAAAAAAAAAAGAAATCAAAAGATTGAACCCTTTTTTAAAAACGAAATATTTTAAGGATTTGGCATAAATTATTTTTTAAAAAGAAATGGTGTAGATCCGTTGTTCTAAAAAGGAGAGAATTTTTTTTAATAAGAAAAAGGGAGAGAAGTTTTACCGGACCACCGTGGAGGGCGGTTAGTCATTGTCGGAAGGCAGGAGCTTTCGGTGAAGCACGGAGGGCCGAGAGGCGTGTTCTCATCAGATACGGCTAGGGTTTTAAGAGGAAAAGAATGCTCCTTTTTGAAGTTTTTTTAGAGAAGGTAAAAAGTGATTTTTAAAAAAACTTAAAAGTTGCTTTTAAAAGGGGTTAATACGGTATCGTTTTGACGCCTGTACCCATGGCTCAAAACGGTGCCGTTTCAAGGAGAAACCCAATCCAAACCTGAAGGATCCGCGCGATCTCACATTGGAGGCAATTTGCCAATTCGACCCTTCTGCATTTTCGGAATACGCAATTTCGTCCTTTCATGTATTTCTAATTTATTTTAAAATTCCCCCTCAATTTTGTTTCATTTGCGATTCAATCCTCCGAACCCCGGTCCTCTGGAGAACTGACACGTGTCTGAACTTTTGGGAAATTTCCCGCACGACCCCTATATTTTCTAATATTGGAATTCAAGCCCCGTTTTATATTTTAACTTTTAACTCTGAATTTTTTTTATTTTTTTAATTTGATCTTCAAGCTCTTTTAAGTATATTTTTTCTCTTTCTCTTATTTAACCTTTTTTTAAAAAAAATTCAAATTTAGGCCATTAATCTTTTTTTTAATTTTATTTTCCTTCTAAACTCCTTTAAAATCGATGCTCAAATTGTTCCCTTCTTCTTTTGAATTGGCCATTCTCCTTTTTAAAAAAAAAATACATAATAAGTTCTTTGTTTTGATTTTATTATATAGAACTTTTAGTTTTTATTTTATTATTCATTTTGCTCAACATGTTTTTTGTTTACTATCTTATCATGAATTATATCATATTGTTATTTACATGCCATTATCTTTACTTCCCATAAGTCGTATTTCATATAATTTGTTTTACTTATGTCTCAATTACTTTTATCTTTTGATTTTAAAATGGAATGCATGTTGGTTCATTTTTAAAAAAAAATAAAAAAAATAAATAAATAGTTTAGCTAAGTCGTTTGTTTCGAAGATACATAAATTATCATTTGTAAGCAAAGTTCTCGTATTTTGGGAATTTGGAAAGTAGTGACCTAAAGCATTGGGTGTTATTTTCTTTCGAACCAAAACATCTAACGTCCTACTTAAAAAATTGAAATTGCTTGAACTTTTTTTGGGCAAATGTTAAAAGAATATACAAGTCATTTTAAATTGAAATGCAATACTCTTTTATTCAAGGGACATGGAGAGATCGTACCTTAACGTATTGGGAGTGATTTTCCTTTAAACTCGAATAATTGAGTATGAAAATTGATGATTGTTCGATATTCTTTTAGTTTAGGGGATCAAAAATTGTGCCTTAACGTGATAGGTATGATTTTGCTTTGAACCTAAATAATTGAATATCTCATTTTAACATCTAATTTATAAATGTCATTTTGAATTTCTACTCGAATTTTTGATTTTCAACAAATTAAGACCCTAAATAATTGATTAGGTACTAATTCTGGGCGTGCAAGAGTGCTAACCCTTCCTTACACGTAACTGACTCCCGAACCTATTTTCTGGATTTTAAAGATCAAATGTTTTTGTAAAGAAAATTCAAACGTTTTATGGTGATCCAACCACACCAAATTAAAGGGGTTGGTAGCGACTCCAGTTTTCAAATTCTAAATATAATTTTCGAAACTCGTATATAAAAAATGGTTTCGATAGTAGACATTTGTCTTTTCAAAGCGTTCCCCTTTTTTTGAAAGAAAAGATCACCTCATTGAAGTCTCCTAACACCAACCATGACAAGCGACTATTATCCTTTAATTGCCTTAAAACATTCCAACAGTCCTTCCTCACATGCTCTATAGGGGAGCCATAGAAACCATTAAACCTTCAAAGGGCCTTTCCTTCTCCTTCATTCACTTCAACATCTATATGAGATTTAAAAACGCTTTTTAAAGCAATAGATAAACCATCCTTCCATCCCAATGACAAACCCCCTCTCAATCCTTTAGTACCCACATTAACCCTATTCACAAAGCCACTCTTCCTTTTTATTTGATCCATACTTCTAGCAATAACTTTTGTTTCTACAAGAAGCAATAACTGAGGTTGGACTTGTCTCAATCTGTGTTTGAGACGTCTAATAGCCCGTGGCTGCCTTAGACCATGGACATTCCAGCTTAATGTTTTCATTACGAATGGTGGCTTGCTTATTAGCAGTCGTCGATATTTTATTAACCAACTCTGTATCCATTGAACCATTGTTATTTTGGGTCATAAGACCCACTTGATGCACCCTTTACTGTTTTTCCCCATCTACTAATCCAATCAGTTTGTCTTCCAAATTCGGATCCATTCTTTTTGCCTCGATTGAGTCTAATCCACATCCTAACCCATGCCTAAGTTATTTACTTGATTGACCTACGTTTCTAACCATTTTATCTAGATAATGTTGGAAAATAATGTTTACTAAGGAACTTTGAGGCATATTATTTATGAGTAAAATTGGAATTTTTAAATAATAAATTTTATTCTTATATTCTACTTGATGAGACCTTTAAAACGATATATAATATGTTCAAAATGGTTGAGTAATGAATGAGAAATTGAAGCTTAAAGTAAGCTACATGTAAATGATTGTTGAGGAAAAATGGTGCTTATAACCACATATCCCACCTTGTTAAAAGTGTGGTATATGGGAAGGGTTTATAAGCTAAAAATAACATGTTGGTTAGTAAATGACTAAACCAAAGATCTCCTTCACGCGTAAGGGAGTGTGGATTAAACCAAAACGGGTTAAAGGCGCACTCGCACGATGTGGGTGATGCGAAATGTCTAGACCGGTTGAGCCTTAATGGGCTTGTCGAAATTTTTAACCCATTAAATATATTTTCTCTTCAACAGAATTGTCCTTTGGTGTTCCAAAGGTAGCTGCATAGCTTTATTTATTTTAATTTTTTGTAACTCACCATTTCTGTAACCTACAAAACATTATTTTGTAATTCTCCTCATAATGTTTTGTAACTCTCCCTATAATATTTTATAACTCTCCTCATAATGTTTTGTTTTAAATTTCATGTAACCGTTTCATGAAAATTTCACTACAAATAGCCCTCTTTTCTTTTCATTTTACATATTAAGTTGAAAGAAACAATTTTGCTCTCTTTCAAAATTCTCTCAAAAATTCCAATTTTGTTTTTGGTGATAGAGGAGGCTTGGTTAGCATTTGCCTGTTACAAAAATTGTGCTACTTCTGGTAACTGATCATTGTTGTATCCTGGGAGATAGACGTCCAAAAATTCTTAAGCACCTAGGAGAGGGCAAATCTATCTTAAGGAGACTGTTATATAGGTCTCAACGGATTTTTATTTGCAACCCATCTACAAATGCTACATAAAGTATACTTGTTATCTGTTTTTAAATTTATTATTAAATTTAAATTATATTTTTGCATATTTTTATATACTGCATTTTTTCTAGCAATCTTAAGACAGATACCTACAAATCCAAGGCAGGTACATACAGATAATTGAAAAAATAATTTGGGAGTGCATGTCTAGGATTGGTTTTCTAAAAGATTTGGTATTTAAGCGTGCCTAGTGCATCACCTCTCTTTCAAAGTAACGTACCTGGTGCACTATTCATTATTGTGTTTTGTATTAGTCCATGTGAATTTTTGTTTCGGGTTTTTAGTTTTACTAAATTCCTACCGTTTAACAAAAAATTGTGTTTCTGTTTCTGGTTTTTAGTTTCTAACTAATTTCCTAACGTTTAATAGATTTATAAATTTATTAATATTGGTTTTGTGTCTGAATTCCAAACAGGAAAAATGTTTGAAATATCCAAGAATTTAAGCAGTCCTCAATCTGGTGCTGCTATTATCCCTGCTCAGTGATAGCACTAGAAATGACATCTATTTTCTTCCTAAATTTATGAATTAACTGTCCTTTTTGCATTATATTTAGCATGCATGGTAATCATTTCATACTTAGTATTCACATTTTCTAACTCAATGTTGTGTGGTTTAAATTCTCGTTATTTCATCTCTTTTATGCACTAATGTCGCCATATGCAACATATGTATTGCATCTGAAATTGCCAGCGTAGGAATCCATCTCGAAAGATCAATGATAGAAAGAGTTCAAAGATGTAGCCACAAGTTTAGCTTGGAATTGCAGCCAGAAATGTCACCGCATGGAAGCATTTACTTTGTATAAGTGAATTCACGCTGCAATCATATCTGGAAGCACCAACGCAAGAGAATAACATGTTGTCGTCGCAATTAAAGATTACAGATTGCGCCCAGCGATGTCGCGACAACCTGTAGATTTATGAAGAACACACCAGATCTGCGTAAGTGTGCAACTGGATTTTAACAAACTTTGATAGCTGCAAAAGGAGTTGGATCTAAGAGGAGATGAGATCTACAATTCTCAAAACTTATAAATAGAGGAGAGAAAAAGAAAAGAGATATCAAGAGGTGAAGAAATTAATTCTCCAAATTCTCTAAAGCTTTGAAGCTTGGTTTGGGAGTTTGGTGAGCTGATCGAGCAAGTGTGCGATAACTTCTGACGAGGGTGCTTGATGCGCTACAAGAGGAGCGGTTAAGGAATAATCCTAGTAGCCTAGGAATAGTATGCTTCGAATTATTTGTTAATCCCTCTCTTAATGCTAATGAATTCTTATTGACAGTTGATTATACATGGAAAAATCTTTCAATGTTAAATTACTTTGATTCCTATTTAATTCTTCTTATCTGTTTTCCCTTGGACTTAACTGTTTTGACCACGGAAGTGTAATTGCAGTCTACTGACACTGAAAAGTACGGTGAAAAGTTAGGTTAACAAGCAAATCAGCGGAAGTTGTTTGAGACTAGAAGAAATTCTTGTCACTTGTTCTTGAGTGCAAGGCATTGCCAACATTGGAAGGTGGGATAAATGTGGGCGCTTGAGTCTTGGTTAAACAGTGAGTTGTTATTGGTATGATTTCATTGGAACTTTATTGCTGCGACAGTTCATCTATAAAATACCTTGTTGACGCATCCAGCGTTGCTACTTAGTGAAGTCAGTGATCCACTCCATTCTTTGCACTTGATCACACTTTTACGTTCTCTGCATTTAAATTCTCAAAATATCAACAACAATTATTTTACTTTCAGTTGCTCTAACATTTAACTTTATCATTGCATTGACAACTTTGACTAACTTAGTGGTGCAGATCTGATTTAAATGCACTGACATCCTTACTAACATTTTCTCTAATTTTAGCTTTAGTTGCTTCGACAATTGAACATCAAGAACTCTATCCTCGAGGGATCAATATCAGATAGAACAAATCTATCAACGATACTTGCATCGATGAGTGTCCACTTGCACTTAAATGCTGTGACGTTTACAGGCCGATCAAGTTTTGGCACCGTTGTTGGGGATGGCATTTTTTTTATGTTCATTTTTGTAGCTGCCATTATTCTTTCTTACTTAACTTTTTATTTTTACTAATTTGTTTAACTTTCTTTTGTTGATTTTCTCTTCATTTTTTAGGAGTTGCATGTCCACAAGAAGAAATCCTAAGGATATTGTGAGCTTTGATCCAGAACTCGTACGAACTATTCGAAGAAGGAAGCAAGAACAAAAGAAAATGGCTGGAAACAACAATGATCTTCCACCATTGCTGCCATAGAATGTAGTTCCTCCAATACAACCACAATGAATTAATAATTTACCACTACCACTGCCACAAGTGGAGCAAGTTCAAGACAGGACGATCAGAGATTTTGTTGTTCCTGTGCTTAATGACTTACAACTAGGGGTTGTTAGACCGGTAATACAGGCTGGTAATTTTGAATTGAAATTGGTTATGTTTTAAATGTTGAATTCTAATAGGCAATATGCAAGTTTACCTCATGAAGATGCTAGAGAGCATCTTAAATCATTTTTACTCATATGTGTTTCTTTTAGTCAACATGGCGTTCCTGATGACACGTTGAAGATGCAGCTGTTCCTTTATTCTTCGCAAAGGAGGGCGAGAACATGGTTCCTTGGTTTACCAGCTGGATCCATTACTTCTTGGAATGCGCTAGCAATACAGTTCGTGTTAAGATTTAACCCACCGATATTGAATGCAAGATTGCGGAATGATATCACGGCATATCATCAACTGGATGATGAGAACTTACACACTACATGGGAAGATTACAAGACTTTACTGAGACGTTGTCCCATGCATGGAATTCAACAAGAGACTTAGATCGAGATATTCGATGCATCTACCAATGGATCACTGTTGGATTACACCTACAATGAAGCTGAACGGATATTAGAGAGAATTGCACAGAATGACTATTAATATCCAATTTCTCATTCTACTCAGGTAAAAACTAATCCTAGTGTTATGGAATTAGATGCTATATCAGCTTTGAGTGCACAGGTATCCTCGTTGACAAACATGATCAAGAATATGAAAGGAACAAGTGAAGTTGCCCCGATTCAAGTAGCTCAACAGTTGGATGTCTCAACATTTTCCTATGAAATTTGCAGTGATAACCACAGTTTTGAGGATTGCCCACAACATGCTGAGAACACATTTTATGTCAACATGAGAGGAAATTCCTATGGTAACTCATATAGTAATCCTAATCGTACACAACAACTTTAGGGGAACCAAAATGCGTCTACATTCAGATATAGAAATGCCTCAACTTAAGGTAATTTTAGACAGGAAGTTACAATAACAACCAACAACAGTAAAACTATAATCACAACTCGCAATTGCATGCATACCCAAATAATATGCGAGCACATGATCAGATGCGATCACAAAATCAAATGCATTTATATAACCACATGCAGTCACAAGTTCGAATGCCACCATAGCAGAATGCAATGCCAAGTATGCAAGGACATCATTAACAATAGCAACAATAATATTCTTAACCAAGAGCAGATCCGTTGGCTACTCTTGAAGCGTTGATATGAGACCATATCATGAGAACGGATACACTCGTTCAAGGAAACTTTTTTTCTATTTACGCGTTGAAAGCTCAACTAGGACAATTGGCTTCTAATGTGAGCATAAGATCACTAGGTGCTTTGCCTAGCGACACTGAAAATCCAACTCAGAAGGTGAAGGAGCATTGTAAGGCTATCATGTTGAGAATTGGAAAGCAAACTACTGAGCTAAGTAGTAGTTCCAATCAAGTACATGTCAATGCTCTGAGCCAAAGCAATAAAAAAAAGTGACCTATGAGGAAGACTCAGCATAAATAAATGAGGAGGGGCCACCTGTAGTCACTCCTATGCCCACAATTCAACCAACAAAGATGTCGACGTAACTGCCTATATCGACACAACCGAATCCTTTACAACAGCCCACTTACAATATACCTTTTCCATTGCCATAGAGATTTAAGGAGAAGGACCATGATAAAGATTATCAGAAGTTTGTCTCTACCTTGAAGCAATTACACATTAACATACCTCTAGTGGATGCTCTTATGCAGATCCACAGTTATTAAAAATTTATGAAAGAGCTATTATCGAAGAAGTAAAAGCTTTCTGACATCGAGACGATTGCTCTCACAGAGTGGTGCAGTACTGTGCTAACAAATAAGTTGCCACCAAAGATGAAAGACCCTGACAGCTTCACAATCCCATGCTCCATTGGAACTCATTATTTGGGTAAAGTCTTATGCGATCTAAGAGCTACTATTAACCTTATGCCTTTGTCCACATTCAGGAAGTTAGGAATTGGATCTATGAAACTCACTGTGGTGACACTACAACTTGCGGACGGATCTTTAGCACAACCTGAATGCCAAATCAAATATGTCCTCGTCCAAGTTGACAAGCTTGTATTCCCTGTCGACTTTATCATCCTTGACTGCGAAGCAGATAAGGAGGTGCCCATCATCTTGGGACGCTCATTCTTAGCAATAGGACGCACGCTTATTGATGTTTTCAAGGGTGAGCTGATTATACGTCATAATGACAAGCATATCACTTTCAGTGTGTTCGAAGCATCTCCGTCAAGAAGTAAGGAGCAATGTCACCACATTGATGTGCTGGATGAAATTATTATAGAAGAATTCAATGAACGAAATTCAGCAGTTTCAGATGAAGATGCAGTGATAACCACCGATGATATCCTAACTGTCTGCGACCACAGAGCTGAGGCTAATAGTTGTGAGCTAAAATAGGGTTGACAATTGGAATATTTGGATTTGTCCAATAGGATGATCCCTGTGTTTAAACCATCAATCGAACAAGCTTCAATCTTGGAGTTGAAGACATTGCCGACACATTTGAAGTATGTATTTCTAGGTGCAATGACACATTATCGTGATTGTTAGCGCAAGCCTCAATGCGAGTCAAGAAGGAAAGCTTATCACGATATTAAAGCAACACAAACGAGCCATAGCCTGGAGCATTGCAGACATCAGAGGAATTAGTCCCTCTTTTTGCATGCACAGGATCAGGCTAGAGGATGAAGGGAAGCAATCCATTGAGCAACAGTGAAAACTTAATGAGAAAATGAAAGAGGTAGTGAAAAAGGAGATAATTAAGTGGCTAAACACAGGCATTATATACCCCATTTCAAACAGCACATGAGTAAGCCCTGTCCAATGTGTGCCCAAGAAGAGTAGCATCATAGTGGTGAGTAATGATAAGAACGAGCTGATCTCTACTCGCATTGCTACTGGTTAGCAAGTGTGTATGGACTATCGTCGTCTTAATGCGGCCACAAAGAAGGATCACTTTCCTCTACCATTCATTGATCAGATGTTGGATAGGCTAGCTGGCATAGCCTACTATTGCTTCCTTAATGGCTACTCGGGATATAATCAAATCACCATTACGCTGGAAGATCAAGCAAAGACCACGTTTACATGTCCATTTGGAACTTTTACCTTCCGATGTATGCCATTTGGATTATGCAATGCACCTGCTAAATTTCAGAGATGTATGATGGCTATCTTTTAGGACATGATTGAAGATTCATTAGAAGTATTCATGAACGATTTCTCTGTATATGGGTAGAATTTTGACCAATGCACCGATAATTTGGCAAAGTGTTGAAAAGATGTGAGGACACAAATCTAGTGTTAAATTGGGGAAAATGCCATTTCATGGCAACTGAAGGCATTATCCTTGGTCATCGAATATCATGTCAGGGCATTGAATTAGACCAAGCAAAGGTAGAAATCATTGAGAAATTGCCACCACCCACGAATGTCAAAGGAATAAGAAGCTTTCTTGGTCACGCTGGTTTCTATAGGAGATTTATACGAGATTTTTCCAAGATTGCCAAACCACTATGCTCGTTATTAAAGCAGAATAAAAAGTTTGTGTTTGATGACACATGTCTAAACGTATTTGTCACAATAAAGAAGCAGCTAGTACAAGCTCCAATTGTAATCGCACCAAATTGGATGCAACCATTTGAATTAATGTGTGACGCGAGTGATTTTACTGTAGGAGCTGTGCTGGGACAACGCAAAGAGAAGGTATTTCACTCAATTTATTATGCTAGTAAAACCTTAACAGAAGCGTAGGTGAACTATACAACTACTGAGAAGGAATTATTAGAGTAGTTTTTGCATTCGATAAGTTCCGCTCATACCTTGTCGACACAAAAATTATAGTGTACACAGATCACTTTGTATTGAGATACCTTTTTACAAAGAAAGACTCCAAACTGAGATTGATCAGATGGATCCTGCTTTTACAAGAGTTTGATATTGAAATTAGAGATAGGAAAGGATCTGAGAATTAAGTAGCAGATCACTTATTTCGTCTGGAAGCTGGAAGTGAGGATGGGAATAAGTCACGCATTGTCGACGCATTTCCAAATGAGTAATTATTTTATGTCGACGCATCTCCATGGTATGCTGATGTTGTCAATTATTTAGTTTGTAGTAAGCTACCTTTGAGTGCAACAGATCACAAGAAGATCAGATTTATGCGCGACGCTGCGAAGTATCATTGGAACGAACCATACCTATTCAAGGTATGCATCGACAACATTATTCGATGTTGCATTCTTGAAGAAGAGATGACTTCCATCTTGAGACATTGCTATGATGCTCCCTATGGAGGCCATTTTGGTGGAATGAGGACTGCTGTAAAGGTCCTATAATTAGGATTCTACTGGCTCACATTGTTTCGAGATGCCCATAATTTTGTGCAACAATGCGATAGATTGCAATGCACAGGTTCTATATATTTTCGCAATGAGACGCTCCAATAACCTATCATAGAGGTTGAGTTATTTGATGTCTTGGGTATAGACTTCATGGGACCATTTCCAAACTCTTTTGGGAATGTGTATATTTTAGTTACTGTTGACTATGTCTCTAAGTGGATCGAAGCAATTACGGTTCCAAAGGATGATGCTCGAACGGTGTTGAAGTTTTTCCACATATATATACTTACAAGGTTTGGAACACCTAGGGCATTGATAAGTGATCAAGGTACTCATTTTCACAATAACCAAGTGGCGACAACATTGAAACGATATGGTGTGAAGCATCGCATGGCCACCACAAACCATCCAAAAACAAATGGCCAAGCGGAGGTTTCCAATCGACAAATTAAAAGTATCCTTGAAAAGGTGGTTAATCCATCTAGGAGAGATTGGGCTTCACGGCTACATGATGCGTTGTAGGCACTTTGCACTGCATACAAAACCCCGTTGGAGATGTCAACGTATCAATTAGTGTTTGGTAAATCCTGTCACCTACCGATTAAACTTGAACATAAAGCCATATGGGCAATCAAGCAGGTAGACATGGACTACGACGCTCCTGGATAGAAACAGTTGTTGGACATTTTTGACCTGGAAGAAATTCGACGTACTGCGTATGAAAATGTAGCCATATACAAGGAAAAGACTAAGAGATGGCACGACAATATCATCTTGCGGCGATAATTTAACCCTGGTCAGTTAGTACTTTTATTTAATTCACGTTTGAAATTACATCCAGGTAAATTACGCTCGAGATGGTCAGGCCCTTTCAAAGTTGTCGAAGCATTCCAGCATGGGGTTGTAATAATTGAAGATATGAAGGATGGTCACCAGTTTAAAGTAAATGGCCAAAGACTGAAGCATTACATGAGCCCAGATGTCAAAGAACACAATGAGACCATAAATCTGGTCACATTTCTTTAATGTCATTGCAATTTTTACTTTTACTTTTTGCTTTTTATTTGCATTTGTTTCCTTTTTAGTTTATGCAGGAATAAAAAATATCCTTTTTGTCGACACATCATAAAGCACAACTTGTCAACGCATTCTGTAATGACTCGACAAAAGCTTTTTCAGTAAGAATCACGCTGATTGATCTTTATCCATCCCTAACCGTTAGATCAAACCAAGAGGTACGGTCTACAGCTTGGCATTTATTGGCTGCAGACGCAACGGTTTCCCAAGACAATTGCAACAATCACGTCTCTTCCTCTGAAAGAATTATAAAACCCTCAGTCTGTTGTTCTTTTTCTCCCACTCACAACCTCCATTGTTGCTTCAACCATCTTCTTCGTTGCCTTCACACTTTTCTGCAAAACTCTCTCATTCTCTTTATTTAGTTATTGTGGTAAGAGCGCGAGGAGCAAAAACCCCTTCGAAATCCCTTATTGAATCTTTAACCATTATGGTTCGAAATGCCGACCAACCCTCACAGAAAGAATCCATCCTATTCCTCTGCAAGGTAGCAAAGGACCGCTACCACGATGTCACTCTCAAGAGAAATTGTCAGTCGGAACAAGGTTTTCAGTTGTCGCCACAATGAATATTAGGGAAACAAATTGCAAGGATAATCTCTCGCCAAGGTTGAGAGCCTTTTTACGATCATTCAGCCGGTTACTCCCCCACTTTGGTAAGAGTGTTCTATGCCAATTTACTGGATTCTGAATAAGAATTTGTATTTGTAGGTGAGGGTCTTTTGCCTTGGGGTGCCACCCATATGAACCCACTCTTCCACTTTGCTGAAAAGAAAGATACCCACACCGTATTTTTAGAGGAGTTAATTGATGAAGGTGTTGACTTGGTGATGCGAGATCTATGCGTTGAGGATGCTGTGTGGACTGGCAATGGTCAGCATAATTACACGATGCATCGACGTTATCTCACAACTCAGAGCAAGGTATGGTTCCACTTTGTGAACAGTCGAATTCTGCCTTCAACCCATAGCACAACTGCGACGCTGGACCGCATGTACCTTTTGAACTCTATTCTGAAGGGCCGCCACATTAATGTCGGTGTAATTTTACATGAAGAAATTGCTGAAGCCGCTGGTAAACAGACATGTATCTTACCTTTCCCTTCTTTTTATGATGCTCTGCAAACAAAAGAGTATTGTACCCCGAGATGGTGAGGAGGTACTGGACAATAAGGGGCCAATAAATGATATCTCGGTAGAGCGAATGACTAGGGGACAAGACACCCCTCTGGTGAAAGAGGTGCCTAAGAAGAAGGAGAAAGCGAAAGGAAAGAAAAAGGAGAAGTAAGAACATACGCCCACAAACCCTCAACTGATCTCAATTGGGTTATCTCTATTGATTTTATAAAATCAAAAGATAACATTACGGATCCGTTAACCAAAGAATTAAATAGAGATCAAGTTGATAAAACATCAAAAAAAATGAGATTATAGCCCATGAACATATAAAGGCGTTATGTGAAGAAAAACCCAACCTAGTTGACTAAAGATCCCATGATCTAGGTTCAAAGGGACAACATACTTGCATAGACCTTGTAAGGTCACTGTGGGGGTTATTACTCTAAGTCCATTTCTATGATGATAACATTGATTAAAAATGAGGAAAAGGTTAAGAAAATGTTTTTAATAACCATTGTAAGTTTCGGTGAGTCGAACAACATAAGTCACCTGTGTGAGAGTGAAGTAGGGCCGCTTCAAGGAGACTACTGAGGCATAGTTCTCTAAAACTCTTGCAGAACCAGGAGATGTTCACGGCTAAATGAACATATCTATGAGAATCAAAAACCTTTCTAGGGAGG
The DNA here is from genome assembly GCA_005610355.1 of Gossypioides kirkii. Taxonomy (NCBI): domain Eukaryota; kingdom Viridiplantae; phylum Streptophyta; class Magnoliopsida; order Malvales; family Malvaceae; genus Gossypioides; species Gossypioides kirkii. The sequence continues at coordinate 22,405,186 of CP032253.1, read as the reverse complement.
TATCTGAGTGAGGTATATCATCGTTTAAATCGAAGGTATAACAGTTCAAGGACATCGTGTCTACTGGTCAGCTAGTAAAGTAAATATACTTTCACAAGGGAAGGTTCAAGGGTTGATTCCTACTTATCCTATGCAAATATCTAATGTAAACTCTATCACCACTCTGTGTCATTGAATTTCGTTGATCTTTTAATTTCATTCATGTGGGGGATTGTTGGAAAATAATGTTTATTAGGAAACTTTGAGGCATATTATTTATGGGTAAAATTGGAGTTTTTAAATAATAAATTATATTAATATATTCTACTCTATGAGACCTTTAAAACGATATATAATATGCTCAAAATGGTTGAGTAATGAATGAGAAATTGAAGCTCAAAGTAAGCTACATGAAAATGATTGTTGAGGAAAAATGGTGCTTAAAACCTCATATCTTACATTGTTAAAAGTGTGGTATATGGAAAGGGTTTATAAGCTAAAAACAACATGTTGGTTAGTAAATGACTAAACCAAAGCTCTCCTTCGTGGGTAGACGGGTGCGGATCAAACCAAAACGGGTTAAGGGCGCACCCGGACAATGTGGGTGACGAGAAATGTCCAGACCAGTCGAGCTTTAATGGGCCTACCAAAATTTTTAGCCCATTAATTATTTTTCCTCTTCAACAGAACTGTCCTTTGGTGTTCCAAAGGCAGTTACGTAGCTTTGTTTGTTTTAATTTTTTGTAACTCACCATTTCTGTAACCTACAAAACATTATTTTGTAACTCTCCTCATAACGTTTTGTTTTAAATTTCATGTATCCATTTCATGAAAATTTCACTATAAATAGCCCTCTTTTCTTTTCATTTTACATATCAAGTTGAAAGAAACAATTTTGCTCTCTCTCAAAATTCTCTCAAAAATTCAAATTCTGTTTTTGGTGATAGAGGAGGCTTGGTTAGCATTCACCTGTTACAAAAATTGTGTTGCTTTTGGTTATTGATCGTTGTTGTATCCTGGGAGATAGACGTCCAAAAATTCGTTAGCACCTAGGAGAGGGTGAATCTATCTTAAGGAGACTGTTTATACAGGCCTCAACGAATTTTTATTTACAATCCATCTGCAAATACTACATAAAGTATACTTGTTATTTGTTTTTAAATTTATTATTAAATTTAAATTAAATTTAAATTTTTTATATACTGCCTTTTGCCTAACAGATAAAACTTCAAACCTCTTTCTCTTATCTGATAAGGTTGATCAGTTTGGATATCCCCAAAATTCCTCCCTTCCCTCCCTCATCCAAATCCATTCCTATCTTACCTCCCTCCTTAGAGTCCTCCCTCAGCCATCTACTAGTAACCAACATCACCCTCCTTAGTGCAGCTCTCAACGAAATATCCCACCCAACACCACCTCTTGTGATCCAGAGTTAAGCGTACTGGACAAATCTTTCCCCATGCCCCAATCTACCACATAAGTAGAATAAATATAACTTTTCATATTGAAAAACGCGTATGTGGATTTATCCTGCTCGAATACAATACGCTTCTTCCTCTTCAGTGGAAGACGGACATCCAACCGTACTTTTATACGCATGAACTTTCTTACCCCCTTTGTTACTAACGCCACATCGTATTCTATAAATTGCTCAATAAAATTTCTAAATTGTCGCACCATCCCCTCCAACATGAAGCCCAATGACAAATTATGAACTTGCACCCAAAAATTATTATGAAAAAGAGGAACTTGTATCTGGTCCTCTCCCTTCGCCAATCAATGAAAAACAACGAGATAGCTGTTGAAAAACTAGGGTATTTCATCCATTACCCTTTTCATATCTATCTCATTGTAAAATCGGAACATAACTTGTTTTTCTTCAATCTCCGTGATGGAGACACCCTCTAATAGATGCCATAACTCTGCCACGATGTTTCTCATTGACGAAAAGTGTACTACACTATCCGTTAATACCCTCCCTACCAGACATAGATTATGTTCCTCTTCGGTCATCTCTTTATCTTCTTGAGCCTATACCGATTCTTCCTCCTCATTGATGATGTTGAGATTTGCTAATTCTTCTTCCATTATTCATGCTTGATAAATCTCCACCCACCCACAAATTCAAACCCTAATTTTTGAAAAGAAACAACCCAAAACGTGCTACCCAGGCAGACAAAGAGAAAAACCTAAACATGCTATTAAGATGACAAATTTCTTATAAATAGGATATTATTATTGATTCAAAAGTTTTAAAAATTCGTATTTATATATATTATAGATATATTTTAAATTATACATATAAAAAAATCTAAACCACGAATACACTTTTGTTTCTTTGGAAAACTAGCATGATATATGCTAGAAGAGATGGTTTGCGAGGGTTGCAATATTTTTAGACGCATCAAATTAACCAGGACACCTTTAATCCCAACCCAATTTCAAAATTCGGAAAACTTTTTATTAATTAACACAAAGTGGGTAGAATCTTTTGCATGAAACAGTGACATATGTATAGGAAATTGACCATAAATCTAAACAATGTTAAAAATAAAATAAATATTTTTTTATATATTTTCACTTAAAAGTATAATTATTTATATTTTTTAAACCATTTAGTTAATAGAAAGAAAATTCTCTATCCTTTTTACTTGAAAAACTTTCTTTCTTTTTAATACATTATTATTTCTTAAAAAGAGAAAAACTTTAACCTACAAGTGTCGAATTCATTTTTTTCCCGTAAAGTGTGCCATCATTTTCATGAAACTGATTGATAGATGAAGTTCTTTTTCTCTTCAATGATAAAACTTTCACCTCTTTGGTTTAAATTTTGAATGATGAGAGGAGATGGGAGGGTTTCAAATTCTTTTGAATCCTTTATCTTTCTCAATCAAATAGAAAACATACAACTCCATATCACCAATACCAAAAGTTGGGATACTGGGAAGCTTTTATAAAGAAACCCTTTGTAACGTATAAAAAGCCTTCTTTTATATCCTTTCCCCCCCTCAGAATAAGAGCAAAATTCAAATGATTAACCATGAAAAGTTGGGAGAGGGCAGGCCTTGAGAGAGACGAGATGGGGTTTGTTAATGTGACCTGTGGGACTTGTTTTAGCATCATGGTGGCCCATATGCCCAGTGAATATAGCATAGGCAGCCTTTGCTCTTTAGCAATGATGGCTAATTCCGTCTTCCCCCCTCTCACGTACGTCAAAGCCTGAAAAGTGTCAACAGTCTCACACACTGTCCTCTTAAAGTAGCCTCTGCATATTTGAGAAATGGAGCTGGAACACTAAAGGAGTTGAACAACTTTTGGCATCCGCATCTCATCCTCACTTGAAAGTTGAAACAATTCCTTCATGCATTTGGAAAAGCATATACTCAAGATTTACAAGAATGGAACAAGACAAACTTTCATATCTAAAGAATAATAGTATGATATTCCCTAATCCCTACCACATTTGTTTATATTTCAAAGTTTTAGAACCTTTTTTGAATTTTAAGTAATGGGGTTTTCTTTTTGACCTCAAATTTAAGAGCATTGGGTTCTCAATGCCTTCCTCAATGGGATGGTTTTGAAAATATAGGAAGATATTTTGTTATCATTTCACATAATTATTGGATGGATCTTTGCTTCACTTTTTTTTTAAGTGGTCCACTTCTCTTTTTAAAGAGTAAAAATAAAATGGCTTAAGAGCAACTCCATCATAATGGTGCTTGATTAATCAAAGGTTTTTTTTTTTTTTTTTTTGAGTTTAACATTTAAGTTTCTAGAGTTATCTTGAGAGGGCTCTCTAGATCTTAAGGACTTGAATTTGTAGGCAAGGCATGTGCCAAAACCATCTTTGTGGCAGTCTGGCGGATAGATTGGGGCTTCAAAAATTATCTCCTACATAATTCTATAAGCTTTTTTTCGTCAATCAGTCAAATTGATACCAAACATCGCGCATGGTTTCAGCATAATTTGGGATGACAATTCTACAAAATTTCAGTTCCATCAATCGATGAGTATAGCAAGTTAGGCTGCAAATGTTCATTTTATTTTTTTGTATTGTTTGCTGTGTTTTCAATAAAGATTTATCCATATTTGTGAGAAATTATTTCATAGATATTTTTTACTACATCATTTATGGTTTTTTCAATTATTTAATAATATTTCAGTAATTTTTTTCATGTTATTCAATATAATTTTGATAATTATTTTACCCTAAATAGTAAATCTTGAATCCCAAACCCCAAATCTTAATCTTAAATCTCAATCTCAAATCTCAAATCTTAAACCTTAAACTTTGAATATTAAATCTTGAACCCAAACCCCATACCTAAATCCTAAATCTCAAATACTAAACTTGAACCTTGAATCCGAATCTTGGATATGGGGTTCAGGTTTGAGGTTCAACCTCCAACTCAAGGTTCGGGTTTGGATTTCGAGTTTTGAGATTTAGGATTTGGTGGTTTAGAGTTTGAGATTTAAGGTTAGGTCCAAAATTAGTGTTTAGGGTTTGGAGTTTGAGATTTGAGATTCAATGTTTAGAGTTTTGGATTCGAGGTTCGGGATTCGAGGTTCGGGATTCAAGATTCCGGATAAAAAAATTACCAAAAATATGTGCTAATGACATGAAAAAAACTATTGAAATATCGTTAAATAATTGAAGAATAACTATAAATGATATAATTAAAAAATCCGTAAAATAATTTCTCCATATTTAGACATTTAAAACAAGAATGAATATAAACATTATAATAAAAATATTATTAGTAAATCTAATACGAATCTGAGTAAGCAATTCAAACTAGAAAAAAAAATTATTGCAAGATGATATTAAATTTTCGAATAAATAGAAAAAACCTTCCCAATATAACCAATTCTCCTATTGTATTTATCAGTGGAACGTCTACACTACAAATGGAATCTATGTTTTGGAAGAAAATCACTTCTCATAATTGAACAACAGGAAAGTTGAGAGAACTTGGGTTGTTGTTATGTCCTAAGAGGTTATCACAAAGTCTAGTGATGCATCCACCCCTTTCAACTATTCATTGTCTTTTCCATTATGCATCATCATCAAACTTTCTTCCATTACCAACAACAATAAAATTTCAATAACAAAACACATTCCTCCAAAATCTAAAATGTGAAATTTATTTTGAAACATTTTTCTAAAATTATAAAATATATAATATTATTCAAGTCGGTATACCAATTTAAAAGTGTGTTCTTTTATCCAGATTAATTTTGGATATTTTTAGTATTTTTAATAATTTTTAAAAAGTTTAAGTTTTTTATTTTTTGACGGGATAAAATGTCATATCATCATCAATTATATGTAGCATGTCAAATGTCACTGTCTCATCCTTTTTTGTTATCGTTTACCTAGTCGGCAAAATGTCGTGGTCAACTTTAATGCATGGTATTTAATTGATTATTTTTATATAAAATCTATAAAAGACAATTTAAACTTAAAATAAATTTAAAATATACTACACACAGACTTGAATATAAAATATTGAGTTATTTTTATTCTGATTTTCGGAGTAAAGTTCTTTTTCGGATTATTTTATTGGATGGCTGACAGTCTTTTGGGTGTTGCATACTTGTACATTTGCTTCTTTTTAATAAAGTGATTTCCCCTAGAAAAATTCTCAATTTTGTCATTCTAATTAAAGTCTCATCGATGTAATATATATTTTAAATACATCTTTTATATAACCTTTTCACTTGCCTCATAAGTGAAGCTAAAAAGTTTTTCGAAAGAGGAGGATAAGTTCGAGTTATATATTTTTATGAGAATTAAAATGTAATTTTATTATTATATATATATTTATAGTTTTTAGAAAAATTAAATCAAAGTTTTATATTTTAAGAATCAAATTATAATTTTATCATTTATTGACTTAAAATTTTTATAAATTTTCAAAGATTAAAAAGTTTACTTTTTCATTTTAGGAGATCAAAAATCTTACCTGCCCTTGCTCGCACGTATTTATAATCTTTTTTTTATTTACTTTTTTTTCATACGAGTGTAATATCACGATTTTTAATTTTGGTTTTTGATACAATATTTAGAACTATCCATAACTCATTTTCAACCCTTAAATAAGAGAATAATGCGTTTCAGTGCACTCTAACGCATATCCTCTTACACTGACAATAATATTGATGCCAACTGAACTAAAACTCAATCGGCTAAGTATCTATTAGTGTTTGAATATATTGGGTTGTATTCATTATTTTATTTCATTTTAAATTAGCAAACAATGCCAGATGCCATAATGGGTGGGAGGTGATTTTATGATGCCCCCATTGTCCACCACTACTTTTTTTTTTTTTGAACTGTCGGAACAATTGCAAAAGGCAAATCCTTCCTTATTCACACGCTTCATTGTCTCAAAATCCTCCTACCTCTCACGAGAGTTAAGATTAGGCTACAAAATTTGGATTTTAATGTATCATGGCACAAGCTTTCGGAAATATTTTAATGGACAACAATATATTACAATAATATTTCATTATTTTATAACAAATGATTCTTTTTCCTAAGTGATATGATTTGATTTAATTATTGTAAATTTGATGGTACTTTGTAATGAGCAAATAAAGAGGATACACTGTTTGTTTAGAAATCTCTCTAAAGTTAAATCAAAAGGAAGTCTATTGTCCTAGAATTTCATGTGTTAATTTGATGGTTAAGACTATTCATTATTTTATGATTTAAGTTTGAGTTACGCAAGTCACGTTGTTATTAGATTGAATTAGCATAAATTAAAATATGACTTGAATTATTTGAAAACTCAAAAAGAAATAACCATAATTAGTATATAAAATGGGAAGAATGGAATTGAAAAGAAAAGAAGGAAAGAAGAAATTTGGCCAAGAAACTAAGACCTCCATGAAATCGAATTAGAGATGATTTGGTGGACAAATGTGTCTGCCCAATTCTTGGTAATATTAAGGTAGCATTTGAAATTTGGATTTCAAAATTTTAGTTTGAAATTTATGATTTCTAAATTCTTGTTTGAGAATTAAAATATTTAAAATTCAAGATTTTGAATTAATTTAGATTTATTGTTTGGATAATATTTTTTTTATATTTGGATTTCAACTAATTTTAAGTTTTAAAAACATATTTTTTTTTTAAAAAAAATAATTATTTAGGTGGATTTTGAACATTTTTTTTGAATCGAATTGGATCTGCTAGTTGGATCGAGAACTGGTCAAAGTATCGGTTTCAAGAAAGACATTAGATCAATTGACTCGAGAAACGACACAAACTGGTTTATTAGACAGTTGAATCGGTTGAGTCAATTTTTTTAAGTATTTTTATATTTATGAATTTTTAATAATTTATTTAATAGAATCGGACAGATCGATCATACCAATCAAACTGATCGAACCCATCAAAATAATTGAATTGATTGAACCAACAAATTGATGACCTACTTATGGAAATTATAAATTAAAAGTCAGAGGTTTATAAATTAAAATTGCGGAAATTATATTAAATGCATGAAACTTGTCACTGTTTTAAAAAATGGATCGGACAAGCTGGTCAAATCGATTGAATCTGAAATCAGTCGGGGTACCAGTCTAGAATAAGGGATTCATATTGATTGACTTGAGAATCGATTGAATCGATCGGACCGATCAAACTGATGATCGAACCATTTTATATTTTTAATATTTTATTCAATCGAACTATTAGATCAATCAAGTGGGAAACCTGTGGTTTGACCGATTTGCCTATCAATCAATTCTGAAAGTCTTGAGCTTCACTGATGATATATTTTGAGCAAAATTAATTATTTATTGTTTGGATTTTGAAGGAAGTGTGAAAGAAGAGAGAACAAAAGAGTTATCATGTTTTTTTTAATCAATCTTTGATTTTGAAAATTTCAAGATTTAAAATAGATTTTGTAACCACCCCAACTCGGCCTAAACGGTAGGCCCGAGCCAAAGCGATTACATTAACCATGTAAATGGCACGAACGTGAATGAACTTAACCTCTTCCTTTCTAGTAGTTTAATTTGACTGATTCCATCACAATATAGCAAGGACAATACCTTTAATAACTCCCTAGTTTTAAATAAATAGTCACGTGTACCAAATAAACATAAACATATAGAAAGTGTCCGTAGTTCAATAGCCCATAATCACCAAAACGCATGGCAAATGCTTAAATAAGAAAACTCTAATTGCTACATTATGAAACCTAAATGGATTAGAATGCAAAACTCTAGCTGAACTCATAATATAAAAGACATTTTTACGAATAATAACAATAACAGTGAATGGTCATATGAAAAATAATGATAATAGAAAAGTTTCTGCGGCAAGCTGAGACTCTCTGAGTATCGCGTTCGCGCCTTAGCCTGTTGCATTTTCAGTAAGGGGTGAACTAATAGGCTCAATGGAAAACCCTTTACAAAAAAATCAATCAATATTCGAACATGCATATCAATAATAATCATATTTACAATTTCAATAATACGATAATTCATTTTATATCACTTTAGATAAACAGATCAATCAACATTCAAATGAAGTCAATAATAGCAACAAAATTATAGAGTCATAGAATCTTTCAAGTTGCACATTTAACAGTTTGAACGATTCATCATCTATTTTCCAATGAGAATGCATGGTATGTTCATGTAACAATCATATAACGTATCATATGACATTCAAAAATCCTACCCTCGACTACTAGCTCACTAACTAGGGTGTTCCCCATAACCCCTCTTCCTTATCACTCTATTTAATCTTATAGATGTAATCGAGTTTCCGTATGGGTGAGATTCCCCTCGCAGATAAAAGCTATTAGAGTGAGTAATGGAACCTTATTATAGGGTCGCAGTTGGAATTTGCTAGACTGTGGTTGCACAACACACTTATAGCATATAACTTATAACTTATAGGTGCAATAAACTGGCATATAACTTATAACATGCAAAACATACATAACTTATGGTTTAACCATTCAGAGGTTGTAAAGCATTCTCTTGTGTAGCAGAAACTTATTATGGAACGAAGCATATTTCATGCAGAGCATATGGCATAAGCGAATAACGATTATCATATCATGCACGTTATATAGCATAATCAATCAAGTACTAACAATCTTATTGTTCATGTCATATAGCATATTCAACCAAGTAATAATAAACATCTTATTATTATTATCATATAGCATCACTAACCAATTAATGATCATCTTATTATTTGATTTATATAGCATATTCAACCAAGTAATAATCCTCTATATCATTCATATTATAAAATACAATTGTCTTATCTAATAATCATCTAGTCATTCAAATCTTATAACATAATCACTTAATTAGTTTTTACTATTTTATCGGTTTAAGTCGTCTTTCTCATACACCTTTAACATATTTTGTAGTATCAGTCACAAATTTAAGTTGTAAAAGTATATAATTTATCCACAAACTATCCTATCCTTATTCCGGGTTTTGCATGTAATTTCTATTTCGCTAGATGCCATAAAAATCCTATTCATGGACTGATTTGTAAAAGGAAATCAAGAGTTCAAAAAATTTGCAAATTTAAAGTTACAAGGGCCACACGGCCGTGTGTCCCAGCCGTGTGCATGCCCCAGACCATGCGCGAAGGAGTGCAGGTGTAGTGTCCACATGGTCATGTGTCCTTGGCCGTGTGCGAAGCACGAGTGTGTGTAAGCAGTGGACACGGCTGTGTGTGAAGCCATGTGACCCACAAGGGCGAGCCACATGCCCGTGTGGTAGATTGTGTGTACCTGGACATTTTTAAATTTTAACTCGATTTTTCGTAAAAAGTCACCTACCTCACTTTCTCGAGACCTCAGATGACCTTCCCACGTTTAAGCTTATTCGGGGTACCTACAGGGGTCTTTCAATTGACCAAACGTGACAATTATTGACGAGTTTTTCCATGATCTTAGAGTTTTTCGAGGGAAAAGTGTTTAAAGACTTAATAACGATTCACATAATCGATTATAACTCATTTTTGTCTAAAATTGAGAGGTTCTAATTGAGCAATGACGAAGTACTTACTGATCTTAATGGGAATTGATGTAGATTCGACGCAAGATTCAACGATTCAATGAAGAGGATGATTTGGGCTTGATTATAAATCATCAAGAATTTTTAGGGTTTTCTTCTAAGAATTTTCAGCAGCAAGTTCTTTAGAAGTAGATTAGTAGCAGAGGAGCTTTTAAGTTTTTGAGGGGATTGAAATAAGGTTAGGTTTTGTGGTTTATTAGGACTTTTAATAGGAATTTTAGTTGAGTTAGGGTGAGACTTTTAGAGAAGTGATTTTGTTAGGATTTTAGGGTTTTATTAGGCAATTAGCCCATTGATAAAAGAAAAGGGATTTTGGTGTTAGCTGTCACGTGGGTTATTATGTGAAAAAGAAAATAATAATAAATTGATAGTAAATATAATAGGCTCAAATTGGTGTATTTGGAAAATCTTGTCTTTCTTTTTTCCCATCAAGTCCATAACCTTTAAATTAATTTTTTCTTTTTTTTCTAAAATCTCTGCTTATATTCTTGGGATTTTACAATTTTTCCCTTAAAAAAATTTTGTCGTCGAAATTTTTACCTACTTCAAATAAATAGGGGTATTATTGTCGAAATGAGTCTTTCATTTCCCATGTAGCTTCTTCCACTCTGTGGTTTCGCCACAACACCTTTACTAAGGGAATTTGTTTCCTTTTTAGAACCTTTACATCCCTTTTAAGAATTCTAACGGGTTCTTCTTCGTAGGATAGATTAGACCGTACCTCGATTTCTTCAATGGGCACAATATGCAGCAGGTCCGATCAGTATTGTCTTAACATGGAAACTTGGAAGACGTCATGGATACGATCCAATTCAAAGGGTAATTCGAGTTGGTAAGCTATTGGACCTATTCTCTTAAGGATTCGATACAACCCTATGAAGCGGGGATTAAGCTTCCCCTTTCGACCAAACTTTAACATCTTTCTCCACGAGGATACCTCTAGGAAGACTTTTGTCTAGCAGAAGCTACTTTTAATTTTTCTTGGGTTAACTTGACTCTCCTTTCGGATTCTTGAACTAGTTCGGGACCTAGGATTTTTCTTTCTCCCAATTCAGTCTAACACAATAGAGTCCTACATTTTCGTCCATACAAGGCCTTATTTGGTGCAATTCGAATGCTCGTTTGGAAACTATTATTGTATGCGAATTCGGCTAAGGGTAAATGATCTTCCCAACTTCCTCGAAACTCAATGATACACCCTATTAGCATATCTTCCAAGAATTGGATTACTCGCTTGGATTGACTGTCAGACTATGAATGGAAAGCAATATTAAAATCCAAATGAGTTCCCAATGACTCGTGTAGTTTCTTCCAAAATTGAGAGGTAAAACGAGAGTCTCGATCTAAGATAATGATCAAAGGTACCCCGTGCAATCGTACTATTTCAGAGATGTATAACTTTACTAACTTTTGTAAGGGATAATTCTTGCGTACTAAAAGGAAGTGTGCAGATGTGGTTAGTCGATCAATTATTATCCAAATCGAATCTTTCTTGGTAGGTGTTAGGGGTAACCTACTAATAAAGTTCATCGTTATGCGCTCTCACTTTCATTGCGATATTTTAATAGGTTGTAGCAATCTTAAGGGGAACAGTGCTCCATTTTTACTTGCTAGCAAGTCAAGCATTTTGCCACAAATTTCATTACGTCCCATTTCAAACTCAACCACCAATATAACTCTTTTACATCCTGATACATTTTTGCTCCTCCGAGGTTCATGGCATAAGGGCTTGCATGTGCTTCTCGGAGTATGGTTTGTCTTAATTCATCATCTTTTTGCACACAAAATCGCCTTTGGAAACACAATACCCCTTTTTTATTCAACATGAAGTCTTCGATTTTTCCCTCTTCAATTTGCTTGATGTGGGGTAACAGTGTTAAGTTTGTAAGTTGTTTGGTTTTAATCTCTTTAATGAGAGTGGATTTTACTTGCAATTTGACTAGTAAGCTTCCATTACCATACAAACTTAATCTTGCAAACATTGCTCTTAATTTGATTACTGGCTTTCGACTGAGGGCATCTGCTACTACGTTAACTTTCCTTGGATGATAGTCAATTTCACAATCATAATCTGTCAACAATTCTAACCATCTTTATTGTCTAAGGTTTAGTTCTTTTTAGGTAAGGAGGTATTTGAGGCTTTTGTGGTTAGTGTAGATGTAACATTTTTCTCCACATAAGTAGTGCCTCCAAATTTTTAAAGCAAAAACTACTACGGCCAACTCCAAATAATGGGTTGGATAATTGCACTCATAGGTTTTCAATTGTCTTGATGCATAGGCCATTACCTTACCATCTTGTATTAGCACACAACCTAGGCTGACGTAGGATGCATCGCAGTACACTACGAACTATTTCCCGAGTTTAGATTGTATTAACATAGGTGCTTGAGTTAAGACGGTTTTAAGTTTCTCGAAATTAGTTTGCTGTTCCTCTATCCACTTAAAAGGAACATCAATTTTAAGTAGTTTAGTGAGAGGAATGGCTATTAGGGAGAACTCTTCGACAAATCTGCGGTAGTACCTCGTTAAACCCAAAAAGCTACGGATTTCGGTAACATTTTTAGGTTGTTTCCATTCAAGGATTGCTTCTATCTTCTGGATCTACTCGTATTCCCTTGACGGATACCACATGACCCAAAAACATTACCTCCTTAAGCCAGAATTCACACTTACTTAGTTTGGCATAAAGTTTCTTTTCTCAAAAGATTTGTAAGAATTTTCTACGATGTTCATCATGTCCAAGTTCATTTTTAGAGTAAACTAGGATATCATCTATGAATACTACTACAAATTAATCCAAAAAGGGTTGAAAAACACGATTTATTAGATCCATAAAGGCAGTTGGGGCATTGGTTAGCTTAAATGGCATTACAAGGAATTCGTAGTATCTGTATAAGGTTCTGAATGCGGTTTTGGGCACATCTTCTTTTTTGACTTTAAGTTGATAATATCTCGATCTTAGGTCTATTTCTTAAAACATTGTAGCTCCCCTGAATTGGTCGAACAAGTCATCTATTCTAGGTAGAGCGTATTTTTTTTTATGGTGAGTTTTTTTATTTGTTGGTAATCAATACAAAGCCTAAGTGTTCGATCTTTCTTCTTCACAAAGTGGATTGAGGCTCTCCATAGTGACACATTGGGTCTAGCAAATCCACGTTCTAAAAGTTCTTGGAGTTGGTTTTTTAGTTCGTGTAATTCTTTTAGGGCCATGTAATAATAGGCTATCATTACGGGGTTGGTTTTAAGCATGAGTTCAATTTTAACTTCTACCTCACGATCTGAGGGTATGCTAGATAACTCTTTAGGGAACACTTCAGGGAAGTCTTCAATGGTTTGGATACTACTTAAAGCAATACTATCAGTATTCTTTCTAGTACATAAGCTAAGTAGCCTCACACTCTTTTCGAATTAATTTTTTGACAACCATAGTTGCCACCACATTGTTCAGATAACCTCTAAGTTCCCCATACATAACAATTTCTTTACCCTCAATTGTTCGTAATTTTAACTTCTTAGTGGCACAAGTTTACCTTTTGCTTAACTAACCAATCTATCCCTAAAATTAAATCAACTCACCAAACGGTAATTCCATGAGATCAACAAGAAATATAACCCCTTGTACCTATAGTGGACATCTTTTATAGATTTTATTAATGATGATTGATTGCCCTAAATGACTTAGTATCGTTAACTTTGGCCCCCAACATCTTGAACATTCCACAAGACATGTAGGAGTAGGTAGAGCCTCTATCAATTAGAGCAAAGTAAGGAGCAGAGTTAATGATGATGGTACCTGACGTTGGCATCATTCTTTTCCTCATGCCCCTTAATAGCATAGACTATGGCAGGTTGTATAGCTTTGGTATGGTTAGTATTAGAATCACTATTCCGATTTTGACCTTGCGCCCTTGGCGGCAATTGGGTCGATCTCTAGTTTGGATTCGATCGTTGAGGACAATCTTTAATGAGGTGATCCATCGACCCACAATTAAAACATGCGCCTTTCTTCCTCCAACACTCACCATAATGACACTTATCACAGTGATCACACTTGGGCTTTTCATTCCTATGTTCCCTTTCGATCTCCTTCTGTTAAGATTTACCTTCTCTAGTCTGTTTAACGGGTCGAGATTCCGATCCAGAGCTACCTGTATATCTTTTTTCGAGAGGTTTATTATTTTCTCATTCAGTGTGAGTTGCTTTCTTGACCTCATCGACAATTTTGGCTTTCTCCACTAATTTCTCAAACACCCTATCTTGATAGGTAGCCACTTGCATGCGGATTTTGCTTTTAAGCCCATTTTTGAATTGCACACTTTTTATCTGCTTAGTGGTTATCATTTCTTATGCATAATAACCAAGTCTCAAGAACTCAGCCTCATATTCAACCACCGACTTGTCACCTTACTGTAACTCAAGAAATTCAAGTCTACAGGCCTTCACGTATCTTGAGCCCACATACTTGTTTTGAAACACTTCTAGAAAATATTCCCCATGTTATGCACTCAGTTTACGTACCCCTCTTTACCACTTGCCACCAGTGGTAGGCTTTTTCCCTTAACAAGGACATTGTGCCTTTTAGTTTTTGCTCTGAGGTACATTCCAAGTCCACCAAGATTCATTTAATTGAGTCTAACCAATATTAAGCTGCGGTGGGAGTTGTACTCGATACTCCCTTAAATTTTTTAGCCCCATTCGATTAGAGTCTTTTAGTGATGGTGGTACGATTCCCCAATCCTCTTTGGGCATCGGTAACCTATTCCATGACTTTCAATATGGCTTGTGAAACCACATCATTCCCATTTTCTTGTTTGTTCTCCATGCCCCCACCTCTATTAGCTGTAGAGGTTTCTACATACTCATTATCATAGTTAGGATCCTCTCCCTGAACAGTAGGTGGTTCCACAGGTGGGGCCTTACAGGGTCTTCCCCTACCACGCCTACCTTGAGTACTCATTCTAGTTTAAGTTTTTATTGACTATCTACAATTTTCCATACAAGGTTCACGCATTAGTTTTGATGCCTTAATTAAAATTTTTAGGGTTTAAGATTATTAATGTTCTAACTTCATGACCTCGTACTACGCTTAGTTATCTATATAGTGTTTAAAGTAATGAAATTAAATTCACATACATTTGTCACAAAACACTTCAGAATATCAATTTAAATAAACATTATCATCAGAATTTTTGAGGAATCAACACCGGAGTCTCAAGCTTACCTTCATGCAACCACAAAGTTAATTCAAAAAATGTATGCACGTATGTGCCTGTTCTATGTCTTTATGCTCACCTTTCTTTTAAAATAATCTGACTTTGATACAACCAAATGTAACCATCCCAACCTAGCCTGGATGATAGGCTCGAGCCGAAGTGATTACATTAACCACCGAAGTGGCACGAATGTGAACGAACTTAACCTCTTGCCTTCTAGTAGTTTAATTTGATTGATTCCATCATAATATAGTAGCATCAATACCTTTAATAACTCCCTAATTTTAAATAAATAATCATGTATACCAAATAAACATAAACATATAGAAAGTGTCCATAGTTTAATAGCCCATAATCACCAAAGTGCATGGCAAATGCTTAACTAAGAAAACCCTAATAGTTACATTATGCAACCTAGATGAATCATAATGCAAAACTCTAGCCTAACTCATTATATAAAAGACGTTTTTACGAATAATAACAATAACAATGAATGGTCATATGAAAAATAATGATAATAGAAAAGGTTCTGTGACAAGATGAGACTCTTCGAGTATCGCGTTCGCGCCCTTAGTTTGTTGCATTATCAGTAAGATGGAAAAGATTAGGGCGAGCTAACAGGCTCAGTGGGAAACCCTTTACAAAAAATGCAATCAATATTCGAACATGCATATAAATAGTAATCATATTTACAATTTCAATAATACGATAATTCATTTTATATCACCTTAGATAAGCAGATCAAACAACATTCAAACGAAGCCAATAATAGCAACAAAATTATAGAGTCATAAAATCTTTTACGTTGCACATTTAACAATTTGAACATTCATCATATATTTCCAATGAAAATGCACTGTATGTTCATGCAACAGTCATATAACATGTCGTATGGCATTCGAAAATCCTACCCTCGATAACTAACTCACCAATTAGGGTGTTCCCCAGAACCCCTCTTCCTTATCGCTCCACTTATTCTTATAGATGTAATCGAGCTGCTGTATAGATGAGATTCCTTAACCCCTCGCAGATAAAAGCTGTCAGAGTGAGTCGTGGAACCTCCTTATAGGATCGCAGTTGGAATCTGCTAGGCTGTGGTTGCAGAACACACTTATAGCGTATAACTTATAAGTTATAGGTGCAATAAATTGAGTATACTTCTTTCATAGTTTCCCCCCTCATGCACATGCAAAACATACATAACTTATGGTTTGACCATACAGAGGTCGTAAAGCGTTCTCTTGTGTAACAGAAGCTTATTATGGAACGAAGCATATTTCATGTAGAGCGTATGGCATAAGCGAATAACGATTATCATATCATGCACATCATATAACATAATCAATCAAGTACTAACAATCTTATAGTTCATATCTTATATCATATTCAACCAAATAATAATGATCTTATTATTCTTATCATATATCATCACTAACAAATTGATGATCATATTATTATTCGATTTATATAGCATATTCAACCAAGTAATAATTCTCTATATCATTCATATTAGAAAATACGATTGTCTTATCTAATCATCTAGTCATTCAAATCATATAGCATAATCACTTAATTAGTTTTTACTATTTTATCGATTTAAGTTGTCTTTCTCTTGTACTTTTAACATATTTTTTAATCTCAGTCACGAATTTAAGTTGTAAAAGCATATAATTTATGCACAATCTATCCTATCCTTATTATGGGTTTTACATGTAATTTCTAATTCACTAGATGCCATAAAAATCCTATTCAGGGACTGATTTGTAAAAGGAAATCAAGAGTTGGGAAAATCAGCAAATTTAAAGTTCTAGGGGCCACAAAGCTGTGTGTCTTGGTCGTGTGCATGCCCCAAGCTGTGCGCGAAGGAGCATAGGTGTGGTGTCTACACGATCGTGTGTTTCTAACTGTGTGAAAAGCGTAAGTGTGTGTGTAAGTAGTGGGACACGCCCGTGTGTGAAGTCATGTGACCCACACGGGTGAGCCACACACCCGTATGGTAGACCATGTGTACATGAACAATTTTGAATTTTGACCTGATTTTTCGTAAAAAATCACCCACATCTCTTTCTCAGGACCTCGGATGACCTCTCCACGTTCAGGCTTGTTTGGGGTACCTACAGGCGTCTTTCAATTGACCAAACACGACGATTATTGACGAGTCTTTTCCCAATATCTTAGAGTTTTTCGAGGGAAAAGTGTTTAAAGACTTAATAATGAATTTCTTGATCGATTATAACGCTTTTTTATCTAAAATTGAGAGGCTCTAATTGACTATGGACGAAGTACTTACTAATCTTGATGGGAATTGATATAGATTCGAAGCAAGATTCGACGATTCAATGAAGGGATGATTTGGGCTTGATTATAAATTTTCAAGAATTTCCAAGGTTTTCTTCTAAGAATTTTCAGCAGCAAGTTCTTTAGAATTATATTTGTAGTAGAGGAGCTTTTGAGTTTATGAGGGAATTGAAATAGGGTTAAGTTTTGTGGTTATTACGACTTTTAATAGGAATTCTAGTTGAGTTAAGCTTAAAATTTTAAAGAGGTGATTTGGTTAGGAGTTTGGGATTTTATTGGACAATTAGCCTATTGATAAAAAGAAAAAGGATTTTGGTATTGGGTGTCACGTGGGTTGGGATGTGAAAATAATAATAATAATATTGATAGTAAATATAATTGGCTCAAAATGGTGTATTTGGGCTTGAATCTTGGTCTTCCTCTTTTCCCATCAAGTCTAGAATCTCTAAACTAATGTTTTTTTTTTTGTAAAATCTATACTTACATTCTTGTGATGTTACATATTTTAAAATTCTAAATTTATCTCTTATGAAATCAGACTTGTATTTGCTCAAATTCAAATCCAACTTTTATTTGTTAATCAAACTAATAATTTGAATTTTCAAATCCAAATTTTCTTTAATCCAAATCATGGTTTCCAAACCTTTCATAATGAAAATAGAATCATTATATTTTTTGGAATATAAATTTAATCTCCTAAATATTTTTGTACAATTTTTTATGATTTTCCAAAGTCAAAATAGGGAACCCGAATCAATTTTGATATTTTCTTACAAAAACTAATATATCTCAAAATCTACAATTATATTGCTTACACTGTTTCTTCCATAAAAAACTAAACTCAATAAGCTTTAATTTCATATTTAATTCAACCTCTAACTAAATTTCTATAATTTTTTTGTGAATTTTAAAAGTTAAGCTACTGTTACTATCCAAACTATTTTAGTGAAAATATTTTATTCATGGTTCTTATGTCACAAGCCACAGTTCTAAGCCTGTGACCATTGCATCAAATGTGTCCCAATGAGGTTTATCAATTAGAGGGGACTCATTTGACCCACGAGAGCTGGCTCGATTCAAAGAGTTGTTGGAGAAGCCTGTCACATTGAAGCCTAGGTGGTTTAATGATCCATATATGGAAAGCTAAGCTAACTTGGTAAATAAGGAAACTAATCTTAGAAGATTGAGGGAAATCATATGTTATAAAATTAGATTTGATTTGATTTGATTATGTAAATCAATTTTTTAATCTTGTAAATCCCTAAATAATCAAAAAAAATTTACCTTTCAACCTAAAAGAATATCTTAGTCTTCTATTTAATTTTTGACCTCTTTTAGATTTTAGATTTTTATTTTTTGTTAAATCATTCAAAATGGATGAAAATAGTTAAGATTTGTTAACTTTGTTAACACATGAATTGTCACGTGGATAATATATTAATATTTAATTAAATTTTAAAAATATTAAAAATAATTTTAATGCTTTTTATTTTTATAATAATTTTTGAATTTTTAAATTTTAAAAAATTAATTAAAAATTTACATGTCATCCATGTGACAATCCACATACGTTAGCAAGTTAAAAAATTAATTTTTTATCTAATTTAGGATGATGTGACAAAATAACAGAAATTTAAAAATAAATAAAAACCAAAAAATAAATTGAAAGTTAAAATAATTTCTTTTATAAATTTTAAAATACAAATAAATCATTATACCTTTTAATCTTATACAAGACAAAGTTACGTCACCATTATCTTTGAATATCTTAATAACTTTAAATTATACTCATTAATAATAGTTCATACCTTAAAATTTTTATTAAAAAATATTTTATAAATTGTTCCTCCAATAAAAATTGATATTACTACTTTGATTAAATAATCTACTAATAATAAAATTATTTATGGTTTTTAAACATTCAAAAATCTTTTTATATACAGTATCATATAGTGATTTACATCATGTATTTTTTTCATTCTACTTTTTACAAATTGTGATGTGTTATGAATATCTTATTAAATGGATGTCCATCAACATCAAGATAAAGATCAAGATAAGGTTTGGTATACCTTAAACTCTAATAGTTATTAGAAATAGATCTCTACTTCATTTATACTTCTTATGTCTATAAATAAAGACTTTTGAGAAACATTGAATATACTTCGATTGATCAATAAAAATACGCTCTCTCATTCTCTTATTCTCTTTATTATTTACTCTCTGCTCTTTATTTTATAACACGTTATCAGCATGATTCTCTTTTATTTTTTTTCTTTTAGTCGTCAATTGAAGTTGATGCACTATGGGTAATCACGAGAGCTTTTTAACTACTCAGTGCTCATGATAATAGCCAATGTGATAACGATGATGTTAAAGATCTTCAGGTATACTTCACTATGATTTATTTATTATATCATTTTTATTATAATTTGGGACTAATCATGACAATATGAATAGATGGATTTTGATTTGAAATACACGCATGTTTGCGATGGTGATTATGGAATAAATAATCTAGCGAGACATTTATAAGTTCGTCCTACTAAATTTGTTGCATTCCCAAAAGTGAATGCAAACATAAAGAAAATAATCATGGACCACTAAAAGTGGGAACATAGTGATGAATAAGAGAACAATGAGAGTTATCAAGAAACTCTTCAAAGGGCAAAGATAACTTATGTTATCAATGTGATATAAAAGGTTTTTAGCCACATATGTGGTCTATGCCCAAATATTTTGTTTGGGTTAATATTCTTTGAGGAAGGATATGAGAATGTAGTAATGAATTCTATCATTACAGATAGAAAATATTTATTTGGTATTGAAACAAACCAATATTATTCCAATATTTGGTAGTACAAAATTGATCAAAAACTCCAAAAGCTAATATATTAATATCTTGTGATGGTTAATCCATTAGTTTTAAAAGATATTCATGATGGATCTCATATTCGAATGAGGAAAATATTATATTTCATATGAATCAAAAGAGGATTGGGTTATTGATTTATATTGAATTGATTGTGATAATCTTTGTGATATTCTTTTATCATTATCCTCATTAAGGGGTTGAAGTCAAAATATTTGACTGTGAAATATCTACTTAAATTGTGGAAGGAAAAATATGAGCAATAGAATATGGTAATTCTATCTAAAGCTCGTTATGGTTGGATGCACCTGAAGTTACAATCTTTAAAATTGTGAGTATAACTTTATAGCATTCAAAATAAGTTCTCAATTAAAAGTACGTGAAAAAATATTACCGATGAGAACCTTACAAGAGAGAACTTATTTAGTTTTTCATGATTCGAATGTGCTCTTACAGTAGCAATATCATGAAAAAAATTTAGTTATGGTTGAACAAAAGTTTTTAATCACGAAACCTAACCATTCTCTGAAGAGAATGTAACATTATGTGATAAATTCAAAGGATATAATCTTTGACATGGATGTAGTAAATTGGACTATAATAATAGTCATGGGGGATGGTCGTGATAATTTTTCTCACCACCAAAGTGGAAAAATGAAGAAAGTAAGAAAGACCAAAAATTTCCAAGAACTCTTTAAGAAGAGAGACAACTTATGTATAAAAGGTCATTGGTTATGTACCTGTTATACAGTTGGAAAATAAGATCCACTCTCAAAGTTTGCTATTAATAAATGCCTTGCATTTGAAGATTTTGGCATATTCCTTGAAACGAATATTGCATATAATTATTTGGAATTTATATTATATGACTTAGTGTCATTATAAACTTCACATTGATTTAGACATTTCCAATAGTAAATGTCACAATGGTACTTGTATGTGGATACAAAGTGAAAGGAATGATGGTAAAATTATCAATTTGCTACGATTTAGTTCAAATTGAAACGTATGTTAAAGTAAACCAGAAGTTTACTGGTACAGATATATTTTCTACTTGGAATGACCAGTTATACCATCCTGGATCATATATGATGCGAAAATTAATTGAGAATTCATATGGACATTTATTAAAGAACCAGAAGATTCTTTAATTTAAAAAATTCTCATATGTTGGTTGTTCTCAATGAAAATTGGTTGTTAAAAACTCACTAGCTAAAGTTGAGATTTAATGTCTTGCATTTCTTAAATAAATATGGGCCTATTAATCCACCATGTGGATGGTTTTGATATTATATGATTTTGGTAGATGCATCTACAAAATAAACACATATGTGTTATCAACTTGCAACCTGTCGTTTGCAAGATTATTTGAATAATTAATTTCAGATAATGCAATTAAGACAATTCATCTTGCTAATATTGATGAGTTTATATCTCAGTCTTTTATTGATTGAGTTTGAAAAAGTTTGGTAAAAGTTTGTTATTTATGCGCATAATGGTTTAAAGAAATTATTGATTGATCACCTCTGATTACTACTTATGAGAACTGAACTTCCTCTTTCAACATGGGATTATGTTGACTTACGTATTGTACGCATCAAGCCAATAAGTTTTAAATACTCTCCATTGTAATTGATTTTGGGTCAAAAGCTAAAAATTTCTCATCTTTGAATTTTTGTATGTGCGTATATATTCCAATTACTCCACCACAACGCACAAAGATGAATGAATCTTCAAAGAAAGTTGGAAATATATATTAATTATGGGCCTCCTTTTATTATGATATATTAAATGTATTGGAGATTCAATTATGACATGATTGTGATTATTATTTTGATTTGATAGTTTTCCCGAAATTAGGGGTAGAGAACTAATAACTTGTAATGAGTTAAGGGGGAGAGTTATTTGAACCAAATGTTCAACAAGGATAACTCATTAAAGTTCCAAATATGAAAATTTTCATAAAAGGAAAAAATCTAGATGGTCATATAATGAAGGCGAGTGCTCCAAAAGAGACCCAAGACATAACTAATAAGTAAAATTTCAGAAGATATTTAGGTACCTGAAACTGAAGATTACAAAGTGAAAATAAGAGATCTCGATAAGTTATGTCAATTTGAGAAAATGGCGAACCAATAATAAAAGTGGTTGACAATAGTTTTGCATGCAATTTTATTGTGGAAATAATGAAATAAAAGGAGGATATTGAGTAAATCTCTTGGGAAATAGAGATATGGAATAAATTGGCCAAAATAGAAAGACGCAACTCAAATACAATTAAATTCGTGGAGTTTTTGGATCAACAGTCCAAATATCTAAAGGTATAAAGCCAGTGAGGGTACAAATGAAGTAGTTTTGCAAAAGCGAAATAAAAAGTTTTTTGCTAAGTCCTAGCGTTGATTATGAGAAGATAAAATATTCTATTGTGGTGGATGCAATAACCTTTAGATATATTATTAAACTGGCAGATCATACTTGCGTCTTATGGTTGTTGTTACAACCTTTTGTGAATCACTATATAGTAAAGTTTATATTAAAATCCTTGAAGGATTTGGAATACCAGAAGGATATTGAAATTATCGAGAAATTGTTCATTTATAATAATTGAACATGTGGTAAATTTGACTTAGTCAATAATAGTTGAAGGAGGATTATTAAATGATCCAAAATACCTATTTGGGTTTTTATAAAAGAATCATGATTAAAGTCTGTTGAAACTCTTGAAGAGATCAAAATATATTTCCCCCAAATTTTCCCTCTCATGACTTTCAAAAGAATGGTGATATAAATGCTTAGTAAATACATTCAAATAGTCATTTGAAAGACTAGTATTCAAGATTGAATACGTAGAATATGAGATTTTATGTGATGTTTTTATGAGGGGGAGTAAATACGCGTTGTACTCTTTTTCCCTTAACCGAGGTTTTGTCCCATTGGGTTTTCCTGGTAAGGTTTTTAATGAGGCAACATGTTATGCGTATTATAGATATGTGTACTCTTTTTCCTTCACTAGGAAAATTTTTTTCCCACAGGGTTTTTATCTTAGTAAAGGTTTTAATGAGGCACATTATCTACTAATGGACATCCAAAGGGAGTGTTATGAATATCTTATTAAGTGGATGTCCATCAAGATCAAGATAAGTTTGCATGAACTTTAAATTCTAGTAGTCATCAGAATTAGAGTTCTTGTAAAAATGATGAAGAGTTTCTTGGTCCTGAAGTGCCATATCTGAGTGCCATAGGGGCATTAATGTATCTTGCAAACAACACAAGTCCTAATATAGCTTTCGCTGTAAACTTGTTAGCAAGATTTAGTTCTTCTCCAACACGTAGACATTGGAATGAAATTAAACATGTATTTAGATATCTCAGAGGGACCATTGATATGGGATTATTTTATTCAAGTGATTCAAAATCCCTATTAACGGTTATGCTGATGCTGGATACCTATCAGATCCACATAAAGGTTGATCCCAAATAGGATATTTATTTACATATGGGGGTACTGCCATATCATGGCATTCAACAAAGCAAACATTAGCTGCTGCTTCTTCAAATCATGCAGAAATAATTGCAATGCATAAGGCGAGTCGAGAATGTGTTTGGCTAAGATTATTGACCCAACATATCCAGAAGATATGTAATTTGCCTTTACAGGAAAAGATGCCAACTATCTTATACGAAGATAATGCAGCATGTATAGCTCAATTGAAAGGTGGTTACATCAAAGGTGACAGAACGAAATATATTTCACAAAAATTATTCTTCACTCATGATCTTGAGAAAAAAAAGTGATATAAATGTTCAACAAATTCGTTCTAGTGACAATTTAGCAGATCTTTTTACTAAGGCATTGCCCACTTCAACATTTGAAAGACTACTACACAAGACTGGAATACGTCGACTCAAAGATGTAATGTAATGTTACCATTAGAGGGAGACTAAAACAAGTTGTACTCTTTTCCTTTAATCGAGGTTTTGTCCTATTGGGTTTTCCTGGTAAAGGTTTTTAACGAGGCAGCTTGTAATAGAAGATTGTGTACTCTTTTTCCTTCATTAGGTTTTTATCCCATAGGGTTTTTCCTAATAAGGTTTTAACGAGGCACATTATCTACAAATGGACATCCAAGGGGAGTGTTATGAATATCTTATTAAATGGATGTCCATCAACATCAAGATAAAGATCAAGATCAAGATAAGGTTTGGTATACCTTAAACTCTAATAGTTATTAGAAATAGATCTCTATTTCATTTATACTTCTTATGTCTATAAATAGAGACTTTGGAGAAACATTGTATATACTTCGATTGATCAATAAAAATACGCTCTCTCATTCTCTTATTCTCTTTGTTATTTACTCTCTGTTCTTTATTTTATAACATGATGTATTTTTTTAATATTTTATTATATTTTTATAAAACATTTGTCAACTCTTTGATTTTGCTTATAAAGTCTAAAAATTCAATTGATGGTGTAAAAAATATTATTTCTATATCACAATTAACTTGCAAAATAATTACGGAATTAAACAAAATTAAGAAACATAATAGACCATTACTATATACTAATCAAAAATGAAATCATGGATCTAAAAATCATTTTTGTTCTATAACATTAAGGCCTAATTTAAGAATGTTTCTCAAAAGTGTTTTTGGGAAAAAAGTATTTTTGGGGAGAAGCTAAAATTTTTAACTTCTGAAAAAGTGTTTTTGGGTCAATTTTTTGCTTGGGAGAAACACTTTTTCTCTAAAAAAAGCAGCTTATTTAGGAACACTTTTATGCCGAAAGTGTTTCTTATAAGTAATACTAAACAAACCCTAAATCCCGACTTAAAGAATGTAGAATTTAAATCATTTTTTTTCTACAACACTAAGGCCTAATTTAGGAATACTTTTCAAGAGTGCTTTTTGGAAAAAATACTTTTGGGGAGAAGCTAAAACTTTCAACTTCAAAAAAAGTGCTTTGGGGCTAATTTTTTGTTGGGGAGAAACACTTTTTCTCTCAAAAAGCAGCTTATTTAGGAACACTTTTGTCCCAAAAGTGTTTTTTAGAAGTAATATTAAACAGACCCTAAATCCCGACTCAAAGAATGTAGAATTGATGGGCATCGAAACCACCAAATAAAAATTCCTACGATTAAATAACCCCAAACAGTAGTAAAGAGTAGTAGGTTTGATTCCACAAGGATTGATTATTGTTATCTAATTTCATTTTTTCCTTGTGAACAGGATTTCTATCGTGGCAATAGTCGTGTCCATGACTCGAAACGAACTAATTAAAAAATAAATAAATAAAATAAATAAAAGGAGTTGAAAATGTATAGAAATTAAATAAGTGAGTAAACAACAATAAACAATTATATTAATCTAAAATAAAATAAAATAAAATAAGTAAATGAATTTAAATTTTGTAAATAGAAATATAAAGTCTTAGACATAGACTCGGTAAATTCTGGTTTCTGAATCGATCCTTGAAAATAGATTTTCTCTTCCAAACCATAAGTTGGTTATAGCGACCAAAAACGTCCTAATCGCCAATTCTTCCTTTCGTAGTTGATTTCGGTACGACCTGCAAATCAACCATTACCGATTGTCTAACTACGATACACAAGTTTGCAATTCAAGACTCTAGTAGCTTTGCGTTTTGAAAAACCCAACTTGGATCAATGGCCTCAATAGCACGGATCATTTAAATCTGATCATTATTCCCTTGACGAAAATCCCACTAGTATGACCTCGCTAGGATACACCAATTTGTTTGTGGGAATTTGAATACAACACAATCGACTCAACTTCCCAACTATAGGCCAAACAACTCCAACCCAACACACGCTTTTTGAATTGAAATCAAATTGACTTTAAGGGACGAATTTGTACTATCCCATATTCTTGAGAGATGGTGAATATCATTATGAAAGGTTTTTAGTGCGGATTCATTTCTTACGATTCTTGACAGGAAAGAATATCGGCCTAAAGTTAAGTTAGAAGTTTAGCTAAGCATGAAATTTGTCATGCTTAATCGGTTTATCGAAGTGGATTTAATGGAAATGGTGAAAATGGAAAGGGAAGAGACTTGGAAAGTAATTAAAAAATAAGGAAATGGAAAGAAATTGAAACACAATTGGCCGAAAGAAATGGCTACAGGCGCATGAAGTAAAATAAAATAATTTCTATCAATTCCAATGAATTCAAGTGTGTTCCCCAAGGCTACCACACACCCTATTTATACCAAAATGGAATTTAAACCAAAATTTGCAAGGTATTTATTGTCAATCTAGTAAATTTGGGACATAGTCAAACTTTTTTACGCGAACTAGGATAACAATCCAAGCACCTTATCCCGATTACTCAATTTGACACGTCTCCAGAAGGATTATTTCTCCCTACTCATCGCAACTCAGTTAGCAGAGTGTTTGCAAATTTCTGATTCGTCACTCGAACCTTTTTATGCGAAATGAGATGGCAACCCAAGCACCTCATTCCGGATACTAAATTCAGTCACATTCCGAAATCCCTACTCATAACTTAAGCAATCAACGGGGTATAATTTATTTATTTATTTATTTTCTTTCTTTTCTTTTTTTTTCCATTTTTTTCATTTCATTTTTTCAACATTAGCACATATATTCAAAATCAAATAACTAAAAATGATATACTTACGAAGCAAATTTATAAAGCATCAAGTTTCATGAAACAATTTAATTACAATATTTTAATTTTATAACACACATATCAATTAAATTAGATAACGAATCTTTTAATTCAAAAATTGCCCTATTATCTAAATTGATTAAGCATTGGAATTAGAGACTTAATTACAAACAAATTAACGAATAATCTCACCATAAGAATTAATACATGCTAAAGAGAAACGAAAATGCATAATCTCGAACCCCCTACTTAACTTATGCTTATCCTCAAGCATATTGTAAAGAATTAGAGTAAAGTAAAGCGAAAGGTAAAGTGTACTCCCCGTGAATTTGTAGTGAGACGGAGGATGGCGAAAGTGACCACTTTGCATAATTATGAGGATGCTGGTGATGTTGGCTTCAATTATTTTTATGCGAGCCTCAAAGTGATTTAGTCTTTCCTCCATAGCGAAAGCCGATTGTTCCTCTTGTTCCCTAGTAGTGAATTTATGATGTTGGTGAAAAACCCTATTACTGCGAGCAGTTCCTGTACCGGGAGTGGTAATTGTCAAATGTTGTCCTATATTGTACGATGCTTTGAGGTTCTAAAGTTCAGAGACCCACAATGTCGTGCTTCTATTAGTCTAGTGTAAGTACAACCTAACCTATTACGTTGACCGTCTCGGGGTGGTCGAACATTTCCTTCATATGAGGGGTGGTGGAATTGAATTTTCAGAAGCTTAATTATTGCTACGAGGAGACATTATTGGTTCATCAAGTGGTGGTTGACGTGCTCGAGTGGTGGACGATCGTGTTCGATGTTAAGGAAGGTGCTCACTTCTATTGAAAGGACCTACGCCATTTTGTTAGAAGTCTCGGCTTCGTTTGAACAATCTACATAGTACGTTAGTAAAGGAAAAATAGGTTGTACATTAGGAATCGACCTTTCGAAAATAGTAGGATGACTGTGAGAGCATTCTGTCTCAATCAGAGTTGGGCTTCGTTGGCGACGATTCCTAATAGGTGCGATAGTTTGCCTTATAAGGGGTGAAGATGGTGACGAGTATGCATCGTCTAAATCGACAATTGGAGGCACCGAAAATCAGTTTCAATCGCAATTAAGGGAAGCCAAAAATCTGTCGATCGATTGGTTTCTAGTGCAAACCATGGCTGCTTTTAGGTTGAGGAACAAACGACGACATTTATTCAGCAACGACGTGCGATAGCTGATAGCGGTGATGGCTCACAACGGCGGTTTGCAGCTTGGTAGTAGTGATATGGGTTGGGTGGATTTTCGAAGGGTGCGGTGGAGAAATAAAGAGGTGAACGGCAGGGTAATGAGGGTTTGAGTTGTTTAAGGCAATGGTGTGTTTGGAGGTTTAACAGGGTCATTTGGTGGCAAGGAAGTAGTGCTTTTCGTGGGGTATGGAGGTGCAATGGAGAAAAAGGAAGTCGAACAGTGGTGGAGAGAAAAGGAACAAGTTACTGTGGTACTTAACGAAGAAGTTAAATAGGTGTCATTAGTCGTTGGTTGGTGTGGTAGTGTTAGAAATGAATCTGCGATCGATTGGTGTGGCGATGGTGTTCGACGATGGTGGAGGCAACGTCGGTGGGATTTTAGGGTTTTAAAGTTCATAGAAGCAAAATATGAAAGAGGAAGGGAGAGGATGGATCGGGGTATGGTTTGGGTTTCTTATTTTTTTCTTAGGTCATATTTGGGTTGTTTCATTTTATTCTTTCTTCCTTGGGCTGCATTCGAGTTTGGCCTGTTCTCCTCTTTTTTCTAGCTTGCTTGTTCGTTTGACCCACTATTCTTCTCTTTTTCTCTCTATTTTTAGGTTAATTGGGCTTGGGGTTTGGGTTTAATTTGAATGAAAATAAAATCAAATAAGTAAATGGATTTGAATTTTGTAAACAGAAATATAAAGCCTTAGCCTTAGACTTGATGGATTACGGTTTCCGAATCGATCCTTGAAAATATATTTTCTCTTCCAAATCATAAGTTGGTAATAGCGATCAAGAACGTCCTAACCACCAATTCTTCCTATCGTAGTTGATTCTAATACGACTTGCAAATCAACCATTACCGATTGTCTAACTACGATACACATATTCATAATTCAAGACTCCAACAGCCTTACGTTCTAAAGAACCTAACTCGGATCAACGGCCTCAACCGCACGAGTCGTTTAAATCCGATTACTATCTCCCTTGTCAAAAATCCCACTAGTATAACCACACTAGGATACTCCAGTTTGTTCGCAGGAATTGAATACAGCATGATCGACTCAACTTCCCAACTGTATGTCAAACAACTCCAACCCAACGTGCGCTTTTTGAATTGAAATCGAATTGACCTTTAGGGATGAATTTGTACTATCCCATATTCTAGAGGGATGGTGAATACCGTTATGAAAGATTCTTAGGGTGAATTCATTTCTCACGATTCTTGATTGGAAAGAATATGGAAGTGGATTATGGAAGTTTAGCTAAGCATGAAATTAGTCATGCTTAGTAGGTTTATGGAAGTGGATTTAATGGAAATGGTGAAAAATGAAAGGAAGAGACTTGGAAAACAATTAAACAAATAAGAAAATGAAAAGAAATTGAAATCAAATTGGTAGAAAGAAATGGCTACAGGCGCATGAAGTAAAATAAAATAATTTCATTCAATTCTAATGAATTTAAGTGTGTTCCCTAGCACACACACCCTATTTATACACGTACTATATACTAAATTTGAACTAACTCCCCAACAACCCAACAAATAAAATTAAAATAATATTAGATTTTTTTTCTAACTTTGGCTTTTACAAAGTCAAAAAAAATCTAGTAAGCCCTTAAACGTTTCCAAGTTTTCTGATTTGGCCTCTTTGTTATTGCTTGTGCGACAATTTAGTGCTATTCTGCTTGTTTTTTTTTTACTTAAAGCATCCTAATTACATTTCTAATTGCTATCAAATCTCCTCTACTTAGCCTATGCTTGTCCTCAAGCATATTATATGTTCATATAACTGAAACTATCTATTAATTTATCAAAAATCAAGCCTCTCTTCCGCAACCATGATCAATGCAAACAATTTAGGCGAAAAATGAATAAGTTCTTAAATACTTCGTTTAATCAACATATGTCCATAAAATTTAAACATGTAAATTCAATCATTTCACTAAATTGAATTTAAATCAAAATTCGCAAGGTATTTATTCTCAGTGCAGTAAATTTGGGACATAGTTAAACCTTTTTACACGTACTAAGATGACAATCCAAGCACCTTACCCCGATTACTCAATTTGACACATTTCCAAATGGACTATTTTTCCCTACTCATGGCACCTCGGTTAGAGGAGTGTTTCCAAGTTTCCTATTCATCACTCGAACCTTTTTATGTGAAATGATATGGCAACCCAAGCACCTCATTTCGGTTACTAAATTTGATTATATTCCTTAAATACTAACTCATAACTTTAGTTATCAACGAAATATAATTTATTTATTTATTTCTTCTCTTTTTTTCATTTTTTATCATTTCATTTTTTTTCAACATTAGCATATATATTCAAAATCAAATAATTAAAAATGATATACTTAACAAGCAAATTTATAAAGCATTAATTTTCATGAAACATTTTCATTACAATATTTTAATTTTATAACACAAGTAGATTAAAATAGATAATGAACCTTTTAGTTCAAGAATCGCCCTATTATCTAAATTGACTAAGTATTTGAATTAGAGGCTTAATGACAAACAAATTAATGAATAATCTCACCATAAGAATTAATACATGCTAAAGAGAAATGATCATGCATAATATCACACCCCTTATTTAACCTATGCTTATCCTCAAGCATATTGTAAAGAGTTAAAAGTACAGTAAAGAGAAAGATAAAGTGTACTCCCCGTGTATTTTTAGTGAGGCGGAGGATGGTGGAAGTGGCACTTTGCAGAATTGTGAGAATGTTGGTGACGTTGGCTCCTATTGTTTCTATGCGACCCTTAATGTGATTTAGTCTTTCCTCCATAGTGTAAGGCGGTTGTTCCTCTTGTTCCTTAGTAGCGAAATTGTGACGTTGGTGAAAGACCCTATTACTATGAGCAGTTCCTGTATCAAGAGTGGTCGTTGTCGAATGTTGTCATGTCTAGTACGATGCTCCAAGGTTCTAAAGTTTAGAGACCCATGAAGTCGTGCTTCTGTTAGTGTAGTGTAGGTATAGCCTCTCCTATTACGTTGACCATCTCGGGATAGTCAAAGATTTCCTTCAAATGATTCTGGTGGTGGACTTGAATTTTCAATAGTTTAAGTATTGCTATGAGGAGTCGACGTACTCAAGTAGTGGACGACTATGTTCGACGCTCAGGAAGGTGCTCACTTCTATTCGAAGTATCATCGCCATGTTATTAGAAGTCCCGACTTTGACTGAAAAATTTTCATAGTACGTTAGTAAAGGAAAAGTAGGTTGTACGTTAGGAATCGACATTTCAAAAATAGTGGGACTGCTTTGGGAGTGTTCTGTCTCGATCGAAGTTGGGCTTCATTGGCGATGATTCCTAATAGGCACGATAGTTCGCCTTATAGGGGGTGAAGATGTTGACGAGTCTTCATCATCCAAATCGATGATTGGAGGCGTCAAAAAATCAGTTTCTACCTCGATTAAAGGAAGTCAAAAAAATTTCGGTTGATTGGTTTCTAGTGCGAACCATGGCTGCTTCTGGGTTGAGGAACAAATGGCAACGATTATTCAAGTGCAGCGTGCGACAACAAATGGCGATGATGGCTCACGACGGCGATTTGAAGCTTGGCAGTGGTGATATGGGTTGTGTCGATTTTCGAAGGGTGTGGTGGAGAAAGGGAGAGGTAAACGACAGGGTAGTGAGGGTTTGAGTTATTTAAGGCGGTGGTGCGTTTGGTTGGAAAGAAGTAGTGTTTTTTGTGGGGTACGAAGGTGTGATGGATAAAAAGGAAGTTGAATGGTGGTGGAGAGAAATGGAACGAGCTACGGTGGTGCTCAACGAAGAAGATGAATTGGCATCTTTAGTCGTTGGTTGGTGCGGTGGTGCTTAGTGTGAAAAATGAATTGGTAATCGATTGGCACGACAATAGTGTTAACAATGGTGAAGGCGACGTCGGTGGGATTTTAGGGTTTTGAAGTTAAGAGAAGAAAAAGATGAGGGATGAAGAGAAAGGATGGATGGGGGTACGATTTGGGTTTCTTTTTCTTTTTTCTCTTCTTTTTATTTCGGGTTTCTTAATTTTTTTCATGGGCCATATTTGGGTTTGTTTCATTTTATTCTTTCTTCCTTAGGCTACATTCGGGTTTGGCCCATTCTCCCCTTTTTCGGGCTTGCTTAGTCGTTCTGCTCACTATTCTTCTCTTTTTTTCTCTATTTTTTTAAGTTAATTGGGCTTGGCGTTTGGATTTTATTTGAAGGAAAATAAAATAAGTAAATGGATTTGAATTTTGTAAACAAAAATATAAAGCCTTAGACTCGATGAATTTTGGTTTCTGAATCAATCCTTGAAAATAGATTTTCTCTAAACCATAAGTTGGTAATAGCGATCAAGAACGCTCTAATCATCAATTCTTCCTATCGTAGTTGATTCCGGTACGACCTACAAATCAACCCTTGCTGATTGTCTAACTACGATACACGCATTTGCAATTCAAGACTCAAGCAGCCTTGCGTTCTGAAGAACACAACTCGGATCAATGGCCTCAACCACACGGGTCATTTAAATACGATCACTATATCCCTTGATGAAAATCTCACTAGTATGAACTTGTCAGGATACGCCAATTTGTTCACGGGAATTCGAATTCAACACGACCAACTCAACTTCTCAACTGTATGCCAAACAACTTCAACCCAACGCGCGCTTTTTTAATTGAAATCGAATTGACCTTAAGGGACAAATTTGTACTATCCCATATTCCAGAGAGATGGTGAATATCGTTATGAAAAATTTTTAGTTCAAATTCATTTCTCATGATTCTTAACTGGAAAAAAATACCGGCCTAAAGCTAAGTTAGAAGATTAACTAAGCATGAAATTGGTCATTCTTAGTCGATTTATGGAAGTGGATTTAATGAAAATGGTGAAAGATGGAAAGGAAGGGACTTGGAAAGCAATTGAACAAATAAGGAAAATAAAAGAAATTGAAACAAAATTGGCAAAAAAAAATGGCTACAGGCACATGAAATAAAAGGAAATAAAATAAAATAATTTCATTGAATTCCAATGAATTCAAGTGTCTTCCCCAAGGCAACTACACACATTCTATTTATACACATATTATATACTAAATTTGGTCCAACTCCCAAACAACCCACTACATAAATTTAAAATAATATCAGATTTTTTTTTCTAATTTTGGCCTTTACAAAGTTAAAAAAATCTGAAAGCACTTAAACTTTTCCAAGTTTTTGATTCGGCCTCTTTGTTATTGCTTGTGCTGCAATTTAGTCTTATTCTCATTTTTTATACTTAAAGCTTCCCAATTGCATTCCCGATAGAATTAAAACATAAAATCACCAATTTAGCAGGGTTTAATTCAAAAATTAACTGATTTAAACACATAAATCTTTCAAAATTAACATGCTATCAAATCCCCCTACTTAAACTATGCTTGTCCTAAAGCATATTGTATGTTCATATAAAAAAAACTATCCATTAATTTATTAAAAATCAAGCCTATATTCCACAACCATGATCAATGCAAACAATTTAGGCGAAATATGAATAACTGCTCAAATATTCCGTTTAATCAACAAGTGTCCATAAAATTTAAACATGTAAATTCAATCATTTCATTAAATTGAATTTAAACCAAAATTCACAATGTATTTATTCTCAATGAAAAAATTTGGGACATAGTCAAACCTTTTTATGCGAACTAGGTTGACAATCCAAGCACCTTACCCCGATTACTCAATTTAACACATCTCCAAACAGACTATTTTTCGCTACTCATGGCAGCTCGATTAGCAGAGTGTTTGCAAGTTTCCGGTTCGTCACTCGAACCTTTTTACGCAAAATGAGATGGCAACCCAAGCACCTCATTTTGGTTACTAAATTCAGTCACATTCCTTAAATCTTTACTCATAACTTAAGCTATCAGCGGAGTAGAATTTCTTTCTTTCTTTTCTTTTTTTCATTTTTTATCATTTTTTTCATTTCATTTTTTTCAACATTAACACATATATTCAAAATCAAATAACTAAAAATGATATACTTACCAAGTAAATTTATAAAGCATCAATTCTCATGAAACAATTTAATTACAGTATTTTAATTTTATAACATACACGTTGATTAAATTAGATAATGAACCTTTTAATTCAATAATTGCCCTATTATCTAAATTGACTAAGCATTGGAATTAGAGGCTTAATGACAAACAAATTAACGAATAATCCCACCATAAGAATTAATACATGCTAAAGAGAAATGATCATGCATAATCTCGCACTCCTTGCTTGACCTATGCTTGTCCTCAAGCATATTGTAAAGAATTAAATTACAGTAAAGAGAAAGGTAAAGTGTACTCCCCATGTATTTTTAGTGAGATGGAGGATGGTGGAAGTGACCACTTTGTAGAATTATGAGGATGTTGCTGATGCTGGCTCCTATTGTTTCTATGTGAGCCTCGGTACAATTTAGTCTTTCCTCCATAACGGAAGGTGGTTGTCCCTCTTGTTCCCTAGTATTGAAATAGTGACATTGTCGAAAGACTCTATTACTGTAAGCAATTCGTATACCAAGAGTGGTCTTTGTCGAATTTTATCGTATCTTGTGCAATGCTCAGAGGTTCTAAAGTTTAGAGACCCATGAAGTCGTGCTTCTATTGGGGTAGTATAGGTTCGGTCTCGCCTATTACGTTGACCGTGTCGGGATGGTTGAACATTTCCTTCAGGCGAGTTGGGTGGTGGACTCAAATTTTCAGTAGCTTTAGTACTGCTATGGGGAGACGTTACTGGTCATCAACTGGTGGTTGACATGCTCAAGTGGTGGACAACCGTGTTCAATGCTCAAGAAGGTGCTCACTTCTATTCGAAGGACCTTCGCCATGGTTAGCTACTAGATTCTCACACCCTTTCTTATCCTTGATCTCGAGATCGAATTCTTGCAACAACAAAATCTATCCAATAAGTCTCAGCTTCGCCTCCTTTTTCTTGGCCAAATATTTAAGAGTTGCATGATCAAATAAAACAACAATTTTAGTTCCTAATAAATATGATCGAAACTTTTCCAAAGAAAAGACAATAGCTAAAAACTTTTTCAATGGTCGAATATTTGCTTTAGGCGGTATCCAAGGTCTTATATGCATAGGCGATAACGTGCAGTTCCTTCTCGATTCTTTGCCCAAGGATTGCTCTTACACTGTGGTCGCTTATGTCACACATTATTTCAAAAGGATAGTTCTAATTTGGTGGTTGTACAATGGTTGCCAAAATGAGTTTGTGTTTGACTTTGTCAAACGCATCCTTGCATGAGTCAAACTCGAATTCCTTGTCTTTTTGCAAAAGGTTACAGAGCAGTTGCACAATTTTTGAAAAATCTTTAATGAACCGCGTGTAAAAGCCTGCATGATAAGAAAAGAGCAAATCTTCCTTACAATTGTGGAGTATCGAAGTGATTTAATAACATCAATCCTTTTCTTATCAGTCGAAATTCCTTCAATAGAAATGATATGGCCTAGTACTAATCCTTTATCAACCATAAAATGACATTTTTTGTAATTTAGAACAAGGTCAAATTCTAGGCACCTTTCTAAAATTTTGGCAAGATTTGACAAACATATTTCAAAAGATTCACCATACACAGTAAAATCGTCCATAAATACCTCAATTAATTTCTCGACATAGTCAGAAAATATACTTACCATACACATTTGGAACATGGTTGGTGCGTTACAAAGTCCAAACAAAATTCGTTTATAGGCGAACATGCTTAAGGGACACATAAACTTCATCTTCTTTTGGTCCTCCAGTGCTACTAGAATTTGGAAAAAAAACCTAAGTAACCATTAAGATAGCAATAGTAAGATTTTTCAACTAAACGTTCTAGCATTTTGTCAATAAAAGGAAGTGGAAAGTGGTCTTTCTGAGTTAAACAATTTAGCTTCATATAATCTATGCAAACTCTCCACCCGTTTTGGATAAGAGTGGGAACCATTTCACCTGTCAAATTTTCAATTACGGTCACACCAATTTTCTTCGACACTACATTAATTGGGCTGACCTAATTACTACAAAAAATGGGATAGATCATCTCAGCTTCAAGTAATTTCTGAATTTCTTTTCTTACCACTTCCATCATTGGTGGATTAAGACGTCTTTGAGTTTCTCTTTTGAGAATTACATCCTCTATTTCTTGAATTTTGTGCATACAAGTCGAAGGGCTCAAACCTTTTATGTCGGCAATCGTCTATCCGAAAACCCCTTTATAATCTCTAAGAACTCGTACCAAATTTTCTTCTTCTAACTTTGAGAGTTTACTTGAGATTATTACCAGTAATTTATTTTTTTCGCCCAAGAAGGCGTACTTTAGATGTTTCGGTAATGGTTTGAGTTCTAATTCCGGGGCCTGCAAAATAGATGGTAAAAGTTTAGTTTGTGAAGGAGATAATTCAAAGATTTTACATAGGTTTCTGTGAAATTGCGATGCCTACATATGAGCAACCATTTCGCGAATTGACTCCTCGACTATCATCACTCCTCTAGTTTTTTCATAGTATTAAAATGTAAACTTCTGCAAATAACACTTTGTAACTCATCTTTATCATTATATTCAAAATGCAATTCAATTAAATGTTCAATTATATCAACATTAAAACATTCGTAATCGTGCTGGGCTGGCCCATGTCCTTATAAACATTAAATTTCACCACTTCTCCATCGAACTCCATAGTGAGTGTTCCACTTTGCACATAAATCTTTGTTTGTGCAGTACTCAAAAATGGTATTCCAAGTAGTATCTCGAAAGAATTGGCCGAGTTGTTATCCTTCATGTTGATGATGTAAATAAATGCAGGAAAAATAAGTTCATGTACCTTGACAAGAACAACCTCCAGCACTCCTTCCGGATATACTATAGACCTATCTACAAGTTGAATGATTACACTTGTTTCTTTCAAAGGACCCGTGTTAAGTAGTTTATAAATAAACAAAGGCATAGTGTTAATCGATGCGCTTAAGTCGCACATGGCTTTTTTGATTCCAACATTACCTATTTTGCAATATATAGAAAACATACCTTGGTCCTTACATTTAGGTGGTATCTTCTTTTGTCAAATAGCGGAGACGTTTTCTCTAAGACTCACCTTTTCATTACTGAGGAGCTTCTTCTTACTTGTGCATTTTAAGAATTTTGCATAA
Source organism: Gossypioides kirkii (assembly GCA_005610355.1). NCBI lineage: Eukaryota > Viridiplantae > Streptophyta > Magnoliopsida > Malvales > Malvaceae > Gossypioides > Gossypioides kirkii. The sequence goes on along the minus strand of CP032253.1, from coordinate 22,367,753 downwards.
CGTGGGATTTTCTTAATCGCATCAAGAATGAGAATGTTTATTTCTACCTTTTGAAAAGTGTCAAGGATTTCCTTCTGTTCTCGCTCTTTCTTATTTTGGACAAGCCTTCTAGGAAATGGAGGCGGTACTACAAACGGTTTCTATTATGCCGACTCCGTTGGAGCCTCTGAATCAAGTTCCTTTTCTTCACGTTTAGTGTCATGGGCACAACTTGTGTCAGTCACGGGTTTCAAAACTGTACCACTTCTCAATGTCATAGCACTTGCATTATGTCAAGGACTAGGTTCAGTTTGAGATGGCAACTTACCTTGGGACTCCAAATGGCTAACTATGAGTGCAAGCTTGCTTACCTGCTTATCTATTTCCTGCAAATGCATGTCAGTTTTTTGTTGAAAATTTTCAATACTGTTGGCTAACCTTTCCACTATGGCTTCCAAAGATGATTTGGGAGGTGGTAACTATTGATTCAGAAGTGTCTTTTGTTCGTATGGTTGATTAAATCGAGGATTCGAATCATAACTCAAATTTGGATGGTCTTTCCACCCCACAATATAGGTGTTCGAATAGGGATCATATCGCCTTTGGGGTGGCCTTGAAAAGTTTCCAACAGCATTCGCTTGTTTTGTCAAACCCTCATGTAAAATAGGACATGAGTCCGTTGGATGATCTGGCATAGCAAAAATTCCACACAACCATGCTAGGCTTGTCTTATTTGTAAGAAAATTTTGAACAACATTAGTAAGCTTATCAATTTTATCTTTTAAAGATAGAAAACTTAACCCATGAACCCGTCTCATGGGTTCTATAACCAGTCAGAATTGTTAAGAATTCGCAGCCATGATCGAAATCAACTCTCTCGCTTTCTGAGGCATCATATTTAAAAGTGTCCTTCCACTAGTAACATCAATCATCTTCATTTCCATTGGGAGTAACCCCTCATAGAAATATTGCAAAAGTTACTGTTCAGATGGAACATGTTGTGGGCAACTTGCACACAACCTTTTGTATCGCTCTCAGTAATCATAGAGCGATTCAGCCTCCTTTTTCCAAATTCCTACAATGTCTCGTTCTAATTCGGCTGCCCGTGTTGCTAGAAAAAATCTGTCAAAAAATAAATTAGACATATCGAACCATGTATTAACTGAACCAGGAGGTAAATAAAATAGTCACTCACTAGCAGAGTCGACTAACGAGAAAGAAAATGGACAAAGTTTAATTTGATCTTCGGTTACTCTTTGGGGTTTCATGCTTCTGCAAACCATGTAAAACTCTTTTAGATGAGAAATCATTTAGGAATGCTTCTCAAGAATTTAAATCGTTTTTTTCTACAACACTAAGAACTAATTTAGGAATGCTTCTAAAAAATACTTTTGGAAAAAAAATACTTTTGAGGAGAAGCTAAAATTTTTAACTTCTAAAAATATACTTTTGGGCCAATTTTTTGCTTTGGAGAAACACTTTTTCTTTTAAAAAGCTACTTATTTAGGAATAGTTTTGTCCCAAAAGTGTGTCTTAGAAGCAATACTAAACTTACCCTAAATCTCTACTCAAAAAATATAGAATTTAAATCGTTTTGGTTCTACATCACTAATGCTTAATTTAGGAATGTTTCTCAAAAGTGTTTTTGGAAAAAAAATACTTTGGAGGAGAAGCTAAATTTTTTAAACTTCTGAAAACAGTCTTTTAGACAATTTTTTTTCTTTAGGAGAAATATTTTTTCTTTAAAAAATAGCTTATTTAGGAATACTTTTATCTTAAAACAGCATTATGTTCCAAAAGTGTTCTTAAAAATAATACTAAATAGACCCTAAATCCCAACTCAAAATGTAGAATTTAAATAATTTTTGTTCTACAACACTAAAGTCTAATTTAAGAATGCTTTTCAAAAGTACTTTTGAAAAAAAAAAAAATTTTATGGAGAAGTTAAAATTTTTAACTTCTAAAAAAGTGCTTTTGGCCAATTTTTTCCTTGAGAGAAATACTTTTTCTCTCAAAAGCAGGTTATTTAGGAACACTTTTGTCCCGAAAGTGCTTTTTGTCCCAAAAGTGTTACTTAAAAGTAATATTAAACAGACCCTAAATATCAAGTCAAAGAATATATAATTTAAATAGTTTTTGTTATACAAGACTAAGGCCTAATTTAAGAATGTTTCTCAAAAGTGCTTTTGAAAAAAAAATATTTTTGGGGAGAAGCTAAAATTTTCAAATTCTAAAAAAGTGCATTTAGATCAATTTTTTTTGGGACAAACACTTTTTCTCTTAAAAAGCAGCTTATTTAGAAATAATTTTATCTCAAAAGTGTTTTTTGTTTCAAAAATGTTTCTTAGAAGCAATACTAAACAGACCTTAAATCCCGACTAAAAGAATCTAGAATTTAAATAATTTTTGTTCTACAACACTAAGGTCTAATTTAGGAATGCCTCTCAAAAGTTCTTTTGGGAAAAAAATACTTTTGGGACAAATTGAAATTTTAAACGTCTAGAAAGGTGTTTTTGGGCTAATTTTTTGCTTGAGAAAAATACTTTTTCTTTCGAAAAGAAACTTATTTAAGAAAATTTTATCTCAAAAATATTTTTTGCCCCAAAAATATTTATTAGAAGTAATACAAAACAGACCCTAAATCCCGACTTAAAAAAGTAGAATTTAAATTGTTTTTGTTTTCAAAAATGCTTTTGAAAAAAAAAATATTTTTGGGAATAATCTAAAATGCTGAATTTTTGAAAAATGTACTTTTTGGTCAATTTTTTACTTTACAAAAGTACTTTTTCTCTTAAAAAGTAGATTATTTAGGAACATTTTTGTCCTAAAATTTTTTCTTAAAAGCAATACTAAATAGATCCTAAATCTCGACTTATTCCAAAAGTGTTTCTTAAAAACATTACTAAACAGATTCTAAATCCTGACTTAAAGAATATAGATTTTAAAACGTTTTTGTTTTACAACACTAAGGCCTAATTTAGTAATACTTCTCAAAAGTGCATTTGGAAAAAATACTTTTGGGGAGAAGCTAAAATTTTCAATTTCTAAAAAAGTTATTTTGGACCAATTTTTTGCTTGGGAAAAACACTTTTTCTCTCAAAAAGTAGCTTATTTAAGAATATTTTTGTCTCAAAAATACTTTTTGTCCCAAAAATATTTTTTAGAAGCAATACTAAATAGACTTTAAATCTCGAGTCAAAGAATATAGAATTTAAATAGTTTTTATTCTACAACACTGAGGCCTAATTCAGGCATGTTTCCTAAAAGTGTTTTTGGAAAAAAAATATTTTTGAGAAGAAACTAAAATTTCCAACTTCTGAAATAGTTTTTTTTTTTACCAATTTTTTGCTTGGGAAAAATATTTTCTCTCAAAAAGCAACTTATTTAGGAACAATTTTGTCCCAAAAGTGTTACTTAGGAGCAATACTAAACAAATTCTAAATCCCGACTAAAAGAATCTAGAATTTAAATCATTTTTGTTCTACAACACTAAAGCTAAATCCCGACTAAAAGAATCTAGAATTTAAATCATTTTTGTTCTACAACACTAAAGTCTAATTTAGGAATGCTTCTAAAAAATACTTTTGGGAAAAATACCTTTGGGGAGAAACTAAAATTTTAAACTTTTGAAAATATGCTTTTGGGTCAATTTTTTGCTTGGGAGAAGTATTTTTATTCTAAAAAAGCAGCTTATTTAGGAACACTTTTATCCCAAAAGTATTTTTTTTTTCAAAAGTATTGCTTAGAAGTAATACTAAACAAATCCTAAATCCCGATTAAAAAATATTGAATTTAAATCATTTTTGTTCTACAACACTAAGGCATAATTTAAGAATGCTTCTCAAAAGTGCTTTTGAGAAAAAAAATATCTTGGGAAGAAGTTAAAATTTTCAACTTCTGAAATAGTGCTCCAATTTTTTGCTAAGAGAAACACTTTTTCTCTAAAAAAACAACTTATTTAGAAACATTTTTATCCAAAAAATGCTTTTTATCTCAAAACTATTTCTTAAAAGCACTACTAAAATAGACCATAAATCTTGACTCAAAGAATGTAAAATTTAAAAAGTTTTTGTTCTACAACTCTAAGACCTAATATAGGAATGCTTCTCAAAAATGTTTTTGCGGAAAAATATTGATGGGGAGAAGTTAAAATTTTCAACTTCTGAAAAAGTGTTTTTGGGTCAATTTTTTTTTTGGGAGAAACAGTTCATTTATCAAAAAGTAGCTTATTTAGGAACACTTTTTTTCTAAAAACTATTTTTTTGTCCTAAAAGTATTTTTTAGAAGCAATACTAAACAGACACTAAATCCTAGCTCAAAAAATGTAGAATTTAAATCATTTTTGTTCTACAACGCTAAGGCCTAATTTAAGAATGGTTCTTAAAAGTGCTTTTGAAAAAAAAATATTTTTGAGGAGAAGTTAAAATTTTCAACTTCTTAAAAAGTGCTTTTGGGTCTCTTTTTTTTGGAAGAAACACTTTTAATTTCAAAAAGTAATTTATTTAGGAAAACTTTTATCTCAAAAATATTTTTTTTTTCAAAAATGTTTCTTAGAAGTAATACTAAATAAATCCTAAACCTCAACTCAAAGAATGTAAAATTTAAATCGTTTTTGTTCTACAATACTAAGGGCTAATTTAGGAATTGTTCTCAAAAGTGTGTTTTGAAAAGAAAAATTTTGGAGAAAAACTAAAATTTTAAACTTTTGAAAAAGTAATTTTGGACCAATTTTTTGCTTTAGAGAAACACTTTTTCTCTCAAAAAGCAGCTTATTTAGGAAATTTTTATCCCAAAATTACTTTTTGTCCAATAAATATTTTTTAGAAATAATGCTAAACAAACTCTAAATCCTGACTCAAAAAATATAAAATTTAAATCGTTTTTATTCTATAATACTAAAATCTAATTTTGAGAATGCTTCTCAAAAGTGCTTTTCGAAAAAAAATTATTTTTATGGAGAATCTAAAATTTTCAACATTTGAAAAACTGCTTTTGGGCCAATTGTTTTTGAAGTACACTAATATTGTCCCATTTTTCTTTTGAAATTGAAAGGGAAAAAATTGGGCATTAGCCCTTTTTGTTTTTTCATTTTTATTATAAATTGCCTATAGCAGTGTTTCATTTTCAATTAAAATGACAATTGCCTTTAGATGATAGTTATTCCACGTTGAAAATGAGATGTTTATTATGGGAGTTAAAACTCAATCATACATATAAATTTAGATTTAATGCTCGATTTGATATTTGAATTATATTCATTTTATTATTTTTGAGAAAAATGTGGAGAAATTAAAATTTTTAACTTTTGAAAAAGTGTTTTTGGACTAATTTGTTTTAAAGAACATTAATATTGTCCGATTTTTCTTTTGAAATTGAAAGGAAAAAATGAGCATTATTCCTTTTATTTTTTTCATTTATAAACTGTCAAAAGCAGTGTTTCATTTTCAATTAAAATGAGAACTACCTTTGAATGACAATTATTCCACGTTGGAAATAGGATGTCTATTATGAGAATTCAAACCCAATCATACATATAAATTTAGGTTTAATGCTTGATTTGATATTTGAATTATATCCATTTTATTATTTTTGTATTTAATTGTCTTTTTCATTTTAATCTTTAAATTATCGTTCGTTGTACAATTTAGCCCATGAAATTAAAAGTATAATTAGTGCTGCTATTAGAATACACTATATTGTCTTATTTTATTTATTTTAATATTATATAAATTATATTAATTAAAAATTTTGAAAACATTATATATAAAATATAAATAATTCAAATTTTCAAAAAAAAAATTAAAATCTCATAAAATCCTAAAACATATGTGTTGAGTAATTTTCTCTTGTATTTTATTAATGAGAACATTCGGATATTTACACATGTTATAACAATTCATGACAAGACCTCACTGTTCGTACGATTGATAGTCTTCGGGCATGTAGGACACGTGTATCACTCTGAGTTGCCTGCTAGGCATCACGGTCTCCTCACATGTGAGCTCCTTAGGTATAGGCGAATAAAGACCGAGAACTCCCCTTGGCTCGTGTGAGCTGATGTTGTGAGCTCCTCTTGTTATCCTCTCTCGGTAAGTCTTGCGCACATCCATCTGGTGAGGTTTGACTGGGTCGCGGATAGATGACCCAGATCTTATTTAAGTTTCGGGTTGATGATCACTAACGTATAACAATATGAATGTAAATTCTAAAAAATATATATAAAATTTCAAAAAAGAATTAAAAAATAGTTAAAATTTAGAAAATTACTAAAAGAACCTCAAAGTACCCAGAAATATATATTATAGAAAATTTTAATAATTTTTTTTAAAAAAATAATTGTTTTTCAAAAAACCCAAAATATATAAAAAAAAATTCAAAACAATATATAAAAGTTTAAATTTTTCTTGAAAAAGTTAAACTCAAAAAATATAAATTCTAATGTAATAGTTAAACTGAGAAATTGAAACATTAAAATATTAAAATATATATATAAATTCTATAAAAAAAATTATCGTTTTAAAATAGTAAAAACTTTAATGGAAATTTGATCAATGCTCGGTCAAGGCCAGTCAACAATAGTTAAAGACAATGGTTTATTTTCTAAACTATTTAATTTTTTAAAGAAAGTTTAATTTTTTTTAATTTTGGACTATATAATTTTTTTTTAATTTCAATATTCATGAACACCACAGTATCACTATTTAATTGATAGGAATGTACTACGTGGCACATTTTGATTGGTGTCACATATCAATCACTATTTTAATACTATTACACAAATTGAATTCATAATTTAAGTACTAAAGTAACAAACACATTACAAATATTAAAATAGAAAAATAAGTATAATTGAAAAGTTAAATTGAGCATTATCAGAGGCGGATTTAGAGGTTGGTAAGGTCCGTCCCTTAAAATAGAAAATTTATCATTTTGATCCTTTAAATTTTTAAAAATTTTAAATTAGTAAAGGTAAAATTATATTTTTCTCCCTAAAATAATAAAAAATTTATTTAATCCTTCAAAAATTATAAAGATATAGACAATTTATTTTGGGTCTCCTAAAATTTTTCCATGACTTCACCTCTGAGCATTATACATTTAAATTAGTATATTCTACTCATCAGAGTAATCACTGCAATGTAAATTCTCATTTGTAGTTCGATTATATTATTGAATTTTTTTATTATTTTCCAAGAAGTTTAGAACATGAGCTATGTGGTAAAGAGTTTATAAATTCCCTTAACAATTTCATTCACATGTTGTTAGGGATCAACCCGATTAAGTAATGAACAAGTAAAAATAGCGGAAGAATTGAGAAATTAAATACACAAATTTAACGTGAAAAAATCCCTCCGAAGAGGATAAAAAACTACAGGCAAAAATAATTTTACTATAATGGCAAAAGAACGAATAGTATAAAAAATGGAGATAAAAAATTAAACTCCAAAACCCAAAAAAAAAAAACCTTTAAAACGTAAACACAAAATTCTCCAAAAGTATTAGGATTTCTAGTCTCTAATGAGTATGTTTTCTAAGGTTGTAAAATAACCTATTTATAGGCTAAATTTCTAAGTCAAATAATAATAAAATAATCTAGACTAATAAGAGTTTAATTGAATTAAATAAATTGAGTTTAATTGAAACAAATAAACAGAGTTTAACAAGAAAATTATTTCTCAAATTTAACTTTAAATATGACTCATACTTAACACATGTATTAATCAAACTCAAAATTGAAAACTTCAAAAGTTTTAATCAGATAATGAGAGATATCTTTGCGTTTTGTCAAATGATACAAACAATGAAAAACTAGAAAAGAAAGAGAAAAGTTCGACATTGAGAATGTGAAGGAATATGAGCCAAATAGGGGTGGGCTCAATGGGGCCTTACTGAAGTCAACCCTATTTTTATTTATTTATTTATCATCCTCCTAAATCTTAAGAATAGAAGTGAACAAAATTCGATTCGAATAGAAAAATTTGAAAAAAATTTGAATTTCGAAATATTCGAATCGAGTTATTTGAGTTAAATGAATCGAGTGGAATTTTTTTTTGAATTTCGAGTTCGAATCGAATTGAATTTTAGAATTCGAATAATTCGAATAAACTGAATAAAACTATATTATTTTTAATTTTAAATTTATATTACCCAAGTCCAATTTATTATACCTCATTTCCTCCAAAGCCCACACATTTTATCTTACCCAATTTTTCTTAAAGATTAAAACTCATCCATAAACTGAACTCAAATATTTTTAATTTTTTACCTTTTATCTGACCTAAATATAATTTCATTCTTAAAAAAAACTCATAAACTAAAATCAAAATCAATTTTCTCTTCTTCAAAAAAAAGCCTCTAAATTAAGCCCCATTCTTCTTCTTCTTCATAGTTAATTCAAGATTCAACCCCTCCATATTAAGCTGACTTTCGTGTGGATGTAATGGATGAATGACTGGAAAAAGAGATTAGCAATTAAAGCATGAAATTGTTTCAAGTTAGACAAAAAATCACAGTAATTGCATGCATATCCTTAGATACTTCATTCGAAATTTTAATGTTGTGTGCGTTAAGATTGGGTCTCTACAATTTGGGATTTTGAATTTTAATTTCTGGGGGATATTATTGGGACTAAATTGAGAGCTCTCCCTTATTTTCACAATTTAATGGGAATAGAACAATGGAACCTTTCTTCCTCATAATAACAACCCGCTATGAATAGCATCCCCCTAACAATTTAAAAAAAAAAAGAACTAAAAAGAATGTTAAGTATACATTCTCCTAGCGGATTAAAGCTGCGTGGTGAAGGTCTGGTTGAGGTGCTCAGAAAAAAACATCAATTCTGGACTAGAAAAAAACATCTGGTCCTTCCATACCTATTAGTAAAATTGACAGGTACAGTCATTTCTTTGTTCCATAAAATTGGAGCAATGAGCAGTCAAAGACTGTGATATGGTGATAGGTAACCCATATGTAAAGACAGAGTGATAGATTCGATTTGTATAAGCTGAATACATCTGAAGTGGACTCAAAAATTGAATATATAATTAGGTGGATCAACTAATAAATATTTATCAATGATGGTCTAATGTGTTTTGTATGAACCATTTCATTAGCATTTAGCTGATGAGTGTCATCATGTAATCGAAATGTCGTATTTGGTTTGGGCATTCGATTGTGAAGGAGATCGTTTAGTTCTCCTATATGTTGCTGTAAATATTTATTTATTGCTAATGCACTTGCGTGTGTTGCAAGTGACAGATTGTGAGAATAGACTAAAATTTATGCTTATAGAGTTGTGGTCCTGAATTCACTTTGTAACCAAAGAAGCTTCAGTGCCAATAAATAAAATTCATTCGTTTGTACCCATTGTGGCAATGATTTCTGGTTTGTTGTTGACAGTATGCAATATTTGGTTTGAGTATTGAGTGCATATGTGGTCCCAATTTCTGCAAATGTCAACTATCTCGGTTTCTAGAATTAATTTATCGTCTTGTTTAGGTAAATAAATTTTAAGAGTCTGATTTATTTCAGATTTTAATTTTCTTATAGTTTCTGAATCTGTATTGGACCAACTAAAAGTTTTATCCTTTTTTAATTTGTTATATAATATACTTATCTTTTTTGATAAGTCTGGAAAGAAATTTCTACCGTAATTTATTATTCTTAAAAATTGTTGAAGTTGTTTTTTATCTTCAATTTTTTCAGGAAATTCTTTTATTTTAACTATGATATAATCTTGTAGTTTAAGACCATCATTAGATAATTTTAATCCTAAAAATTCTATTTCTGTTTTTTCTAGCTCTATTTTCTTAAGACTTAATATATTTCCATGTTTTATGAATTCTTGAGAAATAATATTTAAATGTTTTCTGTGTAAATCTAATGTATCTGAAAATACTAAAATATCATCAATATATACAATACAAAACTTCTTATATTTACCAAAAATAGAGTCCATCTATCTTTGGAATATTTGAGGTGTATTACATAATCCAAATGACATTACCTTCCATTGGTAGTGTCTATTAGGTGCACTAAAAGCTGTTAAAGGTCTAGATTCTTCTTTTAGCATGATTTGTCAAAAGCCTGATTTACAGTCAAACTTACTAAAATATTTGACATATTTTGTCTGGTTAATTAAAACATCTTTTCTTTGAGATTTATTATAAAGACATAATTTAAATAGTTTATTAAGAACTGAATTATTAGTTCCTATATCTTTAAAATATTGAACTGTATCAAGAAGATTGTTTATCTCTTTAAGATCTAAATATCCTATTTCAAAATTATCTCAATCTCGATATAAAATAGATTTTAGTAATAAATCATGAAATATTTGCTCTTTAATTGTTTTTTCAACTAAAAATTGAGAAAGCTTAGTAAGAGCTCTCTTGAAATTTACTCTTTGTTCAGTAATATGGGTTTTCCATATTTAATTAATAATATTATATATTTCTGGTGGTAGACCAGGATTATAAAAATCTTTTACCTAATTCATTTGTTGTGTTTTCAACAAATTTTCTTTCACACAAAATTTTTCTGCCTTTTTAATAACTTCTGCATAATTGGTTTGATATGCAGAATATCTCTGAGTTGAGAGTTTGGCGTTTTGGGTAAGAAAATATAAAGATAACAGACGGTTTTAGGTACCTGAGATAACAAAGTCATGGAAGAAACTGACTGTTTATATAATGATAAAACTTTTAGTTGGTCTAATACAGATTCAGAAATTATAAGAAAATTAAAATCTAAAATAAATCAGACTCCTAAAGTTTATTTACCTAAACAATGTGATAAATTGATTCTAGAAACCGATTTTCATTTGTTGAATTATTATTGAAGATTGTATTTCCTCCATTCTAGTATTTCTAGAATTTACAGTTGGTTCTGTAGGAAATATAGGAATATGAACTGTTTTCATTCCTATGGGTGTAGAAGAATTATGATCTGAATTTTCCTCTTCATCCTCTATTTGAGTATTTGAGGGTAAAACTAACTTATTATTAGTATCTGTAATTGTATTATTTTTAAAATAAGCTAGAAATATACCAGTCTACATAAATAATGTAAGTTTTGTAGTACCAAAACTATTATGTTTTCCAGCTATGCATGGAGATATATTATTAAGAAATAATTTTATATATCAGCATTTACCATTTGCTATTGATAAAAATATAATTATGCTATCTATAGAAAAAAAAAACTTCTATAGAAATACCATTATCTGACTATGAAAAAACTATAGAAGATTAGGTACAATCAATGACTATTGTTATAAACAACAACAATTGGACAAAAGAAAATTTTTTAAATTACTTTGTTGGAATATTTCAAGGAGATGTTTTACAATTCTTAAGAAGATGGGAAGAATCAGAATTGATTATAAAGGATAGAACTTACAATAACACTATGATATTATTCTTCCAGAAAATGAAATACTGTAGCTCTGATACTAGTTACAAGAGGAAAGGGATATCGGTAGCGAAAGTCAGGGAAGCTATTGTACAAGAGTATTTTTTGAAGGAAAGTCAGGGAAGCTATTGTACAAGAGTATTTTTTGAAGGAAAAATTTACAGAGAAACTCTAAAGATAACTAGAAAGATTTGAGTATTTTTCGAATCTATTTTCCTTTTTCCTTTAGGATCTTGATATGTTTGATCAGTTTTCATAGGTTCAGGTTCAGGTATATCTATATTTTCATCTTCATCTGTTGAAGTATTTTCTTTTTCAGATTGATCACTTGTTACTTTTATATCTTCTAGATTTATACTATTACTAAAATTTTCAGAACTACTACTACTATCTGTTGTATCATAATTTAACATATAATGATAATTAAATAATATAAATAAATTTTTATGTTGTTCATAAAGTTGTTCAATAAGTTTTAAATATTCTATTCTTTCATATTTATCAGAAGTTTTGGAAAATTTTTCTTTCCAATGTTCTATAAGTTGTTTATAAGATTGAAAATCATATTTTTGTTGTTTTGTATATTTTTTCTTATGTTTTTCAAAATTTGAAGATGATTCTTCAGAAGAAGTTTCTTCTTCATCTGATAGAGTTAATATTATGTTACAATTACCATAATATAAAGGACCTAAATCTTTATTTTGATCTATATTTTTATCTTCTAAAACATGTTCTAATTTGTTATTAATTTCTATTAACATATTTTTAGATTCATTGTTTAAATCTAACTCAATTACTATTCCTAGATTATTTACTTGCTGTTCAATTTCATTAACTTTATTATATAGCTTATTAAAATAGATAGAAGTTATATCTATTAGACTATTAAAACCTTTACTAATAGATGAAATATTATTTTCGTTTTTAGAATCTACATGCATAGTATGATTATAAGTTTTATCCTTATATAAATAGTCAGTTTCTTTCATGACTTTATTATCTCAGGTACCTAAAACCGTCTGTTATCTTTATATTTTCTTACCCAAAACGCCAAACTCTTAACTCAGAGATAAACAGGCAATAGTAAGACAGAATAACAGATATATGAGTTTTGAGATAAAACAAACATGAAAGTAATCAGAATTGATTATAAAGGATAGAACTTACAATAACACTATGATATTATTCCTCCAGAAAACGAAACACTGTAGCTCGGATACCAGTTACAGGGGGAAAGGGATATCGGTAGCGGAAGTCAGGGAAGCTATTGTACAAGAGTATTTTTTGAAGGAAAAATTTACAGAGAAACTCTAAAGATAACTAGAAAGATTTGAGTATTTTACGAATCTATTTTCCTTTCCCAATTTCTATCAGGATTTAGAGAGATGTTTTAAATGATGGATTATTTTAGGCTCATGTGTAAGTGTATATGGATATGTTTTTACTATGAATATGTTGAATTTTTCTTAAAAAAATTCATATCATATCTCCATACCCTTGTTGTTTAATTATTACTTGAAAGAATAAGAGTGAGGTCTGGGAGTCTAGAAATGTTGGCAAATGAAAAGTGGATGATGAAGAATGCTATTCTGTTTCTTTTTTTTTTTGTTTGAGAGTAGTGCTAATTGGATTTCTGCTGGTGAATGATGTATTTTTCTTTAAATTTAGTCTTCTCACCAATATGTTTAACCTATAAGTCAAATCCAATTAGCTGTTCTAGTTTCCGGTTTTTGAAATTTTTATTATTTTGACTCTTCAATTCTTTGGAAATATTATTTTTATAACTCAAATGATTAATTTGTTTTTTTTAACTTGTAGATGAGTGATCCAATTCCAAAACGAGATGGTTCAACTCAAAGTTCACAAAATTTTTTGCCAAGTCGGGATGATCAAACAACAACCAAGGGACATGTTCGAATAAAGGTTACTCTGAGGGCAGCTTGTTGGAGCCATTTCACCAAATATATAACTGAAGAGGGGGAGAAGAGAGCAAGGTGCAATGCTTGTGATACTACTTACACCATGGAGTCAAGTTCATGTTCTACAACGAATTTGAACAATCATTTGAAAACATGTGTAAAAGACCTCGAGGTAATACTTCTGACCCAAGGCAATCAATATTAACATTTATGAAGACTAACCAAGAAACAACAGATTTATCAACTTGGGTGTTTGATAAAGATGCTGTTAGAAAGACATTGGTTCATATGATAATTGTGGATGAACTTTCTTTTAAAATTGTAGAGGGAGAGGGTTTCAAACACTTTCTTTCTATAGCATACCCACGGTTTAGTATTCCATCTTGTTGGACAATTAGAAGGGATTGTCTAGATTTATTTAACTCCATGAAGAGTGTAATGAAGAAATGTTTTGAAAAAGATATGAGTAGGGTTTGTTTGACGAAAAACACTTGGACTTCATTATAGAGGATATCTTACATGGTTTTAAAAGCACATTGGGTGGATGATGAATGGAGGTTACAAAAAAGGATTATAAATTTTTGCCCAATATCTGCTCATAGAGGTGAAAGCATAGGTCAAGCGCTTGAAAAATGTCTTCGAGATTGGGGGATTGAGAGGGCCTTCACTATTACGGTTGATAATACCTCCGCCAATAATGTTGCAATTGAATATTTGAGAAAGAAATTGAATCATCGAAATGCGTCTGTTGCAAATGAGAAATTTATGCATATGAGATGTGTTGCACACATTCTTAATCTCATTGTGCAATACGGTATTAAGGATGCTTCTGTGTTTGTGGATCGAGTTAGAGATGCTGTGAGTTATAAAAGAGCATCACCACCAAGGTTGACAAAATTTAACCAACGGGCAAAAGAAGAAATGATAGATAGTAAGGCTCAATTGTGTTTAAATGTGCTTACTGGATGGAACTCAACTTATATGATATTAAAGGTGGTAGAAAAATATGAGCGTGTATTTGAATCATATGTACGTGATGATCATCACTTTTTTCTTGACCTCAGTGTTGGAGATGGAGTTCCTACATTTGATGATTGGGAAATTGTTCGAAGAGTTATAAAAGTACTAGAGCCTTTTTATCATCTTACACTAAAGGTGTTCGGAACTTTGCATGTTACCTTTCATTCACTTTTTGAAGTATTGACGAATGTGCATTGTCTTTTTGATGGCTGACAACATTGTAGAGATTTAGACATAATTTCTATGACTTTCAAAATGAGGGATAAGTATAATAAGTATTGGGGTGAAGGAAACAAGATCAACATGCTAGTTTATTGGGGTGAAGGAAACAAGATCAACATGCTAGTTTACTTGGTGATTATCTTTGATCCGCGATGTAAAATGAGCTTTTTGGACTTTGGGGTCAACTTGCTTTTTCCTAATGTTGCTAATGACACCATCAAAATGATTGATAAAGAATTACATTACTTGTTCAATGAGTATTTTTCTAATGCCAGGGGAATTCAATTGTTTGAAGGTAGATCTAGTTCTTTGACAAATATTTTCAGTTCAATGGAAATAGATCAGTCAAAAATACAAGTGGGCTTGGCCAAGAAAAAATACCTTAAGAAGAAGAAACAAGTTGGAGTAGAAATTAATTCTGAGTTGGATAGGTATTTGGGTGAGGAGGAAGAAGTAAACAATTCAAGTTCATTTGATTTATTATTGTGGTGAAAAATGAACAGTCATAGATTCCAAATTCTTGCACAAATGGCTTGAGATATTCTTGCTATTCCTATCTCAACAGTTTCCTCGAAAAGTGCATTTAGCACGAGTGGACGTGTTCTCGATAGTTTTAGAAGTTCTCTAACTCCTCTCATGGTCGAGGCTTTGGTTTGCACACAAGATTGACTTCGAAAATCTAATGGTGCCATCAATCTTGAAGACCATGTTGATGAACTTCAGGCCATGAAAGATAGTAATATATTAATTTTGATTCATTAAATAAGCTTTTGTGTTATTTATATTAGTAAGTATTCTCATAATTTAACTAATATTTTGTTTTTAAATTTGCTAGACTTATCCAAAATACCCGAAGCTCAAGAAGGTAATATACTTAGCATTAGTTTATAAAGTTAAATGTTTATTTAATTTATTTTTGCAAATATTTGTTTATCATTTAACTAACTCATTCAATATTTTTACTAGATGTTTCCATGTTATCAAGGGAGTTTAAAGCAAAAGAAGAAGCTTAAGCTATTCTACAATGGTTTTGTGTTATTGCTGCTAGTTTATTTGATTTTTGTTGTGGTGTTTTTATTTTTTGTTTTGTTGTTTGGAATGGTATAGTCGTGTGGGTTTCTATTGTATTTTGGACTTTTGCTTATGTTTTTTTAAATCTTGTTGAGTTATTGTTGTTACTTCGACTTATGTTGTTTATTTGGACTTTTGTTTATGTTTTTTTTATTATACTCTTGTTGTGTTATCATTGTTTACTTGAATTTTTTTTCCACTTATTTATTTCAATTTTTCGTTGTATAATCATGTTTAAAAACTTTAAATAAAAATATTTAAAAAAATTACATAAAATTAAACAACACCAAATTAATTTTTTAATTTACTCGAACAAATATATCCGATTCGATTTGATTCGAATTCTATCTCACTCTACTCGATTCGTAAAAATTTTAAATCGAGTTAAGATATGAAATAGGATTCGAAAACTCGATTAACTCAAAAATTTTTCATTCAATTCGATTTGATTCGATTGAATGCTCACCCCTACTTAAGAATGCCATTGCCAAATCCTTGAGCCCATATTTGATGAATCATGGTCACTTACACAACTTTAGGAGCCCACTTTATGAAGTGAATTAGGTAACATGTGAAAAAAATAATAAAAAGATATAGCTAGGTAATATTTGGCAATCATTTCTTCTTCCTCTTCTCTTTTCGTTTTTGAAACTTAAAATGAGGTTGGAACTTTGTTAATACACGGTATAAACGAATGTGGAGATAGAGAGAAGGGAGTTACGATGAAGAGGTAGAGGTAGAGAAAAAGAAGATAATAAAAAATGGAATATCTTTTGTGTCCTCAAAGAATCTTTAGAATTTAATTATACAATATCAGATTTCGAATCGGACTCTAATTAGATTTTAGGTCGAGTTATTTTTATTATAATTATATAATGAACTTTTATAAGAGGTTATTATTATGTAGTAAAAATTAGCCATTGCTTTCAAGGCTTTACAACTTTTAAGAGTTAATTATATATGGCTAAATACGTAGCTTAATTAAAGGATACATGTAATCCTCTTCTTGGTAAGATGATCCCAATTAACTTATGTATATAATATAGGTAAATTGATTGCATGTTTATCTAATTTGAGGGTTATGTTCTAGTTTTCTTTTATTTATTTTAAAATAAAGATATATAAGTATTATATTTTTAAATTTATTATTTCATTGATTGATACGAATTCTTTTTTTTAATATACTGGTGTGATTACATGATAGTATTTGTTTATATTTTTTTAACTCTTTGACAAGGCACACACACCTTGCATACACAAGTGCTCGAATCCGGATCTCTTAGGATGAATAACATTTTCTTTTTCACTGGAACCACTCGTTGGATTCATTAATACAAATTCTTTTATTCAATTGTATGGTTAGAAATATCATTTTTCACCTAATTTATTAAAATTTAGTGACAGTTAAAAGTTAATTCGTAATAAACGAAAATTTGTCATAGAAATGATTGCCATTCTTCATTTAGTAACTTCGAAGATTCTTATGGAATACTAATCCAATATTTTGTTATACATTGACCCATATTTTAATCGACATTTAGTTTGAATTTTAATATAAATCTATAAATTAGAGATTACATGTTAGATAATATAATAGACCTAGGTTTTAGTAGAAAAGAAAAGCCTATATATTTTAGAGAAGTTATATGTGTGTATGTGTTTTCTTTTGTGTGTGGGGGTGAGTATTATTATTTGTGAAGAGGGTTTGCAGCTTTGTCCACTCAAAAGTTGAAGTTGTAAGTTTTTTAGAAGAGTAATTTTATATCATTTTTTGTTCTTAGACGTAGGGCAAAAAGGTTTAACCTCCTTAAATTTGGGTCATTGGTTATTCTTTTGATTCCTTTCTTCTTGAATGCTTCTTGTATGTTACCACCCTATTCATAACAACTGGTAAATGATTTTTTATTTAAGGGAGGAAAAAAAGTATTTATCAAGAGGCAATGAAGGGTGAATCGTAATAAAATTTGAAATCTCACTCTTTGATGGGGAAAGCAATTTCACTATGTGGAAGGAGTATCATTCAAGATGTTTTGGCGCAAAAATGACATGAATCTCATACGCATGAAGATTATGATCACAATTTAAGTTATTCGATAGTTTCTTAATAGGTTCAACTCTTGAAAAGACGATAAATATGAAAGAAAGTAAACAAAGGATTTTTGGATATAACTTACGAATACAAAAATAATCTTAGAAACGAACCTAAGTTATAAATTCAAATAGACTCGATTTCTATAAAGATGTTTAAGACTCGAAAAGTTTAGGAAACAAATAAGAACAGTATGGGGATGATCGCCACACTCATAGAATAGAAAGAAAATGGGAGTGATAAAATCAAGGGTTTGAACGCCATAAGAAAACAATTCTTGATAAGTTCAGGTTTTAAGTTCTTGAAGAACAAAAGAGAATTCTCTCAAATATATATTAAAATGTTTGTGGAGGTGTGCCTCGTATTATTCTTCTAGTTAAACTCTGTTATCTTTTTCCAGTTAAATTCTGATTATTCCAAGGATATTTTAGTATTATTAGAACTCTAACCTTAGCCTATTTAAAGGGGCCTTGTATCCTTGTTTTGATAGGCCAATAAAAAAAAGGGGTTTTCTTTGGAGGTGACAAAATGTAGTCGCATATGAGTTTTGGTGAGAGTTTCATGGTAGTTATGAAGAGTCTTTTATACCGCTTTCATGAGTTTCTTATGAGATTTAGGGTTTTGTTTATCAGTTTTCTCTTTGGGATTTTGGTCTTTATATTCGGGATTTTGGGTAATGTACATTTAGTACATTTAGGTTAATTTTCTTCATATTATACTCTCATTTGTTTACTCATTTAGTGAAAAGTTGAAGCCTTATTTGCCTGTGATTTTTTCTCTTTGAGGGTTTTCAGCATAACATCTTTGTGTCTGTTCTTCTCTGCTTTTATTATCTCATTGTTTATACGGGTTGATCCCCAACAAACTAGTAACAGAGTCTTGTTCAGCTTCCGTAGATCAACTCGTTCGGTGACACAACAAGGATATTGGATATCAAGAAGTTCGATGGATCATAAATTTTAGTTTCTGGCAACAGAGGTAGCTGATGTGGTCGAGGACAAGGGTGATGATTCATTGCTCTCCAAATAATCTAGTTGAAGGTGGAGTCGGGTCAGATGTCAAGCATGTGTCTGATGTAGAGAAGAATCTTATCCTTTTTTGGTTTTAAGGACTCGAATGGTTGTAGAATGTTTTGAGGCAAGGTTGGTCGTAGAGGGTTACAGTCAGGTGGAAAGAGTTGATGTTTTCTCTCCTGTTGGAGTATTACTGGTCCTTGTTGCATTATACAACTTTGATTTGAAGACTAGGAATTTTTTAGTTTCCAAGTTCGATCACGGTTTAGACTTGGTTGACATTTGACCGACTCCGGATGTACTAACATCTAGAGTGTGAATTATTCTACAAAATATATGGAATTTAAGGCAGTGTCCGCAAGTATACGGGTTAGGTTGTAATATAGTTTGTTCACAATGAAATAGTTCGCAAGTATACGGGTCAGGTTGTAATTCTGAGGATCGTACCCAAAGGAGGTTAGTACTAAATTAACTCTAACCTAAACGTCAATACATCTAATTAGTACTTTAAATAAATTATATTATGAATAAACATAAATAAAGGGTTTTTTTTGCGTTTTTATAATTAAAGAACTAAAAATAACATAAATAGATAAAATTCAAGATATCAAAGAATAGGATAAATCAAATATGGTATGGGGATTAGCTCGCTTCGGTAATCCCCATCAACTGTCACTTTGGGTTCCTCATCAATTAACTAGTCGCTATCCCAATAAGATATTTCGATCTTCTACTGACATAATGAGTCAGCAAGGACTACTTATCTTCCGACCTCATTGTCCAGACTGGCTTAAGGTGAAGGTGTTCACGGATGGGCCATACCAATTTTGGGCTAATTCCCATCTTGATGATTTTCTGAGATTGTCAAGCCTAGGGTTTTCTTCATGTTCTTCCTTTCCCAAACAGCTGATCCGTTGAGTAACCCTGCAAAACAATTAACATATTATACCTTCACTTACTAATCCCCCATAAAGGGATTAGTTCTTCATGATTTTCATAAATAATATAAAATCGATATAAAAGATGAACATAAATATTGAATTGAAAATATAAGATTTAGGAAAAGCCTGATTTGTATTTAAGAACTGGAATGAATCCATAGCGTCTGATCGTATACACAAATTGGATCTCCCGAAATAAAGAAAGATAAAACATAAATAAACTAAAACCGAAGAAAATGAGAAAAACCTAAATTAAACTAAAAAGAGAATTTAATCTAATTAATTGGTGTTTAAAATGAGAGCCTAATGAGCCTATTTATAGATTTTAGGTGACAATCATCCTCAACCCTAGATCAGCTGACGTTCTCAAGCTTAAAGTTGCATTGTGAAAACCAAAACACTCCTTACTCGGTGTAATTTTGCATTTAGAGGTCGATGTCGCGACACATTAGATCCTGTGTCGCGACATAGCAGTCAGTGTACTCTTTTATGGACATTTGTAAGGGTTTATCGTGAAACCCATATTCCGTGTCGCGACATAGCCTGTAGTTTCAGTACTTCTTCGTTTTGGTCCCTATGTTATGACGTCTGTTGCCCCGTGTCATGACATAGTGATCAATCTTGATATATATCACCTTCTAATGGTCTCCTGCACACTTACTAAGTAGATTAGCTAACTTTTAGGCCTTAATCGACCTTGAGGTCAATAAAAGACTCGATTTCACACTTTTTACACATTTAGGCCTCAAACTACTAACTCCTAAGTAAATTCTAGCAATAATACTTAATTTCAAGCCTCTAAAGTGTGAAAACTAGTTTAATCTGCTATGTCAAATTACGGTAGATCAAACTCCCTCACACTTAAGTCATTGCTTGTCCTCAAGCAATATAAATATATAATTAAAATAAACGAAAAAGAAGGTATGAAAACAAAAAGAAAACAATTAGTTGCAAATAAAAGTAAACCAATTGACAAAACATAAAATAAATAAATAAGCAAAAAGGAAAAATCAAAATAAAATAAAAAAATTTGACTTGGATTCTTTATTTAAATAAGCTAGGGTTAGTGCAGATGAATGTATAAATAAACCTCACACCTAAACTCCCCCACACTTAACCTTTTATTTGTCCTCAAGCAAATCAAATCTAGGCACATAATCATGCAATAAGAAGAAGTCCCTTGAATTTTATTTCTACTAAGAACAGGATTGTGAAATATTAAACGTATAACAATTCTTATCGCACATTTAACTTAATCTTGATAGTTTAATGCCTTGAAATTTTTTAAAGTAAATTAGTTTTACTGTACAAAGTTACATTACTAAAAAATTAGAAGTAATTCCCATAGCCAAATATTTAATAATATTATCATTAACATAAATCAAACAAATCTGTTGCAGACACATTCATTGGAATAAAAAATATTCATCAAGTATAATTGTTAGCAATTCCAGAAGATTATGCACAGAGAACGCTTAAGTCACATTGGTCTTTTAGGCTTGTAAAGTTTTAAGGCTTAGGACGGTATGAGTTCAAAGAAAGATATGGCTCAAAATGGTTTAAACACTAGAAATAGTTAGGCACATGACATTGTTCACTCTCTTCCCCTTTAATGTCCCATCCAAGCTCATCACCTTTTAGTCTCCCCCTCTAACCTACATTTTCTCTCCATGTAGGAAGATACAATATAATACTGCAACTATGGTTGACTTAACGAGTTTTTGTGCATGATGATTGAGTTTTCCCTCACTTTTGTGACTTTTTATTTTTTCACTTGACTTTTATTCTTTTCTCAATCAAAATGCTTTTGTTTTTGTTCTGTACTTTTTCTTCTCGTTCTTACTTTTGATTTTTATGCATTTTTTTGTCACACATATTTTTTTCGACCAATAATCACTGTATCACATTGTTTCTTCCTTTTTTGCTCTTTTTAAAGGAAACGACCGTAATGTATCTACCTAAACTCTCAATATCTATGGCTTGACGTTTATTTCATAACGTATTAAAGGACTTAGGATAAGGAAGAGTTAAACTTGTATGTATGGTCTTTGGGATTTCAATTTTGTTGGTTCATCAAAAAGGAGTTATCAAGCTCAAATAATTAAACTAGGGATTCATAACATTAAGGTAAGGTCATTTGAGATTTGGCTATTCAAATAATGCCTTAGGTAATCTTTAAGCATCTCACTATCCACAATTTCATTCATGCATCAAATTAAACCAAATGAATAATAATCAATTCAACAGTCATGTCTCTACGACTATCTATAAGACTTATATCTTATATGGCATCATCATTCTCACTTCAATACTTCTAATCTATTATGAAATTTAACTAGGTAATCTAATCAATTTCCCTAAAAAATAATCAAATTATCTCATATAAATAAAAAATTTCATGCTTAACAAAAATCATTGCACACTTCATTATTTTCAACCATTACTCACAATATTAATATAATCCCAACACAATGAGAAAAAAATAATTTTTTTAGGAAATCACAAACGAAAACACACACAAAGAAAATAATCCTACGTACTTCCCCCACCCTTTAGAACATACATTTCCCTTAGTGTAAAATAATTAAAATGCAAAAAAAAAATATCCCTGAGTAGGCTGAATCCTTGTTGTTATGATAATCTCGGGGTTTGTATGCTCCAAGCGGACCAAGAGTACCAAAAAAAATTCTACAAAAAGAAATAGGAAATATAATATAAAGAAAATAAAAATAAAAATAAGAAAAAAAGATGAAGTGTCGATAATGGTTGACAGATCGTTTACAAATATTCGGATGAACTTTGGGCCTTAAATGTTGCGAACTACGTTCTATCTAGGATGTCGTGACATTAGGGTGCGATTGTCGAAACGTTTTTGAAAATCGTCCCGAACTTTTAATTTTTAAAATCGAAAATGGAAGTCGCCACCAATCATTTTATTTGGTGTGATTGGGACACCTTCAAAAAATTTTAATTAATAGAAAATGGCTTTGGTCTTTGAAACCCAGAAAATGAGTTCGAGAGTCAGTTACGTATGAGGAAGGGTTAGCACCCTCACACGCCCAAAAATGGTACCAATTTGATTTTTAAGAGGTCTTAATTGTTGAAGATTTGAAAACTCGAGTGGAAATTAGAATGAATCCTTAAATGCATGATTAACAAATTTAATATTATTTCAGAAGTTAAATTTCTCGAAGAAGGCTCGTTATTTTAAAAATCTCGAGAAAGGAAGTTGTGTCCAATAAGTTAGGGCACAACACCTAAGATTTTAAAAAATAACAAGCATTCCATATTTTAAAATTTCATATTTTATTATTTTTTAGAGAAAAAAGTATTCAAAAATTTCGATTCGAATAAAAACCGCGCCTAGTAAGTTAAGGCTCGACTTTTTAAATCACGAAATAACGAACATAGTTTTTATTTTTAAAAAAATCTTTAAAGCATAAATGTTTATTTTTTGAAACAAAGGATGAATGAAATGGCACCATATGCATATATAATATTAAAATATGACATGACATAAATTTATAATGACAAATACATGATGAATTAAAATAATGATGCCTACATACTTAATACACAAAACAAATGAAATAATATTAACAAATAAAGATAAGAACTAGATTTAATTGAAAATGAAACAAAATAGTAACCTAATTTCAAAATATCTAAAGGTTTTAAAATAAAAAAAATATTAAAATAAATATGAAAGAACATGAAATAAAATAAAATCAAAATAGAAATTATATTAAAAATTTAAAAGGTTTTTAAAAAAGAATTTGAAATAAACAAATTAAAATAGAAATTAAAACAAAAGGGCTAAATGGGAAATTCCCATATAATTTCAAAACAGTGATCTAAGGATCGAATAAAAAAAAATTAGAGTGCCGATTTAAAAAAAAACAATTTAAAAAGAGAATGGACAAATTCGAAAATAAATGAAAAATAGGGGGATTCCCTGAGAAAATTTCCCCCTTTTATTTTTAAATTCGTTGTTAAAAATGGTGACTTTTCAAAGCCAATCAGATTTGGCTTGAAACGACATCGCATAGGAGGGATATTGCAGTGGAAAAGATCGAATTGAACTGCCAGGAAACTAGGAAGGACCATGGAAAGCAATATCCCATTTTTTGGAAACATGTGGACCCTTCTTGGGTCCGAAACGGATTGGATCGGAGCGTCAAAACGACGTCATTTTGGTCACTGAACTCTCACACCAAAACGACACTGTTCCAAGTGTGTATTTAAATCAATTTTTTTTTAAAAAAAATTCACTCCTTTCATTCTCTTTTCAAAAGCACTCTTTTGCTCTCTCTTTTTTTCTCTCAACTTAACCCTATCAATGACTCAAAGGTCGACCCCGTGCCCGCTGTTGCTTTGCCACGGCTCCGTCGCCTCCGGCCGTCGCAAACCGTTGTCCACGACAGTTAGCTATGAAATTTTTTTTTTTTTGCTTTTTCTCTTACAAATTAGATCTTGGCTCAGATCTAAAGAGATCAAGCCCAAATCTTTGAAAAAGAATCGAAAAGTTTGATTTTTTAATATATATTTTTAAATCTGTCTTTTATGAATTTTTTTAAAAATAAATACCCCTTCTTTTTTCATTTTGTTTATTTTATTTTTAATTTTGAAATATAAATGAAATAACATAAAAGAAAAAGTATATTTGTATAGTAATTTTCGAAAATAAGAGAGGAAATTAAAATATGTATGTATACGTATATATATTTGTATATGCGTATGAAAATGGTAGTATACCTTGCACAAATAAAATGCTAAATTTCTGGGTATTTCAAATCTGATTGCGGGTAAAAAAATTACATGTGAGAGGTTTGGCTTTTATAGCCATTGTTACAATCATTTTATCTTGTTTCTTTCTATTTGTTCTTTGCTTTTGTCTCTGTTTGCTTCTCTTTGGTGCAGGTCAGACGGTGGTGGCAGACGCGTGGTGGGTGTAGACGCGTGGTGGCGACCTCGGGAGCTGGAGCTGATGTGGCACGAGCATGGAAAGGGGGCAGCAACGATAACTTCAAAACTGTTTGATTAGGGTTTTTAGGTTTTTTGATGTAATTAGGCTTATTGGGCTTGTAGTTGGGTATTAGGTAGATAATTTGGGTTTGGGGTTTTTTTGTGTAAATGGACATAAACATTTAAATTAAAAATGGTTTTTAAATTTAAAGGTTTTATTTTATTTTGTTTTGGATTTGTTTTATTTTATTTAGTTAGGCTTGGACGAATTAGGCCTTCTATAGCGATGTCGTGACATCGAGCCCAGTTTCTGATTTCTTCAATTTTTTTTCGGTTATGTCACTCTATGATATCTACACCTGTTATGGAAAAAATAACACAACTAAGATTAATAAAAATGAAAATAGACGAGTAAAATAAAAATAAAATAAAAACTAAATTTAAAGTGGGAAATATAATTTTTTAAGAAAAATCGGGATGATTCGTGTCGCCACCAAAGAAGAACTTCCAGCTAGTTCTTGACACTTTTATGCGTCGTTTGCTCCATTGTTGATATATATGAACCAGATGTAATGACCTAAATTCACGGGCATCAAAAAAGTGAGTTATAGGGCCTCCGTCTTAGTAAACTGAGTTCGTAAATAATTATTAGGAGTAATTATGAGTCTAGTAGTGTGTTTAATTAGGCCTTGATTAGGTGAATTTAACTTAATTTAGAGTAATTAGTAAAAAGGACTAAATTAAATAAGGGGTGAAAGCCTAATTATAGATTAAAAGAAAGAAAGAAGGACTAAAATGGTAATTATGCCTATTTCATAATTTGAGGCGGCAAAACAATGAGAAAAATCTAAAGATTTTTAATGATTTAAGTTATTATTAATTAATATTAGAATATAATAGTATAAATTATTATTTAATTGATATTATTTTATTAGATTAATGAAATATATATATAAACTAAAGTCAAATGTATGGTAATAAAATATTCATGTGTAAAAATTATATTTGTACATTTTTGAAATAAATATTAATTTACTTATTATTTAAATAAATAGATATTTATAATTTATTAATATTATTACTAACTAATATATATATATATAACATAAAAGAATAAAGAAAAGAAAAAGAAACAAAAGAAGGGATAGAAGAACAGAAGCTCAAACGAAAAAAGAAGGGAGAAAAAGGAAGGAAAAAGAAAAAGGGAAAACTAGAATTTTGAAGCTTTAAGCTTTAATTGATAAGTCAATTAAGTCCTTATCTCTTAAATTAGATGTTTTAAAAGCTTTAGAATAAAGTTTTGATGAAATTAAGTTGAGGTCTTGAAAGTTTTAAGGTTTTTGAACATAGTTCATACTGAACAAAATAGTGAATTAGGGATTTAATTGAATGAATTTTAAGTTAGAATTGATAAAGAGATTAAATTGTAAAAGAAGTTTTAAGTTTTGTGATAGAGGGATTTAATTGAAAGAAAATTTAAATTAAGGTTTTATTATGAACATTAGATAGTTAAGTAGAATATGGAAGGAAATTGAATAAAAATAAAGTATGAATTGAGTTAGAAAAATAAATGAGTTAATTGGGATTAAATTGGAATTAGGGTATAAATTGGATAGAAATTCAATTATTATTATAAATTAGTGCTGTAATTAATAGCGTAAATTATTATTATTTTCGTAGCTAGCAAAGAACTCAAAGCATCAGCACAAAAAGGAAAAGAGAAAGTTATCGAGGAGTAATCGCAAAATCCGGGTTTGTATTGCTATAATTTGAATTATTCATTATTTAATGTTTATTTCAATATTCATATTTAATAAGTGAATATGAGGTAAGCATTAATATTGATATGAATCAAAATTGATATTGAATTAATAGTATATTTGAATTGAATTTGAATGATTTGTGAACAAAATTGAAAGTGAAAGTGAAATTAGAATTGAAAGTGATATGAATTGTAAATTGAAAATCCCTATTAACTAGTCGGGTTGAGTCAGATATAGTTGTTATGCCATAGGATTGGAAGAGTTCAAGGATACTTCGACCTTGAGTCGATGAGACATTGGGTGTCACTATTTTACTTCGGATAGATTCAATGAGGTACTGGGTACCCTTTACTTCGGCTAGGCCGATGAGACACTAGGTGTCAATTTATTGCTTCGATCTATCCGATGAGGCACTGAGTGCCATTCTGGTGTGTTTGGTTGGATCAGTGTATCCGCCAAGGTCCGAGTCTTGTTAGTTGGGATAAACAATGTGAAAAAGAAAAATTAAATAGAAATAAAAAAATTTATGCATATAAAGTGATATGTGATGAAATTGAGAAATGATAATGAAATGGATAAATCAAAAGTTTCCATAGTTATTAGTACCTAATTGTTTATGACATTTGGTTGTTATTTGGTTAAATTGATTTGTTATTGATATGGAATGAAAGTGGTGCATAAATTAAGATAATATGTGTTCATGTATTATATGATTGATTATGTGAAATTTATTTGGTTATTTATAATTTGAATTATAGTAATACCACTGAGTATGAAATACTCAGCGTACGGTTGTTTTCGTGCGTAGGCTAGTAGAAATTAAGGTCCTGGTTCAGCATCCAGATCGATCCCGACCTCAGTATAAATTCGGTGATTTAATTTTCCCCTTTTGGTAAAAGTGGCATGTAGTAAGTGTTGTATAGGCTACATGTATATGCTTGTAATGTTGGTTGTAAAAAAAAATGGTATACTATGTTTTGATATTAGTTTAATAAAATGGTAAAGAGTATATTATAAAATTTGGCATTAAGTTTGAATGAAAAATGAATAAAGTTATTAGTAAATTTTGAGTAATATTAAAAATGTTTAATTATTAAATTAATATGTTAATGAATTGATTATGATTTAGGTGAATTTGAGTACAAATTTTTTTGGTTGCGGGTTGAAATTGCAGGGAAGGTTAGATGCTTATAAAAGGGGTTATATCGAGTTCGAAAAAAAATTTACGAAAAAAAAAACTGCGGAGCACAAGAGCAAGTCTCAATTCCCAATTCCCTTCTAATACTTATTTTGAGCCTCGAGGGTCCAATTAAGGGACTTTATGATTATTTTATAATATGTTCATTAATTATTTATTTATTATTTGTAAATTGTCTGATATGTCTGGTAATACCCTGTAATCCTATTTTGGCGATGATTTAGGGTTAAGAGGTGTTACACCAGACCCTTCGGTCAATTCCAATGATGTTGTCTTATTTTCGACCGACGTGACATCCACATTACAAGCCATTTGGTAACAAATCTGAGCCAACCCCAAATTATTTTTTGAGGTATTATTGCCTTGAGCATCCTTCTCTCCATGTTGTGTGAGGCTTTGGTTGCTCTAGTCTTGCTGCCATTGTCGAATGAGAATGAATCAAACTCCTCGACCTCTCTGATTGGCACCTTCTCTATTACAGCTAGAAAGTGTATTGACTCTTCTACACTTTCATTCAATATCGATTTAAGTTCCATGTTAGTGGTTAGTTCATTTTCCACTTCTACCTTTATGGTTAGATTTGTTGCTATGTCAGTTGGATCAAAGATCACTTAAACTATCTTCAACTCCTCCTTATGGTCTTAAGTTAGAAACTTAGGTTGAACCTCACCATAATTCTCATCATGGTCATCGATAATATAAAGGTTCTCTTGATCCAAGTTGTGAGCATCAGACATGTCCAGAAGGCAACGTTTCAGATATTTCTTGCATCAGTTTAATCATTTGCGCCAACATATCTGACATGTTTGATAATACCTCAGAATTGGTTGTCTTGATGATTTCATATGAAGGCATTCTATATGAATCATAGGGAGGCTCATCTATATATTCGAGCATGTCATGATCTTCTTCAAGTGCCTCGCACGAATTACCAGTGAATTCCTGTGGATGTTTGACTATATCAGCTCTTTGGTCATCTATTGGTGCATTGAGGCTTCTTCCCTCGTTGGCTCATCTCGATCATGAACAATTTTTTATTTTCCAAGATCTCCCATTCCTCATATACTCCCTTCTCATAAATTTCGTCATCGAAGACCATCTCATCATTATACCACATGTAATCAGTTTCATCCATGTTTGAATAATTTTGTAAGATTAATCTTTATGGATCAGAGACTGACTAAGTAGGTATTCCCCTCCTCTAAGGAATATACTGAGATTGGCAAAGAAAAATAAAGAATTTAGTAACTAAATTAATAAAATTAAAAATACAAATAGTATCTATAGTTCAAAATTTTCCAAATTATTCTATTGAGCGCAAAAATTAAAATCAATCTAGTAACGTTGTCGCCCCAACAACGGCGCAAACAACTTGATCACCTCCGGACGTACTAATGTCTAAAGTGTGAATACTACTACAAAATATATGGAATTTAAGGCGGTGTCCACAAGCATACGGGTTAGGTTGTAATATAGCTTACAATGAAGTAATGAGTACTCCGAGAATCGTACCCAAGGCAGGCTAAGTATTTAATAATTATATCTCCTGCAATGAAAAGATCTAATTAGTAATCTTTTTAGAGTTATAGTAAGAAAGATTAAATAAATGATATTTAGGGATTTTCATACTAAAAACACTAAAAGTAAAATAAAGCAAAATGGAAAATGAGATAAAAGATCAATAAACTTAGTTATGGGGAATTAGTTCGCTTTGGCATGATTTCATCAATCGTTGCTCTGGGTTTCTTGTCAATCAACTAGTTGATACTGTAATAGGATCTTCTGATCTTTCATTAACATAACGAGTTAGCAAGGACTACTTATCTTCTGACCTCAAAGTCCAAATTGGCTTATGATGAAGGTGTTCATAGATGGACCATACCAATTTTGGGTTAATTCCCCACCTTGATGGCTTCCCAGGGTTGTCAGGCCTAGGATTTGTTTCACGTTCTTCTTTTTCCAAATAATTAATCCGTTAAGTAACCTTGCAAAATAGTTAACAGATCATACCTCCACTTGCTAATCCCCCATAAAGGGATTAGTTCCTCATGGTTTTCGTAAATAATATAAAATCAATATAAAAATGAACATAAATAATGAATCTAAAATATAAGATTTAGGAAAAGCTTGATTTATATTTAAGAACTAGAATGAATCCACATCGTCTAATCGCATCCACAAATCGGATTTACCGAAATAAAGAAAGACAAAATCGAAATAAACTAAAACCTAAGAAAAAGAGAAAAACCTAAACTAAACTAAAAAGAGAAAAAATAATCTAATTAATTGCTGTCTAAAATGAGAGCCTAAGGAGCCTATTTATAGATTTTAGGTGGTCGTCATCCTCAACCCTAGATGAGCTGATGTTCCCAAGCTTAAAGTTGCATTGTGAATACCAAAACATCCCTTACTCGATGTAATTCCGCGTCCAGAGGTTGATGTCGCGACACACCAAGTCCTGTGTCATGACATAGCAGTCTGTGTACTCTTCTATGGACATCTTTAAGGGTTTGTCATGACACCTATATTCCGTGTTGCGATTTGCGGGTAGTTTTAGTATTTCTTCATTCTGGTCCCTATGTTACGACGTTTGTTGCCCTGTGTTGTGACAAAGTGGTCAGTCTTGATATATATCGCCCTCTAATGATCTCTTGCACACTCACTAATTAGATTAGCAAACCTTTAGGCCTTAATCGACCTTGAGGTTAATAAAAGACTCGTTTTCGCACTTTTTACACATTTTATTAACTTTATAAAAAACTACTAAATCCTAAGTAAATTCTAGTAATAATACTTAATTTCAAGCTCCTAAAGTGTTAAAATTAATTTAATCTGCTAGGTCAAATTATGACAGATCAACATTCTCCAAAATTCGAGTTAGGCCTGTGATGGGGAATGGAAAAGGAGGCGTGATAAATATTAGTCTAGGTGAAGATTTGTGGGCTGTGCCTCGTATTCTTCTCCCAATTAAACTCTGATTATTCCAGAGATATTTTAGTATAATTAGAATGGTACTCTTAGCCTATTTAAAGGGGTGTTGTATCCTTGTTTTGATGGGCTAATCAGAAAAAGGGCTTTTCTTTAGGGGCGACAAGATGTCGCATATGAGTTTTTGTAAGAGTTTTATGGTAATTATAGATAATATTTTATACCCCTTTTGTGAGTGTCTTATGATATTTAGAGTTTTGTTTACCAGTTAGTTCTTTGGGATTTTGAGGTTTGTATTCGGGGTTTTGAATAATGTATGTTTAGTACATTGAGGTTAATTTTCTCCATATTGTACTATCATTTATTTACTCATTTAGTGAAAAGTCGAAGCCTCATTTGCTTGTGGTTTTTCCCTCTTTGAGGGTTTTTCACGTAAAATATTTGTGTTCGCTCTTCTCAAGTTTTTTATCTTGTTGTTTATACGGGTCGATCCCTAACAATATTCATTACCCTATTACAAATCACTTCACCAAATATATATAGGACCCTAGCACCTGAATGGTCATTTTGGTCATTAATGTGAATACATGAATTAAGATGATACATTAATACTAAAGTTCATGAATCCAAATATTGAAAGAATGCAATGAACATCCATATACATTCACCTTTCCATCCATGCACCTTGTTGATGAATTTGGTGACTACATTTAATGCGTTGAAGGAGAGTTCATACATCCCTTAAATGATTTCCATACATCTTAAGTATTCGTCCTCCTTGGCAATGCACGAATATGAATGTACATTCTCTTTGCCAACGTATCTACTAGATTCAAAGTGCATTAATTAAATTCGTACATGAACATGGCAGATTCGTTCCCCCTTGTTGGCGCATGTGCTTGGACGTTCTTCCCCCTTGTATCATTAATGAAAAATCGAATGCACAGGCCCTTGTTGTTCATGCATTGTGTTGCCAACCAAACAACCGCATGAGTCTCCCTTGTTGCACAGTCTATTAATGCATGAACTCTTATGAATTAAGTTATCTTCCATGAATGAATTTGAAGTAAAATCTGAAGGGTCACATGGATTAATGTAACTAAAAATCACTATAAAAAGACTCATTAGAAAACTACCAAAACACACAAACAACATAAGACATGAAAAATGCACTTGAAATCTCATCCTTTTCTTCTTGCAATAACTGAGCATTCATATCATAAATATGTTCCCATTTCCGTAACATGGTTTTATAGGTCTTTAGGATCTCTTTCTCAAATCCTCCATATGATTCTCCATTTGTGTCCACTTTTGATCCTAAGATCACACTTATTGTAAAAGCCGCATAATTGTTCACATGATCTTCATCAGATTATGAGTTTCTAGAAGAATCTTCATCACTCTAGTTCACGAACAGAAATTTATTATTCTTCTTTAGAATGTTAGCACACTAGATTCCCTTCTTTCCTGTTTCAGCCTCTTCTTTGATAAGAACTCCCTTAATTTTATTTTTGGGACTATTTTTAGATGCCTCAAACTTCTTGAATCTTCTTGACTACTTCTTAAAGGCTTTGTTAAAATTCTAAGTAAGCAAAGCAATCTGTTATTGAAGTTTCTCGATCGTGATGGTGTTGGAAGTAGGCATTTCATCTATCACTTGTAGTGTAATACTTTTTTTACATCTAGTCCTGCTTTGCTTGGCCTCATCCATGTTCATCTCAAATGTCTGCAGGGATCCTATTAACTCATTAATCGTCAAGCTTTACAGGTCTTTGGCTTCTTCGATTGTGGTCACTTTAATTGAAAACCTTTCAAGCATTGATCTTAGATATTTCCTCACAGGCTTAGTGTTGGAATACTCCTCATCAAAGGCAAAAGCTTGATTAGATAGGTCATAAATTTTAGCATAAAACTTACTAATGGTTTTTGAGTCCTACATTCTCAAGGCCTCGAATTTGGTGGTCAACATTTACATGAAGGATTGCTTAACTGTGTTGATTCCTTCATGGGAAGTTTGAAGAAAGTCTTAAGCTTCCTTTACCACAAAATATGGCATATAGGACTTTAGGATTGACATTAACAACACGTTCTTCCTTAATGGTCCATTATAATTCAGATTTAAGAACTGTTCCAACTTCAGACTCAACCATGGGAGGTTGCCAACAAATAAGCACAGAATGCTATGCTATTTCATCAACAGACATGATGTAAGCCTTCATCCTTCCCTTATAGTAAGGATAATTTCCTCTTTCCAACATAAGAGGGATGAGTAGTTGAAGAAGCTTCCATTTTTAGCAACCAATAATACCAAGAATCACCATTAATTACTTTATGTAACAACCCAAAGTTAATAGCATCGGAAAAAATAGTTCGAGATTTCAATTTTAATGGTTGAGTCGGTGTCTTTATTAAATAATTAATGTTTATACATATATGCTAAGGCCGTATTAAAAGTTGATCAAGAAATCTTGACATTTGGTTAGTTAATTCAATAAAAAAGGATTAAATTATAAAGACTTGAAAAGTACGTTTCTAGATTTAAAAGTATTAAGAAATTATGAATAAAATATTGATGAACTATGTGATAATTAAACTAAATTAAATATTAGTGAACAATCTTGAACTAAGTGTAGTGGATGGTAAAAGTATAAAGCAAAGGCAAATAAGTAATCACATAATAAATAATAGAAAAAAAAACACAAAAGTAATCAAAATAGAAAAAAAGGGGACATCTTCTTATTGGAAGTGCGGGAATTAAAGAGGGAGAGAGAGAAGACACCATTGTAGGGAAAAACTTGAGCTTTGAAGGGTTGAAAATCTTGATGTAAGTGTATTGTACTTCATTTTTAATGGTTTTTAAACATTTGGAATTCTTGAACCTTTTTTTTAACAAAATAAACGACCAAAGCTGCCAACTCAATTAATCATAAGAATCAGAAATTACAATATGTTGAATCTCGCATGGATAATCCAACTCAAAAGCCAAACTACGGTCATTACTAAGGCTTAGCTTACTTAAGATATCCGCAGCTTTATTACAAGCTCTCGAACACCACCTAACAGTACAATGATCAAACTCATTCATAAGATCCACACATTTCCTAAGTAAAAATCCAATTGTAGTGATGTCCTCACTGGGCTTGACCATACGATTTATTATCCCCGCACAATCACCTTCGATAATTAGTTGGGTCACGCTATTAGATTTAGCCTGCATAACACTTTGGATAAAACCCTCAGCTTTCGCCCACTCCGCATTAGCCACGTCATGCTTAACACAATACCCACTCCCATGCACGAAACCATCAGCATCACATGCTAGAAAGCCGATCCCATCTTTATGATTTTCCCATGCAGCGTCAAAATTTATTTTTAAGTAACCAGCAGGAGGCTTGGACCACTGTCGCTGCTTCAGCTGCGGAGGGATCATGACACTATTATAGAGATTGTGAACACGAAAATCATTACGGAAACTTATAGCACACTCCCAGACCACTTTCAAATCCTCAACGTTCCAAATATTCCACAACAGCATAACCAAGCACTCGAACGCTTTTTGGTCCAACAACCTCATGATACTTTCCAGTTAGTCAATCCCTGATGTCCACTTCGAGTTCAACAGGTGCCCATCGATCCCCCCATGAAGCAACACCTCCCTGGCCTTTACACAGTCTTTAAGAACATGAACCAAGGATTCCTTAGCCATCCCGCACCAGGGGTACATTTGGTTGAAAGAATAGTTCATGGCAGCGATCTTAGCGTTTGTCGGGAGCAAATTATGGCCCACTCTCCAGGTAAAAATAAGAATCTTTGGAGGCAACTTAAGTTTCCACTTCAACCTCCAGAACAATCTATGGGACCCATATCCAACCTTCCTTAAGATGAGCCAGGAGTATCCAGATCTCATTGAATACACCCCGTTCGGGGAATGGAACCAAATGACCCTATCTTTCATCTCCTCATGAACAATGGGTAAACCACAGATTCTGTTGCCCATGTCCACCCCATACAACTCCTCTACCCTCTCCCTATTTCAAGAGTGGTCCGTCTAATTTTAAAGTTCCTACACCAAGTTCCATCGTACCTCCGAAGGATCACACACCATCTAGTTACCACTCAACCCCTCAAACCTCCATCTACGGTCTTTCAGATGAATGGTTCTGCCATCACCAACTTGCCACCGAAAACCCTCTTTCAATGCCTCGGCAGCAGCATGCAAGTTGGACCACGCGAATGATGACTTGTCTACCACCTTTGAGTTAAATGGGTCCCCATTAGGGAAGTACTTAAAAGACGCCTTGTAGCACAACGTGTCTTTATGGTTTATCAACCTCCAGACCTGCCTGCCAAGAAGGGAAATATTGAACGACCCCATGTTTTTAAAACCCATGCCCCTCATACCCTTAGGCCTACAAACTTTATCCTAATCAACATGGCCCACCCACGACCCCTGTGCTTACTCATCCACCAAAAGTTCCTTTGTTTGGACTCCAAGGCTTCAATAGTACCACGCAGCAAAAGATACACCGAAAAGGTGTAGGTAGGAGACTGCAGCAGAGCTTTAGAAAATACATCCTTGCCTCCATAAGATAGAAGCCTTTTTAACCAACCCTTTATTCGATTTGAGACCCTGTCAAAAATAAAACGAAAGGCATTAGTCTTGTTTTTACCTACAACCAAAGGTAGACCTAGGTAGTTTTCCATATGCACCACAATCCTCATTCCCGATATGCTGCCCAACTCTTGCCTTTGCTCCCTAAGCGTATTAGGCTTTAAAAATAAGGAAGACTTGGTGATCGCGTTATGAACATCATAGCAATAATGTGCAAGCGCACACTGTCGATGTAAGTATAGTAGATAGACTTACATTTGTCTGATATCGATCCCACAAGGATGGTATTTTTGTTGCTTAAATTTTTCGATGCAATGAACAAAGAAATGAGGCAAATTGTGAGTTTGGTTGTCGAAGCAATAATGTAAAAATAAAAGGTAAAATGCAATGATATTAAAACACGGGTCCCTAACGTTTCGATTTGGCAGAATCTAAGTGTGGCTCACAAGGTTAAAAATAACAGGTAATTTGTCGGCGCAATTAAGCATAATGAATATCTTACCAAACTCAAAGTTTCTATTAAATCTAAGACTCAAATATGCACAACAATCACACCTTCCAGTGTTGTCACTACAACATATTCAAGAATAAGTGGAGTGAATTCCTTCAAACCTCAAACAACTTCCATTATCTTGCTTGTTAATTTAATTTGTCTCTGCACCTTCCAGTGATAGTGACTGCAATCACACTTCCGTAGTGAAAATAATTACATCCAAATATTCATAGAAAAAGCAAGATTGAAATAGATATAATATAAATCCCAACATAAACAATATTTCCATACAACTTGAATGTAAAAAGTTTTACCAGCGTTTAACTAAGAAAAATAAAAGAACAGATGAAGTATTCTATTCCTAGTTTATTCGAAATGCTCCCTTACTCTCCCTATTGCGTCGCACTTAGGATGCTCTGGTCACAAGCAGTACACTGCCTTCCTCCTCTCGTCAGGTAGCCCTTAAAAGCTTAAGCTGCCATGGAAGCAAGCTCAAGAATGCTCTTTTTAGAAGAAAATGAATTCTACCAAATGCTTGATCCTCCAAAAGATGTTTTCTCTCTCCTTTCCTTTGGTATTTAATAGCTCATGCACAATACAAGTGTCCTTTCTCCCAGATCTAATCTTTTCCAGCCGTACTGGTTGGTTATACCAGCTGTACAATCACACAAATTTGGTGTGTTTATTAGACAATTATCAGTTGCGGTGACAGTTCTGGCACAAATTTGGATTTTATTTTGCAGAGACAACTCTGTACACCTTCATGCATTGATCCTTCTGGACAGCTTCCTGCAGTCACATCTTTGGGTGCAATACTGAACAACTAATGCAACGACATTATTAGTAAAAACATGATAAAATTAAAGAAAATTAGGCCAAGCTTCCCTAAGTTAGAAAATGAAATAACTAAGTTAAAAAGACTAAAAAAGCAAGCTAAAGATGATCAAATAGGAACAAATTATACCATAAGTAAGGAGAAATCAATGGTCTTTTCTAATGCTATCACACCCCCAAACTTGAGTTTTTACTTGTCCTCAAGTAAACAAAAGCTAGTAGAGTTATAGCAAAAATTTTTGTCCAGGAAATGATCATTCTAGCAACTTGAAGCATATGAAATCCTAATATATGAATTACATTCACATGACAGAATATTGCGCCGACAATTTATAGGTATGAATAACTAAAATTGCAATTTCATCAATGCTAGTATCATGCTTTAAATCTTAAACTTATTCTACCAAAATAGCATTTATTGTATAATAATATACACATATATATTTTTTCTTCTTTTCTCTTTTCCCTTTTTTCTTTCTTTTTTTTTTTTTTTTTGATGTGACTGAGGGATGTCATTGCATTACTATACCCTTGTTCTTGGAAAGTAACGATGGGGT
This sequence comes from Gossypioides kirkii, assembly GCA_005610355.1. Taxonomy (NCBI): domain Eukaryota; kingdom Viridiplantae; phylum Streptophyta; class Magnoliopsida; order Malvales; family Malvaceae; genus Gossypioides; species Gossypioides kirkii. Next base: position 22,330,737 of record CP032253.1, on the reverse strand, counting down.
GCAACAAACTCCTAGGGAGTATGTAATTGCACCAACACACACTCTTGCAGTGACAACCTTTGGCTAGATTACTTTTTCTAAGACTTGCATTGGAGTGTTCCCCCTTAATAGTTCACAATAGACCCACATTGGAGTATTTTTTATTATTTATAATTATACTTATATATAAGTAGTTGTAGATGGAAAATTTATTCAAGATTCAAATGATGATACTATTAATCCATTACTAATTTAATTTAAATCATTCATCCAAAAATTGAAGAGATAACATTCAATCACATTCATCGAACTCATTCATTAGCATTTCACATGACTCAAGAATTAAGCATTAAATGAAAAAATTTCAAGCACATTTCCAATAATACTGCATGCTTTCATTAAACTCAAAAGGACAAATTTTTAAAATGTGGATGCATTTGCATTTCCAGCCCATATATATTCCCCAAACTTAAAGTCTGCATTGTTCCCAATGCACTGACATTAATTTATAAATATATATGGAAATGCAATGACAATGTAGATGTAGTGGCAATAAAAATGCAAAAACAAAAATTGTAATAACAAATAAACTAAATCTACATGATATGCATGAAAATTAAAACTGAAAACTAAAAAACTCACTCAATTTGCAGCAGCTGAAGATGTGGCTGCATTGGCTTTCTATTTCTTATGCTTCCTTTCTACTTTCTGGTGCTTTTTGTCTTTCATGCGCTTGCTTTTCTTTTCCTTGGGCTTCGCTTTGTCTCCGGATTGCTTCGCAGTAGTAGGCTGAATCCCGGCTTCATCGACTATGACGTCGAAAGGATGGATCTCCGCCAGTGGCTCAGTGTAGACTATGATGGCTAATGAATTTGGATCCTCTGTTGATGTTGTCACAACCTTTGCCTGACTCACAGTAGATGGCATCATTTCTTCACTTATTGCACCAACAGTTGTGGGTGTAGGGATAAATTCCTCTGATTAATTTACTCTAGCTTCTTCCTTCTCCTCTTTTCTCATCTCTTCAACAGGAGTGGCTTCTCCCTTAGTAGGAGTTTCTTCTTCAACAGCAGTAGTAGTCTCAAGATTAGTAGGGAAATCCTCCTCGAATAAGCTGGCAATGTTCCTTAAGCAATCCTTTGCCTCTCTCGACTCCACATCTCCTTCTTCATCCAAAATATGCACTATAGGTAAAGAAGCTATGAAGTGGTCCTTCTTTCTAGAATCGACTTTATCAGTTGAAGGTTCAACTTCCCTGATGATCAGAGGGAAGATCAGGAATTCTGGTAGAGGTGTTGTGCTTATTCTCCTCATGATGGTCAATATGGCACTATTCTGTGCCCTGGTGTAGGCATAGAATAGATTTTATGAATGCTCCATTTCTTCAACTGTGGAGACAAGTTTTATTTGTTTGATGCTAATAGCATCGACAATCTACTCCAGCTGCTTTACTTTGTGCCACAATGCTGGGTCTACAGCCACATGCGTACTGCTATCGCCACTTTTTTCCTTGCTCTTCTTCTTCTTCTTCTTAATATCTACTTCCTTTATTATAGGAGTCTCCTTACCACGAGCTATCCTCTCAATTGTCGCGTCATTGATTGGGTTCTTATTTTCTAGGATCTCCTTTCCTTCTCGAGGCGCTATACCCCGCTGCTGACATAATTGTGTTATCAAAGAGGGAAATACCAAGGTACCTATCTGCTTTGTTGCGCATTCCGTAATTTCCTGGTGCAACATTGCACTAACATCTATCTTTTACCCTTTATGATCGAATGTATCAGACACATTTGATCGAGGGTGACTATCGTACTGTGCGTCGAAGGTATTAAACTGCTGTTAATAAAATGAAACCACACCTTACTTTGCAGTGACAGAAATCTCCTACGCATGGTGTAGTTACTCGGATTTGAACCTGTCCACACAGCACCTTCAACACACAGGTCTCTGATCAACATCTCGGTCCCTTCTTCAGTTAATTCTTCATTGAACTCCACATGCTCATCCTCATCAACAGCAATATTGTATATTGTGTTGATGGTTGCGTCGTCCCATGGTATTAACCCTTCACTAACAAATATAAATTCAAACTCATGGTCAGTAAGGTTGGAGTAGAATTCTCACACCATAGATGGAGAATAGGCCTTAGGATGGTCGCAAAATGTCTCTTAGCCCATTCTCGCGATGGTGCGAGTTACTTGCTTTCGAAGGTCCCTTTGCTTCGACAAATTGAAACCTTGCTCTAGATGGTAATTTCTCTTCAGCATATTGTCTGGGAAGTGTTCCTTGGTCACCTTAGTTAGGAACATCACTGGTTCATTAGAAGGTTGCTGCTCTGTTTCACGAGTTGTCGCAGTAGAGTACGATTTAGGAACGAACTTTGTTGGTGTCTTTGCTCCTCTTGTTCTGGCCATATCTGGTGGTCATAAAAGTAGATTAAGAAGGATGAGAAATCGAAGTCAATTTCTAAGTATAGCAATGGAGGTTTGTGAGTGAAACAGTCGACGCAAAAAAATTACTTTATAGAGAGTGAAAAGAGTAGTCGGAGAGGCGTGTTTGTATGTACTGCAGAGAAGGGTTAGCAAGTCTGCACTTAATAAATGCATCCAATCAAATCGCCCTTTTTAAACCAATCTAACGGTTGGGTTTGAAAGGATGAATCGTCATGATGTCTTTTCTGATACGTTTTGATCCTCTAATGAGTCAACAGATGAAATACAGTGACAATAATATATTTATGCACCGACCAAAGAGTGGACTTAAACTTCAGAGAAGTATACGATGGTTGGGATTCCGTAGTAAGAGCTTTCACAAAAGATGATCTCAAAGCTAGGTTCCTTCTATTAATCAATGCAGGAGGTTGCATAGACCAGTTTGGCTTAATCTCAATCTTATTCGCCCCAACCGTACTTTCACAGTTTAGTAAAACATCTTTATACGATGTCACCATAAATTTTTCAATAAATCTTGTGCTATGCTCATTGAATTCTCCCTTAAATGGTTTATCCATTACATTAATATGGTGACATTCTTCCTTGTCACGATAGGGAGTGGCTTCGAAGACACTGAAAGAGACATGTTCCTTATTATGACGCATTGTTAATTCTCCCTTGTACAAATTGATGAGAGTGTGTCTCGTAGCTAAGAATGGACGTCCCAATATTATGGGTTCCTCTTTATTCGCCTCACAATCAAGTATAATGAAACCAGCAGGGAACACAAACTTGTCTACACGAATAAGGATATCCTTAATATGTCCTTCAGGCTGCACCAATAATCTATCTGCCATTTGCAATGTCACTGCAGTAGGCTTTATGTGACCAATTCCCAATTTATTGAATGTAGACAATGGCATCAGATTGATACTCGCACCTAAGTCACATAAAGCTTTACCCAAATAATGATTACCAATCGAGCATAATATTGTAAAGCTTCCAAGGTCTTTCATCTTAGGTGCCAACTTATTTGTCAGCATTGCACTGTACCTTTCTGTGAGCGCAATTGTTTCAATCCCAATTAGTTTATTCTTCTTAGATAATAGCTCCTTCAAGTGGGAATCTGCACCAATGCATCCACAAGAGGGATGTTGACATGAAGTTGGTGTGATGTATTAAGAAACTGTTGGTATTGTCTATAATGCTCTTGTTCCTTGAATCACTATGGGAATGGTAAAGGTATAGGGTCATCTGTTTGCCTCGACATAGCAGGTTGTGTCGACATTGGCAACTGTTTCGATAATAGGCATGAGAGTAATAACTGGTGGAGCTGCTTTGATTGATTCTTCTGTAGCTTCTTCATGTGCACTATCTTCACCCTAGTCCAGATCATTAATGATGTTAGGTGCTGCCTTGGAGCTGGTAACGGGCTTAACAGTTTGCTTTCCACTCCGAAGAGTGATAGCTTTACAATGCTCTTTCCCTCTCGAGCTTGGGTTCTCTGTGTCGCTAGGTAAAGCACTTGGTGGTCTTGTGTTCATATTCGAAGCAAGTTGCCCCAGTTGTGTTTCCAATGCTCGAATAGAAGAGGAATTTCCTTGCACAATAGTTTTTGTTCGCGTCATAAACTCACACACCATATTTTCAAAGGCTGTTGTGGGTTCAATTTGTGGTTGTTTGTACTACTGCTATTGTCTATGAACATTTGGATGTTGTATTGAAGCTTCTTGTGGCTGTACATGGGCACGTGGCTGCATCTGTTCTTGCATCTGCGTATTGTAGTTGTAATTCTGCTGGTGCTGATTGTAATTCCCTTGTTGATAACCACCTTGGTTAGATGAATTTTCATATCTAAATGTCGCAGCATTCTGGTTTCCCCAAGGTTGTTGGTTTCTCGCAGAGTTATTGTAGGAGTTACCATAAGAGTGTCCACGGATGTTATTAACATAGAAAGCATTCTCTGTATGCTATGGACAATCCTTATTATTGTGGTTCTCACCATAAATTTCGTAACAAAATAGAGGGACATCAATTTGTTGGGCAACTTGGTGCAATTTCACTAGTCCCTTTCATGTTCTTTGTCATGTTTGCAAGCGAAGAAACTTGTGCACTTAGAGTAGATATAGCATCCAACTCAATAACTCCATGATTTGTTTTCACTTGAACAACTCTAAAGATCAGATATTGATAATCGTTCTAAGCAATTCTCTTTAGAATTTGGATAGCTTCATTGTAAGTACAGTCCAACGAAGGACCATTAGCAGATGCATCGACAAGATTTCTTGTCTGTGCATTCAGCCCATTGTAAAAGATATCAATCTGCATCTCTTATTGAATTCCATGCATGAGGCATCGTCTAAGAAGATATTTGACAAGCTCCCATGTTGTATGCAGATTCTCATCATCAAGCTGATGGTATGTAGTGATATCATTTCTAAGCTTAGCATTCATTGTCGGTGGATTGAAAAGTAAAACAAACTAAGTTGCGAGTGCATTCCACGACATAATCGATCCAACAGGTAATCTAAGGAATCAAGTTCGAGCCCGTCCTTGCAATGAGTAAGGAAACAGTTGCATTCGCAAGGCATCATCAGGAACACCCTGCTGATTGAAAAAAGCACAAATCAGTAGAAAAGATTTAATATGCTCTCTCGCATCTTCATGTGGCAGCCTATTAGAATTTAGCATCTAGAACATGACCGGTTTTAGCTCAAATTTTCTAGCTTAAATTGCTGGTCGAACAACACCTGGCTGCAAATCATCTAAAACTGGAATAACAAAATCTCGGATGGTTCGATTTTACATTTGATCTTCTCGTGGCAGCGGTAGATTATTGATATCTTGTGGTTGTATTGGAGGATTCTATGGCGACAGCGTGGTATTTCAACATTGATTCCTAGCAAAGCCATGTTTCTCTATTCTTGTTGCCTCCTTCTAATGGTTCGATCGATCTCCGGATCTAAGTCAACAATATTTTCAGGATTTCTCCTGGTCATAAAACACCTAAAATAAAAACAAGTTAAAAACAGTAACAACAAGAAAACAAATTAGTTACAAATAAAGATTAAGAATAACAAATAAATGCAGAGACAAATATAAACATCAAACAAATGTCATCCTCGGTAACGGCGCCAAAACTTGATCGCACTATGAACGTCACAATAATAATGTGCAAGCGTACACTGTCGATGCAAGTATAGTAGACAGACTTACATCTGTCGGATATCGATCCCATGAGGATTGTGTTTTTGTTGCTTAAATTTTTTAATGCAATGAACAAAGAAATGAGGCAAATTGTGAGTTTGGTTGTCAAAGCAATAATATAAAAATAAAGGTAAAATGCAATGATATTAAAAAACGAGTCCCTGACGTTCAGATTTGGTAGAATCTAAGTGTGACTCACAAGGTTAAAAATAACAGGTAATTCGTCAGTGCAATTAAGCATAATGAATATCTTACCAAACTCGAAGTTCCTATTAGATCTAAGAGTCAAATATGCATAACAACCATACCTTCTAGTGTTGTCACTGCAACATATTCAAGAACAAGTGGAGTGAATTCCTTCAAACCTCAAGCAACTTCCATTGTCTTTCTTGTTAATTTAATTTGTCCTGCACCTTCCAGTGACAGTGACTGCAATCGTACTTTCGTGATCAAAATAATTAAATCTAAAGATTCATAGAAAAAGCAAGATTGAAATAGATATCATATAAATCCTAACATCAACAGTATTTCCATACAACTTGAATGTGAAAAGTATTACCAGCGTTTAAGTAAGAAAAATAAAAGAACAGATAGAGTATTCTATTCCTAGTTTACTCGAAATGCTCCATTACTCTCCCTGTTGCGTTGCACTTAGGATGCTCTGGTCACAAGTAGTACACTACCTTCTCCTCTCGTCAGGTAGCCTTTAGAAGCTTAAGCTGCCATGGAAGCAAGCTCAAGAATACTCTTTTTTTAGAAGAAAATGAATTCTACCGAATGCTCGATCCTTAAAAAGATGTTTTCTCTCTCCTTTCCTTCAATATTTAACATCTCATGCACAATACAGGTGTCCTTCCTCCCATATCTAATCTTTTCCAGCCTTACTGGTTGGTTATACCAGCTGTATAATCACACAAATTTGGTGTGTTTATCAGACAATTGTCAGTTGCGGTGATAGTTCTGGCGAAAATATGGATGTTATTTTGCAGCGACAACTTTGTACACCTTCATGCATTGATCCTTCTAGACAGCTTCCTGCAGTGACATCTTTGGGTGCAATACTGAACAACTAATGCAGCGACATTATTAGTAAAAACATGATAAAATTAAAGAAAATTAGGCCAAGCTTCCCTAAGTTAGAAAATGCAATAACTAAGTTAAAAAGACTAAAAATGCATGCTAAAGATGATCAAATGGGAACAAATTATACCATAAGTAAGGAGAAATCAATGATCTTTTCTAATGCTATCACTTGGACAGATTTATTTTCTGTCCAAACACCTCGAACTCATGAAAGATGGTACGAACACGCTCTGCATCACCTTTTTTATTCCTGATAAACAATAGAGCAACAACAGCAAAAAATAAGTGATTGATGCGCGGGTTATTCTGACAAACCCTAATACTCTGCATCAATCCATTATACTGAGCATTTAACAACAATCTTAATAAGGTATCCATGCAGAAAAGATAAAGGTAAGGAGAGAGCGGGTCTTCCTGACGCAAGCTCTTCTCTGGATGTATGATCTCTGATAAGCTAGAATTGCAGTTGACCATGTACTTCACCGACCATACACAATCCATGATTTTTGCCACTCACCCATCCATAAATCCCATCCTTAATAAGACTTTTTCGAGAAAATTCCACTCCACGCGGTCGTAATCTTTGCTCATGTTGAGCTTAGTCATGAATCCCTTATTAGGTCTATTTTTTGCACTCTGAAGAAAGTGCATAAGTTCGTGAGCTATCAATAAGTTGTCATGAATCATCCGTCCCGGCACGAACGCGCTCTGATTTTGACAAATACACCTAGGAAGAAGAATTTTTAAGCGGTTAGCCTAGACTTTTGCAACAATTTTATAAAGCACTCTTCATAAACTAATAGGACGAAACTGAGTCATGTCCTTATGGTCATAAATTTTAGGAATTAAAACAATTATAGTCTCGTTTACTTCCTTGACACTCTTGCTACTGTTAATCATCTCGTTGCACAATCTAAGGACATCCGCCCCCACCACCTTCCAATTTTCTTTAAAGAACATACTCGATAGACCATCCATACTAAGGGCCTTCCTATGGTCCATATGATTCAGAGCCTTGATAATTTCCTTGTCCCTAGCAAGTTTGCTAAGCACGACATTCATATCCTCAGACACATTGTGGAATATGGCTTAAAACCTGGGCAGCATCATCATTATAGCTCGATTTGAAAAGATCTACAAAATAACCTCGAGCCACCTCGCAAATACCCTGGCCCTCATTAATCCATCCACCATTATTGTTAGTTAAGCCATCGATGCGATTCTTTCGAGCTCTATGGGATGCCCGGACATGAAAAAATCTCGTATTACGGTCACCCTCGCACAACCACCTTATTCGAGACCTCTAGGCCCAATAACTTTGCTCCGAGTTGTAAAGGTTGGCCAAGTTCTCATAGGCACCCTGCAGTCTTTCGGTACTAGAAACATTACCACGCCCATCCATAATGCCATTTATATCTTTTGTTAAAACATCAATCTGACACCGTTTGTCTTTGTACCTATTGTACTGCCTCCACCCTTACACAACACATCACCCTTCCCCTGCCTCAAAGCTTCCTCGATAACACGCTTCGCTTCCCCCTCTCTAGCCCAACAAGCTTCATAGAGAAATTAGAGCTGAGGGTCCTTTTTTCCAACTATCGACTTCCTCCCCATCGTGTCCAACACCACAACATCATGGTCAGAGTTGGCTTGGTGTACCACATACATGGCAAGAAAAGGCACCCTGTCCAACCAGTAAGTAGAAACAAAGAAACGATCAAGTCTTTCACGAACCAGCCCATACCCCTCCTGTTATTTGACAGACCAACTACTGTCTGGCTTGAAATCTACAAAAGCAAGGTCATGTACCGCCTTGCGGAACTCCTCCATCGCCACCTTGGATTTACAGTGCCCTCCCCACTTCTTGGAATCCTCCAGCACTTTGTTGAAATCCCCCTAATGAATCAGCCCTCGTTAGCTCTCCCCTTGATGGTTCTAAGAAGATCCCATGAAAGGTGACACAAGTTGAGCTCCAGATGGCCATAAAAGTCAGTGAACCACACCCGCTCCCCCCTTCCTTTTTACAAGAGCATCCACATAACTTGACAAATAACTTTGTATATCCACCCCACATTCATCAACCCATAACATCGCAAGACCCCTTTTCGACCATTAGTATCCATAACAAAGCAACCAGTTATGTCGCACCTACGTTGAACCCTGTCAAATTCACAGTCATGCCTTTTTTTCTCACTAATAAAAATAACTTTAGAGGAATTGGCAACGATGAGCTACCTCAGTTCAGACATTGTTGCAGGGCTCCCCAACCCACGACAGTTCCAATAAATAAGCTTCATGGCTCACGACGGGGCTGCTCGCTAGCCACCGCATTAGAAGGGGACATTCCTTCCACAAATTTCCTTTGAACCAAACGAGTGGGAATCCTTCACCACCCTCATAGCTTCCCTTGCCTATCTTCCTTTTCCCCTATTTCTCCCCTCCTTATCCTTCAAGAGCAACAAAACCTGTTTTTGTAATAGAGAGCACGAAATCGAAGCCTATTCCAATGACCTTCTCCCTCCTTCCTCTTTTGTTGAGATGGACTGCCTTTGCCACCATCCAAGCTAACCATAATCCCAACTCCTCTATTGTCGTTGTTACTCTCAATCAACTCTACCCCATTACGCATTCTCCCGCCCTCTTGGCCCCTTTGTTGTATTTGAACTATAATAGCCTGTTTTCAGTGGTAACGAGAGAATAGTTTAGAACTCAAATTGCATTTAGTAAGTTAATTTTTATTATTATTTAAATTATATTTTTAAGGTCGTATAAGATATTTGGTATAGTGAGTTTCTATAGTTATTTGATAATTAGTATAAAGTACTAAATTGAGGAATTAGAAAGGTCGACCTCATATTTTTAAAAGATTCTAAAATAATATGTATTGAATAATTAAAGAAATGAAATGTTGATGGACTTAAAGAATAATAATTCATTTAATTGTTAGTGGGATGTGATGATTAAAATAAAAAGAATTTTTAAATGGAAATGAAAATGGTTAGGTGAATAAAATAATAAAAAGGAATAAAGAAACAAATGGAAAAGAAAAAGTATTATCAATTCATGTTTTTCTTTTCTTGAGTAGAACCAAAAATTAGAGAGGAAGAATAGAACTTGAAGGTTGGGTGCAAAAGTCCATGCATGTAAGTGAATTTGTGATGCTTTCTTGTTAATTTTTGGGTATTTATGATCCTTAGAGTTTGAGTCATGTAATTTAGTGATTTTTGTTCAAAAATGTCAAAATTTAGTGAAGTTACCATGCTTGGATTTTTATGCAAGCTACTATTATTAAAAGAACTGGGAGTTAAATGTTGGTGTTTGTGAAGTTTCATGGATTTGTGGTGAGAAATTTATAGCCAAAATAAGTTGGTGTTTAATTTTGGAAAAATTAAGGGATTTATGAATAAATAAACTTTGTGCAACCATGTATTTGAAAAAAAGGAAGTTTGTGCAGAATTTATCATTTAATTATACCTATTTTCGAATGGAAATAGAAGATGAGGAGTGGATAGCTTGTTTTTGGGTATGAGCAAATTGAGTATATGAATTGAAAAATGGCATTGTTTTATAAATTAGAAATTTAAGACATTATATTTAATTAGACCTTTGTGATATTAGGATAATGGAAAGAAACATTTTATTCTCTAATTATTATTTCACTTTTGTTTGGTTGGTCTTTGAGTTATAAAATGGGAATTCAATTCGTTGAAATAAGAGATTTTTGAGTATATTCTTAGTGAAAGGAAATGATTCATGAATAATGTAATTATGTCATGTATTTTAGTAATTGAATAAGTTGAGATATTTAAGCTAAATAAACTTCTTTGAATTCTGATTAATTAGACTAAAAAACGGACACTCTAGTAGATAAGCGAGTGAAAGGAAAGGTAGTTAAATAATTGGCGACGTGTAGCTAGTCGTGGCCATTTCACAAGTAACTTCGTTTCATTACTATGTAAAATTATAATTCATTTTGTGTTTATTCATTGTTGAATTATAAATTTGGCATATGTGGTGGTTACTTGTTGACATGTATTATTCTATGTGGTTGGTACAATTGCATCTGAAAATTCGGGCTTTGTGCATAGTAGGCTTCGTGCTAGTGTAATCGGGCTTTGTGCCTAGTAGGCTTCGTGCCGGTATAATCGGGATATGTGCCTAGTAGGCTTTGTGCCGGTGACCAAAGAATAAATTACCGACGCTTGAATTAGATTCTTAAATTTTATTTCAAGTATGTCTCTCATTGGTGAATCGAATTTACTAAGTCTATGTTGACTTACCTAGTTAAATTTTCATGAATGTAGGTCTTAAAGAATCTCGGCATTGATTGGACCCATGGGGAATGCACACTATCATCTTCACTTTTGGTAGATTTTTGGTTAACTGACTTTTGGTTAAAGGTGGCATGTATATATGATGTGTTGTTAGTTACCTTGTTGGGGAATAGTTTTTGTTAAAACTTTAGCCTAAGCATTTTTTGAAGTATTTACATGTAAAGGTTGTGGTTGTGAATTTGGTATAATGAATGATTTTGGTAAATATAGTATGTTTTTAACATATTACTTATGTATTGGTTGTTAAGGTACATTTATGAATAATGTATGCTTAATGTGAATGTATATGTGTTTAGATAGAAAGCTTGTAATGTTTTATGAATAGCAATGGGACTTGTGAGAAATTAGAATTGAATTTTAGCAGCAATCTGTGTTGTGTCGGTACTTCGTTGCATAGTATCGGTAGAAGTACAGAGGATTTGAAACTTTAGTTACTGACTTATTTGGTTTCGGTAGTAGGAATTTAGAGTACCGATAGAACTATGAAAGTAGTATCGGTATACTAGAAGATGTATCAGTAGAAGTTTATAAGCTAAGTAGTTCTGCTTACTGTGGTTTTAGGTATCGTTAGAAACTTATTTGATATCAGTAAATCTAAGCTAGTTGTATCGGTAGAACTTTTATAGTTCCGGTAGTTCATTACAGTATTATTTTTTTGTTTAATTATCGTGTGTTCTACCTACACTTACCTATTCATGAATCAGTAGAAGCATCATTTCATATAGAAATTTGCATGATGGTCTTGAATTTTAAGCATTTGTTGTTTAATTATTTTTAAGTCTTATTTTTCAGATATATGGTATTAAAAGGTCGAAATGTTAAGCATTGTTAATAATGAATGTTATTTCTAATAAAGGTTTATTCAAATATGTAAGTTTGATCGTTATTTCGGGTTAAGGATGTTATAATTCTTGGTATCAGAGCTATGGCTTAGTCGATTTTAGGACTGAACGTAGCAAGTGTGAGTATAGATATACATGTCACTTTATAACCGATGTTAGTGTGGGGACTCTTGATTAATTTGAAATGTTTTATTTAGATAAAAGATGTTGTCGGGATCCAATCAAGTAGATTCTGATGAGATCGAAAGTTATACTCCAATTATGGGTGAAGAAAGTACACAAAATGAACGGGAACTTAAAGGCTCGAAAATGTTGCACCGGATTCATTCCTCCAAATGATGCATGATATGTATGACGTATACTTAAAGGTAAACACATCAAACCAACCTACTCCTTCCTTACGACCTCAGGGATAGTCTCATCGTGATGATCGTAGAATCTCTATCAATAAAGTGAAAAAATATGGAGAGATGAAATTTACTGGAATATTGATGATAATCCTACCAAAGCTGAGTACTGGTTAGAACATACTCAAAGAATACTTGACGAGATGTTGTGCCCTCCCGAAGATTGCTTACGTTGTACCGTATCACTTCTGAAGGAAGAAGCTTTCCACTGATGGTCCACTCTAACATCAATGGTACCGAAAGCAAGGGTCATTTAGGAGTTCTTTAAATTCGAGTTTCGTAAGAAGTATGTGAGCAAGAGGTATTTAGAGCGGAAGAAGAAAGAGTTCCTTGAAATAAAGCAAGGAAACAAGTCCGTGGCAGAATATGAGAAATAGATTGTTCAACTTAGCAAGTATACCCGAGAGATTGTGCCCACAGAAGAGGCCTTATGCATATGCTTTGAAGATGGGATGAATGATGAAATTAGAATGCTAGTCGAAGCTTTAGAGATTCGAGAACTAGTAATATTATCGGATCGGGCATAGAAGACGGAAGAAATTTGTTCTAGCAAAAGGAGAATGATGCGAGGACTCGTGATTTTGGTAAACACTTCGGGATAAAAAGTTTCCTGGGGTCACCATAAAAGAAGTTGAAAGAATCGAGCAGTGCGTTTAATGCACCATTCGAGTACCATGGAAGAAGCCACGTGAAGCCAAGTAACACAAGAGCTTCGACTCTTTCAATGGCCAGTGTGAGCAGTGTACGAAACATCAATTGGGTAGAGTGCAAGCAGTGTGGCAGATTTCACTTTGGAGTGTGAAGAGCTAATAATGGGGCATGTTTTATTTGTGGATCTCCTGATCATTTCAAAAGGGCTTGTCCTAATCGTAATGAGCCTAATAAAGGGTAACGCGAGAGATCGGTAGCTACTCCTCGAGGTAGACACCTTGGGAACAGCAATGCAACTGGGATGAACAAAAATGCTTTTAGAGATATGTCCACCAGGTTGGAGGCTAAAGCTCCTGCCAAAGCGTATGCCATTCGTGCACGAGAAAAAGTTTCAGCTCCTGATGTTCATGTTTGTGCATTAATTGATCCTAGGATAACCCACTATTATATATGCACTAGATTAGTATCAGAAAAGAATTTACCTGTTGAGTCTATTGATTGTGTTGTCAAGGTCACAAATCCCTTAGGTCATAGTGTTATAGTCGATCTAGTATGTAAGCAATGTCCACTAAAAATTCAAGGCTATGATTTCCCTGCTGACTTGATGTTGCTACCATTCAATGAATTTGATGTGATTTTGGGAATGGATTTGCTTAATGTTCATGATGTCGTGGTCAGTTGTCAACGAAGAAAGGTGGATTTGAGAAGTTTGAATGGTAAAATTGTTTCAATTATATTAAAGTAGTCTGATTGTGTATAAAATTTGATCTCAACTTTGAACGCACAAAAACTAGTTCGTAAGGGTTGGCAGGCATTTTTAGCCTATGTCTTGGATACTGAGGTAGCAGAGAAAGAAGTGAGTCAAGTGCCTACAGTATGCGAGTTCACTGATATTTTTCTCAAAGAATTATCGAGGCTACAAGTTGAGCGAGAGGTTGAATTTGTTATTGAGTTAGTATCCGGTACTACTCCAATTTCGATCACTTCGTATCGAATGGATCCAACGGAACTTAAGGAACTTAAGGCACAGTTGTAAGAGTTATTGGATAGGGGCTTCATCAGACCTAGTATATCGCAATGAGGTGCACCTGTGTTGTTCGTAAAGAAAAAAGACAGATCAATGAGGTTGTATATTGATTACCGGTAACTAAATAAAGCTACGATTAAGAACAAGTATCCCTTGCCACGAATTGATGATTTGTTCGATCAGTTGAAGGGAGCTACTATGTTTTCAAAAATTAATCTCCGATCGAGCTGCTATCAATTGCGAGTTAAGGATGTTGATGTGCCAAAGACAGCATTCAGGACACGTTACGGACATTACAAGTTTCTAATCATGCCTTTTGGGTTGACAAATGCTCTAGCGGCATTCATGGATTTAATGAATCGGGTATTTCAGCCACACCTAGATCGGTTTGTCATTGTATTTATTGATGACATCCTAATTTATTCCAAGAAGAAAGAAGAGCATGCTCAATACTTGAAGATCATTTTACAAACGTTACGAGAGAAGAAATTATACGCTAAGTTTTAGCAAATGTGAGTTTTGGCTTTCGGAAGTAGGATTTCTCAGTCATGTAATTTCGAGAGAAGGGATACGTGTAGATCTGAGCAAGATTTCTACCATTTTGAACTGGAAACCTCCACGGAACGTGTTTGAAGTACGGAGTTTCTTGGGATTAGCTGGTTACTATCGGAGATTTGTTAAGAATTTCTCGACATAGCTCTACCTATGACAAGATTGTTGCAGAAAGATGTTAGCTTCGATTGGTCAAAGAAGTGTCAAGAGAATTTTGATCAACTAAAGAGTATGTTGATAAAAGCACCGATTTTGACATAGCCCGAGTCAGGAAAAGAATTTATCATTTTTAGTGATGCCTTTTTGAGTGGCTTGGGTTGTGTATTGATGCAAGAGGGAAAGGTTATTGCATATGCTTCTTGACAACTTAATATCATGAAAAGAATTACCCTACTCATGATCTTAAGTTAGCTGCAATCGTGTTCGCGTTGAAAATCTGGCGTCATTATTTATATGGCGAGAAATGTCACGTGTTCACAGATCATAAAGTTTGAAATATTTGATGACACAAAAAAAATTATATTTGAGACAGTAAAGATGGTTAGAATTGTTAAAGGATTATGAGATATTGATTGATTACCACTCGGGTAAAGCTAACGTAGTTGCTGACGTGCTAAGTCGTAAAAGTCTCTTTGAACTTCGAATGATGAATGTGCGATTGTGTATGGAAAATGATAATTCTATTTTAGCCGAACTCAAAGTTAGACCATTGTTTCTGTGTGATATTCATGAGTTGCAGCTTGTGGATTCCAATGTTATAGCCAAGAAGAAATTGGTGGAAAGTGGTCAAGTTTCTGAATTTTCAATCGGTGAGGATAATAACTTGTATTATCATAAAAGATTGTTCATGCCAAATGATGTTCAGTTAAAGCAGAAGTTGCTATTAGAAGCTCACAACAGTATGTACTCTATTCATTTGGGTAGTACGAAGATGTACTGTGATTTAAAATAATTTTATTGGTGGCCAAAAATGAAGAGGGAAATTTCTGAATTTGTATCCAAGTGCCTTGTATGTCAGCAAGTAAAAGCTGAACATCAAGTTCCATCCGGGCTGTTGCAACCAATTATGATACCGGAATGGAAATGGGAGCATATTACGATGGATTTTATATCGGGATTACTTGTTTCATCGAAGAAAAAGTATGTCATTTGGGTTGTTGTCGATCGCTTGACGAAGTCAGCACATTTTATTCCGGTACGAACGGATTATTCGCTAGAAAAGTTTGTCGAACTGAATGTGTCAAAGGTGGTTAGATTGCTTGGTGTTCCATTGTCAATTATTTCAAATCGTGATTCGAGATTTACTTCCAGATTTTGGAACGTGTTTCAAGTAGCTTTGGGAACTAAGTTAAAGTTTAGTACAACATTTCATCCTCAAACCGATGGCCAGTCAGAACGGGTAATTCAAGTACTAAAAGATATGCTACGTTGTTGCATAATTGAATCTGAAGGCAACTAGGAGAAATACTTACCGCTAGTGGAATTCACCTATAACAATAGCTATCAAACGAGCTTAAAGATGGCACCGTATGAAGCTTTATACGGACATAAATGCAGAAGTCGATTATATTGGACAGAATTGAAAGAAAGGAAGATTGATGGAGTTGATTTGGTTCGTGAAACGGAAGATAAGGTGAAGATCATTAGGGATAATTTGAAAGTTGCCTCTGATCGTCAAAAATCCTATACAGATTTAAAACGTAAGGACATTGAATTCTCTGTAGGAGAAAAGGTTTTTCTGAAGGCCCCACCTTGGAGAAAGGTATTGTATTTTGGACGCAAAGGGAAATTTAGTCCTAGATTTATCAGACCTTATGAAGTTTTAGAGAAAATTGGACCAGTGGCTTATCGTTTGCCTTTGCCTCCTGAGCTTAACAAAATACACAATGTATTTCACGTTTCTATGCTTTGTCATTATAGACCAGATCCCTCACACGTGTTGTTAGTGGAAGATATTGAATTACAACTTGATTTAACTTATGGTGAAGAGCCTATCAAAATTTTGGCTCGAGAAGTAAAAGAGTTGAGAAGCAAAAAGTTGAATTGGTTAAAGTATTATGGCATAAACATGGTGTGAAAGAAGCTACTTGGGAAACGGAAGACTCCATGAGATCACAATACTCGAATCTTTTTACTGGTAAGACTTTCGAGGACGAAAAGTCCTTAAGAGGGGGAAATTGTAATAGTCTATTTTTAGTGGTAACGAGAGTATAGTTTAGAACTCAAATTGCATTTTGTAATTCAATTTTTATTATTATTTAAATTATGTTTTAAAGGCCGTATAAGATATTTGGTATAGTGAGTTTCTATAGTTATTTGATAATTAGTATAAAGTACTAAATTGAGGAATTAGAAAGGTTGACCTCATATTTTTAAAAGATTCTAAAATAATATGTATTGAATAATTAAAGAACTGAAATGGTGATGGACTTAAAGAATAATAATTCATTTAATTGTTAGTGGGATGTGATGATTAAAATAAAGAGAATTTTTAAATGGAAATGAAAATTGTTAGGTGAATAAAAAAAAAAGGAATAAAGAAACAAATGGAAAAGAAAAAGTATTATCAATTCATGTTTTTCTTTTCTTGAGTTGAACCAAAAATTAGAGAGGAAGAATAGAACTTGAAGGTTGGGTGCAAAAGTCCATGCATGTAAGTAAATTTGTGATGCTTTCTTGTTAATTTTTAGGTATTTATGATCTTAGAGTTGGGGTCATGTAATTTAGTGATTTTTGTTCATGCTTGCATTTTTATGCTAGTTACTATTATTAAAAGAAATGGGAGTGAAATGTTGGTATTTGTGAAGTTTCATGGATTAATGGTGAAAAATTTATAGCCAAAATAAGATGGGTGCTTAATTTTGGGAAATTAAGGGATTTATGAATAAATAAACTTTGTGCTGCCATGTATTTTAAAAAAATGAAGTTTGTGCAGAATTTATCATTTAATTATACTTATTTTCAAATGGAAATAGAAGATGGGGAATGGATAGCTTGTTTTTGGGTATGAGCAAATTAGTATATGCATTGAAAAATGGCATTGGTTTATAAATTAGGAATTTAAGACATTATTATTTAATTAGACCTTTGTGATATTAGGATAATGAAAAGAAATTATACATTTTATTCTCTAATTATTATTTCACTCTTGTTTGGTTGGTCTTTGAGTTATAAAAATGCGAATTCAATTCGTTGAAATAAGAGATTTTTGAGTATATTCTTAGTGAAAGGAAATGATTCATGAATAATGTAATTATGTAATGTATTTTAGTAATTGAATGAGTTGAGATATTTAAGCTAAATAAATTTCTTTGAATTTTGATTAATTAGACCAAGAAACAGACACTCTAGTAGATAAGCGAGGGAAAGGAAAGGAAGTTGAATAATTAATGACGTGTAGCTAGTCATGGCCATTTCACAAGAAGTTCGATTCATTACTATGTAAAATTATAATTCATTTTGTGTTTGTTCATTGTTGAATTATAAATTTGGCATATGTGGTGGTTACTTGTTGACATGTATCATTCTGTGTGGATTGGTACAATTGAATCTAAAAATTCAGGCTTTGTACCTAGTAGGCTTCGTGCCGGTGTAATCGGGCTTTGTGCCTAGTAGGCTTTGTGCCTGTGACCAAAGAATAAATTACTGACTCTTGAATTAGATTCTTAAATTTTATTTCAAGTATGTTTCTCATTGGTGAATCGAATTTACTAAGTCTATGTTGACTTATCTAGTTAAACTTTCATGAATGTAGGTTTCAAGGAATCTCGGCATTGATTGGACCCATCGGGAGTGCACACTATCATCTTCACTTTTTGGTAGATTTTTGGTTAACTTACTTTTAGTTAAAGGTGACATGTATATAAGATG
The DNA here is from genome assembly GCA_005610355.1 of Gossypioides kirkii. Lineage (NCBI taxonomy): Eukaryota > Viridiplantae > Streptophyta > Magnoliopsida > Malvales > Malvaceae > Gossypioides > Gossypioides kirkii. The sequence goes on along the minus strand of CP032253.1, from coordinate 22,312,353 downwards.
TTTTGGTAGTTACCTTGTTTGGGAATAGTTTTTGTTAAAACTTTAGCCTAAGCATCTTTTGAAGTAATTACATGTAAAGGTTGTGGTTGTGAATTTGGTATAATGAATGGTTTTGGTAAATATAGTATGTTTTTAACATATTGCTTGTGTATTGGTTGTTAAGGTATGTTTATGAATGATGTCTGCTTAATGTGTTTAGATAGGAAGGTTGTAATGTTTTATGAATAGCAATGAGACTTGTGAGAAATTAGAATTGAACTTTTAGCAGCAGTGTATGTTGTGTCGGTACTTCGTTGCATAGTGTCGGTAGAAGTGCAGGGGATTTGAAACTTTAGTTACTGACTTATTTGGTTTTGGTAGTAGGAATTTCGACTACCGGTAGAACTATGGAAGTAGTATCGGCATATTAGGAGATGTTTCAGTAGAAGTCTACAGGCTAAGTAGTTTTGCTTACTGTGGTTTTAGGTATCGGTAGAAACTTATTTGATATCGGTAGATCTAGGCTAGTTGTATCGGTAGAACTTTTATAGTTCCGGTAGTTCATTACGGTATTATTTTTCTATTTAATTATTGTGTGTTCTACCGATACTTACCTGTTCATGTATCGATAGAAGCGTCATTTCATATAGAAATTTGCATGATGGTCTTGAATTTCAAGCATTTGTTGTTTAATTATTTTTAAGTCTTATTGTTCAGATATATGGTATTGAAAGGTCGAAATGTTAAACATTGTTAATAATGAATGCTATTTGTAATGAAGGTTTATTCAAATAAATGAGTTTGGTCATTATGTCGGGTTAAGGGTGTCATATGTACTCTCAGCCAGTTCTCAAATTGAAACTTCACAGCGTTGCTCGAGGGAGAAAACATCTCACACTTTTTCGTGCTATGTCCAACATGTCCACAAATGTAGCGAAAAATAGGGAGACGCTCGTACTTAACCATACAAGTGATATCCAACCCCTCAACACCCACCACACAAACAACCTTGCGAAGAAGCTTCGAAGTGTCCAACTTTATCCTTATCCTCATAAAATCAATCCAACATCCATCCTTATCCATCCAGTCAATTGCAATGACCCCCCACTTCCAAGGGCAATTGCCTATCCATGATTTCCATCGGAACTTTGAAGATTCTTATCTAGAATGGCACCAAAAAAAAGTTATAACAACTCAGTTCTTTGTCCTTCACATAGGGCACTAAAGAGATAACATGCTGGTCAAAGATCCATGGGGCTAGGTTCAGAATAAGCTCTCTGTCCTTTACCAACCCAAATTTGACCAAAAAGGTTCCCTCCCCACCTCCACGAAATTGACCCGTTCTTTTGTGAACCAGAGTGATCGAAGGACCTTGTACATGGCATCGTTGTTTATCCTCTCCTTTGTGAGCAATTTCCCCACTACCCAAGCCTCCCATCCCTTCATGTCAAACGTATTCTTGCTTTGGCTAATAATCTTCATTGATTCTTCCTCCGAGAATTTTAGCCTTGCAAGCATCTCCCTTACCTCCTTGTCCACAACAGCAGCGACACCCCACAACCCTTGACCTTCGCACAACTCAAAAACGCCTAACAAATTGTCTTTCAACATCCACCACCACCGCCTCAATGGCACCACCAAGAGCCCCACAACCACACCTACGATAAGAGAGAAAGCTAGCTTTTCACGAAACCCCCAGAAAGAGAAGCATAATAAAATCACATCGCACCATGCAAGCCATGCAAAAATCGTACGTTGAAAAGTTAACCAGTTTTACGTGCATGAAGAAAAACCCATGCAAGGACATGCAGAAAAGATGTAGGAAAATAATAAAAAATAAAATGGAAATTTAAAAAGAAATTAAACAGAGAAAAACACCAAGAAAACGAAAATTCCCTGACAAGACAATCACCACTCCGTACACCTAACGAACAGAAACTTGACACCGGAGTAAAATCGCTAATATCACCGTCAGGGTCTCAGAAAAATGCCACATGCACCCAAACGGAAGGGGACACGTGCCAGACACACCCACCACCAAGAAAACAACACGGTTCACACAAGTCACCGAAACATAGAAGAGCGAAAAAACCAAAACCCCTAAGAACACTTTAAAACATAGAAGAGCCAAAAAACCAAAACCCCTAAGAACACCTTAAAACACAGAAAAGTCAACACACAATCACACCCCCAAGAATCTCGACCAACAATCGGATCAAGACAGTCCAACAGAAACCAAAAAGAAACAAGAAGATGAAAAACACCACCCATACGAGGACAAACCCCCACCACTGAGAAGTGCACGGTTAACGAAACCCTAACCCCGCACCAAGGCATCCAACCCCACAGGAATAAAGCCAACACCAAAACTCAAGAACAAGAAAGCACAAAACCCACCAAAACGAAAATGCCCACTTAGACAAGAGCCTTCCTACAAAGCAAAATAAAGAAGATAGAAATGAAATAGTAACACCCAAGAGAGAAAAAAAGAAACAAGCCCCACCCAGAGCCCACAGTGGACCCCAAAGAAAACACCACACCATTCAATCAAAAGAAACAAGAACGGACACCTAAAGCAAGAAACATAATCGCCCAATTCTTGGAGAAAACACGCACATGCTCACTTCTGCTCCTACCAGCAGACATTGGAATTCTTGAAGCTTGGTTAAGCTAAATGGGGGATTAAATGGAAAAAAAAGAATAAATATAAGGATTGCCATGGGTCCGAATATGGTGCTGGAAATATGGGTGTAGTATTAAAATGTAAAGTTTTGAGAAATGGTTGCTTTAGAAAGTGATTCATGATTCTTTTCTTTCTTTATTTGAAAATGGTATTTTTATGGTTAGCAAGTTGAAGATATGTTATATTTAAGGATAGTTTATGAAGATGTACATGTTTATTGAGTGACCATTGATATTCTTGAAGTTATATTGATAATATTCATGAATTTGAAATTTGATGATAGTCTTGAGCTAATTAGTAAAGAAAGTTTGGTTTGTTGAGTATAATGAAAATAAATTAAAAGTAAATAAAATAGATATGTTAAGTTTGAAGGAATTAAATAGGTGAGGATTGAAGGTGGCATATATATGTATATATATTAGTTACTAAATGGTTGAAACAAAAGAAAATAATTAAAGAAATAATTATGTTGTAGAGTTGAGGACTAGAATGAATTAACTATTATACTTGGGGTCAAATGTATAAATTTGAAATGAAGTAATTCATTGAACACATTATTTATTTAGAGTAAAAGATTTAATGATATTGAGATTATATTAAATGTGAATATATGAAGGATGATCAAAAGATATATAAGTTGAATTAATGTTCTTGATGATGGAATAATTAAAGTAGCTCAATTGTTAATTTTTAGATCGCTAAACAAAAGGGTCGACTGGAAATCGTGGAAGTTCGTAGTCATCACATTACGGTAAGTTCGTAGTCTCGAACTCGAAATTTTCTATTAATTATTTACATAATTATTTATTAAATGTTATTTAATACTTGATATGCCATATTATATGTATATTGAATGATGATACTAAATGTTGAATTACGAAATTGTGGAAATAAATATTTATATTCGTCGATTATACGACTAGTGCTGGGCGCAATCCTCATCAGTTAATTTGAGTAGTGCTGGGCATACAAATCATAGATTTAACCGACTAGTGCGGGGCACAACATCATTGGTTTATCCAACTAGAGCTAGGCTCACCATTTATATCATCAGTATATTTGACTAGTGTTGGGCACACCATTTGTCGGTTTAACCGACTAACGCTGGGTGCAATATTTGTTGGTATATCCAACTAGAGCTTGGCTCACCTTTTATATTGTCAGCTTAACCGACTAGGACTGGGCGTAAATTCTTTCATGGTTTATTTGCTAGGCATCGTGTGCCATATTTCGATTCGATCATATGAAAAAGATTACTGAACCATTGGAGAAGGTTGGTGTATGGTAGTATTAAGGAAGAAATTATATATATTTTTTCATTGAAGGAGGTGATATATTTCTTAAATTTTAATATTAAAGTTGAGAAACAATTCCAAATACTTTGGATATACTTGTGGTTATTTAATTAAGTAAAATTGTTTAATGTGAATTGGTTCCAATGCTTGCAGGTTAGGTAAATAGTAAATTTGGAATCAACATCCTACAAGAATCCCGTACACATGTTGGTGACGTTCTCTTTTTTGTTTTTGGCATGTGCCTAGGGAGTCTTAGTTGATTAACGATATTTGGATATAAATATAAATAAATGTTTTCGTATGGTGCTTTTCTTATTAAGCTAGATATTTTGTTGAATTAGGATCTACCTTTAAACTTGATTATTATCCTTAAGTTAGGATTATGAAATGATGCATATTAATGTTTAGTCATTTTTGTTGATGCTTGAGTGCAAATGGTAAAATGTTAGATAGTGCATAGTTTTAAATAATCTCTTTGATTGTTTAGGATTTGGTTGAGGTGCCTTTAGAAAAGCATATTGGTTAGACTTAAGTTTGATGTATTTTGAGTTAAATCATGATTGTAGATAAATTTTAAGTTTCTTAGTTAGATTGTCTGAAATTAGGCATGATTTGAACTTGTAAACATGCAGTTTTTACCCTTTTTGAATTATAGTATCGATATTTTGGTATTAATACTGATACATATTGGTTTGTCCATCTTAAAAATTTAACAGAATGTCATAATGGTATCAATTTTTATTTAGGTATCGATATTTTGCATAAAATATGGATACTAGAAAATAATTATCGATTCTCGTATCTTTGTTAGGAAAATAGAATTGAGTTTTAGTATCGATTTTCAAAAAGGTATCGATTTAGTATCGATACCACTTCGTAGCTTTTGAGATTTGCTTCCAAATTATTTTAAATTGTTTCAATTAAATCCCAAAATGTTATTAACTTAATTTAATAGTTCGTATATAAGGAATAAGATGTTTTAATGTGAAATGTGCTATGATTGAATTGTTTATGAATGTTTTATTTGGTTAAATTAAATTGTTTTAGGAAGAATTTTAAAATAAATGAATCGGTAATACTTCGAAACTCTAATCCGATGACGGATACTAGTTGTGGGTGTTACACGTTAAGTGTGTAGCTCTAATACAAATTGTTGAAACTTACAATTGCTAATTGCTCAGTAACAATTGTTTGGATGGAACGTCCTGATTGTTTGCGTTGTTTGATTTCCCTACATCTACGGAGCCTAGGTCATTGAGTAATTCCATTATCTTTAATCCACAATACAACAAGTGAATCAAGTCGTATCACTTTCCAAGTATATAAACCACACTTTTGTACCTAAGACTAGAACACTCACCTGTAAACTCTTCACCTAAGAATTTAGTTTGTAAGCATAAACTATTAATTCTTTAATTGCACTCACAAAATAAGCACCTCAATGAACAATAAAGTGCTCTCTATTTTATTGTACAAAACCTAGACAAGTCTCTTAATATATAGAAGTTCTCGAGACTTCCTAACATATCAATAATCAATTACAATCCAACCCCTAAAAATAACAGCTACAAAATAGAAAATAGCAATATACTATTAAATTCCAATATAAAGTGAACTAATAGAGACTCATTCTTCAAAGAAGTCTTCAATGTGATCATGACTGTTTCTCCATAATCCAAGGGATTTAATTGTTTGATCTGAGTCAATCCAATCCCTAAGGAAAGTTTCTTTAAATAATTGGTCTTCAAAGTCGGGCTTACATATATCCACAATATCATCACAATTCAAAATCCAATGTTTTGTTTCAATAAATTGCCAACTCTAAATATGGCAAGTTGTTGGACTGTTGTAAGGTCAATGAATGTGGCCACTTTTGACTAGCTTTTAGCAAGCCACTTCAAAACTTGCCTCAACATGCTCAATTAGTTAATTCTCTTTGAATTCCTAAAACCCACTCATGATCCAATCCTTTATACTCCAATTATCTCGCTATTCTTGAGATCAAATGGAAATGTAAAGAAACAACTACAATAAATATAAATTTAGTCTGTTAAAACTAAAGATTACAGTAGAAAGTGAAGAAATATAAAATAAAGTTTAGTTTGAATATAAAGAAATATAAATTTACTCTCATTTTTTTTCTTAAAATAGCTAAGAGAAACTATTTATACTTAAATTTTCATCCATGGTAAAAGTTGGAATTGTCTTTTATTTAATTTGCAGTTTTGGTACTCGTGTCGCGACATTGTTCAAGGAGTGCCATGACATCTTACTGAAATTTTATAATATATCTTTACCATTAATTTGATAACCACTATTTTTATTTGGATCAAGTCTGAATGTTGTGTCACAACAAAGCTTTATGTCACAACTTTCTTTAGAGAGTGTTTGGTTGAGTGGAAAAATGGAGGGATGGAATGAGAGTGTGCAAAAATAGAAAAAAAAATTGAGTGTACTTGGTAAGGGAAAAAAGTGAGGAAATAAAATAGGAGAGAAAGTCATTTTCCAACCTAATGCATAAAAATTAATTCTTCCAAATTGGTATAATGAGAGGGGAGAAAATGAGAGAAATAAGTTCATTAGTTCAAAATTAACTTTTTTTAATGTTTTATTTTCTTTCCTTTCATTTTCAATTCGACCAAACAATGGATGAAGATAAAATTGTTTTTTCTTTCAACTTTTCACTCTTTCATACCAAGAATACCTATGAAAAAAAAAATTCATCTTTTTTTTTTCTTTCCAATCTACCAAGTGAAGCATTAATGTTTTCCACTAACAAATCAATTTTATTTCTATTTTTCTTTAATTTTCATTTTAAAATTATCTACTTGAGTTTAAACATGTCATTTAATAGTTTTAAAAATAAAAGGACCTAATTGATATAATATCAATAATTTTGAAATATAATTAAAACATTTTGAATTTTAAAGACTAAGGTTGTGTTTGTCTGGCTGTAAAAGATTTTACGGAAAAGCTTTTCAACTTTTTCCAATGTTCGGTTGGCTGCAAACAATTTCCCCATGTAAAAGCTATTACAAAACACGAGAAAATATACCTCATTTTACGGAAAATGTGTTACTCTTTGTTTTTGTGTAAGACATTTTCAGATCTTTCTTGAGTCTTCACATCCCAACACTTTGTTAAACCCCTCTCTCCTTCCCCTTTCATTACAGACCTAGTCCATCACTTCTACTGTTTTCATCTGCTTCAAGGTTGCTCTCTCTTTATTCTTCTTTGTTTGTCTCTGTAAGTTGTGGGCTTTTGTTATATGTGTGGCTTTAATCTAGCTTTAAGAATTGTGTTTGGGTTTTTAATATTTTTGTAATTGTTTTTTATTTTACAGTATCTTCTTGCTACTTCCATCAGTCTTCAGGATGTTCTGGAGAAAAAAAAAAACATTCCTCTTTTCTTTGTAGAAAAGAGATACTTTGAAGGTACGCAAATTACTACTTTGATATATGAATTCATTAGCTTAAATTTATGGGTTATAGTTAAATTTGGGATTTTTCTTTAATCTTAAATGAAAATTTGCTCCATTTGAGATTTGAGTTTTGTTTCTAAACAAATAAGCAGTAATATATATTGTTCATATTTTGTTATAATAGTTGAGTAGTAAAATGTATATATACATGTTCGTGGGCAGCAATGAAACAAGGATAAAATTTTAGAATTTCATTTATTACAAAATAGTCATTTTTTAGTTTTACCTTCTCTATTTCTTCTTTTAATATTCTCCGTTTCTCTAAGTTCTTTACAATCTTTTTCCCTTCTTTTTCACATGTCAAAGGAATAATCTTTTTCACATATTCTTTGTTTCACACATGACAAATGAGAGATCTTGTTAACAAACCAAAGGAGTTCCCCCAATCATAAAATCACAAAAAAAAGTCCTAAAAAAAATCTTAAAGATAAACCATATAGCTTTCTAGAAAATCTTAAGGCTATGTATAGTTCTCCAGATCGTTGCAATTAGAAGGTATAAGATTTTAATAAAGATTTTTAAAATTATATAATTTTATATATAGTATGTTAGCACCTCATATAGGTTAAAGCTTGGAAGATTAAGGAACCATTGGAGAAGGTTGGTGTATGGTAGTATTAAGGAAGAAATTATATATATTTATTCATGGAAGAAGGTGATATATTTCCTAAATTTTAATATTAAAGTTGAGAAACAATTCCAAATACTTTGGATATACTTGTGGTTATTTAATTAAGTAAAAATGCTTAATGTGAATTGGTTCCAATGTTTGCAGGTTAGGTAAATAGTAGATTCAGAATCAACATACTACAAGAATCCCGTACTCATATTGGTGACGTTCTCTTTTGTGTTTTTGGCATGTACCTAGGAAGTCTTAGTCGATTAACTATCTTTTGATATAAATATAAGTAAATGTTTTCATATGATGTTTTTCTTATTAAGCTAGATATTTTGTTGAATTAAGAGCTACTTTTAAACTTGATTATCATTCTTAAGTTGGGATTATGAAATGATGCATATTGATGTTTAGTGATTTTTGTTGATACTTTAGTGCAAATGGTAAAATGTTAGATAGTTAATAGTTTTAAATGACCTCTTTTATTGTTTAGGATTTGGTTGAGGTACCTTTAGATATGCATATTGGTTAGACCTAAGTTTGATCTGTTTTGTGCTAAATCATGATTGTAGACAAATTTTAAGTGCTTGGTTAGATTGTTTAAGATTAGGCATGATTTGAACTTGTAAACATGCAATTTTTACCCTTTTTGAATTATGGTATCGATATTTTGGTATTAATATCGATACATGTTGGTTTGTGCAGCTTAAAAATTTAACAGAATGTCATAATGGTATCAATTTTTATTTAGGTACCGATATTTTGCATAAAATATCGATACTAGAAAATAATTATCGATACTCGTATCTTTGTTGAGAAAATAGAATTTAGTTTTGGCATCAATTTTAAAAAAGGTATCGATTTAGTATCGATACCACTGTGTAGCTTTTGAGATTTGCTTCCAAATTATTTTAAATTATTTCAATTAAATCCTCGAATGTTATTAACTTAATTTCATAGTTCGTATATAAGGCATAAGATGTTTTAATGTGAAATGTGCTATGATTGAATTGTTTATGAATGTTTTATTTGGTAGAATTAATTTTTTTAGGAAGACTTTTGTACTAAATGAATCGACAATACTTCGAAACTCTATTCTAGCGACGGATACGAGTTGTGGGTGTTACATTTAGTTGTATCAGAGCTTAAAAGTTTAGTCGATTCTCAGACTAAATAGAGCTCGAAATTGATTTTAGGGTTGAGTCAAAATTTAGTCGGGATTTGGATGTTGATTTGAATTGTTTTATTTTATAATTAAAAGATGTCGAATGAATCAAAAAATGATGTGGATCAAGAAATTCTTGATGATGAATTGTAATAGCCAGATTTTCAATGGTGTCGGAAACAGTGGTTTTGGGACCTCAACTCTGACGAGTCGGGTCATAAATATTTATGATGTCATTAGTGTCATATTAAATTTTTGTTCAGAAATTTTATCATTAGATAGTTAATTAAGTAAAAAAAGACTAAATTGTAAAAGTTACAAAAGTAGAGTTCCATTAATTAAGGGCACTAGATGCTAATTGAAAGATAAGTTAAAGCCCTTAAAGGGTAATTAGACCATCCTTAGTGTGAGTGGACGGTTTGACTACTTTTAGTTGGAAAATTATGAGAAATTAAAGGGTAATTTTGTAATTTCATGAGAAAACTTAATTTAATCAAAACCAAAAGACTAAAAATTCATTTTTCTTTTCTTCCTTCTTCTTATTCAAGCTGAAACCTTAAGAAAAATTCATTTTTCTTTCATTCGGTCAAGCTTGTGCCTTTGATTTGAGTAAGTAAATCTTGTCCGGTGTTAGTAATTTTTATGTTTTTGAGTCTATATTAGCTTAATCTAGCTAACCCAAGGGCTAATTTGTGAATCTATCAAATGTTAAATATTTTACCATTGATGAATGAGCTTGTTCTTGAAAGTTTTGCAAGCTTGATTGTTAGATTTGTTGATTTTGTAAAGTGATTTTTGACGATTTTAAGGTTTGAGGAGTAAATGTCTAAAATGATAAAAATACATGTACTTGATGTGAAATAATTCCAGGTATGGATTGGGGAAGTACCTTGTGTAATCGGCTGGTATGGGTTTGAAGTGAAAATGGTTATTTTGCATATTTTAGGTTTAAGGACAAAATTGAATAATAATGAAATGTTAGGAGTAATTTTGTAAATCTCCCAAAAAGGACCTAAATGTATAAAATGATTTTAAAATTCATGATTTAATAAGAAAATCAAATTATTTATTGATTTAGATCACGAGCGTGTAACGGATCGAGGAAAAGGGAAAATAGCATAATAGTCCCTAGAGTTTAACCTTAACTGCAATTTTGTCTGGTAAGTTCGCATACTTAAATTTATATTTGATCATTATAGTTTCATTATCTTGGTTATATTCTAAAGTTGGAACGAGATAGAAGACACTAAAGAATATTTTGAATTCTGGCTCGGTGGAGCAATATGCTGAACACTGGCTAGTAAGAGCGATATTCTGTCTAGCTCGTAAGAGCGAATTTCTGTTTGGCTCATAAGAGTGATATTCTGTCTAGCTTGTAAGAGAAATATTCTATTTGGGCTTGTAAGAGATAAACTCTATCTGGGCTCGTATGAGCTAAATTTCTGGAAGACTCGAAGAGATCAACTCGGTGCTAACATCACCGGATTTTGAAGATGTTTTGCTACTCTCTCTATAATCAAATGTGTTATTCTGTAAGTTAAATGTTCTTACAAACTTACTAAGCTTTGTAAGCTTATCTGTGTGTTCTGTTTGTTATTTTGTAGATTTTATTTTGCTGTTGAAGTTCGGATCCTCAAGAAGTATCACACTATCCCGGGAGTTCGTTCAGTAGTCTTTACATCACTTGGCTTATATGGCATGTATTAGGTGTAACTTAGTTAACTTTGTTATGTATGTTTAGTAAGTGAATTATGTTAAATGTTAAATGATGATAATTTTGGATAGAATGAATTTCTAGTGGATGTCAAATGCTATATGTGTATGGCTTGTTTGCCATTTGTGTAAATGGTAAATGCTTTAACTAGTTGAATGAATGAGTTGGGATTGGATTTCACTCGTATGTGTTTTTGTTGCATGAGATAAGTTGATTACATATATGGGAATCAATGGTTGTGAGTTTAATGCATGTTTAGTTAGTTGATAAAAATTTATACATGTTTATTTATGAATTTCATAAGTACACACGGCCTGGAACACGAGCCACCACACGGGTGTATGCCCTGGCAAAATTAGGTGCAGGTTTTACACGGGTTGGGACACGGTCGTGTAGCCCCATTTTGCATACACACATGGTTCAGCACAAGGTCTCACACATTGGCATGTGGGGTAATTTCACATGCTCACACGGCCTTGCACACGGGTTATGACACGGTCATGTGAACGTATTTTGAGTGTGCCCACGACCTAGGGCACGGGCGTGTGTTTGAGACACATGGCCCTGTGACCCCTATTTTGGGATTTTGACATTTTTGAGAGTTACTTTAATTATGATTCAATCGAGTCCCTGATAGTTTTAGATTGTTGTAAATGTATGAGACTTACAATTGTATTGAAATCTATATTGTTGAATGTAAATTTAATTGAAATAAAGGATAAACTTTTATCTGTTGTCTTTTATGAAAGTCTGGAACCCTCAAGACCCTAGCCAGTGATGGCGTCAGGTTTAGGGTGTTACACTATAGAAGAATTAGATATTACAGAATCTATAACACCGAGTGTCTAGTTTGATGTAGCACAAAGATCGAGTGGTAATAGGGGCCCTAATAAAGGGCAAGATGATACTAATTTGTTACGTATTATTACAAAAGCTTTTCAAAGAGTAGCGGGAGTTACTCCTCCGACGGTGATAACACCTACGGTTAAAGGAACTAAGGAGATATGGTGCTACTGAGTTTTCTAGATTAAAGGAGGTGGACCCATCAACGATGGAATCATGGTTGGAATCAACAACGCACATTTTACAGCAATTAAAATGTACTCCCCGAGAGTGTGTTATTTGTGCAGTTTCATTACTAGGAGGGGAAGCTTATACATGGTGGCGAATAGCTACGTGCCACGTTCCTACTACATCGGCTAATTGGAAGTTCTTCCAAACTATTTTGAAATAAATATGTCGAGGAATTGTTTATCGAAGATAGAAAACAAGAATTTCTTATGTTGAAACAAAGAGACATGTTCATAGCAGATTATGAAAGAGAGTACTTGCAACTTAGAAAGTACACAATAGAGCTTATTCCTAATGAATAAAAGAGTTGCAAATGTTTTCTACATGGTATGCGAGACGAAATTAGAACGTAATTGGTAGCCTTGAAGATTAAAGAATTTATGGATTTATCTAAGTGGGCTAAGATGGTGGAACAATCTCTAGGTTTAAATAAGAAACCTGAACCTTCACGTGTTATAACGAAATGTTTTGGGACCCCTAGTTTTTATTCTGCACGAAAATGGAGCAAAGAATCACGGGATTTTGGAAAGTAAGTTGTAAGATCAACTACATCAAACAGAATGCGGGACTGGCAACCTACAGCTTCTGTTGGAAGTGTGAAAGGGCCGAATAAGACTTTCGAGATGCCAAGTTGTGAACATTGTGGGAGGAGACATTGGGGAAAATGTTGGAAGTTAATAAAGGATTGTTTCAGATGTGGATCACTTGAGCATTTTTCTCGTGAGTGTTCGAAGAATGAAGGTGATGTACCAGATATTGCTCACAGAGCCACTTCAGCTAATCGGGGTCGAGGATCAAATAGAGGAATATCGATAGCGAGAGGAGGGCCTAGAAAAAGGAGTGAGTCAATTGTTCATCAACTTGAGAGCAGGGTACCAACTTGTGCTTATGTGGTGCGGACTCGTGATGAGGGTGATGTTATTGATGTAGTAGAATGTGTTTTTCTGTTATTTTTCACACATGTGTATAGCTTGATAGATCTAAGTTTTTCACATTCATATGTTAGCATTGAATTGGTTATAATGGGGAGTATGAAATCTGAATTGTCAAGTGTAGCTATGTTAGTGTCGAGTCTATTGGGTCAAACGGTGTTAGTTAATCGAGTTTGTAAAAGATGTCCACCTATAATTCAAAACTCAACATTTCCAGTAGATTTGCTAATTATGCCTTTTAGCGATTTTGATGTGATTTTGGGCATGGATTGGTTAACTGAGCGTGGAGTAATTGTCAACTATTGAGGGAAAAAGTTTTCAGAGCAAGTCTCGAAAGGAGAATTAATTGAAGTTAATGGTGTTACATCAAGAGGATCAACTCAAATGATTTCATCGATACAAGCGAAAAGGTTATTGAATCCTATGTCATTAACTATAAGGCTAGAAGTGGAGAAATAAGTAACATTCGAACTGTTTGTGAATTTCCTGATGTATTTTCTAAGTAGTTACCGAGATTACCACCTAATCAGGAAGTTGAATTTGCAATCGAGGTGTTTTTGGGTATAACTTCAATGTCCATAGCTACGTATCGAATGGCACCAATGGAGTTGAAAGAATTGAAAGTTCAATTGCAAGATCTATTGAAATGCGGTTTTATACGTCCTAATATATCACCTTGAGGGGCTCTAGTGTTTTTTGTTAGAAAAAATGATGGTTCGATGCGACTTTACATTGACTTTCGTCAATTAAACAAGTTGATAATTAAGAATTGATATCCTCTTCCACGTATCGATGATTTATTTGATCAACTAAAAGGAGCTTTAGTCTTTTCAAAAATTGATTTGAGGTTGGGGTACTATCAATTGAAAGTGAAAGATAGTAATGTTCTAAAAACAACTTTCCGAACGCATTCTCGGTCATTATTAATTTTTAGTGATGCCCTTTGGACTAACAAATGTCCAACAACATTCATGGACCTAATGAATCGGACCTTTCAACCTTATCTCGATCAATTTGTGATCTTTTTTATTGATGACATTTTAGTTTATTCAAAATCGAAAGTTGGGCATGAACTACATTTGCGGTCTATTTGCAAATTTTACAAGAAAATCAATTGTATTGAAAACTCAATAAATGTGAATTTGGGACATGTGATATAAGCTACAGGAATTCGAGTATATCCGAAAAAGTTTGAAGAAATTATGCAGTGGAAAGCACCGAAGAATGTGTCTAAAATCCATAGTTTTATCGGTTTAGCTGATTACTATCGACAATTTGTGAATGGGTTCCCAAACATAGCTATGCCAATGATGAAGCTTCTTCAGAAGAATACGCAGTTTTTCTGGAGCGAAAAATGTTAAGAAAGTTTCTATAAATTGAAGCAGTTGTTGACAGAGGCACATATTTTAGCTTTGCCAGAGTCAGGAAGGGAATTCGTGGTTTATAATGATGCCTCGTTGAATGGGTTGGGTTGCATTCTGGTGCAAGAAGGGAAAGTGATTGCATATGCATCTTGACAGCTAAAAACTCATGAACATAGTTACCCGATGCATGATTTGGAATTAGTTGTTGTAGTCTTTGCTTTAAAGATTTGGAGACACTACATGTATAGTGAAAAGTGTCGTTTGTTCACTGATCATAAAAGCCTTAAATACCTCTTAACACAAAAGAAGTTGAATTTAAGACAATGTCATTGGGTCAAACTCTTAAAAGATTATGACTGCCTAATTGATTACATCCACGGTAAATTGGGTCAAACTCTTAAAAGATTATGACTGCCTAATTGATTACATCCACGGTAAAGCTAATGTTGTAACTGATTCGCTGAGTAGGAAGGCAGCTTGCAAGTTACGAGCCATGTTTGCTCGACTTAGTTTAAATAACAATGGTAGTTTGATAGCAGAACTAGAAGTCAAATCGATGTTGTTTGACCATATTAGAGCTGCCCAACTAGTTGATGCTAAGTTGAAGAAAATTAGAGAAAGGATTCAAAGTGGCTCGATTGAAAATTTTAGTATTGATGATTGTGATTATTTGAGGTTTCAGAATCAAGTTTGCATCCCTAGTAATACTGAATTAAAAGAAATGATACTTCGAGAAGCTCATGATAGCCCTTTTGCTATGAACTCGAGTGGAATGAAGATGTACTGTGATTTACGAGAACTATATTGGTGGCCTACAATGAAGAGAGAAATAATCGAGTTTGATATTTAACATGTTAACGAGTAAAAGCAGAACATCAAGTTCCCACGAGACTTCTTCAACTCATTTCAATCCTTGAGTGGAAATGGAAGCGTATAACGATGGATTTTGTAACCGAACTACCGTTATCTCATAGTAAGAAAAATGTTATTTGGGTAATAGTGAACCGATTTACGAAGTCAGCAAATTTTATTGCAGTCAGAATCGATTGGTCACTCCAGAAATTAGTAGAAGTTTACATTCGAGAAATCGTGAGGTTACATGGAGTACTTATATCAATCATACCTTATAGAGATTCTCGATTTACTTCGAGATTTTTTAAATAATTACATGAATCTGTTAGTATGAGACTTAATTTCAGCACAACTTTTCACCTGCAAACAGATGGGTAATCCAAGCATGTTATTCAAGTTTGGGAAGATATGCTCAGAGCTTGTGTAATTGACTTTGAGTCAGGTTGGGAGCATTACTTACCTTCGGTGGAATTTGTGTATAATAATAACTTTCAAGCGAATATTCAAATGGCTCCATACGAAGCTTTATATGGTCGTAGGTGTCCAATGCCTGTTTGCTGGTCTGAATTGAGTGAAAAGAAAGTAGTAGGGAAAGAATTGATACAAGAAAAAGAGAATATGGTCAAGGTGATTCGAGACAGATTAAATGTAACACCTCATACTCGGTCTAGTCACCGAACCCCAATATCGAGTGTTACTACAATTGATAAGCCTTTTTTAATATATATCAAGTCTCTAAACCCGCCCCTAAATTTTTATTTTTTTAGTGAAAAAACAACAATTCCAAAATTAATATTTAAACTTTTGGATAAACAAACAATTCTTGCATGGTGGTTCACTTTTATCGATACTCAACTTAGTTGGTATCAGTAGAAGTCATATTGAGGAACACTGGGAAAATACTGCAGTTTACTACTGAAACATCCCTAAGTTCTACCGATATTACAGAAGGTTCTACTAGTACTCGGGAGACTTCTACCGACACAATTTATTCCAGAGAGCAGGGAACTTTTACCCTACAGCTTCTACCAATACACACACTCGATCTACCGGAATTACCTAAAGTACTACCGGTACTATAGTTATGGCTACCGATACTTTAAAAGTCATTAGCTAAAATAAAATCTCACCAGAACTTTTACCAACACTACGATGAGTTGTTTAGAAACAAATCAAGTCAGTAATCAAGGTATCCACTCCCTTGTACTTCTATCGAAACAATATAGAGTTTTTTTGAAATAACTTAAGTCAGCAGCCTAAGTCCCAATTTCCTTAGAACTTCTACTGGTACCTCATAGGGTTTTTCCGAAATAATCTAAATCAGTATCAAAATGAACTAAATATCAAGAAGACAACATGAACAAATTTACCAAAAAGTGACACATGAAACATACAAGTATTTCAATTATCTCCATTCAAATACAAAATAATATTCAATTGACAAGTATAGGGTTGAGAGTTACACATCAAATTGATTGAATATTACCAAAATGTAAAATGACACCCTAAATACATGCCACGACCTTAAAGAAGTTTCAAAAGAACTACCCAAAATACGGCTAGTGTGAGCTCCGCAAAAGATCCTTCCAATGAGTCGAACTGCTCTCTACAAGAACAACAAAAAGAAACAATTAAACTTGCAAAGCATTGTAAGGTTGTATAAGTCCAATACATTTTAAAATTTCAAGTTATATTTATAACTTCAATCACAGGGGCATCTAAGTGCAAACGTTCAAAAATTTGCATATACATATATAAGATCATACATGAATTACATACGAAGGAATTGACAACATTACATTAAAAGATATTTAATAAGTATTACTCCATACAAACTTACCTCGTCTCACGCGCTCGTTTAAGTGTGTCCACGACTACTCCGTGACCTTCGTCTTTCCACGATCTAAGTCCGGTTGTTGCTTGGCTTGATCTATCATACCATTCCAATTGATTAGCATTCTTAGAATAAATCACAACCCATGTAAGAACAAGTAAAATCATTGCATTTTATCTATTCTTTTCAAGACCCCTCCAATTCCATTATTTACAATATATATTTAATATTTCCTATTTCTTTTTCAAATATGTCCTCAACACAAAATTAACAAGGATCAATCCAGTTAAAGCTCATGACCTATCATAATATTCGTTTATTTAACAACAAAGTTCAATAACACATTAATTCCATTCATGGGAAGGTTCTTACCTATGCAAAGGTTTCATAATTCCACTCCCCATTTAGACTAAATTGAGTTTGGAATAACTCAAAACTTGCAATTATATAAAACTATCATTCAAAACTTACCTATCCTTCTTCAAAATAGCTTGAATGAAAATCTTCTTCTCAATAATGGCCACTCACGTTCCAATCTTTTTCCCTTTTCTCTTTGCTCTTTAACTCACCTCATTTTCACCTAATATCCACTATTATTACCATTATTTATTTTTACTAAAATTCTAAACCACACAAAATGTACAAGGGTTGGTGGTTTCCACCATACCATAATCATTATTAGTGTTATTGATACACTAGATCCCCTATTTCTATTTTATTTGCCCTTGACATACTTTCAAGATTTAGCATTCAATTTCCTAGCTTTTACCATCTACCCCTTCTTCTCAAATTTGATAATTAATTATTGCATTTGAACTTTGTTTCTCAATGTTTTTCACCTACCTTATTAAATTCAACAAAATTGATCAACTCTTTCATCAGAACGTATACTCGAAATCATTATTCTCGACGACCCCAAATTTGGGTCGTTACATTAAAAGCAGCCTCCAATAGACAGAAATCATATACAGATTTGAAACATCGAGACATCCTATACTCAGTGGGTGATAAAGTCTTTTTATGAGTGTCTCCGTTAAAGAAAATATTATGTTTTGGTAGAAAAGGGAAATTGAGTCCTCGTTTTATAGGACCGTGTAAGATTACTAAAAGAGTTGGACCCATTGCATATCGGTTAGCATTGCCAGTAGAGCTACGAAAGATGCATGATATTTTCCACATGTCGATGCTTAAAAGATATCGGTCAGATTCGTCTCACATTATTTTGATGGAAGAAATAGAAATCCAGCCTAACTTGTCATATGAAGAGGAATTAGTTGAAATTTTAGCTCGTGAGATGAAGGAGTTACGTAACAAACGAGTTCCTCTAGTAAAAGTTCTTTGGCATAGTCATAATATTGAAGAAGCGACACTAAAGCCTAAGAAAATGATGAGATCTTAATATCCTCATCTCTTTATTGGTAAGATTTTCAAGGACGAAAATTTTTTTAGGGGGAGGGAATTGTAATGACCCAAAGTTAGTAGCATCAGAAAAGATAATTCGAGATCCCAATTCTGATGGTTGAGTTTGTGTCTTTTTAAATATTTAATGTTTATACATATATGTGAAAGCTGCATTAAAATTTTATTAAGAAATCTTGACATTTGGTTAGTTGAGTCAATAAAAAGGATTAAATTATAAAGACTTGAAAAGTATGTTTCTAGAGTTAAAAGTATTACGTAATTATTGGATAAAATATTGATGGTCTATGTGATAATTAAACCAAGTTAAATATTAGTGGACAATCTTGGACTAAGTGTAGTGGATGGTAAAATTATAAAGCAAAGGCAATTAAGTAATCACATAATAAATAATAGAAAAAGGGAAAACACCATTGTAGGGAAAAACATGAGTTTTGAAGGGTTGAAGACCTTGCATGTAATTGTTTTGTACTTCATTTTGAATGATTTTTAAACTTTTGGAATTCTTGAAGCTAAGTTAAGCTAAATGGGGGATTAAATGGACAAAATAGGATAAGTATAGGGATTGTCATGGGTTCGAATATTGTGCTGAAAATATGGATGTAGTATTAAAATGTGAGGGTTTGAGAAATGGTTGCTTTAGAAAGTGATTCTTGATACTTTTCTTTCTTTCTTTGAAAATGGTATTTTTATGGTCACCAAGTTGAAGATATGTTAGATTTAAGGATAATTTATGAAGATGTAGAAGTTTATTGAGTAACCATTGATATTCTTGAAGTTATATTTATAATATTCATGAATTTGAAATTTGATGATAGCCTTGGACTAATTAGTAAGGGAAGTTTGGTTTGTTGAGTGTAATAAGACTAAATTAAAAGTAAATAAAATAGTTATGTTAAGTTTGAAGGAATTTAATAGGTGAGGATCGAAGGTGACATATATATATATATATATTAGATACTAAATGGTTGAAACAAACGAAAATAATTAAAGAAATAATTATGTTGTAGTCTTGAGGACTAGAATGAATTAACTATCATACTTGGGGTCAAATATATAAATTTGAAATAAAGTAATTATAGGGAATTCATTGAACACATTATTTTTTTTAACGTAAAAGATTTAATGATATTGAGATTATATTAAATGTGAATATATGAAGGATGAATAAAAGATATATGAGTTGAATCAATGTTCTTGATGATGGAATAATTAAAGTACCTTAATTGTTAATTTTTAGATTGCAAAACAAAAAGGTCGACTGGAAATCTTGGAAAGGAGAAGGCCATTGAGTAACCGTTCTCAACCTTAGTATCCATCACATTACGGTAAGTTCGTAGTCTCAAACCAGAATTTTTCTATTAATTATTTACATAATTATTTTATTAAATGTTATTTAATACTTGATATACAATCTTATATATATAGAATGATGATATTAAATGTTGAATGACGAAATTGTGGAAATAAATATTTATATTCGTCGGTTATCCGACTAGCGCTGGGCACAATCCTCATCAGTTAATCTGACTAGTGTTGGGCACACAAATCGTCGATTTAATTGACTAGCGCGGGGCTTGATCATGCTATGAACATCACAGCAATTTGTGCAAGCGAACATTGTCGATGCAAGTATAGTAGACAAACTTACATCTGTCGATTATCGATCCCACGAGGATGGTGTATTTGTTGCTTAAATTTGTCGATGCAATGAACAAAGAATTGAGGCAAATTGTGAGTTTGGTTGTCGAAGCAATAATGTAAAAAAAAAGGTAAAATGCAATGATATTAAAACAGGAGCCCCTGACGTTCAGGTTTGGCAGAATCTAAGTGTGACTCACAAGGTTAAAAATAATAGGTAATTTGTCGGTGCAATTAAGCATAATGAATATCTTACCAAACTCGAAGTTCCTATTAAATCTAAGATCAAATATGCACAACAACCACACTATCCAGTGTTGTCACTGCAACATATTCAAGAACAAGTGGAATGAATTCCTTCAAACCTCAAGCAACTTCTGTTGTCTTGCTTGTTAATTTAATTTTTCGCTGCATCTTCCAGTGACAATGACTACAATCGCACTTTCATGGTCAAAACAATTAAATCCAAAGAGTTATAAAAAAAAAGCAAGATTGAAATAGATATCATAGAAATCCCAACATCAACAGTATTTCCGAACAACTTGAATGTGAAAAGTATCACCAGCGTTTAAGTAAGAAAAATAAAAGAACAGATGGGGTACTCTATTCTTAGTTTACTCGAACTGCTCTCTTACTCTCCCTCTTGCATCGCACTTAGGATGCTCCTCGTCAAGAGATGGTCTGCCTTGCATTCACATCGGTTTACTCGAGGGGTCTCAAGCTTCCATAGCCGAAAAGCATCAAGCTTTGTTGGAGAAGAAAAATTACAAAAATGGAAGACCAAAGGAAGAGAGATACCCTTTTTCTCTTTCCTTGTAAGTGTTTATATTTGGCCCAAATTGTACAGGTGTCTATTCTGTAGAATTAAGTTGTCTCTAGTTGTACAATTTGGTTATACTAGATTGGGCAGCTCACACATTTCTATTCTTATCCAGACAGGTGTCAGATGCGGCTACAATTTTGGGCGCAATTTTGATCACATTCATGCAGCGATAATTCTGGACATGTTCATGCAGTGACATTCCTGGGTGCAATTGAAGAATACTTATGAATGACAGTCTTGGGTGCATTCTGGAAATATTCCTGCGGCGATAGTTTTGGGTGCAATCTAGAAGTACTCATGCAGCGACATTAGTAGTAAAATATGAAAAAATTAAGGAAAACTAGAATAAGGTCCACTGAGTTAGAAAATGCAATGTACTAAACTAAAAAAATGCTAAAATATGTACTAAGTACAACTAAATGGGAACAGATTATCCAATAAATGGGGAGAAAACATATGTTTTTTTTAGTACCATCAGGGCTCAACATCATTGGTTTATCCAACTAGAGCTGGACTCGCCTTTTATATTGTCAGTATATCTAACTAGTGCTAGGCACACCATTTGTCAGTTTAACCAACTAGCACTGGGCGTAATATTTTTTGGTATTTCCAACTAGAGTTGGGCTCACCTTTTATATTTTCGGTTTAACAGAATAACCCTGGGCGTAAATTCTTTCGCGGTTTATCCGCTAGGCACAGAGTGCCATGTTTCGATTGGATCATACGACAAATATTAATGAACCATTGGAGAAGGTTTGTGCATGGTAGTATTAAGGAAGAAATTATATATATTTATTCATTGAATGAGGTGATATATTTCCTAAATTTTAATATTAAAGTTGAGAAACAATTCCAAATACTTTGTATATACTTATGGTTATTTAATTAAGTAAAATTGTTTAATGTGAATTGGTTCCAATGCTTGCAGGCTAGGTAAATAGTAGATTCGGAATCAACATCCTACAAAAATCCCGTACTCATGTTGGTTACGTTCTCTTTTGTGTTTTTGGCATGTACCTAGGGAGTCTTAGTTGATTAACGATTTTTTGATATAAATATATGTAAATGTTTTCATATATTGCTTTTCTTATTAAGCTAGATATTTAGTTGAATTAGGATTTACCTTTAAACTTGATTATTATTCTTAAGTTGGGATTATGAAATGATGCATATTGATGTTTAGTCATTTTTGTTGATGCTTGAGTGCAAATGCAAAATTGTTAGATAGTGCATAATTTTAAATGACCTCTTTGATTGTTTAGGATTTGGTTGAGGTGCCTTTAGAAAGGCATATTGGTTAAACTTAAGTTTGATGTATTTTGAGCTAAATTATGATTTTAGATAAATTTTAAGTACTTGGTTAGATTGTTTGAGATTAGGCATGATTTGAACTTGTAAACATGCAGTTTTTACCCTTTTTAAATTATGGTATCGATATTTTGCATAAAATATCGATACTAGAAAATAATTACCGATTCTCGTATCTTTGTTGGGAAAATAGAATTGAGTTTTGGTATCAATTTTAAAAAAGGTATCGATTTAGTATCGATACCATTATGTAGCTTTTGAGATTTGCTTTCAAATTATTTAAAATTATTTCAATTAAATCCCTGAATGTTATTAACTTAATTTCATAATTCGTATATAAGGAATAAAATGTTTTAATGTGAAATGTGCTATAATTGAATTGTTTATTAATGTTTTATTTGATTAAATTAAATTATTTTAGGAAGACTTTTATATTAAATGAATTGGTAATACTTCGAAACTTTAATCCGATGATGGATACGAGTTGTGGTTGTTACACTTTAAGTGTGTAGCTCTGATACCAATTTTTGAAATTTAAAATTATCAATTGCTCAGTAGTAATTTTTTTTAATGGAACTTCCTGATTGAAGTGGCCACTCAGTTACCATTGTGAGAAACAAGTAAACAAAGTAAAAAATAAACCCGTAGTATTGTTTGCGTTGTTTGATTTCCTTACATTTACGGAGCCTAAGTCATTGAGTAATTCTATTATCTCTAATCCATAATACAACAAGTGAATCAAGCCCTATCAATTTCTAATTATATAAATCACACTTTTGTACCTATGACTAGAACACTCACCTGTAAACTCTTCACTTAAGAATTTAGTTTGTAAACATAAACTATTAATTCTTCAATTGCACTCACAAAATAAGTGCCTTAATGAACAATAAAGTGCTCTCTATTCTATTGCACAAAACCTAGACAAGTCTCTTAATATATAGAAGTTCTCGAGACTTCCTAACATACCGATAATCAATTACAATCCACCCCCTTAAAAATAATAGCTATAAAATAGAAAAAAGCAATATAAAGTGAACTAATAAAGACTCATTCTTCAAAGAAGTCTTCAATGTGATCTTGACTGTTTCTCCATAATCCAAAGGATTTAATTGTTTGATCTGAGTCAATTCAATCCCTAAGGAAAGTTTCTTTAAATAACTTTGGCTTCCATATATCCACAATATAATCACAATTCAAAACCCAATGCCCACTTCAAAACTTGCCTCAACATGCTCAGTTAGTTAATTCTCTTTGAATTCATGAAACCCACTCACGATCCAATCCTTTATATTCCAATTATCTCGCTATTCTTGAGATCAAATGGAAATTTAAAGAAACAACTACAAGAAATATAAATTTAGTCCTTTAAAACTAAAGATTGCAATAGAAAGTGAAGAAATATAAAAGAAAGTTTGGTTTGAATCTAAAGAAATATAAATTTACTCTCATTTTTTTTCTCAAAATAGCTAAGAGAAACTATTTATACTTAAATTTTTATCCATAGTAAAAGTTGGAATTGTCTTTTATTTAATTTGCAGTTTTGGCACTCGTGTCGCGACATTGGTCAAGGAGTGCCATGACATTTTATTGAAATTTTATAATATATCTTTACCATTAATTTGATAACCATTATTTTTATTTGGATCAAATCTGAATGTTGTGTCACAACAAAGCTTTATGTCGCAATTTTCTTTAGGGTGTGTTTGGCTGAGTGAAAAAATGGAGGGATGGAATGAGAGTGTGGAAAAATAGAAAAAAAAAATTGTGTGTTCTTGGTAGAGGAAAAAAGTGAGGAAATAAAATGGGAGAGAATATCATTTTCCATCCTAATGCAAAAAAATTAATTCTTCCAAACTGGTATAATGAGAGGGGAGAAAATGAGAGAAATAAGTTCATTAGTAAAAAATAAACTTTTTTTAATGTTTTATTTTCTTTCCTTTCATTTTCAACTCTATCAAAGAATGGATGAAGAGAGAATTGTTTTTCCTTTCAACTTTTCCCTCTTTCATACCAAGAACACCTGTGAAAAGAAAAAAATTCATCTTTTTCGATTTTTTTTCTAATCTACCAAGTGAAGCATTAATGTTTTCCACTAACAAATTGATTTTATTTCTATTTTTATTTAATTTTTCATTTTAAAATTAGCTACTTGAGTTTAAACATGTCATTTAATAGTTTTAAAAATAAAAGGATCTAATTGATATAATATCAATAATTTTGAAATATAATTAATACATTTTGAGGTTTAAAGATTAAGGCTGTGTTTGTTTGGCTGTAAAAGATTTTATGGAAAAGCTTTTCAATCTTTTCCAATGTTTGGTTGCTTGAAAACAATTTTCCCATGTAAAAGCTATTACAAAACACGAGAAAACATACCTCATTTTTGGAAAATGTCTTACTCTTTGTTTTTCCGTAAGACATTTTCAAATCTTTCTTGAGTCTTCACATCCCAACACTTTGTTAAACTCCCCTCTTCTTTCCCTTTCGTTACAGACCCAGTCCATCGCTCATACTATTTTCATTTGCTTCAAGGTTGCTCTCTATTCCCATCTTTATTCTTCTTTATTTGTCTCTGTAAGTTGTGGGTTTTTGTTATGTGTGTGGCTTTGATCTGGCTTTAAAAATTTTGTTTTAAGAATTGTGGGTTTCAAGAATTGTGTTTGGATTTTTAATATTTTTGTAATTGTTTTTTATTTTATAGTATTTTCTTGCTACTTCCATCAGTCTTCAGGCTATTCTTGAGAAAAAAAAAAGCATTCCCATTTTCTCTATAGAAGAGAGATAGTTTGAAGGTACACAAATTACTACTTTGATATATGAATTCATTAGCTTAAATTTGTGGGTTTATAGTTAAATTTAGGATTTTTTTTCTAATCTTGAACCAAAATTTGCTCTATTTGAGATTTGGGTTTTGTTTCTTAACAAATCAGCAGTAATATATATTATTCATAGTTTGTTATAATTTGTTATAATAGTTAAGTAGTAAAATGTATATATACATGTTCATGGGCAGCAATGACACATGGATAAAATTTCAGAATTTCATTGATTGCAAAATAGTCATTTTTTTAGTTTTACATTCTTTGTTTCTTCTTTTAATATTCTTTGTTTCTATGAGTTCTTTACAATCTTTTTCCCTTCTTTTTCACATATCAATGGCATAATCTTTTTCACATATTCTCTATTTCACATAACACAAATCAAACATCTTGTTAACAAACCAAAGGAGTCCCCCCCCAATCATAAATTAAAAAAAAAGTCTTAAAGAAAATCTTAAAGATACACTATATAGCTTTATGGAAAATCTTAAGGCTATGTATGGTTCTCCAGATCGTTGCAATTAGTAGGTACAAGTTTTTATTAAAGAATTTTAAAATTATATAATTTTATATATAGTATGTCAACAACCCATATAGGTTAAAGCCTGGAAGATTAAAGGCCTACCCTATCCTACAATTAAGTGCATAGCTGAGGCCAAAATCTCAAACCAGTTTAATAAATTTTACAACACGGAGAGTGAGACATCTCATCTGGTTGGTGTATAGTCCTTGGATTGGCATCCAATGGGGTAGCTTTTGTGTATAGCCATTTTGAAGGTGGGGTCGAACCCCTAAGTTCTTTTATCCAAAATGAAAAGCACTCATTTCTTTTGCATTGAATCTATACTTTATATTACTCCAAACATGACAAAGAAGGCATTCTGGTGGTACTTGGCGATCTTATAAGTTGTGTAGTGGAAAGTTTTTGTGTCTATCAAGTCCCAATGTCTATTTTACTTGTCCTTTCCAACCATTTTCATGTTGTGAAGTGTAAATATATTTACCTTTTCTTATTTGGTTGTCATTTGACAATTAGGTTCCAGAGATGAGCTAACTTGATAACTAAGAATTCCAATTTTTGATGTGCTCAAATCTTCTTGTCTTGAAATTATAATTTCATCTTGTTTTATTTAATTCATGTTGTACTCTGCCCATCTATTAACAGCCCCACCCACTATATTACTTCTCTATTTTAAATCACATATAATATCACACACAATTTAAAAAATTACTTCAACACTACATAAAACATAAGATAATAAAAAAATATTAATATTCTTACTACATGCATCCTATTTCATTTTAGCAAACAAATCTGCGGTAAGAAAATTAATGACTTTTTTTTCTTCTTTTTTCAAGTTGAGAGTCGAACTTGTAATTTCAAAGATCTCGAGACCTCAACCTTCCTATTAAGTCATTTCGTAATTGACAAGTTTTGATTGTTTCTCTACGTATTGCTGCTATGTATGGCTGATTTGTACGTTGTTGCTGTATACTTGCTTGACTGATGTTGTTTAGTTGTGTTTTAGTTATTGTCTCATGTCATGTGAGTGAGTTGTGTTTGTAATATGTAAGGGGTTTGCCACCGAGGAAGGGGCTGAATTTTATTTTCCTTTTTCTTTAGTTAGTGGCAGTAGTGAAGTGAAATGTTATTATGCTAGTCTATGAATCTCTTGAGTGATGTGTATTGTTTAATGCCATTAATATATGTAGGTACCTCTGACATGATGAATATAGTAAATGTCATCAAGTGTTTAAAAGAGCTATAAACTGTTGTTTTTGGATGATTGGATGACATACTTGATGCTTGAGTTGTTCCGAAGTTGTTATTTCTGTTGCTTAATTCCCGTTTTTATTTTTTGTAATGATCAAATAATTGTGTGGTATTATTTTGTGTAGATGGATCGTAATCAAGATCATAATGCAATTGTTGGAGTCGTGACTTCAGTTTTAGCTTTTAGGGCTCTTTGGATTAAAAAATTAAAAACTAGGAATGAAATCGCTACTCACCCTCGTGTGAATCGAGATTATGAAAGAGAAAATTATATTAATAGTATTTTATATGGAGGTGACCAACATTGTATTGATGTGATAAGGATGAGACCAGTTGCCTTTTTTAATTCATGTAACATTTTTAGTAGGAACAATTTGTTACAATCAACTAAATCGGTGAATATTAAGGAGCAAGTAGTTATATTTTTACATATAATTGGTCATAATGTAAGGTTTCGAGTGATTAGATCTAGATATTATAGATCAATTGAGATAGTTCACCATTATTTTAGGGTTGTATTGAGAGCTATTTTTAAATTATATAAACTAGTTATTAGCTTACTAGATGAGTCAACTCCTAGTGAAATCAAAACAATCCAAGGTTTTATCCTTATTTTAGAGATTGTATTGGAGCATTAGATGAAACTCATGTTCGTGCATCTGTTTCACTTAGCATTCAAGGAAGATTTCATAGCCGTAAAGGGGGGATGATACAAAATATATTGGCTGTCATTACATTTGATTTAAAATTTTCCTATATTCTAGCTGGTTGGGAAGGTAGTGCACATGATTCTTGTATTTTAAGTGATGCATTTTCAAGCCTAAGAGGATTAAGAATTCCGGAAGGTAAGAATTAACTTTAAATACCAAATAGTTCAAGTAAACTCATAATTTATTAGTAATAATTATGTTTTGTAAAATTGAAGGTAAATATTATATTGCTGATGCCGAATTTGGCATCCGAAATGAATATAATATCCCATATCGTGGTGTTCACTATTGAATTTATTATGTTTCAAGCTTGTTGGATATTTAAATTATTGACAATGAAAATTATTAATGTAGAATGGGTAAGGGAAACAAAGAAGGGACAACCAAGCAATTCAGGTGGACAAAACCGATGGAACATCTTTTTCTCAAAATTCTAACAGAGGAGACCCAAAAAGGAAATAAGCCTTCTAAAACTTTTCAATCAGTTGCTGTAGTTATTTTTGAAAATTTTCCAGTTCAATGTGATTTTAAGCATGTGGAAAATCATTTGAAGATTATAAAAAACCAATAGTAAATTATATGCAGAATTCGGGCCGAAATTGGTTTTGGATGGGATGATAACAGGAAAATGATCACATGTGATAGATCGACATATGATGCGGCAGTGATGGTAATATATTTATATATATTAAATATATTTCAACATTATATTCTTTACTTGTTATTCTAATTGTGTATAATATCAACAGGTTGAAACACCCCTATCCCGATACAATCACCAAATCCAAGCATTTTAATATTAATTCAAATGATAGTAACAACTATAAATAGAAATTTGTCAACGTTTAAGCTTCTTTGTACACATACATAACCATTTTGGTGTAAAACTACATTCTTAAGCACATAAATAAACTTCAAATGAATTATACAAATTTTGTATGATATTTAACTTCTACTTATACATAGCTACATAGGTATCGGGAGAACTATGGTAAATAAACGCAGGAAATACCGCTACTTTAAACAACAGTAAGCAAGGTTAACTAGTCTGGAGCTTCCTACCGATACTACATGTAATTCTACCGATACTCAAATTCTTTACTACCGAAACAACATAAGACAGAAACTAAAGTTCGCAACCCTTGCACTTCTACCGACACTTTGGAGAATTGTGCCAACATAACTCAAGTCAATGGCTAACACTCCCCATACCTCTATACTTATATCGATACCTTAGGAGTTGTTCCAACACAAATCTTATTAGTACTAAAAGAAGTTAACCAAAACCTCCAAAACAACCCACTCATACATCAATTAGGTACATAAGCTTCTTACTCATCTATTATTGCACAAAACATAAAAGGAACATTTCACATTACAATCATCAACATTATACACCATCCAAAGTATTTTTAACTTAACTTCTTAATTTATACACCATTAACCATGCTACATTATGTTCAACTTCATTAAAAGAGATATATATAATCAAGCATTTTAGTGCATACCTAAAACCACCCCAAAAACTTAACCAACAAGTCCTAGGTACATGCCACAATAACCTTAAAAGTAAGAAACAAAATCTACCAAAAGAGGGATGATAGTGTGATCTTCCAAGTTGACCGATCTACTAATGATATCCAATGACCTACACCACAATAGAAAACAATAACACTATAAGTTTAAGTACGAATATTTATATTTTAACCTTGATGCAAAAATGCTTTAATCAATAATAATGTCACCACATTTCCAACTTTATCATCTCAATCCCACATAAACGTTACAAATACCATGGACACTTTAACCAATTTCCTTCTTATACTATTATTTCGATTTTGCATCACACGAATCCACTCGCTCAGGGCCTACTAAGTCGTAACTTGAATTATATCACCGGCTCAATGCCTGCTAAGCCGAGGCTTGAATTATATCACCAACTCATAGCCTGCTAAGTTGAAGCTTGGATTATACATCACCGGCTCATAGCCTGCTAAGCCGAAGCTTAGATTATACATCACTGGCTCATAGCCTGCTAAGTCAAAGCTTGAATTATATCACCACAACTCATTATTCAAATTTTTAATTTCATCAAATACCACAACCAGTCCTCAAATAAAGAAAAACTTAAGTTACTCGATAGCTTACTATATAAAACTAGATCGAACAATTTAAAACATTGTAACAAATAAATAATTCTTGTAAGTTAAAAACTTACCTCACAAAACAACAGCAACACTCGATGACTTCTATTCAACGACCTTACTCTTTCCCTGATTATCCACAACTGCACTCGTCTCTTGCTTTAGATGATTAAATAATAATTTTATTAAATAATGCTCAATTCCATACTCTTTTAAGCATCCAATTTTCATATATATATTTTTCTACTTCCAAATTAAACACTTTGTATATTTACACATAACTTTCTTTCTTATGCAATATATTCTTCAACAAAAAGATCATTTAATTAATTTATTTCAAAAATTGATAAAAGAATTGTACTTGAATTCTATACTCTCAAAGATTATCCTCAACTATAGAGATTTTTAAATAAAATCCTATAAAAATTTAATCTCACAACAATCAAGCCCTCCATTAGACAAAATAAATATGATTTGAAGTTAGTTTAACCAAAATGATACCTCTTTAAGAGCTTACCTACCACTATCCACAAACATGCAAATTTCCTCCCAAATGCTAAACATTTGAGCATATTTTTCCATGGAATAAACTTCATTTTACATGATTCAAGTTTCATTTTCAATGGAAACACACATACTAAGCATAAAGAATGAAAATTTACTTACATGCAAAGCACTTTCACAAACCAATTGACTAAGCTTCCAAAAATGGCTATTTTCCCCTTACTTTCCTCTTAATTTCGGGAACTACAAGAGAAGAGAAGACAAAGTTTTCTTTTTCTTTGACAAAGTTTTCTTTTTCTTTTCTTTGATTCTATTTTAGCTTTAGCTAATTACTTATTTAATGTCTACTTACTCTTTCAACTTATTATTTCATAAACTCAACTTTGTCCACTTAAATTAATATAGTTTAATTTCATACTTACAACCCCACCTTGCACCCTCATGACAAATAAATCCCTCAAATCAAATGCTACTATTTCTCTTCTTTTTTTAATTTAATCCTTTCAATCCAATTTCTCACCTTAACAATTTAATTTCTTAAATAACTAAATATTTCTTTTTAATAAGATATTTAATCATAAGCGTTCCCACCATCTCCTTTTCATAATTACTTATTTTACTACTAATCAGGTCGTTACACAGGCACACAAGAAGTATGAACCATTTTTTAACAAAAGCATTGATCATTATAATGAAATGGCTTTGGTTGTTGGAAAAAATATGGCAACAAGGAGTTTTGCTAGAACATTTGCTGACATAGACTTGGAAGATAGTAACCAAAATTAAGTGCTTGTAGACTGTGACAATGAGGAAGTTGAGATAAGAACAAATGTATCTTCATCTGGCACATCTAAACGTAAAAGAAAAAATGTTCAAGAAAGTGTCATTGATGAACAAATTAAATTTGTGGGTGAACAACTTGACAAGATTGCAAATGCATTGGAACAAATTACTGCGGATAAGAAACCACATCTTTATGAAGAAGTGATGTCGATGCAGGTGGAAGGATTTGATGACGACTTCCTTTGTAATCTGTTTGATTATCTTATGAGTCGTGAATCCAAAGCCAAAGTTTTTTTAGTCAAAAATACGAAGCATAGAAAAATTTGGCTTCAAACATTTTCTCAAGGTTGAAGATATATATGCTTTAATATTGTGTAGTACTAATTATATGGTCTAATACAAGTTATGCACTTGGACAATATTTTAGTTATCATGTGGTGTACTATTAATTATGTACTTGGATAATATTATTTGTAGCAATCATGTGGTGTACTTCTAATTTGTAATATTAGTTATGCACTTGGACAATATTGTAGTTATCATGTGGTGTAATACTAGTTATGCACTTAGAAAATATTGTAGTTATCATGTGGTGTACTACTAAGTTGTAATATTAATTGTGGTTTGAAAGCTAATTTATTATTATTCAATCATTGGTTTTTTATAACACAATTAGGAATTATTTATTCGCTTTAGTTGTTTCAATTTATGATTATTAACATATTTAATTTGATATATTTATTTATAAATAAGTTATTACAATATATGTAAAAATAATGTAAAATATAAATTTAATAGATATAAAATAAACTCAATTAAACAATGAAAAAATAATAAATTTTCAAATGTATGTTTATTTCATTTAAAACAGTTTTCTTGAAATATTTTTAGAAAATCTACCAAATAACAGACAATATTTTATACAGATTCATCCAAACACCAAAAATATTAACCTTTTCAAAAAAATAATTCATTTTCCAAAAATTATTTTCTGAAAATTATTTTCAATTAAAAACTAAATTAAAATAAATATCATAATCTGAAGATGCCTTATACATTGAACACTATTATTTACCAACCAAAGCAAAATCTATTAATTATCATCATCCAAATATATAAACAAAACCATATATTGAAAAGTATCAAACACGAAAAGAACCAAATACCCCACGTGACTTGCCTCATCTTCTTCACCACTTTTCCATTAAATTCATCTGCCTTTTCATATAAATGAAATAACACTGTTCTTTTACTTGCTTCCAATTCTCTCTCTTCCTTCTCGTCTGCACCTCATTTTTATTATTTGAACTTTAGATCCAATCAAAACCATAAGACATTGGATCACCTATTGCCCAAAAAAAGGTCATTGGATCACCAATATTAGATCCCCATGGCATTATCCTTGAGAGATCCACCAATGGCTCCACTAATATGCTTAAGT
Source organism: Gossypioides kirkii (assembly GCA_005610355.1). Lineage (NCBI taxonomy): Eukaryota > Viridiplantae > Streptophyta > Magnoliopsida > Malvales > Malvaceae > Gossypioides > Gossypioides kirkii. The sequence goes on along the minus strand of CP032253.1, from coordinate 22,279,998 downwards.
CTCAATAAGATACATGTGTTTTGTCTTGCTTTGTTTATGTTGATTTCTATGCTCCTCTGCGCCTCCATTGAGAACCATGAGCTTCAAACCAATGGGGTTGGTGCTAGAAAAAGATTGCTAGAGCTCGAAGAACAAGACGATCAGCACTTGTCGGTGAAGAAAACCCCAAGATTGTCCACTAAGAACAACCAAACCAAGCTCATCAAATCATCAACCCTATCCACCAAGAACCAAACCAAGCTTTCCAAGCCTATCAAGTCAACAAAGGCAACAACACTCTCTGGTACCCTTTCCAAGTCTAAACTAAGCCCACCCAAGAACAAAGTTACCACTAAAACTCTACAAGGCAAAACACTGAGTGACGCCCATGAACCATCGAAACCCAAAAACAACTCAAGCAATGTAAAAACCCCACAAGCCAGAAACCAAAACAACCAAGCTGGATTCACCAAGAATATGATCCTGATTTAGTAGCCGAGTTCAAAGATCTGCCAACCAAGATCCAGGAAACCCTTCTCCCAGACCTTGAAAAAATCACAACAACATCCAAAGCTTACATCACCAAATACAACAAACAAATTACCAAACAATTCAAACCATATGTCGGCAACAAACGTGCCCCTACCATTGCCACTATATACTCTTGCGCTGTCCTTTTAATCCCATTGCTCTTAGTTTCACTCACTTTCAACCGTGTCAAAGCCTTATTTTTGACTCCAAAAAATCCTCATTTCCGACCAAATTTACCTCTCCATTTACTTCTCCATCATTTGCCTCACTTCCCTCGTTACTGGGCTCGAGCCGCTCAAGTTTTTCTACGCTACTTCCCGTCTACCTACGTGTGGTTACAGGTGGTTCAGACACTTGGATACGTGGTTTACTTGTTGCTTCTTTAGATGTATCTCGTGCTTGTTTTCTCCACCGAGTCCAGGCTGGGTTCCAGGATGTTGGGGTTGGGCCAGACCTTCGTCGGCTTCACCGTCGGGCTGCATTATTACGTAGCGGTGTTCCATAGGGTGGTTTTGCGACAACTGCCCAAGACTAACTGGAAGGTCCATGGGATTTATGCCACGAGTTTCCTTGTGATTTGTTTGTGTGCAAGAAATGATGGGAGAAAGAAAGCCTACTTGGAAGAAGGCGGTGAAGAGGGGAAGAATAATTAATTAACTAATCCCTTAAAAAATTTTGGAGTACATTATTAAATTTATTGCAGTCATATAGCAATAAATTAAGAACTAAATTGTTGTCTTAAATAAGATTGGATTTGGCTGAGAAATTTCTAAAGCTCTCTTCATTTTGTTTATTACTTCATTTTTTTTTCTGGTTTATTATTTAATTAGAGAAATGTAATTTGCCTTCTGCAATATCTGTCCTAGCAGACATACATTGGCAAACAAATATGCCTTTAATTACTTATGAAAATAAAGATTTACTGTTGGAATTGTTTTTTTTTTTTTTTTGGCAATCCAAGTTTATATAATTGCTCATGGTTAGGAGGGATGAATTTATGAAATTTATGTTTGGGTGAAAATTAAATATTAAAAGGATTAAAATATAATTTTATTTTTGTATATATTTTTTTTATTTTAGAATTTTAGAGAGATTAAACTGGTTTGTTTTCATCTTTAGAAGATCGAAATATATTTTTACAATTAAATTAAGTTATAATTTGAAAAAATTTAAGGGATTAAAAATGATAATTTGTCATTTTAAGGGGAGTTGGGTTCTTGCTTGCCCTTTTGACTCCGTCCCTGATTGTTAGTTATTGTAGGAGCAATATAAATGTCAAGGGTTTCTATCCATGATTATCTAAACAAGATCAGATCCGTAAGTCGTATTTGCTTGATAAAAAATTATTCAGTATATCTAATTAAATATAGCGGTTGAATAGCAAATTACTTGGAACCAATAAAAATAAGAAATTGAGATAAAAAAAAATCAATGGTTAAACTGGTCTTATATTTTTAAAAATTTTAGTGATTTGAATAAATTTTTATTTATTTAAATAATTATTATTAGATTGACAATTGAACCTACTAAATCAAACTAATTTGACCAACAATCTAGTTATAAAAGATTTTGTTCTATCAAAAAAATTATAGGTTTAATGATAAATTTAGCCACTAACGTTTGCATGTTTTGTCAAAATGGCCGTAATTGTATTTTTGAGCATTTTTTTTACCATCAACCTTTTTTGGCCCTAATGATAAATTTTGTACTATCGTTAATCATATGTCACATATATGCAAATACAGTACCATTTCATACTATCATTTAAATTCAATATCATTTATAGCGTTCATACTTTATAATCCCTATTAATTAGACTCGAACTCAAGAAGGATACACAAATCATCTACCCAACATACCAATCTCTCACCTGGATGCATTATCGGATAAACCGAAGCAAATATATTGGCACACATAGTGCATCATTGGACAAAACGAAGTATGAACCCGTACACAAACTAATCCTATAGCATGCTAACTATATCCGATTCTACCCGAATAGTTAATAGGGTATCCAATGTCCAATTACATGTTCACATATCAAAGTTTCATACCATATTCATATCACATATCATATATCACAATTTCATTTCCTACTCAGTTATACCATGTTCATTTAAACTCAATTCACTACATTTTATCATCAATTCACATTACATGGCATTTATCTTACCTCAATTCAAGCTTATTTTTACTATACTCAATTCAATCCCAATTCTCAACGTTCAAATAATCAAACACAAACTAATTCATGAGACAATTATTCATCTTATCTTGATAGCTAATATTCAACAATTATGCATGTTTATATATTAAACACAAATCATAAAAGTAAAAACAGAATGTTTTACTACTCGTCTAGGACTCTCGCCTTTCCCTTCTTTCGCGACGGTCTAACATCATCTTTAGCTATGTTCGATAATTCAATAATAAAAAAAATTATGTAACATCCAATTCCCATCCAAATACATAGCCAATGTAATTTTCATTTTATTCAATTTAGTCATTATACTCGGGATACATACATTTTTCAATATCTAACATTGGATCAAAATCCAATTTCGTATTCTTTCATTAGACACCTTATACTTTCTATCTATAGCATAATTTCATGATAATTTTCAATTTTTTCAATCTAGTCCCAAATGTTACAAAGTTATCTAATAAGCTTAATCAGATTTCCAATTTAGTCCTTTCATAATCTAAGCTTATTAACTATCAATTTCTTCAAATTAAGCTCAAAATCATCAATTTCATTATAATGAAAACTTGCTAAAAAAATTAACAATTAAACAAATTGATTCATGAGTTAGCTAAATCAAGGTCTCATGATCATAAATCTATACAAATTTCAAGAAAAAAGTTTGGCTGCCTTAACAAATTGATAACCGAAAGTTTGGTTGAAAGCTTTGAGTTTCTCCTTTAATGGTTATGACTTGGAAAGGAAGATGGCAATGTCATCTTTCCATCCACTAAATTTAGTATTTATAGTTTGATTAATACTTAATTAACTTTTTTTTAATAATACTTAATTAACTTAATTAATCATGATTAGTTAATTAACTAAGATTTGTTTATTTATATGATTAAGATTAAGTGGAACCCATTATCATCCTCCACTATCTCAGGATTAAAATTGGTTTAGTAACCATTTTTGTCTTTTAGATAATTTCTATCTAGGTCCTTAAACATTTTCTAAATTAAAATTCAATAGCGATTAAACTTTTACAATTTAATCCCTAAGCTTTAATTAACTATATTCACGAATAAATTACTTAACCAAACTTCAATATATTTTCTTAATAACTTCACTATTCTTTATTTTTCATCTTTACTGATTGGGTTTATGAAAATGAGGTTCTGAATCACATTTTTTGACACCACTTAAAATTGGATTGTCAAATAGTATATAGCTTTAATTATAAAAATTTATATAAACTTAATTTGGAGAAAGACTTATGATAAGTTATATATTTTTTATAATATGTAAATCAATTTGAAATAATATAAAATTTATAATATATAACCTTTATAAAAAAGGTTTTATAAATTATTTGAAACTTTCATAACACTTCTTATAAATAATATAATTTTTTGTCTTTATTTTTAAAAGTTATTTTGGTTATATTTTCATGATTTTTATTCTTGTCTTTACATTAAAAGTTCATTTGTTTTTGTACTTAATATAGTATTTGATTTTATTTAGCTAAAGAAATGGGAAAAGGCCCTAGTGCAAAAGGGAAAGAACCCATAGATTAGGCAAGGCATTTCATGGTAATCTTTGGTGAGTTCCTTTCATTTGTGTTCCTGTTAAATCCTAGCTAATTTCTTGTTAAGGTTGTCGACCAAGTAAGTAAGTTTATTTAAAATCAGTTGTGCATGTCTTTCTCCAAATTAAGTTTATATAAGTTTATTTAAAATCAGTCGTGCATGTTTATGTTAACGAACAAAAATGATAAAGACAGTATATGCACGAAAGGTTGTGAATGGATACTCTTCCTTGGCGCACAAGCTCCGTATCTGGAATGGTGGAAAAGGGGAAATGGTGTAAACTGTTGAGATGAGATGGTAGAAATGTATGGATATTTGATATGATATGAGATTTACCTCCGGTAAGGCATGCAAATGCAAACCGCGATTGGTGAATGCCTCAGCCTTGCGGGGGAACACGTAAGTGTTCGAATTAACAAGGAGGATTTGCGAAGGTTCGATTGGATATATTAAATACTAACTCAATGGAACATTACCGTGAATATGATATTATGGCTCTTCGAAGCGATATGTGGATCAGAAGCTAATGCAAGGAAGGGTTCATGAACAGTCCATGCAAAGCATGCAAGGGTTACGTAAAGTTAATGCACATGAATAGTGCTTAAGAGAATAGTATCCGTGTGATTGTGCTTAACAGTGGAAAGTGTTTGCATGTGAACTAACTTTGGCTGTGGTGAAATTGCCTGTGTTGTGGTTAGGTTTAACTAATACTTGCATAAAAATTTAAGTTATTGGTGTTTGCATTTAGCGAAAAATAGTATCCCCCAATGAACTTTAAATGTTTGCTGTTATGAATCCGCTAACAAATCGTACACAACTAAATTGGTGTATCCATGTGTAAATTGTTGGTATCACTAAGCGTGATAAAAGCCTAACTAAATTTTCTCTTCTCGAAAATCTTATTCGAATGTTTATTGTTTATCTTTGGAACTCACTAATTTCATTATGAACTTACCTAGTTTTTCCTTACCATTTCAGGATCTGCTAAAAGAGTAGACTTTTGAAGGGACTCGACCAGCCAACAGACTCTTTTGTGAGCCAATCTTTGTTCTGTCATAACATGTATATTAAGTTGGGGTGGCCTGTGCTTTCAATCTCTTGTGTGGAATTATGTAAAAGTGAATTTGAACTTCTTTTATAAAACCATTTGTACATAATGAATGATGACTATTTGCCAATTTACTAAGTTCTTTATTATGCAAATTACGACTTACTCTTATTTTCCTGATCTATGCCTTAATTCTTTTAAATCCATCAAGTGACATTTTGGAACGTATACTTTTGATTTTCTTTTAAAAATACTACTTCACCAAATGTTATTTTTAAGATTAATTTATCAAAATCGTATTAATTGCCTTAACTACAAAAAGGAATGTTTTTGTCAATTCGAAATGTTGTCTGTTTTTCGATAACATCACCGTTCGCCAATTAGATGGGCTGATGGGGGTGTTACATCCACCCAATTCTAAACTCATTTTCAATCATATTCAATTTTTTTAAAAAAAAAAGAATAAATGAAGGAATCAAAGCACTCTCTCTCCCTTGAAAAATGTTCAAAATGGGAGAAAATAAAGATAAAATCAAAAGTCATGATTCAATGGTTTAAAATCATAAATTAAGGTTAGAAAAGATTTTACCTTACTGGAAAAATATGGATTGAACAAAGAAATTAAACAAAGCTTAACTCCTCTACTTTTTCAAAATTTTTGACGTAGATTTGTAAGATGAAAAAATGTTGAAATCTTGTTAAAATGAAGGGTTTTAATGAAAATCATCCTACAAATTTTGAAATATTAAAAGAAAAATCAAGATTGATGAGAATTTGGGGGGAAAAGCTAAAAAGAATCCTTACTAACTTTTTTAGAGAACAATTCGAGCAAAAGAGGATGGTTAACCATTCCCTCCAACCAATGTTGCAAAATGGGCATTTTTCTAATCTAAGCTTGGGATATTTACAATATAAGGTCCTCTACTATGCTAAATTATATTTTCTAGTTTTCTCATATTGACCCCTCTAATTTTACTAATATTACAAGCCTTAAGTACTAAATTTTCAAAATTAACCTCTTAATAATTCTAATTAATGCCTACTTACTAGTTAATAAACCTCAAATCCACTATCGTACCCATTCTCAAAAACCTCTCAATTTGACTACCCAAAATAGCTTAGTTTAATAAATCTAACCCAAAAACAATTTTTTTTTACACTGAAGGAAATCGAGTTGTTACATTGTAAGCATTCATTTTTAAAACTTTAAGCTCCTCTACCGAGCATGTTATCATTTAGTCCAACTCGTCATTAACTCTCAGTGGCCAACCTCTAATTTGTGTAGGCCATGCCACAAGGTTTATTTGGTCCATTATTGGTAAAAAAACCATGTTGCTAAAACTCTTCCCCTTTAAACAATGAATCCAAATAAGATTTAGCTTCAACAACTTGGTAAATGAGAAGCATGTCCCTTATTTATAACAATTGAACAGGCTCATAGTAATTTCATCCTCCATATTGAGCCTTCTTGTAGCAGTTTGATTTTCAATGGTGTCGAAAATGGTGGTTTCAAAATCCCATTTCTGATGTTCGAGTTCATAACTATTATTATTAAATATTTACAAGTCTAATTTAGTAATATTTTGAATTATTGTTTAGTAATTTTATTGAATTTGTAGTTAATTAAGGTACAAGGATTAAATCGTAAAAGTGGAAAAAGCTCCATCACTACGAAATTTGAATTAGCTAGAGGACCAATTAAGCAATTGGACTTATTATATTTAATAATTAGTGGAAAGTGATGTTAAGTTCCATTATATTAAGCTAATTGTGATTATTTGTAGCTAATTAAAGTATAAAAGGAATAATAAAGTTGTCATCTTCGTATTTTCTTTCTTCTCCACCATACAAAACAAAACAAAACCTTAGAAACCATTGTTAAGCTTCAAGTTATTCGGTAATTTTCTTAAATTGGGATGTCTTGAGTATTAAATTGAGTATATTTATAAGTTAATAACGTAATCTAGTATAATAACTAGGAAAAAAAGTCGAGAGTGCTCTCCTAGGTGTCCCAAAGAAGCAGGTTTCTGAGGTTGGGTTGGGGATTGCGATAACTTTTGGTTTTTTCAGGGTATGGAAGATGATGAAGCCTCTCTTTTGGGGGATAAGCTTGTTCGACTATCGATTAAGTCCTCGGTAGTGACTCTTGGGAATGGTCCGTCACTTGTTTGCACCGTCTGGACGAGGAAGAAGTACAACCTAGATAGTTTTCGTGCTCAGATTAGGAGAATTTGGAAAACAAAAGATAAGTTCAAGATTAAAGGGGTGGGGCTGAATTTGTTTCTTATCTCGTTTACTAATGAAGATGATTTAGAAATGTAATGGAAGGGCATCCTTGGCTATTCCGTAAACAACTCATTATTTTTGAGAAATTATTACAACCAGTTGCGAGAAACAAGCTTCATCTTGTTATTTCCCCGTTTTAGATGAAATTGGGTCATTGTCCACCGGAGTGTGACAAGAAGGATCTCATGCACATGGTTGGTTCCACTTTTGGACATCTACTCCAATCAGAAATCAAAGGTGACTTCTGTAGGATCAGAGTTAATTTAGATGTGAGAAATCCATTAAGAGGTATTTTTGTAGCCACGAAGGATCAAGACAATGTATGGCTTCCTTTTAAGTATGAAAATTTGCCACAATATTGTTTTGGTTGTCGAAGCATAGGTGTTGGATTGAAAGAATGTGAAAAGTGTCCCCTCAAAACAAAAGAATTGCAAAAAGATTGTCTCCCTTATACTTTTACGCTCAAATCTGAATCAAATGTTGTTAGGAAAGAAAGTTTGAAACTCGATTATTTGGCAAGGAAATTTGGGAGTCAACGTAATTATGTGGCTGAGAAGCTTGTTGGGAATCAAAATGGAGGAAGTATTAATCCTACTACAACTCCGATGACGACTCTTTCGGTGACAGGAAATATGGGGCAAATTGACAGTACTATTTTGAAAAGTGAGAGGGCATTAGAAATTCTACAGAGTGATATCCGAGATTCAGATGTAAATTTCATTTCTAATAATATTGGGCCTAATTTTAAGAGATTGCAGGGGGAGCAAATTATGCCTGTGATTTTTTATGCCATATTTGCAAATAAGGATAATCAGATTTGCAAGTTGGAAAGTCAAAAATTGGGGGGATACTGATGGATTCAATACAGGAATGAAAATTGGGTGCTGGAAAAGGAAAGAAACTAATAGGCCAACTCGAAGAGATTTCCCTCTTGTATGTATCAAGAAAAGGAAAGTGGGGGTGGATTTAAATATAATTTCTGAAGATATTGTAATTTTGGAAATGAATCAGAAAAAGTCAAGAATTAATGAGGGATCTTTAGGGCATTCCTTACTTAATGATATTTTGATGACTATCCAAGAGTCAAATATGGAAATTTCCCAAATAGGATCAATAGTTGATAGCATGTCAGCTGACTAACACCAATGAATATGTTGAGATGGAATGTTCATGGTTTAGGGAATTCGCGGACGGTTCGTCAACTTTAGCGGATGCTGCAGTCTCAAAATCTCCACCTTGTCTTCTTTATGGGGACAAAATTGGATTGTACGAGGATGGAAAATGTTCAACGGTGCTTGGGTTTCTTATCTGGTATTGAAGTCGGGGCAGAAGGTTTGCAGGGTGGCCTTTATTTGGCTTGGACTGATGAGGTGACAACTTCTCTACATAACTATGCTAAAAACCATATCGATGCAATGATTAGCTATGGTCAACTTTGTAATGAGTGGTGACTTACTGGGTTTTACGGGGCTCCCTTTGCTGATGAAAGATCTGATACTTGGAATCTCCTTTGTCACCTTGGTAGAGATAATAACTATCCTTGGTTGGTAGTTGGTGACTTCAATGAAATTCTTTTCTCTTTTGAAATGGTGGGTGGACTTCCGAGGGAAGAAAGGAGAATGAAGTCTTTTAGAGATGTGTTGGAAGATTGCCAACTGATAGATATTGGCTATTCAGGGGCTTGGTACACATGGCAGCGTGGGAACTGGGTAGCTACAAATATCAGGGAATGCCTTGATGTGTGGCAAAAGATCGTTGGATTAATTATTTTCCTTTTACTAAATTACAACATTTACCACATTCAATATCCTATCACTGCCCTCTTCTAATTCATTTAGACAATGGGAATGTTATTCATGGGGTCAGACTTTTCAAGTTTGAGGTATGGTGGACACTAGAGGAAACGATAGAGGAAGAAATGCAATGCTTATGGAGGTTAACAACGGGCTCTCTTATGGATAAATTACTGTTTTTGCATAAGGGGCTTAGTAAATGGTCCACTAATATTTGACGCATAAAAGGGAAAGAGAAAAAAAGGCTGTCGAAAAAACTTGTTGAATTGACGATTCAGATTATGATTAGGATACCTTAAGGGAGCTTTTGGACACGAAACTTCGGTTGAACTTGGAAATGGATAAAGATGAGGCTTACTGGGAGCAGCGAGCCAGAGCAAATTGGCTTCGCTTGGGTGACAAGAACACGACTTTTTTCCATCGTTTTGCCTCTGCCAGGAAAAAGCGTAATACTATTTCCAAGTTGGAAAATATGGAGGGGAGGGAAGTAACTGATTTAAAGGGCATTGGGGAAGTTGCTGCATTGTATTTTGAAAATTTGTTTGCTTCTAATGGAAATGTTGAGTTATCTTATATTCTCTCTGGTATAGATGACTGCTGCTGTTTATGCTTTGTTGCTTTCAAAATTTACAACAGATGAGGTTTTCCAAGCGTTGAGGAAATGGGTCCTACTAAGGCACCTGGGGTGGATGGATTTCCAGCCATGTTTTTTAGAATTACTGGCACATTGTGGCGATTGATGTGATAGTATTTTGCCTTAGTGTCTTAAATTATGTCGTCTCTATTGATTCGATGAATATAACAAATATTGTATTATTGCCTAAAGTTTTGAATCCATCCAATCTTGCAAATTTCATACCAATAAGCCTTTGTACGGTCATTTACAAGATTATCGCCAAAGTTCTGGCAAATCAATTACATAAGGTGATTGGGAAATGTATTGATTGTGCTCAAAGTACGTTTATTCCAAGGAGATTAATTTCAGACAATATCTTTTTGGCATACGAGCTTCTCCATACTTTCGGATAGAAGCGTTATGGGCGAAAGGATTTTATGGCTACCAAACTCGATATGAGTAAGGCATATGACCAAGTGGAGTGGAATTTTATCAGGGGGTCATGCTAAAAATGGGTTTCAAAGAAGATTGGGTGAAGCGTATCATACAGTGTATTACAACGATTTCTTGTATAGTTAACGTTAATGGTGTAAGTAGACATTTTTTCCATCCCAAGAGAGGGCTTCGTCAAGGAGTTCCTCTCATCCCTTTCCTTTTTCTTTTATGTAGTGAAGGCTTATCTAGTATAACGAGATTAGCAATGCAAAGGGGTTCACTAAAAGGGGCAAACGCAAGTAGGAGGGGGCCAAAGATTTCTCATTTACTTTTCACGGACGATAGTATTCTTTTCAGTGATGGCACTGTTCAAAGTGCTACTGTGTTAAAGGAAATTTTACAGGAGTATGAACAGTGCTCAAGTCAGTGTATCAATTTTAAAAAATCTACTATTTTCTTTAGTACAAACACATCTTTAGAAAATAGAGAGCATGTGATCGAGATGTTAAGAATGAGATCTTCCAATCCAGAAAAATATTTGGGACTTTCAAATTTTGTAGGGAAAAATAAAAAAAGCTCTTTTTAGAATCTTTTAGATCGAATGAGAATGAGAATTGGAGGATGGAGCATACGTTTCCTATCCCAAGGGGCAAATAAATTTTTCTGAAATTAGTCATTCAAGCAATTCCTACATTTGCAATGTCTGTGTTTTTAATGCCTAAATCTTTTTGTTATGAGATTGAAAGCATTATGGCGCATTATTGGTGGCAGAAAGGTTCAAACAGAAAAGGTATACACTGGTGTTCCTAGCAAAAAATGTGTTTTTTGAAAGAAGATGGAGGGATGGGCTTTCGTAATATGGGAAGTTTCAATGAAGCGCTTTTGGCTAAACAAGGTTGGCGATTAATGCAATTTCTAGATTCTTTACTTGCTAGAGTTCTTAAGGTGAAATACTATCCTAATTCTGATTTTATTAAGTCAAATTTAGGAAATGTATCATCTTTTACGTGGAAAAGTGTCTGGGCTTCTAAAGGGGTCCTTGAAAATGGCTTATGTTGGAGAGTTGGATCTAGCCATAGGATTTCAATTAATAACGACGCATGGGTTCCAAATAATGGTGATTATCGTTTGCAGTCATTTGTTAATTGTATGCAGGATAAAAACGTCTTCGAACTAACTGATTTGAATCCTAGAAGATGGAAAATAGGGATGATAAGGAGTACCTTTTCAATAGCAGATGTAGCGTCAATCCTTCGAATTCCACTGGAAGAATCGGCAATGAAGGATATGGTGGTTTGGTGAGAGGAGGCTACGGGTGATTTCTCAGTCTGTAGTGCCTACAAACTATTACGGAGCATGCAATATAATCCTAATGCTTACGAATTACTGGCCGTCTACAAAAAATTTTACAAAACATTATGGAGTCTAAAACTCCCAAATAAGCTATTGATTACAACTTGAAAAATTTATTGGTGTTTCCTGCCACATTTGGTGAATCTTAATTGTCGGCGCCTGGTGGATGTTACTACTTGTCCCAAATGTGCACAAGCTACAGAGACAACAAATCATATTTTTAGGCTTTGCCTAGTATCAATCCTTGTTTGGGAATTATTAAATATTCCAGTTATTATGAGTAAACCAGAGTTAGATTTCGACAGTTGGCTTACCTGGATTTTTGAGGTATGCTCTCCCAATCAAAGATGACTATCTGTGTTACTCTATGGTCCGTTTGGAACGATAAAAATGTACGACTCCAACCAAAGAAAATCAAGTCAGGGAATCAGATCGTCCAGTTTATTTTCAACTATTGTCAAGAAATTGATTGTTTGAATTCAAGGAAACTTACAACAGATTTTGGCCGTCGAATGAGTCATCCATATACTGGTGGCGAAGCCACAATCTTCTTTGACAGTGCCTTTGATGCGTCCTCTTACACATCCGCTTTGGGGTTAGTTGTTAGAGACAGAGCATGGAGGGTTTTGGTTTCAAGATCTTGGATCCACGAGTATATCTCAACTAGTTTTGCAGCGGAAGCAAATGCTTGCCTTTGCGCGGTGCAGTTGTGGGTAGAAATGGGTAAACCGAAAATCAACATTAAGGGTGATTCATTAGTAGTAATCAAGAAGTGTAAGGCAGATTCTCCTGATAATTCGATTCTTAGACCATATATAAGTGATATTAAAGAACTATGTAGGGATTCCTCACTCATTGATTTCGGTTTTATTCCAAGAACTGAGAATGGCCTAGCTCACATCATAGTGAAAGAAACCCTACGAAGGTGAGAAGAAGTTCACCTGAAGCAGAAAGTCTCGGTGTACACTGAATGGTTGTTGTTCAAAGCTTTTCCCAAAGAACCAGATTGATTTTGCTTGTCTTGGCTAAAGATTGCAGATAAGAGAAAAATGAAAGGTTTGATCAAAAAGAAGTCTTTCTTCTTGGACAATGGAAACGTCAAAGTGGTTATTAATTGCAACATTGAAGATGGCGTTGAGTTATCTGATTGGGTATTGATATTAATGGGGATCTAGATCCTTCAATTTTTTTTAGTTTGTTTTTTCATTTTATTGGACCTTATTGGTATGGCTGTTTCTTTTGTTTTGTTTTGGACTTGTTTGGTTTTGTTTTTGTTCTAATAATAAAGCCCAATCCGATGTTTATTAAAAAAAACGTAAACTGGTAATGACATTATAAGGTAATTTATTTGATTTATTAAAGAAAATAAATTGTGTAGTAATTAAAAACTAATTGGAATTTTAATTTGGATTTGAGCAGGAGCTTAAAATGTAATTTAACCAAGGACCTAGATGCAATTAAATTATGGACAAAACTTGATTGGTGGCAAATCATGATCATAGCTACTTGTTTTTACTAACGATAATGACAATTAATAATGGCCATTTGATATTAATTAATCAGTTTGATAAATTAATTATATATACTAGATAGTGGGAGATAGGAATTCATCATCAAGGTCGACCATTAAATTCAAAGGTAAACAAGTACTTTCTAAACAATTTTTATAGAATTCTAAACTAGGAAACATGATACTCCCTACCCATTTGTTAGAATTTTTAATTGTTAAAATTGACTCAAATTTCCATTGTTGATCTTATATAGAGATTAAGTTTGAAAGCCATGAAATATTAGTTGTTAAATTTAGCTTATATGTTATACATGTTGGAATTAAAGTGGGTGGTGTTGGAATAAAGCTTGAGTAAAGTTAATCTTTAAGGTTTTAGCTAAATTATTAGGGATTTTGTTAGCCGTAATTTTTCAAGTATTTTGATATAATAAAAAGTACATTAAAAATCCCTACTTAAATTTGCAAAAATTGTTTATAAGTCCTTAAAATTATTTTCAAAGTGTTGGACAAAATAAACTTTTAAAAAGCCTTGAAATAACTTAGTTTTTGACAAATTTTTGAAGTCTGGAAGACTTCTACCGATACTTTTCTCGGTAGAACTCAAGGTAGAAAAAACCTTTGTAATGCTTCAGACTTCTACCGGCTACAAACATCCACAAAGTTGTTAGAGGACTTAAATACAAGGTCAAGGCTCCCCATTGAAGTTAACAAAGACAAGAAACAAGTGTTTAACTTCAAAAAACTTATTTTTCGATCTTTTATCAATCTTCTAGCAAACTTTTCTTGTACACACTTGTGGGTTAAGTTTCAATCATTCTTTCAAGTGTTGTAACTTTGTGTGAGAGTGCTTATTTGTTGATCATTTACCTTTTGGAGTTATATTCTCAGTCATTCTTATTTTCTCTTATTTTGTGAGGTGTTACTTAAGGTTTTGGGTAGAAAACCTTAAGGGGTAGTGGTTCTATCTTACCTTTGAAAATATAGAGATTTGTAAGGTTAAACCTTGTCCTTAAAGGTTCAAATCTAGTGAATTTGGGAAATCCTTAGTTGAGGAAAGCTAACGTAGTGGACGTAGGCAATTGAGGCCAAACCACTATAAATTCTTGAGTCTATTGCATTTCTCAAATTTTGCCAAAAACCTTTTAAAACACCAATTTACCCCCTCTTGGTGTATTTCGATCTTAACAATTGGTATCAGAGCTAGAACTCTAAAGACGATCTTACAATCAAGAGAAAAGATCTGAAAGTTATCCAAGATGGAGATCACAAGTCAAGAGATGTGCTTCTTGGCATCGGAGCAAAATTCTGTCATGGTGGGAGAAGGGCACTCTACCGTGAGGCCTCCTCTATTCAACGGCACTAACTACTCTTATTGGAGAACAAGAATAAAGTTATTCATCCAAGCCAACGACTATAAAGTTTGGAGAATAATTACAAATGGGTCATCCATTCCAATGAAGAGGGTCGAAGGTGTAGTTATTCCAAAAGAAGAGGATGAATGGGATGATCACGATATCAAGTTGGTGCAATTGAATGCAAAGGCCATGCACACTTTATTTTGTGCTCTTAGTTCAAATGAGTACAATAGAGTCTCCTTGTACAACAATGCAAAAGAAATATGGGACAAACTTGAGGTCACCCATGAACGAACAAGTAGAGTCAAGGAATCAAAGATAAGTCTTCTCACCCTTGATTATGAATCATTTAAGGCAATTCCGGATGAAGGAATCAAAGAGATATTCGATCACTTCACTAACATTATCAATGGTCTTAAAGCTCTTGGGAAGGTCTATCCCAACAAAGAGATGGTGAAGAAGATGTTGAGTAGTCTTCCAACATCTTGGGGGCCAAAAGTGACAGTAATAGAAGAGTTAAAGGATCTCAATGTACTCTCCCTTGATGAGCTCATTGGTTCCTTATTGACATACGAGATGAAGATCAACCACCATACAAAAGTAACCTATGAAGTGCCAAAGAAAGTGGGAGTTGCCTTCAAATCGACAACTAGTGAGAAGGATGAAGACTCCAATGATGATGATGATGATAAGGAAAAGGTGGCTATGTTGGCTAGGAAATTCAAAAGATTCATGAAATTCAACAAAGCCAAAAAATTTCCAAGAAAAGACATCACCAAGGGTGAATCAAGCAAAAAGGGAAAAGACCCAATCATTTGCTATGAGTGCAAAAAGTCGGGTCACATCAAATTTGATTGTCCAGAATTCAAGAAGAAAGGGGCATCAAAACAAAAGTAGAAAGTCATGATGGCAACTTGGGTCGATAGTGATTCATCCGATAAGGAGGAAGAAAATGAAGTTGCCTAACTATGCCTTATGACTATTGAAGAACAAAAGGTAACTCTAAACTCTAGTGAATTATATGAATATACTTTTGAAGAGTTACAAGATGCATTCGATGAATTGACTATAGATTTTGAGACTATGAACTCCAAACATAAGAAAATATTTCAAAACTTAAGGAGGAAATATGTCTCTAATCATAGTTAAAGAGGAAATGGAAAAGAAATTTAATGATATGCAAGCTCAATTTGATGATTTAATTTTAAAAAATGAAAACTTGCAAAATTCATTTTCTATGTTTCAAATGGGGCAACAAAAGTTAAATGATATGCTTGAATCTCAAAGAGTTTTCTTTGACAAGAGTGGCTTAGGTTTTGTAAATTTACAAAAAGAAACTAAATTTAAAAATTTCTTTGAGAAACCAAGGTATATTTATGATGCCTTACTTGTATGCACTCATTGTCATTAAAAAGGATATGATAGGCAAGTTTGTTCTTTAAGGAAACTCACATCTAGAAGTAAACTCACCAAGAGTGTGTGGATTCCAAAAAGATTAAACACACCTCAAAATAAGGAAGCTTTAAAGAAGTGGATTCCTAAGGGAACAAAAATTGTTAGGGCTAATGCTAATGGACCCAAGAAAGTTTGGGTACCAAAATCCAAAGTTTAACTTTGTGTTTGTAGAAGGAAGAGCATTGCTTCAAGTCAAGCAACTCTAAGAAGAACTCAAGGTACCTTGATAGTGGATGCTCTAGACACATGACCGGTGACAAAAGTCATTTCATGGAACCAACACCAAAGTATAGAGGAGAAGTTTCATTTGGTGATAACTCCAAAGGACTTATTGAAGGTATTGGTTCTATATGTATAAATTCTTCCATTCTTATTAAAAATGTGCTTTATGTCAATGGTCGTGGACTTTGTGATAAAGGATTCAAAGTAATATTTGAGTCCAATGGATGCAAAGTTGTAGATATTGTAAATAATAAAATTCTTTTTGTAGGATATACAGTAGGTAATATTTTTATGGTGCATTTTGATGACATATCTTCCTCTAATGTTTGTTTTGTGACTAATAATGAAAATATGTATTGGCTATGGCATAGAAGATTAGGTCATGCAAGCATGAGTGTTATTTGAAAGCTTATTAGAAATGAACTTGTTGTTGATGTTGTTATTTCCCATGCATAGCCTTACAATCAACAAAATATAGTCAACTAAAGCCATCTTATGAAAATAATAAAACTGCAAGCTGTAGTTCAAACTTATTCAGTAAATGATAGTTTTTACATTTTCAAGCTGCAGTTAACTATATTTAGTTGCAACTAATTCCAATATGGGAAGCTCAAATGTTCAGTGGCTCTTCCATCAGATTTACATTATATATGATCGTAACCATCAAAATAATATGTAACATTTTGTGATTCAAATAATTAACAACATTATATATCAAGGGAGAGATAAATGTACCATAATAGAGATAAATGGCCTTCATGGGTGGGATCCATCTTCAGATGAGAATATTCAGAAAAAGACACAAAAAAATAGTAACAGAGAAATACAGATCAGCCAAGAACATCGATAATAAATATTTGCAGTAAACTGAACTATCTCATATCTTCAGATGAAAATCATGGCGGAGTTCTACTAGAATTATATAATTGTATGGTTTTGACAAACTAATACCAAGGGTAATAGCAACTATTTATTAAGCGATGAGATACTTTAGCCTGTAGATCCATACTAGAGTAATGGTCCATAAGCAATTTTACCATGGCAATGATACTAATTACATTAACCAAATATTACCTCCTTCCAAGCCTCAAAGTAGTAAAAAGGGAGCTAGTAGTCAAAGGGCTTAAAAGCAAATTATGCTTGACAAATGTGTTAAATGAAGAATGCTATTTTGCAAGAAACAAGATTGCTCTGGCCGTCATTTGGCTCCAAGTCCAAGGCTTTTTTAAAGCTCTCAACTGCGGCATCTATGTCATTAAGTGCCATATGTGCCTGACATCAATGAAAAATTTAAGAGCATTTTGAGAGAAAAAGAATCTCAGGAAAAGTGGAGTTGAACCATTCAATAGTTTGGACAATTGTGTGTAACTGCAATAGCATGCAATGCCAAAGAATGAATGAACAAGGCTTTGAATGTCATTCAGATAGTAAGCACTGAGACCTGGCCTTGTCGAAAAAAAGCTTTCACATTATCTTCACCATCACGAATTGCAAAACCCGCATCCAACAATGCTCCTTTTAAGTCTCCGAGTTTCAACTAGCAGGCTTGAGGCAAACAACACAGGTTGCGCTTATATTAAAGAAAACAAACATCAATAACATGGAAACCATTTGCATGATTGTCATCCAATATTTCAAGAACTCCACACTACCACATACTTTCAATCCAATCATTAGAGAGCATATTCAACAAATGAATCCGAAACATGACAAAGAATATTGCAATGATCTAAACTTATCATTTTAGATGCCAAGGCCTATGAATTATCTATGAGCTAACATTTTCAAGGATTTAGAGATCTTACGAAACAATTTGTAAATATCTGTGACATGGTCTTCCTTAAAGTCGAGCTCTTCACTGTGCAAAGACAAATAGGAAATGAAGAATTTTTCTTTAGAAAAAACAACCCAAGGATTCATGGAAATCACAATATAAATAAAAAAAAACATATCCAATAACTAAAAAACTCATTTCGGAACAGATGCAAGAAAGTATAGAAAACCAAGGAAAATAAAGATATCTCAACTTTTACTTCAAATCAGGCAGAGGGATGGGTAAAATGGGAGGAAGAGAAGGCGAGGCTGGGAGATCAAAGATGAACGCCAAAGACTGGTATTGAAAGTGTTATTGGCTGGAGACAAGCATTGGTTCAAGGTTGCAACAAAGGGGGAAGGGGAAAGGGGAAGAAGGTTTTTCTTGCTGGGATGTGTAAATGAGAAGAGTGTAAAATGTCTTATGGAAAAAAATCTGTAAGACATTTTCCTTAAAAAAAGCCCTCATTTTCCTGTGTTTTGGAGAATGATTTACATGGGGAATTGATTTTCCAGCAAACAAACATGGTAAAAGAAGGAAAAGATTTTCTAGAAAATCAACTACTGGCAAACAAACGGAGCCTAAGTGTTAACGTGTCTTGTCTTGTTTTGGTCGTGGTTTGAGGGTTCCTACTTAGATACAAGTAGTTTTCTATACTGTAAACTAAAATAGATGGACCCACTTGAGTTCATTTTCATCATAAATTAAACAATTAATTATATGATTAAATGTTAATCGATAATTATGTCAAGTAACATCATTATTAAATAATAGGCCCCACTAAAATTGCCTTTACCAGGAAGATTAGGTTCAACTTATTTAGTAAACAATTTTACACAGGTTTTACTTGATAGAAATACAACAACTGTATTTCATTAATCTTTCTTATCTCTAAAATAGAGACTCTTGTCATACATATAGTGCTAATTACAACAAACAGTAAAATTGTTTTGTAACTAAACTTTCAACAACTTATAACTAATTCTAGTTATTCTAAATTTTCCTTCCAGACGCACGAAAAAATCATCAATAGTTATTATATTCATTTGTCACAACAATGAGAAAACACTCCTATGATTAATGGCTTGGTAAAGACATCAACTATCTGATCACTGCTAGATACATGATTCACTTGAAGCTGACCACTAAGCTCAACATCAAATGCTAGAATTATCACATCAAATGACTGGGACACCTTTAAGTTTTACACCAATTTCATCAATTAACGAGCAAAACCATGTCACCTCAGATGTAGCATTCGCAATACTTTTATTTTTAGCTTTAGACATTGACCAAGACACCACACTCTGCTTCTTGGAAGCCTAACCAATAAGATTATCCCCAAGATACAAAGAAAAAAAACCTAAGGTTGACTTACAATCCTCAAGGGAGCTAACCCAATCAGCATCCAAAAAACCTTGTTAAAGACACATCCGAAGGCTGAAACACTAATCCATGAGTAATTGTACCTCGAATATACTTTAGAATTCATTTGATAGCTGTCTAATGCCCATCATGAGGTTGATAAACGTACTGACTAACTTTGTTTACATCAAATACAATGTCTGGCTTGGTTAAGCACAAGCACTTCAAACTGCCCACAATTTGCCTATATAAAGTACCATCCTCAAGTGGGAAACCAACCACAGCAATCAAGGTAGGAGAACTTACCATTGGGGTGTTCATCGGCTTGGCATTCGCCATGTTGGCATGCTTTAATAATTCTCGAGCATACTTTTGCTGAGATACATGAATGTACACATCGTGACAATGAATTTCAAGGCCAAGAAATAGCTTAACTCGCCTAAGTCCTTTAACGAAAACTTCT
Source organism: Gossypioides kirkii (assembly GCA_005610355.1). Classification (NCBI taxonomy): domain Eukaryota; kingdom Viridiplantae; phylum Streptophyta; class Magnoliopsida; order Malvales; family Malvaceae; genus Gossypioides; species Gossypioides kirkii. The sequence continues at coordinate 22,260,003 of CP032253.1, read as the reverse complement.
CATTAAGACATTGAATCACCTTCTCAAGTTTAGAGCAATCATCACCAGTTAATATTATAAACACACAACCTGATAACACCTTCTTGAAAAACAATGACAGGTCAACTTTTGAAGATTGAAATTGTAGCTGATGAACAAGAAAATCCCGTAACTTCTCAAACAATGCTTTTAGTGCCTGCTTAAAATCATACAACGCTTTGTTCAACCGACATGCAAGTGGATTTCCATTATCATCACACACCTCAAACCCAAGAGGTTGTTTCATGTAAATAACTTCAACCAAGTCACCATTCAAGAACGCATTATTCACATCATCTTAACGCAACTTCCACTTTCAGGACACGACTAAAGCAAGGATTGTTTTGACTATATTAGCTTTGACCACTAGACTGAAAGTCTCATGGTAATCTAACCTAGGAGCTTGTGAAAACCCTTGAGCAACCAGACGAACTTTGTTACGAGAAAAACTCCCACCAGGATTCTTCTTAATTTTGAATAACCAATTGCAACCCACAAGCGATCTATCAGCTAGTGGAGAGACTAAATCTTAGGTATTATTCTTCACTAGTGTCTGTAACTCATCATGAACAACGTTCTTCCATGACAGAATGGACATAGTCTCATGAATGTCACTTAGCTCAACTAAACTTATTGTGACAGTGTAAGCTTCTGCCTTGTAAATACCCACTTTACTTTTGGTTAGTATAGGATGACCATTACTTTGAGTGGATTGTAATAGCCAAATTTCATCTGGCCCCATTTAAATAAAAACCAAAACAAATAAAAAAATTTAAAAAAAAGTCCATTAATAATTTTTTTTTTTACAAAATACAAAAGACCCATCAGTAAAACCCAACAATCCTAACCCAAATCCTAATACTAACCCTAAGCCCAATTACCTTATTACAGGCTCAGACCCTAAAACTAAACCTAAATATAAACCCTAATTTGTTTGAGCCTCCAACAGTAGCTACCACCTCACCAGCGCCACTCCTCGCCACGTCGCCCTTGCCACGTCCGCATGTACCAGTAAGAGTGCACCTTCGAGATCTTTTCGTACCTGCAAAATAGAAAGAAAACAAAAAACAAAAGGGAAATATACAAAAAAAAAAGAAAAAAGAAAATGTAACTTGGCTATAAAAAGCCATATGAATACTTTATAAATTTTTACACACTCATACAAAGAAATTGAAAGGAATTTATTCAAGGTATAACCTTTGTTTTTTTTTTCATTTTCGAAAGGAAAAAATATAATAATAAATATATTACAAACCCTAGTTTTTTTTACCTGAGTGTTTCGACGCCGCCGCCATGGGTGGCCGAGGCTATGTCCTAGATGAAGGACAAACGTTCGACGATGCGAGAGATCCTCGAGGCCTCCTTGGCTTGTATAGGCATCGTCAGAGTGAATGAAGGGTCCTTTTTTAAAAAAATAAAAGAAACCGAAAGGTTTCTCGTCTTTCTTTTCGAAATTTGGTTGAGATTTTGAGGATTTTGGCCCCAAATTCGAACTCGAGCATCAAAAAAAGTGTAGGACAGGTGTTTTTGGGATTTCAACCACCGTAAGCGACGATCACCATCACTGATGATCGGTGGCCCACGATGGAGGTTCATCGAAACCTATGGTTGGCCAAGGGGCCATTTGAGAGAAAAAAGTGAAAGAAAAGAATTTTTTTTTTTTTGGTAAAACCAAGTAAAAATGTTTTTTTTAGCTAAATAGGCTACCTTATGTGACATTGTTGTGGCTCCAAAGCGACGTCATTTTGGGACCAACTCGATGACTTGATCCAGATCCCCTTAGGGTTACCGTGTTTTCAAGGGGAGGATCTAATTGCCATTTAGGTTCTTTCTTATTTTGTATTTGTTTTAATTTAGTCCTATTTAGTTTATTTTAATTTAAATTTCACCCTTTAATATTATTTTTATGCAATTTAATCCCCTGACTCACTGTGATTGCTTTGGGAGTGACATGTGTATGAAGGATGGGGTATTTGCTTCACAAGTCCCTCCGATTTTATGTTTATTTTAATTTTGTCCTTTTCATTTTATTTTATTTTATTTCGTATTTTTCCGTTAATTTTATTTTTTTATATTTTAGTCCTTTGACTCTGACTGTTGTCACCTTTTGGTGAATGACATGTGTCGGTCTAGGAAATTTTCCCTTTTAGTCCTTGCATTTTCATTTTTGTTTTAATTCAATCCTTTATTCTGTTTTTTCAATTTATGCCTAAAATTTATTTATAGTTTTAATTTAGTCTTTTATTTATTTATTTCAGCCCCTTTACTTTCTTTTTTTTTTTTGAAATTTATACTTAACCTTTTTTTATTTTTTTAATTCAGTCTCTTTTATTGGTTGTTTTTATTTGTTGTTTATTTATTTATTTTATCTTTATTTTTATTTTTTTTGTTTATTTTGTTACTTTTTTAGTACTTTTATTTCATGTATTTACGTACCTGCCCTTTAAATTATATCGCTTTTATTTTATCCTTTAATTATTTTTTAATTTGTTATTTTCAATTATATCATAATTGCATTTTTTTATTATTGTTATTATTGCCATGAATTAATATTATTAATATTATCATTTTTATTATATTATTTTTATTTTTATTTATTTATTTATTGTCCGTATATTTATTTAAAATTTTTTCCATCATCATATTGTATATTATGTTTGCATACATTCTTTAATCCATATGCAATATTTAAATAAATTAATTGTCCAATATTTTTTATGCATTGTATATGTAAAATTTAAAACCGAGGCAATGTTCTTTACTTAAGGGACTCGAGAAAATTGTGCTCCAACTCACGGGGTACGATTTTATCTTCGAACCTATGTAATTGAATATCCTATTTCAAATTAAAATGTGTAAGATTTAATTAATTGATAAATGATTTTTATTTTTGAGGATCCGAGATGTTGTGCCCCTAACTTATGGTACATGACATTCTTTCTCAAATAACTCTAAATAAAAATTGTTTTTCGTGAGATTTAATTTGCAAATGATATCAAATTGTATCATTTACATGTTTAAGAATCACATTTTAAGTTTTTCTCAAGTTCTTGAGTTTCAACACTAAGACATTAAATAATCAACTAGGTACCAATTTTGGACGTATGAGGGTGGTAATCCTTCCTCATACGTAACCGACTTTCGAATCCATTTTTTATTTCAATGACCAAAATATTATTTTAATAATTTTAAATATATTTCAAGGTGATCCATTCGCACCTATTTAAAAAGGATTGGTGGCGACTCCATTTCCATTTTCGATTTTTTCTTAAAATAAAAGTCAAGACTTTTTCGAAAAAATATTTCGACAGCTTGGCGACTCAACTGGGGACCAATAAGAGAGTCAAGCCGCAAGTTGATTATTTTTTGGTCTTTTTGTTGAAAATTGAAAACTCGATTTAAATTAATTTGCGATCCCTTGCATTTTATCCTTCATGTGCTGCTTTGTTAATAATGTTTGTGTTAATATTGCTAAGACATAGGATTATTTTTCACATGCATTGCATAATTTTTCTACTACACCTTTTAAGTGGAAGTGAGAAACTACTCGTTCGTGAGGTCTTCACCTCCATGCAGGATAATGGATCGCTTTCAGGATATATCCGTACCTATGTTTTCGTGAAGTTTTTACTTCCGTGCAAACATATGGGAAATCTATCCCCTGAACTAAACTAGGTCCATGTAAGCCTATAATGGGTGAGGATTGAGGAATATACCGATTCAGGTACTGTTACTTTAGAACACAAACTGCATGTAATAGACCCTAAGAGTCGACCCTAAGTAGAACCATGCCAAATTTTTAGTGATTACCTAAATAAATTGTAAAAGAAAGATGTTTATATTCTTTGTTCTATGCTTTTAATTACAATTTGTTTTCAAGTTTTATTCCTATATTGGTCGTACTGACTTGCCTCATTTTGTTTTGGTTGCATTACATCCTCATCTTAGGAAAGGTGTTGATTTGTGCTCGATTACTAATAAAGAACTAATCATGGAAAAGGGGTTTCCTGATAAGGTAGAGGATAATGTGGTCATGTGTATATGGTTAGAGGAAAAACAACGCGAGAAAGGTGATAGTTTGTCAGAAGGGCATGTATCAGAGTTTTGGGATTACACCCTGATAAACGTGACATAGAATAGTTTGCAATAGCTGAAAGAAATATGGGATCAGTGGGACGACGAAATGAAGCAGATATTCTGTCGTGAATATGGGGATTTACCTTATCTACTCGAGGTTAAGGTGGATAAGCATTTTTTTGATCCCTCACATAACATTGGAATCCAACTTATAGTTACTTCACTTTCAAAAACATGGACATGGTGCCCATAGTAGAAGAGTACATTGCATTGCTCCGTTGCCCGAGGATTCAGGTTGACAAGGCCTACTCTAGAGTTGCCAGTGTCCCAACTTTTCTCAAGAGATTAATGAACATAATTGAGATGAGCGAGCAATGGGTTACAACCCGGATTAAGGTAAAAAGGGATAACAAGTGCATTACTTGGAAGAGCCTGCAAGACTTGATCTTGGTATACCCGGGTGCAAGAAAAAAGGTTGACATTTTCACCTTAAGTATATATGGGTTAGTCATCTTCCCTAAGGTGTTGGGGCACTTAAAGCATGCAGTCACTGATTTTTACGATCGACTTGGTAAGAGGGTCACACCCGTTCCAGCAATTTTGGTCGAGACCATTAGGTAATTAAAATATGTGTCGACGAGAGGGTGAAGGGAGATTTATCGATTGTGCACAACTCATGATGGTTTAGTTTCATAGCCATTTTTGGAAGGTGGAGAAGATCTCCTATTAGGTGTTTTCTGAGAATTACTCTCCTTTGAAGGAATTTTTAACTACGCAAAGACAAGAAAACATCTCCGAGGAGAAATGGATGGCAATCTTCCAAAGTCTCCCAGATAGAGATGTCGAGTGGCAGGCACCTTGGTTGATTCCCGATGAGATCCTTTACCAATGCGGAGATTTTGATTGGGTTCCATTACTTGGGATATGAGGAGTTGTAGGATATACCCTTTTGCTTGTGCTAAGGTAATATAGATCAAGACAGTTTATTCCAACGACACGTGGTTTGGCCCTATGCGAGTTTATATACAAAGGTGACAACTATAAGAAGGTCTGAGAAATATCTAATGCATGGAACTAGGTTTACAGGATGAAGAAATTTGCTGCAAATCTCATGACGACCCTAGGATATGATTGGTGGAGAAATAAGAGAATCAATGACAACATCCCCGTGCGAAATCCAGAAAATATCTAGCCACTAGAGGAGCATTTGCAGGTAGTTCCTTTAAAATTAGATATCATAAAGCAAGACTTTAAAAAGAAGATTTCTAAATTGGGGAAAAATATAGAGACGTTGGAAGAAGAGAAGATGTAGTTGGGATTAGATGTCAACATCCAAAGGTTATAAGCGAAAAAGATGAGAAAAGGAAAGAATAAGGCTGAAGAAGACCTAGATAGTTTAAAGAAGGACTACAAAAAACTCTGCTTGTCGATGAGGGTTGCTGGGTTAGGCAAGATGTCAAAATAATGGCAGTGAGAAATCCAAGAGAAAAGGAATAGAGCGGACCAATGGAAGAGAAAATTTCAAGACGCTCAAGTTCAATAGATTGATATAAAAGGAAAGTTGCTAGAGAGCCAGGTTGAGAAAGTTGAGTTAGAAGAATCTTTGCTCAGACATTGCAATCGTAACTCTATGATAGAACTGAAAGCAAGCCAGTCTGAGATAAGGAGTTGAAGAAGAGACTAGAAGAACTCAAAGCTTCACTACATAATTATGAGATACGAATTGAGTTCCTTGAAAGAACCGTGGAAACAAGTGAGGGATAACTTCAACACTCTCAGAGACAGGTCAGAGATTGAGATTATATTATGGGCGAAACTTTGACCCAAGTGCGAGAAGTGGCGGAACTCTTGCAGACATTAGCTGTTCAAGCTGACGTTTTGAGCCTGAAGTATGAACCAGTGTCAGATCAGGGTCAAAAGTTAGCTTGGCTCCTTAGAAAGATTAAGACTTTGAGCATTAGGGCAAGGTCATATATGTGAAATGTATCTGCCTTATGTAAAGAAATTTGTTTTCTAGTAAAGTTGTTCTAATAAAATTGAACTAAGAATCAATATCTTTCTTGCATATGCATACATGCATTCATTAGCATTGCATTTTATTATACACATTAAATTTCAAAAAAATTCCCTTAATTAATTAAAATTATGAGTTACTCTAGAAAATATTGAGAAACTACAAATCCAATACCGCTACGGTACTTGTGTTAAATAAGGTTGCTTTGAATTTAAAGCCCTAGAACAAAATCTAATGGATAAAAAGGAATTCGATTTTTTTGAAGAGATTAAGGATATAAGGGAAAAAGATATTTGTGCTTTCAAGGAGAGAGCATCAAGGGAAACTTACAAGGCCAATCTCCCAATAGTGATCATCTCCAAGCTAAGAGGCAAAAAGGTCAAGGAGCAAACAATGCCGCGAATCATAATCTAGAAACCTATGGCATTTCCTTATAGGGATAACAAAAAGGTCTCATGGAGCTATGATTGCAACGTAATGGTACCGAAAGGGGAAAGTTCAAAGGCCACATCAAGAAGAGTATAGGATGTGGGTCTCGTCACGTACAATAGAGATGCTATAACAAGGTCGGCGAAACATGCAAAGGAAAGGCACTGGTAGTCTAGCCTAAAGAAGGAAAGACTAATAGACCTGAGTCACTAATTAATGAGCAGGTGACCGAAAAGAAGCCAAGGAATTTTTGAAGGATAGTGAGTATAGTGTTGGTGGAGCAATTACACAAAGAACCAGCCCGTATATCAATCTTACCTCTACTGCTTAGTTTAGAGACTCATCGCAGCGTCTTAATGAAGGTATTAAATGAGACTTATGTCACTAATGACATTTCTGTAAATAAGCTGGATCGATTGGTCAACAACTTTAGTGTGGACAATTTCATCTTCTTCAACGATGATGAAATACATCCATGAAGGCTCTAAACATCATTACTCATTGCAAAGGATATACACTACCGGGAGTGTTGATCGACAATGGCTCTACTCTGAATGTTCTATCGTTGGCTACATTGAATACGTTACCAATTGATAGCTCCCATATGAAAGCATGCCATAACATAGTGAGGGTATTTGATGGCACAAAAAGGAAAGTGATGGTAGGATCGAAATACCACTTTTAATTGATTTAAACACATATGAAGTGGACTTTCTGGTAATGGACATCAAGCCCACTTACAATTACTTGTTGGGAAGGCCCTGGATTCATTCAGCAGGGGCAATGTCATCATCACTGCACCAGAAACTAAAGTTGCTGACAGAGGGTCAGTTGGTCACGATAAATGCTAAAAAAGATATCATTGCATCTGTAACTAGTGATGCGCCCTATATATGGGTAGATGAAGAGGCCGTAGATTGCTCTTTTCGATCATTGAAATTCATCAAAGCTACCTTTGTTACTGAAAGAAGTAAAATCCCCACGCCGTAGATGTCTAAAACCACAAGGATGGGTTTGAAATTGACGATCGAGAAGGGAGCTTTGCCAAGAAGAGGACTAGGGAAGTATCTCCAAGAAAGGATTAATTCACCAATATTGGTAGAAAGGGAGTGGCAAAAGAGGCAAGGGACGAGAAAAGTGCAACTCAATGGGGAGGAGATCAAGTGGGAACTAATGATCTTTCCCCGTATATCTGAAACATTTGTGTTAGGTGGAATTATCAACCCTGAACAAAAATTGATGGAAAACAAGATGGTGGGAAGAATGATGAAAAATTTGAGCATCAACACCATATCTAGAGAGGGGAATGAAGAAGGGAATCTATCAAAAATTCATCCCTATGCCTTCGGAAGTGTTTTGGACAATTGGACTGTGGATGAGCTTCTTGTAGTTTTTAGGACTTTTTCAGAGCAATAGGGATCTTTTTGTAAAGTGCACATAACCACTATCTGTTATTTCAATAAAACGATGCATTTTTGTCTTATTTGGAAAACATTTTACTATTCTTTCCATTCGTTTCATATCATAATTCATCATTCTTAAATTTAATTATTCTTTGGATACCCTTTTGTCCCTATGTCGGGTCCCTTGATATCAATGATATAAGCGACACTACTATTGACTCAAAGACCCTTTTGAGAAGGATATGTGTCCAGAAGAACCTCAGGACTTTGAAGATAATCAAGAATATAACTTGTTTTCCCATCTACTACGGATGGTCGAGCAAGACGAGAAACAAATATCATCTCATAAAGAGTTAGTAAAAATTGTGAGCTTAGGGGGAAAATGAAAAGAAAGAGGTAAAAATTGAGACGTGTATCTCTATAAAAACAAGGCAAGATCTCATAGAGCTGCTTCAAGAACTCGAAGATGTCTTCGCATGGTCTTATCAAGACATGCCAGGGATAAGTACTAATGGCGTAACACATAGGCTCCCTATAAAGGAAGAATGCAATTCGATTCAGCAAAAACCTCGAAGAATGAAGCTCGACGTGTTAAAAAAGATCGAGATGAAAACTCGTGAAGGGCATCTTAAATCTAAAAAAATCATAAACGAAAAAATCATACACAAAAGCGCAAAGGATCAGGTCTTATTAAAATGTGTGGACGCTGTCGAAACCAAGAAAATCCCTGAAGAAGTCCATGAGAGCATTTGCGGAACACATGCCAATGGTTTTACAATGGCCAGGCAAATAATGAGATTTCGATATTATTGGTCTACCATGGAAGGAGATTGCATCAATTATACCAAGAGATGTCATAAATTGCCAAATTTATGGAGACAAAACCCATGTATCTCCTTCACCTCACGTCATGAACTCTCCATGGCCTCTTTCTATGTGGGGCATGGACGTCATTGGGTCAATTTCACCAAAGGCTTCTAATGGGTATCGATTCATCTTCGTGGTCATTAATTACTTCACTAAGTGGGCAGAAGGTGATTCCTATGCCAATCTCACAAAATCGACAATGAACAAATTTTTAAAGAAAGAAATTATGTCGGTATAAAATGTCAAAAATGATCATATCTGACAACACTTTGAATTTGAACAACAGTGCAATAACAGAGGTTTGCAATCAGTTCAAAATCAAGCATCACAGTTCGGCACCATATCGCCCAAACATGAATGGGGCAGTCGAGGCAGAACTCTTATTCTAACTGAGATGAATGGCAAAGATCTGCCCAACCCCATGAACTGGGATTCAGTGAAGAAGTATTTCACCCAAAAAGAAGGGAAATAAAAGAAAAGAAAAGAAAAATGAAAATGAGAGGTTGAGATGAAAACTAATAAAAGACGTCTCGAAATCTAAGGAGATTTGAGCTGAAAACCCGAAAGGGCGACTCAAATTTAGATCAAAGAATGGGCATGAAATGATCTTCTTCCTTAAAAGTAACAAGGTGGAGGAACTTTATGTCTTCGGCATCGACGAAGTACTCCAGGTTTTATGGATACATATTAAGCTCAGAATGGTCCTCATCAAGTTTGCTCAAAGAAGCTCATACTTTAATATCTGGGGCATCTAATTTCATTTTTTTGTTCACCATGTGTTTAGCAATTCTTTGACCAATGTTTGTCATTTTTTTAATCTTTTTATTCATTTCCTTTATTCTATCTGTCTGCAATAAAATTCAATCTTATCAATCTTACAACACTGTTCAAGCATTTTTACATTGAAATCATTGTTAGTAGACTAATGACGATATAAGGTATAAAAGGATTTCTGCATATTGCTTTGAAAAATTTCTATATAGTTCAGGGATCTGAAACAGGATCACTAGTTGGAAATAACCAAAACCGAGGTTTGGAGGGATCTTGAAACAAGTAGTTCAGATTCTAATTACCTCTTCAGATTTCATATTGAAGACAGCACACCTAAAAAGGAAACATGGTGACACATCAGTTATAGAACTTAGACAAATGACAAATAATGTCGACCTAAGGACTAAAAGACAAATATGACATGTTGCATTCATGCCAATATCATTCATATCCGTCTAGACAGGGGTATTTGGTTGGCCTAGATAGAGGCCCATAAAAAAGATTTTACAAGTCCTATTCCTTAGAGAATGGCATGAGGGATCAATACAACACCAAATCTTATACTCCTGAAGTTACAATGGGTCGGATGAAAGTTGCAGAAAGCAAATATTATCTCCCTAAAGATGCAATAGAGCAAGATGAAGTTATGACATCAAATCTTATATCCCTGAAATTATAATGGATTGAAACTACAATGGCATATCTTATCTCCCTAAAGTTACAGTCGAGCAAGATAAGGCTACAACACTGAATCCTATACCTATAAATTTACAGTGGGTCAGATTAAAGCTATAGAAGAAAATCTTATCTCCTTAAAGAGGCAATGGAGCAAGATGAAGCTACAACATCAAATCCTATACCCCTAAAATTACAGCGGGTCGAATTAAAGCTACGAAAGCAAATCTTATCTCTTTAAAGTTGCAGTGGAGCAAGATGAAGCTACGGCATCAAATCTTATATCCCTAAAGTTACAGTGTATTGGATTAAAGCTACGAAAGCAAATCTTTATCTCTCTGAAGTTGTTGCAGAGCAAGATGAAGTTGCTACACCAAATTTTATACCCCTAAAGTTACAGTGGGTCGGATTGAAGTTACAGAAGCAAATCCTATCTTTTTGAAGTTACGGTGAAGTGGATAAAACAGTAATTCCAGTCCTCCCGAAGTTGTAGCAGGTTGGAATGAAACTATAACAGCAAACATTATTTCCTTGAAGTTGTAATGGAGCAAGAAAAAGTTGTGCCACTAAATTCCATCTTTCTAAAGTTGTAGCGGAGTGGATATAGTGAAGTAGAGTAACCAGTGAGATGAAAGATTGAGTCACTTAAAGAAGAGAAGCACCAACAGCCGAAATTTAACAGGATCAAACGAAATTGGTCCTCATTTTAGTCTTTGCTCCTTTCCTGTTACACGACAAAAAGCAATAAGGGGCAACTATAATAGCCCAATTTCATCCGACCCATTACCCAAACAAATTAAAACAAATTAAAAAAACAAAGTCCAAAATCAATAAAATAAATTTACAAAATAAAAAAAACCAATCACTAAAGTCCAGCTATCCTAACCCAAATCCTAATACCAACCCTAGGCCCAATACTCGATTTTAGGCCCAAACCCTAAAACTAAACTTAAATAAGACACCCTAATTTGTTTGAGTCTCTAGCAACCGCCGCCGCCACCTCAGCAGTGCCGCTCCTCACCACGTCGCCCTTTTCACGTCCGCATGTACCAGCAAGAGGGCACCTTCTTGTCATACTTGCAAAACAAAAAGAAAATAGAAAACAAAAGGGAAATATACAAAAAAGAAAAAAAATGTAACTTGGCTATAAAAAGCCATATGAATACTTTGTAAATTTTTACACACACCTACAAAAAATTGAAAGGAATTTATTTAAGGTATAAGCTTTGTTTTTTTTGTTTTTTATATTCGAAAGGAGAAAATATAATAATAAATATATTTAAAAACCCTAGTTTATTTTATCTGAGTGTTGTTTTGACGCCGCCACCATGGGTGATCGAGGCTACATCCCTGATGAAGACTGAATGTTCGACGAAGCGAGAGATCCTCGTGGCCTCCTTAGCTCATATGAGAGTCATAAGAGTGATGGAGATAGTCCTTTTTAAAAAAAATAAGAGAAACCAAAAGGTTTGTCGTCTTTTTTTCGAAATTTGGTTGAGATTTTGAGGATTTTTGCCCCAGATCTGAACTCGGGGCATAAAAAATAGCTAAGAGAGGTGTTTTTGTGATTTCGACCACCGTAGGTAGTGATCATCACCACCGATAATCGGTGGCCCACGGTGGAGGTTCATCGGAACCCATGGCCGACCAAGGGGCCATTTGAGAGAAAAAGTGAAAGAAAAAAAGTTTTTTTTTTAAAAAACCAAGTAAAAATGATTTTTTTTTTAATTTTGACTTAAATAGGCTACAGTACGCGACGTCGTTTTTGCTTAAGTCAATAAGCTCCAAAACGACGTCATTTTGGGACCAACCCGATGACCCGATCCGAATCCTCCGAGATCCGCGTATTTTCAAGTGGAGGGTCTAATTGCCATCTAGGCCCTTTCGCATTTTTTATATGTTTTAATTAAGTCCTATATAGTTCATTTTAATTTAAATTTCACCCTTTAATTTTATTTTTATGCAATTTATTCCCCTAACTAACTATGGCTCCTTTGGGAGTGACACGTGTATGAAGGATGGGGTATTTGCTTCACAAGTCTCTCTGATTCTATGCTTATTTTAATTTCGTCCTTTTCATTTTATTTTATTTTATTTAGTATTTGCCTATTAATTTTATTTTTTTTAATTTAGTCCTTTGACTCTGACTGTTTACACCTTTTGGTCTGACACGTGTTGGTCTAAGATATTTTCCCTTTAAGTCCCTGTATTTCCATTTTTATTTTAATTCAATCCTTTATTCTGTTTTTTTTTTTAATTTATGCAATAAATTTGTTTAGAATTTTAATTTAGTCTTTTATTTATTTATTTCAACCCCTTTACTTTCTTTTTTTTGCAGTTTATACTTTACCTTTTTATTTTTTTAATTCAGTCCCTTTTATTATAATTTTATTTGTTTTTTTATTTATTTATTTTATCTTTATTTATTTGTTTATTTTACTACTTTTTTTAGTACTTTAATTTTATGTATTTACATACCTGACCTTTAAATTATATTTTTTTTATTTTCATCCTTTAATTATTTTTTAATTTGTTATTTTCAATTATGTCATGATTGAATTATTATTATTATTATTATTATTATTATTATTATTATTATTATCATTATTATCATCATCATCATCATCATCATCATCATTTTTGTTATATAATTTTTATTTAATTGTTATATATTTTTATTTATTATCCATGTATTTATTTCAAATTTTTTCCATCACTATATTGTATATTATGTTTGCATACAGTCCTCAATTCATATGCAATAATTACATAAATTAATTGCCCAATATTTTTTTTATGCATTGTATACGTAATCAAAGTAATGTTCTTTACTTAGGGGACTCGAGAAAATTGTGCCCCAACTCATGGGGTACAGTTTTATCTTCGAGCCTATATAATTGAATATCCTATTTATAAATAAAATGTGTATGATTAAATTAACCGATAAATGATTTTTATTTTGGAGGATCCGAGATGTTGTGCCCCTAACTTACGGGATATGACTTTCTTTCTCAATTAACTCAAAATAAAATATCGTTTTTTGCGAGATTTAATTTGCAAATGACATCAAATTGTTCCATTTACATGTTTAAGGATTGCATTTTAAGTTTTCCTTGAGTTCTCGATTTTCAACACTAAGACATTAAATAATCAACGAGGGACCAAATTTGGGCGTATGAGGGTGCTAATCATTCCTCATGCGTAATTCCTCATGCATAACTGACTCCCAAACCCTTTTTTTATTTCAAAGACCAAAATATTATTTTAATAATTTTAAATATATTTTGAGGTGATCCAATCACACCTATTTAAAAAGGATTGGTGGCGATCCCATTTTCCATTTTCAATTTTTTCTTAAAATAAAAGTTGGGACTTTCGAAAAAAAAGTTTCGACATTGATGTTTGCTTATCCATAGGAATTAAAAGGCCCGAAGGAATTACCACCAAATCATGTGGAATGGTTACCAAGTCTAGGACTGACATTACTAGAGTAACAATACTATTGGAAGTAGCAAAACGTTGAGGAAATATCATAAAAGTGTCAAAAGTAACAACATCAAGTATCACTAAGGAAGTACTCAAAGATGGAGGAGACATGAAGGTTGGGAGTGTAGTAACAACACTTAAGCTATTTGATACTGGAGGAGAACCCGAAACATAAGACTTACTATTGGAAAAAGGGAAAACATCCTCATCAAATTGCACACGCCGAGAAATATACACACACCCAACTTTATCCAAGCATTTATAACCTTTATGACTAGGAGCATAGCCCAAAAATGTGCATCGCGTGGAACGGTACTGCAACTTATGACGATTTTATGGTCCCAAACAAGGATAATAGAGGCACCCAAACACACGAAGCCCTTTTATAGTCAAGTGTTTGACTAGTAAGTCTTTCACTTGGAAACATTCCACCTAACACCTTTTTCTAAAACACGTTCATAAGATAAACTACAGAGAAAAAAGCATTAGTCCAATAAGTAAAGGGTAATGAGGCATAAGCAAGAAGCACTAGACCCATTTCAACCATCTGCTGATGCCATCTTTCCACCAAGCCGTTTTGCTTAGATGAATGAGGATAAGAGAGACGATGTGTAATACTTTATTTCTTAAGACATAGAGCAAAGCTTTGAAACTCTCCTCCACCATCCGTTTGAATTTGTTTAGTCTTAACTCCCAACTGCAGTTCAACATGAGTTTTGAACAATGAAAAAATTTCAAGGCATCAGATTTTTTTCGAAAAAAATAAATCCGCATGTGTCGAGAAAAGCATCCACAAAAGAGATGTAGTTTTGACAGCCAAAAGAAAAACAAGTAGTTGGACCCTATAAGTTAATAACAACAAGTTCAAGAGGGTTCGAATAGACTATGTGACTAACCACAAACAGCAACTTATAACTTTTTCCAAGTGCACAAGCATACACAAATCAAGTGACTTATTCTTTAAGAATGAAATATTACAGGAATTTAAAATTTGCTGCACAACATAAGAAGAAGGGTGACCAAGCCGCTGATGCCACCGTCTAAACTTGCAATTTGCCTCAAGATCTTTGCATACCACATCATCATCCAAACTTCCAATAGTTAAGGCCATCGCAAGAACAGTCTTAGTAAACTGATAGAGACCATTGACCTTAGTACCCTGAAGCAATATCCATCGGGTTGCTGTATCCTTTATAAAGCAATAAGTTGGATAAAACTCAAAATACACATTATTGTCCTTAGCAAATTTTGAAACATACAAAAGTTTTTTTGAATATGAGGCATATAGAGTAAATCTTTAAGCAGCAAAGAGTGAAATCCATAAGATAAAGTAGTCTCACCAATATGAAAAATAGGTATGAAATGACCATTACGGACAACCGCCTTACCAGACCCATCGTACACAACTGTCGAAACGTTTTTTTTTAAAAAACTCTCGAAAATATTTTTAGTCGA
Source organism: Gossypioides kirkii (assembly GCA_005610355.1). Taxonomy (NCBI): domain Eukaryota; kingdom Viridiplantae; phylum Streptophyta; class Magnoliopsida; order Malvales; family Malvaceae; genus Gossypioides; species Gossypioides kirkii. Next base: position 22,244,808 of record CP032253.1, on the reverse strand, counting down.
AGTACGGGAGTCGCCACCAATATTTTTTATTTGGTGTGATTGGATCACTAAAAAAGTTTAAAATCCATTTTGAAAAATATTTTGGTCTTCAAAATCCAAAAAGCGAGTTCGGGATTTGGTTATGTGTGAGGAAGGATTAGCACCCTCACACGCCCAAAATTGGTACCATATCGACTATTTTTTAGTCTTGATTGTCAAAAATTTAAAACCTCGAGTGAAGTTTAAAATACGGTCCCTGTATGCATAATTTATTTCGCGTGATTTTCAAAAATTAAATTTGAAGAGAAACATACCCGTGTGTTTAGAATTTCCCAGGGAATTCAAGTCGTGCCCAACACGTTAGGGCACGATGTTCTTGAAATTTTGATATTGAAGGACATTTTGAAAAATTTAAAAGAGCATATTCGATTGTGCAAATTCTACGAAAAATCATACCCAGCACGTTAGGGCATTATTCTTTGAAGTTTTCACACGAAAGGATATTGCCTCGATCTTAAAATTATTTATATTTTTTTTAAAAAATAAAATAATTTTAATTTAATTAAAAATGAGCGTGTAAATTAAATACGAGTGTGCAATTAATGGAAAAATTAAATAACGCAAAGAAAGAACAATTATGCAGATAAATAAATACGTAAAAATATATTAAAAAATTAATAAAACACGAAATGCAAAAAAAAAGTGACTCAAAATCATCGAAAAAATAAGATTAATTTAAAATACGAAGAAAATAATTTAATTTTATTTACAAAGAATAGAAAAAGGAAAAGAGGAAAAAAGGGGTCAAAATGAAGTTTTGGAGAATTTTGGGGTCAAAACATAATTATAGATAAGTTTGAGGATTAAAATGTAATTTTAGAAAAGTTTAGGGGTTAAAATGTAATTTTTAAGAAGTATAGAGGTCAAAATGTAACTTTCAAGAAGTAAAGGGTTTAAAATGTAATTTTCAAGAAGTTTAAAGGTTAAAATTTAATTTTTGGTAAAGTTTAGGGATTAAAATGTATTTTTGGAAAAGTTTAGGGTCAAAATGTGATTTTTAGATAAAATAAGAGCTTTTGAGGCAATAAACCCAAGAATTTAGACACGTGACAGCTTCTTGTGCTTCCTAAAGATAAGGGACTAAATTGAAAATCATTTAAAATTTCTGGGTAAAATTGAAATAAGTTAAAAATAGCATTAAGGACTAAATTAAGACAAATAAAAAATTAGGAAGGACTGAATGGGTAAATAACCAATCCTTCAAAAACATGCAGATCCCCTTACTGGGTCGAAGCAAGTCGAATCGGGTCAAGTGAAACGACGTCGTTTTGGGTGTTTTAAGAGATGCCCAAAACGACATCGTTTTGGGATGCTTTAAATACCCTTTAAAACTAAAAAAATCACTTTACCCCTTTTATCTCAAAAAAAATATGCTTCCCTTCTTCTTTTCTCTTAAAGGTTCAAAGCCTTGCCCCATCGCCGGACATGTTCCGGTCATCGAACCGTCGCCCGCTCGCTGCCGTGCACGGTGGCCCAAGGTAAAAAAATTCTTTTTTTATTTTTTTGTCTAAAACATAAATCAAGGCTAGATCTTGATAGATTTAGCCATTTTTTCCAAAAAAGGTGAGAAAAAATGATTTTTCTTTCACTTTTAATTTTTACATTTTTGAATCTGTTGGGTTTTTTATTTAGGGTTTTAAACCGTTTTCTTTTTTTGTTTATTTTTTATCCTATTTTCTAACTATAAAAAAGGTAGGAAATACATATATATATATATTGCACATAAATCATTTTCAAAATTAAGGTAATAAAAATAAAATAAATATGTATATACCAATACCTTATACAATGAACTGTTGAATTTCTTTTGTTTGAATCTGATTTTGCTTTTTTTCCTATTGATTTCAAAATGCTTCCTCTAAAAAGCAACATATTTTGAATCGGCTTTTAAAGTCAATTTTACAATGATGCTATTTTGTTTTTTACAACTAAATGAAGGTCTTCTCCTTCTTTGCAAGCGCAGATTCGACAGTGGCGGTGGTGCAAGTGGCTGGTGGCAGTGCTGACGTGCCGGGAGCTAAGTGGTCAAGGGCTGAGACGACTGGTAGCAATTTGCTACAATTAGGGTTTCTTTTTTTCAAATGTATTGGACCATATGGGCTTGTATCTAATTTGGGTTAGGGTTCGAGTTTTTTGTTAATTGGGTTTTGTAATTTTGGGTTGTAAATGGATAATTTTTAAATTAAATAAATTTAATTTAAAAATTTATTTTTGGGTTTCTTTTTCAAGTTGGGTCCGATTAAATTGGGCTCCAACAGCTGCCCCTCTTTGCTCGTTGTTATGTAACAGGAACATAGCAAAGATTAAAAAGGAGGACCAATTTTGTCCGGTCCTGCTTGATTTGGCTTCTTTAGCACCTTTTCTTCAAGTAACCCGCTTTTTGCTTCACTAGTCGTTCAACTTCACTACATCCGCTTCTATTGAGCTTTGCTTCATTATTTTGGTCTACTTCTCTGTATCTCATCAGGAAGATGACCACTTGATTATTTGATCCACTTCTTTGTGATTCATTAGGAAGATGAGGGTTTGAAGTTTCGCTGACATTGAGCTTCACTTTATTATTTTGGTTTACTTCTCTATATCTCATCAGGAAGATGACCGCTTGATTGTTTGATCCACTTCTCTGTATCTCATCAGGAAGATGGGGGTTTGAAGTTTCACTCACATTGGGCTTTGCTTCATTATTTTGGTCTACTTCTCTGTATCTCATCAGGAAGATGATCGCTTGACTGTTTGATCCACTTCTCTGTATTTCATCAAGAAGATGGGGGTTTGAAGTTTCACTGACATTGAACTTCGCTTCATTATTTTGGTCTACTTCTCTATATCTCATCAGGAAGAAGACCGCTCGATTGTTTGATCCACTTTTCTGTATCTCATCAGGAAGATGGGGGTTTGAAGTTTCACTCACATTGAGCTTCACTTCATTATTTTGGTCTGCTTCTCTGTATCTAATCAAGAAGATGACCGCTTGAATGTTTGATCCACTTCTTTGTATCTCATCAGGAAGATGAGGGTTTGAAGTTTTGCTGACATTGAGTTTCGCTTCATTATTTTGGTCAACTTCTCTGTTTCTTATCAGGAAGATGACCGCTCGGTTGTTTGATCCACTTCTCTGTATCTCATCAAGAAGATGAGGGTTTGAAGTTTCACTCACATTGAGCTTCACTTCATTATTTTGGATTGCTTCTCTGTATCTCATCAGGAAAATGACTGCTTCGTTGTCTGACCCACTTCTCTGTATCTCATCAGGAAGATAAGGTTTTGAAGTTTCAATCGCATTGAGCTTCGCTTCATTATTTTGGTCTACTTCTCTATATCTTATTAGGAAGATGATCGCTTCATTTTTTTTTACCTAACCCATTGCAATTCAGAGGTATAGGATTTTGGTGCTTTGTAGCAACTTTAAGGTATAAGATTCACCGTCACGGTTTCAATCTGCTCCTCTTTAGCTTTAGGGATGTAAGATTCGCCTTTGCAACTTCAATTTATCCTTTTACATCTTCGAGATTTATCATTGCGGCTTCAATCTATTTCTTTACAGTTTTGAGATTCGCCTTTGCGACTTTAGTTTGCTTCATCTTCAGGGTATAAATTCGTCTTTGCAGCCTCAATCTTTCCCTTCACATCTCTTGGGTATAAGGTTCACCGTTACGGCCTCGACCTTTCTCTTCACATCTTTAGGGTTTAAGATTCACCGTTGCTGCTCTAATTTGGCTTTCTTATTTCTAAGGTATAAGGTTTGCCGTTACGACCTCAACCTTTCCCTTCACATCTCTAGGGTACAAGATTCGTCGTTGCAGCCTCAATCTTTCCCTTCACATTCCTAAGGTAAGAGATTCGCCATTGTGGCCTCAATTTTTTCCTTCACATCTTTAAAGTATATGATTTGACATTTCCTCAGTTAATCTCACCATTTTGCGGGAATGAGACCTGTAAAAATATGCTTTCTATGAACCTTTATGTAGGCCAAATTATTAGGATGCCATGATCGACATGAGTCAAATGCTCTTAATTGAATTGGTGGGCATGATATTAGCACGAATGCATCATAGCATATTTGTTTTTTTGGTCTTTAGGTCGACATGGTTTGTCGTTTGCCTAAGTTTTATCACTGATGCTCACCATTTTTCCTTTTCTGGTTTGGTGCTTTCGATATGAAATTCGATGAGGTAGTCATAAATTGAACTATTTTGTTTTAGGACCCTTCTAACTCTTGGGTCGGTTATTTCCAACTAGTGGTCCTGTTTCAGGTCCCTATACTATTTAAAAAAATTTCAAAGCGATACTCATGGGTCCTCGTATGCTTATATTATCAGTCCATTATCCGTTATTTTTAATGGAAAATGCTTGAACAAGGTTGTGAAAGAATAAGGTCGAATTTTACTGAGGACAAAATTCAAAGGAAAGAGTTGCAAACATTGACCAAAGAAAGTTGTCAAGTATAAGGAACAATATTAGGTGCCCTAGATATCAAAGCTTGAGCTTCTCTAAGTCGAATTGATGAGGATCAGTCTGGGCCTGATATGTGTTTAGAAAACCTAGAGTGCATTGTTGATGCCTCAAAATTGTAAAGTTCCTCCATATTGTTACGTTTGAGGGAAACGATTATTTCAAGTTCACTCTTTGCTTCCAATTTGAGTCTCCCTTTTTGGGTTTTAAACTCAAAATCCCTTTAGTTTCAAGACGCCCTTTACAGGTTTTCATCGTGACCTCTCCTTTTTCTTTTTCTTTTTCTTTTTCTTTTTTCTTTTTCTTTTTCCTTTTTCATTTCTTCTCTTTTCTCTCACTTTTTTTGGGTAAAATGTTTCTTTACCAAATTAGAGTTTACGGGGTTAGGCATGTGTTTGTTATCCATTTTGGTTAAAATCAAAGCTCTACCAGAAAAGGCTTTCTTCACCTCGTAGGGCTCTTTCTAATTTGGCAATCATTTTCCTTGGAAATCCTTTTGTAAGCTAAATTCTTTTCAAAAATCAAGACCTTGTTGTCATAAGCCCGCATCATTCATTCTTAGTTCATCAAACCATGTCGGATAGTTTTTAGCCCCTTTTTCTCGACCAAGTGTAACTGATCATATCTGAATTGGCTTTATTCTATTTCATCAGTTCTAACAAAATTTGGAGGGAAGGAAACTCAACTCCAATGGATAGGACTGCTTCCATTCCACAAATCAACGAGAAAGGTGTTACCCCAGCAAAGTCTTGATAGATGTTTAATAAGCGTAGGGTAAATGATAATTTCTCATGCTAATCTCTATAGGTCTTGATCTACCTCTAGTACCTCATTCACTTTTGGCAACATGGTGCTGAATTTGTGACGTTTATACTGACTATAGACCCTAGTTCTCGTGCTGTTGTTCAAATTTAATTTGTTGTCAGATATGATCCTTTCTGGCATTATTCAAAAAATTTGCTCATTTTAGGTCTTGTGATATCAGCGTAGAAAGCAACTTTTACCAACTTGGTAGAGTAATTATTGATCACGAAAATGAATTTACGCTCATTGGAAACCTTTGGCCAAATTGACCAGATAACATCCATGCTCCACATAAAAAAGGCCATGACGTGAAGAGGCGAAGGAGATGCCCTTTGCAGGTTTTCATCTTGACTTTTCCTTCTTTTCTTTTCTTTTCCTTGCTTTTCTTTTTCTTTTTTCATTTTTTAGGTTTTAAGATGCCCCTTGCGGGTTTTTTTATCATCTCGACCCTTTTCTTTTTCTTTTTTTTTCTTTCTTTCTTTCTTTCTTTCTTTTGACCTATTTTTTGATAAAACATCAATCTTCATTCTTCGGAGTTTCTATTTGAAATGGATTGTATTTTTCCTTTATAGGAGCTTGTGCGTCATGACATCAATTCCTTGAACCCAACATGATTTGATAGGCCCACGTGAAAACCTTTGGACTCTTGAAGTAACTCGATAAGATCTTTTTTGGTTGCTACGGAGATGCTTGTCCCAATTTTCACTTCTTTCTTTTCATCTTCGTTCCCCAGACTTATAACTTCCACCAATTCTTTATGAGGTAGGATTTGTTTTTCTTCTTGCTTCACCATCCTTAACAAATCAGGAGACAAGTTACAATCTTGATCATTTTCAAAGTCCTGAAGTTCTTCTATACACATATCTTGCTCAAAACAAGGCTCTAAGTTAGCATCAATGTCACTAATATCATTGATTCCAAGGACCTGTCAAAGGAGTAAAAAATATCCAAAGAACAAAATAAATTTACGAATGAATGACTGTATGGTATGAGTATAAATGTTTGTCAAATTGGACAAGAATGTTTGTATTTAAAGAATGATCAATTTTGTATCTGGAATATAAACGAATGGTCAGTTGAATCAGATAGGAATGAAAGAATAATTAGCGAAAAATTTCCCATGTAAGATAGAAAATGCATTTTCATTAAAAATAACTAGATAATGATCATGAGCCCTTTTACAAAAAGATCCAAATTGCTTTCGGGCCTAAAGCAATAGGTGCGTTCTAAGCATTACTCTGAAGAAATGATAAAGGTTACAGGGAGTTCTTCTACAGTCTAGTTATCCAGAATGCTTCCAAGTACGCATGGACTGATTCTTAACAGATTTCCTTCCTTCTCCTCTTCGGATATAGCGTTGACACCTAGATCCCTTATGATTCCATCAGTCTTGATTATCACTTGCTTCTTTCCCATCCTTTGTTTCGGGTTGATTACTCCTCCAGAGACAAATGTCTTAGATATGTGTGGGAAGACCATAGGTTCCCACATAATCTCTTCCCCGATCAATCTTGCTCTCTTTCTCTCTTGTTTTCTTTCCACCTCTTTCTTTTTTTGTTTTGCATCTGGTTTATACCCCAAGCCATAGTGATATTATTTTTCTATCAGTACTGCCACACTGACTCTCCCTTAGAGGTATTTTCTGAGTCCTTTTCCAAGCAACGCCCTCTTTCTAACCATTAATCGTAGGCCCATCCTCGTAGTTAAAGATAACTTAGGTAGAGGGACCTTGCTTCCTTCGGTGATAAAGGTTGCATTAACGAATTTTAACGAGCGAAAAGAGCATTCGATGGCCTTTTCATCTATTCCAACATAAGGCGCGTCCCTCATTACAGATGCAATAATTTCTTCCTCAGCATTGATCGTGATTAGTCAGCCTTCATTTATCAATTTTAATTTCTGATGCAGCGACGAAGGTACCACCCCAGCTGAATGAATCCACGACCTTCCTAACAAACAGTTATAAGTAGGCCTGATATCCATTACTAAAAAATCCACCTCGTATGTCTTTGGTCCAATCTGAAGAGGTATCTCAATCTTACCTATCACTTTCCTTTCAGTCCCATCGAATGCTCTCACTATATTATTGCATCCCTTCATATAAGAGCATCCTTTCATATAAGAGCTGTTAATCGGTAATCTTTTCAAAGTAACCAATGGTAACACATTCAGAGCCGAGCCATTATCTATGAGTACTCCGGGCAATGTGTACCCTTTTCAATGGGTGGTAATGTATAGGGCTTTCGAGGATCCCATTCCTCCAGTTGGTATCTCATCATCACTGAAGAAAATAAAATTATCTGCACTCACATTATTGATTAAACAGTCCATCTTACTGATAGAAATATTATTAGCCACGTATGTTTCATTTAGCACTTTCATTAGTGCACTTCGATGGGCCTCTGAGCTTAAAAGTAAGGCCAAAATTGATATACGGGCTGGCTACTTGTGTAACTGTTCCACTACACTGAATTCGCTGTGTCTCAGGAACTTTAAAAATTCCTTGGCTTCTTTCTCTGTCACAAGCTCATTTGTGGGTGGTTTGAGCTCGCTAATCTTTTCTTCCTCAAACTCAACCATCATTGTCTTCCCTTTATTTATTTCTTTTTTCTTGCTCATTAGGTCATAACACTTTCCACTGCAAGTAACGAGACTCACGTCCTCTTTGAGTCCTTCCTCTCTTGGCATTGTTACATTGCAATTATAGTTCCACGGGACTCTTTTACTATCTTTGTAGGGAAATGTCGTCGGCTTCTGTATAATGATGCGTGGTGTCATTTGCTTAATTACCCCACTATTTATAGGTTTAGAAATAATCACCACTGGGCTATTGATTCTGTAGGACTTCGCTGTTCCCTTTTCGAAAGCTTAAACACAATTATCCTCTTCCCCTTCTTCAAAAACCTCCAACTCTCTATTGTCCATCAATGTTTGCACCAAAACTTTGAATTCAATGCAGTCTTAAATATTATGCCCCTTAATGGCATGAAATTCGCAGTAGTTATCGATCTTTGCTATTGTACTCTCCTTATTTTCCACGATTAATCCCACCTTGACCATCTGATGCCATACCCACTTGAGTAGAGACCTGATCTCTTCGATATTCATTTTGATTCCCTGGCTTCCTTCCTCCGCTATTGCATTCACTCTTTGGTCCGGATGATTAGGCAAGGGATTCCCAGTTATGTTTGGTCACATCGATTCATCAAATCTCACGACTTTTAGCCGAATAAGTCTCTTAATTAGTCTCTTGAAGGAAGGGCAACTCTCAATTGAATGCCCCTTTACTCTTGCATGATACTCACACCGAGACTTTGTGTCATACTAAGCTGGGAATAGGGGCTTGTATGGCTCCATATACTGCGGGGACACTACATGCTCGTCGTATAATCTTTGGTAGAGTTTTTTATATGACATATGAATGGGAGTGTACTGAATTCTTTCCCTATTCAGCCTCGAGGTCAGTTCTTGATTTGGAGCATTTTTAGGCTGTGCCGTCATGAACGGCTTTGTGTAGCTCGACCTATATACGCTTGTATTATTCACTTCATTGTCTCTCTTTTTGAGAGCAGGCCTTTTGGTGTTGTCTCCAACCTCTATCCCGCCTCTTTTAATCATATTTTCAATCATTTCTCCTGACATTACCATGTCAGAGAAACTTTTGGTGGCATTTCCTAACAAATGATTAAAATAGGGTGCCTTGAGAGTATTAACAAATAGCATTGTTGTTTCTTTTTCTGTCAACAGTGGCTACACTTGAGTCGCCACATCTCTCCATTTTTATGCATATTGTCTTTCCATGAATGAATCTTCGCACAGCATAACTAGTTATACCACTTAACTACTGACCCTACCAGACTGTCCTGAAAGCAGTGAATGAGTAGTTGGTCGTTATGAACATATCCTTCCATTTTTCTGCAAAACATGGTAACGTGAGCTTCTAGACAACTTGTTCCATTATACTTTTCGAACTTCGGAACCTTGAACTTGAGAGGGAGTACCAAATTTGAGACTAGACTCAATTCTTTAGCATCTATCCCGTAAAAATTTTCAACTCCTTGTATCGCTTCGATCTTTTCCTCTAATCGCTTATACTTTTCCTCCATCTGCCTGGGAAGATCCGTTTTTTCCATTTCATCAAAATTAGGGAAACCAAGATTTGCGACATTATCTTCAAGATTAGATCCCGATCATACTAGATAAGTAACTAGTCCTAATGTACCAGTGGCATGTTGTTGTGCTCTTATAGTAATAGTCGCTTCTCATGTGTGTCTCCTGTGAAGCTTGGTTATAAGGAGGTGTAAAGCCCAAGGGGTGAATATGATCTTTGTCTTCCTCTGTTAGGTTTATCGCAAGACCTTTCCATTTCTTAGCCCCGTTTTTAATCATTTGGGCCAATTGATTGATCAAATTTCTTTGGGCTTCCGTGAATTGGTCTTTCATCTCTTAATGCATTCTCGCAATTTGTTCTTGCAACTATTCTTGCATCTATTCTTGTATCTCTCTTTGGATTTGCTCGAGTCTTTCTAGCCTCTGTTCCATGGCTTTGTTTTTTTTGCGAGTGTTATAATTGTGTGGATTTTCAATGGTTAATGATATAACTGTTAAAGTTTTAATTAGTTAGAATTATCATGTTAAAATATGTTAAAATGTAATGCGAATGGATGCATGTATGCAATGTAAGAAAAGGCATTAATTTTGAATTCAATTCCATTAGAACAACTGCTCTAGAAGACAAACTTCTTTACGTAACATAAACGGCTTTGCCTTACTGCCTAAAGCTTTGTCTTCCTAAGAAGTCCGACTAATTTTTGTCCCCACCCCGATTTTGATTCATATTGCATGCTCAATATATCAGCTTCAACGGCTAACGCTTACATGTGATCAGCCACTTCTCTCATTTGGGTGAGTGCTTTTCCCATTACGTAGTCTCTATCTTTAACCTATCTCTAAGCCTATCGAAAGTGCCACTCATTTATTTCTAGATTCCTTTCGAGGATCTCGATTCGAATCTCATTATTGTAGAGTGAGACCTCAAGTTCTTGCATCCTTTCCTTCAACTCCTTACTCTCTACCAGACTTGCCTTAAGTTCCAAGATGGAGTTCCGATTGCAATGTCTACGTAAAGACTCTTCTAACTTCATTACTCTAGCTTCTAGCTCGGTTATTTGGGCTTTCAGTTCAAATTTCTCGACTTGACTTTCCAGAAATTCTCTTTTTATGGCATTCTCTCGAGCTTGACCATCTTGGAATTTCCTTTTTCATTGTTTCGTTTGATCTTTTTGCTTCTGAATTTCTTACCGCCATTGTTCTGATGTCTTGCCTAATCCAACAGTTCTCATAGACAGACGAAGTTTCTTATAATGCTTCTTTAAGTCTTCTAAGTCTTCTTCGGTTTTGTTCTTTCCTTTCCTTAATTTTTCGGCTTCTTACTTATGGATATCCACATCCGATCCTAACTTCATCTTTTCTTTTTCCAAAACCTCTATTCTCTTCTCGAATTCTGAGCTCTTCTTCTCAAAGTCTTGTTTAATAATGTCTATCTCTGACGGAACCCCTGCAAATATTCCCCTATTGGTCGAACATCTTCGGGATTTGGTGTTCGAGTGTTATCATTAACCTTTTTGTTTCTCCGCCAATCATAGTTCGACGTTGTCAACAGGCTCACACTGAACTTTTATATCCTATGTATTTCTTTCCATGCGTTCGCTATCTATCTAACCCTTTTTTGTAATCATTCCCTTTGTAAATGAATTCACACTGAGCCAAACCTTATGTTACCGAGATAAATTGCCTCGTCTTGTATTGCCTTAATACAAGTAAAGGAGCATATCTTACAGCTCCCCATACCTCGAGTAAAGGAACCTAGTCGAAACTGCCATAATGATAGAGAATCTCATCAGGGATAAACCAAGGCGCGTACCGTTCAACATCCTCATCCTGAAGGTTTTTCTCAGATATATTTTTCTCCCTTTGTGTCACAATAAATTCCCTCAAAGGTAAGAAATCTATCGAGAATACTTTGCATGAAAATTTCTCTACCTTTTAAAATTGACTGTGAAAAAAAGCCATTAAAAGTGGTGCACAACCGATGAACCTCCCTTCTCCTTCTCTTCGACAAATGTTTAATGATCTGAAAGTCTCGATGAGGATTGCTAGGATCGAAGTGACTCCCTTGCTAAGCCGATCAAAAAGACTCGCAACTGCATCTTCTACATGCCCTAATGCTTTTGGGAAAATGACTAACCCATATATACCTAGAGCTAAAATGTCGACGCATTTCTTCACATCTGGGTGTGCTAGTATTAGATCTCGTAGACTTTTCCAATTAATACACTTATTATCTCCTTCTACTTTGATCTGAGATGCAACCCACTGTTCACTCATTTCAGTTATGTTCATCAATCTTTTTAAAAAGGTTGGGACACAAGCATCTTTCGAGTATGCCTTATCAACTTGAACCCTTGGGCAATGAATCAATGCGGTGTATTCTTCCACTGTGGGTGTCATGTCGAAATTTCCAAAGGTGAAACAGCTATATGCAGGATTCCAGTGTTGGGTGAGAGCTCGAAAGAGGTGTTTGTTTATCTTCACCTCGAGTAAGTAGGGTAAGTCTCCGTATTCCCTATGAAACATTTGCTTCGTCTCATTATCCCATTAACCCTAAATGTCTCTCAACTTTTGCAAACTGTTTTGGGTCACCTTTACCCGAGTATGATCCAAAAATTTTGATAAATGCCCCTCTTTCAAACTATCTCCTTTCTCACGTTGTCTTTCCTCCGACCATAAGCGCACAGCCATGTTATCTTCCACTTTATCAAGAAATCCATTTTTCATGACAAAGTTCTCTATTTGGTAATCGAGCTTAAATCAATACATTTTCTTGTATGATGATGCAAAAAGAGACAAAATAGAATAAATTAGCAACAACATCAACGGGTTTAGAACAAAGAACCTAAGAACTTGTCTTGGATAGCTGCTAAAAGGTTCGGTATAACTCCTTCTAAGGCAAGTACTTACAGCTTATTATATGTGGTTTAGGTTCTAGAGTAAAAGGTACCCAAACTAGCAGATTCCTCGATCCTCACCCATTACAGGCCCATACGAATGAGTTCGGTTTAAGGGACCACATTTCCCATATATTTGCACAGAAGTGAAAACTTCACGAAAAAATAGGTACGGATGTAATCCCGAAACTGATTCACTATCCTACACGGAAGTGAAAACCTCGCGAAAGAGTAGCTTCCCGCTTCCACTTAAAAAGTGTAGTGACAGATGCAAATGAATGCAAATCTATACTAGCAGTATCAATACAGTATTATCACAAACAAAATGCCAATGATCGCATATTAAATTAGAACGAGTTAAAAAGTTTTAACAAAAAATGTTTAAAATCCGTTTTGAAAAATATTTTGATCTTCGAAATCCAAAAAATGAGTTCGAGAGTCGATTACGTGTGAGGAAGGATTAGCACCCTCACACGCTCAAAATTGGTACAATATCGACTATTTTTCGATCTTGATTGTCAAAAATTTGAAACCTCGAGTGAAATTTAAAATACGGTCCCTGTATGCATAATTTATTTCGCGTGATTTTCAAAAATTAAATATGAAGAGAAAAATGCCTGTGTGTTTCGAATTTCACGGGGTATTGAAGTTGTGTCCAACACATTAGGGCACGACGTTCTCGAAATTTCGAAATTGAAGGACATTTTGAAAATTTTAAAAGAGAAAATTCGATTGTGCAAATTCTATGAAAAGTCATACCCAGCACGTTAGGGCATAATTCTTCGAAGTTTTCACATGAAAGGATATAGCCTCGATTTTAAAATTATTTGTATTTTTTTAAAAACGAAAAACAATTTTAATTTAATTAAAAATAAGCGTGTAAATAAAATACGAATGTGCAATTAATGGCAAAATTAAATAACACAAAGAAAGAACAATTATGTGGATAAATAAATACGCAAAAATAAACATAAGATTAATAAAATACGAAGAAAAAACGTGAATCAAAATCATCAGAAAAACAGATTAATTTAAAATACGAAGAAAATAATTTAATTTTATATACAAAGAATCGAAAAAGGAAAAGACGAAAAAGTGTTTAAATGAAGTTTTGTAGAATTTTAGGGGTTAAAATGCAATTTTTGAAAAGTTTAACGCTAAAATATAACTTTGGAAAAATTTAGGGTCAAAATATAATTTTAAAATAGTTTAGGGGTTAAATATAATTTTTAAGAAGTTTAAGGGTCAAAATGAAATTTTTAAGAAGTTTAAAGGTTAAAATTTAATTTTCGGTAAAGTTTAAGGGTTAAATGTAATTTTAGAAAAGTTTGAGGTCAAAATGTGATTTTTAGAGGCTTCTAAGGTAATAAACCAAAGAATTTAGAGACGTGGCAGCTTCTTGTGCTTCCTAAAGCTAAGGGACTAAATTGAAAATCATTTAAAATTTCTGGGTAAAATTGAAATAAGTTAAAAATAGCATTATGGACTAAATTAAGACAAATAAAAAATTAAGAAAGATTGAATAGGTAAATAACCAATCCTTCAAAAACACGTGGATTCCCTTACTGGGTCGGAGCGGGTCAGATCGGATCAAGTGAAACGACGTCGTTTTGGGTGTTTTAAGCCATGCCCAAAACGACGTCGTTTTGGGAGGCTTTAAATACCCTTTAAAACTAAAAAAATCACTCAACCCCCTTTATTTCAAAAAAAATATGTTTCCCTTCTTTTCTCTCAAAGGCTCAAAGCCTTCCCCCATGGTCGGACATGTTCCGGTCGTCAGACCGTCACTCACCCGCTGCCGACCGTCGTTGCCCGCCGTCGTGCATGGTGGCCCTTGGTAAAAAATCTTTTTTTTATTTTTTTATCTAAAACATAGATCAAGGGTATATCTTGATAAATCTAGCCATATTTTCCAAAAAAGGTGAGAAAAAATGATTTTTCTTTAACTTTTAGTTTTTACATTTTCGAATCTGTTGGATTTATTTATTTAGGGTTTTCAAACTTTTTTCTTTTTTTGTTTATTTTTTATACTATTTTCGAACTATAAAAATGTAGGAAATACATACATATATATATATTACACATAAATCATTTTCGAAATTATGGTAGAAATAAAAATAAAATAAATATGTATATGTCAATACCTTGTACAATGAATTGTTGAATTTCTTTTGTTTGAATCTGATTTTGCCTTTTTTCCTATTGATTTCAAAATGCTTCCTCTAAAAAACAACATATTTTGAATTGGCTTTTAAAGCTAATTTTACAATGATGCTATTTCGTTTTTTTACAACTAAATGAAGGTCTTTTCTTTTTTTGCAGGTGCAGATTCGACAGTGGCGTTGGTGCAAGTGGCTGGTGGCAGTGCTGACATGGCGGGAGTTGAGTGGTCAGGGGTTACGGCGGCTGGTAGCAATTTGCTACAATTAGGGTTTCTTTTTTTCAAATGTATTAGGCCATTTGGACTTGTATCTAGTTTATGTTAGGGTTTGGGTTTTTTGGTAATTGGGTTTTGTAATTTTGGGTTGTAAATTGACAATTTTTAAATTAAATAAATTTAATTTAAAAATTTATTTTTGGGTTTTTTTTCAAGTTGGGTCGAGTTAAAATTGGGCTCCAACAACAGCAGTTAGCAAGTTTAGCAATGTCATTAGTCATATGTGTTGTCGCTCCACTATCCGGATACAAAGCTGAATCAGAAACAACCGATGGAGTAGCAGTCAGTGAGGTAACACTCGATGGATTGATGTTCGGCACACTTGCAAACCACGGAGAAACGCCAGAAACAAAACAAACAGAATGAGCAAAACAAGAATGATGCCTACTATTTGGATAACATGTATTAGGCCTAGATTGATGACACCCAAACAACCTAGAGTTCTAACAAGTAAAAGACCCAACAATTGACCTAATTGGATGAGAACCTAGCAGCCCATTTCTAGGAAGACACATATAAGCAGAGACTGGTCCATGATTTATTTGAGAGGTGGGCCAACAAAAAGAAGAGCCCAATTTCCCTAACCTTAAATTAGGGTTAGCATTTTCAGCATCATCTTCATTGCATGTCAAATCATATTGATGATAGTAAGGACGAGCAACATGCCCAAACTTGCTGCATATTTGGCATTGAGGTCGTGTACCACTACCAAACCTTCCACGTCCTCAACCACGAAAAGCTCCTCAACCAGATCTGGATGCTTAAGGTGATGGTTGACCAGTGTATGTAGAAAGATCAGACGAAGCCACCGTAGTCGACTTGCTGCCCACTGCAAGATTCGCCAAGAAATTACCCTAAGATGAATGGGCTTGCTGACGAGCTTCTGCATTAAGAAGTGCCATTGAGATCCCTTGTAAATCATAAAGAGCTTTGCTCGTTGTAACAATGGATACCATATAATCGTATTTCGGTGGAAGACCATTCAAAACAGTAGATTGTTACTTCTCCAAAGACACCTGTTGATCGCACCCCACAAAGGAATTGCACAAGTGTTTAATCCCTGCCAAGTAATCAAACATTAAAAGGTCATTCTTCTTAAAATTGTGAAGCAAATATCTATACCTCATTGCTTTGGTGGCAAATTGACTGCCAAAAACCCATTTACAGATATCCCATAGTTCAAAAGTCGAAGATGAATGACCAACTAGTTGACTGTGCAACGAAGCATTGTCAATAAAAAAAAGCCAGGCACACAGTGCAGAATCTTGCTGCTCATACTAGGCATAGGTTGAATTTTCAACCAATACACCGTCAGACCCAACAACCTCTCGTGGAGGTACAACAACTGTCTCATCAATGAAGGAGTGAAGTCAATGGGTTTTAAGAACCAACAACACATGTTGTTGCCATGCTAAAAAATTACTATCATCAACTAAAACAACTACCTTTTGTGATACAAATGCAAATGGATTGAAAAGCCTTCTATTTGCCAAGCCTCCCACACATGTAGGATCCATCAACACAAAAATCAGCAACTGTTATGCTCTTGATACCATGACAGAAATATAACAAGAACTATAATTCATTAATCTTTCATATCTCAAAAACAGAGACCCTTTCCATACATATAGTGCTAATTACAACATATAGTAAAACTGCTATGTAACTAAACTTTCAACAACTTATAACTAATTCTAGTTATTCTAATACTACTCAACACCACCACATCTATACTACTATATAGAAGGAAGGCCCTAAGATATTCCTTCCTTTATATCTATTCCTGTTCTTTCTTATTTTTAGGTATCTTTCTAATAAGTGGAGGAGCGTAGTAGAGATTTAGAGGGCTATGAATGGTAAATTTTTAATTTAGGATTTTTATAATTTATAAAATTTTAAATTAGTAATGATAAAATTACACTTTGGTCTCCAAAAAATGATAAAATATTGATTTAACCTTTTAAAAATTATAAATATATAAGTTATTAGAATAATGAAATCTTATTTTTACTAACGTAAAAATATACAATTGAATTCTCACCCCAAACAAAAATTTCAAGCTCCGCAGCTATTTCTAATCCATTATTTTTTTCATCCATTTATATTTAATACATATTAAGGTAGTTGATATTGCACTGCACCGTTTTTCTATTGGAATTAATGCATACTAATATTAGTACGTTTCAATGTATTATTTTAGATTTATCATTTTTTTAAAAATATTTAATATATAATATATTAAATATTATATATATCAATTAAATTAAATTAAATTATTTTAAATATAAAATATTAATAAATTATATAAAATACTTATCCATAAACATCAAAAATAAAATTTCATAATTTAATAAATCTAAAGTAAACAAGAAAAACCAACATTCTACAAATTAAACAACAAAATTATCTACAACATTATCTTTTTTAAAAATCTACAATAATATCATCTCATACTAAATATATAAAATAAAAGTTTAATAAAAACATAAACAAAAAATTGTGTTAATGAAGTATTTAAAAATTGTCTTTTCTTTCAATTTGTTTGTTATATAAATTATTTATTATTTATTAATTTTCTACTTTAAATTTTAAAATTTCTCCTTTACCTTGTTAAAGTTTAAATTTTAAATTTGATTAATAAAAAAATTTAAAGTTGGTAAAAAATAATAATTTTATTTATTTTGAACATTATTCATCCATCTATGGTGCGTAATTTTCAGCCAGTGCAACCGGAATTGACAGGAATGAGTTGGTAAAACTGGTACGAACCGAAATTTACAACGGTACGAAAAAGAAAGGCGATCCTTTTGGTTTATTACTAAAATAGTGCGCATCGATCGATAGAACCAGAACCGGTGTGGAACCGATTACATTGATACAAGTTTAATAATCATTCACAAATTAATTTTCACATTTAATTACTAGATCTTACATGGGTCTTACATATTTGAATAGAGATGATTATTGTATTAAATATTAATGGATGAAAGAGAAAGAATGTCTTAATCGTCTCCTTTTTTCTATATTAGTAACAAGGCTTAATTGAAAAGTTCCACAATTAAACTATACTTATTCTCCCAACTTAGTATCTAATTGTTTTAATCAAAACGGTACTTAAAAGTATTCCTCCATTACTCTAATCACCCTAAATCTTAACTTCATTTAAAAAAAAAAAATCATTGATCAATTATATCGTGCCACATCAACATCCACATGTTATTTTCAATAATTCTAATTTTATAATGCAAATTAGAAACAAAAATTAAATATAATTTAAAACAGTTAAAAATCTAATTAAATTCTTTTCACTCCAAAAGTAACCCAATGGCCTTCAATCCTCATTTCTTCATTTGAGTTTTACTCCAATAAAAATCTTCCGGAACAATCTACTTCAAATTCTTCTGCACCCAATCCATGTTGTTAATCTAATTTCAACATTGCTTTGAATCAATCTTGTCATAATGAATCGCATTATGGATCTAATTTAATTAGATCCACGAGAAAAATCAGGGGTCACATTATTCCAAATCATTCCTCGTTACTCTATAAGTTGTATTTAGTGGTGCATTTATTTTCGATAAGGTTAAAAATAACGGTGACGGTAAAATTAATTATTATAACTTTGAGGTAAAAAATTTCACCGCATCACAACCACCACCCATTCAAAGGAGGCCTAAGAAAAGCTCGTTAAAATGACCTTCGCATATGATCTTTAACATTTCACTCTTCTAACCGTTAGATTAAATTAAGATCAAGCCATTCAAATAAAAGAAACTAAAACATGACCAAAAATATTTCATCACCTATCAATCTATACAATATATAAAGAATAAAGAATTTGATTGAGTTGATGTCACTCATAATTGAATTTTAATTCAATTCTCAAATTATTAAAAAACTCTTATTTTCACAAAGTAATAAATATTAACTTAAAGGTATTTTTGTCTTTTTATAAAAAAATCCAAAAAAAAATACATGCTTATGATAATATTTAAACTGAAGACACCAAATATATATTTTTCCAATTTAATCATTTCGATTGAAGTAACATTTTAATTTTTATATCAATTCTTAAAAAATATATTATATCATTATTTTTATGCAGATCATGGGTATGACATAACTTGATTGGTAATGTTTTTTATTAAGTTAGTGCCACAAGTCAATTCTATACCAACTCAAGAAAAATAGCAATATCATGATAAGCTATTGAAGTTCATTTAATATTCTTAATATAATACATTTACCTATTTAAATTTCTTTTTACTCACAATTTAAACTATATTTTTTATTTTAATTTCACACATAATACATATGTGTTATTATTAATTTCAAATTTTGCATTTCATTATTTATTATTTGTTATTTATAAACGTTCACATGCGTTCTAAATGTGTTGTTTCCTCATGCATACGCTTGTTATAAAATTTCTAGTAATTATATAAAAACTAAGTATAGTTTCGTATAACTGCTTTGGGTAATTTATTTATTCTTATCCACAATATGGATATGATCTAGTGTGTGTGAGTCCATTATGGACTTTTTCACCAACCATTATTGCTTATGTAGACATGATGTGGAAAACCACATCAGACGTCGTTAGTGAGTTAATGATTGGGTGATTAAAATGTTTAGTTATTGTAATGACAATTACTAAATTGCAAGTGTTTTTATTTGGATAACGAAAAGGAAAACACCCTAAAAGTTAGGTGACCAATGATAACTCTTGAAAAAGAGTTATATAACAAACTCTTGTTGAAGTTATTTGATTGTTCTTAAGTAAATTGTCATAGCATTATTAGTGTTTTTACGTATTTTTTGTCTATTGGAGTTGACTTGAGCCTTAATGACAAATTCTATATGTTTTACCTTTTTTGTTATGGCAATGTTACGCTTTTTGGTATGTGTGGTGATTGGACGAAGAGAAGAAGAAGGAATACGAAACCCATCAGAGAAGCATTGTTGGGGGGCGGAAGCAATAGAAGGACTTTGCTATTAAATGCTCTATCAATACCAGGCTCGCAAGATTCTGCTAAAGCAAGTCGATCCTGTTGTGGTTATGCACTAGAAGGATCTAGGGAGGCACTAAAAGGTCCCCTAGAAATTCGGATCTAACAACGTGAATGGTGTGACAAAGCTCCTATAAAAGAAGAGCTTATGAACGAAGAGGTTAATATATCAAGTAAAGCAAAGGCTAAAGTGATAGTGTTTATACTCTAAAAAGAGGAAGATTCGAAGAGTCACACTGATAGATCAAGTGTAGAGGCAGAGTTGACAGCCAACGCTGAGAGCAGAGCCTCGACAAAGCCATCACAACCACCTGAGCAACAATACTTTACTGTGGCAATGCGAAGCAGAATCAAGATGCAAGCCTAATGTTCTTTTTGGGTTTCTACTTAGTACTCTTGATTATTGATTCTAAACGTTGAATGTTCTAAACAATATTTTGACGCCCTTGAACTAATCATTCAAAGGGTTGGACGTTTTGGATCTTTAAATTCTATTTTTATGAAATGCTTGTTAAATCTTCTTCTATTAAGTTGCTTCATTGGAATTTTGTTCTTTGTTCGTAATTCTACATGATTGCAACCCTAGACATAGACTCTTGTTTGTCATGTGCATAATCTAAGCTAAAAACAGGATAGATTTGCTGGAGCATAATTCGGTGTTATGAGCGGGTAATTCGAAAGATACCTATAGTGACTATAGACATAGAGCTACGATCATAAGGAGTGAGTTAAGTTTTGTTGGGAAGACTCATGCTATAGACATATAATATGGATCAACTGTAAAAATTGCTATGACACTAGTAAACCATTGCTTAATCATTCCGGGTAATTGGTAGAACAGAGATTTGCCATAGCATTTGTAGATCTGGAATTTAGATCTAAGGATTCCCAGTATTAATAATCACAACTTAGTCTTGTACTTAGATCTTGCCATCATTTCTGCTAAGATTGACAAGTACTTAGTAGATTTGAAGTCTTGCTTGTTGTTTGATCAACTTTACTGTTTTTGCATATTGTTATGACACGCAGTTGCAATTACAAAACTATTTGTAATCACATTTATTTGTTTTGCACAATCCTTTTGTCAACAGCTTAAGGAATTTCTTCCAAAAACCAATCTCTTTGTGGGTATGATACTTACTTATCACTCTATTACTTGAACGTCGTGTTTACTTGCACATCTGTTACAGCAATACATATTTACACGCAACAACCAACTAGGTAGTTTACCTTTAAAAGAATATTTTTGTTATATGAGTTTAAATCAAGATTAATTCATATAAAGTTTTTTTAAAAGGGAATTTCATTAATTCATTCAATGAATGAGACCATAAAATTCAGCGAAAAAATAATAATCACTCGTCGTATGTAGTGAAGGGCAAGCTCCATCAACATAACAAAGGCTTCAGCCTCAACATCAATAGAACATTATAGCACATTGACAATTGGCTCTGTCACAACTCAAGAACAATATATTTGGAGTGATTGCAAGCACTTAAGATAATATGGAAATCAGCCACGGATGGTCCAAAGCAGCAGGCATAAATCGGCATAAAGACCAAGCATCCACCAATCTAGAGAGGACAACGACAAAACTAGCCCTAAAATCACTCGCAAAAGCAAGACTACATGCATAAGCAAGACTAAAAAACATACTACAAAAGTAGACAAAAACTTCTAAAAGTAAAGATTTATTAAACAATGGAAAAACAAATAAAAAAACATATAAATCTTAAGACAACACAAGTCCAAATCGACTCATGAAATCATTTATTATTTTAAAATACTCTCAAAACAGAAACAAGTTAAGAAGCCAATGAAGAGCCGCCCACTTTCTAAAAAATATTGTCGGTGGTTGGTGGTGTTTCAGCAATAATAGGTATTGTCATCTATCCATTACAACTTATGAAAACAACAAAAATATCCACAAAATAGATCTGCAAATTAAAAAGAAAGAAAGTACATAAAAGGCTCAAAACCCACCATTCTAAACATCCATGCATTGTCTCCTTGTATCACCATTTCCATAAAGTATTTCCTTCGTTGTCTTTCTCCAAACCCAAATAAGGCTCTTTTTCGCACTCCTGGTGTACTCATCGCCAAAGGAAGTTATTTTATATCAAGAACATAATAAAAAATTGTATTCACAATCCGTAATATAAAACACAATTGGTTAATTAATGAATATAATTGAATCAGGCACTAGAATGATCTTTTTCTTTTTTCGAAATTTTTCATTTCATTTCAATTCAACTGCTCTCTATATATGTCTCATGGAACGAGTCATCGAAAGTTAGTTTTCACATTTTAAGATAACTAAAATGAATTGAAACTTCAAGAAACAATCAAATGTCATAAGCTTATTAAATAAAGATTTTATTTGATTCCGTGTGATCAATATAATTAGAGGTAAGCATTCAATCGAATTGAGTGAAAAAATTTTGAATTAATCAAGTTGATGAGTCTTATTTTTTCATCTTAACTCAATTTGAAATTTTTTTGAATCGAGTAAAGTGAAATGAAATTTAAGTCTAGTCAAATCGAATTGAGTGAAATTATTCGAGTTAAATTAAAAAATTAAACATGTCAAATTAAAATCCTGTTACAGTATAACTAATTTCATGTTAGAACATATAAATTTAAAATTATCTATATTTGAAAACTTTTTCAAAGCAAAATAAGAAAAATAATATTTTAGTATGATAAACTTGAATCATTAATTAACTTATTTAAGTCTAAAAATTATTATTTTAGAACATTTTTAAAATTTTAACTTTCTTTATATATTATTTAGATTTTTTTAAAAATATATAAATTTTGAAAATTTTAAAATATTTTGAATTTTTTAAAATTATATTGAATTTTTTTTTTTGTAATTTTTGTTGACAGAAATCAATTTCCTCATTTTTAAAATTGATAATGATCAAAGGGGTATTTATATCAATCTGTTATTCGAATATTTGAATTATTTAATTTATTCGAATTGTAAAATTCAACTCGACTCGAACTCGAAACTCAAATTACTTATTCGAATTGACTCAAAATAACTCGAATAATTCAAATAACTCAATTCAATTAACTCAAAATTTAAACTTTTTTCGATTTTTTAAAATCAAATCAAATTTTACATCAAGGTAATTCTACTTAGCTCTCGTTAAAATATTAATTTTAAAGCTTAGAACAAAACTCATTTCCATCTAACACTAAGGCATAAATGTAGTTGCCTACTTAACATACTTTTAACTTTTGCATGCATTAATCAATATTAAGAATAAGTGCATTAATCAATTTTAAGAATAAGAATAACACAATGGAAAAACTCAAGGGCGAAACCAGGGGGACTGACAGGGGTCTGGTCCCTTAAAATAGAAATTTTCTATTTAGGATTTTAAAAATTTTTAAAATTTTAAATTAGTAAAAATAAAATTACACTTTAATCTTCCCTAAAAATGATAAAATTTTAATTTAATCTTTTAAAAATTACACTCCTACTATCATAAAAATTATAATTTAACTTTAACCTCCCTAAAAAAAATTTATTTCACCCCTGAAAAACTACTTATGATTGAACTCCCAACTTAATCAAGTAATCTAACATCATCTTTCTTGATTTGTGGAACAATGATGGGAGACTTGTGGAAGTGGAACTAAGAATGTAGTTTGTTGGGTCATCTCTTAAATGACTTCAGATTCTCTTGCTATGGGCTGTTTTCATGATGGGTATACTAGCATTTATTATTATTAGAGTAACAGGAGGTATAAGAAATTTAAATACATATATTATCTTCTTTTTTTTTGAAAGAATACATAAATTATCTTAATTTAGAGTGAGGGTTGGATATTAGTATTTGAGAAAAGATTATATAAAATTGTGATTTCATGTTATTCATATCCCTTTTTAATGAGAGAATGATAAATTAGATTTTTTTCTTAATTTTTAAGATTTTTAGTTGGATTTGAATTTTTTTTCAAAAAAAAAATTTAATTTATCATTCTCCTATTAAAAAGTAATATGGATAACATGAAATCACAGTTTCATACAATCCCTTCTCATAATATTCTCTAAAATGAGTATAATTCATTTCTTCAAGTTTTTCGTCTATTTAAAATATTATATTTTAAATTTATATTAAAATATGTTGGACACAAATACTTTAAAATAATTTTTTTGGTAAATTAAAATAAGAATTCCTCAATTTGAGGGGTATAATTAATATGAAATCTTATTGGATTTGTTGTTGGAATTGAATATTGAATATTTTAATTAATTTTTGAGGCAAAGAGTGGTTACCTCTTACTATTTTTGTTTATATAGTGAGATGGTAGTTTGGGAAGAGGGAAAATGATAGGATTATTTTGGTTCATTGTACCAGTTTTATTAAATTAATCTCCTTATAATAACAAATTTAAACAGATATGATATTTGATGATAGCTCTATAATTAAAAGAGTCCACCAAATACAACCTTTAATAAAAAGAAAGAAAAAAAGAAAAAGAGTCCAATTGGGTAACCCATTAAAATTGATATTAAATAATAGACAAATTAATTGAATTTTTATTAAATTGGATTAAAATTTAAATACGAATAATTAGTAAATCTCATGTAATAATATGATGATTAAAAATTTTTACTATTTTAAATATGATTTGAATTTAAATCGTATTAATCATATTTATTATTTAAATTTTCTTTTATTATTATAATTCACTAAAAAATAGGAATAGGTAAATGTATAATAAATTTAGGGTCTTAACCGCCTAAATTGGAGATGGGAAAGTCCAACCAAACATTGCCTTCTTCCTCTGAAGGGAAATGAAATAATTCCATTTCCCAACGCCTTCCACGCAACGCAAACATCACGACACTGGTAACCGCGATTAGTTTCCGCCCAACTCTTTTCTTTTCAAACATAATCCAATTAATTTTATATTTCCTTTTATTTATTAACTATTTCTATTCAGATTTTATCCAAAATCCTGCAGATTTTAATTTTCATATGCGATATTATCTTTTTATAATTGATAAGAGATAAAAAATTCTCTGAAAATCAAATCCCAATAAAAACTTAAACATAAATTATTGGATTAATGATAAATTTGACTATTAACGTTTACACGTTTTGTTAAAATGATTCTTATTATATTTTTGAGTTTTTCTTTATTATCAACTTTTGTTTTTTTTTTCAAATTATTTTTTTTAACAGATTTGATGAAAGTACCGTTAAAAAAATTAACGAGATGATGTGAAATTTCATACATGGAATATTTTTAATGAGATGTATGTTATTACTTAAGTAACCTAATAAAATAATTACATGTGAAAAATACTAAAATAAATAAATAATTTATGAAGTTAAAAATAGCTCTTAATTTAAAAAATAAATAAATAATCTAAAAAAAGTTTTAAAATGAAGCACACATTCAGTATTTTTAGTTGATTTAATAATTATTTTTTTGAAAAAAAACATATGCATTCATTTTGAAACTTTTATTTAGATAATTACGATTATTTTCTTTAAATTAAGAGATATTTTTTAAATTTCATGTATGATTTATTTATTTTATTATTTCTCACTTGTAATTATTTTATTAGGTTACCTAAATAATAAATTAGATCTCATTAAAAATATTTCAAATCATCATCATTAATTTTTTTAACGGTACTTTCATCAAATCTATTAAAAATAATAAAATAAATAAATCATACATGAAATTAAAAAGTAACTCTTAATTTAAAGAAAATAATCGTAATTATCTAAAAAAGTTTCAAAATGAATGCATATGTTTGTTTACTGAGAGGTTTCTTAATAAATCAACAAAAAATAATGAATGTGTGCTTCATTTTGAAACTTTTTTTAGATAATTGCAAATTAAGAGTTATTTTTTAACTTTATAAATTATTTATTTATTTTAGTACTTTTCACATGTAATTGTTTTATTAGGTTATTTAAGTAATAAATTGCATATCATTAAAAATATTTCACGTATGAAATTTCACACCATCCCGTTAATTTTTTTAACGATGCTTTCATCAAATCTATTAAAAAAAGTAATTTTAAAAAAAATTAATGACCCAAAAAGATTTAAAATTACAATTAAAATCATTTTAACAAAATATATAAACGTTAATAACCAAATTTATCAATAAAACCTAAATTATTTACAACTACAATTATGATTTAGTCAATCATTTTGAATACTACTTATAATATTTATAATTAAGAGTGGATCCATTTTTCTGTTTATGATAAAATTAAGAAAGTTCTCTATCTTGTTTTTCGATTTTCGCTTTGTTCCAATATTTATGGAAATTGGCTTTTATATTTATTGTATTTTTATATCTATCTATTATTTAAGCTTTTCATTAAGTTGATATCACAAGTTAATCGAGCATAAATTCGATTAGAAAAATTATAAAAACATCTTTTCATTATTAAAATAAATTATATTATTTGAATATACTTTACATTTTTTTATTTTAACAGAAAATAAAAATAAAAATACATATGGTGAGATTTTCAATTCATAATTTGGCCCCTACTTAGTTACTAGATTACCAAAATGCTTTTATTTTAACAAAGCAATAAATGTTAATTCAAAGGCATTTTTTTGTCTTTTTATATAAAATCTAGAAAACAAATATCATGCATTGTATTTCAACTAAAAACACAAAGCACACACTCTTCCAACTTTGTCATTTCAACTAAAGTAACTTTTGGTTTTTTATTTGAATTTTAAATAAATATATTATATAATTATTTTTACCCACGTCGTGGGTATTTCATCGATTTAGTTAATATCACAAGTCAACTTGATACTAACTCAAGAAAAATGATAATATTATTATAAACAATTTAAGTGCATATTCTTAAAATAATGTATTTACATATTTAAATTTTCTTTTACTCACAATTTAACAATGGTATTTCATGCATATTGCATAAGTGTTATTATTAGTTTCAAATCTTACATTTCATTGTTTATTATGTGTTATTTTTAAATGCACCCATGCATTCTAAATACTTGTCTTCCACACGCATACGTGCGTGATAGAATTTTTAGTATTAATATTAATTCAGCTAGTGTCACAAGTCAACTCGACACTAACTTATAATTGATAAAAACACCATGATAAACAATTGTAATGCAGTTACTATATCTAATCTAATGTATTTGTGTTTAACTTTCATTTTACTCACAATTTAATCTATTTTTTATTTTAATATTGAACATATTTAATGTGTTATTATAATTAGTTAGTTTCAAAACATACGTTTCATTATTTATTATATATTATTTTTTTAACATTCATCTGTGTTCTAAATCGTTGTTTTCACATGAATATTTGTATGATAGGATTTCTTACTATTATTTAAGCTCCTAATTGAATTGGTGTCACCCTCAACCGAGTCGATAACTCGATTAGGGAAATTATGGACATGCCCTTTCATAATTAGAATAAGTTATGTTATTCAATGATACTTTAGTCTTTTTATTCTAAAAAATCAATAAAAATATTCATATGGTAGAATTTGAATCCAAAACAATTGCATTAGCAAAACCTTTGATTTACCACTCAACTAAAGCTTTATTTTGATATTTTTATACATTTTAATTTTATTACGCACACTTTATTACTTTCATCATTTGTATATATATATTTAATTGAGTTGGTGTCACAAGTTAACTCGACACTGACTCAAGATTGATGACAACACAAAGATAAACAATTTATTTTTTTAATTTTAATATCGTATATATCCCATGTGTTATTATTAATTAGTTTCAAGCTATACGTTTCATTATTTATTATACGCTATTTTTAGATACAATTTTGTGTAAATACGTGGTTTCCACACGCATACATGATAATTCTTGAAAAGAGTTATCTTTTATACCTCTTTAGCCTTGGGAAAGTGTTTGCACTTAGGTAAATCTAGGCATTCTAGGATAGAATTTAATATTTTTCATGCATTTAAGCATAAAGCTTGGTTGTACATTTTTATTGCATTTTTACCTTAAGTTTGGAAGGAAAGATGCGGTGGTAGAATTTGGTGCAGGTGTAGGTGTAGACGCATGAGCAGGTGCAGGAGAAAGAAGCTGGGAACCAGGATACAGGATTATGTCGTGACATAATTTTTATGTCATGGCAATCCTAAGAGTGTCGTTAGCGATGGCAATTATATGGAGTGTTGACTCAGCATCTTCTGGACGCTGATGAGTTGGGAAGAAGGCACTAGAACAACACGCTAAAGGTGTGACTCTACCAAACCTCTTCTAGAAGCTGTACGGATGTTGAGCTGTCCAAGTAAAGAACCAGCTTGCCTCTCCCTTACTCATGAGCAACAATGAAGAAAGTGTGAAGAGTAAATGGAAAATTCTGAGGGAAGAATTAAGGCACATCACGAACGACCAATGCGTAAATCATGAGTGGATTTTCGAGGCAAGCAGGGTATGAAGTTGACGACTCCATTGAAGAGTTGAGCACGAGGAAGAAGATGCTCTACCCTTCAAATTTAGCTCGAGCGTCGGAGAAGGGGAAGGCTGGTGGCAGTAGCTCCTATGTTCATCCTTGGTTCTTAGTTTTATTTAATTGGGTTTGTTAAGATGGTTAAGAATGATAATTTCTGGATTTATTTGGATAATATTTTGTTATATTATGATGAATGATTTTTGGTTAATCTAATATTTTACTGTTTATTCAAGTGGACTTTTCACAATGCACTTCACATTGATACGATGAGAGTTTAAATGTTTGTGATCACAACCATGAGAATTGCGTGACAGAGCAGTATAAGTGTTAGAGGTTTACCATGACATTTTAGGATATAAGAATATACTCCGAATATATTCAAGCTTATTATTCATTGTTGTCCCCCCTTGATATCTTGCCAACACTTTCATCGTCGTTCAGCTCATCCCATTTACTGTTTATCATTTATTTTTTTGCATTTATATTTTAAGCATTTATTTTCTCATACCAAAATAATCAACTATTTTATATTTTATTTTCCAATATATATATTGTTAGCCCTAGTTTTTTAAGTATTTTGATATAACAAAAAGTATATTAAAAATCCCCTACTTAAATTTGCAAATTTTGTTTATAAGCCCTTAAAATTATTTTCAAAGTGTTGGACAAAATAAACTTTTAAAAAGCCTTGAAATAACTTAGTTTTTGACAAATTTTTGAAGTCTGGAAGACTTCTATCGATACTTAGTAGAACAAGTATCGGTAGAACACAAGGTAGAAAAACCTTGGAATGCTTCAGACTTCTGCTGGTAGAACAAGGACAACTACCGATACAACTCTTGTTTCTACCAGTACAATCAAAACTTCTATCAGTAGAATAAATTCCAGTGAGCAAGGAAGTTGTGGCCTGAGACTTCTACCGATACCTTGGCCAAGACTATTGAAACAACTTTTGTTCTACCGATACCTGAAAGACTTCTATCGATACCTGAAAGTTCAGCATCCCTTGCACTTTTATCGATACTCTGATGAGTTCTATCGATACCAAATGAAACCCTTAGAGTTTTACCGATATAAGGAGGGATTTACCGGTACAATGACTCCAATAATTATATTATGCAAAGGCTTCTATCGATACAAGTGTGCTTCTACCGGAACAACGAAGCTGTTGTCTGCATTAAATGCTGATTTTTTAATGGTTACAACGACTCTATTTTATTTCTAATGGTTACAAACACCCACAAGGTTGTTAAAGGACTTAAATAAAAGGTCAATACTCCCCCATTGAAGTCAACAAAGATAAGAAACAAGTGCTTAACTTCAAAGAACTCATTTTTCAATCTTTTATCAATCTTTTACCAAACAATTCTTGTACACACTTGTGGGTTAAGTTTTCAGTCAATCTTTCAAGTGTTGTAACTTTGTGTGAGAGTGCTTAATTGTTGATCAATTACCTTTTGAAGGCATATTCTCATTCATTCTTATTTTTCTCTCATTTTGTGAGGTGTTACTTAAGATTTTGGGTAGAAAACCTTAAGGGGTCGTGATTCTATTTTACCTTTGAAAACATAGAGATTTGTAAGGTTAATCATTGCCCTTAAAGGTTCAAATCTAGTTTATTTGAGAAATTCTTAGTTGAGGAAAGCTAAGGTAGTGGACGTAGGTAATTGAGGTCAAATCACTATAAATTTTTTAGTCTCTTACATTTCTCAAATTTACCAAAAACCTTATAAAAACCAATTCACCCCTCTCTTGGTGTATTTCAATCTTAACAATTGGTATCAGAGATAGAACTTTAAAGACGGTCTTACAACCAAGAAAAAATATCTGAAAGTTATCCAAGATGAAGATCACAAGTCAAGAGATGCGCTTCATAGCATCGAAGTAAAATTCCATCATGATGGGAGAAAGGCACTCTACCGTGAGGCCTCCTCTATTCAACGGCATTAATTACTCTTATTGGAGAACAAGAATGAAGTTATTCATCCAAACCAACGACTATGAAGTTTGGAGAATAATCACAAATGGGTCATCCATTCCAATGAAGAAGGTTGAAGGTGTCGTTATTCCAAAAGAAGATGATGAATGGGATGATCACGATGTCAAGTTGGTGTAATTGAATGCAAAGGCTATGCACACTCTATTTTGTGCTCTTAGTTCAAATGAGTACAATAGAGTCTCCTTGTGCAACAATGCCAAAGAAATATAGGATAAGCTTGAGGTCACCCATAAAGGAACAAGTAGAGTTAATGAATCAAAGATAAGTCTTCTCACCCTTGATTATGAATTATTTAAGGTAAAACCGGAGGAAGAAATCAAAGAGATGTTCGATTGCTTCACTAACATTATCAATGGTCTTAAAGCCCTTGGGAAGATCTATCCCGACAAGGAGATGGTGATGAAGATGTTGAATAGTCTTCCAACATCTTGGGAGCCAAAAGTGACAGTAATAGAAGAGTCAAAGGATCTCAATGTACTCTCTTTTAATGAGATCATTGGTTCCTTGTTGACATACAAGATAAAGATCAACAATCATACAAAAGTAACCAATGAAGTGTCAAAGAAAGTGGGAGTTGCCTTCAAATCGACAACTAGTAAGAAGGATGAAGATTCAAATGATGATGATGATGATGATGATGATGATGATGATAATGATGAGGAAGAGATGGTTATGTTGGTGAGGAAATTTAAAAGATTCATGAAATTCAACAAAGCCAAAAGATTTCCAAGAAAAGACATCATCAAGGGTGAATCAAGCAAAAAGGAAAAGGACCCAATCATTTGCCATGAGTGCAAAAAGTCGAGTCATATCAAATTTGATTGTCCACAATTGAAGAAGAAAGGGGTATCAAAACAAAAGACGAAAGCCATGATGGTAACTTGGGGCGATAGTGATTCATCTGATGAGGAGGAAGAAAATGAAGTTACCCAACTATGCCTTATGACTATTGAAGAACTAAAGGTAACTCTAAACTCTAGTGAATTAAATGAATATACTTTTGAAGAGTTACAAGATGCATTCAATGAATTGATTATAGATTTTGAGACTATGAACTCCAAACATAAGAAAATGATTTCAAAACTTAAGGAGGAAAATAAGTCTCTAATCATAGTTAAAGAGGAAATGGAAAAGAAATTTAATGATATGCAAGCTCAAATCGATGATTTGATTTTAAAGAATGAAAACTTGCATAATTACAAGATCCATAACACAAATGCAATATGTACAAAATTAAAATAAAGATAGTTTAACTTGTGAGTAAAAGAAAATTGAAATAAGTAAACGCATCATATTAATAATATTAGGGCTCCGTTTGTTTCACTGAAAATGATTTTCGAAAAATGACTTACTTTTCTAGAAAAGCTAATATTTTTTTGTGTTTGGATGAATCTGTCTAAAATATTTTTTTCTGTTTGGCAAATTTCCTGAAAATATTTCATAAAAGTTGTTTTTAATGAAACAAACATGCATTTTTGAGATTTTATTATCTTTTCATTGTTTAATTGAGTTTATTTCATAAAGCTTATTTATACTTTAATTGATTGTGTTTTAGTTTTAATTAATCTTAATTTACTTAATTAAGCTTAATTGTTAATTTCATACATTAGGGAATATAAATTTATAGATATAAGTTTATGTTTAATTAAGTTGAAAGTGATAAATATTTATTTTGAATATTATTTGGATGAGTAAGTTGAAAAATGATTTAATTTGATAAAAATTGAAGTAAGGACCAAATTGTAAAATTTGTAAGTTTTCGAATTCTAAGGGTTTGAGTAGTGAAATCTGAAACATTGATGTAGTAACTAAATTATATGATGATGAAATATGAAAATTTGGAAAGTTGAGCATAAAATAGTAATGTTTGAAACTATAGGGGTTAAATTATAAAGATTTCAAAAATTGAGTTTTATGACTAATTTATGTTATTTGAGAATTTACAATTCTGAAAAATAGAATATGAAAGTTGAACTGTTCAAAAATCAAGGGATAAATTTTGGAAATTTTGACAATTTTAGTTGTAAGGTCTAAATTATAAAATTAGGAAATTTTAGAAAGGGGATTGTTTTGCAAAATTTTACAAAATGAGGTTTAGGATTTAACTGTAGAATAAGAAAATATTTTTTTGAGGAATTAAATTACAAAATAATAAAATTTTGGATTTTAAGGACTAAATCATAAAAAATATAAAATTAGAATATAAGGGACTATTTCATTCGACGGTGAAGAGAGCTTCCTTTTGTTGCTCTAAAAGCTTTCCCTTTTTGTTTCTTCGACAGTGAAGACAATAAATAGAGCCTTATCAGTTTGAAAAATATCTTACGAAAAAATTTTTGATATGACATTTTATTTAAAAAAAGCCTTGATTTTACCCTTTTTAGAGAATGATTTCATTTGGTAATTCATTTTCTACCAAACAAATACCGTAAAACAATGAAAATGTTTTACGCAAAATATTTTACATGCAAAGAAATGGACCATAAATGTACTTCAAATGTTTATCATAGTACTATCAATTTTCATGTTAAAAAGTTATCAAGTTAGTTAAAAGAAAATTTAATATTAAAAAATTATTTTTAAAAAATTAAATATTAAGTTAACTTGTGACGCCAATACAATCAGTGACATTATCCATATACACAAATTTGGTGAGAAAAAATATTTTATGTTAAAAATTAATTCTTTTTTAAATTTACCTAAGAATTATAAATAGTATAGTGGTAAAGAATTTTTTTTATAAATCCATTAAACATGAGTTCAATCCTTAAGATGTATTAAATTTAGTTTTTTTACTATAAACTATATAAAAGTATGAAAAGACAAAAGGACCATCAAGATAATAGTAGTAGTCATTTAATAAAAGGATATATCAATAATTTCCTAATCAAGTTGGTACCCGATTAACCAGTGACACAAATCCAGTCAAGAATTATATTAATCGTATAGAAGTATAAATATACAAATAATGGAAGTAATAAAATATGCATAATAAAATTAAAATTTTATTAATGCAATTGGTTTGAGTTTAAATATCACAATATGTAAATTTTTATTAATTTTTTAAATTTAAAATTTAAAATATTTACAAATAATATAACTTATTTTAATTAGAAAAAAATATATTCGTAATTTTCCTGATCGAGAGCTTAAATAATAGTATAAATTTAACGATGATACAAGAGGGTGATATAGATACATTGAGTTATGGCCTATGATAGAGAAAATAAGAAGGGAGAAAATGAAATAGAAAGGAGAAAGAAAAAAAAAAGATAGAGATTAAAAAGAGAAAAGTTTTGAAAGAAAATAAATAGAATATTTTGATTTTGTATTTCCATATTTTTTTATAGGCGAATATATTTAAAAAGCCTTTTATTTAAATAAGTCATTATATGTTTTTAGTTAAATAAATTTCTATTTTATTATTTTTTATCCACATGATAACACATTAAATTTGTATTATTTTTGTGCTTAAATTATGTAAATATTGAGCTGATCCCTATTAATTTGGTGAATTTATGTCTTAATCATAACAGGTATTCAATTAGGATGAAAAGGACCAAATTGTAGCATAATCGACAAAATGAGGTTAAATCAAAAAGTTGAAAATAGCAAGGATTTAGTAGTTTTTTGTTTGACCATAAAAAGCTTAAAATATGAGAAAAATCTGAATTTTCTGATTTTATTTAATTATTATCTTAAGTAGTGGTTAAACTATATTTAGTAAAATAATTGTATATAAATAGGGCTTGGTGGTGACATTGAAAGGCACACTTGAAATTAAGAGAGTTTAATGCAAATTTCCATTTATTTCCTTTAGTTTAATTTGCATGAGGGCTCTCTGCCCTTTTTAATTCCAATTGCCTTTTGTTCCTTTTTCGGCTAAATTTTTTTCAAGTCCCTTTCCCTTTCCACATTTTCCATCATCATTAAATCAATTTTCATTATCTAACAAGAGCATGAATAAATTCATGTGTCACTAAACTTCCATCTTGGCTTTAGGCCAATGTAATCTCCGGTCAAGAAACATGAGATACATATCCGCACAGACACAATCTTTCATAGTAGTATTCGCTGTCTTTCTGGAATATCGGGATTGACAAATTCATCCCTTAGAGTTAACTCGATTTTAATTCAAAGTCGTGCATTGGGTTAAAGTGATTTGGTGCACAATTGGGAAGACGAATTGGCTGTGCTGTATTCAGATTCTCGTGAACAAATTGGTGAGTCCTGGCAGGGTAATACTAGCGGGATTTTCGTTAAGGGAGATAGTGATCGGATTTAAATGTCCCGTGAGGTTGAAGCCGTTAATCCAAGTTGGGTTCTTCAGAACGTAAAGCTATCGAGGTCTTGAATCACGAACACATATATCGCGGTTAGACATTTGGTAAGGGTTGGTTTGACATGTCGTATCGGAACCAACTACAAAAGGAAGAATTGGTGGCTAAGACCTTCTTAGTTACTATAACCAGCTTATTGTACAAAGCAGAAAACACCTTTTCAAGGATCGAATCGGAAACCAAAGCACATCAAGTCTAAGGCTAAGGCTATTAATTTTGATTACAAATTTATATTAATTTCCTTATATTATTTTGCGATTTTTATAATTGACTATTTCTATTGTTTCACTCACTTTCTAAACATTTTTGACCACCCCTGATTTATTTATTTATTTTCTAGCAAGATAGATTCAAATCGTGGGCACGACTGTTGACACGATGGTAATCCCACTCGAGAGAAAAACACGAAAGTAGATTACAACAATCGGTCCCTGTGGAGTCGACCTTATTGCCTTAGACTATTGTTTTGTATTATTTTGCCGTAGGAATATTTATTTGATGGTTTCAACGTCCATCACCATAAAAGCCCTTAAATTTAATAGTAAAGATTTTTTTTAATTTTTTATTGATACATAAAAATTCCATATATTTTTATAATCAACATAAAATTTAAAAGAGTAATCAAAATTTTCAAAAGAGTGATTGTGCTATGTATATAAGTACTTTTAAGAAATTTTAAAATATTATTTTATTTGTATTTAATAAACTATTCTCATCAAATTCATACCAATATCAAATTAAAATTGGTTTAAAAATTCAAAATATTTTTACTTTAATATTAAAATCAAGGACTTTCATGAGTTAAAATTATAGGTTAGGAGTTTATTTAACTACAAAATAGCATAATGACCTATTTAAATAAAGTATAATAGTTTAAGAGTGTTTTGAGTATACTAACCTTTTTTTTGTATATTTAAAGCATTATTATAAATTTATATGAGTGATTTTTTTTAATTTCAAAATACCTTACCAACAAAGTTAACAAAAATATTAAAATTGAGGTCTACCATCTAGCACACATAGGTTTTTCTCTCTAGCAAAAAGTTGTAGGGTTTTTGTTTTCTTGTTTTCTTGACGGCGCTGGTTTCTTTTATTTGATTTCTTGGATTGAATTAAAGGATGGAGAGGGAAATGGCAGCCTTGTCGCTTATAGATGAGGAGGATGAGATTAAGGAAGCCCAACGTATTGATGATTTAGTGGAAGAAGAGAATGCTTTCTGTTTGGTTGGTTGTTTTTTAATAGCTGGTGTTATCCATTTTTCGGCAATGCGAAGTACAATGGCGAATTGTGGCATTCGATTAGGGGTGTTCAGATTGTCGATTTGGGGGAAAAACATTTTTTGTTTAAGTTTTTTCACCCGATGGATATGGATCGTGTTTGGAAGGGGGCTCTTTGGACTTTTAATAATCATTTGTTATTACTTCATCGTTTATCTAGTTGAGAGGATCCCTTGAAGGTTTCCTTAGTTTTCTCTTTCTTTTGGGTTCAGGTATATGATATTCCCCCCGAGTTTTTTTTGAAGTTTTGGCTAAGCAACTTGGAAATTTTATTGGAAGATTTGTGGAGTATGACAATAGTAGTAAGATGAGGGGGTTTCGCAGTTACATGAGAATTCGGGTTATGCTTGATGTTCTCCTTCCTCTGAAGAGTAAGAAGAGCTTGTTGTTCTCGTCGGGTAATATTGGCTATGTTTTCTTTAAGTATGAGAAGTTGACTTTGTTTTGTTTTTTTTTTGTGAGAAGTTGGGTCATAATGATTCTTTCTGTTCAGAGAGGATGGCATTGAGGGTGGAAGTGGCAGAGATGGGGTGGGATTTGTTTTTACGTACTCTTTCGAGAAGGATGAGGGCTATGAGTAGTATTTGGTTACGTGAGGGAGGGGGGAAGGAAGCATATAGGAGGGGTTGAGGGATTGGAGGTTTTGTTTAAGGGAGAGAGGGATGTTGGGGGTGCGGGTAAGAGAGGGTTGGGTCTTGATCCTACGTTGGGTCTTAATTTGGAAGGGGCATCATCTGGTGGAGTAATTCAAATGGAGATGGAGCATGATTTTGAGGATGCTATTATTAGTGGTGGTGACAGTAAGAAACGAGCACGTAATGATGGAGGTGTGGTAATTGTGGGGGGGAGAGCAAGTAATAGAACAAATTTATTTTTTATCGGCGACTGCCAAGGGGTATGACGATCGGTCGCAATGAAAATTTTTAGTTTGAATGTCCGGGGGTTGGGGAGGCCTTGGATTGTTGGGCGTCTTCGGCACGTGTTAAGGGCGCATAATCCCCATGTGGTTTTCTTTATGGAAACCAAGATTGATAGTTTGAAGATGGAACGAATTCGTAAACAGTGTGGTTTTTTAAATGGAATTGATGTGGCGGCGATTGGTTCGCATGGAAGGATTTCCATGGCTTGGAAAGAAAATATTGTAGTTTCCCCTAAAAGTTTTTTGATTAATCATATTGATGTTGAGTTAATTGATCTGATGATGGTGCACGTTAGAGATTTACTAGGTTTTATGGTTCTCTTTATGCCTATGGGAGAGATGATATGTA
The DNA here is from genome assembly GCA_005610355.1 of Gossypioides kirkii. Classification (NCBI taxonomy): domain Eukaryota; kingdom Viridiplantae; phylum Streptophyta; class Magnoliopsida; order Malvales; family Malvaceae; genus Gossypioides; species Gossypioides kirkii. The sequence continues at coordinate 22,207,702 of CP032253.1, read as the reverse complement.
GGATTTATTGCGTCGTTTAGGTCAATCTCGTACCTTTCCTTGGTTAGTGTACGGGGGCTTTAACGAGATTATGTTTGCGCATGAGAAGGTTGGGGGTATTCCTAGAGATAACAGATGTATGGATGCTTTTCGTGATGTTTTGGAAGAGTGTCATTTGATTGTTGTTGGTTATTCTGGTGTCTGGTATACTTGGGAGAGAGGAAACCTTCTTGAAACAAATATTCGGGAAAGATTAGATAGGGCTATTGCGAGCGATGATTGGTTATTTATGTTTCCGAATGCTTTGGTAAAGCATCTTCCTCACTCTTTTTCTGATCATTGTCCCCTTCTTATTTCTACCAATTATGATGTAGTTAGGAGTTATCCTATTAGTTTTCGTTTTGATATGTGGTGGACATTGGAATATGCTTTTGAGGATTTGGTGAAAAACAGTTAGGAGAGGGCTGAGGGATCCTTCTTATCAAAGTTGACTAGCTTGCAAGGAAAGATGCTATGTTGGGCTCAAGAAGTGGCAATTCGATGTAAAGGGGTGAAAGTTGATTTAAGTAAACAATTGGAGGAATTATCATCCTGTGCAATTGATGATGACACTCTAGCAAAGATTATTGATACTAAAATTTGCCTTAATTTGGAGATTGATAAAGATGAACATTATTGGGACCAACGAGCACGTGCAAATTAGTTAAAGGCTGGTGATAAGAATATTGTTTTCTTTTTGTAAATATGCCTCTACTCGCAGATTTGGGAATCGGATTCGTTCGCTTCAAAGGGTGGATGGTAGTAAAACAAGTGTGGACGTTGAGATGGAGGGAATTGCTAGAGATTATTTTCAAAATTTGTTTTCTTCTAATGGCGCTGGTAGCATGATCATATCTTGGCTAGAGTTGAACAAGTTATTACCTCTGATTTTAATTATAAATTATTTGCCTCTTTTACGCTTCATGATATTAAAGTTGCATTAAAAGAGATAAGGCCCACTAAAGCTCTAGGTGAGGATGGTTTTCCTACTGTTTTTTTCCAAAAATACTGGCATATTTTAGGATGAGAGGTAGTCGATTATTGCCTTGATTTATTGAATGGTGGAATGGAAGTAGATTTGATAAATCTGACGAATATTGTGTTATTGCCAAAAATCTCTCACCCTACGAATTTGAAAGATTTCAGGCCAATAAGCCTTTGTAATGTGATTTATAAATTAATTGTCAAAGTGTTGGTTAATCGTATGAAGGAATTTATGGATATTTGCATTGATCGATTGCAAAGTGCTTTTGTGCCTGGTAGGCTGATTTCTGATAATGTGTTGCTTGCGTATGAGATTATGCACACTTTTTGTTAGAAACGCCTGGGTAAGAAGGGATTGATGGCTTTAAAACTCGATATGAGTAAAGCCTATGATCAAGTTGAATGGAGTTTTGTTGAAAGTATGATGATACGAATGGGCTTTGATTCTCGTTAGGTTGTTAATATTATAAAGTGCGTAGCTACAGTTCCGTATTCTATCGTTCTGAATGGGAAAGTGGGTGAACGTTTTAAGCCTAATAGAGGGCTCCGTTAGGGTGACCCTTTAAGCCCGTTTTTGTTTCTTATTTGCAGTGAAGGGCTCCTTAATGAGAATGGCAGTTCAGGATGGTTCTTTGAAAGGTACAAGGGCTAGTCAATGTGGGCCATCTATTTCCCATTTACTTTTTACTGATAATTCTATTTTATTTGGGGAGGCTATTGTCCATGGTGCACAGGTTCTTAAGGGTATTTTGAGGGAGTATGAATTATGTTCTGGTCAGTGTGTGAATTTTGATAAATCAATAGTGTTTTTCAGTACTAATACGTCTGATACAGCTAGACATTTTATGGAAGAAGAGTTAGGTGTGTGAGCTTCCGTTAATCCAGAACGGTATCTTGGTCTTCCTAATATGGTTGGGAGACGTAAGAAAGCTTCCTTTCAGGTTTTAACTGATAAGCTTAAAAAATGTGTTTCCAGTTGGAATGTGCAATATTTATCCCAATGTGGGCGAGAGGTTTTTATACGATCTGTTTTACAGGCAATTCCTACATATTCAATGGCATGTTTTTTGCATCCTAAGTCGTTATGTGTTGAGTTGGAACAAATTATGGCCAAGTTCTGGTGGCAAAAAAGGTTAGGAAAAAAAGGGATTCATTGGTGTACTTGGGAGCATTTGAGTGAGTTGAAAGAGATAGGGGGTTTGGGTTTCGTAATCTCGCAAAATTTAATATTGCTTTGTTGGCAAAGCAAGCTTGGTGCATTTTTTACTACCCCGATTCCTTATTATCGCAAGTAGTAAAAGCTAACTATTTTTCGAGTTCAAGTTTTCTGCATGCAAGGTTAGGAAGTTTACCTTCTTATACTTGGAAGAGTGTATGGGCAACCAAAGGGCTCTTAAAATAGGGTTTGTGTTGGAGAATCGAATCATGCACACAAGTTTCGATCCGAGATGATGCTTGGCCCTAAACCCTAAATCTATAGATTGGATGTTCAGGTTTATTTGGGGGATTTAGATAAAGTTGTAAATTTTATTGATGCATCAACAATGAGCTGGAAGGAAGATTTAATTCAAAATACCTTTCCCATCGAAGTTGCAAAATGTATGCTTCGTATACTGCTGCCGAGTGAGCCGAAGGAGGATGTATTAGCCTGGCGTGGGGAACTTTCAAGGTTGTTTTCTGTTCGTAGTGCCTATAAACTATTACATGAGGGGGGTGTTAGGCCTAATTATTCAAGCTTTGCTTCTAGAGATTTATACAAAAAACTTTGGAATTTACAGATTCCATCTAAAATATAGATTTTCATATGGCGTACAACTTGGAATTTTCTCCCTACACTAGTGAATTTACAGCATTAGCGTATTGGTACTGTTGGTTTTTGCCCACGGTGTGGATCTTGACCTGAAACAATATCTCATGTTTTCAGAGACCGATCAATCTCGATTCAGGTGTGGAGTTTTTGAAATTAGATTAGGTGTTGTCTGTGTTGGAATTACCTGATGAGGAGTGGGTTTGTTGGGTTTTTTCTAGATGCTCCAAAGAAGAGGGTCGAGTGTTTGTCTGTGGGGTCTGGGGAATCTGGATCTATCGTAATAAGACTCTGCATGAGAGGAAGCATTCATCAGGAAAGCAAATCGCTGATTGGATTCTTAGTTACGTTAAAGAGTTGGACAGTTTAGAAGAAAGAAGTCTTACTAATGTTATAACAGAGGAAAGATGGAGTCCTCCTTTTGGTTCGGTTGTCAAAATAAACTTCGACGTTGCATATCAGCAAGCAACAGGCAGATCTACCTCGGGGGTGATTATTCGAAACTCTAGAAGGGATATTCTGGGCACAAGTAAGGTGATTCACACAAATGTTGACTCTTCGTTTGCAGCGGAGGGTCTGGCTTGTCTAGAGGCTTTGAAGATAGGGATTTGGTTGGGGTTTGCAGAAGTTGTGATTGAGGGAGATGCTCGTACCATAATACGAAAATGTCAAGCAAATAAAAGGGATTCATCAGTCATATAGGCAATAATAGATGATATTCATAAAGGAAAAAATCATTTTCAACAGATTCAGTTCCAGTTTGTTCCTAGATCGACAAATCAAGAAGCTCACATTTTGGCCAAATCTTGTCTACAAGAAAGTCGAAACGATTACCTAGGTATAGAGGAAGGCGAAGCATCCACGGGCATTTCGCTGCATGGAAGAACCAGAGAACCAGATTGAAGAAAGTAGGAGTATATGTTCAGTCTTAGAAGAGAGAACGGTAGAGATTTTTGAAGTGTTCTTTTGGGAAGAGCTGCAATTTTGGAAACTTGGCACAAATATTTTATTAGGGTTTCCTTTTTTCAAAGTAATGGGTGTCAGTTCATTATTTGCTGGAATCTTTTTCTTTTTCTTTTATTTTATTTAGCAACAGATTTGTGGCTATTAAATTTTAGGTTTTTTGGGGCCATTTTCGTTTGTTTTGGGCCAATTTTGTTTTATTTTCTTGATCTGTTTAATAAAATTCCAGCTAAGAATTCAAAAAAATAAATTTATATGAGTTAATTATTTTATTATGTATATTTTGATATATCCATTTATTCATATTTTATTTTTTAATATTAATTTAATATTAATATTTATGAATAATATTTTTATTTTAACAAAATTTATGGTTAAATAAATTTACTAAATAAAAGATTTACCATTTTTATAAATAACAGTTGTATTTACCTAAATAAATAAATAAATATTCTAATTCTATTAAAATACTTTGAAAATGGATGGGTTGTTTTTTTGCTTGAGTAAACAGTTGGAAATTTTGTTTAAAGAATTGGTAGTTGCTTTTTATTTTTCTTGAAAGCAAGAATTGGTGGTCTCTTTCATTTTTCTAATAAAGCAATCGGTAGTTGTTAAGGGCATGAAAGTGGGTGGTTGTGTTAAAGAAACTTTAATGTGAATTTTGTTTTGCTAGAAAATATTAAAAAGGTATAATCTAGTTTTTAAAATGAATTTTTTTATTTAAATTCTTTATAATTTATAGAAATTTAAATTAGTATTGTTAAAATCATATTTTGGTACCTCAAAAATAATAAAAATTTTATTTGATTCTTTAAAAATTATAAAGATATAGATTATTAAAATATTGAAATTGCATTTTTACTCTTATAAAAATATTTAATTTCGACTCCTAAAAAAATAATTTTCTAACTCCACCACTGGTATAATGCTAAATTTAATCTTCAATGTCTATATCTTTTGTAATTTGTTTTTTATTATACTTTTACCTAAATTTAGCCCTCAAACTTAAGAAAAAAAAGTTGAATTTGACCGTCAATTTTTGAAAGAGTATTGAATTGTTGCTTTTTCTTAACGAAAATATTAACTAAAACGTTAAATTTTTAAATATAACAACTCGCATAACAATCTATATATACTTCATGTTATTTTTTGAATATTTCTAAATTTTTTATAATTTTTATAATTTTAATTTTTTATAATCTTTTAAAATTATTTGTTGATATGACATATAAGATAAATAATGACATGTCGACATGAAAATGCATGTGGACTGCCATGCAAGTTATCACATCATCATCGTTAAAAAATATTTTAGTCAGTATTTCTATTAAAAAAAGTGGTTTTACTTTTTTTTTGAAAGATTAATAGCCAAATTTAGCTAAAAAATAATAAGGGGAAAATTGACATAAAATGTAAAAGTTAAGGGCTAAATTTGACATTATGCCTATTAAAAATTTTACTTGCGGTTAGTGTAAAAACAATGGTGGCAATGAGATTAAATACTATAACGTGAGACAAAAAGAAAAGTAAACGCACTGTACTGAAAGTAAACGCCCATCCAAAGAGACCCTAAGTAAAATATCACTTTCAGCTTTAATAAAACTAAACTTAGACAATAAAACAAATAAATAGAATTTCATTTTTTTTAATCTTCAATTTCCTTTAAAAAAATCACAGTTTAATATTTGTACAATAGTACTTTTTAAAAATCTATTTTTAAGAATGACATAATTTAACCAAGGGATATTAATTTAATTGATGCTATTATTTTTTTTAACAATTTAAAATCGTGAATTCTAACTTTATTTAATTTACATGCATGAGTCTGCCTCATGGCACGTATGTTTTCTCTGTTTTGTCTGGTTTGAATAGCATTTTTTTTGTCTGTTTACTCCTTTCCAGCCCTTGTTTGCTTTTTCAAGTTCGACTATGGAAGATGGTATCGTGGGACTATCCCTTGAGACGACGAGGAAAGGGCTTGGTCAATCCTTCCCGATCTGTCGGGTAGGACTTCTAGGTTTGATCTTTGTTTGGTAGGAAGTTTTCTGATTGTGAGTGTGGTTCGATTTGAGGCTATGCGTTTGATAATGGCAAATCTTTGGCATCCGATTGGGGGCATTTCTATATCAAATTTGGGCGAGAAACGATTTTTATTTCGGTTTTATGCATCGGTAGACATAGATAGGGTTATTTAGGGAAGCCCCTGGAATTTTAATTCTCACTTGCTAGTGTTCCATCATCTCCTACAAGGGGAGGATCCTCTCCGACTCCTTTTGTGTTTTGTGGATTTTTAGGTGCAGGTTCACGACGTCCCTGTGGGTTACTAGTCTGATGGTTTGGCAATGTAGTTTTGGGCTTTTCTAGGGTATTTCTTATCGATCGATTCTTCTTCTCCAGGCCATTATCTTTAGTAGTTCATGTGTCTCCGGGTTTGCTTGGATATTCGATCTTCGTTAAAGAGAAAGAAGCGTTTGATGCTTTCTTCGAACCAAAAGGATCTATGCCAAATTTTGTTACGAGTGCCTACTCATCTTTTGCTTTCTTTATAATAAGTTAGGCCATAGTGAGAGTTTTGCCCTCATTGCTTGAACTTGGGGTCTACGGACGTCCTCTTGGAATTGGATCTTTTACTATAGGTACAATAGCGGCGCAAACAAGCTTTGACGAGTGTATGGTTGTGTGATGAACTCGGGCACCCGATACAAGTATTGGGGGACGATGCCCAACATGCTGTGACCATCGCCTTTAGATTTTCTACTTCGACTTTCGTTTAGGATGTTAGGACTACGTTGAGTTTCTCTTTGGATAGGTCGAAGGTACCTGGGACTAGTTTTGTGGCTTGTTTGAAAATAGCTGACCCTACGGCTCCATTGAAAGATACTCCTATGCCAGATGGCTCTCATGTTAGGTTAAGTAGGAAGAAGCGAGCACGGTTATGTTCTTCGGTCTCTGTTGTTCCTGCATCCTCAGATTTGGCTCTAACCACGTCTTTTTTTTTGGATTTACGGGGAAGAGCAGTTGGGCGTTATGAATATGCTAAATTGGAACATCTGTGGGTTGGAGAGCCTACGAAATGTTCACCGTGTGCAGGATATACTGTATCGTCACAATCCCCAAATTCTGTTTATCGTGAAAACAAAATTAGATGGTCAAAAAATGAACTTGGTTCATCGTCAGTTTGGCTTTCTCTATGGTTTGGATGTCCCAACAGTGGGGACTCGAGGTGGTTTCTCTTTAGGATGGAAACCAGATTGTCAAGTACGTTTGTAGAGTTATTCAGTATCTCACATTGAAGTGGTGATTGCAGGTGACACGGAGGGTTCCAATTGAAGGCTTATGGGTTTCTATAGCTCCCTAATAGAATAGGACAGGCATGCATCATGGGCTCTCCTTTGTTACCTACGCAATGATAGTTCTTTGCCATGGTTGGTCGTCGAGGACTTCAATGAGATTGCCTATGCATATGAAAAGGGTGGTTGACTGCGTCGAGACCACCAAATGGAGGAGTTTCGTTCTACTTTGACTGATTATGCTCTTCATGACTTGGGGTTCACATGATAGAGGGGTCATCTTCATATGATAGATATTCGAGAGCATTTGGATCATTGTGTCGCGACTTATTCTTGGAGTGAACAGTTTCTGACGTCTTGGGTCCAACATGCTCCCCATTCGGTCTCTAATCATTGTCTCTTTGTGGTTACAGTCCGCAGCACCTTCAATATTGGTTCAATTGGAGGGAGTCGGGATGTGTTTCAATTTGTGTCTCGTTGGGTTTCTGAGCCTACATGTGAGGCCAAGATTCAATAGGTCTGGTACCGATTGTGGGTCGATTACATCATGACTTCATAGGTTGGAGTGGTTTTATCGACTTGGGGTCGAGCCATGTCTCAATCTGCTTAAGGTTTCAAACAAGATGCTCTTGCCCGGTTAGACATGTTGAAGACTGTCGATCCTAATGATGACATTTGGTTGAGATTATAAAACTTCAGTTAGACTTAAATCTAGTGGTGGATCGTAAGGAGATGTTCTTATGTCAGCACTCCAAGGTCAATTGGCTATAGCAGAGGGACTGCAATACAACATTCTTCCATAGGTATGCCTCATTTAAGAAACATCAAAACACGATCACCTCTTTGATTGATGACATTGGAGCTGCTTACACTGTTCAGGATGATATGGCTCAAGTGGCTACTAACTACTTTCGTTCCCTTTTTAATATCTCGGTATCGACAGAATTCTCTCGTGTTCTTGAGGGCATTCCTATCTCCAGCACATCCTTGATGAGCTTAATGGTTAATTTTGTTCCAGATGAGATTAAGTTTGTTGTGGATAGTATGGCACGTTGAAGGCTCTTGGCAAGGATGGCTTTCCAACTTTGTTCTTTTAACGATTTTGGCATATCATTGGTCGTGATGTTATTGAGTTTTGTTTTGGAATTCTTCGATGTTCTATCCTTATTTCTACTATCAATGTGACTAATCTTGTACTGATATCAAAGGTTCACAATCCTACACTTATGTCTCAATTCTGCCCAATCAGTCTTTGTAATGTGTTATACAAGATCATCTCCACTGTTCTTGTCAATCGTTTCAAGCATGTTCTGCCATATTGCATTGATGAGGCACAGAGCGCCTTTGTACCTAGTAGATATATTTTCGATAATTATCCTCTAGCTTTTTAGTTACAACATTCTTTCCGTATGCGATGACATGGGATTGCTAGCACCTTCGCATTTAAACTCGACATGAGCAAGGCCTATGATCGAGTTGAGTGGGACTTTCTGGAGGTTGTTATACTCCGAATGAGCTTCTGTGCAATTTGGGTTTCTTTGGTTATGCAATGTGTTCGGACTATCTCCTATTCTGTAGTCTTGAATGGTAGGTTAGGTGAGTCTTTCTCTCCTACTCATGGGCTTCATCAGGGAGACCCATTGAATCCATTCCTCTTTTTGTTATGTGGGGAAGGCTTATCGGCTTTATTTTGTTTAGCTCCGTAGCACGGGAACTTCTCTAAGATTCGAGTAAATCGTTTGGGACCACGCATCACACACCTTCTGTTTGTCGACGATTACATGATTTTTTACCCCGTTACTCATGTGAGTGCTTCTACAGTTCAATCTATTCTCTAGAAATATGGGAGTTGTTCTGGTTAGTTGGTAAATTTTGACAAATCTGTTTCCTACTTTAGTGCCAACGTCCATCAAATAATGGGTTAAGCATTTGGTTCTGCTTTGGGGGTCTGAGTGGTGGATCATTTCGAAAAGTATCTGGGTCTCCCACTTATGATTGATAGGAGTAAACGAGCGACGTTCTAGTACTTCAAGGACAGATTTCACCGTTGTGTGGATGGTTGGAACATGCGTTATCTCTTCCAAGGTGGGAGGGGGTTTTCATCCGGTCGGTCTTACAAGCTATCCCTACATTTGCCATGCAATGTTTTCTCTTCCCCAAGTCCCTCTATCGCGAGTTGGAAGTCATTATGAATCGGTACTGGTGGCAAACATCTGGTTGGGCTAAAGGAATTTTGTGTTGCTTATGATCTTCATTATGTGTTTCGAAGAGCGTTGGTGGTATAGGCTTTCGAGATTTGGCTACTTTTAACAGTACTCTTTTTGTGAAAAAGGGTTAGTGAGTTCTATGCAACCCTACTAGCCATTTTTTAATGGTGTCGAAAACAGTTATTTTGGGAACCACAAACCCAACGAGAAGATTTTTATAATTAGTATTTAAATTAAATAAGTCAATAGTAATTTTATATGAAATTTTGAATTGAGGAATTTTAATTATTGAATTAAAAGTTAGTAAGTGATTTGGTTCAAAAGTCAAGTGGTATTAGAAAATGAGGTATTGAGACCTCGTTTCTAAAATTAAAGGCCGTAAATATTTTTATTAAATATGTACAGAGCCTTATTATATGTGAATTGAAGTTTGGTTGGGTAATTTAGTTGATTAATTGCTTAATTAAGGAAAAAGGAGTAAATTGTAAAAGAGGTAAAAATTAATTGCTATTGATTAGAAATAGTAAAGGGGCCAAAATGGTAATTAAACCATGGAAAAAAGTCCAAGCTGTGGTGGATATGATTGATTCCATTAACTTTTGGGTTATTTTTTCATTTAGTCCTAATTAGTTTAAGACTAAATTGAAAACAAGTTTGTTTAATCGAAATTTAATATAATTAAAGGACCAAATATGAAATTGGACTCTCTTTAAATGTCCTAATAATAGAAATGATATGAAACTAATTAGATTTTGGTAAATTACAATTAAATCCTAATAAAATGAGGATTTACTAATTAGTTTAATTTAGTATGCTGGGGAATGGTGGTTTTGAGGCCACAAATTCGATGTGTTAGATCGTAAATATTAATTGTTTAATATTTATGAGGTCATTAGTATATTATTAAATTTTGGTTAAGAAATTCTATCGTTTAGGTAGTTAATTAAGTAAAAAAGATTAAATCGTAAAAGGTGCAAAAGTTTAATTCTATTAATTGAAAGGTAAGTCAAGGTACTTAAATGATAATATAACCATTAGTGACTTGGGTGGACAATTTTAGCTTAAATTTTGGTTGAAATTAGGTGTGAATAAAGGGTAAAATGGTAAAAATAGGAAAAAGGATGGAATTAAACAAATCAAATTAATTAAAATTATTTTCATCTTCTTCTTCACTAAGATTTGGAACGAAAACCCTAAAGGAGAGGAGAAGTCATTCAGCCAAGATTGTGTTTTCAATTTCAGGAGATCTAGAATTGTTTGAAAATCGAAGCAAGGAGAAAATTATGGAATAGTCGCTGTACTTTGACGATTACTACAAATCGGTCCTGTAAGTTCGTATTGTTAGTTTATATGTTGTTATAATCCCTTTTATTTTTTATTATTATTGTAGCAAATTAAATATGCTGTATACTTTGAGAAATTTGAGACAGGAATGAAGAAAGGAGACGTTAGTCCTTAGGTCGGTGATTTGTATCGATGCGATGGCTGTGATCCTGCATATGTTGTAGTTTCCTGACAGCTTGTGTGAGCAGCATTGTGAGTCGATAGATTCAGGATGAATACTGAATACTGATTATATGGACCCCTACGATGGCTGAGTTTCTACATATGTTATGGATTCTCATCAGCTTGTGTGAGTAGCATTGTGAGTGGGTAATTCTGGACCGTATCGATGGCTGAGTTTCTGCATATGTTGCGGATTCTCATCAGCTTGTGTGAGCAGCATCGTATACTGGTTAAACTCTGTCTGGGCTCGAATGAGCTAACTTATCTGGGCTCGTAAGAACTAACCTGTATGGGCTCGTATGAGCTAATTTTGTTTGTGCTCGTATGAGCTAAATTTCTGGAAGACTCAGTGAGATCAACCTGATGCTAATGCCACGGGATAACGAAGATATTTTATTACTCTTTCCGTAATCGAATATTTTATTCTGTAAGTTAATTGTTCTTATAAACTTACTAAGCTTTTAAGCTTACCTATGTATCTGTTTACTATTTTGTAGATTCATCTACTGTTGAAGATCGGATCCTCAAGAAAAATCATACTATCCTGAGAGCTCGTTCAGTTGTCTTTATATCACTTGGCTTATATGGCATGTTTTAGGATTGTGTTACTTGAGTTGTTTTGATATAATGGTTAAATAGCATGGTAAAATTTTGATGAATGTTTTGAAATGTATTCTTTGTTGTTATGGGAAAAATTAAATACCAATATGAAATGTCTATGTAGGTATGATTTTGAGAAATTGGTAAATGCTGTAGACTATTGTGCAAACTTAAACATTTATATATATATTTGACATATGCATACTTGTTTCGGTAGTATTCTTGCTTGTATCGGTAGAAGTACAGAGGAAGTGAGATGTAGGTTACTAATTTGTGTTGTTTTGGTAAATACAAGATAAGTATCGATAGTTCTACTCATAGAAGTATTGGTAGTCTGTGAACTTGTATCGGTAGAAGTTGTAGGGTAGAACTTCTTAACTCTCTGGAGTTTTTAGTATCGGTAGAAGTATGATTTGTTTCGGTAGTTGTGTCACATGTATCGGTAGAACCATCTTGAGTATCGGTAGAACTCTACACTATTTTTGAATTGTTTTTTGACTTGACGACTACTGATATTTGTCCAACAAGTACTAATAGAAGTCTCCAAAAATTATGAAAATGACCTTTTTACCCTTGTTGAGTTGTGATTATAATCGATTGATGATTTATGATGTGTTGGGTGCATATCTTTATTAAAATAAGATTGAATGAAATGATAATAAAAGATGAATAGTGATAGATGAACAATAAGACACTGAGACCTTGATCGGCGACAATTTTGGGTTCTAGGTGTTACACTTTGGTCGCGTGTGCCCACAAGTTCGAATCCATAGGGTTTCTTTGCACAATTGTGGCAGATTTCGATTCCTCTAAAAGTTCACGTTACTGTTTAGTGTTTCTTATGGAATTATGTGCTTACATTGGCTAACCTATTTGCTAAGCATATTTTTCATAACCCTTTTTATCCTAAGTGTGTTACGGTGCCTGAGTTTGTTCTACATGTGACCTGTGATTGCCCTTTGACTGCTCAGGTACGGGGTTATTTGGGAATCACCTGGCAAGGTATCTACGGTGCTATGGATTTTGGGGATTGGTTATTACATTTATGCAATTATACAATTGCAGGAAGAAGGGAGACGATACTTACCACGATGTAGGCTCTCTAGTCGGCACGAAATCGATTACATCTATTGTCCCACCCACCTGTTGTGTCGAGTACGCGCGCCTTTGGTCCACGCTGTGTGAGCTAAAGGCCTACGATTGCATTGACGGTGAAAGCAAATTTCGATATTGCGTTTCGGGGTGCATCTGGGGGCTCTTGTTCGAGGGTGGTGATCCGTGACTCAAAAGGGCAGTTCCTAAGTGGCTGTACACACCCACACAACAATGTCCCCTTACAGTTTGTGGTAGAGGCATTGGCATTTCTCACAGCAGTCTCTTTTGCCAGTGACCTCGGCTTCTCTTTGGTCGTGTTCGAGGGGGATTCCCTACATGTCATCAATAGGTTAAGATCATCACAGGTAGACTATTCTGAAATCAGATCTCTCGTAATGGAGGCTCAGTCTCGTTTACTTACTGATTTTGTGGATGCCATTTTCTACCACTATTTTCGAGAGTAGAATACGGTGGCCGACCTCCTTGCTACTTTATATTTCCGATGAGACGAGCTTCGCTTTTGGGTGAAGGAGGTCCCCTTTTAAGTGGAGACTGCGGTGGTTGTTGACGCCGATGGGTTGAACCCTTCTTCTGCCCGCCCTTTCAGTTGTGGCTTGTGCCGAGCGTGCCCTTCTTGTTTCTTTTGGCCTCTTTCTTGCTGTGCATCGTTCCCTTGCATCCGTTCTCTGCTTCGACAATGGCTGTTTAGCTTCTTTTGGTTGCTTCTGTTAGCTGATTAGGGTTTATTTCATTGTTTGGTTTATTTGTTTTTGTTTTTTTTCCTAGGCCCGATTTGGTTTTTCTGTTGGGTTTGTTGTGGTATTGGGCCTCATTTTTGGACTTCTTTCTTTCTTATTACTCTCTATTTGCAATTAAAGGCTTTCTTCTAAAAAATCATGATTTCTAAATCATTTTATAAAGGCTTATTAATAGTTTAAAAACTATAATAAATAATACGGTAATTATTTTATATCAGCGAGTAAAAAATTTCACAAAAAAAATTAAGAAAATGTCAATTTTCTTTTTTAATTAATTAATTATTATTTTAATACACCTTAAAAACAAGTCACATCAACCCAAAACCAAAGAATAGTGTAATTTACTTAAAAACCACTTCTTTTTATAATCCAATTATAGATTAAAACGTAATTTAAATATTAATAATTAGAATATTAACAAAACATCTAATACTTAAAAAACTCTTCTAGCAGCTTTAAATTCCAGTTTGAGTAAAGAGATAATTGGTTGATTATAAATTAATTAATTAATAAAATGTCCTGACTTTTCCAATTTTTGGTCAAAACGTAAAGCCTGTCAATTATAAATTGATACAAACAACATACAAAAGTATTGTCAATTTCTTTAGTAAATGTTCTGTGGAATTTATTAATTTTATGTATTAACGCATTGAAATTTAAATATCCGTTTTAACGTTTATTGACTATTTGTTTTTTTAAAGAAATATAAATCAAAAGATAAACATTAAATGTAATACATCGGATGAGATTTTTTTATTAGTTTTAACTTAGTTTTTCTGTCATAAGTTGTCTTAACAATATTATTAGCGATTTTTTTTCTCGAGGAATATATTGAATCCTTCATTGATGCAAGAGCTTCAATAATGCATGAATTCTTCTTATCAAGGCAGAATTGGAGTTCTCTTTAAAATCTTGAGTGATATTAATTGCTTTAAGACTATCCGTCTAAATTAATACTCTTTCAAATCTCCGATCAAGTGTGAGTTTCAATCCGTTAAAAATATCCCAAAACTTAGAATCTAAGACAACACAATTACCGAAATACCTAGTAAAGTCGATAATCTATCTCCCATTATGATCTTGCAAAATCCTGTCAACTACAACGAACACATCCTCTACTCTAATCGAGCCATTTGTATTCACGCTTACCCAACTATAAGGCAAAGGAGCAACAGACTTTTTTGGAGGCTTGATAGTATTCGGAATCATCACAAAAGTAAATTGTTTTTCCCAATTAAGAGTGACTTTAAGAACTATATCAACATTTCAAGATAGACTCTGAAAAATGTCTGAAAAATATAAAAGTCTCGATTCTTCCAATTGCGTCACATTAAAACCCAAAAAAAATTGTCAATTAACATCTGTCGCAAGAAAGACAAATTAATTGTTGCAAAGATTAAGCTCCATCTATTCCTGTAAAATTCCTGAAAAAAAGAAGAAAACATACCTGTAAAAACTACCCGATTCCAAATGTCTCTAGTTGTAGTACAATCACGAATAACATGTAAAATATTTCATACTCATGACCACAAAATCTACAAGCATAATTCACTCCTTTTTTAATTTCATGTATATCACCAAAAAAGAAGAAAAAAGTAAGACTAAAGTATTAATTTCATTTTTGACCAAAAAAAAAGAGTATTAATTTCATGAAGAGAGTTATGAGACTTTTAATACGTTAATTTTTTTAAAAAAGTTTTAATACGGTAAGTTTGTATTTTATCATGCGTGTTCAATTAATTATATGTACTAATAATTCATAATTAAATATCTCGTGTAATTTTTTATAAAATAACAATTTTCGTATGGAAAAAAAATTAATTTGAAGATTTTGTATTTGTTTTTCAAATTTAGGAAAATTTAAAAAAAACTTAATTTAATTTTTATTTATAAAAACTAATTTTTTAATAAAAAAACCTAAATTTTGTCACACATGGGTGAAAGATTTTTTTTCCAATGAATGATGAAAGAAAAAAAACTTATATCAAATAGATTTATAAAAATATTATTCATTGTATAAATCATAGGTGAAGTGTTAAAAAATTTATAAACAAATTTTAATCAATCTCAAATTCACCCGTTAATTATTTTTAGTAGTGGTTGTTAACTGTTTTATATTTTAGCTTAATTAATATTTTTATTTAATAGTTATTGCTATTTAAAAAATATTTTTTAATTTATTTTAATAAGATTAATTTTTTAATTAAATTGATATCACGTTAGAACATCCAACCTTGAAACCGCTTTGCTGCATAATTCTGATCGGACATAACAAACAAAAGTAAGAATAAAAGAAATTAAAATAAATATCTTTCTTTTTTCCTATTTAGAAAAATAAAATTTTAAAAAAATAATTCAGCTTTGGTTTATCTGCCTGTTCCTTATCCTGTCGTGTGTTTTCTACGTTAGATGTAATTTAATTTGTTTATGGATTTGATAATTCGTTCATGTTTGTCTAAGATTAAAAGAGTTTGAATAAAAATATTAAGTTAGAAAAATAGTTTCGATAAAAAAAATTAAGTCTGAACCGATCTATTTTAAATTTATAATATTTTATATTATGTTATTTTTATACATTATATAATTTAAAACCCATTAAAAAAATAAATATATACTAAATATATAATACTACTTAAATATAAACATTCAAAAAATGTCAAGATGTCTATATAAAAATTTCAATAAATAAGAAATGAATAAAATATTTAAATATTAAAATAAAGTAAAATAAATATTTAAAAAAATTAAAAATAATAAGATTAATCTTTTGTAAATATAAATGAGTTTGAGTAAAATTTTAGATTTAAATTTCGGATTAGATCAAACTTAAACAAACATAAAATATGTTAATATAATGTTTAAACTCAATCTGAACTTAATCCGACCCAACACATAAACACCACTAAATGTAATTTAATTTTGATTAATTTTTAATTTTTATCATTAAATTTTTGAAATTTACAAAAATTTAATAAGATGTCATCATCTTATTATAAAAATATCATTTTACGGTTAGTGTTGTTATTGAGCTAATGTGAATGTGACATGTCACGTTAAATCATTGCTGCTTGTTGTAATTTCCTTCTTAATCATTCTTCAACATTATTTTTTCCCAATTCAATTAGTTGAACAAATACTAAAATTTATATAATCCCAGAGAAATTTCTTAAAAGATTTCCTATTTCATCAAGAGGACAAGGAGCACTGAAGAGGAAGATGAAAGATGAGCAAAACCCCATTAAATTTCAGCTTCATCTCTTTGATTGTATTGGCTAACTCCTTTAAATTTTCCAAATTTCTAGAGGCTTTACCTTACATATTCATTACAAGATGCTGCAATGGAATTTAGAGGAAACCAGACGACAATTGTTGATGGATTGTTAGTTGATCTGAAATGGGATGCAATGACAACATGATCTGAAAAAAGGCTGCAAGAAGAACATCTTCTCTCGTTTCTTTTGAACAATAAAGAGAACTGATAACAAATGGAGAGTTGAAAGCCATTTTTGATCCACCCAGGGAAAAAATTTTTATCAGGATGTTGGTTTTTATTCATAAAACAACAGAGAAGATTATAAAGAAAGAGTGGGCGAAAGACTCAGGTTGAGCCTTTTGAGGATTTGGGGAAGTGAGAAGTAAGAAAGACAGGCGGTGGTAGAACCGAGGCGACTAAGGTTTGTTGGGGAAGGGGAAGAAGGGGAAAGGAAGAGGAAGGAGAAGAAAAGGGAAAAGAGAAAGAAAGAAATAATAAATAATTTAATATTTAAAAAAGAAAGAAAATAATTTGTTTAAAATTGTAAGTTTTAAAAGTTCAATAACAAAAAATTAAAAATTAACCAAAATCTAATCACATTTGGTGTAATTTACTCTTTTAACTTTCAATTAAATTTGAAGTCTAATCAAAATAAAACTTTTTCAACCGTACTCTTTTCTTTTAATATTCTAATAAAATTAAAATCCTTTGAGTTAAAATTTTAGGTTAAAATACTTGAGAAGTGACCATAATATAGAGATTATATCAAATTAGTTTCTCTATTATTAAAAAATGTAATTTAATCTTTATAGTATTAAAAAAATTATTATTTTTAAATATATTAATGTAATTACATCAATAGTATCTATTCATATTTTCTTAACATTTTGATAATACACACATATTTTATACACACAAGTACTTGAATCTAGATTTCTATTAGAGCCACTCATTGAATTATAAAAAATAAAAAATCAAATTAAATTTAAATTACAACGCGGTTAGCATTTGCTTTATAAAAAAAATCTTACAAATTAAAAATTTTCAATTATAATTTAATTTCAAATAAAATTTTTTATTTACAAACCATAGATTTTATTTCTTTTACATGAACCAAATTAATCCATTTAATAATAAAATAATAATTTAAAACCGTCCTATAATACAAAAATCTCTTAATTACTTTCACCTAAAATTTATTATGCATACATATATTTTTATATTTTATAATAAAAAAATAAATAAAACAAAATATAAATCTATATAATTAAGCTCCGGTAAGAGCTCGTTAATGTAATTTAATCATATGTTAGTTTTTCTTCTCCATTTAGAACTAATACATATATTTTTCTCTCCCCTCTTTCCTTGAAATTTTGTTAATCTGGTTTAGTCTTCCATTCGGCAACCCCACCAAAAAAGGAAGAAAAAAAAAATCTAGAGTTGAATTTTGGGTTCAACGTTTGAACTTTGAAGGTCTGGCTATTTCGGTTATCAATATCTAAAGAATAAAAATCGTTGTAAATTTCTGTTCCACAGAATAACGAGGGAGAGAGAGAGAGGTCGCATTCTATTGTCTTTAATGTGATGCCCGTTTGCTGCTACTGCTTAGGTATGTTGAAAAGCCACACTTCAGGTTTGATGCTTTTGCTTTTAGCTTATACTTTCAGCTTTTATTTTTTGAAATATACGGCTTTGATTAGTTCAAGCTAAGTGTTGATGCTTCGATTTAATGACTATTTCTTTTTTAAAAAGGAAATTATTTGAGAAATAAGGAAAGGCTGCTTTGTTTGTTTGTTCTGTTGTTTGAGTGTTGAAGAAGTTTTTTAAATTTAATCCGGTAGTGAGAAGTTTTTCTTTGATGATTTTCGGAGGTTTGAACTAAGAGTGTGATAGAGGAAAGGAAGTGATGAATTATAGCTCTGTCGAGGACTGTAACGTGTATAGATCGGATATAGTATAGTTACTGTTATTGTTAAATTGAACAACATTGATTCGCCTAATGTTCTCAGCGATTCTGACTTTTCTTATGGCTATTTTTGTTTTAAGGAATGTTAATTTTTTATGTGATATTGGTGTTTGAGACCAGTTTGTCTGGTTTGTAGCAGAGGCTTGGATGCCCCCGAAGTGTGGCAACCAGGTGTTAGAACTTGAAGTAGGTAGCATGTTGAGTGTGAAGCACAAAAATTAATTTAACGCCTCATTTAATGAAAGGGATTGTATAATGTATTCGTTTTACTTGTTAAGAAGGAAAGAGAGGGGGAGGGGCTGCTTAGAATCAATTGTTGCACATTTGTCAAATGTATATTATTTGTGTATGTTTGTATATTCAAACAGTGGATTTTGCAATTAATAAGAAGGTTCAAAATAAAATCTTTAGAAAGGGAATCTTTGATCTGGGCATACTTGGAAAAGGTAATCGTTTCTCAAATAATGAAACTAAAAGAGAACACTCCTTTCAATCACTTTATTCTAAACACTCAATTAGTCCGTGTAAACTTGTATAAGCATTCTACATTTGCACCACACAGCTGCACATCTTTAGTTTATCACTTTGCGTAGCGTTTTTCAGCATTTTGTTCTTTTCAATTTCTAATCGCTTGATAATGATAGATCCAGATTAAATAAATATAGCTCCTGAGTACGTGTCAATATTTAATTTGTCAATATATGCGCTTCCATGTTCTCTTATCTCTGCAATGAACACATTACTGCCACCATCAGCATTCTTGGTATATGATTTTTATTTGCACATTTCTGCCTTCTTTTTGGTTTTTCCTAGTAGTTATACAAAATACTCCATTATACTTTTTGGCATGCTAATGATGCTTAGCTGATTTACCTAAAAGATGCATTAACCTGATTATTGTTGAGAATTCATTTGATAAGAAGCAAATACCCGAATATTTACTGCTTAGAAGCTCTCATATTAAGAAAAATTGGTGTATGTTCTCTTCCCAACGTTGACTTGTGATGGAGCATGGTTAACACTATTGGCTTTTGAATTGGAATCACGAGAGCTCAACTCAAGACAATAGTAAGAAACTTTTTTCCTGTTTTCTAGACATATGGCTTATCTTGTTAAACAGCAAGATTAGACTTTGGGAAATCATCTTCTGTCCTTATAATGTGAATTTGTTACAATGGTCATTCCACATGCAAAGCATTATCTTTTGCTATTGATTGCACTTCAGAGGATTTAGCAACTACCCTGCTTATTTGGTTCCAAGTGTTTGAGCATTGGCCATAAAATTCTGGGAGTTTTTTCTATGGGGGCAGAGGGGGAAGATTTTGGGATGTTTTAGAGAATTGATAACAAAATTTCTCTACTTTGAAAATTTACTCCTAGGATTTATATCAACTCCTCTTGTTTCTTTGTATCCTACTGTTATGTATAACAAATCATTTAATAGGAGTATGCATATCATGTTATACAGAAACAGGTATTTCTGTGTGCATTTCTAGTGAAGGTTCTTCATTTATGCTTGGAAAGTAACTTTATTATTTCCTCTTCTATTTATTGGTTAATAATATTGAATGCGGAGAAATCCAAAAGCTTGTTGCATAATTGTTTAACAATTAATATTTTCCAGATTCTTTCCTCCTTGTTTGGTATTTAACTTTGCTACCGTGCAGAGGTCCACCTTCAACAATGCCTTCTCTTCAACTGTTGCAGTTAACTGATCGTGGACGAAATCTTTTGGCCTCTAGGAGGTATTGATGTATTATATTGGTGATAATAAATTTAAATAATTAATTTGACACTTCTATATCTTAGCTCATTCAATTTATTTGTTGTATAAGTTATAAGAGTTTTTGCTTTTCTGATAGTTTGATAATGATAACACCGATAATTTAAATGTCTGCTAGCGCAAGTATTATGTTGTCTCGCCATTCTCCTTACTTTGTCCTCATATCTTCTTCTTGATGAATGTGAATAATAGAGAAAAATGTCTCTTTCGGTTTTTTTTTTTTTATTTGTTTGGTGTTGCTGATGAGCAACATATACTGGTGGTGACCCTATGGATAAAACAGCCCATGCTCTACAATCGTCAGAAACTATAAAATGTTAGAAGAATAATACACCACATGATAATTTTGTGGGGATTTTCTTGCGTTGTAGGTTTAGTTCTTGAAGACCCTTGCATGTTTTTTACTCTCTGTTTGCATGTATATTGTGCATCTTGGGAACAATTTGTATCAAGACATGCCTTTGATTATTTATTAAAATTTTCTAGGGGTTTTCTTGCATTGTAGGTTTAATTCATGAAAACCTACTGTCTGAATGCATGCATCTAGTGCATTTTGGAAACAATTATTGTATCCAGACATCATTTTATCAATTAGAAAAATCTTGAAAGTTGTTGCTTTGATGATTTTTAAAAATTTTCTAGACTTATTTCAGAGGGTGAATAATGTAGAGAAAGAAAAGCACAATGCATTTTATTTTATTTCAGATAAGCAAAGAAAGAGATTGAGATACTCATTGTTGATGGGGTGAATGTATCCACGAAAGAATTGGCCTTGAGTGATGCATTTTTGATCAGGTTGGCCATAATTAACCTTGGAGTTTCTGCCTTGTGGTTACCTTTCCCTCTTTAAGAGGAGGTTTGCTGTAGACCTAGGATCTAATCTCACATCTTATTTATCGCTGGGGGTTTATGCCTCAATTTCCTTAGCCAAAAAATAAAAAACTTAATTAGTAATCTTGAAGGTTCTTAAATATGTTAACTGCCTTGAATGAAAATATTTCCTGAGTTACACACACAAAAAACAAAAAAAAAAAAGGGAGGGAAGCTGGAAAATATTTAATATGGGTAGCAGAGTAAGTATGACTTGGGAATATTCATTCTGTTGTGAAAATGATGTAGGAGAAATACCACTGTTTAGTAGGGAACTTGTGATTTTAAGCTAGGCCCTATATGTCTTACTATAGATGTACTAAAAGATAGTATCAAAGATAGGACTCCTTTTTTCTAAAGGGTGAAATGCTTGATTTTAACTTTTAATTGAACATTTTTGATCTGGAGCTTTAGTATTTCTTCACTATAACTGCAGTTTTTATCCATCTGTTTACCATCCTTTCGAGGTCAATATGTTATGTGGCATGATATTATTCCTCACTCCACCTTCCTGGTGGAGCTCTGTCGGATGACCATGCCATGAAAGTTGCAAGACAAAACATTTGTCTTCTCTCCTTCCCTGGTGTCTGTCTATAATTTTACTACTTTTATGGTTTTACAGGAAAGCAGTACTGCTTGCTTCTGGTATCGTGGTTGCTGGTGGCACTGCTGCCTATCTGCAATCGCGGTTTAGTAGTAAGAAGCCCTATTCTTATGGTCATTCCAATGGGGTGCAAGATGATAGAGAAAATTCAGATGAGGTTCTTAAAAGGAATAATAATGTAAAGGGAACTACACGAAAGAGAGGTGGATTAAAGTCCCTTCAAGTTTTAACAGCAATTCTTCTATCTAAGATGGGCCAAACTGGCACACGAGATCTTTTGGCTTTGGTGGGCATAGTGGTAAGCCTTTCTTTTTGTGCATTGACAACATGCTGGTTCAATATTGTGCTTGCTTTCTAAGTTCCTATTGTTCTTTATATTTTATTTGTGGCACCACAATCTTTTTCATTGAAATTGCAATCGTTGTTGAGAAAATGGGCCAGACAGGAAAGTTGGAGATTATATTTGTTTTTAGCTCCTTAAGGAGTGGGTATTTAGGTTTTTCACAAAGTTGAAATTTTGGTGTAAAGATGCTGTTTGATGTGGTTTAAGTGGCATATTAAATGAGGCACTGGTTCAAATCCATATTTATGCTAGACAATGGCAATTTGTTACCTCAGTACCAACCCAAAACATTCTGTATCAGATATACTTAGGGTATTTTTTTTTTATGTAGAACAGGAAAATACAAATAACTAAAATAAGTTACCACAGCCTAGTTGCTTGACTTCTCTCTTCAGTTATTGTATTTTATTTTTAACAATTATTTAGTGTATTCGATCATATAGTAATATGAGAAGCAATTGGAAACTAAGACACTTTTTCTATCTGCTCTTGTTATGCATGCATCTGTGTGAAGATTTACTTATAAACCTATGATTTTAGCTTGCATTCCCTTGTGAACTGTATCAGATATAGCAGTTGGTATGGAAAACCTTTAAAAAGTTCAATGGAAATTTATTTTCCTTCAAAGGGATGTGACACAAGTGACTTTTCTAGCATGGACTTTAAGGGTTTTGTGTTATTTTTAAGTAAAGCATCTACTCTATACCTTTTTTTGCAGGTCCTGAGAACCGCTTTGACCAATAGATTAGCAAAAGTTCAGGGGTTTCTATTCCGTGCTGCTTTCCTTCGGCGTGTACCATCATTTTTCCTGCTAATATCCGAAAACATTTTGCTGTGTTTTCTTCTGTCAACCTTTCATTCTACTTCAAAGTACATAACTGGTACCCTAAGTCTGAGGTTCAGGAAAATACTGACAAAGCTCATCCATACACATTACTTTGAGGTAGTTTTCTGCCTTTGATGATGTAGTAATCTGTATATAGCTGATTTGTTTTTCTCTTTTTTTATGTTACACTTTTTAATCTGGATAAATCAGTTCATGATTCATACTTTGTTGTTCATTTCTTCCTGCATAAGTGAGTGTCTTCTGTGCACATCTTTATCAGTGGCAGGTGGCATACATGTTTTATGTTTTAGTTGTCTAATAATCTTTATATGTGAATATCTATTTTCCTTTTTTTTATTCTATTCTATTTTTTAATTGTTTATTATATCTTAAACCAAAGCATTATTTATTATACCTTAAAGATATGTTCTCAGAACTACATACAATTTTCTTTATTGTGGAAAAAGAATCCTACTCATGGTGTTGTAATACGGCAGACATTTGAAGGGTTATAGCATTAAGTATATTTTCTATGATTGGTGAAAATTCTGAGGATTTTGTTTTACAATCCAGATATCTTGTCATTTATGCTTTCCTCCCAATGCCTTTTTCCCAGTCCTTTTTCCTCCCTTTCAATAGCGATGAGACTATCTGTCTAATATATCTATATACTATCTATTAAGTTTATTGCCAACAATGTGAAAGATAATTGTCTTTCTTCATCATTTTTTTTTTCTTTTTTCTAAGAGAGAAGAAAGGAAAAAAGAGAAAGAGAAAGGAGTTAGGGGAAGAAAGGAAAAGAAAACAAGAAGGAAATAAAGACTGGCAAAGAGGCAGAAAAAAAAAAGAGAAAAATAAATAAATAAATAATAATATCTTATAACAATAAATTGAAATTATCTTCAGATTGGCATTATTCACATACTTTTTCAAGTTTGTGTTATGTGTCACACAATGTTTTTTTTTTTTTGAATATGGCCAAGTTGATATTTGTGGATTCAGATTAATCAAACTTTCGCAATTTTGAACCTGTTTGATTTGGGTTTAGCCTAATTTCGGTCATTTATTTTATTTTATTTTCCTTGATTCTTTACATGCATATTAAAAAAAAGAGTTCAAAATTGTATTTGGATTATTTTAATAGATGAAAATACAAGTTAAATTTTTTTTAAAACTATATAAGATTATATAATTACAGATTGTAATTGTTTTATCCTATAATTTTAATAGGCCTTAGTATATGTAGAAGTCTAATAATGGATGGAATTTGTAAAAGTTTTGAAAGCTTGCTATTATTAATTAATTATCGTTTACCTTTGTTATGATCCTTAATTTGTATGTTTTGATAATTTATTGATGTAAGAAATTTAAGCCCTACTAGTTAAACACTAGTTAAGTATTTATGTTAATAACCATTTTCCTGTTTTGTGTTATACGTTAAGGTAAAGTATTGAACTCCATATATTTTTCTTATGTATGGATTCATTAAGTATCCTTTAACAGTCATTGAAAAGTTAAAGTATGCAATGAAATGCTGGATTGTAGACTAGTAAATGGCAAATTTAATCTCCATAACTGAGGATGACAGCTTTATTTTGTTTGTTACATATAAGAAGCTCTTACCTCTGATTTCCATGCATTCTACTTTTTAGTAATTTTATTTTACTATGTTTTCTCTATTGTTTATCGGTAAAATATGTAATTTCAGAATATGGCTTATTATAAAATATCACACGTTGATGGACGGATTAGGAATCCTGAACAACAGATTGCAAGTGATGTTCCAAGATTCTGTTCGGAGTTGAGTGAGCTTGTACAGGATGATTTGACAGCAGTTACTGATGGTCTGCTTTATACTTGGCGTCTTTGTTCTTATGCTAGCCCAAAATACATTTTCTGGATATTGGTAATTCTTTGTCCCATCATTTGTATCTGTTACAGGCTTAGATAAATTTCTGGCAACTGCTCTGCTAATGAAGTTATTAGTGGTCACTGGTCACATTAGCAAGTGGTATTGTTTTGCAGGCCTATGTTTTGGGAGCGGGAGCTGCAATAAGAAATTTCTCTCCAGCTTTTGGAAAACTAATGTCCAAAGAACAACAGTTGGAAGGAGAATACAGACAGCTTCATTCGAGGTTAAGGACCCATGCAGAAAGTATTGCATTTTATGGTGGAGAAAGTAGAGAAGAATCTCATATCCAGCAGAAGTTTAAGAATCTTGTTAGGCACTTGAGGGTCGTACTTCATGACCATTGGTGGTTTGGCATGATTCAAGACTTCTTATTGAAATACCTTGGTGCCACTGTTGCTGTCGTGTTGATTATTGAGCCTTTCTTTGCTGGCAATCTTAGACCGGACACTTCAACATTGGGACGGGCAGAGATGTTAAGCAATCTAAGATATCATACCAGTGTTGTAATTTCACTATTTCAGGCCCTAGGAACCCTTTCTATAAGTTCAAGACGGCTAAATCGCCTCAGGTATTCTTCTGTTGATTTCTGGCTTTCAAGAGGTATTAGAGATATAACATTTAGAAGAACAACATATGGAGGAACACTAATAACTTTCTAAGCAACCTCCGATATATGTTGCATATTCTGTCATATTGTAACAAGAGAAGACTTGAGTGAGGCAGAGAGAACATTAAGCACTGTATAACCAACCCCTGAAATCTTACCATACACATACTTAAAATTAATGATTAATGCACATTCAGTATGGTTGTTAATTATTACTAGAAGGAATGTTACTGAGACACAGATATCTGGTTCCTCTAATAACTTAAGTTTTATTCTTACTGCCATTTCTGTTAATATCTTCCAGTGGTTATGCTGATCGCATTCATGAGTTAATGCTCATATCAAGAGAGCTAACTGCTGTTGATAAAAAACCGTCGTTTCAAAGAGCAGCAAGTAGGAATTACTTAACTGAAGCTAATTATGTTGAGTTTTCCAATGTAAAGGTATTTGAGTTGATATTGAACGATTTATGATTCTTAGTATTCCTTTACCAGATTTTTTGCTCTAATACTTGAAATGTTATACAGGTTGTCACTCCATCTGGGAATGTTTTGGTGAAGGATCTCTCTCTGACAGTTGAATCGGGATCTAATCTTTTGATTACAGGTTGTTTTCCCCTTGAAAATTGTAATTTACGTATTTTGCCAGTAATATGCTCTATGTTGCAATCTCCTCATCTTCTGGACATTCTTCTATTTTGCTTTCTTCAATCATCTCTATTATTGTCTAGGAAGTTAATGACTTTTTCTGGAATTAGTTACCATAAACAAGTTTTAGGTTTTGTTATGTGATGATTTATAGCAAGTTTTGGATGACTATGTGGATATTTGTTCATGGAGTTTAATTCTTCATGATATACTTACCAAAGACAGTGTTGCTTAATTAAAGTTCTATTTTAACAACAATATTACTTTGTAGCTAGATAAGTAATTTTATACGCGAGTAAGTAAAAATGCTTTAGCATTTAAATAAAAGCAGAAAAGGGTTCACCTTTTTGCAGGTATTTATAATTTTGCTTTATTTGATATTACTCTGCTAAAACTTCAAAATCATGTTTTCTCTGAGATATTAAAAAGATAAGAAAAACTGAGTAAGAGTACTGGAGATAGATGTAGGTGTGGATTTATGCTTTAGTGCTGGAACAAGGATGAGTTGAAGGCAAGGAATGCAGCCCCTCTCTCACCTACTCATCTATCCCTTATACATGCAGACATGCTTCTGATTTTTGAAAAGTATTAATACCCTTAAACCTGTGCTTTTTCACTGAATAGTGAGAAGTCTTGGTTGTTCTTTATGCCTGTGTATGTGTTTTGCATGTGTGGGCTTATGTTTCTATTTTTATTTATATCTGCTGCCCTTCTTTTATGTTTGTGTTTCAATATTCTAATCTGTCCTGTGGTGTTTAGAAAATCATTGATTAGAAAATTTTGGAAAGGCAATGCTTAATCCTCCTTGGAAGATGTGTATGAATTTTAGGTGATTGTAAATCTTTGTTTTTTCTTTGCTGAAGGTCCAAATGGCAGTGGAAAGAGTTCCCTTTTCCGGGTTTTAGGTGGTCTTTGGCCACTGGTATCTGGCCATATTGTGAAACCTGGGGTTGGTTCTGATCTTAATAAGGAAATATTTTATGTGCCACAAAGACCATATACAGCTGTTGGAACACTTCGCGACCAGTTAATTTATCCTCTTACGGCAGATCAGGAGGTTGAACCTCTTACACATGATGGAATGGTAGAACTATTGAAAAATGTACGAGTTTCATCTCATAATATTTTCCATATTTTCTCATTCTTGAAATTGTATTGACGTATTCTATTTCTTCCGAGTTTTCAATATAATTCTTATCTTCGTTGTCCATTCAGGTTGACCTTGAATACCTATTAAATCGCTACCAACCCGATAAAGAGGTTAACTGGGGTGATGAACTCTCTCTTGGGGAGCAACAGAGATTGGGGATGGCTAGACTGTTCTACCATAAGCCTAAATTTGCAATTCTTGATGAGTGCACTAGTGCTGTGACAACTGATATGGAGGAGCGGTTTTGTGCTAAAGTTAGAGCTATGGGTACATCATGTATAACCATATCACATCGTCCAGCACTAGTTGCATTTCATGATGTGGTTTTGTCTTTGAATGGAGAAGGATGTTGGACAGTTCATTATAAAAGGTACCAAATATAAATTTGTGGTTTTTGCATATATATCTTTTCCATTTGGTGACTTAATTGAACTCTTATAAAACCTGTAGTGAGGATTCTTCAGTACAAAGTGAAAATGGGATTGAATTGACTGAAGTTTCTGAGACAAACCGCCAAACTGATGCAATTGCAGTTCAACGAGCATTCACAGCAGCTAAAAAGGTCTTAAAATTTTGAAACTTGGTTTTCTTGTGTGTTTGTTGTGTTAGGTTCTGTTACTCCACATCTCTTTAAATCTTGGGTTTCTTATGGTCATATATACAAGTTGAGCCCCTTGTCCTATTTGTTGCTGATTAGTAGAGTTGCTGTGTTATGTTCTTCCTGCTTGTTACCCTTGTGAGGTTGTCCAAGTGTAGGTCCTGTGTTGAACTACACATAAGGAGGATTAAGTGATGTTTTCTCACATCTGTTATGTAGTGATTTCATGAGGTCTTAAATTCAAGTTGGTTCTCTCCATCTATTGCCAACTGCATCTACTGCCAATTGGTTTAGGTTGGATGCTTAACACAGTATCAAAACCCAGTTTGTTCTATTCTTCCTGCCTGTTAACCCATGTCACCATGTGAGGTTGTCCACATGTAGCCCCTATTAAGTTTGGCTGCTTAACATCAAATTAGAGTCCGTGCGTTTTTTGTTTGTCTTTCATGTTACCCATAATGAGGCTGTCCACACGTAGACTCTTACTGAGTTGTGTGAGGAGTTTTAAGTAGTGTCATCTGATATCTATTAAGCCTTGGGTTTTATGTGGTCTTATATTAAGTGGATGTTTAATATTGTGTGTGCATCTTTATTATTATTATTATCTCACTACAAAATTTTGACTGAATTTTCTAGGATTCTGCATTCTCAAATCCAAAGACTCAATCATATTTATCAGAGGTCATAGCAGCATCTCCCTCTGTGAATCATGATGACAAGTTACCTGTTGTTCCTCAACTCCAGAGGGATCCAAGAGTACTTCCATTAAGAGTTGCTGCCATGTTTAAAGTACTGGTATGTTCTGGAAGAGCCTTTTTTTCATTCGCATATCAGTCATCAACTTTGTGAAGTGCTAAATTTACTGGAACTCGTATGATGAATTTCCCAAAAGACATAGCTTCTCTTGTTTAGCTAGGTCATTAAATAGGAGATTTGGGAAGCTGTTATGACTTTGTGCCTTCCTCATTTGAGTTTTCATTAGTGTTTCAGATCCTGAACATAATTCTTTAGTAGTAGTAGATTTGATTTAACTGGCTTTTACCATAGAGTTTTAATCCTAAGAAATAAGTGCTTGAAGTTATATATTGTCTTTTTCGAAAGTTCCATTATGGATTAATATTGATGGAGTTGACCACCTTTGACTAAATGTTCTCAACTAGTAGCTTAAATATTGTTGTATAAATATTTGTTTAGCATATGGAGCATGAATTTTTATGATATTCTACTTATCTTCAATGTTTGAATTCAAGTAATCATGGTGCAAGGAGCACTTAATGTGAACAATGAGTAAATCGTGTTTTCATCCACCTGCAAAACTTTTTAATTCTTCTATCTGACTGTGATTTTGTGTTTCAGGTACCTACCTTATTTGACAAACAAGGGGCTCAACTGTTTGCAGTTGCTTTACTTGTTGTCTCGAGAACTTGGGTATCAGATCGGATTGCATCATTAAATGGTATTAGAAATATTTTTATTTTACCTTTTATCCATTTTAAAATCTGTTAGATTGTTTATTTTTATTTTAATGCATCAATTCTCAGGAACGACTGTGAAGCATGTTTTGGAGCAGGATAAGGCAGCTTTTATCCGATTAATTGGGATAAGTGTTCTTCAAAGCGCTGCATCTTCTTTCATTGCACCTTCCTTGAGGTAATTTTTCTATTAATTATGATGTATGAACCTCTATATCAAATAAACAAAAAGGAGATACAAATAGAGAAACATTTCAGTTAAATTGTCGATTGAGTCAGTTCTAAAGCTATATTTTTGTTATTTTACTTATTTAATTTTGGTGATATTTTATCTCTCTCCAATAAAGGCATATATATGTATTTGTATATGTATATGTATATGTACATGTACATTATACATACACAATTTCTTCCTAATTACTCTAGGTTATATTGTGTTATCATCATTTAGTGCTAGTGTATTGTACCCCCAAAGACAACTGATACCATAGTATGAATGTGAACCCTCTCTCTAGGGTCTATATAAGTTCTTGGAGTCTAAAGAAGGCTCTACTGTTTTTTTTTTCATAAAGGTCTTGAAATCGCTTTCTCTGCAATAAAAAAAAAAGAATTCTCTGAAAAGAATTTTATCTAGCTCTACTTCCAAATGTGTTAATGAAGCCATAGTAAGTTCTGACTTCTAAAATTTTCCTGAAGAAAGTTTGCAGCATCAATCAAGAGGATTGTGCCGTCCATATTAGTATGCTTTTTCTCCTACACTGTAAAAAAAATGCTCTTTGAAACTACTTAATTCTGTGCTTCAGTATGTTCTTTGTGTTGTACATGCAGATTGAGTAGCTTATTTTATATGCAGAAGGCTGTTTGTCCAACTTGTTGGTTTCTATTTGCCTTAAATTGTGACTGTTAAATATTAATTAGTTGTTTTGTGATAAACAATGTCATGGTTCATAATCTCTGCTTGTCGTCTATTCTTATTATATTTCCATTACTTATGCCATTCTGGTAAACTTCTGAGTAGGTTTCTGGATCATACGAGTACAATGAATGTAGGTCACGCATTGACAATTTTGTGGATAATACCCAGCCATATTCCTACTAAGATTTTTTTAACTTGTGTTGTTTTTTAGTGCTTCAGAAGACTTTGATTATACTTGATTCTTGGTGGTATGAATTTCACCACATAAATTTCATTCTCATCCCTAGCTTTATTTCACATCTAGCATGCTTTCTTGGTTTACAGGCACTTGACTGCAAGGCTGGCCCTTGGATGGAGGATCAGATTGACTCAACATTTGCTGAAGAACTACTTAAGAAATAACTCATTTTACCAGGTAGTTTGATCATCTCAGAAACAATGATGGCCAAGAACTTCGGCAAGCATCGCACAGTGTTCATAATTGTCACTACTATTGCATAGAATTCAGCATTGGTAAATTCACATCAAATGCATCTTCTTGTAGGTCTTTCACATGTCAAGAAAAAATATTGATGCGGATCAAAGAATAACTCATGATCTTGAAAAGTTAACTACTGATTTATCGGGGCTGGTTACTGGAATGGTAAAGCCATTTGTTGACATTTTGTGGTGAGTAAACTATCTTGATCCATTGTGGTACAACTATTTGTTTCCTGATTAATCTTGATTCTAGGCTTTGAAATTATTTGCTCCTTTCCTCTCTCCCTTAGCTCTCTTCCTAAGACAATTTCTTGACATAAGCAAATTTTTTTAGGTTCACCTGGAGAATGAAGCTTTTAACTGGACAAAGGGGCGTCGCCATTTTGTATGCTTATATGTTGCTTGGTCTGGGTTTTCTAAGGACTGTTACTCCTGATTTTGGTGATTTGACAAGTCGAGAACAACAACTTGAGGGAACCTTTAGGTAATTCTATCTTGGTTTATGATCCATGCTTCAATACTAAGAATGCTAGATGTACTTACACATATGGAAATACTTGTATGAACGTGTATAAAGCAAAAGTACTTAAATAAACTGGTGTTTCCAAATCCAGATGTGGTCTGTTATTGGGTAGGAAACTCAGGAACTGAGCTGGATAATCACAAACAAAAAGTAAATCTAGAATAACAATAAAACCTGGCTGGTTTCAGAAACTGTCTGGTGCTTCAAAGTGTTTGTTTTACCCTTTTCTAATAAATGATACCGTCATCCAATCTAATTTTAGAACATGCAATGATTCATATAGCTACCCCTCTCTGAAAAAGAAGAGGGGAAAAAGGGAATTGAAGATACGTGGCATAGACGGTTATTTTATTTGGGCTTTATTAGAAGTTAGATTAGATAGTAAAGATACGTGGAAGAATGGCAAGAAAGAAGGGAATTGTTGAAGATGAATGAATATTTGCTTCTAGTAAACTTGCCTAAATGACGCAACAGACTGATCAGAACATTGTGATAAGAATATGCTGCCATCTTATTTTTATATTTTAATTATTTATTTTTAGTTTTTTCATGTGATCATGTCTTAAGATCAGTTTTGCGCTGGTTAAACTTTTCAATTTTAGGTGTTCTCATATTATTGCAGTTCATTACCTGTTTAGTTGTTAAAGTATTGATTGATGTAATACAAATAAATGTTCTCCTCCGGGAACTTATGTTTAATTTGTTCAATATCTGGATGTTGCTGCGTATGTCATTCTAATAACTTTAACTATTACGTTAATTAGGTTCATGCATGAAAGACTGCGCACTCATGCTGAGTCAATCGCTTTCTTTGGAGGTGGTGCTCGAGAAAAAGCTGTAAGATAATTGAATTCATTGTTCTGTCTGAAGCATTGGAATATCAACTATTCCATCCATTTATGTGATGCCAATGCAAAATTTCCTTGTGGAAAAATAGACTGAAATCGGAGTTTATTTAAGCTCACAATTGGCTAGAAACTGGAAGTTTATGTTTAAACCCATCAAATATAGTTTACATTTTATATGCCTAGGCTGAATCCAATAAAATTAATTCTTTTTTGTATTGATCCTCCAATTGTTGGTTTTTTACGGGCTTGAATTTTGCAGCAAGAATCGTTTAAAATCCTTGGTAAGAAGTTACATGCATGTTGCAGATTCCATGTGTAACTAATTTTCTCAGAAGGATACTGTTTGATTCCTCCCTCCCTTCTCTTGTTAATATATTATATATGTTTTATAGCCTTGTCTAGACAGTACATGACCTGAAAATTTGTTTTGCATGAAAGCCAATTTTAGCAATTTTTGCATGAATCATGGTTTTCTGCCTTTCTCTTTTCCACGATTCCCCCCCTATTTTCCTTTCCCTACCCCTAATTCTATGTTTGTTCTATTTGCAGATGGTCGAGTCAAGATTTAGGGAGCTTCTTGATCACTCTTTGTTACTTTTGAAGAAGAAATGGTTGTTTGGTATTCTTGATGATTTTGTAACGAAACAGCTTCCTCATAATGTTACCTGGGGTTTGAGCTTATTATATGCCTTGGAACACAAGGGGGACCGAGCTTTAGTTTCTACTCAAGGTGAGATATTTGATTTATTTTTCTTGTACTTTGGGGTTTCTCCTGCCTCTCTCTCTCTGAAAATACTTGGAACTATTTTTAGGTGAGCTTGCGCATGCGCTGCGGTTCCTGGCATCTGTTGTGTCTCAAAGCTTTTTAGCTTTTGGTGACATCCTGGAATTGCATAAAAAGTTCCTGGAGCTATCTGGGAGCGTCAACCGGATTTTTGAGCTTGAAGAGCTTCTCGATGCTGCACAGTCTGGTACATCTATTTTGCACTTTTCTAGTGGTTGTTTAAACCTTGCATTTCATTTTTATGTGTTTTTTCATTATTTTTTCTGGTACAATTGCATGAATATCTAGTTTTATTCTCTTAGTTGCTATCATTTCTTTTATGAGCTTTCTTTTCTTTCTGTCAGTGCTGAGTGCTTATTTTTCTTTGGCCAGCATGCTGGTATTGAGTGTGAAGAAGCTTTAGATAATATGAACATAACATGTTTAGAGGTTAAGAAATTCATAAATTATAACAACATAAATTAATAAGAAGTTATTCTGCCTCTTTGATGAGGTACCAGTTGAATGAAGTTCTTATCAGAGTTGATTTGGTTTAAACTGAAGTATGTTCCTTCTAACCGTTAGGTCTGTATGTAAGCTTCTTACAATGTGACGCTGAGTACATTGTATCTTTAGTTCATTTTTAACAAAAACCAAAACACATGCACTTGTTGTACCTTATCAGAACAGGAAATTTGAAATGTTGGTTGTGTTTTAATTTGATATACCGTTGCTCATAATATGTATTATGCGAGGAAGTCTTCCATATGGCGTATTGCTTCTGCATGGATCAACTTCTTTTCCAACTCTTCTGTTTATTTATTTATTTTAAGACTTGATTGTCTAAATGTTCAACATTAATCTAACAAGATCATCATCTAACCAGGGGATTTGAACATCGATAAGTTGTCACAATCTCAGAGCACTAGTCTCTATGCCGAGGATGTCATTTCTTTTGCCAATGTGGATATAATTACTCCAGCACAGAAACTTTTGGCTAAGCAGTTGACATGTGATGTTGTACCAGGAAAGAGCCTGCTTGTTACTGGTCAGTATAGGAAGTATTATCTTTTGTCTTGATAAAAGATCTACATCTGATGTGCTTTTAATCTCTTAAGGTCCAAATGGTAGCGGAAAAAGTTCTGTCTTCAGAGTACTTCGAGGTCTCTGGCCCATCGTGAGTGGAAGACTTTTTAAACCTATCCACTATTTTGATGAAGAGGCTGGATCGAGTTGTGGCATCTTCTATGTTCCTCAGCGACCATATACATGCCTGGGAACTTTAAGGGATCAAATCATATATCCTCTCTCTCGTGAGGAAGCTGAGATGAGGGAATTGAAGTTTTATGGAAAAGGTGACCTACTTGCAAAACTTCTATTGTTTTCCTTATCCTTTGAGTTTCTATTTTGACGTCTACTATTTATTTGATCATGGAATAGCATGATAAAACACATTGCTTCTGTTGCCAATCTTTCAGACATTTTTGGTGAATGATTTCATTTGAATACTTTTCTTGACTTTCAAGTTATATGTTACAAAAATAGGTACCATTTAGATGTGGTCTATTAAAGATTAGTTACAACAAGAAACTGTGCTTGTCCCCTCTATTTAGGGTGACTGTAAGGATCATATTTTTGTCGTGCTCTGTTAAAAAGTTCAATTCTCAGGGAGCTCAGCAAAGGTTCCTGTGGTATCTCTCCCCCCAAGATATAGTTTGCCAAAATTAGGTTAAGTTCTCATGTACCAGAAACATAGAACCTTCTGGAATTTGGGCAATTGATATTTTCATTTTTTATCTCTTGGGATAGAGTTATCAAGGGAAATGAACTATAATTAAGTTCAAAGTGTGCAGATATCTGTCTAGGGGTTTCTCATGATAGTGTATCTGATCTTTCTTTTTCATTTAGAATGACATAACAGTTTAAGAAGCACGGTATCCTTTCTTGTCTCTACGGTGTTAAAGTTACATTTCATATTTCTTCAACGATTTCTCCAGAAACAATGTATCGAATTAGTTTATATTTTGTGGATTGTGAACATGCAAAGTTTCAGGTAAAATATCAGCAGATGGCATGAACATTCTTGATGCTCGATTGAAAACTATTCTTGAAAATGTTCGGTTGAATTATCTTTTGGAAAGAGAGGATGGTGGTTGGGATGCCAATCTCAATTGGGAGGACACACTCTCTCTTGGAGAACAGCAGAGATTAGGCATGGTGAGTTCAGCTAATTTACAGCACCTTCAAGCCATTTATGGCAACAATATTTCACTATTCATACCAGAGTTCTCTTGTTTGATATCGAACTTTCTGTTTTACCAGGCACGTTTATTCTTCCACAAGCCTAAATTTGGTATCCTTGACGAGTGCACAAAGTACGTCAACAATCCATACGGATTTTTTTGTACATAATCCTTATTTCATTAGAAAACTAACTAGTTATCTAATTCACCTGCAAATTTTCCCCACGGCAGTGCCACAAGTGTCGATGTTGAGGAACAACTTTATAGAGTGGCAAAAGATCTGGGTATAACTGTCATTACCTCATCACAGGCAAGTAGTTTCACCGGGTAGTGATCAATGAAATATGCAAATAATTATTTCCAGAACTTTAATTCGGTGGATAATACAATATTAGAGATGCTTGGGATGATTATCTGATGGCAACAAACTAGCAGCAACTGTTGCACTTTTCAACTGTAATTTTTCCGGCGCTTTATTTATTTATTCGTTATTGTACTTTTCCAGCGTCCTGCTCTAATACCATTCCATGCTTTGGAATTAAGACTGGTTGATGGTGAGGGTGAGTGGGAGCTTCGTTCAATCAAGCAGTGAGTTTGGTGCAATGATCAGCATTCTGTTCATGCTCTACTTGACTTAGATATATACAAGGACTGAGGGCAACTCAAACCTGGCTGCTGTCTCCCGGATCAGTTAACTGTAATTACATGCTGGATTCTTTATGATGGCCGGAACATAGACTAGAGCAAAGGTGATGCTAGGTGCCAATAATATTTTAATTTTCTTTTTCAAAGAAAATTCATTATTTTTTGTTTTTATACCAAAATTAAATCAGATTATTGCAAAAATTGGTAGTTAGGAATTATTATAAAATGAGGACAGCCAACCAAGTATATCATACTGAATCTATGTAAGCAAAAGGAAGAATTCCATGTACAAGTTTTTCAGTTTTACCCTTATTCAACGGGTAAAAATTGCGCGGCCCTTCATTTTGTACTTGTTAAGAATTATTACCTATTTATTCTTGTGCTAATGAATAAAATTGAAGGGAGTTTAGTACTTCATGTTTTTACTGCAGACATATTTATGTTTTTATTAGTTTTCGTTATGAATAATTGTAATTTTACATTGTTATACTTATAATTTAGTATTTGTATTACTAATTTCATGATTTCAATAATAATTTGAATAGGGAATCTAAAAATAGTATGGTAAAAAATTGTTTTTAAAAAATTGATAATTGCAATATAGTTCAATTTAAAAAATAAAGTAAATTAAAACTAAAATTATTTGCAGCCCGATAATTTATAGTTTAAAATTCTCATTCAATTTAAAAAAATAATGTAAATTACAAATAAGATTATTTGCAGCCGTTGCTATATTTTCAAATCATTAAGGGTTAAAATTAAAATTAGTGTATGAATTTGTCTTTTTCTTCCAAGTATTTAAGGTTTTTTTAGTCTTGAATTAGGACTCAAATTTTTTCTCTATTAACTAGTTTGATACTTTTTTCAGCGCTGTTAAATTTGAGATAAGTAAACTTAGCATAAGTGACAGAATAGGATTGAGATATATGACATGATCACATCATGATGATGTTATAATCTAATATATATATTAATAGAAATAATTTTAAAATTTATTTTCATTTATTTTCTTATTTCCTTTTTTTCCCGATATTCTTTTCTTCTTGGTAATTCTTTTTTTTTCCTCCTCATCACTTTACCTTTTTTTTTGGGTTTCTTTGAAAAAAAATTTAAGAACATTTTTAGGTTAATTTTTTTCTTATTTCCTTTTTTTCCCGATATTCTTTTCTTCTTCTTTTTTCCTCTTGTCACTTTGCTTTTTTTCTTTTTTGAATTCATTCAACATTTTCAAGTTCATTCAACATTTTTGGATTTCTTTGAAAAGAAATTTAAGAATATTTATATGTTCGACGTAACTATAAGTATGAAGTGACTTAAATCTAATATGATCAAATTATGTAAAAATTTGAACCATGAAAAATTTAAACTATAAATCTGAATCATCCCAACTCAAAACATACTCACACCAAAATCAATTAAACCGATCAAATTCACAAATCTAATTGTTATCTTTCTAGATTTTATTAGAAATTCCACCTCACTTTGAAAAACCCAGGGTTGTAGCAATTGACTTTGAAGAAAACTACAAGGTCTCATATTAGTGCCTATCCTGAAGGACAATGTTAATGAGAAAGTATTAGAATCATACATAACTTTTCCAAATAAAAAAAACAAGTGAAATTTTATGCTTGGTTGATCAAAAAACACCATGAAAAATAAATGAAACAATATATGAATTATATTATCTCAAAAGACCAGTAGAAGAATTATATTA
The DNA here is from genome assembly GCA_005610355.1 of Gossypioides kirkii. Taxonomy (NCBI): domain Eukaryota; kingdom Viridiplantae; phylum Streptophyta; class Magnoliopsida; order Malvales; family Malvaceae; genus Gossypioides; species Gossypioides kirkii. The sequence continues at coordinate 22,170,311 of CP032253.1, read as the reverse complement.
CCTCAAAAGACCAGCAAACACTCGCAAACTCATAAAGATGGTCAAAGCAATCCAAATACCAATATAGCCATGGTTGGAGGATAGTATAAACAAGCAAAAAATACTCATAACAACAATCACAACGTAAGAAAATGACAAGAAAATTAAACCAATTAAATCGATTCAATTCACAAATCTACTTGTAATCTTTCCAGATTTTATCAACAATTCCACCCCATTTTGAAAAACATACCCTACAAAGGGATCATTTCAAAGCTTCCTAGTATTGAAACGTCACTAGTAAATCTAATCTCTGCAAAATAACGCAAGCGCATACAATATGGCAGACTTAGAAACAAAAAGTGGACTTATTTCACAATATTAAGTTGTTTAGTACGTTCAGGCAAACTCGATTTGATCATGGCTTATCTAATAGCAACAACAGATGAGAGGAACGATAGTGAAGCATCGATTAGGGATTTCAAGAAGCAGATCTAGGAGAGAGAAAGGAAAGTTGCTCGATGCTTCTCCAATCGATGACGGTACTAAAATAGGTGGTGACGACATCGGAGCAAGGTGACTGGCAGAGGAGAATCTTAATGGGGTTTCAAGGAGTTATCTGTGAAAACAAATCAGAGGAAATGAAAGAGCAAGAGGAAAAAGTTGATCGATGCCATTATTTAGACAGGAGAATAAACGTCGATGACAATTTCAGAGTGCAGTTGTGGTGCATGCTGACGGTGACTAGGGTTGGGAAAGAGAGGAGGAGAAAACAAAAAATAAATAAAATGGAAATTAGAAAGAATAAAAGATAAGGGGAAAAGAAAAAAAAGTGAAACAGAAAAATAAATTATAACATCATCATGTCATGCGTCACAATTGTATTCTACCACCTGTCTTAAATTTAACGACATTTAAAAAAAAGTATCAAACTAGTTGACGGAAAAAAAGTTTGGGCATCAATTTAGGACAAAAAATCTTAAATACCAATCTGGGAGAAGTGGACAAGTTCATGTATCGATTTTATATTTAACCCAATCATTAATTATAAATCTAGTGTTGTAAAAAAAGAAGTAGTAAAGATAAGATATTAGTTATTGTAAAAACTTATTATAACATATCTTACTCATCTTGGTGTACGGTAAGAATAGGATATATTATCAAAGCATAGATGAAATGAACATCTCGGAGTTCTTTAAAATTTCGAGTTTTAACATTTTTATAAAATCATAAAAATTTTATTAAAAATAATTTGAGGGCTTTAAAAATGATTTAGAATCATTTTGGGGGATATAGGAAGTGTTTGAAGTAAAAAATAGACATTAGAGCCAAAAAGAATCAAAATGGTGCAATGGAGGAACAATGTTGTGACATGTCACGACATTGTACATCTGATGTCGTGACACCATGTTCTGCTTGGTAATGTTGCGAAGGACAACGTTGCGATGTTGTAGAGGAATAAAGACAACGTTGCAACTTCAGCCTTTGAGTTATAGTCCTTCAAACATCGTGATGTTGTAGACGAATGTTGTGATATTGTGAAAGACAATGTCGTGACTTTGCCTTTTGAGTTACAATATCGTGATTTTGTAGCGAGTAGCCCAAAAATGCTTGAAAACATGCATGAGCAATCTCAAAACATTTCAACAAACTTCAAAACATTATAAATCATATTCTAAACCTATTTTGGTTCAAAATACAAATCATAAATGCATTCAAATCAAATACCGAGATAAGCTTGATACAGAATACCAAAATGACTTGAAAAATAAGTCAAATTTTACAATTATAATCTTCACACCAATGTATATGACAAAATTTTTATACAAATGATAATTAATATAAATACATTATGTCTCAATTGAAGGATGATGTGAAGCTCCAAAGCCAAAGTCACAACTTCCCGAAAAACCAGATACCTAAGCATTTAAACAACTAACACACGAGCTCAAAGAGTTTAGTAAGTAAGGGTGAGCAAAATTCGATTTGATTCAAAATACTCGATAAAAAATTGAAATTTTGAATTAAACAATTCAAGTTATCGAGTTATTCGGATCAACTCGAATAAAAAATTCAAAATTTTCGATTTAACTCGGATATGAATTATACAACTCGAGTTATCCGAAAATCCGAATAAAAGAAGTCAAAACTATGTCATTTTGATAAATATTAAATTAATATATTTTAATCCATCATTCTCACTTTCCTTCCCGTCATTCCAAATCCCCACCACTTTCCCATCGTCCTTATTCCTTACTTTCCTTCCCGTCATTTCAAATCCCTCTATTTTCCCTTTCTCCTTTACTCAAAAGTTTTTATTCCTTCCCCATAGCTGTTTACCCATTTTTGGCTTCTTGTTTGGTCCCATAATCATAGTCCTATAAGTCACAACCACCATCGATTGTTTAAGGTAAGACTGCATTTTTTTTGGCTTTATGCGTGTGAGTGAGTAAGTGTTTTCACGTTTGGTTCTGTAGACAGTAATGGCATACAATGTTTTGATTTTGTAATGACTTTGTGCTGAGAACATGGGAGGTTCCATTATTGAGCAAAATGAGAAAGCATTGGAAATGAGATTCGGGTGTGATAATTATTTTAAACTATCATACATCACTGTCTCCATGGATGAGATTCGGGTGATCGACTTGTTATTTTTATTGCATCCATGGATGTGATCCGGGTGTCTTTGTTTATTTTTATTCATATTTTTCTGCTTTGCTGAAGACCCTTATGTCATGTATGATTTTAAACTATCATACATAACTGTCTCCCCTCTCGGTGTTCCTCAACAGGTCACTTTTCATGCTTTCTCTTTACTTCTGTTCTTTTTTTGAGTGCTACTGTTGCTTTACCTTGCTTAGGCTTAATTTTTTATGCTTTCCGCAATGGAAGCCGTTTTCGTTACGTTTAGTGTAACTTCCATTTTATTACGTACATTAAAGGACTGGGATTCAAAGTCGATATTTTCAAGCATATCACAAGGTCCAAATAGATTCTTTATGGGTCATTTGATGCATGCTTTTACTTAATTGTTTTTAAATCTACCACTCTTTAATTAACTTTGTGAGGCGTCAATTTCATTCCTTGTTGGTTTTCAACTGTTAAAGCATATGAATTTAGACAAAGGAGTTGTCTCTGTGTTTACAAGTAACTAATATTGCGCAAACATTCATATTTGATGTTCTTAGTGGTGGCTTTTTAATTCTTAGCTTCGTTGAATCAGATGTTTGGTTTAGAAGCTCAATTAGTATTCCTACATTTTTTTCAAATAATTGCAACCGAGGTGGTAAGTTTGGATTTGATGTAGATTTATTGATAATTATGACTTTCTTTTCAATTTTATTTAGGAGTCTTGTACTAATAATCTACCAAATTCAGTTGAAGTAGAGGCCGTGATCTGAAAATGACAACTAGTAAAGGTTCAATTTACCTTATGTTTCATTCTTTAACTTGTAGGTTATAGAAGTTAACGGGGAATTGCTTCCATGTGATAATTATTCTAATTAATTTATAATATCATTAGCATTTTATTAACTTTTTCTGGTCTTTACAGCCACAGGCAATCAAAATTAACCAACAAGACTAGGGAGTTGGGGTTGTTGCAGCTGCTCAAAAATCATCTTGCTGTGGGGCTTGAACAAACTACATTGCCGTTGAGATCTGAAGGGTACATTTTCTTCTCTATGGTGCCATTTTGATCTTGGGAAAACTATTTTGTTACAACTATTTTGTTTGTATTCTCTTGCATATCATTATTTTACAACTACTACAGTATGGCGTGAAATGTTATTAGATCTTAGTATTTTGCAATATTAACTATATTATATTATTTGTTTAAATAACGTGCTTGAAGGAAAATAATTGTAAATTAAATTTTATTGACTGCGTTTTGCTTAAGTTTGTTTGAAGTTTAATTCCAGCAACTTGTTAGCATCAATTCTTAGTATTTGTGTAAAACATATGTATGAGAATAAAACTTTGAAGGAATTATGACCCTTTACCATTTTGTAATTTTAATTGGTTATATTTATTATTATTGATGAATGACTTACTGTCATCCCAAAAGTCTCAAAAAAAAAAAAACCATTACAAGAAGCTACACCTACTTCTCCTACTAAAGTTGTTCGTACAACAAAGAAGGGAAATACTCGAAGAAAGATCAAACTAGGGGAACCCCTAAACAACTTAGCTCTGTTAGATTGAAGCCTCTCCGCAATAGTCCCACGGGTTCCAGATCCACCATAGGTTCCAACAACACGCTGTAACACCCTAAGCATGGCTTGCGACACAACATCGTTAGCAGGCTCTTGATGATCATCTTCAATAGTAGGCGTATTTTCAACCTGGTCAGCCACTGGCTCAGGTTCAGTCACAGGTTCAGGTGTCCGCACTCGTGACGTAGACAAATCAATTTGGGTTCCTAGACCCTGCTTTATACAAGCTCTCATACCCTAGTACGAACGTCTTGAGTACTAATTTTTGTTATCGGATTCTTAAGTTTCATGAAGGTTTATCTAACAATTAGAAACGAGTTTTTAGTATCATTTCAGAATATTTTCAGTTCTAATAGTTTCATCGTGATAGTATTAGTATCTATAGTTTTTAGAATCTAGAGTTTCACAGTATAGTTTTCAAAATCTAGAGTCTCGTAGTCTATAGAAATCTACAATTTCATAAATAAAAGTTAGTAAGTGAGAAGTACTTATCTAGGCCAACTCTGAAGTGTCGGATTTCAAAATACATCAAAATTTTATCCAAAGTTTTAACTATGGCACAGATTTTTCCCAAAATACCATTTTCTCATATATGCATGCAATTTCGAAAATATGCCACAATCCGAGTTTTGAACCGGGCTCTGATATCACTAGCTATAACCCCTTAAATTCGGCCTAAACATTATGGCTGAATCTCAAAGATCACATTGGCCAAGTAGTTGGAGCAAAAAATCATTTCCACTATTTCTTCTTGAGAATTGTATTTATTTTTAAAACGTCCCTTTTGTTTCGTTTAAAGAAAAGCCAAATCTCATATATAGATTTCCTTCAAAAGATTTTGCCAAAAAGCTCGAGTATTGATAGTTTTCAAAAAACATTCCTTCAAAGTAAACGTTGCAACAAAAATTAATATAACTAAAGCTCGTCATTTTGAAATCGTATGTCTAATATATATATATATATATGTCTTGTAAAACACAAGTTTATTGAATAGGTAGTGTTGAGTTTTGAAATCAAAACATCGTTTTTGAAAACATTATTGCTGAGTTGAATTAACCTTATCATGAAAAATCTATTAATTAATTATCATTTTGTAAAACCTCTTAAGTGTTATTTTAAAAAAAACGCAAGGCATGCAAAATAATCCAAAAACCAAAATTCAAAAATAAAGTCTCAAGCCAAAGTCCACAATAATAAAACACATCCCAAAATATATCAAATACCAAATAATAAAGTTTTTCTGAAAACGTTCGAGAACACCTCCGTAAGTCGAGCCCATCCTAACCTCAATTATTATCTAGAAAGTCAGAATTAAAAGGGGTGAGCTTAAAAAGCTCAGTGTGGGTTACAAATCATAATAACAAAAATTAACACGTAACAACATCATCAATTTAAACAGAGCATATACATACAAAATATTCAGTCACAAAATCACATTTATCAGAATGGATAATGACGATGTTAATGCAATACGTTTTTAGAATTAGTGTAGATTTTTCAGAAAACAGTTCCTACCCATCTCCGCTAACACCATAATGAGTTCCCTAGAACTCGTCCATCCAATAACACACCAATAATATGGACAAGCCACTAGATATTGCAATCGAGCTACCAGAAATAGAATATTATGGTCGAGCCACTAGCTAATGCAGATATACTACCAAATACAGAATGTTGTGGACAAGCCACTAGAAATTTGCAGTTATATTGCCCGATACTTCCTCCGTACACATTTTCTCAACCCCATGCATGTGATATGGCATACAAAACAGATTTTATAGTAGGCATGCTTTACATGCGAATCAGATCTATTTTCGGTTTAAAACAATGTCCTGCTTAACATGTGAATCAAAATAAGATTTATGGCATTCTTAACATGCGAATCATAGTCAAAATAATAGCATGCTTAACATGCGAATCATAATTAGTATAATACATGCTCACATGCGAATTGAAACATCCATAAAACAATATAATGTTTACAATACATGTATTATAATGTGAGCATGGGAACGACCTTAGTTCCAAATGTGAAGGTTTCAATACTTGGAGATGCGTTGCACGTACTTATGGGACCAATTATGAGGGTGAGAGCTAGAAAGCTTAAGGAGGCATTTAATGTTCTCATACAAGCCATTTGGGCTGAATTGGAACAATCTACATTTCATTCAGAGTTAAACAAGGAGCATCAACTTTGCAACGTTTTATCCATTGCTCAATAAGCATTTTAAGCATATTTACATTTTTAAGCTTATTTACATTCATAAAAAAAGTTGTGTTTTTATTTATGCATCATTGATAGTTTAGTTGCATTTATAAATAAAGTTGTGTTTTTAATTATGCTTCATTATGTTTTCTTGTTTGTTTTGTTGCATTCATAAATAAAGTGATGTTTTTAATTATGCTTCATTATGTTTTATTGTTTGTTTTGTTGCATTCATAAATAAAGTGGTGTTTTTAATTATGATTCATTGTTTGTTTTGTTGCATAAATAAAGTTGTGTTTTTAATTATGCTTCATTATGCTTCATTGTTTGTTTTGTTGCATTCATAAATAAAGTGGTGTTTTAATTATGCTTCATTGATTGTTTTGTTGCATTCATTTTTCGGTTATGCATTTGATTTGTTTGAATTGTGAATTGAAGTTTTATTTATAGTATTTTGCAGGTTACATTTGTTAAATCCAAACCAGTATTTAAAAATGCTAGTAACTTAAGAACTTTTCGAATTCCAGCCTTGAATAGACGCATTCAATGGAGGAGAGACTTAAAGACACAAGCATTCATTGGTTGAATTTAGTAGAAGGAAGACCTAAAAATTCACATATTCATTGGTCAGATTTAATGGACAAAATACCAAAAGGTTCATATTGATTTTAAGTGACCATTCGACTAGCCAAAGACCCTTTAATTGCCAACCACCAAGATGGGAGTTTTGTGACTATTCATTGGTCAGGCTTAATGGACGAAAAACCAAAAGGTTCACATTCATCTTAAGTAACCATTTGACTAGCCAAAGTCCCTTTAATTGTCGACAATCAAGATGAAAGTTTTGTGACTATTTGTGTGCTTCATGCATTCATGTATAGTTAAGGTATTTAACTTCATGGAAGTTTTGTGACTATTCGTGTGCTTCATGCATTCATGTATAGTTAAGGTATTTAATTTCATGGTTGGTTTTGACTGTTTGTATGCCTAAGAATAGACTATAAATAATTGCTTAGTTTGTACTTTGGGAATTGATGAATGAATATACATTTTGGTGAGATTATTCTCTTGAGTTCTTAAGAACATACAAATTGAACTTATCAAGGCTTATTGCTTTGTGGTGTTCTTCTTTCTTTTCTATACCTTTTGTTCTTGTTTCTTTCATAAACAACGGGTCGGGGTCTGTTCAAATCTAATTATTGTTTTCAATTGTTTGTTGTATAGGAAATGGGTCACGTTCAATAGCGTTGGTTTTTTTCTTGTACAAGTTGTTGATTCAAGGATCTCTATCTTATTTTCATTCGTAACAAGTACTTGTTTAGAAACAGTCGGGAAATTGAGTGACTTGTAATTCTAAATCGATTACGAGATCACATCACATTATCCAAATTTGACATATATCACATATCATGAGTATTAGGAAATCACATATCAACACTTTTAATAGAAAAATCATATAATCGCATATTACATCACAGATCTGAAGTTTCGAAAACACTTACTTGAAATCCTCCTTTAACAGATTTTACCAATCCATTCAAATACTTTTACATATTCACCCAATAACACATTTCAAAGATTTATTTAAACAATACTTAAATAATCCTCATATGTAAGTATTTTATGTCGATTAGATATAATATTAATTATTTTTATCAAAATATATCCTCACACCTGACTTTGCAAATCTGATGGCAAGGATTTCGATTCCAACTTCTAACGAAAAATTTTGATTCTCAAGCCTATATGGTTAAACCATTCACACGTATTAGAACAGGTTACTTAAATAAATAACCTTCAATCTTATAATATGGTGGAATACTTACGTAATCAATTGCCTAATCGTACTATACCATAAGTGGGGGAATGGAATACAAGATTTTTGAATAGCACTTCCATAAAGTCAATAAACCGAAATGGTTAACGTTGTCATAATCGAATGTATTTGTAAAAATATATCAATTTATATCATGAAAGGAGGATCGACAATACATACATAGTAGCAGACGAAAAGGGCTCAACACTTCTTGCGAAATGTTGATTAGTGCGGAGGATTCGTCACTAAAAGAAGAATAACATAATATAAAAATAAAAGTTAGAAAAGTAGGATGTGCGATAATCCTTTAATAAACAAAAATAAAAATTGAAGGATTAAAGAAATCAATTAAAAAAACGAGGAGAAAAGAAGAAAAATCAAGAGTTTTGGTGGTGGTCGACGGTGACGGTGCGACGATGATGGTTCGGTGGCCTTTAGTGGTAAAAGAGTGAAGGAGAAATGAAAAGAAAAAAGGTGATTTAGGTGGTAAAATGAAAGAAAACGAAAAAAAAAAGAGGAAGAGCAAGGAGGAGGACAACAAAGAGAGGGAAGGAGAGCAAAATGAAAAAAAATAAAAAGTAAAATGAGTATGTCTAGGTACATGGCCGACCAAGGTAAGGTAAAGGAGGGAAAATGGTATGTTGAAGGGACAAAGGTATGGAAAAGGGATCATAGGAGTGAAAAGGGGAACAATAGGGGAATGTTGACCTCGTAAAGAATGAAAGAATCTTCCCTAGCTTGGTAACAAATGGGTTGGACGACAATAGGGGTTGACCATTTGAGTTGTTAAAAAAAAATTAAATAAAAAGGTAAGAGTATGGGGGCTTAAACATGAGTCCAATTAGAATTAATTCACACTCTTAACCACTAGGCTATTTTACTCCTTTTGTTATGAACTAACATAAATAAATAAATATATTATGGGGCGTGAAAATTGAAGTCAATCAACTCCCATTAGTTAATAATTAGATAGTCCATTTAGTTTTACATTTATTGCAATTTAGTCCTTATAGTAGAATATTTAATTTTCTTGCAAACTAATCTTGTTATGAATTGTGGTACTATAAAATCATGTTAGTAGCTGCTTAGACTCTATTGTGTATGCTAGCTATTGCTCAATTGCCTCTTCCTTTGGGTTCGACCCATTGGAATACTTCGTGTTCTATTGGAACTATAAATATCACAACTGACACTGTACGCTTGTAGTAAAATCGGGATTTAAAAATTGTAATATAAATTTGTTGTTTTAATGCGCACAGCCGGTCAAAGACACAAACACATGGTCAAATAGTGTTCCTAGATACTATGGCTTAATCGATGTTGAAATTATTGTGTGAGATGTGTTCGGCTAATCGAATGGAATAGCTGGTTTAAAGCTTAGTATACCATGTAATTTCATTAACTTTAACATGCTTTCACTAAGTGAAGGTTCAATCGTAAGACACCTTCATTTATGAAATTTGATTTACAATATTATCAAAATCTATAACATTTTGAAAATGAGGGGAGATTGTTAAAATATTTTCAAATATTTATTGTGTTCCAATAACTATAAATGAAAGGGTGTAATATCTTTTGGTTATTGATCAAGAGTTATATCACTTGATTTTAGACAAAAAATTATAATTATACAAGCAATATTACTTGAATAGTTATGAGATATTAGTTAAATAATTATGTTTCTTTTAACTATGTGGTCAGAAAAGACACCTTGAAAGTTATGTCTCTATAAGGAGACATGAGAGTTCCTATAAATAGGATTGAGATTTCATTTGAAAATCATACACAAAAAATTCTCAAATTTTTTTTTCTATCATTCTTTCATCTTCTACTATGATTAGATTATTCTTTACAAAATTTGATTTTCTTATTATACTCTGCTCAATGCTTAGTGGATTATTTTCATTGTATCTTTGACGTTCATTTGGTTGAAACTAATTCGCACACCAAGTATGAGTGAAGGCGAATATAACCTTAAAAATAATGTCTTGATACATGCCTTAAAGTCTTGTCCTATTACTTTATTTTTCTATTCAAAATGTTGTTCGTATTCCGTTAATATGTTCGAGATTTTTCTCATCGAAATTTCTCACTGAACAGTTATGGACTAATCAACTTAAATATAGAGATCCACCTCTTTATATAAATTAACCAAGAACCCAATAAAGCAAGAACACCTTTTGGTGTGAAGCCTTCTTTTAGTACAAACAAAATAGATTTGGCCAAGATTTCTCACCCTATTGTGTTATTAATTTGTTTTATTTGCTTGCTTTGTGCCCCCCAAAAGCTACTGGTTTAAAATTGATCAACACAGATTACACCGTAGCTACTCAAATCATACATATCTATCCAGTCTGATCTTTGATTTTGAGAGTTAATCAAAAGCAAAATTTAAAAAAAAAAAAAAAATCATAGTAGCAACTACATGTCCAATGGAATCGTTGCAATTTACTTTTGCAAGGGTTGAGTTATGATTTTCCAGCTCTTCGAGGTTAATAAAGGTCCTATTCTAATTAAAAAATGCTATCTACAGAATCTCATGGGATCTTTCACTTCATATTGTAAATACCTACATAGGATTTCCAAACTATATAATAATTGTTTTAGTGGACACTGCATTAAACCTCTGAGTGGACACTGCCACTTTCCTTCCATTATCTTTACATGCAATGGCCTCCTTATCTATATATAGCCTCTCAATCTCAACTCATCAACACAAAGAAATCCTCACCAATAATCAGCCAAGAAATATTTTTCTCAATGGGTATCCCTCATTTCCTTATTCCCTCTCTTTGTTGTGAACTAAAAATCTTGCAAGCCAGAAACATAGAGCCAAAGTCTCCCGGTAATCTTTTTGTGAGATACTATCTTTTTGCAGGAAGCAACAAGAGAGTTCAAGTAGACAGCCATGAGATCTCCTCAAAGTTGGACCCCATTTGGAATGAATCATTCTCCTTGGAATGCTCGGGAACCCAAGAATCTATCAATGGCCTGAAGCAACAAACCCTAGTTTTTGAGCTCCGTTGGAGGAGCAAAATGCCTGTTCTTGGAAAGATGGGGAAGTCAAAGCTTTTGGGAAGAGCTGAAATGCCATGGAAGGCTGTTTTAGAATCACCAAATATGGAGATTGAGAAATATTGGGTTACCATGTCAGTGAATGATCGTGTTCTTGAAAGTCTTAAGCCTCCTTCATTACAAATATCAATGAAATTAGTTCAAGGTCCAGCAATAGTGGAAGAGAAGAAGAAGAAGAGAAAACAAAGTTCGAAGAGCAGTTGGGATGGGTGTGGATGCAAAGATGTTGGTGGAGGGTGCTGCAGCTGTGCAGAATACGAAATATTTGCACTAGCTGCTATGGAAGCACTTTAACCGCAAACCAGTTCTCAACTTAGTCAGAAAAAGAAAATTCAAATTAAAAACAATGTTTAACTTGTTGTTGAGAGATTCTTAACAATGTTTAACTTGTTGTTGAGAGATTCTTTTTCTTTTTCTTTTTTCTTTTTCTTTTACTTAACAATGTAGAGAGAGATTCCATTCTATTTAACTCTTTCGAAGAGTGTTATATTAAAAAAAATTCTCAAACAAAAATTTCATTCGTGATATAAAACCAAATGATGATATTATCAAGAAAGTTAAATTTTATTTTTTCAATTGTGAATCCTAGATTATAAGCTTCTTTAAAAGATTTCACTGTTTTCAGTCAACAATCTCTTGATATCTTGATATAACGATAAAAGTGTTATGTTGTAGGTACGAAAATTTAAGTTCAATTTCAAACAATTTTTTCTTTTTTTTCAATTATAAAAAAAAAATGTCTACTTTTAACTTTAATAATATTTATTTATCATTTGCGAAAATGAAATTTATTTTTGATAAAGTTTATATTGCAAACTTAAAAAATTATCATTCATTATATGTAATTTGTTTGAAAGTAAAAACTTTTCTATTCAAATTTATTCTCATAATTTAAATCCGAATGATTCATTTTCCTCTTGTTTAAGCTTTAACTTTAATGTATATATATATTCATATAATATATTTTACATTATACATAGCTGGCTGCTTGCATCAGTACTTTTAATATGAGTATGAATACCACTAGTTTACCCAAAAATGTTAACTTTCATGACACTTCTTTTAAACATTCTTTTAATTTTTTTTAAGGGTTAAATAATTTGAAATTTATTTATTTTTCGTTTTTTTATATTGATATTTAAAGATTTTTTTTTATCTTGAATTGATATTCGAATTTATTTTATCAATTAATTTAATATTTTTTTTAACACGGTTAAATTTGGGATAGATAGTAACACCAGATAATGACATGTATTATTAGTAATACCATGATGATGTCATCATTTAAAATTTAAATTAAAAATTATTAATAAATTTAAAATATAAACAAAAATAATAAAAATATACTTCCCTTCATTTTCTTTCTAGATTTCTTTTCTTTCCTTTCTCCAATTTTTCCTCTTCTTCTTCTTTTCTCCTTCTTCCTCTTTCAACCCTAACTAGCACCTAGCTTACGCCACCATTATTAGCCACTTTTTTGATTCGAAAGTGGCACCTAATTGTTGCTCTTCATTCCTTTTGAATGCTTCGATTATATTTCTTGGAAATTTTCCCAAAAGCCACAAAAATGTCGTCAACTTTTGAACTTCTCTAACGTCAATATAAAGATTCGACTGTTGAACTATCTTGTAACTTCGACCACGGCTTTTTCTTGGTATGATGAACTTCTTCACCGCTCAGATCCCTCAAATGGGTTTCACCGCTCAAACCTCTCAAATGGGTTTCACCGCTCAAACCTCTCAAATGGGTTGTTGTTATAGCCATGGTGGTCGGTATTTGACCCTTTGCCGAATCATTTTTTGTAGGCATGGGGGTTGAGGGTCTTCGTATTACAAAGAACTAAACGGTTGATTGATGGGGTTAGGAGTTGATTATTCAAGTACCTTAGATCGCATTGTTGTAACTTGTTGTTCGCAAACAAAATCGTTGCAGATTTGAGATTTTCTCTTTTCACAATTTCAAATTTGAGTTTTTTTATATTCTAATTGATTTTTTTGAATATCCATTTCAGATTCTTAGCAAGCTGTTGTAATATTACTGGGTTTTCAACATTTTTCTGAATTTTTGTATGTATGATATCCTGAATCAACATTGCTTTTTTTGCCATTGTTTTTTTTTTTGTATAGAAAACTAGTTAACATTAATCTTCTGAATTTATGTCTGTCTGTTATCTTGAATAATGTATTTTTGGGTTATTGATGAATGTTCTTCAATTTTCTTCAAATTTATTTGTAAAATCTCATAAAATCTCGAAACATGCCCTCCTTTAACGTGAAAAAGAAACTCTTAGTAAAAATAAAATCGATAAAAACTTAAGTCGAACACATCCAACTCAAATAGAAAATAAATAATAAAAGCTGTTGTAAGATAAAGAAATGAAGCAGGAGATGAAACACACAATGCAAACAAAGGGAAATGGACCAAATTTGATGGAGATATTCAGAAAATCTAAGATTTTTTAATTTATTATTTTTATATATTTTTTAGATTTTTAAAATAAAAAAAATCAAATTATGATATTTAATTTTTTTATTAATTATTAATTTATTTTTAAATTATGAAATCATCATGATTTCATTTATGACACTTATTGTTGTCTGATGCTGCCACTTAAACTTAAGGATGTTAAAAAAAGTACTAAACTAGTTGACCGAAAAAAATTCGAGTATTAATCTAAGACAAAAAAACTCTTAAGTACTAATTTTGGAGAAGTGAAGAAGGTTAGATACCAAATTTACAGTTAACCCTTTTTATAAGGTAGGTTATACTTAAATTTGGTTTGCCTTGGAAGAAATGGTGTGAAATATTATGCTCAGAGAATGTTGAGCGTTCAGCATTGGATTAAAATATTGATTTTAATTATGATATTGATAAATAAAGAATAAATTTATTGAAATTTAAGTAATTAATTTAATTAACTTGTAAAGTTATAACTTGGATTGATTTTCAAAACATATGCCTTACACTTGAAAGATAGAATATATACTCAATAATACATAATTTATGAAACACCGATATTTTTATTACCTTTCATTTACAATATAATTTAATAGTAGAATAAAATGATAAACTGAGTTAGTTTGATTTGTATCGGAATCAAAATGTTGTTATTGATTGTCTGATAAAAGCGGTTAATTTTGTACTGACAAGATTGTTCTGGTTGCATGACCTTTCACCGTTGATTAAGGAGCTACTCATGGTGGATTTTAATCTCTCTAGTTTGAATTAGTTTGATTTGTATTGCCTTTGGCTGTCTTTATTTACCAGAAAAAATGACAATAAATTACTCGAACCCATATTACACCTGAAACAATGAACATTATTTTAGTGACATTTTTAATAGTATTATTTTATTGATGTTTTTTAAATAAGAATTTATTTATTACTTAATTTAATAAAATATTAATTAAAATAATTTAATAAGTAATTTGATAGTAATTAAAATAAAATAATTTTTGAAACATAAAAATACATCAATTAAAAATTTTAAATTAATAAAGACATCAAAGTTAAAAATATTAAATAAAGATTAAATAATATTCTAGTAATACTATAAATTAGTCAGATTATAATAAATTTTTTAAATAAATATTATATTTAATTTAATAAAATTAACTCAGGATTAAGAATCAAGAAAAGTTAAATGTACCAAAAAAATTAAGAAAAGTTAATAAGCACTTCAAAGTTAATAAAAAGTAAACCATTGAACTATTTGAAAGTTAATACTTTTGATATGATATAGTTATAAGTTGTACTTAAAAAAAAGTAAACTACACTTAACGTCATTAAATTATTAGTAAGTTTACGTTTTGGTCACTCAACTTCAAAAAGTTACAAAATGGTTACTGAACTATTTGAAAGTTTTCATTTAAACCATTGGACTATTAAAATTGTTGTTGTATAACCTTCTCTACTTGCACCCATTGCAACAATCAAAAGCTTTCATTCCCTTCTCTTCTACAATTCAATTTTTATTAATGAAATAACTTTAAATATCACAAATTTAAAAATCAAAATTCAAACAGCTTTCTTCTCAAGTCCCTTATATTGAATGTCAAATCAACTCAGATCTAAGTGTTAGAATTAAGTGACTAGAACTCTTGTTAAAATAAAATATAATAGTAAAATCAAACAAAAGAAAAGTCCATATAGAAATACACTTCTTTTATTTTATTTTGATAAGAATAAGTCATCTATTTTATTTTGATTAGAATAAGGTGTATCAACCTTACTACGTTACTTCTATTAATTATTTATTAGAATAAGGTTTTTCAACCTATAAATAAACGTAGTCGTCTTCTCTTGTAATCATTCGATTTTTTACATTAATGAATTTTCTTTTCCTCTGCCCGTGGTTTTTTTCCCGAAAGGATTTTCACGTAAAATCTGTGTGTTCTTTCTCTTTTCGGTTTCTTTGCAATATTTCTTTATTTTTGACGTTCAATTTTAACAAATTAGTATTAGAGCTTTTTGGATTGTTAGTATCGATCACGGTAATGGCAACATTGAAGTATGATATTCTGCTGTTGAATCGCAACATCAAATTCGCGTTGTGGTAGGTAAAGATACAAGCTGTTCTTACGCAGATGGTTTTGGAGGATGCCCTGTTAGGGTTAGATAATATATCTTCGAATTTGACAGATGAAGAGAAGCGTAAAGATTAGAAGGCTTTGACGCAATTATAGCTGCATCTTTCAAATGAAATTCTACAAGATGTGTTAAAAGAGAAGACTGTTGTTGCATTATGGGTAAAATTGCGGCAACTATGTATGTCGAAAACACAAACCAGCAGATTGCATATGAAGCAACGTTCTTATTCTCATCATTTGGTAGAAAGTGCGTCTGTGCACGAACACTTGAATGTGTTTAAAGATATTGTCTTGGACTTGGAGGTCATGGAGGTTCAGTATAATAAAGAGGATTTAGGGTTAATTCTCCTTTGTTCATTGCTACCGTCTTATTCAATCTTTAGAGATACAATTTTGTATAGCCATGAATCTCTCACAGTGGATGAAGTTTATGCTTCCTTAGCCTCGTATGACAAGATGAAGCATCTTGTGGCTAGATCTGACTCTGTAGGATAGGGTTTCACTGTTCGTGAAAGATAATATCGAAATAGTGACGATAATCGTGAGATGACAAAGGAATGAAATCCCCGCAGTAAATCTAAAGGTAGATCGAAATCTTCAAATAGAGGTAAAACTTGTAACTTCTACAAAAAAATGGTACATTAAGAAAGAGTGCTACAAGTTACAAAATAAGATCAAAAGGGAGGCAGAGAATTAAAAGGGAAAACAACCAGAACAATCTAGTGAAGCTGATTTAGCAGAAGGCTACAGTGATAGTGAACTCCTAATTGCTTCTGTCGACAATTCTAAAGTGAGCAATCTGAGATCGTAATTGTGGTGACACCTATGATGTTTCTGCTCTGGTGCTTCCATATGTAAATTTAGCTTGAGTTTACTCATTTAAGGTTCAGGTTCTGTGTAGCGACATTGCTGGTCACAATTCCAAGCTGATCTTGTGGCTGCATTCTTCTTCCAACATTAATCTTCTGGACTGAGTTCCTGCGCTGACAATTCAAAATCGCAATACATCGGCTACTTGCGTCGACATTAATACAAAAAGATATAAAAATAACAAGAATTGAAACTAACTAGCAATGAGTTGGAAATTATAAAAACTAAGTATGAAATGCTTATGATATATGCTAAATGAGATACAAAAGAGACAATTAAAACACTAATTTAGAGAGAAAATATATGTCATTCGTAATGCTATCACACCCCCAAACTTGAGTTTTTACTTGTCCTCAAGTAAACAAAAATTAGCAAAGTCACAAGCAAAAATATCACCGTAATCAATATTTTCACAACTTGAATTTTCTGGACTCCTAATGCACAAATTGTATTCATATGATAGAATAATGCGCCGATAATTTATAGGTATGAACAATTAAAACTGCAACTTCGTTAATGCTAGTATTATACATTAAATCTTAGACTTCCTTGAACCAATACAACATTTATCATAATTTTTTTTTCTTCTTTTTCTTTTTCTTCCTTTTTCTCATTTTTTCTTTTTCAAGTGACTGAGAGATGTCATTGTATTACTCTACCTTTGTTCTTGGGCAATAATGATGGGATGCAACAAACCCCCAGGAAGTATGTAATTGAGCTGACACACACACTTGCAGTGACAACATTTGGGTAGATGATTTTTCTAAACCTATAGCGGAGTGTTCTCCCTTGGACAGTCACAATGCACTTATATTAGAGCGTCTTTTATTAATACAATGTTGTTGCAATTGGTCAGTTAGTTCAAGATTCAAACATCAACACTATCCATTCATTACTGAAGCAATTCCAATCATTCATTCAAAAATAACAGACTCAACATTAATTCATAATCATCCAAACAATTCAAGAATTACGCATAAAAATAAAAATTGTAGGCACATTTTTTGTTGAAATTTTGTCAATTCTCATTAACTAAAGAAACAAGTAGAATTCAAATATGTGGGTGTAATTGCATTTCCAGTTCACATTATCTCCCCCAAAACTTAATGTCTGCATTGTCCCCAATGCACTGACAATTTTATACAGAAATAATGAAAATGCAACGACAATGTAACTAAGTTAACAAAAGGAATGCAGTGACAAAATAAAATGCAGGGACAATAAACAAAATGCATAAAAATATCTAAAAGAAATGTACCAACTTATTTGTCAGCAGTCGATGCAGCGACTGTCTTTGTTTTCTTTTTTTTCTTCTTTGGGCGCTCACCCTCGTTCTGGTGCTTCTTTTTCTTTTTTTATCCTTGCGCCTTTTCCTCATTTTATTCGTCGTACCAACCGGCTCGGCGGATTGCTACTCCTCTACAGGTTGGGTGGTGGCCTCATCGATTGTCACTTCAGATGAGTGGATTTCGATGAGCGATGCCACATATGGCACGATAACAAGAGGATTCAGTTTCTCGATTCCGCTCATAACAACCTCAGCCTGGCTCGAATCAAGTTGAGCTCCATTAGAGCTGGATGCCCCCACACTCTTTGGTGTGCCGACAATATCCTTAACGATCGTTATCGGGGCATCCTTTTCCTTCTCTTCCTACATCTCGACAGGGTCCTTCTCTTTATTCTCTTCTTCTTTCTCTTTTTCTTCCGTTTCTTTCAGCTAGTCATCTCTCTGGTCCTCACCTTCATACTTATGCTGCTCTGGTTCGTTTAGACCAATGTTAGCACATTCCACTACATCGACACCTTCATCCACAATAGCCTCACGTTCAGCCATATTCGCACCAAGGCTATTAGAGAACTCATCCTCAAATAGATGGACAAGGTACGATAGCAATCTTCCTTAGCCTTCGAGTGCCCTTTTTCCTTTTCATCATTAGAAATGTGAATCTGTGTTGGTGCAGGGATAGGCTTACCATCAGGAGTAAGTTGATTGGAGGTAGAGTATTGCATTTGGCGGAAGATGGACGGAAAGGCTGGAAAGTCTAGCAATGGATTGGGGTTGATTTGACGTTGTGCAGTGACAATAGCCTCGATTTAGGCCTTTAAGTAAGCATAAAATTTATGCAACCTGTAATCTATGTCATCGACGACACCGTCAGTGTGGATTGAGCGCATGTCAATATGGTCAAGATGTAATTCCATTAGAGCCAGCGTCTTCGCCACTTGTCGATTTGTGGGCACATCGAATTATTTTACCTTCTTTCCCCCTTTGTTTCTATCCTTCTTGTTCGAGGCTTCTTTGGCCACTGGTGTCTCTTGGCCACGAGTCTTTCGTTTAACGGAGATGTCGTTAATGGAGCCTTTTATTCTCTAATATCTTCTCACCATCCCAGGGCATAATGCCCTTCTGTTTATAAAACAACATGATTAGAGAGGGGAATGAGAGTATACTAGTTTTCTTGCCAGCGGCTTCCATGATTTGATTGTGGATGATCTCTCCGATGTCGATGTGTCGGAAGTGTAGGATAGAATGTAAGAGACACATACGGTCTAATGTCACTATAGTGCTATGTGTAGAAGGCATGATCCAGCTGTTGATGAAGTGGAACCATACCTTATTGAAGGTTGTTAGATACCTTCTATGCATGGTGTAGTTGTGGAACCCGTTACCAATCCAGGTGGCTCTATCGACACAGGGGTCCTTCATCATCTGACTAGTGCTTTCATCATCCAAGCGATGTATAAACGGTGAGTGGTCGTCCACCTTCTCAGATATTCTCAAAAGTATATTGATTTGGACGTTACTCCATGGGATGAGCGCCTCCCTTACAAAAACAAACTCTTGCTCCGGATCCACAAGGTTGGCATAGAACCCCTCACCAGTGTAGGGGAGTAATCAGAGGAATGTTCGCAAAAGAACTCCCATCCAAGGCGACTGATGGTATGTGCAATAAGTTTCCCCAAGGTCTAATGTGGGGACAGTTGTAGACCTTGTTCAGGGTAGAAGTTATGCTTTAGCATGATATTCTGGTAACGGTCCTTGATCGCAGTTGTCAGAAATAAGACCAGACCTGTAGACGGTAATGGTGTTGTGATCGGAGCCACAGTGGTTAAAGTTGTTGGAGTGTTTTTAGAGGGAGTCTTGGAAGGGTTTTTCGATGCTCGGGTTTTAGCTATTGTTACTAAAGAAGAAAGTTAGAGAAGTTTATAGAAAAAAAAGTAGCTTGTGAACGGAAAAAGGAATATAGAGGCAATGAAAGGGACAAGATATGTAGTAACAATGGAGGATGTGAGTAGTGAGAAATCTGCAGTAGAGAGGTTTTATAACCTAGAATCGTGATGATTGAAAAAAATATGGGGAAATGTTGCATCTGCAGTCATTAATTACCAGGTTACAGATCATACTGTTTGATTTGATCGAACAGCTGGGAGAGAAGAGAGATCAATTGGCTTGATTCTTGCTGAAAAATCTATGCTGACTCATCACAGAATGCGTCGACAATTCGTGCTTCGATGCTTCGACAAAAAGATGATTTTTTTATTTCTGTAAGGAATTTGAAACAACACAAGTAAAAATGAAACAAATATAAATAGGAAAATACGACGACATTATTTAAATGTGGCCAAATTGATGGCCTCGTTTGGTTTTTTAACATTTGGGCTCACATAATGCTTTAGACATTGACTATTCACTTTAAATTGTTGTCCATCCTTTAGATTTTCAATTGTCATCGCACCGCTCTGAAATGCCTCGACAACTTTGAAAGGGCCTGACCATCTTGATCGTAATTTACCTGGATGCAATTTTAAACGTGAGTTAAATAAAAGTACTATCTGACCAGGACAAAATAGTCAAAGTAAGATGATATTGTCGTGCCATCTCTTGGTCTTTTCCTTGTATATTGCGCCATTCTCATAAGCATGTTGGCGTATTTCTTCTAGCTCAGTGATGTCCAACAATCTTTTTCTTTCTGCAGCATCATAGTCCTTATTCACCTGTTTGATTGCCCACATGGCCTATATTCAAGCTCAACTAGCAGGTGACAAGACTTGCCAAACACTAATTGATACAGTGACATTCCCAATGGGGTCTTATATGCAGTACGAAGTGCCCACAATGCATCATGTAGCCGCAAAGACAATTCCTTCTAAGATGGATTAACCACTTTCTCAAGGATGATTTTGATTTGATGATTGGATACCTCGGCTTGACTATTGGTTTGTGGGTAGTACGTAGTAGCTATACGATGCTTCACATCATATCTTTTTAACGCTGTCGCCACTTGGTTGTTATAAAAATGAGTTCCTTGGTCACTTATTAATGCTCTTGGTGTTCCAAACCTTGTGAGAATGTATGTGTGAAAGAATTTCAACACCGTCCGAGCATCATCCCTTGGTACCACAATTGTCTCGATCCACTTCGATACATAGTCAACAGCAACTAAAATGTACTCATTCCCAAAAGAGTTTGGAAATGGTCCTATAAAGTCAATACCCTAAATGTCAAAGAGCTCTACTTCCATGATAGATTGTTGGAGCATCTCATTGCATCGAGATATTGAGCCAGTGCGTTGACATCGATCACATTGTTATGCGAAGTTGTGGGCGTCTTGAAATAATATGGGCCAATAAAATCCTGACTGTAGGACCTTAGCAGCAGTCCTTGTACCCCCAAAATGACCTCCATATGAGGCATCATGGCAATGTCATATGATTGAAGTCATTTCTTCTTCAGGTACGCAGCGACGAATAATGTTGTCAGCGCATACCTTGAATAGGTATTGCTCATTCCAGTGATATTTTGCAGCATCGCGTATAAACTTGATCTTATTGTGATTAGTAGCATTCAGGGGTAGCTTCCCACACACAGGGTAATTGACAACATCGACATACCAGAGTGATGCGTCGACAAAGAATAACTGCTCGTCTGGAAATACTTCGATAATTTGGGATGTCTGCCCATCTTCACTTCCAAGTTCCAGTTGAGACAAGTGCTCAACTACTTGATTTTCAGATCCTTTCCTATCCCTGGTTTTAATATAAAATTCTTGAAAGAGTAGGATCCATCGTATCAGTCTAGGCTTGGCGTCTTTCTTTGTGAAAAGGTATTTAATGTAGAGTGGTCTGTGTAATCTGTAATCTTTGAGCCGACAAGATATGAACGAAACTTGTCAAATGCGAAGACTACTGGTAGCAACTCCTTCTTAGTGGTAGTGTAATTAACCTGCGCTTCAGTTAGAGTTTTACTAGCATAGTAAATAGAATAAAATATCTTCTCTTTTCTTTGGCTTAGTACAGCCCCCACAGTAAAATCACTTGCATCGTACATTAGTTCAAACAGTTGTGTCCAGTCAGGTGCAACGATAATTGGAGCTTGTACCAGTTGCTTCTTTATTGTTATGAATGTGTCCAGGCAGTTTTCATTGAACACAAACTTTCTATTTTGTTGTAATAGTGAGCATAACGGTTTAGCAATCTTGGAAAAATCATGTATGAATCTTCTGTAAAAACCAGCATGTCCAAAAAAGCTTTTTATTTCTTTGACATTGGTGGACGGTGGTAATTTCTCGATAATTTCTACCTTTGTTTATCAACTTCAATGCCCTGACAAGATATGCGACGGTCGAGGATAATGCCTTTAGTTGCCATGAAGTGGCATTTCTCCCAATTCAGAACTAGATTTGTGTCGTCGCATCTCTTCAAAACTTTCACCAGATTGTCAGCGCATTAGTCAAAATTCTGTCCTTAGACAAAGAAATCATCCATGAATATCTCTAAGGAATCCTCGATCATGTCCGAGAAGATTGCCATCATACACCTCTGAAATGTTGTTAGCGCATTGCACAACCCAAATGGCATATGTCGGAAAGCAAAGGTTCCAAAAAGGCATGTGAACGTGGTCTTTGCTTGATCTTCCGACACAATGACAATTTGGTTGTAGCCAGAATAGCTATCTAAAAAGCAATAATAGGCTTTACCAGCTAGCCTATTTAGCATCTGATCAATGAAAGGCAGTGGGAAATGGTCCTTCTTTGTGGTCACATTTCAATCGATGATAATCTATGCACACTTGCCAACCAGTTGCAATGCGAGTAGGGATCAACTCATTCTTATTATTGGTCACAACTGTGAACCCACTCTTCTTAGGCACATTGGACGGGGCTCACTCAATTCCTATCAAAAATAGGGTATAATACCCGCATCTAACCATTTGATAATTTCCTTATTCACTACTTCTTTCATCTTCTCATTAAGTCTTCTTTGTTGCTCAATTGATTGCTTCCCTTCATCTTCTAGCCTTATCTTATGCATGTAAAAAGAGGGACTGATGCCTCTGATATCTGCAATGCTCTAGGCTATGACTCTTTTGTGTTCTTTTAAAATGGCGATGAGCTTATCTTTTTGTATTGAGTCGAGGGATGCGTTGATAATAACAGGTAATGTCTCATTCTCACCAAGAAAGACATACTTCAAATGCGTCGGGAATGGCTTCAACTCCAAGGTAGGAGCTTGCTCAATAGATGGTTTAAACACTAGGATTGTCCTATTAGACAAATCCAAAGATTCCAATTGCCAATTCTATCTCAGCTCATAATTGTTAACCTCTTCTTTATCTACACAGCCATCTATGATTTCATTAGTGGATGTCGCTGCATCTTCATCTAACATTGTTGGACTCCTTGTATTAAATTTTTCTATAATGATCTTGCCCAAAACGTCGATGTGATGACATTGCTCTTTAGTTCCGGACGGAGATACTTCAAAGACACTGAAGGCCACGTGCTCATCATTATGACGCATGATAAGTTCTCCTTTGAGTATGTCGATAAGTGTGCGTCCCGTTGCTAAAAATGGCCGCCTTAAGATAATGGGCACCTCTATATCTTATTCGTAGTCTAGGATTATGAAATCAACAGGGAACACAAGCTTATCAACTTGGACAAGAACGTCTTTGATTTGGCTTTCAGGTTGTTCTAAGGATCTATCCGCAAGTTGTAATGTCATCGCAGTGGGCTTCATCGAACCTATTCCTAATTTCTTAAAAGTAGACAAAGCCATAATATTAATACTTGCTCCCAAATTACATAAAGTCTTACCTAAATAATGATTCCCAGTGGAGAATGAGATTGTAAAGCTGTCAGGATCTTTCATCTTGGTTGGCAACTTATTTGTAAACATAGCACTACATCCCTCTGTGAGCACAATTGTCTTGATTTCGGATAATTTCTTCTTCTTTGATAGTAACTCCTTCATAAATTTCCCATAACTGAGTATCTGCACAAGAGCATATACAAGAGGTATGTTAATGTGTAATTATTTCAGAGTAGAAGAAAACTTTTGATATTCTTTATCATAGACTTTCTCTTTAAATCTTTGTAAAAATGACAAAGGTATTGTAGCAATAGGTTGTGGTGGAAAACTCGATGATGTCGACGTTGGTAGTTGTGTCGACAACTTTATTGGGCAAACTGTAGGCATAGATGTTACTACAATTGGTTCCTCTTCATTTACTTCTGCTTCACTTCCTTCAGCTGCATCCTCTTTTTGTTGCTATGGTTCAGATGCATCGACATGGTCTTGGCCAGAACTTATTGGTTCAATCGTCTGCTTCCCACTTCTTAGTGTGATTGCTTTGCAATGCTCCTTTCCCCTTTGCGTAGGATTCTCAGTATCACTAGGCAGAGTGCTCGGTGACCTTGTGCTAAGATTAGAAGCCAACTGTCCTAGCTGGGTTTCCAATGCTCACACATAAATGCTTCAAGAGCAGCCATAGGATCTAGTTTTGGTTGAGAAAATTACTGCTGTTGATGTTAATGATGCTATCCCTGCATATGTGGTAACACAGACTGTTGTGGCTATAATCGAGATTGTGGGTTCATCTAGCTATGTGACTGCATTTGTTGAGAACTCACTTGTAAATTTTGATTATAATTCTGCTGTGGTTAGTATTGTAACTCCCTTGTCGATAACCTCCTTGATTTGAGGAATTTTCATAACTAAATGTGGAAGAATTTTGATTTCCCCAAGGTTGTTGAGATCGGTTGTTGTATGAGTTACCAAATGAAGCCCCTCTGATGTTGTTGACATAGAAAGCATTTTCTGCATGTTGTGGCCAGTCCTCATAACTATGATTGTCGCCGTAATTTTCATAGAAAAATATCGGCGCATCCAATTGCTGGGCCACTTGAATAGGGGCAATGTCATTTGTTCCCTTCATATTCTTTATGATATTGGCCAATGAGGATACCTGTGTTGACAAAGCAGAAATAGCATCTAACTCAAGAACTCTAGGGTTATTCTTTACTTGTGCAGAACGAGAGATTGGACATTGATAGTCGTTCTGAGCAATCCTCTCTAGAATTCTTACAACTTCATTATAAGTACAATTCAACAAAAGATCATTAGCCGATGCATTGACAAGATTCCTTGTCTGGGCATTCAAAACATTGTAAAAAATCTTTATTTGGGTCTCTTGCTAAATTCCATGCATTGGGCAGCGTCGAAGCAATGTTTTGTAACGCTCCCATGTTGTATGTAACTTCTCATCATCTAACTGATGATATGCAGTAATATCATTCCGCAACCTCGCATTCATTGTCGGCAGATTGAAACACAAAACAAACTATGTTGCTAACACATTCCAAGATGTAATGGATCCAGCCGGTAATCCCAAGAACCATGTTCTCGCTTTACCCTACAATGAATAAGGAAATAATTGCATTTTCAAGTCATCATTAGAGACACCATGTTGACTAAAAGATGCACAAATAAGCAGAAATGATTTTAAGTGTTCTCTTGCATCTTCATAAAGAAAACCAAAATATTGCCCATTTGAGTTGAGCATCTAAAACATCACCGATTTCAGCTCGAAATTACTAGCTTGAATAGATGGTCTCACAACCCCTGGATGTAAATCATCAAGTATAGGAACAACAAAGTCTCTTATCGTCCTATTTTGCACTTGTTCTTCTTTTGGAGGCGGTAGTGGTATATTATCAACTGCTTGTGGCAGCATTGGAGGAATATCATTTTATGGAAGCAATGGTGGTAAATTGTTGTTGTTTTTAGTCATTCTTATTTGTTCTTGACATGCAACGCATACAAAACTGAAAAAAAAACAATAGAAAAGTAAAAAAATTAGTAAAGTTTAGGAGTTAGTTAAGTAAAATTAATTGCAACAACAAAAGTAAACATCAAACAGACGCCAGTTCCCAAGCAACGGTGCCAAAACTTGATCGCGTTTGAAACGTCACTACGATTGTGCAAGCGAACACACGTCGATACAAGTATAGTTGATAGATAATTCTATTGGATATCGATCCCATGAGGAAATAGGTTCTTGATGTTTAAATGTCGGAGTAACTAATACTGAAATTAAGTAAAATGTGAGTAATGATGTCAGTGCAATTACGTTAATATGCACACTAAAATAGTCAAAACTGTCAATGTAATAAAAGTTAATTATCAGTACAACTAAAAGTAAATCAAATTGTTGTTAAAGTGTTGAGAATTTAAAATGCATAAAAGTAAATGGTGATCAAGTGTGAAGATCTGGAGTGGATTGCTAACTTTGCTAACTCGCAACGCTAGATGCGTCGACAAGGTATTGTATAGATTAATTGTCGCAGCACTGAGGTCTTAATGAATTCTTACCAACTACAACTCTTTGTTTAATCAAGGCTCGAGTGCCCACAATTACCCATCTCTCGATGTAGGTAACAAGTGCACTTAAGAATAAGTGATAGAATCTCTTCCAATCCCAAGCAGCTCTCACCTAACTTGCTTGTTAACTCAACTTGTCACCGCATCTCTCGATGTTGGTAGACTGCACTTCCACTCTCGTGTTTAATGCAATTGAATTCAAGAATAAACAGATGAGAAAGATTAAGTAAGATTCAAAGTAATCTAACACTGAAAGATATTATCATATCCATTCAATTGTCAAGAGTAATTCATCAACATAAAAAGAGGGGTTAACAAATACAATCGAAGCTTTCTATCTCTAGACCACTAGAACTATTCCTTAATCTCTCCTTTTGTGCCTGCACCAAGTACTCCTCGTCAGAAGTGGTTGCTCCTCTACTTAATCAGCTCACCATTCTTCAACTTAAAATCTCCAAAAACACAAAGTAATTACAAATTTAATTCCTTCAACTCTTGGTGATTTCTTCATTCTTCATTCTTCTATTTATAGCCTTCAAAAGTTGCAGATTTCAGCCTCCCATTCTCAGATCCAGATCTAGATTTTGCAGCTGTCAAAGTTAGTTAGAGTACAACTATGCACTTACGCAGATTTAATGTTTTCTTCAGAGATCTGTAGGTTTTCGCTGCGTTGTTGGGCGTAATTTGAGATCGTAATTGTGGCGACACTTGTGATGTTCATGTGCTGGTGCTTCCATATGTAAATTTAACTTGAGTTTACTCATTCAAGGTTCAGGTTCTGTGCGACGACATCGCTGGTCGCAATTCCAAGCTAATCTGTGGCTGCGTTCTTCTTCCAACAGTAATCTTTTGGACTGAGTTCCTGCATTGACAATTCTAAAGCACAATACATCAGCTACTTGCATCGATATTAGTACAAAAAGATATAAAAATAACAAGAATTTAAACTAACTAGCAATGAGTTGGAAATTATAAAAACTAAGTATTAAATGCTTATGATGTATGCTTAATGAGATACAAAAGAGACAATTAAAACACAAATTTAGAGGGAAAATATATGTCATTTGTAATGCTATCACACCTTCCATATGACTCCTAATCGAGATTGGTTTATAACATATGAAGCTATGTCAGAAGGTGTTTTGATGAGAAATAATACTTCATGTAAAATCGCAGGTGTTGGCATAATCAAAATTAAGATGTTCGATGAAGTCATTAGGACTCTTACTGGCGTGCGACATGTATCAGAACTGAAGAGGAATTTGATTTCATTGAGTACTCTTGATTCAGAAGGACACAGGTACACAATTGAAAGTAGGGTTCTAAAGATTAGCAAAGGTTCTCTCATTGTGATGAAAGGGCATAGAAAGACTGTCAAATTATATGTCTTGCAAGGTTCAACTGTTACTGGTGATGCAACAGTTGCTTCCTTTTCCTTGTGACATTCTAATGTTACTAGATTTTAGCATGTGTCTAGGGCATATGAGTGAAAATGACATGGCAGAATTGAGCAAGAGAGGACTTCTTAATGGATAAGGTATTAAGTAAATTGAAGTTCAGTGAGCACTGTGTTTATGGGAAGCAAAAGAGAGTTTGATTTACTAGTGGAATGCATAACACGAAGGGAATGCTAGATTATATTCATTCTGATATTTGGGGACCATTCATAGTACCTTTGAGGGGTGAAGCTAATTATATGCTAATTTTTATTGATGATTTTTCCAAAAAAGTTTGTATGTTCTTCTTGAAGTAGAAAAGCGATGTGTTTTCTGCATTCAAATCTTGAAAAACTATAGTTGAGAAATAGATAGGAAAACATATAAAACATCTTTGCATAGATAATGGCTTGGAGTTCTGTTATGATGAGTTTAACGAATTATGCAAATCAGAAGGGATCGTGAGACATTTGACAGTTCATCATACTCAATAGCAAAACGACATTGCAGAAAGAATGAATAGAATGATCATGGAGAAGGTTCGATGTATGTTTTCGAATGTTAATTTACGAAGTCGTTTTGGGCTGAAGCGGCCTCCACTGCATGTTTTTTGATTAACCGATCTCCGTCCATAGCTGTTGAGAAAAAGACTCCACAAGAGGTATGGTTTGGTAATCCTGCTGATTATTTTGATTTGAAATTTTTTGAGTGTCTTACGTATGCTCATGTTGATAATAGCAAATTGGATCCAAGATCCATTAAATGTGTTTTTCTTGGTTATAAGGATGGTGTGAAAGGGTATAAGTTATGGTGTCCTGAAAATAGAAAAGTGTGATTAGCAGAGATGTTGATTTGATGAAACTGCTATGTTACCTGACTTATCTCTTAAAGACTTATCCAATAAAGACCAGTAGAAATAGGTGGAGCTTTAGATTGATCCAATATCTACAATAGAGTTGAATCCTCAAGTTAGTACAGAATAGAGTCACTCCTTCACCACAATATTCTATTATCAAAAATAGACTTAGAAGAAAAATTAAACCTTCGAAGAGGTACTCTAAGGTTAATATAATAGATTATGCTTTAAATGTGGCTGAAGATATTGATGCAAACTAAGAGCCATCTACTTATTCCGAGGTAGTTAGTTGTAAAGACTAAAAAAAGTGGATGTTTTCCATGCAAGAAGAGATGGAAGCACTCCGTAAGAATAAAACGTGGGACCTAATAAAGCTCCCAAAGGGTAAAAAGACTATTCGTTATAAATGGGTGTTAAAGAGGAAAGAAAGGATTCTAGGAATTGAAGAACCCAAGCATAAAGCAAGGCTTATTGCAAAAGGTTACAGTTAGATTCCCGATGTAGACTTCACAGATGTGTTTTCTCCAATTTTGAAACACAGTTCGATTTGAGCCTTACTTGGTATTGTGGCCATGTCTGATTTGGAGTTTAGTCAGTTAGATTTAAAAACAACATTCTTACATGGAGAACATGAGGAAGATATTTACATGCAACAACCTCTTAGAAAAGAAGGACTATGTTTGCTTGTTGAAAGAGTCCCTTTATGGTTTGAAATAGTCACTAAGGTAGTGGTACAAGAGGTTTTATTCATTTATGATTACCCATGATTTAAAAGAAGAAAATTTGACAGTTGTGTTTATTTTAAAAAGAATAGTGATGGTTCATTTGTATATCTACTTCTTTATGTTAATGACATGTTGATAGCAGCAAAAGATAAAGGAGAAATAAGAAAGGTTAAAGCCCAACTTAGTGAAGAATTTGAGATGAAAGATTTAGGAGCGACAAAAAAGATGCTTGGGATGGAGATTCTTAAAGATAGAAAGACATGTAAATTCTACCTAAGTTAGAAAGGGTACATTGAGAAAGTTCTTTGTAGGTTCAATATGCAGAGTGCCAAGCCTGTTAGTACTCTATTAGTAGTCCACTGCAGACTTTCATCGGATTTGTCTCCGCAATCAGATGATGAGATTGATTACATGTCACATGTTCCATATTCTAGTGCAATGGGATCTCTTAGGTATGCTAAGTTTTGCTCACGTCCAGAGTTATCATATGCAGTCAGTGTAGTTAATAGATACATGACGAATCCCGATAAAGAAAACTAGAAAGCAGTTTAGTGGATTTTGAGATGCTTACGATGTACTACTGATGTTTGCTTATAGTTTGAAAAAACTAGAGATGGAGTCATTGGGTATGTTGATGCTGATTTTGCTGGAGACCTTGAGAGAAGAAGATCTCTCACAGGGTATGTCTATAATTTGGGATTGCGCAATCAGTTGGAAAGCTGTTTTGCAAACTACAATTTCTTTTTCTACCACTGAAGCTAAGTACATGGGGATTACTAAGACTTGTAAAGAAGTTATTTGGTTAAATGGACTATTTGGTGAACTCAATAAAGACCTTCAAATCAGTACAATATTTTGCTACAATCAGAGTGTCATCTTCCTTACGAAGGATCAAATGTTTCATGAGAAAACAAAGCACATTGATGATCAATATCATTTTGTGCGTGATATTATTACTCGTGGTGTTATTATTGTTAGGAAAGTTAGTACTCATGATAATCCTACAGATATGATGACTAAGTCACTTCCTATAACCAAGTTTGAGCATTGCTTGGACTTGATTGGAGTTCATTGTTGAAGAATACCCTTTAAGAGGTTTCGAGGAAGAGGTGGAGAATGTAATAGCCTGATTTTTAGTGGTTTCAAAAATAGTGATTTTGAGATCACAACTCTGATGAATTGGGTCGTAAATTTTATTTATTTATTATTTATGATGTCATTAATGGCGTATTAAATTTTGGTTAAAAAATTTTATCATTTGGATAGTTAATTAAGTAAAAAGGATTAAATTGTAAAAATGGAGGAAGTTGGGTTCTATTGATTAAAGTTATCAAATAGCTAAAAGAGGGTAATTAAACGGACTAGTATAGTAATTAAACCTTGGGAATATTAATGGACTGTTCTAGTGTTGTAAATAGTGGATTTGAGTGATTAAATAAAGGGTATTATGGTAATTTAGTAATAAATGATGATAAAATTAAAACAAATAATTGGGTAAAGATGAAAATCATCTTCATTCTTCAATCTTTGGAATCCAAACCATAAGTAGAGAAGAGTAATTTTTATATTTTTGAATCCGTATTAGCTTAATCTTGCTAACCCAATGACTAATTTGTGATTTTTTCAAATGTTTAATCTTGCCATTGATGGCTGAGCTTGATCTTGAAAGTTTATAGAGTATTGTGAGCTTGGTTGTTAGATTTGATGATTTTGTTAAGTGATTTTTGATGATTTTAGGGTTTGAGGATTAAATTGCTAAAATGGTAAAATTGCATGTATTTGTTGTGAAATAATTGTATATAGAGGTTGGAAAAACACCCTTAGGTATTCGGTTGGTATAGGTTTGTATAGAAAATGGCTATTTTATATGTTTAAGGTCTAAGGACTAAATTGAATAAAAATGAAATGTTAGGGGTAATTTTGTAAATTTTCCAAAAAACTTAAATGTATTAAATGATTTAATGAGAATTTAATGATTTTTTGTGACAGATCAAGATCGTGCTACCGATTGTGGAAATAAGAAAATTGCAAAATAGTCCTTGGAGATTAGCTTTAATTGCAATTTCGTTCGATAAGTTTGTATTGTTATTTCTATATTTTAACAATCCTTCTTGCACTCCATTGTTATTGTAGCAAATTAAATATGCTTGATAAATTGAGGAATTTGAGGAATGAATAAAGAAATGAGATGTTAGGCCTTAGGCCGGTAATATGTATCGACGCAATGGTTGAGATCCTGCATATGTTGTAGTATCTTGATAGCTTGGGAAAGCAGTATCGTGAGTTGATAAATTCTGATTGAATACTGGATACTGACTGTACGAACCCTTACGATGGCTGAGATCTAGCATATATTGTGGATTCTTGACAGCTTGTGTGAGTAGCATCGTGAGTGGGTAACATAGACCGTAGCGATGGTTGAGGTCTTGCATACATTGCAAATTATTCTATTAAGCTTGTGTGAGCAACATCGTAAACTAGATAAAACTCTGTCTGGGCTCGTATGAGCTAAATTTCTAGAAGAGTGAAAAGATATACCTGATGCTAATATCACGGAATTACGAAGATGTTTCACTACTTTTTCTATAACCGAAATGGTCATTCTGTAAGTTAATGTTATTGCAAACTTACTAAGCTTTATAAGCTTACCTGCGTATCTATTTGTTGTTTTGTAGATTTCTTTTTGTTGTCTGAAGATCAGATCATCTTGAAGAAATCACACTATCCCGGGAGCCGTTCGGTAGACTTTAAATCACTTGGTTATATGCCATGTATTAGGATGATAAATTGGTACCTTGCTTAAGTTTTGTTAAGCTTTAAAATGAATATAGTTTAAAGAATACAACTTGGAAGAAAACGTATAATGCTTGCTTGACTTGTATGTTTTGATATGCATTTTGAATGGTGATGAGTATATTCAATTAGATTGATGAATATCAATGGTATGACTAGGATATGAATATGATTTGCCTTATTTTGATGTATGTTTATAGGTAATTGAACTATGTTAAGTTAAGTACATGTTGAGTGGGTCTTATGGAAATTTTGCATGTTATTTTTGGCATTTCGCAGGTGCACACGGCCTGGAACACGGGCCACCACACGAGTGTGTGCCTTGGGAAATTTAGGTGCAAGTCTCACATGAGCTATACATGGGTTGGGACACGGCCGTGTGGGCCTATTTCGAAATCACACACTGTCCAGCACACGGTCTCATACATGGGCATGTGGGGTAATTTTGCATGCTCACATGGCCTGGCACACGGTTTGTGACACGACCGTGTGGAGGTATTTCAGGTGTGCCCACGGCCTAAGGCACGGACATGTACAACAAGGCACACGAGCATGTGTTTGAGACACACGGCCGTGTGACCTCTGTTTTGGAAATTCTTGTATTTTCACGAGTTGTTTAATTATAATTCAATCGAGCCCTATTAACTTAAGATGCTATAGATATGTATGAGATTCTTATTTGCGTTGTAAGCAAGACTTTTGGATGTGATTTAATTTAAAAAAATAAATTAATGTCTGTCAACTTCTGTGAATGATTTGGAACCCTTACAACCCTAATCGACGATGGTGTCAAGTTTTGGGTGTTACAAAGAACTTGTTCATTGAGAGTTCGTGGAGAAGAACCTATTCAATAAGTTAGAATTGGGTGACTAGAATTCTTGTTAAAATAAAATACAGTGGTAAAATAAAATAAAAGTAAAGTCCATATAGAACTAAATTTTTTTTATTTTATTTTGATTAAAATAAGTCATCTATTTTATTTTGATTAGAATAAGGTGTTTCAACCTTATTACATTACTTCTATTATTTATTTATTTATTTATTCGAATAAGGTTTTTCAACCTATAAATAGACGTAGTCATCTCTTCTTGTAATCATTCGATTTTCGACATTAGTGAATTCTCTTCTCCTTTGCTAGTGGGTTTTTTCTCGAATGGGTTTCCACATAAAATCTGTGTTTTTTCTCTTTTCGGTTTCTTTGCAATATTTCTTCATTTTCTACGTTCAATTTTAACACTACCTTTCGAATAATTCAATGACTATTTTGTAACTTTTTAAAGTTAAGTGACAAAAACGTAAACTTACTACTAGTTTAATAACCTTGAATTTAGTTTACCATAAAAAATACATATCATTTATTGTTTGACTTTTAGAGTTGGTAATAACTATTGAAAAGCTTTTACTTATAATGTTATTACATATTAATTGCACCAAACATCCTTAAACTATTATCATCATTCCAAATTGATCCCAAAAATTCAAAATATTTTAATTCTATCCTTAAAATTTTGATGTTATATCAATCAGGTCCTTCCATTACTAAAACCATTAATTTAACAATTAAATGACAAATAAAATCTTATGTGACGTAATATAAAAATGGAAATTTTAAAGAAAAGTAAAATGTTGTCTTATAACATTTTAGAAAATCAAAACTAAAAAAAATAGAGTGAGCGATAGTTTGTAAAAGCTTCAAAAACATCAAAATCAATATTTTTTATAACATCCATTTTAAAATATTCATTTTTCTTCAAAATTTTCATTTTAAATTATTTCACATAAGATCTAATATCTTATTTAGTGGTTAAATTAAAGATTTTAGTAATGGAAGGACCTTATCAATATAACATTGATAGATTGGGGATGTAATTAGAATGTTTTAAAGTTTGAGAATTAATTTAAAATGAAGATCATAATTTAGGGATAGTTGATGCAATTAACTCTTTTATTACAATTAATCAAAACATTTTAAAGTTTTAATAGTTTAATATACAATTTGAAGACTTTGGTATAAGTTAGCTTACTAAGTTTGGCTTATTTCAAAACTTAGAAATTATTTATAAAAAAAAACATAGAAATAATATATTTGTAAGAGTACAAAAATTCTTTTATCTTTTATTAATTGATTATATTTTTTACTGTTTAATAATTGAATATTAAAGGAGAGAAACTAGGTTGCTTGGGATTGAACCTAAACTCCTATACCTACTATTGCCATTGAGTCAAAAAATGATTATATTATTCATTATTTACTAATATTGTGGTTTATCACTATATTATCTATACTTAATCAATAAGTGTTTTGTTTTTATTCATTTATAGATGTAACTATTATTTATACTATAGTATTTATTATTTACTAACAATTTAATTTTTTACTAATATTCTTATTTTAATGAAATTGGTTAAAGAATATTTATCTTAAAGATATCATATTTTTTAAATGGTTTCTTAATTTTTTGTGTTCATGAGACAGAAGGGACTTTCATATCGGGTAGGCAAATTTCAAAAAATGTCTTGGTCACCTTTGAGATTCTACACATATTGAAAAGCAAGAAATAGGGCAAGAAAGGTAATTTTGCTCTCAAACTCGACATGAGCAAGGCTAATGATAGAGGTCGAGTGGGATTTCTTGGCAGGGGTGATGCTGAAGTTGGGATTTCATGCAGATTGGGTGACCTTGATCATGAGATGTGTAGCTACTGTCACTTGCACAGTAGGCATCAACGGTGGTTATAGTGCTAGTTTTGTGCCATCGAGGGGTTTATGATTGGGAAATCCACTTAGTCCATATTTATTTCTTCTATGTGCTGAAGGGTTTTCAACAATCCTGATCGATGCTCAAAAAATAATTTCATACAGGGGGTTTGCATAGGGAGAGGGTGGATGACCATTAACCACTTATTCTTTACAGATGACAACATCCTTTTTGGGGAAGCTACGAAGGAAGGAGCAGAGAATATTCATCGGGTGGTATCGGAATATGAGAGACCTTCTGGTCAAATGGTTACTTATGATAAGTCTTTGATATATTTAGGGGCTAATGTGACTGAAAGGGATAGAATCAGTGTAAGTAGTATTTTGAGAGTTCAGGTGTCTTTGAATCTTGAAAAATATCTTGGCTTGCCTATGATGCTGGGAAGGAGTAAAGAGAGGGCTTTCATGCATTATGTGGATAAAATTCGCAGTAGATTGGATAATTGGAATCTGTGTTTCCTATCTTTGGGTGGGAAATAAACTTTAATTAAGGCTATTTTGCTAGCTCTACCAATATATGCGATGCAGTGTTTTTTTTCTCAAAAACTTTTTGTTCTAAATTAGGAAACGTGCTTAATAATTTCTGGTGGAAAAATTTGGAAACGTTAAAAGGCATTCATTGGAGTTCTTAGAGGTTTCTATGCCTGCCTAAGTCCGTTGGGGGCTTAGGCTTTCGTGATTTAGCCCTGTTTAATTTATCTTTATTATCAAAACAATGTTAATGTATTTGGTCCCAACCAGACTGTTTATTAGCTAGAGTTTTGGAAGCACGATATTTTCCTCATGCGGATTTTTTATCTATGAATTTAGGTTTTTACCCTTCCTTTACCTAGAGAAGCATAATGAGCGCACATGGCTTGTTGGAGAAAGGCATGGGTTGACGTATTGGTAATGGAGAGTATGTGAATATTTGGAATGATCCTTGGATCCTAGGACTTGGAGATGAACGGATTCGATGTTAAGAATTTGCTATAATGTATATGACAATATCGCAGCTAATTAATCAGGAAAGGGGTACTTCGAATGACACAGCCATTCGTGAGATTATAGCGGAGGATCAAGTGCAAGCGATTCTGTCTATACCTCTGGACAGGTCACCACTACTCGATACTAAGATTTGGAGGTTGGAGGGATCGGGTGTGTACACTATGAAGAGTGGCTACAAACTACTAGCACAAGGAAAGTTAAATTTACAACAAGCTGTCTAATCCTATGGCTCCCCCTAAAAAAAAATTTTTCTTCGACTTATAGGTATTACAACTTCTAGAGAAGATTAAAATCACAATGTGGAAATTTTACAACAATTTTATGCCTACGTATTCTAATTTAAATAAATTTCATATTCCTACTCTTACTCACTATCCGCTATGCCATACAGAATTGGAATTTATTGACCATTTGCTACGCTTTTGCCTAGTAATAAGCTAGATTTGGACTTCTTTGAAACACTCTACGCCCCCTATGTCGAAGCATCCAGAATATAAGAGTTGGTTAGTTGAGTTTTTCCAAAAAAACAAATGACAGGAGTAAAAAAGTGATGACCTTATCTGTCTGGTCTATTTGGTTTGCAAGAAACAAGTTGATTCATGAGGGTAAGAGACAAACAATGCAAAAAATAGTGGTGTTTATTCTATGCTACTTGACTGAAATTGAAAGCCTAGAAACAATGAGACATCCTAGACGATCCCTTACATAGACTCAATGGAGACCATCTGATCTGGATTTTATCAAAATTAACTTTGACTCATCTCTTAATCTATAGGAAAAAAAATATCTATCTTAATTGTTCTTGCAAGAAATGAAAGTGGAATGATCATAAGGGCATGTACTTACCTTCATTTTAATATTGTCGACACTTTTGTTGCAGAAACCCGAGCGTACGCGCATGCGATTCAGTTTGCTCAGGATGTTGGTTTTCGTCGCATCCAGGTTGAGGGAGATTCATTGACGATGATAAAAAAATTGCATGCAAACAAAAATGATGGATCAGTCCTTAGCTCAATCTTAGAAGATATCAAACGAAGGTTGGGTTTTTTTGAGCAAATCACTTTTTATCATATTAGGAGAGAAGCAAATAACGTGGCTCATACCTTGGCCAAGGAAGGATGAAACAACCCGATTTTCAGTGGTGTCAAAAACAGTGATTGCTGGACCACAATTCCAACAAGTCGAGTCACAAATATTAAATATTAACTAATTATGATGTCATGGATGTTGTATTAAATTCTGGTTAAGAAATTTTATTGTTTAGATAACTAATCAAGAAAAAAGGATTATATTGTAAAAGTTGAGAAATGATGGAATTATGATTAGAGATGTTAATTTGAGTAAGGTTGATCTAGGAAGGTCTTTAAAAGGTAATAATACCCTTAGGAAGAATGATGGACGGTTTAGGCCTTTACAAATGTGGGATTTTGGTTGAAATTTACAAAGGATAAAATGGAATTATGTAATTAAACGACTTAAAGTAAAATAAGGTGAAAATTAGGAAAAAATTTCATCTTTTTCTTCCTTAGAAAGCTAAAAACCCTAAAGAAGAGTAAAGGAGCATTCGACCTAACTAAATCCATCGATTGGTGAGTGAAACTCCGTTCGTTTTTAGTGATTTCTACGTTTTTGAGTCCGTATTATCTTAACCTAGCTAACCCAAGGACTAGTTTGTAAATCTGTTAAATGTTACAACTTTTTCTATTGATGAATAAGCTCATTCTTGAAAGTTTATTAAAGTATTGTGGGCTTGGTTGTTAGATTTGATGATTTTGTTTAGTGATTTTTGGTGATTTTAGGGTTTAAGGACTAGATTGCTAAAATGATAAATATAATAGAACTTGTTGCAAAACTTAGCATGAAAGGACTTATAGTGAAGCCTTGAATGTTCGATTGGATTCGTATGTGGTAAAGAAATGGTTATTTGCTAGTTTGAGGTCTAAAGACTAAATTGAAAGAAAATAAAAGTATAAGGGTAAATTTGTAAATTTTTTGAAAAGGATATAAATGCAAGAAATGAGTAAGGTATCTTGATTTAATGTGGGATTTAATGATTTGTTGATTTAGATCACGAGCGGGCTGTAGATCGAGAAAAAGGGAAAATTTCAAAGTAGCCCTTAAAGTTTAGCTGTAACTATAATCTCATCCGATAAGTTCGTGCAACTGCAACTTTACTTAATTGTTCTAATTACCTTGTCTTTGTGATCTCTTGACGAAAGGGCGAGATGGAAGACGACGAGGAAATTATGATTCTGGCTCGTAAGAGTGTAATTCTGATTCTGGCTCGTAATAGCGTAAATTTGTCTTTCTCGTAAGAGCGTAATTTTGTTTGGCTTATAAGAGAAATATTTTGTCTGGGCTCGTAAGAGTTAGATTCTGTTTGGGCTTGCATGAGCTAAAATTTCTAGAAGACTTAAAGAGATCAATCTATTGCCAAGACACGGGATACCAAAGTTTTTTAATTACTCTCTTTGTGTTCAATATACAATGCAGTAAGTTAACTATTCTATGAACTTACTAAGTTCCGTAAGCTTATCAGTGTGTTTTTTGCTATTTTGTAGATTCATTTTGCTGTTAGAAAATCGGACCGCCTAAGAGAATCACACTATCCCGAGAGTTTGTTTGATAAACTTTATTATCACCTGGCTTATGTGGCATGTAGTAGGATTGTGAAACTGGTTATGTTTAAAGCTTATTGTGTATTATAATGTTTGGAACATGATGATGACTCATGAATGTATTTTGGTGTTGTATGAACTTGTGTCATTTTGATGTAGCCTTCACATACATGTTTTGGATGATTATCATGTAGGTTTAAGGCAATTTGAATAGTATTTTGATGAAATATTGCAACACTTAGTATAATTGTGTATCTCTACAATTCTGCTTATTTGTTTTGGTAGAACCAATGCATGTATCGGTAGAAGTACAGGGTAGCAGAAAGGTTTCTTACTAACTTGAGTTGTATCGGTAGTTCTGTTCATGGTAGTATCGGTAGTCTATTGATTGACTGTAAACGTCACAACAATAATGTGCAAGCGTACACTATCGATGCAAGTATAGTAGACAGATGTGAATCTATCAGATATCGATCCCACGAGGATGGATATTTGTTGTCTATTAATGTCGATGCAATGAATAAGTAAATGTGATAAAATTGTAAGAGTGATTGTCGAAGCAATAATATGAAATTAAAGACGAAAGGTAATAATAATGAAATGGGGTTCCCAATGTGAATAGTCAACAAAATACTAAATGTGACTCATAAGGTTTTAAAGAGTAGGTGATTGTCGCTGCAATAAGGTACAATGGATGTCTCACCAAACTTGGCTTCTCTATTCGATCTAAGACTCAAATATGCACACTAACCACACCTTCCAATGATGGCAATGCAACACATTCAAGAACAAGTGGATTAAATTCCTTCAATCCCCAAGCAACTTCCATTGTCTTGCTTGTTAGTTTAAACTATCGCTGCACCTTCCAATGATTGTGACTGCAATAACACTTCTGTGGTCTAGACATTCAAACCCAAAGATTAAACAGTAATAGGAGGCTTGGATAAAATATCATTTGGTCTAGAAATCAAGTGTACTTCCATACAAACATGAAATAAACATTAATCACTAGCATTTAAGGAAAGAAATGTAAAAGAACAAATGGAGAATGCTATTCATAGGCTACTCGACTTGCTCTCTTACTTCCCTTTTGCATTGCATTTATAGGCTCTTCGTCAGGAGTAGATCTACCTCCTTCTTCACATCAGTTCACCCTTGAGAGGTTTAAGCTTCCATGGCTGCAAGCTTCTAGAATGGATTCAAGAAGAATAAACACTGGAAGAAGGCCACCCCTTTCTCTCTCTCTCCTCTTGAGTATTTATCTTCAGTTGAGTTGTACAGGTGTCCATTCCTCCAAATCTAGCAGTTTATGGCTGTACTAGTTAGTTACACCAGACTGGACATCTCATTCAATTTTGGTTTTATCCGAGCA
Source organism: Gossypioides kirkii (assembly GCA_005610355.1). Taxonomy (NCBI): domain Eukaryota; kingdom Viridiplantae; phylum Streptophyta; class Magnoliopsida; order Malvales; family Malvaceae; genus Gossypioides; species Gossypioides kirkii. The sequence continues at coordinate 22,130,355 of CP032253.1, read as the reverse complement.
GCTATCAGATGCAGCAATATATCTAGGCACAATTCTGGACATGCTCATGCAATGACAATTCTGGACATGTTCATGAAGTGACAATTTTGGACATACTCATGCAGCGACATTAGTAGTAAAATATTACAAAATTAAGGGAAACTAGGCTAAGGTCCATTGAATTAGAAAATGCAATGAACTAAATTAAAAATTGCTAAAATATGTGCTAAGGATGACTAAATGTGAACAACTTAAACAATAAGTAAGGAAAAATCAATGGTTCTTTCTAGTACTATCACACCCCCAAACTTGAGTTTTTACTTGTCCTCATGTAAAATAGAAACCAGCAAGGCTAAACAAAAGATTTATCACTAAAAATGATCATTCTAGCAACTTGAATCAGCTAACATACCAATGAATGAATCACATTTAAATGACAGAATATTGCGTCGACAATTCATAAGCATGAATAACTAAAATTGCAACTTCATTAATGCCAGCATCATGCTTCAAATCCTAATTTTATCTACAAATATAACATTTATTGTATAGTAATATATACATATATATTTTTATGTGACTGAGGGATGTCGTTGCATTACTATACCCTTATTCCTGAGAAGTAATGATAAAGTGAAACAAACCCCTAGGGAGTATGTAATTGCACCAACACACGCTCTTGTAGTGATAGCCTTTGGCTAGATTACTTTTTCTAAAACTTGCATTGGAGTGTTCCCCCTTGAATAGTTCACAATACACCCACATTGGAGTGTCTTTTATTTATAACTATATACATATACAAGCAGCTGTAAACGGCAGATTCATTCAAGATCCAAGGAATGATACTAATCATCCATTACTAATGCAATCTAAGTCATTCATCAAAGAATTGAAGATATAACATTCAATCAAATTTATCCAACTCATTCATTAACAGTTCACATGATTCAAGAATTAAGCATTGAATGTAACAAAAATTTTCCAACACATTTTCATTAACTATTCATAAACCTTGCATGCTTCATTAAATTCAAAAAGAAATTTTTTTGAAATGTGGGTGCAATTTGCATTCCTAAACCCCATATACATTCTCCCAAACTTAATGTCTGCATTGTCCCCAATGCACTGACACCATATTACCATAACAAATGGAAATGCAATGACAATGCAAATGCAGTGATAATTAAAATGTAATGACAATGAGAATGTGTGACAATGCCTACTAATAGGCTAAAAATTACAGCTATATGCTATGCATGAAAACTAAAGCTAAGAACTTAAAATAAAACTAACTCAATTTTCGGCAGCTGTTGATGTGGTTGCATGGTGCTTTTTCTTCCTTCTCTTCTTTTCTTCCTTTCTGCACTTCTTGTCCTTGGAGTGCTTTCTTTTTCTTTCTTTTGGCTTTCCCAGATCCTTGAATTGCTCCTCAACATCAGGTTATGCCCCGGCATCATCAGCTGTGTCGTGTGTCAGATGGATCACTTCAAGTGGTCCAGTGCAGACTACTATTGCCAAAGGATTATTGTGGTCCTCATCAATTTCCTCCACATCTTCTGCCTTACTCGCTCCATCTTGCGCCAAGCCCTCAATTCTTGCACCTGCAACTTCATGTGCGGTGATAATTTCTTCAACTGAATCTTCCTCAGCTTCTTTTCCTTCATATTTCTCCTCTTCTTCTTCTTCTTCAACTTGTGTTTCCTCCCCTTCAGCAGGAGTTTCCTATTTACTAACATGTTCCTCCTAACCAGCACTGAACTCATCCTCAAACAGGCTCTCAATATTCCATAAACATTTCTCAACATCTCTTGATTTTGCATCCTTCTCGTCATTAGAGATATGCACCATTAGAGGGGAAGCCACCGATTGTTCTTTGTCCCCTAAGTCATCTTCCTCGGTTGAGGGCTCATACTCTTTGATAATTGGAGGGAATACTAGAAATTCAGGGAGAGGGTCTTTGCTCATCTACCTTAATATGGTCACAATAGCACTATTCCAAGCCTTGGTGTAGGCGTAGAATAAATTCTGTGACCTGTCCATATCTTCCACTATGGCAACAAGCTTGATTTCCCTAATGCTTATGGAATCTGCTATCTTTTCGACCCCCTTCATTTTTCGCCACAAATGAGATTCTACAGCCACATTTGCTCCCTTTTCTTCTGCTTTTTCTTTTCCCTTCGTTTTTCTTGCTTTTGCTTTCTTTACTATGGGCGTATCTTTCCCACGAGTCATTCTCTCGATTGATGCTTCATTGATTAAGCCTTTGTTTTCCAGAATCTCTTCTCCATCTTGGGCCACAACTTTTTTTGCTGGTACAACTACATCACTAGTAAGGAGAAAACCGAGATACCTGTTTGTCTAGCAGCACAATCAATGATTTCTTGGTATAATATTGCCTCGACTTATATTTTCCATCTCTTAATGATAGAATGTACAGACACATCTTGTGAAGGGTGACAGTGGTGCTGTGTGTAGAAGGCATCAATTTGCAGTTAACAAAATGGAACCAAACTTTGCTCTGCAGTGTCAAAAAGCGTCTGTGCATGGTGTAGTTGTTGGGATTTGAACCCGTCTATGTGGCTCCTTCAACATAGAGATCCTTTACCAAAACATCTGTCGTTTCATCAGTGAGTTCCTCAATAAAAGCAGCGTGTTCATCTCTACTTTAGTTTTGCAGAGCTCGTTGATGTGTGTAGCGTCCCAAAGGATTAAGCCTTCGCGGACAAAAACAAATTCTGACTCATGGTCAATAAGATTTGTATAGAACTCACATACCAGAGACGGAGAATAGTTTCCAGGGTGTTGGCAAAAGGTTTCCTATTTCAACTTCGTAATGGTTTTGTGGATTTTTTTCCCAAGTCTTGTTGTCTCGATAGAAGGAAGCTTTGCTCAAGGTGATAGTTTCGTTTCAGCATGTTCTCTTGAAAATGGTCTTTGGTCGATTTTGTAAGGAACATCTTAGGCTCTTTGGACATTGAAGGCTCTGTTTCACGAACGACTGTTGCAGAAGATGAAGGTTCTGCAATAGATTTAGTTGTTTTCTTCACTGCTCCACGAGTTCTGGCCATGGTGTTGGTAAGTAAAGAGAGTTATAAGGTGGAAAAGTGCAAGCTTGAAGAAAGGTTGTGAACAAAAATGGCGTCTTTGTGAATAACACAGTCGGCACAGAGGAGGTTGTTTATAGGGAATGAAAAGGAAGATGGAAAGGCGTGTCTTTTATGTAACAGAGGAAAGAACATAAAGTCTGCAAGAATAAATGCGTCCAATAGGATTACACCTATTCAGACCGATCCAATGGTTGGGTGTTGATTGATGAAACAGTGGGATCTGTTTCCTAATATACTCTGATTTTCTAATGAGTTAATAATTTCAGTACAGACAGATGAGTTGTGTCGACAAGGAGATCCAAATGCATCGAGAAAAGAATCAACTTTATTTAATTTAATTGTCTCTTCCTGCTTGTAATCATAATGTCCAAAATAATGTTTTAACCATTGTCCATTCACTTTAAACTATTGCCCATCATGTAGATCTTTAATTGTGATTGCACCATGAGGAAATGCTTCGACAACTTCAAAAGGTCCAGACCAGCGTGAGCGCAATTTACCTGGGTACAGTTTCAGTCTAGAATTAAATAATAGTACTTGTTGACCTGTAGTAAATTGTCGCTGCAAAATGATTCTATCATGCCATCGTTTGGTCTTTTCCTTATAAATTACAGCAATAAACTCCGAATTGCTTCGGATCATAAAACACCTAAAATAAAATATAAAAGTGACGACAAAAAGAAAATAAGTTAGTAACAACTAAATATTATATAATAAAAATAAAGTGCAAAAATAAAAATAAACATCAAACAAACGCCATTCCCAACAACAGCACCAAAACTTGATTGGCTATAAACGTCACAGCAATAATGTGCAAGCGTACACTATCGACGCAAGTATAGTAGACAGATGTGAATCTATCACATGTCGAACCCACGAGGATGGATGTTTGTTGTCTATTAATGTCGGTGCAATGAATAAGTAAATGTGATAAAATTGTAAGAGTGATTGTCGAAGCAATAATGTGAAATTAAAGATGAAATGTAATAACAATGAAATCGGGTCCCCAACATGAATAGTCATAGAATACTAAGTGTGACTCACAAGGCTTTAAAGAATAGGTGATTGTCGCTGCAATAAGGTACAATGAATGTCTTACCAAACTTGGCTTCTCTATTATATCTAAGACTTAAATATGCAAACTAACCACACCTTCCGATGATGGCAATGCAACACATTCAAGAACAAGTGGATTAAATTCCTTCAATCCCCAAGCAACTTCCGTTGTCTTGCTTGTTAGTTTAAACTGTCGTTGCACCTTCTAGTGATAGTGACTGCAATAACACTTCCGTGGTCAAAACATTCAAACCCAAAGATTAAACAGTAAAAGCAAACATGGATAAAATATCATTTAGTCTACAAATCAAATGTACTTCCATACAAACATGAAATAAACATTAATCACTAGCGTTTAAGAAAAGAAATGTAAAAGAACAAATGGAGAATACTATTCCTAGACTACTCAACTTGCTCTCTTACTTCCCTTTTGCGTCGCACTTAGAGGCTCCTTGTCAAGAGTAGATCTGCCTCCTTCTTCACATCAGTTCGCCCTTGAGAGGTTTAAGCTTCCATGGCCGCAAGCTTCAAGAATGGATTCAAGAAGAATAAACACCGAAAGAAGGGCACCCTTTTCTCTCTCTCCTCATGAGTATTTATCTTCAGCAGAGTTGTACAGGTGTCCTTTCCTCCAAATTTAGCAGTTTATGGCCGTACCAGTTAGTTACACCAGACTGGACAGGTCATGCAATTTTGGTTTTATCTGGACAGATGTTAGATGTAGCGACATATCTGGGCGCAATTTTGGACATGCTCATACAGTGACAATTCTGGACATGTTTATGTAGTGACAATTTTGGACATGCTCATGCAGCGACATTAGTAATAAAATATTACAAAATTAAGGGAAATTAGGCTAAGGTCCATTGAATTAGAAAATGCAATGAACTAAATTAAAAATTCCTAAAATATGTGCTAAGGATGACTAAATGGGAACAACTTAAATAATAAGTAAGGAAAAATCAATGCTTCTTTCTAGTACTATCATCTATGTACTTGTATCGATAGAAGATGTAGGGTAGGACTTCTTAGCTCTCTGGAGTTTTTAGTATCGGTAGAAGCATAACTTATATCGGTAGATGTCTCACTTGTATCAGTAGAATTGTCATAAGTATCGGTAGAAGTCTGTACTATTCTTGAATTGTTTACTGACGCGACAACTACCGATACTTGTCCAACAGAAACCAATAGTAGTCTCCCATTTTTGTGGAAATGACATGTTTTGCCCTTTTGAGTTGTAATTATAATTAATCGATGAATTATATTGTGTTTGTTGCATTTCTTCATTAAAACAAAATTAAATAAAAAGGTGATAAAGGATGAACAATGTTTGATGACCGGAAAGACACCGAAACCTTAACCGGTGACGGTTTCGAGTTTTGGGCGTTACAAATGATGTCGATTCCTAAGGGTTGGTTCTAGATCGAGGATGCATCGGAGGCAGTGAAACGAGTCGCGGTGGTTGATAGGTCGAATTACTCCTTTCTACATTAGTCTTTTTATGCTTTAGTTTCATTGGGAATTTTTTATGCTTTTGCTTTGATGATGACACTAAAGCTCTGCTCTCCTCTGGGTATCGTTGATGACTTCATGAATTTCTATTTTTCAGAGAATGGAGGGTTGTAGCTGGTTTTGGGGGAATTTTGTTTCAAACGTTTGTACTTTCTTTGTTGCTCTGCTCTTTATTTTTAAGTTTCTTGTTTTGTTTTGTTTTGCATTTATTGTGGACTGTTATTTCATTATGGTTGTTGAGTCATGATATAAGTAAGGATGAGACATGATTGTTTTGTTTCCCTTGATCTTTAATGCCAGCTAGTTTCCATTTCAAAAAAATATTTTATTTCTAATTAATTTAAATTAATAAAAATAATTAATAAAATTTATCTTACCCGTAATTAATATAATTAATTATAGGATAATAATTGATAAAAATCATATAATAAATGTATAACATAATTTAAAAGCTATCTGAGCAAGGATATTCCTAATTTTGAAATATTAAAGCATTGGTTAAATAGTTAATGGGCATAAATTATTATTTTTGGTTAATTAAGGTAATCAACTTTATAGTATATAATATTTGGAGAAATTATTCTATAGACCCTTCTCACCACCTCATATATGATCTCACCCAATCATATTATGCCACATTAACAATTTTTTTCAACTCAAATTAAAAGGAATTTCCACTTCATATTTAATTTTATTCACCTTTTTTTTCTTTTCATCAAATGTGAGTTTTCGCCTCCCTCCCACCATCTCTTCACTATTAGAAGAAGAGGAGTTAGGGTTTAGGTGATTTTCTTTATTTTTCCTTTCTTCTCCATTTCTTCACTATTAGAAAAAAAAGAGTTAGGGTTTTGGGAAATTAAAAATTAGCAATGGAAGGATTACAGGCTGAGCAAAAAAAATGGAAGGATTACAAAATCAGGTTTGTTCCTATTTCTAGTGATTAAAATAAATTATTTTTAATTTTTTCATTCAACTATGAAATAGTTATTTTGTTCCACAATTGTAGCATAGTATTTTTCTTTAATTTGTGTGGCTTTATCTTCTTTGGGTTTTTTACCAGAAAAATTAGTTTGGACTCTTTCTGTAATTTTTCTCTGTTTTTGTCGATTCACAATAACATTTCCTATTATACCTTTGGTCTCTTCCTGAGAAAGGAGTGAAAATGAACCAAATAAGCCAGACAATCACTCAATTGTCAACTCCGAAGTGGATCTTTTGAAATACTGCATGAGAGAATCAGTGGTTAGGGAAAGCTCTAAAGCAGGGTTGAACTGAACTATTTCGATATGTCATCCTAAACAAAAAGGAAAGAATCTTATAGATTCTTGGCCACTTCCATATGTACTTTGAGTCTATAACAAAAGTAAATCACTTCAATGTCAGATGTTAAAACGTGAAGCTTTAATGGTGAAGGAAGAAGAAAATGAGCAACATACTCACTCTTAAGGAAAAATCAATTACTTCTAAGTGCAACAACTTGGATTCAAAGAAATGGGCTAAAGCTTTGGCAAGCATTTGTTGGTAAATTTCTACAAGGAAAAAAAAAGAAAAAAAATAACACAGACACAGATAATAGCAGCCTTATAAGACAGCCCCATGAACACCAAAAAAACATGTCAAGTGTAGTTGCTTGTGATTTTAGGCAATCAACCTGCAGGTTATTTGCTGCTTGTACAATAGGAAATACCGAAAGGGAAGTGGTTTTATTGCTCAAATTGCAGTGGGATCCATTCTACACTATAGAAGTTGCTTATTGATGGAGCTGAAAAGCTCCCTGACTCCCTTTTGGATGTGGTAAAGAAGAAATGTGTGGAAAAAGGTTTAGATGCTAATATCAATATTGATGTGAGATGGAGGCTTCTTAGTGGAAAATTCGCTTCTCTTGAAACTAGATTGTTGCTTTCTCAAGCAGTTGGTATCTTCCATGTAAGTATTGTTCATGTTATATTTTGTCAATGTTGATAAATTGTAGTTATGCAATGTTATTCTGCAATTATTGCAATTATTATATGCTTATTTTCAAGTTTTTATTTGTCGAGTATGCTTTCTGGGTTAGATGTCGCGTGGAATTATTGCATTATATATATTAAAGAAACTAATATTAGTTTTTTTTAACCTTTTGTATGTATGTATATTGCAAATGTATTAGTATGGAACTGAAGTTAAATTGTAGAATTTTCATTTCAATTTCCTTCCTTAACAAATGTGTTATGTTTGTAGATATGTAGAAGAACCAACTGCAAGAGTTGGCTCAAAGAAATTGATTTAATCTTCCATCTTCTTATTCATGCATCCAAGAAGGATCGGATCATGCTCCTCGATTTAAAGCTACTATCAGTTTTAATGGAGAGACTTTCGAAAGCCCTACTTTTTGCTCTACTTTGAGACAAGCCGGACATGTTGTAGCTGAAGCAGCTCTAAATACGCTTGCCAACAGTGGCCCTTCCAAAGCATTGGATATGTTCTTGAGAGCTGATATGCTTTCTAATTATTTCTTTTAATTGTTGTTTTCTATATTATTGAGAGCTAACATTGTTCCAGAATTGTTACCTATTGATTTGATCGTATAATAATTTCATTAATGAAAGTATATATTTTACTTTCCAGAAACAGGAAAGTTGTTCATTGCAAAAGATCTTGATAAGATCCAAACATGAGACATAAGAAATTAACATCAAAATATGAACTAAAAAATTAACATTAGAATATAAAACAAATCACTAGCAAAAATCTCATTATGAAACACCAAAGAAACGTAGCTAAAGAATTCAACACTTGATTAAAGAACCTCAAATAAGGAAGTGCATAGATTCACGATCACACCATAGAACATTCAAGTCTTTTATACATTGTAATGGTCATATTAATGACCATGTACAAAATAAAATTTAGTCTAATATCAACTATCATTAAGCACCAAATCTAAACTTCGTTGTAGCAATATAGCTTCACCATGATGTGCAACTTTTTGACTTTCAAACCTAGTTACGTGTAAGTGATTCCTATAATTAATTTATTAAAATAATTAAATTCAAAAAAGTAAATTTTAAAAAAGTTTTTAACAGAAAAAAATCACTTGAATATTTGATGTAACATAAAACATACTATATATCTACAAATAAAATAAAAAAATGAATACCTGAAACGAATTTAGAGCTATTAAACCAGTACTTTATTGCATGCTATTATAAGGTAATTTTGAGCCACTTAAACACAGCTACTACTTGGGGTCTTAAGAAAAAAAAACAAATAGTTTTATTTCCATGGCATTATAAGAAGATATAGATATAACACAACTATCAGTTTTGGTTACCATGTTGAAAAACTACATTGAATTTTGACATGGATATGTATAGATATTGTTTGATAGCATCATCATTGAAGGAATAATGACCTATAATGTCGACAAAAAGGAGTTAATAATGTATAACAACCATAAAAATACTTCTATGTAATATGCAACTAATTAATTTTATACTTACAAAATGTTTATAACTTAGGGTAGAGCTAATGGGTACATCTAAGGATTCATCGATTGCTGATTGTTTTCATTTTCCTATATAAAATTTATTAAAATAAATATAATTAACAAATAAATTTACCACAAAGTGTAACTTTATAATCAAATTACTTACCCGGCTTGTGAAATGGATATGCTTTTGGTTTTTTTTTTCAAGGTGATCTTTAAGTCTAGAATTAAAGACCCCTTTCGGCTTAATGCATGGTGGATTTAAGATTGGAAAAGTTTTATTGTCACCCTATTTTACAACATTATCATCATTGCTCGATAATTCTTCAATTATTGATCTCTTCACGTTTTCTAAATTAAAAATAAAACAATCATCACTTCTGTAAGAAAAACATAAAGAATTTAAAATTATCGGTTATATAGATAACTTACTAGATCAAATGTCTGCTCTTGCATTTGTCTCATTCTCTTGTCTCGTTCTTTTGAGTTCATAATTCTTAGAGACACATAACTTTGTTAATTTTTTCTCAACTTCCATGTCTCCTTCATATAAAATCTTCTGACAAAGTTGTATTTTTTTTCGTTCAACTTTTTATAATCAAATCATAAGCAAATTGAATCATACGATTACGAAATACAACTTCAGCTTTTGTATTATACGATTGTGAAAACTCAGCTACATTACCACCATACATTTTTTTAGCATCTTTAGTCCATCTTCGAGAGATATATCGTTCAGAAATTTTCTTGACCATTTTAACACTAAGAATCCGTAAAGCATAAGAGCAAAGATAGCCACAAAAATCAAACTTCTTACAAATACAATGAATCTCCATGGTGGCTATGTTAAAATGGACCTTTCAAACTCTTGAACTATCTTCATCCATTATTACTTCAAAAGTATAAGATGTACCATTTTGTGCTACTTCTCTCCATATCAATGGAACACCATCAAAAAATTCTTTCTCAAAGCACTTGTATATTTCATGAGTATAAACCTTTGATGCATGAGATAAAATACCACAATTTTTAATTACACATGTGATTGAGTCATTTTTGCACTGAAAATCCTTCTCAACTTTGGAAGAACACCATCGTGCCACTAAATTCTCGAATTCAAAAAGAAATTCGATAAGAGAAGGAGTGGCTTTAGAAATACCATGCAAAATATTATTTGTAACCTCAACCTTTTAAGAAGATTTAATTTGAAAAGAAAATATATTGATGCTAAAAGCAGTACTCCATTTTTCACGGCATTTGTACAAACCTTTCAACCATGAATGATCTTGAAGATTATGACCATTTATCATTTTTTTCCTGAGTCCTCTCAAATTCTATTTCGGATTCACAACCTTTCATGCACTTATGAAATAAAGCATGAAAATCAACATTTCTATTGAGATTACCAAGATGTGAAGGAGCATTCCTAAAAATGTGCCATAAACATAATCTGTGACATGAATCAGGAAAAATTTCTTCTATTGCTTTGCTAATTGCATGATCCTGATTAGTTATTATAGTCTTTGGTGACTGATTACCCACTGATTGGAAGAAAGACTTGAACAACCATGCAAAGGAAGCAGCAGTCTCATCTAACAAAAATGCACACCCAAACATTATTGTTTGTCAATGATGATTAATACCCACAAAGGAAGCACATATCTGTCGGTATGATAAGTTGTATACAAAACACAACATCTCTAAAACAATCATAATCAATTCTTGAATTACCATCTCTCCAAAAAAAGTTTGTCATTCGATTTTCTTGATCTACTTGAACTATGTAAAAAAACATTGGATCTTCACTTGCTTTAACCTTGAAATGGTTAAGTAAACTTTGACCATATTCGGCTTCAATCATCATCATCTTTTGTTTGTTAATGTAATTATAACAAACTAGTTCTGTAAACCCAGCATTTTTAGTTCCACCAACTTCATTTGACATGTAAGAGTAAACATCTGTTGGACGTAGACCAGCACTAACCATTGAATTAATGACATTAGCTTTAGCTACAGGAACTAATCGAGCTGACCTGAGTAGATGTCTTTTTGAAGGAGTTGCTGGCTCATGATTATGCTCAAAAATAAAATGAGTGACTTCCCACTGGGCATCTTGTACTGTAAAGTGAATCATTGTCGGGCATCTAGTTCTTGTTTCCAATTTGTTATGTTTTTGTATCCGCAACATCTTAAAATTCTTTGAAACCTTGCATGGAACAATAAAAGTATTTAGTGAGAAAAATCTTTGTGCCAGAAAGATATCTATTTTTTCTTTTTCGAACATTAAAACCAATGCGATGATCATAATCTATATACAAATTATAAGCTTCATATTCACTATTCACCACAAGTCTCTTCAAATTAGCATTATCAATTTCTATCCTTTCTATGTAAGTACAACTTTGAGAATTTTCCTCATCCATGTCATGAAACATAGTTGCATCAAATTAATCATATAATTATATAGAACAATTATAAAATCTAAAAAAAATCCAATTATTCAAATCAATAGCGAGTAATGACATAAATAAAAAATATTAAACATAAAACCATAGTATATTCTAAAATAAAAAATGCCATGAAAATCTTGTCTTTTAGTAATGATAGAATTTTATTCAAAAAAAGAAAAATTGTAAATTTATATATCATGGTCCAGTAGGAACGTTATCAAGAATCAACGATTACAGACTGATGCTCTGCTTGAATGCAAAATGGTTATCTCTAATTCTGGTGGTTGTTTATAGATTCATTCATGGGAGCATTGATTGGTTAAGAAATTTGTAATAAGAAAAGAAGGTATAAAAAGAGAAAACGATGATATACGAAAATATTCTCTACATCCATTAGCGGAATCAATAAGAATAGAGATTCCAATTGACATGCATCATAGTGAACTCTCTTGTGTTAATGCCTAAATCAAGCTCTATAATGTTGTGTCGTAGTGTGTAGTGTATCCCTCTGTTAATCCTGCAAGGATCAATACCATGCCCACAATGGTGACAAAACCTTTCGACACTGATACATAATAACTAAAAACAATCCACAAACATCATGAAAACTATCGAGTAAAGACTTGCTCTTTTGAAACAAATTGCAATATTGAAAATTTTAAAAAGATGGAAAAGAGAGTTTACGATATGTCAATAAGTATAATTGAATATATGACATATTCCAAGGAATACATAAACAGAACATTCAATACGTTGAATAAATGTTGCATAGAATTAACTAACAACTTTATCAAAATCATCTGCTGGTTATTTGTTCTATAACATCAACTCCTAAGTCCTTCCAGCAGTAGCAGCATTAGCATTATGCACTACACATTTTTCTCTCATAAACATGTTTTGGTAATATTTGCAGTACCAACGATCATGAGGAATTGTTGGCAGAGAAGCACATTTTGCATAGATCAATAAAGTTGTACTCAATAATAATCAGCTAAATCAAAGGTGAAGCTATAGGAAATTAAACCTTTGCATAAATATGAGTTGTCTTCAATGAATCAACAAAAATAGAGAAAAATTACAAAAGGGGTCCAAACTAATTTTTCTGGTAAAAAAACCCAAAGAAGATAAAGCCACACAAATTAAAGAAAAATAATATGCTAGAATTATGCGACAAAATACATAATTCATAGTTGAATGAAAAAAATAAAAATCATTGATTTTAATCACTAGAAATATGAACGAACTTGATTCTATAATCTCTCTATTTTTTGGCTCTGCCTGTAATCCCTCCATTGCTGATTTTTAATTGCCCAAAATCCTAAAAAAATTTCTAACAGTGAAGAGATGAGGACGAAAGGGAAAAATCTAGAAAATCATCTAAACCCTAAATCCTCTTCTTCTAACAGTGAAGAGACAATGAAAGGGAGGGGAAAACTCATGTCTAATGGAAAGAAAAAAAATGAATAAAAGTAAATATGACGTAATATGATTAAGTGGGATCATATATGAGGTGATGAGAAGGGTCTATAAAATAAATTTTCATATTATTTGTCTTCATGAAATTGCATATTGAATTTGATACAACTAGAATATCTCTCCTTACCATGTTTTCTCATCCATTTTTATTATATTTATATTTATATTTTTACGGGTTCATAATTTATTTTTATATATTTTTTGACACATTTGTGAATGCATGTTGTATTTATCTTATTTTTGGTATTATGTCGTGTTTTGCATAGTTATTCATAATTATTTAATTCATAAAATATTGTGCATAATTCATCATAGTAATTCAAACTTTTTGAAAAGAAAATGTTGTAACATTTTTTTTTCAAACTTTGGAGATAGAAAGTATGTTGCAACATGGTTTGTACGTGATGTTTGCGTCTTGGTTGAATCAATTTTCATATTTCTGAGTATTGGTTATTTTTTATTTGTATTTATTGTCATGTTTTTATACAGCAAATTAAGACTTTTTATAACAAGAAACTAGAATAATCTTTGGAGATTTAAGAGTAGTTATATTATGGGATAAGGAAGGGATTGTATGAAATTGTGATTCTATATCATCTTTATCCTTTTTTAATAGAGGATAACAAATTAGATTTTTACTCCTGAATTTTAACTTTTTTAATTGAATTTGAATTTTTTCAAGATAAAAAAGCTGAAAATCATGAATAAACATCTAATTTATGATTCCCAAATTAAACAAGGATAGAGATAACATAGAATCACAATTTCATAAAATTTTTTATTTTATTAATTATTCTTTTCCTTGAATGATGAGATTTTTGGAAAGATATATTGATAAAATTATAGAGGATTTTTATCAAGACAATTTATAGAGCTTTTCTGAATATTATCTTGAAGATTTACTAGAGTAAATTTCTACTACTACCAAGCTTCTTCATGCCAAGTGTTTCTTCTTCCTTCCTTTTTCGAGTTGAGCTATATTAGATTGCATGCTTTTGTCTTTTTAAATATTAATTTTGATTTTCAAATGTTTTGATATAACTAAATTAATTTTAAATTTTCCTCATACTTAAGTGTTTAACACTTAAAAATATTATTTTCAAATCACTTAAGCAATTTACAAATATTTTTGAGTAACTCCAACACCCTTCAAAATAGTTTCTAAGCTTTAAAATGCATTTTATCCCCAAGTATTGAGACTTACCACCTTAGTCTCGAGACTTATGAAAACAATAAGCACAGGCTAAATGAGAGCAACACAATCTCTAGATTTATTGGTCTAAGCCTCAAGACTTTAAGGTTTTTAACGATTATTTTTCCTTCAATTCTCAATACATAAGAGTATCGAGACTTGATCTTGCAGGCTGCATTAAATGCTCAAAATAAATTCTTTCAATGGCTAGAAATACCCTCCAATGACTCCAAACATCCAAAAATTAGTTGGAGGGTATACATGCAAGTCAAGAACATTTGAAGACACTAGAGAAGAACATTTGAGCTAAGGAATCAAGAGAAAAGCTTCAAATTCTTTATTTCTTCATTTTCTCTTGTACATATCTCTTAAGTATTGTTAAATCTTATTATTATTCTCACATTCATTCTTTGAGAGAGCTTAACACTTGTAAACACACACCTATGAAGGTTCTTTACTGTTTCCATCTTTCTTTGTATTGCAAAAAGCTACTTAAGGTTTTTTAGGTATAAAATGTTAATTGAAATGTAAAAAATTTTAGTTGAGCCTTATCAAAATTAGAGGGTTCTAGTTAAGTCATAAAAATTAGGGGGACAATTCTATTTTAGTCGCGTGAAAAAGATAAAGATTGTAAAGTTTATCCATTCTCCTTGAAAGGTATCAATTCAAGTATAGTGAATTGAGAAAATCTTTTGTTGAGGTATAGTAAGATAGTGGAGGTAGACAATTTGGGTCAAACCACTATAAATCGAATTGTTTAAATTTTTCTTCCCTTTCCTCTTCATTTAGAACAATTTGCAAAAAAAAAAAAAAAATTAAAATTGGTATAATATCTAGTTCTCCATCAAAAGTTGCACCACTAGGAAAGGCAATCCAAGGGAAAAAAAATATTAAGTTCTAAGATGGCACAAAATTTTGACTCAACTAGCTTGGGTGAAGGTCAATTCATGGTGAGACCTCCTTACTTAATTCAATTAGATCTAAGCACTCTTAAAACTAGTGACATAATTTGGTAATTTGACAACAGCCAATCTCAATCCAACATGTTCACCATGTTTGTAGAGGTTGCTCGGATAAACACAGTTCTACTCCTACCAATCTTCCTATCTTAGCCATAAAGTGAACACTAGAGGTGAGTATTTGATCGAGTCGAATCGAGTAAAAATTTTTTGAGTCAAGTCGAGTCGACGAATCTTATTATTTATACTCAATGTTGTGTTTACATGGACTGATTATTTAACTAGTAGACAAAGTACAATATTATTTAACTACATAAACAATATAACTTTTAACTTAATGGGTAAACATTTATCAAAATGACATAGTTTTGACTTTTAACTTTAGCAAAGGTAAACATTTATCAAAGCGACGTAGTTTTGCCTTTTCTTATTCGGATTTTTAAATAACTCGAATTATGTAATGTATATTCGAGTTAAACCGAAAAACTTGATTTTTTATTCGATTTGATCTGAATAACTCGATTAACTCAAATAACTCGAATTATTTAATTCAAATTTTTAAAATTTTATCGAATTTTTCAAATCAAATCGAATTTTACTCACTCCTAATTAGCACACCTATTATGATTCAATTGTGTTTGGGAGAACCTTAGTTACCATTCTCTGCTGCATAAGTTGTATGGTTTCAACATAAAAAAATCAATTTTAATGACATTATAATTATTTTTAATTTTTGTGACATAATTTAGGTTGATACATAAGTTGTATAGTTTTAATATAAAAATTCAATTTTAACTCTAATTTTATTTTTTTTAAGAATTGAATAAATATATGGTGACTGAGTATTAATTCATAGTTGCTTACTCTTGTAGGTTGTGGGTCTAAGTAAATTTAGGTGCAATTTCCTTTTTATACAAGTGTAATTAGTCGGGGTTTTGTAGATAAGGGTAGATTAAGAAGTCCATAAAAAATAATTAAATCATAAAACCAATTATACATTGTAAATATTATGTTTAATTAAAATTTTAATTTGATTTCTTAAAGTATAGCAAGTAGACATAATTTAGTAATATATAATAGAAATAATTCTTGTAAATCACTCATTTAAAAAAAATCATATTCTGAACTTAACGAGTGGCTCTAGTGGTTAAGAAGATGTTGTTCATCTTAGGAGACCCGGGTTCGAGCACCTATGTGTGCAAGGTGTGTGTGCATTGTCAAAGGATTAAAAAAGTATGAACAGATACTACTATGTAATCACATCCGTATATTAAAAAAATCATATTTTATAATAATTCATCATTATGAAGTGATTTATGGGCCACCATGTTGCTTTTTTATTACATTTTATAAAAGTGGTTAATTTTTTTATTCTGGTCCTCCTAATATGCTTAGATTTAAAAATTAATTTTTATACTTTAATTTTTGATATTTTTATAATATAATTGATTAATATCTTAACTTTTCAATTAAAATCTTACGTGATTGTGATTATATATAATTTGAAAGTAAATTTATAAATCTAAAAACTTTAAGAACTAAATTCTTGAAATAAAAATAGGATGATTAAATTGCAATTGTATGAAATGTAAAAACTTAAAGTCATAATTATTTGAATCAATTAGGTATTTTCGGTCCAAAAAGTGGCATTACACCAATTGACATGCTAACCAATACAAACCACTTAAACTAAGCTTAAAAACTAATTGAACTGTCTTTATTTTTTAATAATTTATTCAATCAAATTATATGAACCGATCACCGATCTAATTCTTAAAACCTTACTTTATATTTTATTTAAATAAGCTAAAAGTTGAAATAAATTTAGTTTTCCTAAAATAGAACAAAAAAATTATCTATTTAATAAAATAATATAATAATCACGTGTAATTATAATTAATTAATTTCAAATTATATATTCCATTATTTGTTATATATTATTTTTAAACACACTTATTTTGATACTAATCATGTACCGCAGCAACACTTACCTCTCGTATTATTGGGAAATATATCTGCAAACACAACATCTTGAACGTTCTAACACGGAAGCAGCGGCATATACAAAAGCCATGTTCAAACAACCCAACCAAACATACATAACTCACACCTCAAATTGCAAACTACATTTTCATACCAACAACTCAACATAGGACAGCAGCTCAGACGTCTCCAGCTCCAATCAATGCAAGCAGCATTTTCTCATAGTCTCCAGAAGTATCTCCAGCAATCGCTTTTTCCAGGGTCACACTGTTTCTTCGCTGGTATTCCTCCTTAATACGTACCATGTCTACCTCTGCTCGAGTGGCGACCACTCTAGTAAGAGCCCATTCATCTGTTCCCAGCTTATTGATTGCTTGCCGTAGCACCTTCTCAAAATATTTCTCAGGGACAGTCAAGCACTTGATTGCAGCTCTCAGCAATTGGAGGAATTCGTCTTCGGGGTCGGCCTTCAAATCCTGCAAACCAGTAATCCATTATCAGTTTGAATTAAAACATGGCATATACTTGTACTCTGCAACTTGCAACTCTATTCTGCCAATAGACATAGCGACATTGAATTAGAACATGGCATATCCTTATACTCTGCTACTTGTTATGGGGTTAAAAGGATATGATGAACAACCCTGTCTTCACAAAATTGCAAGGAGGCTGATAAATGATACAAATTTAAACTTTAATGCAATTTCAGAAGAAAATCAAAATAAATACCTTGTTGATAGCATTCCCAAATGCAGTATTGTAATGATTCAGAGTAGCATTTAGCTGTGCCTTACTCCGTGTTGTTACAATCCTGATGACCTCCTCATCAGTGTACTGCTTGTCTGAGATCTTCTCACGAAGTATCTTTGCCTCCGACCTTGCCAGTGTCATGTTCACCTCCTCTCCCTGGTATCGGAATGCACTAACAAGCGGGACCAAAAGCTGCACCAGAATTTAATCAGTTAAAAGTCAAAGAATAAAAATTAAAAAGGGGAAAAACCTGAATTGCACATGGCGAAGAAACTTAAGACCGAACCTTGCGGTAGTCTCCCTTGGTATGGTGTGCAACATCTTCTTCAAGGGATTTCTTGTAAAGATCATGATACGCCTTCCTCACATTGAACAGTTCGTGTGAAGACCTAGTGCAAGCAATTTCCATGAGAACCCAATGGCTTGATGTGAACCTCTTTGTAGCTTCATGAGCCAGAAAAGCATCACGCTCTGCAAGGTCCAATGTAAACAGCACCACAGCTCGCTGTCGAGTTTCAAAAGGGGAACAAAAGAACCCAAGTCAAAATAATCATACTTATCTCACTTTCTAGTGAACTACAAAGACTGCACGCCAAAGCCAAACATTATCATACTTATTCCATATTAGATAACTCGGTAATGTAAAATGTTGTGATATCATCAACCAGCTTAAGAAAAAGGGATGTCAAAACCTGACCTCAAAGTCACTTGAAAGTTCCTCATCCAAAGACTTAAGGAGATCTTTCCCATAAGCTTCACGATAAGTTTTACGAATCAAATTGCGCTGAGCTGCATTCCTGTGAGCCAATATGTCGATAATCAATTGCTCATTTGTACCCCATCCTGCAAAACACCAGCAAACATTAATGTGAGTTATCAATTTTTTCAGCCAAAATAGCACAAATCTAAACATTACTTCAAACCCACAAAATATGGTCTTGCATCATACAAAAGCTAGATTACTACACAGATCCCAATGATTTGTTTAGCAAAGGTGAATCTGATGTAACTAGGAATATAATCAAAGTTCCAAGTACCCTTCAACAATCCCCTCCCCATGTAACCCCAAAATTACAATGGTCATTCAAAGGGCAGAGATGGTGATAAAATACCGTCAGTTTAAGAAAACAACAGAGATCAGATCAGAAAATACATTATCAGAGTTCAGTCAAATTTCTCTTGTTTCTTAGAATTTTTAAAAAAAATAAAAAGATCCCTTTGAATAAGAAAAAAAGGACCCTTTAGTCTCATCAAATCACATCACCTACTTCCAGAAATCATAACACAAAAGACAGATAATAAAACATGAAAGATGAAACTAGGAAAGGAGAAAGCCGATCAGTGAAGTAAATAAAACCCATGATCCAAAGCTATGTATCAAGTTAACAACAACAATTCAAGTAAAAGGAAACATCTTCACTTTAAAAAAAAAAAAAGAGATGGATCAAAGATCCATTTTAGAAAGGATAAAGAAAGACCTTCAAAAGCTTTACGAAGTTGCTCAGCATCCTCAGAAGGGGCAGGTACATGAGCTGGAACTTTAAGGGTTGCCATTGTCACTGTAATTTTTTCTTCTCTTTTTTGTGGAGAAAAGCAAACGATTGTGATGAGGAAAAATGCCTTAGGCACTTTATATAGTGCATAGAAAATAATTTATTTGATTTATATATGGCAATAAATAAAGAATTAATCACATGGAAATTTCCGCCCTCCTTTTCAACTTTCATCACTTTTCAGGCAATAATACGTAACGACAGAACAAGATATTATTGTAATAGACCGATAATTCTTACCTGTGATCAACAAATAGTACACGTGTTGGAGGGTTGTTGGGTGTTAAAGGCAAACTGTTCACATTTCAAACGTTCACATCTCATAATGTAATCCCCCCAAACTTCATTTAAATTCTAAATTTTAAAATATTTTAGTTGAAATTTAAAATAATAATATTGTATGAATTAAGTTTTTTCTCAACCTAATTCTCGATTTAAGCGTTTAATATCAATTCCAATATAATATAAAATATATGAATTAAATTGTAAAATATATGTACTTATCACATGAATAGCATAAATCTATCGTATTAAAGTAGACAACATCTAAGTTAGACTTTGAGGATCATTTGAAAATACGGGTTGTTCAGGATCCAAAATTGAAAGGGATTCAAATTTTTGTTCAGTTTTTAAAGATTTCAAATTTTTTTTATCAACTTTTAATTTATCCAAAATTCAAATTTATTATTTTTACTAGAATCTCAAAAATAGCAAGAACAAGTTTGATAACATTTATAATTTTTAAAAAAATTATTTTTTTAACACATAAGTTTTAAATTGTTCATCCAATATGTATACACTTATTTATAATTTAATCATATATTTATTCATGATAAATTTGAGACGATATTAAACGATGAACTTAATAAATAGATAGATGAAAAAGGAACTGATTGATAATTGATGTAATACTAATATTTGTAAGATTTAATTAACATATTTTAAAATTTTAAACATTTCTATACAACTACTATACAAGAATTATTAACTTATTTATTGTCAATATTTTGTTTAATAAAAATAAAAGAAAAAGGTTAGTCAACACCCGGATTTCTGATTACGCGTCAATTTAACAACTTCAAATCTGTCATTTTCCGTGTAATCTTTTTGTTAATATAGTAGTAGTTTAAAAGTGGGTTAAAATATGCCTCAGGTCTCTTTATTCTTTATAAATTTGAAATTTAATTTTTTTATTTTTATTTTTAAAATTTTAATTTTTTTATTTTTGAAATTTTAAAATTTAGATTCAATATTAATATTATCATTTTTAGTTAAATTTATTGATATAACATTTTAAAAATTAAAAAAATACTTATTTATCAATTGAATTTCGGTGTAATAAATAATCATTTTATTAAAATATTACTTTTTTTTATAGGGATGAGGATGACACAATTTAAAGTAACGTATCTCAAAATAAAGAAGTATTAATGCCATATTCTCAAGACGTATACTCCCCTCCATTAGTGATTTGTGAAATGGTTAGCAGCGTGGCCCATGTGCTACCTGTACCACGTCTTTCTTTCATTATCTACAAAGCGGACATCTGGTAGCTAAAAATTTTTATTTTTTAAATTATTAACTAAATGGATTCGTTATATTTTATTACACTTTTATTTAGCTAGTACCGATTTTTTTTTAATTATGGCTTAATATAATAATTAGTACCTAAACTTGATATTTTTTCTTAATTTGATACTTACACTTTTTTGACCCAATTTAGTATTTGAACTTGACACATTTTCTTAATTTGTTACCTAAATTTTTTTTGGACTCAATTTGGTACTTAAACTTGACACTTTTTCTTAATTTGGTACCTAAATTTTTTTGGACTCAATTTGATACTTGAACTTAACATTTTTTTCCTAATTTGGTACCTAAACTTTGTTGAACTCAATTTCGTACCTGAACTTGGCATTTTTTTCTTAATTTGGTAAGCTTTTTTAAATTCAATTTGGTATCTAAATTTATTAAATATTATAAAAATACGTAAAACAATAATGGTGTTGAATTTTTTTTTGTTATGCTATAAAAATATTGTCAGATTTAGAGAAAATTCATATTAAAAATAGGTATTGAGCTATGTTTAATGAATTAATATTAAAAAAGATTAGGTATCAAATTAGGAAAAAGAGTTAAGTTTAGGTATGAAATTGAACCCAAAAAAGTTTAAGTACCAACTTAAAAAAAGTGTCAAGTTTAGATACCAAATTAGAAAAAAGTGTCAAATTTAGGTACCAAATTAGATCAAAAAAGTTTAAGTACCAAATTAAAAAAAAGTTTAAGTACCAAATATTATATTAAACCTTTAATTATTAACTTTTGTTACATTTTCTTCTGAAAGAAGACACATTTGTTATATTTTAAGTTATATTTTAACACCTAAACTCAGCAACTTGTACTTAGTTTATATTCAATTTCCTTTACTTAAATAATACTTTAACTGGAAATTGTTAACCTAGTTGATGTTACTAATTTGCAATATTAGTAGTTTTATATTACTAGTGTATATAAAATATAAAAAAATTAAATAAAGAATTCTTTATAATTTGGGTTGGGTATCTAGCACACTAGATAAATTAACTTTTCAATAGGGTTTTATGTACACATGTATAAAGTCAAAAGATGAGCACTTAGATCTTGGGCTTTAAATTTAGTGGTGCAAATAATTTTTATATATTATTGATACACAATATCAAGAAGCAGAGGAGAATGAGATTAAAAAATGATGGTCTAACCTATCCCTTTCTCAAGACGGTAAGCACTCCTAAAATACAATTTCAAAGATCGTCTTGGGGAGGGGGTGAGACCATGATCTAAGGTACCACAGAGATAGCAAAGTAAGTGTTTGACAGCAATCTAATGCTCTGTCATCGATTGATACATGAATTGAGAGAGCTTATTAATCGTATAAGTAATATCTAGATGAGTCAATAGATACTGAAGACTTCTGATATTGCTAGAAAGAACCATTGTTTTCTCCCTACTCATTGGTTAAGTTGTTCTCATTTAGTTATCTTTAGCACATATTTTAGCATTTTTTTAGTTTAGTTAATTGCATTTTCTAACTCAATGAACCTTAGCCTAATTGCCATTAATTTTGTCATATTTTGGTATTGATGTCGCTGCATAAGTATATCCAGATTGCGTCCAGGATTGTCGCCGCATTTGACAGCTGTCCGAATAAAAACAGAAATGTGTGAGTTGTCCAATCTGGTATAACCAACTTGTATGACCAACGACAACTTGATTCTAATCAAAGGACACCTGCACAATTTGGAATGATATAAATACCCACAAGGAAAGAGAAAAAGAGAGTTTTTAGGTCTTTTTGGGGGTGCATTGTCTTCTCCAACCTAGCTTTTAAAGTTTTCGGCTATGGAGGCTTAAGCTCTCATTGGTGAACTGACGTGAAGACATGCAGATCAGCTCCTGACGAGGAGCTCTAAGCGCGACATAAGAACGAAGTGAGAGATCAAGTCGAGTTCTTTTAAGAATAGTATTCTCCACTTGTTTCTTTTACATTTCTTTTTTAAACGCTGGTGATTATTGTTTATTTCATATTTGTATGGAAGTACCCATGATTTCTGGACTAAATGTTATTTTATTCAATCTTGCTTCTACTATTTAATCTTTGGGTTTGAATGTTTTTAACACGGAACTGTTATTGCGGTCACTGTCATTGAAAGGTGCAGTGACAGTTTTAGCTAGCAAGTATTGACAACGGAAGTTGCTTAGAGATTAGAGGAATTTAATCCACTTGTTTTTAACTGTGTTGCATTACCATCATCGGAAGGTGTGGTTAATGTGCATGTTTAAGTCTTAGATCAAATATAAAAGTTAAGCTTGGTAAGATATTTATTGCACTTTATTGCAGCGACAATCACCTATCCTTTCATACCTTGTGAGCAACACTTAGTATTCTGTTGAATATTCACGTTGGGGATCCCATTTTATCATCATTATATTTCATCTTTATTTTTAATTTATTGCTCTAACAACTATTCTCACAATTTATCTTGCTTTTAAATATTCATTGCACTGACATTAATAAACAAAAAACAACCATCCTTATGGAATCGATATTCGATAGACTCACATCTGTCTACTATACTTGCATCGACAGTGTACGCTCGCACATTATTGCTGTGATGTTAAACAAGCAATCAACTTTCAACTGTGGTTCGATGCTCTATAAGATCTGATAATGGAGTAGCAGCATGCAAGGTAAGAGATGAACTCATTGCAAGAGGTGTGGAGATTGGTTTTGTGTCATCCATACGAGTCTTTTGAAGGAGATCAATAATATACTTTCGTGGACTAAGAAATAGACCATCGGAATGGGAAAGCACTTCAACACCTAGGAAGTAGTGTAAGTCACCAAGATCTTTTAGAGAAAAACGTGTAGAGAGTTGTTGAATAAAATGATGTACAACTTGATCTGTGTTTCCAGTAACAATGATATCATCAACGTAAACAAGAAAATAAAGAATAACTCATTGAGTGTTGAATATGAACAGAGATGCATCTGCAATAGACTTTTGAAAACCTAAAGTAATTAAAAATTGGCGTAATTTATAATATCAGGCACGCGAAGCTTGTTTGAGTTCGTAAATAGACTTGCAAAGCTTGCAAACATGGTAGGGATTATCGTGATCAATGAAGTCTAGAGGTTGAGACGTAAAGACATCTTCTAAAAGTGTGCCTTGAAGAAAGGCATTGTTGACATCTAGTTGATGAAGTGACCAGCCTTTACTTACTGCATAACTAAGAACTAAAGCACTATGGTTGGTTTGATGACTAGATTAAATGTTTCAAAAAAATCGATCCTCGAACGTTAATGAAAACCTTTTGAAACTAGACGCGATTTGTACCTGTCAATACAAACATCATGTAAACACTTAGTACGAAAAATCCACTTACACCCTACCAAGTTTTGAGAGGATGAGATGGAACAAGTTTCCATGTGTCATTATGAAGAAGAGCATCAAATTTTATAAACATGGCATGCCTTCATTTGGGATCCTTCAAAGCTTGACGAATAGTGGTGGGGTCAAGGGTGGGATGGTGAAGTTCAGTATTAAGGTTGATGGAGCGAGTAATAATGCCTTGAGGAGTTGATGGTATCGGACAGGTGGCTTTAGATGTAGTTTCAGCCTGAGGAGAGGATAAGGAGGTGAGTTATAATGGAAGGACTGATTCAGGTTCAAGGTTGGTTGTGGGACATGAGGAAGGAATGACAAGTAAAGTCATAGAACACCATTCGGATATGGTGGAAGAAGTGACATGAGGGAGAATGAGATTGGAGTTGGCAAGTGGAAAAATGGTCTCAACATAACGGACATGATGAGAGGTGTACAGATGTTTAGAGGAGATATCAAGAAAAAGATAAGCACTTTGAGTGGAGGAATATCCAACAATGAGATAAGTAGGTTCAAGCTTATGAGAGGTGTAAGGTCGGAGCCAGGGATAGTAGAGGCAGCCAAAACTTTGAAGTTTGTTATAGTTGGAAGTAGTACCAATAAGTTTAAGAAATGGAGACTCATTATTGAGAGTATGTGTAGGAAGGTGATTTATAAGGTATACATCTATAGAAAAGGCAAATGACCAACAGGGTAGAGGCATGGAGGCGTGAGAAAGGAGAGAAAGGCAAATTTTAACAATATGATGATGTCGACTTTCAGAATAGCCATTATGTTCAGGAGTATGAGGGGGAGAGGAGAGATGAGAGATACCATTAATTGTTAATAATGAGGAGAAGACCTGATATTCTCCTCCATTATTAGAGTAAAGTGTTTTGATTTCAGAATTGAAAATTTTTTCAACCAAGGCTTTGAAGCGAATAAACACATTACCAGCGTCAGATTTACGTTTCAGCTGATACAACCAAATATATTTAGTGAAGTGATCAACAAATAGAATATAATATTTAAAGTTGTCAATGGAGTAAACTGGTGAGGTCCAAAGATTTATGAAGACAATCTCAAAGGGAGAAAAAGTGGATAATGTAGATGTAGAAAATGGTTATGGCTTTTATTACATTGACAATAATTACAATGAAATTTAATATGAGAAGAACTAATGATATCCAAACCAAATAAGGAGACCATGTGTTTGAATGTCGATAGAGATGGGTGACCAAGTCTGTGATGTCAGGTAAGGGACATGGTCTTTGTTGTAGAGAAAACAAGTAACAGTGATAAGGAGGAAAAGCTGGCCTACTCATAAACACTATTTTTAGGTTAGCTTTGGAAGAGAATTGCTCCCGTTTGAAGGTCCTTTACAAAAGATGGTAAGAATTCAATAGAGGCATTGTTAGATTTGCAGAATTGAGAAATGGAAATTAAATTATGTTTCATGGTTGGAGCATAAAAAACATTAGAAAGAGTAAAAGAGTGAGAAAGGGTAGAGAGAGAAGTTGAACCTGTGTGTGTTATAGGAATTCCAGAACCATCTCCAATTGTTATTTCATCTACACTGGTATAGGGGTTGTGATTGTTGAGGTTTTGAAGGTCAATTGTTATATAATGGGTTGCACCACTATCCAACAGCCAAGGATCATGTGAGAGTGATATTGAAGGGCAACAACATGTGCTTATCTTTGCCAAGGAAGAGGTGCACAAAGTGGTAATAAACTGCCAGCCTATGATGGTGAGGATGCATGAGGAAACTATTGTCGAGAGAGAGAACACCGAGAGATAACATGACCTTAAGCATGACACCATTGACATTTTACCAAAAACGGACGCATTGGTCGATTGGATTAATGATAAGGTGACTGATGAGTTGGAGGATGAGCAGACCATGGTGGACGATTTCTTAGTGACCGCTGGTTGGAGTGTTGTGTACGCGTGGGGTTGGCAAAGACTGCAAATCCTAGTGAGGGTGATGAATTACGTAAGGACAACTCTTTGTTAATGAGTTTTTCATGGAGTTCATCAAAGGTGATGATTGTGTCATGGCTGTTGACTGCATCAATAACAGATTAGAAAGTATCATCAAGATCTTCCAAAACTTTCTCAATTAAGTCTTCATGACCAAGAGGTTTGCCAAGGGTGGCAAGTTCATCTGCTTTGACTTTTACAGTTTGCATGTAGTCAGTGATAGATTGTGAACCCTTTGAGATGTTTTTCAAGTTGTCTTTGACTTGTTTGATATGTCCACGAGAAGGATAAACATAAGTGTTGGCCAGGGCTTGCCAAGCTTCACGAGACGTTATTGATTGAGTAATGAGCGACACAAGGTTGGGTGAAATCATGCCTACTAGTGCAGCAAATAGAAGTTTATCTTGTCTCAACCATGTCTGATATGCAAGGTGGGGGTGATTGCATTGTTGACGGTGATGGTGGCAGGGGGAGAGGGATGCGAACCTTTTATAAATTTGTGCAAGTCATATCCTATAAGGATTGATTCGATCTAGGTTTTCTAGGAGAGATAGTTTGTTGGAGTAAGTTTGATGGAGTTGTGGATGGTGATCAAAGTTAAAGGACTATTTGGCTGGTGAGTATTTGGGAGGGTAGCCTGAGTATTTTTTGTTGCCATTAGATAAGTGTTGATCGGTTTTTGAATAAGAAGTAGCTGAAGGGAAGAGAGAAAAAAAAAAGAAAATCAACAGACAAGTGTAAGGATAAAAAACCTAAGCTCGTATGAGATATGCTCATGATGCCATTTTGAATAAAGTTAAGGGAGAAGAGAAGGTTTGCTGAAAAATGTTTTTTTCACACTTCTTTCTATTAATGACCATGGTATTTATATACAAAATATAACCTAACAAATATGGTTTGTTACAACCACTATAGCTAATTGGGAGGAATTCAAATAAAAATAATCTACTAGATTTTAAGAATTCAAACTTAAAAAGAATTGGTTATGTATTCATATCAGTAAGGATGATGAAAAATATAGAATGCAATTGAAATCCTCATATTATCATATCCATCCTTTATCTATTATTTTTGTTTAGGCATAATGAAAAAATTAGCCCCTAACGTTCGGGTGTTTGGTCACTTTGGGCCTTAATGTTTTTTTGCGTTTATTTTCATACATAATCTTTGTTTTTTCTGGTCAAATTAGTCATTTTAACGGTCTTACTGATGTGGCCGTTAGTTGACTAACGGTGTTGACGTGACAATTTTTTTCACCTAGGCAAATCCACATACGCAGCTGCTGAAGTGACACTATTTTGTCTTATATGCCATGTCAACAAATGATTTTAAAATTATTAAAATTATTTTAAAATTAATTTAAAATTATTTTTTAAATATAAAATTATTAAATCATTTTAAAATTATAATCATCATCATCCTGTTCTTGAGTTTTTCTGGGTTTATTTGTTTGTTCCCCTTCCCCTTATCTTCTTCCCTATTATTCCATCTTCTTCTCCATCTTCTTCTCCATCCTCTTCTCCATCCTCTTTATTTCCCATGGCTTGTGGTTAACTTGTTATAACATGTTCTTTACCTGTTGAAACTAAAGAATAATGGAGGAAAAGGAAGGAGGTGTGTTTGAAATTTAAAACCTTGAATTTTTGAAACCTGTTCTTTGCCCTCATATGAACCCATTTATCCACACATGTTATTGTGTTTGGTCTTTTGCTCTGTCTCTCTTGAATTGTCTCTCACAAAACCCAAAAATTATCCACACCCATTTATCCATTTTCACAGAACCAAAAAAACCAGCAAATAAAACCACCAAATCAAAAAACACAAACATAAGCAAACATACAGAATTGAAGCTAACGTTGCCCCTTGAAAAAATGGAATTGAACAGCGAGAAACAACGGGAGTAGCAGGGACAAACAAGACATTGTTCATCTGTTAGATCTACTACTGAATACCCCCATCGTTGTTGCCTTTCAAGTTAATGAACAATACATTGTTCATCTGTCTTTTTTGTTTTTTTTTTTGGTCTTTTTCTTTGTCTTTTTTTTCTTCCATGGAGTTCTTGGTAATGTGTGAGAAGAAGTGATGTTAGATGGAAAAATGGGTGAGAAGAAGAAGTGGTGTTAGATGGAAAAATGGTGAGAAGAAAAAGTTATGTTAGATGGAAAAATGGGGAAGAAGATGAAATTGGAGAATAAATAATGGGGAAGAATATGAAATTTAAAATTAAAATTATTTAATAATTTTATATTTGAAAAAATATTTTAAAATATTTTATATTTTAAAAAATAATTTTAATAATTTTAAAATAATTTACTGATGTGGCATATAAGATAAAATAATGTCATGTCAGCAGTTGCATACGTGGACTTGCCTAGAAGGAAAAAAATTACCACGTCAGCACTGTTAGTCAACTAACAACCACATCAACAAGACCGTTAAAAAATGACCAATTTGACTAAAAAATAAAAATTATGTATGAAAGTGAATGCAAAAAAACCTTAAGGATCAAAAAGACCAAACATTCAAACGTTAGGGATTAATTTTGTGATTATGCCTTTTGTTTATAACAAGATCATATAATTTGTGATTAATCCAAATATTGTGACTGACATCGCACTCGAGACTAAAATTTTCACCATAAGAGTTCATTCTTCCTTATTTCGATATTTTGTTATTTAATATTCTATTTTCTCTTGGATATATTTCTTTCTTTATTTTCAAAATAATTAAAAATCCCTTTTATTTATTTATTTTTGTTTACTTAGTCTCGATTATGATTATTTTTTGTGCATTATATAATAAGACATGTGTATTAAATTATGCTAACAATTTTTATTGCATAAAAATGTGTTTAATTTTTGTAAAAAATATTCTTTAATATCAGACATTATTTTTTTTTGAAAAGCTGTATGTGCATAAATTCCATAAATAATTGTTTGAAATTTCCATTAATCATTCCTATACTACATTCCCATTAATACTAGACAATTTTTAAATTCATTATTGGAATCTTCCAATTTATATGGATTTAAGAATAAAATAATTATATCAAAGATAGACGAAATGTTAAAGTGATGATTCAAATGGATAGTTTCGAGGCGGTTAAGGTCATTCAAGAATTTTCTCTGATGAATTCAAGCTCTGATATTATTAGACGTATTTATTATCTTTTGGCGAATATAAGACTTTGGGATTTGGAACATATTTTTAGGGATTACAATAAAATTGCTGATTGCATATTCAAAATGACCTTTGATACAAATCATAGCCTAAAAGTGTTTAAAATGACCTTATTAGACGTATTCATCATATTTTGACGAATATAAAACTTTGAGATTTACAACATATTCTTAGGAACTACAATAAAATTACTGATTGCATGGTCAAATTGACCTTTGATACAAACCATAAGGTAAAGATGTTTAAAAAGATTCCAAAGGAGGTACTAATTATTTCTACTGTTGTTCAAGCAAGAGATAATTTTGCTCATGGTATTCTTCTATAACTACTTTTAATTCCTAGCTTGTTTCTTTTACAAAAAAAAATTAAAATAATTATTTCAATTCCTCAATTTTCAAGTAAACTTTATATTTATGGTAATTCACATTAAATTTTTACATCAATTTTGAATAAAATTATTCTACAATAAAAAAATTAAAAGGAAAAATCTGTATAATTGTTGCATATTTGATAAATACTTTTCAATCAAGGTTTTTTTTTACAAAAAAAATATTTAAATTAATTATAAAGTCATCCCCCCTAACGGGGAGGCCTCATACAAGCATAAATCATAAGACCATTGTTAAGTTAGTTTAACGAGTCTACCAGCATCCTGGTTGTCTTCTCTGGAGATATGTCAAACGTGCCATTGTTCAATCATATAAGCAACTAATGAATTCTCCTGATCAAGACAGAATTAGAACCATTTGTTATCTTCTTCTAAATAGTTTTTACTGTCTCAAGATTATTAATCTCAATTAAAACGCTACCATAGTCACAATCACATAACAGGGTCAAGCCATCCAAGATGTCCCACAATTTGACATAAAAATTTGAACAATTCCCTAAAAATTCATGAAAGCCCAAAATCCAATCTCCACGATTTTTTACTATACTCTGCTGCAGCAAAATCAATTTCATTTCTAACAGATCCATCTGTATTCAATCAAGTTTTAAGTTATGATAAAATCACATTAATTCTATGATTATGTTTGAATAATTAATGTATTTATGATAAGTTTATAAAAAGAAAAATAAATTGTCTAAACATTAATTCCCATTTATATGGCAATGTCCTAATGCACAAATTACGGGGATTTGTCTAAGCAACAAACATATCGTTGTAATGCATACGTTTACTTTTTTTTCCCAAATTAACATTATACAATAAATTGATATTAAAAAATGGTTAAATTATAAAAATATTCACTTTTGTTTACTTTAAGTTACATTTTAGACATTTATGTTTGAAACATTACGTTTTAGTCACTTACGTTATTGTTTTGTTACGAAGTAGTCACTCTGCCATTAAGCTCCATTATCTCCCTAACGGAAATCCTACATGACAGTCCAAATGGATTTCAAATGACAACTTGGATGTCCAACTTGAATTAAAATAAAATTTTAATTAAATAAAAAATTTAAATTAATTACACCTTTTGAACTGGAAAATAAAAATCCTTCGTCTCCTTATTTTTTTCTTTTAGTTTTCTTTCCATTTGATTGAAAAAAGTGTCATCTTTGTTGAATCGAAGCAGTAGAAATCAAATAATTCAATGAAGAATCCAGGTACATCTTCTTTGCATCCTTCTATCACTCTTACTAAATAAGTAGTTTGACTCTAAAACAATAACCCTAAATTAAAAAAATTCACATTTTCTTCCTTTTTGATATTTTCTTCACCAAAGAAGAAATACTTAAAAGAACCCCAAAGATCAAATCTTTAGTAAGTATCCATATGGTCTGAATACTTAATCTATCAACTAGATCTCTAAAGGGTTGTTTCTTGATAAAATCCTTAATCTTATTTTTTTGCTATCAAAGTCATCTTATTATTGATAAACAAAAATATTTACAAGTTACTGCTTATTGCACTTTTCTATTCGACTAGTCATGTCTAGACTTTTAGATACTTTATAATCTAAAAGGAAAGAAAAAGCTCTTTTTTAAATTTATTTTTTGTTTGTGTTTTTCAATTTTTTTTTACAATCTCACCATTTGAGTTCCCTTTTCCCTTTCATTCTATTTTCAACTTTGTAGGTGGTTTTTCTGGAAAATGTGTTATGATTAGAGGGTCATTTTGAAAATACTCCTTGCCTTTTAATGGTTTAAATAAGATTAAAAGATACAGGGTTCTTCAAACGCATAGAGGTAAAAGTTGGACAAAATCAAAGGATTATGAACTTTGTTCTAGTCACTGACGTGGGAAGCATATTTATGTGGATTAGTTTGGTCTTTAGATTTGGTAGATTTTATCTAGCTTTGACAGAGACCAATTCACCATTTTTTTGGGTTAAATTTTCCTGCTTTGGCTCAAAGTTGATGGGTTGATTTGTTCAAAAATGTGATAAATTTATTTTTTATGGATTTAATTTAGGTGATATCAAATTAGGATCTTTAATTGTTTAATTATTTACGAATGATTTTAAAAACTTGTTTTGTAGTAATATTCTATCTATGTTGGGTGTGCACAGAGAGTAAATTTCACCTTCTTTTAGTTTATCACTATGACATAATTTTGTGTTATAGCTTTTATATTGAAGTACTCTATGTGTTTTTCTTATTGCATAAGTTATGTTTAATGATAGATAACCCGTAGAACATTGCATAAGACTTTCTTGCTAATGTGCTATCTCTATTATTATAAGGTAAGGTTCAAATAAACCTGGTAAGGATCGGTTGTTCTTGGAGGAAATAAATGGTGAAAATTTTGGTTAAATGTTTTAAGTTGTATCATTTTATATGCTGCTCGTATATCCCTTATAATTGAATTTTCCAGCTTGATTGTGTGTAATTGTGTTAACATTACTAACCATGGAGCTACTGTCAATGTTGTTTGCTGCATTTATCTACATTTGTGTTGTCTTAATGTAATTTATAACTATTGTCAAAATGTCTCTTAATGTGAATATTTATGCTATCCAAATGTAATTTATAGTTGCTATCATAATGTCTCTTAATGCACATATTTATGTTGTCAAAATGTGAATAATGCTTGTTGTTTTGATGTCTTAATGCACATATTTATGTTGTCAAAATGTGAATAATGCTTGTTGTTTTGATGTCCTAGATTGTGTATTTTAATGTTGTCCAAATGTGAATACCAGTTGCTGTCCGAATGATCTAAAATGTTCATGAATTCATTAGTGGTGTTGTTTAAATTTGAACTGGAGTTAATATAATGTTGTTTTCATGTTTGAATTGTTATGGAATTTGTTGGTACTAATATACTGTTTCATTCTCCTTTTCTAGTTTAGGGTTTGATGTTGAGTAAAATACTTTAAGGGAGATTTTGCAAGAGAAGCATCTGACTCAGATAATAGTTCATATAAAGCTTATGAGTCAGATGCTTCTTATTCTGATTCTTTTGAGTCTGATGGTGATAAAGTAGATGAACCAGAGGTTGAACTAGTAGGTGAAATGATACAAAAAAAGTTAGACCACTTATTGGGCTCAGATTTTTAAGGTTTAGAAGATGATTTTGATAGTAACAGTGAAGAGGATTCGAATGATGATCTGGATCTAATGAAGATGGGAATGAAAAGTACCCACTATTTAATCCTTAAACTGGTATGAGAAACCCTATATTGATAAAAGGTTTGGTTTTCCCTAGTAAAGACATTTTAAAAGATGCAATCAAATAGTATGGGAGGAAAAATAAGGTGGTAACCAAACTAACTAGGAATGAAAAACTTAGGGTGAAAGTAGTCTGTGTACCTGGTTGTCCATGGACGTTGTGAGTATCCAAATTAAGTCCCAAGAATCCAATGGATCGAAGTTGGCAGATTAAGGCCTTAGTCAACCACCATAAGTGTGGCAAGGTAATGAAAAATAGGAATTTCACTTCAAAGTGGATGGTTAGACACTATTTACACAAATATTAAGTTGATCCCAATTATTCCTTAACATCTTTATAGAATGATATTAGAGTGGATTTTGGAATAATAGTGTCTCGGACTAAATGTATGAGGGCTAAGATTAGGGCCCTGGAATTAGTTCAAGGGAATCACAAAGCCCAATATGCCAATATATACGATTATTTACTTGAGTTAAGGAGAAGCAACCATGGTACAACAACCATCTGTAAATTAGAATGTAGGCTATTTCAGAGGCTTTATAAATGCCTTAAAGCATGTAAATCAGGTTGGTTAACTGGTTGTAAGAGAATTATAGGGTTAGATGGGTGTTGGTTGAAGGGATATTATGGTAGACATTTGCTTGCTGCTGTTGGGGTTGATGCTAATGATTATATATATCAAGTGGCCTTTACTGCAGTTGAGAGTGAAAACAAACAGTCATGGTTTTGGTTCCTCAAGTTATTATAGAGGGATTTGGAGATCAACAACTCCTACAATATATGTTTCATGTCTGAAAAACAAAAGGTAGCTCAAATTATATTGTTCCCTAAACTATTTATATAAAAATTATTGTTTATCATTTTTTAACTATTTATATTGTTCCATAATAGAAGCAAATTCTGTGTTGTTCCCTAATGTTGAAGCAAGAAATTGTGCCAGACATCTTTACAACAATTTCAAAAACATGGAAGGATTTAAAGGTCAAGCTATGCGTCTTACTAGAAAGCTGCTAAAGCAACTTTTCCAAGACAATTTGAAAAAGCAATGTCTAAAATGAAGTCACTGTCAGAATTTGCTGAGGCTTGGCTACGTAACAAGGATCCAAGGACTTGGTCAAGAGTCCACTTCTTAACCAGATGCAAGTTTGATCTGCTACTGAATAGCAATAGTGAATGTTTCAACAAGATTAATTTTTTTTAATCTGACTGTTTATCACTTCATGTTGTATAACTGTTGTTGGAGTTATTTAAGGACTTTCTCTCTTTACAGATCATTTTAGAAGCCAAAGATAAACCTATCCTAACGATGTTGGAAATAATTAGAAGGAAAGCCATGACTAGGTTGGTTTCCATGAGGGAGGCTGCTGAGAAGTATCCTGGACCTTTGTGTCTAAGGATACAAAACAAGTTGTCTAAAATTGTTAGTTAGTCCAATAAGTAAGTTCAACTAACTTGTTTTCTACTTACCTTGAATTTTGTTGCTTGGATGCAAAAGTTAAAACTTTAAAATGTTACTTTGTTTGTAGTGTATGGCCAATATATGTTGGAAATGAAAAGTATGAGGTACACTGTGGATTAGGCAACAAGCATGTTATTGACCTCGTCAACTCCTCTTGTTCATGCAGAAAATGGGACTTGTCAGAAATCTCATGTAAGCATTCTATTTCTTGCATGCAACTACTTGGTGTGAGCCTTGAAACTTATGTCAATACATACTATATTGTCACTATCCAGTTGAATATTTACAACCACTTGATTAACCTTGTAAAAGGTAATAGTCCTAAAACCGTAAACCTTTATGACATATTACTTCCTTGTACAATGTGTTTGACATCTTTAAATTTTTTCGTATAGGTCTTATACAATGGAAACATGTGAGGGACATAGAACCCATTCTTCCTCCCATGATTAGAAGGCCTCCAAGTAGACTCAAACAAACAAGGAGGAATGAAGTTGGTGAAGCAAGAAAGAGTGGACCAAAACTAAGCAAAACAGGACAACAAGCTAACTGCACCAAATGTGGCAAACCAGGTCATAATACAAGGACTTGCAAAGGGGTTGTTAGGGGAAATCGATGACAAACCAATCATCGAGCCTGTAAATTTTGAACCAAGCCACTTCAATGGATAACACTTCAAGCCAACCACCCTTAACCTAGCAAAGCTCAAATGGTACAACAAATTTTAGGGCCAAATTCCTTTCAAACGTCCAAGGTGAATCAATTGCTTTGACTGAATTGGATTTCATTTTGTTGCATAGGTAGGAATATATTTTGTTTGGGAAAATCTGTTTTGTGGACAAAGACTATCTTTTTGAAAGGGTTGTAAAACCATAATAATAATAGTAAGGATGATGCATTTTATCTTAGTTTAGGGCTGCAAAACAATATGTTTTTTTAAATGTTAAATGATTGAAATAGTTATCTTAAATAAACTTTTGTAGTCCTAGCTACTTGAGAAATGATTAAAAACATTTCCCATGTACTTGAGAAATGATAGACTATCTCTTCACTCCATTTCCTATTTAGAGATAGAAACATTTTCAAGGACTATCAAAGGGCAATTTCATCAAATGGTTGATGTTATCTAATGATTGTGGCAAAAGAATCAAATAGTTAAAAAAAAAAAAACTAGTTTCACTTGATTACAGGTACAAGTTACACAAAATTGTTTAACTGCAAATATACTTTTTTTAATTGTAAAGACATGAATGTTGCATAAATTATAAAAAAAGAAATATAATTGATATAATAATCACTTTAATACTATTAAAAACAACTAATCTCATTTCCACTGCCTCTAAAATATTAAAACAAAATATTACAAAGTAGGGGATTTTTTCTTTTTGATGCACTCTCTTCTCTATCACATGCTTCATATATCGCAGACTTTTGTATCATACCACATCCTCTTGCATTGACAACAATGCCCATGTCAATCGAGTTAAAACTCAATCGGATCAAGCTCTCTATATAATTATAGATAAGAATATTTGATTTATTTTATATTCCCAAATAAACTTGTTTATGAAAGACAAACAAAATGTAAATAAAATTTTAAGATTCTTGATTGACCTGTAAACGTCAAAACATTTAAGTGCAAGTAGACACTCGTTGATGCAAGTATAGTTGATATATTTGATCTATCGGATATCGATCTCATGAGGATAGAGTTCTAGATGTTTAATTGTCGAAGCAACAAAAGTTAAAATTAGAGGAATTGCTACTAAGAATGTCAGCGCAACTGAGTTAGATCTGCACAACTAAATGAGTTAATTTGTCAACGCAAATATAAAACAAATTGTCAGAGAAAATTAAGATAAAATGAATAGTTCTTCCGTTGTCTTGCTTGTTAATCTAACTTTGTCATCACACCTTCCAGTGACTGTGACTGCAATTGCACTTCTGTGGTTAAAACAGTTAAATCCAAATATAAATAGATAAGAAAAGTAGAGTAGAAATCAAATTAGATCTAACTTCAAATGGTACTTCCATACTCAATTGATAATCAATAGTATTCATCAACAATTAAGAGGTATCAAAGAAAAAAGTTAAAGCATCCTATTCTTAGTTTACTAGAACTATTTCATGACAGCTCCTCCTGAGCCGCAGATAGACACTTCTCGTCAAAAGTCTTGCTCCTTTGCTCGTCAAATCACCTTCCTCCAAAACTCAAGCTTCCATGGTAGCTTGTTTAGAGATTTGAGAAATTTTGTAAAGTTTGATTCTTCACCACTTAATATCTATTTTCTTCCTTTGCCTCCTATTTATAAGCTCTCGAAATTTGCAGCTCTCCTTCCTTCTCAGATCTAACCATTTTGGAAGTTGTACAAGTTGGTTAATTCCAGCTGTGCACTCACACAGATTTGGTGTGTTCATCAAGCATCTGCAGGTTATCGCCGCATTTCTTGGTGCAATCTATGATCTTTACTTGCGGCAACAACTTAGCATTCTCCTACGCTGGTGCTTCCAAGTATGTTTGTAGCGTGAATTCACTTTTACAAGGTGAAGGTATCTTTGCAGTGACATCTTTGGCCACAATTCCAGGTTAAATTTGTGGCTGCATATTTGAACGCTTTCCAACACTGATCTTCCAAGGTGGATCTCTGCGCTGACAATTTCAGACGCAAAATTTATGCTACATACGGCAACATTAGTAACATAAAAGAGGCTAAAATGAAAAGAATTAAACCATACAACATTAAGTTAGAAAATGCAAACACTAAATATGAAATGTTTAACATGCATGCTAAATGTGATACAATAGGAACAATTAATACACAAGTTTTAGGGAGAAAATAAGTGTCATTTATAATGCTATCAATTCTTTAGCATATATGCATAAATAAATCAAAATAAGCAAACAAATATGTGTGAGTATATAACTAAAATTGGATTAATTTACATCGTTAGCTGTAGAGTGTGGACTATACCTTTTAATAACAATGCGCTTCTTAAGGTGTTGCTGTTGAGCTAAATCAAATAATTGGAGAAAGCTTATCATTAGACTAGGTTTCATGTGGTTATGGAATGCCTTGAAGGTGATCCATTCTCATCCAACACCTTGGATGCCAATGAATCCCCAATTTGCATACACAAAAAGCAGAGTCGCCACCTTGTTCACCAAGTCACGAGAGTTTATTATACAATTAAGTTGGTTTCATATTAATTCAATTGAGCTATGTGAGTTTATATGACTATGAATTTACCAGTTGTGCTAAAATGAAGGCAATGAGAAGCGAGGGACTAGGGAGCTCAATGAAAGACTAACTCCTAGACCATGTGGTGAAGATGAGTGCTTGATTGACAATACTAACTTGAAGGTAGAGAGCTGAAGTAGGTGCCTACTCATTATCATTGGGTAGACGTCGATTTTGGTGTATTTTTCTGTTAAATTACAACAATAGGGAAGACGTCGCTTTTGTCGTCAAAAGCCATAAAAACGATGATTCATGCGATGTATCGATAATAACAGGTGGCAAGAATTGCCACATGAAAACTCCAGGATAGCCAACAAATAAAACTTAACTCATTATATACAAGAAAAAAAGGATTACTAAAGCAAACCAGGTATGAACCAATCAAATTTCAAAAATTGTAAAAATATAAAAACTCAAAAGCCTTCATGAAGATGGGGAAACATATATATAACAGTGAGGTATTAAGCATTGGACAACCTCAAAAGCTCATTCTCTATCAACTTACCATAGAAAACAGTATGCCAATAATTTCTAACACATTCGGGATAATTGGCAATTTGTCAATAACCTGTTCATATCAAAGAGACTTGACCTTATTTTGATCTCAAAGCTATAATTCCAATAGTCAAAACTAACAAATATGGTTTGAAACTCCAAAGGAATCAATTACCGAAATCAAATTAGTTGAAGTCCACAAGGCCACAATAGCTGCAAATCCCAGGCCAATGAGACCTACCCTATCTTTATCAGATTTATCCCACTATTCCAAGCAAATTAAAGCTGAATAAAAAAAAACAAAAAAAGATTATCTTTATGAATACCGCTTCTTAATGCAAGAGTCAAGGATAAATACTATTCCTTGCTTTATGGAAATCAGAAAAGAAGACAAAATTGAAAAATACAGAAGGAGAAATGAAATATAAAAGTCATATGAAATTTAAGCATAGAAATTCTCCTATTTCTTGAACAAAGTACTAACTATCCCCTATCCCCTCAATATGTTTTGAGCATATATGGAGTGCAATCATGACAATGATACACAAGTGTGTGTTTAGGAGAGAAACTTATAACATTTCGCACAGACTTGACAATACTAAGTGAGGTAGAAGACTCTGAGCTATCATCTATAGCCTTCACAAAAACAACACAGTTTCGCCTCCCTACAATACAAGATTATCAGGTAAAAAGGGATAGAGTAAATTACCCATAGCATGAAATATTGCAACTGATAGAACCTAATTGCCAAAAAATTTTCAGTTTCCAATCCAAACAAGTGTCCGATGAACATCAAAGACGACTAAAAGTGCTAACTTTATAATTCACCACTTTTTACTTCCTATGCAAATACCATCGCCTCCTGACCTCAAGCAACCACCACTAAACCATAACCATACTTTTAGAAAATTAAAAATAAATATGCACAACAAGATTGAAAGGTAAATCAACACAAAATCAACAATAAGAAAGGAAAATTTGGAATACCCACAAAGGATTGTGAACAAACAAGCCAATTCACATAAGAAAAAATCAGATTGAGAAACCAATTATTCAAGAATCGTGAAAGAAGACATACCTGGAACCTCTATTGAACCCATATGTTGAATAAAAAATCCACAGTCAAATGAAAAAGAAGACTAAAAAAGAAGGGACAAAAAGAAAACTAAGAAAGAGAGAGGATGATTTTTTTAACTGGGTTTAAAAATTTTATTTTAATCCCAGTTGGACATCCAAGTTGTCATTTGAAATCCATTTGGACTGCCATGTAGGATTTTCGTTAGGGAGATAACAGAGCTTAACGGTAGAGTGACCACTTCGTAACAAAACAATAACATAAGTGACTAAAACGTAACATTTCAAACATAAGTGACTAAAATGTAACCTAAGGTAAACAAAAGTGACTATTTTTGTAGTTTACCCTTAAAAAATAGAGAATGTAGTTTTTGGTATAAAAATGAATTTAATTCCATATATAAAGTTTGAATTTGTATTTATTAATTCAATTACATTTTTTATTTCAAAATTAACGTTACTTGTATACGATTAGTTGTTATGGTTTAAAGTTTACAAATAATATGTTTGATAAAATGTTAGTGTGGAGAAATTGATAATGTAAAGAAAGTGTTTGAAAAAATGATGAAAAGAGATGGAGCATGGGAGCATGCCTTTGAGGATGTTTAGAGAAGTGCAAAAAGAGAATGGGAAACCTAATTGAGTTGTTATTGTTGTGTCTTTTCTTCATGCTAGCAATCAGGGCTATTTAGAATTGAGAAGATGAGATTATTCATACATTAGAAACATCGTAGGATAGAGCTTAACCAATTTGTTGGGGGCACTGATCAATATGTATTCAAGGGCTTTTTGTAAATGGGAGGAATATTTAGAATATTGAGATTTCTTGAGAAATGATTAAACAGGGGCTTTTGCTAGGTTGTGTTATTTTTGTTCTTGTTTGCAAGCTGCTGAATTGTTTAAATCTTATTTCGGTGGTGCCTTTAATGAAGATGCTATTCATAATAATTTTGTTCTGATTTATGAGTTTTTGGTTGTTATTTGTATCAAGCTAGTAGCCACTTAAAGATTTCAATGTTATTAGTAAACTCAGCAAATCAATTGTCTCTTAGAAATCAAGGACTTTGGCTACCCACCCTACAATTTTAAAGTTGTTAGCCATAGAAAACTGGTGAATTTTTATCATCCGATCATGTCGTGTGTACTTGTTATTATCATTAGTCTCACATACAAATTGAGTACATTTAACTTGAACACATGAAGTTTATCTCTAATGACCCATTTTCCTTTCTACGTGTTTTTATATGATATGCTCTTTGGCTTATGCTCTTTATCTTTTTGCTAATTTTTCAATTCCAATTTCTGATTCTCCTTATGCTAGCACAAAACACATCTAGGTTGATTACACCATTTCCCATAGTCAATATTGTAAACAATATTTTCTTTTCCCTTCCATTTTTCTTCTTCTTGATGGCTTTGGTGAAGGTACATACAATGTTTCTAAGTATATATTTATGCATATTAGTATTGGCAAGGGTATATGTACAAGCTCATATTTCTTTTGTCTCAAGATATCTTACTAGAAGTCTACAAAGCTTTGCTGTAGGTTTATTTAATAAATTTTTATCTAATGAAACCAGATTAATCCATGCTATCTATTTGGTCTTCTTTTTTATCAATCTTTTGAGTCACAACATCAGTAAAAAGATTCGTCCATCTCTAATTCTTCTTTGTGAAGCTCATTTTGCATTATTGTACCATCTTCAGATCCTCCTACTACCATGATAACCCTTCTTATGAGAGAAGGATAATGTTATTCCTTAGCGAATTTAGGTAGAAGTTTTTATCCATATATCGATCATGTGGAACCTACATTTCTTTGTTGACTATTCTTCTCACAGTATACATGAGGACGCCCAACTATGTATCATTTGGGTACATCTTCCTTCTTGTTATTTGGATTATGGGAAGACAACTTGTTGGCGCATATGGTTTTTATTAAAAATTTATGCAATTATGACGTTCGCTATTATCTATAGCTTAAGTAGTTTTACCAAATATAAGATTTGACTCTCTTGGTTTATAGATCTCTATTTTTATTTGGGTTATGATCCTAGAGCTTCATTATTGGATAATATTTGACAATCTCTAGTTGTTCTAATTGTTATGAAACTTTATAGCTATCAAAAGAGGTAGAGCAAGTACAACAAAACTTATCATCCCAATCTTTTAGGTTCAAGGATATTTAGCTTTGCCAAGTAGTTTTAAATTTGGCATAGTTATAAGGTCCTATTTGTCTCATTATACTATGCATCTTTATCTCCAGTCTGTGCTTTTGGATTTTTATATCTTTGAAATTATGGTTAGAGAACATGTTTAATCTCGATGCATCTTTATCTCTATGGTCGGTACTATGTATCTTCCGCTCAAATTGTAATCATTTATTTGTTTTAATGTCGTCGACACGACATTGTATGCTTCGCTGCTGAGCTTTGTCTTTGACCAATTTTTCATCTTTGTCATAAAGTATTTTCTTGCAATTTCCTTCCTTGTTTGTGAGGATTTTAAAAGGATCCCAGTGAGGATCTCTAAAGTAGTCTTGCTATAGTGTACATAGCTCTGTACATTTCAAATAAGCTTCTTTAGTTGAGTAATTTCTTTTGGCTACAACTAAGAAATGTTTAATGTCCACCTTTCCATACCATCATTAGCTCTAGTTGAAACATCTTTAAATGTAGTGATTAGCTCTTTTTAGGCATCTTGGAGTTCATCATTGCTTTTGCGCTCTTTGATAATAAGAGCTTGATTAAGATCTTTTAGTTCTTCTTCCTTCTCTTTCAGTTCATCTTGAATTACCTCGATCCTTTTCATTGTGTCTGCATCCCCATCACCATTCTTGTGCAGCATCCCTTGTAAAGTGATCTACCGTAATTCGACCTAATAGATTAAACTAGTTTTCGCACTTTAGGAGCTTGAAGTTAAGTATTATTTTTAGGATTAGTTAGGATTTAGTTAAAGTTTAGTTTAATGAATAAAATCTGTAAAAGGTGTAAAAACGAGCCTTTATTGACTTTAGGGCCGATTAAGGCCTAAAGGTTGGCTAATGAACTTAGTGAGTGTGTAGGAGACCATTAGAAGACAAACGATGTCGACGCTAATCACTATGTCACGACACGGGATGAGAGATGTCGCAACATAGGGACCAGAACCAAAGAATCCTGAAGCTTTCTTCTTCGTCGCGACACAGGCACAGGCTATTGTGATAAAGCCTAAAAATCACACCAAAGGAGTACACTGCCTACTATGTCGCGACATGAATCCTGGGTGTTGTGACATCGACTCCTGAACTCGAAACTACACCGAGTGAGAGGCATTTTGATCTTCACAATCCACATTAAACTCGAAGGATAATAGCTGACTTAGGACTAAGGAAAATGATACTATAAATAGGCCTCTTGAGCTCTTAATTTTACACACATTTTCTTTAGTTCATTTTCTTTCTTTTTAATTTAGGTTTAGTTATTTCTTTTCTTAAGGTTTAATTGTTTCGTTTCATTTTGCCTTTGGAAACAATATTTGTAAGATGCGCATAAACGCTTATGGATTATTCACAACAATCTCAATGCAAATCCCTAAGTTTCTTTTCACTTATATTTTCAATACAATTCTTTATATTTATTCTCTACATTGAATTTATAATGTCTCAAGAAACCATGAGGAACTAATCTCTTTATGGGGGATTAAGGAGTAGGGGTATGATGATTTAATTATTGTGTAGGGATTTTCAACGAGTCAATTGTTTGGAGAAGGAAGAAGGAGAAACAAATCCTAGGCCTGAAACTCCAGGAAGTCATCAAGATGAGAATTAACCCAAAATTTGTATTATCCAATCGCGAACACCTTTACCCCAAACCAATCTGAACTGTGAGGTTAGAAGATAAGTAGTTCTTGTTGACTCATTACATTAGTAGAAGATCAGAAGATCCTGCTAAGGTAATGACTAGTTGATTGACGAAAACCTTAAAGTAACGGTTGATGAAATTATGCCAAAATGAACTAATCCCTCATAATCTAGTTTATCGATCTCTCATCTCATTTTTCATTTCCTTTATTTACTTTTATTATTTTATCATTATAAAAAACCCAAAATCTTTGTTTATCTTTCGTACTATAATTCTAAAGAAATTACTAATTAGATCTTTTCAGTGTAGGAGTTAGGATTATTAGTGCTTTACCTCCCTTGGGTACGATCCTCAGAGTACTCGTTATCCCATTGTAAACTATATTACAACTTGACCTGTATACTAAATCCAACAATGGTTTAATCTCTTAATCCAGAATTGCAGAGGAATTTGGGAAAACGTAGCAAATCGAGAGTGAACTCAATTTTGTTTACCCTTTATGGATCCTGCAATTATCTCAATTGTTCAAGAATTCTATTTGGCTTTTAAGAAAAAGGAAGCAAGTAAACCATTCTATTAAATACAGTGTTTGGTAAACGTGTGACGAGTAGACGTATCGGTAAATGAGCCACAAGTTTGTAAATTCTATAATGCACCATTATTATTATCAGGATTATTTGTACAAGATTGATTTGAAAGAGTTCAAGAATATAGGCAGAAGAAATTTTGAAATTCTTGACAGCTGGAAAGGAGTTATGGACATATAAGGAAAATACAGTGATCCCAGAAACATTTAATCCAGAATTAATGACACCTAAAACTAATATGTGGATGAAGTTTGTTTGTTCAAGGATTTACTCAACAATAGATATGCCTGACATATGTCCAATACATGCTATTCTCACCTATGGAATTCTTACAAGGAAAAAAAATTGTATCGGTAAATGGATATACAGAAACATGGTGGAATGTGCCAAGAATTTTGGAAAATGAGTATTCTTCCCTCATATAAAAACAAATATGTGTAAAAAGCGAGGGTACTAATGGAACGATTGGACAGAACAATAAATCCTTGTAGTAAATTATTAGGTGATGACGTGTTTGCACAGTTTACTCTTTTACAGAAAAAGCAAAGTGAAGAAAGGAGGTGGAGAGGTCTAAACAATGATGATGAGTAAGAAGTAGGAATATTTGTCATAGTTTTCTTTAGGAGTAGGCGAATTAATTTT
The DNA here is from genome assembly GCA_005610355.1 of Gossypioides kirkii. Taxonomy (NCBI): domain Eukaryota; kingdom Viridiplantae; phylum Streptophyta; class Magnoliopsida; order Malvales; family Malvaceae; genus Gossypioides; species Gossypioides kirkii. Next base: position 22,085,851 of record CP032253.1, on the reverse strand, counting down.
AGGAATATTTTTCTGATTATTAGTGTTTAGGATATCTTTAAGAAAATAACTTTAAGGTAACGTAATTGTTTTCAGTACATATTATTTATTTTATTTATTTATTTTTATAATAGTAGTAAAAAAACAGGTAAAACGAGTTATTATGCACCACACCATGACTAGTCAAGTACTATCATTCTTCCTTTTTTTCTTTATACATTAGGGATAATGTATTTTCTAAAGTGTGGGGGTGACATAGAAATTTTGATTTACTTTGTTTTGTTTTGTTTTGTGCTTGAGCTTGTAGAAATACAAGTGATTGGTTAGGAGCAAGTGCCTAGGTTGCTTGTATTTTCAAATAAATTTGGCATGATAATAAGTAATTTTTAAAGTTTTAAACATGAGATTACTAAAGTTCTATAGGTTACACTGAATATAGGTTATAAAGATATTATTTGTACCAAATGACATGAAAGATATAAGGAAACAAGCATGCTAGTGTATATGATAAATGGTTGTCCTTGGGATTTTTTAATCAATTAAAGTTTATGCATGTTGAGGTATTTAGGGATGACCTGAGACATTGTTTGGAACATATTTAAGAGCCAAAAAGCAAACCTTTTCTTATATTGCCTTTAGTACCAATGTTTGAGCTTAATGACCCTTCTTGATGAACTATATTACAACCCACAAAAAGCTAAAAAATGTCAATTTGTGTTTATCCTTTTTCTTTGGTCCCAAATTACATGACTATAGACGTATAACCATATGTATTGAGAGTAAATAGAAACATCAAGGTGGAGGTTGTAAAAATAGAGTGAAATAGGAAAAATCAATGTGATAGGAAACCTTTAGATTAGCGAAAACTTCAAAAGAAAGATCCAAAAGAAGAAAATACGAGTAGAAATGTATGAAAAAGAGAGAGAGTACTTTTGAGTGAGAAAAATTATGAAAAGGTGACAAAGTCACAAAGTTGAAAGAAAACTCGTTCAAAAATGAATGAAAACTCGTAGGCTAGCTAAAAGGAACTATATCATGTTAAGGTTTCCTACATTGAGAGATAATAGAGATGAGAGAAAGAGAAATAAGGTGGTGAGCAGGAAAATGGTTGCTAAAGGAGAAAGAATAGGGAACAATACAATGTGTCAAACTATTTTCGTGGTTGTAACCTCTTGATGCTTACCATTTCTTTGAAATTTCATACCTGTCTTAAGCCTTAAAACATTACAAGCCAAAAAGACCTATGTGACCTAAATAACTTTATGCATAAATGAATATGGTATTGAATAATTCTCATAAAAAGCCATTTGTATTTTGCTAGGATACTAAAAGTAATTATATTGATCATTAATGGAAACCTACAGATACGGATCTTAATACTTGTATTCTTTGTAACTTATTGAACTTAGATGTCTTGGTCAAAAGTGGTAAGATTGTCTATTAATCATGTTGAAGTTATTAGAAGATATGAGATGCCTAAGTTATGAAAAGTTAACCACATTCTGCATTTTGTGTGGTCGACTGGGTCACGGGAAAAGTTTTTGCCCTATCTGATGGTAAAGGGGAGTCAAGAATTACCAATGGGATGGGACATTTCTCTCTGAGCGGTGACGAGGAAGATGGTGGTTGGAAGGAGCATTTGGCTTCATGAATCGGGAGGTAATTTGGGAGAGAGTTAAGGAGCTACAATGGAAGGTAAAGGAAAATCAAATCTGAGTAGTAATGTGGCAGATTTGTTAAGGAATGCTGGTAGTAATTTGGGCATTAATTTGGCTGGAAAGTTAAATCTTCCTAGTATGGATGAGGAAATAGTTGACGTAATAAATGCTGTTATGGGAAGTGAGAATCAGCCAATTAATTTTTTTGATGGAAAAAAATGGCTCAGATACTTTGATGATGGTTGTGGGTCAGGTGATCATGTGGTGAATTTAGGGATTGAAGGAAAAAATGGTGATGGACATAATTTTTCAGTGGTTGAACTTGTTGAGTAGGTTAGTTGAGCATTATGAAAATACAATGTTGGAATGTCCGTGGGATACGAAACCTATGGTCGGTTCGTAGAATTCTGCAGTTGCTCAAAGATTATCGTCCCCATGTTATTTTCTCCGTTGAAACAAAATTAAATGTGAGTAAGATGGAGAAAATTCGTAGAAAATTTGGATACTTTAATGGCATTGATATCTCGTCTGGTGGGACAAGGAGTGACTTAAGTTTGGGATTGCAAAGCGGAGTGGCATGATTTGCGAAATTACAGTGATTACCTTATTGATGTTATGATTACTGATATTGATACGGATCTAAAATGACGTTTCACCAGTTTTTATGGAGTCCCGGAAGGACATAGAAGGAGCAAATTGTGGGATTTAATAAGAAGACTTGGTCAGAATTATGTGGGGCCATAGGTAATGATGGGGGATTTTAGTGAAATTGTGTTGAATGAAGTAAAGCAAGGAGGGAGATTGAAGGAGCGTCCTATGAGAGCTTTTCGGGATGCTTTGGAAGAGTGTGGTTGAACGGATATAGGGTTCCAAGGTCGATGGTATATGTGGGAACGAGGCAATTTTGCTTCAAATAATATCTGTGAGAGGTTAGACAGGGGCATTGCTACTGAATCTTGGATTGATAATTTTCCTAATTATGTTGTCTCACATCTCACTAGCGCAGCTTCAGACCACTGTCTATTGTTATTGGATACAATGGCTTTCAATTTCGCAAGTTGGCATTCAGCAGAGGAATCTGATTTTAAATTTGAAAAAGCATGGATGTTGGAGGACTCGTGTGAGGAGATGATTGCTAAATTGTGGCATGACTCAAATCAATTGAGTGTCTCGTATCGCTTGTTATTTATGGAAAAGGGGTCGAATAAATAAGCACTTAATCAAAAGAAAGAGAATAGGCGAACCATGAATAGATGTCGTAACAGACTTAAAGAATTGTATGAAGCTGATGTGGATGATGCGGTGATGGGCAAAATCATTGAAGCTAATCTGGCACTCAATTGGAGGTCAAAAAAGAAGAGATTCATTGGGAGCAAAGGGCCAAAACAAATTGGCTAAGGTATGGTGATCATAACACTAATTTTTTTCATAATTATGCTTCGTTTAGACATAAGTTTGATAGAATCCAAAAATTAAAAGACGTTGATGGAGTTTTATGGGAGGAAGAGAGGGAAAAATTAGACATAGCTTGTGGTTATTTTAAAAGCATTTATGAAAGTAAGGGGTCTGTTGGTGTGAGTGAAATATATATTGGGGTGACTCCTTCAGTGACTCACGAGATGAATAACGCCCTTCTGGCAGATTTTTGAGCCCATGAAATTTTAACAGCGGTAAAGAAAATGGGTTTTATGAAATCCTCGAGATATGATGGCTTCCCAGCCATTTTTTACCAAAGTTTTTGGCATATCATTGGTGAGGATATCACGAGATTTTGTCTTTAGGCTTTGAATAAAGAAATTCAGTTGAATGAGATAAATTTTACAAAAATTATCTTGATCTCGAAAACTTATGGAGCAAATGCATGTCCTTATTCCGCCCAATCAACTTATGTTCCGCTTTATATAAAACAATTTCCAAAGTCATTGCAAATCGAATGAAAATGGTTTTGGATACTTGTATTAATAAGGCACAAGGGGCATTTGTTCCGGGTCATCTTATATCTGACAATGTCTTGGTGGCATATGAATTGATGCACGCGTTAAAGAGAAAGAGATTGGGGAAGAAAAGGTCTTTTGCTTTGAAGCTCAATATGAGAAAAGCTAACGATCGGGTAGAATGGGTTTTTTCGAATGAGATGATGCTTCATATGAGGTTCGATTCTAGATGGGTGGAGCTCATTATGCATTATATAACGTCAATTTCGTACTCTGTGATGGTTAATGGGGCGAACAGTGAGACTTTTGTTCCTAATTGAGGCTTACAACAGGGAGATCCTCTGAGTCTGTATTTATTTATAATTTGTATGAAGGGTTTTTCTACATTACTCAAGCTTGCGAAGTAGGATGGTTCGATGAAGGGTGTAAGGGTTTGTAGAGGAAGCCCATCAATGACACATCTTTTTTTCACTGATGACAGTATTGTCTTTGGTAAGGCTACAAAATGGGGAGGGCAGGTGATTAAAGATATTCTTGAGAAGTATGAATAAGCTTCGAGTCAAAAAATCAATTTGGGATAAGTCTATTATCTTTTTCAGGTCGAATTTGAAGGATTCTAATTGCAATTTGCTCATGAACAATTTAGGGGTGAGAAGATCTTTTAATATGGAGTAGTATTTAGGTCTACTAACTTTGGTGGGTCGAAATAAGAATGAAGATTTTTTACAAATTTCTGATAGGATGAGGAAGAAAATTGGCAGTTGGAGTGTTCGCTTTCTTTCCCAGGGGGAAAGGAGATCTTTATAAAGGCTGTGCTTCAAGCTTTGCCCACTTACTCTATGTCTTGCTTTCTCCTTCCCAAGACTCTTTTCCATGACTTTGAGCAAATCATGAATCGATTTTGGTGGCAAAATTGTGCTAATAGGAGGAGGTTGCATTGGAGTGAATGGGATGATTTGTCTAAACTGATGGATCATGGGGAATGGGGTTTCGTGATTTGTACAAATTTAATATCACTTTGCTGGCTAAGTAAGGATGGTTATTTCTTGTTAATCCTAATACTACTTTTTGGAATGTACAATTAAGAGCTTACCCATCATATGCGTGGTGAAGTATCTTTGCAGCTCGAAAACTCTTGGAGGATGGGGTGTGTTGGAGTGTGGGCTCGAGCATAAATATTTCAATTTGGAGGGACAGTTGGCTTCTTAGCTGGGCTGGGGGCAGAATATATAATACATCGATTAATAATTTTGTAAATTAAGTAGCAGACCTTATTGATAGAAGCAGAAAAACGTAGAGGATGAATCTAATTACTAGGGTATTCTCGAAAGCAAAAGCTGCAGCTATTACATGTATCCCCTTGTCGCACTCTATTGATGAAGATAGTCTCACTTGGAAGGGTAATAACTCAAGCGAGTACTCCGTCAAAAATAGATATGCAGAATGCTAAATAGGTAAAATGACCCCACTACTATCGCTCAAAATAGGAGCGCCATTTACAAACAGATATGGGATTTACATATCCCTTCAAAGATAAACATTACTACTTGGAAATTCCTAAATAATTTTATCCCAACAGCCTACAATCTTTATAATAGACGAATTTCATCCTCTCCAATCTGTCCACGGTATAGGTTGCTACCAGAATTGGTGTTGCATGAGATGACAGTTTGTGGTCCTGCAATAGAAGTGTGGAACTATTTGGGACTTAGTTGGGTGTTAACCCTACAACATGATGATTTTTGGGACTGGTTTGAACATATTTCACAGAGGAAAGATCATGTTACCTGTGGTAGAATCGCAGTCACGCTTTGGTCCCTTTGTTATTCTCGTAACAAATGAGTTATGGAAGGGAAAAAGCAATCAGTACAAGAGATCAGCTAAAAAATACAAAGTTTCATGACTGAAATGGAGATTGTAAATACAAAGCTACCTGAGAAACTGAGACCTATTACAAAGAAATGGTGCCCTCCAAATGATTCAATCGTTAAAGTGAATTTCGATACAGCATTCAAGTCTCAAAATCAGGAGTCCTTTTTTGGTTTGTTATTCAAGACAACCAGGGGCTTGTTATGGGTAATGGTGTGGTAGTCAAAAAGAATATGGCGAATGCCTTCTCCGCGGAAGCCCTAGCTTGCCTCTAAGCACTAGATTTCTCGATAAATATGGGTTTTCGAAAGGTGATAATAGAGGGGGATTCAAGATCAACAATAGTGAACCTCTAAAAAAGGACCAAAGATCGATCTAAAATTGGGAATTATATTGAGGAGATTAAATTGAAGGCTTTAATTTTCAATTCTCTCTCTTTTCAGTAAATCAATCTTGAATTTAATGAACTTGCTCATAAAATCGCATAGATTGGTTTCAAGTTTACAAGCCCTCAATTTTGGGTAAAAGACATACCTGGAGAAGCGAGAGGTTTGATGGAACGGGACTGACGAGGGGCATCTGGATCTATTTCGTTTGCGAGAGCATCTTGACTCACCAGAAGAATGAATTTTTGGAGGAAGGAGATTGATGTTACGATCTGTTTTCAGGGGAAGTCGGATGGTTTTTCTCTGGTTATGTTTTGAATTGTCCTTCCGTTCTTTTCGAGACTCTTCATTTAATTTTGTTGTTTCAGTTTATGTTTTCAAGTGTTTATTTTGTTGGTTACAGCTGGATTTCCACTTATGGCTATGTGTTTGCCAGGTGTGGATGTATATTTGTTTGTTTCTTTTTTATTTCATAATAAATGGCCTCGATATTTTATTAAAAAAAGTTTTAAATGAGCATTACATATACTAATATTGTTTGTTTATTGATTATAAAATGTTTTATAATAATACTCAATTTATTTTTGTGATTATAAATGTATAATTTTGAATAAGGTTATGTAACTATTTTTTTTGAAGAAAACAGATTGGGCAATTTATTAATAAGAAAAGTAAAAAACAAGAAAAGTAATGAAACACCCAAATCCCGAAAACCATCGTCGGTAAGGATTTTCGATATCACTCAAATCATCTATCACTATTCAATCTTAAATGCCATGACATTCAAACTTATTTTATCAAATAAATGCGCCCAACATATCATATAACATCATTTATTTATAATCATAATACATCGAGGGTAAAAAGAGTGACTTTTAAGATTTTTGGAGACTTCTACCGATACTTGAAGGACAAGTATCGGTAGTTGTCAAGTCAGTAAAAAATTCATGAAACTGTACAGACTTCTACCGATACCCTTGACAGTTCTACCAATACAGGTGGGATAACTACCGATACAAGTCATGATACTACCGATACTAAAAACTTTAGAGAGTTGAGAAATTCTACTCTGCAACTTCTACCAATACAAGCACACAATCTACCGATACTTCCACATGTAGTACTTCCGATACTCACAATTTAACTGTCAATACAACTCAAGTCAGTGAGCAACCTCTATCCTATCCTGCACTTCTACCGAAACATACAAGGGTTCTATCGAAACAAGTATGCAGGATCTCAAGAATCATACCAAACACAAGTTCATTAACTTCATTCATACACAACTTTAATTATGCATTTAAGTCAACACAAATACATGATTTTCATGTCAATACAAGGTACTTTAAGTCTACTTTCTACATTGCAAAATCATACATTTCTACTTTCAACATTTCATCAAACATAACAAGGTTTTTCACAAACTCATTGTACATAAGAAAAAGGCATTATCCTAGTACATACCATATAACCAAGTGATGTAAAAATCTATCGAATAACTCTGGGATAGTGTGATCCGATCTCCGAACAGTAAAATTGAATCTACAAAACAAAAGCAATTTCACAGGTAAGCACTTCATAGCTTAGTAAGTTCATAAAGTTAAATAGATTCATCAACTTCAAAAGTTGTAAAATCAAATCAATTGAATTGATTAAACTGAATACATTCGGGTAAGTTTCAATTTGCATTTGATACTCACGATGACACAAAGTCATCGGACCTTTAATCCTCAATGGATTGCTCTCCATTCATATACTCACGATGACACATAGCCACCGGACCTCATAATCTGTAAGGAATTCATATACTCACGATGACACAGAGTCATCAGACCTCTAAATTCGTAAAGGATTCAGATACTCACAATGACACAGAGTCATTGGACCTCTTAATCCGTAAATGATTCATATACTCACAATGACACAGAGTCATCGGACCTCTTAATTTATGACTTAAAGCTCATTTACTTTTCCTTTCCTTTGTTCCTGTCTTCCACACTTCGAATCCTCATTTCAACTCACAACCATAGTTTACAATTACAAGAATATGCAATTTAAATTGAAATTTAACCATACGAACTTACCGGACTGGATTGCAGTTGTGAATGAATTCTAGGGACTACTTCGCTAAATTTCCTTTTTCCTCGATCGGTGGCACGGTCTTAGTCTACATTCACAAACCATTTCATTTCTCAAATTAAATCACACAATCAATTCATTTAACACAATATAGTCCTTTTTGGTAAAATTACGATTTTACCCCTAATACTTCTCTTTTATTCAATCTAGTCCTTCCAACACAAAACATGCAAAGTAAGAATTTCTTTTCTAAACCCTTAGCAGTCGAAAGTTCTAAGCCTTCATATAAGTCCTTAAATTTCATTTATTTCACACCAAGTACACCCAATTTCATCATTTTAACATTTTAGCCCTTAAACCCTAATTTCATCAAAAATCACTTTACAAAAATATCAAACTCAATCATCAAGCATACAAATCCATTAAAAACTTTCAAGAAAAAGAATATTCAATAATTATAAGATTTATAACATTTGACAGATTCACAAATTAGTCCTTACAAAAGCTAGATTAAGCGACTCAAAAACATAAAAATTATTAAAAACGGTTAACATTTGCTTACTCAATTAAAGCTTGAAGGTCTTAGGATGCAAAACCCTAATTTCTTCTTGGTCTTTCCATGGAGAAGATGAGAAAATATGATTTTTCTCTTCTTTTTCTCTTAAATTTTATATTTATACTTAATGGTAATTTTGTAATCATTTAGACTTTCATAATTAGCTTAATTAATCACTTGTTTAGTTTTAATTAATCATATTTACTTTTAATATATCTCATGATAATGTACCCACTAAAATTCTCTAGGTTAATTTGTCTATTTGATCCTTCTAACTTATCAATTCTACTTTCGTACCTTTTATGATTTTATCCTTCCCACTCAATTAAGTATTTAAACGATAAAATTTTCAAACTAAACTTTAATACTATGCATATGACACCATAAATTTTAAAATAACAAATTTGCGACTCAACTCGTTGGATTTGTGATCCCTAAATCATTGTTTCTAACACCATTGAAAATCGAGTTGTTACAAGAAAACTCTATAGTCAACCCAATATATGGATCCAAAAAATCGAGTTGTTACATAAAGTCTTTAAAAAAAATAAAAAATGAAACATAAAATAGAAATGTTGCCCAATAAGAAGATATATTGGTACCCATTCCAAAGTAATCAGCATTTATGATTTGACAGTTTAAATATCTTGGAAAGAGACTTTTCTTGGAAAAGGTAGACCTAATTTGATCATCTCTTTGAGTTACCCTTTCTTCTCCCTTAGCAAATTAATCAGGTTCTCGTGGCTAGATGGGTTCCTCAACCCTATTTGCACTCCACTGGTTTCTTATGGTTGATTTGTTTTGATGATGCATATTAATGTTTCTTTTGCAAGATTGTAGGCTAAAACATTCGCGAATCTTGGAGCGTATGCGAAGCTAATTTCAGAGAAGAGAGCCGCTATTCATCGGATGTCATGCATGTGTGCGCAGATGGTTGATCTATTAAGTTTGTTGTCATCACTTTTTTTATAACAGATAAAGAGTCACCTTTTATTATGACAGACTGTCATTCCATGTCTAGGCTAAGGTGCACAACGTCGCAATAGGTGATGGCCTCTGCTGTAAATAACGATGTGGCCTTTTTGTGAACAGTTGATCTTTGGCAGAGAATCTTCCCCTCACTGTTGCGAGCAACTACGTCGGTGGTAGATATGAAGGATGAGGCTTCAAAAGCTTCGTCAAAATTGATTTTAACCTTTTTTCTTGATGGGCATTTCCAAGAATCTAGAGGAATAGCCGCTCGCAAGGTTTGAGGTTCGATTCTATCAATTTTTGAAATATAGTTTTAACAAAGAGAGCTATTTTCTTACCTAACTATTATTTACCCAAGATAAATTTAATTCTAACCATACTAAGGTTGTTTTTGAGCAGTGTCTAAAGGCATGGGATGAGGTTTCAAGCTCAAAGCAACATCTCGAGCATAGTGGACTGTTTATTATACGTCTATTGTATAAGTTCATGTAGGTAGGAATGTAGTTCCAGGTTAATTTCCAAACTGAAATCTTTATCTTGTTTCGTAAATTGAGGCTCCATATCTGTTTATAGAAAGTTCTAAACGAGGATTGTAATGCATAAGCAATAGGATTTAGGGGTAAATTCTGTAATAGTTTATATGCACTACGGATTGAAAAGTCCCCAGTGGGCTCACCCAGCCAGACCAACTCGTTTTCATGTGACAGCTCAGCTAACGGGATCCAGAGTATTCGTACAACATCAATTGTCATGAAGGTATGAATAATTTGATCCTCTTTCCATTGCCGAGTAGTATTATTAATTAAATCTTTAACCATAGTAATTTACGGATTAGAATAAGGATGAAATGGTTTAAAATTAATTGAACTTGGAACCCATGCATCCGAAATTACTATTTTTTCACCAGTACCGACTCTTCAATAAAGTCCTTTTTGTAAAATACCTTTTGCTGCCCAAAGGCTTTTCCAAGTATAAGATAGGCATCTACTTAGGCCTACTAGCATGAAATCTGAATTTGGGAAACATTTAGCCTTTAGGATCTTGGATAATAATGAATTAGGAAAAGAGAATCCACAAACTCTATTTCGTTAGAAGGGAAATATTAAATTGCCCCATATTCCTAAAGCCTATGCCACCTTCTTCTTTTATTTTTCTTAAGTGGGACCATGTACACCAATGAATACCTCTCTTGCCTTTTTCTTTTTGCCACCAAAACCCAGCAATTAGTTGATCAATTTCCTTACATAACGAACTGGGAAGAAAAAGCAAGACATGGCGTTCGTTGGAATAGCTTGTAAGATTGATTTCGCAAATATCTCCTTACCTTCTTGCGATAAGGCTCATGTATTCCATCCCTCAATCCTACTTTTAATACAATCTTTTAGGATTTGAAAAGAAGCTCGTTCCCCCTACCAACAAAGTTAGAAAGTCCCAAATATCTTTCAGGATTCATAGAAACTCTCATTCCCAATAAATTCACTAGATAGCCTTTAACGCTTTCGTTTGTATTCAAGCTAAATAAAATCATTGACTTATCAAGATTTACATATTAGCCCGAATAGGATTTGTAATTGTCTAGGATATCTTTTATAGTTAAGTCTCCTTCCGTAGTAGCTTCATTGAAAATTATACTATCATCCGTGAATAGTAGATAAGAGACTTTAGGACTAAATCTACTAACTTTCGCACTTCTTAAGCGACCTTCTTGTTTAGCTAAACGAAGAAGAGTCGAAAGGCCTTCACTACAGATAATAAATAAGAAAGGACTAAGTGGGTCACCTTGACAGAGGCCTCGTGATGGCGAAAAAAGCCTACCTTGAAAACTGCTAACATTAGCTGAGTAGGTAACCGTAGAAATACATCTAATAATGAGATCTACCTAATTTCTATCAAAAACCATATGAAGCATTAAGGTTTCTAAAAAATCGCATTTCACTCTATCAAATGCCTTGTTCATATCCAATTTGAGCGCCATAAAGCCTTTCTTTCCCCTTCGCTTTTGTTTAAGAGTGTGCAAAATCTCGTAGGCTATTAGAATATTGTCTGATATGAGTCTATCGGGAATAAATGCACTTTGAGCTTCGTCAATAATTCTTCCTATGATAGTTTGCAAACGGTTAGCTATGGATTTGACAATAATTTTATATAGAACCTGGCACAAACTGATAGAACGAAAGTTGACCATGGACGTTGGGTTGCGACTTTTAGGTACGAGAACAATTTTGGTGTCGTTTAAAGGTCCCAAACTGTCTCTATTATTAAGTATGCCTAAACAAAATTGGCTGACCTCAGGACCTATTGTATGCCAATAACGTTGGAAGAATAGTGTTGGGAAGCCATCAACACCGGGTGCTTTGGTGGGCCCCATACTATTTAATGTGGACGCTATTTCAGTTTATGTTTAGTGCTTCATCAAGGTGGCATTTATAGTGTCATTAATATTTAGTTCAATGCCTGATAGAAGATAAAACATATCCCCACCCCTTTCGAAGTAAAAAGAATTTTAAAATAATTAGTGGCCACCTCATCCATGCCATTAATGGTCCTCACCTCAGTACCGTCATCTCTTTTGAATTTGCAAATTGTGTTGGCTTTCTTCCTTAGAGAGGTGCTTCTATCAAAATAGCTTGTACTACGATCACCTGATTTTAGCCAATTTACTCGTGCTCTCTGTTCCTAATATGCCTCGTCTTTGTCAATCTCTAGATTCAATTGAAATTTTGTATCCATAAGATCTAACAAAGTCTCGTCATCTCTCTCTTTTTCCCGTAAATCCTCTAGGAGTTTCATGAGAAAATCTCTATTTTTAGTTCGTTTGTTTCGCATTTGAAGCCCAAAAGTGATAAACCCTAACTTAAAGTCTTAAGTTTTTTATAAGAGAACAAGAAGATAAAGCCCATAAAGATTTAACCTTTTCTTCAACAGAAGGTTCTAATGACCACCAATCCTTGAAACGAAACCTCATTGACTTGGGATGGAAGCCTTCCTGACAAGTATCTAGCAAGAGGGGGATAGTGGTCTGAAAAAGTTTGAGGAAGATGGCGAGCTTTTGTGGTAAAAAATTGTAGTATCCATTCATCGTTTGCGATGCCTATATCTAACCTCTCTTGAATGTTGTTTGCTTGAAATTTACCCATTTTCCATTACAACCATGGGCCGTGATAGCCAATATCTAAAAGAGAGCAATTTTCAAGAACTCTTTGAAATTCTTCCATTTTCCTTTCATTTCTAGGAAGACCACTGATTTTTCAAATGAATAAAGGATTTCATTGAAATCCCCACAGACAAGCCAAGGGGTTTGACTATCATTAGCCAGTCTTCGTAATAAGTCCCAAGCTTCCTCCTTAGTATTTGGTGTCGGGCTACCGTAAAAACCTGTAAATCGCCATTTGGTGTAAGTCTCGAATTCACAAATGTCAACATCTATATGGCATTTTGAAAAACTAAAAAGGGAGATAGTGGGTTTGTCATTCCAAGCTAAACAAAGCCCACCGCTTAAGCCTTCAACACTAACGTCGATTCCATTCATCAAATTGCATTTTCCCTAATTTTTTTCCATGTGTTTAATGTCAACTTTGGTCTCCATGTAGAAAACTATTTAGGGATTATGTGATTTTAGCATATGTTGAAGTCGCCTTACAGTCCGTGGACACCCCAATCAATGGACATTCCAACTTAAGGTTTTCATTGTGCCCGATCGGCTTGCCTATAGGCAGCTACCGATCTTGAGTTTTGTAACTATAGCTTGTGTCCATTGTTGCTACCCCGTTGTCATTTGATAGCTCACCAATCACTGCTTTATCCCTTAGCTTTAACCTTTTATTGCCATCATCAAGTGGTTGAATGGAGAAGTCTGAATCTGAGGTGGTTTCTTCATCATTCTTTTGTTTCCCATTCGAAGAATGATTGGGTCCACGAACCACTTCTATGGAGCAGGCCAGACGCTTCCATGAAGTTTTTCTAAGAGGGATTTGAATTGGGCCTAGAGTCACGTCACTTAATGAAGTGATATCATTGAATTTTGAAATCAACGCTTTATTAGTAGAGGAGTTTGAGTTTAATTCTGTTTCAAACTCTGTATCGTTTAGAGATTGAATTGAATTACAAATGTGTACATCAAGTGGCCTGACCCAATTCAAGTTGGATTCTACTATATTCACTTTCAAAAATTCCTAATCAAACTCTAATTCCACTGTAGAGTTTGGGATTGGCTCTGATTGTGCTGCTTTTTTGGTTGGAGGAGCGGTGGTACGCTTATTTGGGTTGGGTGACGTAGCATTTGTAACTATGATTTTCATGAGTTTTCGATCGTTCTCTCTTTGACTTGTATAATCTCGCTGTTCCATGGATTTTCTTTTGATGGAGTCCAAAGCAAATTTCTCTCGTCCAATTAGATTGGAATCAATCCGCAACGCTGATGAGTAAGGAAAATCACCGTCAGTAAATTGATTTGATGATGGGAGGAGAAAGTCGCAGACTTTGTGACCATGACCTATTCTCCCACACTGAAACAGAACCCCGAAAGATTTTCAAATTTTAAGGGAACCCATGATTGCTTACTATCATCAGTGTCTACGAAAATACCTCGGCGTAATGGCTTACAAACATCAACAGAAACTTTCAAGTGACAATATTCATCTTCTATTTCAGATCTTAAGACTCCCTTGAATGAGGTGCCTATTACATGGAGAAGATCTTTTTGTCGCATTCAGGTGGGCACTTCCCAATTTTTAGCCAAAAAGGTGTCTGTGTCAATTGAATATCCTCCTATTCCATGGGCTTCAATAAATGCTCGAAGAGGACAAGTTGCTTCCGAAAAAGCCAAGGACAACCCTCTAATATGTGTTCAAGGTCCTCATTATCCCCGAGATTATGAAGAGATTTTGCCCAGCAAGGTGAAACTCGAATTTCTTTTTGGTTTTCCATATGCTTTTCATTTGTGCCCGGAAGCTATCCGGGTTGTATATTTTCTTTGTAAGTATCATACATAACAAAGACGGATTCTTTGTGGGAATTATCTTTGAGCTTTTGATAGTTAACTTTGTAAGCACTTCTTCCAAGAAAGAGGTCGAATCATTTTCCATTCTCTCAAAGACACCACTCTTTTGCGAACCCTAACCACAACAAAAATCTGTTTCTTTAGAAGAACTAGAAAAGAGAACTTTCAGACTCTAGAGAGAGAAAACTTCAAGGTTATGTTACTATTAAATTTTGGTAGAACAATGTTAAATTAATATTAACATTTAATATTTAATCTAATTAGGTTTATTGAACATCATGAATTAATAGAACACTACTTAATTTATTTATTTAAACTTATAAAATATACCTTTTAATATGTATTACTTAATTTTAATTTAATTTAGATGTGATATCTTAAAATAAATTTAAGTTTTTAATATAGATTAGTTGTTTTTAATTTTTAATTAAAATTATAAAAATAGTTTTTAATATTTATTAGTTAAACATGTAAATATAATAATACAATTTGCCAATTAATTAATTGATGTTATATGTCTTAAGTACTAAGATCATAAATATTAAAATGTTAAAGTTAATGTTAATTTTATAAAATTAAGATTTTATAAATAAAAAAGGGAAAATAAGCCAATTTTTCATAAATAATTGAAATATTTAGGGACTAATGTAGATATTATTATTAAGTTATTTCTTAATTAAGAATAAGGACTAAATTAGTAAAAAAAAAAAGGCAAAAGACCTTATAAAAATAATAAATATGGATGTCACTTGTGGTATTTTAACTATGCGGCTTTTTTTATAAAATTAATCCCAAAAAATTAATTAATTACATAAATAATTCATTTTTTTATTAAATACGAAAAAAATCTAAAATTTACAGTGAAAGTTGGTGGAACCATATAATGTGACGTCACCAACATGCCACGTCATTATCTCAGGGTAAAAAAATTAATTTTTCGGCGAAGCCATATAAAATGGCACCACCACTCTCCCAAAAGTGTCAAACTTCTTTTTTCATTATTTAATTTTATTATTATATTTTATAATAAAATATTATTATTTATTTTTTAAATTCTAAAAAGTTATCTTTTTTTACTCAAATAAAATATTATTATTTATTTCTTGAAACTCAAACATTTTCAAGAAGCCCTAAATATTTCTTTCTTCTCCAAGTTTCTTTTTTCTTTTTGGCTCAAGAAGATCGTTTTTTTCTTATGACTCTGACGACGACGCTGCCGACGACGACGATGTCGACGCTGCTATTGAGGTAAGTTTTTTCTTGTTTTTCGTTGAATCTGCTCGAATCTTGAGTTGAGTTATTTTCTTTAATGAAATTACTTTTTTTGAAAAAATTTAGGTTGAGTTTAGGGGTTGAGTTATTTTTTTTGCTCGAATCTTAGTTTAGGGGAAGCAATTTTTTTTGAGAAAACAAACATGGAACTTAGACGATGCCCATATCTTTTTACCCCTTTTAAGGTAAGTTTTTTAGTTTCTTAGTTTTAATTTTAGTAACCAGAAAAATAAATGCGCAGAAAAATAAATATTCTCTAAGTTTGTTAGTTTTGATTTTTTTAAAATAAGTTTTTACTCTCCCTTTTAAATTTTTTCTGTTAAATGATTTTATTACTTATTGTTTATATGCTGGATTATTTGTTTGTTTAAACTGGAATACTTTTTGAGTGATTTGTTGTTTATCTGATCTGTAATGCGTTGATTATTGGATTTAGAAATGTCCTGGCAAATCACTTGTAGATATCTCAAACACTTTTTATTTTATTTTTAATTATAAAAAAAATAAAAGAATAACTTAAACGGTTTAAAAGAGAGTACGTGGGGGTATTTCTTGTTTTCTTCATTATAAGTGAATCATATTTTTATTTTTTGAAAAAAAATGATTGTGTTTATATATAAAATTAAATATAGTCCAAAAGAAAGCAAGTAAATCCTAATAGCCTCCAGCAAGATAAAACTGACACCCACCCTTGGAAAGATGCGATAATTAAAGCTCATTTTCATGTGTCAGTTTCCAAAAAAAAATTCAGCTTTCAAATGATAAAACGTTAAAGAATTTTATCATATTTTTAAATAAACATAAATATATATTTTTAAAATAAAATATATATATATATATATATATAAAAAGAATTTTTTTGACAAGTCCATCAAGTCAGTCACGTCAATGACATCAGTGATGTCAGCGATAAGACTCAACTATGACATCATGACTTTTAAAAAAAGAAAAAAGAAAGAAAGAGAGAGCAACTAAGAGCATAAAAGAAGTGGGGTAGATTTGTTGATCCTCTCAACTCAAAATTTTGAATTAGAAGAGAGGAGAAGAGAAGAAAAGAATGAAAGGTGGCTGTTTTTTAAGGTACATAAATATATTTTTATGTGAATTTATTATATTAGCAGTAGTTTTTGTAATGTACTATTAATAATTAATTATATTTAATTTATGTATTTTTTTTAAAATGATGCAGATATCATAATGTGTTCTCAAATAAACGAGGAGCATACTTCATCTATGATCAATGAAACAGTAAAATTGTTAAATTATGAAATAATTTTTCGTATTTTTTATATGATATTTATTTACAAAGTTTTCATTTGACTCTTAATTTTATGTGTATGTTATTACTATTATTTACATATATTTTGTTATTCTTTAATGTTTGTTATTTTATTATTTAATTATTTTTATAATTCTCCTTTCATTTTTTATTTTAATTTCCTTCTAATTTTGATTTTATTTTTAAATATTTTAATACCTAAACTTGTTCTTTATTCGATTTGTTCTAAAATATTTGACAATTTTACATTACATTAAAATTTTCCATATTAAATTAAATACATATTAAAAATTTATTTTCAAAGATAAGGATTTCCCTAATTAGAATATGTAAAACACGTTTTAAAATTAAAATATACTTGACAATTTTAAAACTTGAATTTTGTTTTCTTTTTAAATTTTCGTAAGATCAAAAAACATATTTTTAATTAAAACTTTTTTTTCTATGGATGTGTCCAACCATAATATATTTAACAAAATTATTTAAGAATAGTGGTTTTATTTCAAAATTTAAAATATTAATGTAAAAAATATAAATTTGAATTCTATGTTTTTTGGATTAGACAAGTTAGCTAATTGAAAATAGTAAATATGATGATGAAATATTATGTGAAAGCAATATTATTTAATTGCTAAATACTCCAACATACAATATGTTATCTACACATTTCTGTTTGAAAATATTTGAAAAAAATAAAAATTGGTATATTTATTAATGCCTCGTGCATTAATTTTATTTTTAAAAATTAAATAAAAATATAATATATTAGTTAAAATGCAAATTTTACCATATACGATGGGTATAGGGTTTTGAGGTCGCAGTTTCATTTTCCCAAGTACAATGCAGACGAGCGAATGATGCCATACTTACAGTTCGTTGGATTTGAGGACGTCGCATTTATCCGGAGGTTCGACTTGAAGCCAAACCTAATATCTGTATTGGTTGAACGGTGGTGTTCGGAGACCCACACCTTCATTATGCCATGCGAGGAGTGCACGATTACATTACAAGATGTCGCTATGCAGCTTGGGTTGCGAGTTGATGGTGATGTGGTCACAAGCTGAGGCAAAGTGTTGGAACCTTCAGTAGTATGCCACAGTTTGCTTGGACTGTCCCCTGGTGATGGGGAAAAGAACTTCACATGCTTGACATTGGCATGGCTGAGAGAAAATTTCAAGGAGTTGTCGAGCACTGCCACTGAGCACGAGGTGATGTACGCTGCTCGCGCTTATATTATGCAGCTGATTGAGGGGTACTGATGCCAAACAACACGTCTAATAGGGTCCACTTGAAGTACTTGCCTCTATTGGAGGATTTCAATCGTGCCAGTACTTACAGCTAGGGATCAGCAGTGTTGGCCATATTATACCATGAGCTTTGTCGAGCATCAAAATAAGAGGAAAGTAACATGGCTAGTTGTTTAGGGCTGTTGCAGTCCCGGGCTTTGTACAGGATGCCGTTTCTGGCGGCTGTTAAACACCAACCATATAGGTGGCCACTTATAAATAGGTAAAGACAAAATTATATTTAACATTTAATGACTATAAGTATGGATAATATTTTCCCAAGTTTAAGTGCTAATGTGTTTGTTTCGATTACAGATGGGCCACGTCTTCGAGAATTGGCGCGAGCAATACATTAATTGTTTACCGCCAGATGATAGAAGCATATGCCGGAGAGAAAGTAATATATATTTAATTAACATTGATTTAACTTATTCGCTTGCATCATGTGACTTGACCAATTCATTTATATTGTGCAGTTTGTTTGGATGTAGTATATCGTACCAAATGTTGCAACCCTTAATCCACAGTAGGTTCACGATGAAGACCAAGTGTAGTATATTGTGCATTAACATGCCACTGCCGATGGGGTTATGCGACAGTTTGGGTTCAAACAAAATGTGCTAGTCGATCCACAACAATTTGCTGATGTCCACGGTAAGACTATGAGGGGAAGAGACGGAGCGGATTGGGCCGTGGAACATCAGCAGTATATAGCACTATGGAACAATCGATACAACAGGCAACTTGAGAGGCACTCTTGTATGAATTACTTTAGTCTCTCGATTGAATACATGCAGTGGTACATGCCTCAATGGAGTGTTTATTTATATGATGAACAACTTATGATTGTATCAGAATATGGCTACAGACGTGGAAGTCAACCTATGATGGAACTCGACCCGAAGGATCAACCTATGGTAGAGCCTGACCCGGAGGATCAACCTCCGAACACACGCACTTCACTGGACCAATGGGTTGGGGCTTTTGATGAGGGGTCTCAGAGCAATGCATATCAACCGAACATCGTCGTTTCACTGGACTTAACATTTGATATGTTTGGTGATACCATTTACTCCACCCCGCCTCAAGTAATGTTCGATCTGACACCAACTCCTCCTGATGTGTACTGTGCACCTCAACTTCCACCTCATCAACGAAGGCCCGTAAATCGTTATACCCCGAATGATAGTACCACTCCCGATTCATTCCAATTTTAAGTGTTATGTCATATAATTTCAAGTGTTATGTAATATAATTTCACTAAATATATTTATGTTTTATGTCATATGATGTGTTATGTTGCTTGTTTCCATGAACAAAGAGGTATTTTTTAAGTTATTCAAATATCCTTCAGTTTCATCCAGCTCAAAGAGGTATTTTTTTTCTTTCAATTCTTGGATACAATTTTTTTAATCTTCAATTTAGTGTATGTGTGACTTAGATTATTCCCTCCCTCCTCCCCCTCAAATTAGCATATTATTCAATGATGAGGCTCTATATCTGATATGCTAATATGATTAGTATTATGACATAAAAACATTCTTTTTATATCTTAATATACTTTAATAAAATTGAATTTTGATAAGTATATTTTTAAGATAAAAATAAATACTACTCAAAACAATACTCTTTGAATAAAAAACATTTAATTTATTCGTATATCAAAAGAGATCAAAGATCTATTCATGAGTAGTATTTTTAATAATGAATTTTATTTTTAATTCTCTATTTTAATTTATTAGAATTTGGTTTTATATTTTACTTATATTTAAAAGTTAGTCTAATTGTTGGGTAACACATGATGAATGGTCTATTTTCGCTAATGGTTTAATAATGTTATTCAATTAGATTAATTTATATATATTTACAAAACATAACAAATTAAATTAGAAGAAACTCTTAAACTAATTCATAACTAAACCTAATAAATATATCCTTTCGTCACGTGTGAAATGTACTAAATTAAAATGTTATGATATTTAGACACAAATTAAATTAGAAGAAACTATTTTCGTGGGAAACAAACAAGGAAGATCTTAGTGCATCAATGTTTTTTCCTCATTCGTAATAATGTGTTTATTTATATTAAATGGTCAAATTTGAATCATGAAAATTATTTCTTCAGAGATTTTTCTCAAATATGAAAAAAATAGAATTAAACTTAACACTAAATATTTGTATTGTGAAAATTAAACTTAACACGAATTTTATTTCCATAAAACCATAAAATGCAAACATCAGATATAACATTTAATTTCCTCCAGATTGAGAAGATTGGCCAGTATAGACGTTTCCATGGGGACACTTGCTCTGATTATGACTGGCTGTTCTACATATGGTGCAACACTTTGGATCGACCTCTTCTCTAATATCCATGTCATTTCAAATTCGGGTTGTTCTTAGTCGACCTTTGACTTTCCTATGTAGTGACTTATTTGGCAACATCTCGAATGCAGGCGGTTGCACTTTCCACGTCGATACATCCCTCAATACGAAGAACTCACTACCCCAAATATGCAATGTACGTTTAAGAGTGTACACATTGTCAATATATTGTTCGACATTTAAATTGAATGTTGCGCACGCTGCAACCACATGCGCACACGGATACTGTAGTGTTTGGAACCTCCTGCACTCACATCGCCAATTTCGAAGATCAACTCCGTAGGACTGTGGCGGGATCCTCGATCGACGGTCGATGTACTCTATCACTCGAAAAGTTTCCAAGTTTTGAGAATATAGTTCTGCATTCATCGACCTAGCCATACGAGCGTTCCCTTCCATGGCATCCCTGAGTTCTTCAACGTACACGTGTCCGGCCTCCATCTGTTTTACTTGTCTCAACCTCATTTTTGGCATTAAGGTTGTCAGCCTGTAATACGTGGCTGAGAAAACTGATGAAATTGGCAAGTGACGCGTATGCCTCAAGACAGAATTAATGGCCTCAATGAGGTTGGTCGTCATATGACCATATTGGTACCCATCATCAAAACATTGAGCCTATTGCCATGGTTCCATACTGCCCAACCATTGTCTGAGAGAAGGGTTGAACCTCACCATTTCAGTCTCCAACCTCGCCAGCTTATGTCTGAATCGGTGTAGTTCCAGTTCGTACCCTATGTATGTATTCAAATAAAACATGTTACTATCGCTTGTAGTAAATGGACTCAAAATATTTACAAATACAAATTTAAATACGATATTTTTACCCATGCTCATGATTTCTTTCCTCCAGTCTTTGTTCTTATACTCCTTGTGGAAGTTGACAGCGATGTGGCGAATGCAGTAGACGGACCTCCACAGAACCTCCGATTGTCGAATCGCAGAAACAAGACCCTTGGATCTGTCGGAGACAATGCAAATGCTGTCTTGCTTGACAACATGCCTCATCAAGTTCTTAATAAAATTCCTACGATTCGAAGTTCTCTGACTCCGCGATGGCGGAGGTAATCGGTAATACATTTCGGATACCATCTTGTGCAATCGCAATCAATAGTATCTGTGTCTGTTTTCCATAAAGCCACGTTCCATCAACTTGCACAAGCGATTTGTAGTGGGAGAAGGCCCTAACACATGGATTGAATGTCTAGAATAATCGGAGAAAAACTCTTTTCCCTAGTTGAAGTTGTCCATTCGGGGCTCTATAAGGCAACGTTT
This sequence comes from Gossypioides kirkii, assembly GCA_005610355.1. Classification (NCBI taxonomy): domain Eukaryota; kingdom Viridiplantae; phylum Streptophyta; class Magnoliopsida; order Malvales; family Malvaceae; genus Gossypioides; species Gossypioides kirkii. Next base: position 22,063,925 of record CP032253.1, on the reverse strand, counting down.
GCAAGTCCATGATAATTCCTGACACATACTCCACCATTGCTGAAATCCACCCCTGAAGTTCATTATATGACACATCCCAATCGCTGTACAATTGCTGCATGGTCATTTGTTTTGTCCACCATGCTTTCCTGTACGACACTCTGTATTGGAAATGCGCTTGCATGTCCGCAATCAACGTCAACACAAGAATGGTTGGGCTATCTTTCACTAGTGGCATGACAAAGTTGCAAATACTTTTGCATCCAATTTTCGGTGGTCTTAAGTCATACATGCGACAGTGCAGGTATGTTGTCCTTCTAATTTTTGTATTTGATACTATAGAGTCCACTGTATAAATACAGCCCGAACCCGCCAGCTACACCCATCGTCGGCTCTCCAACATTCCCCAACATATAATGTCGATGTAGACTTTGCGACCTTATAATCAATCGACTGCTTCAAGCTACACTGTTTGATGGCAAACATGCAGTCCGCCTTGTTCTCAAACCGTTGCCCAACGAACAACTCTTCCAACTGCGAATTTGACGAAAAAATGTGAGCAGGGACTATATCGACGTACTCGAGGAACTTGGATGCATGCGCTGCATCTGGATTTACGCTCAACATGTTGCCCTTAGGGTTATTCCGTAAAACAATGCCACGACTCGGGTTACTAAGAGAAGGGGTATGAGCACCTTTAACCTCCTCTGGGCCTTCATCGTCGATATCATCCGGAACCTGATCAATATTGGGGTTACTAAATTCTTCAACGTCTTGATCAGAATCTTCACTATTATTGGTCGCTTTTTCGATGTCTGCCTCGGTGCTTATCATCTCTGGATGTATTTGTAGACGGGGACCCGGGGTAGGATTGTTTTACAAACTCCCACCATAATTTAGATTTTCGGGTATTTACGATGTCCCTTTATAGTTTGACTATTTGTCCATCCGACATTAAGATCAAAGTCAAACTCGCAATGTTGACTTATTGGATTAACATTCTCAACGGGCTCGAAGTCGACTAACTTAGTAAATTTCCATCATAGTGCCCAAGTCATCATCATCTAATAGTTACATCTCGCAAAATTTCAATGGATCCGTAGAGATTGGAAACTTGTAAAATAATCTCGACATCGCCCTTCCACAACGGATTGCTATTTTTGCATTTATCTTTCTTTTCATTTCTTCCAGCTTCACAATTTTATTGAATCGCAACCCTACTCTCTGCCGACCTTGAAATACACAACCAACATCACCTTTTACAGTTTCACCATAAAAACGAACGTACACCAAAAACAACGAATTATCCATCTTCACCGGAATTTTTGAGTTCTCCTACTAAACACAACAATTTCTCTCATTTCTTCTCTTCCACTTCAACAATTTATATAATAAGACAACCAAGGTGGTGGAGCCATTTTTTATGGCTCCACCAAAATAAAATAATATTTTTAATTTTTAAATTAGAAATAAATTAAAAATTTTAAAAAATAAATAAAAAATAAAAAATTTCATCGTGAATTGGTGGCGCCATTTAGAATGGCTCCACCAAAAATAAAATATACATTTAAATTATATTATATATTTAAATATTAAATAATAAATAAAAAAAATTAATCTGGTGACGTCATTTAATAGGGCTTCACCAAAAATAATATATATATTTAAATATTATATAATAAATAAATAAAAAATTAATTAGGTGGCGCCATTTAAAATGGCTCCACCAAAAAATATTTAAATTTTTAAAAATTAAATAATAAACAAATAATAAATAAATAAAAAGAAAAAGAGACATGTTTTAAGGAAGTGGTGGCATCATTTTTAAAAAAAAAAAAAATTATAAATCATTTAAAAAAAGAAGTTGATTTAGGAAAGGTGATGGCGCCATTTAATACGGCACCATCAAAAAAATTTTAAAATTTAAAAAAATAAATAATAAATCATGAAAAGAACCTAACAAATTTTGGAGACAGTGGTGGTGTCATTTAATATGGCACCACCAAGAAAAGGTAAAATTGTTTTCAAGTCTTTTTATTTTTCAGATTTTTTAATATTTTCATAGTATTTATACAGGTGGTACCATTTTAAATGGTTCCACTAAAAAATTAATTTTCACTTGAGATGATGACGTCGCACGTTGGTGTGGCCATATTATATTACTCCACCAACTTTCATCGTAGATTTTAGATTATTTTCGTATTTAATCAAGAAATGAGTTATTTACGTAATTAATTAATTTTTTAGGTTAATTTTATTAAAAACCTTAACTATGCCCACAAAGTTGCTTTTTTTTTTTTGTAACAAACCTTATTGGAGTATGTATATACATATGATATTTAATACTATAAATAAATTTTATAGTTATATATTGAAGTTATGTTATGTATATTTATTTGTATTTTATTAAAATTATTATTTTACATAAAAATAGTTTTAAAAAATTTAATTATTTATTATATTTATAATAAAATATTTATTATATATATTATTTTTCAATTATTTTTCAATAAAAATATTATTTGATATAAATATGATTTTAATAAATTTATTTATTTATTAATTTCATAAATATCAATTAAAATACAAATTTTGTTATACATTTATACCTTTTAAATAATGTCCTCGATAGATAATTTTCTCTTCTCATTATAATCACCTCATTACCACTGCTACAATTAAATTAGAAAACATATCCTATCACTAATGGTAAATTCACAGCTATATTATCCAATTTCTTCTCTACAATAATTAATTAAGTTCACCACCACAATTATTTTAAATTTCTCTGAAGCTAATCTCATCATTTATCCAAATAAACCCTAAGCAGCTCAAGTGTACAATATTAAGTTTGCTCAAATGTTTAAACGTGATATAAAGATGATTGAATGGAGAAAACATTAAGCACATTTCAACTCATTAAAAGATAAAATGATAATTTAAGTTGGGCAAATCAATTTAATTTTGTGAAGATTTCGAGTACAATCAGACCTCCAAGAAAGTCTGTTGCCCCTTTGTCTCATAGTTGGGTAAGAGTGAATACTGATGGCTTGGTTCAAGCAAAAGATGCATTCTGGTGGGTTTTTATGGGATCATAATAGGAGATGGATTATCGGCTTTACTAGGTAATTGGGTAATCATATAGTCTTAGATTCTGAATTTTGGGATATTCTTGACAGTTTGAAACTCACACTTGATCGGAGATTTGACAAAGTTTTATTTCAAATGGATAACCTTGGAGCAATTAATATTATTCAAGATGGGGACCGAGAGAATTCCAATTCCACCTTAATAAGAAGAATTCATGCATTATTGAAGCTCTTGCGTCAATGGAGGATTTTACGTATTCCTCGAGAAGAAAATAAAACCGCTGATAATATCGTTAAGGCAACCGAAAGCAGAAATATTAAGTTAAGATTGATAGAAAATCTCGATCCGATGTATTTCACTTAATATTTATCTTTTGATTTATTTTTCATAAAAAAAAAGATAAAAAGATAAAAAAAATGAGTTATATCATATATATATATATTTCCTGCACAGCAAAATGAAAAAAAGCTTAGTGCGTAAATTGTTGCAATGTTCTAATTAAATACAATTAGTAATAGACTGCAGTATAACATATCTAAATTTAATTACTATATATTGATAATTCTATATTATATATGCAGTCACATCTAAATTTTATATTGTATGTGCAAAGCATACGTCTTTATGACATACATTGTTATACACTCAGATGTAATATGCATCTAAAAGGGTGATATTAGTAACAACAATATTATTGGACATTGAAATGCAGTTCAAGCAATCAATGGTGACTATAAAAGCGTAGCGAACATGGCACTGATATGCAGAATAAAAAAGCTTTGCGCTTGAGCATGGGTGGTTCTCAACGAGCATATTTACAGGGAATCTAATAAAGCGACTAATGCCTTATCTAGTATGATGTTTGACTATCTATTGGATCTTCATGAGTTTGCTTCTCCTCCCCAACAAATTGATACTTTCGTTGTGAATAATTTGTAAGATGATATTGATGTAATTATTGTTCTGTAATTTACTACTCTTCTTTTTTTTTACTAAAAAAAAAATTAGATCTGAAAAATAGATTTGAACAAAAAATTAGGTCTATTTAAAATATAGATCGGGTTCAGACTTGAATATTTAAGGACCGAGTCCGGCATGTTTTTAAATTTATAATATTTTATATTATGTTAATTTTATATATTATGTAATTTAGAACACATTAAAAAAGTAAACCTATACTAAATATATAATACTACTCTAATATAAATATTAAAATAATATCATATAAATATTTTTAAAAAATAATATGGGCAGACCTAAAATAAGCTTGAGTTAGTCTTTTGCAAATATGAACAGGTTTGAACAAAATTTTAAGCTTATATTTCAGGTCGGGCCGGACTTGAATAAATATAAAGTATGTTAATACTATGTTTAGTCCTAACACGAACCAACCCACAACCACCTCTACATATGGATTTGAGTCAACATTAAGCATAAGTAATTGCAATATATTTATTAAATGTTATAAAATTATTGCATAATCAAATACTGGATCTAAAAATTAATTTGTAAATGTAATATTAAATTATTAAATTAATATTTTTATTACATGTAATGTTATTGTTCTTTTTTGTTAAACTAAGTTTTATTTGATAAAATATTTTGATATAAAAAATAAAAATATTTTTAAATAAAAATAAAAATATTTTTAAATATAAGTTGAAAATTGACAAAAATAATTTCTCAAATCAAAATTTAAGAGATAAAATTTAAACTCCTATCTTCAACTGTTAGAAAAGTTTGAAACAATTTTAAAATCGAGTTAAAATGATTTTAAGTATATCAAAATAATTTAAACTAAGTCAAAATCATTTTAACACTTCAAAATATTTTTCAAAAAAGTCAAAATAGTTCCAGGCCAAAAAGTATCGATACCTTTTTGGCCAAGTATCGATAATTCTTGAAATATCGATACCCCTTGAAAAATCGAGATCAAACTTGCATTCTGTTTTGACAAGCCCTGAAAAACATCAATATCATTGTATAGGTATTGATAATTTCTGAAAAACATCGATACCTTTGCTCAAAAACGATACCAAAAGAATATTCTGTTTTTCACAAACTCTAGGAGGTATCGATCTGGTATTGATACTTTTTGGAGAAGGTACCGAAAATTTGTTTTTGGTATCGATTTTAAAGGTACCAAAGGTCACTGACTTTGCATTAATTACAAAAAATATTGATACCCTTTTGTTCAATATCGATACTCGAAGTTGCAGGTGACATAAATGCTCTGGTTTCATCCCCAACAGCTACAATTATTATGCCAACAACCACAACGATTGGAAATTAATTTGGGAGCATAAATATCATCTTCCAAAGGTCTAGCAACAAGAATAGCAATGTGCAAAGCCTAAAGATCAATCAAAACAACCCAGAGCTTAAATCTTTCATACCTTTTCTCATAAACACTTGTGAGCTTTCATTGTATTCATTTAGCTCAAGTGTTCTTCTTTGTATATGTGCTTCATTTGCAAATATCCTAATCTTGTAAGAATTGTATCTTTGTTTCTTTGTTTGCTTGTTTGTTTCTCTTTTGAGAGAGGGTTTATACTTAATATTTGGGTAAAAACCTTAAGGGAGTCGTATCTTAAGATTTTAGGGTATAAGTCTTAAGAGAGATTGTAAGGTTAAACCTTGTCCTCAAAGGTTATACAAATCTAGTGAATTTGGAAAAATCCTTAGTTGTGAAATGCTAAGGTAATGAAGTAGGCATTTCAAGCCGAACCATTATAAATTCTTATGTTATTTGTTACAAATTTCAATTGCTTTCACCACAACATCTCAAAGGTCGTTCAACCTCTTTACTGGTATTATCGAGTTGATCCATCGAGCTAACAATTGATATCAGAGCTAGTCTCTAAAGACTGTTTAACAACCAAGAGAAGATCCTCAAAAAAGCTCAAACGATCAATAAGTCGTCCAACAATAATGACGTCTACTTTCAGGTCGACGTTCGTGGGAGAAGGACAATCCACCTAAGGCCTCCTCTTTTCAATGACACCAACTACTCATATTTGAGAACAAGAATGAAGTTATTGATCTAAGCCAACGATTATGGAGTGTGGAAGATAATCACAAATGGGTCATTCATTCCAATGAAGATAGTTGAAGGTGTTAGTGTTCCAAAAGAAGAAAATGAATGGGATGCTAATGACATCAAGAAGGTGCAACTTAATGCAAAAGCTATGCATACTCTATTTTGTGCTCTTGGTGAATATGAGTACAATAGAGTCTTCTCATGCAATGATGCCAAAGAAATATGGGACAAGCTTAAGGTCACCCATGAAGGAACGAGTAGAGTTAAGGAATCAAAGATAAGTCTTCTCAACCTTGACTATGAGTTATTTAAAGCAAAATCGAAGGAAGGAATCAAAGAGATGTCCGATCGATTCACCAGCATCATCAATGGTCTCAAAGCCCTTGGGAAGGTTTATCTCAACAAGGAGATGGTGAAAAAGATGTTGAATAGTCTCCCAACATCTTGGGAACCAAATATGACAGTTATAGAAGAATCAAAGGATCTCAACTTACTCTCCCTTGATGAGGTCATTGGTTCTTTGCTTACATATGAGATGAAGCTTAACAAAGGGGATGAAGAAGAAAGAATTATGAAGAAGAATGTTGGTAGAGCTCTTAAATCCACCACCATTGAATAGAGTGAATCAAGTGAAGAGGTGAATGAAGAGAAAGAGATGGAGAGGCTGCTTGCTTGAAGATTCAAGAGATTTATGAAGTCCAACAAAAGAAGAGAATTTCGAAAGAAGGAAGGACTCAAGCTTGAATTAACCAAGGAGAAAGATTTCACTATTCGCTATGAGTGTAAGAAATCGAAACACATCAAGTATGATTGTCATATGTTTAAAAAGAAAAGGTATGAAAGAATTAAGCTCTAGGTTGTTTTGATTGATCTGTAGGCTTTGCACATTGCTCTTCTGTTGCTAGACCTTTGGAAGATGGTATTTATGCCCCCAAATTGATTTCTAACCGTTATGGTTGTTGGTGTAATAATTGTAGCCATTGGGGATGAAAAACCAGAGCATTTATGTCACCTACAACTTCGAGTATCGATACCGTACAAAAGGGTAACAATATTTTTTGTAATTAATGCAAAGTTAGTGATCGTTGGTACCTTTAAAAATTGATACAAAAAAATTATCGGTAACTTCTCCAAAAGGTATAGATATCGAATCAATACCTCCTAGGGTTTATAAAAAACATAATGCTCTTTTGGTATCGTTTTTAAGCAAAAGTATCGATGTTTTTCAGAAATTATCGATATCAATAAAATGGTACCAATATTTTTTCAGGACTTGTCAAAACAGAATGCAAGTTTGGTCTTGATTTTTCAAGGGGTATCAATATTTCAAGAATTATCGATACTTGTCCAAAAAGGTATCGGTACTTTTTAGCCTAGAGCTATTTTGTCTTGTTTGAAAAACATTTTGAAGTGTTAAAATGAATTTGACTTAGTTCAAATTATTTTGACATGTTTAAAATCATTTTAACTCTATTTTAAAATTGTTTCAAACTTTCTAAGATTTGAGTTTAAATTTTATCTCTTAGATTTTGAATTGAGAAATTATTTTGTCAATTTTTAACTTATATTCAAAAACATTTTAATTTTTAATATAAAAATACTTTATCAAATAAAGCTTAGTTTAACAATCTCTCCTTTTTGATATAACAAAACTTTTTGAAAATTTGTTTTTGAATAATTGCTCCCCTTAATAAAAGACATTTTGAATATGAGACCAAAATAAATTTTGTTAATCAAGTTTGCATTCATTTTTGTTTTAAGACAAATTGATCACAAAATCTTGCATTTTAACATTAGAAAAATAAAGCAAATAATAAATCATTTTACCTTTTCTTCTTCTCTTTTTGTTATATAAAAAAAATCAAATAAAGCTAAAGGAGAAAAGAAAGTTAGTTAATCATAAGATATATAGAAAAATAGAATGAGCAATGAACCAAAAATAAACAATAAAACTTGCAAGAGGAAAATAAAGTGGTTAATTCAAAGATAGATATTAAAAATAAAGAACTAATGAACTACCATACCAATCAACATTAAAGTGCAATCACATAGAATTTGTATTTGTTCACCATGAAGCAATGCACCTTACCTACAAACATAAAATTAAGTTTTTGATACCCAATGTCTTTTAGGTCCGTAATCATTAGTTTTCAAAATATTAGTCCCTTTAGGTATCCATTTCGAAAGAGCTTCCTTGTCTTGAGTAGGACTAAGTCCTTTAAGGACTCATAAACTCTTAACAAGTGTTTTCTTGTAAAATCTCGAGGGACCTTTATGTTTATAAAAATTAAAGCTATTTTTAACAAAGTTTTGCTTTGAATTTTCTTCTTTTTCAAAAACTTTGTTAGAGTGAGCTTTTTCACTCCTAAGCAACTCAAGTTGATTTTGATGATCCTCATGAACTTTTGATAGTAAATTATGTAAGTCAAAACTTTTCTTTCAAAATCATTAATGATTTCTTGCCTTTTGTTTACTTTCTCTTCAGGTTCATGATTGATTTTGGAAAGTAAGTCATTTTTATTTTTTTAATTTTGAAACACTTTTCTTGTGTTTTGACATCATGACTTTTAATTCCAAAATCAATTCATCATAGGCTTTTTGCAACTCATCAAAAGAATAATCATTTAAAGTAAATGAGTTAGAAGTTACTTTAGAATCATCGATAGTCATAAGGCATAATTTGGCTTATTCATCACTGGATGAGTCTTCATCACTCCAATCAACAAAAGCTTTTTGTTTGCTTGTTTGTTTCTCTTTTGAGAGAGGGTTTATATTTAAGGTTTGGGTAGAAACCTTAAGGGAGTCCTATCTTAAGATTTTGGGATATAAGTCTTAAGAGCGATTGTAAGGTTAAATCTTGTCCTCAAAGGTTACACAAATCTAGTGGATTTGGGAAAATCCATAGTTGTGGAAAGCTAAGGTAGTGAAGTAAGCATTTGGGGCCGAACTACTATAAATTCTTGTGTTCTTTGTTGCAAATTTCAATTGCTTTCACCACAACATCTCAAAGGTCGATTCAACCTCTTTACCGGCATTATCAAGTTGATCCATCAAACTAACATTCTTTATAAAAAAACATGTTACACGATTGATATTAAATTCAACAGATTTTGTAAATTTAAAAGTAATAATAATAATAATAATAATAATAATAATAATAATAATATATTATTATTATTATTATTATTATTATTATTATTATTATTATTATTCTCTAATCGATTTATGATCTTTCAATAATAAAAATAATATTAAAGTTTCCAAATTTATGTTAATCAACCTATGAACTAATATACAATTTTTAATATATTATAACTACTTTTTTATAAGGTTTACCATAAATGAAAGAGTTTATAATGTAAGGTAACAATTTATTATAATTATATTTAATATAATTTAGGCAACAATTTCACTATGAATTGCAAAAATTTGAAATAAAAATATTATCACACAAATAAAATCAATATAAAATTAATTAATTCTATATATTAGAAAATCTGAAATCAATATAATTAAAATAATTAGAGAATTCAAAATTTTTAAGTATAAACAATATAAATGTTAATATTTAGGAGAGACATCAATAATATCAATATAATTAAAATAACCGAGTCTTAGCTCGATTGGTATGGACATTGTTGTCAATGTAAGAGGACGTGAATTCAAGTGCATTGAAGCGATTTATCCTCCTATTTATGAGTTGAAGGAGAGCTATAGATAATTCTAGATATTGTGCCAAAACAAACATATATGTATAATGAAATTATTAAAAAATATTTATCTAAAAATTAATTTTTTTAAAATGATATTTGATCTTTTTGAAATAATTTATTTTTAAAGCTTTTTTTATCATACAATAATATTAGAAGAAGGGGAAGGGATTGACAAGGTTTAATTTACACAACTCTATTATAACTTAATTAAATTTTAGCCCTTAATAATAGCATTTATGTAGAAAACATCGATGTGAAATTATTAAATATATTCCAATTTTAAATATATTCAATTTGTGAATCGGGAAAAAAAATTAATATATATATATATATATATATTCTATAGCAATTTAAAGAAAGTATTTTTTTGAAACAATTTATTTTCAATTATTCTATTTTTTAAATATTTTGGTGTGATTATATGGTAGTATTTGTTCATATTTTTTTAACTTTTTGACAACGTACACACACTTTGCACACACAGATGCTCAAACTCGGATTTCCTAAAATAAACAACATCATCTTTTTCACTAGAGTCACTGGTTGAGTTCTCAATGATTCTATTGTTTATATATAATTATTTTGGTAGAAAATTATTCGTTGCTTTATTTAGTAAAGGGGAAAGATATTGATTTCTTTAATTTATAACGAATTAAGATGGTAATTGAGGTAAAAATATTGACTTCCTTGTACAAATTTGACAACTCTATTACCTTTAAATTAAATCCAAAATCCTATGAATATATTTTCTAATTTAAATGCAACATATATTTAATTTGAAATATGACTAACCTAATACAAATAAAAGAATAATTTTAAGAAATATAACATTGATTAGGGGCTGGCAAAGTCCTGACTCTCTTAATAGAAAAATTCATTTAAGTTTCTTTATGTTGAGTATGACTCATAGTTCAGTCAAATTTGAGAAATGATTTTTTAGTTAAACTCTATTTATTTATTTCAATCAAACTCTTATTAGTTTAGATTACTTTATTTTTTATTTGACTTAAGAATTTAGCCTATAAATAGGCTCTTTTACAACCTTAGAAAATATACCAATTAGATATTAGAACTCATAACACTTTTCGAAAATTTTGTGATTACGTTTTAAGAGTTCTTTGTTCTCAGGTTTTTGAAGTTTAGTTTTATCTCCATCTTTTATACTATTCATTCTTTTGTCATTATAGTAAAATTATTAAATATATTCCAATTTTAAATATATTCAATCTATGCATCGAGAAAAAATTAATATATATATATATACTATAGCAATTTGAAGAAAGTATTTTTTGAAACAATTTATTTTCAATGATTCTATTTTTTAAAATATTTGGGTATGATTATATGGTAGTATTTGTTCATACTTTCTTAATCTTTTGACAATGCACACACAGGTGCTCAAATTCGGATCTCCTAGAATAAACAACATCCTCTTTTCCACTGAAGACACTCGTTGGATTCTTAATTATTCTAACTTATTCCTATGAAATTGTTTATATATGATTATTTTGGTAGAAAATTATTCGTTGCTTTATTAGTAAAGGAGGAAGATATTGATTGTCTTTAATTTATATCGAATTAAGATGGTAAGTAAGGTAAAAATATTGATTTCTTTGTACAAATTTGACAACTCTATTACCTTTAAAATAAATTCAAAATCCTATGAATATATTTTCTAATTTAAATCCAGCATATATTTAATTTGAAATATGACTAACCTAATATAAATAAAAGCATAATTTTAAGAAATATAACATTGATCGGGGGCTGGCAAGGTCCCGGCTCTCTTAATAGAAAAAGTTTCTTTATGTTGAGTATGACTCATATTTCAATCAAATTTGAGAAATGATTTTCTAGTTAAATTCTATTTATTTGTTTTAATTAAACTCTGATTAGTCTAGATTATTTTATTATTATTTGACCTAGAAATTTAGCCTATAAATAGATACTTTTACAACCTTAGAAAATACACAATTAGATATTAGAACTTATAACACTTTTGGAGAATTTTGTGTTTACGTTTTAAGAGTTCTTTGTTCTCGGGTTTTGGGGTTTAGTTTTATTTCCATCTTTTGTACTTTTTATTCTTTTACCATTACAGTAAAATTATTTTTGCTCGTGGATTTTTATCCTTTCGAAGAAGTTTTAAATTTGTATGTTCAATTTCTCAGTTTCTTCCACTATTTTTACTTGTTTGTTACTTAATCGAATCGATCTCCAACAAATGGTATCAGAGCTAGTTCAATTTTTGTAGATCAGCCCGTTTAGAAATGTAAACAACAAGGTTCGACATTGAGAAGTTCGATGGTGTCACAAATTTCAATCTGTGGCAAGTTCGGATGATAGCAATTCTAGTTCAGACCGACTTGAAAAAAGTCATTACAGGGTAAAAGCTCGAGAATCTAGATCAATCAGAATGGGAAGAGCTTGATGAAAAGGCCCTATTTGCAATCCAATTGTGCCTCGTAAATAGGGTATTGTAGGAGGTATTGATAGAGAAGACTTTATCCACCTTGTGAAAAAGGCTAGAAACTCTTTATGCGACTAAGTCTCTAGCTAACCGTTTAGTGTTGAAACAACGTCTATTTACGTTTCACATGAACTAAGGTGAGCTTCTTAGAGATCACATTAGTAAATTCATTACTCTTTTGAATGATTTAAAGATTGTTGAGGTCAAGATTGACAATGAAGATTAGGCTTTGCTATTATTGTGTTCTTTACCCCCATTATACAAGTCTTTTAGGGAAACCCTAATTTATGACAGAGACAAACTCTCATTCGAGGATGTGAAGGGTTATTTGTTAAGCAAAGACAAACTCAATAATGAGTTTGGTTTGGATAGCAAGGCAGATAAGCAAGTTTCCATTTTGGTAGCATCAAAGAAGCGAGACAAAAGATGTCGCTATTGTAAGAAGTTAGGTCACATCAAAGTAGATTATTTTAAACTGCGAAATAAAATGACTACTAAGAGCAATGAGGAAGATGTAGTTGGTGCTAATTTGATCGACGAAAGTGGTGATGATTTCTTATTAGTGTCAATGAGTAAAAGCTCAGAGCTTACGTTCGAGTGGATCTTAGATTCGAGATGTTCTTTCCATTTGTGTCCCAATAGGGAATGGTTCTCCACATACAATTCGGTTGAAGGTGGAGTTGTGTGCATGGGAAACGATTCATCTAGTAAGGTAATTGGTATTGGTACTATTAAAATTAAGATGCACGATGGAACGATTAGGACACTCTCATATGTCAGGTATGTACCTGATTTACGAAAGAATATCATCTCTTTGAGTATTTTAGACTCGAAAGGTTGCAGGATCAACATCGAGTCTAGCGACATTAATGTATCTTGTGGGGTTTTCGTTTTGTTAAAAGGTAAAAGGATCGATAGTTTTTATATTCTGGAAGGTTCTACAGTGACTAGTGAAATCAGACGTCCCTCGTCCGTTACGGAGTTGAAGTCAACTCGTTTGGAGCAGAGGCAACTTTGTCATAGGGGAAAAAGGTATGACTGTTTAGTTGAAGAGAGGTTCTCTTTTGGATGCAGTTTTTGCAAAGTTAGGGCACTGTGTTCGTGAAAATCAGACTCGGGTTAGTTTTGATTTGGCAGTGCACAAGTCGAAGGCTAGAAGTCTTCCAGTTTCTAAGCACAGATTCAACTTAGTTAATTCCCTACATAGTTCAAGATAGGCCCATGACGGCTTTGGCAAAGATGACATTGTGGAAATACGAGTTAAGGTAGAGATTTGTTAAGTATGACTCATATTTCAAGTCAAATTTGAGAAATAATCTTCCAATTAAACTCTGTTTATTTGTGTCAATTAAACTCTTATGAGTTTAGGTTATTTTATTATTATTGACCTAGGAATTTAGCTTATAAATAGGTTTTTTTACAACATTAGAAAACACCCCATTGGATTTTAGAACTCCTAACACTTTTGGAGAATTTAGTGTTTACGTTTTGAGGGTTCTTTGTTTTCGAGTTTTCGAGGTTTTAATTTTTATCTCCATCTTTTGTATTCTTCGTTCTTTTGTCGTTATAGTAAAATTATTTTTGGCCTGTGATTTTTTATCCTCTTCGAAGAGGTTTTTCATGTTAAATTTGTGTGTTTAATTTCTCAATTTCTTTCGCTATTTTTACTTGTTCGTTGCTTAATCGGATTGATCCAAACAATTTTTAACCAAACAAATTAATGAATGATTGGGTTTTGCATATTTTCTCATAATTGCTATTTTAACTATCAAATAATTCTAATTCTTAAATAGTTGTTAATACTTCTTTATAATTTCTATAATCTTTTTTCTTTTCTTTTTTGAATTTTATAATCATTTGTAATGATTTTTTTAATTTTAACAATACTTTTATATATTTTATATTTCAACTTTTTACATTTTATTATTTTTTAATTAATTGTTGATATGACATATAAGATAAAATAGTATCATGTCATTAATTAATACATATGAATTGTCACGTTAATCCACGTTAACAAGTTAATGGTTAGGGGCGAAATTAGAAAATATTTTAGGGGTATCGAAATTAAATTATAATTTTTACGATAGCAAAAATGCAATTTCAGTATTTTAATAGCTTATATCTTTATAATATTTAAAGAATTAAATCAATTTTTTATATTTTTAGGAGGGGTCAAAGTGCAATTTTACCTTCACTAATTTAAAATTTTAAAAATTTTTAAGGTCTTAAATGAAAAAATTTTAAAAATTTTTATTTTAGGGAAACCGAGACCCTGTCAACCCTAATTTCACCCCTGATAATGGTATTGTTAATTTTTTTATTCAACTGTGATCAATTTGACAAAAGGTAATAATTTGAAGGTTAAAAGAAGTTGAAAAGAAATAATGGATTGATTTGATCTTTTAAAAGAAAGGTTAAAGGCTAAAAATATCATTATTGCCAAAAGAATATGTCAAACTTATGGTGGTTTGGGTTTAAAGAAATAAGAATATTAGTGATTTTAAAGATATAAGAAAATTGAAAAGAAAAGCATAATTTTAATGATTTAATTTTAAATATTTTAATTAAAATTAAATTGAAATAAAGAAATTATTAGATATAAAAGAGTGTATAAAATTTTAATACATGAGACTTATGGTCTTAAATCATTTAAAATTTCCTAAAATATACAGGTTTTATGATGTAGTATTCTTTTTATAAAATATTTATATATTTTTTTGAATAAAAACTTTCGAACTGGATCTTATTAAAATAAATAGAAAGAACATAAACTCGTGGAATGGCCTGATTTTAAACCGATCATGTCCACTCATGAAAAAAACCCAACAAAACAAAACAAAACAAAACCTAAAAAGAATATAAAAGGAAATGAAAGAGGGAAATAAATGTAAACACCCAATCCGAAAAGACCCCAACCTTAGACTCCAACTTTCAAGAAGTTCATATCTCTATCCATGTTCTTAGGTTTTTGGGTTTCCAAAAGGACGGATCTTCTCCTTTAGAATATAACATCAGTAGTCATCGTCCACTAGCTCTTCTGGATTTCGTCGCCCACATCTTTAATCGAGCTCACGCTCACTCTGATTCCGCGATCCCAACATCTGTACCGCATATCCTGGTACCGAACTCACCAGGTAAAATGTCTCATTTCTTCGTAGACTCTCTGTTGCTAAAGTGTGAGTGATGAGATTTCTTGATCTGTGAATATGGATGAAACAAATTTGTTGAAAAGATCTATGGTTTTGTTGTATATCTAAGATGATCGCACTAATCTCAGATCGGTCCTGTTCTTGTTTCTTTCATTTCTTTATAATTGTTAGTGCGTCTCTCTCAATTTCTAAATTTTGTATGTGCATCTCAACCCCCATTTCGATCGCTTGAGCGCAAGCTTGCACCTCAACTGCAAATGATGAGCCAATATCGACGTGCAAGGTGGATCATGAGGTGAGGACTTGACTAGATTCATTACGGGCAACAAGACCAGACACCGATCGATGTTACTCGCAATCTAATGCAGCATCAAAATTAACTTTTACAAATCCCGAGGTTGGAGGCTTCCATTCGAAAGAGGTAGAAGTCCCTATCTCCCTTCTACTACATATCATGTTCTATTCCTGAGCATATCTTCTTGTCATCTCTGCAATCATACACCCCGTTGAAAAATTTCTATCATGTATCCATTTATTTCGTAGGAACCAAGTAACCCATAGTGCAATGCAAAACAACTGACTCTTTTCCAGAGTGCTTCTAGCAAAAACCCAAGTAAGCCAATCCCATATCCCTTCATGTTGACCCGTAAGAACCCACTGGAAATCTAGTTGATGCCATGCTTCAAATGTGACAGGGCAAACATAAAAGACATGGAAGATGGTCTCCTCCTCCAATCCACATCGAGGACACACGACCTGCACTCCTAGACGTCTCATTCGTAGATTCGCTAGTGTGGGTAAAAAACCCCAAGATAGCCTCCACATAAAAATCTTTTGTTTAGCATTAATCTCTAGGTTCTAGAGTTTTTTGTAGAAAAGTTTGGTCTTTTGTTGTAAATTAATGTCGGCAGTCTCAGATTCTAATTCAAGCAAGATTTTGTAACCACTCCTAATAGAGAACACCTCCGTTGCTTCACCACGCCAGACCAAGAGATCTTCGTGCTCTGCTCTAGCTAGAGGGATTCGTAAAATGCCCCTTACGTCAGCATCATTAAAGGTAGAACAAACAACATCTCTTTTCCATGTTCTAGACAACTGGTTAATTAACTGGTTAACCCGTAATTCAGTATTAGCAATAGGCCGACTAATAATAAAATTCGTATTTCCAAGAATCCAAGCTGCTTACACGGCCATAATACTATTCCCATTACCCATACGCTAACATAGACCCTAGAGCAGTAGTTCTTGCGAAGCCCACATGCTTTGCTAAGTGTATGAAGGTAGATTTACTAAACACGAACTTAAAAAATGTAACAGCCCGTTTTTCAGTGGTGTCAAAAATAGTGATTTCGAGACCACAACTTCGACGAGTCGAGTCATAAATATTAGTTGTTTAATATTTGTGATGTCATCAGTATCATGTTAAATCTTGGTTATGAAATTTCAACGTTTAATTAGATAATTGAATAGAAAGGACTAATTTGTAATAGGTACAAAAGTATAGATGTTTAATTAAAAGGACTTAATAAGTGAATAAACCAAAAGAGATAGGATAGTAGAATATCATGATAATTAAGAGTAATGAAAAAGATTAATTAAGGCTAAAAATGATTAAGGAAGTTTAACTATGAAAGTTACAAAAATTACAAATTTCCCATTGTTACATAAAAGAAATTAAGAAAGGAAAAATAAAGAAAAACACATATATTTTCACTACTTCTTCTTCAACCTTCGGCCAAGAGGAGAAAGATTAGGGTTTTACATCTTAAGCTTGAAGCCTTGATTTGAGTAAGCAAATGTCAACCATTTTTAGTAATTTTTATGTTTTTGAATCCGTATCAACTTAATCTAGCTTATGCAAGGACTAATTTGTGAATCTGTCAAATGTTAGAAAACTTGCCATTGTTGAAATTTCTTGTTCTGCCATTGTTGAAATTTCTTGTTCTTGAAAGCTTTTGATGTATTTAAATGTTTGATACTTGGGTTAAATCTTTTTGTAAAGTGATTTTCAATGAAATTAGGGTTTAAGGATTAAAATGTGAAAATGGTGAAATTACATGTATTGTTAGGAAAATAAATGTGTGAATGGTTTGGATATATACCCAAGAGAATTCGGCTATGGTTAGTTGTGTGAGAGAATGGTTATTTTGCATGTTTTGTGTTGAAAGGACTAGATTGAATAAGAGGAAACTATTAGGGATAAAACTATAATTTTCTCAAAAGGACTAAATTGTGTTGAATGACTAAATTATGTAGCTTAATGTGAGAATTGAATGATTTGTGAATGTAAACTACGATCATGCTACCGACTACTGAAAAGGGAAATTAGCAGATTAGTCCCTGAAGTCTTTCCAAAACTGCAAATCAATCCAGTAAGTTCATAGAGTAAATTTTACTTAATATTCCTTGCATATGTATATATAAAGTCAATGTACAGAAAATCAGAAGCATTCGGTATCGAAGATGAACGAGAAAATGAAACGCAAGAGATAGTAGGCTTGATACCGTTGAAATAGGAACGACACGATGGCTGGGGTATCGCATGTGTTGCGAGTCCTTGACAGCTCATGTGAACATCACCGTGACTCAAAAAAGTGATATGGATCCTATATGGATTACAGATCCTACGATGGCTGAGACTTATGCTTTATGCATACTCTTGACAGCTCGTGTGAACAGCATCATTAGGAAATAGTTTACATTACAAATAAACACCGTATAGATGGTTAGGGTACCGCATATGTTGAGAGTCCTTGACAACTTGTGTGAGCAACATCGGGTACTGGTAACAAAAAGTTATGAACAGGAAGAGAAGTTGTAAATACTCAAAGAGCAATAAAATTATGTTGGCTTGATGAAGTCATTATTGCTTATTACCATGTTGGTATTTCTTAACTATCGAACTTACTAAGCTAAAAATCTTACCACAGTTATTGTTGTTGTTTTGTAGATTGTTTTGTTGACTGAAGATCGGATCATCATCCTCACCTGAAGTCACACTATCATGGAGTTTGTTGGTAGATTTTGCATCACTTGGTCTTATGACATGTACTAGGATGATGTTAACCTTTGTTATTGAACTAAAGATGTTGAAATCTTACTATTTTGATTGTGTAAATGCATGAAGTATAACCTAGATGCTTAAGCTTGTGATGCTTGTAAAGACTTAGAAGTTATGTATGTTGTGTGAAGTTAAGTTGCATAACTTGTATTGGTTGTGTTTGAGAAATTAATCTTGTGTCTTGGCATTATTATTGAGATTCTGCATACTTGTTTCGGTAGAAGTGCAAGGTAGAAAAGAGGTTATTCTCTGACTTGGGTTGTATCGGTAGTTGAATTACAAGTATCGATAGTTTATAGTACTGATGTATCGGTAGTATATATGCTTATATTGGCAGAAGTTGCAGGGTGAGGATTTTTGCTCTCTGGAGTTTTCGGTATCGGTAGTTGCATGACTTGTATCAGTAGAAATCATACTTGTATCGGTAGAACTAGCACATGTACCGGTAGAAGTCTGCACAGTTTTAAATTGTTTATTAAATTGACTACTACTAATATTTGACCATCAAGTATCGGTAAAAGTCCCCTAAAATGTTGAAAATACCATTTTTACCGTTGATGAAATTGTGTTATGAATAAATATTAATCCAAAATATGACAGGTGAATTTTGTATTGAATAAAGATTAAATACTTTGATATTTCAAAAGATGAATAGAGTTAAATGAATAGAAACACCGGAATCTTAATCGGTGACGGTGTTCGAGATTTGGGTGTTATATTTAGTGGTATCAAAGCTTTCGATTTAGCCGTTCCTTGGACAGTTATTGTTGTATTAGATGATTTCATAGTACATGTCTTACGAACCTGCGATAGTGTGATACAGATGAATCCGATCTAACCATAGTTTACGCAGATAAAAGTAAACATGCCTGAATTTGAAAGAGAGGAGATTAATGAAGTAAATAACAATGATCCGACAAATGATTCCGGGGCTAGTCATGGGGTCTTTGTTATACCAATGACAAAAAGCGAAGCTAAAAAAATGTTTTTCGACTTAATGGGACAGTGGTTCTCGAAATTTATGCAAAATAATCTAATGGCGTCACCTCCTCCACCCCCAATTACATAGCCTTCTGCCCGACCTACAGTACCTCTTGTAATGCCTTCACCTCCTCCGGTAATTGAACAGAGGCGTCGTATTCCAACAGAAAGGGTAAGAAAGTACGAGGCAAGAGAATTCATGAAAATGCTGAGGATGATCCGTCCAGGGTCGAGTATTGGTTAGAGAACACTTTGAGAGTATTGAATGAAATGACCTGTCCACCTGAAGATTTTGTGAGCTGTGTTGTTTCGTTACTAAAAGATGAAGATTACAACTGGTGAGCAATGATCGTAGTAGTGATACCAGAAAACGAAGTTACTTGGGAATTCTTCCAGATAGAGTTTAAGAAGAAATATGTTAGTAAGAGATATCTAGATAAAAAGAAGAAAGAATTCTTGAAGTTGAGATAGGGAAACAAGATAGTGGTAAAATATGAATGTGAGTTTGTATTTCTCAATAAGTATGCTCGAGAGATCGTACCCACTGATGAGGCTGTGTGTCTATTTTGAAGACGGTTTGAGTGATGAGATAAAGATGATGGTGGGTGGTTCATAAATTCAGCCATTTGTTATACTGATAGACCGAGAATAGAAAATAGAGGAAGTATACAATTAGAAAAGATAGAGAGAAAAGAGACTACGGGATTTCAGGGAGAAAAATCCCACTTGAACTTTCTCAATGCCATCACCGAAGAAATTTAGAGATAGTGAAGCCTATGGAGCAGTCTCTTCTAGTTTTCTGAGCAGGAGCCGATCAAGACCACTAGTATCCAGATTTCAAAATCGATCTGCTGACAGTGTGGCAACACCAGTCTCTTCTAGTTCGTAACGTGCCAACACTAGTGTACGAGTATTGCAAAAGAATTAATTCGGGCAAATGTCGGTTAGTTAAAGGAGCCTGCTTTAGATGTGAAAATACCAGTTATTTCATGCGAAATTGTCTGATGAACATGGAAGAAAAGGAAGATCAGAGTGTTAATCCTCCGATTACACCGCAGAAAGGTAGACGCTCGGGGCAGAGTAGCAGTGTAGGTGGAAATCAAAATGAACATAGAGATAGTGGGAGCAGGTCAGAAGCTCGAGCACCTGCACAGACTTATGCCATCCAAGTTAGAGAAGAGGCTATCGCTTCTGATGTAGTGACTGGTATATTCTATCTTTTAAATGATATTGTATGTGCTTTAATTGACCCAGAGTCAACTCATTCATATATTTGCACTGCTTTAGCCACTGATAAGAAATTGGTCGTTAAGTCGACTGAATTTGATATGCAAGTCACTAACCCTTTGGGTCATAATGTCTTAGTTAACTTGGTATGTTGTAAATGTCTACTGAAAGTTCGAGGTTATAAATTTCCTGCCGATTTAATGTTATTTCTATTCACCGAGTTTGATGTGATCTTAAGTATGGATTGGTTATCTGAGCATGATGCGATAGTAAATTGCAAGCAAAGACAGATTAGTTTGAAATGTCCGACAGGTGAAGTAATTATAGTGGAATCCGGCAGATTGAATAGTCAAAACCAGAGTGATTTCGGCTATTTCAACACAGAAGATGATTCATAGAGGCTATGAAGAATTCCTAGCATACATACTTGATACACGAGGCTCGAAAATAGAATTGGATCATGTAACAGTTGTTAAAGAGTATACAGATGTATTTTTGAAAGAATTACCGAGTTTACCACTAGTTAGACAGGTAGAGTTCGGTATTGATTTACTACATGGTACCGCTCCGATCTCTATTCCACTGTGCAGAATGGCGTCGACTGAATTGAAAGAGTTGAAAGCTCAGCTACAAGAATTGTTAGACAGAGGATTCATACGACCCGGTGTATCATTGTGAGGTGCGCCTGTATTATTCATGATAAAGAAAGATAGATCGATACGGATGTGTATAGACTACAGGCAGCTAAATAAGGTGACGATCAAGAACAAGTATCCGTTGCCTTAGATCGATGAGTTATTTAACTAGTTAAAAGGTGCAACCATGTTCTCCAAAATAGACCTTTGGTCAGTTACTTTCAGATGCAGGTGAAAGATGGTGATATAATGAAAATGACATTCAGAACTCGGTACAGACATTATGAGTTTTTACTTATGCCATTCGGGTTTACTAATGCCCTTGCAGCATTTATGGACCTAATGAACAGAATATTCAGCCTCAGTTGGACAGGTTTGTGGTTGTGTTTATTGATGACATATTGATTTACTCCAAGACAGAATCAGAGCATACTCAGCATTTAAGAGAGGTGAATTTTGGCTTCGAGAAGTTGGATTCTTGGGTCATGTAGTATCTTCAGAAGGAATACGTGATGATCCAAGCAAAGTTTCAGCTATTCTGGATTGGAAGGTACCGAAGAATGTCTCCGAGGTACGCAGCTTCCTAGGATTGGTAGGTTATTACTGTCGGTTCGTAAAAGAATTTTCCATCATAGCCTTACCAATGACGAGGTTGATACAGAAAAACATTCAATTCGTATGGTCTAAAAATTGTTAGCAAAGTTTCAACCAGTTGAAAAGGTTATTAACTGAAGCTCTAGTCTTGACACAACCAGAGATGGGAAAAGAGTTTGTTGTTTACAGTGATGCATCTTTAACCAGATTGGGGTGTGTTTTAATGCAAAATGGGAAAGTGGTAGCTTATGTTTCCTGATAGTTAAAATCGCATGAAAAGAATTATCCGACTCATGATCTAGAGTTAGCTGCCGTAGTTTTTGCATTGAAGATTTGGCGACACTACCTTTATGAGGAGAGATGCCATATATTTATAGATCACAAGAGTTTGAGATATCTGATGACACAAAAGGAGTTGAATCTGCGTCAGCGCCAATGGTTAGAGCTATTAAAAGACTATGACCTTGTGATCGATTATCATCCGGGTAAGGCCAATGTTATAGCTGATGCCCTGAGTTAAAAATCGATGTTTGCTTTGAGAGCAATGAATGTCCATCTGTCATTGGAAGGTGATGGTTTTATCACTGTGGGAGGCCGTTATTTCTACAGTGGATTCAAGAATTACAGAGAAATGATGCAAAGCTTATAGCTAAAAGGGAACAGATACAAGGTGATGCCACTACGGAGTTTATAGTTGATATAGAGGGTATGTTTTATTACAAAGGTAGGGTATGTATTTCAAACAATTCAGATCTGAGACGAGACATTCTAACGGAGGCTCATAGCAGCACTTATTCGATGCACCCAGGGAGTGTGAAAATGTATAATGATCTGAAGAAATTGTATTGGTGGTCAGGTATGAAACGAGAGATTTCAGAGTTTGAGACTAGATGTCTTATATGTCAGCAAGTTAAAGCCGAACATCAGGTGCCATCTGGGTTACTACAGCCGATTTCCATTCCGGAGTGAAAATGGGAATGAGTCACAATGGATTTTGTCATAAGACTTTCGATAACACCGAAAAGGAAAGATTCAGTCTGGGTAATTATAGACAGATTGACGAAGTCCACTCATTTTACACCTATACAGGTACATTATCCACTTGAGAGACTGATCGAACTTTACATGTCCGAGATAGTTCGATTACACGGAGTACTAGCCTCTATCATCCCCGATAGGGATCCACGCTTTACCTTAAGATTTTGGGGTAAGCTATATTTGGCTTTAGAGACTAGGTTAAATTTTAGTACTGCATATCATCCGCAAATGGATGGCCAGTCAGAGTGAGTGATATAGGTTTTGGAGGATATGGTACAATGCTGTACACTTGAGTTTGAAGGAGGCTGGGAAAAGTATCTAGCGTTGGTGGAGTTTTCATACAATATCAGCTACCAATCTAGTATTAAAATGACTCCATTAGAAGCATTATATGGTCAGAAGTGTAGGACACCTTTATACTGGTCAAAATTGAGCGAGTCTAAATTGATTGGAACCGATTTAATTCATGAAATGGAAGACAAAGTGCGGCTGATTCGTGATTATTTAAAAACAGCGTCTGACCGATAGAAGTCGTACGTAGATCTTAAGACAAAAGATATAGAATTTGCTGGAGGAGACCGAGTGTTCCTAAGAGTTTCACCTTGGAAAAAGGTGATGCGATTTGGTAGAAAGGGAAAGTTGAGTCCGCGATTCATCGGGCCGTATGAAGTTATCGAACGAGTTGGTACTGTGGCATATAAGTTGGCTTTACCACCAGAACTAGAGAAGATTCATAATATCTTTCATATTTCAATGTTGAGACGGTATAGATTAGATCCCTCACATGTGATTACACCTATGGAAGTTGAGATTCAGTCAGATTTGTCGTATTTAGAAGAACCAATTAGAATATTGACTAGTGAAGTAAAAGAACTGAGGAACAAGAGAGTACCGTTGGTGAAAGTATTATGGAATCATCATGGATCAGGGGAAGCCACTTGGTAGATGGAGGCTTTGATGAGATCACAGTACCCTAACCTGTTTACTGGTAAGAAATTTCGGGACGAAATTTCCTAAGGGGGGAGAGTTGTAACAGCCCAATTTTTAGTGGTGTCAAAAATAGTGGTTTCGAGACCACAACTCCTACGAGTCAAGTCATAAATATTAGTTATTTAATATTTTTAATGTCATCAGCATCGTATTAAGTATTGGTTATGAAATTTCGACGTTTAATTAGATAATTGAATAGAAAGGACTAATTTGTAATAGGTGCAAAAATATAGATGTTTAATTAGAAGGACTTCATAAGTAAATAAACCAAAAGAGATAGGATAGTGGAATATCATGACAATTAAGGGTAATGAAAAGATTAATTAAGGCTAAAAATGATTAAGGAAGTTTAATTATGAAAGTTACAAAAATTACAAATTTGCCATTGTTATATAAATGAAATTAAGAAAGGAAAAATAAAGAAAAACACATATATTTTCACTATATCTTCTTCAACCTTCGGCCAAGAGGAGAAAGATAAGGGTTTTACAGCCTAAGCTTGAAGCCTTGATTTGAGTAAGCAAATGTCAACCGTTTTTAGTAATTTTTATGTTTTTGAATCCGTATCAACTTAATCTAGTTTATGCAATGACTAATTTATGAATATGTCAAATGTTAGGAAACTTGCCATTGTTGAAATTGCTTGTTCTTGAAAACTTTTGACGTATTTGAATGTTTGATACTTAGGTTAAATCTTTTTGTAAAGTGGTTTTCGATGAAATTAGGGTTTTAGGATTAAAATATGAAAATGGTGAAATTACATGTATTGTTAGGAAAATAAATGTGTGAATGAGTTGGATAGATACCCAAGATAATTTGGCTATGGTTAGTTGTGTGAGAGAATAATTATTTTGCATGTTTTGTGTTGAAAGGACTAGATTGAATAAGAGGAAACTATTTGAGGTAAAACTATAATTTTCCCAAAAGGACCAAATTGTGTTGAAAGACTAAGTTATGTAGCTTAATGTGAGAATTGAATAATTTTTGAATGTAGACCACGATCGTGCTATCGACCATGAAAAAGGAAATTAGCGGATTAGTCCCTGAAATCTTTCCAAAACTGCAAACCAGTCCGGTAAGTTCGTAGGGGAAATTTTTTCTTAATATTCCTTGCATATGTATATATAATGTCAATGTACAACAAATCAGAAGCATTCGGTATCGAAGATGAACGAGGAAATGAAACGCAAGAGATAGTAGGCTTAATGCCGTTGAAATAGTACCGACACAATGGTTGGGGTACCGCATGTGTTGGAGTCCTCGATAGCTTGTGTGAGTAGCATCATGACTCAAAAAATAGATATGGATCCTATATGGATTACAAGTACTACGATGGCAGAGACTTATGCTTTATGCATACTCCTGACAGCTTGTGTGAGCAGTATTGTTAGGAAACAGTTTACAATACAGATAGACACCACACCGATGGCTAGGGTACCGCATAGGTTGCGAGTACTCGACAACTCGTGTGAGCAACATCGGGTACTGGTAACAGAAAGTTATGAATAGGAAGAGAATTTGTAAATGCTCAAAGAGCAATAGAATTATGTTGGCTTGATAAAGTCATTATTGCTTATTACCATGTTGGTATTTCTTAACATCGAACTTACTGAGCTAAAAAGCTTACCACAGTTATTGTTGTTGTTTTGTAGATCGTTTTGTTAAGTGAAGATCGGATCATCATCCTCACCTGAAGTCACACTATTGCGGAGTTTGTTGGTAGATTTTGCATCACTTGGTCTTATGGCATGTACTAGGATGATGTTAACCTTTGCTATTGAACTAAAGATGTTGAAATCTTACTATTTTGATTGTGTAAATGCATGAAATATAATCTAGATGCTTAAGCTTGTGATGCTTGTAAAGACTTAGAAGTTATGTATGTTATGTGAAGTTAAGTTGCATAACTTGTATTGGTTGTGTTTGAGAAATTAATCTTGTGTCTTGGCATTATTCTTGAGATTCTGCATACTTGTTTTGGTAGAATTTATGCATGTATCGGTAGAAGTACTAGGTAGGAAAGAGATTGTTCTCTGACTTGGGTTGTATCGGTAGTTGAATTACAAGTATCGGTAGTTTATAGTACTGATGTATCGGTAGTATGTATGCTTATATCGATAGAAGTTGTAGGGTGAGGATTTTTGCTCTCTTGGAGTTTTTGGTATCGGTAGTTGCATGGTTTGTATCAGTAAAAATCATACTTGTATTGGTAGAACTACCACATGTATCGGTAGAAGTCTGCACAGTTCTAAATTGTTCATTAAATTGACTACTATCGATACTTGACAATCAGGTACTGGTAGAAGTCCCCTAAAATGTTGGAAATGTCATTTTTACCCTTGATGAAATTGTGCTATGAATAAATATTGATCCAAAATATGGCAGGTGAATTTTGTATTGAATAAAAGATTAAATATTTTGATATTCCAAAAGATGAATAGAGTTAAATGAATAGAAACACCGGAATCCTAACTGGCGACAGTGTTCAGGATTTGGATGTTACAAAAATCATAATTAGGGTAATACCTGGCTTTTAATACCTACGATAATAATGAATCAGGGTACTGAATAAGACATCAACTCTGTTTTGCTAATAACACCAAATTAAAATTCGTAAATTACCAAAAACCCAAACCCCCATTCTCCTTCAAGTCACACACATGTTTCAATTCATACCAATGGATGTCGCCCCAGTCATGACTTTTGTGCCACCAGAATTTCGCTATAATCTGCTCTAATTCCCCACAAAAAGACTTGGGAAGTAAAAAACACATCATAGGATAAGTGGGAATAGCCTGTAAGATTGCTTTAATAAAAACTTTCTTCCCTCCCTAAGACAACATCTTTGTACTCCAATTATCAATTCTCTGTCGAAAATTATCTTTAATAGCTTGGAAAGCAAATTTTTTCTTGCAACCTACTACATTAGGCAAACCCAAATATCTCTTTATGTCATTAGAGGGTCTCACGCATGATAAACCAAAAACTAATTCTCTATCCTGCGCAAATGTGTTTGTACTAAAAAAGATAGTAGATTTCTCATAATTAATACTCTGCCCGTAACAAACCTCATATTCACTAAGGATCTATCATAGAGTACTCGCCCATTCAATAGTGGCTTTAACAAATAACACACAATCATCAGAAAATAAAATATGAGTAATTTGTGGCCCCCTTCTACTAACTCAAACTCCTCTTAAAATCTCTTCTTGGATTGCAAGTTTAATATGCGTTGATAAACCCTCGATGCAAATTAAAAATTAGAATGGCATTAAAGGATCTCCTTGACGCAAACCACTACTTGGACGAAGCCTCTCCCCAATTCTACCATTGATAAGTACAGAATAAGAGACTGACATTACACAATGCATGACCAAACTCACCCATTCTATAGCAAAACCCATGCGAATTATCATATGCTTTAAAAATTCCCATTTGACCCGATTGTAGGCTTTGCTCATGTCTAGTTTGATTGCCATAAGCCCTTTCTTCCCAACTCTTTTCTGTTTGAAAGAATGAAGAATTTCATAACCCAACAAAATATTATCAAAATTTAAACATCCTGGGACAAAGGTACTCTATGCTTGATCAATGCATTCCTCCAACAAAAATTGGAGCCTATTAGCAATTACTTTCGCAATCAACTTATATATCACATTGCAAAGACTAATAGGACGAAAATTCGCTAGGTTTACTAGGTTATTGATCTTTGGAATGAGGGCCACTAAAGTATGATGAAGGGGTCAAATGTCTCTACCATTATTCAGAATTTCCAAACAAAAAGTGCAAACATCTTTCCCAACAATATGCCAAAATTTCTGAAAAAAGAGAGCAGGAAAACCATCTTCACCAGGGGATTTTGTCGAGCCCATACTCTTTGACCTGTCATAGATACATTTAGCTACCCCATTCAATAAATGCTACTTGATGTTGGTTCCATTTGTTGTAAAGAGTCACTACAATAATCCCTTGCAATATATTCCATGCTCGACTCTTCCATCATCATCCTACCATCTTCCATCAATAATCCCCTAATTCTATTACGTTTCCTCCTTTGAGTAGAAAATATGTGAAAAAAAGGATGTGTTACGAACCCCTAGTCTCAACTAGTTAGCTCTCGTCCTCTGTTCCCAGTAACGCTCATCTTTATCAATTTTCAGGCTGAGTTGGACTTTGTGTCGATGAGTTCTGCTAGATTGGAATCATGCCGCTCTCCTTCCATAAGTTCACAAAGTTTGACAGTCAATTCTTCTTTTTTCCCCTATTCTGATGTTTAATCGTTCTCACCCATGCACTGAGACTAACTTTCAAGCAACTCAGTTTAGTTATTACGTCACCTCCGAAAACCTCCCATAACTTACTGACTTCAGCTTCGAAAGTTTCCTTAAGTACCCACCACGCTTCAAAATGGAAAGATCGAACCCTGTTTGATACCTCCTTAGAGTCCAAAAGGAGAAGAAGGGGACAGTGGTCCGAATGTGTGTGAAGGAGGTGTCAAATTTTTGAATTTGGCAAAAATGTTAGCATCTACTCATTCGCAGCCTCCTATCAAGTCACTCTCGAATGTTTGTAGCCTGGAAGTTACCCTTTTCCCACATAAACCATGGCCTAGAGTAACCTAGATCAATAAGATGACAATCCATCAGAACCTCGCGAAACGCCTCCATCCTTCTTTCCTCTCTCGTCAAACCTCCTTTCTTCTCAAAGAATACAAGATCTCATTGAAATCTCCACAGACTACTCACGACTTATTCTACGAATCTCTCAATGATCAGAGGAGACCCCATGGGTCTGCTCTTCCACTAGCGTAGGGAGCCCTATAGAAGCCCGTAAAACACCATGACTTATTACTTCCTATTTCACACACGTCAACATCACTATGATTAATAAAGTAGCTTTTAAAAGAAACAAAGACCTTCCCTAACCAAGCTAACGATAGACCTCCTCTTGTTCCCACAACAAGAACCTCGAATCCATTCACAAAATCGTATCTTCTTCAGAACATCTCCATTCGTTTATTATCAAGCTTTGTCTCCATAAAAAAGACAATCTGTGAATGACATATTTTTAGCACATGCCAATTTTTCCTTAATGCCCATGAGCTCTCCAACCCACGAACATTCCAACTTAAAAGTTTCATTGTGACCGGTCGGCTTGCCCCTTGGCAGCCGCCGATAGAATATGTGTTCTCCCCACTGGTCGGACCTCCCCTCCTATCACAGATCTTCAAAAGTACAATCCAAAACTTCCATAATAGTGTAATCTCCCCTTTCAATGAATGTCTCTGCCTCATGACGTAATTTTTTTTGAAACACTGAAATTACCAAAGTCATCCCCAAATTTGAATCCATCCTCACCATCTCCTTTTCACTTCCTAGAATTGGTTTCCAGCTGTACATTGATAGTGTGACATGCTGGAACCTTCCTTTTCCAAGTCTTTGGACTCTTACGAGGCCAATCGCCAGTATTTCCCATGTCATGCAAATGAGCCCCTTCATCATAAATGGGCTCATCTAGCATTCATAAACCATCATGATCCCATACATAAACCATCATGATCCATTTTTTCTGAAACAGTAGTAGAGTGAGATTTAGAGTCAACTATAGACACTTCCCCAAACCTAGAGATTTGATCAACATCCCTTGAAAAAAAATTAAATCTCCACTTTTGGCCTTATCCACAGTAAATTCGAAATTTGCCTTGACTTCTCGGGTCGGCTCCAAGGAATTTGATTCTAAACAAAATTCAACTCCACACGGCCCAAGAGTAGAGTCCCACCCCAACTTAACCTCTATAAAAACGTGCCCTTCTATGATACTTCCCGCTACATTCAGATCCTCTTTGTCAGATCCTCCTTCCCCCGTAATTTTCGCTTTGTCATTTTCAACATAGAACAGCTGGTGCATTGACTTCTTAGAATTTTCCCAAGTTGTACTGCAACTCTATCAAGTAAGTTGGACTTAGCTTTCATAGAGTACGGGAGATTGTCATCAAGTGCCGTCTTAATCGTATCAGGGGACGTCCCACAATCCCTGAGATAATGTCCCATTCTCTCGTACCCAAAACAAAACCCCAGAAGATTCTCATATTTGAACGGGATCCAAAGTTCATCCTTCGCATTGGTCGTAACAAAAATACCTCTACGTAAAGGCTTCTATGCATTCAGTTGAACCGTAATTCGACAAAATTCACCCTTGATTTCTGACCTAATTAATCCCCCAAACGTTGACCCAATTACATGCATGAGATCTTTCTTGTCACATTCTGAGGGACAGAGGCCGATTTTGACCCATAAAGGAGATAGATGAAGACGTATCTTATTCCTCTCTTTTGGTTCGCTCAACCTATCAAAAACTATCAAATTCTTCTTGAAAAGCCATGGCCTCCCCTCCAAAATTTGTTCAAGGTCCTTCTCATATTCAAAACTAATAAGAAATAAATTCCTTCTAGGTACCCATATATCAAACTTTTTCTTGGTCTTCCAAATACTTTTCATTTGTGCCCGAAAACTATCAAGATTATATAACTTCTTCGACCACACCAAGCAAATTAACGTGGATTTATCTGGTGGCTCCACTAAAGAGCACTTGACCGAAAGCTTTGTCAACTCCTCCTCCAAAAGAGAAATCGCTTCTTTATCCATCATCCTCTAAAAGTCGTCCAAAGTCACCTCTCCCCTCGAATCTCAACCGAAAATCGCTTCTTTGAGAGAATTAGAGAGAGAGAACTCTTGACTTTTTTTATCATTTAAAATATTTATATTTTAAATTAAGCCATACAACTATTACCATCTATCATTGTGATTATTTTTAAAATTAATTTCAGAATTATTAGAATTTTTAACCGTAACTCATTTAATTTTTAATTAAGTATAATATTTTCTTTTACCGGTTTGTTAAATTATATTTTAACAATTCATTTAATTAGTAACACTTTTATATAAAAATTATTAACAAAATTTTATATAAAAAAAGTCACATATTAATAACATTTATCAAATTAATGTTATATTTTTCAAATATAATAAAATTTAATTACATTTATTAATTAAAGTAGGGCAAAGATAAATATAAAATTATAAAAAAAATCAAATATTAACAATTTTTACATAAAAAAAACTAATTTAACAATATATAAAATAAATAATCTATAAGAAATCATTAATAATATTATTTAAATTATAATACATTGATATTAATATTTAAACTATAATGAATTTTTATTATTTTAATATTAAATATTAAATAATTTTAAATTAAATAACATTAATATAACTGATTCTAAATTAGTTAAAATAATTTTAAAAATATTTAGTAATTACATTTTTCAATTCATTAATAAATTTTTTAAAAGAATTATTAAAGTGTTTTAAAAAAACTGATGTTATAAAAATATTATAAACTTAATATAAACAATTGACCCATGCATTGTAGGTATACAAATTAATTTTTTTAATTTAAATATTTCTTGCTTTAAAAGGCATGTCGGATAATTTAACCTTAAAAAAAATAACTTCATCTAATCATTTTATAACATCAGTCGAGAAGAATCAAAAGTTCAAATGATAATATATAATCGAAATAGTAAAAACCGTTTTGAATGGGTAACAAACCTAAAAACCGATTAAAACCCGAAAAATCTATTTTTATCATTGACTTTTTTGTAAATATATATTTTTTATTTTTATAATTTTTAATATTTCTATATATATATATATATATATATATATATATATATATTAAAAACTCTTTTTAATATCTTAAAATATTCTGAAAGTCGAACCCATTTGACTTCCGATTTTATTTTTACAACATTGAAAACCATCCATGACATATATTTGCTTACAAATGTTGATCAAATATCAAGTCTAATTCATCACAAATCTTTCATAATTTGGAATGGCTAATTCTGCCATGGAACTCAGATTCTTAGATCTTATTTTTCCATTAGGACCGAATAATGAATTAAATTTCACTATTATTATTACAAAACATCATAGGATAATGTTCCTTGCATTCTTTAAACTTATTTTAATTGATCTTTCTGCAATCAAGCCTTATCTCTCCATTGGTACCAGTCAAGGGGTTTATGTTCCCCATCTTTATCATGGCCTTTGCGAAGCTATTAAAGAATTGGCTTTGGCTGCTTGCAAACCTGTTGACAATGGCCACAGTTTCAGCCCCTTTTGTGAACAGTTCTTGGTCGGTTTGAAGCAGTCCCCTACGGTTTTGAAGATTCAAAAAGTACTTGTTGTCGAACGTAAGCGACGTTTGTTCATCGAGATCGATCAAACTCGTGACGTCTCCACCTTTGGGACATAGTTGTTGAAGTGTTTTCGAATATGTCCCGTTGAGGGTCGGGTCAGTTTTCCCTGATACTTTATTGAAATTGTAGAGGCGGTCCATGAATGCAGCACATCAAGCCCTTCCAAATGTGTGAACACATGAGAACCAATGAGCATTTCATGAAAAATGAAACATAATAAATGTTTATTCATCTAGTGTATTCCATGTGCTTAGGCTCGGGTTTAATGTTTGTTCGTACCGGACAAAGCGACTAGATCAGTGGAATCAAGTCCCATGCTCTTGAACAGGGTTGCAATATTGGCAAGGCTCTCATGGCCGGTGGGGATGGTTCCGGTTCCTTGCCGGTGTGCGGTCCGACTATCCCTTCTTCCTAGTGGGACTTGCCATGTTGGACCTCCACCCTGCAAACCAAACACACTCTTTAAATAACATTGTTCTACTGCTAATTGGATAAATACAAAAGATCAGTAGCATTAATAACAAAAAACATACCAAAGAAACAGAAATTTGAGCAGCCAGGGTCAAAATTTCAGCACACGAGACGACGCGAGGGCAAGCTTTCTCCAACGCTGTTTTGATATCATCGATAACAGCATATCCATCCGTCGAAAGGTTGGGGGTTGCAGTTTTCTCACTGTTCGTACCGTTTAGCAGTAGTGAGGCATCGCAACCCTGCAAGTATACCATTAGTGCATGCATGTGTATACATTTTGGTATGAGCTATATATATAATGGAGCAAATATTGTGTTGTTACATGGACGAAACAATCATGAAAGTGAAGGCGAACGAGCTTGGGAAATATCCAAATGTCATTTTGTGCAGCTTGCTGCGGCACACTACGAACAATGCTGGACACATTGGGGCAGGTTTTGGCGTAAAATGTGGCACTGAGTTGAGCATTAGATGCCCCCACCATCATTGCTAGCAGGAAAAGGGTAGTAATCATTTGAAACGAAGACATTTTTCTTAAAAAAAGATGGATTATTATTTGGAAGGAAATTAAGGCAGTGTAGGAGACGCCATAGAAGATTCTTTAGTATTCATATAGCTGGGGCTGCAAGTTGCGCATTTGAGCATATCTGCCATAGGGATTGACTTGCAGTGTGAATCATTATTATTTTGATATGATCCTTTATTCACCTTATCAATAATAATGCAAACGCGTCTCTCATCTCTTTTTTTATTCTTGACTATGAAATCCAAGATCCCAAGTTCATGCATTTTTACACAGTTTGTATATCAAGAGTTAAATGACAAAGCTTGTGGATCGGAATTAGATTGTATATTTTTTTAAGTAAAACTATAATTAAATTGTAATTAGGCTTGATTATGGGTTGGGCTATCCATTCAGGTCTAAAGGTTTGTCCAAAATTTGGGAGGTTTTGAAAAAAAAATATTAGACTTGAAAATGGACTTTGGCAAAAAAGTTAGACCCGTTTAAAATATGGATCATACTCGAACTTGAACATTTAAGGCTCGAGCCCGGACTGACTAGTTTTAAGTTTATAATACTTTATATTATGTAATTTAAAACACATAAAACATAAGCATATACTAAATATATAATACTACTCTAATGTAAATATTAAAATAATGTTAAGATGGCTGTATAAAAAATTCAATAAATAAAAAAGGTATAAATTTATTAAATATTAAAATAATATAATATAAATATATTTTTAAAAAAGTTAAAAATTAATATGGGCTAAAATAGGTTTGAGTTACTTTTTTGCAAATATGGACGAGTTTGGGCAAAACTTTCGAGCCGGACTGGACTTGAGCAAGCATAAAATAAAATAATATCATACTTAGACTCGATCTGACCCATGAGCACCTTTAATTGTAATTGTGATTATATTTGTAACTATATTTCAAACTTAAAAAAATCAATTTCATAATTTTCAGTTTTCTTTTTAAATTTTTTAATTATACGTTTGGGTTAAAGGTTTAGGTTTTAAGAATCCAGTCGATAAAAGAACTTTTTTAGTCTTTTTCAATTTTGATATTGAATAGATTAGTCCTTTTCAAAAAAATTAGAGCAATTTACTCTTTCCATCAATGTTAATTTCAAAAGTAAACAACTAAAGACAGTTAATTACATCAATTAACTTTTCCATCAATTGTTCGTAATTTTTATTGATATAATAACAAATTAATCTTTCAATATTTACATATTCTATCAATTTGGTCTTGATTTAAAACCTGATTTAAAAAACTATATACAATTTTCAACGTTATAAAACAAACAAAAGAATATATAAGAAAAACTTTAGCTTCAAAATTATATATACAGATAAATTGTGTAAATTTTAAAGGCTAAATTTGTTATTTATCAATCAAATTATGTAGAATAGACAAAAAAAAACATTAATGTTATGATCAATTGTCCTTAGATGTTCATTCGAAATTGACAAAGATTAAATTACTTCAAATTTAAAAAAAATCAAGTTACTCAATATCAAAATTAAAAAGGAACAACAAATTTTTACCAATTCAATTCATCATTCTCATTTTGAGAGAAATATAATTTCTGGAAATTGTGATGTGAGAGACTATGCAGTAATAGTTTTATGCAACATCAAGTTAGGCCAAAAGCTATGATGTTCAACGGTGAAGCTAGAAAAAAAATTTAAGGAGGCCGAAGTTAAATTGTAATGTTTACGATAGTAAAAAAACAATTTTTAAATGATTAAATTAAAATTTTATCATTTTTAAGGAGACATTAATTTAAAATTTTAAAAAAATTTAAAAATCTAAATAAAAAATTTTCTATTTTAAAGAGATCAGGCTCCTACCAGCTCTCCTGATTTTTCCATGATGGTTAATCAGTAGCAATGCTCACAAAACAAAGTGTTATTTTCTTGCATAAATTGATGTATTCAGCCCATTCAAGCCAATTATGCTATGTTTCTTTACCAAATTTTGGTTCCTTTCACTATTTTTCTTTTTATAATTTCGTTTTTATCCATCAAAATCAGTGTTGCCTAAGCTCTAAACAATATGAATTTATACATCATGCATTGACTAATTATTATTTTTTACTCTCAGATCATACGTATATAAAAAGATTTTAAAATTAAATTAACTCCATTTTTAATGATACAATAACATTTAGCTCATAGATTATCGAAAAAACTTATACAATATCAACGTATCAAAAATATATATAAATTTATTTAAATGACACAAATTCAATCTCTATCATCTTCTTTCCTCCTCTTTTAAAATCGTGATGATAAAAAATATAACTTGTCAAAATTTTAACCTATAATCTTAAGCTTATGTGAGTCAAGTAAGCTGCTAATTATTAATTCATATCGAGATAATTTTTCAACATAAATCAATATTTCATTAAAAATTTTAATTAAACATAAATTAAAGCATAAAAGCTTATGTAAATGTAGGAAAAAAACCACAAGAACCTATTTAAATAAAAGGACAAACTCCAGGTATTTTTTAAAAAAATTTCTTCATCCATAATGAATCTTTTCTATCTCAAAGTGGAAGACTTGAAGGCAGCTACTGGGTGGCTTCTCACATCAGATGCCATAGCTACTACATTTTGTCCATGCATTTCTTTGATTTTTTTCTCTTTGGAAAAACAAAAAGTGAGCTTTTTTTTACTGTATAAATTTGAGATGGACTTTATTATACTGTCATTTTTTAGAGTTTTTTTTATTGTTCATTGCTTGAATTTCTACAATTTTTTCTGGGTAATTTTATTGTCTCATTGTCTCTTTTAATTTTAAATTTATAATTGAAGAATTTGATTGGCTTTTTTGAGAATTACTCTGTTGTTGTTGTGGAAAGCTTGTTATCTCTTTGATTTTTTTCTCTTTGGAAAAAGAGAAGGTGATCTTTTTTTTTACTGTATAAACTTGAGATGGACTTTATTATATTATCATTTTTTTAGAGTTTTTTTATTGTTCATCGCTTGAATTTCTACATTTTTCTTTGGGTAATTTTATTGTCTCATTATTTCTTTTGATTTTAAATCTATAATTGAGGAATTTGATTGGCTTTTTTGGTGAGAATTTTGAAATGAATTGGTGAAATATTGGTGGGTTTTTCATATTATTGAATAATTTTTTGTTTTGTTTAGTAAAAATCTTGAAATTTACTGTTTATTTTTGCATTGATCATTATATTGTATCATGTAACCTAGTTATGGAATTTGTGTGTTCTTTGGATCTTGTATTTAAGTACTATAATTTTTTAGCCTCTGTTTGCAGGCTGTCGGATAAAGAAAATTCTGCAATCCCCTTACCAAGCAAGGCCCGACTCGCTAATTGAAAGCAAGACTCACACTTCTGTTTATGAATCTTATGGGTTCCTCACTTTTTTGGTGCAGGACCCTGCTCAAATAAAATAATATCTTGCTTGTTCATTATCATCTCCGTTCTTCTACGATAAACATGCTCCCAACGACTCATTTGATATAAAATTAGTATCTAAATTTATCTATGGTGGTGCCACATTAGTTTAATTTGACAGAAGAAGAAGAAGAAGAAACGACAAAAAAATGGGGGGAGAGAAAAGTCTAAAGGGAAAAAAAGTTTTTTTAAAAAAATTAGATTATGACATTATTATGATGTCACCATGACATCATTTATGCCGCGTGTCTCAAACTTAATGACGTTAGACTCAGGTACTAAACCAGTGGACGGAGAAATTGTTCGGATATCAATCTGGGAGAAGTAGACAAATTCAAGTATTAATTTTATATTTAATCCAAATATTTTTCATGTTATTTTGGTCCCCTTTAATGAAATCCTAGTTTCGCCCCTGACGAGGGATGGATTTTGATATTAAATTTTGGGCATAACTAAATTTTTTAAGAGATTTAATGAGAATTTGTAAAATTTTTGGAGGAGTTTAATTAAAATTTTAAAAATTTTGAAATAATTTAATGAAAATTTTCAAAAATTTCGAGACAATGACTGCCCGGCCTTAGTCTTTGTCGTAGATTTTATAATTTGAATACCACATACATGAAAATTAGATACATTTATAATTGATCTTTTCTACCCTTACTTTATTTAACATTTATTAGTCATTTATAATAATTTCAATATGCATTCGATATATAAATATGAAAAAATAATCCATAAATATCGCAATTAAATGTTTTAGGTTTATTGCATAATATATTATTACATTTCTAACCTTTTAAAAGTTAAATGTATAAGGTGAAATGGAACTAAAGGGCTAATATAAATTTTAGCCCTTCAACTTGGTAAGTAGGTCCGCTTTGGTACATGTACTTATTTTTTTCCACTTTAGGATACTTGTAACATCCTAAAAACCTTTTGGTCATAAACAGTATGTCATATATTCTTAATGAAATAAGGTATAAAATCGACAAAAGTGAAGTTTGTTGGATACCAAAGGAAGATGAATCAAGTATGACATTACATATTAATTTAAGGTAGGGATTAACTCATAAAAATGTGAAAAATGTTGTGACCTTAGTGTAATATTCAAAATTTATGGGGTTAAAGTATAATTATGAAAAAGTTGAAGGACTAAAGTGTAAATACCCTAGAGGAGGAAAAGACTAAAGAATAAAATAAATTGGTGAATAAGGATCAAATTGAATAAGTGAAAAATAAGAGTGAATAAATTGTAATTTTACAAACGTAAGAAATTGCACAAAAGTGAATATTAAGATATTACAAGTGAAAAATATTCATTTCTCGATCAAGATATTTATCATGATAATAATTATTGGAATATGGTGTTAAAAGTAGTGAAGGGTCATGTCGAAGATGAATAATTGTGGAAATTACAGAAGTGTTTGGTAGGGAAGGTGGCTACCTTTTGCAAAACAAAGAGCTTAGTTGATAGAATGGCAAGGATGGGATTTGCAGAAATCATAGTGAAGAGGATTCGAGGAAATTATTTCCTTATAGAGATTCCGAATGAAGATCTAGAAGATATCTTAAAGCAAAAAGAATGGGTGTACTTAAAGGAGTTATTTATAAGCATCGAGCCTTTGTCAGAAATGTCTATGCTGTCAGAAAGGGTTTCATGGATCGAAATCTTAAGGGGTACCTCTACACTGCTAGAATTATGAAACATTTAAAAGGATAACCGGTCAGTGGGGAGATTTGATTTCGATAGGAGAAAGCCTAACAAGAACAACTAACTATGAGAAACTAGAGGTGATGATCTTAATCAAACAACCAAAGTAGATTGGAGAAGTAATAACTTTGGAGGTTGGAAACATCAAGTTTTCGATTAGTGTAAGGGAAAGAGGTTGGTCGGAGGAGTTGAAGAGTAACATATCGAACAGGGAAGATCGACAGGAGAAGGTCGTTGAAAGTGTGTCAAAATCGGTATCGGTAATTGGGCTGGAATCAAAAAAATCTCTAGTAGGTAAACACAATGTTACTGAAAAAGAAATTATTGATGTTGGCATCGAAAATGAAAAAGAAGGGAAAGATTGTTAGAGGATGTTAGGGGATGAATTTATTGTAGGGAATCAAGAGTTAGTAAGCAATGGGATTACAATTGAAGGGGAAATTGAAGACAACAGGTATATGGATCAGGTTAGAGAGGACCTATCAAACATGGTTTTGGTATTGGATATAGGCCCAATTGGAGGTCTAGATACACAAGCTGATATGGGTATGGATGTGGGCTTAAATAGAAAGGAATGGATGACTTTGGGTGTGGTTAATAGTTTGGTAATGAAATCAAACTCTAACATCGTATCTATGAAGAGGAAATAGGGAGAAAGGAGTTTAGCCAGGAGATCGAAGATGTTTTTCTAAATGCAATTCAAAGCACGAAGAAGAAGAAACAATTTAATAAAAGAGTTTGTTCCATGTGAAACATTTAGGATAGGTTTTTTACTTCCAAGGAGAAACAAAAGAGGGATAGGAACAGATAAAAAGAAAAAGGAAGGGTTGTGGTAAGGAGCGAAGAGAAGATTGTGAATCTTTCATTGTCAATCTCGGACATAAGCAATAAGAGGAAGGTAATTTTAAGAGAGGCAAAGCAAACTTGAGAAGTGAGGAAGAAAGGGAAGTCATTGAGGAAATCATGAGACTTGAAGGTTAATAGCAAGGGCTCGTAGAGAACAATTAAAGTGCCAGCGTTGAAACAAGTGCAAATACAGTTCTTAACGTTTTAATTTTTTTTGGAATTTTTGTTGTAGAGATATGAAAATTGTGACTTGGAACATAAAGGGTTTGGGAATAAAGGTAAATTTTGCAATGGTGAGCAAGCTAGTTAGAATACACAGGGTGAATGTATATTTTTTGCAAAAGACAAAATTAGAGGTAGTATTTGGGGATTTAGTGAGAAAAATCTGGGGGATGACAATTTTGATTTTAGATATGCGGCAGTTGTAGGTAGATTTGGAGAAATTATCACTATATGGGATAAATGACATTTTCAATTGAAAAAGGAATATTGTGTTAATCGATTTGTAGTGGTTGAAGGATATTAGGTGTTCGAAGGCATGAAAGGAGTGTTGATCAATGTATATGCGCGTAACAAATAGTTGGAGCAAAAGATTCTTTGGGAAGAGTTGTTGGAGTTATGATCGAAGGATTTTGGGAAGCCATTTTAACGCAGTTAGAAACAAGAGTGAGAGAAGCAATTGTGTGGATTATTAAAATGATCGAAGGATTTTGGGAACTTTATTGATAATTGTAAATTGATTGATTTGCCACTGATGGGGAAAAAATTACGTGGTATAGTCCGGACAAGAAGAAAAGTAGGTTGGACAAATTTTTAGTGGATAAAGATTGGTTAGAACACCTTGAAGATTTGTAACAACAGGGAGTTAAAAGATCAGACCACATTCCGATCTTGCTAGCTAATGGTACAGTGGATTGGGGACCAAGACCTTTTAAGTTATTTAATGCGTGGCTCAACAATAAGAAGTGTTTGAGCTTGATTTCTAAAGAATGGAATGATATGGAAAAGTTGAAGGGTAGTATTTTGGGGAAATTGAGTAAGTTAAAAGGAGTTCTTAGGAAGTGGAATGGTAATGCGCAAAATGAAATGGAAAATCAAGTTAATGAGATTGAGGAGAGAATTAAGGTGTTGGATGATGAAAGTGATAATTGAGAGCTGACGGAGATGGAAATGGATGAGATGAAAAGGTTGAATTTAGATCTTGGGGAGGCAATTACATTCTAGGAAACAGTTTGAAGACAAAAATTTAGATTGACATGGTTGAAAGATGGAGAATCAAATACGACATTTTTTCACAAGGCGATTAAGATAAAAGCGAAGAGAAAAATGGTGGACGATTTCTCTGTATATGGGAAAAATTTTGACCAATGCGCTGACAATCTGGCGAAAGTTTGAAGAGATGCGAGGACACAAATCTAGTGCTGAACTGGGAGAAATGTCATTTCAAGGCAACAGAAGGCATTGTCCTTTGCCATCGCATATCATGTCAGGGCATTGAGGTAGACAAAGCAAAGGTTGAAATCATTGAGAAATTGCCACCACCTACCAATGTCAAAGGAATAAGAAGCTTTCTTGGTCATGCTGGTTTCTATAGGAGATTTATTCGAGATTTTTCCAAGATTGCTAAACCACTATGCTCGTTGCAAGAGCAAGATAAAAAGTTTGTGTTTGATGAAAATGTCTGGACACATTTGTCAAAATAAAGAAGCAACTAGTACAAGCTCCAATTGTCGTCGCACCAGACTGGATGCAACCCTTTGAATTAATATATGACGCAAGCGATTTCACTGTAGGAGCTATGCTGGGACAAAGCAAAGAGAAGGTATTTCACTCAATTTATTATGCTAGAAAAACTTTAACTAACGCATAGGTAAACTGTAAAACTATTGAAAAAGAGTTACTAGTAGTTGTTTTTTCATTCGACAAATTTCGCTCATATCTTGTCGGCGCAAAAGTTACTGTCTACACAGATCACTCTGCGTTGAGATACCATTTTACAAAGAAAGACGCCAAACCAAGATTGATCAGATGGATCCTACTCTTATAAGAATTTGATGTTGAAATTAAAGACAGGAAGGGATCTAAAAACCAAGTAGCAGACCACGTATCCCATCTGGAAGTTGGAAGTGAGAATGGTAATCAATCCCAAATTGTCGATGCATTTCCAGACGAGCAATTTTTCTTTATCGATGCATCTCCTTGGTATTCAAGTGTTGTCAATTATCCTATTTGTGGGAAGCTACCCTTGAGTGTCATTGGTCACAAGAAAGTCAGATTTTTGCGCGACGCTGAGAAGTATCATTGGAACGAACCATACCTGTTCAAGGTATGCGCCAACAATATTATTCGTCGCTATGTTCCTAAAGAAAAGATGACTTCCATCTTGAGACATTGACATGATGCTCCCTACGGAGGCCATTTTAGTGGAATGAGAACTGCTACAAAAGTCTTACAATCAAGATTCTATTAGCCCACATTGTTTCGTGATGCCCACAATTTTGCTCAATAATGCAATAGATGTCAATGCACTGGTTCTATATCTCGCCGCAATGAGATGCTCCAACAACCTATTATGGAGGTGGAGCTATTCGATGTCTAGGGTATAGACTTCATGGGACCATTTCCAAACTCTTTTTGCAATGTGTACATTCTAGTTGCTGTTGACTATGTCTCTAAGTGGATCAAGGCAATTGCGATTCTAAAAGATGATACTCGAACGGTGTTAAACTTCTTCCACATGTATATCCTTACACGATTTGGAACATTGATGGCATTGATAAGTGATCAAGGTACTCATTTTCACAAAAACCAAGTGACGATAGCATTAAAAAGATATGGTGTGAAGCATCGCATGGCCACCACATATCGTCCACAAACAAATGGCCAAGCGGAGGTGTCCAATCAGCAAATTAAAAGTATCCTTGAGAAGGTGGTTAACCCATCTAGGAGAGATTGGTCTTCACGGCTACATGATGCATTGTGGGTGCTTCACATCGAATATAAAACCCCGTTGGGGATGTTGCTATATCAATTAATGTTTGGTAAATCCTGTCACCTGCCAGTTGAGCTTGAACACAAAGCCATGTAGGCAATCAAGCAGGTGAACATGGACTAAATGCTACTAGACGGAAAAGGTTGTTGGACATTGCTGAGTTGGAAGAAATTAGACGCAATACCTATGAGAATGCTGCAATATACAAAGAAAAGACCAAGAGATGGCATGACAATATCATCTTGCGTCGACAATTTAATCCTAGTTAGTTAGTACTTTTGTTTAATTCATGTCTAAAATTGCATCCAGGTAAATTGCATTCAAGATGGTCAAGGCCTTTTTAAGGTTCTCGAAGCATTCCAGAATGGCGCGGTGACAATTGAAAATATGAAGGATGGTCATCAGTTCAAGGTGAATGGCCAACGACTAAAGCATTACGTGAGCCTAGATGTCAAAGAACCAAACAAGACCATTAATCTGGTCACATTTCTTTAATGTCATTTTTACATTTATTTTTATCTTTTTACTTTTACTTGTTCCTTTAAGTCTTATGCAGGAATAAAAAAATCGTCTTTTTGTCGACGCATCATAAAGCACAACTTGTCGGCGCATTATGTGATGACTCAGCAAAGCTTTTGCAGCAAGAATCACGCCGATTCATCTTTATCCATCCTTAGCTATTAGATCAACCAAAAGGTACCATCTACAACCTGCCATTTATTGGCTGCAAACATAACGTTTTCCCACACCTTTTGTAATCATCACGTCTCCTTCAATCCAAAGTTTATAAAACCCTTTTTCTGTCGACTTCTTTCTTCGACTCACACTCTCCATTATTGTTGCAACCATCTTCTCCATTGTCTTCAAGTTTTTTCTACAAAATTCTTTTGCCTTCTAAACCCAGTTATTATGGCAAGAACAAGAGGTGCAAAAACTCCATTCAAAACCCCTGTTGAATCTTCCACCACCATGATTCAAACCACAGACCAACCCCCACAAAATGAACCAGTCCTATTTTTGTCCAATGTGGTGAAGGACCGCTACCAAGACGTTATGCTTAAACGAAACTGCCACCCAAAGTAGGGTCTACAGTTGTCCCCACACTAGACATTAAGGAAGCAAATCTTGAGAACGATCAGTCGTCTGGGCTGGGAATTTTTCTACGACCACCCAGCCAGATATTCCTCCACCATTGTAAGGCGATTCTATGCAAACTTAGTAGACTCTGAACAGGAATTTATTTTTGTAAGGGAGGGCTTGGTACCCTGAAGTGCTACCCATATCAACATTCTTTTCTAGATGGCTAAGAAGGAAGATAACCACACTACATTCTTAGAGGAATTGACCGATGAAGGTGTTGATCAGGTAATGAGAGATCTCTGTGTTGGACAAGCAACGGTCTGCACAACTACACAATGCACTGACATTATCTTACAACCCAAAGCAAAGTGTGGTTCCACTTTGTCAACAGTCGCCTGCTACCTTCAACCCATAGCACAACTGCGACACTGGATCGTATGTGCCTCCTGCACTCTATCCTTAAGGGTCGTCACATCGATGTCGATGAAATTCTACATGACCAGATTGCTGAAGTTACGTCTAAACAGACAGGTATATTACCTTTCCCTTCCTTGATAATGTTACTATGTAAACAAAAAGGGATTGTGCTCCGTGATGGTGAGGAGGTGCTAGAGAACAAGGGCCCCGTTAACTACATCTCAGTGGAGAGAATGACAAGATGGCAAGAGACTCCGATGGAAAAAAAAGCACCCAAGATAATGGAGAAGGGAAAAGGAAAGAAAAAGGAGCAGTCAAACAGTGTGCCCACAAACCCTCAGTTGGGGAAGAGGTTAGCTGCAATGGAAGTAAACATTGATCGCATTAACATGCGTCAAATCAGACTTGTTAACATGTTAGAGGAGATAGACTACAGACAAAACCTCTGTTATGCATACACAAGAGTATGAAACAAAACCATTATTAACACATTGAGAAGTCTAAGCCCAAATCCCCTGCCAGATTTCCCTATCTTCCCACAGATTGTTAGGGAAGCTCCGTCATCCTCCGACTAGCCTACTCCTGATGGTAGGCCTCAGAATGTCTCATCCTCAACAAAATTTCACATCTCCAATGACAAGAAGCTCGAGGGACATTCCAACACAATGGAGGACTGTTACAGAATAATTGCCAGCCTATTCAAGGAGGAATTTTTGAATAGTCTTGGGGCTACCATGACAGACAGGGTGGTTGTTATTAAGGAGCTA
This sequence comes from Gossypioides kirkii, assembly GCA_005610355.1. Lineage (NCBI taxonomy): Eukaryota > Viridiplantae > Streptophyta > Magnoliopsida > Malvales > Malvaceae > Gossypioides > Gossypioides kirkii. The sequence continues at coordinate 22,019,461 of CP032253.1, read as the reverse complement.
CACACCCCGATCATATCTGTGGGGCGAGAAGCAGAGGAAGGCACTGACAAAGACACAATTGAGCAGGAGAAGCCTGAGGAAAAAGAAGCAGAGAAAGAAAAAGGAAATGAGAAGAAGAATGAAGGGAATGAAGGGGAACCTGATGAGAAGGACCCTGAAGAAGAAAAGAAAGAGAAAAAGGAAGATGCCCTGACAAATTTTGAGGCAGAAATTATCGGTACACCCACAACTGTGGGGGCATCCAGTGAAGACGTGGCTCCACCTGAAGCGAGACAGGCTGAGACAATTACCAGCAGCGCAAAGGATCTTAATCCTCTAGCCGTTGTGCCTTATGTGGCACCGCTTGCAGAAGTCCATCCATTAGATGTAACTGTCGATGAGGTCGCCACCCAACCGATTATGGAGGATCAATCCGTTGCTCCGGTTGATTCAAAGGACAAAAAGAGAAAGCGCAAGGATAAGAAAAAAAAGCGTAAAGAAGAAGGCGAGAGCCCAAAGAAAAAGAAGAAGAAAACCAAGGTAGCTAGTTCATCGACTGCGAAACAATGAGTTAGTTTACTTTCCATTAATTAGTTACATGCGTAACATTTAGTTGTCATTACATTTTTATTTGTCACTGCATTTTAGTTGTTAGTACATTTGCATTGTAGTTGCATTTCCATTTTAATTTGTATAATATTGTCAGTGCATTGGGGACAATGCAAACATTAAGTTTGGTAGGATCTGGTGTGAAATGGAAATGCGATTGCACCCACATATTTGAAAAATTACTTGTTTCTTTAGTTCAAGGAAAGTATACAAAGTTTCAACAACAAAAGAATGTGACCATAATTTTTATTTTTATGCGTAAATCTTGAATTGTTTGGAATGCTGATATGTGAATTGGGTGAATATGAATGAATATTGAACCTTCTATTTTTGGATTAGTGATTGGAATTTCTTTAGTAATGAATGGATAGTATCAACCCTTGAATCTTGAACTAACTTACCAATTGCAGCGACATTGTACTAATAAAAGAAACTCCAATGTGAGTGCATTATGACTTGTCAAGGGAGAACACTCCATTGTATGTGTTAGAAAAATCATCTAGCCAAAGACTGTCACTGCAAGAGTGTGTGTCGGCGCTATTACATACCTCCTGGGGGTTTGTTGCACCCCATCGTTACTACCAGGAACAAGGGTAGAGTAATGCAATGACATCTCTCAGTCACTTATAAAAAAATCACAAAAAGAATAAAAGAGAAAAGAAAAGAAATATATTGCCATGAATGTTGTATTGGTTAAGGAAGGGTTAAGATTCAAAGCACGTTACTAATATTGGTGAAGTTGCAGTTTTAATTATTCATGTTTATAAATTGTCGACGCATTATTCTATCATGTGAATGCAATTTATATATTAGAATTCCAGATAATTTAAGTTGTTAGAATAATGATTGCGGTGACATGTTTGCTTGTAAAGTTTGCTAATTTTTGTTTACTTGAGGATAAGTAAAAACTCAAGTTTGGGGGTGTGATAGCATTAGAAATAACACCTATTTTCTCCCTAAATTTGTGTATTAATTGTCTCTTTTGTTTCATATTTAGCATGCATGATAGGCATTTCATACTTAGTATTGATATTCTCTAACTCATTGTTGTTTGGCTTAAATTCTCGTTATTTTATCTCTTCTATGCACTAATGTCGGTGTATGCAGAATAAGTTCACAATTGTCAGCGCAGGGATCCATTTCAGAAATATCAATGCTAGAAAGAATTTACAGATGCAACCACAAGTTAGCTTGGAATTGCAGCCAGAGATGTCATCGCATGGAAATATTTACTTTGTATAAGTAAACTCACGTTGCAAGCACATTTGGAAGCACCAGCATAGGAATTTCACATGATTTCGACGTAATTAAAGATTGTAGATCGCACCCAAAAATGCGACGACAATCTGCAAATTTATGAAGATCACACCAGATCTGCGTGAGTGCACAGCTGGATTTTAACAAACTTTGACAACTACACAAGAAGTTGGATCTGAAAGGAGATGAGATCTACAATTCTTGAAGCCTATAAATAGAGGAAAGAAGAAGGAGAAAAATATGAAGGAATGAAGGAATTAATTCTATAAATACTTTGAGTTTTTTAAAGCTTTATGCTGAAGTCCGATGAGCTGATCGATCAGGCGAGCAACAACTTCTGACGAGAAGTGCTTGGTGCGGTACAAGAGGAGCAGTTAAGAGATAATCCTAGTAGCCTAGGGATAGTATGCTTTGAATTATTTGTTAATTCCTCTTTGAAAGCTAATGAATTCTCTTGACATTTGATTATATATGAGAATATCTTTCAATGTTAGATTACTTTAATTCAAACTTAATTCTTCTCATCTATTTATTCTTGGATTTAACTACTTAACCACGAGAGTGTAATTGTAATCTACCGACACTTAGAGTGCGGTGACAAGTTGAATTAACAAGCAAGTCAGTGAGAGTTGCTTGAGACTAGAAAGGATTCTGTCACTTGTTCTGAGGTGTGAAGCAATGCCAGCACTGAGAGGTGTGGTATTTGTGAGCGCTTGAGTCTTAATTAAACGGAGAGTTCTTATTAGAATGATTTCATTTGAACCTTATTGTGGCGACAATACATCTACACTATACCTTGTCGACACATCTAGTATTACTACTTAGTGAAATCAGTGATCCACTCCAATCCTTTACACTTGATCACACTTTTACTTTTATGCGTTTAAATTCTCCAAACTTAAATAACTATTTGATTTTACATTGACAACTTTAACTATTTTAACTATGCAGTTCTGATTTAATTGCGCTGATATCCTTACAAGCATTTTCTCTAATCTTAGCTTTAGTTGCTTCGACAGTTTAGGCATCAAGAACTCCTTCCTCGTAGGATCAATATCCAATAGAACCAATCTATCAACCATACTTGCATCGATGTGTGTCCGCTTGCAGAATTGTTGTGACGTTATAGGCTTCCTCTCTTCCTATTTACTTTATGTTAATCTTTCAAGAACCTATAGCTGTGATCAATAAAATAAATAAGATAAGAAGGAATTTATTGTGGAGGAGTATTGATAGTCGAAGAAAGATGGTGAATGTGAACTGGAAAACGATCTGCTTGCCAAAGGATAAAAGGGGTGTAGGGGTCGTGGATATAAAGGTGAAAAACAAGTCGTTTATGGCTAAATGGAGCTGGAGATTTACGATGGAAAAAGATATGTTATAGAGGAAAGTTATTTTTGTGAGGTATGGTTACCTTGTGAAAAATTAGAGATTTAGAACAACTAACGCAAAGGATATGTCGGTGGTTTGGAAGGGCATCGTGGAAAATGCAAAAGATTCAAAAGTGGCTAAATGGATTGGAAAAAAACTTTTCCCTAGTTGGTTGGGAATGGTAATACGACATTATTTTGGGAGGATATTTGGTGTGGTGAACAACCTTTGAGAGTGGAATTCCCAAGGTTGTTTCGATTAGTCATTAACAAGAATGGATCAATAATAGAATTCTCAAATGCAAATGGTTTCGAAGAAGTATATTGGACAAACTATTTTGTTCGGCCTTTATTGAAAAGAGAGATGGATATGCTAAATAGTTTAAATTAGTTTGGAGAAAGGAGTTGGTTCCAGAAGAGGAATATCATTTAATTTAGATTCATGATAAAAAGGGGAATTTTCGGTAAAGAAATTATCGGAGTTATAGATAAAAGGAGTGGATGATATTTGCTTTGCCTTTGATAAGGTTTGGAAACAAAAGGTTCCCTCTAGAGTGAGAAGCTTTCTTTGGATGCTTACAGTAGATAGGCTGCCTACTAAAGAGTTCCTTATAAGAAGAGAGGTGTAGATTAATCAGCTAGAAAGGGTTGCCCACGGTGCGAAAGAGAACCGGAGTGCATAGTGCATCTATTCTTTAGATGCAAGTTTATTGAAGGGTTTTTGAGGAAGATATTCGAATGGTGGGATGTTGTATGGAATCCAATTATTGAATTTTCAGAATATTACTCTCTATGTAATAATGTGATATTTATTGATGTATTTAAAAGTCTTTAGCTAATAGTGGTGAAAGCGGCCTACTGGTTTGTGTGGTTGGCTAGGAATGAGTTGGTGTTTGATAGAAAGTGGCTAATAATAAACACCCTGCTATTCCATTCCAAGATGCGAGGATTGGTTTGGGTTAGGGTTATTCAAAACGAGTTAAGAATTCAAGAGAGCTCATGGTGGTTGAGACCGTTTAAAATCTGGTGTAATTTTAATAAGTCTGGAGTGGGTGGCCAGTTATGGAGTCCTCCGAGGTATGAATGGGTAAAATTTAATGTAAGTGGAGTGGCGAAGAGGATGCAGCCAAAGGCGGAGGGGTGTTAAGAGATGCAAATGGAATGATAAGGGCATTTTTCTCGGGTTTAGTGGCAGTAAAGGATGTCATTACAGTGGAGATTGGAGTGATTATAATTGCTTTGGATGTGTATCTTGAAATGGGTTGTAATGGTAAAGTCTTCCTAATTATTGAGATTGAATTAAAGGAGGTGTGTAGTTGGCTTGAGAACAAAAGGACGAGGCCGTGGATGTTGCATTCTATTTTCAAGGAAATTGAAACCAGATTGGAAAGAGTAGGCAATGTCTCTTTCTCGATGGCAGTGAAGCAAGGAAATGAGATGGCCTTTGCTTGGTGTTTGTTAGTGTAAAAAGGCCCAGCATGTTTAAAGCATGGTGGTGATTTTAAACTAGAGTAAAACTAATGTGTTTATAGTGGAATGGATATTTTTTTTGAGTCTGAAGGGTAGTGGACGATGCGAGGAAAATGTTTCTATGTTTTTATATTCTGGGTGAAGGTAGGAAAATAAAGTAGGGGTCGATGGTCTGGAGTTTTTTATGGTTTTGATAACTGATTTGGTGATTTGTACTTGGGTTGTAGGATAAATTTGTAGGGGATTTTTACTTTGCAGGTTAATGTTTTGGGTTGCCTATGCCTAGAATGTATACTGCTGTGGGGAGTTGCTGCATTTTGGCAATGTAGAGCATTGTTTCACCAATTCTTTTATTTGTAATTTCTTGATTGAGCAAAAAAAAAACATGATTGGTTAGAATATTTTATTAATATTTTGTCATAATATTTTATTTTAAGATATTTGTATGGAAATATGAAGAAAATTCTTCATACTTATCCGTGCTCCAAAGCCACCACCATTATAAAAGGGGAAGAAGTTCTCATTTCTTACAATTTGATCCTTTTTCATATAATCTCACTATTTCTCTCAAAATTCTTGGAAATTTACATATGCACCAACAAGAAAAAATTAACTAGAGACTCTATCCATCAATTTAAAAAACAATAAATTAGTAGATGGAAGTGAAGAAAATTAGAAAAAATGAGAAGGATAGTCATGTGGTTAAGGAAGAAAAGGGAAGAGAAGCAAATGGGAGGAAATTCTTGAAAAAATAGGTAAATTTTCATATTAACTTCATTTGTATTTCAAAAATTTAAATTAGATATGTTGTGATCGAAATGTATGATATGAGAATTTAATCAAAATACTAGAGATGGAATGTATTTTTAGAATCAATGATATATAAAGACATTAAGTTTTTATGAGAAAAAAAGAGATATAATTTGTATAATGAGAAATGTTAAGATAAAGAAATAAATATGTTACTAACTTATGAATTTGTATGACTAAATTGAATAATAATCAAAAGTATAATGATTATATACATCCAATTGAAGGCTAATGCAGAGAATCATGGCAAAGTAAATATTTTACTAAAATAGTTTCTAGATAGCAACAGTTGCTCAACTTTGAAAAATTAATCAAAAATTTTAGAAATTGAGTTTGAGGTTGAACCAAATAAGTTAAAGCCTATTGAGTCTTGTTTTTTATATAAAAAATGATATAAACAATGGAATTGTAGATCATGAGATAAATAAATTTAAGTGAGACAAGATTAGATTGATTTTGGGTTCCCCTGTTCTGATTATGAAAGATCATTAAAAGTTGTAAAAAAATATTTAGGATATGAAATTTAGTTTTATAAAAGGTTATTGAGTCTATTTCAAGAAAAAAAAATGACAACATTATACGAATCTTGTACTAAAAGATAAATGATTTTCAGTGGAGAAAGGTCAAAGCTGCCTACTAGCGAAACAAGTGATGAAGTGAAGAAAAAATATTATATTAATTGGCTTAAGTGAAAATTCTAAAATTTTCATGGTAAAAAGTTCATTGAGTCTAGTATCAAAAACAACAAATGCATCTTAATTTTGAATTTTTTAGCCAAGATATAAATAATTTAGTGATTAATACTCAAGTAAAGAGCTTTGTTAAGAGTACATATATGCATGCTATACTAAAAACCAAATATTCTTATATATATACATGTACATATAGGATGTGGAATGGAGAGGAGGAGGAGGAGGGAAAATAATATAAGAGTTGTAATGCTAAGAAGTTGATATAAGTGATGGAATTGCTAATATGTAATAAAAGTTTAAATAAAATTGTTGGGACATTAAGTGAGAAATTGTTATATGATGAATTAAAGAAGTATTTTTTGGTAGATTGAAGTATTATATGAATTTAAATTTATTGGTACATGTATCGGATTATGTGGTATTGATCTTAACACAAATATAAAGAAGTTTTGACTTGTTTAGCATAAGAGGATTCAAGGTAGAGACACTGGCCACATGATGTTGCTACATGAGCATTAGAGAATCTAGTATCACGATATTAGCCCCATGACGTCGCGACCCTATTTTCTTTTGCCTTGTTCTCTTTTATTCGAAAGAGTGCTGAACGAACCTTGAATGCAATCAAACTTTAGAAAAAGCCTAGAAATGGTATAAAGCTTTAAATGACTTTTAAAAATTATAAAAGATGAGAAGGACTTGAATAATAAATTTGGTTCTTAACATATTTGCTTTCTCAAACTCGGATCACGCTCCAACAAATCAAAACATTCATTGACCTCAATTCTTCAAGCTTTAATAGGATTACTATCATAAATTAATGGACTATAATTCATACACGTATTTGATTGCTCAGTTGAACTTGATGCTTCAACATTCTTCCTTTTGAAAAAAGCATCAATCGTAAATAAGTTTTTTCTTCTATAAAAACTGTAACACCCAAAACTCGACACCATTACCGATTAGGTTCTCGAGGTTTCAGATCATTTATAACTGGAACAAATACAATTTAGAACATCATTTCAAAGTTACACTCAAAAGGATAAATTACAATTCAATTAAGTATATTACATTCTCTTTTACAACATCTCAAATTTAACAGGGATCGGATTGAGTTGCAATTGAAACATCAAGCGAAAAACATCACATTTCTTAAAACAGGGGCCACAAGGTCGTGCCCCAGACCGTGTGCCTACCCGAAACACCAACACATGATCGTGTCACAAACCATGTGACAGATCGTGTGAGCATACGAAAATGCCCCACACGCTCGTGTGTGAAACCGTGTGCTAGATCGTGTGTTCATGCGAAATAAGGTCACACGGTCGTGTCTCAACCTATGTATAGCCCGTATGAGCCTTGCACCTAATTTTCCCAAGGCACACACTCGTGTGGTGGCCTATATTCCAGGTCATGTGTACCTACGAATTTCCTCAGTTAACATGTATAAATTCTTACTAATTAGCTAAACATGCATATAACTCACAACCATTTATATTCATGTAGATATTCAACTTGTATCATACAAACAATACACATATAAGTGATTAATCATTCTGAATTCATTCATTTAACTAGTTTAAGCATTTTACCATTTTAACAAATGGCAAACCAAGCCACATTTAGCATTTGACATCCACAAGGGGTTCATTCTACCAAAATTATCATCATTCACCAATTAACATATTTCACTTACTTAACATATATAACAATCTAAACAAGTTTCTCCTAAACACATGTCATATAAGCCAAGTGATGTAAAAACTATCAAACGAGCTCCCAGGATAGTATGATTCTTCGTGAGGATTCGATCTTCAATAGCAAAATGAATCTGCAAAATAATAACAGATACTCAAGTAAGCTTACAAAGCTTAGTAAGTTCGCAAGAACGATTAACTTATTAAAAAAACATATTCGGTTATAAAAAGAGTAATTAGAACATCTTCATTATCTCGTATCATCAGAACCAGGTAGGTCTTCTCGAGTCATTCTAGAAGTTTAGCTCATACGAGCCCAGACAGAATTTAGCTCTTACTAGCCCAAACAAAATTTTGCTCTTATCGAGCTAAAATTCAGAGTACTACTCCACCGAGCCAGAGTCTAAAATATTCATCAAGTCTTCCGTCTCGTTCCAAGCTCAAGAATAAAGATAATAAATGAAGTTAAAATGTTCAAATTGGAAATTTGATCATACGAACTTACCAGACTAGTTTGTAGCTATGAATTAACTCTAGAGACTATTCTATATTTTTTCTTTTTTCATGATTCGTAGCACGTTCTTGATCTATTATAATAAATCATTCAATTTTCTCATTAAATCATGAAATTTAAATCATTTATTGCATTTAAGTCCTTTTTGGGAAATTTACAAAATTACTCGTTAATATTTCATTTTTTATTCAATTTAGTCCTTAAACCTTAAATATGCAAAATAACCATTTTCCTTTCAATCCTAAACTAGCTGAACACTCAAGAGTATCTTCTCAATTCCTACATTCAATTATTTTACATCAAGTACATGTATTTTTATTATTTTAGCAATCTAGTCCCTAGACCCTAAAATCATCGAAAATCACTTCACAAAATCATCAAGAACAATAACCAAGCTTGCAAAACTTCCATAAATTTTCAAGAACAAGCTCTTTCATCAATGGCATAATTTATAACATTTGAAAATTTTAAAAATTAGTCCTTGGGCTAGCTAGATTAAGCTAGTACGAACTTAAAAACATAAAAATTACTAAAAACGGTAAACTTTACTCACCAAAACGAAGAACAAAAGCTCAACTAAGCCTCCTCTAATGGTGTCTAGGGTTTTTCGGTTTAGAAGATGAAAAATGAAGGAGATGAAATGTTTTTCTCTCTTAATTTTGTTATTAATTCATTTATTAACAAATTTATCATTTTATCCTTTGTTCACACATGAAATTTAGCTAAAATATTAGCCAAAACCATCCATTAACTTTACTAATGGTAATTTTATCATTTAAGGACCTTAACTTACCTTCCAATTGGCATCTAATTCCTTTAATTTGTAGAGCACAACTTTTATTCCTTTTACGATTTAATCCTTTTCACTTAATTACCTATCTAAACGATAAAATTTCTTAACCAAAATTTAATAAGACACTAATGACATTATAAATATTAAAATAATTAATATCTACGAACTGACTCATCGGAATTGTAGTCCCGAAATCACTATTTTCGACACCACTAAAAAACGAGTTGTTACAAAAAATACATGTGTATATATATTAATTATTTATTAATATGCAAATGCGACCTATCAAATAAAGCAATATATAATTCAAAATCTAAATAAATAATTTTAATATATGTAATTTAAATAATATCCACATAAATAAATAGACCATCATCGAGGAAGCCACCACTCAGACTCATTTGTTGTTAGAAAAGAAAAATGGGTAAATTCTAAAATAGATAATTATTTGGTACACTAGCAGTGGAAATTTATATCTATATAATCATGGTTGGATTTCTGTCACGTGTCCTTAAGTTATAATTAGAAAATTAAAATAATAAATAGGACATGTGGCAAAATCTCAACCCCACTTGTAGAGTTAAAAATTTTCATCGCCTTTGAACCAAATAATTACCTTTTTAATATATATACATATGTATATATCGTATAATTATACATTTTTAATTTTTTTATAAATTTTAAGATTTTTTAATCATTTTCTACTAGAAAAATATTAGATTAAACTAAAAGTTGTCATGTGTCACTATCTGATTTGTCCATCAATTTATTTTAATGATCAACCTGATCAATAATGGAACTCATTAACAGAAGAGTTTAATTGATTATTTTAGTTAACAATAGGGGCTTAATTGGATGGGAATTTAATATAGGAGCTTAATTTATTTTTTTGTATTTTCTTAAGGGCTTTTTGGACATATGAGCCTTATTTTTATTATTAAAATTTGAATACTAAATGTATTTTATTAAAGATGAAATTATACTTGTCGAAACCATGTTTTGAATAAAAGTTAGCTTGACGATATTTGAGAGAACATGGAAATTTCAATTTTTATAACCTCGAGGTTTTTATTAAGAAAATAGGAGTCGCATCGATTTTTTGGCTAGGTGTGATCAATCGCCTATAAATTATTTTTTTTAAAAAGTTTTGAAATTATTTTTTAAAATATAATTTTCAATCTACGTTGAACCTCGAAGAAAAATTAGATTCGAGAGTTGGTTATGTACGAAGAAGGTTATAGCACCCTCGTAACACCGAGAAATTGGTACATTACTAATTATACATTGCTTTCAATTTTTTGGTAGAAAGAGATAACATTAAACGATTACAAAAGAACAACTATAATTAACAAGAACTAGTCCCTTGACGATCTTCATCAAGCAAACATAAAATCGATTTTGGTACTCTAAAAATTTGAATCAAAGAATCACTTGAGTCAGTACATTTTGCCATATGATCTGCAACTCCATTTATACTCCTTGGGTTATGAAGGACACGGACTTCCCATTTACGACGCAATACCTAATGTAATAGGCGTATTTCAACCAAACTACTATTGACACCTCCACTCGATATGTTCAAATCAACCAACAAAGCGTTTTCACATTCAATTGCAACCTTCCTGAATCCCTTATCCCATGCAATAAGCAATCCTTCCAGCATTGCTCTCACTTCAACCTTGAAAACTGATTCAATACCAAAGTTCAAACTATACCCCCAATAACCAATTAGCATTAGAATCTTGTAGCACCCCTCCAATAGAAGCACCATAAATTGACACATCCCCATCTGAATTAAGTTTAATCCAACCTTCTTCTTGAGGATTCCAAATCGAGAGAGGATTCCTAGGATTGAAAGGTTTCATTTTCAAATCCAAATCATGATAACTCTTAGCCCATATATAACTCGTGTCCACCACCATTTGGGTATTCCTATGGCTATTCGAAAAAAGGGACTCATTTCTAGAATTCCAAATTAACCAACACTAAATGACAAACAAAGTTCCCCATTCCATATCATCCCTGTTCAGATTGTCTTTATCATGCAAATTCCATACTAGCTAATAATGAAGAGATAAAGAAAAGAAAGTATTTTGAACTTGCCTCGAAACTACTATCCACCATATGTTGCTAGCAAATGTGCAATCCCTCAAAGCATGGATTTCCATTTCCAAGCAAGTTGCACACACAGGACACGTTCCATCTCCTTTCATAAGTCATCGTATTCTTTCACTATTCGTCAAAATTCTACCATGCCATAAGAGCCACAAGAAAACACGAATCCATACGGGCACTCTAGTTGTCCAAATCATTTTCCAAGTAACTGAATCCTCATCATTTCATAGGAAGAGGTTCTTATAGGTCACGAAAAATGAGAACCCATCCTTGTCCCTCCATTTCCAAGCCAAGAAATCTTGTCCCGCATTACTATTCGGAGGCATAATCACTGTAATCTAATATAAAATATGACTTGGAACAAGATTTTTAAGGAGATCCCAATCCCTAAGCCCATTCTCAATTACTAAGTCATAGACATAGAATATTGTCAAGCTGATCTGCTCCAAGAATAAAACCTCACAATGGTCCAATCTGTTTAATCTACGCATCATTCCAAAAATTAGTTAATCGCCCATTCCCAATTGACCAAAAGACATTCCCAACAACTTTTGGCCAAATCTGTGTTAACGAATGCCATATGAACGGACAGTTGCTTCAAGGGATTAAAGTTGGAATCGTCTATTAAACATTGTATTTTTCCGTAGCACCTCACCTATAGAGAGTTGAGATTGAAGGGCAAAAGAAACCCAAGTTTCAATAAGAAAACTTTATTTTGGTCACATAACCTCCACACACCCAATCCTCCACTTTCCAACGGCCTACAACAATTGTCCTATGAAATTAAAGTCGTCTTCCTTTTATCAACTGAAGACCCCCATATAAAGTTTAGGGCGATTTTCTCTATCTCAATGCACACTGAAACAGGAATTCTAACAATATACATAAAATAGTTTGTGATAGATAGTAGTACGGATTAAGCAAAAGTAATACGCCCTACTATCGAAAATTTCCTCGCATCTCATCTTGAAAGTTTTTACCGAACCTTACTGACAATAAAATCAAAACTATTCGTCATGAATCTATCATGCAATAATGGCAATCCAAGATAAAACCCAAGGTTATGCATATTACTAAACCCCATATGAGCACATATCTGTTCAACGTCATTTGGAGTAGACGGAGAAAAATATACTTGCAAAAGGTTTTCAAGATATTATTAACCACAATCCCTTGATCCATACTAGCTTTACAGAAAAAGCATGAGGTCATTAGCGAAGAAAAGATGAGATATCGCAAGACCCCTCCTCGATAAAGTTAACAGCTTCCAACTACCATTTTCAATCGCATCCTCAATAAGGTGCCTCAACCTTTCCATGCAAAGGAAAAATAAGTAAGACGAAACTGGATCACTTGTATTTCCATTCCATAGTACCTAAAATGAAGCAGAAGAAACACACTGCATTATGATGCCTACTGTCCCCTAGAAAGCTTAGACGTGAATAAGATATCACGAAGAAAATCCCAACTGATTTTATCGTAGGATTTTTTCCAAATCTATCTTCAAGATCATACCCCTTTTTCTACCTCGAAAATTCTTTAAAGAGTGAACCACCTCTTGCGCCACAATAATGTTGTCAGCGATATCTTTACCAGGAATGAAGCTAGACTAATTTTGGCTTGTCAACTTAACCATAAGAGGCTTCAATCTATTAATAATTATCTTCGTGAGGATTTTGTGCAACACTGAGCATAGACTTATTGGCTCGAAATTGTTTGATTCGTTCAAGACTCTGAATCTTCGGAATAAGAACTAATAATGTTATTTTCAAACTCGAAGACAAATACATCACACCCAAACTGTTTCTTACAAAATTACAGTTAGACGACCCCACTATATCCCACTGAGATTGAAAAAAACTAGCTTGGAAACCATCCACACCAAGGCCCTTTAAAGAAGTTATACTAAACATTGCTATACTCACTTCCTCATCAGTAGCTACACCAAAGAGATTGTTTATTTCATCACCAATTAAAATAGGAAAATTACGTCTACAAGAAAACGTACCACTAATCCGGTAATCCATGTTATAGAGCTCTTTAAATAATTCCCTCACGTGTTGCTTCAAAACTTCTTCCTCAAAGCACCATTCAGTTCCAACCAACAGACCCTCTATCTTATTTATTTTATGTCTAATCAACGTATGACTAAGGAAATAATATGTATTCCTATCACCATGTTTTAACCACTAGGATCTAGACTTTTAGAACCATAATAATACTTCATGTGAAAGGACCCCCTCAATTTCATAACTCAATTCAAATTCACGCTTATGGAGAGCTTACGAGTAGCGAAATTCAAGAATCTTCTGCACCCATTTCAACTCAGTAATCAACTTCCTTTTTCACGCAAAAATATTTTCATAAACATGTTTATTCCATTTTGTAACAGCCCCTTTTAAAAGCTCCAAATTATCCACAATCGGCATCTCTTTATTCCAACTGCTACCCATAATGTTTCAAAAATCTGCATGACAAAACCAACTAGCAAGGCAGTGAAAATGGTTTATCACCTCTGCATTTCTTCGACTATAATGAGACTAGAATAGGCCTATGGTCAGATTTTAATCGATGGAGATTTCTGACTATGCATTCCGGCGCAAAAGAGTCCCACTCTATATTACAAATGGCCAAGTAAATTTAGCACCACAAGCCCCCAAATCACGCAAAGCATTATCAAATAAAAATTCTCGAAACCATTTATAACCTACTTGTGAAATGGTCGTACCCCCAGATCGTTCAGAGTTGTTAATAATGCAATTAAAATTACCTGCACGACCCCAAAGACCATCCACTGAATCAGCTAAATAATTGAGTAATGGCCAAAGCTCCCTTCTCTTCGCACCATGCGAACTGGGATACATAACTGAACAAAAAAACTGCTTTGAATTCTGAGAAGTTTGAATTTTAAAATGAACCACTTAAGGGTCTATATGCAAAATATCCACATATAAATCCTCATTCCAACATAACCAAATCCTCCCAACAAAGCCATTTGCCTCGACTCTAAAAGAGTTTAGATACCCAAGTTTTACAATGATATCATCCTCTCTAACTCCACTAACTCGAATTTATAGTAAACAAAGCAAATCTAGAGAAAAATCCTTTCTATATTCTTTAATCAAACTATGAAAACGAGGGTGACTCACTCCTTATCAATTCCATCACATTATTTTAATATTCATAAAGATAATAAATAAGAGTTAGGTCCATACTCGGAGGAAACAATTAGTTTGAGGTCGTAGCTCCATTAGTTGCATCAACGACCATAACTTCCTCACCTACCTGGGCTTCATTCATTAAGCAAGTTATGTTCAAATCTTTTTCAATTTCACACACTAGCCCTTCCATTGCCAAACCAAGTTCCATCGATCCATGAACATGATTCCCATAATGTTTTGTATCAGGTGGTCTCCCTTGTTTGTTTAAATTCACTGAGATATCACCTTGCTGTTGGCCTTGTAGGATACTAGATTTCCCAACATAAATACCAAATATTCCTTATTTCCTTGCACTTTAGAAATTTTCTTTTCCAAGAATCTCACAGCTGCATGGGTCCCCTTGTATAAATTTCCAGAAATGTTCACTGGCTTAAAGGCCACTTCTTTCCCTCGGTCCAAATTGTCGTTCTTATTAAAATTAGACATAGCACCCATCGATCCCTTTACAATATTTTTGTAACATCCCCTTACCCAACCCGATCATCGGATCCGAGGAAAAGGTTGTTACTGCAAATAACACACATTAATGGAACAAATTTCAGGTCCTTAAAACCCTAAATATATATTTTTTTCTATGTTAACAAAATCGACTTAAAAAATAATTTGAGTTTCTTAAAAGTTAAAACATATTTAAAAATTGAAAATAGGATGAATTCTATTGATACTATTCAAGTTAGTAGCAATACTCAGCCAAAAATTTCCCAGACATCATAAAAATCCTATTTATATGCCACCTATAATTAGACCAAAATGAACGATTAATTACTGAATAGTGTGACCTCTAAAAGTAATCCAATCGATAGCTCGTATCCGACAGTCTGCAAGGAAGAAGAATCAAACAAGGTAAGCTTGCTTAAAGCTTAATAAATTCGTAATAAACTTAAAATTCAACTTACCATAAATAATGAAAATTTTAAACCTTTTACAAGATAATTTCATATTATGATCATAAGTTCATTAATTATCTATACCATCACAAATCTCACAAGGTTAGTGAGTTCGTATGTAGACATATGACTTTTTCATGATATCAAATTTATACATGGACAACACATTTGGCATATAAATCAAACATCATATTCATACATAACAATCTAATATCTCAATTTATACATATAATTTCACATATCATTTCATGTAATAATTCCCTATAGCTTTTTTCTTATAACCATTTCATTTTATACATTTAACATATAAAGATTCACTAACTCTTATAGTTACATTCCCTTCCTATACAACACAACCTCACAAGGTTGGTGAGTATTACCAAGAAACATATAATTCCAACAATTAATGTGTCTTGTAATAATAGCACCTTAAGTATATATATCTCATCCATCATATGTTCAATAAACATACTTTCTCATTTCAACCATTTATATCAACATTTTCCATTTCACATGTCTTGACGATATTCATTTCATATATATATACATATTCGTTTAAGCCTTTAACACTTTGTTTGAATGTTACCATAACAATTAACTTTTATTATTTCAATGGATCCTTATAAAAGTATTCAATACGCAAGTTCAGTACATTTACGCTCGTCAGCTAAGTTACGTTTACGCTCACCAGCTAATATGCGTTTACGCTCGTCAACTAATATACGTTTACGCTCGTCAGCTAATATGCGTTTACGCTCGCCAGCTAATATACATTTACGCTCGTCAGCTTATATACGTTTACGCTCATCAGCTAATATACTTTTACGCTCGTCAACTAATATATGTTTACTCTTGCCAGCTAATATAAGAAACATTGCGTTCGAAACCTTTATTTGATCCGTCGAAATTTACTTCACATATTTATTTACTTTACATTATACATATTTCACATGTATATATTTACTTATCGAACTTTATCAACATTATTATTGAAATAAACTAAGTCCATAGTTAAAAATAAAACTTATTTCACATTATGCCATTTCGAGCACACATCCAGATAGTTCATATTTTTCAATCAGAAGAACAATATATCTAACAATGCAATTTAGTTCAATTTACTAATCGTCATATACAATTCTATTTAATTCATTCATAACATAAATGGAAACTAACATATCATATAATTAATTAAATCTTTCTTTTTCACATGAATTTAAATATATTCTTTCATTATTTATAGTCATGGCTTTCAATTATAATTTCATTTCAGTTATACCATTTCAAGCTCACATCTATAAATTTCATATTTTCTAATGACAATACACATCATCACCAATTATTCCAACTCATCACATAATTATTCTCAAACAATCAAACTCAATTTCAACATGAATAGATATGTCTTAAATTACAAAAAAAAAACATATAATTAATTTGATAAATTTACGAACTTACCTCGACTAAAATAGTTGTAAAAATAGAGTCGACCACTTATCCAAGAATTTAGCTTTTCCTCAATCAAAGTTCGCTTCTCTCGTTTCTTGATCTAAATAATAATTTCATTTAATTAAATAATTCAAATAACTTAAAATACTTAATCCAATCCTATGAGTCATTTTATTTTGAATTTACGAAATTACCCTATCATTTTAACTTTTGTGTAATTTATTCCCTAAACCCAAAACTCACAATTTAAGCATAGTTAAAAAAATACCCATGCAACTGATTTTTATCTCAACCATGCTCAACTCACTTTTATCAAAACTTCACAAGAAATTTATGAAATTTCACTATTTTAACATTTAATCCCTACTTACAAAATTAACAAAATTTACTAAATCAAATAGTCCTTAAAAATTTCATAGCTTCAAAATCTAACAATTTCTATCATAACTCAAACAATTTCACTCTAATTTAAATCTTACTCCCTATTTCTCATTTTTACTTTAATTTACAAAATTTACAAAATTCGGTTATTACTACGTGAAATCAACAATAACTCAAACAATTTCACTCTAATTTATTTGTTTGAGTCAAATGAGAGTTTATCTCTACCATGAATCAAGATCTCCCTAAAAGACTTGTATGAAGGGGGTAAAGAGCACAACAATAGCATAGTCTGATCCTCATCGTCAATCTGAACCTCAACATTATTTAAATCATTCAAAAGACTAATAAATTGACTAATGTGATCTCTAAGAAGCTCACCTTCATTCATGCAAAACGTAAATAGACGTTGTTTCAGCACTAAACGATTAGCCAGAGACTTAGTCGAATAAAGAGTTTCTAGCCTTTTCCACAAGGCAGATGAGGTCTTCTCCATCAATACCTCCTGCAATACCCTATTTGCGAGGCACAACTGGATTGCAGACAAGGCCTTTTCATCAAGCTCTTTCCATTCTGATTGATCTAGATTATCAGGCTTTTTCCCGGTAATAACCTTTTTCAAATCGGTCTGAACTAAAATTGTCATCATTCGAACTTGCCACAAATTGAAATTTGTGTCACCATCAAACTCTCAATATTGAACCTTGTTGCTGCCATCTCTGAACGGGCTGATCTGCGTAAAATCGAACTAGTTCTGATACCACTTATTGAGGATTGACCCGATTAAGCAACGAACAAGTTAAAAATAGCAAAAGAAATTGAGAAATTGAACACACAAATTTAACGTGGAAAAATCCCTCCGAAGAGGATAAAATACCACGGGCAAAGACAATTTTACTATAATGGCAAAGAACGAAGAGTACAAAAGATGGAGATAAAAACTAAACCCCAAAAAACCCGAAAATAAAGAACCCTCAAAACGTAAATACTAAATTCTCCAAAAGTGTTAGGAGTTCTAAACTATGATGGGTATGTCTAAATGGGTATATTTTTAAGGTTGTAAAAGAGCCTATTTATAGGCTAAACTCCTAAGTCAAATAATAATAAAATAATCTAGAATAATAAGAATTTGACTCAAACAAATAAACAGAGTTTAATTGAAACAAATAAACAGAGTTTGACTGAAAGATTATTTCTCAAATTTGATTTGAAATAAGAGTCATAATTCAACAATACTCAACCCGTTAAAGCTTTCCATTTATCCAAACTTTGGACACCAGTGGTCTCCGTAAGTCAATACTTACTGCCAAACGAGTGAAGCGTCCCTTCCAACCACAATCAGTGTGAACATCCAGTTTAACCACCGAGCCAATCATCTGACAAATCACCCTTAACAGGCAGTCCGAGTAGTATCCTTCAGGCAACCCAGGTAACCTAACCCAAACTACTTGTGATTCAAAGTCGCTTTGGGATGTCGAGAAGTCTGTTGACCATGGCCTGACCGACAGGTATCTTCCAAACACTACCCACGGCGTAGTAGTCAAAACCTTGTTGAAATCGTTCTCCTCTTGAAATAAAACCAAGTAAAAATCATTCTCAAGATCCATTAATTGAAATAGGCCTTGAGGATTCCAAAGTAGTGTAAAAATCCAATCCGACCCCCTAGTAATTTAACAATAAACGCCTTAGCCATTCGACACACCCTTAGTAATCCAATCCAATACTTCACTCGATCAAAGAATATGATCGATGGCACCCCTTCAATCATTTCAGTGACTGTGCATCCCCCTTCAAAAGCATAAACTCCTCTTCTTGAAAGTCATCTTGCTTTTTCTCTGATGAAGCCTCTAGGAGGGTAGATTTGTAAGACGCTTTGGGGACCTTGAAGATTAGCTTCTGACCATTGATGTCCACAATCGGGTCATCAAAATCAATCTATAAATCAATACAAGTATGAACTTTCCTCATTGCTTTTCCAATCCTTAAGTTGGAACCAAAACTATTAGCGCTGACCACAAAGTCCACCATAGGCAGTGTTTTAGACATTGCTTTCAAAATTTTGAAAAGCTATGGTTAGAAATTAGTATTTAATCATGATTCTATAAGTTTTAGAATGTACACAAAACTTATAATTGAGTGAATCGAATTTTTAAACTTAGAAAGATTTTCAAAGCTCTCTCTCTTTCACGTAAAATTTGAAATTAATAATAACAACAACACATATGCAATATATACAAAATTAAAATAAAATAATTTAACTTGTGAGTAAAGAAAATTGAAATAGGTAAATATATCATATTAAAAATATTAAATGTTATCCAATTATTTATTACAGTATTATCATTTTTCTATAGCACATCACAAAGAGATCAAGTTAGTGAAAAGGAAATTTAATATTAAAATTCTATTTTTTAAAAAATTAAATATCGAGTTGACTTATGACACTAACATAATCAGTAACACTATTTATATACACAAACTTGGTAAGAGAAAATATTTGATGTTAAAAGTTAATTTTTTTTTAATTTACTTAAGAATTATTATTGATGTAGTGCTAAAGAATTTGTTTATAACTCCATTACACATGGATTCAATCTCAAGACATGTTAATTTAAAGTTATTTTATTTAAAAAGTATATAAACATATATCAAAATAATAATAGTAGTCATTTAATAAAAGAGTATATTAGTAATTTCCTAATCGAGTCGGTATTTGATTAATCCGTAGCACCAATTCATTTAAGGGTTTTATTAATGGCATAATTGCAAAAAAAACCTCAACATTTGAGGGCTTTTGGTTTTGTGCCCCTGACTTTTTTTTATTTACACCCTCAACATTATAGTTTTTTAAGAAATAAACCCAGTTTTAACGGTAAACATTAATTGACCGTCCGATCAATGAAATAAACTTATGTGATGTCATAGATGTCATCATTTTTTTGTTACATCTCTTTTCTTCTTTTCCCTCTTCTCTTTACATTACAACTGCAACTCTTTTTCTCCACCATTACTGCTGTTACTACTTTCGCTGCTGCCACTTCCATAACCACCCCACCTCTCTTCCACTTGGGTTTCGACCTAGCAATGCCACCACCTTCACCCCAAGCAATTTACAGTCTCTTATAAATTTCAGGGTTTTTTATTTCAGAAAAAAAAAAGATGGAAAGAAAAAGTAAGAACTTACAAAAATTATATTTCAAGCTAAACCTAAATAAATGCTTTATATGAGTCAATGAAACCTTTCCTTTTATATTTATGGTTCCAAATTTTGCAATAAAACATAAAAGAAAAAATGAAATTCATATCTGAACCAAGCTTAATACAAATCTTCAGCTAACTAAGTCCTCAATTTTTTTTTACAAAAAATCAAATTTGGAAATCAAGAATAGCTCAAATTTCTACACAGTAACAGAAAAGCTAAAAGAAATTTAATTACCACTAGGATTTGAAAGAACAAAAATCGACATCACTGATGTCGTTGATTGAAATTGGAGAAAACTTAGATCTGGGGAGAGATTTCAAATAAACCAACGGCAAGATCACAAGTTTTCAAGTGAGCATAAAAAAAACCTAAAAAAAACAAATACAACGAGAAACAAACTTATTTGAGAATTGCAATCACTTGAACTCGTAATTGCCATTATTGAGTTACCGAGTCCAAGAACTTCAACTCAAAAAAAAAAACTCAACTTCCAAAACGCCAAAAAATTTGAAACAGAGAAGAAAAGAAGTTGATTGTTTAATTGTTTGTGGAACTAAAAAAACTCGTTGGCTTTAGCTTTGTTTCCCTCAATTATCAGTAGTTGAGAAAGTGTTGTTTAATCATTTGGGGTGGAGGCAGTGGCATTGCTAGGTTGAAAAAGAGTATTTTGTTTTGTGTTGCAATAGCAATGGAGAGAGAGGAAGTGTTTTTACTGTTAAAATAAGGCTGATTTCGAAAAAAAAATCATAACATTGAGGGTGTAAATAAAAAAAAAGTCAATGGCATAAAACCAAAAGCCCCAAAACGTTGAGGGTTTTTTTTCAATTATGCCTTTATTATTAGTATAGATAACTAATGTAGAAAATAAATAATGCTTATTAAAACAAAAAATGTATAAAAACATGTTAAATAAAAGCTTTACTTTAGTGGTAAAATTAAGATTTTATCAATTTAATTAGTGTGGGTTCAAATCTCACTATATACATTTTTTTTTGTTAAAATGAAAAGATTAAAATACCCTCGAATAATATATATTATTTTAATTATGGAAGGACATTTCTATAATTTTCCTAATTGAGTTGGTGACCCGATTGAGGATGACAATAACTCAATAGAACACTTAATAAACTAGTTTTCTTTTTCACTTGTGTTGCAAGTGAATACGCGTATCTATTTTTTATAAATTAAAAATATATAAAGTATAACATGTTTAATATAACAATCTGGTTTCTAGTAGTGTCAAAAAATGCGGTTTCGAGATCTCTTTTCCATAAATTGAGCCTATAAATTTTAAATTGGGACATTTATGGAATTAGTGTATTAATTAATTTGATTTTGGATAGGTAATTTAGTCGAAATTGTGGTTAATTAGGGTCTAGGGACTACATTGTAAAGTTCAATTGCTATAGATTTTTAATTAGTAAATGACTTAGAGACTTAAATTGCAATTAAGCAAAGGTTCAAAACAAAAATTATACTATGTTAAATTACATATTAGTGGACGGTATGATTATATGATCAATAACTTAATTAAAATAAAGTTTATTAAATTAAAGTAAGGTTAATTATGTTAATTAACAACTTAATCTTGGTTTATATATGAAAGTTCGGTGGAAAGAAAGAGAATTGCATCTTCTCCACCTAATTCTAAAGAAAGAAGAAGAGAAAAACGTCATAGCCAAGGGTTTTTAAGCTTTTGGCTTTTAATTTCAAGTAAGTCCCTAGCTATTTTTATTTGATTTTTATGGAAATTGAATCTTGGGAGGTTGATCTAGTTAACCCATGTACTAATTTGTAAAATTGTTAAAATTTTAAAAAGTTTTCAGGATAGAGAATTGAATGATTTTAGTGTTAAATTGTTGCAAATTAAGCTTAGTATATGAAAAGGACTAAATTGTAAAAATTAATTGTTAGTTTCGTATATTAGTGACCAAATTGAATAAAATAAAAAAATTGCCATGAATTATTGGTAGGGATAGAAAATAGAGGATCCCTAATGAGTTTTGGTGGAATTGGATTTTAATCCGAGGTTTTAAATTGAAAGTTATTCTAGTCTCGGTTTTAAGGAATAAATTGGATAAATTAAAATTTTTACATGAATTAATAAATTGTTTGTGAATTAACTAGAACCTGATAGTATGTTATGTTTATAACTATTCGTAGCTAACGTCGACGCCAAACTCTCGAGAGGAAAAGGAAAATCAAAAGTGGTCGACTAGTAGCCGAGAATTTTATTACCAAAATTAAAATTAATTATCAAAATGCTTCAAAATTAATTTAATATTGTTACCAAAAACTTTTTCGGATGGATTTCAACCATTAACCAAGGGGAAGATGAAAAAAAATTAAAAGGTCAACATATAATATGGTAATGTACTGACGGAGATAATCGTCGAAAAATGAATGATGAAATAACCTAAAACGTTTTACTGACTTAAAAACCGTCAACATAGGATAATATATATTTACCTATGAGTTTTAATCGTAACTATAGGGTTATTCCAAACCCCTTATACCGATGGATTTGGCTTATAACAACGCATTTTTTTTGTTGGTATATGACAATTTTGTTGTAGTTGTAAGAAATTGTTGAAGAGGTTGATGCAATTTTTTGAAAGAAAGTGGCATGACTTTTGTTGGAGAAGAATTGTGATTTTTTTTTTACTTCCCTCTTACTTTTACTTAGTTTTTATTAAGTTTCAATTACTTAAAAGAAAATTCTTTTTCTTTTTTTTCGTTATCACCCCTATAGACTATAATCTCTTTGAACACCATTAACGTCGGCTAATTTCCACTCTATACCTTTCAATTCAACATCTCATCACTATTCCCGTCCCCAAATGAAAATTTCTTTTAATTCTTTTGGGATCATTTGTTTTAAAACACTTACATCATGCTTGATTCGCTGTAATGAAATTTTGATTTAAACTTTCTAAAAATTATAAAAGAAAAATAAATTAATATATTAGTAAATTTTTATTTTAATTCTTATAAAATATATAATTTAATTTCGGCTCCCATTTTTTTTCTAACTTTACCCTTATTTTTGGATAGATCAAGAACATGCATGTAAAAATAAAATGCTTTTCCTTGAGAAATATTACCATTAATTTTACACTTGTGTCTTGAATGTGCAAAAAAATTTATTTTGGTTATGGCCTTGAAATTTTTTTCGAGAGGAATGATGATAGAGATGGATTAAAAAAAATAGTAATTACGAAAAATAAAAAAATAAAAAAATAAAAAGTAGAGGATTGGTTATTAGTTAAGTTTTTATTAATCTATTGTTATTTTTCTAATTTAATTGTTATGTTGTATTTTTTTTATAACAAAGGAATGATGTATTATTCTTTTCAATATGTTTTATCTTTCAATAAATGGTTGTATATGTGCATGGTTTTATTTAAAAAATACCAAAACAAGTTTGAAATAATTTTGTTGTTGATTAAAATTATAAATTAAAAGAAATTTTTTAGATGACTAATTAAAATATTATTGTTTGCCAGTTGAGTATTAGTTCGATTGGCATCAGTTGAAACTATTTTTAAAAAAAAACAAAAATAAGTCTCGATTTATATTTTAAAAAATGAAAATGAAGTCGCCATCAATAATTTTTTAAAACAGGTGTAATTGGGTCATCTCTTGAGATTTTTTTAAAATAATCATTAAAAGAGTTTTGGTCCTTGAAACCATAAAATGAGTTCAGGAGTTGGTTAGCATAAGGAATGTTAGCACCCTTCCACGCCCAAAATTAGTACCTAATCGATTATTCAAAATCTTATTTGTTGAAAATTAAAAATTCGAGAAAAATTTAAGTCGCGATCCTTAAATGCACGAATGTCAAAATTATTCTATTTTGAAAACAAATTTTACTCCCGAAGAAAGCTTATTATTTCTAATTAATCGAGAAAAAGTCACATCCAGTAAGTTAGGACATAACAATTTGAATATTCGAAAATGACTAGCTTTCAAAAAATCTCGTATTTAAATTTTAAAAGGATATTTAATTATCCCAATTCAAAGAAAAAAATCACACCTAGTGAGTTTAGACATGATTTTTCAAATTCCAGAGACAAGGGATATTTCCTCGATTTATTAAAATAATTTGAGTTTTTTTAAAAAAACAAATTTTCGTGTTATGCAAAAATATACACATGATTTACAAGTATACATAATAAAAAGCAATAAATACATAAAATACAATAAAATAAAATAATATACATATTCATATATAAAAGGGATCAAATAAAAAAATTACATTAAAAATGGGTCAAATTTGAATTTTTGAAAACTTTAGGGGTCAAATTTGAATTTTTGGAAAAATTAGAGGACAAATTCAAATTTTTGGAAAAATTGGAGGTCAATTTCGAATTTTTAAAAAGTTTAGGAGTAAAATATAATTTTAAAATAAAATAGAGGCTTCATGGGAAATAAACCCAAAAATCCTGACACGTGACAGCCCTTGGGACATTTTTGGGCAAGGACCAAATTGAAATCAAGTAAAATTGTTGGGCCGAATTGAAAATGATAAAAATTGGGTCAAAAGGACTTGATTGAAATAATTGTTTAAAAAAAGGACCTAATGGGAAATTTGCCCAAATTTAAAAAAAATAAATTTCTCCCCTCAAACGTGTCGTTTCACTGTGTGCTTATCCAACCTTTTTTTATTTCATTTCTCTTTTACTTTCTATAAAAAAAACTCTAAGTTTCGTTTCCTTTTTCTCTCAAAAAAAAAAACTTTCCTTCCCTCTCCAGCCCCCATTCGATCGACCATGGGTTGAAGAGCCCTACAACCGTTCATCTCAACGTCGACGACCTGCTGACGGCCACCGCGGATGATGCAAAAAGGTTAAAAAAAATCTCAAAATCCCTTTTATTTATTTTTGAAAATACAAAAAATATATATTATTATCGAAATTTAAAAAAAACAAGAAAATACCTTGGTTGCTTTGCTCGAATATTTCGATTGCTAAAGAACCTTTTGCTGCTAATTTTTCTAGTAATTTTGTGTATTTTTTCTCTAATTTCGTATCCTTGTGTTGTGTCGAATACATTTTTGAGTTGGGTTTTTATAATCCTTTTTACAACCAATTTTTCAGTGATGTACGTGAAGTGGAGTCCAAATCCAACGGAATCGATGACGACGATGACAGTGGCTGCGCGAGCGTGGGTGTGCCGCGGCAGCAACGACTGGAGACTAAAAGAAGCTAAGGTTAAGGGTTTTTTTTTTGTTTTGTTTAAATTAGGGTTTTGTTAAATATAAGCTAGGTAATTGGGCTTGAGGGTGTATTTGGGCTTTGGGTTATGTAATGGACTTTTAAAATAATAAGGATTATTTTATTATTTTAATAAATAAAAATGAAAAAAATGGTTTTTTAATAGCCCGGATAAATTGAGCTTCTACAACTGCCCCTCTTTACTCGTTGTCGTGTAACAGGAACGAAGAAAAAACTCAAAAGAAGATCAATTTTATTCGGTCCCGCCGCTTTTCGTCGTCTGATATTTCTCTTTTTCAATAACTCGTTTTTTCACTTCATTGTATCCGCTTATCTTCAATATTGTAGCTTTATCCTGCTCCATTATATCTTTAGGGAGATAAGACTTGCTAATATAACCTCAATCCAATCTACTGCAACTTCAGGGATATAGGATTTGGTGTTATAGCTTCATCTTGCTCCACTGTAACTTTAGGGAGATAAAAGATTTGTTTTCATGATTTTAATCCGACCTACTGCAACTTCAGGGGTATAGGATTTGTTCTTGTAGTTTCATCCTGCTATACTACAACTTTATAGAGATAAGAATTCGCCTTCGTAGCTTCACTCTATTCCTCTGCAACTTCAGTGAAGATCGAGGTCTACTACTATGAGTTTTAATCCGCCTCTCTACAACTTTAGGGGTATAGGATTTGCTTCTGTAGCTTCAATTTGCCCCTTTATAGCTTTAGGGGTAAAAGATTGGATTGTTTCAATCTGCCCCATAGTCGGGGTAAGAGATCAGATGGTCTTCAATCTGCCCTCTAGTTAGGGTAAAAGATTGGATTACTTCAATCTGCCCCATAATCGGGATAAGAGATCGGATGGTCTTCAATCTGCCCTCTAGTTAGGGTAAAAGATTGGATTGCTTCAATCTGCCCCATGGTCGGGGTAAGAGATTGGATGATGTCTTCCATCTGCCCCATGATCGGGGTAAAAGATTAAATGGTCTTTAATTTTGTTAAAGAGGTTCTTTATCTCTGTGATTGTGGATGATCGATGCTCATTTCGTTCAGAATTATCTCCTCTTGTTAATAGTTCCTTACTGGCATAGACATCTCTTTTTTGCTTTCTACATAAAATAAAATCTGCTTGTATTGAGTTGATGGACTATAAATAGCATTCATAGGATGAATTTTATGCCTGCTGAGTTTGTCTATAATCGAAGTGTGAATAGCTTTTCTTGATATGCCTTCTCTTCATTTTGTTGGCATTTTATTTTATTATCTTGTTACAGAGGCTTGTGATCCTGATAAATTCTGATTTCTTTTCGCAATTCGCCACAATGAAATCTGTAAACTGTATTATGCGAGCGCAATGCGGTTCATTTCTTAGGTAACATCTACCTTTTGGTGCTCTTGACCCTGTTTCCTTCTCTAGTGAACAACACAAACATATACTCACATGCATATACTTTACAGTGTTCTGTGATCGATTTCTCTCTGGGTTTTGTGCTCATAGTTCATTATTTTGCACCATCTTCTGGAGTCGTGATTAGATAGTGAACAAATGATGTAAAAAGCTTCAGATGCTTGAGAAGTACATGAACAGGAAATTAGTGTAATTGCATGCATGGTTACAAAGGGACTTGCGTTCTGGAGATTGTTGTGTTTGTGTTAGCAGCAATGTTAAATCTAGAAATGAGGTAGAATACTTAGTTTAACGTTCTTCTCTGATCATCTTTCTACCTGAAAGGAAACCATAACAGAAGTTTAAGATCATTTCTATTAATGTTTCTAATCCACCTGGAGTATTTTGAAGCTAATACTAAGGGGTACTGTTTGAGGAGACAGATTTTAGAGCTAGTGGTTTGATACCAATGTTGAAGGTTGGCTTTTCATCATCATCTAAATATTTGTGACTCTCTCTATATATCTCTATACTACTATATATAAAAAAGGAAGGCTGTGAGGCCTTTCTTCTTTCTTACTTGACACCTGTCCAATTCCATTTCCTTTTCTTTTTTTGTTTGACATAATAATATAATGGCTAAATTTCAATTCTAATCCCCCTGTTTCTGAGATTATATAAGAATAGTTAATTTTCAATTTTGATCCCAATACTTAGCTCAAATTTGAGATTTAATTTCTATACTTAAATTTTGAAATAATTTGATAGCTCAACTTTTATAATGTCATTAGCCTAAATATTTTATTTCGATTAAAATGTTGATGTGAATTTTTAAGAAATTATTAACACAGTTAAGATTTTCTATTAAATTCAAGTCCATTACGATGTCATTTGTAATGAGCATACTAAGGTGGTATTTTTTTTAATTTCAAATTGTCATAAATTTTAATACTATTAATAAATAGATCTACATTTTTAAACTCAAAAAAAATAAAAATATTAAATTCTTGAAAATAAAAATATAAAATTAAACTTCAAATTTATGAATAGTACATTAACTTGGAGGATGTTGCAACATTTGAATGTATGCAAAAATAAATAAATATTTAACCCAACGTGGGTGGGAATTATATTTTTAACTATATAAAAAAAGAATGTCCTCATGCTAACACGCGGAATTGCCTCCTTATTTTCTCTATTCTTTTCTGCATTTTATAGGAAAATGGTAAATTTTCAATTTTGATCCTTATACTACATTCAATTTTTAGACTATATAATAAGAGTCAAATTTTAATTTTGATATTTGTGTTAGACTCAAATTTAAGATTCAATCTTTATACTTTGACTTTTGATATAATTTGATACTTCAATTTTTTACAATGTCATTGATTAGTTTAATTAAAATGCTTAAGTAACTTTTAAAGAGATATTCAAGTCTATTGTAATGTTATTTTCTGTTACATGACTATTAAGTATGTTTTTTTTAATCTCAAAATGTTACACCATTGAATTTAACAAAATAACTTAATGGTGGTAACAAATGGATCCAAAATTTTAAATTTAAAAAATAAAGGGCTCAAATTTCTAAAATTAAAAGTATAAATACTAAATTTCAAATATACAAAGAGTACATAAACTTGAATTATTTGTTGATATTCAAATAATTATTCTTTAATCTGATCAAAAATAATTAATAGTTAACACAATGCGAAATGTTGTGGGATCCATACTAGAATATATATAAAAGGAAGCTCTTGTTAAGTTGTGGCTACACTATTGGTGATTTCTTTCACCTTATAAAAAAATGGTTAAATTTTAGTTTTGCTTATTCTATTATGCCTGATTTGAAATTTAATTTTTATATTTTTATAATGTTATTAATTAGTTCTCGTTAATTTTTTTAATTGAAATATTATATCGTTGTATATAATTTAAATGTTATAAAGGGTTTTAGAGATTATCATGTGGTTTTCTATTTTTTTAACTGTAAGTCAAACAACTCTAACTCAACGCACATTGTTTGAATTGAAATTGAATTAACTTTAAGAGACGATTGTGGAGAGATAATGAATAATACCATATTGTAAAATTTTTAGTGCGGATTCATTTCTCACGATTCTCAATTGAAATGATAATTGACCTAAAGCTAAATGGAGATTAATTGAGCATAAAATAATCATACTCGATTGGGGTATAAGAGTGAAAAGATAATTGTACTAAAATAATAAAGGAAGAAAGAAATGGCAGAATGCCTGATGCAAGAATATGCAAATTGCTTTCTCAATTCAAGTCACAATTACAAGTCTTTATATATATCTCTCAAAGAGTTAATTTCACATGATTTACTCCTAAAATCATGTTAAACAACCAACCACAAAATCAGATTTTTTTTCTATAGGATTTTGTCAAAGCAAAAAATATGATTTTTTATTAGCCCAAAAATAATCTTGCAATTTTCAATTCAGCCCATTATCTTTCTTTTTGTTTCAATTTAGCCGGATTCTGCTTGTTTTTGAACTTCGACATTCCGATTGCGTCCCTGATAAAATTTAAGTAAGAAATCACAAGCTTAGTAGCATTCTATTAAAAATTGACCAAAATTAGGTACATTAAACACATAAAATTAGCTTGCTACCATTAGTGATAAAGTAATCCTTTATTTGTCAATTATCTATTTAGCGTATGATATCTAGATGTGTTCATGGATTGGACCGGGTTTAGATTAGGCTTATGAATGGTATCAATGTTGTACATAGTTGCCTAAGCTCTAACTTCAAATATAGATCTCAAAATTTGTTCAAATCTATCCATATTTGTAAATAGTTGATCTAAACCTATTTATGTCCACCCATATTATTTTCTAATAAATATATAAAATTATTTTATATTTAGTAAATATATATACTTTTACTATGATTATATTTTTTATTTTATTAAATTTATAAACACAAGTGAAAACATACTTTTTTGGTTAATATACAAAAAAAATTCTTAAATTATTGCACTTTATTTTTAAAAACTTTTATATTATTTTTTAGTTAAAAAGCCCCTTAAACTACATCGGTATTAAATGCAAATTAATTTTAAAATTCAAAATATTTTTTATTTATGATTAAAAAAATAGATTAGAGGCTTATTGAATTATAAAAATAGTATAAAGACTTGTTTAAACAAAGTTTAGTAGTTTAAGGGCTTTTTTAGTATATTCGTCTATTTTTATTTATGTAGTATATTCAATTTAATGTGTTATAAATTACATTATACATTTATAATCTATATCTATAATATATATTAAAAAAATGAGTTTGAACAACTTTTGAACTGATGAAAATATCTTTATTTTTAATCATATTACTAAATTTATAAATAACATCAAATAGGTAGGCATATTCAATCAAGTAGCATCTAATAAAAATATCGATAAAAATGAGATTGTTAGCATTAATAAGTTAAAATTATATAAAAAAGAATGAAACATTAAAACAATAATTTTTCGAAGAGATAATATCGACTTATATTCAAACAATAATGATACCCGAGAGGTATTAAAGATTATGGGATAATATAATATTATGATAATATTATTTCTTTAATTTTTTTTATAAATTGTTTATACTGAAAGAAGCGAGCACTTTTAAATTATTATTTTTTATTTATCCGTTATTTATTTAGTGTAGATCAAAAACATTTTTTGTGAATTAATTTTGAAAGAAAATAAAATTTCAATAATTATTTTTATTCATTATTATTAAATATATTTATTAATTTAATATAAATATCTTTCATATTTGTCATGAATTACTATAATTAATGCATGTTGCTTTACTAAATTATTTATTATTTTTTCAATTTAATATTATATTTTACTTTCTTACATAGTTTCAGAATTGTATATTAATTTTAATAAATTTGTGTATTAAAATATTAATTCATTGTTTAATTAATTTTTTAGTTAAATATTGATTTTTATGTTGGATTTAAATTATTTTATCTAATTATTTACCACTTTACCATCTGACTATTTACACTTTTTTTATTTCCAAACAAATGTTCATTTAATTATTTTTTTTGGGGGATTGTAGAAAGGAATTATGTAATTAATTAAAAATTAGAGGAGATAAGAAAAAAAAAAGAAAACTCAAATGCATGAGTTAATAATTCTATTTGTTTAATATGCATGTTAATAAATAATATAATTTTTTTTAAATTTTCAAGAAAAATTAAAAATAAATACAAAATTCATAAAAAATTAAAAGTATTAGCATAAAATATATGTGGGTTGCTATGCAAGCTGTCATATTTAAGAATTTACCGTACGTTTGATTCACTGAAATTAAATAAGTTTATAATGAAATAGAGTTTTAATGGAATAGAGCTATAATGAAATAAAGCTGTAATCAGTAATTCAATTGTTTGGTTGAATGTAATGGAATAGAATTGTAATAGTATTCTTGTGTTTGGTTAAATATAATAGATGTTGTAATAGTATAAGAAAAAACCTAAAATAACCAGAGTACTCTTAGCAGAATTTTTTAAGTAGATGATTATTGTTATTGTTATTAAATATAATTTAAGAAAAAAATAATAAATAATTTAATCATATTTTAATATTATTATTATTAAATATAATTTAATAAAAATAATAATATATAATTTAACAACATCTTTAATATAATTATTTTAATATTAAATTATATTAAAATATTTCAAATATTTTATTTTTATATTTTATGAGTCCAAATTTTAAAGGAGTAATTTAGAAATTAATTTTGTTTTGTTATTCAAAGTTGTATGGAATAACTATTTTTTGATATCATCAAAGAATAACTAGTACGAGAAAGCAAGTAATAGAGAAATAATAATCATTCTATTGAATGAGTATTACGCTCAACCAAACATAGTGTTAATATTTTAATCAGTATTTTCGCAAAATAATAACAATTTAATTCTTTTAAAAAATTAAAAACCAAATTTAACTTTAAAAAAAGACAAAATAAAAAAAATATTAATAGCCGATTATGCCAAATCAAAAGGATTTTATTATTAAGAAAGAAAAAATGTGGTGGCAGGGGTAAAAAAGGAAAGAGAACACCGGTTCAAATATTTTGACTGAGCCGTCCTACTCGTCATGGTTGGCGGTTTCTCCTACACTTTGTTGATATAATAAAAATATAAAGGGATTCATTAAACTCATTTCTCAAAGCTGTCCATCCTTTTCCATCTCCATTAATTTTCCATTTCCATCAATATTGTTCATCATAATACTAATAATAATTTGAGAGCCATATACCAGATCTGAATCTCTCTCGTTTACCATAAAAAATCGAGAGAACAAATTGCAAAGAAAATGGCAACAGTCTCCCCTCTCGCCAAATACAAGCTGGTCTTCTTAGGCGATCAATCCGTTGGCAAAACCAGCATCATCACCCGCTTCATGTACGATAAATTCGACACCACTTATCAGGTATTCCTTTTTCCTTTTTCTTTTAAACAATTCGACGTGCCTTCTCATTGATTCTCGCCGATTCAAGCATGATTTGACCGTTTTCCTCTGTTTCCTACGTTGTGATTAAACATATTGATCTGAAGCGTTAATCACGGATTTGATATCGTTTTTGCTTGTGTTGTTGATCGCTGACGAAATTATTTTTAGTTTTGAAATATGCTTGTTTTTAAAGTAAATGGATTTGTCATCAATTTTGCATAATATATTAAACAGATACAGATCTCTTTTTTTTTAAATTTTATAATTTGTATGATGTTTATGTTCCTATCTTAATTGTTTCAAATTTGTTGAATTTGGATTTACCGTAGTCTAGATCATAGAATAGGTGAATCGACAGTTTATATGTCTATTTTCCTTGAATATGCTCGTGATTTATTGACGTAAATCAATTGCAGGCCACTATAGGAATTGATTTTTTGTCAAAAACAATGTATCTTGAAGATAGAACGGTTCGATTGCAGCTTTGGTACTACGATTCCTTCCATTTCTCTCTTTTTAACGATGTAAAATCTTGGATAAAACTGTTCAACGCTTATTTTATACGACTCTTCAACGGTTTCCATCATGTTGAATGAGCATAAGCACATTTCTTGTGAACTTAAAAAGGACTGTTTTGATTGCTTTGAATTAGTTTCAAACAGAGCTTGCCTTTGTTGTGAGGCAGATATAATGTGTTGTCACCCTTGGATCTTTGAGTTGGTGAAACAAACAATCAAAAAATCACTTTTTCTTGTTGAAATCTCCCAGCATTTCCTCTTCTATGCAGTTGGGAACTGTTGTGAACTCTGCCTTCTTGGAGAAGACTATCCAGACACCGTCTAGTCTCTCCCATATTCGGTTCCTGATGACCCCTTTAGAGAATATAGCATGCCAGTTAATCCAATTTATTGGTTTATACTATTGATAGGCTCTTCAAAATTTTCAATTGACTTATCTTCATTTGAGTTCTATCTTATAATCTCACAGGGATACTGCTGGCCAGGAGAGATTTAGGAGTCTGATTCCAAGTTATATTAGAGATTCTTCTGTTGCAGTAATTGTCTATGATGTAGCTAGTAAGTATATAAAACAGCTCTCCCATGATAACCAGGAACATTAGCTTATTTATATTCCTCATTTAGATATCTCCTTGCAGATAGGCAATCATTTTTGAACACTTCAAAGTGGGTTGAAGAGGTACGCACAGAACGAGGCAGTGATGTCATTATTGTCCTTGTTGGCAACAAAACTGATCTTGTTGATAAAAGGTCAGTGTTGAGTTCGAAACTTCAACCTTTTAGATTGGTTTTCAATATCTAAATGATTAAGAGGGTTTTAAGCACTCACAGCTTAGAGTCATTCTTGGATTGGTGATTAAACAGGCAGGTTTCTATAGAGGAAGGAGATAACAAGGCAAAAGAATTTGGAATCATGTTCATTGAAACCAGTGCCAAAGCCGGATTCAACATCAAGGTGATGAACAAAACAACATGGTTTGCAGGGGCGGAGCCAAGGGGAGACTGGCAGGGTCGCTGGCCCCCCCTAAATGGAAAATTTCACTTTTAGTACTTTATAATTTTAAAAATTTTAAATTAGTATATGGTAAAATTACACTTTGACCCCAAAATGAGAAAGAATTAATTTAATTCTTTTAAAATTATAAAGATATAGGTTATTAAAATGATGAAATTTCACTTTTACTATCATAAAAATATATAATTTTATTCTGATCTCCTTTGAAAATTTTTTTGACTCCGCCCCTAAACTGATTTGATAGTTATATACATATACATATGCGTGTTTGTTAACTTGGGAGTTGCATGGCAGCCACTGTTCCGCAAGATAGCAGCAGCATTACCAGGGATGGAAACCCTGTCATCAACAAAACAGGAAGACATGGTTGATGTGAACTTGAAGTCGAGCGGCAATTCATCCCAGAATACAGAGCAGCAAGGAGGGGGATGTGCATGTTAAAACGGATAATGTGTTTTACTACAGCATTTTTATTTAACCTTTCAAAGCATACACAAGTAAAACTTAGCAGACACGGTAAAAGCATTGTGATTCATTTTGATTGTGGTAGTTCGTGAAGTCTTTTTATATTCCATGCATTTGGGTGGTAAGTAGAGTTCCAACTTTTTTTTTTTTAATTTTATTGTCTCGGAAAATTACATTCTAGGAATAGTCATTTATTGGGAGTGGGGGATCTTTAATGTTCATGATGTCAGATTAATATTCTATATTCAAATGAAAGCTTCCTTTTCATTTTCCCCTCCTTCTGGGGGGTTGTGGGAACGGACAGTGCAGCCATTAAAATAATACCCTCAACATAATTTCAAATTTTGAGTTTCATTTTTGAAGCCATACTTAAATTTGCTCAATTAAGTTTTCTTACCTAATAAAACAAATCTCAATTTTTATTTGCTTCACTTTAAATCAATTACTTATTCTTGAATTTAAGTAGAAAATTTTTAGTACTAACTACGAAAAAAAAGAAATTACATGTGTTAAACTTGAATTTCGTTCAACCCACATTCGCAATTACATGTGTCTAGTTTGCACCCTACCCAATTTACTAATCAATGTTATTAGAATTGAATCATATCAATTGATTGAATTAATTAAATTGACATCAAATTAGTACAGAGATTCATAAGATCAATTGAATCAAATTTATTTATTTTTAATTTTTATTTAATTAAATTATATCAATATTAATCAGTTTAATTACAAAAACATTGGTGAATACTCCTTTATTGAGAGCCTAAGTAGTTTGTCATCTATCAACAGTGACGGAACCAAGAGACCAACAAGAGCCTTGATCCCCAAATAATTTTTTTTTTCATTTAAGTCTTATATAATTTATAAAATTTTAAATTAATAATAAAAAATTATACTTTAATCCCTTCAAAAATAATAAAAAATTTATTTAAATTTTTAAAAATTATAAAAATATAGACTATTAAAATAACGAAATTACATTTTTATTATCGTAAAAATATACAATTTAATTTCGATCCTTCAAAAATAATTTTCTAGCTCCATCACTGTTCGATCGTAGGTTAAGTCATGTAATGAAACAGGTAATATAGAACAAGTAAAATTACAAATTTCCAATAAATTCGTAAAATCTGTTGGCAGATGAGAAGACATGCTGAACCTCTCTACTCATATTTACAAAGGAAACTCAGAAAAAAAAACAAACATAAAAAGCAGCTGTTCTGAAGAGGGAAAAAGAAAAACAAGTTGAAGGAGGTGCTACACATGATTGAACCCATCAATTGTTTGTCTAACTCTCAGTGTGAGATAAATCAATATCAATGTCCCCACACTCGACCTGAACCAAACAAGCAATCAACATTAATTGATGGAACTAAAGGAAAACTACCTAAACACTTTCTCTAAAAGATATTAAAATTCCACTAACTTATCATAAAGCTTTCTATTTTTTATCTCCAAGAAGAATATTTCCTCTTATATATATATATATATTATTTTTGGATAACTTTGCCTAACATAAAATTTTAAAGTTGTAAACTGCTATCAAGATAGCACCACAGGGTTGATTCTCAGCAGAAGATTATTACTCATCGAGTTAGTTTAAAGATGGCAACAGTGATTGAAATCTTTTGTCTTTGCTAAATGGAAGTATCAATTATGGAAATTTGTAGTTCGAAAATAAACTGCTTGATTGCTAGAAAAGAGCTTACAAGATTGAGAAAAAGAGGACAATTTTCCTTGAATCAAATGATGCAGCTCGTTTGTATCTTCTCCATCTGTTGCTTGGTGCATCATGAACCCTCTCGTTCGATGATTTGTCTGTTCCAATCAAATTCAGTTTTTAGTTGTAAACAAATTCCACATGGCATTGAGTAAGGTATATCCTATGGAATGAGGAAGCAAACATGTAATATGCACAAATGGAAGTAAACAGTAAATGGCACAGAGAAAAGGTAGCAGACAATTCAAAAAACCACATAGCTTTTACTGATCCAGTTAATCGAGTTCAATCTTACAATTCCTCGAAGCCCTTTGAAGTAACAGTTCCGCACAGAGTTGTGAATGTGTCAATGAAGTTCTAAATTGTTAGTGCACTGAAATTAAATGTGTCAATGAAGTTGTTTTGTCAGCTTTAATCTTCTTGAAGGTGAAAGTTTGGGCCTACGGCCACGGCTACAAGAATATAAACCTGTTTTCCGACTCTAATAACTTCCACATGAACATATTACCAAGGGAACCTCTGTTTTTCTTATAGTTATCATAAACGTTCTATTGAAAAAATGTAAGTCTTGATGTCAAAACACCACATCAAACAATATGCATGAAACATTAGAACAGAATTTTTCTTCATGACAGCTAGGTTACTAGTAGAATGTTCTACTCCTTTGGATGTTTTTTGTTCAGAAGAAACTATCAACCATATCTTAAGCAAAAAAATGCAATCATGGCTAAATCATGGAAATGGAAAATGAACCCATAGATAATTTATGGGGGATACTCAGAAAAGTGTTCAAAACATTATATATAGTACTAGCGTTGGAGATTGAATGGGGTCCAGTCCTATTTATTTCACCCTCATCAACCATCATGTTTGACAATGGTTCATTTTGTGTTTATTGCCAAGTGCATGGTTTTTCTTTTAGTCTCCCTATGGCACTAACTCTCTCTTACTACTTACATTTACTCTTTTCTACTCACCTCCTGTCTATGTATCAAACTTTTGCATCAATGACTTTTATATGGGTAATGGCACCACCCAGATTGTGTGACAAAGAAATTTTCTTTCATCTTTTCCAGCTCTACACTGGTTGCTGAAATTGTTATCAGCTGCTTTCTGAAATGAATGGCCTTTGGACATTTATTTCAAAACCATGACTTGTCAATAAACTCACCAGTGTTAAACAAGATGGTCAATCAGTGTGAAGAGAATGCAACTAGACCCCACTCAATCTCCAGCAAATAGAATATGCTTACTACCTCTCAGAGTATGTTTTACTGCAATTAACCCATTGACAGATCAAAGCTGAGTGAACTCTCACCTACGTTTAAGCTTGCTTGTCTTTGTAACACCTTTTGCAGATGCTGTCATTCATTGAGATTTAATGTTAGCATCGAGAGTAAAGGAAGAAAAAGACCAAGAGTCCAAGACTCAAGGAAAATCAGCAATGCTTTGATGATTAGATGATTAAAGTAGGTCTATAGTAACTGTGTATGATCTGCAATTCACTGCATATACCCTTTAAAATGAAGAGAGACTTTCCACAAGATCAATGTAAAGATAAGTAAATTGAACTTACTGTAACCACGCCTTCACTTTTTGAATTACCAGCAGTTTCATCATTAGATTTCAGTAGGTCGGGAGTCCCTTTCTCAATGTTTATATCCAGAATGCACGATGAATAAGCATCTTCGCTATCCACTTTCAAATCGAGGCAGTTCTGGCAACTCAATTGCGCATCCAAACACATCTGGTTTTTTGATGAAAAGGAACCTCTAAGAGGCTCAAAAAAGTTAACTGTGGTGTGCATTTTGGACTCATGTTTCCTTCCTCAGGCAAGACAGAAATGCTATAGACATCCTGGCCCTGCATAAAGATTGAAAATAAATAGAAGCATAGAATGCGCAAGCACAACTCAAATAATTTCCAATTTCCCATTTTATAGTCTCATTTTATAGATTGAAAATGAACAAAAGGTTTGAACTAACTATTAAACAGAGATCATTGGGTTCAGAAATATTATTTACAGAGCATAGAATCTAGAAAATAACAAAAATAGAAGCCAAAACGGAATTTACTTCAGCATTAAATCTAATGGGACATGAACAGATTTAAAGTTAAGCACATGTTCCATCATGAAAGCATCTCAGTGGGCTTGCAGTAAGTTATGAGAATTTTCTCTTTGCCAACAAATGAACTGATCCAATCTAAAGAAGACACAGGGAGGGATTTTAAGCTGATTTCCAGGAAGGTGGAAAAACAAAAAGCCAAAATGCAGGTCATCGAAAGAGTAGTGTGCTTGGGTTTCAATTTTTACAGGAGAAGCTGATTTTCAAGCCATATCAAGTTTTAAACAGGCCTTTTATATTAATGATCAAAAGGTTACAAAACTGAAAGCAGGTTTTAAGTGTGTATCTGGATATATAAACATGTAACTGACATTTTTGCAGGTTTACACCTGTCACTTCAGGGAAGTGTTTAAGCTGCATTTTTCTCTTGCTGGAACTCAATTTCCACCAACAACAATGCAGGCTGCTATTAAGAGAAATAGGGTTGATTAAGAGCACCTCAGATTCAGTTTCTAAAAGTTCTCCCCTCAGACTCGGATTGTTTTATAGGGTAGGAGAAAAAGACTGCAGCAGATTAGGAATGAACTTACATGTGAAGTGTTTAAGCTGCATTTTTCTCTTGCTGGAAATGAAGTTTCCTCTATTAGAATAGGCAAGACATCTGAAATTTCAACAAAAGGAATTCATTAAACATGCGGATAAGAATGGGCAAGACATCTAGTAGAATAGGACATTGAACACTATTCTATCTGACATTAATATCCTTACCAAGAGAACAATGCTGGTTGGTCTCATCAAAGCTTGGTTTAATCAGCTCAAAGCAAGAAAGGTTGACTGGCAAATTGGTACTTCCATCCACCATCCCTGATAAGAATGGTTTTTCCTGGAAGTAATTATGTGTTAAAATCAAGCATTGAAAACAAATTTTGGTGATGAAAACCACAATGATGGCATAACAAGGTGAAAAATTAATTTGTTTTCCATTTTTGGATTATTTCCAAACTCAAAGCACAATTTACTGCAAAAAATTGAAGGAAAAAGAATCTAATTTACTAATTTAGAGACATTTTTTTTACTTCTTTTTCTTTCTTCTTTTTTCAATGTGAATGAGGATTCGTAAATAGACATAATGCAATGCAAGGAAGCCGAGTCTTCTAAAAGAAAGAAAACTGCAATTCCATTTGGCCAACTGCAATTCCATTTGGCCAAGAAACAGAAGAAAATGCAACAATTTGAAGTGAAATCATCTTCTTTTCTTACATTTTCGGAATTACCAAACAGGAAATTCGAGTTTCCTAAAATAATTTAAAAAGGAAACAAAATAACTTCAAAAAAAAAAAAAAGAGCAATGGAAGATGACGAAATCAAAACGGCTACGAATATGCCATTAAAAGAAAATTCCACCGCCTAGAAAAAGAGAAGAAGAAAGAAAGAATGAATTCAAAGCAGTAAAAATGCAAAAAAAATCTTGAATTATAAAAATTTCCTTCACCGTTTCCCCTACAGTTTCTCAAGCGGTAAATCTAGTACACAATCCAAAATTAAAAAAAAAAACAGAAACAGCTCCAATTTAGAAACAGAAACATAAAAGAACCAACAATAAAAAAAAAAGAAAAGAAATCTGACCTCCTGGATCGATTCAACTAACATTGGAGAGAAGAATGAGGCAGAGAGTGAGAAAAATCTGAGAATAATAAAGAAATGTACATGAAATTTCCTTTTGCTGTGGAAGTTGCAGTGAAGTTATTATAATTCTATATTTATAGTATAAAAAAATTAAAAGAGAACGTTAAAAAAGGGGTTACATCGGAGGGTGGCGCGATTAGCCTAAGAAATGCTGGCGATCACGGCTTGGACGACAACGACATTTCTTTTCTTTGACCTAATTGCCCCTTCTTTTCTTTCCCTTTTTATCCACTGTCTTTCTTTTGATTCCAACTTTTTTTTAGTTTATCCTAAAATGAAAAATCTTGCTAATTTTAAATAATACAATTTTGTTATTAATTGAAAAGATTTTGTAATTAGTTTGTAATTGGTGGATTGTGGAGGGCAAAATGAGAAAAAGAGAAAATATTGAGTGTGTTGGGGGGGGAATTGAATAAAGAAGATAATTGTGGGGGTAATAATGAAAAGATTTAAGGTAGGTGCACGTGAAGCTACAAGCTGAAAGAAAAAAAAAAACTAGAGGAGAGAAGGAGACAAATGAAAAAGAGATCACGGGTCACTCCATGTTGGCTACACCCTGCTGTCACCTCTCGGTGTTTTCTGTATGTCACCATCAACTTAGATCCACTCTTTGTTTTTCTATTTTAATTTCATTTCCTTATATTTTAGCCTTACACCTCATCAATACTCTTCCTTCTTTTATTATAGGGAAAAAATAACAATATTCATTGTAAATGAAGTCAAATAAAATACATATTTTACACACATAAATACTTGAATTCGAATTTTCAAGTATGAATATTTTTTTTACTATTAGAACCATTCATTGAGATCTAATAGTATTTAGTTCTAGCTTTTTTCTTTAGGTTTTTGTTCAACCGGTAAGGTTTCTTATGAAATATTAATGGTTGGTGCAGCATGGTGGAGGTCCCAGGGGAAACAAAATATACGTATCGGGTCCATTACTTTCTCCATCCGACAATGTCGATCAAATGCTTAAAGAGCATGACCGTAAGATCCAAGAGTTTGCTCGAAGAAGAGCACGGCTTCACAAGAGATTGAAAGAATTGCGGTGAATGATAGGGGTTAGTCATGTATGCTTTGATCAATTTTGGTGGTACCGTCTGGAAAGCCCATCAAAAGAGAGCCCAGAATGAAGCAGCACAAAAAGCCTATCAAAAGATTGCCCAAAATAAAGCAGTACAAAAATTTCAAAATTTCTGCGCTGAGCGTGGATCGAACACGCGACCTTCAGATCTTCAGTCTGACGCTCT
Source organism: Gossypioides kirkii (assembly GCA_005610355.1). Classification (NCBI taxonomy): domain Eukaryota; kingdom Viridiplantae; phylum Streptophyta; class Magnoliopsida; order Malvales; family Malvaceae; genus Gossypioides; species Gossypioides kirkii. The sequence continues at coordinate 21,978,202 of CP032253.1, read as the reverse complement.
CCCAACTGAGCTATCCCCGCAAGCGCAATGAAATTTCAAAAGAAACATAATGATTATTCTAAAATCCTAGTAGTTTTTGGTTTCAGAAAAATCATACTCCGTTCACTAAATTTTCTTTATATCACCATTCGCAACTGCTATTCATTATTCGATGATTTTTTATGGTGATTTTCATTGTAGTTCGAGTAGAATTAGAGTTCGCAATTAACACTAAAGTTAATGTATACATTCTAGTTTAAAAAATAGTATGTGGTCTTTTTTTTTATTAATCTAATAATAAAATTAGTAGTTTAGTTTTTACATATTTTATCAATTTAATTTTAAATTTAAAATTTTAATAAATTTAACTCTCAATCTTTACAAAATTTATCATTTTAGTTTTAATTCTAAAAAAATCAATAAATTTGACCCTCAACATTTATAAAATTTATTAATTTAGTCCCAACTTTAAAATTTAAAAAATATTAAAAAAATCATTTTTAATGCTTTATAACCCATCGGCTAACCTATGTGAAATATTAAAATAAGAAAACGAATTCTCTATTTTAATTTACTTGCAAAAGAACTTTAAAACGTTAGGATAAAACACAAAAAAAATTAAGATCCAAAAGAAAATAAAAGTATTAAAAACGTTATTTATTCATGTAGTAATGTAACCAATTATTCCAGATAGGTTTCAAATCAATTGGTTTGATTCAGTGTGAAACCTAAATTATAGTAAAAGAAATTATTGCAATGTTAAGTGAGAGGCCTTGATACCAATTATAGAAACGAGGGGGTACTTGCTTTGCAAAATAGAAAATTGTAGCTAAAATAATGCTTAGAATTATGTTTACAGTTTCAAATATGAAACCAAAAGTATGTAGAATATAAAGAACACTAAGATTGTTTATACAGTTCGACTTCAATCTACGTATGCAGGGCTTTGACCAGTGCAATGATCCATTATATTTCTCACAGTACAACCAATGATTTAAGTCTTAACACTGGTCTAGCACTCACCAATTTAGCAATCTCACAGTTGTACAAAGATTAGATCATTCTCCCATTAAGTTTCCCCTTTGAAAGATTAGCTTTGCAACTCAAGAGACTCTCTTGATTGCTTACAAAAGTAAGCACACATACGCGTTCCTAACTTGAACAAATTTGTGCTCTTTCAAAGTCTTTTTCTCTCTTGGTTACCATTAACATGGACAAAACTTAAGTTTATATACTAGTTAAGTTTTGTTTACATAAGAATTATAATCTAATCACTATTCTTTAAAATGAAGCTAAAAATCAACATAAGAAAATACTTCCATAAGACTCTTGATGTAATCCAAAGTCTTCAACTATAAAAAGTGACTTAAGAACAATGAAACAGTGTCTTAAGTTGTGATCATTATTTCAACCACAAAATCTTTCTTGCCAGTAAATGTGTCAAGGGAAACCAATTAAATACAGGTTATCTTATATAAATCTAATAACTGCATATTTCCGCAACTTCAAATAGTGGAATATTGTTAGGATTTACTACGAAAAACTAAGTGATGATCGATTCAAATATTGCATATATACCATATAGAATATATGACAACGAAAAATAATTTATATAAATAAACTTCTAAGCAACATTCATATATACTATAATTTCAAAGCATAATAAAATTTCAATCAATGTTTTTTGAATTGGACCGATGGTCGAACTGATTAGTCTATCATTAAACAGTTTGACCGATCCAACCGGTTTGATTAAAAATTTATTAAAAATTCAAAAAATAAAAAATCGCGATTCAACCAATTTTTTAGCTGATTCAATTAGTTTGTATTGGTTTCTAGCCAACTGGTTCAAAGCCACTTTTTGGACTGAACCCCTGATTGATTTCGAGTCCAACCACTTTGATTGGTCGGTTCAATCCAATTCAAACAACATTGATTTCAATAAAAGCAATTAAATTATTCAATAAAAAAAATACTTCTGTGAGAACAAAATATATTTTTATTGTTTTATTAAATTATTGAATAAATTAATATTTTTTAAGGTAAATTACACCAACAATCACTCAACTTTGATGTAGCTGATAAAACAGTCACTCAAATTTCAATTTAGTCACTCAGCTTTCGAAAAATAACAAAACAATCCTTTTAATCATTTTCCGTTACAAACGTAACAAAAAAGTGACATGATAGATGATGGATTCCATGTTGTCATTAACCGTTCAGCTGGCCGGTTAGCATCAATTTAAACAACCCATTTTCTTACCAATTTAAGGTTTAGGTAGTAGAAGAAGAAAAAGAGAAAAAGAAGGAGAAGATGAGAAAGAGAAGAAAAGAAAAAATAGAGATTCTGATTGTGATTCTGGTGTGTTATTGTGGAAACCTAACCAAATTAAACATGTCTTGGTCCAATGACAACCCAGGTAGGAGGTTTTTTAGGTGTAAGAAGTTTGAGAGTGGGTTTCGAAAACCATGCCATTTTTCGCCTAGTTTAATCCACCATTGACGCCACGTTCACGAATTGTGTTGTTGGGTCTTTTAAAAAAACTGAGGAAATTGAAGGATGCAAGGAGGAGGGAGAGAAAAACACGGGTTTTGGTGCTTTTATTTGTAATATTGCTGCTATTTTTTAAACCATAAACCAGCTTATGTGATAGTTGGTGTTGTTGTTGTTGTTAGCATTGAAAACCAACTTATGTGGCTGCTGGTATTGGGCCACTTCTACTTGCCTTTACGTCTTTTATTATTTTTCATTCTTCGTCATTCGCATCAAGGTTGATAGGCCCTCATCACATATAAGAAATAGATAATGGCTTAACTGGTCACCTTGCTTGAGGCCCCTCGTTGGTTTGAAACTTTCACCTGTTTCTCCATTAATACAAACTAAATAAGAGACAAAAGAGATGCATTTCATAATAGACTCTACCCATGTCCTCTCAAAATCTAATTTCAACGTCATCTCTTTCAAAAATCCCCATTCAACTCTATTGTATGCCTTGTTCATATTTAGTTTAAGTGTAAAAGATCCCTTCATACCTAGTCTTTTTTGTTTTAGCATGTCCAGGATTTCGTAGGCAAATAATATGTTATCAATAATCATTCTTCCTTGAATAAAACACTTTTAGCTTTATCAATCCAACTATTCAGTATTCAACTAAATTTGTTAACCATGACTTTTGATATGATCTTGTAAATAATCGAGCATAAGTTAATGGGTCTAAAATTTTCACATTATTTAGACACGACTTTTTCAGAATTAGCACTAGTAGAGTTGAATTTATAGTTTCCAAGGGACTACCTCCATTTAAAATGTTGAGACAATACTTCCCCATATCTCCTCTTACTTGCTAGAATTTACGGAAGAAAATGACTGGAAAACTGTTCTCCCCCATAGCTTTCAATGGCGCCATGTCTTTAAGAGCTTTTTGGATTTATTTGATTTGTACGTTTTTGTCAGTTCTCGATTCATCTCCTCAGTGATACATTTATTCACCCCATCCTACACACCCTCCAACATCCCTCCTCCTCTTGTGGTGAATAGATTTGAGAAATAATCTTTTGCAATCCTCATCATTTCCTCTTTGCTCGACATGAGCAAACCATCCTCCTTTTTTAGTTCTTTTATTTGATTCTTCCTTCGTCTGTTATTATCTCTAATTATTTAAGTTTGGAGTTGAATGTATGAATGTATAGATAAATAGAGAAAAAATTGTATAAAAGAAGACACCACATCATCCTGTATGTCTTACCAATTATTTAATACCATTTCAGCATCTTTTTTTATGTCATTAACACATCTTTTGGATTTTTTTTAACTTGAACCCTAAACCCTCGACCCTAAACCTAAACCTTAAACCTTGTGCCATGAACCCTAGACCCTAGACCTTGAACCTTGCACCTTGCACCCTACACCCTTGACCCTTAACCCTCAACTCTAGACCATGAACCTTGGACTTGAACCCTGATGGTCTATGGTTTTATGGTATAAGATCTACAATCTAAGGTTTAGGGTTCAGGGTCTAGGTTAAAAAAACTACTAAAATGATGTGTCAATGACATGAAAAAAGTTGTTGAAAAGACATTAAATAATTGATAAAAAAATACATGATATCGTAGCGTTTCTGTTTCATACAATCCATTCCCTACATAGATTAATATTTGATGGCAAAAATTTAACTGTTTTAACTTTTCCATTGTTTTTTAGAACAAAAAATGAGTATTTATTTTAGCAATTAAATAATATCACATAATGTTACTTTTGGCATTTTAAATATTTATATTTATTTACACTTTGAAATAAAGTATTGAAACATATAATATTAAAGACTTTATAAATGAGAAGAAAAATAAAGAAAAAAAACTTAAAAGAAAGTAAAGAAATGAATTAATACTAAAGAAAAAAACTATTAGTTTAAAATTATCATACATTAAAATGAATAAAAATCATGCTATATTTAAAAAAAATAATTGAATTATCCATTTTTAAATTTTCTCAAATTTATTCAGACGAAATGTCCAATTAATTTATATTTACTCAAGCTTTAATATTTAGAGTTGTAAATACATATTATATATAATTTAGATTTTTAAAAGTTAAAAATATCGGTATATAGATAAATAATTAAAAAAATATATGTGGAAGAGACTATTATGACCCCATTTACTCCTAAGACTCTCTTCAGAGTTAGTTTATATTATAGATAGATATGTAAGTATAAATAACGATTTAAACGTTAAGTGTAACGAAAAAGATCAAACATAAATATATTTTGTCATTGCGTAAAATTCAGACGTTGTAACATCACTGTTGAGCGCATTAAACAATCGATGAGAACGTCGAATTCAACTATACGAAAACACGAAAATAGGAAAATATGAAAATCTTCAAAGTTTTCTAAGTACTCGAAAATCTCACTAGATGAAATTATTTTGTTTTCTTTATGCTTAGGGACCTTATGTTTGAGGTATTTATAGTGATAGTTTCTTATCAAAAAACCACCCATCACATACCTCATTATCACACAAGACGAAAATAGTTTGCAACAAAACATAAGCATGTGAGAGTGGCCCCACAAAACATAGGTATGTAGGAACTTCTCCTACGAATCAATCCCAACAAGATATAAATAATATTAAATTTGTTCATTAGAAATTAAAAGAAAGAATAAATATAATAGTGTAAAACATTACAAATGTGTAGGAATATCTAGTAGGATATAATAAATTATTGATCTATTCAATCCATTAAACAAATAAATTGAATTGAAAAGAAAAAGCAAATGAAATGAAATTGTTTTGTTGAATCAAATGCGAAGCCGATATTTATATAGATAAATTCAAAGAGTTTAGAATTAAATGAAATGAAAAGTAGGTGAATAATTGAAAAATAAAATCATGTTTCATGAATTTAGAAGATGGAATAATCAAGAATTACCATTGAAGATGGACGCTGGGCAAGGTTATGGCCACAAAGGAGATTTCTAAAGATGGCTTCTATGTTCTTTTTTCTAATATTATGGGTCGCGATTCAAAATCTATGATCAAAGCCCAAAGCGTCTTATGGAGATTTACATATTAAATGAGGCTCATTTGATCCACTTAAACTGTCTTGATTCAAAAAACAAGTGACGAAGTCCATCTATTTGAAGCCTTTTATGACCCAATGAAACACTTATGGTAAATTAGGGTTACCTTGGTAAATAAGAAAAATAATCTTAGAAGATCTGTAATATGATAAGATTTGATATAATCTTGAGGATTATAAAAATCCCTTAATTGTAGATAAACTTCGATCTCGTCTATCGATATAACTTGTAACACCTTAAACTCGGCCTAAAAGAAAAGACTAAGTTCAGGAAATCACACACATTACCATAAAGAAAGCAGACGATCATAGAACTAAGCCATAGTATTAAATCTTATCAGAAACAGTCCAGAAGCATACTACGAAAACCAACACCAATTTAAAACGTGCACACAACATCCAAAGAAATCCTAATCCTAAAAGTTTGAAGTAGTATAGCTACAATCACCAATAAAAGTCATGACTAAGTCTTATAGCTGACCGAGTCCGTCGTTCGCCGGCCATCAGGTCTAGGAAGGTCTTCAAATTCCATTGATTAAGTTAGTACACTGAATAACGAAGGTTCACAGTTTCTATATACAAAATTATTGAAAATACCAATCACGATTAAGTTCATACGCTCAATAATCTCAGTCAGATAGATAAGCATTCTCCAGTTCAGTTATATAGTTAATAGATATAGAGATCATTCTAGATTCACATTCAGTTACATATACAGATATAATTATGCAATCCCATCCGTACACACCATCTTCGTCCAACCCAACACACCAATATCTATCCCTATACACCATATAGTGTCGGTATGACACATCGCAGTGTTTACAGTGTCATTTCTAGATCAGATAATATTTTCAAGTGGTTTTATCATCGATACAGTTTAGATACTTCTTTCAAATCATAATCTCAACCCCAATGCAAATGCAGAAACAGATATCGAATCTTTTATTTCAATTTCATATATACACATGTATAAGATATATCAAATGTTGCTAATACACAGAGTATCAGTTACAGATACTTGGAATCAGATTTCAAATATGCTCAATAGTTTTTAAAGTTTAGTTTAGGTCACACAAGTTTTACGGACAACATACAATCGCTCTATACAGTGTTTTCGGACAAAACAAGGTCCACACGGCCATGTGTTGGCTCGTGTGTGACACATGGTCTGACACACGCCCATGGGTCTAGCCCATGTGACTACTGCACTTACAATTACAAAACAGTATACTCACATGGTCTGGTACACACTTATGTGCCCAGCCCGTGTGTCATAAAACAGTATATGCACAGTCTGACACAAGCCCATGTGTCTCCTGTATGCTAATTCCCAAAATGGTATATATACACGGTCTAGCACACGCCCATGTGCCTAGCCCATATATCACATAATAATATACACACACGGTCTGACACACGCCCGTGTGCCCAGCTTGTGTGTCCCTGAAGCTTAATTTAATGGCACAGGGCCTGGACACACGCCTGTGTGCCAGCCTTTGTGCCTTCGATCAGTGGCATTTTCTAAGTAAAAATATAGGAATTTAACAGAAAATTTGAAGGGGTTTCAACACCCTACCTGTAAACTGACGATAAAGGAGTCCTGAAACACGGTCACCAAGCCTAAATCAAAACCAAATACTTAATTTTAACCACAATTGCAACAACTCAAACTCAACATCAACTTGAAAAAATCCTAACTCGGAAAATTTCTATTACCTTTGAGCATGAGTTAAATCACTGACTTCATACGTTAAGGGACGCACTGTCCTCAAGACTCCTTCCTAGAATAACATAATTACACGTGCACAAGATACGTACACCTTAGCAAGCAATTTGATGAAGGAAAGAAAACAAGGTAAAACTACCCCAAACGCAGTTGTATAATTTCCAACCAAAGAACATAAATGAACCTTCTACTACAATTGAAAAAGATTAACGAAGTATAACAATTCCAAATCACCACAGCACCAGAATGATCGGAAGTAAAAATAACAAAAAAATTAAAAAATTATAGAAGTTTATATCGACGAAGAAGATAACAAAAAACAGTCGTTTATTTTCAAATATCGGAGTTTTAAACACAATTACTATCTAAAATAATTTTTGGAAAAAGAAAAAAAATAAATATATACTCATTATATAAACAGGGATTCGAACACATGACCAGAGAATAGACAGATGCTTAACCATTGAACCATTAGGCTCATCAATGACACAACCATGCAAAGAATCTAGTTTATAGGATGAGTTCAAAGTTTAAAGTTCAGAAAAGGGAAGTACAATATTCAAAAAATACGACTCGAACCCCAAATCTCAAGTAAGTAAACATAACATATAAGCATAGAAGCAGAGGCAAATTTTGTTTCTTCAACTCGACTAGAAAAGATCAAAATTCTAGGGCGTTATAACTCCCTCCCCCTAAAAGAAATTTTGTCCTTGAAATTTATTTGAATCGAAGAGATGCGGATATTGCTGTTGAATTGACTCTTCAGGCTCCCAAGTAGCTTCCTCAGTACAGTGATTGCGCCATAATACCTTAACTAGTGGTACGGTCTTTCTTCGCAAGACCTTAACGTCTCGTTCAAAAATCTGAACAGGTTCCTCTTCGAAGGTCAGATTGGGTTTCACCTCGATCTCCTCAACTGGAACGATATGAGAAGGATTAGACCGATACCTTCACAACATCAAAATGTGGAACACGTTATGAATTCGATCAAGCTCAAGTGGTAATTCAAGCTAATAAGCAACCGATCTGATCCGTTTCAAAATACGGTAAGGTCCAATGAACCTCGAACTTAATTTACCTTTGCGTCCAAACCGAAGAACTTTCTTTCACGGTGACACTTTCAAGAATGCTTGATCACAAATAGAGTACTCGATGTCTTTCCTTTTTAAATCCGCATACAACTTATGTCGATCAGAAGCTGTTCAAATGATCTCGAATCAGTCTAACTGTATTATCAGACTCAAATACCAGTTAGGGACCCAAAGCCCTTCTCTCACCTAATTTAGTCCAACACAAGGGAGTGCGACACTTACAACTGTGTAGAGCTTCGTAAGGTGCCATCTGGATGCTAGACTAAAAGTTGTTATTATACGCAAACTCAGCTAACGGTAAGTGATCTTCCCAAATACCCATGAAATCAATCACGCAACTCCAGATCATATCCTCAAGAATCTAGATAGCCTGCTCAAGACCATCCGTTTGAGGATGATACACTGTACTGAAGTCTAATCGCGTATCCAACGCTTCATGAAGCTTCATCCAATATTGATAGGTAAAAGGTGAGTCACGACCTGAGATGATCGAAACCAGAACTTTGTGTAACCTCACAATCTCAGATACATATAGCTTAGTTAACTTCTGAAAGGAGTAATTAGTTCAGATTGGTAAAAAGTGAGTAGACTTGGTCAATCGATCGACGATGACGCAGATATATTTTTTTAGTGGGTGATAGGAGTAACCCACTAACAAAATCCATCGTTACTCGCTCTCACTTCTATTGGGGAATCTTAACCGGTTGAAGCAATCAAGAAGGCAATTGATGTTCGACCTTAATCCTCTGACAGGTTATACAGTGAGAGATGAAGGTTGTGACCTTCCGTTTCAAAGCCACCAGTAAATCTCAGTACATCTCATTTCTGCCAAGATGCACAACGTAAGGGCTGCTATGTGCTTCCTACAAAATCGATAGTCTCAACTCAGAATCCTTATATACATAGATACGACCCTTAAAGCACAGAACCTTGTGCTATTCAAAATGAACTCAAACTCTTCATCCGATTCAAACACATGCAATTGCTAGACTAAAGACTCGTCTTACAGCTATTTAACTCGAATCTGATCAAGCCAGGTTGGTTTCACTTGAAGCTCGACTAACAGACTATCATCGTCGAACAAACTCAATCGAGCAAATATCGGTCATAGATCAGTCATCGCTCGTTAACTAAGAGCTTCAGCTGCCACATTAGCTTTACCAGAATGATATTCAATTGTACAGTCGTAGTCTTTGAGTAATTCAACCTAACTAAGCTGTCTCAGGTTTAACTCTTTTTGAGTTAGCAGATACTTAAGGCTTTTATAATCGGTGTAGATAACGCATCTCTCACTGTACAAATAGTGCCTCAAGATTTTTAATAAAAACACGATCACAACCAGCTCAAGATCATGAGCAGGATAACTACCCTCATGCGTCTTAAGTTGCTGGGATGCGTAAGCTATAACCTTGCCATCTTGCATCAAAACACATCCTAAGTCGACATGTGACGCGTCGTTGTAGACAACAAACTCTTTACCTGACTCAGGTTGAACTAGAACAGGAGCTTGCGTCAGAACAAACATGAGCTTTTCAAAGCTCAATTGATGCTCCTCAAACCACTTGAACGGAACATTCTTGTGCACAAGCTTAGTCAGGGGAGATGCTATCAAAGAGAACCCCTCGACAAACCTACGGTAGTAACTTGCCAAATCAAGGAAACTCCGAAGATCAGATACATTCTTCAGTTGTTTCCACTCAACCACAACTTCTATCTTCTTAGGATCAACTTGGATCCCCTCAGCAGTCACTATGTAACAACCCAATTCTTAGTATTTTCAAGGACTATAAAGGAATTCTTGTGAATTTTAGGGATTAATTTGGAATTTTTGTGATATTCGGGGATTAAATTGAGCATTAATTAAAATTTTATGGCTAAATTGGGAATTTTAGGATTAAATTATTTAGTGGGTAAAGTTTGGGGATATTTTTAAAAGCCCTAGATTTTTTGAGTCCTTTAGTGAAGTTTACCCATTTTGGGTAGTATTTAAACCTCTTTTTCTCCTTGTTTGACTTTTAGCCTCCCATATCATCATTTTAATTTTCTTTATTTTTCCTCACAACTCAAATCTTCTCAACCCCATCTCCCTTTGCCTTTTTTCGATCAACCTCTGGTGATCCCCTTACCGTTGGTCGTGTGTTACACCTACACCATCAAAATGCTCCTCGTCATCGTACGAACCCAACCTCACTCTCCTTTCTCCTTTCCCGTTGTCGTTTGAGGGAATGATGTTGGAAACTGTTCGGGTTTTATCTTTTCGCATCATCTCCATCATAGCTCCATCGATTCCTCGCCGTCCTAAGCCTATAAGAGTTGTCCATCGTGTTGGGGGCCTTGTTTTTGTCTCCTTTCAGTACCTTTTCGGCGAGCAATTCGCTGTCCGTCGAGGCTCTAATAGGCACCGTCAAAGAGGTTAAGGAAACCCTAGTCTTATGTTGCAAACAAGATGTAAAATTAGGCCACTTGATCAAGCCCAAGTCATGACCTAAATGAGTGACCCAATCAATGCTTAAATAATGACCCATGTGTGAGCCCAAGTCTAAGGCAACCCAAAGAAAAGACCTAATAACCTGTAACCCTATAACCCAAAACCATGAAGCCCAAACCTAATATCTTAAAACCAAATCACCCAAACCTTGAACCTAATTCGACGTGACTCGACTCGTTGACCTGAGTTGATCGACCCTACCCGTTGACTTTGACCAAACTTGTTGATTGACTTGTTGATAGTTGACTTTTACTTTGACCGTTAACTTTTTTTTACCAATCCTATCCTGCCATTTTTTAACATACTGATTCAGAATTCACTGTCCGTTTTATCAAATTCAAACCCGAAAGCCTCGTTTGTGTGATATTGTTTGTGTTGAATTCATTGGGTGATATTAATCTGTGATGTATAATGGCATGATCTTGTGATGTATTATGTGATCGCATGATGATATTACATACATACTTATCAATTTATGGAATACTTAAATACTGTGAATAAAAAAAATATTGTGTACTCTGGGATACATATATTGTATCATGAGCCTGAGATTGAGACTACGATAAATGTGACATCATGGCATTGTGTGTTCATAGGTTGGGATTATACGGTGGAAGACGTGGTAATCACCCCTTCAAACGGCTGATATAAAACCACACTACGATTGGTGACAATTGGTTGGGGAGGGGTTCTAGGGAACCTTTCCACTGTGTTGGTGTGCTGAAGAATGGGTGCATTGCATTATGCTTGCATTTTCATTGCATTTTAAATGTTGTGTGGTTACTTTTAATGCTATGAATGACTGTGATATTGTGACTGTGGATGTATATACTTTAGAGACACATTGAGCTCTTTAGCTCACTCCCCAATAGTTTCTCTTTCAAATACAGTGGATTGAGGCGACTTAGTACTCGGAGGATCTCACATTTTTTTATATTTTTATTTCATCATTCAATTTATTATATTATTAAATTATTTTGAGATTGTATTGTAAATTTTTAATTTGGGATTTTGGATATTTGTTTGAAGTGTTTAACAAATAATGTTTAAGTTTATAATTATTCAAAATTATGGAAAATTAATTATTTTACAATAACTTAATTTATTTATAAATTAAAGTATTTATATAGGTTTTAAATGGTTTCTTAAGGGTAAAATTACAATAGTGACCCTCTCGATCCGATCATATCTTTTAGGTTGGATTTTGGGGATTACAATTAGTGGTATCAGAGTTGAGTTCAACCCTTGGACCGTGAGGTTCAAAACAATTGATTTCAAAAGTTTTCAAAGGTTTTGGGGTAATCGGAGATTTTTAGTAAATATATTATTTTATAAATTATTTTCGTACTTTGAAAATTCTAAGTTGAGATTTGATCCGAGACTCCAGTACCAGATCATATTTTAGTGATTATTGCTTTCTGTAGATAGTTTACTATACCACCATGTATGAGTTCTAAGTTTATGATTAGTCGTGATCGAGGTTGTATTGTTAAGGTTGTCAGTGATTTTGCGCCTTTAGTGAAACTATAGGAAAATCTGGATGAGATGTCTAATATTAAGGAGAAAAATAAATAGGATCTCATGTTATTTCATAGACAATTTTGGAAGGTTTAAGGATAAGACCTATTCAATCTTGTGAAAAATGCGAAAAAAAAAATCTCATTGTAATGCCTGAAAAATTTAGATGTCAATAATAATAGAAAAAAAAGAAAAAAAGGAGAAAATTTAAATTAAAATTAAAAAAACCAATGAACAATTTTATCATGGGTAGAAAATGTGGTGTAATAATAAATTACTTGAGATGAGTAAGAGGAATGGAAAATATATAAAGTAAATTGAATTAATATGAAAAATATGGAGATTAAAATGTAGTTGTGTCATTTTGGGAAAAGTACCAATTTGCAATTGAACCATTGATTAAATAAAAAATAAAAAAATAGAACTTGAAGATTTATGATTTTTAAGGATTCTGGAAGTTTTTGTCTATGATAATGATAGTAAAAGATTGAATTGAGATACTGATTAGTTAAAATAGTGAGTAGTTAATCATAAGGACTAAATTGATATACTGAAACATTTTGAAATAGTGGAAAATTTTATAAATTTCAAAATTTTTAGGACTATATATGTGATATTTTAACTAAATTTTACCTTAAATAAATCAAAAAGAAAATATTTGATATCTTAGGGATTGAATTGTAAAATAAAAGGGTTTAGGGACTCATCTGTAAAAAATGTAAAAACTAGACTATTTTAATAATTTTGAGAAGTATAAGACTAAAATTAGAATAAACTGAATATATATTAGAGAATTGTTAAACTAATAAATAATAAGTGGTTTGGTTTAAAATTATTTAATAAAAATTTGATTAATAATGGTAAATGGAATAGAAAAATAAAATGGAAAATTTATGTACAAACAAGTATTGAAAATATAAATAAAATAGAAAGTCAAGTGAAAAAGTTATTGAAAAACTATTGTCAAAAAGAATAAAGTTTGCATGGTTTGATTATAGGCAATAATATTGAAATTTTTCAATAATAGTTAATGTAATTAGGGAAATAGAATTGTTATATTAGAAATTAAACATTTATATAAAATTGGAAAGAGATAAATAAATGTAATTGGTTATGGATTAGCTTGGGATTCACAGAAAATAGTTGAAAATATTAAATGTTGAAAATTGATGTGATTTAATATTTTATAAGCGTAGATCTTTTAAATGGTTTTTCGTAAAATTTCAATATTTATGTAAACTTTTTATATGAATGACAATTGCATAAGGTTCACTTAAGTAAAAAAATCATGTGTTCATGAAAAGAGTTGTTGGAAAATTAATCTTAGCTGATAGATGTTTATAATTGAACATATTGGGTTATTTAGATATATCTATGAGATGTTTGAGGAGTAAAATTACAAATTGTCCCAAAATTTGAAATTTCTTATTTCTGAACTTTGAAACTCAAATTAGTATTGATATTAGGACAAGGGTGTTGATACTTAAGGTTAAGATACTGATACCTATAGAATAGTACTGATACTTTTATCCTATTTTATACTTTGCTGTTAAAACAAAATTTCGTTAATAATTTTAACAAATTTTAGTTAAAATTGAAATGTTACAAAATATTATGTTAGTAATATCAAAACATTCTCTATAAGAGGTTAAACTTATTAGAATATGGCCATGGTTGTTCTGGTAACAAATGTGACATTTTTATATCCTGACTCGATGGTTGGGTCGAGTATAGGGGTGTTACACCCATTGTAGTGAATATTAGATATTTGTTTTGAAAAATACTTTTAAGTATGACTTTAAGAGACATTAAATAAAAGATTTTCTAGAAATTATTGAGAAAAGCAAAGAATAGCCTATAAGGAGTATTAATGAGCGAGTAAATTGTAGTGAGAAAAATTTGTGGAATAATTATATTTTGAAAAGAAGAAGAATGGTGATTAAAAAAATAAATAAATTAAAAGTTGGTTAAATTAGGAAAAAAATTATAGGTGAGTAGTAATAAGAAAACGCATTATTGAGGAAATAAGGATAGACGAAGTGATGTTAATGTTTGAAGAGAGAAAAAGATTTATAAGGAATAAAAATAGTGAAGAGTTGAAAGATTAAGAAAAGATATTAAAATCTAATGGTAAATGAGTATAAAGGAAAATAAGTTACAAGTTGTGAAATGATTAACATAAAATAAGTTGAAGTATAAGTTAAGAGTGAAAGTAAATATTATTTAGTCTTGTATGGAGATTTAAAAGACGGTTCGTAATCTTTATAAATAAGAATGAGAAGATACATTAAGAGTATAAAGAGTGTTCTTTAGGAAGCTAAAGTCATGAAATAATAATAAGATTTATGTCCGGTTAAGTAGTGGAAAATAATAATAATAATAATAATAATAATAATAATAAAACTTGTGGGTTACTAATTAGTCCAGTATAGAGATTTGAAAGAAAATTGATAACTTCAGAAATAGAAGAGAAAGGATAAATTTTAAAATTTATGATAGAGTATATGAATGCAAATATAGAGAAATACTTGTGATGGAAAAAGAAATTTTAAATTACGAAATAGATTATAAAAGATAAAAAAAAATAATTGACTATGAAAAATAGTGTAAGTACTTTAGAAAGCACAAGAAGGTAGTGAAATGATTTTAAGAATTAGTGATTAAAGAGTGATCCGAAGTGTGAAAAAAATATTTATATATATTTATATATCAAAGTTGTAAATGGTGTAAAAAAATAATTAATAAATAAAGGGTAGACTTTGGTAGGAACAATTACCAGAAAGAGACTATTGGCATCGGTCGGGCTAATATAATTCTAAGAGATTTGGAATAAGAGTATTAACTTTGATTCGTAACTGACATAATCATTGTTTGTCTTGAAAAGCGAAAAAAAGAAAAGAAAATGAAGCAATTATATGAAAACGAAGATAAGAATACAAGGGTATAAGAAAATAGAGTCTAGAAGAATGTTAAAAGCACAATGTTGTGATTAATATGAGATAGTTGTGATAAAAATATATATATGAAAGAATAGAGAATGAATATAAATGATAAGTTATGTGAATGTGTAAGAAAGGAATTATAAAATCATACAGATGATTTAAAAAAAACTAAATTAAGTAAAGACCTCTAGTTAAGTGAAAAGAAACGAAATAGGAGTTTAGTGAGCGAAAAGGGAAATATAGGATTATAACAATAATTTCAAAGATGATCGATTAAATGTCTTCGATTCTTATTGAAAGGAGAGTGTTTTAAAAGAATAGTACCATTGCACAAAAAGTGCAAAATGATAGAAGGAATGAAAATGTTTTTAATTGGAATGGAAATTGGATAGATGAGGGTAAAAGGTAAGGGAAAGCACGATAATAATATGTCGATAGAAGAGTGCGATAAGTGGGATTATGATGGAAATTGATTTAGAAGGAAAATAGAAACAATATAGAGGTAATGAAGTGCATGGTCAAAAGAACCAAGGAAATTTCAAGGACGAAATTTCTTTTAAGGGAGTGAGAATGGTAACAACCTAATTGTTTTTGAATTTTGGTATTAAATTGTGAATTTAGTATTTTCAAGGACTATAAAGGAATTCTTGTGAATTTTAGGGACTAATTTGGAATTTTAATGACATTCGGGGACTAAATTGAGCATTAATTAAAATTTTGTGGCTAAATTGGGAATTTTGGGATTAAATTGTTTAGTGGGTAAAGTTTGGGGATATTTTTTAAAACTCTAGATATTTTGAGTCTTTTTGTGAAGTTTACCCATTTTGGGTGGTATTTAAACCTCTTTTTCTTTTTGTTTGACTTTTAGCCTCCCATATCATCATTTTAATTTTCTTTATTTTTCCTCTCAACCTCCATCTCCCTTTGCCTTTTTTCGATCAAACTCCGGCGACCCCTTGCCGTTGGTCATGTGTTACATCGCCAACATCAAAATGCTCCTCACCATTGTGTGAACCCAACCTCACTCTCCTTTTCTCTTTCACTGTCACCGTTTGAGAGAACGATGTTGGAAACTATTCGAGCTTTATCTTTTCGCATCATCTCCACCGTAGCTTCGTCGATTCCTCGCCGTCCTAAGCTTATGAGAGTTGTGCATCTTGTTGGGGGCCTTATTTTGGTCTCTTTTTTAGTACCTTTTTGGCGAGCAATTAGTTGTCCATCGAGGCTTTAATAGGCGCCGTCAAAGGGGTTAAGGAAACAAGTGTGAAATTGGGCTACTTGATCAAGCCCAAGCGATGGCCTAAATGAGTGATCCAATCAATGCTCAAATAATGACCCATGTGTGAGCGCAAGTCTAAGGCAACCCAAAGAAGACACCCAATAGCCTTTAACCCTATAACCAAAAACCATGAAGCCCAAACCTAATACCCTAAAACCAAATCACCCAAACCCGAAACCCAATTCGATGTGACTCGACCCGTTGACCCAAGTTGATCGACCCTACCCATTGACTTTGACCAGAATTGTTGATTGACCCGTTGACCTGTTGACCGTTGACTTTTACTTTGATTGTTGACTTTTTTTTGACCAATCTTATCCTACCATTTTTCAACATCCTGATTTCGAATCCGCTATCCGTTTTGTCAAATTCGAACCCGAAAGCCTCGTTTTAGCTATTCACAAGTTATTATACCCAATAAAATTTTCTAAGAAAAATGGATAAGGGATTTGACTTGGGATATTTTGTGCGTAGGTGATTACAATTTTGAGAGCGACGAGTTATCTTCTCCACCTGTGCGAACTGTTCCTACACAAGTTCCAATAGTGCCACGTGAGTTTTGGTTTCGATTTTATGTTGTCTTTAGTTGGTGGCATAGTGATAGATTTAATTTAGAATTTACTCTCGTAGGTTCTGATTCAGCTAGACCTGGTGATAGATCTGAGCGTAGGAGACGTTCTTCTTGTCGTTAGAGCCTTTACCGTTTGAGGTATGTTTCTATCTGTGTTACATCTCTTTGTGTGATATTGTTTGTGTTGAATTCATCGAGTGATATTAATCTATGATGTATAATGGCATGATCTTGTGATGTATTATGTGATCGCATGATGATATTGCATGCATACTTATTAGTTTGTAGAATACTTAAATACCGTGAATAAAAAAATATTGTGTACTCTGGGATACATATATTGTATCATGAGCCTGAGATTGAGACTGTGATAAATGTGACATTATGCCATTGTGTGTTCATGGGTTGGGATTGTACGGTGGAAGACGTGGTAATCACCCCTTCAAACGGTTGATATAAAACCACACTGTGATTGGTGATGGTTGGTCGGGGAGGGGTTCTGGAGAACCACTCCACTATGTTGGTGTGCTGGAGAATGGGTGCATTGCATTATGCTTGTGTTTTCATTGCATTTTAAATGTTGTGTGGTTATTTTTAATGCTATGAATGACTGTGATATTGTGACTGTGGATGTATATATTTTAGAGACACAATGAGCTCTTTAGCTCACTCCCCAATAGTTTCTCTTTCAAATACAGTGGACTTAGGCGACTTGGAACTCGGAGGATCTCACGTTTTTTTTATATTTTTATTCCATCATTCGGTTTATTATATTATTAAATTATTTTGAGATTGTAATGTAAATTTTTAATTTGGGATTTTGGATATTTGTTTAAAGTGTTTAACTAATAATTTTTAAGTTTAGAATTATTCAAAATTATGGAAAATTAATTATTTTATAATAACTTAATTTATTTACAAATTAAAGTATTTATATAGGTTTTAAGTGGTTTCTTGAGGGCAAAATTAGAATAGTAAGCCTCTCGGTCCGATCATATCTTTTAGGTCGGGTTTTGGGGGTTACATACTACATGCCCAGAAAGGCAACCTCGGATAACCAAAACTCGCACTTACTAAACTTTGCGTAGAGTTGTTTCTCATTAAGCATTTGAAGTATAATGCATAAATGCTTATCGTGTTCAGTCTCAGTCTTGGAATAGATCAGAATGTCATCGATAAAGACCACTACGAACTGATCCAGGTACAATTGAAATACCTAGTTCATCAGATCCATGAACGCAGTTGGGACATTCGTTAAGCCGAGTGACATAACCAGAAACTCGTAATGCCCGTTACGCGTCCTAAAGGTGGTTTTGAACACATCAACTTCTTTAACTTTTAGTTAATGGTAACCAGAACGGAGGTCGATCTTCGAAAAAATGAAGCTCCTTGAACTGATCGAACAAGTCATTAGTATGCGAGAGCTGATACTTGCTCTTGATCGTTAGCTTGTTCACCTAACGGTAATCGATACACATTCTTATCGTACCGTCCTTTTTGACAAATAGAACAAGTGCTCCCCACAGAGACACGCTCGATAGGATGAACCCTCGATCAGAAAGTTCTTGCAGTTGAGATTTCAGTTCAGTAAGCTCCTTGGTACCATATGATAGGGAGCGATGGACACTGAAGCGGTGCTCGATAATAGGTCAATACCAAACTCAACCTCTTGAGTTGGTGGTACACTCGACAATTCATCAGGGAATACATTCGAAAAATCCTTGATTGTCTGAATATCTCCAACAGTTAGCTTAACAAGTGCAGAATTAGAGATGAAGGTGAGGTATGCCTCACACCCTTTCGTTACTAACTTTTCAACTACTAGAATAAAGATTACATTGAAAAGATAACCTCGATGCTCCCCGATCATAACTATCTCACTATTCTTTTCGGTTCTCAAGGTGACTCTCTTGGTCGCATAGTCAAGACTAACCTAACGTTCATAAGCCTATCCATCCTAAAATTAAATCGATCTCCCCAAATGATAGTTCCATCAAATCTATTGGAAACACAACTCCCTGAATCTCTAATGGTACTCACTAAAACATTTTGTCAACTCAAATAATCTAACCTAAAGGGCTAACCCTAGAAATTACACTAGCAGTACACTCAACAGATATGTTCAGTTTCACAGATGAGGTACTAGATATGTAAGAATGAATAGAACCAATGTCAATCAAAATACGGTACAAAATAAATAAAGAACATACCCATAATAACATCAGTGTTGTCATTATCCTCACGGCATCGGGCTGTATAAATAAATGCAGGCTATCGAGCCTCAATCTGGGTCGCCTCCATTCGGTGCTTCTTGACCCTACCAGTACCTTGACATTTAGGTGGTTACGGTGTCACTCTTGGGGACTGAATATCGCTCGTAACTATAACTGGTGCCAAACCTGGCATTTGATCAGATTGATGTGGGTACCCTCGAACTCGATGCTCCATCGATCCGCATTGAAGGCAAGCTCCAGATTTCCTGCAACACTTGCTCGGGTAGAGTCTCCTGCAGTGAACACAATGTGCTACCGCATTGGATGCTACCGATGCCTCAACCCTAGAAGGCCCATCAGGTCTCGCTTACTTCTTAGGGCGTTGAGCAATACCAAGAAGTCTTGTATCTCTCTTAACTTTACCCTTAACTCTCTCTTGTTCCTTTCTCTCATGTTCAGTGCGCTTAATGTCTTCAACAATCTTTACCTAATCAACCAAAACAACGAAGACTCGCTCCCTTTGAGGAGCTATCAAAACCCTCAAATCGTACCTCAATTCATTCTTAAATCTCATGCACTTATCCTGCTCAATCGTAACTAGTGCTCAAGCATACATGTTTAGTCTCAAGAACTCAACCTCATACTCAACTACGGACGTTTCTCCCTGAACCAAACTGTAACACCCAAAACATAAAACCGTCACTGATTAAGGTTCCGATGTCCTACTGTTCATCTATCACTATTCATCTTTTAAATAACATGTTATTAAGTCTTATTTCATTAAGAAATGCACTTAACACGTCATAAATCATCAAATAATTATAACCACAACTCTATAAGCGCAAAAAGGTTATTTCTATGATTTCTGAAAACTTCTATCGATACTTGTTGGCCATGTATTGGTAGTTAACGAGTCAGTGATTAATTTTAAACACTAGCAGATTTCTACCGATACTTGTAATGGTTCTACTGATACAAGTGTACCTTCTACTGATACTCAACAAGCTTCTACCGATACTAAAAACTCCAAAGAGCTAAAAAGTTTTACCCTGAAACTTCTATCGATACAAGAAGATGTTCTACCGATACTTCTATGTTTATAACTATCGATACATCAAATTCTACTACCGAAACAACACAAGTCAGAATCTAACTTCTCTCCTTCTCTGTACTTCTATCGATACATGTAAGAGAACTACCGAAACAAGTAAGCAGATTTCATAAAAATGCATATAATTCTTCTAAGTGTTGGAACTATTATAACAAAACATTCCATAACATACATAAGACATGATATTCATTCAAAATAACTCAAAACAAGGCTATAACAAATCATCCCAAGTCATACAACTCACTACAATCTAGCCAAAACATTTGTAAACATTCTAGCGGGTTTTTACAACAAATTATATCAAGTTCATAGATCTTACTACATGCCGTATAAGCCAAGCGATATGAAAAACTACCAAACGAGCTCTCGAGATAGTGTGATTCTTCTCAGGGATCCGATCTTCAATAGCAAAATGAATCTTCAATAGTAAGTTCGTTGTACACTTAACTTACGAATAACCATAAAAACGAGAAAGAGAATGAGAACTATCATCTCCATCCCTTCCATCTTCAAAATTCAATAGCCCTTGCAATCTTCTAGAGAAATTAACACTTGCGATCCAGTAATACTCTTACGAGCAGTATGCTCTAATGAGTCAGTATGGTTAAAGAGCTAGTATGCTCAAACTTCCGCGTCTTCCATCACGATCCATCAACAAGAATAAACTAGACAGATAAGGTTAGCATTTAACAAGTAGAATTTAGTTACACAAACTTATTAGACGAATTTGTAGCAAAAAGGAAACTCCAGAGATTAGTTTGTAATTTTCCCTTTTTCGCAATCTGCCGCTCGCTCGTGATCTAAATCAACAAATCATTATATTTCCATATTAAATCATGAAATTTAAATCGTTTCTTGCATTTATGTCTTTTTTAGGAAATTTACAAAATTACCCTTATACTTTCACTTTTATTCAATATAGTCCTTTAAGCACAAAACAAGCAAAATAACCATTTTCTCAACACACAACCCTAACCAAACATTCATAACCCTAAAAAAGTCCCTAAAAATCCATTTATTTCACACCAAGTGCAACAATATCATCATTTTACACTTTAGTCGTTAAACCCTAATACAAAATCAATGAATCCATTCACTAAGCATACAAATATATCCATACCTTTCAAGAACAAGCATACTCAACAATGGCAATTTTTACAACATTTGAAAAATTCACAAATTGGTCCTTAGATTAGCTAGATTAAGCTAATACGGACTCAAAAACATAAAAATTACTAAAAATGGGTAACATAAGCTTACTCAAATCAACGCTCAAAGCTTAGAATGAAAACCCTAGCTTCCCCCTTTGTCTTGCCGAAGAAGATGAAGAAATAGGAGAAAAATATGTATTTTTCTTCTTAAATTTCACTTTTATAACTAATGACATTTTTGTAAATATTTGGACTTTCAGTATTAGCTTTAATAATCACTTAATTAATCTTTAATTAATCCTATTTATTATTAATATTTCTCATGATAATTCACCCACTAAAATCATCTAGGGTAATTTGACCATTTAATTATTCTAATTTATCAACTCTACTTTAGTACCTTTTACGATTTAGTCCTTTCTACTCAATTCATTATCTAGACATTAAAATTTCTTATCCAAAATTTAATGTAATGCTAATGACATCAAAAATATTAAAATAAATAAATTTTTAGCTCGACTCGTCGGAGTTGTGGTCCTGAAAAAATTGTTTCTAACACCACTGAAAATCGGGCTATTACAACTCTCCCCCTTAGGGAAATTTTGTCTTGAAATTTCTTACCAGCGAGTAGATTAGTGTATTGTGATTTCATTGATGCCTCTGTCTCCCATGTTGCTTCCTCTACCCTGCATCGATTCCATAAAACCTCTACCAGCGGTACTCGTTTGTTTCGTAATTCTTTCACTTCTCGAGCTAGAATCTTAACCGGTTCTTCTGAATACGTCAAATCCAACTGTATCTCAACCTCACAGGGTGTAATCACATGGGAAAGGTCTGATATGTATCGTCTCAGCATCGAGACATGAAACACATTATGAATCTTTTCCAGTTCTGGTGGTAAAGCCAATTGATATGCTACAGTACCTAGTCTCTCAAGAATCTCTTACGGTCCAGTAAACCACAACCTCAACTTTCTTTTCTTTCCAAAATGTAACACCTTCTTCCAAGGTGAACCTCTAAAAAAAACTCGATCTCCGATAACGAATTCTATATCTTTCCTTTTGAGATCTGCATAAAATTTCTATCGACCAGATGCGACTTTTAAGCAGTCATGAATTACCCGAACTTTATCTTCCAGCTCATGGATCAGATCAATCCCAACCAGCTTCGGTTCACTCAACTCTGACCAGTATAAAGGTGTTTTGCATTTTGTACCATAAAGTGCTTCAAATGGTGCCATTTTAATACTGGACTGATAGCTATTATTATAAGAAAACTTTACCAACGGTAGGTATTTCTCCTAGCTACCTTCGAACTCGAGTATACAACATCACAACATATCTTTTAGAATCTGTATCACTCACTCTGACTGACCATCTGTCTAAGGATGATATGCAGTGCTGAAATTTAACTTGGTTCCCAAAGCTTCGTCCAACTTACTCCAGAATATCGAGGTAAAACTTACATCCTTTTCAGAGATAATAGATACCGGTACCCCACGTAATCATATGATCTTAGATACATACAACTCAGCCAACTTCTTAAGTGCATAATCTACCCGGGTAAAAATGAAGTGAGCTGACTTCGTCAATCTATCAACAATTACACAGATCGAATCTTTATTTCTCGGTGTCACCGGTAACCTTGTAACAAAGTCCATATAACCCTTTTCCACTTTCACTCGAGAATGGAAATAGGCTGTAATAACCCAAATGGTACCTGATGCTCGACTTTTACCTGCTAACATACCAGGCATTTAGTTACAAATTTAAAAATCTCGCGTTTCATTCTAGACCACTAATACATCTTCTTCAAGTTATTGTACATTTTCACGCTTCCCGGATGAATGGAGTAAATGCTACTATGAGCCTCTGACAAAATATCTCGCTTCAATTTTGGGTCACTAGGAACACATAATCTGTCTCAAAAGTGTATCATACCCTCACTATCAATAGTGAACCCAATAGTAGGATCGTTTCGAATCTACTCTCCCTTAGTTACAAGCTTTGGAGCATTTTTCTGTAATTCTCAAATCCGCTGTAAAAAAAAATGATCGCGTCCTGAGTTTAGCTACAATTGATCCGTCACCTTCCAGTGACAAACATGCATTCACAGCTCTCAAGGTAAACAAAGATTTTCGATATAAGGCATCGACAACCACATTAGCCTTTCCTGGATGATATTCAATTACTAAGTCGTAGTCTTTTAGTAGTTCCAACCATCGATGCTGCCTCAGGTTCAATTCTTTTTGAGTCATCAGATACTTCAGACTTTTATGATCTGTGTATATATGACATCTCTCACCATACAAATAGTGTCACCAGATCTTCAATGCAAAAACAATGGCAGCTAGCCCCAAATCGTGAGTTGGATAGTTCCTCTCATGTGGCTTCAACTGTCAAGAAGCATACTCTATTACCTTTTTGGCTTGCATCAGTACACAATCTAACTCGTTCAATGACGCATCATTGTAAACAACTTCTTTCCCTGTCTCAGGCTGCATCAAAACTAGAGCTTCTGTTAACATTTTCTTCAACTGTTTGAAACTTTGCTGACACTTTTTTTACCAGACAAACTGAACATTCTTTTTTAGTAACTTCGTCATTGGCAAAGCTATAATAGAGAAGTCTTTTACAAATCAACAGTAATAGTCCGCCAACCCCAAGAAACTATACACCTTTGAAACATTATTCGGAACCTTTCAGTCGAGGATAGTAAAACCTTACTCGAATCTACTCGAATCCCTTCCGAATATACGATATGCCCTAAAAATCCAACTTCCTTAAGCCAAAACTCACACTTATTGAATTTGGCATACACTTGATTCTCTTATAAAATCTGTAACACTTCTTTCAAATGCTGTGTGTGATCATCCTATGTCTTGGAGTAGGTTAGTATATCATCGATAAATACTACCACAAATCTATCCAACTGAGGCTAAAAAACCCTGTTCATTAAATCCATAAATGTTGTCGATGCGTTAGTCAACCCAAATGACATTACAAGAAACTCATAGTATCCATACCGTGTTTTAAAGGCAGTCTTCAACACATCACAGTCTTTTACTCGCATTTGATAGTAACGTGATCTGATAGCATTACAAATGACATATATTTTCTCCCTAAATTGGTATTTTAATTGTCTCTTTTGTATCTTATTTTGAATGCATCATAAGCATTTCATACTTAGTTTTTATATTTTCTAACTCATTTTAGTTTGGTTTAAATTCTTGTTATTTTTACATCTTTTGTGTACTAATGTCGCTACAAGTAGCCTATATATTACGCCTTAAATTTGTCAGCACAAGAACTCATCTCAAAAGATCAATGCTGGAAGAAGAATGCAGCCACAAGATCAGCTTGAAATTGCGACTAGAGATGTCACCGCATAAAAACCTGAGCTTTGGATAAGTAAACTTAAGCTAAAAATACAACTGGAAGCACTAGTGTATAAAAATCACACGTTGTCGCCACAATTGACGATTTCAGATCGTACCCAGTAATGTAGCGACAACCTGCAGATCTCTGAAGAACACATTAAATCTGCATGAGTGTACAGTTATATTGTAACTAACTTTGACAGTTGTAAATTGGATCTGGATCTGCGAATGAAGGATGAAACCTGTAACTTTTGAAGGCTATAAATAGAGGAAAGAAGATGGAAGAAATTATCAAGAGGAAAGGAATTAAATTTTGCAATTACTTTGTGTTTGTGGAGATTTAACCTGGAAGACGGTGAGCTGATTGAGTGAAGAAACAACCACTTCTGGCAAGAGGTGCTCGATGCAACGCAAGAGGAGCGATTGAGGAATAGTCTTAGTAGTCTAGAGATAGTAAGTTTTGATTGTATTCGTTGACCCCTTTTTAAGCTGATAAATTGTAATGACATTTGAATGAATACGAGAGTATCTTTCATTGTTAGATCACTTTGATTCTTATTTAATGCTTTTAATTTATTTATTCTTGGATCTAACTACATCAAACACGAGAGTTCATTTGCAGTCTACCGATATCGAGAGATGCGGTGAAAAGTTAGGTTAACAAGCAAGATAGCGAGAGTTGCTTGGGATTAGAAGAGATTCTAGTCACTTGTTCTTGAGTACACAATGTTGCTCACGTCGAGAGGTGGGGTAATTGTGAGTGCTTGAGTCGTGATTAAACGGAGAGCTATTATTGGTAAGATTTCATTGGAGCTTTATTGCTGTGACAATTCATCTATACTATACCTTGTCGATGCATCTAGCATTGCTACTTAGTGATATCAATGATCCACTCCAACCCTTTGCACTTGATCACACTTTTAATTTACTACATTTAAATTCTCAAAACTTTCACAACTATTTGATTTGCTTTCGATTGCACTGACATTTAACTTTTATAATTACATTGACAATTTTAACTATCTTAGTGTGTAGATAAGATTTAATTGCGTCGACATCTTTACTCACATTATCTCTAATTTTAGTTTTAATTGCTTCAACATATAAACATCAAGAACCTATTCCTGGTGGGATCGATATCCGATAGAATTAATCTATCAACTATACTTGCATCGACGTGTGTTCGCTTGCACAATTGCTGTGACGTTATAAACTGATCATGATCAGATATCTATCTTTGAGAATATAGTTGCACCTTTCAGCTGGTCAAACAGTTTATCAATACGGGGTAACGAATACTTGTTCTTTACTATAACCTTGTTCAACTACCGATAATCTATACACATCCTCATCGAACCGTCATTTTTCTTTATAAACAGCACTAGGGCACCGCTAGGTTGTAACAGCCCAATTTTCAGTGGTATCGGAAATAGTGATTTCAGGATCATAACTCCGACGAGTCGTAAATACTATTGATTTAATATTTATAATGTCAATAACATCGTATTAAATTTTGGTTAAAATATTTTATCATTTAGATAGTTAATTGAGTAATAAGGACCAATTTGTAAAAGGTACAATAGTTGAATTTCATGTATTTAATGTTAATTGAAGGATAGGTTAAAGTCCTAAAAAGATAAATAGACCTTTTAAGGAAGAAGTGGACGGTTTTGGCTAATTTTAAAGAGAGATTCATGTGAATTAAATAATGGTAATTTGGTAAATTAAAAATAAAGAGGTTAAGAAAAAATGAGATGGAATTTAGTGGAATTTCTCATCATCTTCTTCATTAAGTTAAAAGAAGAAACCCTAGAAACCATAACAAGAAATTTGGCCAAGCTTAAAGCTCCATTGGTGAGTGATTTCTCACTTGTTTTTGGTAATTTCTATGTTTTTGAATTCGTGTTAGCTTGACCTAGTTAATTTAAGGACTAATTTGTGAATCTTTCAAATGTTATGAAATTTGCCATTGTTGAGAATACTTGTTCTTGAAAGCTTTTGATATATTTGTATGCTTGATGATTGGGTTTGACATTTTTGTAAAGTGATTTTTGATGAAATTAAGGTTTAAGGACTTAATTGTTAAAAGGGTGATATTGATGTACTTATTGCAAAATAAATGAATTTGTATGGGTTTGTATAAGGACTATGAATGTTCGGCTGGTATGGGTTGAGGAGAAAATGGGTATTTTACATGTTTTGTGTTGAAATGACTAAATTGAATAAAAAGAGAATGTTAGGGGTAAAATCATAATTTTACCAAAAGGGGTGTGATTGTGTTAAATGAATTGATTGTGTGATTTAATATGAAAAACTGAATAAATTGTGAATGTATACTATGACCGTGCCACCGATCGTGGAAAGGGAAAATTAGCAGAATAGTCCCTAGAATCCAATCATAACTATAATCCAGTCTGGTAAGTTTGTATAGTTAAATTTTAGCTTGAATTTTAGTTTGAATTGAAATGATGATCAAAATTTGGAAGATAATAATAAAGTAAAGAAAGGCAACGGGCTTCGAGCCGTAAATGAAAAAGGGTCCGATGACTAAGTGTCATCGTGAGTATATGAATCCTCCATAGATTATAAGCTCCAATGACTAAGTGTCCTCATGAGTATATGAATCCTTTACGAATTAAGAGGTTCGGTGACTAAGTTTCATCGTGAGTATATGAATCCTTTATGGATTAAAAGGTCTGATGACTTTGTGTCATTGTGAGTATGCGAATCCCTTGCAGATTATAACGTCCGGTGGCTATGTGTCATCGTGAGTATATGAATGAAGTGAAATCCATTGCAAATTAAAGGCCTGATGACTTTGTGTTATCGTGAGTACTAAATGCAAATTGAAACTTTTCTTAATGGATACAGTTTAAATCAATTCAGTTGATTTGATTTACAAACTCTTGAAGTTGGTGAATCTATTTAACTTTATGAACTTACTAAGCTAAGAAGTGCTTACCTGTGAAATTGATCTTGTTTTGTAGATTCAGTTTTTGCTGTTCGTAGATCGGATCATCTTAGAGCATCACACTATCCCGGAGATTTTCGGTAGACTTTTACATCACGTGGTTAATATGGCATGTACTAGGATGATATTACCCTTTTGCTTTATACAATGAGTTTGTGAAAAACTTTGTTATGTTTTGATGAAATGTTGAAAGTAGACTTAAGTATCTGGTTTGATATAAAAATCATGCACTTGTGTTAATTTAAATGCATAGTTAAAGTTGTGTAGGAAGGAATATTTATGAACTCGTATTTGGTATAAGTCTTGAAATTTTACTTACTTGTTTCGGTAGAACCCATGTATGTTTCGGTAGAAGTATAGGGTAGGAGAGAGATTGTACACTGGCTTGAGTGATATCGGTAGTTAAATTACGAGTATCAATAGTTGTATGTATAGATGTATCAGTAGTTTGCATACTTGACCATCAGGTACCCGATAAAAGCCTCCCAAAATATTGAAAATCCCATTTTTACCCTTATTGATATGTGGTTATGTTTAAATAACGACGTGTAACTTGTAAAGTGATATTTTAATAAATAAAGTTGTATAAAATTACGATAAGATGATCAGTGTTAAATGAACAGTAAAACATCGAAAATCTTAACCTACGACGGTGTTCAAATTTTGAGTGTTACATTTACTAGTATCAGAGCCATGTTTAACCGTTTCTTAGACTGTATTGGTCATGTTTGATGATTTAGAAGTACACGTCATATGAACCTGTGATAGTGTGATATGGATGAATCCGATCCAACTATGATTTTTACAGACAAATACAGGATGCCTAACTCTGAAAAAGATGAAACTAATGAGGTAAACAATAATGTTTTGACAAATAACTTTAGGGCTAGTCATAGTGCATTAATATTACCGATGACAGAAAATGAAGTAAGGAATATGTTCTTCGGTTTAATGTGACAGTGGTTCACGGAATTCATGAGAAATAATCCGATGGCACCACCTTACTCCTCTTGTCACACAACCAGGTGCCCAACTGATAGCACCTCTAAAAGGACCTTCCCCACCTTCAGTGGTAGAATCGAGATGTCGCATCCCTATAGATAGTGTTAGGAAATACGCAGCTGAAGACTATGTAAGGTATGCCGCGTCACTATTGAAGGACGAGGCTTACCATTGGTGGGCTATGATCGTGGTTATGATGCTTGAAAATGAGGTTACCTTGGATTTCTTTCAAAAAGAATTCAAGAAAAAATATGTCAGTAAGAGGTACTTAGATAAGAAGAAAAAGGAGTTTTTGGAACTGAGACAGGGAAATAAGACAGTGGTAGATTACGAACAAGAATTTGTACAACTTAGCAAGTATGCCACAAAAGTTGTACTAACTGATGAAGCCTTGTGTGTTCGTTTTGAAGAGGGGCTAAATGACGAGATTAAAATGATGGTGGGTGGTTTTGAAATTCGACCGTTTGTAGTTTTAGCAGACAAAACTCAAAAAATGGAAGAAATCTATAACAATAAGAGACAGAGGGAAAAGAGATTTCAAGAATCTAGAAAGAAAAACATTACCAGGACTTTCTCTATGCCACCACCGAAAAGATTCAGAGAAGAGGCTAGTTAGGGCCCAGTTTCTTCAGGATTTCTGAGTAGGAGTAAGTCAGGACCATCGGAATCTAAATTCCAGAACAGACCCGCAAATAGTGTAGCTAGCATTCGTAATATACCTAGCCTGATATGTGAGTATTGTAAAAGGGGCCATGCAGGTGAGTGTCGCAGGATGAAAGGGACATGTTATCGATGCTGTAATGTAGATCACTTTCTGAGGAACTGCCCGATGAGATCAGAAGCAAAGGAGGAACAGAGTGTAAAACTTCCTGCTACACCACAAAAAGTAGACGTTTGGGGCAGAGTAGCGGTACAGGTGGAAACTGAAAAGATAACATAGATACTGTGGCCAGATCTGAGGCTCGAGCACCTGCACGGACTAATGCTATTCGAGCCCGAGAAAAAGCTACCGCTCCTAATGTTGTGATTAGTATATTCTATCTCTTTAATGATATTGTGTGTGCACTGATTGACCCGAGTCGACTCATTCATATATTTGTACTGCATTAGCTACTGAAAAGAAATTGCCTGTTGAGTCGATTGAGTTTGATGTACAAGTCACAAACCTATTGGGTCATAGTGTCATTGTTAATTTGGTATGTTTTAAATGTTAACTAAGAATTCGGGACTGTGAATTCCCTGCTGATTTGATGTTACTATCATTTACTGAGTTCAATGCAATTCTATGAATGGACTAGTTAACTGAGCATGATGTAGTAGTTAATTGTAAACGAAGACGGATCGACTTGAAACGACCAACAGGAGAAGTAATCACAGATGAGTCTTGAAAGTTAAACAGTGGCACAAGAATAATCTCATCTTTATCCGCACAAAAGATGGTTTGTAAAGGTTGTGAAGCATTTTTGGCTTATATACATGATACTCGGAGTACCGAAATGGAGTTAGAATAAGTGCCAATTATAATGGAATTTACAGATGCATTTTTAGAAGAGTTATCGGGTTTACCACTGGTCAGAGAAGTAGAGTTCGAGATTGATTTAGTACCTGAAACTGCACCAATTTCGATTCCATCGTACAGGATGACACCCACTAAATTGAAAGAGTTAAATGCACAGTTGCAAGAGTTAATCGACAAGGGTTTTATCCGATAGAGCATATCGCCTTGGGGCGCACCAGTTTTGTTTGTGAAAAAGAAAGATGGATCAATGAGAATGTTTATAGACTATATAGACAGCTAAACAAGGTAACAATCAAGAATAAATATTCGTTGCCTCGTATTGATGAGTTGTTTGATCAGTTGAGAGGTGCAGTCGTCTTTTCTAAAATAGATCTCTGATCAGGTTATTATCATCTCTGATCGGGTTATTATCAGATGTGAGTAAAAGACAGTGATGCACAGAAGACAACATTTAGAACTCGATATGGACATTATAAGTTTCTAGTAATGCCGTTTGGGTTAACTAACGCTCCGGTGACATTTATGGATTTGATGAATCGGGTTTTTAAACCTCAACTGGATAGATTTGTAGTGGTGTTCATTGATGAGATATTGATTTATTCCAAGTCAGAGACAGAGCATGTTCAACATTTGAGGGAAGTTTTACAAATAATGCGGGAAAACAGTTGTATGCAAAGTTTAGCAAGTGCGAGTTTTGGCTCCGAGAAGTGGGGTTTCTAGGCCATGTAGTATCATCGGAGGGGATTCGGGTTTATCCAAGTAAAGTGTCGACTATTCTCGATTGGAAGGTACCTAAGAATGTTTTCGAGGTACATAGTTTTCTAGGATTAGCAGGCTATTATCGTAGATTTGTGAAAATTTTCTCTATCGTAGCCTTGCCGATGATGAAATTGCTACAGAAGAACATTCAGTTTGGGTGGTCAGGAAGGTGTCAGTAGAGTTTTGATCAGTTGAAGAAATTATTGACAGAAGCTCTAGTTTTGACACAACCGAAAACGGGTAAAGAGTTTGTCATATATAGTGATGCATCTCTTAATGGCCTGGGTTGTATATTGATGCAAACAGGACAGGTAATAGCTTATGCCTCTCGATAATTAAAATCGCATGAATAGAACTATCCGGTCCATGACTTAGAGTTGGCTGCCATTGTGTTTGCTTTGAAGATCTGGCGACATTATTTATACGAGGAGAAGTGTCACATATTCATAGATCATAAAAGTTTAAGGTATCTGATGACTTAGAAGGAACTGAATTTGAGGTAACGTCAGTGGTTAGAATTATTAAAAGACTATGATTTGGTAATTGAATACCATCCGAGAAAGGCTAATGTTGTCGCTGATACTTTGAGCCGAAAATCGTTATTTGCATTAAGAGAAATGAATGCTCATTTGTCACTTGAGGGTGATTGTTCTATTACAGCGAAACTTCGGACGAAATCACTATTCATACAGCGGATACGAGAGTTACAGGAGGATGACTCAAAGTATAAGGCTAGAAAAGAACAAATGCAGAATGATGCAACTACTGAATTTATTACAGATGATGATGGTATGTTGTACTTCAAGGGTAGAGTATGCATTCCTGATAATTCTGACTTAAGACAGGACATTCTGTCAGAGGCTCACAGCAGTACTTACTCTATTCTTCTGGGTAGCATGAAAATGTATAACGACCTAAAGAAGATGTATTGGTGATCGGGTATGAAACGAGAAGTCTCAGAGTTCGTGACAAGATGTTTGGTGTATTAGCAAGTAAAAGTTGAACACCAGGTACCATTTGGACTGTTGCAGCCTATTACCATTCCTGAGTGGAAATAGGTATAGGTTACTATGGATTTTATTATAGGATTACCTGTAATGCCGAGGAAGAAAGACTTGATCCGGGTTATAGTGGACAGATTGACGAAATCGACTCACTTTATTCCTATCCGAGTGGACTTTCCACTAGAGAAGTTGGCTGAATTATATGTATCTAAGATAGTACGACTACATAGAGTACCGGCATCTATTATCTCAGACAGAGATCCACGTTTTACCTTGAGGTTTTGGGGTAAGTTACATGAAGCTTTGGGAACCAGATTGAATTTTAGTACTGCATATCATCCACAGACAGATGGCCAGTCAGAACGGGTGATACAGATTCTTGAAGACATGCTACGGTGCTGTATACTTGAATTTGACGGTAGCTGGGAAAAGTATTTACCATTGGTGGAGTTTGCATATAACAACAGCTATAAACCAGTATTAAAATGGCTCCATTTAAAGGATTGTATGGTAGAAAATGTAGAACACCTTTGTATTGGTCAGAGTTAAGCGAATCTAAGTTGGGTGGAACTGATTTGATTCGAAGACAAGGTACGGGTGATCTGCGACTGTTTGAAAGCGGCATCTAACCGGCAAAAGTCCTACAGATCTTAAAAGGAAAGATATAAAATTTGTAGTGGGAGACCGAGTCTTCTTGAGAGTTTCACCGTGGAAGAAAGTACTAAGGTTTGGCAGAGAAGGAAAGCTGAGTCCATGGTTTATTGGGTCGTATGAGATTGTTGAACGGGTTGGTCCTATAGCATATAAGTTGGCTTTACCACCGGAATTAGAGAAGATTCATAATGTGTTTCACGTTTCAATGCTGAGATGGTATAGATCAGATCCTTCACATGTGATTTCACCTTGTGAGGTTAAGATACAACCAGATCTATTGTATTCTGAATAATCGATTAAGATTCTGGCTTGTGAAGTAAAAGAATTGTGAAACAAAAGGGTGCCATTGGTAAAAATTTTATGGAATCGACATGGGCTTGAAGAAGCTACATGGGAGACAGAAGCTTCGATGAAATCATAGTACCCTAACCTATTCACTGGTAAGAAATTTTGGGACAAAATTTCCCTAAGGGAAGAGAGTTGTAACAGCCTGATTTTTAATGTTGTCGAAAATAGTGATTTCAGGATCACAACTCCGATGAGTCAAGTCATAAATACTATTAATTTAATATTTATAACGTCAATAACATTGTATTAAATTTTGGTTAAAATATTTATCATTTAGATAGTTAATTGAGTAATAAGGACCAGTTTGTAAAAGGTACAATAGTTGAATTTCATGTATTTAATGTTAATTGAAGGATAGGTTAAAGTCCTAAAAAGATAAATAGACTTTTTAAGGAGGAAGTGGACGATTTTGGCTAATTTTAAAGAGAGATTCACATGAATTAAATAAGGGTAATTTGGTAAATTAGAAATAAAGAGGTTAAGTAAAAATGAGATGAAATTTAGTGGAATTTCTCATCATCTTCTTCATTAAGTTAAAAGAAGAAACCCTAGAAACCATAGCAAGAAATTCGGCCAAGCTTAAAGATCCATTTGGTGAGTGATTTCTCACCTGTTTTTGGTAATTTCTATGTTTTTGAATTCGTGTTAGCTTGACCTAGTTAATTTAAGGACTAATTTGTGAATCTTTCAAATGTTATGAAATTTGCCATTGTTGAGAATACTTGTTCTTGAAAGCTTTTGATATATTTGTATACTTGATGATTGAGTTTGACATTTTTGTAAAGTGATTTTTGATGAAATTAAGGTTTAAGGACTTAATTGTTAAAAGGGTGATATTGATGTACTTGTTGCGAAATAAATGAATTTGTATGGGTTTGTATGAGGGCTATGAATGTTCGGCTGGTATGGGTTGAGTAGAAAATGGGTATTTTACATGTTTTGTGTTGAAATGACTAAATTGAATAAAAAGAGAATGTTAGGGGTAAAATTGTAATTTTACCAAAAGGGTTTGATTGTGTTAAATGAATTGATTGTGTGATTTAATATGAAAAATTAAATAAATTGTGAATGTAGACTACGACCGTACCACCGATCGTGGAAAGGAGAAATTAACAGAATAGTCTCTAGGATCCAATCACAACTACAATCTAGTCCGATTAGTTCGTATAGTTAAATTTCAGTTTGAATTTGTACATTCGTGTATTATAAACTGTTGTAGTGAATTGAAATGATGATCAAAAGTTGGAAGACAAGAATAAAGCAAAGAAAGGCAATGGGCTTCAAGCCGTAAATGAAAAAGGGTCCGATGACTAAGTGTTATCGTGAGTATATGAATCCTTCATGGATTATAAGCACCGATGACTAAGTGTCCTCGTGAGTATATGAATCCTTTATGGATTAAGAGGTCTGATGACTAAGTGTCATCGTGAGTATATAGATCCTTTACGGATTAAGAGGTCCGATGACTCTGTGTCATTGTGAGTATGCGAATCCCTTACGGATTATAAGGTCCGGTGGCTATGTGTCATCATGAGTATATGAATGAAGTGAAATCCATTACGGATTAAAGGACCGATGACTTTGTGTCATTGTGAGTATTAAATTCAAATTGAAACTTATCTTAATGGATACGGTTTAAATCAATTCAGTTGATTTGATTTACAAACTCTTGAAGTTGGTGAATCGATTTAACTTTATGAACTTACTAAGCTTAGAAGTTCTTACCTGTGAAATTGCTCTTGTTTTGTAGATTCAATTTTAGATGTTCGGAGATCGGATCATCTTGGAGCATCACACTATCCCAGAGTTATTCAGTAGACTTTTACATCACGTGGTTAATATGGCATGTACTAGAATGATATTACCCTTTTGCTTTATACAATGAGTTTGTGAAAAACTTTGTTATGTTTTGATGAAATGTTGAAAGTAGACTTAAGTACCTTGTTTGATATAAAATCATGCACTTGTGTTAATTTAAATGCATACTTAAAGTTGTGTAGAAAGGACGATTTATGAACTCGTATTTGGCATAAGTCTTGAAATTTTACTTACTTGTTTCGGTAGAACCCATGTATGTTTCGGTAGAAGTACAGGTAGGAGAGAGGTTGTACACTGACTTGAGTGGTATCGATAGTTAAATTGTGAGTATCGGTTGTTGTACGTATAGATGTATCGGTAGTTTGCATGCTTGTATCGATAGAAGTTACAGGGTGGAAATTATAGCTCTCTGGAGTTTTTAGTATCGCTAGATGCATGACATGTATCGGTAGAAATTATGCTTGTATCAGTAGAACTAGTACAGGTACCGGTAGAAATCTGCACCATTTTGGAATTGTTTTATGATAAGGCTACTATCGATACTTGATCATTAGGTACCGATAAAAGCCTTCCAAAATATTAGAAATGCCATTTTTACCCTTGTTGATATGTGGTTATGTTTAAATAACGATGTGTAACTTGTAAAGTGATATTTTAATAAATAAAGTTGTATAAAATTACGGTAAGATGATCAGTGTTAAATGAACAGTAAAACACCAGAAATCCTAACCGACGATAGTGTTCGGATTTTGGGTGTTACATAGGTGATACACTTGGTTGTATAAAACCCATGTTCAGTAACTCTCGCAACTGTGCCTTGAGTTCTTTCATCTCAGTCGGTGCCATTTTGTATGGTGGGATCGATATCGAAGTGGTACCTGGTACTAAATCAATGCCAATTTCTACCTCCCTCATCGGTGGTAAACCCGATAACTCTTCAGGAAACACACCTGTGAATTGATTATCAATCGATACTTGATTCAATTCTGTTCTCGACCCTCACGTATCCAATATGTAAGCTAGGAATGCCTCACAACCCTTATGAACCAATTTCTATGTAGAAATGGCTGAAATCACTCTAGCATCACAATTCAATTTATCGGACTCAACAGTAATTACCGCACCAGTCGGACATTTTAAACCAATCCATCTCTGCTTGTAGTTAACCACTGTATCATGTTTAGTTAACCAATCCATATCCAAAATCACATCGACCTCATAAAAGGGTAGCAGCATAAGATTAATCAAATTTACCAAATTTACCATAACACTATGACCCAACAGGTTTGTAACTTGCATATCCAATTTAGTTGACTCGACAGAAAATTTCTTATCAGTTGCTAAAGCAGTACATATATAAGAGTGAGTCGACTCTAGGTCAATCAAAGCACACACAATTACAAAAAAGATAGAATATACCAGTCATAACATCTTGTGTAGTAGCCTCTTCCCTAGCTCGGATTTATTCACATTATCTTTATTATCATTACGATTTCCGCCCACATAACTGCTCTAACCCGCTTGTCAAACCTTCTGTGGTGTGATTTAAGGCTTTACACTTCGATCTTCCTTTTCTTCGGGTGTCACCGGGCAGTTACGAACCTGATGATCCGTTGCTCCGTCTCTAAAATAGGCTCCCTTATTAACTCGACATTCACCACAGTGGAATCTGCCACAGTTCTCACACGTAGAGTTCGGTGCATTACGAACGCTGGCCACACTATCCGTAGGTTGATTTTAAAACCTTGATCTAGGCTATCTTGATTTGCTACAACCATGAAACCCAGACGATGCCACTGCTCGATGCTCATTCTCTCTGAACTTTTTCGATAGCGGCATAGAAAAAGTTTTAGAAGGAGCTTTATTGCTTAAGTCCCTGAATCTCTTCTCTCCCTACTGCTTATGCTTCTAGATTTCTTCCATTTTTTGTGCTTGATCTGTGATCGTGTCTATAACATCAAGGCAGTTGTGCAAGCGGACACACATCGATGCAAGTATAGTTGATAAAACAATTCTATCGGATATCGATCCCACGAGTAATGGGTTCTTGATGTTCAGCTGTCGAAGTAGCTAATACTAAAATTAGATGAAATGTGAGTAAAGATGTCAGCACAAGTAAGTCAGATCTGCACACTAAAATTGTTAATACTGTCAATACAATCAAGTTTAATTGTCAAAGCAATAGAAAGTAATTCAATTGTTGTGGTAGTTTTGAGAATTTAAATGCATAAAAGTAAATGTTTGATCAAGTGTAAAGGATTGGAGTGGATCACTGATTTCGTTAAGTCGCAACACTAGATGCGTCGACAAGGTATTGTAAAGACGAATTGTCGCAGCAATAGAGCTCCAATGAAATCTTACCAATAATAGTCCTTCGTTTAATCAAGACTCAAGTACCCACAATCACCCCACCTTTCGGTGTGAGCAACGTTGTGCACTCAAAAACAAGTGACTAGAATCTCTTCTAATCCTAAGTAACTCTCGCTGTCTTGCTTGTTAACCTAACTTGTCATTGCATCTCTCGATGTTGGTAGACTGTAAATGCACTCTCGTGTTTGATGCAGTTAGATCCAAGAATAAACAGATGAAAAGCATTAAATAAGAATCAAAGCAATCTAACAATGAAAGATACTCTCGTATTTATTCAAATGTCATTAAAATTCATCAGCATAAAAGAGGGGTTAACGAATATAATCAAAGCTTACTATCTCTAGACTACTAGGACTATTTCTCAACCACTCCTCTTACCTTGCATCAAGCACCTCTCATCAGAAGTGGTTGCTCTTTTTCTCCATCAGCTCATCGTTTTCCAACTTAAATCTCAAAAACACATAGTAATTATAGTATTTAATTCCTCCACCTCTTGATATTTTCTTCCATCTTCTTTCCTCAAAATTTGCAGGTTTCATCATCCATTATTAGATCCAGATCCAATTTGCAGTTGTTAAAGTTAGTTATAGTACAGCTCTACACTCACGTAGATTTAATGTGTACTTCAAAGATCTACAGGTTGTCGCTACATTGTTAAGTGTGATTTGAAATCGTCAATTATAGCGACAACATGTGATTTTCCTGCGCTGGTGCTTCCAGTTGTATTTTCAGCTTTGAGTTCACTTATCCAAAGCTTAGGTTTTATGCGGTAACATCTCTAGTCACAATTTCAAGCTGATCTTGTAGCTGCATTCTTCTTCTAGCATTGATCTTCTGAGATGAGTTTCTGCGCTGACAATTCTAAGGCACAATATATAGGCTGCTTGTAGCGACATTAGTACACAAAGGATGTAAAAAATAATAAGAATTTATACCAAACTATAATGAATTAAAAAATATAAAAACTAAGTATGAAATGCTTATAATGCATGTTAAATACAGTACAAAAGAGACAATTAAAACATCAATTTAGGGAGAAAATATATGTCATTTGCAATTCTATCACACTCCCAAACTTGAGTTTTTATTTGTCTTTAAGTAAACAAAAATATATGAAGTGGAACCACACCTTGCTGAAGATTGTGAGATACCTTCGATGCATGGTGTAGTTATATGGTCCATTACCTGTCCTGACAGCCTCGTCAACACACAGGTCGCTCAGAGCTTGGGCAGCCCTCTCGTCAATTAGTTCATGAACAAATGGAGAGTGGTTATCAACCCTCTCAGGAATCTGAAGCAGAACGTTTATATGGCCGGCATTTCATGAGATTAGACCTTCCCTTACAAAGACAAACTCTTGCTTCGAATCGACAAGGTTTGCATAGAATTCCCTTACCAGCGTAGGGGAGTAGCTAGCGGGTGTTCACAGAAGAACTCCCATCCCAAACGGTTTATGGTCCTTGCGACGTGCTTTCCCAAAGTTTGATGCGGGGACAGTTACAGACCTTGCTCCGGATGGATATTTTGTTTTATCGTCACATTCTGATAACGGTCTTTGGCTGCTTTTGACAAAAATAAGATTAGCCTTATTGATGGTGGTGGATTTGTGGTTTGAACCACTGTGGCAGAAGTTGAAGGTGTGGTTTTAGAAGGATTCTTTGCTCCTCTAGTTTTGGCCATGGTATCTAGAGAACAAAGTTAACAGAAACTTTGCAAAGAAAAGATTAGACTAACATAATAAAAATAAGAGCAAAAGCAAAGAAGAAAATAATTTGCAGTAATAATGGCTATTGTGAATGGAGAAAGAGAAGTCGACAGAGTTTTATAACCTAGCCTTGGTAAAAGTCGTGATGATTGTAAATAACTTGGGGAAATGTTACCTCTACAGCCATTAAATGTCAAGCTGTAGATCGTACCTTTTCATCTGATTGAACGGCTAGAAGAAGAGAGAAATCAATCAGCGCGATTCTTGTTGAAAAAGCTTTACTGAGTCAGCATAGAATGCACCGACAAGTTGTACTTTATATGCATCGACAAAAAGATGATTTTTATTCCTGCAAAGAAATTAAACGAAACAAGTAAAAGTAAAACAAATAAAAGAAAAGGTTAAAATGTGTCGACATTATTTAAATGTAACTAGATCGATGGCCTCGTTGGGTTCCTTGACTTCTGGGCTCACGTAGTGTTTCAAACATTGGCCATTCACCTTGAATTCTTGTCCATCCTTTAGATTCTCAATTGGCACCATACCACTCTAGGATGCTTTGACAACTTTGAAAGGGCTTGACCATCTTGATCGCAATTTACCTGGATGAAGTTTTAATCGTGAATTAAAAAAAAGCACTAACTGGCCAGGGATAAATTATCGATGCAAGATGATGTTATCATGCTATCTCTTGGTCTTTTCTTTATATACTACGGCATTCTCATAAGCATCGCGACGGATTTCTTCCAGTTCAGTAATGTCCAACAATCATTTTTTTTTCGGCAACATCGTAATCCATATTCACCTGCTTGAAAGCCCACATGGCTTTATGTTCAAGCGCAACTAGCAGGTGACAAGACTTACCAAACACTAACTGATATGACGACATTCCCAGCGGGGTTTATAAGCAGTGCGAAGCGCCCACAATGCGTCATGTAGCCGCGAAGACCAATCCCTTCTAGATGGATTAACTACCTTCTCACCTTCTCAAGGATGTTTTTGATTTGACGATTGGATACTTTAGCTTGGCCATTGGTTTGTGGGTGGTATGTAGTAACCATACGGTGCTTCACATCATATCTCTTTAATGTTGTCGCCACTTGATGGTTGTGAAAATGAGAACCTTGATCACTTATTAATGCTCTAGGTGTTCCAAATCTCGTAAGGATGTAAGTGTGGAAGAACTTCAACACCGTTCGAGCATCATCTTTTGGCACTGCTATTGCCTAGATCCACTTCGAGATATAGTCAACCGTAACTAGAATGTACACATTCCCAAAGGAGTTAGGGAATGGTCTCATGAAATCTATACCACAAACCTCAAAGAGCTCCACTTCCATAACCGACTGTTGGAGCATCTCGTTGCATTGAGATATTGAACCAGTATGTTGACATCTGTCACATTACTGTGCAAAGTTATGGGCATCTCAAAATAGTGTAGGCCAATAGAATCTTAACTGCAGGACCTTTGCAGCAGTCCTTACACCACCAAAATGGACTCCATATGGAGCATCATGGCAATGTCGTAGGATAGAAGTCATTTCCTCTTTTGGAATGCAGCGACAGATAATATTGTCAGCACATAACTTGAATAGGTATGGCTCGTTCCAGTGATATTTTGCAGTGTCGCGTAGAAATCTGACTTTCTTGTAACCAACAGCACTCAAAGGTAGCTTCTCACACACAAGGTAATTAACTACATCAACATACCAAGACGATGCGTTAACAAAGAACAACTGCTCGTCTGGAAAAGCATCGACAATTTGGTCTTTATTCCCATCTTCACTTCCAATTCCCAATTAAGACAAATGGTCAGCTACTTGGTTTTCAAATCCTTTCCTATCCCTGATTTCAACATTGAATTCTTGTAGGAGTAAGATCCAATGGATTAATCTAGGATTGGCATCTTTTTCCTCAAAAAGGTATCTCAATACAGAGTGGTCTGTGTAAACTGTAATCTTTGCGTCGATAAGGTATGAGCGAAACTTGTCAAATACAAAAACTACTACTAACAATTCCTTCTCAGTAGTTGTATAATTGACCTGCGCTTCAGTTAGAGTTTTTTTAGCATAATAAATAGAATGAAATACCTTTTCTTTATGTTGGCCTAGTACGACTCCTATAGAAAAGTCACTTGCGTCCCACATTAATTCAAACGGTTGCGTCCAATCCGGTGTGACGATAATCGTAGCTTGTACCAGCTGCTTCTTTATTATCATGAATGCATCAAGACAGGTGTCATCAAACATAAACTTTTTATTTTGCTCTAGCAATGAGCATGACGGTTTAGCAATCTTGGGAAAATCTCGGATGAATCTCCTGTAGAAACCATCATGTCCAAGAAAGCTTCTTATTCCCTTGACATTGGTGGGTGGTGGCAATTTCTCGATGATTTCGACCTTTGCTTTATCAACCTCAATGCCCTGACATGATATGCGATGGTCGAGGACAATGCCTTCAGTTGCCATGAAGTGGCATTTTTCCTAATTCAGAACTAGATTTTGTGT